>CM042035.1:52185000-57185000 GCA_023525975.1 Smallanthus sonchifolius | reverse complement strand
TATGTAAAAATGTAAAATAGGGGCTATGTAACTCACCTGGCTAGCGGGTATTTTAATCCACGAGTGTAGGTGATAAGGATGTTGAAACCTAAGCACGTTGGAACCCTATGTGGATAAATATGTATTATTGTAGGTTTTGTATGTGGGTATTCGTATTTAAACGTGTATAGGTTTATAATAATATTCCTTAAAATTATTTGTAAAAATATTGTAGTAAAATAATAATGATTTTTAGTAAAATTTAACATCTAAAAATATATATTCAATCTTGTTAAATATTTATATTTTTAAACAAGTAGATATTATATTTATAAAAAATTCTATTTTGTTTATTTATATTATTATTATTATTATATATATATTTTCTTTCATGAATTAAAACTTATTTAAACGAGTTTATAAAATATAGGGTTTATTATTTATTATTTTAAAACTTTGACAGGTTAAATATGTGTAACGAGAAATTGTTTAATTGTTTCCAAAATAAACGAACGAGTCAACCAACTCGTAATAGTTTTCATTGCATAGGGAAAATATTAAAATAAGATAAAATGAATAAATAAAATAAAAACAGAAAAAAATGGGTTGGGTCGGAGGCCATTAGGTTCGAACCCGCGACCTAGACATAACACACACACACGCATAACCAGCCGGGCTACTGCCCATCGCTGGTTATGTGTGTATCGTTTAATACATAACCACATGTCCAAAACAGATCGCTGGTTCTCAGCAACCGGTAAACCGTGTCCGAGAACACTGGTTTACCCGGTAACTCAAGGCCTGAGGTCGTGACTTCGATTGGAATAGCTTGCCTGACGATAACAGAAGGTAAAGGAACGGGTTTGAGGATTCTTACTTAGTCGCAAAGGGTCGAACGGCAGAGCCTTTAATCCGAGAATATCAAGAATGGGAATTCAAGCTTCGGGATGGAATTGGGCTCTAAGACTCTGGTCACAGCTTCACTCAGAGGCGACGAACACAATGCCGTCTTCAATTTGAATTGAGAGTGGGTGAAAAAGGGGTGGCGAGCTCGAGCAGGTCCGGAAATGGCTATTTATAGCCGAGCTCGATCCCGATAATGAGACAAGCAATTGAGCATGTCCAGACACTCTTCTGGACGAGACGAAACTGTCGAGCCATCTTTCAGGCGTGGAGGTTTCTTGTCGAGGCCGAATTCGTTGCGTGGACTTTCGGCCACAAACATGATCAGGCTTTCTGTATGTCGGGGAGACCAATTAGTCGGGGGCTTTTGTTCGCGTGGGGACGACGAGGTCAGGGAGACCATCTTCGGCTGTCGAGGTGCAAGGGACAGACGTGTCGAGGAGTCGCCGAAAAATGGCTTGGACCGCCGGACAATGAAGGAGGTGACCGGAAATACGAATCGAGATTTGGCAACTATGGTCCCTGAAGTTTGATTCTGTTTTGATTAAGTCCCTGAGATAATTACGGATGAGTCCTTGTGGTTTGATTTGTACACATTTAGTCCCTTAACTGATTTCTGTTTTAAAACCTTGTAGTTTAATTATTTTCAAAACAGAATCTTAACTTTTATAAAAATAGTTAATTAGATTTCTTTTTAATTTCAATTATATTTTATAAACTTATATTATTATTATAAATATATTTTTATAAAAGTTAATTATTATTTAGATAGATTATCATATTTATGTTATGAACCTTTTAAATTTAGATTTTTATAAAATTTTATAAGTTTAAAACTTATAAAATTTTAATTATTTTAAATCCATAAAATAAAATAAAAAAATATATATTTTTGTACAAAATTAAATAAAAACACTTGCATTTCATTTAATAGAAAATGATTACATGATACATAATATAAAAGCGTGAATAAAAACGCGAAATGTCACACACCCACACTTCACCACCAAACCCATCAAACTCCATCATTTTGTGTCATGAAACCCATATTCATTAAACCAAAAATCAAGCAAGAATCAAATCAAGAGTCTAGTCCATCAAATCTTCTATGATATGCAATGATTTTGCTAAGTTCAACACTCCAACTCTTTCCTTTTCTCTACATATATACGATTCCCACACACACACTCACACACTAGCATTATTTCAAAATCCAAGAGCAAAAAAAGTGGAAAGTTTTAGCTAAGAGCTTTGAAGTTTCAAGGCGTTTCAATAGTGATTTCAAGAGTTCAAGCTTCCTACACCATTCCGTCCTTCTCCTTGCTTGCTTTAAGTGAGTATTTCATAGCCCCTTTTACTCTTTTATACTTTTGGGGTGAAACATGAACTATATACAAATTACATGTTTACATTTACACAAACAATACAAGTACAAATCTTATTTACATTCATGTGTGCAAATTTGAGCTTTTTGCCCGAGTGCTAGTTGTGCTAACTTTTGTGAACACTTATGTGAAATCATTAACTATTCAAGCCGACGGTTTTCAATGATAGATCTATTGAGTCTGACAAACCCACCCAGATTGGGGTGATTGATACCGACAACACAATTTGCATACTAGTTACAAAGGTTTGGTTGTACTTGGTTACACAATAGCTGCTCCCCATAAATGCCTTATTTATCATGTTATGTAAAGGATTTGGTTTACAACTATATGCTATCTATATACAAACCTGTGTTATACTCACCAACTTTTTAGTTGACTTTATTTTATTCATGTTTCAGGTACTAATGTGTGACTTTGTTCAAGATGTGCTACACATAGGCTTTGGACTTAGTTAAACTAAATAAAGAATTTTATGTATTCCAATTATGTTTATTTCTTGGATTTTGGTTTGTGTTTGAATATTTGTAATGGAATTTGACATTTAATATATTTCAATTTAGTCAACCTTGTGCTATGAACAGTCTATATGTCCCGCCCCGATGATTCCGCCATCGGTCGGGGTGTGACAGAAGAGCCACTCAATTTTTCATGTTATGATGGAGCACACCAATCACCTTCGTCCAAAGGTTTTGAGGCTCGTTAAAGAATCTCCACATTCATTTGACAAGAAAGGCCGGGTTGATCTCATTAAGCTTAAAGACCGAGACCACCCGCACTCTTAGGCGAGGAAACTCGGTCCAGGCCACCCAATGGACTTTATTAACATCTAACTGAAAAATAAAATCATTAATTTAAGATTCTTTATAATTGTTTTTTATATATTTGTTAAAACTAGTGATATATTACCCGTGCGTTGTGGCTGAGGTGTTAAAGTTTGTATGATCGTTTTCGACGACTTTTACACTGGCCTTCACCATGCGAAATAAATTCACGTAGAAACACCGATAAAAATAAGCAAGTCAAAACGGTAAATTTATAATTTTATAAAAGTCATATTTTAGAGATTGTAAGAGGTGAAAAAAGCTATAGGCTTGTACGCTCGTTATTCAACGACTTTTACAATATCATGAAAACTCGATTTTATAACGTTGTGTGATTCAATAAAATCAAATCACTCTCTAAGAAACCGAGCTCTAAAAAATAAATTAAACTCGAACTTAAAATCTAATTCATAATTCGTAATTTCTTATTATGCCTACTTAATTAAAAGATTCTACAAATTAAATGTTTATATTAAATGTTTATATTAAATGTTAGCAATTAACTTTTAATATAAAATCGTGAATTGTCATGTAAACTTTATAATTTAAAAAAAAGGATAAAATAAAATTTCTATATGTATCATCACTACCGTTCTTGGCAACGGTATCCCCGTGGTACCCGATAAACCTGAAAGTCTTACCGGAAGGTACCCCTAGCTAGTACCCTTATAATAAGGTAAAAATACCAAAATGGACATTTTGTCGATCTAAAAACAACATGGAGGCTAAGCCTTTGCCGGCAAAACCTAAAGGCTTAGCCGGCTTTATTCGGCTTCGAACAGGCTAAATGTCCATTTTGATATTTTTAACAGAATTATGTCCATTTTGGTATTTTTCCCTTATAATAAACTGCAACAGTGTGGTGATAGGAAACACATTTGTAACATTTCTGATTTTCATTATCTGTATTTCAATTCAATGTGATACATTTCAAACCCAATTCTAGTACACTGATTTGTTCTATTCGTACCAACAATTAAATACTATGATTCAATACAAATCCACAAATTTTACACGAGTATATCCTATTAAATTCTACATAAGTTCATATTCATACAAATTTATCAAAACTGAAATTTGCAAGGATTGATTTTATAAATTAACAAGAAACCCTAATAGGCACGGCGGCGCCTCGTTCCGGCACGGTCGCGCCAAGTGCATTGGCACGGTCGCGCGCCTTGCTTTGGAACGGTCGCGCCCGGTGCCTTGGCACGATCGCGCCTCTTATTGGCACGGTCGCGCCTCTCGTCAGTTGAAACGTAAATGCAACCTTTAATCGCAGAATCATTTGATTTCGTAACCGTTCAACACGTTTTCTACCATTAACAACCCAATTAAGATTTTAATCACTGTATTTACGACGAATTAATCTAATTATGCCAATTCATCTCAAAACCGTCAAATCTTTTCACGAGACCATCCATTCCTCCATTTCGATCCTAATTCTCTCAAGCAAACAAACGACACACACTACTCGATCCTCTCTAAAACCTCTGGACACACTGATTTAGCCGGAGTTGCAGCAAAGAGCACCGGAGATCAAACCCGTCGTCGCCGGAACTCGCCTCTACCGTACGCTATCGATTCATCGTCTTTTCGGGTAATTGAAACCTCATACACATTCGATTTAGTCTATAGATCAAAAGCCCCAACTCAATTGGGGCTTACAATATGGAAATTAACACGAACCCGAATCTATGTTTCATTCAAAAATGGTTTAATCGAATCCGGTTCTGGACATGTTTTGAATACAATCAATCTATACCAATAGACTCGTAATAATCTAATGGATGAAATCCCTATGATTTCCAACATTTACATTATAAGAATTACTCAATTCGTTCCTGTTTTTGAGCAGACACGGTCGCGCTAACCATTTAGCGCGGTCGTGCTTCATGAGACACGGTCGTGTCAATACCAGCACGGTCGTGCCACACAAACTTAGACCCGGTCATGCCTCTTGGCTTGACTTGGTCGTGCCTCAGAACCCTAGACACGGTCGTGCCTGGCTCAGACACGGTCGTGCCTAGTGAACAACTTAGTTATGTCTTCTGTTTGATCAACACGGTCGCGTCCCGACTAGCACGGTCGCGCCCGTGGTCCTAGCACGATCGTGCCTTGTCTCAAGCACGGTCATGTGTGTGAGAAAATCTTGGCAGAATACTAAATTTTATATTTTAAAAACAATGAGCATTTCAAATGAATTTTCAAATAAAAATAATCGATTTTATAAAGATTTATATTAACCTTATTTAAAAAGATCAAATTCCTATTCTATAATAAATAGAAGTTATTTATTTAAACCTACAAAATTAAATTTATACTTACTATTAAACCCTACACCTAGATATTATTTATACAACCCATTTACACATATTTATAAAAAAATAGATTAACAAAAGTTATTTACTAAATTTATATTTAATATAACACGCTCGATACATTTTTATCACTAAATAACTAAGTACATATTTTTATAAATAAATAAATAAATAAAGTATCAATTATTTATTTTATCTATATTTAAACAAAGATTTTTTATTTAGGTTATACTTAACAAAACTTAACGCCTACAATTCCAACTCTTTGAACACACATCCAATTCAACCCTAGACTTAGACATAGACTATTGTGCACACTATTAATTCAATACATATTACACTCTAGGTTAACGTTGTGCATTACAAGGATCTCGTTACTATCTAGTCTCTCGTGTTAGCTACATCTTGTGAATCAAGTGAGTATTACATAGCCCCTTTTACTCTTTTACACTTTTTGGGGTGGAACATGAACACTATACAAACTATTGCTTACATTTACACAAACTACACAAATACAAATCCTCTTTACATTCATGTGTGCAATTTGAGCTTTATGCCTGAGTGCTATTTGTGCTAACTTTTGTGTGCAATTTATGTGCAATCATTAACTATTCAAGCCGACGGTAAACAATGATAGATCTATTGAGTCTGACAAACCCACCCAGATTGGGGTGATTGTTACCGACAACACAATTTTGCATGCTAGTTACAAAGGTTTGATTGTACTTGGTTACACAATAGTTGCTCTCCATAAATGTCTTATTTTATCATGTTATGTAAGGATTTGTTTATTCGTAATCTATATGCTATCTATATACAAACCTGTGTATGCTCACCAACTTTTTAGTTGACTTTATTTTATTCATGTTTCAGGTGCTAATGAGTGAATTTGATCAAGGCATGCTACACATAGGCTTTGGACTTAGTTAAATTTAAATAAAGACTATTATGTATTCGTTTATGTACTTGCTTGAATTTGCTTGTGTTGAATTATTTGAAGTTAAATTTGATGATTAAAATATTGAAATCTAGTTAACCTTGTGCTCATGAACAGTCTACATGTCCCGCCCCGACGTTTCCGCCGTCGGTTGGGGTGTGACAGATTGGTATCAGAGCCTTGGTTATAGGGAACTAGTTTATTAGACACCCTTGACCTAGACTATAACTTTAGGACACCCACTTATGCCATGCTTCATGATTATGTGATATGTGCTACATGCTATGTGTTACATGCTTACTATGATTAGTTATTATTTCGTTTTTGATGCCTTACTTGTTAACAATTCATGACTTATTAAGATATACTTAAATAATAATTAAATAAACAATATCCCTACCTATACCCTAAAACCTCATAATATTCTTACCTACTTCTCTATTATCATCTTCTTAGCATGTGGAAACTTCATGGATCTAAATCTATAAAAAATTTCTTTATTTCCTCGTTAAGGCTTTTAAACTTTGTTAATTATTTGAGGACACGTGCAATCTGGAAGACTGACACCTGTATTCTGGGTTTTCTATCTAGGAAAGCATTTCGCATAAATCTCAATCAACCGAGGGACCCGTATGCTTTCCTGGGAATTCCCGGGGTGAGTGTTTACTTATAGGCTAAAGCATGTCTCCTTGAAAATTATATGAGTTTAATTAACCTTAATGTGTCATAGTATTCAAGTGATTTTATCACTATTTGAGTAAAATCCAAAGTATGATTAACTATTTTATTTGATATCTTATTCTTTTAAATCCAAACAACATTCATAAGTTCTTACATCTTTTCTTGTGTTGTGCAATTCTGTAGAATGCCTCCCCGTCGTGCTCCCGTGACCAACAATAATACCGACATTGCTACTATCCTTGCACAACTTGCAACTCAACTCACCCAAGCTAATGGAGCCATTAATGGTACCCATGGAACTAATGGTGGTGGTGGTGCCAACCCACCGCAATGCACCTTCAAGCATTTCAATTCGTGTAATCCTCTTAAGTTCTATGATGCCGAGGGAGTCACAGGACTTCTTCAATGGTTCGAAAGTATTGAGAATACCTTCTTCAATAGTGACTGCCCCGATAACCTTCTTGTTCGTCATGCCACAAGTGTCTTTCAAAAACGGGCACTCACGTGGTGGAATGGGGAAAAGAGAACTAAAGGCGTGGAAGTAGCAATGGCCTTACCTTGGGATGAGGTTAACAGGCTAATGACCGAAGAATTTTATCCTCGAAATGAGGTAAAGAAACTGGAAGCCGAGTTTTGGGATCTTGCCCAAGATGGTGGTGAAAGTCTAGCTTATACAACTCGGTTCCATGAGTTGAGTCTCCTTGTGCCCCATATGGTCACACCTTTATCCCGCTGCATTGAGAAGTATATTGGTGGATTACCTAGGCAAATTCAAGATACTGTCTTAGGGAGAAATCCCGCAACACTCGAAGATGCTATCCGCTTATCTGCTACATTAACCGACAACCATGTGAAAGCGGGAACTCTGACTAGAAAAGGCACCAAGAAAGTTCCCGACACCACAACCCCTCCCACACACATCAAAGAAGCCACAACTGAACCCTCTCATAATAATAAGAAAAGAAAGGCTAGAAACTATGCTATGGTCACTCATGCTATCCATGTTAACCATGCTGCGCCTATAGTTCAAGCACCAGCCAAAAAGCCGTATGTTGGGATCTACCCACTCTGTGCCACATGCAACTATCACCATCTCCAAAACATTCCATGTCGCCTTTGCACTCACTGTGGGAAATATGGCCGTACAATCGATGTTTGTAGAGCCAAAGCACTTGTAGGCCAAGTCAACCCACCAAACCGAACCAACCCCCAAGTGGCTAATCAAGGTGTTCCCGCTATTGCAAATGGGCGTGCTTGTTATGAATGTGGTAACCCAAATCATTTTCGTGGGCGTGCTTTCAACATAAACGCCAATGAAGCTCAAGCCAATAATGATGTGGTCAACGGTACGTTCCTTGTTAATAGTCAATATGCCTCCATTTTATTTGATACCGGTGCCGATAAAAGTTTTGTGTCACTTAACTTTGAACCCTTACTTGCAAAGACACGATCCCAATTAGAGAAAACCTTCACCGTAGAAGTAGCAAATGGTGACTCCCTTACAATTGACTCTGTTATTCACGACTGCTCTCTAGAACTTAATGATCATACATTTCCAATTAACCTTGTACCAATGCCACTAGGAATTTTTGATATCATCATAGGCATGGATTGGCTATCAAATCATCATGCTAAAGTCATCTGTTTCGAGAAGTGCATCCGAATACCTCTACCGTCGGGAGAAACGTTAAGAGTCTTTGGTGAAAAGCCTTGCAAAGGACTTAAGTTAATGTCATGCACTACCGCCCAAAAGTACTTACGAAAGAAGTACGTAGCCTTCTTAGCTCATGTTGTTCAAAAGAATGTCAAAGAGAAGAGTATCCAAGACATTCCCATCATTCGGGATTTTCCCGAAGATCTATCTGGTCTTCCACCCGTTCGACAAGTAGAATTTCGCATTGACCTTATACCCGGAGCTAACCCCGTGGCTAGAGCTCCTTACCGTCTTGCACCTTCTGAAATGCAAGAACTTGCAAGTCAACTCCAAGAGCTCTCCGACAAGGGCTTCATTCGCCAAGTCATTCACCGTGGGGTGCACCCGTCTTATTCGTCAAGAAGAAGGATGGATCATTCCGCATATGTATTGACTACCACGAACTCAACAAGCTTACCATCAAGAACCGTTATCCCTTGCCTAGAATTGATGATCTCTTTGATCAACTTCAAGGTTCTACTTGCTTCTCGAAGATTGACCTTCGATCTGGTTATCACCAACTCCGTGTACAAGAGGAAGATATTCCAAAGACTTCCTTCCGAACAAGGTATGGTCACTACGAGTTCATGGTCATGCCTTTTGGGCTAACCAATGCACCCGCAGTTTTCATGGACCTCATGAATCGTGTGTGCAAACCGTACCTTGATAAATTCGTGATCGTCTTCATTGTGATATCTTAATCTACTCCAAGACTAAAGCCGACCATGAGCAACACCTTAGACTAGTTTTGGACCTCTTGAGGAAGGAACAACTATATGCCAAATTCTCCAAATGTGAATTTTGGCTAAAGGAAGTTCAATTTCTTGGTCATATCATCAACGACAAGGGAATTCAGGTTGACCCTGCTAAGATTGAAGCGGTTAAGAATTGGAATGCTCCGAAGACCCCACCGAAGTTCGTTCATTTCTTGGTCTCGCGGTATATTATCGTCGCTTCATCTCAAATTTCTCTAAGATTGTTGTCCCTCTTACCGCTTTAACCCATAAGGGTAAACCTTATGAATGGGGACCAAAACAAGAAGAAGCTTTCCAAACTCTCAAGCAAAGTTTGTGAAATGCTCCTATTTTGACTCTCCCTGATGGGAATGATGATCTAGTTGTCTACTGTGATGCTTCTAACCAAGGTCTCGGTTGTGTCTTCATGCAACGAGGCAAAGTAATCGCTTATGCATCAAGACAACTCAAGATTCACGAGAAGAATTATACGACGCATGACCTTGAGTTGGGTGCGGTCGTATTTGCATTGAAGATTTGGAGACATTACCTCTATGGCACAAAATGTGTGGTGTTCACCGATCACAAAAGTCTCCAACACATTTTCAACCAAAAAGAACTCAATATGAGGCAACGACGTTGGGTTGAACTCCTTAACGACTATGACTGCGAGATTCGTTATCATCCCGGCAAAGCGAATGTTTTAGCCGACGCTTTGAGTCGCAAGGACCATGTCATGCTTCATTGTGCCCGAATCCAAACCGACATTCAAAACCGCATCTTAGAAGCTCAACACGTCTCAATCACCGAGGGTAACATGTACGAGGAAATGTCGTGTGGTGTTGAACTTCAGCTTGAATCAAAACCCAATGGCTTACTTTATTACTTAAACCGTATTTGGATTCCCGATCGCGATGATCTCCGTGCACTTCTCATGAACGAGGCTCATAAGACTCGTTATTCTATTCATCCTGGTGCAGATAAGATGTACCAAGATCTTCGCCAACAATATTGGTGGCCCGGTATGAAGAAAGACATTGCTCTCTATGTTGCCAAATGTCTAACTTGCTCCAAAGTCAAAGCCGAACACCAACGTCCTTCCGGTTTGCTTGAACAACCAGAAATTCTCGTGTAGAAGTGGGAAAATTTAGCTATGGACTTCATTACCAAACTCCCTCGCACCTCAAGTGGTTATGATAGCATTTGGGTGATCATTGACCGTCTCACCAAATCTGCTCATTTCTTGCCTATCCGTGAAGACTATCGGGTTGAGAAACTAGCCCGAATTTACATTGACGAAATTGTGAGCCGTCACGGTGTTCCCTTAAACATAATCTCCGATAGAGATGCTCGGTTCACCTCTCGTTTTTGGCAATCTCTCCAAACTGCTCTTGGTACACGATTGGATTTGAGCACGGCCTACCATCCCCAAACTGATGGTCAGACCGAGTGAACAATCCAAACTCTTGAGGATATGCTTAGAGCTTGTGTAATTGATTTTGGTGGCAATTGGGATTCACATCTATCCCTAATCGAGTTCTCCTACAATAATAGCTACCACACGAGTATCAACATGGCTCCATTTGAAGCTCTCTATGGTCGCAAGTGTCGTTCTCCTATCTGTTGGAACGAGATTGGTGAAGCACAAATCACCGGTCCCGAGCTAATTCAAGAAACATCCGACAAGATTATCCAAATCCATGACAACATTCGAGTAGCGAGAAGTCGGCAAAAGAGTTATGCCGACAAACGACGAAAACCCTTGGAATTCTAAGCCGGTGACCTTGTTCTTCTAAAGGTGTCTCCGTGGAAGGGTGTGATCCATTTTGGAAAGAAAGGCAAGTTAGCACCTCGCTATGTGGGTCCATTTAAGATCCTTGAAAGGATTGGGAAAGTGGCTTACAAACTCGACTTACCTCAATCACTTGGCAATGTGCATCCTACTTTTCACGTGTCTAATCTGAAGAAATGTCTTGCCGATGAGAACCTTCACATACCTCTTGACGACGTGCACATTGACGAAACGATGCACTTCGTTGAGAGACCGGTAGAAATCATGGATCGTGAAATCAAGCAGCTCAAGCGAAGCCGTATTCCTATTGTCAAAGTTCGTTGGGAATCTAAACGTCGTCCTGAGTTTACTTGGGAATGAGAGGACCAAATGAAGCTCAAGTACCCACATCTCTTCACTGATGCCGTCGCCTCCACTAGCTAAGTTTCGGGACGAAATTCCCTCAACATGGGGATACTGTAACATTTCTGATTTTCATTATCTGTATTTCAATTCAATGTGATACATTTCAAACCCAATTCTAGTACACTGATTTGTTCTATTCGTACCAACAATTAAATACTATGTTTCAATACAAATCCACAAATTTTACACGAGTATATCCTATTAAATTCTACATAAGTTCATATTCATGCAAATCTATCAAAACTGAAATTTGCAAGGACTGATTTTATAAATTAACAAGAAACCCTAATAGGCACGGCGGCGCCTCGTTCTGGCACGGTCGCGCCAAGTGCATTGGCACAGTCGCACGTCTTGCTTTGGAACGGTCGCGCCCGGTGCCTTGGCACGGTCGCGCCTCTTATTGGCACGGTCGCGCCTCTCGTCAGTTGAAACGTAAATGCAGCCTTTAATCGCAGAATCATTTGATTTCGTAACCGTTCCACACGTTTTCTACCATTAACAACCCAATTAAGATTTTAATCACTGTATTTACGACGAATTAATCTAATTATGCCAATTCATCTCAAAACCGTCAAATCATTTCACGAGACCATCCATTCCTCCATTTCGATCCTAATTCTCTCAAGCAAACAAATGACACACACTACTCGATCCTCTCTAAAACTTCTGGACACACTGATTTAGCCGGAGTTGCAGCAAAGAGCACCGGAGATCAAACCCGTCGTCGCCGGAACTCGCCTCTACCGTATGCTATCGATTCATCGTCTTTTCGGGTAATTGAAACCTCATACACATTCGATTTAGTCTATAGATCAAAAGCCCCAACTCAATTGGGGCTTACAATATGGAAATTAACACGAACCTGAATCTATGTTTCATTCAAAAATGGTTTAATCGAATCTGGTTCTGGACATGTTTTGAATACAATCAATCTATACCAACAGACTCGTAATAATCTAATGGATGAAAGCCCTATGATTTCCAACATTTACATTATAAGAATTACTCAATTCGTTCCTGTTTTTGAACAGACACGGTCGCGCTAACCATTTAGCGCGGTCGTGCTTCATGAGACACGGTCGTGCCAATACCAGCACGGTCGTGCCTCACAAACTCAGACCCGGTCGTGCCTCTTGGCTAGACTTGGTCGTGCCTCAGAACCCTAGACACGGTCGTGCCTGGCCCAGACACGGTAGTGCCTGGCCCAGACACGGTCGTGTCTGGCCCAGACCTTGTGCTTGGTTACAATGGTTTGATTGTACTTGGTTACACAATAGCTGCTCTCCATAAATGCATTATTTTATCATGTTATGTAAGGATTTGTTTATTCGTAATCTCTATGCTATCTATATACAAACCTGTGTATGATCACCAACTTTTTAGTTGACTTTATTTTATTCATGTTTCAGGTGCTAATGAGTGAGTTTGATCAAGGCATGCTACACATAGGCTTTGGACTTAGTTAAATTTAAATAAAGACTATTATGTATTCGTTTACGTACTTGTTTGAATTTGGTTGTGTTGAATTATTTGAAGTTAAATTTGATGATAAAAATATTGAAATCTAGTCAACCTGGTGCTCATGAACAGTCTACATGTCCCGCCCCGACGTTTTCGCTGTCGGTTGGGGTGTGACAACATTGTTTGCTCGTTGTCCAAAATTCCAAAAAATGGGTTTATTTTTAGGGAAAATTATCAAAATGGACATTTGGCCGGTCAAAGTTACAAAAATGGATAAACTTTTTCAGCTTACTTCGATATGGTCGTTTAGGCATGAAGCCGGTTGAAGTAGGTTAGTTCAGGCGGCTTTAAATTCCGTGCCAAACCAGCTTTTTTCAGATGTTCAGCCAACCAAAAACTGACACGTGAAGGTGCTGATTCCCAAGACGGCTAAAGCCCGTTTTTAAATAGGCTAAGCCAACGTGTTTTTTAGCCTGTTATATGACTTTCCTTACCCACTTGATTTTAGTCTGCTATATGACTTTTCTTAACCGGCTATATGCGTTTGTTTGGCCCACTTGAATACATAAAAAATAGTATGACTTTGCTATATGAATTTCCTTAACCCACTTGATTTTAGCTTACACAATTAATGTTTCACTATTTTTTAGCTAAAATCATGTGGGCTAAGTAAAGTTATATAGCAAAGTCATACTATTTTAATGTAGAAACCTACAACTCTCTCTTTATATTTGCAAACCAAATGTGACGTCACTGATATTTATGTCATGAAGCAAGTGAGTCTCAGAAGCCAAGTTACAATTACTCAATTTGTTGCCTATATATCCCTCATTTTTATTTGGGAAAATTATCAAAATGGACATTTGAACTATACAAACAAAGGCTAAAATTAAGTGGCTAAGGAAAGTCATATATCAAAGTCATACTATTTTTTATGTATTTAAGTGGGCTAAACAAAGACAAATAGCCGGATAAAGATAGTCATATAGCAGAATAAAATCAAGTGAGCTAAGTAAAGTCATATAGCAGGCTAAAAAAACACGTCGGCTTAGCCTGCTTGGAAGTGGAATTTAGCCATCTTGGGAATCAGCACATCCACGTGTCAATTACTGGTTGGCTAAACATACGGAATTTGAAGCCGGCTGAACTAGCCTACTTCAGCCGGCTTCATGCCTAAATGACCATATCAAAGTAATCTGAAAAAACTTGTCCATTTTTATAAGTTTGACCGGTCAAATGTTTATTTTGTTAATTTTCCCTTATTTTTATTTTTTATTATGTGCTTGAAATTAATATATCAAAGCATTTATTATAACGTGGGACCACCTAGACACCGACACATGTTTGACCAAAGAGCGGTAGCAACAAGTGAGTCGGTAGCAACAAGTGAGTACACCAAAAGAAGAATGCTGGATGGGGGAATTCAAACATACGTGGAGTGATTGAAAGCGATAGGCTCAAACCATGCGCACAAGGCAGCTACAATATTCACCGAATAGTATTCTCTCTCACAGCCAATGTGGCGCTAGTCCACTCGGTAAAGTCATATGTCTTTTCAAGGGCGGCTCAATCATATCGGTGGCCTAAAACGAATTAAAAATTTGAGGCCCTTTTAACAAAGTTCATGTCATAAACCCTCATCCTTTATCCGAGCTTGAGACCGACAATAATAAACTAAAAAGTTTATACTTGGCGGAGTTAAAAAAAATTGTTCTAGGGAATAAGTCAACAAGCATTAGAGATGTTAAGAAAAAGGAGGGACATCTCATAAACCCCTCTTCTTTATCCAAGGTGAAGGTTCGTCTCTTGCAGTCTTGCCCTAAATCTCTTAAGAGATGTTCAACGTTTCGACGTTTCCTAATTACTATCCTTGTTTCAGGGAATAAGTCAACAAGCATTAAGATATTACAGACCGGTACTTGGCCTTGAACAGATGTTCCATTTATCCATTAAGCCCAGCCCAGTTCCATTTATCCATTAAGCCCAGCCTAAACCTATATATATAAAAAAATATAAAAAGTTGAGGCTCTTAGGATTTTATGGCCTAAAGATAGGGCTTTACTTGTTTTACCCAAATACCGTCACTGTGTCTATTAGAGGTTAGAGAGGAGGTCTTATATTCAAACCTGAACAACGAACCTGGACAACAGTGTAATTAGAATTATTAGTATAAAAGTAGAGTAGTAGTAAGATTTACATTTAAAAAAAAGTATTTCTCTCACACTAAAAAATAAAATCAACTTTTTAATTTTATGTATATATATAAGGTAGAATATAAAAGACATTATTTTAACATAACAAATTACTATTAATAATATTTTTAACATAATAGATACCATGAATTATTAAATTTATGAAAACGTTAAAAGCAGTATGGTTCAAGAAAATAATAATAAAAAGAACTGAAGAAGAAATATATTAATATAACAAATAAAGGTCAGGATGAAGAGCTGGCCGTTCCTTGGCTTCACCGGTTTGTTGAGGTGCCGCTAAGACAAAAGACACCGTTAGTCTCAGCGCATAAGGGGGTCTGTGATCAACCTCCGGTGTGAGAATAAGATAATCGTTCTATGGAGGTGAAAATGGTAAGATGTGCAGTGATCGGGATTGTGTGTGTAATGTGGTTAAGTTGTCATACCTCGAGTGCATAAGGCACTCTTTTATAGCTAAGCTTGAGTACCAGGGGTTCACTAAAGCGTTACCCCCCTTGCCTATTTATGGGGTATCGTTCTTAATTTCTTACCTGCAGTTTTGACCTTGTTTCTTTGATAAGTCCACACAAGGGGACAAACCCCTTTGTTCAAGGTTATTAATCAAACATTAATCACCTTTTGTCTGGTGTGTAGATGTTCCTGAGATGCCAAATCGGTCTCTATCCATCATGCCACATCATCCTCGATCCAGGGATGTTGATATCGTGGTTCGACTTTATGCGCACTCTGGTGCATGCAGTTACCCACGTTATCAACCTCCAGCCAAAAGTGTTTATTTTGCTTCAATCATTGAGCTTCAGTCACCGGATTTGTGGGTTTCAATGTGATTTGACAGACTGATGGCTTGTGTCAGTTATCTTTAAAAATTAAAATTAAAATTTCTTTTTTTCCCATTAATTTCTGGCTTTACTCTTTTAAACTTCCACGGTTTATCTCTTAATCAAATCGTCTTCCTTCATCTCTGCTTCCGATTTTTTTGTTCCGATCGTTTATCGTCTTCGAGGTTAGTAAATATTCTCGTTATTTAAATGTTGTTGTGGGCATGGATAAGAACAATATGTATGTTCAGACGTCTAAAATGACATAAACCCTAGTTGATCTGTTTTGCCAAAAGTGGGACATAGAGTCTAAGTATAATCCGTTGGCCCCTATTGGTGAGACCATGGATCAATGTTCCGGTCATATGATTACGTTGTATACTCGTCACATCAAGCATTCAAACCTTCGTTTCCCTTTTTTGGTAGTTTTATGAATTTTATGGAGTATTATCGCTTTAGCCCCTATAGGTGTTGCTAAAGTTGTTCTTTTTGAGGTTGTGTGTCGTGCTTTCGGGCACCAACCTAGCCTGTTGATGTTCCGTCGGTTCTTTCATCTTGCTAGGAATGGCCATTTGTATACTGTTGAAAAAATGAAACTTGAGGATAACCTAGTTTCTATCACTGTTTCCTCACTTCGTTCACGGAAAGATCATTTATTTGGGTTTATTATGTCATCATCTTTTTAAAGTTATTCTTAGGGATTTAAACCGCCGTTTAAATAAACCAGAACCCGATGTTTCATCACTGGATCCTGTGTTATATTCAAAATTGATATCTTTTTCTTCCTCTGTCCATCCTTTTCATTAACAATTGCTTGTAATGCTTGGGTTGAGAGTGCCATGTGATCCTAAATATGTGCCCATTTTGTTTGTGGAGGGAAAGGGTATGTTATTATATTGTTTTTTTGTTTTGTTATTTTACTTTATTGCTGTTTCTTACACACATTCTTTTTGTAGAGATGAGTTCTTTGGATTACCTTCAAATGGATGATGCCTCGGATGTTGAAGAGGGGAATAAAGAGTTGTGCAAGGGTCAAACTGATGTACTGGCTCTAACTATGTCTATTCGTCATGAGGTTGGAGGGGTTTAAAATAGTATTATGGTGCTGGAAGTTTGAAACCCTCGAAAGATGAAGGTAAGAAGCCTGTTTCTCGGCCGACGATGAAGAAAATTGTTGTTCCTCGCCATTCCACCTAGAGGCTTGCTTCTTCTCAGACTGTAACATCCCAATTTTAAAGGAATAGAAGTCCAAGTACTAAAGGTGAAGATGTCCAAAAGTTAAAGGACAGAAAATAAAGAAAATTTCAAAATCGAGCCGGAAGCGGACCACTACCGGACTACATAGCGGTACGCAACATTCGTATTAAGGAAATTATGACAGAATGACATGTGGCAGTGGCGTAGGTGCTGACTCAACCCTATAGAGGACCCCCCACCAGGGCAGGTAACGGTCTGCCAGCCGCAATTAGACCCGGACTGTCACACCCCAACCGACGGCGGAATTTGTCGGGGAGGGACATGTAGACTTTTCAAAAGCTCAAGGTTTACTAAAGTTGAAATATTTAAACAACCAATTTCATTTCATAGATTAAAACTTCAAATCCAACAATACAAGAATGGAAATTACATAAATAAGTTCATTAAATTTAAATACTATGTCCTCAAACTTAAGTGAAGCAACTTGATCTTAATATCAAACATTAGTACCTGAAACATTATAAAAACAAGGTCAATAAGAAAGTTGGTGAGCATACATAGGTTTTGACACCACAAACAAAGTTCAAAATGTTTTATACAATTCATACGATACATGGTATAGAAGGCATTTATGGAGAATCTATAGTTAAACTAAGTGTACAATCAAACCTTGTGACTGAGGCATAACACACACGTTACCCTAATGTAAAGTCGGTAACAAACACCCTACCTGGGTGGGTTTGTCAAACACAATAGATCTATCAATGTTAACCGTTGGCTTGTACTGAGTTAATGATTGTACTAATGTCATGTATATGTGGTCTTAAGTCATAGCATTCAAGCACAAAGCACAAATAACACATAGCATCATATTATTTAATTGTATATAAGTAATTGCAAAGAGTTTCAAAGTGTAATCATGTTTCACCCAAAAAGTGCAAAATGTAAAAAATGGGCTATGTAAAACTCACTTGTATATGTTGTGTGGATAACACGAGCAAGTATGAAGCACAACTGATTCTCAAATCACAAGTTAACCTAGTGTGAAAAGCATGATCTTAAATTAATAATATGCACAAAGTCTAAGGATAAGTCTAATGTTCATCGGGTCTTGTTAAAAGTGAATTTGTATAAAGTTTGTGTTATTTTATGTAGAAAAATATAAGTCGTCACAAAGTTTGGTATAAACTTGTAAGTTCAAAGTGTTATAGGAAACTATTATTGTAGGGTTCATAAATAAATAAAATTCTTTTTATTTATTTAAAAATAATAATATTTGTAAGAAAAAAAAAAGTAATGTTATTTTAAAATGAATAAATCTATTTATTTATTTATGACAATGTGTCAAAATAATTATTTAACACAATGTGTCAAAATGTAATGTAGTAAATTTATTCATTTATTTATTGTTAAAGAAATAAAAGAAAAAAAATGTATATATATATATAAGGTTTTTTTTTAATTTATAAACTCTAATATATATATATATATATATATATATATATATATATATATAGGAAAAACAATTGATTGAAAATGTATTTTTATATAAAACATCTTGTCAAATTGTTTATAAACTAGGAAATTTAGTTTCTTTGTTTAATTATTTAAAATATATTTTTAAATAATTAAAATGAGGTTTTTAAACAATTAATTTTTAAAAATAGATATTTTATGTTAAACATGCAAACTTTTATAGTATTCTGATTTAAATAATGTATGTTTTATAAAAATATTTTTTATAAAAAGTTTGGGTTATTAAAACTGATTTTTTAAAAAAAGAAACAGACCACCCATTTCGAACCCGGGTGGTTTCGTGTGAGGCAGCCGTCTCAAACACTTGACCAAGGGACATTTATCTGATTTAAACCCGGTCAGAATTATATTTAACTTGATAATTACCGGGGACCGAAATCTGAGTTTAAGGCGCGCGTAAAAAGGGAGTCGGGTTTGTGGGTTTCGAACCCACGCCACTCTGCTCGATGGTGCAAAGTCTTAACCATTCTGCCCGAGTGGTTTCGCTGATTACTTTGAGATATTAAATAACTAAATACGTGAAATACACTGATTCAGAAATCCCCAAATAGAACCTGTATGAACTGATGTTCAATTTGAATGTGGATTGAGATCGATGCCCTCTGTCTTAGGAAATTGAGAGAGGGCTTTCGTTTGTAATGGAAATACGATTCTGACGACACAAACTGTACCTGTAATGGTTGAGTATAGAGGGCCATCGACTCGAGGAAACAGGGACGCTGCTCTTGATGCTCGATCGATAGCCAGAGACGTAATGTGGTGGAATTTAGGGCTGGGAAAGCTTAACGAGTCTGTGTGAAGGTGTGGGAATGAGTTGAAAGGTTAATTTCGTTTTAAAGACCTTGATTTGATTCGGGGTTGCGTATGAAGGAGACAGCTGTGTTTATGTGTAAATTGGATCAATTGGGGATGAATTGGGTCGTGTAATGGGTTTAGATACATGCGAGATCAATCCGTGCATGATTTACGGATCTTAATCGAGTCTAATTTCACGAACTGATGTTTGATTTGGCTTGGTTTGACTCCAAGTAGTCAATACGTTTGAAATTCAAATAAAAGCGCTTAATGGTCGAATTGGATTGTTAATATGGTTTAAACTTGGTCGATAATCATTCAGGTATTCCGGGAAAGTCCGAAGCATTCGGGTTTGGTCATTTTCAGCCTCGAATTGCAAAGGATTTGGCGTAGTTTGACTTTAAAAAGTCAAAATAATCATAACCAAGATCTAGGGTCAAAATTTGAGGGTCAAAGGTTCAATTTCAAGAGTGATGGTTCAAGCTTGAGGGTTCAAATCGGGGGTTCAAACCATTTGTTTATTATATATATCTAAATTGATTTTTTTTTGTTTTAAAAGTTGTTATAATTTTTAAATAAACAACTTTTGAAATATCTTGGTGTAACCATATATATCTATACATAAATTTATTCTTTGTTTAAAAAAAACTACAACTTCACAAGTTTTATAAACAATATTTTGAATATTTTTCAAATCTCACTTTTTATATGTATTTCCTGTGTAATATTATATACGTGTATATAATTATTGAATAAATTTGTGAGAGTTCTAAAACCCTTCCACTTGGCTTAAATATGTGTGTATGTGATCATGAAGAAATTATAATTGTATGAATGAATTCTTGAATTTGAAATATAACATAAGGTATGAAAATGAAATAATATTTATTGCACTAGAACGAATATATGAAAATCAAGAATGAATACTATGACATATTAAGGTTAATAAACTCATATAACTTTCAAGGAGACATGCTTTAGTCTATAAGTAAACACTCATCCCGGGAATTCCCACGAAAGCATACAGATCCCTCGGTTGATTAGGATTTATATGAAATGCTTTCGTAGACAGAAAACCCAGAATACATGTGTCACCCTTCCCGATTGCACGTGTCCTCTACTAGTTAACAAAGTTTAAAAACATAACGAGGTGTAAAAAGAAATTTAATAGACTTATGCCTATGAATATGACGTCCCATATGCTGTGATGATGATGACATGGAAGAAGGATTGGTGCTTAGTGTAAGGGTATATGTATTATTGTTTATTATGTAGATGAATCCTAGTAAGTCATGGAGTCTAACAAATAGGCATTAAACAAGGTAACACATAATATATTAGACATGTAACACATAGCATGTAGCATATCATATGATCATAGAACATGGGTGTCCTAAGGTTATAGTCTAGGTCAAAAGGTGTCTAATAACCTAAGTCCCTATTCGTCGGGGCGGGACATGTAGACTGTTCAAAAGCTCAAGGTTAACTAAAGTTGAAATATTTAAACAACCAATTTCATTTCATAGATTAAAACATCAAATACAAAAATACAAGAATGGAAATTACATAAATAAGTTCATTAAATTTAAATACTAGGTCCTCAAACTTAAGTGAAGCAACTTGATCTTAATCTAAAACGTTAGTACCTGAAACATGATAAAAACAAGGTCAACTAGAAAGTTGGTGAGCATACATAGGTTTTGACACCACAAACAAAGTTCAAAATGTTTTATACAATTCATACGATACATGGTATATAAGGCATTTATGGAGAATCTATAGTTAAACTAACTGTACAATCAAACCTTGTGACTGAGGCATAACACGCAGGTTACCCTAATGTAATATCGGTAACAAACACCCTACCTGGGTGGGTTTGTCAGACACAATAGATCTATCAATGTTAACCGCCGGCTTGTACTGAGTTAATGATTGTACTAATGTCATGTATATGTAGTCTTAACTCATAGCATTCAAGCATAAAGCACAAATAACAGATAGCATCATATTATTGATTTGTATATAAGTAATTGCAAAGAGTTTCAAAGTGTAGTCATGTTTCACCCCAAAAGTGCAAAATGTAAAAAGGGGCTATGTAAAACTCACATTTATATGTTGTGTGGATAACACGAGCAAGTATGAAGCACAACTGATTCTCAAATCATAAGTTAACCTAGTGTGAAAAGCATGATATTAAATTAATAATATGCACAAAGTGTAAGGATAGGTCTAATGTTCATCGGGTCTTGTTATGTGTGAATTTGTATAAAGTTTGTGTTATTTTATGTAGAAAAATATAAGTCGTCACAAAGTTTGGTATAAACTTGTAAGTTCAAATTGTTATTGGAAACTATTAGTGTAGGGTTCATAAATAAATAAAATTCTTTTTATTTATTTAAAAATAATAATATTTGTAAGAAAAAAAATGTAATGTGATTTTAAAGTGAATAAATCTATTTATTTATGACAATGTGTCAAAATAATTATTTAACGCAATGTGTTAAAATGTAATGTAGTAAATTTATTCATTTATTTATTGTTAAATAAATAAAAGAAAAAAAATGTATGTATATAGGGGATGGTTCCCCTAAGAAGTGCAACTTGGCTAAGAAGCGTAAGAAGCAATCTCATCCAATCAATTGAATGATCAATGGTAGAGATTTAACTATAGAAAAAATAAGGGGTGGAGGGGCATTCTTGAAAAACCCACAATTGTTGACTATTTCAAATTCCTCCACTTTTTTTAAACGTACATAACTTTTTTATAGGACCTTCTTTTAAAAAAAAAATACACCATAAAATCGAGCGTTTTTTACCTTTAATTCGAGTATAATGTTGCTATATTTTTTTGTAAAAACAAAATCGATGCTTAATAAAATTGTGCTACTTTACGTAAATGTGCTGGTGTATGATAAAACAGCACAATTATATATCCTGCATTGTAAAATAACACTATTAACTGTGTTGCTTTATCATAAAACAACCCAAAACATAACAATTAATTGTGTTGTTTTACTATAATACAACACCAACACAACACGGTTAATTGTGTGACTTGTTCTTCTTAGCTAACATAGCACAAACAAAACTAGCACAACAAACTAGTATATCAAACCAGCACAAAACAAAGAACACAATTGGAATTGACAGATTATAATCTTAAAACCAGCAACAACAAACTAGTATATCAAACCAGCACAAGACAAAGAACACAATTGGAATTGACAGGTTATAATCCTAAAACCAGCACAAACATAACCAAGTACAAGCAAAACCAGCACAGGTAGGTCATCACATAAATGAACATAACCCAACACAACAAAACTAAGCTTTTAAAATTAACTATATAAAAAACATTTGCAAATTAGATTTTGGGTTCTGACCCAAATTTCATAGCATTCACATAAAGTTTTTTTTAATTCACTTTCAACATTAATAAAACTTTTGATTTATTCAATAGCTCAACTTATTTAAGAGGTTGGATTTGGAGAAATATGAACAATTGGCAGCGACATTGATTGAAATAAAATACAAAATTAAAGAGATTTAATTGTTTTTTTATAATCAAAACGACGTAGTTTTGATGCGTTTAACGTTAAATTACAGCGCAATAGGAAAATCAGCATAACAATCAGTACAAAACAAATCAGCACAAAACAAATCATCACAACAACCTAAAATCAAACTAGCACAACAACACATTTAATGAATAAAAATGAACAAAACAACACAAAAATTAATAAAACCACACAATTAATAAATCAACACATAAAAAAAATTGAAAAAGTGATCAATTCATAAACCAACAAAAAAAGTTTCTCTACTGCTTGCTATGAGGTTACTGTTGTTTTCAAGTTTAATTACTAATATCAAGGGTTAGACAAGAGGTTTTTCTCAAACGATGAAATGATGAGATCTAAACTGTAATATCCATGGTGTTTTATATTATCATAAAAGAAAAACAACGAATTGTAAACTACCTTTGACTTGATTCAAAACAGATTAATGTTTCAGTTTCGCCGCTCAACCGGTCATCTCTTTAGATCTTAAATATTTCGTTGAACAGCATAACCGGTTCGGTTCCGGTGACTCATACTCTCAGAAATTTCACCACGCCGTCACTTTCAAATTAATAAAACTTTTGATTTATTCAATAGCTCAACTTATTCAAAAGGTTGGATTTGGAGAAATATGAACAATTGGCAGCGACATTGATTGAGATAAAATACAAAATTAAAGAGATTTAATTGTTTTTTATAATCAAAACGACGTAGTTTTGATGCGTTTAACATTAAATTACAGCGCAATAGGAAAATCAGCATAACAATCAATACAACAAATCAGCACAAAACAAATCAGCACAACAACCTAAAATCAAACTAGCACAACAACACATTTAATGAATAAAAATAAACAAAACAACACAAAAATTAATAAAACCACACAATTAATAAATTTAACACATAAAAAAAATTGAAAAAGTGATCGATTCATAAACCAACAAAAAAAAGTTTCTCTACTGCTTGCTATGAGGTTACTGTTGTTTTCAAGTTTATTTACTAATATCAAGGGTTAGACAAGAGGTTTTTCTCAAAGGATGAAATGATGAGATCTAAACTGTAATATCCATGGTGTTTTATATTAACATAAAAGAAAAACAACGAATTGTAAACTACCTCTGACTCGATTCAAAACAGATTAATGTTTCAGTTCCGCCGCTCAACCGGTCATCTCTTTAGATCTTAAATATTTCGTTCAATAGCACAACCGGTTCGGTTCCGGTGACTCATACACTTAGAAATTTCACCACGCCGTCACTTTCATCTGAAACTAGACTTTGCGGATAGATCGTCCGTACCGAATGCAGTTTCATCAGGCCGCTCTTCGACAAAACCTCCACCGCAACATCGTTGTTGTCACTGCCAACGCCGGTGGTGCTAGGGAAAAATGCGCAATTGCAGGAAGGACCATCCATGGTGTGTGTTTGGTGAGATATTTTAATTGTAGGCTATTTTTCACAAGGGAAATTAAATAAAAGAACGATTTCTTCAAAAGAAGATCAAACAAACAGATTAGTCATGGATTCATGGCTTGGACTTTATATAGGAGAGATTTAAAAAAAAAGAAACGGAAAGAAAAAGAGATGAATGACATATCTAGGGAGAATGGAAAATAATTTTGACCAAAATACCCATTTACTTATTTTGTTATGATTGCCACGTGTCAAGCTCATACTCCTTCTTAGGCTTTTTAGAGAAAACCTCCTTCTTAGTTAAACCTCTCCCTATATATATATAAGGTTTTTTTTTAATTTATAAACTCTAATATATATATATATATATATATATATATATATAGATATATATAGGAAAAACAATTGATTGAAAATGTATTTTTATATAAAACATCTTGTCAAATTGTTTATAAACTAGGAAATTTAGTTTCTTTGTTTAATTATTTAAAATATATTTTTAAATAATTAAAATGAGGTTTTTAAACAATTAATTTGTAAAAATAGATATTTTATGTTAAACTTGCAAACTTTTATAGTATTCTGATTTAAATGATGTATGTTTTATAAAAATATTTTTTTATAAAAAGTTTGGGGTACTAAAACTGATTTTAAAAAAAGAAACAGACCACCCGGTTCGAACCCGGGTGGTTTCTGTGTGAGGCAGCCATCTCAACCAAGGGACATTTCTCTGATTTAAACCCGGTCAGAATTATATTTAACTTGATAATTACCGGGGACCGGATCTGGGTTTAAGGCGCGCGTAAAAAGGGAGTCGGGTTTGTGGGTATCGAGCCCACGACACTCGACCCAATGGTGCAAAGTCTTAACCAGTCGGCCCGAGTGGTTTTGCTGATTACTTTGAGATATTAAATAACTAAATACGTGAAATACACTGATTCAGAAATCCCCTCTAAACCGGTCGGCCCGTATGAACTGATGTTCAATTTGAATGGGGATTGAGATCGATGCCCTCTGTCTTAGGAAATTGAAAGAGGGCTTTAGTTTGTAATGGAAATACGATTCTGACAACACAAACCGTGCATGTAATGGTTGAGTATAGAGGGCCGTCGACTGGAGGAAACAGGGACGCTGCTCTTGATGCTCGATCGATAGCCAGCGACGTAATGTGGTGGATTTTAGGGTTGGGAAAGCTTATACGAGTCTATGTGAAGGTGTGGGAATGAGTTGAGAGGTTAATTTCGTTTTAAAGACCTTGATTTGATTCGGGGTTGCGTACGAAGGAGACAGTTGTGTTTACGCGTAAATTGGATCAACTGGGATGAATTGGGTCGTGTAATGAGTTTAGATACATGCGAGATGAATCCGTGCGTGATTTACGGATCTTAATCGAGTCTAATTTCATGAATTGATGTTTGATTTGGCTCGGTTTGACTCGGAGTAGTCAATACGTTTGAAATTCAAATAGAACGCGTAATGGTCGAATTGGACTGTTAATAGGGTTTAAACATGGTCGATAATTGTTCAGGTATTCAAGGAAAGTCTGAAGCATTCGGGTTTCGTCGTTTTCAGCCTTGAATTGCAAAGGATTTGGTGTAGTTTGACTTTAAAAAGTCAAAATAATCATAACCAATATATAGGGTCAAAATTTGAGGGTCAAAGGTTCAATTTCAAGAGTGATGGTTCAAGCTTGAGGGTTCAAATACTTAGGGGGGTTCAAACCATTTGTTTATTATATATATATATATATATATATATCTAAATTGATTTTTTTTTGTTTTAAAAGTTGTTATAATTTTTAAATAAACAACTTTTGAAATATCTTAGTGTAACCATATATATCTATACATAAATTTATTCTTTGTTTTAAAAAAAACTACAACTTTACAAGTTTTATAAACAATCTTTTGAATATTTTACAAATCTCACTTTTTATATGTATTTCCTGTGTAATATATACGTGTATATAATTATTGAATAAATTTGTGAGAGTTCTAAAACCCTTCCACTTGGCTTAAATATGTGTGTATGTGATCATGTAGAAATTATAATTGTATGAATGAATTCTTGAATTTGAAATATAACATAAGGTATGGAAATGAAATAATGTTTATTGCACTAGAACGAATATATGAAAATCAAGAATGTTACATGGACAACCAGCAAACGACACGTGTTGAGCTGACTCGCGTGAAAGAATTGGGTAGCGGAAAGCTACCTTAGATCTTAACGGTCTGCTATGTGGGCAACATGTTGGACACCTAGCAATGGACGTTAGCTGACCGCTACACCCTTGCTTAGCGCTCCGCCACCAATGCGCGAACAACCCTATAAATAGGAGGCTTTGGCCATCCATTTTGAAACATAAATCACAAAACACCACCACTATCACCTTGACCCGCAAACTGAGGAGGCTGGAACGACCATTACGAGCGCGGCTGATACGAGTACAGAGCATTAAAGTTACTAGAGACGAATGGAGAGACGTTTTAAGAGAGGAACGAATTTAGGAAACTACCTGAGGATAATATAAGTACACTGACCCGTATTTAAGATAAATGATTATGTGATTTACGTGATTATTTGTTATGTGCTATGTGTGGAACTAAGGTACGGGGTAATTGTAGTTTAGTCTAGACACTAAACTTAAAATAATGGAGTAATCATGAGATATCAAAGGGGTGGTGGATACGCCTACTTCCTATGTATAAACCTTTTTGATACTTCGTGGTGAAACCATTACAAAGGTTTAGGGGTATAGACTAAGAATGAATAGCGTGGCACGAATGCATGCTAAATAAATGGGAATAAATAATAGATGGTTTAATTTCAAATAAAGGAACATCCAAGGCACATTAAAGGGGTGGTGGGTACGCCGCTGGTACACCCTATATATAAGCCTCTTTAATATAACATAGAGAAACCTTTATGAAGAATTAGAGCAAGAACTGAATAAAAGCATGAATAGATCATGCTATTAAATAAATGAGGATAAACGGAAAAGCTTAGTTATAAGTAAAGGAGTATTCATGACACATTAAAGAGGTGGTGGATATGCCGCTGGTACTTCCTATATATAAACCTCTTTACCGTAACATGGAGAAACCTTTATAATGAATTAGAGCAGTGATACATATGAAAGTATGACAAGAGGTCATGCTATATGTGCAAATATGCAATATGTGCTAAACGAGATTATATGAATGCATTATAGATGATCATGATATATGTGTAAATATGAATGTGGGATGGAAACGAGTCTAAGTATTAAAATTAAATAACGGAGTACTCAAGAAGTGCTAAAGGGGTGGTGGACACGCCACCGGCACTTCCTATATGTAAGCCTCTTTAGTGCATCATGGGGAAATCGTTATGAAGCTTTAAGGTGAGGACTAGTCGGGAATACATTTGGAGGCTGTGAGTCTACAATACTTCAGATCCCAATGTAATGAGATGTCCAGCCTATGAGGCAGTGAATAAATGGAATGAGATGTCCAACCTATGGGGCGGGTCTCATAAGAAATAAATGGGGAGAGATGTACAGCCTACGGGGCGGGTCTTCGGAATGAAAATGGGACGTCCAGCCGACAGGGCGAGTCTCGAGAGTGAAATGGAAAGGTTTCCAGTCTATGAGACTAAAGGGCGTATAATAAATAATAAAACGAACAACGCAGTGTACTTAGCATAAGCTAACGTAAAAACATTTTCCAAACACTTCAAGAAAGAGGCAGGTGTAATAGAGCTTCCTGAGGACGTGGCCGATCGGAGCTGAAAAATCCCTATGTTATATGATATAATATTTTATGTAAAGACAATATTTATAATAAAGTATGCCAATGTCACTTTAGTGGCAAGGTTTTGAAAAAATTGGGACCCATTTTCCGCTTTAAACTCTAATAAAATAATAAAGAAATAAGTATGGTGTTTCAAGATGGTATCAGAGCATGGCTTGAGGGATTTAAGTATCAGAAGGATACTTAAACTCAAACCATAAAGTGCTCATGATATAAATAGGGATTCAATCCAGGTCATCCGAGGAAGTAGGTATGTTTAAATTCGAATGCTAGTTGGGAGTATCATGACGTGTAACATATATGACCTCATACCTAGCCGGTATGAGAGTTAATGTCTCGGACCATCATGATATCGCATACATCATATGATAGCTTATGTCTCATCCTTTATCACTACTTATATTAATAATTCTACCCATATCGGCACTTTTTTATTTAATTTTCAAATTCTAAATCCTAAAAATCATATAAAAATTCAAAAATATTTTTCCATTACCCTTAATAAAAATCCTTAAGCACACGGTTTTAAAACATTTTGTCATGGGTGTATTCTTAAGTCACATGATTTGAAAAAAAAAAAACTTTGAGTCTGTTTTAAACAAAATAAAATGAGATATTTAAGTCGTAGCAAGTAGAAAAAATGAGTGTTTTGAGCCTTTCTAAGCATTTCATTTTATATACTTTCATATGCTCATTCATTTGGACGTTTTGCTTGATTGTTGATTGTTACTTGTATGTTAGAACTTATATGACTTATACATTTCAAGACCATAATCTAAGTGATTAAATGAAAATGATGGAGGCAATTAGGATATCTTATTTATCCACTTTGTGTTAGACTCTTTCTTCCATCCCGTTACCCACATTTTATCCCTTAGTAACCCGGTTGAGCCTTCTCTAGTTTTTATTCATCACCCATTTTTAAACCCACTTAGCCAAAATTAGCCTTTTACTTGTAACCCTTTTATTTTTGTTAAAATTCAGTTTTGGTCAAATTGGCTTTGACTTATGGATATCTCATTTATCTCAAGTGTGTATGCATGTGATTATGTTTTATAAAAAAAGAAAAGAAATATCGTCTTTTACCAGTGAGACCTAGAAGAGTTGGACGCATCCTTTTGATTTCAATTACCTTTCATGTCTTCATTTCGGTAAGCCTGGGAACTCAGGGAAAAGTTTTTCTCTAATCCAATGACATAATGAAGAAGTGGCACCAACAAGAGAAAATGCCACCGTTCTGTGGAATTTCGAATTGTTAAAACTCGTCTTATGATGGAAAATATAGCTAGTAAGAACCAAACTTACTCTTAGGTTGGGTGCTGTTAGGCTAAAATATGAACGTCACGCTAGTTGACAAGTACACGAAAACGTACAGCAAAACGTCACACGATTGCGCAAAGAAGAAAACGATCACAACGGCGATGGCGGCTCTCGGCGGTGGTGGCCGGCGACAGGGCGGCTCACGGCGGCGTGTAGGTTCCTCCGGGTGGGTGTGTCAGATCGAAAACGTGTGAGAATGTAGCCTAGTAAACAGGTGTGGAATGCCCGTTACTAGGTGGAACAATGTATGAATGAAGGTATGGCAATCAACACAAGGAAGTACTAATAAATACACGGTCTATTGATATCATAGTGTTTCAAACAAGTACATATACAAATGGAAAGACTTCTGGACTGATACAAAGCTGATCTGTGCGTACTTGTGTGTGGAATTACATCTGTGTAGAAAATGAAACAAACTATGCTATTTATGGACTTGGTCCATGCGTACTTAGCAAGTACGCATAACCATCCTTCATGCGTACTTGTCTATGTACGCATGGCCATTGTACATGACAAATACGCAGGAACACATCCTTGCGTATTTGTTTAGTACAATATCAAAATAATTCAAGTTTAGATATAAACATGACATATTACAACTCGATAAACAAAATACAGCAAGTACTGAATACATACAAAACTGAAATAAATAATAACAAAAGCTTTAGCCCGGTCGAGAGTGCCTGTCATAAAACATGCATCAACAGACTACCCCTTGACAACATCTCTGGATATCTTCAGTCTTTATGAGCTTCCCACTTGACTTCCACCACTGATCTTGGATTTGTATCCATGACAGAATTTCACTAACCTGTCGTATTTGGTGACCAGCAGTTTTGTCCACTCGTCAGTATGCAAACAACTCTTGTTGATGAGAACCTCCAAGTCCTTAATGGAAAATTTGATGAACATAATCTCATCAAATACCCTGATGATCTCTTTCAAGCTCTCCTTCTCAATCAGAACAGCCTCTCCGGTTACTGGATCTATGTACCAGTACCACATGTTTCCCAGGATATCTTGAGGTATTCTCCTCAAGGGTATCCGAGTTTTACATAGAACTGGTTCATAAATGAGTCTTTTCAAGAACTTATGTGTCAACGGATGTATTATTGTCTTGTCCTTGACACGCCTCGGAACTTGAGGCCGAAAGATCTCGAACTTACCCGATCTACCTTCTCGCTGTAGCACTCCCCACAAACCTCTAGAATTTCCGTTTAATGTTTCACTACATAACTCATGGTGTGCAAGGTTGACTAAGTCGTATTTGGATAAGGACTTAAATGCTTCTGTTGTTGGCTTCAGGTATTGAACTCCCCCTGATCTTTTGATAGCAAATAATCCTTTATCGTCTTTGAAACGTACCGACAAAATCATCCCAGCAGCACCATGTTGGTCTGTGTACTGTGGCTTGTACCAAGGCGCTTCGGCTTCTTTTACTATCCATTCCTGAGGAATCTTTCTCGAGGAAGTGCCACTGGTACCAGCTTCTCTGTTGGGTTCAGGAACTTTAGCTCTAGATTCATTGATATCTTCAACATGAATGGTTGGTTTAGCTTGTTCCCTGATAGCTGGGGCTTCAAAATTTTCCCCATCTTCCAACTCATATACACATTCTCCATCACCCTTAGGGAATTCCACAATCACAGCATTCCCACATTCATCCCAGTCATCTCCACTGTCAATCTCTCCTTCTTCAAGTTCTGCCAATGCTCCTATCACGATCTCATCATTTAAGTTAGGGCTTGTAGTTAACTCTTCTAACACCTCAGCCGGTGTTTTTCCTTTATCAGCACCACCATCAGCACCTTGTTGTTGGGTAGACTCCCCCTGAGTTGTAGGTGTGGCTTGTGTTGGCAAGACAGCTTGTGTCTCACCATCACCAGCACCAGAGTGACCGGCATTAGGATCATCATCGTGATCCTTTTCTTTTGTGAGGTCGACATGGTGGCAAGCTTCTTCCTGTGCCCTCTTGCTTGTCTCCCCCGTGAGACTCAAGCTGTTTTGACAATTTTTCCACTAAATCAACCATAACCTGATGTTCACCTCGTTGGATCAGCATTTGGTTTTCCATAGCATTGATTTCATTCATTAGTTCTTGCCACGGGCGATGATTTCTTGTTTTCTTTCTTCGTTCAACCATGTGAGGTGCCTCTTGATTGCTATCTGAACTATCGAGTTGAAAGTCAGAATCTGAACTCTCTCATCTTCTTCGCCTTGACGAGGATTCAGAAAGTGATTCCCGAATGTTCTTTCATGGGTGCCTTTTGTCAGGTGTTGGTTCTGAATCAGATGAATCAGTTATTGTACGTTCTGATTCACTGCTATCTGGATTTTGTCCATAACCAGCACCACCATCACCCGCATCACCTGCATCACCATTACCATCATCACTATCATTATCATTATCATCATCACTATCATCATCATTATTATTCTCTTCCTCTTCATCTGAGTGCTCTCTTAACTCAGGTTCGCTTTCTGGATGGTACCATCTTTCTCTTTAAGGTGCAATGTAGGCTTCATCAATCAAGTGATCAAATAAAGGAGTGTGCATCGGGATAGGTTCTACAGTTCCAACGTTCATAAATTGCGCAAAAACCCTTTTATCAATACGTATAACTTGCAACTGCTGCCCTGTTGTGGTAAGTTTGGCAGGAAATAGTTAATTAACAGTTGAATAAACCTTGGATATAACAAGAATCTGAATCTGGGAGCAGCATTGATCTGATCAAGGATTTCTTTGTAGACATAGCGTGAAAAATTGTAACCCTTGTTCAGTGATAAACCAACCATAGCAGATGCTAAATCATGCCCCATAGCATCTTTGCCTGCTTTCCTTGCTGAAATACACATGATCATAACATGTGCAAGGTACCTCCATTGATCCAGTAGCCACATTTTCTTGAAAGGCGGGTAATTGCTCCTAGCAACGTACCCCATTCTTTGTCTCCAACACCCATCTATCATATATTCTGGATATTGAACTGGATTAGTGGCTAAGTCGTTAAACTATAACACCTCCCTGATGGTTGCTTCAGAAATTGCAATTCTACGGTTTGCCACTGTAGCAGTGAGTACATTTGGTGTAGCTCTACAGTCCAGCTCGGCTGTATCCCAGAATTGTTCTATATAAGGACGTGATACAACTGGGTTGGCAGAGATAGCATATGAGATCTTTGATATGTTCAGGAAAGTGATTATCTCTTGATAATTGAGAGCCGCACCTCTCCATCCTAGATTGGTAAGAGCTAACATGCTAAAATCTTCTGTAAACACTAGTCTAGCCATATCTGCAAAACAAAACAAGACAATATTAGAATAGTTTACATATCATAATATAACATTGTATAACAATCAGAATGTACTTGACATAGACTGAGTTTGAGACTTAGAAAAATTTTTCACCAAAACTGCTCATGCGTACATGTGTAAGTATGCACAGATGGATTAGGTCATGCGTACTTATCAAGTACGCATTAAAAAAGTTCTTCGAACGTACTTATCAAGTACGCATGGTCTAGGTGAAGTTCAAGTCTAAAAATGTCAAGCACCGGTCTAAAGTCCGATTAGCTTGCTCGAATGTTGTCGAAAAGGGGATATCAACTCAAGGACACTCATTTTTATCATCAATAATACTAAAATGCAACCCTCATTGATGGAACAGGGGCCAACGCCACTTTAAAGTCCAAACCATGATCAAAAACCCAAATTTGCAAGTTAAAATGACATATTTTGTGTTAAATGACTTAGAATGATGCTTAGAAACATAAATGGTTGTTCAATTTCACATGCAAACACCATTTGAACTTAAAAATTGATAAACATAACCCTAGCCTCAAGAACACAAAAATCACCCAGTTATGGATGATTGAACGGTTGAAATCCAGTGAGATTCTCACCAAATAATCCTTAGATGATAGAAGTAAAAGTGTGATGAAAAATGGTTTAGGAACACAATGATTTTTGAGGAAAATGAGCAGTCCGAAGTCGGTAGGGTGGAGTGTTTGAAAAATGAGAAGTAAATGCACTTGCCGTTATATATACCCCGCTATATAGGCATGCGTACTTATCTAAGTGCGCATGAACTACCTCATGCGTACTTAATAAGTACACATGGTTTAAGCTATGCGCACTTAATTAAGTGCTCATGACTTAACACTCATTCAAACTTTAACTCAAAATCCTCTTTATGAAGAATTCTAAGACGAACATGATAGAAATTTTTAACTGATGTTGTTTCAAAGTTATTACTGGAAGTTATGAAAATATTTTTGTCTTTTCAAAGGGTTTAGAAACGAACTATGAAGAAATCTTTTTGACATTTTATAAAGTTTATGCTAAAACACACTGAAAATCTTTTTATTGATTTTCTAGATGAATAAACAGAATGCAAGGTAATTGAATACTTACAGTGAACGTCTTTTTTGATCAAGTCATAGGCAGAGGATCATATCAGGCTAACATGTAGCAATAGTGATATAGGTAAACTTTCAAAGAATTTGGGATCATATCATGACATACTTATTTGAAATCAATTTTGAAAAACATATCATAGTAATTCAAATTGTCAATATTATATGAGTTGAAACTATAAGCATTCTTGGACCAAATTTGTGTGAGTTATGGTACCATTTAAAGTTCTACAATGTGTATCTCACAGTTATGTAGACAGAAAAGTAAATGCATTATCTCAAGACATCTAAGATTTTACCAAGGATTATCAGTATCACCGGGTTGAGGTAATATTGTTTAGAACAAAGAAATCAAGCAGAATCCATAAAGATTATCAAGAATCAGTTGATTCATTTGTCTTGGCTCGTGTGTATTTGTGTTGATTCATGCTAATGGATATGGAATCCAAAGATTCGGGTAATGGTATCCAACTGTTATCTGGATGTCTTCAATGGAACAGATGTGATCCAAGGGGTAATATATGCTTTGACGGTTGTTGTCAACACATATCTTAGCTTAGCTTCCCATTGCATACTTCTGATTATGGGCAGTGAAGTGAACTGAAAGTAGTGCTAAAGACATAACCCGAAACTGGTCTCATAGGATAATACTAGCCAAAATCTTACATTCTATTTCTGATAATGATCTTTTGTTAATCTTACACACACACACATCATAACATGAGTTCAAATCACATTTGTAGAAACGATATTTAGGTTGTTACATTACTAATGATTTAACGAATGCTTCTAGCCTACTGACAATTTCAATTAAAAGAATATTTAACATATATTAAGTAGTCAAAGTGCAATCATTTCCCAAATTATGCAATCTAAGAAATGTAGACCACTAACTGATGTGTAATCATTTCCTCTAATTTTTCAAATGACATTGAATTTTTTTTTGAAAGGTTTTATATTTGTTTTGGATTTTTTTTAAAACATTAACAGAATGTAAACTAAACAAAAATAAATGTAACTTCTAAGAAACAAGTGTGTTTTGAAAAAGGTTTTTCATTCTAGATTGAACATTCCTATCATGTTGACAAGATGTTCAAAACGATTACGATCAAAAGCTTTGGTGAAAAGATCAGCAAAATTATCATTCGTGTGAACTTTTACAAGCTCAATTAAATGCTTTTCAGCACAATCACGAATGAAATGGTGACGAATTTCAATATGCTTAGTTTTGGAATGTTTCACCGGGTTGTTTGTGATGGACATGGTGGCTGTGTTGTCAATGAACATAGGAGTGCCAATGTAGTTCAAGCCGTAGTCTCTCAATTGTTGTTGAATCCATAAGATCTAAGAGCAACAGCTTGCCGCAGCAATATACTCTGCTTCACATGTTGAGATAGAAACTGTTGACTGCTTCTTACACTGCCAGGAAACCAGCCTATCTCCTAAGAATTGACATCCACCTGAGGTTGACTTTCTATCTAGATTACAACCGCCATAATCAGAATCAGTGTAAGCTTTGAATTCAAACGACAACTGCTTGGAGTACCAAAGACCTAATCGGGGTTTCCCTTTCAGGTATCTGAATATTCTCTTCACAGCGATCATATGAGATTCCTTTGGTTGTGACTGAAACCTCCAGCACAAGCAGACGGAAAAAATTATGTCGGGCCTTGAAGCTGTGAGATACATAAGAGATCCGATCATACCACGATACAATTTACAATCCACATCCTTTCCATTTTTATCAGGATGTAAACCGTGATTGACTGGGATAGGTGTGCCATAAGATGTACAATCATTCATTTTGTATTTTGACAAAATGGTACATACTTAGTTTGATGTAGATAAATGCCGTCTTCCCGTTGACTGACTTGTAGTCCTAAGAAAAATGACATCTCATCCATGTTGCTCATTTCAAACTTGGACTTCATCACCTGCTCAAATTCCTTACACATCTCTTCATTGGTAGACCCAAAAATGATGTCATCAACATATACTTGTACAAGTAGAATATCACCTCCTGCTTTTCTTATGAAGATAGTCGAATCAATTTGTCCTCGATCGAAACCATTGGATAGATGTTTTCATAGAGTCTCATACCACGCTCTTGGGGCTTGATGAAGACCATAAAGTGCTTTGTCAAGCTTGCACACTTTATCAGGATGTAACGGGTCTTCAAAGCCAGGTGGTTGAGTGACATAGACTTCTTCATGCACTTTGCCGTATAGGAAAGCACTCTTCACATCAAGTTGATAGACCTTGAAGCCGAAAAATGAGGCATAAGCCAGAAACAGGTGAATGGCTTCAAGTCTAGCAACTGGGGCATATACTTCAGTGTAATCCAGGCCTTCTTGTTGGTAAAAACCTTGAACAACCAATCTTGCTTTATTTTTCACCACAATGTGTCGATCGTCAGTTTTACATTTGAACACCCATCTAGTTCCTATTAGATGTACAACTCTTGGTAGATCAACTAGATCCCATACATGTAGTTTTTTGAATTGAGACAGTTCGTCTTGCATTGCCTCAATCCAACAATTGTCAGCTAGAGCCTATTTGATATTCTTAGGCTCTATTTGGGATACAAAGGCAGCTTTTAAGCATGTTTCCATGATACCTGTGTTATGAATCTCAGCATAAAGGCTGGTGTTTTCAGCTACAGTTATGTGACGAGTTTGAACACCAACATTAGGATCACCAATGATGTTGTCAATCAGATGATTCCTATGAATTCTTGTCTCTGGTACAATGTTTTCTTGAACATTTGTTTCAAGATTCGTGCTTAACTCCCCCGTATCATTTACACCTGAAGACGATTCAATATTAATAGGATCAACTAGAGCTTCATTTCTGACTTGAGCTCCATATTTTTCATTATGAGTATCTTCTTCAGTGTCACTTTCATGTGTTCAAGATGAAGATGCAACATCGGAACTGGGGCTTGGAATAGGTACTGTTGTTCTTGTAGAAAAATTGGAATTATCTCCACCACAACAATATTGAAACAGATTTGCAGCATCTTCATCAGATAAACCAGGAAGTTTAAAAGACTTGAAGAGATTATCATAATCAAAACCCCAAGCTGGTCCTGTTGGTTCTGGTGGAGTGCTGTATTTACTGTAATCCACTTCGAACCATTCTTCGACAGTACGAATTTCAATATTGTACACTCTTTTGCAAGGTGAGTTGGCAACATATCCTAAGAAGATGCCTTCTACCGCTTTTGCATGAAACTTCGACTGACGATCTTTGTGTTGTAACAATAAAGAACATGGACTACCAAAAGGAATTAGGTAGTCAAGCTTAGGTGGACGATTATTGATTAGTTCATAGCTTGTTTTGTTGTGTCTTTTTACCACCAGAACTTTATTTAACACGTGACAAGTTGTATTAATAGCTTCTGCCCAAAAAGTGATTGGAAGCTTGGCATCTAACAACATTGTCCGTGCAGTGTCAATTAGAGTTTTGTTCTTCCTTTCTGCAACTCCATTCTACTGAGGAGTGTAAGGTGCACTGAACTCCTGATGAATACTTTTCTTAAGACAGAAAAGTGCCATCATATTATTCTTAAACTCGGTGCCATTGTCACTCCTTATTCTTCTTCTAACCTTCAGTTTGCATAAAGATTCTAGTTTTAGAATCAGATATTGAAGAATTTCAGCAGTCTCATCTTTAGTACCTAAAAAATGTACCCAAGAAAAATGTGAGTAATCATCAGTAACAACCAAACAGTATGACTTTCCACCAATACACTTAATACTTATGGGAACAAAAAAATCCATATGTAAGAGCTCTAAAGGGGTATCAATAGAGTTTTGGGTCTTTGTCTTGTGGGATTTCCATTGTTGTTTGCCCTTTTTACAAGACATACAGTCATCTACAACGGAGAATCTTAACTTAGGAACCCCGGTTACCAAACCATTTTGGACAAGATGATTCATTTTTTTATATGAAAGGTGTCCGAGTTTCCTATGCCATAAGATGGAGTCAATTTCTGTTGCTTTAGAAATTAAACAAGTTGCAACTGATGAAGCGCTTGTTGCCACAGTCATATCAATTTGATAAGTGTCGTTTGTTCTTGGTGCAGGCATCAGGATCCATTCTTCTGGGATCAAGAAACGAGGTTTGAGAACCAGACATTCAGATTTGTTGAACATCACCGAATATTCTTTGTCACACATCTGAGAGACACTTAACAAGTTGTGCTTTAGCTGCTCAAAATAGTTAACATTTTCAAAGCTGATACATCCATTAGTAACCACGCCTTGACATGTTATGCTTCCACCTTTCTCTCCTACAAAGGCCACATAGCCACATCTAAATGGTTTAACGTCTTGTAGAAGGGCCATGTTGCCTGTCATGTGCCGGGAAGAACCTCTATCAACATACCAACGATTAGAAATAGATCCCTTTGATTGTCCCTGCACATATCACAAGAAATTAGTTAGATTTGGATACCCAAGCCATTGTGGTCTTGGGTCGTCCATTTTTCTCAAAGTACACAACTTCAATTAATTCACAGTCGTGGTGATAAAAAATGGGTGACTCCTTTGGTGATTCAGAATTAGAAGCTTAAGACCATCTAGTTTCTTTCTCCAAACTTGCTTCTTTTGAACAACAGGTTTTCTAATGTTACTTTGTAAAAAGGTTTAACTTAGTTGATTACCAGTTAACCGTTGTCCTAGTTTTCTCAAACTTTTTTTCTGTCTCCTCCTCTGTGGTCTAGACAATTTCACCTCATAAGATCGTGTATTACCAAGGGTAGATACACATGGAACCACAGACTTTTTGTTCCTTTTCTCAGTAAATGGTTTAGTCACAAATCTGGACTTAACCGTATACTGGACTGGTGTTTTTGAAACTTGAGTTTTGAATTGTTTTCTTGGTGGATTTTTCAAGGATACGGCCTGTTTTGGAACAGCGGACCGTTTCTCTTGATTCTTATAAGGACAATATTCATTAGAATATGTCCAAACGTTCCACAATAAAAACAATTTCTTCTTTCTTTGAAAGGTCTCCTGTAAGACTCACTGGTTTTGGATGTAGAAGGTTTATTTTGATAAATGTTCGAATTAGTTTGATGAACCACAGGTGAAGTTTTACCCGATGTTAATTGAATTTTAGGAGTATAGTGCTTATCAATGTTTTCTTGAAAATTCTTTCCAAGTTTGTTAGCAAATGTTTCCTTTTTGGCTTGCTATGGTTTTGAAATCCCCATAAAACATCTTTTTCAATTTATCATTTGATTCAATTACATCCGGTTCAGTTAAAATACAATTTTCCCGATTGTTGACAATGTTTTTTGTTGATTTTAGGTTCATTAAACATTTCTTCTGAAACAACACCATCGACTTTGTTTTTTTCTTAACATTCATCAGAATAAAACTCTTCATCTGAAGATGAATTATCCTTACTTAAAGATTCATCAAGAAAGGATAGATCAATGTCTATTGGCCCATTGACAAATGTCTCGTTAACCGGTGGTGGAATGGCATTAGTACCTAAACCTATGCCATTTACTTGTCGTACAACCGATTCATAGTGTTCCACCACAAAACGAGAATTTCTCAATTTCTCAAATTTTCCACTTAACTTCAGAATTTCATTCTGATGTTTGTCTATTTCAACATTCTTTTTCTCTAACTCTTTGTAGGCAACATCTAAATGAAATTGTTGTTCACTTATTTTTATTGAAAAATCATGTTTGTCTTTTATGAGATTTTCAATACTCTTTAAAACGTTTTTCATTTTCTTTATAGTTTAGAGCTAACTACATAGAGGTTCGAGTTGATCCTGAATTTTATCATTTTCACCTTTTAATTTTAAACAATTATTATAGGGAATAACAATAAAAGAATTAGAATCTATCTCGGTTGATGAACTGGATGCTTCTCCAATAGCCATCAAAGCAAATGCTAATCCCTGTTGATCTGCAACAGCAATTGTTTCCCTTTCTTCAGCTTTGATCATTTCTATGATTTCTGTCATCAAACCCATCTGAGTGTGTGCAATAATAGCATCTTCGAGATGAACACCCCAGTCGTAACTGTTGTCTTGTTGAGCTACCAGTGCATTAGATGAGGCTTCTTGATTTTGACGACGGTTGTTGCTGAAGCTCTCGTTGTTGTAATTCTGATTGCTTCCTGAACTTGGTTAAGTGAAACCTGAGGCCGGTGCCTTGGCTTTCTGACACTCTCGTGCAAAGTGTCCAAAATTCAGTCATTTGTAACACTTAGCTTTTGATTTATCAAAACCAATTTTAGCAATAGAATGTCCACCGCTAAAATTTATGCCGGTTCTATTCAGAAATCGCTTAGCCCTTCTCAGATCATGGCCATATTCCAATGAATATCCATATCTTCCATGTCATCTGGATCCACCTGATTGAAATCTTCTTCAATTGTTTCTGGATCAGTTAGTTTGCCACCAATGAAGTTTTCATATGCCAACATGCATGATGAAAACAATGCTACATGATCTTCTGCAATCTTTGCAAAAGCATGTGTCGGTGTAGATATTGGACTTCTTGGTTGGTGTGAATTTGAACTTGTAGCAGCAAAACAGGTATGACTATTGCAGTCATTTCCTTCTTCTTATGCAAGATTCCCTGAGAACAAAGCAGTACCCAGTCTTGTGGTTTTTGATGTGGAAGAGGCTCCAAAGTACATTGACGGTTCTTGAACTAACAGTCTGCTAATGGTTTCTTTCTTTCTTAAATTCATGTCATGTGCTTGGATTTTACCTATTACCTCATCAATGGTCATTTCAAAAAATTTAGAGTTTTCTCTTAAAAGGGTTGTGTACATGTCAAACTTGGGGGTAATGCATCAAGGAACTTTTCAACTAGTTCATCATCTAGATATTTTAATTCATAAGACTTAAGTTCAGTCTGAAGATGAAAGAATCTAGAGATAAGTTCATCAATGGATTCATGTTCAAAATATCTGAAACATTCATATTGTTTTCTTAACAATTCCCTTTTACTTTTCTTAACATCATTGTTACCCTCAAACCGTTTTTCCAAAGCCTTCCACAAGTCTTTAGAGGAATCATACCCTCTAAAGCTGTGAAATATGTCTCGGGTTAGTGCCATGGTTAAAGAACCATGTGCCTTCTTTTCTAGATCGTATGCTTTGTTTTCTTCAGCATCATGTCTAGAGATCGGTTTGGGTTTGGGTTTGGTTTCAGCAAGGAATTCATGGGTTGGATGTTTATAACCTTCTAAAATAGGTATCCACATGTTTGAATCTGTGTATGAAACATATTCCTCAAATCTAGCTTTCCAGTTGGAATAGTCATTCACATTTATTAACTTTGGGGGTTTATATGGAGTGCCTATTTCGTTGTCATAATTCAACAGGCTACTGATATTTTGAAGATTAGCCATTGTGTAAGACTCAATAATCAAAAGTTCAAATTTGGGTATTTGACTATTAGTACGTATGAACCAAAATGGTCTTGCGTACTTATAAGTGCGCAAGAGTTTAAGTACGCAAGAATGATAAGTACGCAGAAATGTTAAATACAAGAGACTAAGTACACAGGAATGACAAATGTGTAGGATGACAATCACTTAGGATGACAAGTATGCAAGGAACTTTTGACAAGGATACAAGTATACAAGTTCACAAGTATGCGGGGACTTAATAAGTACGCATGACCTTAAGTACGCAGGAATAACAAGTACTTGTTGTAAGTATGCATGAATAACAAGTGCACATAACAATAAGTACGCAGGAATTGTGACAAGTACGCATGGGACAGAAAGATGGGTTATGACAAAAGTATCCACTTGTCCTGATCAAAAAGTGATCTGACCAAATTGTAAGGTATGAACAATGTGGTTTGAACAAGTGATCAGATATGAGACTCAAAACAGAGAATGATGACTAGAATACCAAAACAAGAACAACACAACAAAGGAAATGGGATTCTTTTCAAGATGAACAAGTGTAGGAAAACAAGACTCAAAGAACCTCCAATGCAGATGTAATCAGAAACACATATGGATGACAAGTGTTCCTAACATACTCACAGCACTCGGAAACAAGAGCATATTGCTCTGATACCACTTGTAGGTCCCTCCGGGTGGGTGTGTCGGATCGAAAACGTGTGAGAATGTAGCCTAGTAAACAGGTGCGCAATGCTTGTTACTAGGTGAAATAGTGTATGAATGAAGGTATGCCAATCAACACAAGGAAGTATTAATAAATGCACGGTCTATTGATATCATAGTGTTTCAAACAAGTACAGATACAAATGGAAACACTTCTGGACTGATACAAAGCTGATATGTGCATACTTGTGTGTGGAATTACATCTGTGTAGAAAATGAAACAAACTATGCTATTTATAGACTTGGTCCATGCATACTTAGCAACTACGTGTGACCATCCTTCATGCGTACTTGTCTAAGTACGCATGACCATTGTACATGAAAAATACGCAGGAACACATCCTTGCGTATTTGTTTAGTATAATATCAAAATAATACAAGTTCAGATATAAACATGACATATTACAACTCGATAAACAAAATACAACAAGTACTGAATACATACAAGACTGAAATAAATAATAACAAAAGCTTTAGCCCGATCCAGAGTGCCTGTCACAAAATATGCATCAACACGGCGGTGGGTGGCGTCGGCCGAACCCAAGGGAGAAAGGAGGGGGGTGCGTCGATTTTGGGTTAAATGGCATTAGGGTTTAGGTTTGATTATAATGGTATATTTATAACCATTATAATTACACACCGGTCCCTCTAGTATTAAGTAATAATTAACCTTTTAATTATTAATCATATATAATTAGTAAAAATCTATTCTCTAACTATTTAACTGATTAAACATTTATTCCCTGCAGATAATTAATTAATCAGATAATTAATTATCTCAATCTCCGACAAATATTTCTCTAAATATTTACTCACCATTTATGTTTTCGTCTTTCGTGAATAATATTTAACTATTAAATAGTATATATATTTTGTTCGTTGCCTAAGGTGTAACTCTTTGGATCGTACCTTAATAGTAACGTTGACTTAATTAACGATCGGACATCATATATCCAACAATCTCCCACTTAGTCGATTATTCAATTAATCGGTTCAACGTAGACAATGGTGGACGCCTAGCTGCATCTCACTGCCCCTAGCAAGGTATGACGCATTTACAATCGTCAAACTATTTCTTTTTGTACAAGTAACTTTACAAAGTATAACAATCCTAGTAAGCATTTGCATCCTTTTTGTGTAGGACATTCGTTGAACATGAAACATGGATATAATTCTCCTATCATATGTGGTTCAACCATTCTTGTTCTCATTCTCCAATTCAAAGTGGTCTAAACAAACTATACTTTTAGTTTGAGCATGGCCATGCGTTTTACACCAGCTTGAATTAACGAGGGCTCTAGAATGTCCAGCTTCTAATTAAATAAGAACAGAATTCCTTTCACCACGTACAACTCCCACTGAACTTCAGATTATTCCTGATAATACCCTTATTACTGCCTGTTAGGATACAGCATTAGATAAGAACAAAGAACAACCTTTGGCCAAGAAGAGTTCTAGTAAGTGACTCGGGTCGAGGATCGACATATCTTACTTTATTCAAAACATCTCAAGATATCAATGCATGAAGATAATTTTGAAACGAGTTACGTCCAATAATTATTCTCTAATAATTATCTGTGAATATGGTCTCCAACTTCTTGGTCTTTTATTCATAATGAACCAACCATCCGATTCACAATAGTCTTACGTTCAGATTGATTCCCATGAATCTGATCGACTACGGACATTTAGAATAACCAAAATATTCAAGGATTTCTAAAACGTATAAACTGTCGAACACAGTAACATCTAATTATAATGCATTTAACCATTAAATCATTCATAAAAACCAATATAACTGAATAGTTCGAAAGCACCAAATACTAAATATAGATCAAATCCACTGTTTAGCAAATCTAAGGCCTATCTAGTCAGCATGCTCCTCATGTTTAGAATGAGGCAAAGGCTTAGTGAACGGGTCTGCTAGATTTTGATCCGTGTGAACTTTGTTTGACACGATGTCTCCCCGTTCTATTATATCCCGGATATAATGAAATCTCCTGAGTATGTGCTTCGTGCTGTGGTGTGAATTTGGTTATTTAGTTTGAGCAATAGCACTAGTATTGTCACACAGTACCTCGATTGGTTTCTAAATGCTAGGCATTACTCCAAGATCAGCAATGAACTTCTTCATCCAAGCAGCCTCCTTTACAGCTTCCGAAGCCGCAATATATTCTGACTCGGTGGTGGATTGTGCAACAATAGTTTGCTTAATACTTTTCCAAGTAATCGCACCACCATTTATGATCGAGAACAAAAACAAATCCCGTTTGTGATCGAGAATCATCTCGATCCGTCTGGAAGCTAGCATCAGTGTAACATTTAACAGCTAGTTCTCCTTCCAGTCCCCCGTATATCAAGAACATATCCTTAGTCCTTCTCAAGCATTTAAGAATGTTCTTTAGCATAGGAATATGGTTTACAATGAGTAGTATGTCGTCTAAATACAGAATCAGAAAATTCATATGGCTCCCACTTGCCTTCTTGTAAACACATGGTTCATCTTCATTCTTGACAAAACCAAACTCTTTGATTTTCTGGTCAAAGCAAAGATTCTAGCTTTTGGATGCCTGCTTTAATTCATAAATGGATTTGTTCAACTTGCATACCTTATTAGGATTCTTTGGACCTTCAAAACCTTCTGGTTGAACCATATAGACATATTTAGTAAGACGTCCATTTTGGAATGTGGTTTTGACATCCATTTGCCATATCTCGTAGTCATAATACGCAGCAATGGCAAGCAAGATCCTAATAGACTTTAGCATGGCTACAGGTGAGAAGGTTTCATCATAATCAATTCCTTGAGCCTGAGTAAAACCTTTCACTACTAACCTTGCTTTGTAGGTTTGCATGTTTCCATCCATGTCGATTTTCTTCTTGAAAATACACTTACTTCTTACTGTCCGACTCTCGGGAGGAAGATCAACCAAGTCCCACACATGTTTGTCATGCATGGATTGGATTTCAGCATCCACGGCTTCAAGCCACTTCTTAGATTCTGAATCTAGGATTGAAGATTTGTAACTAGTGGGCTCTGCCTGATCAACTATCAGGACATCGTCAATCTGATGAATCCCGATATACTGACGATCTCTAATACTTCTGCGAAGAGTTTGTGTCATAGCTGAATCTTGAACATTTCCAGATTCAGTTTTAGCAGTCTCATGCTGAATGGAAGGTTCAGATTGTGGTTCCTGGATCTCATCCATAACCATACGGTTGTCTCCAATCCCTCCCGCAAGTAGTTCTTTCTCCAAGAAAGTAGCTCTGCTTTTAATGAAAACACGATTTTCAGCAGGATTGTAGAATTAGTAACCGATTGTTTTAGGGTATCCGACGAAAACATCTTTATCACCACGGGGATTTAGTTTATCCGTAGATTCAATATATTTAAGAGTTCTCAAATGATCCATTCCCTATATATATATATATATATATATATATAGTGAGGTTTCGCTAAAAAGTCAAAAAGTGTAAAAAGTGTTTTAAGACGCTCATAACCGGCTCATACGAACCCCGATTTTACTCATTTCGGTGGCGTTGGAACCGTCTCGTCAAACTCTACGATCTTAGCTTGTAGTATTTAGCTTTTAGGGTTTAGTTTTTTCCTTAGGGTTTAGATTTTAGTATTTAGGCTTTTGGGAGGGTGGGGGTGGGGTTTTTAGGTTTTTGGGGGTGGGGGTTAGTTTTTGGGGGGTTGGGTTGGAAGTTTAGGCTTTTGGGGGTGGTGGTTGTGGTGTTGTTTTTTGACAACTTTTTTTTGGCTTTTTATGGTTTTTTTTTGTTAGGATTTAGGTTTTTGGAGGTGGGGGTGGGGGATTTTAGGTTTTTCAGGGTGGAGTAGGGTGGGGGTTAGGTTTTGGGGGGGTTGGGGTGGGGCTTTTAGGCTTTGGGGGGGTAGTGGTCGGGTTTTTAAAATACTTTTTACACTTTTTAGCCTTCTTAGAATATCTCTCCCCTATATATATATATATATATATATATATATAAACTGCACATCAAGATCCCAATGTGATGAGATGTCCAGCCTACGAGGCGTGTCTTAATAAATGAATGTGATGAAATGTCCAGCTTACGGGGCGTGTCTCAATAAATGAATGTGATGAGATGTCCGGCCTACGGGGCGAGTCTCAATGAATGAATGGGAAGAGATGTCCAGCCTACGGGGCAGGTCTCAGGAATGAAATGAAACTTGGACCGGAGGTACGTCTGTAGATGGTCGCGAGGGGTTTGGCACACCCATTAAAATATGTGAATGACATGACCGGAGGTACGTCGGAGATGGTCACGGGGGCGCCGAGAGCCCAAGAAACTTGAACAATAATAAAAACCTAAAGGGTTCATAATAAAATGAACGATGCAGTGTACTTACTTAGCGTAAGCTAATTCAAAAATGTTTTCCAAACACTACAGGTTAAAAGTATGTGGAATGAGTCTTCCTGAGGACGTGGTTGATCGTAGTTGAAGCATCCCTATGTTACATGATATAATATTTTATTTTAAAAAAATATTTATAATAAAATATACCTGTGTCACTTTAGTGACAAGGTTTTGAAATCTAGGACCGTTTTCCGCTATACAACTCTGATAAAACAATATAGTAAAAGTAGGGTGTTTCAGGAATCTAAAAATGAAGGATGTGTGCAGGTGCAGGGGTAGCGTATTGATTTAATGGATCGATTAGGTAAGAAGCAGAGGTGATTATATTGATTTAATGGATCAATTACAATGAGAATTCAAATCAATAACATACAAGAGAAGAGGGGATGGGATTTCAGATATTATAGATAGGGAGATGGGAAGAAGAAAACACACACTTCATAATCATCAATACGCCTTCACATCTCTCGTTCTCTTTGCTTTGTATCCAACGTCGTTTCTTTACGGTGCCCACAGATCCATTCATTTTGATGTGCCTTTGGCTGGACTACAGATTGGCCCATTGTGATGTAGTTATTAGCAATTGGGCTTCAGTGTAGATAGAGAGGAAGAATTCTATAGCATTTTGTTGAAGATCCAAGCGTGTCAAACCGGTGATGTAAGCAATCGAAGAGACTTCATTCGTGGTTGTTATTTTATTGAGAATTTGCTTACAAGCTTGCCATTCAACACATTTGCCATAAACATCAAAGAAAGCATTACGAACTGCAGTATAGCAACCAAATTCAATCTTGAGAAACACATTGTGAGCTGAATTCATTGTTCCAAACTAGCAATTGGGTCCAAACCACAATGTGTAATGACTTGTCGCTTGTTTGTTTATAAACAAAACGTGTCGTTTGTTGTATAATGCTTTTGGCATGTGTCATTTAATCAAGAGTGTTAATTGGGATCTATTTTCTGCGTGCGTTAAAAGTTAAAATTGGTTGAAAATTTTGAGTGTTACAAAAAGGTAATTATAGTTTTGACGACCCGTTCTTACTTTATGAAACCACATATACTTCACATTATGAAATAGTAAATGGAACAATAATTATTAAAGTGAAACCTTGACAAGTTCATTACTAAAATTTAAACGAAATTACAAACTAATGAAGATGAATATTTTGACACATTATTTGTGGGAAACGAGTGTCATACACATCATAATTTCTAAGAACCTGAATATGCATGCTTACTTTCATTTAACACTTTCAGTACTAAAGGGAAATTTCAGTGAAGTTAAAGCTACTGCAAGAGGTTCCACGAGCAAGTAAGGAAGAGCTGAACCCGAACTTTTGACTGGCTAGATCCAAAAACAAGAAATTGTTTTCCATCTGAAACGTCCCAATCACAATTGCATCTTTCATTCCTAAACCACCATCAATAAAGCCAAGACAAGCGGCGCCCTTCCCAGTGCGCTTCATTGAATTATCTCCCGAGATCGTCCAGACCTTCCCACTTTCTGTTTGGAGATCAATGCTGGGAACTCGAAAGCCTGTGCGAACAGATCCAATTGCACTTGATTTTAGGCATAGACTAAAAGGTTTAACCGCATTCACTCGAGGGATATTTTTGGTAGCCTTAGAAAAACCATAAACTAAAGCTTTATAGATATCACTTCTGAGTGTGGTGTGAGACACAATAGTAAGCTTCACAGATTCACTTTTCATTGATGGTAATTGAAAGGGTGTTCCTTTGATTGATATTCGGTTTACTTTGATATAATACCCGAGCGATTTGGAACTCTTTCTGATCATGGGAGTGTAAGAAAGAATGGTTCTGAGATCAAGATTTGGAGAAGGAGTAAAATAAAATGGCCCGTCCCCTAAAAACACGACTCCATCAGCCAACGAGGAACTGGGAGACAAAGGGCGAATTTATTTGCCACACTGGGAAACGAAAGTTGGCGAGGTAAAGCCAAAGCGGACCATGAAAAGGCTGCGACACCTCCGACGCCATTAGGAAAGGATCTCAACAAGGAAGAAGGTGCACATGATAATACATATGGGATTCCATATCCAGGATAGGCACCCCTATATGGGTTCCTACCATTAGTGACATAGAAATCCACCAAATCAGTTGTTAGTTGAGATAATTTGCATGATTTTGTTGTGGGGTTTAAGGGGGTGACCGCGCATATATTGCAACCATATTTTGCTGTTATGTTTAGAGAAGGGCAGATAGGATTAGGATTATAAGAATGACTTTTTTGGACTCAATTGACTTTCAAAAGTCAAACAGCCCAAATCTTGTTAATCCAAGGCTGCTACTCGATGATTTCCAGTTGAGTTAGACTCCACATGTTCACCCAAACAAGAATCGACCAAGTCCCGGCCCAAACATCAAACCAAATCGACCGATTACGCGGTCAATTCAAATTCAAAAGAATTTGACTTCTCATAGTCAAACCCGTATCAATATTCGATCGGTTTGTGTAATTGACGCGTAATGGGTCCCGCAAATCACACGCAGACCAGTCCCTCATGTATTCAACACCTTAACATGACTCGATTCATCCTGAATTAATCGAATTAACGCGTAATCAGCCCCACGACTGTTACGGTCAAATCGAAATCAAATCGCGTAATTTAGATGAAATCAGTTCAATTCAACGACACACACACTTTCGCCTAGTCCCTTACAACCTTTCTGAACCGATAATCGCCTCTCATTTCATCTTTGGAATCCTGTCGATCACGAAGAACAATCGGAGAAATCCTGTAGCAGCCCGCATTCGTGCCCAAACTAAATCAGGTAAGAATACACTCGTTCGATTCGTCTTTGAACCCTTATCAAAAGCACTATACCAATTCGTGTTATCAAAGCTAATCACGACCGATTGGGGCTAGGGTTCATGGCGGATTGGATGGGATTTGAATTTGGTTTGTTTTTATATCGTGTTTTAAATTTTTAGAATCAATAATCAATCAGCGAAACCACCTGGTCCGGCCGGCAAGTCACTGCGCCGCCGAACCAGGTGGCCAGGGTTCGAAACCCCCTCCCAAGTCTTAAACCGGTCGGCTCCTTTTTGCGCATGTCCTTTTAACCGGACTTGGACTCACATTCATATTTAAATAATCGGCGCCCCATTTAGACCAGCGAACCACCCGGCTCAACTAGTTAAGACACTAAACCATTGAACCGGGTGGCGTGGGTTCGAAACCCACGACCCACGGCCTACGACCGGCCTGTTTTGCCTTTTGCGCCCACTAGTACCGGCCTGGAATCATGGGTTTAGACCCATCCGAGATCAAACCTGTAACAAAAATGCCCTCTGGTCCAGCGGTTCAGTCGCTAGACCCACACGCCCAAGGCCCGGGTTCGAGTCCCTACGGCCTGTTTAAATTTTTAAAACCAGTTTTACAGCTTCAAAAATTTTATAAAAAATATTTTTATAAATCTTACACTATTTGTAACAGAATAAAACCAAATTTGTAAATTTTCGATATAAATTCAGTTTTATTATGAATTTTGTTGTTCAAATTGTATATTAAAATAATTAAAACAAAAACTTTAAATATCAAAAATTAATTTCTAAATAAAAGCCATAAATTTTATAAAACTAGTATTTATCTTTTAGGGATGATAAATAGAATAAATTTTTTTTTCATTTAATTAATTTAAATAAATAAAATTATTTATTTATTTTATTTATTTAAATTAAACACTATTCGCATAAGTAGAAATTCTTTTTCTAAACATATATTTACAATCCATATATTTTAACATATTTTTCACAAATAAATAAATAAAAATTATTTATTTATTTAATTTATTTAAATAAATGAAATTATTTATTTATTTTATTTATTTATTTAAATTAAACACTATTCGTATAAGTAGAAATTCTTTTTCTAAACATATATATTTTAACATATTTTTCACAAATAAATAAATAAATATTATTTATTTAGTTTATTTAAATAAATGAAATTATTTATTTATTTAAATTAAACACTATTCGCATAAGTAGAAATTCTTTTTCTAAACATATATTTACAATCCATATATTTTAACATATTTTTCATAAATAAATAAATAAAAATTATTTATTTATTTAATTTATTTAAGTAAATGAAATTATTTATTTTATTTATTTAAATTAAACACTATTCACATAAGTAGAAATTCTCTTTCTAAACATATATATATATATATATATATATATATTTACACTCTATATATATGTTAGCATATTTGTCACAATTAAATAAATAAAATTAATTATTTTATTTAAATCCAACCCTACGTCGATGACTATTAAGTTCATACATATATACCTTGAACTCATAATACACATTAAATTCGTATACAAGCATAGTACGCCTTTACATGGAGAAACACAAACCTCTTTGTACAAACCCACTCACATCAAAACCCGTTGAACTCTAAACTTAGACATAGACCTTTGTACGCACTATTAACTCAATACACATTATACACTAGGTTAACGTGGTGGGTTACAAGGATCATTTTGCTACCTAGCCTTGCGTAGTAGCAACACTCTTGAATCAAGTGAGTATTGCATAGCCCCTTTTCTCTTTTACACTTTTTGGGGTGATTCATGAATTTTATACAAACAATAGTTTACATTTACACAAACTACACAAACACAAATCCTATTTACATTCATGTGTGCAAATTTGAGCTTTATGTTTGAGTGCTAGGTGTGTTAACTTTTGTGTGCAAATTTTGTGCAATCATTAACTAATTAAGCCGACGGTTAACAATGATAGATCTATTGAGTCTGACAAACCCACCCAGATTGGGGTGATTGTTACCGACAACACAATTTGCATGCTAGTTACAAAGGTTTGATTGTACTTTAGTTACACAATAGTTGCTCCCCATAAATGCCTTATTTATCATGACTTGTAAGGATTTGTTTATTCATGTTTATACACTATCTATGTACAAACCTATGTATGCTCACCAACTTTTTAGTTGACCCTATTTTATTCATGTTTCAGGTACTAATGTGTGATTTGATCAAGATATGCTACACTTAGGCCTTGGGACTTAGTTAATTTGAATAAAGAATTCTATGTATTTCAATTATATTCTTTTCTTGGATTTGGTTGTGTTTGGATTATTTGAAATGAAATTGATGTTTAATATATTACAATTTAGTCAACCTGCTAATGAACAGTCTACATGTCCCGCCCCGACGTTTCCGCCGTCGGTTGGGGTGTGACATCCAGGCAACCACTAACAAAGCGGAATATGAGGCGCTGATAGAAGGATTACAATTATCGAGGGATCTCAAGATCAGGCCCATAATTGATCGACTCAGAAGCAGGCAAGGGTGCATATTGGTTGGCTACTATGGAAGGAGATATTCTGTCAAGATCCTGGAACGCCATCCATCTCAAAACCTACTTTATGTAAGTTAGAAATTATATCCTAACTAAAAATGGTACGTCTTCTTTCCATAATTATTTTTATTTTTTTTATTCTTTATAAAAGTACTGACTTGAGCGTCGGAGGGATGTACCTTCACCAAGTTTCATGTTTTGCAGGAAGGATCCCCGAGGATCCTGAAAGAAGACAGAGTTTGGCCATCTCTCCTAAGCCTAAGGTATTCAAAATCCCTTCAAAGGTTTAAACGGCTTTCGCCTTTCTAAGTAGATTGGGTTTCTACACCCCGCCAAGAGCGCATGATATCCATGTATAGTTCGAGGTGGTGCGACCTGTCCATGTAACAGTGGTTGATAATTTCATCACTATTGGCTATATGTTGGACCTTACGAATATTATCAATGGAGTAACACAGACGTGTTATACAGCCGGGCATGACCCAAGCAGTTTAACATTGACATGTTAACCAAAGGTTATTGCCATTTACATGTCACTACGGGTATAACCCACTACGTTGGCATGTCCCTAGTTAATAACTCAAGATGAGAATCCTGAGGTACAATTACTAAGCAAACAATTTGTTTGACAGCTATACACAGGGGACAACTAAAAGTTATTATACTTTGAGTCAGTTTGGACTCCCTATCATTATCTAGTATGTATACGTATCCAACCTGATTCTCGATGAAGGTATTTACTTAAAATTGATTATTGATTTTTAATTTTGGATAGACTCGAAATATTTGATGACTAAGTCATGGTATGTTTGTAATTGGTATTTTTTTCAAACTATTTATTAGAAACAATGTATATTTTCTTAAACCAAAGCTTAAACCTAAGATATTATGTTCAGATGTTCATATAGGATTCAGTATCCTAAAAAGACACCTAAATCTATTTTTCCGTGTATCATAAGGTTTAATTGCCTAAGGATCCTTATTTTCTAAAAACATATCAAACACATAACAATCATGGCACATAGTCATATGTTATTTACTAATATTGAGAGTGCAAGAAAATTAGTGATTCGGGTTTCATCCAAAAGCTGGACTCAGGCCTTGTATTTATTGCCATCATCGTCGATTTCAACCACCTTCTCGGCCGCCTTCACAACTGACTCATAACACCTGGTCATCTGCTCTAGGCCATGTTATAAGAAAATCTATTAGAATTTATTTAGTGCAGGTTTAGAATCCAGGATACTGAAAGTATGTTACCAAATGCCTGAGGACATGAAGCTTCTTGTAGGCATCAACATAGTTCAGGCCTTTGTAGATAGCTACATCGGCAGCATCACAGAGATTCTCTTTTTGACAACGGTGATCTTGGGGTGTAGAGTAGGAGCATCAGGTTTGGGAGCTTCGGCAGCAGGCTGAGCCTTTTCCTTTTTGATGGCTTTGCTTTTGGAGACCGTGTTATCAATGACGTCGAGGGAAAATTAAGAGCTTAACTTGCGAGCACCTAGTTCAAGATAACAGGTTAGATCATTACACATATTATTAACTAACAGAGTATTATGATTTTTTCAAATCTTACCAGACATCTAAGAGGTGGAAGGATAGCTTTCTGAACTTACTTCTACGGAGGGGATCTTGAGACGGAATGTTCTTTCAGCAGCAGCAATTTAAAAATTTAACAACTGTAAATGGTGATAACAGCTGTCAAATTTTGGGGACAATTGTTAAGGGTCAATTTGATGATCTAGAATCCAGGATCCCGAGTAAAGTATGATCCGGAATCCGGGATCCCGAAATCGAATGTTAACGTTACTAACGGTTATTTGTTCCCCTATCTTAATCTATATACGTAGGTAAAACGTGTTGACTCATTCATCCCTGAAGAACCGGTTAAGAGGTCAAAGAGAACGTGTGAAACTTGCGGGAAAAGATCTATAATGGTCATATTTGAAGACCGAGTAAAGCTCCGGGGTTCTCGAATGTAACACTTAGTATTCGATCATTCCCTGCTCACACTTGTAATCATTTTTATCGATTTATACAATACTAGGAGGCAAGTGACTTTCCTGAGGTTTTATGCTGGCAATCCTTAGGGATTAAGGGCTTTCCTTGTAAATACTTGTGTCGTTTTATTGTTTTATACGCATTGTTCATCACGAATCATACAAGCACCTCGGTAACACTTAGTATTCGATCATTCGCTGCTCACACTTGTAATCATTTTTATCGATTTATACAATACTAGGAGGCAAGTGACTTTTGGTCACTTCCCGAGGTTTTTTGCCGGCAATCCTTAGGGATTAAGGGCTTTCCTCGTAAACACTTGTTTCGTTTTATTGTTTTATACGCATTGTTCATCATGAATCATTAAAGCACACTACCTCACATACAAAGTTTGACTACTTGATTATCTTTGGTAATTTTTTGTCAAAACAGTATATACCTCACAAATGGTTGACTGTTATCTTGTATATTAGTTATAAAATGTCATGTTGATATTGTTTGGCTTCTATGAATAGTTAAAGGAGATTTTATCCAACATTAGAATCTGAGTATAACGTTATATTTTAAAGTCGTATAGTAAGCATAACGATAGTGACTATAACTTAAAAGACTTTTAACAATAACAAAGTTAATGATTATTTAACAATCTACTAATAAAGTGATATCATTAGAATCAAGAAACTAGTAAGGAATGGGGCTATGTTTATACTTCCAACCGGGTTTTTTATTAAATAATACTTTATTAGAAAAAAAACGTGTTTTAGGTTTTTAGTAATGAATTAAATAAACAGAACGTTCAGTAAAATGTTCATGAACCGTTCGGCGGCCACGAAGTTTGTTTATGTTCGGTTATTTGATAAACGACAACAAGTTTTTTTTTCATATAATTAAATGAACGAACATGAACATTTTCTCGTTCTAATTTAGTTTATGTTCGTGAACGTTCTTTTATTTTGTTCATTTAGGTTCGTTCATTTATGTTTGTTTTTGTTGATAAATTATTCATAATTTTTTTTATTATTAAGCCCATATTAAACTCCATTGTCAATGCTAAAGTTTGTTTTAGTCCAATAATAAACCCAATCTAAATAAAATTTGAATGAATAATTGACTAAATAAAATACGCCAGACATCTAGGGTTTTTAATTTCTCCCATACTCTTTACATCGTTATCACTACAGAGAAGGACCAAGGTTCTATGTGCTCGCAACAAGGTTTCTCGAAGGACTTCTGCTTATGTAGTTACGTTCGAGCTTGAATGAAAAATGTTGATATTAAATACATCGAGTTTTAATGAAAAATATGAATTGGGAAAAGTATTGTATTATTGATTCTTTATACATAGTATAAAGTTGAACCACTAATTTGAGCTTATGTATTTTATTTATTTTTTATAATAGGTTTAAACATGAATGAATCGTGAATAATGGATGAATGCTTTTTGGATAACTGTATATCTTGAAAACTTGTATCATATTATATATTGAGTAAACTGCCATTTTCGTCCCTGTGGTTTGGTCAAAATTGCCACTTTCATCCAATAGTTTGTTTTTTTGAATCTGGGTCCTCGTGGTTTTAAAATATTGCCATTTTCATCCTCGTGGTTTTAAAATATTGCCACTTTCATCCAGTCAGTTAACACCGTCCGTTTTTCTCAATTAAATGAGGGGTATTTCAGTCCTTTTACATATTTGTTTTATTTCTTCTTCTTTTTTACTCTCACTTTTTAATCATAGAAACAAGCGACGGAGGTGTTCCAGTGGTGCTCGTCAGAAACTGGTCAGAAAAAGAGGAAGAAGGCCAGCAGATGGATGATTAAATTAGAGGTTAAATTGGGGATGATTAAAAAGTGAGAGTAAAAAAGATGAAAAAATAAAACAAATAAGTAAAAGGACTGAAATACCCCTCATTTAACTGAGAAAAACGGACGGTGTTAGCTGACTGGATGAAAGTGGCAATATTTTAAAACCACAAGGATGAAAATGGCAATATTTTAAAACCACGAGGACCCAGATACAAAAAAACAAACTATTGGATGAAAGTGGCAATTTTGACCAAACCACAGGGACGAAAATGGCAGTTTACTCTTATATATTTTATAAAGTTCAAAAAGAAAGGGGGAAAAGTCAGTTAATGCACCACACATTCAGGAAAATGCATGGGGATCGTTTAAAAGGCAGGTCAGCTATATCACATGTGGAAATCTTGACCGGGTCCGGGTACGTAGACGACTTCAGAGACAAGGTCAAATGGGAACTGTTAAAAATTTAAGAACTCCAAAAGATTTTAACACCCTTAGATTTACTCCATCAATGTTTACTTTTTTATGTGAACAGAAGTTTTTCTTTTAAATATCAGCTGATCTTCACTTGCAAAATTTGAACTAATATTGTTTTTATGAGGTAACCACTAATACTACTAAGACTACAAGGTTGAGGGAGGTTCAATAGGAAACCGGGGAATCATATAAAAAATTCTTAAAAATCTTGCTAATTTCACATGTGAAAAACTCATTTTTGCATAATTTTTTTTCAAAGATTTTGCATAAAAACACAATTAGAAGAGGCTCTAACAAAAAAACACTTAATTTCTGTAAAACAAAAAGAATTATTATTTTTTTTACTTTTTTTGTTGAGTGGCTTCTAGACATGTTTATATGCACAAACTACGGAAAATATTTACGTAAAACTGAATTTTTCACATATGAAATTAAGTTTTTTTACTAGTTTTTTACACGTAAAACAAATGGTTTCCCGATTCATCTTTTTTTTTTGGTTCCCCAAATAACACTCCCCCTACAAATTTATAGCTAACCAATATTTAAATAATCAAATATATGGGAACTCAGTTGTTTTACCACATGTATTACTTAATCAATGGTTCAAATCAGTAATGAGATTTTAGTAATTTAATAAAATAATAATAATATCTAAATCAGATAAAGGTCTTATAGCTAATTTAACATTAATATTCCTAATTTATCTCTCCATAACTATATTCTATATATCATGTTGGTGATTTTAGTATCATTAAATTATTTAATGTATTTGGGTTTACTTGGTTATTAAATGAGAAGTCATATTGAAAAATCAAACAAGTTGGTAAGTGTAGAGTGCAAACTCGTTTGATGATTTTATGACTTCTGTTGCTTAATACCTTGTTGTGTCAAGGGGACAAAGCCCACTGAACAACAAGGTCCGGGGGTATTCCTAACGGCGGCAACACCTAGTGGGGTCCAAGCGACGACCCTTATTTTGCATGTTTTTGTTATGCATGAATAACTAAGTTTATAGGTGAAAACTACGGAAGGATGGTCCTCCGGACCAGTTTGGTCATGCGGACCAGTTTACTCATCTGGGGTAAAGATTACTCTTCCTGAGTACATTTGCTCACGTGAATAAGTTTGCTCTCCTGAATTAGTTTTGCCTATCCAGAGTAGATTAGCTATCCGGAGCGTATTACCTCTCGTGAGTAGAATTACCTCTATAGAGTAAAATGGCTTAGCAGTTATGAGTTGACGGTTATGACATTTTTTCAGCCAATAACCGTTATAACGTTCCAATGTTAATGTTTACCCCTTATATAAATGTGAATTTGGCAATTGTATGATTTACGAAATTTCTAACATACTTTCACATATTCGTTTTTGAATCCCTAATTCTTATCATGTTGAATTAATTTGGAAGTAATCTATCTCGATTGTCAGAGAATCCACGTCACATCTTATACACGAACGCAGAATTTCAACATATAAGGATGCTTTTTTACCTATCTTTATCGACCTTCAAGAGTTCTGTACCTTACTCCTTACTCCTTACTTCTTCATCGTTGCTACTATCCATCGATCTATGTTGTCTGTGTATGTGAGGTTAAGAGTGATTTTAGAAACACTTGTGCTCTTTAATGAGTGAGATTTTCCTTGTATGTGAGGTTAAAGAAATTTTGAAACCAAAATGTTTCAAAACTACAGATTCCCAAAATGAAATGTAATGAGTGAGATTTTCCCTGGTTGGCTTCCTCCAGGCCACCACTCCGAGTTTGGCTCTAATACCAATGTTACAACATTTGAGTTATAAATCGCACATTTGTTGCCCATACAACCGATGTGAGACAAGTCCCATATCTTGCAATGGTTTCAGTCCATAACAATCGATGTTGCATTATAAATAGTAGAAGGACTGTAATTGTATTTTTGTAATAGTAAGGGATCAAATGTGTAATAATAGATAAGGGAGGGACTTGTTTGTTACGATGTAGGTGAGTCGTTGGAGTCTGTTAAGTACCGAGTTTAGGCTTGTAACCATCTAGCTATGAATTGAAAGAATCTTCTTTTCCCCCATAGTCTTCTCTCTCAAATAGTAGCTATTAGTTGGTATCAGAGCCTTTCGATTCTTTCGGAAGATCTAAATCAACGCATAATTGGAGAATTTGGTAAGTAATCGGTGACGATAGATGGCGACTCGAAGTCAAATTAGTCAGGAGCTCGAGAAAACGATCAAAGAACACGAAGTGGCTTTGCTTCGGTTGGAATCAACAACGGAGAAGAATTTGAATGAAGTTACTGGAATCAAGTTAGCAGCAGAGCAACAATCCAATGAAATGACCTTGATGCAATCGCAAATGGATGAAATATTGAAGAATCTTCAAGACATCAACAAGAACCGACCGCCTGTTACCAGTAACGATAATCCGACCGGTAATGGAAGTGGATCCCATACAACTAACATGCCTATCGGAGAATCCAGATTGAGTGCAAGCACTAACAGGTTTTCAAGAGTGGAATTTCCCAAGTTTGATGGTAGTGAAGTAGAAAATTGGATTTATAAGTGTGACCATTTCTTTTCAATTGACGAGACTCCAGATAGATTGAAGGTACGTTATGCATCAGTGCATGTAGAAGGTCGAGCAATGCAGTGGCATCAGGGATTTGTCAAATCCCTAGGTAAGCCTTTATCTGAAATAACTTGGGATGAGTATATGAGGTCTATTTCTGCAAGATTTGCAAGTGTTGTAGTAGAGGATCCTATGGGTGTACTTAAGGCATTGAATCAAACAGGAACCCTAGATGATTATAGTGATAAGTTTGATTTACTTTTGAATAAGGTCACACTTAGTCAAGATTATGCACTAAGCTTGTTTGTGGAAGGCCTTAAGCCAGAAATTAAATGTCATGTCAAGTTGCTTAAGCCTAAAGATCTGAAAGAAGCATATGTAATGGCAAGATTGCAAGATGATGCTAATAGTATTATGCAGAATTCAAGACATGTGCTTAACACTAAAGCCACCCACACCAATTACAAGGGTCCATTTACACCTAGCCCTATGTCTAATGCTAGTAAGTTACCCTTACTACCAACACCTGTAGCTGCTAAACCAATTACTGCAATTAAACCTAATAATCAGAGGAGATTAACTAGCAAGGAAATGGATGAGAAAAGAGCAAAGGGTGAATGTTTTTGGTGTAGTGAGCGGTTCACACCAGGACATAATTGTAGGGGCAAACAAGTGTTCTTGATTGATCTCACTGAAATGGAGGAAGTAGTAGAGACTTGTCCAGAAGAAGAACCAAGTAAGGAGGTTTTAGAGCCACAAATCTCTTTAAATGCAATCATGGGGGTGTCTTCTTATTCAACCATGAGAATTAAGGGATCTATAGGTACTAAACCCCTACATATTCTAGTAGATTCAGGATCTACCCATAATTTCCTAGATAGGGAGTTAGCTTTGAAACTAAAGTGTCCTACAAAGACCGTTCCTGCTATGAATATCACTGTGGCTGAAGGTAAGAAGCTAATTTGTGATCAACTGTGTGAAGAATTTACTTGGGTGATGCAGGGTATTTGGTTCACAACTGATGTACTTCTAATTCCCCTTAGTAACTATGACATGGTCTTAGGTATACAATGGTTGGAAACTTTGAATGACATTGTTTGGAATTTTAAGGCTCTTACTATGCAGTTTAAGGTAGGTGACAGAATATTTGTGTTAAAGGGTCAATGAGTAATAAGATTCAGTTATGTTCAATGGAAAAGATTGAATACTTATTGGGGCAGTCAACTACTATTGCTGGGGCACAATTATTCAGCATGCAAACAGTGGATTATCCTTCCTTTCAGCATGAAACTAATGTGGTTGATACTACACATACTTCTGATTTAGAAGGTTTGCTTCAACACTATGAGGATGTTTTTGCCATACCTACAACTCTTCCACCTTCAAGAACTTGTGATCACCAGATTGTCCTTAAAGATGAAAATGATACCCTGCTGGACAAAAGGATATCTTAGAAACAATGACTAAGGAATTGTTGGATTCAGGAGTCATAAGGGACAGTAAAAGTCATTTTTCTTCTCCAGTGGTCTTGGTGAAAAAGAAGGATGGATCTTGGCGTTTCTGTGTTGATTATAGACAACTTAATGCTGCCACAATCAAGAATAGGTTTCCTATTCCATTGATTGAAGAGTTTCTAGATGAGTTGGGGGCAGCGACAGTTTTTTCTAAGATGGGTTTGAGGGCAGGGTATCATCAAATTAGAATGGCAGAGCATGACGTCCACAAGACTTCATTTAGAACCCATCAAGGGCTATTTGAGTTTTTGGTTATGCCATTTGGCTTAACCAATGCTCCTGCCACATTTCAAGCTCTAATGAATAGCACTTTCAAGCAACTTATGAGAAAATCCACCTTGGTTTTCTTTGATGACATTTTGGTATACAGTCCCAACATACAACAGCACTTTATTGATTTGGAACAGGTTCTTTCACTCCTTAGGATCAATTCACTCTATGCCAAGAAGTCTAAGTGTCCATTTGGAGGTACAAGAGTTGAATATTTGGGTCACATTATATCAGCCAAAGGGGTATCTACAGATCCAAAGAAGATAGTAGCAATACAGCAATGGCCAGTTCCACAGAATTTAAAGCAATTAAGGGGTTTTCTAGGGCTAACTGGCTAGGAAAATAGGGTACATAAGTGAGTCCTCGTGACCCACCCCTTTCTTCCGGGAATTTTCCTCGTTAGCCCATCAACTTCTAATTAAAACTATTTTTGAAAATATTACTGTGATAACTCAGTATTATGTATAAAACTTTTGAATATATTTAACCAACTTACTTGCAACCTTTCTTTCTACCCTCTCTCTTGCTAGGTAATGGACTCACACTCACACTCTTCACCAGTGTATCGTCCGGGAGGAGAGTCCGACCGTGAAGAGAGCAGCGAGTCGCCGGTGTACCAGCCAAGTCCCTACCCTAATGCTTGGGCAAGAGCTGAGCTCAACACCAATTGGATCAGAAACCCTAGGACATCACCACCGAGAAATCCTTATCAACCACCTCATCTTCACCACCGGTTTTCATCACCACCAAGGGACCCATACCTAGAACCTACCCCTACCCTAAGGGCTAGGCATGCCGGAGTACCTGTCGTGGCAATGGGGATCCCGGTGCCTAACATTCCTAGGTTTCTGGAAACCGAAGAATTTATGAGGAGGGAGATAGAGCATAGGGCACGGCACGACCTGTTAAACCAAAGGATCAACGACCTGGCCAATCAAATCTGGATCCAGGAAGAAAAGATCGTAACTTTGGAGGAAGACAGAGAAATCCTCGAGCACCGCACCGAGACCACTAGGGCAGAGGCTAGGTTTGCCATCCGGGTAACCCTAGTAGTTCTTGTGGTAGTACTTGTCTGCTTTTTAGTGGAAAGTTACCTAAAGCGTGCATGAAACCCCTATTTTCCTTAATTTTAATTTTCCGTTTAAAGACGAATGTCTTATGTAAGGGCTAGAAGTCCCAATTTTAAAACGTTTAATGAAAGTTATTTTGAAATTTCATCTTGTCATCATTTACTAGTTTAACTTCCCTTTTCATCATTGTAAACTTAACACACCTACCCAAAACACTTTCGTCAAAAGCAACTTACGTTAGTACTTGAAATAATTAACAACGTTGCATTAAACTATAAAAATCCTAAGTGACACGTGTACCTGAGGAATAAATCTTGAACAAATCTTCTAATTCATAAGCACTTTTTCAAAAACAACCCGACTTACGAATCATTACCCTAAACAACCATGACCCTTACTTCTTGTATAGACTTAACACTTGTAAACTTAACCAACTTTTCGCTTGACAATCACACCTATCTTTTATAAATCTTACTTGTACTACTTATCGATGCCTAACTCGTCGTTTTTGAACGTCTTAATTACATTCTATACAAAAGAAAACTATACTTTCTGTTATGAATCAAGATAAATCATTTGTAAACACACTATCATAAACCTTATCGAAACTTTTCCCGTTACCCTATGCTTGGAGACTTTCCTCATTCAACTCTTGTCACGTAAAAGACTTACTATAAATCACAACGGGGACTAAAAGCTTAAATACACGTTGCTAAAACATTAAACATCGTATACTCAACTATGAGGTCAGAGACTTTTGAGTCATGTAAAACTGGTACAAATACTCAATCCCGTATTCTTAAAACTAAAGATGATCAATAAAGGATCATGTAAAGCTTAATACTGAAACTTGAAACTCATTATACTTGGATTCTTAGTCTTGAAAACTTTGTGTGTCCGTCTTAACCAAACCCTATAAGACTTGATAAGCGTACATTCCATGTATACAAGAAAACTTCACTCTTGACACTAGACACTAGCAGGAAGGAGGACATTACTCTCTTTAGCAGAGTACATCCCCTGACTCCTATCTAAACCAAACATCGGGATCCACTAATCTTCCGGACAACTCGAATCTTTTGTGAGAAAGCGTATAACGGTTAATCCTGTTCCAAACGATGTCCCATACCTCTCTTAAATACTAGAGTATTTAGATAACCGCTTTATTACTCAAAACGTAATCGTATACTTCTATACACTGAAGCTAAACTAAGAGACTTTAAACTACTCCATGTTTGGCGTATTCTTGTTCAAACATGATGAACGTATGAGACTTTAAACTACTCCATGTTTGGTGTATCTTTGTTCAAACATGATGAACGTACGAGACTTTAAGCTACTCCATGTTTGACGTATGCTTGTTCAAACCCGATGGACGTATAAGACTTTAAGCTACTCCATGTTTGACGTATGCTTGTTCAAACACGATGGACGTATAAGACTTTAAGCTACTCCATGTTTGACGTATGCTTGTTCAAACCCGATGGACGTATAAGACTTTAAGCTACTCCATGTTTGACGTATGCTTGTTCAAACACGATGGACGTATAAGACTTTAAGCTACTCCATGTTTGACGTATGCTTGTTCAAACACGATGGACGTATAAGACTTTAAACTATTCCATGTTTGCCGTATGCTTATTCAAACATGATGAACGTATAAGACTTTTAAACTACTCAATGTTTGATGTATTCTTGATCAAACACGAGGAAAGTGTAAAGACTTTAAACTACTCGATGATTGAGGTATTCTTATTCAATCACGAGGAAACTTTGAAACTCTAAATCTTGTCACATTCTTCTCTCTTTAATCATTGAATGACGTTTCTCTCTAAGAGACTCGTTAATTAATGATCACTCTTATGTGGAAACTCTAGTCGTATTCTTGTACTCCTTCTTGATCCACACACAAACGGAAGGACCTATGCGGACTATGCGACGATTTGAATGCTTGCGGGTGCACACGTAAGTATGAAAAATCAGCGTATGGAAAGGCATAGTAAACTCTGTCGTGTGCTACGATCTAAGACTTATCGTAAAAGGGAGCCACGGAACTTAGGTACCGTAGCAAATCCTTAGACATATTAGTCTACAAACTCAAATCCTTGAACTATCATCGAATCCATCCTGAGTGATACATCTCACTTTAAATCTTGGATAGAAATTCAACAGTCATCCTCTCCAATGCTTTTGAAAACAAACCTTCATATATTTCAATGAAACTATATGCTTCTTAGGGAAACTCTTGGCAACCAAATACTTCGAAAACTTAGAAATTCGAGCGTAATCTTATCCCTATCATTACAATCCAATTTAAATTCTAAACATAACCCAGGGTTTTACTTGGGAACGTAAAGTATTTTCTCTCATTATCTCATACGTGCTATAAACTTAAATCCTGAACTAGACCCTTCTACTTTAATTACGGGACGAAATTCCCTAAAGTAGGGGAGACTGTAATATCCAGGATTTTTCCGATGTATCTTTCCCTAAACCCGTGCACGTATTGAGCATTCGAATCTTAGAAACTTATTAAAAAAATACATTTTTTATATTAAATATTAATTCAATTAGTAAAAACAATTATACTTGGTATATATATATATAAGACAAATATATATATAGATGCATCTTATAAATAAAAATGTTTGAAATTCTTAAAACTTTATAAGTTTATAATTATATAAATAAAATAATTTATAAACTTATTTTTAATACTTAAACTTGTAAGCTCTAAATCTTATTAATTATTTTATAAAAATTATAAAATAATAAAACCTATAAAACTTAGGTAGTTTTAATAAAACATATCATTTATTGTTATAAAAGCCCAGGGACTAAAACTGTCAAACCTGAAACTTGTTTAAAACTTAAATTAACATTTCAGCTTAAAATGATACAAAGCTCAGACTTCAGGGACCAATCCTATAATTACCCCAAACTTCCAAAAACAGAATCAGTCCCGGGTTCGACCCCAGCCGAGACCGATCTTCAACCCCACTTTTTGAAATCGCGATTTCCGGACATATTCAATGAACCTCAGTCCTCGCCTCGCGCATGCGACCATCACCCGACACTCATCAATGCTCAATTCCAACGGTAATCACGCGTGAAGCCGGATTCGATCCGCTTTAACCCATCCGTAATCTTCCCACCTAATTCGACATTTAAGACTAAAATCGACTATAAGTACTCGTAGCTACAACTCAACGACATCACACCAATACTCCCTAAACCCTCAATTTGTCGAAAGCAAACCTGTATTCCTAGATTTGAACTTGCAACCGTCAACGACAAGGACCGACTTGTTCTCCCTCATTTCGAAACCAAATCAGGTAAATTTTGAGTCATTGTGTTCGTTTTCTCTTGAAGATCGAAAGCCCTCTGTTTAATTTCATTAACAGAGGGCAAATCGACACGAATTTGGCGAGAATCGTTCTAGGGTTCATACGGATTTGGGGCTAGATCTAAGTGGTGTTTATCAATTTATTTTTCCTGTTATAACACTAACGAGGCCCGTAGTCGGGTGGTTAGTGCTGTGTGTATGGGTGTGACTCGGGGCGGAACCCGAGTTCGACCCGGTCTGAACACTGATTTTGTATTTCATTTTTTTTGTCCATTTTAAACAACTTTTAAATAAAAAAAATGTTATAAAATCTGTAAAATCTTTATAAATGTAAAAGCTATTTTTGTTTCCACTTTTAGAATCTGGAACTATTTTAACTTAATTAAACCTATAAAAATAAATCATTTGAAAATAGTTTCAAATGTTTAAAAACCATGAAAATACTTTTATACTTTATAAATCTTGTATTCTAAATATGAAATAATTTGGAACTTTAATTTTCTAATTGTTTCCTGTTTTAAAACTAAAAAGAGTAAATAAATAAATAAGTTATATAAGTTTTATAATTACTAAAGAAAAAAATAATTATAAACTTATAAACTTTAAATAAATTAAAATTTAAAGTATAAACTTTATGAGTCATATTTTAATAAACTTATAGAATCTCGACATTTTTAAACTTATAAAATTAGAAAATTTATGAATCTATAAACTTTATAAAGGTAGGAAAATTGTTTACTCATTTATTCTAAAATTATAAAAATCCCAAATAGAAACTTTAAACATTACAAACTTGCAAACTTTGTTTTAATACCTAAGAAACTTTATAATTTATAAACTTATAATTTAAAGGCATAAAAGAAATTCTATTTTTATAAACTTATGGAAACTTAACAAATATTCACGCTTTAAATAATTTCTATCAATCTTTTATTTATCCTTTAAATGTTAATTGTTAATCCTTAAAAATTAATCCTTACAATAATTATTAGTAACCTTTAATAATTATTCATACTCTAAATAATTATTTAATAATTATTTAGTCTTTCGTTTAACAATTACTCCAACTTCATTTACGAATACTTAGAAAACTATTCTTATTGTTATCACATAACATATGCAAATTATAGTGTAAAAACTTTTTGAATAATCATTTTAAAACTATAAACTTATTTAAACCTTGATATACAAGTCTTGTGTCATTCATTCAAAACCTTTATTTGAAACTTTGATTTTCTTAAACACCATAAAATCCCTTTCTCCCATATGGAACCCTAGACAACCCTAGTCGATCTTGAAATCCTAGATCCTTACCATAGACTTATAGGATCATACTTAAATCTTTAAACTTGCATACTTAGGCTTATCGTGAGGATATTCTCCCTCCAAGTCTTGCAAATACTTATCCGTATCGGATACTCTTCACCAATCCATTGTGAGTATACTTAGCCCCTTTTTCCTTTCTATACTTTTGGGGTGAAACATGTTCAAAACTTTAAACTTATACAATTCTTGTACAACTATGACTAGATGCTTATTCTTATGTTAAACTTGAGACTTGTATGCTTAGATTAAACTTAAAACTAGCACATTCATTAGCTTTGATCAAGCCGATAGTAACAATGATAGATCTATTGTATCTGACCAATCCACCTTGATTGATTGACCCCTTCGGGGGGGAGCCCTTGGTGATTGTTACTAAATTAAACTTTAAACTTGAGACTTATAAGGGTAACCTGCGGGTTATGCCTAAACTTGGTTGGAGGTTTGAAGTGCACAATGTTTAAGATGCTTGTTTCTCATACTTACATTATAGAATGCATATATCATAGTGAATTGTAATTCTTTCCAAATACTTGTTAAACTGTGTTAAAACCTTTGTATCTCACCAACTATTTTGTAGTTGACAGATTCTTTCACATGTTTCAGGTACTACAACATGAGACTTTATTGTGATCACATAGGATGCTTGGACCTAGAATGCTTAATCAATTAGACTTGTATTCTTGCTATATATTTGATTTATTCCTTGTATTAGAACCTTGAAGTTATTTAATAAAACTATTTAAACTTTAATAGTCAACCTTGTGCTATTGAACAACCGCGTCCGCCCCAACGTATAATCCGCCGTCGTTTGGGGTGTGACAGATTGGTATCAGAGCCTTGGTTATAGGGAATTAGATTATTAGACACATGACCTAGACTATAACTTAGGAGACCCAAACATGAGTTACCTCATGTCCTTTACTAGGAACTTTCTCCTCATTCTATTCTTAATTCTTATACGTGAACGCTTGGAGATTCTACGTTTATACTTACCTACGTGCTACAAGAGGCTACTACATCGAGGACACGTTCTTAGGCTTCAAGCCTAATCCACCACTAAACTCTCGTCAAGAATATTTAAGTTCTAGATAATGTGTGAGAACTTGTGCGGACCGGAAGGGTGGATACCTGTATTCTGGGAAATTCTGTCAAGGAAAGCATTTCGTATAAATCCAAATCAACCGTTGGAACCGTATGCTTTCCTGGGAATTCTTGGGATGAGTATCCACTTATAGGAATGCATGACTTCTCTAAACATTAGTGAGCGTAGATCTCTCTTGATATGTCAAAGTACTTATAAATGAGTACCATCTCAAATACTTTACACTTCATAAATTCATGATTCAAAAACTTTCATCTATAATCTTTATTCTATGATTCTTAAGTCCCGTCTTGTCACATGACAGCATACTTACTCGTCATGACCTGAAGGAGTTACCTTCAAGGAGAAATTCTTACGGGATTATACTACATACATAAACTTATATTTATAGATACTACCCAATAAACTTCGTAATCGTTGTAATACAACCCTTAAAACTATGTATTACTCTACAAATTAACCTATAAACTTCATTATTTTATAAACTTGGCACATAAGGGGAAACCCTTGTGTCTCATTTCATTTTTCGTCACTCAAGCAAACTTCATTTTATGACTAACTCAAAACCTTGTTACACTTTTAAAACTCAAAACCTTCATACGTCCTTAAAACTTACGCATCACCGTTCCCGTAAACAAAACCTAACGTCTTTTAAAATCTAAAGTACATTAACAAAGAAATTTGTAACCTAAGTAATTTCCTTGTAGAGGAAGAAGCCTACTATGGAATAGACAAGCTCCACGTTTGAGACTCTAAGCCTACAATGAACCTCGACATAGTACCATAAAACTCAAACATCGGTGACAATAACTAAAAAGTTGTAGACTCATGGGGAAATTCTGGCTAGGAAAATAGGGTACATAAGTGAGTCCTCGTGACCCACCCCTTTCTTCCGAGAATTTTCCTCGTTAGCCCATCAACTTCTAATTAAAACTATTTTTGAAAATATTACTGTGATAACTCAGTATTATATATAAAACTTTTGAATATATTTAACCAACTTACTTACAACCTTTCTTTCTACCCTCTCTCTTGCTAGGCAATGGACTCACACTCACACTCTTCACCAGTGTATCGTCGAGGAGGAGAGTCCGACCGTGAAGAGAGCAGCGAGTCGCCGGTGTACCAGCCAAGTCCCTACCCTAATGCTAGGGCAAGAGCTGAGCTCAACACCAATTGGATCAGAAACCCTAGGACATCACCACCGAGAAATCCTTATCAACCACCTCATCTTCACCACCGGTTCTCATCACCACCAAGGGACCCGTACCTAGCACCTACCCCTACCCTAAGGGCTAGGCATGTCGGAGTACCTGTCGTGGCAATGGAGATCCCGGTGCCTAACATTCCTAGGTTTCTGGAAACCAAAGAATTTATGAGGAGGGAGATAGAGCATAGGGCATGGCACGACCTGTTAAACCAAAGGATCAACGACCTGGCCAATCAAATCTGGATCCAGGAAGAAAAGATCGTAACTTTGGAGGAAGACAGAGAAATCCTCGAGCACCGCACCGAGACCACTAGGGCAGAGGCTAGGTTTGCCATCCGGGTAACCCTAGTAGTTCTTGTGGTAGTACTTGTCTACTTTTTAGTGGAAAGTTACCTAAGGCGTGCATGAAACCCCTATTTTCCTTAATTTTAATTTTCCGTTTAAAGACGAATGTCTTATGTAAGTGCTAGAAGTCCCAATTTTGACACGTTTAATGAAAGTTATTTTGAAATTTCATCTTGTCATCATTTACTAGTTTAACTTCCCTTTTCATCATTGTAAACTTAACACACCTACCCAAAACACTTTCGTCAAAAGCAACTTACGTTAGTACTTGAAATAATTAACAACGTTGCATTAAACTATAAAAATCCTAAGTGACACGTGTACCTGAGGAATAAATCTTGAACAAATCTTCTAATTCGTAAGCACTTTTTCAAAAACAACCCGACTTACGAATCATTACCCTAAACAACCATGACCCTTACTTCTTGTATAGACTTAACACTTGTAAACTTAACCAACTTTTCGCTTGACAATCACACCTATCTTTTATAAATCTTACTTGTACTACTTATCGATGCCTAACTCGTCGTTTTTGAACGTCTTAATTACATTCTATACAAAAGAAAACTATACTTTCTGTTATGAATCAAGATAAATCATTTGTAAACACACTATCATAAACCTTATCGAAACTTTTCCCGTTACCCTATGCTTGGAGAATTTCCTCATTCAACTCTTGTCACGTAAAAGACTTACTATAAATCACAACGGGGACTAAAAGCTTAAATACACGTTGCTAAAACATTAAACTTCGTATACTCAACTATGAGGTCAGAGACTTTTGAGTCATGTAAAACTGGTACAAATACTCAATCCTGTATTCTTAAAACTAAACATGATCAATAAAGGATCATGTAAAGCTTAATACTGAAACTTGAAACTCAACTGACTTATCCTATTTTTAACTTATACTTGGATTCTTAGTCTTGAAAACTTTGTGTGTCCGTCTTAACCAAACCCTATAAGACTTGATAAGCGTACATTCCATGTATACAAGAAAACTTCACTCTTAACACTAGACACTAGCAGGAAGGAGGACATTACTCTCTTTAGCAGAGTACATCCCCTGACTCCTATCTAAACCAAACATCGGGATCCACTAATCTTCCGGACAACTCGAATCTTTTGTGAGAAAGCGTATAACGGTTAATCCTGTTCCAAACGCTGTCCCATACCTCTCTTAAATACTAGAGTATTTAGATAACCGCTTTATTACTCAAAACGTAATCGTATACTTCTATACACTGAAGCTAAACTAAGAGACTTTAAACTACTCCATGTTTGGCGTATTCTTGTTCAAACATGATGAACGTATGAGACTTTAAACTACTCCATGTTTTGCGTATCTTTGTTCAAACATGATGAACGTACGAGACTTTAAGCTACTCCATGTTTGACGTATGCTTGTTCAAACCCGATGGACGTATAAGACTTTAAGCTACTCCATGTTTGACGTATGCTTGTTCAAACACGATGGACGTATAAGACTTTAAGCTACTCCATGTTTGACGTATGCTTGTTCAAACCCGATGGACGTATAAGACTTTAAGCTACTCCATGTTTGACGTATGCTTGTTCAAACACGATGGACGTATAAGACTTTAAGCTACTCCATGTTTGACGTATGCTTGTTCAAACACGATGGACGTATAAGACTTTAAACTATTCCATGTTTGCCGTATGCTTATTCAAACATGATGAACGTATAAGACTTTTAAACTACTCAATGTTTGATGTATTCTTGATCAAACACGAGGAAAGTGTAAAGACTTTAAACTACTCGATGATTGAGGTATTCTTATTCAATCACGAGGAAACTTTGAAACTCTAAATCTTGTCACATTCTTCTCTCTTTAATCATTGAATGACGTTTCTCTCTAAGAGACTCGTTAATTAATGATCACTCTTATGTGGAAACTCTAGTCGTATTCTTGTACTCCTTCTTGATCCACACACAAACGGAAGGACCTATGCGGACTATGCGACGATTTGAATGCTTGCGGGTGCACACGTAAGTATGAAAAATCAGCGTATGGAAAGGCATAGTAAACTCTGTCGTGTGCTACGATCTAAGACTTATCGTAAAAGGGAGCCACGGAACTTAGGTACCGTAGCAAATCCTTAGACATATTAGTCTACAAACTCAAATCCTTGAACTATCATCGAATCCATCCTGAGTGATACATCTCACTTTAAATCTTGGATAGAAATTCAACAGTCATCCTCTCCAATGCTTTTGAAAACAAACCTTCATATATTTCAATGAAACTATATGCTTCTTAGGGAAACTCTTGGCAACCAAATACTTCGAAAACTTAGAAATTCGAGCGTAATCTTATCCCTATCATTACAATCCAATTTAAATTCTAAACATAACCCAGGGTTTTACTTGGGAACGTAAAGTATTTTCTCTCATTATCTCATACGTGCTATAAACTTAAATCCTGAACTAGACCCTTCTACTTTAATTACGGGACGAAATTCCCTAAAGTAGGGGAGACTGTAATATCCAGGATTTTTCCGATGTATCTTTCCCTAAACCCGTGCACGTATTGAGCATTCGAATCTTAGAAACTTATTAAAAAAATACATTTTTTATATTAAATATTAATTCAATTAGTAAAAACAATTATACTTGGTATATATATATATAAGACAAATATATATATAGATGCATCTTATAAATAAAAATGTTTGAAATTCTTAAAACTTTATAAGTTTATAATTATATAAATAAAATAATTTATAAACTTATTTTTAATACTTAAACTTGTAAGCTCTAAATCTTATTAATTATTTTATAAAAATTATAAAATAATAAAACCTATAAAACTTAGGTAGTTTTAATAAAACATATCATTTATTGTTATAAAAGCCCAGGGACTAAAACTGTCAAACCTGAAACTTGTTTAAAACTTAAATTAACATTTCAGCTTAAAATGATACAAAGCTCAGACTTCAGGGACCAATCCTGTAATTACCCCAAACTTCCAAAAACAGAATCAGTCTCGGGTTCGACCCCAGCCGAGACCGATCTTCAACCCCACTTTTTGAAATCGCGATTTCCGGACATATTCAATGAACCTCAGTCCTCGCCTCGCGCATGCGACCATCACCCGACACTCATCAATGCTCAATTCCAACGGTAATCACGCGTGAAGCCGGATTCGATCCGCTTTAACTATGACTAGATGCTTATTCTTATGTTAAACTTGAGACTTGTATGCTTAGATTAAACTTAAAACTAGCACATTCATTAGCTTTGATCAAGCCGATAGTAACAATGATAGATCTATTGTATCCGACCAATCCACCTTGATTGATTGACCCCTTCGGGGGGAGCCCTTGGTGATTGTTACTAAATTAAACTTTAAACTTGAGACTTATAAGGGTAACCTGCGGGTTATGCCTAAACTTGGTTGGAGGTTTGAAGTGCACAATGTTTAAGATGCTTGTTTCTCATACTTACATTATAGAATGCATATATCATAGTGAATTGTAATTCTTTCCAAATACTTGTTAAACTGTGTCAAAACCTTTGTATCTCACCAACTATTTTGTAGTTGACAGATTCTTTCACATGTTTCAGGTACTACAACATGAGACTTTATTGTGATCACATAGGATGCTTGGACCTAGAATGCTTAATCAAATAGACTTGTATTCTTGCTATATATTTGATTTATTCCTTGTATTGGAACCTTGAAGTTATTTAATAAAACTATTTAAACTTTAATAGTCAACCTTGTGCTATTGAACAACCGTGTCCGCCCCGACGTATAATCCGCCGTCGGTTGAGGTGTGACACAGTGTTTTTTTTAACTAGAATTACCTCTCCAAATGAAGCGTCTTCTAATTGCCTCCAACTGTTTTAAAATCTTTCGAGGAGCTTTAAACATGGACAAAAAGTATAGGGGCAGGCTTCCCAATACAGATTTCGCTAATGTAAGCCTCCCACCAAATGAAAGATTCTTTGCTTTCCAACAATTTAGTTTTTCTTTGAACCTGTTTATCACCGGAGTCCAATGTTTGGACAGTTTCATGTTAGCCTCTATTGGCATTCCAAGGTGAGTGATAGGAAGTGATTCTACAAGACATCCAGTTTGAGCTGCCATTTCTATTACTTCCATTTCCGTGACGCCCACTCCCATAAGCTTGCTTTTATTGAAGTTTATCTTTAACCCGGATGATAGATAGAAACATCTTAAAATTCGTTTGAGATTTCTAATGTTGCCTTCGTCCCATTCGCCCATAAAAAACACGTCATCCGCATACATAGCATGAGTTACCACCGGTCCATTATTAGGTAAAGCCACACCTCTGAATAGATCCTTTGTGTCAGCCGACCTCATCGTTGCGGACAAACCCTCCATTGCCATTATAAAGAGAAATGGTGAAAGTGGGTCATCTTGTCGCACCCCACGTTCTGTAGGGAATTCTTCCGAGGTGGAGCCGTTTATCAAAATCGAAGACCTCCCGGACTTTAGATAACCTTTAATTTATTTTCTCCAAGTTTCACCAAAATTCATTTGTACCATCACCGAGTCTAGGAAACCCTAGTTTACAGAGTCAAAAGCCTTTTCGAAGTCCACTTTAAAGAGCATTATTTTCTTTGAGTTATTCCTAGCCCAAGCATGCACCGAGTTAACCGGTATATGACCATCGAAGATATTTCTCCCTTTAATGAATGCCGATTGTTCCCTGCCGATCACAGTTGCAATTATTTTCTGAATACGCAACGCTAATAGTTTCCCCAGGGACTTAGGCATTACCCCGATTAGGGAAATGGGCCTGAAATCATTTACAGATTCCGGATCTTTATTTTTCGGGGCCAGGGTGATGAAAGAGGCATTACTGCCTTTAGCCATAGATTTCCTTGATTTAAAGTGCATCATAAAATTCACCATTTCTTTCCTAATTATTCCCCAAAATTGCCTTATGAAATCGAATGTTAACCCGTCCGGACCCAGTGCTTCATTTCCTGCACAATTCCAAATAGCTTGTTTGATTTCCGATTCAGAAAAGCCTGCATCAAGCATAGTTTTATCAGCTTCCGACAACCTCCCCAAATTTGGGTTCTTGAATGTAGGCCTAATGGGACAAGAATCTTGGAACTTTTCTTTATAGAATTTAAAAATCTCCGCCTTTATCTTTCCTGGTTCAGATACCCATACACCATTGATGTTTAACCCGTTTATTCTGTTTCTTCTCTTCCTCCCGTTTATCACCCCATGAAAAAAAGATGAGTTTTCATCCCCCTCCGCAAGCCATTTTATTTGAGCCTTTTGTTTTAAATCTGCACTTTTTATAGCCTGTATTTCCATGAGCCTCTTTTTCATCTTGTTCTTTTCAATTTTCATTCATGACCAACAGTGGTAATAGAGCCAGGTTAATCAAGAACATCGAATCAAAAGGATCGAAATAATAAAGGAACGAACAAGAATCAGGCAAACGGTTGAATGATTCAGAAGTTATCGAATGATCAGAAGCCGCAAATAAAAATAAGAAGCAGGCACTTTTGAATCATTGATTGAAGCCTGTGCGGGATTGAATCAAATTCGTTCTTATCGAAAATTAGATCAGAAGCTTTCATTCAACTTAAACATCAGCGGTGATCAAGGATTCTACTCCCTCAATCAGAAGTTTCGGATTTCCGTTTTGAGTAGCACCTGTTTCGCAATCAGTCGAACAAGAAAAGAAGTCAGACAGAAAGGAGTGTGTATGTGACTTTGGGTATAAACAAAACAGGAAGGCAGCTGTGGCTAGAGATGGGGGCGTAACCCGAAAACCGGTTCAAACTAAACCGGTTTACCCTAAACCGGTTCAAACCCGAGTGAAACCGCGGTGTAACATCCCAAAAATAATAAAACGAATAAATATAGCGAGACCGGTGACTTAGTCGGAATATTTAAAAAAAAGGGAGCGGGCTTGGGCTCGGCTTCAATGGGCCGAGGGAAGCCCAGGCATATAAGAGGCAAGGCAGCCCTCTTCTCTGCTCATTTCCCCACTCACGCAAGTTCTAGAGAGAGAGAAGAGAGCTCGGGTCTAGAGAGAGAAAGTGACGGATCAACTCGGGAATTCAGGAGAACGTTGCTGCTGTGCTCGTGACCATCTTCTCCGAATCAGAAATCCCATCCAAGTAAGCGTTCGATCATAATATGAGTTTTATGATTTTTTTTTTAGGATTTTCAGTTTTAGCCCATTAGATGACGATTTTGCGGATGAAACTTTAAAATGAGCTTAGGTATAGCATCTAGAATGAAAACCGAACGTTATGATCTAAGAAAAATCGAGATATTGGCACGATCAGATTCGCATGCAGAAACTTCAGATTTTTGGGGATGATGGTTTGTGCAGACTCATCGAAACTACTTAGTTTCGATATGTGCAGACCCATCGAAACTACTTAGTTTCGATATGTGCAGACCCATCGAAACTACATAGTTTCGATATATATTCAGACCCATCGAAACTACCATAGTTTCGATATATATATATATATATATATGCAGACCTATCGAAACTACCATAGTTTCGGTATGCCCACGATCTGAAGCTAATATATATATATATATATATATATATATATATATATATATATATATATATGCAGACCTATCGAAACTACCATAGTTTCGGTATGCCCACGATCTGAAGCTAAGATTACACCTAAGTTACCTATCGAAACTACCAAGTTTCGACTTAAGCAACCTATCGAAACTACCAAGTTTCGATATAAACGAATCCATCGAAACTACTAGATTCAAGCATAGTAATGTCTAGTGTCATCTAGGAGCACTACCTTACATGTATGACTTTATTATACAGATCGTGAGTGACATTAGTGACGCTCAGTAGCCAGCTAAGTGTATTTCAGAAACTACTCATCAGGTGAGTTCTATGTGCCCCCTTCTATATTATGTGCAAATCATTTTAAATGTTTTGGGGCTGAAGTGTATACACTAAATGATTAAATGTTATAAATGTCAATGTGATCATACGTATATATATAAATACTTATATATGAAAATGAATTATGAATAAAGAAAGAAGCGTATGATTTTAAAGAATGAATGAAAGAAGGACATAACGTAAAAGAATGAAATCTTGCTTTATATTACATATATATTGCATGTTATGAATGAATGTAAACGTTATAAACCCTTCTATGACAACGGCTACTTCGGTAGACGGACGACCACGTGACTATTTTGCAACCGGGACAAAAACGTTCCTTCGCAAGCTAGGACGTATGAAAAGGTATTAATGGACGGTCGAAGCACATGCCTTAACTAATGTAGAACGGTTGCATACATAATGGTCGCGTGGGAAACGGATGCCCTAGGGCAGACGGACAAAATGACGGACTACGACGGTAGGACGGTTTAAGAGCGGACGGACAAAGGTTTCCGGACGGATTAATGAATGAAGGACGGTTTTCTAGAGCCGGACGGTAATGAAATGGGCTACGACGGTAGTTCTGACAGCGATGTCTTCGAGACATTCGCGACAAGTATGACGGGTTGATCTCCCTTAAGATTATGGCCAATATGTGTTCTCTCAAAGAAAGTATGTATGTACATATGTATATACCCTCAATGAATGTTATGTGAGAACAGTAAAGTAAAGAATATTTAAAAGTACGAATATACATATATACATTATATTCATGATAAGATAAATATTATGTATGATTGTCTTTAAACTAGAACTCACCAGCGTTAGCTGACTTTTAGTATACATTTCAGGTAAAGGAAGAAAGGGTCGTACGATGGCGTGAAGGTTACCCGACACAAGACTGACATCCCACTTTAATATATGTGTTAAGACTTCCGCTGTCAAGTTATGTTATATTATGTAATTGAATGACGAATGATTTGTAATTGAATGATGAATGTTTTTAATTTAAGTTCAGTATTTATGACTATGTTTATGAGTAAATCCAACAAGTGAGGTTACCCGGGAAAGGGGCCTTACAGCCGGTTACAAACCGGTTTGTCATATTCTGGAGCCCACCGGGTTACGGACCGGTTCTCCCAACCCGGTCCACAAAACCGGTTTTTAAACCCGTTCAAACCGGTTTTTCGCGCTGAATGGTTTATAGCCGTTACAAAACGGCTTTATAGCCGTTGGAGAGTTTTCTAGCCTTTTTTGTCATTTTTTCACCCTTAACTCAATATAAATAGGTGGGGGGTGTTTAGGGTTGATCACACCTCTCTCTAAACTCTCTAATCTCTCAAACCGCTCTTTAAACTCGTTAAACGCTCTCTAAACTCGCTCTAAACTCTTAAAAAAAACCATGGCAAGTAGTGTTGGTGGTTCCTCAAACGAAGTTAGCGTTGTGGAAATTCGACCAACAACGAGAAATCTGGCAATTTGGTGCAATTACGATTTATGTTTGTTGTCAAACAGGAAGGAACGTGCTCGGTGCAAGATGTGTGGTGCGTTTATGCCTCCTACCGTTTTTGAAGAGTTTGATATTTTGGCTTGGTGGAAAAAAAAACGAAGCTTCGTTTCCGATTCTTTCCGACATGGCCCGTGATGTACTAACCGTCCAAGCTTCCACGGTAGCTTCGGAATCTGCGTTTTCTTTTCCTGGCATGGTCTTATCGATACGAAAGACTAGACTCACCCCCCTAGCGGAAATGTGCATTTGCTTGAAGGACCATTTGGATGCGATGGATAGGATACAAGACCAAACTTCTCTCGAAGACGAAATTCAAGCCGAAGAAATCATACACAACAACGAGGTTGATCTTGGAATATCCGAACCAGTCACCGATGAAGAACTAGCCGAAGATGCAAGGCTACGAAGCTCCAGTTCCGAAGACAACGCATAAGAATAATCAATCAATATTCCAAAAAATAAAAATATATATTGTCATATGTAATGTTTTACAATTTTATAATTTTATCTTGTTGTGTTTTTTAATTTCCGAACTTTCCAAATATTAATAAACGTTGCACTTTATGTTTTATATTTGTTATATTTTTTTTTGATTTTTTATTAAAAATATCGAATTTATTTGAATTTATTCAATTTTTTTAATTAAAACCGGTTTAACACACAAACCGGTTTCAACCCAACCCTAACCGGTTTAATAGGTTAGGGATTTCCTTGCCTCCAAACTGGGTTAACCCGAACCGGTGTAGGGCCAAACCGGTTTTGACTTTCCGTTGACCAAACCGGTTCGTGTCGGGTTCGAACTGGTTCAGGTTAAAAAACTGGTTTGTGCACCTCTAGCTGTGGCACTTATAAAAATTTCACAACTTAAAACCTAATTTTTGAGCTAAACTGATTGGGCTCAATTAGGCCTAACAGGGATTCGAGCCCATTTTAAGTCCAATTTCCTAATCCGAATCTCAAACTAACCACTAGATTTTGTTCTCGTTACGCAACTCTAAGAATTTAAGAAAGAATAAAAATTTTACGCGAACCATATCAGCATACTGTTAAAACGATTAACGCATCAGACAATGAATTATTACGAAATAGTGAGCATGACAATGATTTTAGATGACAAATAAATATTAATTACAAGTATTGAGCTGGGAACCTGTTCAGATAATTATGCATACGTTAACCTTAAAAAACGTTAGACGCTTAAACGAGCAACCATGATGGTATAATATTACAAACATGAGTCTCCTCCTTTATCCGGGCTTTGGACCGGCAATAATAAACTAACAAATAAGGGCAGAATCAATATGCAATTAACAACCTTAGCTTCTAAACAAATTAGGGCATAATCAATATGCAAATAATAACCTTAGCTTCTAAACAAATTAGGGCAGAATCAATATGCAATTAACAATCAGCTTCTAAACAAATTAGGGTAGAAAGCAAATTATCTTTTTAACTCTTAAAACAACATTGATTCCGAATGAGAAAGAACAAGCATTGTAGGTCTGTAGCAAGAACAAGCAGCAAGGTTGTAGCGTGTCAAGCAGATTTTGAATTTTCCAATGAACAGAAAGAAATAACAACTCAGCAAGAACAAGCAGATTCCGGAACTCTTTCAGGTTCGTTGATTTATCATTTGGAACTCCATTGGAATAAATCTTGGCGACGTTTCAGGAATCTAGAAGGGGAATTTAATGGTGGCGAAGTTTCAGGAATCAACAGATCCATTCACCAATGAAGAAACATGAACGACGGTAGGGAGGCATGCGTATTTTCTGATCCAGGCAATGAGGCACCGCGTGTTTCTTAAGCCCTCATTATACGGGCTTGGATGGACTCCTAAACAGGCCCAAATACATATTATAAAAGAATTATTGGGGCTTAAGCCCATTGGGCCGGTTGTTGATTCTTGGACTAATAAAATGTTACATAAATATTAAGCAGATCTTGTTTAATCAACACCCTCTTTGTTTGTTCTTACAAATATCAATCAAATCATTAATGGTTGTTGATTAAAACCGTGAGAAGTTGATTACAACAAATTAAACTAGTAAGATGCGTGGCAAAGCATAAGAGATGAATGTGTGGTTTCTTATTCTACTATTTCAGGTAACATTGTCAATGTAAAGTCATACTGGAATTTCTATGAAGTTAAAGCTGCTGCAAGGGGTAGTAAGGAAGAGCTGAACCCCAACTTTTGATTCGCCAGATCAAAGAACAAGAAATTGTTTTCCATCTGAAACGTCCCAATCGCAATTGCATCTTTAACTCCTAAACCACCATCGATAAATGCAAGACAAGCGGCACCATTCCCAGTGCGCTTCATTGAATTATCTTCGGAGATGGTCCACACCTTCCCACTTTCAGTTTCGAGATCAATGTTGGGAACTTGAAACCCTGTGCGACCAGATCCAATAGTACTAGCTTTTAGACATAGACTAAACGGTTTAACTGCACTTGCTCGAGGAATGTTTTTGGTAGCCTTTGAAAAACCCGAAACTAGAGCTTTATAGATATCACTTCTGAGTGTCATGTACACAAATTCACTTTTCAGATATGGTAAATGAAACCGCGTTCCTTTGATTGAAATTCGGTTTATCTTGATATAATATTTCAAACTCTTTCTGATCATGGGAGTGTAAGAAAGAATGGTTCTGAGATCAAGATTTGAAGGAGTAAAATAAAATGGCCCGTCCCCTAAAAACGCGACTCCATCAGCCGCCGAGGAACTGGGGAGACAAACTGCAAATTTGTCTGCCACACTAGGAAAAGAAAGTTGACGAGGAAAAGCCAAAGCGGACCATGAAAAGGGGAAAATTCCAAAAATAAACATTGTTGAAACTTTTCACCCATAATAAACCTAGACTTTTCAACTTACCCAAAATAAATATTTTTTTTCGCCGAAATACAAACATATCTCGGCGAATTCGCCGAGTTTACGTGGCATCTCTCCTGATCTGACACGTGGAAATTCCTCCGAAACAATACCCTAAGTCGGCGACTTCGCCGAAACATGTTTTTGTCGATTTTTCATAATGTTTCGACTGTCAGTAGGTTGTCGTCCACGTCGACTTTATTAAAATATTAAGGTGATTCGCCTAGGTTTATAAAATGCGTGTACACCACTTTTGGAAGAACACTTTGTCCCTTTGGAGAATCACGTGTGGACCATCAACATTGTGAAGATTCTTCTTTTTTGTCGATTAAAGATTCTTCCTTTTTGTCCCCTTTTTATTTAAAGATTGAAGATTCTTCCACGTGTGATCCATCAAAATGTTGATGGTATGTTTTTTACCCTTTTGTCTACTGGAATCACGTTTTTTTGTCTACGGACCACGTGAATCATGAATCGGGAAACTTTTTAATTTATTTTCTTTTTAATGCAGGGTAATCTTAAACTTAGATGTTCTATGGCGGTTGTTCACCGAATCAAAAGCGTATTGAATGATGAAAGAAAAGAAAGATGGAATACTACTTGTTTTGCATAGTGGTTAGATGTTGTACCAACTCATAGTGATTCTATGATTGTACATTCATTTTTTCAAAATCAAAGTTTGTCACTAGATCTAGAAAATGAGGGTGATAACTTTGAGATTGGAGACACTAATATTTGATTTGGACCCCGAGAATTCTGCCTTCTAACTGGGTTTAGGTTTGGCGATATTGATAGTTCATATGTGGGATCTTCCTTTAAAACTAGGGTTTTCGGTGATTTAGATGATAGAGTTAGGCTTGATGATATATTATTAATCTTTGAACACGAATTAGATAATTTACAAGTAGATGATGTGGTTCGTATATTACTCTTGTTGCTTGTAGAGGTAGGATCCCTTGATACTAAGCATAGTTGATGACTTTGAAGTGTGGAACTCTTTCGCTTGGGGATCTTATTTGTGGAAACTAACTTATCCACAAATTTTTCATGTGTTTGATGGTAAAACAAAACAACTGACGGAAGGGACGCAGTATTCTGTAACCGGTTTTTTATGGATTTTGAAGGTATTCATTAACATTTAATGCATTAAATATCCGTGTTTGATGTTAACTCATATTTCACTAATGTGTCTTTATTTTATTCATTAGATTTGGATATATCAGTCTCTTCCAGAACTGCATCGAAAAAGGAAATACGTTGAATCCATTCCTAGATGCTTTGGTTGGAGATCTTCAAAAGTTATTACCTGGAAATCCGTTTTACATCTTCTTTCAGATGAAAACCTCAAAAAGGTATGATTTTTTTTTAATCGGGTTATGTAATCTCGGCGTTTCACCGGGAGATGTGCAAATCTCGGCGTTTGGCCGGGAGATGTGCATATCTCGGCGTTTTGCCCGGAGATGTTCATATCTCTGCGTTTTTCCTCGAGATGTGCAAATCTCGACGTTTCGCCCGGAGATGTGCAAGTCTCAGCGATTCGCCTGGAGATGTGCAAAAATATGAAAGTTTGTTTAGCATCTCATTTCCTTATTTACTTAAATTTGAATTTTTTCAGATTTATAATGTTTCACAACCTTTACAAGTAACTGCCAGAGAGTCGGAAGAACTTTGTTGGCAGTCTAGTATCACTTATTTGAGAAGCCGTGTTACGAAATACGATATTAATAATCCATCTTGGGATTTTGTTGATAATGTGAATAATTTTCAAAATCAATCAGACATGTAATATCCGAAATTTCCGGCCTATCTAAAACCCTTGCACTTGTCCCTAAATTTTAAAAACTAAAATCTCATATTTCCTTAAAACAATAAATATTGATTTTAACCTAATATGTATTTTAAATAGGAAACCATTTATACTTAAAGCGTATGCATGGGTATTTATTTTAAATTATAAAATATATATATATATATATATATGTGTGTGTGTGTATATAGATTCTTGAAAACTTTATGAATTTATAAATAATATAAATTCATTCTAGCCACTTAGATTATAGCAAATCCTGTAGATTATGTTATAAAATCTATAAAAATCATTTAGATTTTATCTAATATTTGATTTGTTTAGAAGGAAACTCATTTAATTCATTTTTATAAAATCGAGGGACTAAAACTGCCAAGGCTTAAAACTTATTCTAACTCAAACCGAGGTTTGGTCATGAAATAAGGAAACTCTGAAACTTCGGGGACTAGAGTTGTAATCAACCCAAACTCCCTGAAACCAAAATAGTCTCAGGTTCGAACCTCCCCAGCCCCGGCTTTCACTCCCTTTATGCGAAGAACGCGTAAACGACCAGATTCACCGAACCTCGATCCTCGCCTTACGCATGCGACCCTAACCCTATGACATTCAATGCACGACTTCGAGTTTGGCACCCGCATTGATCCGCATTTAAGCCGGCGTGCTCCCCCGCGATTGTCCCACCTAATCTGGCTTTAACTAGCGACATCGGCTATAAATATCGACTTGAAACCTCAGTAACATCACACCAAAACTTTCTTCACTCTCAATTCGGATGACCATCATCCACATTTCGTGATTTTACTCCCGATAGCCGAAGTAAAAGCTTGAACTCGTTCTCCCTCATCTCGACTTCAAATCAGGTAATTTTTGTATGCATGTTGATCGATTTCACGAGAGGATCAAAAGCCCTCTGTTTAATTTCATAAACAGAGGGTTATTCGATCCGTATTGGGGCGATTTCGTTTCTAGGATTCATCGGAAGATTTGGATTATCTGAGATACTAATTAACTATTTAATTTCCCATGTTTTAACTTAACGAACCCGTAGTCGGGATGGTTAAATGTGTGTGTGGGCAAGCCGGGCGACCCGGGTTCGATCCCGGCAGCCACGTTTTTGATACTTTTATTTTTTTATACTTTTTCACTCAGTTTTAAATGCTCTAATTATTTTTATAAATTCTGTAAAGTTTTTATAAACATAAAAATGATTTTTAGTTACACTTTAATATTCCAGAACTATTTTATTTAATTAAAATGTTGTTAAAACTTATGATAATCCTTTAAAAATAGTTTTAAATGTTTAAAAACTACAGAAGTATTTTTAAAACTTTTATAAAACTTATAAATTCACAGGAACTGTTTATTCAAAACAGAAAACTTAATTTATTTTCTAAAACTAAAGTAATTCTTTTAAACCTTTAATCTTTTATTTAATTTAGAAACTTATATGAATCTTATAAACTTGGAAATGTTTATAAAATTTATATATTTTTTAAACAGAAAAATTTAAATCATTTATACTAATTTAAAAAGAGAACTAATTATACTTTATTTTATTATTTATAAACTTATAAATATTATAATAGAGAAACCTTAATAAATGTTAAACTTACACTCTTTTGTAAAAAAAATTTATAAACATAAATCTATTTGTTTATATAAATTTTAAAAAGAGAAATAAAGTTACTTTATTTATTTCCTAAATAATTATAAAGTTATAAACTTTATAAAAACTAAATGAAAACTTTAAACATTTATGAACTTGTAAAACTTTATTTAAACACTTATAAACTTATAAATTAATAGAAACTCTATCTAAAACCTATTAAACTCATGGTTTTCTTTTAGACTTTAAAAATATTTATAAACTTATAATTAAGATATAACCATATTCTATTTAATATCTTATAAACTTATAAGTGTTATTATTCATTTAAACGTATTTATATTACGAATTAATTTGTATTATAAATACTTAATACTTAGAAACTCAATCAAATCTCAAATGATTTATGTTGATTAAATAAGTAATTATTTATGATTTATTTCTAAATACTTAGAAAACTATTTTGATTATTTTTACCTAGCGTGTATAATTGATAATTGTGAAACTTTTAAATAATTATTTTAATTAATAATTATTCTAACCTATAAATCTATTAAACTTTGACATTCAAGTCTTGTATCATTCCTTCAAAACCTTTATTATAAACTTGATTTAAACTTCATAAACACAATCAATCCCATCTCCCATTTGGAACCCTAGTCAAATCCTGAAATCTTAGAATTCTTGTCCTAGTCCTATAAGATCATACTTGAAACTTATATTCCTAGGCTTATTGTGAGGATATTCTCCCTCTCAAAGTCTTGCAAACTTACTCTTATCGGATACTCTTCATCAATCCATGTGAGTATACTTAGCCCCTTTTTCCTTTCTATGCTTTTGGGGTGAAACATGTTCAAAATTCTTAAACTTATACAATTCTTGTACAACTATGACTACGTGTTTATTCTTATGTTAAACTTGAGACTTGTATGCTTAGATTAAACTTAAAACTAACATATTCATTAACTTTGATCAAGCCTATAGTAACAATGATTGATCTATTGTATTTGACCAATCCACCTTGATTGACCCCTTCGGGGGGGAGCCCTTGGTGATTGTTACTGAATTAAACTTTAAACTTGAGACTTATAAGGGTAACCTGCGGGTTATGCCTAAACTTGGTTGGAGGGTTGATATGCACAATGTCTAACATGCTTGTTTTCTCATACTTACATTATAGAATGCATGAATCACAGTGAATTGTAATTCTTCTCAAATACTTGTTAAACTGTGTCAAAACCTTTGTATCTCACCAACTATTTTGTAGTTGACAGATTCTTTCACATGTTTCAGGTTTACATCATGAAACTTATTCGTGATCACATAGGATGCTTTGGACCTAGACTACTTAAATTAAATGTTGTATTCGTATTATTCTTCCTTGTATTGAATCTTAAATTATTCATTAATGAAATATCGAAACTTCAATAGTTAACCTTGTGCTATTGAACAACCGCGTCCGCCCCGACGTATAATCCGCCGTCAGTTGGGTTGTGACAGATTGGTATCAGAGCCTTGGTTATAGGGAATTAGGTTATTAGACACATGACCTAGACTATAACTTAGGAGACCCAAACATGAGTTATATCATGTCCTTTACTAGGAACTTTCTCCTCATTCTATTCTTAATTCTTATACGTGAACGCTTGGAAATTCTATGCTTCTACTTATCTACGTGCTACAAGAGTCTACTACATCGAGGATACGTTCTTAGACTTAAAATCTAAGCCACCAATAGATTCTCGTCAAAAGTATTTAAGTTCTAGACAATGTATGAGAACTTGTGCGGACCGGAAGGGTGGATACCTGTATTCTGGGAAATTCTGTCAAGGAAAGCATTTCGTATAAATCCAAATCAACCGTTGGACCCGTATGCTTTCCTGGGAATTCTTGGGATGAGTATCCACTTATAGGAATGCATGACTTCTCTAAACATTAGTGAGCTTAGATCTCTCTTGATATGTTAAAGTACTTACTTAGTGATATGCACTAAAAGAGTACCATCTCAAATACTATACATTTCATAAATTCATGATTCAAAAAAACTTTCCTCTATAACCTTTATTCTATGATTCTTAAGTCCCGTCTTGTCACATGACATCATGTTTACTCGTCATGACCTGAAGGAGTTACCTTCAAGGAGAAGTTCTTACGAGATTATACTTAAAAACTACATACATAAACTTATATTTATAGATACTACCCAATAAACTTCGTGATCGTTGTAATACAACCCTTAAACTATGTATTACTCTACAAATTCTCCTATAAACTTCATTATTTTATAAACTTGGCACATAAGGGGAAACCCTTGTGTCTCATTTCATTTTTCGTCACTCAAGCAAACTTCGTTTTATGACTAACTCAAAACTTTGTTACACTTTTAATCTCAAAACCTTCATACGTCCTTAAAACTTACACATCACCGTTTCTTGTAAACAAAACTTAACGTCTTTTAAACCTAACAAAGGGATTAGTAACCTGATTGTTTTCCCCGCAAGAGAAGAAACCTACTATGGAATAGACAAGCTCCACGTTTGAGACTCTAAACCCATAATGAACCTCGACATAGTACCATAAACCCAAATATCGGTGACAATAACTAAAAAGTTGTAAACTCACGAGGAAATTCTGGCTATGGAAATAGGGTACATAAGTGAGTCCTTATGACCCACCCCTTCTTCCGGGAATTCTCCTCGTTAGCCCACCAACTTCAAGCCAAAAAAAAAAACCGTTTTAAATAGTACTGTGATGACTCAGTATTATGAATAAAAATCTTTTGAACACATTTAATCAATTTACTTACAAACTTCTTCCTATTCTCTTCTCTTGCTAGGTCATGGACTCACACTCACATTCTTCGCCAGTGTACCGCCCAAGAGGAGAGTCCGACCGCGAAGAGAGTAGCGAGTCACCGGTGTATCAACCAAGTCCCTACCCTAATGCTAGGGCAAGAGCTGAGCTCAACACCAATTGGACCAGAAACCCTAGGACATCACCACCGAGGAATCCTTACCAAGCACCTCCTCTTCACCACCGGTTCTCATCACCACCAAGGGACCCGTATCTAGCACCTACCCCTACCCTAAGGGCTAGGCATGCCGGAATACCTTCCGTGGAAATGGGAATCCCGGTGCCAAACATTCCTAGGTTTGTGGAAACTGCGGAATTTATGAGACGGGAGATGGAGCATAGGGCTCGACAAGACCTATTAAACCAAAGGATCGACGACCTGGCCAATCAAATCTGGATCCAGGAAGAAAAGATCACGACTTTGGAGGAAGACAGGGAAATCCTCGAGCACCGTACCGAAACCACTAGAGCGGAGGCTAGGTTTGTCATCCGGGTAACCCTAGCAGTACTTGTAATAGTATTAATCTGTTTCTTAGTGGAGAGTTACCTAAGGCGTGTATGAAGCCTCTATTTTCCATTAAATTTTAATTTTTGTAAGGGCTAGAAGCCCCAATTTTGAAACATTTAATGAAAGTCATTTGGAAATTTCATCTTGTCATCATCTACTAGTTTAACTTTCTTTTCATCATTACAAACTTAACACTTCTACCCAAACACTTTCGTCAAGAGTAGCTCACGTTAGTACTTGAGATAATTAACAACGTTGCATTAAACTATAAAAATCCTAAGTGACACACGCATACTTGAAGAATAAACTTTGAACAAACCTTCTAATTCGTAAACACTCTTTTAAAACAACTCGACTTACGAACCACTGCCGTAATCAACTATGATCATTACCTCTTATATAGACTTCACACTTCTAAACTTGACCAACTTTTCATTTGACAATCATACATACCTTTTCATAAGTTCTACTTATACTATTTATCAATGTTCAACTCCTCATTTTTAAACATCATAATTACACTCTATATAAAAGAAAACTATACCTGCTGTTATGAAACGAGATAAAATCATTTATAAACACGCTATCATAATCCTTATCGAAACTTTTCCCGTTACCCTATGTTTGGAGACTTTCCTCATTCAACTCTTGTCACGTAAAAGACTTACTATAAATCACAACGGGAACTAAAAGCTCAATTACACGTTGCTAAAACATTAAACTTCGTATACACCACTATAAGGTCGGAGACTTTGAGTCATGTAAAACTTGTACAAATACTCAATCCCGTATTCCTGAAACCAAACACCTTCTAAACCACCAAAGGAAGTATGTCCAATAAGGGATCATGTGAAGCTTAATACTGAAACTTGAAACTCAACTGACTTATCCTGTTTTCAAACTCATACTTGGATTCTTAGCCTTGCAAACTTTGTGCGTCCATCTTAACCAAACCCTATAAGACTTGATAAACGTACATTCCATAAAACTTCACTCTTGATGGAGGACATTACTCTCTTTAGCAGAGTACCTCCCCTGACTCCTATCTAAACCAAACATCGGGCTCCACCTAATCTTCTGGACAACCCGAATCTTCTGTGAGAAAGCGTATAACGATTAATCCTGTCCCAAACGCTGTCCCATACCTCTCTTAAACACTAGAGTATTTAGATAACCGCCTTATACTCGAAACGTAATCGTATACTTCTATACACTGAAGCTAAACTAAGAGACTTTAAGACTACTCCATGTTTGACGTATGCTTGTTCAAACACGATGGACGTATAAGACTTTAAACTATTCCATGTTTGACGTATGCTTATTCAAACATGATGAACGTATAAGACTTTTAAACTACTCAAGGTTTGATGTATTCTTGATCAAACACGAGGAAAGTGTAAAGACTTTAAACTACTCGATGATTGAGGTATTCTTATTCAATCACGAGGAAACTTTGAAACTCTAAATCTTGTCACATTCTTCTCTCTTTAATCATTGAATGACGTTTCTCTCTAAGAGACTCGTTAATTAATGATCACTCTTATGTGGAAACTCTAGTCGTGAGTTAAACGAATTCTTGTACTCTTTCTTGATCCACGCACAAACGGAAGGACCTATGCGGACTATGCGACGATTTAAATGCTTGCGGGTGCACACGTAAGTATGAAGATCAACGTATGGGAAGACATAGTGAACTCTGCCGTGTGCTATGATCTGAGACTTATCGTAAAAGGTAGCCACGGAACTTAGGTACCGTAGCAATCCTTAGACGTATTAGACTACGAACTCAAAAATCATTACACTATTATCGAATCCATCCCAAGTGATGCATCTCACTTTAAATCTCGAATGGAAGTTCATTAGTTATTCTCTCAAAATACATTCCTGAAAACAAATTGTCATGTATTTTAATGAAACTATACGCTTCTTAGGGAAGCTCTTGACAACCATATGCTTTGAAAACTTAGAAACTTGAGCGTAATCCTATTCCTATCATTCCATCTCATTTAGAACCCTAAACGTGACTAAGGGTTACTTATTTTTCCTCATTATCCTTGCGCATATCAATTCTTGAAAACAGTAAATTTTCTACTTTAATTTCGGGACGAAATATCCTAAAGTAGGGGAGACTTTAATATCCAAAATTTCCGGCCTATCTAAAACCCTTGCACTTGTCCCTAAATTTTAAAAACTAAAATCTCATATTTCCTTAAAACAATAAATATTGATTTTAACCTAATATGTATTTTAAATAGGAAACCATTTACACTTAAAGCGTATGCATGGGTATTTATTTTAAATTATAAAAATTATATATATATATATATGCGTATATAGATTCTTGAAAACGTTATGAATTTATAAATAATATAAATTCATTCTAGCCTCTTAGATTATAACAAATCCTGTAGATTATGTTATAAAATCTATAAAAAACATTTAGATTTTATCTAATATTTGATTTGTTTAGAAGGAAACTCATTTAATTCATTTTTATAAAATCGAGGGACTAAAACTGCCAAGGCTTAAAACTTATTCTAACTCAAACCGAGGTTTGGTCATGAAATAAGGAAACTCTGAAACTTCGGGGACTAGAGTTGTAATCAACCCAAACTCCCTGAAACCAAAATAGTCTCAGGTTCGAACCTCCCCAGCCCCGGTTTTCACTCCCTTTATGCGAAGAACGCGTAAACGACCAGATTCACCGAACCTCGATCCTCGCCTTGCGCATGCGACCCTAACCCTATGACATTCAATGCACGACTTCGAGTTTGGCACCCACATTGATCCGCATTTAAGCCGGCGTTCTCACCCGCGATCGTCCCACCTAATCCGGCTTTAACTAGCGACATCGGCTATAAATATCGACTAGAAACCTCAGTAACATCACACCAAAACTTTCTTCACTCTCAATTCGGATGATCATCATCCACATTTCGTGATTTTACTCCTGATAGCCGAAGTAAAAGCTTGAACTCGTTCTCCCTCATCTCGACTTCAAATCAGGTAATTTTTGTATGCATCTTGATCGATTTCACGAGAGAATCAAAAGCCCTCTGTTTAATTTCATAAACAGATGGTTATTCGATCCGTATTGGGGCGATTTCGTTTCTAGGATTCATCGGAAGATTTGGATTATCTGAGATACTAATTAACTATTTAATTTCCCATGTTTTAACTTAACGAACCCGTAGTCGGGATGGTTAAAAGTGTGTGTGGGCAAGCCGGGCGACCCGGGTTCGATCCGGCCAGCCCCGTTTTTGATACTTTTATTTTTTTTATACTTTTTCACTCAGTTTTAAATGCTCTAATTATTTTTATAAATTCTGTAAAGTTTTTATAAACATAAAAACGATTTTTAGTTACATTTTAATATTCTAGAACTATTTTATTTAATTAAAATGTTGTTAAAACTTATGATAATCCTTTAAAAATAGTTTTAAATGTTTAAAAACTACAGAAGTATTTTTAAAACTTTTATAAAACTTATAAATTCACAGGAACTGTTTATTCAAACAGAAAACTTAATTTATTTTCTAAAACTAAAGGAATTCTTTTAAACCTTTAATCTTTTATTTAATTTAGAAACTTATATGAATCTTATAAACTTGGAAATGTTTATAAAATTTATATATTTTTTTAAACAGAAAAATTTAAATCATTTATACTAATTTAAAAAGAGAACTAATTATACTTTATTTTATTATTTATAAACTTATAAATATTATAATAGAGAAACCTTAATAAATGTTAAATTTACACTCTTTTGTAAAAAAAAATTATAAACATAAATCTATTTGTTTATATAAATTTTAAAAAGAGAAATAAAGTTACTTTATTTATTTCCTAAATAATTATAAAGTTATAAACTTTATAAAAACTAAATGAAAACTTTAAACATTTATGAACTTGTAAAACTTTATTTAAACACTTATAAACTTATAAATTAATAGAAACTCTATCTAAAACCTATTAAACTCATGGTTTTCTTTTAGACTTTAAAAATATTTATAAACTTATAATTAAGATATAACCATATTCTATTTAATATCTTATAAACTTATAAGTGTTATTATTCATTTAAACGTATTTATATTACGAATTAATTTGTATTATAAATACTTAATACTTAGAAACTCAATCAAATCTCAAATGATTTATGTTGATTAAATAAGTAATTATTTATGATTTATTTCTATATACTTAGAAAACTATTTTGATTATTTTTACCTAGCGTGTATAATTGATAATTGTGAAACTTTTAAATAATTATTTTAATTAATAATTATTCTAACCTATAAATCTATTAAACTTTGACATTCAAGTCTTGTATCATTCCTTCAAAACCTTTATTATAAACTTGATTTAAACTTCATAAACACAATCAATCCCATCTCCCATTTGGAACCCTAGTCAAATCCTAAAATCTTAGAATTCTTGTCCTAGTCCTATAAGATCATACTTGAAACTTATATTCCTAGGCTTATTTTGAGGATATTCTCCCTCTCAAAGTCTTGCAAACTTACTCTTATCGGATACTCTTCATCAATCCATGTTAGTATACTTAGCCCATTTTTCCTTTCTATGCTTTTGGGGTGAAACATGTTCAAAATTCTTAAACTTATACAATTCTTGTACAACTATGACTACGTGTTTATTCTTATGTTAAACTTGAGACTTGTATGCTTAGATTAAACTTAAAACTAGCATATTCATTAACTTTGATCAAGCCTATAGTAACAATGATAGATCTATTGTATTTGACCAATCCACCTTGATTGATTGACCCCTTCGGGGGGAGCCCTTGGTGATTGTTACTGAATTAAACTTTAAACTTGAGACTTATAAGGGTAACCTGCGGGTTATGCCTAAACTTGGTTGGAGGGTTGATATGCACAATGTCTAACATGATTGTTTTCTCTTACTTACATTATAGAATGCATGAATCATAGTGAATTGTAATTCTTCTCAGATACTTGTTAAACTGTGTCAAAACCTTTGTATCTCACCAACTATTTTGTAGTTGACAGATTCTTTCACATGTTTCAGGTTTACATCATGAGACTTATTCGTGATCACATAGGATGCTTTGGACCTAGACTACTTAAATTAAATGTTGTATTCGTATTATTCTTCCTTGTATTGAATCTTAAATTATTCATTAATGAAATATCAAAACTTCAATAGTTAACCTTGTGCTATTGAACAACCGCGTCCGCCCCGACGTATAATCCGCCGTCGGTTGGGGTGTGACAAGACATAGGTTTTCAAAATCCAGACACTGGTTTTGAAAATCAAACAGCTACATGTTTTGAAAATCAAACAAACACTCGTTTAAAAAATCAAACACAGTGGTTTTCAAAATCAAATGAACACAGATTTCTCAAATCAAATTGGCACAGGTTTTCCTAAAGATTACGTACCAACATTTTTTACCGGTGATCCAAACCTGATCCAAAAGATTGGTAACACTGTGAATTCGTTGTTAGCTAATCAAAACAAGTATCATGGAGAATATCAGGTATGATTTATATGTTTTTTAATTTTTTAATTATCTCAAAAATTGTTATTACTCTCATAGGATTATCATTGGAAAACAGAATCACTATGTTTCAAAATTTGAGGTAATAAGTTTATTTATGTGTTAATTAAAATTTGTCACAATTATAATGATATGCTTTGTTTTTTACACAGGAGTTTATGAAAACTACTTCTGAGAGTCTAGCCGTAAGTTTGATTTAAAAATAATATTTTTTATAACGTTAAGTTTTGTTGTATATAATTTTAGAATTAATATTTTTCTATTTAAATTAAGATGCTTACTATTGGATCATTAAACAATTTTCTTCAAATTAAGAACTTCGAGGTATTAATTAGGAACCTTTTTGAACTTATTATTTAAATTTTTTTAAAATATGTTATTAATTGTTTAATGATTTCATTAGGTGGGAAATATTGATGATCATGTGGTAACTCATGACGATTGTGTAGTGGTAACACCGGTTGATGAAGGTTCTCATCATTCTGATGTAAGAAAAAACCTTTTGAAGGTTCTCATTATTTTAAAAACTCAATGTCAGAATGAAGCAGGCATAATCATAGGCTTGTATGCAAATCAAATCTCCATTAAATAACATAACTATGATGCATAAATTAATATCCTTTTAAAGGGTTTTAATTTGGCTTGGGAAAAGGGGTAGGAATTTTTGGGAAAGTGGCTAAGTATTGAAAATCCATAAAATAAATGATAAAGAAATGCTTATAAACTAAGATTAGGATTTTGTAGCTAATATAAGGACCATGTTAAGGTCATATCGTTAAGACCGAATCTCCTTTTAAGAGCGCAACCTTCGGCTTGCCTAGGAAGATAGTGTATGGTTCTATGAGCTGTAGGATCGTTTCAAGGACATGCTGAGGAAATGCCTTCATCACAGACTTGAAGTGTGGTTGCAAGTCTCGAATTTCTACAATGGTTTATCCCAATAAACTAATAGGACTCTTAATGCCGGCTATTATGGGTCAATTTTCACCTCTGGGATCCCGGATCCTCAGATAAGTATCGGAATCCCTAATCCTTATTACATTTCAGTATCTAGATTAAATGACCGTTGTAGTAATCAAGATTATGCGTTTTTTTACTCAATCATGCAGGTAACGACTATTCCTCATTAATATTAGCTGAAGACACGGGATTGCATTCAAAGCAACGGATATATGCGTGAAGAGGAGGCTTGTAACGGACCATTGAAGACATTTCCAAGATTTTAGCTTAGCAATTAATATTGAGAATTGTATTTATATTACCGATGATTGATAGGAAAAAATGAACACAACACACGCACTACTCTTTGTCACACTTAGCTCGATCAAATCGCTATCACATTGTACTTATTTATCGAATTCAATAAGATTAAACAAGGCAGCTCGACTTTAGTCGGCTCCCGAGGTTTTGTGCCGGAGATCCTCAAAGATCAAGGGCTTTCCTCGTAACTCATCGTGTTATTTCTATATTTTAACTTCATTTTACGCAAGATTATACAAGCATACTACCTCACATACAAAGTTTGACTACTTGATTATCCTTGTTAATTTTTTGTCAAAACACCGGCGTTGGCAGAATGTTTGGAAACAAAAGGCCAAGTGAAACCTACAATCTCATTGAGAAGATATCTATGAACAGCTATCAATGGTATAATCGTATAAACAATAGGACGCCAAGGCACTGTGTGCACCATGTTATACAATCACTTCTTCGACTTCATAGATCGAGGTAATATCAACCGAAATGAACCAAATGATCAAGGTTCTAGCAAAGCACGAAGAGGGCAGGTGGGATGCCTCCTAGCTCGGAATGTCAACAATAATTAGATTACTAGCTTTTTCTGAAGGTCAAGTCCTCTTGTCTGAGGCTCGCCACAAACAATATGACGAACGCTTTCAGCTTCTTGAAGCAGATTTTAGAAATCAAAAGCATCACTTCAAGTAGTTGAAACTCAAGTAAGGCAGATTGCAAAGCTTCTATCAGAAAGACAACTAGGTAGTCTTCCAAGAAAAGCAAAGACTAACCCATAGTAAAATGTGTGTGCGATTACTTTGCGCGATAGTGATCGTGATGACAAGGTTAATCAAAAATATTTATAAAATTCACTACTTAGCTACCTTAAACTGTAGATAGGGAAGTAGGGTTTTTGAATCCATAGGGAACACGTGGAGAATGCTATTCAACTTAACACGATTCAATGACTACTAAAGTTCTTATCTTTATGAATTAGAAAACTTGAAATTATAAAAAGCAATTACTTTAAGTCGTAAAACAATTAGAGAAAAACGGACCACTCCGGGATTCAGATTTAGCAAAGCATACACACAATTTCAGTTTCAAATCAGATCAGAGATTACATGGACATAACCTTGTTTAAATTGTTTAACCCAACCACACAATAATCAATTCAATTACAAAATCGGATTATTCCCGATGCAAGAAAACCAAAAAACTACGATAGATGCGATAAATTGAAAACATGCAATTGTTAATAAGTCAAACACACAATTGAATTCAAAGAACATAATAGGTTCACAAAACTTCAATCCAATACTGATCATCTACTGAAATCACACATACAAGCATAAATCGTTCACCCGGAGGGATCACCAAAGCGTTTAGCCGCTCATGATTGTCGAAAACATTAAAGTAATTAAACTAGAACTTACAAGCATTAGGAAACAAGAAAAATCGACCAAACTATGCTCAAAATCGCCTAAGAACTCCTCTGGGATGGCTGGAAAGAATCATCCTCGACAATGGGAGTCACAATAGCTTTATAATTGAAATTAGGTTTAATTTTCCGTAATTCCCTTTCTTCGCATGTCGCGAACATCTTGCCCCAGTTCTTCACGTTCCGCGAAGAACAAAATAGTCGCGACCCATCTTTAAGCCCCTCGCGTGTCGCAAACTTCTTCACCAGGATCTTCGCGTGGCGTGAAGATCCAACTTTTCAGGATTTTGATTTTAAGCTTTGACTTCTCTTTCTTTGACCTCTCGGGCTTCGTGCCTTCATATATGTGACTCGAAAACTTCCGCTCTTTAGCACATTTAACCTGTAACACACCAAACTACAAGACACATATAAAACAGACTCGATAAACACAATTAAATTATTAAAGCGTACAAAAACCGACTCTTATACATGGGATATTTAACCCTACATCACATCCCCACACTTGACCTTTTTTGTCTCGAAAAAGAATAATGCAATGGAATCATAACCGGGAAACTTGCTACTTTACTTCTATTTTACACAGCACAGACTTTCATAACATGTTAACCGTAACAATCGATATTTCTATCTGATTAAACCCAGCCACCGACTCTCGAGCCCCCAATTATGTGATCTATATATTATACATTACCAAGAAAGCAGTCAATCTATGGGTCTCACACTCAGAAAGCTACGACTCAGCCTAATCCCATCTCAAAGTCATGTTTTGGCTCGGGTTGAACCTTATAGATTTCCCACCATTATAAACACTAATCTATAAGTTTAAAAAATTAAAATGGATAATGAATCGATGAAGGAATGATATGAGCTTTTATTAACACTCATGAATAAACCTAACCCAATGGTGTTTCAATCACGCTGGAACACGATATATGACATGTAGGCTGCAGTTTTTAAGCAATGAAGTACATAAGCATCGGAACATGGGTGTATCCTTCAAGTCACCATCCCGAAGGGAAACACGTGAACCTAACTTAGTCATCCAATATTGATCACTTACGTCCTGCCCATGGGTGTATCAACCAAGTCACTATCCCGGAGGGTAACACGTAGGCAAAACCTAAGATCTCAAATTAGTTAATTAAAGTTCATTAAATGATGGATTATGGAATGCAGGCGCCACCAACTTTCGGATTTATTCTCATAAAAAGAAAGCAGTGTGCCAAATAATTTTAAAAACTTATAATTTTTTTGTTTATAAAGGTACCTATCACCCTATATTGACAGTTTCGACCTTACCGACACCCCTAAGATGAGAATCCACAAGATATCCTGAATTAATTATTCCATTTAATTAGATTCACTATGAGGATGTTTAAGCTCTTAAGTCGGTTGAGCCTACCAAAATGTTACAAATTAGACATTTTGATCATCATTATTATTTAATTACATTACACACGCAACTTCCCGATTGTACTACAAATTTTCATTTAGTTGCAAAACTCTAATCCAAAGACATTTTTTCAAAATCTTTAAATTTTTATGTATTTACAACTCAAAACTCACTCGAAACAAAAGACTTACAACTCAGACCTGAACAAGGTCTCCCCTCCCCACACTTAAACTTTGTATTGTCCTTAATGTAGGAAGAGCGACTCAAAACGAAAATAAAATACAAAAAGTAAAAATTAGCTGGCAAGATGATTGTATAGCATTTCGATCGCGATCGTACCCCATGAATACAAGCGGGTTGCCTTGTACAAAAGAATCAAGCAAAAGTCTAATTATTGTTCCCTGAATGGAGATTGAGTACGGGAAATTGAAATCCACACCTGCAAAAGAAGCTCGAAACAAACCCACAAGCATCATATCGACTCAATAGAATGACTCAAAGAAAAATAAAAAAACCAGACGGACTCGAACGGCTCAAATAATAAAAAAAAATCAAAAATTAGGGTTTCTAGGTCCTTCGCGTGTCGCGAAAACCAGGGAGGACTTCTTCGCGTGTCGCGAAGACCCATTGGTCATCCGGGTTATCATGTTTGTTCTTCCCGTGTCGCAAAGAATTTCCTTTGGAAGTTCTCGTGGCACGAAGATACCTCCTTCACAGAAAGAATCAATTTTTTTTCCAATTTTTGCCTTAGAAAAATTTTCAACTCCTAAAACTCAATTTTTTCAACTCATTCCAACACTTAGAATATATGCACACATACCTGGAATGTCTTTCCTGATGATTTTTAACACCCTAATTGCCACAAAACCCTGCAAAAACTTAGAAAAGACGCGAAACTATACCAAAAAACTCAAAATTTTGTACAGACTCTACAACGGCATCCTACCCCCCACGAGTTTGTGTATTACCCTCAGTCACACTCTATCCAACCATAATCTCCCTAGAGACGTCCCCACATTTGGCCAATTGCATACAACTCACTAAAATAAAGAAATAACAACCTAACTCACTTTCGTAGGAATCACGATTGCATTTAGCACATGCAACAAGCCTTTTAAACTCCTCGGTAGCCCGAGTGGACAAGTTTAGTCTCGTGAGGGTTTCTAGGGAACACACCCACAACGTTCATTTAACTAGACATGAAATTAAAGTTAACTAACCTTAGGTTGCCTCCTGGTAGCGCCAAGTTTAACGTCTTCAGCCGGACGCGGTGTGCCTCATCGATGTTATGGCAGTTGGAACATGAACCCCTTTCCAAATACTTTTGCACATGCCCTTTGGTAGTGATCACCATTCAAGTTCAGATTCTGCATGTGTTTGACAACAGTGTTTTCTTCTTCATCCCACATTATCCAAGACTCACCGGTTTCATAAGAAGTCCTGAAGACTTTAGGAGGTTTCTTTGATTTCCCTGGTGACCATGATGGTCCTGTTCCTGATCTGCTATGACCACCTGAATTTTCTGTTTGATGCTTCCAAAGTGGTTCTCCGCTTTCTGATCTCTCATCCCCACACTTGTGGGTTGCTGCATCTACTACCTTGTTTAGTTCATTCTTCAATCCAGACTTGTCAATCACAACACCTTTATCTTTGCCACCCTCATCCACTTTGGACCCCTGGGGACACTTGTTAGTAACACTTGTTCTAGGACATTTAACTTTGTAAAAATATGTAAAAGTAAGAGAACGAATGTCTAAGTTAAACTCCCTGTTACCGAATGACATGCTTACCGTTTTGTCTCTACAGTTGATCAAAGTATTGGCAGTTGCCAAGAATGGTCTGCCCAGGATTACCCTATGTTGTTTCTCCCTCACTGTCTGTTCATACTCCACCACCAGGAAATCCTCGGGATAATAGAATTCCCCTACCTTCACACAAACACCTCTAACCATTCCTCAAGCCCTTTTCCTTGTTAAGTCAGCTAACACTATAGTAGTGTCAACCTGTTCTAGTGGGCCAAGTTCAAACTGATCATATAAGTTTCCTGGTAAGATGCTGACACTTGACCCATAATCTAACAGAGCCTTCTCAACCTGCAACCCTCCTACTTCAATGGGGATAATGGGCTCTCCCTGATCATCTTCATACTCCAACTCACTCTCTTCACTGACTTCTTGGGTACTCACTGCACTAAAAGATGCATTCTTTGTCCTAGAGGAGCTTGCTCCTTGATGTTGTGGGTTTAGTTTAGTATCACTTGGGAGTTTCCCCGGAGCTCGCCCCACTACTTCTAATAATTTCTCTGCTAGTTGACCCATTTGTCGTTCAAACGACTCATTGGTTTTGATATGGATCTCTTTATCTTGTTCAATTCTTTTCAGGGATTCCAATATTGCTGCAAGCTACGCGTCACCGCCAGCTGCAGGTTTGTTCTGTTAGGGTTGATTCTGTTGGTAGTTTATCTGTTGATAGCCCCCATGTTGGTACCCATGATTACCTGGGTTCCTTTGGTACCCGCCTGGATTGTAGCTTTGTTGGCGGTTCTGGTACTGCTGCTGACTCCCTGAAGTTAGGATTCATTTGATTATTTACATTACCGTACCTGAAGTTAGGATGATTTCTGAGTCCCTGATGGTAGTGTGCCGCATTCATGTCCGGCTTCCTATCACCTCCAATCTGGTTCACTTCTTCCGGCTTGCCCTGCTCTCTTGGACAGCTCTCCACAGTATGGCCCAGATCATCACAACCATCACACACTGGGTATCCCTATGAGACATTAGAAACCTCTCTTCCACTAGGCCTACCAAGCCTTGCCATTTGAAGTTCCATGGCATCCAGACGCTTTTGAGTTTCATAATCCACTATTTTCGTCGTTCCTCTTGTCTTTACTCTTCTGCTGGCATTAGCTTGCCTCTTTGATGTCACTGTCATCTTCTCCAAAATATCCCAGTCAACATCCACATGATTCTCGAAGAATGAACTGGCACTGATGGCATTAACATCTCTCACATCCTCAGGTAGTAACCCATCATAGAAGGCATGTATGAGCTCCCACTTTTGTATCCCGTGATGTGGGCAGTTTCGAAGCAACTCCTTGAATATTTTAAATGCCTCATATAAAGGCTCCCCTGATTGTTGTTTGAAATCCCGTATAGCAGCTCGGGCCTAATTGGTTTTATGAGGTGGAAAATATTCATCAAGAAATTGCTGCTGTAACTCTACCCGGGCGGCAATGCTTGTAGATGGCAAAGATAAAAACCATTGTTTTGCCCCGTCTTTTAGTGAAAATTGGAAAAGCACCAGTTTCACCTCATCAGTAGTGAACCCCTGACCACCTATGGTCCCACAAGTAGCCTCATATTCAAACAGATGTGTATACGGCTCTTCAGTAGCTCTCCCATAGAAGTTTGGGAGGATCCCAATACAACCCAGTCTGATCTCGAATGCATTACCCCTACGAACGGGTGGAATGACGGGGGAAACATTTAAAGTCAAAGCAGGGCGGAAGTGACTGTCCACGGATCATGTCTCGGTGGTTGTATGTTTCTAGGTTGTATGTACCTGTTTTCTCATTCCATATTACCTAAATACCCTTGCTGGTTATTCCTCAGTGGAAACCCATACTCTGCTCTCGGTGTTGGCTGAACCCATCCATCTATGTTCTGCCTTTGATTTTGGGGAGGGAATGCCTCATGATGGTTTAAATCATACCACTCTTCCTCTTCGTTCCAATTCTCATGTTGAGAACCGTGTTGTGGATGGTGGCTATCTTCATCTTCATATTCAGAGTAGCTCGGGTAGCTATCATGTGGTTAGTATGGTCTGTTTCTGAACACGGGTGGTGGTATAGGTTGTGGGAGTTGAGGTGGTGGTTGGTTCGGTTGGTTGTTATTTGGTGGAATTTGTGGTTGTTGGTTTTGAGGTGGGTTTGGTTGGTTTTGTGGTTAGTTAGGGAATAGTAGATCTAGTATAGGTGGAATAGGTGGGTTTTGTTCCTCACCTTGATTAGGTTGTTGGTTTACCGGTTGGTTCTGTGACATTCTCACAGATATACTGTCAAGCTTTTCAAGTATTGTCTGAATTGTTCCTGTAAGTTTTCTGTTAGCTCTTGCTGCTCTTTCTATTTCCAAATCAAAAAGCAACGGTGATGTTCTTCCTGAGCGCCTAGTATGCATAAAACTGTCCCTGCACACGTAAGCACAAAAATTAGTAGCACTGAATAAAATAAATCAAAAATAGCACTTTATGCACAAGTTCCCCGGCAGCGGCGCCATTTTTATCGTGATGTCAAGGTCAATAAAAAATATTTATAAAATTCACTACTTAGCTACCTTAAACTATAGTTAGGGAAGTACGGTCGTCGAATCCACAGGGAACATGTGGAGAATGCTATTCAACTTAACACGATTCAATGACTTCTAAAGTTCTTATCTTTATGAATTAGAAAACTTGAAATTATAAAAAGCAATTACTTTAAGTCGTAAAACAATTAGAGAAAAACGGACCACTCCGGGATTCAGATTTAGCAAAGCATACGCACAATTTCAGTTTCAAATCAGATCAGAGATTACATAGACATAACCTTGTTTAAATTGTTTAATCCAACCACACAATAATCAATTCAATCACAAAATCGGATTATTCCTGATGCAAGAAAACTAAGAAAGGACGATAGATGCGATAAATTGAAAACATGCAATTATTAATAAGTCAAACACACAACTGAATTCAAAGAACTTAATAGGTTCACAAAAATTCAATCCAATACTGATCATCTACTGAAATCACACATACACGCATAAATCGTTCACCCGGAGGGATCACGAAAGCGTTTATCCGCTCATGATAGTCGAAAACATTAAAGTAATTAAACTAAAACTTACAAGCATTAGAAAACAAGAACAATCGACCAAACTATGCTCAAAATCGCCTAAGAACTCCTCTAGGACGGCCGGAAAGAATCATCCTCGACAATGGGAGTCACAATAGCTTTATAATTGAAATTAGGTTTAATTTGCCGCAATTCCCTTTCTTCGCGTGTCGCGAACATCCAGCCCCAGATCTTCGCGTGGCGCGAAGAACAAAATAGTCGCGGCCCATCTTCAAGTCACGTGTCACGAACTTCTTCACCAGCGCGAAGATCCAGTTTTTCAGGATTTTGACTTTTAAGCTTTGACTTCTCTTTCTTTGACCTCTCGGGCTTCGTGCCTTCATATATGTGACTCAAAAACTTCCGCTCTTTAGCACATTTAACCTGTAACACACCAAACTACAAGACACATATAAAACCGACTCGATAAACACAATTAAATTATTAAAACATACAAAAACCGACTCTTATACATGGGATATTTAACCCTACATCAAATAGCAAGGTCTACTATGAACCGGAGATCCAGCAGTCATGGAGTCTCATTCTGATCCACCTACCGAAGATTTGAGACGAGTCCTGACTAGAAGCACGAATGATGAAGTAACATCAAAACCTTAGAAGCCAGAAGTTCCATACCTTGTTAGACTCATCAAGTAGAAGACAAATAAGCAATTTGAGAAATTCATTGAACTTCACAAAGGAGTTACATGTTAACTTGCCATTCATCAATGTAATGCAACGCATGGCTAAGTACACACAATTCTTAAAAAACAAGAGGAGACCGGAGGTAATGGTTATTGGAACTGTAGGAGAAGAACGTACAGTTGCCACATAAAATGACCAATCATGGAAGATTCTCTCTTCTATTGATGATTGGCCAACTTACAATAACATAGGAGTTAGTGTTAACTTAATCCCAAATTCCATGTACAAGAAGCTTAACCTCGGAAAGTCTGAACCAATTCGTTCGAGTATAGGGATCGTTGATGGTTCAGTAGAGTACTCTTAAGGGATCATTGAAAAACTATTAATCAAAATAGGTAGGTTTTTATTTTTGGTTGACTTCGTCATCCTGGAAATAGGAGATAATTGCCCAATACCCTTAATTTTGAGCCGTCCATTCCTAGCCACTTCATGAGCATTCATCGACATAGGAGAATGAGTTCTAAAAATGAAAATAAGGATGAATCGATATGCTTCACTGTTACAAACTAAGATTACCCACTTAAGAACCCTTTCGAGATTGTTGAACTCGTTGATGATAATCTGAATTACTAAATCAAAACATCAAAAGGAAAGATGCCAATGGACTTTCCTGTCGAGAGTAACAACAATTCCTCTTTTGATCTTTCGAATTATCCGCCTAAGAAAACCAAAGAGAAAAGCTTAATGGAAATAATGAGCGAATAAAAATTACCTGGTAGCCCTCTTGAAACCGCCAATCTGATTAGCACATATGGGGACCATTAACCAAAGCTAACTAAAGGATAGACAAGTTTCAAGGAAGGTACTTGAGACTCTAAGGACTACTTTACTCCTCGCCCCAAGAAAGCTTGAGCGGCAAAAACGGGTCCGGTCATGGACCCGTAAATAAACAATGGTACTTCCAGGAGGTAACCCGATGAGTAAATAGTTGAGGAGTTTATGCATACGGAAGAAAATAACTAGGGATCCCTAAAGGTTTGTTTAAACAACCTCCATCATTGTCTCTCCCATATGTGTGCCTCCTCATCCTAGAATAGTATGTTTTTATTTTGGTCTACTATTGATGTATCTAATGCAGCCAAGTGTTTCTCTCCAATCTGCAAGACACTTGTTTTGGAAACTCCGCAAACGAAAGCCTTGTCCATGAATCTTAACCGAGAGAGTATCAGTTTCTTTTTCTTTACATTTATTATGTTGCATACTTTGGTACATTTAGGGCAATGTACAATTTAAGTGTGAGGAGGAAATTAATCATTACACATTGCTTGTCTCATGTGTTATCACTACTCAGGATTCAATTTGTCGTATTATTTAAAAATCTTTAAAAATCATATAAATTTCAAAAATATTTTACCTAATCAAAACCCTTAAGCATGTGATTTTAGTACATTTTGTCATGGATGCATTCTCATATCGCATGAATTGGTAAACCAATGAGTCTGTTTTAAAAATAATAAACGAGATATTCAAGGAGTAGCCAATAGAAAAACGGAAATTATGCACAATTTTCACACTTTACCCATTCCATCCATTACTAGTGAGCATTTTGGGCCTTTTCTGAGCATTTAATATGATATACTTCTCCATGCTCATTCGTTTGGATGTTGTGTGAGAATGTCAACTTTTGCTCGCATGTTAGAACTTGTATGGCTTATGCATTTCAAGATCATGATCTAAGTGTTGGTATGAAAATGATTGAGGCAACTAGGATCACCCTTTTATTGCTAGCCTTTTTTCCTCTTCCTATTACCCACATATCATCTCTTAGTTAGCCTCGTTGAGCCTTCTCCAATTTTCATTTGTTACCCACATCTTACATCCACTTAGCTAACATTAACCTTTCTACCCTTTTTTGTTAAAACCCAGTTTTAGTGGAATTGGCATTTACTTAAGGTCACCTGTCTATTTCGAGTCTATAATTATGTAGCCATGTGTTTATGTTAGAGAGAGAGGAGGAGGAAAAGGAGAAGAATAAGAAGTATGGTCTTTTACCGAGTGTTGAGTGAACATTATGGAAAATAAAGTTATGAATCTAAGTTCTAGTAGGCATGCTACCCCTTTCATCAAATATCTCCACATTTAAATCACAAAAATAGAATAGTTGACTCATTGGTTTGATCACTTGAGTGTCGACTTCCTTGATAGTTGTTGGTGCTCTAAGAACCTTCAACCGTTAAGGAACATTTATCCTATCAGCCATGGGTCTATGCATGAGATTGCTTGAGGACAAGCAAAAGTTCAAGTGTGGGGATATATGATATGAATCAATTTATACATGTTTTACACGCATAATTATCATCATATTTGATTGATTACTGAGCAATCACATTTTAAACCAGACTAAATTGCTTCCCTTTTGATTTTTATAGTGAAATTGACCTTACGTGTAAAAAGGAAAGAAAAGTCAACAGTTTGTGAATGCCAAAGGGAAGGTACGCCTGTGCATATCAAAGGCATGGTTGTGCCCTCTGGGAATCAAGCCAGAACATTCAGAAAGCTTCTAGAAGCCAGTCAACGCTCGATCAACCTATGCATGCCCGTGCATATCTAAGGCACGACCTTGCACCTTTTCAAAGATTGCTAGAAAAAAACTTATCAAAAGTACAAAAGGTGATTTGCATGGACATATGGATGCACGCCCATGCGTACAGATCCACGCCCATGCGTACGGATTTACGACCGTTGATGTCGCTTGGAATGGTCTATAAAAACTAAATACAAACCTAACCTAAACAGTCTAGTTAAAATTCTAGACTATCCTAATACTAGACCACAGAACAGGCAAGTATACCTATCGACTGTAGTAAAGTCTAATGAAAGTCCGGATATCGAACCCACGAGACACTACTAACAACTATAACTAGACTCTGACTCAACTAACTAAACTGATTTACATTTAGGGGACTGTGTTGTGATTCTAAAACTGACAAACTAAGGACCTAACTAACAAAAACCAACTATGAAGCAAAAGACTTTAGACAAACTCAAGAATAGGAAAAGCACTACCCAGGTTAAGAATCCTACTTGTGAATCTCGGATTTCTCTCGGTTAAGGAAACTAATGATGGAACCAGGATCTATGAATGCTACACCCTAAGACTACCTACATTATCCCATATCATTCTCAATGTGTGACCTAGAAGGAAACACTAAGGGTTGTGTGACGCTCACTGGCTAGTTAGATTACCTCTCAGTCCCTCCGACAACACTAAAGTACCCAAAAGACAGATTATCTTTCAGTCTTACTATCTCAATACATTCAAGGAATGCAAGTGGTAATCTAAGAACAATCAAATTGACACGGGATAGAAAAGATACTAGAAATCATAGGGAAATCTCCTTTTCAGAGCCTTTACACTTGGACATCTAATACCAAAGACAACCCGACTATCTATCACCTTTCAACTATATATATAGGCAGAACACTAGGATCAAACAGATAAACGATTCCTATTCCTATGGAATGTGAATTCAACAAACCATAAACTAACCATAACATAGAGTCAATGATCTAATACGAAACCGTAACTGAAAGACATTCAATAGGTATCATATGGAATTTGAAACCAATTACAAATCTGATCTAAGCATGCATAAACATCAATCAATAATCAAAAGATTCATTACAATAGCATTCATCCATCAATAACAATCCATAAAACCGAAAGAAATCTAATCAATCAACAAATATTCATCTAACCTAGGTAGCTATGAAAAGTTTAGCCAATCATTAGAAAAACATAACCCAAACAGTCAATATAAACGTTGATCGTAAATAGAAAATAATTAAACTACCTGTTAGGTTAAATTAAATTCACCTGCTTACCTGCTTATTTAATTCACGTGCTGCTTTCATAAATATTGACTTATATGTGTGTTTCAATTCCTAATTCACGATCAAACGTATGTTCTTTTTTCGCTCTTTGTTTTCTTCGATCTTAACCCAAACAAACAGCCGTCACCACTTTCCATTCTTAATTGTCGTAAATATGTTTTTCTCCCTTGAACTTCACGCCTTCATTCATATATATTTTATTATTATTTTCTTTATTTTTTTTATTCTTTTATGACCTAGCCCACTCAGTCAATATGAGCTCGCTCAAATTTAAGCCCAACTTGTAATTCTTGTCCAGCCCATCAATTAATTTGTTTGCCCACATGATAATTCTTTTTCCATAGCTTATCTAATTCTTCAATGTCCAAAGAGCTATATCATCTCTCCATATTCTTCGTTTGAGCTCGTTTACGTTCCTTTCACTCACAAACACCTGCAAAACATAACATTATTAAGTACAAGCTATATATGACCGAATTTGACTCTAAAACTATATAAAAAATGCTACAAAATACATGGATAAAGATACATGTTTTGCAACACATCAACCGTGCACCCCCCTCGGCTTCCTATAAATATGAGGCTTTGGCTCCCTCTTTTGACAAGTAACAAACTTGGAAAAGCTCCCCACATGTCTCTATCATGAAGAGTAGTAGAGAGAGTTAGTCATTTCATCCAAGATATAGGAGAATTTTCATAATCACTTTCACTTAGGCTTTCGTTTGATCCTTGGATCATTCCATGATTATATCACCTAGTGTTGGTATATTCATGGTCATTCTTTGCTAGCCTTCTTGTATCGCATGGGTGAAGATGAAGCTCGGTGTACAAATTAATGTTTTAAACTAATGAATGATGTGTTTATGTTTCATGGATTATCTTGTTTATGATTTTCTTTAAAAAGACATGAGTATTTGATTTTCAGTCATTTAAAGTCTTAATTCTTATGGATGTTCTAAGAAAGACATCTTGCTTAGCATTCATTCAAAAGTATACATCTTTATGCAAACTTTTGGTACTGTCAAGGCTCGGTTAGTATAGATTTAAACTTTGGATTGGTCAGGGGTTTGGGTATTCAACAAGATATTTTGAGTCTTAGCTGGACCTTGTGTTTTGTGCCGGTATTTCTTTTCTTCTTCTGTTTTGGCTTGCATTGGACTCCTACTTGGATTCGTAGTATTCAAAGCTTAAGAAGGAAGAAGTATTTATTTAAAGTATTTTTGTAAACAAGATTTTCTTTAAATCCGATCTCCGGTGGTTAAAGTGAATGACTAGTCACTAGATTTAGCCTCGAGGTTTGTAGCCCTTCCACTTTATTACTAAGAACATAAATTAGTTGATTTTTTTTGTTTTTCATGAGTACCTTTATGGTGGTTGCGCATCCCAACTTTCCAATAAGTCATACAACGTTGGTAACCCTATCTGGGAGACAAGGCAACTAGGTAATCTTAGTCTGAATAATGGCCCGAGGAAGAGACTAACGTTTGTGCGAGCCCGTTAGCATTCCAGGCGGTCATTAGGGCAATATCTTGACCAGGGAGTTGTCCACCCCCGAAGAGCATTCACCGCCGGTTTGGTATAAGTTTGTGAGTGAGTTTTGTATATTTTAAGGAGTGGTTTAAAGTGGTTGTGAGTGGAGGAGAGAGAAAAGATATAAATTTTTTGTAAGTATAAGGATAAAAGTAGTGGTTTTTAGTGTAATTATAAGGAGAGAGAAAAAGTTAGAAAAAATAGTGATTTTTAATATAATTATAAGGATAAGGATAAAAAAAATATAAAGAACCTGAGAATGCTCTAATTTTAACCATATCATTGACTTTTTAAAAGCCTTCTTTTACTACTAAGTGGATTCTATCCCAAGTAATATGCATTTGATCTTATTATCTCTCGAAACCTCTTCCTCGTTTTGTTGCATTGTTTTTATTATTATTATTTTTTTTCAAAAGGCAAACTTTTATAGAAGAAACCAACTAGCCAAAAGAGCTAGAAGAAACGTACACAAGAAAACAAAACTAAAGCATATACATGTTTTACTTTATATTGAAACTACATCAATCTTTCCAAAGCAGTGTGTTGTTACTTGATCTATTTTTTATCCATAAATACCCTAAGTACTTGATGTCTTTAATGATTTTCTCAACTTTTACCTTCTCATTAAAAAAATGAACCCCGTTCCTTGTTTTCCAAATGCACCAAATTATGGTGATAATTATCCATTGGATCATTTTCTTTTGAGTTTCATCTGTAGCGACTAATTTATGTTGATCTAGTAGGTCTTTAACTAAGAAAGCAAAAAAATTGGAGGGCTCACCAATTGCTAACCATTTGTCATATAACCGATGCCACATATATGTATTATTATTTTAATTAAGTTGCATTATTGCTCAAGTAAATTAAGAAACAGGTTTGGAGGTAAAAAGACATAAATGCCCCATGCTTTGCATATTTAATGCCTCAATCAAAAGGATGAGATCCATGATAAACCCTAAATTTAAATTTGAAGAATGATTCATGTAATCATTGATGATTAAGGACTCGATGTAATTTCATATGTACTTAAAGGACGAAAAGTATAGCTTTGTCTAAAACCAACGTTTGTCTTGTTCGTGTGACTATATTCCAACTACTATTAACTCATTTCTATAGTCGAAACTAATCTCATTGCGCTAGGTTGACCGACATTCCGACAATTAGTGTTCATGTGCCAGTCAAAAAGCAAAAGCATCACCCAATCAACAACCACCCATGTCATGTAGCAATCAATTAAGGAGTCCAAAGCTTTCCTGCTTTTTTTTAAAATGGTTGCAAGCACCAACACCTAAATCCACAATCACTGCTTCAAGAAACTCAATTAGTATCAATTCAGCAAAACCAAATTACCATAACACATTTCTCAAATTCACACTCATCGTCAAAGTGAGCAACAAATTAGTGCTTAATGGCACATAAAGGGCAACACATTCTTACAGAAACACCAAGATCTACATGTGAAACAAATAAGCAAAGATGTGTCGTTCTAAAAAGGGAAAGGAGTCGAGTAAGGGTTTAAAAAGAATTTAGAAAAATATATCGAGTTGTGTATAAGAAGTGAACATACTAGGAGGGATCAAGTCCAGTCGATCATTGGTAGTTCCTGGCGGACACCAGTTGGAACTTGTGGTTTTTGAGTAGGTGCCTCTGTTGGAGGTGGTGCACTACTTGAAGAATTTAAAGATTCATTATTTCCTGCTGTAACTGGATCCGCTATGTTAATCGAGGATGAATCTGGCATCTGATTTTCTGAAGGGACAACAGATGCACTTGATTCTGTTGTAGCAGCACCTGTTTCTGAACCAGGATCTGTTGTCGGGGTAGCTCCCGAATCAGAAGTGGCTTCAGCACCCAATTCCGTTGGTAAAGCAGCAGATTCTGCAGTGGGTTGATCCGTAACCACAGAGTCCGCTGCAGGTGGGGGAGTCCCGGATTCTGCTGCAGGTGGGGGAGCCCCAGATTCAGATTCAGCAGTTTGTGGCGGATCACCTGTTCCTTCAGCAGGCGGCACAGAACCTGACTCGCCGGTGGGTGGTGGAGCAACCGACTCAGAAGCAGGTCCTTCTATTTGCAAAGGTTTGGGTGGTTGCTGGAGAGAGCCTTGTAAAGTGGGCATAGTTTTTTTCTGAATTCCGGGAAGAGGAGCATCAATAGATGGCATTCCGGGGGGTAAAATTTCAATTGGTGGTTTTTTTGCTGCATCTGCAAGACTTGTGAGTTTAGGTTCCTCGAGAGAAGCCAAAAACGCACTCGCAGCATCAGTTTTAGTTGAAATCCTGTGTTCCATCTCCTTTTGTAGTGTTTTGTTCCAGGTCTGGACTAAAGTCCTGAGTGTGCTTCGCCCGTGTGCCTGGAAAAACAAGGCCAGTTAGATTTTTTTATGTTTTTTCTTAAAAAAAAAAAGAAAAGGAAAACCGAGTAATACATGAGCATGAAGCACAGCTTCTGCTAGCATTCCAGTATCCTGCCATGATTTCTCCATAAGAGCGTTATCCCCCAAAACCGCAGCCGCAAATGCAGCCTCCCTTCCAAAGCCCACTGATATCAAATTATTCACCAACCCCTGGGAAACAGTTCGGTAACATCAGAGTAGAGATAAAATATAGCCCTAACTGACTCATTCGTTCATAATCAAATAATTAGTATAAGGATACAATTAAGAACATACACCAAGTCGGGTCAATTCTCCATGATTAGCAAGGCGTAAAGCTAGTCCGCGTAACTGATGACCCTGTAAAGCTCCCTTCACTGCACCAGCAGCTGCTAACCTTTTTAGAGCTTCCCGAGCCACCTCGGCTTGTCCGGTTGCATCGGCTGCGTCTATAACCTCCAAAAATTCTTGGGCAAATTTGACCACCCCGTCAACAGCATCCACAATAGCTTCCTTTTTAGTATTATTAGTAGTTGTACTTAAGGACATTATGTCATTTAAGTTAAGCCCAACAGTGTCCTGCCCTATATTCCTGCTGTTACTCATTGTCAGAAGACACTGGAGAGCTCTTTTTAGATCACTGCTCTGCATCGCCAAATCAAACTCCAACCTGAACAATAATCAGTCTTAATCAAGATGGATTTTGAACAATCAAAAACAAATAATAAGTGGTAACAGAATGGGCTGAAGGAGACCGTCTTTGGATGCGTACTTCTATTGTTTGTAGTATAATCACATAATAGTTTGAGCGTAAGACTTGTTCTTATTATTTAACTACTACATAAATGACCATAGAATTCTTTTATACTGAAAAAATATAAATCTAAAATATGCCAAATTATTTTCTATTGCGACTATAGGGACAAGTTCAATACATAACCAATTTTAAGTAGAGAACTATAAGAACCGCATAATGCACTTGTACGTACTACGTAGTGCTTTGCTGATTTAATGGTAGAGAAAGAGAGTGGGGATAGGCGGTTACATAACCTCCATATGTATCACCGTTAAAGCAAAAATACAAGTGTTTTGTGCAGTTCTCGCAGTTCACTACTTAATAAAGGTTTTGTATTGAACGCCACTTTGTGACTATAATGATATCCTTTTTTATACAAATTGCTAATAAATTTGGAAAAGAAAAAATAAAATTGGCATCAAGAAATGTAGATGACACATTATTAACATAGGGTAAAAAGAGAGGTTAATAAGTATTCTTAGTTTTTCTTAAAATAACCAAGTTTGGTGCAGCAGTCAGATTGATTATTTGAATAAGATAATCAAATTCCTATCACACATCCAAACAACATGTAAACAAATCTTTTCAATAATTGTTAATGCAAAGAAACAAAACTACCAACAGACCTTTTAGATATTCCAGGTAAATGAAGGGCTTCTGCAGCATAACCCATCCCAAGCAAAAACTGAGCTAAATCATCATGGTGCTCTCTACCAAGCCTACTTGCCCTATAAAAATTTGCACATCAGATTAAACTCTTAAACAGTTAACCTAAATAGTAGCAAAGTGAGAAAATTGAGGATGTATAAATGTACCATTTTACTGCACTAACAGCATCCCCATAGGCGGCAAGACAGCGGCATCTAATTCCAGGATGGCTAAGGGATATTGCATGAGCAAACATGTACCTATGACAGATGCAACAAAAAGAAACAATTATTTATAGAATACTTTGGAAAAAAGTGTTTCAGGTCAATCTGCACAAACTGTCCATTTTGACACCCATAGATAAAAGACTTGCACAAACAAGGTGCCTACCTATCAATTAGCCATAAAACACCATCTCTGACACCCACAAGAACAAGAGGTCCGATAGGCCGCTTTTGCTCTGATGGAAAACGAGTGACTGCAACCGCCACCCCTCCACCACCAACTGCTATCTCATCAACTCTTTTACCTTCGGCAAACTTTTGTAACCCGTCATCAGCATCAACTCTGGTTTGTTTGGGCGGTGTCAAGTAAGGAGGAATAGAAGGTGGATGCTGGAAAGATGCCAACCGCACAACCTGAGGAGAGAAATAACTAACGTGATTTCTTCAAACATAATTAGCAAAACTAAAACTTCAATCTTCTGAATATCTGTGTATGTGCGTGTGTCAAATGGTTCAATAATACTGTTAACAAGACACCAGATGATCATTGTTGACTAACATTACTCAAAAAGATACTGTGTTATCAACTTCTTAGTGAAGTTACCTAGCAAGTGTGTATACCTTAATCCCCATTTTGAAGTTACACATGTGAGCAGAAAAGATGAAATAAATGGAACATCCACCATGAATGGGTCAAATGGGTACCCAAAGTGTACTTTTAATGTGTACATGCTAAAAACGTTTTAAACACATTACCATTTTGAAGTTACACACGTGAGCAGGCAAGATGAAATAAATGGATCATCCACCATGAATGAGTACAATGGGTACCCAAAGTGTACTTTAATGCATACATGCTAATAACTTTTTAAACAGATTAATAGAAGCAATATATGCTTTCTAATCATACCTATAACACACTGTTTTAAAACAAAGTTAGACAAAAAGTGTGTTCCAGGTCAGCCCATAACCTTACCCAACAATTTTGCAAAATCTAAGTCATACTATTTGCCATATTCCCATAGTGTACCAGTTATGGTGAACAGCCTAACTAATAAAGTTATAAGCAACACAATTTAATAAATTAATAAAAGTAGGTTAGAATCTCGTGTATTACACAGGTTGAATAAATGTAATGTTATATACTTAGTAATAAAAAAATTATGTTTTTAAAAACCCGTGTGTTACACGGGTAAAATAAAATATAATGTAATCGGTCAGCATATGCATTCGTCAAAATGTCTTTAAAAAAATGTACTTTGACGTGACAATTATAAATTCTATTACGTTAATTTTTAAAACATTTCCTTTTCAACTGGATATTAATTTTTTTATGTCATTGATAAATGTTAATTCATATTAAATTCATTTGGTTAGTGATATAATAACCATCCATGATTAAATAACAAGTATTCATAATTTGATTTATATTAAATATTTAAAAATATATTATTTTAATATCATTATTTAATAGAAGAGAGAGACGGGAAAAGCATGCTGAGGATGCATCAGAAAGTGACACGTGTCCCCCTAAGATTTTTATTTATTAGTAAAAAAAAGATGTATATACTTGTAGCATTGGTGGTCTCAGTGATATCCTCTCCTGTGCTGCAGATTGTGGAGTATCAACTGCAACTAGTGCTAGCTCTCCGTGCTCTGCAACGGCTCTTGCTTGTGCCTCCTTTTGTTTCATCTCTTCTTTTCTCCGTTTTGTTTCAATATCAATAGGCGCAACACCAGCATCCACAAATACACACCTGAACACACACCATTAAAACAAAAGGATTGTACTCATCCTTAATAACTGTAAAGGACCAGACTTGGTTTTTATCGCAAAAATCCGAAAAAATATGTCTTCGAGTCAAAATAAGCATAAATAGGCATCCCCAAGTGTGTATTCTGCTTATGGTATTTTATTAAATCGTAAGAACCAATAAGTGTTGTGAAACAAGCCTAGTAGCAAAACACTATGAAAAAATGATATAAAGAACGAGAGGTTTATATCATTAATAGTTACGTAAACAAATGTGGGAATTTTATGTTTGATCCTTGATCCATATATTACAAGTACTTTTTTTCTTTTTTGTATGGGGAAATTTTCTTCAAAATGTTATAGAAAAAGACAAAGGTAACTTACTCAATTGTTGTGGGTGTGGCCACAAACAGCTGTCTCCGATGCCACACTGCACCAGTGGCATGAGGAATCGCCACATCACCCAAGTATCTATACTGAGGTCTCAAGGAAGATATGGCAATGTATTGCTGATATGCAAATGCACAATACTCAACTGTTTGGTCCCAGGCTGTCCATTCTGGCTGAGGCAGCATTCCTCCAACAGGTTGAAAGCTTTCCCAACTAAACATCTCATTTTCATTAAAAATGTTAGTAGCGTGATCAAAATAAAAGATAAAAAAATAGAAAGAAACTGATGGTATGCAATACATAAGAAGAGTTGGTGAACTTGTTGATTTGAGAAAAAACAAGATGGTATTCAGGTTACCTATATAACTGAAAGTTGTGAGGTGGCGGTTCAGCAGGATTCTTTTGTGACGAAAAGGCATCATCAATGGTACTGAATGAAGAAAGAGCACTACTTCCAAAGCCAGATAATGGCATTGACTGGATTGATGAAATAGATGTGGCGGCAACAGGGCTAATCCTTCTTGAAGTTCTGTAGGAAATACCAAGTAGTGTTCCTCCATGCAATCCAATGACCTACAAACAAACAGAGCGTAGCATATGATGCAATGGAAATACCTTGGTTTGATGGACTTGGGATATATTTTTTGCATCTCTGGATTTAGCAAGGAAAAAATAAAATAAAGAAAAAGTAATCATACTGGCTCAGTGCGTTGACCGATTGACCTCATTAATATGTTGGATGTGCCATCATCCAGCAAGATACGGACTTGAACACTAGCAGCAGAAGCAGCTGCTGCTGCCGCTTGTGCGGCAGCCATAGCAGCGGCCTCCTTGGCTTTTTTTGATGAGCTGGCTTTAGGTAACATGGGCATCCTAGGAGGTGGTGCAGATTCCAAAAGTGCAAATCTGTCTCGACAAGTATCCCAGGCTAGAAGCCTTGCGGTGCCTGAATCAACGATTGACCAGTCACTCACCTTGTAGATTGAGAAGTATGGAATATCAGGCCACACAATTGCAAGATACCTGCAATAGATTAACCAGTCATCATACATTATGTATTTTGTATTCAAATCATGTCCTTAATATTATTTGACTTAATCTACTGGTAAGTGTATGGGAACACTAAACAATGTCAACCTTGCAAGGGCAGAAAGATTAGAAGGGATGATGTCAAAAGTAGAAAAGAAATGAACAAGTTGGTTTACTGGTCAACAGGTATGCATTTTGGAATGCGATGGATTAGTTATATCGCCCAAATTATACATATTTTTAAAAGTGATTTTCCTGTATTTGAGTTGTAATCTAATACTTAATTGCTTCGTATTTATTCAGGCCCAAACTCCCTCAGGATTGATACATGGACGAGAAATAGAGTTTACATGACAGCAAAGCTTGAAACAAGGCTACGTGAATCCACGCAACATAGCAATGCCGTACTACCATCCACATATTCATACATTGAAGTTTGATCAAAGACACCTATATGCCAACACCTTGACACGGCCTTGTGCAACCACTTGACGTGATCAATATTCCACATAGCCGTGTAACTTTCTCACTTTTCACCTGCTTTTCAATTTGGAGACACGGCTATGTGAATCACTTCAGCCTAGCCGTGTGAGTCTCATATAATCCACAAATTAAAGGCACAACTCTATAAACTCCAGACTGCCTAGTTGTGGCATTAACAATCCCCCCTGTGTTTTATAAAGGCTACGACAATGCGACATATGTCAACATAACCGTGGGGAATCACTATAGCTGGTTATAATTACTTAAATTAGGGCATACGAAAGTGTCTCATTTTTGCTATTCAAGTATCAACAAGAAGGAATTTAGCCTTTAGCAATTTTCCGTTCAACGATACTTCCTTTTCCATTAACCGATTAAAGATTGAAGATATTGGAACTTTAATCTCTTTAGTATTGCTTTCAAGATTGTCAGGTTTTTCTTTTCCTTTAAACTGATTTTTTTTTATATTTGCTTTGATGATTTCTTCACAATCCATGGAGTAATTATTTTATGATTGGTTAGATGACACAAACCTTTATGAAGGATGACAAAAAGTAGTTACTTGTGTTGAATATTTATTGGATTACTAATTTAAAGTGAATTTTGGTTACTTTTATCTCATGTGTAAGGTTTGATTGTTCACTAGACTTAATTCGTAGATAATATTTTGTTGAGTATGGCGGTTGACTAGAGAAGGGCAACCAGCCCTAGGCTGATTAGAGGGGGCAGCCTTTTTCAGTAATCTTGGTTCTAAAAAGCAAGAAGCGCACCCGAGGCGACAGGATCTAAAACCGAGGCGCAAAGCGCTAAAGCGCACTGCTTTTCATACGCAAAGCGCAAGATGCATACATAATTTTTTATTATTGAATTAGCATTTTATTTGATAGTTATAGTTTCCTTTACTTTCACATTCTGAATTTAGTTAATGCAACAAAACCAATTTTCTTATACAGTTTTTACCTTTACTCTGCTTATGAAAGCTTAGAATTGACTGAGATCAACAATCTCAGTTTTTACCATTTGCTATGCTATTATACGATAAGTGCATTCCTATTTGTGTCTTAGTATTTTGTGATAGTAACAGATCTTTTTCATAATTAATTGTATTAAAGCTATGATACCATTCAAGCCACATCAGTTGGGTTTAACACCAAAGCACTTTTCTTCCGGATTTGTAATTGTAATTTATTATGAATAATTAGTGTGCCAAATATGATTATAGAAACTATATTATTTCCATGAGATTCAAACTATTTTTCAAGGAATATATTTTAGGAGGTTTATGCATTAAAAATCAGTGTTGTAAAAATAGTTAATCGCTAGACGGGCGGTGGGGCCCGACTAGTGCTTAATCAGAATTTTTATATGTAATTTTTCAAACTTATATATATACACATTTTTATATGTATCTTTCAAAATTATATATATATATATATATACATATTTTTATGTGACAAATTAGATTAATAAAGAAATTAGTTTAACCTGGCCGGGATTTCTAGAGTTTCGCCGGAATCTCGCCGGAAAGTTGCCGAAATGGTCAGATTAGCTCCGACTAGCGCCGATTAGGGCCGGCTATGACCGATTTCCGATTAATTGGGCGATTAGGTCAAAATTCCTTCAGATTTTAGCGATTAATGGCGAGTAATCGCGATTTTTACAAACTTGTTAAAATTACACTTGGCGACTTTCGACCAATTTGCCTAGTTCAACTTTTATGCTATGCAGTTAATGTGAAAACATATCGGTTATCGGTCAAGGACCGATATTTGAGATATCGGTTCTTGCGGTGGGATATCGGTGAGATATCGGTAATTTTTATATCATGCATAAACTTATATATATATAATATTAATATTAATAGTCAAATCAAAAGTCAAAAACATAAAAGATTGCAGGTCAGCAGTGTTAGGATTAAAGACGATCACACACGAAAACACGAATGCGGGAAAAACACGAACACGAGATTTATAGTGGTTCGGTCTAAACTGACCTACGTCCACTTTGCAACTAGGGTTTATATTATTTCTGTGCTCAAGGAATTACAAATACATATGATGTATATATAGAGATTAATCTAGGGTTAGTAACTTAATTTCCAAGTTAGGCCCAACCCGTACTGCCCCATCTGAGACTCCACACCCAACAATCTCCCACTTGGAGGCTCGAACTGCGCTCCACCGTCTTTCATCATCTTGTACCTCTTGTAATATTCCTTATCACTAGTTGCATCAGCCTTCTCATCAGTTAACCTGAAGGCACGTTGAAGCTGCCTCGAGCTTCAACTCATCAGTCACGACCAGTGACTCATTCTTTGTCCCTGCCTGCTCCCACTGTAACGAACCTGTTACTCTACTAGCCTCTAAGACAACTTGAGAACTCACACTCTCCATCATAAGCAAGTAATCCACTAGAGAGACTTTTCCGGTCGGAATGCTGGTCTTCTTAACCCATTGTAGCACTGGAGCTGTAACTGAAACACGACCTATGCTCCCACGGTCACGATGCCCTCTACTTGGTTTAACCTTCCGAACTCGTTCATCCTGAATCTTCACTTTGACTCTGGGTTGCTCACTTGCAAAGCAAACCCTCTTCTGCCCACGAGATTCTGTGAACCGGACTTTGTTTTCTTTCTGAATCGGGATAACCTCTCCCTCAGACGGTATACTGACCATATAAAGCGAACCTCTCTTTCTTCCTCGAGCCATGACAAGATTACCTTTAACCACCTTCCATTGACCGTTCCGAAACTTAACTTCGTGTCCTTGTTCATCCAACTGTCCGACAGAAATTAACCTTTTCTTCAAACCTGGAATTACCCTAACATCCTTCAAAGTCCATGAACCGGTTGAAGTCTTCAAATCTATGTCACTCATGCCCGTAACCTCAAGAACATCATCGTTCGCCAATCTTACCTTCCCAAAATCCCCTTCTTTCAAATTCTGCAATGCTTCACTGCTGTGGGTAGCATGGAATGAAGCACCAGAATCCATCACCCATGAATCTATAGCATCCTCTACGCAACAAATCAACATGTCATCTTCTGCTTCAACCTGATTCACTTCCCTTTTTGCGTTCGGACACTGATTCCTAAAGTGTCCCGCTTCCTTACAATTCCAACATATCACATCCTTACGAATCCCACTGCCCCGATCTTTCCCTCTACCTCTGCCGTCAGTAACCAACAAAGTATTTGATGATTCACCTGAAGTTTTGCGTCTGACATCTTCTCCCATAAGCAGGTCCCGAATCCCATCAAATGTAAACTTAGTAGCGGAACTACTAATCGCTGTAACTGTTCCTGACCAACTATCAGGTAGTGAGGATAACAACAAAAGGGCTTGAACTTCATCGCCGAATTTAATGTCAACTGACTCTAAACGAGACAGAATTGTATTGAGGTTGTTAATGTGTGTTGTTACTGATCCACCCTCTCTCATCTTAGTATTCACCAGCTCACGGATCAAGAAAACCTTGTTTGCTGCAGACGGCTTCTCATACATGTTAGACAGTGCTTCCATCATCCCACGCGTTGTGGTCTCCTTCAAAAAGTTGTAAGCAACATTCTTTGACAAAGAGAGCGTTATCACTGCCCGGGCTTTCTTATCTAACTTATCCCAATCTGCTGGTAACATCTTTTCTGGTTTTTCCCCACTCATCACTACATCCAAATCCTTCTGACATAGTAGTGCTTCAATCTGCATCTTCCACTGTAGAGTATGAAGGCTTTTAGGGTCAGTCGGCCCTAGAGTCTGTCAGGTTATGATGGGTTTCGGGCTGGGCCCCATATGGGCTTAACTTGTTGGTTAAGCTATTAACCATAGACCAGTCTCTATATATATGATGTAATAGTCTTGTAATTCTTTGAGCACCTAAATATAATAAACACCCTAGTTGCAGTAAGTGGATGTAGGTCATACCGACCGAACCACTATAAATCTTTCGTGCCGTTTATTCGTTTTAGCGTGTGTTGCGTGTTGTGTGATACCCTAACAACTGGTATCAGAGCTTGGCTCTTGATCGTGTCACACTCACAGCCGATGCCCGGGGTGCTAGGGTTCCGTCGTGAACAGTACCCGTCGTGAACAGTACCCTTTGTGAAACAATACCCGTCGTGAACAGTATTTTCCGGCTGCTACGGTGTTTTTCGACTGCTACAGTACTCGTATTTTGCCGTCGCCGCAAGTCTGCCGTCGTTCGCCGCTGCTGATTAGGGTTTCGCCGCTGAGTCTCAGCCGTCGGAAACCCTGCTTTCCACCACTTCTCTGCCGCTGACAGATCTGATTTCTGTCCCGTTTCCGCTGCTGCTACCGCTGTTGTTGACCTGGTCAACCGCAGCCGTCAAACTCTAAATCCGGTAAACTGTTTATCGGTGTTCAAAGTCGTTTATTACTGATTTTTTGGTTGAGATTGGTTGAATAGACAGTGTCCAATAGAACAGTCAATAAGTTCAGGCCGCCGCCACTGCTGTGTTTGTTCACTGTTCCTGGTCTCGACTCGATCAGTTCTACTCGGTAAGTTTTGTTTCAATGGCAGAAGAAGGTAAGGTAAAGATAGTGGCGTTTGATGGATAAGATTATGGATTCTGGAGAATGCAAATTGAAGACATGCTCTATCAGAAGAGCTTACATCTTCCGATAATTGGTTTGACAGCAAAACCAGAGAAAATGTCTGAAGCCGACTGGAATCTCCTAGACAGACAAGTCTTGGGAGTAGTAAGGTTGTCTTTGTCAAGGAACGTGGCCTACAACATAGTCAAAGAAAAGACCACTTCAGGTTTGTTAAAAGCCCTGGCTGACATGTATGAGAAGCCCTCTGCCGTTAATAAGGTATTTCTCATCAGGCAATTGGTTAACACCAAGTTGAGAGAAGGTTCGTCTGTTTCTGCCCATATTAATGATTTCAATTCTATTTTAACTCGGTTAGAATCTGTTGATATTAACTTTGAGGATGAGGTACAAGCTCTCCTTCTATTGTCTTCTTTGCCCGAAAGCTGGTCAGGTACTGTTACAGCTGTCAGTAGTTCATCTGGAACTACCAAACTCACATTCAAGGGGATGCGAGATTTGATTCTAAATGAAGACGTGCGTAGGAAAAACGCAGGAGAAACTTCCAGTTCTATTCTACATACTGAAGGAAGAGGGAGAAGACCTGAAAGGGGCAATAACAGGGGTAGGTCCAAATCCAGAAAGAGAGGTCAGTCAAAACCAAGGGCTGACATTGAATGTTGGAATTGCAAAGAAAAGGGTCATTTTAGGAGCCAGAGTCATAAACCAGTCGTTGCAAAAAACAATAAAGAGGTGAACAACGTAACAGCCGATGAAGAAGAAGAAGAGGAAGTAGAAGATGATGCTCTTATTTGCTGCGTTGAAAACACTATCGAGTCCTGGATCATGGATTCAGAAGCTTCTTTTCACGTCGTCCCTTGCCCAGAGCTTATGAAGAATCTACGAACAGGTAACTTTGGTAAAGTTCGTTTGGCTAATGATAAGACACTTGACATTGCAGGGATTGGTGATGTTGATCAAAAAACCACACTCGAAACCACTTGGACATTGAAAGATGTCAGAGTAATTCCCAACTTGAAGAGGAAATTAATTTCAGTTGGTCAGCTGGATGACCAAGGTCACGGGGTTTTCTTCGGGGATGGTCAATGGAAGGTTATCAAGGGCAATCTCGTGATTGCACGTGGAAAGAAAGGGGACACTGTACATGGTGGAGGTACCCGCCGACGGTGTTAATGCCATGACTTCAGGTCCGAGTCCATCTAATTTATGGCACCAGCGACTCGGACATATGAGTGATAAAGGACTGAAAATGTTGGCCGAGAAAGGGAAGTTTCCAGATTTAAAGAAAGTTGAAACCGGATTCTGCAAACCATGCGTTCTCGGTAAACAGAAGGAAGTCACATTCTTGAAGACAACTCGGGCACCAAAAGCTCAGAAACTGAAGCTTATTCATTCGGATGTTTATGGACCTACCTCAATCCAATCGGTAGGAGGATCTTCCTACTATGTGACATTCATTGATGACGCAACTCGAAAGGTATGGGTTTATTTCCTCAAAAATAAATTTGAAGTTTTTGATACCTTTAAGAAATGGAAAATTGCTGTTGAAAATGAAACTGATTTGAAGGTCAAATGCCTGAAGTCGGACAATGGTGGGGAATACATCAACAAAGAATTCACTGATTATTGTGCTGATCAGGGAATCAAGATGATCAAGACAATCCCAGGAACTCCTCAGCAAAATGGAGTTGCAGAACGGACAGAACACTTAATGAAAGGGCGAGGAGCATGAGGTTAAACGCAGGGCTCCCCAAAATGTTCTGGGCCGATGCAGTTAACACTGCGGCTTATCTAATTAATCGTGGACCGTCTGTTCCTTTGGGTTTCAAAATACCAGAGGACGTGTGGAAAGGAAAGGAGGTTAGTCTCAAACATCTGAAGGTATTTGGTTGTTATGCTTACCGTTTATTGAGTGACAGGGATAAATTGGATCCAAAGGCCAAAAAGTGTACGTTCATTGGCTACGGATTAGACGAGATGGGTTACCGACTTTGGGATTCTGAAAGTAGGAAGGTAATCAGAAGTAAAAATGTCACGTTCAATGAAACAGAGTTATACAAAGACAAGAATGCAACAAAACCAGAAGTTCAGAAAGAATACATCGTTGTTGATACTGAGACCCAGAATACAGGTGATACTGAAACTCCAACAGATATTCAAGACAGTGGGAGCTCAGAGGTTGATGATTCAACCGACAGTGACAGTTCTGAAGAAGAAATTGAAGAACCATCACCAGCTACCGCTCCCGTTCCTCCTGAGACTAAGTGGGTCCGGAGATCTACTAGAGTTGCTGCACCGCCTGAGAGATTCACCATCTGCTAATTTTCTGTTGCTAACAGAGAACGGAGAACCGCAATGCTACACAGAAGCCATTCGTCTGAAAGATTCATTGCAGTGGGAGATAGCAATGAAGGATGAAATGAAATCTTTAGAGAAGAACAGAACGTGGGAGCTGACAAAGCTTCCCCCCGGTAAGAAGGCATTGCACAACAAATGGGTGTACAGGGTCAAAGATGAACACGATGGTTCTAAGCGTTACAAGGCTAGATTGGTAGTTAAGGGGTTTCAACAGAAACAGGGGGTTGATTACAATGAAATCTTCTCTCCGGTTGTGAAGATGACTACTATCAGGTTGGTCCCAAGTATTGTTGCTGCCGAGAGTCTTCATCTAGAGCAGCTAGATGTGAAGACAGCTTTTCTACATGGGGATCTGAATGAAGATATTTGCATGGCTCAACCTGAAGGGTTTTAGGTTAAAGGAAAAGAAAACATGGTCTGTAGACTAAAGAAGAGTTTGTATAGGTTGAAACAAGCTCCGAGGCAATGGTACTTGAAGTTTGACAACTTCATGGGTAGATCCGGATACAAGAAATGTGAGATGGATCACCGCTGCTACATCAAGAAGTTCGAAAAGTCCTACATCATCCTCCTTCTATATGTGGATGATATGTTAATTGCAGGTTCTGACATGAAAGAGATAAATAAATTGAGAAAGCAAATGTCAGAAGAATTTGAAATGAAAGATCTGGGTGCTGCCAAACAGATACTCGGAATGAGTATCTCCAGGAACAAAGACGGATCTCTGACACTATCTCAAGAAAAGTACATTGGGAAAGTGTTAGAGAAATTCAAAATGAAAGATGCCAAGTCCCGAAGCACTCCACTAGGAAGTTAGTTTAAGCTTTCAAAAGACCAGTCACCAAAAACCGAAGAAGACATAGCCGAAATGACTAAGGTTCCTTACGCATCAGCTGTGGGAAGCCTTATGTACGCCATGGTGTGCACGAGGCCAGACATAGCACAGGCCGTGGGGGTAGTCAGTCGTTATATGTCTAATCCAGGAAAAGAACACGAAGAGGCAGTCAAATGGCTGCTAAGATATTTGAAAAGCACTGCGAAGATGGGGTTACGGTTCTCAGGCAAAGATATTGTTCTAAGGGGCTATACAGATGCAGACCTTGGGGGATGCAAGGATTCTTATAAAAGCACAACCGGGTTTGTTTTTTCAGTGGGAGGAACTGCGGTTAGTTGGATGTCCAGATTACAGAAGAGCGTTGCTCTTTCAACTACTGAAGCTGAGTATATGGCTTGTGCTGAAGCCGGTAAAGAGTTGATTTGGTTGAAGAATTTTCTGGAAGAACTTGGGAAGAAACAGCCGATAGTTCATTGTTTTGTGATAATCAAAGCGCTACTCATCTGGGGAAGAATCCTGTGTTTCATGGAAAAACGAAACACATTCAGCTTAGGTATTGTTAGGTATCAAGAGTCGTTAACGCAGCGGAATCACACACACGCACACAATCGATAAACAGAAAAGTAGAAGACACGAGAATTATAGTGGTTCAGCCCCAATTGGCCTACGTCCACTTTGCAACTAGGGTTCTTTATTATTAGGTGCTCAAGAGAATACAATTACATCAGGAATATATTTATAAGACTAGATTAGGGTTATCTAATTAAGGCAATAACTTAATCACCAAGCTAATGCTAAACAGCCCAAGAAAGAGCCGCCAGCCCTTGCTTCTTCAGATCTGGCCAGCCCCAAGAGGTCCAATAGCCTAGCCGCTGGTGGCCCAAGGCCCAGCTCGGGCCAGGCCCACTAGGCCCAATTCGGCCCAAAGCCTTCATAACCCAACAATCTCCCACTTGAAGGCTTTGCTCAATCCACAAACACCATTCAAGTAATCCCCGATCCAATAATTCCAGTATCCCCCATATCCAAAGTCTCCCGAGCCTTCAGTCCCTATAAACAAGCTCAGACTTCATCAATTCCCCCTAGTTGCACCCCCCTCTCATCAAGTACATGAAGGGGCAGTTGAAGCTCCCCCGAGCTCCAACCCATTCTCTATCTCAACTGGTCTGCACGATCCACCAGTTCCAGAGATAACCCGAGAACCATTACCACTCTCCTCCTTTAGCAAGACTTCCATAGGAGAGATTTCCACAGTCGGACTAACGGTCTTCAAAACCCAACGTTGTTTTGTAACTGTAACCGGAACACACCCCGTGCTCCCACTGTTACCAAACCCCTGACCTGGTTTTGACCTCCGACCCCGCTCAGCTTGAATCACCTTGGCACTAGGCTCCCTTCTTGCAAATTGAACCTTCTTTCGCCCCTTTGACTCAGCGAACCCAACTTTGTTTTGAGGGACGGTCATACTTCCCTCAGCAGGTACCTCCACCATGTATAAAGAACCTCGCCTGTTTCCACGAGCAATTACCAGATTACCTTTAGTTACCTTCCACTTGCCTCCACCAAACTTTACTTCTAGTCCCTGTTTATCCAGCTGACCGACAGAGATAAGCTTACTCTTTAAAGCTGGAATAACCCTGACACTCTTCAAGTTCCATGTGGTTCCCAAAGAAGTAACCAAATTTACGTCACCCATGCCCGTAACATCAAGAACATCACCATTAGCTATCCGTACCTTCCCAAAGTTACCAACCTTTAAATTCTCCATCGTCTCTCCGCTGTGCATCGCGTGAAACGAAGAACCAGAATCCATAACCCAAGAATCTGTAGAAGACTCTACACAGCAAACCAAAACATCATCATCAGATTCCTCATCTGCCTGAACCGTGTTTACCTGCCTTTTGCCCTCATTCTTCCCAGACTCTTCCTTATTCCTTCCTGGACATTGACTTTTCACATGCCCAACTTCATTGCAGCTCCAGCACCTCACATTTTTCCGAGCTCTAGACGAACTCCTTCCCCTACTCCCATTGCTCCTGTTATTTTCCCTTCCTCTGCCCACATTGAATATATCAGAAGACGAGGATCCTCCACTAGTGTTCCTCCGACGAATATCCTCACCCAGAATACTATCCCGGACCACGCTAAACTTCAAATTCCCAGCTCCACCAGAATTAGTGATCGCCGTCACATAACCTGACCAGCTGTCAGGCAAAGAGGATAACAGTATCGCAGCTTGAGTATCATCATCAAGCTTTGTCCCAACGGTCGATAGCCTGGACAAAATTGAATTTATATTATTTATGTGATCGGGCACCGAGCTTCCCTCATTCATCCTCATCATGAATAACTCTCTCAACAGGAACACTCTATTACCGGCAGACGGCTTTTCATACATGTTTGACAGAGCCGTCATCATACCATAAGCCGTGGTTTCCTCTTTGATATTGAACGCTACGCTCCTCGTCAAAGCCAGTACAATCTTACATCTCGCCTTTTTGTCCTTGGTGTTCCAAACCACTTCGTCAGCCTTACTCATTCCATCCGGTTTTTCTGCCAATACCATCTCCAAATCGTTTTCACCGAATAACGCCTCTATTTGCATCTTCTACCATGCAAAATCAGTCCCGTTAAACTTCTCGATTCGAATTTTCCCGTCTTCAGCCATTGCAAACGAGAATCAGAAGAAACCAAAAATTAAGAAATCCGCCAACCGAAGCCAAGCAACCTCCAATAGAAAACCCTAAAACCCGAAACACCCGAACCGGCGTTTCACCTGCAAAACCAGTGATCAGCAGCAACTTCAAGGGTTCAAGGAACCAAACCCTAATCGCAAAATCACAAAAAAACAATTTCCGAACAGCCTCTTTCTGTCCCCTACTTGCGACGGCTCCTAGGGTTCTTATAACCCTAAACGCAGCAGAAAAAACGACAGTAACAGTAACCAAACAGCCCTGAAAAAACAGCAACAGAAAAAACGTTTTTTTTTCTTCCCGAAAACACTGTTCACGGCCGGAAAAACTGATCACGGCCGGAAAACACTGTAGCGACCGAAAAACACTGTAGCGGCGCAGATCTGAAATCCTTGACAGCAGTAGACAGCCTATCAGAACCACAACGGCCTTCTCGAAACAGCCTTTAACCCCTTCAACGATTGAACCAGTGCAGACCATGTGTACACAACGAGCCAAGGCTCTGATACCACTTGTTAGGTATCAAGAGTCGTTAACGCAGCGGAATCACACACACGCACACAATCGATAAACAGAAAAGTAGAAGACACGAGAATTATAGTGGTTCAGCCCCAATTGGCCTACGTCCACTTTGCAACTAGGGTTCTTTATTATTAGGTGCTCAAGAGAATACAATTACATCAGGAATATATTTATAAGACTAGATTAGGGTTATCTAATTAAGGCAATAACTTAATCACCAAGCTAATGCTAAACAGCCCAAGAAAGAGCCGCCAGCCCTTGCTTCTTCAAATCTGGCCAGCCCCAAGAGGTCCAATAGCCCAGCCGCCGGTGGCCCAAGGCCCAGCTCGGGCCAGGCCCACTAGGCCCAATTCGGCCCAAAGCCTTCATAACCCAACAGGTATCACTTCATCAGAGGTTTGATCAGTGATGGTACATTGAAGCTTGAAAAGATTAAAGGAACGGAGAATCCCGCGGATATGCTTACTAAGGCGGTGACCTTAGAGAAGTTGAAGCTATGTATAGCTTCAACTGGCCTTCAGGAATAATGATGAGAAGGCGCTGCAGCTAGAGGTAGAGAAGTTACAAGACTACAAAGAAGACGGAGACAGTTTGAAGTTTATCAAAGCCTCCAAGTGGGAGATTGTAGAGTATGAAGGCTTTTAGGGTCAGCCGGCCCTAGAGTCTGTCAGGTTACGGGTTTCGGGCTGGCCCCCATATGGGCTTAACTTGTTGGTTAAGCTATTAACCCTAGACTAGTCTCTATATATATGATGTAATAGTCTTGTAATTCTTTGAGCACTTAAATATAATAAACACCCTAGTTGCAGTAAGTGGATGTAGGTCATACCGACCGAACCACTATAAATATTTCGTGTCGTTTATTCGTTTTAGCGTGTGTTGCGTGTTGTGTGATACCCTAACATCCACCACCCAAACTCATTTCCATCAAACTTCTCAATCCTCGTTTTCTCGTTATCTATCATTGCGAACTGCAACAAACTGAAAAAACAACCCGAAAACTGACCTCGTAGAACGTGCAGACTGCCCGAAAATCGCAGCAGCGAAAACTGGACAGAAAACAGCAGTTGTTGACTTTTTCTGGTCAAACTTAGCAAGCTGTTGACTTTTCTGGTCAAACTCAGCAAGCCGTTGACTTTTTTGGTCAAACTCAGCAGGGGTACTGTAGCAACGGTACTGTTCCGGCAGCTCTGTAGCGGGGGCGGATACTGTTCACGGCGGAAAAATACTGTTCACGGCGGAAAAATACTGTTCACCTCCGGGAAACACTGTAGTGGCGGTGGTACTGTTCACGCGTCACTATAGCGCACTGTAGCGTCGGATTACTGTTCACGACGGGGTTACTGTTCACGGTAGCGTTACTGTTCATGCACGGGTACTGTAGCGACGTCAGTACTGTAGCGGCGGAAACCTAATCTGGCGGCGGCAAACAGTCAACGGTTCGTGTGTTCTGATCTCGAGCCAAAGCTCTGATACCGGTTGTTAGGATTAAATACGATCACACACGAAAACACGAATGCGGGAAAAACACGAACACGAGATTTATAGTGGTTCGGTCTAAACTGACCTACGTCCACTTTGCAACTAGGGTTTATATTATTTCTGTGCTCAAGGAATTACAAATACATATGATGTATATATAGAGATTAATCTAGGGTTAGTAACTTAATTTCCAAGTTAGGCCCAACCCGTGTAGAGCCCATTAGGGCCGGCTGCCCCATATGAGACTCCACACCCAACAAGCAGCTTGTTTCTAGTGCTATTGGAGTTGTCGAAGGTTGAAATATCGGGTGTTCCGATTGAAGGAGGGAGTGCGATTGCAGGTTGAAGAAGCGTGCGATTGGGAGTTCGATTGTAGTTAGGGCATAGATCGATGGGTTTTTGGACTTTTGGGCTCTTGGGCCAACGTTTTTTAAATGAGAATGGGCTTTGGGGGGGGGGGGGGCAGAAAAACCTTAAAAAGGGCCAAATTAAAGTTACCGATATACTCGGTAATTCAACCGATATTTTAAACTCAATTTATCGGCGATATATCGGTAAATATCGCTGATAATATCGGTACCGATATGTTGACCGATATTTTGTCAGATGGCCGATATCCGAGATATCGGTGTTATCGACTGCATAGCTTTTATGCTATTTCTTATTTTTTACCTTTCTGACCGTGTAACATAACCCGAATCAACCTAACCTACGTAAATTGGTCTAAGCAGTTAATGCGGTAAAATATCGGATATCGGTCAAGGACCGATATTTGAGATATCGGTAACCATAAATTTATATAAAAATTATATATTAATCATCAGATTCAATAGTCATAGACTAGAAACATAAAATTTATGTATAAATTTTTTAATTTATAAATATAACATTACTTTTATGCTTTTTATGTATAAATTTATAAGTTTGAGGACCAAATATAAACTATAAAAATGTAGAGGGGTTAAAAGTTAAAAATCCAAACTTAATAAACCCTAAATCCCTCCGCCCCGTTCATTATACGTTGTTCCCCCTCTGCTCCACCGTTCATAGTTGTCAATAGCGAATAGAGGTAAATAGCGACAAGCCACCTATACGCTACGTAGCGATAGCGATGAAATAGCGCGCTATTTCACGTTTAGCGATACACTAGTAGAAAATTTTAGAAATATTTTATATACAACGATTGTAGGATTTGTAGCAATTATAATCACTAATCATCTAAATCTTCATATATTAGGGTTATTAGCAACCCTATTTACATTAATCAAGTAAAAAACTAAAAAATAATTTTAAAAATTAAAAAAAAAAAGAAAAGGAATATTCGCTATATGCTCGCTATTCACTCGCTAAACACCATATAGCGACCATAGGCCGCTTCGCTACATAGCGCGCTATGGTCGCTATTGACAACTATGCCACCGTTCCCCCTCTGCCTCCACGCTCACCGGCTCCAAAATCAGATCGATTAGGTTCGAAATGGTGGATTGTTGGGTTGATTTCCCACAATGGAGACACAGGTGGTTCGATTATGCTTCGAAATAAGGTAAGAATTCGTTCTACTTGCTCGATTTGGTCCAAACCGAGAATATCGGTTATATAACCGATATTTAAGACTCCAAATTTCGGCGATATATCGGTTATCTCGGCCGATATTCTCGGGAACGATATTCTAACCGATATGCTAGCCTATGACCGATAACCGATATATCGGCCGAGTTAACTGCATAGAAATTGGTTTCATGTGTAAATAGGTCGAAATCACAACCTTTAGTCAAAATTATTGATAAAGTGCCACAAAATCAGCTACGGAAGTATTAATTAGTTGGTACTAATGATGAGAGGTTCGACAGAAGAACTTACTTTCCGGAACTGCTGACGGATAGAACAGAATATGAATCATGTGGAACAGGAGTGCTAATATGCTTTTTAATCTGTTTAACATTGAGTTGTTCAGAAGATTCTCCCCTTAATCTTCCTGTATCAGTTAAGGATCCATTACTACCAAGAGAAGGATTTGCTGTATTGTTTAATTGAAACTGTAGCAGTTTCAGTTCCCGTTCAACTACATATACAGCTGCATGCTCACGGCTTTCTGGTATCGATGGTAGAGGAGCAACAGAAGGAAGAGACCTAGGATCAAATTCACTGAGAATGATGCCTATATTTGTTCCAGTTGCTACAATATGTGGCTGTAAGGGATGTGCAACCATTGAATATACCTAACATTGAAAACAAACAACCATAAGCATCCAAAAAAAAGCATTCTGACTCAAGATTACACAAATACAAAAATAAAAAAGACCCTCTCTTAAAAAAATCATGATTTTCTCTTGGGTAAAGTTTGGAAAGATTCCAATAAAGGGAGGCATTTTTACTCCATTTTGTCAATCATGTGCAATGAGACGACGGCTAGGTTTCTTGGAACTGTCAAAATACTAAGGAGATTCCAGCTAACATTTCATCATCGGTCTTATTTCAATTACTATACTGGCACCGAATTCTAGTGAGTGTAACAAGAAATTTTAATGCCAGAAATTGCACTGCTTAATTTGTAATTAGCAAACACAAGTACGAATAATTAAATAAAGACTGTAAAAAGGTATAGCTTCTCATGCAAATGTCAAAAGGAGATTATTACCCTAAGCTTTTTGTGAGGTGCAAGTACTTGTGGAGGAACTAGAGAAGAAAGTTCACATAATGGCCTTGTTAGAGCAGAATAAGTGGGGTGCTCAATAGCCCTGCACGTTTTGATGAAAAGAAAATTGATTACTTAAAAGTAGAAGGCAGCATAAGATCAACAGACAATTGGTACCTCTACAATTATCCTTAAAAAGACTTTTATGAATCTCAAACATCCATAAATGTAGTAAAAGTTATACAAGATAATAGCTTACCATATATGTGAATCTTTGACACAAGTTAATATATCAAGGTTTGGTGCTCGAGGATGGCACCAAGATGCCACACTGTGACAGGCCATTTTAGGGATAGGCCTGATACGTCGTAATTCCTGCAAAAATCAGTTGAAAAGTACATTGATAGTATAGATGTATTAGACTAAGTGATATAGTATAGGGACTAGACTTGTAATATGGTGTTCTATATAAACACCTCTTTATGTAAACCCTAAACACACAATCACATTCTAATACAATCATATTACAAGGTTTAACTTGGTATCAGAGCTAGGTTACAACCACCTGAAAACATCTCCGGCGGGGCGGCCGCCGCCGCTCCGCCACACCTCTCTTTTCTTTACAATCTTTTTTGTATCGTTCAATAACCAGATCCCCCACCACCAAACAACCGCGCTTACTCTTCTCTATCCACTCCTACTGCCGCCATCAACCACCACTGCCGCCTCCACCTATGGCGGAACCCTAGCCGCCACAGCGGCGGAACCCTAGCCGCCGCCTCCAGCCGCTGGAACCCTAGATGGCGACCCCTGTCCGGCCACCATTGTTTCTCGTTCGCTTTTAGTTTATTTATCTTGTTTTCACTTTCCTGTTCAAATAAAGTCCCGTTTCGGTTTCGCCACTACCTCCCTCCGCTTAGCCGTCGCTGAATCAATTTGGTCAAGCGGCCTCTATTAATTTTGTTTACAACGGTGTCGTTGATTGGGTAAACAATTGCCGCCTCTAGTTGATTTTGTTTCAAAGCTGTTTATTTGACTAATTTTGAAGACATCATTGTTATCCACCAAGAATCTTGGTGGAATGTGACATCACTCACTTGGTGGATTATGACATCACCCAAAAGCTTCTTTCAAATCTGAATATCGCAAGCCGCCAACGTAGACGACACCGACAATTGCTGAACTGACAACCACCCCGGCGAGCCGCCGGAACCCTACCGGCGACGACGTTGTCGCTGCCCTAAACCCTAACTCTGGCTGCCGCCACCACAAAAATACAGATCTGGCCGCCGTTGCCATCTCCGGCGTCTCCATACAAGCTACTGCTACCACCACCACAAGGTAAGCCACCGCAGCTCCTCCCCATCGCCGCCACTATACAACAGTGGCCGTTTTATTCCGGCGACGTGCACCTCGCGAAAGCCACAATGCTTTCAGTTCCGTTTATTCGAGGGTTGCATAAAAAAAAATAAAAATAAAAAATAAAAAAATAGAGATCTACAATAAGGGAGTAAAAAAAAAAGGGGGAACAAACCCATAGTTGTTGAAGAACTCCGGCGAACGACGAAGTGGTGATGGCTGGAAGAAGATTAGGGTTTTCCTAATGTAGTTTCGATTGGGCCTTTGAGGCTGGGCCTCACAAGCCCATTTACCATTGCTGGAAAAAAAAAAAAAAAAAAAAACGTGCGACGGGCGGAAGCATGGCGACAGGCGAAAGCGTGGTGGAGAAGGAGAAGACCAACTATCTTTTTAGTTTTATGTTTTTATATTTTCAACCTAAATCTCTCCCGAGCTTAGTTTGCGGGGGAATATTAGACTAAGTGATATAGTATAGGGACTAGACTTGTAATATGGTGTTCTATATAAACACCTCTTTATGTAAACCCTAAACACACAATCACATTCTAATACAATCATATTACAAGGTTTAACTAGATGGCAATCTCAACCGAATTACTTAATAACAGGTTGATCCGGGACATGCTTGATCTTAAATGGGTTTAATAGGAAAAAAAAAATTAGCTGCAAGGGACAATAGGTCGGACGGGTCAAACGATATGAAAATGACACCAGGTCTATTTTTAATGCATACAACCTCCTAAAACCATAACTTCACACATTAACTATTCATTAAGAATTAAAAACTGCCGTTCAAACCCCTCCCCCCATATTTTCATTCTTGCTACTCCAATTGGTAAAGAAGGCACTCGCCACTCTTCTAAATGCATGAATTTTTATAGTGAATTAATGATTGCATGAATAACTATACGAAAAGAGTGGGTACCTTGAATGACATTGTATCCCAAATGGCTAGTGTCTTATCTGCACCTATTGTTATGAGCTGAGGTGCACTTCCACCGACTCTAGATAACTCAACCGCCACAACACCACCATCATGTGCCTTCAATAGAGTATATCACATGTTAGCCTTTTAAAATATAAAGACCTGAAAATTCAAATGTTGTCTTGCACATGGATTGTTAAGCACCATCAGAAGCCATCTACATATCATCTCAATTATATCATAAGAAACTAGGTGCAGACATTCAGACTGAATAATGTTTATAAAATTAAATAAAAATCACATAAAACAAGTTCAAGACTACTAGTCCAAAACTTGTGACATTCAAAGCCGTATCAAACGTAAATTAAACCTTTGAACACCAATTATATTCCATAATTTTAATATTTTAAAGAATTAAGATAACGGTACAAAATCAAACTAATGGTAAACCAACATCTATATTTGCTGAATACTTTATTCATTATCTAAACATGTCTTGAGGGTGACTGGGTGACCAGCGAAAAAATGAAGGAGAAAGAAGAATCACTTTGTTAAAAAAGTATTAACAATACAGAACATATATGAATATGTAAGGGTAACAATCGACATCAAGAAGCCAGTTGTGAGAATTGTTCTCTAAAGTTTGTCATAAATAAAATGACGCGTTTACCTTCAAACTTAGCTTAGGCACAAGTTCTCGTGAATCATGAGCATGGTCTGCACTCCAAAGTACAAGTAAACCATCACTGCCACCAGAGACTAGTAGAGCCTGTATCCAGATACAAGGGCATGCATTAAGATTAACATTTTTGAAAGAACTGTAAAATATGTGTAATTATAAACAAAGTATCGTTGGTACTTCATCATTTGGTGAAATATATGTTCCTAAAAAGTAAGTTTAAATCAACTATAAATATAAGAAAACCCCAATATGGAGTGCAAATTGTTGAAGAACTGGAAAACATAAAAGACAATATAGTGCCAAAACTAAAGCTTTTCAAGAACGTAGCAGGATTATCCCACTCATATGACTCCCTATACCATTCTTGGAAGTTAGAACTTAGATACCCTCCAAATGTTTCTTTTTGCATGAATGAAGCATAGAATTCAACATAACTTAATTAAGAAATAAAAAACAAATTGAAGACTTGAACCATCCGTTTCATATCTCCATGTGATGCCGCTATAATTATGTAGCATTTCAGATAAATTACATCTCATGCATTCTAAAGGAACATAGATAACTGTGTTTAATCTAAGCAATTATAAGATTTAGTTACGAACTGGCATGCCCTTATTTGAATAGAACCCAATGCATACCTCTCCTGAAGAAGCCATAAAAGTCATCAAGCAAGATATCGACCCTTTGTGACCCCCTGTGTACCTTCTTACAAGCTACATCCAAAAGGCATTATCACATGATGCACTATGCAAGTAATTTATGATATAGACTAATGAAGATCTTATTTGCAAACCTTCCACGTTATCATTGAAAGGACTCTAATCACACCATCTGATGAACCAAAAGCAACGAGAGGACTGTCTCCACCACTAGACGTAGAGAGGAACTCCATACTGCATGACTAAACAAAAATGTTACTATATATATCACCAAAAAGCTCCTAGACAGCTATCTTCTAAAGATAAAAAAACACCCTATAATTTAGATCCTTGCAAGTGCCAACCTTTAAGTTTTATCCATCATCAATACCTTATAAACAATAATAAATTACTTTTTTTCCAACACAACTATTGAGTATTTGCCCTTTTAGACATACCAAACGTTCCAAATAATCACAGCTCACCATAGCAAATACTTGGAAATCAAAAATAGCAGTTTTAAGGTAAACTCAGTTAATTAAATGTAGTGAACAATGTAAGCATCATACATAAATGGAAGCAAAGGAGTGTAAAAAGCTAGTTTGAGTGCAAATGACCTGAGCCTTGGATGGAAATATATGATATACAATAACTCTAGAATCAATGTCTATTTAAAGTTTTGAACCTGTGTAAATAGCAGCTTTAAGTCTAAAATTAAGAATGTATAGGACATACAAAACTCCTCTGTTTATTTTTTCAAACAATACAAAACCATGAAAGATGTAGTTATGACTTGCCAGATAAGTGAGCGGTTATCCAGATCCTGCTTTGGTACATCCCGACCTCGCATCGTGACCAAGTCCAAAAAAATAGCCTTATTTTCACAACATATGACAAGAAAATGTCTTCCTTTCGTTGATGGAGCAGGAGAATTAAAGGCTGAAGTCAACTGATTGACTGCTGATGGTGGTTCAGCGGCGGCAGAGCGGTTGCGCCAAAGTTGCCAAAACCTAACATCATCATCATAAAAGCTAACCTGTCGTACACTGAAATAGACATGTCTCTTTTTTTAGTTTGAGATTTCAGAAACTGTAAAAATAAAAAATATCAGCGAATAAATGGAACACAAATATTAATGGATCTATTACCTCCCCCCACGTAGGGCTTCTGTTGGTTTCCCTTTAGACTCTGTCAAATAAATACATAAACTTCAACTTCTTCGTATAACCATGATAAAACCAACATCTAAAAGTAGAGGTGGCAATTTCAACCCATTTAGTTATGAATCGGTAGATTTTGGTTATGTTTTATCTCTAGCAGCTCATCAAAAGATAGCTAAAAAGCAACCAGTCAAATGGATCAAACGAGGCAAAAAAACTCTACCAAAGCGTATTTATCATGTCTGAACCCTCAAGAAATTATATAACATTGAAATAATATAGCTATCATAATCACATTAGACACCGGTTTATATGAAAGTTAATTTTTTGGAGAAAAAAAGTGTTGTGGGTCAACCGAACCAACCTGACACGTTATGAAAATAAGTTGACTAAAATCTCTTTTAGGTATTATTCATAAGAATGTTCAACTCTTCTCAGACGCCTAACTATTGGAATTAAACTTCTACGGTCATATATGACCCTATTTGAGTAAACTTTTCATCATTAAGATTAATATAACACAATTTGACACGAATATATGTATTTCAAGACCTCTATTTGTGCTCCATATTTATGTCATACAGTACTAACCACACAACATAGTGATTCAGGATTCAATAAAAGTTTCGGAGCGTAATATGTGTTTAACTTTATTCCGAGGGCTCATTACTTCCTAACCATATTCATAATGCCTTCATAGGACATGTGAGATGAAGTTACACAGTTGCCATAATTATTTACAAACATAATGGTATCAGTATCACTATATGCATGATTTCATGATCTCTCCATGTTACGCATATGTCTAAACTCATTTCGGAAAATTGTATTGAGATTTGGGCTAACAACGTTAGGACAAGCAGCCATGTTAATGTTCACGTCTATGATTGGATACTACTCCCTGTATCCCACAGAAAATGCAGCCATTCATCCTAGGATCCCAGAACCATTTCCTTTTTCAACAGAATTTTAAGCCAAAGTCAAATATTTTATCATTGCCATCAGTACACGTTGCATACACCATTGTTTTTTGGTCCGCTAAATTCCCTCTATTTTGGCATTATTGGGGGATATTTAGAATCTAAACGTTTGAGTTCTAGTCAAATGACTGTATGCCCAATCAAACAAGGAATTTCTATTGGAAAGAAGAGTATGATACATTCTACCAAAGCCTTAATCCGTATAGCAGTATATTTGTTGTTAAAATTACAAGCACGTTCATCAATAAATATGATCCATGATTCAGATAAGTCCCATTGGAAAACTGGAATCAAGCTTGAAAGCGCCATCCTATCTATGAGCCACCATCATATCAAGGGACGATTCTATAAACATGTTTGACAAAGTTAGATAGAAATTGCTTTTATGTTCTTTTGGTTCTCTTTGTAGAGTTTATTCATCGCTCATCAGAAACTTCCCAATACCCACATTCATACAAAGTCTTTCTTAGTCAAAATATCACTAAAATGCTTGCTTATTATGTCATATTTATACATTTTATATAAAGTATGTTGGAAAAAACTGAACTGAATACACTCATTTCATGGTTTACCGGAAAAGAACACCATTTTTTATCTAGTCCACGAAAGGAGAACTGTGACTCAGTAAGTAATTTGGTATGCTTCGTTGTAGAATGATTATTGGTGGGTAGTAGAAGAAACCTAAAAACAATACTCATTTTGATTTAGCTCCAAGGCTTTAAGCACATCATGTGTCAAATGATGTTTCAGTCAATCTATATCACCTCGTCGATAACACACATCTAAAACTACCATTCTATTAGCTTTATGGATCAACGAATCATCAATCATTGACATTATATTACCAGCATACAGAATACATCCTACCACAGAACACGGGTTAAGTGAAACAGCACAAAGCTCTCTGATGATCTGAAACTCGTATGCATTGTAAACTGAATCGAAACAAATTAAAGCTCGCCGAAGACTTGGAATTGTGGTTAGTTATAAACAATCATTTCCAACTAGATAGATATATATGATATCAATTGGATTGTTTAGTGATATGCTAAGGTAGCAATTATCTTAACCTAACCTGATTCGCCCTCTGCAAGCTTCTCCAACTTAGCACCAACCAAACGCCGTTCATCAACACCACCAGCTTTCAACTCATATATCACCTAAACCAATTGAATTGCACAATTTAACGAAACAGAGCAACAAAACATTTAACTCTAAGTTACATAATAATAACTAATCACCTGCCGGTGCTCCCAGTTCCAAACAGAGACGTGATCTGATGCATCAGCTGTAACAAGCCACGGATGTGTAGGATGCAATTGGATTTTCACGATCTTGTCAGTAGTTGGCCGAAATGCTTTCAAACGTAACATTTTGCCCTAATTTGCACTTGTGAATGAATGGAAGCGTGGATCTACTTGGAAGCAGAAGCGAAACAAAATTAGGGCTTTTACTCGTTGATTAACAAGAAGGTTTCTCATAAGATCTTGAAGTGTGTTGGTTACTGGGTACTCGACTACAAAATTGAAACTACGTCGTGGAAGTAGACGTCGCCGGCGTCTACCGGAGTTGTTGGCTTGAATGACCGTTTAAATCAACGCCGAGTGGATGCTGAAAAGCACGACAAGATTCACTTTAGCCTTGACGATGGTGTGATGGATCATAAGATCTGTGTCAAATATTTAATTTTATAAACTAGAAGGGCTCAAAAAGAACATAGTAATCAATGGATCATTATTCCATTTTTGTTTATTTTTTTACATTTTAAGATAACTAGTTGGGTCAAACCCCGTTGCGCGCGTTCCATTTATAAAAAGGTTCGCACTACGCAGCGAAAGTTTAGTCGATTCTTCCAAGCGATACACGGCGTGACACTGGTCGTTATCGGGTCAACTCATCGGAAACCATAAAAATGAATAACAATAAAGTGAATACCGATACCGGTTCCGATAACACCAATGCCGGCAACATTGATGTTCGCCTCCTAGTCGGATGGGTTCTGCACAGTATCGCAATGGTTACCGCACTCGCTACGACTTGAGTTTGATCATGATCGATATCGGAAACCATAAAAGCGAATAATGATTTTGTTCCCGATAATATTAATGTCGCCAGCGATGATGTTCGTTCATAATCGGTTTGGTTCGTCACGGTACCGCAATGGTAATCGCACTCGCTACGACTTTAGTTTGGTCGTTATCGTCTAGACTCGTCGAAAACCACAAAAGCGAATATCGATACCAATACTAGCAATGATATTTCTCGCTCATAATCGGTTCGGTTCATCACGGTAGGTCGGTACCGCAACGGTAAGTGAACTCGTTATAGCCCATGACACGAGAAAAATACTCGATTTCGAACAAAACTTAATCGTTTTTTAATACAAAATATTATATCGAGATGTTCACAAAAAATAAAAACACTCGTGCATTCAATTTTTTTTATAAAAAGACGACGCACTAAAGCTATTAAATAAAAACGAAAAAGAAAAAATAAAAACTTAAAAAAAAACTAAGACACTACATGACAAAATCTATATTATTCATTTCATTCTCTTTCAATCTCTTTTAAATATAATAAATATAATATAATATACAAGTATGGGTTTCAACGGGTGCTGCAACAAATGTGTTGTAGCTTTTATTATAAAAATAAATAAATGTTAAAGTTACTTTGATAACTTTCGATTTCTTATAAAAAGAAAAAAAAAAGTGTTGAGGAAGAGAATCGTGCATATGGCGTCCCATATAAAAGTGTGGGAAGCGAATACACTTTAAATAAATTTATAACGAAACGTGGATACAAACTAGAACATTATAACGCTATATTTAGAAGAGTAAATTACACAAATTGTCCATTAGTTATATATGAAATTGCACTTTATGTCTATTGACTTTATTAGTTACAGAGATTGTCCTTTTTTGAAAATTTTGCACACACTTCGCCCTTTTCACTAATACTGTTAACTTTTTTCTGTAAAATATTGACATTGCACATGAGTGTATAATGTTATTTTTACCAACTAAAGAATTATTTATATAATTTTCACTTCATCTTCTTCATATAATCCTAACCCACCCATCCACCCCACCCCTTCCAGCTTTGTTTACTTTGACCCAACAAATCCATGATTGAGAGGCCATCGTCGCCGGCGGAAAAATCCTTTGCCTCATTTAACTTTGTTTCAGAAATAGTTTCCTTTGATTTAAGTCTCCAAATTTATTTTATCACTATTGGTTTTGAAACATGATTTTCTTGTTTATTTTGTGTCAAAGAACTTTGATTTTTTGGCATTCTCTTGTAAAAAGTTCACATGCTTCTCACATTTTCTCACCATTTTTCGTCTTTAAGAAACTTTGTTTTAAAGGGTTGTAGATGCATTTTGAAGTTTTATGACCTTCCTTTCCACAGGTTGAATAAAAATTAGGTTTCTTTTTATTTGAAAACCTTTGAGTTGAAACTTTTTTTTAGAAATTGAAGCTTGTGAGAATGTTCCTTGAGAAAATGTTTGTTTTGTTCTTACATTTTTGGTCATGTGTTTCTCAGACACATTAGCATACTTTTGAGGAGCATTATTGGAATAATTTAGATATAAAGACTGATGGCTACAAAATTCTCTAAGTACAACTACTGCGGACTCCATGGTTTTGCTGCTGACCAACAAGCTGCTGCGGATAAGCTTGTTTGCTGCGGATAGTTGTTCTCCTGCTGGTGGACAACTCTATTGCGGACAACCTTATCTGCTGAAGACTAGAGATGCTGCTGATAGGCAAATCATCAACAACTTTGGATAGTTGAGTCTTGATGCGGATCACCAACTTTGCTGCTGATAGCCATATCTGTCGAAGATCAATCGTTGCTGCTGATTGGCAAAGCAAAAGCAACTTTTCCACTAACAACTTTCTGCTGCAACTCTGACACATCTCATGCAGAAAGAATGTCACTGGTGTAGACAATAAAAGACAACAACGCTCTCCTTTCAAGTATCCAAGCAATGATGCTTAAGAAGACGTTTGAGTAAAGTTATCCTTTGTAGTATTTATTGTCTTAACGTGTAGTATAGCTTCTAGTGTACAAGATCAACGACTTGTGTTAGATCTGATCCTTAGAATCAAGGGTCTGTCTTGATTCTAAGTTACTATATAAGTAATGTATCGGTTCATTGTACAAGTGTGCTTTCTTAGAGTTTTCTCTGTAATCTTGTAATCATTGAAGCTTAACACAAATTGCATTTATCAGTATTCTTTGTGTTTACTTATTTACATTGCTAAGTTGTGATTGTTTCTGCCAATCTCAACTAGAATAGAACCATCTTGTATTCACCGATCCTACAAGTGGTATCAGAGTTTTGGCTCTCAGATTAAACAAACTCACACTTGTTTAATCACTCTCTGGTTCTATTATATACTATCTCTTTGCTAAGACACCCTATATCACAAATCCAAAATGGCACAAAATAATGGTTTTGAAGATATTGAAAGCATCAACAGACCACCAAGACTTGTGTCTGGAGAAGACTATGATATGTGAAAGAACAGGATGGAAAGTTTCTCCTGTTATCAAGAGTATGGAATGTGGAGATCCATTAAAGATGGACCATATGTACCCATGGTGGCCTCTGCTGATTCCGGAGGTCCATCAGTCCCCAAAGAACCCTCAAAGTATTCAAATGAAGATATCAATAAGATGGAGGTAGATTTCAAAGCCTTGGGAGCCATCCAGATGTGCTTGCCAAATGAAGTATTTCACAACTTCAGAAGATACAAGACTGCCAAGGAGCTATGGGAGGCTCTTGAAAAGATGTTTGCTGGTTCAGAAGAAGTAAAAGAAAATAGAAGAGACATTCTGAAGCAACAATATGAGAACTTTGTCTGAAAGGAAGGTGAGTCTCTAACTGTGTTGTATAACAGATACACTTATGTTGGGTATAGAAATGAGACTGATGCTGTCAATAGAAACTACAGTATCGTAACTAGTAGTTTCGGTTGAACTTTTGTTCAATCGAAACTACCTAGTTTCGATGCCTGTTTTTCAGGCCTGTTTGGTAGGTGGCTTGGAAAACAAGGCACATGAGGCCTCCTATATATAGTAGAATACCCATTAGGAGTGAGTGTGTCTGTAGAGGGAATCACCACCCCAGGGGGAGCTCACCCTGGGGTGAGACTAATTGTTAGTGTATGATCGAGCGTTTATTTTCATTTCAATCAAAGAATCATACGTTTTATGCTTTCATTTATCTGTTCTTTTCATTTTCATATGTTTCTGTTCGTGTATGTGATTCCCGCACCCGTCTCTACCATTTCGGATTCGAGAGTGATACCGGATCCAGAGATTCCGCCTCTCGATCCGGACTGTTTGAAGAATTTCTCCGCAGATATGTTCTCTCAGGTCTGCTCAGGACCTACATGTGATATCAGAGCCATGGTGGCTCTTATTGCTCTCGAATCTGCTCGAAAAAAAAAACAGAGAAAAACCCGCCATTGAGACGTTAAACATGAAGAAATCGATGTGTAGCAGGTTCGTGACTGTTGTTCTACATTTCCGCTTTCAAAATCTGAAGATGTAAGGCTTTTGAAGCATTTTTTAGACCTGGATTGGGGGTATCGAAGTAGCTGAAAGTTGAAGATGGTCAATCGAAACTATGTGGCGGCTGAACATTTTCTATCGAAACTACTGGTGTTGCCCTAAATCAGAAGTAGAAGACATCGAAACTAGGCTGTCGAAACTAGGCTATCGAAACTAGAGGGTATCGAAAGTACTAGTTTCGGTTGAAGAATCTCCTATCGAAACTACTAGTTTCGATTGAAGAATCTCTCTATCGAAACTTCTTGTTTCGATACTGCCTTTATCTAAACTAGCCTTGTTTCGACTGAAGTAGAGCCTATCGAAACTACAGGCAGAACTGTCCAAGTACTTTCCAAAAAAAAAAAAATAATAATATTTGGAAATTTTCTTGGATAAATTTTTTAACAGGATATTGCATAGAAGGAGGGGAGTTTTGGAAGAAAACTTGGAGACAACCTTTTTCGGGTTTTCGAAAATTTCGTTTCTTCGGCAATATACATGATGTTCTGCCTGATTCAGCCGTAATTCCTTTGATTAAAGTTCAAGTTTGGGCAGCGGGTAACAAGTCAAGCATATTTGTCACAAACCGGATCATTAGTTGTTGATTACATGGTGATTCGATCCCTTATCTTTTGCCTAGAAATAGGAGGGTCTACACTTCAGGGGGAGAATTACCATGAAAGACTTCAAATTATCAGCAGAGTTATGAAGATGCAAGACAAAGTGAGCCTTTGCTTGAAATTGACCTTTTTTTAGGGGGAGAGAAGGAAAAAGTTGATCAAGTGTTCGTGAATGTCAAGAATCTTTGTAGAAAGATGGTTATTTACTGCTTAATACTTGGGATTCAAACCTTTATCAATTGCCTACAAGATAGGAGGGTCTACACTTGAGGAGGAGAATCACAACGAAAGGCTTTGGATCATCAGTCATTCTATGAAGACGAAAGACAGAGTCGGACAAGATTTGATAGCATCAGTCTAGGGGGAGATTGTTGGGTATAGAAATGAGACTGATGCTGTCAATAGAAACTACAGTATCGAAACTAGTAGTTTCGGTTGAACTTTTGTTCAATCGAAACTACCTAGTTTCGATGCCTGTTTTTCAGGCCTGTTTGGCAGGTGGCTTGGAAAACAAGGCACATGAGGCCTCCTATATATAGTAGAATACCCATTAGGAGTGAGTGTGTCTGTAGAGGGAATCACCACCCCAGGGGGAGCTCACCCTGGGGTGAGACTAATTGTTAGTGTATGATCGAGCGTTTATTTTCATTTCAATCAAAGAATCATACGTTTTATGCTTTCAATTATCTGTTCTTTTCATTTTCATATGTTTCTGTTCGTGTATGTGATTCCCGCACCCGTCTCTACCATTTCTGATTCGAGAGTGATACCGGATCCAGAGATTCCGCCTCTCGATCCGGACTGTTTGAAGAATTTCTCCGCAGATCTGTTCTCTCAGGTCTGCTCAGGACCTACAACTTACCTTGTGGGAGAGCTATAGTGCCCAAAAGTGAAGCTGGAGAATGAAGACATTCTCAAGAAGTTCATCAGGTCTCTGCCTAGCTGCTGGACACTTTACACAGTGTCAATCAGAAGAACTGAAAATTTGAAGACTTTGCAGATGACTGAGCTGTTTGGTATGCTGAAGACCTATGAATTAGAAATGATTCAAGCCAAAGAGAGAAGCTCAAGTTACTCAACAGCCTCATCATCCACCACCACTTCCTTGGCACTTCACTCTAATCACTCAGTTCCCAGTTCTAGCAACTAGTACCCTTCCATTGTCACTCATCCCTAGACTCCCACTTCTCAATCAAACAACTCACCGTTTCTTCTTGAAGCCCCACCTCAGACATCAACCTCTGCTGCTTTTGTCTCTGAAAACTCAAGCAGTATGTCATTTATCAAGGAAGATCTGGAATGTTTTCATCCAGATGATCTAGATGAAATGGATATACAGCAAAAAGTCGGGATCTTGACGTGATCAGATCTGCATGCAAAAAGTTAGGGTTTTTGCGGGGAAGAAGGTCCTTCGTACTTATCAAGTACGCAAGAAGCAGGTCCTGCGTACTTATCAAGTACGCATGAAGCAGGTCATGCGTACTTATCAAGTACGCATGAAGCAGGTCCTACGTACTTATCAAGTACGCATGAAGCAGGTCCTACGTACTTATCAAGTACGCATGAAGCGAAGTCTACGCAGTTATTAAGTACGCAAGAACAAGGCCCTGCGCACTTGCTAAGTGCGCAGGCATCATGCTGGTTAGTAAATTCAGTATGTTTGCCTAATTCAGAATGGTTAAACCGTTAGAGTCGGGATTGGTCTGATGTGTATTTAACTAATCTATTCAGATCGGAAGTGACGTTGTTGGACCTTTGTTTAGGACAACCCAGATTAGCTTATCAGGTGAGTTCTAGAAGCCCTTCTTTAAATGTTTTAATTAAATGTTTTTGGGATGGTGTGCATACATACGAAATGATGTTTACGAAACGATAACTACGAAATGAGGATTATGAAATGATGTTTACGAAGGATGATGTTATGAAACGTTTTGCCAAACGAAGTTTATGAAAGGTTTATGAATGAAACATTATTTAGTAAAACGTACGAATGCTTTAACTAAAATGAGGTAAAGGTTTTGTGAAAGTGAATGAACGAATCTGCCACGAGTTCCTACGGGAGCTAGGGTATGTATGTATGTATGTATGTATGTATGCATGTATGAATTGGCCTCACCCTTACGGGGGGCCTCTATGGCTGGCTAATGGTTATACATCTGCTTGAGGATGGGGTGACGACGGTCATCCATGGGATTATCGGGATCCCGATGGAAGGTACTATTCCTTGCGGGGAAATAGTGCCTAAGTTATGTTCTATCTACCTAGAGGTAACGAGCCTTAGGTGACTTATGTTTGGTCTACCTAGAGGCAACGAGCCTTAGGAGACTTATGTTTGGTCCACCTAGAGGTAACGAGCCTTAGGGGACCTGTGTGGCGGATGACTTAGAGGTAACGAGCCTTAAGTTCATCCGCTGGTATGCGATGTATGGAATTGACGGTTACGAGAAGGCGCAGATTCGATTCATGTTGACTTATGATATGATGCTATGTTACGATGTCATGATGATGTTAAGTTATTACATGTTTTACGTACGCTTTTGTTAAATAAATGTATGTTATGTTTTTGACAAAATGTTTATGTTAAGGTTTTATGTAAAGCTAGAACTCACCAGCGTAGCTGACTTTTAGTATGCACATTCAGGTTAAGGGCAGGTTATGATGATGGACGGTGATGCTGGACGGCTTGATGAGTTACCCGGATGATATGAAGACTGACATCCCGTTATGTTTCATTTATGTTATGTTTTATGTTTAAGACAATGTTACGCTTCCGCATGTTTGAACAAGTTTTAATTATGTTGAATGAATGATTCCGCTGTGTTATTTTGATATTCAAAGTTTAAGAACTGTTTGTGAATGAGTAAATCCAACAAGTGAGGCTTCCTGGGTTTGTGGCCTTACAAGTTGGTATGAGAGCAATAGTTTGAGAGATTCGGACACTCCAAGTGTCTGAACGTAAACTGTGAATGGGACCGAAAGCGGATGCCAGTACGGGTAACTCGAGCCACAGCATCAGGTATGAAGGTAGTATATATATACATATATAGTATGCCTTAGAAAGGGTTAGGTAAGGACTTGTGTTCTGATGGAATCACAAAGGTGGTCAAATAGAAATCGGAAGGTAGTGTAATGGTTAATTGCAGATGGCCAGTGTATATTAACATCTTACAGTGCTTATTGAATTCTATTTGTTAACTAGCGTGATAACATTAGATTCCTTGTCTTATAGAACGAAATGGCGGGACGAAAGAGCGGAAGGCGTGGTGGGGGCCGTACCGGTGGTCGTAATACAGTGAAGAAGGAAGTGTCCACACGGAGCCAGAAATCAGCATGCGTGGAACTGAACGGACTCCCGTGGGAGATCAACACTTCACTTTCGAACCGGAAGTGAAAGCGGCCCTAGCACGCGAGTTTACTGAGTTGATGAAGGTTACCCTGCCAGATCTGCTGGTAGAGGCAATAAAGAAGGCTAATGAGGCGGGGGGTCCAACACGGCAACTGATGCCCCGTTCATTGAGGCAGTTAGCGCACCGCCTGCTCACGGTTGCGACTATAAGTCCTTCAAGGCATGTGATCCGCCGGTTCTCACTAGAAAGAAAGACGCGGTGGCTACGTTTGATTGGGTGATTCGTATGGAGGCTTCCATTCGTCTAAGCGAATGCTGAGCAAGTCAAGTTGTGAAGTTTGCTGCTAACTCCTTGAGGGAAGAAGCATCTCATTGGTAGGAAGGTGTACGTCAGGCTAAGGGGGATGAGGTTGTTGACTCAATGATGTGGAATTACTTGAAAACTCTGGTAATCAAGAACTTCTGTCCGAGGAACGAGATTGAGAAGGTAGAGAGGGAATTTCTGGGTCTGAAGGCCGGGAGCATGATGCATTGGCAGTACACAACCCGATTCAATGAACTGGCACGTCTGGTGCCACATCTTGTCACTACTGAAGAGATAAAGATTGCCTGTTACATTCAGGGGTTGCCAGACAAGGTCCGCACCTATGTTAAAGCAAACGCCCCTACTACCTACGATTCGGTAATAGAACTGAGCGGCGTGGTATTTGATGATCTGGCGCTGAATGTCGTTGCCATTGAAGAGCCTAAGAAGAAGCTGAGTTTTCCCGCTAAGCGATCGGGTGGGAAGTTGTTTGGGGCTCGGGACAAAAAGGCCAGGGTAGACGAGACGGCAGTCTGTGGAAAATGTGGGGTAAGACATGAGGGTGAATGTCGACTAGGGATAAATCTGTGCTACAAATGTGGCAAGACTGGGCACTACCCCCGTGAATGCATGCAAGGCATTAAATGTTATAACTGTGGTGAAAGTGGCCACATGAGCCGGGAATGCACCAAACCAAGAATGGGTGAAGCGGGAAAAGGGAGAGGCCCCGAAAAGAAAGAAGACAGCCCCCGAGCGAAAACTCGAGCCTATACGCTGACGCAGGAACAGGCGAGGGTGGACCCCGATGTGGCGTTAGGTACGTTTATCCTTGACAACACTTTTGTATCTGTGTTATTTGATTCGGGTTCCAGTAAGAGTTTTATATCTGCGACTTTTTGTAAAAGATTAAAGTACACTGTCAGTAAGCTAGAAAGGGCCTTTAGCGTAGAAACCGTTGAGGGTAGAACTGCGATGGTGACTGGTGTGGTTAACAATTCCACGATAAAAATAGAAGGCCATAGATTCCCCGTCAGGTTGTTTGTTATGGTTTTGGGTGGGTTCGATGTCGTGTTAGGTATGGATTGGCTAACTGCCAATGAAGCGCAAATTATATGCAAACGAAAGATAATCCGACTCAAGGCTCCGGATGGTAGCGAAGTCGAGGTTTTTGGAGATCGTGACACCCTGATGCCTAACGTCATCTCAATGATCAAGGGAGCAGATTACCTGAGGCGCGGATGCGAGGCTTATCTGGTGTACGTGATTGACAAGTGTAAGGAAGTGAAGGAACTAGACGATGTACCCGTGGTACGCGAGTACCCGGATGTCACACCCCGGCCGGCGGCGGATTAAACGCCGGGGCTGACGCGGTTGTTCATAAGCACATGATCATCTATTAAATATGATAATATTTATTATTCAAATTAAAAGCATCCGTTACATAGGAAAACGAAACGTTCAAAACCTAATTTAAATTAAACTAGGTCCAAGTCCTAGGTGAGCAAGTAGTCCTCAAACAGGTGCACCTGAAACATGTAAGTAACTGTCAACTACAAGTAGTTGGTGAGATACATAGGTTTTGACACCAAAAGAGTTAGTATAGATTACAATTCAATATGTTCAAAGCATGTCTAAAGCAAATATGTGAAAACATACAAGGTTCCAAGCGTACAATCAAGCCATGTTATATGTATGCACAATCCCCCAGATTGCGTGAAGTTCTCAATGTAACACTAACCCGCCAAGGTTCGTGTTAAGTAATGTATCGGATTCCCGTATAAATGATCATAAAAGGTACTACCTTAGGCTTGCCACATAAGTTAATGATTGTACTGACATGAACACATGTAATGGTCACCAAGTAGTTTAAGACATAAGCATAAAGACCATAGCATATGAACACAGGGTATTGAATTGTGTATGTAAATGTATTTGTAATCATGTTCCACCCCAAAAGTAAAAATAGTAAAAAGGGGCTATGTAACCTCACTTTGGATTAGTAGCTTGAAATCACAAGTACGGGTAGTTGCACAAGTTGTTTAGCTAACCACAAGGTTAACCTATGTTTGCATGTATATATGTATCAATGACATGTTCAAAAGATTTAAGTAGTAAGGGTTGAGCTAGATTGGATGAGGGTGTATCTATTTGTTGTGAATGATGAGTTTGTTAATATGACAATAATATGATTGTTTAATAAGGAAAATAATAAGTTTGTCGATAAAGGATCGCAAACAGGCTTATATATATATATATATATATATATATATATATATATATATATAAGGTTGTTTACAAAATAATGATTAAGTGTTTAAACTAATATTTATGTGAATATATAGGTAATTAGATTAATAATAAATACGTTTTAATTAATTAAATAGTTGAATGGACAATAAATAGGGTATAAATTATACTAAACAATTGTGTATTAAAAATAGTTAATAAAGGTTTTAAATAACATGATTATATAGCTTCTTAATTAGTTTTTAATCCTCTAAAATGATTAAATAATTATTTAAGATTGTTAGGTTAATAATTTGGTTCATAAAAATATTTCCGAGTCTCGGGAGTTTTATAAAACAATTTTTGTATAGGAAAAATAAGATTAAAAATAGGGTTTTTAAAAGTGTTTTAAAAAAAAAGGCCACGGGACTCGAACCCGCGACAGAAGCGGTTCAACACTTGCACCTCGCACTAACCACTGGACCAGGGCGTATGCCTTGGTTCAAATCGGACGCGATGTGGTTTTAGCAAACAACCCGAACCTTGTCTCCTTCTCCAACCCGTAACCCAAACCCTAGCCATTCAATTCGATTGATTAAGCACCCTATCGTCCTCGAATTCATGGGGCTTTTACTCCCTACAACAAAACGAAATCATAGACACCATAGTTACCTGAAATGGTTAGCGATAGAGGGAGAACGACCACGAGGTCGAAGTCGGCGATCTTCGAGCTCGCCGGAGTTCTGGAGAGGGAATGAAACGAATACAGAAGTGTACAAGGTTTGGGGCGATTGTAATGAAGGTGTGGGTTCGTTTTTATAGCCTAATTTCACGTTTAATGTCCGAATTGAAGTCACGATTGATTGGGGACGGTTACAAGTTGCTTGAACTCGTTTTCATTGATTTTATTGTTGTAATTGATCCGTTACAGGTGATTGCCGAAACAGTTGTGATAACGTCCATGTATAATTCGATTGGGTTAATACTCAATGATTCGAGATTCCATCGATCGATTTTGATCCTTGTTGACTTTTGAGAGTCAAGGGGGGGGGGGGTAATTTCTGGATAGATGAGGGGGGGGGGGGAATGAAAGCTTTTATTTTATAGACAGGTCCCTCTAGTTTACAGGTTTATCATTTTATGAACAAAGTTAGGTTTTAGTTAAAATTTTAGTTTCAGAAAGTTACACTTTCTACCCTGAACGTTTGCAAAACCTAAAAGTGTTAAATTTTATAAACTTTTATAAAAACTAACAAACTATTTAAGTTATAATTTAAGTGTTATAAATATATGAAAAAGTAATTCATTAGAAAAAAAATTTCCATTTTATTTTCATTATATAAAACCCTAATTTATCATTTTTATACTATAACTAAATGTTATAAATACAAATTATAATTTCTATGAAGTAAAAAGGGTTTTATTTATTTAGAACTTAATTTATAGGTTTTGTAACTCTTGTAATTTATAAATTCTCCATCTAGTTATATCCCCATTAAATAGGTATTGAATTTGAAATGAATGTATCCAATGTATGTATGTACAAACATGTATGTATTGTAATTGGAAATTTATGACACTTTCATAGATAATATCAGATAATAATAAAATTACAATGCCGGAAAGGTAAGAATATTAGCCGGAATTTCTTGGGGATTACACCGGAGGTGTTTCCAGAGGACTAACAAGGGATACCACGTGACAGAATGTGTATTGATTATCGCGAGTTGAACAAACGTACGGTGAAGAACAAGTACCCTTTACCAAGGATCGATGACCTGTTCGATCAATTGCAAGGCGCAAGTTGGTTCTCAAAAATCGACCTTCGATCCGGGTACCATCAGTTGAAGGTGAGGGAAGAAGACATACCGAAAACTGCATTTCGCACGCGTTATGGACATTTCGAGTTCTTCGTAATGTCTTTCGGATTGACGAATGCCCCCGCAGCATTCATGGATTTGATGAATAAGGTGTGTCGACCGATGCTGGACCGATCGGTAATCGTGTTCATCGATGATATCCTCATCTACTCCAAGAATGAGGGTGATCACGCATGTCACTTAAAGGAGGTGTTGGAGGCTCTGAAGAAGGAAAAGTTGTATGCTAAGTTCTCTAAATGCGCGTTCTGGCTTAGGGAAGTCCAATTCCTAGGTCACGTCATTAACCCGAACGGCATTATGGTTGACCCAGCAAAGATAACGGCGGTAAGAGAATGTAATATTCCTTAGACGCCAACTGCAATTCGCAGTTTCTTGGGATTGGCAGGCTACTATCGGAGATTCATCCAGGATTTATCGAAAATAGCTTCGTCGTTGACAAAGTTGACTCGGAAGGAGGTAAAGTACGAATGGCGTTCAACCCAGGATGAGGCGTTTAAGGAATTGAAGGAGAAGCTAACCCAAGCTCTAGTCTTGGCCCTTTTCGAGGGCAATGAAGACTTAGTGGTATACTCTGACGCTTCGGTTTAGGGTTTGGGATGCGTGTTGATGCAACGCGGGAGAGTGATCGCGTATGCGTCACGACAGTTGAAGATTCACAAAGCTAATTATCCGACTCACGATTTGGAACTTGCTGCTATCGTATTCGCATTGAAAATCTGGGGTGGCGAGCTTAGGACCAAAATATTGGATGAGGCTCATAAGTCTCGTTACTCTATCCATCTCGGTACTAACAAAATGTATCAATATCTGAGGAAGGAATACTGCCAGGAATGAAACACAAAATGACAAAGTACGTAAGCAAGTGCTTGACTTGCTCGCAAGTAAAGGCCAGAAACCTTATGGAAATATTCAACCTCTTGATATTCCGAAATGGAAGTGGGAACACATTACCATGGACTTCATAACCAAGCTACCTCGCACAGCTAAAGGTCATGACACCATCTGGGTAATTATGGACCGTTTAACGAAAAGTGCTCATTTCCTACCTATTCGCGAGACGTTCTCGTCGGAGAGGTTAGCGGAGGTATTTATAAACGAAGTAGTTGCATGGCATGGGATGCCTTTGGCGATCGTATCTGACTGGGACACACGATTCACATCGAGGTTCTGGAAAAGATTTCACGAGGCGATGGGCACGAGGCTTAATATCAGCACGGCATACCACCCGCAAACGGATGGTCAGTCCGAAAGGACCATTCAAACATTGGAGGATATGCTTCATGCTTGTATTATCGACTTCGATGGCAGTTGGGACAGTCATCTGCCGTTAGCCGAATTCTCCTACAATAATAGTCATCACACGACGATAGGCATGCCACCTTACGAAATGTTGTATGGGAGAAGATGTAGGACCCCGGTTTGTTGGGGTGAGATTGGACAGAAGGAATTAGGAAGTCTTGAAGTCGTAAGAGAAACGCCGGAAAGGTTTGATCAAATCAAAGCACGAATGAAGGCCGCACAAGATCTTTAGAAATCCTATGCGGATAAACGACGAAGGCCTATTGAGTTTGATGTTGGGGACAGAGTAATGTTGAAAGTGTCACCGTGGAAGGGAATCATACGATTCAGAAAGAGAGGAAAGTTAAGTCCGAGGTTTGTCGGACCATTCAGGATAATGGCACGGGTTGGTGAAGTCGCTTATCGGTTACAGTTGCCTGATGAGTTAAGTGGGATTCATCCTACCTTCCATGTATCACACTTGCGAAATTGTTTGGCGGATGAATCGGCTCACGTACCACTTACTAACATCGAGGTCGACAACAACCTTAACTACATTGAAGAACCCATGGCCATCTTAGACAGAAAGGAGAAGCGTTTGCGTAATAAGATTATTCATTTGGTTAAAGTCCAATGGAAGCACCGAAAGGGATCGGAATCTACTTGGTAAACGGAGACGGAAATGAGGGAGTCATACCCTCAACTATTTGACTTATGATAGGTTTCAGGGACGAAACCTATTGTTAGGGGGGTAGACTTGTAACATCCCGAAAATAATAAACGACAATAAATGGAAACGGGTTAAACGCGAGACGAATGGAATAAACGAGAGTGGAATGGGCCGGCTATGGGCTTACACGCATTCAGGATCAAGGGTAGTCTCTCCCTATAAATACCCTAGCCCATCTCTCTTCTCTCATTTTACAAGTTCTAGAGAGAGAAACCGAAGAGAGAGAAAGTAGGCAGATCGACCCAAGATTCCAGCAAAGTGTTGCTCCATAGCTCGTGAGAAGAACCTCCGAATCAGAAGCTGGATACAGGTAACGATCTGGTCTAGATCTGAGTTTTTGTTCGTTTTAGGGTTTTCGAGTTTTGGATGAAAAGGTAACGTTTTTACGCATAAAACTTGAAAATGAACATAGATCTAGCATCTAGAAGGAAAAACGAACGTTTTGAACAAAAAAGTCGGGATCTTGACGTGATCAGATCTGCATGCAAAAAGTTAGGGTTTTTGCGGGGAAGAAGGTCTTGCGTACTTATCAAGTACGCAAGAAGAAGGTATTACGTACTTATCAAGTATGCAAGAAGCAGGTCCTGCATACTTATCAAGTACGCATGAAGCAGGTCATGCGTACTTATCAAGTACGCATGAAGCAAAGCCTGCGTACTTATCAAGTACACATGAAACGAAGTCTACGCACTTATTAAGTACGCAAGAACAAGGCCCTGCACACTTGCAAAGTGTGCAGGCATCATGCTGGTTAGTAAAGTCAGTATGTTTGCCTAATTCAGAATGGTTAAACCATTAGAGTCGGGATTGGTCTAATTTGTATTTAACTAATCAATTCAGATCGGAAGTGACGTTATTGGACCTTTGTTTAGGATAACCCAGATTAGCTTATCAGGTGAGTTCTAGAAGCCCTTCTTTAAATGTTTTAATTAAATGTTTTTGGGCTGGTGTGTATACATACGAAACGATGTTTACAAAACGATAACTACGAAATGATGTTTACGAAGGATGATGTTATGAAATGTTTTGCCAAATGAAGTTTATGAATGAAACATTATTTAGTAAAACGTACGAATGCTTTAACTAAAATGAGGTAAAGGTTTTTTGAAAGTCACGAATGAACGAATCTGCCACGAGTTCCTACGGGAGCTAGGGTATGTATGTATGTATGTATGTATGAATTGGCCTCACCCTTACGGGGGGCCTCTGTGGCTGGCTAATGGTTATACAACTGCTTGAGGATGGGGTGACGAAGGTCATCCATGGGATTATCGGGATCCCGATGGAAGGTACTATTCCTTACGGGGAAATAGCGCCTAAGTTATGTTCTGTCTACCTAGAGGTAACGAGCCTTAAGAGACTTATGTTTGGTCTACCTAGAGGCAACGAGCCTTAGGAGACATATGTTTGGTCCACCTAGAGGTAACGAACCTTTGGGGACCTGTGTGACGGATGACTTAGAGGTAACGAGCCTTAAGTTCATCCGCTGGTATGCGATGTATGGAATTGACGGTTACGAGAAGGCGCAGATTCGATTCATGTTGACTTATGATATGATGCTATGTTACGATGTTATGATGATGCTAAGTTATTGCATGTTTTACGTACGCTTTTGTTAAATAAATGTATGTTATGTTTTTGGCAAAATGTTTATGTTAAGGTTTTATGTAAAGCTAGAACTCACCAGCGTAGTTGACTTTTAGTATGCACATTCAGGTTAAGGGCAGGTTATGATGATGGATGGTGATGCTGGGCAGCTTGATGAGTTACCCGGATGATATGAAGACCAGCATCCCGTTATGTTTCATTTATGTTATGTTTTATGTTTAAGACGATGTTACGCTTCCGCATGTTTGAACAAGTTTTAATTATGTTGAATGAATGATTCCGCTGCGTTATTTTGGTATTCAAAGTTTAAAAACTATTTGTGAATGAGTAAATCTAACAAGTGAGGCCTCCCGGGTTTGGGGCCTTACAAAAAGTCTATCAACAAAAGAACTTCTACAGAGAAACCATCTGGTAAAAAGGTAAAGAAGGATAGGCATACATCTGTTGTTAAACCATCAGCAGCAACAAAATCTGCTGCTGATAAGCCAAAGTCCTCAGCAACAAAATCTGCTACTGATCAAGCAAATCTGTTAGCAGGCAAAGCAAACTTGTTAGCAGGCAAAGCAAACTCAGCTGCTGATAAAGCAGAGAGATCTGGAAAACCACCTCCTCAGCAATGGAAAGTCAAGATCCCAGCTCCTATCCCTCTAAGCATCATCATTAGTTCCATTGAATGCAAGCAGGTCTAATTATCAACAACAAAGAATTTGCCACTGACTGCTTTAAGTTATCAGCAGGAACAAGTTTCCTGCGGATAGCTTTAAGGCAGTTAGCAGAAACAACTTTGCTACATACCATTGTATCCATCAGCAGCAATTGAGTTTACTGCTGACTGACTTAACCATCCACAGCAACCAAGTTTGCAGCGGATAGACTTAACCATCCGCAGCAACCAAGTTTGCTGCTGATGGGTAAAAATAAGTCTAAATTAACTTTTACCCGCTGTAAAAAGTCCTTTCAGTCTTTACCATGACTGCTATAGTGTATTACAGATGTAACAATGAAAAGTGAATAAGGTTGTACTGTACAAGTAACTTTTCTTTTTCCCTCCTCTGACGTTATAATACAAATCAAATTTCTCCTTAACCTCTTCACTTTCAATTCTAACCTAACTCTCACCATTTTCTCCCAAGCATTCACAACATTCAAAGCCTTCCATACTTAACCACCTTTCAAAAATTTCCTCCTTCCATCCAAACCCAAAAACAATGCAGAGGTTGACATAAACCAGCCCGATGACAAGTTATCACCCTACCACAATCTCACTACATAACTAGTAAAAGGAAAGAAGTCCGAGGGGTTCAATGACATGATCGATTTTCTCTGTCTATCAAAGATATACTTTGCATTAACCGTCAACCCCACCATATACATCTCTCATATGGAGGACTTCTAGAACACCGCCGCCTACTCTACCGAACCGGGGATTCCCTAAATCCAAGCTAAGGTAGACGGAAAAGACATCATCGTCACTGAAGCAACCCTCAGAAAACATCTCCAGCTTCAGGACGAGGGGGCCGTCATTTCATACTCAAGGGAAGAGTATATGAGGACCTTTGTATCTATAGGATACACTGGAAATCAGAATGAATATACCATCGAAAAGGCGCTGATGGGCCCTCCATAGAAGTTTCTATGTCACACTTTTCTACAATGCATATCCCAGAAGAGAAGTGGATGGAACCAAGTGAGCTCTGCACTTGCCTCTACTATTCACGGTGTGGTCACTGGACAAAGTTTCAACTTTGCACATCTCATCTTTGAAGGTTTGAGATATAACCTTCAAGAAGGTGCAAAGCAGTCATTTTATATGTACCCAAGATTCTTGCAGGAAGTTTTCAACAATGAACTAAAAGATCTTTCAAAACCTACAAGAATCTATCTTATGCTGGGACATAAAAATAACATTTTTCAAAGTATGAGAACTGTTTCCAAAAAGTTCTCAAGGGTCAATGTTCCATTATTATCTACAATGATGAACATACAAAGTACGCAGGGTGACAGTTCAACAATCCTAGCTGATACTGATCCCACACCCTCGACTTCAAAACCTGAACAACAAACTGCTTCCACTGTTCGAACCCCTGTGCATACTACTAAGGATGCACAGGCACAAAAACTACTTATACCTGTTTTGGATGTTATCACCTCCCAACTGGAACACAGGGCCACAGTTGCGGCAAAATATACCAGAAAAAGGAGCAAGAAGACTCCTTCTATCCTTGTCTCACATCCCCAACCCCAACCTAAAAGCCCTCATTCAGAATCCCAACATTCTGATGAGGATATCAAAAGGGATAGCCAAACCATTAGAGAGACTTCCTTAGAAGTTTCTCTATTAGGATCAGGATCACATCCCGGATCCATAGAACAACCTGCTGAGCCCTGTCATTATTTTTCTTCTCTAAACTTAAGTGCAGAGGCACCTAGTCAAGATGATATACCTTCTCCAACTACCACTATTTCGGAGGTATTGATTGACTTGGCTGCTAATGTACCCAACCCAAGTTCATCACCTAAGAAGGTTCACTCTGGGAGTGATGATAGAGTGAATGTGGAAAGGGCTTTCACTACACCTGGTACATCAATTGACTAGGAAGAAAGTGATAACATCACTAAGACCCTAACCACGACAACTCACAGTGAGAATGTTTCTCTTGAAACACTCTTCACTGAGAGGAATCCCAGGTGCCAAGAAAACCAGGGTGATGGAGATGAAGAGGCAAGGCCTAAGGCCCCATCTAGTTCCAAGGATTCCACAACTGTGGATAAGGAAAGACTGAAACTTCAAAATTTGGAATTGACGGACAGGGTGGCAATGCTAGAGGTTGAAGTGTCCAAACTACGACACCAAGTCTCTATGCATGAAGCCCATCAATGCCCTCCAGTGACTACTCCCTCCCTTGTATCAGTGGGCACTCAAACAGATGAAACTCTATGCACTGATGTAACCAAAAAGGGGGAGATAGTTACTATGGAAGATGATGCTGGCAGCCTCGATGAATGGATACAAGAGCATGCTGCTTTTCAAAGTTCTCTTTTCAAACCTGCTTTTGTTCAAATCCATGACCTGCCGACTCAGTAGATGAAGAGGAAGATATCACCGAGGATTGGAAGTTAGTTGTCCGAGCTGTGGATGAGGTGTTGAAGAATGAAAGTCAAAATGGAGACGCACCTTTGTCATTCAGCATACTTCCTGCTGCGGCAACCATATCAAGACAGACCATTGCCCCTCAATTCACACCAACTGCAAATAAGCTAGAATTTGACTCGATTCTAGCTTGGGGGTTTGATGGACTATCTGAGAGATTTTAGATTGGATGGGAGTTTGGTGGAACAAAAGAGCTAAATTGGAATACACTGAATCCACTTCAGGTTCTTGAACTGTACCTATCAAGCTGCATCAACACTTCCACAGATCTCTCAGCAGAACTTGCAATCAGCAGGTTCTATGTCTTGATGGAGGATAATCTGCCCTGGTTTGAAAGGTTTCTAGAAGAAGCAAACAGTGTGGCATATCCTGAACACCATGCAGAATCTTCAACAACATCAGAACAAATATTGGCTCCAAGATTTGACTTGATAAGGAGCAGTGCTTTAACAGAAGAAGTTCTATGTTGGAGAAGATTTTTCTACAATGAAGTGGTCAGGGGCCTGGAAGTGCAAGGATGGTCAAGCACTGGGTCCTCTGGCTTTCAGTTCTTCTTAAGTGATGGATCATCTTTCACAATCAACAACATCCAAGAGATCCTGCTCCTTAATCCTGACTTCCTACACAAGGTCTTTGAGCTCATAACACACATCTGCAACATCAACTCCTTAGAAAGTCAAGCAATGATCAAAATTATCAAAACTTATCTTGAAAAGGAGGGATGGCTTGCAATGGATGACTCTGCCTCAGATATATCCCTTCCCTTCTCACCAATTGTCATACTGAGTGTAGCAGTAGAGTCAAGAAAAGTGGCTACTTAGAATGTCAAAGAAGCCTTCAAAGCTATACATGGGAGTGAATGGGAAAAGGAAGAAAGTGAAGCAGTCCCTTCCTCTGTTTGTATTCCTCAACTTGGCAATGAAGCTGAAGCTGAGATCCCAACAACATCTCTTACATCTGCTGTTGTAATCCATGAAGCTGAAGCAGAAGCATCCAACAAAGACAAGGGGAAGGGCATCATGACAGAAGAAGATGAAGAAATAATTAAGAAAGAGAAGAGAGAAAAAGAAAAGGGAAGAAGAGAAAGAGAAGAAGAGGAGATGGCTGAGATTAGAAAATTTGAAGAAAGAAAAACAGTCATTCTCCTCAGAGAACAACAGATCTAGTTGCATGCTAGGCAACTGGATGCTCTGAAAGTTAAAATTCCTGCAGCTACACAATTACAAGAAGATGAAGCTCTAGCTCTTCAGCTGCAGGAACAACTCGATAAAGAAGAAGAAGAAAGAGAAAAGAAGAGGCTAAGTTCAAGATAACTGACTCTGAACTAGCCAAAGAAATGAGAGAGGAGTGGATAGAAGCTCTGATTTCTCAAGGAGAGGATGCAGACTACCTTGAGAAATTATCAAATAAAGAAATCTACAGAGCTTTCATGGGTCAGCAAGGTCAACTGGCAAATAAGAAAAGGGCCGAAGAAGAAGAAAAAGCCAAACAGAAAACCAAGAAGACCATTGCTTTTAACATTAGGACCCATGAAGAAAGGAAGGTCACGATGGACTTCCTGAAGGCTAGAGGATAGAGTGGAAAGAGGCTAGGTCCCATGAGCTTCATGAACCTACAAGCCTTATATGTCAAAGTCAAGAAGGAAGAGGAAGAAAGATTGGGGAAGACAGGCTCAAAGAAAAGGGTAAATACTCAAACAGGTGATAGAAAACAAAAGAAACCCAAGCCTACTCCTTCATCCACTCCTTCCTCTATCCAACAACCTTCCAATCTCCCTCTTAGACCTCCCTCCTCTCCACCCAAAGAGTCTAAATCCTCACACCCAGCTCCTTCTCATCAACAACCTTCCAAGAAGAAAACCAAACCTACTACCATACCAGAAGATTCAAGAGAAATTGTTATTTGGTTCTACAACAATCAAGACCAATGGTTTGAAGTCTTCAAGGGAAGGGCAGAAGTAAAAAGATCAATTTATACATCTGTTGATGAGGTGATGTAGCTTCCAGATTCTGATCTACAAAGAATGATGGAGCTGGGTGAAACTCATGAGCCTGAGAATGAAGGTGGGAGGCATCTGTTGCTAGTGATCAAACATCACTTCAATCCTAGCAAAGACGTAATCTTTGATGCTAAACCTCTCCAATCCTACTCTCCATTCATCAGTTGGTCCTACAATGCTGCTTAGGATGAGTACACTTTGATAAATGTCAAAGGACAGAAGATAAGATGTTCAAGCAAGGTCATCTTCAGTATGCCAAGCAAAGACATCAAGACTCTGTCTGAGTTTCCTCTTGACAATCCCAGCAAGGACCCTAGAGGCTATAAGGTTGCAAGGATAGTTGCCAACATGCAAAAGATTCAGCAACAAAAGCAGTAAGAGAGTTTTGGTAGCATCAGTCTAGGGGGAGTTTGTAGATATAAAGACTGATGGCTACAAAATTCTCTAAGTACAACTACTGCGGACTCCATGGTTTTACTGCTGACCAATAAGCTGCTGCGGATAAACTTGTTTACTGTGGATAGTTGTTCTCCTGCTGATGGACAACTCTGCTGCGGACAGTCTTATCTGCTGAAGACCAGAGATGCTGCTGATAGGCAAATCATCAGCAGCTTTGGATAGTTGAGTCTTGATGTGGATCACCAACTTTGCTGCTGATAGCCATATCTGCCGAAGATCAATCATTGCTGCTGATTGGCAAAGCAAAAGCAACTTTTCCACTGATAACTTTCTGCTGCAACTCTGACACATCTCATGCAGAAAGAATGTCAATGGTGCAGACAATAAAAGACAACAACGCTCTCCTTCTAAGTATCCAAGCAATGATGCCTAAGAAGACGTTTGAGTAAAGTTTTCATTTGTAGTATTTATTGTCTTAACGTGTAGTATAGCTTCTAGTGTACAAGATCAACGGCTTGTGTTCGATCTGATCCTTAGAATCAAGGGTCTGTCTTGATTCTAAGTTACTATATAAGTAGTGTATCGGTTCATTATACAAGTGTGCTTTGTTAGAGTTTTCTCTGTAATCTTGTAATCATTGATGCTTAATACAAATTGCATTTATCAGTATTCTTTGTGTTTACTTGTTTACATTGCTAAGTTGTGACTGTTTCCACCAATCTCAACTAGAATAGAACCATCTTGTATTCACCGATCCTACAAATAAGCATCCAAACATTTAATTTTTCCTATTTGTTTTTTAGTTTCAGTTTTTTTAGTTGTTTTTCTTGATGGTATAAGCTCTAGGAATAAGAAATGTTTTTTTTTTTGGATTTTCAAATCTTGATGCTTCATCATCTAGATATCTTAAAGGAGTCGGTTTACATCAACTTTTGAACTTCCTTTCTTTTGAACATAAGGTTTTTTCCATCCACCACCACATATATTAAGAAATTTTTCTTGAAGAACAAGCATGCATAATTTATGTGATTCATTCTTCTTGTGGTAGCTTCTTTTCCGTTCATTATCTTTTGTAACTTGCTTGTAGTGATGATGATTTGACATCTTGCAATCACTTTCACTTTTGGTTTCATGAGATCAAGTTTTAAATTTATAAAATAATTTTAAATTAAAACACACACAACAGGCAAGCGTAATATAGTTTAGGTAAGAACCAAGTATCGAACCAATGAACACGGTCGAGTTCCAATACTCAACTTTTGTTATCGTTTAGCCGGATTAATTAGTGAGTGGGTTTTGTGTGCTTGTGAAGCAGAATAGTAAATGACGGTAAAGTAAATAGCATAAAAGTAAAAACGTGTGTGATGTGTGTAACATAAATGTAACGAACGGAATAGTAAATAGCAGAAAAGTAAATTTATTAGAAATGATCAGGTCATAGAAAGTATTGCATCGAAAAAAAAATAGTTCACATAAATCACATGAACGAAGCCATGATGGTGACAGTATATGATGAAACACCACAAACAATTTCACCAATTATCAATAAGAATGCAAAGGTGGATTCTAAGCAATGGCATGAATAGAAGGTTGAAGGTAAAATAATTGGGAAAATGTCATTTGACCCACCAACATTTAATTAGATCTCACAATTAACACCAGAAGGATACAAATAAGTTGAACTAATGCAGAATCAAACAGAAGAAGACAGCGGAGAAGTTGATATAAAGAAATTGATAAAAGAAAACAACATTTTGAATGCAGAATCTGAAAAAACACCGGTTGGATCCAGAATAGGTGTATCAAATGTTCAATCTCCATTAACAATAACCGTTGAAGAAAAGGTAGAATCTGATATGGGTAACAAACAAAGAGAACAAAGAAATAGAAAATTGCCAGAAAGGTTTTGCTCACCATATGTTGATAGAGAGGTAAGTTTGACAGAAGATAACAGGATTGGGGAAATATTGCCAACTATTTGTTTTCTGCATATGCGTACCCATGGTATGAATATTACATTTTTTTAAAGACACCATACTCATAAACATCATAGTTATTAGTAATATTGTTCATGATTTTAACAACATGTCTAATTTATAGGGACATCCTTTTCAAATGTTAGGGGTCTCTGAAATTCCAAGGGTGGTGTTTGAAAGTTTGAGACTGGGACATTACATCCGCATCAACATTATTCATGTGTGGGCACACATCCTAAATCATGATGAAAGGTACGGGTCAAAGGAATCATTTTCAAGACTGTCTGCACAGAGATCATGTTGGTATGTAATGTCTAAACACCATAATTATTATAATGCTAATTTTATATATTAATATAATTATTTTGATTACACAGCATAGAGACACTTATAAGAAAAGTATTGGATATATAAATCAAGAATTCAGTAGAAACATACAAACAGTGCTCAAAGAGGTGAAGAGACAAAATTTGGTTAGATTTGATCTTGTGTTCGTTCCAATTATAAACAAATCACATTTTTATGTGTTATGTTTCAATATGAAAAAACATAAAGTGAGTTAATTAACAACATTGATATACAACAAAAAATAACACTTGGTAAAAGATACGAAGGATCCATATTTTAATAAATAAACTAAATTTTTTGCCACTTGTCTTTCTCACATTCAACCTCACCCTTTTTTTCCCGACTCTCTCTTATTAAATACACTTCTTTTTTTAATAATGAATTATATTTAAAGAAAAATATTAATTATACTAATACAACACATTTATTTTAAATTATCTCTTATTTTAAAAAACTTTAAAATTTAATTATGCAACTTTTTGTTTTTAACTAAACAGTGATATAAGTCAAATTATATTAAATAGAAATTAATGTATTCAAACCGTGTAATATACAAGTTTTTAAAGATATAAACATTTTATTACTAAGTATATAGCGTTATATTTTATCAGTCCGTGTAATACACGTGTTTATTAAAATACAAAATTTTTATTACTAAATATATAATATTATATTTTATCAAACCGTGTAATATACGGGATTTTAAACTAGTGGCCTAATATTATGGTAAGACACCATTCCTATACAAACATAAACACCATAAATTTTGACAAAATGGTTATTTTGCAGCAGGATGCTTTTGGACATTATTTGATAAAACAATGTCATCCGAGTGGAAAGCTGATAAAGGAAGCAAAAGTTGAAAGACTCCCGATGAAATGGTAGACAAAAGAGAACGAAATAGACTGTGAACTACTTGCTATGAGCCACATGAAAACATACAAAGGTACATAAATAGTACAATGAAAATGTGGTGTCTGTTTAAAAGATACAGGGAACTACTATTAGAGGAATGGAAAAAACTACATGAAACAGCAAACAAAAAAATAGAAGCAAGAATGGCTGAAAATATAGATTAATTGATTTGTAAAAATTAAATTTTTCAAAAAGACACCATGATGTGGATTGTTTGTTTTTTTATTTCGTTTTAGTCTACAGTTAAACTTTTTTCGTACTATATTATTTCGATTTACAAGATTTGGTATTATTTTTTTTCATATATTTTAACAAGTAGTAATAAATGCATTAATTTCGTTTGGTGCAACAAACATACTGATATAACAAAATACTACAACCTGCATTTATGGTAAATTAAAATGTTGAAAAAAATTAGTAGTGGAACTCATAAAATGCCATGATTTAAAAATACAAAATAATGTTTATTAAACATACAAAAAAAACTTAATATCACCATAAAATCAGGAAAACATATAAGCAAATATAAATGGTTTTTCAAAATTAAATATTTTGAAAAAACAACATGATGTGTGTTGCTTGTTTTTTATTTCTTTCTAACTTACAATTAAACTTTTTTTCGTATTACATTATTTTGATTTACAAGATTTGGTGTTATTTTTTTCATATATTTTAACAAATAGTAATAAATGCATTAATTTCGTTTGATGAAACAAACAAATTGGTACAATAAAATACTACAACATGCATTTATGGTAAATTAAATGTTGAAAAAAAAATTAGTTGTGGAACTCATAAAATGATATGATTTAAAAAATACAAAATACTATTTATTAAACATACAAAAAAACATAATATCACCATAAAACCAGGAAAACATAAAAGCAAAAATAACATAAAACACCAAACAATATTTTAAATAGTAAACTAACTTAGGGATTTAAGAAAACCCATTTTGGTCTCCATTGAAACACTTATTCCTTTAATTATGTCAATTAAAATTTTCACAAGTTCAACATCATTAGAGACGTCTTCAACTTTAAACTTCAGTGCCATATCTCTGATGGTATTTTTGGGAAGACTACGGAGCTCAGCCAAAATGTTGTTGGAATCTTTTATTCCCCTAGCTAGGTTTTTTTTTCATACAACGTAGGCTTCCACAAACACCACGTCTCTTTTGTATTGTTTGAGAATTAAGTCAAACAATTTGTCAGCGTCCGATGTTTGCATTGTGTGATGATGAAAACGCCATAAAAATGCAAACTGATTTTGTGTAAGATAAAGTTTTGTGCTAGGTCAAATGATGTGAAGAAGTTAACACATTAGACTGATATTTATACGAAATGTTTTCCTTGACAGAATTTCCCAGAATACAAGTATCCACCCTTCCGGTCCGCACAAGTTCTCACACATTATCTAGAACTTAAATATTCTTGCGAGAGTTTAGTGGTGGATTAGGCTTAAAGCCTAAGAACATGTCCTCGATGTAGTAGACTTCTTGTAGCACGTAGGTAAGTAGGAACGTAGGATCTCCAAGCGTTCACGTATAAGATTTAAGAATAGAACAGGGAGAGAATTCCTAGTAAAGGACATGAGATAACCCATGTTTGGGTCTCCTAAGTTATAGTCTAGGTCATGTGTCTAATAACCTAATTCCCTATAACCAAGGCTCTGATACCAATCTGTCACACCCCAACCGACGGCGGATTATACGTCGGGGCGGACGCGGTTGTTCAATAGCACAAGGTTGACTATTAAAGTTTAAATAGTTTTATTAAATCACTTCAAGGTTCCAATACAAGGAATAAATCAAATACATAGCAAGAATACAAGTCTAATTGATTAAGCATTCTAGGTCCAAGCATCCTATGTGATCACGATAAAGTCTCATGTTGTAGAACCTGAAACATGTGAAAGAATCTGTCAACTACAAAATAGTTGGTGAGATACAAAGGTTTTGACACAGTTTAACAAGGATTTGAAAAGAATTACAATTCACTATGATATATGCATTCTATAATGTAAGTATAAGAAACAAGTATCTTAAACATTGTGCACTTCAACCCTCCAACCAAGTTTAGGCATAACCCGCAGGTTACTCTTATAAGTCTTAAGTTTAAAGTTTAATTCAGTAACAATCACCAAGGGCTCCCCCCGAAGGGGTCAATCATTCAAGGTGGATTGGTCAAATGCAATAGATCTATCATTGTTACCATAGGCTTGATCAAAGTTAATGAATGTGCTAGTTTTAAGTTTAATCTAAGCATACAAGTCTCAAGTTTAACATAAGAATAAGCATCTAGTCATAGTTGTACAAGAATTATATAAGTTTAAAGTTTTGAACATGTTTCACCCCAAAAGTATAGAAAGGAAAAAGGGGCTAAGTATACTCACTTGGATTGATGAAGAGTATCCGACACGGATAAGTATTTGCAAGACTTTGAGGGAGAATATCCTCACGATAAGCCTAAGTATGCAAGTCTAAAGATTTAAGTAAAAGTCTAAGACAAAAGATCTAGGATTTCAAGATTCGACTAGGGTTCCAAATGGGAGACGAGAATGATTTATGTTTATAAAGTTTTAAAACATATTCTAATTGGAAGTGAATGTCACAGGATTTGGACATCAAAGTTTAAATAGTTTATAGTATAGAAGGATCATGAATTACCATAATCATTTAGAAGTTGTACAATGATTAATTACACAAGTTAGATATAAATGATCAAAATAGTTTTCTAAGTGTTTGTAATGAAATTGAAGTAATAGTTTAACGAATAGTTATTAAAGATTTATATTCAAAGAATAATTATTTATTAAAGAATAAAATTATTTTAAGACTCAATAAAGGTTAATAAGTATTGTTTTAAGAATAACATAAATTTACAGTTTCGAGTTTTATAAAACATCTCGTGTTTAGAACATAAGTTTTTATAAAGTTTAAAAATATTTTTAAACTTTTTAAATGTTTAGTACTATTTTTATTATAAACTTAATTACATTTTATTTGATTAAAAGGAATACAGGACATAAAAGTATAAGTAAAATTCATTTTTAAGTTTATAAAGGTTTAACATAATTTATAAAAATTATTAGGAATTTTTAAACTTCTTTAAAAGTCTAAAAAAAATGAAAACGCAAAAACCTGGGTTGACCGGATTCGAACCCGGTCACCCGGTTCCATACACACAAGCACTAGCCATCCCGACTACGGGTTCGTTAGTGTCTTGTACGGAACGAATTTCTTTTAAACAGACTTGAAACGTTTTCCCCCTTTTTCCCTCATGAACCCTAGAACGATCCCCGGCCAAATACGACCCGATGATCCCTCTGTCTTTATCGATTGACAGAGGGCAAATGATCCTATCATGAAAACGAAACTAATAGCCATTCGAATTACCTTAAACGATGCTGAAACGAGGGAGAATGGTTCCGGCTTTGAAGTCGGCCGACGTGGACTTCGATCGGTGATTACGAGTTCGATTCCGGCAAATTGAGAGTTTGAGTAGTTGTGGTGTGATGTTACTGAGGTTTCTAATCGATATTTATAGCAAATTTCGTGGTTAAATGCTGAATTAGGTGGGATGATTTCGGTTGGGTTTTTAACGGGTTAAATTCGAATTCACGCATGGTTAGCATTGAATTGATCATCATGACTGGTTGGCTTTGGTCGCATGCGGGGGTCGAACCCGATGTTCATTGAATGTGGACGAAATTTCACGATTCGGGTAATTTGTGTTCGAAAATGGTTGGAATGGGACTCGAACCCGAGACCTGTTTGGTTTCTGGAAGTATGGGTTTATTACACTTCTGGTCCTGGTGTTATCATTTCTTGTTAAAAGTTGTTTGAAATATATTTCAGAGTTGACAGTTTTAGCCCCTAGGTTTTTATGAAATAGAAATGTTTAAATAGTTTTTCTCATTTGATAATTTTTTTTATAAAACGAGTTATATGGTTTGTTATTTAGAAATTCACATAATTAAAATGAGTTTACAAACTTAAAATTTTAAGAGTTTATATATATATATATATATATATTTTGTAAAACCCTTATATATATATATAGGTTTCGAGTATAAGAGGTTTATTAAATGAATACCTGTTAAACGGGTCGGGAAATCCAGGATATTACAGTCTCTCATACTTTAGGAAATTTCGTCCCGAAATTAAAGTAGCAAGTTCCCGTTTCCAAGATTTAAGCTTATGCTACGCACTAGGATAACGAGAAAGATACTTTACGTTCCCAAGTAAACCCTGAGTTACGTTTAGATTTCTAAAGGAGGAGTATTTATAGGAATAAGATTTTTTTCTTGAGTTTCTAAGTCTTCGACGTATATGGTTGCCAAAAGTTTCCCTAAGAAGCACATAGTTTCATTGAAATATATGAAGATTTTGTTTTCAGAAATGTATTTGAGAGGATAACTGATGAACTTTCATTCAAGATTTAAAGTGAGATGCATCACTCGGGATGGACTCGATGATAGTGTAATGATTTGAGTTTGTAGTCTAACACGTCTAAGGATTGTTACGGTACCTAAGTTCCGTGGCTATCTTTTACGATAAGTCTTAGATCATAGCACACGACGGAGTTTACTATGTCTTCCCATACGCTGATTTTCATACTTACGTGTGCGCAAGCATTTAAATCGTCGCATAGTCCGCATAGGTCCTTCCGTTTTTGCGTGGATCAAGAAAGAGTACAAGAATTTGTTTAACTCATGACTAGTGTTTCCACGTAAGAGTGATCATTGATTAACGAGTCCCTTAGAGAGAAACGTCATTCAATGATTAAAGAGAGAAGAATGTGACAAGATTTAGAGTTTCAAAGTTTCCTCGTGATTGAATAAGAATACCTCAATCATTGAGTAGTTTAAAGTCTTTACACTTTCCTCGTGTTTGATCAAGAATACATCAAACCTTGAGTAATTTAAAAGTCTTATACGTTCATCATGTTTGAACAAGCATACGTCAAACATGGAGTAGTTTAAAGTCTCATACGTTCATCATGTTTGAACAAGAATACGTCAAACATGGAGTAGTTTAAAGTCTCATACGTTCATCATGTTTGAACAAGAATACGTCAAACATGGAGTAGTTTAAAGTCTCATACGTTCATCATGTTTGAACAAGAATACGTCAAACATGGAGTAGCTTAAAGTCTCATACGTTCATCATGTTTGAACAAGAATACGTCAAACATGGGGTAGCTCAAATTGTGTTTGAACAAGAATACGTCAAACATAGAATAGTTTAAATTATGTTTGATCAAGAATGCGTCAAACATAGAATAGTTTAAATTGTGTTTGAACAAGAATACGTCAAACATAGAATAGTTTAAATTGTGTTTGAACAAGAATACGTCAAACATAGGATAGTTTAAATTGTGTTTGAACAAGAATACGTCAAACATAGAATAGTTTAAATTGTGTTTGAACAAGTCAAACATAGAATAGCTTAAAGTCTCTTAGTTTAGCTTCAGTGTATAGAAGTATACGATTACGTTTTGAGTATAAAGCGGTTATCTAAATACTCTAGTGTTTTAAGAGAGGTATGGGACAACGTTTGGAACAGGATTAACCGTTACACGCTTTCTCACAGAAGATTCGAGTTGTCCAGAAGATTAGTGGATCCCGATGTTTGGGTTTGAAGAGAAGACTAGGGAGGTATTCTGCTAAAGAGAGCAATGTCTCCCTTCATTTTAGTTTCTAGTATCAAGAATGAAATTTTCTCGTGTATTTGGAATGTACGTTTATCAAGTCTTATAGGGTTTAGTTGAGACGAACACAAAAAGGTTTCAAGACTAAGAATCCAAGTATGAGTTTGAAAGTAGGATAAGTCAGTTGATTTCAAGTTTCAATATTAAGCTTTACATGATCCTTTATCAATCATGTTTAGTTTTAAGAATACGGGTTTGAGTATTTGTACAAGTTTTACATGACTCAAAAATCTCCGACCTACTGTGTATACGAAGTTTAGTGTTTTAGCAACGTGTATTTGGGCTTTTAGTTCCCGTTGTGACTTATAGCAAATCTTTTACGTGGCAGGAGTTTGATGGGGAAAGTCTTCTAGTATAGGGTAACGGGAAAAGTTTTGGAAATGGTAGTATGTTTACAAATTTATCTTGTTTCATAAAAAAATGCGTAGCTTTCTTTTATATAGTGTATAACTAAGATGTTCAAGAATAATGAGTTAAACAACGATGAGTAGTATAAGTAGGACTTACAAAAAGGTATGTATGATTGTCAAACAAAAAGTTGGTCAAGTTTTGAAGTGTGAAGTTTATATAAAGGGTAAGGATCATAGCTGATTACGACAGTGGTTCGTAAGTTGTGTTGTTTTAAAAGGGTGCTTACGAATCAGAAGGTTTATTCAAGGTTTATTCTTCAAGTATACGTGTCACTTAGGGTTTTTATAGTTTAATGCCACGTTGTTAATTATCTCTAGTACTAACGTGAGCTACTTTGACGAAAGTGTTTGGGTAGAAGTGTTAAGTTTGTAGTGCTAGAAGGAAAGTCAAGCTAGTAAGTGATAACAAGATAAATTTCAAAATAACTCTCGTTAAATGTTTCAAAATTGGGACTTCTAGCCCTTACATAATACAATTTAAACGGAAAATTAAAGTGTGTAAGTAAGTTGATTTAATATGTTCAAAAGGTTTTTATTCATAATACTGAGTTATCACAGTAATACTTTCAAAAATAGTTTTTGATTGGAGGTTGATGGGCTAACGAGGAGGATTCACGGAAGAAGGGGTGGGTCGCAAGGACTCACTTATGTACCCTATTTCCCTAGCCAGAACATACTCATGGGCCTACAACTTCTCTCAGTTGTTGTCACCGATGTTTGGGTTTATGGTACTATGTCGAGGTTCATTATGGGTTTAGAGTCTTAAACGTGGAGCTTGTTTATTCTATAGTAGGCTTCTTCTCTTGCGGGAAAATAATCAGGTTACTAATCCCTTTGTTAATGTACTTTAGGTTTTAAAAGACGTTAAGTTTTGTTTACAAGAAACGGTGATGTGTAAGTTTTAAGGACGCATGAAGGTTTTGAGATATATAAAAGTGTGACAAAGTTTTGAGTTAGTCATAAAATGAAGTTTGCTTGAGTGACGAAAAAAATGAAATGAGACACAAGGTTTCCCCTTATGTGCCAAGTTTATAAAATAATGAAGTTTGTAAAAGGACTTGTAGGGCAATACATAGTTTTAATAGGCTGTTAGTTCAAGGATCATGAAGTTTAAGGATGTATGAACACTTTGAGATGTATAAAAGTGTAGCAAAAGTTTGAGTGAGTTATCTAGAGTAGTTTGGTTGAGTGATGAAAATAAGATGAAACACAAGGGTTTCCCCTTAAGTGTTATGTTCATAAAATAATGAAGTTTATAGGAGAATTTGTAGAGTAATACATAGTTTTAAGGGTTGTATTACAACGATCATGAAGTTTATTGGGTAGTATCTATAAATACAAGTTTATGTATGTAGTTTTTAAGTATAATCTCGTAAGAATTTCTCCTTGAAGGTAACTCCTTCAGGTCATGACGAGTAAGCATGCTGTCATGTGACCATTCTTGAAAAGACGAACATAAGAATCATAGAGTAAAGGTTACAGAGGAAAGTTTTTGAATCATGAATTTATGAAGTGTATAGTATTTGAGATGGTACTCATTTAGTGCATATCACTAAGTAAATACTTTGACATATCAAGAGAGATCTAAGCTCACTAATGTCTAGAGAAGTCATGCATTCCTATAAGTGGATACTCATCCCAAGAATTCCTAGGAAAGCATACGGGTCCAACGGTTGATTTGGATTTATACGAAATGCTTTCCTTGACAGAATTTCCTAGAATACAGGTATCCACCCTTCCGGTCCGCACAAGTTCTCACACATTATCTAGAACTTAAATATTCTTGCGAGAGTTTAGTGGTGGATTAGGCTTAAAGCCTAAGAACATGTCCTCGATGTAGTAGACTTCTTGTAGCACGTAGGTAAGTAGGAACGTAGGATCTCCAAGCGTTCACGTATAAGATTTAAGAATAGAACAAGGAGAGAATTCCTAGTAAAGGACATGAGATAACCCATGTTTGGGTCTCCTAAGTTATAGTCTAGGTCATGTGTCTAATAACCTAATTCCCTATAACCAAGGCTCTGATACCAATCTGTCACACCCCAACCGACGGCGGATTATACGTCGGGGCGGACGCGGTTGTTCAATAGCACAAGGTTGACTATTAAAGTTTAAATAGTTTTATTAAATCACTTCAAGGTTCCAATACAAGGAATAAATCAAATACATATCAAGAATACAAGTCTAATTGATTAAGCATTCTAGGTCCAAGCATCCTATGTGATCACGATAAAGTCTCATGTTGTAGAACCTGAAACATGTGAAAGAATCTGTCAACTACAAAATAGTTGGTGAGATACAAAGGTTTTGACACAGTTTAACAAGGATTTGAAAAGAATTACAATTCACTATGATATATGCATTCTATAATGTAAGTATAAGAAACAAGTATCTTAAACATTGTGCACTTCAACCCTCCAACCAAGTTTAGGCATAACCCGCAGGTTACTCTTATAAGTCTTAAGTTTAAAGTTTAATTCAGTAACAATCACCAAGGGCTCCCCCCGAAGGGGTCAATCAATCAAGGTGGATTGGTCAAATGCAATAGATCTATCATTGTTACCATAGGCTTGATCAAAGTTAATGAATGTGCTAGTTTTAAGTTTAATCTAAGCATACAAGTCTCAAGTTTAACATAAGAATAAGCATCTAGTCATAGTTGTACAAGAATTATATAAGTTTAAAGTTTTGAACATGTTTCACCCCAAAAGTATAGATCCGACACGGATAAGTATTTGCAAGACTTTGAGGGAGAATATCCTCACGATAAGCCTAAGTATGCAAGTCTAAAGATTTAAGTAAAAGTCTAAGACAAAAGATCTAGGATTTCAAGATTCGACTATGGTTCCAAATGGGAGACGGGAATGATTTATGTTTATAAAGTTTTAAAACATATTCTAATTGGAAGTGAATGTCACAGGATTTGGACATCAAAGTTTAAATAGTTTATAGTATAGAAGGATCATGAATTACCATAATCATTTAGAAGTTGTACAATGATTAATTACACAAGTTAGATATAAATGATCAAAATAGTTTTCTAAGTGTTTGTAATGAAATTGAAGTAATAGTTTAACGAATAGTTATTAAAGATTTATATTCAAAGAATAATTATTTATTAAAGAATAAAATTATTTTAAGACTCAATAAAGGTTAATAAGTATTGTTTTAAGAATAACATATTTATTAAGGATAAATGAAGTTATTTAACTAACAAGTAGTGACAAAGATAAATAATCATTTATAAGAATAATTATTTTTATAATGTAGATCATTAAGATTTTTAAAGTATTTAAGTGTTTTAAGCATTTATAATTTAACTTGTAACTTAATAAAAGAAAATGTTTAGGATTTAGTTATGAGTTTAAATAAATAATATTCATTCATGAGTTTTTTTATAAAAGTTTATTAAAATTTCTCATAGAGTTTACATTTTAATACAAGATGTATAAACATTCTTAAAGTTTAATTGAGACCATAAGTATTAAATTGTAAGTTTATAATTGTTTAAATAAAGTTTATGTTTTAAAATCATACGTTTATACGTATTCTACATTTTTGGGGGTTCATAAATCATAAGTTTGCTTTAATTTAGGTTTTACAAGGTTTATAAACATCTTAAAAATAAATAAATTATATTTATTTATTTTTCCAAGTTTTCAACACCGAAATAATTTAGGAGTTTAATCAAATTTACAGTTTCGAGTTTTATAAAACATCTCGTGTTTAGAACTTAAGTTTTTATAAAGTTTAAAAATATTTTTAAACTTTTTAAATGTTTAGTACTATTTTTATTAAAAACTTAATTACATTTTATTTGATTAAAAGGAATACAAGACATAAAAGTATAAGTAAAATTCATTATTAAGTTTATAAAGGTTTAACATAATTTATAAAAATTATTAGGAATTTTTAAACTTCTTTAAAAGTCTAAAAAAATGAAAACGCAAAAACCTGGGTTGACCGGATTCGAACCCGGGTCACCCGGTTCCATACACACAAGCACTAACCATCCCGACTACGGGTTCGTTAGTGTCTTGTACGGAACGAATTTCTTTTAAACAGACTTGAAACGTTTCCCCCCTTTTTCCCTCATGAACCCCAGAACGATCCCCGACCAAATACGACCCGATGATCCCTCTGTCTTTATCGATTGACAGAGGGCAAATGATCCTATCATGAAAACGAAACTAATAGCCATTCGAATTACCTTAAACGATGCTGAAACGAGGGAGAATGGTTCCGGCTTTGAAGTCGGCCGACGTGGACTTCGATCGGTGATTACGAGTTTGATTCGGCAAATTGAGAGTTTGAGTAGTTGTGGTGTGATGTTACTGAGGTTTCTAATCGATATTTATAGCAAATTTCGTGGTTAAATGCCGAATTAGGTGGGTCGATTTCGGTTGGGTTTTTAACGGGTTAAATTCGAATTCACGCATGGTTAGCATTGAATTGATCATCATGACTGGTTGGCTTTGGTCGCATGCGGGGGTCGAACCCGATGTTCATTGAATGTGGACGAAATTTCGCGATTCGGGTAATTTGTGTTCGAAAACGGTTGGAACGGGACTCGAACCCGAGACCTGTTTGGTTTCTGGAAGTATGGGTTTATTACACTTCTGGTCCCTGGTGTTATCATTTCTTGTTAAAAGTTGTTTGAAATATATTTCAGAGTTGACAGTTTTAGCCCCTAGGTTTTTATGAAATAGAAATGTTTAAATAGTTTTTCTCATTTGATAATTTTTTTTATAAAACGAGTTATATGGTTTGTTATTTAGAAATTCACATAATTAAAATGAGTTTACAAACTTATAATTTTAAGAGTTTATATATATATATATATATATATATATATTTTGTAAAACCCTTATATATATATATATAGGTTTCGAGTATAAGAGGTTTATTAAATGAATATCTGTTAAACGGGTCGGGAAATCCAGGATATTACAAAGGGGGAGATCTTAGAGAAGATGTAGGTGGTGATGGTGTGGGTATGTTTGGGATTGATTTTTTGGATGTTTTTATGTGAACGTTTGGTAAGTCTGGTTTAGTTAGTATTTGGTTTTAGTTTTTTGGGTTTATATGTATGGTGATGGATGATATTATGATGGAATATATTAATAGTTTGGATGGTTTTATATGTTTGCTTTTATTACGCATGGAAGTTTAACACGCCATAAAGTTTTTTTTTTCGCAAGTAACAAATATATGAATTAAACGACATAATACATCAAAAAGGTAAAACAAAAACTTAAAGGATTAAAAAACGCATTAAACAACTGGATGCATAATGAACACTATTTTAATACCATAAAAAAAGAAAGACGCCATAAACGTCAAGACGGTTTAAAAAATTACTTAACGGATTAAAAAATAAATAAACATAGAACCAACATTCCATTAAAAGTTACTAAAAGAAAAGATGTGTTAAGATTTCTTCGAAGAAGATCTTAATGATCGAGATGGGCCTTCACCAGGTGTTGTCTTTATAATTTCTTTGGAACAAGTGGATGCATAATGGTCATATTCAAAACACTTTTGACATTGTCTAGATTTCTTCCCTGCCTTGATTATAGCTTCTTCATGCTTTGATTTTAGGCGTTTATACGCACCACATCCTTTGGTCTTGATTCCAACAGGTACTCTTACAGGATACCTTTCATTGAAAGAGTGTTCAACCATTTCAGCAATCCTATCCCTTTTGCTCGGAGCAGGGGCAATAACTTGAACATCATCCGCTTTTGACATGTAACTCTCTAGATGTTTCTTATATAGAGAAAGTTCCCCAAGGTTGTTGGAAAGACGATTAATGTTATATTTCATTGCAAACATTATATCACGCAATAAAGATTGAACACTTTCGTTATCACTTGAAATAACACCATGCTTGGAGGTGTAAAGTTTTGAACTATTGGGGACAACATCTCTAGTCCAACGACAGAGAATGTATTGTTTTGGAAATTCCCTAATATTAGTCAGCTTCAAAACATAAAAAATATGTCTGCACAAAAGCCCAAATTGTTCAAAACGTTTGCAACTACAATATATAGTAGAATCATTTTTGCAAAGCATAACCTGAAAACAATAAAATGATTTTGTCAAAAACACCATATGAAGAAAAGAAAATAAAATAAGATAGAAAAGTAAATAAGTCTCATCAACAAATAGTTTATTTTAAAGAACACAATACATTAAAAAAACACCATAAAAGCAAAAAAAAAAACTTAAACATGTAACATCCCAAAAATAAAACGACAGTTATAATAACCGAATAAACGAACGAGGCATGACGGGCCGGGCCGGATGGGCCGGCGGGCTAGAAGGGGCGAGCATAGGGGAGCCTCCCCTGTAAATAGCCTAAGTCACCACCCTTTATCTCATTTTCAATATCTAGAGAGAGAAACCGTAGAGAGAGAAAGTTGGCGGATCGACCCGAGATTTCAGCCAAGAGTTGCTCCATAGCTCGTGAGAAGAACCTCCGAATCAGAAGCTCGATACAGGTAACGATCCAACCTAGATCTGAGTTTTTGTTCGTTTTTGGGTTTTTTCGGGTTTTGGACGAAAATGTGACGTTTTTACGGATGAAATTGGAAGAAAAACATAGATTTGAGTTCCATAATGAAAAGCAAACGTTTTGAATATTAACAAGTTCAGGATCTTGACGTGATCAGACCCGAATATGAAAGTTAGGGTTTTTGCGGGGAAGCAGATCCTACGTACTTATCAAGTACGCATGAAGTAGATCCTGCGTACTTATCAAGTACACATGAAGAGGGTCCTGCGTATTTATCAAGTACACATGAAGCAAAGTTTGCGCACTTATTAAGTACGCAAGAACAAGGCCCTGCGCACTTGCTAAGTGTGCGCAGGCATTAGGCTGTTTAGGTAAAGTCAATATGTTTAGAAGGTTAAACAGTTAGAGTCGGGATTTGGTCTGATGTATATTTAACTAATCAATTCAGATCGGAAGTGATGTTGTGGGACCTTTGTTTAGGACAACCCAGATTAGCTTATCAGGTGAGTTCTAGAAGCCCTCTTTTGAATGTTTTAATGATGTTTTTGGGCTGGTGTGCATACATACGAAACGATGTTTATGAAATGATGCTTATGAAACTATGTTTACAAAATGAAACGATTTGGAATGAACGGTTTATGAAAAGAAAGTTTTATGAATGGAATGTTTACGAACGAAATGTTTATAAAGAAATGGTTTAAACTGAAGGTAAAGGGTTTTGAAAATGAATGAAATGTTTTATGAAAAGAAAAGAAAAGGCAAAGGTTTTAAAGAAATCATTACAAATCTAGTCTGTCGAATGAATGGAATTGAGGAATGAAGTTTGGGAATGTGATTCCCAGCCTTGTGGTAGATTATGGACAACGAGCCATAGTTTTCATAAGAACAACAGGGGCAGTGTCTTTATGGCCTGTCAATGTTTATGATATTGTACAACTGGTAAGGGAGTAATGACGGTTACTCAGGGGTTAACGTGACCCTACGAAGGTTAAATTATGATCAGATGGTGTTATGGCCATGAGCCATAGTCGTCGATGGAAGTTGTCGGTTTATGGACATGGGAGCCATAGGGGCAACTAAATGAGTATTGTCGGTCCTCGTGCAGTTAAGCCTTAGGGTCAATACAAAAGGGAATTGACGGAATGTATTGTATTGTCGGTCGTCGTGCTGTTAAGCCTTAGGGGCAATACAATAGGGAATTGACGGAATGTATTGTATTCTCGGTCTTCGTGCAGTTAAGCCTTAGAGGCAATACAATACTAAATGACGGAACGAATGGTAGCACAGATTTGGATAATAATGTATGACTTAAATGAATGTTAAATGTTTTAAACGAACGATCCGTTCAACGGTGTTTATGATGATGATAAAATGTTTAAATGTTTTTAATGATGAACGAAAGGCCCTGTTTTCTTATACATGATGTTAAACCCTAATGAATTATTGAATGATGAACCATTTCTTAAATTGAATGAAAACTTGAACTCACCAGCGTAGCTGACTTTTAGTATGCACATTCAGGTTAAGGCAGGTTATGAGGATGGATGTGGATGCTTGGCTAGCGAGATGAGTTACTCGGCTGATCATGAAGACTGGCATCCCGTTATGATTTAGTTACGATATGTTTTAGACAATGTTAACGCTTCCACATTATTAAACAATGTTGACATTATGTTTGAATGAAATTTTCCGCTGCGTTATTTGATATTCAAGTTTAATTACTGTTTGTGAATGAGTAAATCCAACGAGTGAGGCCTCCCGTGTTTGGGGTCTTACAAGTTGGTATCAGAGCAATAGTTTGAGAAATTCGGACACTCCCACTGTCTGAACTTAAACTGTGAATGGGACCGAAAGCGGATGCCAGTACGGGTAACTCGAGCCACAGCATCAAGTATGAAGGTAGTATATATTTACATGAATAGTATGCCTTAGAAAGGGTTAGGTAAGGACTTGTGTTCTGATGGAATCACAAAGGTGGTCAAATAGAAGTCGAAAGGTAGTGTAATGGTTAATTACAGATGGCCAATGTATATTAACATCTTACAGTGCTTGTTGAATTTTATTTGTTAACTAGCGTGATGACATTGGATTCTTGTCTTATAGAACGAAATGGAAAGAAGAGGAAACAGAAGGCGTGGTGGGGGCCATACCGGTTGTCGCAGCAGGACCCTGCACGCCAAGAGTACAATGAAGAAAGAAGTGTTTGCACTTAGACAGAAATTAGTGTGCACGGGACTGAGCCGACTCATGTCAGATAACAACAATTCACCTTTGAACCGGAAGTGAGAGCGGCTTTGGCACGCGAGTTCACTGAGTTGCTGAACGTTTCTCTGCCAGGACTGTTGGCAAAAGCGTTAAAGAAGGCTAGTGAGACGGGTAGGTCTAACACGGCAGTTGGTACCCCGAACACTGAGGCAATCAACGCACCGCTTAACCGTGGTTGCGACTATAAGTCCTTTAAGGCATGTGACCCACCGGGCCTGACTGGGAAGAAGGACGCGTTGGCTACTTTTGACTGGGTGATACGTATGGAAGTCGCCATCCGTCTGAGCGAGTGTCGAGCAAACCAAGTTGTGAAATTTGCTGCTAACTCCTTGAGAAAGGAAGCATCCCATTGGTGGGAAGGTGTACGTCAGGCTAAGGGGGACGAGACGGTTGACGCAATGCTGTGGAACGATTTGAAAACGTTGGTGATTAAGAACTTCTTCCCGAGGAATGAAATCGAGAAGGTGGAAAGAGAGTTTCTGGGATTTAAAGCCGGAAGTAAAACACATCGGCAATACACTACCAAGTTCAATGAATTGGCATGTCTGGTGCCACATCTGATCACGATTGAGGAGAGAAAGATTGCTTGCTACATCCAAGGTTTGCCGGATAAGGTCCGTACTTTCATCAAAGCAAACACCCCTAGCACCTATGATTTGGTGGTGGAACTCAGTGGTGTAGTGTATGATGACCTGGCACTAAATGATGTTGCCATTGAGGAACCCAAAAAGAAACCGAGCTTCCAAAACAAACGAACATGTGGAAAGATGTTTAGGGCTCATGGTAAGAGGGCTCGGGTGGAGGAGATAGCGATGTGTAATAAGTGTGGGAAGGAACATATGGGTGAGTGCAGACTGGGATCCAATCTATGCTTCAGGTGTGGCAAGACTGGACACTACTCACATGAATGTCCCCAGCTCTTCAAATGCTACAACTATGGGGAGAGTGGTCATATGAGCCGGGAATGCACCAAGCCCAGGATGGGTGAAGCCGGGAAGGGGAAAGGCCCGAAGAAGAAAGAAGAGAGGCCCTGAGCAAAGACTCGTGCGTACGTGCTGACGCAAGACCAGGCCAGGGTGGACCCCGATGTGGCGTCAGGTACGTTCATCCTTGACAACACTTTTGTTTCTGTGTTATTTGATTCGGGTGCCAGTAAGATTTTTATCTATGCGACTTTTTGTAAACGAGTGAAGTACACTATCAGTAAGCTAGAAAGGGCCTTTAGCTTAGAAACCGTTGAGGGTAGAACTACGAGAGTGACCGATGTAGTTGACAACTCCACGATAAAAATAGAAGGTCATAGGTTCCCTGTCAGGTTGTTATGGTTTTGGGTGGTTTCGATGTCGTGTTAGGTATGGATTGGCTAACTTCCAATGAAGCGTAAATTATATGTAAATGAAAGATAATCCGACTCAAGGCTCCGGATGGTAGAAAAGTCGAGGTCTTTGGAGATCGTGACGCCCCGATGCCAAATGTCAACTCGATGATTAAGGCAACAAATCACTTAAGGCGCGGATGCGAGGCTTATCTGGTGTACGTAATTGACAAGTGTAAGGAAGTGAAGGAACTAGATGATGTACCCGTGGTACGCGAGTACCCGGAGGTGTTTCTAGAGGATTTTCCTGGGATACTACCTGACATAGAGATTGAATTTTGAATCGACTTAGTACCAGATGCCCGACTCGTGGCTAAGGCTTCATATCGATTAGCACCGGTGGAGATGAAAGAACTTATGGCCCGATTATACGAACTACTTGAGAAGGGATTTATACAACCGAGCATCTCGCCTTGGGGTGCTCCGGTGTTGTTTGTGAAGAAGAAGTATGGTTTGATGAGAATGTGTATTGATTATCGTGAGTTGAACAAACGAACGGTGAAGAACAGGTACCCTTTACCAAGGATCGACGACCTGTTCGATCAATTGCATGGCGCAAGTTGGTTCTCAAAAATCGACCTTCGATCCGGGTACCATCATTTGAAGGTGAGGGAAGAAGACATACCGAAAGCTGCATTTCGCACGCGTTATGGACATTTCGAGTTCCGCGTAATGTCTTTCGGATTGACGAACGCCCCCGCAGCGTTCATGGATTTGATTAATAGGGTATGTCGACCGATGTTGGACCGATCGGTAATTGTGTTCATCGATGATATCCTCATCTACTCCAAGAATGAGGGTGATCACGCATGTCACTTAAAGGAGGTGTTAGAGGCTTTGAAAAAGGAAAAGTTGTATGCTAAGTTCTCCAAATGCGCGTTCTGGATTAGGGAAGTCCAATTCCTAGGTCATGTCATTAGCCCGAACGGCATTATGGTTTACCCGGCAAAGATAATAATGGTAAGGGAATTGAATATTCCTAAGACGCCAACTGAAATTCGTAGTTTCTTGGGATTGACAGGCTACTATCGGAGATTCATCCAGGATTTCTCGAAAATAGCTTCGCCGTTGACAAAGTTAACTTGGAAGGAGGTAAAGTACGAATGGGGTTCAAACCAGGACGGGGCGTTTAAGGAATTGAAAGAGAAGCTAACCAAAGCTCCCGTCTTGGCCCTTCCAGAGGGCAATGAAGACTTGGTGGTATACTCTGACGCTTCGGGTCAAGGATTGGGATGCGTGTTGATGCAACGCGGAAGAGTGATCGCGTATGCGTCACGGCAGCTGAATATTCACGAAGCTAATTATCCGACTCATGATTTGGAACTTGCTGCTGTCGTATTCGCATTGAAAATCTGGAGGCACTACCTTTACGGGGTGAAGTTTACTATTTACTCCGACCACAAAAGTTTGAAGTACTTCTTCGAACAAAGGGAACTTAATATGAGGCAGAGACGATGGTTGGAACTATTGAAAGATTATGACTGTGAAATCATGTACCATCCTGTAAAGGCAAACGTGGTGGTTGACGCTCTAAGCCGAAAGGAGGTGCCTGCTCCTATTAGAGTGAAAGCTTTCCAGTTAGTGGTAACATTAGATGTGATGAGGGAAATTGAAAGAGCTCAAGATGAAGCACTTAAGGAAGAAAACATAAAGAAGGAAAGGATGGTTGGCCAACAGGGCAAGTTGGAATATAACACCCTTGGTGTTAGGACACATTTTGGACGGGTATGGATACCTATGGGTGGCGAGCTTAGAACCAAAATCTTGGAGGAGGCTCATAAGTCTCGGTACTCTATCCATCCTGGTACCAATAAAATGTACCAATATCTGAGGAAGGAATACTGGTGGCCTGGAATGAAATATGAGGTGACAAAGTATGTAAGCAAGTGCTTGACTTGCTCGCAAATAAAGGCCGAACACCAGAAACCGTATGGAAAGATTCAACCACTTGATATACCGGAATGGAAGTGGGAACACATCACCATGGACTTTATAACCAAGCTACCTCGCACAGCTAAAGGTCATGACACCATGTGGGTAATTGTGGACCGCTTAACGAAGAGTGCTCATTTCCTACCTATTCGCGAGACGTTCTCGTCGGAGAGGTTAGCGGAAGTATTTGTTAACGAAGTAGTAGCACGGCATGGGATGCCTTTGGCGATCGTATCTGACCGAGACACACGATTCACATCGAGATTCTGGAAAAGATTTCACGAGGCGATGGGCACGAGGCTTAATATCAGCACGGCATACCACCCGCAAACGGATGGTCAGTCCGAAAGGACCATTCAAACATTGGAGGATGGCTTCGTGCTTGTATTATCGACTTCGATGGCAGTTGGGACAGTCATCTGCCGTTAGCCGAATTCTCCTACAACAATAGTCATCACACGACGATAGGCATGCCACCTTACGAAATGTTGTATGGGAGAAGATGCAGGACCCCGGTTTGTTAGGGTGAGATTGGACAGAAGGAATTAGGAAGTCTTGAAGTCGCAAGAGAAACGTCGGAAAGGTTTGATCAAATCAAAGCACGAATGAAGGCCGCACAAGATCGTCAGAAATCCTATGCAGAAAACGACGAAGGCCTATCGAGTTTGATGTTGGGGACAGAGTATGTTGAAAGTGTCACCGTGGAAGGGAATCATACGATTCAGGAGGGGAGGAAAGTTAAGTCCGAGGTTTGTCGGACCATTTAGGATAATGGCACGGGTTGGTGAAGTCGCTTATCGGTTAGAGTTGCCTGATGAGTTAAGTGGGATTATCCTACCTTCCATGTATCACACTTGCGAAAGTGTTTGGCGGATGAATCGGCTCACGTACCACTTACTGACATCGAGGTCAACCACAGCCTTAACTACATCGAAGAACCGGTGGCCATCATAGACAGAAAGGAGAAGCGTTTGCGTAATAAGATTATTCAATTGGTTAAAGTCCAATGGAAGCACCGAAAGGGATCGGAATCTACTTGGGAAACGGAGACGGAAATGAGGGAGTCGTACCCTCAACTATTTGACTTATGATAGGTTTCGGGGACGAAACCTATTGTAAGTGGGGTAGACTTGTAACATTCCAAAAATAAAACGACAGTTATAATAACCGAATAAACGAACGAGGCATGACGGGCCGGGCCGGATGAGCCGGCGGGCTAGAAGGGGCGAGAATAGGGGAGCCTCCCCTATAAATAGCCTAAGTCACCACCCTTTATCTTATTTGCAACATCTAGAGAGAGAAACCGTAGAGAGAGAAAGTTGGCGGATCGACACGAGATTTCAGCCAAGAGTTGTTCCATAGCTCGTGAGAAGAACCTCTGAATCAGAAGCTCGATACAGGTAACGATCCAACCTAGATCTGAGTTTTTGTTCGTTTTTGGGTTTTGGACAAAAATGTGACGTTTTTACGGATGAATCTAGAAGAAAAACATAGATTTGAGTTCGATAATGAAAAGCAAACGTTTTGAATGTAAACAAGTTCAGGATCTTGACGTGATCAGACCCGAAAGAGAAAGTTAGGGTTTTTGCGGGGAAGCAAATCCTGCGTACTTATCAAGTACACATGAAGCAGATCCCGCGTACTTATCAAGTACGCATGAAGCAGATCCTACATACTTATCAAGTACGCATGAAGAGGGTCCTGCGTATTTATAAAGTACGCATGAAGCAAAGTTTACGCACTTATTAAGTACGCAAGAACAAGGCCCTGCGCACTTGCTAAGTGCGCAGGCATTAGGCTATTTAGGTAAAGTCAGTATGTTTAGAAGGTTAAACCGTTAGATTCGGGATTTGGTATGATGTGTATTTAACTAATCAATTCAGATCGGCAGTGACGTTGTGAGACCTTTGTTTAGGATAACCCAGATTAGCTTATCAGGTGAGTTCTAGAAGCCCTCTTTTGAATGTTTTAATGATGTTTTTGGGCTGGTGTGCATACATACGAAAAGATGTTTATGAAATGATGCTTATGAAACTATGTTTACAAAATGAAACGATTTGGAATGAACGGTTTATGAAAAGAAAGTTTTATGAATGGAATGTTTACGAACGAAATGTTTATAAAGAAATGGTTTAAACTGAAGGTAAAGGGTTTTGAAAATGAATGAAATGTTTTATGAAAAGAAAAGAAAGGGCAAAGGTTTTAAAGAAGTCATTACAAATCTAATCTGTTGAATGAATGGAATTGACGAATGAAGTCTGGGAATGTTCCCAGCCTTATGGTAGATTATGGACAACGAGCCATAGTTGCCATAAGAACAACAAGGGCAGTGTCTTTATGGCATGTCAATGGTTATGATGTTGTACAACTGGTAAGGGAGTAACGACGGTTACTCAGGGGTTAACGTGACCCTACGAAGGTTAAATTATGATCCGACGGTGTTATGTCCGTGAGCCATAGCCGTCGATGGAAGTTGTCGGTTTATGGACATGGGAGCCATAGGGGCAACTAAATGAGTATTGTCGGTCCTCGTGCAGTTAAGACTTGGGGGCAATACAAAAGGGAATTGACAGAATGTATTGTATTGTCGTTCGTCGTGCAGTTAAGCCTTAGGGGCAATACAATAGGGAATTGACGGAATGTATTGTATTGTCGGTCTTCGTGCAGTTAAGCCTTAGGGGCAATACAATACTAAATGACGAAACGAATGGTAGCACAGATTTGGATAATAATGTATGACTTAAATGAATGTTAAATGTTTTAAACGAACGATCCGTTCAACGGTGTTTATGATGATGATAAAATGTTTAAATGTTTTTAATGATGAACGAAAGACCCTGTTTTCTTATACATGATGTTAAAACCCTAATGAATTATTGAATGATGAACCATTTCTTAAATCGAATGAAAACTTGAACTCACCAGCGTAGCTGACTTTTAGTATGCACATTTAGGTTAAGCCAGGTTATGAGGATGGACGTGGATGCTTGGCTAGCGAGATGAGTTACCCGGCTAATCATGAAGACTAGCATCCCGTTATGATTTAGTTACGATGTATTTATGTTTTAGACAATGTTTACGCTTCCACGTGTTTAAATAATGTTGACATTATGTTTGAATGAAATTTTTCGCTGGGTTATTTGATATTCAAGTTTAATAACTATTTGTGAATGAGTAAATTCAACGAGTGAGGCTTCCCGGGTTTGGGGTCTTACAAAACATAATGTACCTGAAAAAATCTGCTCAAAATCCTTTGTAAAAAAACCTAATAAAGTCAGCAACTTTTTCGTACTTTGCATTCAAGCATTTTTGTAGTTTTACAATCTCATACTGAACATCAAAAAACTCAGTTTTCGTATAAATTTCAGCAGCTTGCTTCTCAAGAACATAATTTGTTTTAAATTTAGGACACGTATAACGAGTATCATGGTCATTCTTCCTATGAGTATGACATTGGGATTCAATTTCTGTTTCAAAATGAGACAAAAACTCTACCAAAGTAGATTTCGAATTGCAAACTTGACCAAAGAAATGGTTCTCACTTTCGGACCTCGACGTCGTTTGCATTAGAACAGAAAGAATCTCGTCCCTATATTAATCTGGTATCCATGATTCTCTCAACCCAAATATATCAAACAACCAACTGTTTTGAGAAAGATTATACTTGTCAATAACATCTGCCCATTTTTCTTCAAATTCTTGGGGCGTGAGAGCATCGGTCCAAACTGTGTTACAAATATCTTTTTTTATGTGAATTTAGACATCATAATACACATATAAAAAATATACCTTTGTAGAGAATTTGTGCATCACATGCAACATACATAACCTATAACGAGTGTCTGTAAATACCTCCTCAATAGCTTTCTTCATAGTTGGATCTTACAACAACTTTAGGTGCTTTACCAAAAGCCTTCAAAAACACAGTCAACAACTAATTGTAAGTCTCAGATGTCTCTGATCCCAAAAGAGCAGCCCCAAAAGTAATATTGTTACTATGATTGTCTATACCGGTAAATGGAACAAACACCATGGAATAACTGACAAAAAAAACGTCACATATTAAACATAACAAAAAAATGTATAGAAAATATATATATATATATATATATATATACACACACACATAAACCTGTTTGACCGGTATGTAGCATCAAATGACATCACATCCCCAAATACATAATAATTCCTCTTGCATTCTTCATCAACTCAAAACAAACCTTTCAATTGATTTTCTTTGTCGGTAATATAATAACATGAAAAGTTAGGAATATTAGATTTCTTCTCCATAAGATGAAAAACTGCCATCTGCGCATCGTATTCACCGATAAATAATTAATTTCCCTCTTAAAATTTCCTCCGCACCAACCTCTTCAAAACCACCAAACATAGTTCTCATCACATTAAAAGCCTTGACAGGTCTAATGTTTATTGTAGACATACTATAAATCATATGCTTTTGAAAGTGTGTCAATCGTCTTGAAGAAGGCAAGAAATGCATATCATGTTTATCTACAAAATCATGATTTCGTTCCTCAACAAACTTATAAATACTCCACTTATCTTCATATGGGTTGAGACAAATTTTAGCTTTACAACCGGTACTCTTAGACGAATTTCTTCTGTATATCTTCTGATTGCCAATATCATCCAATGTATTAACATTTTTCATCTTATGAAAACCCTCTTTGGAACAAACAAAATACTTCAATTTACTAACACCACGAGCACAACTATATTATGTACTCTTTCGGACAGCAAAACCTTCGGCTAGTGCATACTTCTGATAAAGACTAAAAGCATCATCAATTTTATCAAAAATAAGTCCACACATAGGCTTTTGTTCCTCAATGACATCAAGTATGTATAACTTTCTTCCAGTGTTTGGTGAAATTCTTTCAATCCTAATAACACTATAACTGTAATCTACAAAGTATCACAAAAAACGCCATAAGTAATAATACTACAAAATGCAATAACAAATAAGCAGATTGAGACTACAATAACAACTTATATTCTAAAACGCCATACAAAATATAATAAATACGAATACAAAATTAACATTGCGAATATATGCTTGTCAATTACTAACATAATAAAACGCTATACACAATATACAAACAATAAACAATTTCAGAAGACTACATAACCATACAGTTTCACATAGCGATACAAACGAATACAACATAAATTATGTGAATAAAAACACCATACATAAACGCCATGCGATAGAACACTAAATCAAATGCCATACGTTTAATTTTGTACAGATAAATATAAATAAAATCAACAAAACACCATAAATTTTGTAACAACGTATAACAGTAACCCAACTTACATATAAAATTAAAACACCATAATCAATCAACTAATTATACAATCTACATGCATAATGAAATTATCGATCAGTATACAATACCTTGGATATCAGGAACAGAAGAATCCGACATGATAAAGTCAAAAGAAAAATGAAAAATTAAAACGCTATTTGCAAAATCACAAAACCCTAATTAAATGAAACAAAATACGCGAAGAATTATATAAATACCTGTACGAGATCCGGAGAAACGAAAAAAACTGAATGTAATTAACACGCAATAAGAACCCGCAATGACTGCAATGTCTATTATACCCCTCCGCGTGAAATTGAGACTATGCCACGTGTTAGCCTACCAATCCTTCCTACAATTCTCACAGATTTATGTCTTCCTAGTGGAACCCTATACTATATATATTTTTTTTAATTAACGGTATAAATAAACAACAATAAAAAATAAATACAACAGTATAATGTAAAAAAAGATAGTAAAAATAAAAGGTAACTTACTGTATATAGAGGAAGAGTGGTATCGCAGAGTAGGAGTGTTCCTAGCTGGTGAGAGACTTATGCACAGCGAATGGTTGGAAGGGTAAATATTAAGGTAAAAAAGACTTTTTTTTATGAGAAGGGATATAATATGAAGTACAAAAGAAAATTAAAGACTTAGGAGCTTATGCAAGGAGGACGGAAGAGGAAGCCCTTAAAGACTCCATAAATTGGTTGAATGCTTGATTTTTATTAAAATTTTCGGGCTGTCTTACAACTGAAGGGAAGCCCTTAATTTATAGGGAAAAAAAACAAACAACAATAATTACAGACTAGAAATACAAAAGAAAAATAAAAGGCTACAAATTAAAGAAGTAATAAGACAAGACTACATTATTCAAAAGAGAAATAATTTGCATGAGTGCTGTCGGAGATAATTGTTGAGGGTTGTTAGGAATCTTGAATTTTTTTACCATTACGCCATTCTCTAGAAGTCTTTGTGTGTGCTGTCTATTGACTGTGGAGAACCAGGATATGAGTCAATGAACTCAGTGTCTTCTTGATTAAGAATGTGTTTGAGCTCTAGAGTATCCCCTTCCCCATGAATGGAAGGAGCATATTCCAGTTTTTATGAGACCATATTTGTGTATAATGGCCTTCAGCTAATAACTTATAATTTTCCCAATGAAGTCTAGCCAGTAGGCTTTAGGTCTGTTGATGTTTTGTAAAGAAACACTTTTCTTCTTGACCTTTAGGATCTTCGTTTTTAACAATTTTGTATGTATCATCTAACCAACAAAGGTCAGGGAAATTTATCTTGATTTTTATACCGAGTGTCCTGAGAAAATTCTTTGTTTCGATTTTGTGGCTGACAAACATCCTTTTTTTCTAGCAGGCTTGTAGGTATGCTCGTTTGCATATGGTAACGAGGAAAACATCTTGCATCCTACCGTTGGAGGAAAGATATGTGTGGCGATATTTCCTGCTACTATTGTAAATTTTTCTCCAAAATGATCTAGGAGTTGTTCTGTATCAGCATTTAGTCTATATTCTAAATAATAAATCATACCATTGTGGTAAAACTGAATTATTTGTTCATTAGGTAAATCTGTAGGATAATTTATCTGAAGGAGGAGGAGACTGGTTCCGTTTCCTTCTTTATCTGTTTTTTCCACAACTTTTACCCCTTTGTATGTTTCTTCACCAAAAGCTATTTTTACTATTCTCTGTTGTAGTTCATACAGAACTAACGGGAATTCTGTGTATATTTTCTATGAAATAATCTGTTCAACTTCTGGGAATTGATCTATGACTGGTTTCATGCAGCGTTTCCACGACATATCTAGGAGCCTTGCCTTGAAACAATCAAAGTCCCCGATTCTTTTCAAGTTTTTGTAATAACTTTTATTTTTTATTTTGAGAATAGCCACTTTTTGTTTTAAAAGGTTATTCTCAAGCTGGTCTTGTATATTTTGTGTATTTTTTCGTTGTTGTATCAGCTGTTCCTGTAGTTTAGCAAACATTTTTTTCTAAGTTTTAATTATTTACTCAGGATTAGTTTTTGCTATTTCTGAAAAAGTTTGAACCTCTTCATGTTTTATGAAAAAATCATTTATGCCAAAATATTCTCTAGCAGTTTTTAAGGCTTCAACGAAACTGCAGAAACCCTTGTACACCGGGCTAGGACACTATATATATTTTGCCACTTTTTGTATCAGCTGATTCTTTTCAAGTTTTTGTAACAACTTTTATTTTTTATTTCGAGAATAGCCACTTTTTGTTTTAAAAGGTTATTCTCAAGCTGGCCTTGTATATTTTGTGTAGTTTTTCGTTGTTGTATCAGCTGTTCCTGTAGTTTAGCAATAATTTTTTCTTAAGTTTTAATTATTTACTCAGGATTAGTTTTTGCTATTTCTGAAAAAGTTTGTACCTCTTCATGTTCTATGAAAACATCATTTATGCCAAAATATTCTCTAGCAGTTTTTAAGGCTTCAGCGAAACTGCAGAAACCCTTGTACACCGGGCTAGGGCACTATATATATTTTGCCACTGTTTCCCATTTATTAAAAATTCCAATTTTTGTTCTTCAAAAAATTATGTAGCGGGTGAACTTTAGTCTTTGTTTTTCTCGCGTTTTTGTGCTCTGTTCAGAAAAAGTAGATACTTAGAGCATTTAAAACTTGCACTTTAAATGTGGATGCGTTTGGCACTGTTTGTACATGCCATAGGTTGCCTAGTAAGCATTGCTTCTTTTCTGTAAGTTTCATCCCTATTATTGGGCGGAACTTTTTGTTCATATATGTACATTTCAGTAAAGCATAGTTCCCAAAGGTAATGACATTACTTTGGGTGTCTGAGCTCATTTTTTGTTTATACTATGTATATTTTGAGCGAGCATCAACTTTAGACCTTTCTTGCTCCTGTGAGAAAGCGTAAAACTGTGTAATTCCTTCTAAGCCATCATGGGTCGGAGACATGTGTGTATTGCTGTATATTTTTCCTGCCTCCATTGACTGGCTCATTAGTTTTTCTGTCTGTTCTTCTTCCATTGAAGATATGCTCATTAAAGAGCTTTTCTTCTTTAGCTTTATAGGATGTATAAGTTTTTCCTTCCCTTTACTTCTCCTGTCCATCTAAAAACAATAATTTGTTAATGTTTCTTGATATCATATATGCTATCCCGTTATTTTTTCCTTTTATATATTCAAAATTAATTGTATAACCATTTCCATGTATAATATTTTGTAAATTAATCCATCTGGTCCTATTCATCTTTTTACTCTGATTATTTTTAATAAATCTAACTATAGTTTCACAATCTGTTCTGACTGTAAATTCATTGTGCAAAAAGATTTTAAAATTTTCTAATACGTTTATTAAAGCTTGTATTTCAAAATCTATGATTGTCCAATTTGTTTTTGAATGAAAATTTCCACTCGTATATGAGCATATTTTTTCTTTGCTTTTTGCACTATACTTATTAGGTTTGCAGAGGAGTACTGCTCCCCAACCTTCTTTGCAACCGTCTGTTTCAATTATAATATAGTCTGTTACTAATGGTAGCTCTAATGGTCTAATATCCTTTACCATTTGTTTGATATTTTTAACTAATTTTATATCTTCTTTATTAAAAAATCGCTGTCCATTTTTTGTTGTTTTGCTATATAATGGTCCTACCAATTTAGATAAGCCTTGAATAAATTTTCTCGCATAGTTTACAAGTTCTAAGAAGGCTTGAGATTGTTTTAAATTTTTGAATTTTTCTAGAAATTCTAATATTTTTGTAGATATATGTGGCTGCAGTTATATTTTTCCATCGCCTATTTCTAATCCTAAAAAGAAGATTTTTCTTTTAAACAATTCCATTTTTTTTAAATAACTATACCATTTTCTTTGATTTCTTAGAATATTTTTTGCAAGTGCTTCTCATGTTCCTGCACTGTCTCACTTGCCACCAAAATATCATCAATATAAACTAAACAGAAGTCATATTTTAAAAATATACTATCCATAAATCTTTGAAATATTGATGGCGCGTTTTTTAACCCAAAGCTAAGAACGTTCTATTCAAATTGTCATTCTGAACATGTGAATGTTGTCCATGGTTTAAAATTTCCTTCTAGTTTTAATTCATTATATCCTGATTTTAAGTCAAATTTTGAAAAGACTTTTTTCTTTTGTATAAGTTGTATTAAACTGTCCTCATTTGGAATATTATAACCATCATCTTCTGTATTATCATTTAGTCTTTTATAATAGTATACTATTCGAGCCTTTCCTCTTTTAATTTCACTGTGACTTTTTACTATGAATGCCGCTGATCTATGAGGACTTTCTGATTTTCTAATTAAACCTTGTTCTATCATTTCTGGTATTTGCTTTCTAAATTCTTCTTTATCTAAAGTGCTATATTCTATGTTTGTGGTTCTTATCGTAATATTTGGATTTTTTAATTTAAATTTACAGATATATTGAACTTTTGATTTTGTAATATCTTCTCCTATTAGCCCAATCTTTTCTAAATGTAGTATTTTAGGATAATTTATACTTTTTGTAACATTTTTACCTTTTTCTAATTCATGGCTTAGGAATTCTGTGAGTAATCTTAGAGTTTCATTTTCAAGAGGTTTTTCTCTATTATTTTTATTTTTTAAGAATTCTAAATTACCGTGTCCACCTCGCCTACGAGCCACCTCTTATGTGTTATTATATCTTAATGTCGGAACACTATAAATATGTTTACTTAAGGTTATAATTTTTTTTGTTATTGTTATGGCACCATTTAAACCTAAAATAAAGTCTAATCCTAATACAAAATCTTGAGACTTGATATACTGAGGGTTTATATTTACATGTGGTATTTCATATTTCACACTATAGTTACATTCGAAGTCTAAATATTGTATTCCTGTTGATTCTAAATAGTGTGTTATAGAGATTAACCTATTTTCTACTGTTCTGGTTACTAATTTATATGTTAATAGTTTATGGTATTAGGCTGGTGCTAGGCTATATGATATCAATCTTTTTGTTGCTCCAGTGTCTACTAAGGCTGTTAAGTCTAAAAACTTATTAGTGTCGAGCCATAATCTACATTGGATATTTATCATGTTTGTCGAACCTTGTGTTTGTATGTAAGTTAACTCTGCCTCTGTTGACATTTGATTTAACTCTAACTCAGTGAGGACTTGTTTTTTCTTTGCTATCATATCTTCTAATTCGTCAACCTTTTTACTAATAGTCTCTATTTTTAGATTATGCAATTCTGATATCAGTTCTGGTCTTTCTAATTTCTCATTGTATGCGTTTGTTTTTGTGTCATATTTGTTATTCGTATATACTTCTATGTTATGTATGTCTTTGAGACAAATATAACACATTTCTTTAAAACAATTATTACATTGAGATCTTTTCTCTATACTTGGATAATATCCACACTTATATAGCATTTTATATAGTTATTACCTTTTTATGTACCCAATTGTGGTTGCAGTCTTTTGTATTCATACAAGTATAAGTAACTTTTGTTTTTGGTTCTTCTTTGCTATATATACTGTAAATAGATTCATTATCTGTATTATCAGTTTCTATGGCTTCTATCTCATAGTCTTTTAATTGCTCTACTAAATTACTTCTTTCTTTATTTTTACTTTTATCTGGACATTTATTAGCTAAATGTTTTTCTTCTTCACAAATAATTACACTTCCTTGTTTGAGGTTTTTTAACATATCTATTTTTATAATATGGTTTATATTCTTTTTTGTAGGTCGTACTTTTTCTAAGTTTTTTCTTTCTATCATAATATCCATATGCTTGTGGTGTGTAGATAGCTGTTTACAAAACGCATATGCATTTCTTTTTAGTTGTTCTTGTAAGGCTACTTCTTTACATTTTTCTTCTAATATTTCAAATGTATAAGTTATTCTAGGTCCCATTCCTAGATTAGTTTGATTACCATATTGTTGTTTCCAAGCTCCGTGTATACTTTTTCCTAGATCTCCATGTAATTTTATAAAATATTTATCACATAGATTGTCGTCCAAAGCTTGTCCTGTTTGTGATAATAATCTTGTGACATCTAGGGTAAATTCATTTATATATCTCATATCTGCTATGCTCTTGTTCTAAGTTTCTAATTGCTGTATCTTGTATTAAACTATTATTTTTTGCTAGGTCGACTCCTAAGATAAGAGTTCTAATTTGTGATGTAAAATTATAAGGGTTATCTCCTAATGCTTTTAATCTATTTATTTTAGTTGGGTCTTGGCCCTTCTTACTTTGCCATATTCCTAAAGCTGTTGGTCCTAATGGAGTTTCTAAATAGGCAAACATGTCCATACTATCTTTTTTATTTGTTTCCCACATTCTTACTACTGTTTGTTCCCAAGTTAATATTTCGTCTATCCAAAGCTGTGGTTTTTGTTGTTCTATTAATAACATATTACCACTGTATATATTTTCTGTTGGTAATCTGCTACCTTTTCCTCTAATATTGTTTTCTTGTTGATAACTTGTGGATGGTTTTGTCCATGGTTCTCTACCTATCATTTCTTCTGGTGTGTCTCTTACTGTATTCCATTCTGTTTTTGGTCTTTTATTTAGATTTGTCATAACCGTATCCATAAAGGATTGTTCTTGTTTAAAAAAATCTGACAACATTGTTTTTCCTAATATAATATTTTCTACTAATGGTAAATTAAAATGTTCTTGTAACTTGTTATAACTTTCTTCATATGTCATTCCTAAGTCTAACATACATTCTATAATCATATCGTCTACTTCTTCTTGTATATTTAATTCTGTGATCTTTCTGTTAATTATTTGTTCTAATGTTTTTTTAGTTTCTTCATTTTTAAATATTGTATTTGTTTCTTCTTCTTGCTCTAGATATTATAGCAAACTATAATCCATATCTTCTTGTTCAAATTTAATAAATTCTAAGTTTATTTCTTCATTTTCTGTATCATATATTGGTTTGTTGTTTTCTTCATCTATATCTGATTCTATATTCATAAAGTTACATTCTGTTTCGTTATCGTTACTTTCTTCGTATTTATTTTCTTCTTTTTTGAAATCTATAAACCTTAAACTTTGAATTCCATCTAATCCTTCATATATATAACTTTTTTTAGGTATTAATGTTGTATTATTCTCTTCTTTTAGGTCGCTTAATTGCCATTATAATCTTGCTAATTCTACATGATCAATTTTAACCGGTTCTATCATTTGTATTGATTTTGATGCTATAGTGCTAACTATCCCATCTATATTTACTTTATATTTCATACCTGATCTGTTACTCGCTTTTCCTAGAACTCCTATACTTATTACTATGTTGTTTCCTTGGTAATTTTCATAACCTTTTGTTTGGAAAGCTATTTTCAGATTTTGTAAATCTTTAATATCTTTTAAAATTCCAGTGTATTTTGACTAAGATTTATTTCCATTCCTGAAATGATTGCTTTATTTAGTTATGTTTTCCAACTTTTGTCTAATAGTAGTGCTAATAATTTTGTTCCTAAATCTTTTCTTCCTAACGCTTTTATTCCTATAATTATCAAGCCTGTATGTATGAAATGTTTTCCTCATTGCTTGATTCTTTGTATTGTTTCTGGTGAAAATAAGTCTACAGATACAGTTTTATCTAGAACTCTTAGACTTTCTTCTCTTGTACTTCGTATTAATGTCGTGCTATTTTCAAATCCTTAAATGTCAACACAACATTTAATTGTATTATCTGTTTGTTACTGTTTAAGGATTTAAAATTTAAGGATTTAAAACTCTTAGATTCCTAAATCTTTTCTTCCTAACGCTTTTGGTATAATATTTAAGGATTTAAAATTTTGAGCTGATGTTGGTTATATAAGTTTATATTTCTGTCTAAATCTATTTCTTATTCTAATTGTATTATCTGTTTGATCCTGATCCTCTTCTAATTATTTTATTTATGAAAGAATTGGATGTTATAATATCTTGTATATTACTGGTTGAATTTCTAGCTTCCTGTATAGTTCTGCTTCTCAAAATTTTTTTATTACTACTCTATTTTTATTTCGTCTATACTTAATTTGTATATAGCGTCTGTAATTTTTTCTATATCATTATTAGTTTCTTCTTTGTTTGTTATGTTCTTTTTTATATCTTTTAATTCTATTATAATTTGACTGTTTTGATTTTTAATATATTCTATTTTGTCGACGAACTTTTTAACTTCTTCTGTTTGTTTATTTATGTGATTTACTAGTCTATCTAGTATAAACTTATTATTATGAGATTCTTTTTGTAAACTATATGCTAAGTTGATTATTAAATCTGTTAAACCGTTTAAATGTATGTTATCTGTGTGTAAACTGTGGTTTTGTTTTTCTTTAAATCTGCAAATAAGATTATAATAATTTTTATTAATATTTTTATAATCGCTTTTTTCTGCAAATTCTAGATTTAGAAATTCTAGTTTCTTGAAAGCACCCGAGGTTGTTTGAGACTCAATTTTTATAGAGAACCCGCTCTGGTGAAGATTTGGCATAACTTACTCTTTGATATTAATTTAGCTTAATAGTTAGTTTAATTATATAATAAAAATACTTGGGATATAAGAAAATCTTTAAGGGTTAGGGCCATCCAAAATACAAGGACCTCGCTTTAAAAAATATAAGCATATATATACTAGTTGGGTGCTCGCGCGATGCGGCGGCGATGACAATTTACAACTTGTTACTTGTTTTCTATTAGTTTATAAATCCTCTCATGATATATTACATAGTATTTCTGTTAATTTTGTTATTCATAGCATCGTTGTTATGCCAAAAAAAGAAAACCCTTGATTACGTCAAACGAAGATATCGGACATGATGGTTACGCCAAACAATTGATGGCCCTTTGAGCGTTTTCTATGGGCTATTCACATAACATGTGATCGTATTCAAACCAAAAAGGTTATGACCCTTTTGAAGTTGGACAATCATTTTCACCCAGTGCAACATTGAACGATGATGCTTATTGGGATAATTAGTTAATTACACAATAAAATAAAAGGGTAACCCGTTGTGCTATTATCTTTCTTACAAAGAAGGAACGCGTGGATGACATGAAACTTCTTCTAAAAGGATACCCTCTGCAAATAAAGTAGGATGCATTTACACATTTCTAATTTTTTACCTATGTAATAGTATATTTTTCCTGTTTATTCATGTAGATATATTAATTTGATAATTCATGTAGATATATTAGTTTATTGAATAAATTACATATATCCCCAACCCTTAACTTAACTTTAATTACATATTCAGCTAGTTTCTACATAAAATAGTTTCATCCTCCATTAATATAAGATAAAAATCATGTGTTATCATGTAGCCAGAAGTCAAAAGGTAGAGAACAACCAAATCATGCGATTCAAAATGATCACATGCACAAAAAAGAACTAAAGAAATAACAAATGCAGAAAAAGGATTGATCTTGAAAGAACATAAAACTTGATGAGTAAACAATGTAAACCTCTCTCACAAATTTGAATAGTTGCTTAGGAGTCAACAATCAACATATGTTTTTACTTCACAATGAAGCAAATATTAAAAAAATCAACAACTAATTAGAAACTACTATGTTTTGTAATGATGTTATAGTTGATGATAAGCTTAAAGAGTATTGCTCTGTGCCTACATAGCTCAGTAGATAAGCTGCCAATTGGTACCAAAATGTTATTCTGAAGTTCCTTAATTCTCTTGCTAGTCGACTCCCATCGTTCATGGAGATCACCTTGCTTGATAGGAAACGATCTCCTTAAATGCAAAAAAAAATAAAAATATTCAATGTCGTATTGATAGGCTGACATAGTAAACATTAGAAAATGAAGCATACCCCATACTTGGAGCAACAAGTTTTGCAAGCTTTTCAACTAATATAAGAGCATTTTATGTAGAAACATGTAATGATGTATCCAATTATTAGTGTTTTCAAACTTATTTATATTTGATTATTAACATTTTTTTTTGGATTTTTTTATTATATTTCTCATATTCTCTGTATTGATATATTTTTAGTAGTGTTTTTTATTTTTATATTATTTATGACTTCGTCCGGTTCTTAAATCCGGTCCAACCAGTCAGACCGGTCCGGCCAGTAAACCTCTAAGGCGTCCGGTTCGATGTCCTGTCCGACCGGTGAACCTCTAGTTTATATTAGATCATTAGTAATAGAATATCAGAATTATCTTAAAATGGAACCTTAAAAAGTTCATATTACATTATCTAATATTTTTAAAAAAGGGTAATTTCGAGAATCGAACACGTTACCATGCTTCACTATGTATCTTAGGAGTCCAAGTTCACAGACTTTTGCTGACCTAAGATTTACACCTGCAACAAATCTAAGAATCATCATATACGCTACATTATATGATTGTAAAAATTTGTAACCATTAATTACCAACAAAATATTAAAAATACATCCCGGTTAAGAATTCAAAACTTGTTTAGTGGAATTTATTAAAAATTCCTACCTTAATCCTGTCAAACTAACATAGACTTTCAGAAACCAAAAAAAATATTTAAAATTGATCTAAATACTCACTTTTAAATTTGAGAAATTACAATTGTATTCGGTAAGCGAATCAAGATGGCCCCATTGTCATGAAAATATCAAACCTGATGCACAATGTAACAAAACTAACATAGATTGTAGCACATACCTCTGTCCCCCAAAAAGGAAAGGCATGCTTCCATAAGTCATCTTGCATAAAAAAACAGATATAAAATAGGAATATAAACATAAATTAGTCGATATATGACTGTTTATGATAAACTGATAACATGAATACAAATTGCCTCAAAAAGGTCCAAATATTCCTTCAGAAACAATATTCACACCGGATACAACAGAGTCGTACTTTTATTTTATTAACATGTATAAATTGCATCAGGCCATCAGCATACCTTGTCTTCCCTTCAAGAAACTATTTTAGTATTCATCAAATGTCTAAAATATCCCTCACCTAAAAATAAAATTTGAAAAATTACCACATAGAACAATATATTATAGTTTAAATATTAAAATATAAAAAAAGTAAGAAAAGTAGACTATAGCCTGAAACTCTGTAATATATAAAGCATTATTTTTATCCTTCAAAGTCAGAAAAGTAGACTATAGTCGGAAAAGTGGACCGTAGCTTCTATGTCTTGTTCCTGTAATTGTTTTTAAAAAACAATTCAAGTAAAAGTTGATGTGATTTAATAGGAGAAAAGTATGGGGAAGTAAAAGAACCTTCATAGGTCTACTGCTCCTCTTTCCAATGCTGAGTAGGTCTGCTACATCCTAAAAAGAACCAATAAATTTGATTATGTGTCAACCCAATCCGCCTAACTCACGCGTCTTGCCACCTCTGCTTAAGAATTCAAAATTATAGGAAGTTCCTACAGCTTTCATTACCACTCTGTAAACGCTAGACAGCCAGAAACATGTTCCAACTGCAACCAGATTTCCAAAAAAATAAATATGATTATTTTCTAAGATCCGGATCTCTTTTCTCTTTCTCTAAATTCTTCCTCTCTCTCTCTAAACACTTCTATCTCTCTAAAACCAGACACAAACGAAAATCAAATAAGCTAGATCCGGTGACCCGTGCTAGGGTTTCGGACGATCTAAGAACAATTTCATGGCGATGAAGGTAGATCGACGACCTGTTGAAGATGATGACATGTTTAAGCCTACTCGACGCTGTCATTTTTATTTGATAGATCCAGTGACCTATTGAACAATTTCAAGCAAATGAAGGTAGATTTGTCTCTCTTTCTCTCTAAACTCATCGTTACCCTTTTATCTCCGCCTCCCTCTCACTCTCGATCTACTTTTTGTCTGTGAGTTCTTGGCTGCCGACGCACCCCACCATATATACCTTTGATTCAGTGGAAACTTTTTTTTATAATCAACCATATTTCTTGTAAAATCATTATGTTGAATGTAATGTATATACCAAATCTATGTTTAAAATATCGCCAAGTCATTTCTTGAATTGAGTCGCTATTTAAGTAATTTACCTTGTAAATTATTTTTTGCTAATTTGTATGTATATAATATTTGAACTGCAACTCATGAGGAAAATGGCTTTAATTATTTTATAAATGCAAGAATGCCTAGCCACTGTAGGTACAATGAGTAGAAGAAGAAGAAATGATATACAAGTTTTTCAGCAAATGATCAACACCACTGTAGGTACTGTAATTGCAAATGTCTTTCAGCAAAGAAATTTCACGATTGTAATTTTAAATTTATATTTTAAGAATTATAACTAGTTTACTTTTGAATTTGTAACATCCCAAAATATAAAACGACAATTATAATAAAAGAATAAACGAATGAGAAATGACGGGTCGGGCCGGATGGGCCGGCGGGTTTGAAGGGGGCGAACATAGGGGAGCTTCCCCTATAAATAGCCTAAGTCACCACAATTCTCTCATTTGCAAGTTCTAGAGAGAGAAACCGTAGAGAGAGAAAGTTGGCGGATCGATCCAAGATTTAAGAAGTGCATTGCTCCATAGCTCGTGAGAGGAACATCCAAATCAGAAGCTCGATACAGGTAACGATCCAACCTAGATTTGAGTTTTTGTTAGTTCTTGGGTTTTTTGGGTTTTGGACGAAAATGTGACGTTTTTACGAATGAAACTGGAAGAAAAACATAGTTTTGGGTTCCTTAATGAAAAGTAAACGTTTTGAATGTAAACAAGTTCGGGATCTTGACGTGATCAGACCCAAAGGCGAAAGTTAGGGTTTTTGCGGGGAAGCAGATCCTGCGTACTTATCAAGTACGCAGGAAGAGGGTCCTGCTTACTTATCAAGTACGCAGGAAGAGGATCATGCGTACTTATCAAGTACGCATGAAGCGAGGTTTGCGCACTTATTAAGTACGCAAGAGCAAGGCCCTGCGCACTTGCTAAGTGCGCAGGCATCAGGCTGTTTAGGTAGAATCAGTATGTTTAAAAGGTTAAACCGTTAGAGTCGGGAGTTGGTCTGATGTGTGTTTAACTAATCAATTCAGGTCGGAAGTGACGTTGTGGGACCTTTGTTTAGGACAACCCAGATTAGCTTATCAGGTGAGTTTAGAAGCCCTGTTTTAAATGTTTTATATAATGTTTTCAGGCTCGTGTGCATACATACGAAATGATGTTTTAAGAAACGATGTTTACGAAATGATGTTTACAAAATGATGCTTATGAAACTATGTTTGTGAAATGAAATGATTTGGAATGAACGGTTTATGGAAAGAAAGTTTTATGAATGGAATGTTTACGAACGAAATTTTTATAAAGAAATGGTTTAAACTAAAGGTAAAGGGTTTCGAAAATGAATGAAAGGTTTTATGAAAAGGAAAGAAAAAGGGCAAAGGTTTTAAAGGAGTCATTACAAACTAATCTGTCGAATGGATGGAATTGACGAATGAAGTCTGGGAATGAAATTCCCAGCCTTGTGGTAGATTATGGACAACGAGCCATAGTTGCCATAAGAACAACAGGGGCAGTGTCTTGGTGGCCTGCCAATGGTTATGATGTTGTACAACTGGTATAGGAGTAACGACGGTTACTCAGGGGTTAACGTGACCCTATGGAGGTTAAATTATGATCTGACGGTGTTATGGCCGTGAGCCATAGCCGTCGATGGAAGTTGTCGGTTTATGGACATGAGAGCCATAGGGGCAACTAAATGGGTATTGTCGGTCCTCGTACAGTTAAGCCTTGGGGTCAATACAAAAGGGAATTGACGGAATGTATTGTATTGTCGGTCCTCGTGCAGTTAAGCCTTGGGGGCAATACAATAGGGAATTGACGAAATGTATTGTACTGCCGGTCTTCGTGCAGTTAAGCCTTAGGGGCAATACAATACTAAATGACGGAACGAATGGTAACACATATTTAGATAGTAATGTATGACTTAAATGAATGTTAAATGTTTTAAACGGACGATCCGTTCAACGGTGTTCATGATGATGATAAATGTTTGAATGTTTTTAATGATGAACGAAAGGCCCTGTTTTCTTATACATGATTTTAAACCCTAATGGATTATTGAATGACAAACCATTTTATAAATTAAATGAAAAACTAGAACTCGCCAGCGTAGCTGACTTTTTAGTATGCACATTCAGGTTTAGGCAGGTATGGATGATGGACGGTGATGCTTGGCCAGCGAGAAGAGTTACCCGGTTGATCATGAAGACTGGCATCCCATTATGATTAGTTTATGTATTAGACTATGTTACGCTTACGCATGTTGAACGATGTTATGAGTATGTTTTAATGAAATTTTCCGCTGCGTTATTTGATATTCAAGTTTAATAACTGTTTGTGAATGAGTAAATCCAACAAGTGAGGCCTCTCGGGTTTGGGGTCTTACAGAATTAGTTTTTGAAAAACCCATATTTGATTTTACAGGTAGTGCAAACTAAATTTACACGTGTAAACTGAAATGACACTTGTGTAAACTGGATTTACACACGCCTATTTGATTAAATTTACACAGGTGTAAACGAACCTGGAGGTTAATCCTAAAAAGGGTTTTATGTTTTTGGGTTTATTCCATCGATTTTTGGTTCATTCCATCGATTAATCGGATCTCGTTTATGTGAACTTAACGTCTTGGGGTCAAGGTATAATATTTTATTAGTAACCGTTTCTTAGTTAAATATAATCTTTTTTTTATTATTTTTAACATAAATTAAATTTTAACAACAAATAGGGGTCCAAGAAGGATGCAGTGTGTAGTAAATGTAATTCCAACAAGTGTTATGTACCCATGGGAAGTGGCTCCAACTCAGACCGAATTCCTTGTCAGCAATATGGATTCATTTTTAGCTTTACCTTTTTAGTTTGATTATAGTAAGTTTTGATTTCTAGGCATGTGTATTTTAGTTTTACATGTTTATTTGATTCTTTTACACGTGTAATTTGAATGTGAAAACTGAATTTACACATGTTTATTTGTTAAGATATTTGTGTATTTGGATGTAATTTTTTTTTCTGATTTTTGTATATGTTTTTTTTTTCTAATTTGTAAAAATATTAGGGTATTTGGATGTAGATTTTTTGGTTGATTTGTGTATATACATTTTACACATGTTTTTTTTGCTGATTTGTGAAAACTATCTAAAAACATCTGAATTTGGAGAGAGAAAGAGAGAGATAGTTCTTTTATTAAATTAAGATATAAATTTACTAATTTACCCTTTTGGGTATACTTTAAGTAATTTAAAAAGAAAAAGAAAAAAGAAAAATCCAGATTAAATATTAACCACAAAATAAAATATTTAAAATTGAATATTTGGCTCATATTGAGTTTATGGGTTTTCACAACAACTCAGTGTTTTCATTTGATACGTCCCACATATATATATATATATATATATGAGAAGGTTCTGCTAAGAAGTGAATTTTCGCTAATAAACCTAAAAAGTTGGGTCAAACAAACTCCGATTGAATTAATTCCAGCGACGTTGGAATTAACTCGTCGAAATAAAGCATAGGGCTAAACCCTAACCCCTAAAGCTAAACCCTTAAAGCTAAATCCTAAAAGCTAAACCTAAAAAGCTAACCACCCCAACCCCCAAAACCTAAATCCTCCAACCCCCACCCCCAAAAACCTAAACCTACCCACACACACAAGATTAGAATCCCGTTTATTACACGGGTTAAATAAATATAATGTTATATAATTAGTAATAAAAAACATTACGTTTTTAAAAACCCGTGTTTTACATGGGTTGAATAAAATATAATATAATCTCTTAACACATACACTCGTCAAAATATGTCTACTTTAACGTGACTATGACATCCGACATTTTCAGGTTAACTTCGTTAACACAAACACCGTTATCTCAAGCATGTGGTCATACAAACTCAGTTATCATAGTCAGTCACTCATGCATAACATCTATTTAGGATTAATTAAACGTGTCAGTATCGCTCAAACACTCACATATGAATTACCGGATTACACACGAGTCTAACCCGGAACGTTGGTGAACCAAACTTCCAACTCTACCTAACGGATCAAAGTAAGATTCGAGATCACATATTAGGGTTTACATGATCTTAATAATTTTACTGGACCACAAATGCTAAATATTAATAATTTTTATTAATATTTATATCATACGTGTATTTAGAAATTACGCGTGTGTTACACGACATAGAACACGTTTAGACACGCAGTGTAGCCGTGTACCGGCTCATACACTAAACGAAATAAAAAATTTCATGATTTAATACACAAATATTATTATTAATAATATTTCATAATTATATGAATTTTAAAATATTTATTCGGAAATCTTAGTCATCGCGGAACTCGGACGAATACCTGTCCTCAGCAAACTAGTATTTTAATCCCTTCCAAACACCCACCTTAAACCCTAACTATAAATACCCCCTTTATAGCTTTAGCCTCCATTCAACTCATTTTACACCTTCAAAAACACACACAAAACCTCTCAAGTCTTATAGAGAGAGAGAACCAAATCGGAGAGAGAGGGCGGGGTCCGGCCACCCCTGCGGCGGCAAAGCCACATCATGAAGGTGCCAGATGGAAGCGCACGGCGGCACTGCTTCCTCCGATGAGTGGCGGCGAGTGGTGTGGTGTTTTGGGTATTCCTCGTGGTCCTAAGTACAGTGGTGATGGTGGTTTACTCTAACTCGTGGCGGTGGTGGAGAAAACTGACTGAAACAGAGGTGGCAGCTAGGGTCCGGTGAGGGACGCGTTTTTCCGGCGACGCGTTTCTGGCGAGTGGAAGCAAGTGGCATGAGTTTTCCGAAATGTAATGGTGGTGGTGGTTTCTCCTTGTTCGCGAAGGTGGTGGCGGAAATCCGGCAAGAAAGGGGCAGCTCTAGGGTTTTGCCACCACAGCAGGCTTCCGGCGAGTCTCCGGCGATCGGACTAACTTCCGACACCTCCGGTCATCCTTGCATGTCAATCTCCTCTCCATATCCGTGATTTCATTCGTGTGACCGACAACCAGAGGCATAAACCCGCAACCGAACCCGTTCCTTTGAATACATTTCCCTAATCTTCGTATCCATCATTGCATGTTGTAGATCTAGCGTTTTGTTGGTGTTGGGTCATGGTAAACAAAAGTCAACCGGTCAACGCGGGTCAGCGGGTTCGTATACACGAACCGAACATACGGAAAGGTATAAACGAATACAAAAATAGTTATATTTAATTACGAGAAAACGAGACGCTTGTATGTGGTTGGTTGTGTTGAGCATTAAACATTCGTTATCAATAAATATATATAATTGTGTGATGTCAAAGATAAACAAGTGGTATTAACATATTGACGAAAGTATTTAGTCATAAATAATAACGATAATAACCCGAACGCGTAACCGATTAAATGAGCACTTTAGACATGGATTTATAAACGACGAGTATTTCAAATAAATAATATTTTGGTTTGCCAAAAATAATGTTATTCTTATTTTGGATGCTATTACAAGTATTTCACATATATATGTATATAAACAATTATATTTTTATATAAATCAAACGTTTATCATGTGATACAATATATATATATATATATATATATATATATATATATATACATATGAATTTTAGCATCGATAAATGGATATATGAATACTTAACATAAACCCGGACGACGATTTGCAAAACGCAATACTATACAAATATAGATTTTAACGCATATAGTCATGTACGTTTAAGTGCAAGACAAACTTATACTTGCTAAATACTACTTTTGTAACACATACTAGTTGAGGATCCCGACTCAACCTAAGTAACGATTTTTATCGATCATTAAACCGACATCATATACTAAACCAATAATGCTCTATGTGAATCCGCAGCGCTCAACCGCACACGTAATGTTTAACCCTAGTATTAGTAGTTAATGAGTTACATACAATACTTGTGATTAGGGTTATGATGGTGAACGCACACGTGTAGTAGAATTGCTTGCCACATTGGCACACTTACTCTCATCTAGGAATCGTTACGGCGATACATTGGTGACACAGGTGAGTTTCATGGCCCTTTTTACTTATTTTCCTGTTGGGGGAGAAACATGCATACAAACAAACACGGACCGCATAATATTTCATTACCACTTGTTTACCTAAGCGCAAACATAACATACTAAGTCCTTACACTCTTAAACCGTTAGTATTGGAACATAGCGAGGTAATTTTGAGTAGTACTACTGGGTTCTGACAAGCCCCACCCGCGTTAGTCGCGCTAACTCGTCTGGAGGTCGAACGGGTGTAAGATTGTCCTAAACATTTGCCATTTTTGATGTTAGTAATGGTGGAAGGCATTCAAACACAAATAGTCAGCTCTGGTTGTGAACGCTTAGAGTAACTTGTACTTTGTCTAGCTAACCATAGGTGTGACTTATGTATGTGGATCCTGCAAACACTCAAACAATTTATTTACTTACAAACCTGTGAACTCACCAACCCTGTGTTGACACTTTAAGCATGTTTCCTCAGGTCACTATGGTACACATCAAGACTAGGATGCATCATGGAGTCGCATTGGTTTTTATCAATAAAGGAATAATGTTTATTATCTATCATCTACATTAGCTGACACTTGTTGCGTGTAATTACTTTGGGTTTAATATTAACGTTTACGCTTTTGCATTTAACTCTGAATATTTAATGGTTTTGTTAAACTCATATAGTGTCGTTTGACGTAACTAATGACTGAGATCCTGGTTTGTCACACACCTAGCGGTAAAACTCCGTTAGTGGATTTTGGGGGTGTGACAGTGACAGTTATAAATTATATCAAGTTAATTTTTAAAACATTTTCTTTAACTTGGTATTAATTTTTTTTTGTAACTGATAAATGGTAATCCATATTATCCTTTATATTGATTTACCTTTGTAATTGAATAGTAACATTTTTGACTTTTTTTTAATTTTTTTCTAACTTTATTTTTCACCCTCATACTTTGTATAATATACATTTTTAACCCATTTTATTTTCTAATGATTTCGCTTTTCTATAATAACTTTCGCTTATTTACTTTTTTTTAAATGGACTGTGCGGTTGTCTTTAGTTTTTTTTGTGCCGGTATTGGTATTTCGCTTATTTACCTTTTTAAAAAAATGGAGTTAAATTGAGTTTTTATTTTGTATCGTAGGCTACAGCGGACGCCGGGTTATGAGCGAATAACATTGTTGCCGGTATTGGCATTACTGGAGCCGTTTTTTTCTCAACCGTTAAGGTCCAACTTCCTGCCGTATAAATTCGACACCACCGCAATGCAAGGCGGACAAAATTCCTAGTTAAATTCATTTGTTTAATGATATAATAACAACCATAATTAAATAAAAAGTATCTATAATTAGATTGATATTATATATTTAAAAAATATATTCTTTTAATCTATTATTTAATAGGAGAGAGAGGCGGGAAAATAATGCTAAGAATACACCAGAAGGTGACACGTTGTAGGTCTCTCGGGGTCTACGGATCATCTAGACTCGCGGTACGACACGGTGATAACGTGCGGAATCAATGATCAACGTGCTCATGTAAATCAATCAACAACAACATTGTGAATAAACTCTTTGTATTTTCTTATCATACATTGATTACAAGCTCTCTCAGATTCTCAGGTCTGATCTCTCACTAAAGTCTCTAAGATCTTTACACTAAGACTTGCAAAAAACTATTTACAGGAAAACACAAACTCACACAGCACGATAGGCGAACTTAACAAGTTCGCTCCTAAAGATGCTTAGGCGAACTTGAGTTCGCCTCTCTAAGAACTTATGTAGATTGTTTGTTACAGTTACAAATTCATGCTCTAACACACGTGTCCCATAATTTTACTTGTTTATTAAGTAGTATATATATATATATATATTTCAAAACTCACATACCATATATACATATTTCATGTGGTTTTGATAAGAAGGAATAGCACGCCTAGTTTTCAATCAAGCTCTATTTCTTGATTTTGTTGAAATTGGCTAGTGCCTACTGCCTAGTACCTCCTTGAGTCTGATTGCTTGTTTGTGAGTACGATTAGATTGAAGAACCCAATTCATTCATTTACTATACCAATGTGATGTGTCATGTTTTATAATATATAAAAATATAAATAAATATATTTTTAAGATGGTTTCACGAGATCAGATTTTAAATTTATAAAATGATAAATACTTTAACTTAAAACACACACAATAGGCAAGTGTACTTATTGCAGCGTAATATAGTTTAGATAAGAACCAAGTATCGAACCAATGGACACGATCGAGTTCCAATACTCGACTTTTGTTATCGTTTAGCTGGATTAATTAGTGAGTGGGTTTTGTGTGCTTGTGAAGCAGAATAGTAAATGACTGAAAAGTAAATGATGGTAAAGTAAATAGCATAAAAGTAAAAAAAACCTGTGTGATGTGTGTAACAGAAATGTAACTAGTAGAATAGTAAATAGCATAAAAGTAAATATCTCGGAAATGATCAGGTCACGGAGAGTATTGCTTCGGGTTTCGAATCGACTTGGTACGTGATAATGTTAAGTTGACTAATTCAGTGGTATGACTACAACAAACTTGTGACCCGGGTCACCGCTAGAGTCTCGTCCTCACGAAATTTGATTCACGAATTATAATCTTTAAATTAAAATAGTAGTGCCTCCCGTTACGGACAACAATTACCCTCAACCCTTCGAATGGTCATCTCCGAGTTGGTTTAAGACATCGAACTTAAAAACATCAAACTTAAAATGCTTTGTATTAGAGTAAAATAGGTGATTATATTTTGTTCACCGGGAGGCGGTGTAACAATGGGACCAAGTATAAAGACGTACCGTTCCTAACATGAGTTCACCAATTCTTAGTCGCATAATAAGGTCGTATAAAGATGTACAATCTTAGAAGTATAGACCAAACCTTGGCTTATCAATCTATGCGCGTATAAAGGTTTTATGATCTTACACTTTAAAATCAAGACACTCACAAATATAAAGACGGATTTAGACGATAATAAAAGCCCACCAAAAGGTGGTTTTAATAGCGAATAATTAAAGACATAAACATACCACTAAATTAATACGTTAAACATTAATATGCACCAAACATCATCTTCACCCTAGCAATACAAAGAAGCTTTAGCCACGAATGGCCATAACGACTAGTGTAACGCTGAGTTTCGTTGGCTCCCCTATTGTGGAACAAGGAGGAAGAGCCCCTCTACTCTCTACTCACTACTCTAACGAATAAATAAGCTCTCTCTGGTGTGTTCTTGAGGTATGGATGGGTGTGTGGAATGAAGAACTCAAGCCCTCTATTTATAGGCCTTAAAATGAGCAACGCATGACCGTACATTGGTTTGCACGGGCATGTAAACACACCAGGAATCAAACAGGGTACAGAGGACGGTGTACTAGAGCCTTGGGAGCAAGTTGGCATTTGCACGGTTGTGCATGGCAAGGCACGGTCGTACCTTACCTGCTCCATGTTTCGTCTTTTAGCTGTTGTTTGACTTGTTGTTGACCATTTTTTACTTCTTGGGGGCAAAGCTCGGGAATGATCCTTTTAGAAGCTTGATTTCTTGGCTTTTTTTATAGGATTTAGCTTAAATTATATAATTAACACCGAATAACCTGTAATTACAAAATATAAACGTTTTAAGCATCAAAAAGGTTATAGTTATTGTTCGGTTAGTACCATAGTATGGGTATTATTATGCATGTAAAACATGTATAAATGATGACATATCACAATGCGTCTCTTAATTTCATATGGTTTACAAAAACAAACGCACCGAGTAAAATGTCACTTATAGTAGCGCTATTAATAAGGTCTGGGGAATGTGATGGGGACCAACCTTACCTCTATCACAGGGAGTAGAGAGGTTGCTCGTGCTGAGACCCCTGACTCAAATTTTCTTTTACTACATAATATATTCTAGTAATCCAAATAGAATAAAGTAAAACTAAGAGGCACATAGCAAACAACCAATTACCGCTAGCATACATTAATGAGTAAACCATAGCACCTACAAATAAATGACTAAAATATCAGGAAAAAGAAGCACTAACTCTTATGCAAGTACCTATACATTCTTTAAAGAAGGTCTATAAACCCAAACAACCCTAAGGCATGCAAAAGGTATATGTAACACCCTATTTTTTAAAACCAATTTTCCAAAACCTTAGCGGAAAAGGTCCTCAATAACTAAAGAAAATAGATAGATGGGAGATAGAAAACTAGAAGAGAAAGAAACTAATTATATAATAGAAATATCTCTCAGAGATTCATTAATTATTTGACTGTTGGCATGATTCTTTGTATGTGTTGTCCGCAAAGAGGAATCAATGATTATTCATTCGCCAGAACGAGAAGTAAAAATTTTGGTAGATAGGGATCACATAAAAACTTCATTCGAGGAATGGGCTAGACCAGGTCATTTCTCAAGAACAATAGCTAAAGGCCCTTAAACTACCATATAGTACGATATAAATATACCACATCAATTCGTTATGTATGGCTGATGAGATTTCATTGATGCATAGCTAATTCCAATATACTTATTGGAGGGTCCCATTGGTGTGCGCTTTACCCCTAGATGTCCGGTCAACTGCTGCGCCTCAACGCATTTCGGGGAGAACCAGCTAGCTCTGGTTTAAAGTGGCATTTCACCCCTAACCACAACTCATCTGTTGATTCTTCAACATCAGTCGGTTCGGACCTCCACTTAGTTTCACCCAAGCTTCATCCTGGTTATGGATAGATCACCCAGGTTCGAGTCCATAAACAGTGACAATTGCCCTATGAAGACTCGCTTTAGCTACGACTCTGGTGGGTTCCCTTAACCGAGACACTACCTATGAGTCGCCGGCTCATTCTTCAACAGGCACATGGAAAAATTGCGGAAAATTAAACAATTATACAATATTTTCCTTATGTAACACGATGGGATTATTCAGCTACTATATTCATAGAAGCAATAACTGTAAATGCACCAGAGCAATTAGGCAATATTCAAGTTACTAAAAGGGCCAGTTATATCAGAGTCATTATGTTGGAGTTAATTCGTATAGCTTCGCATTTGTTATGGCTTGGCCCTTTTATGGCAGATATTGGGGCATAGTGTAATACCCTAAATATTTTCATAACACCCGACCTTGTAATTATACATAAGTATAACTAATTGAAATTTGAGGTTTAGACTAGATATTAAGAGACCGTTTAATAATAATAATAATAATAATAGTAATAATAATAATAATAATAACAATAATAATAAAATATTATTATTTTTGAAACTTGCTCCATTTTTAACAAAACTTAGGTCGATTCGTAGAGAAAAATAAGCTCGTCCCAACGACGTATTCATAATTTTATAAAATGTTATATTTTAAAGGTTATAAGAGAAAAACGAGTTAAGCAGCTAAATTAAATATAATAATATAAAATAATATAAATTAGAGGATAAAAGCAAAGTTATGATCAGATCATTCTACGTATACGTGAGAATCTTTGAGGACTATCACCACATGAAGCCATCTTTCAACCTTAACTCTACCTAGTCAATAAGTTTTTGCTTAACCATTACGAAAATTTTCACTATAAAAGGAACATAGATCACATAATTTAATTCATACCAACTTTTTTGAACCATATATATAGTATTAAACCCTACCTTGTTATACCCTCTTTCCACAAATTTTATATCAAAAGATCTCAGTATAAAGTCGTGATACTGCTAAGGTGAATATGTTTTTTTAGTTATTAAATGTTTTGTTATATTCAAAAACCCGCATGCAAAATATCAAATGTTTAAAACATAGAAGGTAATCTATAGAAAGCACTCATGCTATAAAGTATACGTATAATTTAATCAAACAATACACACACGATGATTATGATCTAATGGGTCTGGCATAAATAAAGCAGTAGTCCAGAGGCGTAAAATACTTAAAGACACCAATAGTAGTGTATCTTAAAGTTGCGGATTTCTTGAATTATTATGCCAGTGTATACAATAGTTATTCTGAATGTGTAGATTACTAATTCAACTATGCTTAAACAATTTAATATGCTACATGTCTAAAATGATATGTGTCATATAAACGTTATTCACCAGCTCATTGCTGACGTATTATTTTTAAATATTTTCAGGTGAGAAATAAATATATTTTAGGCACAGGCACATCTCGAAAGGATGAGTGCTAAGAGATTTTGAAATAAATATATTTTAGGCCGAAGAAATAAATATATTTTAGGCCGAAGGAATTTATTGACTCTTAAGCCTAAGAATGTTTATTTATTAACATATTGTAAACCTGTTTGTGATAAGAGATTTTGAAATCCTCGAATGTATAAAAGTTTATTTCTATTTAATTGGGACGAATAAATTCCGTTGAATGTTTTATAAATAAATAAATATATCCAGGTACCAACACGTCAGACACCGGGGGTCCTTTGACCTGTGTGTGACAGGTTGGTATCTGAGCCAATGGTTTTAGTGAAGTAGATACTTGCTAAATAGAAAGTGTCCAGATTTTAACCCGATATAGAACTAAACACTTATGAATAAATTAGGTGCTTTAGATCTGCTTTAGATTTATACTCATATATTGTTTTTGTAGATGTCTGATAATAATAGTTATTGTCCACAAGCCATAACTGATGAATATTATGTTAATAACCTTGTGATCAATCCGTTAATGATTAGAGCCCTAGATTAATAGATATATCGAGTGATAATGACTGGATCCGTAGATTGGACAATGGATATATCGAGTGATCATCTGATGTCGGAAGGGTCGGTTGAAGAATTTGATGAAAATGAAATTAATAGTTACATTACAATAACTGAACAAGAAGGAGTAGGGGAATCTCCCCAGAATCTAGGAGAATTTGATACGAACAATTGGAGATTCACACCTCCACCACAATGGTTCCTTCTTTACTAGAACCTCATGTATAAGGAACTAGCAGGCCTGCATCCAGGTTAACTTAACCCAAGAGCTTTTTAGTACACCCCTTGTTGAACAGAGAAAGTTTGCACAAAATTATCCAGTAGATAACCTGAATGCCCAGGAGCAGCCCGCGTACCCCGACATCATGGAGTACATCAACAATAATGACAACGAAGTTGATTATAAGAAGATGTTTACCGTGTTCCTGGAAAATGAAGTGAAAATGGGAGAGGAACCGGTGGAGATAACTGAAAGGCTAAGGAAGATAGGCGAAGATATGATATACAAATAAATCGAATAATAGTCGTACAATATCATAGACCTTTGTATAATAATATGTAGTTTTAATTCTGGTTATCCGTCATATTGTACCATTTTCCCCGAGGTATGATATTAAAAGACGTTTTGTTAAATCTTATTTTTAGAATGTCAAATCCAGAACATAATAGCGAACACTCTAACAATAGAGGTGAAAAGATGAAAATAGATTAAGGTAACAATAACGAGCAACAAATTCTCAACAAGACTGAAGTAACACAAATGACAGAAAGGATTCAAACGACCCAGTTCATCGCCTTGGGGAGCTCCAATATTGTTCGTGAAAAAGAAGGACGGATCAATGTGAATGTGCATTGATTATCGGGAGTTAAATAAAGTCACTATCAAAAATCGATATCCACTCCCAAGAATTGATGATTTATTCGATCAAGTTCAAGTAGCACGTTGTTTTTCAAAGATCGATATCCGTTCAGGATATCATCAGTTAAAAGTACAAGAAGAAGACATTCCCAAGAATGCTTTCAGAACAAAGTATGTACATTATGAGTTTACCGTAATGACTTTCGGACTCACTAATGCTCCAGCCGCATTTATGGATATGATGAATCATATTTGTAAGCCTTACATAGATAAATTCGTTATCATACTCATAGAAAATATACTTATTTACTCTAAAAATGAAAAGGGCCATGAAAAACATCTCAGAATATTACTTGAAATATTACGAACCGAGAAATTGTACGCTAAATTTTTGAAACGTGAATTTTGGACATCCGAAGTACAATTCCTTGGTCATGTAGTAAATGTGAACGACATTCAAGTAGATCCCACAAAAATTGAAGCAATATCTAGATGGGAGAATCCAACAACGCCAATCGAAAACGTACTTTCTTAGGTTTGACCGGTTACTATAGAAGATTCATTCAAGATTTTTCTCAGATTGCAGTTCCTTTAACTTCTTTGATAAGAAAATCTGTGAAATTTGAATGGGGCCAAAGCAGGAAGAAGCTTTTCAATCTTTAAAACAAAAACTGACAAATGCACCAATCTTATCTTTACCAAATAGTGTAAAAGATTTCATTGTATACTGTGATGCTTCCCACATAGGGATGGGTTGTGTGTTAATGCAACATAAAAAGGTTATAGCTTATGCCTCACGTCGGTTGAAAATTCATGAAAAGAATTATACGACTCATGATCAAGAATTAGATGCCATAATATTTGCATGCCATAATATTTGCATTAAAGTATGGAGGCACTATCTTTATGGAGCAAATTCATAGTATATACTGACCACAAAAGTTTAATATATATCTTTGGTCAGAAAGAATTAAACATGAAGTAGAGGAGATGGATGGAAGTATTAAGCGACTATGATTGTGAAATTTGCTACCATGAAGGAAAAGAAAATGTGGTCGTTGATGCTTTAAGTAGAAATGAGAAAGAAAAACCAAAGCGAGTTCATGCCTTATGACTCGAACTTCATATCGATTTGATAAGTCAAATAAGGAAGCTCAGAGAATAGCACAAGAAGGGAATTACATTGAAAAGGAAATAATGAAAGGAATGTTTGACCAATTGATCAAAGGAGAAGATGAAATATTAAATATGAACAAAAGAATCTGGGTGCCCATTACTAATAATTTAAGAGAAAAGATTCTAGAAGAAGCACATAAGTCAAAATATATGATGCACCCATGGAGTGACAAAATGTACAAAAATTTGAAAGGAAATTACTGGTGGATAGATATGAAGAAGGATATTTCTATATATGTTGCAAAATGTCTTACCTGCTCACAAGTAAAAGCTGAACATCAAAAACCTTCGGGTTTATTGCAACAGCTGAAAATACCCGTATGAAAATGGGAAATGATAACAATGGATTTCATTACAAAACTTCCAAGAACCAGCCATGGAAATGACACGATTTGGGTTATTATTGACATATTAACCAAGTCTGCTCATTTCATGAAACACCCCACTTATTCCTTATTTTATCAGAGTTTTATATTGCGGAAAAAAAGTCCCAGATTAACAAAACCTGCCATAAATAGCTAAGGTATATTTTTCATTTAAAATATTGTTATTTTATAAAGGATAATATAATTACATCATCCTGTATAGGGATTTCCCATCTCCGATCAGCCACGTCCTTAGGAAGCCTCATTCCATGTGCTTATTTCCTGCAGTGTTTGAAAAACGTTTTTGAATTAGCTTACGCTAAGTAACTACACTGCATCGTTCATTTTATTATGAACATTTTAAGTTCTTATTATTTTTCAAGTTTCCCTGGATTTCATTTCCCCTGTGACCATCTACGGGTATACCTCCAGTCACGTTATTCATATATTTTATGGGTGTGCTAACCCCCTCACAACCATCTTAGGTCGTACCTCCGGTCCGAATATTGGCAAGGTTCTTATACTCGTTAGTATAGACCCCTTGCATTTGTCACAAAGACTTATTTATTCCTCATCCCCATAGGCTTGAAATCTTTTACTCTTTCAGCCCCGTTAGAGTTTTCTTTTCTTTTCCTCAGCCCCGTAGGCTTGGAATCTTTTTAATTCTCTTATTTATTATTGAGATCCACCTTACATGCCGGGTATCTCATTTCATTTGGGACCTTGAGTATCTTTTGACTCACAGCCTCCCAAATGTATCAAGCTTTTGTTTTCATTTCATGCATATGGTTGATTTACTTCCCAACCAGTAATCACCTTAAAATTTCGTAACGGTTTCTCCAAGATGCATTAAAAGGGTTTATATATAGGAAGTACCAGCGGCGTATCCACCACCCCGTCAACACTTCGTGAGTACTCCGTTATTTCATTTTAGGGTTTAGAATCGTTCCATCATATTCATTCATATTTGCACGTATCATCATGCATTCACGTATTCATCATGCATTTCACATATTCATATCCATCACATATTCATATTCATCATGCATGGTATATTCCGTACTCATATACTTTCATTATATATTCATATTCGTCATATATTGTGAACTGGGTGACTATCCTTCTAGAAGTAGTACCTCCAACAGAGATGTTCTCAAGGAAGAGTGACGAGTTTAGGAGAGATTTATACACCACTCTTTCCTTAGACAGAACATTCTGTTTGTCAGAAAACTACATACCGGTCGAAAGTTCTCCCGTACGTTCATTATATTTCATTATTATCTTTTAGTCTATACCCCTAAATATTCATAATAGTTTCAACACAAAGCATCAAGAAGTTTATATCTAGGAAGTACAAACGGCGTATCCACCATCCCTTGAATAAGTCGTGGCTACTCCATTATTCCTGTTTAGTGTCTAGACTAACCTTTTATTTCCTCGTACCCTTTATCATACACACATCACATAACACATATCATTTAAGCACGTAATTCACATAATCGTGTCTAGGGTACGGGTCCGGTGTACTTACATTATTCTTGGTAGTTCCTAAGTTCGTTCCTCGTCTAAACGTTTCTCTGAACTTGAACAGCGCTCATAACGTACCACACTCGTAACCGTTGTGCTATCCTTGCCTCGGTACCTTCTGTTTAGTGTTTTCCATTTTGAACGGCTCATACCTTCTATTTATATCCAAAGGCATGGGTCTGTAACGGACCATTACCATATGGTGACGGTCCGTCACTGTTGTTCCTTAACCGTTAAGCCCTTCGAAAACATGTAACGGACCGTTATCCTGTTATGACGGTCCGTCATGATCTGTAACGGACTGTTACCCCTCATGACGGTCCGTTATAGGGTTTACACGCGTCAGTTACAATGATGAGTCACATGGCATGTGTCATGCTCTGGTTCAACCTTTGCTCAACCTGTAATGGACTGTTACCATTTTGTGACGGTCCGTCATGGCTCGTAACGCACTGTTACCGTACATGACGTTCCATTACATGCTCAAAACTTCAAATTTTCATTTTTGACCCTGAACTTCATTTTACTTGTCTTTTCACTTCTTGAGCCTTTAAAATTTGGGATGTTACATTTCCTACCCATGAAGGAAACATATTTAATGGATAAATTAGCGCAATTATACGTTAATGAGATCGTGTCTTTACATGGTGTACTATTTTCCATTGTGTCAAATAGAGACAGCAAGTTTACGTCTCGATTCTGGAAAAGTTTTCAAAAGGCGTTAGGAACAAAATTGAATCTCAGTACTGCCTATCACCCATAGACTGATGGGCAAAGTAAGAGAACAATTCAAACATTAGAGGATATATATGCTCAGAGTATGTGTGATAGACTTTGAAGAAAGTTGGGATGATCACTTGCCTCTAGTAGAATTTTCATATAATAATAGCTATCACACAAGCATACAAGCCGCACTATTTGAAGCATTGTACGATAGAAAGTGCAGAACACCGGTGTGTTGGTCTGAAATCGATGAAAATTATCATGACCTGAAATAACTCAGGAGACGACTAATATAGTATTACAGATTCGTGAAAGAATGAAAGCTACTAGAGATAGACAAATGAGTTATGCGGATCGACGAAGGCAATCATTGGAATTTAGTGTCATAGATAAAGTGTTATTAAAGGTTTCACCCTGGAAAGGCGTAGTCCGAATTGGAAAGAAAGGAAAACTGAGTCCACGTTTTGTTGGACCCTTCAAAATTTTGAAACGGGTCGGACCAGATGCCTATCAACTTGAACTCCGAGAAGAGATGAGCGGAGTACACGATATATTTCATGTGTCAAATTTACGCAAATGTTTGGCAGATGAAACTCTAGTAATGCCTCTACAAGACGTTAAGGTTAACAAGAAATTGAAATTTATCGAACAACCAATTAAGATAGAAGATCGACAAATCAAGAAACTAAAAAAAAATTGTGAAATTCGAGTGGAACTCTACACATTGTCCAGAATACACATGGGAATTGGAGTCAGAAATGAGAGAAATATCCACACTTATTCGTTAAATCTCGAGGACGAGATTTAAATAAAGGTGGAGAGGATGTAATACCCTAAATATTTTCATAATGCTTGACCTTGTAATCATATATAAGTAAAATGACTAATTGAAATTTGAGGTTTAGACAAGCTATTAAGAGACCGTTTAATAGTAGTAGTAGTAGTAGTAGTAGTAGTAGTAGTGGTGGTGGTGGTAGTGGTAGTGGTAGTGGTAGTAGTAGTGGTAGTAGTAGTGGTAGTAGTAGTGGTGGTGGTAGTGGTGGTAGTAGTGGTAGTAGTAGTGGTAGTAGTAGTGGTAGTAGTAGTAGTGGTGGTAGTAGTGGTGGTAGTAGTGGTGGTGGTAGTGGTGGTCGTAGTAGTAGTAGTGGTAGTAGTGGTGGTCGTAGTGGTGGTGGTCGTAGTGGTGGTCGTGGTAGTGGTAGTCGTAGTGGTGGTAGTCGTAGTAGTAGTAGTAGTAGTCGTAGTAGTAGTAGTAGTCGTAGTAGTAGTAGTGGTCGTGGTAGTGGTCGTGGTCGTGGTAGTGGTAGTGGTGGTGGTGGTAGTGGTAGTGGTAGTAGTAGTAGTAGTAGTATTATTTTTGAAACTTGCTCCGTTTATAACGAAACTTAGGTCGATTCGTAGAGAAAAATAAGCTCGTGCCAACGACGTATTCATAATTTTATAAAATGTTATATTTTAAAAGTTATAAGAGAAAAATGAGTTAAGCAACTAAATTAAATATAATAATATAAATTAGTATAAAAACAAAGTTATGATCAGATCGTTCTACGTATACGTGGGAATGTTTGAGGAGGACTATCACCACATGAAGCCATCTTTCAACCCTAACTCTACCTAGTCTATAAGTTTTTGCTTAGCCATTACGAAAATTTTCACTATAAAAGGAATATAGATCACATAATTTAATTCATACAAACTTTTTTAAACCATATATATATAGTATTAAACCCTACCTTGTTATACCCTCTTTCTGCAAATTTTATATCCAAATATCTCAGTATAAAGCTGTTATACTGCTAAGGTGAATACGTTTATTTTTTTAGTTATTAAATGTTTTGTTATATTCAAAACCCGCATGCAAAATATTAAATGTTTAAAACATAGAGGGTAATCTATAGAAAGAACTCATGCTATAGAGTATACGTGCAATTTGATCAAACAATACACACATGATGATTATGATCTAATGGGTCTGGCATAAATAAAGCAGTAGTTCAGAGGCATAAAATACTTAAAGACACCGATAGTAGTGTACCTTAAAGTTGCGAATTTCTTAAATTATTATGCCGATGTATACAATAGTTATTCTGAATGTGTAGATTACTAATTCCAACTATGCTTAAACAATTTAACTTGATGCATGTCTAAAATGATTTGTGTCATATAAACGTTATTTACCACCTCATTGCTGACGTATTATTTTCAAATATTTTCATGTGAGGAATAAATATATTTTCAAATAGATTTTGAAATAATATTTTGTACGGAAATAATACGGATTTTTAAATCCTTGAATATATAAAAGTTTATTTCTATTTAATTGGGACCAATAAATTCTGCTGAAATGTTTTATAAATAAATATATATATATATATATATATGCAAGTACCAACACGTCACACGCCAGGGGGTCCTCTAACCCGAGTGTGACACATAGACTCCTTTCGTCTATATTTTTTAAAACTTTACATTCACTAAAGACATTACATGACACCCCATAAATTAGTAGAACCATACAAGGTTTACTTTTTACACCAAAACATAAGTTTGAAATCCACAACTTTGAGTTAAACCATGATATTAATAAAAAAATGTTTCAAACATCCATTGAGAATCTAATCCTTGAGACTTGAGATCTCGAGCCTTTGCGTGAGCTTTTCCTGCACTAAATACACCCCACAAAATACATTAGTAGTGGTTAAACATTACACAATTATCCCCCAAGTGTATTACACAAGAATTGACCAAACACCTCACTAACCCACGTATGAGCCAATGTCTATCAGAAGCCTGGGGGCGTATCATTTGCCGATAGCGTATGATACTCTTAACAAGTGTATGGCTAGCATATGATATTCTTTGCCCACGTATGGTACACTGGTTGCAAGTCTTGCATGCCCAAAAAACAGTTTTAGCTTATCAAACTTATTTGATTCAATTCCCAGATGTTTTTATAATATGTTTCAACCTTAAAAATATTTATACACCACCAATTTGCTCTCCTATGTATTATTAATAACCCTAAACAACAAAACATATAATATCCCTTCAGATTCATTGACCTCAATTTGATAAATATAAAATGAAATTTATAGACTTCATATCAAACACCCATATTTATACACATAAGTTTGGCCCCATTCACCACCAAACCCTTAAACAACATATTAATATAACACTTTGTGAGATTCATCAATCTCAATCATATGACACCCCTTTGAGATTCATTGATCTCAACCATATGATAACCCCCCCCCCCCCTTTTAGATTCATTGATCCTAATTATGATTAACACACGTTGAAATTCATAGACTTCATGTTCAATGCACAGAGTGAAGTTCTAAGACTTCAAGAATCATACACCCTTTGAGACTTAAGGTTTCAATCATTTACATCCATTGGGATTCATATGATCCCATTGTACAAACACAATGCCTTACAAAGTTCACGACTTTCATAAACACCAATTATTACCCCAAGATTATTTCATATAATCACACATACAATGAGTAATCATTTAAATCCCCCAACACATATAAGCATGTTATTCATCATAGATAGCAATCATAACAAGTTCGGTGTAGGCAAATAAGTTTAACCAAGCACTAAGTAAGTGACCTTTATATGAAGAATCTCTCATTTTCCCTTCAACCTCCTCCCTCTTGATTCCCTATAATCAGTTGTCATAACTTGGTTCATAAACCATTAACACACTACATGACCACCTAATAAATCTTACAACTTCCCCCAATTGTTAGATCATTAGAACATCAAACCCAATTGGTCATTTGCATATCAAATATATGCATATCTCCTAATTTACCATTCAACCCATTTGACCCGTTTGAGTCAAACTCCCAATCCACCAAATTCTTCATTCTATCCAATTTATTGTTTCACTAAGTTTGTTTATTAATTCCAATTGTTGTTTTTCATGATTAACATAAACCCCATATAATCCCCAAGATTCAATATTTCTTCTCATATGGTCAAAACCCCATAGAATCTCAATTCTTCATTTAGGTGTTTAAATTATGAAATTAATGATCCTCCAACACCAAAAACACTAGGTTAATGTTTCTAACCAAGATTTAAAGCAAATCACTCCACCAATTGACCCAACTAGGGTTTTCTACAGAACCCACCAAAACTCTATTAATGGAGGTGTAAGAGATAAAGATAAAGAAGGTGAAATTACATGATAGCTGCTTGAACCTAAAACACCTTCAAATCCACAATCTTTAACACCCAAATTCTAGAAAGTCAAGTTCTTGGCTATTTCTCCCCTTCCTCGTTGCTTTTCACGACAAACACACACACACACACACACACACTATGTGTGTTGTGGAAACCCTCTCCCCCCATTTGAGCCAGATTTTAATTTTGCTAAGTATGCAAATAACCCCTTTACACTTCACACTTTGACCCTTTTAACCCCAAAAGTTTATAACTCATATTTTAAAGCTTTAAACCCCCACTTTAATTCTTCCAACTTAACCCCTTCAAATTCATTTAAACATAATATTAAAGGGTCAACATAAAGTATCCAAATTTGGAATTTGGTTCGTTACAGTATAGGAAAAGGTAAGGTCCCGAGCATAGTTACCGAATTCGCTCAGCACCCCACGATCCCCGTATTGGATCATGATGTACCAAAACGAAATTCGTAGCGTACCAAATCGCTATGGTACGGCGAATTCGAGATTGCTTCGGCGATCTTCTAACCATGGTTCGGCGATCCAACAGCATGAAATCACTGCACCATTGCTGCCAATTCACGATTTTGGGAAAGGAATTCGGTGGTTCGATTATTGCTTGGTTCATGATTTTGGATTATTACCTTTTCTCTCTCTAGGTCAACGAGATTAAGTGTGACAGCCGGCAATTTCAGGTTAACTCCGTTAACGCAAACATCGTTATCTCAAGCATCGTTCATACAAACTCAGTCATCTCAGTTAGTCACAAGTGCATTGCATTTAATTAGGTTAATTAAATGTGTCAATTAATATACACACACACTCACACAGCGGTAACTCATAGAATTACCGGATCACACTTGAGTCTAACCCGGAACGTTGGTGATTAATCAAGAATAATATATCGAACAATTAATAATTTATAATTATTATATATTATGTGATTTTGCATCTTATATGACTTTACGTGAATTCTCTTGATATCGCGCATGTCTATCGAATGTTAATTGTATCAGTTATTTTTATAGAAGATGGAGTTTTTATAAAAATAATAGTTAAGGGTTTTTAATTGTTTTTAGTTATTAATTGTTTTTAAAATAGCCCATGGACCACCTATATAGCCCATGAATTATCCATAATCCATTTTAAACCCATCCATGCATGTATATGAGGATTTTTATAAAAAAAAATAAAAATAAACCTAATCTTTGTTTTCCTCTCATTGCCGTCGAGACCAACCCCCCCCCCCTCCTTGGAGCCGAGACCAAAAAGCAATCCAAACACCCTCTCTTCGATCTTCAATCTTGCAATTAGAAGTATATTTGGTCTAGTCTAGGCATTTCTAACACTCCTACGTGAGTTATTTCATCTGATTTCATTACTTTATGATTTCTAGAATTATGATTGAAACCTTAGTTCATCCAAACATGAGTTTTTGTAATAAAGTTGGTGAATTGGTTATTTGATTGATGTTATTGCACCTATGTGATGAGTATATTATTATTTAGAAAACCCTAGTTTCATATGGTTCATAACTTGTCTAAAGTAGAAACTTTTTTATTATGTGATGTTGTAGGATTGCATGCTAGACGCGTATGATGATTGTTATGATTATATTTATGCTAGTTAGGTTGTATGCAATTGAATTGGTGTGTTGAACCTTGTTAACAAAGCTAGAAATCGTAGACCTTCCTAAAGAGGAAACTTTATTGAAAGATGTTTGTTGAATGTGAGTTGTTTTACGTGCATGATGTTATAGGATGATGCTAGCATGTTATTATGAACACATTAAACTTGTTAGAGTGGTGTTTGGTACAAATCACATGTTTGGTACGATCCCAAAATAGGTACTCGCCCTAAACGGATCGGCAAGGTGGAGTTTCCTAGGTTTTCCGTGGAAGCGTGGGTTTACAGGTGCAAACACTTTTTTACTATAGATGAAACTCCCGATAATATGAAATTACGATACGCGGTTATTCATCTCGAACGGGATGCTATTCAGTGGCATCAGGCCTTCATGAAAACCCGAGGAGCTACGGTTGCGGAACTCTTGTGGGAAGATTACATCCGTGCCATTTCCAGCCATTTTTCCAACGCGATGTTTGAAGACCCCTTGGAGGAGATTGTGTCCCTCCAACAGACAGATTCTCTACATGATTACAACACGGCCTTTGACGCTCTTCTCAACAAGGTGAACTTAAGCGAAACCCAAGCCTTTAGTTTATATCTCAAGGGCCTCAAAGAAGAAATCTGAGACCAGTTAAAATGTTCAAACCACACACCTTGCATGAGGCTTACGGGTTGGCTAAGATCTAGAGTCTTTCAAATTGAAATACTTCAAAATTGTATATTGATTTGTGTTTACGATTATAATTGAGGTTGAATAAATAGAGAGATACAAGGGAAACATATGGAAATACAATCACAAGAAATCTGCCCCTCCTTTGACTAGGCAACGGTAAAAAAAAGCTGTCAATATCTTCTGAATAAGGAAATGATGAAGTCTTCTGATCCTTTTATAAAATAATTTATTTTTTTCTAACACTCCCCCAAAAGTTGAGTAGTGGGATCTCCAATGCTCAACTTGGAAAGGCAATGGTTGAAAATTATCCCATTGACGACTTTTGTTAATATATCTGCTAATTGGTCTTCTGATCGAACGGCACGGAGCTCTATAATCCCTTCTTCAAGTTTTTCTTTGATAAAGTGTCTATCAACCTCCACATGCTTTGTACTATCGTGTTGAACAGGATTTTCTGAAATTTGTATTGCTGCTTCGTTATCACACATGATGCTACTAGCTGTGGTTTGGAAGAAACCTATCTCAGTCAGAAGTTTTCATATCCATAGAACTTCTGCTAAGCCTCTTGCAATCCCTCGAAATTCAGCTTCGTCATTAGACAATGCTACAACGTTTTGTTTTTTGCTTCTCCATGTAACTAAGTTTCCACCAACTAGAGTGAAGTATCCTGACATTGATCTTCACTTTCCTTTGTCTCCAGCCCAATCGGCATCGGTGTAGACCCGGATCTTAAGATGTTTATTTGATTTGAACAGAACTCCATGACTTGTTGTTCCTTTGAGATATCTAATAATCTTCCATATTGCTTCCATGTGACTCACTTGAGGTTGGTGCATAAATTGGCTAACCACCCCAACTGCATATGCAATATCAGGACGTGTATGTGAGAGATATATGAGTTTACCAACCAAACATTGATATCTTTCTTTTTCTGCCAACTCGGCTTCTTCTTCCATGTAGAGTTTGTTGTTTACCATCATTGGGGTGTGAGCAGGCTTACAATCGATCATCCCTGTTTTAGCTAGAAGGTCAAGAACATATTTCTTTTGGAATATAAAGATCCCTTGTTTAGACCTTAGTACTTCAATTCCAAGAAAGTACTTAAGTCTTCCCAAGTCTTTCATTTCGAACTCTGTGAACAAACTTGCTTTTAACTTCTTCATTTCTTCTTCATCGTTACCTGTAATGATCATGTCATCAACATATATAATCAAACAAGTCACAAGTTTACCTCTTCGTTTAAGGAATAAGGTGTGATCAGAGTTGCTTTGTTGGTATCCATATTTTTTCATTGCAAGAGTAAATCTACCAAACGAAGCTCGAGGGGATTGCTTAAGCCCATATAGAGATTTTTTCAAACGACATACTTCCTTTCCTTTAAAGTTTTCTGCAAATCCGGGTGGAGCTTCCATATAAACCTCTTCTTTCAATTCTCCATGTAGGAAGGAATTCTTAACATCAAATTGATGTAGAGGCCATCCTTCATTAGCAGCAATTGAGAAAAAGACCCGGATTGTGTCAATCTTGGCTACCGGGGAGAATGTTTCAGTGTAGTCAATCCCATATATTTGGGTGTAGCCTTTAGCCACTAACCGGGCTTTATATCTTTCAATGGTTCCATCCAGTTTGTGCTTAATTGTGAAGACCCAACGACTACCCACTGGTTTCTTTCATGACGGAAGGACACATCTTTCCCATGTGTCATTCTTCATTAAAGCCTCCATCTCGGTTTCCATTGCATCCTTCCAGTTTCTTGACTCTAAGGCTTGTTCCACGGAGTTTGGAATTTGTTCATCGTATAAGGAGGCAGCAAAGGCCTTAGCTTCTTTGGATAAATTTCCCTTGGTAATGCTTGCCAGGGGATACCTAGAGGGGCCCGTATGTCTTTCTGGAGAGTACCGTTTGGAGGAATACCTCTGTTTGCTCTTGGTAGTAGAGCATATCTCTCAGTCGTTTCTTCCTGTATTGGTTCACCCTGTCTTTCCTACACTGTTTGCTCAGTTGCTATCTCATGGTTATCTGATATATCAATATTTTGATTCTCATGGGATTCAATATTCTATAAATCTTCATGTATTTGAGAGTTACTTACCTCGGGCATTGGACTAGGAGGGTCATCTTGGTTAGTAGCACTGATTGTTCGTTCATCGGGTTGTTGGGAAGCAGGTGACTCATCTTGCGTACCGTGATTGACCGGAGAGGGAACCCATTTCAACCAACTAAGTGTGTCGTCATATTCTTCCTCCCCCTTACCACTGTGTTGGGAGGTGTAGAAGAACTCGGTTTCAAGGAAATCACAGTCCATGGTGGTGTACATATGGCGTCTTTTTGGGCTATAGCACCGGTATCCTTTTTTATTGACACCATAACCCATAAACACGCATTTTTCAGCACATAGACCAAGTTTGGTTCGATCAATTTTGGGTATGTGAACAAAGACGGAACACCCGAATATCCGTGGTTGAAGAGTAAGGGCAGGTGGGAGTTTGGTAAATTCGAATAAAGTTTGGAGAGGAGTTTTTAGGTCAAGGGCTTTAGTTGGCAGCCGATTAATGAGGTAGGTAGCAGTCGCGAGGGCTTCGGGCCAAAACGAATTAGGGGCTTGAGATTCAATTAGGAGAGCTCGAGTTATTTCTAAGAGAATGAGGTTTTTTCTTTTGACAACACCGTTCTGTTCGGGAGCGTAAGGCCCCAAACCCGGGAGGCCTCACTTGTTGGATTTACTCATTCACAAACAGTTCTTAAACTTGAATATCAAAATAACGCAGCGGAAAATTTCATTAAAACATAATCATAACATTGTTCAACATGCGGAAGCGTAACATAGTCTAATACATAAACATAACATAAGCTAATCATAACGGGATGTCAGTATTCATATCATCCGAGTAACTCATCAAGCCGCCCAGCATCACCCTCCATCATCATAACCTGCCTTAACCTGAATCTGCATACTAAAAAGTCAGCTACGCCGGTGAGTTCTAGCTTTTCATAAAACCTTAACTTCAAATATTTGCCAAAAACATATCATTTAACTTCATTAATAAAAGCGTACTAAAACATGCAATAACATAACATAACATAACATCATAAACATAAGTCAACGAACATATCGAATCTGCACCTTCTTGTAACCGTCAAATCCAAACGTCACATACTGGCGGAATAACCTAAAGATCACCACCACTAGGCCCATCAACACTGTACTGTCCTTCGGGTGAAGAAATCTTAGGGCCCGATACTTAAGTCATTCAACACCAAACTTCAAGCACGGCATCACAAGGATGACACATACCAAACTTCAAGCACTGCACCCCGTAAGGCACAAGTACCAACTTCAAGCACGACTACCCCGTAAGGTAAACCGTACCAACTTCAAGGATCACGATAATCCCCTTGGTGACCGTCATCACCCTAGTTGTATAACAGTTGGCCAGCCACAAAGGCCTCTATAAGGTAAAGGCCCTTAACATACATCCCATACCCATAACCTTCATTCCCTAAGGAATAATGGCAGATTCGTTCGTTTGTGACTTTCGTAAACATTCACTTCTTTTACTTCAAAACTTTAGTTAAAGCATTCGTATGTTTTATTAAAAATCATTCATAAACACTTCATAAACTTCTTTTGGCAAAATATTTCATAAACACTCCTTTCATAACCTTTCCTTCCAAAACATCGTTCATAAACATCATTTTATAAAACGTCAAGTACATCATTCATAAACATCGTTTTATAAAATAGTCACATCGTTACGTATGCACACCAGCCCAAAAATATTATTCAAAACATTTAAAAGAGGGCTTCTAGAACTCACTTGATAAGCTAATCTGGGTTGTCCTAAACAAAGCTCCAACAACGTCACTTCCGATCTGAATTGATTAGTTAAATACACATCAGACCAATCCCGACTCTAACGGTTTAACCATTATGAATTAGGCGAACATACTGACTTTACTAACCATCATGATGCCTGCGCACTTAGCAAGTGCACGTGGCCTTGTTCCTGCGTACTTAATAAGTGTGGAGACTTCGCTTCATGCGTACTTGATAAGTACTTAGGCTTTGCTTCATGCGTACTTGATAAGTACGCAGGACCTGATTCATGCGTACTTGATAAGTACTCAGGACCTGCTTCATGCGTACTTGATAAGTACCCAGGACCTTCTTCATGCATACTTGATAAGTACGCAGGACTTTCTTCCCCGCAAAAAAATCCTAACTTTTTGCATGCAGATCTGATCACGTCAAGATCCCGAGCTTTTGTTCAAAACGTTCGTTTTTCCTTCTAGATGCTAGATCTATGTTCATTTTCAAGTTTTATGGGTAAAAACGTTACCTTTTCATCCAAAACCTGAAAACCCCAAAACGAACAAAAAATTAGATCTATACCGGATCGTTACCTGTATCGAGCTTCTGATTCGGAGGTTCTTCTCACGAGCTATGGAGCAACACTTTGCTGAAATCTTCGGCCGATCTGTCTACTTTCTCTCTCTTCGGTTTCTCTCTCTAGAACTTGTAAAATGAGAGAAGAGAGAAGGGCTAGGGTATTTATAGGGAGAGACTACCCTTGAGCCCATACGCGTGCAAGCCCATAGCTGGCCCATTCCACGCTCGTTTATTCCGTTCGTCTCGCGTTTAACCCGTTTCCATTTATTGTCATTTATTATTTTCGGGATGTTACAAGTCTACCCCCTTACAATAGGTTTCGTCCCCGAAACCTATCATAAGTCAAATAGTTGAGGGTACGAATCACTCATTTCCGTCTCCGTTTCCCAAGTAGATTCCGATCCCTTTCAGTGCTTCCATTGGATTTTAACCAATTGAATAATCTTATTACGCAAATGCTTCTCCTTTCTGTCTAAGATGGCCATGGGTTCTTCAATGTAGTTAAGGCTGTTGTCGACCTCGATGTCAGTAAGTGGTACGTGAGCCGATTCACCCGCCAAACACTTTCGCAAGTGTGATACATGGAAGGTAGGATGAATCTCACTTAACTCATCAGGCAACTCTAACCGATAAGCAACTTCACCAACCCGTGCCATTATCCTGAATGGTCCGACAAACCTAGGACTTAACTTTCCTCTCTTTCTGAATCGTATGATTCCCTTCCAGGGTGACACTTTCAACATTACACTGTCCCCAACATCAAACTCAATAGGCCTTCGTCGTTTATCCGCATAGGATTTCTGACGATCTTGTGCGGCCTTCACTCGTGCTTTGATTTGATCAAACCTTTCCGACGTTTCTCTTACGACTTCAATACTTCCTAATTCCTTCTGTCCAATCTCACCCCAACAAACCGGGGTCCTGCATCTCCTCACATACAACATTTCGTAAGGCGGCATGTCTATCGTCGTGTGATAACTGTTGTTGTAGGAGAATTCGGCTAACGGCAGATGACTGTCCCAACTGCCGCCAAAATCGATAATACAAGCACGAATCATATCCTCCAATGTCTGAATGGTCCTTTCGGACTGACCATCCGTTTGTGGGTGGTATTCCATGCTAACATTGAGTCTCATGCCCATCGCCTCGTGAAAACTTTTCCAGAACCTCGATGTGAATCGTGTGTCCCGGTCAGATACGATCGTCAAAGGCATCCCATGCCAGGCTACTACTACGTTAATAAATACTTCCGCTAACCTTTCCGACGAGAACGTCTCACGAATAGGTAGGAAATGAGCACTCTTCTTTAAACGGTCCATAATTACCCAAATGGTGTCATGACCTTTAGCTGTGCGAGGTAGCTTGGTTATGAAGTCCATGGTAATGTGTTCCCACTTCCATTTCGGTATATCAAGTGGTTGAATCTTTCCATACGGTTTCTAGTGTTCGGCCTTTACTTGTGAGCAAGTCAAGCACTTGCTTACATACTTTGTTACCTCATGTTTCATTCCAGGCCACCAGTATTCATTCCTCAGATCTTGGTACATTTTATTGGTACCAGGATGGATAGAGTACCGAGACTTATGAGCCACATCCAAGATTTTGGTTCTAAGCTCGCCACCCATAGGTATCCATACCCGTCCAAAACGTGTCCTAACACCAAGGGTGTTATATTCCAACTTGTCCTGTTGGCCAACCATCCTTTCCTTATTTATGTTTTCTTCCTTAAGTGCTTCATCGTGAGCTCTTTCAATTTCCCTCATCACATCTGATGTTACCACTAACTGGCAAGCTTTCACTCTAATAGGAGCAGGCACATCCTATCGGCTTAGAGCGTCAGCCACCACGTTTGCCTTTCTAGGATGGTATATGATTTCACAGTTATAATCTTTCAGGAGTTCCAACCATCGTCTCTGTCTCATATTAAGCTCTCTTCTTTCGAATAAGTACTTCAAACTTTTGTGGTCGGAGTAAATAGTAAACTTCACTCTGTAGAGGTAGTGCCTCCAGATTTTTAATGCAAATACGACAGCAACAAGTTCCAAATCATGAGTCAGATAGTTGACTTCGTGAACTTTCAACTGTCGCGATGCATATGCAATCACTCTCCCGCGTTGCATCAACACGCACCCTAATCCCTGACCCGAAGCGTCAGAGTATACCACCAAGTCTTCATTGCCCTCGGGAAGGGCCAAGACCGGAGCTTTGGTTAGCTTCTCCATCAATTCCTTAAACGCCTCATCCTGTGTCGAACCCCATTCGTACTTTACCTCCTTCTGATTCAACTTTGTCAACGGCGAAGCTATTTTCGAGAAATCCTGGATGAATCTCCGATAGTAGCCTGCCAATCCCAAGAAACTGTAGATTTCAGTTGGCGTCTTAGGAATATTCCATTCCCTTACCGTCATTATCTTTTCTAGGTCAACCATAATGCCATTCGGGTTAATGACGTGACCTAGGAATTGGACTTCCCTAAGCCAGAACGCGCATTTGGAGAACTTAGCATACAACTTTTCCTTCTTCAGAGCTTCCAATACCTCCTTCATGTGACACGCGTGATCACCCTAATTCTTGGAGTAGATGAGGATATCATCGATGAACACGATTACCGATCGATCCAGCATTGGTCAACAAACTCTATTCGTCAAATCCTTGAACGCTGCGGGGGCGTTCGTCAATCCAAAAGGCATTACGCGGAACTCGAAATGTCCATAACGCGTGCGAAATGCGGTTTTTGGTATGTATTATTCCCTCACCTTCAACTGATGGTACCCGGATCGAAGGTCGATTTTTGAGAACCAACTTGCGCCCTCTAATTGATCGAACATGTCGTCGATACTTGGTAGAGGGTACTTGTTCTTCATGGTACGTTTGTTCAACTCGAGATAATCAATACACATTCTCATCGAACCATCCTTCTTCTTTACAAATATCACCGGGGCACCCCAAGGTGAGATGCTCGGTTGGATAAATCCCTTCTCAAGTAATTCGTCTAGTTGTGTCATTAGTTCCTTCATCTCTACTAGTGCTACTCGATATCTGGTACTAAGTCGATTCGGAACTCAATCTCTCTGTCGGGTGGTATCCCAGGCAAATCCTCTAGAAACACCTCCGGGTACTCGCGTACCACGGGTACATCATCTAGTTCCTTCACTTCCTTACACTTGTCAATCACGCACACCAGATAAGCCTCGCATCCGCGCCTCAAGTAATCTGTTGCCTTAATCATCGATATGACGTTGGGCATCGGGGAGTCACGATCTCCAAAAACCTCAAATTTGCTACCATCCTGAGCCTTGAGTCAGATTATCTTTCGTTTGCATATAATCTACGATTCATTGGCAGTTAGCCAATCCATACCTAACACTACATCAAACCCACCCAAAACCATAACAAACAACCTGACGGGGAATCTATGGCCTTTTATTTTTATCGTGGAATTGTCAACTACATCGGTTACTCTCGTAGTCCTACCCTCAGCGGTTTCTACGCTAAAGGCTCTTTCTAGCTTACTGACAGTGTATTTCACTCGTTTATAAAAATTTGCAGATATAAAACTCTTACTGCCACCCGAATCAAATAACACTGAAACAAAAGTGTTGTCAAGTATGAACATACCTAACGCCACGTCAGGGTCCACCCTGGCATGTTCTTGCGTCAGTGCGTACGCATGAATCTTTGCTTGGGGCCTCTCTTCTTTCTTCTCCGGGCCTTTCCCCTTCCCGGCTTCATCCATCCTGGGCTTGGTGCATTCTCGACTCATATGACCACTCTCCCCACAGTTGTAGCATTTGAAGCCTTGCAGGCATTCATGGGAGTAGTGTCCGGTCTTGCCGCATTTAAAGCACAGATTTGACCCTAGCCGACATTCGCCTGCATGACTTACCCCATATTTTCCATAGACTGCCGCCTCGCCTACCCTGGCCTGTTTTTCCCGAGCCCCAAACAACTTCCCAGCCGATCGCTTAGCGGGAAAACACAGCTTCTTCTTAGGCTCTTCAATGGCAACGACATTCAGCGCCGGATCATCAAATACCACGCCGCTCAGTTCTACTACCGAATCATAGGTAGTAGGGGCGTTTGCCTTAACATAGGTGCGGACCTGGTCCGGCAGCCTTTGATGTAGCAGGGAATCTTTCTCTCCTCAGTCGTGACAAGATGTGGCACAAGACGTGCCAGTTCATTGAACCATGTGGTGTACTGTCGGTGTGTCATGTTCCCAGCCTTAATCCCCAGAAATTCCCTTTCCACCTTTTCGATCTCATTCCTTGGACAGAAATTCTTGATCACCAAAGTTTTCAAATCATTCCACATAATCGCATCCACAGTCTCATCCCCCTTGGCTTGATGTACACCTTCCCACCAATGGGATGCTTCCTCTCTCAATGAGTTAGCAGCAAATTTCACAACTTGATTCGCTCGACACTCGCTCAGATGAATGGCAACTTCCATACCGATTACCCAATCAAAAGTAGCCACCGCGTCCTTCTTCCTAGTCAGGACCGACGGGTCACATGCCTCAAATGACTTATAGTCGCAACCACGGTTAAGCGGTGTGTTGATTGCCTCAGTGATCGGGGTACCAACTGCCCTGTTAGACCCATTCGTCTCATTAGCCTTCTTTAATGCTTCTGCCAACAGTCCTGGCAAAGAAACCTTCATCAACTCAGTGAACTCGCACGCTAGACCTGCTCTCACTTCCGGTTTGAAAGTGAAATGTTGTTCTTCGACATGAATCGGCTCCGTTCCATGCACACTAACTGTCGGTTCAGTGTGGACACTTCCTTCTTCACTGTACTCCTAGCGTGCAGGGTCCAACCACGCCCACCGTTACGACCACCTGTATGGCCCCCACCACGCCTTCCGTTTCCTCTCTTTTTCCATTCCGTTCTATAAGACAACGAAGTCAATGTCATCACGCTAGTTAACAAATAGAATTCAACAAGTACTTTAAGATGTTAATATACACTGGCCATCTTCAATTAACCATTACACTACCTTTCGATTTCTATTTAACCACCTTTGTGATTCCATCAGAACAAAAGTCCTTACCTAACCCTTTCTAAAGCATACTATATATGTAAATATATACTACCTTCATACCTGATGTTGTGGCTCGAGTTACCCGTACTGGCATCCGCTTTCGGTCCCATTCACAGTTTAAGTTCAGACACTGGGAGTGTCTGAATCTCTCAAACTATTGCTCTGATACCAACTTGAAAGGCCCCAAACCCGGGAGGCCTCACTTGTTGGATTTACTCATTCACAAAAAGTTCTTAAACTTGAATATCAAAATAACGCAGCGGAAAATTTCATTAAAACATAATCATAACATTGTTCAACATGCGGAAGCGTAACATAGTCTAATACATAAACATAACATAAGCTAATCATAACGGGATGCCAGTCTTCATATCATCCAGGTAACTCATCCAGCCGCCCAGCATCACCGTCCATCATCATAACCTGCCTTAACCTGAATGTGCATACTAAAAAGTCAGTTACGCCGGTGAGTTCTAGCTTTTCATAAAACCTTAAGTTCAAATATTTGCCAAAAACTTATCATTTAACTTCATTAATAAAAGCGTACTAAAACATGCAATAACATAACATAACATCATAAACATAAGTCAAAGAACATATCGAATCTGCGCCTTCTCGTAACCGTCAAATCCAAACGTCACATACTGGCGGAATAACATAAAGATCACCACCACTAGGCCCATCAACACCGTACTGTCCTTCAGGTGAAGAAATCCTAGGGCCCGATACTTAGGTCATTCAACACCAAACTTCAAGCACGTCATCACAAGGATGACACGTACCAAACTTCAAGCACTGCACCCCGTAAGGCACAAGTACCAAACTTCAAGCACGACTACCCCGTAAGGTAAACCGTACCAACTTCAAGGATCACGATAATCCCCTTGGTGACCGTCATCACCCCAGTTGTACAACAGTTGGCTAACCACAAAGGACCCTAATAGGTAAAGGCCCAAAACATACATCCCATACCCATAACCTTCATTTCCTAAGGAATAATGGCAGATTCGTTCGTTTGTGACATTCGTAAACATTCACTTCTTTTACTTCAAAACTTCAGTTAAAGCATTCATACGTTTTATTAAAAATCAGTCATAAACACTTCATAAACTTCTTTTGGCAAAATATTTCATAAACACTTCTTTCATAACCTTTTCTTCCAAAACATCGTTCATAAACATCATTTTATAAAACGTCACGTACATCATTCATTAACATCATTTTGTAAAATAGTCACATCGTTACGTATGCACACCAGCCCAAAAATATTATTCAAAACATTTAAAAGAGGGCTTCTAGAACTCACTTGATAAGCTAATCTGTGTTGTCCTAAACAAAGGTCCAACAACGTCACTTCCGATCTGAATTGATTAGTTAAATACACATAAGGCCAATCCCGACTCTAACGGTTTAACCATTCTGAATTAGGCGAACATACTGACTTTACTAACCAGCATGATGCCTGCGCAGTTAGCAAGTGCACAGGGCCTTGTTCTTGCGTACTTAATAAGTGTGGAGACTTCGCTTCATGCGTACTTGATAAGTACGTAGGACCTTCTTCCCCACAAAAAACCCTAACTTTTTGCATGCAGATCTGATCACGTCAAGATCCCGAACTTTTGTTCAAAACGTTCGTTTTTCCTTCTAAATGCTAGATCTATGTTCATTTTCAAGTTTTATGTGTAAAAACGTTACATTTTCATCAAAACCTCGAAAACCCCAAAACGAACAAAAACTCAGATCTATACCAAATCGTTACCTGTATCGAGCTTCTGATTCGGAGGTTCTTCTCACGAGCTATGGAGCAAAACTTTGCTGGAATCTCGGGCCGATCCGTCTACTTTCTCTCTCTTCAGTTTCTCTCTCTAGAACTTGTAAAATGAGAGAAGAGAGAAGGGCTAGGGTATTTATAGGGAGAGACTACCCTTAAGCCCATACGCGCGCAAGCCCATAGCCGGCCCATTCCACGTTTGTTTATTCCGTTCGTCTCACGTTTAACCCGTTTCCATTTATTATCGTTTATTATTTTCGGGATGTTACAGGGAGTGTGAGAGCAAGACGTTTGATGAATCACTCCTTTCTTTTGACAAAAAAGTTTCATTGGGTTATTTGTAAACTCCCCCCCATTATCAGACCAAAGGATTTGAATGTTGGTTTTAAATTGAGTTTGTATCATGGTGTAGAACATTGTAAATTTATCAAAGACTTCATTTTTGTGTTTTAGGAAATAAATCCATGTCATACGGGTGCAGTCATCAACAAAAAGAACAAAAAAACGAAACTTTTGTCCCCCAATAACTTCCGCTGGTCCCAAATATCCGAATGGATGAGAGAGAAAGGTAAATCAACTTTAGTGTTATTAGGTTTACAAGTATGTCTATGGATTTTAGCCAAAACACAATTTGAAGGAAATAATTTAGGAAATAGAATATGTAGATAACCGGTGGATGGGTGTCCCAATCTTCTATGCCATAACCAAGCTTCTCTATTTGTCGTCCCGTGAGCCAACATCACAGTACCATGGTGAGCCACTTCTTCCACATAATACAATCCTTGTCATTCAGTGCCACGCCCAATAATCACTCCCGTCCTGATGTCCTATAAGATGCAAAAAGTCGGGTGCAAAAGTACCGAGCAATTTAGTTCCTTTGTCACATGACTGATAGATAGCAACTATCCATGTACCTGAAAATCATCCTTTAACCCATGTACTTGAAAATCATCCTTTTGACTTGTAACTATCCTGTCTAACAATAATGGTTCTAATTGTGATACTGCCATCGTGAAAAGGGTCACACTTTGGACCCTAGACAAGGCGTCCGCCGCCATATTCTCCCTTCCTTTTTTGTATTCGATAACATAGCTATAACCCATGAGCTTCGATAACCATTTATGTTGTAATGGGGTTGTCACCTTCTGAGTTAAGAGGTGTTTTAGACTTCTTTGATCGGTTCGAATAATAAACGTACTTGTGATGAGATAATAGTGCTAATGTTTTACCGCCATCAGTATCGCTAAGAGTTCTTTCTCATAAACAGACAAGGCTTTAGAGGGGGAAGTATTGTTACGTGATAAATAGTAAAAGGGGGTTAGTTGTAACTATAGTTAAGTAAGAGGGTTGAAAGTGTAACTTGTAAACCTGATTCGTTTAAGTAAATGAATTGTTAACAGACAAGGGATCGATGAATTGATTTGGGTTTTACCCGTCTTCTCTCTTAGTGTTCTTGTTCCTTCTCTTTATCGATCTCAAATGCTTGATTACCGACCACATACATGGGTAAAATGGGTCTCTTTAGCCGAATGGTGGTACAACACCACCTTCCACTCGTCACTTGGGAAGTCGCCTTTCGAAGCATTATATGGGTTCCCTCTTCCCCTACACATACTGTATGTTCCAAAGGATGCAACCGGGAATGATGTGGATGCTTTTATGCAAGATCGAGAGGCTGCATCAAGTTACTCAAACAATCCTTACTAAAAAGCCAAAACCGAATGAAACAACAAGCCGAAAAACATCGAACGGATAGAGAGTTTGAAACAGGAACGTGGGTCTACTTGAAACTCCAACCCTACATGCAGAATACTTTACGGGTTTATAAGCACTCGAAACTCACACCCAAGTATTTCGGGACGTTCTAGATAGTAGAAAAGGTGGGCAAGGTCGCGTATAGGTTGGACCTACCGGAGGAAGCACAGATTCACCCGGATTTTCATGTGTCTTTGCTCAAGCGTGCAGCGGGGCCACCGGGTAAAAATTATACCGATTCCCACTAATTCGTGGTTCACCTTACAGCCCTTAGCTGTGCTCGATAGGAGGCTGGTCAAAAGGGGGAGTCGGGCGGCTATGAAGGTTTTGGTGCAATGGTAAGGGCAATCAACGCAAGAAGCGACCTGGGAATTTCTGGATGAAATGAAACTGTGTTTTCCGGACTTCGATGAACTCACTTCTTGAGGACAAAAAGTGGGTTAAGGGGAGAGTATTGTTACGTTTTTATTATTATTCCCATGTTTAGGGACTATTTTGTTTTCTATTATCTCTTGGAGGGTGTTACTTGTAATTGCAGAAACTATATATGTGGGTTACGTACTTGGAATAAAGGACATGTTTTGAATGATAAACTTTTCCCTACTTCATAGTCTCTTCTCCTCCTGCTTCTTAATCTTCCTCATCTTCAGTTATCGTTCTTGCCCGTATCATTGAGTAATACTACTGGGCATGGCAGGCCCCACCCGCACTTGACTGGAGGTCGAACGGGTGTAATTTTGACCTAACATCTTACCATTGTTCATGATAGACATGGTGGAAGGCAAATCAAACATAAATAGTCAGCTTCGGTGTCGAAACGCTTTAGTAACATGTTTATTAGGCTAGCTACCTATAATATAATTGCAATTGTTTTATCTAGTATCTTTACTTACAATTGAAACATGTGAACTCACCAACCTAGTGTTGACACATTTTAGCATGTTTTCTTACGTCGCTAAGGTACGAGCACGAGACTAGGGCATGCATGCATTGGAGTCTCATTTATTTTTCAAACATCGGATTTACTTATTTATTTATTTATTTTGAATTGCACGGTTTGGACGCGTTTGTTTTGCGCGTAGATTTTGTTAAACCTTTTGCTTTCGCATTCTGTATTTACTCTGACTATTAAATGGTATTTATTAAACTCATATAGAGTCGTTCAATGTAACTAATGACTGAGATCCTGGTATGTCACACTCCTAACGTTAAAACTTCGTTAGTGGATTTTGGGGGTGTGACATTAAGAGCTTTTAGGGTTTTCTCTGGTTCTAGTTCAATAAATTGTTTGTGGTGGCCCAACCCACTCTTGTTTCATATTATTATTAAATTCTCTTGATCTAGTTCAATAAATTCTCTAGATGTGGTGAACGAGACCACACTCGTTTCACATTATTATTAAGCCCAACAAATTGTATTTGATGTTTTGATTTGGAATTTGAGAATAAGTATTATATTGTATTTGAACTTACGTTTCATTCGGGTACATCGAACCGAACTACATGGTACACCGTACCAGTTCGTACCGAAATGATCCTACCCCCTTCGTACCGAATACGTTAACACTAGCGAATTGCGTACCCGAACCGCGTACCCGTACCGGAGCGAACCCCGTATTAGGTAACTATTGTAAGACCCCGACACGGGCATCCTACAGTTGGTTCTCATAACGGGTCATTTTCATTTAAAACACATTTATTTCAATTCAACTACAGCGGAAATCTTTCAAAATTTCTTAGCTCTTATTGTAAGACCCGGGCATCCTATTGTAAGACTCCCCCAAATCTACCCTTATCACATCACATATTAATAGCTTATACCCTTATATCACATATTTCTACGAACACACCATAAACCCTACGACTCTTAAATAAGCATTTTATACTCAAAACATATCAGGTTTGAACCCGAAACCCTTAACACGATTAATTATGTTAACACCTCATGAAAGTATGTAGATAGCCCCTAAACAGTAAAACGTTTAAATGAGGGGATTAGAAACTCACCAGTTATACGGAGTCCCAATCCTTGCTTTGCAACTCGCCACTCGCTCAAAGCTCGAACATGTAAATCGTATGATCACATGATCAGAATGCGTTCTACACATGCGTCGTGTAATACATAAAATATAAACTCCGACGTCGCCTCGTCAGCTCGTCCTCTATTTCCACCCATAGTCACGCATGTGCACACAAACCAGATAGTCCTTGATTCGTTTAGAAATCGAATGCACGTACTAGGTCTCATGCATGCACCTACGTGACCATGCAAACCCTAACCCACGAGACATGAGAACACGAACCATCCACTCCCCATGTATGCGCGTAATCTGCGCCATGCAAATCCTTAATCGGCCAACACCCTTCTCGCTGCATCTATGCTCCGCCACCTTCTCCTTCGGGCGTAATCCTAGCCGATCACCACCAAACCTCACCGTCGATGCTTCCGCCTTAGCCGGTTCCTTCATCCCCGGCAACACCTGAGCTCACCGCTCTTTCTGTCACGCAACCACATCCATCCCCGCCCTCACGTTACACCACCACAGCCTCCTCCACGGTCATCGTCACACTCCACCTTCACCGGAACTAGCACGGGTTCCCATCGCCCTCTCTGTCTCTCTCTCTCTCTTCTCAACAAATACATTACTACGCAGGCCGGATTCTGCCACGTCCGGTTCCCCACTCCGACGAACACCGCCCTGCTGCACCCGTAGACACCACCACTGCTGTCAGCCACCCACACCATCTGCGTCTTCGTTCCTGTAGACCCCGCATGGAACAGCCTAGACCGGCCTCCACCTCCTCCGCCGAGTATCACCACCAGAATAGCACCAGGCGTCGGCTCTCATTCATTCTATCGTTGTTGTCGTGCACCACCTCCCACGCCTTCTCTCCCGACCAATACAAGTAACGAGGCTAAACCCTAATCGGTTTAAAACAGAAATACACAAAGATGCATATAAAAACATAAACGGAGATTACCTGTTATAGCTACCACCGCCACGCAGCCTCGCCGTCGATCTCCTCCTCTTTCCGGCTTCCCCGCGTCCCCCTTGTTCTTTGCTGCCGTCAAACACACACCTAGGCCGAATGGCCTAGGGTTTGAGAATGAACGGTTTATAAACCTTTCCATGTTTCACTTCGGGTCCCTCCTGATTCCATTTACGTGGTTCTATCTCAAACCTTCGCAACAACGGCTAGCCAGTCCTCCTAATCTCGTCAAACCAAGTTTTCACACATCGATCCATACCAACCGTGTCATTTATTAGAAGCCTCGGGTTACCGGTTAACCCGACCCATTATCTTTTGGTTTTAGGGATGTTACAAGTCTATCCCCCTTAAAAGAGTATTCGTCCTCGAATCATGCGTCGTCATAATCCACCTTTGCGTATCTATCAATTATCATTTTTGTACCAACTCCTCTCTTTCGCACATCACGTCAAGATCACTTCCTTTAGACGCAGTCGCCGTCCCTGGCGTTGCTAGAAAGTCTCTTTTGTTTCCCGCTTTCACCTTCCTTTAGGATTCGTAGGATCACCTACATATCCCTTTATTACTTTCCCTTCATCTTATACTCAGTCGATGTGATACCGCAGTTTCTTACGTACTTATCACCCTTTCGTGATTCGCTCTCCGCACCTGCACCGTCGTTTCTTGCATAGTCCTAATAATCTCGCCCTTCTGACGGTCATCCCTAATTAAGGTCCCTTGTCTTACATAACCAGGATCACTCGTCTTCCTTCTTACTTCGTACTCTAAGTGTCTTTATGCGACGATTCTTTAAGACTTAGGCACCATCGCCTTACTCATAAATGTGATACATTTCTCATTCGCATATACCCGCCCAGCACTTGCGTCAGCTCTACCGGTCTCTCCTAACGATTTGCCTCACATTGTATCATTTCTCCATTACCACGCATTTAATACGCCCATTAAGTAGGTGCATATACCCAACACTAGGTCCATTCTCATTGTCCCTTTTAATTTCTCAAAGCTCACCTATCACCGTCATGTCTATCTCAATAGCCAAACAATTGCTTTACATGAATGCTCCAACGGAACCCTCCTTAAACCAGTCCTAAGCTTGCCAGCGTAGGCCTTTCCTTCTCAGTCGTTTATGTGCAATCCTGCACTTGTCTTCCCTCTATCTCACTTTCTTTGTTGTTGCCATATCGCTACTATGCGAGCACCTATCGTGTCTCAGTCACCAAGTACGAATGTTAAGTTCGTCCTGTCATAAATCTCGGTATTCCACCGCCTCATTCCGAGGAAATATTCTCGTATATCTTGTATCTTATACAGACATAATTCTTCGTATGGACACATTCCATGGAGTCCCTGTTGTTACTTCATCCGCTTCGTGCCGAAGTCCCTAGCGTCGTCACCTTGTTCCCCGTCGTAACTATCTCCGAGCAAGCGTCCATGTAAAACTCTCATCATCAACTCTTACCGCTCCGCTTCTCGGCTTCGTGCTCCAAATTTCCTGAGATATAAGGATAAGTATCTCATAAGAGCACCTCATTGACCGTCTCGAATGACGTCCAAAACTCCTCGTATCGTTTTGATGTATTCTTGCTGAAAAAATCACAAAGATAGAAACACTATGCCAAAGCGCCCCCACCATCCGTCCTATGCACGACTAAGCATGTACTACAAGGGCACACCGACACAACATAACTACATATCATACCATGTTCTACATGGGTACTAATAACCACACCTTCTAGCTTCGCACAAAGTGCACACAATTAACAAGACCTGGGTGAATTTACATGCATACAATAAGACCTCACCATTTATAAACACACGAACTCTTGAACTCTACCTTTTGTTTATTACAATGGTAGCTCCTGCCACACGTCATCACATATTCATATAGAATCTACGCAGTCATCCACTACGGGTAGTATTAATGGTTTAAAGTAATACACAGCTCGACCTAGACATAATTCAACACTTTACACATTCATACTCATAATATTCATAATAATAATTTTCTACAGGACCCCGCCCTGCATATTCACGCAAAATGCAACGCACCCTTTACACTACAAACCATCACCCATAACACCTAGGTGATACTATCCTACGACCGTTGACACGGACCAATTCAAAATTCACGTTTATGCATATTCACATCTATGTAAGTATACTCACACCATCTAATCACTCACATCGGCATTTACCTTTTGTATGAACTCACATCATGCAAAATCAAATTACACCACACTGCGTATAGCTTCCTATCGCAAGAACCATACAACACATTCATGAACACAATTATTTTTAACCACGACTAAATCACATCACGACAAGGCAAAACTCAATATCAAAACCAAATAGTCAACATTCTAGTCAAACACCGCACCACATAAGCATTTAATCAGTCAAAACGTTAAGTCATCCTGCAATATCTCGTGACAACTGTCACTACTACCAATCACTCAAAAATCAACTATCTCAAATCATGCTCGCAAAGTTGTTAGTCGACCACCTCTCTGTTGCATCCTCCTCTAGTTCTTCCTCGTCGGATCCCGGATCAATCATCGGATCCTCTTGAATTAGAGCTCTCTTAGCTTTCACACGCGGTTGATCCTTTAGCCATGCATGTCCGCATCCCGGAGGGAAATCGCGTACCGCTGACACCGCTCACCTTTTCCACCCTATAGTTTTGGTCATAGCCTCATGTGGAACGCCACTATTCTCAGTCCTAGCTATTCTTGGTGCAGGAAGCGCCAGCACTGCTCCCATGTCGCTGACGGTTTTGTCAACAGCAGCCGTTGGTTCATCCATACGGTCTGCCCCCATCCTAGCCAGAGCTCCTCGCCTAACCGATCTAATCCGCCTTGTCTTATCCATCAGTACCTGCATAAGATAGAACGTTGGAGTGATTACTATGGGCACAAATTCATAATATGAGAATAATCATAGACTGCCAAATTACGGTGATCAAATGCAATTTGGTGGTCCACATTACTGCTCGTACTCTAAACCTTACCCATCATATTCACACTAGCTTTCTATCTTTCCCACACGCCGGATGCGCATGCATCCCACACCACTCACTTAACACCACCCAGTTATATAGCAAATCATCATATATATCACACTTACACATTCCATGTAGTTGCACAAAACTTATTACACTACGCTAACACACCAAGCTGTGTCGCATAACGCAATTAATGCTACTCTACAATAATTAGCTCGCAACACATGATTTCACAAAGTCACACCACACATTTCACTTAGTTCTACATACTACTACAACACATAGTACACATCATGTTCCCACAAGGAACCATAAATCATTCACTCACATCAATCGCTTTACCTATCGTATTACTACACAAATGGTAAATAATAATTACTGCCTACTCAAAAGACGTACCTCTTGGCTCGTTGTTACTCGTGGTGGCATTCGTTTCACCTTCGTCCCATTTTCAGTTAAAGTATTTTATTTGTTTAAAAATACTAGTTTTCTCTTAAACCACAGCTCTGATACCAACTCGTAAGACCCCGACCCAGGCATCCTACAGTTGGTTCTCATAACGGGTCATTTTCATTTAAAACGCATTTATTTCAATTCAACGACAACGGAAGTCTTTCAAAACCCATTTATTACTATTTAATTGTTATTATGTTACCTCACGAATGCCTGCACACCAATTCGAGTAGCCCCGCTTCCAAGTCAAGATACGTCAACGCTACGCTTACCTGCAAAACAATCTAATGTACGCACAAAGTCAGCTACGTTGAGTGAGTTCTAATAGTTTAATTTAAACAAAACCCATCACTCCATATTCATTAGTTTATTCCACCCAGAACTCTCCGGTCCTTAATAAAATAATTTCACGTTTCATTCAACGAATAATTAACCCCCTGTTATCCCATGACATCCATAACCGTTCACCAACCGAGACTCAGCCCGTACTACCAATAATAATAATAATGAGAATCTTACCGTCTTATCGACATAGACTTAACTTACTTTACTAATAACTCACACCCAAGAACAAGTATAAAGTCAACACTTGGTTAACACAACATACTATATACATTAACACACCCGGCCTTAACCAAGGCTCTCACAATTAACTGACACGACTCTTATACACATCACGTCACAAGTCCTGTCGGTCAGTCTAGCTCTACATATCGCGATAATAACATCTACACGTCACACTAACATTACCGCATTAATATCACACATGCATAATCAATATAACTCGACGTTTACATGCAATCCTACATATATATAAATACTCATGTAAACACTTACCTCGTCACTACACCCTCGTCAGGGTTACCCTCGTCAGGGTTACCCTCGTCAGGGTTACCCTCGTCAGGGTTACCCTCGTCAGGGTTACCCTCGTCAGGGCGATCAATGCACCCTGAGCTCATCGTTAACCTGCTAAATAAATGTCACTGTTGGTGACTTCCCGAAAGACCTCATCCTTCACAAATCTCGTTTGCCGTGTCATACGGACAACGATGCAAACACGTCACACAAATATAAACACATAATATCACACATCATATACATGACACGTTATCTACACATGTACCTCACACATGACACTAGAACAATATATATATATATATATATATATATATATACCCCACATGAAATCATATGCATTTATCTTAATGCCCGACTCCCCCTGATCTACCCTTATCACATCACATATTAATAGCTCATACCTTTAGCTCACATATTTCTACGAAAACACCATAAACCCTACGACTCTAATAAGCATTTTATACTCAAAACATATCGGTTTAGAACTTGAAACCTTTAACACGATTATTTATGTTACACCACCACAGCCTCCTCCACGGTCGTCGTCACACTCCACCGTCACCGGAACTAGCACGGTTTCCCGTCGCCCTCTCAGTCTCTCTCTCTCTCTTCTCGACAAATACATTACTACGCAGTCCGGCTTCCGCCACATCCGGTTCCCCACTCTAGCAAACGCCGCTTTGCTGCACCCGTAGACACCACCACCGCTATCAGCCACCCACACCATCTGCGTCGTCGTTCCTGTAGACCCCACGTGGAACAGCCTAGACCGGCCTCCACCTCCTCCGTCGTGTATCACCACCGGAATAGCACCAGGTGTCGGCTCTCATTCATTCTATCGTTGTTGTCGTGCACGACCTCCCACGCCTTCTCCCCCGACCAATACAAGTAATGAGGCTAAACCCTAATCGGTTTCAAACAGAAATACACAAAGACGCGTATAAAACGTAAACGGAGATTACATGTTATAGCTACCACTGCCACGCCACCTCGCCGTCGATCTCCTCCTCTTTCCGGCTTCTCAGCGTTCCCCTTGTTCTTTGTTGTCGTCAAACACACACCTAGGCCGAATGGCCTAGGGTTTGCAAATGAAGGGTTTAAAAACCATTCCAGGTTTCACTTCGGGTCCCTCCTGATTCCTTTGACGCGTTTCTATCTCAAACCTTCGCAACAACGGCTAGACGGTCCTCCTAATCTCGCCAAACCAAATTTTCACGCATCGATCCATACCAACCGTGTCATTTATTAGAAGCCCCGGGTTACATGTTAACCCGACCCATTAGCTATTTGGTTTTAGGGATGTTACAACTATGGTCTCGAGAAAAATAAAAATCAGCTCTATACACTCCCCAAAAAATCTATAACCCTAATGCGACGCCTCTAATAACTCCTATCCCCAATCATGTCTATAAAGAGAGATGAAATGCTAGCAAATCGAATTGATATGGGATGCACGGATTAAGCACAATTTCATAAGGTTGATTTCGTTACACATGATATGGCTATTTTTATTTCAAGGTTTTATATTGAATCTTTGTAAGATTTCCATTACAAAATATTCTTTAAAAACGGATAAAGAAATTCCAACGTGTTTTTAACTGACCATGACGCCCCTTTTGTTTCTATGCTCTCCAACAAACTGGGTTTGGATGCTTTGCTATTACATGTCCTTAGCTATAGATGTTGCGCACGTTCACTACAGGGGTGGGCCCAAGGTGATCTTAAACTCTAAGATACCAAAGGTTGAAAATTTTGTTCAAGGGTAAACTTGAGGGGTATATTTTAAATTTTAGAAAGCTAAAGGGTGATATTTGGAAATGTAGAAAAACCACATTAAAAAATGGACCGAGGATTCAAACTTGCATCACATGGTTCTCTTATGAGCTTGCTAAATATACTATCTGTTTTAAACTGCCATATATTATGTATTTAAAGCAAAAGCAAGGTTGTGTGACACAATCACCGACCTTGCCTTTTAAAGTAATAAGTAATAAGAATTTGAAGTCAGGTTTTAATCTTAACTAGGGATTGACAAACTAAATCAGCTGGTTGTAACGGTGTGAATGGATTCTCTTTTCTTAAATTTGTTAGTTTGTAATCAAATTTTAAAAACATAACATTGGTTCATGTGTAGAATATATATTACAAATTAAAAAAAAAACACACACACAACCTGTTCTAATGTCCCAAAACATCAACTAAAACTGTATAAATTTCAAAATAGCCATTTTGGATAATATCAACGGTTATGGTTAAAAATGGTTGACCTGATGTACACTTTAAATCTGTCAATCAAGAAAGCAAGCATAAACCATTTGTAATGCATGCAACAAAACATGCCTCTCCCTCTAAACATGAAACTTGTAAAACCAAAACCAGGTTCCTAGTTTCCTATTTGGGTTTACAGTTTACAACAATCAAAAAACCTTTGGCTGCAGGTTAATTGTCACCAAAGATCTTGAGCCTTGGTATTCAATCCCGTGATTACAACGCCTCGAATTGTTAAAAATGAATACCAAATAACCCAGGGGTATTTACATGATGATCATGAGTAAATAGACGATGATGCTGATGAAGAATCAAGAGGTTGCCGAGGCCAACACATCTTCTGAGTCCACATTTAGCTGGATTCAAAATTCAAAAAAGAAGGTAAGTTCACCAATTATTTTCAGGAAACAAATAGGGGTAGCCAGGTCTAGCAAGAAAGTTGGACCGACCCGCAAACACTTAGTATTATTCTTTATAAATAATCAATGTTAGAAAAGAGGATTAAAAGACTATATTAGGACATTAAACGTTCATTAACAAAGCCATCTTGGTTTTAAAATGTGTGAGGCGCCCGAGGCGTAAACGGTTCAAAAGCCAGGGTGAAGCGCGAGCTATATGTACGCGAGGCGTTGCTCTGTTAATCAATATTAGTATTTGTCTTTAGTTAGAGGGGTTAGAGTGTAACAGTTCTCTCTATTTAATCTCTTGTTTCCTCCTATTGTAATCACACAATACAATCAATACAACACCAAGTTCATCTTGGTATCAGAGCCTCTCCATTTTAAGGTAACCCCTAACCTGCCACCCCTTCAGGTACAGCCCTGTTGCTTCATCTTTTCCGGTCAGGTACAACCCTGTTCCCTCCTCTTTTCCGGTCACAATTCCTCCAGCGATCCCACATCATGGCCTTTCTTGCTGCCTTCACTCAAACTGAGAAGACAACCCACAATTCCCACAAGTTTGGCTTCACCCTTTCATCAACCAATTACGGTTACTGGAAGACTATGATCACCCCATTCCTGGTAACAAATAATCTGATTGGCTACATCGATGGCACCATACCCTGCCCTCCTGCCCTCATACAACCTACTGCCTCTTCATCAGGAAAAGAGGCCGATGCCGCAACTGTTCCACCACCCCGCCCTAATCCCAATTTCTCCACTTGGGTGTCCAATGATGCCCATGTCAGGATGCTTCTGTTATCTACCGTCTCTGAAGGCTCTTTCCAACATGTCCAAGGCAGTTCTTCACGAGACCTTTGGTTGTCCCTTGAAAGGGCTTATGCTACTCAAACAACTTCCAGGGAATACACCCTAAAGAACCAATTGCTACAAATCCGTATGGGAGGCGATGAGACCTCTGCTGCCTATCTTACTCGTGCGCAGGAGTATGCCAGTGCTCTCGCTAATATCAACGAGCCGCTTAAAGAAAAGTATCTCATTATACTCGTACTTTGAGGACTTCGGGAAGAATACAATGGGTTAAAGTCAACCATTCTGGCCTGTCAATTCCCAACAGCCTTCTCTGAACTCCATGGGCTTTTGGAGGATCATGATTATATGATCAGAAGATCGCTCGCCCAGGTCCCTTCGGTTCAGGCCTTCTCAGCCATCTCCAACAGCCCCTCCATAGGTCTATCTTCAACCAAACCAGAGACCCTCCATGCTATCCAACAACTGTTTTCCCAACTTGGTTTACAACTTCAACCAACCAGCTCCTCGACTCCGCAAGCATTCTACACAAACCGTTCTCAACAGACTCGTGGCCGTGGTCAATCTACTCGACGTGGTCGCGCCTCCTACAACAATAACCGCAGCCATGGCGGAGGTAATCAAAATCAGTTTAATTGGGCTTCTAATCAAAACACTGTTTATGGCACATGTAACAGGTGCGGTATTGGCCATATTCCGTCTATGTGCCCAAATCGGGATCCCTCTACCATTCGGATGAGACAGCCACCATCTGCAAATTTTTCAGACTACCGCTCCCAAACAACACACTCATGGATCTTGGACACTGGTTACAGCCATCATGTTGCACCTGATCTTTCAAGTTTTGATAGTTCTGAAGCCTACTCCGGTGAGGAAAACCTTCACGTTGGCAATGGTATGGGCTTACCCATTATGCATATTGGTTCCACCAAATTCTATTCACCCAATAAAACCTTTTCTTTAACCAACATTCTACATGTTCCAGAAATTAAACAAAATTTACTTTCGGTACAAAAATTTTGTCATGATAACAAAGTGTTCTTTGAATTCCATGCTACTTTCTTTGTTGTGAAGGACAAGTCCACCCGTCATACCCTCCTCATGGGTCCAAGTAATGGCGGTCTCCTCAACTACAACTTTTGGCTCGGTAGGAGGATAATCTATGTTATCTAAGTATAATCTACCGTTGTTAAATAAAAATGTTACTCACTTATGTGAATCTTGTGCTATTGGCAAGTCTTCAAAACTTCACTTGTCACCATCAATCAATAAAAGTTCAAATATTTTGGATCTTGTGTTTTGTGATGTGTGGGGTCCTGCCCCGGTTACCTCGTTTGATGGTCACAATTATTTCTTATTATGTGTTGACCATTTCTCCAAATTTATGTGGATCTTTCCTCTAAAATTAAAATCTGACGTCCTTGAGACTTTAAAAGCATTCCTCCTTACAGTTGAACGACAATTCAACACTAAACTTAAGTCTGTCCAAACCGATTGGGGGGGCGAATTTCGCAATCTCTCTAAATTTTTCTCCACCCTTGACATTACCCACCGTCTCTCTTGTCCACATACAAGTGAACAAAATGGACTTGTTGAGAGACGACACCGTCATGTCGTCGAAACCGGCCTTACCTTACTCGCACATTCCCATGTTCCAAACCGGTTTTGGCACTTTGCCTTTGATACAGCCGTATACCTTATAAACCGAATGCCCTCTCGCTCCAACTCCAACACTTCTCCATTTGAACAAGTGTTTAAACAGCCCCCTAAATTCTCCTTCTTACGAGTCTTTGGATGCCGGTGTTATCCTCAACTTCGTCCATATAACCAACATAAAATGGATTTTCGATCCCTGCCTTGTGTCTTCCTCGGGTATAGTACTTCCCATCACGGATACCGCTGCCTTGATCTTGCTAACAAACGACTATATATTGCCCGTCGTGTTCGTTTTCATGAGCAAACCTTTCCCTTCCTCACACCCACTGTTGAGCCCACTAAACCTCCCAGCCCTACCCCTTACATATCTTCTTACCCTACTCCACCAGTTTACACAGTCCCTGACCAAATACCCACTCCACCACCACCACCACCCCCACCTCCTACCTTTCAAACTTACCACAGACGCCGACCCCAAACATCCCCTGCCCAAACAGCCCCTGCTCCAATACCCACTACACCAGCACCCACCCCAGCCCAGGCCCAACCTCAAGCCCGCTCCCGCCCCGCCAATCTCCGACATAACCCAAAACCAACCACCCCATATGTCCCCTCTTCCTATCACACATCCTCTCTCCTTACCGAACCACCCACCTTTGCCATTGCTAACGAAGATCCTCATTGCCATTGAAACAGAACATGGTCCCTAGTACCACGTGTTCCCGGTTCTAATGTTGTTAATTGCAGGTGGGTCTACAAAGTTAAAACTGACCAACACGGGGCCATTGAACGCTACAAAGCGCGCCTTGTTGCCAAGGGTTACAATTAGCAACCGGGCATAGACTACCAAGAAACTTTCAGCCCAGTTATTAAATCTACTACCATTCGGGTTGTTTTGTCTCTCGCTGTCTCCCGTGGCTAGCCTCTCAGGCAACTAGATGTCCAAAACGTGTCTCCTACACAAAGCCTTATATGGTCTAAAGCAACCCCCCGCGCATGGTTTCACAGTCTATCTACAGCTCTCCAGACTCTTGGGTTTATCGGATCAAAAACTGATCCCTCACTTTTTGTGTATTCCTCTAGAGGCACCCTTTTATATATGTTAGTCTATGTCGATGACATTGTTTTGACAGGAAATGACTCGCGAGCTATTGATGGTTTTATACAAAGTCTCAAAAACACCTTTGCTGTCAAGGATATGGGCCCTTTGTCCTATTTTTTAGGGATTGAAATATGTTCCAAAGGCAGCGATATTTTACTCTCTCAACGCAAGTACATCACGGAACTCCTTGCACGGGCTACTCTCTCCAAGGCAAAACCGGTACCCTCTCCAATGACCACCTCCGCCAGCCTTGCTAAAGGAGACAGCACACCCTTTACTGAACCGGTCAAATATCGCCAAATGGTTGGCGCCCTTCAATATGTGACTTTATCCAGACTTGATATTACCTTCGCAGTCAACAAAGTCTGCCAGTTCATGCAATTCCCCACTGAAAATCACTAGTCTGCCGTTAAAAGGATTCTCCGGTACCTACAGGGCACTTCCCATTACGGGCTCCTGCCTCAACACAACTCTGACACCCTGTTGCATGCTTACACAGACGTTGCTTCTCCTTCCTTAACCGCCTTTTCAGATGCTGATTGGGCTGGTTGCCCGGACGACCGTCGATCCACCGGAGGATATGCCATATATCTAGGTTGCAACCTGGTTTCCTGGTCTGCCCGTAAACAAAGAACAGTCTCTCGGTCGTCCACTGAGTCTCAATATAAGGCCCTTGCTGACACTGTTGTTGAACTTACTTGGCTCCAAACATTATTAAGAGAACTTCAAGTCCCTACTGTTAGGGTATCACACAACACGCAACACACGCTAAAACGAATAAACGACACGAAAGATTTATAGTGGTTCGGTCGGTATGACGTACATCCACTTACTGCAACTAGGGTGTTTATTATATTTAGGTGCTCAAAGAATTACAAGACTATTACATCATATATATAGAGACTAGTCTAGGGTTAATAGCTTAACCAACAAGTTAAGCCCATATAGGGCCCAGCCCGAAACCCGTAACCTGACAGACTCTAGGGCCGGCTGACCCTAAAAGCCTTTATACTCTACAATCTCCCACTTAGAGGCTTTGATAAACTTCAAACTGTCTCCGTCTTCTTTGTAGTCTTGTAACTTCTCTACCTCTAGCTGCAGCGCCTTCTCATCATTATTCCTGAAGGCCAGTTGAAGCTATACATAGCTTCAACTTCTCTAAGGTCACCACCTTAGTAAGCATATCCGCGGACCATCACTGATCAAACCTCTGATGAAGTGATACCTAAGCTGAATGTGTTTCGTTTTTCCATGAAACACAGGATTCTTCCCCAGATGAATAGCGCTTTGATTATCACAAAACAATGAACTATCTGGCTGTTTCTTCCCAAGTTCTTTTAGAAAATTCTTCAACCAAATCAACTCTTTACTGGCTTCAGCACAAGCCATATACTCAGCTTCAGTAGTTGAAAGAGCAACGCTCTTCTGTAATCTGGACATCCAACTAACCGCACTTCCTCCCACTGAAAAAACAAACCCGGTTGTGCTTTTATAAGAATCCTTGCATCCCCCAAGGTCTGCATCTGTATAGCCCCTTAGAACAATATCTTTGCCTGAGAACCGTAACCCCATCTTCGCAGTGCCTTTCAAATATCTTAGCAACCATTTGACTGCCTCCCAGTGTTCTTTTCCTGGATTAGACATATAACGACTGACTACCCCCACGGCCTGTGCTATGTCTGGCCTCGTGCACACCATGACGTACATAAGGCTTCCCACAGCTGATGCGTAAGGAACCTTAGTCATTTCGGCTATGTCTTCTTCGGTTTTTGGTGACTGGTCTTTTGAAAGCTTAAACTGACTTCCTAGTGGAGTGCTTCGGGACTTGGCATCTTTCATTTTGAATTTCTCTAACACTTTCCCAATGTACTTTTCTTGAGATAGTGTCAGAGATCCGTCTTTGTTCCTGGAGATACTCATTCCGAGTATCTGTTTGGCAGCACCCAGATCTTTCATTTCAAATTCTTCTGACATTTGCTTCTTCAATTTATTTATCTCTTTCATGTCAGAACCTGCAATTAACATATCATCCACATATAGGAGGATGATGTAGGACTTTTCAAACTTCTTGATGTAACAGCAGTGATCCATCTCACATTTCTTGTATCCGGATCTACCCATGAAGTTGTCAAACTTCAAGTACCAATGCCTCGGAGCTTGTTTCAACCCATACAAACTCTTCTTTAGTCTACAGACCATGTTTTCTTTTCCTTTAACCTGAAACCCTTCAGGTTGAGCCATGTAAATATCTTCATTCAGATCCCCATGTAGAAAAGATGTCTTCACATCTAGCTGCTCTAGATGAAGACTCTCGGCAGCAACAATACTTAGGACCAACCTGATAGTAGTCATCTTCACAACCGGAGAGAAGATTTCATTGTAATCAACCCCCGGTTTCTGTTGAAACTCCTTAACTACCAATCTAGCCTTGTAACGCTTAGAACCATCGTGTTCATCTTTGACCCTGTACACCCATTTGTTGTGCAATGCCTTCTTACCGGGGGGAAGCTTTGTCAGCTCCCACGTTCTGTTCTTCTCTAAAGATTTCATTTCATCCTTCATTGCTATCTCCCACTGCAATGAATCTTTCAGACGAATGGCTTCTGTGTAGCATTGCGGTTCTCCGTTCTCTGTTAGCAACAGAAAATTAGCAGATGGAGAATATCTCTCAGGCGGTGCAGCAACTCTAGTAGATCTCCTTCAGAACTGTCTCAGGAGGAACGGGAGCGGTAGCTGGTGATGGTTCTTCAATTTCTTCTTCAGAACTGTCACTGTCGGTTGAATCATCAACCTCTGAGCTCCCACTGTCTTGAATATCTGTTGGAGTTTCAGTATCACCTGTATTCTCGGTCTCAATATCAACAACGATGTATTCTTTCTGAACTTCTGGTTTTGTTGCATTCTTGTCTTTGTATAACTCTGTTTCATTGAACGTGACATTTTCACTTCTGATTACCTTCCTACTTTCAGAATCCCAAAGTCTGTAACCCATCTCGTCTAATCCGTAGCCAATGAACGTACACTTTTTGGCCTTTGGATCCAATTTATCCCTGTCACTCAATAAACGGTAAGCAAAACAACCAAATACCTTCAGATGTTTGAGACTAACCTCCTTTCCTTTCCACACTTCCTCTGGTATTTTAAAACCCAAAGGAACAGACGGTCCACGATTAATTAGATAAGCCGCAGTGTTAACTGCATCGGCCCAGAACATTTAGGGGAGCCCTGCGTTTAACCTCATGCTCCTCGCCCTTTCATTAATTGTTCTGTTCATCCGTTCTGCAACTCCATTTTGCTGAGGAGTTCCTGGGACTGTCTTGATCATCTTGATTCCCTGATCAGCACAATAATCAGTGAATTCTTTGCTGATTTATTCCCCACCATTGTCCGACTTCAGGCATTTGACCTTCAAATCAGTTTCATTTTCAACAGCAATTTTCCATTTCTTAAAGGTATCAAAAACTTCAAATTTATTTTTGAGGAAATAAACCCATACCTTTCGAGTTGCGTCATCAATGAATGTCACATAGTAGGAAGATCCTCCTACCGATTGGACTGAGGTAGGTCCATAAACATCCGAATGAATAAGCTCCAGTTTCTGAGCTTTTGGTGCCTGAGTTGTCTTCAAGAATGTGACTTTCTTCTGTTTACCGAGAACGCATGGTTCGCAGAATCCGGTTTCAACTTTCTTTAAATCTGGAAACTTCCCTTTCTCGGCCAACATTTTCAATCCTTTATCACTCATATGTCCGAGTCGTGCCATAAATTAGATGGACTCGGACCTGAAGTCCTGGCATTAACACCGTCGGCGGGTACCTCCTCCACCATGTACAGTGTCCCCTTCTTCTTTCCACGTGCAATCACGAGATTGCCCTTGATAACCTTCCATTGACCATCCCCGAAGAAAACCCCGTGACCTTGGTCATCCAGCTGACCAACTGAAATTAATTTCCTCTTCAAGTTGGGAATTACTCTGACATATTTCAATGTCCAAGTGGTTCCGAGTGTGGTTTTTAGATCAACATCACCAATCCCTACAATGTCAAGTGTCTTATCATTAGCCAAACGAACTTTACCAAAGTTACATGTTCATATATTCTTCACAAGCTCTGGGCAAGGGACGGCGTGAAAAGAAGCTCCTGAATCCATGATCCAGGACTCGATAGTGTTTTCAACGCAGCAAATAAGAGCATCATCTTCTACTTCCTCTTCTTCTTCATCGGCTGTTACGTTGTTCACCTCTTTAATGTTTCTTGCAACGACTGGTTTAGGACACTGGCTCCTAAAATGACCCTTTTCTTTGCAATTCCAACATTCAATGTCAGCCCTTGGTTTTGACTGACCTCTCTTTCTGGATTTGGACCTACCCCTGTTATTGCCCCTTTCAGGTCTTCTCCCTCTTCCTTCAGTATGTAGAATAGAACTGGAAGTTTCTCCAGCGTTTTTCCTACGCACGTCTTCATTTAGAATCAAATCTCGCATCCCCTTGAATGTGAGTTTGGTAGTTCCAGATGAACTACTGACAGCTGTAACAGTACCTGACCAGCTTTCGGGCAAAGAAGACAATAGAAGGAGAGCTTGTACCTCATCCTCAAAGTTAATATCAACATATTCTAACCGAGTTAAAATAGAATTGAAATCATTAATATGGGCAGAAACAGACGAACCTTCTCTCAACTTGGTGTTAACCAATTGCCTGATGAGAAATACCTTATTAACGGCAGAGGGCTACTCATACATGTCAGTCAGGGCTTTTAACAAACCTGAAGTGGTCTTTTCTTTGACTATGTTGTAGGCCACGTTCCTTGACAAAGACAACCTTACTACTCCCAAGGCTTGTCTGTCTAGGAGATTCCAGTCGGCTTCAGACATTTTCTCTGGTTTTGCTGTCAAATCAATTATCGGAAGATGTAAGCTCTTCTGATAGAGCATGTCTTCAATTTGCATTCTCCAGAATCCATAATCTTGTCCATCAAACGCCACTATCTTTACCTTACCTTCTTCTGCCATTGAAACAAAACTTACCGAGTAGAACTGATCGAGTCGAGACCAGGAACAGTGAACAAACACAGCAGTGGCGGCGGCCTGAACTTATTGACTGTTCTATTGGACACTGTCTATTCAACCAATCTCAACCAAAAAATCAGTAATAAACGACTTTGAACACTGATAAACAGGTTTACCGGATTTAGGGTTTGACGGCTGCGGTTGACCAGGTCAACAACAGCGGCAATAGCAGCGGAAACGGGACATAAATCTGTTCTGTCGGCGGCAGTTCGGCGGAACCCTAAGCAGTAGCGATTTTTTTTTAAATACTGTAGCTGCCGGGAAACACTGTAGCAGGCGGAAACACTGTAGCAATCGAAAAAACACTGTAGCAGCGGCGCTACTGTTCACGACTCGGTATTGTTCACACGGCGGCGGCGGCAGGAGAAACCATAGTTACTCTGGAGGCGGCTGTGAGTGTGACACGATCAAGAGCCAAGCTCTGATACCAGTTGTTAGGGTATCACACAACACGCAACACACGCTAAAACGAATAAACGACACGAAAGATTTATAGTGGTTCGGTCGGTATGACCTACATCCACTTACTGCAACTAGGGTGTTTATTATATTTAGGTGCTCAAAGAATTACAAGACTATTACATCATATATATAGAGACTGGTCTATGGTTAATAGCTTAACCAACAAGTTAAGCCCATATGGGGCCCAGCCCGAAACCCATCATAACCTGACAGACTCTAGGGCCGACTGACCCTAAAAGCCTTCATACTCTACACCTACTAAAACCGTTCCCACATTATGGTGTGACAATCTTGGCGCCACATATTTGGCAGCAATCCAGTCTTTCATGCCCGCACCAAGCACGTTGAAGTTCGTCAGAGAAAAGGTTGCTCACAAAGAACTCTCGGTTCAATTCATCTCAACCAACGACCAGATTGCTGATGTGTTTACAAAGCCTCTACCTTCACAGCGGTTTCTTTTCTTACGAAACAAGCTACAGGTCGCTTCCCGGCCTTAGCTTGAGGGGGAATATTAATCAATATTAGTATTTGTCTATAATTAGAGGGGTTAGAGTGTAACAGTTCTCCCTATTTAATCTCTTGTTTCCTCCTATTGTAATCACACAATACAATCAATACAACACCAAGTTCATCTTGCTCTATGTACAACCAAAAGTTACATCTCTTTTACATGCCAATTTTGGCCCACATGTGCAAGAAGCACCAAGGCATTTTTCTAGTCGATTCGCACGCCTCACACCTCACGCCTAAGCCACACTTTTTAAAACCAAGAAAGTGATGTAAAAGGTTTTATGCAATTGAATACATTTTAGGTGACTTTCAACCCATTTCCGTTTATAGCTAGTCAACCCATTTGACCCGCTAGAGGCAACAAATAGCCCAAATCAACCTTGAGTGAACATTACCTGTTTGAAATGCTTGAGCAGAACCGTGTGTAGCAGGCTTCTCAGCTTTTCACATTGATCGACCATATGGCCTGAATTTATCAAGTCTCCAAGTTTACACCACAATCATTCAATTGTTGTGTATGGAAACCAGACAGCACATGTCTTCTTTCTACGGATAACATCAGCTGGTCTCTGCAGGTATGCAACAAAAATATCTTTAAAAACCAGAAATAAAAAAAATTATCATGAAACAAATGGTAAACATTCGAGATAGCAAAATGGGTCAAAAGTGGTAATTGTTTGTGATACTCGTAACGGGTACGGTCTTTATTTTTAAAAAATATATTACTAATTAGAGTGTCAAATATGATATAAAAACTTAAATTACATCAATCAAAAGAAGTTGACCGACAAAAGATTTAAACAGACCAGTGATGCAACAGATTCAATATAGTGAAGCAGCATATTAGTCGCCTCTGGATATCGCCCATAATCAACATAAAGTTGGAACAAAGATCCAGGGCTTGATTCAGACCCAGCCATGCCCCATCTTCCATTGAGTGTACCCTGCATAGATTGAAGTTAAACTTGTAATGATGAATATTCATTCACATTTATCATACAAGTATACTGGTTAAACTGAAATAGGGAAGTTATTCAAATATATATTTCTTTATCAAATCAATTACTATTTTGTTTTTTAAGATAAGTATTAAGTTTTATAATGTTGAGATTATTCTAAGAAAATGTACTTTTTATGTATGATTGCATCCATTGCAATAATTAGCAACTTTTAAGTAAAATAAAACTCCCATCCATGTCAAAATAAATGCCCACCTTACTGTTTTTATATGTCCCAAAATAACTTGTCCATTTTAAGGGAAATAAGATAATTGATTAAGTTTCTCATATTACCCCTAATTAAAATTACAATTACAGAACTCAAAGAAATAATATAATAATTGGACAAAGATTAAAACTTTCGATTTGCTAAATTACAGTTGTAATATTTACGTTTTTAGTGGTCAATTGTTTTGGGACAGCTCAAGCACTCTAAAACTTACTATTTATATATCTACCTTTTTTGGACCTGTACATACATAAAACCCTGAACTTATATGTGATGTATCACATATAATTACCAGTTATTTCAGGGTTGCATATTAGAACATGAAACTGTGGGTCGGGTAACAGGTCCATACTTCTAAAAAAGGCCATTTCCTAGACTGGGGTGCCAGATTGGCACGCTAACACTTTTTGTCCATTTAAAATAAAATTAATGCGCTAATCATCATTGCAAAAACATAGATCTTTAAATAAAATGACTGAATTTTAAATAGACTTTACGCGACTTTCAAGTTTCAACCCATCAGGCCAGTTTCCCTGTTTAGCTTAAATGCTTTTCGACTCATTTGGCCTGTTTGGGATAAAACACAACCAAAATCTACCCACAAGTACACAAATATGGACTAAAAACTACAAACAAAGAATAAAAAGACAAGTAGAACAGACGGCAGAAAGTTCTGCATAAATAAAGTTTTATAAGACAATAATGGCAACAAGATCCCAGTTAATAGAATGTGAAGTCAGACATAAGTTAATAATCCGAAAAGATTATAAAAGTGTGGAAAATACCTTGAACATCTGAACAAGCCAAAGAGGAAGTTCAATCAATCGATCTGCACAGAGAAGAGTCTCTGCAACAATTACTGGTAATCTAGCATGAAAGCATTTATATTTTTCCTGCATTTAAGATAAATATAAACTTCCATCAGTTTCAACTTGATAAACAGAAGCCTAAATGAAATGAAAGCACACAGACACTTTTATATCTTGCTGCTGCTCATTATTACCAGGTATACCTATGTATGATCTTATATGGTTAAAAATTACCCTTTAGGATTCCAATGACCCAAAATCTGATACAAAACCAACTTAAAATATCAAATAATCAACTACACTTCCAGAAATTCTATATTATTACCAATTTCAAGTTTATAAAAACTTCAAAATACTATTTACTACAACTTTTAAGTTTATATAATATATTATGCGGATAAACGGGTTTGGGCTCGGTTTCGGATATTTGGGCAGGTATTGCTTAATAAGATACCCGTCTCAAACCCGCAAACATTTAAATAATTACTCCCATACCCGAATACTCTTCCTGAATTTTCGGGTTCCGGGTTTTTCTGCCATCCCGAGATAGTAGACACTAAATACAAATTGGAATTATATCAAGGAATTTGACCATCGGAAACCAGATTTTCATCAGAATGCTAATAAAACTATGCCAATGGGAAGGATGCGATAACTGAAACAATATTAGAAAAGATTAAAAATGAGATACGAACTATGTATTGCTCAAGCGCCTCCCACTGGTCGTTCCCTATGGAATGATGTGCTATGTCAACAGAATCATGAATAGCCTCATCCTTTGAAGATGTTAGTAACAGAGTATGCTTTTTAGAATTTTCCCTGAAAATAATATCAAAAAGTAAATAATCCTTCAAACAGCTTTAAAGCTTATACCAATTGAAATCAATGACTACTCGGCCCAAGCTCAACAGATCACTTGAAGCTACAGATAAGCAATTCAGAGATGGTAGTTTTTACATACTAAAGTGTGCAGTGTGCACAGATTTATTTGAATGGAGTTTTATCAGTGATTTGTCAAACGGGTCAACTCAAAAACTTAGCTAAGATCAAAACTGGTTAAATGTGTCAAACAGCCGTTTAATACTTTTTTTTATGATTACAGCCTCTTGAATCATTGTTTAAAAAACAGACTTTAGTTGTAACAGAGTATATATTTTGTAATCATAATCAACTATTCGTAAAAAAGTTGGCCATGTTTGACAGTAAACCCAGACCAGTGTTGTAAAAATCGCTAGGCGCTAGTTGGGCGGTGGGGTACCAACTAGCGATTAATCGGATTGGAACTTTTATAGTATTCAGTTATATATATATATACACACACACACACATTTTTATATGTAATTTTCAAAATTATATATATATACATTTTTTTATAAATCGCAGGAATTTACAAGAAATGGCCAGAATCTTGCCGGAAAACTGGGATGCCACCAATTTTTGGCCGATTAGGGCCGCCTAGGACCGATTAGCGATTTTTTTGCCGATTAGCTCAAAAATCCTAGATGATTGGCCGATTAGTGATTAATCACGAATTTTGTTTGCAACATTGACCCAGACAGATCCAATCCATTTTGACTCGCACTAAAAACAGCCCGTTTTGACCCTCACAACCCCCCCCACCCCCCGCGGCGGGGGGGTCTACTCTCAATCCAGCCATCTAGCCACGAGATTAAACAGAGGGGATAATACAAAGTCCAAAAAAACTGTAGCCAACAAATGAAGAGTGAAACCTGCTTGGACAGCATTTCAGAGACATGGCAATAAAAACTCTTTCCAATTCCCTGAAAAAAGGATTCATGATATCTTTAGCATTCGAAATACAGTGGAACATGAATCTTTAAAAAGAAAAAAAACTAGTATACCTCTTCAATGCTGAACCCTTGAAAAATTTCAGAATCACCGTGAAAACCATATCATATAGATTTGAATGAACCAACAACTCAACCAAGTTTGGTGGAGGTTTCTCAATCCCTGAAAGAGTATTAAGAGCTACATTAATTCTCATGGTATTTGATTAACAAGAATACAAAATTAAATTACAGCACCATTCTCCAAAATCAAACAATCGATATTTGCATATTATGGTTTGACCTAAAAAGTCACTTAAGCTTGAAAATGTATAACAATATTACGAAAAATAATCAAGTGCAACCCTATATTCTCTTTACACCAACATTAAATAACTCACGACTTCAAGTTATCTGTTCTACAACTTCTCTCATCGTTTGATGTTCAACTAACAGTGAGCTATGTACAAGGATTAGAGCTAGTATCAAAGGCGCAAGGTGCAAAAAAAAGTGCAGACATGAGACAAAGAAAAGCACAAAGATAAAAGAACTAATATATATAGGGAATATATAGGATGAAACACCCAAGTTGTGAAAACATCGAAAACTCTCCAAAAAACGGGTTTTTACAAGGGTTTTTTTTTTTGGAAAAGCTTTTATATGTAATTTCAAAACGTTTTATATAAAAAATCAAAAAAGGTCCGACCAGATGTTTTGATAAAAAAAAATTTAATTCTGCCCAGTTGTTTTTACATATGTAACATGTCGTGTTACTAAGTAACACGATTTTTTAACACAAAAAATGGGGATTTTTGTCCATTTTAAAATTAAAAAAAACCGCTAGACGTTTTTTAAATTTTTTTTTTGACAAAAATCTTATAAAAGTTGCTTAGAATGTTTTCACAACTTAGGTGGGTTTTCAAAATATCCATCCCCTATATATGTATATAAATATGAATATATATATATATATATATAATGAGCAATTAATACTACCCCTATATAATAAAGTTAATACTACCCTGTATAATAAAAAATACCTAATATAATGAGCAATTAAGGTCATCTACCTACTATTAAACTATTAAAGAAACTTCTAAAATCATCTGATTAAAAACATATAATATAACTAGTTGTATACTAATTAAGAATACCCAATTAAACACTGAACATGTGAATAAAGCCCAAATAAGAGATAGGAAAGTCCAAACAATAAAAAAGATAAACAAGTAGAAAGAAAAAGTCCAGACAAAAGGAAAAAAAATCCAAATAAAAAAGAAGCCCAACAGTCGCTTTATATGGCATCTGGCTAAGAAGAAAACAAACTGAAAGTCGTCCATAAAACCTCCTAAACCGTTTTATCCAAAATAAATGGATTATGGTTGAAATAACAAAACATTTGTAATCATATTTTACAATAACTAAAAGCAAGACATTATAAATTCTAGACGAGAAAGCGCTATGGGTAACCCAAGCCGACAATACAAAACTTTAAGCATTTTGACCCGAACCCATTTAAAAACAATTACCAGAATTGCCCCTGATGCCCGCCACATCTAATCTTTTAGCACAGATTATCTACAAATGACAATTACGAATTCTAGAAGAGAATAAAATGAGAAAATAACACATTTTATGTTGGTACCATTAAATGTCCATCTAACATTTTCCAGTGAGAGTAAATATTCAGCTGAAGTTAAAACAAACTCATTTTCAAGTTTGTCAATATCCATACAGGAATCCAGTTTCTGACTTGAGAGATGATCATCAGCTTCTGCAAAACACAGATGAAAGTATACAGTAGATGTGGCAATATGAGTGCGTAAGGTAACCGGTCATAACTTTTTGGTACTGGTCATGCTGACACAGACTTCTCTTCCAAAAACTTTTACATTTTTCAAATTTTAATAAAAAACAGGTGTCATACACGAATACAAAAATTATTATGATATTTAGAATAAAATGATTTACGAAGTGTAATGCATTATAAATACACTTTGGGTGACATTTACCATTTGACCCTTTTTCTTTTTAGCTAATTTTTTAAATTTTACCTGTTTGACCCCCTTCCAAGATAAATTTAAACATAACCCAAACCAGCCCACTCACAAAAATACGGATTTAAATTGCCACCTCAACAACAAGGATTCAATTCTTTGGAAAATTACCCTGCTCTGGAATAGTTATTCTAGCCTTTTTACTTGGATTCTGAATAGACTTTCCTCCAAGCAAGGGATTGATCCATGCAGATGATGGACGGACAAGATGCAGTGCGTTTATAGTGGCAGAGATGCAGTTTAATCTTTCTTGCAGAGCCAACGATCTGAGCTGGGAATCTTTCAAAGCTGCCTCATTTTTCAGTTGTGCTGAATGAAGGTACATATAACTTGCAGCCTTCCTCCAGTTATGTTGATGCATTTCAAACGCATATAATAATTTATAAGGGTTCGGTTTTATTGAAACATCTGAACGCTCTGCCTGCAAAATATATTCAAAACTAATAAAGAAATTTCCGAAGAACGATTAGTAGAACAGCAACTATAGGTGGGAAAAGGGGCAGGTTGGGATGTCATGAAACACTTGTTAAGAAAATTCATTTTTATCAGTATTTGTGTGTTATATAGTATTAGAATACAATCTGATTTTTGGGTTAAAAAAATGTATGCATAAAAATACACTTTAGCGCCTTTGGCATGTTCGACCTGTTGTTTTTTAACTAAATATTTTACGTGGCCCGTTTGACCCATTACAGATTAAACATAAACCAAACCGACCTGTTTATAAGTAAAAGGGGCTAAAAAACAGGTACACACCTTCCAAGTAAGTTCCTGCTCCACCTTCTCAGCTAAACCAATAAAAGGTAATTTGCCATCACAAAGTATCTAATACAAGAAGATGCAAATTCAAGTTTTTATTCTGTTCCTGAATAAGGTAATCCATGACTTCAAATGAACTGCTGAAAGAACAATAAACATAGTCGGAGAAAATAACCTTAATTGCACCATGCTCATAAAGAACAATGATAAAACGCCTCCAACAAATGTACTTGCTTTCTTCATCTGGATTAGAAATAATAGCACAATATGCATCATGGTAATAGTTCAAATCAAGTGTAAATTTAAATACATTAGCCCAAAGTCGTCCTTTAGCAGTAATCGGTGATTCATTGAGAAAATCTGCCCCTGAATAAGTGTCTTTAGGGCCCAAAACTTCATCAACTTGTTCAAGAGCAGCAAGAGCAAAATGGCAGGCACCTGCACTCATATTATATTGCTCAAATATTTGCATTGCCCATTGATAATAATGAAGCTTCCAAGCTCCAGGTAAGGCTTGATCAGCTGCAGACAAGTAAATTATAAGCACAACAGAGTAATATGAAAATATTCCAATTTCAACCATCCAGGTAAGACTTACGGAAACCAATGTGAGGCAGTCCAGATTCAGATGACAAATTCTGCAACGACTTTGAAGCCTTATGCAATGATGCGGCTCTAAAGACACAACAACATTGTCAGATCCTCTATGTATTATAAGCTTAGAAAACAAAGTAGTTTTACCAATTATTAAGAATACTAAAAGCATAGACAAAGTAATAAGGTTAAATATACAGCCATGTTACGTTATGGGACCAAAATTGTAGGTGTTAAAGCAGATAATGCGGCATGGATTGAAGATTTTCAGATAACAGCGATCTGTTAACTCTGATAATGGAAAAATGGAACATATTTTTGTAGTAACAAGAGCTTCTAGTATTTTGTACTGTTTGCATTCTTGTATTCTCTCCAATCAATCAGGACACACCATTTGTGGAACTTTTGAATTCAAGATTCTTTTCACCTATCATTTCTATCTGTTATATTGCAGTTCATTTCTTCTATTATATAAAAAAATTAGCCAACAGAAGACCCATAAACCCAATATCTAGGTGAGCTGGTGTTTTACTTCAGCTCAAACTTACACCCTTAAGAAGCACTATCAAAAGGATTATGGATTGCAGAATATTTAACTCAAGTTAGCTAGACAATGTGGCAGATGGAGTATGTTGGACACATCATATGCTATAATGAGCATACATGAAAAAAATCACCTCTAATAATTAAGATGATAAAGCTCTAATATTTTGTACTTAATTTCATGTCAAAGGCTACTAAAGAATGCTGAAATGAAGAACTAAGAGATGCTGTCACATTATAACTACCTGAAAAAGCAGGAAATAGCCTCATTAACTTTCTTCTCGTTAGAAGTTCGTGGTGCTCGACGGTGTGCTTGTGCAAGAAGACAACAGCCAAGAAGGTGAAGAAGCATGCACCATTCATTGTTAACGCCCTGAATACTGCTAGATATTTTCTCCTTGAGTAGATTTTGGTTGACCATAGTAAGAAGATGCTTAAAAAACAAAAGATATATACTTTTATTATCCTTCCTTGTATCAGAAACTGTCAATTTAAAGTAGGGCAATCAGAGGTGGCAAAATGGGTGGGTTTGGGTAACGGATAAAAACAGGTGATCTTAAGCAATTCTGCAATTTTTAGTTGACTTATAAGAAATTAATGTATTAGATAAAATTATAAAAAACGATAGTGCTATAAAAAGCTAGTTTCTATAAATAATCATAAAAACAATTTAAGAGGTGGCATGTTTGAACCATTTCCTTTAATAGCTATTTTGGACTGCATTACCTGTTTGACCTGTTATAAATAGAATCCAACCCAAATTACCAGTTTTCGAATAATGGGTTAAAACTGACCCTCTAATTGTTATGACGTGTAAGTAAGAGAAGCAAAGTAAAACCTCAACAGCATCAAACTGCCCATGTTTAAGTAAGATCAAAGCAAGCATGGTTGAGCGAGTAGAAAAAGAAGATGACTCGTCTTCACTCCTGTCCCAAACTATCCAGCTAGTGAAGTTTTGCACCGGAGCAATTAAGGAGCTGGGATTTGGAAGATGTCTTGAAACAGCACCTTCAAAGGAATTTTGATGATCAAGTAACAAAATAAAAGCCAAAGTGAAGTCACATTTCCCAAGCTTGTCGTTCCATGATCTTCGATTGGCACTACTATCTGCCAGTGCATAAAACACAAAATGTAAAAATAATAATAATAATAACTAATAATAATAATAGGAATGGGATAGATACCAAAAATATCTAGAAGATTTCAGATTAATAATGAGCCAACTTATTAGCACACCAGTGTAGCAACATTTATGTGTAATTCCAAGGTACAAATAAAAAAGATATTGTTGCAAACAAGCAGCTGGTCGGGTGCAGTCAGGCTCAGGCAAGCACTTGGAGTTCCAGTAGTGTTTTTTTTTTTGTTTTAACCATTGGACCCTTCAGTTATTTAGCACTAAGCTGCAGTGGAGGAGGAGGGAGTTGGTAGAAGAGAGAGGATGGAGCGTAAGGAACCTTGCAGGTGACAGAGGCAAGAATCAGTGTTAATGGGAGGGAGGCGGCGTGAGGAATAGAAGGGGGGGCTGCTTTCTGTTTTCACATGCAAATAGAAATTGTTTCCTTTTCTTTGTATGGGATAGAAAGAAGCTGAAGATTTAAGAGGCAGTTTAGCATCGTTTCTCTATATATTGTTTCCTTTTCTCAGTAAACTGTTGGGTCGCAATAACTAATGTCGATGGTGTGTTTAGGTAGCCAAAGTAGTACAGTTGTAGTGTTGTTCAAAGATATCAAAATATATTTTTTTTGTTTTGATTTTCTATATCAGTGTGCTTTTTTTGTCACAGTGTGTGCCTTTTTTGAGCCTAGGCAACAAGCAAGCCCTTTGTGCCTTGAGTTTGCCTTGCGACATTGAGTGCTATGGTGTTTTCCCAGAGGGAAGAATATGTTTTTTCTCTAAAGGATGAGCATAGCAACAAACTAGAACCAGAAGTGCGTGCCTAGGTATTCAAAGGCACATGGCGCAAAATAAAAAGCCACGCCCGCGACAAAAAAAAACGCACTATTAGGAACAGTAAAGAAAATATATAATACGCACAGAAAAATATAAAATAAAAAATTCAATAAAAAAAATTAATAATCTAACAATAAACAATTTTAAAATTTATTATTTAATTAATTTTTTATTGTTTCTACTTTCTAGATAAGATTTTAAAATGTATTCTGCAACAGCAATACTTGGCAACCTACATCCATCAGCGGTGTTGCATCCCATCAGACCTTTTACACAAAAGAAACCAATATACAGAGAGACACTCAACTTCATCTCCTTTCTACCCCATCTGCTCAGCTTTCCGCCTCCCTTAGGGCAAGTCTGTCCCATTCCTCCACCAACTGCAAGGTTTCTTACACTTCAACCTCCCTCTTCTACCCCCTCTCTCCTCCTCCACCTCAGGTTAGTGTTAAATAACTTATGGTCCAACGGTTAAAACAAAGAAAAGGGTTTTCTGGAACTCCCGGTGCTCCTGCGCCATACCAAAGGCATGCATTACCGTCACGCTTTTAGAAGCTATATGCCTAGCATGTCTGAGGCGCCTAGGTGCGCGCTTGTGCACTTTTGACTACAGAGGTGTGTGCAGTGCTATTAATCAGCTACAGAACAGAAACATGAAGAGCATAATGTTCAGATACACCTACCAATTTGTAATAAAGAGAGTTGAGAACTGAAATCCTCCATAGTAGGTGATTCACAAGGTGTGGTCCCAAAGAAATGTATTATATGCCACTCAGTAATAATTTCTTGGATCAACGGAAATAACTCCAGTTGTACCCTGGAAACATCTTCAGGTAGCATATCTATCTGCATTTGCAAAAATAAAAAAATAAGCTTCCAGCTTACTGTTTCCTTTTTCTTCTACCATGTATGTATATATACACAAATATATATATAATAACACACGCTAATATACATATTGATTTCTAGATTAAGACATTACCTGGCCACCTAACTTCATCATATAGCTCAGCAGCAACAATATGTCCAGTGCAGATTCAAACATCACTTTGGCAACTTGTGATGTCACTTGGACTGTTATGCCAGTTCTAATATCAAATACCGCTTTATAATCTGATTTGTTTTCAATCTTTTGAGGCACTAAAAAGCTCAAGTATTTTAATATAACATCCACAACTTTGTCCCAAGTCACGGCTTTTTGGTGCAAACCATGAAGAGATAAGAAAATATCAGTACAAAATTTTCTAAGAATTTTGTGGTCACCCACACCCTTATCCCAAGCAGCATCAACGCCTAGCTCTGATACATGGAGAGCCGCTGCTGCTGAAGAAGTACATCGGGTTTCTAGAACCTTCAAGAAACTTCCCACAGCTTCTTCAGGAGAAATAGATGGTTGGCTGAAAAACGACTGGTAAAATAAAGCATGGGCACCTTTCCCGATTTGTTGGCTAACACTAGTGGTGCAACGCAACACCTCAAAAAGTACTTCCCGTTCAAGATTATTTGATAAGTTGATCCTAGAGCTTGCAACTTCCCCAAGTTCATCAAAACACCCTATAACAAATGAAATATCAACAACAAATCAGTAAATGAACAAGATTATGCTTATAAGTAAAGAGCATATATGACAAGGTTCAGAGACGAACTTATAGCCTGCTGATGCACCAAAACATGTTTTTAAATGTGGTAGCTTTGACCCATTTATGAGATCAGTGTGAGTTATAATTTTTCATTAACAGGTCAAATGGGCTGAAATGAAAAGGAGTACAAAATGGGTTGAACGAATCAAATGTTTTCTAAAGGTTATTTAAAATGCCAAAAGAAGAAACCCCCTCAAATCATTTTAGCGGAAAAAAATAGATTAGAGTAATATAATTTTTTTTATAATGAATAATGATATTTAACACATTAATCATTTTTAGAGTCAAAAGACAAATACGTGGACAGTCAGCCATCCAAACCAGTTTTCTGTACAAAAATTTTACCGGTTTTGAGAAATTAGCTGACCCGACAAACAATCAAGTTCGCCTACACACCAAGGTTTGTTGGCTCAGTTTTTCAGTTCATGTTTCTGGTTTTCAATAAGATGCGCCTACTACAATTACTAGAACTCTTAGATATGTAAACATACCAAAAGCAAGAAGCTCTATATCCTCCAAACGACGCAATAGAGAAACTGATGACTTTCTTATTAAACCAATAGCACCAGTTGATGAATCAAGAAGTAACCCACATGGTCCATTCTTATTACACCAATTGTCAATGTAGTGTGAACAGAAGTTTTTCCAGCAGTATACAAGTGAAAGTGGACTCCGGGAAGCACCCTATCACAATTAACATGGTCATCAGTTGAAAACAAGATAAAATGAATTACAATTAAAGACTGTCATTTTCACTTAAAACCTCATGTTCAATTAGAGAAATAATCTCCTTCCTCATTGCATCGGCAGTTAAGGAGTGAAACTCAGAATCAGTGAAGTGTTTGTTATGATCCTGTAGTGTCGCTCGGAGAACAAAACTATGGTAAACATCCGGAAGAAATAGCATACGCAAGAAGATTGAGTTCACACGAGAGGCAATTTGCTCCTGCAAAACTTGAACGTACGATTAACTGTAAATTTCAAAGCCACATGTTACTAGTCTATATCCCACTCATTATTCTTTCAGAACACCATTCATGTCCACCTAAGAGTTCTTAAGAAAGTGGTATATGACTTTATCGTAGTTGTAGACAGAGAAAATTAGACAATCATGACATGGAGAAGGGAGAGAGAAAAAAAAACATATGACGCAGCAGGAAAAAAGACAACTTGAAAACACCTTTGCAGATGGATATAGTGAATGGGCAAGCCAAAAAAGATCATCTGCAGCATGCTCAGAACTTTGAAATAGTTGTTCAGCAACAAATGATTCCTGTAAACCAAAGCACTGCTCGAATTCCCTAACAACAATTTGAAATTAACCAACATAAGCAGATAAGACGACCAAAACTTGTGGCAATATGTATGCCAACATATGTGCCATTCCCATGATATAGTCAAATAAAACAAGAAATGCTAATCCAAAAGTGTGACATGAGCCGATATTTCGCTAGAAACAGTCATGCAAGTGAATTAAGTCATGGATAAACAGTAGAAATGCGCAATAAAAGCACGATATTATAGTAAAAAGGTCTAATAAAAGAGTAGGAACAAAAGCTCGATAATAAACATTGAGCCTTCCTGGTATAAACTTAAACCAAACGTGTGTGAATTCTTAATTGAGTAATTCATAGATATACACAGTAGAAGTGCAGACAAGACTTCTTAGTAGAAACTAGAGGTGGAGATTTTGACCCTTTCAGTGCCGAGTCAGGTTATGTTTTATCTCTAACAGGTCAAACAGATAAATCAGACAGAAAAAAACATGCTTAAAAGAAAACAGCTCGACTGGGTTAAACAGGTCAAGAGTCACCGAAGGTCAATTCATAAAACCACCTAAAAAGACTTTTTGAAATAATAAAAATTTTGTTATTATATTTGGCATACTGAAAATATAGAAAAAATTCAAAATCATCAAACATGAAGTGTTTACCCAGCCCATTGACTAATAGTCCAACCTGCCCATTTTGAGACATCTAGTAAAAAGTCTTCTACATGAGTGAGAACAGAAGGTTGATAATAAACATTAAGCCTTAACTGGTATCAGCATACCAGCTTATACAAAAAAGGCAAACAAAAGGCTTTACCACAAGAAAATAAAGACCATTTCAGATTACAGAAGCAAAAATTATGTGTTTTGCTAAGCAGGTAGAAGATGATGAAAATCATATCAGGAACTGGGCCCACAAGACAGATTGCAGTCTTACCCGCCTTCACTTGGACCTAAAACGTTGTGCAGCACCAATCCATCTTCTTTGAGTATCCACATTTTATTTGAAAAAAGTTTAACATCAATGATTGCACTCTGACAAAAAAAAACAAATGATGAAGTTTAAAGACTTTGTTTACTTTAGAGTACGGAAAATATGATAATCTGGCTCACCTCCTCAATGGAAATGTTCACTGTTGAGGGCTCGATAGAAAAACTAGTCTTCCCTCCCAAATTAAGATGCAAATTGTATAAAGAGATCATCTCCCCATCAACTTCCTAAAAGTTTAAGGGGAAAGAAAGTGAAGCAGATATCAGAAATCCAAATCCAAGTCTATGTTCTCTAACAATCAACAAGGAAATATCAGTATCAAATAAATGTTACAAAACAGGTGGGTCGAGTGGGTTGGGTAACAGGCCAAATGGATACTTTCGAGATCGGTTTGGGTTGGCCCAAAACAGTTTTTGTCCAACTTTTAAATAATTTTCTATAAAATATGGTGTTAACTATGACTACAGAAGATTGGATACATAACCTGCTCATCATAATGCTTCCCAAATTAGTCTTCCCTCCCATATTAAGATACAAATTGAATAAATGATTCATAAACTGCTCATCATAATGCCAGCCCAGGTCTCTTACTTTTTCTTCTTCGGTTTAAATTCAAAAACAGATACCTCACAGATGAATTGAGAAATAATTGTTGGTAGCAATTTCTTTTAACATTCCATTTTATAAGATAAAAAGAAGTTCATCTATAGCTATGAATTAGTCGATTAGACACGCATGATAAAGGCGACAATCTCAAAGTTCACCCTGTTTGTGTTTACGTGTATAGGTATACTTAAGAAGGCTCAGTTGTGTTTAGGAAAATACTATATCTTTGATATGCTTGATTAATTTTCTAACCCGGCTAACATTAACCATGCAACTTAATATATTGATCCAACTAATAGGTCATATACATTTAATCTAGCTTAATTGTTAGGAGCAGTTGCATATATCCCCTTCTAAACCTTTTTAATTGCATATTTAACCAACCTAAAATCAAAATTTCATATATCCCCTCCCAAAAAACCAAAATCACATATACCCCTCACCTTAAATTAAAAAAATTCAAATTTACCAATATTAATTTATTTTATTAAAAAGAAAATATAGAGTGTGTATTTTACCCTTAATTTTTACTAAGACTTTAAAATTCCTCAAATTTTCATATATAACAATTTTAACTAGTTTTTCTTGTCCTCTTTACATTTTTTTTGGGGTTTTCTGTTTTTTATTTTGTTTCGCTAATGATTTTTTAATTTCCCAAAACATTCTTTTTTATATACTTATTATTTTTTTGGGGGTTTTCTGTTTGTTTGTTTATGTAGTGAAATACAAGGCAGTCAAAGTTAATTTAAGCAGTCAAGGACTCAAGGTCTAAGCATAAATCAAGCAATGCTTGATTTAAGCATATCGGTTATGGTTTTTCTTTTATGAGTAGGAGTTGTTTTTCTATAAATAGCTGGTAGGATTAAGTTGCAAGACATATCACCTTTCACTTCTTGAATTTCTAATAAAACGGTTTGTTCTTTGGGCCGATTGTTTGTTGGTATCAGAATGTTGAAGAACCAGGGCCTGTGACAAAAAAAAAACAAGTTGATGCATTGTTATTCCTAAAGAGTTCCAAGCAGCAGTTTAATCACAATCAGAGGTGGTTCGATTCTAATTAGCGACTGATCAGACCCGTCTAACAGCGTCGATTCTTGATTCAATCAGATACCCAGACCCAGTTAGTCCTCGCCAAGGATAAGAACCGGAAAAAACAGCAGGTTTGTTCTTTTTGGCAGAAGATTCCGATCTGATTTGCGGGAAAAGAGAACAGAAAGGATTCGTCAAGCAAGAGGCTTTGAATCCGGTCTCGCTTAGCGGTTGAAGAGAAAAACGGTAGAAGCAGGTTTTCTCTTTGATCGGTTGTCAGAAGCATATTGTTCTACCACCAGAAAAAGGGACTGGATTGATCAAGTAGGATTGAAGTTGTTTAAACAAAAAGATGGCAATGGTACTAGCAAAATTGTGAAGTTTTCCCTCATATGAATGTCCGGTTTTGACTTATTCAAACTATCTGGTGTCGGCTATTAAAGTGAAGATGATTATGGATGCCTATGGGACATGGGATGCTATTGAACCAACGGTTAGTACTAATATTGATCCGAAGAAATCGAAGATGGCTTTTGCTTTCTTGAATCAAACCATCTCGGAAGAGCTTGTGCTACATATGGTATTTATACATATGCAAGACAAGTTTGGGAAGGGCTAAAAACATGATTCGTGGAGGTGGATCGAGTAAGAATGCGTAGGCTTCAAACATTGAGGAAGGAACTTGAAAGCTTGCACGTGAAGGAGAATAACACGGTAGATGATTTTGCAAGCAAAATGAGTGGGCTAGCTTCAAAGGCAAGGAGTCTCGAATCAGACATTGAAGAGAAGGTTTTGGTTAGACGGTTGCTCGATTCTATGCCCAAGTCATTCTTCAAATCTTGGCCTCGATAGTGCAATCTCTTAAGTTGGACACGATGACGTTTGATGAAGCCGTCAGAAGGTTGAAGGCATATGAGGAACATGTCCAAGGGACACAAGAAAGAAGAATACATTCATGGGAGGTTGATGTTTTCTAAAAGAGAAAAAGCACGGATGTGAGCATTGTGGTTGTGGAAGTTCAAATCAGGATGACTTTGGACATGGCCAAGGAAGAGGTCGGGGGTCCGGGAAAGGTCAAAATGAAATGGTTCTAACGAGATAAAAGCCACGTTAGATGTTTCTAGTGTCGTGAGCTTAATCACTTTGTGAATGAATGTCCACACTGGGGAAAAAGAGAAGTTAACTTCGCACGGTATGAAGACGAAGAACCGACGTTGCTGTGAAGAATGAAGTGCACAAACCATGATTAGTGGGGTGAATGATGGTTCTAATCATGTTTGTGGGTAAAAAGTGAAATGTTTAATTCCATTAATTATGCAGTCAAAGTTAATTAAAGCAGTCAAGGTCAAAGCATAATGAAGCATTGCTTGATTTAAGCATATCGGTTGTGGCCTTTCTTTTATGATTAGGAGTTGTTTTTTTTATAAATAACTGGTAGTATCAAGTTGCAATGCAAGATGGACCAGCTTTCACTTCTTGAATTCCTAATAAAACAGTTTGTTCTTTGAGCCAATTTTCCAACAACCCAAAGTATGGATGGAGCAACTAGAGAAGTTTGTTTTGCAAAACATTGGAGATGATTTGTGGCATAAGTAGCAATAAAATCACTAAGCACAAGCCTACATTAATAATAAAATATATGATTTCAGGGAACACAATTTAAGTTTGAAAGCATAGGAATTTGGAAGTACCGAATTAGGCTTACGCAGGACTGCCAGAGGTACTAAATTTGTATCACTAGTAGTTTCGCCTGCCCATAACCTCGCAAATCTAGCTCCTAAAATCATGCAAACAGAAATTAATGGCGATAACCACAATATTTATATTTTGCAAAGAATATAGCAAATTAACACCAGATCATATTTCACTTGCCCCATGCATAAATGCAAAAAAGGCTTTAGTAAACTAGCTTCTGGATGGGGACCATAAGATTAGAAAATACAAGTAGCTTTTTACTGATATTAGTCAGAACTAATATGATGTTTAGTTTGGTAAGATTCATGTCTCAAAACGTATAGTAAAATAATATCACATCTGCTAGCTTAGCTTCCTTGTTAGTTTCTGGCAGTCATACATGCAAAGAAAGATTTTTATAGACACCAAAATCAAACTGGATTAATATTGTTAACAATACATAAATGGTACACATGTATGATAAAAACCCTTGATGAGGAACAACCATCATCAAAATGCTACTCAATGGATGATGAAGGCTCATTTGGGCTTGAAAGATCTATAATTTTTTATTTCCTATATTATATATGTGAACAAATACAAATTCATGCTTCGGTGTCTTTCAGCTAAAGAATTCATAGATTAGAGCAATGCATTAACCAGAATCTATAGATAGACGTGGCAAAATGGGAGGACTAACGGGGGATAATTTTTTATAATATAATTAGTAAGTTGAACGCATTAAATATCTTGGTTTTAAATTGTGCTATGTGCTCCGATGCATTTGGTCCCAAAAACCGATGCACAATGCGTTTTGCGCGATAAAAAAATACTAAAATATTAATTTTACATAAAAGTTGTAAAAACATACTTAAACAAAAAAGAACTCATCCAATAAGAAGATAGAATTGCATTTTTGTACTTCTTTTAGCTAATCCACCCATTTATTTTAAAGATTATTCGACCCAATTTTACATATTGCAACGCATCAAACGCATATTGTGACCCCATATTGCACCGCATCGTCACAACATGAGCGCATCATGTAATCGCATCGCAACAGGTGCAGCGATGCGCTCTCGCAACTTAAAACTAAGCTAAATATACGTTACGCAACATTCAACCTGTTCGACCCATTTTCTTTTAGTTAATTTTTATAATGTAGCCGTTTGGCACGTTGGAGATAAAGCATAGCCTTAACTCACATGTTAATAAGTAAATGAGTCGAAAATGCCACGTGTAAATACTAAAGGGTTTTGCTAAGGGGAAAAACCACACTTGCCTTCAGATGTTGAAGTATTCATTGTATAACTCAGAAGTTTGCTACAACTCAAAAGGTCCCACACTCGTAATACTCCATCCAAATGAAGCACAAAAAGAAGTTTTCTCCCATGTATCTCTAAACATGCCAGATCTGTCACCAAAGCTACAGTCCTCCTGTGTGATAATTAAATAAGTAGCATTTAGCTTCAGAAAGTTGCATGCAAAATTTCCTCTACCCAAAATGAGCCAGTATAGTAATATACTATAATCCACAAAGAATCATATGTTATAAATGCTATCGTAATAATATGTAACTAAGAACAAAGAACCAACAAGTTTGTAGTTTGAATTTTACATCTTACATCGCAATCATTAAAATAAAAATAAAATCAGAAAGTGGATATAAATTCAGATAGTGACACTTGTTTGAAAGTACAAGTCTTTGACTTCGATTCGGCAAAAATAAACTAACAGGTTCCAGTTAGATGATAGTATAATTTTTATATCGTTAATATACATGCCTTAAACCCTATACACATAAGATCTTGATGCTCCAATATTCAGGTACATTATGACGATTTTATCAACTTCCAAAGCATTCTGAAAAGGTAGAAGATTGCATAAAACAGTCCTAATATATATATTCCAACAATAAGGTGTACGACAGAAGTTAAATGAATACCTCGACATTAAGCTCCACAATCGACCAAAACTGGAATCATCTCGTAGTTCATGCAGAAAACCTAAGATTTTGTGAGGTCATTACATAATATGTCATTTTCACATGTCATAAAAATCTATGGCAGCTAATATACAGTGGGTCAACTTAAGTTGTGTTTTTATCAAAAATGAGTCAAACTGGCAGTGTTGCAAGAATCGGCGATTAATCGCTAGTCAGGGAGTCACCTTGGAACTTTCATGTAATCGGTCCATTGAACGCTAGTCGGTCCTAGACGGTCCAAATCAGCCCAAATACTTTTTTTTTCATTTATCACTTATTCTTTAATAAAATTACAAATTTCATCCTGAAAATTATAGTTTTAACAAAATTGACCAAGACTTTTACATTTTTTTTTTCATTTATCACTTATTCTTTAATAAAACTACAAGTTTCATCCCCAAAAGTATAGTTTTAACAAAATTGACCAAGACTTTTACATGTGTGTGCATCAAGATGTACGTATAGGTTTTTAGTTTGTACATATATACTTTTTATATTTATAGCTATATGTTTGGTAAAATATCCTAAAAACATATAAAAATTCCAATCCCGATTAATTGCGAGTCAATACCCCCGGCCCGACTAGCGCTTAGTGATTTTTACAACATTGCAAACTAGCGAAACAGGTTGAAAGTCACCCAAAGACTGTTTTTAACGCATTAAACCTCCAAAATGGTTGTATTCAAAGATTTAGATTATTATAATAATATTTCTTTTGTAATCACAATTAACACAATTATTATTCATGAAAAACTAAAAGAAATGGATATAGAAGTGTTTGCGGGTCAAACCCAACCCCAACTCAACTTGGCCCATTAAGCCAAAATATGGCCCCTTTCAACCCCCCGATCTTGCCACCTTTGTAAAGTAGCATTAAAGCAACTACACATTATAAGTCTACAAGCTTTGAGTGACAATAGAGCACCCCAAGAATAACATGTCTTTACAGACTTGGGCATTCAAGGGTAAACAAGGTTAATATTTCGTAACTTATATCATTTTATGTGGGATATCACTTGCAAATTTATAAAGGTATCATTAGGTAATCCATACCTGGGGCAGTAGAATCAAGCATGCCAAGTCGAAAACAACCAACGGATCCATCCTGACCCCCTATTACAAGACATCCATAGGTGCCTGATATAGTTGTAATTGCTCCAAAATCACAATAACTTGTAATATTCAACTCAACCACCTCATTAGGTGGCAAAACAGAGCATACACCATAATTAGTAATATTGGTCAGTCTAATAAGATAGGCAACTCCAGCAACAGTCAATGCATAAAGCATGTACGGGTTCCCAGAAGCACTAGAGACCTGCAAAAAAAAGACATTCATATCATACATATTGCAACTTTGCGTGTGATACAAAACAATTTGGACAAAATTATATACAAGACGGCCAAAAAACCTCATTTTTGCATATATAAGCATACGGAGATAGTGCACTAGCAAATTCAATCCGCAAACCAACCCTTGGAAACTCTGCAACACTGCAGAATTCAACTATCTCCAGGACATTTGGACAAGTCTTGTTTATTCTCCTGTTATGCCATAAGTCATCAATGTCAGAGAGTTATTAGAAAGGACAAATATCTTTGGAAGGCATCATTTCTATAAATTCTAGCAAAGGCTAGATAGATTCACTCTGCCAACATCTAACTGCTTCAAATATGAATCATAAGACTCAAAAAGTATATAAGGGTGTGCACCAGGTTGGAACAGGACCAGACTAAAACAAAGAAAGAATAAAAGATAATGGAACCAAAAAGTACCGAACCCATTTAAACCGGTCCAGTACCGGCTTGGTCCCAAACCAGAACATGAACTTGATAACTATATGGGTTTCCCTTGATTTGGAAAAACACAAGTCTTAAACAACGTCGTTTCAAGTTTAAAAAAACAATTTGGTTCCAGTTTTGAACCGGACCCGGACAAAAAACGATTTTATAAAAAAATCTAGAACCGTAATCGTTTGTACAAAAATATGGACTTGAGAGAAATGAGCCACACATAGCCAGTACAGCCTGGTTTGGTACACTCCCAGTTCGGTTTTTCGCTTTTCTCGGTCCCAGACCAATTTTTCCAAACCCCTTTGAATACTGGTTAATTGAATGAAGCTACAATTAACTCATTAACATGTTAACCTCCAACAAGTGTTACTTTTTATTAGCGATATATATCTTTGTATTATTTATAAATATCCTAGAGTCAATGTTCAATATTGTCCATATATAGATTAGGCCCTTTGTACTTATATATAGTGATTTGATTATAATGAGAATCATCGAACATTTTCACATACCATACTAACATGGTATCAGAGAGAACCTCTGCTCACCAAATACCCTAGCCGCAACCATCGGCCTTCTTCCTCCCTGTCTTCTTCTCCGGTGACTTCTTCCTCTGTCAATTTTTTTTTCCCGATTCCTTTGTAGACTTCATGGAATCTAAACATCTTCATCCGGCTCTAATGGTGACCAACATTCGGAATTTCATTCCGATCACAATAGAGATGGAAAGCGGACAGTATACGTCCTGGGCAGAACTCTTCAAAATTCACGGCCATGCTTTCCAAGTTATAGACCATATTACTCCAAAAGCAAAAACTGTTACTGTTTCTTCTTCCTCTCCCATCATCAACCCCGTGGATACCGAATTGTGGGCTCGTTTGGATGCTATTGTCATTCAATGGGTCTACGGTATGATATCCAACGATTTGCTTCACACTATTCTCAAACCACATTCGTCTGCAGCCCAAGCGTTGACTGCCCTTGAAAATATTTTTCAAGATAATCAAAATCAAAGGGCTGTTTATTTGGAGCATAAGTTTGTCACCACCAAACTGGAAAACTTCCCCAACTGCTCGGCGTACTGTCAAGCATTAAAGATGCTCTCGGATCAATTATCCAATGTCGGTGCTCCAGTGACAAATCAACGGTTGGTCCTCCAATTAATTGCTGGTTTGACTGAATCTTATGAAGGTATTGCTATGATGATTCAGCAAACAAACCCACTCCCTGAATTTTATGAAGCAAGGTCTAAATTGATCTTGGAGGAAACCAGAAAAAGCAATCAGACTGCTGCTTCAGCCGGAACTGCTCTCAACACCCAAGTAAGCCGCTCCACTGATTACTACCGCCAACACCCTAATCAGTCACAGAACGACTGCAACAGAGACCAGCGAGCCCGTGGCCGGGGACGTGGTCGGACTAACCGGGGCCGCGACAGTGCAAAACCAGGAATTGTTTTCAATCGCCAGGCTTGGCAACAGCCGCCATGGGCCGCTCAGCAGAACCATCAACAGCCTCCATGGGCCGCTCAGCAGCACCAGTGGACCTATCAACAAGCCCAACCAGTGGTAAATTGGGCCTCCTCTTCACAACAGCCCAACTCTTACCCATGGGCCAACTTTGTACTGTGTCCTTATCCAACAGCTTCACCAAAGCAACAGTCTAGCCCAATCCCACCTACTGTGTCTCCAGGATTACTCGGCCAAGGCCAGCCAAGCCTATGCAGCATCTGAAGCCAGCTTTACTCCAACAGATTTGGAACAAGCTTTTCACACCATGTCCATGACACCTCCTGATCAAAATTGGTACATGGACACTGGCGCCACATCTCACATGTCAAACAACCCAGGTACTTTCTCGTCTTATGTCAAGAAGGGTATTTTTTGGAACATAATTGTAGGTAATGACGCTCAAATTCCAATCCATGGAACCGGTAACCAAACCCTACCCTTACCTTACCCACCTTTTCATTTATATAATATTCTTCATGTCCCTAATATCATTAAAAATTTACTCTTTGTTCGTCGGTTAACAACTGACAACAATATTTCCATTGAACTTAACCCATATGGTTTTGATGTGAAGGATTTCGAGACCCGCACTCCTCTACTTAGATGCAACAGTACTGGAGATCTCTACCCGTTGACATTCACATCTTCTTCCAAAGTCACAAGTCCTTCTACCTTTGCAGCTATAACTCAAGATCTCTGGCATCACCGTCTTAGACACCCGAGATCTTCTATTTTATCTTATTTGAATAAACAATTGTCTTTTTCATCTCGTAATGTAAACAACTCTTCAGTTTGTCAATCTTGTGTTTTGGGGAAGCATATTAAATTACCATTTGTTACATCTACTTCTGTTACCTATTCACCTTTTGACATTGTTCACAGTGATTTATGGACCTCTCCCGTTCTTAGCTCGGGAAATATTATCCTTAATTTTTAGATGATTATACCAATTTCTTATGGACTTTTCCACTTGCAAAAAAAGCACAAGTTTTTCCCACATTTCTTAAATTTAATCAATTCGTCAAAACTCAATTTAACAAAACCATTAAGTCACTCCAATGTGATAACGGTAAAGAATATGATAACAATTCTTTCAAACAATTTTGTGACACTCACGGCATGGTTCTTCGCTTCTCATGCCCATACACCTCTTCCCAAAATGGTAAGTCCGAACGAAAAATACGTTCTATCAACAACATTCTTCGAACTAGGGGTGTGCAAAGTCGGTTATGGGTCGGTTTTGGCCTCTTCCATAACCATAACCACCTGGTCGGTTATGCTCTCTTCCATAACCATAACCATAACCGCTTGGTCGGTTAACCGCTTGTCGGTTAACCGTCTGTTATGAGTCGGTTTCGGTTAATTTCGGTTAATTAACCACTTTCGTTCAATACTCACTAATCACATTTAACTAGACTTATAAATACTTGAAATTCAAATTTTAACAAACATGTTGCAGAAATTGACAAACTTGATGGATGTGTTTCTATTTATAAATTTCAAAAGCAATGTAAATGCAACGCACGCATAACTTCTAATATGCCATATTGTCATGATTCTGAATTAATCTGGTTCATATTAGCTTTAACATGTCTAAAATGCCATATTGCCATGATCAGAATGACATCAACCTTTAAAATGCCATATTGCCATGATCAGAATGACATCAGCCTTTAAAATGCCATATTACAAATGTGATCATGTTGACATTTAGAATATATATATATATATTTACCACACATATGTTTCGGTTTGGTTCGGTTAACATTCGGTTAATGGATATCCTTAACCATAACCATAACCGATTTATCGGTTAATCAAAAAACCTTAACCATAACCATCGGTTAATCTCGGTTATCGGTTAATTCGGTTCGGTGACGGTTCGGTTATCGGTTAATTTCGGTTAACGGTTAAGGTTTGCTCACCCCTACTTCGAACCCTCCTAGCTCACTCTTCCGTTCCACTCAATTTTTGGCATCATGCTTTGGATATAGCCACATACTTACTCAACATCCTTCCAACCCAAGTCTTATCTCTTTCAACCCCCACATTCCATCTATACAATCGTCACCCGTCATATTCTCATCTTCGTGTGTTTGGTTGTTTGTGCTATCCACTCATCCCTTCCACCACCATCCATAAACTCCAAAAACGTTCCTCACCGTGTCTTTCTTGGTTACCCTAACACTCGTCGTGGCTACAAATGCTATGACATGACCTCCAGTCACATCACTTTATCCTGTCATGTAATCTTTGATGAGACAGTCTTTCCGTTTCACAACAGACACGTTACTCCTCCCACATATGATGTTTTCACATCAGACCTTCACCCCTCTTTTTGGTTCCCTCCCCATCAACCACAGCCTCCAGCCTCCCCTACACAGCCATTTCCTTCCTCTGCTGCCAGCACAAATACAAACAGTTTTTCCTCACTACCTGCTGTCAATATAACTAACCATCCTCCACCTACCATAACCTACTTTAGACGTCCAAAACCTCCTGTCCCTACCCAACCTACGGTTCCAGCAGCCCCTCCACCTTCAAACACCCCTCCAGCCCGTACCATTACCACCCGTAGTATGTCGGGTATCTCCAAACTTAGACAACCCTTCCTCAACTTCTACCATCTCCCCTTTACCACGCAACCCAACTGATGCCCTTGCCAACCCGGAATGGAAAAGCGCCATGCTCGATGAGTTCCGTGCTCTTATCGATAATAAGACATGGGAATTGGTACATAAACATCCGAACATGAATATTGTGAGAAGCATGTGGATTTTTTGCCACAAAACACGCTCAGATGGCTCGTTGGAAAGGTATAAAGCCCGTTTAGTATGTGACGGGCGATCTCAACAGGTTGGGGTGGATTGTGGAGAAACATTTAGTCATGTGGTCAAGCCAGTCACCATTCGAACCGTTCTAAGCATTGCGGTTTCCAAATCTTGGCTCATTCATCAGTTAGATGTAAAGAACACGTTTCTACACGGGAAACTAAACCAACCCATGGGGTTCCAGGATACACAGTTTCCGAATCATGTTTGTTTATTAAAGAAATCGCTTTATGGCCTAAAACAACCACAGCCTCCAGCCTCCCCTACACAGCCATTTCCTTCCTCTGCTGCCAGCACAAATACAAACAGTTTTTCCTCACTACCTGCTGTCAATATAACTAACCATCCTCCACCTAACACACCACCTACCATAACCTACTTTAGACGTCCAAAACCTCCTGTCCCTACCCAACCTACGGTTCCAGCAGCCCCTCCACCTTCAAACACCCCTCCAGCCCGTACCATTACCACCCGTAGTATGTCGGGTATCTCCAAACTTAGACAACCCTTCCTCAACTTCTACCATCTCCCCTTTACCACGCAACCCAACTGATGCCCTTGCCAACCCGGAATGGAAAAGCGCCATGCTCGATGAGTTCCGTGCTCTTATCGATAATAAGACATGGGAATTGGTACCTAAACATCCGAACATGAATATAGTGAGAAGCATGTGGATTTTTCGCCACAAAACACGCTCAGATGGCTCGTTGGAAAGGTATAAAGCCCGTTTAGTATGTGACGGGCGATCTCAACAGGTTGGGGTGGATTGTGAAGAAACATTTAGTCATGTGGTCAAGCCAGTCACCATTCGAACCGTTCTAAGCATTGCGGTTTCCAAATCTTGGCCCATTCATTAGTTAGATGTAAAGAACACGTTTCTACACGGGAAACTAAACCAACCCATGGGGTTCCAGGATACACAGTTTCCGAATCATGTTTGTTTATTAAAGAAATCGCTTTATGGCCTAAAACAACCACAGCCTCCAGCCTCCCCTACACAGCTATTTCCTTCCTCTGCTGCCAGCACAAATACAAACAGTTTTTCCTCACTACCTGCTGTCAGTATAACTAACCATCCTCCACCTAACACACCACCTACCATAACCTACTTTAGACGTCCAAAACCTCCTGTCCCTACCCAACCTACGGTTCCAGCAGCCCCTCCACCTTCAAACACCCCTCCAGCCCGTACCATTACCACCCGTAGTATGTCGGGTATCTCCAAACTTAGACAACCCTTCCTCAACTTCTACCATCTCCCCTTTACCACGCAACCCAACTGATGCCCTTGCCAACCCGGAATGGAAAAGCGCCATGCTCGATGAGTTCCGTGCTCTTATCGATAATAAGACATGGGAATTGGTACCTAAACATCCGAACATGAATATTGTGAGAAGCATGTGGATTTTTTGCCACAAAACACGCTCAGATGGCTCGTTGGAAAGGTATAAAGCCCGTTTAGTATGTGACGGGCGATCTCAACAGGTTGGGGTGGATTGTGGAGAAACATTTAGTCATGTGGTCAAGCCAGTCATCATTCGAACCGTTCTAAGCATTGCGGTTTCCAAATCTTGGCCCATTCATCAGTTAGATGTAAAGAACACGTTTCTACACGGGAAACTAAACCAACCCATGGGGTTCCAGGATACACAGTTTCCGAATCATGTTTGTTTATTAAAGAAATCGCTTTATGGCCTAAAACAACCACAGCCTCCAGCCTCCCCTACACAGCCATTTCCTTCCTCTGCTGCCAGCACAAATACAAACAGTTTTTCCTCACTACCTGCTGTCAATATAACTAACCATCCTCCACCTAACACACCACCTACCATAACCTACTTTAGACGTCCAAAACCTCCTGTCCCTACCCAACCTACGGTTCCAGCAGCCCCTCCACCTTCAAACACCCCTCCAGCCCGTACCATTACCACCCGTAGTATGTCGGGTATCTCCAAACTTAGACAACCCTTCCTCAACTTCTACCATCTCCCCTTTACCACGCAACCCAACTGATGCCCTTGCCAACCCGGAATGGAAAAGCGCCATGCTCGATGAGTTCCGTGCTCTTATCGATAATAAGACATGGGAATTGGTACCTAAACATCCGAACATGAATATAGTGAGAAGCATGTGGATTTTTCGCCACAAAACACGCTCAGATGGCTCGTTGGAAAGGTATAAAGCCCGTTTAGTATGTGACGGGCGATCTCAACAGGTTGGGGTGGATTGTGAAGAAACATTTAGTCATGTGGTCAAGCCAGTCACCATTCGAACCGTTCTAAGCATTGCGGTTTCCAAATCTTGGCCCATTCATTAGTTAGATGTAAAGAACACGTTTCTACACGGGAAACTAAACCAACCCATGGGGTTCCAGGATACACAGTTTCCGAATCATGTTTGTTTATTAAAGAAATCGCTTTATGGCCTAAAACAACCACAGCCTCCAGCCTCCCCTACACAGCTATTTCCTTCCTCTGCTGCCAGCACAAATACAAACAGTTTTTCCTCACTACCTGCTGTCAGTATAACTAACCATCCTCCACCTAACACACCACCTACCATAACCTACTTTAGACGTCCAAAACCTCCTGTCCCTACCCAACCTACGGTTCCAGCAGCCCCTCCACCTTCAAACACCCCTCCAGCCCGTACCATTACCACCCGTAGTATGTCGGGTATCTCCAAACTTAGACAACCCTTCCTCAACTTCTACCATCTCCCCTTTACCACGCAACCCAACTGATGCCCTTGCCAACCCGGAATGGAAAAGCGCCATGCTCGATGAGTTCCGTGCTCTTATCGATAATAAGACATGGGAATTGGTACCTAAACATCCGAACATGAATATTGTGAGAAGCATGTGGATTTTTCGCCACAAAACACGCTCAGATGGCTCGTTGGAAAGGTATAAAGCCCGTTTAGTATGTGACGGGCGATCTCAACAGGTTGGGGTGGATTGTGGAGAAACATTTAGTCATGTGGTCAAGCCAGTCATCATTCGAACCGTTCTAAGCATTGCGGTTTCCAAATCTTGGCCCATTCATCAGTTAGATGTAAAGAACACGTTTCTACACGGGAAACTAAACCAACCCATGGGGTTCCAGGATACACAGTTTCCGAATCATGTTTGTTTATTAAAGAAATCACTTTATGGCCTAAAACAAGCGCCAAGGGCATGGTATTAACGGTTTGCCGAGTATGCTTACCGTATCCTTCCAACAAAGTCGTTGTGACAATTCTCTATTTGTCTATCATCATGGACGTGACACAGCTTACATTTTACTCTACGTGGATGATATTCTGCTTGTTACTTCTTCGGATGTGCTTCGCCACAAATTTATGAATCTTTTGGCAAAAGAATTCGCCCAATCAGTTATTTCCTCGGGGTGGCGGTTACTAGACATCAAAATCAGTCCTTATTTCTAAGTCAACAAAAGTATGCTAGTGAGATTCTCCAACGTGCGGGTATGACTACTTGTAATCCCTCTGTTACCCCAGTTGATACAAATAAGAAAATGAGCTCCACGGATGGCACCCCGCTTGATACAGCAACCGAATATCGTCAACTATGTGGGGCCCTACAATATCTCACCTTCACACGTCCCGATATCAGTTATGTAGTTCAACAAATATACATGCATATGCACGCTCCCCGTTCAACTCATATGAACGCCCTTAGACGCATTATGTGTTACATTCAAGGGACTTTAACTCACAGGTTGATTATTCATCACTCAGACACTCGTTCTCTGGTTTCATACACCGACACAGATTGGGCCGGCTGCCCGGATACTCGGAGATCCACCTCGGGTTACTGTGTCTACATGGGGGACAATCTTCTCTCGTGGTCCTCCAAAAGACAGCCTACACTCTCACGTTCTAGTGCTGAGGCAGAATATAGGAATGTTGCAAATGTCGTCTCTGAAACATGCTGGGTACGAAATTTACTAGGAGAACTTCATCATCCTCCATCAAAAGCAACACTTGTCTATTGTGATAATGTAAGTGCGGTCTATCTATCTACCAACCCAGTACACCACCAAAGAACGAAGCACATCGAGATAGACATCCATTTTGTTCGTGAGAAGGTAGCTCGTGGCCACGTCCGAGTTCTGCATATCCCTTCTCGTTTTCAGATAGCTGATATTTTCACAAAGGGTCTCCCGCGAGTTCTTTTCGAAGATTTCAAATCCAGTCTCAACATTCGCCCTCCTCCAGTTTCGACTGCGGGGGTGTATTAGCGATATATATCTTTGTATTATGTATAAATATCCTAGAGTAAATGTTCAATATTGTCCATATATAGATTAGGCCCTTTGTACTTATATATAGTGATTTGATTATAATGAGAATCATCGAACATTTTCACATACCATACTTACACTTTTCACTAATATAAATATTTGTACTAATACACAATAACCTATAAAAACCAATCAAACTTCAAGGAGTTACTGAAAGTGATATTCTCTCATGTATTTATACCACTACAAGGAGCACACTATGATTTAGGTTCAAGAGATATTACTAAGGAAGTAAAGAGTAGAGGAACTCCTTTAAAGAAAAAAAAAAGTTGACTACTAATTGATAGGTAAGAGATACACGCTCAAATCACTAAGCGGTAAAAAATTGACATCGGCTATTTTTCCGATAAGTGTTCGAAAGAAAAAAATCTTTAAGTATCATGTTGTTCCAATGTCTTTAATGGTAGGCTGTGAGGAACTAACTACGGGGTACATCTACGGTGAGTATCTTTAAAGTCAAAGATGCAATAAGTTAATAATAATTAATAAAGCACATGTGATTGATACAAAAACTTGAAACGTGTAACTTCCGGAAAGAAATAAAATGAAAATACGAATGGATAATGCCTCACCAAAATGTTTTTGATGCAGGAGCATCGAGCTCTAACCAAACCCAAACCGGTGTTATCTGTTCAAGTTGGTTGGAAAAGGACGATTTCTTTGGAGGAGATAGGAAATCACGATAATATCTTTTATTATTTATTTGAATTTGAATTCCAGTTTTATCTTATTTGTTTCCTATTTGAATTAAGATCCTACTCTATAAATTGGGATCTAGGGTTTGATGTTAGTTTTTTATTATTGATTATTGTAAAGAACACTGAGGTTTCTGTGAACCATTCGGTTCGATTAAAGCTTTTGATTGAATCATTGTTTCTGGAGCCATTTGATTGCTTATGTTCCGCATCATTTGGTATCAGAGCCAGGTTGTATCAAATGGCTGCTCGTGGATGAGACCGACTTTCGATTCGCAGAACCGCCGACCGTGGCAGCGATGGAGTCTATCCAGACCCACGGGATCAAAAGGCTACGGAAACGAGTCCAAGATCTTGAAACCCAACAAGAGATCAAAATACTCTGTTAACGGATTCAAGATCTCGAGTTGGAAAAGGAGATGACCAAGAAGGAAACCGACTCGGTAACCATCGTCTTGGACGGCGAGAACGAGGAGGAGCATCCTTCGTGATATTTCCACCCCTGGTTCTATGAGCCATATTATCCAGAGGGCGAGTTGCAAGATGAGTTTGATGAAGGTCCGGTATACGATGAAAAACATAATTCGGATGACAAGTACGAGAAGGATGAAGGTTTGGTCGGAGTGCACGCTAAGGTGATTGAAAGTTCATTAGAGTGCCCTGATTCTTTTTCCGGCATGCAAAGTTTAAAAGAACGGAATCGAAATAAAGTCGATGTCGACATTTGGTTCTTCTTGGTCCGATGGGTCAGATGAAACAATAGGTTTTATTGGAAAACCACTTAACCGAGTGGCGATTGAATATGCTAAGGTTCAAACAATTATAAGCGACAAGTGTTTGAGGGAGTCTCCGGTAGTGGTGGACGGTGGTCATACGGTGGTCGAAGGCGGGGGGAATAGTTCACAAGAACTTATGGAAACCATAACAAGGTTCTCGGGTTTTGGAATGACGTCAATCGAGTCACCGATAATTGATGAACTTTTAAAACACAATGCGGTTGCCGACGGTGGTGCTACGGTGGTCACCAGTGGTACTTCGGTTGCAAGCAGCGATATGGTGGCTGGAGGTGAGGAGGTTCCAATCCCATTGCCGACAATTATGGAAGGATTGACTGTTGACTCGCAAAATTTGGGACATGTTAGGAATTTGAATTTTAAAAATGAAGAGAAGATTGGGTTTGCTAAAAATGTGGATGCACTTAACAATAATACTGTTAATAATTTGAATTCTTCATTTGCTTCATTTGTAGGTGATACTCCAAATAATCGAAATATTGGGGGTAATATTAAATGTGATTTGGGTGTCATGCATTACTCACGTGGGATGCATGGAAAATTGGCGAATTTGAATGTTGACAGTGGATTAGATAATGATTGGCTTTCGTTGCATAAAAATTCTAATGACGAAAAAAAAATCAAATGCTGAGCTTCAAGTGCGTAGTCCATCAAAGGTGACATTGTGGGTTAGCCTAGATGCTAATAAAAAGGGTGTAATGGATTGTGGTGGCCCAACAACTATGGCCAACCATATTACGGCTGCTTTTTCAAATGGGTTGAATGCAACAAATGAGGCCAAAGTCTCGAAAATTAAGTCCAAAAAGATCTCCGCTTTGGATCCTAAAATACAATTGGGTACTCTTCCTCCTGTCCATATTGGTCATACGTATAACTCAAATTCAACCTTGATTTAAAAAAGCGTTGCCTTAAGCCCGAGGCACTGGGCAAAACGCCTCGCTTCGGTTGAGGCGCCGGAGATACAAGAAGCGTTCTGAGGCGGCGCTTCAGGCGCTGTGAGGCAGCGCTTCATATATGTTGATCAATTTCCGGTGATGAGAGAGAGAGAGAGAGAGAGGAGTTCTCTGTTAGGTATGTTTGAGATTTTGTGTAAAAGTGAAGAAGTAGATGAGATGATGTTGAAATGAAAGTGCAGCGAGAGGTGAGAATAGACTTACCTGGAGATTTTGATGATGAAGAAGAAGATCGATGGTCTGCCAAATGAAGAAGAAGATCGATGGTCTCTACCAGAAGAAAAAGAAACGGCTGTTTTTTGTTTTAGGGTTAACCCACCCATTTATTAGGTTATTTATTTTTACTAAATTACATTTTTCACCCAAGTTATAATTTTTTTAAAAGTTTACCCTATACTTTTTTTAATTTGTTTATTTGTTGTCTTTTCTTTGTTCTTAAGTTGTAGTTCTTGTACAAAAAGCTTGGATTGTTGTACATTAAGTGTAACAATTGATTTTGTGCTTCTTTAGGTTGTATTTATAGTTTTTTAGGTTGTACATAGAAATTATATATATATGGGAGGAATATTCTAAGAAGGCTAAAAAGTGTAAAAAGTATTTTAAAAACCCCACCACCACCCCCCAAAAGCCTAAAACCCCCACCCAACCCCCCCAAAACCTAACCCCCCACCCCCACCCCTAAAAACCTAAATCCTAACAAAAAAAACCCTAAAAAGTCGAAAAACCCTAAAAACACCACCACCACCCCCCAAAAGCCTAAACCTCCAACCCAACCCCCCCCCCCAAAAAAAAAAAACCTAATCCTCACCCCACCCCCAAAAACCTAAAACCCCCCCCACCCCCCCCCCCCCCAAAAGCATAAATACTAAAAGCTAAACCCTAAGGCAAAAACTAAACCCTACAAGCTAAGATCGTAGAGTTCGACGAGACGGTTCCAACGCCGCCGAAATGAGTAAAATCTGAGTTCGTATGAGCCGGTTATGAGCGTTTTAAACGACTTTTTACACTTTTTACACGTTTTTTACTTTTTAGTGGATCCCTATACTATACTATACTATATATATATATATATATATATATATATATATATATATATATATATATATGTTTTTTTAGTTTTAGCGCCTCGCGTACGTGAAGCTCTCGCCTCGCGCTTGAGGCGTAGCGCCTCAGATTTTGGTACCGAAACGCCTCGCCTCCTGCCTCGCGCTTTTTTAAACCAAAAATTCAACAATGCTAGGTAATCCTCTGAATCCAAATTGTGAGAATTTATTTTTAGAGGAACAAATAACCAATATGACTTATGCTATATGGTTAAAAATAAACAGTGAAACTATAGAGGATGGGAAAACTCGATCTTTATATGATTCGCCTCATGATGATCAAAGTGATGGAAAAGGTTGTGCAACTTAATGTTCACTTTATAAAAAACGCAACGAGGTCCATGGTTTACAACTATATGGATATATAGTTGGAGTTGAACTATTTGAGCATGTCAAATCGATAATGAACAAGGAACGGTCCAGTGTTCCCTTCGACCTAGGTGGTACAGGTACAGGTCCAGAGCCGGGCGAGACGACCACTAAAGATGAGTTGTTAAGACTGTTCGTGGTGATAATGAATAAGGATCGGGTTGATGTTCCTTTAGATCTAGGTGGTTTTTACAAGACTAGTTGTCAAGTCTTTTCCAAGAAGGGGAGTATGATGCAGGAGCATCGAGCTCTAACCAGACCCGAACCGGTGCCCAATTGTTATCTGTTCGAGTTAGTTGGAAAAAGACGATTTCTTTGGAGGAGATAAGAAATCACGATAATATCTTCTATTATTTATTTGAATTTCAATTCCAGATTTATCTTATTTGTTTCCTATTTGAATTAAGATCCTACTCTATAAATTGGGATCTAGTGTTTGACGTTAGTTAGTTTTTTATTATTGATTATTGTAGAAAACACCTTTGAGGTTTCTTTGAACCATTCGGTTCGATTAAATCTTTTGATAGCTAACTTGATGTATCCCAATAGCTAACTTGATGCTTTTCATTAGTATTTTTATGTTCTAATCGAAAATTTTAAATTAATGTCCTTTATTATATGAATATTTCCAGCTCAATGGTGGATGAAATGTTGAAGATCCACACCCAAGTTGCAAACTGATGCAGTTAGGATCCTAATTTTAACCATGGCTGCTTCCCCATTCAATGAAATTAGAGCTTTCATTGAAATGCATGTGCTGCAAATTAACAACTACTAGCCAATGCTGGTAGTTCCGTACCATTTACTAATGCAATTTGGTTATGTTGCAGCTTCATAGAGTTCAGAAGCACCATGCTACTATACTAGTCCTATACTTGATCCACTTGTCTAAGTAATATCATATTTAAAATTCAAAGATAAGGCAGTACACATATGTTTAAGAAGAAAGTGTGTGCAAAGAAAGTAGGGTTTAGCCATATGAAATTGAAAGCAATAAAGCAAATTTAATTATAATTGTGTAGTAAAAAAAGCAATAACGCATTAGGTTTACCAGATGAAATAGGTAGGAGGATCTCCAATGTTGCAGCAAGATGATTTTCTACAGTAGGAGGAGCAAAAGAGTCGGTCGATGGTGGAGAGGTTGAAGGGACGGAGACATTGAACCATTTGATGGAATCGCTGCCGATAATCGGAACCTCCATACCAGCTAAAGACGACCGAACTGCCATCGATCGCGGTGGTGCTACGGAGGGTTGTGTTGAAAAGTGAAAACCTAGTCAAGTGTGTGTGCGAGGGAAGGGTTTAAAGATTTTGATTTAAGAGGCGTGTGCATTACTGGAGATGGGTCAAGACCGGGTTTTTATTCCTGACCTATTTAATTTTCTTTTCTTTACTTTTATCTACTTCAATATTTTTCTTTTCTTTTCTTTTCTTTTCTTTACTTTACTTCAATATTTTTAAGTTTTTAGTCGTTGAAGTTTGTTTGCTAGAATTAGAACTAGAACTAGTACTAGGGAAGGCAATTATGGGTATTCTAACACTTTGATTTTCGGTTTGTTCAGCTTATTTGGCCTTTAAATTTTTTAGATTTATTCATTAACCAAAACGAATCGTATTGAGAATTTTTCTAACTGCCACACCCTAAGTTTTGGGTGCTCGGGACGGGACGTAAGCTGGATTTACACAAAGTTAAGAACATAAATCTTTTATTTCACAGCAGGAACTTAATAAATAAGTATTCATTTACAAATTTGTTCTTGCCAGAAACATTAGATCAGAGTCTAACGATGCCAAAAGATTTAACTTGTCAAAAGCCTTGCCAGTGTCTTCATTTCCTTCCCCAGCTACTTGAAGCCACTAAATTCAATGGAATGCATTGTTAAAACAGGTAAGTTTACACTTATGAGTTCTAAATTTAACTTCACAAACACACCAAGTATAAAAACTTGAATTAGAATGTTAATGCATAAAAAAAGTCATTTCTTAAGATATCACGTCGGACCTCTCGCAGTCGTCCTATGAATGATCTTAGTCATTCGTTTTCTAATAGTATTACTACATTACCAATATACCAATAAACACTATCACATTTCTAGTGAACAAATCACTATGCTAGGCACTACCATACGAGCCGAAATATTGCTTGGCCAAAATAGGCGATTCCCTTTATGTGCGAACCATTAGATATGCATAACCTTGCCTAGGAAGTACCGTATGAGTTGATTAGTAAATAATATTATAGGTAAAGTAATAGGCATTATATAATAGACATATTGTTACAACTTGAAGACAGAATAATATAATCAAAATGTAGGCAAGATAATATGATATGATGAAGGAAGATAAAAAATATTGTGACAAAATGTATTTTATTCATAACAGTTAATAATAACCGCTATATATGTATAGAAAGATATGGGCATTTATTTGAATTGATCTGATTGTAATCATATCCCAAAATACATGGAATTCTCTATAATTATAAATAGATTGTTGATCAGTGAAAGAATGCAACCTTTGACCTGATCTATTATGGTATCTGAGCGCTATTCTCTTATCATCGATTCCCTTCTCTTCAATAGCTAACCTAGCCGACCCTAACCCTCCCTCTCCGACAAAACACACTGATCGAATTCTTTCTTCAATCACTGCCATCTTCCTTCTACCTTCGGTTAGGCATTTCAATCACTACAACAATGGAAAAAATGCATCTCGCAATTAATGTCACGAATATCCACAATTTTATTCTAGTCAACCTGGGGAACAACCGATACAATTCTTATGAAGTATTGTTCAAGATTCACTGTTGGCTTTGTCACCAATCACATTATCCTTGTTGAAACTGAAACCTTCCCTTCTATGTCTTCTAAACATGATGCTGAGAACAACTATGCGGGTGACAATAATGATGAAAACGTTGAAAATAAGGCAACCGATACCAAATTATGGGCTTGCATAGATGCCATTGTTTTACGATGAATGTACGGTACTCATAATAAATGCAATGAAATTAGCAGGAAGTAACATTAATAAAAGACCCAAGAATCAAAATCAATTAAATAACAATCTGTTCTTTTTGCAAAAAAAAAAAATCATTTAAAATTGAGCAACTCGAACCTGAATTGTTGAGGAACAAATCTGAAGTTGAAAACTATATATGTATCCATAGCTGCCAATTGCAGTAACTGATGATACGCATTCTAGCAAGAAAAAGAACACATGGCTTTACACGTCAACACAAATTCAGGTTGTGGCAGGTCGCTTTTTAGAACGGTCAAGACGAGATGATTGACCGCCAAAAGTTGTTATGTCCATCTTTAATTTTGTTTTACATAGTTAATGTGTTAATCTATACTACTATATAATAGAGATTCGAATGATAGACATGTAATTTACTTCAAAAATTAAGACACCTTGTACATTTTTATTGGCTAATGTACACATTGACAAAACCTTAAATGTGTACAATTACCTTGTAACCACTATTTATAATTATAAAACCTATTAATTAATAATAAACCTATTCCATTAAAGCTTAGGTAAATGATATTAGTTGGGTTTTTAACCATTTATATAATGTTACTAAAAGCATTAAATCTGAGAGGCAAACAACAATTACCACGAGTTATCATTTGAAGTTAGGCTGTTTCCTCTGACGTTCCACACATCATTAATAACAATAGCAAGTTAGTATCATTTTCGCATAGAATAAACTTATTTTTACATTAATTTACTAGGTTATAGACCCGTGTATACACGGGTTTAAAAATAGAGATTACATTGGTTTGAGAATAGATATTATATAATTTTATAATGTCTTTCCAAATTTATTTAACTGAATTATTTTTATTACATGCAATGCAACAATATAAAATCAAATAACAATGACAATTTGTACACAACAATGACAATTTACAAATCTATAAACACTTCTTTGTACACAACATTTGTTCTTTTGTTGGTAATTTAATCATCCTTATCAAGTATCAATAGTTTAAGTCCATCTCTACTTTTTACTCTGGATAATACGACATATAGTTGGGCATGTGTAAAAACTAGTTCTTTTAAAAACAAACCAACCTTACATAGCGACTGTCCTTGACTTTTATTTATCGTCATGGTAAAACATACGACGACAGTAAATTTGCTTTCACTGGATTGTCAACATATTTGTACTTTGAAAAATCTTGTCCGAGACTAAGATTAAGATTTTTAATGAGCAAACAATCCTTCTCCACAAGAAATTTACCAAAGGGAGTAAACCACCTTTTAAGTACACTTGCTTGCATTTTGTTTCCCTGTAAAGAAATAAAAATTATACTACGTATTAAAATGAAAGGCGGAGGAATAGTAAGTTTTCCATCTTTTAGAATTTGGCTACATAACCCTTAAGTTTCCTTCTATTTGAATTTTGTCACATTAGTTTTTTCTCATACTTTTCTCACAATTAATTTTTTTTACATTTTCGTTTTTAACCCTTATAGTGTATATAATATACGTTTTTAGCCCGTTTAATTTTCTATTAATTTCGTTTTCTTTTAATAACTTTCGTCCGTTAACTTTTTTCAAAATACGGATTACGCAGATGTTTGTAGTTTTTTATTAGCGTTCCGACATAATTTTTTTAAACGGACTTGTATTCAAAATCGAATTTTTTCGTTGCATATAGCGAGTGTCGTCGTTGTGGTATCGTGACGAGCTGAACTTATTATGGTCGAACAACATCATTGTCGATATTAGTATTATTGGAACCAGTATAGGTATTCACCCTATGGTTTTCGACGACCCGGAACGGTAATTTTTTTAATTTGTTTTTTCCCTTTTTTTATTATTTAGCTTTATGTTTCCTTTCTGTTAACATTATTTTTACCACTGAGCCTACGTTTTCGTTAAATATTTTTTAATGATTGGCCCGACAACGTTTTCTAAAATAACTTTCGTTCGCTAGGTTTTTTAAATAACGGAATGCGATGTTTTCTTAAAAAAATTTTGCCAACGTTCTGCTTTAAATTTTATTGAAAACGAAGTTGTATTAAAATTCGAGTGTTTTTTTGATATCATACACTATAACGAGTCTGCGATTCGATATAAGTTTTATCAACGCAAACGAGTCAAACCAATAACGACCAGGCTTCCGCCGCGAAGCGCGGGAGTTAAAAATTCTCCTCGGGAGTTAAAAACTAGTTACAAGTTAAGAACAAATATGTCTAATTGCAATTTTGATGAAATCTAACTTTTTTAAGTATTTTGTATAATACCTTCTCATCAATTAAAACTATATCTTGTGAATATGTATCAATCGCGTTGTTAATGACAGGTTGAATCCACAGTCTAATGATACGAACTTTTATAGTAGAATCCTCGTTATGAACATTAAGTTCATTGAGCATGGATATATTTGTTACGTCCATTTAAATGTATGTAAATTTAAGAAATAGTCAGGATATTCAAATTGTGTTAAAGGAATAATGAGTATAGTTATAAAAAAAAAGTTAAAGTAACATGTAATATATATATATATATATATATATATATATAACAGAAAATTAATCAAAATAAAACCGTATTGAAGAGAAGAAACACAATAAAAAAAATAGTAGTAGTACCATAAAGCTAACCTTTATTCGATGCTTAGATATTGAAAATAGATGGAAGAGAAATAGAAGAGCACAAGTGTTTTGAAATGGATGGGTTCTTAAAAGTGACTATGCGTATTTATAAGTGTTTGGTGTCATTAAAACTAGAAACATTTAAAAAATTAGAAAGACATAAAATCTCGTAATTAGGGTTACAATTATGATATTTATTAATTGATATTTTTTTTTATTATAGTTAAATATGGTCTACTTAAAGGGTGTTTGGGGTTGCTTATTTTACTCGAAAAGTGTTTTTTATTAAAAATGCTTATTGACTTATGAGTTTTTCAAAATGAGTTTTTAAAAAAGTGTTTAGATTAGCTTTTGTGGTGGGAAAGCTAATAAGTCAATAATTTGTTTTTTAAAAAGTGGTTGTCTTAACTTATATTTATTGTAGGATAAATGGTGGGTAGATTGATAATATTTTATTGCAAAAGCCAAAAGCCATTTGAAAAGCCAGGAATTTATGACTTCTTAAAAAACAACTTTATAGTTTTATCAAAAAGTTAAAATAAAAAGTGTTTTTATGTTTGACAAACACTTTTTTTAGCTTATTAGCTTTTGAAAAAACCAATAAGTCAATAAGCAGTTTTTCAACGCAATCCCAAACACCCTCTTACCATATAAATGATAAATTTGATTTTAAAAAGGTAATTTGGACAAACAGGTTTGAAAAATAATAACTGATTATTATTTGAAATGCTACCATTACAGTTAAATATGGTATGATTACCATATAATGGTGAAATTTGATTGAAAAATGTAAATATGACAAACGGGATTGGAATTTAATTTCGGTTTTATACGATATGGTTACCATATGTGAAATTTGATTGAAAAATGTAATATTTACGTTTTTAGTGGTCAATTGTTTTGGGACAGCTCAAGCACTCTAAAACTTACTATTTATATATCTACCTTTTTTGGACCTGTACATACATAAAACCCTGAACTTATATGTGATGTATCACATATAATTACCAGTTATTTCAGGGTTGCATATTAGAACATGAAACTGTGGGTCGGGTAACAGGTCCATACTTCTAAAAAAGGCCATTTCCTAGACTGGGGTGCCAGATTGGCACGCTAACACTTTTTGTCCATTTAAAATAAAATTAATGCGCTAATCATCATTGCAAAAACATAGATCTTTAAATAAAATGACTGAATTTTAAATAGACTTTACGCGACTTTCAAGTTTCAACCCATCAGGCCAGTTTCCCTGTTTAGCTTAAATGCTTTTCGACTCATTTGGCCTGTTTGGGATAAAACACAACCAAAATCTACCCACAAGTACACAAATATGGACTAAAAACTACAAACAAAGAATAAAAAGACAAGTAGAACAGACGGCAGAAAGTTCTGCATAAATAAAGTTTTATAAGACAATAATGGCAACAAGATCCCAGTTAATAGAATGTGAAGTCAGACATAAGTTAATAATCCGAAAAGATTATAAAAGTGTGGAAAATACCTTGAACATCTGAACAAGCCAAAGAGGAAGTTCAATCAATCGATCTGCACAGAGAAGAGTCTCTGCAACAATTACTGGTAATCTAGCATGAAAGCATTTATATTTTTCCTGCATTTAAGATAAATATAAACTTCCATCAGTTTCAACTTGATAAACAGAAGCCTAAATGAAATGAAAGCACACAGACACTTTTATATCTTGCTGCTGCTCATTATTACCAGGTATACCTATGTATGATCTTATATGGTTAAAAATTACCCTTTAGGATTCCAATGACCCAAAATCTGATACAAAACCAACTTAAAATATCAAATAATCAACTACACTTCCAGAAATTCTATATTATTACCAATTTCAAGTTTATAAAAACTTCAAAATACTATTTACTACAACTTTTAAGTTTATATAATATATTATGCGGATAAACGGGTTTGGGCTCGGTTTCGGATATTTGGGCAGGTATTGCTTAATAAGATACCCGTCTCAAACCCGCAAACATTTAAATAATTACTCCCATACCCGAATACTCTTCCTGAATTTTCGGGTTCCGGGTTTTTCTGCCATCCCGAGATAGTAGACACTAAATACAAATTGGAATTATATCAAGGAATTTGACCATCGGAAACCAGATTTTCATCAGAATGCTAATAAAACTATGCCAATGGGAAGGATGCGATAACTGAAACAATATTAGAAAAGATTAAAAATGAGATACGAACTATGTATTGCTCAAGCGCCTCCCACTGGTCGTTCCCTATGGAATGATGTGCTATGTCAACAGAATCATGAATAGCCTCATCCTTTGAAGATGTTAGTAACAGAGTATGCTTTTTAGAATTTTCCCTGAAAATAATATCAAAAAGTAAATAATCCTTCAAACAGCTTTAAAGCTTATACCAATTGAAATCAATGACTACTCGGCCCAAGCTCAACAGATCACTTGAAGCTACAGATAAGCAATTCAGAGATGGTAGTTTTTACATACTAAAGTGTGCAGTGTGCACAGATTTATTTGAATGGAGTTTTATCAGTGATTTGTCAAACGGGTCAACTCAAAAACTTAGCTAAGATCAAAACTGGTTAAATGTGTCAAACAGCCGTTTAATACTTTTTTTTATGATTACAGCCTCTTGAATCATTGTTTAAAAAACAGACTTTAGTTGTAACAGAGTATATATTTTGTAATCATAATCAACTATTCGTAAAAAAGTTGGCCATGTTTGACAGTAAACCCAGACCAGTGTTGTAAAAATCGCTAGGCGCTAGTTGGGCGGTGGGGTACCAACTAGCGATTAATCGGATTGGAACTTTTATAGTATTCAGTTATATATATATATACACACACACACACATTTTTATATGTAATTTTCAAAATTATATATATATACATTTTTTTATAAATCGCAGGAATTTACAAGAAATGGCCAGAATCTTGCCGGAAAACTGGGATGCCACCAATTTTTGGCCGATTAGGGCCGCCTAGGACCGATTAGCGATTTTTTTGCCGATTAGCTCAAAAATCCTAGATGATTGGCCGATTAGTGATTAATCACGAATTTTGTTTGCAACATTGACCCAGACAGATCCAATCCATTTTGACTCGCACTAAAAACAGCCCGTTTTGACCCTCACAACCCCCCCCACCCCCCGCGGCGGGGGGGTCTACTCTCAATCCAGCCATCTAGCCACGAGATTAAACAGAGGGGATAATACAAAGTCCAAAAAAACTGTAGCCAACAAATGAAGAGTGAAACCTGCTTGGACAGCATTTCAGAGACATGGCAATAAAAACTCTTTCCAATTCCCTGAAAAAAGGATTCATGATATCTTTAGCATTCGAAATACAGTGGAACATGAATCTTTAAAAAGAAAAAAAACTAGTATACCTCTTCAATGCTGAACCCTTGAAAAATTTCAGAATCACCGTGAAAACCATATCATATAGATTTGAATGAACCAACAACTCAACCAAGTTTGGTGGAGGTTTCTCAATCCCTGAAAGAGTATTAAGAGCTACATTAATTCTCATGGTATTTGATTAACAAGAATACAAAATTAAATTACAGCACCATTCTCCAAAATCAAACAATCGATATTTGCATATTATGGTTTGACCTAAAAAGTCACTTAAGCTTGAAAATGTATAACAATATTACGAAAAATAATCAAGTGCAACCCTATATTCTCTTTACACCAACATTAAATAACTCACGACTTCAAGTTATCTGTTCTACAACTTCTCTCATCGTTTGATGTTCAACTAACAGTGAGCTATGTACAAGGATTAGAGCTAGTATCAAAGGCGCAAGGTGCAAAAAAAAGTGCAGACATGAGACAAAGAAAAGCACAAAGATAAAAGAACTAATATATATAGGGAATATATAGGATGAAACACCCAAGTTGTGAAAACATCGAAAACTCTCCAAAAAACGGGTTTTTACAAGGGTTTTTTTTTTTGGAAAAGCTTTTATATGTAATTTCAAAACGTTTTATATAAAAAATCAAAAAAGGTCCGACCAGATGTTTTGATAAAAAAAAATTTAATTCTGCCCAGTTGTTTTTACATATGTAACATGTCGTGTTACTAAGTAACACGATTTTTTAACACAAAAAATGGGGATTTTTGTCCATTTTAAAATTAAAAAAAACCGCTAGACGTTTTTTAAATTTTTTTTTTGACAAAAATCTTATAAAAGTTGCTTAGAATGTTTTCACAACTTAGGTGGGTTTTCAAAATATCCATCCCCTATATATGTATATAAATATGAATATATATATATATATATATAATGAGCAATTAATACTACCCCTATATAATAAAGTTAATACTACCCTGTATAATAAAAAATACCTAATATAATGAGCAATTAAGGTCATCTACCTACTATTAAACTATTAAAGAAACTTCTAAAATCATCTGATTAAAAACATATAATATAACTAGTTGTATACTAATTAAGAATACCCAATTAAACACTGAACATGTGAATAAAGCCCAAATAAGAGATAGGAAAGTCCAAACAATAAAAAAGATAAACAAGTAGAAAGAAAAAGTCCAGACAAAAGGAAAAAAAATCCAAATAAAAAAGAAGCCCAACAGTCGCTTTATATGGCATCTGGCTAAGAAGAAAACAAACTGAAAGTCGTCCATAAAACCTCCTAAACCGTTTTATCCAAAATAAATGGATTATGGTTGAAATAACAAAACATTTGTAATCATATTTTACAATAACTAAAAGCAAGACATTATAAATTCTAGACGAGAAAGCGCTATGGGTAACCCAAGCCGACAATACAAAACTTTAAGCATTTTGACCCGAACCCATTTAAAAACAATTACCAGAATTGCCCCTGATGCCCGCCACATCTAATCTTTTAGCACAGATTATCTACAAATGACAATTACGAATTCTAGAAGAGAATAAAATGAGAAAATAACACATTTTATGTTGGTACCATTAAATGTCCATCTAACATTTTCCAGTGAGAGTAAATATTCAGCTGAAGTTAAAACAAACTCATTTTCAAGTTTGTCAATATCCATACAGGAATCCAGTTTCTGACTTGAGAGATGATCATCAGCTTCTGCAAAACACAGATGAAAGTATACAGTAGATGTGGCAATATGAGTGCGTAAGGTAACCGGTCATAACTTTTTGGTACTGGTCATGCTGACACAGACTTCTCTTCCAAAAACTTTTACATTTTTCAAATTTTAATAAAAAACAGGTGTCATACACGAATACAAAAATTATTATGATATTTAGAATAAAATGATTTACGAAGTGTAATGCATTATAAATACACTTTGGGTGACATTTACCATTTGACCCTTTTTCTTTTTAGCTAATTTTTTAAATTTTACCTGTTTGACCCCCTTCCAAGATAAATTTAAACATAACCCAAACCAGCCCACTCACAAAAATACGGATTTAAATTGCCACCTCAACAACAAGGATTCAATTCTTTGGAAAATTACCCTGCTCTGGAATAGTTATTCTAGCCTTTTTACTTGGATTCTGAATAGACTTTCCTCCAAGCAAGGGATTGATCCATGCAGATGATGGACGGACAAGATGCAGTGCGTTTATAGTGGCAGAGATGCAGTTTAATCTTTCTTGCAGAGCCAACGATCTGAGCTGGGAATCTTTCAAAGCTGCCTCATTTTTCAGTTGTGCTGAATGAAGGTACATATAACTTGCAGCCTTCCTCCAGTTATGTTGATGCATTTCAAACGCATATAATAATTTATAAGGGTTCGGTTTTATTGAAACATCTGAACGCTCTGCCTGCAAAATATATTCAAAACTAATAAAGAAATTTCCGAAGAACGATTAGTAGAACAGCAACTATAGGTGGGAAAAGGGGCAGGTTGGGATGTCATGAAACACTTGTTAAGAAAATTCATTTTTATCAGTATTTGTGTGTTATATAGTATTAGAATACAATCTGATTTTTGGGTTAAAAAAATGTATGCATAAAAATACACTTTAGCGCCTTTGGCATGTTCGACCTGTTGTTTTTTAACTAAATATTTTACGTGGCCCGTTTGACCCATTACAGATTAAACATAAACCAAACCGACCTGTTTATAAGTAAAAGGGGCTAAAAAACAGGTACACACCTTCCAAGTAAGTTCCTGCTCCACCTTCTCAGCTAAACCAATAAAAGGTAATTTGCCATCACAAAGTATCTAATACAAGAAGATGCAAATTCAAGTTTTTATTCTGTTCCTGAATAAGGTAATCCATGACTTCAAATGAACTGCTGAAAGAACAATAAACATAGTCGGAGAAAATAACCTTAATTGCACCATGCTCATAAAGAACAATGATAAAACGCCTCCAACAAATGTACTTGCTTTCTTCATCTGGATTAGAAATAATAGCACAATATGCATCATGGTAATAGTTCAAATCAAGTGTAAATTTAAATACATTAGCCCAAAGTCGTCCTTTAGCAGTAATCGGTGATTCATTGAGAAAATCTGCCCCTGAATAAGTGTCTTTAGGGCCCAAAACTTCATCAACTTGTTCAAGAGCAGCAAGAGCAAAATGGCAGGCACCTGCACTCATATTATATTGCTCAAATATTTGCATTGCCCATTGATAATAATGAAGCTTCCAAGCTCCAGGTAAGGCTTGATCAGCTGCAGACAAGTAAATTATAAGCACAACAGAGTAATATGAAAATATTCCAATTTCAACCATCCAGGTAAGACTTACGGAAACCAATGTGAGGCAGTCCAGATTCAGATGACAAATTCTGCAACGACTTTGAAGCCTTATGCAATGATGCGGCTCTAAAGACACAACAACATTGTCAGATCCTCTATGTATTATAAGCTTAGAAAACAAAGTAGTTTTACCAATTATTAAGAATACTAAAAGCATAGACAAAGTAATAAGGTTAAATATACAGCCATGTTACGTTATGGGACCAAAATTGTAGGTGTTAAAGCAGATAATGCGGCATGGATTGAAGATTTTCAGATAACAGCGATCTGTTAACTCTGATAATGGAAAAATGGAACATATTTTTGTAGTAACAAGAGCTTCTAGTATTTTGTACTGTTTGCATTCTTGTATTCTCTCCAATCAATCAGGACACACCATTTGTGGAACTTTTGAATTCAAGATTCTTTTCACCTATCATTTCTATCTGTTATATTGCAGTTCATTTCTTCTATTATATAAAAAAATTAGCCAACAGAAGACCCATAAACCCAATATCTAGGTGAGCTGGTGTTTTACTTCAGCTCAAACTTACACCCTTAAGAAGCACTATCAAAAGGATTATGGATTGCAGAATATTTAACTCAAGTTAGCTAGACAATGTGGCAGATGGAGTATGTTGGACACATCATATGCTATAATGAGCATACATGAAAAAAATCACCTCTAATAATTAAGATGATAAAGCTCTAATATTTTGTACTTAATTTCATGTCAAAGGCTACTAAAGAATGCTGAAATGAAGAACTAAGAGATGCTGTCACATTATAACTACCTGAAAAAGCAGGAAATAGCCTCATTAACTTTCTTCTCGTTAGAAGTTCGTGGTGCTCGACGGTGTGCTTGTGCAAGAAGACAACAGCCAAGAAGGTGAAGAAGCATGCACCATTCATTGTTAACGCCCTGAATACTGCTAGATATTTTCTCCTTGAGTAGATTTTGGTTGACCATAGTAAGAAGATGCTTAAAAAACAAAAGATATATACTTTTATTATCCTTCCTTGTATCAGAAACTGTCAATTTAAAGTAGGGCAATCAGAGGTGGCAAAATGGGTGGGTTTGGGTAACGGATAAAAACAGGTGATCTTAAGCAATTCTGCAATTTTTAGTTGACTTATAAGAAATTAATGTATTAGATAAAATTATAAAAAACGATAGTGCTATAAAAAGCTAGTTTCTATAAATAATCATAAAAACAATTTAAGAGGTGGCATGTTTGAACCATTTCCTTTAATAGCTATTTTGGACTGCATTACCTGTTTGACCTGTTATAAATAGAATCCAACCCAAATTACCAGTTTTCGAATAATGGGTTAAAACTGACCCTCTAATTGTTATGACGTGTAAGTAAGAGAAGCAAAGTAAAACCTCAACAGCATCAAACTGCCCATGTTTAAGTAAGATCAAAGCAAGCATGGTTGAGCGAGTAGAAAAAGAAGATGACTCGTCTTCACTCCTGTCCCAAACTATCCAGCTAGTGAAGTTTTGCACCGGAGCAATTAAGGAGCTGGGATTTGGAAGATGTCTTGAAACAGCACCTTCAAAGGAATTTTGATGATCAAGTAACAAAATAAAAGCCAAAGTGAAGTCACATTTCCCAAGCTTGTCGTTCCATGATCTTCGATTGGCACTACTATCTGCCAGTGCATAAAACACAAAATGTAAAAATAATAATAATAATAACTAATAATAATAATAGGAATGGGATAGATACCAAAAATATCTAGAAGATTTCAGATTAATAATGAGCCAACTTATTAGCACACCAGTGTAGCAACATTTATGTGTAATTCCAAGGTACAAATAAAAAAGATATTGTTGCAAACAAGCAGCTGGTCGGGTGCAGTCAGGCTCAGGCAAGCACTTGGAGTTCCAGTAGTGTTTTTTTTTTTGTTTTAACCATTGGACCCTTCAGTTATTTAGCACTAAGCTGCAGTGGAGGAGGAGGGAGTTGGTAGAAGAGAGAGGATGGAGCGTAAGGAACCTTGCAGGTGACAGAGGCAAGAATCAGTGTTAATGGGAGGGAGGCGGCGTGAGGAATAGAAGGGGGGGCTGCTTTCTGTTTTCACATGCAAATAGAAATTGTTTCCTTTTCTTTGTATGGGATAGAAAGAAGCTGAAGATTTAAGAGGCAGTTTAGCATCGTTTCTCTATATATTGTTTCCTTTTCTCAGTAAACTGTTGGGTCGCAATAACTAATGTCGATGGTGTGTTTAGGTAGCCAAAGTAGTACAGTTGTAGTGTTGTTCAAAGATATCAAAATATATTTTTTTTGTTTTGATTTTCTATATCAGTGTGCTTTTTTTGTCACAGTGTGTGCCTTTTTTGAGCCTAGGCAACAAGCAAGCCCTTTGTGCCTTGAGTTTGCCTTGCGACATTGAGTGCTATGGTGTTTTCCCAGAGGGAAGAATATGTTTTTTCTCTAAAGGATGAGCATAGCAACAAACTAGAACCAGAAGTGCGTGCCTAGGTATTCAAAGGCACATGGCGCAAAATAAAAAGCCACGCCCGCGACAAAAAAAAACGCACTATTAGGAACAGTAAAGAAAATATATAATACGCACAGAAAAATATAAAATAAAAAATTCAATAAAAAAAATTAATAATCTAACAATAAACAATTTTAAAATTTATTATTTAATTAATTTTTTATTGTTTCTACTTTCTAGATAAGATTTTAAAATGTATTCTGCAACAGCAATACTTGGCAACCTACATCCATCAGCGGTGTTGCATCCCATCAGACCTTTTACACAAAAGAAACCAATATACAGAGAGACACTCAACTTCATCTCCTTTCTACCCCATCTGCTCAGCTTTCCGCCTCCCTTAGGGCAAGTCTGTCCCATTCCTCCACCAACTGCAAGGTTTCTTACACTTCAACCTCCCTCTTCTACCCCCTCTCTCCTCCTCCACCTCAGGTTAGTGTTAAATAACTTATGGTCCAACGGTTAAAACAAAGAAAAGGGTTTTCTGGAACTCCCGGTGCTCCTGCGCCATACCAAAGGCATGCATTACCGTCACGCTTTTAGAAGCTATATGCCTAGCATGTCTGAGGCGCCTAGGTGCGCGCTTGTGCACTTTTGACTACAGAGGTGTGTGCAGTGCTATTAATCAGCTACAGAACAGAAACATGAAGAGCATAATGTTCAGATACACCTACCAATTTGTAATAAAGAGAGTTGAGAACTGAAATCCTCCATAGTAGGTGATTCACAAGGTGTGGTCCCAAAGAAATGTATTATATGCCACTCAGTAATAATTTCTTGGATCAACGGAAATAACTCCAGTTGTACCCTGGAAACATCTTCAGGTAGCATATCTATCTGCATTTGCAAAAATAAAAAAATAAGCTTCCAGCTTACTGTTTCCTTTTTCTTCTACCATGTATGTATATATACACAAATATATATATAATAACACACGCTAATATACATATTGATTTCTAGATTAAGACATTACCTGGCCACCTAACTTCATCATATAGCTCAGCAGCAACAATATGTCCAGTGCAGATTCAAACATCACTTTGGCAACTTGTGATGTCACTTGGACTGTTATGCCAGTTCTAATATCAAATACCGCTTTATAATCTGATTTGTTTTCAATCTTTTGAGGCACTAAAAAGCTCAAGTATTTTAATATAACATCCACAACTTTGTCCCAAGTCACGGCTTTTTGGTGCAAACCATGAAGAGATAAGAAAATATCAGTACAAAATTTTCTAAGAATTTTGTGGTCACCCACACCCTTATCCCAAGCAGCATCAACGCCTAGCTCTGATACATGGAGAGCCGCTGCTGCTGAAGAAGTACATCGGGTTTCTAGAACCTTCAAGAAACTTCCCACAGCTTCTTCAGGAGAAATAGATGGTTGGCTGAAAAACGACTGGTAAAATAAAGCATGGGCACCTTTCCCGATTTGTTGGCTAACACTAGTGGTGCAACGCAACACCTCAAAAAGTACTTCCCGTTCAAGATTATTTGATAAGTTGATCCTAGAGCTTGCAACTTCCCCAAGTTCATCAAAACACCCTATAACAAATGAAATATCAACAACAAATCAGTAAATGAACAAGATTATGCTTATAAGTAAAGAGCATATATGACAAGGTTCAGAGACGAACTTATAGCCTGCTGATGCACCAAAACATGTTTTTAAATGTGGTAGCTTTGACCCATTTATGAGATCAGTGTGAGTTATAATTTTTCATTAACAGGTCAAATGGGCTGAAATGAAAAGGAGTACAAAATGGGTTGAACGAATCAAATGTTTTCTAAAGGTTATTTAAAATGCCAAAAGAAGAAACCCCCTCAAATCATTTTAGCGGAAAAAAATAGATTAGAGTAATATAATTTTTTTTATAATGAATAATGATATTTAACACATTAATCATTTTTAGAGTCAAAAGACAAATACGTGGACAGTCAGCCATCCAAACCAGTTTTCTGTACAAAAATTTTACCGGTTTTGAGAAATTAGCTGACCCGACAAACAATCAAGTTCGCCTACACACCAAGGTTTGTTGGCTCAGTTTTTCAGTTCATGTTTCTGGTTTTCAATAAGATGCGCCTACTACAATTACTAGAACTCTTAGATATGTAAACATACCAAAAGCAAGAAGCTCTATATCCTCCAAACGACGCAATAGAGAAACTGATGACTTTCTTATTAAACCAATAGCACCAGTTGATGAATCAAGAAGTAACCCACATGGTCCATTCTTATTACACCAATTGTCAATGTAGTGTGAACAGAAGTTTTTCCAGCAGTATACAAGTGAAAGTGGACTCCGGGAAGCACCCTATCACAATTAACATGGTCATCAGTTGAAAACAAGATAAAATGAATTACAATTAAAGACTGTCATTTTCACTTAAAACCTCATGTTCAATTAGAGAAATAATCTCCTTCCTCATTGCATCGGCAGTTAAGGAGTGAAACTCAGAATCAGTGAAGTGTTTGTTATGATCCTGTAGTGTCGCTCGGAGAACAAAACTATGGTAAACATCCGGAAGAAATAGCATACGCAAGAAGATTGAGTTCACACGAGAGGCAATTTGCTCCTGCAAAACTTGAACGTACGATTAACTGTAAATTTCAAAGCCACATGTTACTAGTCTATATCCCACTCATTATTCTTTCAGAACACCATTCATGTCCACCTAAGAGTTCTTAAGAAAGTGGTATATGACTTTATCGTAGTTGTAGACAGAGAAAATTAGACAATCATGACATGGAGAAGGGAGAGAGAAAAAAAAACATATGACGCAGCAGGAAAAAAGACAACTTGAAAACACCTTTGCAGATGGATATAGTGAATGGGCAAGCCAAAAAAGATCATCTGCAGCATGCTCAGAACTTTGAAATAGTTGTTCAGCAACAAATGATTCCTGTAAACCAAAGCACTGCTCGAATTCCCTAACAACAATTTGAAATTAACCAACATAAGCAGATAAGACGACCAAAACTTGTGGCAATATGTATGCCAACATATGTGCCATTCCCATGATATAGTCAAATAAAACAAGAAATGCTAATCCAAAAGTGTGACATGAGCCGATATTTCGCTAGAAACAGTCATGCAAGTGAATTAAGTCATGGATAAACAGTAGAAATGCGCAATAAAAGCACGATATTATAGTAAAAAGGTCTAATAAAAGAGTAGGAACAAAAGCTCGATAATAAACATTGAGCCTTCCTGGTATAAACTTAAACCAAACGTGTGTGAATTCTTAATTGAGTAATTCATAGATATACACAGTAGAAGTGCAGACAAGACTTCTTAGTAGAAACTAGAGGTGGAGATTTTGACCCTTTCAGTGCCGAGTCAGGTTATGTTTTATCTCTAACAGGTCAAACAGATAAATCAGACAGAAAAAAACATGCTTAAAAGAAAACAGCTCGACTGGGTTAAACAGGTCAAGAGTCACCGAAGGTCAATTCATAAAACCACCTAAAAAGACTTTTTGAAATAATAAAAATTTTGTTATTATATTTGGCATACTGAAAATATAGAAAAAATTCAAAATCATCAAACATGAAGTGTTTACCCAGCCCATTGACTAATAGTCCAACCTGCCCATTTTGAGACATCTAGTAAAAAGTCTTCTACATGAGTGAGAACAGAAGGTTGATAATAAACATTAAGCCTTAACTGGTATCAGCATACCAGCTTATACAAAAAAGGCAAACAAAAGGCTTTACCACAAGAAAATAAAGACCATTTCAGATTACAGAAGCAAAAATTATGTGTTTTGCTAAGCAGGTAGAAGATGATGAAAATCATATCAGGAACTGGGCCCACAAGACAGATTGCAGTCTTACCCGCCTTCACTTGGACCTAAAACGTTGTGCAGCACCAATCCATCTTCTTTGAGTATCCACATTTTATTTGAAAAAAGTTTAACATCAATGATTGCACTCTGACAAAAAAAAACAAATGATGAAGTTTAAAGACTTTGTTTACTTTAGAGTACGGAAAATATGATAATCTGGCTCACCTCCTCAATGGAAATGTTCACTGTTGAGGGCTCGATAGAAAAACTAGTCTTCCCTCCCAAATTAAGATGCAAATTGTATAAAGAGATCATCTCCCCATCAACTTCCTAAAAGTTTAAGGGGAAAGAAAGTGAAGCAGATATCAGAAATCCAAATCCAAGTCTATGTTCTCTAACAATCAACAAGGAAATATCAGTATCAAATAAATGTTACAAAACAGGTGGGTCGAGTGGGTTGGGTAACAGGCCAAATGGATACTTTCGAGATCGGTTTGGGTTGGCCCAAAACAGTTTTTGTCCAACTTTTAAATAATTTTCTATAAAATATGGTGTTAACTATGACTACAGAAGATTGGATACATAACCTGCTCATCATAATGCTTCCCAAATTAGTCTTCCCTCCCATATTAAGATACAAATTGAATAAATGATTCATAAACTGCTCATCATAATGCCAGCCCAGGTCTCTTACTTTTTCTTCTTCGGTTTAAATTCAAAAACAGATACCTCACAGATGAATTGAGAAATAATTGTTGGTAGCAATTTCTTTTAACATTCCATTTTATAAGATAAAAAGAAGTTCATCTATAGCTATGAATTAGTCGATTAGACACGCATGATAAAGGCGACAATCTCAAAGTTCACCCTGTTTGTGTTTACGTGTATAGGTATACTTAAGAAGGCTCAGTTGTGTTTAGGAAAATACTATATCTTTGATATGCTTGATTAATTTTCTAACCCGGCTAACATTAACCATGCAACTTAATATATTGATCCAACTAATAGGTCATATACATTTAATCTAGCTTAATTGTTAGGAGCAGTTGCATATATCCCCTTCTAAACCTTTTTAATTGCATATTTAACCAACCTAAAATCAAAATTTCATATATCCCCTCCCAAAAAACCAAAATCACATATACCCCTCACCTTAAATTAAAAAAATTCAAATTTACCAATATTAATTTATTTTATTAAAAAGAAAATATAGAGTGTGTATTTTACCCTTAATTTTTACTAAGACTTTAAAATTCCTCAAATTTTCATATATAACAATTTTAACTAGTTTTTCTTGTCCTCTTTACATTTTTTTTGGGGTTTTCTGTTTTTTATTTTGTTTCGCTAATGATTTTTTAATTTCCCAAAACATTCTTTTTTATATACTTATTATTTTTTTGGGGGTTTTCTGTTTGTTTGTTTATGTAGTGAAATACAAGGCAGTCAAAGTTAATTTAAGCAGTCAAGGACTCAAGGTCTAAGCATAAATCAAGCAATGCTTGATTTAAGCATATCGGTTATGGTTTTTCTTTTATGAGTAGGAGTTGTTTTTCTATAAATAGCTGGTAGGATTAAGTTGCAAGACATATCACCTTTCACTTCTTGAATTTCTAATAAAACGGTTTGTTCTTTGGGCCGATTGTTTGTTGGTATCAGAATGTTGAAGAACCAGGGCCTGTGACAAAAAAAAAACAAGTTGATGCATTGTTATTCCTAAAGAGTTCCAAGCAGCAGTTTAATCACAATCAGAGGTGGTTCGATTCTAATTAGCGACTGATCAGACCCGTCTAACAGCGTCGATTCTTGATTCAATCAGATACCCAGACCCAGTTAGTCCTCGCCAAGGATAAGAACCGGAAAAAACAGCAGGTTTGTTCTTTTTGGCAGAAGATTCCGATCTGATTTGCGGGAAAAGAGAACAGAAAGGATTCGTCAAGCAAGAGGCTTTGAATCCGGTCTCGCTTAGCGGTTGAAGAGAAAAACGGTAGAAGCAGGTTTTCTCTTTGATCGGTTGTCAGAAGCATATTGTTCTACCACCAGAAAAAGGGACTGGATTGATCAAGTAGGATTGAAGTTGTTTAAACAAAAAGATGGCAATGGTACTAGCAAAATTGTGAAGTTTTCCCTCATATGAATGTCCGGTTTTGACTTATTCAAACTATCTGGTGTCGGCTATTAAAGTGAAGATGATTATGGATGCCTATGGGACATGGGATGCTATTGAACCAACGGTTAGTACTAATATTGATCCGAAGAAATCGAAGATGGCTTTTGCTTTCTTGAATCAAACCATCTCGGAAGAGCTTGTGCTACATATGGTATTTATACATATGCAAGACAAGTTTGGGAAGGGCTAAAAACATGATTCGTGGAGGTGGATCGAGTAAGAATGCGTAGGCTTCAAACATTGAGGAAGGAACTTGAAAGCTTGCACGTGAAGGAGAATAACACGGTAGATGATTTTGCAAGCAAAATGAGTGGGCTAGCTTCAAAGGCAAGGAGTCTCGAATCAGACATTGAAGAGAAGGTTTTGGTTAGACGGTTGCTCGATTCTATGCCCAAGTCATTCTTCAAATCTTGGCCTCGATAGTGCAATCTCTTAAGTTGGACACGATGACGTTTGATGAAGCCGTCAGAAGGTTGAAGGCATATGAGGAACATGTCCAAGGGACACAAGAAAGAAGAATACATTCATGGGAGGTTGATGTTTTCTAAAAGAGAAAAAGCACGGATGTGAGCATTGTGGTTGTGGAAGTTCAAATCAGGATGACTTTGGACATGGCCAAGGAAGAGGTCGGGGGTCCGGGAAAGGTCAAAATGAAATGGTTCTAACGAGATAAAAGCCACGTTAGATGTTTCTAGTGTCGTGAGCTTAATCACTTTGTGAATGAATGTCCACACTGGGGAAAAAGAGAAGTTAACTTCGCACGGTATGAAGACGAAGAACCGACGTTGCTGTGAAGAATGAAGTGCACAAACCATGATTAGTGGGGTGAATGATGGTTCTAATCATGTTTGTGGGTAAAAAGTGAAATGTTTAATTCCATTAATTATGCAGTCAAAGTTAATTAAAGCAGTCAAGGTCAAAGCATAATGAAGCATTGCTTGATTTAAGCATATCGGTTGTGGCCTTTCTTTTATGATTAGGAGTTGTTTTTTTTATAAATAACTGGTAGTATCAAGTTGCAATGCAAGATGGACCAGCTTTCACTTCTTGAATTCCTAATAAAACAGTTTGTTCTTTGAGCCAATTTTCCAACAACCCAAAGTATGGATGGAGCAACTAGAGAAGTTTGTTTTGCAAAACATTGGAGATGATTTGTGGCATAAGTAGCAATAAAATCACTAAGCACAAGCCTACATTAATAATAAAATATATGATTTCAGGGAACACAATTTAAGTTTGAAAGCATAGGAATTTGGAAGTACCGAATTAGGCTTACGCAGGACTGCCAGAGGTACTAAATTTGTATCACTAGTAGTTTCGCCTGCCCATAACCTCGCAAATCTAGCTCCTAAAATCATGCAAACAGAAATTAATGGCGATAACCACAATATTTATATTTTGCAAAGAATATAGCAAATTAACACCAGATCATATTTCACTTGCCCCATGCATAAATGCAAAAAAGGCTTTAGTAAACTAGCTTCTGGATGGGGACCATAAGATTAGAAAATACAAGTAGCTTTTTACTGATATTAGTCAGAACTAATATGATGTTTAGTTTGGTAAGATTCATGTCTCAAAACGTATAGTAAAATAATATCACATCTGCTAGCTTAGCTTCCTTGTTAGTTTCTGGCAGTCATACATGCAAAGAAAGATTTTTATAGACACCAAAATCAAACTGGATTAATATTGTTAACAATACATAAATGGTACACATGTATGATAAAAACCCTTGATGAGGAACAACCATCATCAAAATGCTACTCAATGGATGATGAAGGCTCATTTGGGCTTGAAAGATCTATAATTTTTTATTTCCTATATTATATATGTGAACAAATACAAATTCATGCTTCGGTGTCTTTCAGCTAAAGAATTCATAGATTAGAGCAATGCATTAACCAGAATCTATAGATAGACGTGGCAAAATGGGAGGACTAACGGGGGATAATTTTTTATAATATAATTAGTAAGTTGAACGCATTAAATATCTTGGTTTTAAATTGTGCTATGTGCTCCGATGCATTTGGTCCCAAAAACCGATGCACAATGCGTTTTGCGCGATAAAAAAATACTAAAATATTAATTTTACATAAAAGTTGTAAAAACATACTTAAACAAAAAAGAACTCATCCAATAAGAAGATAGAATTGCATTTTTGTACTTCTTTTAGCTAATCCACCCATTTATTTTAAAGATTATTCGACCCAATTTTACATATTGCAACGCATCAAACGCATATTGTGACCCCATATTGCACCGCATCGTCACAACATGAGCGCATCATGTAATCGCATCGCAACAGGTGCAGCGATGCGCTCTCGCAACTTAAAACTAAGCTAAATATACGTTACGCAACATTCAACCTGTTCGACCCATTTTCTTTTAGTTAATTTTTATAATGTAGCCGTTTGGCACGTTGGAGATAAAGCATAGCCTTAACTCACATGTTAATAAGTAAATGAGTCGAAAATGCCACGTGTAAATACTAAAGGGTTTTGCTAAGGGGAAAAACCACACTTGCCTTCAGATGTTGAAGTATTCATTGTATAACTCAGAAGTTTGCTACAACTCAAAAGGTCCCACACTCGTAATACTCCATCCAAATGAAGCACAAAAAGAAGTTTTCTCCCATGTATCTCTAAACATGCCAGATCTGTCACCAAAGCTACAGTCCTCCTGTGTGATAATTAAATAAGTAGCATTTAGCTTCAGAAAGTTGCATGCAAAATTTCCTCTACCCAAAATGAGCCAGTATAGTAATATACTATAATCCACAAAGAATCATATGTTATAAATGCTATCGTAATAATATGTAACTAAGAACAAAGAACCAACAAGTTTGTAGTTTGAATTTTACATCTTACATCGCAATCATTAAAATAAAAATAAAATCAGAAAGTGGATATAAATTCAGATAGTGACACTTGTTTGAAAGTACAAGTCTTTGACTTCGATTCGGCAAAAATAAACTAACAGGTTCCAGTTAGATGATAGTATAATTTTTATATCGTTAATATACATGCCTTAAACCCTATACACATAAGATCTTGATGCTCCAATATTCAGGTACATTATGACGATTTTATCAACTTCCAAAGCATTCTGAAAAGGTAGAAGATTGCATAAAACAGTCCTAATATATATATTCCAACAATAAGGTGTACGACAGAAGTTAAATGAATACCTCGACATTAAGCTCCACAATCGACCAAAACTGGAATCATCTCGTAGTTCATGCAGAAAACCTAAGATTTTGTGAGGTCATTACATAATATGTCATTTTCACATGTCATAAAAATCTATGGCAGCTAATATACAGTGGGTCAACTTAAGTTGTGTTTTTATCAAAAATGAGTCAAACTGGCAGTGTTGCAAGAATCGGCGATTAATCGCTAGTCAGGGAGTCACCTTGGAACTTTCATGTAATCGGTCCATTGAACGCTAGTCGGTCCTAGACGGTCCAAATCAGCCCAAATACTTTTTTTTTCATTTATCACTTATTCTTTAATAAAATTACAAATTTCATCCTGAAAATTATAGTTTTAACAAAATTGACCAAGACTTTTACATTTTTTTTTTCATTTATCACTTATTCTTTAATAAAACTACAAGTTTCATCCCCAAAAGTATAGTTTTAACAAAATTGACCAAGACTTTTACATGTGTGTGCATCAAGATGTACGTATAGGTTTTTAGTTTGTACATATATACTTTTTATATTTATAGCTATATGTTTGGTAAAATATCCTAAAAACATATAAAAATTCCAATCCCGATTAATTGCGAGTCAATACCCCCGGCCCGACTAGCGCTTAGTGATTTTTACAACATTGCAAACTAGCGAAACAGGTTGAAAGTCACCCAAAGACTGTTTTTAACGCATTAAACCTCCAAAATGGTTGTATTCAAAGATTTAGATTATTATAATAATATTTCTTTTGTAATCACAATTAACACAATTATTATTCATGAAAAACTAAAAGAAATGGATATAGAAGTGTTTGCGGGTCAAACCCAACCCCAACTCAACTTGGCCCATTAAGCCAAAATATGGCCCCTTTCAACCCCCCGATCTTGCCACCTTTGTAAAGTAGCATTAAAGCAACTACACATTATAAGTCTACAAGCTTTGAGTGACAATAGAGCACCCCAAGAATAACATGTCTTTACAGACTTGGGCATTCAAGGGTAAACAAGGTTAATATTTCGTAACTTATATCATTTTATGTGGGATATCACTTGCAAATTTATAAAGGTATCATTAGGTAATCCATACCTGGGGCAGTAGAATCAAGCATGCCAAGTCGAAAACAACCAACGGATCCATCCTGACCCCCTATTACAAGACATCCATAGGTGCCTGATATAGTTGTAATTGCTCCAAAATCACAATAACTTGTAATATTCAACTCAACCACCTCATTAGGTGGCAAAACAGAGCATACACCATAATTAGTAATATTGGTCAGTCTAATAAGATAGGCAACTCCAGCAACAGTCAATGCATAAAGCATGTACGGGTTCCCAGAAGCACTAGAGACCTGCAAAAAAAAGACATTCATATCATACATATTGCAACTTTGCGTGTGATACAAAACAATTTGGACAAAATTATATACAAGACGGCCAAAAAACCTCATTTTTGCATATATAAGCATACGGAGATAGTGCACTAGCAAATTCAATCCGCAAACCAACCCTTGGAAACTCTGCAACACTGCAGAATTCAACTATCTCCAGGACATTTGGACAAGTCTTGTTTATTCTCCTGTTATGCCATAAGTCATCAATGTCAGAGAGTTATTAGAAAGGACAAATATCTTTGGAAGGCATCATTTCTATAAATTCTAGCAAAGGCTAGATAGATTCACTCTGCCAACATCTAACTGCTTCAAATATGAATCATAAGACTCAAAAAGTATATAAGGGTGTGCACCAGGTTGGAACAGGACCAGACTAAAACAAAGAAAGAATAAAAGATAATGGAACCAAAAAGTACCGAACCCATTTAAACCGGTCCAGTACCGGCTTGGTCCCAAACCAGAACATGAACTTGATAACTATATGGGTTTCCCTTGATTTGGAAAAACACAAGTCTTAAACAACGTCGTTTCAAGTTTAAAAAAACAATTTGGTTCCAGTTTTGAACCGGACCCGGACAAAAAACGATTTTATAAAAAAATCTAGAACCGTAATCGTTTGTACAAAAATATGGACTTGAGAGAAATGAGCCACACATAGCCAGTACAGCCTGGTTTGGTACACTCCCAGTTCGGTTTTTCGCTTTTCTCGGTCCCAGACCAATTTTTCCAAACCCCTTTGAATACTGGTTAATTGAATGAAGCTACAATTAACTCATTAACATGTTAACCTCCAACAAGTGTTACTTTTTATTAGCGATATATATCTTTGTATTATTTATAAATATCCTAGAGTCAATGTTCAATATTGTCCATATATAGATTAGGCCCTTTGTACTTATATATAGTGATTTGATTATAATGAGAATCATCGAACATTTTCACATACCATACTAACATGGTATCAGAGAGAACCTCTGCTCACCAAATACCCTAGCCGCAACCATCGGCCTTCTTCCTCCCTGTCTTCTTCTCCGGTGACTTCTTCCTCTGTCAATTTTTTTTTCCCGATTCCTTTGTAGACTTCATGGAATCTAAACATCTTCATCCGGCTCTAATGGTGACCAACATTCGGAATTTCATTCCGATCACAATAGAGATGGAAAGCGGACAGTATACGTCCTGGGCAGAACTCTTCAAAATTCACGGCCATGCTTTCCAAGTTATAGACCATATTACTCCAAAAGCAAAAACTGTTACTGTTTCTTCTTCCTCTCCCATCATCAACCCCGTGGATACCGAATTGTGGGCTCGTTTGGATGCTATTGTCATTCAATGGGTCTACGGTATGATATCCAACGATTTGCTTCACACTATTCTCAAACCACATTCGTCTGCAGCCCAAGCGTTGACTGCCCTTGAAAATATTTTTCAAGATAATCAAAATCAAAGGGCTGTTTATTTGGAGCATAAGTTTGTCACCACCAAACTGGAAAACTTCCCCAACTGCTCGGCGTACTGTCAAGCATTAAAGATGCTCTCGGATCAATTATCCAATGTCGGTGCTCCAGTGACAAATCAACGGTTGGTCCTCCAATTAATTGCTGGTTTGACTGAATCTTATGAAGGTATTGCTATGATGATTCAGCAAACAAACCCACTCCCTGAATTTTATGAAGCAAGGTCTAAATTGATCTTGGAGGAAACCAGAAAAAGCAATCAGACTGCTGCTTCAGCCGGAACTGCTCTCAACACCCAAGTAAGCCGCTCCACTGATTACTACCGCCAACACCCTAATCAGTCACAGAACGACTGCAACAGAGACCAGCGAGCCCGTGGCCGGGGACGTGGTCGGACTAACCGGGGCCGCGACAGTGCAAAACCAGGAATTGTTTTCAATCGCCAGGCTTGGCAACAGCCGCCATGGGCCGCTCAGCAGAACCATCAACAGCCTCCATGGGCCGCTCAGCAGCACCAGTGGACCTATCAACAAGCCCAACCAGTGGTAAATTGGGCCTCCTCTTCACAACAGCCCAACTCTTACCCATGGGCCAACTTTGTACTGTGTCCTTATCCAACAGCTTCACCAAAGCAACAGTCTAGCCCAATCCCACCTACTGTGTCTCCAGGATTACTCGGCCAAGGCCAGCCAAGCCTATGCAGCATCTGAAGCCAGCTTTACTCCAACAGATTTGGAACAAGCTTTTCACACCATGTCCATGACACCTCCTGATCAAAATTGGTACATGGACACTGGCGCCACATCTCACATGTCAAACAACCCAGGTACTTTCTCGTCTTATGTCAAGAAGGGTATTTTTTGGAACATAATTGTAGGTAATGACGCTCAAATTCCAATCCATGGAACCGGTAACCAAACCCTACCCTTACCTTACCCACCTTTTCATTTATATAATATTCTTCATGTCCCTAATATCATTAAAAATTTACTCTTTGTTCGTCGGTTAACAACTGACAACAATATTTCCATTGAACTTAACCCATATGGTTTTGATGTGAAGGATTTCGAGACCCGCACTCCTCTACTTAGATGCAACAGTACTGGAGATCTCTACCCGTTGACATTCACATCTTCTTCCAAAGTCACAAGTCCTTCTACCTTTGCAGCTATAACTCAAGATCTCTGGCATCACCGTCTTAGACACCCGAGATCTTCTATTTTATCTTATTTGAATAAACAATTGTCTTTTTCATCTCGTAATGTAAACAACTCTTCAGTTTGTCAATCTTGTGTTTTGGGGAAGCATATTAAATTACCATTTGTTACATCTACTTCTGTTACCTATTCACCTTTTGACATTGTTCACAGTGATTTATGGACCTCTCCCGTTCTTAGCTCGGGAAATATTATCCTTAATTTTTAGATGATTATACCAATTTCTTATGGACTTTTCCACTTGCAAAAAAAGCACAAGTTTTTCCCACATTTCTTAAATTTAATCAATTCGTCAAAACTCAATTTAACAAAACCATTAAGTCACTCCAATGTGATAACGGTAAAGAATATGATAACAATTCTTTCAAACAATTTTGTGACACTCACGGCATGGTTCTTCGCTTCTCATGCCCATACACCTCTTCCCAAAATGGTAAGTCCGAACGAAAAATACGTTCTATCAACAACATTCTTCGAACTAGGGGTGTGCAAAGTCGGTTATGGGTCGGTTTTGGCCTCTTCCATAACCATAACCACCTGGTCGGTTATGCTCTCTTCCATAACCATAACCATAACCGCTTGGTCGGTTAACCGCTTGTCGGTTAACCGTCTGTTATGAGTCGGTTTCGGTTAATTTCGGTTAATTAACCACTTTCGTTCAATACTCACTAATCACATTTAACTAGACTTATAAATACTTGAAATTCAAATTTTAACAAACATGTTGCAGAAATTGACAAACTTGATGGATGTGTTTCTATTTATAAATTTCAAAAGCAATGTAAATGCAACGCACGCATAACTTCTAATATGCCATATTGTCATGATTCTGAATTAATCTGGTTCATATTAGCTTTAACATGTCTAAAATGCCATATTGCCATGATCAGAATGACATCAACCTTTAAAATGCCATATTGCCATGATCAGAATGACATCAGCCTTTAAAATGCCATATTACAAATGTGATCATGTTGACATTTAGAATATATATATATATATTTACCACACATATGTTTCGGTTTGGTTCGGTTAACATTCGGTTAATGGATATCCTTAACCATAACCATAACCGATTTATCGGTTAATCAAAAAACCTTAACCATAACCATCGGTTAATCTCGGTTATCGGTTAATTCGGTTCGGTGACGGTTCGGTTATCGGTTAATTTCGGTTAACGGTTAAGGTTTGCTCACCCCTACTTCGAACCCTCCTAGCTCACTCTTCCGTTCCACTCAATTTTTGGCATCATGCTTTGGATATAGCCACATACTTACTCAACATCCTTCCAACCCAAGTCTTATCTCTTTCAACCCCCACATTCCATCTATACAATCGTCACCCGTCATATTCTCATCTTCGTGTGTTTGGTTGTTTGTGCTATCCACTCATCCCTTCCACCACCATCCATAAACTCCAAAAACGTTCCTCACCGTGTCTTTCTTGGTTACCCTAACACTCGTCGTGGCTACAAATGCTATGACATGACCTCCAGTCACATCACTTTATCCTGTCATGTAATCTTTGATGAGACAGTCTTTCCGTTTCACAACAGACACGTTACTCCTCCCACATATGATGTTTTCACATCAGACCTTCACCCCTCTTTTTGGTTCCCTCCCCATCAACCACAGCCTCCAGCCTCCCCTACACAGCCATTTCCTTCCTCTGCTGCCAGCACAAATACAAACAGTTTTTCCTCACTACCTGCTGTCAATATAACTAACCATCCTCCACCTACCATAACCTACTTTAGACGTCCAAAACCTCCTGTCCCTACCCAACCTACGGTTCCAGCAGCCCCTCCACCTTCAAACACCCCTCCAGCCCGTACCATTACCACCCGTAGTATGTCGGGTATCTCCAAACTTAGACAACCCTTCCTCAACTTCTACCATCTCCCCTTTACCACGCAACCCAACTGATGCCCTTGCCAACCCGGAATGGAAAAGCGCCATGCTCGATGAGTTCCGTGCTCTTATCGATAATAAGACATGGGAATTGGTACATAAACATCCGAACATGAATATTGTGAGAAGCATGTGGATTTTTTGCCACAAAACACGCTCAGATGGCTCGTTGGAAAGGTATAAAGCCCGTTTAGTATGTGACGGGCGATCTCAACAGGTTGGGGTGGATTGTGGAGAAACATTTAGTCATGTGGTCAAGCCAGTCACCATTCGAACCGTTCTAAGCATTGCGGTTTCCAAATCTTGGCTCATTCATCAGTTAGATGTAAAGAACACGTTTCTACACGGGAAACTAAACCAACCCATGGGGTTCCAGGATACACAGTTTCCGAATCATGTTTGTTTATTAAAGAAATCGCTTTATGGCCTAAAACAACCACAGCCTCCAGCCTCCCCTACACAGCCATTTCCTTCCTCTGCTGCCAGCACAAATACAAACAGTTTTTCCTCACTACCTGCTGTCAATATAACTAACCATCCTCCACCTAACACACCACCTACCATAACCTACTTTAGACGTCCAAAACCTCCTGTCCCTACCCAACCTACGGTTCCAGCAGCCCCTCCACCTTCAAACACCCCTCCAGCCCGTACCATTACCACCCGTAGTATGTCGGGTATCTCCAAACTTAGACAACCCTTCCTCAACTTCTACCATCTCCCCTTTACCACGCAACCCAACTGATGCCCTTGCCAACCCGGAATGGAAAAGCGCCATGCTCGATGAGTTCCGTGCTCTTATCGATAATAAGACATGGGAATTGGTACCTAAACATCCGAACATGAATATAGTGAGAAGCATGTGGATTTTTCGCCACAAAACACGCTCAGATGGCTCGTTGGAAAGGTATAAAGCCCGTTTAGTATGTGACGGGCGATCTCAACAGGTTGGGGTGGATTGTGAAGAAACATTTAGTCATGTGGTCAAGCCAGTCACCATTCGAACCGTTCTAAGCATTGCGGTTTCCAAATCTTGGCCCATTCATTAGTTAGATGTAAAGAACACGTTTCTACACGGGAAACTAAACCAACCCATGGGGTTCCAGGATACACAGTTTCCGAATCATGTTTGTTTATTAAAGAAATCGCTTTATGGCCTAAAACAACCACAGCCTCCAGCCTCCCCTACACAGCTATTTCCTTCCTCTGCTGCCAGCACAAATACAAACAGTTTTTCCTCACTACCTGCTGTCAGTATAACTAACCATCCTCCACCTAACACACCACCTACCATAACCTACTTTAGACGTCCAAAACCTCCTGTCCCTACCCAACCTACGGTTCCAGCAGCCCCTCCACCTTCAAACACCCCTCCAGCCCGTACCATTACCACCCGTAGTATGTCGGGTATCTCCAAACTTAGACAACCCTTCCTCAACTTCTACCATCTCCCCTTTACCACGCAACCCAACTGATGCCCTTGCCAACCCGGAATGGAAAAGCGCCATGCTCGATGAGTTCCGTGCTCTTATCGATAATAAGACATGGGAATTGGTACCTAAACATCCGAACATGAATATTGTGAGAAGCATGTGGATTTTTTGCCACAAAACACGCTCAGATGGCTCGTTGGAAAGGTATAAAGCCCGTTTAGTATGTGACGGGCGATCTCAACAGGTTGGGGTGGATTGTGGAGAAACATTTAGTCATGTGGTCAAGCCAGTCATCATTCGAACCGTTCTAAGCATTGCGGTTTCCAAATCTTGGCCCATTCATCAGTTAGATGTAAAGAACACGTTTCTACACGGGAAACTAAACCAACCCATGGGGTTCCAGGATACACAGTTTCCGAATCATGTTTGTTTATTAAAGAAATCGCTTTATGGCCTAAAACAACCACAGCCTCCAGCCTCCCCTACACAGCCATTTCCTTCCTCTGCTGCCAGCACAAATACAAACAGTTTTTCCTCACTACCTGCTGTCAATATAACTAACCATCCTCCACCTAACACACCACCTACCATAACCTACTTTAGACGTCCAAAACCTCCTGTCCCTACCCAACCTACGGTTCCAGCAGCCCCTCCACCTTCAAACACCCCTCCAGCCCGTACCATTACCACCCGTAGTATGTCGGGTATCTCCAAACTTAGACAACCCTTCCTCAACTTCTACCATCTCCCCTTTACCACGCAACCCAACTGATGCCCTTGCCAACCCGGAATGGAAAAGCGCCATGCTCGATGAGTTCCGTGCTCTTATCGATAATAAGACATGGGAATTGGTACCTAAACATCCGAACATGAATATAGTGAGAAGCATGTGGATTTTTCGCCACAAAACACGCTCAGATGGCTCGTTGGAAAGGTATAAAGCCCGTTTAGTATGTGACGGGCGATCTCAACAGGTTGGGGTGGATTGTGAAGAAACATTTAGTCATGTGGTCAAGCCAGTCACCATTCGAACCGTTCTAAGCATTGCGGTTTCCAAATCTTGGCCCATTCATTAGTTAGATGTAAAGAACACGTTTCTACACGGGAAACTAAACCAACCCATGGGGTTCCAGGATACACAGTTTCCGAATCATGTTTGTTTATTAAAGAAATCGCTTTATGGCCTAAAACAACCACAGCCTCCAGCCTCCCCTACACAGCTATTTCCTTCCTCTGCTGCCAGCACAAATACAAACAGTTTTTCCTCACTACCTGCTGTCAGTATAACTAACCATCCTCCACCTAACACACCACCTACCATAACCTACTTTAGACGTCCAAAACCTCCTGTCCCTACCCAACCTACGGTTCCAGCAGCCCCTCCACCTTCAAACACCCCTCCAGCCCGTACCATTACCACCCGTAGTATGTCGGGTATCTCCAAACTTAGACAACCCTTCCTCAACTTCTACCATCTCCCCTTTACCACGCAACCCAACTGATGCCCTTGCCAACCCGGAATGGAAAAGCGCCATGCTCGATGAGTTCCGTGCTCTTATCGATAATAAGACATGGGAATTGGTACCTAAACATCCGAACATGAATATTGTGAGAAGCATGTGGATTTTTCGCCACAAAACACGCTCAGATGGCTCGTTGGAAAGGTATAAAGCCCGTTTAGTATGTGACGGGCGATCTCAACAGGTTGGGGTGGATTGTGGAGAAACATTTAGTCATGTGGTCAAGCCAGTCATCATTCGAACCGTTCTAAGCATTGCGGTTTCCAAATCTTGGCCCATTCATCAGTTAGATGTAAAGAACACGTTTCTACACGGGAAACTAAACCAACCCATGGGGTTCCAGGATACACAGTTTCCGAATCATGTTTGTTTATTAAAGAAATCACTTTATGGCCTAAAACAAGCGCCAAGGGCATGGTATTAACGGTTTGCCGAGTATGCTTACCGTATCCTTCCAACAAAGTCGTTGTGACAATTCTCTATTTGTCTATCATCATGGACGTGACACAGCTTACATTTTACTCTACGTGGATGATATTCTGCTTGTTACTTCTTCGGATGTGCTTCGCCACAAATTTATGAATCTTTTGGCAAAAGAATTCGCCCAATCAGTTATTTCCTCGGGGTGGCGGTTACTAGACATCAAAATCAGTCCTTATTTCTAAGTCAACAAAAGTATGCTAGTGAGATTCTCCAACGTGCGGGTATGACTACTTGTAATCCCTCTGTTACCCCAGTTGATACAAATAAGAAAATGAGCTCCACGGATGGCACCCCGCTTGATACAGCAACCGAATATCGTCAACTATGTGGGGCCCTACAATATCTCACCTTCACACGTCCCGATATCAGTTATGTAGTTCAACAAATATACATGCATATGCACGCTCCCCGTTCAACTCATATGAACGCCCTTAGACGCATTATGTGTTACATTCAAGGGACTTTAACTCACAGGTTGATTATTCATCACTCAGACACTCGTTCTCTGGTTTCATACACCGACACAGATTGGGCCGGCTGCCCGGATACTCGGAGATCCACCTCGGGTTACTGTGTCTACATGGGGGACAATCTTCTCTCGTGGTCCTCCAAAAGACAGCCTACACTCTCACGTTCTAGTGCTGAGGCAGAATATAGGAATGTTGCAAATGTCGTCTCTGAAACATGCTGGGTACGAAATTTACTAGGAGAACTTCATCATCCTCCATCAAAAGCAACACTTGTCTATTGTGATAATGTAAGTGCGGTCTATCTATCTACCAACCCAGTACACCACCAAAGAACGAAGCACATCGAGATAGACATCCATTTTGTTCGTGAGAAGGTAGCTCGTGGCCACGTCCGAGTTCTGCATATCCCTTCTCGTTTTCAGATAGCTGATATTTTCACAAAGGGTCTCCCGCGAGTTCTTTTCGAAGATTTCAAATCCAGTCTCAACATTCGCCCTCCTCCAGTTTCGACTGCGGGGGTGTATTAGCGATATATATCTTTGTATTATGTATAAATATCCTAGAGTAAATGTTCAATATTGTCCATATATAGATTAGGCCCTTTGTACTTATATATAGTGATTTGATTATAATGAGAATCATCGAACATTTTCACATACCATACTTACACTTTTCACTAATATAAATATTTGTACTAATACACAATAACCTATAAAAACCAATCAAACTTCAAGGAGTTACTGAAAGTGATATTCTCTCATGTATTTATACCACTACAAGGAGCACACTATGATTTAGGTTCAAGAGATATTACTAAGGAAGTAAAGAGTAGAGGAACTCCTTTAAAGAAAAAAAAAAGTTGACTACTAATTGATAGGTAAGAGATACACGCTCAAATCACTAAGCGGTAAAAAATTGACATCGGCTATTTTTCCGATAAGTGTTCGAAAGAAAAAAATCTTTAAGTATCATGTTGTTCCAATGTCTTTAATGGTAGGCTGTGAGGAACTAACTACGGGGTACATCTACGGTGAGTATCTTTAAAGTCAAAGATGCAATAAGTTAATAATAATTAATAAAGCACATGTGATTGATACAAAAACTTGAAACGTGTAACTTCCGGAAAGAAATAAAATGAAAATACGAATGGATAATGCCTCACCAAAATGTTTTTGATGCAGGAGCATCGAGCTCTAACCAAACCCAAACCGGTGTTATCTGTTCAAGTTGGTTGGAAAAGGACGATTTCTTTGGAGGAGATAGGAAATCACGATAATATCTTTTATTATTTATTTGAATTTGAATTCCAGTTTTATCTTATTTGTTTCCTATTTGAATTAAGATCCTACTCTATAAATTGGGATCTAGGGTTTGATGTTAGTTTTTTATTATTGATTATTGTAAAGAACACTGAGGTTTCTGTGAACCATTCGGTTCGATTAAAGCTTTTGATTGAATCATTGTTTCTGGAGCCATTTGATTGCTTATGTTCCGCATCATTTGGTATCAGAGCCAGGTTGTATCAAATGGCTGCTCGTGGATGAGACCGACTTTCGATTCGCAGAACCGCCGACCGTGGCAGCGATGGAGTCTATCCAGACCCACGGGATCAAAAGGCTACGGAAACGAGTCCAAGATCTTGAAACCCAACAAGAGATCAAAATACTCTGTTAACGGATTCAAGATCTCGAGTTGGAAAAGGAGATGACCAAGAAGGAAACCGACTCGGTAACCATCGTCTTGGACGGCGAGAACGAGGAGGAGCATCCTTCGTGATATTTCCACCCCTGGTTCTATGAGCCATATTATCCAGAGGGCGAGTTGCAAGATGAGTTTGATGAAGGTCCGGTATACGATGAAAAACATAATTCGGATGACAAGTACGAGAAGGATGAAGGTTTGGTCGGAGTGCACGCTAAGGTGATTGAAAGTTCATTAGAGTGCCCTGATTCTTTTTCCGGCATGCAAAGTTTAAAAGAACGGAATCGAAATAAAGTCGATGTCGACATTTGGTTCTTCTTGGTCCGATGGGTCAGATGAAACAATAGGTTTTATTGGAAAACCACTTAACCGAGTGGCGATTGAATATGCTAAGGTTCAAACAATTATAAGCGACAAGTGTTTGAGGGAGTCTCCGGTAGTGGTGGACGGTGGTCATACGGTGGTCGAAGGCGGGGGGAATAGTTCACAAGAACTTATGGAAACCATAACAAGGTTCTCGGGTTTTGGAATGACGTCAATCGAGTCACCGATAATTGATGAACTTTTAAAACACAATGCGGTTGCCGACGGTGGTGCTACGGTGGTCACCAGTGGTACTTCGGTTGCAAGCAGCGATATGGTGGCTGGAGGTGAGGAGGTTCCAATCCCATTGCCGACAATTATGGAAGGATTGACTGTTGACTCGCAAAATTTGGGACATGTTAGGAATTTGAATTTTAAAAATGAAGAGAAGATTGGGTTTGCTAAAAATGTGGATGCACTTAACAATAATACTGTTAATAATTTGAATTCTTCATTTGCTTCATTTGTAGGTGATACTCCAAATAATCGAAATATTGGGGGTAATATTAAATGTGATTTGGGTGTCATGCATTACTCACGTGGGATGCATGGAAAATTGGCGAATTTGAATGTTGACAGTGGATTAGATAATGATTGGCTTTCGTTGCATAAAAATTCTAATGACGAAAAAAAAATCAAATGCTGAGCTTCAAGTGCGTAGTCCATCAAAGGTGACATTGTGGGTTAGCCTAGATGCTAATAAAAAGGGTGTAATGGATTGTGGTGGCCCAACAACTATGGCCAACCATATTACGGCTGCTTTTTCAAATGGGTTGAATGCAACAAATGAGGCCAAAGTCTCGAAAATTAAGTCCAAAAAGATCTCCGCTTTGGATCCTAAAATACAATTGGGTACTCTTCCTCCTGTCCATATTGGTCATACGTATAACTCAAATTCAACCTTGATTTAAAAAAGCGTTGCCTTAAGCCCGAGGCACTGGGCAAAACGCCTCGCTTCGGTTGAGGCGCCGGAGATACAAGAAGCGTTCTGAGGCGGCGCTTCAGGCGCTGTGAGGCAGCGCTTCATATATGTTGATCAATTTCCGGTGATGAGAGAGAGAGAGAGAGAGAGGAGTTCTCTGTTAGGTATGTTTGAGATTTTGTGTAAAAGTGAAGAAGTAGATGAGATGATGTTGAAATGAAAGTGCAGCGAGAGGTGAGAATAGACTTACCTGGAGATTTTGATGATGAAGAAGAAGATCGATGGTCTGCCAAATGAAGAAGAAGATCGATGGTCTCTACCAGAAGAAAAAGAAACGGCTGTTTTTTGTTTTAGGGTTAACCCACCCATTTATTAGGTTATTTATTTTTACTAAATTACATTTTTCACCCAAGTTATAATTTTTTTAAAAGTTTACCCTATACTTTTTTTAATTTGTTTATTTGTTGTCTTTTCTTTGTTCTTAAGTTGTAGTTCTTGTACAAAAAGCTTGGATTGTTGTACATTAAGTGTAACAATTGATTTTGTGCTTCTTTAGGTTGTATTTATAGTTTTTTAGGTTGTACATAGAAATTATATATATATGGGAGGAATATTCTAAGAAGGCTAAAAAGTGTAAAAAGTATTTTAAAAACCCCACCACCACCCCCCAAAAGCCTAAAACCCCCACCCAACCCCCCCAAAACCTAACCCCCCACCCCCACCCCTAAAAACCTAAATCCTAACAAAAAAAACCCTAAAAAGTCGAAAAACCCTAAAAACACCACCACCACCCCCCAAAAGCCTAAACCTCCAACCCAACCCCCCCCCCCAAAAAAAAAAAAACCTAATCCTCACCCCACCCCCAAAAACCTAAAACCCCCCCCACCCCCCCCCCCCCAAAAGCATAAATACTAAAAGCTAAACCCTAAGGCAAAAACTAAACCCTACAAGCTAAGATCGTAGAGTTCGACGAGACGGTTCCAACGCCGCCGAAATGAGTAAAATCTGAGTTCGTATGAGCCGGTTATGAGCGTTTTAAACGACTTTTTACACTTTTTACACGTTTTTTACTTTTTAGTGGATCCCTATACTATACTATACTATATATATATATATATATATATATATATATATATATATATATATATATATATATTTGTTTTTTTAGTTTTAGCGCCTCGCGTACGTGAAGCTCTCGCCTCGCGCTTGAGGCGTAGCGCCTCAGATTTTGGTACCGAAACGCCTCGCCTCCTGCCTCGCGCTTTTTTAAACCAAAAATTCAACAATGCTAGGTAATCCTCTGAATCCAAATTGTGAGAATTTATTTTTAGAGGAACAAATAACCAATATGACTTATGCTATATGGTTAAAAATAAACAGTGAAACTATAGAGGATGGGAAAACTCGATCTTTATATGATTCGCCTCATGATGATCAAAGTGATGGAAAAGGTTGTGCAACTTAATGTTCACTTTATAAAAAACGCAACGAGGTCCATGGTTTACAACTATATGGATATATAGTTGGAGTTGAACTATTTGAGCATGTCAAATCGATAATGAACAAGGAACGGTCCAGTGTTCCCTTCGACCTAGGTGGTACAGGTACAGGTCCAGAGCCGGGCGAGACGACCACTAAAGATGAGTTGTTAAGACTGTTCGTGGTGATAATGAATAAGGATCGGGTTGATGTTCCTTTAGATCTAGGTGGTTTTTACAAGACTAGTTGTCAAGTCTTTTCCAAGAAGGGGAGTATGATGCAGGAGCATCGAGCTCTAACCAGACCCGAACCGGTGCCCAATTGTTATCTGTTCGAGTTAGTTGGAAAAAGACGATTTCTTTGGAGGAGATAAGAAATCACGATAATATCTTCTATTATTTATTTGAATTTCAATTCCAGATTTATCTTATTTGTTTCCTATTTGAATTAAGATCCTACTCTATAAATTGGGATCTAGTGTTTGACGTTAGTTAGTTTTTTATTATTGATTATTGTAGAAAACACCTTTGAGGTTTCTTTGAACCATTCGGTTCGATTAAATCTTTTGATAGCTAACTTGATGTATCCCAATAGCTAACTTGATGCTTTTCATTAGTATTTTTATGTTCTAATCGAAAATTTTAAATTAATGTCCTTTATTATATGAATATTTCCAGCTCAATGGTGGATGAAATGTTGAAGATCCACACCCAAGTTGCAAACTGATGCAGTTAGGATCCTAATTTTAACCATGGCTGCTTCCCCATTCAATGAAATTAGAGCTTTCATTGAAATGCATGTGCTGCAAATTAACAACTACTAGCCAATGCTGGTAGTTCCGTACCATTTACTAATGCAATTTGGTTATGTTGCAGCTTCATAGAGTTCAGAAGCACCATGCTACTATACTAGTCCTATACTTGATCCACTTGTCTAAGTAATATCATATTTAAAATTCAAAGATAAGGCAGTACACATATGTTTAAGAAGAAAGTGTGTGCAAAGAAAGTAGGGTTTAGCCATATGAAATTGAAAGCAATAAAGCAAATTTAATTATAATTGTGTAGTAAAAAAAGCAATAACGCATTAGGTTTACCAGATGAAATAGGTAGGAGGATCTCCAATGTTGCAGCAAGATGATTTTCTACAGTAGGAGGAGCAAAAGAGTCGGTCGATGGTGGAGAGGTTGAAGGGACGGAGACATTGAACCATTTGATGGAATCGCTGCCGATAATCGGAACCTCCATACCAGCTAAAGACGACCGAACTGCCATCGATCGCGGTGGTGCTACGGAGGGTTGTGTTGAAAAGTGAAAACCTAGTCAAGTGTGTGTGCGAGGGAAGGGTTTAAAGATTTTGATTTAAGAGGCGTGTGCATTACTGGAGATGGGTCAAGACCGGGTTTTTATTCCTGACCTATTTAATTTTCTTTTCTTTACTTTTATCTACTTCAATATTTTTCTTTTCTTTTCTTTTCTTTTCTTTACTTTACTTCAATATTTTTAAGTTTTTAGTCGTTGAAGTTTGTTTGCTAGAATTAGAACTAGAACTAGTACTAGGGAAGGCAATTATGGGTATTCTAACACTTTGATTTTCGGTTTGTTCAGCTTATTTGGCCTTTAAATTTTTTAGATTTATTCATTAACCAAAACGAATCGTATTGAGAATTTTTCTAACTGCCACACCCTAAGTTTTGGGTGCTCGGGACGGGACGTAAGCTGGATTTACACAAAGTTAAGAACATAAATCTTTTATTTCACAGCAGGAACTTAATAAATAAGTATTCATTTACAAATTTGTTCTTGCCAGAAACATTAGATCAGAGTCTAACGATGCCAAAAGATTTAACTTGTCAAAAGCCTTGCCAGTGTCTTCATTTCCTTCCCCAGCTACTTGAAGCCACTAAATTCAATGGAATGCATTGTTAAAACAGGTAAGTTTACACTTATGAGTTCTAAATTTAACTTCACAAACACACCAAGTATAAAAACTTGAATTAGAATGTTAATGCATAAAAAAAGTCATTTCTTAAGATATCACGTCGGACCTCTCGCAGTCGTCCTATGAATGATCTTAGTCATTCGTTTTCTAATAGTATTACTACATTACCAATATACCAATAAACACTATCACATTTCTAGTGAACAAATCACTATGCTAGGCACTACCATACGAGCCGAAATATTGCTTGGCCAAAATAGGCGATTCCCTTTATGTGCGAACCATTAGATATGCATAACCTTGCCTAGGAAGTACCGTATGAGTTGATTAGTAAATAATATTATAGGTAAAGTAATAGGCATTATATAATAGACATATTGTTACAACTTGAAGACAGAATAATATAATCAAAATGTAGGCAAGATAATATGATATGATGAAGGAAGATAAAAAATATTGTGACAAAATGTATTTTATTCATAACAGTTAATAATAACCGCTATATATGTATAGAAAGATATGGGCATTTATTTGAATTGATCTGATTGTAATCATATCCCAAAATACATGGAATTCTCTATAATTATAAATAGATTGTTGATCAGTGAAAGAATGCAACCTTTGACCTGATCTATTATGGTATCTGAGCGCTATTCTCTTATCATCGATTCCCTTCTCTTCAATAGCTAACCTAGCCGACCCTAACCCTCCCTCTCCGACAAAACACACTGATCGAATTCTTTCTTCAATCACTGCCATCTTCCTTCTACCTTCGGTTAGGCATTTCAATCACTACAACAATGGAAAAAATGCATCTCGCAATTAATGTCACGAATATCCACAATTTTATTCTAGTCAACCTGGGGAACAACCGATACAATTCTTATGAAGTATTGTTCAAGATTCACTGTTGGCTTTGTCACCAATCACATTATCCTTGTTGAAACTGAAACCTTCCCTTCTATGTCTTCTAAACATGATGCTGAGAACAACTATGCGGGTGACAATAATGATGAAAACGTTGAAAATAAGGCAACCGATACCAAATTATGGGCTTGCATAGATGCCATTGTTTTACGATGAATGTACGGTACTCATAATAAATGCAATGAAATTAGCAGGAAGTAACATTAATAAAAGACCCAAGAATCAAAATCAATTAAATAACAATCTGTTCTTTTTGCAAAAAAAAAAAATCATTTAAAATTGAGCAACTCGAACCTGAATTGTTGAGGAACAAATCTGAAGTTGAAAACTATATATGTATCCATAGCTGCCAATTGCAGTAACTGATGATACGCATTCTAGCAAGAAAAAGAACACATGGCTTTACACGTCAACACAAATTCAGGTTGTGGCAGGTCGCTTTTTAGAACGGTCAAGACGAGATGATTGACCGCCAAAAGTTGTTATGTCCATCTTTAATTTTGTTTTACATAGTTAATGTGTTAATCTATACTACTATATAATAGAGATTCGAATGATAGACATGTAATTTACTTCAAAAATTAAGACACCTTGTACATTTTTATTGGCTAATGTACACATTGACAAAACCTTAAATGTGTACAATTACCTTGTAACCACTATTTATAATTATAAAACCTATTAATTAATAATAAACCTATTCCATTAAAGCTTAGGTAAATGATATTAGTTGGGTTTTTAACCATTTATATAATGTTACTAAAAGCATTAAATCTGAGAGGCAAACAACAATTACCACGAGTTATCATTTGAAGTTAGGCTGTTTCCTCTGACGTTCCACACATCATTAATAACAATAGCAAGTTAGTATCATTTTCGCATAGAATAAACTTATTTTTACATTAATTTACTAGGTTATAGACCCGTGTATACACGGGTTTAAAAATAGAGATTACATTGGTTTGAGAATAGATATTATATAATTTTATAATGTCTTTCCAAATTTATTTAACTGAATTATTTTTATTACATGCAATGCAACAATATAAAATCAAATAACAATGACAATTTGTACACAACAATGACAATTTACAAATCTATAAACACTTCTTTGTACACAACATTTGTTCTTTTGTTGGTAATTTAATCATCCTTATCAAGTATCAATAGTTTAAGTCCATCTCTACTTTTTACTCTGGATAATACGACATATAGTTGGGCATGTGTAAAAACTAGTTCTTTTAAAAACAAACCAACCTTACATAGCGACTGTCCTTGACTTTTATTTATCGTCATGGTAAAACATACGACGACAGTAAATTTGCTTTCACTGGATTGTCAACATATTTGTACTTTGAAAAATCTTGTCCGAGACTAAGATTAAGATTTTTAATGAGCAAACAATCCTTCTCCACAAGAAATTTACCAAAGGGAGTAAACCACCTTTTAAGTACACTTGCTTGCATTTTGTTTCCCTGTAAAGAAATAAAAATTATACTACGTATTAAAATGAAAGGCGGAGGAATAGTAAGTTTTCCATCTTTTAGAATTTGGCTACATAACCCTTAAGTTTCCTTCTATTTGAATTTTGTCACATTAGTTTTTTCTCATACTTTTCTCACAATTAATTTTTTTTACATTTTCGTTTTTAACCCTTATAGTGTATATAATATACGTTTTTAGCCCGTTTAATTTTCTATTAATTTCGTTTTCTTTTAATAACTTTCGTCCGTTAACTTTTTTCAAAATACGGATTACGCAGATGTTTGTAGTTTTTTATTAGCGTTCCGACATAATTTTTTTAAACGGACTTGTATTCAAAATCGAATTTTTTCGTTGCATATAGCGAGTGTCGTCGTTGTGGTATCGTGACGAGCTGAACTTATTATGGTCGAACAACATCATTGTCGATATTAGTATTATTGGAACCAGTATAGGTATTCACCCTATGGTTTTCGACGACCCGGAACGGTAATTTTTTTAATTTGTTTTTTCCCTTTTTTTATTATTTAGCTTTATGTTTCCTTTCTGTTAACATTATTTTTACCACTGAGCCTACGTTTTCGTTAAATATTTTTTAATGATTGGCCCGACAACGTTTTCTAAAATAACTTTCGTTCGCTAGGTTTTTTAAATAACGGAATGCGATGTTTTCTTAAAAAAATTTTGCCAACGTTCTGCTTTAAATTTTATTGAAAACGAAGTTGTATTAAAATTCGAGTGTTTTTTTGATATCATACACTATAACGAGTCTGCGATTCGATATAAGTTTTATCAACGCAAACGAGTCAAACCAATAACGACCAGGCTTCCGCCGCGAAGCGCGGGAGTTAAAAATTCGCCTCGGGAGTTAAAAACTAGTTACAAGTTAAGAACAAATATGTCTAATTGCAATTTTGATGAAATCTAACTTTTTTAAGTATTTTGTATAATACCTTCTCATCAATTAAAACTATATCTTGTGAATATGTATCAATCGCGTTGTTAATGACAGGTTGAATCCACAGTCTAATGATACGAACTTTTATAGTAGAATCCTCGTTATGAACATTAAGTTCATTGAGCATGGATATATTTGTTACGTCCATTTAAATGTATGTAAATTTAAGAAATAGTCAGGATATTCAAATTGTGTTAAAGGAATAATGAGTATAGTTATAAAAAAAAAGTTAAAGTAACATGTAATATATATATATATATATATATATATATATAACAGAAAATTAATCAAAATAAAACCGTATTGAAGAGAAGAAACACAATAAAAAAAATAGTAGTAGTACCATAAAGCTAACCTTTATTCGATGCTTAGATATTGAAAATAGATGGAAGAGAAATAGAAGAGCACAAGTGTTTTGAAATGGATGGGTTCTTAAAAGTGACTATGCGTATTTATAAGTGTTTGGTGTCATTAAAACTAGAAACATTTAAAAAATTAGAAAGACATAAAATCTCGTAATTAGGGTTACAATTATGATATTTATTAATTGATATTTTTTTTTATTATAGTTAAATATGGTCTACTTAAAGGGTGTTTGGGGTTGCTTATTTTACTCGAAAAGTGTTTTTTATTAAAAATGCTTATTGACTTATGAGTTTTTCAAAATGAGTTTTTAAAAAAGTGTTTGGATTAGCTTTTGTGGTGGGAAAGCTAATAAGTCAATAATTTGTTTTTTAAAAAGTGGTTGTCTTAACTTATATTTATTGTAGGATAAATGGTGGGTAGATTGATAATATTTTATTGCAAAAGCCAAAAGCCATTTGAAAAGCCAGGAATTTATGACTTCTTAAAAAACAACTTTATAGTTTTATCAAAAAGTTAAAATAAAAAGTGTTTTTATGTTTGACAAACACTTTTTTTAGCTTATTAGCTTTTGAAAAAACCAATAAGTCAATAAGCAGTTTTTCAACGCAATCCCAAACACCCTCTTACCATATAAATGATAAATTTGATTTTAAAAAGGTAATTTGGACAAACAGGTTTGAAAAATAATAACTGATTATTATTTGAAATGCTACCATTACAGTTAAATATGGTATGATTACCATATAATGGTGAAATTTGATTGAAAAATGTAAATATGACAAACGGGATTGGAATTTAATTTCGGTTTTATACGATATGGTTACCATATGTGAAATTTGATTGAAAAATGTAATATTTACGTTTTTAGTGGTCAATTGTTTTGGGACAGCTCAAGCACTCTAAAACTTACTATTTATATATCTACCTTTTTTGGACCTGTACATACATAAAACCCTGAACTTATATGTGATGTATCACATATAATTACCAGTTATTTCAGGGTTGCATATTAGAACATGAAACTGTGGGTCGGGTAACAGGTCCATACTTCTAAAAAAGGCCATTTCCTAGACTGGGGTGCCAGATTGGCACGCTAACACTTTTTGTCCATTTAAAATAAAATTAATGCGCTAATCATCATTGCAAAAACATAGATCTTTAAATAAAATGACTGAATTTTAAATAGACTTTACGCGACTTTCAAGTTTCAACCCATCAGGCCAGTTTCCCTGTTTAGCTTAAATGCTTTTCGACTCATTTGGCCTGTTTGGGATAAAACACAACCAAAATCTACCCACAAGTACACAAATATGGACTAAAAACTACAAACAAAGAATAAAAAGACAAGTAGAACAGACGGCAGAAAGTTCTGCATAAATAAAGTTTTATAAGACAATAATGGCAACAAGATCCCAGTTAATAGAATGTGAAGTCAGACATAAGTTAATAATCCGAAAAGATTATAAAAGTGTGGAAAATACCTTGAACATCTGAACAAGCCAAAGAGGAAGTTCAATCAATCGATCTGCACAGAGAAGAGTCTCTGCAACAATTACTGGTAATCTAGCATGAAAGCATTTATATTTTTCCTGCATTTAAGATAAATATAAACTTCCATCAGTTTCAACTTGATAAACAGAAGCCTAAATGAAATGAAAGCACACAGACACTTTTATATCTTGCTGCTGCTCATTATTACCAGGTATACCTATGTATGATCTTATATGGTTAAAAATTACCCTTTAGGATTCCAATGACCCAAAATCTGATACAAAACCAACTTAAAATATCAAATAATCAACTACACTTCCAGAAATTCTATATTATTACCAATTTCAAGTTTATAAAAACTTCAAAATACTATTTACTACAACTTTTAAGTTTATATAATATATTATGCGGATAAACGGGTTTGGGCTCGGTTTCGGATATTTGGGCAGGTATTGCTTAATAAGATACCCGTCTCAAACCCGCAAACATTTAAATAATTACTCCCATACCCGAATACTCTTCCTGAATTTTCGGGTTCCGGGTTTTTCTGCCATCCCGAGATAGTAGACACTAAATACAAATTGGAATTATATCAAGGAATTTGACCATCGGAAACCAGATTTTCATCAGAATGCTAATAAAACTATGCCAATGGGAAGGATGCGATAACTGAAACAATATTAGAAAAGATTAAAAATGAGATACGAACTATGTATTGCTCAAGCGCCTCCCACTGGTCGTTCCCTATGGAATGATGTGCTATGTCAACAGAATCATGAATAGCCTCATCCTTTGAAGATGTTAGTAACAGAGTATGCTTTTTAGAATTTTCCCTGAAAATAATATCAAAAAGTAAATAATCCTTCAAACAGCTTTAAAGCTTATACCAATTGAAATCAATGACTACTCGGCCCAAGCTCAACAGATCACTTGAAGCTACAGATAAGCAATTCAGAGATGGTAGTTTTTACATACTAAAGTGTGCAGTGTGCACAGATTTATTTGAATGGAGTTTTATCAGTGATTTGTCAAACGGGTCAACTCAAAAACTTAGCTAAGATCAAAACTGGTTAAATGTGTCAAACAGCCGTTTAATACTTTTTTTTATGATTACAGCCTCTTGAATCATTGTTTAAAAAACAGACTTTAGTTGTAACAGAGTATATATTTTGTAATCATAATCAACTATTCGTAAAAAAGTTGGCCATGTTTGACAGTAAACCCAGACCAGTGTTGTAAAAATCGCTAGGCGCTAGTTGGGCGGTGGGGTACCAACTAGCGATTAATCGGATTGGAACTTTTATAGTATTCAGTTATATATATATATACACACACACACACATTTTTATATGTAATTTTCAAAATTATATATATATACATTTTTTTATAAATCGCAGGAATTTACAAGAAATGGCCAGAATCTTGCCGGAAAACTGGGATGCCACCAATTTTTGGCCGATTAGGGCCGCCTAGGACCGATTAGCGATTTTTTTGCCGATTAGCTCAAAAATCCTAGATGATTGGCCGATTAGTGATTAATCACGAATTTTGTTTGCAACATTGACCCAGACAGATCCAATCCATTTTGACTCGCACTAAAAACAACCCGTTTTGACCCTCACAACCCCCCCCACCCCCCGCGGCGGGGGGGTCTACTCTCAATCCAGCCATCTAGCCACGAGATTAAACAGAGGGGATAATACAAAGTCCAAAAAAACTGTAGCCAACAAATGAAGAGTGAAACCTGCTTGGACAGCATTTCAGAGACATGGCAATAAAAACTCTTTCCAATTCCCTGAAAAAAGGATTCATGATATCTTTAGCATTCGAAATACAGTGGAACATGAATCTTTAAAAAGAAAAAAAACTAGTATACCTCTTCAATGCTGAACCCTTGAAAAATTTCAGAATCACCGTGAAAACCATATCATATAGATTTGAATGAACCAACAACTCAACCAAGTTTGGTGGAGGTTTCTCAATCCCTGAAAGAGTATTAAGAGCTACATTAATTCTCATGGTATTTGATTAACAAGAATACAAAATTAAATTACAGCACCATTCTCCAAAATCAAACAATCGATATTTGCATATTATGAACCAACACGCTATCTATCTGCATCTCTTTCCATTCTCGCTCTCACGGGTGTGGCTTGACACCCTCCCGGACAACTCTATTACCACTTGGGAGGATCTTCAAGCCAAGTTCTACAAAAAGTACTATCCACCTTCCAAGGCCGCTCGCCTCAGGGATCAAATCCACTCCTTCCGGATGGATCCCGACGAGCCTTATCATTTGGCCTGGGAGCGGTTCAACATGTTGTTGAGCCGATGTCCCTAGCATGGTCTGTCAGACTAGGCGATAGTGGATAAGTTCTATAATGGTCTCACCTTCGAGAAGCAGCAAATGTTTAACACAGCTGCGGGACGCCATATCATGGATAGACTTGAGCATGCTGAGTGTGAGGAAATGTTCGAGAGCTTCGCTCAAGCCGAATAACAACATCCATCTACTAGGACTTCCATTCCTTGCGCTAGATCATCCACCTCATCTTTTAGAGGTGTGCATCAGGTCACTCCTGATTCTAGCGTGGTTGCTGCACTCACCTCAATGGCTAACGAGATAAAGGAGCTGAAGCTCAGTGCTCAATGGTGTGAAGTGTGCTGGGGAGGACATGACACCCGGGACTGCCCGGTCAATAATCCAGAGCACGTGAGCTATGCTGGTAACGAGTACCAGAACCGAGGGTACAACAATCAAAATTCATTTGGCTCGGGGTGGAGATCTAGAAACAACCCATAAGGGTTTAATGGTCGCCATCAGTTTCAGCAGAATGGATCTACACAAGTGTGATAAAGGAGATGATCGAGAATCAGACACAGATGCTTGCCCACCTGGTCCAGAGGGACAGGGAAGCTAGACAGAGATTGGACAGCCATGATACACTACTGAAGAATCAGCAATCCGCTTTTCATGATCTGTAATGCACGGTTGAAGACATCGCTAAGAGTCTGAAGGATCGACAGGGAGGTCAATCTTCAAGCTCCAACGCTTCAATGATGTCCGTGTCGGTCAGGAGTGTAGAGGAGAACAAGGTTGTAGAGGATGAATCCCACTCCAGCAAGTATAACATTCCATCACCTGAGGAGGTCAAGAAGATTGACTAGAGGGCTAGATTCGCTAAGATCGATGCCAAGATGACCGAGGAGCGGGTGGATGAGGAAATGATAGTTGAGGTACCTACTGAGAAGGCAGAAGAAAAGAAGAAGGGGGTGGAGATGAAGACCCCTGAGATTGACCTGACTCGTGTTCCCTACCCATCACGTTTGTTGCCATTTAAGGAAGCTAGGGAGCACGGTCACTTCCTTGACATGTTCAAACTTCTCAAGGTCAATCTCCCACTCATAGAGACCCTCCAGAGTATGCCAAAATGTGGCAAGTTCCTTAAAGATCTTCTTTCCAACAAGCAGAAAATCGAGGTCTCAAAAGTCTCACTTAGTGAGCAATGCTCTACGGTGGTGCAGAACAAGCTGCTAGAGAAAATAGGAGACTCGGGTCATTTCACGATCCCATGTCACCTAGGCAGTTTTCCTTTGTACCACGCATTGGCCGATCTAGGTGCTAGCATCAATCTGATGCCCTATTCCTTATATAAGCAGCTAGACCTAGGCGAACCATGGCCGACGCGCATGAGCATTTCCTTGGCTGACCGCTCAGTCAAGTATCCACGAGGAATTGTGGAGAATCTTCTAGTAAAAGTAGGCAAATTTGTCTTCCCAGTGGATTTTGTCATTCTAGATATGGAAGTGGATGATGGAGTCGCAATCTTCTTAGGGCGCCCATTCCTGCGTACCGCCAAGGCAATAATCGATGTATTTGACGGGAAACTCACACTTCGAGTGGGGGATGAGTCGTTAATATTTGATGCCACATAGTGTGTGGAGGATGTTGGAGAGCATAGTCACTCCGTGTGCATGCTTGATTCCTTCATGGACTACCATCAAGACTCTGATCCACTGTTAGAAGTTGGTGAACCCACCCCTAATTTAAAAGAACCATCTGATTGGGTAGTTGAGTTAGAGAGATTTATGGATGCGCCGGATGAAGAAGGTGAAGAGGTGCCTGATGATCTGCTGGAGATGATGGCAGAGTTAGATGAGATAATAGGTACGACCCCAAGTGTGGGGAAGTTGGTGGAAATTGTAGAGGATCCGGATGATCCTGGTAGAGGTCTAGAGGTCACAGCCATAGAAAATCTCATTCCTAAACCTCTACCCATTCTTTATTCTAAGGGGAGGACCATTGATCCGACCCCGAGTACTAGTATCCCTAGGTCTAGGCCACCCCGTAAGAGAACCCGTAACATGATAGATTCATCTGGTTTAGGGAGAATTCAAACCCCAAGTGTGGGGATATTTAAGGGTGACAACTTGCTAGGATATTTGAACAGTGTTATCTTCGGACCTGGTAGGTTTAAGCTATGGTGGAAAGACCTAATTGTTACAAGTGATGAAGTTTCTATGCTTGATAGGGATTTGAGTGTGATGAGTTTGTGCACAACTGGGAGACCGCGGAGGATGAAGGCGGTTCCGGTTAGGATCAAGGAGAAGCCTCCTGATAGGCTTGTTTGAGTCTCGTGCAAGTGCCCGGGAGTGTAGAGTGTGTATACATTATTGGGTTTGAGTCCGTGTTAATTTATGTGTTTTTTTCGGTATGTGTGTTTTGTTCTGTGTGAGTCTTGCAGGGATTCACACTCGATATTAGTGAGGAAATCATTTAAGAGGGCAAAATTTTTCTAAGTATAAAAGTTGAAAAAAATAATTATCTTTCTGTGAATGATGCTCCCTCGTGGTACGCGAGAAACAGGCTCCAACCCTTAGCAGTACGTGAGGGACAAGAAAAATTAGCCGGCATGAAAATCAACTCCTCGTGGTACGCGAGGAGTGGGTCAGAAGTCCTCGCGATAAGCAAAGGGTTTCTGATCTCACATTTCTCCCTTTGTTTTCCCATGGTTTGTCCATTCACCGATCACCACTCACCACCATCATGTCCACCACTATCATCCACCATCTATCATATCATTCATTCATTGACCATGACCATGGGAAAATCGGGAACCGTTTCGTAACTGATGATCCACCTTGCCGTGGCATTCATGTCTATGTGTTTGCCACCCAGTGGGTACGTGTCCATGCAATCTATCCAGAGTCTTAGTAAGTCAGTTTGAGTCTTTTATTTTGAGTCAGTTTGATGTTGCGGGTTTGTTGTGAGATTTATTTTGCAGGTATTGTCTGCCCTGTCTGTACTCAATCTCCATTCGGACGGGATCGATGCTTCTACCACTTTGTAAAGGCAACCCAGTAGAGTTGTGCAACCGCGACCGAAATGCTGTACAGTGCACACATGAAAGAACTAAGTTGCACATACATTGATTGCATCTACATTACCAGCTAAGTCACTTCCTGTTTATTTTTGCATTTTTAATTTTTAGTTGTGTCTTGCTTCACATTGGGGACAATGTGTCTTTTAAGTATGGGGATGTGTGTGTCTAGTCTAGCTAGTTTGTGTCTTTTATAAAAATATAAAAAAATACAAAAAATTAAAAAAAATTTAATTAAAATTAAAATTTTGAAAAATGTCATTTGAAAGTAAAAGATTTTGCATAATAAATCGAAAATGATAGTACAACTAGATATGCTTGTTAAGTTTAAATGATTTAAATAATAGAAAACGCATCTAATTAGTGATGTTTTGGTAGACCCAGCCAGCTTGAATAGCTTAAATAGCATGTGAGTGTTACTTAGGATTAGTGACGTAATAAAATCATGATATCTTGTGGGTACTCATCTTAGGGTGTCGGTAATACTGAAACTGTCAACATAGGGTGATAGGTACCACGTTAAGTCAACATTTAGAGGTTTTTGAAAACTTTCATGGCACACCACTATCTTTTTATGAGAATAAATCCGAGTTTCGGTGGCGCCCATTCCATAAATCCATAATTCCATATTCACGAGCTTAATTACTTTAAAGTATGAGTCTTGCTTACGTGTTTCCCTCTGGGATGGCGACTAGTAGAATACACCCCTAAGTAATATTTATGTGCTTAAATGTGTAGAACCTAGTCTATATGTTAGCTTCCGGGATAGTGACTTGGTTGAGACGTCTCCAGAACAAAGTTCTTATGCTTTAATTAACGCTCATTTCCACTCATCCATTCCATAATCCATTGATTTCTAAAAATCTGTAAATCTTAGTTTAACGTGGTGGGCAAATCTACATGGTTTAACCCGTGCCTAGACATGACCGTGAGACGGGATTAGGTAGAGCTGTAGCTTCTAAGTGTGAGTCACATAAATGGAGTGATTGTTGAATAAATTGGAATTAGAACACATTACGGGGGCTAGATAGTTGGTGCTTGTGTTTAATCGGACAGAAATATTGATTGTTGCTATTTAACGTGTGAGTATATTTTTGCTAATTGGTAATTGATTGTTTAAGTCATATCTCAGTTATGATTCCACTGCAAACTTTTTCGAGGACAAAAAAAGGTTAAGTATGGGGATGTTTGATGTGTTGCAAAGCACACATGCATTTCTGTCATGTTTCGTGTCGTTTTAATTAGTTTTCTAGTCCTTTTTGGTTTATATTGAGTCTACTTTGTGTGTCAGGAGCTCGTGTGAATATCAAGTCAAAACCCGAAGAAACCGAGCACGAGAATAAAGTCCAAGGATTAAAAGTCAAAACTATGAATTTCCGGTCTTTCGCGGTACGCGAAGACCAGAAGAAGATCCCTCACGGTACGCGAGGGAAAGAAAAATCTGGCGCGACTATTTTGGTTCCCGCGATACGCGAGAAACCATGTCCCACCTCTCGCGGTACGCGAGAGACCTAAATCCCGAGAAAGAACCCTAATTTTCAATTAAATAGATTTTGATAACCATTATGTTAGTTGGTTCGTATCTTTGCTGTCCAGAGAGCATTCTAGGGCGATTTTGGGAGTAAGAAGGCCAATCAAAGTGCAAGATCAAAGCTTTTGAATTTCAGGTTCGTTGTAATAGCATTCTAGGTTTTCAAGTTTGAATCTTTACGTTTATTTGTTGTGTTTGAACTATGTTTTGCTTAATTGATTCTGTCATGGATGTTTTAAGTATGATTATAGGCTAAACATTGATACTGCCTAGGTCAATTGATGAATATTTGCTAAAGTTATGATTTTTATCGGTTTTTTGGATTCGAATGATGGTTTTATGATTTTGTAAACGATTTTAGTTAATAATTGTGATGAATATGCATGCTCAAGTTTGTTTGTGTGATTGATTTCAATTCCGTATGTTGATTGTGGTTGTCTGCCAGTTTGATTAACGTATTGTGATCATATATTCTAGGGTTTGTGATTGCGTGTGGTTAGCTAGAGATAGTGACCATATGAGTTGTGATTTGACTGCTGATTAGAGTTGAGTGTTCTTCCTAGTTCAATACCCGAGAGGTGAGAATTATTCGTTTAGTCTTCGTCATTAGGAGTCCGAGTGTTAACTGTCTGATAGGAAGTTGGTTTAGGTGTCTAGTGATTTGTTGCTATTCTGAATCATAGTTGTTATTCTTGGATTACCCCGTGCATTCTTCGAATGTATTGTGGGCGGTGCGACTGAGAGGTAATCCATTCATTAGGGTACTTGATCATAGTTGGAAATACCTGAGAAGTGATCCAACCATCTGGTGAGTTTAGTATGCTTTAGGTAGCTTAGTTGGTGACACCCTGAGAGTGATTAGGGATCCACTAGGTTGTCTTTAGCAGTTATCCTTAGAAACCCAGATCCATCATAGTTTCCAGAACCGGTAGAAGTTGTTCTTTGCAAGTGGGATTCCGACCTAGGTAGTATTTTTCCCATATCTTGATTTCATCCTAGTTACTTCCTTGATAGCTTGATTCGTACTTAGTTTATTACATCCTTTAGTGATAATCCTTAGTGTAGTAAACCCCCCAAACCAAGTCAATCTTTAGTCTGAGTTAGAGTATGTTTTGTTATTCATAGTGTCTATAGGGTTCGATATTCCGGTTTACCATTAAGTTGTGCTCACTCGATAGGTCCACTTGCCTGTCAGTGCGGTTTAGTTAGAAGGTATTCCTTTTATTACTTAGGAGTCTAGGTTAGGTTTAGAAGTTATTTTTATAGACCGTCCGGACGATATCACGGGTAAACCACCTGTGATCGTTAGTTTAATCAAGAATCACAAAAGTTAGCAGATATAAATTATAAAATATCATTCTTAACTAAAATATAAACATAAAAATTATTTTCGAGAATTTAAATTTTGCTGTTTATTTAACACGAACGCGGTATACGCGGTATGCACTTAACCATGTTTTTTAGTTCGGAACTTAGTGTTCGTCTAAGACAATGTTCCTAGAAACACTTAAAAACATATATAACCATAAAATTTAAAAACATAAACGTATAAAAAATTGAGAAACGCTAAGGACCTGAAAAGCCGCGATTGTCACATTATCCCCCAGTTGAAACTACATGACTACCGACCCATTACACTGATTGGGTTCATTAGTAAGGTAATATCCAAGATTCTGGGCAACCGATTAAAGAAGGTGATGGGTTCAGTTTTCTCTGAAACCCAATCGGCCTTCATATCAGAGAAGAATATTATTGACAGGCCGCTAATGATTACTAGATCATTTCTTGGATGAAGAAAAACAAATCCCAAGCCTTCCTATTTAAAATTGACTTTGAAAAGGCATGTTATAATTGTAGGTCCCCGGGGTCTACGGATCACATATACGAACTGACGAATCTACACGATAACTGCGGAATCCAAATCACGTAGACATGAATGATCGACTAGTAATACGCAAGATCTAAATTAAACGATTGTATTACTATAATGCTTGATTACAAAAGTTCTCTCCAAGTCTCACACACACTACACCTTTTCTTCTAGTGTTCTCAGCTCTAGTGTTCTAATGTACAAGAACTTGCAAACCCCCGGTCATCTTTACTTCGAAATTTCCAACTCGTATCGAATCGTCGTCGTCCTGTTTAGAAACCCGAATACCTGGCGAGGTCTCATGCATGCACTTACCTGACCATGCGAACCCCAGTCCACAAGATTACGTACACCCGAGCCAGTTTCCTTTCACGCGAAAAAAACATCCAACCCTAATCGGGTGTTAGCCACACCGGCCACCCCGTCGTCCTACATCTCCCCACCGTACACCCCATACCCGCCACATTTGTCTTCTCTGTCAAGACACACCCTAGCCGAGCCCCCACCCAGCTAACACACCCACCACCACCACTTTTGGCCTTCTTTCGAGCCGCCACCCATGCCGGATCATCACCATTGTTGCTACCGATGTTCGCCACCGTAGAACACTACCACCGCAGGCCCTGGAAGCCGTCGGACACCCCTTCATTTACTCGTCGCTCACCCGTAGCCTTCCTCCTTTCCTTCTTTGTCGTTGAACACAGTCGTAACGGGTCGCCACATCCTAGTCGTAGGCCACCGAGAATCATCACCACAACCGATCACCCCTTCCTTTTCGTCTTTGCCGCCAGCCGTGACCACCAACCTCATACCCTAATCGGGTTTCCAACTAAAAATGACATAATAATGTATTAAAGCATGCACAGATATTTACCTTAGCTAGTTGTGGAGCTCCCCGCTCTAAACCGTTGTCGAACCACCGCCTTCGCCGCCCCTCCATCTTCTCCGGCATCCTTCTCCCTCTCTCGTCGATGTCTTGGCCGTCGTGCAACACCTTGGTCAACAATGACCTAGGGTTTGTGTTGATGTGGCATTTAAACCACCATAGTTTACATCCGGGCCCCCCGCATTTCTCTATACGCGCATTTTGATCTCGACTTGTTATTTAACAACTAACCTGGTCCTCCTACTTAAGTAACAACTCTAATGTGACAAACTTTACTATTCATATTATGAGCTAGAGATTCGGGTCGTCCGTTAACCCGAACCGTTAGCTTGTCAGTTTCCGGTATGTTACAATCATGAAGTGTTTTTACCTTATATCCGGGTTAAAAATAAATGATGGCACATCAATGTGTTCGCTTGAATCAGAAAACTCTCAGAGAAGACCAAGTGAAGATGCTAAACGAACTTGGATAACTTCACATGTAACTGCAAGGAGCGAACTTAATATGTTCGCCTAGAACAAGTTCGTCTACAATATATTCAGTAAGTTCGCCTGAACTGCTGGAACTCCAAGAAGAAAAACTCAACAACTCTACGAACAAACACCACTGAAAATCATGATTTCTCTCTGATTTGAAGGAATTTAACAAATTTGCACGGAAGGAATGATCAAAGGATGATTAGGAACAATTCTATCAGATCAAAATCTCAAAATCAATCCAATCAAAAACCAGTCCATTTTTTGTCAAGAACTCCAAGATGATGAAAAAGCAAGTAAACAAAAGATCTTTTGATGTCAAATGCACATGAAAACACCACATGTCAGTATCCAATCGAGAGCAAAAGCTCTCATACCACTTGGAGGTCCCACCGAGGTGTACTACGGATCTCTAGACTCGCGGTATAGCATGTAGATGACGTGCGGAATTCATGATCTACGTGAATGTGTAGCAACAACAATCAACAACAGTAGTAAATAAACTTCTCTTTGTATTCCCACTCAAACACTGTTTACAGACTCAATCAGAACTTCTCTTTGTATTCCCACTCAAACATGTATCTTTAAGCTCGTTACAATAAAAGCATTTTCCGAACATAAACAATTTTATTAAACAAAAAAAACATGAATGGGCTTTAAAAATATGTAAAATCTAGCATGGATCCATTATCTATATATTTCAACTATATTTAAAAAAATGAAGAGAAAGATAGCAAGTGTGTTTAATTAACCCATTGTTAGTGTGACCAAGTTTCTATTGTCCCAAACAACAATAACATTATTTTCATTACTTACATACATTAGAAACAAACAAACATACTATAATTACATACTCCATAATTCCAAGCTTCCCCATCCATCAATAAGCAGCCTCATTTTCATGTTCACCGGTGATTATCATCCAAAAATTTAAAACTTCATGTTCCAATTCATGGCTTCCATGGTGCTGGCGGCGGCGGTGGTGTTGGAAACATAGGCGGCACCGCGGAGAAAATCGTGTTCTTATCAATCTTAGCTGCTGTTCTGTCACCAGAAAGGGCCACCAGGGCTGCAACTAAACCAGCATTGCCGGCAATCGTGGGCTCCGTATAATTGTAATTTGTACGCACATCATGGAATCCATCATGCTTGTCAGGCCCTGCAACCATAGCTCCGATAATAGTATTAGGGTTCGGTTTTTTAGAGTCCCTCCACTTATATCCTCCTTTACAGTTGTACTTGATCTTGTTCTTGGGAATAGACGCGCCTCTATGGTGGACATGTTTTGGGAAGTGATTGCCAAAACCCACAAGATAACTCATCTTTCTCGGGTTCTTTCCAAGAATGTAGTCAATCTGTTCAGAAAAGATACAATTTTTAACCAGTCATGATTGACCCGTTTCGTTTTAAGCTGACCATTAGAGATAAATACCCGTTTACTGCATACCTGAGTTTCTGCAAATTTACGCAGCACATCAGTTGAGTAGAAGTTGGGTCCACAATACCACCCAGGAGTGTCGGCAGCATCAAGATAGTCACTAAAGAGTGTCGCTAAAAAGGCTGCATTAGCAACATATTGAAGAGGCTGCGGTCTCCCATGGTTTAGTTGGATCAAACCTCCTGCCATACAACCCAATAACACATGAAATATACTTGCTGATTCAATCATGTTGACTTTGTTACAATTAAGTAAATTAGTACCTCTAGTTCGGTTAAAACTTGTGAAATATGGTAAGTATGAACACATGATTATGCTCGTCTGGTTATGATACGTCTTCAACGTTTGTTCATATGGATATCCAGGACTCAGAAATAATCTCAATCGAGTCAGTAACACCTACAAACCAGAATAATAACCTTTTTTTTCACAAAAACAAAAAAATAAAAAAATAGAACTTTTTTTATGACCATGAGAACCCATTTGCGCGGTAAACTCACAAGCCACCAATACCCTACTAACCGGATGAAGCAGGTAAAGCGCGGCCGGAGCCGGGTAGGTGGCCTTCAGGGGAATAGGTAAGAATCCAGTGGGAGATGGGAATCAAACCTCAGACTTCTACTAGAGGGGAATAGGCGCTCACCACAGCGCTATCCCTGAAGGTTAAAAATAAAAAAAATATATTAAAAAAAAACCCTTACTTGAGCTCCCGTAAGCTTATTGTCCCAACTAAGAACACCATAATCGGGTCCACCCCAAAATGCGCCAGCATGCTTGGCTAGGGTAGGGTGACTAGCAAGGTACAGATAAGACTGATTTCCAGTTGCATAATACAACCAAGCTCCACCCCATACAAACTCATCCCAATACATACTAGAATTGTAAAAGGTCGCAGCATCTACACCACCCGCAGTATATGACCCGCGCTGATTTCTAGCAAATTTCCAAAGGGTTTCAGCCCCGTGGACCAGTTTCTTTGAATAAACCTTGTTGTCCTTGAAAACAATGGACGCAGAAGCTAAAGCAGCTGCCATTTCAGCAGCAAGATCTGAGCAAGTAGAACAAACCGTTACGGGTCGTGAGTAATCAATGTCCTCGGGCCGCATCCAACAACTATGATCATTAGGGTCACCTGTGCCCCCTGATGTATCACCCGACCCAACCTGTTAATTAAAAGAACACCAGTTTTAGAATATACACTTACCAGTTGCTAGGGTTTATACCAGAAGAAGATTTCAAGAAAGTCAACCTGAGATACGAGTTGACTTATGGTGTCGGATGTAGAATTGAATGTTTTGAGAAAATAATCAGTGCCCCATTTTATGATATCTTTAACATGGTTGAGCTCTCCGGCAGCTTCATATTTAGCACTGTATTCGATCACACTCCAACTTAACATGGTCATGGCAAAAGCTTTTGGGAAATGGAACTTGATTGCATCCCCAGCATCATAATACCCGCCCACCAGATCTTTAAGTACAGCCCCTGATTTGTCTGATTTCCCGTCATTTAAACAGGAATTACCCCTCCATGAAACATTATTATGCCTTGGGAGCTTTCCCGCTGCAAGAATTAAGAGGGAGATAAGTCAAGATAACAAGAATCATTGTATGGCGTAACATTATGCCCTTAAATTCCATTAGTTTTATGCTTTTGTTAAATAAAAGATAAGCTTTATGATAAAGTGACATTGTTTTCTTCACTATGCATGAAATCACATAGTTTCACTTTTTTCTCAATCAAAATTAAAGCATATGCAATGCTACAATGTTGTGGACGCATCAGAAATTAAATATCAATAACAAACCACTAGTCATTTGTTCATATGACTATCCATACATTTTACCTAAGATTATTTTTATTACAAACATTGTGAGCGAGAAAGGTTTGCCCCATCCCACCCTCCCTAGACCCTACCAATAGCTGTGACACCCAGCATTTCAGGTCAATATCCACATTTCATAAACGCACGTTCATAATTATTATTTCCTGATATTTTATTTTGACTAAGTAAAGTCAAGAAGTCTAGCAAAGAAGTTTGTTCCAAGTCTAGTAAACCGTAAAGAGTTACTAGAAAAAGTAAGCAGGATAACCCGACTTAATGCGAACGTAAATGGTTAAATAAAATAACCAGAAAAATATATATATATATATATTACACAAAATTTACGTTGAGCCAAGATTCTAATATTTTCTTCAACGAGCCATAAAATGGTTAAAAATTATAATACCGTGAAGAATCGAAACTGAATTAAATTACCCCTTAAAACTCTAATTGATACTAATACCATAATAAATTAATATTAAAAAAAAAATTGGTTATCATTAACCCCTAAACTACTTCTTGACTTTCTTGGCCGAGAGTCAGGGGAGCCATGCTCCCACTTGCCTGATTCACTTTGATTCAGATGAAAACCATACCCTTCAGACGAAACTTCACCATTCCTTTCAAACCTTCTCTTTTCTTACGGCAAATTCCCAATTCCCTTTCAAATCGAAGTCCAGTTTTAAAGCGAAAATCACCATAATTCGGTGTCATAAGGAGAATTTCAAGTGTTCTTGAAGAAAGCTTAGCAAAAGATTCAAGACTACTTCTCTGTTTTTCTCTAAAGATCGCCATTCTCGGTTTGAGGTAAAAACTCGATACCATCCATATTATTTGCTTTAAAACCGTAACTAAACATACAAATCGTTCAAACGCAAGTAAGATAACAAGAAAACTGTGTCAAACTCAAGATTTGAACATAAAAATATACAGAGTGAATTCTGTAAATCAAAGTGCAGGTATCGAAACTATAGTTTCGATACCTGTTGGTCAATCGAAACTGGGAGTTTCGATACCTATTGATCGAAACTAGGAGTTTCGATACCAGTTATTCAATCGAAACTAGGAGTTTCGATACCGGTTGTTCTATCGAAACTAGGAGTTTCGATATCTATTCCTCAATCGAAACTAGGAAGTTTCGATACCTGTGTACAATCGAAACTAGGTAGTTTCGATACTATTCTTGCCAATCGAAACTACCTAGTTTCGATACCTATTTCACTCAGTCGAAACTAGGAAGTTTCGACATCTGTTCTGTTCAATCGAAACTAAGAAAGCTTAGATACCTGTTCATCAGCCCCATAAGGCAGTAACTCAGAACTATTTTCATAACAAAACAAGGTTGGAAAAACTAAAAAGATAATTAAAACAAAAGTAATCAGATCGGCTAAGTCAAGTGAACAAATTGCGTTTAAGACGAGTAGTCTTAACGTGTATGTTATCCTTGTGTAAATAGGATACGGATAGGCGAATCTGCCGTCATTCAAATATTTGCTAGCATTCATACTGTCGAGGTGAGTTTCACTAATCCCCCTTTTTCTAAGTTTTTGAAATGATTTGGGGTGGAAACATACTTGTAAAAGACTTTTGTGTATAAATGAATGGAACTAATGATCTGACCGTATGTATGTATTGAGGGAACAATAAAGCGCTTAAAGTCCTCGTAATAAATTAGTAACCATTAGCTATGGATTTAGCCCGGGATTATATGAATAGTACTATTGGGGGTGACGCCTCCGGTCATGGTTAGTCGCGCTAACCAGGGGTCAAAATAGCCGAATGACCGCATATTGTCTTACTCGCAGAAAGGCGAGGGGAGGCACAGAAAGTTGGGGTTTGGTTACGGTCTCGTACATTACATACTATTTTGTATTCCTTGCAAGCTTACAAATGGGGTCAATAGATCGGATTAGTAATCATATTCATTGGTAATACATACAAAAGAGTTCTGATCAGGGTAAAGTGATCAGGTTTATCAAAAGAGTTCTGATCAGGTTAAAATGATCAGGTTTTACACAAAAGGGTTCTGATCAGGTTAAAATGATCAGGTTTTACACAAAAGGGTTCTGATCAGGTTAAAATGATCAGGTTTTACACAAAAGGGTTCTGATCAGGTTAAAATGATCAGGTTTTACACAAAAGAGTACTGATCAAGGTAAAGTGATCAGGTTTTACACAAAAGAGTTCTGATCAGGGTAAAGTGATCAGGTTTATCAAAAGAGTTCTGATCAGGTTAAAATGATCAGGTTTTACACAAAAGAGTTCTGATCAGGGTAAAGTGATCAGGTTTATCAAAAGAGTTCTGATCAGGTTAAAATGATCAGGTTTTACACAAAAGAGTTCTGATCAGGGTAAAGTGATCAGGTTTAAAGTAAAGAATTCTGATCAGGTTAAAGTGATCAGGTTTAAACGAAAGAGTACTGATCAGGTTAAAATGATCAGGTTTAACAAAGAGTTTTGATCGGCAAAAAGATCAGATTTAAACATTGGGTTTATGATAACTCTTTATAATAACTTGTGAACTCACCAACCTCGTGTTGACAGTTTTAAGTATGTTTTCAGGAAATTGAACGTGGTCATCAGGTTAGCAATGTAGGTTACATGCATGCACGTGGATACGGCTTTTAGGAGGATTTCTCTTGTATAACTCATGGTCTTGAGTCATATTTGCGAAATCTTAAACATTTGTAAACTCAAATTGATATTTTGTAACGTAAATTTTTTAAATTCAGTTATGTATCCAATTACATGTATGTGTTTGCGGTAATCATATGCTTTGGAAACCAGTGAAAGTCGCGCCTCGCGTTTCCGCCCTGGCGGGGTGTGACAGAACTTGGTATCAGAGCCATTGATTATAGCGAACTAGGTGTCTAAAACGGAACCTAGTCTATAATTAGAATGACTCACTAAAATGTTTTCATTGCATAAGCATTGCATAACCAGTCATCATGTCATGTGGATATTGTAGTCACAAGTATGTCGTCACATTCACACTCTGACCCCGTCTCTGACTCTGAATCCAACGACGAACTTTCTGCCTCACGCCCTAAAAATCGAGTACAAGTTCGCAGCTCGACACCACCCAATGTCGCCCTGGGAGAACCGCCCATCGTCTACCGAAAGAAAAGCGGAGGACCAGTTAAGGTGCAAAGTGCTAGGAAGAAGGTTCGACTTCCGCGCAAGAGAAACCTGGCAGCCCGTGACCCGAAAGACTTGGAGACCGATGAGGAACCACCGAGGCAACGACCCTGCTACCACCCTACCGTGGGAACCATCCGTTGGATGCCTCGTACCCTGGCACGTTGGAGGGAGATGGAGAGCATCCCATCTACCTTTGAGCTTGGAGAGTCTTCTAACTCCCCAACACCCCTACCCCACACTGGGGAAGCCATGGAGCTCACCGTGCCTACCTTGGTAGCTCGCGTTCGTACACACGAAGAACGTCTTGATGATCTCCTAGATGATGTTCGGGCACAGGGGGATGCAACCAGGCGCTTACGTCAAGGGCTCGGATCTCGAGTACAGACTCTGGAGGATAGCACTCGAGACATACAGAGTGCCACTGACTACCTCGAGTTGAGAGCTGATAAGGACTGGCAGTTCACTCTCACGGTCCGAGACATGGTGGAGGCGCTGGAGGAGAGGACTTTGGCTGCAGAAATTGTGGCGAGAGCTAGCTTCGTCATGGCGGGACTTGCCATGATGATTGGGTTGTACTCCCACTTCTTCTTTTAAACCTATTATGGGCGGGTTGTGCCCATAGTACATTATGTAGTTTAAAACGTTAGTACTGATGAGGTCATGTGAACCCATCTCTTTTGTATCCTCGTCTTTTGGGAACAATGTACTATGTATGTTTTGACTATGTATGTAATGGTTTATGTTGTAATGATAGTTGTTCATGTTTGATGTTGTGGTATCCTTATGTCATGATCTATCATTATTGATATATGATGTTGTTTCTTTTTAATTGACATGTTAGAAAGAACGTCATGGCACCTAAGCGTGGGACACCCCGTAACACTACTGGTGACAACAACGAGACAATTTCCCCAAACATGGAACAACTAATAGCACAGCGAGTAGCTGCCGCTATAGAGCAGTATGAAGCAAACCGAAATAGCGGAGGAGGTGCAGGAGGTAGCGGTACCGCAGGGGGGTAGCGGTACAGCAGGAGGTTCCGGAGGTAATAAAAAAATAAATAAGCCATAACACATAGTCATGATCCGAATTAATGACGTTATGACTTGTGATCCTGCAGATGCTCCAAATAGGAAGTGTACCTACAAGGCCTTCCTATCCTGCAAACCCCGCAGTTTTAATGGCACCGAGGGTGCAGTAGGACTAATGAGATGGATAGAACATATGGAGTCGGTGATTGATATAAGTGAATGCACCGCTGATTGCGTAGTGAAGTATTCTACCTGCACGCTCACTGATAAAGCTTTAACTTGGTGGAATACTCAAATGAAGACTTTGGGGAGAGAGACAGCGTACCAATTGTCTTGGGAAGATTTGAAAAACATGATGATTGAGGAATACTGTCCTCGGAACGAATTGCAAAAGATTGAAACTGAGATGTGGAACCTACAGATGATAGGAGATGATGTAGCGGGATACACCGACCGCTTCAATGAATTGGCACTTCTGGTACCGCATATGGTCACACCAGAACATAAGCGTGTTGAAAGGTATCTGTGGGGCCTTGCGCCTCAAATTCGTAGCATGGTAACATCATCTAATCCAATAGATGCCAAGAGTGCTATAACTTTAGCATTCAAACTAAAGGATGATGCAGTACGTAATGAATTGTTTGTGAGGAAGGAGAATGAGGAAGGTAGATCTGGGGAGAAAAGGAAATGGATGGGAAATTCAAGTAACAAATCTGGAAAACAAGAGTTAAAGAAACAAGGAACTGTGAAGGCTTTTGCAGCCAACACAGTGGAAAGAAAGGAGTATGATAGGGGCCTACCGAGATGTAAGAGGTGTGGAAATCATCATGCCGGTGTTTGCATCAAGTGTGGAAAATGCGACAAGTTTGGTCACACCACTCAAGCTTGTCGAACTAACAACCGATTGGGGAAAATTAAACCGGGATGTTTTGTATGTGGTGATCTAAAACACTTCAAGAAGGATTGTCCCAAGTGGAAGAATCAGAACAACGCTCAGGCACCAGGGAGGGCATTTGTGATGGGTGCAAGGGACGCACGCCAGGACCCGAACATCGTCACTGGTACGTTCCCGATAAATAATCACTATGCCTCTGTACTTTTTGATTCGGGTGCGGATATGAGCTTTGTGTCGAATGATTTTAAATCCTTACTCGGTATTAAGGCCAGCAAACTAGATCAACGTTATACAATTGAATTAGCAAATGGGAAATTAATAGAAACCGGAGAGGTCTTTAGGGGTTGTACTTTATGTTTAGAAAACCGTACATTCAGTATAGACCTTCTACCCGTCGAGTTAGGGAGTTTTGATATTGTTATTGGTATGGATTGGTTAACCAAGAATCGTGCCGAGATAGTATGCTTCGAGAAGATTGTACGTATTCCCCTACCAAGCGGAGAAATTCTTTCAATTCAAGGCGAAAGGTGTATAACGATGTTAAAAGCGATAAACTGCATGAAAACTTATAAGTATCTACGCAAGGGTTATTGTGCATTCCTGGCTCACATCGTCGAGAAGAAACCCGAAGAACGTCGACTTGAGGACATACCAGTCGTCAGAGATTATTCGGAAGTATTTCCCGAAGACTTACCAGGAATACCACCATCAAGACAAGTCGAGTTTCGGATCGACCTAGTACCAGGAGCCGCACCAGTTGCACGATCTCCGTATCGTCTAGCCCCTTCCGAGATGCAGGAACTGTCGAGTCAACTACAAGAATTACTTGACAAAGGTTTCATAAGACCGAGTTTCTCACCATGGGGAGCTCCGGTCCTATTTGTAAAGAAAAAGGATGGAACCTTTAGAATGTGCATTGATTACTGGGAATTGAACAAGCTGACAATCAAAAACCGGTATCCTCTTCCTCGAATAGACGAATTGTTTGATCAACTTCAAGGTTCCAGTTTCTATTCTAAAATTGATCTACGATCAGGGTATCATCAACTGAAAATTCAGGAAGAAGACATACCAAAAACGGCTTTTAGGACTCGTTACGGTCACTACGAATTCCTAGTTATGCCATTTGGCTTGACTAATGCACCAGCTGTTTTCATGGATCTCATGAACCGCGTGTGCAAGCCGTACTTGGATAAATTCGTGATTGTGTTTATCGATGACATATTGATATATTCACGAACCAAGGAGGAACATGAATATCATTTGAAATTAATCTTGGAACTACTCAGGAATGAGAAGCTTTATGCTAAATTCTCTAAGTGTGAGTTTTGGATCCAAGAGGTTCACTTTCTCGGACATGTCATTAATAAGAAGGGTATCCATGTGGATCCATCCAAGATTGAAGCTATCAAAAACTGGGAAGCACCAAGAACTCCGACTGAGGTGCGTCAATTTCTGGGTTTGGCAGGATATTACAGGCGATTTATAGAGAATTTTTCAAAAATAGCCTTGCCTTTGACCACGTTAACCCAGAAGGACAAAAAGTTTGATTGGACTGATAAACAAGAATCAGCTTTTCAATTGCTGAAGCAAAAACTTTGCAGTGCACCAATCCTATCCCTTCCCGAAGGGACTGACAATTTCATTGTGTACTGTGACGCATCACACCAAGGTCAGGGATGTGTGTTGATGCAGAAAGAAAAAGTCATAGCATATGCATCCAGACAACTAAAGGTGCACGAAAAGAATTATACGACCCACGACTTGGAATTGGGTGCAGTCGTGTTTGCACTCAAGATTTGGAGACATTACTTATACGGCACAAAATGTACTATATTTACAGACCACAAGAGTCTCCAGCACATCTTTAATCAGAAAGAACTCAACATGAGACAACGTCGTTGGGTAGAACTACTGAATGATTACGACTGTGATATCAAGTATCACCCTGGCAAAGCAAATGTCGTAGCAGATGCCTTAAGTCGTAAAGAACGAGTTAAAACACTACGTGTTCGTGCCCTAGAATTGACAATTCATACGAGTCTCACGACTCAAATTCGGATGGCACAACAAGAAGCAATCAAAGAAGAAAACAGTCAGAACGAAGCTTTACGAGGAATGATAAAGCAGTTGGAACCAAAGTCAGATGACACTTTATACTTCATGAATAGAATTTGGGTGCCATGTTTTGGTAACATACGGGAGTTGGTTATGGACGAAGCCCACAAGTCCAGGTACTCCATTCACCCAGGTTCGGATAAAATGTATAAGGATCTGAAAGAATTCTACTGGTGGCCGAACATGAAAGGAGAAATTGCTATTTATGTCGGTAAATGCCTGACATGTTCAAAAGTAAAAGCAGAACATCAGAAACCGTCGGGATTGTTACAACAACCCGAGATACCTCAATGGAAATGGGAACAGATTTCCATGGATTTCATTACAAAGTTACCCAAGACGTCGAGCGGGTATGACACTATATGGGTAATCGTCGATCGTTTGACGAAATCAGCTCATTTTCTACCCATCAAAGAAACGGATAAAACCGAGAAACTTGCAAGACTTTATATTAAGGAAATTGTGGCTAGGCATGGAGTACCAATTTCTATTATCTCTGATAGAGACAGCAGATTCGTGTCTAGAATCTGGAAATCGTTACAAGAAGCCATGGGCACACGTCTTGACATGAGCACGGCATATCACCCACAAACAGATGGTCAAAGTGAAAGAACCATTCAAACCTTAGAGGATATGCTCCGTGCGTGTGCAATTGACTTCGGTGGAAATTGGGATACTCATTTGCCACTAGCTGAGTTTTCATATAATAACAGTTACCACACCAGCAGCAAAGCCGCTCCGTTTGAGGCTTTGTATGGTCGAAAACGTCGTTCACCGCTATGTTGGGCAGAGGTTGGCGACAAACATTTAACCGGTCCTGAAGTTATTCAAGAGACCACAGATAAGATTTTCAAAATCAAGGATCGTCTGAAGGCCGCCCGTGACAGACAAAAGAGTTACGCGGATAACAGACGAAGACCTTTAGAATTTCAAGTAGGAGACAAAGTCATGTTAAAGGTCTCACCTTGGAAAGGAGTTGCAAGATTTGGCAACCGTGGCAAGCTTAACCCTAGGTACGTTGGACCGTTTGAAATATTGGCTAGGGTTGGCCCTGTAGCTTACAAGCTCAAGTTGCCACAAGAACTAAGCAATGTACATGATACGTTTCATGTATCAAATCTCAAGAAGTGTTTATCAGACGAGACGTTAATTATACCGCCTGATGAGATTCACATAGACGACAAGTTGCACTTCATTGAGGAACCTATGGAAGTCACAGATTGGAAGGTTCAGAGAACAAGGCGCAGCCGTGTTAAGCTGGTCAAGGTACGTTGGAATTCAAAGCGCGGCCCCGAGTATACGTGGGAGCGGGAAGATAAAATGAAATCCAAGTACCCGTCATTGTTTACAAAAAAACACCAAGTCAGAGTGACAAGAACTGAATTTCGGGACGAAATTCTCTGTAACATGGGGAGAATGTGACACCCAGCATTTCAGGTCAATATCCACATTTCATAAACGCACGTTCATAATTATTATTTCCTGATATTTTATTTTGACTAAGTAAAGTCAAGAAGTCTAGCAAAGAAGTTTGTTCCAAGTCTAGTAAACCGTAAAGAGTTACTAGAAAAAGTAAGCAGGATAACCCGACTTAATGCGAACGTAAATGGTTAAATAAAATAACCAGAAAAATATATATATATATATATTACACAAAATTTACGTTGAGCCAAGATTCTAATATTTTCTTCAACGAGCCATAAAATGGTTAAAAATTATAATACCGTGAAGAATCGAAACTGAATTAAATTACCCCTTAAAACTCTAATTGATACTAATACCATAATAAATTAATATTAAAAAAAAAATTGGTTATCATTAACCCCTAAACTACTTCTTGACTTTCTTGGCCGAGAGTCAGGGGAGCCATGCTCCCACTTGCCTGATTCACTTTGATTCAGATGAAAACCATACCCTTCAGACGAAACTTCACCATTCCTTTCAAACCTTCTCTTTTCTTACGGCAAATTCCCAATTCCCTTTCAAATCGAAGTCCAGTTTTAAAGCGAAAATCACCATAATTCGGTGTCATAAGGAGAATTTCAAGTGTTCTTGAAGAAAGCTTAGCAAAAGATTCAAGACTACTTCTCTGTTTTTCTCTAAAGATCGCCATTCTCGGTTTGAGGTAAAAACTCGATACCATCCATATTATTTGCTTTAAAACCGTAACTAAACATACAAATCGTTCAAACGCAAGTAAGATAACAAGAAAACTGTGTCAAACTCAAGATTTGAACATAAAAATATACAGAGTGAATTCTGTAAATCAAAGTGCAGATACCTGTTGGTCAATCGAAACTGGGAGTTTCGATACCTATTGATCGAAACTAGGAGTTTCGATACCAGTTATTCAATCGAAACTAGGAGTTTCGATACCGGTTGTTCTATCGAAACTAGGAGTTTCGATATCTATTCCTCAATCGAAACTAGGAAGTTTCGATACCTGTGTACAATCGAAACTAGGTAGTTTCGATACTATTCTTGCCAATCGAAACTAGGTAGTTTCGATACCTATTTCACTCAGTCGAAACTAGGAAGTTTCGACATCTGTTCTGTTCAATCGAAACTAAGAAAGCTTAGATACCTGTTCATCAGCCCCATAAGGCAGTAACTCAGAACTATTTTCATAACAAAACAAGGTTGGAAAAACTAAAAAGATAATTAAAACAAAAGTAATCAGATCGGCTAAGTCAAGTGAACAAATTGCGTTTAAGACGAGTAGTCTTAACGTGTATGTTATCCTTGTGTAAATAGGATACGGATAGGCGAATCTGCCGTCATTCAAATATTTGCTAGCATTCATACTGTCGAGGTGAGTTTCACTAATCCCCCTTTTTCTAAGTTTTTGAAATGATTTGGGGTGGAAACATACTTGTAAAAGACTTTTGTGTATAAATGAATGGAACTAATGATCTGACCGTATGTATGTATTGAGGGAACAATAAAGCGCTTAAAGTCCTCGTAATAAATTAGTAACCATTAGCTATGGATTTAGCCCGGGATTATATGAATAGTACTATTGGGGGTGACGCCTCCGGTCATGGTTAGTCGCGCTAACCAGGGGTCAAAATGGCCGAATGACCGCATATTGTCTTACTCGCAGAAAGGCGAGGGGAGGCACAGAAAGTTGGGGTTTGGTTACGGTCTCGTACATTACATACTATTTTGTATTCCTTGCAAGCTTACAAATGGGGTCAATAGATCGGATTAGTAATCATATTCATTGGTAATACATACAAAAGAGTTCTGATCAGGGTAAAGTGATCAGGTTTATCAAAAGAGTTCTGATCAGGTTAAAATGATCAGGTTTTACACAAAAGGGTTCTGATCAGGTTAAAATGATCAGGTTTTACACAAAAGGGTTCTGATCAGGTTAAAATGATCAGGTTTTACACAAAAGAGTACTGATCAAGGTAAAGTGATCAGGTTTTACACAAAAGAGTTCTGATCAAGGTAAAGTGATCAGGTTTATCAAAAGAGTTCTGATCAGGTTAAAATGATCAGGTTTTACACAAAAGAGTTCTGATCAGGGTAAAGTGATCAGGTTTATCAAAAGAGTTCTGATCAGGTTAAAATGATCAGGTTTTACACAAAAGAGTTCTGATCAGGGTAAAGTGATCAGGTTTAAAGTAAAGAATTCTGATCAGGTTAAAGTGATCAGGTTTAAACGAAAGAGTACTGATCAGGTTAAAATGATCAGGTTTAACAAAGAGTTTTGATCGGCAAAAAGATCAGATTTAAACATTGGGTTTATGATAACTCTTTATAATAACTTGTGAACTCACCAACCTCGTGTTGACAGTTTTAAGTATGTTTTCAGGAAATTGAACGTGGTCATCAGGTTAGCAATGTAGGTTACATGCATGCATGTGGATACGGCTTTTGGGAGGATTTCTCTTGTATAACTCATGGTCTTGAGTCATATTTGCGAAATCTTAAACATTTGTAAACTCAAATTGATATTTTGTAACGTAAATATTTTAAATTCAGTTATGTATCCAATTACATGTATGTGTTTGCGGTAATCATATGCTTTGGAAACCAGTGAAAGTCGCGCCTCGCGTTTCCGCCCTGGCGGGGTGTGACAATAGCATAGATGGTAATCATGCCCAACTTGTTACCAATAAAATTTAGAAACATGAACGGGAATCTGGGACTAGAACTTAGGCAGGAACATGGCAGCAATTGGCTGGAAAAGGACCGCAATCTTGAATGGGAACACGAGCAGGAAACTAGGACAGGGCAGGAAACCGGGTCAGGAGCAGGTTTGGTTCTAAATTGCATGATGCGCTCCGATGCGTTTGGTCCCAAAATCAGGTGCGTGATGCACGTTACGCAATGCGAGCGCATCACGTATGCGATGCATTATTTATTAAAAAAAAATACTAAAAAATAATTACATATAATACTTTAACAATGTTGACTTCTAAACACTAATAAATAAGAATTTAAATAAATAAATACAAAAGAAAGCTTTAGGTACCACCAGAAAAACTTTATGTACAATCAAAATAAGCCTAAATCTAAATGTAGAAGTAGTCTATGCATAAGGTATTAAAATAAATAAATAAAACTTTCAATTGAAAAAGTCTGACCCAAATTGAAAAGATCCAAAAATTCCATATTGCTCGCATTATAGCGCATTTTGCGAATTTGGCATAATACTCACGCATTATAGAAACGCAATGCAACGCATCAAGTGTAGCGATGCGCTACGATTGGCGCAACGAGGCGCAATTTAAAACCAATGGAGCAGGACACCTAAACAGGAGCCTGAAACCGGAACAGAAGCAGGAGCAGGAATCCGTAACAAGAACAAAATTAGAACTTGAACTTGTAACTGGATCTGGAACAGAAACGCAGCTGAAACTTGAAAAAAAGCAAAAAAAAAAAACTTGGGAACAGAAACTTGGAAGGAACAGGGAGAGGGCGGCCCTGCCTCGGGTTTGTGTCGTACCTACAGCCTTAGCTCTGATACCATATAAAAACCAACCATGATTTTTGAAGGAAAAATTTCTAATTCCCTTGAATTCCACGAACCAAACGGTACTAGTAACTATAATTAACAACTTGTTCGAATATCTATCCATTTAGGGGTGAAATAATAAATTTTATACCAGCAACAACAAATCTTATTATGTAAGATACTCTTATTTTGATAGCCCACCATGGCCACTTGTGTCAAAGAGGCAACATTACTGTGGTTTGTACTGTTTGTCCGTAGCCAATAATATAAATTATAAGAACAAATTAACAGCAACAGTCAGATCTGGTTACCAAACTAGAAACATAAACTTACATTTTTGGGCATTGAAGAACATGAGAGCTTTATGGAGGGCAATAGTGTAATTATCTGGCGGCGGTGGATGCTTGTGATGCCTAGGCACATTCTTCACTATTACCGTAATAATTCCGACCACAAAAGCAGCCGCAAGAATCGTCCCCACCGTCCAAATAAAGATCTTACGGCTGACAATAATACAACCTAGATCCACATACCTCTTCTTCTTCTGCTCTCCGGGACCTAAAAGCCAGCTCTGTTGCGTCTCATCTAACGGACGGGAAAGCGCCGCCCTGTCTAATTCGTTCAAGTTCCGGCTCCGGTCATCGTCCGTGGCGGAGTCTGCCGTGTTTATCTCCAACGGCCCGCCCCACGGATCTCGGCCGTACATACTCATCGCTGCAATCGATCTTCAATTGAACTCCAATTGGAGTGTTTGTGAAATCAAGCAATTGGAATTTGACAACCTGAAACGTAGATTTTGGGTCGATATTGTGAAGTGATGGAAGTGAGTTGGGGTTTGAGAGCATGTGATGCCAGGAAAGGTAAAGTGACGATAATTCAATGCATGTTAATGTAATGGGGTTTGTTGATTTTATAATTATAAATATGTTTTAAACCCGTCTAATACACGGGATTAAACGCTAAGATTATAGTAATAAATATATTAACATGTTTTTTTATACAAATTTGATATCACACTTAATTAAAAAACTACTAATTAAATATCAATAAACTTTATTATAACACATATTTATTTAAAATACAAAAGTAGTATTTTTAAATTTTATATGTAAAACTAAAATTTTGGTTTTTTATTGATGAAAACGTGATTTTGAAAGAAAGATCGATGTGAGGATGAATTAGATGTTGACAAGTGATATAAAATTTAGTTTTTTTTATTATAATAGAGATTATTATTATAATAATTATTATAATAATAAAGATAATAATAACTCTGGATTATTCCATTGGTTTGTTGGTCTTTTATGATGATTAAATTATTTATAAGCCTTTGAATAGATTAAATAATATTGTTATTATTTTATGATATCTAGTTTAAATAAGCCAACAGAAAATATGGTGTGTGAAAAAACTTATTATAATGGATGAATAAAAAATTATCTGATTATTTAAAAAGAAATGAAAGATGATAAAAAGAAGGGTGCACATATAGACAAGAAAAAAAACCAAAAGAAAGCAAGGGGAAGATAACCCAATACACCAATTATATAACGAAACTCATATCAAACCCCTCTTAACATAATGAATCATAGGGACGTTACAACCAATCTTCACAAGATGTGATCACCCATATACTCTTGCTTCAAATCAATGTTTTAGAAACTTGACATGTGTTGTGTTTGGTCGAATCGGATTTAATAACCAGATAATGTAATAAATCATATAAAAAACTAAAAGTACATGTATAGATGCTAGTATAATTTTTTTTTTGTTTTGATGTAAATTTACAATTTTAATGACATGTGAATACTTAAATAAATAAAATATGGAACTTTGATACTAAATATATTTTAAAAAATGAGATTTTGAAAAGAAAAAAAATTGGAAATACGCTCCGGTCGGTAACCTCCCGTTTCAAACGGAAGCAGTTCAAATAGACATAATCGGACTGTTCCCTTGCCCGGTTTTCGTTCCATGACAATTTTTCATATAATGTACCGCTGCAAGTAATGGAAAACGATGAGAATCAAGAACCAAGATCTGTTGAGGAATGCAAAAATAGAAATGATTGGCCAAAATGGAAAGACGCAATCGATGCATAATTGAATTCCCTCACGAAAAGAGAAGTTTTTGGACCAATAGTCCATACACCTAAAGGTTTAAAGCCAGTCGGATATAAATGGGTCTTTGTGAGAAAACATATGAAAAGGGTGAGATTATACGGTACAAGGCACGATTGGTAGCACAAGGGTTCTCGCAAAGACCCGGAATTGATTATGAGGAGACATATTCTCGGGTGGTGGATGCGACGACTTTTCGTTATCTTGTTAGTCTGGTAATACAAGAAGGGATTGATTTACGTCTAATGGGTGTTGTGACAGCCTATCTCTATGGCTCACTTGATACCGACATGTACATGAAACTCCCTGAAGGATTCAAACTGCCGAATTCATATAAATTTAGTTCTTGAGAACTTATTTCAATTAAATTAAACAAATCACTACATGGGCTAATACAATCTGGGTGTATGTGGTATAATCGCCTTAGTGAATATTTGTTGAAAGAAGGTTCTAAAAACGATTCTATTTGTCCATGCATTTTTATAAGAAAATCAGAATCTGGATATGTTATAATTGCAGTATACGCTGATGGCTTAAATATAATTGGAACTCCTAGAGAGCTCCAAAGTGCAATTGAATACTTGAAAAGGGAATTTGAAATGAAAGACCTTGGAAAGACAAAGTTTTGTCTCGGGTTACAAATTGAACATCTTAAAGATTGAATCCTTGTGCACCAAGAAACATACATAGAAAATCTGCTTAAAAGGTTTTATATGGACAAATCACATCCATTAAGTACTCCAATGGTTGTAAGGTCACTTGATGTTGAAAAAGACCTATTCCGACCTCTGAGGAACGAAAAAGAAATTTTTGGCCCAGAAGTACCATATTTAAGTGCAATTGGCGCATTAATGTTTCTTGCTTGCCACACACGACCAGATATATCATGTAAAGATAAAGACCGATGGCTAGAAAAATCATTAAGTATAAATGTTGCGGACTCTACAAACTTAACACTGAAGTTGCTACGGATAGTTAATCTTTGCTGCTGATCTACAACTATGCTTCGGATAGCCTTATCTGCTGAAGTCTAAACGTTGCTGCTGATAGACATATCATCAGCAGGGACTTTACTTCTAAAAACTTTCTGCTGCAACTCTGACACACCATCTGTAGAAAGAATGTTACTGGTGCAGAAAATAAAAGATAACTCTCCTACTTCCAAGAATCCATGCAATGATGCCCAAGAATACGTTTGGTTAAAGTTATCTTCTTACTGCATTAGTCTTTTGTTATCCTCCAATTGTAGTGTAACTTCTGTATGTACAAGATCAACGATCTGTGTTTGATTTGATCCTTAGAATCAAGGGTCTGTCTGGATTCTAAGTTCTTTTATAAGTATTGTAACTCTTCATTGTACAAGTGAACCTCCACATAGTTTTATCTGTAACTTGTAAACCTTGAAGATCAATACAAATTGCATTTATCAGTATTATCATTGTTTCTTGTTGCTTTGCATACTTGCGATTGTTTCCGCCAATCTCAACTAATCAGAACCATCTTGTAATACTCGATCCTACAAGTAGTATCAGAGCTTTGGCTCTCAGATTAAATAAACTCACACTTGTTTAATCACTATCTGGTTTTGTTATAAATCATATATCCAAAGTATGGCACAAAATACTGGATTTGATGACATTGGAAGCCTTCACAGACCACCAAGACTGGTGTCTGGAGAAGACTATGACATGTGGAAAAATAGAAAAAAAAGCTTTTTCTGCTACCAAGAATATGGAATGTGGAGATCCATACTCGATGGTCCGTATGTACCTATGGCAGCCTTTGCTGATTATGAAGGTCCATCTGTTCCCCAAGGAACATTCAAAGTATTCAGAAGAATATATCAAGAAGATGGAAGTAGCCTTCAAAGCTCTGGGAACCATACAAATGTGCTTGCCTAGTGAAGTTTTTCACAACTTCAGAGAATATAAGACTTCCAAAGAGCTGTGGGAAGCTCTTGAAAAAATGTTTGCTAGATCTGAAGAGGTCAAGGAAAACAAGAGAGATATCGTGAAGCAACAATATGAAAACTTTGTTTGCAAAGATGGTGAGTCATTTACCACTCAGTACAACACGACCTTGTGGGAGAGCTGCAGTGCTCTAAGGTCAAGCTTTAGAATGAAGATATACTCAAAACGTTCATCAGATCCCTTCCAAGTTGTTTGACACTATACATAGTGTCAATCAGAAGAACTGAAAACTTGAAGACTCTCACAATGACTGAGCTGTTTGGTATGTTAAAGACATATGAGTTAGATATGATTCAAGCTATAGAGAGAAAATCAGGTCATTCATCTTCACCTTCATCCTCCACCTCCTCTGCACTACACTCTGACCATGCAAGTTCCAGCAATTATTATCCTTCCATTATCACACATCCTCAAACTCCAAGCTCTCAAGTAAACAACTCACCATTCCTTCTTGAAGCTCCTCCACAAAATATCAACTCAGCTGCCTTTGTCTCTGATGCTTCAAACAATATGTCCTTTATCAAAGAAGATCTGGAGTACTTTCATCCAGATGATCTAGAAGAAATGAACATACAACACTCTTATGCTATGTTGATTATCAGAGCTAAACGGTTCTACTCCAGAACAGGAAGACCAGTTCCAAGCAATAACTCTAAGACCAGAGTTGGTCTGGAAAAAAGCAAGCTAAGATGTTACAACTGTAATCAACTTGGTCACTTTTCCAGAGAATGTAAAGCACCAAAGGCAAACCCAGCTGTTGCACAACAAAGACAGACACACCAAGGTCAAGTAGGTCAAAACAACCCCTGCTCAAACTGTAGCTTGTGCAGCTCAACAAGTTGGAACAACTTACTTTGACTGGAGCTTTCAATATGAAGAATTGCCTGCAAATAACCAAGCTCTTATGGCAGACACCAAGGAGATACCACCTCAGGAACAACCAGGTAACAAAGATAACACCTAGGTTGTAGACAATGGTTGTTCCAGACATATAACAGGAAACTGATCTATTCTCCCAGACTTCAGAAGCTTTTATGAAGGATATGTTGCATTTGGGAGTGATTCAAAAGGAGGTTCTATCACTGGACAAGGAACTGTGTCCAATGAACGAATGAGCATTGAAAGGGTGAACTTTGTAAAGGAATTAGAATTTAATCTCATGGGTGTATCTCAAATCTGTGATCAGAAGCATTGGATGCTTTTCACAGACAAAGAATGTTTTGTGCTCTCCCCTGGGATAAGCAAACCTCTTCCATAGAAGATATTGATGACTGCTCAAAGAAATGATAACCTATATGTTCTAGACATGAACAAGATCACTCCATCTGGGAGTGTATCTTGTTTTCTATCCAAGGCATCGGTAGATGAATCTGCTCTATGGCACAGGAGACTAAGTCATGTAAATGTCAAAACCATCAACAAGTTGTTCAAAGGAAATCTAGTCAGAGGACTACCTGATAAGGAATTCCAACTTGCCAATCACTGTGTAGCTTGCTTGAAGGGGGAAGCAACACAAGAGTTCTCACAAGCCCAAGACATTGAATTCAAATGACACTCCACTACAACTGCTGTACATGGATCTGTTTGGTCTTACAATGTCATGTCCATGGGAAAGAAGTCATATTGTCTGGTGATAATAGATGACTACACCAGATTCTCATAGGTATACTTCTTGAGAACAAAAGATGAAACTGTTGAGATTCTTAAATCTTATATTCTTAGGGTTGAGAATCAAAGTAATCAGAAAGTCAAGACCATAAGGTGTGATCAAGGTACAAAATTTAAAAATCATATCTTGAACTATTTCTGTGATAGCAAAGGCATTCAAAGACAATACAGTGCTCCAAGAACTCCTCAACAAAATGGGGTGGCTGAAAGAAGAAACATAACTCTAATTGAGCCTGCCAGATCCATGTTGGCTGACTTAAAACTACCTCTCACATTCTAGGCTGAGGCGGTTAGTACAACATGTTATGTATAAAGAAAAGCCTCTTAACAAGACACCTTATCAACTATGGTTCAACAGAGTTCCCTACATTGTGTTTTTAAAACCTTTTAGATGTCCATGTACTATTCTCATCGCCAGTGGTGTTCTTCTGAAATTTGGTTCCAAATCAGATGAAGGTTACTTTTTGGGGTACTCATCTCAATCAAAAGCCTACAGAGTATTCAACTCTAGAACAAGAATAGTAGAAGAATAAACAAATGTGGAATATATGGAACACATTCCATGTGAACAAGGAAAAGGGCCAGTCTGGTTATTTGATATTGACTATTTCTCTCAAATATTTGAGCCCCTATCTTCTCAAATATGGAATCTTCATCTTCTAAAGAGCAAGTCTCCTCAGCCAATGAAGACCACAGATTTGGATTCAGTGGTCCATCCATTCGAATAAAAAAACCATCCATTGAACCCCATATGTTGTTGATGCTATTGAAGCCAGTGAAGCTAGAATAAATAACTCCAATGTCACTAGCAACAGTCTCTCTAAACATGAAAATCAAAATAATGACAACTCTGCGATTGACATAGGGATATCTGTTGTTGATGAGAAAGAGGAATCTGAAGATGCTGTTGACTTTATGGATGATGAAGCTGTCGTTGAAGATTCCTTTGCAACAAATTCTCATGAAGATGTTCCTGACCAAAATCAAAGCAATCTTGACCAGGGAATCAGGTCGGAGGTGGTTCCAGCTCAAAGAATCAATAAAGAACATCCGTTAGAAAATGTCATTGGAAATATTCAACAAGGAGTTCAAACAAGAAGAAAGTCACATGAAGCCAATATATGTCTATACTCCTGCTTTCTGTCTCAAGTTGAACCAAAGAAGATAGATGAAGCCTTGCAACATAGCAGCTGGATCAAAGCAATGCAAGAAGAACTGCTGCAATTCAAGAGACAAGCAGTATGGACCCTAGTTGACCTGCCACCCGGACAAACTACTATAGGCATAAGGTGGGTCTTCAGAAGCAAGCAGGATGAGAGAGGGATTGTGATAAAAAAAAATAAGCCAGACTAGTAGCTCAAGGTTACACTCAGGAAGAAGGAATTGATTATGATAAAGTCTTTACACCCGTGGCAAGATTGGAGGCTATAAGAATCTTCCTAGCATATGATGCATTCAAGAACTTTATTGTTTATCAGATGGAAGTCAAGAATGCTTTTCTATTTGGGAAGATTGGTGAGGAAGTATATATCAGACAACCTCCAGGCTTTGTAGATCCTGCTCATCCTGACAAAGTATTCAAATTAGACAAGGCTCTATATGGACTACCTCAAGCCCCAAGAGCATGGTATGAGACCTTATCAGGATATATACTTAGAAACAACTTCCGAAGAGGTGCCATTAATCAGACCTTGTTTATCAAAGATGAAGGGGAAGAAATCTTAATACTGGTACAAATCTATGTAGATGACATTATCTTTGGATCAACAAGGAAGAAGTTATGCAAAGATTTTGAGGTCCTAATGCACTCAAAGTTTGAAATGATGGGTGAACTAAATTTCTTTTTGGGTCTCCAAGTCAAACAAGTCCCAAATTGAATCTTTATCAGTCAATCCAAATATGTCAAAAGCATATTGGACAGATTCAAAATGGTTGATTGCTCTGCTGCAAGAACTCCAATCCAAGTGCACCATCAACTGTCCCTAGACAAAAATAGTCAAGACATTGATCAACATCAGTACATGGAAATGATTGGATCACTCATGTATCTAACAGCTTCAAGACCAGATATCATGTTTGTAGTATGCTTATGTATAAGATTTCAAGCAACTCCAAAAATCTCACACCTTCAAGCAGTCAAGAGAATTTTTAGATATCTGAAGGGAGCTCAAGGACTAGGGCTTTGGTACTCAAAGAATGAAACATTCAATCCGTTTGCATATACTAACAGTGACTTTGGTGGATGCAATCTGGACAAAAAGTCCACTTATGGAGGATGCCAATTTCTAGGAGGAAGACTAATTTCCTGGCAATGCAAGAAGCAAACATGTGTGTCAACATCTACAGCAGAAGCAAAATACATTACAGCTTCCAGTTGCTGTGCACAAGTCATCTGGATACAAAATCAAATGCTGGACTATAGAGTGACATTCATGGCAACTCTCATTCACATTGACAACAAGAGTGTCATATCAATTACCAATAATCTTGTGCAGCATTCCAAGATAAAACACATTGACATCAGGTATCATTTTATTAGAGATCAAGCTGAGAAAAGAAGAATTATTTTAACCAAAGTTTATACCAATGAGCAATATGCTGACTTATTCACAAAAGCCTTTGATGAAGCTAGATTTAGATATCTAGTTGAATCCATAGGCATAATGAACTTTGATTAAAATCTTTCTCTACAAACCTATGTAATAAAAGTGTTGTCTTTATTTCGTTGTAAATAAAAACCTTTCTGAAAATTTCAAAAACACCCAAGGATATTTTGATGATTTCATCTATCAGTAGCAAACAAGTTTGCTGCTGATAGGTTTAGTCATCCGTAGGAACAAGTTTGCTGCGGATAGCTTTAAGGCAATCAACAACAACTCCTTTGCTGCAGACCATTGTATCCATCAGCAGCAACCAAGTTTGCTGCTGATAGACTTAACCATCAGCAGCAACCGAGTTTGCTGTGGATGGGTAAAAATGAGTCAAAATTAACTTTTACGTGCTGTAAAAACTACTGTCAGTCTTTACCATGACTGCTACAGTGTGCTACAACTGTAAGACAGTAAAAAGTAAAAGCGTTACCTAGATAACTCTACTCCTCTCCGTTTTGTACGGTACAAGAAAGCATTGCTCAACCCCTAACCTTGTCGTTATAACACAATCAAATTCCCGTCTTGAGAGGCAGGATTGCTGCAAGATGCAACATTTTCTTGTGAGGGTGATTTAGAAGCTTTAGAAAACGAATGTGATGCATGATCAGGGTTTTCATCTATTCTGTATTCTTCTGTGCTGTATTTGTAGAAGCTATCATCTGTCACGTAAAGCATCAGAATAAGCATTAAAAAACTTAAATACAAAATCATAAACAAATAACCAATTTGGACCAGAATCCGCATCGGTTTTGTTGAGCTCCTACCAATCAATGTAGCATGATTCCACAATCTGCTTTTTCTTTTGTTGTACACTATGTAGGCTGTCTTGCTGGACGAATATCCAACAAAATAACATTCACCGGCCTTTGCATCAAACTTGGATCCAACAGTATCATTATGCAACAGTGTGCATAGGCATCCAAATGCTCTAAAGTGACCAACTTTCGGCTTTTGTTTAAACATGATCTCATAAGGAGTCTTCAATTGGTTCTTGTTGAACAGCACCCTGTTCTGCACATAATATGCAGTGTTGATTGATTCAGCCTAAAAAAATACTAGCAATTTGGAGTCGGAAATCATGATTCTTGCAGCTTCTATGAGGGTACGATTTCTTTATTCAACAACTCCATTTTGTTGAGGAGTTCTAGCAGCACTGAATTGTCTTGCAATTCCCTTTTCAGCACAAAAGCTATCAAGGAATTCGTTACGAAATTATGTCCCGTTGTCGCTTCTGACAATCTTGATTTTCAAGTTCAGTTGATTTTCAACAAGTATCATGAACTGCCTAAGAATTTCTGAAGTCTCACTTTTCTTACTAAAAAAGAAAACCCAAGTAAATCGTGAGTAATCATCAGTAAAAACAAGACAATAAGATTTCTTCCCAAGACTCATCACACTTACGTGACCAAACAGATCCATGTGAAGTAACTGTAAAACAGATTCTATTGAATTAAACAGCTTGGGCTTGTGTTGTCGTTTATGCTGTTTGCCTTTAGCACAAGAAATACATTTTTCAACCTCACAAAACTCTTTTAAAGGCAAACCAACCACGTGTGCTCCCTTAGCAATTCTATTTAGGTTTTTCAAATTTATGTGACCTAAACGACGATGCTAGAGCATGGAATCATTTTCAAACGCTTTTGAAAACAAGCATGTATTTTTTAAAGATGACTCACTATTCATATCCAACAAATATGAGTCCTTACACCTCGGTGTTCTCATTAAAATCCACTCCTCAAGGATGACAAACCCTGGTTTTAGAATTAGAAATTCTTTATCAGTAAAATGAGTTGAAAAGTTTTTGTCACAAATTTGAGACACACTTAACAAGCTGTGATTCAATTCAGACACATAATTCACATCTTCAAAACAGAGAGTACCATTAGTAATAGTACCTTTCATGGTAATTTGCCCACCTTTATCGCCTGCAAAGGAAACATACCCTCCATCAAACATTTTAATATCGTGAAGCTGAGAGATGTCTCCTGTCATGTACCAGGAACAACCACTATCAACATACCAGAGGTTGTTGACAGGCCTCCTAGGCTGTCCCTGCACGGTAGAACACCTTAGTTAGTAACTGGAACCCAATCCATGGTTGTCTTGGGTTACCCTAAATCATCCAGGTATGAAACTTCTTGCAATTTCATATCTCTTTTATCATTAAACTCAATTGGTGTTGTTTCACAATAGGTTTTCTTTTCCAAACAACCTTTTGTTTTTAAAAATTTGGGCTTACTGTTGGAGTGACTACCTTTTCTTTACCCTTTTCAGATTTTATGGGTTTCTTAACTTTCTTTTGTTTATATTTGAAAGCATTATTTTCTTTAACAGGACGTTGAGATTTGTGCACAAACCAGTTCTTTTATCCGATTGTTTATCATTGGGCCTTTTTTAAGGTTGGGCCATGTGTCCATTAGACATCTGTGGCCTTTTAAAATTTTTATCCCTTTGATTAACATTTGGACATCTACCAGAGTGTTCACGATTGTGAACGCAGTTTCGAGCAAAGTGTCCAGGATTTTCAAAGACATAGCACGTTTGCCTTCTCGGATACGGGGCATAGTATCCGGTGTCCCATGATGATGACCATTTAGGAGAACTGGTGAAGTAACCTGCAGTTTCACAGTTCCTAGAAAACCTATGTCTGCTATCGTTTAACTTGATTATGCCCTGTGTGGCTGTTTATTTACTACCATTGATTGTCTCTTAGAAGTATGACTATTGTTTAGGCTTGTTGATTGACCTCACTAGGTCATATGCCTAGTTATTTACCTTTGGTGTGAAGTTTCTACAAACCAAGGGGTTACCTTGCTGGTTTGTTCTTTCAGTTTCTCTTGGAGGCATGAGATATTTGCCTTGGCTATTTTATTTTGTGTATCATTGCTTGTGTTTTCATAATTCAAGTTTTTATCAAGGCATAATGATGCAGACATTATACTAGATAAATCCTAGTTATTACTAACACGAAATATTATCCTATCTTGTGAGAAGCCCATTATGTTTAAGATTTTACTTGGGCGTAACCGTAAGTTTGATGTGTTGCTTATGTGGCATTATTGATGGGAGCTCACCCATTACATAGGTAAGTAACACTTGATACCTACGGAGTTGTATTCTTTTAGTAACTCAACCTGTATACGGGGCGGTCAAGGCCTGGACCCATTGAGTGTTTTGGCAAAGGAGCTCATCTCTTTACATGGAGAGGTTTTACGCGGACCCCATGGAGCTTTATTTATTAAAGGAGCCTACCCTCGATAGGACAAATTGATACCAAATGTACTTCAAAGGTTAATTTCATTCATTCATTCTGCTTCATACAAAGGATTTGACAGAAAATGCCCCTTGGGCTACATTGACGATTGCTTATATGAAGAAGCGTCGTAGATGTTTGGCATTCCAATGTCATGGAATCCTCTTCCCTTCCATGTCTTTGAGTTTGTAAGAACCTCCTCTGTGTGCTTCTGCAATCTGGTAAGGGCCTTCACTTTTTGGACCAAGTTTTCCTGTATTTTCTTGCCTGTTTGCTTCGTTGTTTCGAAGAACCAGATCTCTGATCTTGAAGCTTTCATTTTTGACCCTCTTCTTGTAGTAAGATTCAATATTCTGATTGTACCTGGCCTCCTTGATCCTGACATGATCCCTAGCTTCTTTCAGGAGGTCAAGGTTCTGCATAATTTATGAGTTGTCTCGCTGATTGTCCTGGTTATTGATTCGGTGTGTGGCTACCCCTATCTCAGCTGGAATTATTACTTCTGAGCCAATACAAGATGGTGTTTGAGGAGTTCAAAAGCAATCTGAAGGGAGCAAAGAAAGACATTTTCATGATGTTTCCAAGATTCCTCTAGATCATACTCAACAAGAACAATGCTGATCTGGTGCCAACTGTGGAAACCCTGGACTTGAAAGCTATGGGTCCAATGATTTTCAAGTATATGAATGTGAATAAACAAGGAAAAAAAGTATATCAGGGGTTTCATCCCTTTGAAAAGTTTGGTAGATTCGCTGCCTTGGAAGATGAAGAACCGGCTTTCTAGATTGAAGCCGAGGTTGCTGACGATCATAAAGTTTAGCAACTGCAACAACCACCACCAGAAATAGAACCACCACAACCACAAGAATCGGTTGTGTCTGAGTCAGAATCTGCTAAAGTTTTGTCTTCCTCTGACAGTGATGGCACTCCGGAAAGGCCTTTTGTACCAATCAATCAGTATGTGCGTGATTTGGGAAACAAAAGGCGACGAGTTTAGAATCCTCCTCTCACCTCTTCGTCTAAACCAACTGACACGGATCCGAATACACTCCGAATCAAGATCTTGAACCTCATCCACACAGCCACCACAATCACCTCCACCCACCTCAACCCTACCACATACATAATCTCAAGTAAGTCCTAACACTATTCCTTTTGACACTGATCAATTCTTTGTGTTATCAATTGAAGCCTACAGAGCTGAGAAAGCGAAGGGCAAGCGCCATGTCCAAGAAAGGAATGACCTCCATGGAAGTTGCCACCTGGTCCACCTTCAGAAACTAATGTTTCAACAAATATAGAAGGATATTATTCAAAGAGAGGTAACAGGTCAGGGATTGCACCCTGACAATTTGATAAAGAGAAGGACATGTTTGTGGTGAAGAGAAAGAGTGGACGGCTAGATTACTACAAGAATGCTAATGATTTTAGCTCGCTGACCAAGCTTGACCTTCAACAACTAAATGAAGCTTATTTTGTTAATAGAGGAAGGGTTGGAAGAGCTGACATGTTTTGCACATTTTTGAATGAACAGTGCTTAACAAACTTTGCTTGTATGAAAATTGCAGAATCAAGACTGAAGAAAGCTAAAGGGGTAAAAGACCCGTATACTGGTAAAAGTTGGTACAATGTCGTCTGCCCTGCTCCAAAGACCATGAAACGAGTACCTGTTCATAATAAGGTTCCTGTTAATTCTCTAAGGGAATTTTAATTCTGAGCATACGACCCGGTTGCTTCTGAAGCTGTGATCGTTACCAATCATACTGAGTTCAGAATTATTGATCCATTTGATTTGTCGAAGTTTGGTGAGCAAGATATCAATGTATTGGCAAGGAGTCAGATTAGAAGTGATCAATTGTTTGAAGAGCAAGCCAAAGTCTACACTATAGCGGTTGCTGACATAATTCGAAAGAAGCTTTATGCAGGCAGTGGAAACCATGGCGTAGACATCAATTTTTGAAGATCATTTAATAGCATAATCGGGAGATTGTAGGACCATGTTTAGAAGGATTAAGCTTATTCGGCTTTTTGGTGTAACCGTGAACTAAGGTTCACGACTTGGGTGTATTTGGGTCGGCTTAGACCAAGTACTTGTATATGCGGGCTTAGTATTGTTTAGCTAAGTATAAATACTTGTATACCCTAACCGTATGTGGTTAGTGGTCATTGTGAATTTTCTCTGTAATCTCGATACTAGTTGTGTTTACTTTGAATCCATCTCTTGAATCACCACACCAAGTAGATTTCACCTACTTTGTGTGAGACATTGATATTGTTTGTGTTTTTGTTTGTATTCAAAGATCCATCAATTATTTTGGGACTTACACCCCGTAATCGTTCCTCCTGGGCATACGCTTTCATGAGTTCTTGAAGGCGTGGGAAATTGTCCCTAATGCCCTCAGGTGTTAGGTAAATCATATCCGAGATTTCCAAAGGAACCTCAGGGTTTGGGATGGACGACTACCTTGTGGAGTATGTTCTCCAGAAATGGCGATTGGGTGCAACAAAGAAAAAGGGTCTTCTGGGAGAAAAGGAGTTCAAAGTTTTTTCAGTTGGTGATGAGATAACTTTGAAATTTTCTGAAGTGAAGCATGCCCCATAGTGGGCACCACTTGTTTCTACACCGATGAAAGCAGCCCAAGGTATTCTTGCCCAACTAAGAAAGAAAGAAACAATTACTCACTGCAGAAGAGGGTCTCCTGCGATCAACATCTGACGTGAGAATCATGATAGTACTTGAGTGTGAAGAGTTAGAAAGTAGGAGATGGAATGAAGTGTCTACCTTGCTGGATGACGTTTCTATTTATACTTGCAATGTTGGAGACTCTTCCACCTTGGGTCTTTTATTTTAGTGGTTGGCAGGTTCCTTGTATTTTGGTCCCTGCCTCGTGTTTGTGGAGATTCTCCTTTAAGTGTGTAATGTGTTGACATTGGGTATTTGTATGTTCTTATCTTAAGTCCCTGACTAGTAGGTGTTGACCTCTTCTTTCGCGTTGAAGGTAAAAAGGAAGAAACACTGTTCTCAATTGTCAGGTTTGGTTTTTCCCTCTTTTGTTGTTTTTGTCCTACAACATTTGGAAAGACCGTTTTGGTTTGTGCTTGTGGTCCAGCCAAGGCTGGGTTTATTGGGCTAAAATTCACTGGGCTTGTTCTCATTCTTTTTGGGCCTTTGGTTTGGTCGCTTGGACTATCCTACGTTATCATTACCCTATATATAGGATACATTAAATAAAAATTATATAGATAAAAAAGCTCTCGTAATAGTTTAGACTCCATGGAATTGGAATTGAAAATTGGATCAAACTCAGGCTCGAATCATTTAAACTCCACTCGATTCAAGCTTTTAACATGAACTCTTAGTGTTTCTTTTGATTACTTGGCCCATCGAAGTTAACTCTTGCTCATTATCAATCGACCCACATTTTCCATCCATTGGGTTAAATACCCCCAGCACGCAAACCCTCAAATAATAATTCAGGGCTTAGCAGTATGCACTAACCAGAGCGATAAATCACGTAACTGAACAGACTCGAGACTGATGAAGAGGTGGAAATTGGAAGTGACGATGAACGGGAAAATGGTGAATTGAGTTTTGATTACCAGAGGAATGATCCCAAGAATCAATTCGAGCTCTGAAAACTCAGTGGAGGTAATTTCAAAGCTTTATGTATTTGGTTTATTGGTGAATTCAATTTTGATTATCAGAGAAATTACAAGTTCTTCAGAATCGACTTATACATATTTTTCCAATGTAATAATGTATGCACACCACCTGTTCGATAAAAATTACACGTAAGAGTTAAACACAAAATGGACTGCAGATGTTGCATCTACAAAAAAAAAATCAAACTGTCTAGTGCCTGCGAATAGTCAACCCGTGAGATATAGTACCCTTAGTTTTAAAGACAGTTATTCGCGTGGATAATTGCATAGAGACAAGTTTGGTGTAAGTTAATCTATTCATCGTAAACTGTCAAATTTATCAACTTTTTGCAGTTTGATTTCATTTATTTAGGTTTCTAGTGTATGCATTTAATTGAACTTCAATAAATTTAAAACTTGCATAACAGTTTATGAGAAAGTATCAGAGTCAAGCATCTTGACACACTTTTGTCTCACTTTGGCACTTCAAGTGATAACATGTTATTTGGAGACCTTCCCACTACGTTTTTCGTCGACTAGATCCTCAAAACTTATAAGTGTGGCCAACATCTAATTTGTGTACAATTGCACAAGTGGATGTTGATGAACGAAAAAGTTAAATAAGACAACAAGTGATCACCGTGTCTTTGTTTTCTTGTTTTGTATGGAGGCTTCCCACACAATCTAGTAGAACTCGAACTAAAACGTGGCGGAATATGTTGATTTCCCATTTTACCCTTAATGCCATTTTGTTTTCTCTTGTCCTGGGAGCACTGATTCTTTACCTTCATTTGTTGGTAAACTCCTGCAAGTTATTTGAAAGTCAGCAAAATACTCCCAAAGACTCATCCATTTCATTTTATACTAATTTATTAATTCTTAATAATTAACTACATTTATTATTTAGTTAGAAAAAAGAACAGTCGCCTGCGACAATTCAAGAATTGGAATCTGAATTCTGTTTCTTACATGTTTGGTTTGTAGAGTTAGTTGAAACTAGAATCTAAATTCAAACAAATAACATGTTTGGTTGCACAGTGAATTAAAAATCGTAACAGATTCCCTCAAACTTCTTCGACTAAAATAATTTAACATTCCTTCTAAGTAACGAAGGAATTCAACCAAAGATATTAGAATACATAGTGGAACTCTCTCCCATTACAAGAAGACTTTACAAACATATTTTCATCAAATATAATTAATTATTTATTTAATTATCCATAAATAAATACAAAGATATAACACTTATCTACCATTATACAAACTATGCTTATGACTAGATTTTACTACCAAATAGTATACCTACAAATCAAAACTGTGGCAGTTGAAATGGAAGATTGGATTATTACTCCTCCTCCCAAAATTCCTAGACCTGCACTCTTTCGCCACACTTGTCTGAAGAGTCGAAGGACCACAAACAATCACCCCGATATCTACATTTCTCAAACGCGAAGCTATGTCTCCAAAGATTTCTGTAATAATCAACAAAATATAAATAAATTAGTGAAAGAATATGGGAACTGGATCTTTCTATTTCATCAGAGGTAGAGATGGCAAATTGGGTAACGGGTCAAAACAACAGACCCACAATTCCCACAAACACTATTAATATCCATTTTTTATTTTCTTTATCCATAAACTGGATCTTTGTATTTAATCAGAAATAGAGATGGCAACATGGATAGCGTGTCAAAATGGGTAAGAGGTCAAAAACACTTTTATTATCCATTTTTAATTGTATGAATAATTATTGTGCTAAGTGTCATAACAAGAAACTAGATTATAACAATAATAAAAAAAATACGGTTTTTCTTTTTTTTAGTCATTTAAGATTTTAGCTTGTATGCATTTGAATAAATCCAGATTAAAATGTCGTAAATATACCTTTCATGTCTGGTCGTTGACCATACTTTATGGTCTTGACAAAGCTTTCATCTGATGAAGTTTTGTGTGATGTAGACTCATTATGTTGTATGCCAGCAGTTTTCTTTTCATCTTGAGATTTTTCCTTTGATGAAGTTTTTCGGGCCCATAGACCGATCACAAGACCTCCAAATATAACGACACTTGTAACCATGCATATGAGTAGTAGAAGCCCTTTGTACCAACGGTATGATATACCATAAGGATTAATGTAGAAGATGTTTAACAACGTCAAAGACACCAAAAACCCGATTGTGGGAACCACCACATAAGTTCCAGCCCACATGAGGTTTCCGGTTCCAACCAATCTAGACATGCCAGATCTGCTGGGAGAAGAGAAGTCACATGGGCTAACATACTTTTGTACAACACCCTCTTCCTGTAGTCAAGAATTCATAGCTTAGAACTCGGCTCTTTTGATGGAAACTTTTATATAATCTGAATGGTAAAAGTGTCGAAACGGATAATCTTTTCGTACTTGTTGATACGGGTCAGGTCAGGTAGAGTTGGGCTGACCCGAAACAGTTTTGTACAGGTTTTTTTTCAGCTTTTATACATGATTAGTGTGTAACATATGATAACAAAATTTACATAGTTTCAAAAGTTTTCTAATTCTTTGAATAAAATGATTTAGGAGGTTTTATGCATAAAAAAATCGCTTTGGGTTACTTTGGACCCATTTGACCTATTTCCTTTCAATCAAATTTCATCTTGTTTATTTTGCATATTCTACCCATTAGAGATCAAACATAACCGGATACAAATTCGACCCATTCATAAGTACACTGGTGGTAATTTTCTGAATACAGGTGCACGTACCAGTGGCGGTTCAGATTCTTGAGTAACATAAGTTTGAATCTCAAGATTCAGTTTATTGTAGAAGTATGGACAGATTGAGTTCAAGTCAAGTGAGTGTAGAAGTGGAAGTTCTTCTGATGTTTTGACAGCCCAGATTATTGATACATTTCTTGGCATACAAGGTTTCGAGTCTTTAATACGGTGAAGAATATCACTCAAAATAGCCAGAAATGGTGAGATTCCAATGCCCCCGGCTACTAAAACAAGATTTTCATACCTAAAAGCAAAGAATGGTAAACAAGAAATCCAATAAAAAGGTATTTGTAGGAGTGAAACAAGTAGCGGTGTAAATTTCTGACACGACATGGACATAACACGAAATTCGCGGGTTTGGGTTTGGTAAAAACGTTTCCAGGTCAGTTTTGGGTCGAACCCACAAACACGATCAACTAAATGGGCCGTGTTAGGGTCAACCTGGCGGTTGGGTATTTTATCCCAAATTTTAAAAATTTAAAATAATACTTTATAATATAAATGTGATTGTTTTATATACATTTTGTTTTGTAAATTTGTAGTTTTAAAGTATTAATATGAAAAAAAAAATCCAGGTTAAATGGGTTGTGTTCGTGTTAACCCATGAATATTCGTGTTGTTTTTTAGTTCATGTTTCTAACACGATTTTTGGGTTCGTGTCGGGTTGGATCCGCCAACCTAGGAACACGACATGTGTAGCACCCCTACAAACAAGCTACCCGATTGTTGTCCATAATCAAATCACTTACATCAAGTGGTATGGTGATTCATGCCCATAAGGCCCCTCAACAGATGCCTTAAGCTTTAAGTTTGGTTGAATGAGCGCGTCTACATCGGACTGCTCATCCTCGGTGGCAATCAAGATATGTCCTCTTAGTTTCTTGGTCCAATTTCCGAGGACTTTAATAAGAATAGCAACATGATGTTCACCATTCAAGGGGCTTGTTGAAACACTAAAAGGGTGCCACTGCAACCAAGATATATCTCTAACTTGGAGAAAAACCCAACTGAGGGCATTATACTGTAAATCTACATCCAAAGAGAAGTGCATTGTCAACAAAAATAGTAGGTGGCATAATGTCCTGGTTGGGTAACGGGTTAAAACATGTCAAGTTTAGTTCCACTTGAAAAACCACTTTTAGGAGGCTGTATGCATTATAATTGAACTAGAACTTTTAACCCGTTTAAGCCATTTGACCCGTTCCTCAGTAAGCTAATTTTTTTAGTTTGACCCGTTTTGAGGTGTCACATAGGGGTGAGCAAATAACCGAATTAACCGAACCATAACCGAATTAACCGACTTAACCAAACCGAATTAACCGAACAATTAACCGATGGTTCGGTTAAGCCAAAACCAATTAACCGAAACTTATGGTTCGGTTTTGGTTTTGATTTGTGTCATAACCGAATTAACCGAACCGAACCGACTATGTATATAGCCATTCAAAATATGTATATTCTTCATAACTTAAACAAACAAAACAATGACGTTGTGAAGGCAGGTTGAAACAAAATTAATGTGATTAACTATTAAAAATAAAATATAGGTTTAACCATTAAATCTTCCTATATGTGCTGATTAGTATGATTACATCTTAGTTCAATCTGATGTAATGAAATTTCACAATATTATGGTAAACATTCTTAAAACTTCAGCACCGTACAAGAACTCATGTGAAAAGCATAATCCATTAAACTGATTTAGCAAAAGTAACTAATGCAACTATTTCACTATCCCACATCGGCATGCTCCAAGAAAGTTTTAATGAGAATTCTCTTTAAAATGATCCCACATCGCTAGCTAGTTGCTTAAAGAAACTAGTGACACTCTCCTTTAAATTGTTTATTTCAACCTTATAGTTCAAGGTGAGCGATACCGATTAGGACTTTAAGTTTTCAGCAATTGGGTAGCTGAGTTTTAACTCTGAAGCTTTGGATTGGTTAACCGACCCATAACCGAACCGAACCATTGTCATTAACCGATTAACCGAAACCGAATTAACTGAAACCGATCGGTTTTCAAAGTTTGTTAACCGACATTTTCGGTTTCGGTGGGGGCTCAAAACCGAACCGAACCGCCCCGTGCACACCCCTAGTGTCACATGTCATTCACATGTTCATCCTTAGGATTTTTTTCCCGTCTCTCTCTCCTATTAATGATACAAGTTTCTATAAAAAAAATTATAATTTTTGTTTCCCGCCTCTCTCTCCTATTAAATAATAATGATTTCTATAACTATTTTTATAAAACATTTTTAATTAAAAAAAATAGCTTTGTTCATAAAACATTTTTATAATTTGAACATTTCTTTCATTCTTTTTATAAAACATTTTTGAAAAATAACTATATAACGTTTCTAAAATTTGTATTAAAAAATTATGTAATATTAGATCTTCATTATTGAGTATATATAACCCTGTATTTATTTACCCTGTATAATATACAGGGTTTCTAACCTATATTATAATAAAGGAATAACTATACTTGCTACGTGTCGACTTCTGATGAAATCTAGATTTTTGTTTTTCACATTTCTCTCCTATTAAATAATAATGATGTTAAATATCTTAAATTTATTCTAATATTTTATTAAAAAGTACTAAATCATGAGAAAATTTCAATTATATCTTATTTTAAAATACAATTTTATAATTCTTGAATCTTCATTATTTGTTATTGCACAGATGACTAATAACATTCAATATACAAATCTTTATAGAAAATATTTTTTTATGAAAGTTATATTTATTCAACCCATGTAAAACATGAGCTTTAACCCAGTATATATATATACCTAATTATCCATTTTTAACCAAAATTGGATAGAAATTAGCACCTCTAGCAACAACCATAAATACCTTCAGGTATTGAATTAACAAGGTTCATAACGGGTCATTTTTGGTTCCGATTGAAACGGGCCAGGTTGGTTTGACCACACAAACATTTTTTTTAAAAGTCAATGAGTTTTTTTTTTTTTTTTTTTTTTTTTTTTTCTGAAAGACAAATTTCTTTAATACTGTGGGAGTCCTCAAACATTGGTGTTCTTACCATTGAGCCACCAACCCCAATTGGCTAAAAGTCAATGATTTAGTTAAGATAAAAACCCTTTAGGTTGATATTGTATAGCAAAAACTATCAGTACCTTGAGGCTTTGAAATTACAAGTTCCAGTGTCCCAGATGGAAGGCATTTGGCTGAGAGTAGATCCACAGTCTTTCGTGATTGAAAGAATCGAAGAAAGCGATCAAGCATATAGAGAAATAAACCAGCAACTATGACACTGAATAAAACGTCACCAACGTGCATAGCGAAGAAGACGATAAAAACAATATATAGATGATGAGTGTAGTAGAATAGTTCAAAGTTTAGCCTCCTCACTGGAGGAAGTGATGTCACCCACATCAATAAGCCTGCTGATAGGCTTATGATACCAGGAAGATTGGCAATACTGTTGTTTTTCCAATCAACTACCTGCACACACACAGATATATTCATAAAATCTAAAATCACGCGTATCTACATGTTTTTGCATTTATATAACCGTTGTGTGGCTCGTGTTATAGTCTAAATGAAAAATGCTTGTAAGACCTCCAATGGGCGCTCGTCTGGAGGGGCCGCAGCGGGGAGAGGCGCCCATGGTGATGCCGCTCGTGTACAAGGACTTGAACGGACGGAAATGATGGGGTCCAGGTGAGTTATTATTATATTTTATTCTTTTTCTGTTTCAGTTTGATTTTCTACATCATATTTATTTTTAATTTTAAACTGTGTTAAATATACTGATTGGGTAAAATAACAAAAATAAGTAATGTTTTTATTTTAAAAATACATTAATTTATATAACCTTTTACACTATTTGTATAACTTATTTACTAACAAAGTATTTGCTTTATAATAAGTTATATAATTTTTTTTATAAATAATTTGAGTTGGTATAAAAAAACAATCTAACTATATGAAAATGTAAGGATTTAAAGGATGAGTGGAAATATGATGTGGCAGCTGACTGAGGGCGTTTGTCGGTGTTTTAGGCTTTTGCTTTGCAGATGGTCTAAGAAACTTACTTGGCGTAGAACCTTATCTTCCAATATCCAAGAGTAAAAATAACAAAAACCGTGAAGAGTAAAGAGTGTCAATGTAAGATGTCCCAACCAAACATGATAACGGGTTGCATGTTCAAAAGGGATATTTGTAAGGCGTAGAAGAATCGAGCCCCTTGCAACAGGCAGAAACAAAAATGCTAGGCAGATCAGTCCAATAGACCCGAACCGCAGTCCTGTGTGCTTTAGCATTACATGCCTAAAGGATGTGTCAAAATGCATCAGACAGTGATCAAATAGTTGATTTTGTGATACCAATTGTCTCAAACAGGTCAAAAAAGGGTTGAAATCAACAAATTTAGCTAGGAGGGGAAAGGGTCAAACCCATAAAATGATTTTTTTTACTAAAAAAATTTGATTATTACTGCAATAGTATTATTTACACATTACTTATTTAAAAAAAAATAAAAAAATGGATCTGACCCAGCCTGTTGTTCAAACCCATACTAAAAGTGACTAATTTCAACCCGACCCGTTTGACCTGTCAATAAAGCACCCTAAGTGGTGAAAGAAAGAAAGTCAACATGACTCATTTCAACCCAACCCGTTTAACCATTTATACAATGATTTTACTTACGTCTTTCCTTGGCTCTCATAGTATGGAATCAGGTTGTAGTTCCGAATAGCATAAACTGAAACAGCCCAAATGAGATACACAACAACAAGCAGAATAACAATTAACTCTGCTGCTGTAACAACCCCAAATGGTCCATCTACAATAACCGGGGATGTCCCAAAGCGAAAAGTTGCATGCTTCGGTTTCTTCTTTCTACACAAAAATGTGTTCAAACTATGACTATGGGTAAATCATTTTGATCTTTGTCATAAAAAATATATATTTTTGTTTAAGATCCTGACACATGATAAAATAAAACGCATCATTTGTAACAGCCAGCCACACAATCACATATATAGGTTTTAGTGAAAAGAGAACTTTGCTAGGCATATACCTGTACTTTGCTATCCTTATTGAAACCTAAAAAGTAAAATAATTTAAACTCCAAAAGTTTGGGGGGACCCAAGTTTCAATTTATTTTTTGAGTAAAATGTCATTTTCGTCCCTCTGTTTGACCATTTTATTCACTTTCATTCAAAAAAAAATTGTTTTTTCTTTTTCGTGCCTGACTTTTCAAAATCTAGTCATTTTCATCCAAATGACCAACTCCGTCTACATTCTAACGTTAAATCAATGGTCGGTTTAAAATTCGTAGGTTAAAATCTAACCAAATGACCCATGATTTAACCAATATTGCCCCTGATTTCACGTTAAAATGTAGACAAATTTAGTCAGTTTGATTGAATGAAATTGGCTAGATATTGAAAAGTAAGAGGCGAAAGGCTAATTTTTTTTTTTGAATTAAAGTGGCTAAAATGGTTAAGCCACAAGGACGAAAATGACACTTTACTCTTATTTTAAGGAAGCATATTGATCATATTTTAGTGAAAGGTTGAGATATCACTCGTCTTCTACTCCATGAGTCCCCTTAAGCCTATTGATCATATTTTAATGGATGGTTGAGATATAACTCTCTTGTCTTCTACTCCATGAGTCACGACAGATCCTCTTACTCGTTTCATAATCTAAGGCTAAAAAATGGTTCTTTAAATCCTAATTATTTAGAGCATTCACAATCGGTTTGGTATCAGTTTGTGAGTGTGTTTTGTATATTTTAATAAATGTTTTAAAGTGATTGTGAGTGGAGTAGAGAGAAAAGATATACATTTTTTGTATATATAATGATAAAAGTAGTGTTTAGTGTAATTATAAGGATAAAGGTAGAAAAAAGAATTATATAATTAAAAAAATAGAAAAAATAATTATTTTTAGTGTAATTATATTGATAAAGAATATAAGGAACCGACCGGAAATGCTCTTAAAAGGTTCTCATTTTAACCCGCTAGCTGCAGTTAAAAACACAGAAAATAAAACATTTTTTTGCAAAAACAAATTACACTCGTCTCAAATTAGATTAAATTATACAACCGTTAAAAATGGATTAATCCAAACATATAAAATTGATTATTCTCCCATTTCCAAAACACAAATCTAGTGTTGAAACCATGCAATAAGTAAGTAGAAGAGGCAACTTACTCTTGGAATTCTTCTTCTCCAGATATTCTTAGATAAAGTATACCAAGAAATGCAATGATGAAGATTGGGCCACCATAAAGAAATATACTTCCTGCATTTCATAAATCTTAATATTTATTATTAATCAATCAAAATTCAAACCTTCAAACAAAAACATTACAAACCTGTAACCCAGAACACCGATCCAGACGTAGCTTCAACATAACTCTCAGATAACTCACTCACAGATTCTGACGGAAGCAAGAACAAGAAACAAACCCAAACAATGAAAACAAAAGAAATTGCAAATTTCAGAACCAATTTGGTCAAATTCACCAAAAAATGTGTCTGTTTGACGTCATCTTCGTCTTTAGTAGAACGAAGAAGGGGTTCATGATCCGAACTCATTTCTTCGAATAAACCAGTGTTTTTGCTTCCGCTCTTCAATTGAAGAAACCCAGTTTGAGTATGGTTTAAGCAACAGGAATAATCGACTTGTAATGGATTAATTTGGTGATTTAATAATATCTGGGTAGTTGGTTTTTGAGAGCGGGCATGGTGGACCATTCATTATGTACTGGATGATGGAGCAAGATTCCTTGTACCCAAAACAAGAATCGGGGAAAATACGAAAATGAAACCGAGAAAATACTTAAAAATTGACATCCTTATTTATGCTACTGTTTCATGGACATTGGTCATGACAGCCGGCTAAAATTTCCGTGCCAAAATTCCATTTGTCAGAGTACGAACCAATAATATGGTGACACGTGGCAGACTTAGACGGCTATAGCCGTCTAAATAAACAGTTTTAGCCTTTAGCCTCTAAAAACATTTTTTGAAAATTTTCGGAGGCTTAGCCGTCTAATAGACGGCTATAACTGTTTATTTAGACGGCTAAAGACTAAAACTGTTTATTTAGACGGCTATAACCGTCTATTAGACGGCTAAGCCTGTCACGTGTCACATGCTTATTGACTCGTACTATGACAAATGGAATGTTGGCACGAAAATTTTAGCCGGCTAGCTTAGCCGTCTTTAGCCTTTTCACAAGAACAATGTCCATGAAAAGTAGGCTAAATAAGGATGTCCATTTTTGAGTATTTTCTTGATCAAATGTCCATTTTCGTATTTTTCCCTTTATATTATCTACTAAATTTTGTTTTTCGAGTTCTTTTAAAAAAATGTGAAAGGATGTAAAAGAAAACTGAAAAGGTTTATGTTACCGAGTTTTTTTTATTTTTTAAACGGTAATTTGGATCATTGACGGGCCACTGACCCACCCGATCATCTTCACCCCATTAGGAGGAAACCTACTATAAGTGAAAAAAATTCACTGGCCAACTTAGACCTCCTGTCTTTTTTTTGTCACAAGTGGAACTTGAACCCAAGACCTCTCTCTTTTAGAGAAGTCTTGGATATACACATTTGTTATTAGACTAAACTAGTGGTTGTCTTAGTTTTTTAATAAAAGAAGGAAGATTTTTAGTAATCTTTTTTTGAAACTTTCCTTCCAAATTAGAAGAAAGTGGAAAGAAAGAAAAAAACACATAAATTTCTAATTTTCCATTTCTTCGAACTCCGGTCATTCTTTACTCTTCTTAATTTCCTTTATATTCTTTTCTTTCCTTTATTAAACCCGGACACAAATATTATTTTTCTTGTTTTTATTTAACTTGACTAATCAATTAAACTATTAGCTTTCTTTTTTATATATTTATTGTTAAGATATAAAAATGTTTTTTTTAATTTTATTAAATTCCCGTCATACTGTTTTAGAAAAAGAAGTAAAAAAATTAAAATTTAATTACTAAGAAGCTTTAACGAAGAACTTCTTAGTATTAGTAATAGTAAAATTTTCTTTTCTTTACTTTTGCCACACAAGTTTCTTTCTTTATAAACAAGGCACCACTTCTTCCCCCACTATAATCAAATGACAAAACTCATTCCATAACCCATTCAGCGTGGGTTATATCGACTAACGATAACGTGCTTGTACCATGAAAAATGAGACTGACACCGACTGAAAAACATCAGTATCGTTATCTAACTGTCTTTTATCTATGTTCCGATCTCCACAAATGACTCACCGTAACTTCATACGTTTCTATTATATATTTAACTACGATTCTTTTTGTGTTTAGCCACGTTAGTGTCACCGTCTCAACCGTTAAAGGTCAGACTCCCGTCGCGAAGCACGGGGCAAACTTTATTTAACCATTTTTTCTATTTTTACTTAGTCACGTTAATGTCACCGCCATAACCGTTTAAGGTCTGCTTCACGTTAATATTAGACTCGAGTTATAAACAAAACATTTGGTATTTAGTTTTGAGTATTTGAAACTTTTAATATATATTTTCTTTTATTTTATCGTGAAATGTCTCTATCAAACCCATGACGATTTTTAAATAAAGAGAATAAATGATTCGACATTTATCTGAAAATAGAAAGCATGTTTATTTTTTATTTAATAATCCTACAACTTTTTTTTGCTATAATAAATCTACGATATCATTAATACCTTGTAGATTTATAACTTAAATTCATATTTGTTTAATTATCTCCTAATATTTTTTTTAAGAAACAGCATAATTTTTTTAAAAACTGGAAATTATTTTTGTACGGAAAATCCCTTTCCAAAAGCGTATTATTTAATTGTTTTTTATTTCAATTATCCTTTTGTGTTAGGTTGGGTCCCCGTCAGACAGTTTGAAAGCCACATAAGTGCTGACACGTGACATGCGTGCTTTTGATGTCCACATATTATCGGTACCTACCAAAAAATTGGCCCAGACTCGCGCGCTCACACGCTTGGCACGCACGGTTCATGGGTTGGACACACTTCTCAGATTCCATGTTCGGTCTGACAGCCCTCACGATTGATTGGTATATCAACCGAAAATTCATTTTATCAATTCAAATCAACTATTTAATTTTTTAGTGGATTATACGCATCGTATAGTATAAAAATTCATACTTTTTATACTATAGGACACGAGAATTGCTATTTGGACTGAGTTTTATATGCATTGTATATTATAAAATTTCATAATTTTCTATGCCCGACAGCCTCATACAAGCCTAGTCATTTCAAACCTATACGCATCGTATAGGGCAATACGATACAGTTTAGGGTACGAGGTACCTTCTGCAACTAGTCATCCATCACATCACTATACGCCTCGTGTAGGTCTATACGCGGCGTATAGCGATATGATGGATGACTAGTTGCAGAAGGTACCTCGTACCTTAAACTGCATCGTATTGAGCTATATGATGCGTATAGGAGGTTTGACCAGGTTTGACCAGAATCCTATACGCATCGTATAGGGCTATACGATGCGTATAGAGCCCAAATTTTGTGTATTTAACCATGCAGAATTCTCATTCGAACGTATCATTCAAAAACTTTTCAAACAATTTCATCAAAAAATTATAACCATGTCTTGGTGATGGGATGGTAACTAAGGTTTTCAGGTATATTCTAACGAGTCGCTAGAAAACAACCCGCAAAGTTCTGGCGTTCAAGATATGAATCGGGAGGAGGTCTCGTCCGACGTTTATTCTAATAAACGGGTAAGGCTTCCAGATTTGAACGAGCCACTAAGCAATCTCGATTTCGTATACGGTAAACCGTCTTACCTTACACAGCCCACGAACGACTTCGTGTACGGTGAAGTCTCTTACCCGACACAACAAACCGACGACTTCGTATGCGCGGGGAACAAGCCGGCTAACGAGTCCGAAGACGAGGAACAAAACCATCAAAACGTGTCGTATAAAATTGACCATAATTTTCAGTCTCGTGAACAGTTGGTGGATTGGGCTGTCCGGAGAGGACGTGAGAATGGTTACATCATTGTCACCCGACGATCGAGGAGAAAAGGCGACGACCCGTCGGAACCGTTTATCAAGGTGTGGCTTGTGTGTGACCGTCACGGCGAACGTGCGTCTACTGCCACGATTAGACGTGCCGGGTAGCAAGAAAATAGGTTGTCCCTTTAAATTGGAAGGAGAGTACCAAGAAAATACTTGTGATTAGAAATTAACTATGAAGGATGACAGTCATAACCACGATCCTAGTCAACATTTTGAGGCGCACTCGTTTGCCAGGAGACTGTCTCAGTCGGAACCTGAGATGTTACCGCCCATTCATTTCGATGTCGATCGCACCACGTCTGAAAAGCCGTGAGTGGTGCACCGATAGAGACCTATTTTTTCTCTACTGCCTGCTTATAGGCAGGCGGTGCGCCCTATCCACATGCTTCGCTATTTATTTTGCGTCTGCCTATATGCGACAGAAGCGCGGGTTTTTGTGTATGGCGGCGCGTTCGTCACTCATATCATGCGTGTTCTTTCCTATGGTATGCGCATGAACCTGAGATGTTACCGCCCATTCACCCTGTTCGATTAGACCGCCGCACGGCGAGCGGCATGCGCATCACGCATCGCTTCCTGGGCATCTGGTTCGTAGAGGCCGTCTAGGACCAGGTTTGGGTCCCGGTGCCATTACCGCCGATGCCGGGACAGGGGGACCTGCCTATGCCTGATCCGCTACAGGGTGTGGCAATGGGTGACTCGCCGCACGTCGAGCCCATCCACGACCAATCGCCACAACATTCCCGACACGTACGTCGGCCTGTTAGGCTGGATAGGGCCACCCTGGCATTGCTTGATGGACTTGTTGCCGACTCACGACGACAGGCTCATCATAGCGATCACATGTAGAACCTGATGATGTGGGCGGTTGGCCACGTCGTGGATCTGTAGCGAGCCGCCGGCATCGAGCCACCACCACTACCACCGCCACGTCATTATTAGGACGACCCCGTTCAGGATGAGGACGGGACGGGTCAGGATGACGCCGGAGCCGGTCAGGTTTAGTTGTTTTATTTGTATTTAGTTTGTTTCGTTGTTATGTATGTAAAAACATTTTGATGTATATATTTAATTTTTGGATGTAATATATATAATGTTTTGTTTATTTGTTTGGTTGTCATGTTTAATATTTTGTTGGTTGTAATGATAAATTATAAATGTAAAAATATTATAAATGTTTAAAAAAATAAAAATTATATAAATTCAAAAATAGATAAAAAATTATATAAATTAAAAAAGGTAAGAAACTTACATTAAAAAGTTATATAAATTAAATTAAAAAAGATAATTAAATAAAAAAACCTATAGCCCCGTATAGGATTCTTAAATCCCAAATCTCCCAACTTTTGAAGAAAAAATATAACCCGTGAGCCATACGTTGCGTATAGGCCAATACGTCACGTATGAGATCTAGCCGTCAGACAGGGAATGACACGTGACATTCTGTTGTTAGAGACAGAACCCTATACGCTGCGTATTGGCCTATACGAGGGCGTATAGGGTGGCGGTGTGTCCAATTCGCAATATTTCGTGTCTGAATAGAATCTCTCTTTTTTAACAACAAATTCGTACACAATTATATTTATTAGTGGGTTGGCTCGTGCAAAGCGTCAAAATCAATGAGGCTTTTTGAAGAGCGTAATCGAACCCGAACTGTCTTAAACAATGATTATATTTGGGTGCTATTATTATTATTATAACTATATAAATAATTAGTTTTTATATAGTTAGGTATTTAAATAAGATAATATTTAATTTAAATAGTAATTAGTTATAATAAAAATATAAATAGTAAATCTTAATTAACTATCATAAATAAAATAATATTTAATGTAGTGAATTAAATAATATCATATGAATTAAATTATGGTAATCATTGAGCGTTGAGTTTTAATTGTAATGATGAGGTTAAATGATAATTGAATACATTTTATGAATTGGTAAGATATATCTTATGTACAACAATTTATGTTAGGTGTCTTAAATTTTTTGATAAATTACAAGCATGTCCTTACGATATGTTTTATATAGTAGTATAGATTATGTGACTTGAATCCTTAACTTTTTTTTTTGAAAAAAGACACCTTTTGTTAACACATTGGTACCATTGGGTTACAAGTCCTTTCATATATCAACCATTTAATTAATTTCTTTTTTTATTAGTTTTTTTTAACAACAATGCCTCATTTTATAGCCACGTAAACTATTCCTAATAATTTACATTAATTCGTCAACCTCAAACGAATCTTCACCACTTTAACATCAAATGACTTTGACATTTGCTAAAAATGGATAAAATATAGTTCAACAAATAACCTATACACAAAAATACTGCGTGTCATAATTATGTGAGGTTAAAATTCTTTTTCTCGCTTATTTAATATTTCATTTGGAGTTAATTACATGGATGGTCCCTGTGATTTGCATAAATTATAAATATAGTCCCCAAGTTTGAAAAACTACACTAGTGTTTCACAAGTTTGTTCAAACGTAACACCGATAGTCCCTCGAGTGGATGAACGTTAAGTCTCTCTGTTAAGTAGGTGTGAAAGAACCAAATTACCCTTAACTTTAAATAAATAAATAAACAAAACAATAATTATAATCACATGGGACCCACACTTTAATATTAAAAAACTCTTACACATGGGACCCACTCTTCAGCCCTAAAAACCCCCATCCCACACTCATGGACCAACTTCTCCAAAGGTGCAGGTTCATCACCACCCCCACACCTACCTGCATACCTTATCTTTCTTCTCCAAATTTGGTAAGAACTAAATGCAAATGTCAAGTTGGTACAAGAGCCATAGTTGGAGAGATTCAGATATTTACGATAATGTTTGAACTTAAATTGAGAATGTGACAAATAATAGAATGTCAGTTAGAGCAGCCTAACCATAGATCAAAGAAAGAAAGAAGACATTTAATGTCTTAAACTAAATGTAGACAGTAAATGCCTTAGAATATATAACAAATGCATTAGAACTAAAATAGATAGAATGTGATTTAGAATAGAATACAGACTTGAATGCAAATGTTATTCTTGGCAGGAAATGTTCTGAACCCGAGTAGTAAAGTAAATTAGTAATTTCATACCGTCTCTGTCATTAGTAATTTACCATTGTTAAGGGGTGGCCGACTTTTTCAACAATATTTAGTCGAAGCGTATGTTTGTATTGAACATAAATGACTAGACTATATAAAAGCACAAAAAAAATTATTTAGAAGTGAATATATACAGGTATACATGACGCCATTCAAAGTGGTGACACTGAAGGACATACCATCAGCAAACGAACTATCCTCCTTTCATATTTTACCGGTGGTCCTCACTGTATGTATAAACATTATCAAGATGCTCTAGCAATTTGTAGGATACACGAGAACCCCTAATACTTCATAATATTTACAAGTAATGTCAAATGGCCCGAAATTGGAAGGTATTTAAGGCAATACCCTTCACTTAAAGCCCAAGACCGTCCATATATTATTGCTAGAGTTTTCCAAATGAAAATAGACTCACTTATTCACTTCTTAAAGACTGAACATCCTTTTGGGCAAATAGCATCATGTACTTGCTCAATTACATCCTCCTCATCTTGCTTGAATCATTTTGTTCTAATGTTTCTTTTATGCTTAAATTACGCTATTCATTCTTTTCTTTCAGATCTATACACAAAAGTTTTTTTTTTTAAAAAAGGCCTCCCTCATTGTCATATGTTATTTTGGGTCACGCAAACACATAGAATACAAAGCTCTGAACAAATTGATAACTATATCAGCTGAAATACCAAACCCTATTACAGAACCCCAACTTTATAAAGTCGTCACAAACTTAATGATTCATGGTCCATGTGGCATAGCAAAAACGAATGCTAAGGATTCTTGCTAAAAACAATTCCCAAATATTATGAGCCAACAACTAGAGGTGCACAAAAAAACTGGAACCGCCCAAATACCCGGAACCAGTAAGAATCGGAACCAGTTCTTAAATACCCAGAACCGGGTAAATACGGTATGGTTTTTCAACCAAGAACCGGACATGGAACTGGCGGAACTGGTTCCTTCTAATACCTGGTTTTTCGTAAACGGTTCTTTAGGATACCCGAAATGTGCACCTCTAACCCCAAACCCCAAAACCATATCCGGTTCTAGAAACAATCTAGTTTTTTTTATATAATTTATTTATGTTTTATGACTTTATGTTTTAAACATTTATCTATTTTGTAACATTTTAAGTTTTAATGTTATTTGACTTTTTAAGTTAGTTATTTATATGTTTAATTAATGTATTTATATGTTTAACTAAGTATTTCGAATACCCAGAAGTAGGTTCTTGAAATACCCGCCTTGAATACTCGGAACCCGTAAGAACCGAAACTGCTTCTTGAATACCCGGAACCAGTGTACTTAGGGCATGGTTTTTCAACCAAGAACCGGACCCGCAACTGGAACCGATCATACCCAGTTTTTCGGAACCAATCATATCCGGAACTAGTTTATGAGAATACCCAATTTGTGCACCTCTACCAACAACCACATTTAACAAAAATGGATATGTACATTACAAGAGACGACAAAATGGACATTCTGTTATTAAAAATGGTGTCACATTAGATAATGGTTATGTTGTACCTTACAACAAATCCCTTTGTCTAAGATTTAATGCTCATATCAATGTAGAATATTGTGGGTGGAGTATGATGATTATCTATTTAAGTATATATCCAAAGGTCGTGATCGTATACGTTTCACAACAAGAAAGCCTATTTCAAATGACACACAAAGCCGACCTAAGTAGGTAAAAAACTTTGTTGACGGTTGATGACCGTGTGATAAGTATATAAAAATATAAATAAATATATTTTTAGGATGATTTCACAAGATCAGGTTTTAAATTTATAAAATGATAATTACGTTAACTTAAAACACACACAATAGGCAATTGTACCTATCGCAACATAATATAGTTTAGGTAAGAACCAAGTATCGAACCAATGGACACGGTCGAGTTCCAATACTCAAATTTTGTTATCGTTTAGCCGGATTAATTAGTGAGTGGGTTTTGTGTGCTTGTGAAGCAGAAAAGTAAAATACAGTAAAGTAAATAACATAAAAGTAAAAATGTGCGTAAAATGTGTAACAGAAATGTAACTAGCAGAAAAGTAAATAAGGCGAAAATGATCACATTACGAAATGTATTGCTTCAGGATTCAAATCAACTTGGTACGTGATAATGTTAAGTTGACTAATTCAGTGATATGACTACTACAAACTTTTGACCCGGGTCACCGCTAGGGACTCGTCCTCACTACATCTGATTCAAAGATTATAATCTTTAAAAGTGGTAGTGCCTCCTGTTAGGGACAACATTTACCCTCAACCCATCGAATGGTCATCTCTAGGTTGGTTTAAGACATCGGACTTGTGAGGCCCCAAACCCGGGAAGCCTCACTTGTTGGATTTACTCGTTAACACATAGCACTTTAAACATAAGACATTCAATAACACAGCGGAAACGATTTAAACTTCTTTACATACGCAGCGGAAACATAACATATCTAGACATAACTTGTCAAATACAACTGAAACATGTCTTAATCAACATACTCAAAAGAAAACATAAACAAGATGCCAGATGCTGATCTTCGGGTAACTCTTCTCGCCAAGCCAAGCATCCACTTCCATCTACAGCCACCTACACTTAACTGATGTGCATACTAAAAATCAGCAACGCTGAGTGAGTTCTAACGTTTACTTTAAATCAATTATACAAAAGATTTACTAAAACATATATACTGCCAATAAGGCTAAACTTAACACACTTTACTTTTAAAACATACATACTGCCATTAAGGCTAAACTTAACACACTTTACTTTTCAAACAGTTTAAAACGTATAATAAACCGTCAATTCCTCTTTACTGTACTGCCCTCATGGCTTACATCCATGAACCGACAAGTACCTGGTCAATGCCCCCATGATCAACGACCATGAACCGACAATACCGCTTATCCGTCAATTCCTTGTCACTACTGTACCGCCTCCATGGCTTACATCCATGAACCGACGAGTACCTGGTCAATGCCCCCATGGCTTACATCCATGAACCGACAATACCCTGGTCAATGCCCCCATGGCTTACATCCATGAACCGACAATACCGCTTAACACTAAGGGGAGGTTGCGTGGACCTCCCGAGCAACCGCCGTCACTCATCCCAGTTGTACAACCGTTAACGAACCCAAAGGTTCTTACTAATGGGTAGAACCCATATCTGACATCTTGTACAAGTAACATCTGTCCCAAGGACCTTTATAGCTGGTACATATTCCCGAAGGAAAACTGTTCACTTTACTGTTCATAAATCTTTCTGTAAATCTTGTTCATAACTTAACATATATCATGCCTTTGTTTATGTATATAAAAATATAGTAAACGCTTGCCAAATGATATATCTTTGCTTTTACTGAAATATATCTTAACACATATATCATGCCTTTGTTTATGTATATAAAAATATAGTAAATGCTTGCCAAATGATATATCTTTGCTTTTACTGAAACATAGCTTATCATAAAATACATCTTACTTTCTGAATCATAGCTTATCATATAATACGTCTTACTTTCTGAAACATAGCTTATCATATATATCATGCCTTTGTTTATGTATATGAAAATATAGTAAACGCTTGCCAAATGATATATCTTACTTTACTGAAAACATACTAGCACTTATATTATGCCTTTGTTTATGTATATAAAAATATAGTAAACGCTTGCCAATAATATAATCATACTTTACTAAAATGTACTTTTGCCTCTTTTAAACTTTACACTAACCATAGCTTTTCACTTCAGTTTATAATATATAAAATATAATAAACGCTTTACACTAAGTATGCACACCACCCATAAAGAAAGCAAAAAAAGGGGATTAGAACTCACCTGGTATCTAAGCTGCAACGGTCTACTGGATCTCACACAATCTGAACAATCATAACAATTTGACACTTATCAGACTTAACTCGACGCTAAACGGTTTAACCACTCTAACATACTGACTTTACTTAATCAGTCCTGATGCCTGCGCACTTGCTAAGTGCGCAGACTCTGCTTCCTGCGCACTTAGCAAGGGCGCAGACTTCCCTTCCTGCGCACTTAGCAAGTGCGCAGGTCTCTTTTCCTGCGAACTTAGCAAGTGCGCAGGTCCCTCTTCCTGCGAACTTAGCAAGTGCGCAGGTCCCTCTCCCTCCGCACTTAGCAAGTGCGCAGGTTCCTCTTCCTGCGAACTTAGCAAGTGCGCAGGACCTGCTCGGTGCGCACGACCTGTTCTTGGCGAAAAACCCTAACTTTCGCATTCGGGTCTGATCACTTCAAGATCCCGAACCTGTTTGCATTCAAAACGTTCGTTTTCCATTAAGGAACTCAAATCTATGCTTATCCTTCAGTTTCATCCGATTAAACATAACCTTTTCACCCAAAACCCGAAAAACCCAAATACGAACTAAAACTCAGATCTAGGAGAATCGGTTACCTGTAATCACTTCCTTTTCGTTGCTAAACACTCACGAGACTCTTGCTAATGATTCTTGAGGCTTTAATCCGAAAACCGGGACTTTCTCTCTCTAGACTCTCTCTCACTTTCTCTCTCTAGAATCCGAAAATGAGGATGGAAATGAGAGCTTTTGGCTGATCTTGAGGCTTATAAGGGCCCAAACCCTTCCCCTTTCGGCCCATACACCCCGGCCCAAGCCCGCTTCCTTTCTTTTTATTTAAGTTTTAATTCCTCGTGAATTCTCTCGTGCTCTAAAACTCGGGATGTTACAAGTCTACACTCCTTACAATAGGTTTCGTCCTCGAAACCTGCCATAAGCTATACTGATAGCAAATCACAGAATGGGTGGCATAAACCGTAGCTATGCAAGGCAGCTTGGTCATGAAGGCCATTGTGATCAACTACCACTGGGAGCTTGACCTTGGGCTATCTCAAATTCTAAGGCATCTAGACTAATGGGGCTAACTAATTTAGTAAGGAAATAATAACATAAACTTTCCATATAACAAATAAGAGCTTGCAACGCACCTTACTGAGTCATCTGGTAAACCCTTGCTGTGGCCTTGTTGATGTAAGGTTCCTTCTCTGCAGCCTTACCCTTTCCGGATCCTCCCGCTTCCGCTTTCTTGGGTTTCCTGCAATCTCGGCTCCTGTGTCCATGTTCCCCACAATTGTGGCATCTTGGCCTTTCCGGGCAGTCCCGCGATTGGTGTCCAAACTTGCCACACCTGAAACATCCCACCTGACCCGCTTTACATTCACCTCCATGTCTCCTTCCACATTTTACGCATAGACCCTCAGCTTCTACCCTTGCCCTCCTATCGTTAGGACCCTGGAGTTCCTCGGCAGTTCGCTTAGCTGCTTGTTTCTTGGGTGCTTCAGCAATGACTTCAGAGGCAATGTCATCATAGACAACTCCGCTCAGAACAACCACCGACTCAAAGGTACTCGGTGTGTTGGCATTTACAAATGTACGTATCTTTGGAGGCAACCCTTGAATATAATAATGAATCCTCCTCTCTTCTGTGGTTACAAGATGAGGCACCAGGCGTGCCAGTTCGTTGTACTTGGAAGTATATTGTCTGTGAGTCATGAGTCCGGCTTGCAAAGTCAGGAACTCTCTCTCCACCTTGTGGACTTCATTCTTAGGGCAGAACTTCGAAATTACTAACGCCTTCAGATCATTCCACCTCATTAGCTCGACCGCTTGGTCACCCTTCGCTTGTTTCACAGTCTCCCACCAGTGTGCTGCCTCTCCCTTTAGTGACTTAGCTACGAACCTGACCGCTTGATCCGGTCGACAGTCACTGAGGCTGATGGTGGATTCCATGCCATTGATCCAATCTAAAGTATCTGCTGCTTCTTTCTCCCCAGTTAGCTCAGGGGGATCACAACCACGAAATGCCTTGTAATCGCATCCGCGAGTAGGCGGTGCAACATTCTCCACCAGGATTGGTCCTCCCGCAGCTGGAAGCACCACTGGCCCTTCAGTGGCTAGGATTAAATTGGAGTTCTCCTTAGCCTTCCTCAACGCTTCGTCTAGTATAGCCGGTAAGGTTTCTTTCAGCAATCGGGTAAACTCGCGGCTAATAGCTGCTTGTACTACTGGTTCAAACTCAAACGTCTGGTCATCTCCTTCCGCATGTTCAACATTGTGCTGACCAACCTATGTGTCAGTATGGGTAGTGTGAACACTCCCCTCGATCATTTGATTTATGCCAGTTCCACCGCGGCGGCCTGTACGTCCACCACGTCTTCCTCCTCCACTTCCTCTAGTTCCTCCACGTCTTGCCATTTCTAACTGAAAGATAGGGAACAAAGGGATTTAATTTCAGCATGCTAGGGAATATGTAGAACACAATAAGTAAGGTAAGATGTTAATATACACTGGCCATCTGCAATTAACCATTACATCACTTCTCGTTTTCCATTTATTCGCTTTCATGATTCCACTAAAGCCCCTATTCTTATCTTGACACTCTAAAAGGTAAACTTTACATACTATACGCTTCTGATGCTTTGGCTTGAGTTACCCGTACTGGCATCCGCTACTTGTCCCATTCTCAGTTTAAGTCTGGACATCGGGGATGTCCAAATCTCTCAAACTATGGCTTTGATACCAACTTGTGAGGCCCCAAACACGGGAAGCCTCACTTGTTGGATTTACTCGTTAACACATAGCACTTTAAACATAAGACATTCAATAACACAGCGTAAACGATTTAAACTTCTTTACATACGCAGCGGAAACATAACATATCTAGACATAACTTGTCAAATACAACTGAAACTTGTCTTAATCAACATACTCAAAAGAAAACATAAACAAGATGCCAGATGCTGATCTTCGGGTAACTCTTCTCGCCAAGCCAAGCATCCACTTCCATCTACAGCCACCTACACTTAACTGATGTGCATACTAAAAATCAGCAACGCTGAGTGAGTTCTAACGTTTACTTTAAATCAATTATACAAAAGATTTACTAAAACATATATACTGCCAATAAGGCTAAACTTAACACACTTTAAAGAAAACATAAACAAGATGCCAGATGCTGATCTTCGGGTAACTCTTCTCGCCAAGCCAAGCATCCACTTCCATCTACAGCCACCTACACTTAACTGATGTGCATACTAAAAATCAGCAACGCTGAGTGAGTTCTAACGTTTACTTTAAATCAATTATACAAAAGATTTACTAAAACATATATACTGCCAATAAGGCTAAACTTAACACACTTTACTTTTAAAACATACATACTGCCATTAAGGCTAAACTTAACACACTTTACTTTTCAAACAGTTTAAAACGTATAATAAACCGTCAATTCCTCTTTACTGTACTGCCCTCATGGCTTACATCCATGAACCGACAAGTACCTGGTCAATGCCCCCATGATCAACGACCATGAACCGACAATACCGCTTATCCGTCAATTCCTTGTCACTACTGTACCGCCCCCATGGCTTACATCCATGAACCGACGAGTACCTGGTCAATGCCCCTATGGCTTACATCCATGAACCGACAATACCCTGGTCAATGCCCCCATGGCTTACATCCATGAACCGACAATACCGCTTAACACTAAGGGGAGGTTGCGTGGACCTCCCGAGCAACCGCCGTCACTCATCCCAGTTGTACAACCGTTAACGAACCCAAAGGTTCTTACTAATGGGTAGAACCCATATCTGACATCTTGTACAAGTAACATCTGTCCCAAGGACCTTTATAGCTGGTACATATTCCCGAAGGAAAACTGTTCACTTTACTGTTCATAAATCTTTCTGTAAATCTTGTTCATAACTTAACATATATCATGCCTTTGTTTATGTATATAAAAATATAGTAAACGCTTGCCAAATGATATATCTTTGCTTTTACTGAAATATATCTTAACACATATATCATGCCTTTGTTTATGTATATAAAAATATAGTAAACGCTTGCCAAATGATATATCTTTGCTTTTACTGAAACATAGCTTATCATAAAATACATCTTACTTTCTGAATCATAGCTTATCATATAATACGTCTTACTTTCTGAAACATAGCTTATCATATATATCATGCCTTTGTTTATGTATATGAAAATATAGTAAACGCTTGCCAAATGATATATCTTACTTTACTGAAAACATACTAGCACTTATATTATGCCTTTGTTTATGTATATAAAAATATAGTAAACGCTTGCCAATAATATAATCATACTTTACTAAAATGTACTTTTGCCTCTTTTAAACTTTACACTAACCATAGCTTTTCACTTCAGTTTATAATATATAAAATATAATAAACGCTTTACACTAAGTATGCACACCACCCCTAAAGAAAGCAAAAAAAGGGGATTAGAACTCACCTGGTATCTAAGCTGCAACGGTCTACTGGATCTCACACAATCTGAACAATCATAACAATTTGACACTTATCAGACTTAACTCGACGCTAAACGGTTTAACCACTCTAACATACTGACTTTACTTAATCAGTCCTGATGCCTGCGCACTTGCTAAGTGCGCAGACTCTGCTTCCTGCGCACTTAGCAAGGGCGCAGACTTCCCTTCCTGCGCACTTAGCAAGTGCGCAGGTCCCTCTTCCTGCGAACTTAGCAAGTGCGCAGGTCCCTCTTCCTGCGAACTTAGCAAGTGCGCAGGTCCCTCTCCCTGCGCACTTAGCAAGTGCGCAGGTTCCTCTTCCTGCGAACTTAGCAAGTGCGCAGGTCCCTCTTTCTGTGCACTTAACAAGTGCGCAGGTTCCTCTTCCTGCGAACTTAGCAAGTGCGCAGGACCTGCTCGGTGCGCACTTAGCAAGTGCGCACGACCTGTTCTTGGCGAAAAACCCTAACTTTCGCATTCGGGTCTGATCACTTCAAGATCCCGAACCTGTTTGCATTCAAAACGTTCGTTTTCCATTAAGGAACTCAAATCTATGCTTATCCTTCAGTTTCATCCGATTAAACATAACCTTTTCACCCAAAACCCGAAAAACCCAAATACGAACTAAAACTCAGATCTAGGAGAATCGGTTACCTGTAATCACTTCCTTTTCGTTGCTAAACACTCACGAGACTCTTGCTAATGATCCTTGAGGCTTTAATACGAAAACCGAGACTTTCTCTCTCTAGACTCTCTCTCACTTTCTCTCTCTAGAATCTGAAAATGAGGATGGAAATGAGAGCTTTTGGCTGATCTTGAGGCTTATAAGGGCCCAAACCCTTCCCCTTTCGGCCCATACACCCCGGCCCAAGCCCGCTTCCTTTCTTTTTATTTAAGTTTTAATTCCTCGTGAATTCTCTCGTGCTCTAAAACTCGGGATGTTACAGGACTTAAAATGCTTTATACTAAAGTTAAATAGGTGATTATATTTTGCTCACCGGGAGACAGTGTAACAATGGGACCAAGTATAAATACGTACCGTTCCCAACATAAGTTCACCAAATCTTGGTCGCATAATAATCTCGTATAAAAGTGTACGATTTTAGAAGTATAGACCAAGCCTTGGCTTATCAATCTCTGCTTGTATAAAGACGTACGAGTTTCAAAGGTAGTTTGATTAAAAAGGTTTTTACGATCTTACTCTTTAAAATCAAGACACTCACAAATACAAAAGCGGATTTAGACAATAATAAAAGCCCATCAAAAGATGGTTTTTGAGAACGAATTAGTTAAAGACATAAACATACCACTTCATTAATACGTTAAACATTAATATGCACCAAACATCATCTTCACTAGAGCAATACAAAGAAGTTTTAGCCACGAATGGCCATAACGACTAGCGTAATGATGAGTTTCGTAGGCTCCCCTATTGTGGAACAAGAAGGAAGAGCCCCTCTACTCTCTACTCTAACTACGAGAATGCTCTCTTCTTGAGTGTTCTTTAGGTCTGGATTGGTGTGTGGAATGAAGAACTCAAGCCTCCTATTTATAGGCCTCAAAATGTGCAATGCACGGTCGTGCAATGGGTTGCACGGTCGTGCAAAGGCCTAGGGAATCAAACATGGTACGGAGGACACAATACTGGCCGTGTCACACCCCAACCGACGGCGGAATACGTCGGGGCGGGACATGTAGACTGTTCAAAAGCACATGGTTAAACTAAAGTTTCATATATTAATTAAATCCAAATTTTCACAAAACATGTACAATTATGCAAAAGGAAAAAACAAAGTACACCGTAAATGTTCATTTCAATATTTAACTAAGTCCTTAATCCTATGTGTAGCACCATGTAAATGGTCTCAAAAGTTAGTACCTGAAACATGATAAGAATGAGAGGGTCAACTATAACTAGTTGGTGAGCATACATAGGTTTTGACACCACAAATAAAGTTCAAAAAATTGTTTTATACAATTCATACGATACATGGTCTATAAGGCATTTATGGAGAATCTATAGTTAAACTAAGTGTACAATCAAACCTTGTCACTGTAGTGTTGGATCTATATGCCCAAGGGATAACATTCAATAATATTGCTAATGATATGTGATCCCTAAGGATCACACACTAAGCAATTATCAAGGATACGTTTAAACGTATTTAAACGTTTTAACGTATTTAAACGTTTTAACTTGATCAAGATATATTTTAGTAATTGTCATTTGTAACAGTTACTTAAAGGTCACATATTTATTATACGTGTATGTATTTATATTTAATTGTATGTAAATATATATACATTTAATCCTTTTTGAGAATTTACGTATGTATAGATTATTTACACTTTTATTCAAACTAACTTACTTTGTTTTCTACAAAGTTGATGATACATACATATATTCTTATATTTATTTGTATGCACATATATTAGACATAAAATATGTAATATTATGGCTAACTAACTTGTTTGAATGAAACCAACAAGTCTTGAACCAACTAGATACAATAATGGAGTGTAATGATTGTACATTGCAAGACCATACCTCACCACCATTCCCTTTGGCTTGTTGTCGTGATTTTGGACAGCAAATTGGGGGGCCCTTTTGAGCTCTTTAACATACCCCATCCCTTGATATGATCACTAGGTAAGGTGGTCTGCATAAGGGTCAATATATACCATACCTTGTGTTATGTTCAAGAGAAATTTTGATCACTTTTTCTCCTCTTTTTCTTTGGTTGTTCTCGGCACTTTCAGAAAGTTGTTGTTTGGTTCAAACATTTTCAAAGGATAAAAGGAGTCTTGAACATACCATAAATTAGCTAAGGAGTTAGGCTAGTTTGGTGGGTGTTCTAGTGGTTCTTAAGTGATAATTTCTAGCTTAATCTACATGTATTTGAAGGCAAAACAAGAAGGTGTTCGTGGAGTTTTGCAAATACGTATCTTGACAAGTCTTGCGGGTTTATTTGGGTAGCACCACCTTGAAGGAAACTTGCTTGGTGTGGATATACTTTGGAGGATTTCTACCTTGAGGTCTACATCTATAAAGACTAAGTGTTTAGGCAACCGCTTCTCTTCAAAGGTTGTAGTTCTAAACTCATTTTGTTTGTTTATTTTAGTTTCATTATCTTGCAACTGGATCCTTGGTGGGAATCTACAAAATGCTTTAAAAGATCACGTGTAAAACTGCTTCCGTTGCTTAAAAGTTTTAAACCCTACACGTGTACGATTCCCTTCAGTGGTATCAGAGCCACTTTTGCAAGTTTTGAAACTATTATCTTTTGACAAAATCGGTTTGCATCGTTTTAGAAACCGATCTACTACTTGTATGGATTTTTCACTTAAAAAAATAGATACAAGTTATTTTTGATACTATGTTTATACACTTATTCACCACCATACACATGCATGTGTGGTAGTGAATGGATTGTTGGAAAATTGTCAAGATATATATTTATATGTTTTATGTGTTACTATATGACCAAGCCAAGACCTTGTGTTTTGCGGTAGATAATTATGTTTACATAATTTTTAATTTTGGGCATGCAATAGGACATATGTTAGTCATTTGTTACATTTGGCATGTAATAGGGCATATTTTAGTCATAATCTTTGTACTTTTATTTAATCTACCAAGTGAAGGATGGTACCCAAAATGAAGACAACAAACTTGGAGATTTGGAGATCAAGAAGGAGCTCTAGATTAAGTGGGAGCTAAACTAGGTTTAGGGTCCCTAAAAGACTTGGTGATATTTTTATGTTTGGCTCACAAAATTCACCTACTATTTTGGCTTAGTCATACTTGTGTGGTTGTTTAATTTCATACTTGTTTGGTTGTTTTATATTTTATATCAACACACCAAATGGTTTTATAAAATAACGAGACAACCTTATGAGTTTGGCTAAAATAGAGATTTTGTGAAACTCAAACCACACAATTAGAAAAGTAATAAAATGAAGATTTTATAACTTAAAATACACAGAATATTTGCAAGGTGAAAATAGAGATTTTTGGTAACTTGTAAATGATGCTAAAATAATTTTTAGTATAAATGTCATTTTCGAGTTTTAAATAATTAAACAAGACGTTTAAAATATTTGTCCAAACTCGATTAGAAGCGGTTAAAAATAAGATTTTTATTAAAGGCTAAAATTGGTTTTAGGAAGTGTGTCAAGATAAAGCGACGTATGATAAATATCTAGGATATTAAAACCGGACGCGTCACGAAACATTAAAATGGGGATTTTAATAAAACTAAAACCAATGAAAAATTGTTTATTGGAATACAACAAGTTTCATGCACGAGGAATTTGTTGTATAAAATGTTTTGACCATTTCAAATAAATTTGACTTTCCAAAACATATACGTACCCTTAAAAACTTAAGTCCATGCCATCCTGTTTAAGGACACTTGCACATTATGTGGATGTCCCTATGGTCTGTGATCAACCAATCACTTGGATGACATATAATGAGGTAAGGTGACGTCTCGCGATTCCTAATACAGTCTTAGGCCGACCGTTACAGTCTGAGAATGGGACGACTTAAAACTTGAACTCGGAGTCAGCGAACCACCAATTCCACGGAATAGTTGGCATAGATGAGATTAAACATGCACACTTAACAATAGTTTGTCTATATGATCCCATAATATCTAAGAGTTGTATGGAGATGTAATTGGTTAACGTCACCTACCAATCAACTTAATTTTTCGTAAGAAGCGATCAACCACTTGCGAGAGGTTAAGGGTGATGTGGATCTTAGTCTTTAATGAAATTAAGGTTTTTATAATTAAACCAAAAGGGTAATTAATTTATTACCGAAAACTAATATTTAGACTTTATTTTCATTTTGTAGTTGTCTAACTCTACATTAAACGTAAATCATACATTACGATCTATCCTTTTAAGGATAAATTTAATGTTAGAAATTTCCTCATCTGGTATCGAATCTAATAATAGTTCTTGAACATGAGAAGGAAACTATATGTTCTTGATGATCTCATTCCTTCAAAGCTATATTGCATGACTTCAATAAACAATGATAAGCTTCTAGAGAATCTTAATGATTCTATTGAAGTATCAGTTTGTTGTTGGTTTCTATGGAATCACATCTATGAGAGAAACTTCATTTCTTAGAATCCTATGACATATCATTGTCATTAGAATGGAGATTTTATCACTTCGTTCATCAAGAAAGTCTTGAAAACAAACGGTTATACTATATATGCAAAATGATTGAAGGATAATCCATTAAACTTCATCTTGAGAAGATGGAAAATCTATTACATAGACTTGATTTTCTGAACATCCCGTTAACAATGGCTTAGATGAATGTGTCATTCTAAACTCATTACCTAAACCCTTTGAATAGTTCGCCTCAAACTACAATAAGGATGAAACGGACATGTCAAAGTCTGATCTATATAATTCCCAAGTGAATTTTGAGAAGAGTTCTTTAAATCAGACCTCATGAGACTATTAAATAGAGAAAATTAAGATAAGAAACTACCAAGGCAAGGACATGACTGAATTGTCAGAGATCGTCCGAATCCTAAGCAAAGAAAGCCAAAAAATGACATCTAGAACCATTATGGTATAGTTAGTCATTGGAGGCGAGATTACTCATATTATTTGAATGAGCTACAACGAAGGAAGAAAATTGGTGTGACCAATGCTTCAGGTATCTATACCATATAACTATTTAATGTTCCTCTAACAGAAGTATGCAATACTACATATAACGATCAACATTTATTGAAATGTGCAAGATCCAGTACGAAACTGATTTCAAGTATTGGACTTATGCTTTTGCAGTGGAAGCAAAGATTGCTAATTATAGTTAAATACACTTTATTGTCCATGTACTTGCATTGAAACACGAACAAAGTTGTTTGTTCTAATGTTTCAGTTTCGTGTATATGAATTGGATATTTGAATATGAATGTTATGTTTTGAGAATTACCTTTTTAACAAAATTCCTATTCTGAATACCCAATATTTAAATAGTTATATAGATATCATAATAATCTAAGTATGACTTGGATTAGACTAATCTCTATTATTGTTATAATGATTAAATAAGAAACGTGTTACCAAATTCGAACCGGATTTGGAATTGACTTTTAGCCAATTACATATATATATATATATATATATATATATGTGCGTATGTCATTTGAATCATAAAATAACATAATATGTATTATCTATTAAGGTAAAAGATCGCATGATCAAGCAGTAGTACTTATGGAGGATTATATCGAGTTATAGAGAAAGTCATAATTCATTACCTAAAACTAATGTAATCATTAGAGAGGATTCAATCCTTATTACATAGGTATGAATAAAGTACTTGAAGAAGTTCAAGGTTTTTAAAAGGAAGCTTCCTTCTTATAACCCATAGGTGTTAATGAAAGAAATTCGATTTCTCGAAGATACAAACATCCTAGGGAATATTTTTCATCATCTAAATTTGTAATGTAAAATTTAGTAAACACCATGCAACTACCAAAAGAAAGAATATGATATCATAAGTTGTTATGATAGTCATTTCATCAAGTGATCTAGTATTGTAAAGCCAACATAAGATGTTAGACTTTATGTAAATTAGAAACTAGATTAAAATGCATTTCTAGAAAGTCTATTCAAAAGATTAATTTTACAATCCCAGAAATTGTTGGTTTTAGTGGGAGCCTTGTAAATCTCGAATAAGATTCGAAGTCATTGAAATGCAATAACATTAGTTGACTTTTGTAAAGTGTATCCAAAATGTTATTTCTACAATCTCATGAATTATATTCATAAGCTTGTTGAAGCGAGTGGGAGCTATGTAGAACTCCAATAAGATTTGAGCATATTAATATCCAAAGCTTTTGGTTAACATTAATAAATAACAAAGAGTTGTTATACTTTTGTAAAAGTTTTTTTTAACAAGAGTTGTTATACCAAAACAAATAGTTGTTTTATCCTAACAAAAAGTTGTTAAGATAATAAATGAAACATATAATGTTTATAAGTATGGTAAATTAAACAGTCCACCACTTATGGTATACAGTTTAATGAACTTGGTGGTCTACAATGACCTAACAAACTACCATTATGAAATATCAAATTTTTTTTATGCATATTTCTATGAACAAATTGAGATTCACTACTTCAGATGATAATCCAAGTACAAGGCTTAATTGATCATCAATCCTTATGATTAGATACAAATGTAAGGAAATGGACTTTAGAAGTAAAGACTGAAATAAGATTTTGAAAGGCACTCGTTTTTACACATAGCTTAAAATAATTTTTATGGTGTATTCCATTAAGTTATTCCATTATAGTGACGTACAAAAACGCTTATTATGACATTATTATGAATAACTATCATAATGAATGTGAATAAGGTCCCTCTTCCATAACTAAGACATTTACATGGTGTAACCCTGCAATATTCACATATAAGTGCAAGTTCATAAATCTAATTATGATTGAAGTAAGTTAATCTCTTAACAACAACCATCTCAGTATTGACATAATCAAAATATTTTGTGACATGTCAAACTAAAGATGATATAAGATGTTTTAGTAAAACTAGTGGGTACATGGTATGATATATATATATATATATATATATATATATATATATATATATATATATAATCTTGCTTACAAAAGAAATTATGATCATTTTAAACTTAATTCTAAACTAGAAGGTCTATAAATTCTAGTTCGAAATATGTTTCTTGATAATGATCAAAAGTTCATTCATGCTTGGAATAATGATCTATTATATAGATTTATATGCCTAAAGACTTATATTCTCCAAAAAGCACATTGACATGATCTAGAAAGAGTTCAAGATACAATCACTAAGGGAAAAAGATTGTATATGTCAATAAAGAATATTAAGTAATTTATGCTCAATCTAAGTGTTAGATTATATAATCCATTTCCACTTGGATTAACAAATGGGATCATCATAATGACAAAGAGGACATTAAACTGATAGACTTGTATGTTGAAGAACATGACAAGCAGAATACCAGAAAACCTCAGTAGAAGTATTTCTGAAGTGTTTAGGAATACTTCTCAGTGGCCACAATGTTTTAGAAAGACGTAAGAGCAAGAGTTTGCATATGTAAGAATTCCAAATATAGCAATTTTAAAAATACTATTCCCAAATAGTAATTAGATTGCAAGGATATATGTGGAAGATTTTACACACATCTGATATGTTGTAATAATCACTGAGAATCGCATTTGGTTTTACAGTCCAGTTGTAAAGAAATTGCTCGACTTTAAAAGATTTTAAAATGTAGCAACTAATTAATTATCATTGGAGAATGAATGTGTTTTGGGTTGGAAGTTGTTCCAAAGGAAAGGCACATAATATAACTTTTGAAACAAATATTGAAGATTGTATTTGGTTTCACAATTATGTGTAAACTAAATTCCTAGACTTCAAAAGTGTTTCAAAGGATCGATTGATTAACGTTTATTCATTAGAGAATGATAGTGCTTTGTGTTAGAAAGTGTTCTAAAGATAAAGCACATTGAGTGGTTGTATAACCACATGAAAGTCTAAAACTAAATCTAAGATTTGCTTCAAAGTGAAAGTAGTAACGAGGTGATTATCATACATGATGAATGCAAGATATGATAAGTGAATTAGTATTTGGGTATTTGGAACACAAGTAACGATATTCTATCTGGTATGGTCTATTAGGAATAACCATATTCAGTAATATATGTTATGTTCTATATTAACATGTTTAAATCCATGAATAACTAAGTTATTCTAAATTGTCTGTAGTCGATCAAATTATGAGAATAATCTTGAATTAAGACTATTGTGAATAGGGTTGGTTAACATTCATGAGATTGAATGTATAAGGAGTTATGACCAAATTCACAAATATTTATTAGGAAATAAATATTGGATGTGACACGCTTCAAAATTACTCCATGGATCTTTGTCATGTGTAAGTTTTCAGATTAATGGTATTGTCACTATATCCTCTGACCTGAGATGCATACTAGGGACTCGATTATACCAAGGTTGTGCTTTGACGTAGTTTAATGCTACTCTTTAACCAGGAAGTTATAAGGGATGCTATTGGGTAAAAAGTGAGGTATAGTGAGAGGCGTATGTAGTCAATATGGGATATGTTTCCTTATTTTAATAAGTGGTTAACATCTTGAGCCCCTCGATGATTCAAACTGATCTAAATGCATGGCCATGCTCAAACCTAGTTTGTTACATCCCTTTGAATCGGAATCGAGATACAAAGTTGTTGAACACTATGTGAGATTGACTTAGATCCATGTCTCATGTTTAACTAGATGTCTATTACAGAAAGGATAACTGAAAAATTATCATATACTATTGCCTTTGTAGTGTATGTTTCCTAAACACTTGGTTTTAGTGGGTGACTGAAGTCATATATCATTAGGAGTAGTGGGGTGTTGCTAAACGTACTATACTGTTTATACAATTGCATGTTAGACCTTGTGCAAGTGGGAGATTGTTGGATCTATATGCCCAAGGGATAACATTCAATAATATTGCTAATGATATGTGATCCCTAAGGGTCACACACTAAGCAATTATCAAGGATACGTTTAAACGTATTTAAACGTTTTAACCCGATCAAGATATATTTTAGTAATTGTCATTTGTAACAGTTACTTAAAGGTCACATATTTATTATATGTGTATGTATTTATATTTACTTGTATGTAAATATATATACATTTAATCCTTTTTGAGAATTTACATATGTATAGATTATTTACGCTTTTATTCAAACTAGCTTACTTTGTTTTCTACAAAGTTGATGATACATACATATATTCTTATATGTATTTGTATGCACATATATTAGACATAAAATATGTAATATTATGTCTAACTAACTTGTTTGAATGAAACCAACAAGTCTTAAACCAACTAGATACAATTATGGACTGTAATGATTGTACATTGCAAGACCATACCTCATCACCATTCCCTTTGGCTTGTTGTCGTGATTTTGGACAGCAAAAGGGGGGGGGGGGGGCTTTTGAGCTCTTTAACATACCCCATCCCTTGATATGATCACTAGGTAAGGTGGTTTGCATAAGGTTCAATATATACCATACCTTGTATTATGTTCAAGAGAACTTTTGATCACTTTTTCTCCTCTTTTTCTTTGGTTGTTCTCGGCACTTTCAGAGCAAAATTTCTGCCTGAAAGTTGCTGTTTGGTTCAAGCATTTTCAAAGGATAAAAGGAGTCTTGAACATACCATAAATTAGCTAAGGTGTTAGGCTAGTTTGGTGGGTGTTCTAGTGGTTCTTAAGTGATAATTTCTAGCTTAATCTACATGTATTTGAAGGCAAAACAAGAAGGTGTTCTTGGAGTTTTGCAAATACGTATCTTGACAAGTCTTGTGGGGTTTATTTGGTTAGCACCACCTTGAAGGAAACTTGCTTGGTGTGGATATACTTTGGAGGATTTCTACCTTGAGGTCTACATCTATAAAGACTAAGTTTTTAGGCAACCACTTCTCTTCAAAGGTTGTAGTTCTAAACTCACTTTGTTTGTTTGTTTTAGTTTCATTATCTTGCAACTGGATCCTTGGTGGGAATCTACAAAATGCTTTAAAAGACCACGTGTAAAACTTCTTCTGTTGCTTAAAAGTTTTAAACCCTACACATGTACGATTCCCTTCATGTTGTGAGGCATAACCCGCAGGTTACCCTAATGTAATGTCGGTAACAAACACCCTAACTGGGTGGGTTTGTCAGACGCAATAGATATATCAATGTTAACCGTTGGATTGTATTGAGTTAATGATTGTACGAATGTCATGTATATGTAGTCTTAACTCATAGCATTTAAGCATAAAACACAAATACCACATAGCATCATATTATTGAATTGTATATGAGTAAATTGCAAAGAGTTCAAAGTATAATCATGTTTCACCCCAAAAAGTGCAAAATGTAAAAAGGTGCTATGTAAAACTCACCTTGATATTATGATAGATAACTCGCACGACCAGACCTTCCCCCCTCCTTATCGTTCCCGACTGAACATACCCAACCCTAACCATTTGCTTACACTAGGTTACGTAATGTCAACTGCCCAAACCATGGGGCTTTTGATCTCTAGACTAAAACGAAACTGCTGATATAAAATTTACTTGGAATGATTATGAATCAAATGCGATTGTTAGGATGCACAGGCTTGGCGTTCTTGGTGCTTGTCAGGGTTCCAGAGATAAAATGCGTTTAAATTGAGGGCTGGGAGAGTTTGAAAAAGGTTGTGCGAAGGTGTGTGTGTATATAAATTCAATCAACTCCCTCTCAAATACACGGTTTGGTTGCGATTTGTGTGTAATAGCTATCGACACATTAAACGTCTCAATTCGATTAATTGCAGATGAATTGGGTTGCGAAATAGGCTTGCATACATGCAAGATTAATCAGTGCATGATTTTCGGGATTAAATGCGTTTCAATTTGCTTGATTTGGAGTCTAATTGATTCAGCTTTGAGCCAGGGAAGTCAAACTATTCGAATTGATTTAAATCTAGGTTTTTGGCCGAGCAAATTGTCAAATTGAGACTCTAATTGGGCCTGGGATGGTATATGATCGATTATGCACGCATGGGAAGTCTATAATAAACAGGTTCGATTGGAAATGGCCTTGAATTGCAAGGTTTTGGGTTTTTTGACTTTTAAAGGTCAAACATTGGTCAATTTGGTATGAGTGTGGGTCAAATTTGAGGTCAAAGGTCAAATTTCAAATGTGGGGGTTCAAGCTTGTGAGTCCAAGGGTTCAAAACAACTTATATTAAAATTTGTTATAAAAAATAGTTTTTATAAAAGTTTGTAAACTAAACATCATTTATTTTATTTTTAAACTATTTTATATAGAAATTCCATTTTTATAATATTACTAATCATGTAAAATGGTTTATATAACTATATATATTTACATATATATTTATATTTGAGTACATGTGTATATATATATATATATATATCTATATAAAGAGATGTTAATACAAAGTATATGTTTATTTACATACATAAGTTACATGTATAATAGAAAACAATATGTTATTGCAAGGTCGAAATTTAGAATTGATATACGTTTAATGTGACATAGGGTGTTGGACAATTGCTTTGAAATGAAGTGTCATTACATAAAAAATAAGATAAAATTATACCAGAAAAATCGTGGATGTTACAGCACGACCGTGCATCTCCCTGCTTTCTCCCAGTTGTCTTTTAGCTGCTTGGTTGACTTTTGTTGACCAATTTTGACTTCTTGAGGGTCAATGCTAGGGAATGAATCTTCTAGAAGCTTGAATTCTTGGTGTTTTTGATAGGATTTAGCTTGATTTATATTTTCAACACCGAATAACCTGCAATTACAAAATATATGTGTTTTAAGCATAAATTGCAAGATTATTATTCAATTAGTACCATAATGTGGGATTGTTATGTAAGTAAAATATATATAAATGATGGCATATCATAACACCCCACACTTAAAATTTGCTTGTCCTCAAGCAAAATCATGCATGATCACACCCATAACTAAAAAGTTTACAAAGTTAATGGAATTTCAACTAGTGTTGAAACTTCTGGATAACTCTTGAGCTGCTTATTCTCTTTTTGTATTTTTCTGTTTTAAGATGATGGAATCCATGACAAGTCTACTAGAACTTTGATTATGCAAGAACTCCTCACTACTCACAATGTTCACTCATCTCTAGGGTTATATATATATATATATATATATATATATACGGATAATGTAAGTGAAGTGGAACACTCAAGTTCGGATCGAATTATGCAATGGTCATAAGCTTGTATGCAAATCAAGTCTCCACCAACTAACTAAGTAGTATGCATGAATCAAGAGGACTTAAAAGGGTTGTAATGTGACTAAAGTAAAACTAAGGGTGAAAATGAAAATCTTTTTGGATTTTTAGGGGTTTTAAAAGGATTTGAAGGGTTGCAGCTATCGCGAAACACTCAGCTACGGCCTCATGGCTTAAAATGGAAAATACTAACAGGTCCCTCTATAGTACTCAGATCATGAGGGTATAACTAATATGAGAGCTCATTTATGGTCAGATTGCCAGGACCAAATTCTCTTATCAAATTCAACTCGTCCCTTATTGCGTAAAATACATCGCTGCCTTTTCGTATGGTTCCCACGGCTTGTAGCCTAACAGCACCAACTTCGATCAGGTATGTATATTCACTTTGGGCTCGAGTTTGATTCTTGATACACTTTCAATCGTGGCTCCAGTTGCCACACTTTCTACACTTATCATATCTTTTGGCCCTTCTTTTGGCGGCACTTTTTGACAGGCCGTAAAATAGTGGCAATTGTTCTTCCTTACGCCACCGTTTTCGTACATACTTGTTGATTGAAAGATATTTTTTTCGGTGTTCGGTTGGTAATTCATGTTTTGTGAAATGAATGCATGAAAGCAAATTGAAATCAAAGGATATGCATGTCCGGTTCTTTTAGGTTTCCCGGTAAAAAACCAACTTTTTTTTAAGACAAGACAACTCCTTCAATAATAATTCTTTCTCAATTTCGTTGAAATAATGTTTCTGTGAGTTTCTGCAGATAGTTTGGATATTTTCCTAATGCATCCACCTTTTGTATATTCCATTTTTTCTAAGTAAGGCAGATTCTTTCCAAAAAATAGTTTTTATAAAAGTTTGTAAACTAAACATCATTTATTTTATTTTTAAACTATTTTATATAGAAATTCAATTTTTATAATATTACTAATCATGTAAAATGGTTTATATAACTATATATATTTACATATATATTTATAATTGAGTACATGTATATATATATATATATATCTATATAAAGAGATGTTAATACAAAGTATATGTTTATTTACATACATAAGTTACATGTATAATAGAAAACAATATGTTATTGCAAGGTCGAAATTTAGAATTGATATACGTTTAATGTGACATAGGGTGTTGGACAAGTGCTTTGAAATGAAGTGTCATTATTACATAAAAATTAAGATAAAGTTATACTAGAAAAATCATGGATGTTATAGTATTCCCAAGTTGAGGGAATTTCGTCTCCAAATTCAAATGATGGAGGCTATTGAATGAGGAGAAAAAAAAACAAAATGAGGGTACTTACGCTTCATTTGATCCTCACGTTTTCTTGAGTAAACCCTGAGTTACGTTTAGATTCTTAATGAGCTTGAAAGTTAGGCCGAGGAGTACGATTGATAACAAGGTTTAGGTGTGTTTCTTAAGGTCAGACATGAATGGTGTCAGTGAGTTTAGTTTAAGAGGATTAAGGAGGAGGTTGTGGAACGGGTACTGGACTTTTAAAGATGAAAAGTATCACTCGAGATGAAAATGATGAGAATTTGGTGATCAAAACTTGTTTAGGATGTAGCCTAATATGTTTAAGATATAATACTGGTCAAGCGGTTTTACAAACATTGGTCAAGGTCAGAATAACATAAAACTTCTCGTGATACGAACAACGCTACTTCTGAGAATATGACAGGAACACTTATATATAGGAAGTACCAGCGGCGTATCCACCATGCCCTTATCGCATCACATTAGTTTCGTTACTATATATCCCGATAGATTTTTACGTCATAACACACGACATAATTCACTATGTTTTCCATGCGCTGATTTTTATAATTACGTGTGCACCCATAATTACTCGAATCGTCGCATGGTCTGTATAGATCCTTCTGTTGTGTGCGGGCCAGGAGAGGGTACTAAATGACTTAAGTGTATTGCTTTCACGTTTGGGCTGCTACCAAGTAACTGTGTTCCTAGATAGTAAGGCTAATCAGGAAACTAAAGAGTAATAATGTAGTATAACTTAATGTTCCATCGCTTAATTGTGTTTGAACAAGAATACGTCAAACCTTGAGTAGTTTAAAAGTGTTACCGCTTCCTCGTGTTTGAACAAGAATACGTCAAACCCCGAGTAGCTTCTGAGTGTTATAGCTACGTCGTGTTTGAACAAGAATACGTCAAACCCCGAGTAGCTTCAAAGTGTTTATAGTTTTCAAGTTTAGTGCATAAAGTGTATGATCATGTCTTGTGTATAATGTGATCAGCCAATTGCAACAATTGTAAATAATTTAGTTCCGTGTATAATGTAAACACTCAAGTTTCATGTATGATCTAGTGTTACGCACATTGCAAGAAAATAGGTTTCATGTATAATGTGAATAATTAGGTACCATGTATATAGTAAACAAATGAGTTTTGTGTACAAGGTGAACAATTTAATATTTATGTATCTTGAAAACAAACAAGTTTCCATGTATCATGTGTATCGAGAACAACTAAGTTTCATATATCATGAAATAACTCTTACATCATGTATGTTGTGAATCAACTAAGTTTCATGTATCATGTGATCAATTTTATATCATGTATATTGTGAATCAACTAAGTTTTTATGTACTATGTCACCAATCCAACATCATGTATATTACAAGCAGCATGTATCATGTAAATCTGTAATGCCCCAAACCCGGGAGGCCTCACTTGTTAGATTTACTCATTCACAGACAGTTCTTAAACTTGAATATCAAATAACACAGCTGAAAATTTCATTTAAAACATATCATAACCTTGTTCGACATGCAGAAGCGTAAACATTGTCTAAACAAAACATAAACATAATCAAAATATAACGGGATGCCAGACTTCATTATCAGCCGGTTAACTCTTCTCGCTTGCCAAGCATCACCGTCCATCGCCCGTACCTGTCCTTAACCTGAATGTGCATACTAAAAGTCAACTACACTGGTGAGTTCTAGCTTTACATAAAACCTCAACATAAACATTTTGCCAAAAACATAACAGCTATTTATTTAACAAAAGCGTACGTAAAACATGCAATAACTTAACATCATCATAACACCGTAACATAGTATCATATCATAAGTCAACATGAACCGAATCTGCGCCTTCTTGTAATCGTCAATTCCATACATCGTATACCAGCGGATGAACTTAAGGCTCGTTACCTCAAAGTCATCCGTCACCCGGGTCTCCTAAGGCTCGTTACCTCTAGGTAGACCAAACATATGTCTCCTAAGGCTCGTTACCTCTAGGTAGACAGAACATAACTTGGTACTATTTCCCCGCAAGGAATAGTACCTTCCATCGGGATCCCGGTAATCCCATGGGTGACCGTCGTCACCCCATCCTCAACCAGTTGTACAACCGTTAGCCAGCCACAAAGGCCCCACATAAGGGTAAGGCCAATACATACATACATACCCTAGCTCCCGTAGGAACTCGTGGCAGATTCGTTCATTCGTGACTTTCTCAAAACCATTACCTCATTTTAGTTAAAGCATTCGTACGTTTTATTAAATAACATTTCATTCGTAAACATTTCATAAACTTCGTTTGGCAAAACATTTCATAACATCGTCCTTCGTAAACATCATTTTATAAACCTCATTTCGTAAATATCATTTCGTAAACATCGTTTCGTATGTATGCACACCAGCCCAAAAATATTAATTAAAACATTTAAAGAAGGGCTTCTAGAACTCACCTGAGATGAACAGGGTCAAAGGTCTCTAAAGGATCTTCTAACCTGTACGTACACAAGCTAACCTTAGCTTCACATACAATTCGTTACATTTCATCTCTTTATACCGAGAACCTAGGGGTACACGGTTCTTTCCTGTGACTTTAGGAGTTCACGGCTCAAGGGGAGTTTTCGGCTTAAGGGAAGTTCTCGGTAGTTTTCCCGTGAACTATAGGGGCTGTGAACCTGAGGTTCCCGGCTTCCATTCCTCCCGAGAATTCCAGTCGTTAACCCTACCCGGAAACCCAGTTCGTGAACCGTACCCGTGAACCCCTAGCCGTGAACTATACACTTCTTTAATTCTTAACGAAAATCAGACAGAGTCCCGTTTGTTTTTGGTCTAAACCCGACAATTCCAATTGTCTATTTCCATGTATAAATCATATCCAATAATTCTTGATAATCGAGTTTTAACTACTAACCTCAATATTTATCTTCCATACTTTTATCACTTATATAAATAATAAATCTTGTCGGTTATTGTTTGTTATTTATTTATAACTCTACACGTCCACCCCCTTGAACATGGCATTCTTGACCCGAGTCAATAATAATAATAATTAATATTCTACGGTTTAGAAGGAAGGTACCTCCACGAACACGGCTCCAAGAACACGAACCCGTATCGTACCCGAACTTTGACATGAACCGCTCTTTTCGACTAGGCCCGTAACTAGACCGACGGACTCCGAATTAGGTGATTCGAAGGTTAATGAACTCGTCTCGACACGCCGGTCTCAACTAAAGGAATTCCTTATTGTTAAATCTCATCATAATCTCCTCGTTCTCATGTCTTGAAATCATCATCAACCTCGCCACCACCGAATCATCGTGAACCACCGTGACCACCATGAACCACCATGTCCATCATGAACCATCATGTCCTCCTTGAACCTTCACCACCCTTCATCCTTATACGAACTGCCACCATCCCTGCCGTGAAGCTCACCACCACCACCATCTTCTCCAACCACTGCTGTCACCATCTCCTTCCTTAAGTACACCGCTGTCATCTATACCTTGCAAACACCACCATTTACAACCATTAACACCCGTTTGCCGTGAAACATAATCACTACCTTCATCATCTTCATCGTGAGACATGTACGGGCACCACCATTAAAACCTGTTAACAACCTTCGCCGTCTCTGTCGTGAAGCTTACCTCCATCGCCACCACCCTTACTTTAATCAAACATCACCATTCACGTCATAGTGCTTACCTTTATTTCCCTTGTTCTACAACTACTGTCACTGTTATAACACCACCACCGTTTACCTACAACCATCGTTAACCACCACCACGTCCAACCGCGTCTACACCTGCTGTCATCACTGTAATCGCGTCAATAAACCCATTTCTTTTGTGAGACTTCCACCCAGATCCCTATACCGCTGCCGCTGAGCCGTACGCGACCCTTGTTACCGGAGTACAACACACCATCGCTCACTCTTTCCAGCTCTCTTACCGGAGTATTTACATTTTCAACTTTTTAATTCCATTAGTGGTTAAATTATCGTGCTATACCTTCGCTCTTGCCAACCTTAGTACTAAACGAAATCCCGTATTTTTAGTAAAATAAATTGGGATGTTACAAGTCTACCCACCTTATAAGAATTTCGTCCTCGAAATTCGGTGCCTCTTATGCATGACTAGAACTACGCTTCTCATGACTAGGTTGCCTCTCAGGTTCCTTTGAGTTGGTAGGTCTCGTGTTATTTGAATGGTGATCATTCGATGCCACTCATAGGCTGTCCGAAGTTAGGGTTTACGTGTCACTGTTACCTCTTCCTCTTTGTAACAACGCCGCAGATGTTATATTGAATAGTATAACTTACTTTAATCTCATGCACTTCTCATGGCTGGACTTAACACGAATCCACCAAGCACTTGCGTGGATTTGTCATGTTGAGCGGGTCGTGAGCCTTTTTATAACTTAGGCGTGTGTCCTAGGAAATTTAGCGTCTTTCATCTAAACCAAACCTTAGACTGTAGACGTTGATCATTCCTTGCTTCACCATTGCTAGATTTTTAGGTAGTCTTGACTATACCTCTCAAGTTCTTGGTAGAGGTTATCTCTTTCGGCATCGTACATCCCTGGTCGATCTTTCACATCTAACCGTTTAGGTCCTCATCTCATCATTCTACGTGACATGTATTATCAAGCTCAGATTCGTCCACCGAAGACTCCATTTCCATAAATTCATCTCCGCGTTAAGTTTGTCTACTCTGTCATCTAGATGGTTACCATCGATCATCTTTCGACTGTTTGGATCATTGTGTATACCTCATAAGCTACCCATGGTGCGTTCGTCCTCGAAGGACCATACCATGCCGTTCACGAATGAATCATATCATCCCGTTCTTGAAGGAATCCTACTATTAAGTTTCCGAAGGTACCGTACCGTCTCGTTCCTGAAGGAACCACATCGTCTCGTTCCCGAAGGAACCATATCGCTTCGTTCCCAAAGGAACCGCATCGCTTCATTCCCGAAGGAACCATATGAATATTACCCATCATACTCAACTTGTCGGGAAAGTATTCATTCAGACGGAACACTAGGTATACGACCCTTACATTCATTTCTTCATACACAATCTTCTTCTAGTCTTTCTTTCAAGCTTACTTGTCAAGGTTTTGCATTTCACATCACCGATTTGTTGTATCCATTCTTCTTTCATACCACTGGATGGTCTTGGGGATTGGCATCCCCTCGCGACCTGATAGTATACATTCTATAACCTCTCATGACCGTTAGCATTTGTGTATGCAATTATTTTAAAATCGCGTTCATAGGTTTCGTTACGAGTATATGAAGCGTGCGATGACACTTGTACTTTCATTTCCTTTCTAGTTTCAGTGGGTCCTTTAGCGGCTTTCCAATTCTAGCAACACTCGCAACTATTGATTAGACTTACATGTAGTAGAGCGTTCTCTGACTCGTCTAGAGTCTGTGCTCGTACTCGTGCCTTCCATATCATCATTGGTCCAATCTTTCCCTTCCAATTCATTATGAACATCAATCTATGGGTCGGATCTGATTTCGTTTGGTTTAGCTTGCACGCAAAATCTAACATTGCGGTTCCTCGCTATCGGTCGTTGTTGGCATATCTACCTTCTCGTCTCAGGTTACACTCATCTTAGTCATCTGGGATTGTCTTCTACATGGGGAGATGCCATCTGTGCATTCGTGCACTCATATATTCTTTGGACATCCACTTGTGTGGTTATTTCCTTCATACTCATGCATACTTCGAAAATAGACCGATCTTTACTCATCATAACATGTTGGTGCTAAGCGTAGTCCACACTCTCTCCTTGGCATTCTTCATACGTATGCTCATCTGACATTAGGTAAAACCAAAGTTTCATTCCTCCTCCTCTTGCCCGTGGCTCGTACTCGCTGACATCACTCACCTTTGTAAGGTACACCATCTTTGACTTCGTTACTATTACTTATGATGTTCATTAATCTCTTTAAATCGTTACTCGGCTGACTAACATCTCGTAGTCATAGTTGAGTAATTGGGTCAACTCTGATATGTAAGCATTAATCAATACCATAAGATTCGCCATCATGCACGTGCACCTGTAAATTCACAATTTCGCGGATCCAAACAAAATTGCCAATTTACCTTACTCGAGCATTCTAGTGCCTCTTATAACACTTCATAATACTCGCGTCTCTTCAAAGTTGAGATTTCGTCACGATATTCTTCTCGACACCTCTTATCTCTCTCGCGTTAAGTCCACACAATAGAGGACAACTCGAAACACACTTGTACGGTCTAATGCACACTACCTTATGGTTCCGTATGAATACTTACCTCTTTACTGTATACTTAGTGAACGGGCATCCTACCGTGTCGTCCGGTATGACCCCCACCACGCCTTCTGCCTATTATTCCGACCTTTTCGTTGTATAAGAGAATGAATCCAATGTCATCACGCTAGTTAACAAATAGAATTCAACAAATACTGTAAGATGTTAATATACACTAGCCATCTGCAATTAACCATTACACTACCTTTCGATTTCTATTTGACCACCTTTGTGATTCCATCATTACACATGTCCTAATCTATTACTTTCTAAGGCATACTACATACACATACTCTACTTTTCATACCAGATGTTGTGGCTCGATTTACCCGTACTGCATCCGCTTTCGGTCCCATTCACAGTTTAAGTTTAGACACTGGGAGTGTCCAAATCTCTCAAACCTGGCTCTGATACCAACTTGTAAGGCCCCAAACCCGGGAGGTCTCACTTGTTGGATTTACTCATTCATAGACAGTTCTTAAACTTGAATATCAAATAACGCAGCGGAAAATTTCATTTAAAACATAACATAACCTTGTTCGACATACGGAAGCGTAAACATTGTCTAAACAAAACATAAACATAATCAAAATATAACGGGATGCCAGACTTCATTATCAGCCGGTTAACTCTTCTCGCTTGCCAAGCATCACCGTCCATCGCCCGTACCTGTCCTTAGCCTGAATGTGCATGCTAAAAGTCAGCTACGCTGGTGAGTTCTAGCTTTACATAAAACCTCAACATAAACATTTTGCAAAAACATAACATATATTTATTTAACAAAAACACGCAATAACTTAACATCATCATAACACCGTAACATAGCATCATATCATAAGTCAACATGAACCGAATCTGCGCCTTCTCGTAACCGTCAATTCCATACATCGCATACCAATAGAAGAACTTAAGGCTCGTTACCTCTAAGTCATCCGTCACCCAGGTCTCCTAAGGCTCGTTACCTCTAGGTAGACCAAACATATTTCTCCTAAGGCTCGTTACCTCTAGGTAGATAGAACATAACTTGGTACTATTTCCCCGCAAGGAATAGTACCTTCCATCGGGATCCCGGTAATCCCATGGGTGACCGTCGTCACCCCATCCTCAACCAGTTGTATATCCGTTAGCCAGCCACAAAGGCCCCCCATAAGGGTAAGGCCAATACATACATACATACCCTAGCTCCCGTAGGAACTCGTGGCAGATTCGGTCATTCGTGACTTTCTCAAAACCAGTACCTCATTTTAGTTAAACATTCGTACGTTTTATTAAATAACATTTCATTCGTAAACATTTCATAAACTTCGTTTGGCAAAACATTTCATAACATCGTCCTTCGTAAACATCAGTTTATAAATCTCATTTCGTAAATATCATTTCGTAAACATCGTTTCGTATGTATGGACACCAGACCAAAAATATTAATTAAAACATTTAAAAAAGAGCTTCTAGAACTCACCTGAGATGAACGGGGTCAAAGGTCTCTAAAGGATCTTCTAACCTGTACGTACACAAGCTAACCTTAGCTTCACATACAATTCGTTACATTTCATCTCTTTATACCGAGAACCTAGGGGTACACGGTTCTTTCCCGTGACTTTAGGAGTTCACGGCTCAAGGGGAGTTTTCGGCTTAAGGGAAGTTCTCGGTAGTTTTCCGTGAACTATAGGGGCTGTGAACCTGAGGTTCCCGGCTTCCATTCCTCCCGAGAATTCCAGCCGTGAACCCTACCCAGAAACCCAGTTCGTGAACCGTACCCGTGAACCCCTAGCCGTGAACCCCTAGCCGTGAATTATACACTTATTTAATTCTTAATGAAAATCGGACAGAGTCCCGTTTGTTTTTGGTCTAAACCCGACAATTCCAATTGTCTATTTCCATGTTTAAATCATATCCAATAATTCTTGATAATCGAGCTTTAACTACTAACATCAATATTTATCTTCCATGCTTTTATCACTTACATAAATAATAAATCTTGTCGGTTATTGTTTGTTATTTATTTATAACTCTACATGTCCACCCCCTCGAACATGGCATTCTTGACCCGAGTCAATAATAATAATAATTAATATTCTACGGTTTAGAAGGAAGGTACATCCACGAACGCGGCTCCAAGAACACGAACCCGTATCGTACCCGAACTTTGACATGAACCGCTTTTTTCGACTAGGCCCGTAACTAGACAGACGGACTCCGAATTAGGTGATTCGAAGGTTAACGAACTCGTCTTGACACGCCGGTCTCAACTAAAGGAATTCCTTATTGTTAAATCTCATCCTACTCTCCTCGTTCTCATGTCGTGAAATCATCATCAACCTCGCCACCACCGAACCACCGTGAACCACCGTGACCACCATGAACCACCATATCCATCATGAACCATCATGTCCTCCTTGAACCTTCACCACCCGTCATACTTATACAAACTGCCACCATCCCCGCCGTGAAGCTCACCACCACCACCATCTTCTCCAACCACTGCTGTCAGCATCTCCTTCCCTAAGTACACCGCTGTCATCTATACCTTGCAAACACCACCATTTACAACCATTAACACCTGTTTGCCGTGAAACATAATCACTACCTTCATCATCTTCATCGTGAGACATGTACGGGCACCACCATTAAAACCTGTTAACAACCTTCGCCGTCTCTGTCGTGAAGCTTACCTCCATCGCCACCACCCTTACCTTAATCAAACATCACCATTCACGTCATAGTGCTTACCTTTATTGCCCTTGTTCTACAGCTACTGTCACTGTTATAACACCACCACCGTTTACCTACAACCACCGTTAACCACCACCACGTCCAACCGCGTCTACACCTGCTGTCATCACTGTAATCGCGTCAATAAACCCATTTCTGTTGTGAGACTTCCACCCAGATCCCTATACCACTGCCGCTGAGCCGTACGCGACCCTTGTTACCGGAGTACACCACACCATCGCTCACTCTTTCCGGCTCTCTTTCTCTCCCCGACTGAGCTGCCACCATCGGAGTATGCAACATGGTGCCGTGAGTTATTGTAAGTCGTCGTCCCCTTGTGTTCCTGAAATAGAGATGAGCTCTTTCATACCAACCGGGCAAGATATGGAGGCTACCGATCGGGCTAGGGTTTCAACGGTGAAAAAGTTACATGGGAGTAACAGGTCGATGAGGGGAGGACGGAGAAGGTAGGAGGCGGCTGGGATTATAAAAGAGAAGATTAGGTTTTCATTATTTTAAGGATTTTTCACTTACACCCCCTACATTTTGCAGTATTTACATTTTCAGCTTTTTAATTCCATTAGTGGTTAAATTGTCGTGCTATACCTTCGCTCTTGCCAACCTTAGTACTATACGAAATCCCGTATTTTTAGTAAAAGAAATTGGGATGTTACAAAATCAATCCTCTATTATGTATTATGTGATCAACTAACTCTCGTGTGCTAAATCTGGTATTATGTATTTTGCAAACACTAAGTTTTATGTGATCCATCTAGTATTGTGTATTTTGTGAACGTGCATACGTAAGTTATTGAATCTCATGAGTGACGTATACTAATGAATTTTTGTACGTGATCAAGTATTACGGACAAGCGTGTTGTTTGGTGTCCAAGTATAATGTGGGTAGCGGGGTTGTAGCTCTTTAAATCTAGTTGAGGTTTGTTAATGTCTACACGAAAGGATTTATCTCTTTGAAGTGGCAAGTACACCTGTACATTACCGAAGGTGTAAGATAGCGAGGAGGTTCTGTGAATGTTATGAGTAATGTGTTTACGAAAAACTGATTTCGTTTGTAAATAAATAAGTAATTTATTCTCGTTTGTAAATTAATAAAATGGCGAGAAATAGTTTGAATAACTAACTATATGGATAACTAATGAAAACCTTTTTATTTAATTTTTAATTATTATAAAAGAATATTTTAAGAAAACTTTATTGGCTAAATTATTTAATAATTAACCCAAGGCTTAATAATAATTAATTTAACAAGAAAAGTCATAATTAATTATTAATTAAAATAATGTTTTTATAAAACAAGTTGTATTAAGTTTCCTCATAAAGTGAAAAAGTTTATGCAAAATTTATATTTCAAAAATTAAAGGTTTGATAATTAAAATACCGATGTTGTTTAAATCAGATAATAAGATGGTTTGTTTACGAAGAAGGTTCATAGGTACGTGCATTAATTTGCAATGAATGGGAAGATGATGTTTGAGTGATCTTGATGAAAATATGACGCTAATATTAAATCAACGAGTAATGACATTAAAGATGTAAAACAAAACTTCACATTGAATGATAAAATGTCAAAAGCTTAATTCAAACATAAGGTAGCAGTTTCAAACGAGAATTTAAAGACAAAGTAGAATAATCCAGCTAGCGTCTCAGATAGCTCTCAACGAGGAAGCAGATGAGCACTAAGACGAACATTGTTATGGTCACTCGGATAGCAAACCGGGCCTCATCTCTAGCTGCTTTCGTGCCTTTCTCAAGTATTTCTTTGTCTTCTTCCAGGCTTGAAATCTTCTCCTCTTGGCACCATACTTGATTCAATAGGCTATCTATTCGCTAACCTAGTAGGTCGTGTCTTATCCCGTGCTCCATCCCTTACCTCACAGACTCTGAGGTTCTCACGTATTGGTGGACAACATCAATCCCATAGCACTAGTGGGTGCCATGGTGTGCCTTGCCCTTGGATTAGGATGATATGGGTGGGGTGCTAGGTAGGGGTCTCTCAAAGGGGATGGTAACCGGTTGTGTAGGTGAGGTGCCTGATACGGGTTTCTTGATGGGAGTGATCTAGATGCTCGAAGTCTTGGGCCAGTGTTCCTAATCCAATATGCTCTTATGTCGAACCTTGGCCAAGCAGCTGGGGGTGTTGGTGACCGATACACTGGTGACCCGATGTCTTCTTCCTGATCAGACTCTGCTTCGGGATGGTATACCGGGGAGGGAGGAGAGTAGGATTCCATGTCTGGCAGAGAAAAAAAAATGAAAAGGTTGTAAGCGATAATAAAATAATGAGTGTTAAATATAGGAGTTCTCATAGATTTAGAGTTTGACTAGTCATAACACCGAGTCTTCACAATAGTATTTTAGAAGTAACATTTGACCTATAAGTAGTGCATCCATGAGGAGAATTCCCAGGAAAGAGGGGTGGGTCACAAGGACACACTTAAGTACCATGTCTTTCCTTAGCCAGAATCTCTCATGGGTCTACACACTCTTCCATCCATCATGTACTAATAACACTATTGTTCGGCTCATGGTCATGATGAGAATCATTGTGGACTGGGCTTTGAGGCCCGAATGTGAGGTTTATTTACTCCCACAGGCTTCTTCTTCTTGGAGGATAAGTGGGCTTCTTAGTTTATTATTAATGGGCATTAGGCCCAATAGTTTAAATTTTGTTCATAAAAGATTATGGTATCATGTGTGTGAGATTAAAGGTGCATGAAGAATTAGGTGTGTATAAGGGTGTGGTGAAACTTAGGGTAGCACTTAATGAATCAAATAGGTAACATGTAGATAACAATGTTTATAAGCACAAGAGTTATCAAATAGTGTGACACATAGACTATTAGGTATTGTATCATGCGATGTAATTACTTACAATAAAATGTAAAAAAATATTCACACAAAGTAGTAATCATGTAGCATTTAATAATGTGACAAAAATCATAGAGCTTGTCATTTGATGGGTGTTCTAAGGTTATAGTCTACGTCAAAAGTGTCTAATAACCTAATTTGCTATAACCAAGGCTTTGATACCAATCTTTACACCCCAACCGATGATGGAATACGTCGGGGCGGGACATGTAGATTGTTCAATAGCACATGGTCAAACTAAAGTTTCATATATTAATTGAATCCAAATTTTCATAACACTTGTTCAACAAAACATGTACAATTATGCAAAAGGAAAAACAAAGTACACCATAAATGTTCATTTCAATATTTAACTAAGTCCTCAATCCTCTGTGTAGCACCTTGTAAGTGATCTCAAAAGTTAGTACCTGAAACATGATAAGAATGAGAACTATAACTAGTTGGTGAGCATACATAGGTTTTGAAACCACAAATAAAGTTCAAAAAGTTGTTTTATACAAATCATACGATACACGGTATATAAGGCATTTATGGAGAATCTATAGTTAAACTAAGTGTACAATCAAACCTTGTGACTGTTGTGAGGCATAATCCGCAGGTTACCCTAATGTAATATCGATAACAAACACCCTAGCCGGGTGGGTTTGTAAGACGCGATAGATCTATCAATGTTAACCGTTGGCTTGTACTGAGTTAATGATTGTACGAATGTCATGTATATGTAGTATAAAACACAAATAACATATATCATCATATTATTGAATTGTATACGAGTAAATTGCAAAGAGTTCAAAGTATGATCACCCAAAAAGTGCAAAATGTAAAAAGGGGCTATGTAAAACTCACCTTGATATTGTGATAGATAACACGAGTAATAGGTAACACAAGTGATTTGCAATTCACGAAGTTAACCTAGGGTGAATTTTTATGAATTTGAATTAATAACATGCACAAAAACTAAGGTAAAGTCTATGGGTTCCACAGGTTTTAAGTGTAGAGATGGGTTTGTGTTAGTCTATGTAGAGGATGTGTATATGTTAGTGTTTGTATTTGAATAAAAGTGTAAAACATGATTTCAAGGTAAATAAAATAATATTTGACTTAGGATTGTACTAAAATGAATAAATAAATTAAATAAATAATTTTTTTTAATCATTTAATTAGATTATGGTGCCTTAAAAAAAGAGTATTGTGAAACTATATTTACTTAATAAACTCTTTTTATTTATTTATTATTGTAATGTCATTAAAAAGAGGGAGTGTAAATATATATTGGTATATATATATATATATATATATATATATATAGGTAGAGGTTAGGCTAGAAAGCGATAAAACTCTACAAAGTCTAGGAAGGAATCTGGGCCATTAGATCATGGTCATTTTTGGTGGAGATTAACGCGGTGACATTTTGGTAAATAGTTGGAACCTGGAAATCACCAGGAGGGGTAGAATAGGAAGATTCAACCCCAAAGCTTGCATATGCAAGTCACATGCCATTTCCCCCATTTTTTTAAAACGTCCGTAACTTTTTTATACGTCATTATTTTTTTTAAAATTTCACCATAAAATCGAGCATTTTTTATCTTTCCAACGAGTATGGTATTGCTAAATATATAAACTCTTTTAAATCGTTTTTGTTTAAATTACATTAAAGTGGGTTTTTTTTCAACATTGTGTTTTACATCTGTGGTGTTTTACATTCTATGGTGTTTTACATCTGTGGTGTTTTACATCTATAGTGTTTTCAACTGGGTATTTTTTAATATTTAGTTTTTCTAGTCATGGTGTTTTTCAACATGGAGTTTTAATGTTTTACACATGCGGGCCAATTTGAACATGACGTTTTAGCTTTTTTGTTCATGGTGTTTTCACAATGACAAATTTCAACATGGGCTTTTTTGGCTTTTTTGGTTATGGTGTTTTGACGTGTTTATGTTTATGACGTTTTGCTTCAGTCATGGTGTTTTACACTTTTAGCTTAAAATTTCAACACCATAAACATAAACTTGGTTAAGGCTGTGTTCGAATTAAAGTTTGTTTCTTTTAACATGATGTTTTACATCTATGGTGTTTTTAATCGGATGTTTTTCAACATTGAGTTTTTGTAGTCATGGTGTTTTTCAACATTGAGTTTTTTTAGTCATTGTATTTTTCACCTAGGGGCCAATTTGAACATGACATTTTAGCTTTTTTGGTCATGGCGTTTTCACAATGACAAATTTCAACATGGTCTTTTTTTTTGCTTTTTTGGTCGTGGTGTTTTGACGTGTTTATGTTTATGGCGTTTTTGCTTCTGTCATTATATTTTGCACTTTTAGCTTAAAATTTCAAGACCATAAACATAAACTTGGTTAACGATGTGTTCGAATTAAAGTAAGTTTTCAATATGGTGTTTTATATCTATGGTGTTTTCAACTGGGTGTTTTTCAACATAGAGTTTTTCTAGTTATGATGTTTTTCAACATAGAGTCTTTCTAGCCATTTTGTTTTACACCTGGAGGTCAACTTTAACATGGCGTTTAGCTTTTTTGGTCATGGTGTTTTAGTTTCTTTATAAACTCTTTGATAAATCACAATGACAAATTATGATCCAACATGACGTTTTAGTTTCTTTATAAACTATTTCAACATGGCGTTTTAGTTTCAATATGTGTTTTCAGAATCACAATGACAAATTAAAACGCCAAATTTCCACATGGTGTTTTTGGTCATGGTGTTTTCACATGGCGTTTTAGTTTATCATTGTGTTTTATAACTGTAACGTATAATTTATGTTGAACTAGACGTTTAAAAAAAAGGTAAAACACCATAAACACAAACATGGCAAAACACCATGTATATGGAAGTTAAAGTATAAAACACAATGAAAAACTAATCGTCGATTAAAATTTTACGCAAAAAGTGTAAAACACCATGACAAAACAAAAAACGCCATAAACATAAATTTCATAAAATACATGTATATGATTGTTGAAATATAAAACACCATGTGTAAAATGCACAATTTCAAAAACCATGTGTAAACTCCATAAAACTTCAGAGAACACCATAAAAACTCACAAGTTCAAACAATACCCAGTTGGTGAGTTTTTTTTAATATAGCAATACCATACTCGTTGGAAAGATAAAAAACGCTCGATTTTATGATATAATTTTTTTAAATAATAACGCATAAAAAAGTTATGGACGTTTAAAAAATGAGGGGGGAAATGACATGTGACTTACATGTGCATATGCTGATTCAAGGATCTTGTGTTTTGACACATGTATCCTTTCCCTCCTTTTCTATTCATGGACACATGTCGCGCTGATAATCCTTCCTACACTTTTTAGACTTTTCTCCCTTTCTAGCCTAACCCTCCCCTATACATACAAACATATATATATATATTTGAAATTAAATATGACTTAACTCTAAAATGAATTCATAGGTGAAAAGGGTAATTGATTTAAATGAATAAATTTCATTTTATTTATTTATTATTAAAATAGTATGTCCTTAAAATAAAATATAGGAAGTGTATTTATATATATATATTAATATATATTTAGGAAAATTTTATTTTTTTGAGTAGAGTTTAAACCTTAATGACTTATAAAATTGTTTAATGAAATTATTTAAAATGTTAATGTATTGTATAAAAAATTTGTCACCATTTTTATAAAATACATAGTACATAGGCTTTAATTAAAACTACTAATTTTAATTAAAATTAGATTTCTTCTTAATTTATTCATATTGTAAATGAGGCTTCAAAATCTTTTGAATTGGAAAAATACTAGTTCTTAATTGAAATCTGCTTATCTTTGTATATCTTAGTCCTAAATGATAATGGGTTTTATAAAATAATTTTATAATTTAATTCTGCAGCTAAAAATGATTTTAAAAAAATAATACACCACCCGGCTCGAACCTGGGTGGGTTCTGCGTAGGCACAACGGTTTACCGCTGGACTAGGAGGCTGATGCTGATAACAATTTGGCCCGAAAGTGTTTAATCTATATTGGAGAATGGGCCGGGTCTCAGGCTTAAACCAATGCAAAAAGGAAAAAGGCATGGTGCGGGGCGTGTTCGAGCCGCGACCTTGCCTGCACAGTGTATGAGTTTTACCGGTAGACCAGGGCATATGCCTTGGTAGAAATCCGATTCCCTTAAGTTAAAACTCGCACGACCAGACCTTCCCCCTCCTTATCGTTCCCGACTGAACATACCCAACCCTAACCATTTGCTTACACTAGGTTACGTAATGTCAACTGCCCAAACCATGGGGCTTTTGATCTCTAGACTAAAACGAAACTGCTGATATAAAATTTACTTGGAATGATTATGAATCAAATGCGATTGTTAGGATGCACAGGCTTGGCGTTCTTGGTGCTTGTTTAGGTTCCAGAGATAAAATGCGTTTAAATTGAGGGCTGGGAGAGTTTGAAAAAGGTTGTGCGAAGGTGTGTGTGTATATAAATTCAATCAACTCCCTCTCAAATACACGATTTGGTTGCGATTTGTGTGTAATAGCTATCGACACATTAAACGTCTCAATTCGATTAATTGCGGATGAATTGGGTTGCGAAATAGGCTTGCATACATGCAAGATTAATCAGTGCATGATTTTCGGGATTAAATGCGTTTCAATTTACTTGATTTGGAGTCTAATTGATTCAGCTTTGAGCCAGGGAAGTCAAACTATTCGAATTGATTTAAATCTAGGTTTTTGGCCGAGCAAATTGTCAAATTGAGACTCTAATTGGGCCTGGGATGGTATATGATCGATTATGCACGCATGGGAAGTCTATAATAAACAGGTTCGATTGGAAATGGCCTTGAATTGCAAGGTTTTGGGTTTTTTGACTTTTAAAGGTCAAACATTGGTCAATTTGGTATGAGTGTGGGTCAAATTTGAGGTCTAAGGTCAAATTTCAAATGTGGGGGTTCAAGCTTGTGAGTCCAAGGGTTCAAAACAACTTATATTAAAATTTGTTATAAAAAATAGTTTTTATAAAAGTTTGTAAACTAAACATCATTTATTTTATTTTTAAACTATTTTATATAGAAATTCCATTTTTATAATATTACTAATCATGTAAAATGGTTTATATAACTATATATATTTACATATATATTTATATTTGAGTACATGTGTATATATATATATATATATCTATATAAAGAGATGTTAATACAAAGTATATGTTTATATACATACATAAGTTACATGTATAATAGAAAACAATATGTTATTGCAAGGTCGAAATTTAGAATTGATATACGTTTAATGTGACATAGGGTGTTGGACAATTGCTTTGAAATGAAGTGTCATTACATAAAAAATAAGATAAAATTATACCAGAAAAATCGTGGATGTTACAGCACGACCGTGCATCTCCCTGCTTTCTCCCAGTTGTCTTTTAGCTGCTTGGTTGACTTTTGTTGACCAATTTTGACTTCTTGAGGGTCAATGCTAGGGAATGAATCTTCTAGAAGCTTGAATTCTTGGTGTTTTTGATAGGATTTAGCTTGATTTATATTTTCAACACCGAATAACCTGCAATTACAAAATATATGTGTTTTAAGCATAAATTGCAAGATTATTATTCAATTAGTACCATAATGTGGGATTGTTATGTAAGTAAAATATATATAAATGATGGCATATCATAACACCCCACACTTAAAATTTGCTTGTCCTCAAGCAAAATCATGCATGATCACACCCATAACTAAAAAGTTTACAAAGTTAATGGAATTTCAACTAGTGTTGAAACTTTCGGATAACTCTTGAGCTGCTTATTCTCTTTTTGTATTTTTCTGTTTTAAGATGATGGAATCCATGACAAGTCTACTAGAACTTTGATTATGCAAGAACTCCTCACTACTCACAATGTTCACTCATCTCTAGGGTTATATATATATGTACGGATAATGTAAGTGAAGTGGAACACTCAAGTTCGGATCGAATTATGCAATGGTCATAAGCTTGTATGCAAATCAAGTCTCCACCAACTAACTAAGTAGTATGCATGAATCAAGAGGACTTAAAAGGGTTGTAATGTGACTAAAGTAAAACTAAGGGTGAAAATGAAAATCTTTTTGGATATTTAGGGGTTTTAAAAGGGTTTGAAGGGTTGCAGCTATCGCGAAACACTCAGCTACGGCCTCATGGCTTAAAATGGAAAATACTAACAGGTCCCTCTATAGTACTCAGATCATGAGGGTATAACTAATATGAGGGCTCATTTATGGTCAGATTGCCAGGACCAAATTCTCTTATCAAATTCAACTCGTCCCTTATTGCGTAAAATACATCGCTGCGTTTTCGTATGGTTCCTACGGCTTGTAGCCTAACAGCACCAACTTCGATCAGGTATGTATATTCACTTTGGGCTCGAGTTTGATTCTTGCTACACTTTCAATCGTGGCTCCAGTTGCCACACTTTCTACACTTATCATATCTTTTGGCCCTTCTTTTGGCGGCACTTTTTGACAAGCCGTAAAATAGTGGCAATTGTTCTTCCTTGCACCACCGTTTTCGTACATACTGGTTGATTGAATGATATTTTCTCGGAGTTCGGTTGGTAATTCATGTTTTGTGAAATGAAGGCATGAAAGCAAATTGAAATCAAAGGATATGAATGTCCAGTTCTTTTAGGTTTCCCGGTAAAAAACCAACTTTTTTTTAAAGACAAGACAAATCCTTGAATAATAATTCTTTCTCAATTTCGATTAAATAATGTCTCTGTGAGTTTCTGCAGATAGTTTGGATATTTTCCTAATGCATCCACCTTTTGTATATTCCATTTTTTCTGAGTAAGGCAGATTCTTTCTAAAATTGTCCAGATGATAATGAACTTGAAATGACACATAGGATAATTTTCCCATTTTGAAGACGGTCAGCCAATAACCGGTGTTTGCGAAAAGCTGGTTGGGTGATAAGTATGGGTAATAGAAAAGAAAAGGCGGATAATATTTTTGGGATTTTTGGATAATAAGGGTGATAAAGTCCTAGGTGCCTCAATCATTTTCATGCTTCCACTAGTTCATGGTCTTGATATGTATAAGTCATACAAGTTCTAATTATGCATAGAATTCAATCGAATAAACACTCAATATACCAAACGAAAGAGCATGCAAAAATAATGATAATAATGTTCATAAAAAGGCTCAGATTATTCTAACATGTAAAAGGGTGGGATAGGGTTTAATGATTTGTTGTGCATAATTTCTGTTTGTTTTTACTTGCCATGTCTTCATTTTATTTAATTAGGTGCAAACTCCAAGAGGTTTAGATTTAAAAGGGTTTAAATTTTTTAAAATTTTTCGGGTTTTTATAAAAGGTAGATTTTTGTAATGTTTTAGTCAAATGGATAGAAAATCACAAGTTAAATTTTACTGCTCTAAGGTTAAAAGTCCTCAATCTTTAATTCCCCACCCCACGCTTAAAACTGTGCATTGCCCTCAATGTACAAATGCATGTAATGGAATGCTCTACAGGAATTTAAATGCATGGAGTTTTAAAGGAAAAGAAACTGGTACTCCCCCGGTCAATTCGGTGTATAACCTAAGGCCAAAATTTATTGTTGCTGTCAGGCTATGCCTATCAGCTACTAGTCAACATGTTGCTTCAAAGACCTCATCGAATTTCTCAGTGATTTGGTGTGGTTTCCGGCTCCAGCCTCGTAGAGGTGGAGTGTAACTCCTCAAAGTGGAGAGATGATCTGGTGATGTTATTCTACCTGAAACGTAAAAGAAAACATAAAAACGAACAAGGAAAATAAAAGATAGTAGTTAAGCTACTAAGGTCCTAGTATCGAGAAGGCATATCTAGGGGCTGAAGTAATTAGAACTTAAATTTGGAGAAACCAAACCTGAGGTCCATGATTTCTGCCGTATGCACCAACTTCTCAATTTATTTATGATCATTGGGTTGCCTCCCGGAAGCGCTACGTTTATTTAAGGGTCTTTAGCCCGACCCGTACGTGCTTCATCAGTCTTTCTTCAGGTGGGGGTAAACAACCTCCCCTGTGTCTCCCATTTCTTCGTTCACATCATTCATCTTTGGTAGTTTATCAAAGTTCTCATCGATCCAATTAGTGTTGTCAAGATCCTTGGTAAGGTCTATTGTCTTAGGATCTGGTGTCTTTGGTTTATTAAGATCGGGTGCTTTTCCTTTTTTTCAAGTCCCTTGCTTTCTGTAGTTGATAGTCCAGATTGGAGTCGATAAAGTGAGAGATTTCAAGAGGATCACTTGACATGCATTCATATCCTCCTATGTTGTATGTCATTGATTGTTTACCGATACAGAGCGTTAAAATTCCTTCATTCATGTCAATGACGTCTCTAGTGGTGGCTAAGAATGGATGACCCAATATTAATGGTATAAAAAAGTTTTGTCCTATTTCAAAAACCATGAAGTCGGCAGGGGAGACAAACTTGCTAACTTTCAGCAATAAGTTCTCAATGACACCTATAAGTGTTTTACCCGATCCATCCGCGAGTTCAATGGTTGCAATAACCGGTTGCGGTTGTCCAATGTCAAGCTTTTGAAACATAGTGGAGGGCATAACATTTACGCTTGCTCCTAGATCAGCGAGCGCGTAAGTAATAGGTAGCCGCCCTATAGAACATGGTAAGGAGAATTTCCCAGGATCTGAAAGTTTCTTTGGGAGATTCCTTTTAATAAGAGCGACACAATAATTTGTTCTTTTTATCGCTTCTTCCATGTTTCTCTTGTTTGTGAGGAAATCCTTCAAGAACCGTCCATATTTTGGCATTTGTTGTATAATATCCAAAAAAGGAATGTTGACATCGATATGGCTCAAGAGCTCTATGAATTTGTCATATTGCTCGTCAGTTTTCTGCTTAACTAGCCTTCCTTAGTATGGTATGTGAGAATTGAACGTTCTTTTTGGTGGGATTTTTGGAGGGAGGTCTGCCGTAAGAGGTTGTATTACACTAGGTTGTGCTTTCTGAGTGGATGAACTTGCGGGCAGTGGACGGAGCGGTACTCTGGTGAATATCTCTCTCCTAGGTGATTGGACTTCTTCTCCTGGCATTAGTGGCTCTGGGTAGACTTTGTTATTCCTTAGAGTAATAGCACTTACGTTGGCCTTTGGATTAGTCTCAGTGTTACTCGTGAGACATCCTGGTTGTCTTTCGGATAAAATTTTTGCTATTTGTCCTAATTGCGTTTCAATGGATTGAAGGGTTGCTTTATGCGTCTTGAAATCAGCTTCATGTAGGCTAAACCTTTCCTGGTATTGCTTGTGACGAGAATCTGCTAGGAGGGCTTGACTTTCAGTAGTAGAGATTAGCTTAGTCACTGTGTCTTCTAGGCTCATCTCGTTACCCATCTTGTTTGTTCCTTGGAATTGTTGACGAGGTTGAAAGTTCTGGGGTTACCTATGTTGAAACTGTTGTTGTTGTTGTCCAAAACCAGATTGTCCTTGGTTGTTGTTGTCTTTCCGGCTAAAGTTCTGATGATTGCTCCATCCAAGGTTGCAGGTGTTGCTATAGGGGTTGTTTTGTTGGCGATTTGTTACGAGGAAATCAACTTTCTCGACATCGGCTGTGATGCTCTTCACTTCTTCCATTGTGTCAGGTGTTGGCTTGCCCTTACTAATTTGGTTTAGTCTTGTGGTAAGGGCGTCTACTTAAGCAGACAATGACGTGACAGCATCGACGGCGTGAACTCCTTGCCTTGTTCCCCTGCTAGTCCTTGGGTTGTACCATTGATAGATGTTCTTAGCTATTTCTTCAATTAGGTTGTATGCCTCTTGTGGCCTCTTGTTTCTAAAGATGCCACCCGCAGTAGCGTCAAGTGTCTGACGGGCTTGATTATTCAACCCATTGTAGAAGGATGATACTTGCAGCCAAACCTATAACCCATGGTGAGGAGATTTCCTTAGCATGTCCTTGAAGCGTTCCCACGCCTCATATAGTGATTCACCATCGTCTTGAGTGAAAGTGGTGATATCATTTCTTAACTTAGCGGTCTTGGCCGGTGGTTAATACTTTGATAAGAACTTCTGGGTGAGGTCATCCCAAGTAGTGATTGACCCGGTAGGGAGTTGATAAGAACTTCTGGTCGAGGTCATCCCATGTAGTGATTGACCCAGTAGGGAGAGAATTAACCATTCCTTAGCTCGTTCGCTTAAGGAAAATGGAAACATTCGGAGACGAATGGCGTCATTCGACACTCCGTTTAGTTTGAAGGTATCACAAATTTTGAGGAAATTTGCGATATGGGCATGTGGATCTTCATCGGGTAATCCGTTAAAAGTGCATGATGACTGGATCATGTGGATGACATGAAATTTAATCTCAAAGTTGTTAGCGTCAAAAGTTGGTCTTGTGATACTAGACCCCAACGCGTCAAGTGACGGTCTTGCAAATTCATCGATTTTCCGGTTTTCTACGGCCATTTTTTAGCACAGTTTTCTCGAACTCGGCGGTGGAAAGAATATTACGGGTTCTGCTAAGGGTTGATATAAACCACTAGTAGAACTTTGGATCATACACTACCTGCAACAAAGCGTGAAAGAAAAATAGATGGAAAATGAAAGGCTAATCCGTTAACTCGAATTTTTCTTGAAATCACCGTGTCCCCGACAACGGCGCCAAAAACTTGATGCGCCAGTGATAAGTATATAAAAATATAAATAATTATATTTTTAGGATGATTTCACAAGATCAGGTTTTAAATTTATAAAATGATAATTACGTTAACTTAAAACACACACAATAGGCAATTGTACCTATAGCAGCGTAATATAGTTTAGGTAAGAACCAAGTATCGAACCAATGGACACGGTCGAGTTCCAATACTCAACTTTCGTTATCGTTTAACCGGATTAATTAGTGAGTGGGTTTTGTGTGATTGTGTAGCAGAAAAGTAAATGACCGTAAAGTAAATAACATAAAAGTAAAAAAAATGTGCGTGAAGTGTGTAACAGAAATGTAACTAGCAGAATAGTAAATAGCAGAAAAGTAAATAAGGCAAAAATGATCATATTATGGAATGTATTGCTTCGGGATTCAAATCATCTTGGTACGTGATAATGTTAAGTTGACTAATTCAGTGGTATGACTACTACAAACTTGTGACCCAGGTCACCGCTAGAGCCTCATCCTCATTACATTTGATTCACAAATTATAATCTTTAAAAGTGGTAGTGCCTCCTGTTAGGGACAACATTTACCCTCAATTCATCGAATGGTCATCTCCAGGTTGGTCTAAGACATCAGACTTAAAATGCTTTATATTAAAGTTAAATATGTCATTATATTTTGCTCACTGGGAGGAGGTGTAACAATGGGACCAAGTATAAAGAGGTATCGTTCCCAACATGAGTTCACCAATTCTTGATCACATAATAATCTCGTATAAAGACGTACGATTTTAGAAGTATAGACCAAGCCTTGGCTTATCAATCTCTGCTCGTATAAAGACGTACGAGTTTCAAAGGAAGTTCGATTAAAAAGGGTTTTACGATCTTACTCTTTAAAATCAAGACACTCACAAATATAAAGACGGATTTAGACAATAATAAAAGCCCATCAAAAGATGGTTTTTAAAAACGAATTAGTTAAAGACATAAACATACCACTTCATTAATACGTTAAACATTAACATGCACCAAACATCATCTTCACCCTAGCAATACAAAGAATTTTTAGCGACGAATGGCCATAACGACTAGCGTAATGAAGAGTTTCGTAGGCTCCCCTATTGTGGAACAAGGAGGAAGAGCCCCTATACTTTGTACTCTAACTACGAGAATGCTCTCTTCTTGAGTGTTCTTTAGGTCTTGATTGGTGTGTGCAATGAAGAACTCAAGCCTCCTATTTATAGGCCTCAAAATGTGCAATGCACGGCCGTGCAACGGCCTAGGGAATCAAACAGGGTACAGAGGACACGGTACTAGGCCGTGGGGAGCAAGGGACAGCAATGCACGAACGTGCATTGGGATGCACGACTGTGCATCCCCCTGCCTTCACCCAGTTTTGTCTTTTAGCTACTTGGTTGACTTTTGTTGAGCAATTTTGACTTCTTGGGGGTCAATGCTCTGTAATGAATCTTCTAGAAGTTTGAATTCTTGGTGTTTTTGATAGGATTTAGCTTGCTTTATATTTTTAACACCGAATAACCTGCAATCACAAAATATATGTGTTTTAAGCATAAATTGCAAGATTATTATTCAATTAGTACCATAATGTGGGATTATTATGTTTGTAAAATATGTATAAATGATGGCATATCAGCGGTCGTTTCATTTGTCCACATGAAACTGCTTGGAGGATATTCAACTTCCCTATTCAGAATACAAATCCTTCTGTCCAACTATTATCTGTGCGTTTATAAATTCTGCAAAGCATTACGTTTAAAGATTCACATAAGTTACACAACATAGTAGATAATCCAATCATAAGACGAACAAATTTAACAGAAGTCTTCAACTGATGACACTGGACATCACTGTAAGGATCAAACCTAATAGGCTAACGCATCAATAGATTACCGAGATGTACAGAAGACAAGTTTTGTGAAGTATGCGGCCGCATACTTCAGGCCCAGCCGCATACTTCGAGTATGCGGCTCCCCAACCATATACTTGGTGTGTGTGGCCCAGGCCCAGCCCTAGCCGATTAGTTTAAATAGATGTTTTGATTATTGTAATCGGTTAGACGAGTTGTTGAATGATTGTATTGTGTATTTCAGTATTCATATCAATATACGAATCATTTGATTGATGAATTGTGTCTCGTCCTCTTAGATTATACCTACAAGTCACGTGTCGAGTCTGTTTCCGCCAGATTCAACACACTGTTGAAATCGTTGATTGAAGATCCTCAAGAATCCGGACCTTACAATTGGTATCAGAGCCTTAGCGCTCATATGTGAAGCTTGCAACGGATTTCTTTGACTCGTAAGGTATCAAAGTTATTGTTCTTAGCATTTGTTAAACTGACTTATGCTTTTTGGAGAATTTCTGGACAGTGAGAGGACTCGGAATTGTGTTTCCGTCACTAGTATTGTAGTTTGCGATTTAATCAGTGGATATTTGGCCAGAAAATCGAGGTAATTTGCTGTTAATTTCAAAAATGTACAAGTTTGCGGTTCTGGAAGTTTGTGGATTTCTGAGGTTTGCGGCTGTAGAGTTTGCGGTCATCATCTTTGCGGTTAGAAATTTTTGGGTTTCCTTGTTTGTTAAATCTTTCCATTATTTCAAGTTTGCGTTTGAAACCAACTTTGAGGCTAGTTTCCAAGTTTGCGGTTGTTACTTCAAGTTTGCGGTTATACTTCAAGTTTGCGGTTTCTACTTCAAGTTTACGTTTCTACTTCAAGTTTGCGGTTTCTACTTCAAGTTTGTGGTTTCTACTTCAAGTTTGCGGTTTCTACTTCAAGTTTGCGGTTTCTACTTCAAGTTTGCGGTTACACTCCAAGTTTACGGTTACTGTTGAAGTTTGCGGCCGTGAATCCAAGTTTGCGGTATTTTCTGTTAAAGTATTATTAAGTCATGACTGATACTAACTCAATGGATAATGAGATTGGTACTTTAAGTAGACCTCCACGTCTAACAAATGCAAATGACTTTGATAACTGGAAGTATCGTTATGAGAACTTCGCCAAGTATAAATATCTGTCTATTTGGAAGTCTATTGAAAACGGTCCTCAGATTCCTATGGTCAGAAATGAGAAGAATGAATTTATTCCCAAGGATCCTGATATATATGTGGCTGAAGAAATTCTTCAAATTGAAAAGGATGAAAAAGCTTGTTGGATTAACCATGGCTTTGTCTACTGAAATTGCTCTAGGGTTTAAGAAATTCAAAATTGCAAAATCTCTTTGGGATGCCTTAGTTGAGAGATTTGAGGGAAATACAGATATGAAAGAGAGTAGAAAGGACATGTTAAGACAAAAATTCAACATGTTCAAGTATGTGAAAGGTGAAACTCTAGAGGCACAGATAAACAGGTATACTCATCTGATGACTGAGATGAATAGTGCTGGAATTGAGATAACCTATGGAGAAATAAACAAGAAATTGCTTAACTCGTTGCCATTGAACTAGAGCTTCAACATCACTACTTTCAAGAGAACCATGGACATGTATACTACTCATCTGAGTGAGCTTATATTCATCCTAAGGTCATATGAGATGGACGATCAGCAAAGAATGATGTTGTTTTCATCAGAGATAGATCACTTAATGTCTCAAGGGAATGCTTTACTCTCCAGTATGTCCTCTGTATACACACCAAACTTGTCTACTGTCTCAAATCAGACAGCTTTTGCTACATCTGTCTAACAAAGTAAATCACTAAGCTCAAATGATGCCAAGATTGTTGAAATGCCTGTTGCCTTGTTCAGTGTTTTCATGAGCAGTTACAATTGTTTGCTAGCTGGAAAACTTGCTCAGGGTAATCTGATTCAAGATGATGCTGATCAGATACATCCTGATGATTTGGAGGAGATGGATATCAAGTGGTACATGGCAATGGCTGTGCATCGTGCTAAGATGTTTATCAAGAGAACTGGCAGAAATTCGTTTGAAGGGATGGAGTCTGGTTCAAAACAGATAGGTTTTGACAAAAATACAATCTTAGATGCTTCAATTGGAGCAAACTTGGTCACTTCGCTAGGGAATGCCCAGTGCCTAAAGTGGAGAAGGGAAGCTCGTCAAGCAGTTCTAATGAGAAAGAAAAGGGAAAAGCTGTATATGGAAACAACAAAGCATTGGTGAGTCAGCAGACCGCAGGATATGATTGGGGAGATCAGATTCATGAGCTGTCGATGAAGGTGTCAAATCATGCTCTCATGGCAAAGATTGAAGGCTTTGAGGTACATACTGATTTCTGTTCTAATAATTGTGCTGGAAAAGTAAACAAATATAAGTATGATAATGAATTGCTCTTAAAAGAAATAAATCAACTTAGGTATGCCAATGCCGAGTACAAGCGTTCTGAAAAAGTGTTTAAAGATAAAATTGATGCAGGAAAAATTGATTTTTCAAAACTTGAAATGGATTTTAGCAATAAGGAATGTCTTTATCGTGATGCACTAAAACGAATAGACGACCTTAGTCTAAAGCTGAATGACGATGTGACTCAATTGGCAAACAGTAAGTTGACAATCGAGAATATTGACCACTCTCGAGCTGTAGTCTATGACATGATAGACTCTCAAGTCAGGAAAGTAGGAAATCCAGGATTAGGCTATCATGCTGTTGAACATCCTTTCAATGGCAATTTTACTCCCATGCCAAGTGTTCAACATGAAGATGTTGAAATGGAGTATGGTGTAGGTCGTAAACCAGTTCAATCTTCTTCGTCCACAAAGTCCACTCCCGTGACTAGTGGTCCTTTAGTACAACATGTGAACGTTTCTAACCCATCTAAGTCTTGTGCAACAACAGGATTAGTAGAGGGCATAGTGGAGGATTGTGGGAGTGATGATGAGGAGGAGGATCGTGTTTTTAATTCAAAGTCTTTGTCTTTCAAAAATACTTTGTCTGGTTTTTCTAAGTCTGCTACTTTTGTTAATTCTGGTTTGAATGTTGGTTTTGAAAATTGTGATGATAAGAACAACAAAAAAATCCATCTTTGTGAATGGTGGGACTGTAGAAAATGAAAAGGCACAGTTTGTGAATGATAAGAATCAAAAATTTATCAAGAACAAAAATCGTCGCTCATCAAATCGCGAAATCAGTAAACCATCCACAAGTCAGTGTGATTCAAAGAAAAGGCCTCAACGTTTTACCAAAAGCGAGTTTTATGCTAAATTTGATAATCATCATCGTGCTTTTGAACAAAACGTTAGGAATGCCGATAGAAGTAATTTCAAATCAAATCATAGAAATTATAATGATGATCAAATGCATAATAGAAGGTTTTCTTGGAACTGTGAAACTACAGGTTACTTCACCAGTTCTCCTCAATGGTCATCATCATGGGACACCAGATACTATGCCCCGTATCCAAGAAGGCAAACGTTTTATGTCTGTGGAAATCCTGGACACTTTGCTCGAAACTGCGTTCACAATCGTGAACACTCCGGTAGATGTCCAAATGTCAATCAAAGGGATAAAAATTTAAAAGGCCACAGATGTCTAAAGGACACATGGCCAAATCTTACAAAAGGCCTAATGATAAACAATCGGATAAAAGAACTGGTTTTGTGCACAAATCTCAACGTCTTGTTAAAGAAAATAATGCTTTCAAACATAAACAAAAGAAAGTTGAGAAACCCATAAAATCTGAAAAGGGTAAAGAAAAGGTAGTCACTCCAACAGTAAGCCTAAATTTTCAAAAACAAAAGGCTGTTTGGAAAAGAAAACCTATTATGCAAACAACACCAATTGAGTTTAATGACAAAAGAGATATGAAATTGCAAGAAGTGTCATACCTGGATGATTTAGGGCAACCCATGACAACCATGGCTTGGGTTCCAGTTACTAACTAATGTGTTCCACCGTGCAGGGACAGCCTAGGAGGCCTGTGAACAACCTCTGGTATGTTGATAGTGGTTGTTCCCGGTATATGACAGGAGACACCTCTCAGCTTCACGATATTAAAATGTTTGATGGAGGGTATGTTTCCTTTGCAGGCGATAAAGGTGGGCAAATTACCATGAAAGGTACTGTTACTAATGGTACTCTCTGTTTTGAAGATGTGAATTTTGTGTCTGAATTGAATCACAGCTTACTAAGTGTGTCTCAAATCTATGACAAAAAGTTTTCAACTCATTTTACTGATAAAGAATGTATGATTTTAAAACCAGGGTTTGTCATCCCTGAGGAGTGAATTTTAATGAGAACACCGAGGTGTAAGGACTCATATTTGTTAGATATGAATAGTGAGTCAGCTTTAACAAATACTTGCTTGTTTTCAAAAGCGTCTGAAAATGATTCTATGCTCTGGCATCGTCGTTTAGGTCACTCAAATTTGAAAACCCTAAATAGAATTGCTAAAGGAGCACACGTGGTTGGTTTGCCTTTAAAAGAGTTTTGTGAGGTTGAAAAATGCATTTCTTGTGCTAAAGGCAAACAGCATAAACGACCACACAAACCCAAGCTGTTTAATTTAATAGAATCTGTTTTACAGTTACTTCACATGGATCTATTTGGTCCCGTAAGTGTGATGAGTCTTGGGAAGAAATCTTATTGTCTTGTTGTTACTGATGATTACTCACGATTTACTCGGGTGTTCTTTTTGAGTATGAAAAGTGAGACTGCAGAAATCTTAGGCAGCACATGATGCTTGTTGAAAATCAGCTGAACTTGAAGATCAAGATTGTTAGAAGCGAAAACAGGACAGAATTTCGTAACGAAGTTCTTGATAGCGTTTGTGATGAAAAGGGAATTGCAAGACAATTCAATGCTACTAGAACTCCTTAACAAAATGGAGTTTCTGAACAAAGAAATCGTACCCTCATAGAAGCTGCAAGAACCATGATTTCTAACTCCAAATTGCCAGTATTATTTTCGGCTAAAGCAATCAACACTGTATGTTATGTGCAGAACAGGGTGCTGTTCAACAAGCATCAATTGAAGACTCCTTATGAGATCATGTTTAAGCAAAAGCCAAAAGTCGGTCACTTTAGAGCATTTAGATGCCTATGCACACTGTTGCATAATGATACCGTTGGGTCCAAGTTTGATGCAAAGGCCGATGAATGTTATTTTGTTGGATATTCATCCAGCAAGACAGCCTATAGAGTGTACAACAAAAGAACAAAGCAGATTGTGGAATCATGTTACATTGACTGGCAGGAGCTCAACCAAACCGATGCGGATTCTGGTCCAAATTGGTTATTTGATTATGATTCTGTATTTAAGTTTTTTACTGTTTATTCTGATGCTTGTGACGTGACAGATGATAGCTTCTACAAATACAACACAGAAGATTACAGAATAGATGAAAACCCTGATCATGCATCACCTTCGTTTTCTAAAGCTTTCGAATCACCCTCACAAGAAAATGTTGCATCTGGCAGCAATCCTGCCTCTCAAGAGACTGTTGCATCTGGCAGCAGCACTGCTTCACAAGAAGATGATACATCTGGTAGTGATCATTCATCACAAGCCTTACTTCCTTAAACAAATGTTATTGAGGAGTCAGTTCCCATAACTGAAGAAGCAGATCAGCATATCACCAACTTACCTGAAACGATACATGAAGAAGAAATTCCACAATCAAGAATTCATAAAGATCATCCTGTAGAGGACATCATTGGCCCTCTCTCTGACGGTGTGAGAACAAGAAGCAAATCCGGAGTAATCAATATCTGCCTATACTCTGCATTTATATCTCAGGTTAAGCAAAAGAACATTAAAATGGCTTTGAGTGAGGCAAGTTGGGTGGAGGCTATGCTGGAAGAGCTGATGCAGTTTGAAAATTTGAATGATTGGGAACTTGTGTCGCTACCACACGACAAGTTGCCTATCGGTACTCGTTAGTTTACAGAAACAAGAAAGATGACAGTGGCATCATTATTCGGAACAAAGCCCGACTGGTTGTGCAAGGATTTTACCAGCAAGAGGGGATAGATTATGAAGAAGTGTTTGCACCGGTTGCAAAACTCGAGGCCATCCGAATCTTTTTGGCCTATGCCTCGTATATGAATTTCAAGGTATATCAAATGGATGTGAAGACAACATTTTTATATGGAAAGTTTCAAGAAGAGATCTACGTATGTCAACCACCAGGATTTGAAGACCCAAATCATCCACATCATGTCTACAAACTAGTCAAAGCTTTGTATGGCTTATATCAAGCACCACGTGCATGGTATGCCACTCTGACAGAGCACCTTCTTGCAAATGGTTATACTCGGGGAGCCATAGATCAAACACTATTCATCAAGAAGTTGGGAAACGATCTTATTCTTGTCCAAATCTACATTGATGACATCATCTTTGGATCAACGAATGCTGAACTGTGCAAAGCGTTTGAAGAAGTTATGAAGAAAAAGTTTGAAATGAGTTCAATGGGAGAGATGGTTTTCTTTTTGGGGTTGCATGTTAGACAGAGTGATGATGGCATTCTTATTCACCAGGAAAAATATGTTAAGGACATTCTTTTCAAGTTCAATTTTACCGACTCCAAACCAGCCTCAACACCTTTGGCAACACGTCCTGTTCTTACTCCAGATCTAGGTGAACCAGGGACTGACCAACATCTTTGCAGGTCAATGATTGGCTCGTTAATTTACCTGACAGCTAGCCATCCAGACATCATGTTTGCGGTTTGCCAGTGTGCACGATATCAGGCTAATCCGAAACTTTCTCACCTTAATGCTATCAAAAGAATTTTTAAATACTTGAAGGGTAAGCCTCGGCTAGGCCTTTGGTATCCAAAATATTTGGAATTTAACTTGTTTGGTTTTACTAACAGTGATCATGGAGGTTGCAATCTGGATAGAAAATCAACAACTGGAGGATGTCAGTTTCTGGGGGAGAGACTCGTCTCATGGCAGTGCAAGAAACATACCACCGTTTCGACTTCTACTACCGAAGCTGAATATGTCGCCGCATTTGCATGTTGCTCCGAGGTTATTTGGATGCAACACCAATTGCTGGATTACAGTTTGAATTTCTGTGACTCTCTTATTTTCTGTGATAATGAGGCTGCATTGCAAATCGTTAATAATCCAGTCCAACACTCTAAAACTAAACACATAGACATTAGAGTGCATCATATTCGTGACTGTTTTGAAAGAAAACTCATGCATCTGGAGCAAGTATCTACTGATAAGAATGCCGCAGACATTTTTACAAAGGCTTTTGTTGGCAAGATTCAACTTTCTGGTTGAATGTTTGAAAATGATTTATTTTGATTAAAAGGTCGCAGGCTCGGTCACCAAAAATATTTTTCTTAGTTTTTAGCTTGTTTAAATTTTGATTTATTTCATAAATGCAAAAGTTTATGGGGGGATTTCCTAAAAACACCAAAAAGATTTTTCGGTTTAAGTTTTAGTTTCATCTTTCTATTAAGAAAAATTGAGAACTCTGTCTGCTGGGAAATGATAGTACATCATTCTAAAGGTTGGATCATCTTATGTTAGGCCTGTAGTTGAAAAGATCAGGATCTTAGGGTGATATGTTGATAGGCTCTGCTAAAACTGAAAGGATAGCATGATAGTGTTTCACTTAAACATAAAGATCATTACATTAGTGGGGAACATATCATAGATTGGTAGAATATTAATCTCCTGTTAATAATTGAACACTTACACATAAAGGTTGATGAACTGTGGATGAACATACTATCTTTGGATTGCACGAGCCGAGACCCTTCACAAAGGGGTTGCGAGCTGACTTGATTAAAGTCTGTATACATATGTACATAGATAAAAGACATGCAATAGGTGAAAAGACACTCAATGAAAGTGCAAAACAGAAATGTGAGCAAAAAGACACGCATTGTTAATGTCGTACAATAGGAAAAATCGAAAAGATATGTGTAAAGACGTAATATTAATAAATACTTGTAAAATATTTTTCTTTTTGGGAATGTGTGACTGGGAAGGAATCTCTTATCAAGGCATGTAAGTCCGTAGTGCGATGACCCTGAACATTTACTGTTTCTGAATATGTAAGTCCGTCATGCTATGTTCTTAATCAAATTTGTCAGAGATTTCCTGAACAGTTCACAGACCCGTGCTAGTTATGCTCTTTTAGTTATTTTTAGGTCCTCAAAAGATCACGGGGAAGGGAAGGTTTATCCGATATGTTGTGGGGTCCATTCAGTTCATCAAAAACTCATCCAATGCACACTAAACTAAATGCAGGTTTTGATATGTGAGTGTGGGACCCACTAAGTCTTAAATAACTATTACCCAGAAAACATGATAAATTTATTCATTGCTACTTGTCAACTAAGGTATAAAGGCTTGAGTTTTGAAGGACAATATATTGGCAATCACCAAGACCTGTCTAAGAAAATGAGCGGCTAATAAGTATAGTCTAGTCTACCCTAGGATGATATGATTCCATAACAGAGTCTATCTCAAATATATTGTTTTAAAGCAATCTATTATTTTGAAAAGAACAAAAAGGTTTTATGTTATCGGCTTAATTAAAGTTAGATTATTTTTTATATTTTTCTCAATTTATCATGACCGCGCTTGCTTGACCTAACAATCCAAAGGAAAGAGTTTCTAAAAAGTTTGAGATTCATCAGAAGTATGCGGCCGCATACTTTATGCGTGGCCGCATACTTGAAGGTTGCATATATATATGCTCGAAGTTTGCGGTTCATATGTATCACAAACCGCATACTTTATTGTTCTCCCAGCCGCATACTCCTCTATTTGTTCCAAATCGATTGATTCTTAACCCCTGTTTGAAGTTGTTGCCATAATCGTGTTCAAGAAGTGTAGGCGGTCATCTAGGTAAGAGGATTGACCTTGAATTCATGATTCTCAAGAAGTTTGAATGTGTTTGACAATAACATGGACTTTTTGACCAAATTGATTATAAAAAAATCAAGTAAAAACTGAAATTGGTCCAATGGTTTTGGTCGCAATTACTTGGCGACCATGAGTCACCCGAAAATCAAAACTAAAAACTCGTTAAAATCCATGAATTTTGATTTTGTTCAAGTTTGTGGTTAAATAAAAGTTTGCGGTGTAAACGAAGTTTGCGGTATCTCGAAGTTTGCGGTATCTCGAACTTTGCGGTGTTATTTAAGTTTGCGGTTGTTAAACAAACTTTGCGGTATACCCGAAGTTTGCGGTATACCTGAAGTTTGCGGTAAAATCTTGAAGTTTGCGGTGTAATCTCTTAACCGCATACTTCAAGTGTGCTAATTCGTTTCCGTAATCTAACTTGACTTGTTGATTGCAAGAAATGGCAAACTTAAAATTTGTTAAGGATCACAATGAACCGGCATACTTGGAGGACCCACCACAGAATCACAGTGTTTTTCGGTCCATGATAGTGGGATTACGGGCGTCTAGGGTGTTTCATGCTTTATCTCAACATCCAGACATATGTGAAGACTTCATCAGAGATTTCTGGAGCACCGCAGATATTGTCACAGAGAATGATGTGGAAGGGATAGCTGGTAGAGTGGCTAGAAAGTGTATTGTAATAACTGAAACTATGATAAGAACTTGCTTGAATTTTGGTGATAATCCCAAACATCCTACAAGTTATATTGCTGAACAAATGACTGAAACCTTTCAACGGACGAGTTATAAAGGAGAACTACCTTCGGTGTTAAAGAGATATCTTCCACCGTATTGGAGATACTTGGCACATGTGTTAAATCAATGTATTCTGGGAAGAAAAGGAGGCATGGTGAGCTAAGTGCCAACATGAAATCAATGGTATATGCACTTGTCTCGGGGGAGAACTTTAATTTCTCAAGGGTGGTGTTTGAAAAAATGAAAAGTAATTTAACTGGGAAGAAAAAGTTTGTCTTCTTGATGTATCCTTGATTCCTACAGATGATTATTAACAGAGAACATCCGGAGTTGGTTATGACTCAAAGGAGGCTGCACGTAAAAGTGATGGACAAAAGCATTATGTCCTATATGTGCATGAACAAGCAAGGTTTCTATGCCGGCCTGAGACCGTTGGAGAAATTTGGTGCCTTTCCAGAGACCAACGGTAACCAGCCTCAGCAGCCTCACCCACAGCCACCACCACCTCCACACCCACAACAAACACCTCAGACTCGTCGTAGATAGAGACGTGTGCGTCAACAAGCTCAAAATCAAGCTGAAATTCTAATCGTAAATGAGCCTGTGATTCCAAATGTACAACTTGCTGACGAACACGAGGCTGATCAAAACTTCAACATTGAATGGCCAGTTTATTTTGAAAATCAAGAGAATACAGAATAAATGGCCGGTCTTAACTTAGATGACTTGATGTTCTCTGACACTGCAACTCAGAGTGTTGCCAGTGAAAGGGAGATGAGGCTCAGAGTTCATGTACGGCCAATGTGGAAGAAAAGGAAAGTGAATCTGAAGATGGGTCAGATGGCATTGACTCCTTAGAAACAGAGAGTAAGAAAGAAGAAGTGCCCATCAACAAATATCACCGAAGCTTACTGATAAAAAGAAAGGTTGCTGGGAAACCTCCTCTCATCAACTGATCTAAACAAAAGAGTGATACTTCCGATGAAGACTATGATTATGAAGCTGATCTAGTTCCGAGGAAGAGAGCAAAAGCTTCTGTGCAACTCCCAAAGATGTCCACACCAATCATCACACCCACCATTCCAGCAAAGCCTTACAAAGGTAAAGAAAAGACTGCTTATGAGTCAGTGGATGTTCAAGCCCTGCAGCAACGAGTCTTCAGCTTAGAACAAGACTCTTTGGCCAAAGATTCAAAGATTGAAAAACTCTCCGTAGACAACAACACTCTTAGCTCAACCATCAACATCCAAAGTGGTCAGATCCAGAGTCTCAGAGACAATATCAAGTATGTGCTTAAAGAGTTAAAGAAACTGAAAGAAAAGAAAGAGAAAAAGAAAAGGAAGAAAGAAGATGGCTGTAGTGGCAACAATGATAATAAAGGTGATGATGATGATGGTGATGGTGATGATAATGAAGGCAAAAAGGATGACAATGAACAAAGTAAAGACCAGGAAGACTAAGGAACAAGCTCACAAAAGGACATGTCCAGAGCAATGGTCGTTTACATTCCTGTGTCAGAAGATAAGGGAGCTTTCATTTGACTTTGAACAAGGTGTGGATGATTTTCTTAAATCAGACTCCACGTTCTCATATGAAAGGGATTCAGCTGTGTTGGATGATGATTTTGCGGGAGAGGATCTCTTTGAAGCCAAAGATTTCTTTAACGTAAATACGCCTACCTCTCCTACATACATTGATGCTCAGGGAAAGGTGATTACCGGCATTGACAACGATATATTCGTCGAAGGTAATTCACCTCCCCAAATGAAGGAAACCACTGACCGTGCGGCTGAACCTAAAGATGCTTCTGAAGCAACATCTTCCACAGGCGGTGCAGATAAAAAGGAAAGTTGGTTCAACTTCATTCCTCCACCAGAAGTTGACTATGTCACAGCATCCAATGCACTTTCAAAGAAGAATGATCGTTCTCCCATTCTAAGTTGGATGTATGATAGTGAGAAGCATCTCTATCTGATCAAGAGGAAAAATGGACGAGTCGAGTATTTTGCTAATAAGCACGAATTTTAATCATTACCCAGATATGATCTCAGAACGTTAATCAAGGTTCCCTTCTACAACTTGGGGAACAATGGGGATGCAAGTGACTTCTTCGAATTTCTTAGAAGAGAATGTGACAATGACTTCAACGTAATGAAGACGGCTCAGTGCAAGAGGGTGACATCAAAGTACATGATCGACAGGATCACCTAGAAGCCGCTTATAATGGAAGTCTATCCTCCTCCCAAAACGGTTGACTGTGTCCCAGTTCATAAGGAACTTCCGGACAACTCACTGAGTAAGCTGGTGTGTTGGTCTTACAGTCCTGTGACTGGTCTTCTAGACATTCACTGTACTGATAGAGAGTTCACAATAGTTGATCCTATGGATTTAATGAAGCTTGGGAAAGAAGATATGATGATACTGTCCAAGCAGAAATTGTTCGTGCCAGAAGAAAACGAGAAGGAGACTAAGCCGTTCTTGAAAGTGATAGCCACGGCGTTAGTTCAAGGCCTTTTTGCGGGAGGCAGTAATCACTCAGCAGACGTTGAAATTCTTTGAGTTGCTTGAATGCATTAGCCTAGGGGGAGATTGTAAGGATCAAACTTGATAGGCTAACGCATCAAGAGATTACCGGGATGTACAGAAGACAAGTTTTGTGAAGTATGCGGCCGCATACTTCAGGCCCAGCGCATACTTGGTGTGTGCGGCCCAGGCCCAGCCGATTAGTTTAAATAGATGTTTTGATTATTGTAATCGGTTAGACGAGTTGTTGAACGATTGTATTGTGTATTTTAGTATTCATATCAATATACGAATCGTTTGATTGTTGAATTATGTCTCGTCCTCTTAGATTATACCTACAAGCCACGTGTCGAGTCTGTTTCCGCCAGATTCAACACGCTGTTGAAATCGTTGATTGAAGATCCTCAAGAATCCAGACCTTACAGTCACCTTTGCTACATTGACTATCTTTCCGAATATAGATGGGATCCCTCAAATAAATCTTGGAGACGTAGAACGACTAAAAAAATCCATCTACTGGCAGATTAATGCACATACATCCTACCTGTGGCGAAACCTTCTATCTATGAATGATGTTAGCTTATCAAAAAGGTGGTCAAACATTTACTGATATATGAACAGTTTCTAGGGGTATATTTCCATCCTATCGAGTTGCATGCGGACGACTTGGGTTGCTCGGTGACGATAAGGAATGGGTCAAACCCAATAGAATTATGGAATAAACAATGGCGAAGAATGCTTGGCGATATTATACTAAAACTTTCATTGCCCGAAACCTCTACACGTACACATATCAATGATGATGACTTAAAAGAATACTTACTTTATGAGATGATTGAGCTTCTTCTTAATACTAGCGTGCAGACCTACTTCTTCACTATTAGCATATGGGTTACCGATGTCACTTCCTAACTTACTTACATCTTTGCAAAAAAGGTTATTAAATGAAGAAAAAAATTACGACATGTAGAAGTTAGCATCGGATCATGAGTATTTTCGAAAATGTCTTCACCCACAACAAAAAAATAATTTATGAAAATGTCATGAGAACATTGGACGATACAAGACATGTTCTAATTTCCGTCTATGGACATGGCGGTATAGGCAAAACATTTCAGTGGACAACAATAATAGATGCAATACGTTCTCATGGAAAAAACTTTTAGCCATTGTAGCCTCTGGTATAGCTTCGCTTTTGTTACTTTCAGGAAGGACTTCACACTCTCGATTTAAAATACCTCTAGACCTAACAGACGAGTCCATTTGTCATATAAAAAAAACACATCTTGCGCAATTATTATACGAAACTGCACTTCTTATTTGGGATAAAGCTCCTATGAGTGATCGTAAATGCTTTGAATCACTAGATAAAACCCTTAGAGAGCTTAATAATCCTAATGATCCTTTTGGCGGAAAATCAATACTTCTAGGTGGTGACTTTAGACAAACACTCCCTGTTAAACCTAAAACTTCGAAAGAAGAAATTTTTGCGTCAACAGTTCCAAAATCATATCTATGAAAACATTTCAAAATCTACAAACTCGCCGAAAATATGCGTCTTCAAAGGTAAAATTTAAATCAAAGCCATAAAGCTAAATTGCCAAGCTTTCACCATGGCTTCTTGCTTGTTAATACAAACTCGAGCATGGTATAGGATTCGGGTTGATGTATTAATATATATTTTCCTGACTGATTACAATTAAGAATAGATTTACATAGACTTCTAGTGCCAAATTATCTCCTCTTCTTCAATGGTGGAAAAAAAGATCCCGATCTAGTAGAGAAAACTCTTACTTATACTTGATTATGCTCTAGTGGGGCCCTCTATCTTGGGCCAATATGTCGTGCCCTATAGGAACCCTTTTTTGATTGGTTCTCATTTTTTCTAAAGGGTCCCACTTTCGACGCACTACAACCGCTTTGACAGTGACCTAAACAGGATCCGAGTCGGGTACGTGAGGCTCACTCCGGGTCATTCGGCTTGTACCTCTTCAAGTTCCCCTAGTCCGGTGTGTAGCGCTAACCGGTGTACGGTGGACTATTTCCTATAGATCACGGTGGGGAGGCCCTTATTGCCTGTGTGGGTCCACGCCTAGATGAGCGTGCCTGTGAGTGGGTATCCACTCATTTTTTTGTTGCTTAGCACCTGTTATTGCTGGGAATGAAAAGATACGCTGACGAAACCATTTGTGATGATGTTTTCATTTAATGAGCGCATAGGATAAGGCGTGCAACGTCTTGTCAATTACATATGGGGATGTGTGAAGGTAAACGCGAAGTGACGTTTTATGAAAGTCGCCGGTCCTTGTTTGGGTGAATAGTTTTTGACGGCTCTTTTTTGAAAAGTTTTAAATACATCGCCTTTGCTTCAATATAGACACACATGTGATATCCTTTCCCCTCCCCCGCATTTTTTTCCTTTTGCCGCGCTTCATATTCCGTTCTGAAAATTCAAGGTGATGACCAGTTCTCGTTTTCAACTTTGCTAGGTGAGTTCATAGCTTATCTTTTACTTTTGTACTCTGGGGTGGAAAACATGCTCCTATATCAAAATGGAAATCAAATTCTAGAGTCAAAACTATTATTTTACAAAGTCAATAACAAACTTTCTAATATTAGTAAAACTAAACTGGTTTATACATGTTGCTATTCTATGACGCTTTATTATACAAAGTCTCTTTTATTTTCTAAAATCTAAACAACCATTTACTTTCGGGAAGCCACGAGAGTAATTAAGTAGATCTATTGGCCTAACTAGTCCACCCGGTTCTCATGTTGATGCATGTTAATCAATCTCGAGCATCCTTCAAGTTGACGTATTCTTTTCAACTTGGAAGGAGCTGGGTGTTCAGAAACTGCATATTAAACATTCATACTATTGGCCTAACATCCTTGCATAAGGATTTGGACGGGAGAGCTATCGATCACTAGGCTTGGTTGTGACTCATATATAAAAGTTTGTTTACTTAATGTGAAATTGTTGATGACTTGCACTTTGTTATCTCTTACTATCTATCTATTTACATCAATGTTCTCACCAACTTTTTAATTGACATAATATTTTTTAGGTAATGGAAACTAAGTTGTTGTTTTGCTCAAGCTAGGATTTTAAGGATTGACCTTAGTGGAATTAGCTAGTTTTAAATCTGTAAATAAAGACTTATTTGTTTTGTTTGTCTTATTGTTTTGAAATTCAATGTAATCAACTATTCAGTTAATTTAATAGAAATTTCATTTGATCATGTGTAATGATTAAATTTTCTCGCGCTCCCATGTATAATCCATCGGCGACGGAGGTGTGACAGTATGGATAGGCTATCTAACATCAAGCCAATATCGTGTGTCACGAGAAAACCATTCAGATTTTCCTACCAAATGGTGAGACACTTACGATACAAGGAGAACGACCCGGAGGAAATTCGAAGATCATCTCGTGCATGAGGGCTTGAAAATGCTAAAATAAACATTGTTATGTTTTCTTGACCCATATGGTTGAAAAGAAACTTGAAGAGAAAAGCATCCAAGATATTTAAATATTTGATTTTAATCTTTGAAAATTATATATATATTTCAATAGGATGTGAATAGTAAATTCACATGATTGGTCCACATGTCACCTAATGAGTGGTTTTTGATATTTTTTTTTTATTTTTTCTGTTTTTAACACTTATAATATATAAAATGTACGCTTTTAACCCGTTTCATTGTATAATAATTTAGTTTTTCTTTTATAACTTTCGTTCGTCACTTTTTTTAAAATATTGGAAGGCGTGGTTTTTTTGATTTTATTGTTCACGTTCCGGTGTAAAAAAATTAAAATGGAGTTGTATTTAAAAATTGAGTATTTTTTTTGTGTCGTACGCTATATCGAGCAACGTTATCGTTTCGGTGTCGTGACAAACTCAACCGTTTATGAGCGAAGAACATCGTTTGCGGTATTGTGGTATTATCGTCTCTGATATCGGTAGTATTGTTTTTGTGCCGTACTCAATAGCGAGCGACGTTACCGTTTCGGTGATGTGACAAACCCAACCGCTTATGAACGCGCATTTTTAATTATTAGTTTTTTTGTTTAATAAGATTTTTTTTGCCTAAAACATTTTTAGTGGGAAATCAAACACAAAGTTGACTTTGGCTTGGTGTTTGGAGTTCACGTTACTTTGGCTTGGTGTTTAATAAGATTTTTTTTGCCTAAAACATTTTTGTTTTTTCTTTCGTAATTTGATTTTTTACGCTACAAACCATAAGACGCCCATTTTATCACCATTATCGCAAGTTACTAACTCGCCGCGGAGCGCGATAATTCCTCCTAGTATTTAATTATTTTCCTAGATTAATGATCCATAATCATCTATACGACGAAAAAAAGACTGTATTTAAACCTTTCTATATATACATCCAGAATCCTTCGTACGATAAAAAAAAGACTTTGTATTTAAACCTTTCTACTATATACGAGAGATTGTTGTGTTAGGTTGTGAGATCGTATTTTTCGAAGTCGTCTACTCGGTCAAGATGTACACATGTGACCTATAGCTGACATGAGTTTTAAAATACGTTAATACCCCATGCATTTTCTTGCGGAGGTATGGTGCATTAAATGAAGTAAGTTATGATAATTCGTAAAACTAAAGCTTTAAAATTGCAATTTGTCGAAGTTTTAAACTATTCACATGTGATATGTTGCTGACCTGAGTTTTAAAATGCAATTTGCTTTATATTTTTACGGGCTGATAACTAATAATATCAACAACTTGACATTTCCTTGCATCGAAAGATCACGCAACTCTTAAGTACTTCGTGGACTTTCACATCTACAAAACCGAATTAGCTATTCGTTCTCATTGTTAGTTTTGATAACAATACAAAAAAAAAAGATGCATCTCGTAAAGATACTTTCGTTTCTCATAGTATCATTATTTCATCAAGTCCTGTCCCAATTTTCACCTTTCAACACCATGGTTATACCGTGACGAAGGACGCCAACACATCTCTTCACAAAGTTAGCCGGTATTTCAAGAAACAATCATGGGATGGGGAACCCTATTACCTTATCGACCTCGATGCTCCTTTAACATGGAAAGATTGCGTTGTTCATCACTTACCACCTTGTTTTATAGAGGACGAATGCAGGTCCCCGTTAAGTTGTGACAATGCTTTGTGCAAAGAAGCACACTCGTATATTAACCCTACCTGCCCTTCTCTCAACATCACAGCAAAATATGGTTGCAAAATATGCACGGTCACCCCCTTGAACCCCATATTTAAATCATGCAAGTTATCACAACTAACCACTGATTTGGTGGATTTCTGTCACTAATGGTAGGAACCCTTTTACCCAAGTTAATCGCAACAATCCTGAATATTATTTGGGAATCAGATTTGTAGTATCATGTGCACCTTCTTCCTTGTTGAGATCCTTTCCTAAAAACGTCCGTGGTGTCGCGGCCTTTTCATGGTCCGGTTTGGCTTTTCCCTGTCAACTTTCTTTTCCTAGTGTGGCAGATAAATTTGCGGTGTGTCTATCCCGCTCCTCATCGGCTCCCGGGGTGATATTTTTAGGTGATGGGCCCTTTTATTTCACTTCTTTTCCAAATCTTGATCTCAGAACCATTCTTTCTTACACTCCGATGATTAGAAAGAGTTCCAAATCGCTCGGGTTTTATATCAAAATAAACCGAATATCAATCAAAGCAACACCGATTCATTTAACATCACTGAAAAGTGAATCTGTGAAGGTTAGTACTCTTGTGCCTTACACCACACTCAGAAGTGATATCTATAAAGCTCTAGTTTTGGGTTTTTCTAGGGCTACCAAAAATATTCCTCGAGTAAATGCGGTTAAACCGTTTAGTCTGTGTCTGAAGGCTAGTGTGGTTGGATCTGTACGGACAGGGTTTCGTGTTCCCAGCGTTGATCTTGTAACAGAAAGTGGGAAGGTGTGGACGATCTCGGGAGATAATTTAATGAAGCGAACGGGGAATGGTGCCGCTTGTCTTGCCTTTGTCGATGGCGGTTTAGGAGTGAAAGATGCAATTGTGATTGGGACGTTTCAGATGGAAAATAATTTCTTGTTCTTTGATATGGCAAATCAAAAGTTGGGGTTCAGCTCTTCCTTATTAGCTCGAGGAACCTCCTGCAGCAGCTTCAACTTCACAGAAAATTCGTTTTATATTGACGGAGTTAAGTGAAATAACAGCATAATTGAAGCACACATTCATCTTATGCTTTCACTTTACTGTTTCGATTTCTGCTTGAGTTGCCGCGCATTTTCATGTTAGTACGTAGTTGTGATGTGTATTACACTCGTTTTACGCAAATAATGTGTAGAGTTTCTTCGTACTACATTGGTTTGTGACGAATCCAGAATTTATTATCGGTGGGAGCGAAAAATGAACCAATGAAAACGAGTCAAATAAGCAAACAATAAACTAGTCAAATGATTAAAACAATGATAATTTATTCGACTAAATATGAAAAAAAAATGTCCATCTTGACAAGTTTTTGTTGTTGTTGTTGTTGTTTTACGAAATATGTAAAATAAGTGAGTTACAACATCATCTTGAGAAGTTTTATATTGTTACAACTTTATGAATTTAGGGTCAACTTTAACTAATTTCTAAAACAATAAAAAAAAGTTTTACATTCACATTCGTCTCTCACATAGTCAACTACCTTTACTTTTAATAGTTTATCCCATTTTTCTCATAAAAAGGAGTTATAAGTATGGTCGGTAGACTTAAACTCTGGGTAGGTTGTTATTCTACATAGCTTTGTTTATTTGAACCGAAGCGTTTTAATGGAAGTTAATAGCGTTTCCTTGGGTAGGCAACTATGCTGAAGAACTTTTTTTTGTACAGGCAGGATCCCCTAAGTTTGATCTTCGGTTTTTACAGGGTTCGATATCGGATTTTGGTTGAAAATTTTATTTCTAGGTTGTCTTTGGAACAAGTAATATTGAGATACTATACATTCCAATAATTCATTCATTCGTTGATTTAGAAATCTTGTACATACATAATATTTCCTAAGTGTTAATACAACATTTCCTAAAAGGAAGTACAAGTTCCTATTCATAGTAGTACAAATAAAACTCTTTGTGCTTGCCAAGAAGTCCTAGCTCTAGCTTAGTTGGTGTTCCTTTGCTCATGGTTTAACTTTGGGCAGACGCTCCGGAGATGATGGGGTTGCCACACTCATGGCATACTCTCTAGTTATTATTTTCTATGCGACAATATTTCGTCAGGTGGCCTAGTCTCTTACACTTAGCACAATTTAGGCATGTCCCATAATGATGAAAACGACATTTGTTGCATCTTGGAGCTTGCCTATTGTACCGTCCCCTTCCTTGAGTTTTTTCCTAAACTTCTTTGTAGTAACTGGTCTCTTGTTAGTCCCACTTCGTGATTTTTTTCTCAACAACATAGTTCCTCTTTCTTTTCTCCGTCTGATACTTTCTTTGCTAGAACCCCTGCCCTTACCATTCCATATGTCAGGGTCCTGTCAATAGGATGTCACTTTTCAAAGTGGTCGGTTCGACAGACGTGACCATACTGTGGATCTGAGGAGTCAAGCCCATGATGTATAGGTTGATTTTCTTGTCATCCGGGTTCACCATGTGTGGTAGTAGACGTGACAATTCGTGGAACCTGTTTATGTATGCTTGATACTTGGTACCAACCATGGTCAGATTTGAGAACTTCATCTCAATTTTTTGTATCTCACCCCTCTCGTGGCAATATTCCTTAATAAGGAAAGTTTTGAACTCATCCAAGACATCAAACTCACAACATTATTGCCTTGAGCTTGTACATGAGTATTCCACCACTTCAATGTTGTGCCTTGAAACTAACAAGTGGTATACATCACCTTTTGGTTGTCAGCACATTCACCGATGTTCATTATTGTTTCCATATTTTTTACCCATTTTAGAATTCCAATCCTTATGTTCTATGAAAGGTTTTCGGTTGTAGGACACAAAGATAAATACACCGTTCTTTCCTAGACAGAACATTCCGTTTGTCAGATAACTACATACCGATCAGAAGTTAGCCTTCTAGTTACTGTGACGTTGATATAAAAATACACAATGAAAGACTTTCAATTCAAAATTATTTCTTTTCATATATAATAACGTTTTACAATAAGGACTGACTAGTAAATACAACATAAATTATGGACTTATAGCTCACAAAGAATCATGCCATCCATTTAGGCCTTACGGTTACACAAGAACATGCCCTCAGTCATCCCTATCTCAAAATGCATGTACATCTCCTGAAATGTCAGCTACAAGCTAGTGGTCACCTGTGCTAAAAAACATTTGAAAATATTTTGGATCAGCATAATGCCGGTGAGTTCATAAAAAAAATCATATTTTCACAACATGTGTCCTTGACACAAGAATGAATGCCCCGTCTGGGTCTTACAACCATCCCCTCCAAACCATCAAAACCTCACATGGATTTTGAGTCTACAACCTACATATATACCGGCGACTCCCTGGCTTTCGGATACACGTCCGGCCAAATACGAGAGGATCAGTTCTCACCCGTCATTCCCCCCAATCATAGCCATAATTGTAACATCCCGAAAATCCGCATGATAACGGTTTGGGTTAATGGATGATCTGGATGTCTAATAAGTGGCATGGTTAGCTTGAGTCGTTAAGAAAAGCTTGGTTCGTCAAAGTTAAAGGACTCGGTTAGCCATTATTGTGAAAGTTGAGATCGAAACGCATGAAATAAGAAAGGAAGGGCCCGAATGTAATTACGAATAAACCACATATTGGAAAAACCCTAGGTCTTAGATTGACCTAGGGGAGAGCTCGCGGTCGAATACTCAAGAGGGGAAGAATCCGACGATGATGGGGTGGTCTAGCGGTGGTTCTACGGCGGCAATGAGCGGGGAAAGGCTTCACTTCGTGTAAGGTAACCCTCGAACCTCTTTCCTTGTTTCCTTTTTCTGTATAGCATGTAAAACCCAATTGGGGTTTGGTTTCGTTTACTTGTATTGGTCGGAAGAGAAGGCACGAGGATGATTTGGTGTGAGTAGTCGTTAGTGGTGGTGGTTCTACGGGTGCAGCAGGGCGGAGATGGTCGGAGGGGATTACTCGATGCGATGGCAGCCGGTTTAAGGCCGTACGCGACCTGTGTGGTGACGGCTTGACGAAAAGAGAGAGACAGGCAGAGAGCGACGGGAAACGTGGTGGTTCCGGTGATAGTGGAGTGCGATGGCAACCATAGAGGTGGTTGTGGTAGTGTGACGTGAGGCCGGCAACAGTCGGTGATGGCTGCGGTTGTGCGGCAGCAGTGACGGGAGCTCAGGAGTAGCCGGGAACAATGGAACTAGCTAATATGGACACAACGATGGTGAGGTTTGGTGGTGGCCTGCTAGAGTTACATCTGAAGAAGGAGGTGTGGCGGAGCATAGAAGCAGCGAGTGTAGTGCTAGCCGATTAGGGTAGCACGGTGGAGAAGACAAGGACAACGGGTACGATAGGAACGGAGGACGGTAACAGAACCAGTTAGGGGTTTACCCGATCAAGGCTTTTGCATGCCATGGTTTACGCGCGTGCATGGGGAGTGAACGGTTCATGTTCGCATGTTCTCGTGAGTTAGGGATTGCATGGTCACGTGTGTGCATGCCATGGTTTACGTGCGTGCATGGGGAGTGAACGGTTCATGTTCACATGTTCTCATTAGTTAGGGATTGCATGGTCACGTGTGTGCATGCATGAGACTCAGTTCGGGTATTCGTTTCCTAAACGGGTCAAGGACGATCCAGTTTGTGTAAACCCGTGAGGTTAGGGTTTAGTGGAAAGAAAGAACGAGCTGGCAGACAACATTAGAGATTATATTTTATACAATATTCAACGTATGTTTAGAATACGTTCTGATCATGTGATCACGCGTTTGTTAGGTTTAGGATTCCAACGTGGACGGACCAGTTGCAGAGCAAGGACTGAGGCTCGGCATATCCGGTGAGTTTCTAATCCCCACTTTTTTTAAATGTTTTACTGTTTTGGGGCTATCGTACATACTTTCAAGAGATGTTAATATATTTAATCGTGTTAAGGGTTTCGGGTTCTAATCCGATGTGTTTTTGAAATAAAATAAGTATTAAGAAATCGTAGGGTCTATGGTGTGTCCATGGGAATGTGATAGCTAGAGTTACGAGTCATGAATATGGGACGTGTTAAGTGTTGATCAGGAGGAGTCGGGCCTTAAGCTAAATGCTTATTATTTCATGTGGGAAATATGTTGTTCTAGTGTAAGTGTGAGGTATGGCTGTAGTTAAGGAGTCATATACGTGTAGAGTGATATTACATGTTTATATTTGAGTTGTTTGTATGTTGTTGTCCTTGTGACACGACGGGTGATGTGTTTGCGTAGTCATGATTATGACACGGAAAACGGGAACTGCGAAGGACAAGGTCCTTTGGGAAGTCACCTAAGATGACAATATTTAGCAGGTTAATGATGAGCTCGGGGTATGTCGAATACCCTGACGAGGGTGCTGTGATAAGGTTTGTGTTTGCATGCTTATATATACGTGTTAATTTGCATGCAAGTGATGAGTTATATTTATTATGCGTGAGATAGTGTTAATGTGATATGTAGATAATATTAATGTGGCAAGTAGAGTTAGATTGACCATTGTATTAGGATTATGATGCGCTGTTGATAACTGTTATGTCAGTTAATTTGTAAGAGTCTTGGTCAAGGTAGAATAAGTCAAGGACTAGGGAGTCGTTGTGTTAACCAGCTGTCGGGTTAATACTTGTACAAAATATGAGTTAATAGTATAGCAAATTCAATCCGTGTCGGTGGGATCACTAGATCATCATTATGGATGAGTTATGGGTGGTGAATCGTTATGGGGTATCGTAAGGTCGTAAGGCTTATTTATTGGTTACAAAACTATAAAAACTATTTTATTAAGGACCGGAGGGTCCCGAGTGGAAATAAATAAAAAATACGACGAGATGGTGTTTGTTTAAATTAAAATATTAGAACTCACTAAGCGTAGCAGACTTTGTATGTACGTTTTATTGTGTTGCAGGTGAGCCTTGGAATCGATGTATATTGGCTTGGGAGCGGTGCTACTCGTAATGATGTGCAGGCATTCGTGAGGTAAGTGTGATAACGTAGTAATTAACGTTTAATAAAGACTTCTGATGTAGTTTAAATAATAACTTATTCATTTTAAAGTGAATAACCCATTATGAGAACCAACTGTAGGATGTCCGGGTTGGGATCTTACAATAATAAGTACTTATTATAGGATATATGCACGGATAGTATTGGGATCTCATATCAAAATTATTTACAAAATATTTCATAGAGCACGGTTCAGAGGAATTCGCCTAAAGTAAAACCTCCTTTCTGATCAACTATAATAATCAACACCACAAAAAAACCCTAAATCATAATCAACATCCCTATCCTAGGTTTACACGAAGGAACCTCAGGTGTTCAGAAAACTTAACTCGACACCATTTATGGCATATTGCGGACAAATTGCGAGAAACCGGACTTTCGAGAGCGGGCCCGAACCTCGGGAATCGAGCTACTAGAGCTCTTGTGTGTAAAAGTGACGGTTTTTGTGTGTCCAAATGTTTGAAATCGATCCATCTATTTATAGGCTGAAATCGGATCCATAGCGGACCGTTATGCAGATGGATAGCGGTCCGCTATCGCCCTACTTACGTCAGCCCTACACGCGTCAAGCACTAATTGGACCCGCCTGATTCTTGTGGTTAGCGGACCGTTATGGTTCTGGGTAGTAGTCTGCTATCGAGCCACGCGTCAAAATTCCTCCGGTGAGTCACAGGGACACGTGTCAGCTCCTGGTTCATCCCTTCCTCCACACATAGCGGACCGATATGGTATAGGATAGCGGTCCGCTATCTCCTTCACTTTTGGATTTTTCATTTTAGTCCTCCATCTTTAGAGAACTTGTAGTTTAACCCCTGAACTTTGTCTTTGGACACTTTTAGCCTTTATTTTACTTGGGAATTATCCGTGTGTTACAAATATCCCCTCTTAAAAGAATTTCGTCCTCGAAATTCAATATCAATCAAATAAGTGAGTATATTTAGCTTCATCTAATCTGTTAATTCCCAAGTTTTGTCGGCACCCTTCCGACCTTTCCATTGTACCAGTACCATTGGTATAGTTTTCTTTCTCAACTTTCGATCTTGGGTTCCTAAGATCTTAACAGGTTGTTCGGTGAATTGGAGTTTGTCATCAACATGGACATCATCCAATGAAATTGCCTGATCGGGGTTTGCTAAGCACTTACGTAGACATGACACGTGGAACGTGTTATGAATACCATGCAATGCTTCAGGCAATTCTAATTTATATGCTACTGCTCCAACTTTTTCAATGATTTTGTAGGGTCCAAAATATCTTGGGCCTAATTTCCTAATTTTTCTGAAACGTACAACACCTTTACAAGGTGAAACTTTTAACATAACAAAATCCCCAATTTAGAATTCTAATTGTCGTCGGCGTCTATCTGCATAACCTTTCTGTCGATCTTGTGCAACTTTTAACCTTTGTTTAATCTGGACTATCTTATCAGTTATTTCTTGTAAGATTTCTGGTCCAGACAGTTGGCTATCTCCAACTTCCGTGTAACAAATTGGAGTTATTCATTTCCTATCGTATAATGCCTCAAATGGTGCAGCTTTTATACTTGAATCGTAGTTGTTGTTGTAGGAAAATTCTATCAATGGCAGATGATTATCCCAGCTACCTCCAAATTCAATTGCACAAGCCCTTAGCATATCTTCTAGGGTCTGGATTATTCTTTCACTTTGTCCATCGGTTTGAGGGTGATATGATGTACTCATATTGATTCGAGTTCCCAATTCTTTCTGGAAAGTAGTCCAGAATCTGGAAATGAACCGACTATCTCTATCAGAGATAATAGATAGGGGTATACCATTGTGGCTTACAGTTTCATTGATGTAGAGTCAGGCTAACTTATCCATTCAATTTTTCTCACTGATTGGGATAAAGTGTGCCGATTTGGTTAGTCTGTCGGTTTGAGGTGTGACAATCCGGACTTTTACGGTTAACCCCGTTAGTAAATTCAGTTAAATTCTAACCAAGTTAACTCAATTTCAAACCCCAGGGACTGATTCTGTCACAAATTAAACTCAAACTACAGGGACTTAAGCTGTAATTAGCCTAAAGTCAAGGCTATTGACTATGCAAAGTCAAAATTGAGTGAATTTGTTTCTCTGTTGACTTTTAAAAGTTAAACTAAGCACCTTGATTCAAATTCGACTTCTACGGTCAATTCTAGTTCGATTTCGTAACTGAAAACGCAAGTGGTATCATTATCGACCATCATTAATACTTTAATTCTAGAAATTATCCGAATTCAAACCCAATTATGATAATTAAACTTGTAACCGTCGACCTCATTATCAATAACCATCGAATTCGGAAAATCCGTATTATCAATTCTCAAATTGAACTCCTGCGCATCTCTTACGAGTCTCAGAGAGCCTGTTGCACACACAAACTCGATCGTAGAAGGAGCCGCTGTGATCGGAGATCAAACTCGTCGAAGTTGGACCCATTTTAGTCGAACTCCTGCAATTCGACTTCCATTCTGGTAATTCCTTACACCCTTAGCGTCGTTTCTTTACCTAGATCAAAAGCCCTAGCATAAATATGGCTTAAAACATCGAATCGATCATGATCGAAATCTAGGGTTCATACATATTCTTGTTTAATCGAATTCCTACCTACACTTGATCTCAATGAAATTAAAGACTATGAGTAGATTCGCGACCATTCACTTGATAAAAGCCTCATGATTTCAACAGTTTCCAACATCGAAATTAATCAAATCGATTTCGAGTTTAAACCTTGGGTTTCGGTGTTGACTTTTGTAAATAATCGATCTTAAACTTGTTGTTTTTAAAATTAAAAATGACCATAGGTTTGAATTACCCTAATGAACAAAACCCCTATGACAATTGGATCAATCGTTATCGAAAACGATGGATTTGGAGGGGTGGTTTGGGGTTTGGTTTCTTATAGGGGGAATCTCAGGAGCATCGTATGATCAAAACCATGTGAATCCTGATTTGTGTCGTGATGGCCTAGCGGCTGTGATGGTTAAAGCTCTCGGCTAATGGGGGGAGACCCGGGTTCGAGTCTCCACATCCCTGTTTTTGTGTTTACTTTATTTTTGACTATTACTTTAATATTAAACTTATTCCCATACTATTATATTTATACATTAAGGTGTTTTAGCCCCGGAAATCACCCGTAGGCTCGGGTTTGATTTTATAAGTCATTTTTAATATTATTTCATACTTTTACAATAATATGTTTATATTATTATTTAAATTATAACTCCGAATAAAATAATATATTTATATTATTTTTTCAACCCGTAACTCAAATTAATAATAATATATTCATATATTTTTTCGCCACGTTTTTAAAGATTATGAGACGTTTCAAACTTATAAATAATGCAATTATTTATATTAAATACGCCGTGTGTACTCTCGAGCTCAAAGAAAAAATAAATAAATAAATAATATATATTTATTATTTTACCACACAATCTATTTATCGTATTGATTATTCTAATTATTGGATAATATATTAAGTTATGTTATTATCCTAAATTATTATTAATGGTGCAAATATTTAAATATGTTTTATTTTGTCATTCATCGCGTAACGTATATGTCTTAATTATTAATTAAGAATTCTTATTCAAGTGGACACGTTCGTCTACTCTTGATCTTTAGTGCGTTTCTTTTAGGACGTTCAACATCCCGTGTCGTCGTCACATATCCTATTTTATGCCTAATAATTATGATGTAATTCTAGGGCATTCGTGAGCCGTATTGGGCTAATGCTTGAAATTTCAATCTCGTACTTGTGTGATTACTACCTACGCAATCATGTGAGTTTTCACGGCCCTTTTTACTGCTTTTAAACTGGGGGAGAAAACATGACGCAAACACTTTTTGATTTTTGTACTTCATTATGTATCACTTGTTATGACTATGTGTAAACTCTATCATGAAAGTCCTCAAATCGAACCGTTTAAATATAAGTATAGCGAGGTATGTTGGGTAGTACTATTGGGTTTGACAAACCTCACCCGCGTTAGTCGCGCTAACTCGATTGGATATCGAACGAGTGCAATATTGACCTAAACGTGCACCATGGTTGATAGGCCTGGTGGGAGGCATTCAAACAGTCAGTTTACGGTTGCGAGCGTAATAGCAAACATGAACATGGGTTAGCTACCTATTGATATATATATATATATTGAATGTACAATAATCTTGTAAACGTTTATTTATATATTGAAACCTGTGAACTCACCAACCTCGTGTTGACATCTTTTCTTACATGTTTTCTCAGGTCGCTAAGATAAGGCACAGGTGCACATATAGGACATGCATGGAGTCCTACTTTTGAATTATATTTTATTACATTCAGACGGTTTTCATTTATGTTTGGACTGTTTTCGTTTATGTTTGGACTGGACTTTTTGGGCGCGTTTGTTTTGCGCATTTACTTTCTTTTATTGCTTCCGCATTTACTCTGATTGATATAATATTTTCATTTGAGTCCCATATAGAGTCGTTCAATGTAACTAATGACTGAGATCCTGGTTTGTCACTTCCCAAACGGTAAAACTCCGTTAGTTTGTTTGGACTGTTACAGATTGGTATCAGAGCCATTGGTTATAGAGAACTAGTATTGCATACTAGACTATAATCTCACACAATAGTTACGCGTCATAAACGTTTTGTTTTGTAACTTATATATTACGTTACAGGACCATGTCGTCAACCCCACCACCATCACCTAAGGCACCAGGACATGATGCACCTATCTTACCATCCCCGAAGCCCAAAAGGCGTCGGACTAGTTCTACTGACAATTCGGTTGATCAGGGTGAACCGAGTAGCACGCAAGCAAGGAATCCGGCACACAATTAGGATGCATACCCGAAAATGATCCAAAGATGGACCGAGATGGGAAATGTTCCATCACCCTACTTTGGTTTCACTTCCTCATCATCTACTTTACCTAGCTTGCTATGTACCATGGAACAAGCTTTTGCGGCTTTTGTATTTTACATGTCTTGGGAGTTAAGCATTGTGAAAGATACTACTGATGAGATACCCGACATTCTACAACGGGAGTTGCAAGTGGAAGAGAACAAGGAACAAATTGAGCATCTAACCACAGAACTAGCAGCAACGGACCAGGTCCATGACCATCTAGTGGATAGGGTAAAACATTTGGAAACGAGGGTGGACACCTCAGACCATGCTGCTAAAGGGATTCTGGAGAGAGTGACCCATCTGGAAGCCGAAATGCAAGCAGCACTTTGGCGGGAGAATATCCCACTTTCTGACGACGAGGAGGAGCCATTTGACGATGAGCCCTTAGAGGGGGAGCCACACGAGGAGGAGCCGGTCGAGATTGATGATGCACTATCATGTGTTTCCTCTGATGACGAGGATGTTTGACGATTATTCTATCCTATCTTTCCTTTCATTTATGCTTTGTTTATGTTCTTTCTATTTTCAAACCTAGATGGGTAAGGTTGTTCTCATTCAATACAAGCATGAGAAGTTTGATGTTTTGAGTTATTTATTTTGTAGCTTTACAATTTATTTCATTTTGAAATATTAGATGTTGCGTTATCCTTTCCTTACTTGTACATAAATAATGTTTGATATACGATATATTCTCAATGTTTTGTATTTGTGAAAGAGAAGTATCATGTCGGGAAGAGGACGTGGTGGTCGTGCTGGTGTCCGAGGTACCATCAACATGACAGCAGCTGAGCTGGCGGCACTAATTAACGATAGTGTGGCTGAGGCTATAGCAGCGCAGAATGCTGCATGTAAATGCTATAACCATTGACTAGTGAGGTCAATTCATCTTTCAAAGCGTCTTTCCTTTATAATCTCGATCCTATATTATGTTTCTAAATCCAGGTCAACAGAATTAGCAACCAGCATGCACATTCAAGACATTCATGCACTGTAATCCGCACACCTTTAATGGAGCTGAATGAGCTGTCGAACTACTCCGTTGGTTCAAGAAAGTAGAGTCGGTATTTGCCATATGCAACTGTCCCCTGGCCAATCAGATCAAATTTGCTTCTGGTACTTTGGAGGGCCTGACTCTCACATGATGGAATGCACAGGTCCAAATGTTGGGTTTAGCTATGGCCAATGCACTCCCGTGGGAGGAGTTTAAGACGATGATGAAGGAGGAGTACTGTCATCGGGATGAGATTCAGAAGTTGGAAGGAGAATTCTCGAACCTGAAAATTGAAGGTTCTGAAATTGAGCTATACACCACTCGCTCTCATGAGCTTGCTACCATGTGCCCACACATGGTGACTCGTGATTACAAGAGGATTGAGTTGTACATTGGAGGTTTAGTGCCTCAGATTCAGAGTATGGTCACCTCATCCAACCCTACCACCATCCAGCAGACTATCAGACTCTCCCATAAGTTAACCGATCAGGCGGTGACTCAAGGGACTCTACCTCCGAGGGGTTCAGTTTCTAAATCCACCGACAATCATAAGCGCAAGTTTGATCACAAATCCAACTCTCACTCCAACTCCAACGGACCCTAGTTTAATCAACCTCATCAGCAGTAGTGAAAGTTTGAGCCTGCTAAGAACTTCAATCAGACGACCTATTCAGGTCCGAATCAGGGTGAATATCTTGGGAGGTATCCCAAGTGCAACAAATGTGGCTATCACCACATGGGCACTTATGACCGACTGCGTTGCCAGCGATGTGGTAAGATGGGCCACGCTGCGAAAGGCTGTAGGGTTGCACTTCCAAACAAGCAACCATTTCGACCACATGGATTTACAAGAGGATGTTTTCAATGCGGCAAGGAGGGACACATTCAAAGGGATTGTCCTCAGTCGGAGAAGGGTGGAAATGGTAATGGAAAGGGTAACGGCAATAATCAGGGCCACAATGGTAACAGCATTAATCAAGGCAGCAACAACAATGGTGGCAATAATGGAGGGATTGGTGCGAAGGGACGAGCCTTCGTGCTAGGATCCGGAGAGGCTCGATATGATCATAATGTGGTCACCGGTAAGTTCTTTTTAAATAATTACTTTGCTTCTGTCCTTTTTGACACTGGTGCTGATATGAGTTTTATATCTAAGAAACTTAGTGATATGATAAAAGGAACTCCAAATCTGCTAGAAGCTAAGTATATCATAGAAATAGCCGATGGCCAAATAATTGAAGCAACCCACATTCTTAAGGGTTATAAGCTTGAGTTGGCTGGTCATAAATTTGATATCGACCTTATGCCGGTCACACTTGGTAGTTTTGATGTAATTGTCGGCATGGATTTGTTATCTAAAAACCAAGCTGAAATCATTTGTAGTAAGAAAATCGTTCGCATTCCTCTCCCGAGTGGAGAAACTCTTTCCGTTCAGGGCGAAAAAGTTGGTTTAGTCATGGGCATCATATCCTTCATGAAAGCCCAGAAATGTCTTCGAAAAGGGCATACTGCTATTCTGGCTCTCGTCGCCGAGCAGCCATCTGGAGAGAAGAAGATTGAGGATATTCCGATCGTTTCCAACTATCCAGAAGTATTTCCTGAGGATTTGCCTGGTCTGCCACCACACCGTCAAGTTGAATTCCAAATCGATCTAGCACCTGGAGCAGCACCGATCGCTCGGGCACCTTACAGATTAGCACCTAGTGAATTGCAGGAGTTGTCCACTCTGCTACATGAATTGTTGGATAAAGGTTTCATCTGACCTAGCTCATCACCATGGGGATCTCTAGTTCTGTTTGTCAAGAAGAAGGACGGGACTTTTCGTATGAGCATCGACTACCGTGAACTGAATAAAGTGACAGTCAAGAATCGTTATCCTCTGCCTCGTATAGATGATCTCTTTGATCAACTCCAAGGATCAAGTTTTTATTCCAAGATAGATCTTAGGTCTAGCTACCATCAATTGAGAGTCCGAGATGAGGATATCTCTAAGACTGCTTTCAGGACAAGGTACAGCCACTATGAGTTTATGGTCATGCCATTCGGGTTAACCAACGCACCTGCGGTATTCATGGACCTCATGAACCGCGTGTGTAAGCCATTCCTTGATTAATTTTTCATCGTTTTCATCGACGACATCCTCATTTATTCCAAGAACAAGGAGGAACATGAGGAGCATCTACGTTTAATCCTGGAATTACTAAAGCAGGAGCAAATGTATGCTTAGTTTTCCAAGTGTGAATTCTGGATTCGGGAAGTTCAATTCTTAGGGCATGTGGTTAATGAGAAAGGAATACATGTCGATCCATCCAAGATTGAGGCCATCAAGAATTGGGCAGCACCGACGACTCCGACAGAGGTGCGACAATTTCTAGGATTGGCTGGTTATTATCGGCGATTCATCGAAGGATTTTCTAAGATTGCACAACCTCTCACTACCTTAACTCAGAAGGGTAAAGCCTATAACTGGGGCGATAACCAGGAGTAAGCCTTTCAACTCCTTAAACATAAACTTTTGCAGTGCACCTATTCTAGCTGTTCCGGAGGGAACTGATGATTTTGTGGTGTATTGTGACGCATCCATTCAGGGTCTGGGTTGTGTGTTAATGCAACAAGAAAAAGTGATGGCATATGCTTCGCGTCAACTAAAGATTCAAGAGAAAAACTACACCACTCATGACCTAGAGTTGGGAGCCGTAGTTTTCGCGCTTAAGATATGGAGACATTACTTGTACGATACCAAGTGCACTATCTACACCGATCATGAGCGTCTTCAGCATATCTTCGAGCAGAAAGAGCTAAACATGAGACAGCGTCATTGGGTCGAGCTCTTGAATGATTATGACTGTGCGGTCCGGTATCATCCGGGTAAAGCTAATGTTGTAGTTGATGCCCTAAGTCGAAAGGAAACCAAGCCCAAACGAGTTCGAGCATTACAGCTTACTATTCACCATGGATTACCTGACAAAATCCGTAGTGCTCAACTTGAAGCCCTGAAAGAGGAGAACCTACCGCTGGAAGGTACACGCGGTATGGAAGAACAACTCGGGGTCAAATCTGACGGCATTCGCTACTTAGGCGAGCGAATATGGGTTCCAGTATTTGAGAACTTAAGGGAACTAGTCATGGATGAAGCTCATAAATCTCGTTACTCCATCCATCCAGGTTCCGACAAGATGTACCATGACCTAAAGGTGTTGTATTGGTAGCCAAAGATGAAGGCCGATATAGCCACCTATGTGAGCAAGTGTCTGACTTGCGCAAAGGTCAAAGTTTAATATCAAAAGCTTTTCGGTCTACTCCAGCAACCGGAGATTCCCATGTGGAAATGGGAGCAGATATCCAAGGATTTTATCACAAAATTGTCACGAACTCCTACCGAATGTGATACCATTTGGGTAATCTTCGGTCGTTTAACAAAGTCCGCTCACTTCTTAGCAATCAAGGAAACCGACAAAATCGAGAAGTTTACTAGTATTTACTTGAAAGAAGTAGTCTCTCGGCACGGGGTGTCAATCTCTATCATTTTGGATCGTGATGCACGATTCACCTCATGTTTCTAGCAATCGCTACATAAAGCTTTAGGCACGCGTCTAGATATGAGCACAGCATACCACCCTCAAACTGATGGCCAGACGGAGTGTACTATTCAAACCCTGGAGGATATGCTACGAGCTTGTGTGATTGATTTCGATAACACTTGGGAGTCTCACCTACCATTGGTGGAGTTCTCCTACAACAACAGTTATCACACTAGCATCAAGGCAACTCCATTTGAAGCACTATATGGACGAAAATGTCGTTCTCCTATTTGTTGGGCCGAGGTTGGGAATAGTCAACTTACGGGTCCTGAGCTTGTACTTGAAACTTCTGAGAAAAATGTTCAAAATAGAAATCGTATGGCAGCATCTCGTGTTCATCAAAAGAGCTATGCCGATAAGCGTCGTAAACCGTTAGAATTTCAAGTAGGGGATATGGTCTTGTTAAAAGTCTCACCTTGGAAGGGTGTCATTCGTTTTGGGAAACGAGGCAAACTAAATCCTCGTTATGTTGGGCCATTCAAGATAGTGAAGAGAATTGGTCCAGTACCGTATCAACTGGACCTACCTGAAGGGCTTAGTGGTGTACACAACGTCTTTCACATCTCAAACTTGAAGAAATGTCTAGCAGAAGAGTCACTCCCGGTTCCTCTTGAGGAACTACACATCGATGAACAATTGTGTTTCATCGAAGAACCGGTAGAAATCGTGGATAGGGAAGTCAAAATGCTTAAGCGTAGTATAATCCCTATTGTCAAAGTCCGTTGGAACTCGAAACGCAGACCAGAATTAACATGGGAGCATGAGGATCAGATGATGCGCAAGTATCCTCATCTATTCAAGCACTCCACGTCAAACTCTTAAGGTACTATTCTAATTTTCGAGACGAAAATTCTTTCAACTAGGGGATGATGTGACATCCGGAAATTTTTTTATTTTATTATTTTAATTTTCGGGACGAAAATTCTTTCAACTAGGGGATGATGTGACAATCCAGACTTTTACGGTTAACCCCGTTAGTAAATTCAGTTAAATCCTAACCAAGTTAACTCAATTTCAAACCCCAGGGACTGATTCTGTCACAAATTAAACTCAAACTACAAGGACTTAAGCTGTAATTAGCCTAAAGTCAAGTCTGTTGACTATGCAAAGTCAAAATCGAGTGAATTTGTTTCTCTGTTGACTTTTAAAAGTCAAACTCAGCACCTTGATTCAAATTCGACTTCCACGATCAATTCCCGTTTGATTTTGTAACTGAAAACGCATGTGGTATCATTATCGACCATCATTAATACTTTAATCGCAGCAATTATCCGAATTCAAACCCCATTATGATAATTAAACTTGTAACCGTCGACCTCATTATCAATTACCATCGAATTTGGCAAATCCGTATTATCAATTCTCAAATTGAACTCCTGCACATCTCTTACGAGTCTCAGAGAGCCTGTTGCACACACAAACTCGATCGGAGAAGGAGCCGCTGTGATCGGAGATCAAACTCGTCGAAGTCGGACCCATTTTAGTCGAACTCCTGCAATTCGTCTTCCATTCTGGTAATTCCTTACACCCTTAGCTTCGTTTCTTTACCTAGATCAAAAGTCCTTGTGACAATCTGACTTTTCAAGTTAATTCCGTTAGTGATCCTGTTAAATATTCTGTTAAATCCTAACCAAGTTAACCCAAATTCTAAGGCCAAGGAATCATTTTTGTCAAAGCTGAAGTTGCAGGGACTAGTTTTGTAAATATCCAGAAACCCTAGTAGGCCCGGTCGCGCCTCTTGTTGGCCCGGTCGCGCCTCTGGTCAGATGAAATGTAAAACGCAGCCTTTAATCGCAAATCCGTTCGAGTATCAACTTAGTAACATAAAATCTTTAATGGCAATCATCATTGAGCCATTATTCGGCATTTTAACACACGTAATGGCTGAATTCAACACCATCATTGTAATTAAACTAAAATCGTCGAGTTCATTGCTATTCCTCACCAATTTGACTAAATTCGTCAATTATCCTCTCGATCTAGCATCTACACACGTTAGACGAGTCTCCCAGATGCTTCAGAATATACCAATTTGGTCGGAAGAGTGGCCGGAAACACCAAGGACCAAACCCGTCGCCGTCGGACCGAGTTCTAACCGTACGCTATCAATCCATCATCTATTCTGGTAATCAAACTCATCCTTAGCTTCGTTTCAATCTTCTAATCAAAAGCCCTATCATAATTCGGGCTTGCATTATTGAATTTAACCCAATCAGAAACATAAGGTTCATACACTTTCGGGTTAATCAAATACTAATCTAGACATGTTGTTAATCCAATTAAAATACATGGTTATGTTCGAAATTCTTTGTTTATCAAAAGCCCCATGATTTTCAACGTTAATATTATAAGATTTAATCGATTTGATTCTGAAATCATCCAGACACGGTCATGCTAATCGGTTAGCACGGTCGTGCCTATCCGAGCACAGTCGTGCCCCATACCTGACCTGGTCGTGCCTACGAGCCAGACAAGGTCATGCCTAGAAAACCCTAGACACAGTCGTGCCCGACACAAGCACAGTCGTTCCTGATGACCAGACTGTTGAGTCTTCGGTTTTGATCAACACGGTCGCGCCCCTGACCAGCACGGTCGCGCCCATGTCCTGAACACGGTCGTGCCTTGTGTTAGGCGCGGTCGTGTGTGGGAAAAAGCCTTTTGTCAGAATGTTTGATTAACATTTATATTTTCAAAACAATAATTATAACATTATACAAATGTGTTTTAGCCCGGGAAACAACCCGTAGGCTCGGGTTTGAATTATTAACCTATTTTTATATTATTTTCCCACTTTTAAAAATAATATATTTACCATAAAGTTGTATAAAATAATATGTTTATATTATTTTCAACCCGTGAGTCGTATTATTAAATAATATATGGATTTATATTATTTCGTATCGTTTTTCAACCTCGTATAACATTTGAAACCAAATAATAATATAATTAATTATATTATTTACTCGCATTTATCGCGTTCATAAAAATAATATATTTATTATTTTGCACCTCGAATGAGTAATCAGAATATCCTTTCGAACCTAAAAATAATATATTAAATTATATTATTTTCCTAATTTTTGTAAATGACAAAACGCTCGAATATATTTATTATTATTGTTGTCATTCGTCACGCAACATATATATATATATATATATATATATATATATATATAATCTAATTACTAATTAAAGAATTCTTATTCCCGTGGACACGTCCGTCTACTCTCGGTTACTAGAGCGTTTCTTTAGGACGTTTCTCATTCCGGGTCATTGTCACAATTCCCATTTTTATCCCTAATTTATGTGTTTATAATTTTAGGGCATTCGTAAGTCGTTGAGACTTACACTCGTGGTTCCAACTTGTCCCTTGTGTGATACTACCTACAACGCAACGCACGTGAGTTTTCACGGCCCCTTTTACTGTTTTAACTTGGGGGAGAAAACATGACTAAACGATTTTGGATTTTTAATTCGTATGATATCAATGTTAAATGCTAAGTGTAACACGCTATCACAGAAAGTCCTCAACTAATATCGGACAGTTAATATGGATCTTAGCGAGGTAATATTTAGTAGTACTACTGGGTTTGAAAAATCCCACACGCGTTAGTCGCGCTAACTCGATTAGATATCGAACGGGTGAAATGTTAGCCTACTCACACCGCCAGTGTTGGTAGATCTGGCAGGAGGCAATAAACAAACAGTCAGCTTCGGTTGCGAGCGCTTGAGCTGAACATGAAACATAGGTTAGCTACCTATAGATACGTACTGAATGAACATAAATCCGGTAAACGCTTATTTACATATATTGAAACCTGTGGACTCACCAACCTCGTGTTGACATATTTTCTTACATGTTTTCTCAGCTCGCTAAGATAAGACACAGGTGCACGTTAGGGAATGCATGGGATTCAACTACTCTGATTATGAATTATTTACGTTTGTTTGATTTATTCTAATGTACTTGTTTGGTTGGACGTTTTGGACTTTTGGACTTTGGTTTTGGGCGCGTGTATTTGGCGCATTTACTTTCTTTACGCTTCCGCATTAATACTCTGATTTAAACAATATTTTCATTTTGAGTCCCATGTAGAGTCGTTCAAAGTAACTAATGTCTGAAATCCCGGTTCGTCACATCCCAAACGGTAAAACTCCGTTAGTTGAAATTTAGGGGTGTGACAGTCCTCACATCGAACTGTTTAAATATAAGTATAGCGAGGTATGTTGGGTAGTACTACTGGGTTTGACAAACCTCACCCGCGATAGTTGCGCTAACTCGATTGGATATCGAACGGGTGCAATATTGACCTAAACGTGCACCATGGTTGACAGGCCTAGTGGGAGGCATTCAAACAGTCAGTTTACGGTTGCGAGCGTAATAGCAAACATGAACATGGGTTAGCTACATATTGATATATATATTGAATGTACAATAATCTGGTAAACGTTTATTTATATATTGAAACCTGTGAACTCACCAACCTCGTGTTGACATCTTTTCTTACATGTTTTCTCATGTCGCTAAGATAAGGCACAGGTGCACATATAGGACATGCATGGAGTCCTACATTTGAATTATATTTTATTACATTCGGACTGTTTTCATTTATGTTTGGACTGTTTTCGTTTATGTTTGGACTGGACTTTTTGGGCGCGTTTGTTTTGCGCATTTACTTTCTTTTATTGCTTCCGCATTTAGTCTGATTGATATAATATTTTCATTTGAGTCCCATATAGAGTCGTTCAATGTAACTAATGATTGAGATCCTGGTTTGTCACTTTCCAAACAGTAAAACTCCGTTAATTGAAATTGGAGGTGTGACATGAGGGTTGGCACCACCGCCATTATTAGCACTGCTGTTAGTGCCACCATTGTTGTTATTAGCCTGAGTGAGTTGGTTCACAAGCTGAGTGAGAAGAGCAGCAAGTTCATTGTTGTTGTTGGTCTCGTTGGTGCGACGGGGAGGCATGCTATAGATTTAAACAAAAAAGGGGAAAGATATAAGAGGTTATGAGGATTTTCTTGGATATAAAACAAAGGATTATTTAAAACATAAGTATTCGTAGTTTGGATTGCACTCGAATGGTGGTAATATCACTCGAATGCTATGACATATTAAGGTTAGTAAACCTATATAACTTTCAAGGAGACATGCTTTAGCCTATAAGTAAACACTCATCCCGGGAATTCTCAGGAAAGCATACGGATCCCTTGGTTGATTGGGATTTATATGAAATGCTTTCCTAGACAGAAAACCCATAATACAGGTGTGACCCTTCCATATTGCATGTGTCCTCTACTAGTTAACAAAGCTTAAAACCCTAACGAGGTGTAAAATAAAATTTAATAGACTTATATCTATGAGTATAACGTTCCACATGCTACGATGACGATTGAGGCTTAGGATAAAGGTATGGGTATTATTTTTTTAATTTATTATTTATATGGAACCTAATAAGTCAGGTAGTCTAACAAATAGGCATTAAATAATTAACACATAATATTTTAGACATGTAACACATAACATGTAGAATTTATCATATAATCATAGAGTATGGCATAAACGGATGTCCTAAGGTTATAGTCTAGTTCAGAAGTGTCTAATAACCTAATTCCCTATAACCAAGGCTCTGATACCAATCTGTCACCCCCAACCGACGGCGGAAACGTCGGGGTGGGACATGTAGACTGTTCATAAGCTCATGGTTTACTAAAGTTGTGATAATTAAACAATCAATTTCATTTCATAGCTCAAATATTCAATTACAACATTTACAAGGGTCATAAATACATGTATATCTTTATTAAGTTTAAAACTAGGTCCACAATCCTAAGTGAAGCAACTTGAATCTTAACTCAAACACCCGTACCTGAAACATGATAAAATGAGAGGGTCAACTATAAATAGTTGGTGAGCAAACATAGGTTTTGACACCATAAATAAAGTTCAAATGTTTTGTGTATAATTCATATGATACATGGTTTATAAAACATTTATGGAGAATCTAAGTTAAGCTAGTTGCACAAATGAAACCTTGTAACTGAAGGGCATAACAACACATGTTATCCTAATGTAGGGCATAACAACACATGTTATCCTGATGTAAATGTAGGGCATAACAACACATGTTATCTTGATGTAAATGTAGGGCATAACAACACATGTTATCTTGATGTAAATGTAGGGCATAACAACACATGTTATCCTGATGTAATGTGTTAATAATTGTACGAGTATGTCATGTATATGTAGCCTTAACAAATAGCATTCAAGCATAAAGCACAAATAAACACATATGATCATATTGTAGAATTGTACGTGTGTAATTGCAAATAATGTTTGTTAAGTACTCATGTTTCACCCCAAAAATGTACAAAAGGAAAAAAGGCTATGTAAACTCACTTGCATGGATAGCTTGTAGATAACACGTGCATTAGGTGGCACAAGTGATTAGTTTAATCACACGTCAACCTATAATTGAATTATATGTGTCTAATCAACGATATGCACAAAAGTCTAAGGCAAAGTCTAAGGTTTAACGGAATTTGAGTGTAGTAATTTGTACAAAAGTATTTGGGACATTTCATGAAATGGATGCGCGTAAGTTGGTGTTTGAATTTGGCTAAAAACTTAATATCAAATGTAAGTTCAAAGTGTATATGGATTTAATAAAAATAATAATTGATTTAGGGTTTAATTTAAATAATTTAAATAAATAAAATCTTTTTATTTATTTGTTTATTATTATAATAATGTGCCATAAAAAAAGTATTGTAAATATATATTATTATATATATTTAAAAATAATGTAATTTAAACCCTAAACGAATTATTAACGTAAAAAGATAATTAATTTAAATAAATAAATTCTCTTTATTTATTTATTTATTATTTAAATAAAGTGTCTCTAAAAAGAAACAAATAAATTGTAAATATATATGTATTAATATATATTTAGGAAAATTACATTTGTTTAAATACAATTTAAATCCTAAATAGTTAATTTAATGGAAAACAAAAGATTTATAATATTGTTTTATGAAATTCTTTAAAGATGATAATGCATTTTATAAAATCTTTTCACAATTTTTATAAGATTGGTTATTTTAAATGTTTTTGTTTTGTAATTAACTAATTTAATTTAAAATAAACTTTTGATGATTGTTTTTATATTTTAAAATGAGATTTTAACTAATTTAAATTTTAAAACTAGTTGTTTCTCATTTAAAATTGTTAATTATGGTACTAAAAAATTTTAAAAGGTATATGATTTATAAATTAAATTTTATAAAATAAGTATTGTGGTTAAAACTGTCCAAAAAATGCAGACCACCCGGTTCTAACACGGGTGGTTTCTATGCGTGTAACACGAATTACAACCGGACTAGAGGACTAATGATGGTAACAGACCGGTCTGCAATGGATTTATCATAAACTCGAATGGGGCCGGGTCTGGTATCAGGAATAAACAAAAAAGGACCGGGTTTGTGGGTTTCGAACCCACGCCACCTGGTTCGGCGGTACAATGGCTTGCCGACCGGACCAGGTGGTTTCGCTGGTAAATCATGAAACCTAAAAAAATAAGTACAAATTTTAGATTAGGAATCCTTCCCCAAATCGAACACGAATGAACAGATTATGAACCCTAATCAATATTGATCTGGATACATCCTGTCATTATAAATTGGTAGATGGCTAATGATGCATTACTGATTTCGAATCCAAAGACATAATTCTTACTTGATTCGGTGCGGAAATGAGTGAGGATGGCTCGAAGGACAGATTTGCTGAACCTGAGACTTGATTGAGTTCCAGATGAGAAATGGAGTGAATGGCGTGATCAGAGAGTTTGTAAATGTGTTTGCGAAAGTGTGGGTGTGATTGAATCCATCCAATTTCTTCCTAATAGTATGATTCAAGTAGGATTGCGAGATGACAACTGTTGAATTGATTTCACGCGTTAATTAGCTCAATTTCGAATGAATTGGGCTGTGTATCTGGTTTACATTTATGCTAGGATTGATTCAGCATGACTTGCGGGGTTTAAAACGCGTAGATTGCATAATTTGATGCTGGATTGATACGGTTTGACTCTGGATAGTCAAAGTGTTTGAATTCAAATTAAACCGTGCAAAAGTGTTAAATTTGTACGTTAATTGGATTGACAACTGCCCGAAAATCATGCAGACATATAAGGTAAGTCCAATGCATTCTAGATTCGATTGGGTTGGAGACTAATTGTAAGGAATTCGTCCATGTTTACTTTTCTAAGTCAAAGGACGGTTTATGGTTTCAAAACCCTTGAATGGGTTCAATTTGAGGTGTATAGGGCCAAGTGCAAAAGTGGGGGTTTCAAGATTGGGGTTCAATGGTTAAAAATGAAACAATTGAGGGTTCATTTGTTATGGAGGGGTTCAAGACTATGAGAGAAAGTTCAAATGAAATAAATGGGGTCCAAGCTAGTTTTATTAAAATAGAAATTATATATATATATTTATATAAAACTATAAGACTTTATAAAACTAATTATTTTTGTCACACCCCAAAATTTATTTACTTAATGAATAAATAAATAAATTAAGGTTGCAACGATTGGTAACATTACACAACAGCGGAAGCTAAAGTAAAGACTTCTGAATATTGAACACCATTACAACAACTATAATAAACTTGTACATTGTCCTAGAACCATGTATAGGTGAAAGCCATCTTGAGGTTTGACGATCACACTCCTTCGGCTTCTAGGGTTTAATCCAAAAGGCTAACCTATTCCAACCGTGCCATGGCTATGAATTACCTGAAAAACATACTTAAAAATGTCAACACAAAGGTTGGTGAGTTCACAGGTTTGATTGTTTCAATGTAAAGTGATTTTCCTTGAAAACATTGACATTGTGTACATGGCCATAATACGAAACTGTTTTCCTTGAAAACATTGAAAATATGTACACGGGTTTAATGTAAGGTTGTTTTCCTCGAAAACATGTGATGACTTCATAGTCATAAAACGAGTAGTTTTCCCAATGAAAACATGTGATAACGTCATAGTCATAAAATAAGTCGTTTTTCCTGAAAACATTGATACTGTGTACATGGCCATAATATGAAACTGTTTTCCTTGAAAACATTGATAAAAAAATTTCCACGTAAACGAATGGCAAAACCATTGGTGTATAAGTGATTGACAGATCCATCTGCACGAAAACGTTTCAATGAATATGATAAACAAAACAAGTAATGTTGACCCATTTGTAGACTCGCTAGGAATACAAATAATATGTACATACATGAGGCATAACCAAACCATGACACGGGTGTTTTTCCCCTTGCTCATACCTCACGAGCAATGTTTGAACACTATGCGGTCATTTGGCCAGAGGGACCCATGGTTAGCGCGACTAACCATGACCGGGGGTGTCAATCCCAATAGTACTATCCATAGAATCCCAGGCTAACCTATAGCTAATGGTTATAAATATGATGGTCAGGGGACTTCCAGCGCTCTATATATGTTAACTCATGTAAACATAAAGGTCGGGTCTTGTTTTCTTGCTACCATATGAAAATGTTTGTAAGTACGTTTTATGTTTTCCCGAATGTATCAGGCAATGATGTTCCCAACTATAGTAAACAATGATGTCTCATGTTTTCAAACTTGTAAGCAAGTATGTTTTCCCCCCGGTGTTTCTAAAACGTTTAAAAGTTAAAAGGGGGCTGTGAAACTCACCTGATGAGCTTTCAATGTGTAAGTGCTAGCAAGGCCGATGTATATGCAAGACTGTCCTAACCGTGACCTAAATAGTGACGGTTATCTTATGACCTTAATATTGAGTGTCATCACACAAGTCGGTCATGTACAAAGTCCATCCAATATGTTAGACTCAAAAACGTAACTGTCATGTTTAGAAAATGTGACCCGACGAACCGTTTGTGACTTGACTTTGAGTTTCATGCTAGGTATACGTGTTTAGTCAAATATATAAATATATATTACTGATGCCATAAGTACAAGTACTTGTCCATAAGTTTTCTTATATAGGTCGTGTTAGAGTTTTGATAGGTGTTTACCTTAAACTATAATATTAAAATAAACCCTTGTTTGTCGGAATTTCCAGAATTTTAAGTCATTCGTGCGTCATCCTTTTGATTAACCAAACGAACTCGTCAAGTAACGAAATTTTATATAAAGTTACCTACATGTCTTAGGGTTACCAAAATGTATTAACTATAATTTTATTACATGTCTAAGTATTTTTAATATATTTATTTTGGACAGAATGTATAGTAGTGTTTGTTTCTGGAGTCTCTTGGGAATTTCTTTTAATGAACTGACCTAGACTCATTTACATGACTGAAAACCCTATAAATTTTGTCCTACACTCAAAATACTAACTTTAGAAAGTGGAATCAGGTTATTTAGACTTGTTATGACCAAGTTATGACTCTCACAAGTGATGCTAAAATTCTGTCGAAAAGGACAGCCTTGACACACTTTCTTGTATGACCATTTTGGGGTATCAAAACTCAACGAAATTTCATGAAACCACTTGGGTTGGACTCCTGACTCTTTGTACTTGATTTTAGACCTAAGACTCGTCCTTTTTGGTTAGTTTTTGGTTGAGATATGGCCCTCCAAAGTCGGACCTGAGAATCTGTCAGCTTACTGTTTTGGTTCTAAATTACTCAACATCATTAACTACTCAAATTTTGTACTTGTTTGACTCTTGTTTACCAACTAGTTGATGTTTATATTAGATATGACATATTCTAAGTCCTTTTGTCCAGATTTATTCATTACAACCACTTGATCTATGAGTTTTTAAAGAAACCTTGTGTTCAAAAGGTTTAGACCATGGATTTAGTTATTTTTAAGCATAAACTTTTGGATGGTGACTTTTACATGATGATCCTTGTATTTCTTTTGAAAAAATGAGGAAAGAAAAAGTATGAAAGGGTTTTTCACCTTTAGAAAGCAAGGAGAAGGTATAGAAAGAAGTTCCAAAGCTTGAATCTCTTGCAAATCTTCACATGGAAACACCTTGAAAGCTTGAATTCTTGGATGAAGCTTGAACAAAAGATGGAGAAGTTTGTGTGTGTGTTAGTGTGTGCCATGAGTGGAGAGGGATAGAGAAGATGTTGAGTGTGAAATTGATATTGAAAGATGGATGATAGGAATGAGGATGGGTGGAAGATTTTATGGACATGTCTTTGAAAGATGGGGTATGGAGGTTGCTTAAGTAAGTTGAAAATGTTGAAATTTAGGGTGTGGGGTGGACCCACATGGCCTTGGGGCCAAGAATTTTGGTTAAGGGGAGTGGGTGGGGTAGTTTAGGTGGTCAGATGGTTAGTTAGTCCAGATATTTAGGTCATTAGGTGCGTTAATCGCGGTTAGGGCTCGAAACGGTAATTTAATGCGATTTTTGATTCTTTGATGACATTTTAAACTAAAGTTAAACTACTTTATGACTAGTTTATTGAAAAACACGTAATTCATGTATTGTATAGGTTATAGATATATTTTATTGCGTGTAGTTACGTTTAGGGTTGACGGTAGGAGGTGAAATATTCGATTTACATCGTTACGAATCTTTTTATAAAATGTGGACTTTAGAATATATATATTTGAATGTATAAACATATATTTCAGGTATTATGGATCTTTGGACATTATTTTGGACATTTAGGTTTGCCACCAATGTTTGTATTAGTTGTGTTATGCGTATCGTGACCCGGTAATTCCTAAATTTACCAAAGTAAGGAACAAATCAATGCATGGCTATTTCTAGACTTTAGGACATAATTATTGCAATTAAGTCAATCAGGAAACTTGAAAATGTAAATGCGTTTATGTTATGTACGGATATTGACATGGAATGTCGGGTGTCACATTCTCCCCTCGTTAAAGAAGTTTCGTCCTCGAAACTTAGTTTAAGTTAACCTTTAGGATTTATTTACTCTATCCAGATGAGAGTCCCGTATTGTTAGTTCGCTCCTGGATCAGAGGGAGAATTTTTTATTTAATCCACTTAGTAGTCGGTATTCGAAGGTAAAGCGAATACCTCACCGATTAACGATATTGGATGTATAAGGATTCTAGGTATTATAGAATAATGTAATAGGGCATTGGTGCCGTTAAACATTCGTTATCTCAAACGAGCGGATTTAGGAAAGTTCTTTGAATAAATAGCCAAGAGAACGACGTTGGCTATTCCATGAAGGGATAAATTTATTGTCAGAGTCCCACTAACAAAAGGGATTACGATCATTAAGGTCACCTCCATATAATTTGTGAGTAACTAAAGGTTCTCTGATTGATGTGAACTAATAAAAATGAGTTTCATTATGGGTAATTCTATTTCGAATGTTATTCGTAGCTTAGTGTAGGCTGCCATCTTAATGAAATAGATGTTGAATTATAACTGAAACAAAAAAAAATTCTCCCATTAACATTGAATCGTCAAGAATTATGTGGTTCATCTATAGATGAGGGTGAATCTAGATGAAGAATGAGGAAATGCTAGAGTATTCAACAATCATCAAATTGATTTGGCTCAACAGTTACTAAAGATAAATGAATCTTCCATTAACATTGGCCGCAATGGATTAAAGATTTCAAGATTCCTTATAAGCTTTCATTGGCGGAGATTGGGCTTAATACTTCATTAATCATTGTCTGCACTACACTTCTACTGCAGTCTAGTATTGAGGTTGTACGGTCATGGTTTGTAGATTCATGGCTTGACTATCATGTCCATGAGGCAAATAATTCTTAAGGAGTTCTAAATTCGTTTAGGTTAGCCACAGTTCGTCTAGGTGGGGAAGTAAACAGTGGAACTATGGAAATAGTTTCATAGAAATAGCGTCCCCTGAAATTGATTATGGGCTTGCCAACCCATTAAGTTGGTAGACTGTGATATGATATCATTTTTCAAACTAATCTGGGAATTGACCCCTTAAACTAGATGTCAGAAAATAATAACAGAATCATGTATAACTTTAGGGATTTGCTAAATGTGAGGACGTCATGTCCTTAGGTTCTTTAAGGATAACGTATTGGTATCCCAAGAGATCTTGGAGAACGGTGAATATGAAATTTGAAGGAAAGTTGAGAAGTCGAAAGAAATGTATATGTGTAGGCCACCAACAGAGCAAGGTCAGATATGATTCTTCCTTTGTTCACTTTTCTAGTAGCGTACGACTTAAAACGGTTAAAAATCGTAGAACACTTAATTAAATCCTCAGATTTCAACTTAGGTTCTTGATTTCTAATCAAAGTTGGTCGGGATGGATCATGGAGTTTCAGAATTTGTCAACAACTTGATAGTACAGTATGTTTGCAACTTCCCTGGCTTTCGAATGATATTGTCATAACTTACCATCATGTATTTCACTCATATCGCTTATAGCCTTAAAGTCCTTAACACAAGGGTTTAAGCCATAAAATTTGAGATAATGAGAGTCACATGTCAAAGTTTTGCATTTTCCTGAGCATTTGTTAAGAAGTCGTTTCCTAACCGTAGGTGCTCCAGATCTCTATAACTCTAGAATGTTGGGAGTAAGAGATGTGAACACGTCTCTCCTGTGCTCTGAGATCAAAGACTCAGTTAACAAAATAATCCTTGGGGAAACGTAAGTACAAAAGGATATATAATTATCCTATTAAGATCTTTGTGGACAATAGGTTGGTGGAAGCAACTCACGCTTACGTTTCTTACGTATAACATGAACTAATGAGGTTAGCAAGAAATCATGCATTTGGGACAACTTTAAGAATCTTGTATGTCAGTCTCCTGCTGGTCTGACAATAGCCGACAGCTCACACTTAGGTTTCCTTGATACTCACTTGAACATATATCAAGGCTTATTTATCATCGGAAGATTATTCGGGATTGATGATGTACTGAATGTCAAAGGTGGTAAGAACGACCCCGTTTGAAAAATGTTCTAAAAAGTCAGATTACCTACTTGTCTCGAATCGGGTTTCCACAATACCCCGTAGGTTTCAGGCATAAGTTTCCATCCTATTACAAGAGTTAGTGCATAGCACTTCGGATGTAGACTTCAAGTAAGTGTGATACTGAATTGTAAGATAAACCTGAGATTATGTCGTGATCTCCGATAATAGTTGTACGATTACTGTAAGTGTTGATTGTTACAAGGAGCAACCTGGAATTTACGTGTTTCAAAAGGATATGTTTAGAAAGTACAAACGGATGAGGGAGATTTTCATCGTTCAAGATCCATTAAGAGTTAGGTACGTCAAATTCGAGTTTCTCTCGTTCTTACCGAACTGCGAGAATGGTATATGAAGATCTAGTGGGGGAATTAGAAATGTTAAGGTCTGATTCATGCTAGACCAAAGATCGGTCACGTGCGCTGATCGATAAATAACGAAATCGAAAAGAGACAACCTATAGCCCAGTCTCAAAAGTTGAAGAAGTACTTTACAAGTAATTTCCAAATTCAGTCCAAGAGTTGAGGTCAAATCACCAAGAATAGATTTCTTCAAGGTTTTGGTTAAAATTGCCATGCCAATGAAGTCTCGCTAAGAGTCTTGGATTCATTAGAGTTCGAAGATGAAGGAGATGATGTACGTTTCCACGTCACTTGTGATAGCCCATCGCATCATCTAATGCCTTTTGGCTCAACCCTTATGTTTATGGTGATTTCGATCAATAATCGACTGACTGAGAGTTGAGATTAGGAATACGGATTAATCATGAACATTAGTTCGGACAGTAAGACTCACTAGAGTTCTCATGCACTTTAAATTATGATTACGAGTGCACCCGCAATAATAATTTACTTTACATCGTCCCTATAGTGTTTCTCCTATCGCAAGCTCTCAGTTAAAAGGCATCTGAAATGTTCATTAGATCGTGTCATTGTGTTGCACTCTCGCGCAAGAGTGTGTATGTTCTATCGGATTACTCTTAGTCATGTGTACCAATACTCATGCATATGCCGACTAAGGCTGTTGCTGGATGTATTTAATGGTAGAGAGACACAATCGGTGTCTTCTAATAATAGGACGTGTGCGGTGGAAGTCAGGCACTACGTTAGGGCAGAGATCCTCAAATCAGTGTCGAGCAAATCATGCTCCAAGTTTGTATGTACGTGTGGATCCACATGATCCCGATGAGTCTATGGGTCTCCTTCCTAGTAAAGTTCTCTCCCGTTCAGTCCTGCTTATCCACCTTGGATTCCCTTCTGTCTGGGCAATCCTGTCTGCCATATCTCATGGCGAAAGTCTAGGCATCCGATCCGACAACTTATGAAGGAGAGTATTTATACCGTAAATACGTAAGAAAGATAGCTGCCTCCGTGGCTGGAGTAGTTGTGGTGCAGGTATAGGTACAGATTCTGGTAGGGGTTCAGCCTATGGTGATACCAAGATCGGTAACTGACGATTACTACCGTCGTCGCCCAAGCTCGGCTAGTAACTCGATCTTCTAGGTTTGAAGTGCGCTGAGTACCCGTTATCCTTTATTCGTGATCCGAACAGTAACACTTTTTTTGAGAAACGTTGTATGTGTTTATTATTTCCAGGCCGTTATATGTGTTAAGTTTTAGTTACATGTGTCATGTAATTGTATTATGCGTTAGTATAGCTAATGATACCCTAGTGTAATTCCATACACTAATATTCTACACAAGTTGTTCGGCAACGGTTGGAATTTCTATACTCAAGTCTTGGGTGTTTTTAGTGTGGGGCAAGTCTTAGAAATCTTGGTCCCTAAATGAGTCCGGTTAGAGCCTAGGTGTCACTAAGGAAACCTAATTCGCTAAACCATTGCTCTGATACCAATATGTCACACCCCCAAATTTATTTACTTAATGAATAAATAAATAAATTAACGTTGCAACGATTGGTAACATTACACAACAACGGAAGCTAAAGTAAAGACTTCTGAATATTGAACACCATTACAAAAACTATAATAAACTTGTACATTGTCCTAGAACCATGTATAGGTGAAAGCCATCTTGAGGTTTGACGATCACACTCCTTCGGCTTCAAGGGTTTAATCCAAAAGGCTAACCTATTCCAACCGTGCCATGGCTATGAATTACCTGAAAAACATACTTAAAAATGTCAACATAAAGGTTGGTGAGTTCACAGGTTTGATTGTTGTAATGTAAAGTGATTTTCCTTGAAAACATTGACATTGTGTACATGGCCATAATACGAAACTGTTTTCCTTGAAAACATTGAAAATATGTACACGGGTTTAATGTAAGGTTGTTTTCCTCGAAAACATGTGATGACTTCATAGTCATAAAACGAGTAGTTTTTCCAATGAAAACATGTGATAATGTCATAGTCATAAAATAAGTCGTTTTTCCTGAAAACATTGATACTGTGTACATGGCCATAATATGAAACTGTTTTCCTTGAAAACATTGATAAAAACATTTCCACGTAAACGAATGGCAGAACCATTGGTGTATAAGTGATTGGCAGATCCATCTGCACGAAAACGTTTCAATGAATATGATAAACAAAACAAGTAATGTTGACCCATTTGTAGACTCGCTAGGAATACAAATAATATGTACATACATGAGGCATAACCAAACCATGACACGGGTGTTTTTCCCCTCGCTCATACCTCACGAGCAATGTTTGAACACTATGCGGTCATTTGGCCAGAGGGACCCATGGTTAGCGCGACTAACCATGACCGGGGGTGTCAATCCCAATAGTACTATCCATAGAATCCCAGGCTAACCTATAGCTAATGGTTATAAATATGATGGTCAGGGGACTTCCAGCGCTCTATATATGTTAACTCATTCAAACATAAAGGTCGGGTCTTGTTTTCTTGCTACCATATGAAAATGTTTGTAAGTACGTTTTATGTTTTCCCGAATGTATCAGGCAATGATGTTCCCAACTATAGTAAACAATGATGTCTCATGTTTTCAAACTTGTAAGCAAGTATGTTTTCCCCCCGGTGTTTCTAAAACGTTTAAAAGTTAAAAGGGGGCTGTGAAACTCACCTGATGAGCTTTCAATGTGTAAGTGCTAGCAAGGCCGATGTATATGCAAGACTGTCCTAACCGTGACCTAAATAGTGACGGTTATCTTATGACCTTAATATTGAGTGTCATCATACAAGTCGGTCATGTACAAAGTCCATCCAATATGTTAGACTCAAAAACGTAACTGTCATGTTTAGAAAATGTGACCCGACGAACCGTTTGTGACTTGACTTTGAGTTTCATGCTAGGTATACGTGTTTAGTCAAATATATAAATATATATTACTGATGCCATAAGTACAAGTACTTGTCCATAAGTTTTCTTATATAGGTCGTGTTAGAGTTTTGATAGGTGTTTACCTTAAACTATAATATTAAAATAAACCCTTGTTTGTCGGAATTTCCAGAATTTTAAGTCATTCGTGCGTCATCCTTTTGATTAACCAAACGAACTCGTCAAGTAACGAAATTTTATATAAAGTTACCTACATGTCTTAGGGTTACCAAAATGTATTAACTATAATTTTATGACATGTCTAAGTATTTTTAATATATTTATTTTGGACAGAAGGTATAGTAGTGTTTGTTTCTGGAGTCTCTTGGGAATTTCTTTTAATGAACTGACCTAGACTCATTTACATGACTGAAAACCCTATAAATTTTGTCCTACACTCAAAATACTAACTTTAGAAAGTGGAATCAGGTTATTTAGACTTGTTATGACCAAGTTATGACTCTCACAAGTGATGCTAAAATTCTGTCGAAAAGGACAGCCTTGACACACTTTCTTATATGACCATTTTGGGGTATCAAAACTCAACGAAATTTCATGAAACCACTTGGGTTGGACTCTTGACTCTTTGTACTTGATTTTAGACCTAAGACTCGTCCTTTTTGGTTAGTTTTTGGTTGAGATATGGCCCTCCAAAGTCGGACCTGAGAATCTGTCAGCTTACAGTTTTGGTTCTAAATTACTCAACATCATTAACTACTCAAATTTTGTACTTGTTTGACTCTTGTTTACCAAATGGTTGATGTTTATATTAGATATGACATATTCTAAGTCCTTTTGTCCAGATTTATTCATTACAACCACTTGATCTATGAGTTTTTAAAGAAACCTTGTGTTCAAAATGTTTAGACCATGGATTTAGTTATTTTTAAGCATAAACTTTTGGATGGTGACTTTTACATGATGATCCTTGTATTTCCTTTGAAAGAATGAGGAAAGAAAAAGTATGAAAGGGTTTTTCACCTTTAGAAAGCAAGGAGAAGGTATAGAAAGAAGTTCCAAAGCTTGAATCTCTTGCAAATCTTCACATAGAAACACCTTGAAAGCTTGAATTCTTGGATGAAGCTTGAACAAAAGACGGAGAAGTGTGTGTGTGTGTGTGTTAGTGTGTGACATGAGTGGAGAGGGATAGAGAAGAGGTTGAGTGTAAAATTGATATTGAAAGATGGATGATAGGAATGAGGATGGGTGGAAGATTTTATGGACATGTCTTTGAAAGATGGGGTATGGAGGTTGCTTAAGTAAGTTGAAAATGTTGAAATTTAGGGTGTGGGGTGGACCCACATGGCCTTGAGGCCGAGAATTTTGGTCAAGGGGAGTGGGTGGGGTAGTTTAGGTGGTTAGATGGTTAGTTAGTCCAGATATTTAGGTCATTAGGTGCGTTAATCGCGGTTAGGGCTGGTAATTTAATGCGGTTTTCAATTCTTTGATGACATTTTAAGCTAAAGTTAAACTACTTTATGACTAGTTTAGTGAAAAACACTTAATTCATGTATTGTATAGGTTATAGATATATTTTATTGCGTGTAGTTACGTTTAGGGTTGACGGTAGGTGGTGAAATATTCGATTTACATCGTTACGAATCGTTTTATAAAATGTGGACTTTAGAATATATATATTTGAATGTATTAACATATATTTCAGGTATTATGGATCTTTGGACATTATTTTGGACATTTAGGTTTGCCACCAATGTTTGTATTAGTCGTGTTATGCGTATCGTGACCCGGTAATTCCTAAATTTACTAAAGTAAGGAACAAATCAATGCATGGCTATTTCTAGACTTTAGGACATAATTATTGCAATTAAGTCAATCAGGAAACTTGAAAATGTAAATGCGTTTATGTTATGTATGGATATTGACATAGAATGTCGGGTGTCACAATTTTATACCTTTTAAAATGGTTTATTAAAAAAAATTGAATATATATATATATATATATATATTTGTTTAAAACTAAACCAACACAAACATGTGGTTTAAATTTATAATTCCAAATGTGTAATTATATTCATAGTTTTAAGAATAATTACACACACACACATATATATATATATATATATACACACAAAGTGTGTTATAGAAATTAATATGTAACACAAAGTTTAGATTTTGAATAGAAATTTTAGTTAAAAATAATACTTTATGTGGCATAATGTGTTTGAACAAATACAGGATTTAATGTAGTGTTTGTATAAACTAAAATACGATCGGAAAATTAGGGATGTTACACTTTAGGTCTTTATACGTCTTATTATCTCCGGGATATATAGAGTATTTGGATTTGTGAGCTTCATTCATTACCTTTGTTTGAATTTCTCCGAGTCTAGGAATCCATTTTTTGTTTCCAAATCGTAGGATTTCGTCATCGCCTTTGGTTAGTAATTTCTCTTTACCAACCATGTGCTCCTTCTTGATTTTCAGGACTTGCTAAAAACCACACGGTTTTGTTTTGAATTGCTACAATCCAAATAGGTTTGTTTTGACTTGATGCAATAAATTTGAAGGAAATACTTATCTGAATAGGATTGTTTCCTTCAAATTGATATTTCTAATTCGGATATGTGGGTCAGGAGCAAGTTCAGCAAGTTAGCACGCAATACCTAATTAGCAAGTCGTTCAGGAGCACACAAAACCTGGTTAGCAAGTCGGCCAGGAGCAAGAAAGATTGGTTAGCAAGTTGGCTAGAAGCAATAAGAGACTTTTGTGGGCGAATTCTAAAAATCTTAGTAGTACTTTAAACGGACTACGATGGTAGGACGGATGAAACGGACTATGACAGTAGACAATGTGTTAAATGGACTACGACGGCTACTTCGGTAAACGGATGATGAAGCGGCTACTTCGGTAGACGGATGAAACGGCTACGACGGTAGACAGAAGTTATGACAGCTACTTCGGTAGACGGACAATGAAACGGATACTTCGGTAGACGGACAAAACGACTACTTTGGTAGATGGATTATGAAACCAATGTGCTTAAACAAAATGAATATGCTCTATGTTTATGAATGTGCGCAAAGTAATATGATGAATAAGTGATAAAAGTATGATGATTACTTGAATTATTAGACTAGAACTCACTAGTGTTAGCTGACTTTAAGTATGCATCTCAGGTAAAGGAAAAGAAAAGATATGACGATTAATATGCTAGCTGAATAGACGAATGGCTACCTGGCACAAGACTGACTTCTCGAATATAGTTTATGTTATGTTGATGAACAATGTTTGGAAGTTTCAATTGGTTGACATTTTGATGTATGAACAATGATTGTAAATCTAACGAGTGATGCTTCCCGGTATTGGGGCCTCACAGATACTTACACCTACTAGTCCTCTCGACCCATGTCTTGTATTTCTAAAACTACGTCGCTACACCTACAAAAAGCTTAACTCCGCCTCTAACGGTTTCTCCGACTTTATATGCATGCCACTAACGGTTTCTCTGACTTTATATTCATCGGAAAAGGCAGGTACCGTATACCACAGTATACTCAGAAACGGAAAACTATTAATGGTGAAGCTGATCGATTTTGATCCGTTAGATGCCGAAAATGAATTTGAGAACAAGCTTCGAATCCTCGGCGGATTGGAATCGAAATTTATTGTTTCATTCTTACGTTATTGCGTTGATAAATGACAGAGATTAGTAATTTACGTATACATGCCGGATTGGATCTTACAGGAACGGTTGTTCTCCGATTGTAGCTTGAATTGGAAGAGGGTTTCAAATATGATGAAACGTACTTGTCGAGAGTTGCTTGGCAGCTTCCCTAATTTCGAGAGGATATTAACAAATATGATGAAACGTACTTTTTCGAAAATACCCCTCCACGTTTTTCATTATTAATCTAGTTTGAGGCTGAAAGTCAGATCTTAGCCATTTATTTTATGATCCAAGGGCTTTTAAGGCCCCGGTTTCCCACTCTTTTAGAGTTTAAAGTTCCCTAATGAACCTCCGTGTGTGTGTATGTAGTTATATATATATATAGTTTTATAATAATTAAATACAACGTCAACTTCAAGCACAATTTTAAAAGGGGTAATTACTAAAATGGTCATTTGACCAGTTGACTTTACCAAATTGGTCACAACTATTTAACCTACTAAAACATGGTCATGAAGACCAATAGCTAGCTAAAAATTTTGTGCCTGAAAGGAATTTGTCAGGCATTAGACCAATCAGACGTTGACACGTGGCATCACGGAAATTTTAGCTGGCTATAGCTGTCTATTTAGACGGCTTAACCAACGCTTTTTTTTTCCAGTTTGGCTCGATGTTAGCCGGCTATTTGACTTTCCTTAGCTAGCTATTTGAATGTTCATAGCCGGCTATTTTTCTTAAAATAAACATAACAATCATATAGTAAGTAGTCAAATACAATATAAGTTTAATGTCTTAAAATAAATACAAAAATCATATAAAAAGTAGTGCTCAAATAGAATATTAAACTAATGTCTTACACAACAATATTGTATTTGAGCACTACTTTTTATATGATTGTTGTGTTTATTTTAAGACATTAAACTTATATTGTATTTGACTACTTATTATATGATTGTTGTGTTTATTTTAAGAAAAGTAGTCGGCTATGAACATTCAAATAGCCGGCTAAGGAAAGTCAAATAGCCGGCTAAAATCGAAGCAAGCTGGGAAAAAAAGCGCCGGCTAAGCCGTCTAAATAGTTGGCTAAAATTTCCGTGATGTCATGTGTCAACGTCTGATTGGTCTAAAGTCTGACAGATTCCTTCCATGCACGAAATTTTTAGCCGACTAAGTTTAGCCGGCTTAGTCGGCTATTGGTCTTAGTAGGCAGTGACCATTTTGGTAAAGTCAACCGGTCAAATGATCATTTTAGTAATTTTCCCATTTTAAAAACATTAGAGTACAATCATTTTTTAGATTAAATTTCAATTTTAGTGTAGTGCACGTGGTTTGCTCATAATAAGGCTGAGTCAAATAATTTTAATTTCACTTTTTGATTCTTTATGGTTTATCAATTGTCTCAATCAACTACACGTCTCTAACACCGTTTGATTTTTTCGGTTATTTTTTGTTAAAATACAAAATTACCCTCTTAAACACCACACCCCTCTTTTCTCTTTTATTATCTTCTACAATTGACGACTCTCTCAACAAACCTAGAATCAAACCCATTCAAATAATGTATATCATGTTGTAAAATCCCCCTATTTTCAAAGCATGTACAAGTATCACAAAAAATGAAATTGTGAAGGAAGTGGAGATAAACCCCAAATTTCAAAACAGGTACAAATATCACCAAAAAAAACTGAAGTTAGAGTCGTTTTAGAAGAAATTAGAGAAACAATGGTTGTACGCCTAAGAGATTGGTTTTTGAGCATTTGCCCGGACTAGGGACACCAGAGCCCATGAAAAGCATTTGGTCGGAGTTGGAGCACCATACCAAAACCATCCAGCATCCTTCAAATCGTGACTGCCTTGCATCCCAAATCGATATGTTCCACCACCACCATCCCTAAACCACCATTCTGAATAGCAGCGAACCGTCGCCTTTCTTCACCTAACCATTGCCTGACCAAGGTTCTCGCTTCGTTTTCCAATCTAGGGTGGGGTGAGTTCGTTGTTCGTATCTATGGTTTGGCATGGGTAATTTTGTGGAACAGATCGATTTAGGGTAACTTTGTTTTAATTAAAAAGAAGAAAAAATATTTTATATTTATTTAATAGCAAGGGTAATGTTGTTTTTCATAAAAACTTGAAAGAAAAAATGAATGACATAGATGGGTAATTAATTGAGTCGAATAATAAACCTTTAAGAAATCAAAAAATAAAGTTAAAACTATTAGATTAAAAACGATATTTTGAGTAAACACATGAATAAATCCATTTTATTTTGACAGATAAAACAAAAGCTCTATTTTTTTCGAGAGAAAAAACAAAAAACTGCAGACGGTTCTTTGGTTGACGCTTGACCGATGCTGCCCCGGCGGTGACCTTTAATTATAAAAAATCGTCTCTCTTTCAATCAACACCCTCTGTGTTTCTGCTCTCTAACATTTGCAGGAATCCAAAATTGTGCGTCTTTCTCTCTATTTTACACACACACTTATGCACTTACTCAAAACTAATTCATACTTTGCTGGTGTAGACGATGACGACTAGTGGTCAGGATGAGCCGAAGAAGTTGCAGCTCTATTCCTATCACAGGAGCTCATGCTCTTTCCGTGTTCGTATCGCTTTAAACTTGAAAGGTTTTCATTTCTGCAACTTTTACTAACAAACTTAACGTTTTGTGGATATATTGTTCTTTTGATGCTTAATTGTTTCTATTGAATTGTTCATGGATTGCTAACAGGATTAGATTATGAATACAAAGCGGTTAATCTGCTTAAAGGAGAACAAAAAAACCCTGGTAACACATCCGATTCCATCAATTTAGCCCTAATTGATTTGAATTTGATGGTTTTACTTGTCTTTTCCCCAAAGTTGTATTGGATTGTATGCTCAACAAAGAGAAAATATCTTTTGTGAACTATGTTTTTAACTAAATATGCTTTTCTAATTTAGAGTTTTTAAAGCTCAACCCTCTTGGATATGTGCCTGCATTGGTGGATGGTGATATAGTGATTGCTGACTCTTTTGCAATCATCATGGTGAGTTTTTAGGGTTTGGTTTACCTATTTTCTCCTTCAGAAATGATACTGTGTTTTCGGCCTTTTGCCATCATGTTCTTATTTACAGTACCTTGAAGAGAAGTATCCTCAGCATCCTTTGTTGCCTCATGACCTCGAGAAGAGGGCAATTAATTACCAGGTATAATCATTTGGCTTCTTTTTAATATATATATATATATATATATATATATTACCTTGGTTTAAAAAAGTGTGAGGTGCTCCAAGACGTTTAGGTCCTAGAAACCGAGGAGCGAGGCGTGCACATCACGGACGTGCGGTGTACAACCTAATAAGCTTTGTTTACGACCTGAGCTTCGTCTCTCTTATCTATTTAAATATTAACCTTTTTATCAAGCAAGCCTTTCATAATTTCTTCATCATCTGGTTGTTTTACATATTAGCCTCCTACAAACTCTAACATTGACCAATTTGGACCCAGAAGTCCCTGAGGCGCTTTACTGATCGCCCCGTGCACCTCGCGCATTAGGCACGCCTCAGACACACTTTTTTAAACCAAGCATGCTACTTGTTAGATAACTCCTCAGTTTACTTCTTTAGGCCTTCTAACTGTCCCATATAGACCTGAGAACATTCTATGGTCAAGCTCTAGTTTCCTATGAGCAAATGCGGCTAAAAGATTCATACATCTTCCATATATATCATTAATATATTGGTAAAGTTGACACTGTAAGGAGCTTGAAATAATGATCCAGGCAAAACTATCCCTTATGGGAAATTGTATATTTTACATGTATGATTGGTTGAATGTTAGTTGCTGATGTGGTTACAATTGTTAAAAAAAATGTTCCAGTACATTTTTGTCGTTACTTGTGTCATAAGGTAGATTTTGGCATACATCAGTATGTATTTTGTTGCTTGTGTGACTGGTTATCGTTCCAGTTCCTTGTATCATGTTTCTGTAACTAACAGTCTTCTCCTTTTAAATATGTAGGCTGCAAATATTGTTTCTGCAAGCATACAACCTCTTCAAAACTTAGATGTTTTGGTTAGTAAGAATTTTTGTTGCTGTTGATTTACAGAGGTTCTCATAGCAATCACTTCCATAATAATACATATTGTTTATTAAACCAACTTGCAGAATTACATTGAGGAAAAGGTTGGCCCTGATGCAAAGATTCCATGGGTAGAAAAGCATATTGGTAAAGGATTTGCAGGTATGTTTCAACTTTCAACATGAATTTCCTTGTTACGCTTATCAGGAAACAAAATCTGAAGAACGCGTAAGAAAGAACCAGAAATATAAATAAATGCAAATATGCAATGAATCTGACATAATATGCAGCAGTAAAGAAACTAGAATTGAGATATTCTACATCATAATTAAAAGAGGAGTAAGTTACATCTTGAGTCATTATGGTTTGTCCAAAACTATGAGTCCTTAAGTTTGAAGCATTACAAGGATAGTCCTTACTTTTAAAATATGCGCACTTTCAGTTGTTATGGTTTGTCAAAACAATTTTGAGTTTTGGTTCTTGACTCATGGTGTTCTTGATTTGGGTTTAAAGATAAATAGAAATTCAAGAGGAAGTTAAAAGGTGAAGATGAGGATATTTTGGTCATGTGAGTTGGTTGATGGACTAAAAGTGTGCACAGTTCTAAAAGTGGGACTGTCCTTGTAATGCTTCAAACCTAAGGACTCCTGCTGTAGATTTGGACAAACCACAGGGACTCATTATGTAATTTGTTCTAAAAAAACATGTTGCCAACTTCACTTGGTTGTGTCTGGATAACCTGATATCATCTTTGCTTGTTACAACTGGATTAATGTGCCATATGAAACTAATTATAGTATCTGTTAAATGGATTTACGTATTCTGAATAGCAATTGATAAGCTATCTACCGAGTTTTTTTTACCCTATATAACCAGGCATTACCAAAAGGACAAAATACAGTCCCGCACAAACAGAGTTGAAGCCTGATAGAAGTTCCACGGTAGAGAGGGAAATTTAAACCAATTTATGCAAAAATGGATCAAATTGGGTTAAATTTGTTGGTAACTGGTCAAACGTGTAAAGTTTGAAGAACCAGCTAATAGGAAGCAGGCCAAACATGTTGAATGGTTTAAAAGCCAGACAAAGTATACCATGTCTGTATAACAGCCCATATATTTTTAATCAAAATCATTTTTTATAAATGGTTTTTGTAATTAGTTTATTAATTATTCATGAAATAAAGAACACGACAAAAAAGTATTGTCAGGTCAACCCAACCCGTTTTTACCTACAGTATAGAGCCTGATCGTATCTTGGCTGCCTCCTACATATATTGTTATTTAAAAAATAAGGATGAGCTGATGGTTAAATTTACATTAATATGTTACAAATGTTGATTTCAATTTAGTAAGGCTTACGTGATTTCTAATATGCAGCACTGGAGAGATTACTAAAAAATCATGCTGGAAAGTATGCCACGGGGGATGATGTTTTCTTGGTATTGTTTTTTCCTTATCAATTTTCTCTTAAATGTGTATCTTGGGTTCATCTTCACGAATTTAAACCTTAATATTTAGAAATACTCTTAACATGATTTGGTTTAGAATTCCAATTGTTATCTTTGATTTTTAGGTTCAATCCTTATGATTTAATATAAACATGAATTAGTAACTATTAGGCCCACTTGCTAAGTAATTGCAAACAGCTTATCTAGTAGGGCCCACTTTAATTAGTTTTTTTTTCTTTTTTAAATTCTTCAACATTTGCAGGCTGATTTGTTTCTGGCACCACAAATCCACGGTTCAATAAAGAGGTTCAACTTTGACATGGTAGGGTCTTTGCTTATATATGCTTTTCTACATTTCTACATATGCTGGGAATTATATATTTAATCACCTAACTGGTAACTGGTTACCATTACAAGTGACAGTTTTGATCCGTTTGCCTATAAGCGGTCCGAATTGGGTCATGGTCCGTCTCTAACGGGTTAAATAGGTTGAAGTGTTGAAATTCATCTAAATTTTCTTTATTGGAATTTTTAAAATGTAAGTTATAATTTTAATAATATAGTTTTTGTAATCATATTTTACCCGTTTGGCCTAACCATATTGCAACCTCTAGTTACAACTTATAGCATACTTTCTGAATTACATATTGAATTAGGGAGCTGGTTTTTCAAGTTTTTTTGATTTCTAAAGTTTTATTATATGGTTCATAACTTTATACTATTGAAACTATGTGTGGTAGGGTGTTTGGGATCGAGTTTGAAAATGGCTTATTGATTTATTGGCTGCCAATAAGTCAAAAAAGTGTTTGGCATGGATAAAAGTCCTTTTTATTTTGGCTTTTTGATAAGTTTAAAAAAGTTGTTTTCCAAAAGTCATAAATTCTGGATTTTTAAAACTCCTTATGACTTTTTAAAACTCCTTACGACTTTTTGAACATAAAATTATTAATCTACCCACCCTTTACACTACAATAAATATAAGCTAAGCCAAACACTTTAAAAAAACAACTTATTGGCTTATTGACTTTTCCCACCACAAAAGCTAATCCAAACACTTTTTTAAAAACTCTTTTTGGAAAAGTCATAAGTTAATAAGCACTTTTGACAAAAATCACTTTGAGTTAAAAAAGCAATCCCAAACACCCTCTTAATGTTTAGTGTCATATATATTTATTTGCAATTATATATTTTACTTTTTTCTAATCCTGTTAGAAGAAATCTGAAAGTTATAAATCTATTGGTTGGCCCAGACATCATACCCTATTCTGGCTAGGTTGCATGAAGCATATATGCAGGTACCTGCTATCCAAAATGCCTTGCCTGAAAAGCAACCAGACTTCCCTTCTACTTGAAGCAAATTTCTCAGGTATTTCAAGTTCTGAACTGATAATCTAGTTAATGTAGTTTCATGTTGCAGTAATTTGTTTTTTAATTATTTGAACTTATAATCTGGTTATTTATGGGCCAAGTAACCAATTTTGGGCCTAAAATTATACTTTTTTTACTCCCAGTTTGACAAAACGTCTCCGTTTTGAACAAAATTGTTTCTTTTTGTCCATTTTTTTCTAATTGATTCATTAAGTAAATAAATTTGTCACACACTCAAACATCTAACTAAATTACAAAAATAAATGGGTCATGTTGAGGTCGTACTAAAAATGAAACGGTCCTATCAACCACTTAAAAATTATAATTACAAAAATAAAAAATATACATGATTTACGTGTTGAACCTGCCAATCCGTTTATGTATATTTGTTATCAACTGACAATCTTTTCATATCTCGTCACTTTCTATTTTCAGTTGTATGAACCATCTGCAAGATATGTTTGTTAAAGTGGTTTGATGCTTGGATGTGTGAACCCTGACTGTTGTATGAGCATTATGATGTATACCCTCAATAATGAATGTGTTTCTTTTAAGTATGATGGTGGTGTATTTACAGAACGATAGTGGTTTATGGAGGAAAGTGCACTTTTATTTTATATTTCTCAACGAATATTCATTTTGATATTTGGTTTTCTTTTCCACAAAATAGTAAAGGAAGTTTCAAAAAAAGTGAGGGTTGAATATGCCAATTTGAATATTAGAAGGCATGTAGTGAAAGGTAGACAAAGCACAAGGACAAATTTGCAATATGGAAATTATATAGTAGAAAGTCTGTTTTATATCTATTATTATCGATGGTTTTAAGATTTTAAACCCTTGGTCGCCTATCAAACTTAATTCTACAACATACATGTTTATTTCGTATATATAACTTACGTGAGTGAGTGTATCTGGTTTAAGTTAGCTAATATATTTTACTTAAATGCATGTCTTATTTACATATGTGGGCTTAAATGCATGTCTTATTTACATGCATGTCTTAAATGAATCTACTATCGTGTTTATTTCATATGTGTGCTTAAATGCATGTCTTATATACCTATAGTTCATTTTTGTTAGTATTTAATGTTGTTTTTTACTATGTATTGTTTGTATTTCTTAGCTTTTGATCTTTAAAATTTACCTAACTTATTGTTTACATAGAAATTAATGTTTAATCAAATCAAAATGTAAGAAACTTTATTTTATAAACACAATTATCTGATTTATGATACTTGATGATAATAAATAATAAAGATGGAACATGAAATGATTCAAACATAAATTGAATGATCAGAATATCTCACTAGGTCTTCATTGATTTTATGTAATACATTTGGGAGAGATGAGAACTACCGAGCATTATATATCTTTTTATCATCATATGTTAGCTTTGTCGTAATTAGACTTATAAGTTAACTAATTTGACACTAACACTGTTATACATTGAAACGTTAAAGGTAAAGCATCCTCGTGTTTTCTTATAAGAATGTTCGCAAGTTATTTTTGCCTTGATAAGTTAGCAACTGATTTTGACAAAATAAGGTGACCGTAGTAACAACTTTAATTATTTCATGTCATATTGAAAGAAGCGTGGAAGGGAAAACATGTGTTGCAACAAGCATTGTAGGCTAATAATATTTTGTTGTATCGTTAAATCGGTCGCTATATTATTAAAGTAATAATAAATTTTAGGTATTCTCGCTAGAATATGAGAGCACTAATAACATGTTCAATGTAATATTAAAAAAAAAGGTAGAAATCGTATGAAAGTGTGGTGGTTGGATTAAAATGTTGTCATCATGGTGTTAAAGTGTAATTTGAAGACAACGTTTGTTTGCGACCATTTATGATATCTCTACATGATGTTGTTTTTAAGCATTAATGAGGCTAGAAGAATATAACCATTTACAAAGTATCATGGAAACATTTTGTTAATTCCTCGTAGTATTTAAGTCATGAACATCATAATACAGAGGTGATGCAATCAGGGGCAGATCTATTAGTGTCTTAGGGGGTGGTGAGGCACCCACTGAGATTACTCTTAACAGTGAAAAATTTCTAATAATTATTTGGAGGCACCTTCTTAAAACTTTGGAAGGCACCTCTACGATGGTAGATGATCACAGAGAGAGAGAGAGGAGTGATAGAGGGAGAGCAAATATGCATGTTTAGTCAGCCATGAAACAATGGAAGTTTAAGGTTTCTTAAAATAGCACTTGAGAAAGATAAAACACCTGGAGAATTGTAATTACATTAAATATAAAATTTACATTTCACCCCTTTTAATTCTACTAAAGTTATAAATTTAACCTTTTAATTTAGTTTGAATTTTAAACAACCCTGACTTATACATTTTATATTAGGTATTAATCATAATTAATTAAATTAGCTAGAAAATAATGTATTTTGTTACTGATTATATTTAGTTGGATTATAAATGATTTTTTTTTCTTATTTTTGGTTTACAATGTTTTTTTATTTTATATTTGTTACTGTGTAATTAATTATTTATTTTTCGATGACTGCACAACTAAAAAGGTTATCACACGTTTTATTTGGCTTCATTCTACTAGAATTTCACATTCCTAACCGTCCGACCACCAACGACGCCGGCGCCGCTGGCTTCACCATCGCCATCATCCGACCACCTCCCTTCTCCTTCACCGCTGTCACCATTCCCAGGTACGCCACACTCCATCTCCATTCCTGTTTCGATTCTAATGATGTTCAAATCCACCGGGAAAAATAGTTGTTGGATTAGAAAATACACATGATAATATTGTTTCATATTTGATTTCTTTTCTTAATTGATTCAGGTGATATTGATGAGTGGGCTTAGCCAAAATGATTTAGAGGGGTTATCATTTGATAGAGATTATGATGACCAAATTCCTCATTTTTGCTATATGCTTAGGTTTGCTTGTCTTAAAAATGGGAATTCTTTAATTGCAATTGGAGGATTGTGGGAACCTTTTGATGGCAATGATCTTTCAGTTGAAAAGTCACCTCTGGTTCAGACAGCCATTAGGTTTGTATTTGCACGTTAAATATTATCTATTCAAGTTCTCTTATTACCAAATAATCAATTTATATTGTAGGTATGCCAAAGACATCGCAGGACTTGATTTAAAGAACTACCAACATTGGAACCCTTTCATGACAAAGTTATAAGGAAGATGATTAATTTGTTGATAACTAATTAAATAAAACTTTGATTCATAAAGATTCTTCACTAACGATTTTGTGACAGGCTCTTGGGTAAAAAAGTTCCTAATCGATTACCTTATTTTGTGCTTATACAGATCTCAAAGCAACGAACAAAGCTAGGGCTTACTATAAGCTTGTATACTAGATCTTATATCACTTCACAGAAGTTCAGATTTGATGCAGGTATATAAATGCTTTTTGCTTTAAGTGTCTGTTACTGTGAGTTGCAATCAATTGGGTTTAAAGTTGATATATATTTTATCAGAGTGACTTTTTATAGACTTTGATTTATTGATAATTGTATATAGTCTCAGTTTTTATGCATAAAATTTAGAAAATGAAACAAAATATGTTTCTGCAGGAAAGAACCAACAATACAGCAAAGAGAATGGGCTATTTTTTGACAGCACTGATCAACTCTGCAGAAGAGAATGGGCTATTGGGGATGTGTTTTTTATGCTAGGAGATAGCACACACCTAAGAGGCATAAGGGTGAATTATGCCAATGGTTTTTTTGAAGATATTCTCAACTCATAATTGTTAACTTTTCTGATCTCCCACGGACATAACAATCCAGTCTTTACATTCTTTGAGCCAACCTTTTTTACTTTTCAGTCTTGAGTCTCTAGAGTCTATCCTATTTAGGATATTGTGGGATTGGGAAGTTAAGGGTTGGGCAGGATTTATATGGAGTAGGGGTGTTAAATTGATTAGAGTAAAAGACTTGATGCATATGGTTAGGTATAAATTCGTGCATAAATTATTATTCAAGTTGAATAACTTCGTGCCAATCAACCTTAGTAATGTCCTTTTCGATTTCTTGCAAGTATTATGCCATCAACCACTCATGGTGGTTTGGTTTTTAGATCCTACCTAAATCTGAATTTTATGCCAGAGACTTGTGTCATTAATCGTTTACAAGTTCTTGAATTTGCCATTCAAATTGTTGTTAATGCTACGATTAAAGGTTTTGAATTTTTTTATTGTATGTTTGGTGATGTTAGCTGGGTCTGATCATAAGAAAGATTACTAGAAAGTGTTGAAAGAATATATAATGCTAATTTAATGTTGTTGATTAGTCGGGTGTGCTGTTAGTTGCATATCATTGGTGATAACTAAGGAACCAGAGCTTAACTTTTTGGAAAACATAATGTGAAGATCCACCTTTTAAACTAGCATTAATGAGTCTGCAAAGCTGATATTTTTTTATGTATTATGCAGGTGGAACTTATTTCCACTGTACAGAATCCCTTTATAGTGGAGTACAAAGATTCATGGGTTGAAAAGGTTTGTGCTCAGTTCAGTATTGTGCTTCACTTGGTTTTTGGTTATATGTTGAATTTAAAATATTTTTTTGTCTCTCAGGGCTGCTATGTATGCATTGTTATTTATAACATACTGGAGGAGGAGATATGCAAGTTATATTTTCAGCAGTTTCACCTTTATATAATTCTTCTTGCTTCAAATTGTTATATATCTAATCATTTGTTCATATAGGACGGACGGGTCGGGTTGGTCTACCGAAAACACTTTTATTGAATTACTCACTCTCCTAAACATTAAAACGTTCCGTATGAATGTTGTCCATTTTATTCAACAAAACCTCATCAAATTGTCCCTCACTTACTCCATCTCTGTAAAATAACAAAATACAATAATTGAAGCGTGAGTTGTAGTGGAAAACAGAAAGAAACGAGTTGTCAATCCTGTAAAATATAATACGGTGAGGTTTCACCATGGGAGGATTTAAGGCCTTCCATTGCGGTTGAAGTTGTCATGCCTTTTCTTTTGTGGTTTTCTTTTCAGTCGTGCCAATTTTGACCCATTTGACTTTAAATGTGTTGTATAGTTTCTCTAACGGGCCAAAGGAGTTAAGTTATACACCCATTTGACTTACAACAGGTTGATTTGTGTTGCATAGTCTCTCTAACGGGTCAAATGAGTTCAGTTATACGATAGGATTATCCAACCATAATATTTAAAATGTTAGATGACATATCAACTAATTTGGATTAGTCAATCTTTCTATAGGAGGTTTGATTCAGATTTGATCGACATTAGGACAAAGGCTCGTGAGGTGCTGCAGAGAAGATGATCTCGATGAAATTGTCCAGGTATATATTGTTTTTTAGTTTTCCAACCTTTATGTTGTTTGGTTAAAGCTTGAATCAAAATGAGAATTTTGCAAAGAAAGTACAAGTTAAGAAAATTCTTTTATTGTTTTTTTTTTTGGTAAATTTAATATGCATCTTGCTAAAAGGATGAGATTATGGTTGGTTTAATTGGTGGGACAAAATGCCTCAGCTGAAATAAATAAAATTACTTTGGAAACTGCAAAACTTTTCAGGGAAACTGTCTTGCTCAAAATGCATTCACATCATACGTACCGTTTCATAATTTCTAATTCACAAATTTGTTTTATTATGTGCACACATGTGTTTTAAAATTTTATTTTGTGGCGATGACACGTCCTGCCCCTTCCACAAATATGTATGAATAATCCACAATATTATCCATTTCTACAATTAAGCCAATCAGGTGGGGTATCATTTGCTCATTGACGCTAAACGGGCTATACGTTTAATCTTATACAGATACTGTTTTCATTTTGAATGCAAAGAAAGGGTGTCTTCATGGTTATGTTTGTTGGAGTTTGATAGGGTCTATGGACCAGCATGTTTTGGATCATTTGTCACACATTCAGTTGGTGGTTTCATGTATTTATCCATGGATCAGAAGGCTTACGTTCGTCTGTTCAAGACTGTTAAAATAACTTATTCATAAGAAAAGTGTAAAATATTTGTTGTAACTCATACATCAATAGTTATACTTTGTCTTAAAATGAATTATAGCATGTTTTCACCACCTATCTCCTTGGCCATCGCTGCCAATCTGCCATTATTTCATTTTCAGGTTCATACATAGGTGTTTTTTTTTTAACTCATCAAGGTAACATGATTTGGCATGATTTATTACCAAGTTTATTTTCGTTTAGAATGCAAATACAGATATAATTTGCTATTATGACATTAAACTATTAAGCCACACGATGGACCAACAACATGGAACAAGGTGTAATTTAAGGCCAAGGAGTAATATCTAGAAGCCCAAGTGCTTTAAGAAGTAGATCACTTAAGTTTCACGAACCATTCTACCATATTGATATTTTCATTTTAAAGAGTACGACACGTTTTCACGTTTCAGCAGTTACTGTTTTTATTGTGTTGTGGTTCTTTTAGGGTAGTCAGTCAGTTTTGTACTCACAAGCTAACAAGGCCGGTCCCGAGAATCCTCAAAACGTTTTGGACCTGGAACATGTAAAAAATGCGGGTACTATAATATAAACTCAATAATCATATATAAAAAAACATTATACCGACTTATATATATAGATTTTTTTTATTTCTTGGTTACTGGGCTTATATATATAGTTTTTTTTAAACACACACGCACATATATAATATAAAAATAATCAAAAACTTCAGACCCTAGGGGAGACCGTGCCCGAGACCGTCGCTCTCCTCGCCCTCCCTCAGGGCCGGCTCTACAAGTTAAATGCGTTGTACTTTTAACAAATACTAAATTAGTTTAGAATGCAAAGAAATATGTTTATGACACTATGATATTAAACTACCCCGCCACAAAACGGGTATAAAACTAGTAAACTATAGCCAGACTGAAGTGTACTCAGGGCCGGCCCTGGGGTAGGCCGAGCCGGGCCTTCGGCCAAGGCCCGTTTTTTTTTTTGGGCCTAAAATTTTTACGGGGCCTGTATATATATATGTTTTTTATAAAATTTTAAATACCGGTTTTATATATTAGGTCCTTTTTATAAAAACATAAAAATATATTGGGCCCTTTTTATACTGGTTGTGCCCTTTTAATCTTTATAATGGTTGGGCTCTCTTTTGATAATGGTTAGGCCCTTTTGTTTATTTCATGACCATTGAGTCATTTAAAAAAAAATCTATGTTTATTGGTTGGGCCTTGTTTAAACTTATAATAGACTTTTTATTGTTTTTGTTTATTACATATTATATTTTTTCTATGTTTATTTCTATAACGTTAATCATCGTTTAAAAAAAATAGTTTATATATTTTGTTCGTAGGTTTTTTTTTTTTTTTTTTTTTTCGGCTCGATGACGCACTTAAATACTCATGACAGCGCTGAGTGTACTCCACGAAAATGGAAACGCTCGAAAGCCAGAACGTTGTTAACTCAGGCGGCCCTGGCGTCGCCGGCGTCTGGGGTGTGGAGTATAAGCTGCCGCTAGGAGAAGCTTCGGTCACTTTCAACCTAGAAAAAGCAGTATGCAGCCATGGCTTTTTCATGACAGCCCCAAATCACTGGGACCCTCTCTCAAAAACTTTCCAACGGCCTTTACGCCTCTACCAATCTCACGAACACGACGGCCTTTCTTCCTCCTCCTCCGTCACCGTCCAAATTTCTCAACCGCCACAAGCCTCTCATCTAATTCTCCGAGTATTTGACTCCGTCGATCTCTCTCCTGCACATCAGCAATCATTAATGGTTTGTGTTTCTCCTTTAATTGTGCTCTATTTAATTTTGATAGCAAATGTCAAAATTTAGTAGTTGAAGATTCTGTATTTGATTTTGAAATTGATATGAATGTGAATTAGGTCTGAGTTTTTTTGTTACTTTTACCTAAAAAGATCTAAAACATCCCAAAATTGTATAAACATTTGAAATGTCCCAAATTTGTATCAAATACATTAGTAATCACAAACTTGTTGAACAACCAAAACATTGAGAATGTCCCAAAAATTGTATCAAAATCGGTACCGGTAATTACTTGGTTTTTGCTGGTACCCATGCCGCTTAGTATCGAAACCAAAATAACTAAAAATTAAATACCGGTATCGGTACCTTGTTCGGTCGGTAACTGTTCGGTACGGTACAGATGCTCGGTACAAAATGCTCATTCGTAATGTGAATTCTAATTTTGGATTTGGATTGGTTGTTGCAGGAGCAAGTGAGGAGAATGCTGCGGTTGTCAGAGGCAGAGGAGAAGAGTGTGAGGGGGTTTCAAGAAATATATGGTGAAGCTAAAGCATCAGGTTTTGGGAGAATCTTTAGGTCTCCAACTTTGTTTGAAGACATGGTTAAGTGCATTCTTGTCTGCAACTGCCAGTTACATCTCTCTCTCTCCATTGATTTGTACAAATGTAAACTTGCTTTGTGTGTGTTCATGTGTGTGATTGATTACACACCAGAGAAACATAAAGTTTATGGAAGTTTAATGTGGAGGGAACACTTTTTGTTTTAAGTTTATCAAATTCATCTATATATAGTTAGCGTGTCAAGCCTGATTATAAAAACCGTATTATTTCAATAATTCTCTAAACTATTGAATAAAACAACTTAGGAGTTTTAACCCTTCTGACCTGTTTCATTTTAATCTTCTTGTCCAAAATTTACTAGTTAGACCCTATGAGATAATACATAGGCCGAATATCACCGTTGCACTCAAACTTCTCTAGAACCATTGCGGACAAATAGAGCCAAACTTTGTAACTTTTCTTGGGTCGATTGGTGTAGTTCTTCCTTATCTCTTATTAATTGTATTTTCTAATGAATTTTGCTAGCTTTTTGCTAGTTTTTTATTAATGATATTGCGGCCATTATAAAAAAAATATAGGTTAAACTGTTCAGTTTACATTATCCTATGACAAAGTTAATGATAATATCTGACAAGTGACCGATGACAAAGTTAATGATAATATCCGACAATTGCAGAACCCTATAGGTCAACTGATATTAGTAGTCCTTATGGAACATATTACTTTGAGCATAGTTAGAGCGAAGGGCTAGAACTTTAGGAAAATTTCAACGTACAGATATAGATTGCAAGTTTGCAACATTAAAAGGTAAGGGACTAATGTTTCATTTCATCTATTTGTAGTCGTGTGATGTCTGTTTTATACCTGTGATTAATTGTTGTGGAATCAATCTTCATTCCAAGTTATGAGGAGTGAAGACACATTGTACACTGGCATGATGATATGACACGGTATAGGTGATGGATGGAATCCACTTTATAGTTTTATCTGTTTATTTTTTGTTATGTCTAAGAATAAGAGTTGATTATGAAGAATTATATCTAACAGTAATATGGTAGGACCCAAATGTCATTTATGATGAAAATAAAGGAAATAATGAAAGAAATACAAATTTCGTCAATGACCCGCGATTCAACTGTAATTCAGTTTTCAAAGCATACATACTAAACAATATTTATAGACTTATTTAATCATGAATATACTATTGCTAAGGAAACACCATCTTTTTCTGTTTTACCAATTAACCCAAAAGAATGCAACTATAACATAATAGAAGTGAAGTCGATCAATTCAGTTACAACTTTTATCTTTCTTCAAAATGCCTACAGCTTAAATAAGGCATCCATGACTGACATGATTTCTTGCCAATTAGGGGTAGCATATATGATTTCATCATATGCCCATAATTATTTATTTATTTATTTTTCTTTATGAAGCTGCATATCAAGTACCTTTTATTTCTCATCATTTTAGGTGGTCGAGGACGTTGAGCATGGCCAGAGCCCTTTGTGAACTGCAACTGGAGCTGCAGTGCCCCACACACATTACTAAATTTGCTCCAAAAACTCCTACAGGGAAAGAGTCAAGCAAACGCAAGATCAAATCGCAACGAAAATCAAGGAATGTTAAAGAAAGGTGTTGTGAAGATGTTAAATCAACTTTTGAACCAGATGGAGCCTTAAAGGTGGATTCTTGTGACATATCTATCAACATACAAGAATCAAATAGTGAAAAGACAGAATTGCCCTTCCACAGTGCCATGGGAAACTTTCCAAGCCCAGAAGGACTAGCAGGTCTTGATGTAAATTTTTTGGGAAAGAGGTGCAATCTTGGGTATAGAGCGAGTCGAATATTGGGCCTTGCTCAAAGTGTTGTTGAAGGTAGAATTGAACTTGGGAAACTTGAACAAGATTGTGGTGGTGAAGCATCTTTATCCAATTACATGAAGATAAATGAACAGTTGGGAGAAATTAACGGTTTTGGTCCTTTTACACGCGCCAATGTACTCATGTGTTTGGGATTCTACCATGAAGTCCCATCCGATTCTGAAACTCTAAGGCATTTAAATCAGGTTTCTCTTTACATTTATATAACTTATGTTCACCTTTTCTGTCTTTGCTTGAGGTGGCAAGTTGAGCTAATCGGGTAACGGGTCAAAATGGTTGAGGCTAAAACAACTGTTTTTTAGTAGTTTTGAATTGATTGGGTTATGCATACACACCTTTCTTTTTTATCAATAGTTGATGCATTATAGTATATCTTGTAGTACAACAGTTTAGGAGGAACATGCATTAAAAATAAATTGGGAGACTTTCATGTTTCAACTCTTTTGACAAATTTGACCCCTCTTAGCTAAATTTTGAGTTGATATATTTGCCAAGTTCCCCTATTAGTTAGTTTTGTTGGACTTAATCGGGTTTGTTCACATATAAAACCGAATGGGTCACGGGTCAGTGTTTGGGTCGGTCAAAATTGGAGTCGGTTTAGGTTTATTTGTTTAGGGTTAATTTTTATTTTTTGGTATGGTTTTTTGTTTGGAATTATTTTAGTAGTTTGGTAAGGTTTTATTTGGTTGATTTAGTTTCCAATCAAGAGTCATTAGGGTTGCTTGTTCATTAAGGGTCTAGTATATTATAAAAGGGCACTTACATATATCCCCTTCCTAAGTTTCTTTATTACATATTTACCCAACCCCTAACTTTAAGTCGTTTTAGGTTTAATTTTTATTTTTTGGTATGGTTTTTTGTTTGGAATTATTTTAGTAGTTTGGTAAGGTTTTATTTGGTTGATTTAGTTTCCAATCAAGAGTCATTAGGGTTGCTTGTTCATTAAGGGTCTAGTATATTATAAAAGGGCATTTACATATATCCCCTTCCTAAGTTTCTTTATTACATATTTACCCAACCCCTAACTTTAATTACATATTTCCCCAATTAACTTAAAATTACTCAATTGCCCCTCACAAATATTTAGAAAGGGGATATATGTACATAGTACTTTAATTGGTTCATTAAGGGTAAAATGGTAATAAAATAAGTTATTTTAAATGAATTGGATAAATATGTAATATATAGGTTTTAGGAAGGGGAAATATGTAATTAAATTTTAGGGTTGGGTAAATATGTAATAAAGAAACTTAGGAAGGGGATATATGTAAATGCCCCTATAATAGGTTTTTTTACATATTTCCCCCTATTAAAGTTAGGGGTTGAGGATATATGTAATTTAGAAGTTTAATAGGGGGAAATATGTAAAAAAAACCTATTATAAATAGAGCCTTTGGGTCATTGTAATGTGTGTCAATATTTATTACTAACAGAGTCGATCAAAAGGTTTTGATCAAAACCGAGTTTTGTAGGTGTGTGATTTTCGGGCCTGTGCCATCAATTTGTATCAGAGCTTTGCAAAAGCGTTTTGACTTTTGAGAGTTGACTTTCGAGAGGGCGAGCAGCCTTTTGGCTGCAGGGCTGCCATCGCATATAGCAGCAGGTTAGTTGCTGCAGGGCTACTGATTGGCGGCTTGAAAAGAAGCAAAAAAAAGGGGTGTGGAATTTTCTTTTTGTGGTAATAATTAGCTGATTGGAGTCCACAGGGGCGGCAAATTGACTAGGTCGCAGGTCTGGTGGATTACCAGTAACGAGTGTCCAGAAAAAAGGGGGAGTTTGGAGTCGATCAACAACAGGTTTCCAAAGAACGAATTTGATCAAACTGGCAGCAGATCACTTTGACCGGCTTTCTTCCTCGCCTAGGACAAGAACAAGTGGCTTAGTTCTTTTGGCAAAAATATTTCCAACCCAGCAGCGCAGAAGAAACGATCGGCAAGGGGGCTGAGATCTTTCAAGTAGGTGGCTTGGATCTATTATTGTTTTGCGACTCTGAAGACGGAAAAGCAGGTGGCTTGTTTTCAGGTTGGTGGTTGATAGTAGGTGGCTTACAACCCAAGAAGGAATTGGTGTACCTGGGTAGCGAAGTTCAGATCAGAAGCCAGAAGGGTCGAGTAAAGACTTTGGACGTGGCCAATGTGAGGTCGGGTGTCCGGGAAAGGTCGAGACGGTTCAGGAAGACTGTGATCTAACATTGCTGTGAAGATAGTTGTGAACAAACATGGGGGTGATTGTTGGGCTTAATAGGGTTTGTTCACATATAAAACCGAATGGGTCAGGGGTAAATGTTTGGGTCGGTCAAAACTGGAGTATGTTTAGGGTTGATTTTTATTTAATGGTATGGTGTTTTTATTTTAGTAGTTTGGTAAGGATTTATTTGGTTGATTTAGTTTCAAATTAAGTCATTAGGGTTGCTTGTTAATTAAGGGTCTAGTAGTATATTATAAATAGGAGCCTTTGGGTCATTGTAAATTAAATTGTGTCAAGATTTATTAATAAAAGAGTCCATCAAAAGGTTTTCATCAAAACCGAGTTTTGTGGGTGTGATTTTCGGATCATATTTTGGTGATTTGACAAACACAACTCGACTAGAGACCCATTCTATAATCTTTTCTCACCACATTTTGCATTTACTTGTTTTAGGTTCATGGAAAGAAGTCAACCATTAAAAACATCCAACAAGATATTGAAATGATCTATGGGAAGTATGCACCCTATCAGTTCTTGGTGTATTGGTATGCTTTTTGTGTCATCTTTAATTTTTTCATTTGGGTTAAGTGGATTAAGTTTCTTAATGAATTATGTTTTGAACCAGGTCAGAAATATGGTCCTTTTATGAAGATAGGTTTGGGAAGCTGAGTGAACTGCCTAACACTCATTACAAACTCATAACGGCTGCAAATATGAAGTGCAAAAATAGTACACGCTGAAATACTATGATACAATGAGTATTATGAGATAATGAGTCGATTTGTGTGGTGTATTAACTAAAACGGGTGAGTAAAAATCTAGTTAAAAAAAATTCATGACCTTGGTGTGTATATTCTTAGTATTTTGTTCAAATTTCTTGATATTATTGTGAGAAAATATTATTAATCATTTTTAAAGCATCAGGTGGTATAAACTTCTTTAAATATCCTTTAAAAATGTTACTTCATCATACCAGTCCGGTCATTTGGCCACCTTTACTAATTCTATATATGTAAATCAGGTAGTCGGTATGAATAGTACCGATCACCTGATTGGTCCATGTGTCGTCTAATTTACATTTTTTTAATTCCTTCAACTCTTCAACCGCAGATTAACCACACCACCGTCGAAACACCACTGGTGATATCGGACGATGCCAAGAAGATTCGATCGACACCGCCAGATCAGGTTTCCCACATCACAAATCAGGGGTGAGCGATTAAAGGTTCCTACCCTCTAGAACCTCGAACCCGAACCATTAGAACCTTGAGAAAGACCTTATAAGGGTTGGTCAAAGGTTTTTGGATTTCACTACTTCAAGGTTCCGGGTAAAACCCACTTTGACCTTTTAAGAACCTCGAGAACCACATAATTTAAATTTAAAAAAAACCTATTTTTTAGGGGTTAACAATTAAACAAAGACGACCTCTTATACTTATTCACCAGCAAGTCAATCACTTTCATATTCATCTTCAACATACCATCGTCTTCTTATTCGTCTGCAACATACGTCGTCTTCTTCAATTTGCAACTATGTACGTCGGTCATCGTCTTCTTCAATATGCAACTGTGTTCCCGTGAGAGTTACAGGTATGTATGTTTGTATGTATGTGATTTCCTAATTGACCTTATACTTTTATAGATATATAGTATGTATGGGATTTTTAGTAAGAATTCTCACAAATAGTATGTGTGACCTTTACTTTTGAGGTTCTCGTAACTAATTTGGTAGTGTTTACGAATTATGTGATTAAATGTTTGTTGAGTTCATGAATTTGGTTACCTAATTTGGTTAATTGAATAAAGAATAAATATTATTTTGGTTTTTACATTTGTTTTTTTCTTTTTAACTTCTACCGGTTAATTGTTTTGGGCTCCTTAGATTTAAAAAGGTTATAACCAGAACCGAAGGGTCCAAGACTCGTTAGAACCTCCTAGGGCCCGAACCTTTTAGATTACACAAGGGTCGGTTATGGTTCCAATGAAGACATAAAGATGATGCTCCATTTCAAATCCAGATCTTCAATCCATTGCAAAAGCTGATCGACTACACTTCCATTTTTGTTGTTTCAACTCTTTATATTTTTTGCTTGGTCAGTCGCAGGTCAAAAAAATCATCGGCTTTTGTTGAGGAACAATCAGAGGTCAAAAAAAATATCCAAGTCTCATCTCTCTCTTTCTCATGCTCATGTTTATAGTTTGATTTTGCAACTTAGGTCTGAAGTGTATTTGCTTGGTGCTTCAGTTATTTATTTTTATTATATTTATCATGTACTCCAAAGAATTATGATTTTTTTAGAGTCAGTCATCAATATAAATTGATTTTGGGATTGGATTTTTGATGGAATATGTTAATCGTGTGGTTTAATAAATATAATGTTATGTACTTAGTAATAAAAAATTACGTTTTTAAAACCTAATTAGACGGTTACGCTATATAATTATACTAGGTTAGAATCCCGTGTATTACACGGGTTAAATAAATATAATGTTATGTACTTAGTAATAAAAAATTACGTTTTAAAAAACCTGTGTATTAAATTTCTTTTTTGGCCCCTGTGGTTTGCCTTGGTTAACCCTTTTAGTCAAAAAAACAATCTTCTAACATATCAGCTCCTGAGGTTGTATTTTTGTAACTATTTCAGCCCCTGCTACTAACTTTGTTAACTTTTTCTGTAAGTTTGAGGGCATTTTAGTAAATTTATTTCTAATGGACTAGTCTAATCATTTCAGTCCAATAAAAACTTTTTGTAGTTTTTATACTTACTTAAAAACGTTTTTTGAAAATCATTTTTTTTGTTTTTTTAAACGTTTTTTGAACTTTAAAAAAAAAGTTTTTTTAACTTTTAATTTTTTTAGTGTTTTCGTAAAAACGTTTTTAAAAAACATTTTTTTAGTTTTTTATAAAACTTTTTACAGCATTTTCATAAAATGTACGATTAAAGAGAACATTTTAAAACTAAATTTCAAAAGGAATAAAAAACACTTTCTCTAAAATAATATTAGAGAAACCTTTCTAAAATAAATTTTAAAAAATATACATTCTTAAAATGGTAAAAAAAAATAACAGGTAAAAAAATATTTTATAAAAAAGCTAAAAAAACCTTTTTATAAAAAAATAAAAAATGTTTTTAAAAACGTTTTTATGAAAAGAATAAAAAAATATTTTTAGAAAGGTTACAAAACGTTTTTAAAAAGTTTAAAAAAAGATGTTTTTATGAAAAAAAACTAAAAAAATGATTTTAAAAAGAAAAAAAATACTTTTAAATAAGTAACAAAAAATATAAAAAAAGTTTTTTATTGGACTAAAATGGTTAAACTAGCACCTTAAAATAAAAATACTAAAATGCCCATATACTTAACAGAAAAAGTTAACAGAGTTAGTAGCATGGGCTGAAATAGTTATAAAAATACAACCTTATGGGCTGATATGTTAAAAGATTTTATTTTGGACTGAAATGGTTAAACAGGACAAACCACATGTGCCAAAAACAAAGTTTACTCTATAATGTAATATCTTAACACATGCACTCGTCAAAATATGTCTACTTTTAAAACATTTTTTTAACTTGGTATTATTTTTTTTACGTCATTGATAAATGGTAATCCATATTAAATTCATTTGTTTTATGATATAATAACAATCTATAATTAGATTGAAATTAAATATTTAAAAATATATTATTTTAGTATAAGTATTTAATAGGAGTGACGGAAAAATCATGCTAAGAATACACCAGAAGGTGACACGTGTCTCATAATTTTACTTGTTTATTAGGTAGTATAGATGTTATATGATATTACATATATGTAATATGATATTACGTATATGTAATAACATAATATTACATATATGTAATATAGTTTAAGATTACCCTTTTTAATGTATTTTTTTTTATCAAATCTTGTTCTTTATTTCTCGTTGAATTTTGTTAGGAATCATGTAATTATGAGTTATGTTGTTCTTTTAATGTGGAAAGTCTTTTAGAAACTGTATACATCATCTTGATAAAAACATGGATTTAAAAGTGGAATTCTTGTTGCATAATAATATGAACATTTGAGATTTAGATTACGTTCTTGATTTGATGCAAATGTTGATAATTTTAGACTAGATTATATTCTGAGGTCTACTCTTTTAGTTTTCAATTTTACTGGGTTTTCTAGATCGTAAATTAGGTTAGGATTTATGTATTAGTTAGCATATTAATAATCTGTAGGCTCTTATAATTTGTTCCAGTTTCAATTGCTTCTTGTATATTATTTTTGACTTGGGTACATTACTAGTAGTAGTTCTTTATTCAGTTACCTTTTTTGTCTTGATGTTTTTTATTTAATGTTGAAAAATTTGTTCTAGATTAAAGATAAAAAACGCTCTATTTAAAGCTATAATTTTTATTAAAAAAATAATAGAATATCGTATGCAAATGTTATTAATGTTCTAAAAAGGAGGATTTTTTTTTGAAAAAATTTAGAGAAAATTTTGAATATCGTATGCAAATGTTATTACATATATCTTTATATTAATGTAATTGTTCTTTACATATATGCAATAGCAAACGTTCAAAAAAAGTTTTTTTTACGAGACTATAACCGAATTAAAGATAAAAAAATGCTCGTTTTTTGGTGCAATTTTTATAAAATAATAACATTGTATAAAAAGTAATTAATGTTTTAAAAAAGAGCGTAGAAAGTAGTTTTAAAGAAAATTAATAAAAAATGAGTAAATTTACATTTTTATCCTATTGTAAAAGTCATAGGCTATGTGACATTTTTTCATTGGTTATTAAATCAGACGTAACTGTGAATAGGTTAACATCCGATTCGCTCTTGAGTATGATTCTAAAAATATTGCATTAGAGTACTCACAATGGAGTCTCTATCTTCTTCCCCAAACCCAAATTATTGGAAAATGTGATATTTTGTTTATTTTCACTCATATATTGGCGTTCTCGTCCCATACCTCAAGTTATGTGAAAAACTAACGTAAACCTTTATATCCGGGTGTTTCCTATTCATCCCTTTTATCCTATATTTTTAAAGGGTTTTGAGTGAAAGAAACAAAATAAATAATAAAATTATGTTATTTAATTAATTTATTTAATTAATTAAAAACAAATATATATTTTAGTTAAATTAAAGGGAAATTATCAAAATAGACATTTGACCAACTCAATTTATCAAAATAGACATTGACTTTTAGCCTTCAGTTTTATAGACATTGTTTCACAACATGCGGTTAAAGCCGGCTAATTAAACACCATAGATTTCAGTGCATTTTAAAGCGTTGGTCCAATGAATAAGTGACGTGTGACAGACTAATTAGCCGTCCCAACTCGACTAATTAGCCGTCTGATACCAACAGCTAAATAGTCGATGCTTTTCTAATGGCAGTAGCCGGCTGGGATCTATGGGCCGGCTTGATATTTAGCCGGATTGTATAGCCGATGCATTTGATGGGTCTACTCTTTTGTGACGGTTCCAGATTTTTTTCTTCCTTTTTTTTGTATTTCTCAAGTTGTATATATATGAGGACATATTTTGTTATTATGTGGTTTAAGTTTTAAATGGAAACGTTCCACCAAGTAAGGAAGAAAATACTCCGGTTTCTTGTAATGAAACTTAATTTTCTTGTAATCGTTTAATTTTCTTGTAATCATTTAATTTTCTTGTAATGAAGCTTAGTTTAAAACAAATATAAATTGAAATAATAAAAATACAGGAACTTCATAAGTTGAAACAAATATTTAATAATACATTGCAATAATAAAAAAAACATAATATAAATACTGTTACAGGTACACTCTAAGTGTCGGTAGGTGTTGGTAAACAACGGCAACTATAAATCTTATCTGTCATGGAACGTCGATATCTAATAACACTTTGCCAGAAGTCTCCTAATTGTAATGACATATTCAAAGTTAAATGTTTTAACACCATACAATCTAAAACACCTTAATTTTCAATTAACTGTGGGGGTTTTGGATGTATTTTTTCCGTAGTCATTAACGTAAATTGTTTCTCCAAATGACCTGATTTCCTTCGGTAATGAATATTGACCAACAAAGCTCCGAAGTGTATCGCGAATTTTGTAAGGAACGGATAAATTAAGTGACGATAAGAACGATTACAAGAAAATTAAACGATTACAAGAAAATTAAAGGATTACAAGAAAATTTAAGGACTCCAACAAGCGTTTCTTCAGTTTTGTTGTCTTCGAATGGATCAAAACTAGGACTCCAAACACCATCTTCTTCGGTGAGATCGTTAATAGCCGTCCAATATTCAACAAAGTCATCTTCTTCTTCTGGTTCTTGAACAAAACCGTTTTTCGGTTCTCCTAACAAACGATTCTCTGGTTCTTGAACAACACGTTTTTCGGTTTTCCAACTGGAGTATTTTCTTCTTTACTTGGTGGAACGTTTTCCATTTAAAATGTAAACCATATAATAACAAAATATGTCATATATATACAACTTGAAAAATATAAAAAAATATCCTAAAAATGAAAAATAAAATAAATTCTGGATGCGCCGGCTAAATAGCCGGCTTTAGCCGTCATAAAAGAGTAGACCCATCAAATACACCGGCTATAACAAGCCGGCTAAATATCAAGTCGGCCCAAAGATCCTAGCCAGCTACAACCGTTCGAAAAGCGTCGGCTTGACCATTCGAAAAGCGTCGCTTGACCGTTTGAGTGCCGACTATTTTCCCTACTTTTATTTTTATTTTGAAAGGAAAAACAAAAACCGCCCACCGTTCTTTGGTAGACGTTTGACCGATGCTACCCCTGTGACTTTTAATGATAAAAAATCATCTCTCTTTCGATCAAACACCCTCTGTGTTTGTGCTCACTACCATTTGCAGGCCAGATTCAATCCAAAACTCTTTCACACACGCACTTGATCAAAACTAACTTATATTTTTTGATGGTGCAGACGATGACGAGTAGCGGCCAGGATGAGCCGAAGAAGCTGCAGCTCTATTCCTTTCACAGGAGCTCATGCTCTTTCCGTGTTCGTATCGCTTTAAACTTGAAAGGTTATCACACAAACTTAACGTTTCGTCAATTTATTGCTCTTTTGATGCTTAATTGTTTCTATTGAATTGTTCGTGAACTGCTAACAGGATTAGATTATGAATACAAAGCGGTTAATCTGTTTAAAGGAGAACAAAAAAACCCTGGTAACTCATCCAATTTCTTCAATTTAGCCCTAATTGATTTGAATTTGATGATTTTACTTGTAATTTTCTATTCTCTTAAGTTTTTAACTAAATATGCTTTTCTGATTTAGAGTTTTTAAAGCTCAACTCTATTGGATATGTGCCTGCATTGGTGGATGGTGATATAGTGATTGCTGACTCCTTTGCAATCATCATGGTGAGTTTTTCGTGTTTGATTTACCTATTTTCTTCTTCAGAAATGATATTGTGTTTTCGGCCTTTTGCCATCATGTTCTTATTTACAGTACCTTGAAGAGAAGTATCCTCAGCATGACCTCGAGAAAAGGGCAATCAATTACCAGGTAAATAATTCGGCTTCTTTTTATATTACCGTAATATATTTATGTAATATATGAGGACAACATCATAACTGGTGATCAAATCTAGTTAATGTATATTTCTTGATATATCACTTGTGAGATAACTCCTCAATTTACTTCTTTAGGCCTTCCTAACTGTCCCATATAGACCAGAGAACATTTTATGGTCTAGTGCTTGGTTTCCTATTAGCAAATGCAGCTAAAAATTCAAATATCTTTCATGGTTATGAGTAATATATTGGTAGTCAAGTTGACACTGTAAGGAACACGAAATTGTATATTTTACATGTAAGATTGGTTGAATGTCGGTGGCTAATGTGGTTACAATGTTCCAGTACATTTTTTCTGTTACTTGCGTCATAAGGTAGCTTTTGAGTTTTGGCATACATCAGTATGTATTTTGTTGCTTATGTGTGCCTGGTTAATGTTCCGGCTCCTAGCATCATGTTTGTGTAACTAAAAGTCTTCTCCTTTTTAAAAATGTAGGCTGCAAATATTGTTTCTGCAGGCATGCAACCTCTTCAAAACCTAGATGTTGTGGTAAGAATATTTGTTGCTGTTGATTTAAAGAAACACTCACAGAAATCACATCCGTAATTGTAAATATTGTTTATTAAACCGCCTTGCAGAACTACATTGAGGAAAAGGCTGGTCCCGGTGCAATTATTCCATGGGTAGAAAAGCATCTTGGTAAAGGATTTGCAGGTATGTTTCAACTTGAATCTCTTTGTGACGCTCATCAGAAAACTAAATATGAAGAATGTGTAAGAAAGAACCAGGATTTAAATAAATGCAAATATGCAATGAATCTGACGTAGTATGCAGCACTAAAGAAACTAGAATTGAGATATTTTACATCATAATTAAAAAAAGAAGTTGCATCTTGAGTCGCTGTGGTTTGTCCAAAACTATGAGTGAAGCATTACAAGGAGAGTCCTTACTTTTGAAATATGCACACTTTCAGGTCATCGCATGCGTCAAATGACCAAATGCCCTCAATTTCTTCCCCTTTGAATTTCCTCTTGAATTTCTATTTATTTCATAACCCAAATAACGCTCAAGAACACAAACTTAAAATTTCATAAAATTTATAACCAATCTCGTAATTGTTCTTGTAATCGAACACACAAATCAAGTCAAAATCTTAAAAAATTTTGATCTTTATCTTCAAGCTCCAAACAGTTCATTCAAATCTTAAATCTTTCTTTGTTAAAAAGTTTTTGAGATTTTTAGGGGTTTTATTTTATTTATTTATTTTAAATTGGGGTTCTTAAAGATAAATATTGAGACATTGGTGTTTGCATGATTTTGAGTGATGAAAAGGTTTGATTCGAATAATAGTTACGTGTTGATTTGAAGTTTATGAAATTTAAGTTTCCATTCTTGACTCTTTATATTCTTAATTTGGGTTTAAAATAAATAAAAATTCAAAAGGAATTCAAAGGTGAAAGTCAGTTTGGTCATCTGACTTGGGTGATGGACTGAAAAGTGGGACTCTCCTTGTATTGCTTCACACCTAAAGACTGGCTGTAATTTTAGACAAACCACAGGGACTTAATACGTAATTTAATCTAAAAACCATGTTGCCAACTTCACCTGGTTGTGGCTAGATAACCTGGTATCATCTTTGCTTGCTAGTTGCTGCTCCCTTTTGACTTTCCAAAAGTCTGCAGCAGAATCCTCCACTTAGAGCATGTCCAATGGTGGAAACCAGTACCACAAACACAACCAAACACGCCATATCAGCTGCCACATCAAATTTTCACTCATCCTTCAAAATCCCTCATTTTTACTCCAATACTACATCATCTTTCAAACACCCCTATAACTCTACATCAATACCTACTTTTACATTTTCTTTCTATATACCAAACTACCTCTTTATAGCAATCTTATTTTTTATATTTCGTACTCTTTAAAATAATATAATATACCTAAAAATAAAAATTAAATAATAATTAAAAGTAAAAATAAACTAAAATAAAAAATTACATAAAATAAAATCTAAAAATTATATAAACTAAAAATTACATAAACTAAAAGTTAAAAATTACATAACCTAAAAATTAAAAATTACATAACCTAAAAATTAGAAATTAGATAACCTAAAATTTACTTTAAGTTATATTTTTTGTTAATTTTTTCACATAACGCCATGTGTGTCGCCAATCTTTCCAGATCAATGTGCGTTCGATCCATAGTCACATGGTTCGCCATACTACCCACGATCTGCGATCGGATCACTCGTACCGAATCGCGGTACGATCGCGATCAAGGTTCGCGCCGGTTCGCGATTCCGGTGGCATAACCAACGCGCCGAAATTCTAATTCTACCGTACCAAATTGACGTCGGATCGTGAATTCGATATAACTGAAACACGAACCTCAAATATATGGGCCAACGGACCAGAAGTTTTGGCGCGCCGAAATTTGTAGAATCGCAGTTAATTTGGAACATCGCACCAGGTCAATTTGCTACAGTTCCCTCCATCAATTTCCCCCCAAATTTTGGAACGTCAATCCTATATTAGGATCCCCAAGTTTCTCAAATTCATCCATTCTCAATTATCAGTTACCGATCAATCAGTTTCCTTTCAAGTTTTAAACAATCATGGTTTTTGGAAAGAAAAAGAATGTTGATTATGAGGAAGGTGATGGAGTTGGAGTTGGTCAACAATCATTTGACGTCTCGAACGATTTTGTTGATCTAGACAATGAGGAAGTTGGGTAGCAATCATCACAAGGTTGGTTTTCCTTTTCTGATCATTTTAAAAACTCTCTTCAACAGAATTCTGCCGTTTTCTTATTTTTTTTGTTATATTTTAAATTAGGTACACAACGACAACCATATATCGTAGGTGATAAGCCTTTATATGATAAAATAAATTTGATCAGTGTTGGTAGTAATAGAAACCCATGAGGTGCTAAAGTGTGGATTTGTAAACACTGTAATGGGAAGTTTACAAGTTTCTACACTCGAATACACACTCATCTTTTTGAATCTCTATTAGGTAAAAAGGCTGAAATTAAAAGTTGTCATGCTCATAGTCACATCGACCGCAGTACGTTCCGGTACTAAAACGTGGAACGGGAACGCGGTGTGCTAGGTCCCTAAAATTCGGTACGATTGGGGGTAGGCTCATTTCGTTCGGTTCGGCACGATGTACCATATAACGTGGTACATTGTACCACTTAAATTTGGTGCTATTTTTCTACATCTAATTTCATAAGTACTCAACACATCAAAGTCAAATAAGACATTAAAATTAAGTACTCAATGACAAAAGTCATAAAGCATAAACATTAAACTTAAAAGTACTAAAAAATACATCATAAAACTTAGTCCACCCTTTGTTTTTTTCTTCTGTCATTATCGTTATCTTCATCATTTTCTAGATCTTTCCGTAGTATGTCTTCTAGCCTTGAGCTTTCCAAGTTTGTAGATTCCGGATCAATATCCCACTTCTTGTGTGGTCCTTTATTATATGCTTCAGAAAACCTTGAACTTAGGGGATATTTGAATGAACATAAACGAGTTTGTCCGCCCTTTTAGAGTTAAGGCGATTCCTCTTCACACTATGAATGTAGAAATATGTACTCCAATTTTTTTGTGCTGAAGAACTACTTATAGGTTGCTACAAGATTTTTTTTGCCACTTTAGCTAATTCCGGTGTTTCCGCAACATAAGTAGACCACCAGTCAATTGCTTCCATTGTAACCGCATCTAATTGAGCTGCGGGTAATGAACAAAAACCTTTCTTCATGTGAAACATAGCGAATTGTGCTCTTAACCTTTGCCCATCGTCTTGGTTTGGTGTTTTTCTTTGCATGCAACTCGGTGCTAATGTTTCAAGAAAGTGGATGTCATAAAATCGAGGATTTAAAGCAAATCCCTAACAATGTAAAGGGATTGTCATTTTTTCACACATTTTCAATATAATTTGCTCTACTTGAGGGAAATAAGACGCATATATGCTTCCCTTCATCACATCATTGATTTCTCCTAACATATTATCCATTTTCTCATATATTTTACCCATTTTTGTTCCCTCACCATCACAAAATTTTACCAACAAAAAAATAGATTTTGTAATTTTTAGAATGTTTTCCACTCCATTCCAAAAGTCATCATCTCTTATTATAGTATCAACAACAATTTGTGCAACAAGTCTAGTGTGTTCATCACCTTGTTTTGCCCAGTCTCTCCATGAATTTAGATCAATTGTTGTAGAAAGGGTCTCTCTACAAATAATTAACCTCTTCAACAAAATGTAATGAGAGGCAAATTGGGTTTTTGTAACCTTTAAAATCTCTAATCTTGAATTCTATCTAAAAATTGCTAAAGCTTGTCCATGGTTTAAAAAATACTTAACAATCCGTTTTCCTTTTTTATACGTATCTTGTAACTAAGAAAACTCATTTGCAAAGTCTTTAAAAATGAGGTTTAAAGCATGAACACAACATGGAGACCGAAAGATATGCTTGTATACCTTTTCGATTTCTTTTCCCGTGGCTTTACAATTGGCCGCATTTTCCGTCACGACAATTTCGCTTGAGCCGACAGATTCAATAGCTTGCGTTAGAAACTCTGCAATTACTATTCCCGATTTCTCCACCCGAGAAAAGTCTTCGACATACATGAACATAGAACCGCGACTGTTTACGACAAGAACATTGATCAACGGTTTATGTTTGATGTTTGTCCACCCATAAGAAACTGTAGAAAGACCTTGTGAGTACCATGTATCTTTAAATGGTGTTAGATCCTTCTCCAAATCTCGAACACATTCATCTGCTAGAACGGTTCTTGCTTTCTCACTAGTCTACTAGATGGCGCTTTATAACCATCAGGTGCCTTTCTTATTGCACTTATCATTTCTTGAAATTATGGATTCTGCAAAACGTTAAACGGAATCCCGTTTGCACATAAAGCCCTCATGATTTTTAAATCAACCGCGTTTCTCTCCATTATAGAAAAAACATTGCTCTATCGGTTTCTTACAGCTTAAATTATGTTTTTTTGTCATTACCGAGCTTTATAACGATTTAAACTCCTTGTTTCTCGGCCTCTTTCACCCTCTTTTGTAATCGTTCATAAGTCTCTCAGTCTTTGACTAGAGCAGGACATCTTTTAATTTTAGTCTTTTTTCCCAATGGAGCTCAAAAAAATGAGTGTATTTTAGTGTAGGAACTTGTAAACTTCCCATTACAATGTTTACAAACCCACACTTTTGCACCTACTAGGTTTTTACTACTACCGACAATGATCAAATTTACTTCATTATATAAAGGCTTATCATCTATGATATATGGTTGTCGTTGTGTACCTAATTTATAATGTAACACAAATAAGAAAAAGGCAGAATTTTGTTGAAGAGATAAAATCATAAAATGATCTGAAAAGGAAAACCGACATTGTGATTATTGCTGCCCAACTTCCTCATTGTCAAGATCATCAAAATCGTTTGAGACGCCTTATGATTGTTGCTCAACTTAAACTCCATCACCTTTCTCATAAGCAACATTCTTTTTCTTTTCCAAAAACCATGATTGTTTAAAATTTGAAAGGAAACTGATTGATCGGTAACTGATAATTGTGAATGGATGAAATTGAGAAACTCAAGGAATCCTAATATAGGATTGACGTTTCAAAATTTGGAGTGAAATTGATGGAGGGAACTGTAGCAAATTGACCTTGTGCGATGTTCCAAATTAACTGCGACTCTACAAATTACGTCGCGCCAAAACCTCTGGTTCGTTGGCCCATATATTTGAGGTTTATGTTTCAGTTATATCAAATTCGTGATCCGACGTCAATTTGGTACAATAGAGTTGGAATTCCAACGCATTAGTTATGCCACCGTAATCGCGAACATGGATCGCGATTCGGTACGAGTGATCCGGATCGCAGATCGTGCGTAGTATGGCGAACCATGCTTGGTTTTAAAAGGCGCGAGGCGACCTAAGGCGCAAAGGGTTGCGCTTTTGATGACTTAAGGCGAGTGTAAACGAAAGGCGCAGGTGAGGCGCGCTTTTTTGGCAAAAAATTGGCATGAGGCGCAGGTGAGGCGCTCGCCTCACGTACATGGGCTTCTTTTTTGCAGCAGAATGTTGTACAAAATGCTTTTTATGTTGTACATGTAGGTAATTTATATGTTTAAACATAAATAAAGCTTATTATAGGTAAATTTTTGTGTAGGGGATGCTAAAAACCTATGATATATATAAAAAAATGTATATAATCATTTTGCGGCTCGTGTAGGAAAAGCTCACCGCTTTTGCGCTTTGCGCCTCGGTTTTAGACCCCGTTGCTTTTGTGCGCCTCTCGCTTTATAAAACCAAGGAACCATGTGACTATGGTCCTGCTCTAGTCAAAGACCGATATACTTATGAACGGTTGGAAAAGATGGTGAAAGTGGCCGAGAAATAAAGAGTTTCAAAATCGTTAAAACGCTAGCTAATGAAAAAAAACATAATTTAATCTCTAAGAAATCGATACAACAATGTTTTTCTATAATGGAGAGAAGTGTGGTTGATTTATAGATCGTGAGGGCTTTATATGCAAACGGGATTCCGTTTAACGTTTTGCGGAATCCACAATTTCAAGAAATGATAAGTGCAATAAGAATGACACTTGATGGTTGTAAAGCGCCATCTAGTAGACTAGTGAGAAATCAAGAACCGTTCAAGTAGATGAATGTGTTCGAGATGTGGACAAGGATCTAACACCATTTAAAGATACATGGTACTCACAAGGTCTTTCTATTGTTTCTAATGGGTGGACAAACATCAAACATAAACAGTTGATCAATGTTCTTGCGGTAAACAGTCGCGGTTCTATGTTCATGTATGCCAAAGACTTTTCTAGGGTGGAGAAATCGGGAATAGCAATTGCAGAGTTTCTAACGCAAGCTATTGAATCTGTCGGCTCAAGCGAAGTTCTAATTGTCGTGACAGAAAACGCGGCCAATTGTAAAGCCGCGGGAAAAGAAATCAAAAAGGTATACAAGCATATCTTTGGGTCTCCATGTTGTGTTCATGCTTTAAACCTCATTTTTAAAGACTTTGCAAATGAGTTTTTTTTGGTTACAAGATACGTATAAAAAAGGAAAACGGATTGTTAAGTATTTTTTAAACCATGGATAAGCTTTAGCAATTTTTAGATAGAAATCAAAATTAGAGCTTTTAACGGTTGCAAAAACCCGATTTGCCTCTCACTACATTTTGTTGAAGAGGTTAATTATTTGTAGAGAGACCCTTTCTACAACAATTGATCTAAATTCATTGAGAGATTGGGCGAAACAGGTGATGAACACACTAGACTTGTTGCACAAATTGTTGTTGATACTATAAGAGATGATGACTTTTGGAATGAAGTGGAAAACATTCAAAAAATCACAAAACCTATTTTGGTAAAATTTTGTGATGGTGAGGGATCAAAAATGGGTGAAATATATGAGAAAACGGATAATATATTAGGAGAAAGCAATGATGTATTGAAGGGAAGTACATATGCATCTTATTTATCTTAAGTAGAGCAAATTATATTGAAAAGGTGGGAAAAATGAAAATCCGTTTACATTGTTTGGGATTTGTTTTACATCCTCGATTTTTCGACACCCTTTTTCTTGAAACATTAGCACCGGGTGGCATGCAAAGAAAACCACCAAACCAAGATAAAGAAGTTGTACATGATGTAATGGAAGATTTTAGTCGTATTGCTGAAAATAAAGACGATGAGCAAATGTTAAGAGCACAATTCACTACATTTCACATGAAGAAAGGTCTTTATTCATTACCTGCAGCTCAATTGATGCGGTCAGAATGAAAGCAATTGACTGGTGGTCCACTTATGGTGCGGAAAGACCGGAATTAGCTGAAGTGGCACAAAAATCTTGTCGCGGTCTATAAGTAGTTCTTCAGTAGAAAGAAAATGGAACACATATTCCTACATTCATAGTGTGAAGAGGAATCGGCTTAACTTTAAAAGGACGGAGAAACTCTTTTATGTTCATTCAAATATCCGCCTGAATTCAAGGTTTTCTGAAAGCATATAATGAAGGACCACACAAGAAGTGGGATATCAATCCGGAATCTACAAACTCGGAAAGCTCAAGGCTAGAAGACTTGATATAGGAAGATCTAGAAAATGATGAAAATAACAATAATGACAATAGAAAAAAACAAAGGGTGGACTAAGTTTTATGATATAATTTTTAGTACTTTTAAGTTTAATGACTTTTTTCATTGAGTACTTATAAATTTTAATGTCTTATTTAACTTTGATGTGTTGAGTACTTATGAAATTAGACGTAGAAAATAGCACCAAATTTAAGTGGTACAACGTACCACGTTATATGGTATATCATCCCGGATCGAACCGAACCGAAATGAGACTACCCCCAATCGTAACGAATTTTAGGACCTAGCGTACCGCGTTCCTGTTCCACGTTTTCGTATCGGAGCGTACTGTAAACTATGTGACTATGGTTCGATCCATCAATAGTATGTTAATGTCTTGGTTAAACAAGAAGTGTTTCGTTTGTTGTTTGAATGTACGGATTCCACTCGTTTTTAAATGTATTTAAATTAAATAAAATACATTTTTAAGTTAAATATATTTATTTTTTATTAAGTTAGTTAAAAAAGAATTTAAATTTAAGTTATATTAATAAGGTAGAATTACATATATCTCCTAATTTTTAACCCTAATTACATATATATCCAACCCAAAACGTAAATTACATATATCCCTCTTTTTTATAAAATTACTCTGTCAACCTTACAAGAAATATGACTATTCTTATCAAATCGATCTCAATCCTAACCTTCCGAGTCCCACTTCCGATCGATTACAACATCCAGCATCGCTTTTGATCGATTTCATCATCCAGTTGAGTATATATTTAATTAATGAAGGGGATATACGTAAATAAAATTTTGAACTGAGTATATATGTAATTAATGAAGTTTTTAGGGAGATATATGTAATTGTCCCTATTAATAAAAGGTTTCATTTTAAATGTAACTAGTTTTTTCCCCCGCGCTACGCGACGGGAGTTTGATAGTTATCGGTTCGGCTCGTCCACGGTGATAAAACTTATGTCGAAACACAGACTCGCTATAGCGTACGATAAAAAAAACTCGGATCGCTGACTAAAAAAAAACAAAGCCGTACATACCGTATAATAAAAGGTTAACGAACAAAAGTTTTTTAAAAAACGAAACTATTATAAAATCAAATAGGTTAAACTCCTGTATTAGCAAATTTATAAAAAACCAAAGTTTTGAAGCAAAAATAAAAAAAAGGCTCCTATAGTGTACTAAAAAAAGAAACCCATTGAACTTTTGTTACAATTTTATAAAAAAACCAAACTTGAGGTAAAAAAACTAAAAGTTTACTCTACTGAAGTTTTGTGTCAAATCTATAAAAAAAAATGAACTTCTAAGGTGATAAATATATAAAAAAGAAGTTTTGAGTAAAAAAAGGGTTAAACTTCACTATTCAATCTAATGCCAATTAATATGTTAATGTTAATAATGATATAAAAACAAAACATTTAATATAATGGTTATATAGGTGGTGGAGCCCACCGCTATACGCTTTCTTGAGTTTGGAATTCCGGATGTGTGCAAACGAACGAGGATCTGTACGTCTCCTCCAACGTGTGTCATCCGCCACCTAGGTCGTCCGCCTCCCGCGGAGGTGCTCTTAAAAATTTCAATTCATAGTAGCTACAACCTTTTGACTTTTCAAAAGTCAGCTGTAGAATGAATCCAGCTTCACTTGGTTGTTACGACTGAATTAAGTTGCCGTATGAAACTAGTTATTATTATTATTATTTTAAAAGGATGAGCAGATGGTTAAATATGCTACTAATGTTGATTTCAATTTAATAAGGCTTACATGATTATTACTAGAGAAATTACTAAAAAATCATGCTGGAAAATACGCCACAGGGGATGATGTTTTCCTGATTCATTTTCTCTTAATTGTGTATCTAGGTTTGATCTTTATGAATTGAAACCTTAATATTTAGAAATGCATTACTTTAGGTTGAATCCTAACAATTTAATATAAAAAATAAATTAGTAACTATTAGTTCTACTTGAATTAGTGTTTTTTTTCTTCTAAATTCTTCAACATTTGCAGGCTGATTTGTTTCTGGCACCACAAATCCGTGGTTCAACTTTGACACGGTAGGGCCTTTGCTTATATTTGCCTTTCGACATGTGATGAGAATTATATATTTAATCACCTAACTAGTTACGATTACAAGTGGCAGTTTTTATACATTTACCTATAAACGGGCCGATTTGGGTCATGTTTTGTCTCTAACGGGTTAAATAGGTTGAAGTGCTAAAAAAGCATCCAAAATTGGTTTAAAATTAAAAGAAGGTAAATTGTAGTTTTAATAATATAGTTTTGTAATCATATTTAACTCATTAGTTTTCTGAAAATAAAATAAAAATTCTTAGAAAAATGAGCCGGTCCCTTAATCCGTTTGACCTAACCATTTATAATTTAGTTTCTGAGTTTCAAATTGAATTGCTGGTTGATATTCAAAAATTATATTATATAGTTCATAATTTTATACTATTGAACTATAGGTGCAGGGGTGGCTACAGTACAACAACTAAAGCACCGCTTTAGGCCCCCCAAAAATTGAAAAACTACTTTAATTTGTATTCTCAACTTTTGTGTTTTCAGAGAGAAATGATAATTTCACAACTTTTATGTTAACATTATACGTTTTGATGCTCCATTAAATTATATTTTAATTTTTTTTATATATATACAAAACTTTCACAGAAGCCCTCAATTTCAACATTCTCTTTAGATCACAAAATATGTTGAACTGACCCTGTATAGGTGGTAGTAAATGTTTGATGCATGTATATTTGCTTACAGAGTTTGTTTTTTGTTTTTTTAATCTCGTTAGACGCAATCTTAAACTTATAATTTATGGGTTGGCCCAGACACCATACCCTCTTCTGGCTAGGTTGCACGAGGCATATATGCAGGTACCTGCTATCCAAGATGCCTTGCCTGAAAAGCAACCAGACTACCCTTCTACTTGAAGCAAACTTCTCAGGTATTTCAAGTTCTGAACTGATAATCTGATTATTGTGATTTCAAGTTGCAGTATTCTGTTTTTAATTATTTGAACTTATAATCTGATTATTTATGGGTCAGATAACCAGTTTTGGACCTAAAATTATACTTTTACCGCGGCCTATACATCCCTTGGGATGAAGGTAAGGCCTGCCACGTCTCATCCTCTCCAGACCCTACTCTCTAAGTGGGATATTACTGGTTTTGTTTGTTTGTTTACTCCCAATTTGACAAAACGTCTCCGTTTTGAACAAAATTGTTTCTTTTTGTCCATGGATTCGTTATCTGATTCTGATCGTTCGATTTTATGAAATTTCAAAACGAACATCCAAACACCCCTTAGATTTTGGGCTGGTCAGTGTAACCGTTTAATAAACGGATCAGGTTTCAGGTTGTACTAAAATTGAACGGTTCTGTCAACCAGTTTAAAACTATAGTTACAAAAATAAAAAATATATATGATTTACGTGTTTAACCTGCCAATCTGTTTCTATATACTTGTTAACAACCGATAATCTTCACTTCCTGTTTGCAGTTGTGAGAACCGTCTGCAAGATAAGTTTGTTAAAGTGGTTTGATACTTGGCCGTATGAACCCTGTTAATAATTGCTCTAACTGTTATATGAGCATTATGATGTAGACCCTCAATAATGAATGTTTTCTTTAAGTGTATGATGGTAGTGTATTTACAAAAGTATAGTGGTTTATGGAGGAAAATTCATTTTTATTTCATATTTCTCAACGAATATTCATTTTGATATTTGGTTTTCTTTTCGCAAAATAGTGAAGGAAGTTCCAAAGTAAGTGAATGTTGAATATGCCAATCTGAATATTAGAAGGCATGTAGTGAAAGGTCGACAAACTGCAATATGGAATATCTATATACCTGTCGGATATAAATATTAGGGTCTATTTGGTATGGGGTAATGGAATGGATGAGAGAATGAAATGAACGAGGTAATGGAATGGACAAAAAAATGAAATGGATGGGTGGTTGTGGGTGAGGGTGGCGGTGGTAGGAGGCGACAGTGGTGTGGTGGGAGGTGGCGGTGGGTGGTGGTGACGGTGGTGGGAGGTGGCGGTGGGTGGGGGTGATGGAGGTGGGAGGTGGGTGGTGGCGGTGGGTGGGTGGCGGTGGTGTGGTTGTGGGTGGCGGCGGCGACAACGGTGGTGGTGGTGGAGGAGGCGGCGACGGCGGTGGTGGTGGGTGGTGGAGGCGTTGGATGTGGTGGGTGGTGGTTGTGGTGATGAAGGGTGAAAAATGGGATGAAATGAAAAAAAAAACAAGGAGGTGGATGGAATAAATTTGAGGGATTTAGATAGTGACATTTCTTGTAGAATTGGTGATTCCATTTCATCGTTCAACCAAACACCATTTTTTTCATTCTCTCATAATCGTCCATTACATTCCACCTCCAATTCCTGCATATCAAACGCTACCTTAGAGTAAATTACATTTTACGTCATTTAGGTATTTACCAAGTTTCATTTAACTAAAGAAATTACAGATTTCATCCTTTATGTTTAGAAAAGTTTGCACTTTTCATCATTTGGGCTAACATCCGTTAATTTTAGATGTTAAGTGTGGTCACGTGCCTCTAACGTGAGGGCAGAATCGTCTTTTTTGACGTTAATCAAATAACAAATTACGCTTTTCGTCCCTTATGTTTATACTAGATTTCAGATTCCGTACTTAAACTAAGGTAATGCAAGAAACCGTCATTTATGTTTAAATTTGTTTGCATGTTTCGTTTTTACACTAACGTCCTTCTATTTTTGGTGTTAAATGTGACACCCCCAAAATCCACTAACGGAGTTTTACCGTTTAGGAGCGTGACATAACAGGATCTCAGTCATTAGTTACATTGAACAACTCTATATGAGTTTAATAAAAACCACTAGTATTGCTCATAGTCACGATGCAACACTAGTAATGAAAATACTGATTTAATGTAAGACTTGCGGAAGCGAAAAGTTAAATGAAAAACATGCGCCAAAACAGTTGCGCCAAAATAAACAATTCAAAGATAATTAAAATAAATAATTCTTGAGTTTGCAAATGATAGACTTCGTATGCATGCATGCCTTAGCTCGTGCTTGTACCTTAATTACCAAAGAAAACATGCTAAAACGTGTCAACACTAGGTTGGTGAGTTCACATGTTTATATGTTTGTAAAGCTTACTAGATAATACCGTATTCAATTATATCATAGGTAGCTAACCTAGTACATGTTACTAAAGCGTTTCGACACCGAAGCTGACTGTCTGTATGTTTGAACTGCCTTCCACCATGACTATCACAATCAATGGTAAATGTTTAGGTAAATGTTACACCCGTTCGACTACCTGTCGTGTTAGCGCGACTAACGTGGGTGGGGCTTGTCAGTGCCCAGTAGTACTACTCAAGATTTCCTCGCTAACCCATATACTAACGGTTCGATAAGTAAGGACTTTCGTGATATGTTTGCGCTTAGTACACAAGTGATATAAAAGAAACGTAAGATCAAAATGTTCGTTCCCATGTTTTCTCCCCCAAGTTTAAAACGTAAGAAAAGGGGCCGTGAAACTCACCTTAGAGTATGTGCGTAAGAAAGCGAATCTAAAATGCTTGACGACTAACTGCCACCTATAAACACCGGTTTATAAGTGTTTGTTCGTGCAAGTTGATACAAACCCTAAGTATCCAAACAATCCCATTGTTTTAAGGGTTTAGAAAAGTTTGTAAGTTTGACTCATGTTTGACCAAGTTTGACCCGACGACCCGTTGGCGTTTAAATGATTTAATGTTTGTTCAGTACAATACTTCTATATTATACACAAATGATCATGCTGTAACACTTAGTAACAAATCCTTATTGTTCTAATCAAACAAGCAAAGTTTCCAAAAATAGAAAGTTTCCAAAAATAGCAGGTTTTTATAAATAGCAGGTTTCTATAAATAACAGGTTTCTATAAATAGCAGGTTTCCAAAAATAGCAGGTTTGTTCGGGACTCATGTTTCCTGGAAACTATCATCATTGATATATTTGTAGTATTACTCTAACATGTTCTAGTTCATCATATCACATAACAATTGCATAGAACTAAACATGTACGTCACAATTCCAAGTAAAGTTTCCATCTTTAGTAACCTACGACTGGCATGCGTGATTTCAAACACCTAACACGTTACAACAGGTTATTATGTCCTATCTATCATGTACCAATCATCAACTATATCAAGCATGTCTAAATAACAAGTGTTAACCATTTTTAACAATTAAAGTTTCCTTATTTGGAAAGTTTGTAAAACCGGGTTATGTATTCAAAATCTGATTTCACAATTCATCAAACCATGTATCAACTAGCTCATAACCATCATCACATCATCCTAACCATGTCTAGCATGCAAGTTAGAAAACCTAAAAAGTTTCCTTTTTTAGTAACTTGTCCATTACACGCTCAAATCCCAAAATTAACACATCAAATCGATTCTAAATCTTTCAACTAATATAATTACAACTATACAAATCATAATCCACGTCTAGCATGCGATTCCTATCCTTCACATAATCAAAAAGTTCCAATATTTAACACGTTACCAATCACATGGATTTAGGGTTTTGCAATTAACCATAAAATCATCAAATACGTGTAAAACAATAACAAAGTTAACATTTTTATTATAAAATTTCATGTTTGGATGAACTAGGGTTTGATCTAAAATTTAGGGATCAAAAAGTGACGGAATTGAACGAAACGACTTACGTAGAAACGTTAGGAATGTCGAGAGGAGTCCAAATACGCGTTCAATTGCGAGATCGGAGATCGAACGATGGTCCTTTTGTTGCCTTGAAGTTTCGGTCGAGTGGGGTGAGGGTGAGAGGAGGTCGACGGTTTCTAGGGGTGGTGGTTAGGGTTTATGTTTTTTTTTTTTTTTAAACTTATCCTTATCTAATGGTTAATGGGTTTTAAGATGGGCTTCTAGCTTAATTAAAGCCCATAGGCTCTAATTAATTAAATAATAACTATTTAATAATTAAAATCTTCGATTTATATTTTTATAAAAACTCCAACTTTTATAAAAATATTGTATGCGGTTAATATTCGATAAACACATACGAAAACAGTAATATTCACATAATTCACGTAATCACATAAGATTATATAAAACTCGCAATTTATATAAAATATAAATTATTAATGTTCGTAATATTAATGTTCGACTAATCACCAACGTTCCGGGTTAGACTCGAGTGCGATCCGATGTGTGCGATTAAATGCAATGTACGTGCAACTAACTGAGTTAATGGAGTTTGAAATGAATAATGTTTGAACTAACGAGGTTTGAGTTAACATGACGCCCTATGTCCCCATAGGCGGATATGCTCGAGGTTTGAGTTAATGGAGTTTGAAATGAATAATGTTTGAACTAAACCCCCCACCCCACCCCCACCCAAAAACCTAAACCCCCCACCCCACCCCCACCCAAAAACCTAAACCCCCCACCCAAAAACCTAAACCCCCCCCCCCCCACACCACCCCCACCTAAAAACCTAAACCCCTCCATCCCACCCTCACCCAAAAACCTAAACCCCCCACCCCTCCAAAACCCTAAACAAAACCCAAAAACTAAAACAAAAAGTCTAACCCCCCCACCCCACCCCCACCCAAAAACCTAACCCCCCACCCCACCCCCACCCAAAAACCTAACCCCCCCACCCCACCCCCACCCAAAAACCTAACCCCACCTCACCTACCCCCTCACCCACCCCCCAAAAACCTAAACCCCTCACCCACCCCCTAAAAACCTAAACCCCCCACCCACCCCCCAAAAACCTATACCCCCACCCCGCCCCACCCCTCCAAAAACCTAACCTAAAAGATAAACTATACCAAAAAGCTAAACTCACTACTTTTTGAGTTTTTTTTTTATTTTTTTGAACGAGGACGACGTGTGAAACAAGGTTTCCGAAGCAGTTTTTTAATTTTTGATTTATGATTTTTTATTATTTGTTTTTACCTTAAATAAGTAGTTTTTTGGTTTTCTCATAAACATTGAGTTTTCTTATGATACTTCCCCTATATATAAATGTATATATATGTGTATATATATATATATAAGTAGAGGTTAGGCTAGAAAGGGATAAAACCTTACAAAGTCTATGAAGGAATCTGGGCCATTAGATCATGGTAATTTGTCGTGGAGATTAACGCGTTGACATTTTGATAAATTGCTGGAACTTGGAATCCACCAGGAGGGGTAGAATAGGAAGATTCGCACCAAAGTTTGCACATGCAAGTCACATGCCATTTCCCCCACTTTTTTAAAACGTCCATAACTTTTTATACGTCATTATTTTTTTAAAAAAATTTCACCATAAAATCGAGCGTTTTTTATCTTTCCAACGAATATGGTATTGCTATATATATATATATATATATATATATTCTTTTAAATCGTTTTTGTTTAAATTACATTAAAGTGGGTTTTTTTCAACATGGTGTTTTACATATGTGGTGTTTTACATCTGTGGTGTTTTACATCTATAGTGTTTACATCTATGGTGTTTTCAAGTGGGTATTTTTTAACATTGAGTTTTTTTCTAGTCATGGTGTTATTCAACATGTAGTTTTAAAGGTTATGGTGTTTTACACATGGAGGCCAATTAGAATATGACGTTTTAGTTTTTTTTGGTCATGACGTTTTCACAATGACAAATTTCAATATGGTCTTTTTTGGCTTTTTTGGTCATGATGTTTTGACGTGTTTATGTTTATGGCGTTTTGATTCAGTCATGGTGTTTTACACTTTTAGCTTAAAATTTCAACACCATAAACATAAACTTGGTGAAGGCTGTGTTTGAATTAAATTGAGTTTTTTTTCAACATTGTGTTTTACATCTATGGTGTTTTTAACCGAGTGTTTTTTAACATTGAATTTTGTAGTTATGGTGTTTTTCAACATTGAGTTTTTCTAGTCATGGTATTTTTCACCTGGGGGCCAATTTGAACATAGCATTTTAGCTTTTTTGGTCATCGTGTTTTCACAAAGACAAATTTCAACATGGTCTTTTTTTTGCTTTTTTGGTCATGGTGTTTTGACGTGTTTATGTTTATGGTGTTTTTGCTTTTGTCATGGTGTTTTACACTTTTAGCTTAAAATTTCAAGGGGAGGGATCAAGAGAAAACCACAAAGTTAGGCGAAAACCGAGAAAACCACAACATTTCAGGCATTTTTTATTTACGTATACGTATCTAAAAACAATTTTTTTGATTTACGTATACGTAACCACAATTTTTTTGTTTTATGTTTACGTATACGTAACACTATGTGTAAAAATGTTTTTTGGTAAAAATGTTTAATATTACATTGATACTCTTATAAATAAATAAAAATAAAATAAAACAAAAAATAAATATTATTATATGATTGGGTAAAATTGAGTTTTCTCGGTTTTCGCCTAACTTTTGGTTTTCTCCGGAACCCTCCCCAAAATTTCAATACCATAAACATAAATTTGGTTAATGTTGTGTTCAAATTAAAGTGAGTTTTCAACATGGTGTTTTACATTTATGGTGTTTTCAACTGGGTGGGTGTTTTTCAACATTGAGTTTTTCTAGTTATGATGTTTTCAACATAGAGTTTTTTTGGACATGGTGTTTTACACCTAGGTGCCAATTTGAATATGACGTTTTAGTTTTTTTTTGTCATGTCGTTTTCACAATGAAAAATTTCAACATTGTATTTTTTTTGGCTTTTTTAGTCATGTTGTTTTGACATGTTTATGTTTATCGCGTTTTGTTTCTGTCATGGTGTTTTACACTTTAGCTTAAAATTTCAACACCATAAACATAAAACTTCATAAAACACCATAAAAACTCCCAATTTCAAACAACACCCGGTTGGTCTATTTTTTTATATTTTTTTTTAAATATAGTAATACCATACTCGTTGGAAAGATAAAAATATGCTCGATTTTATGGTGAATTGTTTTTTAAAAAAATAATTACGTATAAAAAAGTTATGGACGTTTTAAAAAATGGGGGAAATGACATGTGACTTGCATGTGCAGATTCCTTCCTTTGTTTAAAGCCTTTTGACGCAATTGCCCTTTCCCTCCTTTTCCCCCCATTGTACATGTGTCGCGCTGTGGTTCCTTGCTACACTTTGTAGGGTTTTAACCCTTTCTAGCATAACTCTCCCCTATATATATATATATATATATATATATATATATATATATATATATATATTTTGATCGAATTCCGGAAACATAATATACATAATATGAAAATACTGCATATGTCTTTAATGATGAGTTTTTAAATTCACATGTACAAGGAATAAATTAATTCTCTAATTATATATGGGACATGCAAATTGATTTACGGATGGACGTTGTACAGACCCATAATCGTAGTAATACTAAACAATATAAAATAAGGTTATATGAGAATACTAAAACACTAAATTAACAAATCAAACAATAAGCAAACGTTAACGAACCTAATTTTAAATGTAATGATATGTAGGCCCTCCCGTTATTTAAGGACGTTGAGTTCATACTGTTTTTGCATATAAGTTAAGGTAAGGATTCTGACCGTTCTCTTTTGTAGCATGGTTACTCTTCGTTTCCCGATCTTTGCTTTGTGTTTCTTCCGTATTCGCTGTTGACTTACTTGTCGTGAATTATATGATATAATTGTTATAAGTACTGAATCAAACTATTGACATTGATATGCATGCGATAGGCTTAACTTTCTTGAACTCATTATCGCATGTTCCTCATATGATGATTTGCTGTTTGACATATTGATTAAACACTTAGTGTGTCTATACTGAACTGCCTTTGATTTGACTGTACGTTTCATTTGACCTCAATACTCGAGCATATCCGCCTATGGGGACATAGGGCGTCATGTTGGCACTAATGACATGCACCATGTTATTGTGATTAATGATTTATGGTAGAAGGCGTATGGATCGATCTTAGGATAATTACTGTTACTGTTATTAGTGGATGGCTAGGTGTATGTGCCCACACTCCCATCTCACAATATTGTACATTAGGTTGCAACCAATGTACTTACTGGTTATTGTTTACTGTTACTATTACTGGCTCAATGGATATTTCCATATAATATGACTTATTCCTGATTTGTATCGATATTGTTTCGCTAAACTGTTGCACTACTTTGGTTCATTGTTACCGTTCACTGCTAATGCTATTGTTCTTTCTATTACTGAGCAATTTTTGGCTCATCCGTGTTCTTTTTGTGTGTTTCCTTTGTTTACTTGATAGGTACTCGAGGGGATCATGTGAATGTTTGAAGAGAGTGAATCAACAGACTAGAGTGTGAATGTTTGAGAAAATTTATGGGACTTAGTATCATTTATTTTGAACATTTATTATTTCTTTTTGAACCGTTGTAAGGATTTTAGACTTCCGTTAAGTATGTTAATTATATCATTATTATTATCTCTGATCACTGTATGCGTGACACATCAGCCATACCGGGTTGGGGTGTTACAAAGTGTGTTCGGGTTAGGGCTGATGTTTTTAACACGAACAAAAATATGGGTTGTAAAATTTATTGAAAATTATATGCTAAGCAATCCCAACCATAAGATCTAAAAGTTAGGGTTTTACTTGAAACTTGCCCACACACAGTCACTCAACATTTCTCCCCTCCACTGCTGGTAGGGCTGGCATATCGTGTATACACGTACATGATAAACACAAACACGATAAAGACACGAACACGAAATATGTAGACACGAACACGACACCATAACTTATCGTGTACTTTTTTCCAAACATGAACACAAACCTGTTTATACCTGCTTAACACGATAAGGCCTGTTTAGAAACACATGTTTAAGAACCTGATTGATTAAATATTAAATTATTAAATTAGGCCTACTATAATATCATATCATATTTTAATATTTTTTATTTAAAAAAATCTTAACATGTAAACATGCATTTAACCTGTTTAGACACGAAAATTAAAAGGTAGATTCGTTTCTATCTATTTAGGACACGAAACACGATAAGGCCAGACACGAAACACGATAAGGCCATACACGATACTCACCCTATAAAAATTTTAACATGTAAACTGCCTTGTGTAGCGGTCCGCTACGGACCCGATACTCACCCTATAAATAGTTGATCGAACTCAGCCATTTCACACCAACACTCGCCACTGCCTTGTGTAGCGGTCCGCTCGGCTCTGCTAGATCGATTCCCGAGGTCATGGTCCACTCATCAGAGTCCCGTTTCTCACAATTCATCCGGAAACTGCCATATATAGCACTGAGGTAAGGTTTCTGAACACCCTGAGGTTTCTTCGTGTAAACCTAAGATAGGGATATTGATTATGATAATGTTGGATATGATCTAGGAATCTGTTGAAGTGTTGATTATTATATTCAATATAGGAGGAAGTTCTGGTTGAAGTGAGTTCCTCTAAACTGTGCTCTATAAAATGTTTTGTAAACGAATTTGTATCTGAGATCCCAATACTATCCGTGCATATATCCAATAATAAGTATTTATTATGGCCATGATTGGGGTGTGATATAGGGACAAGACTGATCCTCTTGTTTGGGATCTGGTACGTATGGGACCAGCGCGCTGTAAGGTCCCTGTATATATGTATGTTGTAGACCCGGGAATCTAAGGGAGATTATGAGTGATGGATTGGAAGGGATGATTGTGATTCCCATACGCGGTATTTATCCTTGATCAAGTATACACGTAAAGATGATTTTGTTTATGAACTCACCAGCATAAGCTGATCCAAAATGTTTTCAAATGTTTTTTAGTACAGGTGAACCCTAGCTGATAGTTACCATTCGAAAAAACCAACACACTGAATCTACGTAGACATAGTGTAACACCCGGATAATTCCCAAGGGCCAAAAGTGTCAAAATATATAGTTCAGGGGTTAAAACTTTAATTCTGCAAAGTTAAGGGACCAAAAATGAAAAAAATTAAAAATGGAAACGGTAGCCCTAAGCCTTAGCGGTCCGCTACGTGTGGGCTAAGTAAATGCCCGGGAGATGACACGTGCCCCTGTGACTCGCCATTTGAAATCAGACGCGTGGAAGGGTAGCTTTAACCATAACGGTCCGCCACTGCCTTGTGTAGCGGTCCGCTACGGATTCGATACTCACCCTATAAATAGTTGATCGAATTCAGCCATTTCACACCAACATTCATCACACACAAACACCTTCCTACACACTAGGGCTCTGCTAGATCGATTCCCGAGGTCATGGTCCGCTCCTTAGAGTCTTGTTTCTCGCAATTCGTCCGTAAACTGCCATAGCTAGCACCGAGGTAAGGTTTCTGAACACCCTGAGGTTTATTCGTGTAAACCTAAGATAGGGATATTGATTATCATAATGTCGGATATGATCTAGGGTTCTGTTGAAGCATTGATTATTATATTCAATACAGGAGGAAGTTCTGGTTGAGGTGAGTTTCTCTAAACTGTGCTCTATAAAATGTTTTGTAAACGAATTTGTATTTGAGATCTCAATACTATCCGTGCATATATCCTATAATAGGTACTTATTATGGCCATGATTGGGGTGGGATCTAGGGACAAGACTGATCCTCTTGTTTGAGATCTGGTACGTATGGGACCAACGCGCCGTACGGTCCCTGTATATATGTATGTTGTAGACCCGGGAATCTAAGGACGATTCTGGGTGATGGATTGGAAGGGATGATTGTAATTCCCATACGGGGTATTCATCCTTGATCAAGGATATACGTAAAGATGATTTTGTTTATGAACTCACCAGCATAAGCTGATCCAAAATGTTTTCAAATGTTTTTGAGCACATGTGAACCCTAGCTGATAGTTGGCATTCCAGGAGGTGTACAGAGGTTGAAAATAGGGATGACTGAGGGCAGGTCCCTGGGTGACCATAAGGCCTGAATGATTGGCATGATTCTTCATGAGCTATAAGTCCAGAGTTTGATTGTGTTGTATTTTGCCAGCCAGTCCCTGTTGTATACACTTTATATTATGAAATAAAAAGAAAGTTATGAATAAGTCTTCTGCTGTGTTTTTTGTTATCAGCATCACTGTAACTAGAAGGCGACCTTCAACCGGTATGTTGTTATCTGACAAACGGAAAGTTCTGTCTAGGAAAGAGCGGTGTATAAATCTCTCCTAGACCCGTCGCTCTTACATGGGAACATATATGTTGGAGGTACTACTCTGGTAGATGACTGTTCTGTGTTACGGGTGTGACACATAGAAGTGTGAATGCCCGAATCAACAAGCATGAAGTTAGTAAATCGTTCCGACAGTTGTGCGTATCCACTTTTAATGTTAAAAGATCATATTTTGAAGTCACTCCCACACACCTTTATTGAATCCATAAACACAAACTACTTCATTGGAAGTTCATCTTACCAAAGTGATTCAAAGAACTTAGCCAAGAATGGCCTTGCAAATAACAAAGATTAAACTTGTATAAACAGAATCAAGCATCATTACAAGATTTCAATTTTGTTAAATGGTTCTAGAAACTTCAAGATGAAAACTAACTACAAAAACTAAGCTAAAGTACTAAAGAAAACATATAAAATTTGTGGTACATACAATGGTGAAGGTGTGACTTGTAAATGAGGCTTGAAGGCTCTTTATAGGTTGTCTAGAGGGTTAGACACGACATGTCTCTTACTAGGCATGGCCCCGTGCTTGGGCACAGTCTGCTCCACTCTAACAGCTTGAAAAGGTTGTTCTGGCACGCGTGACGCGGTCTGTGCCTAGTTAGGCACGACCCGTGCTTGATGAAACACGCCCTCGTGCTCGAAATAGCGGTTTTCAAAGGATTGGAAGTTAAGCACAGCCCCGTGCCTAGTTAAGCAAGGACGATACTTCACCTATTTCTACCAAATTGTAGAGGACTAGAAATGGAGAACGTGCGCGAAAACCGGGCTCAATTCCAAGTTATAGCGAAGCGGGAAAGTGAGAAACAAGTTCTGACTATTGCACTGTCATGCTTCTTCATTCGTTTGTTTTTTCTTTCACTTTTTCTTTGTTTTTCTCTTCCGGGAAGTTAATGGCCATGGGCATGGGGGAATGTTGGCTTGGACACGGGGGTGTGGGTCCCATATGCTTGTTTGGCTCCTGACCTTGGGAACTGGGGCGTGCCTATTTGCTAACTTGATCATTTTTTGCTCTTTTTTACACCGTTTTCGATTCTTTGATCAATTCTTGGTCATTTGGTCCGGAAAACTCAAAATGAACCAATTAAGGGTTTGATTCACCAGAATTCAAGAAAACAAACATCAATGGAGTGATATTTGATGTCAAAAACATGTATAATTTGGTGCACATCATAACTATTTTTTTAGAGAACCAAAAATACCAAATGAAGCTATTTGCGATTTATTGGAAGTAATCCAATTAATTCCCAGAAAACTGAAATCTTCAATGTCAGATTTTATTTGAAGTAATCCATTAATTAATTCCCAGATAATTAAGATCCATTTCTCAATAAGTATCATCTTAAGTATCATGCAAAATAAGAAACCTAAAAGAATATACACCTTGAGCTCTACAAAACAGTTCCGGAAGAGGCAAAAAAGGAAATCTTCCATGGTATAATTCTAATCTCATATTGGTGCTCATGGAAATCAAGGAATGAATTTTCAAGCATGACGGCCAAGGTTGAGAAAATTTGTAACATTCCGGTTTTTTATGAAATAACGGGATTAGTGTAAATGTACATTTTGTATACATAGATGGAAAAGATCTAACGGGAACTCGATGGGGTTTATCCAAAAGCGAAAAAGGGAAAACTCGAGGGACTGGTTTTTTGCATGGGCCAAACCCGGCCCATGGGGGATGCCCTGTATCGTGCGACGGGGGAGGGGGGAGGCTCCCCATTTGTTGTTAAAGTCGTCGAGCACAAGGAGGGAGGAGACGAGGCACTTTTCGCAACCAAGGTTTCATTCGAGGTATTCTCGCGTCCATTTGATTTCCCATTATGTAGTTAATCACGGAATCCCTTACGTTGCATGTTTATGGTTCTAAGGTTTTCGCTAAGGCTTAAGTAATCGCAAGAGAAGGGATCAACTGGATTCGGTTAACACAAATCGCACAATCTTGAGGTATAATCATGAAACCCATCTCGTTCATTTATTAGTTTGATCGTTTGGGATGCTCCATGCACATGCATGGGTTCGGCCGACAGCCATAAGGTGGCCGGTTGGGTTGCGAGGTGGCCGATGGCCGGAGGGAAGGGACCCGAGACCACGTTGCGGCTGGGTTGGCGACGGGGGGCTACAACAGTAGCAAGGAGGATGACAGGGGTGGGGTTAGCGTGTAGCACGAAGGCGGGGACGACCCCAGAGGATGATGACAGCCGCAAAAGGGGGGGGGGGTGTGACACAGTGTAACAACTGCCACAAAAATGTCCAAGATTTGACAAAAGGTAAAATCCTAGGGACTATAAGAGTAAATGTACCAAAGTCTAGGGTTAAAAATGAAAGAAATGTGAGAAATTTAGTTGATATCGGACCGACATTGAATATCATATCGGTCCGAAGTGAGACTATGTTTTGACATCGGACCGAAAACAAACTCAGTCCAATAGCGGATCGACATCTAAGTACATATCGGTCCGAAGTAAGTTAAGGTCACATATCGGACCGACATCCATTCTCATATCAGTCCGTAATAAGTTGCATAATCGGTTATCTGACCGACATCGATCCATAGCGGTCCGAAAACCTCCTCTCAGCCGCAAAATGTGGTGTTGACACGTGTCTAGTGACTCAGCCCTAATGATGGGACATGGGTCTGGATATTGGACCGACATGGTCCACATATCGGTCCAATATGCCACCAAATATGTTCGGTCCAATCAGATGTAGACATCTAGGGATGACGTGGGATAAGTCGGATGGCGGACCGACATCCCCAACCATATCGGTCCGACATGGACCCAAATGGCTGCCTATAAATAGCCGATCAGTCTCGTTCAATTTTCCTCATCCCACAAACGACTTCCAACTCCCAAATCTCGTTCCAGGTGATCCCTAGCCCACTCCCGAAGATCCCGGTTCAACTCCCGCTCATTCTAGTGCTCAGTTAAGCAAGGAAAGTTCATAGAAAGGTCGAAACGCTAGAGAATCAAGCTAGGAAGCTGACTTTGTAGATTTACTACTTTAGAGGCTCACTCCTACTAAAAAGGTGAATAGTTTATCTCTTTGGAAACTCGTGTCAAACATTTTATTTGCGAAAATGGCCAAATAAAGGTTAAGAGAGTAATGGTCAACTTTCATCTATGGATAAGCATTAGGGTCATATGTATACGTAAAACTTGCAAAGGGTACACGGGTCTCGGGTGAAATTCCCAGATTGCGGCTCGTACTTTCCTTTTTAACAAATGAGGAGGCATGAGCCTCCGTTGTTACAAAGACATACTACCAGTGTATACAGTGGTCCATACGGTCAGGACTTGTGCGTACTGAATGTATAGATTGAACATAAAGTTGTGATTATCGAATTAAGACTTATTTGTGTCAAATGATTTTGTGTCAAGATATTGTATTCACCGGCGTTCGCGCTGACGTTTTATTTTTAAAAATGTTTTCAGGTAATGAATAAATTATGATGAGGAAAGTATGGCGGGCAGATATGAAATCTGACCAATGAAATAAAAGGATGGAATGCACGTAGGATTCTCAGGCCTCGTGTAAAGGGAAATCCTAAAGAAATGAAAGGAGGTAGGATCAGGGAACTGATCAACCCTGAGTTGTACTATTTCTAGTGGCTTGTTATGTATTTAATTTCAAACTTTGTTTTGTAATCAAACCAAGAAGGGTATTTGAAACCCTGTGTTTATGAAAGTAAATACAAAGCTTTTGTTTTCCAACTGTTTTTTGATATTTACAATTACAACCCTTGAGGTTGAAAGAACGTTTAAACGATCATTTTGAAAAGACTTCTGTTGTATTTTACAAAAACTCTGAAATCAAAGAACAAGGTACGAATTGGGCTCACACACATCCAAGGGGTAGTTGAGGCGGGGTGTGACACCCAACACCAGTTGAGGTGACATAGCAGCGGCGTGTAGGGCAGCCGGAAGTCGGTAATAACCGTTGAGGATTGATGGGGGATGGCGGCACGCAGTGGCAGCCTGGTACGAGACCTTCGGGTGTCCGACGATGAGGTTGTGGGCGCGTGTTTTAGGGTGCTAGGGAACGTGTTGTATCGCTTAAATGTGAGTTTCTATCGCCCACTCTTTAATGTTTTATACTTTTGGGCATGAGTACATGTGAAGTAATGTTTTAGTGGATGCATGCATAGACGATGTTTTGTGATGAATTGTGTACAGTTAAATAATCGTTATGCTTGTGTGTGCATATTATCTTACGTGTCACATACTTAACAGTCATGGTAGGAGATCGAGTGAAAACTTGATATTATGTTTGACGGGTTATTGTGTCTGACAGTAGTCAGGCGGGAGACTGTGTTTGCTTGTGTCCATAGATATAGTAAACAAGATATATTTTGTTTCGTTAATAATATATACTTGATTTTTAGATAAACTAATTATCTGGGAATTAGGTAAACATTTTTGAGGCAAAACTATTTTGACAACGGTTTTAGGGATTAACTATCCCTAAGAACTCACTCAGCGTAGTTGACTTTTTAGCATGTACTTTAGGTAAAGAGATGGTGTGATCTGGCGGCTCTTGGATGGCGAATGGTTACCGAGTGTTTGATGACATTGACATTTTCGTTTTGTTTAAGTTTGATTGAATATTAGTACTAGACGTATGACATGTTTGGTCGTTAACCATGGTTTGACATTTTAGTTTCCGCTGCATGATTATGAGAATGTTTGATGTCTAAGACTACTTATCTTGTGTTTGTGCCAACAAGTAGGGTTCCCGGGTTTGGGACCTTACAATTTGGTATCAGAGCGGTGGTATAAATAATCTGGGCATCCTCGATGCCTAGACTTGGACTGAGAATGGGACCAATGTGTGAGAGTGTCATCACACGTAACCAAAAGTCAGGACCCGAGAATTGACACCCCGGACGTGCGACTCATAATGGTACCTGTTTTGAATAATCATTTTTGTTTGCACAGCGGAAATTACATGGTTCTGCGTTTCATGAAAATTCTAGACTTTTGTAGTCGAGTAACTGCCATTTTCATAAAACATGGGGAATTAAACACCCCTAATAAATTATAATCTTTAATCTAAAAATTCGAAGTTTTGTACTTCGTATTACAATATTCTTTAATAATAATATCCCGAGCCACGGGAGTCATGCTTCAATGTACTGTAGTCATCACCAGCTGATTCAAAACTGAGTAATGTATTCTGGAGTCTAGAGTATATCCTCTCTAAATCTCTACCTTATTGTCAAGGCTATGCATGACTACCTGAAAACATATTAAAAATATACGTCAACAAAAGTTGGTGAATAACATTTACAAGACATAAAATATTTGGCAGCATAAAACAATTAAACTCATATAACCATATTTTACGGTAAAATACGCATACAATACCACAGTTTATACCCTAACAACTGGAATACAAATGGGTAAAACTCCTAGAACTCTGGGTACCCTCTGGTAACGTTATTTCTCCCCAATTATATGAAGCTAGCTATGCCATAATCTTCACTAAGGCATATATATGAATTTGATCAAACCATACGTATAAAAATGCAAGATGCTTCGTGTAAGTTACCTTTATGCTTAGATGCTTTCAAGAATTTCATGCCATTTTGAAAACATAAAACAATTGTACAGTTTTATAAAAAAAATATAAATTTATTCACATCATAATTAACCGGCCCCATTATTGCGCTTTTATATTTATAGTATATACACTTGGCGTCCTTATCCCGATACGTTGACTACTAAGAGTTACGTCACAGTTTTACGCCTGCTGCGGGTAACCCCCGTTTGTGTTTCCTGCTGAATACCTGAGGGATAACCAATGTATACACTAGCATCTTTCTCTAGTAAGTCGACTACTGAGAGTTACGTCCTAGTTTTATGTCTGCTACGGGTAACCCTCGTCTAATGTTTTTTTTTCTTACATAGCACTCGAGGCTTTTCTTTTATTTATCTGTCTACTCAAAGTAATTTAAAAGTGTGATATCTTTTTAAAAACATTAAACATATTCACGACATGACTGTATGATAACCCCAAAATATTTCAACATGTTTTAAAGGTGGGGATTTAAATGTATTCACCTTAAAGTTGAGTTCCTAATTGAAAGCAGCGCTTCGCCTCTTATCTCGAAGATTTCTGGGTCTGATACAGTAACTAATTTTTATTTTGGTTGATATTGGCTAACGCTGCCTTGGTTAAGCATGGGTGATCAAGTCCATGCCTATCTAAGGCTAGGTTACCCAATATCCACCCTAATAATAACCCTAAGGTCTATTAGTATCCTGGTTGATATTGGCTAACGCTATCTTGGTTAAGCATTGATGATTAGTCCATGCCTAACTAAAGCTAGGCTACCCAATATTTACCCTAATAATAATCCTAAAGCCTAATAATAATAATAAAAATAACTAATAATTAACTAGACATAAACTTAAACGAGAATGTACCTGAAAAATATCTACGACAATTTGATGTAGAATCTCTCTACTCGTGCTTCAAAAATAACTATGAAGAACACCCAAAGGGGTATTGAGAACTTAGGGGCCTTGGGTTCACAGAAATTTTTAGAAGGAATTTGAAAGGAATTTGAATGGTTGAAAGAAATTGAAATTTAAAGAAATTAAAATTAAATTCACTAAAAACATGAATTGTGTTTGGTTTGTAAATTTATTAATGAAATTGGGATGTTTAAAATGACAATATTGCCCTTCATTTTCTCACAAAACAGGATTCTCTTTATATTAGAGCATAACAAAAAAAACTAATACTCTATTTGAACCTATACAGTTGTATTTACGGTTCGATGTGGGATAGTTCAATAGGAATACGTCAATGTGACGTACGGTGAAATGTGTACACAATATATGTTGTTATTATTTATTATTATTAATATATTTTTCTAATTAATTTAGCTGCTTAATTGGTTTTTCTCTTATAACTTTTAAAATATGACGTTTTATAAAACTATGAACACATCGTTGAGACGAGCTTATTTTTCTCTACGAGGCGACCTAAGTTTTGTTAAAAACGGAGCAAGTTTAAAAAATAATAATATTTTATTATTTTGTTATTATTATTATTAATATTATTATTTTATTAATACTACTATTATTAAACGATCGACACTAAAAGCTCGTCTAAACCTCAAATTTCGAGTAGTCATTTTACTCGTTTATGATTACGAGGTCGAGCGGTATCAAATATTCAAGGTATTATACACTTCTAGTGCTTTAACTTTTATTTTTATAATATTTGGCATGAAAATTTTACGAATGTTACACCAGGTATGAGTCTGTGTGTGTCGTGTGTGTAGGCTAAGACAGGGGGCGTTGTGTGTGTAGGCTAAGACAGGGGGCGTTATGCCAAAGATGCATTACAGGGAATGTTTAAAACCTGAAAAGCAAGGCGAAAGGGTAATGTCTATTGGCCACCGACATTAACTACTTGCAATGCTCCTAATGTTTTAAATTGTACCTGAAAATTACTCTGTTTGGTATTGTTTCGGTAACGTAATGGAACCGAAGAGACAAGTTGCTAATGATGCCAACACTAGGAGGAATCGCAGGGGTGCTCGGAACGTGGATGGTAATTTGTTGTAGAATCTCTCTACTCGTGCTCCAAAAATAACTATTAACAACACCCAAATGAGTATTGAGAACTCAGTGGCTGTTTGGTTCGCAGAAATTTTTAGAAGGAATTTAAAGGAATTGAAATTAATTCCAATGAAAACATGAATTGTGTTTGTAAATTTATTAATGGAATTGGAATGTTAAAAAATTAAAATGACAATATTGCCCTTCATTTTCCCACAAAACATAATTACCACTCGTCCCCTCTATCCATATTCTTCTACGGTTCTTCATCATCACCCACGTTATCAAATCCAGCAGAGAGATCAAGAGATTTTTGCTCGTTTGCTCGTCGTTTACAAATTCCAGTTGATTTTACTATAAAACTCAACTAATGTTCGTTCGTCGTGTCCTTCATGCTTTCTGGGATTTCACTCTCTTCTCTGGTTTAATTATCCAGATCTGTAATTGTAGGAGGAAATGGATGGAACAAACAATTGTCAATCTTCTCTATTAAAATTTTACAATTTTTCGTTTTTGTTTATGATACTGTTAAAACTCTTTTTTGTTTTGTTACATCAAATATGAACTATTTGTTTTGTTTTGGTTTATGTTTCCTAAATCTGAGACAAACTCATTTTTTTTTTGTTTCAAACGAAGAGGGTGGGAACATGAATATAAGATAGAATTGAGGATGAACAAAGCATTTTATTTTTTTCAAAATCTAAAATAGATTTCATTGTTTTCGTGTTCAATGTTAGGATGAACCATTCACTTTTTTGTCAGGTCTATGTTCTTCTTGATCGAGCATTTGAAAAGATTTTTATTTTTAGTGATTTATGATTGTTTTCATATGCAACGAATGATTAGTATAAAAATATGAACTAATATTTAATGAAAATATGGGAATAAAAGGAGAGGGGTTTTTGGTCATTTATTCCATCACTAATATGAAGGATTGTTGAAATCCCATGAATGATTGAATTAATTCCAAATGCATTTCAATCCATGGCAGCCAAACACGATTTTTAAAGGAATTAATTGTAATTCAAATTCTAATTTCTGCGAATTCCACGAATCAAGCAGACACTCAGGATTCTCTTTATATTAGAGTGTTCTCGAGAAAACGAAAACTCTATTTGAACCTATACAGTTGTATTTATAGTTGAACTTCCGACTTTGTCTTACGGTTCGATGTGGGATAGCTCAATAGGAATACGTCAATGTGACGTACGATCAAATGTGTACACAATATATGTTGTTATTATTATTCATTATTATTATATTTTTCTAATTAATTTAGCTGCTTAACTCGTTTTTCTCTTATAACTTTTAAAATATGAGCTTATTTTTCTCTACGAGACGACCTAAGTTTCGTTAAAAACGAAGCAAGTTTAAAAAATAATAATATTTTATTATTTTGTTATTATTATTATTATTAATAATATTATTATTTTATTAATACTATTATTATCAAACGATACATTATTGGGACGAACTTATTTTTCTCTACGAGGCGACCTAAGTTTCGTTAAAAATGAAGCAAGTTTCAAAAATAATAATATTTTATTATTTTGTTATTATTATTAATAATATTATTATTTTATTAATACTATTATTATCAAACGATCGACACTAAAAGCTCGTCAAAACCTCAAATTTCGAGTAGTCATTTTACTCGTTTATGATTACGAGGTCGAGCGTTATCAAAATATTCAAGGTATTATTCACTTTTAGTGCTTTAACTTTTATTTTTATAATATTTGGCACGAAAATTTTACGAATGTTACATTCTCCCCACCTTTTGAAAAATCTCGTCCTCGAGATTTGTTGAACAGGTGTGGATAATTTTTTCTCATTTCCGACTCCAATTCCCATGTGTATTCTGAATCACATGTGGAGTTCCACTTGATTTTACAATTGCCGAAGTCTTTATTTTCAGTTTCTTGATTTGTCGATCTTTTATTTGAATTTGTTGTTCGATAAATTCAACTTCTCGTTAACCTAAACATCTTTTTGTGGCATTATTAAACTTTCATCGGCCACACACTTGTGTAAGTTTGACAAATGAAATACATCGTGTGCGTCACTCATTTATCTAGTAGTCTTAATCGATAAGTTACCGGTCCTATATGTTCCATGATTTCAAAAGGTCTCACCAAACGCGAACTTAATTTTCCTTTATTTTTCTAAATCGGACCACACTTTTCTAAGGTGAAACTTACAATAATACATTATCGGCTATTCTGAATTCTAACGGGTTTCTTTTCCTAGCAACATAACTTGTCTGTCGATCTTTAGCCGCTTTTAATCTTTCACAAATCTGTAATATTTTATCGGTTGTTTCCTAGACAATCTCAGGTTTAGACAATTAAACTTTTCTAACTTCAGACCAGCACACTAGAGTTCTACATTTTCGCCCGTACAAGGCTTCAAATGGTGTTGTTTGAATACTCGAGTGATAACTTATTATTGTATGAAAATTCTATGAGAGGCAAATGATTATCCCAGCTACCTCCCAAGTCTATCACACATGCCCTGAGCATATCTTCTAATGTCTCAATTGTTCTCTCATTATGTCCATCAGTTTATGGTATCTCCATTTTCATTTCTTATTCTTGTTTCTAGGTTTAATCATAAACATGTTTGGATTTGCACTCGTCTTTTGTCTTTCAATCTCTTTATTTATTGACCTTAAATATGTAGGGTTGGCTTACTAATTTTCAACTTTTCGTTTATTCTTAGATTGTCTAAAATCCAGATATGGAACATACTATTATTCGTATAATGGTTAATAATATGAAAGCAATTTGTTAAATAAATGAATAATAACAGGATCTAGAATGTTATTACTCCTTTATTAACCAACCGTATTCTTATTATTTTCCATTATGTTTCATACTTATTTGTTCATATCTCAACCTTTCTTATTCACTGACAATTCAGATATCTAAACTGGTATCTCATTGCCTAAATAGGCTTTCTTAATTATAGGAGTTTCAGTCCCTTTGAAATTATTCATGTTGCCTTTATATGCATTTTATTGTATTGTTATCATCTTACATACATCTCATTCGTGGAATATGAATTTTCATTCGTAAAATTTAACTTTTAATTGCAAAATTCGATTTGCAATTGGTTTGTCTATCTTCTACTCATGTACCAAAGTTTACTTGTTTGTTTACCTAATTGTGAACTTCATTTACTTTTCATTCAATTTTTGAACTACACCTTTTCAAGGTGATACTTTTAATAATCCTTGACAATATAATTTCAAAGGCTTCTTTCTTTTATCGGTATAAAAACCAACTTGGTAACTTCCTTTATCCTTTAGGTCATAATAATTGAGTTATTTTTTATTTCAAATTAACACATAGGTTTTCTGTACTTCCTATTGTACAGTACTCCAAATGGTATTGTCTTACTTCTTTGTATGATAACATATAAAAATTTATATGAGGGTAGATGGTCATTCTATCTACTCTAGAGGTTTATATCATGGGTTCGAAGCATATCTTCCCGAATTCATTCTTAAACTGCTAGCAACTTACATCCAGATTATTCATTCTTAAGAACTCATTATCTCCTTTGACTAATTAGTCAAGCATTTCTTCTTTCTTACTGTAACCGTCTTCAAAAGCTTTATATTGACTTTCTTTAAATCCGACTTGTCCAATTCATTTTAACAATTAAAACTTAAGGTCGTTACTTATGTAAAGTATATTCTTTCATTTTCCTATTTAGTTCTCGTGTCTTTTAATCACATATTGTTTATCCGTTCGTAATGCTTTTATTCTCGAATGACTTAATTCTAATTTGCTTACACATTTCATTTTTATAAGGTTCTTTGCTATAACTACATCGTTTTTCTTAAGGATTTCTATAGTCCTTCATTTTTTTTCAATGTCTCCCTTCACTGTAATTGCTTGAAATTTTGTTTACTCTTACTGGCTTCTACTTCTGCCATTCCTTCTTTGAATTCCACCATTCTATTTCGCAAAGTTCTTATCTGTTCCACTACGGGTGTTTCTTTCTTAACACGAGGAGTAAGAATACTTATTAGTCCTTACGGATGATAAGGTACTTAGAGCTTAATAGAATCCTCCATTTCTTCCCCTTCGAGGATACGAACAATCTCGTAACGAATTTATGGTAATCCCTCATAATAGTTATAAGGGTTTTTAAAGATATAGTTATGACTTCCACCCGTAGGGGCTTAATAAAAGCACGCAGAAGGTAAACATATAGATTATTCGTAGTTTCTAATTCTTTGAGAATTTCAAAATTTTCTCTGGTACTTTCTGTATTTATACCGGGTTCATTACCGGTTCATTTCTCACTTATATGTCTACGAATTATCGGTCCTTGGGTGGGAATATATATATATATATATATATATATATATATATATATTGATATATATATATATTTGACGTCCCTCGAGTTCTATTGAGATTTTCTATCGGTTCTTATTTAATAGAACGATTGATATCATAATAGCTATTATAACTATCATCACTCGACATACTGCAATTTCTTATATTTTAATCATGGATACGAGTATCTACGTACAAGTATCTACCTACCTTTCTTAGAAGGCAATCTTTCTCAATTTAGTTAAAACTTAGATACTATGTCAAGCATCTAACTAAAACATGAGATATCATCAAAGTTAAAGCTTAGATACTATCTTAAGTATCTAATTCGCTAAAACCTATGGCGGGCGACTCAGATTGGTACCTGTTTTGAATAATCATTTTTGTTTGCACAGCGGAAATTACATGGTTCTGCGTTTTGATGAAAATTCTCGCGTTTTGATGAAAATTCTCGACTTTTGTAGTTGAGTAACTGTCATTTTCATAAAACATGGGGAATTAAACACCCCTAATAAATTACAATCATTTATCTGAAAATTCGAAGTTTTGTACTTCGTATTAAAATATTGTTTATAATAATATCCCGAGCCACGAGAGTCATGCGTCAATGTACTGTAGTCATCACCAGCTGGTTCAAAACTGAGTAATGCATTCTGGAGTCTAGGGTATATCCTCTCTAAACCACTACCTTATTATCAAAGCTATTCATGACTACCTGAAAACATTTTGAAAATGTACGTCAACGAAAGTTGGTGTATAACATTTACAAGACAAAAAACATTTGGCAGCATAAAACAGTTAAACTCATATAACCATATTTTACGCTAAAATACGCATATAGTTTGATAAAAAATATAAATGTATTCAAATCATAATTTACCGGCCCCATTATTGCCCTTTTATATTTATTGTGTATACACTTGGCGTCCTTATCCCGATATGTTGACTACAGAAAGTTACGTCCTAGTTTTACGTATGCTGCGGGTAACCCCCGTTTTGTGTTTCCTACCAAATATTTCAAGGATAACCAACGTATAAGTCCCAGTTTTACGTCTGTTGCGGGTAACCCTCGTCTAATGTTTTTTTTTCTTACAGAGCACCTGAGGCTTTTCTTTTATTTATCAGTCTACTAAAAGTATTTTAAAAGTGTGATATCTTTTTAAAAACATTAAACATATTCACGACATGATTGTATGATAATCCCAAAATATTTCAACATGTTTTAAAGGTGGTGATTTAAATGTATTCACCTTAAAGTTGAGTTCCTAATTGAAAGCAGCGCTTCGCCTCTTATCTCGAATATTATACAGTAACCCTATGTTTGGTTAGGGTACACCTAACTAATTATTATTTTCGTTGATATTGGGTAACGCTGCCTTGGTTAAGCATGGGTGAATAAGTCCATGCCGCTAGGTTACCCAATACCCACCTTAATAATAACACTAAGATATATTATTATCCTGGTTGATATTGGCTAACGCTACCTTGGTTAAGCATGGATGATCAGTCAATGCCTAACTAAAGCTAGGCTACCCAATATCTACCCTAATAATAATCCTAAAGCCTAATAATAATAAAAATAACAAATAATTAACTAGACATAAACTTAAACGAGAATGTACGTGAAAATTATCTACGACAATTTGATATAGAATCTCTCTACTCGTACTTAAAAAATAACTATTAACTACACCCAAAGGGGTATTGAAACATGAGATATCATCTAAGTTAAAGCTTAGATACTATCTTAAGTATCTAGTTCGCTAAAACATGTGGCGAGCGACTCAGATTGGTACCGGTTTTGAATAATCATTTTTGTTTGCACATCGGAAATTACATGGTTCTGCGTTTTGATGAAAATTCTCATGTTTTGATGAAAATTCTCGACTTTTGTAGTTGAGTAACTGTCATTTTCATAAAACATGGGGAATTAAACACCCCTAATAAATTACAATCATTTATCTGAAAATTCGAAGTTTTGTACTTCGTATTAAAATATTGTTTAATAATAATATCCACGAGAGTCGGGCATCAATGTACTGTAGTCATCACCAGCTGGTTCAAAACTGAGTAATGCATTTTGGAGTCTAGGGTATATCCTCTCTAAACCACTACCTTATTATCAAAGCTATTCATGACTACCTAAAAACATTTTGAAAATGTACGTCAACGAAAGTTGGTGTATAACATTTACAAGACAAAAAAACATTTGGCAGCATAAAACAGTTAAACTCATATAACCATATTTTACGCTAAAATACGCATATAGTTTGATAAAAAAATATAAATGTATTCAAATCATAATTTACCGGCCCCATTATTGCCCTTTTATATTTATTGTGTATACACTTGGCGTCAATATCCCGATATGTTGACTACTGAAAGTTACGTCCTAGTTTTACGTCTGCTGCGGGTAACCCCCGTTTTGTGTTTCCTACCGAATATTTGAAGGATAACCAATGTATACGTCCCAGTTTTACGTCTGTTGCGGGTAACCCTCGTCAAATGTTTTTTTTCTTACAGAGCACCTAGTCTGCTAAAAGTATTTTAAAAGTGTGATATCTTTTTAAAAACATTAAACATATTCACGACATGACTGTAAGATAACCCCAAAATATTTCAACATGTTTTAAAGGTGGTGATTTAAATTTATTCACCTTAAAGTTGAGTTCCTAATTGAAAGCAGCGCTTCGCCTCTTATCTCGAATATTATATAGTAACCCTATGTTTGGTTAGGGTACACCTAACTAATTATTATTTTGGTTGATATTGGGTAACGCTGCCTTGGTTAAGCATGGGTGAATAAGTCCATGCCGCTAGGTTACCCAATACCCACCTTAATAATAACACTAAGATCTATTATTATCTTGGTTGATATTGGCTAACGCTACCTTGGTTAAGCATGGATGATCAGTCCATGCCTAACTAAAGCTAGGCTACCCAATATCTATCCTAATAATAATCCTAAAGCCTAATAATAATAATAAAAATAACAAATAATTAACTAGACATAAACTTAAACAAGAATGTACCTGAAAATTATCTACGACAATTTGATATAGAATCTCTCTACTCGTGCTTCAAAAATAACTATTAACAACACCCAAAGGGGTATTGAGAAGGTGGTGATTTAAATATATTCACCTTAAAGTTGAGTTCCTAATTGAAAGCAGCGCTTCGCCTCTTATCTCGAATATTATACAGTAACCCTATGTTTGGTTAGGGTACACCTAACTAATTATTATTTTGGTTGATATTGAGTAACGCTGCCTTGGTTAAGAATGGATGAATAAGTCCATGCCGCTAGGTTACCCAATACCCACCTTAATAATAACACTAAGATCTATTATTATCCTGGTTGATATTGGCTAACGCTATCTTGGTTAAGCATGGATGATCAGTCCATGCCTAACTAAAGCTAGGCTACCCAATATCTACACCAATAATAATCCTAAAGACTAATAATAATAAAAATAACAAATAATTAACTAGACATAAACTTAAACGAGAATGTACCTGAAAATTATCTACGGCAATTTGATATAGAATCTCTTTACTTGTGCTTCAAAAATAACTATTAACAACACGAAAGAATTCAGTTTTGTGGGAAAATGAAGGTCAATATTGTCATTTTAAACATTACAATTTCATTAATAAATTTACAAACCATACACAATTCATGTTTTCATTGGAATTAATTTCAATTCCTTTAAATTCCAATTCCTTTCAACCATTAAAATTCCTGCTGGTTAACTGTTCTGTATTCAGACCATTTTGGTTCTTGTTTTTTATGTTTTAATCGAATCATTTGGTTCGTGAGCATGGCCACACAGCGTCCCAAGAAAACGAATACTCTATTTGAACCTATACAGTTGTATTTATCGTTGAACTTCCGAGTTTAGTTTCTCTTACGGTTCTATGTGGGATAGTTCAATAGGAATACGTCAATGTGACGTACGATGAAATTTGTACACAATATATGTTGTTATTATTTATTATTATTATTAATAAATTTTTATAATTAATTTAGATGCTTAACTGGTTTTTCTCTTATAACTTTTAAAATATGGCGTTTTATAAAATTATGAATACATCGTTGAGACGAGCTTATTTTTCTCTACGAGGCGACCTAAGTTTTGTTAAAAACGGAGCAAGTTTCAAAAATAATAATATTTTATTATTTTGTTATTATTATTATTAATATTATTATTTTATTAATACTATTATTATTAAACGATCCACACTAAAAGCTCGTCTAATCCTCAAATTTCGAGTAGTCATTTTACTCGTTTATGATTACGAGGTCGAGCGGTATCAAAATATTCAAGGTATTATACACTTCTAGTGCTTTAACTTTTATTTTTATAATATTTGACATGAAAATTTTACGAATGTTACACCAGGTATGACTTTGTGTGTGTGTCGTGTTAGTAGGCTAAGACAGGGGCGTTATGCCAAAGATACATTACAGGGAAGGTTTAAAACCTGAAAAGCAAGGCGAAAGGGTAATGTTGATTGGCCATCGACATTAACTACTTGCAATGCTCCTAATGTTTGAACTTGTACCTGAAAATTGCTCTGTTTGGTATTGTTTCGGTAACGTAATGGAACCGAAGAGACAAGTTGCTAATGATGACAACACTAGGAGGAATCACAGGGGTGCTCAGAACGTGGATGGTAATCGGGAGTAGGTGTCAGTTCACATTAACCATCTGTGCACACTAAACCTTCAGTGCTTTCTAAGCACAATGAGGAGTTCAAGTTCGAACCAGCGGTTCGTGAAACTGTTAGGAGGGAAGTGGTGGACATGATCCACGAGTATCTGCCTGATCTTGTGAAGGCAGCTTTTGAGGAGTTAGAGAAGAGAGTCCCGGAGGACGTTGAGAAGAAGAAACCGTTTGGGGTGGCGGTAATTGTGACTATAGATACTTTAGGAAGTGTGATCCGCCTATGTTTGATGGTCGCAAGGATGCGGTGGCTACATATCCCTGGATCACTAAGATGGACTCTACCATCTCATTCAGTGTATGTAGGGCAGATCAGATTGTGAAGTTTGTTTAACATTCATTCTCTGCTGAAGCTCTGTAGTGATGGAACTCAGTAAAAGAAAGAAATACTGTTCAGGAACCGGAAGTTATGACTTGGTAGGATTTGAAGGGGTTAGTAAGAAAGAAGTTCTGTGCTCCGGGGGAACTAGAAAGGGTAGAGCGGGAGTTCTTGACTCTCAAAGCGGGCAAGCTGACGCACCGCGAGTACATTTAGAATTTTATCGAGATGGCACGTTTGGTGCCACACTTTGCGGGCAACGATGAAAGGTGGATGAAGCTTACAAAGCTGGTCTACTGGATTGAGTTAGGCATCCGCCGAGCTTCGATGATGCAGTTGAGTTGAGCTGGACATTGTATGATGATGTCATGGGAACATAAGCACCAGAGACTAAACCAGAGGAGAAGAAGTGAAATGTGCCGAGTAAGAGATTTGGTAGGGACCAGAAGGTCCCATTTGGTAAAAAAAAAGAGAAGACTAGGGGTTTAGATCCATGCCGTTAGTATGGAAGGTTGCACTCGCGCGAGTCCAAGGCTGATTCCGTGTTGTGTTACAGATGTGGCAAGTCGGACCATTTTTCTGAAGATTGCGCGCGTGACCCAAAATCCATAAGGGTAAAATCGTCTTCCTCAACTCTACGGCGTCGTTCTGAGGAGTTTGAGAAAACCCTAATAAATCACTCTGACTCTCTTCGTCAACATCTTCAGCACAATCAGGTGTTTAACTCTTGTTTTCTAGTTTCAAAACTCGATTACTCGATCTTTCTCATGTATACGTATTCATCTGTTCAATTTTCCCCATTTATTTATGCGCCTTTAAGTAAATCGATGTTTCGTTCTTACAAGTTCACATATACGTTCTGGTTTCTTATCCTTTTCCATACATATGCTATGTGATGACGTGGGTACGCAAAGCACGGCTAACCGTAAGAAGCGGGCCCTCAAATATTAGCAATTGGGCTAAACCTATAAGGCCTACATAATAATCAGATGGGAGGATTTTCTGGCTCCTAGCTGCCTACATCACTCAAGATCCACTTCTGGCCCAAAGCCCATCAGGAAAAGTCCATCAGGCTACATGACTCCAGCCCTATAAATAGGGAGCCATCCCCCTCTTCACGTCCATCTCATTTGCCTGGTCTTGACCAGAGCATCTAACTTTCTTCCCCAATCTCTAATCTGCTTTAAGGAGCTCTTGAGCTTCTACAGCATTCGACTGCCAAGGAAGCAACTTCATGCTGATGAGGCACCACTATAGCTACTTGCAGCTAGCCCGTCGGATCTCAACCACCACCATTTATACTCTCTACATAATCTTATATATCTATATATATATATATATATATATATATTTATTTACATGTTATATATACTTATTCACTTTGGATAAACTCTAATGTTGAGCGTCGGAGGGTGGTTCCGAGACCCCGGTCTCGGACCCCTTCTAACGAGTTCCTTCATCTTAGAAGCTAGGTGTAAAAGCTTGCATCCCAAGAACGTTCAAACCCCTCCTGTCTATTTGTTGCAGCACCTGGTATACTTAGCCTATTCGTTGTAGCAACAAGTTGGCGCCCACCGTGGGGCTTGACTACTTACAACAGAAAATCTTCGTAGTTGAGCTCATTTAGTTTCTAAGTTCTTTTCAAGACAGGAGAGAACATTCCTAGGAGGTCACTTCTACGCCTCCTACACATTTCCTTATGCAATATCCGGTTCTATTCTCGTAACTTCGGTTACCAAGCTCTAAAACCTCATGCTTTCTCCACCATAATCTACTTTAAACCGTTTCTTGTTATACAAAATTATCTTTTAAAAGGGTCTCTCCTGTTGTTTGACGGTAAAATAAGTTTAAGGTGACTTGTTTTCTTAAAAGTCTTTACCTCACTTGTTGGGTTAATAAGGCACACATTGATGATCTCTAAAAATGGCATGAATACATTTACTTGTCTTTAAATTTGAAGAACATCTTTTTGCATTTTGGACACTTGAATATCAAAAAATGATGTTAACTAAACACTCTTTTAAGCACACATGCTTTATTTTTTATCTTCTCTAGTAAAGGGAATATAGCAAATATATTTGGGAAAAGAGAAAAATAGTCTTGATATAGCAAAAATATTTGAAGACCACCTTTTTCAGAAAGTGAAAGGTCCATTTCGGCGTCAGACCTCCTTTTTTCAGAAAGCGAATGGTCTGCTTCTGCGTCGGACCTCTTTTTTTAGAAAGCGACAGGTCTGCTTCTGCGTCAGACCTCTTTTTTTTCAGAAAGTGACATGTCTGCTTCTGCGTCAGACCTCTTCTTTCAAAAAATGACAGGTCTGCTTCTGTGTCAGACTTCTTTTTTCATAAAGTAACATGTCTACTCTTGTGTAAGACCACCTTTTTTAAAGAATCTCACATTATCATAAAGAAGGGTTATTTACCTTTTAACTTTACAAATCTCCATTACTATATTACCATATATTTTGATGAAGCATTTTTTAAGGGATGTAGCCTGCTTAAAAGTTTCATGAAACAAAGAACTTTTGGTCAAATTACATTTTCATAATTTATTTATGACAAAATAGGTATATATAAGCCCACTTCCTGTGGCCACATGCCTTCTACATACCTTATGGGACTGATAGCTGCCCACTTTCTCTTGGCTTTTGATTAAATTATCTTACCAGTGGCAAGCATGGATTAATTCGGTATTTTACGGGTTTCGCAAGAAGCACTGGCTGACGAAAAATATTTTCTGAGAAGCAACCATTCAGCTTTCTAACACATATCAATATAGAAAGCGACATGTCATGACATGTTGACAAGATGAAGATACCAAATTTTGTCCTTTTCTGCAAAAAAGGTGACAATGACCTTGCACATGGAAAGGGACATCTCCACTAAAAAAGATGATGTTGACAAGTCTATTATGACAAATATTTGTCTACAACCTTCTTGTCAAGAAAACTTTTTTTGTAATATCACACATGTTTCATTTATGTACAACATGTAAAATAGAAGGTACAACCCTTCTCCAACACATATGTACACACATCTGGTGCTGAAGCAAAGCGGTTCACTACAAGTACCAAGGAATCTCGTTGCAAAAACAACACAGCTTGTGAAAGCATTTCACCAAAGCATGAAGTTCCATGTATGACTGTAGGACCCAAAAACCTTTACTGTAAGAAGCTATAAAAGCTCAAGCAAGGGTCGCAAGCTCATAAAAGTTTAATCTCCTCGGTTACATCCCATATATCGTGGATATAACCGAATCAAAATAACACGCCTCCATACATGAATCACAAGATCACATTAACTATGACGACAATAAACGATTCAACAATCAACGCTAGAATCATAAATTTGTCTCATATGGTTTGAAACGCATACGAAAAAACGCCCGTGCTATACAACCGTGGTGTAAATTTAATATTGTTAACAAAAAACGGTTATTACAACCTCAAACTCTACCGTTCTTGGAAAATTAGCATAACCACATAACCTCTTATAGTTGGAAAAGAAGACATGAAGGCGCATGGGATTAGCAAATAAAATTTCTTCTCGCTTTCACCACAGAAGCTTTATCTCAAGCAGAGCTTCTAACTCCAGAAACGAAAAATAGTTTCCAAAGCATTAAATTTAAGATTTTCTCCCTTAATCACGTGCAAATCATACCATGATAGTATTTAGAAACAACTTCATACACGAAGAAAAGAAGAGAATGTGCGAAAGCAAATAACAGTTGACAAGGAGATAGTCAGATGTGCCTATTGTTGCACAATCACGACCTCTGACCGGGGGCTGTTGATATGGATACGCGCAGGAACCGTAACTAAACATAAGAAGCGGGAAGCGCACGAAGCAACCATCAAATGAGGAAGTCTGATGGTGATGTGGAAAGGAAGCATTGTTTGATAGTAACATGCAAAGCATCTTACTATGTCAACACGTTCAGACAAAACACCACATCAATTAATTACCCGGACAAATGAGTTTTGTCCTAATAGTGGACTTTAGCTCCTTACATCAAAAAAGCAAAATCGAGACTTACACCAAGGAAAGAAAGAAAGGGGTTTGCCCCAGAAGAAGGCATGAAGGCACCTCATGCACATGTACTATATACAAGTTAACACTTGTCTCCAAACATTTATCATCAAAAGCAAGACTAAAACACGTGATATGTCAAAAGTTATAATAACAATTATTAAACAAAACCCTCATCGGGTTAGTCCATGTTCCCATCAAATAAAGAAATGTCACAAGCAAGAATGTGGACGCAAGGCAAGGCCAAAGGCCAAAGCTCCTTGCTGAAAAGTAGAAGCAACTCTTCAAAATATCAAAGCACTTATTCTTAACACCTTCACCTATAGAAAACGTCTCGTGGCCTTATCTCCACCAAGTTAATGACAAGGCTCACATAGGGCCCTCGATGAAGGCTTCGGTATAGCAAAATCTAGGCTAACGAAAGCAACTTAAGGAAGCATACAAGCAACCTGCGCAAACACATAAGTAGTTTGCAGAAGCACTAAGATAATTTGAAGACCAGAGCATCAGAGACAACCAGTTTATTCGAAGCATGAGAGCAGCTAACTCATTCAAAACTTACTCAACCAAGGACAGGACCAACTTACACAAAAGCACTCTGTTGATGCACTGAAGCAGCTCACCGAAGAACCAAAGCACCTAGGAAAAGTACCTACACAACTTAATGCTTACATCGCCAAGCGCGTGAAGCATACCTCACCAAATGCACGAAACAGGTTAGTGCACGAGGCAAACAAACACTAATTATGGTATATTTCAAGCACTTTAACCTCGCACGAAGCTGTTCAAGTCTCCACTAGAAGCCAGAAGTGCATACAAAATGACGAAGAGTAATAGATGTTGTTCCTAAAAACCAAGGAAGATCGTACAAGAAGACAAATACCTTGGTCAAGCTCGCCTTGGCACATATGAAAGTCACTTTCGTTAGCCGAAAGTCCGCCTTCACAAAAAGAATCTAACATATTTGCATAATAAGCTCAACTTTCGGGTGATGACGACAACGACTTATTAATAGAAGATAAACACTTTCTGAAGCTTCTAAATGTCAACAAAGAAAGAACTTGGTCCAAGGCTTAACAAAGTCATCCAAGCCAAAACTAAAGCTAATCATATCTCGTGGAAGCCAAAAGCCCATCCCCGATCAAGTCTCATCGGCTAAATCCCATACGCCATGGATATAGCCTAATTTCAAAATTAGGAAGAAACCTCATAACATCATTGGTCAAATACCAACGATTCAAGAAACAATCCAACGCCTTATCGTGCTTCTCCGACAAGATATCCAACTTTAAATTACAAACCAAAATCAAGATTCCAACAATGACATATGAATATCATCGGAAACATATGATTCCGCGAAGGACAAGCTCTGAATAAATAAGGCTGACACGACTTCAATTCAACAATCTTCAAAAAGGAAGCATAAACTCCGCTGGCAACTACAAGGCAAATGGTAAAATCCAGGCAGTCATAAACATGAAATCTCCCAAAATGAAGAACGAGGTACAAAGCCTGAACATGAGAATTGCAACATTAAAATTTTCTTATCAAAACATGCCGAGAGATCTTTGCTTTTCTTCAAGACATTGATAGGAATCGCCTAGAAAAGAAAGACCCCAGGTAATGAAGCTGTCAGCACAGTGCTGCTTATTGAGAGGAACTAGGTTCAAATGTCGGTGTATTTCATAAGCAGGGCATTGAAGGATGCCAAAACAAATTACTCTCCGATAGAAAAGCAATACGCTAAGTTGATCCAGCCTATGAAAGAAACACCCGAGTGAATTAAAACATATCTAAAAGGTAAAAAGTTTAGAATAACTTGGAAGCACGGAAAAGGAAAACAACCATTCACCCAGAAAGAAGCATCGCTTCTAACATTTTTTCGAAGACCGCATGAACCATAGGAGTCAAGAAGGTACAAACAGATCGCCGCCTCCGAGTAATCAACATGATGGAGAGAAGCGCACAGCTTTCAGAACTCAGACAAAAACATTGCAAAGAATCTCGGCCACTAAAGAAGCAAATTACAAGCTTCCAACCTCCTCGCCCCGTTACAAATGGGAAATACTAAAGGAGCAGTATGGTCGGGAAGACTAGCGTATATCGTGAAAAACATAAAAAGAATGCTGGTAAGAAAGAAGTGAAGAAATGAAGATGGTGCACCTTCTTAAGAAAGAAGCTTGTAAGAAGCACCAAGAAAATTCGTGGAAGAACAATATTCATACCGCTCTCTAATCAAAAGACCAAGCTAATTCCAACACCTATCGCACTAGCCAAACGTTTACAAACGAAAAAGAAGGCTCATAAATTATGCATGAACATCGCTTCTTGCAGGAACAAAATCATGCTTACGAAAGAAAGGATGCTTCGTCCGTTAAGCTTTCGTGATAACAAGCATCATGCTTACGAAAGAAAGGATGCTTCGTCCGTTAAGCTTTCATGATAACAAGCATCATGCTTACGAAAGAAAGGGTGCTTCATCCGTTAAGCTTTCATGATAACAATCATCATGCTTACGAAAGAAAGGATGCTTTGTCCGTTAAGATTTCTCAAACAAATAGAAATTGATGTCCATTTAAGGCCAGAAGTCCTCCTCGAGCTAAGTAGCTAACATTTGGGTCATAAAATCCTTGTCCCACTAGGTTGTCTTCATCAGATAACCAAGGACGAGCACCTTCAGAGCTGCATCACATGGACTAATGAAGCTCCTTAGTATTGGGGGAGTAGCAACCATCAAACAGTTGTGGCACTCTTGCTTACACAAACGAGAAAGGCCATCAAAATGCAGGAAGAACACAATTAATACTATTTAGAAGAACACCCACACGAAAAGAAGCAAGGAAGCTATTGTAAAATACACCATGAATGGCCAAGGGCGAATGCCCTCCTACAAGTAAAGACGCATGTCACCTTTCACCATCTATGGAAAATGTAAGAAGCAAAAGGATCGACCCAAAACTCTTCATCGGCAGAAGCTAAGCAAGCAAGCAAAGTACTACTCATCAGGGTAGCTAAAAGTCAAAAGGTCAAGGAAACGTCATAAAGCTTTCATTACGGGGTTTCACAATAACGAGTTCCATGAAATAGATTGAAAAAGCTAAATGAAGGCTCTCAACAGACGCATGTACTTTGCATATAACTGAAGCATCATTCACTGAGTGCTTAAAGACCAGTTTTATCCCGATTAACAACCATTGAATGTGTTTCATGCACAAAGCAGAAGCGCTTCTTGCAAGGATCTGACAAGTCAAATAAGTGAAGGTATCTAAGATACACACATTTTCCCACTCAATGTCAGTAGCAAAGTCAAATGGAAGATCATCCTACTCCATTAAAAGAACAAATGATGGAAAACACGAAGTCAAAAGAAAAATACGAGGAATCACATGCATGAAGCGAAACAAGTCATGTGAGGAAAGAAGCATGCAAACACTTTCAGCATCGACCTCCACTCTACTTTTACTTAATATGAGTCTCAAAGGAGCATTCAATTGCAAAACTGAATGTACAAAATGTCACAATTTCCTGAAAGGAAATCTCCATAAGAAATAAGCATAACATCCACAAATAGATGCTAAGAAGCACGTCCTAGAAGACGGGGTCCTTTACAATAAAAATCCTACTTATCCCATCACCTCAAATGCGTTAGGCCTAATCAAAATAAACATTTGATGTAATGGTGCATTGGGGGATATGTGAGGTTTATCTAGGACCTTGTTTGGTGAACATAAGATTAACATTTCACAAATAGGGTACGGACATTACCAGGTCTTTTCCCCCTCAGAAGCAATGAAGCAAGTGAATGCTAGCAAGTTAGGCCTAAAAATGACGCAATACTACATTATCGAAACACATAAAGGAAGCTCGTGCGAGCTAAGAGACATGAGTGGAAGGAAAACGACTTCCAAGACATTGGAATGCCAAACACTTACGTCGCTTCCTACAAATCATTGATGTAAAGCAAGGGGAACACTTGTTATTATCTCCTTTGTACCGGTGTAATCAATGAGTAAAAATGAGTTCTTTCGTCAAAATCTATTTTGTGTTAATTATCCTATCGGGGTGAGCTCCTTAATGAACGAAGCTCCATGGGGTCCGGGTAAAACCTCTCCATGTAAATGGATGAGCTCCTAGACCAAAAAGCTCAACGGGATTCGGCCTTGACCTACCCGTATAAAGGTTGAGTGTCTAAAATAATACAACTCTGTGGGTCTTAAGTCTTGCTTACCCATGTAACAGGGTGAGCTCCCATCAATAATGTTGCATAAGTAGTAACTCATAAATACTTATGATTATGCCCAACATTATAACAAATAATGGGCTTCTTGCAAAGATAGGATAATACCGTGTATTCATAACCTTGCATTTATCTAGTATGGTGTCTGCACCACCATGCCTTGATAAAACTTGGATTATGGAAATACAAAAACAAAAGTCTAAACTAAGACTTGACACTTCAAAGCACACGAGCTTTGCCGATACACAAATAGGATAAAAATCCAATAAAGGATAGACGTCCATAATATTCAAAAAGACATACAAGTTTCCTTTAAGGCGCAAGCCCAAAAGACATAAAAAACATGATGCGATGACGTAGGTATGTGCACCGAGCACAGCTGCGTACAAGAAGCAGACACGTATCAATCGAAACCTCGAACCGGGTCTCCCAAACAATGAGGTAACATGACACAATTGAAAAAGACTATGGTCTGTTACACTAAAGAGGTGGAGGTCTCACTACAATCAAAGGAAAGAGAAAGAGATATCTCTACTTATACTAAGAAGCTGGCGCAAGTCCGAAAGGTATAAAAACATGACGAAAACACGCACATTGCCTACATAGGCGCAGCAAGCCAGCGAAACAATACAAGTTTTCCAAGTAACATAACAAGTGACAAATCGTCCAAAAGCAATCACATGCATACTAGCGACGACCATGATGAGTGTGCCTCCATTTCTTGATACGACCTATACGCACAACAACTAGAAAGATCAAGAGAACAAAAATGCTTACAAAGAATGATGTCATAAGCATTTAAAAGCACAACGAAGGATACTTTGCAAGGACAAATATTCACTTTCTTACATGAAGCAACTTCAATTTTTCACAAGCTTCTTACAAGCACCAAAAAGTAGAAAACATGCTTGTCCACAAAGTCAGCAACTCAAATCTGCAAAGAAATGCTATAAAGGAAGCAAGAAGATAAAGACATACTTTCGCAATATGACAAAAAACGGTGATCCAAGACCTCTTAAATAAGCATCGAAAGAAGCTCACATTCGCACCGAATAAGCGCACATGCTCACGTTCGTACGAAGTAAGCAAACATGCTAACCTTCGTGCACCAAAAATGCTATGTTATCGCATGAGCTTCTACCTGTCTAGTTCTACCTCCCATATAAAAAAAAGGAAATTTATCACCACAACGTGAAAACCTAAAGATTTTTAGGTTAGCAAGACCGCTCCATTTGATGAATGACATCAGCAAGCTCCCGCTCAACAAGAGATTAACACTTAGAACGGTTACGGAATGGTCGTTTGACACTTAGAAAATGACCATTACATCAAGATTCTAACATGCCAATTGTTTTTACATGGAAATAGATTAATTCTATTTTGATAAATGTGATCATATCAAGGCAAAAACAGTTAAACCAGAACGATGATGGGAGCCTCGATGGTTGCATCATATCTTCTGTAAGAAGCTAATCACTCGTGGCAAGAAACTAATTATCTCCTGTTACAGAAAGCTTCCCCTTCTATAGGAAGAAGCACACTGCTTGCCTTGTTTGACCCTATCCACGTAGCTTGTAAGCATCCGGGTGTAAAAGGTGCGGAAGCTGGCATCCCAAGAACATTCAAACCCCCTCCTGTCTATTTGTTGTAGCACCGGGTATACTTAGCCTATTCATTGTAGCAACATTATTTTATAGGACTGTATGGTGACCACATTAAGTTTAATTTTGAGTTGGATCGGAATTGTTGTATGAACGATACGACATTTGATTTCTGAATACAAATATCAATCTCGTGCTTTCAAATTTAATGAGGAAATTTGTTTTGTGTGCGGCATTTTGATGTTTGTATGGTGGTTTTTATGATGGTGGCAATATTTTTTTTTAGTATGTAGGCTATTGGTAACTTTTTCAAGTAATATTGGTGTATTGTTGGGGTTTCTTTTAGAATGCTTACGACCCTTGGGGACGCATGCTCATATCAATGTCTCCAAATGATCAGTGTCGTCGGGAACTAGTGTCGCCGGATGAACTAGTCTTGCGTTATGGACTTTGTGTTTATGATGATTAGTTTGGATGATTAGTTTGAATGTATGTGTGTAATTTGTGTTTATGATGATTAGTTAATATGAATGTATATATGTGTATGTATGTTTGTATGTATATGTTTGTAATTATGTAATTGGACATTTATTTATGTATGTATGTTTGTATGTATATGTTTGTAATTATGTAATTGGGCTTTTATTTATGTATGTAATTGTGATGTGTAGGTATATAAGATGGTATTTATTGGGAGCAACTTTCACAAAAACTCTCGGGATTTAAGGTGAGCTAACCTCTGGGTTTCATATTTTAGCTACTTTTTCAAGATTTTGAAGTTTTGTTTGTTTATTTTGGTTAGGTTTTGGAGGAATTTCATCATTTCTTGTATTTCTAGCTTTGTGAAGGTAAATACTCGTTTTAATTACTAATTTGTGATAAAATTTGGTTTAGATCTAAGATTTTTATGATTTTGTATATATGTGTTATGTATGTATGTTTGTATGTATGAGTATGTATATTTGTATGTATGATGGAATTATTAAATTATGATTAGTTTAGGTCATTTGGTTTAGATGTGTGCTTATTTTATATAATTTAGTTTATGTAAATTAGTGTTTGTATGTATATGTATGTATGTGTGTAATTTGTATATTTGTGTGTCAAACAAGTTTATGTTTTGAAAGTTTGATTTGTCGGAAAAGTTTGTGTTTCGAACAATTTGGATGTTTGCTTTATCTTTCGGATATTAGTTTTTATCTGATTTGAATGTTTAAATAGTTTATATTTAGTGATTTACAGGTTTTTTAGAAATTCAATATTTCTAGATAATATATTAAAAATTAAAAAATAAAAATAAACAGAAAAGACCTGTACCGACGACATGTAGTCGCTATAGGCTTTTTTCAAAAATTATTAAAAAAAAACTAAAAACCCTATACCGACGACATGTCGTCGCTATAGGCCTTTTTAAAAAATTATTAAAAAAAATAAAAAACCCTGTACCGACGACATGTCGTCGCTATAGGCCTTTTTAAAAAATTATTAAAAAAAATAAAAAACCCTATACCGACGACATGTCGTCGCTATAGGTCTTTTTCAAAAATTATTAAAAAAACAAAAAACCATATACCGACGAAATGTCGACGGAATAGGGTCAACCTGTACCGACGACACAGGGTTGGACTCTATACCGACGACATGTCGTCGGTATAGAATTTATTTTTAAAATTTTTAATTAAACCCTATAGCGACGACAAGTCGTCGCTATAGGCTGACCTATCCCGACGACACCTATCCCGACGACAATCTTGGCTATTGGGACGAGGCAATACCGACGACATCATGTCGTCGGTATAGGCTATCCCGACGACAAGTCGTCGCTATAGGGTGAAAAAAATCGTCGAGATAGGGTGATACTGTTGTAGTGTATATCAATCTTCTAATCATCGAAATGAGTCAACCAGTCACTTAATTAATCACGTAAGTTAACCGGTTCTTAATCATTAGGCAAGTAACCAATCTTAATTAAGTAAGTAAACCAACGAATAAGTTGCAAAATGGGTATCCTTCATATTTGAATAGATCAAATGAATAAGAAAATGAACTTTACTAGTTTCTTCATACTAACAACAACAAAAACACAAAGATACAAAAATAGAAGATAAATGTTAGTTCATATCATAAGATAATTTCTAAATAAATAAACAGTTGCATAAAAGCTAATAATATAAGAAGGCCTGGTTAAAAACTTTTTGGGTGCCTGCTACAAAACTTGATGAGGCATGACTCAATTTATTAAACAATTTGGGTTTGTGGGCTAGGCTTGAGTGGGTGCATATGCCCCCCTCACATAGCCATGGATCCGCCCCTATATATATATATAGAGAGAGAGAGGAATGATCAAATAAGAAGACAATTTTGCCTAAGTAGCCTAAGAAGGATTTTTAGAAAATAAATATACGGCTCATACGAACTCCGATTGATCTCATTCGAGCAGCGTTTGACCGTCTCGTCGAACTCTGTCATCTTAGCTTTTAAAGTTTAGCTTTTAGGGTTTAGATTTTAGGGTTTAGGTATTTTTGGGGGATTGGGGTGGGGGGTTTAGGTTTTTAGGGGGGGTGGGGCGGGAGTTTAGGTTTTTGGGGGTCGGTTTAGGTTTTTAGGGGGGGTGGGGTGGGGGTTTAGGTTTTTAGGGGGGGGTGGGGTGGGGGTTTAGGTTTTTGGGAGGTGGGGGTGGTGGTTTTAGGCTTTTCGGGGTGGGGTTGGAGGGGGGTTTAGGTTTTTGGGGGCGTGCTAGGGTTCGATTAGCCGGTTCCAACGTCGCTGGAATGAGTTCAATCGGAGTTCGTATGAGCCAGATATTTAATTTTTAAAAATACTTGTTAGGCTAATTAGGCAAAATCCTCTTCGTAGGGGATTCTCACTCTCTCTCTCTCTCTCTCTATATATATATATATATATACTAGTAGGAAAACCCGCACGATGCGGCGGCAGTAAGAATTTACAACGCGCTACTCATTTTCTGTTAGTTTATCGATAAAACTTATATGACATAAAAAAATATACACGACTAAATAATACTTGCATTGTGATGAGATTAAAAGTAAAAAATAATTACAAAATATGTTTGACGTTCAGAGTCAAAGAAGAAACAACTACAATAGGGAATTAACGACAAATCCAATCTATGTCTCTCATCGTATCTAGAAGGACCCACAACCATTGCATTGTGACGTTACACGTAAATGTAAAAAAAATTCTACCAAGATAAAAATCAAATGATCTTCTTTTCGAAAAATAACTTCAATTGCAATAGTTGCAAGCCCACAACCGACAAACAAAGGAGTAACAAAACCAAACTCGACCAACATGTTCTGCAACATTATGGAATTTGTTTTCATGTTTTGCTTTATCAGCTGTTGTTCCCTGCAGTAACAATCACAACATGTTCTGCAACATTATTTTTACTTAAAGATCAACTATATAATAGTGTCTAGAGGTGAAAATTGTAGCTCATAAGTACTTTTAACTGCAGAATAGGTGCCAATTCGTCACACAACTCAAAACACGAAACGAACACAATACAAAAATAATTAGGTTTCGGGTTAACTAGCGGGTCGTGTTGAGGTATCCTGTTTACGTTTAAATAAACAAATCGACCCGTCCACCATTTAATTAAACAAGTCATCCCGCCACCCGTTTAACTCGTTTAGATAAACTGGTTAAACGTGTCATGTTAGGGTTACATGATTTTAAATGTTTTCGCGTTAGGGTTGATGTCATTGACAAAAATAAATATACGTGTCATGTTCAGGTTTAACGATTCAACCCGTCAACCCAACATAATTGACAACCTTCCTGCATAAGACATTTACCTTCTAAAATCATATGTACCACAATTCTTTATAAAAAAATGTAAGGTATTTCAAACCCGACCCGTCTCAATCCATATTAAAAATCGTCATTCCACCCGTTACGCAAATTGCTAAATCATTTTCGCTTTGTTTACTAACCTTTCTCGAAGATACAACATCTCCTCATGGATCCAGTTAATCGTGTCTTCCATTTTCTTCAACTCGAGTTCCATAGCCCATAAAAGAAGTATACAATAAGACCAATCATTGAATTTGAAAAAAATTAATAATAATTGAAAATGTCTTCCTCAATAGAACCTTTCATGAAAAGGGCTTCAGTGGTTCTTGTAAGGCTAGGCTAGCAAGCACAAACTTGCTCTTAGTTCTTTGAGTCAAGAAAGGGCTCATTCTTGAATAAAAAGTCAAATACCACCATGGAACATTAATGAAAACCTTCAAATTTAAACCCACAAAAAATAGGAATTTTTTTACAAAATGGTGTATTTGGAAGAATTGAAATGGTTATTGTTTTGGAAATAGGCGAGTCCGCTATATGAGATAGCGGATTATAAGAAAAGGACATTTGAGTCCGCTGGTTAAGATAGCGGATTCAAAGTCTGCCGGTGGAGATAGCGGAGTCAAGCATTTTTTTAAGTTCTATTTATTATTTTTTTCACTTGAATCCTCCCTCCGGCTGCCACCTCATCAAAAAGTCCCTTGACTCCGCTATCTCCACGAGCAGACTCGAATCTGTTATCTCCAAGAGCGGACTCAAATGTCATTTTCTTAGAATCCGCTATCTCAGATAGCGATAGCGGACTACAACAACATCACCTTGTGTCGACGCCTCCTGTACCGACGACAATTGTCGTCGGCATAGGTCACCATGAACCGACGACATGTTGTCGGTATAGGTCAAAACCAATTTTTTTGTCCGGGAGACCCTACATGTCGTCGGTACAAGGTTAGGCCAATGAAATTTTGGGGAAAACCTATACCGATGACTTGTCGTCGGTATAGGGTAATTTTTATTTTGTTTTTTTAATGTATTAATTCTTTTGTCCGTAAAAATTTTTTTTAAATTAAAAAAAAGTTGGAATACCCTATGCCGACGACATGTCGCCAACGACATGTCGTCGGTATAGGGTTTTTTTCTTTATTGACCGGTCAACATCTCTTTAACCCCTATACCAATGACATGTCGTAGGCAGAGGCATCTTGTACCAACGACAAGTGGACCTATAGTGACGACATGTCGTCGGTGTAGGCTACAACACTAACAAATAGGGAAAACAGACGGCAGACCCTCGTTTCCACCCAAACCCCCCCCCAAAAAAAAAACTCTCCCAAACGATTCTCTCCGACGATTTTGAGGTTTTTAGGCTTTTTGGGAGCATTTTTCACAAGAACACTCAGGTTTTAAGGTGAGGTAACATCCATATTTCATATTTTAGCTTAATGTTCAAGATTTTGATGTTTTGATTGTTTATTTTGGTTAGGTTTTGAGGAATTTCACCATTACTTGGATTTTCTAGCTTTGTGAAGGTAAATACTCGTTTTAATTACTAATTTGTGATGAAATTTGGTTTAGATCTTAGATTTTTATGATTTTGTATGTATCTGTTATGTATGTGTATGTATGTATGTATGTTTGTATGTATAAGTATGTATGTTTGTATGTATGAGTATGTATATTTGTATGTATGATGGAATTATTAATTTATGATTAGTTTATGTAATTTGGTTTAGATGTGTGATTAGTTTAGATAATTTAGTTTATGTGATTAGTTTATGTATGTGTATGTATATGTGTAATTTGTGTTTATGATACTTAGTTTGTATGATTAGTTTGTATGTATGTGTGTAATTTGTGTTTATGATGATTAGTTTGGATGATTAGTTTGTTTGTATGTATGTGTATGTATGTGTGTAATTTGTGTTTATGATGATTAGTTTGTATGATTAGTTTGTAATTAGTTTATGCGTGTTTATGATGATTAGTGTGTGTGATTAGTTTATATAATTTAGTTTATGTAAATTATGTTCAAGGATGTATGTATGTGTATGTATGTATGAGTATGTATGTTTGTATGTATGATGGAATTAGTAATTTATGATTAGTTTATGCAATTTGGTTTAGATGTATGATTAGTTTATGTGTGTTTATGATTATTAGTGTGTGTCATTAGTTTATGTAAATTATGTTCAAGGATGTATGTATGTGTATGTATGTATGTTTGTATGTATGATGGAATTAGTAATTTAATATTAGTTTATGTAATTTGGTTTAGATGTATGATTAGTTTATGTGTGATGTATTTATATAATTGTGTATGTTATATGTAAGTGTATATGTATATATATGTTTGTATTTATATGTAACTTTATTTAATTTCGTTACAAGTTCGAAACTCGTTGTGGTTAACGAGGTGGGAATAACATTATATTTGTGTTTCATTGAACTTATTTAAGGTACGTATCCCGACTTTTTTTACCTTTGTATATTTTTATTTGTGTAGTTAATTTATTATTTCATTTAGGGTGTAAACGGCTCGTTTATCATTATTTTATAAATACTATTACTTATATATTAAAAAAATATATTTTATAATTTTAATAAATAAATAAGAAAAAGGCTTACACCCCTGATGTCATGTTGTGTACACTGGTATGTTTATTTAGGATAACCCTTTAGAATCTACCCGTCCAAAATTTATCTGGTAGAGATAAATTTTGGATTGTCCCATTTGGGATTGCTTTTTAAATATTCTATCTCATTTAGGATATGTATACATTTTAATGTGCTGACATTTAAGAAAAAATTGGTAGCTATTTCTCCTTACTCCTTTGAGTTTGCGGTTTATCTGCATACTCGGGGAGTTAGGGGGAAATGCTGTTGTTTTTTTCTTAAATAGTCAACTCGTTAAAATGTATACATATGAGATAGAATATTCAAAAAGTGGGTTAGGATCCACCGCCTTAGAGTACCGATCAAATCATATACATTCATTTATATCATTTATTACATGCACGTATATGTGTATGCTTATAACACAATAGATATGACACTAGATATGGCAATTGATAAAAACTGGGTTACACTGGGAAATCAGAATTCTCCGGCTTTCTTAAGCGGTCTTCGCAACTTTATAGAGACTGCCAAGAACCATGTCTACAGTCGAGGTAGAGCGTTTTGCCCGTGTAGACGTTGTTGTAATGCGTGTCGACAGGATTTGAACACGATATATGGACACATACATGACTGTGGGTTTCTACAATCATATTAGAATTGGATTTATCACGGTGAACAGCATCCTCGTGCGGCGTAGATAGCATCACTTTTTGCCCCAAGAACAACACCAACTCCTCCAATAACTACAACAATAAATAATGAGATGTTTGATGCCATAGATGATGTGATGGCAGAGCAAAATACAAACGAGGATAATATAGATGAAGATGGAACTGGTTTAGACCCAGAGTTTGATGCGTTGTTTGATGAGCTAAATAAGGAGTTATACCCCGGTTGTAGTCAAATGTCTTCGTTAAACTTCATAGCCAAATTTATGCATATCAAAGTTATCACAAATGGACGAATAGTTCGTTTAACCAACTGTTAGAGCTTCTACAAATTGCATTGCAGAAGGAAAATCAAGTTCCAGCGTCACACTATGAAGCTAAGAAGAAACTAAGTAAGATTGGGTTACGATATCAGTCTATCCATGCTTGCATTAATGATTGTGCACTGTTTTGGAAGAAGAATGAATCAATGAAAAACTATTTGGTTTGTAATGAGAGCACATGGGTTGACAAAAACACAAATGGGAAGAAAGTACCACATAAAGTGTTGCGCTACTTTCCTTTAACTTCATGGCTTCGACGAATGTATAGTTCAAGATTAACGGCAAAAGATATGATCTGGCATAATACTAGACGCTCAACGGATGGTATGATGCGACATCCGGTTGATGGGAAGGAATGGCAAGAATTTGATGACAGATATCCGTATTTTGCTAAAGAACCAAGGAATGTCCGCTTAGGTTTGGCTGTCGATGGTTTTAATCGTTCGGTAACATGAGTCAGACTTACAGTATACGGTCGGTAGTGTTAACAACATTTAATACACCACCGTGGTTATGTATGAAAGAGTCATCTTTCATGTTAACCTTGCTAATTCCCGGACCTAAATCACCTAGTAAGGACATTTATGTTTCTTAAGGCCTTTGGTTAATGAGTTGAAAATGTTGTGGGCTGAAGGAGTCCATGTGAGAGATGCATCAACCAAAACTGTATTTTGGATGCATGCCGCACTTTTATGGACTATCAACGATTATCCTGCTCGTAGTAGCGTGTCTGGATGGAGTGGTCAAGGTTATAAAGCATGCCGTACGTGTAACATTGACACACCTTTGTGCGCTATAACGAATAAGATAGCTTTTGTTGGACACATAAGATTCTTTCCTAAAAAGCATAAATGGAGGAACGATCTGTCGTTTTATGGCAAGAAAGAGACAAGACATCCTCCCGACGATTGACTAATGCTCAAATATTAGAACAACTAAAAAGTCTCCCAGATCGTGTCCCAGGGAAACATCCAATGCATGGAGGGATTAAAAGAAAGCACCTTGCATCAGAGTTGAATTGGACTAAACGAAGTATCTTCTTTGAGTTGGATTATTGGTCTTCTCTACTTTTAAAACACAATCTTGATGTTATGCACGTGAAGAAAAATGTGTTTGAGAGTTTATTGGGATGAACGATAAATCAAAAGACACACACAAAGCCCGCAAAGACTTGGAAAATATGGGAATTCGACATAACCTATAGCTAACACAAAAAAACAACAAGTTGTACCAACCACAGGCTCCTTACTCTTTCACACCTAGTGATTGAGAACGCTTTTTTCAGTTTATTCGAGGAGTGAGACTGCCTAATGGATTTGGATCGAATTTCAAAAATTAGGTACTTCACAATTATTCAAATATAATTGGGTTAAAGTCTCATGATTATCACATCCTCATGCAATGATTGCTGCCAATAGGGGTACGATCGGGTCTGAACAAAATTTTTTCAACAACAATCAATGATGTTTGCACATTCTTTCAAAATATTTGTGCACGATCAGTAGATGTGAAAGACATGTATGAAGCAAATGAGGAAGTGGTTAAGAAATTATTCAATTTGGAAATGATATATCCTCCAACATTTTTTGATATAATGCTTCATCTCATTCTTCATTTACCTGAAGAAGCTATTCTTGGTGGCCCTGTGTATATGAGATGGATGTATCCTTTTGAAAGATACATGAAAAATGTCACACCCTCAATTTCAACTAACGGAGTTTTACCGTTTGGGAAGTGACAAAACAGGATCTCAGTCATTAGTTACATTGAACGACACTATATGGAACTAAAATGAAAATATCATAAACGATCAAAGTAAATGCGGAAGCGTATAAAGAAAATAAATGCGCAAAACAAACGCGCCCAAAAAGTCGAGTCCAAATATAAATGAAAAAGTCCGAAGGTAATAAGATATAATTCAAAAATAGGACTCCATGCATGTTCTATATGTGCACCTGTGCCTTATCTTAGCGACCCGAGAAAACATATAAGAAAAGATGTCAACACGAAGCTGGTGAGTTCACAGGTTTCAATATGTAAATAAACGTTTACGAGATTTATTGTACAATTAACATATATATATATATATATATATCAATAGGTAGTTAACCCATGTTCATGTTTGCTATTACGCTCACAACCGTAAACTGACTGTTTGAATGCCTCCCACGAGGCCTATCAACCATGGTGCACGTTTAGGTCAATATTGCACCCATTCGATATCCAATCGAGTTAGCGCGACTAACGCGGGTGAGGTTTGTCAAACCCAGTAGTACTACCCAACATACCTCACTATACTCATATTTAAACGGTTTGATGTGAGGACTTTCATGATAGAGTTTACGCATAGTCATAACAAGTGATACATATACAAAAATCAAAAAGTGTTTACGTCATGTTTTCTCCCCCAGTTTAAAAGCAGTAAAAGGGGCCGTGAAAACTCACCTGATTGCGTAGGAAGTAATCACACAAGTATGAGATTGAAATCTCAAGCGTTAGCCCGACACGGCTCACGAATGCCCTAGAATTACGACATAATTATTAGGGATAAAATAGGATATGCGACGACGATACTGGATGTTGAACGTCGTAAAAGAAACGCTCTAAAGATCAACGAGTAGACGCATGTGTCCACGGCAATGAGAATTTCATAATTAATAAGTACGATAAATATGTTACGCGACGAACGGCAAAACAAAATAATATAAATACATATATTCCTATGTGATACCATCAAATAACGACTTATAAAATAATATAATTAATATATTATTTTTAAACGTAGAGAATTAATAAGATTAATAAATCGTATGAAAAAAAATAATAAAACTATTATTTTTATTCGAATCATAAAGATGTGGATAATAATATATATAAATATATTATTTATTAGTTTGAATCGTTATACTATGATTATAAACATGATGAAAATAATATATAAACAAATTAATTTGAGTTCTGGGTTGAAAATAATATAAATATATTATTTTATAAATAAGTTTTAATAAATATGGGTTACAACCCAAACCCGATCTCACGGGTGGTTTTTCCGGACTAAAACATTTTTATATATACAAGTAGTAATATAAGATATTGATTTAACATTAAAATAATGATAGAAAATTGTTTTAAAAATAAAAATGTGTGGAGAGACTCGAACCCGGGTCTCTCCCACACCAGCACACACTCTTAACCAACCAAGCCCGCTAGGGATTCGCGACAGAGATCCAAACAACCGAGTTTTGATTTAGAACTCCCCTGAGTTCTCCCTCTATATCCATTCGCGGTCGACCCTAGCCCCAAAACCCTCGAATCCGATAACATTAATTCAAATCAGTATAGGGGTTTTGATTGATGAGGTTTTGCGAACCTGAGGGCGAAGTTAATTACGAAAATAAACAAATTTGAAGCCTTTAATTCCAGTTTCTAAAACCGAACCCTAGAATATGAATACGACTTTAATTTGATCAAATCTGATATTTGAACTCACCGGAAATATGGGGCTTTTACTCAACCAAGGATTGCGAATCTATATAAACGGTTTAATTTGATTTTCGTTACGATTAAGATCAAAATCCCCAAATTGAATAAGAACAAACCCTAGTTTATGAATCTTGAAAAATTTGATAATGATTGGTTCAATTGATATGGGGCTTTCCAAGAGCAGTTGATTGCGAGTCTAATCATATAAATTAATTGAATTTAGATTGAGTCAAGGATTAAAAGCCCCAAATCGCTAGATGAAAGGGTTGAGTTCAATTCGGTGATATACGATCCAATTAACATAGTGTTATTGATCTAGACACAGAAACAAAACTGTAGATGTAAATCATTACCAGAACGCGGTTTGGATTGGAGGTGATCGACTAAAACCGACGTCGACGATGATGGGGTTGACTTCCGGTGACTCCCACGACTTCTTCGATTGATTTGGTGTGTGTAACAGCTTCAGCTTGATGCGATTTAGGGGGGTGTATGCTTAATTTGTGAAAACAATACAGTAATTCGTCGGATTTGATTGATTTTGTAAAGGGGTCGACGGTTATGAGATTAATAATCATAGTTAGGTTGATTACGAATCAATGAAGATAATTAGAAGCTTGATGAGGGTTGTTTAAAGCATTAAAGATTGAATCCGTTACGAACTTGAGTAAATTAACAGATTTGGCTTGAAATTTGAAGTCAAAACTTGCGATTTTGACTTCAAAAAGTCAACAGGAAACTAAACCCTTTGATTTTGACTTTCAATAGTCAACAGATTGAGTTTAGAGTAATTACATAACTAGTCCCTGTAGTTTTAGTTCAAATGACGACAGAAACAGTCCCTGAGGTTTGAGATTAGGCTAACAGGGTTAGTTTTTAACGGAATTTTTAACTAGACGGCTAACGGAGTTAATCTTGAAAAGTCGGATTGTCACAAAAAAGCTCAAAGCATATGTTAGAAACAAAGCCAAAAGGCTCAATTGCGGAGGGTTATGTTGTAGATGAAGCCTTGACATTCTGCTCTATGTATCTAGACGGTATGCAGACCAAATTTAACCAACCAGATAGAAATGCTGATGTTGGCATTCCCAAAAGGCAGTTTCAAGTGTTTTTATCATAATGTCGACCAATATCGAAAAAAAAAATCAAGGCGCTCTCTTAACATGCCAACAAATCATTACAATGGTTTGTGTTGAACAATTGCGATGAAATCAAAGACTACAAATCGTAAGTTTTTTTGTCCATCTACCAGTGATAAACTTTTATTATATTTTCATATAATTCCACTAATTTGAATTTTATTTTGTTCATCTACCAGTGAATTTGAATCTAAATTTCCTAAACGCAATATGCAAACCGATTTTTCTTCATGGTTAAAATATGAAGCAAATGTATTTTCATCTTCATCTTCATCATCTACACCCGATAATAAAGAATTAAGGGCATTGGCACATGGTCCCTTGTGCGCAGATTCTCACACTGTTTGCATAGTCAATGGTGTTAGATTTGTGGTACAAAAGAACAGTGGTATGGTTACAATAGGAGAAGTCGATACTCCATTTTATGGTCAACTAGAGGAGATCAAAGATGTTGAACTACATTGATGGTAACTCGGTTGTACTATATCACACCCGTAACACATGACAGTTATTTAACTAGAGTAGTAGCTCCAACAGATATGTTCCCAGGTAAGAGCGACGGGTCTAGGAGAGATTTATACACCGCTCTTTCCTAGACAGAACATTCCGTTTGTCAGATAACTACATACTAGTCAGAAGGTCACCTTCTAGTTACCATGACGTTTATATCAAAAACACACAGCGAAAGACTAATTCATAACTTCTATTAATATCAAAACATTGTTTACATTATGTTTAACAGAAGTTACATCTTTTGTTCCTAACAAGGCACATATCAGTCAGGACTTATAGTTCCTGGCATGCCCATCATCTGGATCCTTCATCAGTTCATTCTAGTTGTGGAATGCCCTGGCTAACGACTACCTGTGATGTGGAAAAAAACATTTTATAAAACATGGGTCAGCACAAAGCTGGTGAATTCATAAACTAAAATAGTTTATTAAAATGACCCGCCAAAGTATCTTGAACACATTCATGGGGTTCCACCCCCAAATTCATAGATAACTAAGAACAATCATAAGTATATATATAACCAAAGACCGTTCCACGGGTCCTGTCCAACATGTCGTTCCATGAGCAAGTGAAATACAATTAGCGCTTAGAATACGTTATATATACACAATCGGTACAATCGTTTCAAGATACTCAAAATGTTTCGTAAATCAATCATGCCAGAAAAGGTCATGAAAGGGTTCATGCATCACAGTTTAAGAACTCACCTCGACAGTATTTCTGCTTAATAATCAGCAATGTGATAATCACCTTGGGCAGAGTTCCTAGATTTTCATAACATTACTTAATTATGTAATTCTAGCTTAATGGTTCTTAATCAAAGCTTAATGAGAGGTAGGAACCTTACCTCAATACTATCTACGGAACCTTAAAGCCGAATGCTTAGAAACCAAACTCTCGTACACGAACCAGGGCTTGGGATCAACGAATTAGACTGTTTGTGTGTGTAATGGATGGTGTGGAGTGTGTGTGTGTGACAATCCGACTTTTCAAGTTAATCCCGTTAGTGATTCCGTTAAATATTCTGTTAAATCATAACCAAGTTAACCCAATTATAAAACCAAGGGATCAATTTTGTCAAAGCTGAAGTTGCAAGGGCTGGTTTTGTAAATAACCAGAAACCGTAGTAGGCACGGTTACGCCTTGTTTTGGCACGGTCGCACCATGTGCCTTGGAACGGTCGCGCCTCGTATTGGCACGGTCGCGCCTCTTGTCAGTTGAAACGTAAAGACAATCTTTAGTCGCAAGTTCGTTCTATTTCGTAACCGTTATGCACGTCTCAACTATTAACGACCATCATTGGAGCTTTAATCATCGTTATTACTCCGAATTAAACCCAATTATAGGTAATTATTGTGTAACCGTCGACCCCAATGCCATTTTCATTCAAATTCAACGAATTCATGTATTATTCTTTCGTACAAACAATCTGCACACACTAAGCGATCAATCTCGAAGCAGTTACACGCACCAATTCAACCGGAAAAGTTGCAGGAGTCGCCGGAGGTCAAGACAGTCATGATCGAACCTGCGTTTCATCGATCACCCTCTTACCCGGTCGTGCCTCTTGGCTAAACCTGGTCGTGCCTCAGAACCCTAGGCACGGTCATGATTGACTCAGACACGGTTGTGCCTAGTGGTCAGCCTTGTTGTGTCTTCTGTTTGATCAACACGGTCGCGCCTCTGACCAACATGGTCACGCCTCCGACGAGCACGGCTGCGCCCGTGTCCTTAACATGGCCGTGCCTTGCCTTAGGCGCGGTCGTGTGTGAGTAAACCCTTTTGTCCGAATGTTTGATTAGTTTATTATATTTTTAAAACAATAATTATTATATATTATTTGTCATTTATCGCGAAACGTATTCATACTAATTTAAAAATTCGTATTCTCGTAAACTCGTTCGTTTAACCGTTAATCCTTAGAATGTTTAAAGACGTTCTAATCTTCCAGGTGTCGTCACAAATTCCATTGAGACCCTAATCTGTTATGTTGTAATTCTAGGGCATTCGTGAGCCGTGTCAGGCTAGCGCTTGAGGTTTCAATCTCGTACTTGTGTGATTACTACCTACGTAATCAGGTGAGTTTTCACGGCCCATTTTTACTGTTTTAAACTGGGGGAGAAAACGTGACGTAAACACTTTTGGTTATGTAATTCATATATGTTATCACTTGTTTGACTATGCGTACACATCTATCATTAAGTCCTCACATCGGACCGTTAATATGAACATAGCGAGGTAATTTGAGTAGTACTACTGGGTTTGACAAACCTCACCCGCGTTAGTCGCGCTAACTCGATTGGAGGTCGAACGGGTGCAATATTGACCTAAACATGCACCATGGTTGATAGGCCTAGTGGGAGGCAAAAACATAAACAGTCAGCTTTCGGTTGCGAGCGCATTAGTTAACATACTTATGGGTTAGCTACCTATTGATTTATATATTGAATGTACATTAACCTATTGAAGTTGTTGCAAACTGAAACCTGTGAACTCACCAACCTCGTGTTGACATCTTTCTTACATGTTTTCTTAGGTCGCTTAAGATAAGACACAGGTGCACGCATAGGGCATGCATGGAGTCTTATGATTTATTTATAAAATAATATTGTTGAATTGCTTGTACTTTATTTTTAGGACTTTGTTTGGACTAAACACTTTGGAACTTTTCTTGGGCGCGTTTGTTTTGCGCATTTACTTTCGTTTTACGCTTTCGCACTTACTTTGATCATTTATGATATATTTTATTTTAGTCCCATATAGTGTTGTTCAATGTAACTAATGAATGCGATCCTGGTTTGTCACTTCTCAGATGGTAAAATTCCATTAGTTGAAAATGGGGGTGTGACAGATTGGTATCAGAGCCATTGGTTATAGGGAACTAGGATTGCATACTAGACTATAACCTCACACATTAGTTACATGTCATAGACATTTGGATTTTGGCACTTATGTATTACGTTACAGGATCATGTCTTCAACCCCACCACCATCACCTAAGGTATCTACCTTATCATCCTCGGAGCCTAAAAGGCGCCAGACTAGTTCTAGTGACAACTCGGTAGAACAGGGTGAACCAAGTAATGCACAAGCAAGGAACACAACACTAAATTGGAATGCATATCCGAAGATGATCCAAAAATGGATCGAGATGGGAAATGTTCCATCACCCCATTTTTGTTCAACTTCCTCATCCTCTACTTTGCCAAGCTTGCCATGCACCATGGAACAAGCATTTGCAGCTTTTGTGTTTATCATAACTAAGGAGTTAAAAGCGATGAAGGAAACCACTGATGAGATAACCAGCATTCTAGAACGAGAGTCACAAATGGAAGAAAACAAGGAGCAAATAGAGCATCTGACCACTGAGCTAGCAGCAACGGATCAGGTCCATAACCTTTTGGTGGATCGGGTTACACATTTGGAGACGAGGGTGGACACCTCGGACCATGAGGTAGGAGGGATTCTGGAGAGAGTGACTCATCTAGAAGCCCAACTACAAGTAGCAGACCATGCTGCTAAAGGACTTTGGGAGAGAGTGACCCACTTAGAAGCTCAACTACAAGCAGCCCTATTTCCATACGACATTCCACTTTTGGACGACGAGGAGGAGCCCTTCGAGGATGAGCCCTTAGAGGAGGAGCCATCCGAGGAGGAACCGGTGGAGATCGACGATGCATAACCATGAGAAGTTTAATGTTATTTCTCTTTACAAACCTAGATGGGTAAGGTTGTTCCCATTCAATAAAAGCATGAGAAGTTTAATGTTTTGAGTTATTTATTTTGCATCTTTACAATTTATTTAATTTTCAAAATGTTAGATGTTGTATTTCCTTACTTGTACATAACTAATGTTTAATATGCGATATATTTCTCATTGTTTTGTATTTGTGAATGTGAAGAATCATGTCGGGAAGAGGACGTGGAGGTCGTGCTGGTGGCCGAGGTACCATCAACATGACAACAGCGGAGCTGGCAGCACTAAACAATGATAGTGTGGTCGAGGCTCTAGCAGCACAGAATGCTGCAAGTAAATGCTATAACCATTGACTAGTGAGGTCAATTCATCTCTCAAAGCACCTTTCCTAAGCCTTATATTCTCGAACCTATATTATGTTTCTAATCCAGGTCAGCAGAATCGGCAACCAGCATGCACATTCAAAACATTTATGGACTGTAAGCCCCACACCTTTAGTGGAGCCGAAGGAGCTGTCGGACTACTCCGGTGGTTCAAAAAAGTAGAATCGGTATTTGCCATGTGCACCTGCCCATTGGCCAATCAGGTCAAATTTGCTTCTGGAACTTTAGAGGGCCCGGCTCTCACGTAGTGATATGCACAGGTCCAGATGTTGGGTTTGGCTATGGCCAATGCACTGCTGTGGGAGGAATTTAAGACAATGATGAAGGAGGAGTACTGTCCTTGGGATGAAATTCAAAAGTTGGAAGGAGAATTCTGGAACATGAAGATTGAAGGTTCATAAATTGAGCTATATACCACTCGTTCCCATGAGCTTGCTACCATGTGCCCACATATGGTGACTCCTGGTTACAAGAGGATTGAGCTGTATATTGGAGGTCTAGTGCCACAGATTCAAAGTATGGTTACTTCGTCCAACCCTACTACCAGCCAGCAGACAATCAGACTTGCCCACAAGTTAACTGACCAGGCGGTAACTCAAGGGACTCTATCCCCGAGGGGTTCTGTTTCTAAAGCTACCGACAATCATAAGCGCAAGTTTGATCACAACTCCAACTCTCACTCCAACTCCAAGGACCCCAGTTTAATCAACCCTAGCAGCCGCAGTGAAAGTTTGAACCTGCTAAGAACTTTAATCAGACGACCTATTCAGGTCAAAATCAAGGTGGTTATGTGGGAAGAGCCCCCAAGTGCAACAAGTGCAATTACCACCATGTCGGTGCTGGTAACCATTGACAACGGTGTGGCAAGATGGGCCACATGGTAAAAGATTATAGAGTTGATCTTCAGAACAAGCAACCATTCCGACCGCAAGGGTCCACAAGAGGATGTTTTCAGTGTGGTAAGGAGGGACATATTCAGAGGGATTATCCTCAGTCGAAGAGGGGTGGTAATGGAAATGGTAACAGTAACGGCACTAATCAGGGCAACAATGGTAATAACAACAATCAAGGCAACAACAACGGTGGCAATAATGCCAATAATGGAGGGAATGGTGCGAAAGGACGAGCCTTCGTACTAGGATATGGAGAAGCTAGATATGATCATAATGTGGTCACTGGTAAGTTTCTCTTAAACAATTTCTTCGCTTCTTTTCTATTTGATACGGGTGCTGATAGGAGTTTTATATCTAAGAAGCTTAGTGATATGATAAAAGGAACTCCAACTCTGTTAGAAACTAAGTATATAATAGAGATAGCTGATGGCCAAATAATTGAAGCAACCCACATTCCTAAGGGTTGTAAGCTTGAGTTGGCTGGTCATAAACTTGATATCGACCTTATGTCGGTCACACTTGGTAGTTTTGATGTAATTGTTGGTATGGATTGGTTATCTAAAAACCAAGATGAAATTATATGTCGTGAGAAAATTGTTCGCATTCCTCTCCCTTGTGGAGAAATCCTTTCCGTTCAAGGCGAAAAGAGTGGTGCAGTTGTAGGCATCATATCATTCATGAAAGCGCAGAAGTGCCTGCGTAAAGGTCATACTGCTATTCTGGCACTCGTTGCCGAGCAACCATCAAAAGAGAAGAAAATTGATGATATTCCCATCGTTCGTGATTTTCTGGAAGTGTTTCCTGAAGACTTTCCTGGGCTGCCACCACACCGTCAAGTTGAATTCCAAATCGAATTAGCACCCGGAGTGGCACCGATCGCTCGGGCACCTTACATATTAGCACATAGTGAATTGCAAGAGCTATCTACTCAGTTACAGGAATTGTTGGATAAAGGTTTTATCCGACCTAGCTCATCGCCATGGGGAGCTCTTTGACCAACTAAATAAAGTGACAATCAAGAATCGTTATCCTTTGCCTCGTATAGATGATCTATTTGACCAACTCCAAGGATCAAGCTTCTATTCCAAAATAGATCTTAGGTCCGGTTACCATCAATTGAGAGTCTGAGATGAGGATATCTCTAAGACTGCTTTTAGGACAAGGTACGGCCACTATGAGTTTATGGTCATGCCTTTCGGATTAACCAACGCACCCGCGGTATTCATGGACCTCATGAACCGTGTGTGTAAGCCATACCTTGATCAATTTGTCATCGTTTTCATTGACGACATTCTCATTTATTCCAAGAACAAGGAGGAACATGAGGAACATCTACGCTTAATTCTGGAATTACTTAAAAGGGAGCAACTGTATGCTAAGTTTTCTAAGTGTGAATTCTGGATCCGGGAAGTTCGATTCTTAGGACATGTGGTTAACGAGAAGGGAATACATGTCGATCCATCAAAGATAGAAGCCATCAAGAATTGAGCAGCACCGACGACTCCGACTGAGGTGCGACAATTTCTGGGATTGGCTGGCTATTAACGTCGATTCATTGAGGGATTCTCTAAGATTGCACAACCTCTCACTGCCTTAACTCAAAAGGGTAAAGCCTATAACTGGAGCGATAACCAAGAGTCAGCATTTCAACTCCTTAAACAAAAACTTTGCAGTGCACCTATTCTAGCTCTTCCGGAAGGAACATATGATTTTGTGGTGTATTGTGATGCATCCATTCAGGGTCTGGGTTGTGTATTAATGCAACGAGAAAAGGTGATTGCATACGCTTCACGTCAACTAAAGATTCACGAGAAAAACTACACCACTCATGACCTAGAGCTGGAAGTTGTAGTTTTCGCATTTAAGATATGGAGACACTACTTATACGGTACCAAATGCACCATCTACACTGACCATAAGAGTCTTCAGCATATCTTCGATCAAAAAGAGCTGAACATGAGACAACGTCGTTGGCTCGAGCTCTTGAGTGATTATGACTGTGCGATCCGGTATCATCCGGGTAAGGCTAGTGTTGTAGCTGATGCCCTAAGTCGAAAGGAAACCAAGCCCAAACGAGTTCTAGCATTACAGCTTATAATTCACCCCGGATTACCTAACAAAATCCTTAGTGCTTAACTCGCAGCCTTGAAAAAAAGATAACCTACCGCCGGAAGGTACACGCGGTATGGAAGCACAACTCGAGGTCAAATCTGACGGTATTCGCTACTTCGTTGAGCGAATATGGGTTCTAGTATTTAGAAACTTGAAACGTGCATAACGGTTACGAAATCGAATGAACTTGCGATTAAAGATTGTGTTTACGTTTCAACTGACAAGAGGCACGACCGTGCCAATAAGAGGTGCGACTGTGCCAAAACAAGGCGCGACCGTGCCTACTAGGGTTTCTGGTTATTTACAAAACCAGCCCTTGCAACTTCAGCTTTGACATAACTGAACCCTTGGTTTTAGAATTGGGTTAACTTGGTTAGGATTTAACAAAATATTTAATGGAATCACTAACAAGATTAACTTGAAAAGTCGAATTGTCACGTCATCCCCTAGTTGAAAGAATTTTCGTGCCAAAAATTAAATAAATAATAAAAAAAAATTCCGGATGTCACATCATCCCTTAGTTGAAAGAATTTTCATCATAAAAATTAAAATAGTACCTTAAGAGCTTGACGTGGAATGCTTGAACAGATTAGGATACTTGCGCATCATCTGATCATCACGCTCCCATGTGAATTCCGGTCCGCGATTCGAGTTCCAACGAACTCTGAAAATAGGGATTTTACTAAGCTTAAGCGTTTTGACTTCCCTATCCATGATTTCCACAGGTTCTTCGATGAAACGCAACTGTTCATCAATGTGAAGTTCCTCAAGAGGAACCGCGATTGACTCGTCTGCTAGACATTTCTTCAAGTTTGAGACGTGAAAGACGTTGTGTACACCACTAAGTCCTTCAGGTAGGTCCAGTTGATACGCTACTAGAACAATCCTCATCACTATCTTGAATGGTACAACATAACGAGGATTCAGCTTGCCTCGTTTCCCAAAACGAATGACACCCTTCCAAGGTGAGACTTTTAACAAGACCATATCCCCTACTTGAAATTCTAATGGTTTACGACGTTTATCGGCATAGCTCTTTTGATGATCATGAGCTGCTGCCATACGGTTTCTAATTTGAACGATTTTCTTAGAAGTTTCAAGTATAAGCTCAGGACCCGTAAGTTGACTATCTCCAACTTTGGCCCAACAAATAGGAGAACGGCATTTCCGTCCATATAGTGCTTCGAATGGAGCTGCCTTGATGCTAGTGTGATAACTGTTGTTAAAGGAGAACTCCACCAACGGTAGGTGAGATTCCCAAGTGTTACCAAAATCAATCACACAAGCTCGTAGCATGTCATCCAGGGTTTGAATAGTACGTTCTATTTGGCCATCAATTTAAGGATGGTATGTTGTGCTCATATCTAGACGCGTGCCAAAAGCTTTATGTAACGATTGCCAGAAATGAGAGGTGAATCGTGCATCACGATCCGAAATGATAGAGATTGGCACCCCGTGCCGAGAGCCTACTTCTTTCAAGTAAATACGAGTAATCTTCTCCATTTTGTCGGTTTCCTTGATTGCTAAGAAGTGAGCGGTCTTTGTTAAACGATCAACGATTACCCAAATGGTATCACATCCGGTAGGAGTTCGTGGCAATTTTGTGATAAAGTCCACGGATATTTGATCCCATTTCCACATAGGAATCTCTGGTTGTTGGAGAAGACTAGAAGGCTTTTGATATTCAACTTTGACCTTCGCGCATGTCAGGCACTTGCTCACATAGGTGGCTATATCGGCCTTCATCTTTGGCTACCAATACAGTACCTTTAGATCATGGTACATCTTGTAGGAACCTGGATGAATAGAGTAACGGGATTTATGAGCCTCATCCATGACTAGTTCTCTTAAGTTTCTAAATACTAGAACCCATATTCGCTCAACGAAGTAGCGAATACCGTCAAGCTCTTAAGGTACTATTTTAATTTTTATGATGAAAATTCTTTCAACTAGGGGATGATGTGACATCCGGAAATTTTTTTTTTTATTTATTTAATTTTCGGGACGAAAATTCTTTCAACTAGGGGATGACGTGACAATCCGACTTTTCAAGTTAATCTTGTTAGTGATTCCATTAAATATTTTGTTAAATCCTAACCAAGTTAACCCAATTCTAAAACCAAGGGATCAGTTATGTCAAAGCTGAAGTTGTAAGGGCTGGTTTTGTAAATAACCAGAAACCCTAGTAGGCACGGTCGCGCCTTGTTTTGGCACGGTCGCACCTCTTATTGGCACGGTCGTGCCTCTTGTCAGTTGAAACGTAAACACAATCTTTAATCGCAAGTTCATTCGATTTCGTAACCGTTATGCACGTCTCAACTATTAACGACCATCATTGGAGCTTTAATCATTGTTATTACTCTGAATTAAACCCAATTATGGGTAATTATTGTGTAACCGTCGACCCCAATGCCATTTTCATTCAAATTCAATGAATTCATGTATTATTCTTTCATACAAACACTCTGCACACACTAAGCGATCAATCTCGAAGAAGTTACACGCACCAATTCAACCAGAAAAGTTGCGGGAGTCGTCGGAGGTCGAGACAGTCACGGTCGAACCTGCGTTTGATCGATCACCATCAATTCATACATCGTTCTGATAATTAAGCATTCCCTCAGTTTCGTTTTTATTCATAGATTGAAAACCCCATGAAAATTCGATCTATTAACATCGAATTGGAGACGAACCCAATCCTAGGGTTCGTTCATAAATCGATTTGGGGCTTTTGTCATTATAAACCTTATAAATCCAATTAACTGATATGGATAGTTTCGTAACCCTTAACTCGTTAAAATCCCTATGTTAATTTCATTCTTTATCATCGGATTGCTCATAATCTGTAATTAGGGTTTGTTCGTAAAATATTTTGGGGGTTTCGATCTTAAACCCGCTCTCAATCAAATTAACTTATACTGATAGATTCGTAAAGTTCTGTTTTGTAAAAACCCCATGTCCTTTTGGTCAATCGCGACCAAAACCAAACGGTTTTGGATTTATTGGGTTATTCTGTTAAACTTTGTATCTGTAAAACCAGGAGACACGGTCATGCCGAGTTTTAGCACGGTCATGCCTCACCCTCTAACCCGGTCGTGCCTCTTGGCTAGACCTGGTCGTGCCTCAGAACCCTAGACACGGTCGTGCCTGACTCAGACACGGTCGTGCCTAGTGGTCAGCCTTGTTGTGTCTTCTGTTTGATCAACACGGTCGCGCCTCCGACCAGCACGGTCGCGCCCGTGCCTTAACACGGTCGTGCCTTCCCTTAGGCGCGGTCGTGTGTGAGTAAACCCTTTTGTCAGAATGTTTGATTAATTTATTATATTTTTAAAACAATAATTATTATATATTATTTGTCATTTATCGCGAAACGTATTCATACTAATTTAAAAATCCGTATTCCCGTAAACTCGTTCGTTTAACCATTAATCCTTAGAATGTTTAAAGACGTTATAATCTTCCGGGTGTCGTCACAAATTCCATTGAGTCCCTAGTCTATTATGTTGTAATTCTAGGGCATTCGTGAGCCGTGTCAGGCTAGCGCTTGAGGTTTCAATCTCGTACTTGTGTGATTACTACCTACGCAATCAGGTGAGTTTTCACGGCCCCTTTTTACTGTTTTAAACTGGGGGAGAAAACATGACGTAAACACTTTTGGTTATGTAATTCATATATGTTATCACTTGTTTGACTATGCGTACACATCTATCATTAAGTCCTCACATCGGACCGTTTATATGAACACAGCGAGGTAATTTGAGTAGTACAACTGGGTTTGACAAACCTCACCCGCGTTAGTCGCGCTAACTCGATTGGAGGTCGAACAGGTGCAATATTGACCTAAGCATGCACCATGGTTGATAGGCCTGGTGGGAGGCAAAAACATAAACAGTCAGCTTTCGGTTGTGAGCGCATTAGTTAACATGCTTATGGGTTAGCTACCTATTGATTTATATATTGAATGTACATTAACCTATTGAACTTGTTGCAAACTGAAACCTGTGAACTCACCAACCTCGTGTTAACATCTTTCTTACATGTTTTCTCAGGTCGCTTAAGATAAGGCACAGGTGCACGCATAGGGCATGCATGGAGTCTTATTATTTATTTATAAAATAATATTGTTGAATTGCTTGTACTTTATTTTTTGGAATTTGTTTGGACTAAACACTTTAGGATTTTTTCTTGGGCGCGTTTTTTTGCGCATTTACTCTTGTTTTACGCTTCTGCGCTTACTTTGATGGTTTATGATATATTTTCATTTTAGTCCCATATAGTGTCGTTCAATATAACTAATGACTGCGATCCTAGTTTGTCACTTCCCAAACGGTAAAATTCCGTTAGTTGAAATTGGGGGTGTGTAGGAGTTCAAATACGTTAATCTATTTATAGGGCTAAATTCGCACCCGTAGCAGACCGTTATGCTGGAGGGTAGCAATCCTCTACCGCCTCCATCCGTAAAACTGCCTTCGGTCTTACATAACGGACCGTTATGGTTCTGGATATCGGTCCGCTATCCCTTCCATCTTCAAATTTTTTGTTTTAAGTCCCTGAACTTTATTTATATATCTACCCTTCAACAATGAAAATTGGCAAGTTTACTCCTTGATTTCTTGGGAAATTTTTGGGGTGTTACAAATCTCCTCTCCTTTAAGAAATTTTGTTCTCGAAATTAAGAGGTGAATAGATGACGATACTTGACTCTCATCTGTTCCTTTAAATCCCAAGTCTTGTCGGCTCCGATCCGACCTTGCCATTGTACTAATACCATTGGTATAACTTTCTTTCTTAATTTTCGTTCCTGGGTATCTAAAATCTTGATCGGTTGTTCAGTGAAATGAAGTTTGTCGTCTACGTGCACATCATTTAGTGCAATATCTTAAGCTGGGTCAGCTAAACATTTGTGTAACCAAGATACGTGAAATATATTATGAATTCCTTGTAGAGCTTTAGGAAGATCTAACTTGTAGGCTATTGCTCCGATTCTTTCAATGATTTTGTAAGGTCCGATGTACCTTGGTCCTAACTTTCCTCATTTTCCGAACCTTACCACACCTTTCCAAGGTGAAACTTTTAACATCACAAAATCCCCAACTTTGAATTCTAATGGTCGACGTCGTTTGTCAGCATAATTTTTCTGACGATCTTGTGTAGCCTTTAATCATTGTCTAATCTGGACTATCTTATCTGTTGTTTCCTGTATAATTTCCGGTCCAGATAACTGACTATCTCCTATCTCAGTCCAACAGATAGAAGTTCTGCACTTTCTTCCATATAGTGCTTCGAATGGTGTTGCTTTAATGCTAGAGTGATAACTGTTGTTATAGAAGAATTCGATTAACGGAAGGTGACTATCCCAATTACCTCCGAAATCTATAACACAGGATCTTAGCATATCTTCTAGAGTTTGAATTGTACGTTCACTCTGTCCGTAAGTCTGAGGATGATATGCAGTACTCATGGTAAGTCAAGTTCCCAATTCTGTCTGAGAACTCGTCCAGAATCTAGATGTGAACCGACTGTCTCTATCAGAAATAATAGACAGTGGTATGCCATGGTGGCTCACAATTTCATTGATATAGATTCTAGCTAACTTATCTATAGAGTATGTCTCATTGATAGGTATAAAATGGGCTGACTTGGTAAGTCTATCGACCACGACCCATATAGCATTATGTCATTTCTAAGTTATGGTAAGTTTAGATACGAAGTCCATTGTAATTCGATCCCATTTCCAGACAGGTAATTCTATTTGTTGTAGTTGACCTGTCGGTTTCTGATGCTCGATCTTAACTTGGAGGCAAGTCAAGCACTTATCTATATATTGGGCTATTGATCTCTTCATGTTTGGCCACTAGTAATGAGGCTTCAGGTCTTTGTACATTTTGTTTGCACCAGGGTGCATTGAATATTTTGATTTGTGTGCTTCATTTAATATCTTTTCTTGAATATCTAAGTTTAGGAATCCAGATTTTTTGCTCAAATATCATGATTCCATCATTTCATTTAGATAGTAACTTCTGTTTTCCAACCATACGCTCTTTCTTAATGTTTTCTTCTTCTAATACTTTTGGCTGGATTTCTTTAATCTTCTCCATCAAGTCTAGCTATAGATCTAATCGTAGCGCTTTTACTTTAATCGGTTGGCTTCGTTTTTTTCGACTTAAAGCATCTGCTACTACGTTTGCTTTCCCGGGATGGTATTTGATTTCACAGTCATAATCGTTGATAAGTTCCATCCACCTCCTTTGCCTCATATTTAAATCCTTCTGAGTAAAAATATGTTGGAGGCTTTTATGGTCTGAATATATTACGCATTTAGTACCATACAAATAGTGTCTCCAAATCTTTAGAGCAAACACTATGGCACCACGTTCAAGGTCATGCGTAGTATAGTTCTTCTCTTGAACTTTAAGTTGGCATGATGCGTAGGCAATAACTTTGTCTTTCTACATCAGGACACAACCCAGACCAGTTCGGGAAGCATCACAATAGATGACGAAGTCATTATTTCCTTCAGGTAGTGCTAAGATTGGTGCATGACTAAGCTTATCCTTGAGAATGCTGAAAGTTTCTTCTTGTTTTATGCCCCATTCAAGCTTTGCTACTTTTTTAGTTAAAGCAGTCAAAGGTGTAGCTATCTTGGAGAAGTCTTTAATGAATCTTCTGTAGTAGCCGGCTAGTCCAAGAAAGCTTCTAATCTCCGTCGGAGTTTTTGGAGCTTCCCATTTCATGACAGCTTCGATTTTACTTGGGTCTACTTGTATCCCTTGCTCGTTCACTATGTGCCCAAGAAATTGTACTTCTTGTTTCCAAAATTCACATTTTGAAAACTTAGCGTACAATCTTTCTTTTCTCAGGGTTTCCAAAATGATTCTAAGATGCTCAGCATGCTCTTTCTGGCTTTGAGAATAAATTTAAAATATCATCGATGAAAACAGTGACAAACTTGTCAAGGAATGGTTTACAAACCCTATTCATTAGGTCCATAAATGTTGCAGGGGTATTTGTTAGACCAAATGGCATGACCAGGAATTCATAGTGACCATATCGGGTTCTAAAAGCAGTTTTAGGTACATCCTCTTCTTATACCTTTAACTGATGATATCCTGATCTATGATCGATTTTTGAAAAGTATTTGGCTCCTTGTAGCTGATCGAATAGATCATCTATTCTAGGCAATGGATATCTATTCTTTATAATCAACTTGTTCAATTCCCGATAGTCAATACACATTCTCATGCTTCCATCTTTCTTCTTTACGAATAGCACTGGTGCTCCCCAAGGGGAAGTACTCGGGCGAATGAACCCTTTGTCTAAGAGTTCTTGAATTTGTTTCATCAGTTCTTTCAATTCGGAAGGAGCTAGACGATAAGGAGATTTGGTAACAGGTTTAGCTCGAGGAATGAGTTCGATTCAGAATTCGATCTGACGATCAGGTGGAAGACCAGGTAATTCTTTAGGAAAGACATCCGGGTGATTACAGACTACGGGAATATCCGCAATCTGTCCTTCGGTTTTAACGTTTAGGGCATGGAGTAAAAATATACCATCTCCCTTAATCAATTATTTCTTAACCTTTGCTATCGAAATAATTTCAATCTTATTAGACTTAATATCTCCTTGAATCATTAAACTAGATCCATCTGGTTTCTTAATCTTGACCGTTTTCCGGTCACAATCAATCTGGGCCTGATATTGGTTTAACCAATCCATCCCTAGGATAACCTAATATTCATTCAAATTCATAGGCATTAGTGTAACTAATATCTTATTGTCACCAAAATTGATGACACAATCTGTTCGCCACTAGCCGTTTCTTCGACGTAGGTATTAATAAGTGGAATCGGTCTTACGCCTAAATATAGGGTGAATGCATATGAAACAAAACTTGTATTTTCCCCTGTATCAAATAAGATCTTGGCGTAAATATTATTAACTAAGAAAGTACTTGCCACTTCCTAAGCTATACCTTTTTGTTCATCTCCACTTCCTAAAACAAATACTCGTCCGATGCCCTTTTTCTGACCACCTGACACTTGCTTCGGTGGTTTAGGGCAGGAAGTCTTATAATGCCCTATTTCTCCGCAATTAAAACATTTAACATTTGGGCATTGGGTTGCAAAATGTCCAAACTTCTAACAAGTCTGGCATTTTATTCCCGGATTGGCTCTATCAGGGTTAAAATTGAATCCTCCTCTCCTTGGGAACTTATTATTTCGAGGTTTGGACTTATAATTAACCTCATTGTGTTTCCTTTTGTGATCAACCTTTGGTGGTTCTTGGGTTGCCACCTCGTCAAACATCATCACACTATTTTCTACAGCCAGATCAGTTGTCTCAGGTGCGATGGATTTTACTAAGGTATGAACTTTAGGTGGTAAACCTTGAATATAACATTTGACTCTTCGTGATTCAGGAGTAACCAAATATGGCACCAATTTGGTCATTTCATTAAATTTGGTTGTATACTCCTGATGAGTCATGGTTCCAGCTTCGAACCGCAGAAATTCAGCTTCAATCTTGCCCACGGCATTTTGTGTATAGTATCTCTTAATGATCAGAGACTTGAGAACCTTCCAAGTCATCCTATCAGTCACTGCTTTTCCCTTTGCCTGCTTGACTGACTCCCACCAGTCAAGAGCCTCTTCTTCGAAGGAATGTGCAGCAAACTTTACGGCTTGGCCGCCCTGCACTCACTCATCTTTATGACAGCTTCCATGGAAGTGATCCATTGTAAGGCTACAATAGTATTCTTCTTTCCATTAAATGGCTTAGGATGACAGTCACTGAAATTCTTATAGTTGCATCCGTGGCCATGTATTACAGTGCTTTGGTTTATCATTCCAACTGTTTTGTGAGTTCGAGTTGTGCCTATATTGTTTACTAGCGGAGTGGTATGAAGACTATCTTATGTTCGAGGAATAGCACCAGTAGTACCTTAGTTTCGGTATCCCTTCTTCTAAGGGCATCATCAAGCATTCCAGGTAAAGTTGCTTGAATCATACGAGTGACCTCAGATGCCACCGCTCCCTGGAACTGAGCTTCAGTCATAATGACTTCTTCCACAGGTTATTGTGGTTCCGTATTTGTATTCACGTTCTCGTTTGGATCAGTGTTTATCGTGTCATGAGTACGGGACCTAATATTGGGCATCCTACCCCTACCTCTTCCTCGTCCTTTACCACGTTCTGCCTTCTGGTACCTACATATAGATATATAACATCATAATTCATATAACCGGTCATAATCCAGAAATTCAGAAATTAACAACACTTGGCCAAAAATGCCTTTAATTATCTGATTTCTAGGTATTTCCCATTATAGGTCGTACTGAATGTATACATCAAACTTTTCCTAGGCATTCCAGACTACTCTCAGAGTCTTAGTTTAAGTCTAGATACTATTCCTATAGTATCTAAATCTCTTAAACTGAGGCTCCGATACCAACTTGTCACACCCGTAACACAGGACAGTTATCTAACTAGAGTAGTACTTCCAACAGATATGTTCCCAGGTAAGAGCGACGGGTCTATGAGAGAATTATACACCGCTCTTTCCTAGACAGAACATTCCGTTGATAACTACATACTAGTCAAAAGGTTGCCTTCTAGTTACTGTGACGTTGATATCAAAAACACACAGCCAAAGACTAATTCATAACTTCTATTAATATCAAAATATTGTTTACATTATGTTTAACATAATCCTTTGTTCCTAACAAGAAACATATCAGTCGGGACTTATTGTTCCTGGCATGCCCATCATCTGGATCATTCATCAGTTCATTCTAGTCCTTGAATGCCCTGGCTAAAAACTATTTGTGAGGCGGTCAAAAATATTTGATAAAACATGGGTCAGCACAAAGCTGGTGAATTCATAAACTAAAATAGTTTATTAAAATGACCCGCCAAAGTATCTTGAACACATCCATGGGGTTCCACCCCCAAATTCATAGATAACTAAGAACAATCATAAGTATATATATAACCAAAGACCGTTCCACGGGTCCTGTCCAACATGTCGTTCCATGAGCAAGTGAAATACAATTAGCGCTTAGAATACGTTATATATACACAATCGGTACAATCGTTTCAAGATACTCAAAATGTTTCGTAAATCAATCATGCCAGAAAAGGTCATGAAAGGGTTCATGCATCACAGTTTAAGAACTCACCTCGACAATATTTCTGCTTAATAATCAGTAATGTGATAATCACCTCGGGCAGAGTTCCTAGATTTTCATAACATTACTTAATTATATAATTCTACCTTAATGGTTCATAATCAAAGCTTAATGAGAGGTTGGAACCTTACCTCAATACTATCTACGGAACCTTGAAGCCGAATGCTTAGAAACCAAACTCTCGTACATGAACCGGGGATTGGGATCAACGAATTAGACTGTTTGTGTGTGTAATGGATGGTGTGGAGTGTGTGTGTGACAATCCAACTTTTCAAGTTAATCCCGTTAGTGATTCCGTTAAATATTCTGTTAAATCATAACCAAGTTAACCCAATTATAAAACCAAGGGATCAATTTTGTCAAAGCTGAAGTTGCAAGGGATGGTTTTGTAAATAACTAGAAACCGTAGTAGGCACGGTCGCGCCTTGTTTTTGCACGGTCGCACCATGTGCCTTGGAACGGTCGCGCCTCTTATTGGCACGGTCGCGCCTCTTGTCAGTTGAAACGTAAAGACAATCTTTAGTCGCAAGTTCGTTCTATTTCGTAACCGTTATGCACGTCTCAACTATTAACGACCATCATTGGAGCTTTAATCATCGTTATTACTCCGAATTAAACCCAATTATAGGTAATTATTGTGTAACCGTCGACCCCAATGCCATTTTCATTCAAATTCAACGAATTCATGTATTATTCTTTCGTACAAACACTCTGCACACACTAAGCGATCAATCTCGAAGCAGTTACACGCACCAATTTAACCAGAAAAGCTGCAGGAGTCGCCGGAGGTCAAGACAGTCATGATCGAACCTGCGTTTCATCGATCACCCTCTTACCCGGTCGTGCCTCTTGGCTAAACATGGTCGTGCCTCAGAACCCTAGACACGGTCGTGCTTGACTCAGACACGGTTGTGCCTAGTGGTAAGCCTTGTTGTGTCTTCTGTTTGATCAACACGGTCGCGCCTCCGACCAACATGGTCACGCCTCCGACGAGCACGGCTGCGCCCGTGTCCTTAACATGGCCGTGCCTTGCCTTAGGCGCGGTCGTGTGTGAGTAAACCCTTTTGTCCGAATGTTTCATTAGTTTATTATATTTTTAAAACAATAATTATTATATATTATTTGTCATTTATCGCGAAACGTATTCATACTAATTTAAAAATCCGTATTCTCGTAAACTCGTTCGTTTAACCGTTAATCCTTAGAATGTTTAAAGACGTTCTAATCTTCCGGGTGTCGTCACAAATTCCATTGAGACCCTAATCTGTTATGTTGTATTTCTAGGGCATTCGTGAGCCGTGTCAGGCTAGCGCTTGAGGTTTCAATCTCGTACTTGTGTGATTACTACCTACGTAATTAGGTGAGTTTTCACGGCCCATTTTTACTGTTTTAAACTGGGGGAGAAAACGTGACGTAAACACTTTTGGTTATGTAATTCATATATGTTATCACTTGTTTGACTATGCGTACACATCTATCATTAAGTCCTCACATCGGACCGTTAATATGAACATAGAGAGGCAATTTGAGTAGTACTACTAGGTTTGACAAACCTCACCCGCGTTAGTCGCGCTAACTCGATTGGAGGTCGAACGGGTGCAATATTGACCTAAACATGCACCATGGTTGATAGGCCTGGTGGGAGGCAAAAACATAAACAGTCAGATTTCGGTTGCGATAACTACATACTAGTCAGAAGGTCACCTTCTAGTTACCATGACGTTTATATCAAAAACACACAGCGAAGGACTAATTCATAACTTCTATTAATATCAAAACACTGTTTACATTATGTTTAACAGAAGTTACATCTTTTGTTCCTAACAAGGCACATATCAGTCAGGACTTATAGTTCCTGGCATGCCCATCATCTGGATCGTTCATCAGTTCATTATAGTTGTGGAATGCCCTGGCTAACGACTACCTGTGATGCGGAAAAAAAACATTTTATAAAACATGGGTCAGCACAAAGCTGGTGAATTCATAAACTAAAATAGTTTATTAAAATGACCCGCCAAAGTATCTTGAACACATCCATGGGGTTCCACCACCAAATTCAAAGATAACTATGAACAATCATCGGTATATATATAACCAAAGACCGTTCCACGAGTCCTGTCCAACATTCCGTTCCACGGGCAAGTGAAATACAATAAGCGCTTAGAATGTGTTATATATACACAATCGGTACAATCGTTTCAAGATACTCAAAATGTTTCGTAAATCAATCATACCAGACAAGGTCATGAAAGGGTTCATGCATCACAGTTTAAGAACTCACCTCGACAGTATTTCTGCTTAATAATCAGTAATGTGACAATCACCTCGGCAGAGTTCCTAGATATTCATAACATTACTTAATTATATAATTCTAGCTTAATGGTACATAACTAAAGCTTAATGAGAGGTTGAACCTTACCTCAATACTATCTACAGAACCTAGAAGTTGAATGCTTAGAAACCGAACTCTCGTACACGAACCAGGGCTAGGGATCAACGAAGTAGAGTGTTTGTGTGTGTAATGGATGGTGTGGAGTGTGAGTAAGAGTTCAAATACGTTCATCAATTTATAGGGCTAAATTCGCACCCGTAGCGGACCGTTATGCTGGAGGGTAGCGGTCCGCTACCGCCTCCAGCCGCAAAACTGCCTTCGATCTTACATAACGGTCCGTTATGGTTCTGGATGTCGGTCCGCTATCGGACCCCGTGTCTGATGATGTAATATCAAGGGTTTTCCGATGTATCAATTCCTGTTATCAAGTTGTAACCCATTTATTTTCAAATGCCATGACCTATCATCTCAAAAGAAACCCTTACACATATTATTCTCATCCATAGAATAATAAATGTAAAACAATTAGGGTTATCATTTAGTATATATATATATATATATTATTCCTACAAAATAGGATAAAAACTTATAAATTATAATTATTCTTGTGTAAATAAAATAAAGAATAAACTTTTAAATACTTAAACTTGTAAAATAATTAACCTATAAAAAGGTATAAAACGTATTTTATTTCATAAAATAAAGCATTTTATAAAGTCCAGGGGCTAACCTGTCAATACCTGAAACTTGTTTTAAACTAAAACCTATGTTTTAGCATAAAATAATAAACTTTCAAACTTCAGGACCGGTTATGTAAATCGCCCAAACCCCCGAGACCCAAACCAGTCGTGGGTTCGAGCTTAGCCAAGGCCGGTTTTCACCTCCAATTTCCCTAAAACGTGTTTCCCCCTTCGCGCATGCGACTCGAATCCAAGAAACATTAATGCTCAATTTCAACTATATCAACGCGTGGGATCGGATTTAAATCTGTTCGGCTCAACCATAAACCCCTCAACCGTTGAGCATTAATTGACGAAATTTGCTGTAAATACTGGGTGTAACACCGCAACGACACTACACCTTAACTTTGTATACACTCAATTCCTTCACATTGTACCTGTATCCTTCAATTGAGTTCGTGGTCGGCCGATTCTGAACCTGAACTCGTTCTCCCTTGTTTCGACACCAAATCAGGTAATTTGAATAACCATCTTGTTCGTTTTCACCCAAGGATCAAAAGCCCTCTGTCCAATTTCAATGACAGAAGGGATTTCGATTCGTATTTAGGGATTGAAATCCTAGGGTTCGTACGATTTGGGGGCTGGTTTGAGATTGTGGTTAAGAATTTTATTTTCTGATTTTTATCTCAGCGAGGCCCGTAGCCGGGTGGTTAATGCGTGTGTATGTGGACTTGGGTGGCCCGGGTTCGAAATCTATAACAGATAATTTATTTTAAACTTGAATTTATTTTATAAACTTAGAAACTTTAATTAGTTATCATTTTCTTTAATAAACAAAAAAATTATTTCTGATTAAACTTTAATATAAACAAAAATATATAAACAGATAAATTATATAAACTTTATAGAATCGAAAAACTTATAAACTTGTTCATTTTCATAAAAATTTATATGTCTACTTATTTATCTAAATAAAAACAGAAAATATAAATATACTTTATTTAAAAGCTTGAATATTATAAACTTAAAAACTTTATAAAAATATTAAAATATTTATAAAACATAAACTTATACTTGTACACTTATAAATTGCAAGAAAACCATTTTTTGTAATTTATTTATTTAAACTTCTAAACAACATTCTAAATATTAATAATTACAAGTTATATTTTAGAAAGTAGATACTTAATTATTAAACACTTTAAAAAAAATTGTTTTATAATCATTTTGCTTAAAGTATGCAAACTCTCTTGAATAATCAATAATAATTATTTACCCTATTTTAGATAATTGTTATAGTTAATTATGTATTTAGGTAATTAGTATTTATCTTTAATAATTATTCTTTGATAATTATTATCTATTTTAGCCCTACTAAATAATAATCTATTCATTTTCCATTTAAATTAATATTCTTACCTTTGGAAGACTATTTAAATTTATTAAATACCAAGGGTAGATTTTAAATTAAAATCTATTTAAAACTTCAAGCCTAATAAACTTTACAACACTATTCATAAACTAGATCACACACTCATTCCCGCCTTCCCATTTGAAACCCTAGTCAATTCTAAATCTTGGAATCCTAGATACTTGTCATAGACTTTTATAATCAAGACCTTAAACTTTAGACTTATCGTTTAGGTTTGTTGTGAGGATATCTTTCCTCGAAGCTTTACTACACCCATCCTTTGTCGGTCACTCTTACATCCTTCCTAAGGTGAGTATACTTAGCCCCCTTTTGTTTTGTTTTTGATTTATAAACTTGGGGTGGAACATGTTCAAACTTTTAGACTTATGCAATTCAAACATAACTATACTTATATGCTTTTTTATGTGTTATATGCTTTGAGACTTGCATGCTTAAATTAAACTTAAGACTAGCATGTTCATTAACTTTGGCCGAGCCTATGGTAACAATAATAGATCTATTGTATTTGACCAATCCACCTTGATTGATTGACCCTTCGGGGGGAGCTCACGGTGATTGTTACTAAAACTTTAAACTTTTAAGGGTAACCCTCGGGTTATGCCTAAACTTGGTTGGAGGATTGAAATGCACAATGTTTAACTTCCCTGTCCTCACATTATTACTTAGATGCATTAATCATAGTGAATTATAAAACTTTTAAAGACTTTGTTAACTGGCGTCAAAATCTCTGTATCTCACCAACTATTTTTAGTTGACAGTTTACTTAACATGTTTCAGGTGCACAAGTTTGATGCTTATCTTGTGAACACGTAGGTTTCTTAGACCTAGAAAGACTATCAAAATTAAAATTATGTTTTCATTTTCATTGTTAAACAATATGTTATTTCTCTTATGATGAACCTTTAAATTTATTAATGGAATATTTCAACTTTATTAGTTAACCTTGTGCTTTTGAACAAGCGCGTCCGCCCCGACGTATAATCCGTCATCGGTTGGGGTGTGACAGATGAGTCACCGGACACGTGTCACTCCCAAATTCATTGCTTGCTCCGCACATAGCGGGCCGTTATGCTAGGGATAGCGGTCCGCTATCCCTTCTATCTTCAGATTTTTCGTTTCAAGTCCCTGAACTTTATTTATTTATATATCTGCCCTTCAACTATGAAAATTGGCAAGTTTACTCCTTGATTTCTTGGGAAATTTTTGGGGTGTTACATACTATTCCATTGTAAATGGTTCGACACGAGAGGTAAAAGATTTATTAAGCAAAACAATACTATCATAATTGACATCGGCCGTGAATGGTATGTTGGCAAAGAATGATGTGATGATGTCCAATATATATTAGCCACACCGACTAAACAAGTGTTCTATCTTCGAGATCTTTCTCGAACCACTGGCCAATAGAGGGTTGTTGAGGTCGTTCACCATCGGAAGCTTTGGGATCATCCTAGTGTTGTTAATGAAATTGATATATTGCACGACACTCGATCAAATGATTATACTTTGGTTTTCGACACCGGATGCGAAGGTGGTGAATCAAGTCATGTAGGTGAACGCCAAACTCCAATTCCTCGTGCAGACAGTCAATCTATTACACGGGAAACTCAATCATTTTTTGATAACTTGGTTGTCGACTTAGGCTACTTGCCCATGCGTACAACTTTAAATGAGGGTGGTGACCCAAGTCATGTTGCCCTGATTGATCTCGATGAAAGTTTTATTAATGATGATGTAGAAGATGAAGAAAATGCATACAATTCAGATGAGGAAGATGAAATAAATGACGATGAAGAAGAAGATGATGATGATATTAACACACGTTGTTGTAGTGATGATTCTGATTGAATGTATGTTAAAAATGTACTATTTTTCTTTGTTAATTAATAATTATTTGTGCTTATTAATTATTTTTGTTGTAGGAATAATGGCAACAACGGTGCAATCACACAGTGGTGATGGTGGAGACGGTGGATATGGGGGTCCGTATAACTTAGACTCGGGTTGTGTAAGTGGATCTAGTGGTAAGTTACTCGTTAGTGTTTAATAGATGTCTTTATAATTTCCTAACTTTCATGTGTCAATTTAGGTAGTGCTTCACAAAAAAGGCGTTCTAAAGGCAAAAACCTCAAATTATATAAGAAAGTTGAGGAAAATGGGAGGAGGCCTCTTCCCATTGATGTGGAACTTCATGGCGGTGGGTACAAGCTTGTGGGTTCGAACGCTTCTGATTTTATCTGTGCTATCTCCTTGGAGGTTGAAAAGGTTGTTCCGCCATATTATCCTTACTAGGCCAAGGTTCCAAATGAGAAGAAACGGGCCGTATATCCCACTCTACTAGTAAGTATAGATGTTTTATAATTACTTACAATTTCATATCTATTAGATTTTTTCTAATTACTTTCCATTTGTAAGATTATTTTAATCTGTACGCCTAGAGAAATACTGACAAGTGGCGAGGCGTTGAACTAGGAATCACCGTCGAGTGTCAGAGGGCTTATAAAGACCGCAAGGGAGAGTTGAAAGTTCTTTTTGACGAGAATGGGGGATACGATGATGTGGAGGCGGTGAGGAATAATCCACCACAAGATGTTAATAAAGAAACTTGGGATATTTTGATTAATCAGTTGTTTTTAAATGCAAGCTATTGAAACCGCTCGGAGAAGAACAAACAAAACTGAGCACAACAACGCTACCCAAGTTTCCATGGCAGCAAATCATACGCCCAACACTGACACATGGAGGTATGAAATACAGTTGTTATTATTATACAAACATGCTTATTAATTCTTAGTGATATTATTTTTGTTTTTCACAGCGGATCGGCCCTATTGACGTGTTCAGATCGACCCATTATAAAGAAGGGACGGGTTAAGCCAATGATTTTGCATTAATAGATTATGTAAGTAAACTGATTTTGTTGTTAGAACATCCAAGTTTGACTTTAAACAGGTCAAAATGACCCAAATACACTTTAATAGACTTAAAGCATCCAACTTTAACTTAAACAGGTCAAAATGATCCAAACACACTTTAATAGACTTAGAACATCTAATTGTAACTTTAAACGGGTCAAAATGACCCAAACACACTTTAATAGACTTAGAACATTCAACTATAACTTTAAACGGGTCAAAATGACACAAACACACTTTAATAGACTTAGAACATCCAACTTGAGGCCAATTGTTGAATATGTTTGCTAGTATTATTAGTATCTGTTTTTATTAGTGTTGGTTGATCGTAATTTGCGAATTTGGGTCGTCTTTGACTTATAGTTTAAAAAGTTGGTTATCCATTTTACTGCAGTTATGCTGTCGAATTTTAGTAAAATAGTCAAGTGATTGTTTATTAGATTGTTTAATGCAGGACCGAATCCAAGAGGGATATACAAGATCCTCTGCTGAGTCTGATGGTGACTTATCCGCTGTTGTCACACCCCAAACGACGGCGGAATCATCGGGGCGGGACATGTAGACAGTTCATGAGCACAAGGTTGACTAAATTGAAATATATTAATCATTCAAATTCATTTCAAGTATTCAAGACAAAACCAAATCAAACCAAGTACATAAAATGAAATACATAATCCTTTATTTAAAATTATCTAGGTCCAAAACTTATGTGTAGCAAGTCTTGATCAAAATCACACATTAGTACCTGAAACATGAATAAAATAAGGTCAACTAAAAAGTTGGTGAGCATACACAAGTTTATACATAGGTATTGAATAATTGTAAATGATCAAATCCTTACATAACATGATAAAATAAGGCATTTATGGAGAGCAACTATTGTGTAACCAAAGTACAATCAAACCTTTGTAACTAGCATGCAAAATTGTGTTGTCGGTAACATTCACCCCAATCTGGGTGGGTTTGTCAGACTCAATAGATCTATCATTGTTTACCTTCGGCTTGAATAGTTAATGATTGCACATAAATTGCACACAAAAGTTAGCACACCTAGCACTCAGGCATAAAGCTCAAATTGCACACATGAATGTAAAGAGAATTTGTATTTGTGTAGTTTGTGTAAATGTAAGCAATAGTTTGTATAGTGTTCATGTTCCACCCAAAAAAATGTAAAAGAGTAAAATGGGCTATGTAATACTCACATGATTCAAAAGGCGTAGCTAACACGAGAGACTAGATAGTAACGAGATCCTTGTAATACACAACGTTAACCTAGAGTGTAATATGTATCGAATTAATAGTGTGCACAATAGTCTATGTATAAGTCTAGGGTTGAATTGGATGTGTGTTCAAAGAGTTGGAGTTGTAGGCGTTAAGTTTTGTTAAGTATAACCTAAATAAACAATCTTTGTTTAAATATAGATTAAATAAATAATTGTTACTTTATTTATTTATTTATAAAGGTATGTGAGTTATTCATTTAGTTATAAAAATAACTGGCGTAATATATTAAACATAAATTTAATAAATAATAATTTTTTACCCTATTTATTTATTTATAAAGATGCGTAATTATGAAGTTGTGTAAATAATGTTTATGTGTAGGGTTTAAATGATAACTATACATTTAACTTTGTAGGTTATAATAAATAAATTTTATTTATTTATTTATTATTTAGAAATAAGTATTTGATCGTTTTAAACAAAATTAATATTTTATAAATTTTATAAAATCAATTGTTTTTATTTAAAAATTAATTTACATATTTAGATTTTTGCATTAAATATTTAACGTACAAATTTTTAGTTATAAATTCATAATAAGATGAATTTATATAGAAAATTTATAAATTTGATTTTTTTTATTGTGTTAAAAGTAAAATTTAAATTTTATAAAACTTTGTATAAAGTGTTTATAAAATTTTCCCCAAATTTTATAAATAATTCACTCAAAATAAATACTCAATTTAAATTGAGTATTCATTACATAATTTTATAAAAATAAAGATTCTTATGTAAAAATTATAAAACTGGTTTCATCTTGTTCTAATATTTGTAAAGTTTATAAAAATAATTTTTTTTTATAGTTTTTGGAGTCTTAAAAACGGTTTTTAAATATAAGCAGACCTTGGGGCTCGAACCCGGGTCTGCGCTGGGAAGTCCGGACGAACAAACCACGAGGCCTGTGGTTGTGATGAATGACTGATTGAAATGGTTTTAACATGTCGTCGGGATGCCGGGCTTGGGTTATATATTTGCGCAAAAAGGCCGGACCGGTGGGTTTCGAACCCATGCCACCAGGTTCGGCGGCGTAGTAACTTACCGGCCGGACTAGGTGGTTTTGCTGGTTGATTACGGATTCGAATAAATTAAAACACGAGTTCAAAACAAAACCCCAAATCAGATTAGCGCCAAGAACAAAAAAAAACCCTAGAATTCAAATCGGTTCGAATCTGCGTTGCTAACATGAATTGATAAAGGGCTATTGTTCAGGATTTGATTACGAATCTAATGATGTAAAACTTACACGTTATGATTGGGCAACAAGTGCAGACGGCTACGAAGTTGGATCGGCTGTTCTTGGTGATCGATAGAAGTCCAGAAGCGAAAATCGGTTTGATCGAGGGTTGGGAGAGTTTGTGTGGACGTATACGAGAGTGGGTGAGTGATTTAATTCGTTTAATTTCATTCGTATTAGTCAATTCGATTTCAATTTGACCGTAATGTTTGCGGGGACTGATTACGCGTTAAATCACCGAATTGGGAGTGAATTGGGTCTTGATACAGGTCTAGGTACACCCGAGATTACCCTACGAGTGATTTACGGGATTGATTACGCGTCAATTACACAAATTAAATATGAATTGATGCTGTTTGACTTTGAGGAGTCAAATTCGTTTGAATTTGAATCTTTCCCGCTTATTTGAACGAAATGGCATGATGTTTGGGCCTGATTTAGGTCGATTTGTTGCGGGTACACAAGATAGAACCCTCTGGACTCGATTGCATCCATATCATGGCTTGGATTGAAAGGATTCGGCCCTGTTTGACTTTTTAAAGTCAAACAGGTCGATTTCTTGGGAGTTTGGATCAATTTTGACTTTTATATGTCAATCTATTTACATTTACGAGTTCAGGATTAAAAGGAGGGTTTCAGACCATTGTGTGTTTATATACTTGTATGTATTTAAAAAAAAATTAAATATATATGCATATAAAGGAATTTTAGAATTAATGAGGATTGGGATTTGTGATTTCGTATCGATAATTAGGGTTTAGTTGTTTGCACAAATAACTTTAAACCATTTCACTAGATTTGAATTTGAAACGTGTTACATTGTGTTGAAGGTAAAGACAAAAAAAACAGAAATATTACAGTATCCCCATGTTGAGGGAATTTCGTCCCGAAATTTAGCTAGTCGAGGCGACTGAATCAGCAAATAGGTGCGGGTACTTGAGCTTCATTTGGTCCTCACGTTCCCAAGTAAACTCTGGTCCACGCTTAGATTCCCAACGAATTTTGATAATAGGAATACGGCTGCGCTTGATTTGTTTGATTTCACGATCCATAATCTCTACGGGTTTCTCAATGAAGTGCATCGTTTCATCAATGTGCACGTCGTCAAGAGGTATATGGAGATTCTCGTCAGCAAGACATTTCTTTAGATTAGACACATGAAATGTAGGATACACATTACCAAGTGATGGAGGTAACTCGAGTTTGTAAGCCACTTTTCCAATCCTTTCAAGGATCTTGAATGGACCCACATAGCGAGGTGCTAGCTTGTCTTTCTTTCCAAAACGGATCACGCTATGTGACGTTACGGATTTTTCGTTCTCGCACTTGTATTATAATTATCGTGTAATCATTCTCTATTTTAATAAAGTGTAAGAGTTTTATTTGGTTTTATACAAATAGGTATTTTATTTTACGGATTTAAACTAATTACAATTTTATAAATTTTAAAACTAATATAAAGTTTTATATAAAAATCTAAATTTAAAAAGTTGTATATTTAATAAAATAACCTATTTAAATAAGATAAATAACTTTTATAAAAATTATTTATAATAATAAAAAATAAAATAAGTTTATAAAAACATTTTTAAATTAATTTGATTTAAAAGAAATTAAATTAATTTATTTAAATAAAAGTTTAGGGGTTGTATTGTAATTAAACAAACTAGAATGATTTAAAACTGAAATCGACTAAGGGGCTGTTTCTGGTCAATTTAAACTACAAGGGCCCATCCGCATTAATTTTAAGGGCTAATTCGAGTCAAACCAAACTCTAGGGACTAAATCTGTCAATTCTCGATTCGTTTATCCGGTCACCCCCTCCGATGGTCAGGCGGGTAAAGAACTTTCCGGCGACGCCCGACAAGGTTGTTTCTCTGCACCTCGACAGCCGCTAAAGGCTTCTCTAGCTTCGTCTCTCCCACGCGAACAAGACCCCCCGACCAATTGGTCTCCCCAACATAAGGATCGTCTGATCCTGTTGGTGGCCGAGAAACCCACGTTGGAATTCGCGCCCGACAGACCACTTCCACGTGTGTTGAATGTCTAGTTAGTTTCGTCTCATCCAGACTAGTGTCGGAACGTGCCCAATTGCACGTTTTAACATAGAAATCAAGCTCGGCTATAAATAGCCATGGTCGGCCCTGCACGAGCTCGCTACCCTCCTTCCACCCACTCTCACTCCAAATTGAGGATACCATCACCTTCGTCGACCCTGAGTGAAGCTGTGACCAGGACTTCAGGAGCTAATTCCACACAGAAATCGATTCCCGCTTGTGACTTTTTCAAGTTCAAAGACTGTGCCGACCAGACCCGTTGCGACTAGGTTCGAGCCTCAAAACGATTCCTCTGTCTTCTATTAATCCTTGGTAAGCAATTCAAATCGAAATCGCGGCATTCGCACGAGAGTTACCGGGCAAACCCAGTGTCCTCGGACACGGTTTGCCGGTCACCGAGGTCCAGCGACCAGACTTGCTGTTGTGTATTTAAATTATTCGATACACACATAACCAGCGAAGGGCAGTAGCCCGGCTGGTTATGCGTGTGTGTTTGAGCTACAGGTCGCGGGTTCGAATCCGGTTGGCCTTCGGCCCATTTTTTTTACTTCTGTTTTAATTCTATTTATTTTATTTAATTATTTTAACTTATTTTAATATTCTTTTTATACAATAAAGACTAAAACAAGTCGGTTTACTCAATCATTTATTTTGGAAACTATAAAAAAAAATTATACCTATTTAATTCACAAAAAATTTATAAAATAATAAATACTATATTTTTATAAATTTATTTAAATAGCTTCAACTTGCAAAAAGAATATATAAAATGATGACAAAAATAAATAAATAAAACTTTTATAAAATTTCATAATAACTACTAAATTAAAAAGAAATGTAATATTTTAACAATATATATATATATATATATATATATATATATATATATTTTTAAGTTAAAGCTATACAAAACCATTATCATTTTATTTTCATATGTTATACAAATAAATATTAAGGAAAATTTTATTAAAGCCTATATACATTTAAATACAAATACACACCTATACGCATACAATAATACCCATTTTTCTACATAGGGTATCAACGTGCTTAGGCTTCCACATACTTATCACCTACACGCGTGGAAAAATACCCGCTTACAAGGTGAGTTACATAGCCCCTATTTTACATTTTTATACGTTTTGGGGTGAAACATTATACATGCTACTCACATTGTTTATACGTGTTATACATGAGACTATATGCTTATTCTTTGGATGTACATACATTTAAACACAAGACAACCAACTATAATATTGATAGATCTATTGTGCCTGACCAGCCCACCCGGTTAGGGTGTTTATTACTGCATACTCGGATATAACCGCGTGTTATATTCAAACATATCGGATATAGTGGGTAACTATATTCAAACATACCGGACTTAGCTGTTGTGCTCTGTTCAAGCGCGTCAAACTCGGTTTGAATTGTGATTAAATAAATGATACATCATGTATACTATGTTTAACAAGATAAACAATGAGTTGCAAAACGATTTACAACTACTATTTACCGGAATTACTAAACCTATGTACTCACTAACTTTTTAGTTGACACTTGATTTAAATAATGTTTCAGGTTTGGATATGTGACTACTTGCCGAAGATTTCTCCACTTAAGAACTATGGACCTAGTTAAATAAATCAATGTTTTGAACTAGACTAGGTTATTTGGAATGTATCGTATTTGGATCTTGTTGTCTTTAAATTTAATTAATGAATTATGCAACCTTTTAGCTATCATGTGCTTTTGAACAATCATTCTATTGTCCGCCTTGATGATTCCGCCATCGGTCGGGGTGTGACAGATTGGTATCAGAGCCATGGTTATAGGGAATTAGGTTATTAGACACAATGACCTAGACTATAACCCTAGGACTCCCTTTTATGTGTTATGTGCTAAATGATAAATGGCTATGTGAATTATTTGTAGTTAGGTATTATTTGAATTTTCCCGAGTTTGGTACATGAGACTTATACACATACATACAAGACTTTGATACATGATACATACTTTACATACATATTTGACAAACAAACTTATGCAAACAAATACACTACCCATTCTTATCCATACTCTTTCCTAATCCGTATTAATTGCAACAATTCCTACACATTTTATACTCATAGACTCTCAAGTCTATCAAAATCTTATCTCGTCAACGACTTAATTTCTTGAGACCAGTAAAGGACACGTGCAATCTGGAAGGGTGACACCTATACATTGGGTTTTCTGTCTAGGAAAGCATTTCGTATAAATCCAAATAAACGGACCCGTACCTATAGGCTAAAGCATGTCTCTTGGAAAGTTTCGGGGAATTATTTAACGTTGATAAGTCAATGTATTCGCAAGGATACAATCCAAACTTAAACTCAAAATTTGGGGACGTTATAGCAAGATAGGAAGAACTAGACAAACATGCAAAGCAAATCATTATTACGGGTGCACACGTAATGACGATTTGTAATGCACGCAAGTCCCGGCAATTCCTATTATGCAAATAATGATCTATAACATCATGTCCTACCCGGAATAGATGACTTAGTTTCCCCCATCAACTTAGAATAAATACACATGCACTGGCACGCGTCATGATGAATCCCGTTTTTCTGCTTACATTATTTCCCGCTATAACTCATATATATCCATCTTATCTAAAATATCATTGTCTTTTCTTATGGTGTTAGAATGCCTCCTCGACGGGCAAACTCTAGCACTTCCAACCCGGATCTTGCTACTCTTCTTGCCCAGCTGGTAGGGCAAATGACCCAAGCAAATAACAACAGTGACGGGTCTCACAACATCCAAGGGAACGGTGGTACCAACCCGCCTCACTGCACGTTTAAGCACTTTAATTTGTGCAATCCTACAAAATTCTTCGGGACTGAAGGTGCTACCGGCCTACTTCAATGGTTTGTAAGCATGGAAAGCACATTCCTAAACAGCGACTGTCCCGATAATCTTCAGGTTCGTTATGCCACAAGTGTACTCCAAAAGAGAGCCCTCACCTGGTGGAACGGTGAGAAACGCACTCGTGGTGCTGAGGTTGCTACATCCTTATCATGGGATGATCTGAAGAAGGCCATGACTGATGAATTCTGTCCTCGGAATGAAATGAGGAAGCTCGAGGCTGAGTTTTGGGATCTTGCCCAAGACAGTGGGGATAATCTGGCCTACACCACCCGGTTTCAAGAGCTAAGTCTGCTGGTGCCTCATATGATCACTCCCCTTGCTCGGGGGATTGAAAAATACATAGGCGGCCTGCCTATGCAAATTCAAGATGCTGTGCTAGGAAGCAATCCTCCTACACTTGAAGCTGCTATCCGTCTATCTGCTACACTATCCGACAACCATGTCAAAGCCGGAACCTTAACAAGAAAGGGTTCCAAGAAGGTTGTTTCTACTCTTGCGGTTGTCAAAGATGTAAAACCCGAGTCTTCTAACCGCAACAAGAAACGAAAGGGTCGAAACTTCACAGCCGTAACTCCCGTTGTGCCTGCTATTCAAGCGGCCCCTTTGGGTCAAAACCCGAAAACTTATCAGGGCCCGAATCCCCAATGCTAGACCTGCAAGTACCATCATCCTGCCAACCTACCATGTCGATTGTGTTCAAGCTGCGGACGATATGGACACGTGGTCACTACTTGCCGTACTCGTCCTCCCCTCCATCAAGCTGCTCCAGCCAACCGCCCAATCTATCCGGCACCTCTCAATGGTCGAGCATGTTACGAATGTGGAGACCCAAACCATTTCCGTGACCGATGCCCAAAACTTCATCATCAAGGTGGTCCTCAAGGACGAGCGTTTAACATAAACGCTAATGAGGCTCAAGCAAACAACGACGTGATAAACGGTACGTTTCTCGTAAATAATCATTATGCATCCGTTTTATTTGATATCGGTGCCGATAGGAGTTTTGTATCTCTTACCTTTGAATCTCGACTTGCTAAACAAAGAACGAAACTTGACAATTCTTATTCCGTGGAGATAGCAAACGGAAAATCTATTACTATAAATTCGGTTATTCGCGACTGCAATCTCGAGCTTAATAATCACAAATTCTCTGTTGATATCCTTCCAATGCAATTAGGAAGCTTCGATATTATAATTGGCATGGACTGGTTATCCAAGCACCATGCCGAGGTTATTTGCTACGAAAAGTGTATTCGTATACCTCTCTCTTCGGGCGACACGTTAGTTATGTTCGGTGAAAAACCATGTCGTGGTCTTTAAATCATGTCTTGCACATTGGCACAAAAGTACTTGCGGAAAAAGTACATTGCCTTTCTTGGCCCACATAGTTGACACGAAAGACAAGGGTAAGAAATTGCAAGATAATCCAATCATCCGAGATTTTCCCGAGGTATTCCCCGAGGATTTACCTGGTCATCCTCCCCTAGACAAGTGGAGTTTCGTATCGACCTTGTGCCCAGGGCAACTCCCGTGGCAAAAGCCCCCTATCGTCTTGCACCTTCCGAGATGCAAGAGCTTGCAAGTCAATTACAAGAACTCTCATCCAAAGGATTCATCCGCCCGAGCCATTCACCTTGGGGTGCTCCCGTACAGTTCGTAAAGAAAAAGGATGGATCGTTTCGAATGTGCATCGATTATCGTGAACTCAACAAGCTTACGATTAAGAACCGTTATCCTTTACCCCGTATCGACGATCTTTTCGATCAGCTTCAAGGTTCAACATGTTTCTCCAAGATTGACCTTCGTTCCATGTACCATCAACTTCGTGTTCTCGATGAAGACATTCCGAAGACTGCCTTTCGGACTAGGTACGGTCACTACGAGTTCATGGTCATGCCATTCGGTTTGACTAATGCACCTGCGGTCTTCATGGACCTCATGAACCGTGTATGCAAACCTTATTTGGACAAGTTCGTGATCGTTTTCATTGACGACATCCTCATCTATTCTAAAACGAAAGCGGAACATGAACAACATCTTTGTTTGATCTTAGAACTATTAAAGAAAGAACAACTATACGCCAAGCTCTCCAAGTGTGAATTCTGGCTAAAAGAGGTTCAATTTTTGGGACACATAGTCAACGATAAGGGAATTCATGTGGACCCGGCAAAGATCGAGGCGGTAAAGAATTGGAGTACTCCTAAGACTCCTACCGAGATTCGTTCATTCCTTGGACTAGCAGGTTACTATCGTCGTTTCATCTCAAATTTCTCCAAGATTGCGGTCCCGCTCACTGCCTTGACTCACAAAGGTAAGCACTACGAGTGGGGACCCAAGCAAGAGGAACTCTAAAGCACAAGCTCTACAATGCTCCTATTCTAACTCTTACTAGTGGTAATGACGACTTTGTTGTTTATTGTGATGCATCCAACCAAGGTCTTGGTTGTGTTCTTATGCAACAAGGTCAAGTAATTGCATACGCATCACGTCAACTCAAAGTCCATGAGAAGAACTATACGACCCATGATCTCGAGCTTGGTGCTGTCGTTTTCGCCTTGAAAATTTGGAGACACTATCTATATGGCACCAAATGCGTGGTTTTCACCGACCACAAAAGTCTCCAACATATTTTCAATCAAAAAGAGCTTAATATGAGGCAACGACGATGGGTTGAACTTCTAAACGACTACGACTGCGAGATCCGCTACCACCCCGGCAAAGCAAACGTTATAGCCGACGCCTTGAGTCGTAAAGAACGTATCATGCTTTATAGTGTTCATATTCATAACGATATCCAAGCCCGTATTCTCAAAGCACAACACACCTCGGTTACCGAGGGAAACATGTATCAAGAGATGGCATGTGGCGTAGAACTCTTGCTAGAAACCAAAGCCAACGGTCTATTATATTACTTGGACCGTATCTGGGTTCCCGATCGCGACGATCTTCGTATATTTTTAATGAACGAGTCCCACAAAACTCGATATTCGGTACATCCCGGAGCTGATAAGATGTACATGGGTCTCCGTTAGCAATATTGGTGGCCCGGCATGAAAAAGGATATTGCCTTCTTTGTGGCAAAATGCCTAACTTGTTCTAAAGTGAAGGCCGAACACCAGAAGCCTTCCGGTCTCCTCGAACAACCTGAAATTCCCGTGTGGAAGTGGGAGAACCTTGCTATGGATTTCATCACCAAACTCCCACGCGCTTCTAGTGGGCACGATAGTATCCGGGTTATTATCGACTGACTTACAAAGTCTGCTCATTTCTTGCCTATTCGTGAGGATTATCGAGTCGAGAAATTGGCTCTGATCTACATTGATGAGATCGTAAGTCATCACGGAATCCCTTTGAACATCATCTCCGATCGTGATTCATGTTTTACTTCCCGATTTTGGCAATCATTGCAATCAGCACTTGGTACTCGTTTGGATTTAAGTACGGCTTACCATCCTCAAACTGATGGACAAACCGAACGAACAATCCAAACTCTTGAGGATATGCTTAGAGCTTGTGTCATTGACTTTGGTGGCAATTGGGATTCTCACCTACCACTGATTGAATTTTCCTACAACAACAGCTACCACTCAAGCATTAACATGGCACCGTTTGAAGCTCTTTATGGACGGAAATGTCGTTCACCGATTTGTTGGAACGAAATTGGTGAAGCATAAATCACCGGTCCCGAGCTTATCCAAGAAATCACCGATAAAGTCTCTCTTATCCGTGACAACATTCGAGTAGCAAGGAGTCGACAATAGAGCTATGCCGATAAACGACGAAAACCCTTGGAATTTCAAGTTGGAGATATAGTTCTTCTAAAGGTATCACCTTGGAAAGGCGTAGTCCGATTTGGAAAGAAAAGAAAACTTGCACCTCGATATGTGGGTCCATTCAAGATACTCGAAAGGGTAGGAAAAGTGGCCTACAAACTCGATCTTCCTTCAGAACTTAGCAACGTTCATCCAACCTTACATGTATCAAATTTGAAAAAGTGTCTAGCCAATGAGAATCTCCACATCCCTCTTGACGAAGTGCGTATTGACGAAAAAATGCACTTTGTTGAAAAACCCGTGGAAATCATGGACCGAGAAGTTAAGAAACTCAAGCATAGCCGCATCCCCATTGTCAAGGTCCGTTGGGAATCTAAATGTGGACCCGAGTTCACTTGGGAACGTGAAGACCAAATGAATACCAAGTATCCTCATCTCTTTTCATAGCCTCCACTAGTTGAATTTCGGGGCGAAATTCCTCTAACATGGGGAGACTGTGACGTTTCGGATTTTTCGTTCTCGCACTTGTATTATAATTATCGTGTAATCATTCTCTATTTTAATAAAGTGTAAGAGTTTTATTTGGTTTTATACAAATAGGTATTTTATTTTACGGATTTAAACTAATTAGAATTTTATAAATTTTAAAACTAATATAAAGTTTTATATAAAAATCTAAATTTAAAAAGTTGTATATTTAATAAAATAACCTATTTAAATAAGATAAATAACTTTTATAAAAATTATTTATAATAATAAAAAATAAAATAAGTTTATAAAAACATTTTTAAATTAATTTGATTTAAAAGAAATTAAATTAATTTATTTAAATAAAAGTTCAGGGGTTGTATTGTAATTAAACAAACTAGAAGGATTTAAAACTGAAATCGACTAAGGGGCTGTTTCTGGTCAATTTAAACTACAAGGGCCCATCCGTATTAATTTTAAGGGCTAATTCGAGTCAAACCAAACTCCAGGGACTAAATCTGTCAATTCTCGATTCGTTTATCCGGTCACCCCCTCCGATGGTCAGGTGGGTAAAGAACTTTCCGGCGACGCCAGACAAGGCTGTTTCTCTGCACCTCGACAGCCGCTAAAGGCTTCTCTAGCTTCGTCTCTCCCACGCGAATAAGACCCCCCGACCAATTGGTCTCCCCAACATAAGGATCGTCTAATCCTGTTGGTGGCCGAGAAACCCACGTTCGAATTCGCGCCCGACAGACCACTTCCACGTGTGTTGAATGTCTAGTTAGTTTCGTCTCGTCCAGACTAGTGTCGGAACGTGCCTAATTGCACGTTTTAACATAGAAATCAAGCTCGGCTATAAATAGCCATGGTCGGCCCTGCACGAGCTCGCTACCCTCCTTCCACCCACTCTCACTCCAAATTGAGGATACCATCACCTTCGTCGACCCTGAGTGAAGCTGTGACCAGGATTTCAGGAGCTAATTCCACACAGAAATCGATTCCCGCTTGTGACTTTTTCAAGTTCAAAGACTGTGCCGACCAGACCCGTTGCGACTAGGTTCGAGCCTCAAAACGATTCCTCTGTCTTGTATTAATCCCTGGTAAGAAATTCAAATCGAAATCGCGGCATTCGCACGAGAGTTACCGGGCAAACCCCAGTGTCCTCGGACACGGTTTGCCGGTCACCGAGGTCCAGCGACCAGACTTGCTGTTGTGTATTTAAATTATTCGATACACACATAACCAGCGAAGGGCAGTAGCCCGGCTGGTTATGAGTGTGTGTGTTTGAGCTACAGGTCGCGGGTTCGAATCCGGTTGGCCTTCGGCCCATTTTTTTTACTTCTGTTTTAATTTTATTTATTTTATTTAATTATTTTAACTTATTTTAATATTCTTTTTATACAATAAAGACTAAAACAAGTCGGTTTACTCATTCATTTATTTCGGAAACTATAAAAAAAAATTTATACCTATTTAATTCACAAAAAATTTATAAAATAATAAATACTATATTTTTATAAATTTATTTAAATAGCTTCAACTTGCAAAAAGAATATATAAAATGATGACAAAAATAAATAAATAAAACTTTTTATAAAATTTCATAATAACTACTAAATTAAAAAGAAATGTAATATTTTAACAATATATATATATATATATATATTTAAGTTAAAGCTATACAAAACCATTATCATTTTATTTCCATATTTTATACAAATAAATATTAAGGAAAATTTTATTAAAGCCTATATACATTTAAATACAAATACACACCTATACGCATAAAATAATACCCATTTTTCTACATAGGGTATCAACGTGCTTAGGCTTCCACATACTTATCACCTACACGCGTGGAAAAATACCCGCTTGCAAGGTGAGTTACATAGCCCCTATTTTACATTTTTATACGTTTTAGGGTGAAACATTATACATGCTACTCACATTGTTTATACGTGTTATACATGAGACTATATGCTTATTATTTGGATGTACATACATTTAAACACAAGACAACCAACTATAATATTGATAGATCTATTGTGCCTGACCAGCCCACCCGGTTAGGGTGTTTATTACTGCATACTCGGATATAACCTCGTGTTATATTCAAACATATCGGATATAGTGGGTAACTATATTCAAACATACTGGACTTAGCTGTTGTGCTCTGTTCAAGCGCGTCAAACTCGGTTTGAATTGTGATTAAATAAATGATACATCATATATACTATGTTTAACAAGATAAACAATGAGTTGCAAAACGATTTACAACTACTATTTACCGGAATTACTAAACCTATGTACTCACCAACTTTTTAGTTGACACTTGATTTAAATAATGTTTTAGGTTTGGATATGTGACTACTTGCCGAAGATTTCTCCACTTAAGAACTATGGACCTAGTTAAATAAATCAATGTTTTGAACTAGACTAGGTTGTTTGGAATGTATCGTATTTGGATCTTGTTGTCTTTAAATTTAATTAATGAATTATGCAACCTTTTAGCTATCATGTGCTTTTGAACAATCATTCTATTGTCCGCCTCGATGATTCCGCCATCGGTCGGGGTGTGACACGTTATTCCATGGAGACACCTTTAGAAGGACAAGATCACCGAGTTGGAATTCCAAGGGTTTTCGTCGTTTGTTAGCATAACTCTTTTGCCGACTCCTCGCTACTCGAATGTTGTCACCGATTTGAATGATCTTATCGGATGTTTCTTGGATTAGCTCGGGACCGGTGATTTGTGCTTCACCAATCTCGTTCCAACAGATATGAGAACGGCACTTACGACCATAAAAAGCTTCAAATGGAGCCATGTTGATACTTGTGTGGTAGCTATTGTTGTAAGAGAACTCAATTAGGGATAGATGTGAATCCCAATTGCCACCAAAATCAATTACACAAGCTCTAAGCATGTCCTCAAGAGTTTGGATTGTACGCTCGATCTGACCATCAGTTTGGGGATGGTAAGTAGTGCTCAAATCCAATCGTGTACCAAGAGCAGTTTGGAGGGATTGCCAGAAATGGGAGGTGAACCGAGCATCTCTATCGGAGATTATGTTTAATGGAACACCGTGACGGCTCACAACTTCATCAATGTAAATTCGGGCCAATTTCTCAACCCGATAGTCTTCACGGATAGGCAAGAAATGAGCGGATTTGGTGAGACGGTCAATGATTACCCAAATACTATCATAACCTCTTGAGGAGTGAGGAAGTTTGGTAATGAAGTCCATAGCTAAATTCTCCCATTTCCACACAGGAATTTCTGGTTGTTCAAGTAAACTGGAAGGACGTTGATGTTCGGCTTTGACTTTAGAGCAAGTTAGACATTTGGCAACATAGAGGGCAATGTCTTTCTTCATACCGGGCCACCAATATTGATGGCGAAGATCTTGGTACATTTTATCCGCACCAGGATGGATAGAATAACGAGTCTTGTGGGACTCGTTCATGAGAAGTGTACGAAGATCATCGCGATCGGGGACCCAAATACGGTTCAAGTAATAAAGTAAGCCATTGGGTTTTGATTCGAGCTGAAGTTCAACACCGCACGGCATTTCCTCGTACATGTTACCCTCGGTGACCGAGACGTGTTGAGCTTCTAGGATACGATTCTGCATGTTGGTTTGAATTTGGACACAATGAAGCATGACATGGTCCTTTCGACTCAAAGCGTCGTCGACAACATTCGCTTTGCCGGGATGGTAACGAATCTCGCAGTCATAGTCGTTAAGGAGTTCAACCCAACGTCGTTGCCTCATATTGAGTTCTTTTTGGTTGAAGATGTGTTGGAGACTTTTATAGTCGGTGAACACCACACATTTTGTGCCATAGAGGTAATGTCTCCAAATCTTCAATGCGAACACAACCGCACCCAATTCGAGGTCGTGCGTTGTATAATTCTTCTCATGAATCTTAAGTTGCCTCGATGCATAAGCGATTACCTTGCCTCGTTGCATGAGGACACAACCGAGACCTTGGTTGGAGGCATCACAGTAGACGACTAGGTCATCATTCCCATCAGGGAGAGTCAAAATAGGGGCATTGCACAACTTTTTCTTGAGAGTTTGGAAAGCTTCTTCTTTCTTTGGTCCCCATTCATAAGGTTTACCCTTGTGGGTCAAAGCGGTGAGAGGAACAACAATCTTAGAGAAATTTGAAATGAAACGACAATAATATCCCGCAAGGCCAAGAAATGAACGAACTTCGGTGGGGGTCTTAGGGGCATTCCAATTCTTAACAGCTTCGATCTTAGCAGGGTCAACATGAATTCCTTTTTTGTTGACGATATGACCCAGGAATTGAACCTCCTTTAGCCAAAATTCACATTTGGAGAACTTGGCATATAGTTGCTCTTTCCTCAAGAGGTCCAAAACCAACCTAAGGTGTTGCTCATGATCGGATTTAGTTTTGGAGTAGATTAAGATATCATCAATGAAGACGATCACGAATTTATCAAGGTATGGTTTGCACACACGATTCATGAGGTCCATGAAAATCGTGGGTGCATTGGTTAGCCCAAAAGGCATAACCATGAACTCGTACTGACCATACCTTGTTCGGAAGGAAGTTTTTGGAATATCTTCCTCTTGTACACGGAGTTGGTGATAACCGGATCGAAGATCAATCTTCGAGAAGCAAGTAGAGCCTTGAAGTTGATCGAAGAGGTCATCAATCCTAGGCAAAGGGTAACGGTTCTTGATGGTAAGCTTGTTGAGTTCGCGGTAGTCAATAAACATGCGGAATGATCCATCCTTCTTCTTGATGAATAAAAAGGGTGCACCCCACGGTGAATGACTTGGACGAATGAAGCCCTTGTCGGAGAGCTCTTGGAGTTGACTTGCAAGTTCTTGCATTTCAGAAGGTGCAAGACGGTAAGGAGCTCTAGCCACGGGGTTAGCTCCGGGTATAAGGTCAATGCGAAATTCTACTTGTCGAACGGGTGGAAGACCGGATAGATCTTCGGGAAATACTTCGGGAAAATCCCGAATGATGGGAATGTCTTGGATACCCTTCTCTTTGACATCCTTTTGAACAACATGAGCTAAGAAGGCTACGTACTTCTTTCGTAAGTACTTTTGGGCGGTAGTGCATGACATTAACTTGAGTCCTTTGCAAGGCTTTTCACCAAAGACCCTTAAAATTTCTCCCGACGGTAGAGGTAATCGGATGCACTTCTCGAAATAGATGACTTCGGCATGATGATTTGATAGCCAATCCATGCCTATGATGATATCAAAACTTCCTAGTGGCATTGGTACAAGGTTGATTAGAAATGTATGATCATTAAGTTCTAGAGAGCAGTCATGAATAACCAAGTCAATTGTAAGGGAGTCACCATTTGCTACCTCGACGGTGAAGGTTTTCTCTAATTGGGATCGTGTCTTTACGAGTAAGGGTTCAAAGTTAAGTGGCACAAAACTTTTATCGGCACCAGTATCAAATAAAATGGAGGCATATTGACTATTAACAGGGAACGTACCATTGACCACATCATTGTTGGCTTGAGCTTCATTGGCGTTTATGTTGAAAGCATGCCCACGAGCTCCGCCTTGTCTAGCATTGATGAACCTTGGGCACTGGTCACGAAAATGATTTAGGTTACCACATTCATAACAAGCACGCCTATTTGCAACAGCGGGAACACCTTGATTAGCCACTTGGGGTTTGGTTCGGTTTGGTGGGTTGACTTGGCCTGCAAGTGCTTTGGCTCTACAAACATTGACTGTATGGCCATATTTCCCACGGTGAGTGCAAAGGCGACATGGAATGTTTTGGAGATGGTGATAGTTGTATGTGGCATAGAGTGGGTAGATCCCAACATATGGCTTTTTGGCTGGTGCTTGAACCATAGGCGCAGCTTGGTTAACAGGGATAGCAGGAGTGACCATAGCATAGTTTCTAGCCTTTCTTTTTTATTATTACGAGAGGGTTCAGTTGTGGCTTCTTTGATGTGTGTGGGAGGAGTTGTGGTGTCGCAAACTTTCTTGGTGTCTTTTCTAGTCAGAGTTCCCGCTTTCACATGGTTGTCGGTTAATGTAGCAGATAAGCGGATAGCATCTTCGAGTGTTGCGGGATTTCTCCCTAAGACAGTATCTTGAATTTACCTAAATATACTTCTCAATGCAGCGGGATAAAGGTGTGACCATATGGGGCACAAGGAGACTCAACTCATGGAACCGAGTTGTATAAGCTAGACTTTCACCACCATCTTGGGCAAGATCCCGAAACTCGGCTTCTAGTTTCTTTACCTCATTTCGAGGACAAAATTCCTTGGTCATTAGCCTTTTAACCACATCCCAAGGTAAGGCCATTGCTACTTCCACGCCTCTAGTTCTCTTTTCCCCATTCCACCACGTGAGTGCCCGTTTTTTTAAGACACTTGTGGCATGACGAACACAAAGGTTATCGGGGCAGTCACTATTGAGGAAGGTATTCTCAATACTTTCGAACCATTGAAGAAGTCCCGTAGCCCCTTCGGTACCATAGAACTTAAGAGGATTACACGAATTGAAGTGCTTGAAGGTACATTGCGGTGGGTTGGCACCACCACCACCATTAGTTCCATGGGTACCACTAATGGCTCCATTAGCTTGGGTGAGTTGAGCTACAAGTTGTGCAAGGATAGCAGCAATGTCGGTGTTGTTGTTGGTCCCGGTAGCACGACGGGGAGGCATTCTACAGATTTGCACAAGACAAGAAAAGATGTAAGAACTTATGAAAGTTATTTGGATTTAAAAGGATAAGGTGGCAAATAAAATAGTTGATCATACTTTGGATTGTACTCAAATAGTGATAAAATCACTTGAATACTATGACACATTAAGGTTAATTAAACTCATATAATTTTCAAGGAGACATGCTTTAGCCTATAAGTAAACACTCATCCCGGGAATTCCCAGGAAAGCATACGGGTCCCTCGGTTGATTGGGATTTATATGAAATGCTTTCCTAGACAGAAAACCCAGAATACAGGTTCCAGATTGCACGTGTCCTCTAATAATTAAGAAAGTTTAAAAACCTTAACGAGGAAATAAAGAAATTTTATGGATTTAAGTCCATTAAGTTTCCACATGCTATGATGATGATGACAGAGGAATAGGTAAGAAGGTTATGAGGCTTAGGGTAAGGGAAGGGATATTGTTCATTTAATTTATTATTCAAGTATAGTTTAATAAGTCATGAGTTTTAACAATTAAGATATCAAATAATTAACATATCAAGCATGTAACACATAGCATGTAGCACATATCACATAATCATCAAGCATGACATATGTGGGTGTCCTAAAGTTATAGTCTAGGTCGAGGGAGTCTAATAACCTAGTTCCCTATAACCAAGGCTCTGATACCAATCTGTCATACCCCAAACGATGGCGGAATCATCGGGGCGGGACATGTAGACTGTTCATGAGCACAAGGTTGACTAAATTGAAATATATTAATCATTCAAATTCATTTCAAGTATTCAAGACAAAACCAAATCAAACCAAGTACATAAAATGAAATACATAATCCTTTATTTAAAATTATCTAGGTCCAAAACTTATGTGTAGCAAGTCTTGATCAAAATCACACATTAGTACCTAAAACATGAATAAAATAAGGTCAACTAAAAAGTTGGTGAGCATACACAGGTTTATACATAGGTATTGAATAATTGTAAATGATCAAATCCTTACATAACATGATAAAATAAGGCATTTATGGAGAGCAACTATTGTGTAACCAAAGTACAATCAAACCTTTGTAACTAGCATGTAAAATTGTGTTGTCGGTAACATTCACCCCAATCTGGGTGGGTTTGTCAGACTCAATAGATCTATCATTGTTTACCGTCGGCTTGAATAGTTAATGATTGCACATAAATTGCACACAAAAGTTAGCACACCTAGCACTCAAGCATAAAGCTCAAATTGCACACATGAATGTAAAGAGGATTTGTATTTGTGTAGTTTGTGTAAATGTAAGCAATAGTTTGTATAGTGTTCATGTTCCACCCCAAAAAGTGTAAAAGAGTAAAAGGGGCTATGTAATACTCACATGATTCAAAAGGCGTATCTAACACGAGAGACTAGATAGTAACGAGATCCTTGTAATACACAACGTTAACCTAGAGTGTAATATGTATCAAATTAATAGTGTGCACAATAGTCTATGTCTAAGTCTAGGGTTGAATTGGATGTGTGTTCAAAGAGTTGGAGTTGTAGGCGTTAAGTTTTGTTAAGTATAACCTAAATAAACAATCTTTGTTTAAATATAGATTAAATAAATAATTGTTACTTTATTTATTTATTTATAAAGGTATGTGAGTTATTCATTTAGTTATAAAAATAACTGGCGTATTATATTAAACATAAATTTAATAAATAATAATTTTTTTTATCCTATTTATTTATTTATAAAGATGCGTAATTATGAAGTTGTGTAAATAATGTTTATGTGTAGGGTTTAAATGATAACTATACATTTAACTTTGTAGGTTATAATAAATAAATTTTATTTATTTATTTATTATTTAGAAATAAGTATTTGATCGTTTTAAACAAAATTAATATTTTATAAATTTTATAAAATCAATTGTTTTTATTTAAAAATTAATTTAAATATTTAGATTTTTGCATTAAATATTTAACGTACAAATTTTTAGTTATAAATTCATAATAAGATGAATTTATATAGAAAATTTATAAATTTGATTTTTTTTATTGTGTTAAAAGTAAAGTTTAAATTTTATAAAACTTTGTATAAAGTGTTTATAAAATTTTCCCCAAATTTTATAAATAATTCACTCAAAATAAATACTCAATTTAAATTGAGTGTTCATTACATAATTTTATAAAAATAGAGATTCTTATGTAAAAATTATAAAACTGGTTTCATCTTGTTCTAATATTTGTAAAGTTTATAAAAATAATTTTTTTTATAATTTTTGGAGTCTTAAAAACAGGTTTTTAAAATATAAGCAGACTGCGCTGGGAAGTCCGGACGAACAAACCACTGGCCGAGGCCTGTGGTTGTGATGAATGACTGATTGAAATGGTTTTAACATGTCGTCGGGAGAAGACCGGGCTTGGGTTTTATATTTGCGCAAAAAGGCCGGACTGGTGGGTTTCGAACCCATGCCACCTGGTTCGACGGCACGGTAACTTACCGGCCGGGCCAGGTGGTTTCGCTGGTTGATTACGGATTTGAATAAATTAAAACACGAGTTCAAAACAAAACCCCAAATCAGATTAGCGCCAAGAACAAAAAAAACCCTAGAATTCAAATCGGTTCGAATCTGCGTTGTTAACATGAATTGATAAAGGGCTATTGTTCAGGATTCGATTACGAATCTAATGATGTAAAACTTACACGTTATGATTGGGCAACAAGTGCAGATGGCTACGAAGTTGGATCGGCTGTTCTTGGTGATCGACAGAAGTCCAGAAGCGAAAAGTGGTTTGATCGAGGGTTGGGAGAGTTTGTGTGGACGTATACGAGAATGGGTGAGTGATTTAATTCATTTAATTTCATTCGTATTAGTCAATTCGATTTCAATTTGACCATAATGTTTGCGGGGACTGATTACGCGTTAATTCACCGAATTGGGAGTGAATTGGGTGTTGATACAGGTCCAGGTACACCCGAGATTTCCCTGCGAGTGATTTACGGGATTGATTACGCGTCAATTACACAAATTAAATATGAATTGATGTTGTTTGACTTTGAGGAGTCAAATTCGTTTGAATTTGAATCTTGCCCGCTTATTTGAACGAAATGGCATGATGTTTGGTCCTGATTTGGGTCGATTTGTTGCGGGTACACAAGATAGAACCCTCTGGGCTTGATTGCATCCATATCATGGCTTAGATTGAAAGGATTCGGCCCTGTTTGACTTTTGAAAGTCGAACAGGTCGATTTCTTGGGAGTTTGGATCAATTTTGACTTTTATAAGTCAATCTATTTACATTTACGAGTTCTGGATTAAAAGGAAGGGTTTAGACCATTGTGTGTTTATATACTTGTATGTATTTAAAAAAAATTTAAATATATATGCATATAAAGGAATTTTAGAATGAATGAGGATTGGGAATTGTGATTTCGTATCGATAATTAGGGTTTAGTTGTTTGCACAAATAACTTTAAACCATTTCACTAGATTTGAATTTGAAACGTGTTACATTGAGTTGAAGGTAAAGACAAAAAAATCAGAAATGTTACAGCTGTCGATGAGTTTGAATGCATGAAGCGTGCATTGGGTCATCGGCGTGGCCATATCCGGGGTGTTGGTCGTGTGGTGAGTAATCCCACACCGGATGTGTTCAGTACTCCCCCTCCACAACCACATTGGCATGACGTTGATGAGCGTGTGGCTAGTCTTCAACAACAATTCCAAGAACAACAACAACGCAAAGACCAACAAGAGGAAGAACAGCGACTGCAAAATCAACAACGAGAGGAAGAACGTCGTATGCATAATTAACAAATGCTTGAAATGCAACGACAAATAGATGTAATGTGTCGAATGTGGGAGCGCCGAACTAGTAGCGACGATAATTAGCATGGAGTTGTTGAGCCTTTGCCTTTGTTGTTGGTGTTTGTCTTGAACAGTTTGCATATTTGTGTGTTGAACAAGTTTATGTTTGATTTGTTGTGTGTTGAACAATTTGGATGTTTGGTCTATGTTTCGGATATTAGTTTTTATCGGAATTGAATGTTTGAATGGCTTATATTTAATGATTTCCAGGTTTTTGTTTTTAGAAATTTAATATTTCAGAAAAAATATTAAAAATAAAAAAAACAGAAAATACATATACCAACGACATGTCGTCGGGATAAGCCTTTTTCAAAAATTATAAAAAAAATGAAAAACCCTATACGGACGACATGTCGTCGGTATACATGTCATCCGTACAGGGCTGGATTCCATACCGACGACATGTCGTCGCTATAGATTTTCTTTATGAATTATTTAAATAAACCCTATACCGACGACAATCTTGGGCTATTGGTACGAGACAATCCCGACGACATCTATACCGACAACAAGTCGTCGGTATAACCTATCCCAACGACAAGTCGTCGCTATAGGGTAAAAAAAACATTGTCGGTATAAGGTGATACTGTTGTGTATGGTCGGTCACATTCTGGTGAACTGTCCTGACAAGAACCAAGGGAAACAACCGGTTGTTCATCAACAAGCTGTTTCTCCCAAGACACCATCAGTGAAGCAACACCAGAATCCCAAATCAGTGAAACCTCCCTTGTTTCCAAACCAATTCCATGCAAACACCGGAAACCATTTCAATTCTTCCAAATACACTATTTTGCCAAAAAAAAAATTCAAAAAATAGAGTTTATTACATGCTAACAATCATTGGAATTTAATTAATTTTTACAATTTTGTGTGCATCAGGTTACACCAAATACTATACATTTGAAAAGCTATGGAGATGGGATTCTATGACTAAAAGCCTTTTTAACCATAATAAACCCACTAATTAAATTAAAGTCATGAAATTATCAACATATAACAAGTGGAGTTGATTCCACATTCTAAAATCATTTCGTGCAATTCATAAGTGGAGTTGATTCCACATTCCAAAATCATTTCGAATAAGAAAGGCATAAATAGAGCTCATAATTCTTAAGAATGTGTTACGTATACATAACACTACTATGTGTTACGTATACGTAATACTATGTGTGTATATATACGTAACACTATGTGTTACGAATACGTAAGCCAATACTTAAAATGTTTTTTTGACAAAAATGTTATATTACATTAATAATCTTATAAATAAAATAAAATAAAAAATTATTATTATATGATTAGTTAAAATTGATTCTTTAGTGGTTTTCTTGGTTTTCGTCTAAGAATAAAAGAGATGCATGTTCAATTTTTTTGACGGCAACACGTAGATATTCTAAGATAATTGAGTTTTTTCAGGGCAACACCTAGAACATCTGACCCAGGAGAAACCCCCTACTGGGTAAATCAGACCTTTTTTTGTTGTTGTCCGGGTTCAAACCGACAACCTTTCATTTAGAAGTCACCAGAAAACCGACAGGACAAAGCCACTTTAGTAATTTTCAGTAATTGAGTTACGACCTGGAAGTGTTGCTCATTCATAAATGAATAAATCAAACCCACATATTCCGAAGCACAAGGGATAAGTATTTATGTTTTGGACACATGTGCACACACAAGTGGCTGCTCCAAATTCCTACTCTTCAACTACAAGCCAACACACTCGACTATCCAAGTCTTTCCTTCTTGTAAGCCTGTCGACCACTGTTAGGAACAAAAACTTTCATTTGGCCTCTGTGTTTCATGTTTTCTTGCCAACAAAAATCTGCATTTAATTTGAATGATGGGTTCAAAATTTGTGCAATTACTTGTAATCATATCCATAAACCTTTCAATACTAACAGCTCAGATTACTGATCGTAAGTTGAATTCTTTACTGTTCTCGGTAATTTTACTGATTTTATGTCCATCATGTTGTGAATCAAAATCTTGTTTTTCTTGTATGGTTTAATTGTTATTCTTCAGGCTGTTAAGGCTGATTGGCAGACACACCACCCACCTGGATGGCTCTGATCCGTGTGGCGGCAGTTGGGAAGGCATTACCTGCAAAAACGGTAGTGTGACCGCAATGTGAGTCCTCTGTGACCGCTATTTAGGAGGTTCTATATATGTCCAAAGTATATGCTGAGGATCTTTAAATCCATTTGACTTGATCTATATCATTAAACCATTTATAGGGAAAAAAAGTGTTTTAGAAACAAAATTGTAATTGTGTTATGTCTTTCATTATTTCATACAACTCTAGCACCTTGGGAAGCATGAAATTGAAGGGTGAGCTCCCAGGAGACATCGGGCAGTTTACCGAATTGCAGATTGTGTAAGTCCTAATCTTTTTTATCGTAGTTCCGATGGTTCACTTCTAAGCAATCTATTATGATTGTTTCGGTATGTAGAGATCTGTCTTACAATAAAGCTTTGACTGGATCACTCCCTTCGCAAATCGGGAATCTGAGGAAATTAACAAACTTGTATGTAATTTTACATTCTATTCAGAAAAGCGGTCGCTATAACGAAGTTTTTTAGTAGTGAACGAAGTTTGTTAGTTATGAACTTGAACATTTAATCTTGTATTTTCAGAATCCTAGTTGGTTGCAGTTTCACCGGTGCTATTCCAAACAACATTGGAGACCTTGAAAGTCTCATCTTTTTGTAAGATATGTCCTCTAAACAATACTAATCGCTTTGAGGTGTCAATCACTACTAGATAAAAAGTGAGTTTGCTACGAAATATTTCCGACGCAAATTTTCCGTCGCAAATTGCTACACATTTGCGACAAAATAGTGACGAAAATGAAAACCCTATCCTTTGTCGTAAATGTGTAGCACATTGCGACACATTTCCGACAACACCAATAATAATCTTAATAATTATATTAAAAATACCTTTTTAACTAAATTATAATAATTAATATTGATTTTGTCGCAAATGCGTCGCAATTTGTGACACATTTCCGACAAAACCAGTAATAAACTTAATAATTAAAATAAAAAATAGTTTTTTAATATATTTATAATAATTAATATTGTTTTTTGTCGGAAATGCGTCGCAATTTGCTACACATTTCCAACAAAACCATTAATAATCTTAAAAATAAAAATAAAAATACCTTTTTAATATATTTATAATAATTAATATTGTTTTTGTCGCAAATGCGTCGCAATTTGCGACACATTTCTGACAAAACCAGTAATAAACTTAATAATTAAAATAAAAAATAGTTTTTTAATATATTTATAATAATTAATATTGTTTTTTGTCGGAAATGCGTCGCAATTTGCTACACATTTCCGACAAAACCATTACTAATCTTAAAAATAAAAATAAAAATACCCTTTTAATATATTTTTAATAATTAATATTGTTTTTGTCGCAAATGCGTCGCAATTTGCGACACATTTCCAACAAAACAATTAATAAATAAAAATAGCTTTTTGATATATTTATAATAATTAATATTGTTTTTTTGTCGGAAATGCGTCGCAATTTGCTACACATTTCCGACAAACCATTAATAAGATGTTTTAATTTTATTGTTATTATTTTTATTTTTAAAAACTTTTTTCTATTAAATATATAAACATAATTATTTATATTATTACGATTATTATTATTAGTATTATTATTATAAACATAGTGAGATTAATAATCATATTTATAAAGTTTTATAATAATAATAACAATAATTAATATAAAATCAAATATTTAATTTTGCGTCGGAAAAGTGTCGGAAATTTCCGACACAATTCCGACAAAAACGTTTTTCAATTTTCTTTCTATTATTAATATCATTAAAAAGGTGTTTTAATTTTATTTAAAAATATTTTAGATATATAAACATATATATTTATATTATTGTGATTATTATTATTTATAAAGTTTTATAATAATAATAATAAATTAAGAAAGGTGTTTTACTTTTATTGTTATTAATTTTATTTTTAAAAATATTTTTTTATTTTAAATTTATAAACATAATTATTTATATTATTATGGTTATTATTATTATTAGTATTAGTATTATTATTATTATAAACATAGTGATATTAATAATCATATTTATAAAGTTTTATAATAATAATAACAATAATTAATATAAAATCAAATATATGTCCTTTGGTTGGTAATTCACATTCATCGTTTCAAGTTTCATTTATAATAGCTTGTTTTGTATTTTTGTAGTAATGCCACTTCTCGGAAAGTAACAACAGATTGACATTACATGGACAGTGAGGGAAGAAGATATTGATGTGTGTAATGTCTCCCTTTACATATATTTCTTTTATCTTCTTGTTTTTGTTTTTGTCTTTTCTAATTTCTATATTTTTTGTGGGCTATAACCGAAATGTAACATGTTAAAACAAGCTCCTAGTGAGCAGTGTTTGACTATAGTAAAATAATCAATCACTCATGAATTATCACATGCAATTTGGTTTAGCTATTTATGCTCGGGTATACAGTAACTAACATTATTTTGTTTAAATTTTTTAGGTTGTGTGGGTTCTTGTTAGTTTTGAGATCAGGTTGATTGCTCAAAAGCTTGGAAATACCATGCAGTCCTGTTGCACCAGCACCTCCACTGCTACCGCCTCCACCTACACCTACACCTACATCGTCGCCTACTTACAACTGTCCAATTTGCTTTGCACCGATGATTGAGGAGACACCACAAAATGTGGTTACCTTTTTTGTGGCAGCTGCATCAGAAGTGCCCTTTCAGCTCAAGCCAACAGCCCTACGTGCTACTAGGTGTATTATTTATGTATTATATTATTGTATTTGTAGAGCCCTTCGTGCTAAAAAGTGTATTGTTTTTGTATTATATTTATGTATTTGTGGGTTGAATTTGTAAAACAGTTTTGGAAAATTAAATTTGATTTGTTCTGCTTTGAATCTGGATTATTTTAATTTTTTAATTTTTAATTTTTAAAACAAATTGCGTCGCAAATTCGTTGCAAATTCCGACACATTTGTGACAAAAATCATAATATTATTTTATTATTTAATATTATTAAAGAAAAAATAATTAAACACAAGAAAATAATAAATAAAATATAAAACAATCCGTCGGAAATGTGTCGGAAATTTCCGACACATTTGCGACAAAACATTTTATTTAGTTTTCTGTTTTATTAAATAAATAAAAAGAAAAAAAGATAATTATGTTAATAATTATAAAGATAATAATAATTCTGATAATTATAATTAGGAGTTTGTGTAGGAAATGCGTCGGAATTTCCGACGCAATATTTTTGTCGCAAATTTGTAGCAAATTGCGTCGGAATTTTGTCGCAAATTTTTTCCGACAAGGGTTTTTCCGACAAAAGATTTTTGTCGCAAACGCGTCGGAATATCGTGTTTCCGACGTATTTCCGACGCAAATGTGCGTAGCAAACTCGATTTTTTTTAGTAGTGAATTGAGGGGAGTGGGTTTTGTTTTATTTCTAGTAAGAAAAAAATGGATAGTCACAAAATTCATTTTAAATGAATTAAGAGGGTGAAGGTGTCGAAAGTGGCTATCAAGACGGTTCAACCTACTTCAAGTCCTCATAATTAGGGCGTTTTTTATATAAAAGAGTCGGATGAAATTCATTCTAAACAAAATTTTCATAATAATTTCTTCAATAAATCTATAAATTGTAATCCTATGTTTATAAGGAAAAAAAATACAAAACTTCAAGCATTTAAAAAAAATCTTATATTCTTCTTGACGAGCAAGAAAGTGATATAATAGATAATATCCATAAAACATGCTACTATAATACTTTTGTCAAAATAAATAGTTAAAAAAAAGTCCTCCAGCCCAAATTAAAAGCCACAGAAATTTTCAGGACCGTTTAAAAGTTAGTGAGTCTAAAGTATATCATTATTATTAGAGTTAAATACACGCACTACAAGAAAATGACCTTGTGCCGACGGCGCCTATACCGACGACACTTGTCGTCGGGATAGGATAATTTGGAAATTTGAGAAGGGAGACCCTATACCGACGACATGTCGTCGGCACAGGGTTGAGCCAGATGGAGGGAAAACATGGCGCCCAATGAAAATTTGGAAAAAATCTATACCGACGACATGTCGTCGGTATAGGTTAATTTGGATTTTCTTTTTTTTCTTTTATTTAATAAATTTTCGTCGGTGGATTTTTTTTTTAATTAAAAACAATTATGGGAAAACTGTATACCGACAACATGTCGTCGATATAGAGTTTTTTACTTTATTGACCGGTCAAAACCCTACGAAGACCTATACCGATGACTTTTCGTCGGGACAGGGGACCTATTGCGCCGACATTCGAGCCTATACCGACGACATGTCCTAAAATTGGGCTAAGGCTCCAAATGAGAAGAAACGGGCCGTATATCCCACTGTTATAGTACGTATAGATGTGTTATTAATACTTACAATTTCATAACTATTAGATTTATAATTACTTTCCATTTGTAGGATTATTTTGATCTGGACTCCTGGAGAAACACTGATAAGTGGCGAGGCGTTGAACTCGGAATCACCGCCGAGTGTCAGAGGGCGTATAAAGATCACAAGAGAGAGTTGAAATTTCACTTCGAGGAGAATGGGGATACGATGATGTGGAGGCGGCGATGAATAATCCACCAGAGATCTTGATAAAGAAACTTGGGAGACTTTGATTAATTAGCTGTTTTTAGATGCGAGCTATAAAAACCGCTCGAAAAAGAACAAACAAAACCGATCACAACAACGTTACCCAAGTTACCATGACAGCAAATCATACGCCCAACGCCGACACATGGAGGTATGAAATACAATTGTTAGTATTATATAAACATGCTTATTAATTCTTAGTGATATTATTTTTGTTTTTCATAGGGTACCGGCCCAATTGATGTGTTCAAATCGACCCGTTATAAAGAAGGGACCGGTTGGGCCAACATGTAAGGCCCCTTTCCCGGGTAACCTCATTTGTTAGATTTACTCATAAACATAGTCATAAATACTGAACTTAAATTAAATACATTCGAGAGTAGCGGAAGCAAACATCATTCGAATTCATAACATAACATAACATAGCATAGCATAACATAACATAACATAACATAACATAACATAACATAACAGCGGAAGTCTTAACAATTAAAAATATAAACATTGTCTTAACATATATAAAAGTGGGATGGTAGTCGTTTGCCGGGTAACCATCACGTCTTCGCACGACCCTTCCTTTCTTGACCTGAAATGTATACTAAAAGTCAGCTAACGCTGGTGAGTTCTAGTTTAAAAACAAGCAGACATAACATTTATCTTATCGTTAAGTATTATATATATATATATATATATAATATACGTGCATTTGCATATTCATTGCTTTACTGTTCTCACATAACATTCATACTGAGTATATACATATATACATACATACTTACTTTGGGGAGAACATTCATTGGTCATACACATATGGGTGATCAACCCGTCATAACTGTCGCGTGAGTCACAAAGACAAAAACCGTGAGAACTACCGTCGTAGTCCTTTTCATAAACCGCCCAGCCCTAGAAACCGTCCGTCGTAACATAAATCCGTCCGGCAACCTTTGTCCGTCCGCCTAAACCCGTCCTACCGTCGTAGTCCGATCATTCGCCCGTCTGCCCAAAGGCATCCGTTTCCCATGCGGCTATTATGCATGCAACCGTTCTACATGTAATAAGACATTTTCTTCGACCGTCCATGAGTGCCTTTTATACGCCTAGCTTATGAAAGAACGTTTTTGTCCCGGTTGCAAAATAGTCACGTGGTCGTCCGTCTATCGAAATAGCCGTTGTCATCGAAGCGTCCATAACGTTTACATACATTCATAACAAGCAATATATAAAATATATAGCAAGATTTCATTCATTCACGTTATGTCATTTCTTTCATTCATTCTTTAAAATCATACGTTTCATTCTTTGTTCATCATTCATTTTGATACATATATGTATATATCACGTATGATCACATTGGCATTTATAACATTTATTCATTTATCATATACACTTCAGCCCCAAAACATTTAATAAGGTTTGCATATAACTTAGGGGGGCACATAGAACTCACCTGATGAGCTAGTCTCGTCCAATCCTAACAAAGGTCCAATGAGTGCCACACACGATATGGATTGGTTAATTACACATACATCAGACCTAATCCCGACTCTAACGGTTAAACCATTCTGAATTAGGCGACTATACTAACTTTACTAACCGGCCTGATGCCTGCGCACTTAGCAAGTGCGCAGGGCCTTGCTCTTACGTACTTAATAAGAGTGCATACTTCGTTTCATGCGTACTTGATAAGTACGCAGGACCTTCTTCTTGCGTACTTGATAAGTACGCAGAACATTCTTCTTGCGTACTTGATAAGTACGCAGGATCTGCTTCTTGCGTACTTGATAAGTACGCAGGACCTGCTTCCCCACAAAAACCCTAACTTTCGCATGCGGATCTGATCGTGCCAATCTTACAACTTTCTTTGTTCAAAACATGCGGTTTTCATTCTAGATGTTAGTCCTAAGCTTATTTTCAAGTTTCACCTGTAAAAACGTCACTTATTTAGCTAAAACCCAAAAATCCCAAATTAAATAAAAACTCAGTTTAGGGTCGAATCGTTACCTGGATTGGGATTCGGAGGTTTTGCTCACGAGCTCAGCAGTAACGTGCTCCTTCAATTCCGGGTCGATCCGTCAACTTTCTCTATCTAGGCCCGAGCTCTCCTTTCTCTCTCTAACTTTGCAAATGGTAGAAGTTTGCAAGTTTGAGGCTTTCTTGGCCCTTATATACATGGGCTTCCCTCAGCCCGTTGGAGCCGAGCCCAAGCCCATCCTTTTCCTTTCATTTTTTTTTGGCGATTAAATCTCGATCGCGTTATTATTTATTTATTTACTATTTTAGGGATGTTACAAGTCTACCCTCCTTAAAGAGGTTTCGTCCTCGAAACCGCTTATACGTTAAACAATTGAGGGTATAGTCCCCTCATCTCGTCTTCTTTATCCCATGTCGCTTCTGACCCTTTTTCTGTGCTTCCATTGTACTTTAACTAGATGAATCGACTAATTGCGTAGTCGTTTCTCAGCTCGGTCTAGAATGGCTATTGGTTCCTCCACATAATTTAGACTGTTATCCACTTCGATCTCGTCGTAAGGTATGTGAGCCATGTCGTCAGCTAGGCACTTGCATAAGTGCGACACGTGGAACGTAGGGTGTATTCCACTAAGCTCAACGGGTAGGTCGAGTATGTAAGCAACTTGACCCACTCTCTCTAAAATCTTGAAAGGTCCGATAAACCTTGGACTTAGTTTGCCACGTTTTCTGAATCGGATGATTCCTTTCCATGGTGATACCTTTAACAGTACCATGTCCCCTACTTGAAACTCTAAATCCCTTGTTCTCTTATCCGTGTATGATTTCTGTCTGTCTTTTGTGGCTTTCATTCGAGCCTTGATTTGATCAAATTTCTCGGAAGTAGCTTTGACCACTTCTAGACTTGCAAAATCCTTTTGTCCAATTTCCCCCCATACAACATTTCAAATGGCGGCATGCCAATAGTTGAGTGATAGATGTTGTTATATGAAAATTTTGCCAATGGTAGATGGCTGTCCCAGCTCCCACCGAAGTCAATGATACAGGCCCGGAGCATGTCCTCCAAGGTCTGAATGGTTCTTTCAGATTGACCATCGGTTTAAGGGTGGTAAGCGGTGCTGATGTTCAGTCTAGTGCCCATCGCTTCATTGAATTTCTTCCAAAACCTTGACGTGAATCTAGTATCCCTGTCGGACACAATCGACAGCGGCATACCATGTCTGCTCACAATCTCCTTGATAAATATTTCTGCTAGCTTTTCAGATGAAGAAGTCTCATGTATTGGCAAGAAGTGAGCACTCTTTGTCAAGCGGTCGACGATCACCCAAATGGTTTCATTGCCTTTAGTTGTTTGTGGTAGCTTGGTAATCAAGTCCATCGTGATCTCCTCCCACTTCCATTCCGGTATTGGTAAAGGTTGCATTTTACTGCATGGCTTCTGGTGCTCGGCCTTAACTAGTGAACACGTTAGGCACTTATTCACGTATTCGGTCACATCACTCTTCATGTCGGGAAACCAGTACTCTTTCTTCAAGTCTTGATACATTTTGTTTATCCCGGGGTGGATTGAATAGCGAGACTTATGGGCCTCATCGAGGATTTTGTCTCTGAGCTCACCAATCTTAGGTATCCACATCCGTCCAAACCTCGTTCGTACACCGTATGCATTTGCATCCAAATTCTCTTGTTGTCCGACTATTCTTTCTCGTTTTATATTTCTTTCTAATAGTGCTTCATCTTGTGCCTTTGATATTTCACTCATCAAATCTGGTGTTATAATCAGCTGACACGCTTTGATTCGGATAGGTGTCGATTCTTCCTTTCTACTTAAAGCGTCAGCCACTACGTTTGCCCTGCCTGGATGGTACAATATCTCACAATCATAGTCTTTCAGTAGCTCTAACCACCTCCTTTGTCTCATGTTTAATTCCTTATGTTCGAAAAAGTATTTCAGGCTTTTGTGATCGGAGTAAATGGTGCATTTAACTCCATACAGATACTGCCTCCATATTTTCAATGCGAAAACTACTGCCGCTAACTCTATATCGTGAGTTGGGTAGTTAACCTCGTGAATCTTTAGTTGTCGCGAGGTGTAAGCAATTACCTTTCCTCGTTGCATAAGTACACATCCTAAACCTTGACCCGAAGTGTCAGAGTAGACTACCAAGTCTTCATTTCCCTCAGGTAGAGTCAAGACTGGAGCTTGGGTTAATCGTGTCTTAAGTTCCTCAAACGCATTGTTTTGGGTTGGACCCCATTCATATTTTACTTCCTTCCGTGTAAATTTAGTTAGTGGCGAGGCTATCCTCGAGAAATCTTGAATGAACCTTCGATAGTAGCCTGCCAATCCCAGAAAACTTCGTATCTCTGTTGGCGTCTTCGGGACGTTCCATTCCTTTACTGCCTCAATCTTTGCTGGATCTACCATGATGCCGTTTGGGTTTATCACATGACCTAGGAATTAGACTTTCCTAAGCCAGAACGCGTATTTGGAGAATTTTGCGTACAACTTTTCCAGCTTTAGCACCTCAAGAACCTCTCTTAGGTGGCAGTGGTGATCACCCTCGTTTTCCGAATATATCAGTATGTCGTCTATAAAAACTATCACTGATCGATCCAACATTGGTTGACATACTCTATTCATCAAGTCCATGAACGCTGCTGGTGCATTGGTCAATCCGAAGGACATCACGAGAAACTCATAATGCCCATAACGTGTGCGAAACGCGGTCTTTGGTACGTCTTCTTCTCTTACTTTCAACTGATGGTAACCCGACCTAAGATCGATCTTTGAGAACCAACTCGCACCTTGAAGTTGATCAAAAAGGTCGTCTATTCTAGGCAGTGGGTATTTGTTCTTTACTGTCCTCTTGTTCAGTTTGCGGTAGTCAATGCACATGCGCATGCTGCCGTCTTTCTTCTTTACAAATAGTACCGGAGCGCCTCATGGTGAAATGCTCGGTCTGATAAATCCTTTTTCTGTTAATTCCTCTAGTTGAGATATCAATTCTTTTATTTCTGACGGAGCCAATCGGTAGGGGGCTTTGGCAATGGGCTCAGCTCCTGGCAGTAAGTCAATCTAAAATTCTATTTCCCGATCGGGTGGCAGCCTAGGTAGATCCTCAGGGAATACTTCCGGAAAGTTGCACACCATTGGTACATTCTTAAGTCCTTTCGTTTTCATTCTATCGTCAATAACATATGCCAGATAAGCTTCGCAACCGCACCTCATGTAACTTTCGGCCTTGATCATCGAGATGACGTTCGGCATCGTGCAATTACAATCCCCATAAACCATAATTGGACTGCCGCTAGGAGCTTTGAGGTGTATCCTCTTACGTTTACATATGATTTGAGTTTCGTTGGCAGCTAGCCAATCCATACCCAATACTATATTGAATACTCCTAAGGTGAGAAGGAATAATCTAGAAGGAAACTTATGGCCCTCTATTTCTATGATGCAATCCTCTGTTACTTGGAATACTGCCGAATTTTTACGAACTACAGTTTGTACGCTAAAGGCCTTTTGTGGCGTTGATAGTGCAATCTAGTTTACGACTAAATGCATTGGATATAAAGCTTTTACTAGCACCAGAGTCAAATAAAATAGCAGCATGTTCATCATTAACTAGGAACGTACCTGACACAACATCAGGGTTTCCCCTTGCTTCCTCCTCAGTCAAGGCGTAAGCTCGAGTCCTAGCCTTCGGCTGTTCCTTTTCAGCTTCCTTTTCCTTTCCCGAACCGGATTGTCTGGTTTTCCTGCAATCCCTAGTCAGGTGTCCATATCTTCCACAAGTTTGGCACTTGACGTCCTTTAAGCAATCTCGAGAGTAATGCCCTGGCCTCCCACACTTATAACACATGGTTGAGCCAACAAGACATTCGCCTTGGTGTTTCTTTGAACATTTCTTACAAACTTCATATCCTTCTGTCCTAGGCTTCTTCACCTCAGCGGTGTAGTTTCCTTTTCCATTTCCTTTGAACAAGTTCTCCCATTTCCGTTTCGGAGCTTCGGGAGTTGTGTCCTCGTTAGCATAATCGTCATAGACGATTCCAGACAGGTTAACTACCGATTCGAAGTTCGATGGTATATTAGCTTTTACATGAACACGGACCCTTTGAGGTAGGCCTTCACATAGTACTTAATCATTCGTTCTTCTATCTCCATGAGGTGGGGTACCAGTTGAGCTAGCTCATTGAACCTAGAAGTATACTGGCGGTGCGTCTTGCTGCCAGCCTTGAAGTTTAGGAATTCATTTTCCACTCGATCAATTTCGTTCTGGGGACAGAACTTTTGGATTATCAGCTGCTTCAAGTCTTCCCATGTCATTCTGGCAAGAGCGTTTGGCGATTTTGTCCTCTGAATGTTCCTCCACCAACTTAGTGCCTCATTGGTGAAAGAATGAGCAACATACGTAACAGCCTGGTCCGGTCGACACTCGATGATGTTGATTACAATGTTCATCCTCTCAATTAATTCGAACGTAGCCACTGAATCCTTGTTCCCATCGAATTTGGGTGGGTTTCCGTCCTTGAAACATTTGTAAGTACACCCACGATTGCTTGATCCTACCTTTACTTCATCCCCATCACTGTCATACACTTTCTCTTCAAGGTCTCCTTCCTCCTCCTCTCTACTTTTCTTTAGTGCCTCGGATAGTAGATCAGGCAATAATTTTTTCAGAGTGAGTACAACTTCACGGGCAATAGCATCCCTGACCTCGGGTTCCAACTGTAGAGACCCTTGATTGTCTTTCCCAGTTAGGGTCACATCTATTTCGTGCACACTCTCTTCCTCTTCATGTCTTTGATTCAATGGAGGTCTACCGACTCGGCCAGTGCGACCGCCTCGGCGTCGTGTTCTTCCTCCACCAGCCATAGTTCCTAGTTTCCTGATAGTTATAAAGGGAATACATCAACAGTACGAGCAAGGTAAATTTTTAATTACAGTGACCGGTTTGTGATTACTAATTTACATTGCTTTCGGGTTCAAAACTCTTCAAATCGGTTGTGACATTGAAATCTATTTGTTCTAAGTTAAGGTATCTATTCTTATCCAAGTGCATTAACTTTAGTACTTACTTACCGTGTACTGACATCCATGCGTTGGTCCCATAATCAGCTTGAGTCCAGACATTTAGGGATGTCTGAATCTCTCAAACTATTGCTCTGATACCAACTTGTAAGGCCCCTTTCCCGGGTAACCTCACTTGTTGGATTTACTCATAAACATAGTCATAAATATTGAACTTAAATTAAATACATTCGAGAGTAGCGGAAGCAAACATCATTCGAATTCATAACATAACATAACATAACATAACATAACAACGAAAGTCTTAACAATTAAAAACATAACATTGTCTTAACATATATAAAAGTGGGATGTCAATCGTTTGCCGGGTAACCATCACGCCATCGCATGACCCTTCCTTTCTTGACCTGAAATGTATACTAAAAGTCAGCTAACGCTGGTGAGTTCTAGTTTAAAAACAATCAGACATAACATTTATCTTATCGTTAAGTATTATATATATATATATAATATATGTGCATTTGCATATTCATTGCTTTACTGTTCTCATATAACATTCATACTGAGTATATACATATGTACATACATACTTACTTTGGAGAGAACATTTATTGGTCATACACATATGGGTGATCAACCCGTCATAATTGTCGTGTGAGTCACAAAGACAAACACTGTGAGAACTACCGTCGTAGTCCTTTTCATAAACCGTCCGGTCCTAGAAACCGTCCTTCGTAACATAAATCCGTCCGGCAACCTTTGTCCGTCCGCCTAAACCCGTCCTACCGTCGTAGTCCGTTCATTCACCTGTCTGCCCAAAGGCATCCGTTTCCCACACGGCTATTATGTATGCAACTGTTCTACATGTAATAAGGCATTTGCTTCGACCGTCCATGAGTTCCTTTTATACGTCCTAGCTTATGAAGGAACGTTTTTGTCCCGGTTGTAAAATAGTCACGTGGTCGTCCGTCTACCGAAGTAGCCGTTGTCATCGAAGCATCCATAACGTTTACATACATTCATAACATGCAATATATAAAATGAAAGCAAGATTTCATTCATTCACGTTATGTCATTCTTTCATTCATTCTTTAAAATCATACGTTTCATTCTTTGTTCATCATTCATTTTGATACATATATGTATATATCACGTATGATCACATTGGCATTTATAACATTTATTCATTTAGCGTATACACTTCAGCCCCAAAACATTTAATAAGGTTTGCACATAACATAATACAACTCACCTGATGAGCTAGTTCGTCCTGTTCTAACAGCGGTCCAATGAGTGCCACACACGATCTGGATTGGTTAATTACACATACATCAGACCTAATCCCGACTCTAATGGTTAAACCATTCTGAATTAGGCGACTATACTGAGTTTACTAACCGGCCTTGCTCTTGCGTACTTAATAAGTGCGCATACTTCGTTTCATGCGTACTTGATAAGTACGCAGGACCTTCTTCTTGCGTACTTGATAAGTACGCAGTATCTACTTCTTGCGTACTTGATAAGTACGAAGGACCTGCTTCCCCGCAAAAACCCTAACTTCGCATGCGGATCTAATAGTGCCAATCTTACAACTTTCTTTGTTCAAAACTTGCGGTTTTCATTCTAGATGTTAGTCCTAAGCTTATTTTCAAGTTTCATCCGTAAAAACATTACCTATTTAGCTAAAACCCGAATATCCTAAATTAAACAAAAACTCAGTTTAGGGTCAAATCGTTACCTGGACTGGGATTCGGATTCAGAGGTTTTGCTCACGAGCTCAGAAGTAACGTGCTCCTTCAATTCCGGGTCGATCCGTCAACTTTCTCTCTTGGCCCGAGATCTCCTTTCTCTCTCTAACTTTCCAAATGGTGGAAGTTTGCAAGTTTGAGGCTTTCTTGGCCCTTATATACCTGGGCTTCCCTCGACCTGTTGGAGCCGAGCCCAAGCCCATCCTTTTCCTTTCATTTTTTTTTGACGATTAAATCTCGATCGCGTTATTATTTATTTATTTACTATTTTAGGGATGTTACACAACGCGACTGCATCATCAGATTATGCAAGTCAAATGATTATGTTGTTCGACTTACTAGACTTAGAACATCCAACTGTAACTTTAAACGGGTCAAAATGACCCAAACACACTTTAAGACACTTAAAATATCCAGCTTTAACTTTAAACGGGTCAAAATGACCCTAACACACTTTAATAAACTTAGAACATCCAACTGTAACTTTAAACGGGTGAAAATGACTCAAACACACTTTAATAAACTTAGAACATCCAACTCTAGCCCAATTGTTGAATATTTTTGCTAGTATTATTAGTATTTGTTGTTATTAGTGTTGGTTGATTGGAATTTATGAATTTGGGTCGTTTATAACTTATAGTTTAACAGGTTGGTTATCCATTTTACAGCAGTTATGCTGTCGAATTTTAGTAAAATAGTCAAGTGATTGTTTATTACATTGTTTAATGCAGGACCGAATCCAAGAGGAGTATACAAGATCCTCTGCTCAGTCTGGTGGTGACTCGTCTGCTGTCGATGAGTTTGCATGCATGGAGCGTGCATTGGGTCATCGGCGTGGCCATATCAGGGTGTCGGTCGTGTGGTGAGTAATCCCACACCGGATTTGTTCAGTACCCCCCTCCACAACCACATTGGCAAGAAGTTGGTGAGCGTGTAACTCAACTTTAACAACAAGTCCAAGATCAACAACAACGCGAAGCCCAACGAGAGGAAGAACGTCGTGTGCATAATCAACAAATGCTTGAAATGCAACGACAAATGGATGAAATGCGTCGAATGTGGGAACGCCGAACTAGCAGCGAAGATAATTAGCTTGAAGTTGTTGCGCCTTTGCCTTTGTTGTCGGTGTTATTGTTGAATGTTTGAACAATTTTTATGTTTGTGTGTCGGACAACTTTATGTTTGAATATTTGGTTTATGTGTCGAACAGGTTTTTGTATCGAACAATATGTTTCGGATTTCAATTTTTGAATGGTTTGAATTATCTGATTTGCAGGTTTTGATAATTAGAAACTAAATATTTCTGGAAAAATTTGAAAATTAAAAAAAAAATAAAAAAACAGAAAAACCTATCCCGACGACATGTCGTCGGCATAGGTCTTTTTCAAATTTAATTAAAAAAATTGGAAATAGCCTATACCGACGACATGTCGTCGGTATAGAATTTCTTTTTGAATTTTTTAATTAAACCTTATAGCGACGCCATGTCGTCGACATAGGTCGACCTATGCCGACAACACCTATACCGACGACATCTTTGGCCTATTGGGACGAGGCAATACCGACGACATCTATACTGACGACATGTCGTCGGTATAGGCTATACCGACGACAAGTCGTCGCTATAGGGTCAAAAAATATCGTCGGGATAGGGTGATACTGTTGTAGTGACGGATGCTCTAAGTGGTATGTTTAAATATGGATTTGGTTTCTAATTTTGAAAAATTACACTGTCAGTATCAAGTTATGCATAAACGTAACATGTTTGGTCCTTGTAGTGGATGACAGTTAACTTTTCTGTTAAATATTTTAAAAATGACTAAAATACCCCTACTTAACTAACTGTCATCCATTTCAGTGACCAAACATGTTACGTTTATGTATAATTTGGGACTGACACTGTAATTTTTAAAACTTAGGAACTAAATCCAAAATTTAGACATAACACGAAACATCTAGGTACTTAACTCTTATTATTTTATTATTATAACTATTGACAAAAATGAACCCCTTTTGACACTTATCTGATGCGCTCACTTTCTAACCTTTACTAGCTACCATATTGCACATATATGTCATTGACTCTATGATCGGTATTGCATAGAACTCTGAATTCAAACGACTTCACGGCCTATTCCAGCTTCAGTGGGCAATCTTACTAATCTGTATTGGTTAGATCTCTCGGATAACAAGCTCACAGGAAGGATACGAGTTTCAAACGGGATAACGCCTGGTCTTGATATGTTAACCCAAGCGGGACACTTGTATGTTTATGTCCATATACTTCTTCTCCTAAAACAAAAGTTCACTAATTAATATTATTTCTTATTGTTTTCAGTCACTTAGGAGACAACCAGCGTTCAGGTGATATCCCACATACACTCTTCAACTCGAGCATGGAACTAGTTCATCTGTATGTTGTTTAATCCTATGAATGATTAATGCAACAAAAAAGCATAATGGATCACTAGAAATGAACTTATACTCGATCTATCAGGTTATTAGAAAACAACAAGCTTACGGGCACTATTCCATTCACCCTCGGACTTGTCACGTCTCTTGAAATTGTGTGAGTATCGTTCCGTAACTAATTGTTTACTTTGGATTCATTATTTGATTTGTATGTCCTGTTTGTTTACTTTGGATTCATTATTTGATTTGTATGTCCTGTTTTGAATCAGACGCCTCGATAGGAACTTTTTGAGTGGGAATGTCCCGTCAAACATCAACAATCTTACCAATGTTACCGCGATGTAAATCCGACAACCTCAAACACTAGGTTTACCATTTTTGGTTTGAGATATGATGTTTGATAAATTGTCATTCATAGGTTCCTGTCAAACAATCAATTGACCGGCCCTATACCCGATCTCAAAGGCATGAATGTCCTGAACTATCTGTAAGTATCTGTTTGTTGACGGATTGCTCAAAAGAAAACGTCTTCAAGATTCAAGAAATCATTTTCTTCTGTTTGCAATGATTTAAGCAATAATACTTTTGACCAGTCCGATGTTCCTGAAGACCCCAGACATTCAACAATAATCAATCATTATCAAGAACAAGATGAAGATGGGATTAACCCTAAGAGCCTTTCATTGATCGATCTAAACCGATAGTTTGATACATGCGTTCAATGCCCTATATATACAGACACAAGGGATGAAACGACGTGACTATTGAATCCTATGGTCGCATCCCTTCAAACTCATTCAGTTTCTATCTTTGAATGTGTACACAAATGACCCCTATACTATTAATAAATACATACTAGACACAAACATAACTTTACACTAATTACACTTTTAACCCGTTAAACTTGGATATGACAATTAGTCTAACAATCACCCCCCTAATTGTTAATCCAAGTTTAAGTCTTCAACTCGAACTTGCGTCCTTCTTTCTTGAACGAGAATGCAACAATTTGAAATCCTCTCGTACTTGCTTTCTGGCCCACTTGCTAACCAGTTCTTGCTTGCTTTCTGGCCTACTTGCTAACCAGCTCTTGCTTGCTTTCTGGCCTACATGCTAACCAGTTCTTGCTTGCTCCTAACCCACTTGCTAATCAGGTTCTGACCCACTTGCTAATCAGATATTCTTGCTTGCTTCTGGCCCACTTGCTAACCAGTTTTTCTGACCCACTTGCTAATCAAGTTCTTTGCTTAACCGGAATTGACTTGCTTGACCGGTAGTAACTTGCTTTGACCAACGTCTTGGTCTATACTTGCTAATTTTGAATCACAATGATTCTAACTTGCTATTTGAACCAAAGGATGGTTCTACTTGCTATTTGAACCTAAAAGGTTCTGAACTTGCTATTGAATCTTAAAGATTCAATTTTTAACCTGCTTTGAATCACTAGGATTCGGTTTAACTTGTTATATGAACCATGGGTTCGGACTTGCTATGAACCACACGGTTCGACTTTCCTTTTTTCTTTCGTACTTTCCTTTTTCTTTTTCTTGCTTTGCCTCCTTGCATTTGTGATTTTGTTATAACCAAATTCAAAATCCTTTCTTGATCCGAACACCCTTCTGACTCTTGCCATTGAAACCAAGAATGGTTCAATCTTGCTTGTTATGCAAATTACAAAGGGTTCAAGTATTTTTGCTTGCTAATGCTTCCTCCTTTCTTTAATCAATCAAAGGGATTCTAACTTGCTATGATCGGGAATTCTACTTGCAATTTTGAAAACAGAAACTACGCAATAATTAAAGGAGTACTTATCTCAATGATGATTCCTTCCTTCAATTTTATGTTACTGTCTTGCAAAGAAAAATGTAGCCTTCAATCCTTCTGTTTGCTGCTTTTGATTGACCACATGCTTCAACTTGGTCTGAATTTTGTCTTACTACTGCTTTGTTTTCTTCTGTTGCTGTTCCGAAAACAAAATGTTTCTTTTGTATTTCTTATGTGTAGACACCAACCATACCAAAGTCAAAATTGGTGTTCTTCTTTATGCGCCAAAACCAACTGTTCTCCTTCCCGTTCTGCGACGCTAATCAACTTAATGGCTTCATTCTTCCTTCGATTGACTGCATAGAGAACAAAGTCCTGGACGCCTTCTTCGGTTTCTTCCCCCTGATCGATTGAATTTCTTACTGCTTACTTTCTTTTAATCGATTAACTTGAAACCAATGATGCCTCCTGTTTGATTTTCCGTCGCTTCTCTCTTCTGCCTCCCCTTAATCGATTAATGTCTCGAAACGACGATGCCTTCATCTGATCGTTGTCGTTTCCTTATTACTCCTTGCCACGAATCTGCCCTTTTCTCTTCACCGTCCTCTTGTTTTTTATTCTTCTTAACCTAGGGCTCTGATACCAAAGAAGATCCCAGACATTCAACAATAATCAATCATTATCAAGAACAAGATGAAGATGGGATTAACCCTAAGAGCCTTTCATTGATCGATCTAAACCGATAGTTTGATACATGCGTTCAATGCCCTATATATACAGACACAAGGGATGAAACGACGTGACTATTGAATCCTACGGTTGCATCCCTTCAAACTCATTCAGTTTCTATCTTTGAATGTGTACACAAATGACCCCTATACTATTAATAAATACATACTAGACACAAACATAACTTTACACTAATTACACTTTTCACTCGTTAAACTTAGATATGACAATTAGTCTAACAGTTCCCTCATGGTTTTCTACTCTACAGGATTTGACAACCATGTAAGAAAAATGCTTGGATTAAAGAACATCTTCAATACTTGACACTAAATGAATAACTAATTTATCTTTAAATGTTACCGTTGTAGTAAGATGCACAACACTAGCCCTTGGAGGAGAAGTGCCTGCTGCTTTTTCACCATTCCTCAATTAGAGAATGTGTTAGTACATCTCTTTGTTGAATGTTTAAAAACCGTTTCTACTTGCTAATGTTTGATAACTTGGTTCTTTTGACAATGACTTAAGTAACAATGGGATAAATGGGACCTTGAACATTAGTTCGAATCCTAACACACAACTTGAACTTGTTGATTTTCGATAAAACCAAATTGTGGACTTCACCCAACGACAAAGATACAATTTTGGTTTGATGTAAGCTTTTTAACTCCATACCATTTGCATGGATCTCTTATATGTAATTCCGTTAATCCATGTGTGTTTAAAGTTTAGGGGGTCTTTAGGCAATTTGTTTAAAGTGTAACTTTGAGTCATATTGTAATGTTTATCAGTTCATGGGTTTATTTATAAAGAACCCAAATTAGAAACTGTATTGGACGTGTTGTTTCATTAGGTTAAATAGAACAGAAAGTCCGGTCATATGTAAGTGTCAAGATTGCGATCGATTGTGTGTGAACAAAATTTGTGTGTTTGTGTGTAAATAATCTTAAGAGAAGATCGTGGGTTGACCGTGGTATCAGAGCTAAAGGCTCTTAGGGATAGAAGATTGGAAGAAACCATGGTGGTGCGGTGGTTAATCGTAGTGAACGATCACAGAGGAGTGATCGATTGGTGTTTGTGCGGTTAAAGTCGTTCTATTCGAGAACGAATTCAGAGGAAACGTGTGTCAATTCAATTGAATTGGAGGCGAAATCAAAAGAATACTGAATCAAGCCTGTTTAGTGTTGATTGATGTAGCAGCCGCTATCCACGCCTAGAGGTAATGGACAGAAGTTGCTCCTTTTCGGTATCTCCGGGAGATTTCCTATAAAACAAAGGACTTTTAGTCTCGCCGCAGGAACCTGAAGGGTGTCTTTGAGACCAGCCTCTGGCACGAGAGTAAGTGTCGGATTGTAGGGAGCTTTGATTACCAAGGAAGGATGATCTAACTCTTTCTATGTAAGTATGAAAGGGTTGTGTTTTTTTTATACCTAGCTAGTTCGCTTCTTCCTTCTTCATATACCCGAGAGCATGTCCTCTGCATTTAATGAGTGGGCTGTTGAGTTGACAGGTTTGGACAAAAAGGCTTTTCCTTTTGTCTTTGGCAAACTTCCCTTTACCGATGTTGTACTTCACTTTTCCCTCCTCAACCTTATTAAATGTGTTTGTCATATGGCATTTAATGGGTATGGATATTGTTCCTGCTCCATCTTTTTTGCCTTTTTACGGGGGTCCCCCTGCAAGTCCCCTTAGTCATTATTCCCTTTTATTTATGATAAGGACTAATGAGTTAATCCTTCTCTCATCATGTGCTGATTCCGTGTTTTTCTATTTACTTTGTGCGAGGTGTTTTTAACTACCTTTTGGTCATTTAATTATGGGTTGGTGTGGTTCATCATTTCGACTTGACAGTTAGAGCCCACCTTCTTTAAATACGTACGACCCAACCATCCATGTTGTGGCCTTTCCGGATCTTGCTTTTTGTCTACGTAGGGGTGTCTGGTGACTTAGGTATTCCTATTTTCTCTCATCTTTTAAATCTTTTGATTGTGATTTCCTGAGTGTTCTTCCCTTTTTGCTTCTTTTAGGTTATTTCGCTTGCTGGTTCCTCTTTTCGTCTGATTTGCTTCAAGTTATATCTTCCTCTTTCTTTGTTTCTGTTTGATTCTGCGGTATGGGGAGGAACGATCCTGCTGTAATATCCAAGATTTTTCCAATACATCGTTATCGACACAAAACATAGACCCACGTCCTTCTTAAATGACAAATGCTAATTTGGTCCCCATATACATATACAAGTAACAATAAATTCCTAAATATATAAATATATATATATATAAAAGAATCATTTAAATATACATAAAACATTTTTGAAACTTTATAAGTTTATAATTATTATAAAAATAATAATAATAATCAATAAATAAATGAAGTCTCAAAACTATGGAAATTATTTTATAAAAAATCTGAAAATAATAAAACCTATAAAATTGTGAAAGGATTTTATAAAATAAAACTTATATAATTGTTTTATAAAGTCAAGGGACCAAACTGCCATTTAGTGAAACTTACTTCAAACTTAAAACCATATTTTAAGATAAAATAATACTAGCTGGAAACTACAGGGACTAAAGTTGTAACTCGGCCAAACTCCCAACCCAGAAACTGACCCCGAGTTCGATTCCCCTCATCGACCGATTTCCGCCCCCATTTTCTCGAATTCGCAATTTAGGCCTCATTCACTGAACCTCGGGCATCCTAGCTCGCATGCGACTCGAAACCAACAACCATCAATGCTCGACTTGCCACCACGGCCGCGCATGGGTCTGAATTTGAATCCGTCGGCTTCAACCCCCACCTCCCCAACCGTTCACGCATTGAATGCCAGAATCGGCTATAAAATCGAACCCAGTAGCATCAACGACAACACACTACAACTCACTACTCTCTCAATTCGTTCAAACACACCTGCATTTGGCGATTAGAACCGTGGACCGCGACCTCGACCTTCAAGCACGTTCTCACTCGTTACTACATCAAATCAAGTAATCCTTGTATGCGTAACGATCGATTTCACGAGAGGATCAAAAGCCCTCTGTTTAATTTCATAAACAGAGGGTGATTCGATCCGTATTTGGACGAATTCGATTCTAGGGTTCATATCAATTTGGGGCTGTTTGGGAGTGTTGTTTAAAAATTTCCTTTTCCAGGTATAACACTAACGAACCCGTAGTCGGGATGGTTAAGTGTTTGTGTGTGATGGTGACCCGGGGCAAACCCGAGTTCGATTCGGTCTGCCCCAAGTTTTTGTTTTTATTTTTCTTTTATCATTTTAAACAATTTTAAACTTTTAATAAATTTTATAAATTTTGTGATATTCTTATAAACTTGGATTCGATTTTTATTTACACTTTGAGATTCCAGAACTATTTTATTTAATTAAATTTTTTATAAAACTTATAATATTTAGTTCTTTAAAATAGTTTTAAAATTCTTAAAACTATGAAAAATACTTTTGAAACTTTACAAAACTTTATTCTAAACAAGAATTTATTTTAATAAATCAGAAAATATAAAATTATTTCATATTTTCTGAAATAAGCATATTATTTGGTTTTTAAACATTAAATTAATTTATAAACTTTAGTTTAACATTTAATTCAATATTTATTTATTTAAATAAAACAATAAAATAAAAACGTGTTTTATGCAAGATTAGAAAATCATAAAGATATAAACTCATAAACTTTATAAAAATGGAAAACTTTAAACAATTTTAAACTTGTAAACCTTATTTAAATACTTTAACTTTACTTAAAATATTTATAAACTTATAAACTTTAAAACTCATAGATTAAAATATAAAACTTTATGAGAAATGCTATTTGGCACTTTATTAAACTATAACTATATTTCATTTATTTAAACTTATGAAAGCATTTTTTACCTTATAAAAAATACTAATTACTTAAATGCTTGAATAAATCATAAATGGTTTATATTTATTACTTTCAATTAGATAATTATCTATCCTTAATAATTATGCAAATCTTGAAATGATTATTATAAAACCTTAATTATTATTCAAAATAATAATTATCATTATATATTCTTTAAATAATTATTATAAATCTTTAATAATTATTTATTTCTTGAATAATTATTGTTAAAACTTTAATAATTATTTAGTCTTTCATTTAACAATTACTTCAACTCCATTTACGAATACTTAGAAAACTATTTGGATTATTATTACCTAACTAGAGTAATTATAAAACTTCTAAATAATTATTTTAATTAATGATTATTCTAATCTACAAACTTACGAAACTTTGATATTCAAGTCTTGTGACATTCATTCAAAACCTTTATTATAAACTTGATTTAAACTTGATTTAAACTTCATAAACACAATCAATCTCATCTCCCAATGGAACCCTAGTCAAAATCCCGAAAATCTTAGAATTATTGCCCTAGACTTTTAAGTCATACTTGAAACTTTAGACTTATATTCTTAGGCTTATCGTGAGGATATTCTCCCTCTCCAAGTCTTGCAAACACTTACTGTTGTCGGATACTCTTCATCTGTGACACCCGGCAAATTCAGGTTAATATCCATACCCGACTATTACTTGAATTCACGTGATTACACTTGCATCATACTTAATTATAGGTTAATTAAGTACACATTTCATATAACAAGTTCATTCGTTTCATTTCATTACATGCATCGGTAATCGGACGGATTACCGGGTCACACACGCGTCCTGTCACACGAACGTTAACGAATATTAGAAATAATATTTAGACATATATTTGGTGTGTAAAAATTATATGTAATACTGTGATTTAATATTTCATGCTTATGTGAATTTTTCCGGAATTTTTAGAACAACTTTTATTTTAACGTTTTTAAGCAAATACGCGATATGTGCCATCAACACTAAATTAGATTTTTATAAAAATGATGGGTTCTTTACTTGGGCTAAATAATTCAGCAAATTAGTGTTAGTAATCCATATTAGTAGCCCATTTACTTAATAAAAAGCCTTGCAAGATAGAAAAGCCCAAACCCATTACCATTAAAAATCCCTTAAACCCCACACACCCTCACTTTTACCCTAATCACATTTCACAAACCCTAGCCCCCCCTCCCTCCATTCGGCCGCCACCATCACCACCTAGCCACCACCTCTCTCAAGCTTTCTCATCCATTTCAAGTGATTCTAAGGCCATTCAAGGGTGATTCAAGGTGAAACAAGACAAGAACACATCATTTCTAACATCATACTTGCTTTTGGTAAGAATCTACCCATTCTTTTTCATCATTTTCGGCCATGTGTAGTGCTACCATCATCCAAACGAGTTTTGTTGGTTCAAAGTGTTATAATGCTTGTTTTAACTAAAAGATTTCATAATAATGGGTTGTTGATGCACATATGCACATTTTATGTTTCGAAATATTTGTTTAGGTCATTATTTGCTCGTTTCTATTTATAGAAACTTTGTTGGATGCATTTTTGCAAAACTTGATGCGTGATATGTTTGTTGGTTTAAATAGTACACATAATAGTGGAATAGATAGGAAATATAAATTTTTTTGGTTAAAATGTTGTTTTACACTCGGTTATGGACAACTTACTATTTAAGAAAACTTTAATTTTGCATATTTTGTGTTATGAGTTTCCATTGGATAAAAACTTGATATTATGGTTTTATAATATATATTAAAGTAGTAAAAAGAGTTATTTGAGGTTACACATGTGCAATAGGGTCGTTTGGACCACTTTCCTAAAAAGGAAACTTTAATTGTTCATATTTGGCATGTGTAGGTTATAAATGTTTAAAATGGATTATATAGCTTCATTATCATATGAATAGATGACTTATGCAAGAATATGTAATTTGAAGTTGTGTTATGACATGTTTTGGTGAACCTTGCTAAATAAGGAAACTTTATTTGTTGAGAAAGCTTCATAATTGCTTGAAATAGAAAGTAAATGCATAGGATCATGTTACTAGTATGTTAATAGTATAAATTCATATATAACTTGTTTGTTTGAGCTATGACACCTTAGATGCACTAAAACCCTAATTATCAAAAATGGAAACTTTGTTATGTTAAGAAATATGAAATTGTAATGACATGTTATGCTACTTGTTTAAAAGAATTGAAATGGTACTAATAGGTTATTAATATGATGACATGAATTATGTGTATGAAATATGCCATTAAGAGGTGCAAATGCTATGTCACTTATAACATGTTAATTTCTTATGCAACTAGTTGAAGCATGTATGTTATGTCACAAGGTGTTACTTATACATTACTTAGGTACAACTTATATGTTCCTTACGTGTCACACATGTACAACTTATATGCTACTTGTGCTACACATGTACAACTTATATGCTACTTGTGCTACACATGTATAACTTGTATGATGCTTATGTGTTACATGTTTACAACTTATATGTTACTTGTGTGTTGTTTATACATGACTTCAATATGAGTCAACATTGGTCAACACTAGTCAACATTGGTCAACACTAGTCAACATTGGTCAACACTAGTCAACATTGTTCAACACTAGTCAACATTGGTCAACACTAGTCAACATTGGTCAACATTAGTCAACATTGGTCAAAATTGGTCAACATTGGTCAAACTTGGTCAACACTAGTCAACATTGGTCAACATTAGTCAACATTAGTCAAACTTGGTCAAAGTTGGTCAAACCTTGGTCAAAGTTGGTCAAACCTCGGTCAACTTTGGTCAAACCTTTTCAAAACGTCAATGTAACCTTTCAACGTTGAGTCGTTTGGATGAATGTGGTTACATAAACCATGTTTACTTTCATAGACCTTATAGCCTTATTAATTCTTAGGGCTCGGTTAGGTCGGTTACCCGGAGTTACTCGATTTCTCTTGTTGCTTTCATTTCTCATTCACCGCATTCCAGGTGAGTTTTCACGGCCCCATTTTACTTACTTTTCCATTTGGGGGAGATACATGCTAAACCATTTTCTTACTTAGTCGTATGACAATTACTTTGATTTCGCTTTAATTTATATAAGTGGGTGCATTTCCCGCACATAAAAGTCCTCTCATATTCGAACCGTTAATTATTACACAAAGCGAGGTGATTCATGAATAGTACTATTGGGTTTAACAACCCCCACCCGGGTTAGTCGCGCTAACTCTGACTGGGAGTCAAACGGGTGCATAATTGACCTAATCCATTGCGTGCTGGGCACGTAAGAGGCAAAATGCTAGTTTCTGCATTCCTTCGTTGAGCTTCGGTTTCGGTGTTGCTTATATAGTTAATGTTTATTGTCTGATCAACAATCGAATCAATGGTATACATGCGTACTGTTACACTGTTTTCATTTCTGTTTCTGTTACTTAAACCTGTGAACTCACCAACCCTGTGTTGACACTTTAAGCATGTTTATCTCAGGTCGCTAAGCATTCATGCACGGACTAGGATTGCACTCCAAGAGTCCCACAGCATGTTTTCATTTAGAAGCTTAGGTTTATGGGAACCTAGTTTGTCATGCTTCTGTATTTTGCATCATTACTTTTGCTTCCGCACTTTACATTCCGCATTTTCAAACTCTGTATTACTATTTAATTTTGTATGATGTTCAAGCGGAATGTCTTATCAAAAACCAGTTAGAGGTCGTTCGAAATGACCGGGACTGATGATCCTTGACAGTCACAACCCGCGGGTAACCCGCTGTGGAATTTCAGGGTGTGACATCATCAATCCAAGTGAGTATACTTAGCCCCTTTTTCCTTTCTATACTTTTGGGGTGAAACATGTTCAAAACGTTAAACTTATACAATTCTTGTACAACTATGACTAGATGCTTATTCTTATGTTAAACTTGAGACTTGTATGCTTAGATTAAACTTAAAACTAGCACATTCATTAACTTTGATCAAGCTTATGGTAACAATGATAGATCTATTGTATTTGACCAATCCACCTTGATTGATTGACCCCTTCGGGGGGGAGCCCTTTGTGATTGTTACTGATGTAAATTTCAAACTTGAGACTTATAAGGGTAACATGCGGGTTATGCCTAAACTTGGTTGGAGGGTTGAAGTGCACAATGTTTAAGATACTTGTTTCTCATACTTACATTATAGAATGCATATATCATAGTGAATTGTAATTCTTTCCAAATACTTGTTAAACTGTGTCAAAACCTTTGTATCTCACCAACTATTTTGTAGTTGAAAGATTCTTTCACATGTTTCAGGTTCTACATCATGAGACTTGTTTGTGATCACATAGGGCGCTTTGGACCTAGACTACTTATTAAATAAATGTTGTATACTTGTTATTTCCTTTGTATTGAACCTTTGAATCTATTTATTAATGAAATATTGAAACTTTAATAGTCAACCTTGTGCTATTGAACAACCGCGTCCGCGCCGACGTATAATCCGTCGTCGGTTGGGGTGTGACAGATTGGTATCAGAGCCTTGGCTATAGGGAATTAGGTTATTAGACACGTGACCTAGACTATAAATTAGAAGACCCAAACATGAGTTATCTCATGTCCTTTACTAGGAACTTTCTCCTCATTCTATTCTTAATTCTTATACGTGAACGCTTGGAAATTCTATGCTTCTACTTATCTACGTGCTACAAGAGTCTACTACATCGAGGATACGTTCTTAGGCTTAAAGTCTAAGCCACCAATAAATTCTCGTCAAGAGTATTTAAGTTCTAGACAATGTATGAGAACTTGTACGGACCGGAAGGGTGGATACCTGTATCCTAGGAAATTCTGTCAAGGAAAGCATTTCGTACAAATCCAAATCAACCGTTGGACCCGTATGCTTTCCTTGGAATTCTTGGGATGAGTATCCACTTATAGGAATGCATGACTTCTCTAAACATTAGTGAGCTTAGATCTCTCTTGATATGTCAAAGTACTTACTTAGTGATATGCACTAAATGAGTACCACCTAAAAAGCTTTGTACCTCAAAAAATTTCATGATCCGAAACTTTCCTCTGTAACCTTTACTCTATGATTCCTAAGTCCCGTCTTTTCAAGAATTGTCACATGACAGCATACTTACTCGTCATGACTTAAAGGAGTTACCTTCAAGAAGAATTCTTACGATATCAAAAAGAAAAACCATATACATAAACTTATATTTATATAGATACTACCCAATAAACTTCATGATCGTTGTAATACAACCCTTAAAACTATGTATTACTCTACAAATTCTCCTACAAACTTCATTATTTTATGAACATAACACTTAAGGGGAAACTCTTGTGTTTCATCTTATTTTCATCACTCAACCAGACTACTCTAGATAGCTCACTCAAACTTTTGCTACACTTTTGTACATCTCAAAACTTTCATACGTCTTTAAAACTTACACACCACCGTCTCTTGTAAACAAAACTTCACGTGTTTTAAATCCAAAATACATTAACAAAGGAATTAGTAACATAAGTGTTTTCCTTGTAAAAGGAGAAGTCTGCCATGGAATAGACAAATTCCACGTTTAAAGACTCTAAGCCCATAATGAACCTCGACATAGTACTATAAACCCAAACATCGGTAACAATAACTAAGAAGTTGGAGACTTATGAGGAAATTCAGGCTAAGGAAATAGGGTACATAAGTGAGTCCTTGTGACCCACCCCTTCTTCCAAAAATTCTCTTTGTTAGCCCACCAACTTCAAGCCAAAAGCCATTTTTTTATATATTACTGTGATGACTCAGTATTATGAATAAAAACTTTTTTGAACATATTAAATCAACTTACTTACACACCTTAATTTTTCCGTTTAAATTGTATTATGTAAGGGCTAGAAGTCCCAATTTTGAAACATTTAACGAAAGTTATTTTGAAATTTATCTTGTTATCACTTACTAGTTGACTTTCCTTCTAGCACTACAAACTTAACACTTCTACTCAAACACTTTCGTCAAAGACAGCTCGCGTTAGTATCTGAGATAATTTGCAACGTGGCATTAAACTATAAAAAAATCCTAAGTGACACGTAAACTTGAAGAATAAACCCTAAACAAACCTTCTAAATTCGTAAGCACCCTTTTAAAACAACACGACTTACGAACCACTGTCGTAATCAACTATGATCCTTACCCTTTATATAAACTTCATACTTCAAAACTTGACCAACTTTTTGTTTGACAATCATACATACCTCTTTGTAAGTCCTACTTATACTACTCATCGTTGTTTAACTCACCATTCTTGAACATCTTAATTATACACTATATAAAATAAAACTACGTATCCTTTTAGGAAACAAGACAAATCATTTGTAAACATACTATCATTTCCAAAAAATTTCTCGTTACCCTATACTAGAAGACTTTCCCCATCAAACTCTTGCCACGTAAAAGATTTGCTATAAGTCACAACGGGAACTAAAGGCTTAAATGCACGTTGCTAAAACATCAAACTTCGTATACACAACTATAAGATCAGAGACTTTTGAGCCATGTAAAAACTTATACAAACATTCGAAACCGTATTCTTAAAACTAAACATGATCAATAAAGGATCATGTAAAGCTTAATGTTGAAACTTGAAATCAACTGACTTATCCTATTTTCAAACTCATACTTGGATTCCTAGTCTTGAAAACTTATTGTGTTCAGTAAACTTTATAAGACATGATAAACATTCATTCCAAATACACGAGCAAACTTCATTCTTTATACTAGAAACTAATGTGAATGGAGACATTGCTCCCTTTTGCAGAGCACCTCCCTAGTTTTCTCTTCAAACCCAAACATCAAGATCCACCTACTCTGCTGGACAACTCGAATCTTCCGTGAGAAAGCGTATAACGGTAATCCTGTTCCAAACGCTGTCCCACACATCTCTTAAATACTAGAGTATTTAGATAACCGCTTTATACTCAAAACGTAATCATATACTTCTATACACTGAAGCTAAACTAAAAGACTTTAAACTATTATATGTTTGACGTATTCCTGTTCAAACACAATTTAAACTATTCTATGTTTGACGTATTCTTGTGCAAACGCAATTTAAACTATTCTATGTTTGACGTATTCTTGTTCAAACACAATTTAAACTATTCTATGTTTGACGTATTCTTGTTCAAACACAATTCTATGTTTGACGTATTCTTGTTCAAACACAATTTAAAGTATTCTATGTTTGACGTATTCTTAAACTATTCTATGTTTGACGTATTCTTGTTCAAACACAATTTAAACTATTCTATGTTTGACGTATTCTTTTTCAAACACAATTCTATGTTTGACGTATTCTTGTTCAAACACAATTTAAACTATTCTATGTTTGACGTATTCTCGTTCAAACGCAATTTAAACACAATTCTATGTTTGACGTATTCTTGTTCAAACACAATATAAACTATTCTATGTTTGACGTATTTTGTTCAAACACTCGTGTAAAGACTTTAAACTACTCCATGTTTGACATATCCTTGTTCAAACATGACGAACGTAAGACTTTTTAACTACTCAAGGTTTGATGTATTCTTGATCAAACACGAGGAAAGTGTAAAGACTTTAAACTACTCGATGTTTGATGTATTCTTATTCGAACACGAGGAAACTTTGAAACTCTAAATCTTGTCACATTCTTTTCTCTTTAATTATCGAATGACGTTTCTCTCTAAGGGACTCGTTAATCAACGATCGCTCTTACGAGGAAACCTTAGTCGTGTGTTAAACAAATTCTTGTACTCTTTCTTGATCCACACACAAACAGAAGAACCTATGCGGACTATGCGACGATTAAATGCTTGCGGGTGCACACGTAAGTATGAAAATCAGCGTGTGGGAAGACATGGTGAACTCTGTCATGTGCTGTTATCTAAGACTCATCGTAAAAGGTAGCCACGGAACTTAGGTACCATAGCAATCCTTAGACGTGTTAGACTACAAACTCAAATCATTACACTATCATCGAATCCATTCTGAGTGATGCATCTCGCTTTAAACCTTGAATGGAAATTTTACAGTTATTCTCTCAAATGCACTTCTGAAAACAAATCTTCATATGCTTCGGTGAGACTATATACTCTTAGGGAAACTTCTGACAATCATGGGTCGTGAAACTTATAAACTCAAGCAAAAAAAAATCTTATTCTTACAGATACCTCCTCTTTGGAAATCTAAACGTAACCCGTGGTTTACTTGGGAGCGTAAAGTATCTTTCTCATCATACGTGTGCGTATCATAGACCCTCATCCTAAACTAAACCCTTCAACTCTAATTTCGGGACAAATTTCCTAAAGTAGGGGAGACTGTAATATCCAAGATTTTTCCGATACATCGTTATCGACACAAAACATAGACCCACGTCCTTATTAAATGACAAATGCTAATTTGGTCCCCATATACATATACAAGTAACAATAAATTCCTAAATATATAAATATATATATATATATATATATATATATATATATATATATAAATGAATCATTTAAATATACATAAAACATTTTTGAAACTTTATAAGTTTATAATTATTATAAAAATAATAATAATAATCAATAAATAAATGAAGTCTCAAAACTATGGAAATTATTTTATAAAAAATCTGAAAACAATAAAACCTATAAAATTGTGAAAGGATTTTATAAAATAAAACTTATATAATTGTTTTATAAAGTCAAGGTACCAAACTGCCATTTAGTGAAACTTACTTCAAACTTAAAACCATGTTTTAAGATAAAATAATACTAGCTGGAAACTACAGGGACTAAAGTTGTAACTCGACCAAACTCCCAACCCAGAAACTGACCCCGAGTTCGATTCCCCTCATCGACCGATTTCCGCCCCCATTTTCTCGAAATCGTAATTTAGGCCTGATTCACTGAACCTCGGGCATCCTAGCTCGCATGCGACTCGAAACCAACAACCATCAATGCTCGACTTGCCGCCACAGCCGCGCATGGGTCCGAATTTGAATCCGTCGGCTTCAACCCCCACCTCCCCAACCGTTCACGCATTGAATGCCAGAATCGGCTATAAAATTGAACCCAGTAGCATCAACGACAACACACTACAACTCACTACTCTCTCAATTCGTTCAAACACACCTGCATTTGGCGATTGGAACCGTGGACCGCGACCTTGACCTTCAAGCGCGTTTGTAACAACCCCAAATTTAGGGTCTGATTTTTTTTTATTTAATTACGTGCTACCTATTTGGATACTTGAACTGTTGAATAGCAAACCCGAACACTTTGGATTACCATTTAGAACCCAATGAACACGTTGTGCTTACACAAATAAACAAGGCACATTGGGCTTGGCCCAACTGTAGATAAACAGACTCGGCCAATTAAAGGCCCAATATACGAACTGAATCCAAAGCGAACTAATAAACATTGTTTGAAGGATTGTTATACGATTCGATATAATTTATGATAATTACGAACTAATTCATTTACGCAGAGAACTGTTAGAACGCTTAACGCGCTCATACGGGTTACTACCGGTTATCCGATGTGATAGAATATTTAGACGTAAAATCACAAATAAATAAAAGTAATAAGTACTAGTATTTATCCGGGCGACTGATTAGGAATTTATACGCAAGATATGCGACGTTAGATGCGCGACTGTGACAAATACCGACGGACACCAGCGGGTTTTGCTAGGACCGTATAACTAAATAAGATAAACAAGTATTTATTCTATACCCATTGTATTAAAATATTAATATTATTATTATTTAGGAAGTAATAACTAGTTTCGGAACGCGACACGTTTTACCCGGAGTGGACGCGTGTGAACACACGCTACAGAGTGATACCGGCTATTTTAGAAATAACATAATAAAATATATAATTATTTATTATGATTAATAATATTATTATTAAGAAATAATAGAAATTATCGTAGCGCTTCGCGTTTGGTTGAGCAAGCACGTTGGATACGTAGTATTAGTGCATACCGACATGGACAGCAGTCAGAACATAAATTTTACGAAATAAATATCTAAATTATATATATTACTGCATCTTATCATTATAAAATTTATAGAACACAAATTCAGATTTAGCTTAAATGACGGAGACCCGTATACATACGCGATATATCAAAAACAGTTCAAGTTATATTGATTTTTCTTCCTACCACTTCTTTACCCTAAAATATTTTATTATTATATTTTTTCTTAAGCATATTTAATAAAGATCTGATGTAATCTTTTTGAAAAGATTTGATTTCTACAAATCTCATCAAAATCTCCACAATCTCCACAATCAAGAAAAATTCTGTCAAAATCTCATACCACTTTTTCTCTTTCTTGAAAACCATTGGCTTACCTTCGGTCCTCTTATCTTCTCCCATTTTAAACAAATCCAAACACACAGATTCACACAAAAACCAATCCCTCTCAAGAGTTATAGAGAGAGAAGCATGAGAGAGAGCGAGCGTGGTGGAGAGTGAGAGGGTGTCGGCCAAGTCTTTCCGGAGAGCCCCACCCCTTTTCGACGGCGGCGGCGGCGGCACCACACGAGACACAACGCAGGTGACGGTTAGGGATTTCGTGGTGACGATGCGTCGGTCTCTCTATCATCTAGGGTTTCGGCGGAACGAACCCAGCGTCGGCGGCAAACGAGATTGCGACATAGATGAAGGTGAGGTCGGGAAGAAAGGAAACCACCACCGTAGCCCTGGTGGTGTTTGGCCAGATCAGGCGGCGGCATTCAAGGGAAACAGAGGCAGCTCGCCTCAGGCCGTTGCTCCGGTGAAGCCCTCCTCAGGCCGTTTTTCCGACAGCGGAGACCTAGGGTTCCGGCCGAAGGCATCTTTCCGACGAACCCGTGTATCTGGTGAGATCCTTCCTTCTTTTCTTGATATTCCGGGTATATATCTACACACTATTAGTGTTAATTCTTTTTCTACATAAAGCTTTCCGACTAGTTCGAGTGATTGTGGTGGCCGGGTTTTAATTCCCGGGTGTTTATATGAATTTTTGACAGGCTACGGTGAAGACGGCCTGTCACCCGGATAGGCGAGACTGCTCGGGTCCTTCCCGACAATCCCGGGTTTCGGTCAACGAAAGTCAACCACAGTCAAAGACGGTCAACGGCAGAAATAACGAGCAGGTTCTCTAAATGGGTCTTTAAACGAGCGGGTTCGCGTACGAGTAGTGAGGTATAAACGAGCGCCAAGTTTTTGTATTTTTTTTGTAAATTGTATTTGTTTTGTGTGTAAACGTGTGTAATAGTTGGTTGAGCTAAACCGACCCGATCCCGACCGCTCGGGATTTAGATGTAAAACCGAACCTCGTTCGTGTATTTGTAATAATCGGGTCTCTGTCCAAACAAAAAGAAAGTATAAAAATCTCTATATATATACACACATATCATGTAACTATAAATATAAAACATATTACTTAGAGATATAAATATATATACACTTATATAATTATTTAGAGACCAAAAACATATAAAAGCCGAACATATAGACATGTGCATATACATTTAGTTCTAAATATAAAATGCCTTGTTATAAGTAAATGTAAAATGTATACATATAAACGAGAATAATAGTTATAAACAAAATTCGTGTATTTATATTCAAAACTTATATATATATATATATATATACACACACAAATATAATTATAGACATACACATATACTTACTTTCTTACGGGTATTAATATGTGTATATATATATATATATATATATTAAGAACATGCGGTCTGTAATATATATAAATATATTTATAAATATTAGTATTTGATAACATATAATCATTATTATTCTTATTATTTTAATTATACTATTTTGATAACCCTTAATGATTTTATAGTTATTATTTCGTTGTTTTAGATATTAAAAATATTTATATAAAACTAGAACATTATTAGTATAAAAGTTGTCATTAATATGAAAACAATTATATTTTATTATTGTTATTATTACTATTATTATTTAGATTAAATACTATAAATATTTATTTAAAACTAAGTAATACGTATATAAAAGTCTTTATTATTATTAAAAATGTATGTTTATTATTATTATAACTAAAAATATGTTTATATTAAAACCTTAAGAATATATATTTTCTTTATCAAAACCGTGACACTTATTATTAACATTACTACTTTTATAATTATCAAAGATATATTATTAATATCATTATTTTTATCAGTTATTGTTATAATAAGTATTATTATTATCACTAACATTATTTTTTTAAAACATAATACTATAACTATTCCTAAATACCATTAACAAATTAGTACCGTTATTATTTATAATTACAAAAACTTATATTATGTCTTACACTAATATTATTAACGTTACATATAATTTCATTAATATTAGTACTACTGTTTGTTTATATGAATTATATATCATAAGTAATATCGATACTTTTATTGATTTCTATACAATATTAGCATCGTAATACTACTAGGATTATATTCATAATAATTATTACCAATACGTATTTAAACATATACAAATATGTAGATATATATTTAGCTCAAGTTGACCAATATATATATAAATAGACTATAGATACCTACTTTTAACACAAACATAATTACATAAAATACACGAGTTTATTCGAGTCAAACATGCATCTATATTTAGAATCATAAGTATTTACCTTAATGTGAATGTGTGTAGTTTAACGATACTAAGTATTTATTATTTCATACAACAAACATATTAGATATATATATATATATATTCTAAAACTTGTTATATAATAATTAAAGTTTCATAAATTATATATATTTTCGACATACTTACGTATACATGTACAACCTTATTCTGCTTGTATGTACATGCACACATAACCATATTTTATTTTACTTAGATATTACTAACATTTGTAAACCAAACACTATAATTATTATTTAGTATTTGACAAACATAAATTGTTCGTCAACCCTTATAAATTATATTATACGAGTATATTTTGAACATATATATATGCGTGACTATAGACTTTGATTATTATATTCGAAACATTATTTTACTACTTTCATTAGAACATATACACACTTACTATTATACACGAATATTAAGTCGAACCAACCCTTTTATAGTACAACTATTAGAATAATAGATGGAGGTTTACAACCCGAGACTTCTACCAAAACGACCCAACACTTTAACAAATCGGTCGAGCTCAACCACACGGTTAATGAGATTACTCTAGTACAATATACTAATGTCACAATTATAATTAGGATTTTCTTAAAGTCTACACACACGATAGCAAGCTCGCAACTTTAGCATATTGTTTGGACACATACAAGATTACCAGGTGAGTTCATGTGCTTTTTCCCTCTTTTACTTAAACTTTTTGGGGTGATTACATGCTTCTATTTTGTTACATACTTGGTGTATTAATTAAATAAGGCCATTTTTAGCTGCCATAACGAATCCCCGAACTTTAGCACACAATCATTAACTCCTTTGGAGCCGGCGAATATATGGGTAGTACTATCTGGTGAAACCCCCGCACACCATGGGCCCGACGTAACCGGGCAACCTCCCATGGGATGATAATCATATAATGATGATAAATATCTGGTGACATATATTCGTTTAACAGTTTTGAACTTATGTTGGCAGACATGAGTAATTAGACCCATAACAATAAGGGGTATGGGTTAGGGGAATACTATTATTTCTAGATGTCCACAGGTTGTGGGCACAGGGTTGATTGTGAACTTGTTTAATTCTACACCATACATATTTGGATTCTCAATATAAATGCTCTATTAACTAAACTCGTGAACTCACCAACTTTTTAGTTGACACAATATTTTTAAGCATGTATTCAGGTACCATTCTTGAGTTTGGAAATTAGCAACCTAGACACGAGCTTGCTTGAAGATAGATGATTCCTTAGAAGACTTATGTCGAGCCATAGATTCAACCCGAGAAAGCTTTGATGAAAAGATAGAATCCATTGTTTCATTATATTTTTAGTTAGTGTTTAGCTGATATGAACCTTTGTAAATGTACAATTTGACTTAGTTGGACCAATGACATTTATAAATTATATGTCACGTTATTTCCGCTGTGTTTTGTTTTGGTATTCGATCGTTACGCCTAGCCCCCTGGTCGGGTTGTGACAGCGTTCTCACTCATTACTACATCAAATCAGGTAATCCTTGTATGCATCACGATCGATTTCACGAGAGGATCAAAAGCCATCTGTTTAATTTCATAAACAGAGGGTGATTCGATCCGTATTTGGACGAATTCGATTCTAGGGTTCATATCAATTTGGGGCTGTTTGGGAGTGTTGTTTAAAAATTTCCTTTTCCAGGTATAACACTAACGAACCCGTAGTCGGGATGGTTAAGTGTTTGTGTGTGATGGTGACCCGGGGCAGACCCGAGTTCGATTCGGTCTGCCCAAGTTTTTGTTTTTATTTTTCTTTTATCATTTTAAACAATTTTAAACTTTTAATAAATTTTATAAATTTTGTGATATTCTTATAAACTTGGATTCGATTTTTATTTACACTTTGAGATTCCAGAACTATTTTATTTAATTAAATTTTGTATAAAACTTATAATATTTAGTTCTTTAAAATAGTTTTAAAATTCTTAAAACTATGAAAAATACTTTTGAAACTTTACAAAACTTTATTCTAAACAAGAATTTATTTTAATAAATCAGAAAATATAAAATTATTTCATATTTTCTAAAATAAGCATATTATTTGGTTTTTAAACATTAAATTAATTTATAAACTTTAGTTTAACATTTAATTCAATATTTATTTATTTAAATAAAACAATAAAATAAAAACGTGTTTTATGCAAGATTAGAAAATCATAAAGATATAAACTTATAAACTTTATAAAAATGGAAAACTTTAAACAATTTTAAACTTGTAAACCTTATTTAAATACTTTAACTTTACTTAAAATATTTATAGACTTATAAACTTTAAAACTCATAGATTGAAATATAAAACTTTATGAGAAATGCTATTTGGCACTTTATTAAACTATAACTATATTTCATTTATTTAAACTTATGAAAGCATTTTTAACATTATAAAAAATACTAATTACTTAAAAGCTTGAATAAATCATAAATGGTTTATATTTATTACTTTCAGTTAGATAATTATCTATCCTTAATAATTATGCAAATCTTGAAATGATTATTATAAAACCTTAATTATTATTCAAAATAATAATTATCATTATATATTCTTTAAATAATTATTATAAATCTTTAATAATTATTTATTTCTTGAATAATTATTGTTAAAACTTTAATAATTATTTAGTCTTTCATTTAACAATTACTTCAACTCCATTTACGAATACTTAGAAAACTATTTGGATTATTATTACCTAACTAGAGTAATTATAAAACTTCTAAATAATTATTTTAATTAATGATTATTCTAATCTACAAACTTACGAAACTTTGATATTCAAGTCTTGTGACATTCATTCAAAAACTTTATTATAAACTTGATTTAAACTTCATAAACACAATCAATCCCATCTCCTATTGGAACCCTAGTCAAAATCCCGAAAATCTTAGAATTCTTGCCCTAGACTTTTAAGTCATACTTGAAACTTTAGACTTATATTCTTAGGCTTATCGTGAGGATATCCTCCCTCTCCAAGTCTTGCAAACACTTACTCTTGTCGGATACTCTTCATCAATCAAAGTGAGTATACTTAGCCCCTTTTTCCTTTCTATACTTTTGGGGTGAAAATGTTCAAAACTTTAAACTTATACAATTCTTGTACAACTATGACTAGATGCTTATTCTTATGTTAAACTTGAGACTTGTATGCTTAGATTAAACTTAAAACTAGCACATTCATTAACTTTGATCAAGCTTATGGTAACAATGATAGATCTATTGTATTTGACCAATCCACCTTGATTGATTGACCCCTTCGGGGGAGCCCTTGGTGATTGTTATTGAATTAAACTTTAAACTTGAGACTTATAAGGGTAACCTGCGGGTTATACCTAAACTTGGTTGGAGGGTTGAAGTGCACAATGTTTAAGATACTTGTTTCTCATACTTATAGAATGCATATATCATAGTGAATTGTAATTCTTTCCAAATACTTGTTAAACTGCGTCAAAACCTTTGTATCTCACAAACTATTTTGTAGTTGACAGATTCTTTCACATGTTTCAGGTTCTACATCATGAGACTTGTTTGTGATCACATAGGACGCTTTGGACCTAGACTACTTATTAAATAAATGTTGTATACTTGTTATTTCCTTTGTATTGAACCTTTGAATCTATTTATTAATGAAATATTAAAACTTTACTACTCAACCTTGTGCTATTGAACAAGCGCGTCCGCCCCGACGTATAATCCGCCGTCGGTTGGGGTGTGACACCTGCGTATTAGGGGTGTTCAAAAATATCCGTATCCGAAACCGAACCCGATTTATCCGAAATTCCGAATCCAAATTATCCGAGAATTCGGATATCCGAAATTTCGGATATCCGAATTTTCGGATTCGGATATTAATATTGAAAATTTTCGGATATTTCGGATACCCGATATCTGAAATATATTTTTTAATTATTTATTATATATTTATTATTTCATTCAAAACCCTAAAAGAGAGCCTTATATAAGTCTGCAGCCACCATATCATATCTTATTCTTAGTCTGCAGCCACCACCCTCTTCTTTACGACTCCAAATCTGCAATCCAACCGTCGAGCACCGATTCCGCCACTGGCCACCTTCGTTCCGCCACCGACTGCCTCCACGGCTCCGGCGATTGAAAGGTAATTTTAATAAGTGTCGATTTTGATTTACTAATTTGTGTTTCAGATCTAGCGATTGAAAGGAATCTGTGTTCAGGTTCCAGTTTTGTGATGTCGATGAGTTTGATTTACTATTTTGTGTTCTAGTTCTAGCGATTGAAAGTAATTCCATATTTAAACAAAAGCTAGAGTAGAAGGGTAAAGACTGAGACTCAATATGTTGATCTTCAGAATGGAAAATCGAATCTAGTTGCTTTTATTGCAAACATATTATAGGGCCTGTATTGCAAACTAGATGGCATGTGTTAAATGAACGAATGCATAATTATAAGGCCATGAAGTTACTGGTCTCTTTTCAAATTTAGTTATACAAGAAGATTTTGCATTGTTATGTGCACTCCAGTAGTCTAGTTATCTGCATAATCTGAATTTGTGTAGAGAATGAGACTTATTCACATTTTGATTTGCATAACAAGTTACTAATTATATTTGTAAGTTTGTTGCTAATTTGATGTGGGTTTGTTGCTAATTTTGTTGGCAGATTGGGTCTAATATTAATTTAGGTAATTTTCTATTTCAAAGTAAATTTATGAAGTTGAACTGTTGATTTGGTTTTTCATGTGTTTTGGGGCAAAATTTAACTTGAATGTGGGAATGATGTGAGACGAACTATACTTGAGCACATCCAACGAGTTCTTTTATTGAATTTATGTTGTTTTTTAGATATATAAAGACAACTAAATTTTTATTTGTTAAATTATCTTTAGAACAATTACTTGAATCCAATTTGGAATGAACAATTTGAGTTTGTAGTTGAAGATGTTTCCACACAACACTTGATAGTAAAAGTTTATGATGATGAAAGGCTTCAAGTAGCTAAACTCCTTCGATGTGCTCAAGTACAGTTGAGTCGACTAGAGCATGGTAAAGTGAACATAACAGTTCTTCACCTTCCATAGCCTATTAGGTATGGTAATTCTAGGTATATTATGTGGATTGTATGTTGTGTCAAAAATAACAATTACACTTTTATTCTTTTCTTTTTGCAGTTTTATATCTTGGGCATAGATGGAGGTTCATTAAGACATGGAAAGACTCATGAGAAAGAAGAGAATGTAGTTGAGGTATGCTGAAGCTACTTACTATATTACATTGTAGGTGAGTTTATCAAGATCTGGACAAATATATATAACATTAAATAGACTTTTTATGATTTTTAAAACACATATCAATTTCACTTTTCTTTTTCTATAAGCTTGATTGGAGAATGCCATATTTATGAAATTGAATGGTTTTGTCATATGTTTTTTGGTCCAGTAGATTCCTTCATTTTTTGTTTGCTGACTAGCACTGTGTCTTCTTAGTTTTCGCCTTCACATGTCATTTTTTTGTAGTGAATTCTCTGCATTTATTTATCGTAAATATTAAAAATTCATCAAGTTTAGCTTATATTTTCTGATTTTCTGCATATGTTATATTGCATATCACACTAGTATTGTGTCTTAATTGGTATCTTTTGCTGTTTTCTAATCTTCTGCATATGGTATCTTTTCCATATTTGTTCCATTGAAAATTAGTAATCTTTATCAGATTTTTAATCAAATTCAAATTTCTCGATTTTATGCAGGTTTAGAAGGATGGATTTGCTCATTTGCTTGGATTGAAGTAATCTTAAAAGAAACCAAATAGGCCTATACTCACAATTTGTCTTTGAATGTTTTATTGTTTTGAATGTTCTTTTTATTTATCTTGTATTTGCTTTGGATGTTCTTGTTTGAATTTGTATTTGGATGAAATTTGTTGTTTGGAAGTTGGAACAAGTTAAAATTTTTTTTTCAGAATTTTATATATTTACAAAGATTTATTTTTTCAGAATTCGGATATCCGTTTTACTATCCGTATTCGAATCGGATACGGATTCGGATAGTAAAATCAACTATCCGAAAATTCCGGATTCGGATATCCGGTTTTGAACAACCCTACTGCGTATGTCTGCTTTGTTCTTTCTCAACATGATGTTGCTTTTTGCGAACGATACCGGTTACCACTAAACCTCTAGACTACGACACCTTCTGCGGATGACTCTGCCCTAGGGGTAGAGGGTATGATAACCGTCTATACTCGGTCGTTTAACTATTCTAACATTTGGTATCCCTTAACTGCTTTCCAAATGCATGTGTTTAAGTTCTACTGGTCCCATATTTCTCAATTTCATCCCCTAGTGTTGTTAAAGATGACCCATTTTGAGGTTTCGTGTAAGGTGCATGGTGGGGGTCCCCACGGTGCCCTTGTTCCATTGATTTTTTCGTCTTAGTGTTGATGGTGATTGGCTCACTTTTTAGAAGCGGGTTCGATTACTGTTACTCTTGGTTTGCTACTTGTATTCACGAGTGGAAAGATCATTACCTTTTTGTCTCTGAGTCTTTCCTTTTTGAGCCGTTGGTTTACCACAACTTGTCTTTGAACATTATTGATGATAACCCCGGCCCTTCGTATAAGAGGCGTCTTTTTGACCTTCTGGTTGCCTATCCTACCCCTGCTGGTCCTCTTCGTGAGGAGTTGTTGGTTATGATTTGTATTAGTTCTATTTGGGGCAATCCTCTTACTCGTCTCGCTGTCCTTTAAAGGGGTGGGAAAGGTGGGTTGTTTGGTGACATTTTCTGTTTTCCTCTTTTGTTGTTTGTTTTCTTGTTGACTTTTCTTTCCCCTCTCTTTTTTTGTTTTGCAGAGATGCATCTGTCAAAGATCTTGGACAAAGCAGGGCAGAAACCTGCAGTATGTTGCTCTTCCTGTCAAACCCTCTGCTAGTCTGGCCATTCTTCATCCAAGAAGGCGGTTATCCCCGTTTCTTACGATCTTACAGTTCCGTTGCCTGTTTCAACTGGGCTTGCTGCTCGTCGTGCTCCTGCTGCCGATGACCTTATTGAAGTGGTTATCGAGTTTGACCTGGATGATGTGCTTCCTATTGATTCTGTTCGTAAGCGTCCTTTGCCTGAGTCTGCTACCCCTCTATTTAAGAAAATCGAGCTGAAGGGTCGTCTGAGGAGTGCTTCTAAGCATGCTCAGGTGCATTTCACTGACCTGGTTTCTTCCGTGGCTACCCCTGCTTGTTCAGCTGAGGGTGCTCTGTTCAACCTTTTGTGGAGCCTAGTTCTGACTTGGGCTTTGCATTCGATCTCCCTTCTTGGGTTTCTCTGGGTACATCGCTTGATCTTTCTTTATCTAGTGTTTCTGTCTTGAATTCTTTTAGAACTGGTACCTCTGCTGTCCCTTCCCTTTCAGTACCTATTGTTTCTAGTTTGTGACAGTATCCATTCCCTCTCCTCTTGTTGCTTATTGTCCGGTGGTTGATCAAGGTTCAAGTGTTGTCTCTTTGGTTAGTTACATAAATCGGTGCATGTTTCCTTTGGGAAAGGCAAAGGAGTTTTACTCTCTTCTTCGGTTGGTTTGGTTGATGATTGTGTAACTGACACTCCTTCCCATGCCCGTGAGTATATGGAGTGTGTTTTTCCTACCCCTCTTGTTTCTCATTTGGATTGTTTAAAGGTAAGTTGCTTGGAATTTCGATCACTTGTTTCTCGTCTTTCAGATGAGTTAGCAAAGGAGAAGTAAAGTAAGTTGGTGCTTACGAAAGCCAGCTGTGATGTTTTAGGGAGGTGGACAGGCTCAACCACGAGCTTCATCAATTGGACAACAAGGTTACGTCTCTGGAAGCCAAGATGGCTTTTACCGAGGCTAAACTTTTAACATATCAGAACGAACTTGTTCTGTCTCAGATATCTGTTGGCATGTGGCAATATTTTGGTGATGACCGAGAGGTATTTAAACCAACTAGTTTCTCGTCTTTTACTTCTTTCTCTTTTGCTTCATACGTTCGTCTGCCCCTTTGTTTTATACAGGAAGATATTCGTTGCCTGAAAGAGAAGCTTGCTGCCCAGAGTCGTGATTGGGCGGATGTGAAAAGATTCTAGAACACGATCTTTGACAGGCACGTTCTGAAGTTGCTCGTGTATCTGACGAGCGTCGGGTCTTGCAAAATGAGTTTGAGATTGTTCTTGCCAGTAGGGACCGACTGTGGGGTGAGCGATAGTGGCTGATTACCCAGGGTTTCAAGCGCGTTTTTTTAGCGTATTCGAAGTAGCAATGAGTATGTGACCCTACTGACGGAATTCACCCATGCTTGTATGGCTGTGGGTTATCAGAATGGTCTTAATGCGGGTTATCAGTATGCTGCTGATTCCATTGGAGGAGACCCCTTTATTATTCTCCTCAAGCTGAGCAGTATATGCAGGATACTAGTGTTGGGCTTACTACTTCCAGCCTAAACTCCCAATCAATCCAAAGTTTTAGATCTATACTAACATGGCCCTTGGTAGCACCAAGGTTTGTATATGGATGTAAAAACTTGAATGGATGTTAAGTATGATGTCTTGGTTAAACCACCCACAAGATTTAAGACTTCAAATGAGAGAAAATTAAAATATGCATGTCTTTTTAAATAAAATTAAAAGCAAGATAATCTAAGAAACATAAACACTTCATTCACTACTTTAAAACATTAATTTACACCAAGCTTAATCTACACCCAAATGAACAAGAAGACTAGCCAAGAATGGCTATAGTAATGAATACAAAAAACACTTGGTGGAAATATCATGGAATAATCCAAGGATAAAACCAAAGCAAAACTGTTATGATTATGATATGCTTCTTGATGTTGGGTCAAATGACTAACACTCTTTCCACTACTCTCTGTGAGAGGACCTGATGGAACTCTCCTAAACATGTTGCTTTGTTGCTTGGAAAATGAAGAGCCAAAGGCCTCTATTTATAGGCTGATTCGAAGGGGAGGTTAGAGCCTACCTCCATGTACTGAGGAATCTTTGTTGTACGTGTTTGCAGCTTTCGCTGGGACAATGCACGTGCATGCCTCCATATGCATGGGCGTGCCTTGTGTTGATCTAGAGTTCACCGCTTCTAGAATGTTCTTAATCTTTTCTGAGGGAGGCACGGTCGTGCCTAGGTAGGCACATGCGTGCCTTTCTTGTAACTTTTATGGATTGTTGACTTTTTTTATTACTTTTAGTTCCTTTTAGCACCGGAGGTCAATTATTCTGCAAAATTCAAAAGGGAAGTGATTTAATCTAGTTTCTATTGTAATTGCTCATAAATCGGTCATATATGAAGACAATTATGCGTCTAAAACAAGTATTAATTTATGCATATGAACAGTTGTTAGGGTATCACAAGTTTCACTTTGGATCTACAATATTGTAAACATGAAATCTCGATGTTTTTGGCTCAACGTTGCTGCCGAATTGTTTTATTGATAAATTGGGAAAACAAGTTACATTACATCTAAACAAAAGATAACATGCTACTTGTACTAAGGAAAAAAAACGCTAAACTGACTAAAACACAACTTTGACTAAATCAGAGTTTTCCAATAGATTTTTCTTGAAAAAAAATATTTTTTTATTTACCCATATTTTTCTTGATCAAATCAATTGTGTGTTACCTTTTATCTTGTTTAAGTGACTAAAACATATTAATTTATGACTGCAGATTGGCCAGGAATCCAATATGTTGGGAATCTGGTGTACAGGAGGGATTTTGCTCCCTTCCCACAAATACTACTTTACCATATTCGACACCAAATAACCACTGTGTGACGCCTTCATGTGGTACAGGCCTTGTTTCGAGTCCAAATTGCCGATGTGCATTGCCCTACACGGGCTTATTTTTCTTCAAAGCTCCTTCCTTCTCTTCTTTAGGGAATCCCACCATTTACATGTCCCTTCAAGATTCATTGATGACATTCTTACAGAAAGCCAGTCTCCCTGTAGATTCATTGTCAATAAAGAATCCTAGCAGAAATTCAGACGATTATCTTGTGATAAATCTTGATGGTTTCCCGTCTGGCGGAGAACCTTGGTTCAACAGGACTGGGATTCTTGGGATCGGTTTCGCACTTAGCAATCCAACATTCATGCCGTCAAAAGTGTTTAACACCTACATTTTCATTGCTGAAAGTTATGCCAACTTCCTTTCAGGCAATGTCTTTCTTTATGTTACTGCTTTAAACTCCTACAATCATTGAATCGTATTTGAATTTGTATTTGTATGTCATTTTGCAGAGATGTTAGAGATTAATGCACCAAACACAAGTCACCTAACACTCGGATTATCATAGGATTAGCCGTTGGTGGTTGTGTGCTTGTGTTGTTATTAGTTCTTGTAGGAGTGTATGCTTTTCGTCGGAAAGAACAAGCTAAAAGCATTGCACAACAGAGCCAACCCTTTGGTAAATATGGTCATATTCACACTAAGTTTTGTTTTTTACAAATTATACAATATAAAAATGGATTATGTTTCCTTAACATAGTTACATTTGTAAACATATAAAATACTTTATTTCTAGATACATAAAATTTTAAACAAAAATACCGCACTCAAAATTTTATAAAGCAAGGTTCACGTTTATAACTAATAGTATAAATCAGATGTTCTTTTTATAGCATCGTTTCAGTCGCAAAGGTATTATTGTCTATAGACCAAATTGGTGAAATTCGTGTCTATAGTATAAATCAAATGTTCTTTTTATAGTATCGTTTCAGTCGCAAAGGTATTCTTGTCTATAGACCAAATTGGTGAAATACTTGCAGCACTCTGGGATCAGACAAGTGGGTGTGGTGGTGTTCCACAGTTGAAAGGAGTATGATCCTTCACCGTTGACGAACTTCAGAATTACACAAACAACTTTTCCAAGATTAACTACATAGGAAAAGGCGGATATGGGAAGGTTAGTGTTTATATTAGTTATAAACTGATTTTCAATATTAATGATCAAACAATATTTCATAGGTATATAAAGGAAGTCTTCCAAATGGGAAGCTGATTGCAGTCCAAAGAGCTGAAAAAAGGTCGTCACAGGGTGGGCTCGAGTTTAAAACTGAGATCGAACTTCTTTCAAGAGTTCATCACAAGAATGTGGTGGGTCTCATCGGATTCTGTTTAAATCAGGGTGAACAAATGTTGGTTTATGAGTACATAATGAATGGTACCCTCAAGGATAGTCTTGCAGGTACGGACATTTGAATTCCTCTCTTCTAGTCATGGTTGGTGTAATCCGCACTTCAAGATGTATGAGTTTTTTATGTAACTGATACTTTAAAATAGGCATTATAAACTTATGGTTATTTTCCTACCAAGAAAAGAAAGTCACTATAAAAGCGATCTCTTTGAGACATGACTAATGTATGTGTGAATATAGATTGTGGGCTTTACTTTACAAATCAATACAGGGTTTAGAGATCATACAAATATTATAATCCACATAGGTGTAGAAAGTTTATCTTTATAGGATTTAAAACTTTTATATGTGCAGGGAGATCAGACGTTAGGTTGGATTGGATGCGGAGGATAAAAGTAGCACTTGGAGCGGCAAGAGGTTTGCAATATTTACATGATCATGCTGATCCCCCGATCATACATAGAGACGTTAAAACGAATAATATCTTGCTAGACGAACGTTTAGTGGCAAAAGTTGCGGACTTCGGCCTATCTAAGCCATTGGATGATGCCGACAGGACTCATGTAACCACTCAAGTCAAAGGAACAGTGGTTAGTTACTCTTTTTTTACAAAGAGTACTCCTTTTTTATCATATTTTTATGTTACGAATCCATATCTAGCTACATATACATATCTTTTCAACATAGTATATGATATAAAGATAAAGACTGTAGAGATGAAAAATGGGTAGGTTGTAAAGATTGTAATGCTTAAGTGATGGTCAAAATGATTGGATGTGGGGTTAGACTATGGGATTTTATGTATTATATACATAACGTGTGTGACTTTTGGCACATTACATATTGATCCATCTTGATTTAAACAAGATGTGTATAACTCAAATCACTCATTCATAAGTAAATGCGTGTAAATTGTGAGCTTTAGTGATTTGTGATAGTTTGGACGGATACAGGGTTATATGGATCCTGAGTACTTCACGACTGAACAATTGGCCGGAAAGAGTGACATTTATAGCTTTGGAGTTGTGATGATGGAGCTAATAACCGCAAGAAACCCAATTGAGAATGGGAATTACATTGTGAAGGAAGTGAAAGACACAATAAACAAGAATAAAGAACTATATGGTTTACATGAGGTCATTGACCCAGCCATTGGTTTGAGCAACCAACTTAAAGGTCTGGAGAGGTTCGTAGATATGGCACTTAGGTGTGTTGAAGATACCGGAAATAAAAGAATGAGTGAGGTCGTTAAAGAGCTCGAGAGCATTATGGAATTGGTGGGGCTTAACCCTTGTGTTGAATCATCATCGTCAACTTCAACAAGTTATGAAGGAGTGAGTAAAGACTACAACTATCCACATAGTAATGATAGTGATTTCTCTTATAGCAAAATTTCTTTACCACCGATATTGCATACAATATAACATTATTTAATTTGCCAATGAAGTGAATATTTATAGGTGAGTTCATATAAGTGGCACAAGTAAGTTAATAGTCGCTTGAACTTTATAATATATATACTTAAAACTTGTATGGTTCTCCCTTTACAAATTAATTAGTTAATGAAATTTAAATAAATGATATAGGTTTATCTATCACTAACTTTATTATAAGTAAATCCAAATTTTCGCCTCAATTAGAAGTACTATTTCTGAGCGGCGTAGAAGATGACTATACGTGCAGGAAATAAGTAAATAAATAATTTTGTTTATGGTACAAGCAAAGACGAATCAGTTACGCAACGATAATTCAAAGGAACTAAGCTACACGATAGACGTGGGTATTCATTTTAAGAGAGAGATAACAGAAAGAAGAGGACTCTAGCCTCATTAGTTTTCAAGAGATTGTGTGAAACCCACATCTCGGATCACCCAAGATGTCGGCCATTTGTCGGATTTAATCATGAACATATAGTGCATAGATATCATACAAAGTAGAAGACTTTAAAAAATTATTTATTTATAAAACTTGTCTTAGTTATAAGAAAGTACAATATTTAAACTAATGCTAATCTTTAGAGTGATGCCAGATAGCCTGCCCATAATGCCTCTAGCTTAGCCCCTTGACTTTACTGTTTGAGGCTACTTCCTTACTTGAAACACATGCTTAAACACGGGTCAACTTATGCTCGTGAGTTCTAAGTTTTAATCAAAGTGTCTTTGGTCCGTACAAATGGTTTATGTATGACACGTTTCAAAGCATTTCCTTTACATTGCGCATAAGCCTTGCCCAAACATAACTTTTATTCTTGTACAACTTACATCTTATTGAAGTTTGTAAACCTCTTAAGCGGTCGTCCCCACTTACCATTACCTTTATAAAGGGTTCCCATAACATACCACAAAGGAATGTAACGGTCCGCATTCAATTCATCCCCTTTCGGAGATATAGCAATTACCGGCCATAAGTTGCAAGATATTATGTGGGATTTGGCTATACATGACAAAACATTCCTTACTGACCATCATGGTCAAAACATTATTTCTATGTCAATGCAATCACTGCCGATGGCATCTTTCATTATCACTTATCATGGTAAACCAAGATAAGTCTTAGAACATTTTACGTATCAAACAATTTTCTTTTCATAATTTCTGTAATGTGAAATCATGTTAAAAGGCAAGTTTCCTTTCAAAATATTCTTTTCAAAACAAGTCCTTATATTAAATCCTTGTAAAGGTTTCTCCATCGTATATCAAAGAAGTTTATATTTAGGGTGTACCCGCAGCGTACTCATCACCCTTTAATATTTTATGAATACTCCGTTACTTTGTTTTAAGATTTAGACAATGTTTATAACCATTTACTTTTGCAACATCATGGATACTAGCCCAAAGTTTTTAAATCAAGGGCATAGAGTATCTATGTAAAACATTTCATAACGTGTACATCATGTCCAAAGATATTTAAAAACGTTTAAAAGGCTAATCATAGAACTCGAACTATCTATTGCGTATTGAGGACGAAAAGTTGGAACCGAAATTCTCACGTGAACCGGGGCTCGGGAATTGATTAATCAGAGCCTAAGAGTGTGTTTTGAGTGTGTAATGACTGTGTGGGATGCTTCAACTTCGAAATCCCTACCTTTCTATTTATTGGTCAAATTCGGGTCTGTAGCGGACCACTAAGATCTATGGTGACGGTCCGCTAAGTATTCATGCGGGTTAATCTTTGCTAAGTGGCCACGTAACAGACCGCTAAACCATGTTGTGGCAGACTGCTAAGGGAAATTGTAGCTAACGGACCGCTAGGGTCTGTATAACGGTCCACTATAGGGTTTCCACGCGTCCGCTAGTCAGCTGATGCGTGGCAACTCATCTTTGCTGCCTTCTTCACTATGTGACATACCGCGATTACACTAACTCACATTAGGGTTTGGACAATAATGTTAACTAAATAAACACAACCATAGGGTGTTTAGAGTTTATACCTTTGACGAATAACCGGGTTGAAACACTATGGTACAAAGAACGTCACGCTAGATGACAACTAACGAACTCGTCACACGAACACACTTCTTGCAAAACCCGGTTTGCGGGTGAGGAGTTATTGATTTACCCGTGCTAATTGTATATAATTGTATGTTTTTAACCCTAATTCTGTGATAAACAAATTACATTGACTTGTTTTTTATTTTATTTTGTATATTGAAAAGAAAAACGAGTTAAAATAACTCAATTGAGCTAAATTGACTAAAGTCTTAAATTAATATAATTTGGTTATGATAAATTAGTCATTTAGTTGGTTGTTACTACTTAGTTAATTAATTTAATTTAAATTGAAGTGATTCATGTGTTTGGTTGGATTCCGTGTTCTTAGTTGGAGACTTGGAGTTAATTATTAGTCAAGAGAATAATGAAGATTAATTGGGCTATTGCTGGGCTTGGGCAAATCGCAGGAAAGAAACCAAAAGAAAGAAAACAATTAAATAGAAGAATTTGTTACAGGTGTCGGAATCCACAGAACATCTCTTTACTTTCTGTTATTTTGCCTCTATGCTTTGGGGGTATATTAGTAATTGGTGTTCGGTTCCACCTATTTTCGTGTTTTCGGTTCGGGATATTCTTGGATTGCACCTTGCCTATTCGCCGGACGACAAAAGGAAGAACGCTTTTCACATCATTATTCTGTCGGCAATTTGGTGTCTCTGGAAACTAAGAAATGGGGTAATCTTTGGGGGTTGGGGGGGGGGGGGGGAAGGCTTCCATTCAATGACTTTTTAAAGACTTAAAGAGTGTTAGTTTCATGTGAGTAAAGAATAGGGCTAGTTATAAGTCTATGGATTGGAATGGCTGGTGTAAGTTTAAGCTTTAATCTTGTAGTATGTATTTCTAATCCTTGTTGTAACTTGCAGGCCGGTTGTTGCCGGCTTGGCTTTTCGTTTTTTTATATAATTCTGCCATTAAAAAAAAGAAGAATTTGTTACAAGTTCACGTGGGGAATTTTAGACGGCAGTTAGAGAGGTGCCTTAGGGCATGTATCACGAGGCTGTAGCCTCTTTGTAGGCTGGAAACTCACGACAACAAGAATAAAGAGGGCAAAAAGAATATCGAGAATTAGGAGGTCATGGCATCAAGGTCAAAGAATTTAAATATGATTGGCTAATCTTTTGTGGCTTCCTTCAGTCAGAAGGTTCGTATAGGGTTTCTGTTTTATTCAGTTGTTTATTATTTTTTAAATTTATTTAGTTTCTGACAATAACTGAGTATATTGATTTATTAGTTATTTTAAACAGTTTATTTGAGTCCTTTGAGTTTGCTTGCTTACAATCTTGTTCGTTTGATGACAAAACCTTGTAGCAGGGTTGGGTGACTAAAGAGGGTAACTTGGTATTCATAAATTGGGTGATTGAATTATATTGGTTTGTGACGAAACTAGTCGTATAGGTTGCTAACAACAATCTGTCTTCAATTACTGTTTTAACTAATTTTTCAACACTATATATATGTGGTGTCCAATGAACAACTAAGTTTTATGTAAAATCTAGAACGTGAACTTTGGAGGGAGTTACATCTTTATTTGATCTGTGTTTTTAATTATAATTTATTAAACTAAGCAATTAATCTTTCTAGTGATTCCCTGTGGATTCGGCAACCCTACTTCCCTGTGTACAGTGTAAGGTATATAAGTAGTAGTTTTTATGAATGTTTTTGATTGACCTTGACAATGCGATCAGCGGGATCCCCGGTTCGGCTCGCGGAGGAGGATGTGGCGGCGGTGGGTAAGGCTGGCTCTGGATGGCAGCGCGACAAGGGCTGTAGCGGCGGCGGAGGACGGTGGCGTGCGGTGGCAGCAGGGCTGCACACGATGGCGGTGATCGACCGAAAAAATGGGAAGGGGGGAGGTTCTCGGTTCGATCGCAAGCAAGGGAGTGGAACTGATTAAGGCCACCAAAAATCTCACATTAGGGTTTTGAGATCATGCATGTATATATAATTGTAATATTTACATCTCAAACCCTTGTGTTATTAACATTTAATCACAAACTGGGTAACCCTTAATCAGTTCTAGTCCTTTCATTTTATGATTACATTAATCATAAACAAAACTTGCGTAAAAAGATCACATTATGTTTAATTGTTAAACATAAAATCCTGACTATATATATGTCACTAATATATAACCTCATTCTGTAAGACCCCGACCCGGACATCCTAAAGTTGGTTCTCATAACGAGTTATTCCCCTTAATATACTCGTTTTAGATATGTTAAACTACAGCGGAAGTATTTGAAAAATCATTTATTACTATTTAATCTTATTAGGTTTACCTCACGAATGCCTGCACACCGGTCCGAGTAGCACCGCTCCCAAGCTAAGATACGTCAACGCAACGCTTACGTGCAAACCAATCTATCGCACACACAAAGTCAGCTACGCTGAGTGAGTTCTAATAGTTTGTTTTAAATAAAAGCACTTCGTCACAAAAGTTATTTAGCTTTACTCAAAATCCTCCGATCCTTATAAAATAGATTCACAATTTATTAACAAGTAGATAACCTCTGTTATCATACGATATCCCGATTAGTTCACCACCCAAGACTCATCCCATATTAATAATCCCATAGTCTTATCAACATATATCGAACTTACTATACTAACAAATCATACTCTATTACACGTATTAACTCGACTCTTGATTAACACCGCAATTCCCTAGACATCGTCTTAATCAACCTTGACTAAGGCTCTTACCAATCAACTGACACAACAGTTATCAACACCGCATCAAAATTCTGACACAACGGTCAATCTAACTCTACTTGCCACATTAATATCATCTACACATCACATCAAAATTATAATCATATGTTTTTAACCCTAATTCTTTGATAAACAATTTAGATTGACTTGTTTTTATATTTTGTATACTGAAAAGAAAAACGAGTTAAAATAACTCAATTGAGCTAAATTGACGAAAGTCATAAATTAATATAATTTGGTTATGATAAATTAGTCATTTAATTGGTTGTTACTACTTAGTTAATTAATTTAATTTAAATTGAACTGATTCATGTGTTTGGTTGGATTCCATTTTCTTAGTTGGAGACTTGGAGTTAATTATTAGTCAAGAGAATTATGAAGATTAATTGGGCTATTGCTGGGCTTGGGCAAATCGCAGGAAAGAAACCAAAAGAAAGAAAACAATTAAATAGAAGAATTTGTTAACAAGTTCCCGTAGGGAATTTTAGACGGCTATTAGGGAGGTGCCTTAGGGCACGCGTCACGAGGCTAAAGTCTCTTTGGCAGCTGGAAACCCACGACAACAAGAATAAAGAGGGCAAAAAGAATATCGAGAATTAAGAGGTCATGGTATCAAGGTCAAAGAATTTAAATATGATTAGCTAATCTTTTGTAGCTTTCTTTAGTCGGACGGTTCATATAGGGTATGTGTTTTATTCAGTTGTTTATGATTTTGTATGTATTTAGATTCTAACAATAACTGAGTAAATTGATTTATTAGTTATTTTAAACAGTTTATTTGAGTCATTTGAGTTTGCTTGCTTTACAATTTTGTTCGGTTGATGACAAAACCTAGTAGCAGGGTTGGGTGACTAAAGAGGGTAACTTGGTATTCATAAATTGGGTGATTGAATTATACTTGTTTGTGACGAAACTAGTCGTATAGGTTGCTGACAACATTCATTCTTCAATTACTGTTTTAACTAATTTTCCAACACTATGTATATATGGTGTCCAATGAACAACTAAGTTTTATGTGAAACCTAGAACGTGAAGTTTGGAGGGAGTTACATCTTTATTTGATCTGTGTTTTTAATTATAATTTACTATACTAAGCAATTAATGTAACGAACCAAAACCCGAGTTTCGTTTTAAATAAATATTTCTAATTAATATTATGGTGGAAATAATATTTTAGAAATAAGTTGAAACAAGTGGGTTTCAAGTTAATGTTGGGGTTATGTTAGTTTTTAACTAATTTTGGCATGAAAATGTATGAAATGAAAGTTGAGAGACTGAATTAATATGACAAACCTGACATACTTGACTTGGATGAAATCAAAATTGGGCATTTGTGTTGGTGTCGGGGTCGATGTTTGCAAGAGAAAAGAGAGAACAAGAGTTTGAAGCTAAATCTTGCAATTGAAGCTTGATTTGTGATGGTTTTGGCTTACACATCATCTTCCTAACATCAAGTAAGTGATAATCTTCCATTTGATTTCACCATTGATGGGTTAGTAAATGGGTTTTGTAGAAATCCAAAATTTATGATGCATGAGGTTAATTGGTGTTAGATTGTTAATAATCTAGCTAAACTAAAGGTAAAGAATGGTAATTAACATCCTAGAACCCTTTGATTTGGATTATGAGAAATTAGGGTTCATATGAAAAGAATTGGGGGTTTTTGGGTTATGATGATAGGATGATGAATTAATGATGATTAAGTGTTTATATGATGTTAGACACTTGAAAGAATACCAAATTAACCTAATGATAAAGACTGAATGAAAAATTAGTGTTAAGGAAACGGTAATGAAACTCAAGTAGGTGCGTTTAGGTGGAAAAAGGGTGTTTGGATATGAGTATAACGCAAACGGGTCAGTTTGGGTTGGAAATAGAAGATTGGGTTGTGAACCCAATTAAAATGTGATTTTGATGTATGATAGATTACTAAACTACGTGTATATGTATAGGTAATCAAATTACAAATTGTGAAAGGGGAACGGGATCTTCGAATCCAAAAGGTAAGTGCTCTTGCACTTACTTAGTAGTGATGATAAAGGGTGAATTATGTGTTATGTTGCATAATATGTTATGTGTTATGAATGTTTATGAAAGTGTATGAGCATGTTAATGAAAGTAGTTATAGTTATAGTACTATACTAGAAATGTGGTGATGAAGTTATTATCTAAGTATCATAATGGAAATGTGATGAAGTTATGATCTAAGTATCATAATAGAAATGTGATGAAGTTGTGATCTAAGTATCATAATGGAAATATGATGAAGTTATGATCTAAGTATCATAATAGAAATGTGAAGAAGTTATGATCTAAGTAACATAATGGAAATATGATGAAGTTATGATCTAAGCATCATAATAGAAATATGTAGAAAATGATGGTCTAAGTACCAAATTGGTAATGTGAAGGAGTTATGGTCTTGTACCATAATGGAAATGAAATGATGTCAAGTATGGTAAAGTTACAAGGAAAGAAAGAATCATGTATGGTGTTATGTAAGTTACATTATTGCCTATGGTGTAATTGGGTGGAAACGGGTCAAATGGGTGAATGGGTGAAATATGATCTAAGTATCCTAATGAAAATGTGTTGAAAATGATAGTCTAAGTACCATATTGGTAATGTGATGGAGTTATGATCTTGTACCATAATGGAAAGGAAATGATGTCAAGTATGTTAAAGTTGCAAGGAAAGAATGAAACTTGTGAGTTGTTATGCAAGTGATATGTTGCCTAATGACTAATTGGGTGTAAACGGGTCAAATGGGTGAATGGGTGAAAAAAAATAGATTTTACTTGTTGTTATGTTTTATCTTCATTACTAATGGTGATTATATGTGGTGTTAAGTAGGAAAAGCTCCGATGTAGTTAATGTCAAGTCCAAGGCGTAAGGTGGATTTTCGTATGCACGTTTTGATGATTTTGGGATGTAAATAGAAATCCTTTAAAATGGTTCTTAATGATTCATACATATGTAGTTTTTGATGTAAAGAAAAGGTGTTTGAATGTTTTAAACCCAATCTCAAGTGTTGGGAAATTTTTTATGTCAATAGGGTGAAAAGTAGGAAAAATTGGATAAGTGTTGAAAACTGGGCAACTAAGTAAACTTTCTGTTTACTCAGGTGCCTCGTGGTACGCGAAGATCAAGGGGGGGGGTTCTTCACGGTACGCGAAGAACCTGGTTCTCGGGCAGGTGTTTTTGGGACTCCCTCGCGGTACGCGAAGGGAGGATCCTTGATCCTCGCGGTATGCGAGGGTTATAAAAATAAGAAAAAAATTCTTGGGACTTATGCTTCCGCATGTTTAAATGATTTAATAATCGGTGTTTGAAATAAGGGTGTTACAATGAATCTTTCTAGTGATTCCCTGTGGATTCGACAACCCTACTTCCCTGTGTACAGTCTAAGGTAGATAAGTAATAGTTTTTATAAATATTTTTAATTGACCTTGACAACGCGATCAGCGGGATCCCCGGTTCGGCTTGCGGAGGAGGACGCGGCGATGGTGGCTAAGGTTGGCTCTGGATGGCAGCGCGACAAGTGCTGTAGCGGCGACGGAGGACGGTGGCGTGCGGTGGCAGCAAGGCTGTACACAACGGCGGTGATCGACCGAAAAAATGGGAAGGGGGGGGGTCCTCGGTTCGATCGCAAGTAAGGGATTGGAACTATTTAAGGCCACCAAAAATCTCACATTAGGGTTTTGAGATCATGCATGTATATATAATTGTAATATTTTCATCTCAAACCCTTGTGTAATTAACATTTAATCACAAACTGATTAACCCTTAATCAGTTCTAGTCCCTCCAGTTTATGATTACATTAATCATAAATAAAACTTGCGTAAAACGATCACATTATGTTTAATTGTTAAACATAAAATCCCGACTATATATATGTCACTAATATATAACCTCATTCTGTAAGACCCCGACCCAGGCAACATAAAGTTGGTTATCATAACGGGTTATTCCCTTAATATACTCGTTTTAGATATGTTAAAATACAGCGGAAGTCTTTGAAAAATCATTTATTACTATTTAATCTTATTAGGTTTACCTCACGAATGTCTACACACCAGTATGAGTAGCACCGCTCCCAAGCCAAGATACGTCAACGCAACGTTACATGCAAAGCAATCTATCGCATACACAAAGTCAGCTACGATGAGTGAGTTCTAATAGTTTATTTTAAATAAAAGCATTTCGTCACAAAAGTTATTTAGCTTTACTCAAGATCCTCCGATCCTTATAAAATAGATTCACAATTTTATAACAAGTAGATAACCCCTGTTATCATACGATATCCCAATTAGTTCACCACCCAAGACTCATCCCATATTAATAATCCCGCAGTCTCATCAACATAGATCGAACTTACTATACTAACAAATCATACTCTATTGCCAGTATTAACTTGAATTTAGGTTAACACAACAATTCCCTAGACATCGTCTTACTCAACCTTGACAAAGGCTCTTACCAATCAACTGACACAACAGTCATCAACACCGCATCAAAATTCTGACACAACAGTTATCAACACCGCATCAAAATTCTGACACAACAGTCAATCTAACTCTACTTGCCTCATTAATATCATCTTCACATCACATCAATACTATCTCAAGCACAATATATATAACTCATCACTTGCATGCAAATTAACACATATATAAGCATGTAAACACATACCTTATCACTGCACCCTCGTCACGCGTTCGACACACCCCAAGTTCATCATTTTCCTGTTGGACATCGTCACCTTTGGTGACCTCCCCGAAGGACCTCGTATTTAACAAATCCTGTTTGTCGTGTCATATAGATGATGATGCAAACATAATACCCGCCGTGCCATAAGGACAACGACACAAAACACGCAACACAAATAGTGACATAAAATATCACACTATATTTATATGAGTCGTTAACCACACCTGCACCTTACACATAGCAATAAAACAATATATATATCCCACACAAAATCATAAGCATTTAGCTTAAGGCCCGACACCTACACTCCTACGTACAGCTCCCCGTAGCGCACATATCACCTACACCCCTACGTACGGTTTCCCGATGGCTTCACGCAGCCCCGCCGTCCCGTCTCAGCCATGAACAGCCCCACGAATGGCTGCCATGGCCGCTTGAAACCATCTCAGCCCGTCATCGTCTTTACCGAGTCACCACAGCCCCATCTTCTCCACTGTGACCACCCGTCACCTTCCCCGCACGATCTCCTCCTTCAACCAGACCTGCGCGATCACCTCCCCTCGTTCTCACTACTATCGTGTTCTTTCCATGCCGCCGACATGCCTCCACAGTCGCTACCAAACCACCCTAGCCCCCCATCGGCTACCATCACTCACCTCTGCTCCGCCGTTGCGCCTCCTGCTACTTCCGTGACCACCACAGTCGGGTGTCACCATCGTCCTCGTCTTGTTGTCCGCCACGATCAAACTCCCAAAACCCTACTTGAGTTGTAACCACAATACTCACGTAAGACATGTAAAAAGCATAACGAGAATTTACCTTTTATCGTGCGGACGCCACTGACCTGTTACCGTCACCGTACCGTCGCTGCTCACTTTATTCCGGCCACCTTCTAGTCGTTGGCTCTCCCTTTCTCTGCTCCAGCCGTCCCACACAAGTCTAAGGATGATCGTGGCCTAGGGTTTCATAAAGTGGCTTTTAAACAATTGTAAGTTTCATCCGGGTCCTCATGTTTCATTATTCGCACGTTTCTACACCAGGCCGCTCTCTAAATGACTACCGGGTCCTTTAAGTTCGTTAAACCGAGCTTTTCTTGAAAGTCTTTGTTAGCCATATTGTTTACTAAAGATTCGGGTAATCCGTCAACCCGAGCCATTCACTTATGGATTTTCGGGATGTTACACATTCCGTCTGTTGTTAGATTTAATTATTCAGAATAATTAAATACAACACAATTGATAAATATTTCCATAAATATTTAAACTACTGAATTCTAAATTCTTGTTTCGTGTAATAACGTTTAACAATTTAAACGATATAATTTGTTCTTTGCCCAAAGTGTAACTCTTCGGATCGTACCTTGATAGCAACGTTGATATTAACGATGATCGGACATCTAATATTCAACATGCTACGCCTAACGTTTCCAAAACTTTCATTTTTAGTCCTTGGAATTTGATCTACTGACATTCTAACCTATAGGGTTTCACTTATTTACCATTCCAATCCTTCCAATATAAAAATTGGGGTGTTACAGAATGTAGGTATGTGTAGGTTGAGCGAATTCCGGCACAGGTGGCGGTCCGACAGCGGAGACGTGGTGGTTCGAAGGTAGACGAAAGTGTTTCAGGGCGAAGGGGCTCTAGCTCCATGGACCGGGCATAGTGAGTCCAATGGTGGTGTCAAAAGAACAGTAAGATTCCTAGTTTTTCTACAAATTTTCTATGAGTATATAACTTGAAGCTTTTTGACAAAAGAACACTTTCTGACGACCGAGATGCGGCGGGAGTATTTAAGAGAGTTTGGGACGAAAATCTTGCAAAATCCGTCCAAAACAGTGAATTCCGGAAACTGCTCGGTTTTCCGACGATGGCGGAGGCGGCGGCCGGCGGTGCTGGTCGTGCTCAACGAGACGGACCCGTGTCCGTTTGAATCACCTTAATCAGAGTGCTGTTGGGGTACTTTCGGGTTGTTCAAATGTATGCGCGAGGAAGTTTGACTATACGATTTTGTGGATTAAACATGGACAAAATTGAAGTCTGGGAATAGGTGAATTTTTAATGACTTAATGGAGGGCATGAGGAAGTGTTCGGTTCACATTACGTGTCGGGGTATGACAGGTCTCGTATACGCGAACCGGTTTACGCGCCAGAAGGTACATTCACACACTGTTACGTTTGTTGTCCCAACTACTAAGGACCCGAAGAGTTGGATGTAACAATAACGCTTGGTATGAGATATCAAGTTCATTTGTTATGGATAGCTGAATAAAAAGAATAAAAGATTAGAGAGCGTTGACATTTATGTTATTCTCACACTCACTTGTTTGTGAAACTTCATTCATTCTTTAAATTTCAACCAAGTTATTTAAAGATGTTTAATAAAATTTCATCAAAGTATTATCATTTGTTGAATTACATCAGATTCTCTTGAAATTTTTAAATTGATTTAACCCACGACAATCACATCTACTTTTTCTCTCTAGAATATCTTCAATCTTAAAGTTCATATCTGATGACAATTTTTTAATCCCCATTAAATGAAGATTTGATGATAAACTTCAAAAACATGCAAATCTCAAAGATGGACAAACACAAAATGATGAAATTGAAGACCGTGAATCTTCAATTTGAGCCCTATGTTCTGATATCATTTGTCATGATCGAATCTTGATAAGAAGACGACCGTCCGAGCGAATCGAGCGGAGGAAACAGGAGATTCAATCCATTAAATTGTTAAGATTTTGGTTGAATCATTTAAGAGCTATGAGATCAGTTTGGCATTACACTACTTAATTAAATAGTTTAGCTTGAAAGCCAATCGATGAAATTCAATTACCTATAGCTCCAGATAGCATGTATAAACTTTCTACTAGAAAAGGCATTTTAACGTTCTCACTTTTTCCTTTGTAGACTGAGAGATCCATTAGAAAGTAGGTATTTCGCTAGTGTCAAAATGAGACTTTCACTATTTCCTTCTATGAGGACCCTTGAATGGAAAACGTTTTTATCTCATAGAGTATAGGGGCAAGTTGAAACTATATTGATGCTTTTAAGGCTTTCAGCACTAAATCGATCCTCATTCTCTCGTCTATTAAAAGGGACCTAAAGGGTGGGCTTCTTTATCAATCTTACGGTTTATTTCATATAGCGCTTTATTGTATAAAATGATGTGATCAATGAAAATGATACAAATTCAACGATCTAATGTCTTATTTATAACCTTTAAAGAAACACTAAGACAGCCCACATTTGTCAACTCATTTGATTATAAAGTTACTAACAAAATTAAGTCAAACACAATTGAAGCATGCTTGTCCGAAGGAACACATAACTTGTCCGAAGTATCAAAGTCTTAGTCCGATGTAAATGTGAACAAAGGTTCGGACAAACACCATTACTAATGTGTTCCAAAACACACATGTTTATTATACGTATTTTACCTCATTTTTATCTAATTTTATTACAAAATCGTATGAATATGATACTTATTGCACGCATCAATGGATTTGCACGTACTTGTAAGAAAATGAAGAGTTTTATTGTAATCAATCATTTGGGCTATTAATCTATGGATCTACAAGTTTGTGTTTGAGTTTTGGGTGTTTATCTTATGTTCTACACTTTGATCTCACTTCTATTGGAATTTGTGGATATGATTGTGTTTAGATATCATTAGCATCGAGATCTTGAAAAATTGGACCTATCAATAGAAAAGTGCATAAACCAAAGATACCAAACCAAAAATTACCTCAAATCTTCTATACTTGTGTTCTTAAGACTCCAAACTTCGTATTCCAAGCTCTCTAGTCATTTCTAGCCACAATCGAACATTTCTAGTGGGAAAAAAACCTTCTAGGAACGATTTTACAAGATCTCAATGCTAATGACATCTAAACACAATCATATCCACAAATTCCAATAGAAGTGATGATTTGTAGATCAAAATGTAGAAAATAAGATAAACCCCCAAAACTCAAACACAAATACAAACTTGTAGATCCATAGATTAACAACCCAAATGGCTGATTACAATAGAATACCGACTTTGTTAATACAATGTCACACCCTTGTCCCCAGTACCGGTTACCGTGACTTTGTTACCAAATTACACAACGAAAGACTAAAACTATAAATATTTCATTTCATATATATAACATTATTTTACAACAAGGTTTGACTGGAATTACAAAACTTGGTTCTAAACAGGAACATAACACTGGTCTTATAGTTCCTAAGAACATGCCATCAACTCAGCCCTTACGGTTTCACAAGAACCTTCCCTAGGTCAACCCTAACCATCAACACGAGACTTTCACTATTTCCTTCTACGAGGACCCTTGAACGGAAAAAAGTTTTTATCTCATAGAGTATAGGGGCAAGTTGAAACTATATTGATTCTTTTAAGGCTTTCAGCACTAAATCGATCATCATTCTCTTGTCTATGAAAAGGGACTTAAAAGGTGGGCTTCTTTATCAATCTTAGGGTTTATTTCATATAGCGCTTTATTGTATAAAATGATGTGATCAATGAAAATGATACAAATTCAACGATCTAATGTCTTATTTATAACCTTTAAAGAAACACTAAGACAGCCCACATTTGTCAACTCATTTGATTATAAAGTTAACCAACTAATAAAATTAAGTCAAACACAATTGAAGCATGCTTGTCCGAAGGAACACATAACTCGTCCGAAGTATCAAAGTCTTAGTCCGATGTAAATGTTATCCTACTCAACTCGTTCCTCGTTGGTCCAACACCGTCACCGGAGATCCTTATAGTACGCCGCTTATCTGATTATCGGGTCGGCTTCTTCGTTTGGCACACCATTCCGGCCGTCACCGGCCACCACGTGCACCTCCCTAATCGCCGTCACTTCCCCCATGCGCACCTGTGACAGCCACCACACCCCCTTTGGTCGCCGCTGGTCTCCGCCGCACCTCGCCGTGCACAGCCATGGCCACCCTCCTAGGATATCTTGCTTCATTGCTACCAATGTCTTGCTTCATTGCTACCAATCGCCACTCTCCTGTCCACCATCCAAAAATCCATTCGTGACCAGACCTGGGCTACGTGAGCAGGGATAATTCCACATGCATACACACACTAAACACACACAACCATGTAAATCTTCTACTTTCACGATCAAGCAACACCGGTTCGGAGATGGAACAAGATATATATGTGAATTTCGTGAGCAATGGAAGCCTCACAACCGAACACAACTTCGTGAGAATCCCGCAAACAACCTTCAAGCTTCAAACCACCGCGAACCACCGCCGTCACCCGCTGCGACCTGCACCTACTGCGGTGGCCACCACAGCCGTAGTCCCTCTCCCTACTCAGCCCCCTTCTACCCGATGACTAGAAAACAGATACATAAAATTGAACAGTTTAACGTAAACGACTTTACCTTACGTGTATGCTCGCCGGTCTGGGCTTCCTTCTTCACTTTTTGCCGCTTTCCCTTTTCCTTCTCGGTCGACTCTTCTCTGCCGTATGAAGCTACCTAGGCCAAAAACATGTCTAGGGTTTCCCATACTAAGGTATTTAAACCTTAGATATTTCCATCCGGGTCCCCGCATTTCCAAAATGTGCAATAAGGTCTCGACGTGCTAAATAACGACTACTCTGGTCCTTCTAGTTCGGTCTCGTGCGTTTCGATCCCGGATTATTATTATTATTATTATTGTATAACAATTACCCGCCTCTTTATGGTTGTTAAAACACTCCTCCTTCCGTTAACACTACTTACCATTACTTTTAAATGAGATTCGGGTCGTCCACTAACTTGAACCATTAACACTCGGATTATCGGGATGTTACAGGTCTATCCCCCTTAAAAGAGGATTCGTCCTCAAATCCTACGTCGGCACAATTAACACCGCTCATCCTTTCTATTCCCTACCCTTGCACCAAAACCCTTAGGTGCTACCTGTGCTCTTTGGTATACGTATCATTTTGCTCATCACTTTTCAACACGACCACAAACCTTGGTGTTCAAAGAAGTCTTCTCCATTGCTTGCTTTCAACTGTGGGACTTGTATATTTCATGTACCTATTCCCTTATTACTCGCTCTCAAAATTTCACTTCTATGGCCCACAAAAACGGTTACTTGTCTACATACTACTACATCACATAACACACATCAGGTTCCCACACAGAACCATATACCACTTACTCACACCCATCGCTTTACCAAGTGTAACTTTACACAAATGGTAAATAACAATTACTGCTCAACTCGAAAGACGTACCTCTTGGATCGCGGTTACTCCTGGTGACATTGGTTTCACCCTCGTCCCATTTTCAGTTTAAGTTATGGCATTTTATTTTAATAAAAACACATATTTTCTCTTAAACCACGACTCTGATACCAACTTTTAAGACCCCAACCCGTACATCCTACAGTTGGTTCTCAAAACTTGTCAATCTCATTTAAAATGCAATTATTATTAACTCAATTACAACGGATGACTTTCTAAATTGTTTTGTTGTTATTTAATGATATTAAATTACCTCACTAATGTCTGCACACCAATCCGGGTAACACCGCTCCCAAGCCGAGATACGTCAACGCTACGCTTACCTGTAAAATAATCTAACGTACACACAAAGTCAGCTACGCTGAATGAGTTCTAATAGTTTAATTTGAACAAAAACCATCATGTCATATTCATTAGTTTATTCCACTGAGGACCCTCAGGTCCTTAATACAATAGTTTTATGATTTATTAACAAATAGTTAACCTCCTGTCATTCCACGACATCCCATAACTGTTCATCGCCCGAGACTCAGCCCGTACTTCCAATAATAATAAAAATAATCTTATCACCTCGTTGACATAGACTTAACTTACCATACTAATAACTCATACCCATGAATTTGCATTAACCCGACACTTGGTTAACACAACAAACTCTAGACATTGACACACCCGGCCTTAACCAAGGCTCTCATAATTAACCGACACGACACTTAAATACACCACATCATAATCCCAACACAAAGGTCAATTTAACTCTACATACCACAATGATAACATCAACACGTCACACTAACAGTATCACATTAATATCACCACATGTATAATCAATATAACTCAACGTTTGCATATAATACTACACATATATAAACACCCTCGTCAGGGCGTTCGACACACCCTGAGCTCATCATTAACCTGTTAAATATACGTCACCGTTGGTGACTTCCCAAAGGACCTCGTCCTTCACAATCCTATTTGCTGTGCCATAATGACACGATGCAAACATACAACGACGAACACACAACACAACATCATACTAGCAATTACATGACTTATTAACTCTACTTGCACCTCACGCATAATCCTAGAACAACATATTTCTCACATAATATATCATAAGCATTTAATGTACGACACGACTCTTTCCATGCGGCCCTTAACACAACACGCATTAATAACCCATACCCTTAACTCACACATTTCCACGATCCCACCATAGACCCTACGATCACTTAACAATTATTTTATATTCAAAACGCATCGGGTTAGAACTCGAAATCCTTAATACATTTAACTGGATAAACCTTATTTTGTAAGTATGTACGATAGCCCGAAAACGTTAAAAGCATTAAAATTGGGGGATTAGAAACTCACCGGTTACACTGAATCTCTGACTCTGCTCCGCACTCCAATGACATGCTCGAATCCGAACCTGTTCAAACGCAGGATCTCATGATCAGAACATACTCTAAATAAACGTTGCATAACGTATACATAAATAAACCCCAACGTCGTCTCGCCAGCTCATCATTTCATTCCACGAAACCCTAGTCTCAAGGGTTTACGTACGCATGCATGCAATACAATTCCCTTGTCGTTCTTGTCTCGCCATAAATCATTTTCGGCTTGTTAAGAATTCGTAAGCTCAAACCGGGTTCCCGCGCATTCATGTCAGCCGCCATGCAAAACCCGAAGTCCATCAAAACCTTAGCCTCGTCCGAACCCTCACCGAAGCATATGATCCTACTCAGCTCGTTCTCGTTGGTCCAACACCGTCGGCGGAGATCCTTAAAGTACGCCGCTTATCCGATCACCGGGTCGTCTTCTTCGTTGGGCACACCGTCTCGGCCATCACCGACACCACGTGCACCTCCCTAATCACCGTCACTTCCCCATGCACACCCGTGACAGCTACCACACCCTCTTTGGTCACCGCCAGTCTCCGCCGCACCCCGCCGTATACATCTATGGCCACCCTCCTCAGATGTCTTGCTTCATTGCCACCAATCGCCACTCTCCTGTCCACCATCCAAAAATCCATTCATGAGCAGGGATAATTCCACATGCATACACACACTAAACACACACAACCATGTAAATCTTCTACTTTTACGATCAAGCAACACTGGTTCGGAGATGGAACAAGATATATACGTGAATTTTGTGAGCAATGACAACCTCACAACCGAACGCAACTTCATGCGAATCCCGCAAACAACCTTCAAGCTTCAAACCACCGCAAACCACCGCAGTCACCCGCTGCAACCTGCACCTACTACGGTGACCACCACAACCGTCGTCCCTCTCCGAACTCAGCCCTCTTCTACCCGATGACTAGAAAACAGATACATAAACTAGAACGGTTTAACGTAAATGGCTTTACCTTGACGTGTACGCTCGCCTGTCCGCGCTTCCTTCTTCCCTTTTTTCCGCTTTCCCTTTTCCTTCTCGGCCGGCTTTTCTCTGTCGTATCATGCTACCTACGCCAAAAACATGTCTAGGGTTTCCCATACTATGGTATTTAAACCTTAGATATTTCCATACGGGTCCCCGCGTTTCCAAAATGTGCAATAAGGTCTCGACGTGCTAAATAACGACTACTCGGGTCCTTCTAGTTCGGTCTCGTAGGTTTTGATCCCGGATTATTATTATTATTTTATAACAATTTCCCGCATCTTTATGGTTGTTAAAATACTCCTCCTTCCGTTAACCCTACTTATCATTACAGTTAAATGAGATTCGGGTCGTCCACTAACTCGAACCATTAACACTCGGATAATAGGGATGTTACAATTGGACCTATGTGTAGAAAAGTGCATAAACCAAAGATACCAAATAAAAAATGAGCTCAAACCTTCTATCCTTGTGTTCTTAAAACAACAAACTTCGTATCCCAAACTCTCTAGTCATTTCTAGCCACAATCGAACATTTCTAGTGGGAAAATGTGACACCCGGCAATTTCAGGATCATATCCATACCCGGTCATTTCTTAAATTCATATGATTACACGTGCATCATACTTAATTATAAAGTAATTAAACACATATTTCTTATAGCAAGTCAACTCATTTCATTTCAATTCATGCATTAGTAGTTTGGAGGATTACCGAGTCACACACGCGTCTCGTCACATGAACGTTGGTTAATATTAGAAATGATATTTAGGGATATATTTGGTGCGAATATATTACATGTAATACTGTGATTTATTATTTCGTGTTTAGATTAATTTTTCTGGAATTTATTGAGCAACTTTTTTTAACGCTGTAAAAGCGGATACACGATATGTGCCAACAACACTAAATTAGATTTTATAAAATTATTGGTATTACACTTGGGCTTATAAAAATTCAGATTTTTAACTATATTAGTCCATTAGGAGCCCATTAATTACTTAAAAAGCCTTAAAAGAGTCCTAAAGCCCATGTATTTTCACTAAAACACTCTCTTACACTCATTAACCCTCATTTTACTATCCTAAACCTAACTCACACTCTCCCCTCCCTCCCTAAACTTTCGACCGCCACCACCACCACACCCTTGCCACCACCCTCTCAATCTTGTTCCATCCATTTCAAGCTTCCTAAGGTCAATCCAAGGTGATTTCAAGAGGATTAGTGGTGATTCAAGCTTGTTCAAAACCATATCTACATCATATCTCGGTTTTGTAAGCATCTAAACCATCCTTTTCTTCATTTAATTCGGCCATATGAGAAAACCCCTCCATCCAAACGATTTTTGTTGATTTAAAGGTTATAATCCATGTTTTCAACTAAAAGTTTTCATAATATAAAGTTGTTGACACATATTGGTATTTGTTATGGTTTGAAATACTTGTTTATGTTGATTATTGCTCGTTTCTATATATAGAAAATTTATTTTTTATGATTTTGTAGAAATGTGGATATGATATATTTGTTAGATTTAAAGTTCCATATATTGTTAGATTGTGTAGGAAAGATGAGATTTTTTTTGAAATGATTGGTTTGCATCATTTTAGGTCATTCTATAAATAGAAACTTTATTATTTGGTATTTTGAGATATTGAGTTATAATGAATGATAGCATGCTAAAATGGTTCTATAACATCTATTAAAGTATTAAAAAGAGTTATTGGAAGTTATACAAATGTAGGAGGTCATATAGACCACTTTCCTAAAAAAGAAACTTTAATATTTGGACTAATGTGTGTGTGTAAGCTATAAATGTCTAAAGTGTGTTTAATAGCTTTATTACTATATGTATAGATGACTTATGCAATATTTCATTGTTTAAAGTTGTGCTATGTGATATTTTGGGAGACCTTGCCAATAAAGGAAACTTTATTAGTTTGGAACCTTCATTTTTCCTTTAAATGGAAAATGTAAGTGTAGAACCATGTTTATAGCATATTACTAGTATGGTTTTCATGTGTAGGTTGTTTATATGGGCTATGACACCTAAAGTATATTAGAACCCTAAGTGTCCAAAAGGGGGAAACTTTGTTATGTTCAGCATTATGGTACAAAGTGTCATGTTATGTTGTTTTGTTCAAATGTGTTGAAATAATATAAATAGGATGAATGTGGTTACATAAACCATGTTTACTTTCATAGACCTTATAGCCATACTATTCCTAGGGCTCGGTTAGGTCGGTTGTCCTAACTTGCTAGATTTCTCGTGTTACTTTTATACCACATCACCTCATCCGCAGATGAGTTTTCACAGCTCCATTTTACTTACTTTTCCTTTTGGGGGAGATACATGCTAAAACATTTTCCTTTCATTAGTCGTATGACATTACGTTGTTTTCGCTTTAATGTATATAAGTGGGTGCATTTCTCGCACACAAAGTCCTCTCATATTCGAACCATTAATTCATTCACAGGCGATGTGATTCATGAATTGTACTATTGCGTTTAACAACCCTCACCCGGGTTAGTAGCGCTAACTTTGACCGGGAGTCAAACGGGTGCATAAATTGACTTGATCCATTGCGTGTTGGGCACGTTAGAGGCCAAATGCTACTTTCTGTATTTAATCGTTGAGCTTCGGTTTCGGTGTTGCTTATATATTTTAATGTTAGTTGTCTGATCAACAATCGAATTCAATAGTATACATATATACTGTTACACGGTTTTCTTTACTGTTTCTGTTACTTAAACTTGTGAACTCAACAACCCTGTGTTGACACTTTAAGCATGTTTATCTCAGGTAGCTAAGCATTTGCACAAGGGCTAGGATTTTCATATCTGGAGTCGCATTGCATATTTTCATTAGAAGCATAGGTTTATGGAACCTGTTTATTTTGGCTTCTGTATTTTGATATAACTTACTTTTGCTTTCGCACTTTACTTTCCGCATTTTCAAAACTCTGTAATACTTATTTATTTTTGTATGATGTTCAAACGAGAAGTATTTTCAAAAACCATTTAGAGGTCTTTCGAAATGACCAGGACTTATGATCCTTGATAGTCACAACCCGCGGGTAACCCGTTGTGGAATTTCAAGGTGTGACAGATTGGTATCAGAGGCCTGGTTATAGAGAACTAAGTTGCATTTAGTGTGTTTAGACTATAAATAAAGGCTCAGAAAATTCACATCACATCATACATGTATTTCATACATAAGTACATTGGATTACATGATATTGACTTGTTACAAGATGTCTACTTCGTCATTGTGATCTCTGATTCAGAGGAGTGTGATCTCTGATTCAGAGGAGGAGTACACTCCTGCTACATCACCATCATCAGTTGAGCTATACACTCCACCCTCATCACCACACTCGACTAGTGACGAGGAACTCATGGAGGACTCGAATGGAGCAGATTAGACAGATCCAGAGGAGGATCTTGAGGAGGATCCCGAGGAGGATATCAAGGATGCACTAGTCCACGGGGGCAATGGAGATGCTAGCGAGGGAAGCGAGTTAGACGAGTCCGTGCCCGATTCAGTGCTAGACTCATCGTCATATGACGGCTCCGTTTCACCTTCACCTCCCCATTTGGCTGACCCGATGCCACCATCACCGTTGCTTCCACCTAGAGGAGCAAAGACCAAGCAGACACCGAGGAAGAAGAATCTGTGTTTTGGAAAAGACCGGCCAAGTCACCGGGCAATGTAGGACTATTTGCCAATAAGGATCGAGTTTCACCGGCTGACACTACTTCTACGGGGAGGTCATCTGGACCATCTCACCCTCCATCCTATTGGCTCTGACCTACTAGGGAGGTGCTATCCATACTAGCAGCACACACCAGCCGACATGATGCTGACCTAATTACTCTGCAGGACGAGCTCGCTCTGACCGATCAGGCGCTATTGATTGTACGGGACAGGATTGAGGCTGTGGAGGAAAAGGCGCGGGAGGCAGAGCGAAGGGCCGTAGCTACTGAGGCCGCATTACAGATCCTAAAGGGAGATGTGGCGAGTCTGACGGAGGAGCGACAGAGAGAGACCGCGAGGACCACCGCTCTATCCAGCCGCTTGATGGAGGCCGAGAGACGGTTGGGCGTGGCACATCAGCTGGTCAACACATCAGACTACCAATCATCACTAGCGAGCACTTCTGCTATGACGGCCGAGCACCGAGTAGATCAAGTCAGGGAAGAGTTGGAACCCGCCAGGGTTCTGATGGTTCTCTGTGCTTTGTTAGTTTTCACTTCTTTACAGAGTGGTACTTTTCCACCTTCCAATTGATTAGCCTATCATGAGCGGGCTGTGCTCACGCAATATTTTTGAGATGCTACTTGTTTTGGAGTAGTGTTTGCTCCTGAAAATACTTTGTATTTCGTACAACTTATTTATCAAGTGTTTGTCTTTTGATTATATTGTATGGTTGATTGGTTGTTGATTGTTTTGTGTTATCTTATGCACGTGTGTTGGTTGTTATATATTATGCAATATCGAACCTTTGTTATCATTATGATTTTAAAGAAACATGGCACCAAGAAGATCGAACCGCAACTCAGGTGAAGGCAACAACTCCATGACTACAGCACCGATAGAGGCCCTCATCGTGCAACGCGTGGCGGACGCAATCGCCAACCCGGAAGTCCATCGGTCTAGTGGAGGATCAGAGGGTAATGGCGAGAGTGGAGGTATAGCACGTACTAGCAGCAACCTACATAATACGTATAATGTGATCCCATTCCAAGAAAATTAAGCTAATCGTACTCTGTCGTGACATTTCAGGATCATGTAATGGACACAAGGCCTGCACCTACAAATCCTTCATGGATTGCAAACCACACACCTTTACAGGGGTAGAATGAGTAGTGGGACTGCTCAGGTGGATAGAAAAGGCCGAATCCGTCTTTAGCATGAGTCATTGCACACCAGAGAATCGTGTCATGTACGGAGCTAGAACGTTCGAGGGTCAGGCCCTCTCATGGTGGAACTCTCACATCCAAACTTTGGGATTAGAAAATGCCAATGCTAATCCCTGGGAGGAATTCAAGGAATTGCTCAAAGACGATTACTGTCCTTGGAGCAAATTATAGAAACTAGAACAAGAATTCTGGCACTTGAAAATGGAGGGAGCTGACATCGAAGGTCATACAGCAAGGTATCATGACTTAGCTCGATTATGCCCACAGATGGTCACGCTCGAGTGCAAACGCATCGAGAGTTACATCTGGGGTCTGGTTCCTCAAATACAAGGTATGGTCACAACAGCCGAACCGGTAGTCATTCACAGTGCCGTTCGGTTAACACACCGATTGACGGATCAAGCTGTCCGCCAGGGCACTTTGGTCAAAAAGGATCTTATGTGAAACAATTCGATAACAAAAGGAAGTGGGACAACAATCTCGCAAAACCATATGTGCCCAACGTGTCGAGGAAACAGGAACCGACTAGAGTGTTTGTTACAAATCAGCCCAAAAAGAAACCATGGGGCGCGTACACTGGAAATTTATCCAAGTGCAACAAGTGCCAATTCCATCACAATGGTACCTATGAGGACTCCCGATGCCAGAAATGTAAGCGTTTTGGTCATTCCGCTCAGGTTTGTAGAACTGTTGAACAGGCACCGCCTACCGGACGAAACCGCGGATGCTTTGGGTGCGGTGAGCCCTGACATTTATGCAAGGACTGTCCAAAGAACTAGAAGCCCGGGAATGCAAATGCCCAGGGCAGAGCGTTTGTTATTGGAGCTGGTGAAGCTAGACATGATCCCAACATTGTTACTAGTACGTTTCACGTAAACAATTGTTATGCTTCTATTCTATTTGATACGGGTGCCTATAAAAGTTTTGTATCCACCGTTTTTAGTTCATTACTTGGTATCGCTCCAGTCGCCTTATATTACTTATACACAGTAGAGCTAGCGGATGGAAAGTTAATAGAGGCAGAACAAGTAATTCCCGGTTGTGTCTTAAAGTTAGCCGACCACTCCTTCACCGTAGACCTATTGTCAGTCACACTAGGAAGTTTCGACATAGTTTTTGGGATGGACCGGTTGTCCAAGAATCTAGCCGAAATCGTTTGCCATGAAAAGGTTGTCCGTATACCACTACCGGATGGAGAAACACTAACCATTCAAGGAGAAAGGAGTGGTGCTGCTTTAAGGATCATTACCTGTATGAAGGCCCGGAAATATTTACGAAAGGGTTACCATGCGATCTTAACGCATGTGACAGAAAAGAATGCAGAAGAGAGAAAGATTGAGGATATACCAATCGTTCGAGACTATCCGGAGGTATTTCCCGAAGATTTGTCGGGACTTCCACCGCAACGACAAGTTGAGTTCCGGATCAATCTCACACCAGGTGCTGCTTCAATTGCGAGGTCACCTAACCGATTAGCACCATCGGAAATGCAGGAATTGTCTAACCAATTACAGGAGGTGTTGGATAAGGGCTTCATCCGACCAATCTTCTCGCCTTGGGGAGTACCAGTCTTTTTTTAAGAAGAAGATGGATCATTCCGTATGTGCATCGACTACAGAGAATTGAACAAGGTGACAATCAAGAACCGATATCCACTACCGAGGATCGAAGACCTATTCAACCAGTTCTAGGGTCAAGCTACTACTCGAAGATCGATCTGCGGTCGGGATACCATTAACTTAGAATTCAGGTTGACGACATTCTAAAGACCGCCTTTTGAATTCGTTACGGTCACTACGAGTTCATGGTCATGCCATTCGGTTTAACCAATGCGTCAGCGGTATTCATGGACCTCATGAACCAGGTGTGCAAACCCTATTTGGACAAGTCTTTGAGAATAAAGAGGAACACGCAGAATATCTAAAATTAATCATGGAATTGTTGAAAGAAGAGAACCTGTATGCCAAATTCTCGAAGAGCGACTTCTAGATTCGAGAGGTGCAATTTCTTGGACACGTGGTCAATGAGAAAGGCATACATGTTGACCCATCCAAAATTGAGGCAACTAAGAATTAGGAGGCACCTAAGACCCCAACCGAGGTATGATAATTCTTAGGTCTTGCGGGCTACTACCGACGGTTTATCAACAATTTCTCTAAGATAGCCCAACCTCTCACTACTCTGACTCACAAGGATAAGAAATACAAATGGAACGACAAAGCAGAAACCACTTTTCAATTACTCAAACAGAAACTTTGCAGCGCACTGATCCTATCATTACCAGAGGGAACGAACGATTTCGTGGTATACTGTGATGCATCCCATCAAGTGCTCGGATGCGTGTTGATGCAAAGAGAGAAGGTCATTTCTTATGCTTCTCGAAAACTCAAGGTGCATGAGAAAAATTACACTATCCATGACTTGGAGTTGGGAGCGGTGGTATTTGCACTCAAAATCTGGAGACCCTATTTGTACAGCACGAAATGTACTATATTCACTGACCAAAAGAGTCTTCAACACATCTTTGATCAAAAGGAACTCAACATGAGTCAACGTCGTTGGGTCGAATTACTAAACGACTACGACTGCGCCATCCGTTATCATGCTAGAAAGGCTAATGTCGTTGCGGATACCTTGAGCAGGAAAGAACAACCAAAACCATGACGAGTATGAGCGTTACAATTGACCATCCATACCGATTTACCCATCTAAATCTAAGACGCTCAATTAGAAGCAATCAAAGAGATAAACCTATGCCACGAGTCCCTACATGGTATGGACAAGCAATTTGAGGTCAGATACAATAACATCTGTTACATTATGGATCCGATTTAGGTACCGAACTTTGGGAACCTAAAGGATCTAGTGATAGATGAAGCACACAAGTCCAGATACTCGATTTATCCTAGTGCCAAAAAATTGTATCATGACCTCAAGTAGCATTATTGGTGGCCTAATATGAAAGCAGAAATTGCTACCTATGTTAGTAAATGCCTAACCTGTGCTAAGGTCAAAGTGGAGTATCAGAAACCGTTAGGGTTACTCCAATAACCAAAGATTCCATAGTGGAAGTGGGAACAAATTTCAGTGGACTTCATCACGAAATTGCCCGGTGCATCCAACAGTTGTGACACGATTTGGGTAATTGTCGACAGATTAACAAAATCAGCACACTTCCTTCCTATAAAGGAAACCGATAAATTGGAGAAACTGACCCGAATGTACTTAAAGGAAGTAGTCTCGAGGCATGGAGTGCCAATTTCTCTCATTTCAGATAGGGATAGTCGATTCACATCCCGATTCAGGCAGTCATTACGGAAACCGTGGGTACTCGATTAGACATGAGTACAACCTATCATCCTCAAAAAGACGGTCAAAGCGAGATGACTATCCAAACTCTCGAGGAAATGCTTAGAGCTTGTGTGGTTGACTTTGGAAACGGTTGGGATGCCCACCTACCATTGCTCGAATTTTCATACAATAATAGCTACACATTAGCATCAAAGCCGCACCGTTCGAAGCACTTTATGGAAAAAAGTGTAGATCGCCAATTTTCTAGAAAGAGTTGGGAGATAGCCAACTCACTGGCCCAGAAATAATTCATGAGACCACATAAAAGATCGTACAGATACGCGAACGTATCAAAGCCGCGCGTGATCGTCAGAAGAGTTATGATGACGTGAGACGCAAACCATTAGAATTTCAAGTAGGAGACAAAGTACTACTGAAAGTCTCGCCATGGAAAGGAGTTATATGTTTCGGTAAGCGTGGGAAGTTGAACCCTCGATACATTGGACCTTTTGAGATCATGAAAGGGATTGGTCCCGTTGCTACAAACTCAACCTACCTGAAACCCTTAGTAGCGTTCATGACGTGTTTCACGTGATGAATCTGAAGAAGTGCTTATTAGATGAGACACTAGTCATACCATTGGAGGAGATTCAAATAGACAATCAGCTTCACTTCGTCGAGGAACCAGTCGAGATCATGGACCTTAAGGTCAAACAAATTAAACAAAGTCGCATTCCCATAGTTAAGGTTCGTTAGAATTATAGACGTGGACCAGAGTTCACTTGGGAGCGGGATCAATTCAAGTGTAAATACCCTCATCTATTCAAACCTACACCGTCTACTAGTGAAGCGAACTGAATTTCGGGACGAAATTCCTTTTAACAGGGGGAGTATGTGACACCCGACAATTTCAGGTTAATACCCATACCCGACATTTCTTAAATTCATATGATTACACGTGCATCAAACCTAATTATAGAGTAATTAAGTACATATTTCATATAGCAAGTCCATTCATTTCATTTCAATTCATGCATCAGTAGTTAGGAGGATTACCGGGTCACACATGCGTCCTATCACACGAACATTGGTGAATATTAGAAATAATATTTAAGGATATATTTGGTGTGAATTAATTACATGTAATACTGTGATTTATTATTTCGTGTTTAGATGAATTTTTCTGGAATTTATTGAGCAACTTTTTTTAACGCTTTAAAAGCGGATACGCGATATGTGCCAACAACACTAAATTAGATTTTATAAATCTATTGGTATTACACTTGGGCTTATAAAAATTCAGATTTTTAACTATATTAGTCCATTAGTTACTTAAAAAGCCTTAAAAGAGTCCTAAAGCCCATGCATTTTCAATAAAACACTCTCTTACACTCATTAACCCTCATTTTACTATCCTAAACCTAACTCACACTCTTCCCTCCCTCCCTAAACTTTTGGCCGCCACCACCACACCCTAGCCACCACCCTCTCAATCTTGTTCCATCCATTTCAAGCTTCCTAAGGTCAGTCGAAGGTGATTTCAAGAGGATTAGTGGTGATTCAAGCTTGTTCAAGACCATATCTACATCATATCTTGGTTTTGTAAGCATCTAAACCATCCTTTTCTTCATTTAATTCGGCCATATGAGGAAACCCCTCCATCCAAACGATTTTTGTTGATTTAAAGGTTATAATCCATGTTTTCAACTAAAAGTTTTCATAATGTAAAGTTGTTGACACATATTGGTATTTGTTATGGTTTGAAATACTTGTTTAAGTTGATTATTGTTGGTTTCTATATATAGAAAATGTATTGTTTATGATTTTTTAGAAATGTGGATATGATGTATTTGTTGGATTTAATGTTACATATATTGTTAGATTGTGTAGGAAAGATGAGATTTTTGTTGAAATAGTTGGTTTGCATCATTTTAGGTCATTCTATAAATAGAAACTTTATTGTTTGGTATTTTGAGATATTGAGGTATAATGAATGAAAACATGCTAAAATGGTTCTATAACATCTATTAAAATATTAAAAAGAGTTATTAAAAGTTACACATATGTAGGAGGTCATATAGACCACTTTCCTAAAAAGGAAACTTTAATATTTGAAAAATGTGTGTGTGTAAGCTATAAATGTCTAAAGTGTGTTTAATAGCTTTATTACTATATGTATAGATGACTTATGCAATATTTCATTGTTTAAAGTTGTGCTATGTGATATTTTGGGAGACCTTGCCAATAAAGGAAACTTTATTAGTTTGAAACCTTCATTTTTGTTTTAAATGGAAAATGAAAGTGTAGAACCATGTTTATAGCATATTACTAGTATGGTTTTCATGTGTAGGTTGTTTATATGGGCTATGACACCTAAAGTATATTAGAACCCTAAGTGTCCAAAAGGGGAAACTTTGTTATGTTGAGCATTATGGTACAAAGTGTCATGTTATGTTGTTTTGTTCAAATGTGTTGAAATAATATAAATAGGATATTTGTATAATGACATGACTTATGTGGATGGTTTGTTAACATGTATGAAAGATACAATAAAGGTGTAGAAATGCCATGATGTTTATCACATGCTACTTATACAATTACATGAAGTGATATGTTACAATATATGACTTGAACATGTGCAAACTAGATTACTTATGACATGTTACCTACTTATGCAAATTAATTGAAATATGTATAGTGTGTCATAAGGTATTACTCATGTATTACTTAGGTACTACTTATATGCTACTCATATGTCACTTATGTGTTATTCATGTGTTACCTATATGTTACTTGGGTACTACTTGTACATGCATCCACTATGTGTCACTTTAGTCAACATTGGTCAAGGTTGGTCAACATTGGTCAACATTAGTCAACATTGGTCAACATTAGTCAACATTGGTCAACTTTAGTCAAAATTGGTCAACTTTACTCAAACTTGGTTAACATTGGTCAACTTTAGTCAAAATTGGTCAACTTTACTCAAACTTGGTTAACATTGGTCAACTTTAGTCAAACTTGATCAAACCTTGGTCAACTTTGGTCAAACCTTTTCAAAACGTCAATGTAACCTTTCAACGTTGAGTCGTTTGGATGAATGTGGTTACATAAACCATGTTTTACTTTCACAGACCTTATAGCCTTACGATTCCTAGGGCTCGGTTAGGTCGGTTGTCAAGACTTGTTAGATTTCTCGTGTTACTTTTATACCACATCACCTCATTCCCAGGTGAGTTTTCACGGCCCCATTTTACTTAATTTTCCTTTTGGGGGAGATACATGCTAAAACATTTTCTTTTCACTAGTCGTATGACATTACTTTATTTTTGGTTTAATGTATATAAGTGGGTGCATTTTTTGCACACAAAGTCTTCTCATATTCGAACCGTTATTTCATTCACAAGCGAGGTGATTCATGAATAGTACTATTGGCTTTAACAACCCCTACCCGGGTTAGTAGCGCTAACTTTGACCTGGAGTGAAACGGGTGCATAAATGGATCTGATCCATTGCGTGCTGGGCACGTAAGAGGCAAAATGCTACTTTCTGCATTCAATCGTTGAGCTTCGGTTTCAGTGTTGCTTATATAATTTAATGTTATTTGTCTGATCAACAATCGAATTCAATAGTATACATATGTATAGTTACACGGTTTTCTTTACTTTTTCTGTTACTTAAACCTGTGAACTCACCAACCCTGTGTTAACACTTTAAGCATGTTTATCTCAGGTCGCTAAGCATTTGCACAAGGGTTAGGATTTGCATATCTGGAGTCGCATAGCATATTTTCATTAGAAGCATAGGTTTATGGGAACCTGTTTATTTTAGCTTATGTATTTTGATATAACTTACTTTTGCTTCCGCACTTTTCTTTTCGCATTTTCAAAACTCTACATTACTTATTTATTTTTGTATGATGTTCAAACGGGAAGTATTTTTGAAAACCATTTACAGGTCGTTCGAAATGATCGGGACATATGATCCTTGACAGTTACAACCTGCAGGTAACCCGTTGTGGAATTTCAGGGTGTGAAAGAAAAAAAACCTTCTAGGAACGATTTTACAAGATCTCAATGCTAATGATATCTAAACATAAGTAGAGCTTGGAATACGAAGTTTGGAGTCTTAAGAACACACGGATAGAATATTTGAGCTAGTTTTTCGTTTCGCATCTTTGGTTTATGCACTTTTCTATTGATAGGTCCGATTTTACAAGATCTCAATGCTAATGATATCTAAACACAATCATATCCACAAATTCTAATAGAAGTGATGATTTGTAGATCAAAATGTAGAAAATAAGATAACCCCCTAAACTTAAACACAAATACAAACTTTTAGATCCATAGATTAGCAACCCAAATGATTTATTACAATAGAATACCGACTTTGTAAATACAATGTCACACCCTAGTTACCATGTTACAGTGACTTTGTTACCAAATAACACAATTAAAGACTAAAACTATAAATATTTCATTTCATATATATAACATTATTTTACAACAAGCTTTGACTGGAATTACTAAACTTTGTTCTAAACATGAACATAACACTGATCTTATAGTTCGTAAGAACATGCCATCAACTCAGCCCTTACGGTTTCACAAGAACCTTCCCTCGGTCAACCCTAGCCATTAAAATGTAGCACAAAAGGAGGGTTAGAGGAACTCACCTTAATCATTTCAAAACATTTTACATCGAGCACAATACACTTACCTTAATCAGAACCTCCTTCTGAATCAACACCTCAAGTATACCCTAAATCGTACCCGACATCGTCATAATCAATACACTTATCTTAGGTATGCATAATGGAACCTTAGGTATTCCGAAACCTTACTTCGACACTATCTACAACAATTTGGGGACGAATTCCGAGAAACCGAACTTTCAAGAGTGGACCGGAGCTTTGGGATTCGTGCCACCAGAGTGTGTGTGTGTGTGTGCAATCAGAATTGTGGAGTGTGTTTTTGATGTGCAAACTGATCGAATCATGGTTTCTATTTATAGGCCTTCTCTGGACCATAGCGGACCACTACACAGGGTGGTGGCGGACCGCCCCCGCCCCTAGCCGCAATTCTGCCTTAGGGACTAAGTAACGGGTCGTTACTGGTTCCGTAGTAGATCATTAAGGACACCTGGATTCTGGCGGACCGTTACTGACTTGGCTAGGGGCCCCCACTAGTGCCATGCGTTAATCCTCCTTTGGCGAGTCACAGGACATGTGTCATTACTTGAGCTCTTCCTTCCCCTCCACGTAGCGGACCGCCGGGATTATGGTAGCGGTCCGCTACCATTAAATTCTCTAGTTTCTCATTTTTATTCCATTATACTAGGAGAATTTGGAATTTACCTTTGAACTTTGACTTTTGACACTTTTAGCCCTCATATTACTTGGGAATTTTCAAGATGTTACAAATCTCCCCTTCTTAAAAGAATTTCATCCTCGAAGTTTAATATCAGTTAAACAAATGAGGATGTTTGGCGTTCATTTGTTCTATTAATTCCCAAGTTTGGTCGCCTCCCTTTCGACCTTGCCACTACACTAGAACCATCGGTATTGTTTTCTTTCTCAATTTTCGATCTTGTGTTCCAAAGATCTTAATAGGTTCTTTGATGAATTGGAGTCTGTCATCAACGTGCTCATCATCTAAAGTGATTGCTTGATCGGGATCTGCTAAGCACTTGTGTAAACACGACACGTGAAACGTGTTATGAATACCTTGTAATGCTTCAGCCAATTCAAGTTTATATGCCACTGCTCCAACTCTTTCGATGATTTTGTAGGGCCCAATACACATTGGCCCTAACTTTTCACGTTTTCTGAAATGTACAACACATTTCAATGCTTATACTTTTCAGAACACATAACCACCTACTTGGAATTCTAATGATCTTTGACGTATATTTGCATAACTCTTCTATCTATCTTGTGATGCTTTCAACCATTGTTTAATCTGGCTATCTTAAGATTTCTGGTCCAAACAATTGACTATCTCCAACTTCTATCCAGCAAACTAGAGTTTGGCATTTCCTAACATACAATGCTTTAAATGTCGCAACTTTTATACTTGAATGGTAGTTGTTGCTGTAAAAAACTTGACTAATGGTAGATGATTATCCCAACTACCTCCAAGTTCAATTGCATATGTCCTTAGCATATTTTTTGGATTGTTCTTTCACTTTCTCTATCGATTTGAGGGTGATATGTTGTACTCAAATTAATTCGAGTTCCCAACACTTTCTGGAAACTAGTCCAGGATCTAGATATGAACCGACTATCTCTATAAGATATAATAAGAAGTGGTATACCATTTTGGCTCATGATTTCATTGATATACAGTCATGCTAGCTTATCCATTGAATAGTAGTCTTTGATAGGAATAAAGTGTGCCGATTTGGTAAGTATATCGACCATAGCCCAAATAGCATCTTGCCCTTTATGGGTTCTTGGTAGTTTCGTGACAAAATGCATTGTAATTCTATCCCACTTCCACACACGTATCTCCGACTGTTGCAGATGACCTGCGGGTTTCTAATGTTCGATCTTGACTTTAATACAAGTTAAGCATTTTTCTAAGTACTAGGCTATTGATCTCTTCGTATTTGGCCTCCGAGTAATCAGTCTTTAATCCTTCATACATTTTATCCGCTCCAGGATGTATATAGTATCTTGATTTATGAGTATCACCCATCACCTTCATTTGGATTTCTCTAAGTGTAGGAATCCAGGTTGCATCCAAATCTTAGGATTTCGTCATCGCCTTTAGTTAGTAATTTCTCTTTACCAACCATGCTTTCTTTCTTGACGTTATCTTTATGTAAGGCTTGTGTCTGGACTTCTTTAATTTGATCCATCCAATCTATTTTGATTTATAACATTAAGGCTCTTATCTTAATGGGTTTAATTCTTTCTTTCCGACTTAAAGCATCTGCCATGATATTAGCTTTCCCGGGATGGTATTTGATCTCACAATCATAACCATTAATAAGTTCCATCCATTTAATCTGCCTCATATTGAATATATGTTGGAGACTTTTATAGTCTGTATATATATCACACACTCAGTACCATATAAATAGTGTCTCATTAGAGAAAATACTATGGCTCCAAGTTCAAGTTCGTGTGTGGTGTAGTTCTTCTCATCAACTTTAAGTTGTCATGATGCGTAGGTTATCACCTTATCTCGCTACATCAACACATAACCCAGACTAATTCGGGAAGCACACAATAGACGATGAAGTCATCAATTCCTTTGGGTAATGCTAAGATAGATGCAATACTAAGTTTCTGCTTAAGGATATTGAACGCCTCTTCTTGCTTCTGACTCCATTCAAATTTCATTGCTTTCTGAGTTAAAGTAGTTAAGGGAGTAGCAATCTTTGAGAAGTATTGTATATATCTTTGGTAGTACCTAGCTAAACCAAGAAAACTTCGAACCTTAGTCGGTGTATTTGGAATTTCCCACTTCATAATGACTTCAATCTTGGTTGGATCCACGTATATTCCTTTTGATTTATAGAATGCCCTAGAAACTATACTTCTTGTTTCCAAAACTTGCATTTGGAAAACTTGGCATACAATTTCGCTCTTCTAAGGGTTTCCAAGACTATCTTAAGATGTTTGGCATGCTCCTCCTAAGTTCATGTAACACTTGCCAGAAAAATGTCCAAGATTTGACTAAGGTGACTATAAGTGTAATTATTCCATAGATCAAGGACCAAAAAGTAGAAAACATGAAACGCAGACGGTAATGGACCGTCATGTGTGGTAACGATCCGTTACAGATCGAACACGTGGACAATGATGGCGTGCCACTTGCCCAATGACTAATCGGCAATTTCTGACGCGTGGAAACCCTATGACGGACTCTCTGTTTTTTTCAATTTTTGTTTCATTTTGATTTTCTGCCTTTCATGATGTCTGTTACATCTATTACTCAAGCTGATCTGGAAAACGGATCCATGTCTAGACCTCCCAAGCTGTTGTCAACCGATTTCCCGAACTAGAAGAACCGCATGAAGGCGTACTTTTACATGACTGACTTCGGTCAACGGATATCTATTACAAATGGTTCTCACTGTCCTATGACCATCAGAGAGGATGGTGTTCAAACTTAGACTCATCTAGCATCTAGCAGCGTATACTGAGGACGACAAAATACTGATCATCAGAGATTATAAAGGTTTTGGTGCCATGAACATGGCCCTTTCGGCCGATATAATAAACATGTTTGAAGAATACAATACCGCTCAAACGCTGTGGCAAGCTTTAGGTGAATTCTATGAAGGAAATTCTGATTTGAAAGAGGGAAAGAAGGCTATGCTTTAGAAGTAGTATGATACTTTTGACAGTATCAAAGGGGAAGGTTTATCGAAGCACATTTCAAGGTTTATGTAAATTTCTTGCAAGCTGAAACAAGTCGGGGTTTGTTATCAAGAACTATGATTTGATCAAGAAGCTGTTAGAATCTTTGCCACAATAATCGAGTATCGAATGCATGATGATAAAAAGACAGTATCTAAATGAAGCATATACTCTATCCGATGTGATCAACACCTTGAAATCCTTTGAAACGGACATTGAGAAGTGTCAAATGAATAAATCGGGTTACATCAAGACCATTACACCAACCAATGCAACTTTTATTGCTCCGACCTCCTCAAGTATTTCTGGTAGCTCATCTAGAGTTATCACTGCTATGGTTGCCTCTTCGTCTACTAATCAACAAAGCTCGTCTAACAATGAATCCAGAGGCAATAAGATTAGTACCGCTGTGTCAAGCCCGTAAAGTAAACATGTGGCTTTGTTCGGTTTGTTTGTCAACAATTATCAAGCTTTCATTACTAGAGAATTTAAAGCTGGGGTTAGTCATATTGAAGATGTTTTTCAAGGGGACCCTAATGACATGGAAGAGGTTGACCTAAAGTGGCAGATGGCAATGTTAACTTTGAGAGCAAAGAGATTTAAGGATAGGACCGGAAAGAAGCGTCTTGGCGGAAAATATGCAAGGTTTGACACATCTAAACTGAGATGATACAACTGTAAACAACTAGGCCAATTCAAAAGGGAATGTCATCATCTGATTATTGATGCTTTACCTCTTCCAACTATTGTTACCGTTACTGATGAAAAAGAAAAGACCGATGTCACACCCTGAAATCCACGGTGGTTTAACCGTAGGTTATAATTGTCAAGGATCATCGGTCCTAGTCATTTCGAACGACCTCTAATTGGTTTTCGAAGAAGTCTTTCCATTTGAACATCATTAAAATACTAAAGTTTAACAGAGTTTAAAAAAATGTGGAACGTAAAGTGCGGAAGCAAATGAATTATTTTCGAATACAAAAGCTAAATGTTTTTAGGTTCCCATAAACCTAAGCTTCTAATGAAAACATGCAATGCGACTACATATGTGCAAATCCTAGTCTTTGTACAAATGCTTAAGGACCTGAGATAAACATGCTTAAACGTGTCAAAATAAAGTTGACGATTTCACATATTTGAAAGTAACAGTAAAAGAAGTGTAACAGTGTGATAGTCCGTATTTCTACTAATGATTTGATTGTTGATCAAACAATATACAATAATAATATAAGCAATTCACTGAAACTGAAGCTCAACGAAAAGGATGCAGAAACTGGCATTTCTTGCCTCTTAGCACACACATTGGATTAGGTCAATGATTGCGACAATTGGTAATTTTACCACAAATTATTTAAATATAATTATACGAAAATGTGCATATTAGACTAATTTTAATTAATTAGGTCTAGCCCGGTCCGGTAGATTCTAACCAATACACAACTACATAGGAAATATTAGAAATTTTATAGACATAACGAACCCCATATCGCATTGGTGATAAACTAAAATTAATAGTTAGACACCTCAAAACGTTTTCTTTATTTTTTTTTATATAGTAGAGAATACCTACTTGAATGAAATTCTAATTTAAACATATGTTGGACACGTATTTTATCCGAGTTACTAAACCTATATATTTTATCCGACACGTAACAACGAATGGAAACAACGCGCGGGTATTCTACTGACGTAGTAACGATCGGGTATCACTCCACACAACACCCGCAACCCACGCGCCACCTTTCTCGGCCGAAATGGACGTGGGAATCCTTACCACTCTTTGAATGTTGTTTCTCATTCCCCAACATGTGGGATATTGGGAGACCATCTTGTTTCATGGATGAGTTGAACTCATAGGTATTACCCATTACAAAGGCTATAATAAGCCATGCACTTCACCATCTCAAACTAACATCCACACCACTTTGCACTCTCTTCTCTCTCTTGGCTTTCCTTCGCCCGAAACGACCACCCTCGTCTTCCCTTCTCCCTTTTGGCTTCACAAGACAGCAGCAGCATCACTCCCATCGACTACACAACACTCCCTCACCACCCCCTCGGCCATCGTAGTAAGCCACCACCCCTTCCACCCTACGACAACCATCACCCTCTTCAACCACCTCCACCTGTCACTGCCCTCTACCACCTTTACGAGATTTTACACTATGAGAACCGAGCTCCACCGATTGTTACAGGTCTTCGTTTCTCACCTACGGACACCGGGATATGGTTACGCGAGAGATACGGGTTATTTCGGGACCTAACCGGGTGATACGGGTTATTTTGGGAGATAACCAGGTGATACGGGCTATTTTAGGAACTAACCGGGTAACACGGGACTTCGAACGAAGAAATCGGGTCTCGCGTAAACTCCGTCACCTTCCCTCGATTATTTACGTGAGCATTTGACTATTTTATTTTAACGTAAAAATTAGTTGGTAATATAATAGTTATAACCAGAGTTCGTATTTTAAATAACGGGTTTTTAATGTAAGGAATGACGGCTAAATTATTTAAAAGCCCTAAGCGTTATTTTAACTTAATGATTTTTATAGATCATTAGTTTTTCTAAAGTAATCTAAGTGAAATATTTATTTTATTAATAACATAAATAAATAATAATTTTATCATCTTATATCATTGGCATTAGTAATAATTATGATTTGTATTATAATTATTATAACAAGGATTGACATCAAATAATATTTTGGATGAATAACATCTTATAAATTTCCCTTATAAAAACATACATGTAGTTATATATTGTTTTGAAAAGGAGTAATAGATATATATACATGCATATATATGTATATATTTTTGAGTCAAATAAAAATAAGTTTAAACAATAAAATAATATAATGATTTTTTATAATATAAAATAATATAATGATTTTTTTAACATGATTACATCTATTTATAGTAAATATATATATATATATATATAGAGAGAGAGAGAGAGAGAGGATCAAGAGAAAATCACAAAGTTAGGTAAAAATCAAGAAAACCACTAAAACAATGTGTAATACTATGGGTTACGTATACGTAATCGTAATTTTTTGTTTTCTATTTACGTATACGTAATACTATAGGTTACGTATACGTAAGCCAATATTTAAATGGTTTTTTGGTAAAAATATGTAATATTACATTGATACTATTACAAAAAATAAAAATATAATAAAATAAAAAATAAATATTAGCATATTATTGGTTAAAATTGGTTTTTTAGTGGTTTTCTCGGTTTTCGCCTAACTATGTGGTTTTCTCTGTAACCCTCCGCTATATATATATATATATATATATATATATAGGGTGAAGTTCATAAGAAAACTAACATTTAGAGAGAGAACTAGAGAACTCCTCTTTAAAGGTAAAAAAAATAATAAAGAAATCATAACTCAAAATAAAAATAAAAAACTGGTTCGGAAACCTTGTTTCCCAGGTCGTCCTCGTTAAAAAAAAACTCGAAAAAATAGCCGCTTTATCTTTAGGGTTTAGTTTTTGGGTTTAGTTTAACTTTTAGGTTAGATTTTGGAAGGGGGGTGGGTGGGGAGGTTTAGGTTTTTGCTGGGTGGGTGGGGGATTTAGGATTTTGGAGGGTGGTTGGGGTGGGGTTAGGTTTATGGGTGGGGGTGGGTGAGGGGTTTAGATTTTTGGGGGTGGGTTAGGTTTTTGGGTGGGGGTAGGTGGGGTGGGTGGGTTTAGGTTTTTGAGTGGGGGAGTGGGTTTAGGTTTTTGAGTGGGGGGAGTGGGTTTAGGTTTTTGGGTGGGGGTGGGTGGGAGGTTTAGGATTTTGGGTTGGATGGGTGTGGGGGGTTTAGGTTTTTGGGGGTGTTAAGTTTTTGGGGTTGATACTACACATATGAAGTATTGAAAATAAGAAGAAAAAAAAACGAGTTAATTCTTATTTTTATAACGTTATTATATACTCAAATGAAAGATAAAGAAATTCTTGATTTAGTTGTGCAATTTTTTTAAAAATAATAACGTATCCAAAAGATAGAAATGTTTAAAGATTTATATATTTTAAGTTCCAGTTTTACCCTTTATCTTTAAAATTCCACCTCTTCTCTTTTTAGTGGTTCTCTAGTTCTCTCATTAAAATGAGTTTTCTCATGAACCTAACCCTATATATATATATATGGGTCGGTTATCGTACAAAGTGTTTTAACGTACGAAGCGTACGAAGTCACCGACATGCGACACGTGTTTAGTGGGCGAGGGGTAAATGCGTCTGCGTTATATTCACGCATGATTTATAATAACGTATGACCATAATAACGTAATCGCGCATGTTATAATCATGATCATAATCACGTAACCACGCATGTTATAATCATGATCATAATCATGTAAATCACGTAATCACACATGATATACACATGACCATAATCACGTAATCACGCATGGTATACGCACAACACATCGACCTTTTAAAAAAAAGTCGTTTTAAAAAAAAAGTATAGCAAAAGTATACTCAAATTAAAGAGAATAAAAAGCTCGATTTTATGGTGTAATTGTTTTTTAAAATAATGTCGTATAAAAAAGTTTTGCTTGTTTTAAAAAACATGGGGGAACTTGTAAAAAGTCAACAAATGTAGGCTATTACAATTTTACCCTTTTCGAATTCTTTTCACGCTTACAACAAACACATTTGATCTTAAACATTGATTTCCTAGATCAACGCTTCAAAATACTTCTTACGCTTCTCACGTTAAAAACAATTTGTATTTAAACCATTCCCTATATATATATATATATATATATATAAATATATTATCATAAAGAATGACTAAAATCGAAAATGAGATATTGACAACTAAGAGAACAAGTCATAATATTTGTTAAAAGGATTTAATAAATATAACTACTTGAACGACAAATTATATCACCAACGACGATCGGATCGGAACCTTGTAGATTATTAAAAGGCAAGGGTTGAGATTTTAGGGTATTGGTCATGAGACCAATCCACACTTAAAGAACTACTTAGACCGGTCATGAGACCCCTGCAGATTGTTAAGGTGTCTTAATTAATTTAGGATACTGCTAGGTCTGGACTGTTTGAACTTACAACTGACATCATCACTCACCACCTCGTTAGATACGGTGAGTCTCACGGCCCCACAATTACTACTTGTTTTTAAACAAACGGAGGAGAAAACTTGCCTAACTTGACAACTGATATAACGATGGCTCGGGAGAACATCATACAACGATTGTTCGATTGAACAACACACAATGATTGCTCGGATGAACAACACACAACGATTGTTCGGATGAACAACACACAATTGGTACCTCATTGTTCGGGTGAACAATACACAACATATACGTTGTTCGGGTGAACAATGTAATATCCAAGATTTTCCGACACACCTTTTCTCTAAATCTTTGTACACATTATTTAAACCTTGAAAACTAACTAAATGTTATAAAGCATATCGATATAAATATTAAGGGAAAACAGTGGTATTTGATATATATATATATATATATATATATATATATATATATATATATATATATATATGACTTATTTAAAAAGATATATATATGTTATATTCTTGAAACTTTATAAGTTGTAATCATATAAATAATATAATTAATAGACTTGTTGTAAATACTTAAACTCATAAACTATAAAACTCATAAATTACTTTACGGAAGTATAAAATAATAAGACTTATAAGTTTATTTCGTTTTTATAAAAAAAAAGAACATATTATTTGTTATATAAAAACAAAGGGACTAAAACTGGCACTCATTGAAACTTATTTTAAACTAAAACCAAAGTTTATGCATAAAATAATAAACACTTGAAACTTCAGGGACTAAAAGTGTCAATGCACCAAACTTTTGAAACCCAAACCGGTTGTGAGTTAGATCCCATCCAACCCCGGTTTTGAGCCCGACTTATTCAAAAACGCGTAAACACCCGAATTGAATGTTCCTCGAGCTTCGGCTCACGCATGCGACCCAAACCCAATGTCCTTCAATGCTCGAATTCAAATCTAGACCCACGTATTTCAAAATTCGAACTCGTTCCTTACAACCATCATCTTCCTAACCGTTCGAGCAATTAAAGACGAAATTGGTTATAAATACCTGTTGGAACACATTAGCGACATCACACTCTCTCTCCCCATTACCTCAAATCCATCAAATGGCATCTACATTGCTCGTTTGGATCTCCGGTCAGTCGCGCAAAATCTTGTACCCGTTCATCCTCAATCCGATATCAAAACAGGTAATCCAAATGCTCATCTTCTTCGTTTTCATACAGGGATCAAAAGCCCTCTGCCAAATTGCAATGAGAGAGGGATATTCGATTCGTATTTGACGGATTTCAATTCTAGGGTTCATCGGGAATTAGGGACGATTTGAATTGTTGTTTATCAAATTTCTTTTCCGTATAAATTATCAGCGAAGCCCGTAGCCGGGTTGTTAAGTGTGTTTGTGTGTGCGACTTGGTTGGCCCGGGTTTGATCCGGCCAACCCGAGTTTTTCCCCTTTTCATTTTTTTAACCTTTTTCAAACAGTTTTTAAACTTTTAATTATTTTTATAAAACCTGTGATACTTTTATAAACTTAAAAATGACTTTTAAATATACTTTTAGATTCCATAACTATTTTAATTAACTAAACTTAATTAAAAACTAATAAAAAAATTAAATCTTTAAAAATTCGTTTTAAATACTAAAAAACAATAAAAATACTCTTAAAACTTTATAAGACTTACACTTTAATCAGACGCTATTTTATAAAAACTTAGAATTTAATTTGTTGTTATTTTATGAAATAATGAACTTAGTTATTCATTAAAACTTTAAATTTATTATTAAAATTTAAAACCAAAACTTATAAATTCATACATTTTATAAAATCTATAATAACTAGAAGCTTACTTGTTTATTTAATTACAGAAAAAAATAAACATACTTTTATAAACTTATAGAAACTTTAGAACATTTATAAACTTATAGAAACTTTAGAATATTTATAAACTTGTGAATTTAACAAATCTTAGACTTATACATTTTATAAAACTTATATTATATAATATTTAAATAGAGAAATAATTATACATAAATGTTTATAGACTCATAAACTTTTTAAAAATAAAATGGAAACTTTAAAACATTTATAAACTCATAAAAATTTAGAATACTTATAAACTTATAATTTTAAACACAAACTTTATTTAAGATACCAATAAACTTATAAGTTAAAAGAAACTCTATTTAAAACCTAATAAACTTATGATTTCATTTGTTAACCTTAAGAGTATTTATAAACTTGTAACTAAAACATAAACTTTATAAGAAATTCTATTTTATAAACTTCTAGGTAATTGATATTTATTTAAACTTATAACCATTATTTATTTACAAGTTAATTTGTAAAATAAATGTTTAATACTTGAAACTTTAAATAACAACCTAAATGATTTATATGGTTTATTCTTATAGATAATTATTTATCCTTAATAATTATATACTCTTTAAATAATTGCTATCAATCTTTAATCACTATTTAGCCTTTAAAATACTTGTATTTAATAATTATTTTACTCTTGAAATAATTATTATATATCTTTAATCCTTAACTTAAATAATTAATTTAAACAATAATTATTTTAAACTATGAACTTATTAAACTTTGAAATCCAAGCCTTGTATAATCCATTCAAAATCTTATTTAAAACTTGGTTTATAAACACAATCATTCCCATCCACCATTTGGAACCCTAGATACTCTTAGAATCATAGAATTCTTGTCCTAGATTTATAGGATCCAAACTTGAAACTCTAGACTTGTAATCTTAGGTTTGTTGTGAGGATATTCTCCTTCAAGGCCTTGTTACTTTTAACCCTTGTTTGGACACTCCCTCATCATTCCAAGTGAGTACTTAGCCCCCTTTTGTTTTACTTTATTTATAAATTTGGGGTGGGACATGTATCAAACTTCCAAACTTATACAATTTTTGTACAACTATGCCTAAATGCTTATTCTTGTGTTATTATGCTTAAGACTTGCATGCTTAAATTAAACTTAAAACTAGCATATTCATTAACTTTGATCAAGGGTATAGTAACAATGATAGATCTATTGTATTTGACCAATCCACCTAGATTGATTGACCCTTTCGGGGGGAGCCCATGGTGATTGTTACTGAATTTAAACTTTAAACTTTTAAGAGTAACCTTTGGGTTACGTCTAAACTTGGTTGGAGGACTGATATGCACAATGTTTAACATGTTTGTTCTCACACTCATACTAGAGAATGCATGACATAGTGAATTGTAATACTTTTCAAAAAATTTGTTAAAACTATGATAAAACCTTCGTATCTCACAAACTATTTTTAGTTGACCGTTTACTTACATGTTTCAGGTACACTAGCATGAGACTTATTTATGATCACATAGGATGCTTTGGACTTAGATTGTTGTCAAGTTAAACATTGTATCTTGTTTTGCTTTGATCTTTGTTTGTATTGTAAACTTGATAGTCATTAATGAAATAATTAAACTTTAAATAGTCAACCTTGTGCTTTTTGAACAACCGCGTCCGCCCCGACGTATAATCCGCCGTCCGTTGGGGTGTGATAAATTGGTATCAGAGCCAGGTTATAGCGATTTAGGTTATTAGACAAATGACCTAGACTATAACTTAGGAGTCCCAAACATGAGTTATCTCATGCCCTATACTAGGAAATTCTCCTCTTCATTCTATTCTTAAACTTTAAATCCTATACGTGTATGCTTATACCTGAAATCTTATACCTCTATCTACTTAGGGCTTACAACAATCTACTACATCGAGGTTATATTCTTAGGCTTCAAGTCTAATCCACAAACTAACTCTCGTCAAGATTATTTAAGTTCTAAACAATGTATGAGAACTTGTGCGGACCGGAAGGGTGGATACTTGTATTCTAGGAAATTCTAACAAGGAAAGCATTTCTTACAAATCCAAATCAACCGTTGGACCCTTATGCTTTCCTGGAAATTCTTGGAATGAGTGTTCACTTATAGGAACGCATGACTTCTCTAAACGTTAGATAACTTGAATTACTCGTGATATGTTAAAATACTTATTTAGTGATGTGCACTAGATAGGTACCATCTAAATACTTTATACGTCATGATTTCATGATTCCAAATCATCATTTGTAATCCTTACTCTATAATTCTTATGTTCCTTCTTTTCAAGATTTGCCACATAACAACATGCCTAATCGTCATAACCAAAACTAGACTTCAAAAATTCTTATGATACAATACTTAAAACTACATATACATATATATATATATATATATATATTACACACTTCATAATTTTATGATACAATGCTTAAAAACCCTTGTGTTTATCCCTACCTTCATATTATCTAGCTAAAATTCATTTGATACTATCCTAAGTTTTACAACACCCTTATACATTCAGAATTCTACATACTTACTCACATCACCATTCTTTGTAAAACGAAACATTGTTGGGCCTAAGGTATGCTAATAAGAAACACATTAGAAATCTACTTATGAAGAAGTCTACTGAAGTAAATGAAACTCATACAATATTTCGAGCAAAAGTGTTACTAATACGTAACGACCAAATGAGTGAATCAACTCAGGAGGAGTTCTTGCTATGGAAAATAGGGTATTTAAGTGAGTCCTTTGTGATCCACCCCTTTTTCCGGGAATTCTCTTCATGAGCACACCGTTTACAAGACAAGAATCGTATCTAAAATTTTACTGTGATGACTCAGTATTATGGATAAACAAACTTTAATTTCATGAAAAAAAACTTCCACACTTAACATCAAATAATTTCACCATAACTTACAAACTCCTTTCCATTCTTTTATTTCCAGGCAATGGACTCATACTCACCTCCCATACCAGTGTACCGCCCCGGAGCAGAGTTCGATCATGAAGGGAACAACGAGTCACCAGCTCATCAGCCAACAGCCTATCCAACTGCTAGGGCGAGAATTGACCTGAATGCCAATTGGACAAGAAACTCTGGCCTAAGATTCGGGGCATCCGGGACATCTCCACCAAGAAGTCATTTCCAAACACCCCATCTTCATCATCGGTTCTCATCCATGCCAAGAGACCTATACTTGACACCTGGCCCTAACCCAATGGTTAGACATATTGGGACACCCGCTGTTGCAATGGTAATCCCGGTTAATGACATTCACTAGTATGTGGGGACCGTAGAATTTATGAGACGGAGGATGGAACACAGGCTACGGCATGACCTGCTGAACGAAAGGATTGACGACCTAGTAAATCAGATATGGTGTCAGGAAGAGAAAATCACAACCTTGGAGGAAGACAGGGAGATCCTTGAGTGCCGTACGGAAACCACTAGGGACGAGGCTAGGTTTGCCATTCGGGTAACCTTAGCGGTTCTTGTCGTAGTAATCATCTGCTTACTATTGGAGAGTTATCTAAGGCGTTAGATGGAATTTTTATTTTTTTGTTTTAGTTTTCCGTTTAAGAAACAATGCATTATGTAGGGACTAAAAGTCCCAATTTTGAAGCGTTTAATGAAAGTCCTACTTTGCAATTCAATTGTTATTACTTATTGACTTAACACAAATAATACCGAAACCTTCCTTTTTCCATTACAACTTAACACTTTTGCCCAACACATTCTTCGAAAACAATTCATCTTAATATCTGATTTAAATAACAACGACATACTAAGTTATCAAACCCTAAGTGGTGAACATGACTGAAGAATAAACTTTGAATAAACATCATGTTTTGGAGAAGGCTTTTAAAACAATATGACTTATGAAGCATTATCTTGATCAACTATGACCCTTACTTCTTAAGAATTACCACTTCTAAGCCTTAGCTAAACAAATTACTTGTTACTCATACCTGTCAATTGAAATATCCTTCTTATAACTACTCATCCCTTTATCTAACTCATTTGTAAGGCCCCAAACCTGGGAGGCCTCACTTGTTGGATTTACTCATTCACAACGGTTCTTAAACTTGAATATCAAAATAACGCAACGGAAAATACTTCATTGAAACATAACATAACATTGTTCAACATGTGGAAGCGTAAACATTGTTTAAACATACCACAAAGGTAAGTCAAAACGTAACATGATGCCAGTCTTCATAAGCAGCCGGGTAACTCTTCATCGCTAGCCAAGCATCACTGCCCATCCTCGCCACCTGCCTTAACCTGAATATGCATACTAAAAAGTCAGCTACGCTGGTGAGTTCTAACTTTACATAAAACTTTCACATAACCATTTGCCAAAAACATATCATTCATTTATTTAATAAAAGCATACGTAAATCATGCAATAACATAACATTAAACATAAGTCAACAATAAACAGAATCTGCGCCTTTTCGTAACCGTGAATTCCTCATTACAGCACGGTACTTCATAGAGTACACGCACCGAACTTGAGCACGGTGCTTCATAGAGCACACGTACCCACATTAACCATTTGTAACCGTCAATTCCCTTCAAGCACGACGTCCCAAAGGATAGCACGTACCAAACCTTAAGTACTATTCCCTCACGAAGAATGGTACCTCATTAGGGATCCCGATAATCCCCCATTGGTGACCGTCGTCACCCCTTTTCACCCGTTGAACAACCGTTGGCCAGCCACAAAGGCCCCTATAAAGGGAAGGCCCATACATGCATACATACCTTAGCAACTTTTACTTCTTTTTAGTTAAAGCATTCGCACGCTTCATTAAATAGCATTTCATTTTGTAAACATTTCGTAAACTACATTTAGCAACACATTTCATAATCACATTTCACTTTCCTTTCATAAACATCATTTCATAAAACATTATCGTGTAAGTATGCACACCAGCCCAAAACATAGTTCAAAACATTAAAAGTAGGGCTCTAGAACTCACCTGGTAAGCTAGTCTCGTTCTGTCCTAACAACGGTCCAACGAGAGTCACACATGATCTGAATTGGTTAATTACACATACATCAGACCTAATCTAAATTACACACTTTTACTCATTCTGATCTAGGTGAACTTAAGGCTAAATTCGTTGATCATAGTCTAGGCGAACACATAGGCGAACATATTGGCGAACTTATCCTAAGTTCGCTTGAGTTGACCAAGCGAACTTACCAGGCGAACATAACCAAGTTCGCAAGCGAACTTGATAAGTTCGCCCCAATCCTTGCCAGGCGAACTTGATAAGTTCGCCCCAATCCTTGCCAGGCGAACTTGATAAGTTCGCCTGTCGGGCTGTGTTCTTCCCCAAAAATCCGAAGTTCTTGCATGCGAATCTAATCATGTCAAGATCCCAACTTTCTATATTTAAAACGTTTATTTTTCCTTCTAGATGCTAGACCTAAGCTTAGTTTCAAGTTTCATCCGTAAAAACGTTAACTTTTTACCCAAAACCCGAAAACCGAACATAAGCTAAACTGTCAAATATAGCTCGAGTTGTTACCTGAATCGAGCTTCTGATTCGGAGGTTGTCTTCACGAGAACTTGAGACATGAGCTGGTATGATCTTGAGCGATTCCGACACTTTCTCTCTCTACGGTTTTCTCTCCCTAGAAGTTGCAAATGAGAGAAATGTGTGTGCATGTGGTGTATTTATGGGAGAGGCCTCCCCTCCCCGAGCCCACCTCGTGACCAACTCAGCCCAACCCCGGCCCGCACACCTTTGTCCGTTCATTCCATTCGTCCCGCTTTGAACCCGTTATTTTATTTCTCATTTTTATTGTTGGGATGTTACAAGTCTACCCCCTTACAATAGGTTTTGTCCCCGAAACCTATCATAGGTCAAATAGATAAGGGTACGACTCCCTCATTTCTGTTTCCATTTCGCATGTAGCCTTCGACCCCTTTCGGTGCTTCCATTGGACTTTAACCAATTGGATCACTTTGTTATGTAAACGTTTCTCCTTTCGGTCTAAGATAGCCACATGTTCTTCAATGTAGTTAAGGCTGTTGTCGAACTCGATGTCAGTAAGTGGTACGTGATCCGATCCATCCGCCAACCACTTTCGTAAGTGTGACACATGGAAGGTAGGATGGATCCCACTTAACTGATTGGGCAACTCCAACCGATAAGCGACTTCAGCAACCCGTGCCGCTATTCTGAATGGTCTGACAAATCTCGGACTTAATTTTCCTCTATTCCTGAATCGTTTGATCCCCTTCCATGGCGATACCTTCAACATTACGTGATCCCCAATGTTAAACTCAATAGGCCTTCGTCGTTTATCCACGTAGGATTTTTGACGATCTTGAGCGGCCTTCATTCTTGCTTTGATTTGATCAAACCTTTCCGATGTTTCTCGTACGACTTCAAGACTTCCTAATTCCTTCTGCCCAATCTCACCCCAGCAAACCAGGGTCCTACTTTTTCTCCCATACAACATTTCATAGGGCGGCATGCCTATCGTCGTGTGATGACTGTTGTTGTAGGAGAATTCGGCTAACGGCAGATGATTGTTCCAACTGCTACCAAAGTCGATAATGCAAGCACGAAGCATATCCTCAAGCGTCTGAATGGTCCTTTCAGACTGACCATCCGTTTGCGGGTGGTATGCCGTACTAATATTAAGTCTCGTGCCCATCGCCTCGTGAAATCTTTTCCAGAACCTCGATGTGAATTGTGTGTCCCGGTCAGATACAATCGTTAAATGCACCCCATGCCGTGCTACTACTTCATTAATAAATACCTCCGCTAACCTTTCTGACGAGAACGTCTCGCGGATAGGTAGGAAATGAGCACTCCTCGTCAACCGGTCCACAATCACCCAAATGGTATCATGACCTTTAGCTGTGCGGGGTAGCTTGGTTATGAAGTCCATGGTAATGTGTTCCCACTTCTATTCAGGTATCCCAAGTGGTTGAAACTTTCCATACGGTTTCTGGTGTTTGACGTTTACTTGTGAGCAAGTCAAGCACTTGCTTATATACTTTGTCACATCATATTTCATTCCAGGCCACCAGTAGTCCTTCTTCAGGTCTTGGTACATTTTGTTGGTACCTGGATGGATAGAGTAACGAGACTTATGAGCCTCATCCAGAATTTTGGTTCTAAGCTTGCCGCCCATAGGTATCCACACCGGACCAAAACGTGTCCTCACACCAAGGGTGTTATATTCCAACTCGTCCAGTTATCCCACCATCCTCTCTTTCTTTATATTTTCTTCCTTAAGTGCCTCGTCCTGAGCCTTCTCGATTTCCCTCATCACATTCGGTGTAACCACCAATTAGCAAGCTTTTACTCTAACAGGAGTAGGCGCATCCTTTCGGCTTAGAGCGTCAGCCACCGCATTCGCCTTTCCAAGATGGTATACGATTTCTCAATCGTAATCTTTCAAAAGTTCTAACCATCGCCTCTGCCTCATGTTCAGTTCCTTTTGTTCGAAGAAGTACTTCAAACTTTTGTGGTCAGAGTAAATGGTAAACTTCACTCCGTATAGGTAGTGCCTCCAGATCTTCAATGCAAGCACAATGGCAACAAGTTCCAAGTCATGAGTCAGATAATTGACTTCGTGAACTTTCAACTACCGTGATGCATAGGAGATCACTCTCCCGCGTTGCATAAGAACACACCCCAATCCCTGACCCAAAGCATCAGAGTATACAACCAACTCTTCATTGCCCACGGGAAGGGCCAAAACTGGAGCTTGGGTCAACTTCTCCTTCAGTTTCTTAAATGCTTCTTCCTGAGTCGAACCCCATTCATACTTTACTTCCTTCCGTGTCAACTTGGTCAACGGCGAAGCTATTTTCGAGAAATCTTAATGAATCTCCGATAGTAGCCTGCCAATCCTAAGAAACTGTGGACTTCAGTTGGCGTCTTAGGAATATTCCAATCTCTTACCGTCGTTATCTTTGCCGGGTCAACCATAATGCCTTTCGAGTTAATGACGTGACATAGGAATTGGACCTCCCTAAGCCAGAATGCGCATTTGGAGAACTTAGCGTACAGTTTCTCCTTTTTTAAAGCTTCCAACACCTCTTTTAAGTGACACGCGTGATCACCCTCATTCTTGGAGTAGATAAGGATATCTTCGATGAACACAATTACCGATCGATCAAGCATCGGTTGACAGACCCTATTCATCAAATCCTTGAATGCTGCAGGGGCATTCGTCAATCCGAAGGACATCACACGAAACTCAAAATGTCCATAACACGTGCAAAATGCGGTTTTTGGTATGTCTTCTTCCCTTACCTTCAGCTAATGGTATCCGGATCGAAGGTCGATCTTCAAGAAACAACTTGCGCCCTGTAATTGATCGAACAAGTCGTCGATCCTTGGTAGAGGGTACTTGTTCTTCACAGTTCGTTTGTTCAACTCTCTGTAGTCGATACACATTCTCATGGAACCATCCTTTTTCTTTACAAACATCACCGGAGTACCCCAGGTGAGATGCTTGGTTGTATAAATCCTTTATCAAGCAATCCGTCTAAATGGGTCATAAGTTATTTCATCTCCACCAGTTCTAGTCGATATGGAGCCTTAGCCACGGGCTGGGCATCTGGTACCAAGTCGATTCGGAACTCGATCTCTCTGTCGGGTGGTATTCCAGGCAAATCCTCTGGAAACACCTCCGGGTACTTGTGTACCACTGGTACATCGTCTAATTCTTTCACTTCCTTACATTTGTCAATTATGTACACCAGATAAGCCTCACATCCGCGCCTCAGGTAATCAACTGCCTTAATCATCGAGATGACGCTAGGCGTCGGGGCGTTGCGTTCTCCAAGGACCTCGACTTCGCTACCATCGGGAGCCTTGAGTCGGATTATCTTTTGTTTGCATATAATCTGCACTTCATTGGTAGTTAGCCAATCCATACCCAACACTATATCGAACCCACCCAAAACCATAACAAACAGTCTGACAGGAAACCTATGGCCCTCTATCTTTAACGTGGAGTTGTTAACTACCTCGGTCACTCTTGCAGTTCTACCCTCAGCGGTCTCTACACTAAAGGCTCTTTCTATCTTACTAACTGTGCATTTTTCCCGTTTACAGAAAGTAGTTGATATAAAAATTTTACCGGCACCCGAATAAAAAATTACGAAAACATAAGTATGGTCAAGGATGAACGTACCTGACACTACGCCGGGGTCTACCCTGGCTTGGTCCTGTGTTAGTGCGTACGCTCGAGTATTTGCCCGAGGCCTCTCATCTTTCTTCTCGGTACTCTTCCCTTTCCCAGTTTCTCCCATTTTCAGTTTCGGACATTCCCTACTCAGATGACCGGCATCCCCACAGTTATAGCACTTGGAGTGTTGTGCGTACTCACGGGAGTAGTGCCCGGTCTTGCCACACTTAAAGCACAAGTTAGATCCCAGTCTATATTCACCTGCATGCTCCTTTCCACATTTCTTACAAATGGTCGGCTCATCCATCTGAGCCCTCTTATCGCGAGCCCCAAACATCTTTCCACCAGTTCGCTTGTTTGAGAAGCTCAATTTCTTCTTTGTTTCCTCAATAGTGGCATCGTTTAATGCCAGATCATCATACACCACACCAGTGAGTTCCACCACCGAATCGAAGGTGGTAGAAGTGTTTGCTTTGATAAAGGTGTGGACCTTGTCCGGCAGTCCCCGGATATAACAAGCAATCTTTCTCTCATCGGTAGTGATCAGATATGGCACCATACGTGCTAACTCATTGTATCGGGTGGTGTATTCATGGTGAGTCATGTTACCAGCCTTTAAATTCAGAAATTCTCTCTCCACCTTCTCAATTTCATTCCTTTGGCAAAATTTCTTGATAACTAGCGCCTTCAAATCATTCCATAACATAGAGTCAACAGCCGTATCTCCCTTAGCTTGTCGCACTCCCTCCCACCAATGGGACGCTTCTTCTCTTAAGGAGTTAGCAACAAATTTCACCACTTGATCCGCCCAGCATTTGCTGAGATGGATGGCAGCCTCCATACGGATTACCCAGTCAAATGTAGCCACCGTGTCTTTCCTTCCAGTTAGGACCGGCGGGTCACATGCTTTAAAAGACTTATAGTCGCATCCGCAAGCAGGCGGTGCGTTGTCAGTCTCGTTGTTCTGGGCACCTGTTGCCGTGTTAGACCCACCTTCCCCATTTGCTTTCTTCGGCGCTTCTGCCAACAGACCTGGCAGAGAAGTCTTCATATTCACGTGCTAGAGCTGCTCTAACTTCTGGTTCAAAAGTGAAAGGATGTTCTTCAACCTGTGTCTGCTCAGTTCCATGCACACTAACAGCCGGCTAAGTGTGAACACTTCCTTCTTCACTATAATCTTGGCACGCAGGGTCCTGCCACGCCCACCATTTCGGCCTCCGGTACGGCCCCCACCACGCCTTCCGCTTCCTCTCCTTGCCATTTTGTTCTATAAGATAAGGAATCCAACGTTATCACGCTAGTTAACAAATAGAATTCAACAAGTATTGTAAGATGTTAATATACACTAGCTATCTGCAATTAACCATTACACTACCTCTCGATTTCCATTTGACCACCTTTTTGATTCCATTAGAACACAAGTCCTAACCTAACACTTCTAAGGCATACTATATAAGTAAATATACAATCTACCTTCACACCTGATGATGTGGCTCGACTTACCCGTACTAGCATCCGCTTTCGGTCCCATTCACAGTTTAAGTTCAGACACCGGGAGTGTCCAAATCTCTCAAACTATTGCTCTGATACCAACTTGTAAGGCCCCAAACCCTGGAGGCCTCACTTGTTGGATTTACTCATTCACAACGGTTCTTAAACTTGAATATCAAAATAACGCAGCGGAAAATACTTCATTAAAACATAACATAACATTGTTCAACATGCGGAAGCGTAAACATTGTTTAAACATAACACAAATGTAAATCAAAACGTAACATGATGCCAGTCTTCATAAGCAGCCGGGTAACTCTTCATCGCTAGCCAAGCATCACTGTCCATCCTCGCCACCTGCCTTAACCTGAATGTGCATACTAAAAATTCAGCTATGTTGGTGAGTTCTAGCTTTACGTAAAACTTTCACATAACCATTTGCCAAAAAAATATCATTCATTTATTTAATAAAAGCGTACGTAAATCATGCAATAACATAACATTAAACATAAGTCAACAATAAACCGAATATGCGCCTTTTCGTAACCGTCAATTCCTCATTACAGCACGGTACTTCATAGAGTACACGCACCGACCTTGAGCATGGTGCTTCATGGAGCACACGTACCCACATTAACTATTCGTAACCGTCAATTCCCTTCAAGCACAGCGTCCCAAAGGATAACACGTACCAAACCTTAAGTACTATTCCCTCACAGAGAAAGGAACATCATTAGGGATCCCGGTAATCCGCCATCGGTGACCGTCGTCACCCCTTTTCACCCAGTTATACAACCGTTGGCCAGCCACAAAGGCCCCTATAAAGGTAAGGCCCATACATGCATACATACCTTAGCTCCTGAAGAAACTCAGGGCATATTCATTTATTTCATGACTTTCATAAACACTTTTACTTCTTTTCAGTTAAAGAATTCGCACGTGTTATTAAATAGCATTTCATTTTGTAACATTTTGTAAACTACATTTAGCAACACATTTCACTTTCCTTTCGTAAATATCATTTCATAAAACATTATCGTGTAAGTATGCACACGAGCCCAAAACAAAGTTCAAAACATTAAAAGTAGGGTTCTAGAACTTACCTAGTAAGTTAGTCTCGTCCTATCCTAACAACGGTCCAACGAGCGTCACACACGATCTGAATTGGTTAATTACACATACATCAGAACTAATCTAAATTACACGCTTTTACTCATTCTGATCTAGGCAAACTTAAGGCTAAGTTCGCTGCCCATAGTCTAGGTGAATTTATCCTAAGTTCGCTTGACTTGACGAAGCGAACTTACCAACCGAACATAACCAAGTTTACCCCCCCTAACTTCACTTACTTCATGCTCTAAGCGAACTTGTCAAGCGAACCTGATAAGTTCGCCCCAATCCTTGCCAAGGGAACTTGATAAGTTCGCCTGTCGGGCTGTCTTCTTCCCTAAAAATCCGAAGTTCTTTCATGCGAATCTGATCATGTCAAGATCCCAACTTTCTATGTTCAAAACGTTCGTTTTTCCTTCTAGATGCTAAACCTAAGTTTGTTTTCAAGTTTCATTCGTAAAAACGTTACCTTTTTACCCAAAACCCGAAAACCCAACATAAGCTAAAATCTCAAATCTAGCTCGAGCTGTTACCTGAATCGAGCTCCTGATTCGGAGGTAATCTTCACGAGCACCGGAGACACGAGCTGGTACGATCTTGAGCGATTCCGACACTTTCTCTCTCTATGGTTTTCTCTCTCTAGAAGTTGCAAATGAGAGAAATGTGTGTGCATGTGGGGTATTTATGGGAGAGGCCTCCCTACCCCGAGCCCACCTCGCGACCAACTAGGCCCAACCCCGGCCTGCGTACCTTTGTCCGTTCATTCCATTCGTCCCGCTTTGAACCCGTTATTTTATTTCTCATTTTTATTGCTGGGATGTTACATCATTATTTTTCCGAACATCCTATCTATACACAAACGAGAATGGACTATAAATTACTTCTACGAAACAAGATCCGTTGTCCGTTAACATATTTCTATAAATACTATCAGAACTTTTCTCATTATCTTACATTTTTGGTAGTAGAATACTTTCCTCGTCAAAGAAATAAATCTTGCTACATAAAATATATATCATTTATATAACCACAATGAGAGTTAAAAACCCAAGTGCACGTTACTAATGTAAAGCAATAAACTTACGTATACACCAAACACACATTGCTATAAAGTCAAAATTTTAAGTATGGAGGGACCCACCTTGTTACGTTATAAAAACGTTAATACGACATTCAAACCCGTATCCTTAGAGCTCAACACCTTTCTAAATTATTGAAAGGAAGCATGTACAGCGAAAGGTCATGTAGAGATTAACTTCAATTTAAAACCTAAGTTAAATGACTTACTTTGCTTCCTAACTCATATCTGGATTCCTGACTTTGAAAAATTTTGTACGTACATTTTAAATAAAACTTATAACACTCGTTACTCGTTCATCTTGAATATACAAGAAACTTCATTACTAATGCTATGAACCGGCATGAAGAGAGACACTCTCTCTATAGAAAAGTACCTCACTTTCCATCAAGTCACACCAAACATCGACATCCAACTGGTCTGACCAGAATGTTTCCTATATAGGAATAGGAAACGTATAACAATTAATTCCACTACGAAAACTTTCCCACACCTCTCATAAGCACCAGAGTATTGGAGTGATCACCTTATACTCAAGGCGTGATCACACACTTTATTCACTAAAGATGGAAGCTGGGAGACTTTAAAACTACTCGGGGTTTGACGTATTCTTGTTCAAACACGAGGAAGATATAAGACTTTAAACTACTCGGGGCTTGACGTATTATTGTTCAAACACAAGGAAGCTTTGAAACTCTAAGTCATGCCACATCATTACTCTTCAGTTACTGATTGACGTTTCGCTCTAGGGACTAAGTTAATTGCTAGCTATTCTTACGTGAAAACAATAGTTATGCATTGAGCAATCTAGGTGCCATCTCTTGACCTGCACACAAAAAGAAGGATCTATACGGACCAAGCAATGATTCGAGTACTTACGAGTGCACACGCAATTATAAAAATCAGCGTGTGGAAAACATAGTAAAATTCTGTCGTTTGCTATGACCTAAAACATATCATGATGGATAGCAACGAAACCAAGGTAACGTGACAACCCTTGGGCATCTTAGACTACATTTCGAGCAAACTTAAATCATAAAATTATCATTAAGTCTATTTCAAGTAATGCATTCCACCTTTAGAATCCGAATGGTTATTCAACAATTCTTCTCTTTAGGTTCAATTCCAAAACTAAATCAACATATTCCTCGATGGAACTATATACTTTTTAAAGAAACTCCTGACGGTCGTGGACCATGAAATATAGAAACTCAAGCGTAATCGTATTCCCATCGTCATAATCCAATTGGAAATTCTAAACGTGGCCCAGAGCTTACATGGGAACATAATGTATCTTTCTCGTTATCCTTGTACATGTTATAGACTTAAATCCTGAAACTAGATCATTCTAATTTAATTTCGGGATTAAATTTTCTAAAGAAGGGAAAACTGTAATATCCAGGATTTTCCGACACACCTTTTCCCTAAATCTTTGTACACATTATTTAACCCTTGAAAACTTACTAAAATGTTATAAAGCATATCGATATAAATATTAAGGGAAAACAATGGTACTTGAGATATACATACATACATACATATATATATATATATATATATATATATATATATATATATATATATATATATATATATATATATATATATATATATATATATATATATAAAAGACTTATTTAAAAACATATATATATATATGTTAAATTCTTGAAACTTTAAAAGTTGTAATCAGATAAATAATATAATTAATAAACTTGTTGTAAACACTTAAACTCATAAACTATAAAACTCATAAATTACTTTATAGAAGTATAAAATAATTAGACTTATAAGTTTATTTCGTTTCTATAAAAAAACATATTATTTGTTTTATAAAAAAAAGGGTCTAAAACTTGCACTCATTGAAACTTATTTTAAACTAAAACCTATGTTTATGTATAAAATAATAAACACTTGAAACTTCAGGGACTAAAAGTGTCAATGCACCAAACTTTTGAAACCCAAACCGGTCGTGAGTTCGATCCCAGCCAACCCCGGTTATGAGCATGACTTATTAAAAAACGCGTAAACGGCCGAATTGAATGTTCCTCGAGCTCCCACTCACGCATGCGACCCAAACCCAATGTCCTTCAATGCTCGATTTCAACTCTAGACCCGCGTATTTCAAAATTCGAACTCGTTCCTTACAACCATCATCTTCCCAACTGTTCGAGCAATTAAAGCCGAAATTGGTTATCAATACATGTTGGAACACATTTGCGACATCACACTCTATCTCCCCATTACCTCAAATCCATCAAATCGCATCTACATTGCTCGTTTGGATCTCCGGTCAGTCTCACAAAAGCTTGTACTCCTTCATCCTCAATCCGATATCAAAACAGGTAATCCAAATGCTCATCTTCTTCGTTTTCATACAGGGATCAAAAGCTCTTTGTCAAATTGCAATGAGAGAGGGATATTCGATTCGTATTTGACAGATTTCAATTCTAGGGTTCATCGGGAATTAGGGACGATTTAAATTGTTGTTTATCAATTTTCTTTTTCATATAAATCATCAGCGAAGCTCGTAGCCGGGTGGTTAAGTGTGTGTGTGCGACTCGGTTGGCCCGGGTTCGATCCGGCCAACCCGAGTTTTTCCTCTTTTCATTTTTTTAACCTTTTTCAAACAGTTTTTAAACTTTTAATTATTTTTATAAAACCTGTGATACTTTTATAAACTTAAAAATGACTTTTAAATATACTTTTAGATTCCAGAACTATTTTAATTAATTAAACTTAATTAAAAACTTATAAAAAGTTAAATCTTTAAAAATTCGTTTTAAATACTTAAAAACAATAAAAATACTCTTAAAACTTTATAAAACTTACATCTTAATCAGACGCTATTTTTTAAAAACTTATATATTAATTTGTTGTTATTTTCTAAAATAATGAACTTAGTTATTCATTAAAACTTTTAATTTATTATTAAAATTTAAAACCGAAACTTATAAATTTTTACATTTTATAAAATCTATAATAACTAGAAGCTTACTTGTTTATTTAATTACAGAAAAAAATAAACATACTTTTATAAACTTATAGAAACTTTAGAACATTTATAAACTTGTGAATTTAACAAATCTTATACTTATACATTTTATAAACCTATGAACTTATTAAACTTTGAAATCCAAGTCTTGTATAATCCATTCAAAATCTTATTTAAAACTTGGTTTAAACTTTATAAACACAATCATTCCCGTCCACCATTTGGGACCCTAGATACTCTTAGAATCACAGAATTCTTGTCCTAGATTTATAGGATCCAAACTTGAAACTCTAGACTTGTAATCTTAGGTTTGTTATGAGGATATTCTCCCTCAAAGCCTTGTTACTTTTAACCCTTGTTTGGACATTCCCTCATCATCCCAAGTGAGTATACTTAGCCACTTTTCGTTTTACTTTATTTATAAATTTGGGGTGGGACATGTATCAAACTTCTAAACTTATACAATTGTTGTACAACTATGCCTACATGTTTATTCTTGTGTTATTATGCTTGAGACTTGCATGCTTAAATTAAACTTCAAACTAACATATTCATTAACTTTGATCAAGCCTATAGTAACAATGAGAGATCTATTGTATTTGACCAATCCACCTAGATTGATTGAGCCTTCGGGGGGAGCCCATAATGATTGTTACTGAATTTAAACTTTAAACTTTTAAGAGTAACCTTCGGGTTACGTCTAAACTTGGTTGGAGGATTGATATGCACAATGTTTAACTTGTTTGTTCTCACACTCATACTAGAGAATGCATGACATAGTGAATTGTAATACTTTTCAAAAACTTTGTTAAAACTATGATAAAACCTTCGTATCTCACCAACTATTTTTAGTTGACCGTTTACTTACATGTTTCAGGTACACTAGCATGAGACTTGTTTATGATCGCATAGGATGATTTGGACTTAGATTGTTGTCAAATTAAACATTATATGTTGTTTTGCTTTGATCTTTGCTTGTATTGTAAACTTGAAAGTCATTAATGAAATAATTAAACTTTAATAGTCAACCTTGTGCTTTTTGAACAACCGCGTCCGCCCCAACGTATAATCCGCCGTCGGTTGGGGTGTGACAAACAACACACAACGATTGTTCGAATGAACAACATACAACTGGTACATCATTATTCGGGTGAACAATACACAATTGATACAAGGATTGTTTGTGTAAACAATACGCAATTGATACATCGATTGTTCGGATGAACAACACACAACTGGTACATCATTTTTTGGATGAACAATACACAACTAGAAATCATGTGGTCAAACATCAAACTTTTCAACTAACCTGTGAACTCACCAACTTTATACTGAATTTTTAAGCTTTTTTTTTCTTAGGTAACTAGAAGCATGGTAAAGAAGGCATGTATGCACATAGATCATCTTTTGGAGTTTTCCCGTTATAAGCTTGAAGCATCTAGGTCATAGCCGACAATATTGTTATCAGAGCCAGGTTATAGGGAATTAGGTTATTAGACACCCTTGACCTAGACTATAACTTTAGGACACCCACTTATGTCATACTTCATGATTATGTGTTATATGCTACATGCTTACTATGTTATGTGTTATTTTATTTGATGCCTTATTTGTTAGAATTCATGACTTATTAGGCTATACTTAAATAATAAACTAAATAAACAATATCCCTACCCATACCCTAAGCCTCATATCCTTCTTACCTGCTTCTGTTGTAGGTCCCTTCGGGGCATTCTACGGATCTCTAGACTCACGGTACGACACGGTGATAACGTGCGGAATCCATGATCAACGTGCTCGTGTAAATCAATCAACAACAACAGTGTAAATAAACGCTTTGTATTTCCACTCACAAACACTGATTACAAGCTCTCACAGATCTGTCTCTAAAATCTCCAAGTCTTGTAATCTCATCTTCTCTAGTGTTCTATGGAATATGAACTTGTAACTCCTATTTATAGTAAACACAAATGACTCTTGCACCATAAGCGAACTTAACAAGTTCGCTCCTAAAGATGCTTAGGCGAACTTGTTAAGTTCGCCTATCTATGAACTTGCACAGAATGTTTGCTACAGTTTCAAATTCATGCTCTAACAAACTCCCCCTTAACTGTTGCAAACAATTCTATCAATTACAAATCAAAGACTCTAAGACTAAGACATATAATCTTCAAGCTCGTTGTCACCAGAATATGCTCCAACAGACTCCCTCTTGACAACAGCTTCAGAAGATTGTCATCCGTCTTCAAGATCATCAAACAACATGTAGTCTTCGTCTTGTTCATCTTCACACTCTCTCTTTCTATCTAATATAAAACTTAGGAGAAGGACCCCTTGTCAACTTCTGTATGCAATATTTAGTTTATGCAAAGGAAAACAACCAAGAATAACCAACAATTAAGATTCCCATGGAAGCTGAAAAAATAAAATCTTTTTGGTTTTTCAAACATAAGAAACACAAATTTTTTTTTGTTTTTCTCTGTACAAACTGAAATGTAAAATACAAAATAACATCTTTTTGTTCGAACATCACGAGTAAGAAGATCAGATCAGTATAAACAATGCACCAGTCACACATTTTGGATAAACATCGCTAAACATTCTATGGGTATCCTATCCAGATTCATTCTTTCATTTCTTTCTTTTCTTTATTTTCAAGATCAGAAATTTTCAGTCAATTATATGAAGTAACATCTTTTGAATTAGATAAGATCAAATCTTTTAAGCTTCAACCAAAACATGTAATAATACGCGAAGAACTTCAAAGACGATGGGATCAGATCATAACATGCTTATAATAAATTACATTCGAATTTGCAACACATAACATGTCAATTTAAGTTGTCAATATTATAAAAATTGAAACCAATGGTCCGGCTGAGAGGGTAGAGGTCATACCATTAGAAATACATATACCTCTACCTGCTATTCGTGCTGAGGGGAGAGAGACCGAGTTACCTCCTAGGTTTAGGCCGCCCCGTAAGAGAACTTGTGCTTCAATAGATTCATCAAGGTTGAGGGTAGTGCAAACCCTAAGTGTGGGGAAGTCTAGGGGTGATAAATTGCTAGGTTATTTGATCCATATTATCTTCGGACCGACTAGGTATAAACTGTGGTGGAAGGATGTGAGTGTTACTTGGGATATGAATATATTGCTTGGTATGGAGTTGAGTTTGTTAAAGTTGTGAAGGACCGACAGGCCGCGTAGGATGAAGGAGGTGCCGGTTAGGATCAAGGAAAAGCCTCCTGATAGGCTTGTTTTAAACTTGGGAAAGTGCCCGGGATGTAGAGTTTGTATGCTTATATGGTTTGAGTCAGTGTCATTTTCTATGTTTTTCGGTATTGTGTTTTTGTTTTGTGTCGTGTCTTGCAGGGATTCGCGCTTGATTCGGTAAGGAAGTCATTGGGAACGAAGTTCCAAGTATTTTTACATATGTTTTTATGCTTGGGACAAGGTTTTAAAGAAATTGAGTAAAGAAAAATTTTCTAGGGTCAAAATTATTCTAAGTATAAAAGTGGAAAATTTTCTTAACTTTCTGTTACCGGAGCTTCCTCGCTGTACGCGAAGCAAGGACCCAAGTCTCTCGTGGTACGCGAGAGACAAAAATCTTTAGGCGGGTTGTATTTCAGTCCCTCACGGTAGGCGAGGGACATGGCTTGCTTCCTCGCGGTACGCGAAGCTTCCCTGGATTTGCCCTTTTGCCTTGTTTCCCATGGTCCCATACCCGTTTTCCGTACACATTCCCACCATATATCCTACCATTCACCACCCACTCCACCACCGTCCCTCACCGTTTACCATTCATTACCATTAACCACCATTCACATACCATCATATCATCTATTACATCACCTAGTACTACATCATCTCATTCACTGACCATCGACCATGGGAAACTTGGAGACCGATTTGTATCCAATGATTCACCTTGCTGTGGTGTTCATGTTTATGTGTTTGCCATACATCGGGTACCTATCCTTGCATTCTATCTAGAGTTTTAGTGAGTCAGTTTGAGTCTTTTATTTGTGTCAAGTTGATGCTGTGGGTTTGTTGTGAGGTTTATTTTGCAGGTATTGTTCATCCTGTCCGTACTCAATCTCCATTCGGGCGGGACTAATGCTTAGTTTATCTTATAGTGTAAAGGCAACCCAGCAGAGTGTGCAACAGTGACCGAAATGCTATACGGTACGGTGCACACAACAAAGAACGAAGTTGGATACATTTGTTTACATCTACATTACCAACTGTTATGGGTCAATTTTAACCACTGGGATCCCAGATCCTCAAATAAGTATTGGAATCCCCGATCCTTATTACATTTCAGTATCTTGATTAAATGACCGTTGTAATAATCAATATTACGCGTTTGTTTTGACTTAATCATGCAGGTAACAACTATTCCTCATTAATATTAGCTGAAGACACGGGATTGCATTCAAAGCAACGGATATATGCGTGAAGAGGAGGCTTGTAACGGACCATTAAAGATATTTCCGAGACTTTAGCTTAGCAATTAATATTGATAATTGTATTTATATTGACTATGATCGATAGGAACAAACACATCACAACACACGCACACATTTGTAACACTTAGCTCGATCAAATCGCTCTCACGTTGTATTTTTTTTATCGAATTCAATAAGATCAAACAAGGCAACCCGACGTTAGTCGGTTCCCGAGGTTTTGTGCCAAAGATCCTCAAAGATCAAGGGCTTTCCTTGTAACTCATCGTCTTATTTCTGTATTTTTATTTCATTTTTACGCAAGATTATATAAGCATACTACATCATATACAAAGTTTGACTACTTGATTATCCTTGTTAATTTTTGATCAAAACAGTTTGGCGCCCACCTTTGGGCAAGTGGTGCTTTTTTCTTGAAAATCTTGTTACAAATTACAGTATATTTTTACTTATCAAAATCCTTTTCAGAAAATGTCGTCCCAATCTAAATTGTTTTCCTCCTCAACTTCATCTTCAAATTCTAGGTTGAATCTTCCTCTTTCTCCTACTTCGATATCTCAGAAGAAGAATGACAATGTTTCCCAGAAAACTACATCAGCTGGCCTTAGCATTCCGAAATCATCCGCTACTCCAAATATCCCGAGATCTAGAACGAATCCCGTAGTACCCATATTTATTCCAAATGATGAGGTTCTCTATATGTTTACACAAATGAAACAAGCAATGGAACAGCAACAGAAAACAAATCAAATGTTTATGAGGGAAATAGAAAAGATGAAGGAATCAAAGAAATCTATGGATGCAACAACTCTTATACAGCCAAAAACCCCGAGTACTCGAGGATCTTTTGGAAACTGTTTGGGAGATTTTATTCCCATGCAGCAATTCGACACGAATAATCTAACTCAGACAACCAGAGTAACACCCACCAGGGGTTCTGGTGTTCCATTAGGATCTTCTTCGCAAAACAATGATGACGGTAACATCTATGATAATCAATTTTTTAAAACAAACAATGTTGGACCTATGCAGTATATTGGAATTAGTCCAATAATGGCTAAGGAATTAAAGAAACTGAAAGACAAGATTTCGAGTGTACCTGGTCCGGTACAACCAATACTTGAAATATCCCCGTCAAGCCACAAGATGTCTAGATTTGCTCCACCAATATGTGATTCAGAGATCCTAAAGCGTTTTCAGACCCCAAAAATGAAACTATATGACGGAACTACGGATCCCGAAGAACACATTGCTCAATATAGAGAAAGGATGGAAATTATCCCTATTTGTGCAAGGGCTTTGGGTCAACCCTCACCGGATCCGCTCTAAAATGGCTACTAAACGTTCCTCCTTATTCTATTACTTCATTTGCTCACCTAGTTAATTTATTCATTAATCAATTTTCTTGCAGTAGAACATTTGAAAAATTAACTAACGATTTATACAGGATAGTTCAGAATTATGATGAATCCCTCAGGGATTATGTAAGCAGGATTGGCAGAGAATCCTTGGAGATCCCCAATCTTGATCTTGCTACTGCTGTCCAATCCTTCAAAATGGGGTTAAAAACAGATTCTCAATTCTATGAAGACCTCTTAATGAACCCATGTAAAAACCTGGACGAAGTTAGAAATCGAGCCCTAAGGTTTATAAAGCTTGAGGAGGATAAGAAAATCCAAAGGAGGATCGATACATCATCCAAATATGATCATCCCAGTCGGAAGTCAGAATCATAAACCTACAAACAACATAAATCTAAACCATATTCAAGACCTGAGAACAATAGGATCAATGCGGTCGAAAATAATGAGGATGAAGAAGAATATCCTAAAATATCTGATTATTGTTTTTCTGTTGATATCTCAGGACTAATGTATGCGATGCAGGATCTTGGAGAAAAAACGAAATGGCCTAGAAAGAATGATAAAACAACCACTTGGAAAGATAAATCCAAATGGTGTGCCTACCATGAAGATTTTGGACATACCACTGAGAATTGCATTGCATTACGAAAAGAAATAACTTACCACCTGAGCAATGGACATCTAAAGGAACTCCCGGGAAGAAAGATGGATAAAATCCGTAATGATGAGAAATCCCATCAACAAGCAACAACCCCACCTCCAGATGCTAAGGTAATTAATTTTATATCTGGCGGTTCTGATATTTGTGGTACCTCTTATTCTGTAGCCAAAAGATATGCTAAGGAAGCTAAGGCAGAAAAAGGGGACAAGCTAACAAGATTCTCAAGCTTAACAGACAAGGAAATAATCTCATTTGATGAAGAGGACAGAGAAAACGTTCAAGATCCCCACCATGATGGTCTAGTTATCACTTTGTATATTGCCAACCACTTTGTACGCATGATCCTTATAGACAGAGGCAGCTTGGTGAATATTATCCAGTTAGATGCGTTGAAAAGAATGGGTATTCCCGAGATAGAGATCATAGCGAAATCCTCAGTACTAATAGGATTCAGCGGAGAAGCTAAAACTACCGTGGGAGATATCAGGCTACCTATCTATATCGAGGGAGTAAATTCTATCCAAAAGTTTTTTGTTATTGACTGTTTATCTTCTTATAATATTATCTTAGGGAGACCATGGATTCATGATATGAGGGCTATTCCTTCAACATACCATCAATGTATAAAAATGCCAACACCTTGGGGGTGGTGAAGATTAATGGTGATCAACAAGATGCAAAGGACTGTTATACTTCGTCAATGAAACCTTCAAACAAAAAGATGCAGGCATAGAAGTTACAGAAACAAGCACAAGATGTATTGGAAGCAAGAGAGCAGGAGATTAGAGAAGTATCTTTAGATCCCGCGAATCCAAACATCAAAGTGCTTGTAGGATCCAATATCCCCAAGGATATTGAAACATAAATTATAAATTTCTTAAAAGAAAGAAGATCAACATTCGCATGGAAACACGAGGACATGATAGGTATCTCTAAAAATACTATAACACATAAACTTGGTATAGAAAACAATTGCAGGCCTATACATAAAAAACGAATAAAATTTGCACCCGAAAGAAATATTATCATACAAGAAGAAGTTGAAAGACTACTCAAGTTAAAAATGATAAGAGAGGTAAAATTTCCATGATGGCTGGCAAATGTGGTGGTGGTATAAAAGAAAAATTGGAAATGGAGAGTCTGTGTAGACTTTACTGATCTCAACAAAGCCTGTCCAAAAGATCCTTTCCCTATGCCACATATAGACTCAATGATTGATACCACAGCAGGCCATGAGATGCTGAACTTCATGGACGCCTCTTCGGGATTCCAGCAAATTCAAATGGAACCTTTGGATCAAGAGGATACCGCCTTCATGACCCGACAGGTATATATTGTTATATTGCTATGCCTTTTGGTCTTAAAAATGTAGGAGCCACATACCAGAGGCTGGTAAATATGATGTTCAAAGACAAGCTGGGGGACACGATGGAAGTATACATACACGACATCATAGTCAAATCAAAGAAAGCCGAAGATCATCTCAAGGATCTCAAAGAAGCTTTTGACATTATGGATAAATATAATATGAAGCTCAACCCTTCAAAATGTCACTTTGGAGTTGAAGCTGGAATAGGATATATGGTAACCAAAAGAGAAATAGAAGCAAGTCCAGAACAAATCAAAGCTATCATCAATTTAAAATCGCCATCAAATGTAAAAGAAGTACAAGGACTGACACAAATAGTAGCAGCTCTCAACAGATTTATTTCAAAATCCTCATAAAGTTGCAAAGAATTCTATGATATCCTGAAGAAAAAACAAGAGGTTCGAATGGAGCGAGAAACATGAAGAAGCATTCCAAGATTTAAAGAAATATTTAGCATCAGCACCTTTGCTAATAAAAACAAGAGGATAATGAACCATTATTTCTATACCTAGCTGAATCCAAAAGCGCATTAAGTGCTGTTCTAACTAAAGATCATGAAGGACAGCAACATCCTATTTATTATGTAAGTATAAGTTTACTAGACGCAGAAACCAAGTATTCCTATCTCAAAATATTAATTCTAGCATTAGTTACGGCATCTACTAAACTTAGACAATAATTTGAGACTCATCCTATACATATTAAAACTAACTATCCTATAAAGTGTGTTTTGAGAAAACCAGAGATGTCAGGGAGGATGGCCAAATGGTCTATAAAGCTGAGTGCTTATAACTTGATATATAAGCACAGAACAACAATTAAATCCCAAGCACTAGTAGACTTTGTGGCAGATTTCAGTAATGATATTTAACAAGAAGCTGATTTAGAAGTCCAGTAGCCGGAAGGAACAAAAGATATGTGGATCCTACACACTGATGGTGCATCTAATATAAGAGGCACATGATTAGGTTTCATACTAAAATCACCACAAGGGGAACACAATACCCCAATCGATTAGTTGTGAATTTCAAGCAACTAGCAATGAAGCAGAATATGAAGCACTAATAGAAGGATTACGACTTTCCATAGATATGAAGATTAGGTATCTCCAAGTGTATGTTGATTCATTATTAATCACTAACCATTTTAATGGCTCTTATGTAGCAAAAGGTGAAAGATTGATATGATACCTTGAAATAGTCAAAGATTTAACAGGAGAATTCGAGATTTTCCAAATTACACACGTCCCTAGAGAAGAAAATACTGAGGCTGATGCCTTAGCAAACCTGGGATCACCACTCAAAATTCCATTAGATAGCAATATCCCAATAATACACATCATGAGCCCAGCTATTGACCTCATAGAAGATAAACAGGTATCAAATATAGGAGATATGGAAAACCAAGATTCTGAACAGGTTAAAAGCTCATGGATAGCACCCATCAAAAATTATTTGGAAAATGGTGAAATCCCAGAAAAAGAGAAGAATCATAGAGCTTTCCGCGTAAAGGTATCACGTTTTGTTATTTTACATAATATCCTATCACTTGCAGGTCCATACTTGAAATGCTTGAAGGATCCTGAAACAACTGAGGTCCTAAAAGATATACATGAAGGAGACTGTGGCAACCACACCGGGTGTAGAGCACTCTTTTCCAAAGTTCTAAGAACAGGATACTACTGTCCAACCATGAGAAGGGATGCCATAAATTATGCCCAAAAGTGTGATTCATGTCAAAGGCATAGCAACATACTCCACCATCCAGCAGAACCATTACATTAAATCATTTCCCCTTGGCCATTTATGAAATGGGGAATGTATATAGTTGGCAAACTTCCTCAAGCACCTGATGGAAAAGTATTTATGCTTGCAATGACCGATTATTTTTCCAAATGGATTGAAGCGGAAGCCTTTGTTCAAATTAGAGAGAAATAAGTGATATCTTTAATAAAGTGCAATATCCTCACAAGGTTCGGGATCCCCGCAGAGATAACATGTGATAACGGATCCCAATTCATCGGAAGAAGAACTACTAATTTCTGTGCCAGCTGAGGAATAAAAATGATAACTTCAACACCCGTATATCCTCAGGCAAATGGGCAGGCAGAGTCAAGCAACAAAATTATCATAAACAACGTCAAGAAAAGACTAGGTGCCAAGAAAGGAAGACGGGCAGAATAATTACCCTTAGTCCTTTCGGCGGATAGACAACCCCAAAAAATGCAACAGGGCAAACACCGTTTTCGTTATTCTTTGGTACAAAAGCCGTAATTCCAACAGAAGTTGTTATCCCTACCGCAAGAATCAGTCTTCATGATCCTGAAACCAACAATGAAATCCTTGCTTAGGATCTTGACACCATCGATGAGATCAGAGGTCTTGCAAAAATCCGGATTGCAGCATAACAGCAAAGGATAGCTAAGTCTTATAATAAAAATATCAAAGCTAGAAGATTCCAAGTGGGTGACCTGGTACTCAGAAAAACCTTTCAAAATACCATCAAATCCAATGATGGAAAACTAGCACCCAAGTGGGAAGAACCATATTTAATTTATTCGGAAGCTGGCAAAGGAGCATACTGGCTATGGAAGGAGACGTATTGTCGAGATCATGGAATGCTATTCATCTCAAGACCTACTTCATGTAAGACGAAATTCGTATCCCAAACAGATCCGACATGTTTTCAATTATTTATTCTATTCACTCATCTTCTTCATCTTTGATACTGACTTAAGCTTAGGAGGGGTGTTCGCCAAAACTAACACCCACCTTAACCAAGGTTTGAAGTTTTTGCAGATTTTATTCTCGAATATCATTAACAAAAGACAGAGATTGACCATCTCTCTAAGTTAAGGGTATTTTAAACTCCCTCAACGGTTAAAGGTTTTCACCTTTCTAGAAATTGGGTTTCTACACCCCGCCTGAGCGCACGTTATCCAAATGTAATTCAAGATAGTTGGAATCAGTATACGTAACAGTTGCTGGCAATTTCACTATTATTGACTACGTTTAGGATCCTTTAGAATAACATAAACATGTTATACTCCTATAGGGCATGACTCCAATTATTTAAAATAAACGTGTTAAACTAATGTCTTGGTATAAACATGCCACATCCAAGGTATAACCCTAACAAGAATTTCTCTAAAGTTAGCATTTACATGCTCCTGAATACATCTCCAAAAAACCTTCACGGAAGAAACAATGAAGTTTATTCAATCGTCAAAATACCGACTATCAAGATAAAAAGAATAACTGAAGACATCAGAAGATATCAATGAATGTTTTACTTAAAAAGAAAATTGTTCGGCTCTGATCTACATGCTGCATCGGTCAAAATGATCTAAAAGTTTTTTCAATCTCCGAATGACCTTCACAAACTGTCAAAAACTTGGGGACAATTGTTATCGGTCAATTTTCACCTCTGGGATCCCGGATCCTCAGATAAGTATCAAAATCCCCGATCCTTATTACATTTCAGTAACTTGATTAAATGACCGTTGTAATAATCAATATTACGCGTTTGTTTTGACTCAATCATGCAGGTAACGACTATTCCTCATTAATATTAGCTGAAGACATGGGATTGCATTCAAAGCAACGGATATACGCGTGAAGAGGAGGCTTGTAGCGGACCATTAAAGATATTTTCGAGATTTTAGCTTAGCAATTAATATTGATAATCATATTTATATTGACTACGATCGATAGGAACAAACACATCACAACACACGCACTCATTTGTAACACTTAGCTCGATCAAATCGCTATCACATTGTATTTTTTATAGAATTCAAAAAGATCAAAGAAGGCAGCCCGACGTTAGTCGGCTCCCGAGGTTTTGTGCCGGATATTCTCAAAGATCAAGGGCTTTCCTTGTAACTCATCGTGTTATTTATGTATTTTTATTTCATTTTTACGTAATATTATACAAGCATACTACCTCCCATACAAATTTTGACTACTTGATTATCCTTGTTAATTTTTTGTCAAAACACCAGCTAAGTCGCTTCCTATTTATTTTTGCATTTTTATTTTTGGTTGTGGCTCCCTTCACATTAAGGACAATGTGTCTTTCAAGTGTGGGGATGTGAGTGTTTAGTTTAGTCTCAGTTTGTGCCTTCATAAAAATTCAAAAATAAAAGAAAAAAAAATTGAAAAATTTGAAAAAAAATGTCCTTTGAAATCATAAGTTTTTGCATAACAAAATGGAAAATGATAGTACAACTAGATCTACTTATTTGAGTTTAAATGATTTAAATAATAGAAAACGTGTCTAATTAGTGATGTTTTGGTAGGCCCAGCCAACTTGAATATCTTAAATAACTTGTGAGTGTTACTTAGGATTAATCACTTAATAAATTCATGATATCTTGTGGGTACCCATCTTAAGGTGTCGGTACTACTGAAACTGTCAACATAGGGTGATAGGTACCACGTTAATCCAATATTTAGAGGTTTTTGAAAACTTTCATGACACACCACTCTCTTTTTATGAGAATAAATCTGAGTTTCGGTGGTGCCCATTCCATAAATCCATAATTTCATACTCATGAGCTTAATTAACTTGAAAACTGAGTTTTGCTTATGTGTTACCCTCTAGGATGGTGACTTGGAGGATACACCCTAAGTGAGATTTATGTGCCTAAATGATTAGAATCTATTCTATGTGTTAGCTTCCGGGATAGTGACTTGGTTGAGACGCCTCTAGACGAAAGTTCTTATGTTAAATTAATGCTCATTACCATCCATTCATTCCATATCCTATTGATTTCTAAAAATCTATAAATCTTAGTTTAACATGGTGGGCAAACCTATATGGTTTAACCTTTGCCTAGACATGACCGTGCGATGGGATTACTTAGAGTTGTAGCTTCTAAGTGTGAGTCACATAGATAGATTGATTGGTGTATAAATTGGAATTCGAACACATCACGAGGGCTAGATAGTTGGTGTTTGGGTTTAATCGGATGAAAATACTGATTATTACTCTTTAACGCGTGAGTATGTTTTGCTAATTGGTAATCGATGTTTGCGAAGCTAGATCTTAGTTATGATTCCATTGCAGACTTTTTCAGGGATGACAAAAGGTTAAGTGTGGGGATGTCTAATGTGTTGCAAAGCACACATGCGTATCTGCCGTGTTTCGTGTCATTTTTATATAGTTTTAGAGTCGTTTTGAGTCTAATATGGTTAGTATTGAGTTGTACATTTTTTTAGAGGTGATCGGGTCACTTTGGAACTTAAAAGATTAAGAGTTGTGAAGAAACGAGCATATGAGAACCCGAGATGAGAAACGGAAAAAATCGGGAAAAAGTCCAACATTAAAAGAGGCATATTTCGGGCTAGAAAATTAGTTACGGGGCCCACTTTATATAGATTTAGGGTAGCTCGATGAGAGGAGTTCAAAAAAGAAGTTTGTTTGGCCCACGGTACGCGATAGAATAGGCCAAGGGCCCTCGTGGTACGCGAGGGACCTAGTTACGGGAATTTTAACCTATATTCAGGGTTTAAAAGTTTAGGACTCTCCCATTGTTAATCTAATCGATTTCCAGCCGTTTGAGACCAAGAAAGAGGCGATTTTGGAGTAAAGGAGGTCATATGAAGAGGAAAGTTGAAGACTTTGCATCCGTGTTCGTTAGATTTAGCGTTTTCGATCTCAAGATTCGATTTTTATCTTTGTTTGAAACTATGATGATGTCTTATACTGCTGTTTTGATGTGTTTAAACATGATTCTAGGCTAAAACCTTGATAATGCCTAGGTCATTTGATGAATATTTGTTAAAGTTCGTATTTTTATCGGTTTTTGGATTCGAATGATGTTTTAATGATTTTGTAAAGATCTTGGGTTGATTAGTATGATGAATGTGCATGTTTAAGTCTGATTGTATGATTGATTTCAATTTTGTATGTTGATTGTGGTTGTCTGCCAGTTTGATTAACGTATCTAGGTCATAGATCTTAAGGTTTGTGATTGTGTATGGTTTGCTAGAGATACTAGCCATAGGAGTTGTGATTTGACTGCTGATTAAAGTTGAGTGTTCTTCCTAGTTCAATACCCGAGAGGTGAGAATTAGTTGTCTAGTCTTCGTCAATTGGAATCTGAGTGTTAATAGTCTCAGAGGACGTTAGTGTTAGGTGTCTAGTGATTGTTGCTAGGTCAAATCATAGTTGTTATCCTGAGATTACCCCGTGCATTCCTTTAATGTATCATGGATAGTGAGACTGAAAGGTGATCTGTCTATTCGGGTACTTTATCATAGTTGGAAATACCCGAGAGGTGATCTGACCATTTGGTGAGTTTAGTACACTGTAGGTTCCTTAGTTGGTGACAACCTGAGAGTGATTAGGGATCCACTAGGTTGTCTACATTCGTGATATCTTCCTTAGTTCTTGTCATGATAGCTTGATTCGTACTTAGTTTATTGCATTCTTTAGCTATATTCAATAGTGTAGTAAACCCCCAGACCAAATCAATCTTTAGTCCGAGTCAGAGTCTAGTATTATTACGTAGTGTCTCTAGGGTTCGATATTTCGGTTTACCGTTAAGCTGTGCTACACTCGATAGATACACTTGCCTGTCAGTGCGGTTTAGTTCATAGGTTTTCCATTTATTACTTAGGAGTCTAGGTTAGGTTTAGTAGTTATTTTTATAGACCGTCCATAAGTATTGCATGCAAACGTTGAGTTATATTGATTATGCATGTGGTGATATTAATGTGGTAATGTTAGTGTGACGTGTAGATGTTATCATGGTGGTATGTAGAGTTAAATTGACCGTTGTTTCGGGATTATGATGTGACGTGTATAAGTGTCATGTTAGTTAATTGTGAGAGCCTTGGTTAATGCCTGGTGTGTTAATGTCTAGAGTTTGTTGTGTTAACCAAGTGTCGGGTTAATGCTTGTTCTTGGGTATGAGCTATTGGTATAGTATGTTAAGTCTATGTCAACGATATGGTAAGATTATTATTATTATTGGAAATACAGGCTGAGTCTCGGGTGATGAACGGTTATGGAATGTCGGCGAATAGCAGGGGGTTAACCATTCGTTAATGAATCGTAAAACTATTTAAGGACCGGAGGGTCCTGAGTGGAATAAACTAATGAATATGACATGATGGTTTTTGTTTAAATTAAACTATTAGAACTCACTCAGCGTAGCTGACTTTGTGTGTACGTTAGAAAATTTTGCAGGTAAGCGTAGCAATGACGTATCTTGGCTTAGAGGCGGTGTTACTCGGATTGATGTGCATGCATTTGTGAGGTAAAGTTAGTAACGTTAAATAGTAATAAATAATTTTAGAAAGACTTCCGCTGTAATTTGATTAGTAATAAATGCATTTTAAATTAGAATGACCCGTTATGAGAACCACATGTAGGATGCCCGGGTTGGGGTCTTACATGTTATGTCATCACCAATTTGGTAAGTGATCCTCTTCTCAAGACACAATAAAGAAGAAACATCATAACTCTTCAATAACAGTTTCTTCCCTGATAGTAGTAGGAGTCAAACTCTAACTTCTAACCATCCATACCTGAAAGGAGAATACAACTGGAAAGTCATACTAGTAAAGTAGATAAGTTTTATAGAGTAAACCAACATACCATCCAAACGCGTCTTTGATAACACAACACTATGACTATAGTTTCATACGTGGAGCGAAAATGATGACACAACACGAAATACACACAAGTTGGAACACTCATACATAGTACTCATCTCTACTATCAACGGGAAATAATGGAACGTATGACTGACAGGAAGGACATGATCGACCATGAGTTATTGGCAACTCGAGAGATGGTCGTTAGACAGGAAAATGAGACACATAATGGAATAAGGAATTGGCCCTGTACAACCTAGTGGCCTGAGCAATGCTATATGCCGTCGAGATTAGCATGGACACTCAACAAATGAAGTTCGTATTCTTCTTGTCTTGTGCCTATCCTATTGTACCATATTGAGTCTAGACATTAGGGTTACACTTCCATTGACCATTCGACTAGGTTGATAGTCTTACACCATGAGTACCCAAGAAACTTTATACTAGACTAAGCATGTTAGCAGTTGAAAGCATTGAAGCAGAGGATCTTCAGAGTATTAACGGGAGTATAATAAACTTAAATATATTACTACATGATCCCAGTGTTCAGTACAACATGGGTACTAGTACGTTGACATACATAAAGAATGTCACACCAATGAGCAAATCAAAGTATAACAGAATACCCGGAGAGTGAATTACCATCCGTAGATCCACTTGTTATACGAGGAATGATGGATGAACTTACTACCCCTAGTCAATAAATCGTTGAGGCCATCTGAAGTATTGGAACAACATCAAAGGGTGACGAGTAAACCCCGTACTCATACGTGCGAGAAAGTATGTTCCTATGGAACCTTTCTATCCTACAAACCCAAAGACTTTCAGGGAATGGAAGGAATCACTAAAACCCTCAAATGGGTAAAAAGGATTAATACGATTATCAACATCAGTGGATGTTCTAGCAACCAATAAGTGATGTACACTTCAAGATGAAGCATTAGCATGGAGGAACGCTTAAGTGCAAAGTCGAGGCATCATTATTAAACATTTTGATGTCTTGGAATGAGTTCGATACTCAACTCATTATAGAATACTACCCTGAGAGTGAAATACAGCCAGAGTTATGGAATCTAACCTTGATTGATGACAAACATCAGGCATACTCAAACCGATTCCATAAATGATTGAGTCTACTACCACCCACGGTGACCTCGAAAACCAGGAAGGTAAACTAGTATATTATGGAACTAAATCCTCATATTCACAGTAGAGTCATGACTGCTAAATCTACCACGCTGGTAGACACCATTCTAATGGCATGAGCCCTAACAAACGAGTTGTTGAAAACTAGAGCTTTAGTTAGGGATGGAGAAAGCAAAAAGGACTTGTCAATAGGAAGACTCAGAATGACAAGAAACATAAGACAACACATAATTACGGGACTATTGTACACAAGTTGAAACAATACGCGAGGCCATGATTAAAGTACAACAAATTCAATAATTGCACCAGCTATGCCAGAAGGCAGAGCACATGGAAGAACAGCGCAAGAAAGCATGCTTTGAGTGTAGCAACACCGATCATCTCAAGCACATGTGAAAGAACAATACATTACCAACTAAGCTAGGAACAAAAATGCTGGCAAACATGAAGACTTTTGAATATGAACCTTAAGTACTTGAATCAATGATGGGATGAATGAGATGTTTAGTACTCTTAGATTGCACCTGAATCGTTTGATACTAGAGTCGATAAATATATTTGACCAGGTTGAATTTTGATAAATGAAGAATCTGGTAGTCTAAAGGATGCCTATGATTGTCAAACAAATTAAAAGTAAGGATTGACAAACCCGAGAGACGAATCAGAGTCGCGTGTCATGAAAAGATCGTTCGAGCCTTTCCATCAAATGATGAGACACTTATGACTAAACGAAAGGATTCAGAGCAAGTTAGAAGAATCACTTTGTAAAGACTCCGGAACACTTGAGAAAGCAGTGTCAAGGAGTGTCACACCCCAACCATCGCGGATTCCCGCTGGGCGTGACTGTCATGGAACGTAGTTATTGGTTATAACGAATACCACTAAATAATTTTAAAACATAAACGTTCAAAACATAACCAAAACCAAAATGAAAAATTTCAGAGTTCATGCGGAAGTAAAATGAAATAAAAGTTGTCCCAAAATGATAAAATGATGCATGTTTGCGACACAACCCTATGTGCAATTTGACTCCATGCTTATATGCTAACCTTTACCGAATTCAAGGACATGATAAATACATGTTAAAAGGGGTCAAAAAATATGTTGGTGAGTTCACAGGTTTTAATATTTAAAATTGTTCAAAAGTGTTTTCCAATGGACCACAAGATTTAATGAAACTATTGTTCTACAGACAATAAGTTTTGAACCGTTACCATGAGCTCTATAACCGAAGCTAGACAATGAACCATGAAATGCCCCAACCAATGCTCTTATCGGGAAACATTGCATGAAATGGACAATAATGCACCCGATTGATATCCAATCTGGTTAGCGCGACTAACCTCGGGTGGGGATGTCATCCCAAATAGATCTATTCAATATTCCCATGCTTGCTAAATTAACGGTACAGAAACCGAGGACTTAATACGATAATTGAACTACTCATGTAACAAATGTGAATGTGTTGTGCACTTGTGTCCATGCAAAAATATTGTACATGTATTCTCCCCTAAAATTGTAAAATAAGTAAAACAGGGGCCGTGAGACTCACTTGATTAGTGAGTTCAGATCTTTAGTAATGAAACGTGTAGTAAAGTCCAAAATGCAAGACCCTACTCAAACGCGTCCTAATTATTTAAGACAATCAAGGTCTAAACAATACATTCTAATGTATGATGAACCAAAGTCAATTTCACCCAATTGACTTAATGTGAACAAGTGTTATGATTTCAAAAGATTTGACTCGACGACCTGTTGGTGATGTGTTTTGTTTATGAAAATATATTTATTCTAAAAGTAAATATAAGTCGAGAGAATATATATTTTTAATGTTTGAACTATATATATTTAGTACGACATTGTAACTTAAAAAATATTTATACTTTTCACCATTCGAATGTGTTAGACGTTACTACGTCTCAAAATATGACAATAATTCGTATCAAATATATTTTTATTAAAAACAAACAGTTTATATATTTTGGGTCCAAAATCGCGAGTCTTTGTCAAACCTCATCTCTAGGGTTTTAAATCACATGTTTAACAATTCATGACCAACTATTTAATCTTTAAATAATTCTCATAGCAAAAATAACAATCTTTTATAAAACTTGATTTTGCAATTCTCATGTGTAGTTTTGACCAAAAATCCGTTTAGAAATCCAAATCTCTAATTCATAACCAAAGAATTAATATTAACTAAAAATAACAATCCAACTGTGTATTCTTACCAAGTAATTCAGTAAAGACATTGTACCAACTATTTGTAAATAAAATAATATATATTTGTGAATCTTTTAAAAATAATAATGATAGATTAACGTGTTAAAACTTTTGATTCAACAATTCAACCGGGTGAAATAGGTGATTATCACCACTAAAATAAAATATAAAAAGTAAAGATTTTATGAAAATAAATAATCATACTTGCTACTAGAGATATAGACTTGAGTATTGTAGATGTGACTTCACCGTACACAACCCTGAATCTCTCCGGAATGGCTTGAAATCAATTGAGAGCACCTTGGTTCTTGTTTAGAATTTTCGTGAATGAGAAAGTGTGGAGTTCCGGGGATTTTCGACAATAATATAGAGAAGTGAAGTTGAGAGGTGGTACAGATGAATAAGGAGAGGTGGTACAGATGAATAAGGGGAGGTGGAGGAAGTTTGTTATGTTTTTTTTCAAATTCAATTGGATTTGGTTAAGGATTTTCGAAATCCAAGGGATATGATTCACGAGAATGGGGTGTGGGGGAATTTAGGTGAATTATTTTATAAAAGTTTGATTAGTTTTAATAAATCAGTACTAATTTTTCTATAAAATCAATATTAATTATACAATAAATAGTTTTATAAAATGTAATACTTTAAAAAATCCAGTCACATAATTATTTTTATAATCAAAATAATTACTTGAACTTTTAATTGGCACAATATGTAGTGAACCGTCGGACTGCGGTACCCGGTAACATAAGCGAAAAACTGTCAACTAAATTCTAGACATTGTTGTAACTGCGTTTTAAAATATATATTATATTTTAACATAGTAAAATACTTTTATAAGTATTTAATTTGATAATCACCAACGTTCGTATTAATTAACGCGACACGCGCGTGACACAAAAATCTCCATAATCTTGTTGTCTTCACCTGCTGGAGTTATGATTTATCAAATATCACCATAATCTTGATGTTCTGTTGGTTTGAGATCTAATTATTGCACAAGCACCAACATTCATAATAGCCTCTAGATTAGAATTTTCATAATGAAAACAACACTAGTGATTTGAATACTTTGTTCTACTGATGACACAACTGTTAGCACTTCATTTGTCTATTCTAGATATCGTGTAAACTGTTACTTAGTATATATCACTAAATATCACACCAGAAAAAAGCCCTAACACACTGAGTGAGCTCCAAATCAAAAAATCGCAAAAGCATAAACCTAAATCAGAGTGAAAAACATAGAATACCTGAATGTGAGCGGAGGAGTGTTTAAATCACCGTCAGTTTCCATCAAAGCCCTAAAAACAGTCGATGGTTTCCCTTCGGGTGGAGTTGGATGCTTGCCCGGCCCTCCCTCTCGTGTTATGCTCGGAAGTCACCTCACCTCCTATTGCTCGAAAATTGCCATTGGTGTTAGGGTTTTTAGTGGAATCCAGTGCTAGGGTTTTCAGAGGAATCGAATGAGTGTTAGGGTTTTCAGCCGTCTGGTGTTACGTTTTCAGAAAAGAAGCGCGCAAAGGTATAAGAGCCGGTAGGTTAAAATAAAAGATGACAGTTTTCAGATGACACACATCTTGAAAAGGCATACTCCGTGTTTTTTTTAATATGACATTAACAAATGACACACATGTTTGCGTGTCATTAAATCCAAGTTTTGTTAGAATGACACCAAAAAGATGACACACGTGTTTGCGTGTCATCGTTTTCATGTCATTAAAGCTCTACTTTCTAGTAGTGTTAGGTGAATTATTTTATAAAAGTTTGATTAGTTTTAATAAATCAGTACTAATCTTTCTATAAAATCAATACTAATTATATAAGAAATAGTTTTATAAAATGTAATACTTTAACAAATTAGACACATAATTATTTTTATAATCAAAATAATTACTTGAACTTTTAATTGGCACAATATGTAGTGAACCGTCGGACTGGGGTATCCGGTAACATAAGCGAAAAATTGGCAAATAAATTCTAGACAATGATGTAACTGCGTTTTAAAATATATATATATATATATATTTTAACATAGTAAAATACTTTTATAAGTATTTAATTTGATAATCACCGACGTTCGTATTAATTAACGCGACGCGCGCGTGACACAAAAGTTACTGATGCATGTTATGATATGAGTGGACTTTGCTAAGTGTGAATTGACCTAATTACTTAACATTAAGTCTAACATGTATATAATGCATGAATTTATGATTATAACGGGAACGGGTATTGACCTGAAAATCGCGGGTGTCACATACTCCCCATGTTGAAAAGAATTTCGTCCCGAAATTCAGCTCGTGTCATTCATAACTGGTGCATTCTCGAGCATTTGAGGATACGTGTGTTTCATTTGATCCCCGCGTTCCCATGTAAATTCTGGTCCTCGTCTAGAAGTCCACCGAACCTTTACTATAGGAATATGACTCTGTTTCAATCTCTTAACCTCCCGATCCATGATTTCAATTGGTTCTACAACAAAATGAAGTTGGTCATCAATCTGAATTTCTTCGAGTGGTATAACCAATGTTTCATCCGATAAACACTTCTTTAGATTTGACACATGGAATGTGTTGTGTACACAACTTAGTACTTGCGGCAATTTGAGCTTCTAAGATACCGGACCAATATTAGCTAGAATCTCAAACGGTCCAATATATCGTGGGTTTAGCTTACCACGTTTCCCAAATTGGATGACCCCTTTCCAAGGCGAGACTTTTAACAGAACCTTGTCTCCGACCTGGAATTCTAAGGGTTTATGTCTCACGTCAGTGTAACTCTTCTAACGATCACGTGCAGCTTTGATTCTGTCTCGAATCAGAACAATCTTCTCAGTTGTTTCATGAATAATTTCTGGCCAGTGAGTTGACTATCTCCAACCGCTGCCCAACATAACAGTGATCGGCACTTACGACCATAGAGTGCCTCAAATGGTGCAGCTTTGATACTCGAGTGATAATTGTTGTTATAAGAAAACTCAACTAATGGTAAATGAGTGTCCCAACTGTTTCTGAAATCTATCACGCAGGCTCTAAGCATGTCCTCTAATGTCTGGATGGTCCTTTCACTTTGACCATCTGTCTGTGAGTGATACACGGTACTCATATCTAATCGTGTACCCAATGCTTTCTGTAATGACTGCCAGAACCTAGAAGTAAATCGACTATCTATGTCCGAAATAATGGAGATTGGCAACCCATGCCTTGATACAACTTCTTTAAAGTAAGTTCTCGTCAATTTCTCCATCTTATCCATTTCTTTGATCGATATGAAGTGTGCAGACTTCGTTAAACGGTCGACAATTACCCATATCGTGTCATAGCCACTTGAGGTTTTGGGTAATTTCGTGATAAAGTCTACAGAAATTTGTTCCCATTTCCATTGTGCTATCTCTTGTTGTTGTAACATCCATGATGGTTTCTGATACTCTGCCTTGACTTTTGAGCAAGTTAGGCATTTACTAACATACGTGGCAATGTCTACCTTCAAGTTACACCACCAATACAGTTCCTTAAGGTCTTGATACATTTTATCAGAGCCTGGATGAATTGAGTATCGGGTTTTGTGTGCTTCATCCATTATGAGATCCCTTAAGTTTCCAAAATTCGGTACCCAAATCCGATTCATGAAGTAACTAGTTTCATTGGATTTCAACTTTAATTGTTTGTCCATACCCCATAAGGACTCTTCCTTGATGATTGGTTCTTTGAGTGCTTCAAGATGAGCATCACGAATTCGAGTAGTAAGGCTTGCATGAATTGTTATTCCCAATGCTCGCACTCGCAAAGTCTTGACTCGCTCTTTTCTACTCAAGTATCTACTACGACATTTGCCTTACCAGGATGATAACGAATCTCACAGTCGTAATCAATCAGTAACTCGACCCACCTTCGTTGTCTCATGTTCAACTCCTTCTATTGGAATATGAGTTGGAGACTCTTATGATCGGTAAAAATTGTGCATTTTGTACCGTATAGATAGTGTCTCCAAACCTTTAGTGCAAAAACTACGGCTCCCAATTCCAAGACATGGGTAGTGTAGTTTTTCTCGTGAACCCTTAGGTGTCGGGACGCGAAAGCAAGGACTTTGTCCCTCTGCAGCAACACACAACCAAGTCCTTGGTGTGATGCATCGCAGTATACTACGAAATCTCCTGATCCCTCTGGAAGAGATAAAATCGGTGCACAACACAACTTTTTCTTCAATAGTTGACATGCTACTTCTTGCTTATCGCCCCAATCGAATTTCTTGTCTTTCTGGGTCAAGGTAGTCAAAGGCTGAGATGTATTGGAAATTTTTTTTCAATGAATCGCCTGTAGTAACCAGCCAGACCTAAGAATTGGCGTACTTCTGTTGGTGCTTTCGGTGCTTCCCAATTCTTAATTGCTTCTATCTTGGATGGATCCACGCGTATGCCCTTATCGTTGATTACATGTACAAGAAAATGAACTTCTCGAATCCAGAATTCGCACTTCGAGAACTTGGCATACAACTTTTCGTTACTAAGCAGTTCAAAGATTTGTTTCAAGTGTTGCTCATGCTCCTCCTTGGTTCGCGAGTATATCAAAATATCGTCGATAAATACTATCACGAATTTGTCCAAATAGGGCTTGCATACCCTATGCATGAGGTCCGTGAATGCTGCTGGCGCATTAGTCAAACCAAAAGGCATGACCAGGAACTCATAATGACCATAACGAGTTCTAAATGCAGTCTTTGAGATATCTCCCTCTTGGATTCTTAGTTGATGATAAACTGAACGTAAGTCAATCTTCGAATAGTAGCTAGAACGTGTAATTGGTCGAACAAATCGTCGATTCTCGGTAGTGGGTATCGGTTCTTGACAGTCAGTTTGTTTAACTCCCGGTAGTCGATGCACATTCTGAAGGTTCCATCTTTCTTCTTCACGAACAAGACCGGAGCTACCCATGGTGAGACACTCGGCCTTATGAACCCTTTGTCTAAGAATTCTTGTAATTGATTAGACAACTCTTACATTTACGATGGCGCTAATCGGTACGGTGATCGCGCAATTGGTGCGGCGCCAGGTACCAAATCGATTCGAAACTCGACTTGTCTTGGAGGTCGAAGTCTGGTCAAGTCGTCGGGAAAAACTACTAGGTAGTCTCGAACGATCGGTATATCTTGAATTAGTTTCTTTTCTGGTTTCTTCTCCTTCACGTGTGCTAGGATTGCATATAGCCCTTTCGTAAGTACTTTCGGGCCTTCATACATGAAATAATATTTAGTGTAGTTCCGCTCCTTTCTCCTTGAATCAAAAGTGTTTCTCCATCCAAGAGCGGTATATGAACTATTTTCTCACGACACACGATTTTCACTTGATTCTTCGACAACCAATCCATGCCAATCACAATTTCAAAACTTCCGAGTTCTACATGTAGTAAGTCTATGTCGAAGGAATGATCCGCCAAGTTCAAGGTACACCCTTGAATTATTTTGTCGATTTCAATTAACTTACCGTTGGCTAGCTCTACCGTGTACTTGTTATCTAGTACAGTTGGTTTTACATCAATTAACGAACTAAATTCGGTTGACACAAACTCCTATCGGCACCCGTATCGGATAAAACAGAAGAATAATGATTGTTGATAAGAAACGTACCCGTAACAATGTTAGGATCATGACGGGCGTCTCCAGCTCCAATTACAAAAGCTCTGCCATGTGCATTATTGGCACCTTGTTTCTTCAATTTAGGGTAGTCTTTGTGGAAATGATTAGCATTACCGCATTCAAAGCATCCACGGTTTGCCCCAGCATTGGCAGATGGCTCAAGAGTTCTGTAGTTTTTAGCTACATGGCCGGGTTTCTTGCACTTCCGGCAGGTAAAGTTCTCACAAGATCCATTGTTATGGAAACCACACTTGTTGCACTTCGGTAAGTTCTCAGTGTATTGTCTCTTCTCATTTGGCCCTGCAACATAGGCCTTTACATTTTCTGGTTTTCGTTGAGCTGATTGTACCGGACCCTTACCCATGTTACTGTTATCCCACTTCCTTTTGTTATCAAAGCTCTTCTCGGTAGTTTCTTTCTTCAAGAAAACTCCTTGACGAACGGCCTGGTCGGTTAGATCATGTGTCAATAGGACCGCGTTGTGGATTGTGGTTGGTCGGGATGAAGTTACCATACTCTGAATCTGGGATGCAAGGCCCTAAATGTACCGTTCAATCCGCTTGTACTCGGGAGTGACCATGTGTGGACATAGTCGAGCTAGGTCATGGAATTTGGTGGTATATTCGGCCACTTCCGCCCCATTCATGGTGAGATTCCAGAATTCAACCTTATGTTTCTGCAGTTTGTTTCTCGGGCAATACTCATCCATGAGCATCTGTTTCAATTATTCCCATGGGATCTGGAAAGCAGCATCGATCCCAATGGTCTGAGCATGAGTATTCCACCAAGAGGGAGCACCGTTCTAAAAGGTGCAAGTGGCATACTTGGTCTTGTTCTCTTCACACCAGTTACTAATTCGCTGGACTAATTCTATCTTTTCATTCCAACAGTGAAGGCCTACCGCTCCTTCGGTACCACTGAAGTTGAGGGGCATACAATTCAGAAAAGCCTTATATGAGCATCCATTATTCCTGTTTCCTGGCGTCAGTCTTGAGCTTCTTGCGAGCGGTCTTCCCAGCCGGTGATGACGATGCTATCCTCTTGCGAGGCAGTCCGACCTGCTTCCGAGCAGTCACCTTCGTCTTCACTCCCATCAAGCTAACACCAACAGGTGTTGGTGGTGTATTGTATCGTATGAATCGGAGGGCTATCCTGAGTCGGGATCGCCTCATAATCGATCTGTGATGCTTCGCCATCTTCAGGTTCCTCATCGGTCTCTGGTTCCTTGTCGGTCACTGGATCATACGAGTTCTCACTAGAATCCTCGTCCTTCTCCATCTCTATAGCATTGCCATCATCGGACACATGAGGCTCGAGAGGTGCTGGTGATGATATCGATGATACTGTCGGTGATGGGACTGCTAGCGATTGCTCTTCGTCAGAGTCAGAGTCGTATAGAACAATGGGGTTCGATGGAAAAGGCATATCTGTGACAGTTAACAATGCACGAATAACATGTGATATATGTCATGAAAATGTAAGTGTAATGTAATGCAATGTTATGAGGCTATGGCTATAGACTAGGCACACTACATGCAACCTAATTCACTATAACCTTTGACTCTGGTACCAATCTGTCACATCCCAACCATCGCGGATTCCTGCTGGGCGTGACTGTCATGGATCGTAGTCATTGGTTATAACAAATACCACTAAATAATTTCAAAACGTAAACGTTCAAAACTTAACCAAAACAAAAACGAAAAATTTCAGAGTTTATGCGGAAGTAAAATGAAATGAAAATTGTCCCAAAATGATAAAATGATGCATGTTTACGACACAACCCTATGTGCCATTTGACTCCATGCTTATATGCTAACCTTCACCGAATTCAAGGACCAGAGAAATACATGTTAAAATGGGTCAACAAATATGTTGGTGAGTTCATAGGTTTTAATATTTAAAATTTATCAAAAGTGTTTTCCAATGGACCACAAGGTTTAATGAAACTATTGTTGTACAGACAATAAGTTTTGAACCGTTACCAAGAGCTCTATAACCGAAGCTACACAATGAACCATGAAATGCCACAACCGAAGCTACACAATGAACCATTAATATCTAATCTGGCCAGCGCGACTAACCTCGGGTGGGGATGTCAACCCAAATAGATCTATTCAATATTCCCACGCTTGCCAAACTAACTGTACAGAAACCGGGGACTTAATACGATAATTGAACTACTCATGTAACAAACGTGAACGTGTTGTGCACTTGTGTCCATGCAAAAATGTTGTACATGTATTTTCCCGTAATATTGTAAAATAAGTAAAACAGGGGCCGTGAGACTCACCTGATTAGTGAGTTGTGATCCTGAGTAATGAAACGTGTAGTAAAGTCCAAAATGCAAGACCCGACTCAAACGCGTCCTAAATTATTTAAGACAATCAAGGTCTAACCAATGCATTCGAATGTATGATGAACCAAAGTCAATTTCACCCAAATTACTTAATGTGAACAAGTGTTATGATTTCAAAAGATTTGACTCGACGACCCGTTGGTGATGTGTTTTGTTTATGAAAATATATTTATTCTAATAATAAATATAAGTCGAGAGAATATATATTTTTAATTTTTGAACAATATATATTTAGTACGACATTGTAACTTAAAAAGATTTATATTTTTCATCAATCGAACGTGTTAGACATTACTACGTCTCAAAATATGACAATAATTCTTATCAAATATATTTTTATTAAAAACAAACAGTTTATATATTTTGAGTCCAAAATCACGAGTCTTTGTCAAACCTCATCTCTAGGGTTTTAAATCACATGTTTAACAATTCATGACCAACTATTTATTCTTTAAATAATTCTCATAGCAAAAATAACAATCTTTTATAAAACTTGATTTTGCAATTCTCATGTGTAGTTTTGACCAAAAATCCGTTTAGAAATCCAAATCTCTAATTCATAACCAAAGAATTAATATTAACTATAAATAACAATCCAACTGTGTAATCGAACCAAGTAATTGACTAAACAAATTGTACCAACAATTTGTAAAGAAAATAATATATATTTGTGAATCTTATAAAAATATTAATGATAGATTAACGTGTTAAAACTTTTGATTCAACCGGGTGAAATAGATGTTCATCACCACTAAAATAAAATTTAAAAAGTAAAGATTTTTATGAAAATAAATAATCATACTTGCCACTAGAGATGGAGACTTGGGTATTGTAGATGTGACTTCACCATTCCTGGGATTTTCGAGAATAATATAAAGAAGTGCAGTGGAGAGGTGATATAGAGAAATAAGGGGAGGTGGAGGAAGTTTGTTATGTTTTTTTCAAATTCAATTCGATTTGGTTAAGGATTTTCGAAATCCAAGGGATATGATTCACGAGCATGGGGTGTGGGGGAATTTAGGTGAATAATTTTATAAAAGTTTGATTAGTTTTAATAAATCAGTACTAATCTTTCTATAAAATCAATATTAATTATATAAGAAATAGTTTTATAAAATGTAATACTTCAAAAAATCTAGACACATAATTATTTTTATAATCAAAATAATTACTTGAACTTTTAATTGGCACAATATGTAGTGAACCGTCGGACTGCGGTACCCGGTAACATACGCGAAAAACTGTCAAATATATTCTAGACATTGTTGTAACTGCGTTTTAAAATATATATTATATTTTAACGTAGTAAAATACTTTTATAAGTAATTAATTTGATAATCACCAACGCTCGTATTAACTAACGCGAAGCGCGCGTGACACAAAAATTATTGATGCATTCTATGATGTGAGTGGACTTTGCTAAGTGTGAATTGACCTAATTACTTAAAATTAAGTCTAACATATATATAATGCATGAATTTATGATTATAACGGGAACGGGCATTGACCTGAAAGTCGCGGGTGTCACAAGGAGAAACATGTACACGACATTCCCGTTACACAAGATTAACTAGAGGTATTGCCAAAAGTTTCCCTAGCACTAGCAACTACTGAAATGAAAAGATTATCCAAACAGTTACATGAACTACTAGACTAGGAATACATCTTTCAAAAAGGACTATCCATCTAGAGTAAGTATTAGTTACTAAGAACGGCACCAGAAAAGAACCGGTACCTTCCCTTGAGAGTCGACAATCAGTAGATCAACTTTAAGGATCGACTTAGATCAACCTTAAGCCAAGATGCCATAAATTGAGAATCTGGTAAAGCGACTTAATGAAGACAGTCCTTAGGACTCGTTATGGAAACTACAAATTTCTAGTAGTGACGTTTGATTTAATCAACACACTTGTGGTGATTACATGTTTTAAAAATCAAGTTGTAAACCCTAAAGACGTTATTCATCAATGACATTCACAAGACATGAAGATCTTGAGCACTTTCATAAATTAGTTTTAGAAGTCTTCGCAAAAGAGAAATTTTGTGCCAAAATTCTCTAAATGTAAACCTCGACTTTAGGAAATTCATTTTCTTAGTATGAGAACGAGAGACATTCACGTAAATCAATGGAAATAGTGGAGAACATTTAAGACGCCCTCGAAGAATGAAAAATTTCTGGATTTTGGTTGGCTATTACCGACAACCCATAAGAAATTTTTCAAAGTTAAGCATTCCACATAGTGACGATCTAGTAAGAGATAATGTTTCATTTTACAAAAACGGGAGTGATCCCATGCATAGGATTTATCTCTTCCCAAAGGAAAACGACCAATCAAGACGCATCACGTATCGATTATGTGGGCAATTATGTTGTGATTGTGCTTCGTCAACTCATAGTAGAAGAAGAGAACAACACAACCGCTAGTTTGAGAAATTTAGAATCATAACATTGTACACTTGAGGTTTAGAGACACTGTTAAATCAAAGTAGGAGACATGGTTGAGCAATCAAAGTAGTTAGGGAGATCATGATGACTACTATATGAAAGCCTCTGTAATTTCAATTTGAGGGCAAGGTTATGCCATAAGATATCATCAAAAAGAGTATTGTCTTTTCAAAAAGAACACGGAACCGCTCTAGGATACGCTCTAGGTTTTGTGGTGTATAAACTCAAGTTGCCTCATGAAACTCGCAGCTTGCATGACATAATTTATGCATAGTGCAAGGAACGTTTGTCTAAAAACTCGTTACCTATGCTACCAAAGGAAATTCACTTCGATGACAAGTTTCACGTTGACAAAGATGTCAATAATAGTTCTTGAGACAAGACATTAACCGAATTAATTGTAAGAGAAATGTGAACTTCAGAAATAAGAAAACAAACCCCGGTAATTCCAAGTCGGACACAACGTGCTATTACAGTCTCGCCTTGGAAAGGGATCATTAAGTTCGAGAAACGAGGTCAACTCAGTACCCGATACATCAGGCCTCTTGAAATCTTACCAAGAATAAGTCATGTGGCTTAACGACTTAAGCCACCCCAACAACTCTGTGGTGTACATGACACATTCCATGTGAAGTGCTTATTAGATGAAACCCTTGTTATACCACTTGAGGAGATTCAAATCGACGACAAACTCCACTTTGTGGGACAACTAGTAGAAATCACGGATCAGGAAATAAAATAAAAACTAAAACGGAGTCGCATCCCTATAGTGAAGGTCAGATGGAACTCTAAACGAGTACCAAAATTCACTTAGGAACGTGAAATCCAAGTGAAACTTAAGTATCCCAAGTTGTTCAACGAGACATCAACTACAAACGACACTAACTTAATTTCGGGACGAAATTCTTCTAACTGGGGAGGATGTGACAACCGGTAAGTTTACCACAAATTATTTAAATATAATTATATGAAATTGTGCATATGAGAATAATTTTAATTAATTAGGTCTAACCCAGTCCAATAGAGTCCAACCAATACACGACTACACATAAAATATTAGAAATTTCCGAGACACAACGAACCCCATATCGCGTTGGTATTAAACTTGAAATAATAATTAGACACCTCGAAACGTTCTCTTTATATTTTTTTTATATATAGTAGAGAATACTCACTTGAATGAAATTATAATTTAAACATATGTTGGACACGTATTTTATCCGAGTTACTAAACCTATATATTTTATCCGACTCAAACCCGACGCGTAACAACGCGGGTATTATACCGAACTAGTAACGAGCGGGTATCACTCCACACAACACTCCTACCCTACCTCATACCCCCACAACCCACGCGCCACCTTTCTCGGCCGAAATAGACGTGTGAATCCTCCCCAATTTTTGAATCTTGTTTCTCATTCCCTAACATGTGGGATATTGGGAGGCCATCTTGTTTCATGGATGAGTTGAACTCATATGGCCCGTTTAGTTGGCAGGAATTCATTTAAATTGGAATCTGAATTCTAATGGTTAATGTGTTTGGTTCGTATTATTCGTTGGAATTGGAATCTGAATTCCATTCTTAACGTGTTTGGTTAAAAAAGGAATTAGAATTGGAATTGAAATTAATTTCCTCAAATTCCTTCAAATAAAGGAATTCAAAATCCTTCCAAAATTTGAAGGAATTCAAGAAATTTAAATGGAATCTCCGACCACTTACCCAAGCGCCGCCTCCGTCGACCCCCACCTCCGTCACCATTGACCACCGTCGTCCGTCACCAAACGCCGTTGCAGACCGCCGCCACCCCGTCCCGACTGTCACCGCCACCATCACCTCTCCCCCACCGTTGTCACAATCTCCACCACCACCACCACCACTCCCACCGTTGTCAAAATCTTCACCATCCCACTGTTGTCACAATTTCCCGCTGCCACCCCTACCGCCGCCCCTTTCCCCTCCGCCAACCATTGCCTCTGTCGATCTTCTTCTCTATTGCTGCCATTATCGACGGCTCCATGTACGTATTTGTAAATATTGGAGTTGGAATTAGTATAAAAGATGAATTTGAACTATAATTGATATCATGGGTTAAATAAATTGAATAGAGGAATAACACATCAAATTCAGCATATCAAAAAATAATAGCTAGTAATAAAAAATCCCAAAAAGAACCTGAAACATATATAAAATCTCAAAAAAATAATTATACTTGAGATCATTAACGAACTACCAATACATCATTACTGTATTTTCAACAGAAAGTTTCTAACTGGAGGAATTGAAGAGAGTTAAATGGAGAAACTAACTCATAATAATACCACGCAGGGTTACCTGGGTGGTGGTCGGGTGGCGGCGGCGCATTGAGGGGGTCGGTGGCGGTGTCGAGTGGTTAGTGGTGGCGGGGCGGTCGTGGCAGGGCCGGTGGCGGAGGTGGTGGGGGTGTGGTCGATGGCGGCGGTTGGTGGGGGTGGTGGTGGCGAGGCGGATGACCTTCGGTAGGTGGTGGTCAGATTCCAATTCATTTATGATTGTTTTGTCAGTCAAATGGATTATAAATTTCAATTCCTTTAATTCCAAATCCTTTGGAAAAATTACAATTCCAAATCCAATTCCTTCAAATTTCAATTCCAACGAATTCCGTGATCCAAACGCCCCCATAGGTATTACCCACTACAAAGGCTTTAAGAAGCCATGCACTTCACCATCTCAAACCACACCATCTAAAACTAACACCCACACCACTTTGCACTCTCTTCTCTCGGTCGGCTTTCCTTCACCCGAAACCACCACCCTCATCTCATTTACCTGACTACCACCACCATCCCCCTCTTCTATCACCTCCACACGTCACAGCCCTCCACACCTTTATGAGTTTTTACCGGACGAGAACCGAACCGTTTCTCACCTACGGACACCGGGTTACGGTTACGCGAGAGATTTGGGTTATCTCGGGAGCTAACAGGGTGATACGGGTTAATTCGGGAGCTAACCGGGTGATACGGGCTATTTCGGGAACTAACCGGGTGACACGGGACTTCGAACAAAGAAACCGGGTCTCGCATAAACTCCGTCACCTTCCTTCGATTATTTATGTGAGCATTCGACTATTTTATTTTAATGTAAAAATTAGTTGGTGACATAATAGTTATAACTGGAGTTCGTATTTTAAATAACAGGTTTTTAACGTAAGGAACGATGGCTAAAATTTTTAAAAACCCTAAGATTTATTTTAAGTTAATGATTTTTAAAAATCGTTAGTTTCTCTACAGTATTCTAAGTGAAACATTTATTTTATTAATAACATAAATAAATAAATAAATAAATAATAGTTTTATCATCTTATTATTATGGCATTAGTAATAACTATGATTTGTATTGTAATTATTTTTATTATAAGGATTCACATCAAATATTATTTTAGATGAATAACAACATCTTAATAAATTTCTCTTATAAAAACATACCTATTTATAGTAAATATATATTACATATATTTGTTATCATAAAGAATGACCAAAACCAAAAACGAGATATTGACAACTAAGAGACCAAGTCATAATATTTATTACATGAATTTAATAAATATAACTACTTGAACGACAAGTCATATCACAGCGGCGATCGGGTCGGACCCTTGTAGATTATTACAAGGCAAGGGTCGAGACTTAAGGGTATTGGTCATGAGCCAAATCCACACTTAAACAACTACTTAGACCTTAAGGTGTCTTAACTAATTTAGGTCATGGCTAGGTCTGGACTATTTGGACTTACAACTAACATCATCACTCACTACCTCGTTAGATAAGGTGAGTCTCGCAGCCCCACTTTTGCTACATGTTTTTAAATTGTTTTTAAACAAACGAGGGAGAAAACTTGCTCAACTTGGCAACTGATATAACGATGGTTCGAGAGAACATCATACAATGATTGTTCGGGTGAAAAACACACAACGATTGTTCGGATGAACAACACACAACGATTGTTCAGATGAACAACACACAATTGGTACCTCGTTGTTTGGGTGAACAATACACAACATATACAATGATTGTTCGGATGAACAACACACAATTGGTACCGCACATAGATCATCTTTTGGATTTTTCCCATTATAACCTAGAAGCATCTAGGTCATAGCCGATAAAATTGTTGTTTAAAAAGCCGTCGAAATTGGTTTTAAGTGCGGTACTTTGCATGTAATGTCTTGGTGAAAATTTACGCCCCTTGTTTCTTGTAACACCCCGGCTGGCGGCGGATTATACGTCGGGGCTGACGCGGTTATTCAAAAGCACATGATCAGTTATTAAATGCGTTACAATATTTATTCTACATATTAAATATTCGTTACAAGGAAAATGAGAAACATATAGTTCAAATGAAACATAACATAATCAAAACTTGGATTTAATTTAACTAGGTCCATAGTCCTAAGTGATCAAGACTGTTCCTCAAACGGGTTCACCTGAAACATGTTAAGTAAATTTCAACTACATGTAGTTGGTGAGTAACATAGGTTTTGACACCAATAAAGAGTTGAGAAAGATTTACTGTTCAATATGTTCAAATCAAATCTAAGGCATAAATGTAAAAATATACAAGGTTTAAAGTGTATAATCAAGCCATGTAATATGTATGCACAATCCTCTGATTGCGTGTTGTAAGGTACCAAAATATATACACAAATCCGCCAAGATTTGTGTTAAGTAATGAATTATATTCTCATATAAATGATCATGTTAGGTACTACCTTAGGCTTGCCACATAAGTTTATGATTGTACTAAACATGAACACATGTATTACCAAGTAGCTTAAGACATGAAGCACAAAGTCTTTGCATTAGAACATAATAATTGAATTATGTATGTAAAGTAATTGAAGACATGTTTCATCCCATGTATTTGTAAACAAAAGTGATGTAAAATGGGCTATGAAACTCACTTGTAATGAAGCTAGTAAGTTGTGTGAATTGTAAATGAAAGATAGGCCTCGTGATGATTTCTCACAATCAACCTACACAGATAATTTATATTCTAGACTCAATGAAAACAAAGAATTCTAAGTTTATTTGAGTTTCTAGAGATTCATGGAATTTGGAGTCGGATATAAGGTTTGTACAAGTTTGTAGGAAAATATATGTTTAATACAAGTATTGAAATAATAATAATAAAGTAATTTATAAAATTAATTATAATTTCTAATCAATCTTATAAGTATAAGGTTTGTAGTAATAATAATGCGTTTCAATATTTTTAAATAATTATTCTAAAAATAATTAATAAATAAATTATGGATTAGAAAAATGATTAAATAATTGTTTTATGTAAATAAAATAACTATTTAAACCATTTAAATAATTTCTTTTACTTAAATAATTAATAAAAGAGATGTTAAATAAATATAAGTAAGCTTTAAATGGAATTAATGAATTTGTATAATTATTTATCTAAAATAATTTGTTAGAACTATTTTTAGGCCATCGCAGTCTGAAAACGGAACAATTCTTTGAAGTTAAAAGATTTCGACCGAAATCTTATAGTTTTCGAAAGAAATACATTTTGACCGAAATGTGTTTCGGACGAACTCATTCTTTGTCTTCTTAGTATAAATACTTCTTTAGTTTGACTTTTGTTAGTGGGACTTCATTTGATATATCAATACATTAGAGAGAGTTTCACCTTTAACTATATGTTTTTGATCCAATCTCGTATCTTGGTTATCCTATTCGATTCTAGTCTCTACCGATCGATTGCTTGATTTGCTACGAATAACAGAAACAACAAGTGGTATCAGAGCTTCGGTGCTCGGTTAGGGGAGATTCAAGCAGATTCAAGCAAGTTTGAAGGTTTGTCAAAGATTTCAACTTTTCAAGATTCAAAAGTCATCAAATTGGATCGTTTCCGGTTCCATTTTTGAGTATTTAGCATGCAAAACAGTGGAGATGAAGTTTGGGATGATTTTCGGGGCTTAATTTGAGGTTCGGAAGTTGCAGGTCGTAATTTTTTGAGTTTCACTTGAATCGCCCGAAATCTCTGTTGAAGGGGTCGAAATCTTGACTTTTCGGTCGAAAAGTCTCATCTCAAGGTTTTTAAGTCGAAAAGTCTCATCTCAAGGTTTTTCGGTCGAAAATTCTCTTCTACAGGTTTTTCGGTTGAAAAGTCTCATCTCAAGGTTTTTTGGTCGAAAAGTCTCTTCTACAGGTTTTTCGGTCACAAAGTCTCTTAAATTTTTCGGTCAAAAAGTCTGATCAAAATCCTTTGATTGAAGTATCAAGTTTTGTCTGAAATTCCTCCTGATAGAAATCTTACTTTTCGGTCTAAAAGTCCTGCCCGAATTCTCAAAGTTTTCGGTCGAAAAGTGTGGGAGTAAAATAAAAAAAAATAAAAAAATAAAAAAAAATGAGAAAAACTCTCTTGTTCAAAATTTTTAGAGGATGTTCGGAGCTATATTTGACGCTAATTTTGAAAAAATGAGATAGTTAAAAAAAATATAAAAAAATAAAAATTCTCATTGGCTGAGGAAGGGGGTGTGCATAAGGTCTATGTAAATGGATTGTGGTATGTTCATCCAGATCTTTATAAGGAAGATGTGAAAGGAAAAGCCAGGCAAGACCAATTAAAGAAAAGATATCAAGTTTTCACACGCGCAGAAGGAGAATATTTGACTGACCAGTATCACAGATATGTGAAATTGATCAATGATCTAAAGGAGGTTGATCTTGAATACGAAAAATCAGATGTCATGGATAATTTTCTCAATGCTCAATCATATGAATGAGAGATTTATAAACTTAATATCAGAAATAAAGGATTACAATTTAACTAGAGGATTTGTGTGCAAAGCTACAGTTGTATGCACTCAAAGCTGATCAGAACAGAATATTGATCAAAGGAGAATACAGTTATGATTTTCAAGAAAATTGTAAACGTATAGAATCAGATTTGGTTGCTGAAGCAGTGAAAAAGTCACAGAAACTTACAGCTTATTTTGAACTGCTCAACGAAAATATGTGTTCTGTGGAGTGTTTTGAGAAAATTGTTGATTACAAGAATCGAAATCAACTTCTGATGGATGCATTGAAACATGCACATACTACAAACAAAATTCTAAAACATCATGAGAAAGAGTATAAATGGAAGATTGATGACTGTGTTAAAGAAAATTCTCATGTGAAGCTTCAGTTAAAGAGAAATAAATTATGAGATTCAACTGTTGATTGCTGAAAGAGAAACAGAAAAGAAATCGATGATCGAGAAGATGGAAAAGATATCAAATACAACAATTAAAGTTGATAAAATAAACATTTCTAGGAAAGCGGCTAGTGGAATCATTGAATCTCAAATACATGACAAAGTAACTTCTGGGCTTGGATATAAAGGAACTGGTGAAAACATTGAGGCTAAAGTTAATGATAAAATGAATAGCGAGATGGGATACAAGAGTGTTTCTCCTCCATTCATATATGCATCAACCATACATTCCAGAGCCATTTGTGCCAAATGTTTATCCTTCGTTAGAGCCAAAGAGAAATTCCAAAACAAATAAAGTTGAATTGAAGATTCCAAATGATCGTACTTCTGATGATGACTGTGTCAGTGACAAAGTTGAAGAATTCGTTGAATGTGTGGATTATTTTGATAATAAGGGTGGCTTAGGGTTCAAGAAAGATAGTCAAATTAATGCTAATGCCATCCCGTTCGATTCAAATAAATTTGCTCCGCTCATGTTTATTATAGAGGGAGTAGAAACGTTAAAAGTTGTAGAACAGAAGTCTAAAGACAAGTCAGAATCTCGAAAGAGCCATTATCAAAGACCATGTCCTGGTTTGAAAAAATGTTTCAGCTGTGGAAAGCATGGTCATTTAACAAGAGAATGTTGTATTAAGAAACACAAGTTTTCCAAACAGAATGTCGTTTTTCAACCTCAGAGAAAGTTTCAAGAGAAGGTTGTTAAAGTCTATAATAGTTTGAAGACGTTTTGGACATATAATATGTCGAAACGGAAACAAGATTGGAAAGAAAAAGTTAAACTAAGACAAGTTTGGAGAGTTAAAGATTCAAGTCCAAGATGCAACTTTGATGATGCAAAGTGTATGGGGGAGCTTGGCAGAATTCTTGTGTTTTGATATGCAATGGCCAAGGGGGAGATTGTTGGAACTATTCTTAGGCCATCGCATTTAAAACAGTCTGAAGATGGAAGAATTCTTTGAAGTAAAAAGATTTCGACCGAAATCTTATTGTTTTCGGACGAAATACATTTTGACCGAAATGTGTTTCAGACGAACTCATTCTTTTTCTTCTTAGCATAAATACTTGTTTATTTTGACTTTTGTTAGTGGGACTTCATTTGATATATCAATACAATAGAGAGAGTTTCATCTTTAAAAAAAGTCAAAGATTTCGAACACAGATGAAATTTATCCTTGAAACTTTTGGCACTACTTTTCGATCAAAAACAGTAGACTTTCCGGTCGAAAAGATATTTCGACTCCGTCAAGCAAACTTTTCGAGCAATTCAACGGATGAAAACTTGAATCGACCAAAAACTCTCTATGATGATCCGAGTAAAAAATCAGGGCCCCAAACCTGTTGTAAACTTCATCTCCATCAATTTTGGATTCAAAACTACAAAAATGGGACACAAATTACTCCAATTCGATCAAATTTTGATGAAAATACTTCTTGAATACCAAGAGCTTTAACCAACAGCTCTGATACCACTTGTGGTTCCCTCTGATCTGCTGATATTCAAGAACAAACTCTTCAAACAATCTCTGGAATGGCGGAAACAATCCAGAAATCAAGCAACACCGAGAAGATCGAATCAACTACCAACATGAAAGGATGAAATCAAACTCATGAGATGCACAATTAAAATGATAATCTTCATTGATCAGCTTTGTGAATTACATAATCAAACAGCAAAACAACAATGGAAATTCTCTCTTCAAGTTTTTCGGTCGAAAAGTCGAAGATTTCGAACACAGATGAAACTTATCCTTGAAATTTTTGGCACTACTTTCCGATCGAAAACAGTAGACTTTCCGGTCGAAAAGATATTTCGACTCCGTTAAGCAAACTTTTCGGGCAATTCAACGGATGAACACTTGAATCGACCAAAAACTCTATGTGATGATCCGAATAAAAAATCAGGGCCCCAAACCTGTTGTAAACTTCATCTCCATCAATTTTGGCTTCAAAACTACAAAAATGGCACACAAATTACTCCAATTCGATCAAATTTTGATGAAAATACTTCTTGAATACCAAGAGCTTTAACCAACAGGTCTGATACCACTTGTGGTTCCCTCTAATCTACTGATATTCAAGAACAAACTCTTCAAACAATCTCTGGAATGGCGGAAACAATCCAGAAATCAAGCAACACCGAGAAGATCGAATCAACTACCAACATGAAAGGATGAAATCAAATTCATGAGATGCACAATCAAAATGATAATCTTCATTGATCAGGTTTGTGAATTACATAATCAAACAGCAAAACAACAATGGAATTTCTCTCTACAAGTTTTTCGGTCGAAAAGTCAAAGATTTCGAACACAGATGAAATTTATCCTTGAAATTTTTGGCACTACTTTTCGATCGAAAACAGTAGACTTTCCGGTCGAAAAGATATTTCGACTCCGTCAAGCAAACTTTTCGTGCAATTCAACGGATGAACACTTGAATCGACCAAAAACTCTCAGTGATGATCCGAATAAAAAATCAGGGCCCCAAACCTGTTGTGAACTTCATCTCCATCAATTTTGGCTTCAAAACTACAAAAATGGCACACAAATTACTCTAATTCGATCAAACTTTGGTGAAAATACTTCTTGAATACCAAGAGCTTTAACCAACAGCTCTGATACCACTTGTGGTTCCCTCTGATCTACAGATATTCAAGAACAAACTCTTCAAACAATCTCTGGAATGGCGGAAACAATCCAAAAATCAAGCAACACCGAGAAGATCGAATCAACTACCAACATGAAAGGATGAAATCAAACTCATGAGATGCACAATCAAAATGATAATCTTTATTGACCAGCTTTGTGAACTACATAATCAAACAGCAAAACAACAATGGAATTTCTCTCTACAAGTTTTTCGGTCGAAAAGTCGAAGATTTCGAACACATGAAATTTATCCTTGAAATTTTTGGCACTACTTTTCGATCGAAAACAGTAGACTTTCCGGTCGAAAAGATATTTCAACTCCGTCAAGCAAACTTTTCGGGCAATTCAACGGATGAACACTTGAATCGACCAAAAACTCTCTGTGATGATCCGAATAAAAAATCAGGGCCCCAAACCTGTTGTGAACTTCATCTCCATCAATTTTGGCTTCAAAATTACAAAAATGGCACACAAATTACTCCAATTCGATCAAATTTTGATGAAAATACTTCTTGAATACCAAGAGCTTTAACCAACAGCTTTGATACCACTTGTAGTTCTCTCTGATCTTCTGATATTCAAGAACAAACTCTTCAAACAATCTCTAGAATGGCGGAAACAATCCAAAAATCAAGCAACACCGATAAGATCGAATCAACTACCAACATGAAAGGATGAAATCAAATTCATGAGATGCACAATCAAAATGATAATCTTCATTGATCAGGTTTGTGAATTACATAATCAAACAGCAAAACAACAATGGAATTTCTCTCTACAAGTTTTTCGGTCGAAAAGTCAAAGATTTCGAACACAGATGAAATTTATCCTTGAAATTTTTGGCACTACTTTTCGATCGAAAACAGTAGACTTTCCGGTCGAAAAGATATTTCGACTCCGTCAAGCAAACTTTTCGTGCAATTCAACGGATGAACACTTGAATCGACCAAAAACTCTCAGTGATGATCCGAATAAAAAATCAGGGCCCCAAACCTGTTGTGAACTTCATCTCCATCAATTTTGGCTTCAAAACTACAAAAATGGCACACAAATTACTCTAATTCGATCAAACTTTGGTGAAAATACTTCTTGAATACCAAGAGCTTTAACCAACAGCTCTGATACCACTTGTGGTTCCCTCTGATCTACAGATATTCAAGAACAAACTCTTCAAACAATCTCTGGAATGGCGGAAACAATCCAAAAATCAAGCAACACCGAGAATATCGAATCAACTACCAACATGAAAGGATGAAATCAAACTCATGAGATGCACAATCAAAATGATAATCTTCATTGACCAGCTTTGTGAACTACATAATCAAACAGCAAAACAACAATGGAATTTCTCTCTACAAGTTTTTCGGTCGAAAAGTCGAAGATTTCGAACACATGAAATTTATCCTTGAAATTTTTGGCACTACTTTTCGATCGAAAACAGTAGACTTTCCGGTCGAAAAGATATTTCAACTCCGTCAAGCAAACTTTTCGGGCAATTCAACGGATGAACACTTGAATCGACCAAAAACTCTCTGTGATGATCCGAATAAAAAATCAGGGCCCCAAACCTGTTGTAAACTTCATCTCCATCAATTTTGGCTTCAAAACTACAAAAATGGCACACAAATTACTCCAATTCGATCAAATTTTGAAGAAAATACTTCTTGAATACCAAGAGAATTAACCAACAGCTTTGATACCACTTGTAGTTCTCTCTGATCTTCTGATATTCAAGAACAAACTCTTCAAACAATCTCTGGAATGGCGGAAACAATCCAAAAATCAAGCAACACCGATAAGATCGAATCAACTACCAACATGAAAGGATGAAATCAAATTCATGAGATGCACAATCAAAATGATAATCTTCATTGATCAGGTTTGTGAATTACATAATCAAACAGCAAAACAACAATGGAATTTCTCTCTACAAGTTTTTCGGTCGAAAAGTCAAAGATTTCGAACACAGATGAAATTTATCCTTGAAATTTTTGGCACTACTTTTCGATCGAAAACAGTAGACTTTCCGGTCGAAAAGATATTTCGACTCCGTCAAGCAAACTTTTCGTGCAATTCAACGGATGAACACTTGAATCGACCAAAAACTCTCAGTGATGATCCGAATAAAAAATCAGGGCCCCAAACCTGTTGTGAACTTCATCTCCATCAATTTTGGCTTCAAAACTACAAAAATGGCACACAAATTACTCTAATTCGATCAAACTTTGGTGAAAATACTTCTTGAATACCAAGAGCTTTAACCAACAGCTCTGATACCACTTGTGGTTCCCTCTGATCTACAGATATTCAAGAACAAACTCTTCAAACAATCTCTGGAATGGCGGAAACAATCCAAAAATCAAGCAACACCGAGAAGATCGAATCAACTACCAACATGAAAGGATGAAATCAAACTCATGAGATGCACAATCAAAATGATAATCTTCATTGACCAGCTTTGTGAACTACATAATCAAACAGCAAAACAACAATGGAATTTCTCTCTACAAGTTTTTCGGTCGAAAAGTCGAAGATTTCGAACACATGAAATTTATCCTTGAAATTTTTGGCACTACTTTTCGATCGAAAACAGTAGACTTTCCGGTCGAAAAGATATTTCAACTCCGTCAAGCAAACTTTTCGGGCAATTCAACGGATGAACACTTGAATCGACCAAAAACTCTCTGTGATGATCCGAATAAAAAATCAGGGCCCCAAACCTGTTGTGAACTTCATCTCCATCAATTTTGGCTTCAAAACTACAAAAATGGCACACAAATTACTCCAATTCGATCAAATTTTGATGAAAATACTTCTTGAATACCAAGAGCTTTAACCAACAGCTCTGATACCACTTGTGGTTCCCTCTCATCTGCTGATATTCAAGAACAAACTCTTTTAACAATCTCTCAAATGGCGGAAACAATCCAGAAATCAAGCAACATCGAGTACATCGAATCAACTACCAACATGAAAGGATGAAATCAAACTCATGAGATGCACAATCAAAATGATAATCTTCATTGATCAGCTTTGTGAATTATATAATCAAACAACAAAACAACAATGGAAATTCTTTCTACAAGTTTTTTCGGTCGAAAAGTCGAAGATTTCGAACACAGATGAAATTTATCTTTGAAAGTTTTGGCACTACTTGTCGATCGAAAACAGTAGACTTTCCGGTCGAAAAGATATTTCGACTCCGTCAAGCAAACTTTTCGGGCAATTCAACGGATGAACACTTGAATCGAACAAAAACTCTCTGTGGTGATCCGAATAAAAAATCAGGGCCCCAAACCTATTGTAAACTTCATCTCCATCAATTTTGGCTTCAAAACTACAAAAATGGCACACAAATTACTCCAATTCGATCAAATTTTGATGAAAATACTTCTTGAATACCAAGAGCTTTAACCAACAGCTCAGATACTAGTTGTGGTTCCCTCTAATCTACTGATATTCAAGAACAAACTCTTCAAAAAATCTCTGGAATGGCGGAAACAATCCAGAAATCAAGCAACACCGAGTACATCGAATCAACTACCAACATGAATGGATGAAATCAAACTCATGAGATGCACAATCAAAATGATAATCTTCATTGATCAGCTTTGTGAATTATATAATCAAACAGCAAAACAACAATGGAAATTCTTTCTACAAGTTTTTTCGGTCGAAAAGTCAAAGATTTCGAACACAGATGAAATTTATCCTTGAAAGTTTTGGCACTACTTATCGATCGAAAACAGTAGACTTTCCGGTCGAAAAGATATTTCGACTCCGTCAAGCAAACTTTTCGGGCAATTCAACGGATGAACACTTGAATCGAACAAAAACTCTCTGTGATGATCCGAATAAAAAATCAGGGCCCCAAACCTATTGTAAACTTCATCTCCATCAATTTTGGCTTCAAAACTACAAAAATGGCACACAAATTACTCCAATTCGATCAAATTTTGATGAAAATACTTCTTGAATACCAAGAACTTTAACCAACAGCTCTGATACTAGTTGTGGTTCCCTCTGATCTACTGATATTCAAGAACAAACTCTTCAAACAATCTCTCAAATGGCGGAAACAATCCAGAAATCAAGCAACACCGAGTACATCGAATCAACTACCAACATGAAAGGATGAAATCAAACTCATGAGATGCACAATCAAAATGATAATCTTCATTGATCAGCTTTGTGAATTATATAATCAAACAGCAAAACAACAATGGAAATTCTTTCTACAAGTTTTTTCGGTCGAAAAGTCAAAGATTTCGAACACAAATGAAATTTATCCTTGAAAGTTTTGGCACTACTTGTCGATCGAAAACAGTAGACTTTCCGGTCGAAAAGATATTTCGACTCCGTCAAGCAAACTTTTCGGGCAATTCAACGGATGAACACTTGAATCAAACAAAAACTCTCTGTGGTGATCCGAATAAAAAATCAGGACCCCAAACCTATTGTAAACTTCATCTCCATCAATTTTGGCTTCAAAACTACAAAAATGGCACACAAATTACTCCAATTCGATCAAATTTTGATGAAAATACTTCTTGAATACCAAGAGCTTTAACCAACAGCTCTGATACTAGTTGTGGTTCCCTCTAATCTACTGATATTCAAGAACAAACTCTTCAAACAATCTCTGGAATGGCGGAAACAATCTAGAAATCAAGCAACACCGAGTACATCGAATCAACTACCAACATGAATGGATGAAATCAAACTCATGAGATGCACAATCAAAATGATAATCTTCATTGATCAGCTTTGTGAATTATATAATCAAACAGCAAAACAACAATGGAAATTCTTTCTACAAGTTTTTTCGGTCGAAAAGTCAAAGATTTCGAACACAGATGAAATTTATCCTTGAAAGTTTTGGCACTACTTGTCGATCGAAAACAGTAGACTTTCCGGTCGAAAAGATATTTCGACTCCGTCAAGCAAACATTTCGGGCAATTCAACGGATGAACACTTGAATCGAACAAAAACTCTCTGTGATGATCCGAATAAAAAATCAGGGCCCCAAACCTATTGTAAACTTCATCTCCATCAATTTTGGCTTCAAAACTACAAAAATGGCACACAAATTACTCCAATTCGATCAAATTTTGATGAAAATACTTCTTGAATACCAAGAACTTTAACCAACAGCTCTGATACTAGTTGTGGTTCCCTCTGATCTACTGATATTCAAGAACAAACTCTTCAAACAATCTATCAAATGGCGGAAACAATCCAGAAATCAAGCAACACCGAGTACATCGAATCAACTACCAACATGAAAGGATGAAATCAAACTCATGAGATGCACAATCAAAATGATAATCTTCATTGATCAGCTTTGTGAATTACATAATCAAACAGCAAAACAACAATGGAATTTCTCTCTACAAGTTTTTCGGTCGAAAAGTCAAAGATTTCGAACACAGATGAAATTTATCCTTGAAATTTTTGGCACTACTTTTCGATCGAAAACAGTAGACTTTCCGGTCGAAAAGATATTTCGACTCCGTCAAGCAAAATTTTCGGGCAATTCAACGGATGAACACTTGAATCGACCAAAAACTCTCTGTGATGATCCGAATAAAAAATCAGGGCCCCAAACCTGTTGTGAACTTCATCTCCATCAATTTTGGCTTTAAAACTACAAAAATGGAACACAAATTACTCCAATTCGATCAAATTGTGATGAAAATACTTGTTGAATACCAAGAGCTTTAACCAACAGCTCTGATACCACTTGTGGTTCCCTCTGATATACTGATATTCAAGAGCAAACTCTTCAAACAATCTCTAGAATGGCGGAAACAATCCTGAAATCAAGCAACACCGAGAAGATCGAATCAACTACCAACATGAAAGGATGAAATCAAACTCATGCGATGCACAATCAAAATGATAATCTTCATTGATCAGCTTTGTGAATTACATAATCAAACATCAAAACAACAATGGAAATTCTCTCTAGAAGTTTTTCGGTCGAACTCGAAGATTTCGAACACAGATGAAATTTATCCTTGAAATTTTTGGCACTACTTTTCGATCGAAAACAGTAGACTTTCCGGTCGAAAAGATATTTCGACTCCGTCAAGCAAACTTTTCGGGCAATTCAACAGATGAACACTTGAATCGAGCAAAAACTCTCTGTGATGATCTGAATAAAAAATCAGGGCCCCAAACCTGTTGTAAACTTCATCTCCATCAATTTTGGCTTCAAAACTACCAAAATGGCACACAAATTACTCCAATTCGATCAAATTTTGATGAAAATACTTCTTAAATACCAAGAGCTTTAACCAACAGGTCTGACACCACTTGTGGTTCCTTCTGATCTACTGGTATTCAAGAACAATCTCTTCAAACAATCTCTGAATGGCGGAAACATTCCAGAAATCAAGCAACACCGAGAAGATCGAATCAACTACCAACATGAAAGGATGAAATCAAACTCATGAGATGCACAATCAAAATGATAATCTTCATTGATCAGCTTTGTGAATTATATAATCAAACAGCAAAACAACAATGGAAATTCTCTCTACAAGTTTTTCGGTCGAAAAGTCGAAGATTTCGAACACAGATGAAATTTATCCTTGAAATTTTTGGCACTACTTTTCGATCGAAAACATTAGACTTTCCGGTCGAAAAGATATTTCGACTCCGTCAAGCAAACTTTTCGGGCAATTCAACGGATAAACACTTGAATCGACCAAAAACTCAATGTGATGATCCGAATAAAAAATCAGGGCCCCAAACCTGTTGTAAACTTCATCTCCATCAATTTTGGCTTCAAAACTACAAAAAATGGAACACAAATTACTTCAATTCGATCAAATTGTGATGAAAATACTTCTTGAATACCAAGAGCTTTAACCAACAGCTCTGATACCACTTGTGGTTCCCTCAGATCTACTGATATTCAAGAACAAACTCTTCAAACAATCTCTAGAATGGCAGAAACAATCCTGAAATCAAGCAACACCGAGAAGATCGAATCAACTACCAACATGAAAGGATGAAATCAAACTCATGCGATGCACAATCAAAATGACAATCATCATTGATCAGCTTTGTGAATTACATAATCAAACATCAAAACAACAATGGAATTTCTCTCTACAAGTTTTTCGGTCGAAAAGTCAAAGATTTCGAACACAGATGAAATTTATCCTTGAAATTTTTGGCACTACTTTTCGATCGAAAACAGTAGACTTTCCGGTCGAAAAGATATTTCGACTCCGTCAAGCAAACTTTTCGGGAAATTCAACGGATGAACACTTGAATCGACCAAAAACTCTCTGTGATGATCCGAATAAAAAACCAGGGCCCCAAACCTGTTGTAAACTTCATCTCCATCAATTTTGGCTTCAAAACTACAAAAATGGCACACAACTTACTCCAATTCGATCAAATTTTGATGAAAAAGTTCTTGAATACCAAGAGCTTTAACCAACAGCTCTGATACCACTTGTGGTTCCCTCTAATCTGCTGATATTCAAGAACAAACTCTTCAAACAATCTCTCGAAACAATCCAGAAATCAAGTAACACCGAGTAGATCGAATCAACTACCAACATGAAAGGATGAAATCAAACTCATGAGATGCACAATCAAAATGATAATCTTCATTGATCAGCTTTGTGAATTATATAATCAAACAGCAAAACAACAATGGAAATTCTCTCTACAAGTTTTTCGGTCGAAAAGTCGAAGATTTCTAACACAGATGAAATTTATCTTTGAAATTTTTGGCACTACTTTCCGATCGAAAACAGTAGACTTTCCGCTCGAAAAGATATTTCGACTCCGTCAAGCAAACTTTTCGGGCAATTCAACGGATGAACACTTGAATCGACCAAAAACTCTCTGTGATGATCCGAATAAAAAATCAGGGCCCCAAACCTGTTGTCAACTTCATCTCCATCAATTTTGGCTTCAAAACTACAAAAATGGCACACAAATTACTCCAATTCGATCAAATTTTGATGAAAATACTTCTTAAATACCAAGAGCTTTAACCAACAGCTCTGACACCACTTGTGGTTCCCTCTAATATGCTGATATTCAAGAACAAACTCTTCAAACAATCTCGGGAATGGCGGAAACAATCTAGAAATCAAGCAACACCGAGTAGATCGAATCAACTACCTACATGAAAGGATGAAATCAAACTTATGAGATGCACAATCAAAATGATAATCTTCATTGATCAGCTTTGTGAATTATATAATCAAACAGCAAAACAACAATGGAAATTCTCTCTACAAGTTTTTCGGTCGAAAAGTCAAAGATTTCGAACACAGATGAAATTTATCCTTGAAATTTTTGGCACTACTTTTCGATCGAAAACAGTAGACTTTCCGGTCGAATAGATATTTCGACTCCGTCAAGCAAACTTTTCGGGAAATTCAACGGATAAACAGTTGAATCGACCAAAAACTCAATGTGATGATCCGAATAAAAAATCAGGGCCCCAAACCTGTTGTAAACTTCATCTCCATCAATTTTGGCTTTAAAACTACAAAAATGGAACACAAATTACTTCAATTCGATCAAATTGTGATGAAAATACTTCTTGAATACCAAGAGATTTAACCAACAGCTCTGATACCACTTGTGGTTCCCTCTGATCTACTGATATTCAAGAACAAACTCTTCAAACAATCTCTAGAATGGCGGAAACAATCCTGAAATCAAGCAACACCGAGAAGATCGAATCAACTACCAACATGAAAGGATGAAATCAAACTCATGCGATGCACAATCAAAATGATAATCATCATTGATCAGCTTTGTGAATTACATAATCAAACATCAAAACAACAATGGAATTTCTCCCTACAAGTTTTTCGGTCGAAAAGTCAAAGATTTCGAACACAGATGAAATTTATCCTTGAAATTTTTGGCACTACTTTTCGATCGAAAACAGTAGACTTTCCGGTCGAAAAGATATTTCGACTCCGTCAAGCAAACTTTTGGGGCAATTCAACGGATGAACACTTGAATCGACCAAAAACTCTCTGTGATGATCCGAATAAAAAATCAGGGCCTCAAACTTGTTGTGAACTTCATCTCCATCAATTTTGGGTTCAAAACTACCAATATGGCACACAAATTACTCCAATTCGATCAAATTTTGATGAAAATACTTCTTGAATACCAAGAGCTTTAACCAACAGGTCTGATACCACTTGTGGTTCCTTCTGATCTACTAGTATTCAAGAACAATCTCTTCAAACAATCTCTGAATGGCGGAAACATTCCAGAAATCAAGCAACACCGAGAAGATCGAATCAACTACCAACATGAAAGGATGAAATCAAACTCATGAGATGCACAATCAAAATGATAATCTTCCTTGATAAGCTTTGTGAATTACATAATCAAACAACAAAACAACAATGGAAATTCTCTCTACAAGTTTTTTGGTCGAAAAGTCGAAGATTTCGAACACAGATGAAACTTATCCTTGAAATTTTTGGCACTACTTTCGATCGAAAACAGTAGACTTTCCGGTCGAAAAGATATTTCGACTCCGTCAAGCAAACTTTTCGGGCAATTCAATAGATGAACACTTGAATCGACCAAAAACTCTCTGTGTTGATCCGAATAAAAAATCAGGGCCCCAAACCTGTTGTAAACTTCATCTCCATCAATTTTGGCTTCAAAACTACAAAAATGGCACACAAATTACTCCAATTCGATCAAATTTTGATGAAAAAGTTCTTGAATACCAAGAGCTTTAACCAACAGCTCTGATACCACTTGTGGTTCCCTCTAATCTGCTGATATTCAAGAACAAACTCTTCAAACAATCTCTGGAAACAATCCAGAAATCAAGTAACACCGAGTAGATCGAATCAACTACCAACATGAAAGGATGAAATCAAACTCATGAGATGCACAATCAAAATGATAATCATCATTGATCAGCTTTGTGAATTAAATAATCAAACAGCAAAACAACAATGCAAATTCTCTCTACAAGTTTTTCGGTCGAAAAGTCGAAGATTTCGAACATAGATGAAAGTTATCCTTGAAAGTTTTGGCACTACTTTTCGATCGAAAACAGTAGACTTTCCGGTCGAAAAGATATTTCGACTCCGTCAAGCAAACTTTTTGGGCAATTCAATGGATAAACACCTGAATCGACCAAAAACTCTCTGTGATGATCCGAATAAAAAATCATGGCCCCAAACCTGTTGTGAACTTCATCTCCATAAATTTTGGCTTCAAAACTACAAAAATGGCACACAAATTACTCTAATTCGATCAAATTTTGATGAAAATACTTCTTGAATACCAAGAGCTTTAACCAACAGCTCTGATATCACTTGTGGTTCCCTCTGATCTACTGATATTCAAGAACAAACTCTTCAAACAATCTCTGGAATGGCGGAAACATTCCAGAAATCAAGCAACACCGAGAAGATCGAATCAACTACCAACATGAAAGGATGAAATCAAACTCATGAGATGCACAATCAAAATGATAATCTTCAGTGATCAGCTTTGTGAATTACATAATTAAACAGCAAAACAACAATGGAAATTCTCTCTACAAGTTTTTCGGTCGAAAAGTCAAAGATTTCGAACACAGATGAAACTTATCCATGAAATTTTTGGCACTACTTTTCGATCTAAAACAGTTGACTTTCCGGTCGAAAAGATATTTCGACTCCGTCAAGCAAACTTTTTGGGCAATTCAACGGATGAACACTTGAATCGACCAAAAACTCTCTGTGGTGATCCGAATAAAAAATCAGGGCCCCAAACCTGTTGTAAACTTCATCTCCATCAATTTTGGCTTCAAAACTACAAAAATGGCACACAAATTACTCCAATTCGATCAAATTTTGATGAAAATACTTTCTTGAATACCAAGAGCTTTAACCAATAGCTCTGATACTACTTGTGGTTCCCTCTAATCTGCTGATATTCAAGAACAAACTCTTCAAACAATCTATGGAAACAATCCAGAAATCAAGCAACACCGAGTAGATCGAATCAACTACCAACATGAAAGGATGAAATCAAACTCATGAGATGCACAATCAAAATGATAATCTTCATTGATCAGCTTTGTGAATTATATAATCAAACAGCAAAACAACAATGGAAATTCTCTCTACAAGTTTTTCGGTCGAAAAGTCGAAGATTTCGAACACAGATGAAATTTATCTCTGAAATTTTTGGCACTACTTTCCGATCGAAAACAGTAGACTTTCCGGTCGAAAAGATATTTCGACTCCGTCAAGCAAACTTTTCGGGCAATTCAACGGATGAACACTTGAATCGACCAAAAACTCTCTCTTATGATCCGAATAAAAAATCAGGGCCCCAAACCTGTTGTAAACTTCATCTCCATCAATTTTGGCTTCAAAACTACAAAAATGGCACACAAATTACTCCAATTCGATCAAATTTTGATGAAAATACTTCTTGAATACCAAGAGCTTTAACCAACAGCTCTGACACCACTTGTGGTTCCCTCTAATCCGCTGATATTCAAGAACAAACTCTTCAAACAATCTCTGGAATGGCGGAAACAATACAGAAATCAAGCAACACCGAGTAGATCGAATCAACTACCAACAAGAAAGGATGAAATCAAACTCATGAGATGCACAATCAAAATGATAATCTTCATTGATCAACTTTGTGAATTATATAATCAAACAGCAAAACAACAATGGAAATTCTCTCTACAAGTTTTTCGGTCGAAAAGTCAAAGATTTCGAACACAGATGAAATTTATCCTTGAAATTTTTGGCACTACTTTTCGATCGAAAACAGTAGACTTTCCGGTCGAAAAGATAATTCGACTCCGTCAAGCAAACTTTTCGGGCAATTCAACGGATAAACACTTGAATCGACCAAAAACTCAATGTGATGATCCGAATAAAAAATCAGGCCCCAAACCTGTTGTAAACTTCATCTCCATCAATTTTGGCTTTAAAACTACAAAAATGGAACACAAATTACTTCAATTCGATCAAATTGTGATGAAAATACTTCTTGAATACCAAGAGCTTTAACCAACAGCTCTGATACCACTTGTGGTTCCCTCTGATCTACTGATATTCAAGAACAAACTCTTCAAACAATCTCTAGAATGGCGGAAACAATCCTGAAGTCAAGCAACACCGAGAAGATCGAATCAACTACCAACATGAAAGGATGAAATCAAACTCATGCGATGCACAATCAAAATGATAATCATCATTGATCAGCTTTGTGAATTACATAATCAAACATCAAAACAACAATGGAATTTCTCTCTACAAGTTTTTCGGTCGAAAAGTCAAAGATTTCGAACACAGATGAAATTTATCCTTGAAATTTTTGGCACTACTTTTCGATCGAAAACAGTAGACTTTCCGGTCGAAAAGATATTTCGACTCCATCAAGCAAACTTTTCGGGCAATTCAACGGATGAACACTTGAATCGACCAAAAACTCTCTGTGATGATCCGAATAAAAAATCAGGGCCCCAAACTTGTTGTGAACTTCATCTCCATCAATTTTGGCTTCAAAACTACCAAAATGGCACACAAATTACTCCAATTCGATCAAATTTTGATGAAAATACTTCTTGAATACCAAGAGCTTTAACCAACAGGTCTGATACCACTTGTGGTTCCTTCTGATCTACTGTTATTCAAGAACAATCTCTTCAAACAATCTCTGAATGGCGGAAACATTCCAGAAATCAAGCAACACCGAGAAGATCGAATCAACTACCAACATGAAAGGATGAAATCAAACTCATGAGATGCACAATCAAAATGATAATCTTCATTGATCAGCTTTGTGAATTACATAATCAAACAGCAAAACAACAATGGAAATTCTCTTTACAAGTTTTTTGGTCGAAAAGTCGAAGATTTCGAACACAGATGAAACTTATCCTTGAAATTTTTGGCACTACTTTCGATCGAAAACAGTAGACTTTCCGGTCGAAAAGATATTTCGACTCCGTCAAGCAAACTTTTCAGGCAATTCAATAGATGAACACTTGAATCGACCAAAAACTTTTTGTGATGATCCGAATAAAAAATCAGGGCCCCAAACCTGTTGTAAACTTCATCTCCATCAATTTTGGCTTCAAAACTACAAAAATGGCACACAAATTACTCCAATTCGATCAAATTTTGATGAAAAAGTTCTTGAATACCAAGAGCTTTAACTAACAGCTCTGATACCACTTGTGGTTCCCTCTAATCTGCTGATATTCAAGAACAAACTCTTCAAACAATCTCTGGAAACAATCCAGAAATCAAGTAACACCGAGTAGATCGAATCAACTACCAACATGAAAGGATGAAATAAAACTCATGAGATGCACAATCAAAATGATAATCATCATTGATCAGCTTTGTGAATTACATAATCAAACAGCAAAACAACAATGCAAATTCTCTCTACAAGTTTTTCGGTCGAAAAGTCGAAGATTTCGAACATAGATGAAAGTTATCCTTGAAATTTTTGGCACTACTTTTCGATCGAAAACAGTAGACTTTCCGCTCGAAAAGATATTTCGACTCCGTCAAGCAAACTTTTCGGGCAATTCAACGGATAAACACTTGAATCGACCAAAAACTCTCTGTGATGATCCGAATAAAAAATCATGGCCCCAAACCTGTTGTGAACTTCATCTCCATCAATTTTGGCTTCAAAACTACAAAAATGGCACACAAATTACTCTAATTCGATCAAATTATGATGAAAATACTTCTTGAATACCAAAAGCTTTAACCAACAGCTCTGATACCACTTGTGGTTCTCTCTGATCTACTGATATTCAAGAACAAACTCTTCAAACAATCTCTGGAAACAATTCTAAAATCAAGCAACACCGAGAAGATCGAATCAACTACCAACATGAAAGGATGAAATCAAACTCATGAGATGCACAATCGAAATGATAATCATCATTTATCAGCTTTGTGAATTATATAATCAAACAGCAAAACAACAATGGAATTTCTCTCTACAAGTTTTTCGGTCGAAAAGTCGAAGATTTCAAACACAGATGAAATTTATCCTTGAAATTTTTGGCACTACTTTTCGATCGAAAACAGTAGACTTTCAGGTCGAAAAGATATTTCGACTCCGTCAAGCAAACTTTTCGGGCAATTCAACGGATGAACACTTGAATCGACCAAAATCACTATGTGATGATCTGAATAAAAAATCAGGGCCCCAAACCTATTGTAAACTTCATCTCCATCAATTTTGGCTTCAAAACTACAAAAATGGCACACAAATTACTCCAATTCGATCAAATTTTGATGAAAATACTTCTTGAATACCAAGAGCTTTAACCAACAGCTCTGATACCACTTGTGGTTCCCTCTGATCTACTGATATTCAAGAAAAACTATTCAAACAATCTCTCGAATGGCGGAAACAATCCAAAAATCAAGCAACACCGAGAAGATCGAATCAACTACCAACATGAAAGGATGAAATCAAACTCATGAGATGCACAATCAAAATGATAATCTTCATTGATCAGCTTTGTGAATTACATAATCAAACAGTAAAACAACAATGGAATTTCTCTCTACAAGTTTTTCGGCCGAAAAGTCGAAGATTTCGAACACAGATAAAATTTATCCTTGAAATTTTTGGCACTACTTTTGGATCGAAAACAGTAGACTTTCCGGTCGAAAAGATATTTCGACTCCGTCAAGCAAACTTTTCGGGCAATTCAACAGATGAACACCTGAATCGACCAAAAACTCTCTGTAATGATCCGAATAAAAAATCAGGGCCCCAAACCTGTTGTAAACTTCATCTCCATCAATTTTGGCCTCAAAACTACAAAAATGGCACACAAATTACTCCAATTCGATCAAATTTTTTTTTTTTTTAAGAGTGTCATCTTAATTTTTTTTGAACGGCGAACATTGAATGTTGTGACGTTGCACCCCCCGTTACATGGGAGAGCCTCGTCCAAATCCGGCCAATAAGTTGTCTTAACCGGGCCCACTTGGCGTAAGAGTTGGAGGACATCTAAAGAAAAATCCCACCCAATACGGCCCCTTCGGGTTTGATATTGGTAAATTTGATGAAAATACTTCTTGAATACCAAGAGCTTTAACCAACAGCTCTGATACCAGTTGTGGTTCTCTTTAATCTACTGATATTCAAGAACAAACACTTCAAACAATCTCTGGAATGGCGGCAACAATCCAGAAATCAAGCAACACCGAGTACATCGAATCAACTACCAACATGAAAGGATGAAATCAAACTCATGAGATGCACAATCAAAATGATAATCTTCATTGATCAACTTTGTGAATTATATAATCAAACAGCAAAACAACAATGGAAATTCTCTTTACAAGTTTTTCGGTCGAAAAGTCGAAGATGTCGAACACAGATGAAATTTATCTTTGAAATTTTTGGCACTACTTTTCGATCGAAAACAATAGACTTTCCGGTCGAAAAGATATTTCGACTCAGTCAAGCAAACTTTTCGGGAAATTCAACCGATGAACACTTGAATCGACCAAAAACTCTTTGTGATGATCCGAATAAAAAATCAGGGCCCCAAACCTGTTGTGAACTTCATCTCCGTCAATTTTGGCTTCAAAACTACAAAAATGGCAGACAAATTACTCCAATTCGATCAAGTTTTGATGAAAATACTTCTTGAATACAAAGGGCAAAAACCAACAGGTCTGATACCACTTGTGGTTCCCTCTGATCTACTGATATTCAAGAACAATCTCTTCAAACAATCTCTAGAATGGCGAAAACAATCAAGAAGTCAAGCAACACCGAGTAGATCGAATCAACTACCAACATGAAAGGATGAAATCAAACTCATGAGATGCACAATCAAAATGATAATCTTCATTGATTAGTTTGTGAATAACATAATCAAACAGCAAAACAACAATGCAAATTCTCTATACAAGTTTTTCGATCGAAAAGTCGAAGATTTCGAACACAGATGAAATTTATCCTTGAAATTTTTGGCACTACTTTTCGATCGAAAACAGTATACTTTCCGGTCGAAATGATATTTCGACTCCGTCAAGCAAACTTTTCGCGCAATTCAACAGATGAACACTTGAATCGACCAAAAACTCTCTGTGATGATCTGAATAAAAAATCAGGGCCCCAAACCTGTTGTAAACTTCATCTCCATCATTTTGGCTTCAAAACTACAAAAATGGCACACAAATTACTCCAATTCGATCAAATTTTGATGAAAATACTTCTTGAATACCAAGAGCTTTAACCAACAGCTCTGATACCACTTGTGGTTCCCTCTGATCTACTGATATTCAAGAACAAACTTTTCAAACAATCTCTAGAATAGCGAAAACAATCCAAAAATCAAGCAACACCGAGAAGATCGAATCAACTACCAACATGAAAGGATGAAATCAAACTCATGAGATACACAATCACAATGATAATCTTCGTTGATCAGCTTTGTGAATTACATAATCAAACAGCAAAACAACAATGGAAATTCTCTCTACAAGTTTTTCGGTCGAAAAGTCGAAGATTTCAAACACAAATGAAATTTATCCTTGAAATTTTTGGCACTACTTTTCGATCGAAAACAGTAGACTTTCCGGTCGAAAAGATATTTCGGCTCCGTCAAGTAAACTTTTCGAGCAATTCAACAGATGAACACTTGAATCGACCAAAAACTCTCTGTGATGATCCGAATAAAAAATCAGCCCCAAACCTGTTGTAAACTTCATCTCCATCAATTTTGGCTTCAAAACTACAAAAATGGCCCACAAATACTCTAATTCGATCAAATTTTGATGAAAATACTTCTTGAATACCAAGAGATTTAACCAACAGCTCTGATACCACTTGTGGTTCCTTCTAATCTGCTGATATTCAAGAACAAACTCTTCAAACAATCTCTGGAATGGCGGAAACAATCCAGAAATCAAGCAACACCTAGTACATCGAATCAACTACCAACTTGAAAGGATGAAATCAAACTCATGAGATGCACAATCAAAATGATAATCTTCATTGATAAGCTTTGTGAATTATATAATCAAACAGCAAAACAACAATGGAAATTCTCTCCACAAGTTTTTTCGGTCGAAAAGTCGAAGATTTCGAACACAGATGAAATTTATCCTTGAAAGTTTGGCACTACTTTTCGATCGAAAACAGTAGACTTTCTGGTCGAAAAGATATTTCGACTCCGTCAAGCAAACTTTTCGGGCAATGCAACGGATGAACACTTGAATCGACCAAAAACTCTCTGTGATGATCCGAATAAAAAATCAGGGCCCCAAACCTGTTGTGAACTTCATCTCCATCAATCTTGGCTTCAAAACTACAAAAATGGCACACAAATTACTCCAATTCGATCAAATTTTGATGAAAATACTTCTTGAATACCAAAAGCTTTAACCAACAGCTCTGATACCACTTGTGGTTCCCTCTGATCTACTAATATTCAAGAACAAACTCTTCAAACAATCTCTAGAATGACGGAAACAATCCAAAAATCAAGCAACACCGAGAAGATCGAATCAACTACCAACATGAAAGGATGAAATCAAACTCATGAGATGCACAATCACAATGATAATCTTCATTGATCAGCTTTGTGAATTCCATAATCAAACAGCAAAACATCAATGAAATTTCTCTCTACAAGTTTTTCGGTCGAAAAGTCGAAGATTTCGAACACAGATGAAATTTATCCTTGAAATTTTTGGCACTACTTTTCGATCGAAAGCAGTAGACTTTCCGGACGAAAACATATTTCGACTCCGTCAAGAAAACTTTTCGGGCAATTCAACGGATGAACACTTGAATCGACCAAAAACTCTCTGTGATGATCCGAATAAAAAATCAGGCCCCAAACCTGTTGTAAACTTTATCTCCATCAATTTTGGTTCCAAAACTACAAAAATGTCACACAAATTACTCCAATTCGATCAAATTTTTTGATGAAAATACTTCTTGAATACCAAGAGCTTTAACCAACAGCTATGATACCACTTGTGGTTACCTCTGATCTGCTGATATTCAAGAACAAACTCTTCAAACAATCTCTCGAAAGGCGGAAACAATTCAGAAATGAAGAAACACTGAGAAGATCGAATCAACTACCAACATGAAAGGATGAAATCAAACTCATGAGATGCACAATCAAAATGATAATCTTCATTGATCAGCTTTGTGAATTACATAATCAAACAACAAAACAACAATGGAAATTCTCTCTACAAGTTTTTCGGTCGAAAAGTCGAAGATTTCAAACACACATGAAACTTATCCTTGAAATTTTTGGCACTACTTTTCGATCGAAAACAGTAGACTTTCCGGTCGAAAAGATATTTCGGCTCCGTCAAGTAAACTTTTCGGGCAATTCAATGGATGAACACTTGAATCGACCAAAAACTCTCTGTGATGATCCGAATAAAAAATCAGGGCCCCAAACCTGTTGTGAACTTCATCTCCATCATTTTGGCTTCAAAACTACAAAAATGGCACACAAATTACTCCAATTCGATCAAATTTTGATGAAAATACTTCTTGAATACCAAGAGCTTTAACCAACAGCTCTGATACCACTTGTGGTTCCCTCTGATCTACTGATATTCAAGAACAAACTTTTCAAACAATCTCTAGAATAGCGAAAACAATCCAAAAATCAAGCAACACCGAGAAGATCGAATCAACTACCAACATGAAAGGATGAAATCAAACTCATGAGATACACAATCACAATGATAATCTTCATTGATCAGCTTTGTGAATTACAAAATCAAACTGCAAAACAACAATGGAAATTCTCTCTACAAGTTTTTCGGTCGAAAAGTCGAAGATTTCAAACACAAATGAAATTTATCCTTGAAATTTTTGGCACTACTTTTCGATCGAAAACAGTAGACTTTCCGGTCGAAAAGATATTTCGGCTCCGTCAAGTAAACTTTTCGAGCAATTCAACAGATGAACACTTGAATCGACCAAAAACTCTCTGTGATGATCCGAATAAAAAATCAGCCCCAAACCTGTTGTAAACTTCATCTCCATCAATTTTGGCTTCAAAACTACAAAAATGGCCCACAAATACTCTAATTCGATCAAATTTTGATGAAAATACTTCTTGAATACCAAGAGATTTAACCAACAGCTCTGATACCACTTGTGGTTCCTTCTAATCTGCTGATATTCAAGAACAAACTCTTCAAACAATCTCTGGAATGGCGGAAACAATCCAGAAATCAAGCAACACCTAGTACATCGAATCAACTACCAACTTGAAAGGATGAAATCAAACTCATGAGATGCACAATCAAAATGATAATCTTCAATGATCAGCTTTGTGAATTATATAATCAAACAGCAAAACAACAATGGAAATTCTCTCTACAAGTTTTTTCGGTCGAAAAGTCGAAGATTTCGAACACAGATGAAATTTATCCTTGAAAGTTTTGGCACTACTTTTCGATCGAAAACAGTAGACTTTCCGGTCGAAAAGATATTTCGACTCCGTCAAGCAAACTTTTCGGGCAATGCAACGGATGAACACTTGAATCGACCAAAAACTCTCTGTGATGATCCGAATAAAAAAGCAGGGCCCCAAACCTGTTGTGAATTTCATCTCCATCAATTTTGGCTTCAAAACTACAAAAATGGCACACAAATTATTCCAATTCAATCAAATTTTGATGAAAATACTTCTTGAATACCAAAAGCTTTAACCAACAGCTCTGATACCACTTGTGGTTCCCTCTGATCTACTAATATTCAAGAACAAACTCTTCAAACAATCTCTAGAATGACGGAAACAATCCAAAAATCAAGCAACACCGAGAAGATCGAATCAACTACCAACATGAAAGGATGAAATCAAACTCATGAGATGCACAATCACAATGATAATCTTCATTGATCAGCTTTGTGAATTCCATAATCAAACAGCAAAACAACAATGAAATTTCTCTCTACAAGTTTTTCGGTCGAAAAGTCAAAGATTTCGAACACAGATGAAATTTATCCTTGAAATTTTTGGCACTACTTTTCGATCGAAAGCAGTAGACTTTCCGGACGAAAACATATTTCGACTCCGTCAAGCAAACTTTTCGTGCAATTCAACGGATGAACACTTGAATCGACCAAAAACTCTCTGTGATGATCCGAATAAAAAATCAGGCCCCAAACCTGTTGTAAACTTTATCTCCATCAATTTTGGTTCCAAAACTACAAAAATGGCACACAAATTACTCCAATTCGATCAAATTTTGATGAAAATACTTTCTTGAATACCAAGAGCTTTAACCAATAGCTCTGATACTACTTGTGGTTCCCTCTAATCTGCTGATATTCAAGAACAAACTCTTCAAACAATCTATGGAAACAATCCAGAAATCAAGCAACACCGAGTAGATCGAATCAACTACCAACATGAAAGGATGAAATCAAACTCATGAGATGCACAATCACAATGATAATCTTCATTGATCAGCTTTGTGAATTCCATAATCAAACAGCAAAACAACAATGAAATTTCTCTCTACAAGTTTTTCGGTCGAAAAGTCAAAGATTTCGAACACAGATGAAATTTATCCTTGAAATTTTTGGCACTACTTTTCGATCGAAAGCAGTAGACTTTCCGGACGAAAACATATTTCGACTCCGTCAAGCAAACTTTTCGGGCAATTCAACGGATGAACACTTGAATCGACCAAAAACTCTCTGTGATGATCCGAATAAAAAATCAGGCCCCAAACCTGTTGTAAACTTCATCTCCATCAATTTTGGCTCCAAAACTACAAAAATGTCACACAAATTACTCCAATTCGATCAAATTTTGATGAAAATACTTCTTGAATACCAAGAGCTTTAACCAACAGCTATGATACCACTTGTGGTTCCCTCTGATCTGCTGATATTCAAGAACAAACTCTTCAAACAATCTCTGGAATGGCGGAAAGAATCCAGAAATCAAGCAACACCGAGAAGATCGAATCAACTACCAACATGAAAGGATGAAATCAAACTCATGAGATGCACAATCAAAATGATAATCTTTATTGATCAGCTTTGTGAATTACATAATCAAACAGCAAAACAACAATGGAAATTCTCTCTACAAGTTTTTCGGTCGAAAAGTCAAAGATTTCGATCACAGATGAAGTTTATCCTTGAAATTTTTGGCACTACTTTTCGATCGAAAACAGTAGACTTTCCGGTCGAAAAGATATTTCGACTCCGTCAAGCAAACTTTTCGGGCAATTCAACGGATGAACACTTGAATCGAACAAAAACTCTCTGTGATGATCCGAATAAAAAACCAGGGCCCCAAACCTGTTGTAAACTTCATCTCCATCAATTTTGGCTTCAAAACTACAAAAATGGCACACAAATTACTCCAATTCGATCAAATTTTGATGAAAATACTTCTTGAATACCAAGAACTTTAACCAACAGCTCTGATACCACTTGTGGTTCCCTCTAATCTGCTGATATTCAAGAACAAACTCTTCAAACAATCTCTGGAATGGAGGAAACAATCCAGAAATGAAGCAACACCGAGAAGATCGAATCAACTACCAACATGAAAGGATGAAATCAAACTCATGAGATGCACAATCAAAATAATAATCTTTATTGATCAGCTTTGTGAATTACATAATCAAACAGCAAAACAACAATGGAAATTCTCTCTACAAGTTTTTCGGTCGAAAAGTCAAAGATTTCGATCACAGATGAAGTTTATCCTTGAAATTTTTGGCACTACTTTTCGATCGAAAACAGTAGACTTTCCGGTCGAAAAGATATTTCGACTCCGTCAAGCAAACTTTTCGGGCAATTCAACGGATGAACACTTGAATCGAACAAAAACTCTCTGTGATGATCCGAATAAAAACCCAGGGCCCCAAACCTGTTGTAAACTTCATCTCCATCAATTTTGGCTTCAAAACTACAAGAATGGCACACAAATTACTCCAATTCGATCAAATTTTGATGAAAATACTTCTTGAATACCAAGAACTCTAACCAACAGCTCTAATACCACTTGTGGTTCCCTCTAATCTGCTGATATTCAAGAACAAACTCTTCAAACAATCTCTAGAATGGCGTAAACAATCCAAAAATCAAGCAACACCGAGAAGATCGAATCAACTACCAACATGAAAGGATGAAATCAAACTCATGAGATGCACAATCAAAATGATAATCTTCATTGATCAGCTTTGTGAATTACATAATCAAACAGCAAAACAACAATGGAAATTCTCTCTAGAAGTTTTTCGGTCGAAAAGTCGAAGATTTCAAACACACATGAAATTTATCCTTGAAATTTTTGGCACTACTTTTCGATCGAAAACAGTTGACTTTCCGGTCGAAAAGATATTTCGGCTCTGTCAAGTAAACTTTTCGGGCAATTCAACGGATGAACACTTGAATCGACCAAAAACTCTCTGTGATGATCCGAATAAAAAATCAGGCCCCAAACCTGTTGTAAACTTCATCTCCATCAATTTTGGCTCCAAAACTACAAAAATGTCACACAAATTACTCCAATTCGATCAAATTTTGATGAAAATACTTCTTGAATACCAAGAGCTTTAACCAACAGCTATGATACCACTTGTGGTTACCTCTGATCTGCTGATATTCAAGAACAAACTCTTCAAACAATCCCTGGAAAGGCGGAAACAATTCAGAAATGAAGAAACACTGAGAAGATCGAATCAACTACCAACATGAAAGGATGAAATCAAACTCATGAGATGCACAATCAAAATGATAATCTTCATTGATCAGCTTTGTGAATTACATAATCAAACAGCAAAACAACAATGGAAATTCTCTCTACAAGTTTTTCGGTCGAAAAGTCGAAGATTTCAAACACACATGAAATTTATCCTTGAAATTTTTGGCACTACTTTTCGATCGAAAACAGTTGACTTTCCGGTCGAAAAGATATTTCGGCTCTGTCAAGTAAACTTTTCGGGCAATTCAACGGATGAACACTTGAATCGACCAAAAACTCTCTGTGATGATCCGAATAAAAAATCAGGCCCCAAACCTGTTGTAAACTTCATCTCCATCAATTTTGGCTCCAAAACTACAAAAATGGCACACAAATTACTCCAATTCGATCAAATTTTGATGAAAATACTTCTTGAATACCAAGAACTTTAACCAACAGCTCTGATACCACTTGTGGTTCCCTCTGATCTACTGATATTCAAGAACAAACTCTTCAAACAATCTCTGGAATGGCGGAAAGAATCCAAAAATCAAGCAACACCGAGAAGATTGAATCAACTACCAACATGAAAGGATGAAATCAAACTCATGAGATGCACAATCAAAATGATAATCTTTATTGATCAGCTTTGTGAATTACATAATCAAACAGCAAAACAACAATGGAAATTCTCTCTACAAGTTTTTCGGTCGAAAAGTCAAAGATTTCGATCACAGATGAAGTTTATCCTTGAAATTTTTGGCACTACTTTTCGATCGAAAACAGTAGACTTTCCGGTCGAAAAGATATTTCGACTCCGTCAAGCAAACTTTTCGGGCAATTCAACGGATGAACACTTGAATCGAACAAAAACTCTCTGTGATGATCCGAATAAAAAACCAGGGCCCCAAACCTGTTGTAAACTTCATCTCCATCAATTTTGGCTTCAAAACTACAAAAATGGCACACAAATTACTCCAATTCGATCAAATTTTGATGAAAATACTTCTTGAATACCAAGAACTTTAACCAACAGCTCTGATACCACTTGTGGTTCCCTCTAATCTGCTGATATTCAAGAACAAACTCTTCAAACAATCTCTGGAATGGAGGAAACAATCCAGAAATGAAGCAACACCGAGAAGATCGAATCAACTACCAACATGAAAGGATGAAATCAAACTCATGAGATGCACAATCAAAATAATAATCTTTATTGATCAGCTTTGTGAATTACATAATCAAACAGCAAAACAACAATGGAAATTCTCTCTACAAGTTTTTCGGTCGAAAAGTCAAAGATTTCGTTCACAGATGAAGTTTATCCTTGAAATTTTTGGCACTACTTTTCGATCGAAAACAGTAGACTTTCCGGTCGAAAAGATATTTCGACTCCGTCAAGCAAACTTTTCGGGCAATTCAACGGATGAACACTTGAATCGAACAAAAACTCTCTGTGATGATCCGAATAAAAACCCAGGGCCCCAAACCAGTAAACTTCATCTCCATCAATTTTGGCTTCAAAACTACAAGAATGGCACACAAATTACTCCAATTCGATCAAATTTTGATGAAAATACTTCTTGAATACCAAGAACTCTAACCAACAGCTCTAATACCACTTGTGGTTCCCTCTAATCTGCTGATATTCAAGAACAAACTCTTCAAACAATCTCTAGAATGGCGTAAACAATCCAAAAATCAAGCAACACCGAGAAGATCGAATCAACTACCAACATGAAAGGATGAAATCAAACTCATGAGATGCACAATCAAAATGATAATCTTCATTGATCAGCTTTGTGAATTACATAATCAAACAGCAAAACAACAATGGAAATTCTCTCTACAAGTTTTTCGGTCGAAAAGTCGAAGATTTCAAACACACATGAAATTTATCCTTGAAATTTTTGGCACTACTTTTCGATCGAAAACAGTTGACTTTCCGGTCGAAAAGATATTTCGGCTCTGTCAAGTAAACTTTTCGGGCAATTCAACGGATGAACACTTGAATCGACCAAAAACTCTCTGTGATGATCCGAATAAAAAATCAGGCCCCAAACCTGTTGTAAACTTCATCTCCATCAATTTTGGCTCCAAAACTACAAAAATGTCACACAAATTACTCCAATTCGATCAAATTTTGATGAAAATACTTCTTGAATACCAAGAGCTTTAACCAACAGCTATGATACCACTTGTGGTTACCTCTGATCTGCTGATATTCAAGAACAAACTCTTCAAACAATCCCTGGAAAGGCGGAAACAATTCAGAAATGAAGAAACACTGAGAAGATCGAATCAACTACCAACATGAAAGGATGAAATCAAACTCATGAGATGCACAATCAAAATGATAATCTTCATTGATCAGCTTTGTGAATTACATAATCAAACAGCAAAACAACAATGGAAATTCTCTCTACAAGTTTTTCGGTCGAAAAGTCGAAGATTTCAAACACACATGAAATTTATCCTTGAAATTTTTGGCACTACTTTTCGATCGAAAACAGTTGACTTTCCGGTCGAAAAGATATTTCGGCTCTGTCAAGTAAACTTTTCGGGCAATTCAACGGATGAACACTTGAATCGACCAAAAACTCTCTGTGATGATCCGAATAAAAAATCAGGCCCCAAACCTGTTGTAAACTTCATCTCCATCAATTTTGGCTCCAAAACTACAAAAATGGCACACAAATTACTCCAATTCGATCAAATTTTGATGAAAATACTTCTTGAATACCAAGAACTTTAACCAACAGCTCTGATACCACTTGTGGTTCCCTCTGATCTACTGATATTCAAGAACAAACTCTTCAAACAATCTCTGGAATGGCGGAAAGAATCCAAAAATCAAGCAACACCGAGAAGATCGAATCAACTACCAACATGAAAGGATGAAATCAAACTCATGAGATGCACAATCAAAATGATAATCTTTATTGATCAGCTTTGTGAATTACATAATCAAACAGCAAAACAACAATGGAAATTCTCTCTACAAGTTTTTCGGTCGAAAAGTCAAAGATTTCGATCACAGATGAAGTTTATCCTTGAAATTTTTGGCACTACTTTTCGATCGAAAACAGTAGACTTTCCGGTCGAAAAGATATTTCGACTCCGTCAAGCAAACTTTTCGGGCAATTCAACGGATGAACACTTGAATCGAACAAAAACTCTCTGTGATGATCCGAATAAAAAACCAGGGCCCCAAACCTGTTGTAAACTTCATCTCCATCAATTTTGGCTTCAAAACTACAAAAATGGCACACAAATTACTCCAATTCGATCAAATTTTGATGAAAATACTTCTTGAATACCAAGAACTTTAACCAACAGCTCTGATACCACTTGTGGTTCCCTCTAATCTGCTGATATTCAAGAACAAACTCTTCAAACAATCTCTGGAATGGAGGAAACAATCCAGAAATGAAGCAACACCGAGAAGATCGAATCAACTACCAACATGAAAGGATGAAATCAAACTCATGAGATGCACAATCAAAATAATAATCTTTATTGATCAGCTTTGTGAATTACATAATCAAACAGCAAAACAACAATGGAAATTCTCTCTACAAGTTTTTCGGTCGAAAAGTCAAAGATTTCGATCACAGATGAAGTTTATCCTTGAAATTTTTGGCACTACTTTTCGATCGAAAACAGTAGACTTTCCGGTCGAAAAGATATTTCGACTCCGTCAAGCAAACTTTTCGGGCAATTCAACGGATGAACACTTGAATCGAACAAAAACTCTCTGTGATGATCCGAATAAAAACCCAGGGCCCCAAACCTGTTGTAAACTTCATCTCCATCAATTTTGGCTTCAAAACTACAAGAATGGCACACAAATTACTCCAATTCGATCAAATTTTGATGAAAATACTTCTTGAATACCAAGAACTCTAACCAACAGCTCTAATACCACTTGTGGTTCCCTCTAATCTGCTGATATTCAAGAACAAACTCTTCAAACAATCTCTAGAATGGCGTAAACAATCCAAAAATCAAGCAACACCGAGAAGATCGAATCAACTACCAACATGAAAGGATGAAATCAAACTCATGAGATGCACAATCAAAATGATAATCTTCATTGATCAGCTTTGTGAATTACATAATCAAACAGCAAAACAACAATGGAAATTCTCTCTACAAGTTTTTCGGTCGAAAAGTCGAAGATTTCAAACACACATGAAATTTATCCTTGAAATTTTTGGCACTACTTTTCGATCGAAAACAGTTGACTTTCCGGTCGAAAAGATATTTCGGCTCTGTCAAGTAAACTTTTCGGGCAATTCAACGGATGAACACTTGAATCGACCAAAAACTCTCTGTGATGATCCGAATAAAAAATCAGGCCCCAAACCTGTTGTAAACTTCATCTCCATCAATTTTGGCTCCAAAACTACAAAAATGGCACACAAATTACTCCAATTCGATCAAATTTTGATGAAAATACTTCTTGAATACCAAGAACTTTAACCAACAGCTCTGATACCACTTGTGGTTCCCTCTGATCTACTGATATTCAAGAACAAACTCTTCAAACAATCTCTGGAATGGCGGAAAGAATCCAAAAATCAAGCAACACCGAGAAGATCGAATCAACTACCAACATGAAAGGATGAAATCAAACTCATGAGATGCACAATCAAAATGATAATCTTTATTGATCAGCTTTGTGAATTACATAATCAAACAGCAAAACAACAATGGAAATTCTCTCTACAAGTTTTTCGGTCGAAAAGTCGAAGATTTCGATCACAGATGAAGTTTATCCTTGAAATTTTTGGCACTACTTTTCGATCGAAAATAGTAGACTTTCCGGTCGAAAAGATATTTCGACTCCGTCAAGCAAACTTTTCGGGCAATTCAACGGATGTACACTTGAATCGACCAAAAACTCTCTGTGATGATCCGAATAAAAAATCAGGGCCCCAAACCTGTTGTGAACTTCATCTCCATCAATCTTGGCTTCAAAACTACAAAAATGGCACACAAATTACTCCAATTCGATCAAATTTTGATGAAAATACTTCTTGAATACCAAAAGCTTTAACCAACAGCTCTGATACCACTTGTGGTTCCCTCTGATCTACTAATATTCAAGAACAAACTCTTCAAACAATCTCTAGAATGACGGAAACAATCCAAAAATCAAGCAACACCGAGAAGACCGAATCAACTACCAACATGAAAGGATGAAATCAAACTCATGAGATGCACAATCACAATGATAATCTTCATTGATCAGCTTTGTGAATTCCATAATCAAACAGCAAAACATCAATGAAATTTCTCTCTACAAGTTTTTCGGTCGAAAAGTCGAAGATTTCGAACACAGATGAAATTTATCCTTGAAATTTTTGGCACTACTTTTCGATCGAAAGCAGTAGACTTTCCGGACGAAAACATATTTCGACTCCGTCAAGCAAACTTTTCGGGCAATTCAACGGATGAACACTTGAATCGACCAAAAACTCTCTGTGATGATCCGAATAAAAAATCAGGCCCCAAACCTGTTGTAAACTTTATCTCCATCAATTTTGGTTCCAAAACTACAAAAATGTCACACAAATTACTTCAATTCGATCAAATTTTGATGAAAATACTTCTTGAATACCAAGAGCTTTAACCAACAGCTATGATACCACTTGTAGTTACCTCTGATCTGCTGATATTCAAGAACAAACTCTTCAAACAATCTCTCGAAAGGCGGAAACAATTCAGAAATGAAGAAACACTGAGAAGATCGAATCAACTACCAACATGAAAGGATGAAATCAAACTCATGAGATGCACAATCAAAATGATAATCTTCATTGATCAGCTTTGTGAATTACATAATCAAACAGCAAAACAACAATGGAAATTCTCTCTACAAGTTTTTCGGTCGAAAAGTCGAAGATTTCAAACACACATGAAATTTATCCTTGAAATTTTTGGCACTACTTTTCGATCGAAAACAGTAGACTTTCCGGTCGAAAAGATATTTCGGCTCCGTCAAGTAAACTTTTCGGGCAATTCAACGGATGAACACTTGAATCGACCAAAAACTCTCTGTGATGATCCGAATAAAAAATCAGGGCCCCAAACCTGTTGTGAACTTCATCTCCATCATTTTGGCTTCAAAACTACAAAAATGGCACACAAATTACTCCAATTCGATCAAATTTTGATGAAAATACTTCTTGAATACCAAGAGCTTTAACCAACAGCTCTGATACCACTTGTGGTTCCCTCTGATCTACTGATATTCAAGAACAAACTTTTCAAACAATCTCTAGAATAGCGAAAACAATCCAAAAATCAAGCAACACCGAGAAGATCGAATCAACTACCAACATGAAAGGATGAAATCAAACTCATGAGATACACAATCACAATGATAATCTTCATTGATCAGCTTTGTGAATTACAAAATCAAACTGCAAAACAACAATGGAAATTCTCTCTACAAGTTTTTCGGTCGAAAAGTCGAAGATTTCAAACACAAATGAAATTTATCCTTGAAATTTTTGGCACTACTTTTCGATCGAAAACAGTAGACTTTCCGGTCGAAAAGATATTTCGGCTCCGTCAAGTAAACTTTTCGAGCAATTCAACAGATGAACACTTGAATCGACCAAAAACTCTCTGTGATGATCCGAATAAAAAATCAGCCCCAAACCTGTTGTAAACTTCATCTCCATCAATTTTGGCTTCAAAACTACAAAAATGGCCCACGAATACTCTAATTCGATCAAATTTTGATGAAAATACTTCTTGAATACCAAGAGATTTAACCAACAGCTCTGATACCTCTTGTGGTTCCTTCTAATCTGCTGATATTCAAGAACAAACTCTTCAAACAATCTCTGGAATGGCGGAAACAATCCAGAATCAAGCAACACCTAGTACATCGAATCAACTACCAACTTGAAAGGATGAAATCAAACTCATGAGATGCACAATCAAAATGATAATCTTCATTGATCAGCTTTGTGAATTATATAATCAAACAGCAAAACAACAATGGAAATTCTCTCTACAAGTTTTTTCGGTCGAAAAGTCAAAGATTTCGAACACAGATGAAATTTATCGTTGAAAGTTTTGGCACTACTTTTCGATCGAAAACAGTAGACTTTCCGGTCGAAAAGATATTTCGACTCCGTCAAGCAAACTTTTCGGGCAATGCAACGGATGAACACTTGAATCGACCAAAAACTCTCTGTGATGATCCGAATAAAAAAGCAGGGCCCCAAACCTGTTGTGAACTTCATCTCCATCAATTTTGGCTTCAAAACTACAAAAATGGCACACAAATTACTCCAATTCGATCAAATTTTGATGAAAATACTTCTTGAATACCAAAAGCTTTAACCAACAGCTCTGATACCACTTGTGGTTCCTCTGATCTACTAATATTCAAGAACAAACTCTTCAAACAATCTCTAGAATGACGGAAACAATCCAAAAATCAAGCAACACCGAGAAGATCGAATCAACTACCAACATGAAAGGATGAAATCAAACTCATGAGATGCACAATCACAATGATAATCTTCATTGATCAACTTTGTGAATTCCATAATCAAACAGCAAAACAACAATGAAATTTCTCTCTACAAGTTTTTCGGTCGAAAAGTCAAAGATTTCGAACACAGATGAAATTTATCCTTGAAATTTTTGGCACTACTTTTCGATCGAAAGCAGTAGACTTTCCGGACGAAAACATATTTCGACTCCGTCAAGCAAACTTTTCGGGCAATTCAACGGATGAACACTTGAATCGACCAAAAACTCTCTGTGATGATCCGAATAAAAAATCAGGCCCCAAACCTGTTGTAAACTTTATCTCCATCAATTTTGGTTCCAAAACTACAAAAATTGTAGGTCCAGATTTCAGTCGGAAATCACGAAAGTGATCGATTATCCACACACACAGGCGGAATCTGTATGTATGGTGTTGTAACAGAGGATTAGAGACAGACTTGGTGAAGAAGACAGCCAAACACACTAAGAATCAATGCAAATAATATGTGAAAGTGTAAGAACAAGCATTAAACGAATGCAAATTGTATTGATTCAAAAACAAATCTGAAAGAGAGAATTCAGGGTTACAGCCGCAACTCACACCCTAGAAATTCTCTAACTAGGCTATTTATAGTAGTTTCACAGGTATCGAAACTATGTTCCTCGAAACTACTAGTTTCGAGTGAACATTTACAAGTGGAAAAAGTGCCTGTCGAAACTACTATCGATCGAAACTACTAGTTTCGAGTGAACAAATCTCACTCGAAACTATAGTTTCGATGGCCCAGACTTAGACTAAAAAGCAGTAAATTCGTTTAAAAGAAATTACATGAAAATAAACTATCTAAACAATGTTTAACAGAAATACATTGATCAACAGCTTATACAAAAAGGTTAGACTCTACAATCTCCCCCTAAGCTGCTGCATCAATGTCTTCAAATCAGAAATGCCCTTGTTTGAATTGCTGAACGTGAGACTTTGCATGAAGAGACACTACCCGTTGGTATGCCTTAGCATCAGACTCGTCATCATTGTTAAGGAGCTTGATTGGATTTTTGAAGAGCACCTCAAGATCTTCGGGTTGAAATTTTAACAGCTCCATGGGCTCAAATATGTTGATATCTTCCATTCCTTCCCTCTCAATCACAGCACTTCCAATAATGGGGTTGTAATACCATTTTGTAAAGTTTTGAAGCTGGACCGGCACAGACTTAGGCAGTATGATTTCTTTGACAGTTTCTGCTGGTTTGTACCTCAGGCTTACCAAGGGCTTCTGGGTTCTTGGATGAAACCTTGTCTTGGAGATAACCCTTCTTGATTTTGCAGTGGTCATGGAGTTTCGAGTGGGATGGAGTTTCGGGCAAACCTTCAAGCTTTGGTCAGCTTGAGCATAATTTCGATGAAGTAAAGTTTCGATAGGTAGGTTTTGATTAGGTCAAAAGCAAAAGACAGAAAATTAAGACAATGTACAATTTAAACAAGTTAATAAGGAAGATAAAAAAGTTTATTAATAACCAAAATAAAAGACATAAACACTTAGCCTTGGAAAAGATCCAACGTGAGATCATGTCTGGTCAAACCCTTGAAACACTTCATTTTTGCACTCAGCTACTGTGAATCCCTGAAGATAGCCGATATGTGTGCAAGATAAACCCGAGCATTTGTTTATACAAAAATTTCATGTGATTAAAAGGTACCATTTAATGCACGAAACACGGTGTACCCCACATATTGAAATAAAATGGTTTTGAAAGCCTATCAATCCTCAAGACATACCCACATTCATCTTATCATTTCTTGCAGGTTAACCAGGGTACCATCTTGGTAAGTTGAATTCACCGCCAAAAGTAAAATAAAATCCAACAGGATGTAAGATGGGTGTAAAATGAAAAATATCCAAGTGGATATTAAAAAAAGGTACGAACATTCTAGATCTTTGCGTAAGCAAAACAGAAGAAGTCGTAAAATTATCCAAGTGGATAGGAAAAAGTTGAACACCCGAGGTCTTTGCGTAAGCAAAACAGACGGGGTCAAATCATCCAAGTGGATGGGAAAAAGATGAACTCCCGAGATCTTTGCGTAAGCAAAACAGACGGGGTCATCGGCGGTAATTTTCGTTACTTTGACGGTCACCTGGTGCATGAATCAGAATCCAACACGTAAGCCTGTATCTGATTGAATCAGTTTTCTTAGCTTAAAATGGGTTAGATGTTTCAAGAATGGGTTCAAACACACGTGTACGGTAGAGAATTAGGTTTTCACACTACTAGAGAGTTATAACCATATGTCGGGCCTACCGGCTATACCTCAGTAAGCACCATCGCTTGTGGTCCATTCCATGTTCAAGAAGTGTGATCAGACTCTATCATTTCTCACAAGGTCAGATCCGATTTTCCTGAAACAAAACAAAATATTCACAGTAAATACAATTGAAACAGACAAAAAGCAATAAAGATTTTTTTTTTTTTTTTTTTTTTTTTTTTTTTTTAACTATACGAAGCAAAACTTTTACTTTCCGACATAACTATCTAAAGGGAAACAGAGCACGGCGATCAACCATGTCGAAGCGAGGTCGCGGAGGTTCCGCCGGGAACAAATTTCGGATGTCACTCGGTTTGCCGGTGGCTGCGACGGTGAACTGTGCTGATAACACCGGCGCTAAGAATCTGTACATCATTTCAGTGAAAGGAATCAAAGGAAGGCTTAACCGTCTTCCGTCGGCTTGTGTCGGCGATATGGTTATGGCGACTGTGAAGAAAGGTAAGCCGGATCTCAGGAAGAAGGTTATGCCTGCTGTGATTGTTCGTCAACGCAAGCCGTGGCGCCGAAAGGACGGCGTGTTCATGTACTTTGAAGACAATGCTGGTGTGATTGTGAACCCGAAAGGAGAAATGAAAGGGTCCGCCATCACTGGACCAATCGGGAAGGAATGTGCTGATTTGTGGCCGAGGATTGCAAGTGCTGCTAATGCTATCGTGTAATGGCAACGTTCGCATTTGAAGTCTGGTTCTTTTTTACCATATGATAGTTCTGTTAGTCGGTTTTGTTTCGGTGATTGTTTATTAAATGGTCGTTAATGACTTTGTTAGAAGACATATCTTGTTGAGATAATGTTTCAAATTGCAGACATGTATTAAAAAAAAAAAAAAAAAAAAAAAAAAAAAAAAAAAAAGGTACGAACATTCTAGATCTTTGCGTAAGCAAAACAGAAGAAGTCGTAAAATTATCCAAGCGGATAGGAAAAAGTTGAACACCCGAGGTCTTTGCGTAAGCAAAACAGACGGGGTCAAATCATCCAAGTGGATGGGAAAAAGATGAACTCCCGAGATCTTTGCGTAAGCAAAACAGACGGGGTCATCGGCGGTAATTTTCGTTACTTTGACGGTCACCTGGTGCATGAATCAGAATCCAACACGTAAGCCTGTATCTGATTGAATCAGTTTTCTTAGCTTAAAATGGGTTTGATGTTTCAAGAATGGGTTCAAACACACGTGTACGGTAGAGAATTAGGTTTTCACACTACTAGAGAGTTATAACCATATGTCGGGCCTACCGGCTATACCTCAGTAAGCACCATCGCTTGTGGTCCATTCCATGTTCAAGAAGTGTGATCAGACTCTATCATTTCTCACAAGGTCAGATCCGATTTTCCTGAAACAAAACAAAATATTCACAGTAAATACAATTGAAACAGACAAAAAGCAATAAAGATTTTTTTTTTTTTTTTTTTTTTTTTTTTTTTTAACTATACGAAGCAAAACTTTTACTTTCCGACATAACTATCTAATTCTCCCCCAAAAGTTATGCTATCAAAAATAAAGAAGAAAATAACTGTACAAAGCAGAAAATCTTTTTGAAAATCTTCCCGATTAACAAGTTTAAACAGAAAAACAGTATGCACAAGGGTTATTGAAAGTTTATCATGCCGAGCATCTCCACCAGTTTCTCAAATCTGGCAGAATCAAAGGCCTTAGTGAAGATGTCAGCGGTCTGCTTGTCGGTTTTCACTTCAACGATCTTGATGTGTTTCTTTTCGACACAATCGCGAATGAAATGGTGTTTGATCTCAATGTGCTTGGTTTTAGAGTGCTGAACGGGATTTTTGGTGATGTGGGGAACGGCGGTGTTGTCACACAAGATGGGGGTTTCATGAAAAGTGATCCCGTAATCAAGCATCTGGTGGTGGATCCATCTCACTTGAGAACAACAGAGGGCTGCAGCAATGTATTCAGCTTCGGCTGTGGATTGAGAAACGGTGGTTTGTTTCTTACATTGCCAGGAGATGAGACGGTTGCCAAGGAACTGACAACCCCCAGAAGTGGATTTTCGGTCTAAGTTGCATCCCCCGTAGTCTGAATCTGAATAAGCAACAAGGTCAAACAAATTAGTTTTAGGATACCAAAGCCCAAGTTTTGGCTTGTGCTTTAAGTATCTTAAAATACGTTTAACAGCAATCAAATGAGAGAGTTTAGGATTAGCCTGAAAGCGTGCACACAAGCACACTGCAAACATGATGTCTGGTCTGCTGGCAGTGAGATACAGAAGAGATCCTATCATCGAGCGATAGAGGTGCTGATCCACGCTTTCACCATCCAAATCAGGAGATAGACAATGACGAACTTCCACGGGAGTCTTGTAAGGATGAGATTCAGTCATTTTGAACTTGGTCAGGATTTCTTTAACATACTTTTCTTGATGGATAAGGATTCCTGACTCAGACTGATCTACTTGTAAACCGAGAAAGAACTTCATTTCTCCCATGGAGCTCATCTCAAACTTAGATCGCATCACTTCCTCAAACTCCTTGCATAACCGAGGATTGGTGGATCCGAAAATGATATCATCCACGTAGATCTGCACCATAATAGTGTCCGCACCATCCTTACGCTTGAACAAAGTTTGGTCAATTGCCCCTCGTGTGAAACCATTATCCAGCAGATGCGTAGATAACGTTTCATACCACGCACGAGGTGCTTGATGAAGACCGTACAGTGCCTTGTCAAGTTTGTAAACTTTATCAGGATAGCTTGGATCAATGAAACCCGGTGGCTGCTTGACATAAACTTCTTCTTGAACCTTTCCATACAGAAATGCACTTTTCACATCCATTTGATGAACCGTGAAGTCCATGTAGGCTGCGTAGGCGAGAAACATTCTGATGGCTTCCAAGCGAGCCACTGGTGCAAAGACATCCTCAAAATCAATTCCCTCTTCTTGATAAAACCCCTGAACCACCAAGCGGGCTTTGTTACGAATTACAATTCCACCTTCATCCTTCTTGTTACGAAATACCCAACGAGTGCCGATTGGGACTTTGTTCTTCGGAAGATCTACAAGATTCCACACATGTAACTTGCTGAACTGCTGCAGTTCTTCTTGCATGGCCTCCACCCAACTGTTCTCGAGCAAAGCAGCTTTAATATTTTTGGGTTCGATTTGAGATATGAAACAGGTGAAAAGACCATCATTTATTGCTTCTGTGGCACTTCTTGTTTGTACTCCCACATTGAGTGGACCAATGATATTTTCTGTGGGATGATTCTTGTGAACTCTCAACTGTGGAATCTCATCTTCTTCTACAAGTTCATCCAGATTGGTAAAGTTGTGATCAGGAATAACGGCTTCTTCATTACTTGAGCTGTCAACAGAAGATTGTGGAGCAACATCCACTATTGGAGGAGTTTCTTCCTCAACAGTTTCATTTGTTGCTACAGAGTCTGAAGAAGCTGGAGTGGACGATGAAGAGGAGCTTGAAGCAGAAGCAGAAGCAGTACCTAAGATATTTACAGGCAAAAGAGGATTAGCTGAGACAGATATATTAGTAACATCAGGAAGATTAAAAGATTTAAACAATGAGTCGACATCAAAAAGCCAATCAGGACCGTCCCCAGCGTCCGTATGATTGCTTTCATGCCAATTGACATCAATGGACTCCAGCACAATCCTTCGTCTCTTGTTGTAAACACGAAAAGCTCTTTGGTTAGATGAATATCCCACAAAATAACACTCATCTGCTTTGGCTTCAAACTTGTTCAGCTGATCAGAAGTATTCAGCATTGTGCAAACACATCCAAATTTCCTGAAGAAGTCAATAACAGGCTTGCGCTTGTACATGATTTCATAAGGAGTCTTGTTACAGCTTTTGGTTATGAGAACTCTATTTTGTACGAAACATGCGGTATTGACTGCTTCGGCCCAGAACGTGACAGGAAGTTTAGAATCGACGATCATAGTTCTTGCAGCTTCAATCAACGTGCGGTTTCTTCTTTCAGCTACACCATTTTGTTGAGGAGTACGTGGTGCACTGAATTGCCGAGCAATACCCTTACTTTCACAAATAGAATCGAGAGTGACATTCTTGAATTCTGTTCCATGATCGCTGCGGATAATCTTCACATTTAGATTGAACAAATTCTCGATTTGAAGCAAGTGAATCTTCAGAATCTCTGGCGTCTCTTCTTTCTTTGCCAGGAAGAATACCCAAGTAAATCGTGAGAAGTCATCGGTTACCACCAAACAGTATGATTTCCTTCCATGACTCATGACACTGACAGGACCGAAAAGATCCATGTGAAGCTATTGAAGGGGAGAGTCAATGGAATTTGTGGTTTTGGGTTTGTGAGATGATTTGTGCTGTTTGCCTTTGGAACATGAGAGACAATGTTCCACTGGTGAGAAGTCTTTCAGAGGCAAACCGGTGACAAGGTTTCCTCGAACAAGACGATTCATTGTCTTGAAATTAACGTGTCCTAATCTCTTGTGCCAGAGAAAAGACTCATCTTCTGAAGCTTTGGAAAGAAAACAGGATTCGATTCCTGATGGATTGTTCATATCCAGACTGTAAGTGTTGTATCTTCGAGGAGCTCGCATAAGAATGAGTTCTTCTGGAATTACTACACCAGGCTTCAAAATCAGACATTCTTTTGAGTTGAACAAGGCACTAAAGTCTTTATCACAGATCTGAGAGACGCTCATCAGATTGTACTTTAGCTGTGGAACGTAGTTGACATTTTCCAAACTATTTACACCATTCGACACAGTTCCTTGACCTTCAATCTTTCCTCCTCTTGGATTTCCAGCAAAAGCTACATAATCTCCATCCTCTTGATGATAATCTTGCAGCAGATTGAATTGACCAGTCATGTGCCTTGAACATCCACTATCTACATGCCAGATGTTATCTCCCGTTCTTCTAGGATGACCCTATACACAACAAATTATTTACACGTTTTGTCCAAGACCGTTGCTATTAAGAGAATTTTTGGCAAGATAAAACATCACATGGGAATCATAAGCAGAATCCTCCTTTGAAGAAGTATGGTCATCATATAGAGCATTATTTTTAATTTTCCAAGTTCTTTTCAAATAATTTTTAGCATTTTTAATTCTTTTACGCCGAGATTTTCTAAAATGAGGAGATGGCACATCTGATTTTAATAAAATTTTAGGAGACGAATTCTCATTATAATTGACTGTTGTCAATTTACAACTCTTTGAAACATGATTTGAGGCACCACAATTAAAACAAACTTTATCAGAAGACGCCTTAGTCTGATAATTGCCATCACAAACTGAAGATGATTGTGATGTTGAGGCATCTGAACATGAGGCAACTCGTTCTTCAATATTTCTTTCTTGAAGCCTTTGATCTTCCTTTAATCTGAAAAATTCCAGATTACTCATTGTTTCTTGTGGAATATCAGTCACAACAACCCCTGCACTTTTGAAATTTGCAATACGACTCATAGCATTTACAGATTTAGGAACAAAAGGCAAAGCATTCTTAAATTTAGAAATCGAATTCCTCAAATTGTCAGGCTCAGAAGGCATAGAACCAAAATACAATTTTTCAACGTGTTCACAAATATCTGGTTTTGACACGGACATATTATTACATTCATCCGACTCAAGATCATTTAAAACATTTTCCTTACAAGAACTCTCATCACAATCATCTTCGGTACCTACACAATCTGACTCTGCACATGAAGCAAAACTGTCAGAATCTGAAGTTTGAATATAATCATCAGCAGATAAATTGCAAACAAAAGGTGTGGGATCATGAGGAACCGGCATATCAGCAAATCTTCCAGACTTGGAATAAGGAGGTGGGTGAGAGTTATACCCAATGCCTTCTGTGACCTTTTTATGAATTTGACTGTCAATGATACCAAAAAGAATTTTCTGATCCATACCCATATGTTCAACTTGAAAATCAGCCTTTTCAGCCTTTTGAATTCTTTCAGTTAAAATATCATTATTATTCTTTTGTGTGGTAAGTTGCACAATCAAAGATCGGTTTTCTCCAGAAATATCACGAATTTTCTTTAAGTAAAGTTTCTCATTTTTAGCCACAGAATCATACATCACCTTAAAGTGATCTCGTTCATCGACCAAGGCCTGGTTGATGAATCTATATTTCTGAACTTCATTTAAGCAAGATTTAGCGCTACAAAGTCTAGATATTACCTCGGTAGGCACGGCAGTAAGATCTGTAGCTGGTTCAATCATGACACATTTATCCTTTTCTTCAATGTCAGCCATCAGTGCCTTGTCAGCTGCATCACCTTCCTGATCACCCCAATGATAATGTCCATCAGCTTGACAGACCAAAGCTGTGGAACTTGAAGATGTAGAAGATTTGGGAGGGACAGCAGCTTGCTTTCCAGAGGAAGTCTTCTGTTCATGCTGCTCCTTTGAAGACGGCACCTTGCAATTTCTGGCAAAATGACCTAGCTGGTCACAATTGTAGCATCGTACTTTCTTGATATCAAACCCAAGAGTCTTTCCTTGCTTGAACCTGTCCATTCCGGTCCTTTTGATAAATCTCTTGGCCCGTAGAGTCAACATTGCCATGCACCAATCAATGTCCATTTTCTCTAAATCATCAGGATTGATCTGCTCCAGGTCATCAGGTTGAAAACTGACCGGCGTCAAGTTTCCAGAAATCAGTGCATCATAGCATGACATGAAAGCAGTCATGATCGGGACATATTCATCAGGAATCATGGTAGTAGTCTTTGGAGGAGCAGAGGAACCAGTTGGTTGAATTGCAGCAGCAGATGGAGGAACATCAGTTTGAAAATAGGCCATTGTAGATTTGGACGAAGTGGAGGAGCCTTGACCTGCAAGAAGAGCTGTGTTGCCAGACTGATTAGTTGGAGTAACTGCACCCTTCTTTATCTCCAACTCATATGACTCCAGGATGCTGAAGAGTTCTTGTTGTGACAGATCACTTAGCTTCTCAGTTTTCTTTATCATAATCCGGTACATGTTCCATTCTTCAGGCAATGAATCAAGCAGCTTCTTGTTTAACTCAAGAACGGGATACTCAGTTCCCAAAACCTTCAACTTAGAGACAATACTTGAGAAACGGTTGATTAATTCTGACATGGGTTCACCAGGGACACTGCTAAACATTTCATACTGCTTCTTGATTAAATCCCTCTTGCTTTCTCTGATATCAGCACTTCCCTCATATCTTGTACATAGAGCAACCCAAAGATCTTTGGCAGTAGTGTACTCAGCAAAAATGTTGAAAACATCCATAGGAAGTGCCATAGCAATAGATCCATAAGCTTTGTTATCTCTAGCAATTAAGGCATTATCTTTGTCATCATACTCAGACACAAGTTTCGGACGTTGAACATCAGCAGTAGTAGTAACTGGCTTATGTGGACCATCAGTGATAGATTGCAAGAGAGTGTGGTCATGAAACTGGAAGAAAGTCTTCATCTTCTTTGTCCAGTCATCAAAATCTCTGGTAGACACCAAGACAGGTGGTTTGTTTCCTCCGGCATACTCATTGGTGCTTGAAGATGCCATAGTTTTAGAAAAAGAAATTCCAACAGTAGCTAGTTTCGAGTGAACAGTTTTGGTCGAAACAACAAGTTTCGAGTGAGAAGCACTGATCGAAACTCTTAGTTTCGAGTGAATAAAAATTGCTCGAAACTACCTAGTTTCGAGTGAGACTAGTTTCGAGTGAAACTAGTTTCGAATGACCAAGCTTGCTCGAAACTCCTAGTTTCGAGTGAGAAATCTTACTCGAAACTTCCCAGCTTCAAGTGAGACTAGTTTCGAGTGGGAAATCTGCAGGGTAAGTTTCGATATAACAGGACAAAAAATGCTAGTTTCGATTGTACCTTCAACAGACAAAGGTACAGACAAGTAGTTTCGATGACCAACAGATAGCAGAAAATGTCTCCCTGAAGTTTCGATACCTTCTTCTTCAAGCTTCAGCAGACTCCATTGAAGAAAAGTTTCAATAATTAATAATGACGAAATAAGAATCCAATCCAGCGAAAAGCTTCCAAGTAACCTCTCGAACACAAAACAGTCTTCAGATCCGAAAAACCCGAAGAAATAAAGCCAGAAATCAATGAAACAGTGCTCCAAAAACTCGAGTGCAGAAAAACTTCGAGAAACTTCACAAAACACCTAGAATCGATCACAAAACCTGGTAATACTCAGAAATCAAGAGCATAATGCTCTGATACCAATTGTAGGTCCAGATTTCAGTCGGAAATCACGAAAGTGATCGATTACCCACACACACAGGCGGAATCTGTATGTATGGTGTTGTAACAGAGGATTAGAGACAGACTTGGTGAAGAAGACAGCCAAACACACTAAGAATCAATGCAAATAATATGTGAAAGTGTAAGAACAAGCATTAAACGAATGCAAATTGTATTGATTCAAAAACAAATCTGAAAGAGAGAATTCAGGGTTACAGCCGCAACTCACACCCTAGAAATTCTCTAACTAGGCTATTTATAGTAGTTTCACAGGTATCGAAACTATGTTCCTCGAAACTACTAGTTTCGAGTGAACATTTACAAGTGGAAAAAGTGCCTGTCGAAACTACTATCGATCGAAACTACTAGTTTCGAGTGAACAAATCTCACTCGAAACTATAGTTTCGATGGCCCAGACTTAGACTAAAAAGCAGTAAATTCGTTTAAAAGAAATTACATGAAAATAAACTATCTAAACAATGTTTAACAGAAATACATTGATCAACAGCTTATACAAAAAGGTTAGACTCTACAAAAATGGCACACAAATTACTCCAATTCGATCAAATTTTGATGAAAATACTTTCTTGAATACCAAGAGCTTTAACCAATAGCTCTGATACTACTTGTGGTTCCCTCTAATCTGCTGATATTCAAGAACAAACTCTTCAAACAATCTATGGAAACAATCCAGAAATCAAGCAACACCGAGTAGATCGAATCAACTACCAACATGAAAGGATGAAATCAAACTCATGAGATGCACAATCACAATGATAATCTTCATTGATCAGATTTGTAAATTCCATAATCAAACAGCAAAACATCAATGAAATTTCTCTCTACAAGTTTTTCGGTCGAAAAGTCGAAGATTTCGAACACAGATGAAATTTATCCTTGAAATTTTTGGCACTACTTTTCGATCGAAAGCAGTAGACTTTCCGGACGAAAACATATTTCGACTCCGTCAAGCAAACTTTTCGGGCAATTCAACGGATGAACACTTGAATCGACCAAAAACTCTCTGTGATGATCCGAATAAAAAATCAGGCCCCAAACCTGTTGTAAACTTCATCTCCATCAATTTTGGCTTCAAAACTACAAGAATGGCACACAAATTACTCCAATTCGATCAAATTTTGATGAAAATACTTCTTGAATACCAAGAACTTTAACCAACAGCTCTGATACCACTTGTGGTTCCCTCTGATCTACTGATATTCAAGAACAAACTCTTCAAACAATCTCTGGAATGGCGGAAAGAATCCAAAAATCAAGCAACACCGAGAAGATCGAATCAACTACCAACATGAAAGGATGAAATCAAACTCATGAGATGCACAATCAAAATGATAATCTTTATTGATCAGCTTTGTGAATTACATAATCAAACAGCAAAACAACAATGGAAATTCTCTTTACAAGTTTTTCGGTCGAAAAGTCGAAGATTTCGATCACAGATGAAGTTTATCCTTGAAATTTTTGGCACTACTTTTCGATCGAAAACAGTAGACTTTCCGGTCGAAAAGATATTTCGACTCCGTCAAGCAAACTTTTCGGGCAATTCAACGGATGAACACTTGAATCGAACAAAAACTCTCTGTGATGATCCGAATAAAAAACCAGGGCCCCAAACCTGTTGTAAACTTCATCTCCATCAATTTTGGCTTCAAAACTACAAAAATGGCACACAAATTACTCCAATTCGATCAAATTTTGATGAAAATACTTCTTGAATACCAAGAACTTTAACCAACAGCTCTGATACCACTTGTGGTTCCCTCTAATCTGCTGATATTCAAGAACAAACTCTTCAAACAATCTCTGGAATGGAGGAAACAATCCAGAAATGAAGCAACACCGAGAAGATCGAATCAACTACCAACATGAAAGGATGAAATCAAACTCATGAGATGCACAATCAAAATAATAATCTTTATTGATCAGCTTTGTGAATTACATAATCAAACAGCAAAACAACAATGGAAATTCTCTCTACAAGTTTTTCGGTCGAAAAGTCAAAGATTTCGATCACAGATGAAGTTTATCCTTGAAATTTTTGGCACTACTTTTCGATCGAAAACAGTAGACTTTCCGGTCGAAAAGATATTTCGACTCCGTCAAGCAAACTTTTCGGGCAATTCAACGGATGAACACTTGAATCGAACAAAAACTCTCTGTGATGATCCGAATAAAAAACCATGGCCCCAAACCTGTTGTAAACTTCATCTCCATCAATTTTGGCTTCAAAACTACAAAAATGGCACACAAATTACTCCAATTCGATCAAATTTTGATGAAAATACTTCTTGAATACCAAGAACTTTAACCAACAGCTCTGATACCACTTGTGGTTCCCTCTAATCTGCTGATATTCAAGAACAAACTCTTCAAACAATCTCTAGAATGGCGTAAACAATCCAAAAATCAAGCAACACCGAGAAGATCGAATCAACTACCAACATGAAAGGATGAAATCAAACTCATGAGATGCACAATCAAAATGATAATTTTCATTGATCAGCTTTGTGAATTACATAATCAAACAGCAAAACAACAAATGAATTTCTCTCTACAAGTTTTTCGGTCGAAAAGTCGAAGATTTCGAACACAGATGAAATTTATCCTTGAAATTTTTGGCACTACTTTTCGATCGAAAACAGTAGACTTTCCGGTCGAAAAGATATTTCGACTCCGTCAAGCAAACTTTTCGGGCAATTCAACGGATGAACACTTGAATCGACCAAAAACTCTCTGTGATGATCCGAATAAAAAATCAGGGCCCCAAACCTGTTGTGAACTTCATCTCCATCAATTTTGGCTTCATAACTACAAAAATGGCACACAAATTACTCCAATTCGATCAAATTTTGATGAAAATACTTCTTGAATACCAAGAGCTTTAACCAAAAGCTCTGATACCACTTGTGGTTCCCTCTGATCTACTGATATTCAAGAACAAACTCTTCAAACAATCTCTGGAATGGCGGAAAAAATCCAAAAATCAAGCAACACCGAGAAGATCGAATCAACTACCAACATGAAAGGATGAAATCAAACTCATGAGATGCACAATCAAAATGATAATTTTCATTGATCAGCTTTGTGAATTACATAATCAAACAGCAAAACAACAAATGAATTTCTCTCTACAAGTTTTTCGGTCGAAAAGTCGAAGATTTCGAACACAGATGAAATTTATCCTTGAAATTTTTGGCACTACTTTTCGATCGAAAACAGTAGACTTTCCGGTCGAAAAGATATTTCGACTCCGTCAAGCAAACTTTTCGGGCAATTCAACGGATGAACACTTGAATCGACCAAAAACTCTCTGTGATGATCCGAATAAAAAATCAGGGCCCCAAACCTGTTGTGAACTTCATCTCCATCAATTTTGGCTTAATAACTACAAAAATGGCACACAAATTACTCCAATTCGATCAAATTTTGATGAAAATACTTCTTGAATACCAAGAGCTTTAACCAAAAGCTCTGATACCACTTGTGGTTCCCTCTGATCTACTGATATTCAAGAACAAACTCTTCAAACAATATCCGGAATGGCGGAAAAAATCCAAAAATCAAGCAACACCGAGAAGATCGAATCAACTACCAACATGAAAGGATGAAATCAAACTCATGAGATGCACAATCACAATGATAATCTTCATTGATCAGCTTTGTGAATTACATAATCAAACAGCAAAACAACAATGGAATTTCTCTCTACAAGTTTTTCGGTCGAAAAGTCGAAGATTTCGAACACAAATGAAATTTATCCTTGAAATTTTGGCACTACTTTTCGATCGAAAACAGTAGACTTTCCGGTCGAAAAGATATTTTGACTCCGTCAAGCAAAACTTTTCGGGCAATTCAACGGATGAACACTTGAATCGACCAAAAACTCTCTGTGATGATCCGAATAAAAAATCAGGGCCCCAAACCTGTTGTGAACTTCATCTCCATCAATTTTGGCTTCAAAACTACAAAAATGGCACACAAATTACTCCAATTCGATCAAATTTTGATGAAAATACTTCTTGAATACCCAGAACTTTAACCAACAGCTCTGATACCACTTGTGGTTCCCTCTGATCTGTTGATATTCAAGAACAAACTCTTCAAACAATCTCTAGAATGGCGAAAACAATCCAGAAATCAAGAAACACCGAGAAGATCGAATCAACTACCAACATGAAAAGATGAAATCAAACTCATGAGATGCACAAACAAAATGATAATCTTCATTGATCAGCTTTGTGAATTACATAATCAAACAGAAAAACAACATTGGAAATTCTCTCTACAAGTTTTTCGGTCGAAAAGTCGAACATTTCGAACATAAATGAAATTTATCCTTGAAATTTTTGGCACTACTTTTCGATCGAAAACATTAGACTTTCCGGTCGAAAAGATATTTCGACTCCGTCAAGCAAACTTTTCGGGCAATTCAACGGATGAAGACTTAAATCGACCAAAAACTCTCTGTGCTTATCCGAATAAAAAATCAGGGCCCTAAACTTGTTGTAAACTTCATCTCCATCAATTTTGACTTCAAAACTACAAAAATGGCACACAAATTACTCCAATTCGATCAAATTTTGATGAAAATACTTCTTGAATACCAAGAGCTTTAACCAACAGCTATGATACCACTTGTGGTTACCTCTGATCTGCTGATATTCAAGAACAAACTCTCCAAACAATCTCTAGAAAGGAGAAAACAATCCAGAAATGAAGCAACACTGAGAAGATCGAATCAACTACCAACATGAAAGGATGAAATCAAACTCATGAGATGCACAATCAAAATGATAATCTTCATTGATCAGCTTTGTGAATTACATAATCAAACAGCAAAACAACAATGGAAATTCTCTCTACAAGTTTTTCGGTCGAAAAGTCGAAGATTTCAAACACAAATGAAATTTATCCTTGAAATTTTTGGCACTACTTTTCGATCGAAAACGGTAGACTTTCCGGTCGAAAAGATATTTCAGCTCCGTCAAGTAAACTTTTCGGGCAATTCAACGGATGAACACTTGAATCGACCAAAAACTCTCTGTGATGATCTGAATAAAAAATAGGCCCCAAACTTGTTGTAAACTTCATCTCCATCAATTTTGGCTCCAAAACTACAAAAATGGCACACAAATTACTCCAATTCGATCAAATTTTGATGAAAATACTTCTTGAATACCAAGAGCTTTAACCAACATCTCTGATACCACTTGTGGTTCCCTCTGATCTGCTGATATTCACGAACAAACTCTTCAAACAATCTCTGGAACGACCGAAACAATCCAGAAATGAAGCAACACCGAGAAGATCGAATCAACTACCAACATAGAAGGATGAAATCAAACTCATGAGATGCACAATCAAAATGATAATCTTCATTGATCAGATTTGTGAATTACATAATCAAACAGCAAAACAACAATGGAAATTCTCTCTACAAGTTTTTCGGTCGAAAAGTCAAAGATTTAGATCACAGATGAACTTTATCCTTGAAATTTTTGGCACTACTATTCGATCGAAAACAGTAGACTTTCCGGTCGAAAAGATATTTCGACTCCGTCAAGCAAGCTTTTCGGGCAATTCAACGGATGAACACTTGAATCGACCAAAAACTCTCTGTGATGATCCGAATAAAAAACCAGGGCCCCAAACCTGTTGTAAACTTCATCTCCATCAATTTTGGCTTCAAAACTACAAAAATGGCACACAAATTACTCCAATTCGATCAAATTTTGATGAAAATACTTCTTGAATACCAAGAGCTTTAACCAAAAGCTCTGATACCACTTGTGGTTCCCTCTGATCTACTGATATTCAAGAACAAACTCTTCAAACAATCTCTGGAATGGCGGAAACAATCCAAAAATCAAGCAACACCGAGAAGATCGAATCAACTACCAACATGAAAGGATGAAATCAAACTCATGAGATGCACAATCACAATGATAATCTTCATTGATCAGCTTTGTGAATTACATAATCAAACAGCAAAACAACAATGGAATTTCTCTCTACAAGTTTTTCGGTCGAAAAGTCGAAGATTTCGAACACAAATGAAATTTATCCTTGAAATTTTGGCACTACTTTTCGATCGAAAACAGTAGACGTTCCGGTCGAAAAGATATTTTGACTCCGCCAAGCAAAACTTTTCGGGCAATTCAACGGATGAACACTTGAATCGACCAAAAACTCTCTGTGATGATCCGAATAAAAAACCAGGGCCCCAAACCTGTTGTAAACTTCATCTCCATCAATTTTGGCTTCAAAACTACAAAAATGGCACACAAATTACTCCAATTCGATCAAATTTTGATGAAAATACTTCTTGAATACCAAGAACTTTAACCAACAGCTCTGATACCACTTGTGGTTCCCTCTAATCTGCTGATATTCAAGAACAAACTCTTCAAACAATCTCTAGTATGGCGTAAACAATCCAAAAATCAAGCAACACCGAGAAGATCGAATCAACTACCAACATGAAAGGATGAAATCAAACTCATGACATACACAATCAAAATGATAATTTTCATTGATCAGCTTTGTGAATTACATAATCAAACAGCAAAACAACAAATGAATTTCTCTCTACAAGTTTTTCGGTCGAAAAGTCGAAGATTTCGAACACAGATGAAATTTATCCTTGAAATTTTTGGCACTACTTTTCGATCGAAAACAGTAGACTTTCCGGTCGAAAAGATATTTCGACTCCGTCAAGCAAACTTTTCGGGCAATTCAACGGATGAACACTTGAATCGACCAAAAACTCTCTGTGATGATCCGAATAAAAAATCAGGGCCCCAAACCTGTTGTGAACTTCATCTCCATCAATTTTGGCTTCATAACTACAAAAATGGCACACAAATTACTCCAATTCGATCAAATTTTGATGAAAATACTTCTTGAATACCAAGAGCTTTAACCAAAAGCTCTGATACCACTTGTGGTTCCCTCTGATCTACTGATATTCAAGAACAAACTCTTCAAACAATCTCTGGAATGGCGGAAAAAATCCAAAAATCAAGCAACACCGAGAAGATCGAATCAACTACCAACATGGAAGGATGAAATCAAACTCATGAGATGCACAATCACAATGATAATCTTCATTGATCAGCTTTGTGAATTACATAATCAAACAGCAAAACAACAATGGAATTTCTCTCTACAAGTTTTTCGGTCGAAAAGTCGAAGATTTCGAACACAAATGAAATTTATCCTTGAAATTTTGGCACTACTTTTCGATCGAAAACAGCAGACTTTCCGGTCGAAAAGATATTTTGACTCCGCCAAGCAAAACTTTTCGGGCAATTCAACGGATGAACACTTGAATCGACCAAAAACTCTCTGTGATGATCCGAATAAAAAATCAGGGCCCCAAACCTGTTGTGAACTTCATCTCCATCAATTTTGGCTTCAAAACTACAAAAATGGCACACAAATTACTCCAATTCGATCAAATTTTGATGAAAATACTTCTTGAATACCCAGAACTTTAACCAACAGCTCTGATACCACTTGTGGTTCCCTCTGATCTGTTGATATTCAAGAACAAACTCTTCAAACAATCTCTAGAATGGCGAAAACAATCCAGAAATCAAGAAACACCGAGAAGATCGAATCAACTACCAACATGAAAAGATGAAATCAAACTCATGAGATGCACAAACAAAATGATAATCTTCATTGATCAGCTTTGTGAATTACATAATCAAACAGAAAAACAACATTGGAAATTCTCTCTACAAGTTTTTCGGTCGAAAAGTCGAACATTTCGAACACAAATGAAATTTATCCTTGAAATTTTTGGCACTACTTTTCGATCGAAAACATTAGACTTTCCGGTCGAAAAGATATTTCGACTCCGTCAAGCAAACTTTTCGGGCAATTCAACGGATGAAGACTTAAATCGACCAAAAACTCTCTGTGCTTATCCGAATAAAAAATCAGGGCCCTAAACTTGTTGTAAACTTCATCTCCATCAATTTTGGCTTCAAAACTACAAAAATGGCACACAAATTATTCCAATTCGATCAAATTTTGATGAAAATACTTCTTGAATACCAAGAGCTTTAACCAACAGCTATGATACCACTTGTGGTTACCTCTGATCTGCTGATATTCAAGAACAAACTCTCCAAACAATCTCTAGAAAGGAGAAAACAATCCAGAAATGAAGCAACACTGAGAAGATCGAATCAACTACCAACATGAAAGGATGAAATCAAACTCATGAGATGCACAATCAAAATGATAATCTTCATTGATCAGCTTTGTGAATTACATAAATAAACAGCAAAACAACAATGGAAATTCTCTTTACAAGTTTTTCGGTCGAAAAGTCGAAGATTTCAAACACAAATGAAATTTATCCTTGAAATTTTTGGCACTACTTTTCGATCGAAAACAGTAGGCTTTCCGGTCGAAAAGATATTTCAGCTCCGTCAAGTAAACTTTTCGGGCAATTCAACGGATGAACACTTGAATCGACCAAAAACTCTCTGTGATGATCTGAATAAAAAATAGGCCCCAAACTTGTTGTAAACTTCATCTCCATCAATTTTGGCTCCAAAACTACAAAAATGGCACACAAATTACTCCAATTCGATCAAATTTTGATGAAAATACTTCTTGAATACCAAGAGCTTTAACCAACATCTCTGATACCACTTGTGGTTCCCTCTGATCTGCTGATATTCAGGAACAAACTCTTCAAACAATCTCTGGAACGACCGAAACAATCCAGAAATGAAGCAACACCGAGAAGATCGAATCAACTACCAACATAGAAGGATGAAATCAAACTCATGAGATGCACAATCAAAATGATAATCTTCATTGATCAGATTTGTGAATTACATAATCAAACAGCAAAACAACAATGGAAATTCTCTCTACAAGTTTTTCGGTCGAAAAGTCAAAGATTTAGATCACAGATGAAATTTATCCTTGAAATTTTTGGCACTACTATTCGATCGAAAACAGTAGACTTTCCGGTCGAAAAGATATTTCGACTCCGTCACGCAAGCTTTTCGGGCAATTCAACGGATGAACACTTGAATCGACCAAAAACTCTCTGTGATGATCCGAATAAAAAACCAGGGCCCCAAACCTGTTGTAAACTTCATCTCCATCAATTTTGGCTTCAAAACCACAAAAATGGCACACAAATTACTCCAATTCGATCAAATTTTGATGAAAATACTTCTTGAATACCAAGAGCTTTAACCAAAAGCTCTGATACCACTTGTGGTTCCCTCTGATCTACTGATATTCAAGAACAAACTCTTCAAACAATCTCTGGAATGGCGGAAACAATCCAAAAATCAAGCAACACCGAGAAGATCGAATCAACTACCAACATGAAAGGATGAAATCAAACTCATGAGATGCACAATCACAATGATAATCTTCATTGATCAGCTTTGTGAATTACATAATCAAACAGCAAAACAACAATGGAATTTCTCTCTACAAGTTTTTCGGTCGAAAAGTCGAAGATTTCGAACACAAATGAAATTTATCCTTGAAATTTTGTCACTACTTTTCGATCGAAAACAGTAGACTTTCCGGTCGAAAATATATTTTGACTCCGTCAAGCAAAACTTTTCGGGCAATTCAACGGATGAACACTTGAATCGACCAAAAACTCTCTGTGATGATCCGAATAAAAAATCAGGGCCCCAAACCTGTTGTGAACTTCATCTCCATCAATTTTGGCTTCAAAACTACAAAAATGGCACACAAATTACTCCAATTCGATCAAATTTTGATGAAAATACTTCTTGAATACCCAGAACTTTAACCAACAGCTCTGATACCACTTGTGGTTCCCTCTGATCTGTTGATATTCAAGAACAAACTCTTCAAACAATCTCTAGAATGGCGAAAACAATCCAAAAATCAAGAAACACCGAGAAGATCGAATCAACTACCAACATGAAAAGATGAAATCAAACTCATGAGATGCACAAACAAAATGATAATCTTCATTGATCAGCTTTGTGAATTACATAATCAAACAGAAAAACAACATTGGAAATTCTCTCTACAAGTTTTTCGGTCGAAAAGTCGAACATTTCGAACACAAATGAAATTTATCCTTGAAATTTTTGGCACTACTTTTCGATCGAAAACAGTAGACTTTCCGGTCGAAAAGATATTTCGACTCCGTCAAGCAAACTTTTCGGGCAATTCAACGGATGAAGACTTAAATCGACCAAAAACTCTCTGTGCTTATCCGAATAAAAAATCAGGGCCCTAAACTTGTTGTAAACTTCATCTCCATCAATTTTGGCTTCAAAACTACAAAAATGGCACACAAATTACTCCAATTCGATCAAATTTTGATGAAAATACTTCTTGAATACCAAGAGCTTTAACCAACAGCTATGATACCACTTGTGGTTACCTCTGATCTGCTGATATTCAAGAACAAACTCTCCAAACAATCTCTAGAAAGGAGAAAACAATCCAGAAATGAAGCAACACTGAGAAGATCGAATCAACTACCAACATGAAAGGATGAAATCAAACTCATGAGATGCACAATCAAAATGATAATCTTCATTGATCAGCTTTGTGAATTACATAATCAAACAGCAAAACAACAATGGAAATTCTCTTTACAAGTTTTTCGGTCGAAAAGTCGAAGATTTCAAACACAAATGAAATTTATCCTTGAAATTTTTGGCACTACTTTTCGATCGAAAACAGTAGGCTTTCCGGTCGAAAAGATATTTCAGCTCCGTCAAGTAAACTTTTCGGGCAATTCAACGGATGAACACTTGAATCGACCAAAAACTCTCTGTGATGATCTGAATAAAAAATAGGCCCCAAACTTGTTGTAAACTTCATCTCCATCAATTTTGGCTCCAAAACTACAAAAATGTCACACAAATTACTCCAATTCGATCAAATTTTGATGAAAATACTTCTTGAATACCAAGAGCTTTAACCAACATCTCTGATACCACTTGTGGTTCCCTCTGATCTGCTGATATTCAAGAACAAACTCTTCAAACAATCTCTGGAACGACCGAAACAATCCAGAAATGAAGCAACACCGAGAAGATCGAATCAACTACCAATATAGAAGGATGAAATCAAACTCATGAGATGCACAATCAAAATGATAATCTTCATTGATCAGATTTGTGAATTACATAATCAAACAGCAAAACAACAATGGAAATTCTCTCTACAAGTTTTTCGGTCGAAAAGTCAAAGATTTATATCACAGATGAAATTTATCCTTGAAATTTTTGGCACTACTATTCGATCGAAAACAATAGACTTTCCGGTCGAAAAGATATTTCGACTCCGTCAAGCAAGCTTTTCGGGCATTTCAACGGATGAACACTTAAATCGACCAAAAACTCTCTGTGATTATCCGAATAAAAAACCAAGGCCCCAAACCTGCTGTACACTTCATCTCCATCAATTTTGGCTTCAAAACTACAAAAATGGCACACAAATTACTCTAATTCGATCAAATTTTGATGAAAATACTTCTTGAATACCAAGACCTTTAACCAACAGCTCTGATACCACTTGTGGTTCACTCTAATCTGCTGATATTCAAGAACAAACTCTTCAAACAATCTCTAGAATGGCGGAAACAATCCAAAAATCAACCAACACCGAGAAGATCGAATCAACTACCAACATGAAAGGATGAAATCAAACTCATGAGATGCACAATCAAAATGATAATCTTCATTGATCACCTTTGTGAATTACATAATCAAATAGCAAAACAACAATGGAATTTCTCTCTACAAGTTTTTCGGTCGAAAAGTCGAAGATTTCGAACACAAATGAAATTTATCCTTGAAATTTTTGGCACTACTTTTCGATCGAAAACAGTAGACTTTCCGGTCGAAAAGATATTTCGAGTCCGTCAAGCAAACTTTCCGGGCAATTCAACGGATGAACACTTGAATCGACCAAAAACTCTCTGTGATTATCTGAATAAAAAACCAAGGCCCCAAACCTGCTGTACACTTCATCTCCATCAATTTTGGCTTCAAAACTACAAAAATGGCACACAAATTACTCTAATTCGATCAAATTTTGATGAAAATACTTCTTGAATACCAAGAGCTTTAACCAACAGCTCTGATACCACTTGTGGTTCCCTCTGATCTACTGATATTCAAGAACAAACTCTTCAAACAATCTCTAGAATGGCGGAAACAATCCAGAAATCAAGCAACACCGAGAAGATAGAATCAAGTACCAACATGAAAGGATGGAATCAAACTCATGAGATGCACAATCACAATGATAATCTTCATTAATCAGCTTTGTGAATTACATAATCAAACAACAAAACAATAATGGAATTTCTCTCTACAAGTTTTTCGGTCGAAAAGTCGAAGATTTCGAACACAGATGAAATTTATCCTTGAAATTTTTGGCACTACTTTTCGATCGAAAACAGTAGACTTTCCGGTCGAAAAGATATTTTGACTCCGTCAAGCAAACTTTTCAGGCAATTCAACGGATGAACACTTGAATCGAACAAAAACTCTCTGTGATGATCCGAATAAAAAATCAGGGCCCCAAACCTGTTGTGAACTTCATCTCCATCAATTTTGGCTTCAAAACTACAAAAATGGCACACAAATTACTCCAATTCGATCAAATTTTGATGAAAATACTTCTTGAATACCAAGAGCTTTAACCAACAGCTCTGATACCACTTGTGGTTCCCTGTGATCTACTGATATTCAAGAACAAACTCTTCATACAATCTCTGGAATGGCGGAAACAATCCAAAAATCAAGCAACACCGAGAAGATCGAATCAACTACCAACATGAAAGGATGAAATCAAACTCATGAGATGCACAAACACAATGATAATCTTCATTGATCAGCTTTGTGAATTACATAATCAAACAACAAAACAACAATGGAATTTCTCTCTACAAGTTTTTCGGTCGAAAAGTCAAAGATTTCGAACACAAATGAAATTTATCCTTGAAATTTTTGGCACTACTTTTAAATCGAAAACAGTAGACTTTCCGGTCGAAAAGATATTTTCACTCCGTCAAGCAAACTTTTCGGGCAATTCAACGGATGAACACTTGAATCGACCAAAAACTCTTTGTGATGATCCGAATAAAAAATCAAGGCCCCAAACCTGTTGTGAAATTCATCTCCATCAATTTTGGCTTCAAAACTACAAAAATGGCACACAAATTACTCCAATTCGATCAAATTTTGATGAAAATACTTCTTGAATACCAAGAGCTTTAACCAACAGCTCTGATACCACTTGTGGTTCCCTCTGATCTGCTGATATTCAAGAACAAACTCTTCAAACAATCTCTCGATTGGCGAAAACAATCCAGAAATCAAGCAACACCGAGAAGATCCAATCAACTACCAACATGAAAAGATGGAATCAAACACATGAGATGCACAATCAAAATGATAATCTTCATTGATCAGATTTGTGAATTACATAATCAAACAGCAAAACAACAATGGAAATTCTCTCTACAAGTTTTTCTGTCGAAAAGTCGAACATTTCGAACACAGATGAAATTTATCCTTGAAATTTTTGGCAAAACTTTTCGATCGAAAACAGTAGACTTTCCGGTCGAAAAGATATTTCGCTCCGTCAAGCAAACTTTTCGGGCAATTCAACGGATGAACACTTGAATCGACCAAAAACTCTCTGTGATGATCCGAATAAAAAATCAGGGCCCCAAACCTGTTGTGAACCTTATCTCCATCAATTTTGGATTCAAAACTACAAAAATGGCACACAAATTACTCCAATTCGATCAAATTTTGATGAAAATACTTCTTGAATACCAAGAGCTTTAACCAACAGCTCTGATACCACTTGTGGTTCCCTCTGATCTGCTGATATTCAAGAACAAACTCTTCAAACAATCTCTCGAATGGCGAAAACAATCCACAAATCAAGCAACACCGAGAAGATCGAATCAACTACCAACATGAAAGGAGGGAATCAAACTCATGAGATGCACAATCAAAATGATAATCTTCATTGATCAGATTTGTGAATTACATAATTAAACAGCAAAACAACAATGGAAATTCTCTCTACAAGTTTTTCGGTCGAAAAGTCAAACATTTCGAACACAGATGAAATTTATCCTTGAAATTTTTGGCACTACTTTTCGATCGAAAACAGTAGACTTTCCGGTCAAAAAGATATTTCGCTCCGTCAAGCAAACTTTTCGGGCAATTCAACGGATGAACACTTGAATCGACCAAAAACTCTCTGTGATGATCCGAATAAAAAATCAGGGCCCCAAACCTGTTGTGAACTTCATCTCCATCAATTTTGGCTTCAAAACTACAAAAATGGCACACAAATTACTCCAATTCGATCAAATTTTGATGAAAATACTTCTTGAATACCAAGAGCTTTAACCAACAGCTCTGATACCACTTGTGGTTCTCTCTGATCTACTGATATTCAAGAACAAACTCTTCAAACAATCTCTGGAATGGGGGAAACAATCCAAAAATCAAGCAACACCGAGAAGATCGAATCAAGTACCAACATGAAAGGATGGAATCAAACTCATGAGATGCACAATCACAATGATAATCTTCATTAATCAGCTTTGTGAATTACATAATCAAACAGCAAAACAACAATGGAATTTCTCTCTACAAGTTTTTCGGTCGAAAAGTCGAAGATTTCGAACACAGATGAAATTTATCCTTGAAATTTTTGGCACTACTTTTCGATCGAAAACAGTAGACTTTCCGGTCGAAAAGATATTTTGACTCCGTCAAGCAAACTTTTCGGGCAATTCAACGAATGAACACTTGAATCGACCAAAAACTCTCTGTGATGATCCGAATAAAAAATCAGGGCCCCAAACCTGTTGTGAACTTCATCTCCATCAATTTTGGCTTCAAAACTACAAAAATGGCACACAAATTACTCCAATTCGATAAAATTTTGATGAAAATACTTCTTGAATACCGAGAGCTTTAACCAACAGCTCTGATACCACTTGTGGTTCCCTCTGATCTGCTGATATTCAAGAACAAACTCTTTAAACAATCTCTAGCATGGCGAAAACAATCCAGAAATCAAGCAACACCGAGAAGATCGAATCAACTACCAACATGAAAGGATGAAATCAAACTCATGAGATGCACAATCAAAATGATAATCTTCATTGATCAACTTTGTGAATTACATAATCAAACAGAAAAACAACATTGGAAATTCTCTCTACAAGTTTTTCGGTCGAAAAGTCGAACATTTCGAACACAAATGAAATTTATCCTTGAAATTTTTGGCACTACTTTTCGATCGAAAACAGTAGACATTCCGGTCAAAAAGATATTTCGCTCCGTCAAGCAAACTTTTCGGGCAATTCAACGGATGAACACTTAAATCGACCAAAAACTCTCTGTGATTATCCGAATAAAAAACCAAGGCCCCAAACCTGCTGTACACTTCATCTCCATCAATTTTGGCTTCAAAACTACAAAAATGGCACACAAATTACTCTAATTCGATCAAATTTTGATGAAAATACTTCTTGAATACCAAGAGCTTTAACCAACAGCTATGATACCACTTGTGGTTACCTCTAATCTGCTGATATTCAAGAACAAACTCTTCACACAATCTCTCGAATGGCGAAAACAATCCAGAAATCAAGCAACACCGAGAAGATCGAATCAACTACCAACATGAAAGGATGGAATCAAACTCATGAGATGCATAATCAAAATGATAATCTTCATTGATCAGATTTGTGAATTACATAATCAAACAGCAAAACAACAATGGAAATTCTATCTACAAGTTTTTCGGTCGAAAAGTCAAACATTTCGAACATAGATGAAATTTATCCTTGAAATTTTTGGCACTACTTTTCGATCGAAAACTGTAGACTTTCCGGTCGAAAAGATATTTCGACTCCGTCAAGCAAACTTTTCGAGCAATTCAACGGATGAACACTTAAATAGAACCAAAAACTCTCTGTGATTATCCGAATAAAAAATCAGGGCCCTAAACCTGTTGTAAACTTCATCTCCATCAATTTTGGCTTCAAAACTACAAAAAAATGGCACGGAAATTACTCCAATTCGATCAAATTTTGATGAAATAACTTCTTGAATACCAAGAGCTTTAACCAACAGCTCTGATACCACTTGTGGTTCCCTCTGATCTGCTGATATTCAAGAACAAACTCTTCAAACAATCTCTCGAATGGCGAAAACAATCCAGAAATCAAGCAACACCGAGAAGATCGAATCAACTACCAACATGAAAGGATGGAATCAAACTCATGAGATGCACAATCAAAATGATAATCTTCATTGATCAGATTTGTGAATTACATAATCAAACAGCAAAACAACAATGGAAATTCTCTCTACAAGTTTTTCGGTCGAAAAGTCAAACATTTCGAACACAGATGAAATTTATCCTTGAAATTTTTGGCACTACTTTTCGATCGAAAACTGTAGACTTTCCGGTCGAAAAGATATTTCGACTTCGTCAAGCAAACTTTTCGTGCAATTCAACGGATGAACACTTAAATAGAACCAAAAAGTCTCTGTGATTATCCGAATAAAAAATCAGGGCCCTAAACCTGTTGTAAACTTCATCTCCATCAATTTTGGCTTCAAAACTACAAAAAATGGCACGGAAATTACTCCAATTCGATCAAATTTTGATGAAAAAACTTCTTGAATACCAAGAGCTTTAACCAACAGCTCTGATACCACTTGTGGTTCCCTTTGATCTGCTGATATTCAAGAACAAACTCTTCAAACATTCTCTGGAATGGCGGAAACAATCCAGAAATTAAGCAACACCGAGAAGATCAAATCAACTACCAACCTGAAAGGATGAAATCAAACTCATGAGATGCATAATCAAAATGATAATCTTTATTGATCAGCTTTGTGAATTACATAATCAAACAGCAAAACAACAAGGGAAATTCTCTGTACAAGTTTTTCGGTCGAAAAGTCGAAGATTTCTATCACACATGAAATTTATCCTTGAAATTTTTGGCACTACTTTTCGATCGAAAACAGTAGACTTTCCGGTCGAAAAGATATTTCGACTCCGTCAAGCAAACTTTTCGGGCAATTCAACGGATGAACACTTGAATCGAACAAAAACTCTCTATGATGATCCGAATAAAAAACCAGGGCCCCAAACCTGTTGTAAACTTCATCTCCATCAATTTTAGCTTCAAAACTACAAAAATGGCACACAAATTACTCCAATTTGATCAAATTTTGATGAAAATACTTCTTGAATACCAAGAAATTTAACCAACAGCTCTGATACCACTTGTGGTTCCCTCTAATCTGCTGATATTCAAGAACAAACTCTTCAAACAATCTCTGGAATGGCGGAAACAATCCAAAATCAAGCAACACCGAGAAGATCGAATCAACTACCAACATGAAAGGATGAAATTAAACTCATGAGATGCACAATCAAAATGATAATTTTCATTGATCAGCTTTGTGAATTACATAATCAAACAGCAAAACAACAATGGAATTTCTCTCTACAAGTTTTTCGGTCAAAAAGTCGAAGATTTCGAACACAGATGAAATTTATCCTTAAAATTTTTGGTACTACTTTTCGATCGAAAACAGTAGACTTTCCGGTCGAAAAGATATTTCGACTCCGTCAAACAAACTTTTCGGGCAATTCAACGGATGAACACTTAAATCGACCAAAAACTATCTGTGATGATCCGAATAAAAAATCAGGGCCCCAAACCTGTTGTGAACTTCATCTCCATCAATTTTGGCTTCAAAACTACAAAAATGGCACACAAATTACTCCAATTCGATCAAATTTTGATGAAAATACTTCTTGAATACCAAGAAATTTAACCAACAGCTCTGATACCACTTGTGGTTCCCTCTAATCTGCTGATATTCAAGAACAAACTCTTCAAACAATCTCTGGAATGCCGGAAACAATCCAAAAATCAAGCAACACCGAGAAGATCGAATCAACTACCAACATGAAAGGATGAAATCAAACTCATGAGATGCACAATCACAATGATAATCCTCATTGATCAGCTTTGTGAATTACATAATCAAACAGCAAAACAACACTGGAATTTCTCTCTACAAGTTTTTCGGTCGAAAAGTCAGAGATTTCGAACACAGATGAAATTTATCCTTGAAATTTTTGGCACTACTTTTCGATCGAAAACAGTAGACTTTCCGGTCGAAAAGATATTTCGACTCCGTCAAGCAAACTTTTCGGGCAATTCAACGGATGAACACTTGAATCGAACAAAAACTCTCTGTGATGATCCGAATAAAAAACCAGGGCCCCAAACCTGTTGTAAACTTCATCTCCATCAATTTTAGCTTCAAAACTACAAAAATGGCACACAAATTACTCCAATTCGATCAAATTTTGATGAAAATACTTCTTGAATACCAAGAAATTTAACCAACAGCTCTGATACCACTTGTGGTTCCCTCTAATCTGCTGATATTCAAGAACAAACTCTTCAAACAATCTCTGGAATGGCGGAAACAATCCAAAAATCAAGCAACACCGAGAAGATCGAATCAACTACCAACATGAAAGGATGAAATCAAACTCATGAGATGCACAATCACAATGATAATCCTCATTGATCAGCTTTGTGAATTACATAATCAAACAGCAAAACAACACTGGAATTTCTCTCTACAAGTTTTTCGGTCGAAAAGTCGAAGATTTCGAACACATATGAAATTTATCCTTGAAATTTTTGGCACTACTTTTCGATCGAAAACAGTAGTCTTTCCGGTCGAAAAGATATTTCAACTCCGTCAAGCAAACTTTTCGCGCAATTCGACGGATGAACACTTGAATCGAACAAAAACTCTCTGTGATGATCCGAATAAAAAACCAGGGCCCCAAACCTGTTGTAAATTTCATCTCCATCAATTTTAGCTTCAAAACTACAAAAATGGCACACAAATTACTCCAATTCGATCAAATTTTGATGAAAATACTTCTTGAATACCAAGAAATTTAACCAACAGCTCTGATACCACTTGTGGTACCCTCTAATCTGCTGATATTCAAGAACAAACTCTTCAAACAATCTCTCGAATGGCGAAAACAATCCAGAAATCAAGCAACACCGAGAAGATCGAATCAACTACCAACATGAAAGGATGGAATCAAACTCATGAGATGCACAATCAAAATGATAATCTTCATTGATCAGATTTGTGAATTACATAATCAAACAGCAAAACAACAATGGAAATTCTCTCTACAAGTTTTTCGGTCGAAAAGTCAAACATTTCGAACACAGATGAAATTTATCCTTGAAATTTTTGGCACTACTTTTCGATCGAAAACTGTAGACTTTCCGGTCGAAAAGATATTTCGACTCCGTCAAGCAAACTTTTCGGGCAATTCAACGGATGAACACTTGAATAGACCAAAAACTCTCTGTGATAATCCGAATAAAAAATCAGGGCCCCAAACCTGTTGTGAATTTCATCTCCATCAATTTTGGCTTCAAAACTACAAAAATGGCACACAAATTACTCCAATTCGATCAAATTTTGATGAAAATACTTCTTGAATACCCAGAGCTTTAACCAACAGCTCTGATACCACTTGTGGTTCCCTCTGATCTGCTGATATTCAAGAACAAACTCTTCAAACAATCTCTAGAATGGCGAAAACAATCCAGAAATCAAGCAACACCTAGAAGATCGAATCAACTACCAACATGAAAGGATGAAATCAAACTCATGAGATGCACAATCAAAATGATAATCTTCATTGATCAGCTTTGTGAATTACATAATCAAACAGAAAAACAACATTGGAAATTCTCTCTACAAGTTTTTCGGTCGAAAAGTTAAACATTTCGAACACAGATGAAATTTATCCTTGAAATTTTTGGCACTACTTTTCGATCGAAAACAGTAGACTTTCTGGTCGAAAAGATATTTCGACTCCGTCAAGCAAACTTTTCGGGCAATTCAACGGATGAACACTTAAATCGACCAAAAACTCTCTGTGATTATCCGAATAAAAAATCAGGGTCCTAAACCTGTTGTAAACTTCATCTCCCTCAATTTTGGCTTCAAAACTACAAAAATGGCACACAAATTACTCCAATTCGATCAAATTTTGACGAAAATACTTCTTGAATACCAAGAGCTTTAACCAACAGCTATGATACCACTTGTGGTTACCTCTGATCTGCTGATATTCAAGAACAAACTCTCCAAACAATCTCTGGAAAGGCGAAAACAATCCAGAAATGAAGCAACACTGAGAAGATCGAATCAACTACCAACATGAAAGGATGAAATCAAACTCATGAGATGCACAATCAAAATGATAATCTTTATTGATCAGCTTTGTGAATTACATAATCAAACAGCAAAACAACAAGGGAAATTCTCTCTACAATTTTTTCGGTCGAAAAGTCGAAGATTTCGATCACAGATGAAATTTATCCTTGAAATTTTTGGCACTACTTTTCGATCGAAAACAGTAGACTTTCCGGTCGAAAAGATATTTCGACTCCGTCAAGCAAACTTTTCGGGCAATTCAACGGATGAACACTTGAATCGAACAAAAACTCTCTGTGATGATCCGAATAAAAAACCAGGGCCCCAAACCTGTTGTAAACTTCATCTCCATCAATTTTAGCTTCAAAACTACAAAAATGGCACACAAATTACTTCAATTCAATCAAATTTTGATGAAAATACTTCTTGAATACCAAGAAATTTAACCAACAGCTCTGATACCACTTGTGGTTCCCTCTAATCTGCTGATATTCAAGAACAAACTCTTCAAACAATCTCTCGAATGGCGGAAACAATCCAAAAATCAAGCAACACCGAGAAGATCGAATCAACTACCAACATGAAAGGATGAAATCAAACTCATGAGATGCACAATCAAAATGATAATTTTCATTGATCAGCTTTGTGAATTACATAATCAAACAGCAAAACAACAATGGAATTTCTCTCTACAAGTTTTTCGGTCGAAAAGTCGAAGATTTCGAACACAGATGAAATTTATCCTTAAAATTTTTGGTACTACTTTTCGATCGAAAACAGTAGACTTTCCGGTTGAAAAGATATTTCGACTCCGTCAAGCAAACTTTTCGGGCAATTCAACGGATGAACACTTGAATCGACCAAAAACTCTCTGTGATGATCCGAATAAAAAATCAGGGCCCCAAACCTGTTGTGAACTTCATCTCCATCAATTTTGGCTTCAAAACTACAAAAATGGCACACAAATTACTCCAATTCGATCAAATTTTGATGAAAATACTTCTTGAATACCAAGAGCTTTAACCAACAGCTCTGATATCACTTGTGGTTCCCTCTGATCTACTGATATTCAAGAACAAACTCTTCAAACAATCTCTGGAATGGCGGAAACAATCCAAAAATCAAGCAACACCGAGAAGATCTAATCAACTACCAACATGAAAGGATGAAATCAAACTCATGAGATGCACAATCACAATGATAATCCTCATTGATCAACTTTGTGAATTACATAATCAAACAGTAAAACAACACTGGAATTTCTCTCTACAAGTTTTTCGGTCGAAAAGTCGAAGATTTCGAACACAGATGAAATTTATCCTTGAAATTTTTGGCACTACTTTTCGATCGAAAACAGTAAACTTTCCGGTCGAAAAGATATTTTGACTCCGTCAAGCAAACTTTTCGGGCAATTCAACGGATGAACACTTGAATAGACCAAAAACTCTCTGTGATAATCCGAATAAAAAATCAGGGCCCCAAACCTGTTGTGAATTTCATCTCCATCAATTTTGGCTTCAAAACTACAAAAATGGCACACAAATTACTCCAATTCGATCAAATTTTGATGAAAATACTTCTTGAATACCCAGAGCTTTAACCAACAGCTCTGATACCACTTGTGGTTCCCTCTGATCTGCTGATATTCAAGAACAAACTCTTCAAACAATCTCTAGAATGGCGAAAACAATCCAGAAATCAAGCAACACCTAGAAGATCGAATCAACTACCAACATGAAAGGATGAAATCAAACTCATGAGATGCACAATCAAAATGATAATCTTCATTGATCAGCTTTGTGAATTACATAATCAAACAGAAAAACAACATTGGAAATTCTCTCTACAAGTTTTTCAGTCGAAAAGTCGAACATTTCGAACACAAATGAAATTTATCCTTGAAATTTTTGGCACTACTTTTCGATCGAAAACAGTAGACTTTCCGGTCGAAAAGATATTTCGACTCCGTCAAGCAAACTTTTCGGGCAATTCAACGGATGAACACTTAAATCGACCAAAAACTCTCTGTGATTATCCGAATAAAAAATCAGGGTCCTAAACCTGTTGTAAACTTCATCTCCCTCAATTTTGGCTTCAAAACTACAAAAATGGCACACAAATTACTCCAATTCGATCAAATTTTGACGAAAATACTTCTTGAATACCAAGAGCTTTAACCAACAGCTATGATACCACTTGTGGTTACCTCTGATCTGCTGATATTCAAGAACAAACTCTCCAAACAATCTCTGGAAAGGCGAAAACAATCCAGAAATGAAGCAACACTGAGAAGATCGAATCAACTACCAACATGAAAGGATGAAATCAAACTCATGAGATGCACAATCAAAATGATAATCTTTATTGATCAGCTTTGTGAATTACATAATCAAACAGCAAAACAACAAGGGAAATTCTCTCTACAATTTTTTCGGTCGAAAAGTCGAAGATTTCGATCACAGATGAAATTTATCCTTGAAATTTTTGGCACTACTTTTCGATCGAAAACAGTAGACTTTCCGGTCGAAAAGATATTTCGACTCCGTCAAGCAAACTTTTCGGGCAATTCAACGGATGAACACTTGAATCGAACAAAAACTCTCTGTGATGATCCGAATAAAAAACCAGGGCCCCAAACCTGTTGTAAACTTCATCTCCATCAATTTTAGCTTCAAAACTACAAAAATGGCACACAAATTACTTCAATTCAATCAAATTTTGATGAAAATACTTCTTGAATACCAAGAAATTTAACCAACAGCTCTGATACCACTTGTGGTTCCCTCTAATCTGCTGATATTCAAGAACAAACTCTTCAAACAATCTCTCGAATGGCGGAAACAATCCAAAAATCAAGCAACACCGAGAAGATCGAATCAACTACCAACATGAAAGGATGAAATCAAACTCATGAGATGCACAATCAAAATGATAATTTTCATTGATCAGCTTTGTGAATTACATAATCAAACAGCAAAACAACAATGGAATTTCTCTCTACAAGTTTTTCGGTCGAAAAGTCGAAGATTTCGAACACAGATGAAATTTATCCTTAAAATTTTTGGTACTACTTTTCGATCGAAAACAGTAGACTTTCCGGTTGAAAAGATATTTCGACTCCGTCAAGCAAACTTTTCGGGCAATTCAACGGATGAACACTTGAATCGACCAAAAACTCTCTGTGATGATCCGAATAAAAAATCAGGGCCCCAAACCTGTTGTGAACTTCATCTCCATCAATTTTGGCTTCAAAACTACAAAAATGGCACACAAATTACTCCAATTCGATCAAATTTTGATGAAAATACTTCTTGAATACCAAGAGCTTTAACCAACAGCTCTGATATCACTTGTGGTTCCCTCTGATCTACTGATATTCAAGAACAAACTCTTCAAACAATCTCTGGAATGGCGGAAACAATCCAAAAATCAAGCAACACCGAGAAGATCTAATCAACTACCAACATGAAAGGATGAAATCAAACTCATGAGATGCACAATCACAATGATAATCCTCATTGATCAACTTTGTGAATTACATAATCAAACAGTAAAACAACACTGGAATTTCTCTCTACAAGTTTTTCGGTCGAAAAGTCGAAGATTTCGAACACAGATGAAATTTATCCTTGAAATTTTTGGCACTACTTTTCGATCGAAAACAGTAAACTTTCCGGTCGAAAAGATATTTTGACTCCGTCAAGCAAACTTTTCGGGCAATTCAACGGATGAACACTTGAATAGACCAAAAACTCTCTGTGATAATCCGAATAAAAAATCAGGGCCCCAAACCTGTTGTGAATTTCATCTCCATCAATTTTGGCTTCAAAACTACAAAAATGGCACACAAATTACTCCAATTCGATCAAATTTTGATGAAAATACTTCTTGAATACCCAGAGCTTTAACCAACAGCTCTGATACCACTTGTGGTTCCCTCTGATCTGCTGATATTCAAGAACAAACTCTTCAAACAATCTCTAGAATGGCGAAAACAATCCAGAAATCAAGCAACACCTAGAAGATCGAATCAACTACCAACATGAAAGGATGAAATCAAACTCATGAGATGCACAATCAAAATGATAATCTTCATTGATCAGCTTTGTGAATTACATAATCAAACAGAAAAACAACATTGGAAATTCTCTCTACAAGTTTTTCAGTCGAAAAGTCGAACATTTCGAACACAAATGAAATTTATCCTTGAAATTTTTGGCACTACTTTTCGATCGAAAACAGTAGACTTTCCGGTCGAAAAGATATTTCGACTCCGTCAAGCAAACTTTTCGGGCAATTCAACGGATGAACACTTAAATCGACCAAAAACTCTCTGTGATTATCCGAATAAAAAATCAGGGCCCTAAACCTGTTGTAAACTTCATCTCCGTCAATTTTGGCTTCAAAACTACAAAAATGGCACACAAATTACTCCAATTCGATCAAATTTTGATGAAAATACTTCTTGAATACCAAGAGCTTTAACCAACAGCTATGATACCACTTGTGGTTACCTCTGATCTGCTGATATTCAAGAACAAACTCTCCAAACAATCTCTGGAAAGGCGAAAACAATCGAGAAATGAAGCAACACTGAGAAGATCGAATCAACTACCAACATGAAAGGATGAAATCAAACTCATGAGATGCACAATCAAAATGATAATCTTCATTGATTAGCTTTGTGAATTACATAAGAATACAGCAAAACAACAATGGAAATTCTCTCTACAAGTTTTTCGGTCGAAAAGTCGAAGATTTCAAACACAAATGAAATTTATCCTTGAAATTTTTGGCACTACTTTTCGATCGAAAACAGTAAACTTTCCGGTCGAAAAGATATTTTGACTCCGTCAAGCAAACTTTTCGGGCAATTCAACGGATGAACACTTGAATAGACCAAAAACTCTCTGTGATAATCCGAATAAAAAATCAGGGCCCCAAACCTGTTGTGAATTTCATCTCCATCAATTTTGGCTTCAAAACTACAAAAATGGCACACAAATTACTCCAATTCGATCAAATTTTGATGAAAATACTTCTTGAATACCAAGAGCTTTAACCAACAGCTCTGATACCACTTGTGGTTCCCTCTGATCTACTGATATTCAAGAACAAACTCTTCAAACAATCTCTAGAATGGCGAAAACAATCCAGAAATCAAGCAACACCTAGAAGATCGAATCAACTACCAACATGAAAGGATGAAATCAAACTCATGAGATGCACAATCAAAATGATAATCTTCATTGATTAGCTTTGTGAATTACATAATCAAACAGAAAAACAACATTGGAAATTCTCTCTACAAGTTTTTCGGTCGAAAAGTCGAACATTTCGAACACAAATGAAATTTATCCTTGAAATTTTTGGCACTACTTTTCGATCGAAAACAGTAGACTTTCCGGTCGAAAAGATATTTCGACTCCGTCAAGCAAACTTTTCGGGCAATTCAACGGATGAACACTTGAATCGAACAAAAACTCTCTGTGATGATCCGAATAAAAAACCAGGGCCCCAAACCTGTTGTAAACTTCATCTCCATCAATTTTAGCTTCAAAACTACAAAAATGGCACACAAATTACTCCAATTCGATCAAATTTTGATGAAAATACTTCTTGAATACCAAGAAATTTAACCAACAGCTCTGATACCACTTGTGGTTCCCTCTAATCTGCTGATATTCAAGAACAAACTCTTCAAACAATCTCTGGAATGGCGGAAACAATCCAAAAATCAAGCAACACCGAGAAGATCGAATCAACTACCAACATGAAAGGATGAAATCAAACTCATGAGATGCACAATCACAATGATAATCCTCATTGATCAGCTTTGTGAATTACATAATCAAACAGCAAAACAACACTGGAATTTCTCTCTACAAGTTTTTCGGTCGAAAAGTCGAAGATTTCGAACACAAGATGAAATTTATCCTTGAAATTTTTGGCACTACTTTTCGATCGAAAACAGAAGACTTTCCGGTCGAAAAGATATTTCGACTCCGTCAAGCAAACTTTTCGGGCAATTCAACGGATGAACACTTGAATCGAACAAAAACACTCTGTGATGATCCGAATAAAAAACCAGGGCCCCAAACCTGTTGTAAACTTCATCTCCATCAATTTTAGCTTCAAAACTACAAAAATGGCACACAAATTACTCCAATTCGATCAAATTTTGATGAAAATACTTCTTGAATACCAAGAAATTTAACCAACAGCTCTGATACCACTTGTGGTTCCCTCTAATCTGCTGATATTCAAGAACAAACTCTTCAAACAATCTCTGGAATGGCGGAAACAATCCAAAAATCAAGCAACACCGAGAAGATCGAATCAACTACCAACATGAAAGGATGAAATCAAACTCATGAGATGCACAATCACAATGATAATCCTCATTGATCAGCTTTGTGAATTACATAATCAAACAGCAAAACAACACTGGAATTTCTCTCTACAAGTTTTTCGGTCGAAAAGTCGAAGATTTCGAACACAAGATGAAATTTATCCTTGAAATTTTTGGCACTACTTTTCGATCGAAAACAGAAGACTTTCCGGTCGAAAAGATATTTCGACTCCGTCAAGCAAACTTTTCGGGCAATTCAACGGATGAACACTTGAATCGAACAAAAACACTCTGTGATGATCCGAATAAAAAACCAGGGCCCCAAACCTGTTGTAAACTTCATCTCCATCAATTTTAGCTTCAAAACTACAAAAATGGCACACAAATTACTCCAATTCGATCAAATTTTGATGAAAGTACTTCTTGAATACCAAGAAATTTAACCAACAGCTCTGATACCACTTGTGGTTCCCTCTAATCTGCTGATATTCAAGAACAAACTCTTCACACAATCTCTGGAATGGCGGAAACAATCCAAAAATCAAGCCACACCGAGAAGATCGAATCAACTACCAACATGAAAGGATGAAATCAAACTCATTAGATGCACAATCAAAATGATAATCTTCATTGATCAGCTTTGTGAATTACATAATCAAACAGCAAAACAACAATGGAATTTCTCTCTACAAGTTTTTCGGTCGAAAAGTCGAAGATTTCGAACACAGATGAAATTTATCCTTAAAATTTTTGGTACTACTTTTCGATCGAAAACAGTAGACTTTCCGGTCGAAAAGATATTTCGACTCCGTCAAGCAAACTTTTCGGGCAATTCAACGGATGAACACTTGAATCGACCAAAAACTATCTGTGATGATCCGAATAAAAAATCAGGGCCCCAAACCTGCTGTACACTTCATCTCCATCAATTTTGGCTTCAAAACTACAAAAATGGCACACAAATTACTCCAATTCGATCAAATTTTGATGAAAATACTTCTTGAATACCAAGAGCTTTAACCAACAGCTCTGATATCACTTGTGGTTCCCTCTGATCTACTGATATTCAAGAACAAACTCTTCAAACAATCTCTGGAATGGCGGAAACAATCCAAAAATCAAGCAACACCGAGAAGATCGAATCAACTACCAACATGAAAGGATGAAATCAAACTCATGAGATGCACAATCACAATGATAATCCTCATTGATCAGCTTTGTGAATTACATAATCAAACAGCAAAACAACACTGGAATTTCTCTCTACAAGTTTTTCGGTCGAAAAGTCGAAGATTTCGAACACAGATGAAATTTATCCTTGAAATTTTTGGCACTACTTTTCGATCGAAAACAGTAGACTTTCCGGTCGAAAAGATATTTCGACTCCGTCAAGCAAACTTTTCGGGCAATTCAACGGATGAACACTTGAATCGAACAAAAACTCTCTGTGATGATCCGAATAAAAAACCAGGGCCCCAAACCTGTTGTAAACTTCATCTCCATCAATTTTAGCTTCAAAACTACAAAAATGGCACACAAATTACTCCAATTCGATCAAATATTGATGAAAATACTTCTTGAATACCAAGAAATTTAACCAACAGCTCTGATACCACTTGTGGTTCCCTCTAATCTGCTGATATTCAAGAACAAACTCTTCAAACAATCTCTCGAATGGCGGAAACAATCCAAAAATCAAGCAACACCGAGAAGATCGAATCAACTACCAACATGAAAGGATGAAATCAAACTCATGAGATGCACAATCAAAATGATAATCTTCATTGATCAGCTTTGTGAATTACATAATCAAACAGCAAAACAACAATGGAATTTCTCTCTACAAGTTTTTCGGTCGAAAAGTCGAAGATTTCGAACACAGATGAAATTTATCCTTAAAATTTTTGGTACTACTTTTCGATCGAAAACAGTAGACTTTCCGGTCGAAAAGATATTTCGACTCCGTCAAGCAAACTTTTCGGGCAATTCAACGGATGAACACTTGAATCGACCAAAAACTATCTGTGATGATCCGAATAAAAAATCAGGGCCCCAAACCTGCTGTACACTTCATCTCCATCAATTTTGGCTTCAAAACTACAAAAATGGCACACAAATTACTCCAATTCGATCAAATTTTGATGAAAATACTTCTTGAATACCAAGAGCTTTAACCAACAGCTCTGATATCACTTGTGGTTCCCTCTGATCTACTGATATTCAAGAACAAACTCTTCAAACAATCTCTGGAATGGCGGAAACAATCCAAAAATCAAGCAACACCGAGAAGATCGAATCAACTACCAACATGAAAGGATGAAATCAAACTCATGAGATGCACAATCACAATGATAATCCTCATTGATCAGCTTTGTGAATTACATAATCAAACAGCAAAACAACACTCGAATTTCTCTCTACAAGTTTTTCGGTCGAAAAGTCGAAGATTTCGAACACAGATGAAATTTATCCTTGAAATTTTTGGCACTACTTTTCGATCGAAAACAGTAGACTTTCCGGTCGAAAAGATATTTCGACTCCGTCAAGCAAACTTTTCGGGTAATTCAACGGATGAACACTTGAATCGAACAAAAACTCTATGTGATGATCCGAATAAAAAACCAGGGCCCCAAACTTGTTGTAAACTTCATCTCCATCAATTTTAGCTTCAAAACTACAAAAATGGCACACAAATTACTCCAATTCGATCAAATTTTGATGAAAATACTTCTTGAATACCAAGAAATTTAACCAACAGCTCTGATACCACTTGTGGTTCCCTCTAATCTGCTGATATTCAAGAACAAACTCTTCAAACAATCTCTGGAATGGCGGAAACAATCCAAAAATCAAGCAACACCGAGAAGATCGAATCAACTACCAACATGAAAGGATGAAATCAAACTCATGAGATGCACAATCACAATGATAATCCTCATTGATCAGCTTTGTGAATTACATAATCAAACAGCAAAACAACAATGGAATTTCTCTCTACAAGTTTTTCGGTCGAAAAGTCGAAGATTTCGAACACAGATGAAATTTATCCTTAAAATTTTTGGTACTAGTTTTCGATCGAAAACAGTAGACTTTCCGGTTGAAAAGATATTTCGACTCCGTCAAGCAAACTTTTCGGGCAATTCAACGGATGAACACTTGAATCGACCAAAAACTCTCTGTGATGATCCGAATAAAAAATCAGGGCCCCAAACCTGTTGTGAACTTCATCTCCATCAATTTTGGCTTCAAAACTACAAAAATGGCACACAAATTACTCCAATTCGATCAAATTTTGATGAAAATACTTCTTGAATACCAAGAGCTTTAACCAACAGCTCTGATATCACTTGTGGTTCCCTCTGATCTACTGATATTCAAGAACAAACTCTTCAAACAATCTCTGGAATGGCGGAAACAATCCAAAAATCAAGCAACACCGAGAAGATCGAATCAACTACCAACATGAAAGGATGAAATCAAACTCGTGAGATGCACAATCACAATGATAATCCTCATTGATCAGCTTTGTGAATTACATAATCAAACAGCAAAACAACACTCGAATTTCTCTCTACAAGTTTTTCGGTCGAAAAGTCGAAGATTTCGAACACAGATGAAATTTATCCTTGAAATTTTTGGCACTACTTTTCGATCAAAAACAGTAAACTTTCCGGTCGAAAAGATATTTTGACTCCGTCAAGCAAACTTTTCGGGCAATTCAACGGATGAACACTTGAATAGACCAAAAACTCTCTGTGATAATCCGAATAAAAAATCAGGGCCCCAAACCTGTTGTGAATTTCATCTCCATCAATTTTGGCTTCAAAACTACAAAAATGGCACACAAATTACTCCAATTCGATCAAATTTTGATGAAAATACTTCTTGAATACCCAGAGCTTTAACCAACAGCTCTGATACCACTTGTGGTTCCCTCTGATCTGCTGATATTCAAGAACAAACTCTTCAAACAATCTCTAGAATGGCGAAAACAATCCAGAAATCAAGCAACACCTAGAAGATTGAATCAACTACCAACATGAAAGGATGAAATCAAACTCATGAGATGCACAATCAAAATGATAATCTTCATTGATCAGCTTTGTGAATTACATAATCAAACAGAAAAACAACATTGGAAATTCTCTCTACAAGTTTTTCGGTCGAAAAGTCGAACATTTCGAACACAAATGAAATTTATCCTTGAAATTTTTGGCACTACTTTTCGATCGAAAACAGTAGACTTTCTGGTCGAAAAGATATTTCGACTCCGTCAAGCAAACTTTTCGGGCAATTCAACGGATGAACACTTAGATCGACCAAAAACTCTCTGTGATTATCCGAATAAAAAATCAGGGCCCTAAACCTGTTGTAAACTTCATCTCCGTCAATTTTGGCTTCAAAACTACAAAAATGGCACACAAATTACTCCAATTCGATCAAATTTTGATGAAAATACTTCTTGAATACCAAGAGCTTTAACCAACAGCTATGATACCACTTGTGGTTACCTCTAATCTGCTGATATTCAAGAACAAACTCTCCAAACAATCTCTGGAAAGGCGAAAACAATCCAGAAATGAAGCAACACTGAGAAGATCGAATCAACTACCAACATGAAAGGATGAAATCAAACTCATGAGATGCACAATCAAAATGATAATCTTCATTGATCAGCTTTGTGAATTACATAATAATACAGCAAAACAACAATGGAAATTCTCTCTACAAGTTTTTCGGTCGAAAAGTCGAAGATTTCAAACACAAATGAAATTTATCCTTGAAATTTTTGGCACTACTTTTCGATCGAAAACAGTAGACTTTCCGGTCGAAAAGATATTTCAGCTCCGTCAAGTAAACTTTTCGGGCAATTCAACGGATGAACACTAGAATCGACCAAAAACTCTCTGTGATGATACGAATAAAAAATCAGGGCCCCAAACTTGTTGTAAACTTCATCTCCATCAATTTTGGCTCCAAAACTACAAAAATGGCACACAAATTACTCCAATTCGATCAAATTTTGATGAAAATACTTCTTGAATACCAAGAGCTTTAACCAACAGCTCTGATACCACTTGTGGTTCCCTCTGATCTGCTGATATTCAAGAACAAACTCTTCAAACAATCTCTGGAATGACGGAAACAATCCAGAAATGAAGCAACACCGAGAAGATCGAATCAACTACCAACATGGAAGGATGAAATCAAACTCATGAGATGCACAATCAAAATGATAATCTTCATTGATCAGCTTTGTGAATTACATAATCAAACAGCAAAACAACAATGGAAATTCTCTCTACAAGTTTTTCGGTCGAAAAGTCGAAGATTTCGAACACAGATGAAATTTATCCTTGAAATTTTTGGCACTACTTATCGATCGAAAACTGTAGACTTTCCGGTCGAAAAGATATTTCGACTCCGTCAAGCAAACTTTTCGGGCAATTCAACGGATGAACACTTGAATTGACCAAAAACTCTCTGTGATGATCCGAATAAAAAACCAGGGCCCCAAACCTGCTGTAAACTTCATCTCCATCAATTTTGGCTTCAAAACTACAAAAATGGCACACAAATTACTCCAATTCGATCAAATTTTGATGAAAATACTTCTTGAATACCAAGACCTTTAACCAACAGCTCTGATACCACTTGTGGTTCCCTCTAATCTGCTGATATTCAAGAACAAACTCTTCAAACAATCTCTAGAATGGCGAAAACAATCCAGAAATCAAGCAACACCGAGAAGATCGAATCAACTACCAACATGAAAGGATGAAATTAAACTCATGAGATGCACAATCAAAATGATAATCTTCATTGATCAGCTTTGTGAATTACATAATCAAACAGCAAAACAACAATGGAATTTCTCTCTACAAGTTTTTCGGTCGAAAAGTCGAAGATTTCGAACACAGATGAAATTTATCCTTAAAATTTTTGGTACTAATTTTCGATCGAAAACAGTAGACTTTCCGGTCGAAAAGATATTTCGACTCCGTCAAGCAAACTTTTCGGGCAATTCAACGGATGAACACTTGAATCGACCAAAAACTCTCTGTGATGATCTGAATAAAAAATCAGGGCCCCAAACCTGTTGTGAACTTCATCTCCATCAATTTTGGCTTCAAAACTACAAAAATGGCACACAAATTACTCCAATTCGATCAAATTTTGATAAAAATACTTCTTGAATACCAAGAGCTTTAACCAACAACTCTGATATCACTTGTGGTTCCCTCTGATCTACTGATATTCAAGAACAAACTCTTCAAACAATCTCTGGAATGGCGGAAACAATCCAAAAATCAAGCAACACCGAGAAGATCGAATCAACTACCAACATGAAAGGATGAAATCAAACTCATGAGATGCACAATCACAATGATAATCCTCATTGATCAGCTTTGTGAATTACATAATCAAACAACAAAACAACACTGGAATTTCTCTCTACAAGTTTTTCGGTCGAAAAGTCGAAGATTTCGAACACAGATGAAATTTATCCTTGAAATTTTTGGCACTACTTTTCGATCGAAAACAGTAAACTTTCCGGTCGAAAAGATATTTTGACTCCGTCAAGCAAACTTTTCGGGCAATTCAACGGATGAACACTTGAATAGACCAAAAACTCTCTGTGATAATCCGAATAAAAAATCAGGGCCCCAAACCTGTTGTGAATTTCATCTCCATCAATTTTGGCTTTAAAACTACAAAAATGGCACACAAATTACTCCAATTCGATCAAATTTTGATGAAAATACTTCTTGAATACCCAGAGCTTTAACCAACAGCTCTGATACCACTTGTGGTTCCCTCTGATCTGCTAATATTCAAGAACAAACTCTTCAAACAATCTCTAGAATGGCGAAAACAATCCAGAAATCAAGCAACACCTAGAAGATCGAATCAACTACCAACATGAAAGGATGAAATCAAACTCATGAGATGCACAATCAAAATGATCACCTTTGTGAATTACATAATCAAACAGAAAAACAACATTGGAAATTCTCTCTACAAGTTTTTCGGTCGAAAAGTCGATCATTTCGAACACAAATGAAATTTATCCTTGAAATTTTTGGCACTACTTTTCGATCGAAAACAGTAGACTTTCAGGTCGAAAAGATATTTCGACTCCGTCAAGCAAACTTTTCGGGCAATTCAACGGATGAACACTTAAATCGACCAAAAACTCTCTGTGATTATCCGAATAAAAAATCAGGGCCCTAAACCTGTTGTGAACTTCATCTCCATCAATTTTGGCTTCAAAACTACAAAAATGGCACACAAATTACTCCAATTCGATCAAATTTTGATGAAAATACTTCTTGAAAACCAAGAGCTTTAACCAACAGCTCTGATACCACTTGTGGTTCCCTCTGATCTACTGATATTCAAGAACAAACTCTTCAAACAATCTCTGGAATGGCGAAAACAATCCAAAAATCAAGCAACACCGAGAAGATCGAATCAACTACCAACATGAAAGGATGAAATCAAACTCATGAGATGCACAAACACAATGATAATCTTCATTGATCAGCTTTGTGAATTACATAATCAAACAGCAAAACAACAATGGAATTTCTCTCTACAAGTTTTTCGGTCGAAAAGTCAAAGATTTCGAACACAGATGAAATTTATCCTTGAAATTTTTGGCACTACTTTTCGATCGAAAACAGTAGACTTTCCGGTCGAAAAGATATTTCGACTCCGTCAAGCAAACTTTTCGGGAAATTCAACGGATGAACACTTGAATCGACCAAAAACTCTCTGTGATGATCCGAATAAAAAATCAGGGCCCCAAACCTGTTGTGAACTTCATCTCCATCAATTTTGGCTTCAAAACTACAAAAATGGCACACAAATTACACTAATTCGATCAAATTTTGATGAAAATACTTCTTGAATACCAAGACCTTTAACCAACAGCTCTGATACCACTTGTGGTTCCCTCTAATCTGCTGATATTCAAGAACAAACTCTTCAAACAATCTCTAGAATGGCTGAAACAATCCAGAAATCAAGCAACACCGAGAAGATCGAATCAACTACCAACATGAAAGGATGAAATCAAACTCATGAGATGCACAAACACAATGATAATCTTCATTGATCAGCTTTGTGAATTACATAATCAAACAGAAAAACAACATTGGAAATTCTCTCTACAAGTTTTTCGGTCGAAAAGTCGAACATTTCGAACACAGATGAAATTTATCCTTGAATTTTTTGGCACTACTTTTCGATCGAAAAAAGTAGACTTTCCAGTCGAAAAGATATTTCGACTCCGTCAAGCAAACTTTTCGGGCAATTCAACGGATGAACACTTGAATCAACCAAAAAGTCTCTGTGATGATCCGAATAAAAAACCAGGGCCCCAAACCTGCTGTACACTTCATCTCCATCAATTTTGGCTTCAAAACTACAAAAATGGCACACAAATTACACTAATTCGATCAAATTTTGATGAAAATACTTCTTGAATACCAAGACCTTTAACCAACAGCTCTGATACCACTTGTGGTTCCCTCTAATCTGCTGATATTCAAGAACAAACTCTTCAAACAATCTCTAGAATGGCGGAAACAATCCAGAAATCAAGCAACACCGAGAAGATCGAATCAACTACCAACATGAAAGGATGAAATCAAACTCATGAGATGCACAAACACAATGATAATCTTCATTGATCAGCTTTGTGAATTACATAATCAAACAACAAAACAACACTGGAAATTCTCTCTACAAGTTTTTCGGTCGAAAAGTCGAACATTTCGAACACAGATGAAATTTATCCTTGAATTTTTTGGCACTACTTTTCGATCGAAAAAAGTAGACTTTCCGGTCGAAAAGATATTTCGACTCCGTCAAGCAAACTTTTCGGGCAATTCAACGGATGAACACTTGAATCGACCAAAAACTCTCTGTGATGATCCGAATAAAAAACCAGGGCCCCAAACCTGCTGTACACTTCATCTCCATCAATTTTGGCTTCAAAACTACAAAAATGGCACACAAATTACACTAATTCGATCAAATTTTGATGAAAATACTTCTTGAATACCAAGACCTTTAACCAACAGCTCTGATACCACTTGTGGTTCCCTCTAATCTGCTGATATTCAAGAACAAACTCTTCAAACAATCTCTAGAATGGCGGAAACAATCCAGAAATCAAGCAACACCGAGAAGATCGAATCAACTACCAACATGAAAGGATGAAATCAAACTCATGAGATGCACAAACACAATGATAATCTTCATTGATCAGCTTTGTGAATTACATAATCAAACAGAAAAACAACATTGGAAATTCTCTTTACAAGTTTTTCGGTCGAAAAGTCGAACATTTCGAACACAGATGAAATTTATCCTTGAATTTTTTGGCACTACTTTTCGATCGAAAAAAGTAGACTTTCCGGTCGAAAAGATATTTCGACTCCGTCAAGCAAACTTTTCGGGCAATTCAACGGATGAACACTTGAATCAACCAAAAATTCTCTGTGATGATCCGAATAAAAAACCAGGGCCCCAAACCTGCTGTACACTTCATCTCCATCAATTTTGGCTTCAAAACTACAAAAATGGCACACAAATTACACTAATTCGATCAAATTTTGATGAAAATACTTCTTGAATACCAAGACCTTTAACCAACAGCTCTGATACCACTTGTGGTTCCCTCTAATCTGCTGATATTCAAGAACAAACTCTTCAAACAATCTCTAGAATGGCGGAAACAATCCAGAAATCAAGCAACACCGAGAAGATCGAATCAACTACCAACATGAAAGGATGAAATCAAACTCATGAGATGCACAAACACAATGATAATCTTCATTGATCAGCTTTGTGAATTACATAATCAAACAACAAAACAACACTGGAAATTCTCTCTACAAGTTTTTCGGTCGAAAAGTCGAACATTTCGAACACAGATGAAATTTATCCTTGAATTTTTTGGCACTACTTTTCGATCGAAAAAAGTAGACTTTCCGGTCGAAAAGATATTTCGACTCCGTCAAGCAAACTTTTCGGGCAATTCAACGGATGAACACTTGAATCGACCAAAACTCTCTGTGATGATCCGAATAAAAAACCAGGGCCCCAAACCTGCTGTACACTTCATCTCCATCAATTTTGGCTTCAAAACTACAAAAATGGCACACAAATTACACTAATTCGATCAAATTTTGATGAAAATACTTCTTGAATACCAAGACCTTTAACCAACAGCTCTGATACCACTTGTGGTTCCCTCTAATCTGCTGATATTCAAGAACAAACTCTTCAAACAATCTCTAGAATGGCGGAAACAATCCATAAATCAAGCAACACCGAGAAGATCGAATCAACTACCAACATGAAAGGATGAAATCAAACTAATGAGATGCACAAACACAATGATAATCTTCATTGATCAGCTTTGTGAATTACATAATCAAACAGCAAAACAACAATGGAATTTCTCTCTACAAGTTTTTCGGTCGAAAAGTCAAAGATTTCGAACACAGATGAAATTTATCCTTGAAATTTTTGGCACTACTTTTCGATCGAAAACAGTAGACTTTCCGGTCGAAAAGATATTTCGACTCCGTCAAGCAAACTTTTCGGGCAATTCAACGGATGAACACTTGAATCGACCAAAAACTCTCTGTGATGATCCGAATAAAAAACCAGGGCCCCAAACCTGCTGTACACTTCATCTCCATCAATTTTGGCTTCAAAACTACAAAAATGGCACACAAATTACACTAATTCGATCAAATTTTGATGAAAATACTTCTTGAATACCAAGACCTTTAACCAACAGCTCTGATACCACTTGTGGTTCCCTCTAATCTGCTGATATTCAAGAACAAACTCTTCAAACAATCTCTAGAATGGCGGAAACAATCCATAAATCAAGCAACACCGAGAAGATCGAATCAACTACCAACATGAAAGGATGAAATCAAACTAATGAGATGCACAAACACAATGATAATCATCATTGATCAGCTTTGTGAATTACATAATCAAACAGCAAAACAACAATGGAATTTCTCTCTACAAGTTTTTCGGTCGAAAAGTCAAAGATTTCGAACACAGATGAAATTTATCCTTGAAATTTTTGGCACTACTTTTCGATCGAAAACAGTAGACTTTCCGGTCGAAAAGATATTTCGACTCCGTCAAGCAAACTTTTCGGGCAATTCAACGGATGAACACTTGAATCGACCAAAAACTCTTTGTGATGATCCGAATAAAAAATCAGGGTCCCAAACCTGTTGTGAACTTCATCTCCATCAATTTTGGCTTCAAAACTACAAAAATGGCACACAAATTACTCCAATTCGATCAAATTTTGATGAAAATACTTCTTGAATACCAAGAGCTTTAACCAACAGCTCTGATACCACTTGTGGTTCCCTCTGATCTGCTGATATTCAAGAACAAACTCTTCAAACAATCTCTCGAATGGCGAAAACAATCCAGAAATCAAGCAACACCGAGAAGATCGAATCAACTACCAACATGAAAGGATGAAATCAAACTCATGAGATGCACAATCAAAATGATAATCTTCATTGATCAGCTCTGTGAATTACATAATTAAACAGCAAAACAACAATGGAAATTCTCTCTACAAGTTTTTCGGTCGAAAAGTCGAACATTTCGAACACAGATGAAATTTATCCTTGAAATTTTTGGCACTACTTTTCGATCGAAAACAGTAGACTTTCCGGTCGAAAAGATATTTCGCTCCGTCAAGCAAACTTTTCGGGAAATTCAACGGATGAACACTTGAATCGACCAAAAACTCTCTGTGATGATCCGAATAAAAAATCAGGGCCCCAAACTTTTGTAAACTTCATCTCCGTCAATTTTGGCTTCAAAACTTCAAAAATGGCACACAAATTACTCCAATTCGATCAAATTTTGATTAAAATACTTCTTGAATACCAAGAGCTTTAACCAACAGCTCTGATACCACTTGTGGTTCCCTCTGATCTGCTGATATTCAAGAACAAACTCTTCAAACAATCTCTGGAATGGCGGAAACAATCCTGAAATGAAGCAACACCGAGAAGATCGAATCAATTACCAACATGAAAGGATGAAATCAAACTCATGAGATGCACAAACACAATGATAATCTTCATTGATCAGCTTTGTGAATTACATAATCAAACAGCAAAACAACAATGGAATTTCTCTCTACAAGTTTTTCGGTCGAAAAGTCAAAGATTTCGAACACAGATGAAATTTATCCTTGAAATTTTTGGCACTACTTTTCGATCGAAAACAGTAGACTTTCCGGTCGAAAAGATATTTCGACTCCGTCAAGCAAACTTTTCGGGCAATTCAACGGATGAACACTTGAATCGACCAAAAACTCTTTGTGATGATCCGAATAAAAAATCAGGGCCCCAAACCTGTTGTGAACTTCATCTCCATCAATTTTGGCTTCAAAACTACAAAAATGGCACACAAATTACTCCAATTCGATCAAATTTTGATGAAAATACTTCTTGAATACCAAGAGCTTTAACCAACAGCTCTGATACCACTTGTGGTTCCCTCTGATCTGCTGATATTCAAGAACAAACTCTTCAAACAATCTCTCGAATGGCGAAAACAATCCAGAAATCAAGCAACACCGAGAAGATCGAATCAACTACCAACATGAAAGGATGAAATCAAACTCATGAGATGCACAATCAAAATGATAATCTTCATTGATCAGCTCTGTGAATTACATAATTAAACAGCAAAACAACAATGGAAATTCTCTCTACAAGTTTTTCGGTCGAAAAGTCGAACATTTCGAACACAGATGAAATTTATCCTTGAAATTTTTGGCACTACTTTTCGATCGAAAACAGTAGACTTTCCGGTCGAAAAGATATTTCGCTCCGTCAAGCAAACTTTTCGGGAAATTCAACGGATGAACACTTGAATCGACCAAAAACTCTCTGTGATGATCCGAATAAAAAATCAGGGCCCCAAACTTTTGTACACTTCATCTCCGTCAATTTTGGCTTCAAAACTTCAAAAATGGCACACAAATTACTCCAATTCGATCAAATTTTGATTAAAATACTTCTTGAATACCAAGAGCTTTAACCAACAGCTCTGATACCACTTGTGGTTCCCTCTGATCTGCTGATATTCAAGAACAAACTCTTCAAACAATCTCTGGAATGGCGGAAACTATCCTGAAATGAAGCAACACCGAGAAGATCGAATCAACTACCAACATGAAAGGATGAAATCAAACTCATGAGATGCACAATCAAAATGATAATCTTCATTGATCAGCTCTGTGAATTACATAATTAAACAACAAAACAACAATGGAAATTCTCTCTACAAGTTTTTCGGTCGAAAAGACGAACATTTCGAACACAGATGAAATTTATCCTTGAAATTTTTGGCACTACTTTTCGATCGAAAACAGTAGACTTTCCGGTCGAAAAGATATTTCGACACCGTCAAGCAAACTTTTCGGGCAATTCAACGGATGAACACTTGAATCGACCAAAAACTCTCTGTGATGATCCGAATAAAAAATCAGGGCCCCAAACCTGTTGTGAACTTCATCTCCATCAATTTTGGCTTCAAAACTACAAAAATGGCAAACAAATTACTCCAATTCGATCAAATTTTGATGAAAATACTTCTTGAAAACCAAGAGCTTTAACCAACAGCTCTGATACCACTTGTGGTTCCCTCTGATCTACTGATATTCAAGAACAAACTCTTCAAACAATCTCTGGAATGGCGGAAACAATCCAAAAATCAAGCAACACCGAGAAGATCGAATCAACTACCAACATGAAAGGATGAAATCAAACTCATGAGATGCACAAACACAATGATAATCTTCATTGATCAGCTTTGTGAATTACATAATCAAACAGCAAAACAACAATGGAAATTCTCTCTACAAGTTTTTCAGTCGAAAAGTCGAAGATTTCGAACACAGATGAAATTTATCCTTGAAATTTTTGGCACTACTTTTCGATCGAAAACAGTAGACTTTCCGGTCGAAAAGTTATTTCGACTCCGTCAAGCAAACTTTTCGGGCAATTCAACGGATGAACACTTGAATCGACCAAAAACTCTCTGTGATGATCCGAATAAAAAACCAGGGCCCCAAACTTGCTGTAAAGTTCATCTCCATCAATTTTGGTTTCAAAACTACAAAAATGGCACACAAATTACTCCAATTCGATCAAATTTTGATGAAAATACTTCTTGAATACCAAGAGCTTTAACCAACAGCTCTGATACCACTTGTGGTTCCCTCTAATCTGCTGATATTCAAGAACAAACTCTTCAAACAATCTCTAGAATGGCGAAAACAATCCAGAAATCAAGCAACACCGAGAAGATCGAATCAACTACCAATATGAAAGGATGAAATTAAACTCATGAGATGCACAATCAAAATGATAATCTTCATTGATCAGCTTTGTGAATTACATAATCAAACAGAAAAACAACATTGGAAATTCTCTCTACAAGTTTTTCGGTCGAAAAGTCGAACATTTCGAACACAGATGAAATTTATCCTTGAATTTTTTGGCACTACTTTTCGATCGAAAAAAGTAGATTTTCCGGTCGAAAAGATATTTCGACTCCGTCAAGCAAACTTTTCGTGCAATTCAACGGATGAACACTTGAATCAACCAAAAACTCTCTGTGATGATCCGAATAAAAAACCAGGGCCCCAAACCTGCTGTACACTTCATCTCCATCAATTTTGGCTTCAAAACTACAAAAATGGCACACAAATTACACTAATTCGATCAAATTTTGATGAAAATACTTCTTGAATACCAAGACCTTTAACCAACAGCTCTGATACCACTTGTGGTTCCCTCTAATCTGCTGATATTCAAGAACAAACTCTTCAAACAATCTCTAGAATGGCGGAAACAATCCAGAAATCAAGCAACACCGAGAAGATCGAATCAACTACCAACATGAAAGGATGAAATCAAACTCATGAGATGCACAAACACAATGATAATCTTCATTGATCAGCTTTGTGAATTACATAATCAAACAGAAAAACAACATTGGAAATTCTCTCTACAAGTTTTTCGGTCGAAAAGTCGAACATTTCGAACACAGATGAAATTTATCCTTGAATTTTTTGGCACTACTTTTCGATCGAAAAAAGTAGACTTTCCGGTCGAAAAGATATTTCGACTCCGTCAAGCAAACTTTTCGGGCAATTCAACGGATGAACACTTGAATCAACCAAAAATTCTCTGTGATGATCCGAATAAAAAACCAGGGCCCCAAACCTGCTGTACACTTCATCTCCATCAATTTTGGCTTCAAAACTACAAAAATGGCACACAAATTACACTAATTCGATCAAATTTTGATGAAAATACTTCTTGAATACCAAGACCTTTAACCAACAGCTCTGATACCACTTGTGGTTCCCTCTAATCTGCTGATATTCAAGAACAAACTCTTCAAACAATCTCTAGAATGGCGGAAACAATCCAGAAATCAAGCAACACCGAGAAGATCGAATCAACTACCAACATGAAAGGATGAAATCAAACTCATGAGATGCACAAACACAATGATAATCTTCATTGATCAGCTTTGTGAATTACATAATCAAACAACAAAACAACACTGGAAATTCTCTCTACAAGTTTTTCGGTCGAAAAGTCGAACATTTCGAACACAGATGAAATTTATCCTTGAATTTTTTGGCACTACTTTTCGATCGAAAAAAGTAGACTTTCCGGTCGAAAAGATATTTCGACTCCGTCAAGCAAACTTTTCGGGCAATTCAACGGATGAACACTTGAATCGACCAAAAACTCTCTGTGATGACCCGAATAAAAAACCAGGGCCCCAAACCTGCTGTACACTTCATCTCCATCAATTTTGGTTTCAAAACTACAAAAATGGCACACAAATTACACTAATTCGATCAAATTTTGATGAAAATACTTCTTGAATACCAAGACCTTTAACCAACAGCTCTGATACCACTTGTGGTTCCCTCTAATCTGCTGATATTCAAGAACAAACTCTTCAAACAATCTCTAGAATGGCGGAAACAATCCAGAAATCAAGCAACACCGAGAAGATCGAATCAACTACCAACATGAAAGGATGAAATCAAACTCATGAGATGCACAAACACAATGATAATCTTCATTGATCAGCTTTGTGAATTACATAATCAAACAGCAAAACAACAATGGAATTTCTCTCTACAAGTTTTTCGGTCGAAAAGTCAAAGATTTCGAACACAGATGAAATTTATCCTTGAAATTTTTGGCACTACTTTTCGATCGAAAACAGTAGACTTTCCGGTCGAAAAGATATTTCGACTCCGTCAAGCAAACTTTTCGGGCAATTCAACGGATGAACACTTGAATCGACCAAAAACTCTTTATGATGATCCGAATAAAAAATCAGGGCCCCAAACCTGTTGTGAACTTCATCTCCATCAATTTTGGCTTCAAAACTACAAAAATGGCACACAAATTACTCCAATTCTATCAAATTTTGATGAAAATACTTCTTGAATACCAAGAGCTTTAACCAACAGCTCTGATACCACTTGTGGTTCCCTCTGATCTGCTGATATTCAAGAACAAACTCTTCAAACAATCTCTCGAATGGCGAAAACAATCCAGAAATCAAGCAACACCGAGAAGATCGAATCAACTACCAACATGAAAGGATGAAATCAAACTCATGAGATGCACAATCAAAATGATAATCTTCATTGATCAGCTTTGTGAATTACATAATCAAACAGCAAAACAACAATGGAAATTCTCTCTACAAGTTTTTCGGTCGAAAAGTCGAACATTTCGAACACAGATGAAATTTATCCTTGAAATTTTTGGCACTACTTTTCGATCGAAAACAGTAGACTTTCCGGTCGAAAAGATATTTCGCTCCGTCAAGCAAACTTTTCGGGCAATTCAACGGATGAACACTTGAATCGACCAAAAACTCTCTGTGATGATCCGAATAAAAAATCAGGGCCCCAAACTTTTGTAAACTTCATCTCCGTCAATTTTGGCTTCAAAACTTCAAAAATGGCACACAAATTACTCCAATTCGATCAAATTTTGATTAAAATACTTCTTGAATACCAAGAGCTTTAACCAACAGCTCTGATACCACTTGTGGTTCCCTCTGATCTGCTGATATTCAAGAACAAACTCTTCAAACAATCTCTCGAATGGCGAAAACTATCCTGAAATGAAGCAACACCGAGAAGATCGAATCAACTACCAACATGAAAGGATAAATCAAACTCATGAGATGCACAATCAAAATGATAATCTTCATTGATCAGCTCTGTGAATTACATAATTAAACAACAAAACAACAATTGAAATTCTCTCTACAAGTTTTTCGGTCGAAAAGACGAACATTTCGAACACAGATGAAATTTATCCTTGAAATTTTTGGCACTACTTTTCGATCGAAAACAGTAGACTTTCCGGTCGAAAGGATATTTCGACACCGTCAAGCAAACTTTTCGGGCAATTCAACGGATGAACACTTGAATCGACCAAAAACTCTCTGTGATGATCCGAATAAAAAATCAGGGCCCCAAACCTGTTGTGAACTTCATCTCCATCAATTTTGGCTTCAAAACTACAAAAATGGCAAACAAATTACTCCAATTCGATCAAATTTTGATGAAAATACTTCTTGAAAACCAAGAGCTTTAACCAACAGCTCTGATACCACTTGTGGTTCCCTCTGATCTACTGATATTCAAGAACAAACTCTTCAAACAATCTCTGGAATGGCGGAAACAATCCAAAAATCAAGCAACACCGAGAAGATCGAATCAACTACCAACATGAAAGGATGAAATCAAACTCATGAGATGCACAAACACAATGATAATCTTCATTGATTGGCTTTGTGAATTACATAATCAAACTGCAAAACAACAATGGAATTTCTCTCTACAAGTTTTTCGGTCGAAAAGTCAAAGATTTCGAACACAGATGAAATTTATCCTTGAAATTTTTGGCACTACTTTTCGATCGAAAACAGTAGACTTTCCGGTCGAAAAGATATTTCGACTCCGTCAAGCAAACTTTTCGGCCAATTCAACGGATGAACACTTGAATCGACCAAAAACTCTTTGTGAAGATCCGAATAAAAAATCAGGGCCCCAAACCTGTTGTGAACTTCATCCCCATCAATTTTGGCTTCAAAACTACAAAAATGGCACACAAATTACTCCAATTCGATCAAATTTTGATGAAAATACTTCTTGAATACCAAGAGCTTTAACCAACAGCTCTGATACCACTTGTGGTTCCCTCTGATCTGCTGATATTCAAGAACAAACTCTTCAAACAATCTCTCGAATGGCGAAAACAATCCAGAAATCAAGCAACACCGAGAAGATCGAATCAACTACCAACATGAAAGGATGAAATCAAACTCATGAGATGCACAATCAAAATGATAATCTTCATTGATCAGCTTTGTGAATTACATAATCAAACAGCAAAACAACAATGGAAATTCTCTCTACAAGTTTTTCGGTCGAAAAGTCGAACATTTCGAACACAGATGAAATTTATCCTTGAAATTTTTTGCACTACTTTTCGATCGAAAACAGTAGACTTTCCGGTCGAAAAGATATTTCGCTCCGTCAAGCAAACTTTTCGGGCAATTCAACGGATGAACACTTGAATCGACCAAAAACTCTCTGTGATGATCCGAATAAAAAATCAGGGCCCCAAACTTTTGTAAACTTCATCTCCGTCAATTTTGGCTTCAAAACTTCAAAAATGGCACAAAAATTACTCCAATTCGATCAAATTTTGATTAAAATACTTCTTGAATACCAAGAGCTTTAACCAACAGCTCTGATACCACTTGTGGTTCCCTCTGATCTGCTGATATTCAAGAACAAACTCTTCAAACAATCTCTGGAATGGCGGAAACTATCCTGAAATGAAGCAACACCGAGAAGATCGAATCAACTACCAACATGAAAGGATGAAATCAAACTCATGAGATGCACAATCAAAATGATAATCTTCATTGATCAGCTCTGTGAATTACATAATTAAACAGCCAAACAACAATGGAAATTGTCTCTACAAGTTTTTCGGTCGAAAAGTCGAACATTTCGAACACAGATGAAATTTATCCTTGAAATTTTTGGCACTACTTTTCGATCGAAAACAGTAGACTTTCCGGTCGAAAAGATATTTCGACTCCGTCAAGCAAACTTTTCGGGCAATTCAACGGATGAACACTTGAATCGACCAAAAACTCTCTGTGATGATCCGAATAAAAAATCAGGGCCCCAAACCTGTTGTGAACTTCATCTCCATCAATTTTGGCTTCAAAACTACAAAAATGGCACACAAATTACTCCAATTCGATCAAATTTTGATGAAAATACTTCTTGAAAACCAAGAGCTTTAACCAACAGCTCGGATACCACTTGTGGTTCCCTCTGATCTACTGATATTCAAGAACAAACTCTTCAAACAATCTCTGGAATGGCGGAAACAATCCAAGAATCAAGCAACACCGAGAAGATCGAATCAACTACCAACATGAAAGGATGAAATCAAACTCATGAGATGCACAAACACAATGATAATCTTCATTGATCAGCTTTGTGAATTACATAATCAAACAGCAATACAACAATGGAATTTCTCTCTACAAGTTTTTCGGTCGAAAAGTCAAAGATTTCGAACACAGATGAAATTTATCCTTGAAATTTTTGGCACTACTTTTCGATCGAAAACAGTAGACTTTCCGGTCGAAAAGATATTTCGACTCCGTCAAGCAAACTTTTCGGGCAATTCAACGGATGAACACTTGAATCGACCAAAAACTCTTTGTGATGATCCGAATAAAAAATCAGGGCCCCAAACCTGTTGTGAACTTCATCTCCATCAATTTTGGCTTCAAAACTACAAAAATGGCACACAAATTACTCCAATTCGATCAAATTTTGATGAAAATACTTCTTGAATACCAAGAGCTTTAACCAACAGCTCTGATACCACTTGTGGTTCCCTCTGATCTGCTGATATTCAAGAACAAACTCTTCAAACAATCTCTCGAATGGCGAAAACAATCCAGAAATCAAGCAACACCGAGAAGATCGAATCAACTACCAACATGAAAGGATGAAATCAAACTCATGAGATGCACAATCAAAATGATAATCTTCATTGATCAGCTTTGTGAATTACATAATCAAACAGCAAAACAACAATGGAAATTCTCTCTACAAGTTTTTCGGTCGAAAAGTCGAACATTTCGAACACAGATGAAATTTATCCTTGAAATTTTTGGCACTACTTTTCGATCGAAAACAGTAGACTTTCCGGTCGAAAAGATATTTCGCTCCGTCAAGCAAACTTTTCGGGCAATTCAACGGATGAACACTTGAATCGACCAAAAACTCTCTGTGATGATCCGAATAAAAAATCAGGGCCCCAAACTAGTTGTAAACTTCATCTCCGTCAATTTTGGCTTCAAAACTTCAAAAATGGCACACAAATTACTCCAATTCGATCAAATTTTGATTAAAATACTTCTTGAATACCAAGAGCTTTAACCAACAGCTCTGATACCACTTGTGGTTCCCTCTGATCTGCTGATATTCAAGAACAAACTCTTCAAACAATCTCTGGAATGGCGAAAACTATCCTGAAATGAAGCAACACCGAGAAGATCAAATCAACTACCAACATGAAAGGATGAAATCAAACTCATGAGATGCACAATCAAAATGATAATCTTCATTGATCAGCTCTGTGAATTACATAATTAAACAGCAAAACAACAATGGAAATTCTCTCTACAAGTTTTTCGGTCGAAAAGTCGAACATTTCGAACACAGATGAAATTTATCCTTGAAATTTTTGGCACTACTTTTCGATCGAAAACAGTAGACTTTCCGGTCGAAAAGATATTTCGCTCCGTCAAGCAAACTTTTCGGGCAATTCAACGGATGAACACTTGAATCGACCAAAAACTCTCTGTGATGATCCGAATAAAAAATCGGGGCCCCAAACTGTTGTAAACTTCATCTCCGTCAATTTTGGCTTCAAAACTACAAAAAATGGCACACAAATTACTCCAATTCGATCAAATTTTGATGAAAATACTTCTTGAATACCAAGAGCTTTAACCAACAGCTCTGATACCACTTGTGGTTCCCTCTGATCTGCTGATATTCAAGAACAAACTCTTCAAACAATCTCTGGAATGGCGAAAACAATCCAGAAATGAAGCACCACCGAGAAGATCGAATCAACTACAAACATGAAAGGATGAAATCAAACTCATGAGATGCACAATCAAAATGATAATCTTCATTGATCAGCTTTATGAATTCCATAATCAAACAGCAAAACAACAATGGAAATTCTCTCTACAAGTTTTTCGGTCGAAAGGTCGAAGATTTCAAACACAAATGAAATTTATCCTTGAAATTTTTGGCACTACTTTTCGATCGAAAACAGTAGACTTTCCGGTCGAAAAGATATTTCGGCTCCGTCAAGTAAACTTTTCGGGCAATTCAACGGATGAACACTTGAATCGACCAAAAACTCTCTGTGATGATCCGAATAAAAAATCAGGCCCCAAACCTGTTGTAAACTTCATCTCCATCAATTTTGGCTCCAAAACTACAAAAATGGCACACAAATTACTCCAATTCGATCAAATTTTGATGAAAATACTTCTTGAATACCAAGAGCTTTAACCAACAGCTCTGATACCACTTGTGGTTCCCTCTGATCTGCTGATATTCTAGAACAAACTATTCAAACAATCTCTGGAATGGCGGAAACAATCCAAAAATGAAGCAACACCGAGAAGATCGAATCAACTACCAACATGAAAGGATGAAATCAAACTCATGACATGCACAATCAAAATGATAATCTTCATTGATCAGCTTTGTGAATTCCATAATCAAACAGCAAAACAACAATGGAAATTCTCTCTACAAGTTTTTCGGTCGAAGAGTCAAAGATTTCGAACATAGATGAAATTTATCCTTGAAATTTTTGGCACTACTTTTCGATCGAAAACAGTAGACTTTCCGGTCGAAAAGATATTTCGGCTCCGTCAAGTAAACTTTTCGGGCAATTCAACGGATGAACACTTGAATCGACCAAAAACTCTCTGTGATGATCCGAATAAAAAAGTAGGGCCCCAAACCTGTTGTAAACTTCATCTCCATCAATTTTGGCTTCAAAACTACAAAAATGGCACACAAATTACTCCAATTCGATCAAATTTTGATGAAAATACTTCTTGAATACCAAGAGCTTTAACCAACAGCTCTGATACCACTTGTGGTTCCCTTTAATCTGCTGATATTCAAGAAAAAACTCTTCAAACAATCTCTGGAATGGCGAAAACAATCCAGAAATCAAGCAACACCGAGAAGATCGAATCAACTACCAACATGAAAGGATGAAATCAAACTCATGAGATGCACAATCAAAATGATAATCTTCATTGATCAACTTTGTGAATTACATAATCAAACAGCAAAACAACAAAGGAAATTCTCTCTGCAATTTCTTCTATTCAATCCAATGCAAAAGATACAAATAAGAATTCTTACTTGACATTATAAAAGACAACTTGTTTATACTATTCAGTTTTCGACCGAAAACTTTGAAGTTATACATTTCTAAACCTAATTGATTTCTATGGACATCTAGATTCCAACATAATTATTTAAGTATTTCTATAAATTTTAAAATATTTTAATAATTATTTATAGCCAAAATAATTATTTAAGTTTTTAAAATCTGAGTTAATAATGTTTAAACTAATATTTATAATCTTTTTAACAACACATTATTATTTTATAAACAAAATAAAATAATTAGATTTGTTTAAATATATCATTTATATTGTTTATTTAAAAATTTATAATATTTATATGTATTTAATAAATTAAAAATGAATAAAACATTGTTTGATATTTCGTGTTTTTATAAAAGTTCGTGATTATATTTATAAGATTTATAAAAATTAAATCATAATTTAAAAACATTATTTTCTGTATTAAAATGATTAAAATGGTTTAAACAAAAAAGAAAGGGGTTGGCCAGGCTCCAACACGGGTGTCCCCTGAGAACACGTGTGCGCGCAACTAATAGACAAGGGCTTATGCCTTGGTCATATACTGATGCATTAAATTTTAAAGTAACAATCCCAAATCGCCTTCGTCCCCAGTTGAATCTCGTAACTCTAGCCCTCCAATTGACTTCGATCGGCCATCGGTTCGTACCCGAGACCTTAGGACTTTTGATTAGAGGACTGGAACGAGTTTATGAGTACTAAGTTTACCTAAAATGGTCACGAGTTGGAGGAGAACGACTAGGACGTACAGACTCGTGTTCTTCGGTTGAATTGGGTGTTCTGGAGACGAATTAAGATGTAATTAAGGATGTGGTGAGTTTGTAATGGGTCTTGCCAATGATAAGGGACGCCAATTTATACTTAGTTTGCACTGGAATTGATCGATCGTGTAAATGGGTTTTAATGGAACTTTGGTTACGAGTGAGTTATTGATTAGGTCATGAAAGTTCAATTAGTCACGAGGGACGAATCGTTTCGATGATCTAAACGTTTAGCCGGTTTCGATTTTGCACGAAAATATGTTAAGGACGAGTTCATGTATTAAGGTCTCAAAACCGGTTGTGTACGGGACTCGAACCCATGACTAGAAAGTAGGGGGGTTATCCGGGAATTACAATTTAGTCCCTGATGTTTCAACCTCTTATCATTTTATGTATAAACTTTGTTTTAAATTAAAATTGAAGTTTCAGAAATTACCAATTAAACCCTCCACTTTTATAAACATTTAAAGTCATTAGATAAGAATCATTTACAAGTATAAAAATATAATATATCTTTATATTATAATTAATGTTATAAGTATAAAAATATAATTTACAAAATAAAAATCATTTTCTTTGAATTTAATAAAATAACTTTTATAATCCCTATTTTATTTATAGAATTTACACTTGAGTTTTTATAAGTTTGTATATATATATACATATATATAGGCTTAGTAATAATCTAACATATATATATATATAATATATATTTATATATATATTTATATATATATATATATATATATATATTTCTTGAACATTTAAACAATTATTTATATAATCCCTTATATAAATCTTTGTTATTTTTTAAATGAAACAATTGTACACAATGTACTCATGTATGTATATGATCATGTAAGAAGTTTGTAAGACCCTAACCCAGACATCCTACGATTGGTTCTCTTAACGAGTAATTCGTTTTAAAAATATTCATTATTAATCAAGTTAAAGCGGAAGTCTTTCTATAATCGTTTATTACTATTTATTATTACTAAATCAATCCGAGTAACACCGCCTCCAAGTCAAGATACGTCATCGCTACACTTACCTGCAAAACAATTTAACGTACACACAAAGTTAGCTACACTTAGTGAGTTCGAATAGTTTAATTTAAACAAAACCATCACGTCATATTCATTAGTTTATTCCACTCAGGACCCTCCGGTCCTTAATAAAATAGTTTTATGATTCATTAACGATTAGTTAATCCCCCTGTTATCCCACGAAATCTTATAACCATTCGTCACCCGAGACTCGACCCATACTACCAATAATAATAATAATAGTAATAATCTTATTGTCTCGCCATAATAGACTGAACTTACTATACTAATAACTCATACCCAAGAACAAGTATTAACTCGACACATGGTTAACACAACATACTGCAGACATTTGCATACTCAGCCCTAACCCAGAATTTCACAGTCAAGTGACACGACATCTATACACGTCACGTCACAACATTAATACAACAGTCAATCTAACTCTACGTACCACAATAATATTATCCACACATCATTTAACATCGCCACGTTAATAACATCACATGCATAGTAAGTATATGTAACACCTGCCATGAAAATGTCCAAGATTTGACAAAAAGGTAAACCCTAGGGACTATAAGTGTATAAATACCAAAATCTAGGGTTAAAAGTTAAAAATTGAAAATTTAGGTGAATAGCGGACCGCTATCATATCCCATAACGGTTGGATATGAACAAGAATTGGGTGGTGGACCGACATTGCGTGGATAACGGTCCGCTACTTGATCACTAAGCAAACAATCCGGTTAAGCCAAGTGTATAGTGACTAATGGTCACTTATTGTGTCACGCGTACTCGTGGCGGACCGCCACACCAGGTGGTAACAGTCCGCCAGCCGCAAAATGTTAAGAACCTACCACATGTAAGGGTGGCGAACCGCTACCCCCCACGGTAACGGTCCACTAGCTGCAAATCAAGGTTCGGTCTAATAAGATTGTGACATTTAGGGCTGACGCAATCAAGGGCGGTGGCGGACCGCCACCCGCCAGCTTAGCGGTCCGCTACGGACTTGTTTTTCAACCTATAAATACTTTATCGATTTCATTTGGATTTTCACATCCAAACACGATCCTCCCTTCACACATTCGTTCTGGAGCCCTCTTAGACGACTCCCGACGTTCCCGGCTAGATTCCCGCTCGTTCTAGTACCATGTGTAAGAAGAAATGCTCATAGAAAGGTTGAAACGCTAGAGAAACCAGGATAAGAAGCTAGCTTATAAGTTTTCAACCCTAGAGGCTCATTCCTACAATAAAGGTGAATACTTTATCTCTTTCAAAACTTGTGTCAAACATTTTATTTACGAAAATGGCCAAATAAAGTTTAACGAAGTAATGCTCAATGTTCTTCTACATGTAAACATTCAGGCCTTAGGTATACGTAAGCACATGCAAGGGATACACGGGTCTCGGGTGAAATTCCGTACTTCCTTTTATAACAAATGAGGAAACAAGAGTCCCTGTTGTTATAAAGACATAATACCAGTGTATACTGTGGTGCGATTGAACATGACAGGTCTGATGAATGTGTAGATTTAACATGAAGTTATGATTATGAAATTAATACTTGTTTGTGCCAAATGATTTTAATGTCAAGATATTGTATTCACCGGCGTTCGCGCTGACGTTTTATTTTCAAAAGGTCGGTATCAAAGGCACGGGTTTTAGAGAATTAGATACTTGGATCTAGTATCTAAGCTTTAATCATTAATGCTTTTAAGATAGGAAAACAAGGTGACCTTCTGACCGGTATGTAGTTATCTGACAAACAAAAGTGTTCTGTCTAAGGAAAGAGAGGTGTATAAATCTCTTCTAGACCCGTCGCTCTTACCTGGGAACATGTCTATTGGAGGTACTACTCTGGGAAGATAACCATCCTTGTAGAACTTTAGCTAAGATTATGATATTGTCTTTAGTATCTATGTCTTGACTAAATAAAATAAGACAAATAATAATATGTTAAGATTGCAGATGTCCGGAAGTAATCCCATTCCGTATTACGATCCTGATCGTCCTATTAAACAAGAATCCCCAGAATATCATCCATTAGGTTCACAACATAATCCTATTTGCTCACCTCATTATAATGACGACCCATTTGTTGTACTCCCTAATTCTCCCGAATATCACCCAAAATCCCGAAACTCTTCTAGCCAATGGATGGATGTTGGATCAGATTTTAGTAATTGAAATACTGCTGCTCAATCTGTGCAAGGAAATGAGGCACAATCCAATCAAATCCAATCAGCAGAAGAAGATCCTTCGGAAGACTCTCAGTACCAAACCGCTTCTGAGAATCACAATGATTATCCTTTCAATAACCCTGTTTCAAACAGTTCTGATTATCAATCCTAAACTCTGGATCCCCAGTCATGTATGATCCATATGTGTTCCCCGAACCAACATATGGTTGTCTATACCAAGCTTACTTTTAATCACCACCAGAATATCAGAATGCCTATAATGATATGTTGATGGGTATTCGTGAACCTCCACATAAATATGGCTACAAGTATAGTATGCCTTCTTCCCATATCGAATGTCTAGATCGTTCGTTACGCCAAATGGACGAAGTGGAAAAAAGGAAAATCATGGACAAAGTGAGAACAAAATTTTATGGGAAACAGGTGTACAAATATGGAAAGGATCTAAAAATCTTGGGGAAAGAATTGATGAAAGATTAAATCTTTTTTCTTGTACTATAATATATTTCTTATCATAATAAAATTATCTTCTGTTTTAATTTTCAGAATGGTTAGAAAATGCAAAGGTCCTAGTTTTCTTTGAAAATTCGCTCCAACTAGTTACTTTGATCGTAAAACAAATGAAGCAACTATAGAACTTAATGAGGAAACTAAAAGTTCTATTTTCAGAAGACTCGGAGAAATAGGATACCCTAGTGTTCCCTATAATCCTTCTATAAGTTTTCATTCTGCTCTGACTGCTCGAAGCTATAATATCACTCTTTCTTGTCCACAAAATTTTCATGAGAGATATGCCGAAATTCCTTATAAAAATAAGTATGATCCTGAAGAAGAAGAAGCGTATGCTGACTCTAATATACCTTAGTTCCGTATCATGAGACATTTCTTATACCTGCTCCGCATATAAATGAGAATGCTTCAGGAAGTGAGAGGGAGAAAATGTTGTTAAACCGAATAACTGAATTGGAAAGAGAAAAGGGAGAAGTTGAAGCTCAGAATATCCTATTAGTTCAGGCTCTTGAAGAAAAGAATTTTAGAAATTTCTAAATAAATTTTATATATTATCCTTTGTAAAATATTTTTTTTTATATATCAATAAAAAGTTTTGTTTTACATCAACTCTTGTTCTTTTGATAGTATGTCTAAACAAACTGGACCTTCTCAAAATACTAGAGGAAAGAAAAAGCAAGCAGTGATTGATAATGCTACTGAAAATAACGATTCTCGAAAGGAACTACAATGATTAATCAAGGATTCTCTTCCACTGATATTTACTGAGCATGAAAAGAGACAAGCTGACAGGATATCTGTTCAACCTTCAATCCCTCAATCTGTTCATTCCCAACAAACTCAAACAGTCACTCAATCAAAACTCGTTACTCTTGAACCAAAGGGTTCTGTTTCTCATAAATCTAAGAAGACGGAAAAAGAAGAATATTACCATAACTCCTCTGAAGGCGAGAGTATGGGTAATAATTATGATCATATAACAAAGAAGAGGAAGATGGTTGGTTGTACCTACAAGATGTTCCGGGATTGCAAGCCTTTCAATTTTTCTGGGAAAGAAGGAGGGATAGCCACGTTAAGGTGGATAGAAAAGACGGAATTCGTACTAGCAATCAGCAAGTGTGCTGAGGAGGACAAGATTTTATATGCCTCCAACCTATTCAAAGATCAAGCTCTTGAATGGTGGAATAATATTATTGTTGCCAAAGGCAGAGATGCAGCCTATCCAATGGGCTGGAGTGCCTTTAAGGCAATGGTAGAAAAGAAGTATGTTCCCAGAATGAACAGGAACAGATCGAAGGAAAATTTCTAAGTCTGAGAATGATTAGAACTAATCATCAGGAGTATGCTAGCAAACTCCTGGAATATTCTCAAATCGTTCCTCATCTTGCTACCCCTGAATCCAATCTGATCAAGCGATATATTTGGGGTTTGATTGGAGAGATCCGCGACATGGTAAAGGTCACAAATTGTGAAAATCTTGATGATGCCATGGATCTAGGGGCATCATTAACAACTAGCTTGATTAGAAATCAAGAAGAAGGAAAGAAGAAGATGGTGATAGCTGGGCAAGGCCCGAGTGGATCCAAGAAATCCAACTTTACTTCTCGAAACAACAACTCTTCCTTCCCTGAGTGTCCAAAGTGCAAAAGGAGGCACTCAGGACAATGTAGATCTGGACCTTATTGCAACTTCTACAAAATGCCTGGACATAAAGCAGAAGATTGTTATAGAAAGAAACCAATATCTTGTTTTGGATGTGGCGAAGCTGGTCACATCAAAATCAATTGCCCAAAGTTGAAGAAGACGAATGGGACAGGTCCCAAGCCTGCAGAAGGAGTGAAAAAGAATGCATGACCATTCGTTCTCAATACTCACGAAGCATCAGGTATGCCCGATGTTATTACGAGTACATTTCTTGTTGATAATATTTATGCTCGAGTTTTATTTGACATTGGTGCAAATCAAAGTTTTATAGATCATAGATTATGTATACTGTTAAATAAAACTCTAGCTAAATTAGACAAGAAATACATGGTAAATACGGCCAATGGTGACCTCGTCCAAATCTCTGAAATCCTTAATGATTGCCATATCACATTATCAGGACATGTTATACCTGCAAAATTGTTGCCAATGACTTTGGAAGGTTTTGACATTGTCTTAGGAGAGGATTGGTTAGCCTCTAACTAAGCTCGTATCATGTGTGATAAAAAGGCAATAGAACTTCGTTCACCGAAAGGCAACATTCTTACGATTAACGGCGATAAGTTATCCAACTCCGTTGGAATAATTTTTATGTTAAAATCCACCAAGTATGTACAAAAGGATGCTTAGCATACCTTGTTTCTGTAACTACACACACTAAAACGAACATTGAAGATATACCGGTTGTGGCTGAATTCCCTTATGCCTTCCCTAATGAGCTGCCCGGAATTCCTCCTGAGGGAGAAGTGGAATTCAGAATTAATCTTGTACCCAGTACAGAACCTATTGCTAAAGCCCTGTGCAGATTAGCTCTAAATGAAATGACATAATTGAAGAACTAATTAGATGAATTACTGGAGAAAGGGTTTATAAGACCAAGCTCATCTCCTTGGGGAGCCCAGGTCTTATTTGTTAAGAAAAAAGATGGTTTGAGGTGTATGTGTATAGACTATCGTGAACTTAACAAGGTTACGATAAAGAATCGTTATCCACTACCTCGAATCGATGATCTTTTTTATCAACTCCAATTGCTTTTCTACCTCGAATCGTTACGGTAAAGGAGCTCGTTGCTTTTTTAAAATAGATCTTCGATCTGGTTATCATCAATTAAAAGTCCACGAAGAGGAAATCCCTAAAACCTATTTCTAAAATAGACTTCTCTCGAATAGCTGTACCATTAACTTCTCTGACCCGCAAGTCAGTCAAGTATGAATGGGGTCCTAACCAAGCTGAAGCTTTTGAAAGCTTGAAACAGAAACTGACTCATGCTCCCATACTGGCCTTGCCAGATCGAAATGAAGGCTTCTCAGTATACTGTTATGCTTCACACACAAGCTTTGGTTGTGTGTTAATGCAAGGAAGCAAGGTTATTGCTTATGCTTCTCGTCAATTGAAAACTCATGAAAAGAATTATACCACTCATGATTTACAACTGAGCACCATAATATTCGCTCTAAAATTATGGAGGCACCAATCTATATGGAGTGAAATTCACTATCTTTACTGATCACAAAAGCCTTAAGTATATACCCAGTCAGAATGAACTTAATATGAGGCAAAGACGTTGGATGGAAATCCTAAATGATTACGATTGAAAAATCTGTTATCATGAAGGAAAAGCTAATGTCGTAGCTGATGGTCTGAGCAGAAAGGAACATGACAAACCTAAACGAGTTCGTGCCTTAGGACTCGATCTTCAGATTGATCTTATTACTCGTATTAAGGAATCACATAAACTTTCTTTGCAAGAACCCAGCCTTGAAAAGGAAGGATTGGGAGGAATGATTGATCATTTGATTATAGGATACGATGGAGTTCTTAGATTGAATAAGAGAATCTGGGTTCCTATCTATGGGAATACTCATGAAGAAATTCTTGAGGAAGCCCATAAATCTAAATACATGATGCATCCCAAAAGTGATAAGATGTATAAAAACCTAAAAGCCAATTACTGGTGGGTAGGAATGAAAAAGCATATTGCTATCTACGTTGCAAAGTGTCTAAATTGTTCTCAAGTTAAAGCTGAACTTCATAAGCCATCTGGATTATTACGGTAACTTGAAATTCCTCTCTGGAAATGGGAAATGCTAACCAAGGACTTTATCAAAAAACTTCCCCGAACAAGTCGAGAAAATGATACTATCTAGGTTATCATTGATAGACTTACTAAGTCTGCTCATTTTCTCCAAATGAAAGAAATGTTCAGTATGGATAAGTTGGCACAATTATATGTTAATGAAATCGTAACATTAAACGGCGTGCCATTATCTATCGTGTCAGACAGAGATAGTTGATTTACTTCTCGATTCTGGCAAAGTTTCGAGAAAGCTTTTGGTACCAAATTGAATCTTAGCACTACCTACCACCCCCAAATGGACGGGCAGAGTGAAAGAACAATTCAAACTCTTGAAGATATGTTAAGAGCTTGTGTTATAGATCTTGGAGGAAGTTGGGATGACCACTTACCTCTGATGGAATTCTCCTACAATAATAGCCATCATACGAGTATACATGCTGCTCCTTTTGAAGCCTTATACGGTTGTAAATGTCGAACTCCAATCTGTTGGTCTGAAATAGGAGAAAATCAGTTGTCTGGACCTGAAATAGTCTTGGAAACGACTGAGACAGTTATCCAGATAAAAGATAGATTGAAAGAGGCTCGTGATCGTCAAAAGAATTATGCTGATAAGAGACGAAAAATGTTAGAATTCAACGTCGGTGATAACGTTCTGTTGAAAGTTTCACCATGGAAAGGCGTTGTAAGAATTCAAAAGAAAGGGAAATTAAGTCCTAGATTCGTAGGACCATTCAAAATATTGAAAAGAATTGGGCTATTGGCCTATCAACTCGAACTACCAGATGAAATAAATGGAGTACATGACGTATACCATGTGTCAAATCTGCGCAAGTGTTTGGCAGATGAATCTCTAGTGATGCCCTTGCAAGATGTATAGGTAGATGAAAAGTTAAGATTTGTGGAACAACCTTTACAAATTGAGGCAAGACAGGAAAAGAGATTGAAAAGAAAGAAATTGATAATTGTGAAAGTGAAATGGGCGTGGACCTGAGTACACGTGGGAATTGGAATCTGAAATGAGAAAGAAATACCTACACCTGTTTGAATAAACTCAAGGACGAGTTCTAAATAAGGTGGGGATAATGTAACACCTGTCACAAAAATGTCTAAGATTTAACAAAAAGGTAAACCTTAGGGACTATAAGTGTATAAATACCAAAGTCTAGGGTTAAAAATGAAAATTTGAGAATTTAGGTGGATAGCGGACCGCTATCAAATCCCATAACGGTCCGCTATGAACAAGAATTGGGTGGCAGACCGCCATTGCCTGGATAACGGTCTGCTACTTGATCACTAAGCAAACAATCCGGTTAAGCCACGTGTATAGTGACTAATGGTCACTTATTCTGACACGCGTACTCGTGGCGGACCGCCACGCCAGGTGGTAACGGTCCGCCGCAAAACTTTGAGAATCTGCCATGCGTAAGGGTTGTGGACCGCTACGCCTCACGGTAACGATCCACTAGCCGTAAATCAAGGTTCGGTCCAATCAGATTGTGGCATTTAGGGCTGACGCAATCAAGGGTGGTGGCGGACCGCCACTCGCCTGCTTAGTGGTCCGCTACGGAGCTGTTTTTCAACCTATAAATACTTGATGGATTTCACTCGGATTTTCACATCCAAACACGATCCTCCCTTCACACATTCGTTCCAGATCCCTCTTAGACGACTCCTGAAGTTTCCGGTTCTATTCCCGCTCGTTCTAGTACCAGGTGTAAGAAGAAACGTTCGTAGAAAGGTCGAAACGCTAGAGAAACCATGACAAGAGGCTAGCTTATAAGTTTTCAACTCTAGAGGCTCATTCCTACACTAAAGGTGAATACTTTATCTCTTTCAAACTTGTGTCAAACATTTTATTTTCTAAAATGGCCAAATAAAGGTTAACGAAGTAATGCTCAATGTTCTTCTACGTGTAAGCATTCAGGCCAAAGTTATAATAAAACTTGCAAGGGATACACGAGTCTCAGGTCCGGATTGCCGCTGGTACTTCTCTTTATAACAAATGAGGAGACAGGAGTCCCCGTTGCAATAAAGACATACTACCGGTGTATACTATGGTGCGATTGAATAGGACGGGCTTGCTGAGTGTGTAGATTCAACATGAAGTTGTAATTATGAAATTAATACTTGTTTGTGCCAAATGATTTTAATGTCAGGATATTTTATTTTCAAAATGTTTTCCTTGTAATGAATAAAATATGGTGAGAAAGGAATATGGGCAGATATGAGATCTTACCCAGGAAAAGAAAGGATGGAATGCACGTAGGATTCTCAGGCCTCGTGTAAAGAGAAATCCTAAAGAAAGGAGATAGGACCAGGGAATTGATCAACCCTTTATTGTACTATTTCCAGTGGCTTATGATGCATTTGATTTTTAGCTCTATTTTGTAATCAAATGAGAAGGGTATTTGAAACCCTATGTTTATAAAGTGAATATAAAACTTTTGTCTTCCAACTGAGTTTTGATATTTACAAATACAACCCTTGAGGTTGAAGGAATGACGAAATGATCCTTTTGAAAATACTTTCGTTGTATTTTATAAAAACTATGAAATCAAATAACCAAAGATACCAATCGGGTTCGCACACATCCAGGGTGTGCCTGAGGCGAGATGTGACAATATAGCTCAATGTTTGCATGCAATTCTACCCACACATAACTATACACTTAAACACATACCTTGTCACTGCACCCTCGTCAGGGTTACCCTCGTCCGGGCGTTCAACACACCTCGAGCTCATCATTAACCTGTTAAATAAATGTCATCGTTGGTGATTTCCCGAAGGACCTCATCCTCCACAATACCGTTTGTTGTGACATAATGACACGATGCAAACACGACACATAAATATACACACATAATATCACATATCATTTACATGACTCATTAACTACACTTGCTCCTCATGCATAACCCTAGAACAACATAATTTTCACATGAATTCATAAGCATTTAATGTATGACACGACTCTTCCCGTCCGACCCTAAACACGACATGCATTAATAACCCATACCCTTAACTCACACATTTTCCTAAACCCACCATAGTCCCTACGATCACTTAATGATTATCTTGTATTCAAAACGCATCGGGTTTGAACCCGAAATCCTTAACATATTTAATAGAGTAAACTTATTTCATAAGTATCTAAGATAGCCCCAAAACGTTAAAAACATTTTACAAGGGGATTAGAAACTCACCGGATACGCCGAGCCTCAATCCCTGCTCTACACCTCGTCTGCTTTACTTGGATCCTGAACCTGTCAGACGTACGATCACCCGATCAGAATTTGTTTTACACATACGTCGTCTAAACATGAATATATATAAATCCCATTGTTGCCTCGCCAGTTCGTCCTTTTTTTCCACGAAAATCTAGCCACCCAGAACCTGACAGGATTCGTGTGTCCGCACCCAAGTTCCCATACAAACATTGGTACATGCATACACATGCAAATGCTAGTCATCATGAACCCACACCCTGGTTCATCCACACACCACTACAGGTACCTTCTCGTTCGTCTTACACCACCCCTGTGATCATCTGGCCGTCACCTGTGATAACCCCATGCCTCGTCATCGTCATCATGGCTTCTATCATCACCCTCATCCTCGTTGATACCCATCGATGAACACCTTGCACCATTGTTGTGTCTTATTTCTGATACAGCCTGCAACCGTCGTCCTCCGCCATCGTGTCACCTCGGCGAGCGCCGGCAGCCGTCGTCGAGCGCCTCCACAGGCAACCATGTTGTCGCGTCCTCCTTGTCTTCTCACTTCACCGTGAACCATCGCAACAGCCACCACAACAGCCGCTTTGCCCCGCTTCCACTTCGAAGTCTCCACTACCTTTGGCGGTCATCTTCCCTTCTCCCTCTCTTTCTTTTCCGGTCACCGATCCCTAACATTCACCACCACCATTGTGGGGCTGCCGCTATTCCCCTCCACAACCGGCCACCATTCCTCCTTTCTCTTTTGGTTCATGACAGTTAACACCACTCCACCATTGTAACATTCTTAATTTTTCATTAACTTGTTAGTGCAATAAACAATATCTAAATTTCAGTACTTTATATTGTTTCAAGGCTTCATCAATATAATTTTAGACTTTCGCATCCAAATTAACACTAATATAAAAGACAAAAATTTTGCATTTTTACTCCTATATATATATATATATATGTATAGATTACTATGTATGTAAATACAAGTTTTTATAAAGACACATATAATATCACATTCTATTTTATAGAGATTATAAAGTATTAAAAGTTTTTAAGAATCAATTTTATAAAAAAAAATTGGTTTTAAACCCTTGCACTTGGCCCTTTACACATCAAATTTAACCCATTCAAGGGTTTAAACCCCTTTAAGTCGTTCTTTGACTTTCTGAAGTCAACCAAGGACGAATTCTCCACAATTAGGCATCGAATTCGACCCCAACCCGATAGATTCAGACTCGCCATAAACCCTAGATGGATTATCGATCCTTGCTAAGATCAATTGACACGTAATTCGATCTGTTACGTGCTTAATTTTGAAATTTGAATGGTTTGACTCTTTAGAGTCAAACTGAGCCAAATCAGTTTCCAATCAAAGCAATTAAACGCGATTAACACCCGCAAATCATGCGCCGGTTAACCTCGCATATATCTGACCCAATTACATGACTCAATTCACCCAAATTCGTCGAGTTAACGCGTGATTTAAGGCTGACAGTTGTCGCCTTCAAATCCGCATCGAATCCAACCTTAAACGCGAAATTAAACAAATCATAACACACCTATACCTTCGCATAAACCTGAACAAACTCTCCCAACCCTCTATTGACCTGCATTTTACCTCCGGAGTACGATCGATTCCGAAGAACACCGGGCCTGTCCATCCAGTCGTACTCGATCGCCCCTCAACCATTTCAGGTAATTCTTACATTCATGTGATCGTTTTTGCCTCAGGTTTGAAAGCCCCATGACTGAGGTACCGACCTGTTGCTTAATCGGGATCAATTTCATGGCTAGGGTTTGGGGTTATGCGATGGGGACGAAGAGTCAGGGGGGGATTTAAGGGTTTTCCATTTTTTTCACCCGTTTATTATCAAGGCAATAGCCCAGTACCGCTGGTTAAACTCGTGTGACCACAGACGCAAGGTTGCGGGTTCGAAACCCATGCCCGCGTCTCTTTTTGATTTCTAGTGTTACCCAAACCCGATTCCCCTTATGACCTCACACTAAAACTGTATTAAGACTAAGTTCTATCACTAATGAGCCTTGGGTCTAGTGGCAAATCGTTTCTTGCATACGGGATCCACCCGGGTTCGAACCGGGTGGTCCTCATTTATTTTTTTTTAGCAGTTACATATCCTAACCATTTTATAAAATTTAGTTTATGAAACCCTACACCAAATTAGAACTCGTTGAGCAATAAATTTACAATTTTAAATCTTGGGATGATTATTTTTCAATTTAAAATGTTTAAGCCCCTTTTTCTAATAAGAAAACCATCTAAGATTTTGTTTTAAAATAAAATCATAAATTTATAAAACTAAAATCTTTGGTTATATAATTGTAAGGATTTTAGAGAATACATAAATATTTTCATGGAATATTCATAAAAAGATATTTTACTTAACCATAGATTTAAGATGTAAGAGTATTTAAACAAATTTTATAAACCATTTTCCATTAAAATGACATACATTCGGGTTAAACCTTATTTAAACAAATGAATTTTTTCTAAGTACCAATATATACTTATATTTTTCATTTTTAAAAGGAACATATTAAATTGTTATGATGAATGAAGTAAAAATTATTTATTTAATTTATAAATGTAATTCTCACACTATTTTTCTAATTTAATAAACAAATGGCAATCATTTGATTTATTTATCCAAACCCAATCCCAAAATCATTTATTTTATAAAACACTCATTCAAGTACAAACCACAATCACTTACACAACCATTTACACAAACTCTTTGTGCAAGTCCCCGAACACACTCCCAATGAAACCCTAGACTTGGTCTTAGACTATTGTGCATGTTATTAATTTAGATTCATATACATTACACTTTAGGTTAACGTTGTGAGTTACAAGGATCACCTTGCTACCTAGTCTCTTGTGATAGCTACATCTTTGATACAGGTGAGTTTTACATAGCCCCTTTTTCACTGTTTTTACATTTTGGGGTGAAACATGATCACAACTTATAATGAATTACATAAACTACACAATACAAATCCACTTTACAATTTGTGTGCAATTTGAGGTTTATGTTTGAGTGCTAGGTGTGTTAACTACTTATTTGTAATTACATGTACAATCATTAACTAATCAAGCCGACGGTTAACAATGATAGATCTATTGAGTCTGACAAACCCACCCAGATTGGGGTGATTGTTACCGACAACACAATTTGCATGCTAGTTACAAAGGTTTGATTGTACTACCTGGTTACACAATAGTAACTCCCCATAAATGCCTTATTAATCATGACTTGTATGGATTTGTTTACACACAATACTTTGATACTATTTAGAGTCAAAACCTATGTATGCTCACCAACTTTTTTAGTTGACCTCGTTTTCATCATGTTTCAGGTACAAAAGTTTAAGTTGATCAAGTTGCTACACTTAGGTTGTGGACCTAGTTAATTGAAATAAATGGATATGTTATGTAATTCAAGTATTCTTGTATTGTTGTATTTGGAAATTGTGAATGGAAATGTAACGTTTTAATATATTAAATTTTAGTCAACCATGTGCTCATGAATAGTCTACATGTCCCGCCCCGACGTTTCCGCCGTCGGTTGGGGTGTGACAACCATTCTCGTCGGCTACCATCGGCCACCATTAACACAAACCTACACTAATAACTAAACATGTCACGTAAACAAGATGAATGAGAAAAAGGCTTTGGATTACCATAACGTGTACGAAGTTCCCGCTTGGCACCACCGTACGACCACCGTTTTCTCCCTCCTACCCCGCCGGCTCCTCTTTCTTTTTACTCGTGAACTCCATTCGTCGCACACTAGGCCAAGCCGAATGGCTTAGGGTTTGTGTAAGGATGGTATTTAAACCCTCAAGTGTTTACACTAGGGTCCCTCTCAAACCGTCTCGCGCAGTTAAAATCCCGTATTATCATTAAATGGCTTATTTGTCCTTCTATTTGTGACAATCCGGACTTTTCAGTTAGTTCCGTTATTAACTCCGTTAAATATTCAGTTAATTCCTAACCCAGTTAATCCAATATTAAACGCCAAGGATTAATTCTGTCATTATTTGAACTAAAACTTCAGGGACTAGTTATGTAACTATTCAAAACCAAAATGTTGACTCCCTAAAGTCAAAATTGAAGGTTTTGAGTTTTGTTGACTTCTGGAAGTCAAACCGCTTCATTCTTGACTCAAATTCGCATTAATAGCCGATTTATGTTTGAATTGGTAACTGAAATGCACATTCACACCATAAACGCTCATCATTTGGACATTAAACAACATCATTGAGTCAAATTAAACAAATATATGACCATTACACCATAACCGTCGAACACCATAACTAAACAATCGAATTCGAACATTTGGTGTGTTAATCTCGCAAAAAAAACGCTACAAACACTCTATTCGCACTCCTCTGAGTCCTTTGCACACACTAACCTGATCGGAATTGAAGCCGTAGTCGCCGGGGATCGAACTCGTCGAAGTCGGAGACCGTTGTAGTCGATCGCCATCAATTCATACATCATTCCGGTAATTAAACATTCCCTTAGCTTCGGCTTTACTCATAGATTGAAAGCCCCATGACAATTCGATCGATTAACATCGAATTAAACCCAATCCAGAACCTAGGGTTTGTCATAAATCGATTTGGGGGTTTTGATCCTAAGCTCGGCCTCAATAAAATTAAATCACATAGTCAGGTTCGAAATCTTTTCTTTATTAAAAGCCCTATACTAATTTGAACTCATAATATCGAATTTTTAAAGATCCAGAACCTAGGGTTCATCACAAACCGATTTAATCGAACCCTACTCTAAACCCTGTTTTAATACAGTTAAAGCATACCATTCGATTCATAATCATATGTATAATGAAAGCCCTGTATCAATTTAATCTGATATCATCGAATTGTTTGTGATCCGGAATCTAGGGTTTGTCCATAATCCGATTTGGGGCTTTCGATCCTAGACACAACCTAAATCAAATTAAACCATATCAGTAGCTTAGAAACACCCTAATCATCGAAAGCCCTATGTTTTCAACAAGTATTAATATCAGATTTGAGTAATTTGATTCGGTATTCATACTCAGGGTTTTTGATTTCTAAAAAGAGAATTAAACGATTCAATAGTTGAGGTTTTTTCAATTAAACTTAAAATCAAGTTTGCTTATACACCGTAATCAAAACCCCTTTGCTGTTGTGATCGATCATTATCGAAATCGACGGATCGGGACGGGTTTCGATCTTGGTATACATATGGGGGATGAACGCTAGACCTTTGTGTTAAAACCAATTGGATCTGCTATCTAACGCGATACCCTAGCGGGCGGACCTGGTAAGACACATGACCCATACGCAGGAGACCCGGGTTCGAGTCCGGTCTCCTGCATTTTATTTTTAGGGCCTTTTTCTTGTATTATTTTAATACAAAATTCAAACCCTAAAATATAATATTATTATATAAATTTGTTTTAGCCCGGGGAACAACCCGTAGGCTCGGGTTTGAATTGTTAACCCATTTTTATATTATTCCCCACTTTTATAAATAAAATAGTATTGTTATTATCAAATAAAAATAATATGGTTATATTATTTTCAAACCGTAACTTCGTATAAGATAATATGTTTATATTATTTTTAACTCGTGACTCGTATTATTAAATAATATATAGATTTATATTATTTCGTATCATTTTGTAACCTCGTATAACATTTGAAACTAAATAAATAATATAATTAATTATATTATTTACTCGCATTTATTGCGTTCATAAAAATAATATATTTATTAGTTTGTACCGCGAATGAGTAATTAGAATATCCTTTTGAAACTAAAAATAATATATTAAATTATATTAGTTTTTTTAATTTTTGTAAATGACAAAACGCTTGAATATACTTATTATTATTGTTGTCATTCGTCGCGCAACGTATATATAATCTAATTACTAATTAAATAATTCTTATTCCCGTGGACACGTTCATCTACTCTCAGTTACTAGAGCATTTCTTTAGGACGTTTCTCATTCCGGGTCATTGTCACAATTCCTATTTTTCCCTAATTTATGTGTTTATAATTTTAGGGCATTCGTAAGTCGTTGAGACTTACACTAGTGGTTCCAATTTGTCCATTGTGTGATACTACCTACAACGCAACGCAGGTGAGTTTTCACAGCCCCTTTTACTGTTTTAACTTAGGGGAGAAAACATGATTAAACAATTTTGCATTTTGTAATTCCTATGATATCAATGTTAAATGCTAAGCGTAACACGCTATCACAGAAAGTCCTCACCTAATATCGGACCGTTAATATGGATCTTAGCGAGGTAATATTTAGTAGTACTACTGGGTTTGACAAATCCCACCCGCGTTAGTCGAGCTAACTCGATTAGATATCGAACGGGTGAAATGTTAGCCTACTCACACCGCCAGTGTTGATAGACCTGGCAGGAGGCAATAAACAAACAGTCAGCTTCGGTTGCGAGCGCTTGTGCTGAACATGAACATAGGTTAGCTACCTATAGATACGTACTGAATGAACATAAATCCGGTAAATGCTTATCTACATATATTGAAACATGTGGACTCACCAACCTCGTGTTGACATATTTTCTTACATGTTTTCTCAGGTCGCTAAGATAAGACACAGGTGCACGTTAGGGCATGCATGGGATTCAACTGCTTTGATTATAACTATTTATGTTTGTTTGAATTATTCTATTGTACTTGTTTTTGATTGGACGTTTGGACTTTTTGGACTTTTGAACTTTGGTTTTGGGCGCGTGTATTTTGCGCATTTACTTTCTTTACGCTTCCGAATTAATACTCTGATTTGAATGGTATTTTCATTTTGAGTCCCACGTAGAGTCGTTCAAAGTAACTAATGTCTGAGATCCTGGTTCGTCATTTCCCAAACGGTAAAACTCCGTTAGTTGAAATTGGGGGTGTGACAGATTGGTATCAGAGCCATTGGTTATAGAGAACTAGGATTGCATACTAAACTATAGCCTTACACATTAGTTACATGTCATTTGGATGTTTAGCACTTATATGTATTGTTACAGGAACATGTCGTCAACCCCACCTTCGTCACCTAAGGCACCAAGACATAAGGCACCTATCCTATCATCCCCGGAGCCCAAAAGGCGCCGGACTACTTCCGGTGACTATTCAGTTGACCAATGGGAAACGAGCAGCGCGCAAGCAATGATCTTGCTCGAAACTGGAACACATACCCACAAATGATCCAAAGATGGATCGAAATGGGAAATGTTCCATCACCATACTTCGGTTCTACTTCTTCATCAGCTACCTTGCCTAGCTTGCCATGTACTATGGAACAAGCTTTTGCAGCCTTTGTGTTTTATATGTCTAGAGAGTTAAGCATTGTAAAAGATGCTACTGATGAGATACCGGATATCCTGAAGAAGGATCCTCACATAGAGGAAAATAAAGTAGGGACAGAACTTTTGACTGCCAAACTAGCAGTAACTGACCAGTTCCATAACCTTTTAGTGGATCGTGTGACACACTTAGAGACAAGGGTGGACACCTCAGACAATGACATGGAAGAAGTTCTAGAGAGGGTGGCTGCCCTGGAAGCTCAGCTACATGTAGCAAACCACCCTGCTGAAGGCCTTCAAGAGAGGGTGACACACCTGGAAGCTCAATTGCAAGCCGTTTATTTCCTGAGGAGATTCCACATTCTGATGGCGAGGAGGAACCTTTTGAGGAGGAACCTTTTGAGGAGGAGCCCTTTGAAGAAGATGTAGGTCCCTTCGTATGTGTCGGATCGTCACATGCAAGTGGTCTACTAGTCGGACCGGGTTGCGGAATACCCGTGACTAGGTGGAGAGTCTTACTAAACAAAGTAAACCAAACACGAGAGTCACCATAAACGTTCTTTCTATTATAAACACTCGACGGTTACAGAGAGAATACAAGCTGCGTACCTAGCAGAACTGAGTTCGTCTCAACAAATGGTTTCTGCGTACTTAGCTTCTGTGAACCTATCCTATTTATACAGACCTGATGCCTGCGCACTTAGCAAGTGCGCAGGACCAAATGCTCTTGCGTACTTAACAAGTACGCATGGGTCTTCCTGCGTACTTGCTAAGTACGCAGGAGCTTTCTCCTGCGCACATACAAGTGCGCAAAACACTTAGAAGAAATGCAACAAACATTATGTAAAAGTAAATACAACTCGATAAACTATTACATAACGGCTCTTACATACAAAGACAAAATACAGACATTAGACATACAAACTAAGACTCTATCCAGAGTGTTGTCACAGGAAAGTGCATCAACAAACTCCCCCTTGACAACAACTCGGGATCTTCATTGTCTTCAGTCTTCAATCTTCAGTCTTCACAGCACTGGTTACTTAGCTTCCATCTTCTTTTTGTAATCAAGACAAAACTTGATTAACTTGTCGTATTTGGCCGAGAGAAGCTTTGTCCATTCGTCAGTGTGGATGCAGAACTTGTCTGCTAGTACCTCCAGATCGTTCATAGAGAAATTGATGAAACAGACTTCATCAAAAACCCTGATCACTTCCTTTGGCACTATGTTTCCACTATCTGACTTACCTTTACCCATAAACACAGCCTCGCCCATTTTTGGATCAACGTACTAGTACCACATGTCACCAAGAATATCCTGAGGTAACTTGCTCAAGGGAATCTTAGTTTCACATCGCACTGGCTTGTATACCAATCTCTTTAAGGGTTTCTTAGTCACAGGATGCACAGCGTGCTTATCCCTGACTCTTCTGGGCACCAAAGGCTTGAGGTATTCAAATTTCCCTGATCTTGCTTCCCGCTGTAGTGTAACCCACAAACCCATTGCTACTGCATTACTAGAGTGACTCAGCAGGTCGCGGTTTGCGAGGTTCATAAGGTCGTACTTGGGCAAAGAGTTGAACGCCTCACTGGTGGGTTTCAAGTATTGAACTCCCCTAGATCTTTTGATGGCGAACAACTGCTTGTCCTCCTCGAACCTAACAGCTAAGATCATACGTGTCGCTCCGTGCTTGTTTGTGATAGACGTCTTTTGCCACACGGGAGCTGGACCCTTTGTAGATGCAGAAGGCATGTCTTTCTCTTTTGGTGCCTCGGGGTCCACAGGTGTAGGGTCGACTAGGGAGGCTTCAGTTGTAGCTTCAACATTACTTGCCATGTCAACTGAGCCTGTGTCTGTTTCGAGCAGAGATTCGAGCGATGGTATTTCAAAGATCTCACCATCCTCTAACTCGTACTCTAGTTCCCCGTCGCCCTTGGGAATCTCGATTATCACATCATCGTTCCAGTCATCACCAGAGTCAATCTCTCCTTCTTCCAGATTAAGGAGAGCATCGATCTGTGCCTCTTTGGAATAGTCAGGCTCTAAGTAGAGGATCTCATCATCAGATAAGTCCTTGAGCACGTCAGCCGCTGACTTCCCTTTATCTCCACCACCACCACCTGAGGTATCACCACCCTCTTGCTGAGTAGACTCCCCCTCAGCCAATGGAACAGAAGAGATGAGCACAATCGCCAAAGCTAGGTGCTCACCTCCACTAGGACCGACTTCAGGATCCTTGTCTTTATCATGATCCTTAGTCAGATCGACTGGATGACAAGACTCGGCACCGGTGGGTTTCTTTTCTTTGTCTTTCTCTTTCTCTGTCTCTGTCTCCTTCTCCCCCTGAGCACCGAGCTTTTTGGTCAGTTCTTCAACTAATTTGACCATCGCTTCGTGCTCTTTTCTCTGCAAATCCATCCTTAGCTCAAGTGAAGTTCTGTGGCCTAGAATCATTTCATTGGTTTTCATCAGCAGTTCGTTCTGTGCCATAACATTCTTCAATTGTTCATCAGTTCCCGTTCTCGGGCTACGCATAATCCTAACTTCATCTACCAGAGAGTTTATCTGTGCCTGTTGAGCATCAGAATCCTCTTTTGACTTTTGAATAGTCTTCAACAAGCCAGCAACTTGGGTTTCTAGCACATCGATCCTAGCTTCATTTGGATCCGGATGCCTAGATGATGAGGCTTCGGCATTGTGGATGGGGGAAGAGAAGATTGTGTCAAAGTCGAACCCCTGTGAGAAGTCACCGTAGTTAAAGGGTTGACCTGACGGCTCTTTGGTGGGTGTTGGGATGGGGGATGAAATGATGGGAGTTATGGTTGGGGTGATGGTGACTGACTTCATGAGAAGTGGAGCAGTCACCGTCACCTGGACGGTTGGAGTAGGGAGGGTCACCGTCACAGGAATCACCTCTGTGACCGCCGTGACTGCCACATTTGCTTGTACAAGTGGCCTTCTCCTCCGTCTATACAATTGTTGTTCTGATGGGGTAGATTCTAACTCTGGACTGGCAGGTTCAACCTGTACTGGCTGCACAGTTGGAATCTCTTCAACCCTGGGGATAGCAACCTTTTGCCTATTGCCCCTTTTCTTGTTGGCACTCTCATGCCTCTGTCTTTGTAGAACAGCGTCAGAGTCAGAATCAGGGTAACCTGTGCCAACCTCCTCGGATGTACCTGTGATGGTGCGTCATCGGAATCAGAAGAATCTGATTCTGTTGCCTCCGAATCGGATTCCTCAGCACCACCAACACCACCTTCATCATCACCTTCATGTTCATCATCACCTTCATCATCCTCATTCTCTTCATCTTGTTCTTCATCAGAGTAATCACTCATCTCTGGTCTCGAGTTGGGACTATACCAGTTCCAGTCCTCCGGAGCGACGTATGCTTCATTAATCAGGTGGCCGAAGAGTTCAGTATGCTCAGGGGTAGGTTCTACACTGCTTGGCTTTAGAAACTGTGCAAAGACTCTCTTGTCCACCCTTTTTACCTGCAGTCTCTCCCCGATAGCACGCAGATTTGGCAATGCATCATCGATCAGTAGTTGCACAAACCTCGGGTATAAAAGGAACCTAAACCTCTCTGTTGTATTTATCTGGTCATTAATTGCTTTGAAAATATAGCGAGAGAAGTTGTAGCCCCGATTGAGAGACAGGCCCACCATGGCCGCTGCAAGGTCATGACCCATGGCATCTTTCCCCGCTTTCCTGGATGAGATGCACACGATCATGATGTGGGCAAAATAACGCCATTGATCCAATACCCACATCTTCTTGTAAGAAGCATAGTCCCTTGCCCCGACATACCCCATTCTATGCCTCCAACACCCATCCACGTAGTAATCTGGATAGGATGTCGGGTCGGTAGCAAGGTCTCCAAACCGCAGTACTCTCCTGATTGTATCTTCAGAGAACGCAATTGCCCGACCATCAACGGTTGCCCTTATGACATTAGGGGACACCTTGCAATCGTGCTCTGTTGTCTCCCAGAATTGGTCCAGGTAAGGTCTTGAGACTGTTGGGTTTGCTGAGATTGCATACCTTATTCTTGATCTGTTGAGAAAATCCACAATCTCCCTATATTGCAAGGCTGCGCCTTTCCATTCTGGTTCGGTGTTAGCCACTAGGTTGAATTCGTCAGTGAATGCACGAGCCATAGCCTGCAAACACACACAGAAAACATATTCAGAACAACTTATAACACTGGAAGTAGACACACATGACATAGTATAGTAGTTACACTTTGAAAAAATTTTCAGACTTAGGAAAAATTTCTAAGTGTTGGTCCTGCGCACTTCAAGTACGCAAGAATTACTTCTTGCGTACTTGCTAAGTGCGTAAGAACAACCCTTAGCAAAAAATTCAGAATTTTAAAATCGTTCAAAGCGTGGGTTGATTAGGTCGCCACTAGGTCGGAATCAGGGATTCCAACCTATGGTACCATTATTAACACCACAAAACACTACACCACGAGCAATTTTGACCTAGGTCAGTCGAACGACCCATTGACTGTTCAACTTCAATCGACGGATCAGACGATGACTAAGAGAATGAATAGAGGATCGATTAGGCGTGTATTAGCAAATTAATGTCAATAAGTTACCCAAACAACCCCAGATTATCCCAATTTTTAGTCGGATTTAACTAAAAAAACCAAAAAAAAAAATTCTAAGTCAGAAACACGGTCCAAATGTCATGAATCTACGGTTGGAATCGGTCTATAATCTTACCAAGGAGATGAAATAGGATGATGAAAATATTGACGGGATGAAAAGAGGGTTTTAACACACTCGATTTTTGAGAGTAAAGTTGCAAGGGGGGAACTTTGGGTCTGAAAGTGTAAAGTCTGAGAAAAGTTCTAAGTGTCAGATTTATACCCCCACTCAATGTTCGTGCGTACTTGTTAAGTTCGCACGAGTTAACTCTTGCGTACTTAACAAGTGCGCAAGGCTTAACTCTTGCGTACTTGTTAAGTGCGCAAGTGTTACTTCGTGCGTACTTGACAAGTGCGCACAACCCTTAAGTGCGCAATTTACAACTCAGAATTTATGAAGATTTTCAAGTCAAATAACGAACAAGATAAAAATATTCAACCAAGAGGATTCAAATACAATTCATGAAGGTTAAACATAAAATATTTTTGGCTTTTTCTGATTAAACTTGAACAATGCATAAACTTAAAAACTTAAAATCTTTTTGTTCTTTTCAAGATAGATATATACAATCATTTACACAAGCTATTTTTGATCAAAGACACGAGCAAAGGATCATATCAGGCTATCTTTTAGCAAAAACGATACAAAATAAACATCAAAGAATATGGGATCATGTCATGTATTACTCTTTATTCATACGTAATAAGCACATAAACAAGTAATTCAAGTTGACAATATTATAAGATTTGAAACTATACGCATCTTTGTATCATGTTCTTGTGTATTAAGGTATTAATTATAAGATATACAACGTGTACCCCACTGAGATGCTATGATATTTTGCACTATCTTCAAGGCATCTAAGATTATTTTCAATTATTTTCTTAATTTTCAGAATGAAGTTACATCAATTAGCACAGAAAAATCAGGCAGAATCCATAAGGATTATCAGGAATCATAAGATTCAGAATCGAGTGATTCTTTTGTCTTGGTTTCATGTGATTTTCTTCTTTGAATATCGGTATGATGATTCGGGATAATGAACATGGTGTTTGATTATAGGGTAAGGGGATCCAACTTTTATCTGGATTTGATTTCAATGAACCAGGAATGATTCAAGGGTGTATACATGCTCAACGGTTAATGTAGAGACATGTCTTGATTCAATCTCTCCTTACATACTTGTGAGTATGGGCAGTGAGATGAACCGCATTAATTGTGCTAACAACATAACCCGAAACTGATCTCAAAAGAAAATTATTATCAAAATCTAACATCCTTTATCTGATAGTGATCTTTTCTAATCTTTTACTCACACACGCTTGCAAACATGGGTTCAAATCACAGTTGTAATTTAGATTTAGTTTCCACACTACTAGTGATTCAAAGACGCATACAGCCTACTGACAATTCAAATTACTTGTAAATAAACAGATTAAGAACATAACAATTTTAAACAGATAAGTAAGCATGACGCAATCATTTCCCATATGAGCAGTCTATAGTGTTTAGATCATTTCTGATGTACTATCATTTCCTCTTTTCTCAAGTTAACTTTGAAATTTTCTCCATTTTCTATTTTGTTTTTTTTTTTTGGTTTTTGTAAAATATTTTAAAGACTAAAAGAACTATACAGAAAATTTAAAAGAATTAAGAATTAAAAATTTAACTTCCATGAATTGAAATGATTTAAGAAAACGTAGTTTTCACTCAGGATTGAACATTCCTATCAAGTTGACAAGATGCTCAAAACGGGATCGATCAAATGCCTTTGTGAAAAGGTCAGCAAGATTGTCATCCGTGTGAACTTTTACAAGTTCAATTAAATGCTTTTCAGCACAGTCACGGATGAAATGATGACGAATCTCTATGTGTTTAGTTTTGGAATGTTTCACCGGGTTATTTGTGATGGACATGGTGGCATTGTTGTCAATGAATAGAGGAGTTCCAGTGAAGTTCAAGCCGTAGTCTCGCAATTGCTGCTGAATCCACAATATCTGAGAACAACCGCTAGCTGCAGCAATGTATTCTGCTTCACAAGTTGAGACAGAAACCATTGACTGCTTCTTGCACTGCCAGGAGATCAGCCTGTCTCCTAAGAATTGACATCACCAGAAGTTGACTTTCTGTCAAGGTTACAACCGCCATAATCTGAATCAGTGTAGGCTTTGAAGTCGAATGACTGCTGCTTAGAGTACCAAAGACCTAATCGGGGTTTCCCTTTCAGGTATCTGAAAATTCTCTTCACGGCTATCATATGTGACTCCTTCGGTCGAGACTGAAACCTTGAGCACAAACATATAGCAAACATTATATCGGGTCTTGAAGCTGTGAGATACATAAGTGATCCGATCATCCCACGATACAACCTGCTGTCCACATCCTTTCCATCTCTGTCGGGATGCAAACCATGATTGACTGGGATTGGTGTGCCATAAGTAGTGCTATCACTCATCTTGTATTTTGACAAGATGTCCTGCACGTACTTAGTTTGATGTAGATAAATTCCATTCTCTCTTTGACTGACTTGCAGACCTAGAAAGAATGGCAGTTCACCCATATTGCTCATTTCAAACTTGGACTTCATCACCTTCTCGAATTCCCTACACATCCCTTCATTGGTCGACCCAAAGATAATGTCGTCGACATATACTTGCACAAGAAGAATGTCACCTTCTGCTTTCCGTATGAAGAGAGTCGAGTCAATCTGTCCACGGTCGAAACCATTAGACAGTAAATGCTTAGATAAAGTCACATACCATGCCCGCGGTGCTTGATGAAGACCATAAAGTGCTTTGTCGAGCTTGTACACTTTATTGATATTATGCGGATCTTCAAAACCGGGAGGTTGAGTGACATAGACTTCTTCATGCACCTTACCATAAAGGAAAGCACTCTTCACATCAAGTTGATAGACCTTGAAGCCGACATATGTGGCATAAGCCAAGAACAGTCGAATGGCCTCAATTCTAGCAACTGGGGCATATACTTCATTGTAATCCAAGCCCTCTTGTTGATAAAAACCCTGAACAACCAATCTTGCTTTGTTCTTCACAACTACATGACGATCATCCGTCTTGCATTTGAACACCCATCTGGTACCAATTGGTTGAAATCCCTTTGGCAAGTCAACCAAATCCCACACGTGCAACTTTTGGAATTGAGACAGTTCATCTTACATCGCCTCAATCCAGCAGTTGTCAGTGAGAGCCTCCTTCACATTCTTCGGCTCTAACTGGGACACAAATGCAGCATGCAGACATGTTTCCATGACACCAGTGTCAAATATCTCTGTGTAGAGACTGGTGTTCTCAGTGATGGTTCTATGACGAGTCTAAACACCGGCATAAGGATCACCAATAATGTTGTCGATTGGATGATTCCTATCCACCCTCGTCTCCGGTACAATTGGTTCTTGAATTTCTGGATCTAGATTTGTGCTTAACTCCCCCATTTCCTGTGTTCTAGAGGAAGAAGATTCAATGTTAATTGGATCAGCTGGAGCTTCATTTCCTATAATTGTGTTAGGATTGGCTTGAGCGTCATCTCCAACAACATGAACACCTTCACTGTTATCACTGTCATGAGTTCCAGATGCAGATGCAGCATTGGAATCAGGAGTTATAATTGGTACAGTAGCACGAGTAGAAAAACTGGAGTCATTGTCGCCATGCAATAAATCATAGACATTTGCGGCGTCTTCATCAAATAAGTCAGGAAGATTGAAGGACTTGAATAGCGCATCATAATCAAAACCCCAAGCTGGACCTTTTGGTTCTGGTGGAGTGTTGTGTTTACTACAGTCCACTTCAAACCATTCCTCGACAGTACGAGTTCCTATGTTGTACACTCTCTTGCAGGGCGAATTGGCAACATATCCTAAGAAGATGCCTTCCACCGCTTTCGCATGAAATTTAGACTGACGGTCTTTATATTGTAGCAACAAGGAACAAGGACTACCAAAAGGAACTAGGTAATCAAGATTGGGAAGTCGATTGTTGATCAACTCATAACATGTCTTGTTGTGCCTTTTCACAACCAGAACCCTGTTTACGATGTGACAAGCTGTATTAACTGCTTCTGCCCAGAAAGTGACAGGAAGCTTTGCATCTGACAGCATAGTCCTTGCAGTCTCGATCAGTGTTCTGTTCTTCCGTTCAGCCACTCCATTCTGCTGAGGTGTGTATGGCGCGCTGAATTCGTGACGGGTCCCTCTCTTGAGACAGAAAAGTTTCATCAAATTATTCTTGAACTCAGTTTCGTTGTCACTCCTTATTCTTCTAACTTTCAGCTTGCAAAGAGATTCCAAGCTCAGGATCAGGTATTGAAGAATATCAGCAATCTCGTCTTTTGTACCTAAAAAGTGCACCCACGAAAAACGTGAGAAATCATCAGTTACAACCAGACAAAACGACTTACCTCCAATACTCTTGATACTTATGGGGCCAAACAGATCCATGTGTAATAGCTCCAAAGGGGTATCGACAGAGTTTTGGAGCTTGGGCTTGTGAGACTTCCGTTGCTGTTTGCCCTTTTTACACGGCATACAGTCATCTGCAACGGTAAACCTCAACTTAGGAACCCCGGTTACCAAACCGTTTCGGACAAGATGATTCATTTTACGATAAGAAATATGTCCGAGTTTCCTATGCCACAAGATGGAGTCAAGTTCTGTCGCTTTTGTAAGCAAACAAGTAGCAACTGATGAGGTGGTTTTTGCCACGCTCATATCGATCTGATAAGTGTCGTTTGATCTTGTTGCTCTCATCAGAATCCAGTCTTCGGGAACCTCAAAACCAGGTTTGAGAATCAGGCATTCTGATTTGTCAAACATCACCGAGTACTCCTTGTCACACATTTGGGAGACACTCAACAGGTTATGCTTCAGCTGCTCGCAGAAGTTGACATTGTCAAAGCTGACACAACCGTTCGAAACCACGCCTTGACACATGATACTGCCGCCTTTTTCTCCGGCAAAGGCCACATAGCCGCCTCTGAATGGTTTAACATCTTGAAGCAAGGCCATGTTTCCTGTCATGTGCCGGGAGCATCCACTATCTACATACCAACGGTTAGAGATAGTACCCTTCGGACGTCCCTGCATGAGTAACAAAAGAACTAGTTAGATTTGGAGACCCAAGCCATTGTGGTCTTGGGTCGTCCATCCTTCTCAAAATAAACTACTTCTTTCAACTCACAGTCATGATGACTGTTCAAAATTGGTGAATCTTTGGATGAATTTGGAACAGGAGATTGAGAACCTTTAACTTTCTTGTTCTAGGATCTCTTTTGATTCTTAACCAGAACAGTAGACTTTGGCTCAACCACAGCCGGTGAACTTGTGGAAGCTTCACCTGATTGAGTCTTAGTCAGCTGTTCCAGCTTTCTCAACCTCTTATTCCTTCTTCTTCTTTGTGGCTTAGAGAGTCTAGCCACATATTTCTCACCAGTGCGTGTACTACCAGATGTAGACACACGAGGTACAGCAGGTTGCTTTACCTTTCTTGCAACAGATGGTTTGGCCTCAGATTTAATCTTCGGTTTTCCCATGGGTTGTACTGGTGGTTTCACCACATTCTGCTTTGGACTTTTGGGAGATGGTTTCACTGGAGGTGACCTGGGGATAACAGCAGGCTGTGAAACAACATGCCATTTCCCTTGGTTCTTAGAAGGACAGTTCACAACAATGTGACCAACCAAGCCACAGTGAAAACAGTTCCTCTTGTCTACATAAGTTCTCTTGTAAGGCTCATTAGATCTGGCCTTAGATAACTCTCCATTATGAGCAGGAGGAGTTGGTTTATGAACAGAAGTCTGACCTTTTTCAGTTTGGTTTTTGGGGGTATAATACTTTTGCAAATTCTCTTTGTAACCAAGCCCATAATGAGCTGAAAAAGCCTCTTTCTTAACTTGGTTAATATTTTTATAACCCACGTAAAGCATTACCTTAAGTTTATCATTTGTTTCAATGATATCAGGTTCAGTTAAAATGCAGTTATCACCATTAGTGATAATGTTTTTGTGGACTTTCTGTTCAGTCAACAACTCCTCAGAGACTACTCCTTCAAGGCAAGTGTCAACCGACCCATCTTCAGAAGCAGTAACATACTCCTCACTAGATGTGGAGTTAGCCTTACTTGAGGATTCATCCTTTTTAGGGGAATCATCCTTATCAGAGGACTCATCTAGACAGGTGAGATCAATGTCTACCAAGCTATTGACAAACTTCCCACTTATTGGTGGAGGAATGGCATTGGTACCAAGACCTATACCCTTCATTTTCCTCACTACTGATTCGTAGTGCTCCACCACAAAGCGAGAGTTTTTCAACTTCTCATTTGTACATTTTAACTGCAGGATCTCATTTTGCAGTTTGTTGATTTCATTGTTCCGTTTTTCTAACCCCCTATACGCAATATCCAAGTGAACTTGTTGCTCACTTATTTGTAAAGAATATTCACATTTTTCCTTTTTTAACGTTTCAACAGACTCTTTAAAACGTTTTTCGTTTGCTTTGTAATTATGAGCTGCCATAGTTAGGGGTTCGATTTTGTCTTGGAGCTTAGAAATTTCATGCTTTAGCTCTAGACATTTAGAACAAGAAATAACAAAAAAAGGGTTAGAATCTACCTCAGATGATGAACTCTGTGCTTCTCCAATGGCCATGAGAGCAACGGCAGTGGTAGACTCCTTTTCAACAGCTATAGAAGCTTCCTTCTCCTCAGCTTCTTTTCTCTCAGCCTCCATCAGCTCCATGATCTCAGCTATGAGACCAACCTGTGTTTGAGTAATGATGGCGTCCTCTAGATGAACACCCCAATCAAAATTTTTGTCATGCTGAGCTACCAGTGCATTTGACGAACCACCTTGGTGTTAATTGTGGTGGCTAGTGTTGTTGTGGCCGTGGCTGTTTCCCTGGCTAGGTCTGGTGAAACCAGAGGCCGGTGCTCAGTCTTTTTGACACTCACGAGCAAAGTGTCCATAGTTCAGACATTTGTAGCATTTGGCCTTGGATTTATCAAATCCAACCTTGGCATTAGAATGTCCACCAATGAACTTTCTTCCTGTTCTGTTCAGGAAACGCTTGGCCCTCCTCAAAAGCATGGCCATATTCCATTGAATATCCATGTCCTCAATATCATCAGGATCCACTTAGTTAAAGTCTTCTTCAATAGTTTCGGGATCCGTTAGCATGCCGCCTATGAAATTCTCATACGCAAGCATACATGATGAAAACAATGCTACGTGATCTTCAGCTATTTTGACTATTACAGAATGGTTAGCTGAAGACGTAGCTGGAGGATTTCTTGAGGTGTGTTGATGATTGGTTCCCAACCCTGATCCGGATGCATAACAAGCATGACCACCACACCCATTTGATTGGTCTTCTTCATTGGAGTGTCCAATAAAGAGGGCAATTCCAGAGCCCAATGATTTTGAAGTGGAAGTCGTCCCATGATACATGGAAGGGTCCTGTATCTGAGGTCTTCCTGAGCTCTCCTTCTTCATAAGATTCATGTTATGAGCTTGAATCTTACCAATAGCCTCATCTACTATTAACTCATAGAATTTAGGATTTTCCCTCATCAGGGTCATATACATCTCAAACTTTGGTGGCAAAGCATCAAGAAATTTTTCCACCAGTTCTTCATCGGGATATTTCAGTTCAAAAGCTTTCAACTCCGTTTGTAAATGATAGAATCTAGAGATGAGATCATCTAACGATTCATTTTCCATGAAATTGAAGCATTCATACTGCTTCCGGAGAAGATCCCGCTTACTCTTCTTAATGTCACTGTTCCCCTCAAATCTTTTCTGAAGTGCTTTCCAAAGATCCTTGGAGGTGTCATAGCCTCAGAAACTGTGAAACAATTCCCGAGTTAATGACATAGTGATTGAGCCAAGAGCCTTCTTTTCCCGATCATAAGCTTTCTTTTGTTCTTCATCAAGCTTAGAGATGGGCTTTGGCACCTCTTCATCAAGATAGATGTGTGTGGGATGCTTATATCCCTCAAGGATTGGTATCCATAATGATGAGTCGGTGTATGAAATGTAGTGCTCAAAACGCGCCTTCCAATTCGAATAATCGTTTACATTTAATAGTTTAGGCGGTTTCTGAGGTGTACCGATCTCATTATCATAATTTAACAAGTTTCCAAGATTCTGAAGGTTCGACATAGTGAATTACTTGGTCAAAAAATCAGAAAAATCAGACACTGTTGCGCACTTGGTTTTGGCCTTGCGCACTTGAGAAATGGTCTTGCGTAGTTAAGATTTGCTCTTGCGTACTTGTAAGTACGATGGAGGAAATATTAAGTACGCAGGATATAACTTAAGTTCGCACAAGTTCAGTCTTGCGCACTTGTAAGTACGCAGGAGATAACTCTTGCGTAGTTAGTAAGTACGCACAAAACTGTACTTTTTACCAAAAATGGTAAGTACGCAGGACACCTTTTCAGCAACTCTCACCAACCTTTTCCGGTCACCTGAAAATCGCCGGAGATAGTGAAAAATAGGCTGATGATCAATGCAATCGAGCCAAAGGATCAGAAACAAGTTTCCAACCAACCTTTGATGCTCAAAACACACAAATACACAACAAAAATCGGTTTTTGAGAGATTTTTGCTTCTAAAAAAGTGCTCAAGAGCTACCCCTTTTTTATCACAAAAATCAACAAAAATACCTCTTTTTGCTTGTAAAACTCAGTAAAACGTCTCCAAACTCACTTACAACACTTGAATTCAAGAGCAATGCTCTGATACCACTTGTAGGTCCCTTCGTGTGTGTCGGATCGTCACATGCAAGTGGTCTACTAGTCGAACCGGGTTGCGGAATACCCGTGACTAGGTGGAGAGTCTTACTAAACAAAGTAAATCAAACACGAGAGTCACAATAAACGTTCTTTCTATTATAAACACTCGACGGTTACAGAGAGAATACAAGCTGCGTACTTAGCAGAACTGAGTTCGTCTCAACAAATGGTTTCTGCGTACTTAGCTTCTGTGAACCTATCCTATTTATACAGACCTGATGCCTGCGCACTTAGCAAGTGCGCATGACCAAATGCTCTTGCGTACTTAACAAGTACGCATGGGTCTTCCTGCGTACTTGCTAAGTACGCAGGAGCTTTCTCCTGCGCACATACAAGTGCGCAAAACACTTAGAAGAAATGCAACAAACATTATGTAAAAGTAAATACAACTCGATAAACTATTACATAACGGCTCTTACATACAAAGACAAAATACAGACATTAGACATACAAACTAAGACTCTATCCAGAGTGTTGTCATAGGAAAGTGCATCAACAGAAGAGCCATTCGAGGAGGAGCCCTTGGAGGAGGAACCAGTAGAGATAGACGATGCACAATCGTATGTTTCTTCCGAGGACGAAGATGCCTGATGATCTTCCTACTCTATCACCCTTTTCATGCCTATTTTGTTTATGTTATTTCTCTTTTCAAACCTAGATGGGTAAGGTTGTTCCCATCCAATAAAAGCATGAGAAGTTTAATATCTGAGTTATTTATTTTGTAGCCTTACAATTTATTTAATTTTCGAAATATTAGATGTTGTATCTCCTTACTTATACCTGAATAATGTTTAATATGCGATATATTTCTCATTATTTTTCATTTGTGATTGTGAAGAATCATGTTAGGGAGAGGACGCGGAGGCCATGCCGATGGTCGGGTACCATTAACATGGCGGCAGCAGAGCTAGCGGCACTGATAAATGATAGTGTGGCGGAGGCTCTGGCAGCACAGAATGCTGTAGGTAAATGCTTTAGCTATTGACTAATGATGTCAATCCATCTCTTAAAAAGCCTGCCCTAAACCTTATAATTCCAATCCTATTTGTATTTCTAAATCCAGGCCAGCAAAACCAACAACCAGCCTGCACTTTCAAGTCATTCATGGATTGCAAGCCCCACGCCTTTAGTGCAGCTGAAGGAGCCATTAGACTACTTCATTGGTTTGAGAAGGTTGAATCAGTAATTGCCATGTGCAACTGCCCCGTGGCTAATCAGGTGAAGTTTGCCGCCGGAACTTTACTCAGGTGGAACGCCCAGGTCCAAATGTTGGGTCTGGCCATGGCGAATGGACTCCCGTGGGAGGAATTCAAATCAATGATGAAGGAGGAATACTGTCCTCGCGTTGAGATCCAGAAGTTAGAGAGAGAGTTTTAGAACCTAAAGATGGAGGGTTCTGAAATTGAACTCTACACCACACGTTCCCATGAACTTGCTACTATGTGCCCGCATATGGTAACCCCTGATTACAAGAGAATTGAGCTTTACATTGGAGGTCTAGTGCCTCAAATACAAAGCATGGTTACTTCATCCAATCCTACCACTATCCAACAAACTATCCGACTTGCCCATAAGTTAACCGACCAAGCGGTGACACAAGGGACTTTACCTCCAAGAGGTTCGGTCTCTAAACCCACCGACACTCACAAACGCAAGTTTGATCATCATTCCAATACCCACAACCACTCCAACTCTCACTCCAAAGGACCCCAACCCAACCAACCCCAGTTTAATCAACCGCAGCAGCAGCAGCAACAGCGTAGGTTTGAGCCTACTAAGAACTTCAACCAGTCGACCTCTTCTGGTCAGAACCAGGGTGGTTATGCGGGGAAGTCTCCGAAGTGTAACAAGTGTAACTTCCACCACTTTGGGTTTTGCAATCGTTGCCAGAGGTGCGGCAAAATAGGTCATGCTGCTAAGGACTGCAGGGGTGAGTTACAAGCTAAACAACCTTTTCAACAACCGGGATCCACAAGGGGTTGCTTTGAGTGCGGAAAGGAGGGGCATATTCGGAAGAATTGTCCTCAATTGAAGAAAGGGGGTAATGGAAACCACAACCCTAGCCAGAATAACAATGGCAATGATGGTAACAATGGAAATGGTGGAGGAAATGGTGCGAAGGGACGAGCCTTCGTACTAGGATTTGGAGAAGCCAATTACGACTATAATGTGGTCACCGGTAAGTTTCTCTTAAATAATTACTTTGCTTCTGTCTTTTTTGACACTGGCGTTGATAGAAGTTTTATATCTAAGAAATTTAGTAATATGATAAAAGGAACTTCGTCTCTATTAGAAGCTAAGTAAACAATAGAGATAGCTGATGGCCAAATAATTGAAGCAACTCACATTCTTAAGGGATGTAAACTTGAGCTAGCTACACATATATTTGATATCGATCTTATGCCGGTCATACTTGGTAGTTTTGATGTAATTGTCGGCATGGATTGGCTATCTAAAAACTAAGCCAAAATTATCTGCCATGAAAAGATTGTTCGTATTCCTCTCCCGAGTGGAGAAACCCTTTCCGTCCAAGGCGAAAGATTTGGTGCAGTCATGGGCATCACATCTTTTATGAAAGCACAAAAATGCCTTCGAAAAGGGCATACGGCTATTTTGTCTCTCGTTGCTGAACAACCATCAGATGAGAAGAAGATTGAAGATATTCCCATCGTGCGTGAATTTTTGGAAGTGTTTCCCGAGGATCTGCCCGGTCTACCACCGCACCGTCAAGTTGAATTTCAAATTAACTTAGCACCCGGAGCAGCACCGATTGCTCGGGCACCTTACAGACTGGCACCCAGTGAATTACAAGAGTTGTCCACTCAATTGCAAGATTTGTTGGATAAAGGTTTCATCCGACCTAGTTCATCACCGTGGGGAGCTCCGGTACTATTTGTCAAGAAGAAGGACGGAACTTTCCGTATGTGTATTGAGTACCGGGAGCTGAATAAAGTCACAATCAAGAACCGTTACCCTTTACCTCGCATAGATAACCTCTTTGATCAACTCCAAGGATCAAGTTTCTATTCCAAAATAGATCTTAGGTCCGGCTACCATCAGTTAAGAGTCCGAGAAGAGGATATCTCAAAGACTGCATTCAGAACGAGGTACGGCCATTACGAATTTATGGTCATGCCTTTCGGATTAACCAATGCACCAGCGGTATTCATGGACCTCATGAACCGTGTGTGTAAGCCTTACCTTGACCATTTCGTTATCGTTTTCATCGACGATATCCTCATTTATTCCAAGAACAAGGAAGAACATGAGGAACATCTACGCCTAATTTTGGAATTACTTAAGCGAGAGACTGTATGCTAAGTTTTCCAAGTGTGAATTCTGGATCCGGGAAGTTCAGTTTCTAGGGCATGTGGTTAACGAGAAAGAAATACATGTCGACCCATCAAAGATAGAAGCCATCAAGAATTGGGCAGCACCGACGACTCCGACTGAGGTGCGACAATTTCTGGGATTAGCTGGATATTACCGTCGATTCATCGAAGGATTTTCAAAAATTGCTCAACCTCTCACTGCTTTAACTCAAAAGGGTAAAGCCTATAATTGGGGCGATAACCAAGAGTCAGCATTCCAACATCTTAAACAAAGACTCTGCAGTGCACCTATTTTAGCTCTTCCGGAAGGAACGGATGATTTTGTAGTGTATTGTGATGCATCTATTCAGGGTCTGGGTTGTGTCTTAATGCAACGCGAAAAGGTGATCGCATACGCTTCACGTCAACTAAAGGTTCATGAGAAAAACTACACCACTCATGACTTAGAGTTGGGAGCTATAGTCTTCGCACTTAAGATATGGAGACATTACTTGTACGGTACCAAATGCACCATCTACACCGATCACAAGAGTCTTCAGCACATCTTCGAGCAGAAAGAGTTGAACATGCGACAACGTCGTTGGGTCGAACTCTTAAACGATTATGATTGTGCGATCCGATATCACTGGGGCAAAGCTAACATTGTAGCTGATGCCCTAAGTCGAAAGGAAACGAAACCCAAACGAGTTCGAGCATTACAGCTCACTATTCACCCCGGATTACCTGACAAAATCCGTAGTGCTCAACTCGAAGCCCTAAAAGAAGAAAATCTACCGCTGGAAAGTACACGCGGTCTGGAAGCACAACTTGAAGTCAAATCTGACAGTATTCGCTACTTTGCTGAGCGAATATGGGTTCCAGTATTCGGAAACCTAAAAGAACTAGTTATGGATGAGTCTCATAAATCTCGTTACTCAATACATCCAGGTTCCGACAAAATGTACCATGATCAAAAGGTACTATATTGATGGCCGAAGATGAAGGCCGATATAGCCACCTATGTTAGTAAGTGTCTGACTTGCGCGAAGGTCAAAGTTGAATATCAAAAGCCATCCGGTCTTCTGCAACAACCATAAATTCCTATGTGGAAATGGGAACAAATATCCATGGACTTCATCACCAAATTACCACGAACCCCTCCTAAATGTGATACCATATGGGTAATCGTTGATCGATTAACAAAGTCCGCTCACTTCTTAGCAATCAAAGAGACCGACAAAATGGATAAGCTTACTCGTACTTACTTGAAAGAAATAGTCTCTCGGCACGGGGTGCCAATCTCTATCATTTCGGATCGTGATGCACGATTCACTTCTCGTTTCTGGCAGTCGTTACATAAAGCCTTAGGCACGCGTCTAGATATGAGCACAGCATACCATCCTCAAACTGATGGCCAAACAGAACATACTATCCAAACTCTGGAGGACATGCTACGAGCTTGTGTGATCGATTTCGGTAACACTTGGGAGTCTCACCTACCGTTGGTGGAGTTCTCCTACAACAACAGCTATCACACTAGCTTCAAGGCAGCTCCATTTGAAGCACTTTATGGACGGAAATGTCGTTCTCCCATTTGTTGGACCGAGGTTGGAGATAGCCAACTCACAGGTCCTGAACTTGTATTTGAAACTTCTGAAAAGATCGTTCAAATTAGAAATCGTATGGCGGCAGCTCGTGGTCGTCAAACGAGCTATGCCGACAAGCATCGTAAACCTTTAGAGTTTCAAATAGGTGACATGGTCTTACTCAAAGTCTCACCTTGGAAAGGTGTCATTCGTTTCGGGAAACGAGGCAAACTGAATCCTCGTTATGTTGGACCATTCAAGATAATGAAGAGAATCAGACCAGTAGCGTATCAGCTGGACCTACCTGAAGGACTTAGTAGTGTGCACAACGTCTTTCACGTCTCAAATTTAAAGAAATGCCTAGCAGACGAATCACTCGCAGTTCCTCTAGAGGAACTACACATTGATGAACAATTAAGTTTCATCGAAGAACCCGTGGAAATCATGGATAGGGAAGTTAAAACGTTAAAACACAGTAAGATCCCTATTGTCAGAGTTCGTTGGAACTCGAAAGGCGGAACGGAATTCACGTGGGAGCGCGAGGATCAGATGATGCGCAAATATCCTAATCTGTTAAATTCTCAAGATACTATTTAAATTTTCGGGACGAAAATTCTATCAACTAGGGGATGATATGATATCCCGGGAAAATTTTTTTATTATTATTATTTAATTTTCAGGACAAAAATTCTTTCAACTAGGGGATGATATGACAATCCGGACTTTTCAGTTAGTTCTGTTAGTAACTCCATTAAATATTCAGTTAATTCCTAACCCAGTTAATCCAATATTAAACCCCAGGGATTAATTCTGTCATTATTTGAACTAAAACTTCAGGGACTAGTTATGTAACTATTCAAAACCAAAATGTTGACTCCCTAAAGTCAAAATTGAAGGTTTTGAGTTTTGTTGACTTCTAGAAGTCAAACCGCTTCATTCTTGACTCAAATTCGCATTAGTAGCCGATTTATGTTTGAATTGGTAACTGACATGCACATTCACACCATAAACGCTCATCATTTGGACATTAAACACCATCATTGAGTCGAATTAAACAAATTTATGACCATTACACCATAATCGTCGAACACCATAACTAAACAATCAAATTCGAACATTTGGTGTGTTAATCTCGCAAAAAAAATGCTACAAACACTCTATTCGCACTCCTCTGAGTCCTTTGCACACACTAACCTGATCGGAATTGAAGCCGTAGTCGTCGGGGATCGAACTCGTCAAAGTCGGAGACCGTTGTAGTCGATCGCCATCAATTCATACATCATTCTGATAATTAAACATTCCCTCAGCTTCGGCTTTACTCATAGAGTGAAAGCCCCATGACAATTCGATCTATTAACATCGAATTAAACCCAATCCAGAACCTAGGGTTTGTCATAAATCGATTTGGGGGTTTTGATCCTAAGCTTGGCCTCAATAAAATTAAATCACATATTTATTAAAAGCCCTATACTAATTTGAACTCATAACATCGAATTTTTAAAGATTCAGAACCTAGGGTTCATCACAAACCGATTTAATCGAACACTACTCTAAACCATGTTTTAATACAATTAAAGCATACCATTCGATTCGTAATCATCTGTATAATGAAAGCCCTCTATCAATTTAATCTGATATCATCGAATTGTTTGTGATCCGGAATCTAGGGTTTGTCCATAATCCGATTTGGGGCTTTCGATCCTAGACACAACCTAAATCAAATTAAACCATATCAGTAGCTTCGAAACACCCTAATCATCGAAAGCCCTATGTTTTCAACAAGTATTAATATCAGATTTGAGTAATTTGATTCGGTATTCATACTCAGGGTTTTCGATTTCTAAAAAGAGAATTAAACGATTCAAAAGTTGAGGTTTTTCCAAATAAACTTAAAATCAGGTTCGCTTATACACCGTAATCAAAACCCCTTTGCTGTTGTGATCGATCATTATCGAAATCGACGGATCGGGACGGGTTTCGATCTTGGTATACATATGGGGGGATGAACGCTAGACCTTTGTGTTAAAACCAATTGGATCCGATATCTAACGCGATACCCTAGTGGGCGGACCTGGTAAGACACATGACCCATACGCAGGAGACCCGGGTTCGAGTCCGGTCTCCTGTATTTTATTTTTAGGGCCTTTTTCTTGTATTATTTTAATACAAAAATCAAACCCTATAATATTATATTATTATATAAATATGTTTTAGCCCGAGGAACAACCCGTAGGCTCGGGTTTGAATTGTTAACCCATTTTTATATAATTCCCCACTTTTATAAATAAAATAGTATTGTTATTATCAAATAAAAATAATATGGTTATATTATTTTCAAACCGTAACTTCGTATAAGATAATATGTTTATATTATTTTTAACCCGTGACTCGTATTATTAAATAATATATAGATTTATATTATTTCGTATCATTTTGTAACCTCGTATAACATTTGAAACTAAATAAATAATATAATTAATTATATTATTTACTTGCATTTATCGCGTTCATAAAAATAATATATTTATTAGTTTGTACCACGAATGAGTAATTAGAATATCCTTTCGAAACTAAAAATAATATATTAAATTATATTATTTTCCTAATTTTTGTAAATGACAAAACGCTTGAATATACTTATTATTATTGTTGTCATTCGTCGCGCAACGTATATATAATCTAATTACTAATTAAAGAATTCCTATTCCCGTGGACACATTCATCTACTCTCAGTTACTAGAGCGTTTCCTTAGGACGTTTCTCATTCGGGTCATTGTCACAATTCCCATTTTTATCCCTAATTTATGTGTTTATAATTTTAGGGCATTCGTAAGTCGTTGAGACTTACACTTGTGGTTCCAACTTGTCCATTGTGTGATACTACCTACAACGCAACGCAGGTGAGTTTTCACGGCCCATTTTACTGTTTTAACTTGGGGGAGAAAACAAGATTAAACAATTTTGGATTTTGTAGTTCGTATGATATCAATGTTAAATGCTAAGCGTAACACGCTATCACAGAAAGTCCTCAACTAATATCGGACCGTTAATATGGATCTTAGCGAGGTAATATTTAGTAGTACTACTGGGTTTGACAAATCCCACCCGCGTTAGTCGCGCTAACTCGATTAGATATCGAACGGGTGAAATGTTAGCCTACTCACACCGCCAGTGTTGATAGACCTGGCAGGAGGCAATAAACAAACAGTCAGCTTCGGTTGCGAGCGCTTGAGTTGAACATGAACATAGGTTAGCTACCTATAGATACGTACTGAATGAACATAAATCCGGTAAACGCTTATCTACTTATATTGAAACCTGTGGACTCACCAACCTCGTGTTGACATATTTTCTTACATGTTTTCTCAGGTCGCTAAGATAAGATACAGGTGCACGTTAGGGCATGCATGGGATTCAACTGCTTTGATTATAACTATTTATGTTTTTTTGAATTATTCTATTGTACTTGTTTTTTATTGGACTTTTGAACTTTGGTTTTGGGCGCGTGTATTTTGCGCATTTACTTTCTTTACGCTTCCGCATTGATACTCTGATTTGAATGGTATTTTCATTTTGAGTCCCATGTAGAGTCGTTCAAAGTAACTAATGTCTGAGATCCTGGTTCGTCACTTCCCAAACGGTAAAACACCGTTAGTTGAAATTGGGGGTGTGACACTATTCTTATTAGATAATGGTTTACGTGAAATTCCATGCCAATACAAATCCATAACAAGGATTCGGGTTACCTACTGGTCTGACCCATTAGCTTCTAGATTTCCGGGATGTTACAGAGTTGGATAAATATGATAGCTTCCATTGAAATAGAGATGTACAAATCATAGAATAATGGAAATACAAGTGCTAGAATAGTAAAAATAAAGGCCGACAAAACCCTAGAGGTTACGGTCTCCCCTACTTTAGAAAGTTTCCTCCCGAAATTGATTAGGAGGAGGGTCCACGAAAAAGATGTGGGTATTTATCCTTCATTTGATCCTCACGTTCCCAAGTGAATTCTAGGCCATGTTTGGATTCCCACCGAACCTTGATGATTGGAATGCGACTTCGCTTGAGTTGTTTAACCTCCCGGTCCATAATCTCCACGGGTTCTCCACGAAGTGCATTGTCTTATCAATGTGAACTTCGTCATGCAGCATGTGAAGATTTTCATCGGCCAAGCATTTCTTCAATTTTGAGATATTAAACATTGGATGCACGTTGTTGAGTCCTTCAGGTAATCCTCTCTAGGACTTTGAAAGGACCAACAAACCTTGGTGAAAGTTTTCCCTTCTTTCCAAAATAAACTACACCCTTCCAAGGGGATACCTTGAGAAGAACAAGATCGCCAATTTGAAATTCCAAGGGTTTTCGACGTTTGTCGGCATACCTCTTTTGACGACTCCTTGCTAGTTGAAGGTTGTTACGGATCAACATGATTTTGTTGGAAGTCTCCTAAATAAGTTCAGGACCAGTGACTTGTGGTTCACCAATCTCAGTCCAACAAATAAGAGAACGGCACTTCCAACGATAAAGTGCTTCGAAAGAAGCCATGTCAATGCTCGTATGATAGTTGTTGTTATATGAAAACTCGACTAGAGGTAGATGTAAATCCCAATTTTGTAATCCCCGAGAAATTCTGACCTTTATTTTAACTATTTCGGCAAATTGTAATTTCATTATTTTATGATTCGCATTTATGAAGGTATCCTATTTATTCATTATAATTCATGAATGTGCATACATACTTATATGATTGTTATGAAATAAATATACACACTTAGTTATAATAACCAAATCTAAGCTTACAAGTTTTGATTATAAATTGATATCCTTTATGTGTGTACTTATAAATATATATGTGACTATATATATACACACATGATAAATAAACCATTTAAACAGTTTATTATGAAAATATAACATTGTTATATAACATTGCTAGTATTTTTAAATTACTAAAGGTAAATAAAACAAATAAGTATATAATTACATTTATAAACATTTTAAATATGAATTACGATGAAATGAAGTCATAAACATAAAATTAATGAGCACTTAAGTTAAAATATGTTATGAAATTAAAAACTATTCTTCATATTTTGCAATCTTAGTCCCTATAACAAATTAAATTTTGTCAATAAGCCCCTAAAACTATCCTACAAATAGAGCCCTTATTTCTCATATATTATTCGCACCTCAACGATCCTCTAGGGTTCTCTAGCTACTAAAGGTCGTTCTTCTCATCTTTTGGAAAATTCTAGCTTAAATCCTTCCATTCTAAGTAAGTTCTTCTTATGTTCTTGCTTGTTCATACTTTTCCTTTCAAAAATCCATCATAACTAGATAGATCTATGATCCCTAACATGTTTATGTTATAATAATAGACCTATCCAAGATCAAAATCCCTATTTTAAGTAAACTTGTTCAAACTTTTATTAAAAGCTTGGTTTGATCTTTCTTACTCTTTTCAATTTCAAAAATCATGTTTTTACTAAAAAACTTGATTTTCAAATTAAATTATTTAATATTCAATTTCTATCTTTACTAAACTCATATTTTCACTTTAGCCCATATACTTTCCAAACACAACCTAAACTTGGTTAAGTATGCAAATAGAGTAAATTTTAAACCAGTATGTAGTTATCTGGCAAACATTAAAGTTCTGGCTAGGAAAAGACGGGGTTGTGATCCCACTAACTCTTTCCTAGGAACTTTTCTGTTAGAGGTACTACTCTGAAATGATAACCATTCTAGTGTATAATTATGTTTATAAACTCATTTCTTTACAAATATTTATACAAACTTTTATATATTTTATTTTTATTACATGAGAACATTTAAAATACAATTCTATACTTTTAACTAATAATTAAATTATGGTTTAATTATTAATTAATTGGAACATTATTATACTTTAAATTTTGGTGTAATTACCAACGAATTAAATCGTTATTTTTAACACTTATTTTTCATAAAAATGAAAGTTTTATTCATTTATTTATGTAGTAAATTATTTAATTACTCAACTAATTATTACTCATTTATTTATTCATTTATCCACCTATTAATTTATGCGATTACAAAAAAAAAGAAAACTACTAATTTATTTATTTGTGTATTTATTTACAAACATAAAAAAACCTAATTATATATTCATACGTTTATATAATTATTACAAACAACATAATCTTTATTCATTCTTTAGCTAATTACAATACAAAGATTTATCAAAGATTTACATAAAATATTATTTGCAACTCAAATAATTATTTTATTATTAAAATGAGGACACCCACATCAATCTCCTCACACATTAGGATTCTCTATTTCAGTTGTACAAATCATTGATACATATATTACATCAAACATAGGTTAACCTTGTGGTTAGCTAGAACATTTGTGCAACAAACAATATACTTCTGTGACATCCAAGCTACTCATTACAGGGTGAGTTTACATAGCCCCTTTTTACTGTTTTACTTTTGGGGTGAAACATGTTATCAACCTTCTCTATTTAACCATTTCAATACCTATGTTCTTGTGCTTGATCTTTATGCTTTATGATTGAACTACTTGGTGACCATTGCATGTGTTTCATGCCAGTACATTCATTAACTTGCAGCTCAAGCCTAATGTAGTACCTAACATGATCATTTATATGGGAAACTGAAACTATAACTTACCACAAGACATTGGCGGGTTTTGTTGGGTATCAACTATAACTTGGAGTATCTGCTTGCTCCCTTTTTCAAAATGGCAATCAGTGTGTAACTAGTTTTCTATTACAGGAATGAATTGTACGCTTGGAACTTGTATGTTTTCACATATATGCTCTAGACATGCTTTGAACATATTGAATTGTAAAAACTATACTTAACTTTGTTTGGTGTCAAAGCCTATGTTACTCACCAACTACTTGTAGTTGACATTTACTTACATGTTTCAGGTGCACCAGTTTGAGGACACTACTTGATCACTTAGGACTTTGGACCTAGCTTTGTTAAAGATTAAATTCAACTTATGTCATGTTTGAACTCTTTGTTTTCCATTTCTGTTTGTAACAGATGCTTTAATTATGATGAAATAATATTATCACTTGTTAATAGATGATCATGTGCTTATGAACAACCACGTCAGCCCCGACGTATAATCCGCCGCTGGCCGGGGTGTGACCGATTTGTATCAGAGCCATGGTTATAGGGAATTAGGTTATTAGACACACGTTACCTAGAGTATAACCTAGGAATCCCCAAACATGAGTTTAACTCGTGTCTTTTATTAGGAACTCCACTTTATACTCATTTATACACATACTTACCCACATCTATCTACTTCTGCTTACGTGAAGCAATTACATGAACTACAACAATCTAAGGACTACATGAAACTATTTGAAACTACGTGGATTACTTGGAACATATTCTTAGTCTATAGTGTATAACCTTAGGGTACCTTGGTGTAATTATCCTACATATTTTCTAGTGCATTACACGAATTATCTTATGTGCTATATTACTTTATAACCTACATGTTTACAAAAAAACCACTACTCTTGTGATACCTTATTTGCTACACTATTTGAACTGTTTGCACAATACCTATTTGATATCACTAAATGCTATCCTAAGTTTTGACATACAATAAAATTTTCAAATCTAGTCAAAGTTTTGGGTTCTGAAAATTAGTAGAGAACATGTGCAATCCGGAAGGGTGAATGTCTGTACTTTGGTCTTCTGTCTAGGAAAGAATTTCATATAAATCCAAATCAACCGAAGGATCCATATGCTTTCCTAGGAATTCCCGAAGTGAGTGTTCACCTATAGGCTAAAGTGTGTATTCTTGAAAGTATAAGAACTTGAATCACTTTGATTTGTCGCAGCATCCATTCGGCTATACGCCAGATGAATACAATCTAAACATCATCCGCTTAATTATCATAATTTGGTACACAGGTCTAAACCTTCTATTTTATCCTTACATTTAATCATATTTAAGTCAACTATACCTCTTCATTCTTATGCCTTGGAAATTTTATCACCCTTATTATCATTTGCAAAGGGTTTAAACCCTTAGCCCTTACCATCCGAGGAAAAGAAGCTGCTTCAATAGGTGAAGCACACCCTTGAGACACAAGACACAATCCCAAACGATTCTCACCATAACCATGAGTTCAAATAATAATGTCATTTGTACATGATGGCTGGAAGAGTGGTGTGAGTCCATGAAAGATTCTGACTAAGGAAAGATTGAATACTTTAGTGTGTCCTTTGTGACCCACCTCTCTTTCCTGAGAATCCTTTTCGTGGGTAGACTACTTATAGGTCAAGTGTTACTCCTAATATATTATTATAAGAACTCGGTGTTATGATTAGTCAAATTTTTAAAATCATGAATACATTTGTACTTAACAACTTACCATTACACTTACAACCTTTTCGTACTAGACATGGTCTCTTACCCCCCTCATTCCCCTAAGAATCATCCCAAATCAAAGTCAACACAAGAAGAATACTTTGGTCCCTATCACCAGACAACCGGTGACCGGTATGACTAGCTGCCAGATCCATGTTTGACTGAAGAGCATATTGGCTTAAGAGCAGACTTGAGACTCCGAGAAGCTGAATCACCTCCGAGAGACCCTTATTTAACATCTAACCTATACCATCCATATCCAGTAGTAGGACAAGACGAGGAACCTACCAGTGCCTTGGGAGTTCCACCTGATACTGTCACAGAGTTTCTGAGGCAAGGAGTGGAGACCGGGGAATACTTGATGCACATACGGAAATAACTAGGGCTGACGCCCGGTTTGCAATACGAATAACTACAACGATGTTCGTCTTGGTACTCGTCTGCTTCCTGGTGGAAAGCTATCTAAGATGTTAAAGCTATCTGAGATGTTAGCTGGATACCCAATTTTGCATCTTCTTAAAAACTTAAATTGAAACCCATATCCTGTACCCAAATATAAATGTTATTATTTTTAACTCTCCTTAATGATTGATATCTAAACCTTCTTTATAAACTAATTTTCTTGTTATTTCCCCGATTTAACTAATATAGTTATTTTGATCAAACAAAACCTTTATCAAACTCTTGGTTTATAGATTTTATCTAGACTATAAACTATTTATAAACCCCCTTTACCTCGTAAAGAAACTTAACACCAGCCTTGTACAAATGGTTTTATAAAAGTAATAACAAGTATTTCATCCTTTTTATGATGACTTGATTAACTATTTTATTATGACTTTTTATTTCGTTAAACTAATTATTATTTAAATTTTGGCTTATTTATTAAATAATAAGGCCATTATTATCTTTTGAAACATTTGTTTTATGATAATTGAATTAAAAGGTTTTTATTTATCCAATTATCCATCCGCTCAAATTATTATTCCACTTATTTATTAATTTACAAACAAGAGTACAAATTTCAATTACCTGTATATTTAGAAACAAAAAGCACAAATTAGATATTCATGTACACATTATGTTGATTACCTGCAAAACCTTCCCATCACCTTGCACCTTCGGGAATGTATGAGCTTACTAGTCACTTCAAGGAGATGAATCATTTCGCGTAGGCGTTAACCACCCATATAAACCACAACAAAAATTGAAAACTTAAAACTCAACTACCTACATGATACATGAATGTCAAGCAACATGCTTGGCTACAAAACTCGATCACCTACGAAATTTGATAGCTTACGTTACTCATGAGAGTCGATTACTTACATATGAACGTTCACATCATACGAGAAAACTGATTTGTTTACATCATAGACAAAACTTAATTAGTCACATTATACACGAAACTTGGTTGTTTGCAATATGCATGATACTAAATTGTTCACATCACACTTGAAACTTACTCGTTTGCAATATACATGATACTACCTGGTTCACATGATACAGATACTTGCTTGTTTACAATATACATGATACTAGATTGATCACATTATAGACGGAACTTGATTACTTGCAACATGCATGACACTAGATTGTTCACACGATACGTGATACTTGGTTAATTACAATATGCATAGTACTATATTATTTACGCTATACATGAAACTTGAGTGCCTACATTACACACGAAACTAGATTGTTTACATTGTTTGCAATTAATTGCCCACTATATACATGAGGCATGATCGTTCACTTTATCCATGAAACTTGATAGCTATAAATGTTGAGCTACTCGGAGTTTGGCGTATTCTAGTTCAAACACGAGAAAGCTATAAACTTTGAGTTACTCAGGGTTTGACGTATTCTTGTTCAAACATGAGAGAGATATAAACTTTATGGATAACCTGGAGGGTATGCCATCTACTTAGGGCACCCATGTATAGGGTTGTGCCACCTTGTTAGTCTTTACTCCCTAATTGACTTTACCATCTAGACACACAATTACTCATTAGCAACTCATGTATGAAAACAATAATAAACTAAATGTTTTTGGGTGTTCCCCCACCTCTGTACCCACACGCAATAGAATGATCTATACGGACCATACGACGATTTGAGTAATTACGGGTACACACGTAATTATAAAAATCAGCGCATGAAAAGCATAGTAAATTATGTCGTGTAATGACATAAAACCTATGGTGAAATACAGTAACGAAACTAACTGGATATGATAAGGGCATAGTAGATATACCGCTGGTACATCCTATATATAGGTGCTCCTGTCATATTGTCAGAAGTAACGTTGTCCGTATTCATGTAGGATTTTTATATTACTTTGACCTTGACCAGTAGTTATGAAATCCTTATCCAGTGACATCACTCAAACATCTTAGACTATATCTTAAACAAGTTTAGATCTAAAAATTTCCATCATCCTCATTACAAGTGATGCATCCCATTATTTGAATCCAAAATCATTCTCGGGCAATCTTTTCCTTATTTCTACTCAAACAAAATCCACTACCACCATCCATACCTCACACGATGACCTGACCTAAATCTTGTCATCAACTATACTCCTCAAACCGAAAAGCAAAACTAGTTGAGAATCCAAACACATGTCTCTTCCTTGGACCCTTCTCCTAAATAATTTCGGGACGAAATTTCCTACAGTAGGGGAGACTGTAATCCCTAGGAAATTTCGACCTTTATTTTAACTATTCCGACAAATTGTAATTTCCTTATTTTATGATTCTCATTTATGAAGGTATCCTATTTATTCATTATAATTCAAGAATGTGCATACATACTTGTATGATTGTTATGAAATAAATATACACACTTAGTTATAATAACCGAATCTGTAAGGCCCCTTTCCCGGGTGACCTCACTTGTTGGATTTACTCATAAACATAGTCATAAATACTGAACTTAAATTTAAAACATTCATCATTCAATTACATAATCAAAACAGCGGAAGTCTTTACGAATAAAACATAACATATTCTTAACAAACAAAAGTGGGATGTCAGTCTTGTGCCGGGTAACCCTCACGCCATCGCACGACCTTTTCTTCCTTTACCTGAAATGTATACTAACAGTCAGCTAACGCTGGTGAGTTCTAGTTTAATGCAATTTACTGTAAACATTCTTTTCTTTATAGGTATAAGTATGCATTACTGTATAATCATTCATATAAATACGTATTCATAACTTTTGCCTTTCTTTCTTCTTTCTTTTCTGTATTTTCTTTTCTGTATTTTTGTGATTTCATATATATATATATATGCATTCACCCTTTTTCTTTTCTTTTCTTTCTTTCTTTAATTTCATGGGTCATACTATATAAGGGTGATCAACCCGTCATTTGTTTACGAATGTCACAAAGACAATCGTCGTGGTCCATCGTCATGGCCCACCTATACTTACAACCGTCCGACAACTAGTGCCGTCCGTCATTTTTATTCTTACAACCGTCCGGCAAATCTTTGGCCGTCCGTCATGACTTACAACCGTCCTACCGTCGTAGTCCGTCATATTCGCCCGTCTACCCGAAGGTATCCGTTTCCCATGCGACTATTATTTATACAACCGTTCTACTATAATATGCCAATTGCTTCGACCGTCCTGTAATGGCATCCGTACGTCCTAGCTGATGAAGGAACGCACTTGTCCCGGTTGTAAAATAGTCACATGGTCGTCCGTCTACCGAAGTAGCCGTTATCATCGAAGCGTCCATAACATTTTCTGTACTTTGCAAGCAATATATACATGGATATAAAGCAAGATTTCATTCTTATATGTTATGACATTCATTCAATTCATTCTTTGCAAGCAATATATACATGGATATAAAGCAAGATTTCATTCTTTCATTTTGTGTTATACTTTCATTCATTCTTTATAATCATGCTTTTCATTCTTTATTCATAATTTCTCTTTCGTGTATAGGTATATATATATATACTTGTATAACACATATGATCACATTAACATTCATAAACTTTATTCACTTAGTGTATACACTTCAGCCCCAAAACATTTGAAAACATTTGCACATAACATAAAAAGGGGCACATAGAACTCACCTGATGAGTAGTTTCTGTAATACACTAAGCTGGCTACTGGGCTTCACTAATGTCACTCACGATCTGTATAATAAAGTCATACACATAAGATGGTGCTCCTAGATGACACTAGACATTACTATGCTTGAACTCAGTAGTTTCGGGAGGTGGGTCGCATCGAAACTATGGTAGTTTCGAGCTATGGTCTTACACTCGAAACTAGGTAGTTTCGAGTCATAATCCTTCTATCGAAACTAGGTAGTTTCGAGTCATGAGATCCTATCGAAACTATGGTAGTTTCAAGTCATTAACTTATGAAAAATCTTAGTTTAGGTTCAAGGTGACACTCGAAACTAGGTAGTTTCGAGTCCTGAGTTCCTATCGAAACTATGGTAGTTTCGAGTCATTGGCTGCTATCGAAACTAGATAGTTTCGAGTCAAACATGACTATCGAAACTAGAGTAGTTTCGACGGGTCTGTATATATCGAAACTATAGTTTCGAGTCATGGGTCTGCATCTTCCCTGACCAGAACCTTGCTCCAGCCAACTTATTTCCAATCGATTAAACCTTGAACATTTTACGTTAAACACCTTCCTTTATCGTTCTTGAGTTCAAATACGTGATTTGTTTCAAGTTTCATATGCGAAAATCGTATCTTTATTTGATTTAAACCCGAGACATGCAAAGACTCATAATCAGAGGCGATGCTTACCTCAACAGGCCCGATTTCTGTTGCTATGCGTTGAAATGGTGGAGTCGGATGATTCCCGAGCCCTTGAGTCTTCTCCTTGCGGTTTTCTTCACAAGCCGATCGCTCTCTCTCTCTCTCTCTCTAGTATTCTTGCGCAGGAAGATGAAATGAGAGGGGTTTGGGTTGAAGCTGCTGTTTTGTAATGGGGTTTCCCCCTTTTCTTTTCGGCCCATGGGCCGAAATTTTGGCCAAGCCCACTTTATTTCCCTTTTCTATTTGTCTTGTCATTATTTGGGATGTTACAAGTCTACCCTCCTTAATGAGGTTTCGTCCTCGAAACCTGTTACACGTTAAACAACTGGGGATACAGTTCCTTCATCTCGTCTTCTTTCTCCCAAGTAGCCTCGGACCCCTTTCTGTGTTTCCATTGTATTTTGACTAAAGGAATCGACTTATTGCGTAAACGTTTCTCAGCTCGGTCAAGAATGGCTATTGGTTCCTCTACATAATTTAGACTGTTATCCACTTCGATCTCGTTGTAAGGTATGTGAGCTGTGTCGTCAGCTAGGCACTTGCGTAAGTGCGACACGTGGAACGTAGGGTGTATTCCACTAAGCTCGACGGGTAGGTCGAGTCTGTAAGCAACTTGACCCACTCTTGCTACAATCTTGAAAGGTCCGACAAACCTTGGACTTAGTTTGCCACGCTTTCTGAACCGAATGATTCCTTTCCACGGTGATACTTTCAACAGTACCATGTCCCCTACTTGAAACTCTAAATCCCTCCTTCTCTTATCCGCGTATGATTTCTGTCTGTCTTTTGCGGCTTTCATACGAGCCTTGATTTGATCAAATTTCTCAGAAGTAGCTTTGACCACTTCGAGACTTGCAAAATCCTTCTGTCCAATTTCCCCCCAACAAACCGGGGTCCTACATTTCCTCCCATACAACATTTCAAATGGCGGCATGCCAATAGTCGAGTGATAGCTGTTGTTATATGAAAATTCTGCCAATGGTAGATGGCTGTCCCAACTCCCACCGAAGTCAATGATACAGGCCCGGAGCATGTCCTCCAAGGTCTGAATGGTCCTTTCCGATTGTCCATCGGTTTGGGGGTGGTAAGCGGTGCTGATGTTCAGTCTAGTGCCCATTGCTTCATTGAATTTCTTCCAAAACCTTGACGTGAATCTAGTATCCCTGTCAGACACAATCGACAGCGGCATACCATGTCTGCTCATAATTTCCTTGATAAATACTTCTGCTAGCTTTTCAGAAGAAGAAGTTTCTCGTATTGGCAAGAAGTGAGCACTCTTTGTCAAGCGGTCGACGATCACCCAAATGGTATTGTTGCCTTTAGCTGTTCGCGGTAGCTTGGTAATGAAGTCCATTGTGATCTCTTCCCACTTCCATTCCGGTATTGGTAAAGGTTGCATTTTACCGCATGGTTTCTGGTGCTCGGCCTTAACTAGAGAACACGTTAGGCACTTGCTCACGTATTCTGTCACATCATTCTTCATGCCAGGCCACCAGTATTCTTTCTTCAAGTCTTGATACATTTTGTTTGTCCCGGGGTGGATAGAATAGCGAGACTTATGGGCCTCATCGAGTATTTTGGCTCTAAGCTCACCAATCTTAGGTATCCACATCCGGCCAAACCTAGTTCGTACTCCGTATGCATTCGCATCTAAGTTCCCTTGTTGTCCTACTATTCTTTCCCGTTTCACATTTCTTTCTAACAATGCTTCATCTTGTGCCTTTGATATTTCACCCATTAAGTCTGGCGTTATAATTAACTGACACGCTTTGATCCGGATAGGTGCCGATTCTTCCTTTCTACTTAAAGCGTCAGCCACTATGTTTGCCTTGCCTGGATGGTACAATATCTCACAGTCATAGTCTTTCAGTAGCTCTAACCATCTTCTTTGCCTCATGTTTAGTTCCTTTTGTTCGAAAAAGTATTTCAAGCTTTTGTGATCGGAGTAGATGGTGCATTTAACTCCATACAAGTAGTGTCTCCATATTTTCAACGCGAAAACTACTGCTGCTAATTCTAGATCATGTGTTGGGTAGTTAACTTCATGAACCTTTAGTTGCCGCGATGCATAAGCAATTACCTTTCCTCGTTGCATGAGTACGCACCCTAATCCTTGCCCTGAAGCGTCAGAGTAGACTACTAAGTCTTCATTTCCCTCAGGTAGCGTTAATACTGGAGCTTGAGTTAATCGTGTCTTAAGTTCCTCAAACGCGGTGTTTTGGGTTGGACCCCATTCATACTTTACTTCCTTCCGTGTTAGTTTGGTTAGCGGCGAGGCAATTCTTGAGAAATCTTGGATGAACCTTCGATAGTAGCCTGCCAACCCTAGAAAGCTTCGTATCTCTGTTGGTGTCTTTGGGATGTTCCATTCCTTTACAGTCTCGATCTTTGCAGGATCCACCATGATGCCGTTTGGGTTTATTACATGACCTAGGAATTGGACTTCCCTAAGCCAGAACGCGCATTTGGAGAATTTTGCGTACAACTTTTCCTGCTTTAGCACCTCCAATACTTCTCTTAGGTGACAGTGGTGATCACCTTCATTCTTTGAATATATGAGGATGTCATCTATAAAAACTATTACTGATCGATCCAACATGGGTCGGCATACTCTGTTCATTAAATCCATAAATGCTGCTGGTGCGTTGGTTAGTCCGAAGGACATCACAAGAAATTCATAATGCCCGTAACGTGTACGAAACGCAGTTTTCGGTACATCCTTCTCTCTTACTTTCAATTGATGGTAACCCGACCTGAGATCAATCTTTGAGAACCAACTCGCGCCTTGCAGTTGATCAAAAAGGTCGTCTATTCTAGGCAGTGGGTATTTGTTCTTTACTGTTCTCTTGTTCAATTCGCGGTAGTCGATACACATGCGCATACTGCCGTCCTTCTTCTTTACAAATAGTACCGGAGCGCCCCATGGTGAGATGCTCGGCCTAATAAATCCTTTCTCGGTTAGTTCCTCTAGTTGGGACATCAATTCCTTCATTTCTGACGGAGCCAATCGGTAGGGGGCTTTGGCAACGGGCTCAGCTCCTGGCAGTAAATCAATCTGAAATTTTATTTCCCGATCGGGTGGCAACCCAGGTAGATCCTCAGGGAATACTTCCGGAAAATTGCACACCACGGGTACATTCTTGAGTTCTTTCGTTCTCACTCTATCATCTATAACATATGCCAGATAAGCTTCGCAGCCGCGCCTCATGTAACTTTCGGCCTTAATCATCGAGATGACGTTCGGCATTGTGCAATTCCAATCCCCATAAACCGTAATTGGACTGCCGCTAGGACCTTTGAGGTGTATCCTCTTACGTTTACATATGATTTGAGCTTCGTTGGCAGCTAGCCAATCCATACCCAATACTATATCGAATCCTCCTAAGGTGAGAAGGAATAATCTAGAAGGAAATTTATGACCCTCTATTTCTATTATGCAATCCTCTGTTACTTGGAATACTGCCGAATTTTTACCAACGGCAGTTTGTACACTAAAGGCCTTTACTACTGTGTTGATAGTGCAATTCAGTTTTCGACTAAAGGCATTTGATATAAAGCTTTTACTAGCACCCGAGTCAAATAATATAGCCGCACGTTCATCATTAACTAGGAACGTACCTGACACAACATCAGGATTTCCCCTTGCTTCCTCCTCAGTCAGGGCGTAAGCTCGAGTCCTAGTCTTTGGTTGTTCCTGTTCCTTTTCTTTTCCCGAACCAGATTGTCTGGCTTTTCTGCAATCCTTAGCCAGGTGACCAAACAGTCCACATACTTGGCATTTAGTGTCTCTCAAGCAGTCACGAGAGTAGTGCCCCGCCTTCCCACACCTGTAACATGTGGTGGAGCCGACCCGGCACTCGCCAAAATGTTGCCTTCCGCATTTCTTGCAGGTTTCATATTTGTCCGACCTTGGTTTCTTATTTTCAGTTATTACGTTCCCTCTTCCGGTGCCTCTAGACGGGTTCTCCCACTTTCTCTTTTGGGTTTCTGTTGGTGGGTCCTCATTGGCATAATCGTCGTAGACGATTCCGCTCAGATTCACTACCGACTCGAAGGTCAAGGGTAGGTTGGCTTTCACGTGGACACGGACCCTTTGAGGTAGGCCCTTCACATAATACTTGATCATTCGCTCTTCTGTCTCCACCAGGTGGGGTACCAGCTGTGCCAACTCATTGAATCTAGAAGTATACTGGCGGTGTGTCTTGTTGCCAGCTTTAAGGTTTAGGAATTCATTTTCCACTCGATCAATTTCGTTCTGGGGACAGAACTTTTGAATTACCAGCTTTTTCAGTTCTTCCCATGTCATTCTTGCAAGAGCGTTTGGGGACTTTGTCCTCTGAATGTTCCTCCACCAACCTAAGGCTTCGTTGGTGAAAGAATGAGCAACATATTTAACAGCCTGGTCTGGTCGACACTCGCTGATGTTGATTACAGCACTCATCCTCTCAATCCATTCAAGCGTTGCCACTGAATCTTTGCTCCCATCGAACTTGGGTGGGTCTCCGTCCTTGAAACCTTTGTAAGTGCACCCACGATTGCTCGATCCAATCTTTATTTCATCCCCATCACTGTCATATACTTTCTCTTCATTGTCTCCTTCATCCTCCTCCTTACTTTTCTTTATTGCCTCGGATAGTAGATCAGGCAATACCTTTTTCAAAGTGAGCACAACTTCACGGGCAATAGCATCCCTGACTTCAGGTTCCAACTGTATAGGCCCTGGACTGTCGTTCATAATTGGGGTCACTTCTGTTTCGTGCACACTTTCGGTGTGCTCTGCGTGCACACTCTCTTCTTCTTCAAATCTTGGGTTCAACGGAGGTCTACCTCGTCGGCCAGTGCGACCGCCTCGGCGTCCAGTTCTTCCTCCGCCAGCCATAATTTCTTAATTTCCTGATAGTCATAAAGGGAATACATCAATGTCATTACTTCAGATCATAGTTTGGAACAGTACGAGCAAGGTAAATTTTTAATTACAGTGACCGGTTTGTGATTACTAATTTACATTGCTTTTCGGGTTCAAAACTCTTCAAATCGGTTGTGACATTGACATCTATTTGTTCTAAGTTAAGGTATCTATCCTTATTTAGAGCATTAGCTTTAGTACTTACTTACCGTGCTGCGTTGGCGTTGGTTACCCATACTGACATCCGTGCGTTGGTCCCATAATCAGTTTGAGTCCAGACATTTAGGGATGTCTGAATCTCTCAAACTATTGCTCTGATACCAACTTGTAAGGCCCCTTTCCCGGGTGACCTCACTTGTTGGATTTACTCATAAACATAGTCATAAATACTGAACTTAAATTTAAAACATTCATCATTCAATTACATAATCAAAACAGCGGAAGTCTTTACGAATAAAACATAACATATTCTTAACAAACAAAAGTGGGATGTCAGTCTTGTGCCGGGTAACCCTCACGCCATCGCACGACCTTTTCTTCCTTTACCTGAAATGTATACTAACAGTCAGCTAACGCTGGTGAGTTCTAGTTTAATGCAATTTACTGTAAACATTCTTTTCTTTATAGGTATAAGTATGCATTACTGTATAATCATTCATATAAATACGTATTCATAACTTTTGCCTTTCTTTCTTCTTTCTTTTCTGTATTTTCTTTTCTGTATTTTTGTGATTTCATATATATATATATATGCATTCACCCTTTTTCTTTTCTTTTCTTTCTTTCTTTAATTTCATGGGTCATACTATATAAGGGTGATCAACCCGTCATTTGTTTACGAATGTCACAAAGACAATCGCCGTGGTCCATCGTCATGGCCCACCTATACTTACAACCGTCCGACAACTAGTGCCGTCCGTCATTTTTATTCTTACAACCGTCCGGCAAATCTTTGGCCGTCCGTCATGACTTACAACCGTCCTACCGTCGTAGTCCGTCATATTCGCCCGTCTACCCGAAGGTATCCGTTTCCCATGCGACTATTATTTATACAACCGTTCTACTATAATATGCCAATTGCTTCGACCGTCCTGTAATGGCATCCGTACGTCCTAGCTGATGAAGGAACGCACTTGTCCCGGTTGTAAAATAGTCACATGGTCGTCCGTCTACCGAAGTAGCCGTTATCATCGAAGCGTCCATAACATTTTCTGTACTTTGCAAGCAATATATACATGGATATAAAGCAAGATTTCATTCTTATATGTTATGACATTCATTCAATTCATTCTTTGCAAGCAATATATACATGGATATAAAGCAAGATTTCATTCTTTCATTTTGTGTTATACTTTCATTCATTCTTTATAATCATGCTTTTCATTCTTTATTCATAATTTCTCTTTCGTGTATAGGTATATATATATATACTTGTATAACACATATGATCACATTAACATTCATAAACTTTATTCACTTAGTGTATACACTTCAGCCCCAAAACATTTGAAAACATTTGCACATAACATAAAAAGGGGCACATAGAACTCACCTGATGAGTAGTTTCTGTAATACACTAAGCTGGCTACTGGGCTTCACTAATGTCACTCACGATCTGTATAATAAAGTCATACACATAAGATGGTGCTCCTAGATGACACTAGACATTACTATGCTTGAACTCAGTAGTTTCGGGAGGTGGGTCGCATCGAAACTATGGTAGTTTCGAGCTATGGTCTTACACTCGAAACTAGGTAGTTTCGAGTCATAATCCTTCTATCGAAACTAGGTAGTTTCGAGTCATGAGATCCTATCGAAACTATGGTAGTTTCAAGTCATTAACTTATGAAAAATCTTAGTTTAGGTTCAAGGTGACACTCGAAACTAGGTAGTTTCGAGTCCTGAGTTCCTATCGAAACTATGGTAGTTTCGAGTCATTGGCTGCTATCGAAACTAGATAGTTTCGAGTCAAACATGACTATCGAAACTAGAGTAGTTTCGACGGGTCTGTATATATCGAAACTATAGTTTCGAGTCATGGGTCTGCATCTTCCCTGACCAGAACCTTGCTCCAGCCAACTTATTTCCAATCGATTAAACCTTGAACATTTTACGTTAAACACCTTCCTTTATCGTTCTTGAGTTCAAATACGTGATTTGTTTCAAGTTTCATATGCGAAAATCGTATCTTTATTTGATTTAAACCCGAGACATGCAAAGACTCATAATCAGAGGCGATGCTTACCTCAACAGGCCCGATTTCTGTTGCTATGCGTTGAAATGGTGGAGTCGGATGATTCCCGAGCCCTTGAGTCTTCTCCTTGCGGTTTTCTTCACAAGCCGATCGCTCTCTCTCTCTCTCTCTAGTATTCTTGCGCAGGAAGATGAAATGAGAGGGGTTTGGGTTGAAGCTGCTGTTTTGTAATGGGGTTTCCCCCTTTTCTTTTCGGCCCATGGGCCGAAATTTTGGCCAAGCCCACTTTATTTCCCTTTTCTATTTGTCTTGTCATTATTTGGGATGTTACAGAATCTAAGCTTACAAGTTTTGATTATAAATTGATATCCTTTATGTGTGTACTTATAAATATATGTGTGACTATATATATACACACATGATAAATAAACCATTTAAATAGTTTATTATGAAAATATAACATTGTTAATTAACATTGCTAGTATTTTTAAATTACTAAAGGTAAATAAAACAAATAAGTATATAATTATATTTATAAACATTTTAAATATGAATTATGATTAATTGAAGTCATAAACATAAAATTAATGAGCACTTAAGTTAAAATATGTTATGAAATTAAAAACTATTCTTCATATTTTGCAATCTTAGTCCCTATAACAAATTAAATTTTGTGAATAAGCCTCTGATACTAAAGTTCGTTCTTCTCATGTATTATTCACACCTCAACGATCCTCTAGGGTTCTCTAGCTACTAAAGGTCGTTCTTCTCATCTTTTCGAAAATTCTAGCTTAAATCCTTCCATTCTAAGTAAGTTCTTCTTATGTTCTTGCTTGTTCATACTTTTCCGTTCAAAAATCCATCATAACTAGATAGATCTATGATCCCTAACGTGTTTATGTTATAATCACAGACCTATCCAAGATCAAAAGCCCTATTTTAATTAAACTTGTTCAAACTTTTATTTAAAAGCTTGGTTTGATCTTTCTTACTCTTTTCAATTTCAAAAATCATGTTTTTACTAAAAATCTTTATTTTCAAATTAAATTATTTAATATTCAATTTCTATCTTTACTAAACTCATATTTTCACTTTAGCTCATATACTTTCCAAACACAACCTAAACTTGGTTAAGTATGCAAATAGAGTAAATTTCAAACCGGTATGTAGTTATCTGGCAAACATTAAAGTTCTGGCTAAGAAAAGACGGGGTTCTGATCTGACAAACTCTTTCCTAGGAACTTTTCTGTTCGAGGTACTACTCTGGAATGATAACCATTCTAGTGTATGACAACCACTTTCAACTAATTATGATTATAAACTCATTTCTTTACAAATATTTATACAAACTTTTTTATATTTTATTTTTATTATATGAGAACATTTAAAACACAATTCTATACTTTTAATTAATAATTAAATTATGGTTTAATTATTAATTAATTAGAACATTATTATACTTTAAATTTTGGTTTAATTACCAATGAATTAAATCGTTATTTTTAACACTTATTTTTCATAAATCAAATGAAAGGTTTTATTCATTTATTTATGTAGTAAATTATTTAATTACTCAACTAATTATTACTCATTTATTTATTCATTTATCCACCTATTAATTTATGCGATTACAAATAAAAGAAAACTACTAATTTATTTATTTGTGTATTTATTTACAAACAAAAGAAACCTAATTATTTATTCATACGTTTATATAATTATTACAAACAAACAAAATCTTTATTCATTCTTTCACTTATTACAATACAAAAATTTATCAAAGATTTACATAAAATATTATTTACAACTCAAATAATTATTTTATTATTAAAATGAGGACACCCACATCAATCTACTCGCACATTAGGATTTCCTATTTCAGTTGTACAAATCATTGATAGGTTAACCTTGTGGTTAGCTAGAACATTTGTCCAACAAACAATATACTTATGTGACATCCAAGCTACTCATTGCAAGGTGAGTTTACATAGCCCTTTTTCACTATTTTACTTTTGGGGTGAAACATGTTATCAACCTTATCTATTTAACCAATTCAATACCTATGTTCTTGTGCTTGATATTTATGCTTTATGATTGAACTACTTGGTGACCATTGCATGTGTTTCATGCCAGTACATTCATTAACTTGCAGCCCAAGTCTAAGGTAGTACCTAACATGATCATTTATATGGGAAACTGAAACTGTAACTTACCACAAGACCTTGGCGGGTTTTGTTGGGTATCAACTATAACTTGGAGTATCCGCTTGCTCCCTTTTTCAAAATGGCAATCAGTGGGATTGCGTAACTAGTTTCTATTACAGGATTGAATTATATGCTTGGAACCTTGTATGTTTTCACTTATATGCTTTAGACATGCTTTGAACATATTGAATTGTAAAAACTATACTTAACTTTGTTTGCTGTCAAAACCTATGTTACTCACCAACTACTTGTAGTTGACATTTACTCACATGATTCAGGTGCACCAGTCTGAGGACACTACTTGATCACTTTGGACTTTGTACCTAACTTTGTTAAAGATTAAATTCAACTTATGTCATGTTTAAACTCTTTGTTTTCCATTTCTGTTTGTAACAGATGCTTTAATAACGATGTAATTATATTATCACTTGTTAATAGATGATCATGTGCTTATGAACAACCGCATCAGCCCCCGCGTATAATTCGCCGCTTGCCGGGGAGTGACAAATTTCCTTTAAATCAATGACACAGGCTCTAAGCATATCCTTAAGGGTTTGAATCATTCATTCGGTTTGACCATCAGTTTGCAGATGGTGAGCCATAATAAGATTCATTTGAGTACCCAAAACTGATTGCAAAGATTTGCTAGAAACAAGAAGTGAATCATCCATAACGATCAGAAATAATTTTGAGAGGTACACCATGACGACTAACCACTTCATCAATATAGATTCGAGCCAATTTCTTGACTCGATACTCTTCACGAATAGGTAGAAAGTGAGCAGATTTGGTCAAACGATCAATGATTACCCAAATATTATCATAACCACGAGACGTATGCAAGAGTTTGGTTATAAAATCCATAGCAATACACACCATTTCCACATGGGAATCTTGGGTTGTTCAAGTAAACCAGACGGGCGTTGGTGCTCGGCCTTAACTTTCAAACAAGTAAGGCACTTGGACACATATAGAGCAATGTCCTTTTTCATACCAGGCCACCAATACTGAGTACGAAGGTCCTTATACATTTTATCTGCACCGGGATTTATAGAATAACGAGTCTTGTGAGCCTCGTCCATGACAAAAGTACGAAGATTGTCACGGTCTGGAATCCATATACGATTTAAGAAATAAAGTAAGCCATTGGGTTTGGTTTTAAGTTGGAGTTCAGCACCACATGCCATCTCATTGTACATGTTTCCTTCAGTGACCGAAAGATGTTGTGCCTCAAAGATGCGTATTTGGATTTCATTTTGGATTCGGATGTTGTGGATCCTGATAGATTCTTTACGACTAATAGCATCGGCCACGACATTCGCCTTACCAGGATGGTAATGAATATTGCAGTCGTAGTCGTTTAGAAGTTCAACCCAGTGCCTTTTCCTCATGTTGAGTTCTTTTTTATTGAAGTTGTGTTGAAGACTCTTATGGTCAGTGTAAACCACACACTTAGTACCATATAAGCAGTGTCTCTAAATTTTGAGAGCAAACAAGACCGCACCCAACTCAAGATCGTGAATCGTATAATTCTTCTCATGGATTTTGAGTTGTTGAGACACATAAGAAATAAATTTACCTCGTTGCATGATAACATAACCAAGGCCGAGATTAGAAGCATTACAGTAAATGACAAAGTCATCGTTTCCATCGGGAAGAGTTAAGATAGGAGCTTCACACAATTTTTGTTATAGAGTTTGAAACTCTTCCTCTTGTATTAATCCCCACTCGTATGATTTGCCTTTATGTGTTAAGGCTATGAGTGGCACTGCGAACTTTGAAAAGTTTGATATGAAGCGACCAAAATGGCCCGCTAAGCTAAGAAATGAGCGGACTTCCGTAGGGGTTTTTGGACCTTGCCAGTTCTTCACTGCCTCAATTTTAGCATGATCCACATGAATACCCTTCTCGTTGACTATGTGGCCCTAGAATTGGACTTCCTTTAGCCAAAATTCACACTTCGAGAACTTGGCGTATAAATGTTCCTTCTTCAAGAGATCGAAAACCAATCGTAAGTGTTCTTCGTGTTCCACTTTTGATTTTGAATAAATAAGAATGTCGTCAATGAAGACGATCATGAATTTGTCCAAGTACGATTTTCACACACGGTTCATAAGATCCATGAATACCGTGGGTGCATTGGTTAAACCTAAGGGCATAACCATGAACTCATAATGACCGTATCTTGTACAAAAAGTTGTTTTTGGAATATTAGATTCCAGGACTCATAACTGGTGATAACCAGAACGAAGATCGATTTTTGAGAAACAAGCCGAGCCTTGAAGTTGATCAAACAAATCATCGATTCTTGGAAGTGGATAACGGTTCGTCACAGTAAGCTTGTTGAGCTCCCGATAGTCGATACACATACGGAAAGAGCCATCCTTCTTCTTGAAAAATAGAACGGGTGCTCCCCAAGGAGAAACACTAGGACTAATGAATCCTTTGTCAGAAAGTTCTCAAAGTTGGCTTGAAAGTTCTTGCATTTCCGAAGGTGCAAGATGATAGGGTGACTTAGTCACAGGGTTTGCTCCTGATACTAGGTAAATATGGAATTCAACTTGACGTGAGGGTGAAAGTCTTTGATCATGGGAATGTCTTGGAGACTTTTGCCCTTGTCTTTCCTCTCTACAACATGGGCCAAGAAAGCTACGCACTTCTTTTGTAATTACTTTTGCGCGGTAGGACAAAACATAAGCTTGAGTCCTTTAGACATCTTCTCACCATAAATGTTTAAAACGTTGCCCGAGTCGAGAGGGATACGAATATACTTGTCAAAGCAAACAACTTCAGCATAATGCTTGGCTAGCCAATCCATGCCTACTATGATATCAAAACCTCCGAGAGCCATAGGAATGAGATTAACTGAGAAGTCATAGTCTTTCAAGTTTAGGGTACAATCTCTAATGATGGTGTCACAAGTAACAGAATATCTATCCACTACTATTATATCGAAGGATTTGTGTAACTTAGCTCGACTCAGAGCAAGTTGTGGTAAAAAGTCAAAAGACACAAAACTCCTATCTGAACCAGTATCAAATAGGATAGAATCATATTGATGATTAATGGGGTACGCACCATTCACCACATCATTTCAGGAAGCGTTGTCCTATGTTGGTCATTGTGAATCAACCCAACATGAATCAAGGTATACTTTGAGAAAGTCTTTGATCACGGGAATGTCTTGGAGACTTTTGCCCTTGTCTTTCCTCTCTACCACATGGGCCAAGAAAGCTACGCACTTCTTTCGTAAGTACTTTTACGTGGTAGGACATGACATAAGCTTGAGTCCTTTAGACGGTTTCTCACCATAAACGTTCAAAATGTTTCCTGAGTCGAGAGGGATACGAATATACTTGTCAAAGCAAACAACTTCAGCATGATGCTCGGCAAGCCAATCCATGTCTACTATGACATCAAAACCTCCAAGAGCCATAGAAATTAGATTAATTGGGAAGTCATGGTCGTTTAACTTTAGGGTAAAATCTCTAATGATGGTGTCACAAGTAACAGAATATCCATCTGCTACTATTATATCGAATGATTTGTGTAACATATCTCGACTCAGAGCAAGTTATGGTAAAAATTCAAAAGACACAAAAGTCATATAAGCATATTGATGATTAATGGGGTACGCATCGTTCACCACATCAATGTTGGCTTGAGCCTCGTTGACATTAACGTTGAAGGCACGTCCATGAGCCACGGGGTTTCATTCCCCTGGTTCACATTCCCTTGGTTCATGTTTCCTTGATTCACAATGACCAACCTAGGACATCGGTTCCTGAAATGATTAGGGTCACCGCACTCGTAACAAGCACGACCCTGAGTGATAGCAGCATGAACAATAGGTTGGTGCACTTGGTTAACTTGTGGAACAACACAACAGGTGTTAGCCACATGACCATAATGTCCACAAGTGGTACATAAATGACATGGCACGTTAGTCATGTGATGGAGCTTGCAGGTGTTGCACAAAGATAGGGTTCCCACATAAGGCTTCTTGTTGGGGTTGCAAGCATTATGGGCTACTTGAGCTAAAGGTGTAGCATGAGTGATAATAACAAAGTTCTTGCCTTTCCGCTTTTTACCATTAAAGGAAGACTCGGTCTTCACTTCTTTGGTGGGTTCCATAGCAGTCTTCTTAATGGTTTTCTTGGCACCCTTCTTAGACAAGGTCCCTGCCTTAACATGGTTATTCATCAATGTAGCATCCAGACGGATTGCTTCCTCAAGTGTGGTTGGATTGCTACCCAAGATGGTATCTTGGATTTTCATAGGCAGACCATTGATGTACTTTTCAATGGACCTTGAAAGAGGAGTGACCATGTGAGGCACAAGGAGGCTATGTTCATGAAAACGTGTGGTATAGGCAAGGCTTTCACCACTTTCTTGCTTGAGATCCAAGAACTCCACTTCTAGTTTCTTAATCTCTTTACGAGGACAAAACTCATCAGTCATGAGTGTCTAAACTTCAGCCCAAGGAAGAGCCAGTGCAACTTCCAAACCACGGTTACGCTTTTCCCTATTCCACCAAGTGAGTGCCCTCTTTTGAAAGACACCGGTAGCATAGCGAACCTTTAGGTTCTCGGGGCAGTCAGCATTGATGAAAGTACCCTCAATACTTTTGAACCATTGGAGAAGTCCAGTGGCTCCTTCATTATCGTAGTACTTGGTGGGGTTGCATGAGTTGAAATGTTTGAATGTGTATGGGGGATTGTTATTCTTTGGATATGCATTATGATTTAGTTCATTGACCATGGTTGGTAAGATTGCAGCCATTTGCTGGACAATCCTTCTACGTTCACGACGAGGAGGCATTCTACAATAGTAAAACATTGGAAAGGAGAAATAAGAAATTCACATGATATGAATCATGAATAAGAATTTGTGATAAAATCAACAGATATTTAATAAAACATTGGATGGCACCCATTCATTTTACATCACCAAATGGATACGTTGACTTATCAAAAGTATTTTAAGTTCACCTAACGTCCTAGAATTCGTGATTTAGCCTATAAGTGGACACTCATCAGAATAATTCCCAGGAAAGCATAACTAGTCCATCGGTTGATTTGGATTTATATGAAATGTTTTCCAAGACAGAATTTCCTAGAATATAGTTTCAAGTAGTTTCATGTAGTCCTTAGAAGTTGTTGTTCATGTTTTTGCGCCACGTAGACAGAAATAGGTAGATGTGGATATGTATAGGTAAATGGACAAGGATCATGTAAGAATAGATGCAAGTAGGTGTGTGTAAAGACTTAGGTATAGAATAAGAATAAAGTGGAGTTCCTAACAAAGGACATGAGTTAAACTCATGTTTTGGATTCCTAGGTTATAGTCTAGATCATGTGTTACTCATATCTAATTCCCTATAACCATGGCTCTTATACCAATCTGTCACACTCTGCCGCGACTTACGCGGTTTTTCAAAAGCACATGATCAACTATTAAATGCGTTACGATATTTATTCAACATATCAAGTATCCGTTACAAGGAAAATGAGAAACATATAGTTCAAATGAAACATAACATAATCAAAACATGGATTTATTTTAACTAGGTCCATAGCCCTAGATGATCAAGACTAGTCCTCAAACGGGTGCACCTGAAACATTTTAAGTAAATGTCAACTTGTTGCAAACCGGTTATTCATAGCAAATCAAGCAATCGATGTGTAGGATCTTAGAATCGAGTAGGATAATCAAGAAACAAGATTGGATCAAAAACACATAGTTAAAGATGTAACTCTCCCAATTGTATTGATATATCAAAAGTCAAACTATACAAGTACTTATACTAAGAAGACAAATAATGACTTCGTCCGAAATACATTTCGGTCAAAATGTATTTTGTCAGAAAACGATTTTGATCAAAAAATATTTCGGTCGAAATCTTTTAACTCCAAAGAATTCTTCCGTCTTCAGACTATTTTATATGCGATGGCCTAAAAATAGTTGAACACAACTACAAGTACTTGGTGAGTAACATAGGTTTTGACACCAACAACGAGTTGAGAAAGATTTACAATTCAATATGTTCAAATCAAATCTAAGGCATAAATGTGAAAACATACAATGTTCCAAAGTGTACAATCAAGCCATATAATATGTATGCACAATCCCCCGGTTGCGTGTTGTAAGGTACCATAATGTGTACACAAATCCACCAAGATTTGTGCTATGTAATGAATCGGATTCCCATATAAATGATCATGTTAGGTACTACCTTAGGCTTGCCACACAAGTTAATGATTGTACTAAACATGAACACATGTATCACCAAGTAGTTTAAGACATGAAGCACAAAGTCTTTGCATAAAAAAATAGTAATTGAATTGCGTATGTAAAGCAATTGTAGACATGTTTCACCCCGAGTATTTGTAAACAAAACTGATGTAAAAGTGGCTATGAAAATCACTTGTAATGAAGTTAGTAAGTTGTGTGAATTGTAAATGAAATATAGGCCTCGTGAGGATTTCTCACAATCAACCTACACAGATAAATTGTATTCTAGACTCAATGAAAATAAAGAATTCTAAGTTTATTTGAGTTTCTACGGATTCTTGGAATTTGGGGTCGGATATAGGGTTTGTACAAGTTTGTAGGAAAATATATATTTATAACAAGTATTGAAATAAAAAATAATAAAGGAATTTATAAAATTAATTAGAACTTCTAATTAATCTTATAAGTATACGGTTTGTAATTTATAAAATTAATTAGAATTTCTAATTAAGTATTTCTATAAAATTTAAAATGTTTTAAATAGTTATTCTTTCTCCAAATAATTATTTATATTTTTAACATGTGGGTTAATAATGTTTAAATAAATATTTATAATTTGTTTGATAAACATTATTATTTTACAAATTAAATAACATAATTAGATTTGTTTAAATAAATCATTATTTATTTAGGAATTTATAATGTTTTTGATAAATTAAAAATGAATAAAACATTATTTGATATTTCTTGTTTTAAAAACATTATTTTATGTATTAAAATTATTAAAATGGTTTAAACAGAAAAAGAAAGTTAGCCGGGCTCGAACCCAGGTGCGCAACCATAAGACCAGGGCTTATGCCTTAGTCATATATACTGATGCGTTAATTTTTTAAGTAACAATCCCAAATCGCCTTCGTCCCCAATTGAATAATGTAACCGTAACCCTACAATTGACTTCTATCAGCCACGGGTTCGTACCCGAGACCTTAGGGATTTTAATCAGAGGACTGGAACGAGTTTATGGTTACCAAGTTTGCCTGAAATGGTCACAAGTTAGAGGAGAACGACTAGGACGTACAGACTCATGTGTCTTTGGCTTAATTGGGTGTTCTAGAGACGAACTGAGATGTAATTGAAGGTGTTCTCGCCAATTTGCACAGGAATTGATCGATCGAGTAAATGGGTTAAAATGGAACTTCGGTTACGAGTTTGTTATTGATTACGTCATGAAAATTCAATTAATCACGAGGGACGAATCATTTAGATGATCTAAACGTTTAGCCGGTTTCAATTTTGCATGAAAATATGTTAAGGACGAGTTCGTGTATTAAGGCCTTAAAACCGGTTGTGTACGGGACTCGAACCCATGACCGGAAAGGATGGGGGTTTATCCGGGAATTGCAATTTAGTCCATGATGTTTCAAGCTCTTATCATTTTATGTAAAAACTTTGTTTTAAGTTAAAATTGAAGGTTCATAAATTACAAATTAAACCTTGCACTTTTATAAACATTTAAAATCATTAGAATTTTTATATGTTTTTTTATAAAATCAAATATATCTTTATATTATAATTAACGTTATAAGTATAAAAATATAATTTACAAAATAAAAATCATTTTCTTTAAAATTAATAAAATAACTTTTATAAACCCTATTTTATTTATAGAATTTATAATTTAGTTTTAATAAGTTTGTATATATATATATATACATATATATAGGCTTAGTAATAATCTAATATATATATATATATATATATATATATATATATATATATTTCTTGAACTTTTAAACAATTATTTATATAATCCCTTACATAAATCTTTGTTATTTTTGAAATGAAACAATTGTGCACAATGTATTTATGTATACATATGATCATGTAAGGATATGGATAATTATGATAGCTTCCATTGAAATAGAGATGTCAAAATCATAGAATAATGGAATTACGAGTGTCGGAATAGTAAAAATAAAGGCATGAAAAATTCTGGTGGTTACATTTCCGCCCTAGGCGGGGTGTGATAATGATGCACATGTTAGACCTCTAGTCAAAGTTAGCATGACTAATCTGGGTGGGATGGTTAAACCTAATAGTACTATTCATGATCACCTCGCTTGGTGATATAATTAACGATTCTATTATGAGAGGACTTTCATGTGCGGGAAATGCACCCACTTATATATAATAAAGAGAAACCAAGAAGTGAAGTCATACGACTATGAAAAATAGTTTTTAGCATGTATATCCCCCGAAGGAAAAGTAAGTAAAGCGGGTTGTGAGACTCACATGTGAATGAGGTGATAGTAGAGTGCAAAGCAAACACAAGACACATAGCAAAATTCTGACTGATCGACCTACTCGAGCCTTAGAAACGTTATTTTATGAAGTGCTTCGAATGAGGCAGATTTGATGCTAGTGTGATAGTTGTTATTGTATGAAAACTCAACCAAAGGTAGGTGGTATCCCAAGCATTTCCGAAGTCGACCACACAAACTCTAGGCATGTCCTCGAGGGTCTGGATGGTCCTTTCACTCTTGCCTTCCGTTTGAGGATGGTAAGGCTTTTTGTAGAGATTGCCAGAATCGGGAAGTAAATCGACAATCCCTATCTGAAATGATGGAGATTGGCACTCCATGCCTCGAGACTACCTCTTTCAAGTAAGTTCTAGTCAACTTTTCTAGTTGTCGGTTTCTTTTATGGGAAGTAAATGCTCATATTTTGTTAACCAATCGACATTTACCCAGATTGTGTCATAACCACTAAATGTCCTAGGCAACTTCGTGATGAAATTCATTGAAATATGCTCCCACTTCCACTATGGAATTTCTGGTTGTTGGAGTAACCCTGATGGTTTCTGATACTCCATTTTGACCTTTGCATAGGTTAAGCATTACTGACATAGGTGGCAATGTCGGTTTTCAAATTAGGCCACCAATAGTGTTCCTTGAGGTCATTATACGTTTTGTCAACACCAGGGTGAATCAAGTATTTGGACTTATATGCCTCATCCATTACTAGATCCCTTAGATTCCCAAAGCTCGGTACCCAAATCCATTTCGTAAAGTAACGAATGGCATCAGAATTGACTTCAGATTGTTTATCCATTCCACATAGGGACTCTTGGTTCAAATTTGGATGGTAGATTTATGTGAATGGTCAACTGTAACGCTCGTACTCATCGCGGTTTTGGCTGTTCTTTCCTGCTCAAGGCATCAGTAACAATGTTTTCCTTTCCAGGACGGTAACAGATGGCACAGTCATAGTCGTTTAGTAATTCGACCCATCGACGTTTCCTCATGTTAAGCTCATTCTGATCGAAAATATGCTGAAGACTCTTGTGATCAATGAAAATTGTACATTTCATGACATACAAGTAATGTCTCCAGATCTTGAGTGCGAAGACCACAACTCCCAACTTAAGTCGTGGGTAGTGTAGTTTTTCTCATGCACTTTCAGTTGTCGAGAAGCATAAGAAACGACCATCTCTCTTTGCATTCATACGCAACCTAGTCCTTGATGTGACGCATCGCAGTATACCACGAAGTCGCCAGTTCCTTCCGGCAGTGATAGGATCGGTGCGCTGCACAGATTCTGTTTAAATAGTTTATAAGTTGTTTCTGCTTTGTTGCTCCATTCATATTTCTCATTCTTATGAGTCAGAGTAGTGAGGGGTTGGGCTATCCTAGAGAAGTTTCCGATGAATCGTCGATAGTAGCATGCAAGACCTAAGAATTGTCCCACCTTAGTTAGATTCTTGGGTGCTTCCCAATTCTTAATCGCCTCAATTTTGGATGGGTCAACATGTATGCATTTATCGTTCACCATGTGACCAAGGAATTGCACTTCATGAATTCAGAAGTTGCATTTCGAGAACTTGGCGTACAATTTCTCGTCTCTCAGCAATTCCAAATCAGCTTTAAATGTTTGGTGTGCTCTTCTTGACTCTGTGAGAATATCAAGATATCATCTTTGAATACAATCACAAACTTGTCCAAGTAAGATTTGCACACTCGGTTCATGAGGTCCATGAATACCGCTGGTGCATTGGTTAACCCAATTGGCATGACCATGAACTCATAGTGACCGTAAGGAGTTCAAAAAGCGGTCCTTGGAATGTCGTCCTCGTGAATCTTCAGCCGGTGATTTCCCGCACAAAGATCAATCTTTGAGTAGTAACTCGACCGTTGTAATTGGTCGAATAGATCGTCAATCCTTGGTAAAGGGAATTGGTTCTTGATCATCACTTGTTCAACTCTCTGTAGTCAATGCACATACGGAATGATCCATCTTTCCTCTTGCCATACAAAGTTGGGGCTCCTCAAGGCGAAAAGCTCAACTTAATGGACCCATTGTCCAATAGTTCATTCAACTGGTTAGACAACTCCTGGTGTGAGATCAATCTGGAACTCTACTTGCCGATGTGGTGGAAGTCCTATCAAATCTTTAGGGAAATACTTCCGGATAGTCTCGAACGATCGGAATGTCCTCAAACTTCCTTTCCTCTGCTTTCTTTTCCATTACGTGCGCTAAGATTTCATAGTAACCCTTTCATAAGAACTTCTGGGCTATCAAGCAGGTAATGATCCTTAGTGATGTACCACTCTCTTCTCCTTGACTCGACAGTGTTTCTCCGTTCGGCAGTGGAATGCGAACGATTTTCTCGTTATATACAATCTCGGCTTAGGGTTGGGACAAACAATCCATACCGATGACTATATGGAAACTCCCAAGGGTTACTGGTAATATGCTTACGGTGAATGGGTGGTCAGCTAGTGTTAGAACACACCATGGGATTATATTTTCAGTGTCAATCAACTTACCATTAGCTAATTCTACATTATACGGGTAATATAATGTAGTCGGTGTAATACCAAGTAGTGGGCTAAACTCAATGGACGCAAAGCTTGTATCAGTTCTCGTACCAAACATGATAGAAGCGTAACAATCATTTACAAGAAACATACCGATGACATTGTTTGGATTTTGTTGAGCTCCTACAATGAACGCTATGTCATGTGCATTGTTATCACCAGGTCTGCTAGACCTTGGGAAATCCTTGCGGGAATCTCGAGTTTACCATACTTGAATCATCCATGGTTTTCTCGTGTGTTCGTAGCTTGATCAACAGTTCTGCAACTATGGGTGGCATGGCCGAAATGCTTGTGTTTCTGGCATTTGGGGTCTTCACATGCACTCTTGTGGTGAAAACCACACTTAATGAATTCCCAACGTATCCACCTCTAGTTTCATTATCTGGTTGGCATGTGGCAAAGGTATTAACTGTTTCCTGCCTCTTTAGAGGCGGTTGTGTGAGGGTTTTATCGGGAGTATCGTCTCATTTCCTTTTGTTATCAAATGACTTCACAAGAGATCCATTTTTTAATAGAACGTCTTGACGAATTGCTTGGTCAGTCAGATTGGGCGTAAGTCTTGTGGTGTTTCGGATGGAGATAGGTTCATCAGATGTCACTATACTTTGTGTACCATTCTATTCTCTTATATTCCGGTACTAATTGAATAATAACCTTGTAGATGATACTTAAAATGTTTATATTTTGTAATTGCAGGTTATTCGGTGTTGAAAATATAAAACAAGACAAAATCTATAAAAAAAACCAAGAAATCAAGCTTCTAGAATGATAATTCCCAAGCTTTTACCCCCCAATAAGTCAAAATTAGTCAACAAGAATCAACCAACAGCTAAAAGACAAAACTAGGTAGCAGGGGAGGGATGCACGGGCGTACATTGCCCTCTCTTACTCCCCACGGCTCCCGGTATACCGCCACTCGTACCATATGATTCCCTAGGTGTTTTCACGCCCGTGCAATCCAATGCACGGTCGTTCATTTCTCAGTCTGAGTCCTATAAATAGAAGGCTAGGGTTCTTCATTCCACACGCCTCAAAAACAGCAAATACACTATCTAGAGAAAGAACTTCATAGTTAGAGTAGAGTAGAAAGTAGAGAGGCTCCTCCCCTTTGTTCCGCAATTGGGGAGGCTACGAAACTCAGCGTTACGCTAGTTAGTACGGTCGTTCGTGGCTAAACTCTTTGTATTCCTAGGGTGAAGATGAAGTTTGGTGTATGTTAATGTTTGATGTATTAATCTAGTGGTATTTTATGTTTTTAATTATTCGCTCTTAAAACCACCTTCTAAGTGCGCTTTTATTATTATCTAAATATGTCTTTACCCTTGTGAGTGTTCTTGATTTCAAAGCGTAAGACCGTAAAACCTTTTTAATCAAACTTCTTTTAATACTTGTATTTCTTTATACATGTATAGATTGATAAGACAAGGCTTGGTTAACACTAGTAAGGTCGTACGTCTTTGTACGAACTTATTATGTGACCAAGAACCGGTGAACTCATGTTGGGAATGGTAGGTCTTTATACATTGTCCCATTGTTACACCGTCTCCTGGTGAGCAAAGTCTAATCACTTTTTTAATAATAAAAATTAAGCATTTAAGTCCGATGTCCTAAACCAGCCTGGATATAGCATTCAAAGGGTTGAGGGTAACGTTGTCCCTAGCAGGAATCGTTACCATTTTATTATTGAAGAATATTTACTTTTCTGCTATTTAGATTCCTGTTATACATATCATACACGTTTTTACTTTTATGTTATTTACTTTACCATCATTAATTTTATGTTCTTTACTTTTCTGTTTCACAAGCACACAAAACTCACTCACTAATTAATCTGGCTAAAGATAACGTAAGTTGAGCATTGGAACTCGACTCTGTCCATTGGTTCGATACTTGGTTCTTACCTAAACTATATTATGTTGCGAATGGTACACTTGCCTATTGTGTGTGTTTTTAAGTTTAAAGTAATTACCATTTTATAAATTTAAAACCTGATCTCGTGAAAAGAGTCATACTTAATATATTTGAAAAGAGGAATTTTAGTTATGAACTTCCCTGAGTTGGTACATATGGGTAGGGTTCAGTTCGCAACACGATGTAACAGTCCTTGGTTTCTCTGAGTCCTTCTGGTCCTCCTTAGAGAGACACTGTCTCTCTATGTGAATCTCCACCTCAAACTCCTTGTGGTCCGGGTGAGGTGCCGGTGTAGGTGATGTTGGAGTATGACGAGGCAGTGTACCCTTTTCCTCGGGGTTTGAAAAGATAGTGCTTCTCTTGAATGCGCAAGGTACGGGGATGGAATAGGTCTCCTCCCCGACCCTTGTGTCCATGAGAGCCTCAAGCTCCTCGCTGAATACAGTCTCAGGAACCTCATCGGGCTCCTCCTCGTCATCCTTGTGGTTGTCGGTCATGTGCTTCCCCGAATAGTTGCTCGTGTTCTCGTCGTCGTTAGTCATTGGAATACTATAGTCACCGGATGCACGTCGAAGTAGTGGTGCGGACGGTGCGCGAAGTGACTATTCAATTGATGACGTTTCCGACGCTGTGTACTCGTACTTCTCCTCATAGTCGAATATGACAATCAAGTGAGATGCTGAAGACATAGTCGTGACAGTAACACTGTTTAAGTATTAGGTAATATAGATCATGTGAATGTATATGCAATGTGAATGATGTGATCTGAATTATGTGAGCCTACAGTTATAGTCTAAGTATACTAAATCCAGCTTAGTTCTCTATAACCAGGGCTCTGATACCAATATGACACACCCTGAAATCCATAGCGGTATACCCGCGGGTTGTGACTTTTTGGGACGTCCTCTGACTATGTGATCTTATGTTGGCAGGTTCGGGTTCGTACAAGGAGACCATTGTAGTATCAGGGTGGGATCTTCTTACCAGTGAGTTTCTATTCCTCCACTTCTTAAACATTTTACTATTTTTAGAGTTATTAAACATGCTTACGAGACAAGTTGTTATATTAAACATATTAAGAGTTTTGGGTTTTAACTCAAAGTGGTTATGAACTATAATACGAGTCGGAGGGGTCTATGGGGTGTCTATTATGTGAGCTAATTATGAGAGTTATTAAAGGGGAATTGTGTCAAGGGTTAGTCAGGGTGAGTCGGGATTTAAGCTAAACGCTTATGAACACGTGTAGGATACGTTATCCTAGTGCTATGTGTCGGGTGCTGGTGCAGTTAATGAGTCATGTAAATGAAGTATGATGTTATGTGTTTATACTTGTGTTGTGTGTTTGCATCGTTGTTTCTATGACACGACAAACGGGATTGTGAAGGACTAAGTGCTTCGAGAAGTCACCAAAGGTGACAATACTCAGCAGGTTAATGATGAGCTAGGGGTGTGTCGAACGCCCTAACGAGGGTGCAAGTAACGAGGTATGTGTTTGTGTGCATATATACGTGTTTAAATTACATGCAAGTGTGGAGTTATATTTATTGTGTATGAGATGATATTGATATGGTGTGCAAATGATGCTAATGTGATGTGTAGAGTTAGATTGACTGTTATGTCGAGATGATGTGGTGTATGCAACTGTTGTGTCAGTTGAATTGTGAGAGTCTCGGTTAAGGCGATGTCTAGGGATTGGTTGTGTTAGCTAGGTTTTTGAGATAATACATGTGGTAGATTACGAGTTATTAGTATTGTAAGTTCGATCCATGTCGGTGAGACTTACAGGATTATAAAGGTGGGTTGAGTCTGGGGTGGTGATCCCTTATGGCATGCTGTGAGATAACAGGGGTTGTCTATACGTCATTAAATGACTAAAACTACTTTTATAAAGGACAGATATGTCCTGAGTTGACATAAATGATAATTGTGATGAGATGGTTTCTTATTAAAATACTAGTTAGGTTGGGTTGAGCCAGAAACACTTTTTAAAAGCGTAATATAATCATCTACAACTGTTTCAGTAAGAAAAGTGCGACTATGTTTTGTCTTCCATTATTTGGTAAAAATTTTCAGCAACTTGGAAAGCATGCAATTGAGCGGTAACCTCCCAGATGACATAGGGCAGTTTACGGAATTGCAGATTCTGTAAGTCCTATTTTTTTATATCGTAGTTTCGATGGTTTACTTGTACTGTTATCTTCCCAGCAATCTTTTATGACTATGTTGGTATGTAGAGATCTATCTTACAATAAAGGTTTGACTGGATCACTCACTTCGCAAATAGGGAATCTGAGGAAATTAACAAACTTGTAAGTAATTTTATATTCAATTTATGAAAAGAAAACCATTTTTTACTTATAAACAATTTATCTTGTTTTTTCAGATACCTTGTTGGCTGTGGTTTCACTGGACCTATACCAGGCACCATTGGATACCTTGAAAATCTTATCTTTTTGTAAGAAATGTCTTCTATATGTACATTATTAATCCGCTTAGATGTGTCAATTTCTACCCATATATCAACAAATTGAATTGAGGGAGTGGGGCAATGGTGTAGAAACTTGCCTTAAAGAAAAAAAAAAGGAAAAATGGTATTATTATTACTAGGTTATAAACCCCGTGTATTACACGGGTTAAATAAATGTAATGTTATATACTTATTAAGAAAACTTACATATTACATATTTATGACATATTATATAGTTTTTTAATAGAAATTATAGAAATGTTATATAGTTATTTTTTAAAAATGTTCATAACAAATGAAAGAAATGTTCAATTTATATAAATGTCTTATGAACAAACCTTTTTTTATATAAAAACGTTTTATAAAAATAGTTATAGAAATTCTTATCATTTAATAGGAGAGAGATGCATAAAACAAAAAATTATAAAAACAATTAACGAAAATTATATAATTAATATGAGAGAGATGCGGGAAAAAATGTTGAGGATTCATAGAAGAGTACAAGTGTCCACCAAAACATTTATTTATTATATAGTATATAGGTATAGATCATTCATTGGGACAAGAATATTTTTGATGAATAGTTACTCAACCAGCTTTTGTTTTTGAATCAAGTACTGTATGTTCATATGTCTTTGACTTGATGATCGGTATTGCATAGTTCTTTGAATTCAAATGGCTTCACGGGACCCATTCCGGCTTCAATTGGCAATCATACGAATCTCCAGTGGTTAGATCTCAATGGTAACAAGCTCACAGGGAGTATACCAGTTTCTAACGGGACAACACCTGGTCTTGATTTGTTAACAAAGGCACAACACTTGTATGTTTTTTGTCGGTTCTCTTTCGGCTTAGTTCTGCTAGTAAAATAGAAGGTACTTATGTTTTATTGTTTCAGTCACTTGGGAGACAACCAGCTTTCGGGTGATATCCCACCTGCGCTCTTCAACATGAGATTGATTCATCTGTACGGTTTATCTAAACCTATAAATGATTATACAAGAAAAAAGATTTTTTTAGATTTACGGGAGACATAGAGAATCGATTTTGATTTCTATGTGAAATTTGAAACTAATTTGGTTTCTCGTAGTTGGCTACCTAATGTAGCAGACTCTAGCAAAGCTGGTAGGACTCCTCTCACATGACAAGCGGATTCGGTGACTAGCTGAGGTGGCAAGCGGACACTTCATCGAATAAGTGAAAAGAAAAAACAAAACTTTCTCATGAAGAACAACGATTTGTACACAGTCCACAACCTCAACAAGCGGACTCAAAGAGTCCCCTTGCCACCTCAACGGAGTCACCGAGTCATCTTGCCACTTGAGCGTAGTCCTGCCAGCTTTGTTTGAGTCCATTATCTCAGGTAGCGAACTATCTAGAAACTAAACTGTTTTAAAACTTCACCTAAAAAACAATATGAAATCTGTATGTCCCCTATAAATCTAAAAATTTCAAGCCAAAAGCATAAACTACTGCTAGAACTAAACGTTTGCTCGATCTAACAGGTTGTTAGAAAACAACAAGCTTACGGGCAATATTCCTTCCACCCTTGGGCTTGTCACGTCACTTATAGTTGTGTGAGTAACGTTTTATAACTAACCTTTAACTTCAGATTCATTATTTGATCTCCAATTTAACTTGTAACTGAATGTCTTGTTTCGAAGCAGACGACTTGATAGGAACTCTTTGAGGGGCCTTGTGCCATCAAACATCAACAGTCTTATCAATCTTCAGAACATGTAAATTTGACAACATCAAACACTAGGTTTGCTACATATGATGGTTAATAAATTGTGTTTCATAGGTTCATGTACAACAATCAATTGTCCGGTACCAAATCTCACCGGCATGAGCGTCCTGAGCTATATGTAAGTATCAAGACATTATAGCATTAGGTTATTGACCAACTGTTTAAACGAAAAGGTCTTAATGAACTCATTTTTTTCATTATTATTATACATGTACATGTGCAGTGATTTAAGTAATAATGCTTTTGATCAGTCCGAGGTAATTCCACCATGGTTTTCAACTTTACAGGCTTTGAGAACCATGTAAGTGATGTTATTCGGATAAAGAACGTCTTAATTATTTGGCTCAAAATAGATAAATTAATTTATCCTCAAATGTTATCGACGCAGAAAGATGCACAAAACTAAACTTGGAGGACAACTGCCTGCTGCCTTGTTCAGCATTCCTCAGTTACAGATTGTGTTAGTACATCAGTTTGTTAAATGCTTAAAACGTCTTTACATGCTATTGTTTGATAACTGGCAACTGTTCTTTTGACAGTAATTTAAGTAGCAACCGGATAATTGGCCCCTTGAATATTAGTCCGAATCCTAGCACACAACTTCAACTTGTTGATCTTGGTAATAACCTAATCGGAGACTTCAACCAACAAAGCGAATATAGTACCAGTATTGGTTTAATGTAAGTTTTGTACCTACATACCATTTGCACGAGTCTTTTTTAAAAGTGGCAAAATAAGTGAGCTGGATAACAGGTTAGTTTTGGTATGTGCATGGTGAGGCTAGGTTGGTTGGTTAAAGGATAAACATATTTTTTCAATTTAACATGATTTTTTTTTTTTGAAACAGTATTATAAAAACTTTATGATCAAGACCTAAAACCTCTTCAAAATCCCTGTATCTCTTTTTGGTGTCACACATTGGCCCATACATGCTATATTGCTATATACTACAATACATCCCAGCTCATCAAATGAACTCATATAAAATTGATGTTTGACCCTGGCATCAAGTTATTTCAGTTGTCTCTTTTATTGTAAGTGAAAGATATAAAATTACTACTGCAGACTAGTTGGTAATCCAATATGTAGGGAATCTGGTGTGACAGAATCATTTTGTTCCTCAACCACAAAAAGCACTACACCATATTCGACACCACAGAACAAGTGTGTGACAGCTTCATGTGATTCAGGCCTTGTTTTAAGTCCAATCTGTCAATGTGCACTTCCATACACTGGCTCATTTTTCTTCAAAGCTCCTTTCTTCTCTTCACTAGAAAATCCGAGCATTTACAGCTCCTCCCTTCATGATTCACTGATGGAATTCTTTCAGAATGCCAGTCTTCCTGTATCTTCAGTGTCATTAAAGAATGCTACAAGAAATGTGGATGATTATCTAGAGATTAAACTTGAAGTTTCCCATACGGAGAACCAATTTTCACTAGGACAGCGATTCTTAGGCTCGGGTTAGCACTTACCAATTCATCATTCAACCCTCCAGAAGAGTTCTACATCTACTTTTTCGTCCCTGAAACCTACAACTTTTTTCCAAGTAATGTCTTTCTTTATGTTACCACTTTAAACTCGTACAATCATTGAACTTGTATTTATATTTCTCTTCCATTTTTCCAAGATATCAGGTACCAAACACAAGTCACTCAACACTGGAATTATCGTAGGATTAACTGCTGGTTGTTGTGTGCTTGTGGTGTTATTAATTCTTGCAGGAATGTACTCTTTCCGTCAGAAAGAACCAGCTGAAAGAGCCCTAGAACAGAGCCAACCCTTTGGTAAAAATGGTCACAGTCGCACTTTAACATATTTACAAATCATATACCTATTTGTCCTAACCATATATAAAAACGGATTATTTGTTTTTAAGTTAATAACACTTGCAATCATACAAAAATTTCATATTTAGATACTTAAATATGTATAAAAAAAAGTTTACAATTTCATATTTATAATTGCATAAATCGGATATTTTTTATAGTATTGTTTCAATGCCAAAGGTAGTCTTGTCCTCAGAAGAATTTGGTAAAAATACTTGCAGCACTCTGGGATCCAACCAGCGGGAGTGGTGATGTTCCTCAGTTGAAAGGAGCAAGATCCTTCACGTTTGAAGAACTTCAGAAATACTTCGGAGATTAACAACATAGGAAAAGGAGGATACGGGATGATTAGTGTTAGTATATGTTGTGAACCGAGTTTCATGCATTAAACATGAAATAATATTGTCTGGGTACATAAAGGATGTCTTCCGAATGGGCAGCTAATTGCAATCAAAAGAGCTATGAACATAATTTATATAAGGGTTAAGTGAATTATATTCAAACAATTATTTCAATCGCTAAAGTTCCAGAAATTTTACTTCAATCATTATAAGTTTCAAAATGTTTATGTGTGCAGGGACATCGGGCATTAGGTTAGACTGGATGCGGAGGCTTAAAATAGCACTAGGAACCGAAAGAGGTTTGCAATATTTACATGATCACGCTGATCCCCCGATCATACATAGAGACGTTAAAACGAACAATATCTTACTAGACGAACGATTAGTTGCAAAAGTTGCCGATTTCGGACTATCAAAGTCATTGAGTTGTGCTGATAGGACTCCTGTAACCACTCACGTCAAAGGGACCATGGTTGGTAACTCTTTTTCACAATGTGTGCTTCATGCATGTTACAAACCCGTATATACCTATGTATGTGTATAGAATAATTGTAAATGGGAACTTGAGTCAAACATGTAATTCATAGGGGGGAGGGGGGGTTCATAATGATTGGAGGTGGGGTTGGGCTACGAGATTTTATGTATTAAATACAGCTCATGGGTGACTTTTGACACCTTACTTATTAATCTATCTCATTTTATACAAGATGTGTATAACTCAAATCAACTTATTCAAATGTAAATGAGTGTAAATTGCGATTTTATTGACTTGGGATTGTATTGATGGTCTGTATTTATGCACGCAAGGTTACGTGGATCCTGAGTACTATATGACCCAACAATTGACTGAAAATAGTGATATTTATAGCTTTGGAGTTGTAATGATGGAGATAATAACCGCAAGAAACCCAATCGAGAAAGGCAAGTACATTGTGAGGGTAGTGAAAGAAGCAATGGACAAGAATAAAGAACTCTATGACTTACATGAGGTGCTTGACCCGACCATTAGTTTGAGCAACCATCTTAAAGGTTTGGAAAGGTTCGTGGATTTGGCACTTAGGTGTGTTGAGGAGTTGGGAAATCAAAGACCAGCAATGAGTGAAGTCGTGAAAGAGCTCGAGAGCATTATGGAATTAGTGGGGCTCAACCCAGCTGAATAATCGTCAACTTTAGCAAGTTACGAAAAAGCAAGTAAAGAATACAACTATCCTTATAGTAATGATAGTCTTTTCTCTTATAGCGAATGTTCTTCATCCCCAAAGTTGCATCCAAAGTAACATACTTTGTTTTTGCATGCAAGTTATATAAATAAATAAATAAATATATATATATATATATATATAGACCCGTGTATTAAACGGTTGTATAAAGAAAAACGATATAATTCATAAACCTGTAAACAATTCTTACAAATGAAAGCAACTCTGTGTAGGGTAAGACCACATATGACTATGATAAATAGTAACGGCGAACGTCATTTTGTATGAAGTATCTTTGTAGAACCAAAGACTGATGGCTACAAAATTCTCTAAGTACAAATGCTGCTGATCTCAGAGTTTGCTGCTGACCAACAAACTGCTGCGGACAAGCTTATCTGCTGCGGATACTTGTTCTCCTGCTGAAGAACAAATCTGCTGCGGATAGCCTTATCTGCTGAAGACCAAAGTTGCTGCGGATAGGCTTCTCAGCAGCATCAACACTTGATGCTGCTGACAGGCAAATTATCAGCAGCTTTGGATGGTTACATCTTGCTGCTGATCCTCATCTTTGTTGCTGACAGTCTTGTGCCTTGAAGACAAATCGTTGCAGCTGACTATCCATACCAAGCGTCACTGACAACTTTCTACAAAAGCAACTGACACACTCAAAGCAGAAGGAACCGCAATGGCACAACCAATGACGGACAACAATGCTCTTCTCCAAGCATGCAAGTAATGATGCATAAAGAAGACGCTTCAATAAAGTTAACTACTTTTAGACAAAACGTGTAATAGTTAGCTACATACAACAGATCAACGGTCTGTGTTAGATCTGATCCTTAGAATCAAGGGGCTGTCTTGATTCTAAGTGAGTATAAATAATGTGTAAACACTTCATTGTAAGTGTGTTTTTTGTGCTTTTTGATTGAGTTTCAATTGTAATCTTTTATCTGCAAAAACTTAATACAACAGTGTTCTTAAAAGTATTCTTTCTGCTTGCTCGATTACACTTGTGTAGTTGTTATTGTTTCCGCCAATTTCAACTAAGAACAGAACCATCTTGTAATTTCTCGATCCTACAAGTGGTATCAGAGCTTTGGCTCAGATTAAACAAACTCATACTTGTTTAATCACTTCTGGTTCTATTCTAAACTCTCTCTCTTTCATCAAGTCACCAAGAACAAAGATGGCACAGAGCAACGGATTTGAAGACATCGGCAGCATCAACCGACCACCAAGATTGGTATCTGGGGAAGACTACGACATGTGGAAAAATCGCATGGAAAGTTTTTTCTGCTATCAGGAGTACGGAATGTGGAAATCCATCAGGGATGGACCCTACACTCCCATGATGGCATCTGCTGACTCTGTAGGACCATCAGTTCCAAAGGAGCCCTCCAAGTACTCAGAAGAGGACATAAAGAAGATGGAGGTGGACTTTAAGGCACTAGGAGCTATCCAAATGTGCCTTCCAAATGAAGTTTTTCATAACTTCAGAAGTTACAAAACTGCTAAAGAGTTCTGGGAGGCTCTTGAGAAGATGTTTGCTGGCTCTGAGGAAGTCAAAGAAAACAGAAGAGACATCCTGAAGCAGCAGTATGAAAACTTCGCCTGGAAGGAAGGTGAGTCTCTAACTGTTCTATACAACAGATTTACCTATCTTGTAGGAGAGCTGCAGTGCTCAAAGGTGAAGCTAGAGAATGAAGATATTCTCAAGAAGTTCATCAGGTCTCTACCAAGCTGCTGGACACTTTACACAGTGTCAATCAGAAGAACTGAGAATCTGAAGACTCTCCAGATGACTGAGCTCTTTGGAATGCTAAAAACCTATGAGCTAGAGATGATTCAGGCAAAAGAAAGAAGCTCAAGCTACCAAACAGCCTCAACATCCACCACCACCTCCTCTGCCCTCCATTCTGAGCACTCGGGTCCTAGTTCAAGCAACTACTATCCTCCCATCATCACTCATCCTCAAACTCCAATCTCTCAAACAAACAGCTCACCATTTCTCCTAGAAGCTCCTCCTTAAACATCAACCTCTGCTGCTTTTGTTTCTGAAAACTCAAGCAAGATGTCGTTTATCAAGGAGGATCTGGAATGCTTTCATCCAGATGATTTAGAAGAAATGGACATACAGCACTCGTATGCATGCTCTCTATAAGAGCAAAAAGGTTCTACTCTAGAACCGGAAGACCCATTCCAAGTAACAACTCCAACACCAGAGTTGGATTGGATAAAAGCAAACTAAGATGTTACAACTGTAACCTACTGGGTCACTTTGCTAGAGAATGCAAGGCACCAAGAGCAAATCCAGCTACTTCTCAATCAAGACAAGCTCACCAAGCGCAACCCAGACAACAACAACAACAACAAGCTACTCCTCCAGTTCAAACTGCAGCCTGTGCAACTGTTGGAACTTCTGAGTTCGACTGGAGCTTCCAATATGAAGAACTGCCTGTCAACAATCAAGCTCTGATGACAGACACTATAAAGATACCACCTCAGGTATTTGAACATCTTTGCTCTTAAGCCTGTATTGATAAAGTTTTGGGTTTTAGAAAGCATAACCAAAACCTTATAGATCAAAATGAAGAGTTTCATCAGATGAAATCTGAGTTCAAAAAGGTTGAAAATACTTATAAAGAAAAGATTAACTGCCTTAAGAAAGTGATTTCATCGCTAAAACACGAACAAACTAATCTTGAAACTCAGATTGATGATCTACTGGTCAAACTAAAAGCTACCAGTAGCTGAACTGGCAGAACAGAAAGTTCATGTTGAAAAATATGAATTTTCCTCCAAAATGTTACAAAGACTTTTAGATATTCAAGTCCATGAGAAGGTAAAAATTGGACTTGGGTATAACAATGATCAGTACAATGATGTTCCTCCTCCTGCTGACTATATTGCCATATACGAACAAGCTTCAATGTTGCAAGTCCTTCAACGGATGAACCTTTCGTCGAAGACTGCACTACCTCATCGGAATCTGAGTCAACCCACTCAGACCATGATGAAACCAGTGCAGTCCCATCTGAAGCTGTTCTGAATAGAGTTGCAGTTCCTGCTGTTCTTTCAGTTGTTCCAGCCCCTGTACCATTCAAACAGATCAAGATCAGCTATCCTCCAGATGGAAGAAAGCTAAACATTGAAATGGGACAGACATCAGGACCCACAAACCCCAAGCCTCAGTCAAAGCCAATCACAAAGAGGAAGGTATTTGATATATGTCGTAAGCCTGAAGAGAAAGTTCCATATGTTCAAAAGACCCTAGAAGAAGCCACTTTTGAACATAACAAAGCTCATCCATGGAACTTCAAGGATTTGTTCCAAAGAAAGGACTATGTCTACCTTTCAAGAGACAAACTCATCCATGGAACTTCAAGGATTTGTTCCAAAGAAAGGACTATGTCTACCTTTCAAGAGACAAACTAGCAAGATCATGCTTTGTGTGTGGCAGATATAACCACACTGCCAGCACCTGCTTTCATTACCTGGAATACCAAAGAAATTTAAAGCAGCATGCCTTTGAAAAGACTAACAAAAACAAGAAGGTAAGAAGCTACGAAGTCAAAGCAACTAAGTTCAGGGAGTCTATATCTCCCCCAAGAGTGAAGCTGCCTAAATCTCAACAAACTTGCATCATTTGTGGTGAATCAGACCACTTTGCTGCAAACTGTAAGTTTAACCCTTTCAACCAGATCCTTCATGAAGCCCCTCAAAGACAAAGGGTAAAGAAGGATCAGCATACATCGGTTGTTAGTCAAGTTAAGCCCAAGAAAACAAAGCAGAAGCTTTCAGCAGCAACCAAGTCTGCTGCTGATAAGCTAAAATCCTCCACAACTAAATCTGCTGCTGATAAGGCAAAGCCATCAGCAGCAAGAGTGTCCACTACTGATAAGGCAAAATCAAGGCAAAGCCTTCAGCAGCAAAAAATGCTGCCACTTCAACAAAGCCATCAGCAGCAGGATCTACTGTCAATAAGCCAGAAACATCAGTAGCAAAATCTGCTGCTGACAATGTGAGGAAAACTAGAAAATCACCAACAAGGCAATGGAAAGCCAAACCATCTCCAAGCACTGGCATTGGTTCCATTGACTGCAAACATACTGAAAAGGATAAACTAAAAACCATCTTTTTCAAGTCTGCAGACTCTTGGGTTCCTCCTACTAATTAGAAATATATCATGTGCAGGGACAGCCAGGTCACAAGAATAACACCTGGGTGGTAGACAGTGGGTGTTTTAGGCACATGACAGGCAACAGATCCATCCTCTCCAACTTCAGACATTTCAATGGAGGATATGTTGCCTTTGGAAGTGACTCAAAGGGAGGATCCATTACTGGACAAGGAACTGTGTCCAACGAAAGAATGAGCATTGATAAGGTCAACTATGTTAAAGAATTGGACTTCAATCTCATGAGTATTTCCCAGGTCTGTGACCAAAAGCATCGGATGCTCTTCACAGATAAACAATGTTTTGTACTGACTCCAGGTTTATCTACACCTCCTCCAGAAAGCATTTTATTAACTGCTCAGAGAAAAGAAAATCTCTATGTACTGGACATGAATGAAGTCACTCCATCTAGGAGTGTTTCCTGCTTTTTATCAAAGGCCTCAGTTGATGAATCAGCTCTTTGGCATAGGAGATTAAGCCATGTTAATATCAAAACTATCAACAAATTGGTGAAGAATAATCTTGTCAGAGGGATTCCTGACAAAGAATTTCAGCTGGAAGACCACTGCATTGCATGCTTAAAGGGGAAGCAACGCAAAATCTCTCACAAGCCCAAGACCTTGAATACAAATGACACTCCACTGCAACTGCTGCATATGGATCTCTTTGGTCCTACAAATGTCATGTCAATGGGCAAGAAGTCGTACTGTCTGGTGATAACTAATGACTACACCAGATTCTCATGGGTATACTTCTTGAGAACTAAAGATGAAACTGCTGAAATTCTCAAATCCTACATTCTCAGGGTAGAGAATCAAAGCAATCAAAAGGTGAAGATCATAAGGTGTGATCAAGGCACAGAGTTCAAGAACCACACCTTGAACTGTTTCTGTGAAAGCAAAGGGATAGAAAGACAATACAGTGCTCCAAGAACTCCTCAACAAAATGGAGTTGCTGAAAGAAGAAACATAACTCTTATTGAGTCAGCAAGATCTATGTTGGCTGACTCAAAACTGCCACTCACATTCTGGGCAGAAGCAGTTAGCACAGCCTGTTATGTGCAAAACCGAGTTCTAATTTTCAAACCCCTCAACAAAACTCCCTATGAACTTTGGTTTCAAAGAATTCCCTATATTGGGTTCCTAAAACCTTTTGGGTGTCTATGCACCATTCTCATCACACATGGGGATCTTCCTAAGTTTGGTGCCAAATCTGATGAAGGATATTTCGTAGGCTATTCCTTTCAATCAAAGGCCTATGGAGTAGTCAATTCAAGAACAAGAATTGTTGAAGAATCAGCAAATGTGGAATGCAGATAACACATTGTCTGTGAGCAGGGAAAAGGTCCAAACTGGCTCTTTGACATAGACTCATTCTCCCAAATATTTGAGCCTCTCACCTTCTCAAATATGGAGTCTACGTCTACACAAACACCTGCCTCCACTTCATCCACTGACTACAGACTGGATTTTCCCAAATCTTCTATCAGTCTGAGAAGACCATCAATTGATCCTCCATCAGTTGTGGAAGCAATTGAAGCAAGTGAAGCAGGAACAAGACTGTCTAATATAACCAGCAGCAACCTGTCTGAAACTGAAAATCTAAATGAAGACTCTTCAGTAAATGTTGTAGATGATGTTGATGCTCTTGCTGAAAATATTGATGTGGATAATGCGGTTGAAGACTCTTCCACCATGAATGAAGAGACCCCTGATCAAAATCAAAGCAATCTGGAGCAAGGGATACAGCTGGAGGTGGTACCAGCACAGAGGATTCACAAAGAACATCCTCAAGAGAATATTATTGGCCAAATACACCAAGGAGTTCTCACAAGAAGCAAATATCACGAGGCCAATATATGCTTGTTTTCATGTTTCCTATCTCAGGTGGAACCCAAGAAGATAGATGAAGCACTCAAACACAGCAGCTGGATTGAAGCAATGCAGGAAGAATTGTTGCAATTCAAGAGGCAGGATGTCTGGAAACTTGTTGATCTTCCACCAGGTAAATATGCTATTGGCACACGATAGGTTTTTCGGAACAAGCAAGACGAGAGGGGCATTGTAGTAAAGAACAAAGCCAGACTTTTAGCTCAAGGCTACACACAGGAAGAAGGAATTGACTATGATGAAGTCTTTGCTCCTGTTGCCAGACTGGAGGCCATCAGAATCTTCCTGGCATATGCTGCATCCAAGAATTTCACTGTCTATCAAATGGATGTAAAAAGTGCCTTTCTGTAGGGGAAGATTGGTGAGGAAGTATACGTCGAACAGCCTCCAGGCTTTATAGATCCTGCACATCCTACTCAAGTGTTCAAACTAGACAAAGCTCTGTATGGCCTACATCAGGCACCAAGAGCCTGGTATGAAACCTTGTCAGGATATCTACTAAGCAACAACTTCAGAAGAGGTGCTATAGACCAGACCTTGTTTATCAAAGATGAAGGGGGAGAAATCTTACTAGTTCAAATCTATGTTGATGATATCATCTTTGGATCAACAAGGAAACAGCTGTGCAAAGACTTTGAGACTCTGATGCACTCAAAGTTTGAAATGAGTTCAATGGGTGAACTAAATTTCTTCTTGGGTCTACAAGTCAAACAGGTCCCAAATGGAATCTTCATCAGCCAATCCAAATATGTAAAGAACATTTTGGAAAGATTAAAAATGGCTGACTGCTCTGCTGCAAGAACCCCTATGCAAGTGCATCATCAACTGACTCCAGACAAAGATGGCCAAGACACTGATCAACATCAGTATCGTGCAATGATAGGGTCTCTCATGTATCTCACTGCCTCAAGGCCAGATATCATGTTTGCAGTATGCCTCTGTGCAAGATTTCAAGCAGCTCCAAAAGTTTCACATCTTCAGGCTGTCAAGAGAATCTTTAGATACCTAAAGGGTGCTTCAAGACTTAGGCTATGGTACTCTAAAAATGACATGTTTAATATGTATGCATACACTGACAGTGACTATGGGGGATGCAATTTGGACAAAAAGTCCACTTCAGGGGGATGTCAGTTTCTGGGAGGGAGATTGATTTCATGGCAGTGCAAGAAGCAAACATGTGTTTCAACTTCTACAGTTGAAGCATAATACATTGCAGCTTCAAGTTGCTGTGCACAAGTCATCTGGATACAAAATCAAATGTTGGATTATGGGATGACTTTCATGGCAACTCCAATTCACATTGACAACATGAGTGCTATCTCAATCACAAACAATCCGATGCAGCACTCAAAGACAAAGCACATTGACATCAGGTATCATTTCATAATAGATCAAGCTGAGAAAAGGAGAATTATTTTAACCAAAGTTCATACGAATGAGCAATATGCTGATTTGTTTACAAAACCTTTTGATGAAGCCAGATTTAAATATTTAGTTGAATCCATTGGTATGATGAACTTTGATTAAAATCTATCACTAAAAATTCTATTTTAAAATGTGTTTTGTCTTATGTTGTAAATAAAAGTTATAAGTCAGCAGCATTTTTGTCCTTCAGCTGCTGACAGGCTTAATCTTCAGCAGCAAAAGATTTGCAGCTGACTGCTTTAAGTTATCAGCAGGAACAGGTTTCCTGTGGATTTCTTTAAGACTGTCAGCAGCAACATCCTTGCTGCGGATTATTAAATCCATCAGCAGCTGATAAGTTTACTGCTGACAGACTTAACCTTCCGCCTCAACCAAGGTTGCAGCGGACAGGCTCACTCATCCACAGCAATCAAGTTTGCTGCTGATGGGTAAATTTAAATCCAAATTAACTTTTACCCGCTGTAAAAAAAAATTAACGTCAGTCTTTACCATGACTGCCTCGGTGTATTACAGCTGTAACAATAAAAGGTGAATTGGGTTGTACTGTACAAGTCATTTTCCTTTTTCTCTCCTCTGCCGTTATAAAAACTAATCAAATTTCCTTCCACCTCTTCACCTTCCACTTCTCCCTAAACCAACATCAATTTCTCTCAAGTCCTCATCACGTTTAAAGCCCTTCATCCCTCACTTTCATACCTAACCAAATGAAAGATATCTGAAGGATTCAATGATATGATCGACTTCTTATGTCGATCAAAGATCCAATTTGCCCTCACAACCAACCATGCCACATATATCCCTCATATGGAGGATTTCTGGAGTACTGCCGTCCACTCTACCGAACAGGGGATTCCCCAAATCAAAGCCAAGGTAGACGACAAGGATATCACCATCTCGGAAGCCACACTCTTCTCCAATGCATATCTCAGAAAAGAAGCGGATGTCATCAGGTGAGCTCCGCACTTGCCTCCACCTTCCATGGTCTTCTTCTTGCGCTTCTTCGCGCCACCGCGGAGACGAAGGACGAGGCGAAGATTTGACTCCTTCTGGATGTTGTAATCGGCTAGGGTTCTGCCATCCTCGAGCTGTTTTCCGGCGAAAATTAGACGCTGCTGTTCTGGCAGAATGTCTTCCTTGTCTTGGATCTTTACCTTCACGTTGTCGATTGTGTCGAAGGAATCGACCTCAAACGTGATCATCTTACCCGTTAGGGTTTTCACGAAGATCTGCATTTTCGCCGATCTGAAGTGATAACATGAGAACTGTTTCCAAAAAGTTCTCAGGGGTCAATGATCCATTGTTATCTACAATGATGAACATACAGAGTACCCCGGGTGACAGTTCAGCAATCTCAGCTGATACTGATCCCACACCCTCCACCTCACATCTTAAACAACAATCTGCTTCTACCATTCGAACCCCTGTGCATACTACTAAGGATGCACATGCACAAAAATTACTGACACCTGTTTTGGATGTTATCGTTCAACTGGAACACAGGGCCCCGGTTGCAACGACATATACTAGAAAAAGGGGCAAGAGAACTCCTTCTTCTCCTGCCTCTAATGCCCAACCCCAACCTAACAGCCCTCACTCAGAATCACAACATTCTGATGAGAATATCATAAGGGACAGCCACATTATTAGGGAGACTCCTTTGGATGTCTCTCTATTAGGATCAGGATCATTTCCCGGATCCATAGAACAGCCCCCTAAGCCTTTCCTTTCTCTTCTAAACTTAAGTGTTGAGGAACCTGATCAAGATGATGTACCTTCTCCAACTACCACTATCTCGGAGGTACTGATTGATCTTGCTTCCAACACATCCAACCCAAGTTCTTCTACCCTGAAGGTCCACTCTAGGAGTTATGACAGAGTGGATGTGGAAGAGGCTGTCACTACTGCCGGTCCATCAAATGACCAGGAGGACAGTGACAACATTGTTAAGACCTCAACCATGGCAACTCACAGTGGGGATGCTTCCTTGGAAACTCCCCTCACTGAGAGGAATCCCTGGTGCCAAGAAACCATGGGTAATTAGGGATGAAGAGGCTAGGCCTAAGGCCCCATCTGGATCCAAGGATTCCACAACTGTGGATGAGGACAGACTGCAACTTCATATCTTGGAATTGACGGCCAGGGTGGATATGTTAGAGGCTGAAGTGTCCAAACTAAGACACCAAGTCTCTATGCATGAAGCCCATCAATGCCTAGCTTCTCTTACTCCCTCCTTTGTATCAGTGGGCACCCAAACTGATGCACATTTGTCCACTGATGCAACCAAAAAGGGGGAGAAGGTCCCAATCGAGGAAGACTCAGACAGTCTTGACGACTGGATTCAAGAGCAGGCTGTATTTCAAAGTACAAGATGGCTGTTATTGAAGCATTTTCTTTCGGTTGAAAGAATAGTCAGAAATATGCAAAAGCTTCAGCAACAAAGGCAGTAAAATAATTTTGGTAGCATCAGTCTAGGGGGAGTTTGTAGAACCAAAGACTGATGGCTACAAAATTCTCTAAGTACAAATGCTGCTGATCTCAGAGTTTGCTGCTGACCAACAAACTGCTGCGGACAAGCTTATCTGCTGCGGATACTTGTTCTCCTACTGAAGGACAAATCTGCTGCGGATAGCCTTATCTGCTGAAGACCAAAGTTGATGCAGATAGGCTTCTCAGCAGCATCAACACTTGATGCTGCTGACAGGCAAATTATCAGCAGCTTTGGATGCTTACATCTTGCTGCTGATCCTCATCTTTGTTGCTGACAGCCTTGTGCCTTGAAGACAAATCGTTGCAGCTGACTATCCATACCAAGAGTCACTGACAACTTTCTGTAAAAGCAACTGACACACTAAAAGCAGAAGGAACCGCAATGGCACAACCAATGACGGACAACAATGCTCTTCTCCAAGCATGCAAGTAATGATGCATAAAGAAGGCGCTTCTATAAAGTTAAGTAGTTTTAGACAAAACGTGTAATAGTTAGCTACATACAACAGATCAACGGTCTGTGTTAGATCTGATCCTTAGAATCAAGGGGCTGTCTTGATTCTAAGTGAGTATAAATAATGTGTAAACACTTCATTGTAAGTGTGTTTTTTGTGCTTTTTGATTGAGTTTCAATTGTAATCGTTTATCTGCAAAAGCTTAATACAACAGTGTTCTTAAAAGTATTCTTTCTGCTTGCTCAATTACACTTGTGTAGTTGTTATTGTTTCCGCCAATTTCAACTAAGAACAGAACCATCTTGTAATTTCTCGATCCTACAATCTTTATCATACATAGGTAATGGTAGCAAATTCAAGTTCTTAATGTATTCACCTTGAAGCAAACAATATAAGTTTGAAATCAATTACGAAAAATTTTCTAGTAACCAAACAAAAAAAAAGATACCAAGTCTCTAAACATAAAAATTGCAAAGACAATTTAGACTTATATTTAATTCAGCGCCTAATAATGCAAAACTTGATAATGATAAACTATCGATAAGAATAGTGACTACTTCCCATAGGTTGCCCTAAGTCAACAGAAGATATGATATAATCTAACCTTAGAAACAAATTATATGGTTCTATATACCAAAAATATACTTACAAAAATACCCTTCTCCATTTAAATATTTCAAATCACAATCAAACACAGAATCAATCGAAACCAATTAAGATAACAACAATGTGAATTCTTTTTAGATGGTGAGTTTAATACACCATTAAAGTTTCATACACCACTTTAATAAAAAAAATTTACATAAAAAGTTGTGCATGCCATTCTCACAAAAATTTGTACCTATCATTCTCATTAATTTATTATATTTAAAAAAAATAATCATATGTAGGTAAATTCTTTTTGTATTAAATTCTTTTTTTATGAAACAAATACTTGCACAATATCTTTTTTGAGTTTTTTTTCCCAAATAGTATAGTTGAAAAAAATATTTATCAAATAAGTGTAGTTAGAAACTTATTTTATCAAAATGGGTGTTTTCCTTTATTTTCTTATTTTTAACTAATATATTAACTTTTTCTTTTATGAAACTGTTCATTTTCTTAAAAGTTTTTTTAACACAGTTCATTTTTTAAACGTTTTATCTAATCTACATTGTTTAACTCTTTTTATGACTCTCGATTTTTTTAAACGTCCTTTTAAAACCGTTCGATTTTTAAACGTCCATTTTAAAACCGTTTGTTTTATTTTAATATATTTTTTATAACCTTTCGTTTTTTAAATATTTTTTTCGTAACTGTTCATTTTAAACGTTTTTTGTTTTCAAGATGTTCATTTTTTTAGTTTATTTTTCTAAAACGGCCTTTTAAGAAAGGAACGTTTTAAAAAGACGTTTAGAAAAAAATGATTGCTTTTAAAAAAGATGTTCAGACAAGACGAACGGTTTTAAAAAGACACAGTTCATTCGTGCACTCACAAGAGCATCAATCACAAACTTCATTCAGAGACTATAACGCTTATCCCTATTACAAAAGTAACTGATACAGGATTATCTCCTTATTTGAAATCAGATTTTAATATCTTTTATTATTTGTTCAAAATTCAAGTTTCCTAATTTTTATCTTTCCTGTTTACTAAGATATTTGTTTAGTTTAAGTTAGGTTTAAATGTTATTTAGTTTTCAGTTTTTTGAGTTTTTTTATAAAGTTTGAATATAAGAACATTGTTCTTGGAACCTTCGGTTCAATTTATCGTCTTTGATTATCATTAGAACTTTGAGTCATTTGATTGCTTTCGTACCCGCATCAGTAACTACATGAACTACCAAATGTCTGGGGAACCGAGTCCATTCATGAACAAGGATACTTTCGGGTATCCGGAGCCTGCTACACAAGGTTCACACGGGAACTACGATGATTATCCTCGTTACAACAGTGCATACGTGAACTACCAGGTGCCTAGTGAACCGAGTCCGTTAATGAATCAAGATGTCGCCAGGCAAAGTTATTTCTCCAACCCTTCAATTGCACCTTCATATGATTTATTCGGGTTGAACAAGAATACTGCTGAACAAACTTATTTCACCAACGCTTCAGGTGCAACAGGATATGACTTCTTCGAGTTGAACGAATATAGTGGCGAACAAACTTATTTAACCAACCCTTCAGGCGCCGGCCCTTCAAGTCCGCCTGTCTACGATTTTCTAGGGTTGGCCCAACACAATGTTACTAATAAAAATCACAGGACTATCACAAATATATTGATAAAATTTCAACAGTCTTTCAACCGTATGTGGAAGATATAAAAGATGTGTTAGGTGATGAAAATTGTGGGTTTCGGGCGACAGCTTCTACTCTCAGGTACGGTGAAGATGAATGGCTATTAACCCTGTAACGAACCAAAATCCGGGTTTCGTTTTCAAATAAATAAATATTTCTAAATAATATTATGGTGAAAATAATATTTTAGAAATAAGTTGAAACAAGTGGGTTTCAAATTAGTAATGGGGTTATACTAGTTTTGGAATGAATTGGGTGTTATGAAAGTTGAGGGTCCAAAAGTGTAAATGGAAAATTCTGTCATTTTGACTAGTGAAAGTCAAAATTGAGATCAATTGGTGTTTGGGGTCGTTCATTCCAAGAGGAGAAAACGATTTTGAAGCCTAATTCGTGCAACTGAGCTTGGATTTGTGAAGGTTTTGGCTCACACAACATCTTCCTAACATCAATTAAGTGATAATCTTCCATTTTATTTCACCATGAATGTGTTAATTGATGGGTTTTGTAGAAATCCGAAAATTGTGTATGCATGTGATAAATTGGTGTTAGATTGTGGATAATCTAGCTAAACTAAAGGTAAAAGGTGGTGATTAACACCCTATAACCCTTTGATTTTGATTTTGAAAAGTTAGAGTTCATATGGTAAAAACTTGGGGGTGTTTGGATCATGATGCTAGATTATTGAATTAGTGATGGTTAAGTGTTTAGGTGGTATTAAACACTTGAACAAACATCAAATTGACCTAATAAAAATTAGTGAATGAGAAATTAGTGTCAAGGTATTGGAAAGGAAACTCAAGTGGATGAGTTTGTATTGAAAGAGGGTGTTTGGTTATGGGGATAACCCAAACGGGTCAATTTGGGTTAGAAATGAAAATTGAGTTGTGGACTCAATTATTTTGGGTTGGTGATGAATGTTTGATTACTAAAATAGGTGTATATGCTTAGGTAATCAAATTGTGAACCGAGGAGGAGGCACGGGATCTTCCAACTCAAAAGGTAAGTGTCTTTGCAGTTAGTAATGTTGATAAATGTGTGGTGTATGTGATATGTATGCATACTATAAGTGGAAATGAATTTGTATGGCTATTGCTTGAATGTAGTATGTTTGGAATTGTATTAATTTGACTTTAGTGGTAGAAGGTCAAACTAATATGATGGAATTGGTGAAATTGACTTATGTTGTAAATAGTCAAACTAATATGTGAATGTGGTGTACTGGTGTAAATGACTTATGTGGTAAATAGTCAAACTAAAATGTGAATATGGTGATATTGGTGTAAATGACTTATGTGGTAAATAGTCAATCTAATATGTAAATGTAGTGAATTTGGTGTAATTGACTTATTTGGAAAATAGTCAATCTAATATGTAAATGTAGTGAATTTGGTGTAATCGACTTATGTGGAAAATAGTCAATCTAATATGTAAATGTGATGAATTGGTGAAATTGACTTATGTGGTAAATGGTCAATCTAATATGTAAATGTGGTGAATTTGGTGTAATTGACTTATTTGGTATATAGCCAAACAAAATGTGATAATTTGGTGAAATGGTGGATTGAAGTGTGGAATACTTCAAAAAGGTGGACTTGGAGTCATATACTCCAAGTGCGGGTAAGACGAGTTGTGGTACTCGCACCAAGAGGTAGTAAACCCAATAAAAAGTGCGGAATACTTCAAAGGGAGGACTTGGAGTCAAATACTCCAAGTGCATGTAAGACGAGTTGTGGTACTCGCACCAAGAGGTCGTGAACCTAATTAGAAGTGTGGAATACTTCAAATGGGTGAATGTGTGGTGGTAAATGAATGTAATATGAAAAGAATGAGACTTGTAGTGGAAATGCATGTATTAAGAACCTTAATTGACCAAATGGGTGCAAACGGGTCAAATGGGTCAAATGGGTGAAAGGGGTGAAAACAAGTGTAAATACTTGTTGAATGTGTTTATCGTCATTACTAACGGTGATATGTTTATGTGGTTATGTAGGGAAAACTCCGATGTAGGTCAAAGTCAAGTCCAAGGCGTGGAGGGTTCTCGTATGCATTTTTGGGTGTTTTGGGATTTAAAGGAAAATCCGTTAATTATGGTGTAAATCGACACATGAACTTTATTTTGGAGTTTATATATGTGGTAGATATGTTTTTGAACTAAAACCCATGCATTGGTAAATTTTGGTGTCATGTGGAATTGAAAAATGGTGAAAATGGCTAAGTGTTGGAACTGGGCAAACTGAGTGGTCCCTCGCGGTACGCGAGAGCCAGGAAGGTTTCTCTCGCGGCTCTCGGTCAAAATTTTATAAAGTCCATCGTGTACCGCGAGGGGTTGTCCAGCATCTCGCGGTACGCGAGAAGGTAAATTTATAAAACGAGCATGTAAAATCATTCACCGAGCCAACTCCAAATCTACATCATGTCAACCCGATACCTTGACTTGATCACCAACGTCTTTCACCATCCAAAACTGTCACATGACATTCCCAAAAGTTAGTCAACTTACAATTCAAATATTTCTATGGTATTATCTCCATGACCACATATACATATACACATATAATTATGTATATATCACCTAACTCGATTAATTGGAAATGACTTATTTATTCACTTATCTTTTTAAGTGGGATTAAGCCACCTCTTTGACCCTCCCGTTACTCCAAGATAAATGCCTCCAATTAATCCCCATAATCATGCAATCCAAGTCGGACCACTTAATCCACATATCTTGATCACCTCTGAGTATAAACGACTCTTCATACCTGCACATCACCACCATCAGAACTAATTAGCCGGAGTTAAGTGAGGACTCACATTCCACATATAATTATACGAATATGATTTGAATATATAAACTCGAAGCGTGTCAAGTTTCATCCCTGAAGCACGACTCCCACAACGGTTTAAAATTCTGTTACATACTTCTTTGTTCCCTTCTTCTCACGGCCCGACACCGGGTCGTTTTACCTTTGATATCCTTGTTAGTACGAATTTAGAACACTACAAACACCATTAGTAGGTTAGTTCGCACCGTAAAGATTAAACAACATAATACACCGACATTCATTTTGTTTCACATAACAGCCCACCCGGTTAACAACTTATTATTATCTCCTCCACATGTCCTTATTAAGTTTGTAACATTCACCCGTCTTTGGTTTGTAAATCCTCTTGAACGCCACATATGGTAAAAGTATATTTAAACCGAGTTACAAACTTGTGACACCATGATTACATCAAACCCCACAAGTTAACCGAAATCCCACCATTTAGTTTACTATAAATCAAGATATACCTCATCCCTAACTCGTCTAAAGAGTTTTGACACCTTGAGGTTTACAACCATATAAAAGACACCCCTAACATGTTATCGGTTAATCCCCGACAGTTTTATAAATACTATAAAATTCCCGTTTCAAAACAGCCTTGCACGGCTGTAAAAATTCAACGTTTACACCCACCTATAATAGGTATTTCACCTTAACTAAAAATTATGAGTAAAGTGGACTCATAGAGCTTTCCGTCGATGTATAATACACCTCGAACGGACATCCGGTTAATTTACTATGAATATTTCAAAACCGGTTAAATTCTGGGAATGTGCTGAATTTTCAGCACTTTTATCACCCGGCTCATTATTAATTTACACCATTTCATTATGGGTTCAAATCCCCCAAAACACCATAAAAAATACGACATTGTTTAGTTAAACCATACACGATAATTACAATAAAAACACCTTAACAATAAGAATCTCAATTCATTATTATGACTATTCTAATAGAACCCAAATTCGAGTCACTCACCTTTGCCCGTAGGAAGGTCGTTGTTTTGACACCCGTTTGATCCGTTGCCATTTTAGACTTCTCACACCTATCTTGACAACAATCAAACTTGCAAACCATTAGAACACATAACTGGGTTATTCATTCCCTTCATACATAAGTATGTCACCCTACCCATATGTGTGTTCTAACCCACCATCTTTATTCTAATAAATAATTCCAAAGAATGTCATGTGTCATCACCATATTTTTTCTCACCAATCTTCTATTTTTTCCTATTTTAAGTAAGTTTAAATTTTAAAATTTAATTATGTTAATGTTTTTTATTTTTCAAAAAAGATAATATAAAATTTTAATTTTAATTATTACTTAATTAAGGAAAGAAATTTTATTTCTTATTTTACACATTCTTTTAAACTTTTTTTTACATATTATTGTACTTTCATTTTTCTATCAAACAAACCCATGTAATACATGGGTATATGATCTAGTTCTTTAATATACAATTAATAAACGAGTTACTCCCATCCTTGAGACCCATTAATCACCAAATTGATTTAATCACATTCTTCGGGTCATCATAACCATCTCGACATATTACATTCCACCTATTTTTTTTTTCCAATAAACAATATTGTAATGGCATGATCCGACCCATCTTGGTGATTAACTCAAAATGACATTTGATTATACATATATACATATATATATATATAATATACATACATCTCATTCGCCATTTAGATTGACCATAAACTTATGCCCACAAAATGACTTTTGATTATTAACGGCCATGTTAATCAAGTAGACATACAAAACATACCATTTTCTCCCATTTATTTGGTTTAAGCATTTCATTAAACACCTTGTGGGCTTAACTAGAATTCACCATAAACATCCATATTAACTTCCATAATCTTCTCAACATCAAATATGTTTATTTTCTTTGTTCATGAAAGATTTAGTTCAACACATATTCTTCATCAAACCAAATTTCACCATATAGGTATTTACACGCAAATTCCAACATGATTCATCCATGTATCCCCAAAATACATTAAATTATATGGAATTAACACCCAATCCATGACATGCAACTAAACCCATAACCCAATAATTGAAACCAAGCATTCTAACATATAAATTAGTATTTCTTCATAGAAATTCCAACACTAAAACCCCAAATTCTCGGGTATAATCCAAGAATCATGTCAAATCCCTAATTCTTGAGTCTCACTATCAAATCTTAGAAAACCACTTACCGGAATCTTAGAAATCGAGAAAGGATGGTAGAATTGAGCTTTAATCTTCCCAAGTCGAGTTCTCAGTTGAAAATCGCCATCCCCTCCTTGTTTCTCCCTCTCGTCGATGACTTCTGTCGACACCCATCGAGACCAGGTAAGAATCCCTGGTTTCTTCTTCTTTTTTTTTATTTAATATCCTTTTATTTGTTAATCTCCCCCATTTTCCACTTGCACACATTTAACCCTCCAAGATTTTGAACCTACTACAAACACCCTTAACTTTCATATCACATGACACTTAACCATTAAATTGGTTAAAAACATAGTAACTAAAATATCAAGTATTTTCCCAACACTTAAAAATCTTCATAAGTATTATTTTATAGTATTTATTTAATACTATTTCTATCAAAATAATTTCACCTTGATATCGGATATTTATTAAAAATATTTTTTAAATCATAATGAAATCGGAATGTTACACCTTAGAGTGGTCGGAACCTAGTTTTGCGCCACGAAATATTGGATGATTATGCCAGAGACGGAGTTTTTTATTGTGAACAAGTTTAACGTAATTTTTCATTTCATATCTAAAGAAGGTAATAGCGGTTCGACATTGTTTTCCGCTTTGGAGAGGCCCTGAGCAGTTCCTAGATAAAAAGATCATCACAATTGCACTGGTGAATAAAAATCATTATGTAATGGTAGAAATGCAAGGAGAGTTTCCAATGGGTTTCACACACAACTTATGGATACTAAGGAGTGAAAGAGACGCAGCTAAGTGGGAAAACGTATTTAAATCATGTCAAAAGCTTTATAAAGATTTAGTAGCAAAACCTGCTAAATATTTAGTTGTAAATTAATTTTTTATTTATTAATAAATTTGATTGTTTATTTTCTTATTTAAAATATATTTATTTTTTTATTTGCTAGTGAAATTTTTATTGTTGTTATTAATTTTCTTTCGAGTTTTACATTTAAAAAAAATAGTTAACTTTAATTTTAAAAAAAGAATAATAGTTAACTTAAATTTTAAAAAATTATATTAAGTTTACATACAAATTGGTGTATCAAATTTATCTTCCTAATTAATAGAAATTTTAATTAATAAACTATAACAATTTAATATGATATGAAAACATAAAGAACAATACAATCACATTAATCGATGCAAATGAATCCGGAATCTTTTCTCCATCATACCGTTTGACTAAAAATCTGACCCTACGACATCAGTATTGTACTTATTATTTATAAAATAATTTTTAACCATGAATCATAAAAACAAAGAAACCAAAATTCATTAAATTGGTTATGATTGATCATCATGGGTAAAAAACAAATAAATCATCTCAAATGATGTAAAATGCTTAATATAAGAGTGTATAAATCATGATTCATTTCTTTTTTTTCTTCTTAAGATATTCTCTCAAATTCATGCACACACATGTATGAATCATGCCCCGGTTGTTGACAATGCAACCATAAATGAATTATATGACGATTCTAGGTCAAAGTGAAGCTGCCTAGCCTGCTGCTCAGTTAACTCATCTACAGCCCTCATCTTTGTCTGTCATCCGATCCACTATTTCATCTTAGTCTTTCCTTCAAAATCCGATGGTAAAATTGAAAATTAATAATTTAGAATAACTATCAAAGAATTATCTCAATTAGTTTCTACTTCTATTTCAAAGATTAACCGCCTTAAACCAAATAATTCTCATATAATCTGCATACATATAATCAGTATAAGAATATTACCAAAAAAATGTTGGGTATAATTTTGAGACTGATGCTGTCAATCAAAACTACAGTATCGAAATTAGTAGTTTCGGTTGAACTTTTGTTCAATCAAAACTATCTAGTTTCGATACCTGTTTTTCAGGCCTGTTTCGGTTGAAGAATATTTCTATCAAAACTTCTTGTTTCGATATTGTCTCTACTGAAACTAGCTTTGTTTCGAACAAAGTGGAGCCTATCGAAACTACAGGCAGAACTGTCCAAGTACTCTCTAGGATATTAAAAAAAAGTATTTTGGAAAATTTCTTGGATGAATTTTTTACAGGATATTGCATAGAAGGATGAGAGTTTTGGCGGAAAACTTGGAGACAATCTCTTCGGGTTTTCAAAAATTCCGTTTCTTCGGCAATATACATGATGTTCTGCCTGAGTCAGCCGTAATTCCTTTGATTAAAGTTCAAGTTTGAGCAGTGGGTAGCAAAGTCAAGCATTTTTGTGACAAACCGAATCATTGGTTGTTGATTACATGGTGATTCGATCCCTTATCTTTTGCCTAGAAATAAGAGGTTCTACACTTTAGGGGGAGAATTACCACGAAATGCTTTAAATTATCAGAAGAGTTATGAAGATGCAAGACAAAGTGAGCCTTCGCTTAAAATTGACCTTTTTTTAGGGGAAGAGAACAAGTTGATCAAGCGTTAGTGAATGTCAAGAACCTTTGTAGAAAGATGGTTATTTACTGCTAAATACTTGGGATTCAAACCTTTATCAATTACCTACAAGATAGGATGGTCTACACTTGAGAGAGAGAATCACAACGAAAGACATTAGATCATCAGTCAATCTATGAAGACGAAAGATAGAGTCGGACAAGAATTGATAGCATCAGTCTAGGGGGAGATTATTGGGTATAATTTTGAAACTGATGCTGTCAATCGAAGCTACAGTATTGAAACTAGTAGTTTCGGTTGAACTTTTGTTCAATCGAAACTATCTTGTTTCGATACCTGTTTTTCAGGTCTGTTTGACAGGTGGCTTGGAAAACAATGCATATGTGTTTGGCCTCTTATAAATAGGAAGATCATCTCATAGGAGGAGTGTATGTCTGTAGAGGGAATCACCACCCCAGGGGGAGCTCACCCTAGGGTGAGACTAATTATGAGTGTGTGAGGAGTTTTTTATTTTCATTTCAATTTAAGAATCATACGTTTTATGCTCCAATTATCTGTTCTTTTCACTTTTATATATGTTTGTTTGTGTATGTGATTGTCGCACCCGTCTCTACCTTTTTCTGATTTGAGAGTGATACCGGATCAGAGATTTCGCCTCTCGATCCGGATTATTTGAAGATTTCTCCACAGATCTGTGTGTTTATAGGTCTGATCAGGACCTACAAAAATCATAAAAAAATTAGTTAAATTTAGATTGCTTTGTATGGAAAAATATGTTGATTATTTAAGGTCTAACCTTGTGAACCTCCAAGTTGCTGCATGGAGTTAACAAACCGTCTATGCAACCCGGTAGACCAAGGGCTAACGTTTGTGTTTGGATTGTTGTCATTGGTGTTACAAAACTGTGTGGAGATCAACTAATTCTTCTTATCTGCACCACCCTTTTCTCCTCTAATCACATCCACTTCTGGATCTGCATCCTCATCGCAAGTCTTTTTGAGTGGTATAAACTCTTCAAGAACTGGCTCAACATTTGATGACTTTTAGACAAGTGATATTGAGTTCTAGTCTCACTTGAGACATGGAGTAAACAGTGAAAATCATCCATTTAATTTCTTATAGTTAAAGACCAAACAATCAATACGGGTAACCAGAAGTTCCATGTAACCAACTTAAGTTAATCACTTAAATTTTAATAACAATTATATAGATAACAAATATTTAAAAGTACATATTAATACTCCAATTGACAATATAATCTTATAAAAGTTTTTAACTTTCTATATTGACTAAATTTAATCTGATGAATATTATTACATCAAAATTGATGTAAAGTAATGTCAAAAACTGTACACCAATTAAATTCCACTATAAGAAATTACAAATGTCTATTCATTGAGAAAAAAAAAAGTACACAAATCCATTTTAATTTCATAAGTTATCAGAACTATCTCTAAATTCATAAACTTTAACAATATTCTTTTTGAAAACTACAAAATGTCAAAATAATTCAAAAATTGCCACACAGCAACAAAACCTTTGATTTGGGTTGTACCGATTGTTAACCGCCACCAACAACGCGTACAAGCTTAATTAGTGTACCATCATTTAACTAAGAATAGATTTAGAACATATCTACAATTTGTTTTAGTTAATACACATTAGAAGATCATATGCATGTCAGTACGTGGAATTCTTATGAGAATAGATTCATATACTCAACATTAGAAAAGTCAAATGTAACGAACCAACTTTTGAGTTTATTATTTATAATATGATCATTCATATTGTATGGGTGTAAATAAATAAAATTGAGAGTTGGAGGTTTGTTGCAAATGTTAAATTTTAACTAGTTTGTGTGTAAAGGGTTATTTTTAGAACTCCAGTGGCTGTATTGTAAAATTTTCAAATCTGACCAAAAAGGGGAGGCGGTTGCAAATCACACACATATGGGTGTGTTCTTGGTGTTTTGCTAGTGAAGAAGAAGAGTGAGAAGCTGAGATCGAAAATCTTAATGTTTACATGTGAGATTAGAGGATTTTGGTGTGCACATCTTCCTCTAACTATCAAGTAAGTAATTTTTCATCTATTGAATCCACCATTTGAGGTGTTTTTGATGGGTTTTGGGTGAAATCCGAAGTGGGGTTGTTGAGGGTGAATTAGATGGTTAGAAACTTGAATTAAGTAGTTGTCAAACTTAATTTGAAGTAATGGGAAGCAATTAACATCATCTAAACATCTAATTTGTGGATTCAAGAATTATGGTTCTTGAGGGAAATTTGAGGGTTTTTGATTTAATGATGTTAGAATATCAAATTGAGTTTGGATAAGTGTCTAAGGGGTTAATAGACACACAAATATCAATAAAGCCCTAAATTTTATGGTGATATGTAAAATGGGAGTTTTGGTGGAACTTGAGTGATTCCTTAACGGGTCATTTGGGTTAAAGGGATGTATGATGGGTGATAAAGGTTCGAGTATGTTAATCTAGCATAGGAAAATGGGAATGTTGGTTATGGTATGGGTGTATTAGAATCTCAATTGGTGTAAATTGGGATGTCTAGACTAATGTTGAGATGAATTTGTATAGGTGATCGTGTGCTTAAGATTGAAGCTAAACCAGAATCATCTAAATCACAAGGTAAGTGTTTTGCACTTACTTGGTAAGGATAGGATTAGGCCATACAATTTTCTTACTAGTTGTTTATGTAGTGATGTTGTATGACTATGTTGTATGCAAGGGTTAGGAGGATGAATTGTTGTTTAAAGTCATTAAACTTCATAATTGGAATAAGGGGATTGGGGTCTTGAACCCCACATGTCGGGTATAACGTATGGGTTATAATAATGCGTTAGTAACTTGTGTGTACACTTGTTGTTATGTGTAAGGTCGGGGTTGAAGTCTAAGAACCTCACACATGGTAATTGATGTCATGAACTTCATTGTGTCGTTGTTGTTTGAAATCTTGAACTTCACTATTGTCATGGTGATTTGAGGCATTTAAACCTCACATGGGAGTAAAAACGGTATCATAAAGGGAAGCTTGAAGTCTAAGAACCTCACATGGAGTTAATTGAGGTCATGAACTTCACAAAGTCATTTGTGGTGTTTGAGGTCTTTAGAACCTCACAAAGGAGTAAGGTCGGGTTAGTGGAGATTAACTAACTAATGTATCTAAGGTGTTTTATGTGTTATTTAAAGATTTTGGGTGCTTTTTTGGCATTCGGATTGGGATTAAACATGTATAGGCGATAATACGTGTTGTTGGAAAAGGCCCAAACATCTTTTGAGTATATCTCAGGCTAGAAAATGATTTGCGGAAGCCATAATATATGAAACTTGGATGCCTCGAGGCGAGAAATTCAAAAAAATGGGTTCTGCACTGGTTTGGGCTTAATTTACGACCATTGGGCATAAATATGGGGCTGTTTACTGTCGATTATTGTTGTCATTTTTGGTCGATTATTGTTGTTAGGGGTTGGGGGGCTCACATGGGGTTATAATCATTACCAATGGTTGTTTTGTGATGTTTCATTGTAGGTAAAGCTCCAGTTTGATCTCTCGGATCAAGCTTCTTAATGAATTGGATTCTTAGTTATTTTGTTAATGGTTGGAGTTATAACTATTGGTTGAGAGTCTTAATACTTGTTTGAGTCATCTCATAGACGTTTAAACTTGTTGTCATTTTTGAGATGTCGTTTGGATGTGTTAAAACAAAAAACTTGTCGTTGTCGTTTTGTTTTTTTAAAATGTGTTGCTTGTCAAGAGTGTTCTATAAGACCTATTTTTCACATATTTTGAAAGTTAAATTTTGGATGTTACATCAAAACACATTAAAAAATGTCAAACCACATAATTAAACTTTTAAAAATTAAACATAAATCTGAAATGAACAAAACCATCATCTAAAAAATGTAATAAATGTCAACCACAAACGAAATTGTCTCAAAATCATATAATCCAACACAAAAACTAAATAGATGAAAAAATGGTTCAGTCTCGTAGCATTAATTGTGGGTGCAACTACTTCTCAACTTTTTACTCGACTCCCCATTTTCTCCATGTTTGTTGTCACTTTTGCGTGGTTTGGTTGAAGATAGAGATGATGATTCATCAAAGTCATACACCTCTTTATGTTTAGAATCAATTTAGTCAAACATATTTATACTAATAAATAAAGGTTTGAGATGACACATGTCATTTTCTGGTTTCTTCTTATTTTTATTTTTCCGTCTCTCTCCTATTAAATACTATTTTTTTAGTTTCTCTCTGTTATTAAATAATATATATTAAAAACATAACAAATTTAATTATTGATAGTTATTATATATTAACTAAATAAGCTTAATATGAAATTAATCATAGATAGTTATAGTTAATGATGTTATTTGTCATTTCTAAAAAATAAATTTGTATTATGAAAAGTTATTATATTATCAGTTTTTACATTTTAATAAACTACATTATTTTAGACAACTAGATCAATTTTTGTTTGAATTTTTACCTACAGATTTTTGAATTCAAAATTTTGTTTATCATCAATCATATTTTTATAAATTTCATAAATTGAAAACGATTTTATAGCCATTTAAGATCCAATTAAAAAAACATTCAATCATATATTTACATATTCAAAGATCTAATATTTGTTATGATTTGTTAAATCTCATTGCGTTTTTTGTCATATTATTATAGCCGAAAGTATTTAAGTGATTATTTTCTTTTTTTCCTATTTCGATTTATATCATTACTTATTTTAGCTATTTATATATGTTTTGTATATGTGGTAACTTCGACCTATTTTCTTATGAACGGGTCGATTTGAGTTATGTTTTTTCTCTAACGGGTCAAACGGTTAAAATAAAATAAAAGTAGTATAAAATGATAACACATATCGATTGAAAATCTCACTAAGTTTAAATTTTATGCAAATAAATATATTTAGATTGTTATATTATAATGAGAATAATATAAATTTTTAATTATATTTCACACTAAACTATACCTAATAAATAAGTAATTAGTCACGTGTCACAATTCAGTTAGCTCAAGATTCTTGTAAGCCTTTGAAAATTTTCCCGCTTATTTTTTTGTGAAACCAAGCTATACCAAATAAATAAGCAACTGGTTGATGTTTTTTTCACCTATTGTTTCTTAATTATTTATTATCTTATTTATTAATATTTACTTTATAAATATTTTCTTTATTTAATATTTATATTCTCAATTATTTCCTTTATTTTTTTCACTTATTAATAAATTTTTAATATTTCATTAATCAAACCCCGTGTAATACACAGGTGTGTAACCTAGTTAAATATAATTTAGTTTCTAATTTTAATTTACTTTAAAGTGCGATTAAAATTTGAAAGATCAAAATCCTAATTTTGGAAGTCATTTAAAAATTCTAAAACTTTAAGAATTAAATCTCAAATCATTTGAATGTTTAAAATTCAAAAACAGTTAACATATTTTAGGTATGCAAATCAACTAATTTCTTGTTTTCATAAATTTAGTTAATTTACATCACATATCCTTTTCTTATCATTGAAAGGCCTTGTATTTTACTCAAAAGAATGTCGATTTATATATTTTACTAGGTTAAAATTCCGTGTATTACACGGGTTAAATAAATAAAATGTTATATATTTAGTAATAAAAATTTTATATTTTTAAAAACCCGTGTAATACACGGGTTGAATAAACCAGTATATTACATCGGTTGAATAAAATATAATGTAATTTGTTAACAAACACATTTGTCAAAATATGTTTTTAAAAAATGTAATTTGTCGTGACAGTTATAATGTATTAAGTTCATTTGATTGATAATATAATAATTATTTATAATTAAATAATAAGTATTCGTAATTAGATTTATTAATATAAAGATTATTATTTAATAGGAGAGAGAAATATTAAATCTAATATTTAATAGGAGAGAGAGGCGGAAAAATAAAGATGAGGAGTAATCAAAGAGTGACACGTGTCCTGAAGAGATTTTCATTTATTAGAGTAGTAAGATTTTTGTCTAATTACCTAGTGTATGTCATTCAAATAAATTCAACACCAATGTTTCAGTCTAATTTATTTTCTGTATGTCAAAATGGTCAAACTTGACCAAATTTGGTTACTTTCTAATGATATTAGCCTTTAATAATAACTTACCTCGAAAGGATCACAGCTACAACACGTAGGAGTCCGATCTTGCTCATGATGCGGGAAGTATTTCTGAACCTAGAAAGGATGTACCTTACATTCAACAAAACCAGCAACATTTGTTTGCATCTGTAAAAAAGGATTTGATACATTTTAAATAACCAAATTCACAATAGATAAAACAATAAAATAGAAAATAAAGATTGTAAAATACATGGAATTCTGCAAGAAAGAGCTGAACCACATTACACCAATTTCTTTCCACCATTCAACAATGTTGTGCAACGATTGGGATTTGTATTTACTCTGCAATAAGAACAAAAAACTTAAAAATAGTTTCATTGAACACAAATAAATCATTGACCCGTTTTTTAAGCTACCTTTTTACCCGCTTGAGTTGTTAGAGATTAAACACAAATAAATCGACTCATAAATATGTTAATGGGTCGAAAATTATCAATAAAATACATCGAACAACCTCCAAAGAATTCGTTTACACCATAGAGTTCCGAAGCACATGGTAGTTTTGATCTTTTCGGTGGTTAACAAAAGACTTATAGTCAATATCCTGGTTTACTACAGCAACCATTACAACAACAGCGGTGAGGATTTGGCGACATACAGCAACTTCAACAGTAACTTATGCTTAGACAAATGCAGAACTTCAAAGACAACAAGCCATTCACGTGGGCTTGTTAATGGTACTCCAAATTCTGCTTCATCTGGTTATGGTTGGACTGAGCCTGCAGCAGTTAACCCAAACTGGTTGCAAAGTTCTCCACCATCGATGCACCCTGAGCCTTAGCCACAACGGTCCATGGGGTTTGTTCAGTAACAGGTTGAACAGTCTTTATATGGGATTCATGTTTCTAGCTCAAGAGGGTCACGACCGGCTCAACATAATTGGTAGCACAAACAAACTTAAAATTTGGGGCCCTTTTTTTTAAACTTATGCTATAAACCCTCATTTTTATTCAAGGTTATCATCAAGACTTGTAATATATTTGTACTAGCGGTTACGAACTTTAGTAGAGATCCTTTTAATGATTCATCAAAAGCATCTTGTTTAGTTTTTTTTACCCTTTTTGATTCATCCGATTCATTCTTACGGATTCAATTTGGCATTTCAAAATTATTTAACACCATAACACTAAATCTAATTGAGCAAATCACATATTCACAAATCACACTTAAATCTAAATGACTAAACTAGAAAATAAAAACAAATAATAGTTTACAAACACCAAACAGGAAAAAAAATCCAATTGAAACACACCTGATGACCTACGTCTTCTCCAACACCTGCCACCCTTTAGCTGATTTTGCTACCTAGATGGAAAAGACTTCAACCCACTCTTATCATGTGCCCAAATATATCTTTTTAACCATGGTTAACCATTCCCTCTGTTAACCCTCCTTTTTTCCTTCAAGATTTTTCACTCTTATCATCTCTCTTCTCATAAACAACGGCCGCCATATTAGACCGTCTTCGTCATTAAATCGATTACAAAATCAGCGAGAGGGTGGCAAATCAACCATCGATTGAAGAAACAATATATTGAACTTCGACCTTTGATCATCCCAAAAATCACGGCCCTTGATTATCGATAAGTCGATTGATGATTTAACCTTTCATTCTTCCCAGCCTTTGATCTTCCCAAAAATACTCACTCAGTCCCCCCTAATTACCGCTCCACGCGGCGTAATTACCGCTCCACGCGGCCACGCCTCAATTAATCCCAAATTCTCAATTTCTATTTTACATTTCAGCCTTCAAAGTCCAGGCCCTTAAAGAACAAATATGGCCCAGTTACATATACGTAAACTTTTTTTTATAAAAAATGAGGCCCTAATTTTTTGGTGGCCCCAAGCCCTAGCTTGGCCCACCTTTCTTATTAGGGCGCCCCTGAAGATGGTCTATAAATCAGTTTCCTCATAACAATTATTTTCCTAGTAACAAAAAGTGTCGGAACCCTAGCCGCAACTAACAAAAAGAAAGAAAATATACCTTTTTCGGAACCCTAGCCACAACGACACCAAAAAATGTCACACCCCAACCGATGGCGGAATCATCGGGGCGGGACATGTTGACTGTTCATGAGCACAAGGTTGACTAAATTGAAATATATTAATCGTTAAATTTCATTGCAAACGTTCAAACGAAACCAAATCCAAGAAAGAAACATAAATGCAATACATAGACCTCTTTATTTAAATTAGCTAAGTCTAAAGCCTATGTGTAGCACATCTTGATCAAACTCATACATTAGTACCTGAAACATGAATAAAATAAAGTCAACTAAAAAGTTGGTGAGTATAACATAGGTTTGTATATAACTAGCACATAGATTGTAAAACAAATCCTTACATAACACGATAAATAAGGCATTTATGGAGAGCAGCTATTGTGTAACCAAGTACAATCAAACCTTTGTAACTAGCATGCAAATTGTGTTGTCGGTAACAATCACCCTACTTGGGTGGGTTTGTCAGACTCAATAGATCTATCATTGTAAACCGTCGGCTTGAATAGTTAATGATTGCACATAAGTTGTTCACAAAAGTTAGCACACCTAGCACTCAGGAATAAAGCTCAAATTGCACACATGAATGTAAATATGATTTGTATTTGTGTAGTTTGTGTAAGTGTAAACAATGATTTGAATAGTGTTCATGTTTCACCCCAAAAAGTGTAAAAGAGAAAAAGGGGCTATGTAATACTCACCTGGTTCAAGGTGTAGCTAACACGAGAGACTAGGTAGTAAATTGATCCTTGCAACTCACCACGTTAACCTAATGTATAATGTATATTTGAATTATTGGAGGGTACAATAGTCTATGTCTAAGTCTAGGATTGAATCGGTTGTGTGTGACAAGTGTTGGAGTGTAAGTATTAGTGGTTCGTATTTGAATGAGGAGTTTTATAAAATGAGAAATTTAAATAAATAGTTCTAAAATAATTAAACTAGGTTTTGAGTTTGAATAACCAAATAAATTAAATAATTATTATTTAATAATTTAGTTATATAAAATTAGTTGTGTGATTTATCTTATTTAAATAAATAATTTATTTATTTATTTATAAAGATATGTAAAAATAATATTTATTTATAAAGGTGTGTAAAAAGTAAAATATATTTACCTTGGTAATAAATAACTTTTATTTATTTATTTTTCCTTTAAAAATAAGTATTGATTGTTTTAAATAAAATTAATATTTTGTAAATTTTATTTAAATCAATTATTTTTATTTGACAATTAATTTAATTATCTAGATTTTAGCATTAAATTTTAAATGTGCAAATCCTTGGTATAAATTTATAATAAAATGAATTTACATAGGGGATTTATAAATTTGATTTTTATTGATTTTGAAAATAAAGATTAAGTCTTATGAAACCTTTTATAAAATTGTACCAAGTTTTGAAAATAAATTATCCAAAATAATTACTTATTTTAAATTAATCATTAAATGTATAAATTCATAAAAATATAGGTTTTTATGCAAAATTTGTAAAACTTACTTTTATTCTGTTATAAATATTTCAAGGTTTATAAAAATATATTTTTTAAATTTTTAGAGTTTTAAAAACGGTATTTAAAAATATAAACAGGCCACCCGGTTCGAACCCGGGTGGATCCTGTGTGAGTGTTGCATGAATACCGCTGGACCAGGGGAGCTATTCGCGTATAAGAACCGTTCGGATATCTGATAACCCGCAACGAAAAGGTATCTGGGTCTGATGTTCACGGTTCGCGTAAAAAGGCTGGTTTGGTGGGTTTCGAACCCACGCCACCTGGTTCGGCGGCGCAGTGACTTGCCGGCCGGACTAGGTGGTTTCGCTGGATTATATAGATATCAAAAATTTTAAAAAACACAACTTCGGATCGAAGCCCAAATCAGTATGAGCGCCAAGAACAGGGAAACCCTAGAATTTAAATTGGTTCGAATATGTATTGTTAGTATGAATTGATATAGGGCTATCGATCAGGGTTCGATTACGATCCTAATGATGTAAAACTTACACGTGGAGATTGGGCAACAATTGCTGACGGCTACGAGGTTGGTTCCGACTGTTCTTCGTGATTGAGAGGATTCCAGAGACGAAATGCTGGTTCGCCAGAGGTTGGGAGAGTTTGTGTGGTGGTATACGCGTGAGGGTGTGTGACTTAATTCGTTTAATTTTATTCGAATTAACCAATTTGATTTCAATTTGACTGAAACGTTTTTGCGGGGCTGATTTCGCGTTATTCCATTGAATTGGAAATGAATTGAGTCTGATAGTAGTCCAGGTTCACTCGAGGTCGACTAAAGCGTGATTTCTGGGATTGAATACGCGTTATTTACACGAATTAAACTTAAAATGATACGGTTTGACTTTCAGGAGTCAAATTCGTTTGAATTTGAACCTTGCCCGCTAAATCGATCAAATTGGGTTGTTGTTTGGGCCGAGACTGGTCGATTTCTGTTGGTGAACCCTCGAGGAGTCCAATTCGACACTGATCCATCGACGGCAGTCTTGAATCGATCCGGATTTGGCTCTTTTGACTTTTGAAAGTCAAATAAATCAAAAAGTCAAAATTAGGGTTTTTAGAAATTAGAATTTTGAGTGTTTAGGGTTTCATTGCTTTGGGGTTAAATTAGTCGTGAACTACTTTGTTAATTAAGTAAATGCACCTATGTGTGTATGTATTTGATTGAAAATTTATATAAATGTATACCCGAAAAAGGGTTTGCGGATTTGTTATGAGATTTAATATTTGGTACTTACAGCTTAAACCAGTGCACTTGAATTGGAATTTAAACGAGTTACATTAAATTTCAAATAGGTAGGAAATCAGAATGTTACAGTATCCCCATGTTGAGGGAATTTAGTCCCGAAATTTAGCTAGTTGAAACTACTGAATCATCAAAGAGGTGGGGGTACTTGAGCTTCATTTGGTCCTCACGTTCCCAAGTAAACCCAGGGCCACGTTTTGATTCCTAACGAACTTTGACAATATGAATACGGCTTCGCTTGAGCTGCTTGATCTCACGATCCAAGATTTCTACCGGTCTCTCAACGAAGTGCATCGTTTTGTCAATGTGCACATCGTCAAGAGGTATATGAAGATTCTCATCAGCAAGACATTTCTTCAGATTAGACACATGAAATGTAGGATGCACATTGCCAAGTGATGGAGGTAACTCGAGTTTGTAGGCCACTTTCCCAATCCTTTCAAGGATCTTGAATGGACTAACATAGCGAGGTGCTAACTTGCCTTTCTTTCCAAAACGGATCACTCCCTTCCACGGAGACACCTTCAGAAGAACAAGGTCACCGACTTGGAATTCCAAGGGTTTTCATCGTTTGTCAGCATAATTCTTTTGCCGACTCCTCGCTACTCGAATATTGTCACGGATTTGAATGATCTTATCGGATATTTCTTGAATTAGCTCGGGACCAGTGATTTGTGCTTCACCAATCTCATTCCAACCGATAGGAGAACGACACTTGCGACCATAAAGAGCTTCAAATGGAGCCATGTTGATACTTGTGTGATAGCTATTGTTGTAAGAGAACTCAATTAGGGATAAATGTGAATCCCAATTGCCACCAAAATCAATTACACAAGCTCTAAGCATGTCTTCAAGGGTTTGGATTGTTCGTTCGGTCTGACCATCAGTTTGGGGATGGTAAGTCGTGCTCAAGTCCAATCGTGTGCCAAGAGCTGTTTGGAGAGATTGCCAAAAACGAGAGGTGAACCGAGCATCTCTATCGGATATTATGTTCAAGGGAACACTGTGGCGGCTCACGATTTCGTTAATATAAATTCGGGCTAGTTTCTCAACCCGATAGTCCTCACGGATAGGCAAGAAATGAGCAGATTTGGTGAGACGATCAATGATCACCCAAATGCTATCATAACCACTCGAGGTGCGAGGGAGTTTGGTAATAAAATCCATGGCTAAGTTCTCCCATTTCCACACGGGAATTTCTGGTTGTTCAAGTAAACCGGAAGGACGTTGATGTTCGGCTTTGACTTTGGAGCAGGTCAAACATTTGGCAACATAGATAGCAATGTCTTTCTTCATACCGGGCCACCAATATTGTTGACGAAAATCTTGGTACATTTTATCCGCACCAGGATGAATAGAATAACGAGTCTTATGAGCCTCGTTCATGAGAAATGCACGGATATCATCGCGATCGGGAACCCAAATATGGTTCAAGTAGTAAAGTAAGCCATTGGGTTTAGATTCGAGCAGAAGTTCAACACCACATGACATTTCTTCGTACATGTTACCCTCGGTGACTGAGATGTGTTGAGCTTCTAAAATGCGGATTTGAATGTCGGTTTGGATTCGGGCACAATGAAGCATGACATGGTCCTTTCGACTCAAAGCGTCGGCTACAACATTCGCTTTGCCGGGATGAAAACGAATCTCGCAGTCATAGTCGTTAAGGAGTTCAACCCAACGTCGTTGCCTCATATTGAGTTCTTTTTGGTCGAAGATGTGTTGTAGACTTTTGTGGTCGGTGAACACCACACATTTCGTGCCATAGAGGTAATGTCTCCAAATCTTCAATGCGAATACGACCGCACCCAATTCAAGGTCGTGCGTCGTATAATTCTTCTCATGAATTTTAAGTTGTCTTGATGCATAAGCGATTACTTTGCCTTGTTTCATGAGGACACAACCGAGACCTTGGTTAGAAGCATCACAGTAGACAACTAGATCATCATTCCCATCAGGGAGAGTCAAAATAGGAGCATTGCACAACTTTTGTTTGAGAGTTTGGAAAGCTTCTTCTTGTTTTGGTCCTCATTCATAAGTTTTACCCTTGTGGGTCAAAGCGGTAAGAGGGACAGCAATCTTAGAGAAGTTTGAAATGAAACGACGGTAATATCCCGCAAGACCAAGAAATGAACGAACTTCAGTGGGAGTCTTCGGGGCATTCCAATTCTTAACCGTTTCGATCTTAGCAGGGTCAACATGAATACCCTTGTCATTGACGATATGACCAAGAAATTGAACTTCCTTTAGCCAAAATTCATATTTGGAGAACTTGGCATATAGTTGCTCCTTTCTCAAGAGATCCAAAACCAATCTAAGGTGTTGTTCATGGTCAGCTTTAGTCTTGGAATAGAGTAAGATGTCATCGATGAAGACGATCACGAACTTATCAAGGTACGGTTTGCACACACGATTCATGAGGTCCATGAAAACTGCGGGTGCATTGGTTAGCCCAAAAGGCATAACCATGAACTCGTAATGACCATACCTTGTTCGGAAGGCAGTCTTTGGAATATCATCTTCTTATACACGGAGTTGGTGATAACCGGATCGAAGATCAATCTTCGAGAAGCAAGTAGAACCTTGAAGTTGATCAAAGAGGTCATCAATTCTAGGTAAAGGATAACGGTTTTTGATAGTAAGCTTGTTGAGTTCGCGGTAGTCAATACACATGCGAAATGATCCATCCTTCTTCTTGACGAATAAGACGGGTGCACCCCACGGTGAATGACTTGGACGAATGAAACCTTTGTCGGAGAGCTCTTGGAGTTGGCTTGCAAGTTCTTGCATTTCAGAAGGTGCAAGACGGTAAGGAGCTCTAGCCACGGGGTTAGCTCCGGGTACAAGGTCAATGCGAAATTCTACTTGACGAATGGGTGGAAGACCGGATAAGTCTTAAGGGAACACTTCGGGAAAATCTCGGATAATGGGAATGTCTTGAATACTCTTTTTCTTGACATCCTTTTGAATGATGTGAGCTAAGAAGGCCACGTACTTCTTTCGTAAGTACTTTTGAGCGGTAGTACATGACATCAACTTAAGTCCTTTACATGGCTTTTCACCAAAGACTCTTAAAGTTTCTCCCGACGGTAGAGGTATTCGGATGCACTTCTCAAAACAGATGACTTCGGCATGATGATTCGATAGCCAATCCATGCCTATGATGACATCAAATGTAACATTTCTGGTTTCTTTGTTTACCATGTAAACGTTTCGATGCAATAAAAGAGTATTTCAATTTCAATTCGTGTGCAACAACCGTAAATGCAATTACACATACAATACATCATGTTACAATAACAACTGAAAACGTCATTATCTCACAAGCCCCGAGGACCAAAACTGACAAAACTCAAAAACTACAAAACTAGGCAAGCACGGTCGCGCCTAAGACTAGGCACGGTCGCGCCTGCAGACCTAAGCACGGTCGTGCCTAATACAGGCACGGTCGAGCTGTTGAAACCACGTGACTCTGTAGAAGTCAGATCACAGCCATACTCGACGATTTCGCAAAATTTAAAGAATGGTCAAAGCCGGTTTTCGCGCGTCAGACCATACTTGTCTGAATACAACCTGCAACACGCATCAATTACACTCTAATTTACAGATTTGTTTAATCCCATACCCACCACAATCATGACTCGCGAATTCGTCGATATAGAGCCAGTTGCACGCTTCCTACACCCTCATATGCATCCACACAATCATCCAGAACTCTCACTCGACACTCATACAACCTCTGTCGTCCGATTGATCGCCGAGAAGCAAAGCCGTCGACCCGTAGCCGACTGCATTAAATTGCCCTATTATAACAAGTAAGTAATACACCACTAGCTTCGTATCACCCCCTACTACGAAAGCCCTATGCCAATTCGTAGTAGAAACACTCAAATCGGCCAGATTTTTGAACGAGAAAACGAAACTACACTTTTAGTCGAACTACCACTTAAACACGAAATAAATCCAGTTAAACCTTATAGATAGCTTCGTAATCATCCACTAAATGAAAGCCCTAAGAATCCAGAAGTGTTTAATATAAGAATCGAGTGAATTGAGTCTGGAAAAGACCCGACACGGTCGCGCTCATCACTGAGCGCGGTCGTGCCTGACCAAGCACAGTCGTGGTCCGAGTAAGGCCCGGTCGTGCTTACCGAGCAAACAAGTCCTGACCAAAAACAAACACTAGGCGCGGTCGTGCTGGACACGAGCACGGTCGTGCTCCATGACCAGAACCTCTGTAGCCTTCTGACTCGACCACGGGCGCGCTCCAGACCACCACGGTCACGCCCGGAGGCGAGCGCAGTCGTGCCGTTGATGAGCACGGTCGTGCTCAGTCAGAACTGAATCTTTACAGTTTCTCAGATTTGATGATTTTTATAAAACTTATGTTATAAACTTAACTGTTTAAACATAATCTCACCATTATTAAGCACAACAATTATTTTCATCGATTAAATTGTTTTAAACCGATTCTTACCATTTGAAAATACATTTTCATTTAAAATTTCTAAATTTATAAAAAGTTATAACAAGATTTTATAAAACACTTTATTATGAAAAAGACTTTTATAAACCAATTGTATAAATCCTAGTTACATCAAATAAAACTTATATAAATATAAACTACTTTATATTTTGTGACGTTTTCTAAAATAAGTAGATAAAACGAATTCGTTTGTTTATATTACATTCAATTAAATATATATACCACACTACCTTATATTTTAAATACATAACTAAGCGATACAATTCATTAGTGCAAATCCTTACGCTTGCAATACACTGAAACACTAATGTTACTTTAAACCTTATACACCGCATTAATACACGTCATACATTTACTCGATAGGTCAAGCTCCGTGACCCACAAACACTTAACATTTACTTGGTTGTGCAATCTACACTCTCCAACACATGTGAGTCTACATAACCCCACTTTTACTCTTTTTCACCTTTAGGGTGGACATGATTTACATTAAACAAATTGCAACTCTTTCATAGTACAATCCTTACTTGATTACATGAATTATTTGTGCAATATGCTTGAATGCTATGAGTTATTACTATACATACATGACGCAACTCGTGCAATCATTAACTCTATACAAGCCAACGGTAAACAAGGATAGTACTATTGAGTCTGACAAACCCACCCGGGTAGGGTGTTTGTTACCGACTTTACATTAGGGTAACCTGCGTGTTATGCCTCAGTCACAAGGTTTGATTGTGCACCTAGTATAACTATAGATTCTCCATATTTGTCTTATATACCATGTGAATCAAGGAATTGTATAAACAGTTTTGAACTTTTATTTGTGTGTCAAAACTTATGTATGCTCACCAACTTTTTAGTTGACCCTTGTTTTTAAATCATGTTTCAGGTGCTAACAATTGAGATGATTACAAGTTGCTTCCACCTAGTTTGAGGACCTAGTTAAAAGGCTCTAAAATAAACATTGTTATGTATTTTGTTATGTTTCGTGTACTTGTTGGATTGTTGTTTGATTTCAATGAAAACTGCATGTTTAATTATTTCAACCTTAACAAACCATGAGCTATGAACAATCTGCACGCTTCACGCCCCGACGTTTCCGCCGCCGGTTGGGGTGTGACGGATTGGTATCAGAGCCTTGGTTATAGGGAATTAGGTTATTAGACACCATTGACCTAGACTATAACTTTAGGACACCCAACAATGCCATGCTACATGTTTTATGTGATACGTGCTATTTGCTATATGTCACATGCTTTATGTGTTAGTTATTTGATACTTAAAATGTTTAGACTACATGACTTAATAAGCATACGTAAATAATAAATTAAATAAATCGTATCCATACCCGTATCCTAAGCCGCGTATCCTCCTTAACTGCTTCTATGTCATCATCGCCATAACTTGTGGAAAAACTCATACTCGTAGACACTAGTCTATCAAAAATATTTTTATATACCCGTTAAGGTTTTAGACTCTGTTAATTATTAAAAGACATGTGCAATCTGGAAGGGTGACACATGTATTCTGGGTTTTCTGTCTAGGAAAGCATTTCATATAAATCCCAATCAACCGAGGGATCCGTATGCTTTCCTGGGAATTCCCGGGATGAGTGTTTACCTATAGGCTAAAGCACGTCTCCTTGAAAATTATATAAGTCTAATTAACCTTAATATGTCATTGTGTTCAAGTAGAAATGTGATTACTTGAAAACAATCCGAACTATGAAATAAATGTGTTATTATTCCTCCTATCCTAAATTTCAACGGATTTTTTTTAAATTCTCACAACACTTTTGTATCATTATCTTTTTATAGAATGCCTCCTCGTCGTAACATCAACCGCAACAACACCGACAACGCCAACAATAGCACCAACACCAATACCGGCAATGCCAACAACAACAATAATACCGACCTTGCTGCTCTCCTCACTCAGCTAGTAACTCAACTAACTCAAGCCAATAACAACAAAAATGGGAACGCCAGTGGTAGTGCTAATACTGGTGGTGGCAGTGGTGCCAACCCGCCACAATGTACCTTCAAGCATTTCAACTCTTGCAATCCCCTGAAATTTTATGGTACCAAAGGAGCCACGGGACTCCTTCAATGGTTTGAAAATATTGAGGGCACCTTCCTCAATAGTGACTGTCCGGACAATCTGTGAGTCCACCATGCCACTAGTGTCTTCCAAAAACGGGCACTAACCTGGTGGAATGGGGAGAAGAGAACAAGGGGAGTAGAAGTAGCAATGGCTCTGCCATGGGATGAGCTAAAAAGGATCATGACCGAGGAATTCTGTCCTCGGAACGAAATGAAAAAGCTGGAAGCAGAATTTTGGGATCTTACCCAAGATAGTGGTGAAAGCTTAGCATACACCAACCGTTTTCACGAACTGAGCATGCTGGTACCTCACATGGTTACGCCTTTGTCTAGGTGTATTGAAAAATATATCGGTGGCCTACCGAGACAAATCCAGGACACTGTTTTGGGAAGAAATCCTGCAAGCCTGGAGGATGCTATTCGTCTGGCTGCTACTTTGACTGATAATCACGTTAAAGCAGGTACTCTTACCAGAAAGGGGGCCAAGAAAGTTTCTGACACCACAACACCTCCTGCTCATGTCAAGGAGGTCAAAGCCGAACCGAACCACAACACGAGGAAGAGGAAAGCTAAGAACTATGCCGTGATCACTCCGGCTGCCCCAGTCAACCAAGTTGCTCCTATGGCTCAGAACCGAGTCAAGAAACAATATGTGGGAAACAATCCGTTGTGCAACACCTGCAATTATCACCATTTCCCAAATGTACCCTGCCGCCTATGTGCCAGCTGTGGAAGATATGGGCATGTAGCTAACACCTGCAGAAGTAATCCAACTGGTAATCAAGTCAACCGGGGAAACGGGGCTAATCCAGCAGTTCCAGCTATTGGTAATGGGCATGCTTGCTTCGAGTGTGGCGACCCAAACCACTTCCGAGACCGATGTCCAAAACTTGTGAACAATACTCAAGGCGGAGCTCGTGGGCGTGCCTTCAACATCAACGCCAACGAGGCTCAGGCCAGCGATCATGTGGTCAACGGTACGTTTCTTATGAATAACCAATATGCTTCTATACTATTTGATACCGGAGCCGATAAGAGTTTTGTGTCCCTTAACTTTGAACCTTTACTTGCAAAAACACGATCCAAACTAGAGAAAACCTTCACCGTTGAAGTAGCGGATGGAAATTCCATCACTATTGACTCCATTGTCCATGACTGCTCACTAGAACTCAATGGTCACACATTTCCAGTCAACCTAATACCAATGCCATTAGGGAGTTTTGACGTCATCATCGGCATGGATTGGTTGTCTAAAAACCACGCCGAAGTCATGTGTTTTGAAAAATACATCCGAATACCTCTTCCATCGGGAGACATATTGAAAGTCTTTGGCGAGAAACCTTGCAAAGGACTCAAACTGATGTCCTGCATCACCACCCAGAAATACATACGAAAGAAGTGCATGGTTTTCCTAGCTCATGTAATCCAAAAAGAAGACAAGGAAAGAAGAGTAGAAGATATTCCCATCATTCGGGAGTTTCCCGAAGTCTTTCCCGATGACTTGCCTGGCCTTCCACCTGTTCGGGAAGTAAAGTTTCGAATCGATCTTATACCCGGAGCAAACCCTGTGGCTAAAGCTCTATACCGGATTGCACCTTTTGAATTGCAAGAACTTGCAAGTCAACTTCAAGAACTCGCTGACAAAGGTTTCATACGGCCAAGTCATTCACCGTGGGGTGCACCAGTCTTGTTTGTTAAAAAGAAGGATGGTTCATTCCGCATGTGTATTGACTATCGAGAGCTCAACAAGCTTACAATAAAAAACCGCTACCCGTTACCTAGGATTGACGACCTCTTCGATCAACTCCAAGGTTCTACTTGTTTCTCGAAGATTGATCTTCGATCTGGTTATCACCAACTGCGTGTTCGAGAAGAAGATATTCCAAAGACCGCCTTCCGAACAAGATATGGTCATTTCGAGTTCACGGTTATGCCTTTTGGGTTGACCAATGCACCTGCTGTCTTTATGGATCTCATGAACCGCATGTGCAAACCATACCTTGACAAATTCGTGATCGTTTTCATCGATGACATCTTGATCTATTCCAAGACTGAGGAAGAACATGAACAGCACCTTAGACTGATTTTGGATCTCCTGAGAACCGAACAATTATACGCCAAGTTCTCCAAATGTGAATTTTGGCTAAAGGAGGTTCAATTTTTGGGTCATGTTGTCAATAAAAAGGGAATACATGTCGACCCTGCCAAGATCGAAGCTATCAAGAATTGGAGTGCTCCTCAAACCCCTACCGAGGTTCGTTCATTCCTTGGTTTAGCGGGTTATTACCGAAGATTCATTTCTAACTTCTCCAAGATTGCTGTTCCCCTCACCGCCTTGACGCATAAAGGTAAACCTTATGTATGGGGACCGAAACAAGAAGAAGCTTTCCAAACTCTTAAACAGAAGTTATGTGATGCTCCTATTCTGACTCTTCCCGAAGGAAACGCTGATCTAGTCGTCTACTGTGATGCCTCTAACCTAGGCCTTGGTTGTGTTCTCATGCAACGAGGCAAGGTAATCGCTTATGCATCGAGGCAACTCAAGATCCACGAGAAAAACTATACGACGCACGATTTGGAGTTGGGTGCAGTCATATTTGCCTTGAAGATTTGGAGACATTATCTATATGGCACAAAATGTGTGGTATTCACCGACCACAAAAGCCTCCAACACATCTTCAACCAAAAAGAACTCAACATGAGGCAACGACGTTGGGTTGAACTCCTCAATGATTACGATTGCGAGATTCGTTATCATCCCGGTAAGGCAAACGTAGTAGCCGATGCGCTGAGCCGTAAAGAACGTGTCATGCTCCAAAGTGTCAAGATTCATTCCAACATTCAAACCCGTATTCTAGCAACTCAACACGTCTCGATTACCGAGGGCAATATGTATGAGGAAATGTCGTGTGGTGCTGAATTCCAACTAGAGACTAAAAACAATGGCTTGCTTTATTTCTTGGATCGTATTTGGGTTCCCAATCGCAATGATCTCCGGGAATTCCTCATGACTGAAGCACATAAGTCTCGGTATTCTATCCATCCCGGTGCGGATAAAATGTATCACAATCTTCGACCACAATATTGGTGGCCTGGTATGAAGAAAGACATTGCACTCTATGTTGCAAAATGTCTAACCTGCTCTAAAGTCAAAGCCGAACATCAACGTCCTTCCGGCTTACTTGAACAACCGGAAATCCCCGTGTGGAAATGGGAAAATCTAGCCATGGACTTCATTACTAAACTCCCCCGTACTTCAAACGGCTATGATAGCATTTGGGTAATCATCGACCGTCTCACAAAGTCCGCACACTTCCTGCCCATCCGTGAAGACTATCGGGTTGAGAAATTGGCCCGAATCTATATTGACGAAATTGTGAGTCGACACGGTATACCTTTGAACATAATCTCCGACAGAGATGCTCGTTTCACTTCCAGATTTTGGCAATCTCTGCAAAAGGCACTTGGCACACGATTGGATTTAAGCACAGCCTACCATCCCCAAACTGATGGCCAGACTGAACGAACAATCTAAACGCTCGAAGACATGCTGAGAGCCTGTGTCATAGACTTTTGTGGCAATTGGGATTCACACTTGACACTTATTGAATTCTCCTACAATAACAGCTACCACACCAGCATCAACATGGCTCCATTCGAAGCTCTTTATGGTCGCAAATGCCGTTCTCCCATCTGTTGGAACGAGATTGGTGAAGCACAAATCACCGGTCCCGAGTTAATTCAGGAAACATCCGACAAAATCCTTCAAATCCGTGACAACATCCGAGTAGCGAGAAGTCGACAAAAGAGCTATGCCGACAAGCGACGAAAACCCTTGGAATTCCAAGTGGGTGACCTTGTGCTTCTCAAAGTATCCCCTTGGAAGGGTGTGATCCGCTTTGGAAAGAAAGGCAAGCTAGCACCTCGTTACGTAGGCCCATTCAGGATCCTTGAAAAAATCGGGAAAGTGGCTTACAAACTTGAGCTACCTCCAGCACTCAACAATGTTCATCCAACCTTCCACGTGTCCAACCTGAAGAAATGTCTTGCTGATGAGAACCTCCACATACCTCTTGACGACGTGCGCATTGATGAAACGATGCACTTTGTCGAGAAACCGGTGGAAATCATGGACCGTGAGATCAAGCAACTCAAACGCAGCCGCATTCCTATAGTCAAAGTCCGTTGGGATTCTAAATGTGGTCCTGAGTTTACATGGGAACGTGAAGACCAAATGAAACTCAAGTATCCTCACCTCTTCACCAATTCAGCAGCCTCAACTAGTTGAATTTTGGGACGAAATCCCCTCAACATGGGGAGACTGTAACATTTCTGGATTCTTTGTTTACCATGTAAACGTTTCGATGCAATAAACGAGTATTTCAATTTCAATTCGTGTGCAACAACCGTAAATGCAATTACACATACAATACATCATGTTACAATAATAACTGAAAACGCCATTATCTCACAAGCCCCGAGGACCAAAACTGACAAAACTCAAAAACTACAAAACTAGGCAAGCACGGTCGCGCCTAAGACTAGGCACGGTCGCGCCTGCAGACCTAAGCACGGTCGTGCCTAATACAGGCACGGTCGCGCTGCTGAAACCACGTGACTCTGCAGAAGTCAGATCACAGCCATACTCGACGATTTCGCAAAATTTAAAGAATGGTCAAAGCCGGTTTTCACGCGTCAGACCATACTTGTCTGAATACAACCTGCAACACGCATCAATTACACTCCAATTTACAGATTTGTTTAATCCCATACCCACCACAATCATGACTCGCGAATTCGTCGATATAGAGCCAGTTGCACGCTTCCTACACCCTCATATGCATCCACACAATCACCCAGAACTCTCACTCGACACTCATACAACCTCTGTCGTCCGATTGATCGTCGAGAAGCAAAGCCGTCGACCCGTAGCCGACTGCATTAAATTGCCCTATTATAACAAGTAAGTAATACACCACTAGCTTCGTATCACCCCCTACTACGAAAGCCCTATGCCAATTCGTAGTAGAAACACTCAAATCGGCCAGATTTTTGAACGAGAAAACGAAACTACACTTTTAGTCGAACTACCACTTAAACACGAAATAAATCCAATTAAACCTTATAGATAGCTTCGTAATCATCCACTAAATGAAAGCCCTAAGAATCCAGAAGTGTTTAATATAAGAATCGAGCGAATTGAGTCTGGAAAAGACCCGACACGGTCGCGCTCATCACTGAGCGCGGTCGTGCCTGACCAAGCACAGTCGTGGTCCGAGTAAGGCCCGGTCGTGCTTACCGAGCAAACAAGTCCTGACCAAAAACAAACACTAGGCGCGGTCGTGCTGGACACGAGCACGGTCGTGCTCCATGACCAGAACCTCTATAGCCTTCTGACTCGACCACGGGCGCGCTCCAGACCACCACGGTCATGCCCGGAGGCGAGCGCAGTCGTGCCGTTGATGAGCACGGTCGTGCTCAGTCAGAACTGAATCTTTACAGTTTCTCAGATTTGATGATTTTTATAAAACTTATGTTATAAACTTAACTGTTTAAACAGAATCTCACCATTATTAAGCACAACAATTATTTTCATCGATTAAATTGTTTTAAACCGATTCTTACCATTTGAAAATACATTTTCATTTAAAATTTCTAAATTTATAAAAAGTTATAACAAGATTTTATAAAACACTTTATTATGAAAAAGACTTTTATAAACCAATTGTATAAATCCTAGTTACATCAAATAAAACTTATATAAATATAAACTACTTTATATTTTGTGACGTTTTCTAAAATAAGTAGATAAAACGAATTCGTTTGTTTATATTACATTCAATTAAATATATAAACCACACTACCTTATATTTTAAATACATAACTAAGCGATACAATTCATTAGTGCAAATCCTTACGCTTGCAATACACTGAAACACTATAGTTACTTTAAACATTATACACCGCATTAATACACGTCATACATTTACTCGATAGGTCAAGCTCCGTGACCCACAAACACTTAACATTTACTTGGTTGTGCAATCTACACTCTCCAACACATGTGAGTCTACATAACCCCACTTTTACTCTTTTTCACCTTTGGGGTGGACATGATTTACATTAAACAAATTGCAACTCTTTCATAGTACAATCCTTACTTGATTACATGAATTATTTGTGCAATATGCTTGAATGCTATGAGTTATTACTATACATACATGACGCAACTCGTGCAATCAGTAACTCTGTACAAGCCAACGATAAACAAGGATAGTACTATTGAGTCTGACAAACCCACCCGGGTAGGGTGTTTGTTACCGACTTTACATTAGGGTAACCTGTGTGTTATGCCTCAGTCACAAGGTTTGATTGTGCACCTAGTATAACTATAGATTCTCCATATTTGTCTTATATACCATGTGAATTAAGGAATTGTATAAACAGTTTTGAACTTTTATTTGTGTGTCAAAACTTATGTATGCTCACCAACTTTTTAGTTGACCCTTGTTTTTAAATCATGTTTCAGGTGCTAACAATTGAGATGATTACAAGTTGCTTCCACCTAGTTTGAGGACCTAGTTAAAAGGCTCTAAAATAAACATTGTTATGTATTTTGTTATGTTTCGTGTACTTGTTGGATTGTTGTTTGATTTCAATGAAAACTGCATGTTTAATTATTTCAACCTTAACAAACCATGAGCTATGAACAGTCTGCACGCTTCACGCCCCGACGTTTCCGCCGCCGGTTGGGGTGTGACATCAAAACTCCCTAGTGGCATTGGTACAAGGTTGATTAGAAACGTATGATCATTAAGTTCTAGGGAGCAATCATAGATAATGGAGTCAATTGTAAGAGAGTCACCATTTGCTACTTCGACGGTAAAGGTTTTCTCTAATTGGGATCGTGTCTTAGCAAGTAAAGGTTCAAAGTTAAGTGACACAAAAATTTTATAGGCACCGGTATCAAATAAAATGGAGGCATATTGACTATTAACAAGGAACGTACCATTGACCACATCATTGTTGGCTTGAGCTTTATTGGCGTTTATGTTGAAAGCACGCCCACGAGCTCCGCCTTGTCTAGCATTGGTAAATCTTGGGCATTGGTCACGGAAATGATTTGGGTCGCCACATTCATAACTAGCACGCCCATTTGCAATAGCGGGAACACTTTGATTAGCCACTTGTGGGTTGGTTCGGTTTGGGGGGTTGACTTGGCCCGCAAGAGCTTTGGCCCTACAAACATTAACCGTATGGCCATATCTCCCACAATGAGTACAGAGGCGACATGGGATGCTTTGGGGATGATGAAAATTTCATGTGGCACAAAGCGGGTAGACCCCAACATATGGCTTTTTGGCTGGAGCTTGAACCATAGGTGCAGCTTGATTAACAGGGATAGCAGGAGTGACCACAGCAAAATTTCTAGTCTTCCTCTTCCTATTATGTCGGGAGGGTTCAGTTGTGGCTTCTTTGTTGTGGGTGGGAGGAGTTGTGGTGTCAGGAACTTTCTTTGTGCCCTTTTTAGTAAGAGTCCCCGCCTTCACATGGTTATCGGTTAAAGTAGCAGATAGACGGATAGCATCTTCAAGTGTTGATGGATTTCTCCCTAGGACAGTATCTTGGATTTGCCTAGGTAATCCACCAATATATTTCTCAATGCAGCGAGACAAAGGTGTGACCATGTGGGGCACGAGGAGACTCAACTCATGGAACCGAGTTGTATATGCCAAGCTTTCACCACTATCTTGGGCAAGATCCCAAAATTCGGCTTCAGTTTCTTCACCTCATTTCGAGGACAGAATTCCTCGGTCATTAGCCTTTTAACCTCATCCCAAGGTAAGGCCATTGCTACATCCACGCCTCTATTTCTTTTCTCCCCATTCCACCACGTGAGTGCCCGTTTTTGTAAGACACTTGTGGCATGACGAACACGAAGGTTGTCGGGGCAGTCACTATTGAGAAAAGTATTCTCAATGCTTTCGAACCATTGAAGAAGTCCCGTAGCTCCTTCGGTACCATAGAACTTGAGAGGGTTACACGAGTTGAAATGCTTGAAGGTGCATTGAGATGGGTTGTTACCACCATTTCCACCATTACCACCATGGTTGCCATTGGTGGCACCATTAGCTTGAGTGAGTTGTGTCACGAGTTGTGCGAGGATAGCAGAAATGTCGGTATTGGTGTTGGCCACGGGAGCACGACGAGGAGGCATTCTACAGATTTTCACAAGACAAGAAAAGATATAAGAACTTATGAATGTTACTTGGATTTAAAAGGATGAGATAGCAAAATAAAATAGTGAATCATAGTTGGGATTGTACTCAAATAGTGATATAATCACTTGAATACTATGACACATTAAGGTTAATTAAACTCGTATAATTTTCAAGGAGACATGCTTTAGTCTATAAGTAAACACTCATCCCGGGTATTCCCAGGAAAGCATACGGGTCCCTCGGTTGATTGGGATTTATGCGAAATACTTTCCTAGACAGAAAACCCACAATACAGGTGTCACCCTTACAGATTGCACGTGTCCTCAAATAATTAACAAAGTTTAAAAGCCTTAATGAGAAAATAAAGAATTTTTTTTTAAAGATTTTGATCAATGTAGTTTCCACATGCTAAGAAGGTGATGATAGAGAAGTAGATAAGAATATTATGGAGTTTTAGGGTATAGGTAGGGATATTGTTTTTTTTAATTATTATTTAAGTATCCTCAAATAAATCATGAATTTTAGCAAGTAAGATATCAAAATAAAATAATAACTATCATGGTAGGCATGTAACACATAACATGTAGCACATAATCATGAAGTATAGCATAAGTGGGTGTCCTAAAGTTATAGTCTAGGTCAAGGGGTCAAATAACCTAATTCTCTATAACCAAGGCTCTGATACCAATCTGTCACACCCCGAACGATGGCGGAATCATCGGGGCGGGACATGTTGACTGTTCATGAGCACAAGGTTGACTAAATTGAAATATATTAATCGTTAAATTTCATTGCAAACGTTCAAACGAAACCAAATCCAAGAAAGAAACATAAATGCAATACATAGACCTCTTTATTTAAATTAGCTAAGTTCAAAGCCTATGTGTAGCACATCTTGATCAAACTCACACATTAGTACCTGAAACATGAATAAAATAAAGTCAACTAAAAAGTTGGTGAGTATAACACAGGTTTGTATATAACTAGCATATAGATTGTAAAACAAATCCTTACATAACACGATAAATAAGGCATTTACGGAGAGCAGCTATTGTGTAACCAAGTACAATCAAACCTTTGTAACTAGCATGCAAATTGTGTTGTCCGTAACAATCACCCTACCTGGGTGGGTTTGTCAGACTCAATAGATCTATCATTGTAAACCGTCGGCTTGAATAGTTAATGATTGCACATAAGTTGTTCACAAAAGTTAGCACACCTAGCACTCAGGAATAAAGCTCAAATTGCACATATGAATGTAAATATGATTTGTATTTGTGTAGTTTGTGTAAGTGTAAACAATGATTTGAATAGTGTTCATGTTTCACCCCAAAGAGTGTAAAAGAGAAAAAGGGGCTATATAATACTCACCTTGTTCAAGGTGCAGCTAACACGGGAGACTAGGTAGTAAATTGATCTTTGCAACTCATCACGTTAACCTAATGTATAATGTATATTTGAATTATTGGAGGGTACAATAGTCTATGTCTAAGTCTAGGATTGAATCGGTTGTGTGTGACAAGTGTTGGAGTGTAAGTATTAGTGGTTCGTATTTGAATGAGGAGTTTTATAAAATGAGAAATTTAAATAAATAGTTCTAAAATAATTAAACTAGGTTTTGAGTTTGAATAACCAAATAAATTAAATAATAATTATTTAATAATTTAGTTATATAAAATTAGTTGTGTGATTTATCTTATTTAAATAAATAATTTATTTATTTATTTATAAAGATATGTAAAAATAATATTTATTTATAAAGGTGTGTAAAAAGTAAAATATATTTACCTTGGTAATAAATAACTTTTATTTATTTATTTTTCCTTTAAAAATAAGTATTGATTGTTTTAAATAAAATTAATATTTTATAAATTTTATTTAAATCAATTATTTTTATTTGACAATTAATTTAATTATCTAGATTTTAGCATTAAATTTTAAATGTGCAAATCCTTGGTATAAATTTATAATAAAATGAATTTATATAGGGGATTTATAAATTTGATTTTTATTGATTTTGAAAATAAAGATTAAGTCTTATGAAACTTTTTATAAAATTGTACAAAGTTTTGAAAATAAATTATCCAAAATAATTACTTATTTTAAATTAATCATTAAATGTATAAATTCATAAAAACATAGGTTTTTATGCAAAATTTGTAAAACTTATTTTTATTCTGTTATAAATATTTCAAGGTTTATAAAAATATTTTTTTTTAAATTTTTAGAGTTTTAAAAACGGTATTTAAAAATATAAACAGGTCACCCGGTTCGAACCCAGGTGGATCCTGTGTGAGTGTTGCATGAATACCGCTGGACCAGGGGAGCTATTCGCGTATAAGACCCGTTCGGATATCTGATAACCCGCAACGAAAAGGTATACGGGTCTGATGTTCACGGTTCGCGTAAAAAGGCTGGTTTGGTGGGTTTCGAACCCACGCCACCTGGTTCGGCGGCGCAGTGACTTGCCGGCCGGACCAGGTGGTTTCGCTGGATTATATAGATATCAAAAATTTAAAAAGACACAACTTCGGATCGAAGCCCAAATTAGTATGAGCGCCAAGGGAAAACCCTAGAATTTAAATTGGTTCGAATCTGTATTGTTAGTATGAATTGATATAGGGCTATCGATTAGGGTTCGATTACGATCCTAATGATGTAAAACTTACACGTTGAGATTGGGCAACAAGTGCTGACGGCTACGAGGTTGGTTCCGACTGTTCTTCGTGATCGAGAGGATTCCAGAGATGAAATGCGGGTTCGCCAGAGGTTGGGAGAGTTTGTGTGGTGGTATACGCGTGAGGGTGTGTGATTTAATTCGTTTAATTTTATTCGAATTAACCAATTTGATTTCAATTTGACCGAAACGTTTTTGCGGGGCTGATTTCGCGTTATTCCATTGAATTGGAAATGAATTTAGTCTGATAGTAGTCCAGGTTCACTCGAGGTCGACTGGAGCATGATTTCTGGGATTGAATACACGTTATTTACACGAATTAAACTTAAAATGATACGGTTTGACTTTCAGGAGTCAAATTCGTTTGAATTTGAACCTTGCCCGCTAAATCGATCAAATTGGGTTGTTGTTTGGGCCGAGACTGGTCGATTTCTGTTGGTGAACCCTCGAGGAGTCCAATTCGACACTGATCCATCGACGGCAGTCTTGAATCGATCCGGATTTGGCTCTTTTGACTTTTGAAAGTCAAATAAATCAAAAAGTCAAAATTAGGGTTTTTAGAAATTAGAATTTTGAGTGTTTAGGGTTTCATTGCTTTGGGGTTAAATTAGTCGTGAACTTCTTTGTTAATTAAGTAAATGCACCTATGTGTGTATGTATTTGATTGAAAATTTATATAAATGTATACCCGAAAAAGGGTTTGCGGATTTGTTTTGAGATTTAATATTTGGTACTTACAGCTTAAACCAGTGCACTAGAATTGGAATTTAAACGAGTTACATTAAATTTCAAATAGGTAGGAAATCAGAAATGTTACAAAAAACGTGTCGAGGAAACCAACGAAACAACCCGGTCATCTTCGTTGGCAAAGTACTCCCCACAAAATCATCAACTCACCGTAATCACTTGCACCTTCACCTTCTTCGAATTAGCAACCTAATGTGAAGATTTAAATCCGAATCAGTTGAGTCGATGAAAAGTTCTCCATTAAAATCAGAGGGTCTCCATGAAAATCAGCGGAAAGAATATACGTAACGGAAATCGATTTCACGATCGATCGGTTGATTAAGCTGTGCGTAATGCCATCGTGAGAAGCGTGGGTGTGGTGCCACCTCACCCACCACGAATGTGAAACACCGCGCCGGGTGAGGGGGCGTGAGTGGGGCAAGGTGATGGTGATCACACGTGTGAGAATGGGTTAGAGGCTAAAAATTGGTGATTTGACATTCTCTCACCTTAGGCTCTCACCCCACACCATTACACACTTGGGTGAGAGTGAGGGAAGTCCTGGTCTATGTGGTGCCTACATGGCATCGAATATCCACCACCTTCACTTTACCATTACGCATAGTCTTAGATGAAAAGGAGATACATGATATCGCCGTTAGGGTTTGGAAACTAAAAGAAGAAAAAGGAAGAATGAAATGAAAAAAAAGTGTGCGACATTAATTATGAAATGGGTCGGAAATTTTTTGGTATAACTATAAATATCAGCGTGTCTTAACGTTGATGACCCATGAGCAATTGGGAAAAACCCAAAAAATATGACTTCAAAACTTGACACGTGTCCCATAATGTTTCCTTTTATTATATGTTAGGGTTTTAGGGACACAACCCTCACCCAAAAAACTACCCTAAGAAAATACCCAGTGAGGGAGTGTCACCTCTTTTTTACCTAAATCCAACCCTAATACCCAAAAGTGTTGGAGGGCACAACACTAATACCCTAAAGAAATTTTTTTTTCCTTTTTTGAATTAATTCCCCAAAATCAAATACACTCAAACCAAAATTTCATTCACGGGTAGATATACCCGAACTTACCTACCCCGTGGCCTTACCCAAATTGATAGGGACGGTGTACCCGTGCAACCCGAACGATGCCCCAACACCCTTAAAGATATAGATGTAGATATATTTGTGTGTAGACATGTTCATATAATAGGCACAAATAAGAACCGTATAGTTACTATACTTGAAGCATATATGTTTGTTCCTTAAATAATGAATTTTAAAGAGTAAACTACAGTTTCGTCCCTGAGGTTTGAACAAAACATCCGCCTTCGTCCACTTGTAACACATTTGATCCTCGACGTTTGATGTTTTAACACTTTGCGTCCCTAGTCTTTAACTCCGTTAACTTTTATGTTAGTTTTATGTGAAATTTACTGACATCTTCTTCTTCATCAGATCACCCACGACCAACCCACACCACCTCCTATCGCCACCACACTACTACCAACCCACCACCAGAAAAGTTAGGCAATTTTGTGAGGTAATTCTGTTAGGCACTACGCTTTTCTGATGGAATACCCAAGTTCTGTTGGAGGATGACGTGTTGGTCGCTGATGTGTTCGTCAATTAAGTATATAAAAATATAAGTAAATATATTTTTATTATAATTTCACAAGATCATGTTTTAAATTTATAAATTAAAATGATAATTACTTTAACTTAAAACACACATAATAGGCAAGTGTACCTATCGCAGCGTAATATAGTTAGGTAAGAACCAAGTATCGAACCAATGGACACGGTCGAGTTCCAATACTCAACTTTTGTTATCGTTTAGCCGGATTAATTAGTGAGTGGGTTTTGAGTGCTTGTGAAGCAGAAAAGTAAATGACAGTAAAGTAAATAGCATAAAAGTAAAAACATGCGTGAAGTGTATAACAGAATAGTAAATAGTAGAAAAGTAAATAAGGCGAAAATGATCAGATTACGGAATGTATTGCTTCGGGATTCGAATCAGCTTGATACGTGATAATGTTAAGTTGACTAATTCAGTGGAATGACTACTACAAACTTATGACATGGGTCACCGTTAGAGCCTCATACTCACTACATTTAATTTGTAAATTTAATCTTTAAAAGTGGTAGTGCCTATCGTTAGGGATAACATTTACCCTCAATCCATCGAATGGTCATCTCCGGGTATGCAAATTGAAAAATATTTAAGATTTGTTATGCATAATTTTCATTTGTTTCTACTTGTCATGTCTTCATTTTATTTAATAAAGTGCAATGCACGGCCGTGCAATGGGGTGCACGGTCGTGCAAAGGCCTAGGGAATCAAACAGGGTACAGAGGACACGGTACTGGGCCGTGGGGAGCAAGGGACAGCAATGCACGACCGTGCATTGGGATGCACGGCCGTGCATTCCCTTTTTTCTCCCAACTTTGTCTTTTAGCTGTTTGGTTGACTTTTGTTGATCAATTTTGACTTCTTGGGGGTCAATGCTTAGGAATGAATCTTCTAGAAGCTTGAATTCTTGGTGTTTTTGATAGATTTTAGCTTGATTTATATTTTCAATACCGAATAACTTGCAATTATAAAATATAGTATTTTAAGCATAAATGGCAAGGTTATTATTCAATTAGCACCATAATGTGGGATTATTATGTATGTAAAATATATATAAATGATGGCACATCAGTCGCCGACGCTTTCTTCACGGCGAAGATTAGAGATTGTGTAAGTCGTCGCTTGAGAATAACTCCTCGTTGAAACTTGAAAGCCATTCTAACTCCGCCAAGTCATCATACTGCATAGTTCACACATAATTTCATCAGTTTATGCTCGATTTTTTAAATTAGCATGAAATCGAAATCAAATTGAGATTATGTAGTGGATTGGCTGTACCTACCGGAACACAGAGTTCATCGCCGGAGAATTAAGAGTTGGAGAGGCTATAGGAGCTGATATTGTTGGATAACTGAGCTTCGCCGAAAACAGATGTGTTGGAGATGGAGAAATCAGCTGAATAAGAAGTGAAGGTGGCGTAAAAGGTCTCGTTCATGACCATCAGGAGGTTGTGGTGGGTTGGTGGTGGTGGTGGTGGTGGCGGCGATAGGAGGTGGTGTGGGTTGGTGGTGGTGGGTGGTGGTCTAATAAAGAAAAAGATGGAGTTAAGTGTATATCAGTAATTTCAAACAAAAAATAATAGAAAAGTTAACGGAGTTAAGGTCTATGGACACAAGGTGTTAAAACATCAAACGTCAGGAATCAAATATGTTACAGATAGACGAAACCTGATATTTTGTTCAAACCTTAGGGACGAAAATTGTAGTTGACTCAATTTTAAGTAAACGATTTGGGTAGAAATATAACTAACTTTTTTTTTCTCCTCATTTCTGTCTCTTCTCTTTTATAACATCTCCGGTCAAATCATTTCCCGACAACATATACACGTTTATGTAATATAAACCTTGTGGAATTACAAATCATAACTTTTAAGCAATAAATCCAAACACATTCCACATCAGGGAAAATGTGAATAACAAATCTTAACTTTTAAATAAATTAAATAACATGTGTCTATTGTGTATCCATATATAGAGGTGCACAAGTGTGTTTTTCAAACTAAATCTGTTTGGTTTTAGTCTAACATAAATCAAAACCGTTTTTGTTCAAACCAGTTTTTGAGGAGGGGTTTGACCGGTTTAAAACCAGTTTTTGAGGAGGGGTTTGACCGGTTCAGTTCGGGTTAAACCGGTTTCAGCCTATACGGTTACAAGTCAATTTAGATTCTCAAACTGGTTTTTTATGCACCTCTATCCATATATATGCATGAAACATTTTATAAAAAAAATATATAATCTATCAAACTCTATATGCATGTGTGCATTACAAATATGAATATATATTTTTCAAATCACCATAAGCTACATTTGGCTTCATAATACGTGAAATATAATACAATCCTCACTTTAACCCCCTACATAAAATTTAACAAAATCAGTTAAAAAGTCACACCAACCCATTCCTTATCCCTATACCTCATTCCCATATTTTTAAAGAAAAGCAAAATAGTTCCTCATATTTGATAACTCATCACTCATCCCCATATCCACTATTTTATATTTTTTTGTGAGTGAATGTGAATGGTAGAAAGAGAAAAAAAAGAGTAAACTGTTATTTTCGTCATTTTGGTTTGCTCACTTTTGCCCTTTCATCCAAAAGGTTTATTTTTTTTCCTACGTATCCCCGTGTTTTCCAAAACATGCAATTTTCATCTAATTGGTTAACTCCATCCATTTTTTAACGTTAAATGAGGGGTATTTGTCTTTTTCAACGTTAAATGAGGGGTATCAGTGTCTTTTTTAACGTTAAACGAGGGGAATAATTAAGAGTTTAAAAACGATTAATATAAACAAATATATAAAAGACAAAAATATCCCTTATTTAACGTTAAAAAATGAATGAGATTAACCAATTTGATGAAAATGACAAGTTTTAGAAAGCACGGGGATACACATGAGAAAAATAAACCTTTTAGATGAAAGTGGCAAAAGTGATCAAACCAGAGGGATGAAAATGACAGTTTACTATAGAAAAAATGATAAAAAAAATATTATTTAAATTTTAACTGAATAGAAATAGACATGGGGAATGAAATATAGGAGCTTTTTAAAAAATAAGATGTAAATTTAGAATATGTTGTTTTCAAGTTAAATTATATGGATGGGGAGAATCTACTATGAATGCTCTAAGCAAATGTTTTGATAACCGGACAGGACCGACCAGTCGGACCGAGAACTGAACCCTCTGCGGGTGCGGTTCGGTGGTTTTAACCGGAGAGTGGTTGGACTGGCGGTTCGCACGGTTCAGGCGGCCGGACCGGTAACCCCCGTGACTAGTAAGACCGGAGAAGATGAAATCTGTTACGATACAAAATGGTAATCAAGAGATGAAGAGCTAAAGATCAAAGAAGAAGAAGAAATCAGAGAAGGAGATTAACTCTCAAAATCATTAACTATCTTTCTCATTCAATCACTGATTGTTAAGTACAGATTAGACTACTACAAGTGTACATGTGTGGCCCTCATACTTTGCTATTATTACAATTGACCCCCTCTACTATTATTTGATACTAACATTACTCCCCCCTTAAAAGATTTTTGTCCTCAAAAATCATAAACGGTAAAAAAAAAATTGCTAATCAAAAGTATCAAAACCAAATTTTGAAAAAACAAAACGGTCTATCATCCATTGTAACCCCACTTCTTGTCGACTCTCTAAACAGCTTGAGCTGCACAACCAATTGCTCAACTTGGGTAGACTTCTGAGAAAGTCACATATTGTCCCCAATTATCATCAAAATATGTTATATGTTTCTTTCTTTCAATATCAAACACCCTGGTAATATTGACAATCTGATCCGAGTTATCATGGTTATAAACGAATGGTTCCTTACGAGATATCCTACTAGCAAACAAGCAACCAAGGCTCCACCAGTCTAAGGAATAGGCATACTCTTGCAGATCAGTAAGAAGTTCAGGCCCTTTGAAGTATCTTGAAGCTACATGTATATTGTACTCTTTTTCTGGATAGTAAAATTTAACAGGTCCCCAATCTATGAGTCTGGTATTTGTTAACTCATGGTCTATCATCACATTATAAGGCTTGACATCCGAGTGCATTATTCCCTTTATCTCTCTATTTATTTTCTTTTTATTCACAAGCTTGAGAATCTTGATCACACGCTTCTCATTGTTGTTCACATTTATCCCTTCAAAAACTTCACTATATTTTCTCTTTCCCACTTCACAAAATATCTCATAGTCCTCCTCATCATTCTGCATAGCCTGCAGTAAAACAACTGCCCATATATTGTTCTTTGTAGCTGTTACCTCCCCAACAAGTTCTTCTTCAACGGGTGATGATAGTACACGCGGTATAACCTGAAAAATTATGCGAGCACATATCTCTGCTTCGAAAAATGTTCTCACACTATTTTCATATATTCCAAGAGTTTTTCCCAACGTCTCAACATTTGAAGTGAAAATTTGCCTACGCTTCCATACATGGTTGTCACCAACTTCCCAGACCCTGTTTTTGTCTACTTGTTCAACAAGTATTTTGAACTTAATAGTCTCACCACCTTTGCATTTCTTGTTATAAACCCAACCAGTACCTGTCCAATGTATTTTTTTTCTTCTTTTTCCATGAACCAAATTCTAATTTTTGACTCAAAACTCCAACATACTCACTAAATTTCACTTGATCGTCTGACCTCAGTCTCAGTTGTATTCCTTGATCCTTATCTGTTACATCTGACAAAAATACAAAAACTAGTTTCTTTTTTATTCTCTCCTGGTAAACCATTTCGAATTTGGCACTCATATCTATATCATCAAAAATGACCACAGGAACTAACCCAATGTTGATTCTTTCTAGTTCCTTTCCCTGGACTATGTTTGTGTCATTATTATTTGCTATTTCTTGATGTGTTTCCACTTGTTTTTCAATTTCAATTGAATGCATTCCTTGAACTGAATCCAAATTTAGAACCCTTTCATGTTCATTTACTTTTGAATCCTCATTGTCACATAAATCTTGATTAATGGTTTCTTTAATATCATCCCCATTTTTATATTCATCAATATGTTCTTGAATATCATTCCCAACCCTTTTAGGCATTTCCTCAAACACTTGGTGGGCAGATTCAACTTTTGTGAATTGAGAAGAATAGGGTGATTCAAGAACTCGTTCATTATCACTAAAGATATCACTACTACTTGCTTGGTGTGGATCGAATGTACTTACCTCAAAATCTGATGATACTTCTTGAATTGACCTATGAACTGAAACCCAATTAGGAATCCTTTCTTGTAATCTAGCCAAAGAAATTGTCTGCTCCAACTTTAAACCTTTGTCCATATTGTGATGCCCCATAAGAATATCACCAATTTCTGGTTTAAGGCCACAAATGAAGCAATACACCGCATAATCTTCAGAAATTTCTTCTGAAATTCTGACCTTGTTAAGCAAGAACTGGAATTCATCACAATATTCATTAACTGCACCTTCTTGGTTTAATGACATGAATTCGCCCGTGGTAATCTGCTTATTCTGATTTGTTGTTGATGCTCTGAATCCCCGCATCTGAACGCTGCCCTAATTGCAACTGTTCTTGTTCGATTTGTACCACTGAACGATTGGAATCCTTTTGTTGCCCTAAATCGATTCTTGCTGTCAAGAACCCATCGTTGCCCTAATTCGATTGTTGCTGTAGAACCCGTTGTTTCCCTAACCTTAACCCACGGTAAGGATGGCTTTAATACCATTGTTACGATACAAAATGGTAATCAAGAGATGAAGAGCTAAAGAACGAAGAAGAAAAAATAGAGAAGTCTCAAAATCATTAGCTATATTTCTCATTCAATCACTGATTGTTAAGTACAGATTAGACTACTACAAGTGTACATGTGTGGCCCTTATACATTTCTATTATTACAAATGACCCTCTACTATTATTTGATACCTAACAAAATCTGAGGTTGCTAGATATGAGGGCAGCGGAGATGATGGTGTCCAACCATAGGCGCAACGACGACGGAGAGTGTAGAAGCAACCATGATGAAATAGGTAAACAAAGAAGAAAATGGTGACGATGGTGGATACTGTGGTGAACGCTAAAATGAAACAAGGCAACCTTCGATCAAGGCCTCGTCAGAGTCAGAGTCGGAGTCGGCAACGATGGATTCAAAGAGTGACAAAGAATTGAAACTAGTGTGGGATGATGAGCGATAGTCTGAAATAAGGGTGTTCACGGTTCGGTTTAAAACCATGAAACCGTTCAAACTGGTCATCGGTTTGGTTTCACGGTTGGTTTATTTTTGTTACTTTCGGTCGGTCGGTCGGTTTCAAAAATTCCAAACTGTATCGAACGGTTTGGTTTACGGTTTATATGAAAAACCGGTTGTATTAAACCGGACCAGACCGTGAGATTTAACTATATTTTAGTTTTTTAAATATTTCATATTAAACATATTTATTATTTATATTAGATTTACTAGCTTAGACCCCGTGTAATACACACGGGTGAAAAATATCAATACATAAATTTCTCAAATTTTAATTATGTATTTTACAAGTGTAAAAATGTATTACTATACATATATTAATGATATAAAACAAAATCAAAATATACCAAACCAAACGTACCCAGTATAATCCCACACATAGCTAACGCTATTAGTAGGGTCTGGGGAGGGTGTGATGAGGGCAAACATTACCCCTATCTCAAGGGATAGAGAGGCTGCTCCCGTTTAGACCCCCGGCTCCATGGGAAAGAAAAAGATAAAAATATAAATAAAATTAATGAGTAATAAAGTAAAATAAATCTAACAGTAATCTAACAATTAGCAGTGTATGACTAGAGTATATTAGTCACAAGAAACACAACACACCTACAAAAAACAAGACATACGCAAAATCTTTGCTAAACAACTCTACTCTCCCACACAACGGGTCACTCATCCTAAAACCCTAATACGACGTCTCCATGAAATCCTATCATTGATCATGTCCTCTGAGAGGTGTAAATCTAGCAAATCAAGCCTAATCCTCTCATCCCACGTTAATTTCGGTCTCCCCCTGCTCCTTTTCCCCTCTACAACGAGAGTTTCCACCGTTCTCACTGGATCTGTGCTCTGTCTCCTCTTGACATGTCCAAACCATCTCAATCTTCCTTCTCTTATCTTATCTGAGATACATATGACTCCCAATCTCTTCCGAACAACTTCATTTCTTATTCGGTCCTTTCTTGTGTGTCCACACATCCACCTCAACATCCTCATCTCAGCTACATCCATTTTTTGAGCTTGTGTGTGACACCCAGCATACCAGGTCAATATCCATATTTCATAATTGCACGTTCATTAATTATATTTCCTGGTTTATAATTTTGACATAGTTTTGTCATGGAGTCTAGCAAAGAAACAAATATTATACTTTAGTAATTTTTAGAATTACTAGGAAGTAAACGGTTATAACCCGCAAGGAACGTCGTTGGTGATTAACAAATCTTTATTTCGGAAAAGTCTAGTAATACGCTTTGATATAAAACATATATATTGGTGACAAGATCATTAAAAAAAATGAACAACGATATCAGTTCATGATGACGAGTTATTATTACGAGTGCATGTATATATTATAGTTAAACATTTACTATGACGTGTTAAATTAGTGGATTATTGAAAAATAATCAAGATACAAAATATGTAGGGTTTTAATAATAAAAGTTCATATATCGGGTATTAGATCACGGGAGCGCCTACCGGGTATACCCTACCTAAGAGCCACCCATTCACCAAATCCATCTAATTGTCATAATATTGTGTCATAAGAGCCATCCTTCATTGAGTGTTAGACCAACTAATGGTCAAATCCATTCTATCATCATGAAGGATAATGATGATGGAGTGTTGAAGCCTCCAACACTCAAACTCTCTTTCCATATATATAAATATATACACATACGACACACACACATGCATACACATTCACATACCAAATTCAAGAAACAAAGTTAGAAAAGCTAACTAGAAGGATTAGAGATCCAAGGAGTTCTCGAAGATTCAAGAGGTCGGTTTTGCTAGAGTACCAAGCATCCATCACCTTCTACACGTTGTTTCTTCTCCTAGCTTGTCTAGTGGTAAGGAAAAACGACACCTGACTCTAATTCCATCTCTTTTTCTTAATCTAAACATGTTGTTCATCATAATAAATAAAGAGATTTAAAGATTAAAAGAGTTTTCTTAAAAATCTAACTTTATAAAATATAAAAGCTAGGATTTTGTACAAATATATATAAATGGGTCGAAAATATTAAAGATAAATGTAAAATTTGTTGGTTTGATTAGTATTATATAATCTTGTGATAAAAGTAAATTAAAACTAAAATAGATGAATATATATATGTATGTTGGTCGAAAATATACATGCATATGTTTATACATGTTTGAGTTGGTTAAGACTTAGAAGTGTATGATTTCATATATATAAATGGAGACTAGAACATACATGCATATATATAAATGGATTGAAATAAACATCTACATGTATGTGTTTGCGATAATCATATGCTTCGAAAACTAGTGAACGTTACGCCTCGCGTTTCCGCCTTGGCGGGGTGTGACAGAACTTGGTATCAGAGCCATTGATTATAGCGAACTAGGAGTCTAAAATGGAACCTAGTCTATAATTTGAATGACTCACTAAAATGTTTTCATTGCATAAGCATTGCATAACCAGTCATCATGTAATATGGATATTGTAGTCACAAGCATGTCGTCACACTCTGACCCCGTCTCTGCCTCTGACTCCAACGAGAGACTTCCCGCCGCACGCCCTGGAAGTCGAGTGCAAGTCCGTAGCTCCACACCACCCAATGTCACCTTGGGAGAACCGCCTATCGTCTACCGAAAGAAAAGTGGAGGACTAGTTATGGTAAAGAGTGCTAGGAAGAAGGTTCGATTTCCACGCAAGAGAACTCTGGCAGCCCGTGACCCGGAACACTTGGAGACTGATGAGGAACCACCTAGGCAACGACCCTGCTACCACCCTACTGTGGGGACTATCAACTGGATGCCCCGTACACTGGCACGATGGAGGGAAATGGAGAGCATCCCCTCTACCTTTGAGCTCGGGGAGTCCTCCAACTCCCCAACACCCCTACCTCACACTGGGGAAGCCATGGAGCTCACAGTGCCGACATTGGTAGCACGTGTTCATACGCACGAGGAGCGTCTTGATGACCTCCTAGATGATATCCGGGCACATGGGGACACAGCCACACGACTACGTCAAGGGCTCGGATCTCGTGTGCAGACTCTGGAGGACAGCACCCGAGACATACAGGGTGCCACCGACTACCTAGAGTTGAGAGCTGATATGGACTGGCAGTTCACTATCACGGTCCGAGACATGGTGGAGGCGCTGGAGGAGAGGACTTTGGCTGCAGAGTTTGTGGCTAGGGCTAGCTTTGTCATGACAGGACTTGCCATGATGATTGGGTTGTACTCCCACTTCTTCTTCTAGACCTATTACGGGCGGGTTGTGCCCGTAGCACATTATGTAGTTTAAAACTTTGGTACTGATGTGGTCATGTAAACCCATCCCTTTTGTATCCTTGTCTTTTGGAACAATGTACTATGTATGTTTTAACTATGTATGTGATGGTTGTTTACGTTTGACGTTGTTGTATCCTTATGTCATGATCTATCATTATTATTATATAATGTTGTTTCTTTTAAATGTTATGTTAGAAAGAACGTCATGGCACCTAAGCGAAGGACGCCCCGTAACACTACTAGTGGCAACAACGAGACGATTTCCTCAAACGTGGAACAACTCATAGCACAGCGAGTAGCTGCCGCCATGGAGCAGTATGAAGCAAATCGAAATAGTGGCGGAGGAAACGGCAGCGGTGCCGGCGGAGGAGGTGCAGGAGGTAGCGGTACAGCAGGAGGTAGCGGTACGGCAGGAGGTTCCGGAGGTAATAAAATAAATAAGCCATAACACATAGTCATGATCCGAATTAATGACGTTATGACTTGTGATTCTACAGATGCTCCAAATAGGAAGTGCACCTACAAGGCCTTCCTATCCTGCAACCCCCGCAGTTTCAATGGCACCGAGGGTGCAGTTGGGCTAATGAGATGGGTAGAAAAGATGGAATCGGTGATTGATATTAGTGAATGCACCGCTGACTGCATGGTGAAGTATTCTACATGCACACTCACTGATAAAGCTTTAACCTGGTGGAATTCACAAGTCAAGACTTTGGGGAGAGAGACAGCGTATCAATTGTCTTGGGAAGACTTGAAAAACTTGATGATCGAGGAATATTGTCCTCGAAACGAATTGCAAAAGATTGAGATCGAGATGTGGAACTTACAAATGATCGGAGATGATGTGGCGGGATACACCGACCGTTTTAATGAATTGGCAATTCTGGTACCTCATATGGTCACACCAGAACATAAGCGTGTGGAAAGGTATCTGTGGGGCCTTGCGCCTCAAATTCGTAGTATGGTAACATCATCTAATCCAATGGATGCCAAGAGTGCCATAACTTTAGCATTCAAACTGAAGGATGACGCAGTGCGTAATGGAGTGTTTAGAAGGAAGGAGAATGAGGAAGGTAGATTGGGAGAGAAAAGGAAGCGGATGGGAAATTCAAATAACAAGTCTGGGAAACAGGGGTTTAGGAAACAAGAAACTGTGAAGGCTTTTGCAGCCAACACAATGGAAAGGAAAGGGTATGATAGGGGCCTACCGAGGTGTAAAAAGTGCGGATATCATCATGCTGGTGGGTGCATCAAGTGTGGAAAGTGTGACAAATTTGGTCACGCCACACAAAATTTTCAAACCAACACCAACCGTATGGGTAAAGCAAAGCAAGGATGTTTCAAGTGTGGTGATCTGGGGCACTTCAAGAAAGATTGTCCCAAGTGGGGGAACCAGAACAACGCTCAAGCACCAGGAAGGGCATTTGTGATGGGTGCAAGGGACGCACGCCAGGACCCGAATATCGTCACTGGTACGTTCCCAATCAATAATCACTGTGCCTCTGTACTTTTTGATTCGGGTGCTGATATGAGCTTTGTGTCAAATGATTTTAAATCATTACTCGGTGTTAAGGCCAGTAAACTAGAACAAAGATATACAATTGAATTAGCAAATGGGAAATTAATAGAAACCGGGGAGGTCATTAAGGGTTGTAATTTATGTCTAGAAAAACATGCATTTAGTATAGACCTTCTACCAGTGGATCTGGGAAGTTTTGATATTGTTATTGGCATGGATTGGTTATCGAAAAATCATGCCGAAATCGTGTGTTTCGAAAAGATTATACGTATCCCACTATCGAGCGGAGAAATTCTTTCTATTCAAGGCGAGAGAGGTGGAACAGTGTTGAAGATGATAAACTGCATGAAAGCTCATAAGTATCTACGCAAGGGTTATTGTGCATTCCTGGCTCACATCGTCAAGAAGAAACCCGAGGAACGTCGACTTGAGGACATACCAATCGTTAGGGATTACCCTGAAGTATTTCCCGAAGACTTACCTGGATTACCACCATCAAGGCAAGTCGAGTTCCGGATCGACCTAGTACCAGGAGCCGCACTAGTTGCACGATCTCCGTATCGTCTAGCCCCTTCCGAGATGCAGGAACTGTCGAGCCAATTACAAGAATTACTTGACAAAGGTTTCATAAGACCGAGTTTCTCACCATGGGGAGCTCCGGTCCTATTTGTAAAGAAAAAGGATGGAACCTTTAGAATGTGTATTGATTACCGGGAATTGAACAAGCTGACAATCAAAAACCGGTATCCTCTTCCTCGAATAGACGACTTGTTTGATCAACTTCAAGGTTCCAGTTTCTATTCTAAAATTGATCTACGATCAGGGTATCATCAACTGAAAATTCAAGAAGAAGATATACCAAAGATGATTTTAGAACTCGTTACGGTCACTACGAGTTCCTAGTTATGCCATTTGGCTTGACTAATGCACCGGCTGTTTTCATGGATCTCATGAACCGCGTGTGCAAGCCGTACCTGGATAAATTTGTGATTGTGTTTATCGATGACATATTGATATATTCACAAACCAAGGAAGAACATGAACGTCATTTGAAATTAATCTTGGAACTACTCAGGAATGAGAAGCTTTATGCCAAATTCTCTAAGTGTGAGTTTTGGATCCGAGAGGTTCACTTTCTCGGACACGTCATCAATAAGAATGGTATTCACGTAGATCCGTCCAAGATTGAAGCTATCAAAAACTGGGAAGCGCCAAGGACTCCGACTGAGGTGCGTCAATTTCTGGGTTTGGCAGGATATTACAGGCGATTTATCGAGAATTTTTCAAAGATAGCTTTGCCTATGACTACGCTAACTCAGAAGGACAAAAAGTTTGATTGGACTGATAAACAAGAATCAGCTTTTCAATTGCTGAAGCAGAAACTTTGCAGTGCACCAATCCTATCCCTTCCCGAATGGACTGACAATTTCATAGTGTACTGTGATGCATCACACCAAGGTCTGGGATGTGTATTGATGCAGGGAGAAAAGGTCATAGCATATGCATCCAGGCAGTTGAAAGTCCATGAGAAAAACTATACGACTCACGATCTAGAATTGGGTGCTGTCGTGTTTGCACTCAAGATTTGGAGACATTACTTATACGGTACAAAATGTACTATCTTTACAGACCACAAGAGTCTGCAGCACATCTTTAACCAGAAAGAACTCAACATGAGACAACGCCGTTGGGTAGAGCTACTGAATGATTACGATTGTGATATCAAGTATCACCCTGGTAAGGCAAACGTCGTAGCAGATGCCTTGAGTCGTAAGGAACGGGTTAAAACTCTTCGTGTTCGTGCCCTAGGATTGACAATTCATACGAGTCTCACGACTCAAATCCGGATGGCACAACAAGAGGCAATCAAAGAAGAAAACATTCAGAATGAAGCTTTACGAGGGATGTTAAAGCAGTTAGAACCAAAGTCAGATGATACTTTATACTTCATGAATAGAATTTGGGTGCCATGTTATGGTAACTTACGGGAGTTGGTTATGGACGAAGCCCACAAGTCCAGGTACTCCATTCACCCAGGTTCGGATAAGATGAATAAGGATTTGAAAGAACACTATTGGTGGCCGAACATGAAAGGAGAAATTGCCATTTATGTCGGTAAATGCCTGACATGTTCAAAGGTAAAGGCAGAACATCAGAAACCATCGGGATTGTTACAACAACCCGAGATACCTCAATGGAAATGGGAGCAAATTTCCATGGATTTCATTACAAAGTTGCCCAGGACGTCGAGCGGATATGACTCGATATGGGTAGTTGTCGATCGTTTGACAAAATCAGCTCATTTCCTACCCATCAAAGAAACGGATAAAACCGAGAAACTTGCAAAGCTTTATATCAAGGAAATTGTGGCTAGGCATGGGGTACCAATTTCTATTATCTCTGATAGAGACAGCAGATTCGTGTCTAGAATCTGGAAATCATTACAAGAAGCCATGGGCACACGTCTTGACATGAGCACGGCATATCACCCACAAACCGATGGTCAAAGCGAAAGGACCATTCAAACCTTAGAGGATATGCTCCGTGCGTGTGCAATCGACTTCGGTGGAAATTGGGATACTTATTTGCCACTAGCTGAGTTTTCATACAATAACAGTTACCACACCAGCATCAAAGCCGCTCCGTTTGAGGCTTTGTATGGTCGAAAGTGTCGTTCACCGCTATGTTGGGCGGAGGTTGGCGACAAGTATTTAACTGGTCCTGAGGTTATTCAGGAAACTACTGACAAGATTTTCAAAATCAAGGATCGTCTGAAGGCCGCCCGTGACAGGCAAAAGAGTTACGCGGATAACAGACGAAGACCATTAGAATTCCAAGTTGGGGACCGGGTCATGTTGAAGGTCTCACCATGGAAGGGAGTTGCAAGATTTGGCAACCGTGGCAAGCTTAACCCTAGGTACGTTGGACCATTTGAAATATTGGCTAGGGTTGGCTCTGTAGCATACACGCTCAAGTTGCCACAGGAACTAAGCAATGTACATGACACGTTTCATGTGTCCAATCTCAAGAAGTGCTTATCAGACGAGACGTTAATTATACCGCCTGATGAGATTCACATAGATAACAAGCTGCACTTCGTTGAGGAACCCATTGAAGTCACAGATTGGAAGGTTCAGAGAACAAGGCGTAGCCGGATTAAATTGGTTAAGGTACGTTGGAACTCAAAGCGCGGCCCCGAGTATACGTGGGAGCGGGAAAATAAAATGAAAGCCAAGTACCCATTCTTGTTCACGAACACTCCAAGTCAAAAGGACAACAACTGAATTTCGGGACGAAGTTCTCTTTAACATAGGGAGAATGTGACACCCAGCATACCAGGTCAATATCCATATTTCATAATTGCACGTTCATTAATTATATTTCCTGGTTTATAATTTTGACATAGTTTTGTCATGGAGTCTAGCAAAGAAACAAATATTATACTTTAGTAATTTTTAGAATTACTAGGAAGTAAACGGTTATAACCCGCAAGGAACGTCGTTGGTGATTAACAAATCTTTATTCCGGAAAAGTCTAGTAATACGCTTTGATATAAAACATATATATTGGTGACAAGATCATTAAAAAAAATGAACAACGATATCAGTTCATGATGACGAGTTATTATTACGAGTGCATGTATATATTATAGTTAAACATTTACTATGACGTGTTAAATTAGTGGATTATTGAAAAATAATCAAGATACAAAATATGTAGGGTTTTAATAATAAAAGTTCATATATCGGGTATTAGATCACGGGAGCGCCTACCGGGTATACCCTACCTAAGAGCCACCCATTCACCAAATCCATCTAATTGTCATAATGTTGTGTCATAAGAGCCATCCTTCATTGAGTGTTAGACCAACTAATGGTCAAATCCATTCTATCATCATGAAGGATAATGATGATGGAGTGTTGAAGCCTCCAACACTCAAACTCTCTTTCCATATATATAAATATATACACATACGACACACACACATGCATACACATTCACATACCAAATTCAAGAAACAAAGTTAGAAAAGCTAACTAGAAGGATTAGAGATCCAAGGAGTTCTCGAAGATTCAAGAGGTCGGTTTTGCTAGAGTACCAAGCATCCATCACCTTCTACACGTTGTTTCTTCTCCTAGCTTGTCTAGTGGTAAGGAAAAACGACACCCGACTCTAATTCCATCTCTTTTTCTTAATCTAAACATGTTGTTCATCATAATAAATAAAGAGATTTAAAGATTAAAAGAGTTTTCTTAAAAATCTAACTTTATAAAATATAAAAGCTAGGATTTTGTACAAATATATATAAATGGGTCAAAAATATTAAAGATAAATGTAAAATTTGTTGGTTTGATTAGTATTATATAATCTTGTGATAAAAGTAAATTAAAACTAAAATAGATGAATATATATATGTATGTTGGTCGAAAATATACATGCATATGTTTATACATGTTTGAGTTGGTTAAGACTTAGAAGTGTATGATTTCATATATATAAATGGAGACTAGAACATACATGCATATATATAAATGGATTGAAATAAACAACTACATGTATGTGTTTGCGATAATCATATGCTTCGAAAACCAGTGAACGTTACGCCTCGCGTTTCCGCCTTGGCGGGGTGTGACATTGTGTCTTCTTGATGGCCCAACACTCGGTTCCATATAGAATCGCTGGGCGAACTGCTACCCTATAAAATTTACCCTTTAACCCTATGGGGAACCTCTTGTCGCACAAAACGCCTGAGGCCGCTCTCCATTTACACCAACCAGCCTGCACCCGATGGACTACATCATTGTCGATGTCCCCGTTACTCTGGATGACAGATCCTAGATACTTGAACTTCAGTGTCTTAGGGACAACCCCACCTTTAATAGAAATCTGGGTCTCCTCGTCGACGTTTGCACCACTAAAGTTGCAGTGAAGGTACTCGGTTTTAGATCGGCTTATCTTCAAACCTTTGTGCTCTAAGACTGTTCTCCATTCCTCTAGTCTATTGTTCAATGTCTCTTTACTTTCTGTAATCAACACGATATCATCAGCAAAAAGCATGCACCATGGAATTGCATCTTGAATCGACTTTGACAACTCATCCAAAACTACTGCAAAGAGAAAGGGGCTTAGTGCCGACCCCTGGTGAACTCCCACTTCCACCGGAAAAAAGTCTGTATCCCCCACGGGTGCTCGGACGCATGTCTTAGCCTCATGATACATATCCCTAATTGCCTCAATATATTTACTAGGGATCCCTCTTCCCTCCAGACTTTCCCAGATCAATCTTCTAGGCACACTATCGTACGCCTTTTCAAGATCGATGAACACCATATGTAAATCATGTTTCTTCTCTCTGTACTTTTCCATTAATCTTCTTAAAATGTGTATCGCCTCCGTAGTGGACCGGCCTGGCATGAACCCAAATTGGTTTGCTGTAACCTGGGTTTGTCGTCTAATCCTTGTATCTATAACTCTTTCCCATAATTTCATTGTATGACATAGGAGCTTAATCCCCCTGTAGTTAGCACAACATTGAGCATCTCCTTTGTTTTTATATAGGGGTACTAAGACACTACGCCTCCACTGATCTGGCATCTTCCCGGTTTTGAAGATATTGTTGAACAATCTTGTCAACCACTGAACGCCTTCCTCTCCCATACACTTCCACGCTTCAATGGGTATGTTGTCTGGATCGACTGCCTTAGCTCTTCCAATCTTCTTAAGAGCACTCCTCACTTCTTCCTGTGTGATATTTCGACAATAACAATTATTTCGTTGACTGGATTGAGTAGTGGGATTCTCCGTTATGGCTAGACTTGGTCTACAACTGTTGAAAAGGGTGTAGAAATAGTTTTGCCATCTCAGCTTGATGTCTCGTCCCTTTACCAAAACTCTTCCATCATCTTCCTTGATAAACTTCACGACCCCAAGATCTTGTCTCCTACGCTCCCTATTTTTGGCAATCTTAAACATATGATGCTCCCCTTCCTTGGTGTCTAGTTTTCTATACATCGTTTCATAGGCAAAATTCTTTGCCTCACTCACTGCCTTTTTAGCTTCCCTCTTTGCCTGTCTATAGTTCTCCCGTAGTGTCATTATCTCCTCTCCATTACTGCACTGCAACATCTCTTTAAAGCGTTGTTGCTTGTCCTTTATCTTGCTCCGCACCTCCTCATTCCACCACCAAGACTCCTGATGTCCTCTTGTTGCTCCCAATGTGACTCCGTCCTTTGCTGCCTGCGTAACAAAGGTTGCCATAGCTATCCACATCTGGTTTGTGTCGCCATCCTTAGTATTTGTGTTCATCGCCATGACTTTATCTTTAAACAAATTGATGTTTTCGTCCTTCAAATTCCCCCATCTAATCCTTGGTTTATTTTTTCTTCTCCTCTCCGCCACCCTTTTTCTCAAGGTAAAATCGGCCACCAACAGACGATGTTGGGTCGCTGCTGACTCTCCTGGAATTACCTTGCAATCCTTCCACCAATTGCGATCCCCTTGTCTCATCAGGAAATAGTCGATCTGCGTGTTGCGCCCCCCGCTACTAAAAGTAATCAAATGTGATTCCCTCTTTATAAAGAATGTGTTTATAATACCAAGATCATGCGCAAGCGCAAAGTCAAGAAGCTCCCTACCATTATCGTTTCTAACACCATAACCAAAACCTCCATGAACCATCGGAAAACCATCACTCTCCTTACCAACGTGACCATTAAAATCACCTCCTAAGCATATTTTCTCCTGTCTAGGTAATGACCTCATTACTCCGTCTAAACTACCCCAAAAATCCCTCATTTCTTGGTCTCCTAGACCTACATGTGGTGCATAAGCGCTAACAATTGCCACAACTTCCTCACCAAGTACTACTCTCAACACCATGATCCTATCATTATATCTTTTCACTTCCACCACATTACCGTGCAGTTCTTTAGCAACTAGAAAACCCACCCCATTTTTTGTTCCATCGCAACCAGAATGCAACAGTTTGTAGCCATTACACTCACCCCCCCCCCTTTGACCCTTCCACCTAGTCTCCTGAAGGCAAGCTACCTGAATCCTATGTTTTCTAAGCACGTCTACTAACTCTAACAACTTACTAGTTAGGCTTCCTATATTCCAAGATGCCAAACGTAACCTATACCCCTTATGGTTAGCACTAGATGCACCCCTCTCCCCTGAACATGATCTCAAGGAGACATTATTCCACCTACCGTCTATGTTTGAAATAATACACAAGATGTATTTATTTTTATTTTAACCACAGTTAAGCAAATAGAATATTTATTTTTATTTTAACCACAGTTAAGCAAATAGAATAGACAAATTGCTCATTAATCAAACAGATGCAACACGTATATGCAACAGTCAAAACAGTCAAAACAAAAAACAGGGTATGTCTCTCCCTGTGAATCAAGAATAATTGCTGGTCTCCTAACCCAGACCAAGAATGCCTAAGCATGCAATTCGTGTAACAAGAAGGTAAAACGGACAGAAATAAAGGAGTTGGAACGAACTAACCCAATTGCGCCCAAGTTAGGGTACTCCTTCCTATTCCACCTTGGTACCACCATCAGTAGAACTAGGGTTTTAGACCGCAGGTCTCCTCCTAGTCTTGAATCGGACTCGCAGCGGTGGCGATAATCGCGGTGCGGCGGGGCTGATTTCAGACGACGGTGCAGCGGTGAGGATGATTTAGTTGATCTTTACTCCTTAAAATGGTTAGGATATGCTTCTTCTTTACTTCAATGAACCCAAAAGTGAAAACCCCCAAAATGAGAATCTAGGGTTCGTCACTTACACCTCAGATTTCTCACAAATAAATTGTTTTTGCAAAAAGCTGAAACTAAGAGGATAAAAGATTTTGAAAACGGTAACAAGATTTTTGAGAAAAATGTGGAGCGGAAATACGTCAATTACTATTTAATGTAATTTGACTTTCATTTACTATTTGATTGAAAATAAAAATTACATAATTAGATTTTAAAGTTTTTTTATAATAAAGGATAATTTAAAATAAATGAGTTTTTATTAGTATAATTAGTAATTTATTAAAAGATATGGTGCATTTAATAAGAGAGAGAGGCGGGGAAAAAATGATGAGATTGAATATGACATGGCATACAAAAACCTTTTATTTATTATATAGTATAGATTTTAAGTTTCAAGTAGACGGTAATAATTTGAAGTGCATTAGTTTTTTTTGGGCTAATTTTTTTTGTTTTTGTTTATGTTCATGTTTCATACTTGCTTTGCCTTTGATTTAATTTTCGATTGTTCTTTGGTTTGGTTGTATTGCAATTTGATTTAATTTTCGAGTCTTTGGTTTGGTTATATTGCAAAACGACATGTATTTATTTACCTGTAAATGTAGTTTCAATGTATATGTTCATGTTTCCATACATTTTGGAAGTTTGGAAAGCAAATTTTTTGTTTTGGACTGTATTTTTTTTTTTCATATATGTAGCATTACAACTTTGTTTCAAATTCTAGACAACTTTTAGTATATATAAATTTTCACAGTTTTAATGTTTAGAGAAATTTTGATGTTTATAGCTTTGTATAAAGGTTTAAACCGTGAAACCAAACTGGAACCAAACCGTAAGTAATGGTTTGGTTTGGTTCGGTTTTAATTTTCAACGGTTTGGTTTTGGTTTTCGATAATAAAAAATCGTTGCTAACGGTTTGGCTCACGGTTTGACCCAAAAACCGCGAAAACCGGACCATGAACATCCCTAGTCTGAAATCAACGATGGATTCATTTAAAAATTAGGGCTATAGAAATGTTTTAATATAGTCCTTTATTTTTTTTTTTACCAACAACAATGAGAAATACTCATAGAAAAGCCAGCAAAAAACTAGCAAAGACCCCAATTACACACAGCCCAAAGGCAAAAACCAAGAAAATACACCCAAATACACCAAAAAAGCTACTATGAAGGATTAAACAAACGCCTAAAGTAAGGTTTGCACACCAATCATCCCATGCACAGTGAGACTTATCGCCTCTCGTAACCATCCACGAATACGCTTGGACAGTTATCTCTTCCACCATTTTTTCCACTGAAATGCTTTTATTTGAAAAAAGCCATTGATTCCTAGTCTTCCATATCACCCAACAAGTGCAATATCCAATTATAACCCGAATTTTTTTGATTTTTTTCGATCCCTTTCGATCTCGAAGCTACCATTATGAGCTTAAGCCGATCCAATATAGATGCCGATCCAGAGACATCCAAGTCAAACCACTTAGAGATTTTGAACCAAGTACCCCTAGCAACCGGGCATCTAACAAAAGTGTGATCTTCGGTCTTGTCCTCTAACCGGCACAGCGCACAGCTCCCTGATGTAATAGGGACACCCCTTGCCCGCAGAGCAGTAGCCATCGACAAACGAAACTGGAGGAGCCGCCAAATAAAACATCGCACCGAAAGAGGAACTCAATTTAGCCAATTCATATATACCCCAGCCTCCTGCCACTCTTTATCTTCCAACCATTTTCTACAAGACTCGGTTGAGAAGACACCCGAAGGATCGACCCTCCACACCCACATGTCCGGCCCATCAGCGAAGCAGTATTCCTTGATCATTCCTTCAATCTCTTTAATTTCAACCTTCATATAATTAGAAACTGACCCTCTTTTCCAGTCCCACAAGAAAGTAACGTTCCCACAAGGCAAGCAAGAAATGCGATCGGCAATGAGGCATTTTTTTTGTTACGATCGATGATGTATAGGGACGGGAACATTTTTCTGAATGGAACACAACCAAACCAAGCTAAGTTCCAGAAGGAAGATTCCTTTCCATCTCCAATTCGTCTGCGGATCAGATTATTAAGGGAGGAGCCAACATTTCCGAGATCTTTATCAACCGAGGTGATTGTTACCCAGTTGTCTGCCCGATTTTTGTAGTGAAGCGAGTTGGGGTCTTCCAATGTGGTCTTGTGAATAGCTTTGATGCAGCTAGACCAAAGGCTATTAGGATCCTTTATAGCCTTCCACTTCCACTTAGTAAGCAAGGCGTAATTCATAGTTTTGAGCTCTCCCACTCCTAACCCGCCCCTCCTTCTCGGTTTAATAATGTTATCCCAAGCCACCCAATGAATTTTCTTATGCGAGTTGCCTCCACCCCACAGGAAACGCCGCCGAATGGATTCTAATTCTTTTATTACTTTGTTAGGGGCTTTGAACATTGATAGGAAATAGAGTAGTATACTACTCAGAACCGCTTTAATCAGTGTGAGTCTACCACCAAATGATAATGTTTTAGCTTTCCAAGAGTTGAGCCTTGACTTAAGCTTGGCCACCACTAGTGCCCAATTTCTTGCTAGCCTCATGTTTACGCCAATCGGAAGCCCCATGTGGGAAGTGGGGAGGGATTCTAACATACACCCCATGATGGAAGCAAACTCATTACCCTCCTGTACCGAAGTCCCCACACCAACCAACTTACTTTTGTTATAATTTATCTTGAGGCCAGAAACAAGAAAAAAACATCGGAGGATACGTTTTAGATTAAGGATATTTTCTTTATTCCATTCCCCAATAAAAAACACATCGTCCGCATACATCGAAAGAGAGATAACCGGGCCGTTATTTGGGAGCTTCACACCTTTGAATAACCCCTTATCTGAAGCTGTTTTAATCATTGCCAACAACTCTTCCATAGCCATAATAAATAAGAAGGGAGAAATGGGGTCGCCTTGTCTCACCCCCCTTTCTAACGGGAATTCGTCCGTTGGGGAGCCGTTGACAAGGACAGAAGCATGGCCCGACTTGAGGTATCCCATAATCCAGGCTCTCCAATTAGGACCGAAGCCCATTTTGCCCATTATTGAGTCCAGATACACCCAATTAAGAGAATCAAAAGCTTTAGCAAAATTGACCTTGAAGAGCATTAATTTTGTTCTAGATTTTTTTGCCCAGCATTGAATGGTGTTAACTAGGATGTGCCCGTCAAAAATATTTCTCCCTTTTATAAAATTCGTTTGCTCATTCGCGACCACCGAAGCAATTACCCGTTGGACATGCAAGGCGAGCAATTTTCCAAGGGATTTTGCCATTATACCAATAAGAGAGATAGGCCTGAATTCATTTATTGAAACTGGATCGCTCACTTTTGGAGCTAGCGTGATGAATGAAGAGTTACAACCCTTGGCAATGGATTTCCTAGCCTCAAAACATTTGAAAAACCTCATAACTCTATCCTTTTGAATCGACCAAAATTTCCTAATGAATTCAAAGGAAAGGCCGTCCGGACCCGGGGCTTTCCCACCAGCACAATTCCAAATAGCCCCTTGAATTTCCGCTTCCGAAAATACCGCCTCAAGAGAATCTTTATCCGATCCCGAAAGACATCTCAAGCTGTTGCAATTAAGGACCGGCCGAGACAAAGAACCATCAGAAAACTTATCTTTGAAATGATTGTATACCTCCTTTTTAATTAAATCCGGGTCAGAAACCCAAGAATTATTGATCAAAAGTCCATTGACCCGGTTCCGTTTTTTCCTGCCATTAATAACCCCGTGGAAAAAAGCCGAGTTTTCATCCCCGTCCACTAACCACTTTACTCTAGATTTTTGTTTCAGATCTTGTTTCTTTTTATTTTCAAGCTCCATCCTTTTCTTTTTCATAATAATTCTCCTGTCCCTCTCACTATCAGACATACCCGACAACTCAACTTTCCTTTCTAGAGCCCAAATTTGTGAGTCAAGATCCAACATATCCTTTTCATTTTCCATCTTTTTCCTGCGGCACCAAATTCTGATATCGTCCTTAATGTGGTTAGCTTTTTAGATAGAACAAAGTCCGGACTTCCCCTAACCACCTTAGACGTCCAAGAATTGTAGACAAGCAACGGAAGTTCTACATGACCCAGCCAAGAGTTGAAAAATCGGAATGGAATAGGGCCAAAATCCCAGTTTCTACAGGAGAGGATTATTGGTCTATGGTCCGACCACATGCCATCAAGGGCCGTAACCGAAGCCAACGGCCATAAGCATTGGAAGGAAACTTCTTCGGTCCCTAGGGGTTTTATTTTAACAAATTTTGCCACTGATCATTCAAAAGTATTTGTAATTTTTTCTATATTAATTTTTAAAATTATTAAAGATAATTATGACGTCATCCGGTTCTTAAATCCAGTCCAATCGATCCAAACGATCCATCCAGTGAATCTCTAATACGCCAGGTTCTCTTCCGGTCCGGTTCTAAAAACATTAACTCTAAGTTTACCTCCAAGATGAAAAATTGAAGAGATAAATATAACAACTGACTGATATTTAAGGGATGATTTCTGTAAATTGTATTCTGAGCAGATAAATGTGCGAGAACAAGCGGCATTATTGACGCCACGCAAACACAAAATAATGTCACTCATTTCTACACAGCATTTGATGGGGAACTAAATCGTACAAAGCTTCTGTGTCTTAATAACAACTTCAACAAGAAGAAAGAAGTAGTTATGGATTGCATATGGAATTCAAGATTGAAGAAGAACTAGCAGTCATCCATGAAATCAATCGCAATCTCAAACTCATTTTTTGTAGCTAATGGTAGTTGTTCATCTTCCAAGATTGTTGCCCAGAAGAACAAGAATTCCCAATCTTCTAAGGTCAATTTTCCCCCCTTTTGGGAAATTAGGGTTTGATTACTACTTAATATCTCAGCAAGTTCCTGAATTTCCATCAAAATGTTTTTTAATGTGTTAGGAGAGTTCAAATTTGACTGTGAAGTTGGATAGTTTTTTAGGAATTCAAGAATGTATTACATTCTGACAAGTGAAGCAGTTGAAGATCATTTTGGGGTTTTTGATGAGTGGAATTTGTGAATTCATTTGTTCTAATAGCTTGGTTTTAAAAAGCGCACCTGAGGCGCAAGGGGCTGCACTTTTGGTGACTTAAGATGCATGCAAACATAAAGCACACCCGAGGCGTGATTTTTTTGCAAAAAATTGGCGTTAGGCGCAGCTGAGGCACGTGCTTTATGTATATGAGTCTTTTTTATGCAGCATAATATTGTACAATAGGCTTTTAAGGTTGTACATGTAGGTAGTTTACATGTTAAAACATATTTAAAGCTTATTATAGTTAAATTTTGAGTAGGGGATGCTAAAACCCTATGATATATATAAAATAATTATATAATCATTTTGCGCCTCGAGTACGAAAAGCTCACCGATTTTGCGCTTTGCGCCTCGGTTTTAGACCCTGTCGCTTTTGTGTGCTTCTCGCTTTTTAAAACCGAGTCCAGTAGACTATAAACTCTCCAGATAAGAGACAATTGGTTACCTTTGGTTCTTGGATTTGATTGTTCTTTGGAAAGATGGATTATATAGTACCATTTGTTTCCTAATTAGTAGTTTCCAAGTTGGATGTTGGTTTCTAAACTGCTTTTTTTTCTTCAAAGTATTAAGGTCTGTCTTCTAACACAAGATACAAGAGTACCTAAGGAACTATTTTCTAATTTATACCTATTATAGTAATAATGTTATATCATACAAACCAATACTGTGGATATGACTATATTCTTAATACATTAGCAATTGATATGCCCTAGCAATTATTTACGCACTCCAAAATGATTAATGCTAATATCAAATGTTTTCTATATGTTTTCTACATGTCATGTGTAACGGCAAGTTTTCTTTTTTTAACAACTTTCTTTTTATAGGGTTCTGAGCCACCTCCAGCTAGGATTACATCAAATGTCAAGCAGAATTTGCAATTCTTGAAGTTATGGAAGGTGAGTTAGTAAACTATGCTCATGTTTTTCCCCCTATAATTATGCATGAACTGTTTGTTGAAACTTAGAGGTGACTATATTTCGATTCATTTACGTATGAATGGGTCTTGCCGTTTGAAAGTTTCCCAAGTGTATTTGTGCTAGCTTTTCTAAATCATTTTATTTTACGAAATTCGATTATTTTTAATGTTATAGTAATAATGATGCAATTTATCTTGCAAACCACGTTGGATCGGAATTCTCAAACAAGAATCAAACAAAGCTTAAAACTCTTTAATAAAAATCCACCAACTTCGTAACAAGAATTAATCCAGAATATAAAGAATCCTAGATCCATAAAAATAGGAAACAAACCAACTAGATAAACATAAACAAACTTAATCATAAAAAAGATAAAAACCATAAAACTTAAAAGATAATTAACTCTTATCGCCACCTAAGGGTTATTCGGATCCACATCAGGGTTGGAACCCACGGGTTGACCCGAATGTGGCTCCACTGCATCATTCTCCCCTTCTTCGAAAAAGACTCGTCCTCGAGTCTTGTACGTGATATCGTTAAGCCGCTTGAGAGCTTTGAAGGGGCCATCGGCACCTTTGTTCATTTTTCCGGACCTGCGTTTTTTTATGAACTCGAATACTAAAAAAAACTTGGTTGTTATGAATCCTTTCGGGTTTTGATTTTTTTTCTTCTTCCGGATTTGGTATGTGACGAGTATTACCATAGCAACTACATCTCTAATTGGGGAACATCTTTTGGAAGTTTTAATAATATTTTGAAAAGGAAAAATCATTGCTGGTTTAGATGTATCCATCGGCTCAACAACTCTATCTTTATCCATACCATTTGTTGCATGTATATCTCCACGTTGAATATTACCCACATAGAGATTGCCACCAACTTTTGAAAACAACAAACCATCTCTATCACTAATTACCTTCTTTTGAATGTTAACATCCTCGTTTACCGAATAGTGTTTCAAGTCACCCATGCATCTTGGTATAATGGTTGTAGATGTGATGACTTCCTCCTGACCTTTCTGCAAGATTTCATCAAACATACCTGAAGGAACCCTTGCATATTCATGATCGTTGTCGTCTTTTTCTTCCATTTGTTCCTCTTCTTGGATAGTAATCCCGCTAAGAACCTTTTGCACAAACAAACATTCTTTCTCATCGGGTTTAATATCGTCTTCATCGAATCTGGGTAAACACTTTTGATCAGGTTCGTAATGATCCTGGTGTCGACCCTGTCGACCAAAAAGATTAGCAAAAGGCAGATCGTCACCTTCCTCGTCATCCCAGATGACGGTGTCAGTTTCGTTCTCCTTGTACCGTTCTTCACGTTGCAATTCCAGGTCCCGGACCCGTTGTTGCAACCTCGCAATCTCTGCGATATCACGTGGGTCTCTCGCATAATCTTCGTTGCCTCGGTCGGCGTCTCTACGATGATGTCGTCGAAAGTTTCCGCCACGTTCTGCCATTGAATCGAGCTGGGCTCTGATACCAACTGATGCAATTTATCTTGCAAACCACGTTGGATCGGAATTCTCAAACAAGAATCAAACAAAGCTTAAAACTCTTTAATAAAAATCCACCAACTTCGTAACAAGAATTAATCCAGAATATAAAGAATCCTAGATCCATAAAAATAGGAAACAAACCAACTAGATAAACATAAACAAACTTAATCATAAAAAAGATAAAAACCATAAAACTTAAAAGATAATTAACTCTTATCGCCACCTAAGGGTTATTCGGATCCACATCAGGGTTGGAACCCACGGGTTGACCCGAATGTGGCTCCACTGCAATAATACAGTTTTCTGCATTTTGTTACAGGAGTATCAAAAGAGGAAATCTAGCATACCCAAGCCTGCTACTAGTTACCGTAGGAAAAAGGTGGAAAAAGATGACCTTCCAGATGATGATACCGAGCTTTATCGTGATCCCACTTTGAGCCTTTATTAGTAAAATTCTTTTCCGTTTCTTTTGTTGTTGAAATGGTTACAATTTAATTAATCTAACTAAATAGGATTTTATAAAGAATCGAGAATTTCTGAAATTATTTGACAGCACAAATCAGGGTATAGATACTGCAGTCCCTGTGTTGCTTGTTGATGGTTATAACGTGTGCGGCTATTGGCCGAAGCTCAAAAAACATTTTATGAATGGAAGACTTGATCTTGCTCGCCAAAAGCTTGTTGATGAGCTTATAACCTTTGGAATGCTAAGAGGTTTGTGCCATTTAGTAGTTGGAAGTTCTTTGGCCAAACAAACCAACTTTTAACATGAAGATTGAGACAAATTCTTCATATCTTTCTCAAATATTTGAAACTAAATGGACCATAATCACAAATTGTATTAAGTGAAGAAAAAATGAGCTACAACTGTAACCAAATCTGATCGAAATTCATATTTTCAGATCTATTTTTATGACCTTAAAAGTCAAACTCTCTGTTTTATTAGAATAGAGGGAAGAGTGCTGCAAGTCTTTTAGTTTTATAACTATTTCTTGCAGTCCCAATAGGTTATGTTTTCATGATTTCGGATTATTAAAATTGCGTTTCATTATAGGTGCAATTTCATCCAATTTATACTAAAAATGAGTGAAATATAAAAAATATGCTAAAACTGAAATGGGTTTGAAGTCAAAAGTTGTTTAACGTGTGTACTACTCCTTACCATGTCCTAAGTTGTTTTACTATAAAATATATTATCCTATTTTTCAAGTAATATAGCTTTTGTAATCATATATAACTCATTAATTATTTACTCTAAATTGTTTCCTTATTGCATTTGGACATTTTTCAGAGGTGAAAGTGGTAGTTGTTTTTGATGCTATGATGTCTGGGCTTCCAATGCACAAAGAAAATTTTTCTGGGTATTATTCATAAACTAATATTTATTTTTCTCACTACCTTTTTTCAGATTTTTTAATAGTCTTCTAGAATATTGCAGTGTTGATATTATTTATTCAACTGAAACATGTGCTGATGCCTGGATAGAGAAAGAGGTAAGTAGTAACACATGATTTTACTTCTATTAGACTAGTAAGTTTATTGAGATAATTAACAAAAAAAATTCTTAAAGCGTTAAGGTGTAAAATATAATGCAAGTCCCAATATAACCGATGGATCTTCAAACAAACGAACAAAAACGAACACGATATCAAACTCTCACACATCGTGAACCTAGTTCATGGTTACAAAGCTCGAGTACCCTTCTATTCGGTAACACCAACACTTCTACTTATTTGATACGTCAGCCTCACATATATAGATCCAACATATAATAATTACCTAATTACTTGTCGGAACCTAATGGTTGTTTTATAATCTATATAATCCTGACTTCTTTGGTAGGTTGCAGCCTTGAGAGAGGATGGGTGCCCAAGAGTATGGGTTGTCACGTCTGATCGCTGTCAACAACACGCCGCACATGGAGCAGTATGTCATAAATACATTTGACTAATAACTTTTAATTTATGAACATAATTTTTATCTTTACTACTTAACGTGCTAAAAGATTTTTTTGGGATGTGATCATACAAAGTTATTATTATTATTTTATGCCAAGATTATCCTTTGCATTACTTGGGGTGACTTGTGATTAGTATAGTTTTCATTATAGGGAGCTTTCATTTGGAGCGCAAAGGCATTGGTTTCAGAGGTACAACACATATTAATATACATGTTCTTTTCTCTCTATATTGATTACATTGTTAAAAGTAGGTTACACTTTTTGTTATACATGAGTTCTCTTTATAATATACCCATTAGGGGTACTTTAGGTTTCATTGGTGTCTATATATACTTGTATATGGTAACCTTTTTACTTATAGTCACTAAAGTTACCTTCATATAGGCTCTAGAAGATATTATCCTTGTTGTGTATTAACTCCAACAGTCAATACCTATTCCTACCATCAAACGTGTTCAATATAGATCTACTTCACATCTCATCTCGCTTAAGAACACCATCCATATACACAACTTCGGTACTAAAATCCTAACAACACCCAACCGATTTGACCTTCATCCGAACTGCCACTTGTTTATTGTTTTTTCTCTCACTTCATACATGTGTGTATTGCAACCGAGTTTGATCACACCATCGAGACCACGCCTTGAAATCTGTTGGAACCCTAATTTCCATATTTCAAATTTATTAGTTTAAGAGTTGTTTTTCTTAGTTATTTGTCTCATTTTGTTACCCTTTACAATGTTGGGGTGGTTATTAGACTGCAAGAGTAAAATAGAATCGAAAACAAAACAGCAATAGCGGCTGTTTGACTAATGTTGACTGGTCAGCTTTGACCAGATATGAACGGCAAAGTCAACAGCAAGTTTGGATGACTTGAAAACTTCGAAGATCGAGTCATTTATCCCATTTGCCAGCTCACATGCATAATAGATTGCAAAATGGTGGAAATTCTGTATGGTTGCCATTATTTGTAGACTATACCTATAGTATTAGTCTACTAGACAACACCCGACCAATTATACTTATCCTGTTATGAGAGACACCATTAGATGACTCTGACCAATGTTGCTCGCAGTGCTCTAAACCAACTCATCATGCAAATGTGGCTGGTAAGAGAAGAGAACAATAACAATAGACAACTATAAGGTGACGAGTGCCAAATACATAATTATGCGAAGGATAAAGGGTGGAAGAAATATGAATCACCTTCTACCCGACCTCCTAACCCTTTCGCTCGGTCTATCCATGCTTTTGAATTCGATTCAAACTTTAGTATAAAGTATTGCATATGATTATTATCTGAAATATCAGCCGACTCAATGTGATATCCCTACCACAACCGATCATACGATTAATCCTTCGACTTATGTTACTCAAGGTCAATGAATCTATGGATTCATGTAAAGTCGATTTTGATGTTGTTGATCATTAATGTAGTAACAGAGATCTTTTCTCTTCTCTCACACGTGCCGATAATTTGCCTCGTAAAGTCACGGAATTAAAACATGTTCGTGGAATAGGAAAAATCCAACCCATTTCATGTTTGTCCCTGGACCTGTTTTTATGTAATCATCTGTTAGTAACCTTACAATTTTGTGGTTTTACAAGACCACACATGATAGATGATTAGCGAAGAACATTGACACTACTACTTGGGTGGATCTTGCCCCTTAGTTGGTACTAGTACCATATCACCACACAATCTTTATCACTTCTGTGGTCATTTATACCCTTTAGAGTTCAAAGTTTGCGTCTTTGTGAATTGTGATTGCGAGTCTTGTCAACAAGGAAAACACACTGTGTTATTTGTCCAGGAGTCGTTAAAAGAGATGGCTCCTAGTCGAGTGAGTTTTACTTTGTGTTTTCAATAAAGGTTTACCGATGATTATTCTCGATGTACTATGACTTTCTTGATGAAACAACTTCCTTAAATTATTCACAATTTTAAATTTTTTTATGCTAGAATAAAATCCAATTTTGGCATGACTAATCGTAAATTAAGAAATGACGCGCACAGGGTATTTTTTTTACCGTCTTTTATTGATTTCATGGCATCCAAAGGCATGTTACATAAATCTTCATGCCATTGAACTCAACAAAATGGCGTCATTGAAGGAAAAATCTTCATCTAGTCGAAACTATGGAGACTCTGTAATTGGTCTTTTCTTTAAGTTGATATAAAGATCGCCTTCTCCATGGTAATCTAGAAGAAGTATACATGTGGTAACCTCCTGAGTTTGTTGTTCATTGAGTGATAGGGTTAGTTTGCAAACTTGAGTAGTCTCTTTATGGTTTCAAACAGTCCCAGGGCTTGGTAGATTTAGTACTGTGATTAAGGAGTTCAAGATGACAAGCCTTCTATTGGAATTTGGGGTCATACTACACCGTAATAGTCTATGTTGTTAAATAGTAATCGCCGGGAATGATCTCATTGTTATCAAAAGCCAAAGCGTCATTTGTTCAAACCCTTTCATATCAAGGATATGAGACGAGTCATATACTTCATTGATGTTACATAATCAAAAGATGGAATTTCGGTATCTCAATGAAAGGATCACCTAGATATTATTAAGGAACCCGTTGTACTAGATTGCAAACTAATAGGACACAACACAATGCAACTAACCTTCTCGATGTGTCCTGTTTAACTTCTTTTGTTCATTTCAGATTAAGACTTCACAAAAAGAGGTCGAAAGAATGCTAGAAGAACACAAGTGAGTGTTCCATCAACTTACAAATTATATGCAGAAATTAAACATCAAGTTTAAATGAATGATGAAAAGAACAAGGTATTGAACACTAATCTGAAGCTTAACATGTTACTTGTTTTCCAGATCAACCTCGGTACAAGGTAAACTGTTGAAGCACAATCTTGATTCTGGGGTGGTGGATGCTCTCAAGGATCTCAGAAAAAAGCTCTCTGAACGTGGTTAAGTCGAACCTTTTGTAATCGTATATAACACATTAAATAACAAAGACGTTGTATTAGTATTGTGTGAATTTATGTCGGTAGTAGTTTCGTTTTCAGTCGCCAAAATTATTCTTTGCCAAGTTTCGTATGGTCAGGTTACCATATGCATAGAATTTATAAATATGACATGTCTAGTTATTGAAAGTATTTTTGTCAATTGGACTATTAAAGACCCTATATAAAACTAAACGTACTTGAATGCTTTTGGGTTGAAGTAAAGAATAGTTTTTTCATTTATTTAATATTCGAGCATTGCCTCATATACAGACACGTTACCCTAAACTTTGATCTTACGATGAGCACCTCAAACTAAACCAAAATAAACATACTAATTTCTAGCTTAATACGAATAATAATAATAAAAAGTAACGTAACAATACCCTCATTAACCTACTTTTTGTCCTCAAAAATTAATTTAAGAAACCTTGTCTTCATCCCCTAGAACAAACCCATCTGTTGCATGTTTTTCATCATCTACCACTTTAAGTATGTAAAGTTGTTTTTTCTTACACTTATGTCCCGGAATGAACTTTTCGGTACACCAAAAACTTACTCCTTTGGACCTTTTCAACTCGAGTTCATCTCCTGTCAAACGCCTCGAACTAAGAGTTCCTAGTTTAAAAGTTGATGGCACGGTGGCTCCGGTTGTTGGACATGGCAGCAAGGGAAGTTTTGAAGCGTTAACCGGAGGAGTGATTTTTGATGATTTGTCCCTTTCCTGAGAGTCGTCCTTGGTGACTATTGCACCCATTAAATTCTTGTTGTTGATGTCTTGTATCCGTGCTAACCTATACGCCTCGTGTAGGGTACTTAAACATCTTCACTGCCCCTGAACTTCTTGTTTGAGGCCCTTAAGATATAGACTAACGGCTTGAGTTTCACTGAGATTTACCTTGTTCAACAAACAATCGAACGATGTGTTATAATTTTGAAGCGAGTCGGCTTGGGTAAGATATGCAATTTCTTCCAACGGGTCTTCAAACATGGTGTTGGAGAACCGGCTTGAAATCACCCGAACATAATCCTCCCATGAGACCTCGGCGACCGTAGCCCCCCGGGTTCTCATAAACGCTTGATGCCATTGTATGGCGTCCCCTTCAAGGTGAATAACTGCGTATCGTAGCTTCATGTCATTCGGGGTTTCATTAATAGTGAAAAAGTGTATGCAACGGTAGATTCACGCCGCGACATCCTCCCCTGAAAAAACCTGGGAAACTCCACCTTCCCGATCCGCATGGGACGAGTATCGCCCCGGCCATCAGTTTCGCCGCCTGAAAACGAACCGGAGGCCTTGCCGGAGACTGATTGATTTATGACAACTTGTAGGATCTACTCTTGTTGTTTCATAATAGCCGCCACGTTGCTTGGAGATCGGCTATTGCCTTGTTGTGGTCCTTGATAGCCTTGTTAACATCTTAATTACGTGTGTTCGTCATGATAACAGAAACAAATCCGAGGAGAATCGCTTGTTTAGCTCTGATACCCTTGATATGGTTAGAACCAAAAGGAACATAGAATACTATAAAGAAGAAAAGAAATTATCTCAAATCTCATAATTTATTCATATAAGCCCTAATGATATAAATAAACTTTGATTTTAGAATGACCACCCCCAACTAAACCAAAATAAACATATTAATCCATAGCTTAATAATAATAATAATAATAATAATAATAATAATAATAAAAAAAGAGTAACGTAACAATATATCTTGTCATTGTTGAGTGTGTGTAAAGTTATTGTGTATAACGGTTGTTTGCCTTTTTGTTATGCTATTACTGTATTATGTTTTATTATTTGTTTCTGCTCTTTCTACACGCTTGCCACGCCGTGCCGCGCGGGTTCCAATTACTAGTTCTAACCATAGTTCATTGGTATTCTCAAGTAAATAAACTTTTCATACTAATGCCAATTGAATTAGCTAAACCTAAACTGTTTAAGGGTAAGGGTACATGCTTATGTTCAATTACAAGTGATTTTAGAAGCACCATTTTAATGGTGTGAAGAAGCATCATCATATTTACACATGTCGTTGATGCGTTAGACTTCAAAAATTTGAACACAGTTGTAAAAATAGCACTGTTGCTTTTTTCCACATTTTAACACAGTTGTATTAGGTTTAAACATGTTACATATGTATAATTTTAGACTATCTATGTATTTTTTCATACTTAGAGATCAAATCCAAAAGTTTTGAAAGCCACTGGGATTATCCATGTACTTTTTTCTAAATTTTTTACTAGTGAAAAGTTAATTTTGATTTTAAACTAATAATCAATTTAATTGTGATTTTTATATTTTATTTTAAAGAAATATGAAAAAATCTGGATAGTAGCAACTTAATAGGTGTTTTCTTCTTCTCATAAGTCATAATAGTTGTATAAAAATTAGATTCGAGCTTTTTAAATATGAAAATATTTACTACTATCAGGGACCAAACATGTTACATGTGTCTATAAGTTTATCTATGTACTTTTTTTATACTTAAAAATCAAATCTAAAACTTTTGAAAGCTACTGGGACTATCCATCTACTCTTTTCTACATTTTTTACGAGTGAGAAGTTAATTTTGATTTTAAACTAATAATCAATTTAATAGTGATTTTTGTATTTTATTCTAAAAAACATGAAAAAAATCTGGATAGTAGCAACTTAATACGTGTTTTCGTCTTCTCATAAGTCATAATAGTTATATAAAAATTAGATTCGAGCTTTTTAAATATGAAAATATTTACTACTGAGGTTGGTTGCCTAGTGACAGAGACATTCTTTTAAAACACTTTTGTTTGTGGAATTTTCTAGAATTAGATTTGGAATTAATTCCTTCGAAACATGTGTTTGATTGGTCAAACAAGGAATTAAAATTGGAATTCATTATTCATTCCAATGAATTCTCTCATTCGTAGGAAAGTTGAAATCCTTCCCATACCTCATGGAATTTAAAACATTACAACTGAATGTACAAAAATTACCCAAGTACCCTTTGAATTGAATACGTCAACCAAAATTAAAATGAAAGGATCATCGACTATTAATTAGAAGCTTACAAAAATTCATCCACCAAAATCAAATGAATTATCCATTTATCAAATTCAAGTATAATAAAAACCATTACACAAAAGCTTACAAAATAAAAACCATAATCAATTCAGTTGAATTCAAAACTCTAAAATCAAAATGAATGTAATTCCGAATCCATCATGCGATTAAATTTAAAGATGAAGACCAAGGATTTAAAACAAGCTTGCGATTCGATTTGAAACCAACCTGCAACTCGAAACAAAGCTGTTGTTCATGGTTTGAATTCAATCTTTGAAAACAGGGAATCGAACACAAGAGAAGTAGATTCACTATTAGATATCAACTTCAGATAGATGAATAAAAATGGCGACTTCGGGGTAGATGAAAAAGGAATTGACCGATCGTGGGGTTGTTTGGTATCCTTGATGCGTTGGTTCAGGGAAGGGTTATTGAGTTAGCAAGTTTTTGAAAATTAAGTTAGCAATTGATAGAAAAGTATGGAGATCAGGTAAGCAATCTAATAAAAAAAGATGAAGAATGATGGAAAGAAATACACTCGGTAGAACATCATATTACGTTACCAAGTTTCAGGGATGACTAAGAAATGAAGAAGGGTAATTTTGTTATTTTGAGTTTTTATTATTCCAATTCCGTTGTATTAATTTACCAATCAAACACATTCACAATTTTGGTTGGAATTAATTCTAATTCCTACAAATTCCAATTCATTTGAAACATTCCAATTTCTTTCAAAACATTCTATGAACCAAACATCCCCTTAAATTTAAAGGTTTTGAATTCAAGTCTTACAGATTTAAAGAAATTCGTGGTTCTAAAATAATATATGAAAATATTTAGAAAATATTTTTTTTATCTAATCATAATAATGATAAACGAATCATATTTGAGTTATATCACTCATAAAGGTCTATTTGTTCTCAAATATTATAAGTCCATGGTCGTAAACAATTCGAATCTGACTCGAGCTTGGTTTATATAACTTATGGAGTTTAAGCTCTATGTAAAGCTTAAGCTCAGTTTTATACTAATTCTATAAACTCAATATCGGCGGGTGCTCAACCTTTTTATTATTATTTATTGTTATTATTTTATATACTTTAATAATTATTTTTATATATACTTATCATAATTAAAATATAGCATTATATAATATTTAGTTATTTATTTATAATTAGATAAATAATAACACTTATTATGTAATTATAAATTTTATTGTATTATATAAATAATTGATTAGTTACCCTCAAGTATCATACAGTTTCACACATAAAACTTGAATTTATGCTTGTTTACATTTAACTCTAATTAAACTTGCTTCATATCAATCTCCAATACATAGCATCACTTAACACCTCGTCATCTGCTAAATATCACAAATACGGTTAAAACAATAAATAAAAGAGACAAAAAATAATAAATAAGAAAAGGTAGGGTGTGGTTATCCGCATACTCTGTTTCCATGGTCTGGACCATTTTGGCGGCCTCTCTTCCAAACTTCCACTATTTTGGTTCATCACGCTATAAAAACAATAACAACATTTAATATAGGGTGTGAGACAAGAAAAAAAACTTTTATTTTAATGAAACTCTATTTTCAAATAAATTTATATTGAAACATTGACAGAAAAAAATAGTCGCGCAATTCGTTCTTTGAAAAAAGGTAACTAGTAAAAGTTAATAAAGAAAAAACGAATTAATATAAAACTAACCGGGTTAAAAACGTATATTATATATGATACAGGGGTGAAAACAAAAAAAAAGAGAAAAAAAGATAATTAAAGCATGACGTGGCCGCATTTCAGTGGCGCTCATAACATGTTGAGTTCGTCACAATACCATAACGGTAATGACACTCGATATAAGCTACGAGACCAACAAAACACTATTTTAAACAAAACTCCGTTTTCAAATAAATTTATATCGGAACTTTGCAAAAAAAATAAAAATAAATAGAGACGTCCGCGAACTCCGTTCTTTGAAAAATTTAACAAACAGAAGTTAATAGAGAAAAAAAAGTTATTCAAAAATTAAATGGATTAAAATCGTATTGATTGAAAAAAATTGCAAAAGACACGACGTTATCACCAATGTTTTGAAACCCGGACCGGACCGGCCGGTCGGACCGGGAACCGGTGGTCTGACCGGTCCGGTTACATGTGTTGAACCGTTTCTGCAGCGAACCGGTGGTCGGACCGGTTGAACCGGCGGTCGGACCGGAAACCGGGTGGTCGGACCGGTTGAACCGGGTGGTCGGACCGGTTGAACCGCTTGACTATTTTTTTTTAATCTTTTTTAAGTCTCTTGGCTTCTTATTTCGTAGGTAATTGTTAGTTTAAATTATTGGAATTAACTTGTTGATGGTTTTTGAAAGGATTAATGGCTATTTAGACTGATATATTTTTATAATATTTATGACGTCGTCCGGTTCTTAAATCCGGTCCGACCGGTCGGACCGGTCCGACCAGTGGACCGGTAAGGAGACCGATTTGACGTCCGATCCGGTTCTGAAAACATTGGTTATCACGTATTAGATAAGATAAACACTCTTCAACTTCACTCTCTTTTACTCTTCTATTTATTAATATAATATTATTTATTTAGTAAAAAATAATAAATAGTTTATTATCATTTTATAACATTTATATCTTCTATAGTAAAACTCACATAATATTTTAGTCATACATAAAAACATAATAAATCAAACTTAATTACATGCCACCCTTTCTTCACGGTAAAAAAGGTGTAAATAAAAATCATAAAGTTATATGAGAATAAAAAAAATTATTCACATAATTTATAAATTATTTTTCTTTTAATTATCAAAAGGGTACTTAAGTGTCTATTAAATAATGCATGAATGACGAGTGTTACATATACGTAACACCCTGTGTTACGTATACATAACATTATGTCGAATAATAAATTGTTACGTATATATATATATATATATATATATATATATATATATATATATATAACATTACGTGTTACGTATATGTGACACTATATTATGGTTTTTATGTTATCACTACCCCTATATATATGTATGTATATAGGTATATATGTGTATGTATGTATATATATATACTATATATAATATACATATTGGAGGGGCAAGAAATTCATTTGACACAAAAGTCTTTAATTTAAGACGCATACAACTTTTATTGCTTGAGTACATCCAGTTGATGCATATGTGATCCAACTTTGTAATACCCATTCCGTGACCTTTGTGAATTCCTCGGGAATGGGTTTGGAAAAAATGATTGCCATATTGTGACGATGGTCACTCGCTAGTTCTTCTGCAGCCATTATCTTTGCACGTAATGAAAGTGAATTAATAAGAAATTTAGTTAAGTTTGATTAATATTTGAGAATAGAAATTTCAAAGAAAATTGATCGTCAATAGTCGACCAGATGAGACAGTCGACTCAAGTTTGATTTATCAACAATTGATCATGTAAGAAAAATAAAATAAAATTTGAATTTTTGACCAAAACACGTCTATTTTCGAGCATGAATTTTTAATAAGAGAGACCCATAGGACGTATGATCAACATAGATCTCTAAGGCACACAAGAGTACTAGAAATAAGGCTTAAGCAAGTCAAAATTTTGAACCTCGATATAAAACATGCAAACCTGTTTTTATGAAATCATACCGACAAAACTTGTCACCAAACCTTTGTTGTTGCATTTGGATGTCCACGGCCTACAAACAATTGTTGATATATTTGTCCTCTGAAACTCATGCATCATTCTTTCAACGTACAACTAGCGAGCTTTTATCATATTTTGCTAGTATTGAGTTGAAATCAATGTTCCCCACACTTGTCTTGGTATAACCTACCCATCTTCATGGACTTTTGAGTATGATGATGAGAGCTTCAAGTCTATGCCACCGCATACTCAGAGAAGTTGATCATCGAGAAACTTATCATATCTAATTGAGCATAGCTAGCGCGGGTTGATTAAGAACTCAAAGAGAAAAATATGTATTATGTATATGTACTCACTAACATTGTGTATCTTTTTGTATTTTTCATTATTGATCCTATTGCACGTCACTGATATTGCGTGTCTTTTGCTCAAGATTGACAAATTCAGTACTAGAATGCACTTTATTGGTGTCTTTTGCATAGATTTGCATGTCATTGCACGTCTTTTATTCCCTAATGCACGTCATTGCGTGTATTTTTGTATTTTTGCTTTTCTTTTAATAATATATATGTAGTAAATACTCGCAACCCCTTTGTGATGAGACTATGGTTATGTGTTGACCAGAACAAGGTGGGTATCCACTTGTCAACAGTCATTATCTTTTGTCACTGAGTTGTAGTCTAATTGTTTGAATGCTGAGCCTACCAACATGTCCTTTAGTATAACCGCTTCCTTCTTTTTGATCCTATTTAAACGGTGATCAAGTATGTCAGTTCATCTATCATTTCCCACAATAGCAGTTATGCAAATAAGTTAGTAATTCAGTTTTGATATTTTTCTTTTTCTCTACTACACATTTATTTTCCTTTTTCTTTTCTATTCATAGATACTTTCCCCCGAAAATTTTATTTATAATCGACCCTTTTTAAATGAAATTTTCTATAAGAATATTTTTGCAGCCCGATCATCAAAACGTTTTGGTCAAGAAAATAGTTTTAGGTTTTTGAAAGAAAAAGGAACAAGAGATATATACACTATTCAAGAGGGATAGAAGATGTTACTCAAAGTTCAACAAACCCAATTTCTGTACAAGATTAAGAAACTTGGATTTATCAAATGCCTTCGTGAAAATATCAGTTTTTTGATCACTTGTTCTCACAGGAAGGACTTGAATGTACTATTTCTCATATGCATCTCGAATGGCATGAACCCACACTTCGATGTGTTTTGTTTTTGATTGATAGATCGGGTTCTTTATAATTTTCACACAAGCTTCATTGTCGATGAACATTGTAGTCTGCTTCAAGTTGATACCATAATCCATTATTTGACGTTGAATCCGTAGGATTTGAGAGCAGCAAATGGAAGCAACAATATACTCAGCTTCTGCAGAAGAAATGGAGATTGAAGTTTGTTTCTTTCATTGCCATGACACTAGATAGTGCCCTAAGTACTGACATCCCCCCGACACAGACTTTCTGTTGAGCTGAAATCCACCATAATCACTGTCAGAGTAGGAGACCAAATCAAAGCTACTGGCTTTTGGATACCAGAGCCCTAACTTGGGAGAGCCTTTTAGGTAGCGGAAGATTCTTTTTACTGTAGTTTCATGGGATTCTTTGGGATTTGTCTGATTACGGGCACAATAGCAAACAATGAACATGATATCCGGACGACTGGCGGTGAAATACAGTAGAGAGCCAATCATTGAAAGATAGTGATACCTGTCAATGGGTTTGCCTTCTGGATCGGTACAGATGGAAGTTTGAGCAGCAAATGGTGTTGACGCTGCTTTGGAATCAATCATCTGGAACTTTTTGAGCATATCTTGAATATACTTGGCTTGATGAATTAATGTTCCGTCATGTAACTGTTTGACTTCCAATCCGAGAAAGAATGTGAGCTCACCCATTTTACTCCTTTCAAATTTGGCTTTCATAACGTCCTCAAAGTCTCGGCAAAGCTTCTCGTTGGTCGACCCGAAAATGATGTCGTCCACATAGATCTGTACTAGCATAATATCCTTTCCAATTTTCTTCTTGAATAAAGTCATATCAATCTTCCCCCGTTCAAAGCCATTCTGTAGAAGATAAGATGACAGAGTATCATACCAAGCTCTTGGAGCCTGATGAAGTCCGTACAGAGTTTTGTCTAGTTTGTAGACTCGACTCGGATAATATAGATCTTTAAACCCCACATAGACTTCCTCCTTGACCTTCCCATATAAGAATGCACTTTTGACGTCCATTTGATAGACCTTAAAATTCTTGTAACATGCTTAAGCTAGAAAAATTCTTATTGCTTCCAAATGAGCCACATGAGCAAAATCTTCTTCATAATCAGTACCTTCTTCTTGAGCGAATACTTGCACAACCAATCGTGCCTTATTCTTGATGACTACATTTCATTCATCAGTCTTGTTTCTGAAGACCCAACGAGTACCAATGGGATACTTATTCTTTAGTAAATCAACCAAATCCCAGACTATCAATTTTCTAAATTGAGCTAGCTCCTCTTGCATTGCATCAATCCAGCTCGAGTCCTTCAAGGCCATGGAGATATTTTTCGAAACATCTTTTGATAGGAAACATCCACAAAGGGTTGTATTGTAGGGAGTGGAGTAATTTCTGGTGCGAACACCTTCAGTAATTGGTCCAACCACATTCTCCAGCGGATGTTTTGATAAAGTTTTGAAAGATGGCCCATGAGTGACATCAACTTGAGCAGTAAGGTTGGTTAGATTTTCATCAGGAGTGAGTAGATCATTAGTATTATTGTCATTATTATTATTATTATTATCAGAATCACTATCAGATTCGATAGAGGGATCATTTGTCAAGTTCTGGTTAACATTTGAATTTACAGTTGCCGTTATACCATAACTGACATCACCAGAAGTACTCACAGGATTAGTAGCAGCAACATCAGAATGAGAAGAGGTTACTGTAGTGTTGATGGAAACAGTCAAAGGATCGTCAATGAAAGGTGAGATTCTTGTTGAAAAGGGCAAAAAAATCATCTTCTGCTTGGATGGAGGGAATGAAAGATGATTCAACGGATGTAGATGGTTCGGGTATGAGTGGTGCAGGAGGAATGAAATTGTTGAAGATTATGTCTGCATCATAGAACCAGTCGAGACCAGTTCCAGTCAACAAAATAAGATTCATGCACGATCTTTGTCCTTTTATTGTAAACACGGTAGGTTTTTTGAGATGACGAATAACCAATGAAATAACATTCGTCACCGACTGCTCCAAACTTTGCAAGATTCTCAGCTGTGTTGATTAGAGTACATGAACATCCAAAGGCTCTGAAGAATTCAATTAAGGGCTTTCGTCCATGAAACAGCTCATAAGCAGGTTTGTTGTGAGCCTTTATTACAAGAGCACGATTCAGGACATAATTGACATTATTAACTGCTTCTGCCCAAAAGATGATTGGAAGCTTAGAGTCTATCAACATCGTTCTAGCAGCCTCGACCAAGGTTCGGTTCCTTCTTTCTGCAACTCCATTTTGCTGTGGTGTTCTGGCAGCACTGAATTGTCGAGAAATGCGTTTACTTTCACATAAATCATTCAAACATGATTTTTGAACTCGGTATCATTGTCGCTTCTGATAGAGATAACCAAACGCTTACATATTTTCTCAATTTTTAGAATCAGACTCTTTAATAGTTCAACAGTTTCATCTTTATTTGCTAAGAAATTAACCCAAGAGTACCTAGAGAAATCATCTGGCACAACCAAACAATAAGAGTTATTATAGATGCTTTTAACACTGACGGGACCAAAAATGTCCATATGAAGTAATTGAAAAGGATCAGAAATTGAATTCACTACTTTGGACTTATGCGACTTTTTATGTTGTTTGCCTTTAGCATAGGCCATGCATTTTTCAGAAAAATTGAAGTCCTTGGAGTGAAAACCTCTCACAAGGTCTTATTTCACTAAACGATTTATGTTTTTAAAATTCACATGGCCAAGTCGACGATGCCTGTCACACCCCAAAATCCACTAACGGAGTGTTACTATTAGGCGTGTGACAAACCATGATCTCAGTCGTTATTTATGTCAAACGAAACTATATGAGTTTAAACAAAACCATTAAATTTCAGAGTTAACTACGGAAGCGTAAACGTTAATATTAAACCTAAAGTAATTACACGCAACAAGCGTCAATTAATGTAAATGATGGATAATAAACATTATTCCTTTATTGATAAAACCAATGCGACTCCATGATGCATCCTAGTCCTGATGTGTACCATAATGACATGAGAAAACATGCTTAAAGTGTCAACATAAGGTTGGTGTGTTCACATGTTTGTAAGCAAATAAACTGTTTAAGTGTTTGCAGGATCCACATACATAAGTCACACCTATAGTTATCTAGACAATGTACAAGTTACTCTAAGCTTTCGCAACCTAAGCTGATTGTTTGTGTTTGAATGCCTTCCGCCGTTGCTAACATAGCAATAGCAAGTGTTTAGGACAATTTACACCCGTTCGACCTCCAATCGAGCTAGCACGACTAGCCCGGATGGGGTTTGTCAAACCCAGTAGTACTACTCAAATTTTCTCGCTATATACCTTATATTAACGGTTCGAGAGTGTAAGGACTTAGTATGTTATGTTTGATCTTAAGTAAACAAGTGGTAGTAAAATATTGTGTGATCCATGTTTGTTTGTGTACATGTTTCTCCCCAACGGGAAAACAAGTAAAAGGATGTTTGTTTGTATGCGTGTTTCTCCCCAACTGGAAAACAAGTAAAAGGATGTTTGTTTGCATACGTGTTTCTCCCCAACGGGAAAACAAGTAAACGAATGTTTGTTTGTGTGCATGTTTCTCCCCAACAAGAAAACAAGTAAAAGAATGTTTGTTTGTGTGCATGTTTCTCCCCCCAACAGGAAAACAAGTAAAATGGGTCGTGAAACTCATCTGAGTTGTGTAAGCGTAGAGATTAGCACCACACAAGGATACAACAAAAACCACAAATGAATTGCACGCGTACAATCTACGAATGCCCTAGAATAAGTTGTGACAGTTAGGAACATGTAAGATTTTTGTGACGACGCTACGAGAAAGGTCGGATGTCCTAAAATATACTTAGGAATAATGAATAGATGTTTGTCATCAGGATTTAGGAATCCCTACTTTAATAACTTGAATTGATGCGGCACGTCCCAAACGTCACCAACACGAGTTATTAATATAAAGTGAACGTTTGCGTGTTTTTATGAATTAAATAATAGCTTAAGGTAATAATATAAATAATTATATTATTTTAAATGTGGAAATAGTGCTTTAAATGAGTTATAAATCCAATTTCGATCCTACATGTGTTTTCCGGGTTCAAAACGTATTAATATATTATAATAATAATATGGGTGTTGGTTTTATTTAAAAATAATGCTTAAAAAGCTACTTAAAAATAAAATGGGGTTGTGAGACTCGAACCCGGGCCTCCTCCCCAATAGCACAAAGCTCTAACCACTCCAGCTCGCTAGGGTATCGCAACAGGACCGGATTTAAAATATTTTTAACACACAACCCACTGTGTTCATCCCCCTTTACTGTGTTCATCCCCCTTTCGAACATCTGGGTGCATTTAATTTCAAAAACAACAAGTTTAAGATTGTTAATTGTTCGTTTGAAACGTCGAAACCCTAGTTTAAGAACACGGATTCAAATTCACTAAATCAGATAAAATTAACTGTTGGAAAATAGGGTTTTTGATGAGTAATGTGTTGCGAATCTATCCCTGTGGTTTAATTGGATTGAAACTGGGTTTAGATAAGTGTTTGATTAACCCACATATGCGATGAACCCTAGATCTTGAATGTGATCAATTCGATGTTATAAGCCCGAATTATCATAGGGCTTTTGTTTCAGAGATTAAAAAGAAAGCGTGGAAATGTTTGATTACCAGAATTGGTGTCGAATTGATAGAGATCGACTAAAACGTAGTCGTGAGTCCGATGGGTTGGCCTCCGGCGTCTCTGGCCACTTCTCCGATCAAATTGGAATGTGCAGAACGTTTAGAGTGATTCGCCTTAGGTGTGCAGAGAGTTGGACTTAACGATTTCAATGCCAAGTGATCGAATTGATAAGTTTAGGCAATGAGTTCGACGGTTACGTTTTATTGTTCATAATTCACACTCATTAGGGAGGTGGGAGTGGTACCCTCCCAACCAAACTACCCTCTCAAATTAGACCAATTAGAAGATGCAACATCATTTAACCAAACTACCCTCCCAAACTACCCTCTATGGTGGGAGTGGTACCCTCCAACCCTTTTATTTTTATTTTTAAATTAAAACAAATTAATAACCAAATTTAAATACTAAAAATTTAATTAATTACATAATAATAAGTAAAAAATAATAAATAAAAAGAAAATAAATTTATTTAAAAAAAAAACACCATGGGATTAGCCATAAACTTTACTTAAATTAAAATAATAAAATAATTAAAATTCTCCATCTCTTTAAAATAATAAAATAATTGAAATACACTTCTCCATCCAAAATTTAAAGTCACATGAAAAAAAAATAGTTTACAAGTCAAATTCAAAGTCAACAGCAGCTTTCAAACACCATCCCCATACAAAATCCATACTTTCAGCGGCTTACATCCCTAGTTTCAGCGGGTTGTTTTACCCGCTCAACCTACCCGCTTCTACCTGCCAAGCCGCTGCTACCCGCTTGCGAACCCGCCCTCCACTCGCACCTCCCTTAGCAATGATAAACGATTAGAAACGACTTAATAACATTCGTAATCATCAATGCCATACGTTAAATCTTCAAATTATAGCAGTTTTCAGTTATGTTTTGCGAATTTGGATCAAGAACAAGGAGGGTTTGACTTTCAAAAGTCAAAAGAACACAAATACTCTTGATTTTGACTTTGAAAGTCAACAGATCGAGTTTTTGGTGTTGGCAGGACTAGTCCCTATGATTTCATGTGTTTTTGAGTTTGAATTATGACAAAATTAGTCCTTGAGGTTTGTGATTGGGTTAACTGAAATTTGTCGGGTGTCATATCATCCCCTATTTGAAAGAATTTTCATCCCGAAAGTTAAAATAATAGTAAAAAAAACTCCGGATGTCATAATGCCAGAGCAGTGATTCAGAGTCAGATGTTTTCAACAGTAAACAAGCCATATAGGCTTTAGTATCTGGATCATTCATGTAGATGATGTAAGTGTTGTTTCTTCTTGAAGTCCTCAAAAGGTCTAGATCTTCTGGAACAATGATTCATGGTTTGAGAAATAGGCATTTAGTTTTATTGAACAACACAGATAGCTGTTTATCACAAACTTGTGATACACTCATGAGATTATAGCAAAGTTCTGGAACGAGATTGACTTTCTCCAAGGTGAGAGTTCCATTGCAAACAGTTCCTTGTGCTGTTATCTTTTCTCCCTTTTCATCACCCGCAAAGGCGACGTATACCCCATCGATAACTATGAAGTCAGAGTGGAGATCTTTTAGCCCGGTCATGTGACGGGAGCGCCCAGTATCAACATACCAAGCATTATCAATAGTCCTCCCGAGAAGCCCCTGTCACACATAAGAAAATTTATTGAGAAACCAGAACCCAAGTGTTTTTCAAATTGGACGAAGCATCAGATTTAGTGGTTTTATTAGTTCTGGTTTTCCACCAACATGTTCCTTTCAAAAAATGATTTACGTTTTTACGAATTTTGTTGATTTTGTGATAAAATGGTTTGTTATCTTGTTGACGTCTTTCATACTTTCCCACATTATGCATCTTAGGTCTCTCAAATTTGACCAAATTTTTATGATAAGATGCATTACTGCATTGCCTAGCAGTATGACCTCCCATCACACAACTAAAACAATTCACATGTTTATAAGATTTTCTTTTATGTAGCGGTTGATAAGATGATGAGGATGATTGTTGCTGAACTGGCACTTTGATTTGCTTTTTGGTTTTGCCTTTGAAGGGTTTCTCTTCCTTTTGATCAACAGACGTGGTTGATGACCCTTGATCAGATTCAATCTTGTCACTTTCTTGAACTTCACCGTCAGATTCGATGTATGATTCATTGGATGTTTCAATAGATCTATCCGAAACATACACACTTTCTTCATCATTTCTTGTTGACATATACTCTGAGTAACTTTGACTTATTGAGGCAGGTGTGAAGACTGGAATTTTTTCTATCATGAATCTTTCTAATTGATTTCTAGACACAATATCAATTGAGTCATTAAAATAAAATCACTCATAGAGGAGAAATCATTACAGATATTGTGTTCATAACAATCATTACTTAAGTTAATTATCCTAGAACATGATTCACTACTACTATCAACAGATCCCGAATTACATTGCTCTAGATTCTAGGAATTTAAATTCAAAAAGGAAGATAAAACAGATTTTTGGTTGCATTCCTTGTGACTCAATCCAACACCACAATCATCCCTTACATCCTTATCCTGTTCATTTAAACCCGCAATATTCACATTAGTAGCAGACACAAACACTTTTGGAAGATTATTTTCAGGATGTGGAGATGGAATAGGGTCATAACGACCATATGTGGGAGGGTGAAATAGTTTCCTCTTAAAGTCGTTTGAATCTAAGTATTCGAATCCCTTTTTCACAAAACCAGGAGTACATGGCAATCCAACATGGTATCTTGTACCTTTTTGCTAACGTTCCATTTATCAATAATAATTTGTAATTTAACATTTTCACTTCTAGAAGAAGTTAATTTCTCGGTTAAATCAGCTATTAAAATATCTTTCCTATAAACAAACTCTTTTAGGGTTTGGATTTCTTGATTTGCTTTATTCAAGCTTACTTTGAGAGTAACCTCTCTCTTTTTGATTTGAACAAGAATAGCAAGAGCGTCATATTTTTCATGAATAATAAACTTGTTCAGTGTGCGATAACGAACAATCATGTCAACACAGTTAGAGGAACATAGACGAGATTTTACCTTAGGTGGAATCAGCTCAGTAACGGTTTTCCTGCAAATGCATCCTTGATTAGAGGCTCCATCAACATTGGGTTGAGTTCCAATATCAGCATTCTCCGGAGAGTTAACTCGATCCGTTGAACTGGAACTAGGACAGGTAACCTTCTTCTCATCAATTATCTTCACTGATTCCTTGATCTTGATGTTGGCATTCTCAGTCATACTTCCTTCAATGTCAATAACATGACTCTCAGTCCCCTGAATGGCAAATTGTCTTAGGAGAGCAGCTGTAAGACCCTGACCCGGGCATCCTAAGTTGGTTCTCATAACGGGTTATTCCCTTGAAAATACTCATTTTAGATATATTAAACTACATCGAAAGTCTTTAAAAATCATTTATTACTATTTAACATCATTAAGTTTACCTCACGAATGACTGCACACCAATCCGAGTAGCACTGCTCCCAAACCAAGATACGTCGACACAAAGCTCTCCTGCAAGACAATCTAACGTACACACAAAGTCAGCTACGCTGAGTTAGTTCTAATAGTTTAATTTAATTGAATGCCAACTAGTCTCAAAAGTTAATAAATGTCACCGTTGATGACTTCCCGAAAGACTTCGCCCTTCACAATCCCGTTTGCTGTGCCACAATGACAACGAGTGCAAACATAATACTTGTCATGTCACAAAGACAACGACACAAAACATACAACACAAATATAAACATATAGTATCACACTACACTTATATGACTCGTTAACTACACCTGCGCCCTACATATAACACTAGGATAATGTAATCATAAGTATTTAGCTTAAAGACTGATCTCCCCGACCAACCCTTAATATGTCACCCATTAATAACTCTCATCTCTAGCTCACATATTCCTATAGAGACACCATAAACCCTACGACTCCTTAATAATCATTTTATTACAAAACACATCGGATTGGAACACGAAACCCTTAACATGTTTAATGGATTAAACTTGTCTCATAAGTATGTAGGATAGCCCCAAAAACATTAAAAACATTTAAAGAAGTAGGGGATTAGCAACTCACCGGTTGCGTAGATCTAAGTCTTGCTCTGCAACCGTCCTCCCGCTCAAGACCCGAACCTGTCAACGTATGACCACATGATCAGAGACGTTCTAAAGACTCGTGAAATACGCATACAGATAAACTACGTCTCCGAGCCCATTCTCGCCTACTCTTCCTTCATACTCCGCAAAAACCTTAGTATCACGAGTTTACTTATAAAGTTGCTCCTGGTTAGGACTCGTGTGCTTGAACCCATGCTCCCATGCATGCATGTCATGCAAACCCCTAGCCATTCTTGTCTCGCAACGGATCGTTCTCGGCTTGTTAAGAAATTGTAAGCTCAAATCGGGTTCCCATGCATGCACGTAACTCGCGATTAAAAATCCTAAGCTCACCAAAACCCTAGCCTCGTCCGAACCCGTTCCCACGCACCACCGCGTACCACCGTGCGCTCCCCGCACCGCCACTTCCGTGACCCGGCGTCACCTCTCCGGTCATCCGTGTCCCGACATGCACTACCGTCGCGCACCACCATGCACGACACCAATGTCTTCGACTCTTCCTCCACCCGACATTCGGTCACCACGCCGCCATCCACTTACACCGGTAGCCACTGTCCTCTAAGTTCACCGCCATTGCCTGCCGTTGTCGGTCCTCGTCCCGTCTCCATAGCGGCATCACAGCAACAAGTGTCACCCCCTAGGTTATCGCCGGTCTTGCCGTGGATACCCCAATCCTTCGCACCACCATCCCGCCGTCCCCAAGTGCTATCCGCGATCTCCACCACCACCTTCCACCTTCACCTCGCCGTCTCCATCGCCAGCCAAGACCACCACTCCAAACCGTAGTTGGGTTTTTGTGCTAATCGGAAACCGGAAACAAAAGTAGAAAGGTTCGAGGAATACCTTAACGTGTAGTGCGCATGAAAATGCATCGTGCGCAAGCCTAGGCTGATTACCGATGCTCTACCAAATTCTCCCTTGAGGCTGCCGCCATGCGCAAGCCTAGGTTGATTATGGCCTAGGGTTTGTTATAAAGCGGCCTTTAAACCTCTTGATGTTTCGCTTCGGGTCCCTCCTAATCCGTTTGACTCGATTCTATACCAAACTTTAGTAGAAATGGCTAACCGGGTCCATTAAGTTTGATAACCCTGGCTTTACATGAAAATCTTGCTAACCCTTTTTGTTTGCTAGTGATTCGGGATATCCGTTAACCCGAATTAATGACATGTCGATTTTTGGGATGTCACAGAAGCTGGACCAATAGAGTCAGTGTTGATGATAATCCCTCTCAGCACCTCGTTCTTCTCCTTTTCAACTAGACTTGCTTCCATCCCATTAACCACAAACTGAGTAGATGAAGTGCTTGCCACTAGTGCCTTGCACACTTCAACCTGACCCTCTTCAATTTCATTGCTCCAATTAAAATCATTCACTACCAATGCATTTGCCAGTTAATTAGCCTTTTCAGTTTGTTCTTTACCATCCGTAATTGCAACGATGGTAGGAAGAGGTAGAGCATAAGTGATAGGATGGAGACATTCCCTCTTGAAGTGCCCAAGTTGCTTACAGTTGTAACATATCCGTTTAGATTTATCAAAACCTGCTGACTTTCCACCTAGACGCTTTTTTCCAGTCCTATCCATAAATATTTTGGCTCTCATAGTTAGCATAGCCATCTGCCAACGCAGATCAACTTCTTCCATGTCATCCGGGTCAACTTGAAATACATCCTCAATGTGGCTGACCCCATCCTTTAATTCTCCTGAGACAAGAGCTTGATAACTGTTCATAAATAAACCAAACAGAGCCATGTGTTCACTTGATGGGTTTGGAGCATGAGTTCTGTTTTAATTGACGTTTGGCACATTGCTTGACCTGAGAGGTAACATGAGCGGAGGTCATAGCAGGAATAGTTCTAGTAGAACCAGCAACATTGTTTGATGAGGTTGGAATAATAAAAGCAACATTGGTTGGTGCCATGGTTTTGGTGTACCCTGATTGTTTCATCTGATGCTTTTCAATGTCATTTTCAAAGGACTTCAGGGTATTGATTACATCTGATAAGGTGGAAGCATCATTCACATACTATCTTTTGATCAACATACATTGTATGCTGCATTCTTGAGGCAGGGAATCTAACAGTTTCTTGATTAGATCGGAGTTTCTGATGACGATTCCTGCTTGCTTCAATTTGCTTGAAATTTCCATGAACCTTGAGATATGCTTGGATAGACCTTCTCTTTTGATATCGTCGAATGTATCATATTGTTTCTGGAGCATGTCTCTCTTCCCTTCTTTCAAATCAGAATTTCCCTCATAGAAGTCACACAACAATTGCCATAAGGTTTGTGCGGTCTTGTATTCTTCAAACATGTTCATGATGTCGATGGAAGAGCCATATTGATAACACCGAAAGCTTTGTAATCCCTTAGAATCAGAATTTTATCATTTTTAGTATAGGCATAGTGATCAATTTGAGCTGCAACACCATCAGCTCCGGTGGTCATTGGACAATGAGGACCATTGGTGGTTGAGATCCACTGACTGAAGTCAGTTACTTAAAAATAAGCCTTCATACGGTTCTTCCAATTAGGGAAATAAGAGCTTGTCAGGTCTAGACATGGAACCGGTCTCCAAATCAGCTTGGGTGATAGATAACAGATATCTTGAATCAACGAAATCACAAACAAACACAAAAAGTGAGAAAAACTAAGAATCGACTCAGAGAGGCAGCTCAGAATAGCACAACAGTCGGCTCGAAAGAGTCAGCTGATGATAGAAGACAAGCGGCACCACCACTACCACTAGGTGATAAGAACATCTCACTCAAAGTTTCGGCTCAGAAGAGTCGCCACCCCACACAAGTGAGTCGTAAACTTGCGTTTACTAAGAGAATCGCTGGAAATACTGATAATCGGCCTGGACAATTCACTATAACATGCAACAGTCGGCTCAAGCAAGAGAATCGATACTGGACAATCGGCTCAAGAACAACAACATACTCTTTTTCACAAAATAACACAAAATGAATCACTGAATGCTCAGATCCAAACCAAAATGACAATCAGATCTGTCAAACTATTCACAAATAAGTTTATGAGTAAATTTCGATATCAATTTCTAATCTTGATACATATCAAGCTAGAAATCCATGAAATTCAGATTTCAACAAAAACCCCAAAAACTTCTCAAAAATCACTGAAATCAAAAGCACAGAAGGCTCTTAATTAAAAGTGTAGGTCCTGACGATAAGGTCACTGTGCTAGAATGATTCTAAATAGGAAATGATCAACAAAATAGCTATAGACAAGCTAATTTGTTAAGATCATAAGAAACACAAGATGAAGAGCAATAATAAACAAGAACACAAAACGCTTGATTCTATTAGATCCATGAATAACGATTATAAATAAGTACCTGGAATTCCAACAGACACCACTAACACCTCCTACCGGCTCTCTGTTTGCCTATTGTAATGACGTATGATTCAAGAGCTACAAATTAGGTTTTTGGGGTTGCTATTTATAAAGAACATAGCAAGAGTCGTCGTGCAGATTGCCGAAAGTCGAAAGTCGGCCGACAACCGACATAAAGAGTCGCTAGCGAATCTTGACCGAAAAACCTAATATACAAAAATTACAAACTAGCCCCTATAGTTTATCAGGAATGCATCGGTTTTACAGGTTCCAACAAAAAGTTTTACAAAATAAAATGGAAAATGATAGTTGATGGAAACTACAGTTGAGTTTAAAAGAAAATAATAATATATAGCGCGTCTAATTTGTGATCTTTTGTTAGGCCCAACCGACTATGAAAAGTTTAAATATCCTAAAAGTGTTAATTAGGGTAATTAATTGAATTAAATCAGGATATCTTGTGGATTCTCATTCTAAGGGAAATCGTAAACCTGAAACTGTCAACATAGGGTGATAGGTACCACTATAAGCTAAAATCTATATGTTTTTGAAATTAATTGGCGCGCCGCTTTCTTTTTATGAGAATAAATTCAAAAGTTGGTGGCACCCGAATTCCATAATCCACCATTGCGTGAGCATAATTAAATAAATTGAGAGCTTAAGTTTCACCTACGTGTTACCCTCCGGGTTAGCAACTTGTTGAAACACGCATTGGTTAGATTCTTAAGTAATCAATCACATTGGATGACTAAGTTTCGCTTATGTGTTACTCTCCGGGATGGCAACCTGGTTGAAACACCACTAAGTTGACTCTTAGGTACTTCATAGCTAAAAACTGCAGCCTATGTGCCACATGACGAGTTATAACTTGGTTGAATGACCAATAGGTTAGATTTATTGATAAAGTTAATTTAATGCTCATTTCCTTCATCCATTAATTCACTTTAATTTTTAAAACAGATAATTTTTTATTTATAGTGGTGGGAAACCTATATGGTTTAACCCGGGCCTAGACATGACCTTGAGCCGAGATTAGGTTGGGTTGTAACCTTCTGAGTGTGAGACCCATGTATAGATAGATATACTTGGTAATGTAATATTAAAACACAATTGGAGCTTGATAGTTGTTGGTTGGGTTTAATCGGACATAAATGCCGATTGTTACATTTTAACGAGTGATTATATTTGTGCTAATGAATTTAAAGATTGTTAAAGTTACTTTCATGTTGTGATTCCATTGCAGACTTTTTTCGAGGACGAAAAAAGGTTAAGTGTGGGGATATTTGATGTGTTGTAAAACACATCTCGTTTTCCTTGTATTTGTAGCGTCTTTCGTATAGTTTTAGAGTCGTTTTCAGTCATTTATAGCTTGTACTTAGTAATGGTATGTATTGTAGGTGTTAGAGAGTAATTAGAGCTAAAACGATCAAGAGTTGTGAAAGAACGAGCACATGAGAACACTGGACGAGAAACGGAAGGAGTTAGAAAAAAGTCAAACCTTCAAAGTGGCATATCTCGGGCTAGAAAATGAGTTACGGGACCCATAAAATATGAATTTGGGGTATCTCGACAAGCTGAGTACAAAAATCAGGATAGTTCTCCCGTTACACGAAGGGAGATCCATATTTTGTCACGATACGTGAGAAACTCCAGTTACATGTTTTTAGCATATTTTCATGGTTTAAAATATTAGGATTGATTCTAGGGTTTATTATCGAGTTCCAGCCGTTAAGGTTGAAGCTTTTTGGCGATTTTGGATTGGAAAAGCTTCTGGGAGTCAAGGATTGAAGCTATTGAAGCCTAGATTAGTTGGATAACACCTATTCGGTTTATGATCTTCATCTTTTGTTCTTTGATTTGTCTATCTTGCATTATGATTATGAACTATGAGACGTTGTTTCTTTTTTAATTATGATTGTTGGCTAGATTCTTAAACTACCTAGGTTTTGATGATTACTTTGTGATTTTGGGTTTTTATTCGGTTTTTAGTTTCTTAATTGATGGTTTAATGTTAAAGTAACAAACTTGATTGCAATTGGTATGATGTGTATGCGTATTCAGATATGATTTTTGATTGATTATGGTTCCATTTGTGTCTTTGTGAATGTCTTTCATTTATAGATGCATATTAGGTTGAGGTGTAAAGACTCTGAAAGGAGGTTTCCCCTATGTGTCCTAGTATCCTTTACATTCCCGTGTTTTATCAAGAGTCTTCAAGTAACCCCTTCCATTCCTTGAATGTACTGTGATAGTGAGACTGAAAGGTGATCTGTCTATGTTAGTATCGTTGGAGAGACTGAAAGGTGATTCAACCAACCAGTGAGCGTCACACACCCCTTAGGGTCTCCTCTAGGTCACACCTTGAGAATGATCAGGGATCCTATAGGTAGTATGAGAGTGTAGTATTCATAGATCCTGGTTCCGTCATTACTTTCCTTAACCGAGAGAAATCTGAGATTCACAAGTAGGATTCTTAACCTAAGTAGTGCTTCCCTCATTCTTTAGTTTGTCTAGATACTTTGCATGATAATTGGTTTTTATTAGTTAGCTCTTGTTAGTTGTTGGAGTTAGAATTACAACACAAATTCCCCCCCATTTAAATCAGTCAGTTAGTTGAGTCAGAGTCTAGTTAGTTGTCACTAGTGCCTCGTGGGTTCAATGTAGGTCCCTCCGGGTGGGTGTGTCAGATCAATATCATGTGAGTATGTAGCCTAGTCACCAGGTGCGGAATCCCCATAACTAGGTGGAACAATGTACGAATGAAAGCATGACAAACAACACAAGCTTGTACTAATAAATACACGTTCTATTGATAACAAGGTGTTTTGGACAAGTACAGACACAAACTGAATGACTTCTGGACTAGAAAACAACTGACTTGTGTGTACTTGTGCTTGTGATTACATCTCCTGTGAAAATGAAACAAAGCCGAGCTATTTATAGAATTGGTCCCTGCGTACTTAGCAAGTACGCATGACCATCCTTCATGCGTACTTGTCTAAGTACGCATGACTATTTGTTCTTCACAAATACGTAAAAATACATCCATGCGTATTTTCTTAGTACAACAAAACATACAAGTTCAAACAGATTACAACTCGATAAAAAAAGATAAATACAACCAGTACTAATACATATAAGACTGAATACTAAACATCAAAAGCTTGATCTTGATCCAGAGTGTCTGTCACCAAAACATGCATCAACAGACTCCCCCTTGATAGCACCTCTGGATATCTTCAGTCTCTTACGAGCTTCCCGCTTGACTCCCGCCACTTAGTTTTGACATGTAATCGTGGCAGAATTTCACTAACTTGTTGTATCGGGTAGCTAGCAGCTTGGTCTACTCGTCTGTATGTAGACAGTATGTGTCCACCAACATGTGTCCACCAACACCTCCAGATCTTTCACCGAAAAGTTGATGAAGACAATTTCATCAAATACCCTGATAATTTCCCGCAAGCTCCTCTTCTCAGTCATCACAGCCTCCTCGGTTACTGGTCAACATACCAGTACCACATGTTTCCCAACACATCTTGAGGGATTCTCCATAGTGGTATGAGGGTCTCACATGGTACAGGTGTGTAGACAAGTCTTTTCAAGTATTTGCGTGTCACCGGATGAATCATTGTCACCGGATGAATCATTGTCACCGGATGAATCATTGTTCTGTCTTTGACACACCTCGGTACTTGAGGCTGAAAGATCTCAAACTTTCCCGACCGTCCTTCTCTTTGTAGAGCTCCCTAGAGACCTATAGCAACCCCATGTGATGTATCGCCACACAGTTCACGGTTAGCTAGGTTGATGAGATCATACTTAGGTAGGGAATTGAATGCTTCAGTAGTAGGTTTCAGGTATTGTACTCCAGCAAACAATCCCTTGTCATTTTCAAATCTCACTGACAGAATCATTCCGGCTGCACCATATTTGTCGGTGTATTATGATTTATACCACGGGGCCTCTGCAGCTTTCTTGATCCACTCCTGAGGTACTTCCCTCCAGGAGGTACCACTGGTGCCTGCTTCCTGATTTGGATTGGTTTTAGGAACATCAGCTGTTGTTTCATTAACATCAATAATGGGAATTGTAGTCTCAACTTGTTCTTGGATTGTAGGGGCCTCAAAAATCTCCCCATCCTCTAACTCATATATCCCTTCACCATCTCCCTTAGGGAATTTAATCACTACATCATTACCACATTCATCCCAATCATCTCCTGAATCAGTTTCTCCTTCTTCTAACTCAGCCATTACCCCAATTATTACTTCTTTATTAAGGTCTGGGCTTGCAGATAGTTCTTCTAATACCTCAGCAAGTGTTTTCCTTTGTCACCACCTCCACCTTGTCTTTGAGAGGACTCCCCTTATGCCGCATGCATTGCTTGTGTAGGCAAGACAACTTGTGGCTCACCTCCACCAGCACCTAAGGGGCTGGCATTAGGATCCTGGTCTTGATTCTTTTCCTTAGTAAGGTCAATGTGATGACAAGTTTCTTCCTCAGCCTTCTTGCTTGTCTCCCCCTGAGGCGTAAGCTGGCTTGTTAGTTTGGAAACTATTTCAACCATTATCTGATGTTCACCCCTCTGTATTAATAGCTGAGTTTCCGTCGCCTTCCTGGTGGCAAAGAAGATATCATTGAGGTTATATTGCATTTTTTGGAGTTCAAAGAAGGATTTCATCTGTTCTTCCATGCTTTGCCATTGATGAGTAAGTCTTGTGTTTGAATCAACTAGCAGATTAATCTGAGTTTGCTGAGTTGCTACTTGAGATTCTAAGGCTGCTATTCTTGAATCCCTTGGATCCACTTCCCTGGCAGTGGAAGCTTCACCGGCTTCATGTATGGTATTGGAAAATAAATCAGACAAATCAAAATTGTGTCCCATGTCTCCAAACTCAATCGAATGTGTCATCGACGGTAAAGTACCAACCATAACAGTTACAGGTAGTGTTGTTGTTGGGATTACTGTGGGTACTGTTGTGGTTGAAACTATAGCGGACTCGGTCATTATGGGGTGGATTGTTGTAGTTGTGATATGGATTGTTGTAGCAGGAAGAGAGACGATTGACTGAGTAGTTTTTTGACTTGTAGGAACAACAATCGGTGTGATTGTCCATCGTCTTCTCTTGCTATAAAGCTGTATTGGAACCTCTGGAGTTCTCTGTGCTTGTACTCGTCCATTAATCTCATCCATTACATCTTGCCACGGGCGATCACATCGGAACTTCTTTCGTTTTTCAATCATATGAGGTTGTTCATTTTTGCTATCAGAACTACCAAGTTGAAAATCAGAATCTAAACTCTGTCTACGTCGTCGTTTGGACGAGGATTCAGGAAGGGATCCCTGAGTATTTTTCCTTGGGTGACTTTGATCAGGTGTGGCGTCTGAATCAGATGATCCTGTTACTGTTCTCTCACTGTCTTCTTCACCGTGACCACCATCACCATTATCACTATAACCATCATCACCATTACTATCATCACCATCACTATCATCATCACCATCACTATCATCACCATCATGTCCAACCTCCTCTTCATCCGAATGTTCACTCAACTCGGTTTCACTATCAACACTGTACCACCTATCATCTACTGGTGTAACATAGGCTTCGTTTATCAAATGATCAAATAACGGTGTGTGCATAGGGATTGGTTCTTCAGTTCTGGCATTTAAGAATTTCACAAACACCCTTTTATCTACACGCTTGACTCTACACGCTTGACTTGTAGCTGATGTCCATTTGGTGGAAGGTTTGGCAAGAAATAATTGATTAGAAGCTGAATAAAATGGGGATACAACATGAATCTAAACCTTGGAGCTGCATTGATTTGATCTAGGATAGACTTGTATACATAACGTGAGAAATTGTATCCTTTGTTCAAAGATAAACCGACCATAGTAGAGGCTAAGTAATGCCACATTGCATCCTTTCCTGTTTTTCAGGCTGATATACACATAATCATCACATGGGCAGAGTAACGCCACTGATCTAAGAACCAAGTCTTTTTGTAGGATGGATACTCTATCCTTCCAACGTACCCCATCCTTTGCCTCTAACACCCATCGATCATATATTCTGGATATGTGGCTAGGTCATTAAACTAAAGTACTAGACGGATGGTATCTTCAGATGTGGCAATCCTTTGATTTGCCACAGTAGTAGTGATCACATTTGGTGTCTGTCGACAATCCAGTTCTGCTGTATCCCAGAATTGTTCCAGATAAGGACGTGAGACTACCGGATTTGCAGAGATTGCATATGATATCCTTGAGCTATTCAGGAAGATCACGATCTCTTGATAATTCAGTGCCGCACCACTCCATTCAGGGTCGGTAAGTGCTAGTAAGTTAAACTCGTCAGTGAAAGGTCTTCGTGCCATATCTGCAATAAATAAATAAAAACAAGATTAGAACAGTTGAAAGATCATAATACAACAGTATTTAGCAGTTAGGATATACTTGATATGGAATGAGTTTGACACTTAGAAAATTTTACACGTCTGCATCATGTGTACTTAGGCAAATACGCGCACACAAATTTTTCCTTGCGTACTGATCAAGTACGCATGAACAAAATCCTTCATGCGTATTTGTTAAGTACGTATGGTCTGAATTAATTGCAAGTCCGAAATCATCATGTCAAGGTGTACAGTCCGTAAATCCTATCCTAATGGTGTCGAAATAGGCACATATACTCAATGTGACCATTTTAGCATCCGTATTAACAATAGTTGACCCCATTTGATTGAACAGGGTCGACGCCAAGTGATGGAGCAAACCCAGATCAAATGGCTAAATTTTTTAGGCTAAAATGATGGATTTTGTGTTAAATGACTTAGAATGATGATTAGAAACTTAAATGATTGTTCAATTTCCCATGCAAACAACTGTCTGAACTCAAAAATCGGTCATCATAAACCCTAGTCTCAAGAACACATGAATCAATGAATTATGGGTGTTTGAACGGTTGGAATTGAGTGAGATTCTCACCAAATGATCCTTAGGTGATGTTAGAACTAAAATCGTGATTAAAAACTTTAGGATTGGTGATTACAAGATGGTTCTATTTTAGTTGAGATTGGCGGAAACAATCACAACTATGCAATGTAAACAGATAAATAAAGAGAATACTGATAGTTGCAAATTGTATTGATCTTCAATGTTTACAAGATTACAGAGAAAACTCCTAGGTGTAAGATACAATACATATAAAGGAACTTAGAATCAAGACAGACCCTTGATTCTAAGGATCAGATCAAACACAGACCGTTGATCTTGGACAGTTACAAACTATACTACTATTGGTAGACAACTAAAAGACAAACTGCAGCAAACAGTTGTATTCAGGTCAAAAGTCTTCTTAGGAATATTTGCAGGAGACTTCAGAAGTGGTTTGTCTGTAATCATCTGCACCAATAACTTTCCTTCTGCTGATAGATGTGTCAGTAGCAAAGTCAAAGCTGCTGATGATTTGCCTATCAGCAGCAACTCTGGACTTCAGCAGATAAGGCTATCCGCGTCATAGTTGTTCATCAGCAGGAGAACTACTATCCGTAACAACTAACCTTATCCGCAACAACTTGTTGGTCAGTGGCAAAACTGTGGAGTCCGTAGCAGTTATACTTAGAGAATTTTGTAACCATCAGTCTTTATATCTACAAACTCCCCCTAGACTGATGCTACCAAAACTCTCTTACTGCCTTTGTTGCTGAAGCTTTTGCATGTTGGCAACAATCCTTGCTGTCTCATAGCCTCTAGGGTCCTTGCTTGGATTGTCAAGAGGAAGTTCAGATAGAGACCTGATGTCGTTGCTTGGCATGCTAAAGATGGCCTTGCTAGAACTTCTCATCTTCTGACCTCTGACATCTGTTATAGTGTATTCATTCTTCTCAGCATTGTAGGACCAACTAGTGAATGGAAAGTGGGATTGGAGAGGTTTAGCATCAATGATCACATCTTTGCTAGGATTGAAGTGATGTTTGATCACTATCAACAGATGCTTCATTCTCTGGCTCATGAGCTTCACCCAGCTCCATTATTCTCTGAAGATTAGAATCTGGAAGCTGCATCACCTCATCAACAGATCTGTAGATTGATCTTTTTACCTTTGTCCTTCCCCTGAAAACCTCAAACCATTGATCTTGATTGTTGTAGATCCAGGTAACAATTTCTCTTGAATCTTCTGGTGTGGTTGTAGGTTTGGTTTTCTTCTTGGGAGGCTGTTGATGAGGAGGAGCTGGGTGAAAGGATTTGGACTCTTTGGGTGGAGAGGAGGGAGGTCTAGGAGGGAGAGTGGAAGTTTGTTGGATAGAGTAAGGAGTGGATGAGGGAGTAGGCTTGAGTTTCTTTTGTTTTCTATCATCAGTTTGAGTGTTCACCCTTTTCTTTGAGCATGTCTTCCCCAATGTCTCTTCCTCTTCCTTCTTGACTTTGACATATAAGGCTTGCAGGTTCATAAAGCTCATGGGACCTAGCCTCTTTCCACTCTCTCCTCTATCCTTTAGGAAGTCCATCATAACATTCCTTTCTTCATGGGTTCTTATGTTGAAAGCAATGGTCTTCTTGGTTTTCTTTTTGGCCTTTTCTTCTTCTTCAACCCTTTTCTTATTTGCCAGTTGACCTTGTTGACCCATGAAGGATCTATAGATTTCTTTATTTGATAATTTCTCAAGGTAGTCTGCATCCTCACCTTGAGAAATCAGAGCTTCAGTCCACTCCTCTCTCATCTCTTTGGCTAGTTCAGAGTCAGTTATCCTGAATTTAGCCTCTTATCTTCTCTTCTTCTCTCTTTCTTCTTCTTATTTATTAAGTTGTTCCTGCAGCTGAAGAGCCAAAGCTTCATCTTCTTGTAGTTGTGCAGCTGCGTAAACCTTAACTTTCAAAGTATCCAGTTGCCTAGCATGCAACTGGATCTGTTGTTCTCTGAGGAGAATGGCAGCTTTCCTTTCTTGAATCTTTTTAAACTCAGCCATCTCCTCCTCTTCTTCTCTTCTCTTTTTTTTTCTTTTCCTTCTCTAACCTTTCTTCTTCTTCTTTCATGATGCCCTTTCCTTTATCTTTATTGGATGCTTCTGCTTCAGCTTCATGGACCACAACAACAGATGTGAGAGATGATGTTGGGATCTCAGCTTCAGCTTCATTGGAAATCTGAGGAACAGACACAGTGGAAGGGACTACTTCACTCTCTTCTTTTTCCCATTCATTCCCATATGCAGCCTTAAAAGCCTATTTAACATTTTGAGTAGCCATTTTTCTTGACTCTACTGCTGCATTCAGTATGACAATTGGTGAGGAGGGAAGGGATAGGTCTGAGTCAGAATCATCATTTGCAATCCATCCCTCCTTTTCAAGAAAAGCTTTGATAAGCTTGATCATTGCTTGACTTTCTAAGGAGTTGATGTTGCAGATGTGTGTCCTGAGCTCAAAGACCTTATACAGGAAATCTGGGTTGAGGAGCAGGATTTCTTGAATGTTGTTAATTTTGAAGGATGATCCATCACACAAGAAGAACTCAAAACCAGAGGACCCAGTGCTTGACCATCCTTGCACTTCCAGGCCCCTGACCACTTCATTGTACAGAAATCTTCTCAAACACAGAACTTGTTCTTCTGTTAAAGCCTTGATCCTTATCAAGTCAAGTCTTGGAGCTAGTCTTTGTTCTGCTGTTCTTGAAGACTCTACAGTATGTTTAGGCTAGGCCACCCTGTTTGCTTCTTCTAGAAACCATTCAAACCACAGCATATTATCCTCCATCAAGACGCATAATCTATCAATTGCAAGTTCTGCTGAGAGATCTGTGGAAGTATTGATGCATCTTGTTAAGTACAGTTCAAGGACTTTGAGTGGATTCAATGTATTCCAATTCAGCTATTCTATTCCACCAAATTCCCATCCAATCCAGAATCTCTCAGATATACCATCATACCCCCAAGCTAGGATATAGTCAAAATTTAGCTTATGTGCAGTCAGTGTGAATTGAGGGGCAATGGTCTGTCTTGATATACTTGCAGCAGCTGGCAATATGCTGAATGATAGAGGTTTGACTTCATCTTCACTTTTATTTTCCAGGACCTCATCAACAACTCTGACCACTAACTTCCAATCCCTAGAGATATCTTCCTCTTCATCTACTGAGTCTGGCAAGTCATGGAGTTGAACAAAAGCAGGCTTGAAGAGTGTACTTTGAAATGCAGCCTGCTCTTGTATCCAGTCATCAAGACTATCAGCATCATCTTCAACAGTAACTATCTCCCCCTTTTGGGTTGCATCAGTGCATAGAGTTTCATCTGTTTGAGTGCCCACTGATACAAGGCAAGGAGTAGTCACATGTGGGCATTTATGGGCTTCATGCATAGAGACTTGGTGCTTTAGTTTGGACACCTCAGCCTCTAGCATTGCCACCCTGGCTGTCAATTCCATGTTTTCAAGTTTCAGTCTGTCCTAATCCACAGTTGTGGAATCCTTGGAACTAGATGGGGCCTTAGGCCTAGCCTCTGCATCCCCATCACCCTGGTTTTCTTGGCACCTGGGATTCCTCTCAGTGAAGAGTGTTTCAAGAGAAACATCCTCACCGTGAGTTACGGTGGTTGGGGACTTAGTGATGTTATCACTGTCCTCCTGGTCAATTGATGTACCAATAGTAGTGATAGCCCTTTCCACATTCACTCTATCATCACTCCCAGAGTGAACCTTCTTAGGTGATGAACTTGGGCTGGGTACATTCGCAGCCAAGTCAATCAATACCTCCGAGATAGTGGTAGTTGGAGAAGGCATATCATCTTGACTAGGTGCCTCTGCACTTAAGTTCAGAGAAGAAAAATAATGAAAGGGCTCAGAAGGTTGTTCTATAGATCTGGGATGTGATCTTGATCCTAATAGAGGAACTTCTAAGGAAGTCTCTCTAATAATTTGGCTATTCCTTTTGATATTCTCATCAGAATGTTGGGAGTCTGAATGAGGGCTTTTAGGTTGAGATTGGGCCTGCGAGACAAGAATAGAAAGAGTCTTCTTACTCCTTTTTCTTTTTCTGGTATAGCTTGCCTCAACTGGGGCCCTGTGTTCCAGTTGGGATTCCAAAACAGGTGTAAGTATTTGTTGTGCCTGTGCACCCTCAATAGGATGCACAGGGGTTCGAACAATGGAAGCAATTTGTTGTTCAGGTTTTGAAGTGGAGGGTGTGGGATCAGTAGCAGCTGGGATTGCTGAACTGTCAGCCTGGGTGCTTTGTATGTTCATCATTGTAGATAACAATGGAACATTGACCCCTAAGAACTTTTTGGAAACAGTTCTCATGCTTTGAAAAATGTTGTTTTTATGCCCCAACATCAGGTAGATTCTTGCAGGTTTTGATAAATCTTTTAGTTCATTATTGAAAACCTCCTGCAAGAACCTTGGGTATATAAAAAATGCATGTTTTGCACCTTCCTGAAGGTTATATCTCAAACCTTTAAATATCAGATGTGCAAAATTAAATCCTTAGCCAGTAACCATACCATGGACATCAGAGGCGAGAGCAGAACTCACTTGATGCCATTCACTTCTCTTCTGGGATATGCATTGAAGAAGAGTGTGGCATAGAAACTTCCATGGAGGACCCATAAGCGCCTTCTCAATGGTGTACTCGTTTTGATTTCCAGTGTGCCCTATGGATACAAAGGTCCTCATATACTCGTCTTTGGTGTATGAGATGTCGGCTCCCTCGTCCTGAAGTTTGAGGTGTTTTCTTAGTGTGGCTTCAGTGACGATGATGTCTTTGCCGTCTACCTTGACTGTGATTTGGGGAATCCCATGTTCGGTAGAGTAGACGGCTGTGTTCCAGAAATCCTCCATATGAGGAATGTAGATGGTAGGGTTGATGGTGAGTGCAAAATAGATCTTTGATCGACAAAGGAAATCGATCATATCATCAAACCCTTCGGATTTCTTTCCTTTAACCAGGTATGCGGTGAGATTGTGGTAAGTTGAAAACCTGTCATCAGGATGGTTTATGTCGACCTCTGCCATTGTCGTTGGATTTGGAGGGAAGGAGGAAGTTTTTGAAAGATGGTTAAATATGAAAAGCTTTTAATGCTTGAGAGAAAATGGTGAGAGTTAGGTTGGAATTGAATGTGAAGAGGTTAAGGAGAAATTTGTTTTGTGTTATAACGGCTGAGGAGGGAAAAAGCAAAGTTACTTGTATAGTACAACCCATTCACTTTTCACTATTTTACAGCTGTAATACACTGTTGCAGTCATGGTAAAGACTGAAAGTACTTTTTACAGCGGGTAAAAGTTAATTTGGACTTATTTTTACCCATCAACAGCAAACTTGGTTCCTGCGGATGGTTAAGCCTATCCGCTACAAACTTGGTTGATGCGGATGGTTAAGTCTGTCAGCAGCAAACTCAATTGCTGCTGATGGATGTAATGGTCCACAACAAAGATGTTGCTGCTGATTGCCCTAAAGCTATCCGCAGGAAACTTGTTCCTGCTGATAACTTAAAACAGTCAGTGGCAAATTCTTTGCTGCTGATGAGTAGACCTGTCAGCAGTAAAAATGGTTGCTGCTGACTTATAACTTTTATTTACAACAAAAGAAAAACACATTTTTATTCAAAAATTTTTACAGACAGATTTTAGTCAAAGTTCATCATACCAATGGATTCAACTAAATATCTAAATTCATCAAAGGGTTTTGTAAACAAGTCAGCATATTGCTCATTGGTATGAACTTTGGTTAAAATAATTCTCTTTTTCTCAGCTTAATCTCTTATGAAATGATACCTGATGTCAATGTGCTTTGTCTTGGAGTGCTGCACCGGATTGTTTGTGATTGATATAGCACTCATGTTGTCAATGTGAATGGGAGTGGCTATGAAAGTCATCCCATAATCCAACATTTGGTTTTGTATGTAGATGACTTGTGCACAGCAACTTGAAGCTGCAATGTATTTTGCTTATGCTGTAGAAGTTGATACACAGGTTTGCTTTTTGCACTGCCATGAAATCAGTCCTTCTCCCAGAAACTGACATCCTCCTGATGTGGACTTTTTGTCCAAGTTGCATCCCCCATAGTCACTGTCAGTGTATGCATACATGTTGAACTTATCATTTTTAGAATACCATAGCCCAACTCTTGGGACTCCTTTTATATATCTAAAAATTCTCTTGACATCTTAAAGATGTGTATTCTTTGGAGCTGCTTGGAATCTTGCACAAAGGCATACTGCAAACATGATATCTGGCCTTGAGGCAGTGAGATACATGAATGATCCTATCATTGCACGGTACTGATGTTGATCAGTGTCTTGTCCATCTTTATCTGGAGTCAGTTGATGGTGCACTTGCATAGGAGTTCTTGCTGCAGAGCAGTCAGCCATTTTGAATCTTTCCAAAATACTCTTGACATATTTGGATTGGCTGATGAAGATTTCATCTATAGCTTGTTTGACTTGAAGACCCAAAAATAAATTTAGTTCACCCATCGAACTCATTTCAAACTTTGAGTGCATCAGGACCTCAAAGTGTTTACACAACTTCTTCCTTGTTGATCCAAAGATGATATCATCAACATAGATTTGTACCAGTAGTATTTCTCCCCCTTCATCTTTGATAAACAAGGTATGTTCAATGGCACCTCTTCAAAAGTTGTTGTTTAGTAGATATCCAGATAAAGTTTCATACCAGGCTCTTGGAGCTTGATGTAAGCCATAGAGAGCTTTGTCTAGTTTAAACACTTTGTTAGGATGTGCATGATCTACAAAGCCTAGAGGCTGTCTGACATATACTTCCTCACCAATCTTCCCATATAGAAAGGCATTCTTGACATCCATTTGATAAACTATGAAACTCTTGGATGCAACATATGCAAGGAAGATTCTGTTGGCCTCCAGCCTAGAAACAGGAGCAAAGACTTCATCATAGTCAGCTCCTTCTTCTTGAGTGTAGCCTTGAGCTACAAGTCTGGCTTTGTTTTTTACTACAATGCCTCTTTCATCTTGCTTGTTCCTAAATACCCATCTTGTGCCAATAGCAGTTTGACCAGGTGGAAGATCAACAAGTTTTCAGACATCATGTCTCTTGAATTGCAGCAACTCTTCCTGCATTGCCTTAATCCAACTATTGTGTTTCAGAGCTTCATCTATCTTCTTTAGTTCAACCTGAGATAGAAAGCAGGAATACATGCATATATTGGCCTCATGAGTTTTGCTTCTTGTTTGAACTCCTTGGTGAACTTGGCCAATGATATTTTCCAGGGGATGTTCCTTGTTGATTCTCTGTGCTGGTACAACATCCAATTGTATTCCTTGCTCAAGATTGCTTTGATTCTGATCAAGGAACTCTTCATTCATGGTGGAAGAATCTTCAATAGCAGCAGCATCATCTACAGCAGATGCCTCTACATCATTTACAGATGTGTCTTGAAGTTCATTCTGATTTTCATTCTCAGAGAGGCTGCTGCTGGTGACATTTGAGAGGCTGGTTCTGGCTTCACTATCAATAGCTTCCCCAACAGATGGGGGATCAATAGATGGTCTTTTTAGTCTTATAGAAGGACTAGTGAACTCCAATCTGTAATCAGTGGAAGATGTGGAAGCTGGTGCTTTGGAAGAGGTAGACTCCATATTTGAGAAAATGAGAGGCTCAAATATTTGGGTGAAGGAGTCTACATCAAAGAGCCAGTCTGGGTCTTTTCCCCGTTCACATGCAATGTGTTCCCTACATTCCATATTGGCTGATTATTCCACAATTCTTGTTCTTGAGTTGAATACTCTGTAGGCCTTGGATTGAGAGGAATAGCCCACAAAGTATCCTTCATCAGATTTGGCACCAAACTTAGGAAGAACCCCATGTGTGATCAGGATGGTGCATGGACATCCAAAAGGTTTTAGAAATCCAATGTAGGGAACTCTTTTGAACCAGAGTTTATAAAGTGTCTTGTTAAGAGGTTTGACAATGAGAACTCTATTCTGCACATAGCAAGCTGTGCTGACTGCTTCTGCCCAGAATGTGAGAGGCAGTTTTGAATCAGCCAACATTGATCTTGCCGATTCAATTAGAGTTCTATTTCTCCTTTCAGCAATCCCATTTTGTTGAGGAGTTCTTGGAACACTGTACTGTCTTTCTATGCCCTTGCTCTCACAAAAACAGTTCAAGGTGTGATTTTTAAACTCTGTACCTTGATCACACCTTATAACTTTCACCTTTTGATTGCTTTGATTCTCAACTCTAAGAATGTAAGATTTAAGAATCTCAACAGTTTCATCTTTTGTTCTCAAGAAGTATACCCATGAAAATATGGTATAGTCATCAGTGATCACTAGACAGTATGAATTCTTGCCCATTGACATGACATTTGTACGACCAAAGAGATCCATATGTAGCAGCTGTAATGGAGTGTCATTTGAATCCAATGTCTTGGGCTTGTGAGAACTCTTGTGTTGCTTCCCTTTTAAGCATGCAATGCAATGATCTTCAAGTTGGAATTCTTTGTTAGAAAGCCCTCTGACAAGATTTCCCTTTACCAACTTGTTAATGGTTTTTACATTGACATGGCCTAATCTCCTGTGCTAGAGAGTTGATTCATCAACTGATGCCTTTGACAGAAAACAAGATACACTACCAAATGGAGTGACCTCATTCATGTCAAGCACATATAGGTTATCTTTTCTCTGAGCAACCAATATGATCTTCTCTGGAGGAGGTTTGTTTAAGCCAGGGGATAACACAAAACATTCTTTATCTGTGAAAAGCATCCAATGCTTTTGATCACAGATTTGGGACACACTCATGAGATTGAAGTCTAATTCTTTGACATAGTTTACTCTTTCAATACTCATCATATCATTGGACGCAGTTCCTTGTCCAGTAATTGATCCTCCTTTTGAATCACTACCAAAGGTAACATATCCTCCATTGAAGTTTATGAAGTTGGAAAGGATGGATCTGTTGCCGGTCATGTGCCTAGAACAACCACTGTCTACAACCCAGATGTTATCCTTGTGACCTGGTTGTCCCTGCACATGAGAGAGATCTAGTTAGAGGGAAGAACCCAAGAACTTGTAGACTTGGGTGAGTGTGTCTTTGGGTCAACAACATCAGTATGCTTGCATTCAATGGAGCCAATGATAATGCTTTGGTGGATAGATACTGGAGTGTTGGCTTTCCATTGCTGAGGAGGTGGTTTTCCAGATCTCTTTGGTCTGTCAGCCGCTGATGTTGCTTTGGCTGCTGACAGATTTTCTTGATCTGCAACAGATTTTGCTGCTGAGGACTTTGGCTTATCAGCAGCATATTTTGTTGCTGCTGATGGTTTTACTTGAGCAGCAGCAGACTTGGTTGCCGATGAAGGCTTGTCCTTTGGTTTCTTGGGCTTCACTTGATCAGCAACATTTTTGCTGGCTGCTGATCTTATAGGATCGGTGATTACAAGATGGTTCTATTTTAGTTGAGATTGGCGGAAACAATCACAACTATGCAATGTAAACAGAAAAACAAAGATAATACTAATAAATGCAAATTGTATTGATCTTTAATGTTTACAAGGTTACAGAGAAAACTCTTAGGAAGCACACTTGTACAAATGTAAGATACAATACATATAAAGGAACTTAGAATCAAGACAGACCCTTGATTCTAAGGATCAGATTAAACACAAACCGTTGATCTTGGACAGTTACAAGCTATACTACTATTGGTAGACAACTAAAAGAAACAAACAGTTGTATTCAGGTCAAAAGTCTTCTTAGGAATCTTTGTAGGAGACTTCAGAAGTGGTTTGTCTTTAATCATTTGCACCAATAACATTTCTTCTGCTGATAGATGTGTCAGTATTGTAGCAGAAGTGTCAGTAGCAAAGTCAAAGCTGCTGATGATTTGCCTATCAGCAGCATCAAGTATTTGATGCTGCTGAGAAGCCTATCAGCAGCAACTCTAAACTTCAGCAGATAAGGCTATGCACATCATAGTTGTTCATCAGCAGGAGAACTACTATCCGCAGTAACTAACCTTATTCGCAGCAGCTTGTTGGTCAGTGGCAAAATTGTGGAGTCCGCAGCATTTGTACTTAGAGAATTTTGTATCCATCAGTCTTTATATCTACAAAAACGGTTTAGGAAAACAAAGATTTTGACAGAAAAATGAGCCTATCGAGTGCACTGTAGTGAGGGGTGTTTAAATGTGGAACAAATGCTCTTTGTGTCATTTTATATAGCTCGCCACTCAGCTCATGCGTACTTATCTAAGTGCGCATGAATTACCTCATGCGTACTTAACAAGTGCGCATGAGTTAAGTCATGCGTACTTGCAAGTACGCATGGGTTAATCTGTGCACACTTGATTAAGTACGTATGATTTAACACTCTTTCGAACTTTAACTCAAAATCTTTTGTTTTCATGAAGTATTTTAAGATGAACATGATAGATACGATCAACTGTTGTTGTAACAAAGACGTTTCCGGAAGTTATGAAAATCGTTCTGGTTTTTAAAGGGTTTAGAAACAAATTGTGCATGAAATCTTTTTGACTTTTTGTAAAGTTTATGCTAAAACATACTGAAAATCTTTTTGTTGTTTTTCTAAGTGAATAAACAAAATACAGAATGATTGAATACTTATAGGGAATGTCTTTTTGGTCAAGTCATAAGCAGAGGATCATATCAGGCTAACACATGTAGCAATAGTGATATAGGATAAATTTCAAAGAAATTGGGATCATCTCATGACATACTTATTTAGAATCAATTTGAAATACATGTCATGTTAATTCAAATTGTTAGTATTATATGATTTGAAACTATAAGTATTCTTGGATCAAATTCATGTGATTTATGGTACCATTTACAGTTCTACAATGTATAAGATATATTTTGCACTAACCGTCAACCCTACCACATACATCCCTCATATGGAGGATTTTTGGAACACCGTCGTCTACTCTACCGAACAGGGGATTCCCCAAATCCAAGCCACGGTAGACGGCAAAGACATCATCGTCACTGAAGCTACTCTCAGAAAATACCTCAAGCTTCAGGACGAGGGGGCCGCCATTTCATACATCAGGGAAGAGTATATGAGGACCTTTATATCCATAGGGTACACTGGAAATTAGAACGACTATACTGTTGAAAAGGTGCCGATGGGCCCTCCATGGAAGTTTCTATGCCACACTCTTCTACAGTGCATATCCCAGAAGAGAAGTGGATGGCATCAAGTGAGTTCTGCTCTCGCCTCTGCTGTTCACGGTATGGTCACTGGCCAAGGTTTCAACTTTGCACATCCCATTTTTGAAGGTTTGAGATATAACCTTCAAGAAGGTGCAAAGCATGCATTCTATATGTACCCAAGGTTCTTGCAGGAAGTTTTCAACAATGAGCTAAAAGACGTTTCCAAACCTGCAAGAATCTACCTTATGCTGGGACATAAAAATAATATTTTTCAAAGCATGAGAACTGTTTCCAAAAAGTTCTCAGGGGTCAATGTTCCATTATTATCTACAATGATGAACATACAAAGTACACATAGGGACAGTTCAGCAATCCCAGCTGATACTGATCCCACACCCTCCACGTTAAAGCCTGAACATCAATCTACTTCCATTGTTCGAACCCCTGTGCATCTTATTGAGGGTGCACATGTACAACAACTACTTACACCTGTTTTGGATGTTATCACTGTCCAACTGGAACACAGGGCCCCAGTTGAGGCAAGCTATACCAGAAAAAGAAAAAAGGAGCAAGAAGACTCGTTCTATTCTTGTCTCACAGGCCCAATCCTAACCTAAAAGCCCTCATTCAGAATCCCAGCATTCTGATGAGAATATCAAAAGGGATAGCCAAATTATTAGAGAGACTTCCTTGGAAGTTCCTCTATTAGGATCATGATCACATCCTGGATCCATAGAACAACTTTCTGAGCCCTTCCATTATTTTTCTTCTCTGAACTTAAGTGCAAAGGCACCTAGTCAAGATGATATGCCTTCTCAAACTACCACTATCTCGGAGGTATTGATGGACTTGGCTGCTAATGTACCCAGCCCAAGTTCATCACCTAGGAAGGTTCACTATGGGAGTGATGATAGAGTGAATGTGGAAAGGGCTATCACTACTACTGGTACATCAATTGACCAGGAGGACAGTGATAACATCACTATGTCCCTAACCATGGCAACTCACAGTGAGGATGTTTCTCTTGAAACACTCTTCACTAAGAGGAATCCAAGGTGCTAAGAAAACCAGGGTGATGGGGATGCAGAGGCTAGGCCTAAGGCCCCATCAAGCTCCAAGGATTCCACAACTGTGGATGAGGACAAACTAAAACTTGAAAATATGGAATTGACGGCCAGGGTGGCAATGGTAGAGGCTGAAGTGTCCAAACTACAACACCAAGTCTTTATGCCTGAAGCCCATCAACGCCCTCCGCTGACTACTCCTTCCCTTGTATCAGTGGGCACTCAAACAGATGAAACTCTATACACTGATGCAACCAAAAAGGGGGAGATAGTTTCTGCTAAAGATGATGCTGACAGCCTTGATGAATGGATACAAGAGCAGACTGCTTTTCAAAGTACACTCTTCAAACTTGCTTTTGTTCAAATCCATGACTTGCCAGACTCAGTAGATGAAGAGGAAGATATCTCTGAGGATTTGAAGTTAGTTGTTAGAGCTGTTGATGAGGTGTTGGAGAATGAAAGTCAAGATGAAGACACACCTTTGTCATTCATCATACTTCCAGCTGCAGCTAGCATCTCTAGCAGGTCATATCCCCTCATTCCCAATTGATTGCACAGAATCCGGAATATGACTCAATTCTATCTTGGGGATATGATGGTCTATCAGAAAGGTTTTGGATTTCATGGGAATCTGGAAAAATTGAAGAGTTAAATTGGAATACTCTAAATCCCTTCCATATCCTAGATCTATACCTTACAAAGTGCATCAACAATTCAACAGATCTTCCTGCTGAACTTTCCATTGGAAGATTTTATGATCTGATGGAAGACAACATGCCCTGGTTTGAATGGTTTCTTCAAGAAGCAACTAAATTGGCTTATCCATCAACTGTAGAGTCTTCAAGAACATCAGAACAAAGACTGGCTCCAAGACTTGACTTGATAAGGAGAAGTGCTTTAATAGAAGAACAAGTTCTATGTTGGAGAAGATTCTTCTACAATGAAATGGTCAGGGGCCTAGAGGTGCAAGGATGGTCAAGCACTGGGTCCTCTGGTTTTCAGTTCCTCTTGTGTGATAGATCATCTTTCAAAATCAATAACATTCAAGAAATCCTGCTCCTCAATCCAGATTTCCTGCATAAGGTCTTTGAGCTCAGGACACACATCTGCAACATCAACTCCTTAGAAAGTCAAGAAATGATCAAGACTATCAAAGCTTTCATTGAAAAGGAGTGATGGCTTGCAATGGATGATTCTGACTCAGATCTATCCCTTCCCTCCTCACCAACTGTTATACTGAGTACAGCAGTAGAGTCAAGAAAAGTGGCTGCTCAAAATGTCAAAGAGGCTTTTAAAGCTATACATGGGAGTGAATGGGAAAAGGAAGAGAGTTAAGTAGTCCATTCCTCTGTGTCAGTTCCTCAGCTTGCGAATGAAGCTGAAGCTGAGATTCCAATAGCATCTCTTACATCTGCTGTTGTGATCCATGAAGCAGAAGCAGAGGCCTCCAATAAAGACAAAGGGAAGGGCATCATGTTAGAAGAAGAAGAAAGAATAGATAAAGAGAAGATAGAAAAAGAGAAGAAAAGAAGAGAAAGAGGAGAAGAGGAGATGGTCGAGATTAGAAAGATTGAAGAAAGAAAAGCTGCCATTCTCCTTAGGGAACAACAGATCCAGTTGCATGCTAGGCAACTGGACACTTTGAAAGTTAAAGTTCCCGCAACTACACAATTACAAGAAGATGAAGCCCTAGCTCTTCAGCTGCAGGAACAACTCAATAAAGAAGAAAAAAGAGAAAAGAAAAGAACAGAAGATGCTAAGTTCAGGATAACTGACTCTGAACTAGCCAAAGAAATGAGAGAGGAGTGTACAGAAGCTAAGTTCAAGGTGAGGATGCAGACTACCTTGAGAAATTGTGAAAGAAAGAAATCTATAGAGCTTTCATGGGCCAGCAAGGTCAATTGGCAAACAAGAAAAGAGCTGAAGAAGAAGAAAAAGCCAAACAAAAGTCCAAAAAGACTATTGCATTTAACATAAGGACCATGAAGAAAGGAAGTTCATGATGGACTTCCTGAAGGCTATAGGAGAGAGTGGAAAGTGGCTAGGTCCAATGAGTTTTATGAATCTGCAAGCCTTGTATTCAAAGTAAAGAAGGAATATGAAGAAAGATTGAGGAAGACAGGATCAAAGAAAAGGGTAAATACTCAAACTGATGACAAAAAACAAAAGAAACCCAAGCCTACTCCCTCATCCACTACTTCCCCTATCCAACAACCTTTCACTCTCCCTCCTAGACCTCCATCCTCTCCACCCAAAGAGTCTAAATCCTCCCACCCAGATCCTCCTCATTGTAACACCCCCAATTTCAACTAATAGAGTTTTACCGTTTGAGAAGAGACGAACCAGGATCTTAGACATTATTTACTTTGAACGACTCTACATGGGACTCAAAATGAAAATGCCATTCAAATCAGAGTATCAATGCGGAAGCGTAAAGAAAGTAAATGCGCAAAATACACGTGCCCAAAACCAAAGTTCAAAAGTCCAAAAAGTCCAAACGTCCAATCAAAAACAAGTACAATAGAATAATTCAAACAAACATAAATAGTTATAATCAAAGCAGTTGAATCCCATGCATGCCCTAACGTGCACCTGTTTCTTATCTTAGCGACCTGAGAAAACATGTAAGAAAATATGTCAACACGAGATTGGTGAGTCCACAGGTTTCAATATAAGTAGATAAGCGTTTACCGGATTTATGTTCATTCAGTACGTATCTATAGGTAGCTAACCTATATTCATGTTCAGCTCAAGCGCTCGCAACTAAAGCTGACTGTTTGTTTATTTCCTCCTGCCAGGTCTATCAACACTGGCGGTGTGAGTAGGCTAACATTTCACCCGTTCGATATCTAATCGAGTTAGCGCGACTAACGCGGGTGGGATTTGTCAAACCCAGTAGTACTACTAAATATTACCTCGCTAAGATCCATATTAACGGTCCGATATTAGTTGAGGACTTTCTGTGATAGCGTGTTACGCTTAGCATTTAATATTGATATCATACGAATTACAAAATCCAAAATTGTTTAATCATGTTTTCTCCCCCAAGTTAAAACAGTAAAAGAGGCCGTGAAAACTCACTTGCGTTGCGTTGTAGGTAGTATCACACAATGGACAAGTTGGAACCATGAGTGTAAGTCTCAACGACTTACGAATGCCCTAAAATATTAAACACATAAATTAGGGATAAAAATGGGAATTGTGATAATGACCCGGAATGAGAAACGTCCTAAAGAAACGCTCTAGTAACTGAGAGTAGATGAACGTGTCCACGGGAATAGGAATTCTTTAATTAGTAATTAGATTATATATACGTTGCGCGACGAATGACAACAATAATAATTATTATATTCAAGCGTTTTGTCATTTACAAAAATTAGGAAAATAATATAATTTAATATATTATTTTTAGTTTCGAAAGGATATTCTAATTACTCATTCGTGGTACAAACTAATAAATATACTATTTTTATGAACGCGATAAATGCGAGTAAATAATATAATTAATTATATTATTTATTTAGTTTCAAATGTTATACGAGGTTACAAAATGATACGAAATAATATAAATCTATATATTATTTAATAATACGAGTCATGGGTTAAAAATAATATAAACATATTATCTTATACGAAGTTACGGTTTGAAAATAATATAACCATATTAATTTTATTTGATAATAACAATACTATTTTATTTATAAAAGTGGAGAATAATATAAAAATGGGTTAACAATTCAAACCCGAGCCTACGGGTTGTTCCCCGGGCTAAAACATATTTATATAATAATATAATATTATAGGGTTTGATTTTTGTATTAAAATAATACAAGAAGAAGGCCCTAAAAATAAAATGCACTAGACCGGACTCGAACCCGGGTCTCCTGCGTATGGGTCATGTGTCTTACTAGGTCTGCCCGCTAGGGTATCGCGTTAGATACCGGATCCAATTGGTTTTAACACAAAGTTCTAGCGTTCATCCCCCCATATGTATACCAAGATCGAAACCCGTCCCGATCCGTCGATTTCGATAATGATCGATCACAACAGCAAAGGGGTTTTGATTACGGTGTATAAGCGAACCTGATTTTAAGTTTAATTGGAAAAACCTCAACTTTTGAATCGTTTAATTCTCTTTTTAGAAATTGAAAACCCTGAGTATAAATACCGAATCAAATTAATCAAATCTGATATTAATACTTATTGAAAACACAGGGCTTTTGATGATTAGGGTGTTTCGAAGCTACTGATATGGTTTAATTTGATTTATGTTGTGTCTAGGATCGAAAGCCCCAAATCGGATTATGGACAAACCCTAGATTCCGGATCACAAACAATTCGATGATATCTGATTAAATTGATAGAGGGCTTTCATTATACAGATGATTACGAATCGAATGGTATGCTTTAATTGTATTAAAACAGGGTTTAGAGTAGGCTTCGATTAAATCGGTTTGTGATGAACCCTAGGTTCTGGATCTTTAAAAATTCGATGTTATGAGTTCAAATTAGTATAGGGCTTTTAATAAAGAAAAGATTTCGAAACTTACTATGTGATTTAATTTTATTGAGGCCGAGCTTAGGATCAAAACCCCCAAATCGATTTATGACAAACCCTAGGTTTTGGATTGGGTTTAATTCGATGTTAATCGATCGAATTGTCTTGGGGCTTTCACTCTATGAGTAAAGCCGAAGCTAAGGGAATGTTTAATTACCAGAATGATGTATGAATTGATGGCGATCGACTACAACGGTCTCCGACTTCGACGAGTTCGATCCCCGGCGACTACGGCTTCAATTCCGATCAGGTTAGTGTGTGCAAAGGACTCAGAGGAGTGCGAATAGAGTGTTTGTAGCGTTTTTTACGAGATTAACACACCAAATGTTCGAATTCGATTGTTTAGTTATGGTGTTCGACGGTTATGGTGTAATGGTCATAAATTTGTTTAATTCGACTCAATGATGGTGTTTAATGTCCAAATGATAAGCGTTTATGGTGTGAATGTGCATGAGAGTTACCAATTCAAACATAAATCGGCTACTAATGCGAATTTGAGTCAAGAATGAAGCGGTTTGACTTCCAGAAGTCAACAAAACTCAAAACCTTCAATTTTGACTTTAGGGAGTCAACATTTTGGTTTTGAATAGTTACATAACTAGTCCATGAAGTTTTAGTTCAAATAATGATAGAATTAATCCCTAAGGTTTAATATTGGATTAACTGGGTTAGGAATTAACTAAATGCTTAACGGAGTTACTAACGGAACTAACTGAAAAGTCCGGATTGTCACATCATCCCCTAGTTGAAAGAATTTTCGTACCGAAAATTAAATAATAATAAAAAAAAATTTCCCGGGATATCACATCATCCCCTAGTTGATAGAATTTTCGTCCCGAAAATTTAAATAGTACCTTGAGAATTTGATGCGGAGTGCTTGAACAGATTAAGATATTTGCGCATCATCTGATCCTCGCGCTCCCACGTGAATTCCGGTCCGCGTTTCGAGTTCCAACGAACTCTGACAATAGGGATCTTATTATGTTTTAACATTTTAACTTCCCTATCCATGATTTCCACGGGTTCTTCGATGAAACTTAACTGTTCATCAATGTGTAGTTCCTCTAGAGGAACTGCGAGTGATTCGTCTGCTAGGCATTTCTTTAAATTTGAGACGTGAAAGACGTTGTGCACACTACTAAGTTCTTCAGGTAGGTCCAGCTGATACGCTACTGGTCTGATTCTCTTCATTATCTTGGAAGGTCCAACATAACGAGGATTCAGTTTGCCTCGTTTCCCGAAATGAATGACACCTTTCCAAGGTGAGACTTTGAGTAAGACCATGTCACCTATTTGAAACTCTAAAGGTATACGACGCTTGTCGGCGTAGCTCGTTTGACGACCACGAGCTGCCGCCATACGATTTCTAATTTGAACGATCTTTTCGGAAGTTTCAAATACAAGTTCAGAACCTGTGAGTTGGCTATCTCCAACCTCGGTCCAACAAATGGGAGAACGGCATTTCCGTCCATAAAGTGTTTCAAATGGAGCTGCCTTGATGCTAGTGTGATAGTTGTTGTTGTAGGAGAACTCCACCAACGGTAGGTGAGACTCCCAAGTGTTACCGAAATCGATCATACAAGCTCGTAGCATGTCCTCCAGAGTTTGGATAGTACGTTCTGTTTGGCCATCAGTTTGAGGATGGTATGCTGTGCTCATATCTAGACGCGTGCCAAAGGCTTTATGTAACGACTGCCAGAAACGAGAAGTGAATCGTGCATCACGATCCGAAATGATAGAGATTGGCACCCCGTGCCGAGAGACTATTTCTTTCAAGCAAGTACGAGTAAGCTTATCCATTTTGTCGGTCTCTTTGATTGCTAAGAAGTGAGCGAACTTTGTTAATCGATCAACGATTACCCATATGGTATCACATCCGGTAGGGGTTTGTGGTAATTTGGTGATGAAGTCCATGGATATTTGTTCCCATTTCCACATAGGAATTTCTGGTTGTTGCAGAAGACCGGATGGCTTTTGATATTCAACTTTGACCTTCGCGCAAGTCAGACACTTACTAACATAGGTGGCTATATCGGCCTTCATCTTCGGCCACCAATATAGTACCTTTAGATCATGGTACATTTTGTCGGAACCTGGATGTATTGAGTAACGAGATTTATGAGACTCATCCATAACTAGTTCTTTTAGGTTTCCAAATACTGGAACCCATATTCGCTCAACAAAGTAGCGAATACCGTCATATTTGACTTCAAGTTGTGCTTCCAGACCGCGTGTACTTTCCAGCGGTAGATTTTCTTCTTTTAGGGCTTCGAGTTGAGCACTACGGATTTTTTCAGGTAATCCGGGGTGAATAGTGAGCTATAATGCTCGAACTCGTTTGGGTTTCGTTTCCTTTCGACTCAGGGCATCAGCTACAACGTTAGCTTTGCCCGAGTGATATCGGATCGCACAATCATAATCGTTTAAGAGTTCGACCCAACGACGTTGTCGCATGTTCAACTCTTTCTGCTCGAAGATGTGCTGAAGACTCTTGTGATCGGTGTAGATGGTGCATTTGGTACCGTACAAGTAATGTCTCCATATCTTAAGTGCGAAGACTACAGCTCCCAACTCTAAGTCATGAGTGGTGTAGTTTTTCTCATGAACCTTTAGTTGACGTGATGCGTATGCGATCACCTTTTCGCGTTGCATTAAGACACAACCCAGACCCTGAATAGATGCATCACAATACACTACAAAATCATCCGTTCCTTCCGGAAGAGCTAAAATAGGTACACTGTAGAGTCTTTGTTTAAGATGTTGGAATGCTGACTCTTGGTTATCGCCCCAATTATAGGCTTTACCCTTTTGAGTTAAAGCAGTGAGAGGTTGAGCAATTTTTGAAAATCCTTCGATGAATCGACGGTAATATCCAGCCAATCCCAGAAATTGCCTCACCTCAGTCGGAGTCGTCGGTGCTGCCCAATTCTTGATGGCTTCTATCTTTGATGGGTCGACATGTATTCCTTTCTCGCTAACCACATGCCCTAGAAACTGAACTTCCCGGATCCAGAATTCACACTTGGAAAACTGTTAGGACATAGATTTGTAATGACAAAAGCTTGTAATAGTTAGATTTTATGTCTTTATGTTTTGTCATGAAATTGTAAAGTTGCTAAGTGTTTTTAGTAGTAAGCCTAGAGGCGAACTTAGTTAAGTTCGCCTGACCTATCAGAGGCGAACTTATTAAGTTCGCTTAGGCATAGCTGAGGCGAACTTGTTAAGTTCGCTTAGTCTGTTTCAGGCGAACTTAACTAAGTTCGCTTACAGCAGTTTTGGTTCTATATATATGTGTTACAGAGTCATTAGACAGAGTTTTGAACAGAGGTGAACAATTGTCTGATTGAGTCTGTAACCATTGTTATTCTGAATATAATCGAGAAGTTTATTTACGCGTGTTGTTTTGGATTGTCGGTTAGTATACAAATCGGTAACACGAAGGATTCCGCACTTCGTGTTATATCAACGTCATATCACGAGTTTGATCAGTAGCTGAGTTACCTGGACCTACAAAAACTTAGCATACAGTTGCTCTCGCTTAAGTAATTCCAAAATTAGGCGTAGATGTTCCTCATCTTCTTCCTTGTTCTTGGAATAAATGAGGATGTCGTCGATGAAAACGATAACGAAATGGTCAAGGTAAGGCCTACACACACGGTTTATGAGGTCCATGAATACCGCAGGTGCGTTGGTTAACCCGAAAGGCATGACCATAAATTCGTTAAAATTCATAATCCTACGGATCAATTTCCTTAAATTCCATCAATTCGCTGAGAAATCATGAATTTTGAAGGTTTCGGTTCGTGTTTGGTTGAAGACTGATTGATTCTGTTACAGCAGTTTAAGCGAACTTGCTGAGTTCCTGTTCAAGCGAACTTAGCAAGCGAACTTATTAAGTTCGCTTCTCACATTTCAAGCGAACTTAGCTGTTAAGCGAACTTACCAGATTTCCTCCTTAAGCGAACTTGTCTTGTTCGCCTGATATTAAGTTCGCTTAGTACTCCCTAAAGCGAACTTATTAAGTTCGCCTGAGGGTAAAGAAGTTCAGTACTTAGAAAATTTTTCAGAATTTTTTTTTAATATGGCAAATATGGTTCAAGTCACAAACATGTTCAATTATGACAATGAGATTGGAACATCTCAAAAACCTCCGAAGTTGCTGAATCTATCTGATTATTCAAATTGGAAAGATCGGTTTGACCAATTCGTATCTTTTACCGATACTAGTTTGTGGATTCCAATTTTGGAAGGATAACACACCCTACTTATTCATGGATGGGAAAAGATGATGTTCCAAAACTAGTGTCTGCTTTATCTACTGAAGAAAAGTTGTTATTTGATCAAGAAAAGAAAGCAATGGCTAGCATTTCGATGTCTCTACCAAAGGAAATTTATCACAGTTTTAAACAGTTCAAGTCTTCTCAACAGCTGTGGGAAGCTCTACAGAAAAGGTGTGAAGGGAGTTTAGATGTGAAGAAAAGTAGAAAAGAGTTACTAAAGAAGCAGTTCTTAGTTTTTAAACATTTTCAGAATGAATCTTTGGATGATCTTGCTACAAGATTCTATCATCTTCTTAGTGAACTGGATAGTGCATCTGTGGTATATGAGACTGAGGAAATAAATGATAAATTCTTGGAGGCTTTACCATCAAAGTTTGATGTGTATACGGTTTTGATCAAGGAAAATGTTAAGTACAAAACCATGTCTCTTGAAGAAGTTCTAGGGAAGATCCAGTCACATGACATGAATTTGAAAAAGAAAGAGACTAATTTGGAGCATATCCAGGATCCCTCGATGTATTTTGCCAAATCTGTTGGTAAATCTGGTACTGGTGTAGCATTCTTTTCTGGTGATGCTCAAGAGTCTACAAATGATCAGTGTTCTGGAGTTCCAACTTATTCTGGTCATACAATCCATTCTGGATTTTCTGCTACTACTGCTTCAACATCATCTGGATCTCATGTGAATCAGAAAGTTGCTGATGATTATTTGGCTATGTTTTCTTCATTTATGGCATCATATGAGAATTTCATTGGAGGAAAAATACATGATCCTGAGGTAATAGAAGATGATTTCAGACAGATTGATCCTGTTGATCTGGAAGAAATGAATATCCAATGGAATATGGCCATGTTGATGCGACAGGCTAAAGATTTCTTGAAGAGAACTGGTAGGAAATATATTGGTTCAAATAGTCGATCGCGTATGGGGTTTGATAAGAGCAAAGTTAGGTGTTACAACTGCCAAGAGTATGGTCATTTTGCTAAGGAGTGTGTGAAACCAAAGGTAGAATTTGATTCTCAAAAGAAGCAATCTAACTTTCAGCATAATAGGAATCAGTCACATGGTTCATCTGGTAATCAAAATCATGGTCCTTCTGGTAATACAAATCATGCATCTGCTTCATCAGCTTTAGTTGCTCAAAATGACGAAAACTATGATTGGGGCATTCATCTGGAAGATTTGGTGGGTGCTGTGAGTCAGGCTTTTGTCGCAGAAATTCATTCAGAAAAACCAGAAGAGTCTACTGATGATGAAAGTTCTAGTGATGATTCGTGTGATGGTGATAGTGTTCCAAGTGTTGACGATGAGGAAGAAAAAGGGGAAAATACTGATTCTGATGCTGTGTCAGGGGTTGATGAGGAAGAAATTGTTCTTACAGAAAATGCGTCTGTTGGTGAAGATTCAGAAAACATTCCGATTGCCAAAGTATTCATGGCAGACATGTCTGACCCGACTAAGGTAAAAGACTCTGTTTGTCATATATTTTGTACTAATTGCATTTCTGTTAAAGATAAACTACAAAAAGTCATGGATGATAACACCAATTTGATTTGTGACATGAAATCAATGCATTCAGTAAATCAGAAACTGAAAGATAATGATAAACTGTGCATTGATAGAATTGAGTCTTTGAAAAGAGACTTAAATTCTCTTGGGTTAAAATAAAAAGAGCAGGGTTATCATCTTGATATGGCTTATGCTGAAATTGAAAAACAAAATGAAGTAGTTGCCCAAAAGAACAAGGAAATTTCGGAAAAAGAATCTGAGGTGATAAAGTTACATAGAAAGCTGTAACAGTTTGAGAATTCATCTGTAGTGTTGGTTATTTTAATGCTAATGCTGATCCCACAAAAAGGGTTGCTGGTATTGGGTTTGTTCCTCCTCCATTCAATGGGAATTATGTAGTTGAGCCTGAAATAATTCATGAAGAGGAGATTGATCCCAAGACAGTATTAAAAGTGAATCCAGTGACGGGTGAAGACATGGTGTATGATTCTGATACAGAGGATGAAGTATTTGATGATTCAAAGGTTGAAGGCATTCTGAGAGAGGTGAAAATTGATGAACCAAAGATTGTGAAGAATGTTACTCGGGATAGGTGCATTTTGACAGAACCTGAAGAGGTGAAGGTGGTTCAAACTAAACTTTCACCAATATTAAAGTCAAGTGGGTTTGTTGCGGCTGGTTTTCAAAAAGTGAATTCTTCAAAGGTGCCAAAACAGACTTATGTTCCTAAGAAGCCGGTTAATTATTCTGGGCATTCATCCGAAGCGTCTTCTTCTGATGGTTCTTCAAATTCAAAGAAAACACCTTATTTCAGAACTTATCAAGAAAGACATGTGTGCTTTCATTGCAATGAGCCTGGTCATATTTTGATTAATTGTCCATACAAGAACAAGGGCAAACTGAAGATTGTTCCTTCACAACCGAAAGTTGTGAAGATTCTGAAAAGGAAAGATGAGGGAAAATCGTCTTCTAGTTTGGGAAAATATATGACAGGACGATCTTTTGTTAATTCTCCTAGAATTAAACAACAGAATACATTGCATGTTAAATCTTTTGTATGCAGAGAAAATCTTGATATTCCAAAAGTTGGGATTTCAAAAGATACTTTTCAGGAGGTTAAATTGTCAAGACCTCAAAGAAGACGGAGAAACAGAAAATTAAAGAAAAATTTGGAAACATGTGAATCTGAAAATAATTTTTCAAATAATGTTTCTAAAAATAATAAAAATGGTTCTTCTTTGAAAAGGTCTGATTATCAAACTTCTGTTCCAACAGTGAATGATAAAATTGATTGTAAATTACAAGAAGTAGTTTATTTTGATCAATCGGGACGACCCAAGACCACGATGGCTTGGGTTCCACTTTCTAACTGATTCTCGTTGTTTATGTAGGGACAACCAAGGAGGACTATCAACAATACATGGTATGTGGATAGTGGTTGCTCTCGACATATGACAGGGAATGTGAAATTGCTTGAGGATGTGATTAAAATTGATGGTGGTTATGTCGCTTTTGCGGGTAATAAAGGCGGGTACATAACATGAAGCTAGCTCACATAAACTACAGGAAGATGAACTACATTGTTAGGAATGATCTTGTGCTTGGTATTCTGAAAATGAAATTCTCAGTTCCTGATGATTGTATTCCGTGCAAGAAGGGGAAGCAAAGAAAGAAATCTCACAAATCAAAATCGACAAATTCTATCGTAACTCCTTTGGAATTGCTGCATATGGATTTGTTCGGTCCAATAAGTATTAGGAGCATTGGTGGGAAATCGTACTGCTTGGTAGTAACTGATGATTACTCCAGATTTTCATGGGTTAAGTTTCTTTCATCTAAAGCTGAAACCACTGAGTTAGTTCAATACTTAATCCTGGGTTTGGAGAATTTATTAAATCTAAAAGTCAGAAGAATCAGGAGTGACAATGGCAGCGAATTTAAGAATAGCAAAATGGGCTTATTCTATTTACAAAAAGGAATTCATCATGAATTCAGTGCGCCATATGTTCCTCAACAAAACGGTGTTGCTGAACGAAAGAACAGGACGTTGGTTGAAACAGCTCGCACGATGCTTGCAGATTCTAAGCTTCCAGTCACCTTTTGGGCTGAAGCTGTCAATACTGCGTGTCATGTTTTGAACCGGGTCTTGACCGTCAAGCGACATAACAAGACTTGCTATGAATTGTTAAACAATCGAAAGCCGAATCTGGAATACTTACTACCTTTTGGTAATCCGTGTACCCTACTGAAGGTTCGAGATGTCCCGACAAAATTCAGTGCGAAGGCTATTGAAGGGATTTTTCTGGGATATGTGGCTAATTCGACTACCAAGAGGGTTTATAACAAAGAGACACGCCAAGTTGAAGAATGGTTCCATATTGACTGTTCAAATCGGTCTTTACCACAAATGGTGATTGGTCCAGATTGGGCATTTGATTATGAAAACTTATTCAAGTCTTTTCATTTACCTTCTGACATTTCTGATGAAGATGCTGCTGTTCTTTATGATTCTTGTCAAGATGCACAGCATAATGGATTTCTACCAAATGCAGTTCCCAATTCATCGATTCCATCTATTTCTGCTCCCGATCCTAATGTTGCTTCTTGTTCCGGTCCACAAGATTCAGAGAGTGAGGAGGATAATGCTATTTTTCAAGATTCTTCTGCTGATCCGCTGTTGAGTGATGATCCATTACCTTCGACACAGGATCAGGGGGAGATTCCAACAAATTTAGACTCGGAAATTCCAATTCCTCAAGATTATTCTTATCAATCTGAATCTACTCAAGTTGACGTGTTTCCGGTTCCTGGGGTCGCATCCATCAAGGAACTCAAAAATCACCCGATGACAAATATAATTGGAAATTTACAGGATGGAGTGAAAACTCGTTCTCTTGTTGACAATACTTGTTTGTATACTTGCATTAAAGATTCTGGTGTTCTTGATGATTGCTCACATTCTTGCTTTATTTCACAGGTTGAACCCAAGAATGTAGAGATGGCTTTAAATGACAATAACTGGATAGAAGCTATGCATGAAGAACTAGCTCAATTTGACAAACTGAAGGTTTGGAATCTGGTTGATTTACCGAAAGGTGCATATCCGATAGGAACCAAATGGGTGTTTAAATGTAAAAAGGACGATCGAGGTGTCGTGGTACGCAATAAGGCAAGATTAGTTGTCCAGGGTTTCAATCAACAAGAAGGAATTGATTACACCGAAGTTTATGCGCCGGTTGCGAGGCTTGAAGCTATAAGGCTGTTTCTAGCTTTTGCTTCCTTTAAAGGTTTTAAGGTGTTTCAATTAGATGTCAAAAGTGCATTTTTATATGGAAAGGTCAAGGAGGAAGTCTATGTGTGTCAGCCGCCGGGGTTTGAAGATCCACTGAATCCGAACATGGTTTTCAAACTAGATAAGGCCCTCTATGGTCTTCATCAGGCTCCTCGTGCGTGGTATGAGACTTTATCCACACATCTTTTGGCGAATGACTTTGTTCGTGGAAAGATAGACTCGACCTTATTCATAAAGAAATCAGGGGGAGATTACCTGCTGGTACAGATTTATGTGGATGATATTATATTTGGCTCGACAAATGAAGGGTTGTGCAAAGACTTTGAGGGTGTTATGAAGTCGAAATTCGAAATGTCTGCTATGGGAGAGTTATCGTTTTTCTTAGGTTTACAAGTAAATCAAAAGGAAGATGGTTTCTTTATTAATCAGTCCAAGTATGTCAAAGACATCTTGAGCCGGTTCAAGATGGAGGACTGTACTTCATACGATACTCCAATTCCGGTCAATCATAAGTTAAATTCTGACCCGGAAGGAAAAGATGTGGACTGTCGACTTTATAGAGCTATGATTGGATCCCTCATGTACTTAACCACTTCAAGGCCGGATATAATGTTTGCTGCGTGTATCTGTTCCAGATTTCAGGTAAAGCCAAAAGAATCTCACTTAATTGCTGTGAAAAGAATCTTTCGGTATTTAAAAGGAAAACAACGTTTAGGGCTATGGTATCCTCATGGTTCTAACTTTGATTTCAATGCTTATACTAATTCTGATTTTGGTGGTTGTTGTCTGGACAGGAAATCTACAACAGGTGGTTGCCAGTTCTTAGGTAATCGACTTGTATCCTGGCAATGCAAAAAGCAAACCATAGTCTCGATTTCAACATGCGAAGCAGAATACATCGCTGCTGCAAGTTGCTGTTCACAGATCCTGTGGATACAACAACAATTGATAGATTACGGTTTGAATTTCACAGGAACCCCTATGTTTATTGATAATAATGCTACTATGTCCATAACGAATAATCCTGTTAAACATAGTAAAACTAAGCACATCGAAATTCGATATCATTTTATTCGTGATTGTGCAGAGAAAAGGTTGATTGAACTGGTCAAGGTATACACTGACGATAATTTTGCTGATTTGTTCACTAAGGCATTTGATCGTACCAGGTTTGAGTTCCTAATTAAAATGATTGGTATGATAAATCCCGAATAAAAGCTTTTCAAAATCAGAATCAGAATTTCATAGAAAATTTTGTTTTTAATTTCTTTTATTGCTTTATTACATTTCTGCATTTACATTTCAGTCAAAAAGTTCTTAATTTATAAAAAGTCAAAACAAATTGAAAAATATAAAATTTGACATCATTTGAAGTTAGAGAAGAAATGATAGTACATCAGTGATTAGTTCATTTCACACGACCTTAGTAGACCTTGATATATGAATGATTAAAATAAGTTGATCTGATCTAAATTTCAAAGTCTGCATAAATAAGAAATGATAGTGTTATGAATGTTCTATTCTTGATAATTTGTTTTAAAATTTGTTTATAAAATTTGAAACTTGAATTGTTAATAGGCTAAAAGCGTTTTGAAACTAATAGTAGTGTGAAAATTAAATATAATATGATTATATCTGTGATTTAAACCCATTTTATGCCTGGGTGTGTGTGTTAAAAGATCACTATCAGATACAGAATATTAGCTTTTAATAAGGATTTTCCTATGAGATCAGTTTCGGGTTATGTCCTTAGCACTATTCATTCGATTTGCTTCAGTGCCCATGTCCCGAAAAGCATGCAATTTGAAGTATAATCAAGATATGTACTTGACAACATCTGTCAATCATATACTAGCCCTTGGATCATATTGATACATTATCTTTACTGATTCCATTGAATACATAATCCAGATAACAGTTGGATTCTCGTACCTGTATCTTATGATTCCACAAATATAAGCCAAAACATTGAATCATTCGATTCTGAATCCCATTGATTTCTATACAATCCAATTTGGATTATGCTATTCATGTGCTAAGTGATGTCTCCTCATTCTGAATATTCGGAAAATTTTTAGTAAAATCTTATATGTGTCTTGAAGATAGTGCATTTATTTTCTATTTGGCATATATGTGGGGTACACGTTGTTTATCATCTAAATGGTACTAAATCACATGAATTTGGAGAATAAACGCTTATAGTTTCAAATAATATAATATTGACAATTTTAAGCATTCAGGCTTTATATTTCAAATTCGGTATAAATAAAAGAGCATTTCATAACCTGATCTCATTTACTTTGAAATTTATCGCGTATCATTTCAAATGTCATTCAAATTGAATGAGCTTCAAAATGAAAAAAGATGCAAAGTGCACAAGACTAAGTTTGAAGGCTTCATACTATAGGTTACCCTTTATTATTCATAATATGTGTGATGAATTAATTGAATACTGATATGATCTTCTTGCTCATGATGTTCAAACCAAAAATATGTCATTTCAGTTTATTCAGAGAAAAATCAAAAATATGTGATTTTGTTTGTACAGAGAAAAACCAAAAATATGTGTTTCCGTCTGTATAGATAAAATTCAAAAAGATTTTATTTTTACTTTCCATGAAAATTCCAAACTTTTATTAAAATTGTTCGGGATTGGATCGAATATTGCTGATGGAAGTTCGGGATTTGAAAGTTTGAAGTTGGTAAATTTTGTTCAAGGCAAAAAGGTTGAAAAAGCAATTAAGTTCGCCTGTGTACAGTGAAGCGAACTTAATATGTTCGCTTAAATCGGTGAAGCGAACTTAATCTTCTGTCTGAGGTGAAGCGAACTTAAGGATGAAGCGAACTTATCTTGTTCGCCGAAGGATTGTTAAGCGAACTTAACAAGTTCGCTTAGTCAAGCGAACTTATTCTGTTTAAGATTTGTTTCAGGCGAACTTGTCATGTTCATCGTCTTCATCAGAACAAGCGAACTTATCCCAAATTTCTCAAACTTTTAGATCTGTGTTGTGAGTGCTATTTTTTGGTTGTTTCTTGATCGAAATCTCATTGCGAATCTAACAAAGGTAATTTCGTTGGATTTCATCCGCCATATTGAGCGTATTCGATGGTTTTTGATTTCGGTTTTCGTAGGACTGTTTCAAGCCTGATTTTGACCTAATTTTTGACCGTCATATAAAATTGAACCTCATTGTTGGTTAGATAGTGATATTCGATTGATTGTATAGGATTATTTCATGATTTGATCTTGTTTTGCCGAAAATTGAAATCTCTGTGTTTGAATTTGAACCGTCTCAGGTTCAAGCGAACTTGTTCGAAGCGAACTTGTTCGAAGCGAACTTGTTCGAAGCGAACTTGTTCGAAGCGAACTTGTTCGAAGCGAACTTGTCAGGCGAACTTAATAAGTTCGCCTCTTGCACTACTAAGCGAACTTATTAAGTTCGCCTAGTGGTCAGAAGTGAAAAAGAGTTGTGATTTTTTTTCTGTTTGAAATTTTTTTTAAATTTTTTTTGTTTGAATTTTTTTTAATTTTTGTTGTTGTTATTGTTTGTGTGTCTTCTTAAACGTGTGTTTCATATATGTGTACATGTTCTAATGTTTGTTAAGTTGTCCAATTTTTTCACAGATGGCTCGACGTGTCGAATACAAGCATAATCAAGTGGCTTTATTAGATCCTAATTTGCCGGAAGCTGTTCATTTTCAAGGCATAATCAATTTTCTAAATCGATCAAGATTGCATGTTGCATTATCTGCGGATCCTTATATCAGCTTGGTGTATATACAACAATTCTGGGATACCGTACATCAAGATATTGACGTGGAACCGCATGTCCTTCGTGCCACAGTCAATAATACCGAGATTGCAATTTCAGAAGCGACAATTCGTGCTGCTCTTGCTTTGGGTGGAAATGCTGAAGATCCAATTTCTTATCCTAATACTCTTATTATGGGTTGTTTTCAAAGGATGGGTTATCGTGGACGACAAAATGATACTCAAGCTCGGAAAGGTGGATTAGTGGGAGAATGGAGGTACTTTATGCATGTGATTATACAATGTATTTCTCCACGAAAAGCTGGTACAGATGGCTTGAAGATGGCACTTCAAACAACAATGGTGGCTTTAACATTGAATAAACGATTCAATTTTCCACTGTATTTTTATCGGGAGATGGTCATGCAGATTAATCCAGCTGAAGGTCAAGGTTTTTTGATGTATCCAAGATTTATTCAAATGATACTCAATCATCTTATTCCGGATCTGCCACACCATGCTATCAGATTGACTTTGACACCAATGTCAAAACGTATCTTTACCGATTGTACAAAGGTGAAACAGCAAAATGCTACGTTGATTCCAGTAAATACTCCACTGTTTGGGCACTTAATCAATCCTGATTATGTTGCACCACTGAATGACAATTGGTTTCATCCTGATGAACTTGCTCAAGTTCAAGGAGTTAATGTTCAACCACAACCACAACAGCAACAACACCAACAACAACCACAACAACCACTACAACAAGTTCAACCCCAACAGATTCCACAACCACAAATTCAAATTCCTATTCCTGAACAAGTTCCTATTCCACAAGCTGAAGTTAATATTCCTATTCAGGAACCAGTTCTAGAAGAGGTCGTTCATGATCCTGATCACGATCTAGGAATGAACATGGATGATTTTGTTGATGATGCTGTGAACTCGCCCATTCATGAACAAGAAGGGAATGTGGTGACTGAAGCTGAGTCAAGTTCCAGTTCAAGTGATACTTCATCATCTGATGATGACAGCACTGCTTCTGATGAATCTAGAGATTTTTCTCCAGGTCATTATGAACGGTTGGCTGCTATTCCACTGGCTAATGCTGGAAAACGCATTAAATCTCAAGCCAGACGACCACGACGCAAGTCTGTTCGGGATCCTCCTTCCGGATCAGTTCTTGGAAAAAGATCGTTGGTAGATGAAAGTTCTGACACTGATAGTGACTTTAATCCTGATCCTTCACGACAAAAGTTAATGTCTGCTTCAATTGCGGCTGCACAATCTTCTCAAGGAGTTGAGGATGCAAATTTTGTTGCTTCTCTGATTGTTACTCCTCCAAGATCTAAGGATCCATCTCCAGTTCCATCTCTGTCACACCCCGACCGATGGCGGAATCATCGAGGCGGACAATGTGATGATTGTTCATAAGCACATGATCTACTAAGGTTGCATAATTCATTAATAAGATTTGAATTCCAAATATCCAAATACAATTCAAGTTACAACACCCTATTCTAGAATATTACACATAATTATTTTACTAGGTCCAAAAGCCTTATGTGTAGCACCTTCAACACATAGTCACACAATCACATATCTTCACCTGAAACGTAATCCAAAACAAGTGTCAACTACGAGAGTTGGTGAGTTTACATACGTTTAAATACAGTAAAAGTTTAGTTAAAAACGTTTATACAATTCATAGTTTGACATGGTATGATATGGCATAATGTGGAGAATTCACTATATGTATACCAATTGTAAGCATGTAATTATGTATATAAGCATAAAGGTTTAACGTGATAGGCATAGCATACCGCTACCCTAAAAGTGATAGGCATGGAATCAAGACTATGTGGGTTACACATAATTTAAACCATCCTAAAAGTATTCATAGCATAACAAGTGATCAAGCACAAAAGCACAATAATCTACACATGTAAACACAAGTCGAATTGTATGTAAGTAAACACGGATTACGTCTCACCCCAAAATGTATAAAAATGTAAATAGGGGATATGTAACTCACCTTGCAAGCGGGTATTTGTCCACGCGTGTAGGTGATAAGTATGTTGAAGTCTAAGCACAATGAAACCCTATGTAGATAAATGGGTATTATTGTATGTTTATATCTATGTGCGTATTCGTATTTAAATGGGTGTGGGTTTTATAATAATATCCTTAATATTTGTTTGTATAAAATGTGGTAGAAAATGAATATGGTTTTGTAAGACTTTGACTTATAAAATATTACATTTTTAAATAATTAATCATTATGTTTAATGTATTTAAACAATAAAAATAAATAAAAAGATAAGTCTTTATTTGACTAATTATGTTGATATTTTGTATATATTAAAATTTACTTTAACATGTTTATTAAAAAGAAATATTGCTAGTGTTTATATATAAATAATGAGACATTTTATATATTAAGTGTATTTTAATAAGTTTATAAAATGTTACAAGATTTATAAAAATATAGAACATTTCATATTTAAAAATGTAATTAAATAAGTTTATAAAAATATTACAAGATTTATAAAAATATAGGACATTTTATATCAAAAAAAAATGTAATTAAATAAGTTTATATAAATATTACAAGATTTATAAAAATATAGGATATTTTATATATATTATAATGTATTTTAATAAGTTTAAAAAAAATGGGATGGTTTATAAAAAAATGTAGTTTAATCGATTTTTAAATTAAACGAACAAGTAACCCGACTCGTTTTAGTATTTATTGTATAAAAATGGTATTAAAATAAGTTAAGATATTTAAATAAAATAAAAAAAATGAAATCAGAAGAAAAATGGGGTTGGGCCGGAGGCCAGCAGGCTCGAACCCGCGACCTTGAACATAATCGCACACAACACTGACCAGCCGGGCTATAGCCCATCGCTGGTCAGGAACATGTTAATTAATTTATAACCACTTAGGGTAACGACCACTAGTTCTCGGCAACGACCAGGATTGGTGTCCGGGCAATTTCGTTTGGCCGGGAATCAGTGGGTTACGGTCCGGATTATGCTCGGAATTGCTAGTACTAAGATAAACGAAGGGTAGGGACACGAAATGCAGTGCTAATACCTGACCGAAGTGGTCTGCGGAGTCGAGAACGAAGCCGAGAGTATCCCGAACTGGAACTGGACCTTGGGGTCGAATTGAAGCTTCTAAGGGGGCTGGGGAGTTTCGCCTGGATGTCGTGAATGCAGAGGTATCCTCAATTTAGAGAGAGAGTAGACAGAGAGGGAGAATGGAGCTCGAGGAGGACCGGGTATGGTCATTTATACTCGAAGGGATTCCGAATGATGGAACCAGAAATTGGCTCCGCAATTGGGTTCGGACAGGTCATACAAAGCGAACGAGACCGGTCTTAGCCGTGGAGGTACTGTGTGTCGGCCGAATTTCATGGGCTTGACTTCGGGGATTAATGGTGTCGAGGGATTTTGATGATGAAAAGGTAAATTGGTCGGGGGAACGTGGTCGCGTGAGGACGGCGAGTACAATGGTGCAGGTTTTAGGTGTCGAGGGATAGAGGGACAGGGCTGTCGGGGCTCGCCGGAAAGGTTTTGGTCCGCCGGACAAAGGAAAAGGGTGACCGGAATTGCGAATTGGGTCTTGGCAGATTTAGTCCCTGTAGTTTGATTTTGTTTTAATTCGACCCCTGAGATAATTACGGATGAATCCTTGTGGTTTGATTTGCCCACATTTAGTCCCTTAACTGATTTCTGTTTTATAACCTTGTAGTTTAATTAATTACAAAACGACCCCTAAACTTTTTATTAAATAAATTAATTTGATTTCTTTTAAATAAATTTTAACTTAATATTATATTTATATGTTTTTATAAACTTATTTTATTAAAAATTATTTTTAAATAATTATTTTATTGAAATAATACATTAAATTATTTATTTAAATTATTAAGTTTATTTAACTTAAATTCTTTTAAACTAAATAAAACTTAAGTATATATAATTTTATAAAACTTATGTTTTTATTAAAATTAATCATTTTGAATGGTTAATTTAATAAAATTGAAAACCATTGATTTATTTATATAAATTATTTAATTTAATGAAATAATTTATGTAACTTATATCTTTCAAATATATTTTTTTTTAAAATTTAATTTAAAAATACATAAATTGTAATTTGTCAACACGCCAATTTGTATAAATTTGATTAAATATACGTGTATATGTTTTGAAATAAAATGTTAATATTTACACGATAAATTACACAATGAAAATTTTTGAAATGTCACAGTCTCCCCAAGTTGAAGGAATTTCGTCCCGAAATTCGATTAGCGACGGTTATAGAAGCGGAAAAAGGGATGCCAACGGACTTAGAATAGAATTAATCACAAAAGAATGACCAGAGGGAAATAGAGTAGGATAACGGATGCTAGCTTAATTCGAGTCGAGTTGTCAATTAGTTGATTTAACAGTGTAATGAGATTTATGCATTTAAGTGTTCATACAAAGTGTGGATGTAAACTCTTAGAAACCATATGGTATTGGTGTCAATTACCTTGTGACATGGCATTTTCCTTTAAAACTTTACCTCACGGGTGTTTATATTTTCAAATTTTACAAAAACATTTTATTTCAAAAACCGGTCCTCCTCCTAGTACTTATGCATGGTTTATACTCGTTATATCAAGTGGGTTTATGTATAGGGTGTACCAGCGGCTAACCCACCACCCCTTTGATATACCGGGGATTTCCCGTGCATAATTACTAGGATTTAGACCATTTTAATTAAATCATCTTCTTAAAATGGAAATTCTACAATGAAATGCGTACAATCTGAAAGTGTTATCACATCCATGAGCGGTTTCATAGTACAAATATGTTCAACAATTTAAGTAAACTTTATCAGGGTTAGCAAGTTGAATGAATGAATTAAACGTAACATGTTTGTTTCACAATAGTATAGGAATGAGATGGATGGTGAAAGCATAGCTATTAAATGCAATCACGGATGATAGAATTTATAGTAATGGATTTCACATCCGCTATTACCATGATATAAGAGTTATCAAATTTGGCTTGTTGTTTAGCAAATAGTTGGTTAAAAGCAAGAGACACAAATTTCCATTGGCATGAGTACTGAATAAAACGGATGTATAAAGATAGTGAACAAAAGAACGTACCATTGACAGTGTCGTCATTGGCCGGAGCCTCATTAGCATTTATATTAAATGCTCGTCCACGAGGACCACCTTGATTTTGAAGTCTTGGACATTGGTTTCGAAAGTGGTTTGGATCTCCACATTCGTAACAGGCCCGTCCATAGGTGACAGTGAGAGGCACTGGATGATTGCCTTGAGTAGCTTGGTTAACGATAGTGCGAGCACGGCAAGTAGTAACAACGTGTCCATAGCGTCCACATTTTGAGCATAGACGGCATGCAGCATGCGGGGCATGGTGATACTTGCAAGTAGGGCATTGGGGAAATGAACCTACATAATTCCTCAGAATTTGACCCGCAGGAGTAACTTGGGTCACGGGTACGGCAGGAGTGATGGCCGCAAAGTTTTGGGCCTTGTGCTTCTTATCCTGATGGGAAGAATCGGGCTCTTTGTCTTTGTCGGACACGGAAGTAGCAGCTTTGTCGACCACTTTCTTGGTACCCTTCCTGGATAAGGTACCCGCTTTGACGTGATTGTCAGTCAACACAGCAGACAAACGGATAGCGTCTTCGAGAGTGGAGGGATTACTTCCCAATACGGTGTCTTGGAGCGGCATAGGCAGTCCACCTATGTATTTCTCAATTCCCCGCGCTAAGGGAGTAACCATGTGGGGCACGAGCAGACTTAGTTCTTGAAAACGAGTGGTGTAAGCCAAATTCTCTCCGCTATCTTGGGTGAGATCCCAAAATTCAGCTTCGAGCTTCCTCATTTCGTTGCGAGGACAGAACTCGTCAGTCATAAGTCGTTTCATTTCGTCCCAAGACAAGGACATAGCAGATTCGTTGCCTCGAGTACGTTTCTCACCGTTCCACCAGGTGAGTGCTCGTTTTTGGAAGACGCTGGCAGCATATCGGACTTTGAGGTTGTCGGGACAATCGCTGTTTAGGAAAGTACTCTCCATACTTTCAAACCATTGAAGAAGGCCAGTTGCACCTTCCGTCCCGAAGAATTTGGTGGGGTTGCAAGAATTGAAATGTTTGAACGTGCAGTATGGTGGGTTTGCACCATTCCCTTGCGTGTTAGACCCATTGCTGTTGTTGTTAGCTTGGATCAGTTGACCTACTAGTTGGGTAAGTAATGTAGCAAGGTTGGTGTTGGAGTTGCTAGAGTTAGCATTAACCGCTCGACGGGGAGGCATTCTATAAGATACCACAAGAAAAGACAAGAATTTATGAGACTTTGGATAAAATGGGCATGCATGTGCCACCGTTGGTAGACTGTTCACAATAATGCCAGCAGGAACACGAGATGACACTCATCATATCGCATGATAATGTATGTATGTTCTGACTAAAACTAATCACACAATTCATTCAGAATTTATAACACTAAAGAATAGGGGAAATAAGCCATGAAATCTATTCCTGGGAGGATATGATGACATAGATCATTATTTGCGTAATAGGAATTGCCGGGACTTGCATGCACTACAAATCGTTATTACGTGTGCACCCGAAATAATGATTTGTTTTGCATGTTCGTCTAGTTCTTCCTACCTCGCTATAATGTCCCCAAATTTTGAGTTTAAGTTCGGATTGTATCCTTGCGAATACATTGACTTATCAACGTTAAATAATTCGTCAAAACTTTCAAGGAGACATGCTTTAGCCTATAGGTAAACACTCACTTCAGGAATTCCCAGGAAAGCATACGGGTCCGTTTACTTGGATTTATACGAAATGCTTTCCTAGACAGAAAACCCAATGTACAGGTGTCACCCTTCCAGATTGCACGTGTCCTTTACTGGTTTCAAGAAATTAAGTCGTTGACGAGATTTTCAAGATTTTAATAGTCTTGAGAGTCTATTAGTATAAAATGTGTAGAAACGTTGCAATTAATATGGAGTAGTAAAGAGTATGGATAAGGATGGGTAGTGTATTTGTTTGCATAAGTTTTTTTGTCAAATGTGTATGTAAAGTATGTATCATGTTATAAAGCCTTGTATGTATGTGTATAAGTCTCATGTACCAACTTGGGAAAATTCAAATAATACCTAACTACAAATAATTCATATAGCAAATAATCATTTAGCACATAACACATAAAAGGGAGTCCTAGGGTTATAGTCTAGGTCATCGTGTCTAATAACCTAATTCCCTATAACCATGGCTCTGATACCAATCTGTCACACCCCGACCGATGGCGGAATCATCGAGGCGGACAATGTGATGATTGTTCATAAGCACATGATCTACTAAGGTTGCATAATTCATTAATAAGATTTGAATTCCAAATATCCAAATACAATTCAAGTTACAACACCCTATTCTAGAATATTACACATAATTATTTTACTAGGTCCAAAAGCCTTATGTGTAGCACCTTCAACACATAGTCACACAATCACATATCTTCACCTGAAACGTAATCCAAAACAAGTGTCAACTACGAGAGTTGGTGAGTTTACATACGTTTAAATACAGTAAAAGTTTAGTTAAAAACGTTTATACAATTCATAGTTTGACATGGTATGATATGGCATAATGTGGAGAATTCACTATATGTATACCAATTGTAAGCATGTAATTATGTATATAAGCATAAAGGTTTAACGTGATAGGCATAGCATACCGCTACCCTAAAAGTGATAGGCATGGAATCAAGACTATGTGGGTTACACATAATTTAAACCATCCTAAAAGTATTCATAGCATAACAAGTGATCAAGCACAAAAGCACAATAATCTACACATGTAAACACAAGTCGAATTGTATGTAAGTAAACACGGATTACGTCTCACCCCAAAATGTATAAAAATGTAAATAGGGGATATGTAACTCACCTTGCAAGCGGGTATTTGTCCACGCGTGTAGGTGATAAGTATGTTGAAGTCTAAGCACAATGAAACCCTATGTAGATAAATGGGTATTATTGTATGTTTATATGTATGTGCGTATTCGTATTTAAATGGGTGTGGGTTTTATAATAATATCCTTAATATTTGTTTGTATAAAATGTGGTAGAAAATGAATATGGTTTTGTAAGACTTTGACTTATAAAATATTACATTTTTAAATAATTAATCATTATGTTTAATGTATTTAAACAATAAAAATAAATAAAAAGATAAGTCTTTATTTGACTAATTATGTTGATATTTTGTATATATTAAAATTTACTTTAACATGTTTATTAAAAAGAAATATTGCTAGTGTTTATATATAAATAATGAGACATTTTATATATTAAGTGTATTTTAATAAGTTTATAAAATGTTACAAGATTTATAAAAATATAGAACATTTCATATTTAAAAATGTAATTAAATAAGTTTATAAAAATATTACAAGATTTATAAAAATATAGGACATTTTATATCAAAAAAAAATGTAATTAAATAAGTTTATATAAATATTACAAGATTTATAAAAATATAGGATATTTTATATATATTATAATGTATTTTAATAAGTTTAAAAAAAATGGGATGGTTTATAAAAAAATGTAGTTTAATCGATTTTTAAATTAAACGAACAAGTAACCCGACTCGTTTTAGTATTTATTGTATAAAAATGGTATTAAAATAAGTTAAGATATTTAAATAAAATAAAAAAAATGAAATCAGAAGAAAAATGGGGTTGGGCCGGAGGCCAGCAGGCTCGAACCCGCGACCTTGAACATAATCGCACACAACACTGACCAGCCGGGCTATAGCCCATCGCTGGTCAGGAACATGTTAATTAATTTATAACCACTTAGGGTAACGACCACTAGTTCTCGGCAACGACCAGGATTGGTGTCCGGGCAATTTCGTTTGGCCGGGAATCAGTGGGTTACGGTCCGGATTATGCTCGGAATTGCTAGTACTAAGATAAACGAAGGGTAGGGACACGAAATGCAGTGCTAATACCTGACCGAAGTGGTCTGCGGAGTCGAGAACGAAGCCGAGAGTATCCCGAACTGGAACTGGACCTTGGGGTCGAATTGAAGCTTCTAAGGGGGCTGGGGAGTTTCGCCTGGATGTCGTGAATGCAGAGGTATCCTCAATTTAGAGAGAGAGTAGACAGAGAGGGAGAATGGAGCTCGAGGAGGACCGGGTATGGTCATTTATACTCGAAGGGATTCCGAATGATGGAACCAGAAATTGGCTCCGCAATTGGGTTCGGACAGGTCATACAAAGCGAACGAGACCGGTCTTAGCCGTGGAGGTACTGTGTGTCGGCCGAATTTCATGGGCTTGACTTCGGGGATTAATGGTGTCGAGGGATTTTGATGATGAAAAGGTAAATTGGTCGGGGGAACGTGGTCGCGTGAGGACGGCGAGTACAATGGTGCAGGTTTTAGGTGTCGAGGGATAGAGGGACAGGGCTGTCGGGGCTCGCCGGAAAGGTTTTGGTCCGCCGGACAAAGGAAAAGGGTGACCGGAATTGCGAATTGGGTCTTGGCAGATTTAGTCCCTGTAGTTTGATTTTGTTTTAATTCGACCCCTGAGATAATTACGGATGAATCCTTGTGGTTTGATTTGCCCACATTTAGTCCCTTAACTGATTTCTGTTTTATAACCTTGTAGTTTAATTAATTACAAAACGACCCCTAAACTTTTTATTAAATAAATTAATTTGATTTCTTTTAAATAAATTTTAACTTAATATTATATTTATATGTTTTTATAAACTTATTTTATTAAAAATTATTTTTAAATAATTATTTTATTGAAATAATACATTAAATTATTTATTTAAATTATTAAGTTTATTTAACTTAAATTCTTTTAAACTAAATAAAACTTAAGTATATATAATTTTATAAAACTTATGTTTTTATTAAAATTAATCATTTTGAATGGTTAATTTAATAAAATTGAAAACCATTGATTTATTTATATAAATTATTTAATTTAATGAAATAATTTATGTAACTTATATCTTTCAAATATATTTTTTTTTAAAATTTAATTTAAAAATACATAAATTGTAATTTGTCAACACGCCAATTTGTATAAATTTGATTAAATATACGTGTATATGTTTTGAAATAAAATGTTAATATTTACACGATAAATTACACAATGAAAATTTTTGAAATGTCACAATCTCCTATTCCTACAGCGATTCCTACTACTTCAAGTCCTTCTATTCCACAATCCACAGCTGGTCCATCAAAGCCTTCTGATTCTGACAGGATTACTTTCCTTGAATCTCAAGTGCTTACTTTACAAACACAAGTTAACTCTCTTGTGTTTATTATTTCTCAACGACAGCTGGTGATTCAGACTCAAGCTCAACAGATTGCTGATATGCAAGCGTTAGTGTCCAAACTCGTTCAGCGTCTTGACGCTCACGGGGAGTTGAGGATACCTGATACTTGTCACACTGAGTCAATACAAAGACGTGATGATGAAGACAATGATCCTGCTGGAAATATTGAGGGTGATCGTCAATACACTGACGCTAATCCTATATCTAGAGTTCAGGGGGAGTCGACATCACAATCTCTTGAAGGAAACAAAGATAAAGATACTTCGGGTAATAATGAAGAAGAAATTCTGTTATTAGAATTCTTTTAAGATTCAGAAGAAGAGGCTGAAAAGATTGAATGTCTTGATGACATTGACGATTTATTCAATGACATGAAAGATGATATGTCAGACACTGAGATAGAAGAAGGAGAAATAGTGGAGATTGAAATAGAGAAAGATAAAGACAGTGTTACATATGAAGGCTGTGACGGTCTTAAGGTGCCGTATAACTTCATCCAAGAGGATGTTGTTCCTGAATTCTCTTATGACGGAATAACTGACTCTATGGACTCTATTGAAGACGTCACATTGCCTGATGATACAGCTGAGTCAAAGATGGATACTGATGATGAGAATCTTCAATTCAATAAGAGTGCTGAAACTGAAACTACTCACACTGAGTCTCCGAAGATTAATGAAGTACCTGTGATGTTTAGAGATACAGGTATGACACGAGAACAGTGGAGAGAAGTAGTAAATAGTTGGATGAAGGTACAACCCAAGTCTCCAATACAACCTGCTCAGAAAAAAAAATATGTGAATAAAGAGCAGTGTGTAGGAAGGATCATAAGTTGGTTCTATGATGGTGAATCAAAATTGTTTGTAATCAAACGATCTGACGGTGTTCAATACTTAAAGCCGAGGATCAAATATTTCAATACCTTACCGAGGTGTGAAATAAATGGTCTAGCTTCAAAGCCTCTCATAAATAGATCGAAGAATGGTTTGGCTGATGTGATAGCAAACCTGATAAAGAAAGAAGGAAGTTCGGGTAAGTATGAACGGCTGAAACCACAGAAAGGAAAGAGAGTGAAGATTACAGATCCTAAGACTGGGAAAGTAACCTGGAGATACAAGTACAGACCAGTGCGTGCTATACACAAGATACCATTAAAGAATATTCCTCAAGACTTTCTTGGGAATATGAAATGGTGGTATGTTGATGTCAATACTGGTGAAGCAAGGGTTGAAGATAAAGATAATAAGGTCATTGTGTGTTTCTATGACGCAATGAATCTTATTAATTTTTCAAAGAAAGATCAGAGGACACTGAGAAAGAATGAGATAATGTATACTGATGAATGGAGAGAACAAGGTCTACAGTATAAAAGAGTTTTGGAGATATGCAGAAGATACGGTGTGCATGCTGGCAGCAGACTACCGGATAACTGGGAGACTTCAAGATAAAGACTGAAGACAGAAGATCAAGCTATTGTCAAGGGAGAGTCTGCTAGGACATAGATTTGTAATGACAAAAACTTGTAATAGTTAGATTTTATGTCTTTATGTTTTGTCATGAAATTGTAAAGTTGCTAAGTGTTTTTAGTAGTAAGCCTAGAGGCGAACTTTATCAGAGGCGAACTTATTAAGTTCGCTTAGGCATAGCTAAGGCGAACTTGTTAAGTTCGCTTAGTCTGTTTCAGGCGAACTTAACTAAGTTCGCTTACAGTAGTTTTGGTTCTATATATATGTGTTACAGAGTCATTAGACAGAGTTTTGAACAGAGGTGAACAATTGTCTGATTGAGTCTGTAACCATTGTTATTCTGAATATAATCGAGAAGTTTATTTACGCGTGTTGTTTTGGATTGTCGGTTAGTATACAAATCGGTAACACGAAGGATTCCGCACTTCGTGTTATATCAACGTCATATCACGAGTTTGATCAGTAGCTGAGTTACCTGGACCTACAAAAACTTAGCATACAGTTGCTCTCGCTTAAGTAATTCCAAAATTAGGCGTAGATGTTCCTCATCTTCTTCCTTGTTCTTGGAATAAATGAGGATGTCGTCGATGAAAACGATAACGAAATGGTCAAGGTAAGGCCTACACACACGGTTTATGAGGTCCATGAATACCGCAGGTGCGTTGGTTAACCCGAAAGGCATGACCATAAATTCGTAATGGCCGTACCTCGTTCTGAATGCAGTCTTTGAGATATCCTCTTCTCGGACTCTTAACTGATGGTAGCCGGACCTAAGATCTATTTTGGAATAGAAACTTGATCCTTGGAGCTGATCAAAGAGGTCATCTATGCGAGGTAAAGGGTAACGGTTCTTGATTGTGACTTTATTCAGCTCCCGGTAGTCAATACACATACGGAAAGTTCCGTCCTTCTTCTTGACAAATAGTACCGGAGCTCCCCAAGGTGATGAACTTGGTCGGATGAAACCTTTATCCAACAAATCTTGCAATTGAGTGGACAACTCTTGTAATTCACTGGGTGCTAGTCTGTAAGGTGCCCGAGCAATCGGTGCTGCTCTGGGTGCTAAGTCAATTTGGAATTTAACTTGACGGTGCGGTGGTAGACCGGGCAGATCCTCGGGAAACACTTCCAAAAATTCATGCACGATGGGAATATCTTCAATCTTCTTCTCATCTGATGGTTGTTCAGCAACGAGAGCCAAAATAGCCGTATGCCCCTTTCGAAGGCATTTTTGTGCTTTCATAAAAGATATGATGCCCATGACTGCACCAACTCTTTCGCCTTGGACGGAAAGGGTTTCTCCACTCGGGAGAGGAATACGAACAATCTTTTCATGGCAGATAATTTCGGCTTGGTTTTTAGATAGCCAATACATGCCGACAATTACATCAAAACTACCAAGTATGACCGGCATAAGATCGATATCAAATATATGTGTAGCTAGCTCAAGTTTACATCCCTTAAGAATGTGAGTTGCCTCAATTATTTGGCCATCAGCTATCTCTATTGTATACTTAGCTTCTAATAGAGACGAAGTTCCTTTTATCATATTACTAAATTTCTTAGATATAAAACTTCTATCAGCACCAGTGTTAAAAAGGACAGAAGTAAAGTAATTATTTAAGAGAAACTTACCGGTGACCACATTATGGTCGTAACGGGTTTCTCCAGATCCTAGTACGAAGGCTCGTCCCTTCGCACCATTTCCTCCACCATTTCTATTGTTACCACCATTGCCATTGTTATTCTGGTTAGGGTTGTGGTTTCCATTACCCCCTTTCTTCAATTGAGGACAATTCTTTCGAATATGCCCCTCATTTCCACACTCAAAGCAACCCCTTGTGGATCTCGGTTGTTGAAAAGGTTGTTTAGCTTGTAACTCACCCCTGCAGTCCTTAGCAGCATGACCTATTTTGCCGCATCTATAGCAACGATTGCAAAACCCAAAGTGGTGGAAGCTACACTTGTTACACTTCGGAGACTTCCCCGCATAACCACCCTGGTTCTGACCAGAAGAGGTCGACTGGTTGAAGTTCTTAGTAGGCTCAAACCTACGCTGTTGCTGCTGCTGCGGTTGAATAAACTGGGATTGGTTGGGTTAGGGTCCTTTGGAGTGAGAGTTGGAGTGGTTGTGGGTATTGGAATGATGATCAAACTTGCGTTTGTGAGTGTCGGTGGGTTTAGAGACCGAACCTCTCGGAGGTAAAGTCCCTTGTGTAACCGCTTGGTCGATTAACTTATGGGCAAGTCAGATAGTTTGTTGGATAGTGGTAGGATTGGATGAAGTAACCATGCTTTGTATTTGAGGCACTAGACCTCCAATGTAAAGCTCAATTCTCTTGTAATCAGGGGTTACCATATGCGGGCACATAGTAGCAAGTTCATGGGAACGTGTGGTGTGGAGTTCAATTTCAGAACCCTCCATCTTTAGGTTCCAAAACTCTCCCTCTAACTTCTGGATCTCATCGCGAGGAAAGTATTCCTCCTTCATCATTGATTTGAATTCCTCCCATGGGAGTCCATTCGCCATGGCCAGACCCAACATTTGGACCTGGGCGTTCCACCATGTGAGTGCCTGGCCTTCTAAAGTTCTGGCGGCAAACTTCACATGATTAGCCACGGGGTAGTTGCACATGGCAATTACTGATTCAACCTTCTCAAACCAACGAAGTAGTCCAACGGCTCCTTCAGCTCCACTAAAGGCGTGGGGCTTGCAATCCATGAATGCCTTGAAAGTGCAGGCTGGTTGTTGGTTTTGCTGGCCTGGATTTAGAAATACAAATAGGATTGGAATTATAAGGTTTAGGGCAGGCTTTTTAAGAGACGAATTGACATCATTAGTCAATAGCTAAAGCATTTACCTGCAGCATTCTGTGCTGCCAGAGCCTCCGCCACACTATCATTTATCAGTGCCGCTAGCTCTGCTGCCGTCATGTTAATGGTACCCCGACCATCGGCACGGCCTCCGCGTCCTCTCCCTGACATGATTCTTCATAATCACAAATGAAAAATAATGAGAAATATATCGCATATTAAACATTATTCAGGTATAAGTAAGGAGATACAACATCTAATATTTTAAAAATTAAATAAATTGTAAGGCTACAAAATAAATAACTCAAATATTAAACTTCTCATGCTTTTATTGGATGGGAACAACCTTACCCATCTAGGTTTGAAAAGAGAAATAACATAAACAAAATAGGCATGAAAAAGGGTGATAGAATAGGAAGATCATCAGGCATCTTCGTCATCGGAAGAAACATACGATTGTGCATCGCCTATCTCTACTGGTTCCTCCTCCAAGGGCTCCTCCTCGAAGGGCTCTTCGTCAAAGGGCTCCTCCTCAAAAAGGTTCCTCCTCGCCATCAGAATGTGGAATCTCCTCAGGAAATAAAGCGGCTTGCAATTGAGCTTCCAGGTGTGTCACCCTCTCTTGAAGGCCTTCAGCAGTGTGGTTTGCTACATGTAGCTAAGCTTCCAGGGCCGCCACTCTCTCCAGAACTCATTCCGTGTCATTGTCTGAGGTGTCCACCCTTGTCTCCAAGTGTGTCACATGATCCACTAAAAGGTTATGGAACTGGTCAGTTACTGCTAGTTCGGCAGTCAAAAGTTCTATCCCTACTTTATTTTCCTCTATTTGAGGCTCCTTCTTCAAGATATCCGGTATCTCATCAGTAGCATCTTGTACAATGCTTAACTCTCTAGACATATAAAACACAAAGGCTGCAAAAGCTTGTTCCATAGTACATAGCAAACTAGGCAAGGTAGCTGATGAAGAAGTAGAACCGAAGTAAGGTGATGGGACATTTCCCATTTCGATCCATCTTTGGATCATTTGTGGGTATGTGTTCCAGTTTCGAGCAGGATTCATTGCTTGCGCGCTGCTCGCTTCCCCTTGGTCAACTGAATAGTCACTGGAAGTAGTCCGGCGCCTTTTGGGCTCCGGGGATGATAGGATAGGTGCCTTATGTCTTGGTGCCTTAGGTGACGAAGGTGGGGTTGACGACATGTTCCTGTAACAATACATATAAGTGCCAAACATCCAAATGACATGTAACTAATGTGTAAGGCTATAGTCTAGTATGCAATCCTAGTTCTCTATAACTAATGGCTCGGATACCAATCTGTCACACCCCCAATTTCAACTAATGGAGTTTTACCGTTTGGGAACTGACGAACCAGGATCTCAGACATTAGTTACTTTGAACGACTCTACATGGGACTCAAAAAGGAAAATACCATTCAAATCAGAGTATCAATGCGGAAGCGTAAAGAAAGTAAATGCGCAAAATACACGCGCCCAAAACCAAAGTTCAAAAGTCCAAAAAGTCCAAACGTCCAATCAAAAACAAGTACAATAGAATAATTCAAACAAACATAAATAGTTATAATCAAAGCAGTTGAATCCCATGCATGCCCTAACATGCACCTGTATCTTATCTTAGCGACCAGAGAAAACATGTAGGAAAATATGTTAACACGAGGTTGGTGAGTCCACAGGTTTCAATATAAGTAGATAAGCGTTTACCGGATTTATGTTCATTCAGTACGTATCTATAGGTAGCTAACCTATGTTCATGTTCAGCTCAAGCGCTCGCAACCGAAGCTGACTATTTGTTTATTGCCTCCTGCCAGGTCTATCAACACTGGCGGTGTGAGTAGGCTAACATTTCACCCGTTCGATATCTAATCGAGTTAGCGCGACTAACGCGGGTGGGATTTGTCAAACCCAGTAGTACTACTAAATATTACCTCGCTAAGATCCATATTAACGGTCCGATATTAGTTGAGGACTTTCTGTGATAGCGTGTTACGCTTAGCATTTAACATTGATATTATACGAATTACAAAATCTAAAATTGTTTAATCATGTTTTCTCCCCCAAGTTAAAACAGTAAAAGGGGCCGTGAAAACTCACATGCGTTGCGTTGATGGTAGTATCACACAATGGACAAGTTGGAACCACGAGTGTAAGTCTCAACGACTTACGAATGCCCTAAAATTATAAACACATAAATTAGGGATAAAAATGGGAATTGTGACAATGAGCCGGAATGAGAAACGTCTTAAAGAAACGCTCTAGTAACTGAGAGTAGATGAACGTGTCCACGGGAATAGGAATTCTTCAATTAGTAATTAGATTATATATACGTTGTGCGACGAATGACAACAATAATAATAAGTATATTCAAGCGTTTTGTCATTTACAAAAATTAGAAAAATAATATAATTTAATATATTATTTTTAGTTTCGAAAGGATATTCTAATTACTCATTCGTGGTACAAACTAATAAATATATTATTTTTATGAACGCGATAAATGCGAGTAAATAATATAATTAATTATATTATTTATTTAGTTTCAAATGTTATACGATGTTACAAAATGATACGAAATAATATAAATCAATATATTATTTAAAAATACGAGTCACGAGTTAAAAATAATATAAACATATTATCTTATACGAAGTTACGGTTTGAAAATAATATAACCATATTATTTTTATTTGATAATAACAATACTATTTTATTTATAAAAGTGGGGAATAATATAAAAATGGGTTAACAATTCAAACCCGAGCCTATCGGTTGTTCCCCGGGCTAAAACATATTTATATAATAATATAATGTTATAGGGTTTGATTTTTGTATTAAAATAATACAAGAAAAAGGCCCTAAAAATAAAATGCAGGAGATCGGACTCGAACCCGGGTCTCCTGCGTATGGGTCATGTGTCTTACCAGGTCCGCCCGCTAGGGTATCGCGTTAGATACCGGATCCAATTGGTTTTAACACAAAGGTCTAGCGTTCATCCCCCCTATGTATACCAAGATCGAAACCCGTCCCGATGCGTCGATTACGATAATGATCGATCACAACATCAAAGGGGTTTTGATTACGGTGTATAAGCGAACCTGATTTTAAGTTTAATTGGAAAAACCTCAACTTTTCAATCGTTTAATTCTCTTTTTAGAAATCAAAAACCCTGAGTATGTATACCGAATCAAATTACTCAAATATGATATTAATACTTGTTGAAAACATAGGGCTTTCGATGATTAGGGTGTTTCGAAGCTACTGATATGGTTTAATTTGATTTAGGTTGTGTCTAGGATCGAAATCCCCAAATCGGATTATGGACAAACCCTAGATTCCGAATCACAAACAATTCGATGATATCAGATTAAATTGATAGAGGGCTTTCATTATACAGATGATTACGAATCGAATGGTATGCTTTAATTGTATTAAAACAGGGTTTAGAATAGGCATCGATTAAATTGGTTTGTGATGAACCCTAGGTTCTGGATCTTTAAAAATTCAATGTTATGAGTTCAAATTAGTATAGGGCTTTTAATAAATAAAAGATTTCGAACCTGACTATGTGATTTAATTTTATTGAGGCCGAGCTTAGGATCAAAACCCCCAAATCGATTTATGACAAACCCTAGGTTCTGGATTGTCGAATTGTCGTGGGGCTTTCACTCTATGAGTAAAGCCAAAGCTGAGGGAATGTTTAATTACCAGAATGATGCATGAATTGATGGCGATCGACTAAAACGGTCTCCGACTTCGACGAGTTCGATCCACGACGACTACGGCTTCAATTCCGATCAGGTTAGTGTGTGCAAAGGACTCAGAGGAGTGCGAATAGAGTGTTTGTAGCGTTTTTTTGCGAGATTAACACACCAAATGTTCGAATTCGATTGTTTAGTTAAGGTGTTCGACGGTTATGGTGTAATGGTCATAAATTTGTTTAATTCGACTCAATGATGGTGTCTAATGTCCAAATGATGAGCGTTTATGGTGTGAATGTGCATGTCAGTTACCAATTCAAACATAAATCGGCTACTAATGCGAATTTGAGTCAAGAATGAAGCGGTTTGACTTCCAGAAGTCAACAAAACTCAAAACCTTCAATTTTGACTTTAGGGAGTCATCATTTTGGTTTTGAATAGTTACATAACTAGTCCCTGAATTTTTAGTTCAAATAATGACAGAATTAATCCCTGGGGTTTAATATTGGATTAACTGGGTTAGAAATTAACTTAATATTTAACGGAGTTACTAATGGAACTAACTGAAAAGTCCGGATTGTCACACTCATCAACAGCCCCCCAAGAAGAAAACCAAACCTACTACCAAACCAGAAGATTCAAGAGAAATGGTAGGTTCGTTCTACAGTAATCAAGATCAATGGTTTGAAGTCTTCAGGGGGAGGGCATAAGTAAAAAATGTCAATCCATAAAACTGTTGATGAGGTGATGCAGCTCCCAGATTCTGATCTTAGAAGAATGATGGAGCTGGGTGAAGCTCATGAGCCTGAGAATGAAAGTGGAAGATATCTGTTGCTAGTGATCAAACATCACTTCAACCCTAGGAAAGATGTAATCATTGATGCTAAACCTCTCCAATCCCTCTTTCCATTAACTAGTTGGTCTTACAATGCTGAGAATGACGAATTCACTATAACAGCTGTCAGAGGTCATCAGATGAGATGCTCTAGCAAGGCCATTTTTAAGATGCCAATAAAGGACATCAAGTCTCTGTCTGAGCTTCCTCTTGACAATCCCAGCAAGGACCCTAGAGGCTATGAGGTAGCAAGGATTGTTGCACACATGCAAAAGCTTCAGCAACAACAGTAGTAAGAAAGTTTTGGTAGCATCAGTCTAGGTGGAGTTTGTAGATATAAAGACTTATGGCTACAAAATTCTCTAACTAGAACTGCTGCGGACTCCACAATTATGCTGCTGACCAACAAGCTGCTGCGGATAAGCTTGTTTGCTGCTAATAGTTGTTCTCCTGCTGATGAACAACTCTGCTGCGAACAGCTTTACCTGCTGAAGTCCAGAGTAGCTGCTGGTAGGCTTCTCAGCAGCATCAAACACTTGATGCTGCTGACAAGCAAATCATCAGTAGCTTTGGATAGTTGAGTCTTGCTGCGGATCATCAACTATGCTGCTGATAGCCATATCTGATGAAGATTAATCGTTGCTGCTGGTTGGCATATAAAAAGCATCAACTTTACTACTGACAACTTTCTGCTGCGACTCTGACACATCACATGCAGAAATAATGTTACTGATGTTGACAATTAAAGACAACGCTCTCCTTCCAAGTATCCAAGCAATGATGCCTAAGAAGACGTTTGATTAAAGTTAACTTTATTTCATAGCCACTCCCATTCACATTGACAACATGAGTGCTATATCAATCATAAACAATCCGGTGCAACACTCCAAGACAAAGCACATTGACATCAGGTATCACTTCATAAGAGATCAAGCTGAGAAAAATAGAATTATTTTAACCAAAGTTCATACCAATGAGCAATATGCTGACTTGTTTACAAAACCTTTTGATGAAGCTAGATTTAGATATTTAGTTAAATCCAATGGTATGATGAACTTTGACTAAAATCTGGCTCTAAATTTTTTTTAATGTGTTTGTCTTTTTTGTAAATAAAAGTTATAACTCAGCAGCAACCTTTTTTTGTTGCTGACAGGTCTAATCATCAGCGGCAAAGAATTTGCCACTGACTGCTTTAAGGTATCAGCAGGAACAAGTTTCCTTTGGGTAGCTTTAAGGCAGTCAGCAGCAACATCTTTGCTGCGGACCATTGCATCCATCAACAGCAATTGAGTTTGCTGCTGACAGACTTAACCATCCGCAGCAACGAAGTTTGCAGCGGATAGGCTTAACCATCCGCAACAACCAAGTTTGCTGCTGATGGGTAAAAACAAGTCTAAATTAACTTTTACCCGCTTTAAAAAGTACTTTCAGTCTTTACCATCGCTATAGTGTATTACAGCTGTAACAGTGAAAAGTGAATGGTTTGTACTGTACTAGTAACTTTGCTTTTTCCTCCTCTGCCGTTATAACACAAATCAAATTTCTCCTTCACCTCTTCACATTCAATTCCAACCTAACTCTCACCATTTTCTCTCATGCATTCAAAGCATTCAAAACTTTCCATACTAAATCACCTTTCAAAAACTTCCTCCTTCCCTCCAAATCCAACGACAATGGCAGAGGTCGACATAAACCATCCTAATGACAAGTTTTCTCCCTACCACAATCACACTGCATACCTAGTTAAAGGAAAGAAGTCTGAAGGGTTCGATGATATGATCGATTTTCTTTGTCGATCAAAGATATATTTTGCACTAACCTTCAACCCTACCATATACATTCCTCATATGGAGGATTTTTGGAACACCACCGTCTACTCTACCGAACAGGGGATTCCCCAAATCGAAGCCACGGTTGATGGCAAAGACATCATCGTCACTGAAGCTACTCTCAGAAAACACCTCAAGCTTCAGGACGAGGGGGCCACCATTTCATACACAAGGGAAGAGTATATGAGGAACTTTGTATCCATAGGGTACACTGGAAATCAGAACGACTATACTGTTGAAAAGGTGCTGATGGGCACTCCATGGAAGTTTCTATGCCACACTCTTCTACAGTACATATCCCAGAAGAGAAGTGGATGGTATCAAGTGAGTTCTGATCTCGCCTATGCTGTTCACGGTATGGTCACTGGCCAAGGTTTCAACTTTACACATCTCATTTTTGAAGGCTTGAGATATAACCTTCAGGAAGGTGCAAAGCAGGCATTCTATATGTACCCAAGGTTCTTGCAGGAAGTTTTCAACAATGAGTTAAAAGACCTTTCCAAACCTGCAAGAATCTACCTTATGCTGGGATATAAAAATAATATTTTTCAAAGCATGAGAACTGTTTCCAAAAAGTTCTCAGGGGTCAATGTTCCATTGTTATCTACAATGATGAACATACAAAGTACACAGGGTGACAGTTCAGCAATCCCAGCTGATACTGATCCCACACCCTCCACGTCAAAGCCTGAACATCAATCTACTTCCATTGTTCGAACCCCTGTGCATCCTATTGAGGGTGCACATGCACAACAACTACTTACACCTGTTTTGAATGTTATCACTGTCCAACTAGAACACAGGGCCCCAGTTGAGGCAAGCTATACCAGAAAAAGAAAAAGGAGCAAGAAGACTACTTCTATTCTTGTCTCACAGGCCCAATCCCAACCTAAAATCCCTCATTCAGAATCCCAACATTCTGATGAGAATATCAAAAGGGATAGCCAAATTATTAGAGAGACTTCCTTGGAAGTTCCTCTATTAGGATCATGATCACATCCCGGATCCATAGAACAACTTTTTGAGCCCGTTCATTATTTTTCTTCTCTGAACTTAAGTGCTGAGGCACCTTGTCAAGATGATATATCTTCTCCAACTACCACTATCCCGGAGGTATTGATTGACTTGGCTGCTAATGTACCCAGCCCAAGTTCATCACCTAGGAAGGTTCACTCTAGGAGTGATGATAGAGTGAATGTGGAAAGGGCTATCACTACTACTAGTACATCAATTGACCAGGAGGACAGTGATAACATCACTAAGTCCCCAACCACGACAACTCACAGTGAGGATAACACTCTTCACTAAGAGGAATCCCGGGTGCCAAGAAAACCAGGGTGATGGGGATGCAGAGGCTAAGCCTAAGACCCCATCTAGTTCCAAGGATTCCATAACTGTGGATGAGGACAAACTGAAACTTGAAAATATGGAATTGACGGCCATGGTGGCAATGCTAGAGGCTGAAGTGTCCAAACTACAGCACCAAGTCTTTATACCTGAAGCTTATCAATGCCCTCCAGTGACTACTCCTTCCCTTGTATCAGTGGGCACTCAAACAGATGAAACTCTATACACAGATGCAACCAAAAAGGGGGAGATAGTTTCTGCTAAAGATGATGCTGACAGCCTTGATGAATGGATACAAGAGCAGGCTGCTTTTCAAAGTACACTCTTCAAACCTGCTTTTGTTCAAATCCATGACTTGCCAGACTCAATAGATGAAGACGAACATATCTCTAAGGATTGGAAGTTAGTTGTCAGAGATGTTGATGAGGCGTTGGAGAATGAAAGTCAAGATGAAGACACACCTTTGTCATTCAACATACTTCCAGCTGTAGCCAACATCTCCAGACAGGTCATATCCCCTCATTCCCAATTGATTGCACAGAATCCGGAATATGACTCAATTCTATCTTGGGGATATGATAGTCTATCAGAAAGGTTTTGGATTGTATGGGAATCTGGCAAAATTAAAGAGTTAAATTGGAATACTCTAAATCCCTTCCATATCCTAGATCTATACCTTACAAAGTGCATCAACAATTCAACATATCTTCCTGCTGAAATTTCCATTGGAAGATTTTATGATCTAATGGAAGACAACATGCCCTGTTTGAATGGTTTCTTCAAGAAGGAACTAAATTGGCTTATCCATCAACTGCAGAGTCTTCAAGAACATCAGAACAAAGACTGGCTCCATGACTTGACTTGATAAGGAGCAGTGATTTAACAGAAGAACAAGTTCTATGTTGGAGAAGATTCTTCTACAATGAAATGGTTAGGGGCCTGGAAGTGCAAGGATGGTTAAGCATTGGGTCCTCTGGTTTTCAGTTCTTCTTGTGTGATGGATCATCTTTTAAAATCAACAACATTCAAGAAATCCTGCTCCTCAATCCAGATTTCCTGCATAAGGTCTTTGAGCTCACGACACACATCTGCAACATGAACGCCTTAGAAAGTCAAGCAATGATCAAGATTATCAAAGATTTCCTTGAAAAGGAGGGATGGCTTGCAATGGATGATTCTAACTCAGATCTATCCCTTCCCTCCTCACCAACTGTTATACTGAGTGCAGCAGTAGAGTCAAGAAAAGTGGCTGCTCAGAATGTCAAAGTGGGTTTTAAAGCTATACATGGGAGTGAATGGGAAAAGGAAGAGAGTGAAGCAGTCCCTTCTTCTGTATCTGTTCCTCAGCTTGCCAATGAAGCTGAAGCTAAGATCCCAACATCATCTCTTACATCTGCGGTTGTGATCCATGATGCTGAAGTAGAGGCATCCAATAAAGACAAAGGGAAGGGCATCATGATAGAAGAAGAAGAAAGAATAGAGAAAGAGAAGAGAGAAAAAAGAGAAGATAAGAAGAGAAAGAGAAGAAGAGGAGATGGCTGAGATTAGAAAGATTGAAGAAAGTAAAGATGCCATTCTCCTCAGGGAACAACAGATCCAGTTGCATGCTAGGCAACTTGATACTTTGAAAGTTATTGTTCCCGTAGCTACACAATTACAAGAAGATGAAGCTCTAGCTCTTTAGCTGCAGGAACAACTCAATAAAGAAGAAGAAGAAATAGAAAAGAAAACAAAAGAAGAGGCTAAGTTCAGGATAACTGACTTTGAACTAGCCAAAGAAATGAGAGAGGAGTGGACAGAAGCTCTGATTTCTCAAGGTGAGGATACAGACTACCTTGAGAAATTGTCAAATAAAGAAATACATAGAGCTTTCATGGGTCAGCAAGGTCAATTGCCAAACAAGAAAAGAGCTGAAGAAGAAGAAAAAGCCAAACAAAAGTCCAAAAAGACCATTGCATTTAACATAAGGACCCATGAAGAAAGGAAGGTCATGATGGACTTCCTGAAGGCTAGAGGAGAGAGTGGAAAGAGGCTAGGTCCAATGAGTTTTATGAATCTGCAAGCCTTGTATTTCAAAGTAAAGAAGGAAGAGGAAGAAAGATTGGGGGAAGACAGGCTCAAAGAAAATAGTAAATACTCAAACTAATGACAGAAAACAAAAGAAACCCAAGCCTACTCCCTCATCCACTACTTCCCCTATCCAACAACCTTTCATTCTCCCTCCTAGACCTCCCTCCTCTCCACCCAAAGAGTCCAAATCCTCCCACCCAGATCCTCCTCATCAACAGCCCCCCAAGAAGAAAACCAAACCTACTACCAAACCAGAAGATTCAAGAGAAATGGTAGGTTCGTTCTACAGTAATCAAGATCAATGGTTTGAAGTCTTCAGGGGGAGGGCAGAAGTAAAAATGGCAATCCATAAAACTGTTGATGAGGTGATGCAGCTCCCAGATTCTGATCTTAGAAGAATGATGGAGCTGGGTGAAGCTCATGAGCCTGAGAATGAAAGTGGAAGATATCTGTTGCTAGTGATCAAACATCACTTCAACCCTAGCAAAGATGTAATCATTGATGCTAAACCTCTCCAATCCCTCTTTCCATTCACTAGTTGGTCTTACAATGCTGAGAAGGACGAATTCACTATAACAGCTGTCAGAGGTCATCAGATGAGATGCTCTAGCAAGGCCATTTTTAATATGCCAATAAAGGACATCAAGTCTCTGTCTGAGCTTCCTCTTGACAATCCCAGCAAGGACCCTAGAGGCTATGAGGTAGCAAGGATTGTTGCACACATGCAAAAGCTTCAGCAACAACAGTAGTAAGAAAGTTTTGGTAGCATCAGTCTAGGTGGAGTTTGTAGATATAAAGACTTATGGCTACAAAATTCTCTAACTACAACTGCTGCGGACTCCACAATTATGCTGTTGACCAACAAGCTGCTGCGGATAAGCTTGTTTGCTGCTAATAGTTGTTCTCCTGCTGATGAACAACTCTGCTGCGGACAGCTTTACCTGCTGAAGTCCAGAGTAGCTGCTGGTAGGCTTCTCAGCAGCATCAAACACTTGATGCTGCTGACAAGCAAATCATCAGCAGCTTTGGATAGTTGAGTCTTGCTGCGGATCATCAACTATGCTGCTGATAGCCATATCTGATGAAGATTAATCGTTGCTGCTGGTTGGCATATCAAAAGCATCAACTTTACTACTGACAACTTTCTGCTGCAACTCTGACACATCACATGTAGAAAGAATGTTACAGGTGCAGACAATAAAAGACAACACTCTCATTCCAAGTATCCAAGCAATGATGCCTAAGAAGAAGATTGATTAAAGTTAACTTTTGTAGTCTTAACTTGTAGTATAGCCTCTAGTATACAAAATCAACGGCTTGTGTTTGATCTGATCCTTAGAATCAAGGGTATGTCTTGATTCTAAGTTACTATAGAAGTAGTGTATCTGTTTAGTGTACAAGTGTTCCTTCTTAGAGTTTTCTTTGTAATCTTGTAACCATTGAGGCTTAATACAATTTGCATTTATCAATACACTTTGTGTTTACTTGTTTACATTTCATAGTTGTGATTGTTTCCGCCAATCTCAACTAGAATAGAACCATCTTGTATTCACCGATCCTACAAAACATATCTTAGCTCAGCTTCCCATTGCGTACTTGTAAGTATGGGCAGTGAAGTGAACTGAAAATTATGCTAAAGACATAACCCGAAGTTGGTCTCAAAGGATAATACTAGCCAAAATCTTACATTCTATTTCTGATAATGATCTTTTGTTGATCTTTTACTCACACACATACACACACACGGCATAACATGGGTTCAAATAATAATTGTAGTAAAGATATTTAGGTTTTCACACTACTAAAGATTTAATGAATATTTAGCCTACTGACAATTTCAATTAAATGATAGTTTAAAATAGTTTAAGTAGTCATAGTGCCATCATTTCCCGAATGTGCAATCTAAGAAATTTGGACCTCTTACTGATGTACAATCATTTCCTCTTGTCTTCGAATGACATTGAGTTTTTTGAAAGTTTTATATTTTGTTGTTAAAACATATCTTGTAGATTTTTTTTAAATTTTATATTTTGTTTGGTTTTTCTTAAAGGTTTAACAGAAAGTAAACTAAATTTAAAAAGAAAATAAATGTAACTTCCAATAAACAAGTTTGTTTTGAAAAATGTTTTTTATTTAGGATTGAACATTCCTATCATGTTGACAAGATGTTCAAAAAGAGTACGATCAAAAGCTTTGGTGAAAAGATCAGTAAAATTATCATCCGTGTGAACTTTTACAAGTTCAATTAAATGCTTTTCAGCACAGTCACGGATGAAATGGCGACGAATTTCAATATGCTTGGTTTTGAAATGTTTCACCGGGTTGTTTGTGATGTACATGGTGGCAGTGTTGTTAATGAACATAGCAGTGCCAGTGTAGTTTAAGCCATAGTCTCTCAATTGTTGTTGAATCCATAAGATCTAAGAATTGACATCCACCAGAAGTTGACTTTCTATTAAGGTTGCACCTGCCATAGTTAGAATCTGTATAAACCCTGAGATCAAAAGATTTTTGTTTAGAGTACCATAGACCCATTCGGGGTTTCCCTTTCAGGTATCTGAATATTCTCTTTACAGTAATTAAATGAGATTCCTTTGGTTGTGACACAAACCTTGAACATAAGCAGACAGCAAACATTTTATCAGATCTTGAAGCTGTGAGTTACATAAGAGAACCGATCATCTCACCGTACAACTTGCAATCCACATCCTTTCCATTTTTGTTTGGATGTAGACCATGATTGATCGGGATAGGTGTGCCATAGGCTGTACAATCATTCATTTTGTATTTTGACAAAATGTCCTGCACATACTTAGTTTGATGTAGATAAATGTCATTCTCCCATTGACTGACTTGCAGACCTAAGAAAAATGACAATTCACCCATATTGCTCATTTCAAACTTGGACTTCATTACCTACTCTAATTCCTTACACATTTCTTCATTGGTAGACCCAAAGATAATGTCCTCAACGTATACTTGTACAAGTAGAAGATCACCTCCTGCTTTTCGTATGAAGAGAGTCGAATCAATTTGTCCTCGGTCAAAACCATTGGACAGTAAATGCTTTGATAGAGTCTCATACCACGCTCTTGGGGCTTGATGAAGACCATAAAGTGCTTTATCAAGCTTATATACTTTATTTGGATTTAGCGGGTCTTCAAAGCTATGTGGTTGAGTGACATAAACTTCTTCATGTACTTTGCCATACAGAAAATCACTTTTCACATCAAGTTGAAAGACCTTGAAACCAATAAAGGAGGCATATGCCAGAATCAGTCGGATGGCTTCAAGTCTAGCAACTAGTGCATATATTTTCATGTAATCCAGGGCTTCTTGTCGGTAAAACCCTTGAACAACCGATCTTGCCTTATTTTTCAGCACAATGTGTCGATCGTCAGTTTTACATTTGAACACCCATTTGGTTCCTATTGGATGTACACCTTTCGGTAGATCAGCTACATCCCACACATGCAACTTCTTGAATTGAGACAGTTCATCTTGCATTGCCTCTATCCAACAATTGTCAGCTAGAGCTTCTTTCACATTTTTAAGCTTCTTTCACATTTTTAGGCTTTATTTGGGATACAAAAGCAGCTTTCACACAAGTTTCCATGATACTTGTACTGAGAATCTCAGCATAAAGACTTGTGTTTTCAATTACGGTTCTATGACGAGTTTGAACACCGTCATTAGGATCACCGATGATGTTGTCGATTGGATGATTCCTATGTATTCTCGTCTCTCGTACAAAGGTTTCTTGAATATTTGTTTCAAGGTTTGTGCTTAACTCCCCCATATCATTTGCACCTGAAGAGGATTCTATATTAATTACATTAACTGGAGCTTCATCTCCGACATGAGTTCTTGGATCAATTTGAGCTCCGTCTCTGTCATCAGGAGTGTCTTCTTCAGTGTCACTTTCATGTGTTCCAGATGCAGATGCAACATTGGAATTGGGAGTTGGAATAGGTACCGTTGTTCTTGTTGAGAAATTGGAGTTGTCGCCGCCACTGCAGTATTGATACAAATTTGCAGCATCTTCAACAGATAAATCAGGAAGGTTGAAAGACTTAAATAGTGTATCATAATCAAAACCCCAAGTTGGACCTGTTGGTTCTGGTGGAGTGCTGTGTTTACTGCAGTACACTTCGAACCATTCTTCGATAGAACGATTTTCAATATTGTACACTCTCTTGCAAGGTGAATTGGTAACATATCATAAGAAGATGCCTTCCATCGCTTTTGCATGAAATTTGGACTTACGATCTTTATGTTATAAAAATAAAGAACATGGAGTACCAAATGGAATTAGGTAGTCAAGCTTAGGAGGTCTATTATTGATTAATTCATAACTTGTTTGTTGTGTCTTTTCACCACCGGAACTCTATTCAATATGTGACAAGCTGTATTAACTGCTTCTGCCCAGAATGTTATTGAAAGCTTGGTATCTGACAGCATTGTCATAGAAGTTTAAATTAGAGTTTTGTTCTTCCTTTCTGCAACTTCATTCTGCTGAGGAGTATAAGGTGCACTTAATTCATGACGAATACCCTTCTTGAGACAGAAAAGCTCCATCATATTATTCTTAAACTCTGTGTCGTTGTCACTCCTTATTCTTCTGACTTTCAATTTGCATAATTTTTCCAAATTCTGAATCAGATATTGAAGAATTTCAGCAGTCTCATCCTTTGTACCTAAAAAATGTACCCAATAAAAACGTGAGTAATCATCAGTAACAACCAAACAACATGACTTTCCACCAATACTCTTGATACTTATGGGCCCAAAAAAAATCCATATGTAAGAGCTCCAAAGGGGTATCAATGGAGTTTTGGATCTTTGGCTTGTGAGATTTCCATTGTTGTTTGCCCTTTTTACAAGGCATACAATCATCTACAACGGCAAATCTCAACATAGGAACCCCGGTTATCAAACCATTTCGAACAAGATGATTCATTTTTCTATATGAAATGTGTCTGAGTTTCATATGCCATAAGATTGAGTTAATTTATGATGCTTTTGAAAGTAAACAGGAGGTAACAGAAGAGGTGGTTGTTGCCACACTCATATCAATTTGATAAGTGTCATTTGTTCTTGGTGCACGCATAAGAATCCATTCTTACGGAACCATGAAACCAGGCTTGAGAACCAAACATTCAGATTTGTTGAACATCACCGAACATTCTTTGTCACACATCTGTGAGACACTTAATAGATTGTGCTTTAACTGCTCACAGTAGTTGACATTGTCAAAACTGATACATCCATTAGTAACCACGCCTTGACGTGTTATGCTTCCTCCCTTTTCTCCTGCAAAAGCTGCATAGCCGCTTTTGAATGGATTAACGTCTTGAAGCAAGGCCATGTTACCTGTCATGTGCCGGGAACAACCACTATAAACATAGCAACGATTTGAGATAGATCCTTTTGAGTGTCCCTGCACATGTCATAAGAAATTAGTTAGATTTGGAGACCCAAGCCATTGTGGTCTTGGGTTGTTCGTTTTTATCAAAATAAACAACTTCTATTTATTCACAATCATGATGATAAAAAAATGGGTGACTCTTTTGGAGAATCAGATTTAGAGGCTTGAGAAATGTCTAGTTTCTTTCTCAATGCATGTTTCTTTTGAACAGCCGGCTTGCTAATATCAATAGATAAACCAGTAATGGTTTTACCTAGTTTATTACTTGCTAGTTGTTGTCCAAGTTTTCTCAATCTCTTATTCCGCCTCCTTTTTTGTGGTCTTGATAATTTCACCACATTCCTTTCACCAGATTGTGTACTACGGGGGTAGGTACACTAGAAACAACAGGTTGCTTATTCCTTTTCAAATTAAATGGTGCAGCCACATGTTATGGCTTAATCGTATAAGTGAGTTCTGAATTGCTTTACTGATGGAGTTTTCAGGGATACAACAGGTTGTGGGACAACAGGCAGTTTCTCCTGATTCTTATTTGGACAATTCACAAGAATATTTCCAAAAGTTCCACATTGAAAACAACTCCTTCTTTCCTTGAAAATTCACCAGTAAGGCTCACTGTTTTTGATGTAGATGGTTTATTTTGATGAGTATTAGGACCTGATTGATGAACGGCAGGTTGTGTTTGCCCTGATGTTGATTGATTTTTGGGAGTATAATTTTTATCAATATTTTCCTAAAATTCGTTCCCAATTTATTAGCAAATGTTTCCTTTTTGGTTTGATTTATGGTTTTGAAATCTCCATAGAGCATCCTTTTCAATTTATCATTAGATTCAATCAAATCAGGTTCGGTTAAAATACAATTGTCACGATCTTTGACAATGTTTTTGTTAGTTTTAGGTTCATCAATCAGTTCCTCTGAGACAACACCCTCGACTTTGTTGTCTTCCGAACACTCATCAGAATAAAACTCTTCATCTGAGGATGAATTAGCCTTACTTGAAGATTCATCTAGAAAGGATAGATCAATGTCGAACGGCCCATTGAGAAATGTCCCGTTAACTGATGGTGGAATGGCATTAGTACCTAAACCTTTGCCATTCACTTGTCGTACAATAGATTTATAGTGTTCCAACACAAAACGAGAATTTCTCAAATTTTCAATTTTTCCACTTAGCTTGAGAATTTCATTACGATGTTTAGCTATTTCGACATTCTTGTTCTCTAACTCTTTGTAGGCAACATCAAAATGAAATTGTTGTTCACTGATTTTTATTGAAAAATCATGTTTATCTTTTATGAGATTTTAATAGAATCTTTAAAACGTTTTTCACTTTCATTATAATTTAGAGCTGCACTACGTAGAGGTTCGAGTTGATAATGAATTTTGTCATTATCAGCTTTTAGTATTAAACAATTAGTACAAGGAATAACAACAAAAGAATTTGAATCTACCTCAGTTGATGAACTGGATGCTTCTCCGATTGCCATTAATGCGAATGCAGATTCCGGTAGGTCAGCAGCAGCAACAGCTTCTCTTTCTTCAGCTTTTATCATCTCAATGATTTCTGCCATCAATCCCATCTGAGTTTGTGCAATGATGGCATCTTCAAGATGAAATCCTAGTCATAGCTGTCATCCTGTTAAGCTACCAGTGCATTGGATGGTGCCCATTGATTTTGACTGCGATTGTTGTTGAAGCTCTGGTTGTTGTAATTCTGGTTGCTTCCTGAACTTGGTCTAGTGAAGCCTGAGGCTGGTGCCTTGTCTTTCTGAAATTCTCATGCAAAGTGTCCATAATTCAGACATTTGTAACACTTAGCTTTTGACTTTTCAAACCCAACTTGAGCATTAGAATGCCCACTTATAAACTTTATACCGGTTCTGTTCAGAAAAAGTTTAGCCCTTCTCAGGATCATGGCCATATTCCACTGTATGTCCATATCCTCCATGTCATCTGGATCTATTTGGTTGAAATCTTCTTCAACTGTTTCTAGATCAGTTAGCTTTCCACCAATGAAGTTTTCATATGCCAACATGCATGATGAAAACAAAGCTATATGATCTTCTGCGATTTTGGCAATAGTAGTTGAAGATGTAGATGTTGGACTTCTTTGTTGGTATGAACCTGAACCTGCATCAGCAAAACAAGTGTGACTACTACAACCATTCTCTTCTTCCTGTGTAGGATTCCCTAAGAACAAAGCAATTCCTAATCCTGTGGTTTTTGGTGCGAAAGAGGTTCCAAAGTACATTGACGGTTCTTGCACTAGAGGTCTACTAGTGGTTTCTTTCTTTCCTAAGTTCATGTCATGTGCTTGAACCTTTCCTATGGCTTCATCAATAGTAATTTCCTAGAACTTGGGGTTTTCTCTTAACAGGGTTGTGTACATATCAAACTTGGGGGGTAATGCATCAAGGAATTTTTCAACTAGTTCATCATCGTGATATTTCAGTTCATAAGACTTAAGTTCAGTCTTAAGATGATAGAATCTAGAGATAAGTTCGTCAATGGATTCATTTTCAAGATATCTGAAACATTCATATTGTTTTCTTAACAACTCTCTCTTACTTTTCTTAACATCATTGTTTCCCTCAAACCATTTTTGTAAGGCTTTCCACAAGTCCTGTGAGGTATCATAACCTCTGAAACTGTGAAGTAAGTCTCGGGTTAGTGCCATGGTTAAGGAACCATGTGCCTTCTTTTCTAGATCATACGCCTTCTTTTCTTCAACATCAAGTCTAGAAATTGGTTTGGGTTGGTTTTTACCAAGAAATTCACGAGTCGGATGTTTATACCCCTCTAATATAGGTATCCACATGTTTGAATGTGTGTATGAAACATATTCCTCGAATCTAGCTTTCCAGTTGCAATAGTCATTCACATTTAGTAACTTAGGTGGTTTCTGTGGAGTGCCTATTTCATTTTCATAGTTCAACATGCTACTGATATTTTAGAGATTCGCCATATTGGTAAGTTTAAAATGACACCTGGAATTTTAGATAGAGTTTTATCTTAAATACTTGACTAAATACGCATGAACATTTCTGGTATGAACAACTACGCAAACAAATGGGCTTGCGTCCTTGTCTAAGTACGTAGGAAGTAGTAAGTACGTAGGGACAGAAAGCTGGGTCACTTTTGAATAACTACTTGTCTGATCAAATGATGAAGTTAATAGGGTGTTTGGTATGAACAACGTGGTATAGACAACTGATCAGATACTTGACTCTAAACAGTTGTTGGTCAATAGATCATCCAAACAACAACAACACAAAGATGGATGTGTGATTCTTCTAAGATGAACAAGTGTATGAAACAAGACTCAAAGAACCACCAAGGCAGATGTAATCAGAAAAACATTTTGATGAAAAGTGTTCCTAACATGCTCACAACACTAAAAAACAAGAACAAATGCTCTGATACCACTTATAGGTCCCTCCGGGTGGGTGTGTCGGATCGATATCGTGTGAGTATGTAGCCCAGTCACCAGGTGCGGAATCCCCATGACTAGGTGGAACAATGTACGAATGAAAGCATGACAAACAACACAAGCTTGTACTAATAAATACACGTTCTATTGATAACAAGGTGTTTCAAACAAGTACAGACACAAACTGAATGACTTCTGGACTGGAAAACAACTGACTTGTGCGTACTTGTGCTTGTGGTTACATCTCCTGTGAAAATGAAACAAAACCGAGCTATTTATAGAACTGGTCCTGCGTACTTAGCAAGTACGCATGACCATCCTTCATGTGTACTTGTCTAAGTACACATGACCCTTTGTACTTGACAAATACGCAGGAATACATCCATACGTATTTGCTTAGTACAACAACACATACAAGTTCAAATATAAGTTCAAACATATTACAACTCGATAAACAAAGACAAATACAACCAGTACTAATACATACAAGACTGAATAATAAACAACAAAAGCTTGATCTTGATCCAGAGTGCCTGTCACCAAAACATGCATCAACATTCGATATCCGAATTTCCATTAGGCTGTACTACGATTGATATGTTCACTTGCCTGTTATTGTGGTTTAGTTTATAGGATTTCTAGAGTATTACAAAAGTGTCTAGGTTAGGTTAGATTAGGTAGTTTTGTTAGACCATTCCAAGCATATCAGCGCCACATCGTGCGGGTGTCTTACTTGTATATATATATATGTATATGTATATATGTGTGTGTGTATGTTTGTATGTACGTATATATATAGGGAGAGGATCATGAGAAACTCCTAAGTTATAAAATCCAAGAAAACTAATCTCAACCAATCACATAATTTAGATTTTATTTTATTTTATTTTTTTTATTTAAAGTGCATTTGAGTAAATATCAACCACACTATTTTAGGAAGTTATTTTTTAATTAAAACTACGGTTTTTATCTCCTCCTTTAATCGGTATTATTAATTGTTTTTTCAATACTACCTTCTTCATCAGGTGCTTAATCCCAAACCAGAAATCTGAACCTTAGGTAAACACCAATGTTCTTCATCTTGTGTATCGCCACCAACGCTCAGAACTTAGGTAAACACCGACCTTCTTCATCAGTAGCTTAATCCCATGTTCTTCATCATGTGCATTGTAGCCAATGCTCAGAACTTCAAGAACACCGACGTTCTCGTCACCACTTTTCAATCGGTTGTTTAATTAATGTTCAAATATCTCAATCGACTACCAATAATGTATGTTGAAGGTTGAAGTCAGCCTAATTGACTGCCAAAATGGCCTGGATGATTTACGACTGGTAATTGAAGAAGGTAATGGCGATTTCATAGGACTTACGTATATGTAATCCCACATGTTTACATATATGTAAACAAATACATTAGTTACATAATTCGTCTGTGGGTTTCTTCTTTTTCATTATAGCTTATCATGTACATATAGGTAAACACATATGTAAACTTGTTTACACATACACAAACACATATGTTAACTTGCTTATGTATACGTAAACGTACCCGAAATTTCTAAAGAGTGAATCGGTTATTAGGGTTATTCTTCGTCATCTTCTTCTTCGACTTTTTTTCTTATGATTTCTCGATATAAAAAAGGTTATTTCAATCATTTTTTTTTATTATTTTGATTCAAACCGTATGTTGGATGAGATTAGAGAGAGAGATCAAGATTTTAGGGGATTTTGTTAACTATTATTATAGTTTCCTAAATTTAAAAGATGTAAATTTCTTAGAATACCCTTATAAGCTTTATGTAAGGCTACTAAGTCCCTTTTTTATACATAAGTGCCATTGATGCATTTTAATTATTGACCGATCAAGATCAATGGTTGTGTTTAGTTTTCTTGATTTTTTTATAAAACTTATTTCTTTGAAACCACACACACACTCGCGTGTGCGCCCACACACACACACACATACATATATATATATATATAGAGGAGGGTTCAAGTACAAAGTGCTTTTTACCTAAAAATAGTAGGAAATAATCTTAGAGTGACATGTGGCATTTGATGGATTTAATGATAAAGGGTACTTTGGTATTTTTCTCATTTGTTATAAATCCTACAAACATGGGAAGTTAATTTTCATATTTATTTAATTGGTTTTGACTATTTTTTTTTATTCGATATGTTTTCTTTGTTCCACAAGTTTTCAACTTTCAGAGTAATGAAGAAATGCTCGACGGTATTGTTAATTATTTAATCTTTATGTTTTCGTTCATACTTTAACATCGCATATTTCCGAATATACATGTGAGTTTTTATGTTCGTATTGCAACAATGGTGTGTTGATTTATTCGTATTTCAATAAAGATGTTAGGATATGTATTTTGCTCGATGTATACCCAACATGGTTATTGTGCTGTTTTAATATGTATGTTGATTTGTTCTATAAATAATGCATTTGATATTTTTTTCACCATACAGCACATACATAGTGTGCTTGTTCTGTTTAACTAGGTAGGTTTGTTTGTTTCATAAATAACCATATATGTTATTTTTTCATCAAACAACACATACCATGTGTACTTGTGCTGTTTTATTTAAGTGTGTGTATTGTTACTTAAATAACCGCATATGATGTTTAGTTCATCAAACAACACATACCACGTTTGTTGTATTGTTTATTTGAAACAGTGTAGTGTTATTGGGCCCATTGGAATACCAAGAATATCATGGACCAACTCTGGTGTTATTTTCACTATCTTAAACCCAAGATTCAAAGTGTTGTTCTCAGCATAATAATTTGATAATAACCAGTAGCCAAGATGTGACGATATGGAGTGTAAACTAAAATGCATCACACTCTCAAATCCCATTTGTTCAACAACAATTAGTTTTTCCTTTATTAACCCTATCATTAGGATACATAGGTTGGATGGGCAGCTACGCATTCTGATTTTTGTGTTGCTTGGGGGTTAATAAGATTGTTTGTCACGCTTTGGTTTTTTTTTTGGTGTGGATCACCAGTATCTCCTTTCAATTGTTTACGTTTCGTAGGAGGATTTTGGAAATCATCATCGGAGTTTACTTGTTTCTTAGTGTTTTTCACCTTTTTGGAAACAACTGTAAAAAAGCAAATACAATTAGTAAGTATGAACTGTTTCTTAAAATTCATGCAATACTGATGCATTATTAAATCAAACTTATTCATTACAACAGTACATGCATGTTTCATTAACATTCTACCACCTGCATCCTATTATGTTTAAAACAGTACAAGCAGTACATACAACATATGTTATTTCAGTACTGATACATAATTACATCAAACTTATTGATTACAACACATGCAATACATCAACATTCAACATGCTACACAAATCGGATATAACCTACCGTCACATCTTGGTTACCGGTTATTATCAAATTTGGCAGATATCAAGGTAGTATACACATGCAATACATCAACATTCAACATGCTACACAATTTATATAAACCATTCCATCAAATAGTACAAGTACACACCTAGTATACATGGGTTTTCTTTATTAAATCAAATGTGATTTCTAGACATGCAAATGCTATTCAACTTAGTCAGTACATGCAAATTATCAAAGTACTGTTTTTTCTGTTAACCAGTACATGCAAATAACATCAAACAATATACTTTTAAGAACATTAACACATTAAGTCTTACCTTTTTCCTCCTTAACCGACTTAGTCACTACATGCAAATTATCAAAGTACTGTTTTTTTTGTTAATCAGTACATGCAAATAACATTAAACAATATACTGATAAGAACATTAACACATTATGTCTTACCTTTTTCCTCCTTAACTGACTTATCAGTACTAATCAGCTTCATCTTCTTCGCTTGTTGATTTTTCTTTGAGGACAACCTTAGGACATGCATGTTCTTCAACTGTATACTACCTTCTTATCTGCCAAATATAAGAACTTTAGTCGTTTTCAACAACTTTTATCATAAAAGCGCCATGGTTGGAGTGTTTGAACTAACTTTCCCACGATTCTTGTTAATCAGTATCTTCGTTTTCAATTGCAATGTTATAGAGAGAAGAAGTCGAATCGGTGATTGATTATTCCGTTGTAGTAGTGTTTATTTTTAAAACAATATTATGGTAAATAAAAACGGTGATGGAAATACGTCACACATATTAATCACACTTTAATGCTTTACTAGATTTAAGGAGAATTTAAATTTTAAATTGGGTAGGATCAAATACAAAAAGTCTATATTGCCCTTAATAATGATTAGTAATAACTGAAAATCAACACCAAAATTTTAATCAAATCTCAACCGTTAATCAAAAAAATGGATGATTGAGATCTATTTTAGGCTTTTTAGGCAAAAAAAAAACACTTTGTAGGGGAACTATCCTCTATATATATATATATATATACGTGTGTGTATACATATAGGGGATGGATATTTTAAAAACCTACAAGAGTGGAGAAAACCTTGAAAACTCTACCAAAAAAAATGTTTAAAACAATTGGGAATCTTTCTTAACAACTTTTATTAAATTTTCGTAAAAAAAATACAAAAAACACAGAGCGATTTTTTTTTTAAAATGGACAAAATCCCCGGTTTTTTGTGTAAAACCGTTTTTTGTGTAAAAACACATGTTAAATATGTAAAACAATTGGGCATAAATTAAAAAAAATTTATAAAAATATCTGCTCGGCGCTTTTTTGATTTTCTTTTATAAATTTTTTTGAAATTACATATAAAAGGTTTTAAAAAAAACGTTGTAAAAATCTGATTTTTGAACAGTTTTCAAATGTTTTCACAATTAGGAGGGCTTTCATCATATAATATATATATATATATATATATGTATATATATGTGTGTGTGTGTGTGTGTGTGTGTATAGAGGATGGATCCGGTACAAAACACATTTAGTATAAAAAATGTAGGAACTATTGAGGTGTTGACCTTTGTACATGACTAGAAATTAGCAGAAGGGTAATAATGAGAATTGACATCATTATTTAACCTTTTTTATTAAATACTAGTTTCACCCATTTTTTTAAAACTAAAATAACTTTTACATACTTTATTATTTTTTTAAAGAAAATATACCATAAAATATAGAATTTTATCATCTTTAAAATGAGTATAGTATTGCTATATTGTTTTTTATTTAAATAATTTTTTTAAATCCGTGTGAAAATTACAATATGCTAATAACAACACCTTATAAATGTGATAACAACATATAACAAGATATATCGGCTTTCTATAAAATGAGATAACATGTCTTGTTATGTGTTTTATCCAATTTCAATGTGTTGTTATATAAGTTTACACTATGTTGTTATGCGTTATTCTGTGTTGTTATCATATTACAACGTGTTGTTATATCGTTTACAATGTGTTGATATATTTTGTTATGTGTTGTTATCTGGTGTACAATGTGTTATTATAAACAAATGTCATTTTTACATGACTTTAAAAAAAAAAACTTCATTAAAAAAAATATATCAATAGTATACTCAAATTAAAGATGATAAAATTCTCGATTTTATTGTAGAATTTTTAGTAAAATATAATAAAGTGTATAAAAGTTTTTTGATTTTTAAAAAAATGTGTGAAACTATTATTTAATACAAAAAGTCAAAGATGGTGTCAAATTCTCTCTTTTACCCTTTTAGTGAATTTAACGTCTAATTAATTCCATAATTAACACCTAATTAATCTTAACCATTAAATTAATATGATCAAAGGCCTAGACTATTTCCTATATTTTTTATGCTAAATGTATTTTGTACATGATCCTACTTCTATATATATATATATATATATATATATATATATATATATATATATATATATATATATATATATATATATATATATGGAGGTGCTCTTTTGAGAACCAACGTTATGTTGAGAACCACATTATAACTTACGTAATTTATTATATAAATTGACTAAAATTCATGTATATTTCAATATATTTAAGGTTTGGTTTTTAAATAACAAGGTATATATAGTCGTTTGTCTAAATATATATATATATATGCACATACATTATATGCACAAATATATGCATATATGCACATTTTCATACTTAAAAAAAAATTAACAGAGAGGTGATAAAATCAAACTACGAGTGAGGATTGGTAAATAAAACATTGTTTTCCAATTTTACTTTTTTTACTAAAACGATTTATACACGTTTTATGCGGTTCTCTCGGTTTTCAACATCAGTTTTTAAAGGTAGAGATACTTTATGTGAAATTGTTACTATTTTCAATCCTAAACAAATTGACGATAATAATTATCAAATATATGACACGAATCCGATACAAAATATTCTTGTTTGTTTAATAAACAAGTTGTATTCGGTTGAACTGTTTTACTACAAACTAAAGGCTTTCACCGAAGATAGATCCGTCAGTGAAAGGGGTTATGTTGGTAATCGTCGATGATACTCTATCTGAAAATATGATGTGGGTAATGAATAACCGATGGGTCACAAACATAATTTACAGACGATATTACAAACAGGTACTCACCTTTTCAGTAGTATTTAGCACTTTTAATTAAACAAGTTGTGTCCTAGTTGATCTCGTTTACTTAAACAGGTTGATCATTAGTCTGTTTAAAATTAGAACGAAAATTTAAAACAATATATGTATTTTTAAGGTTAATGCACAACCCATTTAACCTTTTTTATTGCTCGTCAACTCGTTCCCAACTTGGTTACGATTTGTTTATAACATGTCAGCCCATTTACGACTCATCAACATGTTTAAAACTCGTCAACTAGGTTGACTCATTTAGATAAATTAAACTGGTTATACTAGATTTCCTCGAGTTATATGATTACAAGTGTTTACGCGTTATGTTAACATTTTTCGACAATGATGAAGATATGAGTTGTGTTTAGGTTGTTTGAGACAGATTCATAAATACGATAATATCCTTACAATAATAACAAACAATATTAAAACAGAACGTTTAGGAACAGTAACTCACTATTTGGATAACTTTTATTGGATCGCCATTATTTTTTTAACTTTTATTATCTCGGCCCACGTAGCAACACCACCAGCTATAACCCACATATTTTTCTACCTATACGTGCCCTAGCTTGATTTTCAAAACAAACAAACATAGAAAGAGAGAAAGGTAACACAGATGAAGATATGCAATGACTTGGATGTGCGAACGTAGTAGTACAAGGGAGGTCGAAGACTGTAGAAGTTGGTTTTATTTTCGTTGGAAAAGATAAGAGATGTAATTAATGATGGAATATGATAACTTGTGCTATCACCGACCATCGTCAATTGGTGGCCTCCTAAACGACATCCCGTCAGTTTTCAGTTCAAAATTATGTCAACCAACTCCGCCACTCTCATTAATTACTAATGCCATCTTTAATAACATTTTTTATCTTTGCATTTAAAATACCATTAATTTTAGAACAGAAAAACTAAAAAACGATAATTTTTTTTTTTTTTTTTTATGAAAATATATTATTATTTTGAAATATATGAAAATACTGTAAAGAATATAAATGAGAGGGAAGGAGTAAATGCTTTTAAATAATCTTTCTAATATCCTCCTAATTGATATGATGATACTTTATTTTTTATCTTTTTAAATTTTATCCACATTTTTTCATGTGTTATCAATTTTTCAAAAAAAAAAAAAAACAAATGTCATTGTTCAAAACAGATATGTAAAAGTTGCATTAGTATTTAGTAAAACAAATATTCTTAAACTTCTGAATTATAAAATGACAAATTGATTTTTAATAATACAAACTATGACATATTGGTTGATAATAATCCATATTAATTTAATAAATCTTTTTGTTATATGATGGGCTGGTTAAAAGTTTATTTATTATCGTATGACATATTGGTATTATTATTATTATAACTATGTAAATATTTAGTTGGTGATTTTTAAGGGTATGGGCGGGACGATTTGGTTTTAAAAAACAACCGTAATCAATACCAAAATTTTTGTTTAAGAACCGAAAGAACCGGTCTAGCCAGCAATCAAACTTTACGCAAACGGATTTTTTAACAATGTTAGGTAGAACAAAATGGTACTCCCTCAGTCCCTCTTTATAGGAGGCCCCCCCACTAAAGTTCTCTAGCCATCTATGTGGGATGGAGATAAAAAAACAAAACTTGTATTTATCAAGCCTCAACATTTGTTTTTTTTTATTTCTCCCATTCGATGCAGGATGACAGTGAACCCAAAGTTTAAAAGGAGCTTAGAGAGTTGAAGGACGGAACACACTCATGTTACTCCGTTAAGTAGTCGTTAACTCTGTTAAGTGTCTTAAAATATGGGTAACTTACCTTTCCGTTCTTCCAATACGTTTAATATATAAATAGTGGGTTGGCTCGCGCAAAGCGGCATGTGTCACCGAGGCTCTTTTCGAGAGAGTAATCTAATCCGACATGCCTTGAACACCGATTATATTTGAGTATTCTTCTTCTTATTATTATTATTATAATCAAACCTGGCTCACAAGCTCATGAGCCGAGCCGAGCCAAGCCTAGCTCGGGCTCAACTTGTTTACAAACCAAGACGATCCAAGTCCGCAAGTTTACAACTGGAACGATTTCAAGTAGAGCTTTTTTCAAGCAAGATTCAAACATCGGTTAAATATCCAGTTTTAGCAGTAAAAATATACTTGTTCTTTACCCAATCTAGCCAAAAAGGGCACGAAGGGCATGATTTACATGGTTTAATTTTCTCAAATAATAAGATTTCTCTATTTGTAATGGTTTGTTTTATGATTAAGTTGGCTAACAACCAATGTGGGACAAATTAAAAAGTAAAAAAAAACATTTTGTTTAGCTTTAAATGATTAGGCTTTGATGTGTATTGTGTTTAAAAAGTAATATTTAAGATGATATTTTAAAATTGGATAAAATTAACCTTTTATCCACCTAATATGCTTTGTATAGTATATAGTAGTATAGATATAGATTAATTGTTCAATGCATGAAAAATATGTTAAGGCATGCCAAAAAGTTTGTTATTTTGCATTAATAGTAGCTTCCTCTAACGTGTACCCATCACATTTGTGTTTCTATTACACTAAAATGCCACCGATCATCGATCGTAGATCATGTGGTAATATAAGACGTTAGTAAGATAATTCTATAGTACTAATTTTAATTTTAGAGTTTATGCTATCAGGTATAAATATTGTTAATTTGAATAAGTGGCTCATAATAGATTTTTTTTTTCTTTTCAAATTAACTATTTCATAGACGATAATTTAAAAGACTAAGCTACAAAAGAAACATCAACGTTAGAAATCTCTACCTGATTGGAGGATGACATATGACCAACGTAAGTTAAAATTTAATCTCTTTGTTAAACGTATAACAAGACAATTAATATGGAAAATGATGGATTGAATTGATACACAGAAAAGTTGTATATTAAACGTATTGGAAATTTGAAAGGTTCGATAAGTCCTCAATTCCTCCTTTTGATAATAATTGTTTGTGTCTCTTTCTAAATTGATATTTGTGGTTATAGACTTCACGCTAACATCAACAGTATTTTTATCCAAAATTTTATAAACCAATGAATATAATTCTATTAATTGTTTTAGAAAATATTTGTTTACAAACAACTTTTTATTAAAAATCATTTGTTGTGGAGACCAGAGTCTCAAAGAAATCTTTAAAATGTGATTTTCCGGCCCTTGATACTAAAATTAATTAAATTACATGTCGTTTAATTGACCATTAAATTTTTTACGATAAATTTTATTCCTACTGTATTTTTTACGAATAATTTTAAACTAATTTATTGTCCATGTTTAAACCTTTAACATTCATTTTAAAAGACATGTACCTCTACCAAGTGACCATCAGTTGATTACAGGATTTGATTAGAGGATGAATTATCATAAACATATTGACGGATTTAATGTTAGTATGACCTGAATACATCTCATTTATTAAAAATGACATACACCAATTTAAAACATGACATGTTTATTAAACATGTTACAATGATCAACAACAAACCTGATTATCTTCGTGCCGTTCTGTGTCATGTTTAGTAAGAAGTATCACACTTATTATAACTAATTGTTAACTGTTTTCTAACATTGTTTTCAAATTTTAGTTTCAAGACTATGGCTATGATATTTGTAAGTTTTAGATTTCGTATGACTTGGATAGTTTTCTAAATCATATAGGTCGCTTTCAGATTAAAGTATTTAGTGGTTACACGTATTCGATAATCAAATAACACACAATGTATTCAATGAACGAGATTTCTTTTATGTGCAAAATGAAGTTGTAAATTTGTTATAGAAACAAACCACATGAATCCATTTATATAGGGAACGAACTAACACAACCATTCGGTTAGCGATAATAACCGTAAATAGTTAGACAGTTGTACCGGTAAGAAAAAATCAACGGGATATCCATCTGCAGTAACTAATGATTGGATGACAAAAGCTTAAACAACAAGAAATGAAACACCTATGTATACTAAACTGTAAAACTTTCGCCTATACCATGAAACTTTCGCCCAAAAATTTTGTGTCATCTGAAACTTTCATTCATGCCAAAATTTGACTTTCTTTGGTCTTGACTTCTGGTCTTCAATATTTGGTTATTTTGTATGTATCAACCTATTATAACCTTACAATCTCCCCCGAGACTGTTGCATAACAAAACATTTATTTTGAATAAGCTTTAGACTATTTGTCAGCTACGGCTTCGACTCGCATCTTTAACACTCTAGACACCACCAACATAAACCTTGACGATCTAAATTTTGACTCTGACACTGAAAGTCAAACGAAAAGGGTTGAGAATGAAAAAAAGGTCGTTGTGGAAACAGAGAATCTTGAAGGAGTCTTCGAGGGATATGAATTTGACACATCTGAAACAAAGACAAAGAGTAAACACGAAGAAGTACCAATCAACAAATATCACAAAAACTTACTAGTAAGGAGAAAGGAAGTTGGGAAACCTCCTCTCACTACCTCATCTCAACTTTCATATTTTAATTCTGATGACAAGTATGACAATGAAGCTGATATTAATCAGAGGAAGAAAGCTAAACCTTCTTAACAACACTTGCAACAGTCCACACCAGTCACACCACCAACCGTCACAAAACCACAAGGTAAGGGACAGGCCAAGGTTGTCTATACATCTGAACCTGTTGACATCGAAGCTTTGCAGCAACGAGTGTTTATTCTTGAACAAGACTCGGTTGCTAAAGAGACAAAGATCAAAAGATTTACTCATGAGTCTAAAGCTAAAGATAATTAAATAGAAGATCTCTGAAAGACCATTACCATTCAGAGTGGTCAGATTACAAGTATTAAAGAAAATATGTTATTTGTACTCAAAGAGCTTCAAAAGATAAAGAAAAGAGTAAATTACTATTTGAGTTCCTAACGTTTGTCCATTTTAACTAGTTGAGTCCCTTATGTTTAATATCATCGCTCTGAACCCTGGCGTTTCATTTTTTGCATCTGTTTCAGTCTAAATGGCTAAATCTGTTAGATTTTTTGTTAATTTTTTTTTTCTAAAAAGACAAAAATACCACGAAGTACTTAAATGGTTAATTTTTTTTCCTTATTTCATTCATTTCCTCTTTTCAAGAACACCACCTACAACACACACATATGTGTGTGTGAATGAAAGAGAGATTGGGAGAGTGAGAGGGAGCCGCCAGCCATTTTCGGCGGGCTCCACCTCCGACGTCGTCTCCGGCAGACCTCCTGCCGCCAACCGGACCTTGCACCTCCCCTTCCCTGCATCCTCTCTCTCTCTCTATATATATATATCTACTCACTTTGCATCCTCTCTCTATCTTCACCTTTTCCTCCACCGAGACTTTTCTTTCTCCCACATTGTCGTCGTGAACCACCAGAAAATCCCCAACTTAGCCCACATAAACACCCCATCTCTCTTCTCTACTCACCTACGAGAAACCTAAACCTAAATTGCTAGATGTCGCCGTGTAACCTAAACCTAAATCAAAGATGCATACTCAAATCAGATCTTTTTCTTAAAGAGTTAGGTAACATATGGTGAGGCTCAAGAAGTCCCACTTTTAGGCTACTAGTTTCTTGATTTTCCAATTGAGCTGATGTTGAATATGTTGGGAATCGTGTACCGGTTTTAAAAGTTAAAATATTACTTTATAAAATCAGATTTACAATGGCGGAAGCATAAACAATAGCACACGATAATAAAGTTTAAAACTTTATCCGACAGTGATCCGATTACAGAATGTTTATACAATAATAAATATAAAACAACAACCACAGGGTGTTAGGGTTTTATACCTTTGACGAATAACCGGGTTGTAACACTTGGATACAAAGAACGTAACACTAGATCACTATATACGAACTCGTCACACGAAAAACACTCCAAACGAGAACCCGGTTCTCTCCTTCTTTCCGGTTTGGCTCGCGAAGGAAGACGGCAGCGGCTATGGCGGCTCCGGTCGGATGCACAACAGGGGTAGCGACGGTGGGGCTCAGTGGCGTGTGGCGGCTGTCCACGGTGGCATCAGGCGGCCGGTTGGTGGCATCAGGAGGAACCCGCAAGGGGAGGGGGTCGGCTCACGGTTTCGCAAAGGTAAGGGAGGAGGCAAAAAGTTAATTAGGGTTTTGACCTTAAGCATGTTTATATAATAAACTAATTTACAAGTCAACCTTGTACAATTAACGTTTAACTCAGTTTTAGTCCTCATAGTTTATAATTACACTAATTATAAATAAAACTTGCTTAGACCGAATATGATTCATATTTAACCATTAAATATAAATGAACCCTTAAATATATAACCATTGTATATAAAAATTCATTCTGTCTATCGTTAGATTTAATTATTCTAAATAATTAAATACAACGTAACTAATAAATATTTCTCTACATATTTAATCCACCGAGTCCGAGAATTGTATTTCGTGAAATAACGTTTAACAATTAAACGCTATTATTGTTTTTTTGCCCAAATTGTAACTCACTGGATCGTACCTTGTTAATAACATTGATATTGATGATGATCGTACATCTAATATTCAACAATATATTGGGGCAAATTAGAGGTCGGAGATGTGGTGGTTGTGTGTTAAGAGGAGGTTTGATCTAGGGGTTGGAGGAGGTTCTATGTTTTGGTCGCTCGAGGTGGCCGGTGTTTTTATCTGCCGAAGATGGTCGACCACAGTGCAAGTCATTACCCTAACTTCAATCTTAACCAAATCAAAACGAGCCAATCACAAAATGTGGTGGGTAAATCGAACGGAGATGATGAATCAAGTGGAGTAAATTACAAATGGTAGATTTATTGATTTTCACATCCCACGTAATAAAACAAAAAACTTGATTTTTGGTTCTATGGGTAAATCGATGTGTTGGGAATCATCGTACAAGTTTTAAATTATTAAAACAAATAATATTTAAACACTTTTAAATAAATAAATCAGATATTTTTAGCGGAAGCGATTTAGATTACGATATCAGATCAGATCTCGATCTAGGACAGTGATCCGATTACACGCGTACATACCAGTGTTGTAAAAATCGTTAGGCGCTAGTCGGGCGGTGGGGTGCCGACTAGGGATTAGTCGGGATTAATCGGATTCAAATTTATAAGAAAATTTTCAAACTTATATATATATATATACACACAAATTCAAAGATAAAATAGTTCAAATACTTCAAAAATCAAGTACATCTAATATTAAATACTTTAAAATTCATCATCGTCTTGTCCGTTGTAAAACCCAATCTCTATGGATCTTCGAATACTCAAACACACGATATCAATTCTCACACTTGACAGACGGAACTATCAAATATGATGATTCAAGAACACAATCAATGTAAAACTCGTATATTGCTAGAGAGAATTACAAAGAACAAATTAAAAAAACCACAAACCCTACTCGGTTAGGGTATACATGTATTTATACCTAGTCTATACAAGTATAGGCCTCTAATACATATACTCGGCCCAAGGCAGGTCCATTAACACCAATACCGTGAACCCTTGGTTCACGGGTTACACCATATTACACTAAAATATTACTTGTAACAAGCTTACTCATATAATAGGTCCTACAATCTCCCCCTAGGATTAAGTTGTCTATTGATATTCAAAAACTGATATCCACACAATGACTTCCACTTCCAGCAAAAAACTTCTTCCTTATAACATCATCAACAACTACTGTGAATACCTTAGCTTGCTCTTCAAACAGTTGATCATGTTTGATATGGCTTCTTGCCAACAAGTTGATATCTTGTTCACTAAACTTGGACACATCAAAAGGATCCATGATTATGAGTTCCGTGTGATTTTTAATAATCACAGCTTCTGCTGAAACTGGATCATATGCCCAGAACTGGATCAAGGTATAGGCATTTTCTTGTGAGCAGGAATACGCTTCAATGTCTTGGGTGCAGGCCACACAACATTGTACCAGTCTTTACTAGTATAAGGAACCTTTACTCCTTTGGCCTTCTTCAGTGTGGACTTAACAGTTTTCATCTTTGTGGAATTTGTTAAGCACTGTTCATTCAGGAATGTTTGAAACATCTCTGCCCTTCCATATCTCCCTCTATTTTCAAAATGTGCTTCATTTAGCTGCTGAAGATCAAGCTTTGTCAGCGAGCTAAAATCATTAGCATTCTTGTAATATTCTAATCTTCCACTCTTCCTTTTCACCACATACAAGTCCTTCTCCTTATCAAATTGCCATTATGCAATTTCTAACATGTCACCTCTCTTTGAATAGTATCCTTCTATGTTCCATGTAACATGAGTCTCTGATGGTGGACAAGGTAGCAACTTCAATAGAGGTCGAGATCAACAGTTGTCATCAGTAACTTTACTTGCACTAGAAGGTTCATTCAGATCAGCAGTAGAACTTGACAGATTGACTTCATCATTGATGTAGTGCAAAGCACACATCTTTATTCCTTTGTTTTCGTGTCGTTTTAACTAGTTCTGTATTTGTTTAGAGTCGTTTTGGTATAAGTTTGAGTCTTTGTTATGTTCTCAAGTGCTTATGATGAATACAAGTGAAAACCCGAAGAAACCGAGCATGAGAATGAAGTCCCAAGAATCAAAAAATGGGAAAATTCCATTCTTCGCGGTACGTGAAGACCAGAGGACTATCTTTCGCGGTACGCGAAGGAAGAAGAAAGCCAGCCAGACTAATTTGGCCATCGCGGTACGCGAGGGGCTTACCCATTTCTCTCACGGTACACAAGGGATATAAATTTTGAGAAAAGTTGTAAAAATCGAATTAAATAGAATTTGAAGCCAATCAGGTCAAGGGTTCGTATCTCTACGTCTAGAACAAAGTCTAGGGCGATTTTTAGGGGCAAGAAGGTCAATTGAAGTGCAAGATCAAAGCTTTTGGATTCCGGGTTCATTGTAATAGCGTTCTAGGTTTTAAAGTTCGAATCTTTACGTTTGATTTATGTGTTTGAACTTTGTTTTGCTTAATTGATTCTGTCATGGATGTTTTAAGTATGATTAAAGGCTAAACATTAATATTGCTTAGGTCAATTGATGAATATTTGCTAAAGTAATGATTTTTATCAGTTTCAGATTCGTATGATAATTTAATGATTTTGTAAACGATCCTAGTTAATGATTGTGATGAATATATATGCTTAAATCTGATTGCGTGATTAATAATTGATTCCTTGCTTTGATTTTGGTTGTCTGCCTATTCAATTAGAGTATCTTAATCATAGATCTTAGGGTTTGTGATTGTGGTGGTTTGCTAGACGTAGTAGCCATAGGAATTGTTATTGATTACTGATTAGAGTTAAATGTGTGTCCTAGTTCAATAACCAAGAGGTTAGAATGAGTCGTTTAGTATTCGTCATTAGGAATCCGAGTGTCAACTGTCTGAGAGGAAGTTGGTTTAGGTGTCTAGTGATTGTTGCTATCCAGAATCATAGTTGTTATCCTAGGATTACCCCATGCATTCCTTGAATGTATTGTGGATGGTGAGACTGAGAGGTAATCCATCCATTAGGGTACAATATCATAGTTGGAAATACCTGAGAAGTGATTCAACAATCTGGTGAGTTTAGTACACTTTAGGTTCCTTAGTTGGTGACACCCTGAGAGTGATTAGGGATCCACTAGGTAATCTATAGTTGTCATCTTTAGAAACCCATATTCATCATCGTTCCAAAACCGGTAGAAGTTCTTTACAAGTAGGATTCCGACCTAGGTAGGATTCTTCTTATTCTTGGTATTTCCTTAGTCTCTTGTCATGATTGTTAAGTCGACCTTAGTTTATTGCATTCATAGTGATATTATTTAGTGTAGTAAAGCCCCCAAACCAATCAATATTTAGTCTGAGTCAGAGTCTAGTATTAGTATTCAGTGTCTCTAGGGTTCAATAATCCGGTTTACCATTAAGCTGTGCTACACTCGATAGGTCCACTTGCCTGTCAGTGTGGTTTATTTCATAGGTTTTCCATTTATTACTTAGGAGTCTAGGTTAGATTTTATAGTTATTATTATAGACCGTCTGGACGACATCAAGTTTTTGGCACTGTTGCTGGGGACACTTGGTAATAGCAATATTAACTCTGGTTAGTTCTTTGTTTGATTTTTTTTTTTGGTTTTATTTTGTTTTCTTTTCATTCTGTCTTGTGTGCCTGTCTTCTGTGTTTACTTGCGGGCCAGTCATTCTGTCTTCGAGTCTTTATTTTTCTCCTTTCTTGTGTCTTTCTTTGTATGCACAACACTCGTTCGCAGAGGTCACCACCATATTCAGCTTTTCTAGAGCCTGAACGAGAGCTTCACGAGCGCACCCGCGACTTTTGGGAGCGTTTGAAACATTTTTGTGAAAACCAGGTACGTCCTATTAGCCCTATTCCCTTTCCTAAAATGGGCGACGGTCATCCTCCAGCGAGGCGTACAGTACACCAGAGGGCCAGTGATGGGGTCAAGGGCACGAGATCTTCGATCACTAGCCCCGCCATTCTTAATGTCAATTCTTGGTAGATCCCGTCACATGTCATGAACACGATAACTCATGCTACTCAATTCATTAGCCTTGAGGATGAGGATGCACCCGGACATGTGTCCCGATTTATGCGCTTAGGTGATACTTTCAATATGGGTGTATCTAAGGACGCAATCTACTTGCGTCTCTTCCCATTCTCCCTCTCTGGGCATGCTTCTACTTGGCTCTACACCCTTCGAGATAACTCGATCACCACTTGGGAGGATCTCGAAGCTAGTTCTTCAAAAAGTACTATCCACCTTCCAGGGCCGCTCCCCTTAGGGATCAAATCCACTCCTTCCGAATGAATCCCGACGAGCCCTATCACATGGCCTGGGAGCGGTTCAACGCGCTATTGAGCCGATGTCCCCAGCACGGTCTTTCTGACTGGGAGATAGTTGAGAAGTTCTATAATGGCCTCACCTTTGAGAAGTAGCAAATGTTTAACATAGCTGCAGGAAACCACATCATGGAAACGTTTGAGCCTGCTGAATGCGAGGAGATGTTCGAGTGATTCTCTCAAGCCGAACAACAGTATCCATCTACTAGGACTTTCATTCCTAGTGCTAGAGCATCCACCACATCTCCTAGAGGTGTGCATCAGGTCACTCCTAATTCTAGCGTGGTTGCTGCCCTCGCCTCAATGGCCAATGAAATAAAGAAGCAGAAGCTCACTGTTCAGCGGTCTCAAGTGTGTAGAGGAGGCCACGACACCCGGGACTGCCCACTCAATAATCCAGAGTAGGTGAGCTATGTTGGCAACCAGTACCAAAACCAAGGGTATAACAATCAAAATTCATTTGGCTCGAGATGGAGATCTAGAAATAACCCACTAGGGTTTAACGGTTGTCAACAGTATCATCAGAATGGATGAGGAGACACAGGACCTAGCATGGGAAGCTGTGTCAACACGACTTCGATTAAAGAGATGTTTGAGACTCAGACACAGTTGCTTGCCTACCTAGTCCAACAGGACAAGGATGCTAGGCAGATATTGGATAGCCACGACGCTTTATTAAAGAACCAACAGTCGGCATTACATGATCTGAAATGCACGGTTGAGGACATCTCTAAGAGCTTGAAAGATCGACAGGGAGGTACATCTTCAGGCTCCAACGCTTCAGTGATGGCCGTGTCAGTGAGGAGTGTGGATAAAGAAGAGGTTGTAGAGGATGACTCCCACTCCAGTAAGCATCACATCCCATCACCTGAAAAGGCCAAGAAGATAAACTAGAAAGCTTGATTCGCTGTGAACGGTGCTAACATGACCGAGGAATAGGTTGACGAAGAGAAAATAGTTGAGGTGCCTGCCGAGAAGGCAGAGGAGGAGAAGAAGGGGATGGAGATGAAGGCCCCCGAGATTGACCTAACTCGTGTTCCCTACCCAGCACGTTTGCTTCCATTCAAGCAACCTAGGGAACATGGTAAATTCCTTGATATGTTTAAACAACCCAAGGTCAATCTTCCGCTTATTGAGACTCTCTAGCGCATGCCAAAGTATGGAAAGTTCCTAAAAGAACTTCTTTCCAACAAGAAGAAGCTAGAGGAGATCTAAAAAGTCTCACTTAGTGACCAATGTTCTGCGGTGGTGCAGAACAAGCTGCCCGAGAAATTAGGAGATTCAGGGTGTTTCACGATTCCGTGTCTCCTAGGCAGCTTGCCCTTGCACCACGCGTTGGCCAATTTAGGTGCTAGCATCAATCTGATGCCATACTCTCTTTATAAGAAGCTAGACCAAGTTGAACCTCAGCCGACGCGCATGAGCATATCATTGGCTGACCGTTCAGTCAAGTATCCACGGGGAATTGTGGAGAATCTTTTAGTAAAAGTAGGCAAATTTGTCTTCCCCATGGATTTCGTCATTCTAGACATGGAGGTAGATGATGGAGTCCCACTCATCTTAGGGCCCATTCTTACGCATCTCCAAGGCAGTAATCGATGTCTTTGACAGAAAACTCACACTTCGTGTGGGGGATGAGTCTGTTATATTTAATTCCACACAGTCCGTGGAGGATGTTGGCGAGCATAGCCACTCCGTGTGCATGCTTAATGCCTTCATGGACTACCAGCAGGACTATGATCCACTATTAGAAGTTGGTGAACCCGCCCCTAATTTAGAAGAACCATCTGAGTGGGCGTTAGAGTTGGAGAGATTGTTAGAAGAGCCGAATGAATATGGTGATGATGTGCCTGATGATCTGCTGAAGATGATGGCAGAGCTAGATGTGATCATAGGCACAACCCTAAGTGTGGGGAAGTTGGTGGAAATTGTAGAGGATCTTGACGATCGTGGTGAAAGTCTAGAGGTCGTGCCTACAGTTAAACCAATTCCTGAGCCTTCGCCCTCCACCGTTGTGCATTACGAGAGGGTGCGTGTAGATCCGACCCGAGTTCTAGTACCCCTAGGTCTAGGCCACCCCGTAAAAGAACCTGTGCGTTAATAGATTCATCTAGGGTGAGGATAGTGCAAACCCCAAGTGTGGGGACGTCTAGGGGTGACAAATCACTTGGTTATTTGATGAATATTACATTCGGACCGGGTAGATTTAAGTTGTGGTGGAAGGATCTGTGTGAAAAATGTGATATGAGTTCAATGTTTGTGAGAAGTAGGAGTTTGTTGAATTTATGGAGAACTGGGAGGCTGTGTAGGATGAAGGAGGATCCAGTTATGATCAATGATAAGCCTCCTGATAGGCTTGTTTGATTCTCGGGCAAGTGTCTTGGATGTAGAGTTTGTATGCTTCTTTGATTCGAGTCCGTGTCTCTTTATGTGTTTTTCGGTATTGTGTTTTGTGTGTATCGTGTCTTGCAGGGATTCGCACTCGTTTTGGCATGGGAAATCGTTGGGAATGAAGTTCCAGTTATGTCTTACATTGGTTTTTATCATTGGAACGAGTTTTGAAAAACTTGGGTGAACAAAAATTTTAAGGGGTCAAAAATTTTCAAAGTATAAAAGTTGAATTTTTTTTATATTTCTATGAATGAGGCGTCATCGCGGTACACGAAGCCAGATCCCAAGTTTCTCGCGGTACGCGAGAGACAAACATGTAATCCGGCTTGTGTTTAAGTCCGTCGCGGTACACGTGGGACATGGCTTGCTTGTTCGCGGTACGCGAGGGATGCTTTTTGCTTTGTTTCCCATGGTTCCCATGCCCGTCTTTCGTACACATTCCCACCTCCCCTACCATCATATCACCACCATAATCATCATCCATCATCTATCACATCATCCACCACATCATTTATCCATCATCCACCTCATCTCATTCACTAACCACCGACCATGTGAAACTTGGGAACCCGTTCGTCGCCGATGATCTACCTTGTCATGGCATTCATGTCTATGTGTTTGCCAACCATCTGGTGCGTATCCTTGCATATCTATCCAGATTCAGTTTGAGTTTGAGTCTGTTCTTTGTGTCAGTTTAATGTTGCAGATATGTTTGAGGTTATTTTTGCAGGTGTAAATCATTCCGTCCATACTCAATCTCCATTCGGATGGGAATTGGTCCTGATATCTTATTGAGCAACCCATCAGAGTGTGCAACCGTGACCGAAATGCTATACGGTGCACACAGGGAAGAACGAAGTTGTACATTTGTTTGCATCTACATGACCAGCTAAGTCGCTTCCTGTTTTTATTTTTGCATGTTTATTTTTGTGTCTTGCTTCACACTGAGGACAATGTGTCTTTCAAGTGTGGGGATGTGAGTGTTTAAGTCTTAGTTGTGTCTTTTATTAAAATCCAAAAATACAAAAAAAATTAAAAATTTGAAAAAAATGTCCTTTGAAATCAAAAGTTTTTGCATAATAAATGGAAAATGATAGCACAACTGGATCTGCTTGTTGTTTAAATGATATAAATAATAGAAAACTCGTCTAATTAGTGATGTTTTGGTAGACCCAGCCAGTTTGAATAGCTTAAATAGCCTGTGAGTGTTACTTAGGTTTAATCACGCAATAATTTCAAGAAATCTTGCGAGAACTCATCTTAGGGTGTCGGTAATATTGAAACTGTCAACATAGGGTGATACGTACCACGTTAAGTTAAAATTTAGAGGTTTTTGAAAATTTCATGGCACACCATTCTCTTTTTATGAGAATAAATCCGTGTTTGGTGGTGCCCGCATCCATATTCCATCTAATAATGAGTGTATTTAATTAACTGAAAGCTTGAGTCTTGACCTACGGGTTACCCTCAGGGAACACGACTTGGTTGATACACCCATGGGTTGGGATTTGAGTGATCAGTGTTTGGATAAATAAGTTCTGATTTACGTGTTTCCCATGGGGATAGTGACTCTGTCGATACACCTCTAAGTTGATTCTTATGTGTTTAATTGATAGACTGCATCCTCTGTGCTACCTTCTCGGATAGTGACTTGGGAGACGCACCTCTAGGTGAAGTTGGTTCATAGATAATTAATAATACTCATTCCATTCATTCCATAATCCATTGATTTGTAAAAACATTTAAATCTTAGTTTAACGTGGTGGGGAAATCTATATAGTTTAACCCGTGCCTAGACATGACCGTGAGAGGAGATTAGGTAGAGCTGTAGCTTCTAAGCGTGAGTCACATAGATTAATTGATTGTTGTATAAATTGGAATTAGAACACATTACGGGGCTAGATAGTTTATGCTTGGGTTTAATCGGACATAAATACTGATTATTGCTTTTTAACGCGTGAGTATATTGAATTGCTAATTGGTATTGATTATTAAAGTTAGATCTCAGTTATGATTCCATTGCAGACTTTTTCGAGGACGAAAAAATGTTAAGTGTGGGGATTTTGATGTAGTGCAAAACACACATCTTTATTCTTTTGTTTTCTTGTCGTTTTAACTAGTTTTGTCTTTCTTTTGAGTCGTTTTTATATAAGTTTGAGTCTATGTTTTGTTCTTAGGTGCTTATGATGAATAGAAGTGAAAAGCCGAAGAAACCGAACACAAGAATGAAGTCCCAAGAATCAAAAGTTAAAAATGGGAAAATTCCATTCTTCGCGGTACGCGAAGACCAGAGGACCATCTTTCGTGGTATGCGAAGCAAGAAGAAAGCCAGCTCGACTAATTTGGCCCTCACGGTACGCGAGGGGCTTACTCATTTCTCTCGCGGTACGCGAGGGATATAAATTCCGAGAAAAGTTATAAAAATCGAATTAAATAGAATTTGAAGCCAATTTTGTCAAGGGTTCGTATCTTAGCCATCTAGAACAAAATCTAGGGCGATTTTTGGGAGCAAGTGATATGTTAATAATTACACATGTAAATAATGCATATTTCCCCTCATTTTGATTGTTTGGTTGCAAATCCTTTGGTTCGAACACTTATTTGTGTTTAATTTGAATATTGCATCTTCCGGTGGAAACATGGTGATTTTTGGTGAAAAATTAAAGACTTGAAAAAATTGTCAAAAAAAGAAAATTTTCTGACATGGCCATTTCAAATTCTGACATGGCCATGTGAGCCAATGTTGCTGAGAACACTACAGGGTATGCTGATCAGATGGCCCACATGAGCATGTCACTTTCGGACATGGCCATGTGTAGACGCAGATTTCACTTCTTATTCCGCAATTCTCCCCCATTTGAAGGGGATTCCATTTTTGACTAAAACCCTAGTTCTCCCAACTCCCTTTGGCGATTTAAAACAGATCTTGGGAGATTGAAGGCTGAGATTGAAGATCCAACACATTCAAGGAAAATTTAACATCCTACAACCCACATCTTCTCATTTTCTTGGTTTGATTACTAGTTCTATCATGTTTTCTTCCATGTTCTTGAGCTTGGTTGTGGTTTTTGTAAGGTTTATGGGCTAAACTCGTATTATCACTTGGATTAGATGAAACTTAGCATGCTTTAACAACTTGTACACAACTATTGGTGTTGATTATGTCAATTTCATGATGATGCTTGATTAGTCTTCAATGAATGTGTGTATTTGCTCTAGTTTGATGATTTAGTTAACCTTGTGGGTTGTAACCATATTATGTTGGAAAACCGTATGTGTTATAGCATTTATTCACATATTTGCATATCTTGTATGTATTTTTGTGGCATTCGACTAGGAATGGTGTATGAAGGTTGATTATCTAGTAAGATTGGATAAATGTGCATCCTTATGCTTATGTTTGAGAAAACCATGGTGTATGTTATGAATTTCTCATGTCATTGGTTACGAAATTCTTTGGTTTATTAGCGTGAACTTGTAGGTTTTGTAATCGTGATACGTTGTTCATGAGTTGAAGATTGGTCATAGCTTTGTCTACTTTACACATTTTGAGGTGGTTACCATGTGTTTATCGTGCTAACTTTCCAAAGATTTGTGGAATTTGATAACCCTGACGGGAGTCTTGTTCATCTTAAATCTTGACATAATTGTATCATTGGTTCTTCATTGCATAACTTTAGGTGGCTATTGTGTGTTTGTCGTTCTAGCTTTCCGAAGAGTTATATGATTAGATAGCCTTGACGGGAGTCTAGTCTACCTCCATGAACCATGTGTAGAAAATGATCTCACCATGAGTTTGTGCTTGTTGTAATTGTATTGCTAAGTCGATTCAAAGTCCAAGTGATATCTTCCCTTGATTGTTTATGTGACAATCCGAGTTTTCAAGTTAACCTCGTTAGCAATCCAGTTAAATACCTAGTTAAATCCTAACCTAATTAACCTAATCTCAAACCTCAGGGACTATTTCTGTCAGTATTTAAACTTATAACTGCAGGGACTAGTTCTGCCAGGTCCCAAAACTTGATTGGTTGACTTTAATAGTTAAAATTAAGAGTTGGAGTCTTTGTTGAGTTTTTGGAAGTCAAACTCACAACTTTTGATTCAAATTCAAGCTCTATAATCGATTCCCGTTTGAATTTATAACTGATTTCACATGTTCATGACATTAATAGTCATAATCGACCACTACTACAGCAAATAACGGATCATTGATTCGAGTTTAATCCCAATTATGGGAATTCAAGTTGAAACCGTCGACCATTATCACCTAGCTATCAAATTTGAACAATTCGATCAGTATCCTCGCAATCAAACACTGTGTGCACCTCATTCACACTCCCTCAAAGCTTCTGCACACATCAATCGGGTCGGAGACGAAGCCGTAATCACCAGAGACTAAACCACGCGACGTCGGAGATGAGTTCTAGCCGTACACCTTCAATTCGAATTTGTTTCTGGTAATTGCCTTCATGTTTACTTTCGTTTTTACTTCTAGGTGAAAAGCCCTATGATTATTTGGGCTTTCAACATCAAATCAGTGATGAACCAATTCTAGGGTTCATCACATTTGGGGTTTAATCGAATACCAGTCCAGGCTTAGTCTCATTTCAATTAACCTACACCATTCGATTCGTAATCTTCTACTTTATGAAAACCCTATATCAATTTAATCTTATAGCATCAAATCGATTGAAATCAAGAACCTAGGGTTCATTCACGTTCGGTTTAATCGAAACCCTATTTACAATCAATCAAAACGAAATTATTTTATACCATTGGACTCGTAATCATCTGCATAGTGAAAGCCCTATGATAATTTGATCTTGTAACATCGAATTTTGCAAGATCTGTAAATTAGGATTTGTTCATATTTGATCTGGGGGTTTTGATCCTAAACACTACCTCAATCCAATTAATCTATACCAACAGTTTCAAAAAGTGCAAATTGTTAAAAAGCCCTATGATTTCAATGAATTCTAACATCATAATGGCTCAAATCGATCCCATGTTCTTGTTCTATGGTTCGGTTCTTAAATATGGAATTAAACAAACTTAAACTCGATGTTTTTACAATTAATCACATGCACTGGTTCGCAACATCATGGCCAACAAAACCCCTATGTCTTTTTGTTAAATCAGAACCGAATTCGATGGTTTTGGGATAGGGGATTGGGTTCGGATCGCGATTTGGGGAAGGGCTAGGTGCCTGGGAATGTTAAAACCACATGGTCTAGGTTTCGTCAACAAGTTGTATCCCAGATCAAATGGTTAGACCAGTGTGCTGATAGGGGAGAGACTTGGGTTCGAGTCTCTCCACCCACTTGTATTTTTAAAATCGATTTTTGAGTATTAGATTTAAATAAATCCCAACTCTATATAAATATTATATTATATAAATATATTTTGAACTCGGAAACTACCCGTGGACTCAGGATTTATTTTATAAACCATCCTTGATTTGTATTTCATAATTTTATAATAATATGTTTATTTGAATAAAATAATATATAATATATTATTTTCAAAACCGTGACTCTTATTAAAATAATATATTTAGATATATTATTTTTGTCACGTTTCTAAATATTGTGAGGCATTTCAAACTAACAAATGATATAATTATTTATATTATTTTCAACACGTTTATATTCTCGAATAAAAATAATGTGTTTATTATTTTTGTCACACAATTTATTTATTGTGTTACTTTGCTAAACTTAAAAATAATATAATAAATTATATTATTTTCCTAGACTTCGATTTAATGACAAAGCGCTCGAATATATTAATTATATATTATTTGTCATTCTTAACGAAACACATTTATCCTAATTTAGAAATCCGTATTCTCGTGGACACGTTCGTCTACTCTTTGATCAATAGAGCGTTTTAGGACGTTCAAATATTTCGTGTCGTCGTCACAAATCCCGTTGTATCCCTAATTGTTATGTGTATAATTCTAGGGCATACGTAAGCCGTTGCATGCTAACACTTGTGGTTTCAATCTTATTCTTGTGTGAACCTACCTACGCAGCTCAGGTGAGTTTTCACGACCCCTTTTACTGTTTTAAAACTGGGGGAGAAAACATGACGTAAACACTTTTGGTTATGTAATTCATATATGTTATCTCTTGTTTGACTATGCGTACACATCTATCATTAAGTCCTCACATCAGACCGTTAATATGAACATAGCGAGGTAAGTTTGGCAGTACTACTGGGTTTGACAAATCTCACCCGCGTTAGTCGCGCTAACCCGATTGGAGGTCGAACGGGTTCAATATTGACCTAAACATGGACCATGGTTGATAGGCCTGGTGGGAGGCAAACACATAAACAGTCAGCTTTCGGTTGCGAGCGCATTAGTTAACCTGTATATGGGTTAGCTACCTGGTGATTTATATACTGAATGTACATTAACCTGTTAAACATTGTTACAAACTGATACCTATGAACTCACCAACCTCGTGTTGACATCTTTTCTTACATGTTTTCTTAGGTCGCTAAGATAAGGTGCATGTGCACATATAGGACATGCATGGAGTCCTACAATTGAATTATATTTTATTATTTTGTTTAGACTATTTTGATTTATGTTTGGACTGGACTTTTTGGGACAATTTGGGCACGTTTGTTTTTGCGCATTTACTTTCTTTATACGCTTCCGCATTTACTTTGATCGTTTATGATATTTTCATTTTAGTTCCATATAGTGTCGTTCAATGTAACTAATGACTGAGATCCTGGTTTGTCGCTTCCCAAACGGTAAAACTCCGTTAGTTGAAATTGGGGGTGTGACAGTTTATCTTCATCTTTGCCTTCTCTCTTTGATTAGTTAAATTGTTAGTTATTTTAGTTTAAAAATACAAAAATATCAAATCTTCTACTTTGATCGGTTAGACAGTGACAGAGGTTTATTATCGGGAGCTATCATGTCCACGGATCGATACTCGGTTCTTGCCTAAAACTGTACTACTTATACAATAGATGCACTTGCCTATTGTGTGTGTAGTTAGTCCTAAGGTGACAATCGTTTCTTTATTTAAAACACCGTTGTGTGGAAAATCTTTATTAAAATTTATATACACTTTACAAACATCAAGTTTTTGGCGCCGTTGCCGGGGATACGGTGATTCTGAGAACGATCCGAGTCATTGCTTTAGCCTTTTTGTATATATTTGTATTCCATTTTTCTTTTGTAAATAATTGTTTTTATTTTTCATTTCACTTCTATCTTGTGCCTGTGATCATTTTGCTTGAGTGTTCTTTGCAGTGACTTACATGGATCATGACTATGCGAGTTATAGTGGAGAATACCAGTTTGATCATGAGGGTTACCATGAGGAAGTTTGGTGCGGGATCTGCGAAGGACCCCACTACACACCAGATTGTTATCATTTGCAGGGGTATCCCACAGATTTTTATGAAGAACCATACTCCTACTCACAACCATTTGAGGATCCCATCATGCCACCATCCCAGACCAAGCCCCGTCCGTCATTATATGAGTTGCTGCAACGAGGAATTAATATGTTTTTATAGCCGACCACCGGTTGTGATCATGACGTGGTTGAGCAGCAAGAAGTTTATGTTAGTGAATCTGAGGAACTACTCCGTAGAGTAGAGGGACAAGGCTTTGTGATCAATAAGCTTTACGCCAACTTTCTACGAGAAAGTTCATCTTGCAGCACGGATCTTAGTATTGAATTGGAGCATGAGGATGGAAGTGAAGCCCATCCGACTCCATCCTTTGATGTGTTTGAGCAAGAATCTGGAGCGGAGATAATAATGGATGAAACACAAGTCCCACCTCCAATTCAGAATGGATTCGAGTATGATGAGACATAGTTTCCATGCCCCCACGTGTTGACCAATGACGAGCTAGAATCCGGTAAGTGTTTCACTACTAGCTCGATTGGTTATGAGTATGATACTCATGTACCTTTGGTTGCATATGGTACCATGCATGATTCTTTGTATCCACTATGTACTTTACACTTGTCTTGTGAGGATGATATGATGCAGGGATCACAAAGGGAAGAACAACGCAAGGACGAGCTCATGGATGAGATGTGACCACATACCACATTGTTCCATCTTGGGAGGACAAGTTTGGCGACGAATTGGTGAGCATACCTCTTATGGAAGAGAGAGGGGAACGGTTCGCCCGATTGGTGATCTTGACAAATTAGAAGCGTTACTATATGGAAAGCCAACCGTGGTAATCAAGGAAGAACTGCACCAAGAGGAAGATATGCAAACGGATGGGTTCACCAACGAACCAATGACCATGGTGACACCCGATCCCCCGTTGTACACCAAAGAGAGCTGGCCTGTGATTGACCATGATGATGATTCGCCTCACGAATCAAACAAACTGTGGGAGAGGGCAAACCATTTCACGGGCGAACCGACTTTCAAGGCGCGACATATGTTCATCAAGCATTGCAAGTTGACAAAATATTATCTGGATGATCGCCTCCTTCATTACATCAGTTGTATCAGGTTTGGTCCAGGCAAATTCAATTGTTGGTGGCATGACCCGTTTGCATTGTGTTTGCGTTTACTATTGGGTTCATACTAACCAATGGTAAATGCATTAAACCAAACGGGTCGGATAGGTTTTCAAATATCATAAGCCACCTGTTTGTTAATTTGCCATGTCACTTGCCCTATAATGACATGCTCTAAGGCCGAGTAAAGCTAAGGACTTGTTAATAAATAAAGCGCTTCCGGGAGGCAACCCGAGTTTTTGTAAGTCGTTTGTTTAATTTATTTTGGTTGGTTGCGAGAATTACAAGAAACGAGTTCAACACGAGCTATGTTGCTGAAACCCATGGTCCACACGAACATGTGCCTGATTCACATGGTCATGTGGATCGCAACACTTGGTTAATTCTAGGACACAAGGGCAGACATGAGCATGTCTAGCCTATGTTCCAAGAAAACAAGGGCATACACGAGTATGTCTGGCCTGTGTTTCCAGGACACATGGTTCACATGACCATGTCCCTGGTCCACATGGCCATGTCAGCCAAAATTTTCAAAAAAAAAGTTAAAAAGTTTAACAATTTGTGTTCGTTTTGCGTTTTCTTTTACTATTTTAGTATGTGTGCTTTATACCTTTTGACTATACTCATATTTTACGCTTGAATGTGTTAGTGATCATTTTGGTTGGAGTTTTCGTGCTTGGAATCGCTTAGAGGCTTTTTGGAAACTTATTGAGTGTTTTTTTTTCACGAATTTCACCAGGGGAGTTTTCTGTTTCACCCTTTCTCGCACTCATATGCATTTTCATTTCACATGCATATTTTTGGTACATTGAGGGCAATGAACGTTTCAAGTGTGGGATGTCGGGGTTTTTGTGAACTTATGTACGTCTATGCTATACTTCTCATTACATTTTAGAAAACCTCCCATTTTTGGAAAAAAAGTTCACTATAAGTTCAATAAATGGTATCCATTTATCTTTATTTTAGATCCTTAAGCATGATTACATTGTCGGCATCACACGATTAAGTGAACTCTCGAGTGTTGCAATAAAACATTTTGGAATATCTTGAAAGCATGGCAAGTTGAAAAAATATGACATGTATGCATGTGTTTGAACCTTGACCCTTATCCCTCCGTTTCTGTGAGCATTTTTGAACCTTTATTTCTTATGTGCACCTTATTGCACTACATGTTCATGTTTTTGTTGATTTTTGAGTGAGCCAGATGTTGCATTCATATTAGAACTTGCTTAGGACATACATTTCAAGATTATGAACTGAGTTTTTGTATGAAAATGATAGAGGCATTAGGATCACCCACTTTGTACAGCCTTTTTCATTTCTTTTACTCTATCCACATCATTACCACTAGTCGCCCCGTTGAGCCTTATTCCCATTTTGTGTTAAAACCCACATTTTAAACCCACTTGGCCAGATTAGCCTTTTATTTTTAAACCTTTGTGTTAAAATTCCGGTTTATGTTGGTTGTCTAATTTGTGCTTTCTAGTTAACTTCTTTAGAACGCATGTTGTTTCATTTGACGTTCATTGCGGCTTTATAAAATTATATATAGTTTCGAAAAAAAGAAAAAAAAAGGAATAAAAAAAAGATTTAGAAAATTAAATTGTTGTAGTTGTCTCGTATTGGAAAGAAAGAAATAAGATGAGCAAATCTTGTGTATTGAAGTGAAGAATCTTTGTCTTAGCTCGCTATTAGTATGATTGGTTGGTTCGTTTTTTTCCTTATGTTCGTTGTAGTCGTTCACATTTAGCTTCTAACTATTTCGGATTTTAGCCATTTAGCCACGTTTATATCCTAAATTACATACCCTTATCCCTAGCCACGTTACAATCCATCAAAGTCCTCTTGATTTATGCATTTTCTCATGTTAATTGGTGGAGATTTGATTCCTTTGCAAGCCTATGACTATGTTGCTTCATTGTTAATAATTACATATGTAAATAATGCATATTTCCCCTCATTTTGATTGTTTTTGGTTGCAAATCCTTTAGTTCGAACACTTATTTGTGTTTAATTTGAATATTGCAGCTTCCGGTGGGAACGTGGTGATTTTTGGTGAAAAATTGACGTTCATTGCGGCTTTATAAAATTATATATAGTTTCAAAAAAAGAAAAAAAAGGAATAAAAAAAGATTTAGAAAATTAAATTGTTGTAGTAGTCTCGTATTGGAAAGAAAGAAATAAGATGAGCAAATCTTGTGTGTTGAAGTGAAGAAGCTTTGTCTTAGCTCGCTATTAGTATGATTGGTTAGTTCATTTTTTTTCTTATGTTCGTTGTAGTCGTTCACATTTAGCTTCTAACTATTCTGGATTTTAGCCATTTAGCCACCTTTATATCCTAAATTCCATACCCTTAACTCTAGCCACGTTACAACCCATCAAAGTCCTCTTGATTTATGCATTTTCTCATGTTAATTGGTGGAGATTTGATTCCTTTGCATACCTATGATTATGTTGCTTCATTGTTAATAATTACACATGTAAATAATGCATATTTCCCCCTCCTTTCGTTCGAACACTTATTTGTGTTTAATTTGAATATTGCAGCTTCCGGTGGGAACGTGGTGATTTTTGGTGAAAAATTAAAGACTTGAAAAAATTCTCAAAAAAGGAAATTTTCTAACATGGCCATGTCAAATTCTGACATTGTCATGTGAGCCAATGTTGCTGAGAACACTACAGGGTGTGCTGATCAGATGGTACACATGAGCATGTCACTTTCGGACATGGCCATGTGCAGACGTAGGTTTCACTTCTTATTCCCCAATTCTCCCTCATTTGAAGGGGATTCCATTTTTGACTAAAAACCCTAGTTCTCCCAACACCCCTTGGCGATTTCGAGCAGATCTTGGGAGATTGAAGGCTGAGATTGAAGATCCAACACATTCAAGGAAGATTTAACATCCTACAACCCACATTTTCTCATTTTCTTGGTTTGATTACTAGTTCTATCATGTTTTCTTCCATGTTCTTGAGCTTGGTTGTGGTTTTTGTAAGGTTTATGGGCTAAACTCGTATTATCACTTGGATTAGATGAAACTTAGCATGCTTTAACAACTTGTACACAACTATTGGGTTGATTATGCCAATTTCATGATGATGCTTGATTATTCTTCAATGAATGTGTGTATTTGCTCTAGTTTGATGATTTAGTTAACCTTGTGGGTGTTGTAACAATATTATGTTGGAAAAACGTATGTGTTATAGCATTTATTCACATATTTGCATATCTTGTATGTATTTTTGTGGCATTCGACTAGAAAAGGTGTATGAAGGTTGATTATCTAGTAAGATTGGACAAATGTGCATCCTTATGCTTATGTTTGAGAAAACCATGGTGTATGTTATGAATTTCTCATGTCATTGGTTACGAAATTCTTTGGTTTATTAGCATGAACTTATAGGTTTTGTAATCGTGATACGTTGTTCATGAGTTGAAGATTGGTCATAGCTTTGTCTACTTTACGCATTTTGAGGTGGTTACCATGTGTTTATCGTGCTAAGTTTCCCAAGATTTGTGGAATTTGATAACCCTGATGGGAGTCTTGTTCATCTGAAATCTTGACATAATTGTATCATTGGTTCTTCATTGCATAACTTTAGGTGGCTATTGTGTGTTTGTCGTTCTAGCTTTCCAAAGAGTTATATGATTAGATAGCCTTGACGGGAGTCTAGTCTACATATGAACCATGTGTAGAAAATGATCTCACCATGAGTTTGTGCTTGTTGTTATTGTATTACTAAGTCGATTCAAAGTCCAAGTGATATCTTCCCTTGATTGTTTATCTTCATCTTTGCCTTCTCTCTTTGATTAGGTAAATTGTTAGTTATTTTAGTTTAAACATACAAAAATATCAAATCTTCTACTTTGATCGGTTAGACAGTGACAAAGGTTTATTATCAGGAGCTATCGTGTCCACGAATCGATACTCGGTTCTTGCCTAAAACTGTACTACTTATATGATATGTGCACTTGCCTATTATGTGTGTATTTAGTTCTAAGGTGACAATCGTTTCTTTATTTAAAACACCGTTGTGTGGAAAATCTTTATTAAAATTTATATACACTTTACACACATCAGCAAGATGGTCAATCGAAGTGCAAGAGCAAAGCTTTTGGATTCCGGGTTCGTTGTAATAGCATTCTAGGTTTTAAAGTTCGAATCTTTACGTTTGATTTCTGTGTTTTATGTTTTGCTTAATTGTTTCTATTATGGATGTTTTAAGTATGATTATAGGCTAAACTTGGATATTGCCTAGGTCAATAGATGAATATTTGCTAAAGTAATGATTTTTATCGGTTTCAGATTCGTATGATGATTTAATGATTTTGTAAACGATCCGAGTTAATGATTGTGATGAATATGTATGCTTAAATCTGATTGTGTGATTAATTATTGATTCCTTGCATTGATTTTGGTTGTCTGCCTGTTCAATTAGCATATCTTGATCATAGATCTTTGGTTTTGTGATTGTGGTGGTTTGCTAGACGTAGTAGCCATAGGAATTGTTATTGATTACTGGTTAGAGTTAAATGTGTGTCCTAGTTCAATACCCAAGAGGTGAGAATTAGTCGTTTAGTATTCGTCATTAGGAATCCGAGTGTCAACTGTCTGAGAGGAAGTTGGTTTAGGTGTCTAGTGATTGTTTCTATCTAGAATAATAGTTGTTATCCTAGGGTTACTCCATGCATTCCTTGAATTTATTGTGGACGGTGAGACTGAGAGGTTATCCATCCATTAGGGTACAATATCATAGTTGGAAATACCTGAGAAGTGATTCAACAATTTGGTGAGTTTAGTACACTTTAGGTTCCTTAGTTGGTGACACCCTGAGAGTGATTAGGGATCTACTAGGTGATATATAGTTGTCATCTTTAGAAACCCAGATTCATCACCGTTCCAGAACCGATAGAAGTTGTTCTTTGCAAGTAGGCTTCCGACCTAGGTAGTATTCTTCTTATTCTTGGTATTTCCTTAGTCTCTTGTCTTGATAGTTAAGTCGACCTTAGTTTATTTCATTCATAGTGATATTCTTTATTGTATTAAACCCCCTAAACCAATCAATATTCAGTGTCTCTAGGGTTCGATAATCCGGTTTACCGTTAAGTTTTGCCACACTCGATAGGTCCACTTACCTGTCAGTGCGGTTTATTTCATAGGTTTTCCATTTACTACTTAGGAGTCTAGGTTAGGTTTTTATAGTTATTTTCATAGACTGTCTGGACGACATCAATCATCTATATCTTGATTTAGTCTCTCTATCTCCGAGTCTGAAGAACTATCAAACATCTCAACTTGAGATGTATCCACAGGGCTTGTATCTTTATTTGTGTCTGTGTCACCACGAGGGAGATAATTTTGATTATCATTAGGATTCCCTTCAAAATCGAAATTAAAAAGTTCATCATCTTGATTTGCCTCAGTTTGGTTGCCCTAATCACTTCCCGAGGCATCTCCTCACCTCCCTGATTTATCATCATCAGTTGGCTTCTCAGTGTCTTTGGCCTGTAGATCTTCTAATTTCTTCTTATGATCATACACAAGTGTAGTTAGAAAGCCCTGATTTGCATCCAAATCCATAATCTTTGAGTTTTGAGCAGCCACTTGTAACTCCAAAGCAAACACCCTATCTTGTATAATGTGTTAATCTAAAGGAGCAGGGGTGGATGAATCCACATGACTCTTGCCCTTAGCTTTCTCGTCTCTGTAAGCTTCAGGCGATGATACTAAGATTTGATTTGCGTCGAAAGCGTGTGTAGATGTCACGCCCGTAACACAGGACATTCATTTAACCAAAGTGGTACCTCTAACAGAGATGTTCCCATGAAAGAACGACTGGTCTAGGAGAGATTTATACACCGTCCTTTCCTAGACAGAACATTCCGTTTGTCAGATAACTACATACTGGTTAGAAAGTCTCCTTCTAGTTACTATGACGTTGATATCAAGAACATACAGTGGAATACTAAATAATAACTTTCTATTAATATCAAAACATTGTTAAATTCATGTTTAATAAAAGTTACTTCATTCGTTCCTAACAAGGAACAAGTCATTCGAGGCTTATAGTTCGAGGCATGCCTATCATTTGGATCGTTCATCTTTTCATTCTAGTCCTGGAAATGCCCCGTCTAATGACTACATGTGATGTGTTGAAAAACATTTGATAAAACATGGTTCAGCACAAAGTTGTTGAATTCATAAACTAAAATAGTTTATTAAAATGACCCGACAACGCATCTTGAATACATTCATGGGCTTCAACACCCAAATTCATAGATAATTATGAAAAATCATTCAGTATATATATAACTAAAGACTGTTCCACGGGTCCTGTCCAACATGCCGTTCCACAGGCAAGTGAATTCAATAAGTGCTTAGAATACGTTACACCTAAACAATCGGTACAATCGTTTCAAGATAATCAAAATGTTTTCATAAATCAATCATGCCAGACAAGTTCATGACTGGGTTCATGCATCACAATTTAGGAACTCACCTGGATAGTATTTTGGCTTATTAATCAGTAATATGGCAAACTGAAACACCCTACTCATTTCTTATTTTATTAGAGTATTTTATTGCGAAAAACTGGTCCTAGATTAACAAAACCTTGCCATAACGACTAAGGTAACTTTCATTTATAATAATATTGTTTTACAAAGGATAATATAATTACATCATCCTATATAGGGATTTTCCAACTCCGAGCAGCCTCGTCCATAGGAATCTCTATTCTACGTGCTTCTTTCCTACAGTGTTGGGAAAATGTTTTTGATTTAGATTACGCTAAGTAAGTACACTGCATCATTCATTTTATGATGAACCCTTTAGGTTCTTATTGTTGTTCAAGTTTCCCAGGCTCTCGGCGCCCCCATGACCATCTCTGGACGTATATCTGGTCACGTCATTCGTATATTCTATGGGTGTGCTAACCCCCTCGCAACCATCTTAGGCTATACCTCTGGTCCGAGTATTTTTATGGTTCTTATACTCGTCAGTATAGACCCCTTGCATTTGTCAAGAAGACTCATTCATTCCTCAGCCCCGTAGGCTTGGAATCTTTTACTCTTTCAGCCCCGTAGGCCTAGAGTTTCCTATTCTTTATTGAGATCCACCTTACATGCCGGGTATCTCATTTCATTTGGGACCTTGAGTATCTTTAACTCACACCCTCCCAAATGTATCAAGCATTTGTTTTCATTTCATATATATACTTGATTTACTCACCAACCAGTCCTCACCTTAAACTTCGTAACAGTTTCTCCACGATGCATTAGAAGGGTTTATATATAGGAAGTACCAGCGGCGTATCCACCACCCCTCTAACACTTCGTGAGTACTCCGTTATTCCATTTTAGGGTTTAGACTCGTTCCATCATACTCATTCATGTTTCATGTGTCATCATGCATTCACGTATTCATCATGCATTTCACGTATTCATATTCATCACATATTCATATTCATTATGCATGGTATACTTTCATCTCGTATTCGTATTCGTCATATGTTGTAAACTGGGGTGATTTTCCTTCCAGAGCAGTACCTCCAACGGAGATATCCCTAGGAAAGAGTGACGGGTCAGATAACTACATACCGGTTGGATGTTCTCCCGTACATTTACTATATTTCATTATCATTTATTAGTCTATACCCCTAAACATTCATAATGGTTTCACCAAGAAGTACCAATAAAGTTTGTACATAGGAAGTACCAGCAGCGTATCCACCACCCCTCGGATACGTCGTGACTACTCCATTGTTCCCGTTTAGTGTTTCGACTAATCTGTCATTACCCGTACCGTTGTCATACACACAACACTTAACACATACCATTTAAGCACATAATTCAGTGTAGTTGAATTATCTTTGGGTAGTTTCTAGGTTTGTTCCTTGTCAAAACGTTTCTCTGAACTCGAACCGCACTCATCGCGTACTGTACTCGTAACCTTCACGCTCGTAACCTTTGTTCGGGTTTCTCGGTTTGTGTGTGTATGTGTGAAGGTGGTGATGTTTGTGATGTTGTTTTCCATTTTGAACAGAAAATGAACCTATTTATAGGGTTGAAAAGCCACCCGTAGCGGACCGCTAAGCCAGGTGGTGGTGGTCCGCTACTGCCTTGTTCCAGCTGTCCAACGTGTTGCACACGTAGCAGATCGCTAAGATTCTGGGTTGCGGTTCGCTACCCAATCCCTTTTGGCGAGTCACTATACAAATGTCAGCTTCTCCTTATTCAGGTCAATTGCGGCTAACGGACCGCTAGGAGCTTGGTAGCGATCCGCTGGACTTTTAGCACCCTGGACTTTAATTTCTTAAAATTTTGGGATGTTACAACTCTCCCCCCTTAATTTAGGTTTCGTCCTCGAAACCTGTTAATCTTTAAATAATCGAGGATAAATTTTCCTCATTTCTTCTTCACTTTCCTAGGTCATCTCCGACTATTTTCTGTGCTTCCATTGCACTAACACTTGTTTAATTGTCTTGTGACGTAACTGCTTTTCTTCTGCGTCTAGAATTTTGAAAGGTTCTTCAGCATACGTTAGCTTGTCATCAACTTATATGTCTTATAAAGGAACTGTAGGATCGTGAAATTACAAGATGGTTCTTTTCTTAGTTGAAATTGGCGGAAACAATAACAACTACACAAATGTAATTGAAGAGACAGAAAGAATACTTTTAAGAACACTGTTGTATTAAGCTTTTGCAGATAAACGATTACAAGTGAAACTCAATCAGAAAGCACAAAAAGCACACATACAATGAAGTGTTTACAGATTATTTATACTCACTTAGAATCAAGACAGCCCCTTGAATCTAAGGATCAGATCTAACACAGACCGTTGATCTGTTGTATCTAGATAACTATTACACGTTTTGTCTATATCTAGTTAAATTTATTGAAGCATCTTCTTTATGCATCATTACTTGCATGCTTGGAGAAGAGCATTGTTGTCCGTCATTGGTTGTGCCATTGAGGTTCCTTCTGCTTTGAGTGTGTCAGTTGCTTTTGCAGAAAGTTGTCAGTGACGCTTGGTATGGATAGTCAGCTGCAACGATTTGTCTTCAAGACACAAGGCTGTCAGCAGCAAAGATGTTGATCAGCAGCAAGATGTAACCATCCAGAGCTGCTGATGATTTGCCTGTCAGCAGCATCAAGTGTTGATGCTGCTGAGAAGCTTATCCGCAGCAACTTTGGTCTTCAGCAGATAAGGCTATCCACAACAGATTTGTTCTTCAGCAGGAGAACAAGTATCCGCAGCAGATTTTTGGTCAGCAGCAAACTCTGAGATCAGTAGCATTTGTACTTAGAGAATTTTGTAGCCATCAGTCTTTGGTTCTACAAACTCCCCCTAGACTGATGCTACCTAAATTCTCTTATTGCCTTTGTTGCTGAAGCTTTTGCACATTTCTGACTATCCTTTCAACCAAAGGAAAAAGCTTCGAAAACAGCCATCTTGTACTTTGAAATACAGCCTGCAGTCGTCAAAGCTGTCTGAGTCTTTCTCCATTGGGACCATCTCCCCCCTTTTGGTTGCATTAGTGTACAAATGTGCATCAGTTTGGGTGCCCACTGATACAAAGGAGGGAGTAAGAAAAGTTGGGCATTGATGTGCCTCTATCATATTCACCCTAGCCGTCAATTCCAAGATATGAAGTTTCAGTCTGTCCTCATCCACAGTTGTGGAATCCTTGGATCCAGATGGGTCCTTAGGCCTAGCCTCTTCATCCCCATCACCCATGGTTTCTTGGCACCTGGGATTCCTCTCAGTGAGGGGAGTTTCCAAGGAAACATCCTCACTGTGAGTTGTCGTGGTTGAGGACTTAGCAATGTTGTCACTGTCCTCCTGGTTATTTGATGGACCAGCAGTAGTGACAGCCTCTTCCACATCCATTCTGTCATAACTCCTAGAGTGGACCTTCAGGGTAGAAGAACTTGGGTTAGGTGTGTTGGAAGCAAGATCAATCAGTACCTCCGAGATGGTGGTAGTTGGAGAAGGTACATCATGTTGATCAGGTTCCTCAACACTTAAGTTCAGAAGAGAAAGGAAAGGCTCAGGGGGGCTGTTCTATAGATCCGGGAAGTGATCATGATCCTAATAGAGAGACATCCAAAGGAGTCTCCCTAATAATTTGGCTTTCCCTTATGATATTCTCACCAGAATGTTGTGATTATGAGTGAGGGCTGTTAGGTTAGGTTTGGGCCTTGGAGGCAAAAAGAAGAAGGAGTTCTCTTGCCCCTTTTCCTAGTATATGTCGTTGCAACGGGGGCCCTGTGTTCCGATTGAACGATATCATCCAAAACAGGTGTAAGTAATGTTTGTGCCTGTGCATCCTTAGTAGTATGCACAGGGGTTCGACTAGTTGAAGCAGACTGTTGTTCAGGATGTGAGGTGGAGGGTGTGGGATCAGTATCAACTGGGATTGCTGAACTGTCACCCGGGGTACTATGTATGTTCAGCATTGTAGATAACAATTGAACATTGACCCCTGAGAACTTTTTGAAAACAGTTCTCATGTTATCACTTCAGATCGGCGAAAATGCAGATCTTCGTGAAAACCCTAATGGGTAAGACGATCACGTTTGAGGTCAAATACTTTGACACAATCGACAACGTGAAGGCAAAGATCCAAGACAAGGAAGGTATTCCGACAGATCAGCAGCGTCTAATCTTCGCCGGAAAACAGCTCGAGGACGGCAGAACCCTAGCCGATTACAACATCCAGAAGGAGTCAAATCTTCTCCTCGTCCTTCTTCTCGGCGGTAGCGTGAAGAAGCGCAAGAAGAAGACCATGAAAGACGGAGACAAGTGCGGAGCTTACCTGATGACATCCGTTTCTTTTCTGAGATATGCATTGGAGAAGAGTGTGGCTTCCGAGATGAGGATATCCTTGCCGTCTTCCTTGGCTTTGATTTGGGGAATCCCTTGTTCGGTAGAGTAGACGGTGGTACTCCAGAAATCCTTCATATGAGGGATATGTGTGACATGGTTGGATGTGAGGGCAAACTGGATCTTTGATCGACATAAGAAGTCGATCATATCATTGAATCCTTCGGATATCTTTCACTTGGTTGGGAATGACAGTGAGGGATGAAAGGCTTTGAAAGTGATGGGGGCTTGATAGAAAGTGATGGGGACTTGAAGGAAAGTGGTGTTGGTTTAGGGAGAAATGGAAGGTGAAGAGGTGGAAATTTGATTTGTTTTATAATGGCAGAGGAGAGAAAAAGCAAAATGATTTGTACAGTACAACCCAATTCACCTTTTATTGTTACAGCTGTAATGCACCGAGGCAGTCATGGTAAAGACTGGCGGGAATTTTAATAGCAGGTAAAGGTTAATTTGGACTTAAATTTACCAATCAGCAACAAACTTGATTGCTGTGGATGCGGAAGGTTAAGTCTATCAGTAGTAAACTTATCTGCTGCTGATGGATTTAATGATCCGCAGCAAGGATGTTGCTGCTGACAGTCTTAAAGAAATCCGCAGGAAGCCTGTTCCTACTGATAACTTAAAGCAGTCAGCTGCAAATCTTTTGCTGCTAAGGATTAAACCTGTCAGCAGCTGAAGGACAAAAATGCTGCTTACTTATAACTTTTATTTACAACATAAGACAACACAAAAATAGAGTGGAGAAGAATTTTAATCAAAGTTCATCATACCAATTGATTCAACTAAATATTTAAATCTAGCTTCAACAAAAGGTTTTGTAAACAAATCAGCATATTGCTCATTCGTATGAACTTTGGTTAAAATAATTCTCTTTTTCTCAGCTTGATCTCTTATGAAATGATACCTGATGTCAATGTGCTTTGTCTTTGAGTGCTGAAGCAGATTGTTTGTGATTGAGATAGCACTCATGTTGTCAATGTGAATTGGAGTTGCCATGAAAGTCATCCCATAATCCAACATTTGATTTTGTATCCAGATGACTTGTGCACAGCAACTTGAAGCTGCAATGCATTCTGCTTCAGCTGTAGAAGTTGAAACACATGTTTGCTTCTTGCACTGCCATGAAATCAATCTCCCTCCCAGAAACTGACATCCCCCTGAAGTGGACTTTTTGTCCAAGTTGCATCCCCCATAGTCACTGTCAGTGTATGCATATAGATTAAACATGTCATTTTTAGAGTACCATAGTCCAAGTCTTGGGCCACCCTTTAGGTATCTAAAGATTCTCTTGACAGCCTGAAGATGTGAAACTTTTGGAGCTGCTTGAAATCTTGCACAGAGGCATACTGCAAACATGATATCTGGCCTTGAGGCAGTGAGATACATGAGAGACCCTATCATTGCACGATACTGATGTTGATCAGTGTCTTGGCCATCTTTTTCTGGAGTCAGTTGATGATACACTTGCATGGGGGTTCTTGCAGCAAAGCAGTCAGCCATTTTGAATCTTTCCAGAATGTTCTTTACATATTTGGATTGGCTGATGAAGATTCCATTTGGGACCTGTTTGACTTGTAGACCCAAGAAGAAATTTAGTTCACCCATTGAACTCATTTCAAACTTTGAGTGCATCAGAGTCTCAAAGTCTTTGCACAGCTGTTTCCTTGTTGATCCAAAGATGATATCATCAACATAAATTTGAACTAGTAAGATTTCTCCCCCTTCATCTTTGATAAACAGGGTCTGGTCTATGGCACCTCTTCTGAAGTTGTTGCTTAGAAGATATCCGGACAAGGTTTCATACCAGGCTCTTGGTGCCTGATGTAGGCCATACAGAGCTTTGTCCAGTTTGAACACTTGAGTAGGATGTGCAGGATCTATAAAGCCTGGAGGCTGTTTGACGTATACTTCCTAACCAATCTTCCCATACAGAAAGGCACTTTTGACATCCATTTGATAGACAGTGAAATTTTTGGATGCAGCATATGCCAGGAAGATTCTGATGGCCTCCAGTCTGGCAACAGGAGCAAATACTTCATCATAGTCGATCCCTTCTTCCTGAGTGTAGCCTTGAGCTACAAGTCTGGCTTTGTTCTTGACTACAATGCCTCTCTCGTCTTGCTTGTTCCTGAAAACCCATCGTGTGCCAATAGCATATTTACCTGGTGGAAGATCAACAAGTGTCCAGACATCCTGCCTCTTGAATTGCAGCAATTCTTCCTGCATTGCTTCAATCCAGCTGCTGTGTTTGAGTGCTTCATCTATCTTCTTGGGTTCCAACTGAGATAAGAAACAAGAAAACATGCATATATTGGCCTCATGAGATTTGCTCCTTGTGAGAACTCCTTGGTGTATTTGACCAATGATATTCTCTTGAGGATGTTCTTTGTGGATCCTCTGTGCTGGTACCACCTCCAGCTGTATCCCTTGCTCTAGATTGCTTTGATTTTGATCAGGGGCCTCTTCATTCATGGTGGAAGAGTCTTCAACCGTATCCACATCAATATTTTCAGCAAGAGCATCAGCAACATCTACAGCATTTACCGAAGAGTTTTCATTTAGATTTTCAGTTTCAGACAGGCTGTTGCTGGTGATATTAGACCGTCTTGTTCCTACTTCACTTGCTTCAATTGCTTCCACAGCTGATGGAGGATCAATTGATGGTCTTCTCAGACTGACAGAAGATTTTGGAAAATCCAGTCTGTAGTCAGTGGATGAAGTGGAGGCATGTGTTTGTGTTGAGAAGGCGAGAGGCTCAAATATTTGGGAGAATGAGTCTATGTCAAAGAGCCAGTTTGGTCCTCTTCCCTGCTCACAGAAAATGTGTTCTCTGCATTCCACATTTGCTGATTCTTCAACAATTCTTGTTCTTGAATTGAATACTCGATAGGCCTTTGATTGAGAGGAATAGCCTACGAAATATCCTTCATCAGATTTGGCACCAAACTTAGGAAGAATCCTATGTGTGATGAGAATGGTGCATGAACACCCAAAAGGTTTTAGGAACCCAATATAGGGAATTCTTTGAAACCAAAGTTCATAGGGTGTTTTGTTGAGGGGTTTGACAATTAGAACTCGGTTTTGCACATAACAGGCTGTGCTAACTGCTTCTGCCCAGAATGTGAGTGGCAGTTTTGAGTCAGCCAACATAGATCTTGCTGACTCAATAAGAGTTCTATTTCTTCTTTCAGCAACTCCATTTTGTTGAGGAGTTCTTGGAGCACTATATTGTCTTTCTATCCCCTTGCTTTCACAGAAAGAGTTCAAGGTGTGGTTCTTGAACTCTGTGCCTTGATCACACCTTATGATCTTCACCTTTTGATTACTTTGATTCTCTACCCTGAGAATGTAGGATTTGAGAATTTCAGCAGTTTCATCTTTAGTTCTCAAGAAGTATACCCATGAGAATCTGGTGTAGTCATCAGTTATCACCAGACAGTACGACTTATTGCCTATTGACATGACATTTGTAGGATGAAAGAGATCCATATGCAGCAGTTGCAGTGGAATGTCATTTGTATTCAAGGTCTTGGGCTTGTGAGAGCTTTTGTGTTGTTTCCCCTTTAAGCATGCAATGCAGTGGTCTTCCAGTTGAAATTCTTTGTCAGGAATCCCTCTGACAAGATTATTCTTCACCAATTTGTTGATAGTTTTGATATTAACGTGGCTTAATCTCCTATGCCAGAGAGCTGATTCATCAACTGAGGCCTTTGATAAAAAGCAGGAAACACTCCCAGATGGAGTGACTTCATTCATGTCCAGTACATATAGATTTTCTTTTCTCTGAGCAGTTAATAAAATGCTTTCCGGAGGAGGTGTGGATAAGCCTGGAGTCAGTACAAAACATTCTTTATCTGTGAAGAGCATCCAATGCCTTTGGTCGCAGACCTGGGAAACACTCATGAGATTGAAGTCCAATTCTTTAACATAGTTGACCTTATCAATACTCATTCTTTCGTTGGACACAGTTCCTTGTCCAGTAATGGATCCTCCCTTTGAGTCACTTCCAAAGGCAACATATCCTCCATTGAAATGTCTGAAGTTTGAGAGGATGGATCTGTTGCCTGTCATGTGCCTGGAACACCCACTGTCTACCACCCAAGTGCTATTCTTATGACCTGGCTGTCCCTGCACATGATATATTTCTAATTAGTAGAAGGAACCCAAGAGTCTACAGACTTGAAAAAGATGGTTGTTAGTTTATCCTTTTCAGTATGTTTGCAGTCAATGGAACCAATGACAGTGCTTGAAGATGGTTTGGCTTTCCATTGCCTTGTTGGTGATTTTCTAGTTTTCCTCACACTATCAGCAGCAGATTTTGCTACTGATGTTTCTGGCTTGTTGACAGCAGATCCTGCTGCTGATAGCTTTGTTGAAGTGTCAGCATTCTTTGCTACTGTGGGCTTTGACTTGGATTTTGCCTTATCAGCAGTGGACACTCTTGCTGCTGATGTCTTTGCCTTATCAGCAACAGATTTTGCTGTGGAGGATTTTAGCTTGTCAGCAGTAGATTTGGTTGCTGCTGAAAGCTTTTGCTTTGTTTTCTTGAGCTTAACTGGACTAACAACCGATGTATGCTGATCCTTCAATACCCTTTGTCTTTGAGGGGCTTGATGAAGGATCTGGTTGAAAGGGTTAAACTTACAGTTTGCTACAAAGTGGTCTGATTCACCACAAATGATGCAAGTTTGCTGAGATTTAGGCAGCTTCACTCTTGAGGGAGATAGAGACTTTCTGAACTTTGTTGCTTTGTCTTCGTAGATTCTTACCTTCTTATTTTTGTTAGTCTTTTCAAAGGTATGCTGCTTTGAATGTCTTTGATATTCCAAGTAATGAAAGCAGGTGTTGGCAGTGTGGTTATATCTGCCACACACAAAGCATGATTTTGCCAGTTTGTCTTTTGAAAGGTAGACATAGTCCTTTCTTTGGAACAGATCCTTGAAGTTCCATGGATGAGCTTTGTTATGTTCAAAGGTGGCTTCTTCTAGGGTCCTTTGAACATATGGAAATTTTTCTTCAGGCTTACGACATATATCAAATACCTTTCTCTTTGTGATTGGCATGAACTAAGGCTTGGGGTTTGTGGGTTCTGATGTCTGTCCCTTTTCTAGCTTTTTTCCATCTGGAGGATAGCTGATCTTGATCTGTTTGAATGGTACAGGGGCTAGAACAGCTGGAAGAACAGCAGGAACTGCAACTCTATTCAGAACAGATTCAGATGGGACTGCACTGGTTTCATCATGGTCTGAGTGAGTTGACTCAGATTCCGATGAGGTAGTGCAGTCTTCAATGAAAGGTTCATCCGTTGAAGGATCAAGGTTTCGGTTTGTAGTGTCAAGATTTTCAACATTGAAGCTTGGTTCGTATATGGCAATATAGTCAGCAGGAGGAGGAACAACATTGTACTGATCATTGTTATACCCAAGTCCAGTTTTTACCTTCTCATGGACTTGAATATCTAAAAGTCTTTGTAAATTTTTGGAGGAAAATTCATATTTTTCAACATGAACTTTCTGTTCTGCCAGTTCAGCTCTGGTAGCTTTTAGTTTGACCAGTAGATCATCAATCAGAGTTTCAAGATTAGTTTGTTCGTGTTTTAGCGATGAAATCTCTTTCGTAAGGCAGTTAATCTTTTCTTTATAAGTATTTTCAACCTTTTTGAACTCAGACTTCATCTGATGAAACTCTTCATTTTGATCTATAAGGTTTTGATTGTGGTTTCTATAACCCAAAACTTTATCAATACAGGCTTGAGAGCAAAGATATTCAAATACCTGAGGTGGTATCTCTGTAGTGTCTGCCATCAGAGCTTGATTGCTGATGGGCAGTTCTTCATATTGAAAGCTCCAGTCGAACTCAGAAGTTCCAATAGTTGCACAGGCTGCAGTTTGAACTGGAGGTGTAGATTGATGTTGTTGTCTGGGTTGGGCTTGGTGAGCTTGTCTTGACTGAGAAGTGACTGGATTTGCTCTTGGTGCCTTGTATTCTCTAGCAAAGTGACCCAGTAGGTTATAGTTGTAACATCTGAGTTTGCTTTTATCCAAGCCAACTCTGGTGTTAGAGTTGTTACTTGGAATGGGTCTTCCGGTTCTAGAGTAGAACCTCTTTGCTCTTATAGAGAGCATGGCATATGAGTGCTGTATGTCCATTTCTTCTAAATCATTTGGATAAAAGCATTCCAGATCCTCCTTGATAAAGGACATATTGTTTGAGCTTTCAGAAACAAAAGCAGCAGAGGTTGATGTTTGAGGAGGAGCTTCTAGGAGAAATGGTGAGCTGTTTGTTTGAGAGATTGGAGTTTGAGGATGGGTGATGATGGGAGGATAGTAGTTACTTGAACTAGGACCCGAGTGCTCAGAATGGAGGGCAGAGGAGGTGGTGGTGGATGTTGAGGCTGTTTGGTAGCTTGAGCTTCTTTCTTTTGCCTGAATCATCTCTAGCTCATAGGTTTTTAGCATTCCAAAGAGCTCAGTCATCTGGAGAGTCTTCAGATTCTCCGTTCTTCTGATTGACACTGTGTAAAGTGTCCAGCAGCTTGGTAGAGACCTGATGAACTTCTTGAGAATATCTTCATTCTCTAGCTTCACCTTTGAGCACTGCAGCTCCCCTACAAGATAGGTAAATCTGTTGTATAAAACAGTTAGAGACTCACCTTCCTTCCGGACGAAGTTTTCATACTGCTGCTTCAGAATGTCTCTTCTGTTCTCTTTGACTTCCTCCGAGCCAGCAAACATTTTCTCAAGAGCTTCCCAGAGTTCTTTGGCAGTTTTGTAACTTCTGAAGTTATGAAAAACTTTATTTGGAAGGCACATTTGGATAGCTCCTAGTGCCTTGAAATCCACCTCCATCTTTTTTATATCCTCTTCTGAGTACTTGGAGGGATCCTTTAGAACTGATGGTCCTCCAGAGTCAACAGATGCCACCATGGGAATATAGGGTCCACCCCTGATGGATTTCCACATTTCGTACGCCTGATAGCAGAAAAAACTTTCCATGCGATTTTTCCACATGTCGTAGTCTTCTCCAGACACCAATCTTGGTGGTCGGTTGATGCTGCCGATGTCTTCAAACCCGTTGCTTTGTGCCATTTTTGTTCTTGGTGACTTGATGAAAGAGAGAGAGTTTAGAATAGAACCAGAAGTGATTAAACAAGTGTGAGTTTGTTTAATCTGAGCCAAAGCTCTGATACCACTTGTAGGATCGTGAAATTACAAGATGGTTCTGTTCTTAGTTGAAATTGGCGGAAACAATAACAACTACACAAATGTAATCGAAGAGACAGAAAGAATACTTTTAAGAACACTGTTGTATTAAGCTTTTGCAGATAAACGATTACAAGTGAAACTCAATAAGAAATCACAAAAAGCACACATACAATGAAGTGTTTACAGATTATTTATACTCACTTAGAATCAAGACAACCCCTTGATTCTAAGGATCAGATCTAACACAGACCGTTGATCTGTTGTATCTAGATAACTATTACACGTTTTGTCTATATCTAGTTAACTTTATTGAAGCATCTTCTTTATGCATCATTACTTGCATGCTTGGAGAAGAGCATTGTTGTCCGTCATTGGTTGTGCCATTGAGGTTCCTTCTGCTTTGAGTGTGTCAGTTGCTTTTGCAGAAAGTTGTTAGTGACGCTTGGTATGGATAGTCAGCTGCAACGATTTGTCTTCAAGGCACAAGGCTGTCAGCAACAAAGATGTTGATCAGCAGCAAGATGTAACCATCCAGAGCTGCTGATGATTTGCCTATCAGCATCATCAAGTGTTGATGCTGCTGAGAAGCTTATCCGCAGCAACTTTGGTCTTCAGCAGATAAGGCTATCCGCAACAGATTTGTTCTTCAGCAGGAGAACAAGTATCCGCAGCAGATTTTTGGTCAGCAGCAAACTCTGAGATCAGCAGCATTTGCACTTAGAGAATTTTATAGCCATCAGTCTTTGGTTCTACAAACTCCCCCTAGACTGATGCTACCAAAATTCTCTTATTGCCTTTGTTGCTAAAGCTTTTGCGCATTTCTGACTATCCTTTCAACCAAAGGAAAAAGCTTCGAAAACAGCCATCTTGTACTTTGAAATACAGCCTGCAGTCGTCAAAGCTGTCTAAGTCATTTCTTCTTCACTTTCCCAGGTCATCTCCGACCCTTTTCTGTGCTTCCATTGCACTAACACTTGTTTGATTGTCTTGTGACGTAACTGCTTTTCTTTTGCGTCTAGAATTTTTAAAGGTTCTTCAACATACGTTAGCTTGTCATCAACTTCTATGTCTTCTAAAGGAACGTTGAAGCTTCATTCGCCAAACATTTCCTTAAATAAGATACATGCAACGTGTTGTGTATCTAACTCAATTCTTAAGGTAATTCTAACTAATAAGCTACTTTTCCGACTCTTTTAATGATTTTGAAAGGACCAATGAACCGTGGACTTAGCTTTCCACATTTCTTGAATCGGATTAGACCTTTCCAAGGAGATACTTTCAACAAGACATAATATTCTTCTTGGAATTCCATTGGTCTACGTCTCTTATCTGTGTATGATTTCTGTCTATCTTGTGTATCTTTCAAACGTGTCTTGATTAAGTCAAGCTTTTTTAACGTGGCTCGAACTATTTCTTTGTTGCCCAACTCTTTATGACCAATTTCTCCCCAACATACAAGAGTCCTACATCTTCTACCACATAGCATCTCATAAGGTGGCATACCAATACTAGAATGGTAGCTGTTATTGTATGAGAATTCTGCCAATGGCAGATGATCATCCCAACTTCCACCGAAGTAAATTATACAAGCACGCAACATATCTTCGAGAGTTTGTTTCGTTCTCTCACTTTGACCATCAGTTTGAGGATGTATTGCCGTGCTGATTAATAATCTAGTTCCCATCTCCTCATGGAACTTTTTCCAAAAACGTGAAGTGAAACGAGTATGTCGATCAGAGACTGGCATTCCATGTCTGGAAATAATCTATTTGATGAACAAATCAACTAACTTTTCTCAAAAGTATGTCTCACGTATTGCTAAGAAATGAGCACTCTTAGTTAACAGGTCTACAACCACCCAAATGGTATCATAACCCCTAGCTTTCTTTGGTAGCTTGGTTACGAAGTCCATAGTGAGATGTTCCCACTTCCATTCTAGGATTTCTAATGGTTGTAATCTCCCGTATGGTTTCTGATGTTCTGCTTTAACTTGTAGGCAAGTTAAGCATTTTGCTACAATTTCATGATATCAAACTTCATTTGTAGCATCACGGAATCGCTTGGATTAGCGGGTCAGTTCGATGAGTAAACCAAGTCTCTTTTATATGACTTGGACTGTAAAGATTTTTCTTATAAAAGCCTTTTCTAGGAACGGAGAGGGCTCGACTAGCCACTATGAAAACAATAGGGATTGAAAGCTTGTGAAAAAGGAAACCGGGGGCTAAAGTGTAAACCTTAGAGGTTTAAAAACAACTTATACCTCAAACCCTAGGGTCATTCGGACCCTAGGTGTGCACGACGGTAGCAGGGAGGGCGAAGAAGAGGGGGACGCCGGAAGACGGTGGTTTCGCAGTAGCTTCGAGCGAGAAACTCCACGTTTAACACATGTAAATCCTTTTAAAATCTCCTCGATCAGGGTTTGGGATTTTGGTTCCGACCATCGTGAAGGACGAAGGAGGGAGGGTGGCCGGTTACGGTGTCAAGTATGGGAAGAGAGGAGAACGATGAAGACGGTAGGCCAGAGGTGTTGTACGCGAGATTGGTGCCGAGCGGCAGGGGAGGTCACGGCTGTAGCTGTGTGACGGGCAGGTGGCGAAGGCGTGTGGTGGTGGTGCTACGTGGAGGTGGTGACGAATGCTGTGGCGTGACATAAGCCGATGGTGGACAGTAGGGGTGCTAGCCGGCGACCTAGAAGTGCGAAGAGAGAGAGGGAGAGAGGCTGGGCTATGAAGGAGCAAGGGGAGTGGTGGTGCTTGACGGCATCAGGACGTGCGTGCGACAGTGGTGGTGCCCGATGGTTGCCGGAGCCAACTGGGGTGGTGGCTTGCGGTGGCGGGCAGCGAGATCTTAGTAGTGGTTATGTCAGACATAAAAATAGGCCCGGTTAGGGCTTCTCGGAGTTAGAGAGATCATGAGAACGTGATGGTAGTAGGAAAGTGACACCCGGTGGTGGTTCATGGTGGTGAACGAGGAAAAAAGAGCGGAATCGGGTCACACCCGATTAGGGTATGCATGGCAAAACCACGCACATGCATGCATGTTTAGGAACCAGTTTCCAAGCGGGTCAAAGATGATCCGAGGTACGAGCCGAGGAAATAAAGGTTCGATAATCAGAAGGGTGAGTAGTCGAGACCAAGTATTATAGATTATTTATTTATACATTATGCAACGTGTTCTGATCATGTGATCACGCGTTTGTCAGGGTTTGGATTTGAGCGTGGACGGACGAGTTGCAAAGCAAGGGTTTGGATTTCCTCGTAACCAGGGGTTTCAAATCCCCTACTTTCTAAATGTTTTACTGTTTTGGGGCTATCGTACATACTTCCAAGAGGTGTTAATATATTTAATCATGTTAAGGGTTTCGTGTTCTAATCCGATATGTTTTTTGAAATAAAATTAGTAGTCTATGGTGTGTCCATGGGAATGTGATAGCTAAAGTTACGATTAATGATTGTGTTACGTGTTAAATATTGATCAGGGGGAGTCAGGCCTTAAACTAAATGCTTATGATTTCATGTGAGGTATATGATGTTCTAGTGTTATGTGTGAGGTGCAAGTGTGTTTAACGAGTCATGTAAATGATATGTGATACTATGTGCTTTATATTTGTGCGACGTGTTTGCATCGTTGTCTTTATGACATGGAAAACGGGAATTGTGAAGGATGAGATCCTTCAGGAAGTCACTAAAGGTGACAATATTTGGTAGGTTAAGGATGAGCTCAGGGTGTGCGAACGCCTTGATGAGGCTGCAGTGACGAGGTATGTCTTTACGTTTGTATTTATATATGTGTCGTATTGCATGAAAACATTGAGCTATATTTATTATGCATGTGATGATATTAATGTGGTAATGTTAGTGTGACGTGTATACGATATTAATGTGGTATGCATGGTTAGATTGACCATTGTGTCAGGATTGTGACATGACGTGTATAACTGTCGTGTCAGTTAATTGTAAGAGCCTTGGTTAAGGCCGAGTAAGTCGAGGTCTAGGGTTTTGTCATGATAACTAAAGGTCTAGATAATACGAGTACTAGAGTATGGGTTATTAGTGTAGTAAATTCGATGGATGTCGATGAGACTGCGAAATTATTATTATGGGATGAGTCTTGGGTGGTGAACTGTTATGGGATATCATGTGATAACAGATGTTAACTATTTATTAAGGAACTGTGAAACTTTTATAAAGACCGAGAGTCCTAAGTAAAGTTCAAATAACCTTTGTGATGAGTTGACTTTTATTTAAATTAAACTATTAGAACTCACTCAACGTAGCTGACTTTGTGTGTATGGTAGGTTGTGTTGCAGGTGAGCTTTGGTGTCGACGTATCTTGGCTTGGGAACGGTGTTTCTCAGATTGGTGTGCAGGCATTCGTGAGGTAAACTTAATGACATTAAATTGTAATAAATGACTTTAGAAAGACTTACGCTGTAGTTTGATTAATAATGAATGTGTTTTAAATAAGATTGACCCGTTATGAGAACCAACTGTACGATGCCCGGTTTGGGGTCTTACAAGTTGGTATCAGAGATGTGGTTTAAGGGAAAATAGGTGTTTTTATTAAAATAAAATACCATAACTTAAACTGAAAATGGGACGAAGGTGAAACAAATACCAGCATGAGTAACCTACAGCCAAGAGGCATGTCTTTTGAGTTATGCATTAATTGCTACAACATTAATTGTGTAGTGTAATGCTACATGGAGTTGTGTGGTAAGATTAAGTAAAATTATGTGTGAGTTAAGTAATGTAGAGTAGCATTAATTGCATATGTGAGCTAGTTGTGTGTGTTCACATGGTCTAATAAATTTGTGTAACCGTATTTGGTGTGTAACTGTGATTATTATGATAATTTGATTGATTATTATGTTGTTCTATGTGCGTAGTGTGGGATGCATGTGCATCATGTGTGAGTTAAAGGTAGAAGGCTCTTGTGAATATGATCGGAAAGGTTTAGAGTATGAGCAGTAATGTGGATCACCAAACTGCGTTTGATCACCGTGATTTAGCAGTATATGATTATTCTCATATTCTGAATTTGTGCCCATAGTAATCCAACATTCTATCTTGAGTAGGATTAGGTGGCTAAGACAAAGCATATGGGATTAGGCAAGCGTGGAACTTTTACTAAGAGGAATGCAGAACGACCAGTCAAGACGACGACTGCTGTGGGTGAAACTGACAGTGAAGTGAGAGAGATGTTGGTGCTTCTCGTGCCAAGTGTGACTAGAGTTTCGGTTGGGGACATACCGCGTGGAGCAATGATTGGAAAGAAGGAGCGGAAAAGAACAACATATTTTAAGATACCTTCTGTGTTTACAACATGACCTAGAAATTGAACTTTCCTTAACCAGAATGCACATTTTGAGAATTTAGTGTATAGTTTCTCCTTTCGTAAAGTACTAAGTACTTCTCGAAGGTGTTGTGCATGTTCTTCTTCATTCTTTGAATAAATCAGAATGTCATCAATGAAGACAATAACAAATTTGTCTAACATTGGCCGGCATATTCTATTCATGAGATCCATGAACATTGCCGGAGCATTAGTTACTCCGAATGGCATTACTACAAATTCATAGTGTCCATAACAAGTTCTGAATGTTGTCTTAGGCACATCTTCTTCTCTCACCTTGACTTGATAATAAGCGGATCTTAAATCAATCTTGGAAAACCAACTTGATCCTTGCAATTGATCAAACAAATCATCAATTCTAGGTAAAGGATACATATTCTTGATAGTCAATTTGTTCAATTCATGATAGTCTATACACATCCTCATACTATTGTCTTTCTTCTTCAAAAACAGAATTGGTGCACCACAAGGGGACATTCTAGGACGTATGAATCCTTTGTCTAACAACTCTTGCAGTTATGACATTAATTCCTTCATCTCAGTTGGTGCTAATAGGTACAGAGCTTTAGCTATCGATTTAGCTTCGGGAATTAAATCTATTTTAAACTCGATCTCTCTCTCAGGTGGAGCACCTGGAAGATCGTCTGGGAATACTTCTGGAAATTCTTTCAATACCGGAACTTGATCCAGTTCCTTCCCTTTCATCTTCACATCAACTACGTAAGCTAAGAATGCTTGATGACCTTGTCTCACGTAGCTACTTATCTTTGCCATCGTACACAATGTGATCTAGTTCTGTCGCTCACCAATGACACTAACTTCCTTTCCTGCAGGCGTCATGAATCGTACAATCTTCTGATTGCATATAATCGTTGCAACATATGAAGATAACCAATCCATTCCAATGATTATGTCGAATTCTTGCATCGATATCGAAATTAAGTCGACAAGATATTCTTCTCCTTCTATAAGTAGTCGGAAATCTAGGCATATTTTAGTTACTACGCAGTTTCGATCACTCGCGATTTCAACTTCTAATGCCTTAGCCAACTTACTTCTATTAAAGTTTCTAGCGTTTGCATTCTTTAAATAAATAAACGACCGACTAGGTCCTGTATCAAATAAAACAAAAGCAGGTAGGGAATTCAAGAGGAATGTACCTGATACAACGTCAGAAACATCTTTCGTTTCCTCTATAGTGATCTGGAAAGCCCTACCTCTTGGCTTCAGAGCCTCGATCCTCTTCACCTCGTTCTCTGCCACTCGAGATCCTTCTCCGGCTTTCTCAGTCTGAGATTTTAGCTTAGGACATTCCCGGATAAAGTGTCCTGGCTTGTAGCAATTGTAGCACAATCAGGTGCCAATCATACACTACAAAGTGGTATGCCCTGTCTTCCCACATTTGTAACAAGTTGTAGACTTGAATCGGTACTCTCCTGGGTGGTTCTTTCCACAAGTCCTACAATTTTGAACACCTTTCCTCGGGGAGGAACTGTCTCCCGGTTTATTGAACTTAAACCTCTTAAGAGGCATAAGAGATGGATAACTCTCTCCATTCCTCTTCTCGTTTCTCTCTGTCTGCCTCTTGAGCTGTGTCTCGTGTGCTAGAGCCAAATCAATCATTTCTTCCAAGTTTGCACACTTAGACAGATGGATAAATTCCCTAATCTATGTTTTCAAAACGATATGATATTTCGTCATCCACATCTCAGGGGTTGTTAACAAAGCTGGACAGAACCAAGCATTGTCAAAGAAGATCCCTGTGATCTCATCCACAGTGTCTGTTGTCTGATGGAGTTGAAGAAACTCTTCACTGATTCTCTCAATTGCCACTCGAGGGCAATAATGTTTCAGGAAGATATCCTTGAATTCTTTCTACCTCATCTCTTTGATTCTCTTTCTACCTTTTCCTCTCTGCACTACTCCCCACCAATCATCAGCCCGTTCCTTTAGCTGATTGGTGGCAAAGGTAACATCGTCCTCTTTCTCACAGTGGCGTGCATCGAATGCCCTTTTTACCGAGGTGATCCACCTCTGACTTTCTAAGGGATTAACAACTCCCTTAAACTCTAAAGGTTTACATATCATGAAATCCTTATACGAACAACGAGTTGATTTCATATCAACTTTTGGATTTCCTCCTTCTCCATTATAAGTAACGTCTCTGTGGCTTTCAAACCAGCTTTCTAAGGAACTCTGTAAATCGGCTTGTAAGATTGGGAAGTTTGCATCTAACGCTTTTCCTACTTATTGTTATTTGTCTCCGGATATTCTTTGGGACTTGTTCTACCTCATTCTCGTCATGACGTGGAGATTCAGATCTCCTGTGGCTTCCCTTGTCACGTATTTCGTCATTTTGATGTTAAGCCATTTGCTAAAACATGACATCGTTTAATCTCTCGTTCGTTTACCCTAATCATAGTCTAGGGTTTTATACTACATGCCTCATATCAATTTAACCTTATTCAAGGATTTCACTCATGTATATGCATATACACATTCATTCATGTATCTTGATCATGCATATTCACATTCTCGGCTTACTATCTGCTGACATAAGTTATCATATGATGTTTGGGATATCATGATGGTCCATTGCATTAAATCTCATACTGGCCAGGAATGAGGTAATGTATATTACCATCCTGATACTCCCAACTATCATATGGAGCTTATCTCATACAAAGTTCTGCCCACGTATACTCATACTTTTCTGTTTATGCACGGGAATTTAAACATAGCTGCTTGGATGGCCTTGGATTCAATCCCTACTTATATCATGGGCACTTATGGTTTGAGTTTAAGTACCCCCTTCTGATACTTAAATATCTCAAACTGTGCTCTGATACCAACTTGACACACCCTACTCATTTCTTATTTTATAAGAGTATTTTATTGCGAAAAACTAGTCCCAGATTAACAAAACCTTGCCATAACGACTAAGGTTAATTTATAATAATATTGTTTTACAAAGGATAATATAATTACATCATCCTATATTGGGATTTTCCAACTCCGAGCAGCCTCGTCTATAGGAAGATCTATTCCGCGTGCTTCTTTCCTGTAGTGTTGTGAAAACGTTTTTGAATTAACTTACGCTAAGTAAGTACACTGCATCGTTCATTTTATTATGAACACTTTAGGTTCTTATTGTTGTTCAAGTTTCCCAGGCTCTCGGCGCCCTCGTGACCATCTCTTGACGTACCTCTGGTCACATCATTCGTATATTTTATGGGTGCGCTAACCCCCTCGCAACCATCTTAGGTTGTACCTCCGGTCCATGTATTGGCAAGGTTCTTATACTCGTAAGTATAGACCCCTTACATTTTTCACGAAGACTAATTCATTCCTCAGCCCCGTAGACTTGGAATCTTTTACTCTTTCAGCCCTGTAGGCCTAGAGTTTCCTCTTCTTTATTGAGATCCACCTTATAGGTTGGTAATCTCATTTCATTTGGGACCTTGAGTATCTTTGACTCACAGCCTCCCAAATGTATCAAGCATTTGTTTTCATTTGATACATATGCTTGATTTACTCACCAACCAGTCGTCACCTTAAAACTTCGTAACGGTTTCTTTACGATGCAATAGAAGGGTTTATATATAGGAAGTACCAGCGGCGTATCCACTACCCTCCTAACACTTCGTGAGTACTTCGTTATTCCATTTTAGGGTTTAGACTCGTTCCATCGTACTCATTCATGTTTGCACCTATCATCATGCATTCACATATTCATATTCATCACATATGCCTATTCATTATGCATGGTATACATTCATCTCATATTCGTATTCGTCATATATTGTAAACTGGGGTGATTTTCCTTCCAGAGCAGTACCTCCAACGGAGATGTCCCCAGGAAAGAGTGACGAGTCTAGCAGAGATTTATACACCACTTTTTCCTTAGACAGAACATTCCGTTTGTCAGATTACTACATATCGGTTGGATGTTCTCCCGTATGTTTACTATATTTCATTATGATTTATTAGTCTATACCCCTAAAAATTCATAATGGTTTCACCATGAAGTACGAAGAATTTTATATATAGGAAGTACCATCGTCGTATCCAGCACCCCTCGGATACGTCGTGACTACTCCATTATTCCCGTTTAGTGTTTAGACTAATCTGTCCTTACCATGTACCCATGTCATACACACAACAGTTACACATATCATTTAAGCACATAATTCACATAACCGTGTCTAGGGTACGGGTCCAGTGTACTAAAATTATCTTCGGGTAGTTCCTAGGTTTGTTCCTCGTCTAAACGTTTCTCTGAACTCAAACCGCACTCGTCGCGTACCGTACTCATAACCTCCGCGCTCGTAACCGACGTTCGGGCTCCTCAGATTGTGTGTGTGTGTGTGAAAGTGGTGATGGTTGTGATATAGTTTTCCATTTTGAATGGCAAATGAACCTATTTGTAGGGCTGAAAAGCCACCCGTAGCGGACCGCTAAGCCAGGTGGTGGCGGTCCGCTATCGCCTTGTTCCAGCTGTCCAACGTGTTGCACACGTATGCGGTCCGCTACCCAATCCCTTCTGGCGAGTCACTCTACGCGTGTCAGCTTCTCCTTATTCAGGTCAATTACGGCTAGCGGACCGCTAAGAGCTTGGTAGTGGTCCGCTACCGACTCGATTTTCCAATTTTCTTATTTTCAAGTCCTTTAACATTGGGCTATTTACACTTTAGCCCATGGACATTTATTTCTTAACATTTTGGGATATTACAACTCTTCCCCCCTTAATTTAGGTTTCGTCCTCGAAACCTGTTAATCTTTAAATAATTGAGGATAATTTTTCCTCATTTCTTATTCACATTCCTAGGTCATCTCCGACCCTTTTCTTTCCTTCCATTCCACTAACACTTGTTTGATTGTCTTGTGACGTAACTGCTTTTCCTTTGTGTCTAGAATTTTGACAGGTTCTTCAACATACGTTAGCTTGTCATCAACTTCTATCTCTTCTAAAGGAACGTGTGTAGCTTCATCTGCCATCCACATGTCGGACCTAGTTGTAAAAGCATAGCGGTCCGACATCCACATATCGGACCGAGTTGTAAATGCATATCGGTTCGAAATGGGGCTGAGTCATCAGACACAAGTCTGATTCTTCTGATTTCCTTCCTCTCTACACGTCGGACCGACATGGTGTGAAATGTTGGTCCGACATGGTGTGAAATGTTGGTCCAACATTGACCAAATTCCAAAAATTCTTTAATTTTAATCCTTGATCTTTTGTATATTTGCAATTCAATCCCTGGACTTCAATTCCTGACATATTTAGACCTTATTTTCTATAGGAATTTTTGAGGTGTTACAGTAGAAGAGCACATCTGGTGTGTATTCAGGATCGGTCTCTGCCTGATTTGACGAAGAAGTAAGATGACGATTCTCAATTCGACGATGTTTCCTTTCCATTTCTCTGACGTATCGAATGATTGGAAATAACGGTCTTTTCGGTGTGCCTTCACTATCTGAAGAAGATATAACTTCAACATCTTCTAACTCTGGCGCAGCCGGCTCTTGTGGTTCTGGTTCATTTGGTTGTTCAATCTGTGGTTGAGGAGGTAGTTGTTGTTCTTCAGCAACATCGGCTCGGACTTGGACAGCCGGTTCTTCAATTTCTTCATAAACTAAGGCAGCGAATCTGCCAAACATTTGGAGGGGATGCATCCCCTGATACACTCTCTTTCCTTGTTTGTTGGCGTTCATGAACTAGAAAATCAGTGGACCCATAGCCTTCAGGTCCAGAGTTTCCACAGTACGTTCCCAGATCTGCATGGTTTCTATTGAAGATAATCTGGAAAAACCTAGGATACATCAGAAAGATATCCTTCTTGCTCCCTTTCAGATTGCTATTTGATTCTTCAAACACCATCTTGGAAATTTTGTAATCCCAGCTCATGGACAGGGCAACCATAGTTGAAGATATGGTAGCATTTATCTCATCAAAACCTCCCTTTCTTCCCGACAAACAGTTCATGCACACGCGTGAAAGATATCTCCAATAAGGATGCAGTAGCTTTTTGTAAACAGGTGGGTAGTTTCCTTCATAACCCATCCTTGTTAGAACAAGAGTGACTGTATCTGAATCTAAATTTGTTAGATAAGCAGGTTCGTTACCAAACTGTAATGTTATTCAGATGATTGTTTCTGAAACTCTGATTCTTTTTGTCTGAGCAGTTCCGTTTATGCATTCTCATTAGGATGAATAGATGCAATTGCCTAGAATTCCTAAATGTGACTTTTTATAGATTACTGGATACTGATGACAACAAAGTCATTGGGGGAAAGTGTCAACCCCACAACCATAGACCTAAAATATTCAAACTCCTCAGGTGGGTCCATAGTAAATGCACACACATTGTGATCAGGACCAAATTTCATTTAAGCCATATCTGCACAAAACATATTTAGTTAGAACCATAAATAACAGTTGATAATTAAAATAATATTTTAAAAGGTTCTTGGGAAGAAGGGGATATTGGCCTTCCAGGGGTTTATGGGACATATGGGTTTACGGCAATAAGGATTTACGGCCATGAGAGTTTACGGCTTTTGGGTGGTTCACGGTAAGCACACCGTATACGGAAATTCCAAGAGGTTCACGGTAATTTTAAATTTATCACTGTGCCCCCTTTTACATGCAACACCAAACAAGTTCAATACTCCGAATCATTCGATCAAACTCGAATTTTTAAGCTTTTTGCATAACACACAAGGCCGCCAACCTATTCCAACTATATATATCCAGTCAATTTCACCTTTTACCCGTAAATCGTTGGAACAAAAGTATGATTCCTTGCTTGAATGTATTCGGCCAAGGTTTTGAGATTCCCATGTTTCAACTCATCAAAATAGATATGATGGAATGAAAAGATTACCTTAAACCTGCATCAAGAGTGATCAACAACCGAGAAGAAGGAATTCAAGCAATAGATTATGAGAAAATATGCCAAGGATGCGATTTATTTTTGAAATAAGGTTAAACCGTGAGCCATTAAACCCTAACAAAAGGTTTTACACCTTTTATGTTTCACGGTTCCCTTTCAACACACGAAGGCCCACCCAAATACCTTGAACTTTTAATTCAGTCCCTTAGATGTTTATGTTTTAGAAATTCAACTCGGTCACTTTTATAATTTAAAATTAAAATAAGATGAAAATAAAATGAATTAATAGAACTAGAAACAAAGCAAATTGGAATCAACTAAAGCAATTATAATCTAAACTATATCTATACATACCAACAGATACCGAGTCTTTAGGAAGTTTACAATGGGATCATATCGTTCTATAGACAGATCAAGGAACATTTTTCAGCATGTAATTTTTACTCAGACATGTCAAGTGTATTGCTAGTATTCAGATCCCTCAACTAATGATTTAGCTTCAAATCTAAGTTTTTCAATTGTGATTCAAACTATCATGTTTTTGGGTAGAATTATTTATGACATAATGGGTCCCACACACATATCTCAAAAACCTGTAATTAATGAATGTAAATTATATGAATTCTTGATGAACTTTAATGGACCTCACAACTTATTAGGTAAATCTTCCTTTACTCATGATCTTTTGAGCACCTAAATACTATCTAATTGAGCATAACTAGCACGGGTTAATGCAACTTCTTAGGGAATCTCTGACAAAATTTGATCAAACATAGTACTATGGGCTTACATGTTCAGAATCAGCAAAAACTCAAGGTCATAGCACAAACAGACTTACATGCCTTGACAAGAGATCCCTTTCCAGTCACATATTCCCAAAAGAAAAAATATCTAAAATATACTTATATGTACGTCTTTAGACATATCTTCTGAGTGTATGACATTGCATATCTTTTGAGATTTTCCTATAGCACGACATTAACATTGCGTGTCTTTTTGCTCAGAATTCTACTTTGCAGAGTATCTTTGCACTATCATTGAGTTTCTTTTCACCTATTGCATGTCAATGCATATATATATATATATATATATATATATATATATATATATATATATATATATATATATATATACAGACTTATAACAAGTCAGCTTGTAACCCCTTTCTGAAGGATCTCGGTTAGTGCAATACCAATAGAGCAAGAGTTATCAACAGTTCATCAACCTTTATATTTGAGTTCTCTATTATTAACAGGAATAGCAGATTACACTAATCTATGAGATGTTCCCCATTAAGGGCATAAGATTATTTTGTTCAAGTGTATCACATTTAGAGCCTATCCAACACTGATCCTAGTCATTTCAATTTAATGCCTTACATATGTTGATCCTAGCCTTAAGAAACGAATAATCATATCACATCCCATTTATTTGTAAAATCCCGACTCAAGCAGAAACACAATCTTTCTATATTTTTTCTTTAAGTGAACTGAAAGCAGACTCAAACAAGCTAAGCAGCAACCTTTTTTGTACTTTTCTTGACTCAACTAAAATTGAAAGTAGAATTTCTTTGTATTTTTATGGGGGAATAAACTTAAAGTGGACTCTTTTTGTATTTTTCTTGACAATGATAAACTTAAATCGGACTCTTTTTGTATTTTTTTTCTTGACACTTACAAACTTAAAGCTGACTTTTTTGTATTTTTTTATTTCTCCCCCTAAATTTATGCATAAAAAATATACAATAAAAATGTAAAAATTTAACTACCAGGAAAAAAACTTTTTGTGACATGTTTAATCTTTAAAACTAATCATTTTCAGGGACTCTATAATCATATTGAATCGAGATGTATCAAATGCTTTAGTGAAGATGTCGGCAACATCGTTATCAGAATCACCCCGTTCAAGACAGATGAGATTTCTCTCAAAATAGTTCCAGATAAAATGCACCTTGATATCAATATGCTTGGTTTTAGAATGTTGGTCCGGGTTTTTAACAATTAGCACAGCGGCCTCATTATCACAGAAAATAACAATGTTTAGAAAAGTCAAATCGTAATCCAACAATTGGTGTTGCATCGAGATGTCTTGTGAACAAAAAGTCGATGCATCACCGTATTCAGCCTCAGCAGTGGAGGTAGAGACTGTGTGTTACTTCTTACATTTCAAAGAGATTAGTCTATCTCCCAGAAATTGACATCCCCGCTTGTAGATTTCCTGTCAAGTTGAAAACTTCCATAATCAGTGTCAGTTAAGGCATGCATACAAGTCAAAATTAGAATATTTGGAGTACCAAAGGCCATGCCGAGGCTTGCCCTTTTGATACCGAAAGATACGTTTAACAACAATTAAATGGGACATCTTGGAATTAGTTTGATAATGAGCTCACTGACACACTGCAAACATGATGTCCGGGAGAGTGGTCGTTAATTACATCAATGAACCTATCACAAATCGATATTGTTTTTTATCAACGACAACCCCATTTAAGTCGGCATCCAGAACTGGCTGAACTGACATAGGGGTATAAGCAGCTTGCACAGCAGACATAGGGGTAGAAGCAGCTTGCGCATCATAAAACTTGAACTTGTCGAGAATGTCGTCCACATATTTGCCTTGATGGATGAGAGTAACATCACTTGATTGTTTAATCTGTAACCTGAGAAAGCATGTCATTTCACCCAATGCACTCATTTCGAACTTCTTCTCCATAATCTTTCTGAATTCAATACACAGATCTTCATTTGTAGACCCAAAGATGATATTGTCCACATATATTTGTACCAGAATTAGATCATCATCCAAATTTTGATCGACCAAGGTTTGATTAATTATCCCACAAGAGTAACCATAAGCCAACAGATGGTCTGTTAGAGTATCATACCAAGCACGAGGTGCCTGATGTAAGCCATACAGAGCCTTATCCATTTTATACACATAATCCGGATGATCACAATCTTCAAACCCTGGAGATTGACAAACATAAATCTCTTCCTTAAAATTTCCGTACAGAAACGCGGTCTTGACATTCATTTGATAAACAATGAAGTTCATATATGATTCATATGCCAAGAAAATTTGGATTGCTTCTAGACGTGCAACCGGTGCAAACACTTCTTCATAATCGATCCCTTCTTGTTGGTAGAACCCCTATACCACCAAACGAGCTTTGTTACGAATGATCACTTTGGTTTCATCCTGCTTATTTCTTAATACCCAACGAGTGCCAATATTTTTCTTTCCCGGTGGCAACGACACTAATTCCCAAACTTTGAGCTTTGCAAACTGTTTCATCTCCTCATGCATTGCATCAACCCAACTAGGCTCAAGGAGATCTATCTTGATGTTCTTTAGTTCAATTTGAGAGATAAAGCATGAATAAATACATCTATTGATAACTCTCGTCGTGCTGCGAGTTCTAACACCGTCAGTTATTGATCCAATAATACTATACACTGGATGATCCTTATTATTCCGATGAGATTGAATCTCATGAACTTGTACCGTAAAAGGCAGATTGGTCACATTTTCTTGTGTCTCCTCGTTAGATTCACCATTGGTGTCGGAAATCGGCTTCTAGACAACACTTTCATAAGGAATCGGCTCCTGAAATTTAGAGGTATCTGCAATCTCAGGTGTAATTGAACCCTCATTGACCACACATATAGAGTCCTTAGTATTTATCGATGAACATTCAGAGACATTGGTTACTTCAGGAACCGGTGCCTAAGTAGAAGAGGACGCACCAAAATTGTGTTGTATTAGAACTTTCGATGGATCAACAGTCAGCATTGGTCCAGTGTACGGACCGTCATCATCATAACTCAACTCAAAACAATCATCATTAATTTCTGTAATCACATTGGCGCAAACATTAAATGATTTAAAGAGTGAATGATAGTTAAATGACCATGCTGGACCACATTCTGCATCAGTTGGATTCTGCTCTTGTCGGTCAACATATGTTAACTATATGATCTCTTTGGTGACCTTGTTGTAAACTCTGTAAGCTATGGTGTTTGAACCATAACCCACGAAGTAGCATTCATCAGCCTTCTCATTGAACTTTGGAGTGGATTCCGTGTGTAAGACAATACACGGACATCCAAAGGCTCTGAAGTATCCAACCCTGGGCTTCTCATTGTAATGAATCTCATAAGGATTCATCTGTAGGCGTTTGTTCAGAAGAACCCAATTCATCACATAGCAAGCTGTGTTGACAGCCTCATCCCAAAAGAATAATGGCAGCTTGGATTCAGAGAGCATAGTTCTAGCAGCTTCGATGAGAGTTCTATTCTTTCGCTCCGCTACACCATTTTGTTGAGGTGTATGAGCTGCACTGTATTGTCTGGCTATCATCTTCTCATTACAAAATTGATTCAAGATGACATTCTTGAATTTAGTTCCATAGTCGCACCTAATAGCCTTCACTTTCACATCCATTTGATTTTCCACCAAAATGATGAAATTCTTAATCATCTTTGCAGTCTCATTTTTGTTAGCCAAAAAGAAAATCCATGAAAAATGTGAGTAATCATCAGTTATAACCAAACAATAAGACTTTTTCCTGATGCTCATCACATTCACAAAACCAAAGAGATTCATATGATGTAGATGGAGAATTCAGTCAATTGAATTAATCAACTTCGACTTATGGGGCTTCCTGTGTTGTTTCACTTTGGCACATGCAACACATTTCTCAATAGAAAAAAAATTCTTTTATAGGTAAATCGCGAACATGATTGCCTTTTGTAATACGATTTAGACTTTTCAGATTAACATGGCCAAGACGACAATGCCACAACATAGCATCTAATTCAGTAGATTTTGATAAAATACAAGTATTTTCATAAACAGGTTTACTATTCATGTCAATAGCATATGAGTTTCCCTTACGGGGTATTCTTAACAAAATCCATTCTTCGGGCACCACGAAGCCTGATTTTAGAAATAAGCATTCCTTATTTGTGAAACGTGTTGAGAAGTCTTTATCAAAAATTTGGGAAACACTTACTAAGTTATGATTTAGCTCAGAGACGTAACTTACGTCATGAAAACATAAATAACCATTTACCATAGTATCATTCATGCTAAATTTTCCACCTTTACCTCCCGCAAAGGAAACATAACCTCTATTAAAGTTTTGCACGTAATGAAGTAAAGATATGTCTCATGTCATGTGCCTAGAACAACCACTATCAACGTACCAAAGGTTATTGACAGTCCTCCTTGGCTGTTCTTGCACGAAAAGGGAGATTAAATAGTAATTGGTACCTAGGCCATAGTAGATCTGGTTATTCCCCTAACATAAATATATGACACTTCTTGCAGACACATATCATTGTTAGATTCAATTTTGGATGCTGCTTCAACCTTTCCTTTAGCATTCCAGACATGCTTAGATGGAACATGCGTTTTACTGTCTTTAGAAACAGGAGATTTAGGTTTCTCCTTTTGTTTATATTGTTTAATCTTTTTCCTGTCGTAGTATACCTGCCTGTTTCGCTTTGCAACATTCCAATCACCATCAGAAGGTTTAACATAATATGACTAACTCTTCATTGCCTTGGCCTGAGTGGCCTTCATTAGCTTGGAGTTAGTGAACTGCTTATGTGTAGTCTTCTGACTCTACTCATAATAAGGAACATAAGGACGACGAACACAGTTTCTTGCAAAATGACCAGACTTTCCACAAGTATAGCATGACTATTTCTTTGCATAAGGTGCATAGCCTGACTTGTTTGACCACTGATGAGACGAATCATCCTGTTTGTTATTGCAGACCTGCTCAGGTTTCCTGTGTTGATGAGCATAGCATTGTTCAAACCTCATATGTTTATGATCATATTTAGAATAAAATTAATCCTTTGTGAAATGCTAAGGTGAAGCATTTGAGGTTTGAACCAAGACTCTTTTCTTAGTCACAGGTTTGGTTTTATGAAAAACCATGCTTTTCAACTTTACCTTTAGCCGAGGGTTTCACAAAAACAGTGCCTTTACTCACGTTCACATGTTTTGAAACAAATGATTTAAAAGTAGAATCATTCAAACCAATAAAATCACGCACATGAGGTTTTTTTCCTTTCAAAACAGGACTAACAAAAACATTGTTTTTCTTATTTTTGTAATTCAAATTTAAACTGCAAACTTGTGACTCATCAACTTCATCATCCTTACTCGACCAATCCTGTATATCTACTTGTTCTGCACATGAAGTAGAAGCATTAGAAATGTAGAAATAAAGATTGATGGCTACAAAATTCTCTTAGTACAACTGCTGCGGACTCCACAGTTTTGCTGCTAACCAACAAGCTGCTGCGGATAAGCTTGTTTGCTGTGGATAGTTGTTCTCCTGCTGATTAACATTTCTGCTGCGGACAACCGTATCTACTAAACACCAGAGTTGCTGCTGATAAGCAAATCATCAGCAGCTTTGGATAGTTGAGTCTTGCCACGGATCATCAACAATGTTGCTGATAGCCATATCCGATGAAGATCAATCGTTGCTGCTGATTGGCACAGCAAAAGCAACTTTACCACTGACAACTTTCCGCTGCAATTTTGACACATCCGATGCAGCAAGAATGTTACTGGTGCAGACAATAAAAGACAACAACACTCTTCTTCCAAGTGTTCAAGCAATGATGCCTAAGAAGACGTTTGAGTAAAGTTAACCATTGTAGTATTTGTTGTCTTTACGTGTAGTATAGCTTCTATACAAGATCAACGGCTTGTGTTGGATCTGATCCTTAGAATCAAGGGTTTGTCTTGATTCTAAGTTACTATATAAGTACTGTATTCATTCATTGTACAAGTGTGCTAGTTTTCTCTGTAATCTTGTAACCATTGAAGCTTAATACAAATTGCATTTGTCAGTACTCTTTGTGTTTAGTTTTTTACATTGCTTAGTTGTGATTGTTTCCACTAATCTCAACTAGAATAGAACCATCTTGTATTCACCGATCCTACAAGTGGTATCCGAGCTTTGGCTCTCAGATTAAACAAACTCACACTTGTTTAATAACTCTCTGGTTCTATTCAATACTATCTCTTTGCTAAGACACCCTTTATCACAAATCCAAAATGGCACAAAACAATGGTTTTGAAGATATTGGAAGCATCAACAGACCACCAAGACTGGTGTCTGGAGAAACCTACGATATGTGGAAGAACAGGATGGAAAGTTTTTTCTGCTATCAAGAGTATGGGATGTGGAGATCCATTAAAGATGGACCATATGTACAGCCTCTGCTGATTCCAGAGGTCCATCAGTCCCCAAAGAACCTTCAAAGTATTTAGATGAAGACATCAAGAAGATGGAGGTAGACTTCAAAGCTTTGGGAGCCATTCAAATGTGCTTGCCAAATGAAGTATTTCAAAACTTTAGAGGATATAAGACTGCCAAGGAGCTATGGGAGGCTCTTGAGAAGATGTTTGCTGGTTCAGAAGAAGTGAACGAAAACAGAAGAGACATTCTGAAGCTACAATATGATAACTTTGTCTGGAAATAAGGTGAGTCTCTTACTGTGATGTGTAACACGTACACCTACCTTGTGGGAGAGGTACAGTGCTCAAAAGTGAAGCTGGAGAATGAACTTGTAGGATCGGTGAATAAAATATTGTTCTAATCTTGTTGAGATTGGCGGAAACAATTACAACGAAGCAATGTAAACAAGTAAACACAAAGAGTACTGATAAATGCAATTTGTATTAAGCTTCAATGGTTACAAGATTACAGAGAAAACTCTAAGAAAGCATACTTGTACAATGAATGAATACAGTACTTATATAGTAACTTAGAATCAAGACAAACCCTTGATTCTAAGGATCAGATCCAACAAATGCCGTTGATCTTGTATAGAAGCTATACTACACGTAAAGACAACAAATACTACAATGGTTCACTTTACTCAAACGTCTTCTTAGGCATCATTGCTTAAACACTTGGAAGAAGAGCGTTGTTGTCTTTTATTGTCTACACCAGTAACATTCTTGCTGCATGGGATGTGTCAGAATTGCAGCGGAAAGTTGTCAGTGGTAAAGTTGCTTTTGCTGTGCCAATCAACAGCAACGATTGATCTTCATCGGATATGGCTATCAGCAGCATTGTTGATGATCCGCGGCAATACTCAACTATCCAAAGCTGCTGATGATTTGCCTATCAGCAGCAACTCTTGTCTTCAGCAGATAAGGCTGTCCGCAGTAGAAATGTTCATCCGCATGAGAACAACTATCCGCAGCAAACAAGCTTGTCCGCAGCAGTTTGTTGGTCAGCAGTAAAACTGTGGAGTCCGCAGCAGTTGTACTTAGAGAATTTTGTAACCACCAGTCTTTATTTCTACAAACTCCCCTTAGACTGATGTTACCAAAACTCTCTTACTGCTTTTGATGTTGAAGCTTGTGCATGTTGGCAACTATCCTTGCAACCCCATAGCCTCTAGGGTCCTTGCTGGGATTGTCAAGAGGAAGCTCAGACAGAGACTTGATGTCTTTGCTTGGCATCTTAAAAATGGCCTTGCTAGAACATTTCATATGTTGACCTCTGACTGCTGTTATAGTGAATTCATCCTTAGCAGCATTGTAGGACCAGCTAGTGAATGGAAAGTGGGATTGGAAAGGTTTAGCATCAATGACTACATCTTTGCTAGGATTGAAGTGATGTTTGATCACTAGAAACAGATGCCTTCCACCTTCATTCTCAGGCTCATGAGCTTTACCCTGCTCCATAATTCTTCTAAGGTCAGAATCTGGGAGTTGCATTACATCATCAACTGATTTGTAGATTGATCTTTTTACTTCTTCCCTCCCCCTGAAGACTTCAAACCATTGATATTGATTGATGTAGAACCAGATAACAATTTCTCTTGGGTCTTATGGTGTAGCAGTAGGTTTGGTTTTCTTCTTGGGAGGCTGTTGATGAGGAGAAGCTGGGTGGGAGGATTTGGACTTTTTGGGTGGAGAGGAGGGAGGTCTATGAGGGAGAGTGGAAGGTTGTTGGATTGAGGAAGGGGAGGATGAGGGAGTAGGCTTGGGTTTCTTTGGTTCTTTGTCATCAGCTTGAGTAATTACCCTTTTCTTGGAGCCTATCTTCCCCAATCTTTCTTCCACTTCCTTCTTTACTTTGAAGTACAAGGCTTGCAGGTTCATGAAGCTCATGGGACCTAGCCTCTTTCCACTTTCTCCTCTAGCCTTTAGGAAGTCCATCATGACCTTCCTTTCTTCATGGGTCCTAATGTTAAAAGCAATGGTCTTCTTGGATTTCTGCTTGGCTTTTTTTTCTTCTTCATCTTTTTTCTTCTTTACCAGTTGACCTTGGTGACCCATGAAAGCTCTGTAGATTTCTTTATTTGACAATTTCTCAAGGTAGTCTACATCCTCACCTTGAGAAATCATAGCTTCTATCCACTCCTCTCTCATTTCTTTGGCTAGTTCAGAGTCAGTTATTCTAAACTTAGCCTCTTCTTTCCTTTTCTTCTCTCTCTCTCTTCTTCTTCTTTATCCAGTTGTTCCTGTAGCTGAAGAGCTAGAGCTTCATCTTCTTGTAATTGAGTAGATGCAGAAATTTTAACTTTCAGAGCATCCAGTTGCCTAGCATGCAACTGGATCTGTTGTTCTCTGAGGAGAATGGCAGCTTTTCTTTCTTAAATCTTTATAAACTCTGCCATCTCCTCTTCTGCTCTTTCCCTTCTTCTCTTCTCTCTTTCTCTTTTCTCTTGCTTTAATCTTCCTTCTTCTTCTTTCATGATGCCCTTCCCCTTGTCTTTGTTGGATGCCTCTGCTTCTGCTTCATTGGCAAATTGAGGAATAGACACAGAGGAAGGGACTGCTTCACTTTCTTCCTTTTCCCATTCACTCCCATGTATAGCTTTGAAGGCTTCTTTGCCTTTCTAAGGAGTTGATGTTGCAGATGTGTGTTCTGAGCTCAGAGACCTTGTTCAAGAAGCCAGGTTTGAGGAGCAGGATCTCTTGGATGTTGTTGATTGTGAACGATGATCCATCACTTAAGAAGAATTTAAAGCTAGAGGACCCAGTGCTTAACCATCCTTGCACTTCCAGGCCCCTGACCACTTCATTGTACAAAAATCTTCTCCAACATAGAACTTCTTCTTTTGTTAAAACACTGCTCCTGATCAAGTTAAGTCTTGTAGCCAGTCTTTGTTCTGATGTTGTTGAAGATTTTGCTGGTGTTTAGGATAGGCCACCCTGTTTGCTTCTTTTAGGAGCCTTTCAAACCAGGGAAGATTATCCTCCATCAAGATGTAGAACCTGTCAATTGAAAGTTCTTCTGAGAGATCTGTAGAAGTGTTGGTGCAGCTTGATAGATACATTTTAAGAACCTGAAGTGGATTTAGTGTATTCCAATTCAGCTCTTCTACTCCACCAAACTCCCATCCAATCCAGAATCTCTTAGATAGACCATCATACCCCCAAGCTAGAATGGAGTCAAATTCTAACTTATTTGCAGTCGGAGTGAATTGAGGGGCAGTGGTCTGTCTTGATATGGCTGCAGTAGTAGGAAGTATGCTGAGTGATGAAGGTGTGCCTTCGTTTTGACTTTCATTCTTTAACACCTCATCAACAGATCTGACAACTAACTTCCAATCCTCAGTGATATCTTCCTATTCATCTACTAAGTCTTGCAAGTCATGGATTTGAACAAAAGCAGGTTTGTAGAGAGAACTTTGAAAAGCAGCCTGCTCTTGTATCCATTCATCGAGGCTGTCAGCATCATCTTCCATAGTAACTATCTCCCCCTTTTTGGTTGCATCAGTGCATAGAGTTTCATCTGTTTGAGTGCCCACTGATACAAGGGAGGGAGTAGTCACTGGAGGGCATTGATGGGCTTCATGCATAGAGACTTGGTGCCGTAGTTTGGACACTTCAACCTCTAGCATTGACACCCTGGCCGTCAATTCCAAATTTTGCAGTTTCAGTCTGTCCTCATCCACAGTTGTGGAATCCATGGAACTAGATGGGGCCTTAGGCCTAGCGTCTGCATCTCCATCACCATGGTTTTCTTGGCACCTGGGATTCCTCTAAGTGAAGAGTGTTTCAAGAGAAACATCCTCACTGTGAGTTATCGTGGTTAGGGTCTTAGTGATGTTATCATTGTCCTCCTGGTCAATTGATGTACCAGAAGTAGTGATAGCCCTTTCCACATTCACTCTATCATCACTCCTAGACTGAACCATCTTAGGTGATAAACTTGGGCTAGGTACATTAGCAGCCACGTCAATCAATACCTTTGAGACAGTGGTAGTTGGAGAAGGTATATCATCTTGACTAGGTGCCTCTACACTTAAGTTCAAAGAAGAAAAATAATGAAATGGCTCAGCAGGTTGTTCTATGGATCCGGGATGTGATCCTGATCCTAATAGAGAAACTTCCAAGGAAGTCTCTCTAATGGTTTGGCTATCCCTTTTGATATTCTCATCAGAATGTTGAGATTCTGAATGAGGGCTTTTAGGTTGGGATTGGGCCTGTGAGACAAGAGTAGAAGGAGTCTTCTTGCTCCTTTTTCTGGTATATTTTGCCGCAACTGGGGTCCTGTGTTCAAGTTGGGCTGTGCATCCTTAGTAGTATGCATAGGGGTTCGAACAGTGGAAGCAGTTTGTTGTTCAGGTTTTAAAGTGGAGGGTGTGGGCTCAGTATCAGCTGGGATAGCTGAACTATCACCCTGGGTACTTTGTATGTTCATCATTGTATATAACAATGGAACATTGACCCCTGAGAACTTTTTTGAAACAGTTCTCATGCTTTGAAAAATGTTATTTTTATGTCCCAGCATAAGATAGATTCTTACAGGTTTTGAAAGATCTTTTAATTCATTGTGGAAAACTTCCTGCAAGAATCTTTGGTACATATAAAATGCCTGCTTTGCACCTTCTTGAAGGTTATATCTCAAACCTTCAAAGATGAGATGTGCAAAGTTGAAACCTTGGCCAGAGACCATACCGTGAACAGCAGAGGCAAGTGCAGAGCTCACTTGGTGCCATCCAATTCTCTTCTGTGATATGCATTGTAGAAGAGTGTGGCATAGAAACTTCCATGCAGGGCCTATCAGCGCCTTTTCAATGGTGTACTCGTTCTGATTTCCATTGTACCCTATGGATATAAACGTCCTCATATATTCTTCCTTTGAGTATCAAATGGCGGCACCCTCGTCTGAAGCTTGAGATGTTTTCGGAGGGTAGCTTTAGTGATGGTTGTTGGATCGGGATCTACCTTGATCCAATGATTCAACACATTAACCGAACCAAATCGTGCGGAATCCGATTTGATTGGCAATCCAATCTATGACACGGATCGGGTCTTAAGAAACGAGCGGATTAGATGTCGAAACGAAGGTTTCTATCGACCCTTTTGTGTAGAGAAGTTGGATACAAGACCTGGAAACTCTCAACGGACAGAGATTCGACAATACATGTGAAAAGAGTTTGTGTTCTGTTGGTTCTGCTCTGGTCAGTCTCTCTATGTGTATATGTGTTGTATTTTCTTGTTGTATATGTGCTCATGAAGTGAAAGCTATATATATAGTGCAGAGGCCATTCGTACGAATGAGCCATGTGAATGGACTCATTCGTGCGAATGAATCAGCAAAATGGTTCATTCTTAAGAATGAATCATCAGAATGGTTCATTCGTACGAATGAATCATTCTCATGACTTATTCTAGCGAATGAATCATTCTCATGAGCTATTCGTGCGAATGGATCATTCTCATGATCCATTCGTGCGAATGGGCCTTTCATTAGCACGATTGATAAACGTTATCGCTATTTATCAGATCGTTTAATACACAGTCGTTATATATGAGTAAACATTAAGGATAAACATGTAATTTCATTAATACATCAAATAATTACATTAAACATAGATGAAATACATATTACAAGGGATTAGGGACATATTATGCATCTACATACTCCCCCTTGGACCTAGATCCCTTCAAAATGACCTAACTAACATTAGTTGGTCTTCAACATCTCTTTTGTACGAGTTTTCCAGTTGACCCCAGCGTGTATGTCAAAAGCAAAGCATATACGTATCACTTTCACATACTGCAACGCCTGGTCTATATCTACAACTTCAAAAAACGGCTGACACTTGTATAAAGTTGTAACATCTTGTTCAGACAAGTTGGTCAGCCACAAGGGATCAAAGACCCTGATGGTCTCCCATGACCCTTCTTTACAAAGCACTATAATAGCTTCACCAGTACGCCCATCATAGTACCACCATTTGAACTGATCTGAGAAGTCCTGGATCATTTTCCTTAAAGGAATCTTCTTCATGATCGTTGGAGGCTTCCACTTTAAGACAATTAGGGGCTTCTTGGTGACTGGATGAACCTTTTCCTTATGAATGTAACGTGTAGGCATTTGTGGCTTGAAGTTCACCCACTTCTTCCGGTATTCGTATTGTAATTGACGTTCAAACCATTCGGATAGACCGGAAGATTCGCTGTATAGAAGCTTTAGACGCGCCAATTGATTTACTTCAAATGCGGGCAACGTCTTGAAATCATGAGGGTACCTAAAATATTGTATGCCCTTCTCTCTTTTTATAGCATATCAGCTTAAGTCGTTGAAGTATGCCCAACTGATTATACGACCATCAGACTTGTGTCCTTTGAGTCGATAAACTTTAGTGTACTTGGTTGGAGGAGAGGGCTTTGAGTTCTTCTTTAATTCGGCCATGTATTCCATCCACTGACTTTTACGTTCATTCAGCTCGTCAATGTCAATAGTGGAGGGACCGGCTTCATCCTGTTTGTTGTCGATAATGCGGTTGACCTCCTCGTCGGACTGCTGAGTGAATAAGTCCACTAAGGAGGGAAGATCATCACCATCTACTGATGTGTACTTTGGATATTCTTGATCAGTGATGTCTTCGACTTCAACCTCATCAACGTCTTCTAGTTCGTCAGAAGAGGGATAATCAGTTGTTGGAACAGAAGCCTCTTCAGTAATGACTTCGTCGGGATTCATTTGAAATAGCTCGGCAATCTGTTCTTTTGACAAGCAATGTACGATTTCCCCTTCCTCTTTGTCATAAATAACTGAATGTTGGATGATCCCTTGCATGTCAAGCACATAAGTCAACTTTGAAGGTTGTTGCTTGAGAGGCATCACATCCAAAACTATTTTCATAAACAAACAAAGAATAAACATGTGAGAATTTGAAATTTCATTGATTTAATCAAAATAAAACTGAAATTATTTACATAATAATCTAATATTTACAATAAGACAACTTAAAACACTTAAAACAAAAACTATCAACCTTCAGTGCCCTTTTGTGTATCTGATGATGGTCCTTCTGATTTGTCTGATTTTTGCTTTGTGCGTGCCTCAGCTTCTGCTGTCTTTGAAGCACTTGATGCAGCACCAGCATTGGCACCATCGTCCTTATCTTTGTCGTCATCATCATCATCATCATCATCATCACCATCATCACCATCATCACGAGCACCCTCAATTCTGGGTGTCGGGTCTCTTCTGCTTTCTAAGTCTTCCAACAGTCTCTTATTATCCTCCTCAAGCCTTTGTATCCTCTGAGCATGTGCATCAACAGTTTTAGACAACTGCTGATTCTGGTTTGTAGCAGTGAGAAGGATGGCTTATTGATCATTACACCTAGTGGAAAGACTTGTGATGGCTTGGGCTTGTTCAGTATTTTGCAGAGTCAACTGACTGATCTGCGAGCCCTGTTGGTCAATACGCTTTGATTTCTCTTCATTCTAAGCCAGTAAACGAAGTACCAAACTGTTTAATGTACTGATCTGGTCATGTAGAGTGACAGTCGGCAGTGACATTGAAGATTCAGCTCGAATGGTTGATGGCTGTGATGTAGAAGCAGTAGTGTAGATGGGAGGAGGAATCGGAGGCACAGTTTGTGTCTGAGGCATGGATGTTGACATTGGAGCCTCAGACCTGGTGGCAGTTGCTGTAGTAGCAGATGTGCTCTCCGTCCTTCTGACGAGTTTAAACTTTTGGCGTTTGGCCATTCTCTTCATCCTTCCTTTCTTGACTGGGGTAGATTGGGAAGAAGGAGCAGCAGATACTTGTGGACAATCAGGGACAAAGTCAGCATCCCTGACGTCATCATCATCAACCCTTGAGCTTCCTTGATCTGCTCCCCTCTTTCTTTTTGTTGCGACCAATCTTGCCCCTTGTTGACTGATTTCGAATTCATCTTCAGTATCCTCAGAGTCAGTAAACAGGACGGTGTCCAGGTTAACGTCTTCTGGGTTAGTTGGAAGGGAAGAATCGATAGCAGCAACAGTGGGGGTGGTGGCAGCGGTAGATGGAACATTAGGAGCATTGCCACCATCTCCCTGACCATCTTGGTCGTCATCATTTTGGTCGTCAGCTGGAGGCACAACAATATCCTCCCTGTCAGAATCACTGTTATCATGACGCCATTTTCTGTTTGCTGGTGCCACATAATCTGGATTTGCCAGATGTCCAATAAGGCGTTTATGTGGTGGCTTTGTTGGTCGGCCCCTGTAAGTCTGTACCCGGTTTAGTGTGACATCAGTCATATGCTCCAATCTTATCATGTCAATATCGGATCGTGGCAGTAGAGGAAGTTGGTCATCGATTATCATCTGTAAGAATCGGGGGTACATGAGGTACGCATTGTCCCCTTTTAGCGAGATGTTTTCCTTGAGATGTGTGAACACCATCTCGAAAAAGTTGAACGGTATGTTCAACACCAGTGCCACGAATGCGCTCTGAATTGTTTCGCGCATATCATCAAATCCGCCACGACGGGAACCGAGGCAGTGAAGAAGAACGTGTCCTAGATATTTATACTGAGGACAGAGGTTCGCCTTGTTGAGAACGCCTTCGGCGACATTCCCGTCGTACTTTATTCTCATGAAGCATCCACGGACCAGATATTTATCCAGTGTCACTGGATCTTCAGGATGATCACCGAATTGACACAATCGGCGAATGTGAGCGGTAGAAACTATAACCTCCTGTCCTGCAATCTTTCCCCGTATCACAGTTGGAGAAACTTCACAGTCTATTTCAGCTGTGGCCCAGAATTCCCGTTGATGAGAAGCATAGGGAGTGCAGATATAAGATATAGCATGGGCTATCCTGGATCGAGACAAGAACTCGATCATTCCAATGAACGGTCTTGCATTCTTTGAAGTTGGGATCATGTAAGCACAAATGTTGCTTTTTGTTGAAGCCTTAAGAAAAACTGGAGCTCTGTGCGACATAACGATCAGTCTGCAAATACAGAAACATGAAGCACATCAGATCAGTACATGCAAGATTTTGGAAATATGAACTTTTGGACCATTTTCCCTTTGTACGAATGAACCCTAAAAGTTGGTTCATTCGTGCGAATGGATCATTCTGCCTATTCATTCGTGCGAATGAGTTTCATTCATATGAATGAGTATTCATTCGTGCGAATGAGTTTCATTCGTATGAATGAGTGTTCATTCATGTGAATGAGTGCTCATTCGTACGAATGAACATGAAGAATGTGTCCATTCGTATGACAGATGGGTCGCGATCCAAATTGTCCAAAAATCAACCAAGACACGAAAAGATTTGCCGAAAAAGACACCAAAACACTCGATTATGGTTTTCAACCAGTATTTAGCATTTTAATCGGTTTATTAAGTCACTTTTTACGTTTTTTAGGTTTTGTTTTCGGTTTTGAGCCCTAAATCTAGTCGAACGTCCACAAATCGGTATACACTTGATGAATACTTGTCGGGTTATACCTGTAAAATGAAATCGAAAGATTAGATCGGTGATTTGACGGAGTTTTGTTCAAAATCAGAATTGGAGAAACAGATGTGCGAATGCGATTTCTGTTTTGAGCGAATGAGACTGAGAATGCGAATGAATGGCCTTTTTATAGGATGGCCTGGTTCATTCGTACGAATGGACCATTCTGGTCAGTCCATTCGTGCGAATGAGCTAGACTTGATTCATTCTGTCTTTCATTCGTACGAGTGGACCATTCTGGTCAGTCCATTCGTGTGAATGAGCTAAACTTGATTCATTCTGCCACTCATTCGTACGAGTGGACCATTCTGGTCAGTCCATTCGTGTGAATGAGCTAAACTTGATTCATTCTGCCACTCATTCGTACGAGTGGACCATTCTGGTCAGTCCATTCGTGTGAATGAGCTATTCTCCTCATCCATTCGTACGAGTGAGCCATTTTGCTCATCCATTCGTACGAATGGGACAATCCCCTTATGCAAATTAAACTTTTCAAGTTAAATGGGGTATCCGACCACATCGGTCTTGACAACAATTTGATTATGAAGTAATTTACATTTAATTATGAAGTGAGGGATCAATTATGAAGTTTTGGAATAGTTTATGAAGTAAAGGAACGATTTGATCAATCAGGAAGTCAAGCAATTTTCAAATTTAGATTTTCAGACAGTCGTTCGAGTCTTATCAGATAATCTAAAATTCAGGAAAAGTAAAATCTTTTTGAATTTTTGAATATGTAATTCTGAAAATAATATCAACAAGATATATACACGCATGTCTTAGTAAGAATGATCCTTATAAGAAATCATACAGACTTAGTGACTAATGATCTGAGACATTTTGAATTTTATAGATACAACTATACAATGGTATTTACACATCTTTTTGTGAGAAAGATCCGAACATAGGATCAGTACTAAACTCATAGCAATCAACAACATTGCAAATTATCTGAGCTTTAAGTACACTTAGTCAAAATGCGATCATTGATATGTTTGTCCATCTTAAACTTATGCAGACCTTTTCTCAACACTTACAAGATGATCTTGAAGGATTAAGTCCATTATCTGTGTGTCCCACACTAGTTAAGAATTGACTTGAATTACTTTTCAAAGCATGTTAATGTTTCAAATCAGCACAACTTACTTAACCAGTCATCATAAGTTCATGAGATCTCAGTTATTCCCTGTTACTTCTTTACTACACAAAATTTTTTTTTTTTTTTTTTTTTTAGTATTCACAGTGACAGCCATCAGCTCATGGACGGCTTCAGCCATGTATTTACAAGGCAATATGGCACGTATGCAGCTAACGGTGTTTGTGTTCATCCTATCCCATGGATGGCTTCAACCAGGCTGCAACCCGGTAATATGGCACATATACGAATTCGGATTCATACTTTTATTTTATTCTTAATCGCATGGACGGCTTCAGCCAGGTATTTACAAGGCAATATGGCACGTATACGACTTCGGAATCTAATTTTTAATTTTATAACTACTTTCTGATATCTCATTAAACCGATGATAACTGGTGTGCACAGAATGAGAAACACCTTCAGTTTCTATTGTTGATTTTCATCAATCCTTTCACCATTATGTGACTCACAAGACAATATCTAATATGGTATAGATTGATCATCAATGGTCGAGATTCAGTAAGATAAGCCTATCAATGCATCACATGTCGACTTGGTGTGACTATTCACTATGACATTAAATGCAATGTGCTTCATACATATGGTAGTGTGCCATCACTTCCCAAAGGTTGGATACGATTTCTCATTTTTGAATTTTTCAGATGTTTTTGGGTTTTAGACTGTACAAAAATGGAAATTTTTTTTTTTTTTTTTTTAACAAACTGTACACAAATAACTGTACACAATTTAGAAAATCTTTTTGGAGTCTCAGATAACTAGCGTCTGTGTACTATCATTTTTCTCAACGAGAGATCATTTTCTTACTGACATTTTCTCCCCCTAAAATTTCAAAATGAAAAATCTTTTTGAGTTTTTGAGATTTTTAATAAGCGCAAGAAAGAAAATATATACAGGAACGTAATTGATAAAAATGATTATTGACTCGACTCTTGGTCCGGAACAACGTCATCCTTCTTTTTCATGCCGTTTACCTCTAACAAGAATAAAAATCTTGGTTTGTCAAAGGCTTTTGTATAGAGGTCGGCCTTTTGGAAATCAGTGTTAATTTGAACCATATCAATCAGTTTCTTTTCAAAACAATCACGAATGAAGTGATATTTTATGCCGATGTGTTTGGTTTTTGAATGCTGAACCGGATTCTTAGTGATAGCTATGGCAGCAGAATTATCTACATAAATAGGAGTGTTAGAGAATTACAAACCGTAGTCCCGAAGTTGCTGTTGAATCCAGATAATCTGATAACAGCAACTGGCAGCAGCGATGTATTCAGCTTCACATGTAGATGTAGCCACTGAAGTCTGCTTTTTGCATTGCCATGTCACAAGACGGTTTCCAAAGAACTGACACCCTGCAGATGTAGACTTGAAGTCTGTTTTGCAACCACCATAATCAGAATCACTATATGCAGTAAGCTCAAAGTTATCATCATTAGAATACCATAATCCAAGATCAGGAGTACCCTTCAGATAACGAAAAATCATTTTGACAGTAATTAAGTGGGAGACTTTTGGTTTTGACTGATATCGGGCACATAGACACGTGGCGAACATGATGTCTGGTCGAGATGCCGTGAGATACATGAGAGATCCGATCATGGCTCGATAGAGAGTAGCATCAATATACTCCCCCTTGTCATCAGGCGAAATCCCGTGATTGATCGCCAATGGAGTACCAGCAGGTTTGGCATCAGTCATACTGAATCGGCTCAGTATGTCTCCAACATAATTTGTTTGATGAAGGAAAATCCCTGTCTCAGATTGATCTACTTGTAGCCCTAGAAAGAACTTCATCTCTCCCATGGAACTCATCTCGAACTTGTCCTGCATAACTCTTTCAAATTCTTTGCACAGAACATCATTCGTCGATCCGAAAATAATGTCATCCACGTATACCTGTACCATTAAAAGTTCTCCATCCTTTTCTCTAATGAACAACGTGCAGTCGATGACACCTCTTCTAAAACCATTGTTCAGAAGATGAGTGGAAAGTGTCTCGTACCACGCTCGCGGAGCTTGGTGCAATCCGTACAGTGCCTTGTCCAATTTGTAGACACGGTCACGATGCATAGGATCTTCAAACCAAGGAGGTTGACTGACTTATACGACTTCACTGATTTCTCCATGAAGGAAAGCACTCTTTACATCCATTTGATAGACTTTGAACCTTTTGTAGGATGCATAAGCAAGAAAAATTCGAATTGCTTCCAGACGAGCAACCGGTGCAAACACTTCATTGTAATCTATACCTTCAATTTGCCTAAATCCCTGAACGACCAAACGAGCCTTATTTCTTATGACTATTCCTTGATCATTCCTTTTGCAACGAAGAACCCATCGAGTACCAATCTTCTTAGCTCCTTTTGGTAAATCAACTAACTTCCAAACTCCGAGCTTCTGAAATTGAAGTAGTTCTTCCTGCATTGCATTTACCCAAGATTCTTCTTTTAAAGCATCTGTTATAGACCGTGGTTCGATTTGCGAGACGAAACATGAATGCGCACAATCGTTGACCACACCAGATTCCATGATTTCTGAATAGACTCCAGAATTGATCTGACCCCTAGTTTTAACACCAGATGTGGGATCACCAATAATATTCTGTTGAGGATGAATTCTATCAATCCTACCCACAGGATGAGCATGAACCTCAACAGTTTGATCAAGGTTTGTGATACTCTGTTCAATTGCCACAGAATGTGAAACATCATCACTCAGTTGTACAACATCATGGGAAGGATCTTCAATCACCTGGTCTATTTCTTGTCGAGAACCCTCATACTCTGAAGAAGAAGAAGAAGAGTCATCATCCTGTGTGACTTGTGTGTTATTGGAGGACTCAGGAATGTCAGATGATGAGGGAGTAGGTTGCACATGTTCATCAGGTGCGTTTTGAGCATCATACATCATTTGAACAGCAACCTCCTCATCTGAACATTCTGGAGGAAGATTAAACGAGGCAAAAAGTTCTTCATAATCAAACATCCAAGGAAGACCTTTTCCAGCAGCAGGAGAGGTATACTTTTGAACATCAACATGGTACCATTCTTCTACATTCCCAGAGACTTTGTTGTAAACTCTTTTATTGGGAGTGTTGTACCCTAAGAAGTAACCTTCCTCTACTTTCTCGTTAAACTTGCCATGAGCATCCTTTTTCAACATGGTACATGGAGCGCCGAACGGTTCAAGATACTGTAAGTTCGGTTTCCGTCGATGCAACAATTCAAAGCAAGTTTTATCGTGACGCTTGACAACTAGAACCCGGTTGAACGTGTAACACGCATTAGCAATATCTTCATTCCAGAATTGCACGGGTAAGTTTGAGTCAGCGAGCATAGTCCTTGCAGCTTCTATCAAGGTCCGATTCTTCCTCTCAGCAACACCGTTCATTTGTGGAACATATGGCGCACTGAATTCATGGTGAATACCAAGTTTTTAACAGAAAGTTTCCATAAGGTGATTTTTAAATTCAGTACCATTGTCCGAACGGATCCTCCTAACCTTTAACTTATACAAAGACTCCAATTTGGTAATCAGAATCTCCACATATTCAAAAGTTTCAGATTTTTCTTTTAAGAACATCACCCAAGAATATCTTGAATACTCATCCGTCACAACCAAACAATATAAGTCTCCAGCAATGCTCTTCCGGTTGATAGGACCAAACAAGTCCATGTGTAAGAGCTCTAGTGGTATAGTGATGGAATGTTGAGATTTGGGTTTATGAGATTTCTTGGTTTGTTTGCCTTTCTTGCAAGAAACACACACGTCAGGAAGATGAAAACTTTTCACAGTGACTCCTTCAACAAGATTTTTGTGCACCAAATGATTCATTTTTCTGAGACTGAGATGTCCCATTCTTTTGTGCCATAAAATAGAATCCTTCTCAGTGGCTTTTGAAACAAAACATGATGTTGTGGATACTGAGGATGATGCTTGTGACATGTCAAGAATATAAAGATCATTCATTCTTGGAGCAGACATAACCACCATGTCTTCTGGAATCATAAACTCCTTTTTCAAGATATAACAATGCCTGTCATCAAAAAGAACCTTGAACTCCTTATCACAGATTTGAGAAACAGAAAGTAAGTTGTTATCCAACTGTTTGACAAAGTTGACCTTCTCAAAGCTGACAGCTCCATTAGACAGTGTTCCCTGAGCTGAGATAAAACCACCTTTATCACCTGCAAATGAAACATAGCCCCCTTTGATATTTCTGACGTCGAAAAGGAGAGCTAAGTTCCTAGTCATGTGCCTGGATGCCCCACTATCAATAATCCAATTATTGCTAATAGGATTATAAAGGACAACCTGCACAAGATGGAAAGTAATTAGTTTAGGTTAGGAACCCAAGCCTTTACGGTCTTGGGTTTCCCAGACTCATCTACAACAGTACAATCCATCCACTGTCCTTGTGGACTTTTGGAACAACCATTTGACTTTGAAGTACAATCGTCAGAAGCATCATCTGATTTTGCTTTCCACACATGTTGTTTGTGCAACGACTGTTTGTGGTAAACAGTGGATTGCTTAACGATTTATACAGGTGTGGAACTCGAATCAGAGACCAACAAGTCATGCATCTTTTGTTTAACTTTCTTTTGATGCACTTGTTGTTGGGTAAAAGAGTTAGATTTTGACTTTAAAAACTTTTGTTTATTTTCTGGAAAATGGTTAACTCTTTTACTTGGTTTCTGAAGATAAGGACAGTTGACAACAACGTGTCCTTTTGTACCGCACTCAAAACAGTATCTCCGCTCAGCCAACCTCGGAGATCTGTATTGATTTTCACTTTGGTGAGTTTTTGAACCACCAGCCTTAACTTCTTTTTGTTCAGCTGAAGAGAGTGACTTGTTTGATTGAACAGACTCTCCAGCTTTAACAAAATTAACCTTTTTGATTGAGGCTTTGGTTACTTGACTCTTCTGATCAGAAGTAGTGGGATAAGATGGACAGCAATTGGTTTGTTTAATTTTAAAAACCTTTTTAGAAGCAGATTTTGAAATACCAATGCTGTCATTTTGTGGAACAGACGAGTTTTTGTGTCCCAAATCACGAGTAGTGCACTCATCGTCGTCTTCATCCCACTCTTCTACCATTCCATCAACACACTGGGACTTCGAGGTCGAAGCACCATTATCGTTAACCTTTGATTGAGAAATTTTGTTTTCGGTTGGATCAACGACAAGTGGCGTTTTGACCTTAAAGTCAATGATTGGGTTATCATTCGGTGTGTTTACCATAGTATTCAACACCGGTGGAGGACAATTTTTATACCCCATCCCAGCATTTTTCTTTCCTGGACGCCGTGAAATCATGTAATCAAGAATGTAAGCAGAATTTGAATAACTCTTCAGCTTTTGATTTAGAGTTTCATAATCACACTCGACAAGAGCCAGCTTTTTCTTTGTTTCATCAATCGTGTTTAAATAAAAAGTGATGGCATTTTGTTTGTTTATAACACAGATTTCTAATTCATGAACTTGCCTATTTAAAAGATCAATTTTGTTTTTGAAGGCAAGTTCGTTTCCTTTTAAAACACGGTTTGCTTCAAGACAAGCAGTTAAATCAGTAATTAAGTCTGTGTTGTGACTTTTAAGTGTCTCAACTTTCTTCTCAAGTTCATCACAAATTAAACACGGTTGAGATTCAGACTCACTTTCAAAACTGTCAGAATTTACCTGAATGCCTGTGGATGTTTTTACCATAAAAGCACAGCTACAGGTAGATTCAGAAGAGGAATTGTTATCATCCACATCAGCTGTCGATTGACTTGAAGAGACAACAGATGATTTATCTTCATTCTCAGCTGTGAAGCCAGAACTGTTTGAAGATGTGTCGTCTGCAGCTGATGAACTTTCTGAAGCAATCTCTCTCTCAGCATCAGAATCTGATTCTTCATTGACTTCTACAGCCTTTGCCATGTAAGCTCTATCCCCTGAACTGCCATCAGCTCAAATTTAAAAGACCAATCAACAGTCTCATCTGTTTGAACAACCATAGCTTTTGTTTCACTTGAAGTGCCCTTATCTTGTGCAAGAGTAACTGGAACAAGGTTTGTTTCTGTATTTTGATTTTGTGGCTTCGGTTGACTTTGACGGTTGTTGAAAGGGTTGCGGTTTCCAGTCTGTTTAGGCTTTTCACATTTCCTAGCAAAATGCCCTTTCTCACCACAGTTAAAACAAACAACAGCAAACAGATCAAAACCATAAGTAGTGTCTTTGTTCCCTTCGAGAGTTTTTCCTGTCCTTTTTACATAATCTCTCGCTCTTCTGACTGCACTTGCAAGAGCCCACATTATATCAATTCGATCCATTTCATCCTTATCAATCTGAGCATAGTCTTCTGCTGTCAGATGACTGTTTCCAACCTGTCCAGCAACAAGACTGTCATATGAATTGACAACGGTAGACAACAGTGCCATGTGTTCCTTGGCCACTTCGATAGTAACCTTGTCGAAGTTGTCTGTTTGCAATTTAATGGGGCTTGGTGGAGGAGTACTAGCAGTATTTCCCTTCTATGGAACCGAGCTTGATGAAACTGAAGCATGAGCTGTTGAAGACTGGCTGGCTGAAACATTTGACATGTTTGATACAAACGCAGTCTGCAAAGGAGCATTTTGTTGAGTTGATGTGGAATAGTACAATGAAGGATCCTGAGCTTGTACGCCTCTTTTTAACTTCCACTTATTCATCACCTCTTGTTCTCTCAATTTCTGAAGAAATTCATTGATATCAATGGTTTCAAGAGTATTGTTCTATTTGAGAATCATCAAGAATGAATCCCATTTTGGTGGTAGCGCATCTGCCATGCATTGAACCTTTTCTTCTTTCGTTGTTTTGACCTCATGGGCATGCAATTCACTCATCAAGTGATAGAATCTCTCAAATAGATCATCTAAGGACTCATTTCCAATATACATGAAATTATCAAATTCCTTCTTAATGGCCTTAGCATTGATAGCTTTCAACGAAGCATTTCCTTCGTGACGTTGTTCTAAGGCATCCCACAGAGATTTTGAAGATGTAAACTGCCTGAATTGATGAAATATTTCTCTTGACATGGCCTGAGATAGGATAGCATATGCCTTCTTTTCTAAGTCATAATCTTTTCTTTGTTGTTCGCTTAAAAGGGAAGCCAAAACAGGAGTTCCATCCTCACTCAACACTTTTTGATATCCATTCTCTATCATCATCCATAAGTTTGTATCAACTTCATTAATGTGTATCTCAAACCTGTTTTTCCAGTGATGATATTCGTCCATTGTCATGAGTTTTGGAGCCCTGTTAGCATTTCCAGCTTCATAATCGATTAATAACAAGTTTTGGATTTTACTGTTCTGACTGGCAAAAAGGCTAAGTCTGACATGGTAAAGAACGAAGTTTTTCGACACTTAAAAAAATTTCAGAAGAGATTTATGCGAATGGGTCTATTCGTGCGAATGGAATTTTCTATTCGTGCAAATGGAATTTTCTATTCGTGCGATTGGAATTTTCTATTCGTGCAAATGGAATTTTCTATTTGTGCGAATGGAATTTTCTATTCGTGCGAATGGAATTTCTATTCGTGCGAATGGAATTTTCTATTCGTGCGAATGGAATTTTCTATTCGTGCGAATGGAATTTTCTATTCGTGCGACTGGAATTTCTATTCGTGCGATTGGAAGTTTGAACAAACGAGCGGGAGACTTGATCTATTCGTGCGAATGGTAGGAACCATTCGTGCGAATGAAGTTCATCATAGTGGCCATTCGTACGACAGAGAGCTGTTTGACTTTTTTGCACCAAAAAGCACCAATGATTGAGCCTTTTATCAGATCTTGAAACTGAAACGATCAGATCACTCAGAAGCAATAATCACAAGATTTGAACGTGGCTAAACAACGATCAAGTGATCTTTATAACATTCAAGAAGCTAGAAAAAGCAAGATTAGATTTTCTATGTTGAATCTAGAGCACAATCAGGCTCTGATACCACTTTGTTGGATCGGGATCTACCTTGATCCAATGATTCAACACATTAACCGAACCAAGTCGTGCGGAATCCGATTTGATTGGCAATCCAATCTATGACACGGATCGGGTCTTAAGAAACGAGCGGATTAGATGTCGAAACGAAGGTTTCTATCGACCCTTTTGTGTAGAGAAGTTGGATACAAGACCTGGAAACTCTCAACGGACAGAGATTCGACAATACAGGTGAAAAGAGTTTGTGTTCTGTTGGTTCTGCTCTGGTCAGTCTCTCTATGTGTATATGTGTTGTATTTTCTTGTTGTATATGTGCTCATGAAGTGAAAGCTATATATATAGTGCAGAGGCCATTCGTACGAATGAGCCATGTGAATGGACTCATTCGTGCGAATGAATCAGCAGAATGGTTCATTCTTAAGAATGAATCATCAGAATGGTTCATTCGTACGAATGAATCATTCTCATGACTTATTCTAGCGAATGAATCATTCTCATGAGCTATTCGTGCGAATGGATCATTCTCATGATCCATTCGTGCGAATGGGCCTTTCATTAGCACGATTGATAAACGTTATCGCTATTTATCAGATCGTTTAATACACAGTCGTTATATATGAGTAAACATTAAGGAAAAACATGTAATTTCATTAATACATCAAATAATTACATTAAACATAGATGAAATACATATTACAAGGGATTAGGGACATATTATGCATCTACAATGGTGATGTCTTTTCCGTCTACCTTGGCTTGGATTTCGGGTATCCATGTTCAGTAGAGTAGACAACGGTGTTCAAAAAGTCCTCCATATGAGGGATGTATATGGTGGGGTTGACGGTTAATGCAAAATATATCTTTGATCGACAGAGAAAGTCGATCATGTCATTGAACCCCTCGGACTTCTTTCCTTTTACTAGGTATGCGGTGAGATTGTGGTAGGGTGAGAACTTGTCATCAGGTTGGTTTATGTCAACCTCTTCCATTGTTGTTGGGTTTGGAGAGAAGGAGGAAGGTTTTTGAAAGGTGGTTAAGTATGGAAGGCTTTGAATGCTGTGGAGGCTTGAGGAAAATGGTGAGAGTTAGGTTGAAATTGAATGTGAAGAGGTTATGGAGAAATTTGATTTGTGTTATAACGACAGAGGAGGGAAAAAGCAAAGTTACTTGTACAGTACAACCTTATTCACTTTTCACTGTTATAGTTGTAATACACTATAGCAGTCATGGTAAAGATTGAAAGTATTTTTTTACAGCGGGTAAAAGTTAATTTGGACTTATTTTTACCCATTAGCAGCAAACTTGGTTGCTGCGGATGGTTAAGCCTATCCGCTGCAAACTTGGTTGCTGCGGGTGGTTAAGTCTGTCAGCAGCAAACTCAATTGCTGCTGATGGATGCAATGATCTACAACAAAGATGTTGCTGCTGACTGCCTTAAAGCTATCCACAGGAAACCAATTCTTGCTGATAACTTAAAGCAGCCAGTGGCAAATTCTTTGCTGTCGAAGATTAAACCTGTCAGCAGCAAAAATGGTTACTGCTGACTTATAACTTTTATTTACAAAAAAGACAAACACATTTATAAAACAAGTTTTAGAGACAAATTTAAGTCAAGTTCATCATACCAATTGATTCAACTAAATATCTAAATCTAGCTTCATCAAAAGGTTATGTAAACAAGTCAACATATTGCTCATTGGCATGAACTTTGGTTAAAATAATTCTCTTTTTCTCAGCTTGATCTCTTATGAAGTGATACCTGATGTCAATGTGCTTTGTCTTGGAGTGTTGCACCGGATTGTTTGTGATTGATATAGAACTCATGTTGTCAATGTGAATGGGAGTGGCCATGAAAGTCATCCCATAATCCAACAATTGGTTTTGTATCCAGATGACTTGTGCACAACAACTTGAAGGTGCAATGTATTATGCTTCTGCTGTAGAAGTTGATACATAGGTTTGCTTCTTGCACTGCCATGAAATCAGTCTTCCTCCCAGAAACTGACATCACCCTGATGTGGACTTTTTGTCCAAGTTGCACCCCCACAGTCACTGTCAGTGTATGCATACATGTTGAACTTTTCATTTTTAGAATACCATAGCCCAAGTCTTGGGGTTCCCTTTAGGTATCTGAAAATTCTTTAGACAGCTTGAAGATGTGTGATCTTTGGAGTTGCTTTGAACCTTGGTCAAAGGCATACTACAAACATGATATCTGGCCTTGAGGCAGTGAGATACATGAGTGACCCTATCATTGCACGGTATTGGTGTTGATCAGTGTCTTGACCATCTTTGTCTGGGGTCAGTTGACGGTGCACTTGCATAGGATTTTTTAAAGCAGTACAGTCAGCCATTTTGAATCTTTCCAGAATGCTCTTTACATATTTGGATTGGCTGATAAAGATTCCATTTGGAACATGTTTGACTTGAAGACCTAGAAAGAAATTTAGTTCACCCATTGAACTCATTTCAAACTTTGAGTGCATCAGGATCTCAAAGTCTTTACACAATTTCTTCCTTGTTGATCCAAAGATGATGTCATCAACATAGATTTGTACCAGTAGGATTTCTCCCCCTTCATCTTTGATAAACAAGGTCTGGTCAATGGCACCTCTTCTGAAGTTGTTGCTCAGTAGATATCTAGACAGAGTTTCATACCAGGCTCTTGGAGCTTGATGTAAGCCATAGAGAGCTTTGTCTAGTTTGAACACTTTGTTAGGATGTGCAGGATCTACAAAGCCTGGAGGCTGTTTGACATATATTTCCTCACCAATCTTCCCATACAGAAAGGCACTCTTGAATTCCATTTGATAAACCATGAAATTCTTGGATGCAGCATATGCTAGGAAGATTCTTATGGCCTCCAGCCTGGCAACAGGAGCAAAGACTTCATCATAGTCAATTCCCTCTTCCTGAGTGTAGCCTTGAGCTACAAGTCTGACTTTGTTCTTGAAGACAATGCCTCTCTCATCTTGCTTGTTCCTGAATACCCGTCTTATGCCAATAGCAGTTTGACCAGGTGGAAGATCAACTAGTTTCCAGACATCCTTCCTCTTGAATTGCAGCAACTCTTCCTGCATTACCTCAATCTAACTGTTGTGTTTCAGAGCTTCATCTATCTTCTTGGTTTCTACCTGAGACGAAAAACAAGAAAACAGACCTATATTGGCCTCATGAGATTTGCTTCTTGTTTGAACTCCTTGGTGAACTTGGCCAATGATATTTTCTAGGGGATTTCTTTGTTGATTCTTGATGCTGGTACAACATCCAGTCGTATCCCTTGCTCAAGATTGCTCTAATTTTGATCAGGAAACTCTTCATTCATGGTGGAAGAATCTTCAATATCAACAGTAGTGTCGGAATTATCAGCAGCAGTATCAGCATTAGCAGCAGCAGTATCTGCAGCAGATGCTTCTACATCATTTACAGATGAGTCTTCATTCAGGTTTTCATCTTCAGAGAGGCTGTTGTTGATGACATTTGAGAGTCTGGGTCCGGCTTCACTGGCTTCAATTGCTTCCACAACAGATGGAGGATCAATAGATGGTCTTTTCAGTTTGATAGAAGGTCTAGGAAACTCCAATCTGTAGTCAGAGGAAGAAGAGGAAGCTGGAGCTTTGGAGGAGGTAGACTCCATATTTGAGAAGATGAAAGGCTCAAATATTTGTGTGAAGGAGTCTATATCAAAGAGCCAGTCTTTGCCTTTTCTTTGTTCACAAGCAATATGTTCCCTACATTCCACATTGGCTGATTCTTTCACAATTCTTGTTCTTAAGTTGAATACTCTGTAGGCCTTGGATTGAGAGGAATAGCCCACAAAGTATCCTTCATCTGATTTGGCACCAAACTTAGGAAGAACCCCATGTGTGATAAGAATGGTGCATGAACATCCAAAAGGTTTTCGAAATCCAATGTAGGGAACTGTTTTGAAACAGAGTTCATAAGGTGTCTTGTTGAGAGGCTTGACAATGAGAACTCTATTATGTACATAGCAAGTTGTACTGACTGCTTTTGCAGAATGTGAGAAACAGTTTTGAATCAGCCAACATTGATCTTGCTGTAGAACCAAACACTGATTGCAACAAAATTCTTCTAAGTACAAATGCTGCTGATAGGCTTATCAATAGCGTTCAACACTTGTTGCTGCTGATAGGCTTATCAGCAGCGTTCAACACCTATTGCTGCTGATAGGCTTATCAGCAGCGCTTAACACTTGTTGCTGCTGATAGGCTTATCAGCAGCGTTCAACACTTGTTGCTGCTGATAGGCTTATCAGCAGCAATCAACGGATCAGTCTTGATGCTGATCCTCATCCTTGCTGCTGACAGCCTTGTGCCTTGAAGATAAATCATTGCAGCTGACTATCCATGCCAAGCGTCACTGACAACTTTCTGCAAAAGCTACTGACACACTCAAAGCAGAAGGAACCTCAATGGTGCAACCAATGACGGACAACAATGCTCTTCTCCAAGCATGCAAGTAATGATGCATAAAGAATACGCTTCAATAAAGTTAGCTAGTTTAGACTTAACTTGTATTGTTAGCTTTATACAAAAGATCAACGGTCTGTGTTAGATCTGATCCTTAGAATTAAGGGTCTGTCTTGATTCTAAGTTAGTATAAATACTGTGTAAACACTTCATTGTATGTGTGCTTTTTTATAGAGTTTTTATTTGTAATCGTTTATTTGCAAAAGCTTAATACAACAGTGTTCTTATAAGTATTCTTTCTGTTTACTCGATTATACTTGTGTAGTTGCTATTGTTTCTGCCAATTTCAACTAAGAACAGAACCATCTTGTACTTTCACGATCCTACAAGTGTTATCAGAGCTTTGGCTCAGATTAAACAAATTCACACTTGTTTAATCACTTCTGGTTCTATTCTAAACTCTCTCTTTAATCAAGTCACCCAAAATCACAAAAACAAAGATGGCACAGAGCAATGGATTTGAAGACATCGGCAGCATCAACCGACCACCAAGGTTGGTGTCTGGGGAAGACTACGACATGTGGAAGAATCGCATGGAAAGCTTCTTCTGTTATCAGGAGTACGGAATGTGGAAATCCATCAGGGATGGACCCTACACTCCCATGGTGGCCTCTGCTGATTCTGGAGGACCACTAGTCCCGAAGGAGCCCTCCAAGTACTCAGAAGAGGACATAAAGAAGATGGAGGTGGACTTCAAGGCACTAGGAGCTATCCAAATGTGTCTTCCAAATGAAGTTTTTCATAACTTCATAAGTTACAAAACTGCTAAGGAGCTCTGCGAGGCTCTTGAGAAGATGTTTGCTGGCTCAGAGGAAGTCAAAGAAAACAGAAGGGACATCCTGAAGCAGCAGTACGAAAACTTCATCTGGAAGGAAGGTGAGTCTCTAACTGTTTTATATAACAGATTCACTTATCTTGTAGGTGAGCTGCAGTGCTCAAAGGTGAAGCTGGAGAATGAAGATATTCTAAAAAAAGTCATCAGGTCTTTACCTAGCTGCTGGACACTCTACACAGTGTCCATCAGAAGAACTGAAAATCCGAAGACTCTCCAAATGACTGAGCTCTTTGGTATGCTAAAAACCTATGAGCTAGAGATGATTCAGGCAAAAGAACGAAGCTCAAGCTATCAAAATGCCTCAACATCCACCACTACCTCTACCCTCCAGCTATCAAAATAGAGTTGAAATTCCTGCTGTTATTCCAGCTATTCCAGCTCCTGTCCCATTCACACATATCAAAATCAGCTATCCTCAAGATGGAAGAAAGCTAAACATTGAAAAGGGAGAGACATCAGGATCCACGAACCCCAAGCCTCAGTCAAAGCCGATCACAAAGAGGAAGGTGTTTGATATATGTCATACTCCTGGAGAAAAAGTTCCATATGTTCAAAAGACCCTAGAAGAAGCCACTTTTGAACATAACAAAGCTCATCCATGGAACTTCAAGGATCTGTTTCAAAGAAAGGACTATGTCTACCTTTCAAGAGACAAACTGGCGAGATCATGCTTTGTGTGTGGCAGATATAACCACACTGCCAGCACCTGCTTTCATTACCTGGAATACCAAAGAAATTCAAAGCAGCATGTCTTTGAAAAGACTAACAAAAAAAAGAAGGTAAGAAGCTATGAGGCCAAAGCAACTAAGTTCAGGAAGTCTCTATCTCCCCCAAGAGTGAAGGTGTCAAGACCTCAACAAACCTGTATCATTTGTGGTGAAACCAACCACTTTGCTGCCAAATGCAAATTTAATCCCTTCAACCAAATTGCAAACTGCTCATCTAGATTTACACCATCAGCAGTAAACAAAACAGCTGCTGATCTTGAAAAGTCTGGAAAAACAAAAGTTAAGCCTTCAGCAGCAAAAATGTCTACTGCGTATAAAGGGAAATTAAAGGCAAAGCCATCAGCAGCAAGAATGTCCACTGCTGATAAGGCAAAATCCAAGGCAAAGCCATCAGCAACAAGAGTGTCCACTGCTGATAAGGCAAAATCCAAGGCAAAGCCTTTAGCAGCCAAAAATGCTGCTACTCTAGCAAAGCCATCAGCAACAGAATCTACTGTTGACAAGCCAGAAACATCAGTAGCAAAATCTGCTGCTGACAATGTGAGGAAAACTAGAAAATCACCAACAAAGCAATGGAAAGCCAAACCATCCCCAAGCATTATCATTGGTTTCATTAACTGCAAACATACCGAAAAGGATAAACTAACAACCATCTTTTTCAAGTCTGCAGACTCTTGGGTTCCTCCCACTAATTAGATATATATCATGTTCAGGGACAGCCAGGTCACAAGAATAACACCTGGGTGGTAGACAGTGGTTGTTCCAGGCACATGACATGCAACAGATCCATCCTCTCCAACTTCAGACATTTCAATGGAGGATATGTTGCCTTTGGAAGTGACTCAAAGGGAGGATCCATTACTGGACAAGGAACTGTGTCCAACGAAAGAATGAGCATTGATAAGGTCAACTATGTCAAAGAATTGGACTTCAATCTCATGAGTGTTTCCCGGGTCTGTGACCAAAAGCATTGGATGATCTTCATAGATAAAGAATGCTTTGTACTATCTCCAGGCTTATCCATACCTCCTACAGAAAGCATTTTATTAACTGCTCAGAGAAAATAAAATCTCTATGTACTGGACATGAATGAAGTCACTCCATCTGGGAGTGTTTCCTGTTTTCTATCGAAAGCCTCAGTTGATGAATTAGCTCTTTGGCACAGGAGATTAAGCCATGTTAATATCAAAACTATTAACAAATTGGTAAAGAATAATCTTGTCAGAGGGCTTCCTGACAAAGAATTCCAGCTAGAAGACCACTGCATTGCTTGCTTAAAGGGGAAGCAACACAAGAGTTCTCACAAGCCCAGGACCTTAAATACAAATGACACTCCACTACAACTGCTGCATATGGATCTCTTCGGTCCTACAAATGTCATGTCAATGGGCAAGAAGTCACACTGTCTGGTAATAGCTGGTGACTACACCAGATTCTCATGGGAAGATTGGTGAGGAAGTATACGTCAAACAGCCTCCAGGCTTTATAGATCCTACACATCCTACTCAAGTGTTCCAACTAGACAAAGCTCTGTATGGCCTACAAGCACCAAGAGCCTGGTATGAAACCTTGTCAGGATATCTACTAAGCAACAACTTCAGAAGAGGTGCTATTGACCAGACCTTGTTTATCAAAGATGAAGGGGGAGAAATCTTACTAGTTCAAATCTATGTTGATGATATCATCTTTGGATCAACAAGGAAACAGCTGTGCAAAGACTTTGAGATTATGATGCACTCAAAGTTTGAAATGAGTTCAATGGGTGAACTAAATTTCTTTTTGGGTCTACAAGTCAAACAAGTCCCAAATGGAATCTTCATCAGCCAATCCAAATATGTAAAGAGCATCTTGGAAAGATTCAAAATGGCTGACTGCTCTCATCAGCTGACTCCAGACAAAGATGGCCAAGACACTGATCAACATCAGTACCGTGCAATGATAGGGTCTCTCATGTATCTCATTGTCTCAAGGCCAGATATCATGTTTGCAGTATGTCTCTGTGCAAGATTTCAAGGAGCTCCAAAGGTTTCACATCTTGAAGCCGTCAAGAGAATCTTTAGATTCCTAAAGGGAGCCCCAAGACTTGGGCTATGGTACTCTAAAAATGACAAGTTTAATCTGTATGCATACACTGACAGTGACTATAGGGGATGCAACTTGGACAAAAAGTCCACTTCAGGGGGATGTCAGTTTCTAGGAGGGAGACTGATTTCATGGCAGTTCAAGAAGCAAACATGCGTTTCAACTTCTACAGCTGAAGAAAAATACATTGCAGCTTCAAGTTGCTGTGCACAAGTGATCTGGATACAAAATCAAATGCTGGATTACGGGATGACTTTCATGGCAACTCCAATTCACATTGACAACATAAGTGTTAAATCTATCACAAACAATCCGGTGCAGCACTCCAAGACAAAAGCACACTGACATCAGGTATCATTTCATAAGAGATCAAGCTGAGAAAAAGAGGATTATTTTAACCAAAATTCATACGAATGAGCAATATGCTGATTTGTTTACAAAACCTTTTGATGAAGCTAGATTTAGATATTTAGTTGAATCCATTGGTATGATGAACTTTGATTAAAATCTATCTCTAAAATTCTATTTTAAAATGTGTTATGTCTTTTGTTGTAAATAAAAGTTATAAGTCAGCAGCATTTTTGTCCATCAGCTGCTGACAGGTTTAATCTTCAGCAGCAAAAGATTTGCAACTGACTGCTTTAAGTTATCAGCAGGAACAGGTTTTCTGCTGATAACTTTAATACTGTCAGCAGCAGATGAGTTTGTTGCTGACAGACTTAACCTTCCGCAGCAACCAAGTTTGCAGCGGGCAAGCTTATTCATCCACAGCAACCAAGTTTGTTGCTGATGGGTAAATTTAAGTCTAAATTAACTTTTACCCGCTATAAAAATTAACGTTAGTCTTTACCATGACTGCCTTGGTGTATTACAGCTGTAACAGTAAAAGGTGAATAAGGTTGTACTGTACAAGTCATTTTGCTTTTTCCCTCCTCTGCCGTTATAAGAACATACCAAATTTCCTTACCACCTCTTCACCTTCAATTTCACCCTAAACCCACATCACCTTCTCTCAAGTCCCCACCACATTCAAAGCCCTTCATCCTTAAAACATTCAAAGCCTTCCATATTCTTAAACCTTCCCTCCAAAATCAAAACAACAATGTCAGACATCAATAACCCTGACGATAAGTTCTCCCCGTACCATAACCTTACAACATACCTAATAAAGGGAAAGAAATCTGAAGGATTCAATGATATGATCGACTTCCTATATCGATCAAAGATCCATTTTGCCCTAACAACCAACCCTATATATATCCCTCATATGGAGGATTTCTGGAATACAGCCGTCTACTCTACCTAACAGGGGATTCCCCAAATTAAAGACAAGGTAGACGGCAAGGACATCACCATCTCAGAAGCCACACTCCGAAAACATCTTAAGCTTCAATATGAGGGGGCAGCCATCTCATACTCAAAGGACGAGTACCTGAGGACCTTTGTATCCATAGGGTACTCTAGAAATCAAAATGAGTATACGATAGAGAAGGCGCTGATGGGCCCTCCATGGAAGTATCTCTGCAACACTCTTCTCCAATGCATATCTCAGAAGAGAAGTGGATGGCATTAAGTGAGCTCCGCACTTGCCTCCGCCTTCCATGGTATGATTACTGGCCTAGGTTTCAACTTTGCACACCTCATCTTTGAGGGTTTGAGATATAACCTTCAAGAGGGTGCAAAGCAACAATTTTTTATGTACCCAAGATTCTTGTAGGAGGTTTTCAATCAAGAACTAAAAGAACTTTCAAAACCTGCAAGAATCTACATCATGTTGGGACATAAAAATAATATTTTTCAAAGCATGAGAACTGTTTCCAAAAAGTTCTCAGGGGTCAATGTTCCATTGTTATCTACAATGTTGAACATACAAAGTACCTCGGGTGACAGTTCAGCAATCCCCGCTGATACTAATCCCACACCTCCACCTCAAAGCCTGAACAACAGTCTGCTTCCACCATTCGAACCCTTATGCATACTACTAAGGATGCACAGGTACAAAAATTACTTACACCTGTTTTGGATGTTATCGTTCAACCGGAAAATAGGGAACCGGTTGTAACGACATATACCTGAAAAAGAGGCAAGAGAACTCCTTCTTCTCTTGCCTCTAAGGCCCAAACCCAACCTCTAAGCCCTCATTCAGAATCCCATCACACAACACTAGAGAGACTTCCTTGGAAGCCTCTCTATTAGGATCAGGATCACATCCCGGATCCATAGAGCAACCCCCTGAGCCATTCCATTATTTCTCTTCTCTGAACCTAAGTGAAGAGGCACCTGGTCAAGATGATATACCTTATCTAACAAGCACTATATCGGAGGTATTGATTGACTTGGCTGCTGGCGCACCCAACCCAGGTTCATCACCCAAGAAGGTTCACTCTGGCAGTATTGATAGAGTGGATATGGAAGAGGCTGTCACTACTGCTGGTCCATCAAATGACCAGGAGGACAGTGACAACATCGCCAAGACCTCAACCACGGCAACTCTCAGTGAGGATGTTTCCTTGGAAACTCCCCTCACTAAGAGGAATCCCAGGCGCCAAGAAACTATGGGTGATGGGGATGCAGAGGCTAGGCCTAAGGCCCCATCTAGCTCCAAGGATTCCACAACTGTGGATGAGGACAGACTGAAACTTCATAACTTGGAATTGATGGCCAGGGTGGCTATGCTGGAGGATGAGGTGTCAAAACTACAACACCAGATCCTTCTGCATGAAGCCCATCAATGCCCCTCCATGGCTTCTCCCTCCCTTGTCTCAGTGGACACCCAAACTGATGCTTATCTGTCCACTGATGCAACCAAAAAGGGGGAGATGGTCCCAATGGAAGAAGACTCAGACAGTCTTGATGACTGGATTCAAGAGCAAGCTGTATTACAAAGTACACTATTCAAGCCAGCTTTTGTATAGGTTCATGACTTGCCAGCTTCATATGAAGAAGAAGAAGAGACATCTGAAGACTGGAAGTTAGTCGTCAGGGCTGTTGATGAGATGCTGAAGAAAAAGAACAAACATATACATCTTTCAGCATCATCCCTGAAGCAGAAGCCATCATAAGTCAATCCACTGCCCCCAATTTCCACTGACTTCAACACAACTAGAGTTTGACACAATACTAGCTTGGGGGTATGATGGAAAGTCTGAGAGGTTCTGGATTGGTTGGGAGTTTAGCGGAATAGAAGAGCTAAACTGGGACTTTCTCAACAGCATCCAAGTCCTTCACCTATACCATCTACAATGCATCAACAACTCTACGGACCTCTCAGCAGAACTTGCTATTGGCAGGTTCTATGACTTGATGGAGGATAATCTACCCAACTTCGAAAGACAAATACAAGCATCAAAAAGGGTAGCCTATCCTGAATCTTCAGCTGCAGCAGAAAGAAGACTGACTCCTAGAAGATTTGAAATAATAAGGAGCAGTCTTCTCACTGAAGAAGAAGTTCTGTGCTTGAGAAGATTCCTGTACAACATAATGGTCAAGTATGTAGAAGTGAAAGGATGAATAAGCACTGACTCCCATGACTTCACCTTCTTCTTGAGCAATGGATCTTATCTCTCAATCAACATAAAAGAGATCTTGCTCCTACCTTCAGCTTTCCTGCACAAAGTCTTTGAGCTTAGATCACTCATCTTCAATGTCAACTCCTTAGAAAGTTAAGAAATGATCAAAATCATCAAGGCTTCTCTTTATAATGAGGAATCTGGATCTGACTCAGACCTATCCTTTCTCTCTTCTCCAACAACTAGACTGAACACAGAAGAAGAATCAAAGAGAAGAGAAGAGGAAAAGATGAAAGAAGCATGGAAAGAAGTGACAGGTACGGAATGGAAAGAAGATGAAGAAAGTTTCCTTCCCTTGTCCATTCCCCAACATGCCAATGAAGCTGAGGCTGAGATTCCAACAGCAGCACAATCATCTGCTGTTGTGATCAGTGAAGTCGAAGCAGAGGCATCCAACAAAGATAAGGGAAAGGGACTTATGACCAAAGAAGATGAAGAAAGAATTGAAAAGAAGAAGAAAGAAAAGGAGGATAGAAGAAGAAGAAGAGGAGATGGCTGAACTAAAGAAAGCTCAAGACAGACTCACAGCCATTCTCCTCAGAGAACAACAGATCCAGCTGTATGCAAAACAGCTAGATGATCTGAAAGTAAAGATTCCTGCAGTTTATCAAATTGAAGAAGATGAAGCTCTTGCTCTTCAACTGCAGGAACAATTCGATAGAGAAGAAGAAGAGATACAGAAGAAGAAGAAGAAGAAATAGGCTAAGTTCAGAATAACTGATTCTGAACTAGCCAAAGAAATGAGAGAGGAATGGGTAAAGGCTCTGATTTCTCGAGGTGAGGATGTAGACTACCTTGAGAAACTGTCCAATAAAGAAATCTACAGAGCCTTCATGGGTCAGCAGGGTCAATTGGTAAACAAGAAAAAGGCTGAAGAAGAAGAAGAAGCCAAACAAAAGTCTAAAAAGACCATTGCCTTTAACCGAAGATCCCATGAAGAAAGGAAGATCATGGTTGACTTCCTTAAGGCTAGAGGAGAGAGTGGAAAGAGGCTAGGTCCCATGAACGTTATGAACCTGCAAGCCCTCTACTTTAAAGTCAAGAAGGATGAGGAAGAAAGACTGAGGAAGAAAGACTGGAGAAGAAAGGCTCCAAGAAAAGGGTAATCATTCAAGAAGAAGAAAGGAAAACAAAGAAACCCAAGCCTTCTCTCTCACCCAACACTTCCTCAATCCAACAACCTTCCACTCTCCATCTTAGACCTCCCTCCTCTCCACCCTCAAAGTCCAAATCCTCACACCCAGCTCCTACTCATCAACAACCTCCCAAAAAGAAAACAAACCCACTTCCAAACCAGAAGACTCAAGAGAAATAATCAGATGGTCATACAGCTCTCAAGACCAATGGTTTGAAGTTTTTAGGGGGAGGACAGAAGTTAAAAGATCAATTTATACATCTGTTGATGAGGTACTACAGCTTCCAGATTCTGATCTAAGAAGAATGATGGAGCTGGGTGAAGCTCATGAGCCTGCAAATTTGGGTGGGAAACATCTTATGCTAGCAATCAAACACCATTTCAACCCTAGCAAAGATGTGATCATAGATATCAAACCACTACAGTCCCACTCTCCATTTGTAAGTTGGTCCTACAATGTTGATCTGGATGAGTTCACCTTAACCGATGTTAAAAAGCAGCAGATGAGATGTTCAAGCAAGCCAATTTTCAAAATGCCAAGTAAAGACATCAAGACTCTGTCTGAGCTTCCACTGAACAATCCCAGCAAGGATCCAAGAGGCTATGAGGTTGCAAGAATAGTCGGCCACATGCAAAAGCTTTAGCAACAAAGAGATAAGAAGAATTTTGGTAGCATCAGTCTAGGGGGAGTTTGTAGAACCAAAGACTAATTGCAACAAAATTTTTCTAAGTACAAATGCAGCTGATAGGCTTATCAGCAGCGTTCAACACTTGTTGCTGCTGATAGGCTTATCAGCAGCGTTCAACACCTGTTGTTGCTGATAGGCTTATCAGCAGCGATTAACACTTGTTACTGCTGATAGGCTTATCAGCAGCGTTCAACACCTGTTGCTGCTGATAGGCTTATCAGCAGCGTTTAACACTTGTTGCTGCTGATAGGCTTATCAGCAACGTTCAACACTTGTTGCTGCTGATTGGCTTATCAGCAGCAATCAACGGATCAGTCTTGATGCTGATCCTCATCCTTGCTGCTGACAGCCTTGTGCCTTGAAGATAAATCGTTGCAGCTGACTATCCATGCCAATCGTCACTGACAACTTTCTGCAAAAGCTACTGACACACTCAAAGCAGAAGGAACCTCAATGGTGCAACCAATGACGGACAACAATGCTCTTCTCCAAGCATGCAAGTAATGATGCATAAAGAAGACGCTTCAATAAAGTTAGCTAGTTTAGACTTAACTTGTATTGTTAGCTTTATACAAAAGATCAACGGTCTGTGTTAGATCTGATCCTTAGAATCAAGGGTCTGTCTTGATTCTAAGTTAGGATAAATACTGAGTAAACACTTCATTGTATGTGTGCTTTTTTATAGAGTTTTCATTTGTAATCGTTTATTCGCAAAAGCTTAATACAACAGTGTTCTTATAAGTATTCTTTCTGTTTACTCGATTATACTTGTGTAGTTGCTATTGTTTCCGCCAATTTCAACTAAGAACAGAACCATCTTGTACTTTCACGATCCTACACTTGCTGATTCAATTAGAGTTATGTTTCTTCTTTCAGTAACCCCATCTTGTTGAGAAGTTCTTGGGGCGCTGTATTGTCTTTCTATTCCCTTGCTCTCATAGAAACAGTTCAGAATGTGGTTCTTGAACTCTGTACCTTGATCACACCTTATGATTTTCACCTTTTGATTGCTTTGATTCTCAACTCGAAGAATGTAAGATTTAAGAATCTCAGTAGTTTCATCTTTTGTTCTAAAGAAGTATACCCATGAAAATCTAGTATAATCATCAGTAATCACCAGATAGTATGACTTCTTGCCCATTGACATGACATATGTAGGACCAAAGACATCCATATGCAGCAGCTATAGAGGAGTGTCATTTGAATTCAATGTCTTGGGCTTGTGAGAACTCTTGTGTTGCTTCCCTTTCAAACATGCAATGCAATGATCTTCAAGTTGGAATTCTTTTTCAGGAAGCCCTCTGACAAGATTTTCCTTTACCAACTTGTTAATGGTTTTAATATTGACATGGCTTAATCTCCTGTGCAGAGAGCTAATTCATCAACTGATGCCTTTGATATAAAACAAGATACACTACCAGATGGAGTGACCTCATTCATATCAAGCACATATAGGTTATCTTTTCTTTGTGCAGTCAGTAGTATCTTCTCTGGAGGAGGTTTGCTTAAACCAGGGGATAGAACAAAGCATTCTTTATCTGTGAAGAGCATACAATGCTTTTGATCACAGACTTGGGAAACACTCATGAGATTGAAGTCCAATTCTTTGACATAGTTTACTCTTTCAATACTCATTCTTTCAATGGACACAGTTCCTTGTCCAGTAATAGATCCTCCTTTTGAATCACTCCCAAAGGCAACGTATCCTCCATTGAAGTGTCTTAAGTTGGAGAGGATGGATTTGTTGCCTGTCATGTGCCTGTAACAACCACTGTCTACAACCTAGGTGTTATTCTTGTGACCTGGCTGTCTCTGCACATGAGAGAGATCTAGTTAGTAGGAGGAACCCAATAACTTGCAAACTTGGATAAGTATTTCGTTGGATCAGCAGCATCAATATTTTTACATTCAATAGAACCAATTATAAAGCTTTGAGGAATAGAAGCTTGGATCTTGGCTCTCCATTGCTGCTTAGGTGGTTTTCCAGATTTCTTTACTCTATCAGCAGCTGGTGTTTCTTTGGCTGCTGACAGATTTGCTTGATCAGCAGCAGATTTTACTACTAAGGGCTTTGGCTTATCAGCAGCAGATTTTGTTGCTGCTGAGGGTTTTACTTGAGCAGCAGGAGTCTTCTTTGGTTTCATGGGCTTTATCTGATCAACAACATTTGTGCTGGTTGCTGATGGTTTACCACCAGATGTATGCCTATCCTTCTTTACCTTGCTGATAGGCTTTTGTTTAAGAGGGGCTTGATGAAAAATCTGATTGAAAGGATTAAACTTACACTTTGCAGTAAAGTGGTCTGATTCACCACAGATGATGCAAGATTGTTGAGGCTTTGGCGGATGCTTTCTTGGTGGGGATAGAGAGTTTCTGAACTGAGTTGCTTTGGCTTCAAAGCTTATTACCTTTTTATTCTTGTTTGTCTTCTCAAAAGTATGTTGCTTTAGGTTTCTTTGTTGCTGAAGGTAATAGAAGCAGGTGCTGGTAGTATGATTGTATTTCCCACACACAAAGCATGATTTAGCCAGTTTATCCCTTTGAAAGTGCACAAAGTCCTTTATTTGGAACAAGTCTTTGAAGTTCTAGGGGTGAACTTTGTTGTGCTCAAAAGTGGCTTCTTCCAGTGTCTTTTGAACATATGGAGCTCTCTCTCCAGGCACATGACATATGTCAAACACCTTCCTTTGTTGGATTGATTTGGATTGAGGCTTTGAGTTTGTGTTGGTTGAAGACTGTCCCTTTTCAACAGTTAGCTTTCTTCCTTCTGGAGGATAGTTGATTTTGATTTGTTTGGTTGGTTGAGATACTGGTACTATTTTTGAAGGGATGAATGGGCTTGGATTGTTGGCTTTAATATCTTCACAGGAAGGTGGTGACGAAACTTTATTGGTTTCAGTGGAGTCTGAGCATGTTGACTCAGACTCGGATGAAGTAGTGCATTCTTGCACAGGGGTTTCTTGGGCAACAGGGTCAAGATGTCGGTTAGCCATATCAGGGTTGGAAAGATTGAAACTTGGTTCATGAATGGCTACATAGTCAGCAGGTGGAGGAACAGCATTGTAGGGTTGTTTAGCTTGGAATCCAAGACCAGCAGTTACCTTTTCATGAATTTGAGGATCCAAAAGTCTTTGCAGCGTTTTGGATGCAAACTCATATTTTTCCCCATGGACCTTTTGGTCTGCTAATTCGGCCTTTGTAGGTTTTAACTTAACCAGAAGATCATCAATTTGAGTTTCAAGGTTTGTTTGTTCATGTTTTAATGATGAAATTTCTTTCTTTAAATAATCAATCTTTTCCTTGTAACTGTTTTCAACCTTTTTTAATTCTGATTTCATTTGGTGAAATTCTTCATTTTGATCTATGAGATTCTGGTTATGCTTCCTGTATCCAAGGACCTTATCAATACAAGCTTGAGTACAAAGATTTTCATATACCTGAGGTGGTATCTCTGATATGTCTGCCATGAGAGCTTGATTGTTGGCAAGAAGATCCTCATACTGGAAGCTCCAGTCAAAGTCAGCAGTTCCAACAGCTGCACAAGCTGCAGTTTGTGAAGGAGGAATGGCCTGTTTCTGTTGTTGTTGTCTTGGTTGAGCTTGTCTTGTCTGAGCAGCAGCTGGGTTTACCTTTGGTTCCTTGCAATCTCTAGCAAAATGACCAAGTTGGTTACAGTTGTAACACCTCAATTTGCTTTTGTCCAAGCCAACCCTGGTGTTGGAGTTGTTTCTTGGAACGGGTCTTCCTGTTCTTGAGTAGAACCTTTTTGCTCTTAGAGAGAGCATGGCATATGAGTGCTGTATATCCATTTCTTCTAGATCATCTGGATGAAAACATTCCAGATCTTCCTTGATAAAGGACATATTGCTTGAGTTTTCAGAGACAAAAGCAGCAGAGGTTGATGTTTGAGGTGGGGCTTCAAGAATAAATGGTGAGTTGTTTGATTGAGAGGTTGGAGTTTAGGGATGAGTGACAATGGGAAGGTAGTAGTTGCTAGAACTGGGAACTGAGTGGTCAGAGTGAAGTGCAGAGGAAGTGGTGGTGGATGATGAGGTTGTTAAGTATCTTAAGCTTCTATCTTTAGCTTGAATCATTTCTAATTCATAAGTCTTCAGCATGCCAAATAGTTCAGTCATCTGCAGGGTATTTAAATTTTCAGTTCTTCTTATTGACACTGTATAAAGTGTCCAGCAGCTGGGTAGAGACCTGATGAACTTCTTGAGAATATCTTCATTCTCCAGCTTCACGTTTGAGCATTGTATCTCTCCCACAAGGTAGGTGTACATGTTATACATCACAGTAAGCGACTCACCTTCTTTCCAGACAAAGTTCTCATATTGTAGCTTCAGAATGTCTTTTCTGGTTTCTTTCACTTCTTCTGAACCAGCAAACATCTTCTCAAGAGCCTCCCATAGCTCCTTGGCAGTCTTATATCATCTGAAGTTGTGAAATACTTCATTTGGAAAGCACATTTGAATGGCTCCCAAAGCTTTGAAGTCTACCTCCATCTTCTTGATGTCTTCATCTGAATACTTTGAAGGTTCTTTGGGGACTGATGGACCTCCGGAATCAGCAGAGGCCACCATGGGTACATATGGTCCATCTTTAATGGATCTCCACATCCCATACTCTTGATAGCAGAAAAAACTTTCCATCCTGTTCTTCCACATATCGTAGTCTTCTCCAGACACCAGTCTTGGTGGTCTGTTGATGCTTCCAATATCTTTAAAACCATTGTTTTGTGCCATTTTGGATTTGTGATAAAGGGTGTCTTATCAAAGACATAGTATTTAATAGAACAAGATAGTGATTAAAAAAGTGTGAGTTTGTTTAATCTGAGAGCCAAAGCTCTGATACCACTTGTAGGATCGGTGAATACAAGATGGTTCTATTCTAGTTGAGATTAGCGGAAACAATCACAACTAAGCAATGTTAACAAGTAAACACAAAGAGTACTGATAAATGCAATTTGTATTAAGCTTTAATGGTTACAAGATTACAGAGAAAACTCTAAGAAAGCACACTTGTACAATGAATGAATACAATACTTATATAGTAACTTAGAATCAAGAAAAACCTTTGATTCTAAGGATCAGATCCAACACAGCCGTTGATCTTGTATAGAAGCTATACTACACGTAAAGACAACAAATACTAAAATGGTTAACTTTACTCAGACGTCTTCTTAGGCATCATTGCTTGAACACTTGGAAGAAGAGCGTTGTTGTCTTTTATTGTCTGCACCAGTAACATTCTTGCTGCATGGGATGTGTCATAATTGCAGTGGTAAAGTTGCTTTTGCTGTGCCAATCAGCAACAACGATTGATCTTCATCGGATATGGCTATCAACAACATTGTTGATGATCCGCTGCAAGACTCAACTATCCAAAGCTGCTGATGATTTGCTTATCAGCAGCAACTCTGGTCTTTAGCAGATAAGGCTGTCCACAGCAGAAATTTTCATCAGCAGGAGAACAACTATCCGCAGCAAACAAGCTTATCCGCAGCAGCTTGTTGATTAGCAGCAAAACTGTGGAGTCCGCAGCAGTTGTACTTATAGAATTTTGTAGCCATCATTGTTCAAACTTCATATGTTTATGATCATATTTTGAATAAAATTAATCCTTTGTGAAATGCTAAGGTGAAGCATTTGAGGTTTAAACCAAGACTCTTTTCTTAGTCACAGGTTTGGTTTTATGAAAAATCATGCTTTTCAACTTTACCTTTAACCGAGGGTTTCACAAAAACAGTACCTTTACTCACATTCAAATGTTGTGAAACAGATGATTTAAAAGCATAATCATTCAATCCAATAAAATCACGCACATAAGGTTTTTTTCCTTTCAAAACAGGACTGACAAAAACATTGTTTTTCTTATTTTTGTAATTCAAATTTAATCTGCAAACTTGTGACTCATCAACTTCATCATCCTTACTCGACCAATCATGTATTTCTACTTGTTCTGCACATGAAGTAGCAGCATTAGAAATGTTCACACATTTAACATTTGAAGCTAACGATGTTGATTTGCACCCATCAGTGCCTGACATGTTTCTAGAAGTTAACATGTTAAACCCCTCTACTTGTTCCTCAACAGAGGGAGGAACTGTGGTAACGTTCCTGTGAATAGGCATGTTACTGTACCCAAGCCCTTTGTTCTCATTACCCGACTTATGAAGTTGATTCACAAGTATATCAACTACTTCACTCTATTGACCAAAGAATTCGACTTTGAATTTGGCTTCAACAAAATTTGATTTTGCTTGCCCTAATTTAGTGGAAAATCTAGCAATTTTCAACTTAGCATCAGTGAGCAAACAAAATTTTGTACTAAGCTGGGATTTAGGCAATGATATGTCCTTTTTCTTTTCTTCTATTACTTCTTTGTAAGGCGTTTCAGTTTTGACAAACTTAGTTTTGTGGTATTTGAGGTTCTCCATTTCAAAAATCAGGTCAGCATTATGATTTCTGTATAATTCAACCTTATAAATGCATAATTTAGAACATAGATTAGCAGTTACCTCAGGTGGAGTAGCAGTTGATGAGGTAGATGGAGATCCTTCAATAATATCAGCCATAAAAGCATGGTTCAGGTTCAGTTCCGTTAGCTGTTCTCCCCAGTCATAGCCCATGTTTGCTGGTTGATTAAGGCTTTAGAGTTATCCGCAGGCTTCCCTCATGCAGATGTACCAGCATCATTACCCCTCTGGTCCGTGGGCTTAGTGCATTCTCTGGCGAAGTGACCCGGTTCATGACAGTTCTAGCATCGAAGATTTGACTTGTTAAAACCAATCTTCTTTCCAGTGTCTTCACTAATTTTCTAGTCTTGTTGATGAAGTTCTTTGCTCTAAAGACTGCCATAGCCAATTACCAAGAGATATCCAGCTCCTCTACATCTTCTGGACGAATCTGATTGAGCTCAGCAGTAAGTATTTCTAAAGGTGATAGATTTCCTGGTGCAAATGCTACATAGAAATTCATAATTTCAGTGCACAATGAAGTATTTGATTAAATCAACTTAGTATGTTGTGAAGAATATGCTTGTTGCTCTGGTATAGTACACTTAGCAGCTGTAAACTTACCAGGAACAACTTCCCAGACCCAGATGCTCCTTAAACCACACTAGACAAGAAAGCACTGTTACTGCTTTGTGCCCCTTTAGAGTTTAGAGTGTTCACATGGTTCACCTTACTTTGCTTGTCATCAAGATAATATGATTTGATAATAGAAATCAAATCATTTAGTGAGTCAGCATTTAAATCTTTAGTTCTCTTTAGTAGTGCCACATTCCAATCCCAGCTTTGTGGAAGACTATTCAGAAGTTTCCTACTCAAATCACCAGCACTTACCACAATATGAGCATCCCTCATTTCTGACACTAACTTGGTGAACCTTTGCAGCTGTACTTCCAGATTTTCACCCAGAATATGATTAAACACATTGAACCTATATAGAATCATTTCTTTCCAACTAGCCTTCATGTCATCATTACCTACAAATGTCTTCTCCAAAGACTCCCATAGTTGTTTAACAGAGGTACATTCTTTAAAGCTATGGGCAAATATCAGGTGATAAAGCAATAGTTAGAGAGGCTAATCTTATAGATCCTGTTCAACAACATCAAAATCTTCATCAGTATAATTCTCAATCTGCTTTGGTGCCTTTGTACCATCTTCTTTGTCATACATGGGAATCTGAGTCCCCTTAATGATACTTCTCCACATCTTAGCCTCTGAAAGTAAAGCATAATTCTTGTATCTGAACTTCTAGTCAACAAAGTCTTCAGCAGATGTAAGTCTTGGTGGTTTTGTACTTGTTCCAATCTGAAGGTCTAACATGCTATTGAGATTCATGGTTTGCTAAGAGTTCATCTTGATCAGAGTACTAGGTTCTTGATCAAACCTGTAAAACTTGAAATAGAAACACAAAGGAACCTGTGAATACAATTTTAGCCATGAACTAATAGCACATGGTGAACTATATTCCAGCCGTAAACTATGTTCAACCCGTGAACACTTAACAACATGTGAACACAAAAGAACCCCGTGAACCTAAAATTCGAGTACACAAACTTTGAATCCAATACCGAGTAGCAAGGCCATAAATCCAACCCAAGTAGCAAAGACGTGAATCCAACCCGAGTAGCAAGGCCGTGAATCCAACCCGGGTAGCAAGGCTGGGAACCTCAGCCGATTAACAAACCCGTGTATCATGATTTGATCTTGTTTCCCGAAATAAAACTCGAGAATCAAGGAATTCAAATTTTGAATTCAAATCAAATCATGATGAACACGAAGAAGGTTCTTGATTAAAACAACTGATTAGCAAGAAAACCAACTGAACGTAGTAAGAACACCTCAAATCTTGATTCTTGAAGCGTTGATATCAACAACCAAGCCTTGAATGACTTCAATGGCTCTGCTACCAATTGTAAGTCCTAATCTCTATGGATCTTCGAATGCTCAAACACACGATATCAATTCTCACACTTGACAGGAGAAAACTATCAAATATGGTGATTCAAGAACACAATCAATGTAAAACTCGTATATTGCTAGAGTGAATTACAAAGAACAAATACCAAAAACCGCTAACCCTGCTCGGTTAGGGTATACATGTACTTGTACCTAGTCTATACTGAATGGAATCTGTCACGTGCAGGGTTTAAAAACTTTTAAGCAACGGAAGCATTATTACACATGTTATTTTAAACATTTTTATAGATTCCCACCAAGGATCCAATTGCAAGTTAATGAAACTAAAACAAACAAACTACAAGTGGTTTAGAACTACAACCTTTGAAGAGAAGTGATTGTCTAAGCATTTAGTCTTTATGGATGTAGACCTCAAGATAGAAATCCTCCAAAGTATATCCACACCAAGCAAGCTTCCTTCAAGGTGGTGCTAGCCAAATAAACCCATAATTCTTGTCAAGATGTAGTTTATGATCCTCCAAGAACTCTTTCTTGTATCAATGATATATATGTGTGAATATGTGAACAAAGAACACTCAAGAACCTTCAAGAACTAATAACTAATCAACACAACACTTTGTGTAATTTGTGTGTAGTTCAAACTCACTTTTTAGCCCCTCCATATCACGAAATGTTGCTGTCCAGAAACAGAAAAAACTACCGTGAATGAGGAGGGCGATAGACTCAAAAAGGGTTCAAGATCCTCCTAAAAAATTCACATTTTCTCTTATATATCATCGGCCTTATCTAAAATGCCATACCATCTAATCATAGCAAGTATGGTGTATGAACAAGCGGTCAAAAGACCTCACTTTTCCAACCATGATTTCGTTAGATATGGGTTAAAAAACAAAGTATGGTGTAAAGTGAAATGAGTAGACTATTCACACAAGTGGCACATGTTTAGTAGCATTAGAAATGTCAGTTCTAATTTAACTATACTAAATAATAAAGTTGTCATACAATAATATATTATTATGTATAACAACTTTATAACATGCCTTTGAATGGTAGAAAGTAGTCAACGCCACATATGAATTCGAATCAATGCAATATACACATATGCAAATTCACGTTTACATATACATATATATTCACCAATGTAAAATATGTATAAGCTATATAATTGTTAGATATAACAATTACCAAGTTTCATCTTGATTAGGTAATACGTTTAAACATACTTAAATGTGTCCTTGATAATTGCTTAATGTGTGACCCTTTAGGATCGCATATCAATAGCAATATTATTGTATGTTATTCATTCGGCATACGGATCTAACAATCTCCCACTTGCACAAGGTCTAACATGCAATAGTATAAACAGTGTAGTACGTCTAGCAACGCCCCACTGCTCCTAATGATATATGACATCTGTTATCCACTAAAACCAAGTGTTTAGGAAACGTACACTACATAGGTAATAGTATAAGGTAAGATGCCAGTTATCCTTTCTATAATAGACCTCTAGTTGAAAATGAGACATGGATCCGAGTCAATCTCATATGTGTTCAAAAATTATGTTTCTCGATCAAGATTCAAAGTGATATAAGAAACTAAGTTTGAGCATGGCCATGCATTTAGATAAGTTTGAATCATCGAGGGGCCCAAGATGTCAACCACTTATTAAAATAAGGGAACAAATCCCATCTTGACTACATACGCCTGTCACTATACCTCGCGTTGTACCCAATCGCAGCCCTTATAACTACCTAGTTAAAGAGTAGTGTTAAACTACGTCAAAGCGCAACGTCGGTATAATCGAGTTGCTAATATGCATCTCAGGTCAGAGGATATAGTGACAATACCATTAATTTCAAAACATACTCATGACAAGGATCCATGGAGTAATTTTGAAGCGGGTCACGTCCAATATTTATTTCGTAATAAATATCTGTGAATTTGGTCATAACTCCATATACATTCAATCTTATGAATGTCAACCAACCCTATTCCCAATAGTCTTAGTTCAAGATTATTCCCATAGTTTGATCGATTACAGACAATTTAGAATAACTTAGTTATTCATGGATTTAAACATGCTAATACAGAACATAGCATATATTACTGAATATGGTTATTCCTAATAGACCATACCAGATAGAATATTGTTACTTGTGTTCCAAATACCCAAATACTAATTCACTTATCATATCTTGCATGCATCATGTATGATAATCACCCCATTACTAATTTCACTTTGTAGCAAATCATAGATTTAGTTTTAGACTTTCATGTGGTTATACAACCACTCAATGTGCTTTATCTTTAGAACACTTTCTAACACAAAGCACTGTCATTCTCTAATGAATAAACATTAATCAATCGATCATTTGAAACACTTTTGAAGTCTAGGAATTTCATTTACAAATGATTGTGAAATCAAATACAATCTTTAATATTTATTTCAGAAGTTATAGTATGTGTTTTACCTTTGGAACAACGTCCAACCCAAAACACACTCATTCTCCAATGATTCTAAATTAGTTACTACATTTTAAAATCTTTTAAAGTCGAGAAATTTCTTTACAAATGGATTGTAAAACCAAATGCGATTCTCAGTGATTATTCCAACATATCATATGTGTGTAAAATCTTCCACATATATCCTTGCAATCCAGTTACTATTTGGGAATAGTATTTAAAATTGCTATATTTGGAATTCTTACATGTGCAAACTCTTGCGCTTACGTCTTTCTAAAACATTATGGTTACAGAGAAGTATTCCTTATTACCTCAGTAATACTTCTACTGTGGTTTTTATAGTATTCTGCTTGTCATGTTCTCAAACATACAAGTCTATCAATTCAATGTCCCATTTAACATTATGATGATCCCATTTGTTAATCCAAGTGGAAATGGATTATATAATCCAACACTTAGATTGAGCATAACTTACTTATTTTCTTTATTGACATATACAATCTTTTTCCCATAATGATTGTATCTTGAACTCTTTCTAGATCATGTCAATGTGCCTTTTGGCGAATATAAGTCTTCAGACATATAAATCTATATAATTGATCACTATTCCAAGCATGAATGAACTTTTGATCATTATCAAGAAACGTATTCCGAACTAGAATTTGTAGACCTTCTAGTTTAGAATTAAGTTTAAAATGATCATAAGTTCTTTTGTAAGCAAGATTATATATATATATATATATATATATATATATTATATATATATATATATATATATATTTCATATCATGCACCCGCTAGTTTTACTGAAACATCTTACATCATCTTTCGTTTGACATGTCATAAAATATTTTGACTATGTCAAAACTGAGACGGTTGTCGTTAAGAGATTAACTTACTTCAATCATAATTGGATTTGTAAACCGGCACTTATATGTGAATATTACAAGGTTACACCATGTAAATGTCCTCGTTATGAAAAATGGACCTTATTCACATTCACTATGATGATTATTCAAAATAATGTCATAACGAATGTTTTTGTACGTCGCTATAATGGAATACACCATAAAAAATTATTCTAAGCTACGTGTACAAACAAGTTCCATTCAAAATCTTATTTCAGTCTTTACTTCTAAAGTCTAGTTCCTCATAATTGAATCTAATCATAAGGATTGATGATCAATTAAGCCTTGTACTTAGATTATCATCTGAAGTAATGAATCTCAATTTGTTCATAGAAATATGCATAAAAAAACAATTTGATATTGCATAATGGTAGTTGGTTAGGTCATTGTAGACCACCAAGTCTATTAAACTGAATACCACAACTGGTGGACCGTACTTATGAACATTATATGTTTTATTTATTATCTTAACAATTCTTTGTTAGGATAAAACAACTATTTGTTTTGGTATAACAACTATTGTTAAAAAAAAACTTTTACTAAAGTATAACAACTCTTTTTTATTTATTAATATTAACAAAAAACTTTGGATCTTAATGTTCTCAAATCTTATTGGAGTTCTACATAGCTCCAACTTTCTTCAACAAGCTTATGAATATAATTCATGGGATTGTAGAAATAACATTTTGGATACACTTTCCAAAAGTCAACTAATGTTATTGCATTTCAATGACTTCGAATCTTATTCGAGATTTACAAGGCTCCAACTAAAACCAACAATTTCTGTGATTGTAAAATTAATCTTTTGAATAGACTTTCTAGAAATGCATTTTAATCTAGTTTCTAATTTACATAAAGTCTAACATCTTATGTTGGCTTTATAATGCTAGATCACTTGATGAAATGACTCTCAAAACAATTTATGATATCATATTCTTGCTTTTGGTAGTTGTACGGTGTTTACAAAAATTTTATATTACAAATTTAGATGATGAAAAATATTTCCTAGGATGTTTGTATCTTCGAGAAATCGAATTTCTTTCATTAACACCTGTGGGTTACAAGAAGGAAGTTTCCTTTTAAAAACCTTGAACCTCTTCAAGTACTTTATTCATACCTATGTAATAAGGATTGAATCCTTTCTAATGATTACATTAGTTTTAGGTAATGAATTATGACTTTTTCTATAACTTAATATAATCCTCCATAAGTACTACTGTTTAATCATGCGATCTTTTACCTTAATAGATAATACAAATTATTTTATTTTATGATTCAAATGAGATACGCACATATATATGTAACTGGCTAAAAGTCAATTCCATATCCGGTCCACTTCGAATTTGGTAACGCGTTTCTTATTTAATCATTATAACAATAATAGAGATTAGTCTAATCCAAGTCATACTTAGATTATTATGATATCTATATAACTATTTAAATAATGGGTATTCTAAATAGGAATTTTGTTAAATAGGTAATTCTCAAAACAATACATTCATATTCAAATATCCAATTCATATACACGAAACTAAAATAAACAACTTTGTTCATGTTGTTACAAAAAACATTTGACTAAAATCACAACTCTTTGCTTCCGTTGCAAATGCATAAGTCCAATACTTGAAATCAGTTTCGTACTTATTCTCGGATCTTGCACATTTCCATAAATGTTGATCTTTATATGTAGTATCACATACTTCTGTCAGAGGAACAATAAATAGTTCTATAGTATAGATACATGAAGCATTGGTCACACCAATTTTCTTCCTTCGTTGTACTTCATTCAAATAATATGAGCAATCTCATCTCCAATGACTAACTTTACCATAATGGTTCTAGATGTCATTTTTGACTTTCTTTGCTTGGGATTCGGACGATCTCTGACGATTCAGTCATGTCCTTGCCTTGGTAATTTCTTATCTTGATTTTCTCCATTTAATAGTCTCCTGGGGTCTGATTTGAAGAACTCTTCTCAAAATTCAGTAGGGAATTATATATAGATCAGACTTTAACATGTCCGTTTCATCCTTATCATAGTTCGAGACAAACTATTCAAAGGGTTTAGGTAATGAGTTTAGAATGACACATTCATCTAAGTCATTATTAATGAGATGTTCAGACTATCAAGTCTATGTAATAGACTTTCCATCTTCTCAAGATGATGTTTAGTGGATGACCCTTCAATCATTTTGCATATGTAGTATAACCATTTGGTTTCAAGACTTTCTTGATGAACGAAGTGATGAAATCTCCATTTTAATGACAATGCTATGTCATAGGCTTCTGAGAAAGGAAATTTCTCTCATAGATGTGATTCCATAGAATCCAACATCAAAAACTGATACTTCAGTACAATCATTAAGATTCTCTAGAAGATTATCATTGTTTAATGAATTCATGCAATATAACTTTGAAGAATGGGATCATCAAGAACATATAGTTTCCTTCTCATGTTCAAGAACTATTCTTAGATTCGATACAAGATGGGGAAATTTCGAACATTAAATTTATCCTTAAAAGGATAGATCGTAATGGATTATTTACGTTTAATGTAGAGTTAGACAACTACAAAATGTAAATAAAGGCTAAATATTAGTACTTTTGGTATTTAATCCTTTAGTAAATTAATTACCCTTTGGTTTAATTATAAAACCTTAATTTCATTAAAGACTAAGATCCACATCACCCTTAACCTCTCGCAAGTGGTTGATCACATCTTACAAAAAAGTAACTTGATTGGTAGGCTACATTAACCAATTACATCTCCATGCAACTCTTAGATATTATGGGATCGTTTAGACAAACTATTTTCAAGTGTGCATGTTTAATCCCATAAATGCCAGCTATTCCTCGGAATTGGTTGATCGCTGACTCCGAGTTCAAGTTTTAAGTTGTCTCATTCTCAGACTGTAACGGTCGGCCTAAGACTGTATTAGGAATCGCGAGACGTCACCTTACCTCATTATATGTCATCCAAGTGGTTGGTTGATCACAGACCACAGGGACATCCACATAATGTGCAATTGTCCTTAAACAAGATGGCATGGACTTTTAAGAGTATGTGTGTGTTTTGAAAATTCAAATTTATTTAAAATGGTCAAAACATTTTATACAAAAAATTCCTCATGCATAACTCCTGTTGTATTCCAATAAACAGTTTTTCATTTGTTTTAATTTTATTAAAATCCCCATTGTAATGATTTGTGACGCGTCCGGTTTTAATATCCTATATGTTTATCGTACGTCGGTTTACTTTGACGCGCTTCCTAAAACAAATTTTAGCCTTTAATAAAACCCTTTTATTTTTAGCCGTTTCTAATCGAGTTTGGATAAATAATTTTAAACGTCTTTTTTAATTATTTAAAACTCTAAGCCAACATTTATACTAAAAATTATTTTAGCATCATTTACAAGTTACCAAAAATCTCTATTTTCACCTTGTAAATATTCTATGTATTTTAAGTTATAAAATCTTCATTTTATTACTTATCTAATTGTGAGGTTTTGAGTTTCATAAAATCTCTATTTTAACAAAACTCATAAGGTTGTCTCGTTATTTTATAAAACCATTTGGTGTTGATATAAGATATAAAACAACCAAACATACTATAAAATTAAACAACACACAAGTATGACCAAGCCAAAATAATAAGTGAATTTTGTGAGCCGAACAAAAAATATCACCAAGTCTTTTAGGGACCATAAAACCTAGTTGCACCCACTTGATCTAGAACTCCTTCTTGATCTCCTAATCCCCAAGTTTGTTGTCTTCATTTTGGTAACTTCCTTGTGTTTGTATATTAAATAAACGTACAAAGATCATGACTAACATATGTCCTATTACATGCCAAAAATTATAAAATTATGTAAACATAATTATTTATAACTAAACAACACAAGATCTTGGCTTGGTCATAAAGTAACACACAAAAAACATATAAATATATATCTTGACAATTCTGCAACAATCGATTCACGACCAAACATGCATGTGTATGGTGGTGAATATGTGTATAAATATAAACAAGTAAATATAGTTTGCAAAAATAACTTGTATCTATTTTTCTTAAATTGAAAAAACCATACAAGTAGTAGATCAGTTTTTAAAATGATACAAACCGATTTTTTCAAAAGATAATAGTTTCAAAACTTGTAAAAGTGGCTCTGATACCACTGAAGGGAATCTGTCACGTGTAGGGTTTAAAAACTTTTAAGCAACGGAAGCATTATTACACATTTTCTTTTAAACATTTTTATAGATTCCCACCAAGGATCCAATTGCAAGTTAATGAAACTAAATCAAACAAACTACAAGTGGTTTAGAACTACAACCTTTAAAGAGAAGTCGTTGTCTAAACATTTAGTCTTTATGAATGTAGACCTCAAGGTAGAAATCCTCCAAAGTATATCCACACCAAGCAAGCTTTCTTCAAGGTGGTGCTAGCCAAATAAACACATAATTCTTGTCAAGATGTAGTTTATGATCCTCCAATAACTCCGTCTTGTATCAATGATATATATGTGTGAATATGTGAACAAAGAACACTCAAGAACCTTCAAGAACTAGTAACTAATCAACACAACACTTTATGTAATTTGTGTGTAGTTCAAACTCACTTTTTAGCCCCTCCATATCACGAAATGTTGCTGTCCAGAAACAGCAAAAATTGTCGTGAATGAGGAGGTGGATAGGCTCAAAAAGGGTTCAAGATCCTCCTAAAAAATTCACATAATCTCTCATATATCTTCGGCCTTATCTAAAATGTCATTCCATCTAATCATAGCAAGTATGGTGTATGAACAAGTGATCAAAAGACCTCACTTTTCCAACCATGATTTCGTCAGATATGGGTTAAAAGACAAAGTATGGTGTAAAGTGAAATGATTAGACTATTCACAAGTGGCACATGTTTAGCAGCATTAGAAATGTCAGTTCTAATTTAACTATACTAAATAATAAAGTTATCATCCAATAATATATTATTATGTATAACACCTTTATAATATACCTTTGAATGGTAGAAAATAGTCAACGCCACATATGAATTCGAATCAATGTAATATACACATATGCAAATTCACGTTTACATATACATATATATTCACCAATGTAAAATATGTATAAGCTATATAATTGTTAGATAGAACAATTACCAAATTTCATCTTGATTAGGTTATACGTTTAAACATATTTAAACGTGTCCTTGATAATTGTGTAATGTGTGACTCTTTAGGATCGGATATCAATAGCAATATTATTGTATGTTATTCCTTGGGGATACGGATCCAACATATACAAGTTTAGGCCTCCAATACATGTACTCGGCCCAAGGCCGATCCATTAACACCAATACCGTGAACCCTTGGTTCACGAGTTACACCATATTTCACCAAAACATTACTAGTAACAAGCTTAATCATATAATAGGTCCTACATCCATTTTAGCACAGGTGGTCTTCGATTTGAAGCAGTAGATAGCGATTAGGTTAAAACAGCAGGGAGAATCGGTCGGGAGTGGAGAACGGCCTTCAGTTTTGAGATTAGGTTAAATAAAAACCCATGGATCGGGTCGTTATTTGGGCTTAATTTTGTTTAAAACCCACATTTCAATTTGGGTCGATTAATCCCGAATAGGGCCGATTAATCCCAGTTACTGATTAATGGTCCGACTAGCCCAAATTTACAAGTTAATCCACCGATTACCGATTAATTTCGATTTTATAACACTGGTATATACAATAAAATAAACACAACCATATGGTGTTCAGTATTATAACTTCGACGATAAACCGAATAATAACACCTTGGTTCAACGAGCGTCACGCTGGATAACACGATCATGAAACCTATAGCAAAACGTCACACATGTTGCGTAGAAGGGAACCCGACTTTGGCGGCGACTAGTGACGGCGAAAGTGGGAGGAGGCAAACTTAGTATTAGGGTTTTAGGGTTAAGGATATATTTATAATCCATTAACTTACAGACCACACCCTCAGGTATTAACATTTAATTTTATGAAATTAACTATGAATTACATTTAACCCTTGTATTTTACTAACAACAATTAATCAGTAAAAACTATATCTTTTAATGTTTAACACTTAATCATTAAATCCCTTCGCGTATAATTATTTCTCTAAATAATTAATCACCGAATAAATATTTCGCTAAATATTTATTTGTCGTTTAATAATTCGTCTTTTGTGAACTGTAATAATTAAGAATTAAATATTATACATTTACGCATTGCCCAAAGTGTAACTCCTTGCATCGTACCTCGTTAGAAACGTGACTTATTTGACGATCGGACATCATATATCCAACAATCTCCCACTTGGACAATTCATCAATTAATCAGTTCAACGTAACAGTGGTGGACGCCTAGCTGCAGCTCACTGCCCCTAGCAAGGCATGACGTATTACAATCGTCAAACTATTTTCTTGTGCATAAGTAACCTTTACTTTACCAAGTGTAACAGTCATGGTAAACATATATGTGTATCCATTTTGTTAAGGGAATCCGTTGAACATGAGACATGGATACACTTCACTTCTCATATGTTGTTCAACTATTCTTGTTCTCGTTCTCCAATTCAAAGTGGTCTAAATAAAGTGTTACGAGTTAAAATTCAGAGCAGGATCCTGAGTAATGCGTGATCCAAGATCCGGTATCCCGATAAGGTCAGAATCTTGAATATAACTAACGGATACTTGTTTATTATTTTATTAATCGCAGGTGAAGCATTTGCGAACTAATACGTACCTGAAGACTCACTCAATGGATGTGGATCACGTGTAGAATGTGTGGAATATGCGTGGAAAACTTTACAACGGTCACAAAGATGAAGATAGAGTCAAGACCTTTATTTTTGGATAGTTAGTTAGTAGAAATCTTGTATTTAATACGCAATAGGTCGTATAGAAACACATAACAACACTCTCGCAACTCCATTTGCTTTCTTTGTACTCGACAATTTCAGTTTTATAAAAGTCATCAAGGTAGCCTGACTTTCGTCGGCTACCGAGGTTTTATGCCTGAGATCATCAAGGATCAAGGGCTTTCCTCGTAATCAACCGTGTCAATCTTTACTTTTTAGCAGTGTTTCATATTATTTTTACAAAGCACACTACCTCACTTTCGAAGTTTGGTCACAAAGTTAGTTCATATAATTTTTACCCAAAACAATTTGGTGCCCACAGTGGGGTAAGTGGTGCTTTTTATCCTTAAATCTTTGCTAAAATTCGTGTTCAATCACTATCTTTTAAAATTGATTTCAAAAATGTCGTCCCAATCTAAAAATGATTCTGTTTCAACTCCATCTTCAAGCTCTGGGTTGAACCACCCTATTCCTCCTCCTCCATTTAAAAAGAGTGTAAGTCAGCCAAATAAAATCACTCCTGTGGGTTTTCCGGGATCCAGAATATCCGCTGGTGCACCTGTGCTTGCTTCAAAATATGAAATTCTCAAATTGTTCTCGGAAGTCAAACAACAAATGGAGCAGTAGAGGAAGACTAACCAAATATTGTTTCGGGAGATTGAAAGGGTCAAAGAATCAAAGAAACCAGTGGAAGTGACGACCCCTCTACAACCAAGGAACTTGGATTTTGATTATTCAAGATCCTCAGGAGTGCATAAAGGAGACTTTCTTCCCTTGCACCCCGGAATCACTACTGTTGGACCAACTCCGACTGTCAAAGTTACTACGAGTCAGGATCTTGGATTTACTCCGGGATCATCATCTGGAAATCCTGACATGGGTAACACTTTCAATTTTTCAATACTAACGAATCTGTGCAGGATACAGGGATCACTCCGTCCATGGCTAAGGAGTTAAGAAAACTAAGAGAGATGATCTCTAGTGTACCAGCCGTAGTACAGCCTATACCTGAGATGTGCGCTACCAGTCACAGGATCTCCAGATTTGATCATCCCATATGCGATACTGAGATCTCCAAGCGCTTTCAGACTCCCAACATGAAGCTATACGATGGAACTACGGATCCTGAGGAGCATGTGGCGCAGTACTGGGAAAGGATGGAGATTAACCCCATACCTTTGGACCTGAAGGAAGCTTGCTTGTGCAAAGGCTTCGGCTCGACCTTAACAGGATCTGCCTTAAAATGGCTACTCAATGATAATTCAGAATCCTACAGAATTTCTTCAAGATTATGTCAGCAAATTTGGAAGAGAATCCTTAGACATCCCAAATCTTTTCGTGGCCACTACGGGCCAAGCATTCAAAATGGGATTGAGAAAATATTCTCAATTCTATGAAGACCTTGTAATGAATCCTTGAAGTAACCTTGACGAAGTCAGAAACAAAGCGCTAAGATTCATCAGGCTCGAAGATGATAAGAAGATCGAGCAAAGGGCAGATGCTCCAACCAGTTACAATCAACCTAACCGGAATGTTGAGCCTGCACCTTTCAATTCGTACAGATCCAAACCATATTCTAAGCTTGATAATCACAGGGTGAACGCCGTGGAAGATGACAAGGAAGAGGAAGAATATCCTAAGTTATCCGAATATTGCTTTTCACTTGACACAACTGGTTTGTTATATGCCATGCAGGATCTCGGAGACAGAGCTAGGTGGCCCGCAAATTTGAAAGGAATTCTGGAGGAAAAGACATGTCCAAATGGTGTGCTTTCCATGAGGATTTCGGACATGTAACCGAAGATTGCATTGCCCTGCGCAAAGAGATAAGCTATCTTTTGAGCAAGGGATATCTTAAAGAGTTTTTAGGCAAAGGAAAGAAGCAAACTAGGGATCATGATAAGATCCCGCAAAGAGCCAAATATCCGCCACCCGATGCTAAGGTAATAGGTTTTATTTCTGGTGGCTCTGACATTTGTGGTACTTCTTACTCTGCAACTAAGAGGAATGCTAAAGAAGCCAAAACGAAGAAAGGTGACAGACCCATCAGAACTTCCACCTAGACAGAAGAGAAAGTAGTCTCCTTCAACAAAGATGACAGGGATAATGTGCAAGATCCTTACCACGATGGACTGGTGATTACTTTATATGTTGCAAATCACTTTATCAGAAGAATACTGATCGATGGAGGAAGCTCGGTGAACATCATCCAGCATGATGTCTTGAAAAAAATGGGGATCCCAGATTCCGAAATCATCTCTAAATCTGTGGTATTGGTAGGATTCAGCGGAGAAGTCAAAAATACAATCGGAGAGATAAAGCTTCTAATATATATCAAAGGGGTAAACTCTATACAAAAATTTTGCATAATTGATTCTCTGTCTTGTTACAATATTATTCTAGGAAGACCCTGGATACACGACATGAAAGTTGTACCTTCGACGTATCACCAATGTGTCAAGATGCCAACCCCTTGGGGGGTAGTAAAGATCAACAGCGATCAGCAAGATGCAAAGGATTGCTACACTTCTTCAATGACAGCTTTGTCAAAGAACAGGTAATAATAGCAATTAAAGAAACAAGCCAGAGACATTCTGGAAGCCAAGGAACAGGACATTAAACAATTATCCCTAAGTCTAGAGGATCGTGAAGTCAAGGTGCTTATAGGAACCAGTATCCCCAAGGATATTGAGGAAAGTCTCACAAAATTACTAAAAAGTAGAATTTCAACTTTCGCTTGGAAACATGAATATATGACAGGTATTTCTAAAGATGTTATTACACATAAATTACGACTTGATAACAGTTTCAGGCCTATACACCAAAAGAGAAGAAAATTCGCTCCAGAAAGGAATACAATCATCCAAGAAGAAGTCGAAAGATTATTGAAAGCAGGAATGATAAGGGAAGTAAAGGTCCCAAGGTGGCTAGCTAATGTAGTGGTGGTCTAGAAGAAGAATGGGAAATGAAGAGTCTGTGTAGACTTCACAGGCTTAAACAAAGCATGTACGAAAGATCCCTTCCCTCTACCACACATAGACTCAATGGTTGATGCTACAACACGCCATGAGATGTTAACCTTCATGGATGCTTCATCAGGATTTCAACAGATCCAGATGGAACCCTCATACCAGGAAGATACTTCCTTCATGACCCCGATAGTTATCTATTATTATATTGCTATGCCCTTAAGTCTGAAAAATGAAGGTGCTACATACCAAAGGCTGGTGAACATGATGTTTAAATACAAACTTAGGGACACCAGGAAGTCTATATTGATGACATGGTGGTGAAATCAAAGAAAGCTGAAGATCATCCTAGGGATCTTGAAGATGCATTGGATATGCTGTAACATTATAATAAAGATTAACCCTTCCAAATGCCAATTTGGAGTGGGGGCAAGAAAATTTCTAGGAAATATGGTAACTAAAAGAGAGATATAGGCCAGCCCTGAGCATATCAAGGCAATAATCAACTTGAAATCCCCAGCCAATACCAAAGATGTCCAAAGGCTAACCGGTAGAGTAGCAGCACTCAACAGATTCATCTCAAGATCCTCTGATAGATGTAAATAATTTTACGATATCCTAAAGAAAAATAAACGATTCGAATGGGAAGAGAAGCATGAACAAGCACTCCAATCATTAAAGGAGTATTTTTCCACATCTCCTCTATTAATGAAGCCTGGAGACGACAAGCCATTATCCTTATACTTAGCAGTATCCGGACACTCTGTAAGTGATGTCCTAGTTAAGGATCATGAAGGTCAGCAACATCCAGTATACTATGTAAGTAAAAGTCTACTTCTGTCAGAAACCAGGTATTCTCATTTAGAAAAACTGATATTAGACTTAATAATGGCATCTACTAAACTTAGACATTATTTTGAAACTCATGATATACATGCTCAGACTAATTATCCAATCAAGTGTGTTTTGATAAAGCCAGAAATGTCTGGAAGAATGGCTAAGTGGTCTGCCAAACTCAGCGCATACGACCTCATATATGAGCCCAGAACAACAATAAAGTCTCAGGCACTAGCAGACTTTGTGGCTGATTTCAGTAGTGATATCCAGCAAGAAGCAGATCTTGAAGTTCAATAACTAGAGGAATCTAAGGATACATGGATTTTATTCACATATGGTGCATCTAATATGAGAGGAACAGGTCTAGGAATCATACTAAAATCGCCACAAGGGGACATACTACCTCAGTCAATAAGTTGTGAATTCTAGGCAACTAACAACGAGGCAGAGTTTGAGGCGCTGATAGCAGGATTACAACTTGCTTACGATATGAAGATCATATGTGGATTCATTATTGATCACTAACCATTTCAATGGCTCGTATGCAGCAAAGGGAGAAAGGCTAATCAAATATCTCAAAATAGTTAAACAATTATCTGTGAAGTTTGAATTATTTAGTATAACACAGGTATCAAGAGAAAACAATTCTGAAGCTGATGCCTTAGAAAATCTTGCTTCGGCTCTCAAGATACCGGAAGGATCCATGATACCAATCATACATATCCTGAGTCCAACAATTGAAAATAAAATGAAGTATCCAATATGAAAGCTGAAGAAGCAGATTTTCGGGATCTCGAACCAAGCCAAGGATCCTGGATCAGGCCTATTAAAAAATATCAGCAGGATGGTGAAATCCAAAAAGATGAAAAGAATCACAGGGCTTTTCACATGATAATATCTCGTTTTATAATATTACATGGTGTTTTGTAAAGAAAATCTATTACAGTTCCTTATTTGAAATGTTTAGAAGATCCTGAAGCACATGATGTCCTCAAAGATATACACGAAGGCGATTGTGGAAATCACACTGGGGGCAGAGCACTCTTCTCAAAGATCCTGAGGATAGGATACTATTGGCCAACCATGAGGAAAGATGCCATGGACTATTCCCAAAAGTGTGATGCATGCCAGAGACATAGCAACATCCTTCACCAGCCAGCAGAACCTTTGTACCCAATTATTTCTTCTTGGCCATTTATGAAGTGGGGGATGGATATAGTTGGCAAGCTCCCAAAGGCACCAGGAGGAAAAGTATTTATGTTAGCAATGACAGACTATTTCTCCAAATGGATCAAATCTGAAGCATTTGTTCAAGTCAGAGAGAAGGAATTTATATCCTTCATCAAGCGCAATATCCTAACAAGATTCAGGATCCCGGCAGAGATAATATGTCACAACGGATCTCAATTTATCGACAAAAGAACAACCAACTTCTATGCCAGTTGGGGAATCAAGATGATAACTTCCACCCTTGTTCATCCTCAAGCCAATGGACAAGCAGAATCCAGCAACAAGATCATCATAAACAACCTCAAGAAAAGATTGGGAGCAAAGTCATACGACAAAAGCATAAGGATCAGGAGGTTTCAAGTGGGTGATCTTGTATTAAGAAATGCATTCCAGAATACCACCAACCCTAGTAATGGAAAGCTTGCACCAAAATGGGAAGGCCCATACTTGATTGATTCGGAAGAAGGCAAGGGTGCTTATTGTTTAGCAACTATAGAAGCAGATATCTTGCCAAGATCCTAGAACGCCATTTCACCTAAAACCCTACTTTATGTAAGTTAGAATTCATATTCTAACTCAGAATGGTACGTATTCTTTCCATTTCAATTATTTTCATTATTATTATATCAATATATTGACGTGAGCGTCAGAGAGGTGTTAGCTCCAAGAATTCTTGTCTTGCAGGAAGTGTCTCTAGGGATCCCGGCAAAAGACAGAGATTGGTCATCTCTCCTTCGTTAAGGTATCCTGCATACCTTCTAAGGTTTAAAGCTTTTCACCTTTCTACGAATTGAGTTTAAACACTCTGCCTGTAGCACACGATGTTCAAGTATAGTTCGAGGTGGTGCGACCAGTCCATGTAAAAGTGGCTGATAATTTCATCATTGTTGGCTATAACCTGAATCCTACGATAGTAACAGACGTGTTACTCCTAAGGTTTTTAGCATTTTCATGCTAACTCAAGTCTAGCTTGGCCCACGTTATTCTGTCTTGGTCCACGTTATTCTAGCTTGGCCCACGTTATTCTGGCTTGGCCCACGTTTTCAAATTATTACAGATATTTAACACTTATGTGTTGAATCAAATACTTAGCATCGATATGCTAATTCATGACCCATAATCAGATTGAAGATTCATACGAATTCTGAAGTTCTACTACTGATCATACAACATGATTGATAAACATACACATGGGACAACTCGAGGTTACAACACTTCTTAAAATGTTCATAAAAATTCTAGTATGTGTATTTATCCATTTCAATTTTTACACTCAAAGTTATTTCTTGATTCACCATTAGAGGTAGAATCAAAATTTGTTTGACTAAGTCATGATTGGCTCTATTTATCGAAAGTAAACTAGATTTCTATAAGACAAAGATTAATAAATTATCCTTGAGGATCCTGAATCCTGAATATATACTTAAATCTATTTTTTCTAATTTTCTATAAACACATACAAACTCAAGAACAATCATGGCGGAATAGTCAAAAGATACTAACATTAGTCATGTAGAAAATAGAAAATGTCCCGGGCTTCATCCAAAACAGGATCCATCCACCCAGGACATAAGTCAACAAATTGTCTACCCCATACCGGGATCCCATCAACAAGAAAAGTTAAATTGTTCAAAATTCAACAAAACCAGAGACATCCATTTTTAAACCATAAACACCAGGGCTCGGGCCTAGGCATCAATACCTTCATTGCCCTGGTCAACCACCTTACCTGCATCCACTGCTTCATGCTCCTCAGCCACATTTGCCGAACCTTGAATCTGAACATCAGCCACCATATTCCCTGCATCCTTTTCTGATGTCAGTTCTCCTCCCCGCTCAGCTACCAGCCTCTTCCACTCTTCAACATCCCAAGTGCTCCTGTCAAAATCCTTGTCCTCGGCTTCCTTGGCCATTTTAATCCTAGACCGGAAGATAGAAATAGCAGCAGAAGCTTTGGCTTGCTCATTAGACTCGTCAACATCTCAGGCATGTTGGAGAAGTATCTCCTGCATTTCAGATTTAACCTGGGCAAGTTCCTTGGAGATATCGGAAAGCTTCTTATCCTTGACGGCTTCATTCTTTTGTAGTTCCACAATCTTCAGCTTGTTCGCATCAGACTCTTTTAATAGTTGATTGTGGAACATAGCCATCTTGTTCAGAGCCTGTTTCACATAACATATTAGTTAATATGCAGGGCTAATCCTATCATTTAGGATAATAAATGTTACTTACCAAATGATTGAGATTATGCAGGATCCTGTGAGCATCCACAAATTTTGTGCATTCTTGAATGGACGGTTCGGCGGGATCAGAGATCTTCAGTTTCTTGTTGGAAGATGGATTAGCAGTGGAAGGTTCAGGTCTAGAAGCAATCGGCTTGGCTGTTGAAGTAACGTTTGGCTGGACCTCATTCTTGATAACTTTTCCCTTGGAAACCATGCTGTCAATATCTTCCAAAGCAAACTTGGAACCAGTTCTTCATGCACCTATTTCAAAAGAACAGGTCAATTTATTTTTACTGTTTATAACTAATAAGAAAAAATGTTGTAGTATTTCTTACCAGACATAGTTGACTCGGAGAAAGAAGCTTCTGAGTTAACCTCAACTTGGGAAAGTTTAAACTTGAAAGTCCGCTCGATGGGTTCAAAGCCCAAAAAAGCAGCAACTTTCTTAGCGGTCTTCGGAGTAGGAGGAGAAAGGATATCAAACTTCGGTGCTAAAATAAAAAATCAAGAATCAATATCCTGAATATCAAACTATTAAAGATCCTACAAGATAGAGTCCCACCCTTCACAATCCACTTGATTGGCAACTTATCCCCATCAGGAATTGAATATCTTCTCACAAAAAAGAAATTACTTTTCCAGTTCGAGTCATTCTGAGTTGTTCTCAAGATCAGGTGAGACATGCCAATTTTGATTTGAAACAGGAATCCGGAAGAACCGTGGCTTCTAAGTTTGTAAACATGGGCTAATTCCGAAGCAGAAAACTCGATGGCATGATGTTGAATCAAGAATTCCAGGGTGTGCAGAGTTCTCCAAATCATAGGCATGATTTGGCATAGCTAAGACCACACTTCTGGAAGAAATCAATGGTAAGAGGAGGAAACAGATAGGTGATACCAAGAGAAAAGGGAAAATAAGGAAAACAAACCCAGCTCTCCGAGGTAAAATCGGCTCTGGTTTTGGGATCAAAGGGTCTAAAAACAGTATTTTTGGGAAAAAAAGCCTCCATATTTGAGAGATTGAATATCGAGATCAGTAAAAGTACATTTTTCGGAATTTTGATTCACTATTAAATTCTGACAACAGCGATCATCGGAAGGAGTAGATGAACTAGTATTCTTTTTAGCCATTTTTGGAAGCAAAAATCAGAAAAAATAAGAAAGAGATGAGTTCGTTACCTGGAATCCCAGAGAGAGGTTGGAGAACATGAAGTCAGAATAAGGAAAGAAAAGAATAATTATAAACAATAATAACCACCTCTATCCATGACGCTTCAAGTCCTCGCTTCCCGCGCCACATCTTATCAAGCAGCCGTATTAAGTGATAATTTGAAATTCAAAAATTTTATAGCTGTAACTCGTAGGTACAACTGTCAAATTTTGGGGACAACTGTTACGGGTTAAAATTCGAAGTAGGATCCTGAGAAATGTATGATCCAAGATCTGGTATCCCGATAAGGTCAATATCCTGAATATTACTAACGGCTACTTGTTTATTATTTAATTAATCGCATGTGAAGCATTTGCAAACTAATTAGTGCCTGAAGACTCGCTCAATGGACGTGGATCACGTGTAGAACGTGTGGAATATGCGTGGAAAACTTTACAACGGTCACAAAGATGAAGATAGAGTCAAGACCTTTATTTTTTGATAGTTAGTTTGTAGAAATCTTGTATTTAATACGCAATAGGTCGTATAGAAACACACAACAACACTCTCGCAACTCCTGTAACACTTAGCATACGATCTTATTTGCTCTCTTTTTACTCGACAATTTCAGTTTTATAAAAGTCATCAAGGCAACCCGACTTTCGTTGGCTCCCGAGGTTTTATCCAAGCTATCATCAAGGATCAAGGGCTTTCCTCGTAATCAACTGTGTCAATCTTTACTTTTTAGCATTGTTTCGTATTATTTTTACAAAGCACGCTACCTTACTTTCGAAGTTTGTTTACAGAGTTAGTTCGTATAATTTTTACCCAAAACACAAAGTACTCTTTAGTTTAAGCATGTTCATACGTTTTACACTAGTTCGAATCAACGGGGGCTGCAGAATGTCAAACTCCTAATTAAAGGAGAACATAATTCCTTTGGTCAAGTATAACTCCCACTAAAATTTAGATTCCTCCTAATCATACCCTTATTATTGCCTATTAAGGTACAACGTTAGATAAGATCAAAGAACAAACTTTAGTCAGATTTAGTTCTAGTATGTCCCTCGGGTCGAGGATCGATAAATCTTACCATATTTAAAACATCTCAAGACTTTGATCCATGAAGATAGTTTTGCAACGAGTTACGTCCAACTACTTGGACTTACATTCATAATGAACCAACCATCCGATTCACAGTAGTCTTACATTCAGATTGATTCCCATGAATCTGATCGACTACAAACATTTATAATACAATATTCAAGTTTTTCAAAAATGTATAAAATATCGAACATAGTAACATCTATTTATAATGCATTAACCATTAAATAAAATATAAAATACCAATGTAACTATATTGTTCGAAAGCACCAAATACTAAATACAGATCAAACCCATCTAGCAAATTTAACGTCTATCTTACGACATGCTCCTCATGTTTAGAATGAGGCATAGGCTTAGTGAACGGGTCGGCTAGATGCTAATATGTGTGAACTTTGTTTAACACTAAGTCTCCTCGTCCTAGTATATCCCTGATATAATGAAAACTTCTGCGTTTGCGCTTTGTGTTGTGGTGTGACCTTGGTTCCTTGGCTTGAGCAATGGCATGAGTATTGTCACACTGTATCTCGATTGGTTTATGAATGCTAAGAATTACCCCGAGATCAGCAATGAACTTCTTCATCCAAGCAGCCTCTTTTGCAGCTTCCGAAGCGGCAATGTATTCTGACTCGGTGGTGGATTGAGCAACAACACTTTGTTTTATACTCTTCCAAGTGATAGCACCACCGTTCAGAACAAATACAAATCTTGTTTGTGATCGAGAATCATCTCGATCAGTCTGGATGCTACCATCAGTGTAACATTTAATGGCTAGTTCTCCCTATAACAATAACATATCCTTTGTTCTTCTTAAGTACTTGAGGATGTTCTTCACAACTATCTAGTGACTCTCATCAAGAATCTGTTGATATCTGCTAGTCATGCTCAAAGCATACGATACATCAGGTCTAGTACATAGCATGTCATACATGATGGAACCAATTGCAAAAGCATATGGAACCTTTTCCATTTTCTTCTTTTCCTCATCAGACTGAGGGCGTTGTTTTTTATTCAGTATGGTTCCATGCACCATGTGCAAAGACCCTCTCTTAGAGTCTTGCATGAAAAAGTGTCGAATGACCTTATCAATGTATGTACTTTGACTTAAACATATAAGCCGCTTTGATATATCTCAATAGATATTTATTCCCAGAATATAAGCAGCTTCACCAAGATCTTTCATTGCGAAACACTTACCCAGCCAGGACTTTACGTCTTGTAGCATAGGGATATCGTTTCCAATGAGCACTATGTCATCTACATACAGAATAAAAAAAGTGATATAGCTCCCACTTGACTTCCTGTGGACACACGGTTCATCTTCGTTCTTGACAAAACTAAAATCTTTGATTTTCGGGTCAAAGTAAAGATTCCAGCTTCTGGATGCTGTTTTAATCCATAAATGGAGTTGTTTAACTTGCATACCTTATTAGGATTCTTTGGATCTTCAAAACCTTTCGGTTGAACCATACAGACATTTCAGTAAGATCCCTGTTCAGGAAAGCGATTTTGACATCCATTTGCCATATCTCGTAGTCATAGTTTGCGGCAATGGCAAGCAAGATCCTAACCGAATTAAGCGTGGCTACTGGTAAGAAGGTTTCATCATAATTAATTCCTTGAGTCTGAGTGAAGCCTTTCGCTACCATCCTTGCTTTGAAGGTTTGCACATTGCCATCCATGTCGATTTTCTTCTTGAAAATCCACTTGCTTCCTACGGTCCGAATTTCTGGAGGAAGATCAACTAAGTCTCATACATGGTTGTCGTACATGGATTGGATTTCGGCATCCATGTCTTCAAGCCATTACTTAGATTCAGAATCTCAGATTGCATATTTGTAACTAGTAGGCTCAGCCTAATCAACTATCAGGATGTCGTCAATATGGTGATTCTTGATATTACCGTCGGATTCATGACGATCCCTAGTGCTTCTACGAATAGCTTGTGTCACAGTTGAATCTTGAACATTTCTAGACTTAGTTTCAGCAGTCTCATATTGAATGGCAGATTCAGTTTGAGGTTCGGTTACTTGTGGTTATCAGATCTCATCCATATCCACATAGTTTTCTCTAATCCCTCGCGCAAGAAGTTCCTTCTCCAAGAAAGTTGCTCTGCGTTTAATGAAAACCCGGTTTTCAACAAGATTATAGAAGTAGTAACCGATTGTTTTAGGGTATCCAACGAAAAACACTTTATCGCCACGGGATTTAGCTTATCCGTAGATTCACTTGTAACATATGTGTTACATCCCCAAACCCTAAGGTAGGACACTTTGGGTTTCTCCCCATGCCATATCTCAAAATGCGTTTTGTCCACCTTCTTTGTAGGAGCATGGATACGTTTTCCTCAACTACGCCCACTTATACGACTTAAGTAATATTTGTCCTTCAATTGTAACTATAGACCCGGCCTAAGTAACTTAGGAAACGCGATTCAACCTTCAACCAAAATCGTAGGGCCGGATGCAAGGTAATTCACTAACACTGGGGTTCAGATAGATCAGTTGAAGTGATACAATTTAGGGTGACGCAAAAATATCGATTTTATCTTGGGATTTCTTAAATGTTTTAAAATTACCGAGTAGGGTCAAAAACATTTTGGACGACGAGAATAATGATTCAAGTCGTGCAATTTTGGTAAACCGATTTTACTAATTTTGGTTCATGAAAAGACTTCCAACCCTCGACACGATCCAATTTTAAATATCTTATTTAATATAAATTGGTCATTTGTAGTGAACTATTTTTAAACTAATCTAACTCTTTAATTAATTTAATTTTTTTTTAAATAAAACTATTACATTTAAAACTTGCTTCACTTTTAAATAAAACACCCTTTTATTTAATAACCTTTCTGATAAAAATAAACAATTTAATTAACTCGTTGTTTTAAAATTGTGTCAAAAGTTTTATAAAAAATTACGGTTTAATTATTATCCTAAATAATTATATCAAAACCACAAAAAACACATGAACCGAGCAACTAGAATAATTGTCCGACTTCGCTCGAGCTATCAAACGAGAACCGGACTGGTCTAAGGGATAACAAAATAAACAAAATTTGCTATGTCACACTTAATCCAAGATCTCCATCTATAATCCTGTCATTTTCCATATTGGTCCTTAAGTCTTCGTTTCTTTAGGATTCCAATATTTATTTACAAATACACTAAAAATTAAAAATAAATAAACCTAACTATTACAGCGGGTTCCAAATAACCCATAAAAAATACAAAAACTAATCAACCAAAACAAACATCACAACCACAGGCCTTTAGTGCTCGATTGAATCAACACAATCACAACAAACGAAAAGGCTCGATCTTTTGTCAAAAAAACGTTTTGACAAATAAAACAATAGATCGATTTAACAAAAAATAATATGTCTAAATGTAACACCCTAAATTGGAAAATCAATTAATAAAACATTTAAACGCACGCGGAAGCTTTTATCCCAGAATTTTTTTTTTATTTTTTTTTACTCTTTGCGTGTCGCGAACAACCTAGGACATCCATTCGCGTGGCAAGAGGGAGTCCTGGTAGACCAAGTCCGAGAGAAAGGTTCTTCGCGTGGCGCGAAGAACCTTCACCCAACCTTCGCGTGGCGAGAAGACCTCCAGTAAACAGAAAGTTTACTTATTCTCAGATTTTCAACACTTAGCCATTTTTCCACCATTTTCAAATCCTTCAAGACCCCAAAATTTACCAACACTTGGGTATTAGTTTCAAAACAGATATACAACATTTATAAAACACCAAAACATAGTTCATGTGTCAAATTACACTACATTTTAAGGATTTTCCTTTAAACCCCCCAAACACCAAAATGTATACGAGAACCCTCCACGCCTTGAACTTGACTTTGACCTACATCGGAGCTTTCCATACATAAACATATCACCGTTAGTAATGACGATAAACATATCAAACAAGTATTTATAACTTGTTTCCACCCATTCACCCATTTGACCCGTTTGCACCCATTTAGTCAAATAAAGTTCTTAACACTTGGAATTCCACTACAAGTTTCATTCATTTGATTTATCATTCATATACCACCACCCATTCACCCATTTGACCCGTACTTGGAGTATTAGTCCCCAAGTCCACCCTTTGAAGTATTCCACACTTCTTATTGGGTTTACGACCTCTTGGTGCGAGTACCACCACTCGTCTTACCCGCACTTGGGGTATTTGACTCCAAGTCCACCTTTTGAAGTATTCCACACTTCCTATTGGTTTACGACCTCTTGGTGCGAGTACCACAACTCGTCTTACCGCACTTGGAGTATTTGACTCCAAGTCCACCTTTTGAAGTATTCCACACTTCAATCCACCATTTCACCAAATTATCACATTTTGTTTGACTATATACCACATAAGTCAATTACACCAAATTCACCACATTTACATATTAGATTTACTATTTACCACATAAGTCAATTACACCAAATTCACCACATTTACTTATTAGATTGACTATTTACCACATAAGTCAATTACACCAAATTCACCACATTTACATATTAGATTGACTATTTACCACATAAGTCAATTACACCAAATTCACTACATTTACATATTAGATAATGCATAATCTTACACATTCATTTCATCTCATAGTATGCACACATATACCACCCATTTATCAACATTACTAAGTAAGAGCAAGGGCACTTACCTTTTGAGTTGGAAGATCCCGTGCCTCCTCCTCGGTTCACAATTTGATTACCTAAACATATACACCTAGTTTAGTAATCTAACATTCATCCAAATCACATTACAATTGAGTCCACAACCTAATTTCCATTTCCAACCCAAATTGACCCGTTTGGGTTATTCCCATAACCAAACACCCTCTTTCAATTCCAACTCACCTACTTGAATTTTCTTTCCAATACCTTGAAACTAATTTCTCATTCAATAACTTTTATTAGGTTAATTTGGTGTTCATTCAAATGTCTAATACCACCTAAACACTTAATCATCACTAATTCATCATTCTAGCATCTTGATCCAAACACCCCCAATTTTTACCATATGAACCCTAACTTCTCAAAATCAAAATCAAAGGGTTCTAGGATGTTACTCACCACCCTTTACCTTTAGTTTAGCTAGATTATCCACAATCTAACACCAATTTACCACATGCATACATAATTTTCGGATTTCTACAAAACCCACCCACTAACACATTCAAAGATGAAATCAAAGAATGATTAACACTTACTTGATGCTATGAAGGTGTTGTGTGAGCCAAAACCTTCACAATCCAAGCTTCAAATGCAAGATTTAAGCTTCAAACCCGATTTCTCCTTTTTCTCTTTGCTATGAATACCCCCAAACACACCAAATGGGTTCTATTTTGACTTCCACTAGTCAAAATGGAAGAATTTTGCCATCTACACTTTTGGCTCCTCAACTTTCATTTCACCCATTTCATTTCATAATCAGTTAAAAACTAACATAACCCCATTACTAACTTGAAACTCATTTGTTTCAACTTATTTCTAGTATATTATTTTCACCATAATATTTATTAGAATATTTTATTTATTTGAAAACGAAACTCGGATTTTGTTCGTTACAAATCACCTCCCGTTATTTGGGTTTCGTCCCCGAAACCCGACTTCACATAAAAAGACTCAGATAATATTGAGCATCTCTTCCCTAGTTTCCCAAGTCATTTCCACCTCCTTCTTATGTTTCCACCCCAACAAAACATGGCTAATCTCTTTATTTCGCAATTTCTTCACCTTTCTATTCACGATTGCCACCAGTTCCTCAACATAATTCAAATTTTCATCGAACTCTATATCATCCAATGGGACAAAAGTAGATTCATCCACCAAACATTTTCGCAAATGAGACACATGAAATGTGTTATGAACTCTACTTAGTCCCTCCGGTAGCTCCAAACGGTAGGCTACCGAACCCACCCTTGATATCACTTTAAACGGTCCGATGAAACGTGGACTTAACTTCCCCCGTTTCCTAAACCGTATCACCCCTTTCCAAGGAGAGAATTTTAAAAGCACAAAGTCCCCCACTTGAAACTCAATCGCATGCTTCCTATTATCCGCATAGGACTTTTGGCGATCTTGAGCCGCCTTCAAGCGTGCTCTAATTTGGCCAATACTACTAACAGTTTCATTGACCACCTCTTTACTTCAAAGCTCTCGTTGACCAATTTCATCCCAACACACGGGTGTTCTACATTTCCTCCCATACAATGCCTCAAAAGGCGGCATACCAATACTATAATGGTAGCTATTGTTGTACGAAAATTCCACCAACGGTAAATAGTCGTCCCAATTTCCCCCAAAATCCAAAGCACACGCTCGCAACATATCTTCGAGTGTTTGAATCGTTCGCTCGCTTTGACCATCCGTTTGTGGATGATAAGCGGTGCTAATATTCAATCTAGTCCCCATATCCTCATGGAATTTCTTCCAAAAATTAGAAGTAAATCTCGTATCACGATCCGATTTGATCGACACCGGCACACCATGACGTGACACAAATTCCTTCACATACATTTCCGCAAACCTATCCGATGAATACGTTTCCTTTATTGGAAGGAAATGTGCACTCTTTGTCAACCGATCCACTACTACCCATATCGCATCATAACCTTTTCGAGTCCTTGGTAGTTTAGTGATCAAATCCATGGTTATGTTCTCCCATTTCCAAAGTGGTATTTCAAGCGGTTGAAGCTTTCCATACGTCTTTTCATGCTCCACATTTACCCTTAAGCATGTGAGACACTGTAGGTCCCTCGGGTGTCACGGATCGTCACATGCAAGTGCGTTGGCTAGTCGGACCGGGTGCGGAATACCCGTGACTAGGTGGAGAATCAAACAACACAAAGTAAACCGACAAGAGAATCACTTTAAAATTTCGTCTATTATAAATAATTGAAGGTTACAGAGAGAAAAGTACTGAGTGCACAATAGTCTGCGTACTTAACTTCTGTCAACCTATCCTATTTATACAAGACCTGATCTCTGCGCACTTAGCAAGTGCGCAGGGCAAATTGCTCATGCGTACTTAGCAAGTACGCAGAGTATTCTTGCGTACTTGCTGCGCACATACTAAGTGCGCAAAACACTTAGAGAATTAAGCAACTATCAACATGCATTAGTAAATACAACTCGATAACTAATGCATACAGACGCTTACAAATAAAGAAAAATACATACAAAGAAAGTACATAAACTAAGACTCTATCTAGAGTGTTTGTCACACAAAAGTGCTTCAACAAACTCCCCCTTGACAACAGCTCTGGATCGTCTTCGGTCTTCACAGCTCTGCATCTTTAGCTTCCATCTTCTTCTTGTAGTCAAGGCAAAACTTGATCACCTTGTCGTATTTAGAAGCAAGGAACTTTGTCCATTCATCTGTATGTATGCGGTACCTGTCAGCTAGAGCCTCCAGATCTTTCACAGAGAAGTTAATGAAGCAGTCTTCATCAAATACTCTGATCTGTTCCCTTGGCACTAAGCTTCCACTATCTGACCATACCTTTCCTATCACCACTACCACACCCGTTTTTGGATCTACGTACCAGTACCATATGTTACCGAGGATATCCTTAGATAACTTGCTCAGGGGAATCTTGGTTTCACACAGCACTGGCTTGTATACCAGTTTCTTTAAGCATTTCTTTGTCACAGGATGTCTAGCTTTCTTATCCTTGACTCGCTTGGGCACATGAGGCTTAAACACTTCAAATTTCCCAGATCTTACTTCACGCTGTAGAACCTACCACAAACCCATCGCTACTGCGTGATTTGAGTGACCTAGCAGCTCTTGGTTTGCTAGGTTCATGAGGTCGTATCTAGGTAAGGAGTTGAAAGCTTCACTGGTTGGTTTCAAGTATTGAACCCCCAGATCGCTTGAATACGAATAACTGCTTATCTTCCTCGAACCTCACAGCTAAGATCATCTATGTTGCTCCGTGTTTGTTTGTGAAAGAAGTCTTTTGCCAGACTAGAGCCGGATCCTTTGATGAACTAGCAGACATATCTTTGTTTTTATGTGCCTTTGGATCCACAGGTGTAGGGTTGGTAGGAGAGGCTTTAGTCGATGCTTCAACATTGCTAGCAGTCTCGACTGAACCTATGTCTAGCTGAGATTCAAAGGATGGAAGTTCGAAGATCTCTCCATCTTCGAACTCATACTCGCCTTCCCCGTCGCCCTTGGGAATTTCAATAGCTACATCATCATCATCTTCATCCCAATCATCACCAGAGTCGATCTCTCCTTCTTCAAGATTGTTGAGAGCCTCGATCTGTGCTTCTTTGGAATAGTCAGGCTCTAAGAATAAGATCTCATCGTCAGATAGATCTCTCAGAATATCACCCACTGACTTTCCTTTATCACCACCACCGGAAGTATCACCACCTTCCTAATGAGTCGACTCCCCCTCAACCATTGGAATAGCATAAATGGGCATGATTGCCAAAGCTCGATGCTCACTTCCACTAGGACCGACTTCAGGACCTTGTCTTTGTCATCATCCTTTGTCAGATCAACAGGATGACAAGGCTCGTCACTGGTAGGTTTAGATGTCTTCTCCTTCTCTTTCTCTTTCTCTTTCTCCTTTTCTTTCACTTTCTCCCCCTGAGCAGCAAGCTTATTGGTCAGGTCAGTAACCAACTTGACCATCATTTCATGTTGTTTTTGCTGCATATCAAACCGAAGCTCTAGAGACGACCTGTGCTCCAGAATCATGTTGTTTGTTTTGATCAGTAGCTCGTTCTGGGCCATCACATTTGCTAGTCTCCCTTCCGTCCCAGCACTCTGGCTTCTCAGAATAGTAACCTCGTCCACCAATGAATTTATCTAAGCCTGTTGAGCCTCAGATTCCTCCCTTGATTTCCAAACAGTTTCAAGTAGAGCAGCAACTTGGGTTTCCAAAGTATCAATCCTTGCATCATTCGGATCAGGATTCCTGGATGTAGAAGCTTCAGCATTATGAAGTGGGGATGAAAAGATCGTATCAAAGTCAAAGCCCTGAGTAAAGTCTCCATAGTTGCAGGGTTGACTGATGTGCTCAATGGTGGTAGTAGGGATTGTGAATGGGATGGTGGTTGTAGGAGTGATGGAAGGTGTGATGGTGACTGACTCTGTAAGAATAGGAGTAGTCACCGCCACAAGGACAGATGGTACAGGGAGGGTCACTATCACAAGAACCTCCTCTGTGATAGAAGTGACCGCCACATCAGGTGTTACCTGTGGCCTCCTCCGCTGTCGCCGGTACAGCTGTTGTGAAGGTGGGGTAGAGGCTGAATCAGAACTCGCAGCCGATACTTGTACTTGCTGCTGAACACTAACCTCTACCACATGAGGAATAGCTTGTTGCTACCTATCCCCCCTTCGTTTGTTAATACTTTCTCTTCTTTGTCTTTGAATAGCAGCGTCAGAGTCAGAATCTGGCTCGTATTCACTGCTCGTTGACTGTCGCTTTCTCTTAAAAAATGACTCAGGAAGGGTCACCTTCGTCATTCTTCTCGGGTGTGCCTGTGATGGTGCATCATCAGAATCAGATGAATCGGACTCTGTATGTTCGGATTCGGATCCTTCAGCGCCATCATTACCCACCTCTTCGTCTCCTCGAGACAATTCATCTTCACTTTTAACGTCCTCCTCTTCTTGTTGCTCATCAGAATGTTCACTGAGTTCAGGCTCAGAGTCATGACTAAACCATCTCCGGTCATCTGGTGCCACATACGCTTCATATAACAGGTGGCCAAAGAGTGCGGTGTGCTCAGGGGTAGGTTCTACACTGCCTGGCTTTAGGAATTGGGTAAACACTCTCTTGTCCACCCGTTTAACTTGCAATCTCTCCCCAGTAGCTGGCAGATTTGGCAACGCATCATTTATCAGTAGTTGCACAAATCTTGAGTATAACAGGAATCTAAACCTCTCAGCTATATTTATCTGATCATTTAAGGCTTTGAAGATGTATCTTGAGAAGTTATAGCCCTTGTTGAGAGATAAGCCAACCATGGCTGCTGCAAGATCATGTCCCATTGCATCTTTCCCAGCCTTTCTTGAAGAGATGCACATGATCATCATGTGGGCAAAGTACCTCCAGTGATCGAGCACCCACATCTTCTTATAGGAATCATAATCTCGAACACCGACATATCCCATACGCTGCCTCCAACATCCATCCACAAAGTAGTCAGGATATGCTGTTGGATCGGTGGCGAGATCTAGAAACTGTAAGACCCGTCGAATGGTGTCCTTAGAAAAGGCGATGTCTTGACACGCTACGGTAGCCCGTATAACATTAGGGGTTACCGTGCAGTCATGTTCCGCTGTTTTCCAGAACTGCTCCAGGTACGGTCTTGATACTATTGGGTATGTTGATATAGCATAGCTGATCCTTGAACGGTTCAAGAAGTCAACTATCTATCGGTATTGTAGTGCAGCACCCTTCCATTCTAATTCTGTATCTGCTAGGAGGTTGAACTCACTGGTAAAGGCACGAGCCGTTACTGCAAAATCACACAGAAAACATAATAAGAACAAGAAGATTCATTGGAATTGAATACACATGACTAAGTATAGCAGCTACTCATTGAACTGAATTTCAGACTTAGAAAAATTTCATAAGTGTTGGTCCTGCGTACTTAGCAAGTACCGAGGGATTTATTCTTGTGTACTTAAAAAGTACACATGAATTACTTCTTGTGTACTTGTTAAGTGCACAAGAAATGCACTTCGTCAAATTTTCCAGAGATCCAATTTTCAACAGATGATCAACATTGATGTGGATTAGGGTCACCACAAGGTCGAAATCCATGATTAAGACCTATGGAACCAATATCAACATCAAAGATCTGCTATCCTTGTCAAATTTTGACCTAAAAATGACCCAGACGAACCGACGGTCAATCAAGGGGTCAAAGGTAAAAATCAAGAATCGATAAGGACGATTAAGTACTGATTAAGGTTCTTTTGATGATTCTAAACAAGTTTTAATCATAATGTGTTTCCAAAACAACCAAAAAAATTTCTAAAACCAAGATTCAAACCCTAAAAATTTTAAAGTCTTTAATCGGTCTGAAAGTTACGATTTTATGGATGAAATGTCCTAAGATTCTCACCAAATGATGTTGATACGATGATGAAACTAGAATCGGGACGAAAAAGCTCTTTGGAACACTTGAAATTTTGAGTAAAAAAGTAGCGGTATTCAACAGTCGTTATGAGTTTGAAATGAGATGAAACTGAAGAAAAAATTCTAACTCATGTTTATATACTTAACACATATTGGTCTTGCGTACTTGCTAAGTGCGCATGACTTAACTCTTTCGTACTTACTTGTGTGCTAAAACTTTCAACTCAACTTATGAAGATTTCAAGTCAAATAACGAACAAGATAAAAGCATTCAATCAAAAGGATTCAAATTCAATTCAGGAAGGTTAAACACAAATATTTTTGGCTTTCCTAATTAAAATTGAACTATACACACACTTAGAATCTTTTTTATCTTTTCAAGATAGAAATATACAAGTATATACACACACTATTTTTGTTCAAAGACACGAGCAGAGGATCATATCAGGCTAAACTATAGCAAAAACGATACAAGATAAACATCAAAGAATATGGGATCATGTCATGGATTACTATTTATTCATACGTAATAAGCACATAAACAAGTAATTCAAGTTGACAATATTATAAGATTTGAAACCATAAGCATCTTTGTATCACGTTCTTGTATGTTTAGGTATTAATTATAAGATATACAACGTGTACCCCACTGATATGCTACAGTAATGTAACTTGCACTATCTCAAGGCATCAAAGATTTTCCCAATGATTTTCTAAATTTCTAGAATGAGGCTACATCAATTAGCACAGGAAAAATCAAGCAGAATCCATAAGAATTATCAGGAATAATAAGATTTAGAATCGAGTGATTCATTTGTCTTGGTTACATTTTATTTCTTCATTGAATATCGGTATGATGATTCAGGATAATGAATATGGTGTTTGAGTATTAGGGTAGGGGAAACCAACTTTTATCTGAATTTGAATTCAATGAATCAAGAGTGATTCAAGGGTGAATACACGCTCCACGGTTGATGTAGAGACATGTCTTGATTCAATCTCTCATTGCATACTTATGAGTATGGGCAGTGAGATGAACCGCATAAATTGTGCTAACGACCTAACCCGAAACTGGTCTCTTAAGAAAATTATAGCCAAAATCTAAATCCTTTATCTAATAATGATCTTTTTGTATTCTTTTACACACGCACACATGCATACATGGGTTCAAAGCACAGTTGTAGTCTGTATTTAGTTTCCACACTACTAGTGATTCAAAGACGCCTACAGCCTACTGACAATTCAAATTAGTTGTAAATAAGCAGATTAAAAACATAACAAGTTAACCAATTAAGTAAGCATGACGCAATCATTTCCCATATGAGCAGTCTATGGTGTTTAGATCATTTCTGATGTACAATCATTTCCTCTTTTCTCAAGATAACTTTGAAATTTTCTCCATTTTCTATTTTGTTTGAATTTTTATAAAATATTTGAAAATTAAAAGAACTTTACAGAAATTTTAAGAGAAATAAAATTTAACTTTCATGAATTGAATTGATTTAAGAAAAACAAGTTTTCACTCTGGATTGAACATTCCTATCAAGTTGACAAGATGCTCAAAACGGGATCGGTCAAACGCCTTAGTGAAAAGGTTAGCAAGATTGTCATCCGTGTGAACCTTTACAAGTTCAATGAGATGCTTTTCAACACAATCACGGATGAAATGATGGCGAATTTCAATATGTTTAGTCTTGGAATGTTTCACCGGGTTATTTGTGATGGACATGGTGGCATTGTTGACAATGAACAGAGGAGTTCCAGTGAAGTTCAAGCCGTAGTCTCGCAATTTCTGCTGAATCCACAATATCTGAGAACAACCGCTAGCTGCAGCAATGTATTCTGCTTCACATGTTGAGACAGAAACCGTTGACTGCTTCTTGCACTGCCAGGAAACCAATCTGTCTACTAAGAATTGACATCCACCAGAAGTTGACTTTCTATCAAGGTTACAACTGCCATAGTCTGAATCAATGTAGGCTTTGAAGTCAAATGACTACTGTTTAGAGTACCAAAGACCCAATTGGGGTTTCCCTTTCAAGTATCTGAAAATCCTCTTTACAGCTATCATATGGGACTCCTTCGGTTGTGACTGAAACCTTGAGCACAAGCATACAACAAACATTATATATGGCCTTGAAGCTGTGAGATACATAACGGATCCGATCATTCCACTATACAATTTGCAATCCACATCCTTTCCATCTTTGTCAGGATGCAGACCATGATTGACGGGAATAGGTGTGCCATAAGTACTACTATCATTCATCTTGTATTTCGATAAGATGTCCTGCACATACTTTGTTTGATGCAGATAAATGCCATCCTCTCTTTGACTGACTTGCAGACCTAGGAAGAACGACAGTTCACCCATGTAACTTTCAAACTTGGACTTCATCACCTGTTCGAATTCAGTACACATCTCTTCATTTGTAGACCCGAAGATAATGTCATTGACATACACTTGTACAAGAAGAATATCTCCTCCTACTTTCCGTATGAAGAGGGTCGAGTCGATCTGTCCACGGTCGAAACCATTAGACAGTAGATGCTTAGATAAAGTCTCATACCATGCCCGAGGTTCTTGATGAAGACCATAAAGTGCTTTGTCGAGCTTGTACACTTCATTTATATTACGCGGATCTTCAAAGCCGGGAGGTTGAGTGACATAGACCTCTTCATGTACTTTTCCATACAGGAAAGCACTCTTCACATCAAGTTGATAGACCTTGAAGCCAACATATGAGGCATAAGCTAGAAACAGTCGAATGGCTTCAAGTCTAGCAATTGGGGCATATACTTCTGTGTAATCCAAGCCCTCTTGTTGATAAAAATCCTGAACAACCAACGTTGCTTTGTTCTTCACCACAACATGACGATCATCCGTCTTACATTTGAACACCCATCTGGTGCCAATTGGTTGTATGCCTCTTGGCAAGGCAACAAAATCCCACACATGCAACTTTTGGAATTGAGACAGTTCGTCTTGCATTGCCTCAATCTAGCAGTTGTCAGCGAGAGCCTCTTTCACATTCTTCGGCTCTAACTGGGACACGAATGCAGCATGCAGACATGTTTCCATGACACCAGTGTCAAGTATCTCAGAGTAGAGACTAGTGTTCTCAGCAATGGTTCGATGACGAGTTTGAACACCGGCATGAGGATCACCAACATTGTTGTCAATTTGATGATTCTTATGCACTCTCATCTCTGGTACATTCGGTTCCTGAATTTCTGAATCGAGGTTCGTGCTTAACTCCCCTATATCCTGTGTTCCAGAAGAAGAAGATTCAATGTTAATTGGATCAGCTGGAGCTTCATTTCCTACACAAGTGTTAGGATTAGCTTGAGCGTCATTTCCATCAACATGAACATCTTCACTGTTCTTACTGTCATGGGTTCTAGATGCAGATGCAGCATTAGAATCAGGAGTTACAATCGGTACAGTAGCACGTGTTGAGAAACTGGAATCATCACCACCACCAAATAATTCATATACATTTGCGGCATCATCTGCAGACAAATCAGGAAGATTGAAAGATTTGAATAACGCATCATAATCAAAACCCCAAGCTGGACCAGTTGGTTCTGGTGGAATGCTGTGTTTACTACAGTCCACTTCAAACCATTCCTCGACGGTACGAGTTCCTATATTGTACACCCTCTTGCAAGGCGAGTTGGCAACATATCCTAAGAAGATGCCTTCCACCTCTTTTGCATGAAACTTAGACTTGCGGTTTCAACTTATAGCAAGTCTTGTTGTGCCTCTTCACAACCAGAACTTTGTTCAAGACATGACAAGCTGTATTAACTGCTTCTGCCTAGAAAGTGACAGGAAGCTTTACATCTGATAGCATTGTCCTTGCAGTTTCAATCAAGGTTCTGTTCTTCCGTTCTGCGACTCCATTCTGCTGATGTGTGTACGGGGCACTAAATTCGTGACGAATCCTCTTCTTGAGACAGAAAAGTTCCATCAAGTTATTCTTGAATTCAGTTCCATTGTCACTCCTTATTCTTCTAACCTTCAACTTGCAAAGAGATTCCAAGCTCAGGATCAGGTATTGAAGAATATCAGCAATCTCGTCCTTTGTACCTAAAAAATGCACCCAAGAAAAACGTGAGATATCATCAGTTACAACCAGGCAGAATGACTTACCTCCAATACTCCTGATACTTATGGGGCCAAACAAATCCATATCTAATAGCTCCAAAGGGGTATCGACGGAGTTTTGGAGCTTGGGCTTGTGAGACTTCCGTTGTTGTTTGCCCTTTTTACAAGGCATACGGTCATCTGCAATGGTAAATCTCAGCTTAGGAACACCGGTTACCAAACCGTTTCGAACAAGATGATTCATTTTACGATAAGAAATATGTCCGAGTTTCCTATGCCACAAGATAGAGTCAAGTTCTGTCGCTTTGGTAAGCAAACAGGTAGCAACTGATGAGATGGTTGTTGCCACGCTCATATCAATCTGATAGGTGTCGTTTGTCCTTGGCACTCTCATCAGAATCCAATCTTCAGGAACCTCAAAACCAGGTTTGAGTATCAAGCATTCATTCTTTTCAAACATCACTGAGTACTCCTTGTCGCACATTTGGGAGACACTCATCAAGTTATGCTTCAGCTGCTCGCAGTAGTTGACATTGTCAAAGCTGACACAACCATTTGACACCACGCCTTAACACGTGATACTACCGCCTTTCTCTCCAGCAAAGGCCACATAGCCGCCTCTGAATGGTTTAACATCTTGAAGCAGGGCCATGTTACATGTCATGTGCCGGGAGCATCCACTATCTACATACCAACGATTAGAGATAGTACCCTTCGGATGTCCCTGCATGAGTCACAAAAAGAATTAATTAGATTTGGAGACCCAAGCCATAGTGGTCTTGGTTCGTCCGTCTTTCTTAAAATAAACAACCTCAATTAACTCACAGTCATGACTGTTAAAAATGGATGAATCTTTAGAAGAATTGGGACTAGGAGATTGAGAATTTTTATCTTAGTTGTTCCAAGATCTCTTCTTTTTCTTAACTGGAACGGTAGACTTAGATTCAACAACAACAGGTGAACTAGTGGAAGCTTCACCTGATTGAATTTTAGTCAGCTGTTCAAGCTTTCTCAACCTCTTGTTCCTTCTCCTTCTCTGTGGCTTAGAGAGTTTCACCACAGGTTTCTCACCAGTAGGTGTACTACCAGAGGTAGATACACAAGGTTTAGCAGGATGCTTTCCCTTTCTTGAAACAGATGGTTTAGCCTCAGATGTGATCTTTGGCTTTACCATAGGTTTTACTGGTGGTTTCACCACATTTGCTTTTGGACTTTTTGGATGCTTCACTGGTGGTGACTTAGGGATGACAGCCGGTTGTGGAACAATTGGCCGTTTCCCATGGTTCTTAGAAGGGCAGTTCACAAAAATGTGACCAACCATACCACAGTGAAAGCAAGTCCTCTTATCTGTGTAAGTCCTCCAGTAAGGCTAATTAGAATTGGCATTTGATGACTCAGCATTATGAGCAGGAGGAGTTGGTTGGTGAACAAGAGTTTGACCCGATAAAGATTGGTTTTTGGGAGTATAATATTTTTGCAAATTTTCTTTATAACCAAGCCCATACTGAGCTAAAAAGCTTTTTTCTTAACTTGATTAATGTGTTTATACCCCCCATAAAGCATTACCTTTAGTTTATCATTTGATTCAATGATATCGGGCTCAATCAAAATACAATTGTCACTATTAGATATAATGTTTTTCTTAATTTTCTGTTCACATAACAACTCCTCAGATACTACTCCTTCAGGGCAAGTGCTTTCAGACCCATCATCAGAAGCAGTAAAGAACTCCTCATTAGATGCGGAGTCAACCTTACTTGAGGAATCATCCTTGTTAGAGGAATCATCCTTACCTGAGGACTTATCAAGGCAAGACAAATCAATGTCTATTAAGCCGTTGAAAAATTTCCCGCTAACTGGTGGAGGAATAGCATTAGTACCCAACCCTAAGCCATTCAATTGCCTCACTACAAACTCGTATTGTTCCACCACAAAATGAGAATTTTTCAACTTCTCATTAGTACATTTCAACTGCAAGATCTCATTTTGCAGTTTGTTGATCTCATTGTTCCTTTTCTCTAACCCCTTGTATGCAACATCCAAGTGAAACTGTTGATCGTTAATTTTAAGTGAATAATCACGTTTTTCTTTCTTCAACGTTTCAATTGAATCTTTAAATCATTTTTCGTTTTCTTTGCAGCTTAAAGATGCAATACGAAGGGGTTCGACTTTGTCTTGAAGCTTAGAATTTTCAACCTTTAAGCTTGGACATTTAGAACAAGAAATTACAGCAAAAGGATTAGAATCTACCTCATTTGATGAACCTGATGCCTCTCCAATAGCCATGAGAGCAACAGCAGTTGTAGACTCTTCTTGGTCAGCCACAGAAGCTTCCCTTTCCTCAGCTTCCATCATCTCCATAATCTCAGCCATGAGACCAACCTGAGTTTGTGCAATAAGAGCATCCTCCGGATGAACACCCCAATCAAAGCTATCGTCCTGTTGAGCCACCAATGCATTGGACGTTCCACCTTGGCTTTGATTGTGGTTGTTTGAGTTGTTGTAGCCTTGGCTGTTTCCTTGGCTAGGTCTGGTAAAACCCGAAGCCGGTGCTCTGTCCTTTTGACATTCACGAGCAAAGTGTCCAAAGTTCAGACACTTATAGCACTTGGCCTTGGATTTGTCAAAACCAACCTTGGAATTTGAATGCCCACCAATGAATTTTCTTCCTGTTCTGTTAAGGAAACGCTTAGCTCTCCTCAAGATCATGGCCATATTCCATAGAATATCCTTATCCTCCATATCATCCGGATCCACCTAATTAAAGTCTTCTTCGATGGTTTCAGGATTCGTTAGCTTGCCGCCAATGAAGTTCTCATAGGCAAGCATGCATGATGAGAATAAAGCCGCATGATCTTCAGTTATCTTGGCTATTGCTGATTGGTTAGCTGAAGATGTGGGAGAAGGATTTCTTGAGGAGTTCTGGTGATGAGATCCAGAACCAGATGTTGCATAGCACGCATGACCACCACAAGCATTTCCAGTTTCTTCCTCATGAGATTTTCCTTAGAAAATGGCAATTCCAGAGCCGGATGACTTGGTTGTAGAAGGCATCCCATAATACATAGAAAGGTCTTGTATTTGAGGTCTTCCTGAGCTCTCCTTTCTTTTTAGGTTCATGTCATGTGCTTGAACCTTTCCAATTGCCTCGTCAATTGCCATCTCATAAAACTTAGACTTTTCTCTCATCAGGGTAGTATACATCTCAAATTTGGGTGGCAAAGCATCCAGAAATTTTTCAACTAATTCCTCATTTGGATAGATGAGGTCAAAAGCTTTCAACTCAGTCTGCAAATGATAGAATGTAGAGATGAGTTCATCTATGGATTCGTTCTCCAGAAATCTGAAGCACTCATACTGCTTCCTGAGTAGATCCCGTTTACTTTTCTTGATGTCACTATTGCCCTCGAATCTCTTCCGTAACGCCTTCCAGAGATCCTTGGAGTTATCGTATCCTCTGAAGCTGTGGAATAACTCCCTAGTTAAGGCCATAGTGATAGATCTGTGTGCCTTCTTCTCTCTATCATAAACTTTCTTTTCTTCTTCATCAAGTTTAGAGATAGGCTTGGGAACTTTGTCATCAAGGTAAATGTATATGGGATGCTTATAGCCCTCTAGAATGGGTATCCACAACGAAGAATCGGTATAAGAAATATAATGCTCAAAGCGTACTTTCCAATTTTAGTAATCATTTACATTAAGCAGCTTTGGCAGTTTCTGAGGGGTTCCGATCTCGTTGTCATAGTTCAGAAGGTTACCGAGGTTCTAAAGATTTGACATGGTGAACACTTAGTCAAATTTCAGAAAAGTCAAAGACACTTGCGCACTTGTAACTGGCCTTGCGCATTAGAGAAATAGCCTTGCGCACTTATGATTTGCTCTTGCGTACTTGATAAGTGCGCATGAGTAGAAGATAAGTACGCATGAGTAGAAGATAAGTACGCAGGAGATAACTTAAGTACGCACCAAGATTGGTCTTGCGTACTTGGTAAGTATGCAGCAAGACTGTACTTGTTGCCAAATAAGGTAAGTACGCAGGTCACCTTTTCACCAACTCTCACCAAACTTTTCCGGTCACTGGAAACTCACCGGAGATGGCAGAAATAGAAAAATTGACCAAGCAAAATGAGCCAAAGGGTCAGAAACTCGTTTCTAACCAACCTTTGATGCTCAAAACACTCAAATACACAACAAAAGTCGATTTTTGAGTGATTTTTGCTTCTAAATTAGTGCTCAAGAGCTACTCCTAATTTATCACAAAAATCAACAAAAATACCCACTTTTGTTTGCAAAAACTCCGTAGGATGTGAAGAAAATGCTCCAAACACACTCACAACACTCGAAATCAAGAGCAATGCTCTGATACCACTTGTAGGTCCCTCGGGTATCACGGATCGTCACATGCAAGTGCGTTGGCTAGTCAGACCGGGTGCGGAATACCCGTGACTAGGTGGAGAATCAAACAACACAAAGTAAACCGACAAGAGAATCACTTTAAACTTTCGTCTATTATACACACTTGAAGGTTACAGAGAGAAAAATATTGAGTGCACAATAGTCTGCGTACTTAACTTCTGTTAACCTATCCTATTTATACAAGACCTGATCTCTGCGCACTTAGCAAGTGCGCAGGAAACATTGCTCATGTGTACTTAGCAAGTACGCAGAGTATTCTTGCGTACTTGCTAAGTACGCAGGAACTAATTCCTGCGCACATACTAAGTGCGCAAAACACTTAGATAATTAAGCAACTATCAACATGCATTAGTAAAAAGAACTCGATAACTAATATATACAGACGCTTACAAACAAAGACAAATACATACAAAGAAAGTACATAAACTAAGACTCTATCCAGAGTGTTTGTCACACAAAAGTGCTTGAACAGACACCTCTCCACGTACTTAACAATATCACGCCTCATACCCGGCCACCAAAAATGACACCTCAAGTCATAAAACATCTTTGTGGTCCCCGGATGGATAGAATATTTGGATTTATGCGCCTCATCTAAAATAGTTGTGAAAACACTTGACATCCTAGGAATCCAAATTCTATCAAAGCATGTCTTTAACCCCGAGCTATTTTCTCCAAGTTTATCAACATAAGCAACCATCCACTCCTTCTTTAAATCACCACCAAGTGCTAACACTTGAGCCTCCCGGATTTCATCAATAAGAGATGATGAAATTGTCATCTTAAATGACTTCACCTTGATAGGTGTATGGCTCGTCTTCCGACTAAGCGCATCCGCCACTACATTTGCTTTACCCGGATGGTAAAGTATCTCACAATCATAATCTTTAACCAATTCAAGCCACCACCTTTGCCTCATGTTAAGGTCCTTTTGGTCAAAGAAGTACTTGAGACTTTTGTGATCCGTGTAAATCGTACACTTAGCCCCATTCAAATAATGCCTCCAAATCTTGAGCACGAAGACCACGACTGCAAGATTTAAATCATGGGTAGGGTAATTCATATCAAGAGTCTTCAATTGCCTAGACGCATAGGCAATCACTTTCCCCCGTTGCATCAAAACACACCCTAACCCCGAATGCGAGGCATCCGAATATACCACAAAATCTTCGGTCCCGTCAGACAAGGATAAGATAGGCGCCTTAGTCAACTTTTCTTTCAAGAGTTGAAAGGCAGATTCTTGCTCGGAACCCCAAACAAATTTGGTCTCCTTACGCGTTAACTTCGTCATTGGCAAGGAAACCGAGAGAAATTCACAATAAACCGCTGATAATAACCCGCCAACCCCAAGAAACTTCTAATCTCCGAAGGCGTCTTCGGTGATGACCAATCTTTTACCACCACTATCTTGGATGGGTCGACTGCAATCCCTTTCTCATTAACCACATGACCCAAGAACTGGATCTCACGCAACCAAAATGCGCCCTTTGAAAATTTAGCATAAAGCTTCCCCCTTTGCAACACTTCAAGGATTTCACAAAATGAAAGGCATGATCACTTTCACTCCGCGAATAAATGAGAAGATCAACGATGAACACAATAACCGAACGATCGAGGAACGGTCTACACACCCGGTTCAAAAGATCCATGAAAACCGCGGGTGTGTTGGTTAAACCGAATGGAATAACCGTGAACTCATAGTGACCGTATCGAGTATAACATTTCTGATTTTCATGTCTTCATTCCAGTACAATTAGTCATGTTTGAAATCCAATTCTAGTGCAATGCTTACCTTATTCGTATGAACAATTAAACCCTAAGTTCAAAACAAATTAACAAATTTTTACATTTGTATACATTATTAAAACACTATATATATATATATGTATATATATATATATACATATAGATGTATGTATATTTATATATATATATCACACAAGTACATGCACACATATATACCATTACCCATAGTAAGATACAATTAACAAAGAATTTCACTTTGGTTTGAACCCTTAACCATTCTAATTGAACCCACACCTTCCAAATTTTGACCCTTTGACTCAGTTGACTTTCAAAAGTCAAAGCAGCCCAATCCTAGACAATCTAAGGCTACCATCGACCGAATTCATGATTAATTGGGCTCCTCATGATTACGCAAGCAATAATCGATCAAATCCAGGCCCAGTCAGCAAGCCAATTTGATCAATTAAGCGGGCGATTAAGGATTCAAACAAGTTTGACCTTGGATAGTCAAAAATCAAATCAAATCATCATTTAGTTCATGAAATCAACGCTTGTAAATCCGTAAATCACTATCAAATAAATCCCGTATGTACCTAGACCATTAACATGACCCAATTCGTTTCCAAATCATGGGATTTATGCGTAAATCTCGTCCTACATTTGTCACCGTCAAAGCCTTATCAAATTGTCTATTGTGAATGGAATTAAACGAATTAAACCTCTCATATACTCTCGTAAACCCTATCTCAAACTCTCCCAACTCTCAATTAACCCGCATTTCACCTCCAAAGTTCTGTCGAGTACCAAGATTAACATGTTCTGAAGCTCTGCCGTGCACACTCGATTCTTCATCATTTCAGGTACGAGTTAGATCACTAGACTCGTAAAACATTTCTTATCGAAAGCCCTCTGCCAATTCTCGATGGCAGAGGGAATCGAATTCGAATTGGAATTAGGGTTCGTGACTAGTTTAAATCGAAAATCTGAAACTAATCCTTAATCTAATGCGTGTATAAAGCTTTTTAGATTACATGGTTAACCAGCGAGACCACCTGGTCTGAATGGTTTAGTCACAGCACCATCAGACTACGTAGCCAGGGTTCGAAACCCCCCCAAACCCTAAACCGGTCGGCTCCTTTTTTGCGCATGTCCTTTAACCAGACTTAGAGTCACGTTTCATATTTAAATTAACGGCGCCCCATTTAGACCAGCCAACCACCCGACTCAACTGGTTAAGACACTGCACCATTGAACCGAGTGGCGTGGGTTCGAAACCCACGACCCACGGCCTACGACCGGCCTGTTTTTCCTTTTTCGCCCACTAGTACCGGCCGAGTAATCAAGGGTTTAGACCCATCCAAGACCAATTCTGTAACGAAAATACCCTCTGGCCCAGCGGTTCAGTCACCCGACCCACACACCCAAGGCCCGGGTTCGAGTCCCTGTGGCCTGTTTATATTTTTGCAGAAAATCTAACACTCCAAATATTTTGTAAAAAATATTTTTATAAACCTTGAGATATTTATAACAGAATAAAACCAGAATTATTAAATTTCAATATAAACTCAGATTTAATCCAAATTAAAGTGTTAAATTTGCACATTAAACTTTTAAAACAAAAACTTTAAATATTTAAAATTAGTTTCAAAATAAAAGCAGAATTATTAAATTTCAATATAAAATTATTAAATTTCAATATAAAATTATTTATTTATTTTATTTATTTATTTAAATCCAACCCTACGTCAATGACTATTAAGTTCATACATATATACCTTGAACTCATAATATACATTAAATTCTTATACAAGCATAGCATGCCTTTACATGGAAAAACACAAACCTTTTTGTACAAATCCACACACATCAAAACCCGTTGAACCCTAGACTTAGATGTAGACTTTTGTACCCGCTATTAACTCAATCTACATTACACACTAGGTTAACGTGGTGAGTTACAAAGAACGTTTTGCTACCTAGTCTTGCGTACTAGCAACACTCTTGAATTAGGTGAGTATTACATAGCCCCCTTTTCTCTTTTACACTTTTTGGGGTGATTCATGAATTTTATACAAACAATAGCTTACATTTACATAAACTACACAAACACAAATCCTATTTACATTCATGTGTGCAAATTTGAGCTTTATGTTTGAGTGCTAGGTGTGTTAACTTTTGTGTACAAATTATGTGCAATCATTAACTATTTAAGCCGACGGTTAACAATGATAGATCTATTGAGTCTGACAAACCCACCCAGATTGGGGTGATTGTTACAGACAACACAATTTGCATGCTAGTTACAAAGGTTTGATTGTACTTTAGTTACACAATAGCTGCTCCCCATAAATGCCTTATTTATCATGACTTGTAAGGATTGGTTTATTCATGTTTATACACTATCTATGTACAAACCTATGTATGCTCACTAACTTTTTAGTTGACGTTATTTTATTCATGTTTCAGGTGCTAATGTGTGAGTTTGATCAAGACATGCTACACTTAAGTTTGGACTTAGTTAATTTAAATTCAAAGAACAATTTGTATTTTCATTTATGCACTTGTTGAATTTTTCTATTTGAGTTTGAATTGTTTGAAACGAAATTTATGATTAAATATTGAAATCTAGCGAACCTTGTGCTCATGAAAAGTCTACATGTCCCGCCCCGACGTTTCCGTCGTCGGTTGGGGTGTGACAGATTGGTATCAGAGCCTTGGTTATAGGGAACTAGGTTATTAGACACCCTTGACCTAGACTATAACTTTAGGACACCCATTTATACCATGCTTCATGATTATGTGTTATGTGCTACATGATATGTGTTACATGCTAATTATATTAATATTTATTTCACTTTGGTACCTTATTTGTTAGTTCATGACTTATTAGATTATACCTAAATAATAAATTAAATAAAACAATATCCCCACCCTTACCCTAAGCCTCATAACCTTCTTGCCTACTTCTTGATCATTATCATCATAGCATGTGGAAACTTCATGGAGTTAAATCTATAAAACTTTCTTTATTTCCTCGTTAAGGCTTTTAAACTTTGTTAATTATTTGAGGACACGTGCAATCTGGAAGGGTGACACCTGTATTCTGGGTTTTCTGTCTAGGAAAGCATTTCGTATAAATCCCAATTAACCAAGGGACCCGTATGCTTTCCTGGGAATTCCCGGGATGAGTGTTTACTTATAGGCTAAAGCATGTCTCCTTGAAAAATTATATGAGTTTAATTAACCTTAATGTGTCACGGTATTCAAGTGATTATATCATTATTTGAGTACAATCCAAACTATGATTTACTATTTTATTTGTTATCTTATCTTTTAAATTCAATCAACCTTCATAAGTTCTTACATCTCTTCTTGTGTTGTGCAAACCTATAGAATGCCTCCCCATCGTGCTACCGTGGCCAACAACAACACTGATATTGCTGTTATCCTTGCACAACTTGTAACCCAACTCACTCAAGTTAATGGTGCCACAAACGGTAAACCAGGGAACTAATGGTGGTGGTGGTGCCAACCCACCGCAATGTACCTTCAAGCACTTCAATTCGTGTAATCCTCTTAAGTTCTATGGTACCGAAGGGGCTACGGGACTCCTTCAATGGTTCGAAAGTACTGAGGGCACCTTCCTCAATAGTGACTGCCCCGATAACCTTCGTGTCCGTCATGCCACAAGTGTCTTCCAAAAACGGGCACTCACGTGGTGGAATGGGGAAAAGATAACTAGAGGTATAGAGGCAACCAGGGCCTTACCATGGGATGAGGTTAAGAGACTAATGACCGAAGAGTTCTGTCCTCGGAATGAAGTGAGGAAGCTGGAAGCTGAGTTTTGGGATCTTACCCAAGACAATGGTGAAAGTCTGGCTTATACAACCCGGTTTCATGAACTGAGTCTCCTTGTGCCCCACATGGTCACACCTTTATCCCACTGCATTGAAAAGTACATCGGTGGATTACCTAGGCAGATTCAGGATATTGTCTTAGGGAGAAATCCCGCAACACTCGAAAATGCTATCCGATTATCTGCTTCTCTGACCGACAACCATGTGAAAGCAGGTACTCTAACTAGAAAAGGCACCAAGAAAGCTCCCGATACCACAACCACTTCTGTTCACATCAAAGAAGCCAGAACTAAACCCTACTACAATAATAAAAAAAAGGCTAGAAATTTTTCTGTGGTCACTCCTGCTATGCCTGTTAACCAAGTTGCTCTCATTGCTCAAGCACCAGTCAAGAAGCCATATGTGGGGACCTACCCACTTTGTGCCACATGCAATTATCACCATCCTCAAACCATTCCCTGTCGCCTTTGCACTCACTGCGGGAAATATGGCCATACGGTCAATGTTTGTAGAGCTAAAGCACTTGCAGGCCAAGTCAACCCACCAACCCGAACCAATCAACAAGTGATTAATCAAGGTGTTCCCTCCATAGCAAATGGGCGTGCTTGTTATGAATGTGGCAACCCAAACCACTTCCGTGACCAGTGCCTGAAGTTTATCAATGATAGTGCCTGAAGTTTATCAATGCTAGACAGGCGGAGCTCGTGGGCGTGCTTTTAACATCAACGCCAATGAAGCTCAAGCCAACAATGATGTGGTCAACGGTACGTTCCTTGTTAATAGTCAATATGCCTCCATTTTATTTGATACCGGTGCAGATAAAAGTTTTGTGTCACTTAACTTTGAACCCTCACTTGCAAAAACATGGTCCAAATTAGAGAAAACCTTCACTATCGAAGTAGCAAATGGTGACTCCCTTACAATAGACTCCGTTATCCGCGACTGTTCTCTAGAACTTAATGATCATACATTTCCAATCAACCTCGTTCCAATGCCACTAGGAAGTTTTGATATCATCATAGGCATGGATTGGCTGTCAAATCACCATGCCGAAGTCATCTGCTTTGAGAAATGCATCATAATACCCCTTCCATCAGGAGAAACGTTAAGAGTCTTTGGTGAAAAACCTTGCAAGGGACTCAGGTTAATGTCATGCACTACTGCTCAAAAGTACTTACGAAAGAAGTACGTGGCCTTCTTAGCCCATGTTGTTCAAAAGGATGTCAAAGAGAAGAGTATTCAAGACATCCCCATCATCCGGGATTTCCCTGAAGTTTTCCCCGAAGAACTATCTGGTCTTCCACCCATTCGACAAGTAGAATTTCGCATTGATCTTGTGCCCGGAGCTAACCCCGTGGCTAGAACTCCATATCGTCTTGCACCATCTAAAATGCAAGAGCTTGCAAGTCAACTCCAAGAGCTCTCTGACAAGGGCTTCATCCGTCCAAGTCATTCACTATGGGGTGCGCCCGTCTTATTCGTCAAGAAGAAGGATGGATCATTCCACATGTGTATTGACTACCGCGAACTCAACAAGCTTACCATCAAGAACCGTTATCCATTGCCTAGAATTGATGATCTCTTTGATCAACTTCAAGGCTCTACTTGTTTCTCGAAGATTGATCTTCGATCTGGTTGTCACCAACTCCGTGCACAAGAGGAAGATATTCCAAAGACTGCCTTCCGAACAAGGTATGGTCACTACGAGTTCATGGTCATGCCTTTTGGGCTAACCAATGCACCCATACCTTGACAAATTCGTGATCGTCTTCATTGACGATATCTTAATCTACTCCAAGACTAAATCCGATCATGAACAACACCTTAGATTGGTTTTGGACCTCTTGAGAAAAGAGCAACTATATGCCAAGTTCTCCAAATGTGAATTTTGGCTAAAGGAGGTTCAATTCCTGGGTCATATCGTCAACGAAAAAGGAGTTCATGTTGATCCTGCTAAGATCGAAGCTGTTAAGAATTGGAATGCCCCTAAGACCCCCACCGAAGTTCGTTCATTTCTTGGACTTGCCGAATATTATCGTCGTTTCATTTCAAATTTCTCTAAGATTGTTGTTCCTCTCACCGCTTTGACCCACAAGGGTAAACCTTATGAATGGGGACCAAAGCAAGAAGAAGCTTTCCAAACTCTCAAGCAAAAGTTGTGCGATGCTACTATTTTGACTCTCCCTGATGGGAATGATGATCTAGTTGTCTACTGTGATGCTTCCAACCAAGGTCTCGGTTGTGTCCTCATGCAATGAGGTAAAGTAATCTCTTATGCATCAAGGCATCTTAAGATTCATGAGAAAAATTATACGACGCACGACCTCAAGTTGGGTGCGGATGTATTCGCATTGAAGATTTGGAGACATTACCTCTATGGCACAAAATGTGTGATGTTCATCGACCACAAAAGTCTCCAACACATCTTCAACCAAAAAGAACTCAATATGAGGCAACGACGTTAGGTTGAACTCCTTAACGACTATGACGGCGAGATTCGTTACCACCCCGGCAAAGCGAATGTTGTAGCCGACGCTTTGAGTCGAAAGGACCATGTCATGCTTCAATGTGTCCGAATTCAAACCGATATTCAAAATCGCATCTTAGAAGCTCAACACGTCTCAGTCACCGAGGGTAACATGTACGAGGAAATGTCGTGTGGTATTGAACTCCAGCTTGAACCGAAACCCAATGGCTTACTTTATTACTTGAACCGTAATAGGGTTCCCAATGGTGATGATCTCCGTGCATTTCTCATGAACGAGGCCCACAAGACTCGTTATTCTATCCATCCCGGTGCTGATAAAATGTACCAAAATCTTCGCCAACAATATTGGTGGCCCGGTATGAAGAAAGACATTTCTCTCTATGTAGCCAAATGTCTAACTTGCTCCAAGGTCAAAGCCGAACATCAACGTCCTTCCGGTTTACTTGAACAACCGGAAATTCCTGTGTGGAAATGGGAGAACTTAGCTATGGATTTCATTACCAAACTCCCTCGCACCTCAAGTGGTTATGATAGCATTTGGGTGATCATTGACCGCCTCACCAAATCTGCTCATTTCTTACCTATCCGTGAAGACTATCGGGTTAGGAAATTGGCCCAAATTTACATTGACGAAATTGTGAGCCGTCACGGTGTTCCATTAAACATAATCTCCGATAGAGATGCCCGATTCACCTCCCGGTTCTGGCAATCTCTCCAAACTGCTCTTGGTACACGATTGGATTTAAGCACGGCTTACCACCCCCAAACTGATGGTCAGACCGAGCGTACAATCCAAACTCTTGAGGACATGCTTAGAGCTTGTGTAATTGATTTTGGTGGCAATTGGGATTCACATCTATCCCTAATTGAATTCTCTTACAACAATAGCTACCACACAATTATCAATATGACCCCATTTGAAGCTTTATATGGCCGTAAGTGTCGTTCTCCTATCTGTTGGAACGAGATTGGTGAAGCACAAATCACCGGTCCCGAGCTAATTCAAGAAACACCCGACAAGATTATCCAAATCCGTGACAACATTCAAGTAGCGAGAAGTCGGCAAAAGAGTTATGCCGACAAACGACGAAAACCCTTGGAATTCCAAATCGGGGACCTTGTTCTTCTAAAGGTGTCTCCGTGAAAGGGTGTGATCCGTTTTGGAAGGAAAGACAAGTTAGCACCTAACTATGTGGGCCCATTCAAAATCATCGAAAGTTACCCCCATCACTCGGCAATGTGCATCCTACATTTCATGTGTCCAACCTAAAGAAATGCCTTGCTGATGAGAATCTCCATATACCTCTTGACGACGTGCGCATTGACGAAACGATGCACTTCGTTGAGAAACTTGTAGAGATCATGGATCGCGAGATCAAACAACTCAAGCGAAGCCATATTCCTATTATCAGAGTTCGTTGGGAATCTAAGCGTAGACCCGAGTTTACTTGGGAACGTGAGGACCAAATGAAACTCAAGTACCCGCACCTTTTTGCTGATTCAGTCACCTCAACTAGCTAAATTTCGGGACGAAATTCCCTCAACATGGGGATACTATAACATTTCTGATTTTCATGTCTTCATTCCAGTACAATTAGTCATGTTTGAAATCCAATTCTAGTGCAATGGTTACCTTATTCGTACGAACAATTAAACCCTAAGTTCAAAACAAATTAAGAAATTTTTACATTTGTATACATTATTAAAACACTATATATATATATGTATATGTATATATATACATATAGATGTATGTATATTTATATATATATATATATCACACAAGTACATGCACACATATATACCATTACCCATAGTTAGATACAATTAACAAAGAATTTCACTTTGGTTTGAACCCTTAACCATTCTAATTGAACCCACACCTTCCAAATTTTGACCTTTTGACTCAGTTGACTTTCAAAAGTCAAAGCATCCCAATCCTAGACAATCTAAGACTGGCATCGACCGAATTCATGATTAATTGGGCTCCTCATGATTACACAAGCAATAATCGATCAAATCCAGGCCAATCAGCAAGCCAATTCGATCAATTAAGCGGACGATTAAGGATTCAAACAAGTTTGACCTTGGATAGTCAAAAACCGTATCAAATCATCATTTAATTCATGAAATCAATGCTTGTAAATCCGTAAAACACTCGCAAATAAATCCCGTATGTACCTAGACCATTAACATGACCCAATTCGTTTCCAAATCATGGGATTTATGCGTAAATCTCGTCCTACATTTGTCACCGTCAAAGCCTAATCAAATTGTCTATTGTGAATGGAATGAAACGAATTAAACCTCTCATACACTCTCGCAAACCCTATCTCAAACTCTCCCAACTCTCAATTAACCCGCATTTCACCTCCAAAGTTCTGTCGAGTACCAAGATTAACGGGTTCTGAAGCTCTACCATGCACACTCGATTCTTCATCATTTTAGGTACGAGTTAGATCACTAGACTCGTAAAACATTTCTTATCGAAAGCCCTCTGCCAATTTTCGATGGCAGAGAGAATCGAATTCGAATTGGGATTAGGGTTCGTGACTGGTTTAAATCGAAAATCTGAAACTGATCCTTAATCTAATGCGTGTATAAAGCTTTTTAGATTACATGGTTAACCAGCGAGACCACCTGGTCTGAATGGTTTAGTCACTGCACCATCAGACCAGGTGGCCAGGGTTCGAAACCCCCCCAAGCCCTAAACCGGTCGGCTCCTTTTTTGCGCATGTCCTTTAACCTGACTTGGACTCACGTTTCATATTTAAATTAACGGCACCCCATTTAGACCAGCGAACCACCCGGCTCAACTGGTTAAGACACTGCACCATTGACGGGTGGCGTGGGTTCGAAACCCACGACCCACGGCCTACGACCGGCCTGTTTTTCCTTTTGCGCCCACTAGTACCGGCCGAGTAATCATGGGTTTAGACCCATCCGAGACCAATTCTGTAACGAAAATACCCTCTGGCCCAGCGGTTCAGTCACTCGACCCACACACCCAAGGCCCGGGTTCGAGTCCCTGCGGCCTGTTTATATTTTTGTAGAAAATCTAACACTCCAAAAATTTTGTAAAAAATATTTTTATAAACCTTGAGATATTTATAACAGAATAAAACCAGAATTATTAAATTTCAATATAAACTCAGATTTAATCCAAATTAAAGTGTTAAATTTGCACATTAAACTTTTAAAACAAAAACTTTAAATATTTAAAATTAATTTCAAAATAAAAGCAATAAATTTTGTAAAAGTTTATAAAATATTAACTCATTTAAAGCAAACTAGTATTTATTTTAAAGATGATAAATAAATAAAAATTTATTTATTATAATACACATATAAAAATTTCTATTTCTAAATATAAATATATATTTACATTCTATAAATTTAAAAATAATTTTCACAAATAAATAAATAAAATTATTTATTTAAATTAAACACTATCTACATAAATAAAATTTCTTTTTCTAAACATAAATATATATTTACATTCTATATGTTTTAACATTTTTTTCACAAATAAATAAATGAAATTATTTATTTATTTTATTTATTTAAATTAACCTTATCCACATAAATAGAATTTCTTTTTTTCTAAACATAAATATATATTTACGTTCTATATATTTTAACATATTTTTCACAAATAAATAAATAAAATTATTTATTTATTTTATTTATTTAAGTTAACCCTATCCACATAAATAGAATTTCTTTTTCTAAACATATATTTACGTTCTATATATTTTAACATATTTTTCACAAGTAAATAAATAAAATTATTTATTTATTTTATTTATTTATTTAAATTCAACCCTACGTCAATGGCTATTAAGTTCATACATATATACCTTGAACTCATAATATACATTAAATTGTTATACAAGCAAAGCATGCCTTTACATGGAATAACACAAACCTTTTTATACAAATCCACACACATCAAAACCCGTTGAACCCTAGACTTAGACGTAGACTTTTGTACCCGCTATTAACTTAATCTACATTACACACTAGGTTAACGTGGTGAGTTACAAGGACCGTTTTGCTACCTAGTCTTGTGTACTAGCAACACTCTTGAATCAGGTGAGTATTACATAGCCCCCTTTTCTCTTTTACACTTTTTGGGGTGATTCATGAATTTTATACAAACAATAGCTTACATTTACATAAACTACACAAACACAAATCCTATTTACATTCATGTGTGCAAATTTGAGCTTTATGTTTGAGTGCTAGGTGTGTTAACTTTTGTGTACAAAATATGTGCAATCATTAACTATTTAAGCCGACGGTTAACAATGATAGATCTATTGAGTCTGACAAACCCACCCAGATTGGGGTGATTGTTACCGACAACACAATTTGCATGCTAGTTACAAAGGTTTGATTGTACTTTAGTTACACAATAGCTGCTCCCCGTAAATGCCTTATTTATCATGACTTGTAAGGATTTGTTTATTCATGTTTATGCACTATCTATGTACAAACCTATGTATGCTCACCAACTTTTTAGTTGACCTTATTTTATTCATGTTTCAGGTGCGAATGTGTGAGTTTGATCAAAACATGCTACACTTAAGTTTGGACTTAGTTAATTTAAATTCAAAGAATAATTTGTATTTTCATTTATGCACTTGTTGAATTTTGCTATTTGAGTTTGAATTGTTTGAAATGAAATTTATGATTAAATATTGAAATCTAGCGAACCTTGTGCTCATGAACAGTCTACATGTCCCGCCCCGACGTTTCCGCCGTCGGTTGGGGTGTGACATCGAGTGCGAAAAGCCGTCTTATTGACGTCGTCTTCTTTCACTTTCAACTGATGATACCCGGATCTCAAATCAATCTTAGAAAACCATGACGCCCCTTGCAATTGATCGAAGAGGTCGTCAATCCGAGCTAACGGGTACCTATTCTTCCCCGTCAACTTATTCAACTCCCGATATTCCATACACATCCTCATGCTTCCGTCATTCTTTTTAACGAAGAGAACGGGTGCACCCCAAGGCGAGACACTTGGGCGTATGAAACCTTTATCTAGAAGCTCTTGCAATTGCTCCATTAACTCTTTCATTTCTGGCGGCGCCAACCTATAAGGTGCTTTGGCTACCGGCTTGGCACCCGGTATCAAGTCGATCCCAAACTCCACTTCCCTTTCCGGTTGTACCCCGGGTAACTTATCCGAAAACACATCCACAAACTGATTAACAACTGGAACATCGCGAATATCTTTCACCCTTTCTACCACATCCGCAACACAAGCCATGTATGCCTTACACCCACGCACCATGTACTTTGTTGCCTTCACATAAGAACACATCTTAACTTCACATTTCTTTTAAACTTCTATGTAAATGGACTCACCCGATGGGGAATCCAGTTGTACCGCCTTAGGTCCACATAGAATATTCGCTTTGTTCTTTGACAACCAATCCATTCCCACTATTACATCAAAATCCCCCATGGACATAGGAATTAAGTCTATAAGGAACGTTTCACCCCCCGCCCTTAACTTGCAATTCCTATAAATATCGAAAACTAGGAAACACTTATCAATCGCCGACTCGATTTCTAAGGGTTCATCTAACTTGCTACTTAGAAACGAAGAATGCTTAACAAATTTTAAGGACACAAACGAACGACTAGCCCCTGAATCAAAAAGAACTAGTGCAGGTAAAGAGTTAATCTTGAATGTACCTGACACCACTTCCGAGTTCGTCTTTGCCTCTTCCGCCGAGATGTGGAAAGCTCTCCCCTTGGGCCTTGGTATCTCAACCTTCTTCTTTTCACTTCCACCTTGCTTCAACTCAGGAAAATCCGCCATATTGTGCTCAGGCTTGTAGCAGTTATAGCACAATTGAATTTGGTTTGAACATTGACTAGCCATGTGCCTTGGCTTCCCACACTTATAACAGCTCAAGGTTCCCGTCCTACATTCCCCAAAATGCTCTTTTCCACAAATTTTGCACCCACAGGGAATAAACTTGTTAAACGGCTTCTTACTAGGGCTCCCGCCCTTTATCTTATTTACCACTTGATCCACAATTTCTCGCTTCCTCTTTTCGCCCCTTGCCTCTTGCCTTCTCAACTCCACCTCTCTTTCCCAACACCTATTTATCAAATCCACGAGTGTGGTGAAAGATGATGGAGATATGCTATCTCTGAACTCCACTGTCAGCATAGCATAGAACCTTTCAATCTTCGCCTTTTTGGTCGACCCCACATCCGGACAGAATTTGGCACGATCGAAAAAGGCCCCAGCCAATTCATCTATTGACACATTTGTTTGCCTCATGAGGAGGAACTCCTTAGTCATTCTATCAACTGCGGCTTGAGGGAAATGATATTTCAAAAAAGTTGTCTTGAATTCCTCCCAAGTCATGGAGGTCACACCCAAATCACCTCTCTCCTTTCAGAGATTCAATAGCCACTCTTTTGCCCTTCCAGTACACTAAACATCACCCTATCCTCGGGTTTACACTATGTTGTCTCAAAGTTTGATTCCATATCCACCACCCACCTGCGGCTAAGGATCGGGTCCACTTGCCCGTCATACTCCTTGGGCTTAATCACCATAAATTCTTTTAGGGTACAACCCTGTGGCACCCTCTCATTTTCTATTATAACATCCTCTAGAGTGAGCCTATGAGCCCATCTCATTTCCTCCATAAACAAGGTTATGGCTTGCTCGAAGGCCTTGGCCACTTCCTTCTTTATCATCTCTCGGATTCTTGGATCCAATGGTTCATTACTTGCCTCTTCTGTCATCTCTAAGCTGAGAAATAGAACCAAAAACACCTTAATACCCTTTCACTTTCAATACCCTAGGTATCCATCATACATCAACTATTATATGCATTTAGTATATATATACCTACCTATATGCATACATACATATATAGTCACCCTCACCTAATCCTTGTAAATGTTCATTGTTTCATGGTTATCATAAAGACACTTGCACATCTCGTCTTATTAATCATATTGGCCAGACATGTTTAATATTACGTTATGCCCAATTGTAATTATCATCTCCATAAAACAGATCACATAAACAAGTTTCGGCACACATAACACCTTGTCATTCAATAATACATATACATTTACACCATATGTATACAACCGCTTTATCAAATCATTACTAACCTTTCATTTCCGCAAGCTCCGAGTCTTAGTCAAGTCCTTCAAGGATTCTTGTATCATTTCCCGCATATCAAGAGCATCCGGTTGAGCTTGGTGCCACCCACACCAAATCCCTCAAAACATTGCTCTGATACAAAATTGTAACACCCTTAATTGGAAAACCAATTAATAAAACATTTAAACGCACACGGAAGCTTTTATCCCAGAATTTTTTTTTTACTCTTCGCACGTCGCGAACAACCTGGGACATCCCTTCGCGTAGTGCGAGGGAGTCCTGGCAGACCAAGTCCGGGAGAATGGTTCTTCGCGTGGCGCGAAGAACCTTCACCCATCCTTCGCGTGGCGCGAATACCGTCAGTAAATAGAATGTTTACTTATTCTCATATTTTCAACACTTAGCCATTTTTCCACCATTTTCAAATCCTTCAAGACCCCAAAGTTTACCAACACTTGGGTATTAGTTTCAAAACATATATACAACATTTATAAAACACCAAAACAAAGTTCATGTGTCAAATTACACCACATTTTAAGGATTTTCCTTTAAACCCCCAAAACACCAAAATGCATACAAGAACCCTCCACGCCTTGGACTTGACTTTGACCTATATCGGAGCTTTCCCTACATAACCATATAAACATATCACCGTTAGTAATGACGATAAACATATCAAACAAGTATTTACAACTTGTTTCTACTCATTTGACCCGTTTGCACCCATTTAGTCAAATAAAGTTCTTAACACTTGCAATTCCACTACAAGTTTCATTCACCCATTTGACCCGTACTTGGAGTATTAGTCCCCAAGTCCAACCTTTGAAGTATTCCACACTTCTTATTGGGTTTAAGAACTCTTGGTGCGAGTACCACCACTCGTCTTACCCGCACTTGGAGTATTTGACTCCAAGTCCACCTTTTGAAGTATTCCACACTTGTTATTGGTTTACGGCCTCTTGGTGCGAGTACCACAACTCGTCTTACCGCACTTGGAGTATTTGACTCCAAGTCCACCTTTTGAAGTATTCCACACTTCAATCCACCATTTCACCAAATTATCACATTTTGTTTAACTATATACCACATAAGTCAATTACACCAAATTCACCACATTTACATATTAGATTGACTATTTACCACATAAGTCAATTACACCAAATTCACCACATTTACATATTAGATTGACTATTTACCACATAAGTCAGTTACACCAAATTCACCACATTTACATATTAGATTGACTATTTACCACATAAGTCAATTACACCAAATTCACCACATTTACATATTAGATTGACTATTTACCACATAAGTCAGTTACACCAAATTCACCACATTTACATATTAGATTGACTATTTACCACATAAGTCAATTACACCAAATTCACCACATTTACATATTAGATCATGCATAATCTTACACATTCATTTCATCCCATAGTATGCACACATATACCACCCATTTATCAACATTACTAAGTAAGTGCAAGGGCACTTACCTTTTGAGTTGGAAGATCCCGTGCCTCCTCCTCGGTTCATAATTTGATTACCTAAACATATACACCTAGTTTAGTAATCTAACATTCATCCAAATCACATTACAATTGAGTCCACAACCCAATTTTCATTTCCAACCCAAATTGACCCATTTGGGTTATTCTCATAACCAAACACCCTTTTTCAATTCCAACTCACCTACTTGATTTTTCTTTCCAATACCTTGACACTAATTTCCCATTCAATAACTTTTATTAGGTTAATTTGGTGTTCATTCAAGTGTCTAATACCAACTAAACACTTAATCATCACTAATTCATCATTCTAGCATCATGATCCAAACACCCCCAATTTTCACCATATGAACCCTAACTTCTCAAAATCAAAATCAAAGGGTTTTAGGATGTTACTCACCACCCTTTACCTTTAGTTTAGCTAGATTATCCACAATCTAACACCAATTTACCACATGCATACATAATTTTCAGATTTCTACAAAACCCGATTTATCCTTTTTCTCTTTGCTATGAACGACCCCAAACACACCAAATGGGTTCTATTTTGACTTCCACTAGTCAAAATGGTAGAATTTTGATATTTACACTTTTGGCCCCTCAACTTTCATTTCACCCATTTCATTCCATAATTAGTTAAAAACTAACATAACCCCATTACTAACTTGAAACCCAATTGTTTCAACTTATTTCTAAAACATTATTTTCACCATAATATTTATTAGAATATTTTATTTATTTGAAAGCGAAACCCGGATTTTGGTTCGTTACACTAAACGTGCGTAAAAATGGCTCTGAAACCATTGTTGGGAATTATCGTACTAGTTTTAAGTTTTTAAAACAAATAATAATTGAACACTTTTAAATAAATAAATCAGATATATTTGGCGTAAGCGATTTACAGTACGATATTAGATCAGATCTGGATCCCGGACAGTGATTCGATTACACGTGGATAAACAATAAAATAAATGCACCCATAGGGTGTTCAATATTATGGCTTCGACGATAAACCGAATAATAACACCTTGGTTCTAAAAGTGTCACGCTAGATGACATGATCACGAACCGTATAGAAAAACGTCACACGTGTTGCGCAGAAGGGAACCGGCTTTGGCCGCGACTAACGACGGTGACAACGGGAGGAGGTCAGTAACGGCGACGGCGTCACAGTGGTGGCAATGGTTTGTGTCGACCAGAAAAGTGCAAGGGGGTTTCGGCCCCTTCTCCTTTGCGAATTGTAGATGGTGGCAAGCTTAGTATTAGGGTTTTAGGGTTAAGGATATATTTATAGTCCATTAACTTACAAACCACACCCTCAGGTATTAACATTTAATTTTATGTAATTAACTGTTAATTACCTTTAACCCTTGTAGTTTACTAACAACAATTAATCAGTAAAAACCAGATCTTTTAATCTTTAACACTTAATCACTAAATCCCTCCGCGTATAATTGTTTCTCTAAATAATTAATCACTGAATAAATATTTCGCTAAATATTTATTTGTTGTTTAATAACTCGTCTTTCATGAACTCTAATATTTAACAATTAAATATTACACATTTTCTCGTTGCCCAAAGTGTAACTCTTTATATTGTACCTCATTAGCAACGTTGACTTATTTGATGATCGGACATCATATATCCAACATGATGAGCATGTCAATGGTGGGGTTTGTGTCCGGTAAAATGGTGGTGGTGGTGGTGGTGGGGTGGTGGGGAGAAGAGAGAAGGTAGAATATATATCGTTTTTTAACCATTTAAGTCACCGAGGGTATTTTGGTTATTTTTGAAAAAAAGTTAACCGAGAAATCTAACGATGTTATCTATTTGGACTCAAACAGATGCAAAAATGAAACGTCAGGGTTTAGAGCGACGATTTTAAACATAAGGGACTCAACTAGTTAAAATGAACAAATATCAGGGACTCAAATAGTAATTTACTCTAAAGAAAAAAGGAGAAAAAGAAAAGAAAGAGAGAGGATGGTTGTAGTGGTGACGATAGTGTTAAAGGTGACGATGGTGATGACGATGATAAAGATGACACGGGCAATGATAAGAGTGAAAAGAAAGGGAAAGACTAGGGCAATCAAAGCAAAGACGATAGCAACGAAGAAGATCTTTCAAAAGCTATGGTTGTCTATACCCCAATGTTAGAATCTAAAGGAGCGTAACAGTCTGAAGATGACTTATCTTTCGAATTTGAACAAGAACTTGATGAAGACATAGCTAAAGCAAGTATGTTCTTTTTGTTTGATGACGATTCAACTATGAATAATGATATGAATATGGGGGAGTTAGAAACAGAGGATGCAGAGTTTAACACTGATGCTAATGTGTCAACCTCTCCCATGTATATGAGTGCTCATGTAAAGGAAATTACCGGAATTGACAACGATTTATTCGTTAACGGTACTTCTCCTCCCATTATGGAGTCTTCAGCTGACCCTAATGGAGAATCATCCAATATTCCAGAGGAGACATTATTATCTGCACCAACTAAACGCATCTATATTGCTGAAGAAAAGAAGAAATTGTTCAAGTTTATTCCTCCACCGGAAGTTTATTGAAGATTATGAGTTTGACTGATGATTGCTGGTTTGTAAATGTTACATAAACATGGGTTTGATGATTTAGAGAGGGAGATTGGAAAATATAGTTGTTATGTTAGAATTTAAGGTTTAAAGTTTAATATGCAACAAATGTTGTATGTGTTGGAAATAAAGTTTGGTCTTTACATGCACATATGGTTGGATTTACTATATATTTTATTATCTATTTTATGTGTTTACGACCACCTTCTTTATAACTAATTTAAATTGTATATGCTTTCAGTAATATTTGTTGCCTCGGTAAAGAATTTAAAATTTGTGTTTTTGTCAATGAACAGTGTGTGTCATCGTCAATGTTGTATCATATGTTGTATACAAACAAGTATTTAGAGATTTATAAATTATAACTGTAACTTGTCATTTTTCATTATTACATGTATCATGTAATTTTAGTTATAAGAACTATTTACGGATTTATAAATTATATCGGTTTCAATATATAACCCCAGTACGGGATTCTAACCTACTATAACAAATAGAAAAAAGTTTTATGGGGGCGGCCGACCCATCTACCAAAAGGTAGGTCCACCAATGGTCTTATGCATTCTTCACCTATGAAGCGTTTAGATCTCCTTGTTCTTCTTATAGTCTGTCAGATCATAAAAGACGCTCAAAGCTCATGTGTGCTTTAGCTAACTCGATTGTATGGTTATATGGTTAATTTCAGGAAAGACATGGCGGATGAAAGCAAGTTACTCTAGTTTAATTGGGTCAAGAATAGGGCTAACTTTAGTAAATGGTCATGGATGGATCAGTGTTATTCTTCGATTCCATTTTTTTATTAACTTGTATTATATCTATCAATTTACTAACATCTTACTAGTTTTCTTTCTAGTATTTACCGTTGCTCTAGCGTGGGGGTTGTGTCCAATGTCAACATCATATGAAGTTAAATGGTGAAACTACCTTAAGATTAAGGGTTCGAGCCCCGCTTATAACGGATTGATATAAATTATTAGAACAGACCCCAAAATAAGGTATCATTGTTCAAAAAAAAATTTAACATTATGTCTATAATTTCAGTGTAGTTTACCAAAATAGTAATCATTTCACTATTTCAGTTTAGTTTACTATAATAATAATCATTTTTATAATTAAGATTGACATTAAAAGACATTAAAAACATGACTTGGTGTTTATGTAATACTTGAAAAACTTAACTAAGAGTACGCCTATATATGTCCATCATAGAAGTACCTACAAAAAAAAAAAAAAAAAAAAAAAACATTTTATATGGAATACCACATATGCACTCACGCATCTTATGTATCCCCATTTTTTAGGAAAGATCTCATAAAATGGAAACAAAAACTTAGTTTATTGGTGCATTTTACAATTCTATATTTTATTATGTAATAACGATTTTGTTAAGCTACTTTATTAACTATATATTAAAAAAATTAATATTTTCTTAAAATTATTATATCAAATATACTAAACACAAACGTGCCAAACTTTTAGTAATTATATTTGCTGATGCCATTGTGAAACAAAATCTATGATTATTGGATTAGTTATTTGGTGGTTCTTGATTTCGAATTAAATACACACCCTCATGTGGGTTCTAGAATACCGTTTTTCATTAGGTCATGCACGTCTTCATTAAGTTTGACAATATTAAGAATTATTAAAATAGCAAATAAAAAAATTTGGTTAAAAAAATCTTAATTGCTAAATCAGAAAGAATAATTGTGAAATGTGTTTAGGTTCAAATAAAAAGGTTTTTAAATATAAAAAATGGTAAGAAATATTTAGGCTCATTAGATATATTTTTAATGATTGAGATCAAGTTGTATAAGAAAAAGTTGTTGTAACGGTAGTTTAGTCACTCCCACTTTTGTTGACTTTTTATCAAGTCCCCCCCCTCAATTTTTAAACGTTCATAACTTTTTCATATGAAATTATTTAAAAAAAAAATTACAACATAAAAACGAGCGTTTTTATATTTAAAACGAGTATAGTGTCGTTATATTTAAAAACAAAAAAAATATGTTTTACAACTCATTGTGATTATTGTTCTTTATTGTGTCTAATATCAGTTCATTGTGTCTATTGTATCAAATATTTTTCATCATTGTGTTTGATGTCAAATATTTTTCTAATGTCAAGCTATTGTGTCAAATATTTTTTATCACTGTGTTATATATAATACATAAAAAACAGTGACAAAAATAACGAGAGAGAAGAGAGGCTCTAGCCATGGAAGGAGGGAGAGAGGTGGCTACAAGTCGTTCATGGTGAAGACTAAAGAGAAGTTGTTATTAAGAGAAGTGAAGTAAAGAGAAAATAAACGCATCAATGGAGAATATATATATATATATATATATATATATATAAACCGTGTGTGAGATAGAAGCCGGACATGCCTGACTTGGCCTCATCCGTGAAGGAAGGTCTTGGTGATGCTCTTAGTAACATTTATAAAAATAATAACTATTTAAAAAAGGATTAGTAAAAAATTTAAACGTCTTATGTCACACCCCCAAAATCCACTAACGGAGTTTTACCGTTAGGAGCATGACATATCAGGATCTCAGTCATTAGTTACATTGAACGACTCTATATGAGTTTAATAAAAACACTAGCATTGCTTATAGTCACGATGCAACACTAGTAAATAAAAATACTGAGTTAATGCGAAATGCGGAAGCGTAAAGATTGAAGGAAAAGCATGCGCCAAAACCAATTGCGACCAAAACATGCAATTCGAAAATAAATAAATAAGTAAGTCATGTGTTTGATAAATAATGAAACTTCAATGCATGCCCTATCTCGTGCTCGTACCTTAACGACCTGAGAAAACATGCTAAAGGGTGTCAACACTAGGTTGGTGTGTTCACAGGTTTCAAATGTAAGTAAAGTTTACTAGATAAAACAATTTACAATTATATCAATAGGTAGCTAACCTAATAACATGTTACTAAAGCATTTCGACACCGAAGCTGACTGTTTATGTTTGATCTGCCTCCTACCATGTCTATCATGAACAATGGTAAACTGTTTAGGTCAATGTTACACCCGTTCGACTTCCTGTCGTGTTAGCGTGACTAACGCGGGTGGGGCTTGTCAATGCCCAGTAGTACAACTCAAGATTACATCGCTATCCCATATATTAAACGGTTCGATAAGTAAGAACTTACATGATATGTTTGTGCTTAGTACAACAAGTGATATAAATGAAATGTAAGATCTAAATGATTGTACCCATGTTTTCTCCCCCAAGTTTAAACCATAAGAAAAAGGGGGCGTGAAACTCACCTGATGAAAGTGATGATGGGTATTCCACACAAGTTTACACAAAGAGGATTGAGGGTATCGTCCTACACGAGTTCTACAAAAATACGCCACATATAAGAACTAATCCCTATTATATTTTCATGTACCAAGATAACCGACACGATTCATTCGATCTAATTAGTTAAAATAAACGTTTAACTTAACTATTTTCAAAACTATCAAAATACTCTTTTAGAACGAAAATACAATTTTTCTCTCGATTCATACTCCAACAATTACTATTGACCACGTTCGATTTATAAAGATTTATGACGGTTTTTAATAATTTTTCTGATTTTTTTTATTTAATTCTGAAAACAGTTTAATTGGAATTTAAAATCTGGAAAATGTTGAAAGTTTAAAAGACTAGAAACAGAAAAATAGCCAAAACTGCCAAGGCCGGGACTCGAACCCGCGACCTTATAGTTGCAGGTCGGGCTCCATACCAACTGAGCCGCCTTCACTATTGCGATATACTCGGGATTACTTAATACATATACATTACTTGCTGCAAGAACCCTAACTACACAGAAACTCAAATCGATCGATCTGACCTAGGTCTCAATTTGTGTCGATCGTTTGCATTATCCAAAAATTGGTTTCGGGGTTTTGTTATACCCTAAAAACCGATTAGAGTGATGGATTTAATTTGGTTTTGAAAGTCATTTGATCGGGTTTTACAAACCTGTTAGGGTTTGACGGGTTTTAGGTTTAAAACAATAGAGTTGGATCGATTAGAGTACAAATCAAGGCTGGGGATGTTAGGGCTTTTGATTAGCAGGTAAAAACGATTAAGAACTTACAATTATCTAACCTGAATTCGCTCGAACTTGAAGGATATGGATTGAATCAGCAGCGACGGCTCCAAATGGGTTAAGCTTAGGGTTCAAGGCTGATTATAAACGAATTGGATGTAGGGATAAGTCGATTTGGGTTAAGGGACACGGGATATGAGCGTAAAATTCGTCAATTCAGTTTCTAACTTCGGATTTGAAATCAAATTGATGATAATCCTATCCTTTGACTTGTAGAAGTCAAACATTCAAGTTTTGAGAAATTACAAAACACTCCCCTGCTGTTACTAACTGATTTTTAACGGGGAATACTAACGGAGTTAACGATCCTCTTTTACTTAAATGTTTGTGAACTAACGGATTGATTAAGTGCAATGCATGAACGAAAACTGATATGACTGAGTTTGTGTTTGTCGGGAATAACCTGAAATGTCGGATGTCACATCATCCCCTTGTTGAAAGAACTTTCATCCCGAAAACTAAACGAAGTCGTTAGATGTCTTAAACAAAAAGTTTAAGTTGTCACATCATCCCCTTGTTGAAAGAAATTTCGTCTTGAAATTTAATTTGTACCTTATGTGTTTGTCGTTGACTGTTTGAAAAGGTGAGGATACTTTCTCATCATCTGATCCTCGCGTTCCCACGTGAACTCCAGTCCACGCTTCGAGTTCCAGCGAACTCTGACAATAGGTATCTTACTGCGCTTGAGAGTTTTGACCTCTCGGTCCATGATTTTGACCGGTTCCTCAATGAAACGTAGCTGTTCATCAATTTTCAACTCCTCGAGTGGAACTACAAGTGTCTCATCTGATAGGCACTTCTTTAGGTTTGAGACATGAAAGACGTTGTGCACTCCACTGAGTGTATCTGGTAGGTTCAGTTGATATGCTACTGGACCGATCCTTTTCTCTATCTTGAAGGGTCCAACATAACGCGGGTTTAACTTTCCTCGTTTCCTGAAACGAATCACACCTTTCCAAGGTGAAACCTTTAATAACACTTTGTCGCCCACTTGAAATTCTAGCGGTTTTCTACGCTTGTCTGCATAACTCTTTTGACGGTCACGAGTTGCCGCCATACGATTTCGGATTTGCATGATTTTCTCTGAGGTTTCGTGCATAAGTTCAGGACCCGTAAGTTGGATATCTCCAACTTCAGCCCAACAAATTGGTGATCGGCTTTTTCGCCCGTACAAGTCTTAGAAAGGCGCTACTTTGATGCTAGTATGATAGCTGTTATTGTAAGAGAACTCCACCAAAGGCAGATGAGTCTCCCAACTGTTACCGAAATCGATCACACAAGCCCGTAGCATGTCTTCTAGGGTTTGAATGGTACGCTCACTCTGGCCATCTGTTTGAGGATGGTACGCTTTGTTCATATCCAGGCGCGTGCCTAGAGCTTTCTGTAATGATTTCCAGAAATGTAAGGTGAAACGGGCGTCTCTACCGGAAATGATGGAGATTGGCACTCCATGTCGGGATACTACTTCTTTAAGATAGAGGCGAGTTAACTTTTCCATTTTGTCGGTCTCTTTGATAGCAAGGAAATGAGCGGATTTGGTTAGGCGATCCACTATCACCCAGATTGTGTCACATCCAGTAGGGGTTCGGGGTAATTTGGTTATGAAATCCATAGAAATCTGCTCCCATTTCCAAATCGGGATTTCCGGTTGTTGAAGTAATCCGGATGGCTTTTGTCACTCCACCTTGACCTTTGAACAAGTCAGACACTTGCTCACGTAGGTGGCTATGTCGGCTTTCATGTTCGGCCACCAATACAAAACTTTTAGATCGTGAGACATCTTGTCGGATCCCGGATGGATAGAGTATCGGGATTTGTGAGTTTCATCCATGACTAGATCTCTTAGGTTTCCATATACCGGTATCCATATTCGTTCCGCGAAGTAGCGAATACCATCTGCTTTAACCTCAAGTTGTTTCTCCATACCACGAGTGGACTACAATGATAAGTTCTCCTCTTTTAAGGCTTCGAGTTGGGCATTGCGGATTTGTTCGGGTAATCCTGTATGAATAGTGAGTTGTAATGCTCTAACCCGTCGGGGTTTGGTTTCTTTTCTGCTTAGGGTATCAGCCACCACATTAGCTTTGCCCGGATGGTACTTGATTGCACAATCATAATCGTTTAATAACTCGATCCAACGACGTTGACGCATGTTCAACTCTTTCTGCTCAAAAATATGCTGAAGACTCTTGTGATCGGTGTATATGGTGCACTTGGTATCGTACAATTAATGTCTCCATATCTTGAGTGCAAACACCACGGCTCCTAACTCCAAATCGTGAGATGTGTAATTCTTTTCATGGATTTTTAACTGTCGAGAAGCGTATGCGATAACCTTGTCGCGTTGCATCAACACACAACCGAGACCTTGGATGGAGGCATTGAAATACACCACGAAGTCATCCGTTCCCTCCGGTAGAGATAGGATGGGTGCGCTACATAGTTTCTGCTTTAGTAGCTGGAATGCTAATTCTTGAGTCTCGCTCCAATTATAGGGTTTATCTTTTTGGGTTAAGGCGGTGAGAGGTTGGGCAATCTTTGAGAATCCCTCGATAAAGCGACGGTAGTATCCGGCCAATCCTAGAATTTGCCGAACTTCAGTTGGAGTTGTTGGTGCTGCCCAATTCTTGATAGCTTCCACTTTGGCTGGATCGACATGTATTCCTTTCTCATTGATCACATGTCCTAGAAATTGAACCTCGCGAATCCAAAAATCGCATTTGGAAAACTTAGCATACAGCTGCTCCTGTTTCAGTAGCTCAATGATCAAACACAGATGCTTCTCATGCTCTTCCCGACTCTTAGAGTATATGAGGATATCGTCAATGAAGACAATGACGAATTGGTCAAGGTAAGGTTTACACACACGGTTCATGAGGTCCATGAACACCGCGGGTGCGTTGGTTAATCCAAATGGCATGACCAAAAATTCAAAATGGCCGTACCGGGTTCTGAATGCAGTCTTGGATACATCTTCATCTCGGACTCTCAGCTGATGATAACCAGATCTCAAATCGATTTTTGAGTAGAAGCTTGACCCTTGAAGTTGGTCGAATAAATCGTTACTTGACTGTTACTTCGTTTAACTCTCTGGCATCAATGTACATACGGAAAGTTCCATCTTTCTTTTTGACAAATAGGACTGGGGCTCCCCAAGGCGATGAGCTAGGTCGGATAAAACCTTTATCTAACAACTCTTGCAGTTGTGTGGATAGCTCCTGCAACTCGTTTGGTGCCAGTCTATAGGGTGCTCGAGCAATAGGCGCTGCTCCGGGTGTTAGGTCGATCTAGAATTCGACTTGACGATGAGGTGGAAGACCAGGTAGGTCTTCAGGAAATACTTCTGGGAATTTGCGAACGATAGGGATATCTTCTAACTTTTTCTCCTCCGTAGACTTGTCAGCGAAAATGGCTAGTATTGCGGTATAACCCTTACGCAGACACTTATGCGCCTTCATGAAAGATATGGTGCCCATGACTGCACCACTTCTTTCGCCCTGAACGGATAGGGTCTCTCCACTAGGAAGGGGTATACGAACGATCTTCTCACTACAGATGATCTCAGCTTGGTTTTTTGACAACCAATCCATACCCACAATTATGTCAAAACTGCCGAGTGTAACTGGCATGAGATCGATGTCGAGTTTGTGACCAGATAGTTCTAACTTACATCCCTTGAGAATGTGGGTTGCCTCGATTACTTTACCGTCTGCTATCTCTATGGTATAATGATGTTCTAGTAAAGTTGGGTTTATTCCTAACCGACTACTAAGTTCTCTAGATATAAAACTTCTATCGGCGCCAGTATCAAAAAGTACAGAAGCAAAATGATCATTTAAAAGAAACATACCGTTAACAACGTTCCGATCATTCCTAGCTTCCCTCGAGCCAATCACGAAGGCTCGACCATTAGCACCGTTGTTGTTATTATTGTCGTTACCACCCTGGTTGTTGTTACCATTTCCATTTCCGCCCTGATAATTGTTACCATTGCCATTCCCGTTTCCATTTCTCTTTAACTGCGGGCAATTTTTCCTAAAATGCCCTTCTTTCCCGCACTCAAAACAGCCTTTGGGTGCTTCACCAGGTGGTGCCTTTTTGTTCTGCAGATCTACCCTACAATCTTTGTCCACATGACCTATCTTTCCACACCGGTGGCAACGGTACCGGTCGCATGCTCCATGATGGTGAAAATTACATTTGTTGCACTTTGGGTACTTGCCAACATATGAACCCTGATTCTGTTGAGAAGAGGTAGACTGATTGTTGTTCTTTGACAGTTCAAGCTTACGGTGTTGCTGTTGTTGTTGCTGAGGAGGTGGGTTTGACTGGAAAGTTTTGGGGAATGAACTGTCAAACTTCCGTTTGTTGTCAGTTGTCTTTGATAATGCACCTCTAGGGGGTAGAGTGCCCTGAGCGACTGCCTGATCGGTTAGCCTGTGAGCCAACCTGATAGTTTGTTGGATTGTAGTAGGATTAGAAGATGTCACCATGCTCTGAATTTGCGGAACCAAACCATCAATGAATTTCTCGATTCTCTTATAGGGAGGTGTTACCATTTGTGGACATAAGTTCGCCAGTTCATGCGAACGAGTAGTGTAGGCTTCAATCTCAGATCCTTCCATCTTTAGGTTCCAGAACTCGCCCTCAAGTTTCTGCACTTCATCGCGGGGACAATACTCCTCCCGCAGCATAATCTTAAATTCGTCCCATGGCAATGCATTTGCCATCTCAAGAGTTAGCATTTGCACTTGGGAGTTCCACCAAGTAAGGGTCGGACCCTCAAGTGTGCCAGATGCATACTTCACCTGATTGTTCAGCGGGCAATTGCACATTGCAAAGGCGGATTCAGATTTCTCCATCCAGTGGAGTAAGCCAACAGCCCCTTTAGCTCCACTAAATGAGTGGGGCTTGCAATCCATATAAGCTTTAAAAGTACAGGTCTGCTGGTTGTTGTGCTGGCCTGGATTGTAAACAAGAATGCGTTTTAGAATTACTAGGTTCGACTTTGAGTTTAGAATGAATGATGACTCACTATGGTCAATAATTTATTGATTTACCTTCGGCATTAGCAGCGGCTTGGCTAGCTGCTATAGCTTCAGCCACACGCTCATTTATGAGTGTCGTGAGCTCAGCTGCAGTCATGTTGATATTTTCGCGACCGCTACGTCCTCTGGCGCTTCCACCACGTCTATTTCCTCTTCCAGACATTATCTTTACATTCACAACATAAAATAATGAGAAAAATACATCGCATTTTGTCATCATACAATTACAAGTAAACAAAGAAAATTTAAACCACAACATCTAACATTTCAATAATAATAATCCTTGATAAAATAAATTGTAAGGGCTACAAAGTAAATTCAATCAAACATCAAAATCCAGAAACATCTGTTGGATGGAAACAACCCTGCCCATCTAGGTTCAAAAGAAAAGACATAAATAAGTAATGAAGATAAGATATCAAATGCCACTGCTAGCTGATGTAACATCAGATGCTGCATCCTCGTCCTCGGTCGGATCTCCTACGGGTGCATCATCTGGTGCAACTCCTACTGCTTCAGCTGCTGCAAGCCGAGCCTCCACTTGCTCAATCCTGGTGTGGAGTATATCTAGGTTCCACTCTGCAGTGTTCAGCTGGTCTTCCATATCCACACATCCATTTGCCAAATTCTCATGGACTTTATCAGTGACTGCTAAATCTGAAGTCAGTTTGTCAATTTTCTGATTCATCAGAATCTGTCGCTCTAATATGCCAGAAATCTCCCCCGCTGCGTCCCTCATGTTCCGGATTTCCGGTCCATCCTAGCTAGAAATGCAGCTAACACCTGCTCAAAGGGGTACTGCAATGATGGCAAAGCTCGCACAGAAGATGATGAAGAAGAAGCAATGTCAGTAGTGAGTGGAGGTGGGACTTCCTCCTCGCGGATCCAGTTCCTTATCCTATCGGGATACCAATCCCAGTCCTGCGTGTTACCTCTGACACGCACATGAATAGGCTCATCATACCCTACAGTGGTGTTGATCAGGTTGAGTCGACGTCATCTCGGCTCTGGCAAAGGTACGGTAGGAACATCTTGCTCCTGAACGACTGGGGATGCCGGTGAATTAGGCGGTGTCGACATTTCCTGTAACGAGATGAGTGAGTGCCATGTATGAGTGTAAGTATTGTGTAACTAATGCATGTGCGTGGTTATAGTCTAGTATGCATTTTCTAGTTCTCTATAACCAATGGCTCTGATACCAATCTGTCACACCCCCAAAATCCGCTAACGGAGTTTTACCGTTAGGAGCGTGACATACCAGGATCTCAGTCATTAGTTACGTTGAACGACTCTATATGAGTTTAATAAAAACACTAGTATTGCTCATAGTCACGATGCAACACTAGTAAATGAAAATAGTAAGTTAATGCGAAATGCGGAAGCGTAAAGATTGAAGGAAAAGCATGCGCCAAAAACAATTGCGCCCAAAACATGCAATTCGAAAATAAATAAATAAGTAAGTCTTGCATTTGATAAATAATGAAACTTCAATGCATGCATGCCCTATCTCGTATTCGTACCTTAACGACCAGAGAAAACATGCTAAAACGTGTTAACACTAGGTTGGTGAGTTCACAGTTTTCAAATGTAAGAAAAAGTTTACTAGATAAAACAATTTACAATTATATCAATAGGTAGCTAACCTAATAACATGTTACTAAAGCATTTCGACACCAAAGCTGACTGTTTATGTTTGATCTGCCTCCTACCATGTCTATCATGAACAATGATGGTAAACTGTTTAGGTCAATGTTACACCTGTTCGACTTCCTGTCGTGTTAGCGCGACTAACGCGGGTGGGGCTTGTCAATGCCCAGTAGTACTACTCAAGATTACCTCGCTATCCCATATATTAAACGGTTCGATAAGTAAGGACTTACATGATATGTTTGCGCTTAGTACAACAAGTGATATAAATGAAATGTAATATCTAAATGTTTGTACCCATGTTTTCTCCCCCAAGTTTAAACCATAAGAAAAAGGGGCCGTGAAACTCACCTGATGAAAGTGATGATGGGTATTCCACACAAGTTTACACAAAGAGGGTTGAGGGTATCGTCCTACACGAGTTCTACAAAAATACGCCACGTATAAGAACTAATCCCTATTATATTTTCATGGCCCAAGATAACCGAAACGATTCATTCGATCTAATTAGTTAAAATAAACGTTTAGCTTAATTATTTTCAAAACTATCAAAATACTCTTTTAGAACGAAAATACGATTTTTCTCTCGAATCATACTCCAACAATTACTATTGACCACGTTCGATTTATAAAGATTTATGACGGTTTTTAATAATTTTTCTGAATTTTTTTATTTAGTTCTGAAAACAGTTTAATTGGAATTTAAAATCTGGAAAATGTTGAAAGTTTAAAAGACTAGAAACAGAAAAATAGCCAAAACTGCTAAGGCCGGGACTCGAACCCGCGACCTTACAGTTGCAGGTCGGGCTCCATACCAACTGAGCTGCCTTCACTATTGCGATATACTCGGGATTACTTAATACCTATACATTACTTGCTGCAAGAACCCTAACTACACAGAAACTCAAATCGATCACATCTGACCTAGGTCTCAATTTGTTTCGATCGTTTGCATTATCCAAAAATTGATTTAGGGGTTTTGTTATACCCTAAAAACCGATTAGAGTGATGGATTTAATTTGGTTTTGAAAGTCGTTTGATCGGGTTTTACAAACCTGTTAGGGTTCGACGGGTTTTAGGTTTAAAACAATAGAGTTAGATCGATTAGAGTACAAATCAAGGCTGGGGATGTTAGGGATTTTGATTAGCAGGTAAAAACGATTAAGAACTTACAATTATCTAACCTGAATTCGCTCGAACTTGAAGGATATGGATTGAATCAGCAGCGACGGCTCCAAATGGGTAAAGCTTAGGGTTCAAGGCTGATTATAAACGAATTGGATGTAGGGATAAGTCGGTTTGGGTTAAGGGACACGGGATATGAGCGTAAAATTCGTCAATTCAGTTTCTAACTTCGAATTTGAAATCAAATTGATGATAATCCTATCCTTTGACTTGTAGAAGTCAAACATTCAAGTTTTGAGAAATTAGAAAACACTCCACTGCTGTTACTAACTGATTTTTAACGGGGAATACTAACGGAGTTAACAATCCTCTTTTACTTAAATGTTTGCGAACTAACGGATTGATTAAGTGCAATGCATGAACGAAAACTGATATGACTGAGTTTGTGTTTGTCGAGAATAACCTGAAATACCGGATATCACATCTTAACCAATCATAATTAATAAAAGTTATATCAGGATACACTTTAAATATCAGCTTAAAAAGAATATTATAATTATCAAAACAAATAACCAAAATATATTTTTTTAAACATTTCAATCTTTTACTTATGAAATAAAATCATCTTTAATTGACTTTTTTTCCTTCTTGTGAGTTCTATTGGTATTAATCACCGCCCTTCTCGATTAATTGAGTTAAGAGTCAATAATTGAATAGAAATTAAAATAATTTATAAATAGGACATGGCAATATGATAATATCTCATTATAATAATAATAATAAAAAAATATGTATAACACAAGTGATATTGAGGGTTGCATGTGCACATGACCCGTTTGAGTTTAAGGTCAGAATGCTCCTAATGAGACACGGTTTAGCTTTTTCATTACAAACTCGTATATGAGAACTTACACGTATTTGAAACTCAATTGACATCTCATACGTGCATGTTTCTTTTACAAAATGAAATTTATGTCAACTCACTACTAGAAAACACAAGATATATATACCTTTAAAAAAGTTATTTTATTTTAAATTTTAGCCATTAAAAAATAGGCGCCGAATAAAGATACTATGATATAATATGTCCAGACTGACGGGTTAATTATAAAGTATAACAATGGTAAAAAAAGAGAGGGAGAGGAAGTATGTGTATAACATCCGATCTCTGATAATCAATGTTTTTAAAACCGGACCGCATAATAAACCGATCACCTTAGAGTTATGCGGGGAGGAGAGGTTGAGCCGGATTTAACAACCGGATAACTTTATAAATAAAACTATGTATGTAGATACAAAATTGGAAAATATTATGTGTTGTGATATCAATTAGTAATTTTCATAACATATGAACACTTAAATAAATAAAATATATAATTTGAAATATAATTTGATTAAAAAATAAGATTTGAAAGGAAAAAAGGTTAAAAATTGAAAATCCAGTCCTACCATCCGATCCGGTTCACCGGTCCTGTCGATAACAGTGCGGTTTAAACAAAAATGGTTCAAAAGGCATAATTAGACTGGTTCCCTATCCGACCAGTTCGACCGGCCGGTCCTATCCGCATCGGAAAAGAATGCTAATAGTAACTATTATCATCCAGTTTTCCACTAAATTTGTCTGAAACTAAGACAAGTATCAACTTAAATGATGTTTCTATTTTTTTCTTTATTTTGAATTACGATTCATACACTCATCTACTCTTACTTCTTAGCTATATCAATTTTTAATCTATCTTATGTCAGGATTTAAACCCTGATTTACTTCGAGGACTTTTCGACTTTTAACACCGGTCTATCAACCCACGTGGCACTTAATTCATGTTTCTAGTGGACCTCTTTTATCAAGAATAGTTACAAATGTATTTTATAAAAACTTTGGATTTTTCAATGAATTTAAATAAACGTGTAAAGATTTTATTTTCATTATAACACTCAATTTATGTGGTTGATGCTAGAATTTTTATAGAACGTACCTCTGCCCATATTTTTTATTTGTAAATAACACACTCGAAACTTTAATGACTGTTTTTTTCACTTTTAGTGACACGTTTTTTGTGTGCCCTTAAATAATAATGTCTTGACAAAAAATAATCAAAATTCATTTAATCGTTTGTCAAATGATTAGTCTTTCTTGTCACAAATGCAATTTAGATTTAAATTGTTTAAAATCAACAAAGGTTTTAGATTAATAAAAAGAAAAATAAATAAACACAATTGTGGTTGCGATGGATCAGGGTCACGGGCTTCACTTGACTATTGCAGACCCACACACAAACAAAAAAAAGTACACTCCACAACGAAATTCCACACAGCCTTGCAAACTATCTCCATGTTTCTAGCTATTTTTATATTAAAAAATTCAAATGATATCTTTTTATTATAATTTTTATGCAAATATATTTGTCATTTTGATCTTATACTTAATCAAAAAGATTTAAAATTAGATTTTAGGTAGAAATTCTGGGTTGGTTTACATGATGTGATTTGAATTCTCTGATAATCGTAATAGTTGACTTTCAGATTTAATAATTATTTTCGTGGTATACAGAGAACTCAATCGGATAAAAATCAAAGATTGAAGAACAAATATGTGAAAAGTCTGTTAGAGATTCTGTATATCATATAATGACAAAATTCGCATTTATATAGGGGTTAAATAGTTGTATTGAAACGTTATGACGGTTATTGGCTGAAAACTGTCACAACCGTCAACCATAATTGTTAGGTCATTCTACTCCGTAGAGGTAATCTACTCAAGAGAGGCAATCTACTCCGAAGAATCAATCTAATCCTGAGAGTCAAACTACCCCGGAGAGCCAAACTCGCTTAGGAGAGCAAATTTACTCAGGAGAGCAAGTTTACTCAGGAAGAATAATCTTTACTCCGAATTAGTAAACTGGTATGCATGACCAAACTGGTCCGGAAGTTTTCATTTCCAAACTCAGTTTTCCATCCTTCAGCCACCTCGGACCCCACTAGGACCATGCTAACTAGGCTATGCCCTCGAACCCCCGTTGTTTAGTGGGTCTCGTCCCATTAACACAACAAAGTCTTTAGTATCAGAACTCATAAGATTATCAAATAACTGTGTGTTTCACACTTACCAACTTGTACCAATTAAACCGAAATACACAGACTTAAAATCACAACATTTTAGTTTATCCTGTTCGTTTGGTTGATTCACTTGTTTTCTATTCTAGCAAATTTTATTCAAAAATCTTTTTCCTTCTTTGTAGGAGTTGAAAACTAACGAATAGAAACTGTGAAAATAAATAAATAATTAAAATAATTAATCATGCTATTAAATAATTTTAAATAAAAAGTAAATGTTCGAATAAAGAAAGGTCCAAACCCACCGCTAACGGGTAGTGTCCACACCCCCTGTTGATCTCGTTTTGAGATGTCATTTTCTATTTTAAATAGGGACGGCAATGAGTCGGGTTCGGGCCGGGTATCGGTAATCCCAAACCTATACCCGCTTGTAAAAATGTGTCTCATACCCGGCCCATTACCCGTCAGGTTTGTGTCGGGTAATTACCCGTCGAGTATCAGGTATACCCGTGGGTAATGGGCATATCCGCGGGTAACGGGCATACCTGTTAGTATCGGGTATCGGGCTTACTCGCGGGTATCGACCAATAACCGTCGGATATGTGTCGTGTACTTTTCTACGACTCTATTTTTTATATTTATAGATACATATTTTAAAAGAAAAATTAAAATTCCACGTAATAAATCTACTAAAATGAAGCATTAATAGGTATAGGTTAAGAGAAAATAAAATTATAAATTAAAAATTTTCGGGTATATGATTCGGGTACATGGTTCGGGTAAATGGGTATGTGATTTCAGGTAATCGGGTCGGGTATCACTTAATCCCATACCCGTCCCATACCCGCGAAACTTTTAGAAATTAATCTCATACCCGGTCCCGTACCCGTCAGATTTCAGGTATACCCGCCCCGAATATTTTGGGTTTCGGTTTTACCCGTCATTCTCGGGTTATTTTGCCATCCCTAATTTTAAACCACCCCTACATTTAGCCCCACAAAACCTATGTAGATCTTTCTATTGATTTTCTATTAACCACAATTCAACTCAGTCTACCTTCCTAAACGATCTAATCATTTAAAAACTAATCTATCTTTTAAACGAGCTATTTAAAAACTACTCAAGATTAACGCGTTAAAACTGTAAGTCCCGGGAGCCTCGTCGCGCAGCGGATTTACACGGACATGTTCTGTGATTTGTGTGGGAACCAAGAAACGAGACAGAGAAAACACGAACAAAGACAAAAGATAAAGAAACGAAACGTAATCCATAACAAATAAGTCATCCCGTATTACAGACTACATACCGAAGGAGCACACATCTCTCATCTAAGCTCATGGTCAAGGGGTCGGGAGAGCTCTTCCCGACCCGGACACCTCTCAACCTCGTTCCAGAAGTTCCACCTACAAATGAAGACAAGTCTTCTATTTATAGGCGAAGGAACACTACCTGCGTACTTGACAAGTACGCAAAGCAAAAGCCTTGCGTACTTACTAAGTACGCATGGTTTGGTCATGCGTACTTGACAAGTACGCAAGGCAAAAGCCTTGCGTACTTACTAAGTACGCAAGGCAAAAGCCTTGCGTACTTACTAAGTACGCAGGACCAAACTGGTGTGCAGGCTAAGTACTCAGGAACACCCTCCTGTGTACTAGCCACGTACACCGATACATAGAATTTAATCTATAGTTACAAAACATGCTTCTACAAACTTCTTCTTAACTATAGCATCAAATTCTATCTATCACTAACGCTGATATGCATCAGTTTACAAAGAATGTCCTAACATACTCCCTCTAAACTAATGACATCAAGTGTCTTCTGGCGCGACTTGATCTTCTGGCATTCCACTTGAGATCTTCAAATCTTCAAACTTCAGTCTTCAGTTGTCGAGTGATCTAACAAACTCGACTCCCTCAAAACTGTAGCTTTCATTGTAGACCAAACCAAGTGCTTCAATAGGAACTAACTAACCCAACACAACTCATTGTAGTTCATCCTCTCAGCGGTAGCAACCTCCACCCTGACTTAGAACTCTGAGTCTGACAATGTCTTCGTAACCAGGTAACAATAGTAGACTAAGACAACTCCAAATCAGCTGGCATATGATAGAGAGTTTGAGTTTCCAATAACCTGCATCAAACTAATCAGCTCTCATAGGAATTCCAGTAAGATAAACTTAAGTCTTCAACCAGATGTGTCCAACTCTATCCTGTATCTTCACGAGTAAACCAAATTCCCGAAGATGTTCATTTCCAATATCCCCTTTCAGTTTAAGCTCCATCTGACTAGACCAGAAACAAGGGTATGTTTCTGTAAGGCCCCTTTCCCGGGTGACCTCACTTGTTGGATTTACTCATAAACATAGTCATAAATACTGAACTTAAATTTAAAACATTCATCATTCAATTACATAATCAAAACAGCGGAAGTCTTTACGAATAAAACATAACATATTCTTAACAAACAAAAGTGGGATGTCAGTCTTGTGCCGGGTAACCTTCACGCCATCGCACGACCTTTTCTTCCTTTACCTGAAATGTATACTAAAGTCAGCTAACGCTGGTGAGTTCTAGTTTAATGCGTTTAGATATAAACATTCTTTTCTTTACTTCATAGGTAAACATTATTATAAAGTCATTCATATAAATACGTATTCATAGCTTTTGCTTTTCTTTCATCTTTCTTTTCTTTATTAATGTGATTACATATATATATATATGCGTTCACCCTTTACTTTCTTTAACTTTCTTATGTGACTACATAGATATGCATTCACCTTTACTTTCTTTACCATTTATTGGTCATACACATAAGGGTGATCAACCCGTTTTTTTTTACTGCGTATGTCACAAAGACATACGCCCTTAAGCTACCGTCGTAGCCCTTTTACTCGTCCGGTCCTAGAAACCGTCCGCCTTAACTTTTCCGTCCGGCCAACCTTCGGCCGTCCGCCTTAACCGTCCTATCGTCGTAGTCCGTCATATTCGCCCGTCTGCCATAAGGCATCCGTTTCCCACTTGAACTAATTATACAGCCGAATATTGATTTAGCGACTTACTCCACCGTAGTGGCCTTTATTTAGTCTACCTTTCTAGACTTCCTTCTCTAGCTGCATAATAGTCAAGTGGTCGTCCGTCTACCGTAGTAGCCGTTAGCTTCGTTTCCGTCCATAACGTATACTTACCTTCTTAGCATGCAATATATATTTATAAAGCAAGATTTCATTTATTTACGTTATACCATTCATTCACTAATTCTTTGTAAACATACGTGTCGTTCTTTGTTCATAATTCATTATTCACTTTCATATGTATCTACACATATACCTTAATATATCACGTATGATCACATTGACATTCATTTCATTTATTCATTTAGTGTATACATTTCAGCCCCAAAACATTTATAAATCATTTGCACATAACTTAGAAGGGGGCACATAGAACTCACCTGATGGGCGGGTCCCTGAAGTATAATAGCTGGTTTCGAAACGTCACTAAGGTCACCCACTATCTGTATAATAAAGTCATACATATAAGGTAGGGCTCCTAAATGACACTAGACATTACTGTTCTTGAACTCAGTAGTTTCGGGAGGTGGGTCGCATCGAAACTATGGTAGTTTCGAGCTATGGTCTTACACTCGAAACTAGGTAGTTTCGAGTCATAATCCTTCTATCGAAACTAGGTAGTTTCGAGTCATGAGATCCTATCGAAACTATGGTAGTTTCGAGTCATTAACTTATGAAAAATCTTAGTTTAGGTTCAAGGTGACACTCGAAACTAGGTAGTTTCGAGTCCTGAGTTCCTATCGAAACTATAGTAGTTTCGAGTCATTGGCTGCTATCGAAACTAGATAGTTTCGAGTCAAACATGACTATCGAAACTAGAGTAGTTTCGATGGGTCTGCATGTATCGAAACTATAGTTTCGAGTCATGGGTCTGCATCTTCCCTGACCAGAACCTTGCTCCAGCCAACTTATTTCCAATCGATTAAACCTTGAACATTTTACGTTAAACACCTTCCTTTATCGTTCTTGAGTTCAAATACGTGATTTGTTTCAAGTTTCATATGCAAAAATCGTATCTTTATTTGATTTAAACCCGAGACATGCAAAGACTCAGAATCAGAGGCGATGCTTACCTCAACAGGCCCGATTTCTGTTGCTATGCGTTGAAATGGTGGAGTCGGATGATTCCCGAGCCCTTGAGTCTTCTCCTTGCGGTTTTCTTCACAAGCCGATCGCTCTCTCTCTCTCTCTCTCTAGTATTCTTGCGCAGGAAGATGAAATGAGAGGGGTTTGGGTTGAAGCTGCTGTTTTGTAATGGGGTTTCCCCCTTTTCTTTTCGGCCCATGGGCCGAAATTTTGGCCAAGCCCACTTTATTTCCCTTTTCTATTTGTCTTGTCATTATTTGGGATGTTACAAGTCTACCCTCCTTAATGAGGTTTCGTCCTCGAAACCTGTTACACGTTAAACAACTGGGGATACAGTTCCTTCATCTCGTCTTCTTTCTCCCAAGTAGCCTCGGACCCCTTTCTGTGTTTCCATTGTATTTTGACTAAAGGGATCGACTTATTGCGTAATCGTTTCTCGGCTCTGTCAAGAATAGCTATTGGTTCTTCTACATAGTTCAAGCTGTTATCCACTTCGATTTCGTCATAAGGTATGTGAGCCGTACCGTCAGCAAGGCACTTGCGTAAGTGTGATATGTGGAATGTAGGGTGTATTCCACTAAGCTCGACGGGTAGGTCGAGTCTGTAAGCAACTTGACCCACTCTTGCTACAATCTTGAAAGGTCCGACAAACCTTGGACTTAGTTTGCCACGCTTTCTGAACCGAATGATTCCTTTCCACGGTGATACTTTCAACAGTACCATGTCCCCTACTTGAAACTCTAAATCCCTCCTTCTCTTATCCGCGTATGATTTCTGTCTGTCTTTTGCGGCTTTCATACGAGCCTTGATTTGATCAAATTTCTCAGAAGTAGCTTTGACCACTTCGAGACTTGCAAAATCCTTCTGTCCAATTTCCCCCCAACAAACCGGGGTCCTACATTTCCTCCCATACAACATTTCAAATGGCGGCATGCCAATAGTCGAGTGATAGCTGTTGTTATATGAAAATTCTGCCAATGGTAGATGGCTGTCCCAACTCCCACCGAAGTCAATGATACAGGCCCGGAGCATGTCCTCCAAGGTCTGAATGGTCCTTTCCGATTGTCCATCGGTTTGGGGGTGGTAAGCGGTGCTGATGTTCAGTCTAGTGCCCATTGCTTCATTGAATTTCTTCCAAAACCTTGACGTGAATCTAGTATCCCTGTCAGACACAATCGACAGCGGCATACCATGTCTGCTCACAATTTCCTTGATAAATACTTCTGCTAGCTTTTCAGAAGAAGAAGTTTCTCGTATTGGCAAGAAGTGAGCACTCTTTGTCAAGCGGTCGACGATCACCCAAATGGTATCATTGCCTTTAGCTGTTCGCGGTAGCTTGGTAATGAAGTCCATTGTGATCTCTTCCCACTTCCATTCCGGTATTGGTAAAGGTTGCATTTTACCGCATGGTTTCTGGTGCTCGGCCTTAACTAGAGAACACGTTAGGCACTTGCTCACGTATTCTGTCACATCATTCTTCATGCCAGGCCACCAGTATTCTTTCTTCAAGTCTTGATACATTTTGTTTGTCCCGGGGTGGATAGAATAGCGAGACTTATGGGCCTCATCGAGTATTTTGGCTCTAAGCTCACCAATCTTAGGTATCCACATCCGGCCAAACCTAGTTCGTACTCCGTATGCATTCGCATCTAAGTTCCCTTGTTGTCCTACTATTCTTTCCCGTTTCACATTTCTTTCTAACAATGCTTCATCTTGTGCCTTTGATATTTCACCCATTAAGTCTGGCGTTATAATTAACTGACACGCTTTGATCCGGATAGGTGCCGATTCTTCCTTTCTACTTAAAGCGTCAGCCACTACGTTTGCCTTGCCTGGATGGTACAATATCTCACAGTCATAGTCTTTCAGTAGCTCTAACCATCTTCTTTGCCTCATGTTTAGTTCCTTTTGTTCGAAAAAGTATTTCAAGCTTTTGTGATCGGAGTAGATGGTGCATTTAACTCCATACAAGTAGTGTCTCCATATTTTCAACGCGAAAACTACTGCTGCTAATTCTAGATCATGTGTTGGGTAGTTAACTTCATGAACCTTTAGTTGCCGCGATGCATAAGCAATTACCTTTCCTCGTTGCATGAGTACGCACCCTAATCCTTGCCCTGAAGCGTCAGAGTAGACTACTAAGTCTTCATTTCCCTCAGGTAGTGTTAATACTGGAGCTTGAGTTAATCGTGTCTTAAGTTCCTCAAACGCGTTGTTTTGGGTTGGACCCCATTCATACTTTGCTTCCTTCCGTGTCAGTTTGGTTAGCGGCGAGGCAATTCTTGAGAAATCTTGGATGAACCTTCGATAGTAGCCTGCCAACCCTAGAAAGCTTCGTATCTCTGTTGGTGTCTTTGGGATGTTCCATTCCTTTACTGTCTCGATCTTTGCAGGATCCACCATGATGCCGTTTGGGTTTATTACATGACCTAGGAATTGGACTTCCCTAAGCCAGAACGCGCATTTGGAGAATTTTGCGTACAACTTTTCCTGCTTTAGCACCTCCAATACTTCTCTTAGGTGACAGTGGTGATCACCTTCATTCTTTGAATATATGAGGATGTCATCTATAAAAACTATTACTGATCGATCCAACATGGGTCGGCATACTCTGTTCATTAAATCCATAAATGCTGCTGGTGCGTTAGTTAATCCGAAGGACATCACGAGAAATTCATAATGCCCATAACGCGTACGAAACGCAGTTTTCGGTACATCTTCCTCTCTTACTTTCAATTGATGGTAACCCGACCTGAGATCAATCTTTGAGAACCAACTCGCGCCTTGTAATTGATCAAAGAGGTCGTCTATTCTAGGCAGTGGGTATTTGTTCTTTACTGTTCTCTTGTTCAGTTCACGGTAGTCGATGCACATGCGCATGCTGCCGTCCTTTTTCTTTACAAATAATACCGGAGCGCCCCATGGTGAGATGCTCGGTCTGATAAATCCTTTCTCTGTTAATTCTTCAAGTTGGGACATTAATTCTTTCATTTCTGACGGAGCCAATCGGTATGGTGCCTTGGCAACGGGCTCAGCTCCTGGCAGTAAGTCAATCTGAAATTCTATTTCCCGATCGAGCGGCAAACCAGGTAGGTCCTCTGGGAACACTTCTGGAAAATTGCACACCACGGGTACATCTTTTAGCTCTTTCGTTTTCATTCTATCGTCAATAACATACGCCAGATAAGCTTCGCAACCGCGCCTCATGTAACTTTCGGCCTTGATCATCGAGATGACGTTCGGCATTGTGCTATTCCAGTCACCATAAACCGTAATCGGACTGCCGTCAGTGGCCTTGAGATGTATCATCTTTCGTTTACATATGATTTGAGCTTCGTTGGCAGCTAACCAATCCATGCCCAATACTACATCGAATCCTCCTAAGGTTAGAAGGTACAATTTAGATGGAAACTTATGGCCCTCTATTTCTACCATGCAATCGTCAGTCACTTGGATGACTACTGAGTTTTTACCAATAGCAGTTTGTACGCTAAAGGCCCTTATAAGGCTAGTGATTGTGCAGTCTAATTTGCGGCTAAATGCAGTGGATATAAAACTTTTACTAGCACCAGAATCAAACAGAATAGCAGCATGTTCATCATTTACTAGGAACGTACCCGACACGACGTCAGGGTTTCCTCTTGCTTCTTCCTCGGTTAAAGCATAGGCCCGAGTCCTAGCCTTTGGCTGTTCCTTTTCCTTTTCTTTTCCCGAACCAGATTGGCCGGCCTTCCTGCAGTTCTTTTTCAGATGTCCAAACAATCCACATACTTGACACTTGACGTCTCTTACACATTCTCGAGAGAAGTGCCCCGGCTTCCCGCACTTATAGCATGTGGTGGTGCCGATTTTACATTCGCCAAGATGTTGCCTTCCACATTTCTTGCATGTTTCATATTCGTCCGACCTTGGCTTCTTAGTTTCAGTTGTTACATTCCCTCTTCCTGTGCCTCTAGACGGGTTCTCCCACTTTCTCTTTTGGGTCTCTGTTGGTGGGTCCTCATTGGCATAATCGTCGTAGACGATTCCGCTCAGATTCACTACCGACTCGAAGGTCGAGGGTAGGTTAGCTTTTACATGAACACGGACCCGTTGTGGCAATCCCTTAACATAGTACTTGATCAAACGATCTTCAGTTTCCACCAGGTGTGGTACTAGTTGAGCCAGTTCATTGAATCTTGATGTATACTGGCGATGAGTCTTGTTGCCAGCCTTGAAGTTCAGGAACTCGTTCTCCACACGATCAATCTCATTTTGTGGGCAGAACTTTTGGATTACGAGCTTTTTCAAGTCCTCCCATGTCATTCTGGCAAGAGCATGTGGTGACTTTGTTCTTTGAATATTTCTCCACCAACCTAGTGCTTCATTGGTGAAAGAATGAGCAACATATTTAACAGCTTGGTCTGGTCGACACTCGCTGATGTTGATGACTGCGTTCATCCTCTCGATCCATTCGAACGTGGCCACCGAATCCTTGGTTCCATCAAACTTAGGTGGGTCTCCGTCCTTGAATCCTTTGTAAGTACACCCACGATTGCTTGATGCCACTTTTACTTCATCCCCGTCACTATCATAAATTTTCTCTTCATTGTTCCCTTCATCCTCCTCTTTACTTTTCTTTATTGCCTCAGATAGTAGATCAGGCAATACCTTCTTCAGTGTGAGCACAACTTCACGGGCAATAGCATCCCTGACTTCGGGTTCCAACTGTATCGGCCCTGGATTGTCGTCTCCAGCTGGGGTCACTTCTGTTTCGTGTACACTCTCGGTGTGTTCCGCGTGCACACTCTCTTCTTCTAGTCTTTGATTCAACGGAGGTCTACCTCGTCGGCCAGTGCGACCGCCTCGGCGTCCAGTTCTTCCTCCGCCAGCCATAATTTCTTAATTTCCTGATAGTCATAAAGGGAATACATCAATGTCATTACTTCAGATCATAGTTTGGAACAGTACGAGCAAGGTAAATTTTTAATTACAGTGACCGGTTTGTGATTACTAATTTACATTGCTTTTCGGGTTCAAAACTCTTCAAATCGGTTGTGACATTGACATCTATTTGTTCTAAGTTAAGGTATCTATCCTTATTTAGAGCATTAGCTTTAGTACTTACTTACCGTGCTGCGTTGGCGTTGGTTACCCATACTGACATCCGTGCGTTGGTCCCATAATCAGTTTGAGTCCAGACATTTAGGGATGTCTGAATCTCTCAAACTATTGCTCTGATACCAACTTGTAAGGCCCCTTTCCCGGGTGACCTCACTTGTTGGATTTACTCATAAACATAGTCATAAATACTGAACTTAAATTTAAAACATTCATCATTCAATTACATAATCAAAACAGCGGAAGTCTTTACGAATAAAACATAACATATTCTTAACAAACAAAAGTGGGATGTCAGTCTTGTGCCGGGTAACCTTCACGCCATCGCACGACCTTTTCTTCCTTTACCTGAAATGTATACTAAAGTCAGCTAACGCTGGTGAGTTCTAGTTTAATGCGTTTAGATATAAACATTCTTTTCTTTACTTCATAGGTAAACATTATTATAAAGTCATTCATATAAATACGTATTCATAGCTTTTGCTTTTCTTTCATCTTTCTTTTCTTTATTAATGTGATTACATATATATATATATGCGTTCACCCTTTACTTTCTTTAACTTTCTTATGTGACTACATAGATATGCATTCACCTTTACTTTCTTTACCATTTATTGGTCATACACATAAGGGTGATCAACCCGTTTTTTTTTACTGCGTATGTCACAAAGACATACGCCCTTAAGCTACCGTCGTAGCCCTTTTACTCGTCCGGTCCTAGAAACCGTCCGCCTTAACTTTTCCGTCCGGCCAACCTTCGGCCGTCCGCCTTAACCGTCCTACCGTCGTAGTCCGTCATATTCGCCCGTCTGCCATAAGGCATCCGTTTCCCACTTGAACTAATTATACAGCCGAATATTGATTTAGCGACTTACTCCACTGTAGTGGCCTTTATTTAGTCTACCTTTCTAGACTTCCTTCTCTAGCTGCATAATAGTCAAGTGGTCGTCCGTCTACCGTAGTAGCCGTTAGCTTCGTTTCCGTCCATAACGTATACTTACCTTCTTAGCATGCAATATATATTTATAAAGCAAGATTTCATTTATTTACGTTATACCATTCATTCACTAATTCTTTGTAAACATACGTGTCATTCTTTGTTCATAATTCATTATTCACTTTCATATGTATCTACACATATACCTTAATATATCACGTATGATCACATTGACATTCATTTCATTTATTCATTTAGTGTATACATTTCAGCCCCAAAACATTTATAAATCATTTGCACATAACTTAGAAGGGGGCACATAGAACTCACCTGATGGGCGGGTCCCTGAAGTATAATAGCTGGTTTCGAAACGTCACTAAGGTCACCCACTATCTGTATAATAAAGTCATACATATAAGGTAGGGCTCCTAAATGACACTAGACATTACTGTTCTTGAACTCAGTAGTTTCGGGAGGTGGGTCGCATCGAAACTATGGTAGTTTCGAGCTATGGTCTTACACTCGAAACTAGGTAGTTTTGAGTCATAATCCTTCTATCGAAACTAGGTAGTTTCGAGTCATGAGATCCTATCGAAACTATGGTAGTTTCGAGTCATTAACTTATGAAAAATCTTAGTTTAGGTTCAAGGTGACACTCGAAACTAGGTAGTTTCGAGTCCTGAGTTCCTATCGAAACTATAGTAGTTTCGAGTCATTGGCTGCTATCGAAACTAGATAGTTTCGAGTCAAACATGACTATCGAAACTAGAGTAGTTTCGATGGGTCTGCATGTATCGAAACTATAGTTTCAAGTCATGGGTCTGCATCTTCCCTGACCAGAACCTTGCTCCAGCCAACTTATTTCCAATCGATTAAACCTTGAACATTTTACGTTAAACACCTTCCTTTATCGTTCTTGAGTTCAAATACGTGATTTGTTTCAAGTTTCATATGCAAAAATCGTATCTTTATTTGATTTAAACCCGAGACATGCAAAGACTCAGAATCAGAGGCGATGCTTACCTCAACAGGCCCGATTTCTGTTGCTATGCGTTGAAATGGTGGAGTCGGATGATTCCCGAGCCCTTGAGTCTTCTCCTTGCGGTTTTCTTCACAAGCCGATCGCTCTCTCTCTCTCTCTCTCTAGTATTCTTGCGCAGGAAGATGAAATGAGAGGGGTTTGGGTTGAAGCTGCTGTTTTGTAATGGGGTTTCCCCCTTTTCTTTTCGGCCCATGGGCCGAAATTTTGGCCAAGCCCACTTTATTTCCCTTTTCTATTTGTCTTGTCATTATTTGGGATGTTACAGTTTCCTATCCCATCAGCCAATGATAAAAGGTTCCATCTTCAACTAATAATCCAACGAATATCCAGCTTCATCTTGCAGACACACGATAGAATCAAACACGAAAAATATAGTTTACACGAGAAATCACGGTTGAGATCCATGTTACGTCAAAGAGGTATATATATAGGAAGTACCAACGGCTTTTCCGCCACCTCTTTAATGTCTCATGAATACTAGATTTTATCCCCCTCATTTCTCTGTAAACTATGACCAGCTTCATCATCACTTCACTCAAATCCTCAAAAAGCACAACTAGCCTACTCCAGGATTTTATTCTTTTATTCCTTTGCAAAGATCCAAAACAGCAAATCCTTGTGTTCAAGTTGTTCTAGTATTCATCCCCTATTAAAGAAGTATCCCAGATACTCGTAGCCTACATATTCAGGTTTGAATACCTAAACAAGATGATTCTCTTTCCAAAAGACCCAAAGCAGCCACATCTTCACAAATAGAACGAGACCTTTAGCCGATGACGACCCAATTGTTCCCATTAGTTCAGCATTCATACCCTATTAAATAAGTATCTCGGACACTCGTAGCCTACATTTTCAGGTATGGACCCTTAAACAATGTATGACAAGTGGTATCATCTAACAAAAATCTCGTCCGTGTTTCGCCAAGCCACATCGTATACAAATTCTGGTCCGGAAAAAAACCAAAATTACTATCTTCTCAAAAATGGACCGAAACACGCGTACAAATGATCCCTAAAAATTTTGGCCAAGAAAAGTTTTTTTTTTTTTGAATCCCAGAGGCTAGTTCATGCGTACTTAGCAAATACGCACATAAAGGGTGCTCATGCGTATTTAGTAAATACGCAAAGCCAAGTGCTCATGCGTATTTAGTAAATACGCAAAGCCAAGTGCTCATGCGTATTTGATAAGTTCGCAAAATGCCCATGTGTACATGCTAAGTACGCAGAGTCAAATACTCATGCGTACTTAACAAGTACGTAGGACAACTTCTCTTGCGTACTTAGTAAGTACGCAAGACAAAACTCATAAAAGTTGAATTTGCGTACTTATAAAAAAGTAACAGCATTCTTGACGGATCTTGAGGAGAATGCTCGAAAAGTGATGGATCTGAGAAATTGATGCTTCCAAAAGCTTAGAAATCATCATCTAACAAACCCTTAGCCTTCCAAACACCAAATGAAGTGATAACAAACTCGGATTTAAGGATTTTTGTAAGAAAAAGTAGCGAACTATTATAAGTCGGATCTGCTCAAATAAAACCCAAAACTGGAACACAAATCAACGAACACCGAGGCTCTGATACCAGTTGTAAGTCCCGGGAGCCTCGTCGCGCAGCGGATTTACACGAACCTGTTCTGTGATTTGTGTGGGAACCAAGAAACGAGACAGAGAAAACTCGAACAAAGACAAAAGATAATGAAACGAAACGTAATCCATAACAAAGAAGTCATCCTGTATTACAGACTACATACCGAAGGAGCACACATCTCTCATCTAAGCTCACAGTCCAGGGGTCAGGAGAGCTCTTCCCGACACGGACACCTCTCAACCTTGTTCCAGAAGTTCCACCTATAAATGAAGACAAGTCTTCTATTTATAGGCGAAGGAACACTACCTGCGTACTTGACAAGTACACAAGGCAAAAGCCTTGCGTACTTACTAAGTACGCAGGACCAAACTGGTGTGCAGGCTAAGTACTCAGGAACACCCTCCTGTGTACTAACCACGTACACCGATACATAGAATTTAATCTATAGTTACAAAACATGCTTCTACAAAAACTACGGACATTTATATATATCCCTTTCATAAGTTACTTTATTACATATTTACCTAACCCTAAAATTTAATTACATATTTCCTCTTCCTTAAACCTATATATTACATATTTATCCAATTCATTTAAAATAACTTATTTTATTATCATTTTACCCTTAATGAACCAATCAAAATATTATTTACATATATCACCTTCCTAAATATTTGTGAGGGGCAATTGGGTAATTTTAAGTTAATTGGGGAAATTTGTAATTAAAGTTAGGGGTTGGGGATATATATGATTTAGAAGTTTAATAGTTGTTATATGTAAAAAAAACCTTAAAAGTAAACGTTTTTAAATAAGTTAGTCATTTAAAAACTATTCGAGATTCGCACGTTAAATGTATGAACGAAGAAGAATTTAAACAAGCTCGGAGATAAAGTCCGTTTACTAACTTCCTACTTGCATCTAGATTCTGTTAAGACCCGGTTAAATTTGTGTCTAAACAGGTTAAAGGCATGTTAACATGTTAAGACCCGTTAGTGACATGTTAACACTTAACTTCTCATTTGCATCTAAATTCTAGGCCCAACCCAAGCCTAATTGATGTTTGATTTGACTTTTATGAGTTTTTGTTTTAAAAAGGTTTTTGATTTACTATGTTAATGGATGTTATGATTCGACTTTTTAAAAATATATGAAGTTTTGGTATATTTTTTCTTTCATTACATATGTTATATTTATCCTCTCTCAAAATAGGTTTCTAAACAGGTCGCTTAACAGGTGACATGTTTCTAAACAGGTCGTGTTTATGTTTGGATAAAATGACACGATTAGTTATCGTTTCGTATTCGTGTTGAACACAACAGGTTATCGTGTCTTATCGTATCCGACATGTTATACCAGCCCTAGTCATGGTACCACAATGGTAACGGCACTCGCTATATACAACGATACAAAAAAAAACTCGGTTTTAATATAGTTCTGTTTTAATAAAAAAAACTTATATCTGAACGTTGAAAAAAAAAACTAAAAATAGCCGCACGCCCCGTATTTTGAAAAATGTTAAAGAACGAAAGTTATTAAAGAAAAAACGAAATTAATAGAATATGAAACGAGCTAAAAACGTATATTATATATAGTGTAAGGGTTAAAAATAAAAATGTAAAAAAATTAAAATTTAATCGGACGAATTAGCAAGTGCCAGTTATTAATTAATAATAATAAAATCATAATTTTTTTGTCAAATATAATCTCCTATTTTTTAAGGATATTAAAATAATATATTTTTAAATAATTAATATAAATCTAATAATAGATATATTATATTATTAACCAAATGAATTTAATATTTATCAATTATATAAAATTATTAATACACAGTTGAAAAAAATATTTTAACAAATAACTTAACTGAATTTATAATTGTCACGTAAAAATATATTTTTTTTTAAAATATATGTTGACGAGTAAATGTGTTAACAAATTACATTATATTTTATTCAATCGTGTAATACACGGGTTTATGCAACGTGTGTAATACACGCGTTTTTAAAAAAAATAAGTTTTTTATTACTAACTATATATATATATATAACATTATATTTATTCAACTCGTGTAATACACGAGATTCTAACCTATTGTATATATATACATAGTATTGAAAGGAAACAAAAAAAAATAGGGAATAAGGGCAAACAAAGCGGCAACGACTCAAACGAACTTTGATTGAACTCATTACATCTTGTTGGAACTGGTTTGATGGTTTAGCTTTTAGAGTCTATAGTTTAGATTTTAGGATTTAGCTTCAGGATTTTAAGTTTTATAGTTTAAGGTACGACAAGCCGATTATAACGATGCCAAAATGAGTTCAGTTGGAGTTCATTTGGATCAGTTCTCTCTGGTTCCGGTTTTTTTTAGCTTTAGGATTTATGTTTTTGGGAATTAGGGTGAGGGTTTAGGTTTTTGGTCAGAGTTTTCCTGTTTTTTATGGTTCACCAAAGGATCTTCCCATACACACACACACACACACACACACATATATATATATATAAAGATATGAAAACATAGAGTTTATTTCGTGTGAAGGCATGAAGGATTTTGAATAATTAATATAAAAATCAATGGTTAAGATCAAATGTGATTGTTCTAAGCGTGAAAAGTTTATGTAAACGGTAAAATTGGAATAACGTACATTTGTTTACTTTTTACAAGTTCCCATTTTTTTTAAAACGCGCATAACTTTTTTACACGACATTATTTTTTTTTAAATTATACCATAAAAAGTGTCGTCACTAAAGGCAAGTTTTCTTGTAATGTCTGTCAAATTAACCACAAGGGTCTGGTTCGCCTTCGTGATACAATAGATGGGCTAACTTGCCTCCATTTCTCTGCGGTCCCGCCAATCTACAACTGTGATGTCAAAGCTAGCAACATCTTACTAGACGAGAAACTAAATGCAAAGGTTGTTGATTTAGGGTTATCAAAGTTGGCCAAAGAAGAGTTTGGGTTGAAACTGAACGCAAACACAACGAATATTACAGAAACTATCAACTCCGGAGTTTGTAAAATCGGTGGTGGTGTTCCTACAGGGATTGATGTCCGTAGATTGGTTTGGAGGGGGAGGCGGTGGCCAGATATTGGTTTGGAGGCGGTGGTGGTGGCCGAAAATTGGTTGGAAGGGGTGGCGGTGGCCGGAGATGGCTGCTTCTATGGTGGTGGTGTTTGAGATGGAATAATCTGAAACAGAGAGATGAAAGGGATGAGGTGGGGTTGGAGGTGGGGTTGGAGGTGGGTAATTTACATAAATGGTGCATTTATTAATTTAAATAAATGACACAATTAGCCTATATATGTGAAAAGACTAAAATACTTGTATTTTTAACACAAAAAACTATCGGTGTTAGTGGGTTGGACTGAATTGAGACAAATTAAATTCCCATGAGCAAAAATGTTAAATTGAAACTAATTGATCAAAACCGTTATTTTGACCAAACCATAGAAGTCAAAAAACGAATTTTACTCTATTTTTTATTTATTATTAGTAATATACATTAGTATTATTATATTAAAGTTAATAATATAAGTTAATACTTATTTGTAAGACTAATAAAGTGTTTTATTATAAACCCTTAATAATAATAACTAGAAAGTTCTCCCACGCTTCGCGGTGGGCGTTGGGCGTCGGGCTTATTGTTAATAAAATTTAAATGAAAATGTAGGCTTAACGTTAAAAATAATGTTAATAAAAAAACATAAAACTAAATAAAAATAAAACGAAAAAAAAAAATTTACCGGTTGGGGTTGTCGAAAAACATAAAAGTGAATTCTCTTACGGGTTCCGATAATACCAATAGTGACAATGATGTTGTTCGCTCAAAATAGTTTCAGCTCGTCATAGTACCACAATGGTAACGAAATTCGCTATAGGAAACGATACAAAAAAACTCGGTTTTAAATACAGTTCTGTTTAAAAAACAATTATATCTGAACGTTGAAAAAAAAACTAAAAACAGCCGCGCCCACCGTATTAAGAAAAATGTTAACGAACGAAAGTTATTAAAGGAAAAACAAAATTAATATAAAATGAAACGGCTAAAAACGTATATTATATATAATATAAGGGTTGAAAATGAAAATATAAATTTTTTTTAATCGGACGAATCAGCAAGTGTCAGGCTTGTGCCTGACACTATTCCTTCGCACGACCAATTATTAGTTAATAATAATAATTTATACTATTTAATAAATAAAGATTTTTCATTTCACGTGTCGCATCCATATTTATATATATTAAAAGAAAGGGTTTATTTCATGTGAAGGTATGAATGATTTTGAATAACTGATATAAAAATGTAGGTCCCAGGAGCCTCGTCGCGCAGCGGATATACACGGACCTGTTATGTGATTTGTGTGGGAACCAAGAAACGAGATAGAGAAAACACGAACAAAGACAAAAGACAATGAAACGACACGAAATCCATAACATAGAACTCATCCCGTATTACAGACTGCATACCGAAGGAGCACACATCTCTCATCTAAGCTCACGGTCCAGGGGTCGGGAGAGCTCGTCCCGACCCGGACACCTCTCGACCTAGTTCCAGAGTTCCAACTACAAATGAAGACAAGTCTTCTATTGTCACACCCCGACCGATGGCGGAATCATCGAGGCGGACAATGGAATGATTGTTCAAAAGCACATGATAGCTAAAAGGTTGCACAATTCATTAATTAAACTTAAAGACAACAAGATCCAAATACAATACGTTCCAAATAACCTAGTATAGTTCAAAACATTGATTTATTTAACTAGGTCCATAGTTCTTAAGTGGAGAAATCTTCGGCAAGTAGTCACATATCCAAACCTGAAACATTATTTAAATCAAATGTCAACTAAAAAGTTGGTGAGTACATAGGTTTAATAATTTCGGTAAATAGTAGTTGTAATTTGTTTTGCAACTCATTGTTTATCTTGTTAAACATAGTATGTAGGATGTAACAATTATTTAATCACAATTCAAACCGAGTTTGACGCGCTTGAACAGAGCACAACAGCTAAGTCCGGTATGTTTGAATATAGTTACCCGCTATATCCGATATGATTGAATATAACACGCGGTTATATCCGAGTATGCAGTAATAAACACCCTAACCGGGTGGGCTGGTCAGGCACAATAGATTTATCAATATTACAGTTGGTTGTCTTGTGTTTAAATGTATGTACATCCAAAGAATAAGCATATAGTCTCATGTATAACACGTATAAACAATTTGATTGAGTAGCATAAAATAATGTTTCACCCCAAAGTATGTAAAAATGTAAAATAGGGGCTATGTAACTCACCTTGCAAGCGGGTATTTTTCCACGCGTGTAGGTGATAAAGATGTTGAAGTCTAAGCACGTTGAAACCCTATGTAGATAAATGGGTATCATTGTATGTTTACATGTGCGTATTAGTATTCAATTGTGTATAAGTTTATGATAGCATTCCTCAGTGGTATTAGCATAGAAGCTGGTCCAGATTTACTTGAAATTACTGATTTGATCGAAACTGTTTTATAGATGTGACAGGTATCGAAACTATGTTAAATCGAAACTATGTTCAAGTATCGAAACTATGTTCAAGTATCGAAACTATGTTCAATCGAAACTACTAGTTTCGATTGACCACAGAACTGTCGAAACTACCATCTATCGAAACTATTAGTTTCAATTGACCATTTACTCAATCGAAACTAAGTAGTTTCGATGGCCCAGACTTTAGCAAATAAAACAGTAACATTAATTTGTCCGGAAATCGATGGTTTGGAGTTGTGACTTCGAGTGGTTCAGTTTGTCTTATGATAACAGAAGGTAAAGAAACGAAGTTGAGGATTCTTACGTGGTCGTGAAGGGTCTGGTTGGCAAGGCTTTTAGTTCGAAAATACCAAGACTTGAATTCCAGAATTCGAGTTGAATTGAGCCTTATAATCTGGTCACGGCTTCACACAGGGATGGCGATTGTAATGGTGCCTTCAATTTGGAGTGAGATTGGGTGAAGGAGGGGTCGCGAGCTCGAGCAGGTCCGACTATGGCTATTTATAGCCGAGCTTGATTTCTTTGTTAAAACGTGCAATTGGGCACGTTCCGAAACTAGTCTGGACGAGACGAAACTATCCAGACATTCAACATGCGTGGAGGTGGTCTGTCGGGTGTGAATTTGAAAGTGGGTTTCTCGGCCACCAACAGGATCAGACGATCCTTATGTTGGGGAGACCAATTGGTCGGGGGGTCTGGTTCGCGTGGGAGAGACGAAGCCAGGGATGCCTGTAGCGGCTGTCGAGGTGCAGGGGACAGCCCTGTCGGGAGTTCGTCGGAAAATGGCTTTACCCGCCGGACCAACGAAGGGAGTGACCGGATAAACGATTTAGGAATTGGCAGTTTTAGTCCCTGGAGTTTGGGTTGACTTAAATTAGCCCTTGAAATAAATACGGATGGGTCCTTGTAGTTTAAATTGTCCAGAAACAGCCCCTCAACCGATTTCAGTTTTAAAACCTTCTAGTTTGATTAATTACAAAACAACCCCTGAACTTTTATTTAAATAAATTAATTTAAATTTCTTTTAAATCAAATAAATTTAAAAATGTTTTTATAAACTTATTTTATTCTTTATTATTATAAATAATTTTTATAAAAGTTATTTATCTTATTTAAATAGGTTATTTTATTAAATATACAACTTTTCAACCTTAGGTTTTTATATAAAACTTTATATTAATTTTAAAACTTTACAAGTGCGAGAACGAAAAATCCGAAACGTCACAGTCTCCCCATGTTAGAGGAATTTCGCCCCGAAATTCAACTAATGGAGGCTATGAAAAGAGATGCGGATACTTGGTGTTCATTTGGTCTTCACGTTCCCAAGTGAACTCGGGTCCACGTTTAGACTCCCAACGGACCTTGACAATGGGGATGCGGCTACGCTTGAGTTTCTTGACTTCTCGGTCCATGATTTCCACGGGTTTCTCAACAAAGTGAATGCGCACTTCATTAAGAGGGATGTGGAGATTCTCGTCGGCTAGACACTTTTTCAAATCAGATACATGGAAAGTCAGATGAACGTTGATGAGTTCTGAAGGAAGATCGAGTTTGTAGGCCACTTTTCCTACCCTTTCGAGTATCTTGAATGGACCCACATATCGAGGTGCGAGTTTTCCTTTCTTTCTAAATCGGACTACGCCCTTCCAAGGTGATACCTTTAGGAGGACCATATCCCCAACTTGAAATTCCAAGGGTTTTCGTCTTTTATCGGCATAGCTCTTTTGCCGACTCCTTGCTACTCGAATGTTGTCACGAATAAGAAAGATTTTATCGGTGGTCTCTTGGATAAGTTCGGGACCGGTGATTTGTGCTTCACCAATTTCGTTCCAACAAATCGGTGAACGACATTTTCATCCATAAAGAGCTTCAAACGGTGCCATGTTAATACTTGTGTGGTAGCTGTTGTTGTAGGAAAATTCGATCAGTGGTAGGTGAGAATTCCAATTGCCACCAAAGTCAATGACACAAGCTCTAAGCATATCCTCGAGAGTTTGGATTGTTCGCTTGGTTTGTCCATCAGTTTGAGGATGGTAAGCCGTACTTAAATCCAAACGAGTACCAAGTGCTGATTGCAATGATTGCCAAAATCAAGAAGTAAAATGCGAATCACGATCGGAGATGATGTTCAAAGGGATTCCGTGACGACTTACGATCTCATCAATGTAGATCCGAGCCAATTTCTCGACTCGATAGTCCTCACGAATAGGCAAGAAATGAGCAGACTTTGTAAGTCGTTCGATAATAACCCAGATACTATCGTGCCCACTAGAAGTGCGTGGGAGTTTGGTGATGAAGTCCATAGCAAGGTTTTCCCACTTCCACATGGGAATTTCAGGTTGTTCGAGGAGTCCGGAAGGCTTCTGGTGTTCGGCCTTCACTTTAGAACAAGTTAGGCATTTTGCCACAAAGAGGGCAATATCCTTTTTCATACTGGGCCACCAATATTGCTGACGGAGACCCACGTACATCTTATTAGCTCCGAGATGTACCGAATATCGAGTTTTGTGGGACTCGTTCATCAAAAATATACGGAGATCGTCGCGATTGGGAACCAGATATGGTCCAAGTAATACAATAGACCGTTGGCTTTGGTTTCTAACAAGAGTTCTATGCCACACGCCATCTCTTGATACATGTTTCCCTCGGTAATCGAGGTGTGTTGTGCTTTGAGAATACGGGCTTGGATATCGTTATGAATATGTACACTATGAAGCATGATACGTTCTTTACAACTCAAGGCGTCGGCTACAACATTTGCTTTGCCGGGGTGGTAGCGGATCTCGCAGTCGTAGTCGTTTAGAAGTTCAACCCATCGTCGTTGCCTCATATTAAGCTCTTTTTGATTGAAAATATGTTGGAGACTTTTGTGGTCGGTGAAAACCATGCATTTGGTGCCATATAGATAGTGTCTCCAAATTTTCAAGGCGAAAACGACAGCACCAAGCTCGAGATCATGGGTCGTATAGTTCTTCTCATGGACTTTGAGTTGACGTGATGCGTATGCAATTACTTGACCTCGTTGCATAAGAACACAACCAAGACCTTGGTTGGATGCATCACAATAAATGAAAAAGTCGTCATTACCACTAGGAAGAGTTAGAATAGGAGCAATGCAGAGCTTGTGCTTTAGAGTTTGAAAAGCTTCCTCTTGCTCGGGTCCCCACTCGTAGTGCTTACCTTTGTGAGTCAAGGCAGTGAGTGGGATCGCAATCTTGGAGAAATTTGAGATGAAACGACGATAGTAACCTGCTAGTCCAAGGAATGAACGAATCTCGGTAGGATTCTTAGGAGTACTCCAATTCTTTACCGCCTCGATCTTTGCCGGGTCCACATGAATTCCCTTATTGTTGACTATGTGTCCCAAAAATTGAACTTCCTTTAGCCAGAATTCACACTTGGAGAGCTTGGCGTATAGTTGTTCTTTCTTCAAGAGTTCCAAAATCAAACGAAGATGTTGTTCATGCTCCACTTTCGTTTTAGAATAGATGAGAATGTCGTCAATGAAAACGATCACGAACTTTTCCAAATAAGGTTTGCATACACGGTTCATAAGGTCCATGAAGACTGCAGGTGCATTAGTCAAACCAAATGGCAAGACCATGAACTCGTAGTGACCATATCTAGTCCGGAAGGTAGTCTTCGGAATGTCTTCATTGAGAACACGAAGTTGATGGTATCCGGAACGAAGGTCAATCTTGGAGAAACATGTTGAACCTTGAAGTTGATCGAAAAGATCGTCGATACGGGGTAAAGGATAACGGTTCTTAATTGTAAGCTTGTTGAGTTCACGATAATCGATGCACATTCGAAATGATCCATCCTTTTTCTTTACGAACAGCATGGGAGCACCCCAAGGTGAATGGCTCGGGCGGATGAATCCTTTAGATGAGAGTTCTTGTAATTGACTTGCGAGCTCTTGCATCTCGGAAGGTGCAAGACGATAGGGAGCTTTTGCCACAGGAGTTGCTTCGGGCACAAGGTCAATACGAAACCCTACTTGTCTAGAAGGAGGAAGGCCGGGTAAATCCTCAGGGAATACCTCGGGAAAGTCTCGAATGATCGGAATATCTTGCAATTTCTTACCCTTGTCTTTCGTGTCAACCACGTGGGCCAAGAAAGCAACATACTTCTTCCGCAAGTACTTTTGTGCTAATGTGCAAGACATGAGTTGAAGACCACTACACGGCTTTTCACCGAAAATAACTAACGTGTCACCCGAAGGGAGAGGTATACGAATGCACTTTTCGTAGCAAATAACCTCGGCATGGTGTTTGGATAACCAGTCCATGCCAATTATAATGTCGAAACTTCCCAATTGCATTGGAAGGAGATCAACGGAGAATTCATGACTATTAAGCTCGAGATTGCAGTTGCGGATAACAGAATTTATGGTAATAGATTTTCCATTTGCTATCTCCACGGAATAAGAATTGTCAAGTTTCGTTCTTTGTTTAGTAAGTCGAGATTCAAAGGCAAGAGACACAAAACTCCTATCGGCACCGGTATCAAATAAAATGGATGCATAATGATTGTTCACGAGAAACGTACCGTTTATCACGTCGTTGTTTACTTGAGCCTCATTAGCGTTTATGTTAAACGCTCGTCCATGAGGACCACCTTGATGATGAAGTTTTGGACATCGGTCACGGAAATGGTTTGGGTCTCCACATTCGTAACATGCCCGACCATTGAGAAGTGCCGGATAGTTTGGATGGTTGGTTGGAGCAGCTTGATGGACGGGAGGACGGGTACGTCAAGTAGTGACCACGTGTCCATATCGTCCGCAGCTTGAACACAATCGGCATGGTAGGTTGGCAGGATGATGGTATTTGCAGGTCTGGCATTGGGGATTCGGGCCCTGATAAGTTTTCGGGTTTTGACCCAAAGGGGCCGCTTGGATAGTAGGCACAGCGGGAGTTACGGCTGCGAAGTTTCGACCCTTGCGTTTCTTGTTGCGGTTAGAAGACTCGGGTTTTACATCTTTGACGGCCGCAAGAGTAGAAACAACCTTCTTGGAACCCTTTTTTGTTAAGGTTCCGGCTTTGACATGGTTATCGGATAGTGTAGCAGCTAGACGGATAGCAGCTTCAAGTGTAGGAGGGTTGCTTCCAAGCACAACATCTTGAATTTGCATAGGCAGGCCGCCTATGTATTTTTCAATCCCCCGAGCAAGGGGAGTGATCATATGAGGCACCAGCAGACTTAGTTCTTGAAACCGAGTGGTGTAGGCCAGATTATCCCCGCTGTCCTGGGCAAGATCCCAAAACTCAGCCTCGAGCTTCCTCATTTCATTCCGAGGACAGAATTCATCAGTCATGGCCTTCTTCAGATCATCCCATGATAAGGATGTAGCAACCTCAGCACCACGAGTGCGTTTCTCACCGTTCCACCAGGTGAGGGCTCTCTTTTGGAGTACACTTGTAGCATAACGAACCCGAAGATTATCGGGACAGTCGCTGTTTAGGAATGTGCTTTCCATGCTTTCATACCATTGAAGTAGGCCGGTAGCACCTTCAGTCCCGAAGAATTTTGTAGGATGGCACGAGTTAAAGTGCTTAAACGTGCAGTGAGGCGGGTTGGTACCACCGTTTCCTTGGATGTTGTGAGACCCATCACTGTTGTTATTGGCCTGGGTCATTTGTCCCACCAGTTGGGCAAGGAGAGTAGCAAGATCCGGGTTGGAAGTGCTAGAGTTTGCACGTCGAGTAGGCATTCTAACACCAAAAGACAATGATATTTTAGATAAGATGGATATATGAGTTATAGCGGGAAATAGTGTAAGCAGAAAAACGGGATTCATCATGACGCGTGCCAGTGCATGTGTATTTATTCAAAGTTGATGGGGGAAACTAAGCCATCTATTCCGGATAGAACATGATGTTATAGATCATTATTCACGTAATAGGAATTGCCGGGACTTGCATGCACTACAAATCGTTATTACGTGTGCACCCGTAATAATGATTTGCTTTGCATGTTCGTCTAGTTCTTCCTATCTTGCTATAATGTCCCCAAATTTTGAGTTTAAGTTCGGATCGTATCCTTGCGAATACATCGACGTATCAACGTTAAATAATTCCTCAAAACTTTCAAAGAGACATGCTTTAGCCTATAGGTAAACACTCACTTCAGGAATTCCCAGGAAAGCATACGGGTCCGTTTATTTGGATTTATACGAAATGCTTTCCTAGACAGAAAACCCAATGTACAGGTGTCACCCTTCCAGATTGCACGTGTCCTTTACTGGTTTCAATAAATTAAGTCGTTGACGAGATTTTCAAGATTTTAATAGAATTGAGAGTTTATGTGTATAAAATGTGTAGGAATGTTGCAATTAATACGGATTAGGAAAGAGTATGGATAAAGATGGGTAGTGTATTTGTTTGCATAAGTTTGTTTGTCAAATATGTATGTGAAGTATGTATCATGTATCAAAGTCTTGTATGTATGTGTATAAGTCTCATGTACCAAACTCGGGAAAATTCAAATAATACCTAACTACAAATAATTCACGTAGCAATTAATCATTTAGCACATAACACATAAAGGGAGTCCTAGGGTTATAGTCTAGGTCATCGTGTCTAATAACCTAATTCCCTATAACCATGGCTCTGATACCAATCTGTCACACCCCGACCGATGGCGGAATCATCGAGGCGGACAATGGAATGATTGTTCAAAAGCACATGATAGCTAAAAGGTTGCATAATTCATTAATTAAACTTAAAGACAACAAGATCCAAATACAATACGTTCCAAATAACCTAGTCTAGTTCAAAACATTGATTTATTTAACTAGGTCCATAGTTCTTAAGTGGAGAAATCTTCGGCAAGTAGTCACATATCCAAACCTGAAACATTATTTAAATCAAGTGTCAACTAAAAAGTTGGTGAGTACATAGGTTTAAAAATTTCGGTAAATAGTAGTTGTAATTTGTTTTGCAACTCATTGTTTATCTTGTTAAACATAGTATGTAGGATGTAACAATTATTTAATCACAATTCAAACCGAGTTTGACGCGCTTGAACAGAGCACAACAGCTAAGTCCGGTATGTTTGAATATAGTTACCCACTATATCCGATATTATTGAATATAACACGCGGTTATATCCGAGTATGCAGTAATAAACACCCTAACCGGGTGGGCTGGTCAGTCACAATAGATCTATCAATATTACAGTTGGTTGTCTTGTGTTTAAATGTATGTACATCCAAAGAATAAGCACATAGTCTCATGTATAACACGTATAAACAATTTGATTGAGTAGCATGAAATAATGTTTCACCCCAAAGTATGTAAAAATGTAAAATAGGGGCTATGTAACTCACCTTGCAAGCGGGTATTTTTCCACGCGTGTAGGTGATAAAGATGTTGAAGTCTAAGCACGTTGAAACCCTATGTAGATAAATGGGTATTATTGTATGTTTACATGTGCGTATTAGTATTCAATTGTGTATAAGTTTATGATAGCATTCCTCAGTGGTATTAGCATAGAAGCTGGTCCAGATTTACTTGAAATTACTGATTTGATCGAAACTGTTTTATAGATGTGACAGGTATCGAAACTATGTTAAATCGAAACTATGTTCAAGTATCGAAACTATGTTCAAGTATCGAAACTATGTTCAATCGAAACTACTAGTTTCGATTGACCACAGAACTGTCGAAACTACCATCTATCGAAACTATTAGTTTCAATTGACAATTTACTCAATCGAAACTAAGTAGTTTCGATGGCCCAGACTTTAGCAAATAAAACAGTAACATTAATTTGTCCGGAAATCGATGGTTTGGAGTTGTGACTTCGAGTGGTTCAGTTTGTCTTATGATAACAGAAGGTAAAGAAACGAAGTTGAGGATTCTTACGTGGTCGTGAAGGGTCTGGTTGGCAAGGCTTTTAGTTCGAAAATACCAAGACTTGAATTCCAGAATTCGAGTTGAATTGAGCCTTATAATCTGGTCACGGCTTCACACAGGGATGGCGATTGTAATGGTGCCTTCAATTTGGAGTGAGATTGGGTGAAGGAGGGGTCGCGAGCTCGAGCAGGTCCGACTATGGCTATTTATAGCCGAGCTTGATTTCTTTGTTAAAACGTGCAATTGGGCACGTTCCGAAACTAGTCTGGACGAGACGAAACTATCCAGACATTCAACATGCGTGGAGGTGGTCTGTCGGGTGTGAATTTGAAAGTGGGTTTCTCGGCCACCAACAGGATCAGACGATCCTTATGTTGGGGAGACCAATTGGTCGGGGGGTCTGGTTCGCGTGGGAGAGACGAAGCCAGGGATGCCTGTAGCGGCTGTCGAGGTGCAGGGGACAGCCCTGTCGGGAGTTCGTCGGAAAATGGCTTTACCCGCCGGACCAACGAAGGGAGTGACCGGATAAACGATTTAGGAATTGGCAGTTTTAGTCCCTGGAGTTTGGGTTGACTTAAATTAGCCCTTGAAATAAATACGGATGGGTCCTTGTAGTTTAAATTGTCCAGAAACAGCCCCTCAACCGATTTCAGTTTTAAAACCTTCTAGTTTGATTAATTACAAAACAACCCCTGAACTTTTATTTAAATAAATTAATTTAAATTTCTTTTAAATCAAATAAATTTAAAAATGTTTTTATAAACTTATTTTATTCTTTATTATTATAAATAATTTTTATAAAAGTTATTTATCTTATTTAAATAGGTTATTTTATTAAATATACAACTTTTCAACCTTAGGTTTTTATATAAAACTTTATATTAATTTTAAAATTTATAAAACTCTAATTAGTTTAAATCCGTAAAATAAAATACCTATTTGTATAAAACCAAATAAAACTCTTACGCTTTATTAAAATAGAGAATGATTACACGATAATTATAATACAAGTGCGAGAACGAAAAATCCGAAACGTCACATCTATTTATAGGGGAAGGAACATTACCTGCGTAGTTGTCTAAGTACCAAGGGTTTGGTCATGCGTACTTGACAAGTACGCAGGACCAAACTGGTGTGCAGGCTAAGTACTCAGGAACACCCTCTTGCGTACTAGCCACGTACACCGATACATAGAATTTAAGCTATAGTTACAAAAACATGCTTCTACAAACTCCCTCTTAACTATAGCATCAAATTCTATCTATATCTAACATTGATATACATCAGTTTACAAAGAATGTCCTAACAGACTCCCTCTAAACTAATGACATCAAGTGTCTTCTGGTGAGACTTGATCTTCTGGCATTCCACTTGAGATCTTCAAATCTTCAAACTTCAGTCTTCAGTTGTTGAGTGATGCACACGACTCCCTCATAACTGTAGCTTTCATTGTAGACCAAACCATGTGCTTCAATAGGAACCAACTAACCAAACACAACTCATTGTAGTTCATCCTCTCAGCGGTAGCAACCTCCACCCTGACTTTGAATTCCTCCAAATCAGCTGGCATATGATAGAGAGTTTGAATTTCCAATAACCTATATCAAACTAATCAGCTCCCATAGGAATTCCAGTAAGATAAACTTAAGTCTTCAACCAGATGTGTCCAACTCTATCCTGTATCTTCATGAGTCAACCAAATTCACGAAGATGTTCATTTCCAATATCCCCTTTCAGTTTAAGCTCCATCTTACTAGACCAGAAACAAGGGTATGTTTCCTATCCCATCGGCCAATGATAAACGGTTCCATCTTCAACTAATAATCCAACGGATATCCAGCTTCATCTTGAAAACACTTGATATAATCAAACACAAAATCATGCTCAGCAGTGATCACTTTATATCCAAAGTCCAACATTCTTCAATTAGATCTTCATTCCTGGTTTACACCTCCTAATCTGTATACGTTCACCGCGGTGAAGTTCCATAACTAGGTTGTCTATCTGGATTCCGCCCAGATCCCAAATGAGAAATCCCATCATAACTGAATCACATCAAATCTTGAACACAGGCTTGACCAATGAGCATGAAAAATATAGTTTACACGAGAAATCATAGTTGAGATCCATGTTACGTCAAAGAGGTATATATATAGGAAGTACCAACGGCTTTTCCACCACCTCTTTAATGTCTCATGAATACTAGATTTTATCCCCCTCATTTCTATGTAAACTATGACCAGCGTCATCATCACTTCACTCAAATCCTCAAAAAGCACAACTAGCTAACTCCAGGGTTTTATTCTTTTATTTCTTTGCAAAGATCCAAAACAGCAAATCCATGGGTTCAAGTTGTTCCAGTATTCATTCCCTATTAAATAAGTACACCGGATACTCGTAGCCTACATATTCAGGTTTGAATACCTAAACAAGATGATTCTTTTTCCAAAAGTCCCAAAGCAGCCACATCTTCACAAATAGAACGAGACCTTTAGCCAATGACGACTAATGTATTGAAAAATACATCTATTTATCGTTTAGAGTTTTTATAATTTTCGTATAGTTTCGTTGCGTTTTCGTAGTTAGATTAGTTCCTTTTGATAGTTTGTGTTTGTGCAGGTCCCGGTTGCTGAAAGGAGCCAAAAACAGTCAAAATATGCTGAAAAGAGTAAACGGTTGGAATCGGGTCGAGTTGGAGCTGAACGGGAACGGAAAATAGAGAAAATCTGACAGAAACAGGTTTACGCGCCACGCGACACCCCTTAGGAAGGAGGATACGCGCAACGCGTAGCCTTGGAATTGTAATGCCCAGTAGTGAAGGCGCCGCGCCACGCGACGCCTAGGTGGTATACCTGTCGCGCGACGCGACGGGTGTTATTTTCGGCCCAGTTTGTTACTGCTGCAGAATTGTTGCTGCAAATCATATATAAACATCTTAAAGTTAAAGTTTAACCTAGTTACGAAGAGGGTTTCTTGAGGGCGAATTTTGCAGCAAGTATTAGGATTTTTGAAGCATTCTAACTCGCGGGAATCACTCGGTTGAAGACGGAAGCTTATGAAAGAAGAACATTCGGGTTTTATCATCCGGTTTTCCTTATTCTTGTGTTTTCATTCTTTTGATCATGAATTCCTTTGTCAAACATTATGCTTTGATTTTTATTACCATGATGCTTGGCTAAAACTCTTGAACTACCTAGATTAGATGAAAGATTGAATAAAGTTTGGATTTTTATGGATTTTATTGTGTTTATGGATTAATCTCAAAAAGTAACAAACTTTGGAACTTCTAATTTGGTGCATATGCGTATCTAGCTTTGATTGTTGATTGTTTACTGTTTTACACAAACTTTGGTGAATGTCTTTCATGTAATGGGTTTGTGTTGATTATCGAGTCTTTGCGGGTTCGGGAATCTTTGGGTAAATTGGCGACTAGCCTTAAAAACAGTAACTAAAATACAATTAAAACTAGGTTTTCTGCTTAACTTGTCGCTGAGAGGCTCGAGTTTGTTAGAAGGTCACGGTTTAACATATAGCTAAGATAGGTTTTGAGAGAAGCCGGTCTTAGTTCCCTAGTCATTCTCGTGTCTGTTAAACCAAGTTAGAACCCATAGTTGCCTTAGACTTCCGTGCTGAGAGGTAGGTTGTCATGTTAGGGCACTTTTAGAGACGTTAGAGGACTGAGAGGAAGTCTAACAACCAGTGTTCATAACGGCTTCGTAGAGTCTCCTAGGTTTCTTCCTGAGAAGGGTCGGGAGGTCTTAGCTGAGATTTCTTAGGGTTTAGTACACAAAGATCCTGGTTCCATAGCACTTTAATACCATTAGAAAGTCCATTCCTAAATCAATCCGGATTCTAGTCTAGGTAGTCATTCATCTCTACTGAATTCAACCTTAATCTATTTCGTACTTTAGCTTAGTTAACTTTAAATTCAATTCTAGGATTTTTAGTAAAAACCCCCCCTCAAAAAATAAAAATGGTTAGTGTCGTGTCCGTGTCAGTCTAGGTCTAGATAGAGTCGTTAGCGTAATTTAACAGAGTCTCGTGGGTTCGATATCCGGACTTACTTAGCTTTACTAAAGTCGATCGGTTCACTTGCCGGTTAGTAGTAGTGTAGTTTAAGAGAGTCTAGAGTATTACTTAGTGTCTAGATCCAGGATAATTTAGTTTACTTTTACTAGATTACTTTTAGCACATCAACGACCCAATTGCTCCCATTAGTTCAGCATGCATACCCTACTAAATAAGTATCACGTATACTCGTAGCCTATATTTTTAGGTATAGACCGTTAAACAATGTATGACAAGTGGTATCATCCAACAAAAATCTCGTCCGTGTTTTGCCAAGCCACATCGTATATAAATTCTTGTTCGGAAAAACCAAAACTACTATCTTCTCAAAAATAGCCCGAAACACGCGTGCAAATGATCTCTAAAAATTTTGGCCAAGAAAAGTTTTCCCGCTAAATTTTTTTTTTTTTTTTTGAATCCCAGATGCTAGTTCATGCGTACTTAGTAAATACGCACATAAAGGGTGCTCATGCGTATTTAGTAAATACGCAAAGCCAAAATGCACATGTGTACATGCTAAGTACGCAGAGTCAAATACTCATGTGTACTTAACAAGTACGCACGACAACTTCTATTGCGTACTTAGTAAGTACGCAGGACAAAACCCATGCGTACTTATTAAAAAGTAACAGAGTTCCTGACGGATCTTGAGGAGAATTCTCAAAAAGTGATGGATCTGAGAAATTGATGCTTCCAAAAGCTTAGAAATCATCATCTAACAAACCCTTAACCTTCCAAACACCAAATGAAGTGATAACAAACTCAGATTTAAGGATTTTTGCAAGAAAAAGTAGCGAACTTTTATAACTCAGATCTGCTCAAAAACCCTAAAACCCGAAACTGGAACACAAATCAACGAACACCAAGGCTCTGATACCACTTGTAGGTCCCAGGAGCCTCGTCGCACAGCGGATATACACGGACCTGTTCTGTGATTTGTGTGGGAACCAAGAAACGAGACAGAGAAAACACGAACAAAGACAAAAGACAATGAAACGACACATAATCCATAACATAGAAGTCATCCTGTATTACAGACTACATACCAAAGGAGCACACATCTCTCATCTAAGCTCACGGTCCAGGGGTCGGGAGAGCTCGTCCCGACCCAGACACCTCTCGACCTAGTTCCAGAGTTCCACCTACAAATGAAGACAGGTCTTCTATTTATAGGGGAAGGAACATTACCTGCGTACTTGTCTAAGTACGCATGGTTTGGTCATGCGTACTTGAAAAGTACGCAAGGCAAAAGCCTTGTGTACTTACTAAGTACGTAGGACCAAACTGGTGTTCAGGCTAAGTACTCAGGAACACCCTCCTGCGTACTAGCCACGTACACATATACATAGAATTTAATCTATAGATACAAAAACATGCTTCTACAAAAAAATCAAACGTTAAGATCAAACCTGATTATTTTAAGGGTGAAAATTTAATGTAGAAGGTAAAATTGGAATAATGTACCTTTGTTTACTTTTTACAAGTTCCCTTATTTTTTTAAAACAAGTATAACTTTTTTATACGGTATTATTTTTTATAAAAATTACACCATAAAATCGATAATTTTATTCTCTTTATTTTGAGTATAGTCATGCTATACTTTTACTTAAAAAATAAACCGACTTTTTAAAATAAAATGTTGATTTTTTGTGCGTATAACATGCGTGATTATGATCATATGATTACGAGTATAGCATGCATGATTATGTATATAACATGCTTGATTATGTGTATGCGTTATTATAAAATATGTGTGATTATGTGTATAACATACGTTATTATGGTAATGCATTATTATAAAATATATGTGATTATGGTCATGCGTTATTATAAACAAGCGAAATTATCATTTTAAATCGGTGTTATTATTATTTTAAACATTCGTTTTTAATTATTTATAAAACATGTGTTATTATTATAACGCGTATGGATATAGACCTTGCCCACTTAACACGTGTCACATGCTGGAGCCTTCGTACGTTAAAATCTATTTGTACAATATCCGACCTGTATATATATAGATTTATTTATTTAATTGTTTATTTATTCAGTAGACCTACCAATGGATAAGTTCAATTCGTTGGTATTTATAATACTTTTTATAAAGTTATCTGTTGTAAAAAGTACACAAAAATACAAAAAAAAAATAATAAATCTACAAATATAAGTTATATATATATGTAGTGTATAGAAATCAAATTTATATTTTTTTTGATAAATTAGAAATTTGAGAAACGTTATAATAAAACGCATATATACACCCATATATATATTAACATTTTATGTATTCATCCGTCTGTTTAACCAATAAATTTGTCTTGGTATTTTCAACAAATATGAAATGTTGTGTGTACTAAAGATATTTGGGTTAAAGAGGTCAAGCACCATCAAAATAAAACAAAACAAAACAAAGAAGTTAAAACAATTTTAAGTCTTCGACTAGTCTATTATTTGCACATATATGGTGTTGTCTTTTTAATGAAAAATGATAAATAAAATTAAAATGGGGGATATATTATTGGCATTTATAAAAGGAAAGACAATGAGTAGTCGATGAGTGTAGAATTGAAGAATTAAATAATGATGAACCAGGAAGAAGAAAGTAAGAATAAGCAAGCAGACGAAGATGATCACGAAAACGACATGGTGATGCCGGGTTTTAGATTTCATCCAACGGAGGAAGAGCTTGTTGAGTTCTACCTTCGCCGTAAGGTAGAGGGCAAGAGATTCAATGTGGAACTTATCACTTTTCTTGATCTTTATCGTTATGATCCTTGGGAGCTTCCTGGTATACTTTCACTTAACTTTTTCTATCTTCAACATATATAAATTTCTCTCTTTTTTCCCTTTTCTAATTAACTAATTCTTCCTCTACTTTTTTTTTTTTTATTTTCAAATTTTTTTCCTCTACCTATTTATTCAATCTGTTATATGCTTTTGATCATCCTTATTTCACTTGAATTCTCCATTACTTTAACCTAAATTGCAAAGCTTCATAAGCATAACCACCATGCCCAATCAACATCTGCTGGATTTCTTTTCTAGCTTATAATGGGGATGTGGGTGTACGGTTTTCCTTCATAATTTTTGTGGGTTACATTTTTTAGGTCTTTTCTACTTCAGTTTTGCAAAATGATGTGTTTTTTAATTATACATAGTCATCATTATGGTCATCATAGCACCATTTACTTCATTTTCCTGTTAATTAAGGAGGCTTTGGGTGTGTGGTTTTGCCTCATATTTTTGGGCTTTTTCTAGGATTTGGATATTTCGGTTCTTAGATTCTTTTATAATCGAATGTCACGAAATTTTGTGTTCATCATGTTCATAAATCACCATGACTATGTGGTCTTTCTTGGCTATTTGTATGAGTATATCATGGAATTAAGTGGCTTGTGGTTATTATGATTCTTTACTAATTTGATTTTGCAAAATTATGTGTTCATCATCATAAGGACATATCTTCAAGAGCATCTTTTTTTCTCAGCTAATGATCATGATGTGAGTGTGTGGTTTAACTTCTTCACCATTTCTGTAATTTGCTAGATTTGGGTTAATGTTTATCTTTAATGGTATTTTGCAATAATATGTGGGAGGTGTGGACTTTGTTTTCTTGCTGATTTCCCATTTCAATTCTGTCAACATTCATCATCTTTTCCAGTTTTATGAATCTTGTTTGTGGTCATAAAACACTATATTGTGGGTGTTTCTAATATCTAATTAATGGTTATGGTCATTTCTCTTTGTTTTTAGTTATTTTCTAGGAATCAAGAAACGTACCCAACTATTTGTTCAATACACAATGTTCTATTTGTAGCCTGATTTTCCATTTTGACTTATCTTGACATGTGGACTTGTATAATTTGATTAGACAAAGATGTTTACCATTCAAATTGTTATACATAAAGATTTATAATTTGCTTCTTTTATTTTAGCTTTGGCAGCAATTGGAGAGAAAGAATGGTTTTTTTATGTTCCACGAGATAAGAAGTACCGAAATGGGGATCGGCCAAACCGTGTTACAACTTCAGGCTATTGGAAAGCTACCGGAGCTGATAGAATGATAGGAACTGAGTATTTCAGGTCAATAGGGTTAAAGAAAACCCTTGTTTTCTACTCAGGGAAAGCTCCCAAAGGCATTCGAACAAGTTGGATCATGAACGAGTATCGCTTGCCTCAGCATGAAACTGAGAGGTTACAAAAGGTACCAAGTTCTCTTAGTAAATTGTAATTCTACTCATCTTAAGCAAACAACCAAACATACTATCAAAAATCTCACTCCAATAGTTATATCAAAGATCATAAAGAGTGTGTACCCTGAGAGACCTCCGCCTAAATAATTCTACTAATCTTGCTTAGCAAATAAAAAATAAAAAAATTGAACCTTTTTTTTTCTAAAAAAACAAACCAGGGATCCAACACTATATAATCCTAGAAACCTCAAACCCTAATAATTTCTTTTTTTAACGACCAACGAATACTATAAGCCCGGTCAACCAGGTAAACCCAATGGCGAAAAGCCACCCACAGCCGCGAACCCAGCCTGCCCACAATTACAAGGGAAACCCACCACCCAAAAGGCCCACTGTGATAAAACCTCTGTCCCATCTGAGCATATTGTACCAGGTGAGTCTCGAACTCATGACCTTCACATTGGATAGTCATGGGGATGCCTCCTCCCAAACCAAGAAACCCTAATAATTTCAACATATATTTTTTGCATCAAAATTACCATAAAAACATCCATTTGGAGAACATGAAAACCAACCTTGATCAAAACAAGGTAGTTAGTTCTATAAATTGCACGATGGATTGAACTTATTTTATAAATAGAATGAACGGAAATGAATGCTTGCAATTGTTTTTTATTATAGTTTGTACCTTTGTGGGGGATATATATCTCAACTCATAACAACATTTAAAGTGAAGCTTGACCAGCTGACCAATATCACCGCTAGCTTTAAATGCTTGAATCTTTCTATTCATCATCAATTCATCATCATCACCGCTAGTTTTAAATGCATGTTATAATAATGAAAATTTATTATTTTGTCTTTTTTGCAGGCTGAGATTTCACTTTGTAGGGTTTACAAACGAGCTGGAGTAGAAGACCACCCATCTGTCCCTCGCACTCTCCCAACAACTAGGGCTACGTCATCAAGACCATCCAATGCCGATAAGAGACCACATTATTCCAATCAAAATGATGACAAAATGAGTGATCAAACAAGTGGTAGTAGCACCACGGACATTGTTGGAACCGCTCTAGGCCTTTCAAACACCATAACTCCCTCTAATTACAACAACTATCTTACTTCATTTCCAAACATCTCACAAACACCCTCGTTAATCCCTGCGCCCACCACTGTGGATGATCTCCATAGAATCATAAGTTATCAACAAGCTTCGGTTAATCAGGCGGCTTTTCATATTCAGAATTATCATAAACTTTCTAATAATATGCTTTTACAACCACAACCCCAACAGCAACAGCAACAGCAACAGCAACAACAACAACAAAAGCAACAGCAACAGCAACAAGCGCTTCTTGCTCTTAATAACTTGGCAGGAGATGTTCAAGTGGCTTTTCCAGACAGGCTATGGGAATGGAATCCAATGCCGGGTGAAGGAAGCAAAGATTACACCAACCCTTTCAAGTAATTATAATAATAATGCAACTTACTTAGTAATATTAAGAGACAATTATTCTTATATATTGAAATTTATAAGTATGTGTTATATATGAGAGGAATATATCATATATAATTATAAGCTAGCTAATTGCATGTACTTGTAGCATGTCTTAGCTGATCACAAGTTAGTACTAATTCATAATACGATGTACAAGATAGATTTGGCATCCTATCTAGGAATTTAGGAATTTGGTACCCCATTTGTAGTTTGTACTGTTGTAGCTCTTACCTAAGGTTACTCTACGTACAAGCTTTATATATGTATAATATGTACACTGGCAGACTTTGGAACAAGATGAAATAAAACGTAACTTCATAAAATCAAAGTTAAAAATTAATGGAACTTTGATATTGTATGAAACTATTAATGCTTTTATGTTTTTTCTTTGATCATGTGCATATCTAGTGTCATTTGTTCTAACCATGCATATTATTTAATTAGCTGTATTCATAATGCATATCGGTGTTTTTCAAATTGCCGCTTAACATATTTTGTTACGTAGGGTTTTTTTTTTTGTTCTTTCCATCTTTATCTGCATATCATATTTCTATAGTTTATGAGTTTACTTTACTTTACAACAAATGTGTATATTATCATAATAGGGGGAAGTCTCAATTCAGAACGCTAAATATTACAAGAATATGAGGAACAAAATGAATCATTTATTTTTTTTAATCTTACAAAATTTTAAAATATAAGAAAATAATAGATATGCAATGTTTATTCGTCTCTCATGAAATTTATAAAAAAATGAACAAATTTTGTTTATTTATACAACCTACACATGTGTAATTCATGTGTAGGATGTATACGTTATTTTACCAACACATAATCTGCACATGTGTAGCTAACTTTAAAATGTATAAAAACATATCAAAAAAATTTTTTAATGATTTTTATGTACATAATATGCATAATCATACACATGTGTAGGTAACTATTTATATATATATATATATATATATATGTATATATGTATGTATATATACAGACACACACACACATATACAGGGCGTTAATCGTACAAAGGGCACTTAGTGTACGAAGGCTCCCCAATCGTTAATTTGATATTATCTAAGACTTTAAATCACGCGGTGACATAAACATAATTATCTAGAAAACAATAAACAAGCGTTAAGTTAAAAAAGGGTATCAAATTCAATTTGTATCAACATGCGTCAAAACCGATCTCTATAAAAAACGTCGTCGACAACTTGAAATCACGTTCACCCTTATTTGGCATATCAAATTCAAGTATGTAATCACATTCATCCTTATTTGTACGATCAAGGATGTTGATTTGTATAAGTTTTATTACGCATACGTAATAACTTAAGTCTGAGGTTTATTATACATACGTAATCACACATATTGATTTGTATAAGGTATTTTACACATACGTATTCTCGCAATTCTGAGGGTTTATTGCACATACGTAATCACTCATGTTGTTTTGTATGACGTTTATTACGCATACGTAATAATGCAAGTTTGAGGTTTATTACCTGTACGTAATAATGCAATTTTGTATGAGGTTTATTATGCATACGTAATCACGCATGTTGACTTGTATGAGGTTTATTACGCATACGTAATCACGCAAGTCTGAGGTTTATTACGCATATGTAGTAACGTAAGTCTTAGGTTTATTGTGCATATGTGTATATATATGTCTGGTAATCACGCAAGACTGGGGTTTATTGAGATTGTAAGTTTATAGCAAATGCGAAATTATAATGCATTTTTAATTAATTACGCATGTATAATTAATAACTGGTAACATGCCAAAAGTATCCTCGCTCTAAAAATTAAAAGGAACACGCGACGCGCTGCTTATCCTTAGTACGCTTCGTACAAGACATTTGTAATTCAGACTTCATATATATATATATATATATGTATATATATATACATATATATATATAACATTCTTTTGGGTTTATAACTGGATGCACTATTGAAACTATTCTTTCAGTAAATAGGTAAAACATCACATAATATTAATCAATTTTTTTAAATATTATATTAAAGTTACACAAAGTTTTTTTTTTAAATATTAAAATTGTTTAAACTTAAGTGACTTAAATAAAATATATATGTATCTTTGTTATTTTTTAATAATTATATTTTTTTTAATTTATCTTAAATTAAAAATTATGAAACTTGATTATTATTTAATAATTTTTTTCTTCACTATTATCTCTTAATTTTTGTTTATTTAAATACTAAAAATAACTAAATAATAATTAAGGTTCATACATGTTTTATTTTTTAAAAAACAATATTTATAAAAATAAAGTTTACAAGATTAAAATGCCTCAAGTTACTTTAAATGATAATTTTATTTTATTTTTATTTTTTTTTGAGTGAATTTAGTGAAATATTTGAAAATTTGGTTTATTATGTGAAGTTAATAAATAACACAAAATTGTTCAATAAGTTAGTAAATAAATTAAAAGCCTCTTTCCAAATTATTATTAATTATCTTAATCTAGTTTCTCATGCTTTAACATTCTATCATCAGCTTTTAACCATAAGCTTAATTGTCAATGAAAACTCATACATCTATATGACTATGTTTACATCCAAAAATATAATTTGTACGAGTTTGAGAACCGATTTTCACAAATATAAAGCCAAGTGAAGACATAATCCATACAGAAAAGATGGAAGATGAAAGTGAATATGTGTGGAGTGTGTGTGTGTGTGTCAGTATGTGCAAGTCTTAGTTGACAACTAACTGCTACATTCTTTCTAGGGATCTGGTCTAGTTTAATGCGGGGAAGCAGAGCTGAAAGTCTTCTGTAAGTTAGGGTGGAACCATTATTGCTTCCCACCATGGGCCCCGATGCCGCATGGTTGTGGTCGTGTTTCTTCTTCCTTTAGTTTTAATATATTTATATATTAAAAAGGGAAAAATATCATTATCTAAAATAGACATTCAAATTTAACCGGCTCATATATGGACATTACACACATTAGCCGGCTAAGCTTACTCGGCTTGAATATCCGTTTCAAATTCCTTTTTGCAGTATACGAACCAACCGGATTGCGATATGTGGCCGGCTGGCGCTTTTTTAAAGCTTAGCCGAGAAACTAAATAGACTTAGCTGGAAAAAGTAAATGTTTACCCAACAAAAACCATGTTCTTAAAAAACAATATTTTAAAGTTTAGTCGGCAAACTTAGAAGGTGTCACAAAAGTGGACACTCTCGACACACATGTAAAATCCCTATTCGTTCACATATGTCATCGAAATCGAAATCAAAAAGAGAAGAATCATCTACTCGTTTTGAGCCTACATATGAGTCAACAAGTTTCCCGGCTAAACCTTCTAAATTTTGTGACACCTTCTAAGTTTGTCGGCTAAACCTTAAAATGTTATTTTTTAAGACATGGTTTTTGCTGGGTAACCATTACTTTTGCCAGCTAAATCTTTTTAGTTTGCCGGCTAACCTTTTTAAGTTTGTCGGCTAAGCCTTAGAAAAGCGTCAGACAGCTATAGCAAGCTATTAGCCGGCTTAGCCGGCGCTTTTTTAAGGCTTAGCCGGCCACGTGTCGCAATTCGGTTGGTTCGTACACTGCAAAAAGGAAGTGGCACGGAATTTAAAATCGGCCAAGCTTAGCCGGCTAATGTAAGTAATGTCCATTTATGAGCCGGCTAAATTTGGGTTTCCATTTTAGATAATTTTTTTAATAAAATGTTCATTTTGATATTTTTCCCTAATAAAAATGGCAAGGGAATTAATAAATAAACAAAAGAAAAGATTTCAAAATATGTTTTTACTATTAAGATAATTATAATCTGATATTCCAAGCAACAATTTGCATAATCATTATATTAAGACTCTTAAAATAATGTATAGTTTTCTATATGTGAAAAAAACATTATTTATTTATGATGTGATTTACGTTATCTTTATTTTATTGGTGCTTAGTTTCAGTTGCCTTTGACTAGCATGACTCAAATCACTGAGTTGTTACAAGACATCACGCGTCTTCTGCATATAAACGATTTAATTATTAAAAGAGTAAATCTTAGTTTTTGTCCCTGAGATTTATTACTATTAACATTAACAGGTTTGGTCCCTGCTTAACAGTATGGGTCCCTAATGTTACATTTTTTAACAGTTACCATCCCTGGCCCTAACGTCCGTCTATTCTTCCGTTAGTTCCCCCTCATGTGCCCCTCACGTGAGGGGTATTTTTGTCTTTTTGCCTTATGTAATTTACTTAAATTTTCTAATTTTAAGATTTAACAGCAAAATCATTTGTAACCTGCAATTTTGTTGAAGAACAGCAAATCAACATAATTTGTCTTTTTCTAGACCAGCAAATCTACATGATTAAAACCCATTGTGGGTTGCCATGACTCAGATCTCACTTAAAACTCAAAATCAAAATATTTTGAACAACATCATCCCCGTCTCCGTATGTAGACCTGCAATTTGGAGAAATAAATCAACATCATCGTCTTCATATGCAGACCTGCAAATCAACATCATCGTCACCATCCAACACCTCAGATCCGGCGAAATAAAAACCCTTATCCACCACCTCAGATCCGTCTCGCTAACCTAATCGACGAGACGACAATCATCTCCCTCGTTTCTACAGTTTTAGCTTCGGATGTTATGATGATTTGAGAGGGAATAGCGAAGGGTTTATGCGTCTGTTTCATCAGGGCTACTCGCCGCCGGCTCCACCGCCGCATCGACCCTAGATTGAAACTTGAAAGCACATAATCGATGAAATAATCAACAATGTCAAAGAAAAGCTTTGAGATCGTTTAGAATCCACCGAGATAGATAATAACTGTCTCCGATCCACAAGAGTTTGACGCCAACGAACTAGGGTTTCAAGACCATAACCATAGCCAAACACCCTTCGCACTGTTGAACCAAGAACAACATCAAAGCAATTTAACTCAGAATGTGAGTTGTTCGGGTAGGCCAGGGGTGTGAGATTTGTGAACTTGGGATAAATGTTACAGGCGATGGTGGCAGGGTTGTTTTTTGGGAGTTGACGAAGATGAAGGCCGATTCAGAAGAAGGGAAAATAGTAATTGATGTGAAAAGACAAAAATACCCCTCGCGTGAGGGGCACGTGAGGTGAAATTAACGGAATAATGGACGGATGTTAGGGCCAGGGATGAAAACTGTTAAGAAATGTAACATCAAGTACCCATAATGTTAAGGAGAAACTAGATGTGATAATAGTAACAAACCTCATGAACGAAAAGTGCAGTTTACTCTTATTAAAAAAGTTACTAAAATAGCTTACGGATAGTTTTATGTGCACTTTCATTTCATTCTTCTTTATTTTTATTTTTTTTTTAGCCAAAATTCATTTAATGTCTACTAACTTTAGTTTAGTTATTGATGTTAGGATGAAAGGGTGGGATGAGGATTCGAGCACGCGTGTTAAGTGACATGTTCCTTTTACGGGTTTGTGATGTAAAACGATTTTATTATTTGGCTCTTATAATCATTTATCTAATTATTAAATAATCAATTGTTTTATTTATTTATTATTAACCTATGGTTAGTAATTAGTTGATGGGTCTAATTACTATTAATGGGTTTCCCCTTAAGTATACATATATAAAGAGAGATAATTATATGGAATTGACTAATTAATCAGTTACCACTAACACCAAATCCGTCCATCTCTCTCTCCAATAACCGTGAGTTCTAACGAACTCACCTTAACCATCCTAACCGTACACCCTAAACGGGAACCCGATCTTCCTAGCGAATCATGACATTTTCCCTCTCTATGGTTAGCTTATCAGGTATGTACTATATTATTGTTTTCCATTATCATGTCACAAGAACTGATCAACATGTGGTATCAAAGCATATGTTGATTAATCAGTTCTTGTTTCTTTCCCTAAACTGAAATTAAAATCGGAGAACATTTTTTTGTTCAAATCGTATGAAAAAGTGTGCTTAACAGTTTCACGGTTTCCATTTTTTTATTAATATATCATGTTTTTTTTATCTCCTAAAATCGAGATCTATAAAGTTTTTCGAAATCTGATAAAATAATGTTTCAAGACTTCGATTCCAGACTTAAATCTGATAATGATCAAGAACAGTTTCTTATGTTCTTTAAATTGTTCTTGATAGATTCATCCTAAATTAATGAAAAATTCCCTTATTTTGGAATAAAATCAAGATTATAATATGTTTTCCTAATTTAAGGTAACTTTATCCCCAAGTTTTTCTTTTCGAAATCTGCATAAATAAATTAAATATTTTTGAAATTTTAATAAAATCTTGGATATACATAAAACCCTTAAAACTGAAATCAGATAAATCAAAATCCCCTAATTTTGGGATATATTAGGATTTTGATTTTGTTTCTGTTTCTTAAATCATGTCATTATCTCCAATTTCGCATTAAATTATTAGTTATATATATATATATATATTATTTTTAAAATTGCGAACTGATAAGATTTTGGATATACGAAACATCTCAAAGATTTTTTGTAATCAGACTATATTCAAAATCCCTTAATTTTTGCACTGCTTTATCAGGCTCACCTTCGCGTTTTTTTTAGACTCTCACGGTTATAATTCACGGGTATGATTCACGGGTTTTGTGTTTACGGGTTATGTTTCACGATTTATTTTTGTATCTTTTATTTTTTTTCGTTGTTTCTCTGTTCACATTGGAGACAATGTACGTTTCAAGTGTGAGGATGGAAGACTAAGTCTAGTTTAGGATTAGTTAGTTTGTTTTCTTTTAAAATATACAAAAAAAAAATTAAAAGGTGTCCTTCGAATTCAAAGTTTTGCATAGAAAATGAAAAATGATAGTAGAACTGGAAATTTCTTGTTGTGTTTAAATTAAATAAATAGAAAACCTGTTTAAATTGTGATATTTTGGTAGACACAACTAACTAGAAAAGCTTAAATAGCTTGTGCGTGTTAAATAGGAAATTAAATGATGATATCTTGTGGTTACTCATTTTAGGGGTACTCATTTTAGGGGTGTTGGCAAAGCTGAAACTGTCAACATATTGTGAGAGGTAATAATATAAGTTAAATTAATATGTTTTTTAAGTTAAATGGCAAACTACTCTCTTTTTATGAAAATAAATCCGAGATTAGGTGGCGCCCGCATTTAATAATCCACCATTATCATGAGCATAATTACATACATTGAGAGCTTAAGTTTCACATACATGTTACCCTTCAGGATACTAACTTGGTTGAAATATCCATGGGTTGAAACATAAGTAATCAATCACTTTGGATGACTAAGTTTGGCTTATGTGGTACCCTCCGGGATGGCAACCTAGTTGAAACACTACTAAGTTGATTCTTAGATACTTCATAGCTAGAAACTACAAGTTTTTGAAGTGTTCAAAGCTTTCAAACATGTAATTCAGAATTAGCTTGGTAAAATGACAAAAGTCATTCAATCGAATCGAGGTGACGAGTATCTCAGTTATGACTTTGATAAACTTCTCAAGAATTATGGAATAGTTTAACAATTGTCTCCGCCGAGAATACCACAACATAATGGTGTGTCTAAGAGTAGGAATCGAACACTGTTAGACATGGTTCAATCGATGATGAGTCCTATAACCCTACCACACTCCCTTTGGAGTTACACTGATGTGTTGCAAAACACACATCCTTTATTCCTTTGTTTTCGTGCGTTTTTAGATAGTTTTGTGTTTGTTTTTACTTGTTTTAGTTTGTTTTGAGTCTATGTCAGGTCTACAGGAGCTCATGTGAAATATAAAGCCGTATCACGAAGGAATCGAGCACGAGAAGAAACCCAAGGAAATCTGGCGCGGTACGCGAGAGTTCTAATTTCCGTGAAAACCCAAAAATCGATATTTAATGAATTTGAATGCTATTATGTTTGGCAGTTCGACATTCAGCCGTCTAAGGAGCATCTTAGGGCGATTTGGGAGTTAGAGAAGAATTAGAAGCCAAAGTTGAAGCTTTTGGATCCGGGTTTGTTAGATTTAATGTATTCGGTTTTCAATTCTCGTTCTTTGGTCTTTGATTACTTTGTTAAAACCATGTTTGATACTTTTACTTCTGTTTTGTTGGTTTTAAGTATGATTCTTGGCTAAGCAATTAGTATCTACCTTGGTTAACAATGAATACTTAACAAAGTTTGGATTTTATCTGGTTTTATGGTTATTGTAATGGTTTGATAATATTGTAACGATCTTAGTTCAGTTGTTATGATTAATATGCATCCTTAAATCTAATGTACGATTGATTATCGTTATGTATGCTTCTTGTTGAATGTCTTTCAGTTATCATTGACTGTGTGTTTGTGATTATTTTATGGTTTCTTAGACGTAGTATTCCACAGGAACGTTGATAGAGAGTTCTTTAGATCTGAGTGTTCTTCTAATCTCGATACCCGAAAGGTGAGATGTCGTCGATTAGTCTTTTATATTAGGATTCTGAGTGTAAACAGTCTGAGAGGAAGTTGCCTTAGGTTCTTAGTAATTGTTGATATTCTGTATCATAGCGTGTTGTTCTGATATTACCCCGTGCATTCCTTTAATGTACCGTGACAATGACGATGAGAGGTGATCTGTCTTTTGGGTACTTTATTATCGTTGGAGAGACTGAAAGGTAATTCAACATCTGGTGAGCATTTTACATCCTTAGAGTTTCCTTTTGGGGACACCCTAAGAGTGATTAGGGATACACTAGGTTGTCATGAGTTGTTTTCCTTAGATACCCAGTTCCATCATTGTTTCCATAACCGGTAGAAGTCTGAGCCATGCAAGTAGGATTCCGACCTAGGTAGTGTTTTCTCTATCTTGATAATTTCCCGAGTCCTTTCCCAAATTGTTAGTGTCGTTCACCTGGTTCTCGTTTACTTTTCATTAGTAGTAGAAACCCTCCAAACCAAATATTCTTAGTTGTTGGAACTATTTTTAGGCCATCGCATATAAAACAACCTGAAGATGGAAGAATTGTTTGAACTTAAAAGATTTCGACCGAAATCTGTTTCGATCGAAATCCTTTTCGACCAAAATGTATTTTGGACGAAGTCATTATTTGTCTTCTTAATATAAATACTTGTATAGTTTGACTTTTGGATGTGAGACTTCATTTGACATATCAATACAATTTGGATAGTTACACCTTTAACTATGTGTTTTTCATTTCATCATCGGTTCTTAATTGCTCTACTTGTTTCTCGATCATCCATATAGATTGCTTGATTTACTGTGAATAACCGGTTTCCAACAATGGTATCAGAGCTTTCGGTGCTCGATTTTGGGGTTTTCTAGCAAAATTCAAGTTTTCTACAGGTTTTCACATTTTCAAGATTCAAAAGTCTTCAATTTGCATCAAAATTGTAACACCTGCCCCAAAAATGTCCAAGATTTGACAAAAGGTAAACCCTAGGGACTGTAAGTGTAACCATACTTAAGTTCAGGGTTCAAAAATAAAAATTTTGGATTTTAAGACTTTAGCGGACCGCTAGGGTCAAGCCTAACGGTCCGCTAAGACGACAAAGATGGATGGCGGACCGCCATGATCTCAGTAACGATCTGCTACTTGGTCACTAAGCAAACAATCTGGTTAAGCCACGTGTATAGTGACTAATGGTCACTTATTATGACACGTGTACTCGTGGCGGACCGCCACGCCAGGTGGTAACGGTCCGCCAGCCGCAAACTCTCCAGAAATTGCCACGCGTATGGGTGGCGGACCGCTACGCCCAACGGTAACGGTCCGCTAGCCGCAAATTAGGATCGGTCCAATCGAAAACTGACATTTAGGGCTGACGCCATCTAAGGCAGTGGCGGACCGCCACCCGCCTACGTAGTGGTCCGCTACGGACTGGATTTTCAACCTATAAATAGTTGAATCGTTTCAAACAATTCTTTCATCCCAAACACGAATCCAACACTCAAAATGTGTTCCGGAGACCCTCTAGTTCACTCCCGACGATCCCAGTTCGATCCCTCTCGTTCTAGTACTCGGTGTAAGAAGAAACGCTCGCAGAAAGATCGTAACGCTAGAGAAATCAAGTTAGGAAGCTAGACACTAAGCTTTTGACTCTAGAGGCTCATTCCTACAAACAAGGTGAATAATTTATCATTTTTAAAACATGTGTCAAACACTTTATTTACGAAAATGGCCAAATAAAGGTTAATGAAATAATGCTCAACATTCTTCTACGAACCAAGCTTTCAGGCCATAGGTATACGTAAAACTTGCAAGGGGTACACGGGTCTCGGGTGAAATTCCCGGATTGTGGCTCGTGTTTATCTTATAACAAATCCGGAGGCGTAGACCTGTCCGCTATTATAAGCTATGACGCCGGTGTATACTGTGGTGCGATTGAACAGGACGGGCCTGTTGAGGGTGTAGATTGAACAGGGAGCTGTGATTATGAAATTAATACTTGTTTGTGACAAATGATTTTAATGTAACGATATTGTATTCACCAGCGTTCGCGCTGACGTTTTATTTTTAAAATGTTTTCCAGATAATGATTAAAATATGATGAGAAAGGAATATGGGCAGACATGAGATCTGACCTAGGAAAAGAAAGGATGGAATGCACGTAGGATTCCCAGGCCTCGTGTAAAGGGAAATCCTAAGGAATGGAGATAGGACCAGGGAACTGATCAACCCTGTGTTGTACTATTTCCAGTGGCTCATCATGTATTTGATTTCAAACAATGTTTTGTAATCAAATGAAAAGGGTATTGAAACCCTATGTTTATAAAGTAAATACCAGACTTTTTTTTTCCAACTGAGTTTTAGTATTTACAATTACAACCCTGGAGGTTGAAAGAATGATGAAACGATCCTTTAAAAAGACTTCCGTTGTATTTTAAAACTCTGAAATCAATGAACAAGTGATACCAATCGGGTTCGCACATGCCCAGGGGGTGCCTGAGGCGGGGTGTGACAGGTTGGTATCAGAGCCACATGTTTTAGTGAATTAGATACTTGGATCTAGTATCTAACCTTTAACCATTGATTTTTAAGATAAGAAAACAAGGTGACGTCCTGACCGGTATGTAGTTATCTGACAAACGGAAGTGTTCTATCTTAGGAAATAGCAGTGTATAAATCTCTCCTAGACCCGTCGCTCTTACCTGGGAACATATCTGTTGGAGGTAATACTCTGGAAAGATAACCATCCTTGTAGAACTTTCGCTAAGATACTGGCTTTAGTATCTAAGTCTTGAAAAAGACAAATACTAATATGATAAGATTGCAGATGTCTGGAGGAAATATTGTTCCGTATTACGATCCTAATCGTCCTATTAAGCAAGAATCTCTAGAATACCATCTGTTAGGTTCATAACAGAATCCAATCTGTTCCCCCTACTATGAGGACCCGTTTTCTGTACTCCCTAATTCTCCCGAATACCACCCTCAATCCCAACACTCTTCCATCCAATGGATGGATGTTGGATCAGACTTTAGCAACTGGAATACTGCTGCTCAATATGTGCAAGGAATTGAGGCACAATCCAGTCAAGTTCAATCATCAGAAGAAGATCCTTCTGAAGACTCTCATTATCAAACTGCTTCTGAAAACCCTAATGATTATCCTTTCAATAACCCTATTTCAAACAGTTCTGATTATCAATCCGATAACTCTGGATCTCCAGTCACGTATGATCCATATGTGTTCCATGTACCAACATATGATGATCCTTACCAAGCTTACTTTCAATCACCAACCGAGTGTCATCATACTTATAATGATATGTTAATGGGTATTCATGAACCTCCTCCTAAATATGGTTATAAGTATATTATGCCTACTTCCCATATCGAATGTTTAGATCGTTCGTTACGCCAAACGGACGAGATAACCAAGAAGAAAATCATGGATAAGAAAAGAACCCAGTTTTATGAGAAACAGGTATATGAATATGGAAAGGATCTAACGACCTTGGGGAAGGAGTTAATGAAAGATTGAAATCTTGTTGTATTTTACTTTTATTGTAATATATTCTATGATAATAAAATATCCTTTCATTTTAATTTTCAGAATGGTTGGAAAGGGAAAAGGTCCTAGTTTTCTTCATAAATTCGCTTCTGCTAATTACTTTGACTGTAAAACGAATGAAATAAACTATAGAACTTAATGAGGAAACTGAGAGTTCTACTTTCAGAAGCCTAGGAGAAATAGGAAACCCTAGTGTTCCCTATAATCCTTCTATAAGTTTTCATTCTGCTCCAACTGCTGAAAGCTATAATATTACTCCCGATTACTCACAAAATTTTTATGAAAGATACGCCAATATCCCTTATGAAAATAAATATAATCCTGAAGAAGAAGAAGAAGAACGCGCTGATTCCAATATACCCTACGTTCCGTATTATGAGTCGATTTCTATTCCTGCTCCGCATATAAATGAGAATGCGTCAGGAAGAGAGAGGGAACAAATGTTGTTGAACCGGATAGTTAAACTGGAAAGAGAAAAGGCTGAAGTAGAAGCTCGGAATGCTCTCTTTGTTCAAGCTCTTGAAGAGAAAAATTTAGAAATTTTTAGAAACAATAATTTTTACATGTGTATTTTCTTGTAAATATTTTATCAATTAAAAAATTCTATTTTAATTCAAGTATTGTCTCTTGATAGAATGTCAAAACAAACTAGACCTTCATAAAACACGAGAGGAAAGAAAAAGCAAGCAGTGATTGATAATGTTGCTGAAAATAATGAGTCTCGAAAGGAACTTTAAAAGATGATCATGGAAGGAATCAAATATTCTCTTCCAATGATTTGTACAAAGCTTGAAAAGAGACAAGCTGACCCAATTCCTCAATCTGTTCACTCTCGTCAAACTCGAACAGTGACTCAATCGAAACCCATTACTCTTGAACCAAAGGGTTCTGTTTCTCATAAATCCAAGAAAACTGAAAGAGAAGAATATTACCATAACTCTTCCGAGGATGAGAGTATGGGTAATAACTACGGACATATAGCAAAGAAAAGGAAAGTAATAGGTTGTACCTATAAGATGTTCCAGGATTGTAAGTCATACAATTTCTCTGGAAAGGAAGGTGGGATAGCCACATTGAGGTGCATAGAGAAGACTGAATCAGTTTTAGCTATCTGTAAGTGTGCTGAGGAGGACAAGGTTTATATGCCTCCAAGCTCTTGAATGGTGGAATAATATTATTGCTGCCAAGGGCAAAGATGCAGCCTACGTAATGGGCTGTAGTGCCTTTAAGGCAAGGGTTGAGAAGAAATACATTCCCAGAATGAACGAGAATAGATCGAAGGGAAATTTTTAAGTTTAAAGATGATCAGAACAAATCATCAGGAGTATGCCACTAAACTCATGGAATATGCTCAAATCGTTCCTCATCTAGATACTCCTGAATCAAACCTATTCAAACATTATATCTGGGGTTTGATTGGTGAAATCCGCGACATGGGCGCAAGTTGTGAAAATCTTGATGATGCCATGGATGTGGGGGCATCATTAACAACTAGCTTGATTAGAAATCAAGAAGAAGGAAGGAAGAAGAGAGAGATAGTTGGGCAAGGCCCGAGTGGATCCAAGAAATCCAACTTTACTCCTCGAAATAACAACTCTTCGAAATAACAACTCTATCCATGAGTGTCCAAAGTGCAGAAGGAGGCACTTGGGACAATGTCGATCTGGACCTTATTGCAATTTCTGCAAAATGACTGGACACAAAACAGAAGATTGTTATAAAAAGAAATCAATTACTTGTTTTGGGTGTGGCGAAGCTGGTCACATAAAAGTCAATTGTCTGAAGCAGAAGAAAACGGACGGGACAGGTCCCACACCTGCAGATGAAGTGAAGAAGAACGCACGAGCATTTGTTCTTAACACTCATGAAGCAGCATGTATGCCCGATGTCATTACGGGTACATTTCTTATCAATGATATTTATGCTCGAGTTTTAGGATGTTTGATGTAGTGCAAAGCACACATCTTTATTCCTATGTTTTAGTGTCGTTTTACTTAGTTTTGTATTCGTTTTAAGTAGTTTTTGTTACATATTGAGTCTTTGTTATGTTTACAGGAGCTCGTGATAATTACTAGTGAAAACCCAAAGAAACCGAGCTCGAGAATGAAGTCCCAAGAATCAAAAGTTAAAAATGGGAAAATTCCAGTCTTCGCGGTACGCGAAAAGCAGACGCCCAGTTCTCGCGGTACGCGAGGAATTCCAGATTTGGACCCGACTAGTTTGGCCCTCGCGGTACGCGACGGGCTTGTCCATGCGAGAGACTCGTATTCCGTGAAAGTTTGAAGAATCGAATTAAATAGATTTTTAAAACCCATTAGGTTAAGAGTTCGATTTCTTGCCGTCTAGAGCATTACCAGAGGCAATTTTGGGAGCAAGGAAGAGGAATTAAGCATAAAGATTAAAGCTTTGGATTCCGGGTTTGTCAGTTTAGCATTCTAAGGTTTCAAGATTCAATCTTTCTTGTTTTTTTCTATGCTTGAGACTATGTTTATGTTGATTAATTCTGTTCGAGTTGTTTTGAGCATGATTCTAGGCTAAAACCTTAATATTGCCTAGGTCACATGATGAATGCTTGTTAAAGTTTCAGTTTTATCGGTTTTGGATTCGTATGATGATTTTATGATTTTGTAAACAATCCTAGTTAATAATTATGATGTGTATGCATGCTTGAATCTGATTGTGTAATTGATTATTGATTCCTTGCGTTGATTATGGTTGTCTGCCATTTCGATTAGCGTATCTAGGTCATAAATCTTAGGGTTTGTGATTTCGGTGGTTTTCTAGACATAGTAGCCATAGGAGTTATTGTTAATTGCTGATTAGAGTTGAGTGTTCTTCCTAGTTCAATACCCGAGAGGTGAGAATTAGTCGTTTAGTCTTCGTCATTAGGAATCTGTGTGTCAACTGTCTGAAAGGAAGTTGGTTTAGGTGTTTAGTGATTGTTGCTATTTTGAATCATAGTTGTTATTCTAGGATTACCCCATGCATTCTTCGAGTGTATTGTGGACGGTGAGACTGAGAGGTAATCCGTTCATTAGAGTACTTGATCATAGTTGGAAATACCTGAGAAGTGATCCAATAATCTGGTGAGTTTAGTACGCTTTAGGTAGCTTAGTTGGTGACACCCTGAGAGTGATTAGAGATCCACTAGGCTGTCTTTAGAAGTTATCCTTAGAACCCCAGATCCATCATAGTTTCCAGAACCGATAGAAGTTGTTCTTTACAAGTAGGATTCCGACCTAAGTAGGATTCCGACCTAAGTAGTATTCTTCCCATATCTTGATTTCATCCTAGTTACTTCCTTGATAGCTTGATTCGTACTTAGTTTATTACATCCTTTAGTGATAATCCTTAGTGTAGTGAACTCCCCAAACCAAGTCAATCTTTAGTCCGAGTCAGAGTCTGTTTTGTTATTCGTAATGTCTCTAGGGTTCGATAATCCGGTTTACCATTAAGTTGTGCTACACTCGATAGGTCCACTTGCCTGTCAGTGCGGTTTAGTTCATAGGTTTTCCATTTATTACTTAGGAGTCTAGGTTAGGTTTTTATAGTTATTTTTATAGACCGTCTGGACGACATCACTATCTATGTTGCAAAGTGTTTGACTTGTTCTCAAGTAAAAGCTGAACATCAGAAGCCATCTGGTTTGTTACAGCAACTTGAAATTCCAGTATGGAAATGGGAAATGATAACCATGGATTTCATTACTAAACTTCCTCAAACTAGTCGAGGGAATGATACTATCTGGGTTATCATTGATGGACTTACTAAGTCTGCTTTCCTTCCGATGAAAGAAACAATCAGCGTGGATAAGTTGGCACAATATACGTTAATGAAATCGTAACATTACATGGTGTGCCACTATCTATTGTGTCAGACAGAGATAGTAGATTTACTTCTCGATTTTGGCAAAGTTTTCAAAAAGCTCTTGGTAGTAAACTGAATCTTAGCACTGCCTACCATCCCCAGACGGACGGGCAGAGCGAAAGAACAATCCAAACTCTTGAAGATATGTTAAGAGCTTGTGTTATTGATCTTGGAGGAAGTTGGGATGACCACCTACCTCTAATGGAATTCTCCTATAATAATAGCTATCATACAAGTATACAGGCCGCTCCTTCTGAAGCCTTATAAGATCGTAAATGTCGAACTCCAATCTGTTGGTCTGAAATAGGAGAAAATCAGTTGTCTAGACGTTAAATAGTCCTGGAAACAACTGAAAAAGTTATCCAAATAAAGGATAGATTGAAAGCGGCTCGTGATCGTCAAAAGAGTTATGCTAATAAGAGACGAAATCCGTTAGAATTTAGCATCGGTGATAACGTTCTGTTGAAAGTTTCACCCTGGAAAGGCGTTATAAGATTTGGAAAGAAAGGGAAATTAAGTCCTAGGTTCGTAGGACCATTCAAAATCTTGAAAAGAGTTGGGCATGTGGCCTATCAACTCGAACTACCAGATGAAATGAATGGCGTGCTCGATGTGTTCCATGTGTCAAATCTGTGCAAGTGTTTGGCAGATGAATCTCTGGAATGGAACAACCTTTGTAACTCCAGCGTTCGCGCTGACGTTAGATTTTCAAAAAAATTTTCACGTGTTTGTCAAATCCGTTAGATTTTAATGTCATGATATTGTATTCACCAGCGTTCGCGCTGACGTTTTATTTTCAAAATGTTTTTCACTTAATGATTAAAATATGATGAGAAAGGAATATGGGCAGACATGAGATCTGACCCATGAAAAGAAAGTATGGAATGCACATAGGATTCTCAGGCCTCGTGTAAAGGGAAATCCTAAGGAAAGGAGATAGGAACAGGGAACTGATCAACCCTGTGTTATACTATTTACACTGGCTCATCATGTATTTGATTTCAAACAATGTTTTGTAATCAAATGAAAATGATATTGAGACCTGATGTTTATAAAGTAAATACAAGACTTTTGTTTTCCAACTGAGTTTTGGTATTTACAATTACAACCCTGGAGGTTCAAAGAATGATGAAACGATCCGTTGAAAAGACTTCCGTTGTACTTTAAACTCTGAAATCAATGAACAAGCGATACCAATCAGGTTCGCATACGCCCAGGGGGTGCCTAAGGCGGGGTGTGACAAAAATTCACGCCATAGTTGAAGAATTATGATATAAAGTGATGGAGAATCAATTTGGGATCAATTTAGGATCAATTTGAGGGTTTAAGAGGTTGATTTGATGATTTTTGGAAGTTTTGGTGTGTTTCCGGGTTCAAACAGCATGAATCGTCCGAAATCTCCTTGAAGTGTCCGAAATCTTTTTTGACCAGAAAGTCTGCCCAAAATCTCTTTTGATCGAAAAGTCTGCCCAAAAACTCTTTTAATCGAAAAGTCTGCCCAAAAACTCTTTTGATCAAAAAGTCTGCCCAAAATATCTTTTAATCGAAAAGTCTTCCCAAAAAACTCTTTTTTGATTGAAAAGTCTGCCCAAAAACTCTTTTGATCAAAAAGTTTGCCCAAAATCTCTTTTGATCGAAAAATCTGTCGAAAAACTCTTTTGATCGAAAAGTCTGCCCAGAAACTCTTTTGATCAAAAAGTCTGCCCAAAATCTCTTTTGATCGAAAAGTCTGTCCAAAAACTTTTGCCTTAGAAAAAATTTCACCTCCAAAAAAAATAATAAAATAAAAATTGGAGGATGTTTACACCTATGTTTCGGGCTGATTATGAAAAATTAAGATAGTTAAAAAAAAGATTCTCAATGGCTGACGAATGGTGTGTGCATAAGGTGTTTGTAAATGGATTGGGGTATGTTCATCCTGATCTTTATAAGGAAAGATGTGAAGGGAAAAGCAAGACAAGACACATTAAAGAAAAGATATCAAGTCTTCGTAAGCACCGAATGAGAATCTTTGACTGACCAATATCATAGATATGTGCAATTGATTATTGATCTAAAGGATATTGATATTGAAAACGAAAAATCAGAAGTCATGGATAAATTTCTCAATGCTCAACCACAGGAATGGAAGATTTATAAACTTAATATCATAAATAAAGGATTAAAGTTTAACTCATTAGAGGATTTGCGTGCAAAGCTACAGATATATGCACTTAAAGCGGATCAGAACATAATAGTGATCAAAGGTGGATATGATTATGATTTTGAAGGAAATTATAAACGTATAGAATTCGATTTGGTTGCTGAAGCAGTGAAAGAGTCAAAGGAACTTAAAGCTTATTATGAACTACTCAATGAGAATATGTTTTATGTGGAGTGTTTTGAGAAAATTGTTGGTTACAAGAATCGAAATCAACTTCTAATGGATGCATTGAAACATGCACACACTGCAAACAAGATTCTAAATGATCATGAGAAAGAATATAAAAAGAAGATTGATGATTGGTTCAAAGAAAATTCTCACGTGAAGATTCAGTTAAAGAGAAAGAATTATGAAATTCAACTGTTGATTGCTGAAAGAGAAACAAAAAAGAAATTGATGATCGAGAAGATGGAAAAGGTAGCAAGTACAACAGTTAAAGTTGATAAAATAAATATTTCTAGGAAAGTGGCTAGTGGAATCATTGAAGCTCAAATACATGACAAAGTAACTTTTTGGCTTGGATATAAAGGAATTGGTGAAAGCATTGAGACTAAAGTTAATAATAAGGTGAATAGCGTGATGGGATACAAGAGTGTTTCTCCTTCATTTACGACAAATGGATTTTATTCACATATGCCTCAACCATACATTCCAGAGCCATTTGTGCCAAATGTTTATCCTTCGTTAGAGCCAAAGAGAAATTCCAAAGTAAATAAAGTTTAATCGAAGATTCCAAATGATCTTACTTCTGATGATGATTGTGTTAGTGAAAAATCTGAAGAAAATCAAGAATGTGTGGATTATTTTGACAATAAGGACGGGTTAGGGTTCAAGAAAGACAGTCCACTTAATGCTAATGTCATCCGGTTCATTTCGAATAAATTTGCTCTGTTCATGTTTGTTAAAGAGGGAGTAGAAACGTTAAGAGTTGTAGAACAGAAGTCTAAAGACAAGTCAGAATCTCAAAAGGGGCCTTATCAAAGGCCATGTCCTGCTTTAAAGAAATGTTTTAGCAATGGAAAGCAGGGTCATTTATCAAGAGATTTTTCTATTAAGAAACACAAGTCTTCCAAGTCAGAGAAAGTGTCAAGAAAAGGTTGTTAAAGTCTTTAATAGGTTGAAGACATTTTGGACATACAATATGTCAAAACGTAAACAAGATTGGAAAGATAAAGATAAACCAAGACAAGTTTGGAAAGTTAAAGATTCGAGTCCAAGATCCAGCTTTGATAATGCAAAGTGTATGGGGGAGCTTGGCAGAATTATTGTGTTTTGATATGCAATGGCATAGGGGGAGATTGTTGGAACTATTTTTAGGCCATCGCATATAAAACAACCCAAAGACGGAAGAATTCTTTGAAGTTAAAAGATTCTGACCGAAATCTGTTTCGATCGAAATCTTTTTTGACATAAATGTATTTCGAACGAAGTCATTTTTTGTCTTCTTAGTATAAATACTTGTATAGTTTGACTTTTGGATGTGGGACTTCATTTGACACATCAATATAATTTGGATAGTTACACTTTTAACTATGTGTTTTTCATTTGATCATCGGTTCTTGATTGCTCTACTTGTTTCTCGATCATCCATATAGATTGCTTGATGTGCTGCGAATAACCGGTTTCCAACATTAGTACTAGTCAGAGTCGAGTTTAGTTATAGTAGTGTCTCTAGGGTTCAATAATCCGGTTAACCATTAAGCTTAGCTACATTTGGTAGGTACACTTGCCTGTTAGTGCGGTCTAGTTCGTAGGTTTTCCAGAGTATTACCTAGGTGTCTAGATTAGGTTTTTATTATAGTTTTTATAGACCATCTGGGCGACATCATACGCCTTTGAAATAGCAACCCGAATAGCGAATATGGTTCTAACCAAAAGTGTAGATAAGACACCATATGAGATATAGCATGGGAAGAGTCCAAACGTATCATAGTATGGGGTTGTGAAGCCTACGTGAAATGTAAGACTTCCAACAAGTTAGAGCCAGAGACGAAATGTTCAATTTAGATGAGGAAAATTATTTTGATTTAGTAGCGAAAGTTTGTTGATAAATTAGCTAAGAAAAACCAAGTTTAATCAAGCACAAGAACACAAAAATAATTTTCATCGAATCTTTGACTTAATATTCTTCTTATATTTTCTTCGCTCTCTAACAACAGCAACTTCTTCACCAATAGGAATTCATTATTGGCATCAATTTGCTCAGCAGTATCAACTTTTTCTTCAATGGATTATCCTCAATAGTACCAAATTATCAGCAGTAGTAAGTTGCAGGGCCGGCCCATTGGGCCTACAAGCAATACACCGTAGTGGGCCTAACATTTCGAGGGGCCATAAAAAAATTTATATATATATATATATAAAATTTTCGAGGCTTTAAAAAAATTATTGGGCCTTTTTAAAGAAGTAATTTTCGAGGCTTTTTTTTTAAATTATTTGATCAAATATATCAAGAAAAAAACAACTGGCCCTTTTTTAAAAGTATGTTAGACTTAAAAATGTTAAATGTGTTTAGGCCGATTAATCTAACCCAACACTTTGTAATTTTGTATTATGCTTCAAAAAACAAACAAACAAAAAATATGTGCTAGACGACTTCCAGGCTCTGGCGCTTATCGACGAACAGACTTGGGCTGCCTCCACCACCTCCCGCCTCCCGCCTCCCTGCCGCCCTCCACCTCTGACTCCTTGAATCCTTCTACTATTTAGTTAAAGTAATTTTACTAGAGTGAGTAGATTGAATTTGAATTGAGCCCTAATTTAATAATTTAAAATTGGGATTTTTGTTGAATGTTGTGCCTAATTTTTTTAATATAGAATTGTTAATGACTTAATGGTTAGCCCTAATTAGTGATTTTAAATTGTTAGAATGATTATTTGATTAGCCCTAATTTTTTATGTGTCAACGGGTGTTCAAAAACTACGCCTTTGATTTTATTTTCATTTGATTTTCAGAAACTGTGCCTCCTAAACAAGCACCGGGGCAAATTTTGACAAATAATGTTAAAGATTGGAGTCTTAAGTCATTATCTCAAACTCGTTTGGAAAGCCGTGTTGAGAGTGTTAAGGCTATTAAATTACAACTTTTCGATGTACAAGAGGCTTTAATTCAAGTTGGAGGAAAAGATGGTGATGCTGCAATTGCAAATGAAGCAAGTTCACTAGCAGAAAATGAGCTTGGTCGATTTGAATTTTTGGTATCGATTGTCATCTGGTATCAAGTCTTAAACCAGGTGAATATAGTGAGCAAAAACTTGCAATCAAAGGATATGCATCTGAAACCTGCTATAAAAGAAACAAGTAGATTGATTGAGTACTTCAAGGAGTATAGAGTAACGGGTTTTTCAAAAGTGATTGATGAAGCTAAGGAGCTTGCTATCAAAATGGATATTGATCTGGTATTTCACCAAAAGAGTGTGATTAAAAGGAAAAAACACTTTGATGATAGTTCAAGTAGCTAGGAATGTTCATTTACACCTGAAGAAGATTTTAAAGTTAATTATTTCTTATTTCTTGTTGATCAAGTTATTGCTTCTGTTGAGACCAGATTTGAACAATTCAAAACTTATAAGAAATTATTTGGTTTTTTGTTTCCACATAAGTTAAGGGTAATTGAAGATGAATATCTTAAGGTGTCTTTTCAGTTTCTTGAAAAGGAACTCAAGTTTAAAGGAAGGTCATTTATTAATACTAATGAACTTTATATAGAGTTGAAGCTATTTGAGACATCATGAACAACTGAATTTAGCAACCCTATAGATTTTTTGAATCATTTGAGAGACTTCCCTCATTACCCAACTGCATGTGTTACATATAGAATATTGTTGACTATTCCAGTCATAGTGGCATCTGTAGAAAAGAGTTTTTTTCTAAATTAAAGTTATTGAAATCTTACTTGCGATCAACTATGACCCAAGAAATACTTAACGAATTGGCAATAATTGCTATCGAGAACGAAGTGTTAGAGAGTATAAACTGCGAAGAGGTGATTAAAGAATTTGCAGCGAAGAATGTTAGGCGAGCTTCACGAATCATCGGTTAGATATTACGGTATGTCATTCTGATACTATGATTTTGTTATGTCTATGTTATAACGTAATTGTCGTTAAAAAAATTAGCTTATAAAATTATATATTTCGTTATGAACCTTTTTTTTTCGGCTCGTGTAGGGCATTCGAATCCTCAGGACCGGCTCTGGTAAGTTATTACTTTGCTCCTCAGCGGTAGGAAGTATTCTCGTCGGTAGGAATCATTTCAGTAATAACAAACACTTTGTTCTTTCTTAACAACTTGTCATGTAGCAAGTTACTATGTCTTCATAAGTACAAACTCATACCAGGAGGATTGGCGGAGCTACATTGGGTGAACGGGTTCACCCAACACCAATGAATTTCGCGTCTCATATTAACATATAATAGGAAAATTTTGAGCGACGTCGTTGTTTTTTAACGATTCACACCATTGGTTTTGTAAAAAAGAATATTGACCCCAATGACATGAAAAGAATATATAATTTTTACTAAAAAAAAATTTCTAAACGTTTTACATAATAGAAGAATTTATAATATAAAAACTAAGCCCAATTACTTAATTTTTAATAGTGGACTTTAAATTATTAAAGGCCCATGCTTAATTTTATACCTAATAACCATTATATGCTCATGTCTAATTAATTTATATAAATTGTTTAACCTAAATAAAAAAAATTGTTGCATCGATTTGTTCCTATTATCGACGTTAACCGATGGTCGATCGTTTCTTTTTAATGACATTTATTTTTAATATGATATTGTCTTTTATTATTTGATTCAACCAAATCCAAAAATTTTGAATCCGGGTTATTATAAATCCGAGTATCGAAAAAAATGACATCATAACAAAAAGTTTCTGGCTCCGCCACTGACCAGGAGTAAATGCATCCATAGGTAAGAACACGTTCTATTAGCATTAAGTACTCCAATCAATATACTCATCATTAGTTAGATCTCTGTCAATAGCAACTTTGTATCAAAGTTAGGGAGGTGGGAGTGGCACCCTCCCACTTCAAACTACCCTCTCAAATCTACCAATGAGGATATGCCATCTCATTTTGACAAACTACCCTCCCAAACTACCATTCATGGTGAGGGTGATACCCGCTAACCATACCCTCTTCTCCCCTTTCTTTCGGTGGGTTCCAAAACCCGCTAACCATACCCGCGTGCTACCCGCATCTTTACCCGTTGGGAGTGGGAGTGGTAGCCGCCGTACCCGCTGACTACCCGCTCTTGAACCCACTGGGCACTCCCACCTACCTTATCACTAAGTAATTTTGTATCTATGAGTTCCAAGTATCCTAGACTCACCTTCTGAAGTTTAAAAACATGTACGAGAGTATTATTAATCATTTAAAATCATATTTGGTTCATTTGACGAATCTATTCACCGAATTGTTATTTTGGATCAAGTTTAATCTTATTATTTGAGAAAATCTTTATTTTTACAATTTAACGTTGGATTGTCGTCCAAATCAATTCTAATGTTGATTATATTCAATTTTCTTCGACAGCCAATCATCATAACATAATTTTATATGAAATTCTACTCTAAGGTTAAATTTCCCAAAGCCAAATTCTTGGGTCAAAACTCTAATAAGTTCTAATCATGTTTAATTTTAAAAAATCAGATTTAAATAGTTTTTAAATGGAAAGTAGTTGCAAGAATCTTAGCAACATGAGCACGTGTTGCTTCTAATCACTTAGAAGAAATAGAAGTGAGTTTAAATCCCTGGTTCCACCTTCAACCTCTTGAACTCTTGTTTCTTTCTCACTTTGGCCCCAACACACTACACGAATGTCTTAGTTTCTGTTCTTTTTGCAAATCGACCTAGGGCGGAATGATAAATCTAGCGGTTTAAGTCTAAGGCAACGTATTTCATGTTACAAAAAGAATTATGTATTTGATAACAAAACTAAATACTCCCACTATGATACCCAGTGGAGATTTGTATTGATTTAATACCCATTCTGACAAATTACGCCGCCTGACGAGTATTAAAAGATCATTTGAAAACATAATGAAAGTCAAAGATTATGTTTGGTTAACTTAAGTGTGGATGCAAAGGTTGCATTAACTAAAAAATGAAAAAAGTTTAGAAAGTAAAGAATTGCAACACTTTTTAAACCATTAAAGCATCTTACATTTAAAACTATGGGAGATTAACCATTTTAAACATGCAAGTGTTAAGCATAATGAAGAAGTAAGGTCCCTCGCGAGATACTCCACCGTGGATGGAAACCAACTCATACCCCACATCCTAGAAAAGACAAAAACGCCTACGCAAACGGAGGACAGGGACCACAGCGCCTTCAAGGATGTCACGCGAAAGGGTACATCCCCATGCATCGAAGTTGGCCCACCAGGTCAGACAAAACTGTCACGACTAACAGTTGCCACCTAGGGGACCACAAGGATATTATCGATAGCGACATTCTGCCAATAGCATTCTCGCCGGGTCATCACTATGACGACATCATGGTACATCCTTCCGACTATAAATAGGAGCATCACCTTTAAGTATAAGCATGCTCTCCTCACATTTATCTCCATTTTTACATACCTCTCTGAGAAACTTACTCTCACGCCAGAGGACCGATACAGGGATTATCCCCTCCCCGTAACGCCTTAACACGTTATTGTGCAGGATATTTCCCAGAGTCAGTGAAGATACCCTCACCGGCTACTAGTCGGAGTTTCTGTGATATATTCGCTGGTGAATAACCTATCCACCGGTGCCTGGATTTACACACACCGATTATGTATAAATTGAAAATTCCCTCCAACCATTTTTTAGTCAAAATCTTTAAAAAAATCAACTTAGCTCATACAATACGTATTTATAAGATTTATGAATATGTATTTAATTTCAAGTGTCGAATAGTATACAAATCACTAATTCTAAGATTTGGTACATCTGGAAAATCAAGATTCATTGATGACTTGAATTTCAAAGTTTGATCTGCCTAGACCTGACACGTATAATCAACAGACGAACAGTCTCGCCCTCCCTTCACCACTTGAACCTTTTTCAATTGTTTGACTTGAACATGTCGATATCTAGAAATAAAAAATATAAACATAAAGATAATTAAAACAATACATTTTATAATATATGATCATGTATACACGTTCACAGCCGTTCCTATCAAGATCCCTTGACTACATACATTCACCACCGGTGGTGGAACCAGGATTTCTTAGTCGGATGGCCAATGTTCTCTTCTCTACCGACTAGAATTGAAGTGTCGAACTTATGTTTTGCTATAAAAAACTGAACTTTTATCTATAAAAAACGGATAAATTCTTGTGGCAGGAGGGTCAATATAACCTTTTTGACCCTCCCCTAGTTCTGCCCACACCACTAATACAATGTGCAAAGGTATAACTTCAATTTGCACTCATTATCTTTCAAATTTTGAGTTTGCACAATTTTTAATCATTACAAGGTTTGAAATAATCAAAATCATCCATGATAAATGCAACCAAGTGGTCAGATGAACTAAGGACAAGAAACATTTCCATAGGATGCAATCCGTCTCCTAGTTGAGTTGACCGACAACAATTGCTTATTATTTGAATTTATCACCGAGTCATGGGGTGAATTATTTGGTGTAATTTAAGAATACAAGTAAGATACATTTTCCGTTCAAAAAAAATTTTGAATTTCAAAATTAACAATAAACAAAACTAATAATAAACCAATTATCCAACTTTATTTTTATTTCATTGGGATAAATCATGAGCCATTTGAGTTTAAAACATCAAAACCGGTTTTCTTAATTAGCTAATATTTTTAGGTATTACCGGTTAGCAACAAAATACAACCCAAACTACTTATTTTCACATAAGTAGGTTGAAATTGGCACATCTCTTGCCACACTCCCTAGTCTCCGCGTGCTAATTCTAGACAAAAAAGAATGTGTGGCCGGGGAAGAATATAAAAGAAGTGATGCACCAATAGCAAATATGTGTATTTTATTTACCTAGAGTAGATGCATGTTGTTAGATGGCGTCGATCGCTTTAATGCCAGCATTTTTATCCCATGCCTCTGGTGGTGCAGCATCCGCCATGATCTTTTCCTGACCTCGCCAAAGTATCTGAACACCAAACAAAAATCACATTTTACCCAAACAAGCCACAATATTATTTATGGATATGTGTGTGTGTACCTTGTCGATTACACCAAACTCCTTAGCTTTAGTTGAATCCATATAAAATGGTCTTCTCATCACTTGTGCTACGGCTTCCACGGGCTGGTTCAATAAATATCATACATTCAATATATTAAACGCACATCCTACTTCAACCGATAAACAGAGACTAATTACTCACATTTTCGGTGTGCTTTGCGAAGAGGCTAACAAGCGTGTCCTTGTTAACGATTACCTGCAAAAAAGAAAAAGTTAAAAGATAAATAAATAAATAATAATAATAAGCAAAACTTATATACTAGCAAGTTAACTACTATGTGAAACGTCCAAAGAAATTGATAAGGCAATAGGTGTGGAAAGATGGGTGGTTAAGACAGGTCGGGTCAGGTCAGGTTGGATTGACCTGCCACGAACACCTTTTTGTCCACCTTTGAAACAAATTAGAAACAATAAACGTTTTAAGTGTTAACCATGATTGCAAAAACAATCTTATCAGGATAAAAAACTGAATCTTTACAAACTAGGAAATATATGTGGCTAAGGATAACATATATTCAGCTGAAAAGGAAGCTATAGTGGGAAAGTAATGAGATGAATTTGACAAGGAATATTTTAACAGAAAATATACTAGAATACTCCATAAAGTTAGTTAAACTTAAAAACAAAAAAAATTAGCACCAACCTCCTTTGCTCGTATGAGAACATCACTGCCTGTCATTAAACCAGATGATGGAACACGGGGCTGTTGTATCATAGCTAAGACAAAACAAATACTTGTGATTAGTTAAGAGCATTAAAGATGGTCAAGAAATGTAGTAAAAAGAAAGAAAAATATATACTGAACCTTTCGCATGTGGCATCATAAACCTTTTGCCCTTAGCCCCTGCAGCAAGCAACAGACATGCATGACCTATAGCAGCTCCAACCCCAACAGTATGAATCTGCACATTAAATTATCAAAAATAGAGTTGTAAAAGCAAAGTATTAAATTATTTAAAGAAAAAAAATTCCTAAACTAATAGCAGTCACTGGATATCGTGTGTTCACGGTGACTGAATTCATCCCTGATATGATTGTTAGTGTTTTAAGACTCCTTAGGTGCGTTTGCAACATTAAATTTGGTACATTGATTACTGATATGAATAAAAAATACAACAATGAAGAGATGATTAGCGACTCAGGAAAGGTTTTGATGCAGTCGGGATTGACTCAAGCAGCGGCCCAGGTCGTGGCCCAATCCACAGCAGCTCCGGCCTAGTTGTGAGCCCAATTGAAGACCCGGGCTGAGCCTGGTCGGCGCTGACTGGGACTGCAAGCTGGGATTTATTTTATCTATTTATTATTATTATTATTTGATTAGAATTGGGGTTTTGATTCAGTTTCCTTTTTTAAGCCATGTTAACTGATAGGGGTCGGGATGAGGTTCGGGCTTTAAACCGAGTTTGTCGACCATAGTTGTCGCGACCATATTTTCGCAGCTACCCCCATCAATAATAATAGTGCAGATTTTACCTTTATCCGTGCGGAAGATGTTGCAAAGCCAAAGGGTGTCATTAACGGTTCGGGTTGGTGCTGCACTAAGTACACGTTGAACGATTAGGGCTTCACCCTTATCCGGGTAAACAATTTCAGCTTGCTCATCTTTTGTTTGATCATCCTCAGTGCCGTACAAGGGTGGTAGGTCTTCGGTGAGTGTCACCAATTGGGTATTAGCACAATTCCTGGCAAAGTGCCTGAATCCCCCACATTTAAAACATCTAGGTGCACGGGAAGCCCCGAGGGGAGCAGTGGAAGAAGCCTCGGTTTTGACAGGACCGAGGCGGCTGTCGGACGTCTCAGTTTTGAAAGGGGTCCGGGATGTCTGGGATGTCTCGGGTTTAAAGGGGCTGGACTTGACGGTTGGGAGTTTACTCTTCGCTTTGAGTTGCTTTTCGACCTTTAATGACAATTGGCAAACATCGTCAAAAGTCCAATAGGGCTGTAATTGGACCACATCAGCGATTTCGGGTCGTAGGGATCCAAAGAAACGAGCAATGACCTGTTCTTCCTCTTCGGCGCCACAACGCATTCTTAACCTGTCAAAATCAGCAATTAATTCCTCAACGGCTGATGACCGTTGGGCGAGGTTATGATAATCCAAGAAAGCTTCTTGGCGATAGTTAGGGGGTAAAAATTTTTCACGTAATAGTTTCCGCATCTTTTCCTAAGTGGTAACCCTAGATCATCCTTCTTGAGCTCGTTTTTTTCTTTACGTGCTCCCACCACAACGAAACTTACGCAATTTTATAGCCACAAGTTTAACTTTGTACCTATCGGGGATGTCGCGGAGGTCAAAAATTCTCTCGACCGTGTGAAGCCAATCAAGAAACTTGTCGGGTTGGACTCTGCCGTCAAACTCAGGTACCTCAATTCTGATCCCTAAGTTACGCAGAGGGTCTGGTTGGTGTTCTCGTTCAAAGAAGTTCCCCTGTTGGTGCCTCCCAAACGGGTTTTGATACCCGGACCCATCATCCCAGATGCTAGGGTCGGTTTCGGTGTCCTCATCACCACGAGGTTCATGCTGCAACTCGAGATCCCGGATCCGTTGTTGTAAGCGTGCAATCTCGTCGATGTCACGTGGGTCGCGTCGATAGAGTCTTCGTTGCCTCGGTCGGCGTTTCTACGATCCTGTCGATGAACACGTTTTCCACGTTCCGCCATAGTTGATCTCCGTGCTCTGATACCAACTGATGCAATATTGCAATCACGTTGGATCAAACAATCACAAGAACAAGCTGGGTAATTCTATTCAGGAATAATAATCAAAAACTGCGTTCATAAGCAGAAAACATACGTACTTAAAGCCTAAACCTAGCCATGACTTTAGGCAATAAACAAAAAAAGGAAACTGAATCAAAACCCCAATTCTAATCAAATAATAATAATAATAAATAGATAAAATAAATCCCAGCTTGCAGTCCAAGTCAGCGATACCAGGCTCAGCCCGGGTCTTCAATTGGGCTCACAACTGGGCCGGAGCTGCTGTGGATTGGGCCACGACCTGGGCCACTGCTTGAGTCAATCCCGACTGCATCAATGATGCCCAATTTTCAGATTACTTTTCAGTTGGAATGTGATGCATCGGGTTCCGGGATCGGGGGAGTCCTTAGTCAAGCGGGCCGTCCTATAGCTTTTTTCAGTGAAAAGCTTAGCGAGGCTAAACAGAAATTTAGTACCTATGATAAAGAATTTTACGCCATCGTACGCATTGTGGACAGTTTGGAATGTACCCAATTTTCAGATTACTTTTCAGGTGGAATGTGATGCATCGAGTTCCGGGATCGGGGGAGTCCTTAGTCAAGCGGGCCGTCCTATAGCTTTTTTCAGTGAAAAGCTTAGCGAGGCTAAACAGAAATTTAGTACCTATGATAAAGAATTTTACGCCATCGTACGCAGTTTGGAATATTGGCGTCACTACCTTCTCCATACGGAATTTATTCTTTTCTCGGATCATCAAGCCCTTCGGTTTATTCAGGGTCAACTTAAGCTCAACCCCCGACATGCTAAATGGGTCGAGTTTTTACAAGAGTATTCTTTTGTCATTCGGCACAAATCCGGGGCTACTAACACTGTAGCCGTTGCCTTGAGCAGGCGGCGAGCTCTTCTTACATCGCTTCAAGTTCGGGTGGAGTGGTTCGATAACTTTTGTACTTTGTACCCGGATGATCCGGATTTTGCAACATTATGGGAGGCGTGTCGAATAGCGCAACTAATGGACATTCTCTACAGGATGGATTCTTGTTCAAAGGAACGCGGTTGTGTGTTCCCAAGTGTTCGGTACGGGATGCTATTATTCTTGAGGGGCACCAGGGAGCTTTAGCAGGTCACTTTGGGAGAGATAAAACTCTCCACTTGATTAAGGAACGATTTTTTTGGCCAAAGATGAGTGTTGACGTTACTCGCATTGTGGACAGGTGTCGTACGTGCCACATTGCAAAGACTCATCATACAAATGCGGGCCTTTACACCCCATTGCCAGTCCCCGATGGCCCATGGCAGGACGTCAGCCTTGATTTTGTCGTAGGTCTCCCGCTAACATAGCGCAAGGACTCTGTTATGGTAGTAGTTGATCGTTTCTCTAAGATGGCACATTTCGTTCCATGTGCCAAGACTTATGACGCAAGTCAAGTCGCCCGCTTATATTTTGAAGAAATTGTACGCCTACATGGTATTCCTAAGTCTTTGACATCGGATCGAGATGTCAAGTTTGTAGGCCATTTTTGGCGGACATTATGGAGGAAACTAGGGTCCCGCCTATATTTTAGCAGTGCTCACCATCCCCAGAGTGATGGTCAAACCGAGGTTACTAATAGGAGTCTGGAAAATTTATTGCGCAGTTTGGTTGGTACTAACCCAAAACAGTGGGATCTCGTTTTGCCTCAAGCGGAGTTCGCTTATAATAGGTCCTCACATCGTTCTACGGGTATGAGTCCGTTTTTGGTCGTGTACGGCCGAAATCCATTTACACCTCTGGATCTTGCTCCTCTCCCCGCGGTTGAGCATTACAGTACCCATAGTTGTCAATAGCGAATAGCGGTAAATAGCGACAAGCCACCTATACGCTACGTAGCGAATTGCGGTAAATAGCGGGCGCTATTTCACGTTTAGCGATACACTAGTAGAAATTTTTAGAAATATTTTATATTAAACTATTGTAGGATTTGTAGCAATTATAATCAATAATCATCTAAATCTTCATATATTAGGGTTATTAGCAACCCTATTTATATTAATCAAGTAAAAAACTGGTTAAAAACATAAAAAAAATTAAAAAAAAAACAAAATTCACTATCTGGTCGCTATGTAGTCAAGAAATGGAAATAGCGACGTTTGATTGATTCGCTAAGCGCTATTGACAACTATGACAGTACCGAAGGTGATGATAGGGCTACCCAAATTAAACTCATTCATGAACAGGTACGCGATAATATTGCCAATAACAACATCGTTTATCAAAGAAGAGCTAATGTGAAGCGCAAAAAAGTAGTCTTTCATGAAGGAGATCTTGTGTGGGTGCACCTTAGCAAGGACCGTTTTCCGGGTGGAAAAGCAAGCAAACTACAGCCCTCGGGCGGATGGACCTTTAAAAGTGTTGGAACGCATCAATGACAACGCTTACAAGATCGACTTGCCTGGTCATTATAATGTGTCTGCCACTTTCAATGTGGCCGATCTTTCACCATTTGTTCCGGAGCTGGATGATCCCCTTGACTCGAGGACGAGTCCTTCCGAAGAGGGGGAGAATGATGCAGTCAGGATTGACTCAAGCAGCGGCCCAGGTCGTGGCCCAATCCACAGCAACTCCGGCCCAGTTGTGAGCCCAATTGAAGACCCGGGCTGAGCCTGGTCGGCGCTAACTTGGACTGCAAGGTGGGATTTATTTTATCTATTTATTATTATTATTTGATTAGAATTGGGGTTTTGATTCAGTTTCCTTTTTTTGTTTATTGCCTAAAGTCATGGCTAGGTTTAGGTTTTAAGTACGTATGTTTTCTGCTTAAGAACGCAGTTTTTTATTATTATTTCTGAATAGAATTACCCAGCTTGTTCTTGTGATTGTTTGATCCAACGTGATTGCAATATTGCATCAGGTTTAGTAGCAAAAATCCAATATACTTGCAGATAAAAAAGGGAACAAATCGGTTTGGGTTCATTACCCAACCCAAATAACAATAACTCGGGTCTGTTTGAATTTTCACATTAAATTGACATGTAGGGCAGTAGGTCTTAACCTAGGTATGTAACTACACATGCTGAATCGGGTTTGTGTTGCACAAAAACCGAAATAACACGTGATCCAGGCATTTAATGTCGGTTTCATACTAAGAAAGAGAAAACGTGTACCCTTTGAAAAGAGATGTATAGGTTTCCTAGAGAATCAGTATTATGTTTACTTTGTTCACAACTGTTGGGTTTTGTGGAGCTTTGGCCGAGATCCACAAGGGCAGCCAGCCCTAACCCTAATCGGGTTAAATTAGGCACTTAGCCTAATTCATGTTTTCTTAATCCGCAAGTTATCCTAATCTAGGCATGTTATGTAGATGGGTAGGTACTTTGTAATTCTTGGTACTTGAGCACATAATAATAACAAAATACCCGATAGTTGCACCAGGTCACACCGACCGAACCACGTTAAATCCTCGTGTTCTCTCACTCTCGTTTATTGTGTGTACGTACGTGTGATATCCTAACTTATATCAGAGCGCCTACGGTCCTGTCGCCGCCATTCACCCAGGGTTTCGCCGTCGCTGTTCGCCTAGGGTTCCGCGGCCGCAACCTAGCTGTCCTCGCTAGGGTTTTTGTCGACAACCGCCGCCGTCACCCACGTCTCTGCCGCCATTGACTAGCCGTCGTTGCTAGGGTTCTGCCAGGGACCGCCGCGGCCAACCACCCTGTTCCGCTGCATCTTCAAGATCGCCACCGACATCCAAGCTTTCGGTTTGTCTCCTAGGGTTGTTTCAGCCCTGTTTTGATCTGTTTTTCTACTAAAAATTGAATCGATTGCCTAACAATGTTTCAATAGAACAGTCGTCAAAAATTGACCGCCGCCATTGCTGTGTTTGTTCACTGTTTTTCGATCTCAATTTCGATCACCGCGTTTGGGTAATTTATTGTTATGGTAGAGGAAAGAAAGATAAAGATCGAGAAGTTTGATGGACAGGATTTTGGGTTTTGGAAGATACAAATTAAGGATCGTTTGTATCAGAAAGATTTGTTCCAGACGTTGCTTGGAACGAAACCCGATAAATGTCGGATGAGGATTGGGCTATATTGGACAGAAAAGCTTTGGGAATAGTCAGGCTTTCGTTAGCTAGGAGTGTTGCGTTCAACATTGTGAACTAAACAACTACGTATGGATTGATGAGGCTTTGTCAGATATGTAAGAAAAGCCCTCAACACAGAATAAGGTGTACTTGATTCAGCAGTTAGTCAACAGACTCAAAACCACAGTTGTCGATAGTGAATAGCGGTAAATAGCGACAAGCTGTTAGGATTAAAGACGATCACACACGAACACACACACGCAAACACGAATGCGGGAAAGACACGAACACGAGATTTATAGTGGTTCGGTCTAAACTGACCTACGTCCACTTTGCAACTAGGGTTTATATTATTTCTGTGCTCAAGGAATTACAAATACATATGATGTATATATAGAGATTAATCTAGGGTTAGTAACTTAATTTCCAAGTTAGGCCCAACCCGTGTAGAGCCTATTAGGGCCGGCTGCCCCATATGAGACTCCACACCCAACAATCTCCCACTTGGAGGCTCGAACTGCGCTCCACCGACTTTCATCATCTTGTACCTCTTGTAATATTCCTTACCACTAGTTGCATCAGCCTTCTCATCAGTTAACCTGAAGGCACGTTGAAGCTACCTCGAGCTTGAACTCATCAGTCACGACCGGTGACTCATTCTTTGTCCCTGCCTGCTCCCACTGTAACGAACCTATTACTCTGCTGGCCTCTGACAACTTGAGAACTCACACTCTCCATCATAAGCAAGTAATCCACTGGAGAGACTTTTCCAGTCGGAATGCTGGTCTTCTTAACCCATTGTAGCACTGGAGCTGTAACTGAAACACGACCTGTGCTCCCACTGTCACGATGCCCTCTACCTGGTTTAACCTTCCGAACTCGTTCATCCTGAATCTTCACTTTGACTCTGGGTTGCTCACTTGCAAAGCAAACCCTCTACTGCCCACGAGATTCTGTGAACCGGACTTTGTTTTCTTTCTGAATCGGGATAACCTCTCCCTCAGACGGTATACTGACCATATAAAGCGAACCTCTCTTTCTTCCTCGAGCCATGACAAGATTACCTTTAACCACCTTCCATTGACCGTTCCGAAACTTAACTTCGTGTCCTTGTTCATCCAACTGTCCGACAGAAATTAACCTTTTCTTCAAACCTGGAATTACCCTGACATCCTTCAAGGTCCATGAACCGGTTGAAGTCTTCAAATCTATGTCACCCATGCCCGTAACCTCAAGAACATCATCGTTCGCCAATCTTACCTTCCCAAAATCCCCTTCTTTCAAATTCTGCAATGCTTCACTGCTTTGGGTAGCATGGAATGAAGCACCAGAATCCATCACCCATGAATCTATAGCATCCTCTACGCAACAAATCAACACGTCATCTTCTGCTTCAACCTGATTCACTTCTTTTTTTGCGTTCGGACACTGATTCCTAAAGTGTCCCGCTTCCTTACAGTTCCAACATATCACATCCTTACGAATCTTTGACTGACTCCTCCTGCTCCCACTGCCCCGATCTTTCCCTCTACCTCTGCCGTCGGTAACCAACAAAGTATTTGATGATTCACCTGAAGTTCTGCGTCTGACATCTTCTCCCATAAGCAGGTCCCGAATCCCATCAAATGTAAACTTAGTAGCGGAACTACTAATCGCTGTAACTGTTCTTGACCAACTATCAGGTAGTGAGGATAACAACAAAAGGGCTTGAACTTCATCGTCGAATTTAATGTCAACTGACACTAAACGAGACAGAATTTTATTGAGGTTGTTAATGTGTGTTGTTACTGATCCACCCTCTCTCATCTTAGTATTCACCAGCTCACGGATCAAGAAAACCTTGTTTGCTGCAGACGGCTTCTCATACATGTTAGACAGTGCTTCCATCATTCCACGCGCTGTGGTCTCCTTCAAAAGGTTGTAAGCAACATTCTTTGACAAAGAGAGCGTTATCACTGCCCGGGCTTTCTTATCTAACTTATCCCAATCTGCTAGTAACATCTTTTCTGATTTTTCCCCACTCATCACTACATTCAAATCTTTCTGACATAGTAGTGCTTCAATCTGCATCTTCCACCACCCAAACTCCTTTCCATCAAACTTCTCAATCCTCGTTTTCTCGTTATCTGCCATTGCAAACTGCAACAAACTGAAAAAACAACCCGAAAAACTGACCTCGTAGAACGTGCAGACTGCCCGAAAATCGCAGCAACGAAAACTAGACAGAAAACAGCAGTTGTTGACTTTTTCTGGTCAAACTTAGCAAGCTGTTGACTTTTCTGGTCAAACTCAGCAAGCTATTGACTTTTCTGGTCAAACTCAACAGGGGTACTGTAGATACGGCAGTACTGTGGCAACGGTACTGTTCCGGCAGCTCTGTAGCGGGGGCGGATACTGTTCACGGCGGAAAAACACTGTTCACCACCGGGAAACACTGTAGTGGCGGCGGTACTGTTCACGCGTCACTGCAGCGGCGGATTACTGTTCACGACGAGGGGTTACTATTCACGGTAGCGTTACTGTTCATGCACGGGTACTGTAGCGACGTCAGTACTGTAGCGGCAGAACCCTAATCTGGCGGTGGCAAACAGTCAACGGTTCGTGTGATCTGATCTCAAGCCAAAGCTCTGATACCAGTTGTTAGGATTAAAGACGATCACACACGAACACACACACGCAAACACGAATGCGGGAAAAATACGAACACGAGATTTATAGTGGTTCGGTCTAAACCGACTTACGTCCACTTTGCAACTAGGGTTTATATTATTTCTGTGCTCAAAGAATTACAAATACATATGATGTATATATAGAGATTAATCTAGGGTTAGTAACTTAATTTCCAAGTTAGGCCCAACCCGTGTAGAGCCCATTAGGGCCGGCTGCCCCATATGAGACTCCACACCCAACACAAGCTACCTATATACTACGTAGCGATAGCGATGAAATAGCGTCCGTTATTTCATGTTAGCAATTAGCGGTAAAGTAGTAGAAAATTTTATGAAGTAAAAACGCTAAAGTTGTTAACTATTGTAGCAATTATAATCAACAAAAAAAAAGTCACACCACCAAAATAGCTAAAATACGCTATCACTAATCATCTAATGAAATAAAAACCCTAAATCTCTATTCGCTACTGCTATTTATATTAAAAAATCGCTATTTTCACGCTATATAGTCGCTATACACCATATAGCGCCACTAGACCGCTTCGCTACGTAGCGCGCTATAGTCGCTATTGACAACTATGCTCAAAACCAGGCAGTTGCAATTCACATCAATGACTTTAATTCGATCTTAACTCGGTTAGGATCAGTCAGTATTAAGTTTGATGATGAATTCGGACATTGTTGTTACTGTCTTCTTTGCCTGAGAGTTGGTCTGGGACGGTGACTAAAGTTAGTAGTTCACCAAAAAATACTAAGTTTACTTTTAGAGGCATTCGGGACTTGATTCTGGGAGAAGACATCAGACGTAGAAGTTCGGGGGGATACTCTGAGTTCACTGTCGAGTACAGAAGGCAGAGGAAGAAGGAATGAAAGCGGAAGCAACCAGAGCAGAAGAAGAAGCCAGTCCAAGCATCGAAAGGAAGGAAGTTACGTGCTGTGACTGCAAGCAGATAGAGCATTTCAGAAATCAGTGCTCGGGTGCTATGAAAGAAAAAGAGGTGAATCATGTTGCAGATAAAGAACACTCGGATGACGCTTTGGTTCATAGCGTAGAGAGTGCTACAAATTCATGGGTGGTGGACTCTAGTGCATCATTCCACGCTACACATAGCATGGAAATGATGAAGAATCTCAAGAATTGGGACTTTGGAAAGGTACGACTAGCAAATAATAAAATCCTAGATGTTACGGACATGGGGGATATTAATTTGAAAGCTTCGTTGGGAACATCTGGACTCTAAAGAATGTTTGAGTGACTTCAAGCCTAAAGTGAATGCTTATCTATGTCGGACAGTTGGATGATCGGGGATATCAGGTCGTGTTAGGTGATGTTAAGTGGAAGGTAGTCATGGGAAATCTGGTAATTGCTCGTGGAAAAAAGAGGTGTTCCTTGTATATGGTCGAGATAACGCTAGAAGAAGTTGATCCATTTCTAACGGAAGAGAAGGTCTGATTCTGTAAGTCTCGTGTGGAGAAGAGGGTTACCTTTGCAAAGGAGATACCCAGAGCTAGTTTAAAGACTCAGAATGAACAAATAGTACGAAGAGGTTCAGAAAAGCCAGTCATATGTGAAAGTTCAGAAGAGTTTCGCAACAATGGGAGCACAGGGTTGAAAAGTGTTTTAGTTGCAGCTCTAATTCCACAATGGGTCAGAAGAACCAGTAAACAGTCGGAAAAAGTCTCTAGAGGAACTTACTTGCTTGTAATGGAGAGTGGAGGATCCCAGTATCGTTCAGATGCCAGCAGAGTGACAGACGTGTTACAGTGAGAGCAAGCGGAGAAAGGAAGAAACGGTCATAGACAGACAAGGTCATGACATTGAAGCTCGGTGTAGCTTCAACAGACCTTCAGGTTAACTGATGAGAAGGTCGTTGCAACTAGCGGTGAGGAAGAATTACAGAAATGTCAGATGGATTGGAGAGCAGTTTGAAGTTCGTCAAAACCTCCAAGTGGGGGATTGTTGGGTTTTGTGGAGGCTTTGGCCGAGATCCACAAGGGCAGCCGGCCCTAACCCTAATCGGGTTAAATTAGGCACATTGCCTAATTCATGTTTTCTTAATCCCTAATTTATTTACCCTTAATCTAGTTATTATATATAGATGGGTAGGGTGTTTGTAATTCCTAGTACTTGAGCACAGAATAATAATAAAATACTCGATAGTTGCAGCCCGTGGATGTAGATCACACCGACCGAACCACGTTAAATCCTCGTGTTCTTTCAATCTTGTTTATTGTGTGTGTGTGTGTGCTTGTGATATCCTAACAACAATTTCAACTAGCAACACCATCCAATGACTCAATTCATCAGAACCATATGTAATTATGCTAATAAGAAAATAACTTGCTTTTAACCATGCACCTAGGCATGGGAAATGGACAGGTTTATGATCCACATAAGAACAAATGAAATGGATATGAGCACAAACACCAACCAAAACCTCAGCTTCTAGAAAGTTCAATGTAAAGATCAAACATGCAAAATATCCGCCTTCATATCTTGATGCTCTAAACATAAATTAAGTTGAAAAGGAGAACTTACACAAATCTCTGAAATATACTGTAACAGACATCAGGCAAGTATATTTACCTCATTTTTCAATTGCATCATAGCATCGTAAATCGCAAAACCCTCTGTTTCCATTCCAACCTGATCATAGTAAGAAAAGTCAACGGATGGCATAACTGTTCATTTTCTCATTCAGATAGACAGTAAAGGACAATCACATGTGTTAATTTCCATCGTCTATATAAAAAATAGAACCTTGTTATGATTTATAACTAAAAAGAATTCATCCAAATTAGTCAGGAAAAACCTTAAGAAAACTTAGATCCTATCCAATGAACTGTAAGAAATGAGTGTGCAGCCTCACGAGGAATCATCAAGTAAATTCAAAATCTTACAGATTCACCCCGCCCAAATCAACACGGACAATGTGCAGCCAAATCAACACTGACAATGTGCAAGTTGCGCAACAGGGCAAAAACAGGTCAGGCTGGGTTGGAATAGATTGAACTACAAAAGCTAATGTATTGAAGGCATGATAAAATAAAATTATCAAATAAAAATCAATTTTTAAAGAAAAAAGCAGTATATGAGGTTGTAAGCAGTTGAATACAGCTTGGGCGATTTGTGATGCATTTTACCCGTTAGAGATAAAAGAACCAAATTGACCCGCATTTTGGTGAGTGGGAGAAATTTTCCACCTCTAGAGAAAAACCAGGGGGATGAAAAGAGGCATAGACAGAGCAATAAACAATTAACAAAAAGAAATTCAATCAGCAAAATCCTTGGAGAACTTTAGCACAGATTCAACCGAACTCAGTTGTCCAAGTTCTACACAATACAAAACCAAAAATATAGAAGCTGAAGAAAAAAGGCTCACCGATTCACCATCATCACGAGTAGTTCCAGTAGAATTTATATAAAGATATATTGGTTCTTTGGGATCCATCCATTGCAGATACATTAATTCTGCAATGATGAGCTCGGTTACCGCTGGTACCAACTGATACAAAGCCACCAAAATTAAAAGAAATTAAATTGATTTATTTAGAAAGTATCGAACAAAGAAATGAAGAAAATCAGGAAAAAATAATATTCTTTGTATTGTGTAAGTTTACAAGAGCACGATAAAAGAATCAGAAGCACATACCGGCATGCCAAGGTACACTATTCTTCCATGGAGAAGCAATGATGGTAGATCTGGAGGAGGCCTCCTAGGCCTATGTTCATTGTATGAAACGGATCGTTCCACCTGAAAATACAATTACAATTATTAGAATTATTGGTTAACCCCGGTAAATGTTTAAGCAACCCAGACAGCTAAGCTACCACATAGTAAACGAAAAAACCACTTACCAAACCAAACCAAACCAAACGTACCCAGTATAATCCCACACATAGCTAACGCTATTAATAGGGTCTGGGAAGGGTGTGATGAGGGCAAACCTTACCCCTATCCCAAGAGATAGAAAGGTTGCTCCCGTTTAGACCCCCGGCTCCATGGGAAAGAAAAAGATAAAAATATAAATAAAATTAATGAGTAATAAAGTAAAATAAATCTAACAGTAATCTAACAATTAGCAGTGTATGACTAGAGTATATTAGTCACAAGAAACACAACACACCTACAAGAAACAAGACATACGCAAAATCTTTGCTAAACAACTCTACTCTCCCACACAACGGGTCACTCATCCTAAAACCCTAATACGACGTCTCCATGAAATCCTATCATTGATCATGTCCTCTGAGAGGTGTAAATCTAGCAAATCAAGCCTAATCCTCTCATCCCACGTTAATTTCGGTCTCCCCCTGCTCCTTTTCTCCTCTACAACGAGAGTTTCCACCGTTCTCACTGGATCTGTGCTCTGTCTCCTCTTGACATGTCCAAACCATCTCAATCTTCTTCTCTTATCTTATCTGAGATACATGTGACTCCCAATCTCTTCCGAACAACTTCATTTCTTATTCGGTCCTTTCTTGTGTGTCCACACATCCACCTCAACATCCTCATCTCAGCTACATCCATTTTTCGAGCTTGTGTCTTCTTGATGGCCCAACAATCGGTTCCATATAGCATCGCTGGGCGAACTGCTACCCTATAAAATTTACCCTTTAACCCTATTGGGAACCTCTTGTCGCACAAAACACCTGAGGCCGCTCTCCATTTACACCAACCAGCCTGCACCCGATGGACTACATCATTGTCGATGTCCCCGTTACTTTGGATGACAGATCCTAGATACTTGAACTTCAATGTCTTAGGGACAACCCCACCTTCAATAGAAATCTGGGTCTCCTCGTCGACGTTTGCACCACTAAAGTTGCAGTGAAGGTACTCGGTTTTAGATCGGCTTATCTTCAAACCTTTGTGCTCTAAGACTGTTCTCCATTCCTCTAGTCTGTTGTTCAATGTCTCTTTACTTTCTGCAATCAACACGATATCATCAGCAAAAAGCATGCACCATGGAATTGCATCTTGAATCGACTTTGACAACTCATCCAAAACTACTGCAAAGAGAAAGGGGCTTAGTGCCGACCCCTGGTGAACTCCCACTTCCACCGGAAAAAAGTCTGTATCCCCCACGGGAGTCGGACGCATGTCTTAGCCTCATGATACATATCCCTAATTGCCTCAATATATTTACTAGGGATCCCTCTTCCCTCCAGACTTTCCCAGATAAATCTTCTAGGCACACTATCGTACGCTTTTTCAAGATCGATGAACACCATATGTAAATCATGTTTCTTCTCTCTGTACTTTTCCATTAATCTTCTTAAAATGTGTATCGCCTCCGTAGTGGACCGGCCTGGCATGAACCCTAAACGAAAAAACCACTTAAAATATATAAAAATTAAGTTATTGAGTTCCTCCTTTCACACATCATGAAGCCTCTCCGGGGCTGTTCTTATGTTTTAAGTCTTTACACTCATTAATATAGCAGCATTCACATGGTACATGTCAAATTGAACAATATAAATCATTAAAATAGCTGCAAAAATCAAATATGAGGTCAATGAAGCTACCAGAAAGATCGCACTACAAAATGAACTTAATGTATAAAACGAAGTGTTTGTCTTGTGCATAGTTTGTAGCATAGATTATGCTCTAGTGTATTATTCCCCGCTATGAGGTTTGATGCAGGAGCAAGCGTGATACAATACAACTATACAAGATACAGAAAAATCATAGAGCTAGGAGGAGAAGAATAAGATTCACATCAAAACGTGTTTTCTTGAAAGTGGCCAAGGATTATAGAACATGGAGTATTCAAGAATAATAATGACATAGAAGAAATTGCAAGGGTTCCCATGTATCAAAAATCATGTCAATCACAATTGTGTAGTTCAAGACTTGAATTTTCCAACATTCGGCATGCGTGGTTGCAAGTTTCGGGTCATAAAATGTTGGATGCTTATCCAAAAAGCATGAAAATTGGGGAACAAACTAAAAATATGTAAAGAGCTTCCATCTAATTTCCTTATTTGAGTTGTCATGTAGTTTTCTTATTTGAGCTGTTTTCTAGTTTCCTTATATTATAAGTAGTTTCCTAGTTCTAGAATTGTTAGGTTTCTTTTTAGTATTGTTTCAAATAACTTTTTGATGATTTAAAATTTTAGTTTTTCCGTTCACAAATTCAGAGTTGTTCTTCATCCTTTGCTCATTTATGCTTGTGTAGCTTGTCACACCTTTGAGATTTTTATCAACAATTTCGATGTCTTGTCTTAATCAACTGTTGTGGTGTTCTCTTGGTTTCTATAATCAAATTTCATGCTTCTATATAAGGTATTGACCACAATCCTTCAGCGAAATTCAACTCTGATTACACATCAAGGTTCTATTTATTTTCCCATCCACCCTAAACCACAGAATAATAGGCATTTTTGAATTGATGGATATGTACCTACTACCCACAGACTAAAACAGCAAAATAATATCATGTTGTAATCTAAGCAGTTAATGCGGAAAAATATCGGTTATCGGACAAGGACCGATATTTGAGATATCGGTTCTCACGGTGGGATATCGGTATCTTATATATCATGCATAAACTTATATACACACAAACATATATAATATTAACAATCAAATCAAAAGTCAAAACTAAAAAGTGTCAGTATTTTATATTAGAAACATAATCTAGCAGGTGTGCGAAGTGCGAACGTGGGTGTATTAGGGAGTTAGGGCATTTAATTCGATAGTTTTGGCTATGGGTACAAGGCATTGGGCCAACATTTTTAAAGGGGAATGGGCTTTGGGGCAGAAAAATGTTAAAAAAAAGGCCAAGATTAGTAAACCGAGAAACTCGGTGAGACAACCGATATTATGGAATCAAAATCTCGGCGATATCTCGGCAAATATCACCGATAATATCGGGACCGATATTTTGGCATAGGACCGATAACCGATATATCGGTGATATCGACTGCATAGGTTGTAATTGATCCTCATTCAATGTTACAATATTCTAAAGGGTAAGGGGTTGTTTGGCAGCCTCTTAATGATCTCATTAGGAGGCTACCTCTGAATCGTTCAGAGGTAAGGGGTGTTTGTTTCGCAGATAGCCCACCTCTTACTGGTTCATTTTACCTCTTAATGGTTCAGCTGAAAAACCATGCTGAACCATTCAGAACTCTTAATGATTCAGCACTTAATGGTTCAGCATTTTCCAAACAGCCCGTAAGTCCACTAAAATGTAACTACTTTATACCCACTTTGTTGCAAGTCCAGCACTTACAAGTCCACAAATAATACTTGATTTTATAGCTTTTGGACACCAATAAAGCATTATGCTTGATTTTATACAAATAAATAAGGATTGGTTTCCTCTACAGAATTCTAATAGAAAGATAAATTACTAGTGCTAGTTTAACAACATCAATGTAAAAGTCCACAAATAATACTTGATTGGACACCAATAAAGCATTATACTTGATTTTATATAAATAAATACGGACTTGCTGGACTTGCACCTCTCTGAGAACATGGTCGATGATAGGAATTCGTGGAGCTGTAGGATTAAGATTAGGGACTATTAGAAGATGGTACAGATTTGGCTAGCCTTTATCTTAGGGGTTTAGTCCTTTTTAGACTTGTGGTGACCTTTGCTTGTTACATATTAGGCTTCGTATTTCTATTTCTCGTGTTACACATTTTCACCGTCGATTGTTCATAATAGTTCTTTTTTTAGATCATGCATGTATGTTGCTTGGATTCTTTGTGTGGGATAAAATTATTTTCTTGTTCTGCCTGGATAGGGTTTTTGGAGTTGCCCTAGAACCCTACCAATAGCTTTGCTTTTGATGGGATTGTATGTTTGTTGATGTAATTAAAAAGATATAATATTTAAAAGATATACAAACAAACAAACAAACAAAGGAAATTGAATTAGAAACGGTGAGGGTTATGTACCGTGGCAGGAGTAGCCATTAGCGTGGGGGATTCAAAAAGGTCCAGGTAGGGCGGGGTATCGGAGTTAACCGGTCGATTGAGGAGCTTCTCCGGTGAAGTAGCGGCAACTGATGCGAGCTTGGAAAGAAATGGATCTTTAGGGTTCAGCGGAAGGAACGGGGGTTTGATACTGTTTCTAGCGAGTAGCGAACAGCGGGTGGTTCGCCTGAATGAAGAAGAAGAAGCGGGTGAAGGGATTGTGGAAGAAGCCATTGATAGGCCGAAGGTCGGGGACATTGTTCAGGAAGGGTGTAGGTGTGGGGGAGATGAGGTGAGGGCTGGATATGATATTATTATAATTGATGGGAACATACAGTACGGATACACCCGACCCATTTGTACAAAGTCCTAGGGCTGGTCAGGTCCAGTTTAAAATCATGAAATCGTTTAAACCGGTTATCGGTTTGATTTCACGGTTGGTTTTTTCATGTTACTTTCGGTCGGTCGATTTCAAAAATTGCAAACCGTAACAAACAGTTTGGTTTACGGTTTATACCAAAAACCAACCGTAAAAAACCGGACCGGACCGTTACATTTAACTATATTTAAAAATTTTAAATATTTCATATTACATGTATTGAAATATATATACCACTTTAAAAATTTTGAAATAGTTAAATGGGTGAACTAGATGGGTCACTGGATGAAAATAGATTTTAAAACAGATGGGTCTAGACTTCATTTTAACAATAAAATTGAAATCCCGCTTATGTCATAAAGGCATTTACTCTTTCTATGGAGCATGTTTAATTTCATTTAGGATGTTGATTGGTTGAGGCTAGGAATCTATATTTGATGATTGGTGTACCATATGTAAGTTTAGGAGTTTGTTTTGAATAGGTTGTTTGTTTAGAAAGTTGGGCTCAAAAAACTTAAACCGTGAAATCAAATCGGAACCAAACCGTTCATAACGGTTCGGTTTTAATTTTCAACGGTTTGGTTTTGATTTGCGATAATTAAAAACCGTTACCAACGGTCAGCTCACGGTTTCACCTAAAAACCGTGAAAACCGGACCGAGCCCAATGGTTTGTATGACTTGGCTTACTAGGGTGTTAATTTGGTTTCGGTTTCCTCGTTTTTGTAATGTTGTAAACTAGTTGTTTTCACCCGCGCTTCGCGGCTGGATTCTAGTCATTTTTCCCACTCCACGCGACAGTGTAGAAACATGTTTTAGTAACTATAGATAAAATTCTATGTATCGGTGTACGTAGCTAGTACGCATGAGTACTTAGCTTGTACACCAGATTATCAAGTGCGCATGACCAATCACCTGCGTATTTACTAAGTATGCAAGAAGTTTTCCATCCCCTATAAATAGAAGACTTGTCTTCATTTGTAGGGGAAACTCTGGAACTAGGTTGAGAGGTGTCCCGGTGGGACGAGCTCTCCCACTCCTGGACTGTAAGCGTAGACGAGAGATGTGTACTCCTTCGGTATGTAGTCTGTAATACGGGATGACTTCTTTGTTATGGATTACGTATCGTTTGATTCTATTGTCTTTTATCTTTGCTTTTCTCTATCTGTTCTTCACTAGGGATGAGATCGGTATCGTATCCTTACCGATACCGAAAGTACCGGTACCAAAAGTACCGGTCCCGAATTTTGTTGAAAAACGGGTACCGATACCGGTACCGAAAATATAGAATCGGTCGGTACTTGTATTTCGGTACTCGGTACCTGTTTGGTACCCGAATACAAATTTTCATAAATTATTGGTTTTAATACCGTTCGTTTTGTTAAATATCTTTTTTATAGCCGTTCTTTTTAACGAGTTCATGAGTCGACCTATTTAAAATGACGGTTATTTAAAAAGGGAATTAAAAAATAATGAACGTTTTGAAAAAAAAAACATTTTTTCAAACGTCATTTAAAAAAAATGTGAACTGCTTTCATTCCACCAAAGCAATTTTAAATTGTTTTTTTTTTTTGTTTATTGTTTAAATATTTTTTATAACTGAAAAAAAAAGTCCTTTTGTTCAATGTCTAAATTTTTTTTTTTCAAAACGCTATTTTTTTTAATTCCTGTTTTCAAAATCCTTCATTTTAAGAAGCGAGCGGTTTTAAAAAGATGTTTAGAAAAAATGAACGCTTTTAAAAAAGACGTTTCGACAAAACGAACGGTTTTAAAAAAGACGTTTAGAAAAAAAGAACGATTTAAAAAAAGACGTTTAGACAAATTGAACGGTTTAAAAAAACGTTTGACAAAACGAACGGCTTTAAACAAAGATGTTTAGAAAAAAAAAAACGGTTTTGAAAAATGATGTTTAAAAAATCCGAATGGTTTTGAAAAGAATGGTTAAAAAAGCAAACGATGTTAAAAATTTTCCATAAAAAAAGACCCTTCATATTTTCGGGATTAAAGGGGTATTTTTCGGTAAAGTACAGGTACCGGTACCGACCAGTATCGATACCGAAATCAGAAAAAATCAAGTCCCGGTACCGGTACCCGTTTTGGTTTTTCGGTACCGGTACGGTACGGATATCGGTACGAGTACTGGGTACCAAAAGCTTATCCCTATTCTTCACTATTCCCACACGAATCACGAACAGATATGTTATTTTCGATGTGCAACGAGGCTCCCGAGACCTACAATTGGTGGTGGATAAGCCGTTGGTACTTCCTATATATAAACCTCTTTAACGTGACATTGATCTCAACTATGATTTCTTGTGTAAACTATACTTTGCGTGCTCATTGGTCAAGCATGTGTTCAATATTTGATGTGATTTAATTATGATTGGATTTCTCATTTGGGATCTGGGCGGAATCCAGATAGACAACCTAGTTATGGAACTTCACCGCGGTAAACGTATACAGATTAGGAGGTGTGAACCAGGAATGTAGATCTAATTGAAGAATGTTAGACTTTGGATATAGGATGATCACTGCTGAGCATGTTTTTTGTGTTAGATTCTATCGAGTGTTTTCAATATGAAGCTGGATATCCGTGGGTGTCACACCCCTAATTTCAACTAACGGAGTTTTACCGTTTTGGAAAGTGACAAACCAGGATCTCAGTCATTTGTTATATCGAACGACTCTACATGGGACTAAAATGAAAATATCATATTAATCAGAGTTTAATGCGGAAGCGTAAAGAAAACTAAATGCGCAAAACACACGCGCCCAAAAGTCCAAACCAAACATAATTCTAAACAAAGTCCAAACAATTTAATAAAACATCAATCAATAGGAGAATTCCATGCATGTCCTATATGTGCACCTGTGCCTTATCTTAGCGACCTGAGAAAACATGTAAGAAAAGATGTCAACACGAGGTTGGAGAGTTCACAGGTTTAAGTATATAAATAAACGTTTACCAGATTATTGATCATTCAATATGTATCTATAGGTAGCTAACCTATGTTCATGTTTAACTTAAGCGCTCGCAACCGAAGCTGACTGTTTGTTTATTTGCCTCCTGCCAGGTCTATTAACCCCGGCGATGTGAGTAGGCTAACATTTCACCCATTCGACCTCCAATCGAGTTAGCGCGACTAACGCGGCTGGGATTTGACAAACCCAGTAGTACTACTAAACATTACCTCGCTAAGATCCATATTAACGGTCCGATGTGCGTTGAGGACTTTCAGTGATAGCTTGTTACGCTTAGCTTTAACATTGATAACATATTAATACAATATTTCAAAAATAGTTTGCGACATGTTTTCTCCCCCAAGATAAAACAGTAAAAGGGGCCGTGAAAACTCACCTGGATTGAGTAGGTAGTAATCACACAAGTACGAGGTTGAAACCACGAGTGTTAGCCTGACACGACTCATGGATGCCCTAGAAATTACAACATAATCATTAGGGATAAAGATGGGAATTGTGACGACGACACGGAAGATTGGACGTCTTAAGGAAACGCTCTAATGATTAAGAGTAGACGAACGTGTCCACGGAAATACGAATTCTTTACTTAGTAATTAAGATGTATACGTTACGCGACGAATGACAAAATAATACACAATAAATATATTCGAGTGTTTTGTCGTTAATTAGAAGCCTAGGAAAATAATATAATTCAACATCTTATTTTTAGGTTTGTAGGATTAACCAAATAATCATTTGTGGGGAAAATAATAAATATATAATTTTTATTCGAATATATAAACGTGGGTAAATAATATACAAATTATATTATTTAAAATTTTAAAACGTCACATGAATTAATTAAACGAGACGAAATAATATAAAACTATATATTATTTTATACTAGAAGTTATGGTTTGAAAAATAATATAAACATATTATTTTTATTCGATAATAACATAAATATATATTATTTTTAAAAGTGGAAATCATATAAAAATGGGTTAATAAATCAAATCCGAGTCTACGGGTGGTTTTCCGGTCTAGAACTCATTTACATATATTAATATAGTAATATAGGAATTGATTTAACATTAAAATAGTAAAAGGAAACTGTTTTAAAAATAAAAATGTGTGGAGAGACTCGAACCCGAGTCTCTCCCACACCAACACACGCTCTTAACCAGTCCCACCCGCTAGGGTAATCGCGACTGGAATGCTTCCGAAAAGGTTTTAATGTTTCCAAACCCCAATCCCTTTTCCTTGATCGCGATCCGAACCCACCCCGATTTCGGTTTACGACGCTTATCGGCATAGCTCTTTTGACGATCACGAGCTGCTGCCATACGGTTTCTAATTTGAACGATTTTCTCAGAAGTTTCAAGTACAAGTTCAGGACCTGTAAGTTGACTATCCCCAACCTTGGCCCAACAAATAGGAGAACGACATTTCCGTCTATATAGTGCTTCAAATGGAGTTGCCTTGATGCTAGTGTGATAACTGTTGTTGTAGGAGAACTCCACCAACGGTAGGTGAGACTCCCAAGTGTTACCGAAATCCATCACACAAGCTCGTAGCATGTCCTCCAGGGTTTGAATAGTACGCTCTGTCTGGCCATCAGTTTGGGGATGGTATGTTGTGCTCATATCTAGACGCGTGCCTAAAGCTTTATGTAACGATTGCCAGAAACGAGAGGTGAATCGTGCATCACTATCCGAAATGATAGAGATTGGCACCCCGTGCCGTGAGACTACTTCTTTCAAGTAAATACGAGTAAGCTTATCCATTTTGTCGGTTTCCTTGATTGCTAAGAAGTTAGCGGACTTTGTTAAACGATCGACTATTACCCAAATGGTATCACATCCGGTAGGAGTTCGTGGCAATTTTGTGATAAAGTCCATGGATATCTGCTCCCATTTCCACATGGGAATCTCTGGTTGCTGGAGTAGACCGGACGGCTTTTGTTATTCAACCTTGACCTTTGCGCAAGTCAGGCACTTGCTCACATAGGTGGCTATATCTGCCTTCATCTTAGGCCACCAATATAGCACCTTTAGGTCATGATACATCTTTTCGAAACCTGGATGAATAGAGTAACGAGATTTATGAGGTTCATCCATGACCAGTTCCCTTAAATTTTTGAATAATGGAACCCATATTCGCTCAGCGAAGTAGCGAATACCGTCAGATTTGACCTCGAGTTGTGCTTCCATACCGCGTGTACCTTCCAGTGGTAGGTTTTCCTCTTTCAGGGCTTCAAGTTGAGCAATTCGGATTTTGTCAGGTAATCCAGGGTGAATAGTAAGTTGTAGTGCTCGAACTCGGTTGGGCTTGGTTTCCTTTCTACTTAGGGCATCAGCTACCACGTTAGCTTTACCCGGATGATATCGGATCGCACACTCATAATCATTCAAGAGCTCGACCCAACGACGCTGTCTCATGTTCAGCTCTTTCTGCTCGAAGATATGCTGAAGACTCTTATGATCGGTGTAGATAGTGCACTTGGTACCGTACAAGTAGTGTCTCCATATCTTAAGTGCGAAAACTACAGCTCCCAACTCTAGATCATGAATGGTGTAGTTTTTCTCGTGAATCTTTAGTTGACGCGAAGCATATGCAATCACTTTTTCTCGTTGCATTAGAACACAACCCAGACCCTGAATGGATGCGTCACAATACACCACAAAATCATTCGTACCCTCCGGAAGAGCTAGGATAGGTGCGCTGCAAAGTTTCTGCTTAAGATGTTGGAATGCTGACTCTTGGTTATCGCCCCAGTTATAGGCTTTACCCTTTTGAGTTAAGGCAGTGAGAGGTTGTGCAATCTTTGAAAATCCCTCGATGAATCGACGGTAATATCCGGCCAATCCCAGAAATTGTCGCACCTCAGTCGGAGTCGTCGGTGCTGCCCAATTCCTGATGGCTTCAATCTTTGATGGATCGACATGTATTCCCTTCTCGTTAACCATATGTCCTAAGAATTGAACTTCTCGAATCTAGAATTCACACTTGGAAAACTTAGCATACAGCTGCTCCTTTTTAAGTAATTCAAGGATTAAACGTAGATGTTCCTCATGTTCCTCCTTGTTCTTGGAATACATGAGAATGTCGTCGATGAAAACGATGACAAACTGATCAAGGTATGGTTTACACACATGGTTCATGAGGTCCATGAATACGGCAGGTGCATTGGTTAATTCGAAAGGCATGACCATAAACTCGTAGTAGCCGTACCTTATCCTGAAAGCAGTCTTAGAGATATCTTCATCTCGGACTCTCAATTGATGGTAACCGGACCTAAGATCTATCTTGGAATAGAAACTTGATCCTTGGAGTTGATCAAAGAGATCATCTATACAAGCCAAATGATAACGATTCTTGATTGTCACCTTATTCAGTTCACGGTAGTCGATACACATACGGAAAGTTCTGTCCTTCTTCTTGACAAACAAGACCGGAGCTTCCCATGGCGATGAGCTAGGTTGGATGAAACCTTTATCCAACAATTCCTGTAACTGAGTGGACAACTCTTGTAATTCACTAGGTGCTAATCTATAAGGTGCTCGAGCAATCGGTTCCGCTCCGGGTGCTAGATCGATTTAAAATTCAACTTGACGGTATGGTGGCAGACCAGGCAAATCCTCGGGAAATACTTCCAGAAATTCACGAACGATAGGAATATCATCAATATTCTTCTCTTCTGATGGCTGCTCAGCAACGAGAACCAAAATAGCAGTATGCCCTTTTCGAAGGCATTTCTGTGCTTTCATAAAGGATATGATGCCCATGACTGCACCAACCTTTTCACCCTGAACGGAAAGGGTTTATCCACTCGGGAGAGGAATGCGAACAATTTTCTCATGACAGATGATTTCAGCTTGGTTTTTAGATAACCAATCCATGCCGACAATTACATCAAAACTACCAAGTGTGACCGGCATAAGGTCGATATCAAGTATATGACTAGCTAGCTCAAGCTTACATCCCTTAAGAATGTGAGTTGCTTCAATTATTTGGCCATCAGCTATCTCTATTATATACTTAGCTTCTAACAGAGTTGGAGTTCCTTTTATCATATCACTAAGTTTCTTAGATATAAAACTCCTATCAACACCAGTGTCAAAAAGGACAGAAGCAAAGTAATTATTTAAGAGAAACTTACCGGTGACCACATTAAGATCATAACGAGCTTCTCCAGATCCTAGCACGAAGGCTCGTCTCTTCGCACCATTCCCTCCGTTATTGCCGTTGTTGCCACCATTGTTGTTATTCTGATTAGGGTTGTGGTTTCCATTACCTCCCTTCTTTAACTGAGGACAATTTTTCTGAAAATGTCCCTCCTTCCCACACTCGAAACAACCCTTTGTAGACCCAGGCTGTTGAAAAGGCTGCTTGGCTTGCAACTCACCCCTACAATCTTTGGCAGCATGGCCTATTTTGCCACACCGCTGACAACGGTTGCAAACCCCGAAGTGATGGAAGTTGCACTTGTTACACTTAGGAGATTTTCACGCATAACCACCCCGATTTTGACTTGAAGAGGTCATCTGATTGAAGTTCTTAGTAGGCTCAAACCTACGCTGCTGTTGTTGAGGTTGATTAACCTGGGATCCCTTAGAGTTGGAGTGAGTGTTGGAGTTGTGATCAAACTTAAGCGTATGATTGTCGGTGGATTTAGAGACTGAACCCCTCGGGGGTAAAGTCCCTTGAGTCACCGCCTGATCGGTTAGCTTGTGGGCTAGTCTGATCGTCTGCTGGATGGTGACAGGGTTGGATGAAGTAACCATACTTTGAATTTGTGGCACTAGACAGCGCGGCTGAGATTTGTCAAACCCAGTAGTACTACTAAACATTACCTCACTAAGATCCATATTAACAGTCCGATGTGCGTTGAGGACTTTCAGTGATAGCGTGTTACGCTTAGCTTTAACATTGATAACATATGAATACAATATTCCAAAAATAGTTTGCGACATGTTTTCTCCCCCAAGATAAAACAGTAAAAGGGGCTGTGAAAACTCACCTGGATTGAGTAGATAGTAATCACACAAGTACGAGTTTGAAACCACGAGTGTTAGCCTGACACGGCTCATGGATGCCCTAGAATTACAACATAATCATTAGGGATAAAGATGGGAATTGTGACGACGACACGGAAGATTGAACGTCCTAAGGAAACGCTCTAATGATTAAGATTAGACGAGCGTGTCCACGGAAATACGAATTCTTTAATTAGTAATTAAGATGTATACGTTACGCGACGAATGACAAAATAATACACAATAAATAAATTCGAGCGTTTTGTTGTTAATTAGAAGCCTAGGAAAATAATATAATTCAACATCTTATTTTTAGGTTCGTAGGATTAACCAAATAATCATTTGTGGGGAAAAAAATAAATATATTATTTTTAATCGAATATATAAACGTGGGTAAATAATATACAAATTATATTATTTAAAATTTTAAAACGTCACATGAATCAATTAAACGAGACGAAATAATATAAAACTATATATTATTTTATACTTGGAGTTAAGGTTTGAAAAATAATATAAACATATTATTTTTATTCGATAATAACATAAATATATATTATTTTTAAAAGTGGAAATAATATAAAAATGGGTTAATAAATCAAACCCGAGTCTACGAGTGGTTTTCCGGTCTAGAACTCATTTATATATATTAATATAGTAATATAGGAATTGATTTAACATTAAAATAATAAAAGAAATCTGTTTTAAGAATAAAAATGTGTGGAGCGACTCGAACCCGGGTCTCTCCCATACCAACACACGCTCTTAACCAGTCCCACCCGCTAAGGTAATCGCGACAGGAATACTTCTGAAATGGTTTTATTGTTTCCAAACCCCAATCCCTTTTCCTTGATCGTAATCCGAACCCACACCCCATCCTAAAACCCCCGATTTTGATTACAATTTGATTCAAATGCAAAGGGGTTTTCTTGATCGGGCGTTTGCGAATCTGAGGCCTAGTTTAATTGCAAATCTAACAAGTTTAGGATTGATTAATAATAAAAATACGGGCCGAAACCCTAGATTATGAACACTAAATCAAATTGATAAAGTCTGATGTTGATAGCCAATGGAATCATGGGGCTTTCGTTAAATAGAAGATTCTGAAACCGACCTTAAGGTTTAATTTGATTGAGATCGCATTTAAGATCAAAAGCCCTAAATTTAATTCGAACGAACCCTAGTTTTAAAGATCGTGAACAATTTGATGTTAATTGATAAAATTAATATAGGGCTTTCAACGAATGCATGATTGCGAAACTGGTGATATGATTTAGTTTGATTAAGATTGGGTTTAGGGTCGAAACCCCCAAATCGATTTTATGAAGAACCCTAGATTCAAGATCATGGCCAATTGATCATGGCCAATTGATATTATTTTATACTTGGAGTTAAGGTTTGAAAAATAATATAAACATATTATTTTTATTCGATAATAACATAAATATATATTATTTTTAAAAGTGGAAATAATATAAAAATGGGTTAATAAATCAAACCCGAGTCTACGAGTGGTTTTCCGGTCTAGAACTCATTTATATATATTAATATAGTAATATAGGAATTGATTTAACATTAAAATAATAAAAGAAATCTGTTTTAAGAATAAAAATGTGTGGAGCGACTCGAACCCGGGTCTCTCCCATACCAACACACGCTCTTAACCAGTCCCACCCGCTAAGGTAATCGCGACAGGAATGCTTCTGAAATGGTTTTATTGTTTCCAAACCCCAATCCCTTTTCCTTGATCGTAATCCGAACCCACACCCCATCCTAAAACCCCCGATTTTGATTACAATTTGATTCAAATGCAAAGGGGTTTTCTTGATCGGGCGTTTGCGAATCTGAGGCCTAGTTTAATTGCAAATCTAACAAGTTTAGGATTGATTAATAATAAAAATACGGGCCGAAACCCTAGATTATGAACACTAAATCAAATTGATAAAGTCTGATGTTGATAGCCAATGGAATCATGGGGCTTTCGTTAAATAGAAGATTCTGAAACCGACCTTAAGGTTTAATTTGATTGAGATCGCATTTAAGATCAAAAGCCCTAAATTTAATTCGAACGAACCCTAGTTTTAAAGATCGTGAACAATTTGATGTTAATTGATAAAATTAATATAGGGCTTTCAACGAATGCATGATTGCGAAACTGGTGATATGATTTAGTTTGATTAAGATTGGGTTTAGGGTCGAAACCCCCAAATCGATTTTATGAAGAACCCTAGATTCAAGATCATGGCCAATTCGATGTTATACCATTCAATTACCATAGGGCTTTCATCGAACGAATGGATATGAGTCTGATCATGCAATTTAAATGAATTGAGAATGAGTCTAGGATCAAAAGCCCCAAACTCGATTATGTGTAAACCCTAGATCACTGATCGCGAACAATTTGATGTTGAAAGCCCTAATTGGCATAGGGCTTTCATTCTAGAGATTGAAAAAAAGCCAATGGAGAGTTTAATTACCAGAAACGAATTCGGATTGAAGGTGAACGACTACACCGAGTGTCGACGGCGGCGGGGTTGGTCTCAGGTGACTCCCGTAGTTTCTCCAACCGAACTAGCGTATGCAAATGCTCCTGAGAGTGTCGTATAACGTATGCAGATGGTCAATTTGTGAGAGGAATAACAGGAATGGACGGATTTGATAGAGGTGTGCTCGTGGTCGACGGTTACGAGATTAATGCCCATAATTAGGATTAATTCGAATCAATAACTGAGATTAATGTTATAATGATGATCGATTATGGCTATCAAGTGCATAACGGTTACGGATTTCAACAGGAATGATCGTGGGATTCGGATTTGAGTCGATTTGGTTACGGGTTTGACTTTAAAAGTCAACAGGATTGATTTGTCTTTGATTTTGACTTTGAGAGTCAATAAATTGAGTTTAGGGACTTGGCAGGATCAGTCCCAAGAGTTTGAGATTAGGAAAAGACAGAATTGTTCCTTTGGATTTAATATTGAGTTAACTGGGTTAGGTTTTAATAGAAAACTTGACGGAATTGTTAACGAAGTTAATTTGAATAGTCGGATTGTCACAGTGGGATTATTAGTTGAAGATGGGACCTTTTATCATGTAACATCCCAAAAACTCCTAAACATATTATGGGACACATGTCGGTTGAGAAACGTGGCCAAAGAACCCAACCGAGTTCGAAACTGGAAGAATATTTGCCCGGAATTAGCGTAAAACTTCGCATAAGCATATCTCGGGCTAGAAAAAGAATTACGGGAGGCATAAGGGTGTTTCGACGAGGAGAATCTAAAAATATGGTATGTCGGACCGATATCCTAAGCATAACGGTCCGACGTGTGTTGCTGAAGCAAATCAGGAGGCTTTAACGCGTGTTTGGTGACTCAGCTCCATGTCGGACCGATAGGGTTTTAGACATCGGTCCGACATGCGGACGTCGGACCGATATTTTTTTAGACATTGGTCCGACATCGGCGCAGTTTCAGCCTATAAATAGAAAGCAATTGCCGTTCAAATTGGAAACACAACAAACACACACACACCAACACCACACAACACACACACACTCTCTAAGGAGGATTAGAAGACCCGGTGCGACGCGTTTAAGTGCGAGAGCAGTACGCTATGAGTGTGGTTCGGATCCGGAGAGACGTTTAAGAGAGGAACGAGTATAGGAAACGACCCGAGACTATCGTAAGTACACTAGACCCGTACCTTAGATAAATGTTTATGTGAATTATGTGATTATGTGTTATGTGCTATGTGTAGAACTAAGGTATGGGGTAATGACGAATTAGTCTAAACACTAAACACATTCGTAGTCACGACGTATCCAAAGGGTGGTGGATACGCCGCTGGTACTTCCTATATATAAACCTCTTGGTACTTCGTGGTGAAACCATTATGAATGTTTAGGGGTATAGACTAAATAAAAATAATAAAGATTATAGTAAACGTATGGGAGAACTTCCGACCGGTATGTAGTTATCTGACAAACGGAATGTTCTGTCTAAGGAAAGAGTGGTGTATAAATCTCTCCTAGACCCGTCACTCTTTACTGGGAACATCTCTATTGGAGGTACTACTCTGGAAGGATAATCACCCCAGTTTACAATATATGATACGTATGAATAAGGGAAAGGCTTAATTCTATATAAAAAAATATCTATGATGTGTTATAGGGGTGGTGGGTACGCCGTTGGTACACCCTATATATAAACCTCTTTAATACATCATAGAGACGTCTTTACGAGGAATTAGGACGAGAATGGGATAAAAGCATGAGGAAGTCATGCTATTAAATAAATGATGAGAAACGCTTAATCTTAAGCAAAGGAGTATTCATGAGATGTTAAAGGGGTGGTGGATACACCGTTGGTACTTCCTATATATAAACCTCTTTAACATAACATGACGAAACCTTTGTAAGGGATTAGAGCAAGAGTTAAGATAAAATCATAAAGAGATCATGCTACTAAATGAGAATTAGATGGGAAAGCTTAATTCTAAGTAAAGGAGTATTCATGGGACGTTAAAGAGGTGGTGGATACGCCGCTGGTACTTCCTATATATAAACCTATTTAATGTAACATGGAGAAACCTTCATAAGGAATTAGAGCAAGGATGAATATGAAAGTATGACAAGAGATCATACTATATGTGCGAATATGCAATATGTGTTAAATGGGAATATGTGAATGCATGATAGATGACCATGCTATATGTGCAAATATGAATGTGTGATGGAAACGAGTCTAAGTCTTAAAATGGAATAACGGAGTACTCATGAAGTGTTAAAGGGGTGGTGGATACGCCGCTGGTACTTCCTATATATAAACCTCTTTAGTGCATTATGGGGAAACCGTTAGGAAGTTTTAAGGTGAGGAATGGTTGGAAATACATTGGGAGGTTGTGGGTTTATGATACGCAAGGTCCCAATGAAAAGAGATGTCCAACCTTCGGGGCGGGTCTCAATAAGAAATGAATGAATGGAATGAGATGTCCAGCCTACGGGGCGGGTCTCAATAAAGTATGGAAGAGACGTCCAGCCTACTGGGCGGGTCTCAGATAAAAACTCGTACCAGAGGTACGTCCGAAGATGGTCGCGAGGGGGTTAGCACACCCATTAAAATATACGAATGACGTGACCGGAGGTACGTCCAGAGATGGTCACGGGGGCGCCGAGAGTCTGGAAAACTTGAACAATAATAAGAACCTAAAAGGTTCATAATAAAATAAACGATGTAGTGTACTTACTTAGCGTAAGCTAATCCAAAAACGTTTTCCAAACACTGCAGGTTAATAGCACGTGGAATGAGGCTTCCTGAGGACGTGGCTGATCGGAGTTGAAGAATCTCTATGTTACATGATTTAATATTTTATGTAAAAACAATATTATAATAAAATATACCTTTTTATTATAGTGACAAAGTTTTGAAAAACCTGGGACCGTTTTTCGCTATAAAACTCTGATAAATTAATGTAGTAAAAGTAATGTGTTTCATATCATTTGTCGATGGGATAGGAAACATTCCCTTGTTTCTGGTCTAGTAAGATGGAGCTTAAATTGAAAGGGGAAATTGGAAATGAACATCTTCGGGAATTTAGTTTACTTGTGAAGATACAGGATAGAGTTGCACACATCTGGTTTGAAGACTTAAGTTTATCTTACTGGAATTCCTATGAGAGCTGATTAGTTTGATGCAGGTTATTAGAAATTCAAACTCTATATCATATGCCAGCTGATTTAGAGGAATTCTAAGTCAGGGTGGAGGTTGCTACTGCTGAGAGGTTGAACTACAATGAGGTGTGTTGAGTTAGTTTGTTCTTATTGAAGCACTTGGTTTGGTCTACAATGAAAGCTACAGTTAAGAGGGAGTCGGGTTTGTGAAATCACTCGACAACTGAAGACTGAATTTTGAAGATTTGAAGATCACAAGTGGAATGCAGAAGATCAAGTCTCGCCAGAAGACACTTGATGCCATTAGTTTAGATGGAGTCTGTTAGGACATTCTTTGTAAACTGATGTTTATCAGTGTTAGTGATAGATAGAATTAGATGCTATAGTTAAGAGGGAGTCTGTAGAAGCATGTTTTAGTAATTATAGATAAAATTCTATGTATCGGTGTACGTAGCTAGTACACAAGAGGGTGTTTCTGAGTACTTAAGCTTGTACACCAGATTGGTCCCGCGTACTTATCAAGTACGCATGACCAATCACCTGCGTACTTACTAAGTACGCAAGAAGTGTTACATCCCCTATAAATAGAAGACTTGTCTTCATTTGTAGGGGAACTCTGGAACTAGGTTGAGAGGTGTCCGGGCGGGACGAGCTCTCCCGCCCCTGGACTGTGAGCGTAGACGAGAGATGTGTACTCCTTCGATATGTTGTCTGTAATACGGGATGACTTCTTTGTTATGGATTACGTATCGTTTGGTTCTATTGTCTTTTATCTTTGCTTTTCTCTATTTGTTCTTCACTGTTCCCACACGAATCACAGACAGATATGTGTTATTTCCAATGTGCAATAAGGCTCCCGGGACCTACAAACATGAGTTTGGTCATTATCGGTTGGGCTCGTCGAAAATCATAAAAGCGAACATCGATACCAGTTCCGATAATACCCATACCGGTAACCGTACCACAACGGTAACGACACTCGCTATAGCACACGATCCCAAAAAAAATACTCGATTTGTAATACAACTTTGTTTTTTTTAATTCGAAACGTTGAGAAAAAAATCTAAAGGCGGTTACGCACGCGTTTTTAAATAAAAGTGAACGTTTACAAGTTAACGAATAAAAGTTATTATAGGAAAACGAAATTAGTAGAAAAGTAAACGGACTAAAAACGTATATTATATATAGTATGAGGGGTGAAAATAAAAATTAAAAAAAATATAAGTGCCAAATGAAACTACTAAAATAAATTGGTGTGTGTGGGGCGAGAGAAGCCTCGATCCTGTGTCATCAAAAGAATAAAAGACAAAGAATAATAAACTATTAACCATTCCAACAAAATAAATTATTATTATCTATTTAAAAAAAATACTGAAGGATAAGATACAACTGAATAAAATAATATTATTAATACTATACGTAGCAACATCTTATTATTAAGAATTAATTACACGGATGGCCCCTGTGGTTTACTCAGATTTCATTTTTGGCTCCTGGGAATGCTAAATTACAAGTTTGGACCAATAGTTTGCACACTTATTTCACTTTTGGCCCATGAGTTGGATGGAGGTTAAGTTTTTCAGTTAAGTGCATATGAAATGACTAAAACACCCCTCTGAACAAAAGTGTCAAACCCCCCTTTAAACCTCCTTCCCTAATATAAGACTTAAGATTTTAACCATTCACACTTCCTCCACCTCCAACCATCATCTCCACCCTCTCACACCTCCTCCACCTCCACCTCCTTCCACCGCCGTCTCCGACCATCCTACCACACCTCACCTTCACCGCCTTCCACCGCCATCTCCGCCCTGTAACATGAATAGGGTTACCTTTTTCTGTGGAATTTAAGAAATCAAATCGGAAAGGTATGGATGAAGCAATTAGGGATTTTGATTTCTTGGTTATCTTCTGATTGCGTCTTGTTGCGATTTTTCTGGTGGTGCAACGGCGTAGGAGGGGTGTTCAAGCGACGGCATAGGAGGGATCTTCATATCATTTGAGGGGTGTTCCATCTACAGCAGGCGACGACGTAGGAGAGGTGTTCCATCTGCAGCAGGCCATCATCGCTGCAACTCCGCCCATCTCCTCTTATTTTCTGGCCTTTGTCTTTGCTGCAACTCCGACCACCGGGATCATCAGATCATTTAAGGGATGAACTGGAGATGGGGGTTGCTGACCATCGGGATCATCAGGTCATTTTTTACAGGGATTTAAACTTCAGATTTATAGGGATTGAGATAGATTTGAGACCGGTTGACTTTTTAGGAGTCAAAATTAGAAATCTTGAGTCTGATAGTAGGGAAGGGTGTTTTGGTCATTTTTTACAAAATTAATAGAAAAGTTAACCTCCATCCAACTCAGGGGTCAAAAGTGAAGTAAGTGTGCAAACTATTGGTCCAAACTTGTAATTTAGTATTTCTAGAAGCCAAAAGTGAAATCTGAGTAAACCACAGGGATCATCTGTTAATTAACTCTATTATTAATAGTAGTAACAAAACAATAAGCAATCGAATTGTAAATTCCTTAGATCGGTTGTGGATTCTTGAATCGCAAGTAAGATATCACCAAGGACTAGTCTTGACAATTTGTAAAACTAGAAGGACGTCTGCTATATTTCGCGTATTTAATATCTTAAAAAATTACTTTCTCCACACCAATAATCATAAAAGCCAGGAAAAAGCATCATTAACCAACTTGTACACTACGCATAAAAACTTATACACTGACCTAAACTTGGTTTTTTTACTATGTACAATTGTTTCATAAAGTGAATGCTTAGATGCTTGTACCAAACGCATTACCGTATTCATACACGTTGATGCAATGGAAAACCAAATTAATGAAGATTCGGTGGGCTAGCCGTCCCGTTACTCTTATCATTTTCATCATTCCCTTCACACACACACTAGCGAGCAAAGAAAAAAATGTTGGTCCAATAATGTCGTGCCACGTGGACCAACCACGATTTACAACTACAGATGTCCTTTTAAAATGTTATCAGTTAAAATGTTGATAGGTTGTACAAACAGGAAAATATATAACTAATATATATATATATCAGTTTAACTGGATTGAATTTTTTTAAATCTAATATGTAATTCGGTTTAGTTTTTGGTATAATTGATTTGTAACCGAATATTATACACCCCTAAGTTGGCTAGACTACCCCTAGTCCCAACACTACATTTCCACTTTGGATCACACAATAAAATTTATGTACGTGATTATAATAATCGTCAGGATGGTTGGTGTTGACTATTAAACGAAGTCGTTGTTTATAATTCCTTGTTTATAGGGTGTAACAAGTGAAAAGATGTAAACTGTTATAAGGGTACCCGATGTTGGAATCGAGATTCACCCTCCGACAGTGAATGATGAGGATAGCAGAGATCAAATAATGTGTATAATAAGAGTAAGAGATATATGGGGATCTAGTGGCGAGGTTTGGCAGGTACGTCATCAAGTTCACTCGGTTTAGGACATGCTTAGACTCATAGGGCGTCTTTTGTTTCAAGTGTAGTGATATTGTTGTTTCATCGGATATTTATATGTCGTATGTGTAAATATCCATTTCATTATTTTTCATGATGTATGTAAGTTTGTAGTTTCAAATAAATAATGAGGCTTAAGGAGTGATAACACTCAAATTATACACAACGAAATAGTTCACTAATAAATGATGAGTCTACTTCATAAATATCCATTATGTGTGAATCATTATTTTTCATGATGTATGTAATTTTGTTGTTTCTAATAAATGATGAGGCTTGTATATCTAGCGAATGATAACACTCAAATTATATACATTTTCACTAAGAAATAGTTCACTAATAAATGATGAGGCTATTTCAAAATCATCCATTATGTGTTGAAAACTACGAATCACTATTTTTCATGATGTATGTAATTTTATAGTTTTTAACAAATGATGAGGCGTGTATATCTAGCAAGTGATAATAAAGTGTGTATATGTAATGCCTATTTGTATACTTCTTCTTTGAAATTACACTTAAGAAATGAAATAGGCTAAAGTGGTTCAAATGTGCAAAAGAAAACAAGAAGTGAGGTTTTTGTTTTTTAAGTTACAGGAAATCATTGTTGGATATTAACCCCCGTCATATGGGAGAGACTCGTTCAACTCCGGCCAATATGTTGTCTTAACCGGGCCCATTTGGCGTCAGAGTTGGAGAGCATCTAAGGAAAAATCCCACCCAATACGGCCCCTTCCGGGCTTGAGGGAGAGCCAAGGCTCAAACCCTGGATCGGTGTAGGTAAAACCCAGGTGCATCAGCCTAAGCTAGGCCTCATTTGCATGTCGCAGAAACTAATGTGGAGAGCAGAGATTGAACGTGTGTCACTAGAAACACCAGGTCTCTCCCTTCACATGTCTTTAGTAATTAATAAATTGTAAATATGCTTACTTCACTATTTCATAATTTGCATTATCATGCTATAAAATAAAGGCACACTCACACACTAAATCTATCTCTAAATCTACATCACTTGTTCATAATAATACTTGAACCCTCAATCACTTGTAGAGATACCATTTCAACACCTTGACATCATTGGACTACATGTCATTTGGTTTTAGAAATAAGATTGCAATGGAATCAATAAAGCATGCATTTTAAAACTTTTAATACAAAACCCAATAAGTAGGATCCACACGCATGTAACTTTGAAACTTAAAACTACCATTCGACCTTAGCAAGAAGTGGTTGCCACGAGATGAAGAAGATGAACAAGAGATCCAAGATGAACCTTCCTCCAAGCTTGTCCACACCAAGCAATGTGAGTTCAAGATGCTAGTCTTCATCCTTTTTGTCAAGAACGCTCTTTTATAGTGGATCATAAGTGTAAAATAGTCGGAATCAAGCAACTTGTAGAACAAACCCAAAACACCAAGAGTTAGTGATTTGAGAGAGTTATTTCTATGATAAAAGTGTATTTAATAAGAGAGAAACAAAAAAAATAATGAGAATTAATATGGAGACGACACATGACATGAAAAAACCTTTATTTATTATATAGTATATTATAGATATAGAATAGTTCATGTCTTCATATGGTGTGGTCAGAGGACTGGATTCATTGTAAATATATTTTAGTTAATACTGAACTTTCAAAACATTTTCTTGTTTAATTTTGATCTCATACAATTTAGTTAATAATAATTTTTCAATCCCAAGTTGTTTCGTAACTAAATAAACAAACAAACATACCGAACAAAAATCTCACTTCAACGGTATATAGAAATAAACAAACAAACATATAAATATTAAAACTTAGGTTACTAACAACACATCATTAAATTGCCCTGGGACCTTGCAATACATACCAAGTTAGGTAAAACGACAAAGCCATCAAAGTTTTGCTTTGGTGGTCAGAGGGGTTTTCCCAAAGAGTTTCCCCTATGTGGAGGTCATGGGTTTGAATATTGTAAGATGCACTTCATAAAAACTAAGAACACCCTCTGCGGATTTCGAATTCCTTGGAGTACTAGCCTCCCCTGGTGAGACGTGCCAGTTGAGCCCATGCCGTTAAAAAAAAGGTAAAACGACAAATATAAAATGAAGGGAACGTTTGGTTAAAAAAACATGTACACCATAACAACAAAGTAATTAGAGTTTTTGTTTGTTTGGATTAATCGAAAAACTAGTGTTGTACTTGCAACAACTAATGACAAAGATTTCATCAACATTGTTACTCACAATATGGTGGTGTTGCCTGGACAAAGGGTTCTGAATCATCCCCTTCATCATTATCATCATCATCAACCCAGTTACTGAGATGGCGTTGTGAGACAACGCCAACGCCATGATCATTGATTGCGTCCCTCCTGTCTGATCATAAAAATAAAAGAAAAAGAAAAAATTTAATTAATATTAGTTGCTGAACAACAATGGGTTGCAAAATTTAATCCATGAATGTGACTAACCTCGAGCTTCATCCGCATGCTCATGTTCATGTTCTGTTTGCATCGGGTGGCAGCTAATATCGAGTCAAGTAAAATGATTCAAAAGATAACTCCCTCTTTTATTAATAGATTATGACAAAATAAAAATTTACAATTTAAAACTTTATTCAACTTCATCCCTTGGATAACTTCATGCCAATAAGCTTCTAAAAATATAAATATAATTTTATCTGGGCATACTAACAAGCACGTGTTTACCGGTTTCTTTATAAGACCAGGCAGGTCAGGTAACCGAATCTTTTCTTAATACGGGTTGAAAGGGGTCGGGACAGGTTTCGTTGACCCACAAACACTTTTTGTTCATATTTTTATAAATAATTTATGCTTGAATTATGATTACAAAAACAATATCACTACAATACTAATCTAAATCTATTAAAAATGATTTAGGAAAAAAAAATAGACATTGAAGGACTTCAAGTAGTTTGACCTGTTCCCCTTTTAACTAATCTCTTTTAACTATTTGATCTACTTGAGATAAAGACGAGCAAAATCAACCCGTTTATAAGTAAATCTACAAGTATTAAACAAGCAAGCATAATATTTCAGGATACGCTTTGGTGGTCAAATTTCTTCCATTTGGCCCATCTTTAGAGATGTGCATTGTGCTAATCCTCTGAATATCTCCATGATCATTTGTATTCATATCTCTTTCCCTGTATACACGCATACTAGGTCCATTTGCACTTTTAGTGGCACTTGCTGTTTTATTTTTAATTTTTATTGTTATGTTGGAATATGTTGTTAAAATCATATATTGGTGGGTAACAAGTAAGCATACCTGAAAGTTCTGACCAAATTCTAGTGTGATCAGAAGGATGCTCAGAAACATTATCTTTTGGTGGTGCAGCCGCAGGTACAGGTTCTGATGAAGTTGTTGTGGCATGGAGCTGAGACACCAGCATGGTTGCAAGTACCAGAGTGGCATCAAAGTTTGAGACAGAAGCATCATCTACAAACTTTGGTGCCATCAGAATAGGCCTGGTTATCCATCCCCAAACAAACATATAAAAAGAACAAGTATAACTCAGAGTTGTGGAAATTGGAGCAAAACAAAACAAATAAATAAATATATATATGTATATATATGATCTGTATTAATATTTTTTAGAACGTTTCAAGATTCATGGCTAAACTAGAATCTCATGGAAAGACACAAGTGCATAGAAATAAGCACGGAAGACATGTTAAAGGAAGTCTTTAAATAGTTAGTTTATTTTTAAATAGTTAGTTTCACAATCACATAACTATTCATAAATATAAAAATAAAAAGTTAGTTTATTTTTTAAATAGTTAGTTTCACAATCACCTCCTAAATCATTTTCTTCAAAAAAAAGTTAGTTTACTTTTAAATAGTTAGTTTCACAATCACATAACTATTCATAAAAATAAAATAAAAATTGAACAAAACATGTTTGGAGTCAACCCGATCGGCCATGCTTACCATTTTTGACATATTACATAACCCACCCATTTTGCCACCTATATTAGAAACTAACTTTGATCGACTCTTATAACAAAAATGTAGACTCATTTTTGGGACGATGTTTAATAGTTTGCATAAAGGGAAAGAAACAAAAAAATATGAAACTGAGATCACATGTCAACTAGCGTGTGTCATTTATATCAAATTCTATTTGATTTCACTTTAGATGCTCTTTATTATAAAGAGAACCACATGGATAAGTAAATATTAAGGGAAGCTTCCTTACTCGCCAGCTTTCTCAAAATACAAGTGTATGTCGACTTCACATCCCTCACAAAATGAAAGAAACGCCTGTTAAAGGATATCATATGAGTGAATCTCAAATAGACAATGTGTGATATTTAAACACATAACAAATATCATTAATCACAATGTTAAAATACAAGAGTTTTAAATCATGCTTTTTATAAGTAATAAACAAAAAAACAAAGAGAATAATTTTTTATTATCAAAAAACTAATTACATCTGTAATTAAACAAACTAACAATTATAAAAAATATGCGACTGAGAATGCTTATGTTAAATATGACATAAACAATACAGTTTAAAAATTTCTATTTATTTAATTAAAATTTTGAAGGGTTTTGATGCATTAAAAGTACACTTTCAGACTCAAGCCGTTTACTGTTTAGCTAACATTTTTTGGGTTAATTGCTAGAGACAAATATAACCTAAATTGACCCATTAATAAGTAAATGAGTCAAAATTGTCACATGTAAAATATAACTCAACTCATGTACAAATTATTAGCCTTGAGAAACAAATATGGATCAAGGAAAATGAATTATATCTTATAGTACCTTCAATTCCTTCACAGCAAAGGTTACATCTACAGGGTCTCCTGTGTGTCTATACTGCACAAACTCTTCACTAGGATCTATCCACAACTGAGTGTGTAAAGAGGAATCATTTTCTACCAAAAAAAAGGAAAAAAGTAAAGAATCTGGTGAATTTCTTATACTTAAGACGAAACAGTAGAGAAAGCAATTATAATCCATTTACTTAAGAATGGGTGGATTGGGTTTATGTTTAATCTCTAAGTGGTCAAAGGAGTAAAATAGTCAAGTGGCTGGAAAGTCATCCGTAATGTTTGCATAAAACCTTATAAATCGTCTTTCCAAATAACTGGACTATTATTGGAAAAAGATTGCTTCTACAGTCAATTCGATCCACTAATTATTTAAAAAATATTGAAAAAAAACCCTTGGGTCGCCAGAACCAAAAAGGTTACCCTTTTTGACCCGTTACCCAGTCTGCCCATTTTGCCACCTTTATGAAAAAGCTAATAAGAAAGAACCTCATAGGGTAATTACCTTTGGCCGGGTCTATATAGCTTCTAAGTTCAACAGCTTTCCCTCCAACTCCATCATCAGATGTGGGCTCCGTTGCTATGACAGTTATTTCCTGAAGGGTTGACTGAAAATTAGAAAGCAACCTGTTGAGGTCATGTGGTCTCACTACAAAGCTGCTTGGGAGCTTTCTTCTATCAAGAGAGAGATGTTGTACATCTGCTTCAACATTGCATGTAATCCAATATGATTTTTTCATACCTGAACAAATCACAATCATTCTTTTTATAATTAAAAATAATTACAGATATTAATATCAGAATGTTATGTAACCAACCATGCCCTACCAAAAACCATGTAAGGTGCTAGACAACGAATGTTATCAGACTACCAAAATGCATTGTGAAACTGATCAGTTGTGATAGGACAGTTCAGCAACTGATCAAAATATGGTAGATGTCAAGACGTATTGGGTTGACCCGGAAAGCTTTCCAGCCAAAACTTTTTGAACTTTTTATAAATACTTCACGTGTCATATATTATTACAAAAACTAGATTAGTTTATTAATAATATAACTGATGATCATGTTCAACTATAGCCTTGTGTGCAGGTTCAAAAATGTCATCAACATATGACCACCTCGAGTGGTAGTTCCTTCCCAAATTCGATATTTTCTTGTAGACATAGTAACACATGGCATCACAAAACCAAAGTGGGAAAAAAGTTCACCATTGTAGCAGTCCAAAGTCCACTGCACTTTAGATGCATCAGGATCAGGCAAAATCACATTTAAATGGTCGATACTTGTTAATGGTGTCCTAAGAACAGAACAAACGGCCTGCACACAATTTAGTAGGGTAAAACTAATGTTTCAGTATCAAGTCAGTTATAGTAAAGCGCACACGCACACACACACACACACACACACACACACACACATATATATATATATATATATAGTGTATATTCATAGATATATAACTATACCTTCAAAAGCACGGTGCACTGCACTTGGGCTCCAGTAATAGTATACGTATCGAAGAAGGAAGGCTTTAGTATGATAGACAGATATGCGGACCTTGAAGAGTTAAGGGTATGCAAAGCTAACTGACAAACAAGATAACTCTTAGATAATTCAGCAAAAGAAGATGATAATAATGCAAACCAGTAAACAAGTAAATTAATCATTATTAAAAGCTCTTGTTCTGAGTGCCATTCCGAGACTTACATTATAAATTAAAGAGAAAAAATGTAATCCAATCACCAATTTCAGACCAGAATCCTAAGGGTACTATTCCAGTAATTGAAGATTAGTTCAAGAAGAGAGACAAAAACACATACTCATATCTTTTTATCTGTGAGTGAAATGGTCTTCAGAGAGTTACTTAACAAAGAAATGTTCTCCAAACCCCTTCTTTGGGTAATTGAATTCAAGACAGATGATGAACTCAATCTTACCACTCTTCCTCACTATCTTATATCTACATCGGTTAACTTCACCTCTACGGTTTTCTTTTTAAGGCTTAATCAACTTAAAACCATGGTGAAAGTTGTTAGTAATAGTAGCCTACAACTTACGGCCTATAACATGTTCAAACTCTTTATCATAGTTGTCAATAGCAAATAGCGGTAAATAGCGACAAGCTACCGATATGCTACGTAGCGAATAGCGGGCACTATTTCACGTTTAGCAATACACTAGTAGAAAATTTTAGAATACATTTAGTCAACTATTGTAGCATTTATAATCAACAAAAAACATTCACACCACCAAAATGGCTAAAATACACTATCACTATATGAAAAAAAAACCTAGCGCTAATTTATATTAAAAAAAAACGCTACATACCTGATAGCGGTCATCTCCCGAAACGCTATGTAGCGCGCTATAGCGCCCGCTACCATCGCTATTGACAACTATGCTCTTTATCGATGTGAGATGGGTAGTATATAAATCCCCAGCCCACCTATACATGCACAAAGAAAAGATGGGGAAAAAGAAAACCTTGTCATGTTTCTATGAATGGGAGACGGTCTCTTACACTTTAATAAGCTGGAGTTTATGTATGGTTTAGAGATTTGGGAACGGAAAACGTGGTACCACCCAAACGAGTAAGTAATTGAGTTTGTTGATATCCATTCCAATCTCCCTTCTCCCTCAACAATGTCTCCCTAAAGAGCCTCAGTAACATCATCTTTCTCTCAAAACAAAAACAGCAACTTCATCTCTCCCTCAAAAACTCACAGCAACTCCACTAACTCATATAATTGTCACAGAAAAACCCAAAACAACTCCATCTCCCTTGGAGCCGCTCCGCCTCCCTCATTGACAACTTGCTATCACTTGAGATGGACTTTAGGTTTGGGATTATGGCCATATGAGCATGAAAATGTGTTTTATTTCAGCCATGGAGCTTGGATGAAGAAGATTTTTTAGTATCCTAAACAACTACTTCGGATTATTAAAAGTCACTCTCATTTAATCTATACTCATAGTGACTTCAGAGCAACCCTCAAATTCACAAGAACCACAACCAATAACTATGAATATGAAGCTTGAATATCAAGTGGCCTTTATATCAATCACTATGAATCAATCAGGAAACTTCAAGTACCAAATAACTCTCTAATTTCATTAAATTGGAAGCTAATTCAAACACTAGTGCTAAATCAAATGATCGGACTTGTTAAAATAATTAACGCAATTGAAGCAAACTATGATCAGAAACCCTAACATCGAACATTGCCTAACATAAATTCTTCCAACTACAGAACGATTTGGAACTAGAACACGGAGACTAGAAGTAAATAGCAATAAGAGACATAAAGCTAGGTAATAAACGGAATCGAGAGCTAGAGGGGAAGAACCTGCGAAGGAGAAGCTTGGAGGGTGAGCTCATTGCCGATGCGTGCCAGACAAGTCACGGATCGAGCAAACGTCTTCAGAGCGTTTCCACTCAGGCTCCAATCCATCCCTACCACAAATGGCGGGAAAAAATTATCTGAGTGATTTTGTACTCGAAAGGGATTGCCTATCCACAACTTATTCTACATGAAACATTAAAACCCAAGAATATAAAATTTTGTTTTTAGAAACCCTCAATGTGGTTTGTGGCTGTGTGGTTTCTTTAAATTATGTATTTGGTTTAGGGTTTAAATTATTTGGTCCTTAATTTTTAAAAAAATATGAATTTGATCTTTTTTTTTTTTGAAAGACAGAATTAATATAAATGCCTAGAAGAAACTAGCAAAGCATACAGAAGCAAACATACAAAGGGAAAAAACAAGACATACAGCAAACAGAAACGGTTTGGACAGTCCACTGACTCCCCCTTAAAAGCTAAAAGAACACCATTTTTCTCAATCTAAAGCTCTCATCTCCCGTCTATTATTCGCCCACAGATAGCCAGAGCATTTGAGTTCTTCGCAAAGCCATCTAAGAGATACCCGTTTGCCATTGACAACGACTTCATTCCTAATTTTTCAAATACTCCTGATTGCCGACAACATGATTACTTGGAATGCTTTTCGCTTATGTGAAGCGACCAAGTCTGAAATAGCAACCTACAAAATGTCCCTAACAGAGAAAACAAAGATGGAAGGGGTTTTGCACCAAGTGCTAATGAAGGCCCAAAGCAAAGTGGCATAGAAACAATGGCGGATCTAGAAAATTTTTCCAGGGGGTTCACTGCTTTTAGATGCTCCAATTTCATAGTGCTGGACATAAAAAGTTTCGGTTCGACACGATTGTTCGGGTCGGGTAAGGTTCATCACATAATAAAAATATGATACAATAATAAAAAAATATCGTCATTAGAAATTAAAAAAAACATAATATAGATAAAATGATATTTACGAATTAAAAAAACTACCTATAGCTGTTTCTTACCACACACACGTATCATTCTATCCAATGACGAATCCAGGAGTGTAAAATGATTTTACCTTTAATAAAACATAAAAGCGTAACCCGGATTATAAAATAAATGTGAAATTATACTTATTCTAAAATTTAAGCGTTATGAATTCACCCTCTTGCACAATTAATGAATCATAAGAACCCGACTTAAAAAAACAGATGATTTTAGTTTATAATTACAAAATATATAAAAAAAAACATATAACGATATTGAAAGGTATAAAAATAAGTAATTTAAAGTAACAAGAAAAAAAAAACATATAATAATAATAACAAAGTAATAAAAGACTAAGTAAAAATATTAAACAAAAAGCTGAAAATTTTAAAAAGCGACTAGTGAAACACTCAACATTGACACCTATTAATTTACTTCTTATTTCATTTTCATTTTATTTTGAAACCCATCTTCTTCCTTTCCCTCTTTCTCACCATTTCTAAGCAATTCTGAGTTTCTCACCTTCTGCTCACACTAGTTACGATTACATGTGTCTGCTTCAGATTTCACGTACAGATCTGCTTCAACCTTCAATTTTCAACCTCTTTAAGGGGTTCACCCATTACTTTTCAAGGGGTTCACCCTTGTTTTTCCATATATCTTTCTACTATAATGTCGGAACTCGGGGTTCTGGTGAACCCCCAGAGCCTATGTAAATCCGCTACTGCATAGAAACATGAAGTGAAAAGATGTTCCGTGGACTCCACATTCTGTGAACAGAGAGGGCAACATACCAGATCTATATTTACCTTTCTCCAGATCAGGGCTTGTATATTGGGGATCCTATCGAGTTCCACACGCCATGCTAATATGTTAACTTTCAACGGGACCTAACGACACCAATTACACGCATACGCACCCGATGTGTTAACGACCGGACATAACAAATCACGCATGGATTTGGACGAGAAAGCCTCATGTTCATTGTATCTCCAGAACCAAACTCCCTCCCATTCTTCCACCAATTCTTTAAGTTCAGATTTCGATTACAAAACGAGACCTCCAATTTTTTTATGTTTCCCTAAACCCGGGCTAAGTCCCTCCCATGAATTCTAGAGATCACTTCCTTCCACAAGGAGTTCCCTTCCGAAATGAACCGCCACCACCATTTTGCAAGTAGAATCAGATTAACCATTTTTAGCGACCCCGAACCAAGACCCCCAACTGCTTTTGGAGAGCAAACTGTGTCCCATTTAACTCAATTTATCCGCCTAGAATTCCCACCACCCCCCGGAAGTTCCTTATAATTTTCTCTAACATATTTATCACTATTTCCGGGGCTTTGTATAAGGAGAAGTAATATACCGGTAGGTTATCCAAAACAGATTTTATCAACACCACTCTACCTCTTATTGATAGATTTCTTGCTTTCCAGACCGACAACCTTGCCTCAAAGACATCGATTACCGGCCTCCCATTTTTAGACAAGTTCATATTTGCTCCCACTTGTAAACCCAAGTACGAGAAGGGAAGTTGCCCCACTTGGCAATTAACGATTCTTGCCAGTTCAGCCACATTATTACCTGTTGCATTGATGCCAATTAAACTGCTCTTACTCAAGTTAATGGCCAGCCCGAAAGCGAGATAAAAGCACCTTAATTACGGATTTGATCTTAAGAAGTTTCTAACCTGTTTGACTGACGGTCCTTACGATTGATGTGGGTTAAATTTTTTTGTTAATTGATTGTGAAAAGACCAAAATAAATCTTAATAAGAAAACAAAAAATAAAACAAAAACACTAAATATTCAAGGGGCCCACTTGAACAATTAAAAAAATATTAAAGTAATTGTGGGACCCTTCCCCCTCATTCTCCAGCCAATCCTCTCTTCATTTTTCTGACCATCTTCTCAAACGACCTACAACTTCCGGCAGACACAAAAATTGCAAGATTTGCACTGACCGTAAAAATGGCCAATGAAGAGCACAATTCTTGTGTTTGATTCATGGTTGTTCTTTGCTTTTTTTCATTAAAAAAAATACAAATCAAGTGGGTCGCGTAAAAATTGTTAATTGATGAGGTGCCACCGCTGAAAATCAACCCACCACCGCCACAATCCTATTGTCCCTTAGGACCATGCATCTAATCGAGTCCAAGGTTCCATTTGAACCAAAACAGACCAACCAACATCCATGGTGTAGGTAAGTGTCATACCCCGACCGATGGCAGAATCATCGAGGCGGACAATGGATGATTGTTCAAAAGCACATGATAGCTAAAATATTGCATAATTTATTAATTTAATTTAAAGACAACAAATATCCAAGTACAATACATTTCAAATAACCTAGTCTATTCCAAAACATTGATTTAATTAACTAGGTCCATAAGTTCTTAAGTGGAGGAATCTTCAGCAAGCAATCACATATCCAAACCTGAAACATTATTTAAATCAAGTGTCAACTATAAAGTTGGTGAGTACATAGGTTTTGTGGACCCGATAAATAGTAGATAAAAACGTTTTGCAACTCATTGTTTATCTTGTTAAACATAGCATATATAGTTGTATCCTTCATGTTTATCTAAGCACAATTCAAACCTTGATTGACGCGCTTGAGCATAGCACAACAGCTAGGCCCGATATGTTTGAATATAGTTACCCACTATATCCGATATGTTTGAATATAACACGCGGCTATATCCGAGTATGCAGTAATAAACACCCTACATGGGTGGGCTGGTCAGACACAATAGATCTATTAATATTACTGTTGGTTTTCTTGTGTTTAAAATAAATAAGTGTACACCCAAGATAATTCATGATGAACAAGCATATAATTCACATGTATAACACGTATAAACAATTTGATGAGTAGCATGTATAATGTTTCACCCCAAAGTATGTAAAAATGTAAAATATGGGCTATGCAACTCACCTGGCTAGCGGGTATTTTAATCCACGAGTGTAGGTGATAAGGATGTTGAAACCTAAGCACGTTGGAACCCTATGTGGATAAATAGGTATTATTGTAGGTTTTGTATGTGTGTATTCGTATTTAAACGTGTATAAGTTTATAATAATATTTCTTGAAATTTATTTGTATAAAATATTGTAGAAAGATGATAATGATTTTGTAAAACTTAACATCAAAAAAATATAATTTTTAATCTTGTTAAAATATTATATTTTTAAATAAGTAGATATATTATATAAAAATCTCTATTTTGTTTATTTATATTATTATTATTATATATTTTCTTTTGTGAGTTAAAATTATTTAAACGAGTTTATAAAACATAGGGTTTATTATTTTATAAAAATTCAATGGGTTAAATATGTGTAAAAAGTTATTTAATGGTTTCGAAAATAAACGAACGAGTCACCCAACCCGTAATAGTTTTTATTGTATAGATATAATATTAAAATATGATAAAATAAATAAATAAAATAAATTATATCATTAAAACAGAAAAAATTGGGTTGGGCCGGAGGCCACCATAATCGAACCCGCGACCTATGGCTCAAACACACACACACGCATAACCAGCCGGGCTACTGCCCATCGTTGGTTATGTGTGTATCGTTTAATTAATAAACGCATACGCGAAACTGGTCGCTGGTCCTCGGCAACCGGCAAACCGTGTCCGAGAACACTGGTTTGCCCGGTAATCGATGGTTTGAAGTCGCGATTTCGATTGGTACAGATTGCCAGAGGATAACAGAAGGCAAAGGAACGAATTCGAGGTACCTACTAGGTCGTGAAGGGGATGGACGACAGGGCTTTTAATCCGAAAATACCAAGATCGGGAATTCAAGCTTCGGGATGGAATTGGTGTCACACCCCAACCGACGGCGGAATACGTCGGGGCGGGACATGTAGACTGTTCAAAAGCTCAAGGTTTACTAAAGTTGAAATATTTAAACAACCAATTTCATTAAAACATCAAATTCCACAATACAAGAATAGAAAATACATAAATAGTTTTTTTAAATTTCATTCTAGGTCCTCGGTCCTAAGTAAAGCAACTTGTACTTATTCTCAAGCATTGGTACCTGAAACATGATAAAAATAAGGTCAACTAAAAAGTTGGTGAGCATACATAGGTTTTGACACACAACAAGTTTAAGATGTTTTATACAATTCATACGATACATGTGTATAAGGCATTTATGGAGAACCTATAGTTAAACTATGTGTGTACAATCAAACCTTGGACTGAGGCATAACACGCAGGTTACCCTTATGTAAAGTTGGTAACAAACACCCTAACAAGGTGGGTTTGTCAGACACAATAGATCCATCAATGTTAACCGTTGGCTTGTACGTAGTTAATGATTGTACTAAAGTCATGTATATGTAGTCTTAACTCATAGCATTCAAACATAAAGCACGTAACACATAATATCATATTATTGAATTGTATTTAAGTCTATGCAAAAAGTTTTAAAGAATAGATCATGTTTCACCCCAAAATGTACAAAAATGAAAAGGGGGCTATGTAAACTCACATGTATGTGTTGTGTGGATGACACGCGTAAGTATGAAGCAACAAGTGATTCTCAAATCACAAGTTAACCTAGTGTGAAAAACATGATCTTAAAATAATATACACAAGTCTAAAGGTACGTCTAATGTTCATCGGGTCTTGTTTAGGTGTGAGAATTTATAAAGTTTGTGTCATTTTATGTGAAAGAATAAGTTATCGAAAGCTTGGTGTCAATTTTGGAAGTTTCAAAATGTTATATGAAAATACTATATCTTTAGGGTTTTGAATAAATAAAACTCCTTTTTATTTATTTCACTACACTAATAATTTTTGCTAAAAAGAAATGTGATTCTTATATAAATTATCAAATAATTCCATCCATTTATTTATTTATGAAAAAGAGAACATACTCGTATGGATTAACGAATGTAGTAAATTTTATTTACTTATTGTGAAGGTAATATGCTAAATTAAAATGTAGTTATATATATATATATATATATATATATATATATATATATATATATAGAGGTAAGAAAAGTATATGATTTAAAAAAGTGTATTGTCAATACGTTTTATTAAGGAATTAATTACTCTATTTAAAAATATATATATATATATATATATTTTTAAATAATTTAGAAATGAGATTTAAACAATTTAAAGTTGTAAAAATGAATGTTTTGGGTTTAAACACCGTATTTTTTATAAAAATCGGTTCTAGGGAATATTAGGTTTATAAAATAATTTTTATAGAATTTAATTACCATTAAAAATGATTTTTTAAAATAAAAAGAACACCACCCGGTTCGAACCCGGGTGGGTTCTGTGTTGAGTTTGAGAGTTACCATTGGACCAGTGGCTGTTTCGTGTTAATGGTCCGGTTTTAAATGGGTTTTAACCCGTAGTTGTAAAGGTGTCCGGTTGGGTTTCAAGGAGGCGCGCGAAAATGGGTTTGTGGGTTTCAAACCCACGCCAATCGGACTGATGGCGCATGGTCTTAACCAGTCGGTCCGAGTGGTTTCGCTAATTATACAAGAGGTTTGATTTAATAAATACATTACTTATTTGAACCATGGATTCCCAGGTTAAAATCGTATGAACAGCCCTTCGATTTTCAAACGAATTCGAGTTTGATGCCCTCTGTCGTATGAAATTGACAGAGGGCTTTCGATGAATGGAAAACGACGGAATGAATGCTGTAAACCATACCTGAATCGGTTGAGTACAGAGGGCCGACGACTAGACGAACAGGGACGGTGTTCTTGGTGATCGACTGGCAAGCAGGGGTGGAATGAGACTCAATCGAGGTTTGAGGAAGATTATATAGAGTCGTCCGAAGGTTCGTGGCGATTTAATTTGATTAATTTCATCATTAATGCCCGATTCGATTGAGGGGATTACGGTGTGACAGCCGTAGCCTCAATTACGCGTTAATCCGGTTGAAATCGAATGTATTTGGTCGTGTAATAGGTTAGGATACATGCACGATTAGCTTATGCGTGATTTACGGGATTGAAACGCGTTTTATTAATCGAATTGAATCGGATTGATTCGGCTTTGACTCCACAAGTCAAATGGGTTTGAATTTGAATTCGACCGCGTGATAGGTGGAATTGGGCTGTTACTTGGGTCAGGATAAGGCCGATTCATGGGTTGGTGTGTAGGGGGAATCCAAATCACCGAGTTTAATCGATTTCACAGTTGAATTTCGTTGATTTTGGGCCTGTTTGACTTTGAGAGTCAACGTTGACGATTTATAGGTCAAAATTAGTTCATATGGGTTCAAGTCTAGTCCAATGGTTCATTTGCAAGTGTAGGGGGTTCATATTTAGGGTTCAAGGACTTTGGGGAGGAGGTTCAAGACCAATAAAATACTTAGTTATATACATGTATATATATTTACATATACATAATTATATCTATGAAGAAAACTATAAGTTTTAAATCCCCAATCTTGTATATGTAATATATGGGACCAACTTGGAAAGGTTTTGGTTTCTTTGATTTAGTATGGTTTGAAATACATACATGTAATCCTAGAAAATGTATCAAATGAAAGGTTTGCATTATCATTAAATTGATGTTTATTGCACTAAACAAGTAAAAAAAAAAAATCAGAGATGTTACAGTATCCCCATGTTGAGGGAATTTCGTCCCGAAATTCAACTAGTTGAGGCTACTGAATCAGAGAAGAGGTGTGGATACTTAAGCTTCATTTGATCTTCTCGTTCCCAAGTGAACTCAGGACCGCGCTTAGAATCCCAACGAACTTTGACAATAGGAATACGGCTTCGCTTGAGTCGCTTGATCTCACGATCCATGATCTCTACGGGTTTCTCAACGAAGTGCATCGTGTCATCAATGCGCACATCGTCAAGAGGTATATGGAGGTTCTCGTCAGCAAGACATTTCTTTAGGTTGGATACATGAAAAGTGGGATGTACATTAGCAAGTGATGGAGGTAACTCGAGTTTGTAAGCCACTTTCCCAATCCTTTCTAGGATTTTGAATGGACCCACATAGCGGGTTGCTAGTTTACCCTTCTTCCCGAAACGGATCACCCCCTTCCAAGGAGACACCTTTAGAAGTACAAGATCACCTACTTGAAATTCCAAGGGTTTACGTCTTTTGTCGGCATAGCTCTTTTTCCGACTCCTCGCTACTTGAATGTTGCTACGGATTTGAATGATCTTGTCGGAAGTTTCTTGGATTAGTTTAGGACCGGTGATTTGTGCTTCACCAATCTCGTTCCAACAGATAGGAGAACGACACTTCCGACCATAGAGAGCTTCAAACGGAGCCATGTTGATGCTGGTGTGGTAGCTGTTGTTGTATGAGAACTCTATGAGGGATAGATGTGAATCCCAATTTCTGGCAAAATTGATTACACAAGCTCTAAGCATGTCCTCGAGCGTCTGAATTGTTCGCTCGGTCTGACCATCAGTTTGGGGATGGTAAGCCGTGCTTAAATTCAAGCGTGTACCAAGAACAGTTTGGAGAGATTGCCAAAAGTGGGAGGTGAATCGAGCATCTCTATCGGAGATTATGTTTAATGGAACACCGTGACGGCTCACGATTTCGTCAATGTAAATTTGGGCCAATTTCCTAACCCGATAGTCTTCACGGATGGGTAAGAAATGAGCAGATTTGGTGAGGCGGTCAATGATCACCCAAATGCTATCATAGCCACTTGAGGTGCGAGGGAGTTTGGTAATGAAATCCATAGCTAAGTTTTCCCATTTCCATACAGGGATTTCAGGTTGTTCAAGCAAACCATAAGGACGTTGATGTTCAGCTTTGACTTTGGAACAAGTTAGACATTTTGCAACATAAAGTACAATGTCTTTCTTCATTCTGGGCCACCAGTATTGTTGGTGAAGACCCTTGTACATTTTATCAGCCCCGGGATGGACGGAGTAACGAGTTTTGTGTGCCTCGTTCATAAGGACTACGCGAAGGTCATCACGATCGGGGACCCAGATGCGATTCAAGTAATAGAGGAGACCATTAGGTTTGGTTTCTAATAGGAGTTCAACACCACATGACATTTCATTATACAGGTTACCCTCGGTGACCGAGACGTGTTGAGCTTCTAGGATGCGATTTTAGATATCGGTTTGAATTCTAACACAATGAAGCATGACGTGGTCCTTACGACTCAAGGCATCGGCCACAACATTCGCCTTACCGGGATGGTACCGAATCTCGCAGTCGTAGTCGTTAAGGAGCTCGACCCAACGTCGTTGCCTCATGTTGAGTTCCTTTTGGTTGAAGATGTGTTGGAGGCTTTTGTGGTCAGTGAACACCACGCATTTTGTACCATAGAGGTAATGCCTCCAAATTTTTAATGCGAAGACGACCGCACCCAACTCAAGATCGTGCGTCGTGTAATTCTTTTCATGAATTTTGGGTTGCCTTGATGCATAAGCGATCACCTTGCCCCGTTGCATGAGAACACAACCTAGGCCTTGGTTTGATGCATCACAATAGACAACCAGATCATCGTTACCATCAGGTAGAGTAAGAATAGGAGCATTGCATAACTTTTGTTTGAGGAGTTGGAAGGCTTCCTCTTGCTTTGGTCCCCACTCATAGTGTTTACCTTTGTGGGTCAAGGCCGTGAGAGGGACAACAATCTTGAAAAAGTTTGAGATAAAACGATGGTAATAACCAGCAAGACAAGAAATGAACGAACTTCGGTAGGGGTCTTAGGGGCACTCCAATTCTTAACAGCTTCAATCTTAGCTGGATCGACATGAATCCCCTTTTTGTTGACAATATGACCCAAAAATTGAACTTCCTTTAGCCAAAATTCACACTTGGAGAATTTAGCATACAATTATTCTTTTCTTAGAAGATCTAAAATCAACTTAAGGTGTTGTTCATGATCTAATTTAGTCTTGGAGTAGATCAAGATGTCGTCAATGAAAACGATCACGAATTTATCTAGGTACGGTTTACATACGCGATTCATGAGATCCATGAAAACTGCGGGTGCATTAGTTAGCCCAAAAGGCATAACCATAAATTTGTTGTGGACGTATCTTGTACGAAAGGCAGTCTTTGGAATATCCTCCTCTTGCACATGAAGTTGGTGATATCCGGATCGAAGTTCAATCTTCGAGAAGTAGATGGAACCTTGGAGTTGATCAAAGAGATCATCAATCCTAGGCAAAGGATAACGGTTCTTGATGGTAAGCTTGTTGAGTTCGCGGTAGTCAATACACATCCGGAATGAGCCATCTTTCTTCTTTACGAATAGGACGGGTGCACCCCATGGTGAATGACCGGGACGAATGAAACCTTTATCGGAAAGTTCTTGAAGCTGACTTGCGAGTTCTTGCATTTTAGAAGGTGCTAGACGGTATAAAAGGATTAGCTCCGGGTATAAGATCGATACGAAACTCTACTTGACGAACGGGTGGAAGACCGGATTGATCTTCAGGAAATACTTCGGGAAAGTCACGGATGATGGGGATGTCTTGAATACTTTTCTCTTTGTCTTCCTTTTGAACAATATGAGCTAAAAAGGCCAGATACTTCTTCCGTAAGTACTTTCGAGCCGTGGTGCATGACATGAGTTTAAGCCCACTACATGGTTTCTCACCAAAGACTTTTAACGTATCACCCGAAGGGAGAGGAATTCGGATGCACTTCTCGAAACAAACGACTTCAGCATGATTGCTAGATAGCCAATCCATACCTATGATGATGTCAAAGGTTCCCAGTTGCATAGGTATAAGGTTGACGGGAAAGGAATGTTCATTAAGTTCGATGAAACAATCGTGGATAATGGAGTCAATGACGATGGGGTTTCCATCCGCTACTTCAACGGTAAACATTTTCTCTAACTTAGTTCGGGTTTTAGCAAGCAAAGGTTCAAAATTAAGTGAAACAAAACTCTTATCGGCACCGGTATCAAATAGTATGGAAGCATATTGGTTATTAACGAGGAACGTACCGTTGACCACATCATTGTTGGCCTGGGCCTCATTAGCATTTATGTTGAAAGCACGCCCTCTAGCTCCACCTTGATTTGGGTTGATAAGTTTTGGGCATCGGTTTCGGAAGTGGTTTGGGTTACCACATTCAAAGCAAGCATTCCCATTAGCGATAGATGGAACCCCTTTGTTTCCCTGGTTGGCTAAGTTGCCAGGTGGGTTGACTCTGTAGGTGTTGGCTAAATGCCCATATTTTCCACAGCTGGCACATATCCGACACGGTAGGTTTGGGAAGTGATGGTAATTGCACGTGTTGCACAAAGGGCTGCTGCCCACATAATGCTTCTTGACGGGATTCTGAGCCATAGGAGCAACCTGTTTGACTGGGGCAGCTGGAGTAACAACAGCAAAGTTTTTATCCTTTCGCTTCTTGTTGTTGTGATAGGGTTCAGACTTGATTTCTTTGGAGGGCTCAGAAGGTGTTGTTGTGTCAGAGACTTTCTTGGCACCCTTTCTTGTCAACGTACCCGCCTTCACATGATTATCGGTCAGGGTGGCGGATAGGCGGATGACATCTTCAAGGGTAGCTGGGTTTCTCCCTAGGACAGTGTCCTGAATCTTCATCGGCAGACCACCGATGTATTTTTCAATACCCCGAGCCAAAGGTGTGACCATATGAGGTACTAGAAGACTTAACTTTCACCACTATCTTGGGCAAGATCCCAAAATTCGGCTTCTAACTTCTTCATTTCGTTGCGAGGACAGAACTCTTCAGTCATGAGCCGTTTGACCTCATCCCATGGCAAAGCCATTACCACATTTATGCCCCTATTTCTCTTTTTGCCATTCCACCAAGTGAGCGCCCGTTTTTGGAAGACGCTGGTGGCATAGCGGACCCGAAGGTTGTCGGGACAATCGCTGTTGAGAAAGGTGTTTTCAATGCTCTCGAACCATTGCAAAAGACCCGTGGCTCCTTCAGTGCCATAAAACTTGGTAGGATTGCACGAGTTAAAGTGCTTGAAAGTACATGGGGGTGGGTTGGCACCACCACCACCACCACCGTTTGCACTGCCACTCGAGCCCCCATTAGCTTGGGTGAGTTGGTTCACCAATTAAGTGAGAAGAGCAGCACGGTCGTTGTTGGTCTCGTTGGCATGACGGGGAGGCATGCTATAGAACAAAACAGGGAGAAAAGCATAAGTATTCAAAATCTGGATTGTACTCAAATGATGGTAATACCATTTGAATACCATGACGTATTAAGGTTAATAAACTCATATAACTTTCAAGGAGACATGCTTTAGCCTATAAGTAAACACTCATCCCGGGAATTCCCAGGAAAGCATACGGGTCCCTCGGTTGATTGGGATTTATACGAAATGCTTTCCTAGACAGAAAACCCCGAATACATGTGTCACCCTTCCAGATTGCACATGTCCTTTACTAGTTAACAAAGTTTAAAACCCTATCGAGGTGTAAAGAGATAATAATTAAACTTATGACTATGAGTATGACGTTCCATATGCTATGATGATGACATTTGGAGAAGGATTGAGGCTTAGGGTAAAGGCATAGATATTATTATTTTGATAGATTCTAACAAGTCATGAAGTCTAGCAAGTAATCATTATTTATATTAAACATGTAGCACATAGCATGTAGCATATCATATAATCATAGCATGAATGGGTGTCCTAAGGTTATAGTCTAGGTCAAAGGTGTCTAATAACATAATTCCCTATAACCAAGGCTCTGATACCAATCTGTCACACCCCAACCGACGGCGGAATACGTAGGGGCGGGACATGTAGACTGTTCAAAAGCTCAAGGTTTACTAAAGTTGAAATATTTAAACAACCAATTTCATTAAAACATCAAATTCCACAATACAAGAATAGAAAATACATAAATAGTTTCTTTAAATTTCATTCTAGGTCCTCGGTCCTAAGTGAAGCAACTTGTACTTATTCTCAAGCATTGGTACCTGAAACATGATGAAAATAAGGTCAACTAAAAAGTTGGTGAGCATACATAGGTTTTGACACATAACAAGTTTAATATGTTTTAAACAATTCATACGATACATGTGTATAAGGCATTTATGGAGAACCTATAGTTAAACTATGTGTGTACAATCAAACCTTGGACTGAGGCATAACACGCAGGTTACCCTTATGTAAAGTGGGTAACAAACACCCTAACAAGGTGGGTTTGTCAGACACAATAGATCCATCAATGTTAACCGTTGGCTTGTACGTAGTTAATGATATTACTAAAGTCATGTATATGTAGTCTTAACTCATAGCATTCAAACATAAAGCACGTAACACATAATATCATATTATTGAATTGTATTTAAGTCTATGCAAAAAGTTTTAAAGAATAGATCATGTTTCACCCCAAAATGTAAAAAAATGAAAAGGGGGCTATGTAAACTCACATGTATGTGTTGTGTGGATGACACGAGCAAGTATGAAGCAACAAGTGATTCTCAAATCACAAGTTAACCTAGTGTGAAAAGCATGATCTTAAAATAATATACACAAGTCTAAAGGTACGTCTAATGTTCATCGGGTCTTGTTTAGGTGTGAGAATTTATAAAGTTTGTGTCATTTTATGTGAAAGAATAAGTTATCGAAAGCTTGGTGTCAATTTTGGAAGTTTCAAAATGTTATATGAAAATACTATATCTTTAGGGTTTTGAATAAATAAAACTCCTTTTTATTTATTTCACTAGACTGATAATTTTTGCCAAAAAGAAATGTGATTCTTATATAAATTATCAAATAATTCCATCCATTTATTTATTTATGAAAAAGAGAACATACTGGTATAGATTAACGAATGTAGTAAATTTTATTTACTTATTGTGAAGGTAATATGCTAAATTAAAATGTAGTTATATATATATATATATATATATATATATACATATATATATATATAGGTAAGAAAAGTATATGATTTATAAAAGTGTATTGTCAATACGTTTTATTAAGGAATTAATTACTCTATTTAAAAAAATATATATATATATATATTAAATAATTTAGAAATGAGATTTAAACAATTTAAAGTTGTAAAAATGAATGTTTTGGGTTTAAACACCGTATTTTTTTTAAAAATCGGTTCTAGGGAATATTAGGTGTGTAAAATAATTTTTATAGAATTTAATTACCATTAAAAATGATTTTTAAAAATAAAAAGAACACCACCCGGTTCGAACCCGGGTGGGTTCTGTGTTGAGTTTGAGAGTTACCATTGGACCAGTGGCTGTTTCGTGTTAATGGTCCGGTTTTAAATGGGTTTTAACCCGTAGTTGTAAAGGTGTCCGGTTGGGTTTCAAGGAGGCGCGCAAAAATGGGTTTGTGGGTTTCGAACCCACGCCACTCGGACTGATGGCGCATGGTCTTAACCAGTCGGTCCGAGTGGTTTCGCTGATTATACAAGAGGTTTGATTTAATAAATACATTACTTACTTGAACCATGGATTCCCAGGTTAAAATCGTATGAACAGCCCTTCGATTTTCAAACGAATTCGAGTTTGATGCCCTCTGTCGTATGAAATTGACAGAGGGCTTTCGATGAATGGAAAACGACGGAATGAATGCTGTAAACCATACCTGAATCGGTTGAGTACAGAAGGCCGACGACTAGACGAACAGGGACGGTGTTCTTGGTGATCGACTGGCAAGCAGGGGTGGAATGAGACTCAATCGAGGTTTGAGGAAGATTATATAGAGTCGTCCGAAGGTTCGTGGCGATTTAATTTGATTAATTTCATCATTAATGCCCGATTCGATTGAGGGGATTACGGTGTGACAGCCGTAGCCTCAATTACGCGTTAATCCGGTTGAAATCGAATGTATTTGGTCGTGTAATAGGTTCGGATACATGCACGATTAGCTTATGCGTGATTTCCGGGATTGAAACGCGTTTTATTAATCGAATTGAATCGAATTGATTCGGCTTTGACTCCACAAGTCAAATGGGTTTGAATTTGAATTCGACCACGTGATAGGTGGAATTGGGCTGTTACTTGGGTCAGGATAAGGCCGATTCATGGGTTGGTGTGTAGGGGGAATCCAAATCACCGAGTTTAATCGATTTCACAGTTGAATTACGTTGATTTTGGGCCTGTTTGACTTTGAGAGTCAAGGTTGACGATTTATAGGTCAAAATTAGTTCATATGGGTTCAAGTCTAGTCCAATGGTTCATTTGCAAGTGTAGGGGGTTCATATTTAGGGTTCAAGGACTTTGGGGAAGAGGTTCAAGACCAATAAAATACTTAGTTATATACATGTATATATATTTACATACACATAATTATATCTATGAAGAAAACTATAAGTTTTAAATCCCCAATCTTGTATATGTAATATATGGGACCAACTTGGAAAGTTTTTGGTTTCTTTGATTTAGTATGGTTTGAAATACATACATGTAATCCTAGAAAATGTATCAAATGAAAGGTTTGCATTATCTTTAAATTGATGTTTATTGCACTAAACAAGTAAAAAAAAAATCAGAGATGTTACAATTGGGCTCTGAGATTCTGGTCACAGCTTCTCAGAGAGACGACGAACACAATGCCGACTTCAATTTTGAGTGAGAGTGGGTGGAGGAGGGGAGGCGAGCTCGAGCAGGTCCTTAAATGGCTATTTATAGCCGAGCTCGATCCCTATAATAAAACATGCAATTGAGTATGTCCAGACACTCGTCTGGACAAGACAAAGCTAACGAGCCATCTAGCAGGCGTGGAGGTCTACTGTCGGGGCCGAATTCGTGGCGTGGACTTTCGGCCACAAACACGATCAGACGTTTCGAATGTTGGGGAGACAAATTGGTAGGGGGCTTTTGCTCGCGTGGGGACGACGAGGTTAGGGAGACCATTTTCGGCTGTCGAGGTGCAGGGGACAGGCGTGTCGAGGGGGTCGCCGGAAAATGGCTTGGACCGCCGGACAATGGAGGAGACAACCGGAAACGCGAATTCAAAGTTGGCAATTTTGGTCCTTGTAGCTTGTTTTTGTATTAAGTTAGTCCCTGGGATTTTTACCTGTTAGTCCCTGAGATTTAGTTTGTCCAGAAACAGCCCCTTAACTTACTTTTACTTTAAAACCTTTTAGTTTGAGATATTTCAAAACAGCCCCTTAACTTATATAAAAATAATTAATTAAGTTTCTTTTTAATTTCAATTATATTTTATAAACTTATATTATTATTATTATTATAAATATTTTTATAAAATTTAATTATTTTATTTAAATAGGTTATCTTATTTATAAATGAACCTTTTAATTTAGATTTTTATATAAAATTTTATATAAGTTTAAAACTTATAAAATTTTATTTATTTTAAATCCATAAATTAAATATATATATATATATATATATATATATATATATATATATATATATATATATATATATATATATATACTTTGTACAAAAATTTAAATAAAAACACTTGCATTCCATTGAATAGAAAATGTTTACCGGATACATAATATAAAAGCGTGAATAAAACCCGAAATGTCACAGTAAGAATGGCATTCCAATTTTTTCAACTCATCTTCAGCCCTAGCTATGGCCGCCCCTTTACCATACATAATTAATGGCCTCTCATCTTTTGTATTCAAAGATATCGCTTTTAATACTATGTCATTTGAAATGCTCTTAATTGGTTTTCATCTACCGTTGGTCATCTAGTGCAATGGTAGTCCCAAGACTTCCTATGGTGGAGGTCTTGGGTTCGAATCCTGGCAACAACAAAAAAGGGGTCTGTAGCCAGGTGAAGGGTTTACCTAGTTAGGGGGTTCATCCTGTGATGGGCTGCCCGGTGTTGCTCCGGGGAAACCCAATTATCCTAGAATATCTAGGTGTTGCCGTTAAAAAAATGGTTTTCATCTTTCTACTACTTTTTGCATCATCTAGTAATTAGTTTACTTCGGGTCCGGTTACATTTTGGTGAAGCACATCAGAGGAGATATCTAAGTAACACCACCATGTTGACCCGACCCGACATGATCAAGAACATTGAAAACATAACTAGGATTGGTTGTGTTGCACATGAATTAAGGAAACATGGTTAGGGAAATTAACCATGTATCATCTACAATTACCGATTTGCGGAGCTCCGGTATTGTAAACAAAATGGTTACATGTGATAATGGGGTCTCTGTTTAATCCCGAGGAAATTCCAGCTTCTATTTTAACTATTCTGGCATTTGGAATCCCTTTATTTTAATGTCTCACATCAATAAGTTTATCTTAATTACCCATTACATCTCATAAGTGTTCATACATACATACATTGGGTGTATTTATTCAAATTCAATACATATTTATTTGGAGTTATAAATGTTTTAATCCTATTAGATGCATACATATATGCTAAGTTATACCTATATATATATATATATATATATATATATATATATATATATATATAAATATCTACAAAAGTAAATTATAAATTCTATACAAACTAGGGTTCTTGTTTAAATAATAATTCTATAAAAAATCAGGGTTTATATGTTTTAATCAAAATAAAATTTATACTATTTAGTAAATTACATTTTTACATTTATAACATTTAACTATAACATAATGATATATTAGATTTTATAAACAAATATATAAGGTTTAATAGATTTATGTTTTATAAAAGTCAGGGTTTAAATTGTCATTTCTGAAACTTAATTTTGGTTAAAACAAAGTTGTTACATGAAATGTTTAAGCATGGAAACCCCAAGGACTTGTTTGCAATTTACATAAGTCGTCCCCCCATTTCCAGTCACAGGTTCGAAACCCCCTGGCCACCGATTCTCGGCTGTTAATCCCAAACTCGCAATAGGAGTATTTTCAATCAAAATGGAAATCGGCAACACATTAAGATCGATTAAACGACCCATTAACTATGTTTAATAGCATTTTTATGAACATTAATATACCTAACTCGTAACCAAAACTCCATGATTGAAACCTTTAATGGATCAGTTAAATCAGATGAAATTGGGTATAAATACCCACCCACAATTATCAGCGACAACCATCCCTAGCTTCACAAACTCCCAATTCCATCGTAAAACACCTCTGCCATCCTCAAATCCTTCGAAGAAGCCGTCAATATTCTTGCGGTCGTTCTCCTTCTTTGTCTATCCATTTCAGGTAAAATCGGTGTCCCTAGGCTCGTTCTGTTACAGGGATCAAAAGTACATAAAATACTATTTAATGTAATTTGGCTTTCATTTACTATTTGATTGAAAACATAAGCTAGGTAATTACCTTTAAAATTTTCTTATAATATGAGATAATTAAAAATAAATGTGTTTTATTAGTATAATTAATAATTTGTTTAAAAAATTATTATTATTGAAATATGGAAGTGTATTTATTATGAGAAAGAGGCGGGAAATTTTTTATAAGGATGAATATGGAGGCGACAAGTGACATTGAGAAACCTTTATTTATTATATAGTCTATATTAACTAACCAAATTAATATCATTTATTAATAAATTAACTAATCATTTCATTTACATTTATTAATAACCAACCATTTTAATTACCTTATCATTTTAATTACATAAATTTATTGATTTAACTTTTTATTTCACAAACTATTTACAAAATTACTTTATAAATAAATCCTAATGCACTATTTTTGTTCCATAAATCTTTTTTATTATCTTTAGAATAATCATGTAAATTTACTACTAAATGAGTTACTAAATTAACTTCTACAAATTATTTTTATTACCATTATTTCTAAAGTAAGTCAAGGACTTATAATTTCTACAAAACAACCAAGCAAGTCCATCTCCAACCCAAACCCTAAAACCTTAGGATTTCATTATCTTGTTTAAACTTATTTTGAACTTGGAAAGCAAGTTATCTATGTAGGTTTATTGTGAAAATTCCTCACAACAACTATTCACCTCATCAAACCCTGTCACTCCTAGCTTCATCTCAAGTGAGTTTACATAGCCCCTTTTTACTTTTTTTGCTTTTTGGGGTGAAACATGTCATTAACTATATTTCATGCACAATTCAATACCTTTGTTCTTATGCTAAGGTCTTTATGCTTTATGTCTTAAACTACTTGGTGACCATTACATGTGTTCATGTCAGTACATTCATTAACTTGCAGCCCAAGCCTAAGGTAGTACCTAACATGATCATTTATATGGGAATCCGAAACTATAACTTACCACAAAACCTTGGCGGGTTTTGTTGGGTATCAACTACAACTTGGGTATCATCTTACCCTTTTTTCAAAAATAGAAATAAGTGGGATTGTGTATCTAGTTTTCTATCATCAGGCTTGAATTGTACGCTTGGAACGTTGTATGTTTTCACATATATGCTTTAGACATGCTTTGAACATATTGAATTGTAAACTCTACTTAACTCTTTTGGTGTCAAACCTATGTATCTCACCAACTACTTGTAGTTGACTACATGTTTCAGGTGCAACTGTTTGAGGACTACTTGATCACATAGAACATGGACCTAGTTTAATTTAATTATATTATATTGAACTCTTTGTTTTCTATTTTCAATTGTAACGGATGCTTTTAATTTGAATAATAAATATTATCATATTTAATAGATGATTATTTGCTTATGAACAACCGTGTCAGCCCCGGCATATAATCCGCCGCCGGCCGGGGTGTGAGAGATTGGTATCAGAGCCATGGTTATAGGGAATTAGGTTATTAGACACACATGACCTAGACTATAACCTAGGAGTCCCAAACATGAGTTTAACTCATGTCAATTATTAGGAACTCCACTATATACTATACTTACCTTCATCTATCTATTTCTGACTCCCTGATACAACTACATGAACTACAACATTCAAGGCTCTACATGAAACTATTTGGAACTACTTGAAATACATGAAACCTACTCTTAGACTTAAGAGTCTAATCCAAATGAAACTCTCGTCAAAGGTATGTAAATTCTAACTAATGAATGAGAACTTTTGCAATCCGGAAGGGTGGATGCCTATATTTCTGTGAGTTCAGTCTAGGAAAGCATTTCGTATAAATCCAAATCAACCGATGGACCAGTTATGCTTTCCAGGGAATTCTTGGGATGAGTGTCCACTTATAGGCTAAAACATGATTTCTCAGACATCAGGTGAACTTAAAATACTTTGATAAGTCAATGTATCCATTTATAATTGGTACCATCATGTTTTAAATACCTTATGATTGTATTACAAACCCTTATATACGATTCACATCTTATGAACTTTCTATTCACCCGTTTGTAGAATGCCTCCCCGTCATGAGCGTAGAAACAACCTCACCGATAGGATCATTCAACAAATGGCTACAATCCTACTGACTATGGTCAACCGGCTGAACTAGAATGCTGCACCGAGGAATCCCGCATATACATTCAAACACTTCAACTCCTACAACCCCACCAAGTTCTACGGGAACAAAGGAGCTACTGGACTTCTCCAATGGTTTGAGAGCATTGCGGGAACCTTCATCAATGCTGACTGTCTCGAGAACCTGAAAGTCCGTTATACTACCAGTGTCTTCTAGAAGAGGGCACTCACCTGGTGGAACGGGAAAAAACGTAACCGTGGGATTGAGGTTGCACTGGCCTTGCCTTGGGCTGATGTCAAGACACTCATGACAGATGAGTTTTGCCCCTATAATGAGGTCAAGAAACTGGAAGCGGAGTTCTGGGATCTCAGACAAGACACTGGTGAAAGCCTTGCCTACACCAACCGTTTTCATGAGTTTAGCCTCTTGGTACCAATAAAGGTCACTCCTCTCTCCCGAGCCATTGAGAAGTACATCAATGGTTTGCCCATGCAGATTCAGGACACTGTTTTGGGTAGTAACCCAGCCACTCTCGATGAAGCCATCCGTCTTGCAGCAACCCTGTCAGACAATCATGTTAAGGCAGGGACTCTCTTTAAAAATGGTGCCGAGAAGACCTTTGAGAAAGCCACCACTGAACCCACCAAGGAGGCTAAGTCTGAGTCTTCCTTCAATTTAAGGCCCCATTCCCGGGTAACCTCACTTGTTGGATTTACTCATAAACATAGTCATAAATAATGAGCTTAAATTTAAAACATTCGAATTCAATCATTACATAACGTAACATGACATGACATAATAGCGGAAGTCTTTAAAATTTAGTACATAACATTTGTCTTAACATATATAAAAGTGGGATGTCAGTCTTGTGCCGGGTAACCTTCACGCCTTCGCACGACCCTTCCTTTCTGTACCTTAAATGTATACTAACGCTGGTGAGTTCTAGTTTAAAACTATTAAGTATGATCATTCTTTTCTTTATAAGTATACATAATTATATACATACATTTCTATAAATACGTATTCATAACTTCTGATTTTCTTTCATCTTTCTTTTGTGATTACATATTTATATGCATTCACCTTTTCTTTTCTTAACTTTCATGGGTCACACACATAAGGGTGATCAACCCGTCATTTGTTTGCGAATGTCACAAAGACAAGCGCCACGGTCCATCGTCATGGCCCGCCATTCTTACAACCGTCCTGCAACTGATGTCCGTCCGTAATTTTATTCTTACAACCGTCCGGCAACTTGTGTCCGTTCGTCATGACTTACAACCGTCCTACCGTCGTAAGCCGTAATTCGCCCGTCTACCCGAAAGTATATGTTTCCCATGCGACTATTATTTATGCAACCGTTCTACTATTCATAATATGACAAATGCTTCGACCGTCCATTAATGGCTTTCGTACGTCCTGATGAAGGAACGTACTTGTCCCGGTTGCAAAATAGTCACGTGGTCATCCGTCTACCGAAGTAGCCGTTATCATCGAAGCGTCCATAAATTTTTCTTATACTTGGCAAGCAATATATACATGGATATAAAGCAAGATTTCATTCTTACACATTGTGTTATTCTTTCATTCATTCTATATAATCATACGATTCATTCTTTGTGCATAATTCATTTTCGTATATAAGTATATATATATATATATATATTTGTATACCACGTATGGTCACATTGACATTTATAAAATTTACTCATTTACTGTATACACTTCAGCCCCAAAACATTTAAAATGATTTGCACATAACCTAAAAGGGGGCACATAGAACTCACCTGAAAAGTTAGCCTTGGTTGTCCTAAACAAAGGTCCAACAACGTCACGTACGATCTGAATTAGGTAGTTTAAATACACATCAGACCCAACCCCGACTCTAACGGTTCAATCATTCTAAACATACTGACTTTACTTACTTGTCTGCTGCCTGCGCACTTGCTAAGTGCGCAGGACCATACTCATGCGCACTTGACAAGTGCGCAGAGAATCCTTCTGGCGTACTTGGTAAGTACGTAGGATCTTCCTCCTGTGTACTTGGTAAGTACGCAGGACGTCCTTCTTGCGTACTTGTTAAGTACGCAATACCTGATTCCTGGACAAAAATACGAAATTCTTGCATGCTAACCCGATCATGCCAATCTTACAATTTTCTTTGATCAAAACGTGCGGTTTTCATTCTAGATGCTAGTTTTAAGCTTATTATCAGGTTTCATTCATGAAAACGTCTCCTATTTAGCTAAAACCCGAGGAACCCCAAAACAAACAAAAACTCATATTATGGTCGAATCATTACCTGGATTGGACTTCTGATTCAGAGGTTTTACTCACGAGCTCAGCGGTAACGTGTTCCTTCAATCTCGTGTCGATCCGTTGACTTTCTCTCTCTAGGCCCGAGCTCTCCTTTCTCTCTCTAGAATGATGAAATGAAGATGAAATGGTGAAGTGGGCTGCCTTGCCCCTTATATACCTGGGCTTTCATCGGCCTGTTGGAGCCGAGCCCAAGACCATCCGTTTTTCTTTTGTTTTATGACGATTAAGCCTCTATCGCGTTATTGTTTACTAAATTACTATTTTTGGGATGTTACAAAAGGGAAGGGCAAGAACTTTGCCATTATCACACCCGCTATTCCTCTAACTCAAGTAGCCCCTACTACCTTCAACCCCACCAAGAAACAATATGCGGGAACTTCACCACTTTGTAATACCTGCAAACTCCACCACCCTGCTCACGTACAATGTCGTCTGTACACTACTTGTGGACGTTATGGGCATTGGGCTAACACCTGTCGTATTCTACCAACTAATCAAGTCTACCAACCTGCTCCTGCTCCTGCTCCTGCTCCTGCTCCTGCTCCTGCTCCTGCTCCTGCTCCTGCTCCTGCTCCTGCTCCTGCTCCTGCTCATGCTCATGCTCATGTTCATGCTCATGTTGTTCATGTTCATGTTCATGTTCATGTTCATGTTCATGTTCATGTTCCTGTTCCTGTTCCTGTTCCTGTTCCTGTTCCTGTTCCTGTTCCTGTTCCTGTTCCTGTTCCTGTTCATGTTCCTGTTCCTGTTCCTGTTCCTATTCCTGTCGAACATAGTCGTGCTTGTTACGAGTGTAGTGACCCTAATCACTCCAGGAACCGTTGCCCTAGGTTAGTCATTGTGAACTAAGCAAATCTAAACCAGGGCAACATGGTTCAGGGAAACATAAACCAAGGGAATATGAACCGAGGGAATGTGAATCAAGGGAATGCAAACCCTGTAGCTCGTGGACGTGCCTTTAACATCAATGCCAATGAGGCTCAAGCCAACAATGATGTGGTGAATGGTACGTACCCAATTAATCAACAATATGCTTCTATCCTATTTGATACTGGTTTGATAGAAGTTAACAACAGTGAGGTTAAATCAAAGTGAAATCGGTCTTATGGGCTTGCAAGCCGAAGGTTGATGGTGATGTATCGAGGTGGTCGATGAAAATCCAAGGTGTTTTCACCAATGGTATTGTCAGACAAGAGAGAGAGGTGTGGGGAGCTGGAGGCGGTGAAAAGGGTTATCGACGCACACAATTGTAGAAGGATCAAGAGTGGAGGTTGTAGGTGTTTCCGATTAGATCGACCTTGAAGACAGGAAAACGGGACAGCTGCATTAGATTAGCATACATGTGGGGTGAGGTGGTGGTGGTTAAAATACATAGACATAACCAGAAAATTTTAAGTGGAAGGTCCGAATTAAATTTTGTTTTTACGTTCAAAAGTGTATGTTTCCTATTTTTTTTAATAATCTATGTACTACAGTAGAAACACAAAAATAAGTTTTGAGTTCTTTTAACATTATTTTAATTGGCCAGAGCAAACAAAAACCTTACTTTTTATTTGACTGAAGACGACGGGAGGGAGGCCGCACCTTATGTCGCTTTTTCGTGCCAAAAGCGCGTCTCACATGCGCTTTATGTAGAACCCTTGCCTGTGTGAAGCACACAAATTTGTTCTTACATTAAAAACATGTATGTTTATTTGTGTAAAAAACTATTAAATTGATTTTTTTTATATGTATATATTATATTTAAAATTTTATCTCATGTGTATGGTAAAAAAAAATAAAGATTTGAAGTTATTTGATTATTTTTTGGAGGGTACATTTTTACAAGGTCCACAATTCGTATTTTTTTTAACTAAACTAATAAAAGTTAAAGAAAAATAAAAACTTTGTGGTCATTTTTAACAAGGGAAGCAGAGACTAGTCATAGTCATAGTGTACTCTATTAATTTAAAATTACTTTACTGTCTTTTTTTTTATTAAAAACTCAATATAAAAAATGTAAGTACTAAACCCAAAAGTCATACTAATTCTGTCTTCCACTTTTACTTCTCCCCACTGTAAGAATACATAGCTCGCCGGACGCCGGCATGAAAGCTTGGAAGATGTTATTTTCGCCTCTTTTCTTCACTGTAACTGCTATACTAGGTGCATTTTGAAGGATCAAACAACAAGAAAGATTCTCCGTTTGATATAGCAGTTAACATAAACTACAGACGCCGGATGGTCAATGGACCGTGGTTCCGCCGATGTTAAAATATGTTCGTATGTATAATTTTTGTTTTTTGCTTTTAGGTATTTTGGTCTTTTCACAACCATTTAACATAAAAAGTTAACCTTATCCATTGTAGGGATCGTCAGTGAAACAAGTCGGAAACTTCGTGGGATCAAATCCGTAATTTTTCAAAGTTAGTGACGAAATTTGTATTTGACCAAATCACAGGTACTATCCGTGTAGTTAACTCTTTTAGAAATTATATAAGAGCATGTGTAATGGGGCATTATGGGTCCTAGGTGGCACCCCTATCACATCGGCACACCATCCCCTTAGGCGTGATAGCCCAAAGTGTGGTGGTGATCACGAGCAAGATAATTTTTTTTTATTTTGACCACCTACTACAACACTACTCCTCATCATCTGTTTTTTATCATCATCACTAACCCATTACACATCTTTATGGTGATCACTAGAATGTTCATGTGAAAACCTGGGTGGCGAGATTTTTTATCACTATCACTAACCCACTACATATGGTCTAAGTATCACCAGGTTTAGTCTTTTTCACTAGTTCACCATTACATTTAAAAACCTAAATTTTTTTTACAGAAGAGTCGGTTAACACTCTATGAATGCTTCAACCTCACTCTTGGACATCAATAAATACCTTAAGTCTTTGTTAACTTTTGTCACATATTAAGAAAAACACAATAAATACCTTAAGTCTTTGTTCAACTTTTGTCATATATTAAGAAAAACACAAGATGTGGGAATAAGAAATCACACACACTTATAAAAGCTTCGTATGAATGAAGGGAAATGAAGAAGATGAAACTGTAAACACATAAAGTTTGAGAATGCAGTCAGCAAGATGAATAATTTTGAGTAATGTGAAAAATCCAAAGATTGATGGAACAATGTAGCAAATGAAAGGGAAGGCGATGCACTTCATAAGGAAACTAACAGACGAGAGCACAATTAGTACATTTACTCTATCTTAAAAGGAAGCGTCGATGGTCCAAAAGCCACCGACACATCCTATTTTTGTTATTAATTTTCCTTGTTTAACCAAAACTTATGCTTGGGTGGTGTGGCCGTACCCTTCTAAATGGACCAAGACCTTGGAGTTTAGCCCAAGCCCAGCAGACCCATAGGAGAGGCCCATTAGGGTTAGGTTTTGCCCCTATATAAATAGAGGGGTCACCTCCAAAAAGGAGCAGGTTACTCTCTTTCTAGTTCACACTCTCTCTATGCACACACTTTTATGAGACCCCGACTGATTTGAGCGTCGGAGTGCCCTCAGAGCTACGGCTCCCAGGCCTGTAACGAGCGTTTTTTGGTGATTGAAGATTGGAGAGGAATCACCCGACTCCACCAACGATCCGAGATGTGGTTGTCTTCTCCTTCTAGTTGAAGCATCTTCCCCCCAAAGCCACCATGGCCGGAAATTGCTTCTTCATGTGGGTTGGTTAGTATTTGTTGATAAAACTATCCCTTATTAGTTTGTCACATCTTCAAGCCTTGCTTTCTACATTTTTTTGTTTTTTTTTCTTTTTTTTTTCCTTTTTAGATTTCCTATTTTTTTACACCGACCACCCCCACACTTTGGTTAAATGGCAAAACTCGCCCCAAACTTTGTACCAACAACTTCTGCCCCCACTCTAGTTAAATGACAACACTCACCCCTAACTTTGTAAATTGTTAATTTGACCCTCCCCCACTTTGGTTAAATGGAAAAAACTCACTCCAAACTTTGTATCGACTACTTCTTCCCATTGTTTCTTCTATGTACTTAACCACGTTTTTTTTGTTTAAATATGTTAATGTCATCGTCTCAACCGTTTAAGGTCAGTCTCCCGCCACGAAGCGCGGGGCTAATTTCCAGTTAAGTTTATGGATTGAGCTTCAAATATTCAATTTGAAGTCTAGTCCACTATTTGGATGACACTTAGGGGACATTTGGTTCATGCAATGTTTTGGAATTGGAATTTTGAATTTAAAGGAATCCTTTGAAAATCCATAATGTGTTTGGTTGACACATTTTTAATGGAAGTAGAATTTAAAAGTACCTAAAATGAGAAAGTTATACCTTAAAACTAACAAAATATAAGACAAAGATCCAAACTAAAATATCTTTGAAAAATGTTATAAAAAATCGGCTAGGGTTGTTACGTAAGTTATAAAGAATCCTTTGAAATGTTGAGGCATTCTTGTAACACCCTGAAAATCCCCTAAGGAAATGAGGGATTTAAATTGCCAAATTTAAAATTTGAGGGGTTGTTACATAAGTTATAAAGAATCCTTTGAAATGAAGGATTTAAATTGCCAAATTTGTGGTTTGGCTTAGCAGTCCGCTACGTGTTGAGGAAGGAAAGAATACGGAGCTGACACGTGTCTTGTGACTCACCAAGGGAAATCTAACGCGTGGAAAGGGTAGCGGACCTCTAGCCAAACTATAACGGTCCGCTACGTGTGCACCAATCAAATTAAGCCGCTTCAAGGGGTGGCAGACCGCCACCACCTAGCATAGCGGTCCCGCTTCGGGTCCCCTTTTAGCCCTATAAGTAGATGGTCGATCTTGGCCATTTCCACTCATCCCAAACTCCACAACACCGACACACACTCTCTGATACACTGATCCCGAGCCTGGTTCGTGTGCAAGAGTCCAGCTTCCAATGTTTCGACTCCAAATTGCCATAGATAGTGCTGAGGTAAGGTTCTAACCTCCAATTAAGTTTTGGTTATAAACCATTAAGCTAGGATTGTGTACTTAAGTAATGTCATTACCTATCAAGGAGCTCAGTCCGAGGTGATTTCAATATTTCTGATTGATAAGCCAAAATATTGTCTAGATGAGTTCCTAAAATGGTATGTTGAAATATATAAGTTGTAACCAACATGAGACTCGCTTATACAACACTAAAGAATGGGAGACTATTCTACATTACGGGACATTAGAATGAAAAAGTGAAAAGGTAAACTACAGAAAATGTTAGGTCTAACAAACTATTTTCAATACTCATATCATGTTGTAGTATAGGGACATGACGGGGTGGTCATCGTTCAATACAATATGTGTTCAGACTAATGAGGAACAAGCAAAGCAAAGGAATGTCGTAAAGTCATAATGAAGATGAAGCTCACCAAAATAACAAGTGTAGATACACCGGAAGAAAAGCATTTAACCCGGAAGAATAATTTGATCCAGATAGTTATTGATCTAGATATCTTCTGGGAATTCTAAGTATGCAATGCTTCAGATGTAGTTTTAGTCCGGATGTTAACTTAATAAGTTTTGAATTTCAAAGAATGATACAAGGCAGATGGTCCATATGATCATTTTGATCAAGTTCAAAGTATGTTAGATGTCTATGTATTTGATCCGGATGGAGAAGTTGTTACAGATCTATTGAAGACTAACTAACTCTAAGGAATTAGTTATGCCAACTGGCAAAACTAGACTTATTGTATGTAGTTTTCTTTGTACTTCTGATACTACAAATAGAACTTGTATTCATATTTTGTAACTGTCAATTCCTATTGTAACGAACCATATGGTCTTTTTTTCTTTTGTATATGTTAGACGAGGTTGAAATGTTGAATTTATGAACCCCAAACTTTAGTTGTATATATTATTCGTGTTACCATAGGGTCTTTGTTCCAACGGTATCCAAGAGTGTTAAATTGGTACTCTTTCTCAAGAGGTCGAGGGTTCAAGTCCTGCAGTGGACAAGTGGTGCTAGATTTTGAAGTAGATTAGGTTGTTCCAAAAGAAAAATTATTCATGTTAAAAATATAACCCTAACTCGAAGACACTTTAGATTAAACACAACCCGTATGTTATAGTCATAATTGTAATATCCAGGGTTTTTCTGATGTATCATTTCCTATTACCAATTGTAACCCGTTGAAACTCACCTATTTCAGATTATAATGAACGTATCATTTCCCAAATTTTTACCCGTGTTATTAAACTTGATAAATACAAATAGATTTATATACCTAAATATATATGTATATATGTATTCTACAAAAATAGGTAGAAACTTTATAAGTTTATATTTATCATTGTGTAAATAATAAACTTATTAATTATAAATACTTAAACTTGTAAAATAATGAACCTATAAATTATTTCAACCTTAAAAAGGGTATAAAACTTATTTGATTTTATAAAATAAAATATATTATTTATTTTATAAAGTCTAGGGGCTAAACTGACATTCTTGAAACTTATTTTAAGCAAAAATTACAAGTTTACACATGAAATATTAAAAGCTTGAAACATCAGGGCTGTAGTGTAAATCGCCCAAACTTCCGGAAATCCACACTACTCGCGAGTTCGACCCTCGCAAGGGCCGGTTCTCACCCCGTTCATTCAAAAACGCATAATACGACCGGATACACTACACCTCGGGCTTCCACTCACGTATGCGACCCTAACCCGAGGTGAATCAATGCGAAATCCCAACTTTAAACACGCGTGAAGCCAGATTCGATCCGCTTAAACTCAACCGTAAACTCTCAACTGTCCCGACATTTATTGACGAAATTGGCTATAAATTCCAACCTAGAAACCTCAACGACATCACTCCACAACTCCTTAAACTCTCAATTCGTTCATATCAAACCCACATTGCCCGATTGAAGTCGCGTTGGCCGTTTCTGAAACTCAGACCCAACCTCGCTCAATTCAACTTTGTTGCAGGTAATTCCACACGCCAAAGGCCTCGTTTTCATGTGTAGATCAAAATCCCTCTGTTTAATTTCATTAACAGAGGGCAAATCGATTCGTATTTCAGGGTTTAAATTCTAGGGTTCATACGGGAATTAGGGATGAAATGGGATTGTGTTTATCAATTTGTTTTCTGGGTTATATCCCAGCGAGGCCCGTAGCCGGGTGGTTAGTGCATGTGTGTGTGGACTTGGGTGGCCCGGGTTTGAATCCGGCCAACCCAAGTTTTGTGTTTTTATTTTTTTTTATGCTTTTAAACAGTTTTACACACTTTCATTTATTTTTATAAAATCGACTACATTTTTATAAACTCATAACCAAATTTTATTTATACTTTTGTTTTCAGAAAACATTTTAATTAATTAAAAACTTAGTTAAAACTTATTAAATCTAAAACTTATTAAATCTTTAATGTTAAATATTTAAAGATTTTTATAAAACTTATAAAATGACCTGGAATTATGTTATAAAATTAGAAAACTTAATTTATTATTTATTTCCTATAATAAATAAAGTCTTTTGTGACAAACCTTAATATTATTTATAAACTTATAAATTAAACAGAAAATTTATATAAATGTTATAAAATCAGAAAAAATCTATAAAATTTATACTTCTACTTTAGAAATCAGAAACTTATACATTTATACACTTTTATGAAATTTATAGATTTAGAACTTAAAACTTAAGTATATATTTAATTCAAACAGGAAAATAAATACATTTTTATTCATTTAAAAAAAAATAGAATACTTATAAACTTAAAAACAGTATAAAAACTTTAAAACACTTATAAATAAAACATAAACTTATTTTAAAATACTTATGCATTTATAAATAACAAGAAATCATTTTATAAACAATTTATTTATTTAAAATCTTAAACACTTTCTAAATATTATTTAAAATAATTACAAGTCATAGTTTAGAAAGTAAATATTTAATGATTAAACACTTTAAATGATTTTATTAAACTTATATTAATCATTATTAGATAAAGTATTCAAACTTTTTTTATTATTATTAATAATTATTTACTCTATTTTAGATAATTATCACTCATACTTGATAATTATTTAAACAATAAAATAATTAATAGTTACTATTCTTCTAGCTAAATAATTATTGGTTTATCCTTAATGCTTGTTTATTTTATACTTAATTAATATTTTAAATATGATACTTGAAAAACTATTATTTTAAACTTCAAACTTAATAAACTTTATAATAATTCTTCTAAAGACTTGTTATAAATCTAAACTTTATGAACATAATCATTCCCGCCTCCCATGTGAAACCCTAGATAGTCTTGAAATCCTAGATCCTTGTCGTGGACTTTTATGATAAATACTTAAACTTTAGACTTGTTATTTAGGCTTGTTGTGAGGATATCCTTTCTCGAAGCTTCACTATATTTAACCTTTGTTGGATACTCTTGCATCATTCCATGTGAGTATACTTAGCCCCTTTTTGTTTTGTTTTTGACTTATAAAGTTGGGGTGGAACATGTTCAAACTTTTAGACTTATACAATTCAAATATAACTATGCTTATATGCTTTCTATGTGTTATATGCTTTTGAGACTTGCATGCTTAAATTAAACTTAAGACTAGCATGTTCATTAACTTTGGCCGAGCCTATGGTAACAATAATAGATCTATTGTATTTGACCAATCCACCTTGATTGATTGACCCTTCGGGGGAGCCCATGGTGATTGTTACTAAACTTAAACTTTAAACTTTTAAGGGTAACCCTCGGGTTATGCCTAAACTTGGTTGGAGGTTTGAAATGCATAATATTTAACTTGCTTGTTCTCACATTTATACTTAGATGCATTCATCATAGTGAATTATAAAACTTTTAAAGACTTTGTTAAACGGTGTCAAAACCTTTGTATCTCACCAATTATTTTTAGTTGACAGTTTACTTAACATGTTTCAGGTGCTCAAGTTTGATGCTTATCTTGTGAACACATAGGATGCTTGGACCTAGAAAGACTATCAATTAAATCTTATGTTTTATTATTATTGTTGAACAATATGTTTTTCCTTGTTATGTTTGAACCTTTAAATTCCATTAATGAAATATTGAAACTTTATTAGTCAACCTTGTGCTTTTGAACAATCGCGTCCGCCCTGACGTATAATCCGCCGTCGGTTGGGATGTGACAATAATAGTATAGGGAGCTGAAATGTAAGTGTTGAATAGACCTGGGGGTTCTTGTAATAGTTAGTTTGTTAATCTAGTACTTAAACCTACCGGTGAATAGAAATGGCTATCGATGAATTGAATTGGGTTATTCCCTTCTTCTTCTCTAAGTGTTCTTCTTCTTCTTCTCTTTATCGATCTTCATTACCAAATTGATCTTCATTACCAAATTGTTCCATAACAATGGTATCAGAGCTATCAACATCCTCTTGACCGTGGTTTAGGGCAACAACAACAATAATCAAGATCTATAGCAGCAATCAATAGAAAAATTAGGCAGTCTTCCGTGGAAATCAACGACTGTTTTTGAAGAATTTCAGTGGTAAAAATGGCGTCGATGTGTTCTTGTGGAAGAATGAAATGGGGAAACTGACGTCATGTTTGTGGGACTAAGTGCTATCGTTGTGGTGGGATGGAATATAAGAACATGCCTCATTTTTGTGGCTACCTGATTATTCAAAGCCACCAACAGATTATGAGCTTTGGAGAGGTTTAAGAGCTTCAGATGAATGGCTTGGGGCACCAATTTGGAACACCAAGAATCAAGAAACGGAAATTCAAGTAGCAACAACAGATTACAACCATCAACAATCAACAGTCATGGCTGAAATCCTACACAAATTGGAAGAATTAAGCAAAAGGTTCGATTCCTACTCTTCTCAATTTACAAAAATCAAAACCGTGTAAGTTTGAAAATGAGATTCAAGAAACCATTGATGATGGGGTATTAGAAATCCACAATGAATCAATGGTTGATGTTAAAGATTCATTACATGAAAAAAATGATGATGTTGGTGAATCAGAGAAGGAAATTAAAATGGGTGATTTTCAAGTCTCTTCACCAAAATCAATTGAAAATACATTTGCAACAACTTCAAATGTTCCTTATCATGATAAGACCCTTGTTAAGAATGTTTGTTGGACAAACTCAGTTGCAAAACCTTTAAAAATTTCAGAATCAAAATCAAAGTGGAAATCAAAACAGTTTGGAAAAAAGTTGGAGGTTGGGGCATTATATGCAAAGAATAATAATGCCAATGTTTCTTCAAATGTAAAGAACATGTGCAAGCATTCAATACAGCCATCCTTGATTATTGAGAACAAGATTATCTTCAAAATGATAACAATGGTAAATAGGGCAACGGTGCATTTATGGCATAAATGGAAATCCAAAATATTGGTCCATGTTCATGCTGCTCATGATCTTAAGTGCCGATTTCAGGAGAAAAGTGATGGGTCCAAGTCTACTAGAAATGTTTTCGTGCCAATTAAGACCGATATAACAATTAATAATCAAGAAGATGCGAAGGGAATGCCTTCTGTAATCTTCAAACATAATCAGGAAAGTAGCCCATCATACTTAAAAAGCAAGGCAAAAACCATTGTTGTTGAAGAAAATAAAGAACAACTAGCAAACCATGTGAAGGATCATGACGGCGAAATCCAGTTGATTATTTTAGGATGACAATCAATGTTGTTAAGGCCGCTATGGGTTGGAACTTGTCAAACGTTACTGTAGTGACTCGTTTTGGGTGGTCATTCACGGTCCTATGTCGATTTATCAAGGGCAGTTGTTACACTGTTACAACTATAACATCATCACTCATCAAGTTGCTCGTGATAAACTTGCATTTGTAAATCTTGTTGGAAGTAAACAAGCTCCTGGAACAAATAGTGACAAAAAATTAAGAGATGTTTCCGATATGACCCAACAAGATAACCTAACATCATTGGAACAAACAATTTTAGTAGCTCTTGGGTATGTTTATGAGAAAATATCTCACAACAATCTTGTTCTAGATGAGGTTAAATTTGTAATTGTTAAGCTTGGGTTCAGATTATTCTAGAAGAAATGGCAGTGATTGCAATTGCTTTGGAAAAGGTTTTGATCAGAGGAGGTTATTTCAACTTGAAGAGGCCTAATGTTGGGATTGTACCAAGAACAAATGCTCGATTCTACGACTATACATGTATTTGCAAGGTTCGTCCCAAGTTTTCAAACACTCTAGTTAAGCGTAGATATGAATTTGTTTTTGGAGGAACAAAGAAACCCTTGGTTTTTGCCAATATGAAAAAGAGAAATGATGGTTCAAGGGTTAAGCACAAATGGAAATCTAAGCTTTGATACATGATGCTATTGATTTTTTCTCATAATTGATAAGTGTACCAGCAACTTACAAGAATTTACAAGAATACAAGTTGCATGCATAAGTGGAAGAAGGTTGCACTCAAGACTACAGTACAGTGAAAGGATGCACAATGTCTGATGCCACTTGGGGAAAAAAATTTTTGGTGATTTTTGATCGTTTAGAGCATATATGCTACTGGTTTTAGGTTCGAGTGCACTGAATGTTCATGATTTTTGTTTCTGATTGTGATTCTTGGGGTCAAGAATCCTTTGGGAGGGATGTATTGTTAGTGTCATAATAGTATCCTTAAATGTAAGTGTTGAATAGACTAGGGGGTCTTGTAATAGTTAGTTTGTTAATCTGGTACTTAAACCTAACAGTTAATAGAAATGGCTATCGATGAATTGAATTGGGTTATTCCCTTCTTCTTCTCTAAGTGTTCTTCTTCTCTTTATCTATCTTCATTACCAAATTTGTCACACCCCAGTCGACGGCGAAAACGTCGGGGCGGGACATGAAGACTATTCATGAGCACATGGTTGACTAAGTTGTAATATTAAAGCATCACATTTCAATCAACAAACCAAATCCAACAATACAGGAATTTTGAAATACATAACAAGTTCATTTTATTCAATTAACTAGGTCGACAACTTAAGTGAAGCAAACTTGATCAACTCAAACATTTGTACCTGAAACATGATAAAAACGAGGTCAACTAAAAAGTTGATGAGAATACATAGGTTTTGACACCACAAATATATTTCAAATGTTTTGTACAATTCATATGATACATGGTTTATAAATCATTTATGGAGAATCTAAGTTAAGCTAGGTGCAAAAATCAAACCTTGTGACTGAAGGGCATAACAACACATGTTATCCTAATGTAGGGCATAACAACAATGTTATCCTGATGTAGGGCATAACAACAAATGTTATCCTGCTGTAGGGCATAACACAAATGTTATCATGATGTAATGTCGGTAACAATCACCCTACATGGGTGGGTTTGTCAGACACAATAGGTCTATCAATGTTACCGTTGGTTTGTAAAGAGTTAATGATTGTACTAGTGTCATGTATATCTAGCCTTAACAAATAGCATTCAATCATAAAAGCATAAATAAACACATATGATCATATTGTAGAATTGTACGTGTGTAATTGCAAATAGTGTTTATTGAGTATCATGTTTTACCCCAAAAGTATACAAGAGGAAAAGGGGGGGTTATGTAAACTCACCTTGTATCAATTGTGTAGATAACATGAGCAATAGGTCTCACAAGTGACTTTGTAATCACATAATTAACCTAGAGTGAATTATATGATCTTGAATTAGTTAACATGCACAAAGTTTAAGGCAAGGTCTAATGTTTATCGGGTCTTGATATGTGTGGATTTGTATAAAGATTGTGTCATTTCATGAAAAAGGATGTAAGTTGGCAAAAGTATGATATAAAATTGTAAGTTCAAAGTATATATGAAAAATAATATTTATCTTTAGGGTTTATGTTTAAATAATTTAAATAAATAAATTCCTCTTATTTATTTATTTAAAATAGTGAGTCTTTTAAAAATAGTGTGATATTATACTTATAAATAAATAATTTTATTTTATTTATTTATTTATACTAATGTGTCAAAAATATAGTGTAAATATATATATATATATATATATAAATATATATATATAGGGAACGTATCAAATGAAAACTCTGAGTTGTTGTGAAAACCCTTAAACTCTATATGGATCACACATTAAATTCTTAATATTTTAATATGTGGTTGTGATAAATTCTGTATTTTTAATATATTTATTAAATAAAACTTGTGGCTTAGATTAAAAAGAGGGGTAAAAGGGTAATTCAACATTTTTCTTTTTTCTTTTAACAAATAATGATTATTTAATTTTCTCTCTCCAATTGAATTGTTAGAATGTTTAATCTTTGTTAACCTTTTCATTTTCTTTTTATTTTCTATTGTTTGTTAATAGTTTTTAAAAACAAAGAAAACTAAGAATCAAAATGCCAAAATCATAATCTATATATTCAAAAAAGAAAATACAGTTTACATACATTAAAACACATGAATAAAAACATTTTAGACATATGTAAAATCTGTTTACACATGGACTTACACATCTTTCCTTATTCACAACTCAGATCTGGATTGTTCAACATGTCCTGAAAAACAAAGAATTAACGGTGAATTAGCAATCTGAAAAAGAAAAAGAAACAAAGATTTTACCTGTTTTATACATGTGTAAAATTAGTTTACACGTGTGTAAATTCAGTTTACACTTGTGTAAATTTAATCAAATAATAATGAAAGATTAAAACTTGATGATGGTAAAGTGGTTAATTACTCGAACTAACCCTACTGACATGATGAGCTTGTATACATTAAAAGCAAATAATAATAAAAAAACCCATGGTAAACAATAAAGAAGTATTTCAAATTAATCGGATCTGGACATGTGTATAATCAAACTACCAAGTAAAATCAAAATACACAATAAATAAGTATTTCAAAAAAAAATTAAATACAAATACACAAGTGTAAAATAAAAATGCATATATGTAAAAACAAAATACACAAATGTAACAACAAAATACACAAGTGTAAAATAAAAATACACATAGGCTACAGATCTGTGAAATGGATAGATTAAATCAGATCTACCAATAATAATAATAACAACAAAAAAATAACAAATCAAATGATTCCAAGCTTGCAACCTCTTCCCACTATTTAGCCACAAATATGTGTATAAACTCTATTTATTGTGTAAAAACTATAGTTCATATCTACCCATAAATGTGCATAACATGAATTTAGTACCCGAACAAATAAACCGACATTTTTTCTAGATAAAGAAAATGAAATTAGAGGTGTTCCAAGATTGGATTTTACCATACCCATGTAAGTGTAGTTTCTGCTCTATTTAATTAATAAAGGTAGCTACATCAAAAGCATATATACTTTAACATATTCATTTTTTTAATACATCTACAAATTAAAGGCAATTTAAACTTGTAAAATTCAAATAACATATGGTGATTATCCTGGTGACACGTAGATGGCTTTTAAAAGTTATAATTTAAACTTGTAACTTCAGTGACTCGTAAAACAAATCAAAAACAAAAACTGAAGATGGTCATAACGAGTCAAACAAAAAGTCAAATGAATTACCTGTTCGTTTTATCCTTCCATCGTCATCAAACTTCTCGCTAGAAAGGTACCGCTTTCTGCAATCGCAAAACTTGAACCGACTTGCATTTTTTTTTCTTCAGATTGCTTAAATTAAAAAAATGAAGAAGGAAGAATTGGTGGATTTTTAGATCTGCATCAGAATGTACCAATCATCAAACTTCTCACTAGCGGTTTGATCTTCTTAATCTTCCTCATCTTCTTCTACCTGGTGGATTTTCAGATCTGCATCAGAAGGTTGCGATTTCTTGGATGAATATGTGGTGCGATGATGAAGATGAAGATACAGATTTGTGTTCTTAAAGAAAGAGAGACGAGAGTAGTGGTTTCTTAGAGAGAAAGATAGGTAAGCTTCTGAGAGAGAGAGAAGGCAGACTTTTTAAAAAACACGGAGACTTCTTGGTTTGTCAAAGATCAGAACCTTTTCAAAGGAGACAAAAATTACTAAATTACCCTTGATGCTTTTAATATAGATTTTAAAAGAGAAAAAGAAATTGGTGGTTGTGATAGAGTTTAAAGGTTTCACAGTAATATAGGGTTTTCATTTGATACGTCCCATATATATATATATATATATATATATATATATATATATATATATATATATATATATATTAGTATATATTTAAATTTAAACCCTAAATGAAAGGTTAATGTGAAAAATAAATATTTTTAAATAAAAAAGTTTCTTTTTATTTAAAAATAATGTGTCTTTAAAAGTAATGTTGGTATTATATTTACCAAGATAGTGTGTCTCTAAAAAAGAAATATGAAAAAAAAATAATAAAAAATAAATGTATATGTATTAATATATTTTTGGAAAAGTTAAGTTTGTTTAAATAACATTGTAAATTTTAAATAGATATAAATATGATTTATTGCATAAAAATTGTTTTATGAAATTATTTGGGCGTAGTAGAAGTATTCTAAAACAATTAAACAAGATTTTATAAAATATGTATCTTGTTTTGAAATTAAATAATTTAATTTAGAACAAACTTTTAGATTGTTTTTATATGGAAATATGGGTTTTTAAACCATTTTAAATTGTAATTATATTTGTTTTATGTTTAAAAACATTTATTAGTGTATCAACTAGTTCCAAATGATATAAGGTTTTATAAAATAATTTTTATAACTTACCGTTGTTGTTCAAAAGGTTTTTAAAAGAAAACATTGTAAGGAGCCGGGGTTGAACCCGTGTCGTTTCTTGCTGAGGGCAAACGCCCAACCACTGGACCAGGGGCTCGTCATGTTACTGAGACGGGTTCTAAATGGATTTAAACCAACGAATGTAAAAGGGTCGGGCCTGGTTAAAGGAAAAGCGCAAAAAGGCCAAGGATTGTGGGTTTCGAACCCACACCACCCGGTCCAATGGTGCAATGACTTAACCGGTTGGACCAGGTGATTTCGCTGGTATAACACGAACCCACAACGCTTAAATACAAAACTGAATCAAATCAAAATTCCTATTTGAAATCCGTAAGAACATGTTTAAAAGAATTGCAGAAATTGGATTCGATTTAAATCGGTTTTTTTTGTAAATTGATAAAGGGGTTTCAATGTATGAACAGAAACGAATTGAACGAGATAAATCTCACCTGATTCGATTGAGTATTGGAGGCCAACGGCTAAAAGCACAGGGTCGGTGTTCTTGGCGCTCGATCGGGAGATAGAGATGAAATGAGGCTCAATAGGGGGTTGAGAGAGTTTGTGAAGATTTGAGCGATGGTGTGCGGGTGCTTTGATTCGTCCAATTCCAACTTAAATGTACGATTCGATTAAGAGTTTGAATACGACAGTTGTTAGATGAATTACGCGTTAATTCTATTGAAAGATGATGAATTGGGTCATGATATTGAACTGAATACATGCGAGATTGATTAGGGGGTGATTTGCGGGGTTTAAGACGCGTCAATTGCCTGATTTCATGCTGGATTGATACGATTTTGACTTTGCGAAGTCAAACTAGTTTGAATTCGAGTTTGTCCGCTCAATTGGTTGGATCGGGATGGTAATTGAGCTTGACACAAGTCGATGATTGGATTTGGTAATCATGGAAAGTCCCTAACAACCGGAATTGCTCTATGTTAGCTTTGAATTGTAAGAACCTTGGAGTTGTTTGACTTTAAAAGTCAAAATTAGGGAAAAGGGTCAACTTTGAGGTTAAAGGGTTAATTCTCAAGGGTGAGGGTTCAAGTTGAGGGTTCAAATGGTTAGGGGGGTTTAAACTTGTTTATTTAAATTGCAAATGTATATATGTACATATATAACTCGATTTTTGTTTAAAAATTGTTATAACTTTTAAATAACCAAACTTTTGAAATATTTTAGTGTGATCTATATATTTATAAATTGATTCTTGTTTTAAAAAAAAAAAGAAAACCCTAAAAAAACTTTATAAGTTTTATAAACAAGCTTTTGAATGTAATAATGTTTCACAATATCAATTTTTTTTATTTATATATGTGTTTCCTATGTAATAATATATATGTATATATAACTATTGAATAAATTTGTAAGAGTTTTAAAACCCTTCCACTTGGTTTAAATTTTTCATTAGTATGTGTGTATGTGATCATGTAGAAATTAAAATAGTATGAATGAAATCTTGAAATTGAAATATAAGGAATGGAAATAAAATAATGTTTATTGCACTAGAGCAAGTATATGAAAATCAAGAATGTTACGAAATTGTTTCATAACACCGTATAATCCATTTATATAAATAAACCAAATTAATGTAATTAACCCACAACAGGGTTGTGATAGATGAGCTAAACGGATCGTTCATAAAATGTTTTTTTACTTTTCTATTCTAGTTTTAGACCGATTGACGAGTCTGAGATGTTAATGAGGTTAACTTAAACACAACTTATTATACATATCACATGCAAAACCAAAAACTTATGATTTCTCACATTTCGAGGTCATGTGAATAATTGTCAACAAAGAAAAAAGAGTTTGCTCCGCTCTCTAAATTAGAAATAACATAAACCAAAAGATCTCTAAAATAAATTGCACCATATTCGATTATATTATTTTCATTTTATGCAATGCTTGAACTCCTACATGATATAATCTTATGTAATTGTACCATCAATGCCACTACTGCTGCCATCTTCAAATCTGGTAAAATAAATCAGGAGGTTTAATGCAATTTAAAATAGATTAGAGAGGCATTCAACATGCTAGAAATTTATAGATGAAAGGAAAATTTAATTAAAAGGCTAAATTTTAAAAGTGATTCATTCGATATATAACTAGTGAGCAATCCCGACCCAAAAATTTAAACATGAGCTAGTTTAGGCTTATAATATAAAGTTTTGGGTTGATCTGGGTCACAAGGGTTTTCTCGAGGTTAAATTGGGCCTGATTCAAACCAAAAAAAAAGTTAAAAAGGACGGGTTAAATTGGGTAGATTACAAAATGACGCGCGGGTCAAATTGGGTTTTCTGCTCTGACGCATCATCTTCAAAACAAATAAAGTTAAAGGCGCACAGGAGTTTAGTTTCAAATTGGGTGACTACAGGAGCTTCGTTTCTGCTTAAACATCCAAACATATAATTAGAAACAAATAAAAATTTATTAAAAATTATAAAAAAACAAAATTTATATATTTAAACTAATTCTTTTTTGTTTTCTAGGTTAATGGAAAAGATTCATGCATCCCCTTCATTGTTTAAAAAACTTGTTTTGACCCGAACCCATTCTGACCCTAACCGCTCTAACCCGAACCAAAATATCATTTTTTTAAAACAACCCGGTTTGACCCGAACCTGGCCGACTCGCCCAGTTTGCCAACCCTATATATAACTAATTAATTTTCTAATTTAACCTCCCTCCCTTGCCATGCATGGACCATTTCACAGGTTTATAAACACTAAACAACACAGAAATGTAGAACCCAAGAACAAAAACCCAAGAACAAAAACACAAAAGCATCAACTGCAAGCTAGCATCAACACTTGTAATTAGTTCCAAAATCTTTATATAAGTTACCAATAAACGATGCCCTGAACGACGTCCTAATCACACAAAAAACCACAGAAACATAGATTAAAATGTAACCCGGTGGCAGTGGTCTATCCCTTTGCAACTTGCCTGCCATCTGGAATAGAATAAAGTACAATAGGTTTTGAAGGTCTGATGAAAGGAACATCACATCTGAAGTAGCCTTTCCTCTCCAACTGCAAGATGTCTCCACGCTTCAAGTTTCGCATATTTGAATCCCCAAAAGCTGCAATCTCTTTCTTAGTATTCGGATTGAGCACATCAACAAAATCCTCATCTTCTTCCAGCTGTATCATCAACAAACACATTATACATTGTCAGATCTTGTACTTTCATGTGCTATCTATTACAAAAACAATAATTTTTACTACATAATCAGAATCTTTGACCAAAACAGCTAACAGGTTGCATGCATTAAAAACACCCATGAGTTGACTTTCAACTAGTTTGATAAACTTTTGGATCTGATAAAAAAGAGGGAAAAAAAACAAAGTAGAGCATGCCATTCATAAGTATACGGGTTGAAAATGGTCAACTTTCTTCAGATGGTCAATAAACGTGAGACATGTAAGACATTCAATAACTAGAGAATCAGCCACATACCTTCTAAATATCTTCTAAATATCCTCCCAACCAAATTACTAAACAACCTCACACCTACTCATCTACTCTATAATCGTAGCACAAGTTATTCTCATCTCCGCACATTCGGGTGTTTATGCTACCCTCTACTATCCCATATCACCATTCACAAACTTGAAAATCGATCTGTACCATGTGTCTTTCTTGGGTACCCCACCAACCATCGGGGGTACAAGTGCTTCAACCTAGACACCCGACAAATAGTCATCTCCCGTCACGTCATCTTTGACGAAACCGTCTTTCCTTTCACTACCTCTAATCCCACCAATCCCACCAGCTACAAACAATTTACCGACTACCCCTCTCCCAACCCCATCCTATGGACCTCTACAACAACCCCTACTGATCCCATACCAGCCCCTGCTGGTCCCACACCAGCTCCTGCTGGTCCAGCCTCTACAACAGCCCCAGCTGGTCCCACACCAGCTCCTGCTGGTCTAGCCCCACCCAACTCCTTTCCCGGCTCATCTACAGCCGCCCATTCTCCCATCTCTCCTCCCAGCTCAGCATCTAACTCCCCACCTCTCCTCTATACTTACTCTCGCAGGCCACCAACCAGTCCCACAACCTTCACAGCCGCCCAATGGTCCCACAACCTCCCAGAATAATCTACCGAACTCAGCCACTACCATACCTTCCCCACCACCACTGCCTACCCGTACCATACACACTCGTAGTATGTCGGGAATCTCCAAACTCCACCAGCCCGATTTCAATTTTCATACTTCCACCATCTCCCCTATCCCACGTACTCCTACCGATGCCCTCCGTAACCCGGATTGGAATCGAGCCATGAACGATAAGTTCCAGGCTCTTATTGACAATAGCACGTGGGAGTTAGTCCCGAGGCATAGTAACTGTTGGGCTAATTGGTGTGGAGGCCCGATCAAGGGAGGGTGGCCGGCCCTAGCCTTGGGTTGGCCCACACGTCTTTATTTAGCCGGCCCTAGTTATCTCTATGTGGGCTTGGGCCTAACTTGGGGATTAAGTTACCTAACCCTAGATTAGTCTCTATATATTGATATCATTGTACTTGTAATTTTGTGAGCACCTGAATAATAAAGAAACCCTAGTTGCAGCACAGTGGACGTAGGTCAGCTGACCGAACCACTTTAAATCTTCGTGTCGTTTATTGCTTTCGTGTGTGTGTGTTCAGTTTAGTGTGTGTGTTCAATCCTAACGATCCTAACAATTGGTATCAGAGCTTTGGCTCTAGATCGGGATCACACGAGAACACCAGAACCGACACCTTCAGTTCTTTAGTCGTCAGTCACCCAGTCAACCGCCGCGTGAACAGTACAGCCGCCGTGAACAGTACCGCCGCGTGAACAGTACCGTCGCCGTGAACAGTGTTTTCGGTGAACAGTCATCCGCCGCCGCCACCCAGCGCTGCTAGGGTTCCGCCATCGCCGTCGTTAGGGTTTTCGCAGTCGTCATAGAAGAAGGTTTTAGGTTTCGTTTTTTTCGAAAGCTTTAAACAACCAGTCCCGTATCAGCCGAAATCAGAGATCTATTCTGCAGAAGAACAGTTTGGTGGAATCAAAGAGATCGACTTCAGAAACCTAGAACCAGAATCAACCGCGTTTGTCAGGTTTTATTGTTTCAGTTAAAGTTTCGGTTTGATTATCAAGTTCGTTATTCCACTGCGTATTAAATAGATTGATTTGCTGCGTTTTGCCTCTATTTATCCATAACCAGTGTTTCGTTTAGTCACTGCCATGGCTGTAGACGGAAAGGTTATAATAGAGAAGTTTGATGGGAATAAGTTTGGTTGGTGGAAGATGCAAATTGAGGCACTACTTTGTCAGAAAGACTTAGATGCAGTGCTTGAGGGTGAGAAGCCAGAAGGTATGTCACAAGCAGATTGGGTGAAGATGGATAAGAAAGCCAGAGCAGTGATAACGCTTTCTCTGTCAGAGAATGTTGCCTATAACATCCAGAAGGAGACCTCAGCTAAAGGTATGATGGAAGCATTATCTAACATGTATGAGAAGCCATCTGCAGCAAATAAGGTTTATCTTATTCGAGAGCTTGTGAATACTAGGATGAAGGAGGGTGACTCGGTAGCAAATCACATCAATAACCTAAATTCGATATTGACTCGCTTAGTGTCTGTCGATATTAAGTTTGATGATGAGGTCCAAGCCTTACTGTTATTATCCTCATTGCCTGATAGTTGGTCCGGAACCGTAACCGCTGTTACTAGCACTTCGAAATCGAGTAAGTTTACGTTTGAGAAGATGCGGGATCTTATTCTGGGAGAGGATGCTCGACGTCGTGGTTCAGGTGAGTCTTCTAGTTCTTTGTTGAGTACAGAGGCCAGGGGAAGAAAGAATCAGCGGGAAAGTCGTCAGAGCAAGAGGAGTGTGTCTAAGGCTCGGAAGGATGTGGTATGTTGGAATTGTAATGAAGTAGGACACTTTAGGAATCAGTGTTCGAAACAGAAGAAAGAAATAAACTCTGCAGGAGACTACAATGATGATGATGATGCGTTAGTCTGTAGTATGGAGAGCAGTGTGGATTCCTGGGTCATGGATTCTGGTGCTTCATTTCACGCTACCCACAGCAGTGAAGCACTGCAGAATTTGAAAGAGGGTGACTTTGGAAAGGTAAAACTGGCGAATGATGAGGTACTTGATGTTACGGGCATGGGTGACATTGTTTTGAAGACTTCAGTCGGTTCGTGGACTTTAAGAGATGTCAGGGTTATTCCAGGTCTGAAAAGGTTGTTGATTTCAGTTGGCCAGTTGGATGATCAGGGACATGAAGTTAAGTTCGGGAATGGACAGTGGAAGGTTGTCAAAGGGAATATGGTCATGGCTCGTGGAAAGAAAAGAGGCTCATTATACATGGTCAGTATACCATCAGAAGGAAGTGACGTTCCAGTTCCGAAGAAAAACAAAGTTGAGTTCACAGAATCTCAGGGACAGAAGAGGGTTTCCTTTGCAAGAGAGAAACCTAGAGTCACAGGGAAGATTCGGGATGAACGAGTTTGGAAGGTCAAACCAGTAGGGGGACATCGTGACAGTGGGAGCGCAAGGTGTGTTTCAGTTACAGTTTCAGAACGACAGTGGGTTAAAAAGACCAGAATTCCAGATGGAAAAGTCTCTCTAGAGAATGTCTTGCTAGTTATGGAGAGTGTGTGTTCTCAGGATTTCTTAGGATTCGGCAGTTCGTTTAAGTGGGAGCCGGCAAGGACAGAGAACGAGTCACAGGTTATAACTGATGAGTTGAGGCTCAGTGGGAGCTTCAACGTGCCTTCAGGTTAATTGTCGAGAAGGCTGCTGCAACTAGGTGAAAAAGAAAGATTACAAGATGTACAGATGTTGAAGACTATTGGGCGTTGTTCGAGCCTCCAAGTGGGAGATTGTTGGGCTAATTGGTGTGGAGGCCCGATTAAGGGAGGGTGGCCGGCCCTAGCCTTGGGTTGGCCCACGCGTCTTTATTTAGCCGGCCCTAGTTATCTCTATGTGGGCTTGGGCCTAACTTGGGGATTAAGTTACCTAACCCTAGATTAGTCTCTATATATTGATATCATTGTACTTGTAATTTTGTGAGCACCTGAATAATAAAGAAACCCTAGTTGCAGCACAGTGGACGTAGGTCAGCTGACCGAACCACTTTAAATCTTCGTGTCGTTTATTGCTTTCGTGTGTGTGTGTTCAGTTTAGTGTGTGTGTTCAATCCTAACGATCCTAACAGTAATATGAATGTAGTACGTAGCATGTGGATTTTCAAACATAAAACTAAATCTGACGGCTCTTTAGAGCGCTACAAAGCTCGTTTAGTTTGTGATGGCAGGTCTCAACAGATTAGCATTGATTGCGGGGACACCTTCAGTCCGGTTGTTAAACCGGCTACCATCAGAACGGTTCTTTCTTTGGCCCTCTCCCACTCTTGGCCAATTCACCAGCTAGACGTAAAGAACGCATTTCTGCATGGGAACCTCACCGAAACAGTGTATATGTATCAGCCACCGGGGTTCAAGGATAATAGATACCCGCACCACGTCTGCTTATTAAAGAAGTCGTTATATGGTTTGAAACAAGCCCCACGGGCGTGGTACCAAAGGTTTGCTGACTATGCCTCTAAAATCGGTTTCCATCACAGTAAGTGTGACCATTCATTGTTCATTTACAAACACGGCTAAGACACTGCCTATATCTTGCTATACGTCGATGACATCATCCTTGTGACATCCTCTGATGCTCTTCGACACACGTTCATGAAACACTTGGCTGCTGAATTCGAAATGAAAGACTTGGGGTCCCTAAGTTATTTTCTAGGGATATCCGTTTCTCGGCAGCCCGAATCCATGTTCCTGTCCCAACAAAAATATGCCACCGAATTGTTAGACCGGGCTGGGATGACAACATGTAAACCGGCTGCTACCCCTGTGGACACAAAGTCTAAACTTAGTACCAATTCCGGTTCTCTCTTAGAAGATGGGGGCACTCAATTCCGTCAATTAGCCGGGGCCCTCCAATATCTCACCTTCACTCGTCCAGATATTAGCTATGCCGTTCAACAAATTTGCATGCATATGCATGCGCCTCGGACGTCCCATTGGAATGCTCTAAAGCGGATACTTCGGTACATCCAAGGAACCTTAACTCACGGCCTACACCTTACCCAGTCCTCGGTCACATCTTTGATTTCGTATACTGACGCAGATTGGGCCGGGTGCCCCGATACACGACGTTGTACCTCAGGTTATTGTGTGTACTTAGGTGACAACCTTTTATCTTGGTCTTCTAAACGTCAACCTATCATATCACGTTCGAGCGCCGAGGCTAAATACCGGGGGTAGCCAATGTAGTCTCCGAAACTTGTTGGATACGCAACTTGTTACTAGAACTCCATCATTCTCTGACTCATGCTACGTTGGTTTATTGTGACAACATTAGTGCTATCTACCTCTCTTGCAACCCATTTCAACACCAACGTACCAAACACATCGAGTTAGACATTCACATTGTTCGTGAAAAGGTGGCACGCGGAGAGGTCCGAGTTCTACATGTTCCATCCAAGCATCAAATCGCTGATATCTTCACCAAAGGATTGCCTCTTGTTCTCTTTGATGATTTCAGACACAGTCTCAACGTTCGTGAACCTCCCGTTAAGACTGCGGGGGTATATTAACCGAGATATATGTAATTAGCTAGAAATATGGGATTAGCTAGAAATCAGGAATTCTGTTATAGTAATAGCGATTCATTTCCATTCATAGATTAGGAATATCTCTGTATATATGTCGATTGATTGTGAATGAGGACGGTGATCAGTTGATACCTATTATCAATCAGAATGGTTGAATAAAAAAAGTTTGCTACCGAAATAATAACAATAGTACAAAAAATTCACTAAAATGTGACTGAGTCACCCATGCCTTTCATTTACTCTCAGAATCATAAAATGTATCACATACCATGTCAAGTTGCCTAATTTCAAAGGTAGTAATTGTATCAATATTACCCAACAAAGGCAATTGTAAATATGTGAAGGGCAGAGACTTCATGCGAAAGATGGATGACAATTGCCTTTTCAACTCATTTATGTAAAAACGGGCTGCTTTGAGTTAACTTTTTAATTGCCAAGAATAAAAATAGTAACATACTTAAACATAAACTATCTAAAAAGGATATTGGGTCGAACAGTCATAGCATACTCAAGTGCTTACACTTACATACTCCTAAATTGCTTCAAATCATTATTTTAGTAGTGATTTTCATAATCATATTGAACTTATTAATTATTACTCGTGTATTACACACGAGTGAAAAATATCAATACATAAAATTCTTAAATCTTTATGTATATATTTTACATATGTAAAAATGTATTACATATACTAAGGATAGAAATGTTTTTTTCAAAATATGTAAAAATTAATATACAATTGGGTTTTGAAAATACGTTAATTACTATTTAATGTAATTTGACTTTCATTTACTATTTGATTGAAAATAAAAGTCACATAAGTAGATTTCAAAGTTTCTTATAATAAGTGATAATTTAAAATAAATGTGTTTTGTTAAGTATAATTAGTATTTTCTTTAAAAATATATTATTATTAAAAGATAAAAGGTGTAATTAATAAGAGAGAGGCGGGAAAAAATGATAAGAATCAATATGGAGGCGATACGTAGCATGAAAAAACCTTTATTTATTATATAGTATAGATAGATTTAAAAATTTCAAGAACAGAAAAAAATAAGAAATGATTTAATATACCTTCTTTTTGGTGATTAGGTAGCCAAACTCCACAAGAGTTAATGGAACAAGTTCATCAATCTCAGGTAACCAAGTAAGTTTAAGTTTTGTGGTCTTAACAGATCCTTCAAGATGTAAAACCCCATTTAATTGAGTCACACTTCCATCTGGGCCCTTTTTTATTTCTTTAACAATCGCGTTTCCCCAATCCATTAATGTAATTTCCTCATCAACTGATATTGCCATAGCATCAGCTTGTTCTATCCATATCTTTTTTGTAAAAGTAGTAGCCTTCTCACCAGCACCCTCATATTTCTTATGCTTTGGTACCACACGTACAAATGGAGTCTCGGGCCCGTTTGACAAAGTCAACAATACACGACCTTGTTCTAGAATTGCAGTATGTCTGGGACAAACGGGATCGATTATTTTCTTATTGATGTTCCAAAGCTTATCCCATTCCATAAGATTCAGATTCTTTGATGCCCCCTATGAAAATGAAATTAAAACAAAGTAAGCTCTAGCAACCAAAAAAATGTAAAATATCTTGTAAGATGATGGTTTATATGAATAAAATAAAGTTGGATACTTGGATATCTAGTAGATCACCAATTACAAGCTTAGAGAAACATATTAATATGAGCCATATCAGTCATGCAAAACATCAAAAGAAGGTGTTTTTAAACATTTGACCATATTTGACTATAACTGAAAGTTCTAAAATTTTATTAGCATAACCAGACATGGCAATTTCAGCCAAGTTAACTTATGTATGGGTCGATTTGAGTAGTTTCATTCCCAAAAAAAAAGATAAGAATAGAGTCAAATGGGTCAAAGTTGCTAATTAAGCTTTATAAATATGACCTCCATTTTATTCAAAAATATATAAATCATTATAGAAATAGCACAGTTTTTCAAATCATATACAAACATTAATTATTTATGAATAGACATTCAAAATGCACACAGAAAATGTTTGCGGGTCAACCAGCCCTGCCCATTTGGAGCTAAAAAAAGTACCTACTTTGACATTTTACTTGACCAGCCCATTATGCCACATAAGCATAACCTACTTTAACAGCCAAACAGGATACGATCATACCAATATAGATGAAAATTGCTAGTTTTTAATAGTGATGATGTTTTATAGAACTTACTTGTTCAAGTATGAATTGTATCAATGCCTCAATCTGTAAACCTCTGCGCACAATTCCTTGAACAGTTGGAAAACGAGCATCATCCCATCCATCAACTTTCCCGTTCTGAACAAACCATAGAAGCTTCCGTTTGCTAAGAAGTGTATAAACCATATTTAACCTACTAAATTCATATAAATAAACCTTCCTAAGCCCCATATCCTCCTGAATCCTATAATACTGAGCGTTTCTATCATGATACTCACTGGATCGAAGGGCATGTGTAATACCCTCAACAGAATCAACAAACGGGCATGCAAAATCATATGTTGGATATATTTTGTACTTTGACCCGATTCTGTGATGTGGGATTGGATTGCAACGGTAGTAAACGGGATCCCTAAGTGACTTATTTGGATCTTGCATGTCCAACTTCCCTCTCAAACAGCACTGTAATCCTCTTTCAGAGCCAGAAATCATCTCTTTCCATAATCTCATGTTTTCATCGACACTGTTGTTTCGACACTTTGAATCTATACCATCCATTCGTTCTTTCTGCATTTGCTCACGTGGGGTGTCGTCGATATACGCTTTTCCTTCTTTAATCAACTTTTCTGCCATTTCCATGAGTTGTGGGAAGTAATCAGAAGTATACGTGACTTTTTCATAATTAATACCCAAAGTCTTGATATCTATTAAAAGATTATCCACAAACTCACTGCTCTCTTTAGCGGGATTTGTATCGTCAAAACGCACAATTACTTTCCCGTTGTACCGTTGAGCAAAATACTGATTCATCAAAGCAGCCTTGGAATGGCCAATGTGAAGATAACCACTTGGTTCGGGTGCAAACCTCAAACAAACTTTTCCCATTTCTGCATCGGGCAGATCTACTTCAGGTCGACTCGAAACAGTCTGTTTGTTAGAAGTTAGACCTTGTTCGGTTTCTTTTGTTTTCACGGGCGCCGAGTCCTTTTTCTTTGAATATGCTGCTGTTAGTTCGTTCAAGAAGGCAGCATGCTCATTAGAAATCATATTGTACCACCTCGCAAAATTTTGGTACTTCTTCGATTTCATTAAGCTTTCCCATCTCTTACCAGCCCCTAAAAATAATAAACCTTTTAGCATTTATGGTACTAAACGAAAAGATAACTAATAACTAAAGATGGCAAATTTGACCCATTTATTTATGAAATGGATTAAAAAACATAAAATTAAACTAGTAAAAGTCGCCCTTAGTGTACTTCTTATGCATAAAACCTTCCCTAAACCATTTTATTAATAAATATTGAATTTTTATTTAAGCATTTGCAGGCACAACTATTAACATTTACCTGCAAGATATGACCAGACGACAACATCTGCAACTGATAAGCTTTGACCAACCAAGAAAGTGCGGTGCAGCAAAAAGCCGTCAACATACTTGCATGCTCCCTCATATTCAGAACCAGAAGAAAAGACAGATGCATACTCTAACCACTCATCAATCTAAAAAATCAACAAAAAGAAAGCACAAGTCCATCAAACTAGGAAGTCAACAACATTGTGCTTAAAATTAAAATATAAAACAAGATGCACCTGCGCGGTTTCAAAAGCATCTCGCTGGTACAAGCTGAGAAGAGTTGTGGATACACGACCAAGATACCGAACAAGTACATTTGTTCCACGCAACTTCGCCCTATATTACAAAATACCATTGGTAGTCTTTTGCCATGATTATCAACTTCAAGACTCAAAATATACCATAACTTCATTAAAGATCATACAAATCCTAAAATGATTGACTTATTGTCCCTTTTGTTTTACTTTAAAGGCAAATCCAATAGTTCCTACTTCTGAAGCTAATTTTGATCCCCTTCCAGTCTTTTAACAACAAACTCAAATTAGAACATATACTTCAAGACTCATATGACCTATTTTATAGTTTAGCAGCATTTTAACCTAATTTTTCAGATTGGCTTACAACAAACTCAAATTAGAACATACACTAAAATGGAAAGTGTTGTTGATCACTGAAAACGATTAAGAAGCAAAAAATGAAGAGAATTTGTAATACCCGTTGGTTAGAACAAGAGTCGGCGGCGAGGTGGGCGTGAGAGTGGGGTGGACGGTGAGGGAAACTGCAGCAAGGCTTGCCACAGCAAGCACGGACAACGGAGGCGTCTCATCGGAGGCGATTAGGAGCTTGAGCCCCGTCATCTGGAAGTATGCTGTAACGAGCTGCAAGGGTGCTGTGATGGGTAGGACTGACTAAACGCCGCAAAAAACTAGGGTTTTCTCCTTGATACTCTTTTACCTCTGGAATATAACTATATGATTGATTTGTGACCAACTTTTTTTTATTTTGTTTAAGGCTGGGTTCACGAGTCTCATTTCTGTTCACGAGTCTTATTTAAGGAGGAAAAATAAAAGAAGAGAAAATAAATCCTTGTTTCAAAGTTTTTTTAAAGAGGGAAAAGTGTTTCTTGGTTTTTTTTAAGAAAAGAAATGAAAGGAAACTATGCTTATTTTTATCCTTTCAAATTTGAAGGATTTGAAGAGAAAATAAAACAAAGGGAAAAGAAAAGAAGAGGAAGGAATCCTTTCTTTTTTTTTTCTTCATTTAGTAAACTCGGGAACACATTAGGGAGATAAAAGAAAAGATGTGGAAGGAATCCTTTGTTCCAGAGTTTTTTTAAGGAGGGAAAGAGAGGAAATAGAAGGATAGGTGTTTCAGATGTTTTTTTAAGGAGAGAAATGAAGGGAAAACAACATTTATCTTCATCCTTCCAAATTGAAGAGATTTGGAGAGAAAGAAAAGAAAAAGAAAATAAAGGAAAAGACTCTTTCTTTTCTTTTCTTCCGTATAGTAAACTCGAGAACAAAGCGTAAGTTTTGTCATTAACTTCGGGTTTCTCAGTTTGAGCAAGTTTTCTCGTCCATATAAAAAACCAAACCGAATTTAAAGTTGTTAAAACTGATTCGGTTTGGTTTTAGTTTGAACCCAAAATAACCGATTTTAATAACATAATTTAGTTTCTATAATTTATGAAGAAATATAGAATCTTGAGAAGTATAGTGTTTTTTCTTAAATAAATTGTAAAGAGTAATTATTTAAAACGTCAAATCTGACAGTGGTTTTCTAGTTCAACCAATGGTGGTAAAGAGCGAATAGACTATTTAAAAGGGGTTATAAACAAAATATGTGTTCAATTCACCAATGATACTCCTGAAGAGCCCTAACTTAACAACGATAGTGACAAGAACGGATAGGTTATATCAATTAGGGAAAGTAGATTTCCTTAAATCCATTAGATCTGAAGTCGAAGGTTCGATTTGCAAGTGTGGGCATTTTTTCAACGTGGACGAAACACCAGAGAACTTCAAGGTACGTTATGTTGTTATCAATCTTGAGGGCAAGGTGATGAAATGGCCTCATTTGTTCCTTAAAGCCAGGAGTCCAGTTACAGGCGTTTCTTGGGTAGAGTATGCAAGGACGATTACAACAAAATTTTCTACTGCATTATTTGAAAATGCTGGAAGTTTTGTCTTCAATTGTACATGCAGGTTCTTTAGAAGATTATTGTGAATGGTTTGATGCTAGCTTACTCAAGGTAGACATTTGTGAGGAATGTGTTGTCAGTCTCTTTCTTAAAGGCTTAAAAACCAAAACCGCATGCCCAATAAGGTTGTACAATAAAAATGCAATTACATGAAAGAACAGGGACCAAAAAGTTAAAAACTTAAAAATTTGACCGTAACGGACCGTTACTATGGGTAACGGTCCGTTACGGGTGGTGTACGCATATAATGATGACATGTCACGAGTCCGGTGACTAATGGGCGTCACCTGATGCGTGGAAACCCTATGGCGAACCGTCATGCCCGGTAACGGTTCATCACGCCGCAAAACAACCGGTAAATGACACGTGTTAGCCAACTAACGGCTGTGATCTGACGCGTGGATGTTGGTAACGAATCGCCACGCCCTGTAACGATGTATTACACCGCAATTTCACCGGAGGCTGATGTATGGCATCTGATTACGCAAACCCTAGCTTGGTGATGAGCCGTCACCATACGTAACGGTTTATTACTATCTTGTGGTGACGGACCGTCACCCCTCATAACGGTGCATCATAGATGCCATTTCTTCCAATAAAAAAAACCCATACTCATTCGATTTTCACACATTCTAGATGAGTTTTACACTTAAAATACCCACTCCCACACTCTCTAGTACCATCTCGTTCATACGTTTAAGTCCCGGAGTTATCGGATCGATCAAGAGATAGCCGAGAAGCTAGGAAACCCTCATTTGAAGAAACCAAGCTTAGAACACTAAGTGGAGACGCTGCCCACTCGAGCTCACACTTAGAGACTTCATAAGACGAAACTCTACAAAGGTGAATACTTGTTTTTTTATAAAATGTTTACAAAACCATAAATCGTTTTGAATTATGATCTGACTTGAATGAACTTATACAACCATTGGTCGCATAAGGTGATTTACTATATAGTAATCAGACCATAGAGTCACATATGCATATACGTGTTACAGATGAAACGTTGTAACACGGCTAGGGCTATAGCTTGGTTGTTAATAATACGTAACACCTAAATCGCATGAGCGTAAGGTGGGAAATAACATAAAACAAAGATTATCCAAGAAAGTGCCTAGTGTGGCTGGTGGCTATACATTCGGGTCAGGTGGTCCACTAGATGTGTGAACTGACCATTAAGATATGGGCAAACTGTTTTATTTATTCACACTTGTCAGATTATAATAAAAACATGTATGTATTCACCGGTTTATATAGAAAAAATATTTTTAAACGTTTTAGATGTAACCAAGGCGATTATGATTATGATATAGCTATAAAGGACAATGGATCCTCGATGTCACAAAAGGGAAAGTCCACCCTAGACATCTACTAAAAAGAATGGCTCGTGTATACCTTGGTTTTTGTAATAAACGTTTTGAGAGAAAAACAAGGATGTTTATTCCGGTTTCTATGAATAGAATGAAACGGGGATTCCCCGTATTTTTAAAATATATTGAGTTATGAAACTCCACGAATATTTCCGTTGTGTTTATAAAAACTCTAATATAATAAAAATAAGAAACAGGTACCAACTGATGGTCGTATGCTGATGCGTGTCATGATAAGTTAAAAAGATTTTAAGTTATGGTTTCACGAGATCAGCTTTTAAATTTATAAATGATAAATACTCAAACTTAAAACACACACAATAGGCAAGTGTATGTATCGCAACGTAATATAGTTTAGGTAAGAACCAAGTATTGAACTAATGGACACGGTCGAGTTGCAATACTCAACTTCTGTTATCGTTTAGCCGGTTTAACTAGTGAGCGGGTTTTGTATGCTTGTGAAGCAGAAAAGTAAATGACTGCAAAATAACTAACAGAAAAGTAAAAACGTGCGTGTTGTGTGTAACAGAAGTGTAAATAGCAGAAATGCAAATATCAGAAAAGTAATATAAAAAATGATCAGGTCACGAAAACATAAATGTAAATAGCAGAAAAATAAATATATCGGAAATGATCAGGTCATGAAGAGTATTGCTTCGGGCTTCGATGGAAGGTTGTTTTTGTTGACGGAAGTTTGTAATGCTACAATGCTTTTTGACAGTCTTACCATGTGTAAGTTTGTAATGCTTTTGCTTTGTATTTTCATACTATAGTATCCTTGGGTTTAGGTTGTATTTTAGAATGGTATTATATGAGTTGTATTTGGCTGCAAATATGTTAACATTATGGCTTAAGAAATGCCTTTTGATGTATTTTTGTAATCATTTTGGCATATGAAGTGCCTTTATTTTTTGCTGCAATTTTGTTATCATTATTGGTTTATGAAATGGGTTTTAGGTTGTTTTTAACATGGCTGTAGATTGTCATATGAAGTGTCTTTATTTTTTGCTATAATTTTGTTATCATTCCTTGTTTATTTAATTGGTTTTTAGGTTGTCTTTAACATAGTTGCACATCATTCATTTTAGTTGTTTAAACATGGCACATACTTCACTTATTCATTATTGGTTTATGAAATCGATTTAGTTTGTTTATTTAATTGGTTTTTGGGTTGTATTTAACATGGTTGCACATCATTCATTTTAGTTGTTTTAACATGGCACATACTTCACTTATTCATTATTGGTTTATGAAATCGGTTTAGTTTTTTTAATTAGCATTACAATACAATCAGACATCTTCAAAACACCTTCACTTATGCACTTGTCAACATTAGTAAGCCATCCTAGAAATCCATGACATCGTGACTCATTTAAACTTGTACCGTCTAAGGGAAACTGTAGAAGCGACGACTAGGGTTGCAGTTAGTCCATTCAGTTCGAACGGTTGCTAACTCACCACAAAGCAGGTCACCATTGAAGAGGCTTGAGGTCCGACGATGAGACTCTACCGTTGGAAATTGAGGGAAGGGGCAGGGGTTTTAAATAAAGTTCTGTGTTAGGCTTGAAATGGCCAATTGCCCATCACATGTGATGCACATGTGACCATTTAACAGAGGAAATAGACACCCGTCCATGTCAAGGGCCATCCGTGTTACAAAATCGAAAACTGATAGGGCCAACTTTGCTATTTAACGCTCATTAGACCAAACCAAACTTGCAAAAAGTGTCAACCACAGGAGCATCCGTGTAACTAACTCAAAATGATTTATACTATCTAATAAATATTTATATTTATACTATCTAATATTTTTTTTTGAACGACAACGCTAGATATTCTAGGATAATCAGGAGGAACCCCAACTGGGTAAACCCCTTGACCTGGCAACAGACCCTTTTTTGTTGTTGCAAGGATTCGAACCTAAGACCTCCACTATGGGAAGTCTTGGGGCTACCATTGCACCAAAATGGTCAATGGTTACTATCAAATAAATAAAGGTTTTTTCATGTCACGTGTCGCCTCCATATTCATTCTCATCATTTGTTTCCGCAACTCTCTCTTATTAAATACACTATATCTTTTAATAATAATATATTTTCAAAGAAAATACTAATTATACTAATAAAACACATTTATTTTAAATTATCCCTTATTATAAGAAATTTTAAAATTTATTTAACTCTTGTTTTCAATCAAATAGTAAATTAAAGTCAAATTAAACCAAATAGTAATTAACGTATTTTTCAAAACCCAATTACACATTATTTACATATTTTGAATTTTGTTTTTATCCTTAGTATAAGTAATACATATTTACGCCTTTAAAATATATAAATAAAAATTTTATGTATTAATATTTTTTCGGCATGTGTGTAGTATACGGGTTATAAGCTAGTAAGTATATAAAAGTAAATAACAATTAACAAATACAAGGTTTATAAAATTAGATGAATTTAAATCTTAAATATGAAAAGAATTTTTGAAATTCAGTTTCTTCCCTTGATTACTCGAAGAAGATCCCTAATTAGGCTAGGATCTCGGAGATTTTAAACAAATTAGATACATATGCATCCTGCAACTTGTATTGGAGAAGAAATCACATATCCTAAATCGAAAATGCTCTTGGTTGCCTCTTTAATGGAAATCACCGTCATGTTTTCAAACGATTTTATTTGCTTATTTATTTTTACCATTTGTGATGTTGACGAAAAAAAAAGTAAGATGCATGGTGATATGATATTTGGAAATACGGAAGTGTTTTACCTTTGATCTAAACAATTTTATTTAGGTGATGATTGCTTTGATAGTGGAGTTGATAATATGAATATTCAAAATCATTTTTGTTATCTGGAAGATGAATATCTATCTATCTATAGGTTAGTTAAAAATGATTTAGGAGGTGTTTGGGATTACTTATTAAAAACTACTTCTGACTTTTTGTAAAAGTCAGAATTTTCTACTTCTCAAAAATAACTTTTCATCCCCTTTGAAAGTGACATTTTTATCATTTATCCAAACGAACTTTTGACTTATTACATTTTTAAAAAAGGTAATAAGTTAATAAGTAGTTTGAAAAGTAAATCCAAACACCCCCTTAGATTATCTTAGATCATCAACACTTAATGTTGTTTAAATGAATGGTAAAATAAGTTACATATTTTCTAATATCATGACATAACACCATATGCATTTTACTCCCTTTTCGTCAACATCATAAATAGTAAAAACTAAATAAAATCTCTCATGCACAATGTGCTTGCAACATTTTTCATTGGCACTTCTTCTTCTACGTGTTACATTTCAATATACAAAAGCAAAATAAGCATTGAACAATCAGGTAAAGAAAAACTTACTCAATACTAAAGTAAAGAACAATTAAATTTTAATATACTATCCATGTTAATTCAACTTATTACAAGGGAAATTTACTCATCAAGAACCCGTACCGTGGCTTGGGGAAATAACGATAAACATGATCAACAATATTGCTAGCCGTAATACTGATTTTACTATCTGAATCCGTATCTGAAACTTCGGATATCCGAATTTTCGGATACAGATTCGGATAGTGAAACTGATGCCTGCATTTTTTTGGCAATAGGGTCTGCGCTTTTTTTTCTTTTTCAAACTGGGTAGGATGGACAGGGACGGACCTACATTGACCGGGAGGTTCACTAGAACCTCCTGTGTTTTGAAATTTTTATAGAACGGTATGTAAATATACTGGGGTGAACCCATATACAAAGTTCAACAAGTGGTGTAGTGGTTTAGTACTTGGTTTATAACCTAGAGGTGTGTAACATCCCGGAAATCCAGAAGCCAATGGTTCGGGTAGTGGACGACCCGAATATTTATTAAAAACTTAAGTTTAGAAAAGTTCTCCATGAAGGGGCGTTTTAGCAGCGGGACTTGTCGAGTAGTAGCGGGAATTCTTTTTATAAAATGTATCTAGAGGGGGTTGTCGAGTAATTAGCATATAGTAGCGGGACTTTTGATTCGCAAGACGGGCCGAGCCCGGGGACTAGCCGGCGGCGCGCAAGCGCCGAGCCCGATCCGAGAACAAACCCTTTTAGGGTATTGCGAAATAGGGAACACCCCATTTCCTTGGGTTCTTGCGGCTGCTGAGAAAGAAAGGAGAGGGGGAGAAAGTCGTTCATAGAGTTCTTGACCGATTCAAGGTACATTCGTAATCCCATAATCATCCGCTACGTGTGTGGATCGTCGGATCATTGTGATAATCGTTTTTATGCTCTTAGGGTTTCAAAGGAGACGAGAGTAAGAAGGAGGCGAATGCTTTGGTGATTCGATTCGCACGAGTCATCCGAGTTTAAAGGTATGATCTTGTTAACCATCTCGTATTTTGCTTTGTTGAGTGTGTGAGACCAATCTGCAGGTATGTGAGGTTCGCCAAAGACCCTAGGGGGCTGGCTATGATGGTTAGCGATGGAAGACCCGAAGGGGGCTAGTCGGAAAGAGGCAGCGATGAGAGGCGGCCACAGCTGCTATGGGAGGACCGAAACTGCGCAAGGAGGTCGGGGTGATGATGGTCGGTCACGGCAGCCCTTTGATGGGGCTGTTCACGGCTGAGACTGGCAGCGGGGTTGCGCGAAGCCATCGGGAAGCCGGGGGAGGTTTGGTCTGGTTATACGTGCACACAGGGGAGCCGCACGTAGGAGTTGTAGGTGTTGGGTCATTGCCTTGCGAGTTCGGTGACCCAAGGGGATGCATGAGACGTGAGCGGGTGTTCACGCATTGCATGCGAGTCATGCATGGCGTCGTGTATGCGCAGGCGGCCATACGCGTGGTTGTATTATGCGAGTGAACGTGAGCGTAAGTGTCGAGTCGTGTATTGACTCGTATGTTATGTATGTTTTAGGTGCAAGGTTGAAGGTCGAGCACGGGGAGTTAGCGAGTCCTAGTATCCAAGGATCGTCACGAAAAGGTGAGTTTCTAATCCCCTACTTTTAATTGTTTACTATTTTGGGGCGATCGTACATACTTTCTTGATGTATTAATATAATTAAACGTGTTAAGGGCTTCGGGTTCTAATCCGATATGTTTTGAGTATAAAATGATTATTAGTTGTAGGGTATATGGGGTGTTCATAGAAACATGTGAGCTAAGGGTATGAGTTGTTAACATGTGATGTGATAAGGGTATATCGGGGAGAGTCGGGCTTTAAGCTAAAGGCTTATGATTTCATGTGGGGTACATGTTGTCATAGTGTCACGTGCGAGGTACAGGTGTAGTTAATGAGTCATGTATGTGATATATGATACTATGTGCTTTATATTTGTGCGACGTGTTTGCATTGTTGTCTATATGACATGGCAAACGAGATTTGTGAAGGATGAGGTCCTTCGGGAAGTCACCAACGATGACATTTAATTAACAGGTTAATGATGAGCTCGGGGTGTGTTGAACGCCCTGACGAGGGTAACCCTGACGAGGGTGAAATGACGAGGTATGTGTTTACGAGTATATTGATGTGGTGTTGAATTGCATGCAAACATAGAGTCATAATTATTATGCATTTGATGATATTAATGTGGTGATACTAATGTGATGTGTGGGTAATATTATTGTGGTATGTAGAGATAGATTAACCGTTATATCAATACGGTGATGTAACGTATATAGATGTTGTGTCCATTAATTGTGACATCTTTGGTTAGGGCTGAGTAAGCAGATGTGTAGGGTTTTGTTGTGATAGTCAAACGTCGAGTTAATACGCATTCTAGAATATGAGTGACTAATGTAGTAGGTTCGACTTATGTCGACAAGACTGGAGAAATATTATTGTTATTATTTCCTTATTTTTACTATTATTATTGTGGGACGAGTCTTGGGTAATGAACAGGTATGGGATACCGTGTGATACAGGGATTATCTATTTGTAACGATTTGGAAAACTAATCTATAAGGACCGTGGGTCCCGAGTAAACTTTAAATACCCTTTATGACAAATTGGATTTTAATCAAACTAAACTATTAGAACTCATTCAGCGTAGCTGACTTTGTGTGTGCGATAGATTGTTTTGAAGGTAAGCGGTGCATTGGCGTATCTTGGCTTGGGAGCGGTGTGCAGGCATTTGTAAGCTAAATCTAATAACATTAAATGATTATAAATGTTTTTAGAAAGACTTCCGCTATATTTTTATTTACAATAAATGTGTTTTAAATGCGAATGACCCGTTATGAGAACCAACTGTAGGATGCCTGGGTTGGGGTCTTACAAGGTAGTGGGTTGGAATAGGGCTGTAAACGAACCGAACCGAACGGAGCCTTGTTCGTGTTCGTTCGTTAAGCATTTAACTTGTTCATGAACGGTTCACGAACACTAACCGAACGAAAATTCATGTTCGTGTTCGTTCATTAAGGAAATGTATTTGTTCACGAACGGAACCAAACGAAGGCTAGTTTGGGACTTTTGATGTCAACCCTAATGTATTCCGAAATGAACATTTAATAAGATTAATTTAATATCAAGTTTTTTGTACTTGTATCGAACTTATTTTACTTAGTTATTTGTTAGGGTAAAAAATAATATAAAATTAAAGAATATAAAAAGTTTAGATAAAATTAAATAGAAATATACAAAAATCTCTAATTAACAACATAAACAAATAGGACACGAACGTAAATGAACATAAATGAACGTTCACGAACACGTTACCGAATGTTCACGAACACAACTGAACGAACGAGACCTCTGTTCATATTCGTTCATTTAGTTAATCGGACGGAATTCCTTGTTCATGTCGTTCATTTATTAAACGAACGAACGTAAACGAACTTCTCGCCGAACGTTTCACGAACTGTTCGTTGAACGTTCAGTTCGTTTACAACCCTAGGTTCGAATCCCACACTGTCATTTTTTAAACCTTTTTAATTGATTTGGGTCTAACTACCGGGAATGTCACATTTAGTCGGTTAAATAAAGGTTCAAGATCGAAACGTACGAGATGGATTAAGAGGGACCCGAATGGAAGATTATAGGGGTTTATATATCACTCTTATCACAAACTCTAGGCCATTTGGCCTAGGTGGGTGTTCGACGGTAATAGAAAGCGAGAAAGATAGAGAGGCCAACGGTGGGATGACAACAGTGATTTCAAGCGAGTTCACGCGACGGAGGGTAGCACACAGGTAAACCCCGATTTCGATTCTTTACGGGGCTAGTTTTCACCCTATAAATATCATATCGAATTCAGCCCATTTACTCATCAAAAATTCGATCTCAACATCTGAAACTTGTTCCCAACTCCTTCTATAAGACTCCCGACGTTCCCGGTTCGACTTCCGCTCGTTTTAGCACCCGCATTAAGAAGAAACGCTCATAGAAGTTTGGGACTGCTTGAGAAACTGGGATAGGAAGTTAGACCTGTACTCTCAAGCTTAGAAGTTGATTCCAAGTTACATTTCTACTACATTATTAAGGTGAATACATTTGTCTCTTTTAAATATTATGTCAAACATTTACGTTTATGAAAATGACCAAATAAGTGTTAAGGAGAAAATGCATGACATTCATCTATGTACAAAATATTCAGGTCATAAGTATACGTAAAACTTGTAAGGGATACACGAGTCAGGTGAAAGTCCCGGTCTGTGGCTGGTACTTCCATTTATAGCAATTCCGGAGGCATTGTCCTGTCCATTGTTAATAAGACATACTACTAGTGTATACAATGTTGCATACATGCAGGACATGAGGGCCTGCTGGATGTGTAGATTGAACAAATAAAGTTATGATTGTGAATTTAATAACCGTTCGTGCCAAATGATTTACTGTCAAAATACTTGTATTCACCGACGTTCGCGCTTACGTTTCATTTTCAAAATGTTTTCAAGTAATCAATAAAATGTAAAAGGGAATGGATTACAGGCATACTTGATCTAGCCCATGAATATAAAAAGCATACAGGATATTGCATGTTGGATTCTCAAGCCTTATACATAAGAAATCCTAAAATGATAAAAATGGAATAGGGGTCAAGGAATTGATCAACCTTGGACAATACTATCTCTTGGTGGCTTTTGAACATGTCTATTGCCAAGAGATGTATTTGATTTCAAACATTTTTGTAATCAACTTGAAATGGGTATTTAAATCCCAATGTTTATGAATATAAATACAAGGCTTTTATTTTCCAACTGGGTATTGATATTTACAAAAGCAACACTCGAGGTTGAGATTTATGATCGATGTCGTTTGGTCAGTCAAAAAATAATAATAAAATAGTTAGTGGAAAGTCAAGTCGTCTCCACGAAGAATTGGTGGAAAGAATAAATTGGTTTAATTTAGTAAATTATTTTAATTAAAACTCAAATTAAATAAATAATACAACATTCTCCAAATTTCAGGTTCTAGGTTTTACATAAAACTCAATTATTCAATTTAGACACCACATAGACATAGTGTTGAAAAATCAGTTGATGTGAGACAGGTTCTTGTCAGAAAACTTATACGACTAGTTTTGTCATAAACCAATACAATTTAATTACCCAATTTATTAGTGTCAAGTTAACCCCCTTTAGTCACTCAACCCGCTCTAGGTTTTATCATCAACCGAACAAGATTGTAAAGAACGAAAACTCAAAACACACATATAAATTGTTTAAACCAACCAATACATCAATCTATCAAGTTATTGTCAGAAACTAAACAGATATAAAAACATAAACAACTGAATCAAACGTAAAACCGATACGAAACGTCCGTCCGAGGAAGCCACAGTTGGTTTAGCCTATGTTGTCAAAAGTGCTCTGGGCGCTCGTCTAGGCGCATTTTTGAAGCCCAGCGCATGTAAACCGCCTGGAGAGGGTCTGGGCGCAATTTAGGGCTGTTTTTTCAAAAGCAAGATCAGGCGTTGGCTTTTTTTCCGGCGCAAAGCCATTCTAGGTGAGGGCTCAAAAGCAAGATCAGGCGTTGGCTTTTTTTCCGGCGCAAAGCCATTCTAGGTGAGGGCTTAATTCAATCAGGCGCACTTTTGGGCTGTTTTGTCAAAGATATGGGTAATAAATTTTGAAATTTTTTGAATCTTTTTTACCTTAATTTGAGTGTATCTTGGCAGCTGACCCTAGAAAAAGTAGAGAATACCAAAAAAAACCATCGGTCTTTTATATATATACAAACCATCAATCTTTTTTACACAATATCTTAAGGAAGCAAGAAGCAAGAAAAGGTTATTTTTTTTTATTTCTTCTTCTAAATTACAATCTTATATATTATTCATAAACTGACCATGTATTTCTTCATAATCGCTGCAACATCAATCAATTTTCTACACTTCTAAGCACGATTTCTTGTAGCAAAGGTTAGTAATGACTTTATATTTTTTTAATGTTTGTTATTATTGTTATTTTTTTTAACCAATGTATGTTTGTGATCCTTGAAACAGTGTTAATAATCTGTGCAATTTTTTTTTTAATGTTTGTTACTTGTAAGCACGATTTCTTGCAAATGATGGTAATAATATGTTTTTAGTTGAATGTGGGACAACTTGAAACAGTGATATTGCAAAAACTTTTTATCACTGTATATTTTTAGTGATATTGCAATATCAGTTAGCACAGTGTTTGTTTTTATCAATGAAAAGGTGATGATACATGATCAGTGTATTTTTATTTTTAATCCATGATCACTGTATTTTTTCTAATTGCTTTTTATATTTCGTATGTTCTTAAGTTTGATATTTTATTAACATATATAGTGTAATTATTTTTCACAGTAAATGTCTTCTCAACATCCCTCACAGTCCAGGAAAGATCCCGGGTGGAAGTATAATATTATGAAAGATGTAAATGACAAAAACTCTGTCACATGCATCTTCTGCAATAAAGTAACTAGGGGAGGTATTTTTCGTGCTAAACAACACCAGATTGGAGGACACCGAAATGCGAAAGCATGTTCGAAGTGTCCACCACATGTAAGAGATGAGCTAAAAGCCTATGTCGAAAGCCAGAAGTCAAAGAAAAATATCGATGGCTTGCCTGATTTTGATGAAGGAGGATTTGGTGAGGGCGAAGAGGAAGAGGTTGAGGTAATGGAGATACCTAATTCTCATAAGAGGAGTACCGGAATTCATATTGGTGGAGTGGATAAGAGAAAAAAGTCCAATTTGAAGGGTCCCATTGACATGTTTATGTCAAAAGGTAAAGGTAAGTCTGTTCAAACAAGCATAAATGATGCTTGTAACAAAGAGCTTAGAGGAAGAAGAATTCAGAAAATTGCTGCCTTTTTTTACCAAGCTGGAATAGCTTTTAATCTTGCTAAACTAGACAGTTTTAAAGAGATGATTGTGGCTGTTGGAGACTATGGGCCGTATCTGAAGGCTCCTACTTACCACAAGTTGTGAGTACCGCTTCTAAAGAATGAGGTAGACACAGTTGAAAAGTGGATCGAGGAGCAAAATGTCGAGTGGTTGAACTTTGGTTGTTCCATTATGTCCGATGGTTCGACGGATAGGAGATAAAGAACATTGATCAACTTTTTGGTCAATAGTGCTAAGGGTACTATATTTATGGAGTCCATTGATGCTTCTGCTTATATGAAGAGTGGAGAAAACATTTTTGAGCTACTTGATAGGTTTGTGGAAAAAATAGGAGAATCAAATGTTGTCACTGACAATGGAAGCAACTTTAAATCAGCAGGTTAGTTTTTTTTCTTATGATATTTATTCAATACTTACATTTATTAAGGTATAATAATCATTCCTTTTAATACCTTTTTATAGGTAAGATGCTGATGCAAAAGAGGAAACACCTCTTTTGGACCCCTTGCACAGCGCATTGCTTGGATCTAATGCTCGAAGACATTGGGAAGATCCCTAAGGTTAAGTCTACAATTGCAAAAGGTGTTTTTCTAGTTGGGTATATATACAACCACTGTAGGGTGTTGAACTTGATGACACTAACAATAAAGAATCAACAAGGAGTGGTGTGACCTGCTTTGCAACAACATATCTAACGTTTGCATAAACAAAGGAACATGTTTGTTAGTGAGAAATGGACAAACAGTAAATGGTCAAAGGATCACAAAGGGTTCACACCTGGTTTCTGGAACAATGTGCTTTTCACTCTCAAAGTGATGGGGCCTATTGTTTATGTTGAATTTTGTGGACCGACCCGATGGACAACGCGGCTGACTGAGCTATGACCCGTAAGAGTTACACCTAGGGCAATGAACATTAAATCCACTTAACCTGTTTAACTGGTAATTACGAACTGTTAGCGAGACGATACATTTTATATATATTTGTTAGACGGGAATTATTATTTATACTAGTTTATAAATAATAATTGTATATATATTGTTTTAATCTTTCATTAAAACAATTAAATGGCTTCGGGCTTTTGCATCTCATTTTGGACTATGGCCCGGAAACAATTAGTAGGTTTACTATTATAATAATAATAATAACCTAATAAAACCTACAAGGAATGGGAGCAGCAAAGCAGCCGCAAAAAAAGTGGAAGAACATTTTTTGTTTTCCTTTTTTTTGGTCTTTTGTTCAGTCGACGCAAAACAAGAAAGAAAACATAATTCAATTTCTTTTTCTTTTGCAAATTCCGAAGCAGCTAACAACGGGTTGCTCCTGTCTTTGCAAGTTCCGGTCATCCCTAGCGCTACCCGTTCTCTCACGTTCGGTTCGTGATCTAGCATCGGTTCGTTGTACCTCGGTGTCTCGAGCGGTTATTTATTAACCACTAAGGTATAATTAATCTCATCAGTAGATTAATTGTTTTTTTGTGTTTGCGTGTTCATAATCAGATCCTGTTTGGTTTGTCAGTGCTGTTAAATAGTTTATGATTTTATTTTCCGCTGCGTATTTATTAATTAACTGAATTAATTAATTTATCTATCAAAACCCGTTTTTTTACAAAAGTCAAACTGATCACCACTGAATCCCAACAGTGGTATCAGAGCCTGGGTTATAATACACAAATCGGAACCGGTCTGGTTTCACCGGTTAGATTAATCACAAACTTTAACTATCTTGAAGTTTCTGATCTGATATGTTTTTGAGGCAATTTTTATTTATTAATTTGGTCGATTTTTATTTGACCAAATATATTGCCCGTATGTGATTGTGTTGAATATGTAAATCTGGCCCGACCCATGTGATTGAGTTGTTTGTGTTTATTATTAAGTTTTTGGTTTTATGGTTTTGGCCCACTTTTGATGGCTCAAAGTTGTAATAGAATAGGCTTTTTAATTTTATGCAATTTTGTATTTTATGTAATGTAATAAAAACCCGAAGACAAATCTGAAGACGCAACAGGAATCATGGAGTCAGTGAGAGTCATCCGAGACGACTACATGCACGGAAGTCCATCCTTGTGATTGTTTTAATTTTGTGGACCCCGTGACCCGTTTGGTCTTGCTAACTGGCTCTAGCAAGATCAAACAAACTTGGCCCTAAAAGATTTACATATTTATTTGCTTTATGGTTGCTTTTAATTTTTTTATAACTTAAATTTATTATAAACCAACCAAACACCAAACGTTTTAAAAGGAGTTTTAAAATGTCGCAATCTGTCACCACAAGTTCTAATTTTACAACTTGTAGAATTTTATAAAAATAACAACTGGCTTGTTTTTATAAAATAAATAACCGCTAAAGTTTTGCAATTTAAACTAAATTTAATTTCAAAACTTATAACTTAGTAGTTTTTAACTATTAACTGGTTATTCAAGTCGCGGCAAACTTAGTTTTAATAGGTTATTTTAAAATTAAGTGTCCTGAGAGATGAAAGGGTTCATCAAATTTGTCATGACTTTAAAGAGTAAAACTGGCTTTTACAACACACGTATGATTTAATCATTCGTTGTGTTTGACCCTATTCGGTAAACACTAAAATTGGAACCCATATTTAAAACCAATGGTCTATGCCATCCCATTATAAGGAACACTTGGAGCATAAAATGAAACATCGGTGTTTGGAGCCACAGCACCGCACTGAATGCGTAGTTTATCCTTCCAAGGTGCAAGGTTTCGTTGACACATCCGGCTCTTTCGCAAGTACCTGTTTTAGGACGACTATTACTTTTCTCTCTTGTTACATGCCCCAGCTGTCAAGAGATCAAAAGTGGGCATAGATGAGGCTAAACGTAACAATGCATAGACATGTCTTGTCTTAGAGGCCTCATACACGAGAGTTGTGCATCTTTCCACAATTGACACTAATTGTCAGTCTAGTTACCCACTTACTAATGTTGTATGCCACAACTACCATTAGTGACTGATTTAGCTAGATTCTCACTCCTTATTTTAATTTCTGTAATTGGGTCATAAATTAATAAGGATTTTTCACTTTCTTTATACTAATTTATTTTCTTTGCTTATCTTGACAGATGTCTACTGAAAATAATAATACTAATAACTCCTTCGCTCTCAAGTCTATCCTTGAGAATGAAAAGCTGGATAACACCAACTTTCTCTCGTGACAGTGCAATATGAGAATAGTTCTCAAGATGGCCAAGAAGCTCTATGTTCTCGATGCACCAGTCCCTGAGGCACCCGATGGTAACACGGCTGCCGCTCGTAAGGCCTGGGAAAAACAAAGAGATGATGCCACTGAGGTGGCCTGCCTTATGCTAGCCTGCATGTCCCGTGAGCTCCAAAAGAGCATGGAGGACCTGGATGCCTTTGACATGATTGAGCAACTTAAGGGCATGTTCCTGAAACAAGCCCGACAACAACGCTATGAAACCATGTCTCAGCTCATTCGCTGCACGAAGCAAGAGGGCACGCCTGTTAGTACTCATGTACTTAAGATGAAAGGGTACATCGACCAGATGAACAAACTTGGATATCCTATGAAGGATGACATGGCTACTGATTTCATCTTAAACTCTCTCCCAAGCTCCTATGCTCAATTCGTAATGAATTTCAACATGAATGGCTTGGAGAAGACAGTGGCCGAGCTACATGGTATGCTCAAAACGGCCGAGATGAATATCTAAGGAAAGAAAAAATCAAGTTCTGATGGTCAGATCTGCTGGTGTTAAAAAGCCTAACCCCAAGAAAAGAGGTTTTAATAGCAAAGGCAAGAAGAAGGTTAATGTTGCTGCCAAGCCTGCCACCAACAATAACAAGAAAGCTTCAAAAGCAGCCCCTCCTGAGGAGCGCCAATGCTTTGAATGCAACAAAATGGGGCACTGGAAACGTAACTGTCCTGAATATCTAGCCAAGCTGAAGCTGTAGAGGGCCAGTGGTGAGGGCACCTCTTCAGGTATTCTCATTTATGTTATTGAAATTTTGACTGTTTCTAGCAACACATGGGTATTTGATACCGGATGTGGATACCACATCATTAATGTCTTGCAGGAGCCTAAAAGTTGGAGGAAGCTGAAACAAGGCGACATGGAGCTCATCGTTGGTGATGGGAAAAGAGTACCGGTTCTTGCAACTGGAACATATCATCTCTCATGTCCTTCTGGCCTTGTGGTTGTTTTGAACAATTGTTTGTTTGCACCTGGTTTAACCAGAAACATTATTTCAGTTTCTTTATTGTTTGAACAAGGATTTAAGTGCGTTTTTAATGGTATTGCTATTTCTGCCTACTTAAATGATATCTTTTATTTTGAGGCTAAACCTCAAAACGGTATTTATGAGATTGACGTTCAAACTGACAATAACATATATAATCTTTCTAAACGTATCAAATCTGGCATTAATGATACTTTTCTATGGCATTGTCGACTTGGCCACATAAGCAAGGCACGCATTAAAAGACTCCAATCCGAGGGAATTCTTGAACCTACCGGACATGACTCATTTGATAATTATGAGTCTTGTTTAGCTGGCAAACTCACAAAGGACCCCTTCACCCATGTTGGTGAACGAGCCAAGGATCTGCTAGGCCTTATACACAGTGTGGCCCTTTCAGAACCATGTCTAGAAATCATGAAAGATACTTCGTTTCATTTATTGACGATTATAGTCGATATGCTTATGTCTATCTTATGAAACATAAGCATGAAACATTTGAAAAGTTCAAAGAGTTTCAAAACGAAGTAGAGAAACAACTCGATAAATCTATCAAGACACTTCGATCAGATCGAGGTGGCGAGTATCTCAGCTTAGAATTTCTTTATCATCTGAAGGAGCACGGAATTATTTCTCTGCCCACTCCTCCTGGCACATCACAACTTAATGGCGTGAGCGAGAGGAGAAATCGAACGCTACTTAATATGGTTCGATCGATGATGTGTAGAACTAACTTGCCTCACTCCTTCTGGAGTTATGCTCTTATAACCGCCGCCCGCCTTGTAAATCTGGCACCGACTAAGAAGGTGGACAAAACCCCATATGAGATATGGCACGGGTCTAAACCCAATTTGTCTTACCTTAGAGTATGGGGATGTGATGCATATGTCACCAGCGACTCTGATGACAAGCTCGATCCCAGAGGTGAAAAAGTTGTTTTCGTCGGTTACTACAACAAAAGCGGATATTATTTCTATCATCCTGATGCAAACATTGTTTCCATCAAAAGGAAAGGACGCTTTCTCGAGGAAGATCTTCTAAATCGAGGAACCGTAAATAATATTATGGATCTTGAAGAAATTCGAGAAACACAAATAACCGTTGAGGAAGTCGGAGCGTCTGATCAACAAGAAGTTGTTGCTGATGAATCAGACATAAACACAAGCGTTCGCAGAAGTAGCAGGTCTCGTAAAGAACCTAATAGATACCTATGGCATCTTGAAGCTTCTAAAGTCCTGTTAGTAGCTGAGTCAAATGACGAACCTACAAACTACAAATCTGCTATCTCAGATCCTGAATCCGAGAAATGGCTTGAAGCCATGAATGCCGAGATGCAATCTATGCGTGATAATCAGGTCTGGGACTTGATTAAGCTACCCCTGGTTCTCGGGCAATAAGGAGCAAATGGATTTTCAAAAGAAAATCCAACACGCATGGTAATATACAAACCTATAAAGCACGGCTAGTTGCAAAGGGTTTCACTCAAACTCAAGGTATTGACTATGATGAAACTTTTTCACCCGTTGCTATGATCAAATCGATGAGGATACTGCTTGCCATAGTCGCGTACCATGATTACGAGATATGGCAAATGGATGTCAAAACCGCTTTTCTTAATGGACATCTTTCTGAAGATGTCTATATGGTTCAGCCTGACGGTTTTGTTGATCCAAAGTATCCTAGTAGGGTCTGCAAACTGAATAAGTCCATTTATGGACTTAAACAGGCATCTCGAAGCTGGAATCTTCATTTTGATCAGAAAATCAAAGAATTTGGTTTTGTCAAGAATGAAGATGAGCCTTGTGTTTATAGAAAGGCTAGTAGGAGCACTATATCATTTCTCATCTTGTATGTGGATGATATACTGATCATTGGAAACAACATCCCTGTGCTTGACAAAGTCAAACAATGGTTAGGATCTTGTTTTGCAATGAAGGATCTTGGAGAAGCTGCTTACATTCTAGGAATCAAGATCTACAGGGATAGATCTAAGCGGCTTCTAGGGCTAAGTCAGAGTACTTATATAGACAAAATGATGACACGCTTTAGGATGGAAAACTCCAAGAAAGGAGGTGTTCCGATGACTAAAGGCACTGTGTTGAACAAATCGCAATCTCCTTCCACGGACATTGAACTTAAGGAAATGGAAGCAATTCCATATGCCTCAGCGATTGGTTCTATCATGTATGCTATGTTATGCACTAGACCTGACGTCTCGTATGCTTTAAGCATGACCAGTCGTTTTCAGCAAAGTCCTGGCATTGCCCATTAGACTGCAGTCAAGAACATCCTGAGGTACTTAAGAAGGACCAAAGACATGTTCTTAATATTTGGAGGAGTGAAAGAGGAGCTCACTGTATGGTGTTACACTGATTCTAGCTTTCAAACTGACCGAGATGACTCTCGCTCACAGTCGGGTTTCGTATTCACTCTTAATGGAGGAGCTGTTTCATGGAAAAACTCCAAGCAGAGTGTAGTGGCGGATTCAACCACCGCATCTGAGTATATAGCCGCATCAGATGCTGCTAAGGAAGCTGCTTGGATGAAGAAATTCATTACTGACCTCGATGTGGTTCCGAGTATTCGCCAACCAATCGAGATACTTTGTGATAACACAGGTGCTATAGCTCAAGCCAAAGAGCCCAGATCTCATCACAAAGCCAAGCACATTCAAAGGAAGTTCCACTATATACGGGAAATTGTGAAACGTGGAGACGTCGTGATAAGCAAAGTAGACACAGATCAAAACCTAGCGGACCTGTTTACTAAGCCCATAACTCAGGACAAGCATGATCTTCACAGAGATGCTATTGGTCTTAGATTTGCTAGTGATATGTTTTGATTTAGTATTTTGAATGTGCGAACATTTAAACAATTGTACATTTGAATTCTTTTTGGTTTACTGATTTAAATGCAATTCTGAATTCTTATAACTGTGTTCGATTTTAATACGTTTAATCCATGAATATTGTATTCTTAATTATCCGTAGTCGGTCAGACTCGTGGGAACGTCTCTGAATTAAGACTTTTCTGAACTTCGGCTCAAGGAGTTGACTCCGAACTTCACAGGCCTCATTTTGAATGACGTTGGATGTAACTCGCATCAAATCATCTCCATGGATCTTTGTCATAAGATGTTTTGCTATTGGTATACTCATTAGTATCCTCTGACATGAGATACGTACTAGAACTGCCGTTTACCAAGAACCATTCTTTAATCACTGTCAAACGCTGTCGGGTAACTGCCAGTCATAAAGGCTTTGATTAGGAATAGTTCTGAAGTTCAGTGGGAGTTGTATGTAGTCAATAAGGGATTCTATACTCTTGCATTAAATGTAACAGATAAGCATCGTGGCGCCCTCGTTGATTCAAACTGGTGAAGTGTAAGGCCTTACCCAAACTTACTTGTGTTTGATTGGACCACTTTGATTATTGATCGAGAACAATAATAATTGAACGTCATATGTGAATGAACTAAATCTATGTCTCATTGATTCAATTAATGTTTTATAAGGAAATGATGAATGACAACTATTGCCATAAGTCTATTGTCTTGCTTTAGTTAGCTGTTACTAACACCGAGATATTTGGTTAATGACTTTAAAGCGTCATACCTTGTTAGGGACAACCATGTGCAGCTAGAGCGCCGCTGACTGTTTGCGTTGATTTATCGTGGATCGTCCAAGTGGGAGATCGTTGGATTTTATGGACCGACCCGATGGACAACGCGGCTGACTGAGCTATGACCCGTAAGAGTTACACCTAGGGCAACAAACATTAAATCCACTTAACCTGTTTAACTGGTAATTACGAACTGTTAGCGAGACGATATATTTTATATATATTTGTTAGACGAGAATTATTATTTATACTAGTTTATAAATAATAATTGTATATATATTGTTTTAATCTTTCATTAAAACAATTAAATGGCTTCGGGCTTTTGCATCTCGTTTTGAACTATGGGCCCGAAAACAATTAGTAGGGTTTACTATTATTATAATAATAATAACCTAATAAAACCTACAAGGAAGCCGCAAAAAAAGTGGAAGAACATTTTTTGTTTTCCTTTTTTTTGGTCTTTTGTTCAGTCGACGCAAAACAAGAAAGAAAACATAATTCAAATTCTTTTTCTTTTGCAAATTCCGAAGGAGCTAGCAACGGGTTGCTCCTGTCTTTGCAAGTTCCGGTCATCCCTAGCGCTACCCGTTCTCTCACGTTCGGTTCGTGATCTAGCATCGGTTCGTTGTACCTCGGTGTCTCGAGCGGTTATTTATTAACCACTAAGGTATAATTATCTCATCAGTAGATTAATTGTTTTTTTGTGTTTGCGTGTTCATAACCAGATCCTGTTTGGTTTGTCAGTGCTGTTAAATAGTTTATGATTTTATTTTCTGCTGCGTATTTATTAATTAATTTCTCTGTCAAAACCCTTTTTTTTACAAAAGTCAAACTGATCACTACTGAATCCCAACAGTTCATGTTCTCCGCCTTGTTGACAACGAGAAGAAACTTACAATGGGTTATTTGTATGAGGCTATGGAGAGAGCGAAGACTATAATTGCATCGGCTTTAGGTGGTGTCTGGCATTATTGACAATCGATGGAATTGTCATCCATTGCATGCTGCGGGCTACTACTTCAACCCAGAGTTCTATTGCAAAGACCCAAACATTGAGAGCGACAAGGAGGTGTCAGAAGGGTTGATTGAGTGTATTAAAAGGCTTGTCCCTAACAAGATTCGATAATGAAGTAGATTGTGATGTGGGTGAACCAAGAGGGTTTTTTTCGTTTAGATATGGCAAAGCGAGCACATGGTACTATAGCTCCTGGTAAGTTATCTAATTTATATATACTTTTTATTATTTAATATGTCCTAATTAAGTGTTTGTTATCAGCTGAATGGTGGAAAATAATATGCAACAGTTGGCAATTAAAGTTGTTAGTTTAACTTGTAGGATGTGAGAGAAATTGAAGTGCATTTGAGCATGTAAGTAATTTAAGTTTCAAAGTTTGTATATGATGTTTATTAAAATATTTTAACTACTTAAATTTTATAATTTTTAACAAATCCATTTGAAGAACAGAAACCGGTTAGAACATAAAAAGTTGCAGGATCTAGTGTTTGCTAGATAAAAAAAAACACTAAAGAATCGTCGTGATAAAACTGTGGTATACGATCCAATATCTTTGGATGACACTGAAGATAGCAACGAGTGGCTGACCGGAAGGATGGAGGAAGACCGGGTTCACGAGGATGAGGACTTGTCATGGGAAGATGTAGGAAATGCAAGTGAGGCTGGAGAAGTTAGGAAAAAGAGATCATCACAACCTTCATCTTTAAGGGCTTTAATGGATGAAGATTTGGAAAAAAGACAATGAAGATGAATCAGAACCTGATTATCCAATTGAAGTTGATAACACTTCAGATGGTTTTGATGATGGTATTGGTTTTAGTTTTGAACCTTTGGTTTTGTTTTTGAACTTTTGGTGTTGCTTTTGAACAATTGGTGTTGCTTTTGTACTATTAGTATTTCTTTTGAACTATTTATTATAATAGTTTTTTTAATTCTTTTTGTTTTTTCCCTTTACTAGCGTCTTTTTTTATCTCATGCTCTCGCTTTTCTTGTGCCTAGCATCTAGGCTCAAGGCAGACCCTTTGCGCCTTGAGTGCGCCTATCGCCTTTAACATAGGGGTTAGCCAATCATAATGATGAGAACCGTCATCACAAGATTATCCATTCAAAATTAATAACTAAAAATATTAATACTATAACAAAAATTAACCAAAACAATAAAACCTTCAAGAATGAAGATGAAATATGCCTCCTTCGAGAAATGTGAAACACCTCTCAACCCTACTGCCGTTTTCTCCTTCAAGAATTCTCAACGCCTAAGCCTCATGATTAGTGCCCTTAATTCCAGCCGTGCGAACCCCTCTTTATTCTTTGCTTGAGTCGGTTACCCAATTAAATGACTAACCCAACATGCATAGTTGATTTAATTAAAGTCCATTAAATTTATGAAGTCCAACTCAGCCTGGTTGACCTGCAAATTAGAGGTGCACAAAAAAACCGGTTTGGAAATCCAAACCGGTTCGGAAATCCAAACCGGTTCGGAACCGAAACCCGAACCGCCCTAGAACCGGTTTTTGGTGAACCGGTTTCAAACCGGTAGGAACCGCCGGTTTATAGCCGGTTTAAGTATTTTGCACGACAAGCGGTTTACAACCGCTTTTCGAAACTAGCCGTTGGAAAACGGCTATATAGCCGTTAGAACCAATTTTTGACCGTTTTTTGACCCATTTTAACCCCCAAACACATTATAAATAGGTAGAGGGTGTTTTGGTTAAATCACACTTCTCAAACCCGCTCTCTACACTCTCGTTTATAAAAAAAACGCTCAAAACAACTCTAAAAAAAACGCTATGGCCGATTCAAGTTTTGCTGTTTCCTCTAACGAAGTTAGCATTGTGAAAATCATACCAACAACGAGAAACCCCGCAATTTGGTCAAACTACGATCTATGTGAGATGTCTAACGGGTTGGAACGTGCTCGTTGCAAAAATTGTGGTGGTTTTTTTAAAAAGGAATCAAATTCTACTCTAAAAACTCATATGGAAAAATCGTGCCCGAGTTTGAAGAAAATTCCGGGTGAGGGTCAAGCATCTATGACAAGCGAGGGTGGAATTTGGAACTTCGATCCAAATATTGTTCGAGATAGAATGGCGAAATTAGTTATTCAAAGAGGTTTGGCGTTCAACCACTTCGACAACCCGCTCGTGACGAGGATGATTCAAGAAGCCCTTCAACCACGTTATCATCAAGTAAGTCGTAGTACTCTTAGACGTGATTGTCTAAAAATGTGGAAAAAAGCAAAAAAAGAATTAATTTTAGGTTTTGAAAAATTGGAAACCGGTGTGAACTTAACCACCGACGTTTGGTCGGCTACACATGGTATTCCCGACTCATATATTTGCGTTACCGCTCATTGGGTTGATCCCAATACATGGCAAATAATGAAACGTACAATCGCGTTTGAGATGTTTGAATATCCGCACACGGGTCAAAATTTATTTCACATTTTAGATGGTGTGATAACCGATTTTAAATTACAAAATAAATTATTTTCAATATCTTTTGATAATGCCTCAAATAATACAAATGCGGTTCAAAAATTAATATTAAAACATAATCCGATTTGCAACGGCGCTTTTTTCCATTGTCGATGTATTGCACATATCATCAACTTAGCCGTGCAAGACGGGCTTGCGGTTGAACCCGTTATTGAATTAAGTAATGCATTTCGAGTCATGCTTAAAGATGTTTTTAGTAGTAGTAAAAAAAGATACCATGAATATATTAGATTATGTAACGATACGGGTTTGATTTGCTTAGGTCCCAATTGGGACCTCCCAACAAGATGGAATTCAACTTATAAAATGTTTCATAGTGCTATACGTCAAAAAGATCTTTAAATTTTTTTCATGATATGCTTTCCTCAAAACCGTGTCGTAAAATTCAAAATTTTCTGTCTACGAGTTGGGACATTCTTGAAAATATAACCGAATTGCTCGAAGTTTTCAAAACCGCCACTACTTTTTTATCCGGGGTTTATTACCCCACAAGTCCCTTGGCTCTTAAACAAATATTTCTAATGTGTAACAAATTAGCCGAACTTGAAAATAAAAATACTCTTTTTACGAGAATGATAAAACCGATGAAAGAAAAATTTGTTAAATATTTTAAAGAAATGCCTCCGGTTATAACTTGTGCCGCCGCATTAAACCCTACAATTAATGTTTACGATGTTGAAACCTTGATTGATAAAATAACTTACGATTTGGATTTGAATGCTGAAGATATTCATTTTTCAACCGTAACAAAAACTTATTTTAACAAATGTTTGCAAGATTTGTTTGATATTTATTTACATAAATATGGTACAACACAAACCCCACATGATACGATGGGCGCGGGCGCATCAAGTAGTAGCTCGAGGAATGTGAATTTAAATTTGTATAACGAAATGAGAAATGAATTTACTAAACGGGCTAGAGGGCCCACCCCGAGTAGCGAACTCGGAAGGTATACGAGAACAAACTTTTTATCATTTATGAGTCCGGATGTTTTTGAGGACTTCGATATTTTGGCGTGGTGGAAAGGAAACGAATCTACTTTTCCGGTCCTTTCCGCCATGGCCCGTGATTTACTAACCATCCAAGCTTCCACGGTAGCTTCGGAATCCGTTTTTTCTCTTAGTGGCATGGTTTTATCTATTCGAAGAACTAGACTCACTCCCGCGGCAATGGAAATGTGCATTTGCTTGAAAGACCATTTGGATGCGGTAGATAGGAGACAAGATAAGAGTTCGCTTGAAGACGAAATTGAAGTTGAAGAATTCATACACGAATCTGAGGTCAACCAAGGATTGGCGAGCCCACTTACAAATGAAGAACTCGCCGAAGATGATAGACTACGAGGATCCACTAGTAACTCCGAGAATGACGGCGAAAATTAAACAAAAAAACCAAAAAAAAAAATATTATTCTTTTTGTCGAATTGTAATGTTTAATTTTGTAATGTTTTGTGATTTCCGAACTCCTACAATATGAATAAACGTTGAACTTTATGTTTTTATTTGTTAAATATTTATTTTTTAATTTTTTTTTTAATAAAACCGGTTTAAACCGGTTCACCAACCCGAACCGGTCCAGAACCGAACTGAACCGGTTCAACAGGTTCGAGATTTATACTTAATAAACCGGTTTAACCCGAACTGATTTAGTCAAAACCGGTTTAACGTTCACGTTGACCAAACCGATTCGGGCCGGTTTGGAACCGGTTCGGTTCAAAAAACCCGATTTGCGCACCTCTACTGCAAATTAGTGAAACAAATCTCTTTTTTTAGTTTTGTTCTAATTCTCATGAAAACACCATCATTTAATTAAATTCAAATTTCTAGACATAACATTAAGTTATAATTCTTTATTAAGCCAATAATTATCTTGCCTAAACGTTTTTATTATATATATATATATATATATATATATATATATATATATATATATATATATATGGGAAGGTTCTAGAGAAAACCACATAGTTAGGCGAAAACCAAGAAAACCGTTAAAAATCAATTTTAACCAATAATATAATAATATTTATTTTTTATTTTATTTTTATTTTTTTATAAGAGTATCAACGTAATATTACACATTTTTATCAAAAAATCATTTAAATATTGGCTTACGTATACGTAACCCATAGTGTTACGTATACGTAAACAGAAACAAAAAAAATACGGTTACGTATACGTAGCACATAGTATTACTCATTGTTTTAATGGTTTTCGCCTAACTTTATGATTTCTGTTGTGTTATTATACCTAAGCGTTGGGAATGTATATATGTGCTTACTGAGTGTTGTAAAGTTTTTTGTTAATGTGATGGCTCCATTTAGTCTTAGTAAGAAATTTAATCCTAGAACAAAGTATTTGGATTTTATATGTTGAGGGTTTATGTTTATTTGTGGTATTTCGTATTTTGTACTGTAGTTTTTTGAGAAGTCTAAAAATTATATTCCTATTGGTTCTAGATAGTGTGTGATTGAGATTAATATATCTTCAATTGTTCTACTTACTAATTGATAAGTTAATTTTTTATGATATTCTATTGGAGCTATACTATGTGATATCAAGCTCTTAGTGGCTCCTGTATCTATTAATGCTGTTAAATCGATAAATTTATTATGGTCTAACCACAATCTACACTGTATGTTTATCATGTTCATTGATCCTTGTGTTTGTACGTATACTAGCTCATTTTCTTGTTTCTCTTCTGTAGACATTTGCATTATTTCTTGTTGAGCTTCTTTTTTCTTTTGGGCGTGTTCTTCTAATTCTTTAATTCTATTATCCATGTTTTTAGCTTAAGATCATGTAATTCCATTGTTAAGTCTATTTTTTCAATTTTTTTTTCTAATTTTTCTGTACTACTACTTGTATTTATTTTTATTGCATCTTCTATGTTTTCATTGTATATCTTTTTAAGACATATACAGCAAATTTCTTTAAAACACTTGTTGCATTATAGTCTTTTTTCTATACTTGGATAATATCCACAGTTGAAACATTTTATATGATTATTACCTTCTTGACTTATCCAATTGTGTATTCATTCTTCTGTATTCATATTGGTATATGTAACTTTTGTTATTGGCTGCTCATCTTCACTATAAATACTGTAAACTGATTCGTTTCCCGAATCGTCTGTTTTTATAGTTTCTATTTCATAGTCATTTATCTGTTCTACCAAGTTAGATCTTTCTACATTTTTATTTTTGTTTAGGCATCTATTTTCCAGATGACTCTCATCTACACAAATAAAACATTTACATTTTCTTGTTCGTGGCTTTCGTACGTATCTATTTTTGTAACTAGATTTGTAATTTTTTTTATAAGTAGTGCTTTTTCTTAATTTTTTCTTTTTATCACAAACCCATAAGCTTGGGGAGTATAAATTGCGGTTTTACAGAATGCATAAGCATTTTGTTTTAACTGTTCTTGTAGGGCTACTTATTTGCATTTATCTTCTAATATTCTAAAAGTACAAGTTATTCTAGGTCCTATTCCTAAACCTTGTTGTGTACCATATGTTGATTTCCTTGATTCATGTATATTTTTTCCTAAATCTCCTTGTAATTTTATAAAGACTTTATCACATAAACTATCTTCCATTGCTTGTCCTGTTTGTGATAGAAACCTGGTGAAATCTAATGTGAATTCATTTATATATTTCATGTTGGTTATGCTTAACTGTTCAAGGTTTCTAATGGCTGTATCTTGTATTATGCTATTATTTTTGGCTGGGTCTACTCCTAGAATAAGAGTTCTAATTTGGGATGCAAAATTATATGGGTTATCACCTAAAGCTTTTAATGTGTTTATGCTGTATGGATCTTGTGTTTTTTTACTTTGCCAAATACCAATAGCTATTGGCCCTAATGTAGTTTCTAAGTAGGCAAACATGTTCACACTGTCTTTTTTGTTTGTTTCTCACATCTGAATTGTATTTTGTTCCCATGTTAAGATTTCGTCTGCCAAAAGTTGTGGTTTTTGTTTTTCTAATAGCAACATAACTCCACTATGTATGTGTCCTATTGGTAACCTAGTGCCTTTGCCTCTGTAGTTAGATTCTTGTTGGTAACTTATGGTAGGGGAAACCATGGTTCTCTTCCTATTGCTTCATTTGAAGATTCACCTTCTATTTGGTTCCACCTTACTCTTTTTAATGGATTTTTCATATCTTGGTCCATAAAAGATTGTTCTTGTTTATAGAATTCTGCTAACATAGTTTTACCTTGTAAAATGTCTTCAAATAGTGGAAAATTATAATAATTTTGTAGTTTTTTATAACTTTCTTCATAAGTCATTTCTAACTCTGTTATACAATCTATTATCATATTATCTACTTCTTCTTGTATGTTTAATTCAGTGAATTTTCTATCTATGATTTGTTCTATGGTTTTATTTGTTTCTTCTATTTTAAAGGATGTTAATTTATCTTCTTCAAAATCATCTAAATAGTCTATTATGCTATAATCTGCTACTTCTTGTTCGAAACATAAGAATTCTGTGCATATTTCTTCATCTTCTATTTCTGTATCATAGATGGGATCTTCGTCACTATTTGTTTCTATGTTCATAAAATTGTTTTCTATAGTAGCTTCTTCGTTGTTTTCTTCATTTATATTATTTTTATGTTCAAAATCTATGAATCGTATACTTTGTAATCCATCTAATCCTTCATAGATAAGACTTCTTTTTGGTACTAAGACTGCGTTTACATTTTCTTGTAATTCATTTATATCTCATTCTAATCTTGCCAATTCTTCAGGATTTATTGTTACCGGTTCTATCATTTGTATAGATTTTGATTGTATTGTTTGTACAAATCCTTCTATATTTACTTTATATTTCATGCCTGATCTGTTGCTAGTTTTACCTAGCATTCCTACGCTTATAACTATGTTATTTCCTTCATAATTTTCATAACCTTTAGTTTGTAAGGCTATCTTAAGATTTTGTAAATCTTTAATATCTTTTAAGATTCCTGGTGTACAATAGAATAAATGTAACATCTCAAAAATAGTAAATAAATAATAATAACGCAATAGGGGTTTAACCGTAAAAAAATGAAAGGGAAATGGATGGGCTTGGGCTCGGCTCCAACGGGCCGGGGAAGCCCAAGTATATAAAGGTCAAGACAACATTAGACTCTCATTTCTTCCACAACTTGCAATCTAGAGAGAGAAAGGAGAGCTCGGGTCTAGAGAGAGAAAGTTGACGGATCGACCCGAAATTGAAGGAGCACGTTACTGCTGAGCTCGTGAGCAAAACCTCCGAATCAGAATTCCAATCCAGGTAACGATTCGACCTTAAACTGAGTTTTTGTTCGTTTTGGGGTTTTTCGAGTTTTAGCTAAATAGGAGACGTTTTTATGGATGAAACTTGAAAATAAGCTTAGAACTAGCATCTAGAATGAAAACCGCACATTTTGATCAAAGAAAATTGTAAGATTGGCATGATCAGGTTAGCATGCAAGAATTTCTGACTTGTTCAGGAAACAGGTCTTGCGTACTTATCAAGTACGCAAGAAGGATGTCCTGCGTACTTATCAAGTACGCATGAGGAAGATCCTGCGTACTTATCAAGTATGCAGGAGGAAGATCCTGCGTGCTTATCAAGTACGCAAGAAGAATGTTCTGCGCACTTGTCAAGTACGCATGAATCAGGCCCTGCGCACTTGCTAAGTGCGCAGGGATCAGTCTAGATAGTGAAGTCAATATGATCGCCTAATTCAGTATGATTAAACTGTTAGAGTCAGGATTGGGTCTGATGTGTATTTAACTACCTAATTCAGATCGTACGTGACGTTGTTGGGCCTTTGTTCAGGACAACCAAGACTAGCTTATCAGGTGAGTTCTATGTGCCCCCTTCTATGTTATGTGCAAATCATTTTAAATGTTTTGGGGCTGAAGTGTATACACTAAATGAATAAATGCTATGAATGTCAATGTGATCATACGTGGTATACAAATATATATATACCTATATATGAAAATGAATTATGAACCAAGAATGAAACGTATGGTTATAAAGAATGAATGAAAGAATGATGTAACGTGAATGAATGAAATCTTGCTTTATATTTTATATATTGCATGTTATGAATGTATGAATACGTTATGGACGCTTTGATGACAACGGCTACTTCGGTAGACGGACGACCACGTGACTATTTCGCAACCGGGACAAAAACGTTCCTTCGCAAACTAGGACGTATAAAAGGCACTCATGGACGGTCGAAGCAAATGCCTTAACTCATGTAGAACGGTTGAATACATAATAATCGCGTGGGAAACGGATGCCCTAGGGCAGACGGACAAATGACGGCAGGACGGTTTAAGAGCGGAAGGACAAAGGTTGCCGGACGGATTTATGTTTCGACGGATGGTTTTCTAGAGCCGGACGGTTTATGAAAAGGGCTACGACGGTAGTTCTCACCGCGTTGTCTTTGTGACATTCGCGACAAGTTTGACTGGTTGATCACCCCTATGTGTATGGCCAATAAATGTTCTCTCCAAGTAAGAATGTATGTACATATGTATATACTGAATATGAATGTTATGAGAGAACAGTAAAACAAAGAATATGATAAGCACGAATATTACATATATTATATATACATACATATAATACTCATGATAAGATAAATACTATGTATGATTGTCTTTAAACTAGAACTCACCAGCGTTAGCTGACTTTTAGTATACATTTCAGGTAAAGAAAGGAAGGGTCGTGCAAAGGCGTGATGGTTACCCGGCAAGCGACTGACATCCCACTCTTGATTGTTAATTAAAAATGTTGTGTTTTTAATTATTAAGACTTTCGCTGTTATGTTATGTATTGAATGATGTTTGTTTTCGCTACTCTCGAATGTTTTAATTTAAGTTCAGTATTTATGACTATGTTTATGAGTAAATCCAACAAGTGAGGTTACCCGGGAAAGGGGCATTACAAGTTGGTATCAGAGCAATAGTTTGATAGATTCAGACATCCCTAAATGTCTGGACTCAAACTGATTATGGGTCAAACGCACGGATGTCAGTATGGGTAACCAACGCCAACGCCAGCACGGTAAGTAAGTACTAAAGTTAATGCACTTGGATAAGAATAGATACCTTAACTTATAACAAATAGATGTTAATGTCACAACCGATTTGAAGAGTTTTGAACCCGAAAAGCAATGTAAATTAGTAATCACAAACCGGTCACTGTAATTAAAAATTTACCTTGCTCGTACTGTTCTAAAACTATTATCTGAAGGAATGGCATTGATGTATTCCCTTTATAACTATCAGGAAACTAGGAATTATGGTTGGTGGAGGAAGAACAGGACGCCGAGGCGGTCGCACTGGCCTAGTCGGTAGACCTCCATTGAATCAAAGACATGAAGAGGAAGAGAGTGTGCATGCAGAACACACTGAGAGTGTGCACGAAACAGAAGTGACCCCAACTGGGGACGACAATCAAGGGCCTCTACAGTTGGAACCCGAGGTCAGGGATGCTATTGCCCGCGAAGTTGTACTCACTCTGAAGAAAGTATTGCCTGATCTACTATCCGAGGCATTAAAGAAAAGTAGATAGGAGGATGAAGGAGACCATGAAGAGAGAGTGTATGACAGTGATGGGGATGAGGTAAAGGTGGGATCAAGCAATCGTGGGTGTACTTACAAAGGTTTCAAGGACGGTGACCCACCCAAGTTCGATGGGAACAAGGATTCAGTGGCTACATTCGAATGGATTGAGAGGATGAACACTGTAGTCAACATCAACGAGTGTCGACCGGACCAGGCTGTTAAGTATGTTGCCCATTCTTTCACCAATGAGGCACTAAGTTGGTGGAGGAACATTCAGAGGACAAAGTCGCCAAACGCTCTTGCCAGAATGACATGGGAAGACTTGAAGAAGCTGATAATCCAAAAGTTCTGTCCCCAGAACGAAATTGATCGAGTGGAAAATGAATTCCTAAACTTCAAGGCTGGCAACAAGACACATCGCCAGTATACTTCCAGGTTCAATGAACTAGCCCAATTGGTACCCCTCCTGGTGGAGACAGAAGAACGAATGATTAAGTACTATGTAAAGGGCCTACCTCAAAGGGTCCGTGTTCATGTAAAAGTTAATCTACCATCGACCTTCGAGTCGGTAGTCAACCTGTCTGGAATCGTCTATGACGATTATGCTAATGAGGACACAGCTCCCGAAGCTACAAAACGGAAATGGGAGAACTCGTTTAAAGGAAATGGAAAGGGAAACTACACCGCTGAGGCGAAGAAGCCTAGGGCAGAAGGGTATGAAGTTTGTAAGAGATGCTCAAAGAAACACCAAGGCGAATGTCTTGTTGGCTCAACCATGTGTTATAAATGCAGGAGGCCGGGGCACTACTCTTGAGATTGTTTGAAGGACGTCAAGTGCCAAAGCTGTGGAAGATATGGACACCAGAATAGGGATTGCAGGAAAACCAGACAATTCGGTTCGGGAAAGGAAAAGGAAGCTGAAAAGGAACAACCAAAGGCGAGGACTCGAGCCTACGCCCTGACTGAGGAGGAAGCAAGGGGAAGCCCTGATGTTGTGTCAGGTACGTTCCTAGTTAATGATGAACATGCTGCTATTTTATTTGACTCTGGTGCTAGTAAAAGCTTTATATCCAATGCATTTAGTCGTAAACTAGATTGCACTATCAACACCATAGTAAAGGCCTTTAGCGTACAAACTGCCGTTGGTAAAAATTCGGAAGTATTCCAAGTAACAGAGGATTGCATCATAGAAATAAAGGGCCATGAGTTTCCTTCTAGATTATTCCTTCTCACCTTAGGAGGATTCGATATAGTATTTGGTATGGATTGGCTAGCTGCCAACGAAGCTCAAATCATATGTAAACGTAAGAGGATACACCTCAAAGCTCCTAGCGGCAGTCCAGTTACGGTTTATGGGGATTGGAATTGCACGATGCCAAACGTCATCTCGATGATCAAGGCCGAAAGTTACATGAGGCGCGGTTGCGAAGCTTATCTGGCGTATGTTATTGACGATAGAATGAAAACGAAAGAAATCAAGAATGTACCCGTGGTGTGCAACTTTCCGGGAGTATTCCCTGAGGATCTACCTGGGTTGCCACCCGATCAGGAAATAGAATTTCAGATTGACTTACTGCCAGGAGCTGAGCCCGTTACCAAAGTCCCCTACCGATTGGCTCCATCAGAAGTGAAAGAATTGATGTCCCCCAACTAGAGGAATTAATAGAAAAAGGATTTATCAGACCGAGTGTTTTACCATGGGGAGCTCCGGTACTATTTGTAAAGAAGAAGGACGACAACATGCGCATGTGCATTGACTACCGCGAATTGAACAAGAGGACAGTAAAGAACAAATACCCACTGCCTAGAATAGACGGCCTTTTTGATCAACTGCAAGGTGCGAGTTGGTTCTCAAAGATCGATCTTAGGTCGGGTTACCATCAGTTGAAAGTAAGAGAGGAAGATGTACCAAAGACCGCGTTTCGCACGCGTTATGGACATTATGAGTTTCTCGTGATGTCCTTCGGATTGACCAATGCGCCAGCAGCGTTCATGGATTTGATGAATAGAGTATGTCGACCAATGTTGGATCGATCAGTGATAGTTTTTATAGATGACATACTGGTATATTCGAAAAGCGAGGGTGATCACCACTGCCACCTAAGAGAGGTTCTGGAGGTGCTAAAGCAGGAAAAATTGTACGCAAATTTCTCTAAATGCGCATTCTGGTTTAGGGAAGTCCAATTCCTAGGTCATGTCATAAACCCAAACGACATTATGGTGGATCCTGCAAAGATCAAAACCATAAAAGGTTGGAACATCCCGAAAAAGCCAACAGAGATACGAAGTTTTCTGGTATTGGCAGGATACTATCGGAGATTCATTCAGGATTTCTCGACAATAGCCTCGCCGCTGACGAAGCTAACACGTAAGGAAGTAAAGTACAAATGGGGTCCAAACCAAAACAATGCGTTTGAGGAACTTAAGACATGATTAACCTAAGCTCCAGTCTTGGCACTACGTGAGGGAAATGAAGACTTGGTAGTGTACTCTGACGCTTCGGGTCAGGGTTTAGGTTGCGTACTTATGCAACGAGGAAAGGTAATTGCTTATGCCTCGCGACAACTAAAGATTCATGAGGTTAACTACCCAACTCACGTTATAGAGTTGGCGGCAGTAGTTTTCGCGTTGAAAATATGGAGCCACTATCTGTATGGAGTTAAATGCACCATCTACTCCGATCACAAAAGCCTGAAGTACTTTTTCGAACAAAAAGAATTAAACATGAGACAAAGGAGGTGGTTAGAGCTACTGAAGGACTATGATTGTGAGATATTGTACCATCGAGGCAAGGCAAACGTAGTGGCTGACGCTTTAAGCAGAAAGGAAGAATCAGAACCTATCCGAATCAAAGCGTGTCAGCTGATTATTACGCCTGATTTGATGAGTGGAATATCAAAGGCACGAGATGAAGCACTATCAGAAAGAAATATAAAACGGCAAAGAATAGTAGGACAACAAGGAAATTTGGATGCAAATGCATACGGTGCACGAACTAGGTTTTGCCGGATGTGGATACCTAAGATTGGCGAGCTTAGAGCCAAAATACTCGATGAGGCCCATAAGTCTCGCTATTCCATCCACCCCGGGACAAACAAAATGTATCAAGACTTGAAGAAAGAGTACCGGTGGCCCGGCATGAAGAATGATGTGACTGAGTACGTGAACAAGTGCTTAACGTGTTCACTAGTTAAGGCCGAGCACCAGAAACCATGCGGTAAAATGCAACCTTTACCAATACCGGAATGGAAATGGTAGGAGATCACGATGGACTTCATTACCAAGCTACCGCGAACAGCTAAAGGCAATGATACCATTTGGGTGATCGCCGACCGCCGACCGCTTGACGAAAAGTGCTCACTTCTTGCCAATACGTGAGACTTCTTCGTTAGAAAGACTAGCAGAAATATTTATCAAGGAAGTTGTGAGCAGACATGGTATGCCGCTGTCGATTGTGTCCGACAGGGATACTAGATTCACGTCAAGGTTTTGGAAGAAATTCAACGAAGCAATGGGCACTAGACTGAACATCAGCACCGCTTACCACCCCCAAACCGATGGACAATCGGAAAGGACCATTCAGGCCTTGGAGGACATGCTCCGGGCCTGTATAATTGACTTCGGTGGGAGCTGGGACAGCCATCTACCATTGGCAGAATTTTCATATAACAACAACTATCACTCAACTATTGGCATGCCGCCATTTGAAATGTTGTATGGGAGGAGATGTAGGACCCCAGTTTGTTGGGGGGAAATTGGACAAAAGGATTTTGCAAGTAAGTGGTCAAAGCTACTTCCGAGAAGTTCGATCAAATCAAGGCTCGAATGAAAGCCGCAAAAGACAGACATAAATCATACGGGGATAAGAGAAGAAGGGATTTAGAGTTTCAAGTGGGGGACATGGTACTGTTAAAGGTATCACCATGGAAAGGAATCATTCGATTCAGAAAACGTGGCAAACTAAGTCCGAGGTTTGTCGGACCTTTCAAGATTTTAGCGAGAGTGGGTCAAGTTACTTACAGACTCGACCTACCCGTTGAGCTTAGTGGAATACACCTTACGTTCCACGTGTCGCACTTACGCAAGTGCCTAGCTGACGACACAGCTCACATACCTTACGGCGAGATCGAAGTGGATAACAGTCTAAATTATGTGCAGGAACCAATAGCCATTATTGACCGAGCTGAGAAACGACTACGCAATAAGTCGATTCATCTAGTTAAAGTACAATGGAAGCACAGAAAAGGGTCAGAAGCGACGTGGGAGAAAGAAGACGAGATGAGGGGACTATACCCTCAATTGTTTAACGTATAAACGGTTTCGAGGACGAAACCCCTTTAAGGAGGGTAGACTTTTAACATCCCAAAATAGTAAATAAATAATAACGCAATAGAGGTTTAACCGTAAAAAAATGAAAGGGAAATGGATGGGCTTGGGCAAGGCACCAACGGGCCGGGGGAAGCCCAAGTATATAAAGGTCAAGACAGCATTAGACTCTCATTTCTTCCACAACTTGCAATCTAGAGAGAGAAAGGAGAGCTCGGGTCTAGAGAGAGAAAGTTGACGGATCGACCCGAAATTGAAGGAGCACGTTACTGCTGAGCTCGTGAGCAAAACCTTCGAATCAGAATTCCAATCCAGGTAACGATTCGACCTTAAACTGAGTTTTTGTTCGTTTTAGGGTTTTTCTAGTTTTAGCTAAATAGGAGACGTTTTTATGGATGAAACTTGAAAATAAGCTTAGAACTAGCATCTAGAATGAAAACCGCACATTTTGATCAAAGAAAATTGTAAGATTGGCATGATCAGGTTTGCATGCAAGAATTTCGGACTTGTTCAGGAAACAGGTCTTGTGTACTTATCAAGTACGCAAGAAGGATGTCCTGCGTACTTATCAAGTAGTACTTATCAAGTACGCAAGAAGGATGTCATGGGTACTTATCAAGTACGCAGGAGGAAGATCCTGCGTGCTTACGCAGGAAGAATGTTCTGCGCACTTGTCAAGTACGCATGAACCAGGCCCTGCGCACTTGCTAAGTGCGCAGGCATCAGGCTATTTAGTGAAGTCTGTATGATCGCCTAATTCAGTATGATTAAACCGTTAGAGTCGGGATTGGGTCTGATGTGTACGTAACTACCTAATTCAGATCGTACGTGACGTTGTTGGGCCTTTGTTCAGGACAACCAAGACTAGCTTATCAGGTGAGTTCTATGTGCCCCTTCTATATTATGTGCAAATCATTTTAAATGTTTTGGGGCTGAAGTGTATACACTAAATGAATAAATGCTATGAATGTCAATGTGATCATACGTGGTATACAAATATATATATACCTATATATGAAAATGAATTATGAACCAAGAATGAAATGTATGATTATATAGAATGAATGAAGAATGACGTAATGTGAATGAATGAAATCTTGCTTTATATTTTATATATTGCATGTTATGAATGTATGAATACGTTATGGACGCTTCGATGACAACGGCTACTTCGGTAGACGGACGACCACGTGACTATTTTACAACCAGGACAAAAACGTTCCTTCGCAAGCTAGGACGTATAAAAGGCACTCATGGACGGTCGAAGCAAATGCCTTAACTCATGTAGAACAGTTGCATACATAATAGTCGCGTGGGAAACGGATGCCCTAGGGCAGACGGACAAATGACGGACTACGACGGTAGGACGGTTTAAGAGCGAACAAAGGTTGCCGGACGGATTTATGTTTCGACGGACGGTTTTCTAGAGCCGGACGGTTTATGAAAAGGGCTACGACGGTAGTTCTCACTGCGTTGTCTTTGTGACATTCGTGACAAGTATGACGGGTTGATCACCCCTATGTGTATGGCCAAAATACGTTCTCCCCAAGTAAGAATGTATGTACAAATGTATATACTCAATATGAATGTTACAAGAGAACAACAAAGCAAAGAATATGATAAGCACGAATATTACGTATATTATATATACATACATATAATACTCATGATAAGATAAATACTATGTATGATTGTCTTTAAACTAGAACTCACCAGCGTTAGCTGACTTTTAGTATACATTTCAGGTAAAGAAAGGAAGGGTCGTGCGAAGGCGTGATGGTTACCCGGCAAGTGACTGACGTCCCACTCTTGATTGTTAATTAAAAATGTTGTGTTTTTAATTATTAAGACTTTCGCGGTTATGTTATGTATTGAATGATGTTTGTTTTCACTATTTCGAATGTTTTAATTTAAGTTCAGTATTTATGACTATGTTTATGAGTAAATCCAACAAGTGAGGTTACCCGGGAAAGGGGCCTTACAATAAAGTTGTGTTTTGACTAAGGTCAACTTCCATTCCTAAAATTATAGCCTTTTTTAATTATGTTTTTCAACTTTTATCTAATATTAGAGCTAATAGTTTTTTCCTAAATTTTTTTTCCTAGAGCCTTTATTCCTATAACTATTAATCGTGTGTGGACAAAGTGTTTATCAGATTGTTTGATTTTTTGTATTGTTTCTAGTGAAATTAAATCTACTGTTACCGTTTTGTCCTCTACTCTTAGACTTTCTTCTCTGCTGCTTTGTACCATATGTTGATTTCCATGATTCATGTATATTTCGTCCTAAATCTCCGGGTAACTTTATAAAGAATTTATCACATAAACTATCTTCCATTGCTTGTCCTGTTTGTGATAGAAGCCTGGTGAAATCTAATGTGAATTAATTTATATATTTCATGTCGGCTATGCTTAACTGTTCAAGGTTTCTAATGGTTGTATCTTGTATTAGGCTTCTATTTTTGGCTGGGTCTACTCCTAGAATAAGAGTTCTAATTTGCGATGAAAATTATATGGGTTATCACCTAAAGATTTTAATGTGTTTATCCTGTCTGGATCCTGTGTTTTTTTACTTTGCCAAATACCTATAGCTATTGGCCCTAATGTAGTTTCTAAGTAGGCAAACATGTCCATACTGTATTTTTTTTTTGTTTCCCACATCCGAACTGTATTTTGTTCCCATGTTAAGATTTCATATGCCCAAATTTGTAGTTTTTGTTTTTCTAATAGCAACATAACTCCACTATATATGTGTCCTATTGGTAACCTACTGCCTTTGCGTATGTAGTTAGATTCTTGTTGGTAACTTATGGTAGGGGGAAACCGTGGTTCTCTTCCTATTGCTTCATTTGAAGATTCACCTTCAGTTTGGTTCCACCTTACTCTTTTTAATGGATTTTTCATATCTTGGTCCATAAAAGATTGTTCTTGTTTATAGAATTCTGCTAACATAGTTTTACCTTGTAAAATGTCTTCAACTAGTGGTAAATTATAATAATTTTGTAGTTTTTTATAACTTTTTCATAAGTCATTCCTAACTCTGTTATACAATCTATTATCATATTATCTACTTCTTTTTGTATGTTTATTTCGGTGAATTTTCTGTCTATGATTTGTTCTATGGTTTTATTTGTTTCTTCTATTTTAAAGGCTGTTAATTTATCTTCTTCAAAATCGTCTAAATAGTCTATTATGCTATAATCTGCTACTTCTTGTTCGAAACGTAAGAATTCTGTGCATATTTCTTCATCTTCTGTTTTTGTATCATAGATGGGATCCTCGTCACTATTTGTTTCTATGTTCATAAAATTGTTTTCTATAGTAGCTTCTTTGTTGTTTTCTTCATTTATATTATTTTTATGTTCAAAATCTACGAATCGTATACTTTGTAATCCATCTAATCCTTCATAGATAAGACTTCTTTTTGGTACTAAGACTACGTTTTCATTTTCTTGTAATTCATTTATATCCCATTATAATCCTGCCAATTCTTCAGGATTTATTGTTACTGGTTCTATCATTTGTATAGATTTTGATGATATTGTTTGTACAATTCCTTCTATATTTACTTTATATTTCATGCCTGATCTGTTGCTAGCTTTACCTAACATTCGTATGCTTATAACTATGTTATTTCCTTCATAATTTTCATAACCTTTAGTTTGTAAGGCTATCTTAAGATTTTGTAAATCTTTAATATCTTTTAAGATTCCTGATGTACGGTAGAATAAAGCTGTGTTTTGACTAAGGTCAACTTCCATTCCTGAAATTATAGCATTTTTTAATTCTGTTTTCCTACTTTTATCTAATATTAGAGCTAATAGTTTTGTTCCTAAATTTTTTCTTCATAGAGCCTTTATTCCTATAACTATTAATCGTGTGTGGACTAAGTGTTACCAGATTGTTCGATTTTTTGTATTGTTTCTGGTGAAATTAAATCTACTGTTACCGTTTTGTTTACTACTCTTAGACTTTCTTCTCCGCTGCTTCGTATTAATGTTGTATTGATGTTTAGGATTCCTGTTTGATATAATATTCTTGGATTTAAAATGTCAAGTTGATGTTGATAGTATAAACTTATATTTCTATCAAGATCTATTTTTTCTCTAATTGTACTGTATGTGTTGTACTATTAGATCCTGAACCTCTTCTAACTATTCTATTTAGGAAAGTATCAGATGTTATAGTATCTTGTATATTATTTATAGAGTTTCTTGCTTCTTGTAACATTCTTGCTCTTCCTAAGAAACTTCTATTAATCATTTTCTTGGTTGTCAATGTTTATAAGGTTTAAGTTGTCAATTAATTTTTATATATTCTAAGCTTAACTTATTTATGGCTTCAGTAACTTTGTTTATGTCGTTATTTAATTCTTGTTTTTCTAAGTTATTTTTTCTAATTTCTTTTAATTCTTTAAGGATTTGAATGTTTTGATCTTTAATATAGTCTAAATTTTATATAGTTTTTCAGGGAACAAAAATCAGAATTTTCAACAAATGGGAAACAGTTGCAAAATTTATAGTGTCCAAATCCCATCTACAAAGGTTTTTATAATTTCACAGAAGCATTAAAAACAGCCGGATAACATTTTGGAACAAACACTTTGTATGATTTCTGTTGTGTTATTATACCTAAGCGTTAGGAATGTATATATGTGCTTACTGAGTGTTATAAAGTTTTTTTGTTAATATGATGGCTCCATTTAGTCTTAGTAAGAATTTTAATCCTAGAACAAAGTCTTTGGATTTTATATGTTAAGGGTTTATGTTTATTTGTGGTATTTCGTATTTTGTACTGTAGTTTTTTTGAGAAGTCTAAAAATTGTATTCCTAATGGTTCTAGATAGTGTATGATTGAGATTAATCTATCTTCACTTGTTCTACTTACTAATTGATAAGTTAATTTTTTATGATATTCTATTGGAGCTATACTATGTGATATCAAGCTCTTAGTGGCTCATGTATCTACTAATGCTGTTAAACCGATAAATTTATTATGGTCTAACCACAATCTACACTGTATGTTTATCTGTCTGTTCATCTTCAGATGATATACTCATCGGAGAAGCAGTCTTTCTAGAATGTATAATCTTTGCTTTTCCATCCGGAAAAAATAACTTATTAATATTTCGAGATAACATATCAGCTATCCCATTATTCTTTCCTTTGATATGTTCAAAATTTATATGATATCCTTGATCTTGTATAGTATTTTGTAAGTTAACCCATCTTGTTCTATTTATTTTTTTTACTTTGGTCATTCTTTACAAATTTCATAATTGCTTCACAATCTGTTCTAACTGTAAACTCGTTATGTAAATAGATTTTAATTTTTTAACCTACTCCTGAGCTTTGATTATTTGTTCAGGATTGGTTTTTGTAACTTCAGAAAAGGTTTGAACGTCTTCTGGCTCAATGTAAAAATTGTTTGTTCCAAAATGTTCTCTGGATGTTTTCAATGCTTCTGCAAAATTATAAAAACCTTTGTAGATGAGATTTGGACACTGTATAAATTTTGCATCTGTTTCCCATTTGTTGAAAATTCTGATTTTTGTTCCCCGAAAAACTATACAGTGAGTAAATTTGGATTGCAGTTTTTTGGGAAATTTTGAGCTCTGTTCAAGAAAGTAGATGCTTAAAGCATTTAAAACCTGTACTTTAAATGTTGAGGCCTGTGGCATGGTTTGAATATGCCAAAGGTTGTCTAACAAGCATTGCTGCTTATCTGTTAGTTTCATTCCAACAATTGGACGAAACTTTGTGTTTGAGTCATTGCATTGTTGTAAACCACATTTTCCAAATGTAATGACCGAGCTTTGTGTAAAGTATGCATCAACCCTTTGTTTAGTATGTATATTTTTTGGTCTTGGATTAATAGGACCCTGGCTGTTTACTGGGTTATAATACCGTAGAACAGTGTCTAACCCAGTAATTGATGCTGGTAACTTTCTAGAGCTTTGTATTTTGTCTTCCTTTATAGCTTAGCTTATAAGCTTTTCTGTCTATTCATCTTCAGATGATATATTCATCGGAGAAATAGTCTTTCAAGGATGTATAATCTTTGCTTTTTCCTTTATCTTTCTTTTCCATCCGGAAAAAATAACTTATTAATATTTCGAGATAACATATCGGCTATCCCATTATTCTTTCTTTTGATATGTTCAAAATTTATATGATATCCTTGATCTAATATAGTATTTTGTAAGTTAACCCATCTTGTCCTATTTATTTTTTTACTTTGGTCATTCTTTATAAATTTCATAATTGCTTCACAATCTGTTCTAACTGTAAACTCGTTATGTAAATAGATTTTAAAATTTTCCAGCGCATTGATTAATGCTTGTATTTCAATATCTATGCTTGTCCAATTAGTTTTGTTTTGAAAATTTCCACTATATGTTTACAGCCAGTCATTAACAAGTTTCCAGAATTTGAACACATTATTTCACAAAAAGTCTGTTCAGAATTTTCAATAATTCTATACGAATTACAACAAAAAATTATTGATCTTGCGTTTCAAGATACACCGAACGCAGGAATTAGAATAGTAGAAAGAACAAATGACGAAGGAGAATGAACGGGACTCCTTCTTCTACAGATCAGCTTCCCTACACATATGTCTGATGATCAAATTGTTCAATTTTACCACCATGGTATAGACTTTATCGAGTTCAGACTAAATAAAAGACAGAAAATCTCCTTGACCGACTAGGAGAAAAAATTACAATGATCACAGGAAATATTGCTTTTCATTCAAAAATCCCCACAGTTGGTTGTAAAATTTTCTCACAATTTCCCTATGCATCAGAATACACATACATACCAGCTAGAAAAAGGATTTTTGTTGATCACAGATCAAATACACAAAGCCTTTTTTCTTCAGCCTTTTCATACAAAAACCATTTACAACATCTTGTAGTCAATCCAAATCCAGATTTTGCCAACATTACATGGTTAACAGAAAGGGATACCAAGAAACAAGCTTTCGAATTATTTATCAAAAAAATCAAGAAACCCCTCAGTTACCTAGCCATTTTCACCGGGAAAGATTCAAGTTATTAGGAGAAGGCCACTATATATAGATTTACTCCGATCTAAACTGGAGTATGCTCTTACCATTCGTAGGTGAAGGAGATACGCTAGAATTAGACCATATTATTAACTTAGAAGAAAGTGAAGATACATATGAAGATCCACGAACATCACCGTTTATCGACAACACGTAAAGGAACACCACCGTGAGCAAGGAATACAGTTGGATGTTGTTCTAACACAAAGAATAAACAAGGAACATCCATTGGAGAATATGATTGGCCAAGTTCAGCAAGGGGTTCTGTGACAATCCGACTTTCCTAGTTAATTCCGTTAAATATTTTGTTAAACCCTAACCAAGTTAACTCAATTTCAAACCCCAGGGACTGTTTTTGTCATTGTTTGATTTAAAACTGCAGGGACTAGTTACGTAATTACTCTAAACTCACTCTGTTGACTTTATGAAGTCAAAATTCAGAAACATTGTTCTTGTTGACCTCTCAAAGGTCAAAATTCAATTGAATTTGTTCCTGTTGACTTTTAAGAAGTCAAACTCAGCATCCTTGATTCAAACTGGCAAATTGTAACCGAAATTGGTTTGATTGTCTATCTGAATTCGCACGATCATGGCATTAACAGTCGTAACTATGCAATTAACCTCAATCATTGTCGAATTAAACCACTTGATGACTAAATTAAGTCGTAACCGTCAACCTCTTAACGAATATCATCAAATTCGAAGGATTCATGTATTATTCTTACGAATTGAGCGTACGCACACCTTAGTCGCATCAGTTAGAACCTGCTACACTACTTATCTTAATCGGAGAACCTGTCCAAGTTGCCGGAGATCGAACTCGTTAGCGTCGGAGCAAGTTTTAGTCGGGAACCTTCAATTCATATCGCATTCTGGTAATAAATCTCATCCATAGCTTTGTTTTTATTCATGGATTGAAAACCCTATGCTAATTGGGGTTTATAACATCAACCCGATCAAGATCGAATTCTAGGGTTATTATCATTTTCGGTTTAATTGAACCCTACCTTAAAACGTGTTTAAATCCAATTAACTTATATCGTTAGACGCGTAATCATCTGTGTAGTGAAAGCCCTATATCAATTTAATCTCAGAAACATCGAATCTGTCATGATCCTAATCTAGGGTTCTTCATAAAAATGACTTGGGGGTTTCGACCCCAAACCCAATATCAATCAAATTAAACTACAAGGATAGATTCTAAATACCTTGTTCTGTAAAAGCCCCATGGATTCATCAAATTGTACTATCAGCTTTTATCAAATTGATTTTGAGTTCATATCTAGGGTTCCGACTCTTGAATCTGGAATTAAACAAACCTAAACACGTTTATTTCACAATTAAACTCAACCCCAGACTAGCCTATACTCGACTTGCAAAACCCCTATGACTTTTGGATCGATCGTTACCGATTTTGTGTGTTTGCGACTGGGATCGATCGCGGCTATGAATGGGGGAGGGAGTTCTCGGGAGTTTTTGATTAAAGCCCATCCATTTCGTTTCCTGTATGCGATGACCCTAACGGGCGTAGGCTTTGGTGTGTGGGGGAGGAGACTCGGGTTCGATCCCTCCACCCCTTTTTTTTTCTTTTTAAATCAATTTTAAACCATTAATTTTAATATAAAAACTTACCCCATGTTATTATAATAATATATTATGATGTTTTAGCCTCGTATACTACCCCTAGGCTCGTTTTTAAAATTATAACCTATTTTCACTCATAAAATAATATATTTTTATTATTTTCAAACCACAACTTAAAATGAAATAATATTTTAGTATTATTTAGCATCGTGACCTCAATTAAAAATAATATTTTTATATTATTTTTGCCACAATTGTAAACGTTTAAGATTTATAAATAATATATTTATGTATATTATTTACTCTTTTTATTACCTCGAATAAAAATAATATATTTATTATTTTTGCGACAAATGATTATTTGGTTAAACCTACGAACTTAAAAATAATATATTAAATTATATTATTTTCCTAACTTTTGTAAACGACTCGAACGTACGAAATTATTTATTTATATGTTATTCGTTATTATCGTGCGACGCATAATACTTTAATCTTAATTATTATATTAAGAATTCTCATTCTCGTGGACACGTTCGTCTACTCTCTGATCGTTAGAGCGCTTCTTTTAGGACGTTTAACATTCCGTGTCATCGTCACATATCCCTAATAAGTTATGTTGTAATTCTAGGGCATTTGTGAGCCGTGTCGAGCTAACGCTTGAGATTTCAGTCTCGTACTTGTGTGATACTACCTACTACGCAACACATGTGAGTTTCATGACCCCTTTTTACTTGTTTTCCTATTGGGGGAGAAACATGCTTACACACAAACATCATTTTACTTGTTTTCCCGTTGGGGAGAAACATGCATACACACAAACGGTATTTTACTTATTTTCCCGTTAGGGGAGAAACATACATACAAACGAATATCATTTTACTTATTTCCGTTGGGGAGAAACATGTGTACAAACAAACATCATTTTACATGTTTTTCCCATTGGAGGAGAAACATGCGTACGAACAGACATCCGTTACTTGTCTTCCAGCCAGGGAGACACACACACAAACAGACATAGATCACATAGTATTTCACTACCACTTGTGTACTTAAGCGTAAACTCTATCATGAAAGTCCTCACATCGATCCGTTTAAATATGAAGAACATCGAGGTATGTTGAGTAGTACTACTGGGTTTGACAAACCCCACCTGCGTTAGTCACGCTAACTCGATTAGAGGTCGAACGGGTGTAATATTGACCTAAACATGCACCATGGTTGATAGACCTAGTGGGAGGCATTGTGACATCCCTGATATATGCCTGATCCTATAATCCTACCTTGTAACCTTGATTGATTTATTATACAATGAACATTTTTATGCTTCATATCACTTGTGATATCATTTCATTTCAAATTTCCAAGTCTAGTCTAAAGCGAGTATTCTATTGCGCATAGAACGGCTTGCGCATTATATTTTGATTCTATATCTGATTCTGGTATTCATTCTTAATCTTGCTACTTATAGTAGCTTTGGATGCCTTAGACTCTAACCTAATAAAAACAGTTCAAGTTTGTAACTTCGTTTGACTAAAATATAATTTCAAGGGTAAAAGTTACACATACGTAAATTTCAGGTTTTCTTTTGTAACGTCTTCGAAATCTGGTTAATTTTTGTAAATTCAATCATATATCATTATTATGAATATAATTTTTGAAATTTTAAGTTTATATAGTATTATTTATTATTTAAATTAATAAAATCAATTAATTCCTTTAAACTTATCCAAAATAAATTAAAACCATTATTTTTATTCTTAAATCCTATCCTAATCCATTCCATCCATTAACTAACTAACTTTGAACTCAATCCTATCATCCATATCCTTAAAATTTCGTGAACTAACCCCTATATCCATTATTCAAAAGTTTTATAAAAAAATTCTAAGATTTATAAACCTATGTTTATCACCTTTGTTATCCTAATAAAAAAACCTAACCAACTTTTTCCCTTTTTCCTCTCAAACCCACCCTATAAACAGAGCCTTAAACCTCATTCATTCTTCACACCTCAACAATCCTCTAGGGCTCTCTAGCAACTAAAGGTTGTTCTTCTCATCTTTTAAAAGATTCTAGCTTAAATCCTTCTATTCTAAGTAAGTTCTTCTTATGTTCTTGCTTGTTCATACTTTTCTTTTCAAAAATTCCTCATAACTAGCTAGATCTATGATTCCCTAGCATGTTTATGTTATAATAATAGAGCTATCGAAGATCAAATGCCCTATTTTAATTAAACTTGTTCAAACTTTTATTTAAAAACTTGGTTTTGATCTTTCTTGTTCCTTTCAATTTCAAAAATCATGTTTTTACTAAAACTCCTTATCTTCAAATTAAACCCCTCTAATAATTAACTTATTTCATTTCTATCTTTACTAAACTTATATTTTCACTTTAGCCCTTATACTTTCCAAACTTACCAAACAAACCCTAAACTTGGTCAAGTATACAAATAGGGTAACTTTCAAACCAGTATATAGTTATCTGACAAACATTAAAGTTCTGGCTAGGAAAAGACGGGGTTTCGATCCAACCAACTTTTCCTAGAAACTTTTATGTTGGAGGTACTACTCTGGAATGATAACCACTCTAGTGTATAATAACCACTTTCAACTAATTACATTGTCAACCCCTCGACTATCCTTAACTTGTTTCTAACGTAACAAACTTAACTTAGGGAGTCGTTAAGGCATTCGATCCAAGTTACTACATGTTCAAGTTCAACCCTTTCATTTGCAAGGTGAGTTCATAGCCCCTTTTACTTTTTATCTTTGGGGTGGAAAACATGCTCGTATATCAAAGGTTGTACAAACTATATCAAACTCAAATACTACTTTTGTAATTTCAATAACAACTTTCTATACTTGTAAACTTAAACGGTTTTATACACACTCTACAACCATTAACTTGGGATAAGCCAACGGGAGTAAGTCATAGATCTATGGGCCTGACATGCCGATCTAGTTCTTTGAGTTGACGAGATACGATATCAACTTGAGACTAGATATACAGAAACTGCAAAACTTGTTATTCATGCTATATCAATTCTATGGGAACCCAATCTTGTCATTAGGTTTGGTTGAATCGATGTATAAAAGTTTGTTTACTTGTTATTGAATCTTGTTTATGAATTACAAAAATCTTCATTATCTATACTATGTAATTACTTAAACCTATGTTTTCACCGGCTTTATAGCTGACATATTTTAGCATGTTTTTCAGGTACTAATAACTAGGTTGCTGTTACAGTCACGCTAGGACTTCGAGACTTGGCTCTAGGAGATTTAGCTATTTATAAAGTTTAATAAAGACTATTTGTTTATCTATTTTGTTTGGTTGTGTGTTTTTAAAACAATGTAATGCAATTATTCGGTTAATTTAATAGTATTTCTTTTAATCATTGTGATGATTTCAATTCGTCACCCCTCGCATAAATTCCGCCATTGGTGGGGGTGTGACAGACATTCAAACATAAACAGTCAGTTTACGGTTGCGAGCGCTTAGAGTAACTTGTACATTGTCTAGCTAGCAATAGGTGTGACTTACGTATGTGGATCCTGCAAACACACAACAGTTTATTTACTTACAAACATGTGAACTCACCAACCTCGTGTTGATACTTTTTCTTACATGTTTCTCAGGTCTCTAAGGTACAGGTTGCACACCTAGGACATGCATGGAGTCCTACTGTCATTGCATTCTTATGCAAACATTTAAAACAATTCATTTGTTTTACTACCCTAAATTTAGGCGCGTTTCTTTTGCGCATTAACTTTTGACATAAACCGCTTCCGAATTTAACTCTGAACTTTATGACATTTCATTTATGTCCCATATAGTGTCGTTTGATGTAACTGATGTCTGAAATTCTGGTTTGTCACACGCCAAACGGTGAATCTCCGTTAGTGAAATTTAGGGGTGTGACAGGTTCAAACACGAAGCAAAACTCATGAGGCCAATATATGTCTGTATTCTTGCTTTCTATCTCAAGTAGAACCAAAGAAGATAGATGAAGCTTTGCAACATAGCAATTGGATTGAAGCAATGCAGGAAGAGTTGCTGCAATTCAAGAGACAAGTAGTGTGGACCCTGGTTGATCTTCCACCTGGTCAAACTGTTATTGGCACAAGATGGGTGTTTAGGAATAAGAAAGATGAGAAAGGAATTGTAGTCAAGAACAAAGCCTGACTTGTAGCTCAAGGCTACACTCAGGAAGAGGGAATTGACTATGATGAAGTCTTTGCTCCTGTTTCCAGACTGGAGGCTATCCGAATCTTCCTAGCATATGCTGCATCCAAGAGCTTTATAGTCTATCAAATGGATGTCAAGAGTGCTTTTTTGAATGGGAAGATTGGTGAGGAAGTCTATGTCAGACAACCTCCGGGCTTTGTAGATCCTACACATCCTAACAAAGTGTTTAAACTAGACAAAGCTCTCTATGGCTTACATCAAGCTCCTAGAGCATGGTATGAAACCTTGTCAGGATATCTAATCAGCAACAACTTTAGAAGAGGTGCCATTGATCAGACCTTGTTCATCAAAGATGAAGGGGGAGAAATCCTACTTGTATAAATCTATGTTGATGACATCATCTTTGGATCAACAAGGAAGAAGCTATGCAAAGACTTTGAGGTCCTGATGCACTCAAAGTTTGAAATGAGTTCAATGGATGAACTAAATTTCTTCTTGGGTCTCCAAGTAAAAAAAGTTCCAAATGGAATCTTCATCAGTCAATCTAAATATGTCAAGAGCATTTTGAAAAGATTCAAGCTGGCTGACTGCTCTGCTGCAAGAACTCCTATGCAAGTGCATCATCAACGGACTCCAGAAAAAGATGGTAAAGACACTGATCAACATCAGTACCGTGCAATGATAGGATCACTCATGTATCTAACTGCCTCAAGGCCAGATATCATGTTTGTAGTATGCCTCTGTGCAAGATTCCAAGCAGCTCCAAAGAATACACATCTTCAAGCTGTCAAGAGAATTTTTAGATACCTAAAGGGAGCCCCAAGACTTGGGCTATGGTATCCTAAAAATGACAAATTCAATCTGTATGCATACACTGACAGTGACTATGGAGGATGCAACTTGGACAAGGAGTCCACATCAGGGGGATGTTAGTTTCTGGGAGGAAGACTGATTTCATGGCAATGCAAGAAGCAAACCTGTGTATCAACATCTACAGTAGAAGCAAAATACATTGCAGCTTCAAGTTGCTGTGCACAATTCATCTGGATACAAAATCAAATGCTGGATTATGGGATGACTTTCATGGCAACTCCCATTCATATTGACAACATGAGTGCTATATCAATTACAAATAATCTTGTGCAACACTCCAAGACAAAGCACACTGACATCAGGTATCACTTCATAAGAGATCAAGCTGAGAAAAAGAGAATCACTTTAACCAAAGTTCATACCAATGAGCAATATGCTGACTTGTTTACAAAACCATTTGATGAAGCTAGATTTAGATATTTAGTTGAATTCATTGGTATGATGAACTTTGATTAAAATTTGTCTCTAAAATCTTGAATAAAATGTGTTTGTCTTTTGTTGTAAATAAAAAGTTAATAGTCAGCAGCAAACATTTTTGCCACTGACTGCCTTAAGTTATCAGCAGGAACAAGTTTCCTGCGGATAGAATTAAGGAAATCAGCAGCAACATTTTTGCTGTGGACCGTTACATCCATCAGCAGCTGATAGACTTAACCATCAGCAGTAACCAAGTTTGCTGCTGATAGGCTTAACCATCCGCAGCAACCAAGTTTGCTGCTGATGGGTAAAATTAGTCCAAATTAACTTTTACCCGCTGTAAAAATTACTTTCAGTCTTTACCATGACTGCTACAGTGTGTTACAGCTTTAAAACAGTGAAAAGTAAATGGGTTGTATAGTACAAGTAATTTTGCTTTTTCCCTCATTTGCCGTTATAACACAAATCAAAATTCTTCCTTCATCACTTCACATTCAATTCCGACCTAACCCTCACCATTTTCTCTCAAGCATTCAAAGCTTTCCCATACTTAACTACCTTTCAAAAGCTTCCTCCTTCCCTCCAAATCTAACCATAATGGCAGAAGTCGACATCAACAATCCTGATGACAAGTTCTCAACCTACCATAATCTAATGGCATATCTTGTCAAAGGGAAGAAATCCGAAGGGTTCGACGACATGATTGACTTCCTATGTCGATCGAAAATCCACTTTGCACTCACTGTCAACCCCACAATCTATATACCTCACATGGAGGATTTCTGGAACTCTACCGTCTTCTCTACCGAACAGGGGACTCCCCAAATCAGAGCCAAGGTGACGGCAAAGACATTACCATCACGGAAGCCACACTCAGAAAACACCTCAAACTTTAAGACTAGGGTGCCGCCATCTCATACACCAAGAATGAATACATAAGGACCTTTGTATCCATAGGGTACACTGGAAATCAAGATGAATACACTATTGAGAAGGCACTGATGGGTCCTCCCTAGAAGTTTCTATGCCACACCCTTCTACAATTCATATCTCAGAAGAGAAGTGGATGGCATCAACCGAGTTCTGCTCTTGCCTTCGCTTTCCGTTGTATGGTAACAAGGCAGGGTTTCAATTTCTCTCATCTGATTTTTGAAGGTCTGAGATATAACCTTCAGGAAGGAGCTTGACAAGCCTTCTTTATGTACCCAAGGTTTTTGCAGGAAGTTTTTAATCATGAAATAAAAGATCTTTCAAAACCTGCAAGAATCTACCTGATTTTGGGTCATAAAAACAACATTTTTCAAAGTATGAGAACCGTTTCAACAAAGTTCTCAAGGGTCAATGTTCCATTTTTATCTACAATGATGAACATACAAAGTACCCAGGGTGACAGTTCAGCAGCCCCAGCTGATACTGATCCCACACCCTCCACTTCACAGCCTGAACATACAACTGCTGCCCTTGATCGAACCCCTATGCAACCTATTGAGGGTGCACAGGTACAACAAATACTCACCCCGGTTCTTCAAGCCCAACTGGAACAAAGGGCCCCAGTTGAGGCAAGCTATAGCCGCAAAAGAAAGAGGAGGAAGAAGACTCCTTCTATTCTTGTCTCCAAGGCCCAATCCTAACCTAAAAGCCCTCACTCAGAATCCCAACATTCTGGTGAGAATATCATAAGGGATAGCCACAATATTAGAAAGACTTCCTTGGAAGTTTCTCTATTAGAATCAAGATCACATGCCGGATCCATAGAACAGCCCTATAAGCCCTCTCTTTATGTTTACTCACTGAACTTAAGTGCCGAGGCACCTAGTCAAGATGATGTATCTTCTCCAACTGCCACTATCTCGAAGGTACTGATTGACTTGGTTGACAAAGTACCCGGCCCAAGTTCATCACCCGAGAAGGTTCACTCTAGGAGTGATGTTAGAGTGAATGTGGAAGGGGCTATCACTACTACTAGTCCATCAATTGACCAAGAGGACAATGATAACATCCCTAAGTCCCCAACCATGACAACTCACAGTGAGGATGTTTCCTTTGAAACACTCTTCACTGAGAGGAATCCCAGATGCCAAGAAAACCAGAGTGATGGGGATGCAGAGGCTAGGCCTAAGGCCCCATCTAGTCCCAAGGATTCCACATATGTGGAAGAGGACAGACTGAAACTAGAAAATAAAGAATTGACGGACAGGGTAGCCATGCTAGAGGCTAAAGTTTCCAAATTAAGGCACCGAGTATCTATGCATGAGGCCCATCGATGCCCACCTATGGCTTCTCTTTCCTTTGTATCAGTGGGAAGCCAAACCGACCAAACTCTATGCACTGATGCAACCAAAAAGAGGGAGATAGTTACCATTGAAGATGACAAAGATAGCCTGGAGGAATGAAAACAAGAGCAGACAGCCTTTCAAAGAACACTATTCCAGCCTGCTTTTGTTCAAATCCATGACCTGCCAGCCTCAGGAGATGAAGAGGAAGAGATCTCTGAGGAGTGGAAGTTAGTAGTCAGGGCTGTAGATGAAGTATTCCCTGAGAAGATGGAGAGTGAGAACAAAGATGAAGATATGCCTCTCTCAGCTACTATACTTCCAGCTGCTGCTGCTATCTCTAGACAGATCATATCTCCCCATGTTCAACTAACTGCTCATAATCTGGAGTTTGACTCCATCTTGTCATGGGGATATGATGGTCTATATGAGAGATACTGGATTGGGTGGGAGTTCGCTGGTGTACAAGAGCTCAAGTGGGAGAGCTTGAACTTACTAGACACCCTGTCCCTGCACTTGACTGAATGTATTAATACATCGGATGACTTGTCAACTATGCTTGCCATTGAGCGCTTTCATGACATATGTGAAGACAACATGCCTAGATTCAAAGCCTTTCTTGATCTTGCTACGAAAGTGGCATACAACAAAGTTAAGGATGAAGAAGCAGAGTCCTCACAAGCAGCTGAAGAAAGACATCAAAGACTTAAATTGATAAGAAACAGGGCTTTAACTGAAGAACAAGTCTTATGTCTACGAAGATTCTTATACAATGAAGTTGCCAGGGGTCTGGAAGTTCATGGATGGTCTAGCATTGAGCCTTCAAGGTTCCAATTCTTCTTATATGCTGGATCATCCTTCATCATCAACACCATTCAAGAAATCCTACTCCTCAACTCAGACTTCCTTCACAAAGTTTTTGAACTCAGGTCTAATATATGCAATATCAACTCAGTAAAGAGTCAAGAAATGATCCAACTTGTCAAAGACCGCCTGGAGAATGAAGGAATAACTGCAATAGATGATTCTGAGTCAGAGGAGTTGTTTCTTCCCTCTTCTCCAACTGTTATCCTAAACACCGAGGAAGAATATAGAAGAAGGGAATAACATACGGTAATTGCATATTAGAAGGAAGTGACTGGAGGAATGGAATTTAGGTGAAAATGAAGAAGTCCCTCTTCCTTTGATTAATCATCAAATTGCCAATGAAGCAGAAGCTGAGGTCTCAACATTATCCCCCACATCTGCTGTTGAGACCAATGAAGCTGAAGCAGAGGCATCCAACAAAAACAAAGGAAAGGGAATAATGATTGAAGAATAGGAAGAAAAGATAGAAAAAGAGAAGAAAGAAAAGGAGAAAAGAAGAAGAGAAAGAGAAGAGCAGGTGATGGCTAAGCTCAAAAAGGCTCAAGAAAGAAAAGCTGCCATACTCCCCCGAGAACAGCAAATCCAGTTGCATGCTAGGCAACTGGATAAATTAAAAGTTAGAGTTTCTGCAGCTACACAACTGAAAGAAGATGAAGCTTTAGCTCTTCAGCTGCAGGAACAATTGAATAAAGAAGAACAAGAGAGAGAAGAAGAGAAGAGAAGATGCTAAATTCAGAATCATTGATTCTGAACTAGCAAAAGAAATGAGAAAGGAGTGGACTGAAGCTCTAATTTCTCAATGTGAGGATGCAGACTACCTTGAGAAATTATCAAATAAAGAAATATACAGAGCTTTCATGGGGCAACAAGGTCAATTGGCAAATAAAAAAAGGGCCAAAGAAGAAGAAAAGGCCAAACAAAAAACCAGAAAAACAATTGCCTTCAATGTTAGATCCCATGAAGAAAGGAAGGCCATGATGGACTTCCTAAAGGCTAGAGGTGAGAGTGGAAAGAGGCAGGGTCCCATGAGCTTCATGAACTTGCAAGCCCTCCATATCAAAGTAAAGAAGGAAGAGGAGGAGAGACTGGGGAAGTTGGGTTCAAAACGAAGGGTAGATACTCAAATCAAAGATAGAAAACCAAAGAAACCCAAGACTACTTCCTCATCCTCTCCTCTTTCTATCCAACAAACTTCCACACTCCCTCCTAGACCTCCCTCCTCTCCTCCCAAAGAGTCACAAGAAAAGACCCCAGAGGCTATGAGACAGCAAGGATCGTTGCTCACATGCAAAAGCTTCAGCAACAAAGGCAGTAAGAGAGTTTTGGTAGGATCAGTCTTGGGGGAGTTTGTAGATATAAAGACTAATGGCTACAAAATTCTCTAAGTACATATGCTACGGACTCCACAATTTTGCTGCTGACTTAAAAGTTGTTGCGGATAAGGCATGTGCTGCAGATAGTTATGTTCTCCTGCTGATGAACAACTATGCTGCGGATTGCCTTATCTGCTTAAGTCCAAAGTTGTTGCTGATAGGCTTCTCAGCAACATCAAACATTGATGCTGCTGATAGGAAAATCATCAGTAACTTTGACTTTACTACTGACACCTCTGCTGCAACACTGACACATCTATCAGCAGAAGGGATGTTATTGGTGCAGATGATTAAAGACAAAGTTATTACTTCTGAAGTCTCCTGCAAAGATTCCTAAGAAGACTTTTGACCTGAACCTTACTGTTTGCTGTAGCTTGTCTTTTAGTTGTCTACCAATTGTAGTGTAACTTGTAACTGTCAAAGATCAACGGCTTGTGTTTGATCTGATCCTTAGAATCAAGGGTCTATAAGTTCCTTTATATGTATTGTATCTTCCATTTGTATAAGTGTGCTTCCTTAGAGTTTTCTCTGTATCTTGTAAACACTGAAGATTAATAACTTTGCATTTATCGTGTATACATTGCTTAGTTGTTATTGTTTTCGCCAATCTCAACTAGAACAGAACCATCTTGTAGACACCGATCCTACAGGGCCGAGTCACTCGACACGCGTCATTCGCTCATCATTACCTTTGTCCACACATAGCGGATCGTCAGGGATTGGTATCGGTCTGCTACCGTCCCAACTTTTAGATTTTTACACTTTTAGTCCGTGAACTTTGGACTATTTGCATTCTAGACCCTGTACTTTGTATTTTCATGGAAATTGGGGTGTTACATATACTATGTATAATATACGTTTTTATCCATTTAATTTTCTACTTCTTTCATTTTCTTGTAATAACTATTGTTTGCTAACTTAAGAAAACGGAATATGCAACTATCTTTAGTTTATTTTTTCGACATTCCGATATATATATATTTTTTTAAACGGAGTTGTATTCGTAATCGAGTAGTTTTATTGTATCGTAAGCTATAACGAGTACCGATCGTTATCGGTCTGGTACCGTGAGTAACCAAACCAATAATGACCGAACAATATCTTTGGCGGTATTGGTATTATTAGAACCGATATCAGTGTTTGTTTATATGGTTTTTGGTAGATGTAAAACACGACTTTATTTTTTGGTTTACATCGTACAACATTTTTGTAACGAAATCATCGCAAATAAACTTTTTTTCCATCGTAAACTATACCGAGTCCCGGTGCATTCACGAACCAAACCGATAGCTAACGGAAAACATCAGTACCATTATCGGTATTATTGGAACCCGCATTACTTTTTTGTTGTTTTCGGTCGATGTTTTTAATTTTCTTTTATATTTATTTTTTTCTTTATAACCTTTTTTCACCTGTTTTTATTTTTATTGTTTTTTGTTCATGAAAGTTTCACACGGTTTTTATCTTTTCGTTAAACGACTATTTTATTCGTTTTTAATTTGTTTTCCTTTATACAACATGATTTTCGAAGATATCGCCATAAGATGTTTCAACGTTTTTATGTTCGAAACAATAGTGTTTTCAAAACATGGACCGGACCGGCGGACCGAGAACCGGAGACTTGGGCGATCTGGTTATGTGTGTTGAAACGGTCCTGCAACGACCTAGCTGGTTGGACCGATTGGCTCTTTATATTTTTTTTAATCGCTTTTAAGTTTGGATTGATATACTTTTGGATTGCTATGCTCTTAGATTCGTATTATGTGTCTAATTGTTAGTTTAAAATTATTAGAATTGGCTTGTTGATGAGTTTTTAAGGATTAATAGTTGTTTGGATTGATTTATTTTTATAATATTTATGACATGTCCGGTTATTAAATCTGATCCGACAAGTGGATCAATAAAAAGACCAGTTCAACGTACGGTTAACGTTACGAAACAGAGTCGAGTTAATGCACGCGCACTAGGGGTGTTCAAAATCGGATATCCGCATTTTCGGATATCCGAAAATTTCGGATAGTATATTTCACCATCTGAAATTCTAAAAAAAATTTAAAAAAATGTGTTCCTTCTCTATGTACACCAAACAGTTAACACCACTAACATAAGATTTCTTACATGAACCCAATCAAAACTGATATGTACTTAAATTTCAAAAAAAAAGATGCAAACTAATTTTTATACATCGTCATATGAAAAGGAGCATATTCAAAAGCTCTTTTCTTATGTTCTTGAGTACACGTTAGGATATCACTTCAGGGGCTATCCAAGCTATTGAGGAGCCTGCTCAAGCTGCTGACCCTCATATGTTTTTTACCAACCTTTAATACATCCATCATATACCCATGAGTCCATGACATGGGCTAAATATCTAGGGAAAACAACATTTACAGACCAACAGTGAAGAAATCAATGAACCAATTTGTTGGTGAATCAAACTGAACAATCACAAAGTAAATAGGATGTAACGATTTCAGACCAACATTGATTCATTGATCCGACATGGATGGGAGCACTTCTTGCGGTTGCTGCGGATCTGAACATCCAAGGCGATGCGATCGACAGGGATGGAACAGCGCAAACAACCCCCAAAATCGTGGTGGGTTTATGCGCTCGAGTGCATTTCGTACGAAGAATGGGACCACAGCAAAGAAGCCATGTCGATCTCGAGGCTGCGAAGATGGCGACGACGAGGGATGAGGGATTGCTCGAAACTGCAAAGTTGAAGTAGTCGGCAGGAAGGCGGAAAAGTGTTGAGATTTCTAGGGTTAAGAATGAGGATATTATATATTTAATATAATTAATAAAAAAAAATTAATATTTTCGGATATCGGATATCCAAAAATTTTCAGTATTACTATCCGAATCCGAATCCAAAAATTCGAATATCCGAATTTCAGATATCCAAATTTTCAGATAATTCGGATTCAAAATTTTCAATTCGGATTTTTTTACACACCCCTAACACGCACCCGTTATCATGATTTTGTGAATATTATCTTTCTAGAAAATTCATTCTGTCAAACAACAAGCTTTGGTTGGCACGTCAAACACGATAACCTACGCACGCCCATCTTCGTAGTCCCACAGGCGATTGTGTCAATGAACACTCCAAAAACACAATCTTTCTTTACTCCTGCCTGAATCGTCCTCCGCATGGGATTAGGTGTTGTCAATTTCATCAACACAATCATCTTCTCCCACTAATTTTATGTCATACGAGTCCGTCAATCAGCAATCCGACGGTGATGTTAGTAGCCGGAGGAAGCGGCGAATCAGGTACGGAAGAAAAGCCAAGAGGCTAGTTCTATCTCGAATCAAAACGGTGAAGAAAGACAACGACGATCAAGCTTCGATTTCACGGCCGTCAGGTAGATGTTGCGTTTGTGTTAAGCGAATCTCGATGTTGGATTCTTGTACAGAGTCTCCGACCAGTGATCCTAATTCGTCTTCTTTTACCTTTGATTCATTGAGGAATTTGATTGAGAATAGTGATTTCTTGTTAAACGAGTGTAATACCCATTTGATTTAAATCATTAAGCCCTGAAATTCGTACCAATTGTTTCTTTGTTGTGGATTCTGTTAGATTGATTCTAGTATTCTTTGTTATTATCGTTGGAATCGATCTAGTAATCTCCATTGTGGTCTGTTTGGAGAATTCGAGTCGTTTGTGATGTCCATATTAAAAGGGTTCGGCAAATAACTTGAATTCTTACAAGTTAAAGAGAGTAGTAATTCAGGAAGTGTTGGGCTATTTTTGATCTGGTTTATTTGGGTGTGTGCATTTGGCAGGGTTATACAATGTATAAATTTAATGATCAAAATATATGAATTTTATTTTAGGATAGTTTTGATAGACTTTTCGATAAGCATCGAACGATCAAGCTTGCGCGATACGTATTTTTGGGTGTCGGTGGATGCCTAGGTGGAAGAGCAAGGGCTGATCTGGCGGGTGTCGACGGATGCCTGGCCGGCTGTCCGTCGTCTACTTTTCTTCTCCAAACGTAGCCGACGAGTTGTTCATCTCCACGGTCTATGGTGTTGTATTGATGCAATCGTTTTGTAATGAATCTACGGAACTATTTCAAACGATTTGCTCCATACTATACACACACCCGATACCACTACAGCTAAAGCTTGGCAAGCACTGGCAAACATCTTTCAAGACCATCGTATGTCCTGTGCGGTTTACCTCGAGCATATATTTAATAATACACGTCGTCAAGACACCTTCCCGAATGTTACTTCCTATTGCCTAGAACCGGAAGTTCTTGCTCATCAGATGGCAAATGTCGGGGCTCTCGTGAATAATCAAAGGCTGGTTCTACAACTCATCTCCAGTTTATTCGACCAATATGACAACATTGACATGCTTCTACAACAGAAGGTACCCTCTCCCAGATTTTATGATGCCTGTTCAAGGTTAATTTTGGAAGAAACCAGAAAGTCCAATCAAGCCTCCAACGCGGCAGCCACCGCCTTACTTGTTTCGAATCCATCATCGGGTCAACCTGATCAACACTCTAACCGCGGCGGGGACCACTATCATCGGGGAAGAGTGCAAAGCTCATGCCGTAGAGGTCGTGACAGGGGCCGCTGCGGAGGTCGGGGGTCATACAACATCGGTGGCTTCAACAATCAACAATCGTGGCTCGGGAATACACAGTGGTCCGGAACCAATTCCCAACGCCCTTCTACTTGGTCCGGACCAGCACAATAATTATAAGCAGGCCCGCCCAACTCTCCCGGCCCAAAGCAGCAGCCCACCGGCCCGTATCAGAAACTGCAGCAACGGTGAGCCTCCCCACAACAGGTGCACAAATCGGGTATTCTCAAGAACTTGTTTCGGTTCCAGACCCAGTTCTTAGTTGAAAAACTGCACCCTATGTACCCGATTCCGGTTTTTCAAGAACCAGTTTCGGTTCTTATCGGTTCCGGTTCTTACAGGTTCCGGTAATTCAAGGCGGGTGTTTCAAGAACATATTTCCGGGTATTCGAAAAACTTAGTTAAACATATAATTAACTAACTTAAAAGGTCCAATAACATTAAAAACTTAAAATGTTACAAAATAGATAAATGTTTAAAACATAAACTAATAAATTATAGATAAATTATATAAAAAAATAAGATTGTCTTCGTTTTTCTCTTCGTTACTTCGTTTTTTTATTATCTTCGTAACTTCATTTGATGATTTATTAATCTAAACATCCACCAACTATTTATGCTAAGCTAAACATCTTTAAGTGTGGTAACTAAACTTTAACATCCACCAACTATTTATACTAAGTTAGGGCCATTAAAAGGTCAAAACAAATGCAAAAAAGAGGCTATAACGGCTATATTACTATTATAAAACGGTCAAAAAGGTTTCAACACGTTTTTCGGGAAAGAACCAGTTTTGGATGAACCGGGTTTGGGAGAGAACCGGTTTTGGAGAGAACCGGTTTTGGGGAGAACCGGTTTCGGGTATTTTTAGAACCGGTTTAGACTAGAAATATTGGAACCTATCCAGATCCTACGGGTAAGGCCGGTTCTGGTTTAGGTCTTGAAGAACCGGTTTTTGGGAAGAACCGATTACGGTTCCTTGGACGGTTCCGGTTCTGATTTTTTGGTTCATGGGTAGGGTCTACTCCCCACCATGCCCACACCTGACAGTCTAAACAGGCCCACAAATAACTCAACTTATGCAAGCGCAAGTCTTTTGGGTTGTGGTCCACTTGTTTATGTAGGTTCTTGATGTGTCATCATTTATACATGCTTTACATATATAATAATCATCATATTATGATACTAATGGAATAATAACCTTGGAATTGATACATAAAACGTTTATATTTTATAACTACAGGTTAGTCGGTGTCTTAAAGATAAACAAAGCTAAAACCAATCAAAAACACCAAGAAATCAAACTTCTAGAATGATCATTCCCAAGCTTTGATCCTCAAGAAGTCAAAATTGGTCAACAACAAGTCAACAAGCAGCTAAAAGACGAAACTGGGAAGCAAAGGAGGGTTGCATGCCTGTGCATCATATTGCACGACCGTGCATCCTATTGCACGGTCGTGCAAACCCTAACTTGCTCCCCAAGGACCCAGTACACTGTCATCTGTACCCGTTTTGATTCGCGAGACATTTGCACGACCGTGCAACCCAATGCACGGTCGTGCATTGCTTATTTTAAAGCCTATAAATAGATGCCTTGTGTGAGGACCCAAACCCGGGAGGCCTCACTTATTGGATTTACTCATTCACAAGCAGTTCTTAAACATGAATATCAGATAACGCAGCGGAAATTTCATTTAAACATAACTTAATCGTTATTCATACATGCGGAAGCGTAAACATAATTACATCATAACTAAACATAACGGGATGCCAGTCTTCAAAAGCAGTCGGATAACTCTTCATCTCTAGCCAAGCATCACCGTCCATCCTCATAACCTGCCTTAACCTGAATGTGTACACTTAAAAACGTCAGCTACGCTGGTGAGTTCTAGTTTTCGTTCGTTTTAAGAAATGGTTCATCATTCAAACATTCAATAGGGTTTAACATTCGTATAAGAAAACAGGGCCTTTCATTCGTAAACCTTCGCATATTTAAACACAATCATTTGTTTAAAACATTAACATTCATTTAAGTCATACATTATTATCTAAATCTGTATCGTTACGCGTCTCTATGTCCCCGTAGGAACTTTTAATGTTGTGGGCAACCGTTACGTATCGCCGTCATTGCCACAACCATACCACTACGTTGGGTCAACCGTTACGTATCGCCGTCATTGCCCAACCCTTCAATGCGTGGGGTCAACCGTTACGTATCGCCGTCATTGCCCAACACGCATCTTTCCTTTGGAAATCAACCGTTACGTATCGCCGTCATTGATTTCCCATTACCTCGTTCGCTTAGGATGATCGTCATCACCCGAGTAACCGTCGTTACTCCCTTTACCAGTTGTACAACATCAAAACCATTGACATGCCACAAAGACATTGCCCATGTTGTTCTTGTGGTAACTATGGCTCACTGTCCATAATCTACCACAAGGCTGGGAATCACATTCCCAGACTTCATTCGTCAATTCCATTCATTTGACAGATTAGATTTGTAATGACTTCATTAAAACCTTTGCCCCTTTTTGTTTTCTTTTCATAAAACCTTTCCTTCACTTTCAAAACCCTTTACCTTTTCATTAAAACCATTTCTTTATAACATTCATTCGTAAACATTCCGTTCATAAATTTTCTTTCCATAAACCCCTCGTTCCAAATCATTTCCTTTCGTAAACGTAGTTTCATAAACAAATCATTTTATAAAACAACATTTCATACGTGTACACACCAGCCCGAAAACATTATATAAAAACATTTAAAAGAGGGCTTCTAGAACTCACCTTATAAGCTAGTCTCGGTTGTCCTAAACAAAGGTCCAACAACGTCACTTCCGATCTGAATTGATTAATTAAATACACATCAGACCTAAATCCCGACTCTAACGGTTTACTCGTTCTGTTACAGGTGAATACACTGACTTCACTTACTGATGCAGACCTATCGAAACTACTTAGTTTCGACAGGTGCAGGCCCATCGAAACTTCTAGTTTCGATACCTGCAGGCCCCTCGAAACTTCTAGTTTCGACACCTGCAGGCCGCTCGAAACTTCTAGTTTCGACACCTGCAGGCCGCTCGAAACTCTAGTTTCGATACCTGCAGAACTCAGCTATCTTCCCCGTGAAAAACCCTAACTTTCGCAATGCAGGTCCGACCTGGTCAAGTGTCACAACCCCGGGCTACCCCTGCCCGGGCGTCGCGAGATAATGCTGGTATCTGAATGAGGTCCCATAAATTTGGACAGCGGAAGTCTTTGTTTTTACTTGATGCCTTTTTGTAATGAAATGTAATGTAAATAACCTCAAGGGTTAATTCTGTACTTTTTGTCAAAACTTGGGATCCACGTCCCTTTTCATTTCATGATAATAGATCTTCAAAAGTCTATTATATAATGTACAGTGATTGAAATAATTTACATAATACAAGCCATTCAAAATGTCTAGGATCTACGTCCGTTCCAACATTTGGTCTTGTATTAGTCTGCCACAGGGATTTTGATATGCCTAAAGATCTTGTCTTTACTGCATCACCCTGAATTTAATGATTTCTTTCATTACCTGTGAAAAACGTTTTGAAAATGAACATCAGCATAAAGCCGGTGAATCACATTTAACTGACACGAAAATGATTTCTAACATAAACCAAATTAAAGCCTTTAAGCACGTTTTTGTATGATAAATCTACACATTCAGCAGTCTATTTCACCTGAAGTATATACCACCTACATACACTGGGTTAACTGCCATGGGGTCAACTGGCTGAGCGCTATGTCTCAGACTGATAGCCTATTCCCAGGGTGATGATGCTAAGAACCTTGTTCTTAGTCTTACATGATACTCAGGAACTCGTCCCTCGTATAATCTGCTAAGGAAACCCATCCTTAGTCTTATGATTTCCCATTACATGATCTGTACCCAGCCACGGACCGGACTTTCACCCGTCACATGTATACCATTTGATCAAATCTACGTATGCTTATGGCCTGAATGCTATCACGTAGATTACCCTTATGATTAAAGCATTTAATTTGTTTCATGCCGTTTTCGTAAATAAAATGGTTTTATCGTTTGAAAAGCGTTAAACGTGTTCACCTTGATTTTGATGGCTGGTAGGGTTGTAGGCTTCGGAATTTGAGCAGAACCTCGATACGTTTCTTCCTAGGGAAGACACGATTAACGAGAATATATATGAGAGAATATATATATATAATTGCGGTTATATATATATGAATAGTTTTAACGATACCTACTTTGCGGGATTAGAACTACGGCTTGAGTTGGGTGTCGTAGGATTCTTGAACAGCGCTTCGGGACGTTGTGGAGTTTTGAGAGATCGGGTTTGTGTGAAACGAATGTTTGGAAACTGTACAGAATTTCAATCCCGTTGAAGGCCTTTTATAGGCTGATTTTCCAGTCCCTCGCGTACCGCGAGGCCGGCCAAGGAAATCCCTCGCGTACCGCGAGAGGATGAGGTGTCACGAACGGTGCTGAGTCAGCATGACACGTGGCGGCTGGTGGCAAGGGTGAATGACACGTGTTTTCTGGCCCTGACGCGTGTACTATTCCCTCGCGTACCGCGAGGCTTGGTTGGGAATCTTCTCGCGTACCGCGAGAAGGTGTAAATCTGGCGTATAAGCAGTCCCCTCGCGTACCGCGAGGTTTTGTCAAAATCTCCCTCGCGTACCGCGAGGGAGTGAAATTTTGAATTTTTCTTTTCTTTTTTATTTTGGGTGTTACATCCTCCCCTCCTTTAGAATAATCTCGTCCTCGAGATTCATTGAAAGAGATGTGGATACTTTTTGCGCATTTCTGACTCAAGTTCCCAAGTATATTCTGGGCCACGCCTGGAGTCCCATCTTATTTTGACTAACGCCAATTGCTTTCGTTTAAGCTTTTTGATTTGTCGGTCTTCAATTTGTAACGGGCGTTCGATGAATTTGAGCTTTTCATTTACTTCCACATCTTGTAAAGGCATAAGCAAGGATTCATCAGCTAAACACTTACGTAGGTTTGATACATGGAATACATCGTGTACTCCTCCCATCTCTACTGGTAGTTCAAGCTGATAGGCAACAGGTCCGATTTGTTTAATGATTTTGAAAGGTCCAACAAAACGTGGACTTAATTTTCCTTTCTTTCCGAAACGAATAACACCTTTCCAAGGTGAAACTTTTAATAATACCTTGTCACCGATTTGAAATTCTAACGGCTTTCTTCGTTTATCTGCATAACTCTTTTGTCGATCTCGAGCCGCTTTTAAACGTTCACGTATTTGTAATACTTTATCAGTGGTTTCTTGGACTATCTCTGGTCCTGATAACTGATTTTCTCCGATATCTGACCAACATACAGGCGTTCGACATTTCCGTCCGTACAATGCTTCAAATGGTGCGGCCTGAATACTTGTGTGATAACTATTGTTGTATGAGAATTCCATTAGAGGTAAATGATCATCCCAATTACCTCCAAAGTCTATCACACAGGCTCGGAGCATATCTTCTAGGGTTTGTATAGTTCTTTCGCTCTGCCCATCAGTTTGTGGATGGTAAGCAGTACTAAGGTTCAATCGAGTTCCTAGAGCTGTTTGAAAACTTTGCCAGAATCGAGATGTGAAGCGACTATCTCTATCTGACACTATGGATAGAGGCACACCATGTAATGTTACAATTTCATTAACGTAAATTTGCGCCATTTTGTCCATACTCATGGTGTCCTTGATAGATAGAAAGTGAGCTGATTTGGTTAAACGGTCAATGATAACCCAGATTGCATTATTTCCACGAGTGGTTCGAGGAAGTTTGGTAATAAAGTCCATAGTTATCAATTCCCATTTCCAAACTGGTAATTCTAACTGTTGCAATAATCCAGCTGGCTTTTGGTGTTCGGCTTTGACTTTGGAACAAGTCAAACATTTTGCTATGTAGATAGCAATGTTCTTTTTCATACCAATCCACCAGTAACTTTCTTTGAGGTTCTTGTACATTTTATCACTTCCTGGGTGCATGGTGTATTTGGACTTGTGTGCTTCTTCGAGGATTCGCTCTCGAAGATCACCTGTAACTGGTACCCAAATACGTTTATTCATGCGAAGGATATTATCTTCTCCTTTGATCAGTAAATCAAGCATTCCTTTCATTCCTTCTTTTTCAAAGTTACCTTCCTTCAAAGCTAACTCTTGTGCCTCTTTTAACTGACTTACAAGATCAATTTGTAGTTCAAGTCTGAGAGAATGTACTCTCTTTGGCTTGACATTTTCTTTTCGGCTCAAGGCATCTGCTACTACATTTGCCTTTCCTTCATGATAACAAATTTCACAATCATAATCATTCAGGATTTCCATCCATCTTCTTTGTCTCATATTTAACTCTTTCTGGCTAAATATGTACTTGAGACTTTTATGATCAGTGTAGATTGTGAACTTAACCCCATAGAGATAGTGTCGCCATAACTTTAAAGCAAAGATTATAGCGCCCAATTCTAGATCGTGGGTTGAGTAGTTTTTCTCATGAATTTTCAACTGACGAGATGCATAAGCAATGACTTTCTTGCGTTGCATTAATACGCAACCTAAACCAGTATGTGAGGCGTCGCAGTAAACTATGAAGTCTTCAATACCATCTGGTAAAGATAGAATAGGTGCGTTTGTCAGTTTTTGTTTCAAAGTTTCAAAAGATTCAGATTGTTTGGGTCCCCATTCGTACTTTACAGATTTCCGAGTTAAGGATGTGAGTGGGATTGCTATACGAGAAAAATTTTGAATGAACCGGCGGTAATATCCCGCTAATCCCAGAAAACTACGAATTTCGGTGGGTGACTTGGGAATTTCCCATTTGGATATAGCTTCAATTTTGGAAGGATCTACTTGAATTCCGTTCACGTTGATGACATGACCAAGAAATTGTACTTCCGTTAACCAAAATTCGCATTTGGAAAACTTAGCATAAAATTTCTCTTTTCGAAGAAGTTCAAGTATGGTTCGAAGATGAGTTTCGTGTTCAACTTGGGTTTTGGAATAAATAAGTATGTCATCAATAAAAACTATGACAAACTTATCCAAGTAAGGTTTGCAGACACGATTCATCATGTCCATGAATGCGGCAGGAGCATTTGTAAGTCCAAATGGCATAACCGTGAACTCGAAATGTCCATACCGTGTTCGAAATGCAGTTTTCGAGATATCGTTATCATGCACTTTCAACTGATGATAACCTGAACGAAGATCGATCTTTGAAAAATGACAAGCTCCTTGGAGTTGATCGAATAAATCGTCAATCCTTGGGAGTGGGTATCGGTTTTTAATGGTAACTTTATTTAATTCCCGATAATCAATACACATGCGCATTGATCCGTCTTTCTTCTTAACAAAGAGAATTGGAGCTCCCCAGGGTGAAGAACTTGGTTGGATAAAACCTTTCTCAAGAAGTTCATCCAATTGTTTCTTGAGTTCTGCCATTTCTGTGGGTGCCAGTCTGTACGGGGATTTGGCAATTGGAGTTGCACCAGGTACAAGGTTGATTCGAAATTCTACCTCTCGTTCTGGTGGTAATCCAGGCAGTTCTTCAGGAAAAACGTCTGGAAATTCAGATACTACATGTACTGATTCTATCTTCTTCTCCTTTTCCAAGGCAGTAATTGATACCAGACATGCCAGATATCCTTTTCTTAAGCACTTGGTTGCTTTAAGTATGGAGATTATCTGGATAGGTTTTGTGGGTTTATCACCTTGGATAGTTAGAGTTTTGTTTGTTGGTGTAACGAGTTTTACAACTTGTTGATTACAAAGGATTTCGGCTTGGTTATTGGATAACCAATCCATCCCCAAAACAATGTCAAAGCCAGTTATTGACATTGGTAACAATTGTACTGGGATAGTGAAACCAGCCAATGTAATGTAACAATTGTTCAGTGATTGGGATATTTTTATCAAATCACCGTTCGCTGTTTCTACTTCATATGTTTCAGCTAAGGGACTTAAAGGTTTATTTAATAGATTACAAAAATTATAATCTATAAAACTCCGGTTCGCACCCGAGTCAAATAAGACCTTAGCATAAACATTATTAAGAAGAAATGTACCGGTAATTACGTCCGGCGTTCTCTCAGCTTGGTTAGCATTCATGACAAAAGCTCGTACGGTCTTTTTGTTTTCTGGAGTGATCTTGGCTCCTGATCCTCCAGCTCTTCCGGTCCTTGCAAACTTAGGGCAATTAGTGCTGATGTGCCCCAGCTCTCCACAACTAAAACAAGTTATTCCCTTTTTCTTGAAGCAATTCTCAGTAGAGTGACCTGAGACCTTGCAATAATTACAGAATGGAGTTTCAAAAACACACTTTCCACTATGCCTGCGTCCGCATGTTTTGCATGATGGATTGTTAAATGGTAACCCCTTTTGCCCAAAGTTCTTGCTAAATCTTTTGGCCTCGGGTTTTGATTTTATAGAGGATTCGACTTTCTTCTTTTCCTCTATATTTCTGATTAGTCCAGCCGTCATGGTACCGGTCAATTCTACGGTGGACTCAATGGTTTTTGGTGAGACAACCTTCACCAAATCACGGATCTCTGGAACTAAGCCATAAATATATCGAGTTATGAGAACTGATTCAGGTTTAGCCAGGTGAGGTGCCAATCGAGCATATTCAAAGAATTTGGTGGTGTACTCTCGATCGTTGGTACCCACCATTCGGTGCTCCAGAAATTTTCTTTCAGCTTGTTCTTTCTCATTCTTGGGGCAAAATTTCCTTTTCACCTTTGCTCGGAATTCTTTCCAATCCATAGCATTGGTCTTTCTCCTCCCTTTGGCAGAAATGATTGAATTCCACCATTCCAACGCTTCATTTTTGAAGGAGTTTGAAGCATACAGTACTTGATCTTTCTTAGCACACTTGCTAATTGCTATTACTGACTCCATCTTCTCTAGCCAGTGAAGAGTAGCAATACCGCCTTCGGTGCCCTTAAATTCATAAGGTTTACAGTCCTGAAAGGTTTTGTAAGAACACTCCTTGTGTTTATACCTTTTTGTTTCATTTTCTTCTTCTGAGCTCTCACTGCTTAGATTTAACGATTCTTCAGATTCAGAATACTTATTGCTTGATGTTCTGGATCTTTTCGAGGTTTGAGGTTTACGAGAGCTTGCTACTTGCTCTGTGTGGGTTTTCGAAGGGTTTTCCATTCTTTTTGAAGGAAGAGTTACGTGGCTTGGAGTTTTGATGTTTTCTTGTACTTCCTTTATTATGGCAGGAAGCATTTCTTTAATGCTTTGCTTGACCAGTTGTTGCAATTCTGGTTGTTGAGTAGTTATTTCAGGATTATTATTAATTTCTTTTCCTTTTTCCTTGGTAATGTAGGTAGCTGGACCGCTATTGTTATTTTGTTGAGACATCTAAGAATACAAGACAAGAATTTGGGTCAAAATTTGAAGTTTATTATCGCTTAAACTTCATCTATTTGTTACAAATACAGAAATATAGATATGCATCTATATCACTTAAAGTTAGCTAATTATACAAATACTATCATTAACTTTAATCGAGAAGCACATCTCCCAAATCTTGATAGAATCTCCCCAGGGTCTCGGTCATAGCACCCTTCTGGATCAACTGATCTGCCACCCATTGTTCTGCGTACTTCCTGTCTTCCTGGGCTAGTTCGTAGTCAAATATAGTTTGTTCGTTTTTAACTACGACTTGTCTGGTGAAGTACAGTTCAGCACGTAGATCGTCAGCCTCTCTAAGAGCACGATCGAGGTGTTCATCAATTGATTTTGGCAGTTCATCATGGTATCCATAACAAGGAGGTGGTTCCCTGTGTCCCATCCTAAGATCGTGATATGCTGAGTTAACAGACCACACGACTTTTCCGTCGGTTGCATACTGACGTCCATCGGAGGGATCTACATAGAAGAAAGGTTCCTTGAAAACGGGATGTTCTGGAATAGGATCAAAGAAATACTTTCCACCACTGCCTTCACAAACGACAGCCTTGTCGGATTCAGAAATCGAATGTGGAGTTTCTTCACTTGGACTGGGTGGATGTTCTTGAATTGTTCCGGTAGGGTATACTATGTCTAACGATTGAGGTAGTGGCATAGATGTCATAACAGGACGTAAAGATTCTCTTGAATCTTCCATTTCCACTGAATACTCTGATTCTTCCCTCAGAGGTTCAAGCCTTGCTTGAGTCTGCTCCACTTGTTCTGCGACCATTCTGTTCCAATTCTCCGGGGTCGGTAGATAGTGGACATAATCATCATAGCTTGGTACTATTTGATCGTTTCTTGGATTAGATAATTCTCCAGGAAAGAAGTTTGGGTAGTTATAAGGATAATAGTATGGATCTGACATCCTGTAATTTATTGGTTATGTTAAAGGCATCTTCCTATCGTTTGTTCAGTAGGCACAACTATTGGTTAAAGCCTAGATACAATCATATAAGTATCTAGTTTTGCTAAAACCCTTGAATGTAGCTCTGATACCAACCTGTCACAACCCCGGGCTACCCCTGCCCGGGCGTCGCGAGATAATGCTGGTATCTGAATGAGGTCCCATAAATTTGGACAGCGGAAGTATTTGTTTTTACTTGATGCCTTTTTGTAATGAAATGTAATGTAAATAACCTCAAGGGTTAATTCTGTACTTTTTGTCAAAACTTGGAATCCACGTCCCTTTTCATTTCATGATAATAGATCTTCAAAAGTCTATTATATAATGTACAGTGATTGAAATAATTTACATAATACAAGCCATTCAAAATGTCTAGGATCTACGTCCGTTCCAACATTTGGTCTTGTATTAGTCTGCCACAGGGATTTTGATATGCCTAAAGATCTTGTCTTTACTGCATCACCCTGAATTTAATGATTTCTTTCATTACCTGTGAAAAACGTTTTGAAAATGAACATCAGCATAAAGCCGGTGAATCACATTTAACTGACACGAAAATGATTTCTAACATAAACCAAATTAAAGCCTTTAAGCACGTTTTTGTATGATAAATCTACACATTCAGCAGTCTATTTCACCTGAAGTATATACCACCTACATACACTGGGTTAACTGCCATGGGGTCAACTGGCTGAGCGCTATGTCTCAGACTGATAGCCTATTCCCAGGGTGATGATGCTAAGAACCTTGTTCTTAGTCTTACATGATACTCAGGAACTCGTCCCTCGTATAATCTGCTAAGGAAACCCATCCTTAGTCTTATGATTTCCCATTACATGATCTGTACCCAGCCACGGACCGGACTTTCACCCGTCACATGTATACCATTTGATCAAATCTACGTATGCTTATGGCCTGAATGCTATCACGTAGATTACCCTTATGATTAAAGCATTTAATTTGTTTCATGCCGTTTTCGTAAATAAAATGGTTTTATCGTTTGAAAAGCGTTAAACGTGTTCACCTTGATTTTGATGGCTGGTAGGGTTGTAGGCTTCGGAATTTGAGCAGAACCTCGATACGTTTCTTCCTAGGGAAGACACGATTAACGAGAATATATATGAGAGAATATATATATATAATTGCGGTTATATATATATGAATAGTTTTAACGATACCTACTTTGCGGGATTAGAACTACGGCTTGAGTTGGGTGTCGTAGGATTCTTGAACAGCGCTTCGGGACGTTGTGGAGTTTTGAGAGATCGGGTTTGTGTGAAACGAATGTTTGGAAACTGTACAGAATTTCAATCCCGTTGAAGGCCTTTTATAGGCTGATTTTCCAGTCCCTCGCGTACCGCGAGGCCGGCCAAGGAAATCCCTCGCGTACCGCGAGAGGATGAGGTGTCACGAACGGTGCTGAGTCAGCATGACACGTGGCGGCTGGTGGCAAGGGTGAATGACACGTGTTTTCTGGCCCTGACGCGTGTACTATTCCCTCGCGTACCGCGAGGCTTGGTTGGGAATCTTCTCGCGTACCGCGAGAAGGTGTAAATCTGGCGTATAAGCAGTCCCCTCGCGTACCGCGAGGTTTTGTCAAAATCTCCCTCGCGTACCGCGAGGGAGTGAAATTTTGAATTTTTCTTTTCTTTTTTATTTTGGGTGTTACATCAAGATCCGGACTTTTTACATTCAAAACGTGTATTTTCCCTTCGTGATTCCAGATTTATAACCCTTTCCTCATTTGGTTTATAAAAACCCGTCATTTTCCCGAAAATACCCGAAAACCCAAAAACGAACAAAAACTCAGATTTGGTTCGGGTGTTACCTGATTTCGAGATTCTGATCCGGAGGTTTTGCTCACGAGCTCAGTAGCAACAAGCTCCTTCAATCTCGGGTCGATCCGCCAACTTTCTCTCTCTACGGTTTCTCTCTCTAGATTCTTGCAAATGAGAGAAATGGTGTGTGTGTTGGCTATTTAAAGGGAGGAAACCCCCCCTTCCTTCAAGTTTGCCGGCCCAACCGGCCCGGCCCGTTACGCCTCGTTCTTTTATCCCGTTCGTCCCGGTTCAACCCGTTATTTAAAATCCTCATTTATTTTGGGATGTTACAAGTCTACCCCCCTTACAATAGGTTTCGTCCCCGAAACCTATCATAAGTCAAACAGTTGAGGGTACGACTCCTTCATTTCCGTCTCCGTTTCCCATGTAGCTTCCGATCCCTTCCGGTGCTTCCACTGGACTTTAACCAACTGGATAACTTTGTTACGTAAACGTTTCTCTTTCCTGTCTAGGATGGCCACAGGTTCTTCGATGTAGTTAAAGCTGTTGTCGACCTCGATGTCCGTAAGTGGTACGTGAGCCGATTCATCCGCCAAACACTTTCGCAAGTGTGATACATGGAAGGTAGGATGAATCCCACTTAACTCATCAGGCAATTCCAACCGATATGCGACTTCACCAACCCGTGCCATAATCCTGAATGGTCCGATAAACCTCGGACTTAACTTTCCTCTCTTTCTGAATCGTATGATTCCCTTCCAAGGCGACACTTTCAACATTACTCTATCCCCAACATTAAACTCAATAGGCCTTCGTCGTTTATCCGCATAGGATTTCTGACGATCTTGGGCGGCCTTCATTCGTGCTTTGATCTGATCAAACCTTTCCGACGTCTCTCTTACGACTTCGAGACTTCCTAATTCCTTCTGTCCAATCTCACCCCAACAAACCGGGGTTCTACATCTTCTCCCATACAACATTTCGTAAGGCGGCATGCCTATCGTCGTGTGATGACTATTGTTGTAGGAGAACTCGGCTAACGGCAGATGGCTGTCCCAACTGCCACCGAAGTCAATAATACAAGCACGGAGCATATCCTCCAATGTCTGAATGGTCCTTTCAGACTGACCATCCGTTTGTGGGTGGTATGCCGTGCTGATATTCAGCCTCGTGCCCATCGACTCGTGAAATCTTTTCCAGAACCTCGATGTGAATCGTGTGTCCCGGTCAGATACGATCGTCAAGGGCATCCCATGCCGCGCTACTACTTCGTTGATAAATACCTCTGCTAACCTTTCCGACGAGAACGCCTCGCGAATAGGTAGGAAATGAGCACTCTTCGTTAAACGGTCCACAATTACCCAAATGGCGTCATGACCTTTAGCTGTGCGAGGTAGCTTGGTTATGAAGTCCATGGTAATGTGTTCCCACTTCCATTCTGGTATGTCAAGTGGTTGAATCTTTCCATACGGTTTCTGGTGTTCAGCCTTTACTTGCGAGCAAGTCAAGCACTTGCTTACATACTTCGTCACATCACATTTCATTCCAGGCCACCAGTATTCCCTCTTCAGATCTTGGTACATTTTATTGGTACCGGGATGGATAGAGTAACGAGACTTATGAGCCTCATCTTGGGTCGAACCCCATTCGTACTTTACTTCTTTCCAAGTCAACTTTGTCAATGGCGAAGCTATTTTCGAGAAATCCTGGATGAATCTCCGATAGTAGCCCGCCAATCCCAAGAAACTGCGGATTTCAGTTGGCGTCTTAGGAATGTCCCATTCACTTACCGTTACTATCTTTGCTGAGTCAACCATAATGCCGTTCGGGCCAATGACGTGACCTAGGAATTGGACTTCCCTAAGCCAGAACGCGCATTTGGAGAACTTAGCATACAACTTCTCCTTCTTTAGAGCTTCCAACACTTCCTTTAAGTGACATGCGTGATCACCCTCATTCTTGGAGTAGATAAGGATGTCATCGATGAACACTATTACCGATCGATCCAGCATCGGTCGACACACCCTATTCATTAAATCCATGAACGCTGCGGGGGCGTTCGTCAATCCGAAAGACATTACGCGGAACTCGAAATGTCCATAACGCGTGCGAAATGCAGTTTTCGGTATGTCTTCTTCCCTCACCTTCAACTGATGGTACCCGGACCGAAGGTCGATTTTCGAGAACCAACTTGCGCCTTGCAATTGATCAAACAGGTCATCGATCCTTGGTAAAGGGTACTTGTTCTTTACCGTTCGTTTGTTCAACTCGCGATAATCGATACACATTCTCATCGAACCGTCTTTCTTTTTCACAAACAACACCGGAGCACCCCACGGAGAGATGCTCGGTTGAATAAATCCTTTCTCAAGTAACTCGTCTAGTTGGACCATAAGTTCCTTCATTTCCAATGGTGCTAGTCGATATGGAGCCTTAGCCACGGGCTGGGCATCTGGTACTAAGTCAATTCGGAACTCAATTTCTCTATCGCGTGGTATTCCAGGCAAATCCTCTGGAAACACCTCCGGGTACTCGCGTACCACGGGTACATCGTCTAGTTCCTTCACTTCCTTACACTTATCAATTACATATACCAGATAAGCCTCGCATCCGCGCCTCAAATAATTCGTTGCCTTAATCATTGAGATGACATTTGGCATCGGGGCGTCACGATCTCCAAAAACCTCGACTTTGCTACCATCCGGAGCCTTGAGTCGGATTATCTTTCGTTTACATATGATTTGTGCTTCGTTGGCAGTTAACCAATCCATACCCAGCACGACATCGAACCCTCCCAAAACCATAACAAACAATCTGAAAGGGAACCTATGACCTTCTATTTTTATCGTGGAGTTGTCAACTACATCGGTCACTCTCGCAATTCTACCCTCAGCGGTCTCTACGCTAAAGGCCCTTTCTAGCTTACTCACAGCATACTTCACTCTTTTACAAAAAGTCGCCGATAATAAACTCTTACTGGCGCCCGAATCAAATAACACAGAAACAAGAGTGTTGTCAAGGATGAACGTACCTGACGCCACATCGGGATCCTTCCTAGCCTGATCCTGCGTCAGTGCGTACGCCCGCGTCTTCGCACGAGATCCCTCTCCCTTCTTTTCCGGGCCCTTTCCCATCCCGGTTTCCCCCATCCTGGGCTTGGTACATTCTCGGCTCATATGGCCGAAATCCCCACAGTTGTAGCATTTGTAACCTTGCGGGCATTCACGGGAGTAGTGCCCCGTCTTGCCACACTTAAAGCACAAGCTAGATCCCACTCTGCATTCACCTACATGCTCCCTTCCACACTTCTTACAAACAGTCGGCTCACCCACCCGAGCCCTCTTATCACATCTTTCCCCCAGTTCGCTTGTTTGAGAAGCTCGGTCTCTTCTTTTGCTCTTCAACGGCAATAGCATTCAGTGCCAGATCGTCAAATACTACGCCACTTAGCTCTACTGCCAAATCATAGGTAGTAGGGGCGTTTGCCTTAACATAGGTGCGGACCTGGTCCGACAACCCTTGAATATAACAGGCAATCTTTCTCTCTTCAGTAGTGGCGAGGTGTGGCACCAGACGTGCCAGTTCATTAAATCGGGTTGTGTATTGCCGGTGCGTCATGTTCCCGGCCTTCAAACCCAGAAATTCCCTTTCCACCTTCTCAATCTCGTTCCTTGGGCAGAAATTCCTAATCACTAAAGTTTTCAAGTCAGCCCACATCATTGCATCCACAATCTCGCTCCCTTTAGCTTGACGTACACCTTCCCACCAGTGGGATGCTTCCTCCCTCAAGGAGTTAGCAGCAAATTTTACCACTTGATCCGTTCGGCACTCGCTCAGACGAATAGCAGCTTCCATACGGATCACCCAATCAAATGTAGCCACCGCGTCCTTCTTTCCAGTGAGTATCGGCGGGTCACATGCCTTAAAGGACTTATAATCACATCCGCGAGCAGGCGGTGCATTGTCGGTCTCATTGTTCTGAGCACCAATTGCCGCGCTAGACCCACCCGCCCCATTGACCTGCTTCAACGCTTCAGCCAACAGACCTGGCAGAGAATTCTTCATCAATTCTGTGAATTCTCGAGCTATAGCTGCTCTCACTTCTGGTTCAAAAGTGAAAGGTTGTTCTTCAACCTGTGTCTGCTCAGCTTCATGCACACTAACCGCCGGTTCAGTGTGAACACTTCCTTCTTCACTGTGTTCTTGGCGCGCAGGAATCCTGCCACGCCCACCATTTCGACCGCCGGTACGACCACCGGTACGGCCACCACGCCTTTCGTTCCCTCTCCTTGCCATTTCGTTCTATAAGACGAGAAATCCAATGTCATCACGCTAGTTAACAAATAGAATTCAATAAGTACTGTAAGATGTTAATATACACTGGCCATCTGTAATTAACCATTACACTACCTTTCGATTTCTATTTGACCACCTTTGTGATTCCATCAGAACACAAGTCCTTTCCTAACTCTTCCTAAGGCATACTACATACACATACTCTACTTTTCATACCTGATGCTGTGGCTCGAGTTACCCGTACTGGCATCCGCTTTCGGTCCCATTCAAAGTTTAAGTTCAGACACTGGGAGTGTCCGAATCTCTCAAACTATTGCTCTGATACCAACTTGTGAGGACCCAAACCCGGGAGGCCTCACTTATTGGATTTACTCATTCACAAGCAGTTCTTAAACATGAATATCAGATAACGCAGCGGAAATTTCATTTAAACATAACTTAATCGTTATTCATACATGCGGAAGCGTAAACATAATTACATCATAACTAAACATAACGGGATGCCAGTCTTCAAAAGCAGTCGGATAACTCTTCATCTCTAGCCAAGCATCACCGTCCATCCTCATAACCTGCCTTAACCTGAATGTGTACACTTAAAAACGTCAGCTACGCTGGTGAGTTCTAGTTTTCGTTCGTTTTAAGAAATGGTTCATCATTCAAACATTCAATAGGGTTTAACATTCGTATAAGAAAACAGGGCCTTTCATTCGTAAACCTTCGCATATTTAAACACAATCATTTGTTTAAAACATTAACATTCATTTAAGTCATACATTATTATCTAAATCTGTATCGTTACGCGTCTCTATGTCCCCGTAGGAACTTTTAATGTTGTGGGCAACCGTTACGTATCGCCGTCATTGCCACAACCATACCACTACGTTGGGTCAACCGTTACGTATCGCCGTCATTGCCCAACCCTTCAATGCGTGGGGTCAACCGTTACGTATCGCCGTCATTGCCCAACACGCATCTTTCCTTTGGAAATCAACCGTTACGTATCGCCGTCATTGATTTCCCATTACCTCGTTCGCTTAGGATGATCGTCATCACCCGAGTAACCGTCGTTACTCCCTTTACCAGTTGTACAACATCAAAACCATTGACATGCCACAAAGACATTGCCCATGTTGTTCTTGTGGTAACTATGGCTCACTGTCCATAATCTACCACAAGGCTGGGAATCACATTCCCAGACTTCATTCGTCAATTCCATTCATTTGACAGATTAGATTTGTAATGACTTCATTAAAACCTTTGCCCCTTTTTGTTTTCTTTTCATAAAACCTTTCCTTCACTTTCAAAACCCTTTACCTTTTCATTAAAACCATTTCTTTATAACATTCATTCGTAAACATTCCGTTCATAAATTTTCTTTCCATAAACCCCTCGTTCCAAATCATTTCCTTTCGTAAACGTAGTTTCATAAACAAATCATTTTATAAAACAACATTTCATACGTGTACACACCAGCCCGAAAACATTATATAAAAACATTTAAAAGAGGGCTTCTAGAACTCACCTTATAAGCTAGTCTCGGTTGTCCTAAACAAAGGTCCAACAACGTCACTTCCGATCTGAATTGATTAATTAAATACACATCAGACCTAAATCCCGACTCTAACGGTTTACTCGTTCTGTTACAGGTGAATACACTGACTTCACTTACTGATGCAGACCTATCGAAACTACTTAGTTTCGACAGGTGCAGGCCCATCGAAACTTCTAGTTTCGATACCTGCAGGCCCCTCGAAACTTCTAGTTTCGACACCTGCAGGCCGCTCGAAACTTCTAGTTTCGACACCTGCAGGCCGCTCGAAACTCTAGTTTCGATACCTGCAGAACTCAGCTATCTTCCCCGTGAAAAACCCTAACTTTCGCAATGCAGGTCCGACCTGGTCAAGATCCGGACTTTTTACATTCAAAACGTGTATTTTCCCTTCGTGATTCCAGATTTATAACCCTTTCCTCATTTGGTTTATAAAAACCCGTCATTTTCCCGAAAATACCCGAAAACCCAAAAACGAACAAAAACTCAGATTTGGTTCGGGTGTTACCTGATTTCGAGATTCTGATCCGGAGGTTTTGCTCACGAGCTCAGTAGCAACAAGCTCCTTCAATCTCGGGTCGATCCGCCAACTTTCTCTCTCTACGGTTTCTCTCTCTAGATTCTTGCAAATGAGAGAAATGGTGTGTGTGTTGGCTATTTAAAGGGAGGAAACCCCCCCTTCCTTCAAGTTTGCCGGCCCAACCGGCCCGGCCCGTTACGCCTCGTTCTTTTATCCCGTTCGTCCCGGTTCAACCCGTTATTTAAAATCCTCATTTATTTTGGGATGTTACACCTTGGGTTCTTGGCTTCATACACCTCAAGAAGCACTAAGATACTACCGGAGCGAGAGAACTTCGTAGATTAGAGCAGAGGGAGTAGATAGTAAAAAGGCTCTTCCTCTTTATTCGCAATAAGGGAGCCTACGAAATTCAGCGTTACGCTAGTTAGTATGACCATTCGTGGCTAAACTATTTGTATTGATAGGGTGAAGATGAAGTTTGGTGTATGTTATGTTTGACGTATTAATCTAGTGGTATGTTTATGTATTTAATTATTCACTCTTAAAAACACCTTCTAGGTGAGCTTTTTATTATTATTATCCAAATTTGTTTTTACACTTGTGAGTGTTCTTGATTTTAAAGCGTAAGACCGTAAAACCTTTTTAATTAAACTTTTTTTTAATACTTGTACGTCTTTATTCAAGTAGAAATTTATAAGTCAAGGCTTGGTTAATATTAATAAGGTCGTACATCTTTATACGAACTTGTTATGGGACCAAGAAATGGTGAACTCATGTTGGGAACGGTACGTCTTTATACATGATCCCATTGTTACACCGTCTCATGGTGAACAAAGTCTAATCACCTTTTTAATAATAACGAGTTAGTTAACCCCGCGCGTTGCGGCGGGTATTAGACGTTGAAGATCCACGTGTTGCGGCGGCGTCGTTAAATCAAACATTAATAGAAATAAGTATGTTGATTCCTCACACGTTGCGACGTAAACATGACTCAGTTATCGCTCGCTCATGTTATGTCGACATTTGTAAAATTCATGAAAAAACATAGATTAAAGTTAATAAAAACAAAAAAAAAACATTTAACCACGAAATCAATCAACGTCTTTGAAACTTTGCATAAAAAAAATTAAAAGCATAGCATTGCACGTAGAGAATTGATAATATTTGAGACATTGTATAAAAAAACAACGGATTTATACTCGCACGTTGGAGCGGAGGCATAAACGCATGACAAAAAACAAAATTTTAAACGTTAAGACCCGCGCGTTGTGGTGGAGCCGTACGATGACATTTGCAAACCTAGTTACGCGCGTTGTGGCGGTGACAAACGTACCCGCGCGTTACGCCGGGACCGTACGGTGATATTACCCTGTTTAAGTTCATAATTAAAGCTCATGCGATGTGAAGTTTGCAAACATCGTTACACGCGTTGTGGCGGCGACTCGGCCTTGGAGATCGAAAAATAGATAAATTGCGAATGTAGTAATAAAGTAAAATAAAAGTAAATATAGAAAAAAAATGTAATTTTTACAAACGAATATAAAAAATAAAACAAAAAAAGAAAAGAAATATGTGGGATAAATTTAAGAGTTTAGATACTTGAGGGATAAATTTGAGAGTTTAGAAAATTAAGGGATAAAGTTTAAAAACTTAAAACTTTAGAAACTTGAAAGATTTATTAAAAAGTTTAGAAAGTTGAGAGGCCATTATGAAAATTAAGAAACTAAAGGGTATAATATTAAACTTAAAAAAATAATAATAAAAAAATAAAAATATATGACAATATCCTAGTGGTCGCCGACCTTAGGAATTGTGGTAGTTGATAATAATTAAGCACTTAAGTTTGATGTCTTAAACCAACTCGGAGATAGTATCGAAGAGTTGAGGGTAACGATGTCTCTAGCTGAGAGTTTTACCATTTTATTATTAAAGATTATAATTCATAAACCAAATGTTGTGAGAATAAGGCTCCAGCGGTGTACTGTTCACACATTTGTATTAGTTATACCACCAGATTATTCAACTTAACATTATCATATACCAAGCAGATTCGAATCCGAAAGCAATAATCGTTATGCCTGATTATTTCCGAGATATTACTTTCCTGCTATTTACTATTCTGCTATTTACATTTCTGTTACACACATCACATATATTTTTACTTTTCTGTCATTTACTTTTCAATACTCTTCGTGACCCATTCACTAATTAAACCGGTTAAACGATAATAAAAGTTGAGTATTAGAACTCGACCATGTCCATTGGTTCGATACTTGGTTTATACCTAAATTGTATTACGCTGCGATAGGTACACTTGGTTATTGTGTGTGTTTTAAGTTTTAAAGTAACTATCATTTTATAAATTTAAAACATGATCTAGTAAAACCATTTCTAAAAATATATATTTTAATTATAAACATACTAAAACACGCTATCAGTTCTGAAACCAACTACACCCCAACCAATATTGAACAAGCCATGTACTCGATGTCTCTCAATCCGCCAAATAATAAATGGTACATGGACTCGGGTGTGACGTCTCATACGGCCAACTCGGTAAGTAATCTAACCTCTAACTTTTACAAAAATAATTTAAATCATATCACTATTGCTAATGGTTCCAAACTACCCATCTGTGGCACCGGTCAACCCACCTTGTCTCACCTCCACCCTCCCCCCACATCCTCCCCTACACCTTAAAAATATTCTTCATTCTCCACATTTAATTAAAAATCTGTTTTTTTTTTGTAGACTGACAACCAATAATCTTGTTTCAATAGATTTTGACCCATTTTTTTTATGTGAAGGACTATTAGACGCAGATACCTATCATGCAATGTAACAGTACCGACGAACTTTATCCCCTCACCTCCCCGTCTCAAGTTCTTTTAGCTTCTACTTTTACAACCCTATCCTAAGATGTATGGCATTATCAGCTTGGTCATCCAGGCTCCGCATTGTTAAACACCTTCAAACAGAATAAAAATATTCAATGTAGAAAACGTAGTTCTTTATCTTTTTTTTTTCCCAATCATGTGTTTTTGGTAAAGATATAAAATCGCCTTTTGTTCATTTTAATAACAATAATGTTTATCCATTTGATTTGATTTGTAGCAATTTGTGGACCTCCCCAATTATTAGCTCCGGGGGCCACCGATACTATATATTATTTCTTGACGACTATACGAATTTTCTTTGGTCACATCCACTTGGCCACAAATCACAAGCGTTCTCAATCTTTACACAATTTCATAAATTAATTAAAATCTAATCCGAGAGATCAATTAAATGTTTACAATGTGACAACGGTACAGAATATGCTAATAATTCCTTTTACACCTTTTATAAACAAATGGATTAGTGTTCCATTTATCATGCCTACACACCTCCCCCAAAAAAGGGATAACCCGAATGCAAAATACGGTCAATTAACATTGTCGTTCGAACACTTTTAACTCATTCTTACGTTCTCACCACCATTTGGCACCTTGCTTTACAAAACGTTACCCATCTTCTAAACATATTTCCCGCTAAAACGAAGTCTTACAAAAAGCCCTACATCACTTCTCTATAACAAACAACCCTCATACGATCATCTCCGTACTTTTGATCTCCTTTGCTTCTTGCTCACCCATTCGTTTACCATTAACAAACTTGAAAACCGATCTTCTCCTTGTGTTTTCTTCGATACCCCTCACACCACCAGGGGTACAAATGTTTTAATCTTTCTAATAACAAAATTATAATCTCTAGACACGTGGTTTTTAAAGAAAATGTGTTCTCCTTCTCTACCTTTAATTCCATTCCCACGTCATATGACTTTCTTGAAATTACATCCGGTCGCTCTCCTCTCTTGGTATCTTCCTAACACTTCCACCACCAACACCACCCCTAATGTACCACATAATCTCACCGTCCCTAACCTATCCACACCACCACCCACGGTCAAACCAAACCCACCGACCCCCTAACTTATCAACGCTGAAACAAGGCACAAACCCAAACTCCCCGACCCCAACCTACGGTGACCACACAAGCCTCAAACAATTCACAGACATGGTACTAACAGTTCACCGATTTTTGTCCACACTTTGGAATTTCACCACAGCCAATGCAATCATTCTCTATTTATTTACATGGTCGTGACATGGATTTCATTCTACTCTACGTAGACGACATACTTCTAATTATGTCTACTCCTACACTTTTGATGTCGTCCAGACGATTTATAAAAAATAATAACAAAACCTAATCTAGACTCCTAATGTCTCAGTTAGCCAAAGAGTTCGCCATGCAAGACCTGGGGAAGCTAGGTTATTTCTGGGTATTTCAGTACAACACACTATCACGGGTCTCTTCTTATCTCAACATAAAATATGCAACTGAAATATTGGAACAAGCCGGAAGGAGTTCTTGTAAACCCGCTGCTACTCTGGTTGACACGAACGGTAAGGTAAGTGCCACTGACAAGTCTCTTATTGGTAATCTGACCATGTATCGAAGTCTTGCTTTCATCAACTTATTTCCAGTTGTCATTTTATTTATCCCCCGCCTACAAAATGTTTATTAGATTTAAATAATTATTCTTTTTTTATAACGATGACTCACACACTAATCTACTCCTACTTCTAAACTACATCAATTTCTAATCTACTACATGTCAAGATTTGAACTCGGGTCTTCTTCAAAAAATTGTTCAGTTTCTCCAGGACTACAAACCCAAATGACATTTAAATAATTATTCATCATAACATAAGAGCAAGCTCAGTAAGGACAGATTTATGTTTGTTTTGGCCACGTGGCCATTTTTGTGAAAAAACCCTTATTGGGGCTTGTTGGTGGTTTTAGAACACTCATTTCTAGGATCAACAAAGAAATGATGACAGGGTGGGACCAGGGTGGGTTGTGATGAATAAAAAAATAATTAAATTCACAGAGATTAGTATTTAATAAAAAATTTGTGGTGATGTTTTGGTTTTGTTTTTAAGTCTCTTTATTAAGGTGGTTTTTGTTGTTTTTGAAAAATTAGTGTTTTTTGATGTGGTAGTTGGGTAAACGCGTTTTTGGATGGTTTTATGTGTGCTTGTTGTGATGCTCTAACAAGATTATTTTATTAGAGCATTCACAGTGAGTTCTCTATACTCATCGTGATGTTTTCTTCAGGCTGTTTAATCTTTTTTCTAACAAAAACATATCATTTTCAGCAAAGATTAGCAAACATATACATATACACTGTAGTTCCAAAAACAGTTAACCAAGAGGAAAGGAATAAATGAAAAGGGCGTGACGGGAAACATGGAAGTGAAAAATCTTTTTTTTTATTTTTTATAATTGCATTCTCAATGTTTGTGCTTTGTCTTGAGTTATAATTGCAGTGAAGTGGTACTTCATTATGCTAGTTAATGTTTATTCACAACTAACTAGCATAATAATTTGTTGTGATGTTATGTTGTTTCATTTTGCATTAAACAGATCACATGACTCCTTTAATTTAGTTAGGAGTTTATCTTAGATATGCAGTAATTCATTCTGCTTTGTATGCAGTAAACAACTTTTGCATGTCTTTCAATTTGGTTATTCAATTGGTATGAGCTAAAACTTTTGGTTAGTTAAATCTCTTTCAGTTTGGTTATTCAATTGGTTCATCAACATGTGAAGCAATACAACCGTGGGTACTTATTAAGGTACTAACAATTTGCAATCATTCGAGGGACCTTGCCTAACGTTCAAAGTGAAGGTACTAACAAATAGAATGAAAGCATGTGTTATTCTACACAATATGATCATTGAAGATGAGCGCGATAATAGTGACAATCTTAACATTGAGTATGATCAACTTGATAAAAATATCCCCGAATTGTCGCACAATAATACAACTGAGCTTATGGACTTCATCCAACGTCATATTCATACTAGAGATAGCTCGGCACATCATCAACTTCAAGAAACTCTAATTGAGCATCAGTGGCTACTCTATTCCCATCAAGAAGATCTACGTATGTGAAATTATGTGCAGGCTAGTGGCAAAAACAGAAGCATATATTCAAATCTGTGTTCAACTATGCTTTTGATTGACAGGGTGGATAACCTACATGTCTTTAATAAGATTCAACAAAAGTCATAAGTTCTGCAAAATTGGGTGTTGTTTGATGTTGCAACAGGTTAGTTCTTGTGTTTCTTGCAGTAAATTAGTTAGCTAAATATGTTGCAGATTGTTTTTTATTCTTTTTAGGTTAATGATTTTAATTCGTTCATGTTCTTATTCTCGATGTCTTCCTTTTTTTCAGGAACAAAATGTGTCTTAAGCATTCAAAATGTTGCTGGTTCTTTGCTGCTGTAAAAGGCTCATCAGTGTTTTATAATTTATGCAGTTAATCTGATTGACTTGCATTTCACTTGAGACTTCAACATATGTTTTAATTTACTTGACTTGATTGGTTGGAGCTATTTATCTTTATGATTTCTTATTGAAAAGGAATTATTCTGCCGTAGTTTTAAAAACAATTCACTTATCATTTAGTTAGTCATATGCTCAAAATGGTTGCAGGTACCTCAAAAATGTAACATCCCAAAAATAAAACGACGAATATAATAACGGGTTAAACGCGAGACGAAAGCAATAAATGAAAAGGGCGTGACGGGCCGGGCCCGCGAACTTGGGGATGGTGAGTATGACGGAGCCTTTCCCTTTAAATAGCCCAAGTCCCTCATTTTTCTCTCATTTGCACAAGTTAGAGAGAGAAACCGTAGAGAGAGAAAGTGCAGGGATCGACCCGAGGTTTCAGCATAGTGTTGCTCCAGTGCTCGTTAAGACAACCTCGGAATCAGAAGCTCGATACAAGTAACGGTTTGGCCTAGATCTGAGTTTTTGTCTACTTTGGGGTTATCGGGTTTTTTATAAAAAGATGGTGTTTTCACGTATGAAACTTAGAAATAAACATATATCTGAGTTCTAGAAAGAAAAGCAAACGTTTTGAACGTAAAAAGTTCGGATCTTGACAAGTTCGGATCTGCATGCAAAAATTAGAGTTTTGTGAGGAAAGAAGACAGCCCGTAGGGCGAACTTGCTCTGATGGAGCGAACTTAACAAAGGGCGAACTTGGTAAAGTTCGCTTGGTCAAATCAAGCGAACTTAGCCTGTAAGTTCGCTGGGTTGATAAGTTCGCCTAAAACAGAATGAGTAAGACGTATAATTGGGATTTGGTCTGATGTGTATGTAATTAATCAATTCAGATTGTGTGTGACGCTCGTTGGACCTTTGTTAGAACAAAACGAGACTAGCTTATCAGGTGAGTTCTAGAGCCCTCCTTTAAATGTTTTAATGATGTTTGGGCTCGTGTGCGTACTTACGAAACAAGGTTTACAAAAAATGAAATTCATGAAAGGTGTTTTAAAAATGAAATATGAAACGTAATTATGAAATGTGTTGCCAAAATAAAGTTTACGAAAGGTTTACGAATGAAATGTTTAATAAAACGTACGAATGCTTTAACTAAAACGAGGTAAAGGTTTTTTATGAAAGTCATGAAATAACGAATCTGCCACGAGTTCCTTCGGGAACTAAGGTATGTATGCATGTTTTTGGACCTTACCTTTTAGGGGCCTTTATGGCTGGCCAACGGTTGTATAACTGGGTGGATAAAGGGGTAACTGTGACACCTGCAAATTTCAGAATGTAGATACCAAACTGTTAGGCTAAAACCCAACTAGGCCCAATAAGGCCCAATAGGAAGTCAAGTCCATTTGAGGCCCGGTAAGGATCCAAGCCCGTTAGAAATCCAAATTTACACAATCCGAATATCATATTAGTCACACGATTTCATTTAATGACCCGTTACGCGATTCTGAGAATTTAAGAAAAGATATAAGAACGTACGCGGTTCAGAAATTCTAAACGTGTTAAACAACGGTTTTTACCGGGTATTCGACAGAACGATTAAATGAATTAATGAATTATTGATATTAAGTATTAATATTCATTTGAAAAGACTGTTCGGATAAATACACGTGTAGTACGTGTATACGAATGTTAAACCACGTTAGATCCTCGTAAAACTAACGATAGCGGTACGGTTATTACCGATACGACAAATATTATAAATATTTGTTTATAATAAAAATGTTATTAATAACCGGAGAGTGAAACGATAAATCAAACGAACAAACTCACACACGCGTTGTCAGCTCATACCGACTCGAATATTCTCCGGTAATAAGCTAACAAAATAAATTATTTGAATATTTATTTTAGTATTAATATTTATATTATGAACGACAAATATTAATCGGGAACTAAATGCATGACGATATTTTGGGTTTGACACGCGTTACTGGTAGGTAGCCTACCCACTTAAAACGCTAGATATATATATAAAATCTTCTCATCTTTTCCTCATTTTCACCCATTTCAAACACACACCATGTGTGTGTCTAGAGAGAGAAACCACCGCAGAGAGTAGAAAGGCCGGTGGCCGGCTCCACCGCGGCGGCACTACCGGCGACGACCACGATGGCGGCGAGTCTGGTGGTGGCGAGCATGACGGAGGCGGAGTCCGGCCGAGCAGCCGGCGGCGCACAACGGCGGATCACAGCGGACCGGCGAGTGGCGGCGAGTGCACCACCTCATCTGATAGATCTCGACGTCCTGAGTCCGATGGTGGTGGTGGTTTGCACTAGATCGCGACGGTGGTGGAGATTCCGGCCAAAAACACTTTTCCGGCGACCTCGACAAATGGGGCTTTTGCTAGAAAAGGGTTCCTAAAGGTCCGATCTACGCATACGAAGAAGTTTGGGTCGAAAAAGTGAAGCTTTCCGGCCAAAACCACCAAATCCGGCCACTGTCCGGTTTTCCGGCAACGGCGGCCGGCGGCGGCCGGCGGCGGAGACCGGCGGCGCTGGTGGGGCTTGGCGAGACGAGTTCATGGCCGCTTGAATCACCTCAATCGGAGTTCGTATGATCAAGTTATGAGCGAAACAAGTTTCTTCTCGCGTCGTGCTCAGCTTTTCGTACAAAACCGCTTAGAACGGCTTGTAGGCTAAGGTATGACCCGAAACACTTATATATCTATTGTCAGGTAGTAGCACGGGACCAATAAATTTTGTCGGGGACGTCTTTTGAGAACGTTTTTCGGGCACGTTAAATTGTATTATAATGATATAGTTTTTATATATTTATCAAATAATTGTCGAATTGAAGTATGACTTTAGTATTAGGATCTAAAGTGCGGTTTATTGGATTATTGGTGTAAGTTGGTGTTGTAATTGGACAATTGGATATTGTCGGGTTTAGCCAAAAACAAACGGGACTCTGCCCAATTTTCGTTAAAAATAAAGAATTTGGTTTCTACAACTTAGATGTCCTCAACATGGGTTGGGTTTAGATTTGAAACCATAATGTTAGGGCACGATCCTAGTTATATTGTTGTTGATATTGACAACACTTGTTTGAACAATAGGAACCGTTTAGGATCGTTGCGCTCACTTGTTGTCAGTTGAGCTTGTGATCGCATTTGCTGGACTTGAGGTGAGTTCACTGTCCCCTTTTAACTTTTAATGTTTTAGAAACATCGGGGGAGAAACATACTTCCATAACACGTTTGAAAACACGAAACATCATTACTTGATACATCTTAGAAAACATGGAACACATACTTATAAACATTTTCATATGGTAACAAAAAAACAAGACCCGACCTTTATGTTTGCATGAGTGAACACGTTTGGAGCTCGTAAAGCCCCCTGACCATCATATTTTATAACCATTAGCTAAGGATAGCCTGGGATTCTATGGATAGTACTATTGGGATTGACACCCCCGGTCATGGTTAGTCGCGCTAACCATGGGTCCCTCTGGCCAAATGACCGCATAGTGTTCAAACATTGCTCATGAGGTATGAGCGAGGGGCAAAACACCTGTGTCATGGTTTGGTTATGCCTCATGTATGTACATATTATTTGTATTCCTAGCTAGTCTACAAATAGGTCAACGTTACTTGTTTTGTTTATCATATTCATTGAAACGTTTTCGTGCAAATGGATCTACCAATCACTTATACACCAATGGTTTTGCTATTCGTTTACGTGGAAATGTTTTTATCAATGTTTTCAAGGAAAACAGTTTCATATTATGGCCATGTACACATTATCAATGTTTTAAGGAAAAACGACTTATTTTATGACTATGACGTCATCACATGTTTTCGTTGGGAAAACTACTCGTTTTATGACTATGAAGTCATCACATGTTTTCATTGGGAAAACTACTCGTTTTATGACTATGAAGTCATCACATGTTTTCATTGGGAAAACTACTCGTTTTATGACTATGAAGTCATCACATGTTTTCATTGGGAAAACTACTTGTTTTATGACTATGAAGTCATCACAGGTTTTCATTGGGAAAACTACTCGTTTTATGACTATGAAGTCATCACATGTTTTCATTGGGAAAACTACTCGTTTTATGACTATGAAGTCATCACATGTTTTCATTGGGAAAACTACTCGTTTTATGACTATGAAGTCATCACATGTTTTCATTGGGAAAACTACTCGTTTTATGACTATGAAGTCATCACATGTTTTCATTGGGAAAACTACTCGTTTTATGACTATGAAGTCATCACATGTTTTCATTGGGAAAACTACTCGTTTTATGACTATGAAGTCATCACATGTTTTCAATGGGAAAACTACTCGTTTTATGACTATGAAGTCATCACATGTTTTCATTGGGAAAACTACTCGTTTTATGACTATGAAGTCATCACATGTTTTCATTGGGAAAACTACTCGTTTTATGACTATGAAGTCATCACATGTTTTTATTGGGAAAACTACTCGTTTTATGACTATGAAGTCATCACATGTTTTCATTGGGAAAACTACTCGTTTTATGACTATGAAGTCATCACATGTTTTCATTGGGAAAACTACTCGTTTTATGACTATGAAGTCATCACAGGTTTTCATTGGGAAAACTACTCGTTTTATGACTATGAAGTCATCACATGTTTTCGAGGAAAACAACCTTACATTAAACCCGTGTACATATTTTAAATGTTTTCAAGGAAAACAGTTTCGTATCATGGCCATGTACACAATATCAATGTTTTCAAGGAAAATCACTTTACATTGCAACAATCAAACCTGTGAACTCACCAACCTTTGTGTTGACATTTTAAGTATGTTTTTCAGGTAATTCATAGTCATGGCATGGTTGGAATATGTTAGCCTTTTGGATTAAACCCTAGAAGCCGAAGGAGTATGATCGTCAAACCTCAAGATGGCTTTCACCTATACATGGTTCTAGGACAATGTACAAGTTTATTATAGTATTTGTAATGGTGTTCAATATTCAGAAGTCTTTACTTTAACTTCCGCTGTTGTGTAATGTTACCAATCGTTGCAACCTTAATTTATTTATTTATTAAGTAAGTAAATAAATTTGGGGGTGTGACAGATTGGTATCAGAGCCAATGGTTTTAGCGAATTAGGTTTCCTTAGTGATACCTAGGCTCTAACCGGACTCATTTAGGGACCAAGATTTCTAAGACTTGTATCACACTAAGAACACCCAAGACTTGAGTAAAGAAATTCCAACCGTTGCCGAACGATTTGTGTAGACTATTAGTGTATGAAGTTACACTTGGGTATCATTAGCTATACTAATACAATTACATGGCACATGTAATGAACACTTAAACATATATAACAATATGGAAATAATAAACACCTACGACATGTTACTGTTCGGATTACGAGTCAAGAATAACGGGTACTCAGCATACTTCAACCTTAGAAGATCGAGTTACGAGCTGAGCTTGGACAACGACGGCAGCGATCGTCAGTTACCGATCTTGGTATCACAACAGGTTGAACCCGTGCCAGAATCTGTACCTATACCTGCACCACAACTACTCCAGCTATGGAGGCAAATATCTTTTTAACGTATTTACGGTATAAATATTCTCCTTCATAAGTTGTCGGATCGGATGCCTAGACTCTCGCCATGAGATATGGCAGACAGGATTGCCCAGACAGAAGGGAATTCAAGGTGGATAAGCAGGACTAAGTGGGAGAGAACTCCAAGGGTCAGGAGACCCAGACATACATCAGGATCATATGGATCCATGCATATATACAGACTTGGAGCACGAGTTGCTTGACACTCATTTGAGGATCTCTGCCCAACACATAGTGCCTGAATTTCACCATACACATTTTATTTTAAGAGACACTGGTGGTGCCTCTCTACCATTAGCCTCATCCGACAACATACAAATTCGACAGATTCAGGAGTATTGGTACACATAATGAAGAGTAATCCGATAAAACAACACACACCCCTGTGCAAATGTGCAAACACAATCTAACGATTATTTCAAATCCCTTTTGATTAGAAGCTGGGGATAGGAGAAACACTATAGGGATCAGGCAAGGCAAATTATTATTACGGGTGCACACGTAATCATAATTTGCAGTGCATGGAAACTGTAGTAAGTCTTGCTGTCCAAGCTAATGATCAATCTATGTTCTCAGTCAACTGATTTTAACAAATCAGACTTCTCAATTAGGTGCTCACAAAGCATTTTCCTAGTTTTGGAGGAACGAGAGAAATTCAAATTGAATTTAACCAATCCTTAGTAAATCCTGAACGATGAAGGAATTCGCACATTCATTCTTTGAGATTCTACTTGTCAGGAATGCTTCAAATTGAGCGTTACCACAACTAACACTTACAATAATTGCACAATTATTGGGAGATTATAGCATAATCTCAGGATCCATCATACAGTTCAATCTCACAATTGCTTGAAAGTTACGCCAAGAGTGTTATGCACTAACTTCAGTAATGGGGCAGAATATTATTCTGACCCGCATACACATGGCACCTATGGATATGGTGGAAGCTTGACATGAGACAAATAGGTAATCGGACATTTCAGAATATCGGTTTCACAGGATTGCTCTCGCAGCCATTGACATTCAATATACCTTTAAGTCTGACTATTCTCTCGGTAATGGATAAGCCGGGGTTGATGCTCAAGTGAATGACAAAGAAACCTAAGTGTGGACTAATGACTATTGTCGCACTACCAGGAAAACGACATGTAAAACTCTTAAAGGAGTCCCAAATGCGGAATTTCATGCTAATCTCATTAAGTTCATGATATGCATAAGGGACGTAAGCTCGAGCTATTCACTACAGGCCACTGTCCACAAAGAGTTGAGAAGAATAATTCATTACTCTTTTGTACTCGCACCTTCCCAAAGTTCATCTTGTTGGATGGATCCCAGATTTTAACCTAGAAGAGAGGTGTGACCGCATCTTTCACTCCTAGTTTTCTATAATTGGGAAGCTATAGAGCATCTATTGTTAAGAAATGATCTCTTGAAATAGACTCAGTTAAAATACAAAGCTTTGACATTTAACACTCATTACCTCAATTTTATAGCTTAAACCCTTGGACTAGGGACTTAAAGGCTATAACCGATATGAGTGAAATACGTACTGGTAAGTCGTGACAATACCATTCGAATGCCAGGGAAGTTGCAGACAAACTGTAGTATCAGTTGTTAGCAAATTCTGAAACTCCGTGATCCATTCCGACCAACTTGACAGGAAATAAAGAACCTAAGTCGAAATCCGAGGATTTAATTCTGTGTACGCTACCAGGAAGATGAACAAAGGACGAATCAATTCCGGAAGTTTTACTTGACTGTCGTCTATTTCCTGACATCCGCTTAATGAGAAGTCAAGCCTTTGATTAGACAAACCATGATTTCACATCGCAGTCTACCAATTTAGTGGGTTAGCAAGCGCTGAATCAGTTTCGGGGAAACACCATTCTTATGAGGCTACTTCCACGATGCGACTGTTTACCTTCTCATCTAGACGAACCGCGACTTTTCCAAGCAAACATAGAACTTCTTAAGACTTATCTATTTCGTGGACATGATAGTCAGGTCATGAGTTCACAAATCAAGATATTACAGCCTAAATACCAGACTACAGTAGAAGTGCAGTGCAAACGATGGTAATGAGGTATTAAACTAAAACTTCGCCAGTGAAACCATACGAGAAATCTTGAAACCTTTAATCCGTTGTGACCAATGTTGATGGAAAAATCTCATATGGCACAGAACCTAATATGAGAGTATAACTTTAAGTCCCAGAAAATGCCTTCGTGGAGTATAAGGGAACAATCATAACGTTTCATTTATGAATTCTGTCACTACTATCTGAGTACAAGAAGGTGATGGATATGCAGTTAGAAAACGAATAAGTGAAACTATGTCACTAACACTTAGCAACTGTTTGAGAGCCATTCTCACTTCTCCTTGAACCCCATGAAGATTATTAATCTTTAGTATCTGTTGAGCCTAGCCAACTAAAATATTCTCAAATACTTTGATATTCTCTTTCTTCTTCATCTAGATTCACCTTCATCTTTAGATGAACCTTAAAAAAAAAAAAAAAAAATCTAGATGATTCAATGAGACTACGAGAATTTATTGTGGCGAGTTTGTTAATCGATATCCGTTTCGTTTAGATTTCAATCTAAATCAAATTACGGATAACATACGTGATGATGTTATCAGTAATGGAATTTGATAAAAACTATGATCAATCTCAGGAGATCATGTCTCCGTAAAATTTTATCCCATATCATAGTTGTTTAATTCGTTAACTAGACAACTACTGACGTTCCATTAAACCATTCCAGCTCCTTTGTGAGAAATTGTATACACTGACATTATTGTCTTGAACTCAATTGAATCAGTTTAACCTACATACTGATTTGACGGACAAAATGTCAAAATTAAAATCTTTCATCCTAGAAGATTGAATGCACCAAGATGTTGACCCGTCGCGATGAACGGTCGATTACCTTATTTGGACTAACACATGGACATCTCATTAAAGAATCTGACCTATCTTTACCAAACGCGTGATAATTTTCTTTTAGATCCTAGCACGATTTGGTTTTCTGGAGAGAAAACCCGAATATGAATAATGAAGTATGTACCTATATATACTTTCGGAAATACGTGTGCATGAACGCACTCTTGTCTTTCATTATGAATGATAATGATCATACAGTTCCACTCTGATGAGAATGATCACATAATGAAATGCTTCGTCATTTGATCCTTGATTGTTTATTTTGGTGTGTGAGTTGTTCACTTGGTTAGTGAAAACTCATTATTATAATTCACATCGACCAGGCAATTCTCTTGATGACTTACTCATTACATGAAGGTGACCCCACTGATTGTAATCCCGTTGTTCATGGGACTCTAGTAATGAGTTTATCACTTCAGGGTATAGCCAACATCATTCCTTTATCGATATACCCAAAGAACTTTCCCTAAATCTACCCATTTGATGTAATGCGATACCGTTGTACTATCATACGGTATGCTAATATTTCAAATCCTTACACATCCAATATCATTAGTTGTTGTGATATCCACTTTATCTTCATATTCCAACTACTATTTGGAATGAGTAAACATTTTCCCCAAGAAACCGAATGTGGAGCAAAGATACGAAATCCTTATCCATGTACGTATAACAAATTTCGAGGACGAAATTTCTCTAAGGAGGGGAGAATGTGACACCTGCAAATTTCAGAATGTAGATACCAAACTGTTAGGCTAAAACCCAACTAGGCCCAATAAGGCCCAATAGGAAGTCAAGTCCATTTGAGGCCCGGTAAGGATCAAGCCCGTTAGAAATCCAAATTTACACAATCCGAATATCATATTAGTCACACGATTTCATTTAATGACCTGTTACGTGATTCTGAGAATTTAAGAAAAGATATAAGAACGTACGCGGTTCAGAAATTCTAAACGTTAAACGTGTTAAACAACGGTTTTTACCGGGTATTCGACAGAACGATTAAATGAATTAATGAATTATTGATATTAAGTATTAATATTCATTTGAAAAGACTGTTCGGATAAATACACGTGTAGTACGTGTATACGAATGTTAAACCACGTTAGATCCTCGTAAAACTAACGATAACGGTACGGTTATTACCGATACGACAAATATTATAAATATTTGTTTATAATAAAAATGTTATTAATAACCGGAGAGTGAAACGATAAATCCGACGAACAGACTCACACACGCGTTTTAGCTCATACCGACTCGAATATTCTCCGGTAATAAGGTAACAAAATAAAATATTTGAATATTTATTTTAGTATTAATATTTATATTATGAACGACAAATATTAATCGGGAACTAAATGCATGACGATATTTTGGGTTTGACACGCGTTACTGGTAGGTAGCCTACCCACTTAAAACGCTAGATATATATATATATATATATATATAAAATCTTCTCATCTTTTCCTCATTTTCACCCATTTCAAACACACACCATGTGTGTGTCTAGAGAGAGAAACCACCGCAGAGAGAGAGAAAGGCCGGTGGCCGGCTCCACCGCGGCGGCACTACCGGCGACGACCACGATGGCGGCGAGTCTGGTGGTGGCGAGCATGACGGAGGCGGAGTCCGGCCGAGCAGCCGGCGGCGCACAACGGCGGATCACAGCGGACCGGCGAGTGGCGGCGAGTGCACCACATCATCTGATAGATCTCGACGTCCTGAGTCCGATGGTGGTGGTGGTTTGCACTAGATCGCGACGGTGGTGGAGATTCCGGCCAAAAACACTTTTCCGGCGACCTCGACAAATGGGGCTTTTGCTAAAAAAGGGTTCCTAAAGGTCCGATCTACGCATACGAAGAAGTTTGGGTCGAAAAAGTGAAGCTTTCCGGCCAAAACCACCAAATCCGGCCACTGTCCGGTTTTCCGGCGACGGCGGCCGGCGGCGGAGACCGGCGGCGCTGGTGGGGCTTGGCGAGACGAGTTCATGGCCGCTTGAATCACCTCAATCGGAGTTCGTATGATCAAGTTATGAGCGAAACAAGTTTCTTCTCGCGTCGTGCTCAGCTTTTCGTACAAAACCGCTTAGAACGGCTTGTAGGCTAAGGTATGACCCGAAACACTTATATATCTATTGTCAGGTAGTAGCACGGGACCTATAAATTTTGTCGGGGACATCTTTTGAGAACGTTTTTCGGGCACGTTAAATTGTATTATAATGATATAGTTTTTATATATTTATCAAATAATTGTCGAATTGAAGTATGACTTTAGTATTAGGATCTAAAGTGCGGTTTATTGGATTATTGGTGTAAGTTGGTGTTGTAATTGGACAATTGGATATTGTCGGGTTTAGCCAAAAACAAACGGGACTCTGCCCAATTTTCGTTAAAAATAAAGAATTTGGTTTCTACAACTTAGATGTCCTCAACATGGGTTGGATTTAGATTTGAAACCATAATGTTAGGGCACGATCCTAGTTATATTGTTGTTGATATTGACAACACTTGTTTGAACAATAGGAACCGTTTAGGATCGTTGCGCTCACTTGTTGTTAGTTGAGCTTGTGATCGCATTTGCTGAACTTGAGGTGAGTTCACTGTCCCCTTTTAACTTTTAATGTTTTAGAAACATCGGGGGAGAAACATACTTCCATAACACGTTTGAAAACACGAAACATCATTACTTGATACATCTTAGAAAACATGGAACACATACTTATAAACATTTTCATATGGTAACAAGAAAACAAGACCCGACCTTTATGTTTGCATGAGTGAACACGTTTGGAGCTCGTAAAGCCCCCTGACCATCATATTTTATAACCATTAGCTAAGGATAGCCTGGGATTCTATGGATAGTACTATTGGGATTGACACCCCCGGTCATGGTTAGTCGCGCTAACCATGGGTCCCTCTGGCCAAATGACCGCATAGTGTTCAAACATTGCTCATGAGGTATGAGCGAGGGGCAAAACACCTGTGTCATGGTTTGGTTATGCCTCATGTATGTACATATTATTTGTATTCCTAGCTAGTCTACAAATAGGTCAACGTTACTTGTTTTGTTTATCATATTCATTGAAACGTTTTCGTGCAGATGGATCTGCCAATCACTTATACACCAATGGTTTTGCCATTCGTTTACGTGGAAATGTTTTTATCAATGTTTTCAAGGAAAACAGTTTCATATTATGGCCATGTACACATTATCAATGTTTTAAGGAAAAACGACTTATTTTATGACTATGACGTCATCACATGTTTTCGTTGGGAAAACTACTCGTTTTATGACTATGAAGTCATCACATGTTTTCATTGGGAAAACTACTCGTTTTATGACTATGAAGTCATCACATGTTTTCATTGGGAAAACTACTCGTTTTATGACTATGAAGTCATCACAGGTTTTCATTGGGAAAACTACTCGTTTTATGACTATGAAGTCATCACAGGTTTTCATTGGGAAAACTACTCGTTTTATGACTATGAAGTCATCACATGTTTTCATTGGGAAAACTACTCGTTTTATGACTATTAAGTCATCACATGTTTTCATTGGGAAAACTACTCGTTTTATGACTATGAAGTCATCACATGTTTTCATTGGGAAAACTACTCGTTTTATGACTATGAAGTCATCACATGTTTTCATTAGGAAAACTACTCGTTTTATGACTATGAAGTCATCACATGTTTTCATTGGGAAAACTACTCGTTTTATGACTATGAAGTCATCACATGTTTTCATTGGGAAAACTACTCGTTTTATGACTATGAAGTCATCACATGTTTTCATTGGGAAAACTACTCGTTTTATGACTATGAAGTCATCACATGTTTTCATTGGGAAAACTACTCGTTTTATGACTATGAAGTCATCACAGGTTTTCATTGGGAAAACTACTCGTTTTATGACTATGAAGTCATCACATGTTTTCGAGGAAAACAACCTTACATTAAACCCGTGTACATATTTTAAATGTTTTCAAGGAAAACAGTTTCGTATCATGGCCATGTACACAATATCAATGTTTTCAAGGAAAATCACTTTACATTGCAACAATCAAACCTGTGAACTCACCAACCTTTGTGTTGACATTTTAAGTATGTTTTTCAGGTAATTCATAGTCATGGCATGGTTGGAATAGGTTTGCCTTTTGGATTAAACCCTAGAAGCCGAAGGAGTATGATCGTCAAACCTCAAGATGGCTTTCACCTATACATGGTTCTAGGACAATGTACAAGTTTATTATAGTATTTGTAATGGTGTTCAATATTCAGAAGTCTTTACTTTAACTTCCGCTGTTGTGTAATGTTACCAATCGTTGCAACCTTAATTTATTTATTTATTCAGTAAGTAAATAAATTTGGGGGTGTGACAGTAACGACGGTTACCGTGGGATTACAGGGATCCCTATTGAAGGTACTATTCCTTGGGAGGGAGCCGTGCTTAAGGTGAAGGTACGTGTCATCCTTGTGGTGTCGTATGTAAGGTCCTGGTGTTGAATGGCTTCGAGGTGTCGGGCCCTAGGTTTCTCCGCCTACAGGTAATGTATGGTGTCGAAGGGCCTAGTGGTGGTGTGCCTCGAGATTTCTCCGCCAGTATGCTATGTATGGAATTGACGGTTACGAGAAGGCGCGGATTCGGTTCATGTTGATTTATGTTTTGATGCTATGTTACAATGTTTTTATAAATAAATGTATGTTATGCTTTACGTACGTTTTTGTTAAATAAATGTATGTTATGCTTTTGGCAAAAATGTTTAGGTTAAGGTTTTATGTAAAGCTAGAACTCACCAGCGTAACTGACTTTTAGTATGCAAATTCAGGTTAAGGACATGTACGAATGGACGACGATGCTGGGCAAGCGATGAATCCAAGTTTAAGAACTGTTTGTGAATGAGTAAATTCAACAAGTGAGGCCTCCCGGGTTTGAGGCCTTACAAAAAACATATTGTCAAGTATCTACATGCTGGCTATAGCTTCGCTACTTCAATGGAGAATGGAATTCAGGTTTGACTAAGTTTTGATTTAAACTTTAATCTATTTTAGGTCTAATATTCAATTTAAGGTCGCTATACAAAGTGCTCTTTTTTATAACTTAATTTGTAAAGATGCAACAGATGATGCAAAGATGCAAACAAATAAAACAAAAGTACACTTTTCATAACTTTTAAGGAACAACTCTTCAAGTGTAGAAATAAAGACTGATGGCTACAAAATTCTCTAAGTACAATTGTTGGGACTCCACAGTTTTGCTGTTCTTCAACAAGCTGCTGCAGATAAGTTTGTTTGTTGCGGATAGTTGTTCTCCTGTTGATGAACATTTCTGCTGCGGACAACCTTATCTGCTAAAGACCAGAGTTGCTGCTGATACGCTTCTCAGCAGCATCAAACACTTGATGCTGCTGAAAAGCAAATCATCAGCAGCTTTGGATAGTTGAGTCTTGCCGCGGATCATCAACAATGATGTTGATAGCCATATCCGATGAAGATCAATCGTTGCTGCTGATTGGCACAACAAAAGCAACTTTACCACTGACAACTTTCCGCTGCAATTCTGACACATCCCATGCAGCAAGAATGTTACTGGTGCAGACATTAAAAGACAACAACGCTCTTCTTCCAAGTGTTCAAGCAATGATGCCTAAGAAGACGTTTTAGTAAAGTTAACCATTTTAGTATTTGTTGTCTTTACGTGTAGTATAGTTTCTATACAAGATCAACGGCTTGTGTTGGATCTGATCCTTAAAATCAAAGGTTTGTCTTGATTCTAAGTTACTATATAAGTATGTATTCATTCATTGTACAAGTGTGCTTTTCTTAGAGTTTTCTCTGTAATCTTGTAACCATTGAAGCTTAATACAAATTGCATTTATCAGTACTGTTTGTGTTTACTTGTTTACATTGCTTAGTTGTGATTGTTTCCGCCAATCTCAACTAGAATAGAACCATCTTGTATTCACCGATCCTACAAGTGGTATCAGAGCTTTGGCTCTCAGATTAAACAAACTCACACTTGTTTAATCACTCTCTGGTTCTATTCAATACTATCTCTTTGCTAAGACACCATTTATCACAAATCCAAAATGGCACAAAACAATGGTTTTGAAGATATTGGAAGCATCAACAGACCACCAAGACTGGTGTCTGGAGAAGACTACGATATGTGGAAGAACATGATGGAAGGTTTTTTCTGCTATCAAGAGTATGGGATGTGGTGATCCATTAAAGATGGACCATATGTACCCATGGTAGCCTCTGCTGATTCCGGAGGTCCATCAGTCCCCAAAGAACCTTCAAAGTATTCAGATGAAGATATCAAGAAGATGGAGGTAGACTTCAAAGCTTTGGGAGCCATTCAAATGTGCTTGCCAAATGAAGTATTTCACAACTTCAGAGGATATAAGACTGCCAAGGAGCTATGGGAGGCTCTTGAGAAGATGTTTGCTGGTTCAGAAGAAGTGAAAGAAAACAGAAGAGACATTCTGAAGCAACAATATGAGAACTTTGTCTGGAAAGAAGGTGAGTCTCTTACTGTGCTGTATAACAGGTACACCTACCTTGTGAGAGAGCTACAGTGCTCAAAAGTGAAGCTGGAGAATGAAGATATTCTCAAGAAGTTCATCAGGTCTCTGCCCAGCTGCTGGACACTTTACACAGTGTCAATAAGAAGAACTGAAAATTTAAAGACCCTGCAGATGACTGAACTGTTTGGCATGCTGAAGACTTATGAATTAGAAATGATTCAAGCCAAAGAGGGAAGCTCAAGTTACTCAACAGCCTCATCATCCACCACCACTTCCTCTGCACTTCACTCTGACCACTCAGTTCCCAGTTCTAGCAACTACTACTCTCCCATTGTCACTCATCCCCAAACTCCAACCTCTCAATCAAACAACTCACCATTTCTTCTTGAAGCCCCACCTCAAACATCAACCTCTGCTGCTTTTGTCTCTGAAAACTCAAGCAATATGTCCTTTATCAAGGAAGATCTGGAATGTTTTCATCCAGATGATCTAGAAAAAATGGATATACAGCACTCATATGTCATGCTCTCTCTAAGAGCAAAAAGGTTCTACTCAAGAACAGGAAGACCCGTTCCAAGCAACAACTCCAACACCAGGGTTGGCTTGGACAAAAGCAAATTGAGGTGTTACAACTGTAACCAACTTGGTCATTTTGCTAGAGAATGCAAGACACCAAAGGCAAACCCAACTGCTGCTCAGACTAGACAAGCTCAGCAAAGACAACAACAACATGCCACTCCTCCTGCACAAACTGCAGCTTGTGCAGCTGTTGGAACTACTGACTTTGACTGGAGCTTCCAGTATGAGGATCTTCCTACCAACAATCAAGCTCTCATGGCAGAAACATTAGAGATACCACCTCAGGTATATGAAAATCTTTGTACTCAAGCTTGTATTGATAAGGTCCTTGAATACAGGAAACATAACCAGAATCTCATAGATCAAAATGAAGAATTTCACCAAATGAAATCTGAATTTAAAAAGGTTGAAAACAGTTACAAGGAAAAGATTGATTGTTTAAAGAAAGAAATTTCATCATTAAAACATGAACAAACAAACCTTGAAACTCAAATTGATGATCTTCTGGTTAAGTTAAAAGCTACAAGGGCCGAATTAGCAGACCAAAAGGTCCATGTGGAAAAATACGAGTTTGCATCCAAAAAGCTGCGAAGACTTTTGGATGCTCAAATTCATGAAAAGATAACTGTTGGTCTTGGATTCCAAGCTAAACAACCCTACAATGTTATTCCTCCACCTGCTAACTATGTAGCCATTCATGAACCAAGTTTCAATCTTTCCAACCTTGATATGGCAAACCGACATCTTGACCCTGTTGTCCAAAAAACCCATGTGCAAGAATGCACTACTTCATCCGAGTCTGAGTCAATATGCTCAAACTCCACTGAAACCAATAAAGTTTCATCACCACCTACCTGTGAAGATATTAAAGCCAACAATCCAAGCCCATTCATCCCTTCAAAAACAGTACCAGTATCTCAACCAACCAAACAAATCAAAATCAACTATCCTCCAGAAGGAAGAAAGCTAACTGTTGAAAAGGGACAGTCCTCAACCTCCACAAACCCAAAGCCTCAATCCAAATCAATCCAACAAAGGAAGGTGTTTGACATATGTCATGCGCCTGGAGAGAGAGCTCCATATGTTCAAAAGACACTGGAAGAAGCCACTTTTGAGCACAACAAAGTTCACCCCTGGAACTTCAAAGACTTGTTCAAAAGAAAGGACTATGTGCACTTTCAAAGGGACAAACTGGCTAAATCATGCTTTGTGTGTGGGAAATACAATCATACTGCCAGCACCTGCTTCTATTACCTTCAGCAACAAAGAAACCTAAAGCAACATGCTTTTGATAAGACAAACAAGAACAAAAAGGTAAGAAGCTTTGAAGCCAAAGCAACTCAGTTCAGAAACTCTCTATCCCCACCAAGAAACCATCTGCCAAAGTCTCAACAATCTTGCATCATCTGTGGTGAATCAGACCACTTTGCTGCAAAGTGTAAGTTTAATCCTTTCAATCAGATTTTTCATCAAGCCCCTCTTAAACAAAAGCCTACCAGCAAGGTAAAGAAGGATAGGCATACATCTGGTGGTAAACCATCAGCAGCCAGCACAAATGCTATTGATCGGATAAAGCCTATGAAACCAAAGAAGACTGCTGCTGCTCAAGTAAAACCATCAGCAGCAACAAGCCCTTAGTAGCAAAATCTGCTGCTGATCAAGCAAATCTGTCAACAGCCAAAGAAACACCAGCTGCTGATTGAGCAAAGAAATCTGGAAAACCACCTAATCAGCAATGGAAAGCCAAGATCCAAGCTTCTATTCCTCAAAGCTTTATCATTGGCTCTATTGAATGCAAAAATATTGATGCTGGTGATCCAACGAAATACTTATCCAAGTTTACAAGTTCTTGGGTTCCTCCCACTAACTAAATCTCTCTCATGTGCAGGGACACCCAGGTCACAAGAATAATACCTGGGTTGTAAACAGTGGTTGTTCCAGTCACATGACAGGCAACAGATCTATCCTCTCCAACTTCAGACACTTCAATAGAGGATATGTTGCATTTGGGAGTGATTCAAAAGAAGGATCTATTACTGGACAAGAAATTGTGTCCAATGAAAAAATGAGTATTGAAAGAGTAAACTACGTCAAAGAATTGGACTTCAATCTCATGAGTGTTTCCCAAGTTTGTGATCAAAAGCATTGGATGCTCTTCACAGATAAATTATGCTTTGTTTTATCCCCTTGTTTAAGCAAACCTCCTCTAGAGAAGATACTACTTACTGCTCAGAGAAAAGATAACCTATATGTGCTTGATATGAATGAGGTCACTCCATCTGGTAGTGTATCTTGTTTTCTATCAAAGGCATCAGTTGATGAATCAGCTCTCTGGCACAGGAAATTAAGCCATGTCAATATTAAAACCATTAACAAGTTATTAAGGAAACTTTTGTCAGAAGGCTTCCTGAAAAAGAATTCCAACTTGAAAATCATTGCATTGCATGTTTGAAAGGGAAGCAACACAAGAGTTCTCACAAGCCCAAGACATTGAATTCAAATGACACTCCTCTACAGCTGCTGTATATGGATCTCTTTGGTCCTACAAATGTCATGTCAAGGGGCAAGAAGTCATACTGTCTGGTGATTACTGATGATTATACTAGTTTTCATGGGTATACTTCTTGAGAACAAAAGATGAAACTGCTGAGATTCTTAAATCTTACATTCTTCGAGTTGAGAATCAAAGCAATCAAAAGGTGAAAATCATAAGGTGTGATCAAGGTACAGAGTTCAAGAACCACATTCTGAACTGTTTCTGAGAGAGCAAGGGAATAGAAAGACAATACAGCGCCCCAAGAATTCCTCAACAAAATAGGGTTACTGAAAGAAGAAACAGACAGCAAGATCAATGTTGGCTGATTCAAAACTGCCTCTCACATTCTGGGCAGAAGCAGTCAGTATAGCTTGCTATGTACAAAATAGAGTTCTCATTGTCAAGCCTCTCAACAAGACACCTTATAAACTCTGGTTCAAAAGAGTTCCCTACATTGGATTTTTAAAACCTTTTGGATGTCCATGCACCATTCTTATCACACATGGGGTTCTTCCTAAGTTTGGTGCCAAATCAGATGAAGGATATTTTGTGGGCTATTCCTCTCAATCCAAGGCCTATAAAGTATTCAACTCAAGAACAAGAATTGTGGAAGAATCAGCCAATGTGGAACGTAGGGAACACAAAGCTTGTGAACAAGGAAAAGGCCTAGATTGTCTCTTTGATATAGACTCCTTTACACAAATATTTGAGCCTCTCATCTTCTCAAATATGGAGTCTACCTCCTCCAAAGCTCCAACTTCCTCTTCTTCCTCTAACTACAGATTGGAGTTTCCTAGACCTTCTATCAAACTGAAAAGACCATCTATTGATCCTCCATATGTTGTGGAAGCTATTGAAGCTAGTGAAGCCGAACCTAGACTCTCAAATGTCATCAACAGCAGCCTCTCTGAAGATGAAAACCTGAATGAAGACTCATCTGTAAATGTTGTACAGGCATTTGCTGCAGATACTGCAGATGCTGCTGCTAATGCTGATACTGCTGCTGATAATTCCGACACTGCTGTTGATATTGAAGATTCTTCCACCATGAATGAAGAGTTTCCTAATCAAAATCGGAGCAATCTTGAGCAAGGGATAAGACTGGATGTTGTACCAGCACAAAGAATCAACAAGGAACATCCCATTAGAAAATATCATTGGCCAAGTTCACCAAGGAGTTCAAACAAGAATCAAATCTCATGAGGCCAATATATGTCTGTTTTCTTGTTTTCTGTCTCAGGTAGAACCCAAGAAGATAGATGAAGCTCTGAAACACAGCAGTTGGATTGAGGCAATGCAGGAAGAGTTGCTGCAATTCAAGAGGCAGGATGTCTGGAAACTTGTTGATCTTCCACCTGGTCAAACTGCTATTGGCACAAGATGGGTATTCAGGAACAAGCAAGATAAGAGAGGCATTGTCGTCAAGAACAAAGCCAGACTTGTAGCTCAAGGCTACACTCAGGAAGAGGGAATTGATTATGATGAAGTCTTTGCTCCTGTTACCAGGCTGGAGGCCATAAGAATCTTCCTGGCATATGCTGCATCCAAGAATTTCATGGTTTATCAAATGGATGTCAAGAGTGCCTTTCTGTATGGGAAGATTGGTGAGGAAGTATATGTCAAACAGCCTCCAGACTTTGTAGATCCTGCACATCCTAACAAAGTTTTCAAACTAGACAAAACTTTCTATGGCTTACATCAAGCTCTAAGAGCCTGGTATGAAACCCTGTCTGGATATTTGCTGAGCAACAACTTCAGAAGATGTGCCATTGACCAGACCATGTTTATCAAAGATGAAGGGGGAGAAATCCTACTGGTACAAATCTATGTTGATGACATCATCTTTGGATCAACAAGGAAGAAATTGTGTAATGACTTTGAGATCCTGATGCAATCAAAGTTTGAAATGAGCTCAATGGGTGAACTAAATTTCTTTCTGGGTCTTCAAGTCAAACAAGTTCCAAATGGAATCTTTATCAGTCAATCCAAATATGTAAAGAGCATTCTGGAAAGATTCAAAATGGCTGACTGTATTGCTGCAAGAACTCCTATGAAAGTGCACCATCAATTGACCCAGACAAAGATGGCCAAGACACTGATCAACACCAATACCGTGTAATGATAGGGTCACTCATGTATCTCACTGCCTCAAGGCCAGATATCATGTTTGCAGTATGCCTTTGTGCAAGGTTCCAAGCAGCTCCAAAGATCACACATCTTCAAGCTGTCAAAAGAATTTTCAAATACCTAAAGGGAGCCCCAAGACTTGGGGTATGGTATTCTAAAAATGAAAAGTTCAACCTGTATGCATACACTGACAGTGACTATGGGGGATGCAACTTGGACAAAAAGTCCACATCAGGGGGATGTCAGTTTCTAGGAGGAAGACTGATTTCATGGCAGTGCAAGAAGCAAACCTATGTATCAACTTCTACAGCAGAAGCAGAATACATTGCAGCTTTAAGTTGCTGCGCACAATTCATCTGGATACAAAACCAAATGCTGGATTATGGGATGACTTTCATGGCCACTCCCATTTCCATTGACAACATAAGTGCTATATCAATCACAAACAATCCGGTGCAGCACTCCAAGACAAAGCACATTGACATCAGGTATCACTTCATAAGAGATCAAGCTGAGAAAAAGAGTATTATTTTAACCAAAGTTCATACCAATATGCTGACTTGTTTACAAAACCTTTTGATAAAGCTAGATTTAGATGTTTAGTTGAATCAATTGGTATGATGAACTTTGACTAAAATTTGTCTCTAAAATTTGTTTTATAAATGTGTTTGTCTTTTGTTGTAAGTAAAAGTTATAAGTCAGCAGTAACCATTTTTGCTGCTGACAGGTTTAATCTTTGGCAGCAAAGAATTTGCCACTGACTGCTTTAAGTTATCAGTAGCAACAAGTTTTCTGCGGATAGCTTTAAGGCAGTCAGCAGCAACATCTTTGTTGTGGATCATTGCATCCATCAGCAGCAATTGAGTTTGCTACTGATAGACTTAACCACCCGCAGCAACCAAGTTTGCAGCGGATAGGCTTAACCATCCGCAGCAACCAAGTTTGCTGCTGATGGGTAAACATAAGTCCAAATTAACTTTTACCCGCTGTAAAAAAATACTTTCAGTCTTTACCATGACTGCTATAGTGTATTACAGCTGTAACAGTGAAAAGTGAATAAGGTTGTACTGTACAAGTAACTTTGCTTTTTCCCTCCTTTGTCGTTATAACACAAATCAAATTTCTCCATAACCTCTTCACATTCAATTTCATCCTAACTCTCCCCATTTTCTCTCAAGCCTCCACAGCATTCAAAGCATTCCATACTTAACCACCTTTCAAAAACCTTCCTCCGTCTCTCCAAACCCAACAACAATGGCAGAGGTTGACATAAACCAACCCGATGACAAGTTCTCACCCTACCACAATCTTACCGCATACCTAGTAAAAGGAAAGAAGTCTGAGGGGTTCAATGACATGATCGACTTTCTCTGTCGATCAAAGCTATATTTTGCATTAACCGTCAGCCCCACCATATACATCCCTCATATGGAGGACTTTTGGAACACCGCCGTCTACTCTACCGAACAGGGGATACCCCAAATCCAAGCCAAGGTAGACGAAAAAGACATCACCATCATTGAAGCTACCCTCCGAAAATATCTCAAGCTTCAAGACGAGGGGGCCGCCGATTCATACTCAAAGGAAGAATATATGAGGACCTTTGTATCCATACGGTACACTGCAAATCAGAACGAGTACACCATTGAAAAGGCGTTGATGGGCCCTCCATGGAAGTTTCTATGCCACACTTTTCTATAATGCATATCACAGAAGAGAAGTGGATGGCACCAAGTGAGCTTTGCACTTGCCTCTGCTGTTCACGATATGGTCTTTGGCCAATGTTTCAACTTTGCACATCTCATCTTTGAAGGTTTGAGATATAACCTTCAAGAAGGTGCAAAGCAGGCATTTTATATGTACCCAAGATTCTTGCAGAAAGTTTTCAACAATGAATTAAAAGATCTTTCAAAACCTGCAAGAATCTATCTTATGCTAGGACATAAAAATAACATTTTTCAAAGCATGAGAACTGTTTCTAAAAAGTTCTCAGGGGTCATTGTTCCATTGTTATCTACAATGATGAACATACAAAATACCCAGGGTGACAGTTCAGCAATCGTAGCTGATACTGATCCCACACCCTCCACTTCAAAACCTGAACAACAAACTACTTCCACTGTTCGAACCCCTGTGCATACTACTAAGGATGCACAGGCACAAAAACTACTTACACCTGTTTTGGATGTTATCACCGCCCTATTGGAACACAGGGCCCCAGTTGTGGCAAAATATACCAGAAAAAGGAGCAAGAAGACTCCTTTTACTCTTGTCTCACAGGCCCAATCCCAACCTAAAAGCCCTCATTCAGAATCTCAACATTCTGATAAGAATATCAAAAGGGATAGCCAAACCATTAGAGAGACTTCCTTGAAAGTTTCTCTATTAGGATCAGGATCACATCCCGGATCCATAGAACAACATGCTGATCCATTTCATTATTTTTCTTCTCTGAACTTAAGTGTAGAGGCACCTAGTCAAGATGATATACCTTCTCCAACTACCACTATCTCAGAGGTATTGACTGACTTGGCTGCTAATGTACCCAGCCCAAGTTCATCACCTAAGAAGGTTCACTCTGGGAGTGACGATAGAGTGAATGTGGAAAGGGCTATCACTACTTCTGGTACATCAATTGACCAGGAGGACAGTGATAACATCACAAAGACCCTAACCAATATAACTCACAGTGAGGATGTTGCTCTTGAAACACTCTTCACTAAGAGGAATCCCAGGTGCCAAGAAACCAAGGTGATGGGGATGCAGAGGCTAGGCCTAAGGCTCCATCTAGTTCCAAGGATTCCACAACTGTGGATGAGGACAGACTGAAACTGCAAAATTTGGAATTGACGGACATGGTGGCAATGCTAGAGGCTGAAGTGTCGAAACTACGGCACCAAGTCTCTATGCATGATGTTTTGAATTTTAAGTTCATTTGTTTTCAAGTACTCTAAGTTTTGAACTAAAATTTTACTTTATTTACCGTTGTATTTACTCTCAACTTTATAAGTTTTGAGTTATGTATGTTTTTTAGTCTTTTATATATTGTCCCTTCCATCTATTTAGTTTTTTGAAGATAATAAACTTCAAACCGAGAATAAAAAAGTTTTTTTTTGTTTATATATATATTAATGTGTAAAAAAAAGAAAAAACGAGCTAGCTCGACGAGTCACGAGCTGGCTCGAGCTTTTTACGAGCCGAGCTCGAGCTCAACTTTTCAGCTCGAAAAAAAAATCGAGCCGAGCCGAGCTGGCTCGTTTAATTTCGAGCCCGAGCTCGAGCCGAGTCGAGCCCTGACTGGCAAAGAAGAAAAGGGATGAAGAAGAAGAAAAAGCCAAGAAGAAATCCAAGAAGACAATTGCTTTTAACATTAGGACCCATGAAGAAAGGAAGGTCATGATGGACTTCCTAAAGGCTAGAGAAAAAGTGAAAAGAGGCTAGGTCCTATGAGCTTCATGAACCTGCAAGCCTGGTACTTCAAAATAAAGAAGGAAGATGAAGAAAGATTGGGGAAGACATGCTCTAAGAAAAGGGTAATTACTCAAGCTGATGACAAAGAACCAAAGAAACTCAAGCCTATTCCCTCATCATCCCCTTCCTCTATCCAACAACCTTCCACTCTCCCTCATAAACCTCCCTCCTCTCCACCCAAAAAGTCCAAATCCTCCCACCCAACTTCTCCTCATCAACAGCCTCCCAAGAAGAAAACCAAACATACTGCTACACCAGAACACCCAAGAGAAATTGTTATCTGGTTCTACAGCAATGAAGATCAATGGTTTGAAGTCTTCAGGGGGAGGGAAGAAGTAAAAAGATCAACATACAAATCAGTTGATGAGATAATGCAACTCCCAGATTCTGACCTTAGAAGAATTATGAAGCTGGGTGAAGCTCATGAGCCTGAGAATGAAGGTGGAAGGCATTCATTGCTAGTGATCAAACATCACTTCAATCCTAGCAAAGATGTAGTCATTGATGCTAAACCTCCCCAATCCCACTTTCCATTCACTAGCTGGTCCTACAATACTGCTAAGGATGAATTCACTATAACAGCAGTAGCAGTCAGAGGTCAACAGATGAAATGTTCTAGCAAGGCCATTTTTAAGATGCCAAGCAAAGACATCAAGTCTCTGTCTGAGCTTCCTCTTGACAATCCCAGCAAGGACCCTAGAGGCTATGAGGTTGCAAGGATAGTTGCCAACATGCACAAGCTTCGGCATCAAAAGCAGTAAGAGAGTTTTGGTAGCATCAGTCTAGGGGGAGTTTGTAGAAATAAAGGCTGATGTCTACAAAATTCTCTAAGTACAACTGCTGCAAACTCCACAGTTTTGCTGCTGACCAACAAGCTTGTTTGCTGCGGATAGTTGTTCTCATGCTGATGAACATTTCTGCTGCGGACAGCCTTATCTGCTGAAGACAAGAGTTGCTGCTGATAGGCTTCTCAGCAACATCAAACACTTGATGCTACTGAAAAGTAAATCATCAGCAACTTTGGATAGTTGAGTCTTGCCGCGGATCATCAACAATGATGATGATAGCCATATCCGATGAAGATCAATCGTTGCTGTTGATTGGCACAGCAAAAGCAACTTTACCACTGACAACTTTCCGCTGCAATTCTGACACATCCAATGCAGCAAGAATGTTACTGGTGCAGACAATAAAAGATAACAATGCTATTCTTCCAAGTTGTCAAGCAATGATGCCTAAGAAGACGTTTTAGTAAAGTTAACCATTTTCGTATTTGTTGTCTTTACGTGTAGTATAGCTTCTATACAAGATCAACGACTTGTGTTGGATCTGATCCTTAGAATCAAGGGTTTGTCTTAATTCTAAGTTACTATATAAGTATTACATTCATTCATTGTACAAGTGTGCTTTTCTTATAGTTTTCTCTGTAATCTTGTAACCATTGAAGCTTAATACAAATTGCATTTATCAGTACTCTTTGTGTTTACTTGTTTACATTGCTTAGTTGTGATTGTTTCCGCCAATCTCATCTAGAATAGAACCATCTTATATTCACCGATCCTACATCAAGAAATATCTCCTCGGAGAAGTTAAGACATGCGTTTATTTCATTAAGTTTCAAAAGTGTGGTTTGCCACATGCGCATTTTCTTCTAATTATGTACCCCCAACACAAAATCAATAATCCAGACCATTATGATAAACTCAGAGGGCCTACTTCTTTTGAAGATCTTTGCATAGTTAATGGTGTAAAGTACATGTATTTCGAAAAGCAGTTCTTTAGATAAGCTTAATAGAGAATGATGAAAGTTTATCGCAATGTCTTGTAGAAGCCTCTCTATTTCAGTTTCCCAATGCTCTTAGAAGGTTATTGACGACCATAATAATTTTTTACGAACCTCGAGATGTTCAAAAGTTATGGAATGACCACTTTCATTCACTATCTGAAGATCATCGTTAACATTCTCAAAGTGTCGAACGAGTTTGAAATATGGTTCTTACTGAAATTATTGTCTTTCTACAATCTATGGGTAAACATCTCAATGATTTCAATCTTCCAAACAAAACATAAGATGTTAACTTACAATATGTAGGTTATCGTGAGGTACAAGAGCAGTACTGGATAGTTGTGGAAGATGAACACTTATATGCCAATGATTCAATTAATCCTGACCAAAAAATCTTGTTTGATGAGATCATGAATCATATGGATAATGATTTACCAGGTGTGTTATTTATAGATGGTTCAGGTGGAACGAGAAAAACATTTTGAATAAAGCTTTGTTTGTTGAAGTTTGTTCATGTGGTCTTATTGCTTTGTGCAACAGCTTCATCAGGTGTTGCAGCTAATAATATGTCAGGAGGGAGAATGGCTTACTGGAGATTCAAGTCCCCGTTAATCTTAATATTAAAATAATTCAATGTACAACATCAAATAACAAAGTGGGGCCGCTAAACTAATTTAGTCATCCAAAATAATCATTTCAGATGAAGCATCGATGAAAAAAGTACAGGCAAAACGACAGGGGATCGAGGCAGTTGATCGAACATTGCAAGACATTATAGGTGTTAGTCTCCCATTAGGTGGAAAGATAATGGTTATTGGAGGTGATTTTAGATCGGTTAGAAAGATGCAGTTGACCATAAATATGAGAACGTTTAATGATCTGCGGTTTTCTATTTTTTTTTAAGAGTCGGTGATGGAATTGAAGAATCGATCGAAGGAAGCTTGATCTGCTTACCCGATAACATGACAATTCGATGCACCATCCGGGAAAAGTCTATAAAAGAATTGATCAATGTCATCTTTCCGTCAATTCAAGACAATGTGTATTCTTCGGATTATATAAATCTCTAGAGGTATATTATCCACTAGAAATGAGAGTGTTGATTACATTAATGATCAAATGATTGACATTTTTTAAGGAGAGGAAAACATTTACTACAATTTTGATGAAGAAGAAGATCACAACAACTTCTATCCGATCAAGTTCTTAAACTCACCAACTGTGAGTGGTTTACCGCCTCATAAACTTCGATTAAAAGTTCGATGTCCCCTAATATTTTTACGGAATATCGATCCATCACATGGTTGTAATGGCACAAGATTGATATGTAAAGGTTTCCAGCACAATGTTATTGATGCAGAAATATTTGTTTAGTTATCGGGTTGTGAAGGCTTGTGCAGGAAATAAGGAGGGAGCTGGCCCAAATGGGCTTGAGCCCGGTTATTAGTTTCTTGTTAATTAAGTCATTAACCCTAATCCTAGTATTATAAATAGAACCTAATATGTAACTTGTATCTTTGAGCACCTAATAATAAAGAACCCTAGTTACAAAGTCGACGTAGGCCAATTAGGGCTGAACGACTATAAATCTCTCGTGTCTTTTACTTTATGTCTTTGATTGTGTGTGCGTGTGTGTGATTCAGCTGCGTTACCGACTCTTGATACCTAACAAGTGGTATCAGAGCTTTGGCTCGTTTTTTACACACGATTCTTCACTACTTGTTCGATCACAAGAAGGTGGGCTGTTCGAGAAGGGTTTTTGCTGCTGTTCGGATCTGCTACTACAGTACCGCCGCCGTGAACAGTGTTTTCCGGGTGAATAGTGTTTTCTAGCGTGAATAGTGTTTTCCGGCGTGAACAGTGTTTTTCATTTTTTTGCTGCTGGTAGGTCTGTTTCAGTCGCTAAAAAAGGGACTGATTGCAGCCTAGTTTGTGGCTACTGACTGCCACTTATTAGGGTTAAATCAACCCTAGGTGCCGCCGCAAGTGGAGGAGGAGACAGGGTTGTTCGGGATTAGCCTAGTTTGTGGCTACTGACTGCCACTTATTGTGGCTACTGACTGCCACTTTAGCGATTAGCGTTTCCGGTTTTGGAACCCCTTGGAACTGCTGGTTACACTCGGTTTTGCAGGTGAAGCGTCGGTTCAGATGTTTCGGGTTTTAGGGTTTTCTTTGGAGGTTGCTTTGCTTTGGTTGGTTGACTTTTATTTTTTCGTTTTTTTCTAATTCTTATTTGCAATGGCTGAAGATGGAAGAGTTCGAATCGAGAAGTTTAACGGGACTGATTTTGCATGGTGGAAGATGCAAATAGAAGCGTTATTCGGGCGAGAGGTAAGATTATACTGGCTTTGACGAGGAGTGTAGCGTTTAATATCATGAAGGACGGCTCATGGTATGATGATTACTCTATCAAATATGTATGAAAAGCCGTCTGCCGGTAACAGGGTGTTCTTGTTGAGGGAGTTGTTCACGATGGGGATGAACGAGGGAAGCTCAGTACCTGATCACATTAATAACATAAATTCAATTTTGTCCAAGTTATCGACCGTTGGGACAAAGTTTGATGAAGATATTCAGGCGGCGATCTTGTTATCCTCTTTGCCTGACAGTTGGTCAGGTTATGTGACAGCGATCACTAATTCTGGTGGAGCTGGGAATTTGAAGTTTAACGAGATCTGGGATAGTATTTTGAGTGAAGACATTCGTCGGAGGAACACTAGTGGAGGATCTTCTTCTAATATATTCAATGTAGGCAGAGGAAGGGAAAATAACAGGAGTAGGGGGAGGAGTTCGTCTAGAGCTCGAAAGAATGTGAAGTGTTGGAGCTGCAATGAAATTTGACATGTGAAAAGTCAATGTCCGGGAAAGAAAAAGGAAGTGAATAGTGTTAAGGAAGAAGAAGAATCTAAGGATGAAACACTGGTTTGCTGTGTAGAGTCTACCACAGACTCTCGGGTCATGGATTCTGGTTCTTCGTTTCACGCCACGCACATCGGGGAAATGATGGAAAATTTAAAGGTTGGTAACTTTGGGAAGGTATGAATAGCTAATGGTGATGTTCTTGATGTTACGAGCATGGGTGGTGTGAATTTGGTAACTTCTTTGAGAACTACATGGAACTTGAAAAATGTTAGGGTTATTCCAGCTTTGAAGAGAGAACTTATCTCTGTCGGTCAGCTGGACTGGACGAACAGGGACTTGAAGTAAACTTTGGTGGATGCAAATGGAAGGTAACCAAAGGTAGTCTGGTTATTGCTCGTGGGAACAAGCATGGTTCATTATATATGGTGGAGGTACCTGCTGAGGGAAGTATGACCGTCCCTCAAAACAAAGTTGGATTCGTTGAGTCAAAGGGGCGAAAGAAGGTTCAATTTGCAAGAAGGGAGCCTAGTGCCAAGGTGATGCAAGCTGAGCAGGGTCGGAGCTCAAAAAAGGGTCATGGGCTTGGTGACAGTGGGAGCACGGGGTGTGTGCCAATTACAGTTACAAAACAACGTTGGGCTTTGAATACCGTTAGTCCGACTGTGGAAATCTCTCCTATGGAAGTCTTGTTAACGGAGGAGAGTGGTAATGGTTCTCGGGTTATCTCTGGAATTGGTGGATCGTGCAGACCAGTTGAGATAGATAATGGGTTGGAGCTTAGGGGAGCTTCAACTTCCCCTTCATGTACATGATGAGAGGGGGGATGCAACTAGGGGGATTTTGATGAAGTCTGAGCTTGTTTATGGGGACTGAAGGCTCGGGAGACTTTGGATATGGAAGATACTGGAGTTACTGAATCTGGGTTATTGTGTGCTTGATGGCGGGTTGGAGTATTCGCAAGGCCTTCAAGTGGGAGATTGTTGGGTTACGAAGGCTTGTGCAGGAAATAAGGAGGGAGCCGGCCCGGTTATTAGTTCCTTGTTAATTAAGTCATTAACCCTAATCCTAGTATTATAAATAGAACCTATGATGTAACTTGTATCTTTGAGCACCTAATAATAAAAGAACTCTAGTTGCAAAGTGGATGTAGGCCAATTGGGGCTGAACCACTATAAATCTCTCGTGTATTTTACTTTCTGTCTTTGATTGTGTGTGCGTGTGTGTGATTCCGCTGCGCTACCGACTCTTGATACCTAACAGTATTTTCACATGTACAACTTTGTGTGGCATTGTCAAGAGGGACATCAAATGAAAATACAAATGTATCAGTGCATCATGCCAAAGATTTTAGACGAGGCGGTATATACACCTAAATGTTGTATATTGAGAAGTGTTACGTGATGAATGAAGTGCATGAAACGTGTTGTCTATGACTTTCTGAAGGTGACATGTTTCTGTTCAAACTTAAAATAGAACAGTTTCTCATTCGACTTAACTTTTCCATGACAATCAATAAAGCTCAAGGTTAAACTTTATCCAACGGATTCCGTATTTTCACATGGATAACTTTATGAGGCATTGTCAAGAGGCATATCACGCGAAAATAAAAATGTATTAGTGCATCATGCCAAAGATTTTAGACGAGACGGAGTATACACCTCAAATGTTGTCGATCGGGAATAGTTACGTGATAAATGAACTGCATGAAACGAAGGTAAGTTAATAGATTTTGTGCCTTAAGTTTTTATATTCTGAATATATATATATATATATATATATATTGATATTATTCTTTATTCATTGCTAACATAAGTTAAAAATAAAAGGTAAGACATGGTCCCTTTTATGAAACCTGTCCTTTACAACATAGTGACTTATTCAAGTTTCTCTTACATAAATTAGAAATCTGTTATGGATGAAACAAAGAAGAAATTGGAAGATATGTCAGGTATAAATTTAACATCTATAAATGTAGTTTAGTTTATATATATATACTAAATATATAACATTGTTGGTTTTGATAAAAAAAATGTAAGAGACTGAACATTTGTTTTTCAGTGCCCAAACTTGCTCCAGTAGACGTAGCAGTCAAAGAGGAGAAGATACAAGAAACTCAATATCCAGTAGCTGTAGCAGTCAAACAGTAAGAGATACAAGAAACCCCTGATATCTATTTTAATGAAAAATGGTGATCAAACCATGTAGATGAGGTAATTGAGATGTGTAAGCCTTATAACTGATGAAGAATGATAGTCGAACCATGTAGTTGACACGCGAATTAGGTAATTCTTACAATCTCAATTACCTCATCTACATAATTTGAAGTGTATATTGCATCTTGCAGTTCATTCATCACATAACACTTCTCGTAGACAACATTTGAAGTGTATATTGTGTCTTGTCTAACATCTTTGGCAGGATGCACTAATACCTTTGTATTTTCGCGTGATATCCCCCCTGACAATGCTACATAAAGTTGTTCATGTGAAAATACAGAATACGGTAGATAAGCACCAACATGCGAAATTGTTTGACCTTGAGCATTGACAGTCATGGAAAAGCTAATTCGAATGGGAAACTATTCTCTTTTTAGTTTGAACGGGAATACGTCATCTTTAGAAAGACATAGAGAGATTCTTAGCAAAAATACTCTTTTCCTAATATGTTGATCAACAGCTATTTCTGCATCAATAACATTGTGTTGGAAACATTTACACATTACTCTTTTGTCATTTCATAAATCATGTGATGAATCGATGTTCCGTAACAATACTATGAGGCGGTAAACCACTCACAGTTAGTGAGTTTAAGAACTCGATTGGATGCAAGTTGTTGTGATCGTCTTCTGCTTCGTCAAAACTGTAGTAAGTTTTTTCCTCCCCTTAAAAAACTGCCAATCATTTGATCATTAATCTCATCAACGCTCTCATTTCTAGTGGATACTATTGCTCTAGAGATTATATAATCCGAAAAATACACAATGTTTTGAATTGACAAAAAGATGACATTGATCAATTCTTTTATAGAGTTTTCTGGGATGGCACATTGAATTGTCATGTCATCGGGTATGCTGATAAAGCTTCATTCAATCGTTTCTTCAGTTCCATCACCGATTCTTAAAAGAAATCCAGAAAACCACAGATCATTAAGCGCTCTCATTTATGGTCAACCGCATCTTTTTAGTCAATGACCAAATATGTGACATTAATAGGTTGGAGACTACAATCTGTGCTCGAGTGTCGCATTTAATAACCGGCAAAACACCTGGCTGAAATCGCCTCCCATAAGGCCATAATCATTATCTTTCCACCAAATGGGAGACTGACGCCTATAATGTCTTGCAATGTTCAATCGACTACCTCGATCCCCTGTTTTGCCATCGATGTTTCATCCCAAATGAGTATTTTGGATGACCTAATTAGTTCAGCGGGCCCACTTTATTTTTTGATGTTACACATTGAATTATTATTAAGATTAACGAGATCTTGAATCTCGAGTGAGCCATTCTCCATCCTGACATATTATTAGCTGCAACATCTGTTGCTAGAGCAATAAGACCACGTGAACAAACTTCAGCAAACAAAGCTTTGTACAAAAATGTTTTTCTCGTTCCACCTGAACCATCTATATATAACACACCTAGTAAATCATTATCCACATGCGTCATGATCTCATCAAACACGATTTTTTTGTTAGGATTATATGAATCGTTGGTATATAAGTGTTCATCTTGCACAACTATCCAGTACCCCTCTTATACATCACGATAACCTACATACCGTAATTTAACATCTTATATTTTGTTAGGAAAATTGAAATCATTGAGATTTTTACCCATAGATTGTAGAAAGACCATAATTTCAGTAAGAACCATATTTCAAACGCATTCGACACTTTGAGAATGTAACTGATGATCTTCAGATAGTGAATCAAAGTGGTCATTCCATAACTTTCGTACATCTCCAGGTTTGTAAAAAATCATTATGGTCGCCAATAACCTTCTAAGAGCTTTGGGAAACTAAAATAGAGAGCCTTTTGCAAAACATTGCGATAAACTTTCATCATTCTCTATTACGCTTATCTCAAGAACTGCTTTTCGAAATGCATGTACTTTACACCATTAACTATGCAAAGATCTTCAAAAGAAGTAAGCCCTCTAACATTTGACTTTGACAAAAGTAGGCGTACGTAGTACCTTTCTACTTCAGCTGGATTAGCGGAAACAATACGACCTCTTTGAAATTTATGTAAACGACGATTCCAACAGTGTGAGCCTCCATTATGTTGGAACGTGGGTATCTGCTATGCTCGGATCAATAACAATCACTTTTGATTCATAGTGTAGAGACGGAAGCAAGTGTCGAGTCAATCAAACAATAAACGAAACAAAAGCATAAACATAGAAGATGAAACAGAAACGATATTGTTATTCATTACAAATCAGTCATCCCGTCATACAAGTACAATACCGAAGGAGTTCACTTCTATCTCGTTTAAGCTCATATCTAACCCTAGGTGAGCTCTAATTAGGGTCGGTGACTCAAACCATAACTAAGCTCTCATCTAGCTCTAGTCTTCTGTGCTTTGTGCTTAACTACAAATGAAATGACAACATCGATTTATAGTTGCACGTGAGTCTGTCCTAGCGAAACTAATCATGTAGTTTCGCTAACCATGCTATAGCGAAACTGACTAGTTTCACTCTAACTAGTCTCAGCAAAACTACCTCTAGTTTCGCCCACAGAATTATAACTTCATTCACAGGAACTGCATCAACACATTCCACGTGAAGTGTTTTGAAAAATCTTTATACAAATATTGTCGTGTCATTACATCACTCTAGTAGGGAGATGAAGTTGTAAGCCCAAAACAGAATGATGGATTTGAGAAAGTGAGAAGGAAAAAATGTGCCACATAGCCTCCGTGTCGATACGTAGCGTGCGTCATGAAATCTCTTTATCCCATTAATAACAACCTCTTGATCAACTTGATCGATTTGAATAACCTATTTGTCATGTCCTTTGTGAACATATTTGAATAGATATTTCATAGATTTTTTTTTTGAACGGCGAACATCGAATGTTGTGACGTCGCACCCCCCATCACATGGGAGAGCCTCGTCCAACTCCGGCCAATATGTTGTCTTAACCGGGCCCACTTGGCGTCAGAGTTGAAGAGCATCCAAAGAAAAATCCCACCCAATACGGCCCCTTCCGGGCTTGAGGGAGAGCCGAGGCTCGTACCCTGGATCGGCGTGGGTAAAACCCTATGCATCAGCCTAAGAACTAGGCCTCATTTGCATGCCTCAGAAATTAATGGTGGTCGTACATCCAATTTTATTTCATTGTTTCTTCTTTGATATAATGGATATGCATCGTCTCCTTATGTTGTCTGTTCATTAAATTGTCTAGGATAGCGAAAGATACAAATTTGAGTATCGCCCTGCATACAAGGACTGTTTGTTCGTAAATGTCCGCAAGGACCATGAACCATGTGTTTGATAACAAGCTCGTGCAATTTGGGATGTCTTAGTATGTCAGCCTGTCAGGAATTTCAGCATATATGACCTTATCATAATGATCTGAATTATTGATTTTGTATTGCGAGTACATGATAAGAAGAAAATGCGCACGCGATGTATGTCTTAACTTCTCCGATGAGATGTTTCTTGAAGAGTTATTCCTTAAAAGTTATGAAAAGTGTACTTTGGTTTTACTTGTTTGCATCTTTGCATCAGATGTTGCATCTTTACTAATAAAGTTATGAAAAGCGTACTTTGTATAGCGACCCATAGCTTAACTGAATATTAGACCTGAATTAGATTAAAGTTTAAAGCAAAACTTAGTCAAACCTGAATTCCATTTTGAATGAAAGTAGCATCTTAAATTCAAAGAAGCCATAGGCAGCATGTAGATGCCTTGACAATATGTTTTTGAGGAGGGGTCCACATCAACTGTTCTGAGGAGGAAATCTGGTTTCTCCTTTCCTCTTCCTAAAATTCACCGAAAAGAAAGAAATGTGTTTAGCATGACTATAAATACAACCATATACAAATAATGATCAATAGAAGAACAATGCAACGTAAGTGGATATTCTTATTATGACTTCATCTATTATCAAATTTAAAACTATAAATATAACCATATACAAATAATGATCATTAATAAATATGTTGGACGTATTACTGAGGTAAATTTAAATAATAATACTAATTAAGGCAATTTCTACATATTTACTTAGCAATGAATGAGTCAAACTTTCTAAATGTTTATATCAGTGGGTCAATTAGGTAAAGTTAATTGAATTAGGTTAAACCAGAGCATGTCAAAAGTGACTGAAAAGTATAGCTCAGATCAACGAATTTAACCATAAATGACACCAAACTGTCACATGTAATGTAGATAACTATGAAATTAACACCCAGATTCTAAATTTTTTTAATGAAATAAATCTTTTGTATCAAAGACCAGATCACGGAAAAAACATATTTATATATTTATACAAATACCAAAGATCATAACACAAATTATGTTAAATAAGTGATATCTACAAATGCATATCAATTAAAGGTGTAACGGTCTATCTTCCTGATGCCTTGCATATTAGTTAAGAGGATGTATGAAAGGTGATCAACAATTTGAGATACTAACAATTCAATATAAATACCCGAAACAGTTTCATTCTGAAATCATGTCTAACAATAAACCTATCAGGAGTTTCACTGAATGTTGACTAACATGAAATCAACCCTAATAATTGCATACCTTGTGCACGTGAAGTAGTAGAGAAAACACACTTCAATTGTCGACTGCTAAAGCACCTACATAAATAGAAACAAACATAAGCATATAAACAGTCCAATTCAAAGAGTAACAATAGATCCAAAACCATATAAACCCTAGCCTCTACACCAAACCCCAAACAAAATCACACACAGTACCATGTAGTCAGTGGAGATAAACGGATCCTTAACAGGAACAAGCTCGATATCATCTCTCTGAAGTGTGACTCTAGCAACTAAACGACCGATTCTTCCAAATCCTACAACATATCAGTCAGATCTAATGAATTTGTACACAAAAATGCAAGAACTCAAAAACAGATCAAACTATTACAAACGAAGCAAATATGTACCGTCGATTCCAAAGCGATCGATGATTTTGAGAAGAGAAGACATCGGATTTTGAGAGAACTGAATCGATCGATGATTTTGAGAGAGTTTTGAGAGAGAACTAAAGATGAGGGCGACAGAGGCGAGTGCTAGGGTTTTTTGAGAGAGATCGCGTGTATCGGAGCATTTTCAGAAAGATCCGCGTGTAATTTGGAGGTCAAAATCGGAATTCAAGGTGTATAAATGAGTTGTACATTGTGTTTTAAGAGTTGTAAAACTCTTAAAATTGTGGTAAAATGACCATTGTGTCCTTCCAATATGTATTATAATTATAATATAGTATATCTATCTAAATATATATATATATGTATATTAAACCGAAATACAAAATATAAATTTAACATATCATATATTAAATATAAAACTACAAATTGAATATTGAATATTAAACATTAAAATTAAACTGAAATGTCAAGTTAAAAGCAAGTGACCCTTCCAATACATCAAGACCATATGTCTGAATTACACAGTAGGGGTTTAAGGAAGCAAGTGTTTGAACAATACACGTGGGCTGCACACTAACCTAGCCCTAATTACATACTAATTGTAATTAAATTAAACCATATGATATCAACTTGCCCCTAAAGTTTCCAGTAAATTCCCAGCCAATGTAAAATGCCTGAAATGATACCCCAAAACAATATCTCTGCAAATATAACATAAAGTAGAATTCCCACTCTTTTTGAATGCCAAACACCAATGAAAATGTGTTTTTGAATCCAATATATCTGCATCCATATCAACACCTCATTTTCCATATATACATAACTAAAGCGATAATATATCCACCGAATAATCACATTCATCCAACAAAAAATCTTAATATCAAATACACCCATTTTCATATTTCTGACATAAATACCCTTTTTATGTAAGAATTTAGGTTATGCGATGGAAGTAGGATTTTTTTGTTTGGGTAATATGATATTATTACAAGATTTTAGGGGTATATATGAAATTTCCGCCATAAATAATGTATTAATCATGATCACATAAACTATTATTACATAATCTAAATCTTTAAACACAATTATTTAGGAAACTATAAGTACTAAATTAAATTTTAGACTTCTTCTATTTGACACCTTACCCTATTCCTAATTTGTTTTTTAAGTTGACACATTTAACCCGTTTAAGATAAAACACAACCCGTATCGCCACATCTAGATTTGTTTAAGATAAAACACAAACTGTATTGCCACATCTAGATTTATTATATGTTAAACTTACCAGAGTATTACGCGGATTATCATAGTACCAGCCATTAATAAATCCTGCGAAGATGCCTTCAGCTGCCATAACATAGACAAGCATTGCATTCATTCCAATCCATTCCAAGGGCATAAACACATATCTTATCTTCCAAATATCCACCTGGAAGTCAGCCAGGCCCTTGTTTTAGAATCCTAAGATCAATCAAATGAATATTAAACTGGATTTTAATCAAAAGATCCACCAAACCGAGCAATTTTAACCTTGATTTTATTAGCAGCAAAAATGTTCCAATTATTATGCTTTTTGCATAGTGTATCCATAGTTAGAGATCTTTTGTAAACAACTAAAAAAGAGGAAAGTTTCTTTCAGGTTCACAAAAAACTTGAATGGAAGGCCGAGATTTAGCCAATCACATGTGAATATACCCATGCACATGTGCACACCTTCCGGAAATGTGAGCACTAAATCTTGACTTTATTCCCAGATTCCTATATATACATAGATGCATGTATACATACATATATTGTGTATATGACTATATGTATGTGTGTATATATAAATACACACACACTCTCTCTCGCTCTCTCCCTCCATTCTCTCTATTAGATGCCATGCTTTCACCTTAAAAGTCATATTCCAAATTTTCAAGATTCATAACTATATGTTATATATGTTTTGATTTTATATTACTTCTTGTGGTCTTTTATGTAGCTACATATATAATCCTCCTCAAAAATCAAATACATGCATACATACCCATCTTGAAAGTGAAAACAACTCGTTTGACATTCACACTCTTAAGTATGAACTCCCAAGTCTTTTGACACTAAAAAAGTCAAAAGTACCTTCTTTTGGGAACAGAATTAGGATACGAAGTGCACAAATTTAATCACTACATTACCACTACGTAGAAGAACGAGAAGACCAATGCTGCTGCCCCTGATGTTACACAAACGTAACTGAAAGTGTATAACTGTTTATTTAGAGGAATTGCTGCATAAAATAAGAAATGTAGAGTGAGAAAATTCATAAAGATCAATAAAAATATCAGAGGTGGCAGGGTGGGTGGGACGGGGAGCTGGGCAGCAGGGCAGAACGGGTCAGGTTAGTTGGGTTGTTTGACCAGAAACAATTTCTTTCAAAATATTTTTATAAATAATTGGTGGGTCAGATTACGCATTATTGTCAAAATAAAAGCTATATTATCACAATTTTACTCTAATTTTTATGCATAAATGACTTAGGAGGTTGTATGGATTAAAAATACACCTTCGGTCAATTTGACCCACTACTTTTTTATTTGATGCATTAGACATAAAACACGACCCAAACCAACCAATTTATATGTAAATAGCTCAAAAATTGCCACCTCTATTGAATATAAAGTAAATCAAGTATCCGGTTCATTATATGGAGACAAACCGTCTGTGAAATGAAGGAGAATCCCGAAGACAACTAGTCCAAGACCCATCATAATCCAATGTGTCAGCCTAGATGAGTGATCCTGAAACCATACGCCAATTAAAAGCAAAAAAATTGTTCTCAGAAAAGAGGTCTAGTTATACTTAAAAAAATTTAAAACTAAAACTTATATCGCAAATTTAAACGATACTAATCGTATTTCTCATCTTCCAAAAATGTGAGAAACACGGATTAATTTGAAGTCTGGAGAAAAGAACCAACCTTCATCTGTATGAGTACATGCCCAAAGTGCACTCCAATAATTGTAGAGAGAATAGCAGAAATAGAGCTGTTACAGTACAATAATGCGAGTTGTGTTCATGATCACAAATAAAATAACGCAAAGACAAGATGTATACAGAGGTGGCAAAATGGGCATGTCGGGTTTTACAGGTCAAAACAGGTCAGCTTAGAATGGCCGATTTTTTCAATTTTACAAATAACTGATGTGTTAAAACCATTTTAGAAGGTTTTATGCTAAAAAATTTCGGTAACCGTGGTGGTAACTGAATTTTTTTCTACAACTTGATTTCAAATCTGAGCAAGTGGGAAAGAAGTTATTCATAAAATCTTTATAAACTTTTCTCTCAGTATTCTAGCCTCCACAATCAAAGCAGACCTTAAAACTCCTTCAGGTTCAAAAGGTGCCCAACACCAAGATGGAGCATCCTTCTTGAAAGGACCCTCGTAAGGGGATCTATTCGTGCAAGCCTGTCATTGCAGTTAAATAATTACAAAACGTTTAGTAAATCAAAATAAGTAAAGCAACGAGTAGTCTAGAGGTCGCAATATCGACCCATTTACTTATGAATGGATCTGTTTGGGTTGTGTTTTATCTTAAAAGTGGGTCAGATGGGTTAAATACTTAAATTGTAAACCAAAATCTAATGTTAATGCATATATTATTATTGTAATCTTAATAAAAAAAATACTAAAAATATGGAGACCAGAATGTTTGCAGGTCAACTTGCCCTGTGTCAACCTGTTCTAAAAAATATTGATTTCAACAACCCATGACCCAATGAGTGCCACCTCTAGTAAAGAACATATGACAAACTATATCAAAAACAAAAGGAAGTTGACTTTGTGGTGACCTTAGATCTCTTCCAAGCAGGATGTGGATACATATGATTAATTCCAAGCACTTGTCTATCTATATAACCCACTGCATTACATGGAGGATCAAGTTTTCCTCTCACATCACAAGCTACCTGAGAATAAGTCCATGAAACGGGTTTGGTAAGGTCAATAACACGTAAATTTATAGTAAGGGTAGTAATGGGTTGGGTTTCCCCAAAAAGACTTTTTTCTCCATGTTTTATATTTGAACAAATAGCTAGTGTTAAATGGGATTACAAAAAAATCTTACTGAAATGGTAATCTCATCTGAATCTTTCTTTAAAGTGAATTAGGAGCTGATGTGCGTTAAAATACGCTTTGGGTGACTTTCAATCTAAACTGCCCATTTGACTTGTTCTTTATCATAGCTAAATATGTTATTTAGCCCATTTCAACCATTTGATATATAAAATAACCCAAATTGACCAATTTGGCCATTAATTACAAAAAGGTTCGAAATTGCCCCTTCTAAATTGCAAGAAATGAAATTTCCTTCCGCAATGAATGATTCAGACAATAATCTTGAGGATATACCAAGTTTCTTAGATTGTCGAGTTACTAAAATCAGACTGTTTTTTTTTATCTATTATGATCTCTAAAAAACTTAAGAGATGCAGTCATAGATTAAACAAAACAAATATCCATCAAAGTATTGAGGCAAAATCCATAGTTGTCAATAGCAAATAGCGGTAAATATACGTAGCGAATAGCGTAAATAGCGGCCACTATTTCATGTTTAGCTGTAAAGTAGTAAAAAAATTTGGAAATACAACAAGTTAATTAATGTCGCAATTATAATCAACAAAAAAACAATCACACCACCAAAATAGCTAAAATACGCTATCACTAATCATCTAAATCTTCATACTCCGACTCAATAACAAAAAAAACAAATACTCAGATTGTCCGAACAGTGTTAACAGAAGCATTCGAGAAGAGGAAAACTACCTGGACTGCTTGAATCGAACTGGAGAAGAGGAAGAACGAACTGTGGACGGGAGAGAAGAGGAAGAACGTACCGAACGTGCTGGAGAAGAAGTGAAGAACAAAACCCAAAACAAGAGGAAGAACGTACCCAAAAGAAGCCGTCTGTTTTATTAAAATCCCTAGCGCTATTTTATATTAAAAAACGCTATTTTGTCGCTATTCACTAGCTATATACCACATAGCGGTCATCCGGCGAAACGCGATGTAGCGCGCTATAGCGCCCGCAACCATCGCTATTGACAACAGGGAGTTTCAGTAAATGTATTTTAACTTCTTCTGACAATAAGTGAAGCCATGCCAATACCGCAAACAAAAAAAATGCCGGTTATTAAACTGGATTACAGCACTTGACCTCAAAGGTCATGATGAACTTTTTTTATTTCAGGGATTGTGGGACTTGGGAATAATACATACAGTTAAAATCTTTCCATAATCAGGGCTGTCTGTATTGTAGACTGTGAACTGCCAAGTAGGGACATAAGTTCCATAAATAACTGCCAAGTAAACTAAAAGAACACAAGCTCCAAGCAGCCTGCATTTTTTACATTTAAACATTGTGACTATTCTAACTATGAAATTAGATGTATCAGCAAGATTAGAGGTGGAAAATGGGCGGGTTGTGTAATGGGTCAGAAATCAGAACAGGTAACTATTTGGTACGAGTTGTTTGAGTACGGTTGATCTGAAACTCTTTCTCCAAAAACTTGTAATATTTGTGAGTGATTATTGTGTCAAATATGATTACAGATTTTATATCTTTTCAATAGTAATAATTTATTTGTTAATAAACTGGTTTAGGAAGTTTTATGGATTAAAAATACACTTTGTAAAACATTTTTTTAACAGCAATGCATAGATTTTCTAGGATAAATACACCTTTCAGAATTTGAACCCCCAACCTTTTGGTTGTGTGGTACACCACTTACCACCAAGATGTCCACTTGAGGACCTTTGTAAAACATTTGACCGGTTTATTTTTTGCTAATATTTCATTTGCTGACTCTTTAGAAATAGAACATAACCCGATTGACCCAATTCATGAGTCAAAATTGGCAAATACCAGTGCCAAAAGTACAACTTGTATATGGAGAAACGTGCAGGTGGTAGTTCCTTGGCTTGTGCACCTTGAGTTGCAATTTCCAACATTCCAACAATGAAATATGCAAGAGCAATTCTCTAGAAAAATAAAACATATAAATCGTACTTAAAAACAAAATACTGTTAAACAATGTGATAGGTCTTCGAAATAATTGTAATCATAATTACCTGGAGGATGCCACACCACCTAATATCTTTCATGTCAACACCGTATGACAGTTTGTCAGGAGCATGTGAGTAACCACCTTATGACAATACATGAACACTAAAAAGTGTAAGAAAATCCATCTGTTAAATGGAGAAGTAAAGAACTTAATAACAATAACAAAAACGAATAGATATTGTTCAAAGACTTAGTCATTATTGTAATAACCTTCAAATTCCTTTTATTCAAAGATTTAGTCATCATTGTTGTAATATTGATTATGTAACCTTAATTTGTGCCCATTCATTATTTATAAAAAATGGACAAAGAAGTATTTGCGGGTTAAACCAACCCGACCTGGCCGATTTCCTTGTTAAAAAAATTGGCCCATTTTCATTTAGTTTGGCTTAATGCAGCTAAATAGGTGATGCGAGAACAAGATTAAATGCATGTTAAAAGTACCACATGCAGGAAAAGGTGATGTTTGTTGCACAGTGAGAGCTACACCGCTAAGAGAGTCAACAAAATGCCTAGGGCTACACCTATTACGGAAAAAGGTGTTCCCCAGGAAACTGGTCCAATGTGATTTAAATGCCAATATGTCAGACCAAACCTAAAGTAGAGCTTATTTGGGCCAGCTATCAATCTTTGGCATAGCAGCCTATGTTTGACTTAGTTCTTCTTACCTCGTACATGATTCTTTTATGTTCTTTGCCTTTCCCTACAAATTTCTAGCCTTAGATTAGCAATCCAAGTTATTGTAAGCATCATGAGGGCCCTCCAATATACTAATTATTGAAAATTGAGTATTGAGTGTTTCTCATTCAACTAATGAAGATCCTAGAAATTGCACTCATCGACACAGAAAAGGGAGTTGATACTAGATTAAAGATGATGGAAAAGTAGAAGCTTTGTTTCACGTTCAGAGCTGAAAACCCGAGGTGTTCTCTGTCCAATTTAGAATAATTTATAGTTTTCTTTTCATTTTGATTGTATTGTATTAAGAATTCATTGTCAGTAACATCATTTCATGCTTAATATCATGTGATTGATTTGCACAAGCTAGATTAGCTGTAAGGATGGTGGATTTGAATATTATGGTTTATACCTTTGGTTTGGTGGATTGTTAACATGCACTGACACTCGTGTTTTTATCACTCAAGGATGCATACAACACAGATTTTGTCAATGAAGGATGTATTTGCTTATTACACCACACCCTTAGGTACACATCACATCTGGATGAGACAACAAGTTATCATACAAGCATTATTAAACTGATTATATGTAAACTTAAGAAGTAAAGCTCCTGAAGATGGAGAGAGAGAGACTACAAAAAATTAGTATCAACAATGACCGCATGTGAAGGAAACATTGCACAAGTTAATATGAAATCATGAACTGACCTTGTAACAAAAGACCCCAAAATATGAGCTTGAGAGTCCTAAAAATCACCTTTTTAGTGGCATTGCATCTATCTGGTATTCGCTGCAACAAGACTCAAATACATGAGCACATGCATACAACATATCCATACACACGCACATATATACGCACGCAAATATATAACTAAATGTATGGTAAGAAGGTCGCCTTGGGTATTATTATGTAGTAATTAGTAAAGAGATCGATTTAGTGAGAAAACCTTGAGAGCAAGTGCAATGGCTATGCCCACAATGAACAAAAAGAATGGCATAACAAAATCAGCAAGGTTGCAGCCATTCCAAGGTGCATGCCCAATCGTAGGCCATTCTCCTCCAGCATCATCTACCAAAATCATCAACTACAATGGCTTTTATCAAGCTTGCCGGCAATTAATATAAAACAACTTTTAGAGCACAAAGTAAGACAACTAATTAATAAAATTATAGTCAGGCATCTTTTACCAAGAAAATAAGAATAAGTACTAGTGGTTCCATGTTATAAAACTTGTAAAGGTTCATTAATAGATTATAGGTTTCCTTCCATCCTCGCACCACAGCAACAACACCCTAAAGACTCCCCATCACCTACGTTACTCTTCCATCCTCACACCACTAGCCAAATAGTACGCAACATCAAGTATGTTTGAACATCATTGCACACATTTGGACGTCTTCTTGCAAATTATCAACATGCTTACCGTATGAGCTTCACTAATCTCTACCCTATTATACAAGAAATCAAATTAATTTTGATACCCTTCTTGTTTAAAGTTTTAAATTCAGCCATGGGGTCATCAAATACACATCCAAACCTTTCTATGATTGCCCTTTCATATTGTTCTTAGGTTTGGTTATCACCCCTATTTCTTACAACCTTTTGATGCCAATTAAACGCTCTATCATGCAAATGTATAAAGGCTAACTTCAATTGTCAAAAATGCACGAGGCACACGCCTAGGAAATCGGGCCATTAGACGCAAGGCGAGGAACTTTCAAAAACACAACCGAGGAACGCCTTTGACCAAGCGCAAGCAAGATCCAAATTTTCTTTTTTAATTTAAAAAAGAATCATTTAGGTTTTAACCATTTGGTTGGTGATGTTGACCAAGGAATCTTGCTTATTTTTTTGTGAACTGTTGATAGTTTTGAACATTTGGTATTAATTTGATGGTCCTAGTGGCTATTTCTATTACAATTTTATTATACTTGTAGAATGGTATTAATTTTGTTATTTTTCTACGTCTATTATATATTTTTATTTTACTATTATCTGTTTTTTGTCTCAAGCATGCGCTTTGCCTATGCGATACCCTTTGCACCTAGAGTGTGCCTTGCGATTTCGACTAGCTAGGCTAACTTGACTTTGTTATCATTTCCCACATTATAAATTTTAAAAAACTGGTTAGACTAATAAAGCCACTCCCTCACATCATCAAATGCAAATTTAGGGAAATCAACCCTAGATAATCTCCCATATTATCAGAGGAGATTATGGTTGTAACATGGTATGTCCTCAAACAACCTTTGAACTTCTTAGGCTAAGAATTGTTGTTAAATCTAATTTTGTCGATTCTTTTGCTACCATTTCTTCAATCATATGGTTCATTCTGACAACCATGATTGTCTTCCTTACGGTCACCTCGTTATTAGATTGGCTCTATCGGCCTATCGGATTCAGGTTGCTTGATTCCCAATATTGAGCTCTAATACAAATTAATATGAATCGGAAATGACAATTAGTATGGTTTGTTCAATCAACCCATAACCTCCAAGAAGAAGAACAAAGCATGGAGGAATTGAACCAAAAACGAGAAATGTGGAAGAGATAACAATTACGGGGAAAGAAATTCTAACTCAGTTCGTTGTTGCAATTACAATGGAAGGTCCTATTTATAAAAAGCTTAACAACTCCTAACTATTTTTGTCGCTAACTCTTAACAACTAAACACGTTTTCTTCTTTTTTGTTACTGCAATCACGTGCCACTCATAACATACGGTGACTAATAGGGTTAGGGTTATGGACGAAATCAGACTCATAACATAACATAACTTGTCATGACCTCCAAACTCTAATACCAATGGTTGGAGGCCCAAGAACACGAACACAAAATTTGAACTCAAACACAAGATCGAAATGACCCCTGGCCCATCTATTTATACTAAAACAATGACTTAATCACCAAGGCTCCTCCTAAAATAATCCTTACCAAATAAAACAAACATACCATAAAGTAAACCAATTCGACTAGGAAACCAAATCAGATTCAAATATTATGACCCATACTAATTAAATTTGACCCCTCTAATTTCTCATTAGTTCGTACTAAGCCCCTTAACTTTCTTGATTTTCACATTCAACCTAATTAAGATTAACTTCCAATAAAAAGAACATGTCATTCTTATAATTCACTTTCTGTCTTATCAGACTGAAGATTGAGTAATCTGAAAGTGATTATATGATTTAGAAAGCTATCGGGGAAGATACAAAATTCAGAAAATCCTACACATATGAGGTTTTGATTCGAGCAAACAAATTTTTTTGAGTCAACAAAAAAGCTTTCATCATTTCTTTTATAGATAATTACTTATCCACAGTCTATCTAAATGTCACCAATTCCGCTTAATTATAGTCTTATAGTAACAAAATGAGTTTTTCAAACAGAATAAACAAATATATAATGAAACGGGGAGAAGTATGCATACCGCCACAGTTAGGCCTCTGAAGACATCTACGGAAGCAACGCGATTCTTCTTCTTTCCCGTATTCCTTTTGACGGTGTTTGCATCCGACACAGGCGGAGCAGCTGCGATGTCAAGACGGTGGCGGTCGCCGTCGTCAACTTTGATTTCAGCCATTTTAAGTGGTCAGAAATGGTGAGGCTTCACTTCCAGGTTCCAGCCCAACCGCCCTGAGTGAAGATATTATTTTTTTTCGTACGAACGAATTTTTATTCTTTTTTTTTTTTTATCTTAGATAAGGTTAGAATCTATAATCTTTTGATTATAAGACTTTACTCTTACCACTGCACCCTAACCATCCAGTGAAGATATTATTACCCTGGCATATGGTCCATCCAGATGTTGAAATTGTATGATTATGAGTCACTTTATGCGTCAATTTCAGTCAATTGTTTTTCTACTAAAAAACAATAAAAATATCCTTTGCATAATATAAAAATTTGAATGTTTTATTATATAGGGTACTAATATAACTTTAATTTTATTGAATAGTAATCAGAATTTTCATTTACTTTTTAGTTATTTAATTTTTTTCTCATTTTATTTACTCAAGTTTTCCTTCCTATCGTGTCAGTTACCATGTTAACATGTTACTTTTTTATTTTTATCATCAGAGAGACTAAATTTTCATTTGCTTGGATGTTTTATATGTTTTTTAAGCTGATGATCTCTCTAGATATGGTTTCACTATCATATGGAATAGAGGTAAGGTTTCCCTCATCCCATCCTCCCCAAACCTTACTATTTGAGTAGGATTTTGTTGGATATGTGTTGATTTTGTTTTTGTTTGTTACTCTCCACGTCACTTAAGTTTGGTAGTGTTAAAATAGCGCATCATTTCCCCATACTATTAACACCTCAAGCTTGATATTTTTTTGCATAATGATATGTAGTGGTACATAAAAAAACGGTTTGAAAAAATAAACTGGTTTCAAACTTATATCCGAACGTGAATAGGTTTGGACCAAACCGGTTTACACATTTCTTCGTTGAACTGATTTAAGACCGGTTTTATTAAACCGGTTTTACGCTAAAACATTCTAGCCGTTGCAAAACGGCTATATAGCTGTTATTAGTCGTTTTTTCGCCTTTTTGGCACCCATTTTACCCTAGATGACATTATAAATAGGTAGGGGGTATCATGTATACAAAGTTGATGACAAGCTGAAACATCATTGATATGGTCATGAAACTTGTTAGTTTTCATCTCTTTGTGTATGCAATGTCACATGTATGCAATGTCGAGGCATGCAAAGATTAATATGAAACCAAGCTTCTACTCTTTGTATATAATGGAACGAAATTGAGAAAGTGAAGAAGAGTGCATATATTCTTTACTTTTAAGTCAGCCGATAACTTTCGCACTCAAAAACTAATGTTTCTCTCTATAAAATTCTTAATGGATTATGTTATGTCATGATCTTTTATCATGCATGAACGCTGATATAAGCTAAAGGACATGACCAAACATCCATTTGACGACCAAAAGGTAGCCAATAAAGGACATGAACCCCCCCCCCCCCCCCCCTTTTCACATGGTAGAGCCTCATCCAACTCCGGCTAATATGTTGTCTTAACCGGGCCCACTTGACTTCAGAGTTGGAGAGCTTTCAAGGAAAAACTCCATCCAATACGGCCCCTTCCGGGCTTGAGGGAGAGCCGAGGCTTGAATCCTGGATCGGCGTGGGTAAAACCCTGGTGCATCAACCTAAGAGCTAGGTCTTATTTGCATGCCGCGAAAATTAATGGTGGTGGCAGGATCGAACTCGGGTCCCTTGAGACTTCGAGCCTTACCTAGGGTTGTCCAAAATGTTCGACACTCGAAACTCGCTCGAACTCGTTCGAAAAATGCTCAAAAATATGCTCGTTCGATTTCGGCTCGGTTTGTAAACGAGCCGATCGGCTCGGTTCGGTTTGTAAATGAACCGAGCACTAGCAAAGGTACGCTCGCTCGTTGCTCGTTCGGTTTGGCTCGAATTAATTTTTAATTTATATATATATATATATATAATTAATTAATTAATTAATATTTTATACATTTATAAATAACTCTTTTGGTCTAATCTATTATGGAACTTCTTATAGTGAGTCAAGAGTACCTAACTTAAAACCTAAAAAGAAAAGGATCTCTTTAGTAATTACGTTACTTCACTAGTGCACGCTCAGAGCCTTCTCCTCGATTCAAGTCTCAAATCGTCTCCACCCAAAACCTCTAACCCTAATCGGACATCGCCTGCACGAGCAGCCTTTGCGGCTCTACGATTCAAGTCTCAAATCGTCTCTCCCTCTTGGTCAGCCGATCAGCCTTTGTAGCTCACGATCAGCGACGCCCAGCGACGAGCAGCTTTTGCAGCTCTACAATTTGAAGGGCACACTACACAGTAGAGTTGTCCAATTCGCTCGTCGCTCACTCGGAAAATTTAATGCTCATTCGATTTTCTGCTCGGTTGTAAACGAGCTGATAGGCTCGGTTCGGTTTGTAAACGAACCAAGCACTAGCAAAGGTCCGCTCGGTTCGGTTCGGTTCGTGAACAGCCCTAGCCTTACCTCAACCGCTACACCACAACCTCTTTAGCAATTGTGGTTTACTTGCTTCTTGCATATGACTTTATTGGTTTATATGTTACTAGGTTATATACTTATGTATTACATGGGGTTGTTTAATTGAAAAATGAAAGTACAATAATGTGTAAAAAAATTTAAAATAATGTATAAAACAAAAAAGTAAAATTCTTTATTTCCTTAATTAAGTAATAATTAGAATTCAAATTTTATATTATCTTTTTTGAAAAATAAAAACATTAACATAATTAAATTTCAAAATTTAAACTTACTTAAAATAGGAAAAATTAGAAGATTTGATAAGAAAAAATATGACGAAGACACGTGACATTATTTGTAATCATTTATTAGAATAAGGATTATACTAGCTTAAAACTCGTACCTACACACGGGGTGAAAAATATCAATAAATAAAATTTCTTAAATCTTTATGTATGTATTTTACATGTGTAATAGAAAACAAAATTCAAAATATGTAAAAATTAATATATATATATATATATATATATATATATATATATAACTGGGTTTTAAAAATACGTTAATTACTATTTAATTTAATTTGGCTTGCATTTACTATTTGATTGAAATCAAAAGTTATATAATTAGATTTCAAAATTTCTTATAATAAGAGATCAATAAATTGGAGATACCGGGAGATGAGAGGGCGTGGGGAGAGACCACTGGTGAGAAAGCATGAAGGCCGAAGGCGGGAGAGGAGGAGGCAAGTCACTTCGTTCTTCCTTGCAAACCTACCAGAATCATTATCTGGGAGGGATCTCTAGAATGAATGTCGCAACCTAGGGCATATTGTGGATGTATTCATCCCAAAAAAGAGGGATAGCTTGAAAGGCAAATTTGGGTTCGTTCGGTATGAAAATGTGGAAGCTAGAAAAGGCGTTGAATGGTCTTCTGATCGGGGGGGTTAAAGGTTAGTGCAAATGTGGCGAAATTCGACAAGGTTGGGCAAAGAGCTGGAAGGGTTGATACGACGGACAATGGTCAGAAACTTAAGCAAAAAATCTATGAAACCAGGTTCATGGACGATCAAGCATGGTGTAGGGACGCAGGGTTTCAAACATCCGGAGAGGCTAACTACATGGAGGCGCGAATCGGCAACATGCCTGGTCTTAACATTTAATTCACCACTGAATTAAAACTAGCCGCCGGTTAAGCAGTTATCGTTGGTAGGGGAGGTGCTTGATATGGGTATTTTAAGTGACCTTAAAGATCGTCTCGCAGGCTTGGTAGACTCGCGGGTAGATCTTAGATACTTGGGAGATTTAAAGGTCATGCTTACCTTTGGCTCTATTGTGGGGGCGAGGAAATTTTTGCATGAAAGGAAGAATGACCACGAGCTAATCTTTAAGGAGCTCATGATATGGGGTGGCCAAGAGATCCCCTTTGAAAGGATTTCTTGGAAATAAATCCACAGCGTCCCTTTGCAACTATGGGAAAATCACACTTTTGATCGGATTGGTCAACTACTAGGGAGAGTGGTGGAATTTTCAATCGCCAATAATGATAATGGAAATGGTAATTTATCCTTCGAAGAGATCAACATTATTGTGGATAGTCCATTTCTGATATCAAAAAGCATGAATCTTGAATGGAATGGTAGGATTTATCCAGTTTGGATCCGGGAGTTGCCCAGATGTTGGGCCTCTAGCTTCTTCCAGAGATCGGTGTGTTCAAGTTCTTCCTCAGCGATGTCACCGGAACACACAGGGGGCAATGCTCCGGGAAAAACCTTGTCGGTAATGTGACAATTCTGATTTTTACTACTTGTACTCGTTCTAGGCTTATCAATGAGAATTCACATGACATTTCATTCTACTTGAAATCCTATTCATACATTGTTACAATACTAGTTCACATGTGAAACATTACGTTTATGCTTGTTTACAAAGACTTATACTTATCTTGATCGATTCATAGATCACCCGTAGACTTAATTGATGATTATGACACATTAAATACACATCAACCATCTCCATACATCTCAAACATGTTCTTATAACTCATTCAATGTGAATTAATACTTAAAAGTACTAGTTAGTACTTTCATGCGATCGTTCGCCTTTTAAACCGTCGTTAGCTGCGTACCGTCCACAACCGAAAAATTCGTCTAACATGACATTAATTTATGTTTTAAATGTTTAACATATTCATTTCAAAAAATGATCAAAAAGTTCATTTTCTTGCCCACCGACCGTCAACTACCGTACGCGAATAATGTAACTTTAACTTAAATGTTTTTAGCTAAACATACTCATTTTGTTATGACAATCAACTTTCATGTTGAAAACATTTGCCAATTTCGCTTAGAAATGCTTAAAATTGCAATTTTCGAATGTGCGCACTCAACCGGGCCAAGCTAGGACCCAACCCACCTACTATTGGACCTAGCCCAAGCAAGAAATCATAAAAACCCAGCCCCATTCAGCTAAATTTCACAGATTTGAGACCCTAAAACCCTAAATTGCTTTCCAAGACTTTCCATGTTTACACCCCTCCAACCATTAGTATAAATAGGAGGCTTGGGATCTTGTTTTCTTTGCTAATTCTCCCTCAAACACTCCCAAACCCTTATAATTTGTGAAATCCCTACCTTCCCTTGTGAAGATTTCGAAAATCCCTAGAGGATTCAAAGAGTTAAAGATCAAACAAGTAAGTAACCCTTTGAAGTTCAATACCGTCTTTTAATTTATTCTTTCTTCATCCCCTCAATCTTTTTCTATTTTCTATCCATGATCACTTGATCATGTGATACCTCAGCCCTAAAAACCCTCTAATAACCTTAACTAAACAAACAAATCAAGCTAACATAACCAACAATCAAACAAAGGATCTCGTTTGCAATGGCGGTTATGCCGTGGCATTCTATGAATCCTCAAGACAACTATTGCAAAAGTGGCTCTGCCGATGCTTTAGTTTGTTCTTGTTAATTTAAAACATGTTAATTGATCTTTATTATCATATATATGAACTCACACGCTAATTTAAAATAGAATCCGCTTGCTCGTGTCGGCTATGCTGATTGCATCATGTGATTCTCCAAAACGCTTCTGTGAATATCATGACTAGACCGGTGACACGGAACATTTTGGCTAACCTAATCTGATTATATTATGTATTATTATAATATAATAACATTATTCTAATTTTATTTTACGCGTCGGTAATCTTAAAAACTCTAAACGGTCCACTTAAGTGTAACCATTGACTTTGGACATAAATGGTGCTAACTTTAACTGAGCATAACTTGATCATAATTAAACAAAACTAAGAAAACCCAACTCCATGACATATCTCGTCGAGATAGCTTTCTAACCATGTAAAGTACGTTTTCTAATTTAAACGTATGACTCCGTAGTAGCCAAAATGGGACATAAACCTTTTTCAGTACCTTCTGTCTTGTTTGCTGTTTTTGGCTATGATCCGAGTCTCAAACAGAAAAACTTTCTAAACGAAACTTCTTCGGAACGATTTAACTAGTCACCTATAAAATTTCATAATATTTGGACATCTTTTGATATTTTTAACATGCACGTTTCTGTTCAGCTACTTTGCTGTCCAAATTAATAAAACAACTAAAAACCCTATTTTACCTATAATTCTTAACCTTATGACTCGAACCACCTATCTCACACTCGTAACCATCAAACCTTCCCTAAAACTAGCATATTCATTTGTTTAGGGTCTAATATGTTATTCACCTCGTTCATTTGTTCAAGTCTCTTATCTCGCCTAGCTTTCAAGGTGAGATTTTATAGCCCCACTTTATTCAAATTGTTTTGGGGGAAACATGTACGCGTTGGCACGCATTAAAACACATTCTTTTCAAACAATTCTATAACAAGTGAATCTTATATGTATGTGAATAAATGAACACAACATGATAAATGTTAAACTTGCAAATCCTTAACTTGAAGCTTTCAAGCCAACGGTAGTATAGATATGGGTCATAGGATGGAAACCGCATATACTATATGGACAACTTTTGGTTGGACATCTTATTCGTTATCAGTGCAACTTGCGAGTTGTACCACTTATTCGTTATTTATCATTTTAGGTTGGATTTGCTAATCATGTGTTTGTTTTATTTATGTGATATATGATGATCTTGAATTATGAATTGTTACTTTTGCCAAACTTATGCTTTTATTAAACTTGTGACTTCTCACCAACTATTTTAGTTGACACTTGTTTTTCATACATGTTTCAGGTGATTAAGCTCGTGATAGGTCAAGTCAAGATCATATAGGATTTGTCTAGATATCAATTGAAGAAACTTTATTTTAAATTGTTTTGTGTTTTGAACATGTTATTTTTTTTGTTTGAATTCTAAGACTTATGTAATTGGGTGTTTAACATCATGAAATTTTAATAGTAAATGTCTTTATTATCTTGTGTTCTCTTATTCAATTTCGTTGCACTCCCGTGTTTCCGCCGTTGGCGGGGTGTGACTGGTAACAATCGACCCAGTAGACGAAGAGTCGGCTACGCGGGGGATCTCCAAAAACGACATGGGGACCCCATAAAGTCCACTTTGAATCCTGTGCTAATTAATGGCAGTAATATTGAAGGGAACATTCCATGCACTTTTAATAATTATCAAGGGGAGAGTTCGAGGTCTAGGGGAGTGGCCCCACCCGCATGCATGGATAAAGAATGCTCAAACAATTTAATGAATATGGGCTCTGATCCCTTTGGACTTCACAAACTTATCTTTAACTTGGGGGCCCATACTAAGAAAAAAAGAAAAGCCCAGGTTAGATCTCCCCCCCCCCCAAACAAAAAGTCATCCGGCCAGGAGAATAGCCTTAGGAAGAGAGTAAGAGTTAAAAAAGTAAATACGTCGGTATGGGAGAAGCAAATCTCTGTGCTGTGTAGCTCCGATAAACTTACGGGAAGGGGCGGATGCCCTGAATAATGAAAAAATTCAGCGGCTGGGGGAGAAGAAGAATCTCTCGCTGTTGAGCAGGTTAAGGTGAGAAGGTTAGCGGCGATGGTCGAGAAAGAAATTGGGAGGGGCCACGGGTTCATCGATGGCGTCCAAGCACTAAGCACTACGATGGTAGATCTTAATGAATCACTTATTTCTTTGGCTAGCACGGGAGGTGATAGGAGGGGGGGGAAACCCTAATGTCAAGAATATTGAGCTGGAAGTCCAGAATACAACTGAGGTGGGTATGTGTGTTGGAATCGATGTCTCCAACTTCAGAGAGCATGTACGGGACCTGGTTGCGGGAGAAGGAGGCGTAAATAAGGTGTACTGGATTTTTTGACTTTAAATTTAAGGGGGTTAAATGGTCCGGGTAAGAGGGCCTGGATTAAGGATTTCAGAGTAAAAAATAAAGTTCAATTTAGTTTCATCCTGGAATCACACATTGGGGATCTGGAAAAAGTGAATCCCAGAAGTCTGTGGGGTGGTGGGGACCTGGATTTTGACTGGGTGGAGTCAAACGGGAGATCTGGGGGTCTGATTAGTCTTTGGGATCCAAATGTTTTTGAAAAATCGCGTTCCATTAAAAATCGGCATGCGCTGATTATTGTTGGTAGGCTGAAGGGTACACAAGATGGGATTTCAGTTGCAAACATATACGCCTCGCAGGACCTGGCATCAAAAATCTCTCTTTGGAACTTCCTTAAAGATACAAAGGAGAGCATTCTTAGGGCGTGGATTATGCTAGGTGACTTCAATGAAGTTCACAATGCATCTAGGTGGTTAAACTCGGAATTCAATGCAGGAGGTGCATGTATTTTTAATGAGTTTATTTATGAATCGGATCTTTATGAGTACGATATGGGTGGGTTCAAGTTTACCCACATGAGTGACAATGGGCTTAATGCTAGCAAAATTGATAGGGTTCTGGTCTGTAGTGAGTTTATGATCAAATGGCCGCATGCTTCACTTACGACTTGGCTTCGTGAAATATTGGATCATTATCCTCTCACTTTAAAATGTTCAAGCTTGAGGTTTGGGCCTAAGCCTTTCAGGTTCTTCAATTCATGGATTGGGAGGGATGGGCTGCAAACTATAGTTGAAGGGGCTTTAAGAAAATATGTGACCCCCACGAGACCGGATGCTATGCTTGCTGGCAAGCTTAAGAATGTTAAATTCGCCATTAAGATCTGGTACTCGGACTTGTGTGCTAAAGAGGATGAGCTGGCCAAAACTCTTAAGGTTCAATTGAACACCTTGGACACTATTGCTGAGCTGATTGGGCTGACTTCAGAAGTAAGCAAGGAAAGAATGGTTGTAAAAGGTAAAATACTAGAGTTGGAAAGAAGAAAAGCGAAGGATCTTAGGCAGAAGGCTAAGATTAAATGGGCCATTAAGGGGGACGAGAACTCCTCTTTTTTCCATGGGTTATACAATGCAAGAAAAGTCTCAAATAGAATCAATGGGATATTTGTAAATGGGGTTTGGACCACCTGTCCAGTGAAAATCAAGGCCGGGGCTTGTAGCTATTTTGGGGCTCGGTATAGGGAGACAATGCCCATAAGGCCCAGGTTAATTTTCCCACGTTGATTTGCTCTGGCATAAAATGCCTCTATTTCCATGCCATTCTCATGTGAAGAGATTAGAGCCGTTGTATGGGACTGCCGGGGGGGGGGGGGGGGGGACAAGGCCCTGGGTCTAGATGGCTTTAATTTCCACTTTATAAAGCATTTTTGGGAGTTTTAAAAGGAAGATTTTCTGAGTATCCTAAACACTTTTTACGAAGATGGGGTAATAAGCGGGGCTTGTTGTTCGTCATTTATCCCTCTAATACCAAAATCAAAATTCTCAAGTTCCTTTAATGAACACAGGCCTATTTCCCTTATTGGTTGTATTAGCAAAGTAATCTAAAAAATTCTGGCCAATTGTGTAAAATTTGTTCTAGGGTCTGTAATATTGGACTCTCAAACGACATTTCTGGCCAAAAGAAACATTCTTGACGGGCCACTGGTAGTAAATGAGGTATTGTCTTGGATGAAAAAATCTAAATACAAAGGGTTGGTATTCAAAATGGATTTCAACAAGGCATTTGACTCCATCTCGTGGAGGTTTATTGATTCTATAATGTTGCAAATGAATTTTTCAAGTAAATGGAGGCTATGGGTTAGGGGGGTTATGAGATCGGCCAAAGCATCAGTTTTGATTAATGGATCCCCTACCAAAGAATTCACTTGCTCCCATGAGGTGAGACAAGGGGATCCCCTATCCCCTTTTCTTTTTTTTATTGCTATGGAGTTACTCAATTGGATGATGGAAAGGGATGGAGTTTTAGGGGTGTTCAGGGGTGCTAGAATGCCAAATAATGGGCCAATCATATCTCACTTTCTATTCGCGGATGATGTTATAATCCTTGGGGAGTGGTCTAAATCGAACTTTCAGAACTTATTGTGGTTATTTATCTCGCTTCTGAACTGGCCATCAACTTGAGTAAGAGCAGTTTAATTGGCATCAATGTAATAGGTAACAATGTGGCTGAGCTGGCGGGAATCGCTAATTGCCAAGTAGGGCAACTTCCCTTCTTATACTTAGGTTTACAAGTGGGAGCAAATATGAACCTGTCTAAAAACTGGAAGCCGGTAATCGATGTATTTGAGGCAAGACTCTCGGTATATGGAAAAGCAAGAAATCTATCCATAGGAGGTAGAGTGGTGCTGATAAAATATATTTTGGATAATTTACCGATTTACTACTTCTCCTTATACAAAGCCCCGGAAAAGGTGATAATATGTTAGAGAAAATTAGAAGGAACTTCCTAGGGGGGGGGGGGGTTGGGAATTCTAGGAGGATAAATTAGGTTAAATGGGACACAGGTTGCGCTCCAAAAGCAGCCGGATGCCTTGGTTTGGGGTTGCTAAAAACGGTTAATTTGAGCCTATTAGCAAAATGGTGGCGGCGGTTCATCTCAGAAGGAAATACCTTGTGGAAGGATGTGATTTTCAGCATACATGGGGTTCTAAAGGGGTCAGACTGCATCCATGGTCGGAGGGACTTGGCTAGGGTTTGGGGAAACATTAAAAAATTGGAGGTCGTGCTTTGTAATCAGAATTTGAACTTTAAAGACTTGATGGAAGTAAAGGAGGGAGTTTGTCATGGAAATATAATGAACAAGGAGTTTTTTTACTTTCAAATCCATGTGTGATTTACTGTGCCCGGTCGTTAACACACCGGAAGTGTATGTGTATAATTGGTGTCGTTTGGTCCCATTGAAAGTCAACATATTGGCATGGCGTGCGGAACTCGATAGGATCCCCACCAGAAAAGCCCTCATACGGGGAAAGATGAATATAAACCCGGTATGTTGCACTCTCTGTTCACAAAATGTGGAGTCCACGGAACATCTTTTCACTTCATGCTTCTATGCCACTATGCTTTAGGCCTTTATTAGCACTTGATGCAAAACCCCTCCCATTTTCGTCTTCTCTGTTAGGGACATTTTGGAGGTTACTATTTCTGATTTGGTCGCTCCACATAAGAGAAAAGCATTCCAAGTGATCATGTTGTCGGCAATCTAGAGTATCTGGAAAGTAAGGAATTGAGTCGTATTCGATGACAAACGGGTTTCGGTTAGATGGCTTTGTGAAGACCTCAAATGCTCTAGCTATCCGTGGGCAAAAAACAGATAGGAGATTGGAGCTCTACATTGGGAAAGATGGTTTACTTTTAGTTTCTAGGGGGGAGGGGCTGCTTATGTTCCACTTGTCTCTGTTGGCCTTAAATGTTTTTTTTTCTTCACTGTATGTTGTTTTGTTTCTTTTGCTAGTTTCTTCTAGCTCTTAATAATATCCTGCCTTAAAAAAAAATAAAAGATCAAATTAAATGTGTTTTATTAGTATAATTAGTAATTTCTTTAAATAGAGGTGTGTTTAATAAGAGAAAGAGGCGGGAAAAAATGATGAAAATAAATATGGAGGCACCACGTGGCATGAAAAAACATTTATTTATTAGATAGTATAGATATAGATATGTTACCATATGTTGTATCTGTTGGGTTTAATACATGTCTATTTAAAAAGAATAACAACGGAAGTATTTTGACATGTAAATCTAAAAGAAAAACTTTTAGAAACAAAACCCATTAAATGATTCATATGTGAGTAATCTTGAAAAAAATCATACATATGGTGTTTAGCATTACAACCTTTGTAGAGAAGTGGTAGTTTGTTGGTAAAGATGAATGAAGAAAGATCCAAATGTCTCTTCTCCAAAATGAATCAACACCAAGCAAGTTTAAGCTCCAAGTGATGCTAGTCACTACAAACTATAAAATGTCACAAATAACAACAAAAAAAACTTTCTTTTGTTGTTAGTATTTTGCAAGTAATATGAACACTATGATGAACCCAAACAAACCCATGCCACTTATTAGAGTAAGATGTTTGTATTGGTTCTTTGTGTTCAAGTCTTCAAAAACGAAAGAAACTTCCTAACTTAGAAGCTCTCTGTTTTAATCTCTCAATATTACTCAAACTGATTGTTTCTTACTCCTCCTTGAACTCACAGTTTAATTTCCATAAAATCATTTTAGTTTTGGGTTATGTGAGGCTCAAGGCCTACACTACTAGCAAAATTTCTCAATCTTTTGTGGAGTACATAAAACAAAACAAAACAAAACAAAAGATGCACATGAAAATGATTTTATATTTTAGTTTATGTGGAGCTCACGACTCACTCACAAAAACCTACAAAATCAGTTTTCAAAACATTTTTTTCTTCTTGGAAAACAAAAGGACTTCATCAGATTATATGGATCTCATTCCACCTTTTAAAACTTAATTGTATTTCTTCAAGGAAAAAGACGAGATATAGAAATCCATGTTATCCATTCTATGTTGTCTCATCTTTTGAGACACACAAGTACCGACCCTTTTGTATTGGAACTCACGTCACAATCCAAGGCAACACACACAAAAGATAGCTCCTTTTGTGTTTAGGGCAATCGTAGTATTAGAGAAAAAGAAGAGAGAGATAAGGCAATGTAACCATTGAGTAATAATCCGTTTACTAGAAGCAATTGATTATTAAACTCAAATCTTGATATGTATATAAACTCTTTGCTAGTTTTATTAAACTTATAAAACATTTAGTTATAAATATTAACACAATTCAATGTTTTAATACTTATATTAATTTGCGAAGCTTCAATGATAACATGCTTGATTTTACTTGCATTGAATCGTTTATATAAATAATCATTTATGTATTTATATTATAAATATTTTAAGTCACTTTATAAAATATATAGTACGTAATTATTTATTTTATATTATTATTTTACTTAATAATAATATGCTAGACATATACTGTTAAAACCGAGTTTTAACGTGTACATGGAATAACTGCTTAATGTGTTACCTTTTGTGATCATATGTCACGTTCATATGTTATGCCTTGGGGGTATAGTTTCAACAGTATCTTTGGCATCTAGAACCAACAATCTCTTGTTACAAAAATTAAGATTTCTCAACACAGACAATGGTAAACTTCCAGAAGCATATTGCTGCTATCAATAATACATGAATGTTTTACACACGCACCTAACTGAATGTTTTACACACGCACCTAACTAGCTCGTTGGAATTGTTAGTCTCGGAATTAAAATCAACCATAAACATAAAACTTAACATTGAACAACGTTGAAGATGTTCCCACGCTCACGGTCTTAAGATTAACATCTAAATATTATAATGAACTATAAGTATTCAAATTGTTGGTCCTCTAACGCAAGTCGTCTAAACATTGAACACTACATTAGTTTTGAGACCCCCGAAAGCAAAGATAGTATGGGTGAGTGGTTGAGACGATAATAGCGAGAAAAAAACCTTTCAATCCTTAAAATTATCCCTAAATAATTAAACAATCCATAAAAACTCCAATTTACAACATATCAAGGGAAAACAAAACGTCACGACACGCCCACCTTTTCATGTCTAATAACTTGAGTTGTCATCATCCGCGACCACCTCGACCTCCACCTGAACCCAAAAGCGAGTCGATTCATTTTTTAGTTGTTTAAACTAGAATCATGACCATATAAAATGAATGAATGTGATTGACAATTTCATTTGATACTCACCTCTATTGCCAGTGGGATAGCCGCCTCCTTGGCCCCTGCCTCTACCACCTCCGTCATCCATGCCGCCACGACCTCCCATGCCACCACCTTTTGCTTGCCTCCTACCGCCACTACCGCCACCATCATCCCTGCCACCTCTCCCCCTTCCACGTCCTACCCCAGGCGGTTTTCTATCTGTTGGTAGGTAAAAAGAATAAATAATAAATAGTCAACCAATGACAAAATATTCTCTAGAGGTGGCTTTATGCATTGAAGTACACTTCAGGAAACATTTCGACCCGTTTACTTTTTAAGTAATCTGTTTGATTTTACCATCTGACCCGTTAATGATATAAAATAACCTATTAACCCAAAGTCTCAAATCAACCAATTCATAAGTAGACGGGTCAAATTGACACCTCTCCTAAGAGCATCCGGTATACCCTCCAAAATCACGCGGTGATCCGATGTGGATCCCAAATCACGACGTGAAGATGAAGGAACACTGCCCCCTTGCCGCGTGAAGGAGGGGCGTGACTCTTTGGCGTGAGTTTTATCACGGGAGCTTTGCAATATTTTTAAATAAGTTAATAGCTGGTTACGGGAGCTTTGCAAGTTTACGAACTGATTTTTTGAAGGAATATGAGAGATGAAGGACACACTTGATGAAATCTTGAAGGAATATGGAGAGGAAGAACAATGGAGTTCTCTGGTTTAACAATGGAGGTGTCTAGATGATAGTGACAACTTGCAAGTACAACTTCCAATTAAATATTATGTTCTATTTAAATGAATATAAATATTATGATAGTTTAACTTCTTTATAATTAATGTAATGTATTTTGTTTTTAGTAATGTTTTTTTATTTATTTTAATTTATGTATTTTTTTAATGAAATATTATGTTTTATTTTATTTAAATGAAAATTAAAAAAAACATTTAATTATCACACCACCACAATCACACGGGTATACCCCTTGCCAAGTGATGGGTGGTGTGATAATGAGGATACTGACGTGGCGCCACGTGACGTGCACTTTATTATCACACCACAACACAATCACACCGGTATACCACATGCTCTAAGTACTAAAAGAAAATGCATGCAGACTGCAAAGACACTGTTTTTGGTTATAATTGAGTGTGATTTCTGTCCAGGCTCTTGTTGAAAAAATATTAAAAGCAAAAAAAGAGTTTGAAGGGAAGATCTTACCCATGCGGTTCTTGGTATCTTCCTGAACCTTGTCAATCACCTGTAGGAAGCAAAATCAAGACAACATGTAAAACATTGTATAATATTCCTACTATTGCATATATAGAATGAACCTGTTCAAAAAACTTCATCCATAGTAACCAAATTTCCCATCTCACTCAGTTTTTTTTGTCTCTCTAAAGTCACTTACCTTTCATTAGGTGTTTCAATCTTATGAAATATTTTTATAAAATATTAAAACCTTTTAAAATTTAAGTCACCTAAATGGAATACATATGGATCTTGATTATTATTTAGTGTTTTTTTTTTCCAATTTGACTTAAATTGAACAATTATGAAACATGGTTATTATTTAGTGTTTTTTTGCCTTCATCATTACCTCCTACTTCAAGTTATATTTGAAAAAAATAATCACTAAAAGTACCCAGCATTCAATATGTTCCATTTAGGTGACTTAACTTTGGAAACCTTTAATATTTATAAAACAATTCACAGGATTGAAACACTTGATAAAAGCTTAGTGACTTTAGAGAGACTGAAAAACTTTGAGCGACTTCAGTTGAACTGGAAAATTTGATTACTACTGGGTGAACTTTTCCTATTTAAAACCACCAACATAATGTAGACCTTAGGCAAAAACTAGTAAACTAAAGTTGTTTGATTGAGCAAGTAAAAGTAGTGATACAACAAAGATAAACACAACATTTATTACAAAAAAATGAACACCATACAAGAGAAGGAAACCTGACAACGGACAGCAAGCTAACAAAACAGGTAGATATGAGCAATTACCGTTTTCTCCAGTTACAAAGCCTTTTTTAAATAATAATAAATGTGTTAAATAAAACGATAGTATTACAACAAAAATCTTTTTGGGTCGGGGTCCCATTGGGAGCAGCCTCTCCATCACTGTGGTAGAGGTAAGGTTTTCCCATGTCTCACCCTCCCTAGACCCTACCAATAGCTTTGCTATGGGTGGGATTTTACTAGGTAAGTTTGATTGTTTGTTATTACAACAAAAAAACTGAATTTTCATATAAGGTGATTTGAGAGGTTGGGCTGAGACTAAAACCTGGTCAGCTAGAAACCCATCACTGATTTGAAGGGGACTTTTGACCCCTTTTTTGTTTGATTTGACCAGTTTGAGATAAAGAATAAATGGCCTGAGACTAAAACCTGGTCAGCTAGAAACCGATCTCTGTTTTTATCATCAGAGAGATGATGCGCTTCAACAAAGGCAAGGATGTGAACTGTAACTTGCACAGTAATGCATACAACTGGCACAGGCTACTAAAACAGCCTACCCATGGAGCACATCAACGTCAGATTTGGCTAAGTTGCATCATCCCAGACAGCCATACACAGGCCATTGGAGTGGTGGTCCAATGTTAGAGGCAAAGCCTCTTAAACACCTAAAAAGACCTAAAGGTCATGGGTTCAAGTCCCACTAAATAAAGAGATTTGCTGTTCAAAAAAAAAAAGACAGCCATACACAGCTACCTACATGTGCGAAAATGGGTCGTGGGTCGGGGAGATTTGAGTGATGGGTCAAAACTGGTTATTAAATCTTCTACAAATAACTAGCATGTCAAATATGATAATAAAAATTATATTATTACCACTTTTTTTAACAAAATGATTTACACCAGCTTGACCCTTCTTTTAAACCTAATTGATACATAACACAAATCGCTCTGTTATAAGGTAAATGGGTAAAAATTGCCATTGCTTTTACAGTCTTATATATCATGTTATGTATTCCTTACACATAAAGGTGACAGTATGCTTATGAATGGGTTAATTTGGGTTATCCTCTTCTCAAAACAGATCAAAGCCGCCCAAAGTGTATTTCTTATGCATATAACCTTCATCAATTTATTAAAAAATTAAGATTACTAATGTAACAATAGACATTTCCTGGTCAAAATAAATTAGCTATTTATAAACTAAAAAATAGTGTAAAAAATGGGTAAAGAAGTGGTTATGGGTCAAACTAACCCATTACGATATGCATCAAAAAAACAATTTATCCATTTTGACATGTTACTCAACCTGCCCCTCATATTGCCACGGGCCACCTCTACTTACTACAATTTTAGGCCTAACACCTTTACCAAAGCAGCCTTTAGCCATGAATCAAGTAAAACTATGACACGTTACGAAAATTACATGTGTTAAGAATCTTCGATAGCACCTACCAACAATTTTAAACAAGATGCTCACTTCTTAGTGAATACTAAATGGTTGAGCAGATAGCAGTCTAAAATATTACACGAGTTAGAATGAGCACAAAAGTTGAAAATACCTCATCTGGTACACGAAGATACTTTATAGTGTTTCCACGGATGTAACATTCAGGCATCCTCCAGAATCTATCACCATCCTGTCAACAGGTTTCATACTTCATCACTCCTTATGTATAAAGTTCATAAGACTTAAAAAAACAAAGAGTTATAGTAAAAAAAGTTACTTTTGAGGTGCAAATCACTTCACGAAGATGGATATTCATCCAAGTGTCACAGTTCACCAAATGCCCATTGTAAGTTTCACCGTTTTTCAGCTCCACAAGCTGCAACACAAAACAAACAAATTGATAGCTTGCAAAATCTTCCAAAAAAGATTAAAAGCATTCACATTGGATTCCCTATATGATCCTCAGCCCTAAAACTCAAGATTTTTAGGTTTTCACCTCATCCCTATATCATTTTTTTTAGTATTAATGAAATACTCTCTGCATAAAAGAAAATAAATAAAACTAACATGCATTTTAGAGTTGATCTTGACATTTGCTACAAGATCTAAAATTCATATTATTAATGACCTAAAATGTTGGCTTGATTCAGAACCACAAAAGTCAGATTCAGATTATAATATTCAATGTATGAGCGATCGCAACAAAAAGTCAGATTTAGGGAGAGACTCACCATAGGATGGCCCTGCGACGTCTTAAGCAGAGATAATGGAAGCTGAAATCATGTGAAAAAGCTAATAAATCAAGGGGAAAATAGCAGGAACATACGATTTGATCAAAACTGAACCCTAAATCGATCACTTACCATTTTCAAATACGCAAAGGACGGCGATAGACCAAATAATTTATGAATTGATTGGAGCGGCGGGGTTTTTGCAAGGGTTTCACTTTCAACAAAACCCGGGGCAATTTAATTTGCGTGTTAAATACCAAATCATTCACCAAATCGTATGTTTTAGTTTGTGGTCAGTTTGAGTATTCACGGTTTCGTTTAAAATCGTGAAACCGTTTAAACTGGTTATTGGTTTTGTTTCGCGGTCGGTTTTTACTTTAACTCTCGGTCGGTCGGTTTCAAAAATTTTAAACCATTTACAGTTTGTACCAAAAACCGGTTGTATAAAACCAAACCTGACCGATCAATTTAACAATGTATTTTATTTTTTTAGATATTTCATTTTAATTATAGCTAGATTTTTAACCCGCGCGTTGTGACGAGAGGGTTACAATTTTTAAGGCTTGGTTTCGACGACTTATACACGGGTATTGACCTCGTGAAAAATTAACGTTCAAACATTAAGAAAAAAAATTTAAGCCAAAAAGTATGTACATGTCGTTGCGGCTTGTCGGTTATGAACAACATAGTGTTAATAATCGGCGCGTTGCAGTGGGGTGGCGCTTTTCGACGACTCGGTTGTAAACATCTAACCTAGAGTTTCTTTGGTTGAACCGGTCCGAGCGGATTTAAAAACCGGTTACGTAATATTTAATTTACCTCGTGAAAAATAAACGTTCAAACATTAAGAAAAAAAATTAAGCCAAAACGTATGTAGAAATATTTATGTTGTTGTGGCTTGTCGATTCTAAACAACATAGTGTTAATAATCGGCGCGTTACAGCGGGGTGGCGCTTTTCGACGACGCAGTTGTAAACATCTTACCTAGAGGTTCTTTGGTTGAACCGGTCCGAACGGATTTAAAAACCGGTTACATAATATTTAATTTAAAAATACAAAAATATAACAATATATATAATAAAATTACAACAAAAAAATATATGTTTTAAATTAATATTCAATTTGAAAAAGAACATAAATAATTAATTAAATTATCTATATCTATACTATATTATTATATTATTTTATTATATAATTATATAATTATAATTCATCACCAAAAGACATCTTAAATTTTAAGTAATACAAGTATGATTACTCAAATTAAAACATTCACATCAGTTTCTACATATTTGTGTGAGTGTGTTTTGTATATTTTAGAGAGTGGTTTAAAATGGTTGTGAGTGGAGAAGACAGAAAATTTATAATTTTTTTGTATATTTGGGGAAAACTTTTTTCACCCGCATAGTTTTTTTATAATTTTTAAAGTAGTTGTAAGTGGATGAAAGAGAAAGGTAATGATAAAGGTATAAAAAATATTATTTAATTGAAAAGAAGAGAAAATATAGTGATTTGTAGTGTAATTATAAAAATGGGGATAAAGATACTGATGAGAATACTTTTAGAACACCTAATGCATGTGTGAATTTTTTTTTTAGGTAAATATGTCTTTTAAACAATACTTACATCTTTACTCCCTCAACCTTGCTTAACTTTTGGTTACTTAAATAATAAGACTAAATTACAATTTTGTCATTTATGTTTGTCAAAATTATGAAATGAGTCATTTAAAGATTTGACTTTCACTTATTGTTCTTTATTTGAAAAGTTTTCTCGTTTCTTGTCCTTTTCACTAACTTTAGTTAAGTTTTTCAATTAAGTTAACTCATGTGCACTGCATATGAGGGCATTTTAGTCTTTTTACCTCTAAAGTACAATCCTTGTAATTTAATTATAGACTAAATTATTTTATTTTTTAAAGTTTGTTAATATATTTAATATGTTAATTATACAGATAATGGTGGCCCCACCTGTTATTAATAAAAGACAAATAAATATAATCAATTAAATTACAAAAGGTCATGGCACAAGTATCTTCATTTCATATCCATTGTTATCGAAGCTTTTCATTCCGATGAATCAAAATCTTTTTCGATAGCCTACTTTCGTTTACCGAACTCAAAACTAAAGACACAGTTATTCGTCTCCACTACGTCTCATCTCCCTCTGTTCACCATAACCAAGAAACACCTGGATTAAAACCCCACGTGAGTTCTCCGACGACCCTGCAACTACCAAGAACACTGGCCACCACCATCGACCACCTCTGGTGACCAACAACCCTTGCCCTCTCTCCCTCTTTCTCTCTCTACTCTCTCATTACCCAAATCGTTCCCCCAATATTTGTAAAATGAATTTGGTACATTAAAAGTAGTAAATCTGTCGCGAGTCTTGGGGAAAAAGAGGGAGGGATGAGCCGCTCGTCTACTCTGGCAGGTCGTCTTCTCCGGCAGGTTGTCTTCTCCGACAGGTCGTCTTCTCTAGTGGGTCATCTTCTCCGAAGACATTTGCTTTGATTTCAATCATTTGCTTTGATTTCATTGTGAAGCATAATTCTGTTGGATATTAGATATCCGATCATCGATAATATCAACGTTACTATCGAGATAAGATCCGAAGAGTTACACTTTGGGGAAAGAACAAATTATATCGTTTAATTGTTAAACGTTATTGCACGAAACAACAATTAAGAATTCGGTTGATTAAATATCTAGAGAGATATTTATTCGTTACGTCATGTTTAATTATTTAGAATAATTAAATCTAACGAGAAACGGAATGTGGTGTTATATATATATATATATATATATATATATATATATATATATTAGTGTAATATATATATTAACAGGTTTTTATATTTAATAGTTAAATATAGAACCAGTTTGATTAGCACAAGATAATTTATTAATTAGTGTAATTATAAACTATAGGGACTGGAACTGATTAATTGTTATTCAGTTAATAATTAAAAAATAATTATTCAGGGTTTTCAGTGTAATTATATTTACTATAAATATAACATAATGCTAAAACCCTAATTCCATTCATAGCCACCACACAAGTTTGCGCAAAAAAGGAGGAAACCGGAAAACCGGTTTTACGACCCGAAGCCGCCGGCCGGCGTCCCCTGCCGTCACACCACCGCCTCCGGAAATCACCACGCCCCACGCATCGCTGCCCTGTGTTGCGTAGCCCACCGGAGTCACCTCGTCGCCATGTCCCCTTTTCTCGCGAGCCGAACCGAAAAGAAAAGGAGAACCCGGTTCTCGTTTGGATTGTTTCGTGTTACGTTTTCGCATGACGAGCTCGTTATTGTCATCTAGCGTGACGTTCTTTGTACCCGAGTGTTTCAATCCGGTTGGTTCGTCAAAGGTATAAAACCCTAAACACCCTATGATTGTGTTTGTTTATTTATTTATTTATTATTATTGTCTAAACGCTGTGTCATCGGATCACTGAAAGGAATCCAGATCTGATTTGTTAATAGTATTGTTAAATCGCTCCCGCTAAATATATCTGATTTATTTATTTAAATGGTTTAAATAATAAGTTTTTTAAAAGTTAAAACTGGTACCATGATTCCCAACAGTGGTATCAGAGCCACCTTTACGCGCGTTTAGACATAATTGTTTATTTTAAGTCAATCTATTGTTTTATTTGCCAAAACTTTTATTTGACAAAAGATCGAACCTTTATCGTTTTGGTTGTGATTGTGTTTGGAACATCGAGCCCTAGTGACCCGTAGTTGTTTGTTTTTATTATCTTTTGTATTTTATTTTTGGGTTATTTGAAACCCTGATGTAATAGATAGGTTTCTTTTATTTTTATTTTTATTTTTATTGTAAAAGTTGTAAACTTATCAAGATGAAGATTTGAAGACTTGGATTGACAAAGACAGGAGTTTGAAGATAGAGATCTTGGAATAAGTGGGAGGCGACAAGTTTATTTTTATTTGTTGTCCCTTAGACCGGTTCGGTTACTCGTTTGATGGCTCAAACAAAACCAAACAAACTTACTAGTGGCTCGATGGTTGTTTTGTATGTTTGTGGTTGATATAATTATTTAGGGTAATAATTAAAACCGCAAATATTTTTAATAAAAGATTTAACACAATCTTATAAAACGACGAGAATATTAAAAGGTTTAAAATTTCTTGAAAAGTTAATTAAATAAAAGTAGTTTTTTATTTAAAAGTAAAACAGGTTTTTAAATTTAATTGTTTTATTTAAAATTAGACCGTGTCGAGTGTTGAAAAGCATTTCACGAACTTATATAGTAAAATTGGTTTACTAAAATTTGCACGACTAATTTCATGCTATGTGTCGTCCAAAATATTTTTGACCCTTAACCGGTAAATTAAAACATTAAAGAAATCCCAATTATTAAAAATCGATATTTTAGCGCCACCCTTAATTATGACACTTCAACCAGACTAAAACGTCAGTGTTAGCGAATTACCCTGCATTCGACGCCACGGTTTTGGTTTAAGGTAGGATCGCGATTCCTAAGTCACTTAGGCCGGGACTACAGTCACAGTTGAAGGACAAATATCACTTAAAGTCGTTTAAGCGGGCGTAATTGAGGGAAACGTATCTAAGCGTGACCTTGCTTGTCATGCCCCCAAACCAAGAGTTGTATAGTTGATTCAATCGGTAATCGTTACCTACCTGTCTAGCTATACCAGTGAAAAGTGCGTAGCCATTCACTATAACATAGTAAACCGGGATCTTATTCTTAATTATTAATATTTTTGTCTTTGGGTCATTAATATAATTAAGATAATTAAAGCATGAAAATACTAGAATTTAATTGAATTTTATAGATGGCTCCGTCTGCTGATGTTGTTATCCTAGAGCGTCTTAACGATATTCTTAAAATCAAACTCGATGGAACAAACTTCTTGGAATGGTACTACAATCTAAAGAAAGTCCTTAGATATAATAAGAAGATGCATGTTCTAAAATACCATGTACCAGAACAGCCACCTAGAGATACTGGGAAATTTGTTTTAAAGGCTTGGAACAAATTTAGGGATGATACATCTGATATATCAAACATTATGCTAGCATCTGTTAGTCCCGGGATTCAAGCTTCGATCCGGCACTTGTCAGCTGTTGAAGCACTTTTGTGTGACAGACACTCTGGATAGTGTCTTAGCTTTTGTACTTGTCTTATATGTATTAGTCTTTGTATGTTAGTGTCTGTATGTATTAGTTATCGAGTTGTAATTACTAATGCATGTTATTGTTGTCTAATTTCTCTAAGTGTTTTGCGCACTTAGCATGTGTGCAGGAATTACTTCCAGCGTACTTAGCAAGTACGCAAAGTACGCAAGAACACTCTGCGTACTTGCTAAGTACGCATGAACAATTGCGCAGAGATCAGGTCTAGTATAAATAGAATAGGTTGACAAAATTTATATACGCAGACATTTGCACTCAGTATTATTCTCTCTGTAACCTTCAAGTTTATAATAGACGGATTTTGAAAGTGATTTCGTTGTCGGTTTACTCTGTGTTGCTTGATTCTCCACCTAGTCACGGACATTCTGCACCAGGTCCGACTAGTCACACACCCACACGTAACGATCCGAGACACCAGGGGACCTACAAGTGGTATCAGAGCTTTGCTCTTGATTTCGAATGTTGTGAGTGTGTTAGGAGCATCTTCTACACATCCTACATAGATTTTGCAAGCAAAAGTGGGTGTTTTTTTGTTGATTTTTGTGATAAAATAGGGGTAGCTCTTGAGCACTATTTTAGAAGCAAAAGTCACTCAAAAACCGACTTTTGTTGTGTATTTGGGTGTTTTGAGCATCAAAGGTTGGTTAGAAACGATTTTCTGACCCTTTGGCTCATTTTGTTTTGTCATATCTTCAATTTCTTCTGTCTCCGATGTGATTCCAGTGACCGGAAAAAGTTGGTGAGGGTTGGTGAAAAAGTGACCTATGTACTTACCATATTTGGCAACAAGTACAGTCTTGCTGCGTTCTTACCAAGTGCGCAAGACCATATTTGCTGCGTACTTAAGTCATCTCCTACGTACTTATCATTTTCTCATGCGTACTTGTCAAGTACACAAAAGAAAATTCTAAATATGCAAGACCAGATTTTTTAAGTGCGCAAGGCCAGAGTCAAGTGCGCAAGTTGTTTTGACTTTTCTGAAATTTGACTAAGTGTCACACTATGGCAAATCTTCAGAACCTCGGTAACCTACTTAATTATGACAATGAAATTGGAACCCCGCAAAAACCGTCAAAACTGCTTAATGTAAATGATTATTCAAATTGGAAAGCACGCTTTGAACATTATATCTCATATACTGATTCCTCTTTGTGGATACCTATACTTGAGGGGTATAAGCATCCAACTTATACATATCTTTATGAAATTGTTCCCAAGCCTATTTCTAAGCTAGACGAAGAAGAAAAGAAAGTCTATGATAGAGAAAAAAAAAACACATGGATTTATCACAATGGCCCTAACTAGAGAACTCTTACACAGCTTCAGAGGTTATGATAATTCGAAAGATCTCTGGAAGGCATTGTAGAAAAGATTTTAAGGGAACAGTGACATCAAGAAGAGCAAAAGAGATCTTCTGAGAAAGCAGTATGAGTGGTTTAGATATCTGGAGAATGAATCTACTGATGAACTTATATCTAGATTCTATCATCTTCAAACTGAGTTAAAAGCTTTTGAGCTAAAGTATCCTGATGAGGAATTAGTTGAAAAATTTCTGGATGCTTTACCACCAAAGTTTGAGATGTATACCACTCTGCTGAGAGAGAACCCGAAGTTCTATGAGATGACGATTGAAGAAGCAATCGGTAAGGTTTAAGCTCACGATATGAACCTGAAAAGAAAGGAAAGCTCAGGAAGACCTCAAACCCAAGACCGTTCTATGTATTATGGGACGTCTTCCACAACTAAATCATCTGGTTCTGGTATCGCCTTATTCTCAGGTAACTCTAATGAAGAAGATAACACGAATGGTTGTGGTGGTCATACATGCTTTACAACATCTGGATCTGGTTCTCACCACCAATATCCCTCAAGAAATCCTCCATCTACATCTTCAACTAACCAGACTGCTATAGCCAAGATAGCTGAAGATCATGTAGCATTATTTTCATCGTGTATGCTTGCCTATGAGAACTTCATTGGTGGCAAGCTTACAGATCCTGAGACAATTGAAGAAGATTTTAATCAGGTGGATCCAGATGACATGGTGGAAATGGATATTCAGTGGAATATGGCCATGATCTTGAGAAGGGCCAAGTGTTTCTTAAACAGAACTGGCCGAAAGTTTCTTGGTGGGCATTCAAATGCCAAGGTGGGTTTTGACAAATCCAAGGCCAAGTGCTACAAGTGTCAGAACTTTGGACACTTTACTCGTGAATGTGAGAAGGACAAAGCACCTGCCTCGGGATTAACAAGACCAAGCTAGGGAAACAACCAAGGAAACAATCAAGGGTACAACTCTAACAACCGCAATCAAAGTCAAGGTGGAACGTCCAATGCATTGGTGGTTCAACAGGACGAAAGCTTTGATTGGGATGTTCATTTGGAGGATGCCCTTATTGCACAAACACAGGTTGGGTTAATGGCTGAGATGATGGAGATGATGGAAACAGAAGAACGGGAAGCATCTGTAGCTGACCAAGAAGAGTCTACAACTGCCTTTTCCCTCATGGCCATTGGGGAAGCATCAAGTTCGTTAACTGAGGTAGACTCTAATTCTTTTGCTGTTATTTCATGTTCCAAATGTCTTGGCTTGAAAGAAGAAAATTCTAAGCTTCAGGACGAAGTCGAACCCCTTCGTATTGCAGCATTAAGCTACAAGGAAAATGAAAAACGTTACAAAGATTCAATTGAAACTTTAAAGAAAGAAAAACGTGATTTTTAACTTAAAATCAGTGAACAACAGTTTCATTTGGATGTTGCATACAAGGGGTTAGAAAAGAGAAATAATGAAATTACCAAGCTGCAAAATGAGGTCTTACAGTTAAATGGTAAAATTGAGAAGTTGAAAAATTCTCGCTTTATGGTGGAACACTACGAATCAGTAGTGAGGTAAGTGAATGACTTAGGGCTGGGTACTAATACCATTCCTCCACCAGTAAGCGGGAAATTTTTCAACGGCTTTATTGATATTGATTTGTCTTGCCTTGATGAGTCCTCAAGTCAGGATGATTCCTCTAACAAGGATGATTCCTCAAGTAAGGCTGACTCTGCATCTAATGAAGAGTTCTTTACTGCTTCTGATGATGGGTTCAAGAACACCTGCCCTGAAGGAGTAGTCTCTGAAGAGTTGCTAGGTGAACAGAAAGTTAAGAAAAACATTATCACTGATAGTGATAATTGTATTTTGACTGAACCTGATATCATTGAATCAAATGAAAAATTAAAAGTGATGCTTTATGGGGGATATAAAAACATTAATGAAGTTAAAAAAGAAGCCTTTTCAGCTCATTTTGGGCTTGGCTATCAAGAAAATTTGCAAAAATACTATATTCCCAAAAACCAATCATCATCGGGTTAAACTACTGTTCACCAAAAAACTTCTCCTGCTCATCATGCTGAGTCATCTAATGTTAGATCTAATGAGCCTTACAGGAGGACTTACAAAGAAAAGAGAACTTGCTTTCACTGTGGTATGGTTGGTCACATTCTTGTGAACTGTCCTGCTAAGAACCAAGGGAAACGACCAATTGTTTCACAACCGGCTGTTATCCCTAAGTCACCACTAGTGAAGCATTCCAAAAGTCCAAAAGCAAATGTGGTGAAACCACTAGTAAAACCTATGGTAAAGCCAAAGATCACATCTGAGGCTAAACCATCTGTTTCAAAAAGGGGAAAGCTACGTGCTAAACCTTGTGCATCTATCTCCGGTAGTGCACCAACTGGTGAGAAACCTGTGGTGAAACTCTCTAAAACACAGAGGAGAAGAAGGAACAAGAGATTGAGAAAGCTGGAACAACTGGTTGGAATTCAATCAGGTAAAGCTTCCACTAGTTCACCTGTTGCTGTTGAATGTAAGCCTACTGTTCCAGTTAAGAAGAAGAAGAGGTCCTACAATAACAAATCTAAAATTTCTCAATCTCCTGGTCCTGAATCTTCTAAAGATTCATCCATTTTTGACAGTCACGACTGTGAATTAATTGAGGTTGTTTATTTTGAAAAAGACGGACGACCCAAGAACACTATGGCTTGGGTCTCCAAATCTAATTAATTTCTTGTGACTCATGCAGGGACATCCGAAGGGTACTATCTCTAATAGTTGGTATGTAGATAGTGGATGCTCCCGGCACATGACAAGCAACATGGACCTGCTTCAAGATGTAAAACCATTTAGAGGCGGCTATGTGGCCTTTGCTGGAGAGAAAGGCGGTAGTATCACATGTCAAGGCGTGGTTTCAAATGGTCGTGTCAGCTTCGACAACGTCAACTACAACGAGCAGTTGAAGCATAACCTGTTGAGTGTCTCCCAGATGTGTTACAAAGAGTACTCGGTTATGTTTGACAAGACTGAAAGCATGATTCTCAAACCTGGTTTTGAGGTTCCTGAATACTGGATTCTGATGCGAGGGCCAAGGACAAATGATACCTATCAGATCGACATGAGCGTGGCGAAAACCACATCATCTGTTGCTACTTGTTTGCTTACCAAAGCGACATAGCTTGACTCTATCATGTGGCATAGGAAACTCAGACACATTTCCTATCGAAAAATTAATCATCTTGTCTGAAACGGTTTGGTAACCGGTGTTCCTAAGCTGAGATTTACCATTGCAGATGACTATATGCCTTGTAAAAAGGGCAAACAGCAACGGAAGTCTCACAAGCCTAACCTCCAAAACTCCATTGATACCCCTTTGGAGCTATTGCATATGGATCTGTTTGGCCCCATAAGTATCATGAGTATTGGAGGTAAGTCATACTGTCTGGTTGTAATTGATGATTTCTCACGTTTTTCTTGGGTGCATTTTTTAGGTACAAAGGACGAAACTGCTGGCATTCTTCAATACCTGATCCTGAGCTTGGAATCTCTTTGTAAGTTGAAGGTTAGAAGAATAAGGAGTGATAACGAAACTAAATTCAAGAATAATTTGATGGAACTTTTCTGTCTCAAGAAGGGGATCCGTCACGAATTTAGTGCCCCGTACACACCTCAGCAGAATGGAGTTGCAGAACAGAAGAACAGAACCTTGATCGAGACTGCAAGGACAATGCTGTCAGATGTAAAGCTTCCTGTCACTTTCTGGGCAGAAGCAGTTAATACAACTTGTCACGTCTTGAACAGAGTTCTGGTTGTGAAGAGGCACAACAAGACTTGCTATGAGTTGATCAACAATTGACCTCCCAATCTTGACTATCTAGTTCCTTTTGGTAGTCCCTGTTCCTTATTGCTGTAATACAAAGACCGAAAGTCTAAGTTTCATGCAAAAGCCGTGGAAGGCATCTTCTTAGGATATATTGCCAACTCGCCTTGCAAGAGAGTGTACAATATAGGAACTCGTACTGTCGAGGAATGGTTTGAAGTGGATTGCAGTAAACACAGCATTCCACCAGAACCAACTGGTCCAACTTGGGGTTTTGATTATGATGCGCTATTCAAATCTTTCAACCTTCCTGATTTGTCTGCCGATGATGCCGCAAATGTGTATGAATTATTTGGTGGTGGTGATGACTCTAGTTTCTCAACCCGTGCTACTGTATCGATTGTAACTCCCAATTCCAATGCTACATCTGCATCTGGAACTCATGACAGTGATACCATTGAAGGTGTTCATGTTGACGAAAATGACGCTCAAGCTAATCTTAACACTTGTGTAGGAAATGAAGTTCTAGCTGATCCAATCAACATTGAATCTTCTTCTTCTGGAACACAGGATATGGGGGAGTTGAGCACGAACCTCGATTCAGAAATTCAGGAACCGAATGTACCAGAGACGAGATGTCATAAGAGTCATCCAATTGACAACATTATTGGTGATCCTCATGCCGGTGTTTAAACTCGTCATAGAACCATTGCTGAGAACACTAGTTTATACTCTGAGATACTTGACACTGGTGTCATGGAAACATGTTTGCATGCTGCATTCGTGTCCCAGTTAGAGCCGAAGATTGTGAAGGAGGCTCTCGCTGACAACTGCTGGATTGAGGCGATGCAAGAAGAACTGTCTCAATTCCAAAAGTTGCATGTGTGGGATTTGGTTGACTTGCCAAGAGGTGTACAACCAATTGGAACCAAATGGATGTTCATGTTCAAGACGGATGATCGTCATGTTGTAGTGAAGAATAAAGCAAGGTTGGTTGTTCAGGGTTTTTATCAACAAGAGGGCTTGGATTACAAAGAAGTATATGCCCCAGTTGCTAGAATTAAGGCCATTCGACTGTTTCTGGCCTATGCCTCCTATGTCGGCTTCAAGGTCTATCAACTTGATGTGAAGAGTGCTTTCCTGTATGGAAAAGTTCATGAAGAGGTCTATGTCACTCAACCTCCCGGATTTGAAGATCCGCATAATATCAATAAAGTGTATATGCTCGACAAAGCACTTTATGGTCTTCATCAAGCAACTCGGGCATGGTATGAGACATTATCAAAACATCTACTGTCAAATGGTTTTGATCGTGGACAGATTGACTCAACCCTCTTCATTCAGAAAGCAGGAGGTGATATTCTTCTTGTACAAGTGTATGTCGACGATATTATCTTTGGGTCTACAAATGAAGAGATGTGTAGGGAATTCGAACAGGTGATGAAGTCCAAGTTTGAGATGAGTAACATGGGTGAATTGTCGTTCTTCTTGGGCCTGCAAGTCAGTCAAAGAGAGGATGGCATTTATCTGCATCAAACTAAGTATGTGCAGGACATCTTGTCAAAATACAATATGAATGATAGTAGTACTTATGTCACACCTATCCCCGTCAATCATGGTCTGCATCCAGACAAAGCTGGAAAGGATGTGGATTGCAAATTGTACCGTGGGATGATCGGATCTCTTATGTATCTCAAAGCTTCAAGGCCCGACATAATGTTTGCTGTATGCTTGTGCTCAAGGTTTCACTCACAACTGAAGGAGTCTCATATGAAAGCTATCAAGAGGATTTTCAGATACTATTGGGTCTTTGGTAATCAAAGCAGCAGTCATTTGACTTCAAAGCCTATACTGATTTAAACTATGGTGGTTGTAACCTTGATAGAAAGTCAACTTCTAATGGATGTCAATTCTTGGGAGACAGTCTGGTTTCCTGGCAGTGTAAGAAGCAGTTAACGGTTTCTGTTTTAACATGTGAAGTAGAGTACATTGTTGCAGCTAGCGGTTGTTCTCAGATATTGTGGATTCAGCAGCAATTGAGAGACTACGGCTTAAACTTCACTGGAACTCCACTTTCATTGATAACAATGCCACTATGTCCATCACAAACAACCCGGTGAAACATTCCAAAACTAAGCATATTGAAATTCTCCATCATTTCATCCGTGATTGTGCTGAAAAGCATCTCATTGAACTTGTAAAGGTTCACACGGATGACAACTTTGCTGACCTTTTCACTAAGGAGTTTGATCGAACCCGATTTGAACATCTTGTTAACTTGATAGGAATGTTCAATCCAGAGTGAAAACATGTTTTTCTTAAATCAATTCAATTCATGAAAGTTAAAGTTTATATTTTTTAAGTTTTCTATATAGTTCTTTTACTATTCAAATGTTTTACAAAAATCCAAACAAAATAGAAAATGGAGAAAATTTCAAAGTTATATTGAGAAAAGAGAAAATGATAGTACATCTGTAATGATCTAAACGCCATAGACTGCTCATATGGGAAATGATTGCGTCATGCTTACTTGATTGTTTAAATTGTTGTGTTTTTAATCTGCTTATTTACAAGTTATTTGAATTGTCAGTAGGTTGTAGGCGCCTTTGAATCACTAGTAGTGTGGAAACTAAACCTAGACTACAACTGTGATTTGAACCCATGTATGCCTGTGTGCATGTGTAAAAGAATACAAAAAGATCATTATCAGATAAAGGATGTAAGATTTTAGCAATTTTTTTCTTAAGAGACCAGTTTCGGGTTATGTCTTTAGCACAATTACCGCGGTTCATCTCACCGCCCATACTCACAAGTATGCAATGAGAGATTGAATCAAGACATGTCTTTACATCAACCGTTGAGCATGTATTCACCCTTGAATCATACCTGAGTCATTGAAATCAAATCCAGGTAAAAGTTGGATCACCTTACCTAAATCCTCAGACTCCATATCTATTACCCTGAATCATCATATGATATTCATAGAAGAAAATCCAATCAAACCAAAACATCTGAATCACTCGATTCTGAATCTTATGATTCTTGATAATCCTTATGGATTCTGCTTGATTTTTTCTGTGCTAAACGATGTAACTTCGTTTTGGATATTTGAAAATCTTTGGGAAAATCTTAGATGCCTTGAGATAGTGCAATTTACATTTTTGTAACATATCAGTGGGGTACACGTTGTATATCTTAAAATTAATACCTTAACACACAAGAACGTGATACAAAGATGCTTATGGTTTCAAATCTTATAATATTGCCAACTTGAATTATTTGTTTATGTGCTTATTACGTATGAATAAATTTTAATCCATGACATGATCCCATATTCTTTGACGTTTATCTTGTATCGTTTTTGCTATAGTTTAGCCTGATATGATCCTCTGCTCGTGTCTTTGAACAAAAATAGTGTGTGTGTATATACTTGTATATTTCTATCTAGAAAAGATCAAAAAGATTCTAAGTTTGTGTACAGTTCAATTTTAATCAGAAAAGCCAAAAATATTTGTGTTTAACCTTCTTGAATTGACTTTGAATCCTCTTGATTGAATGTGTTTATCTTGTCCGTTATTTGACTTGAAATCTTCATAATTTGAGTTGAAAGTTTGAGCACACATGGGTCTCTGCGTACTTATTAAGTACGCATGAGGTAAACCCTGCGTACTTAACAAGTAAGCAAAACATAAGTCATGCGTACTTAATAAGTATGCAAGAGTTAAGTCCTGCGCACTTAACAAGTACGCACGACCAGTTTGTGTTGGGTATATATTCAGCAGTTAGAATTTTTCTTGGGTTTCATCTCATTTCAATCGTTTCACACTGTTGAATACATCCTGCTCTTTTTCAGTCAAGATTTTCGTGTGTTCCTAATCGTTTTTTCATCCCGATCTTCGTTTCATCTTCACCTTAATCCTCTTTGGTGAGAATCTCAGTACATTTCACCCGTTACATCTTCGATTATTGACAGATTCTTTAAGTTCTTGATAGTGAAACTTTAAACGATTTTGGTTGTTCTACATGAAATTTTAGACCTAAAACTTGTTATTAGTAACTAATCGAAGCTTATTGACTCCTAAATTATCTGTATCAGGGTTTGATTTTGTCTTTGACCCCTTGTTTGACTGTAGGCTACCTTCGGACCAAGGCAAGGTCAAAATTGACGAGTTTAGCAACTCCTTGCTGTTGATAGTGGTTCCATAGGTCCTACTCATGTATCTCGACCTTGTGGTGACCCTAATCCACAGCAATGCCTCACATTAACTGAATTTTTGAAATTTGAAATTTGGCTAAGTGATAGTTCCTGCGCACTTAATAAGTACACAAGAAGTAATTCATGCGTACTTGCTAAGTACGCAAGAACTAACCCCTGCGTACTTGCTAAGTACGCAGGAAAAACACTTGTGAAAAATTTCTAAGTCTGAAATTCTGTTCATTGTGTAGTTGCTATATCAAGTCATGTTTGATTCATTTCCAATGATGCATCTTGTTCTTATTGTGTTTATTGTTTGTTTTTTGCAGTGATGGCTCGTGCATTTACTAGAAAATTCAATCTACTGGCTCTAACACATCCCGAGTGGAAGGGTGCTGCACTTCAATATAGGGAGATCGTCGACTTCCTGAACCGATCGAAGATCAGCTATGCCATCTCTGCTGATCCTATTGTCTCAAGATCGTATCTGGAGCAATTCTGGGAATCTGCTGATCACGACTGTACAGTAACCCCAAACGTCATTAGGGCTACTATAGCAGGTCATGATATTGCTATTTCTGAAGACACCATCAGACGCGTGCTACAGTTTAGGGACTTATCAACTGATCCGGCGAGTTATCCTGATTACTTCATTGATGGATGCTGGAGACAACGGATGGGGTATGTCGGTACCATAGACTACTCCTCGTACAAGAAGATATGGGTACTTGATCAGTGGCGATACTTCGCACACGTCATGATCATGTGCCTGTCTGCTAGAAAGGCGGGAAAGGATGCCATGGGGCATGACTTGGTAGCTGCAATGGTTGCCCTCTCTCTTAACAAGGGTTATAACTTTTCAAAATATATCTACAAGTCTATCATCGATCAGATCAATGCTGCTGATAGGTTTAGATTTCTATTATACCCTTGGTTCGTGCAGCTGTTGATTAATGATGCTATACCTAATCTACCGGCAATTGGAGAGAGACTTCAAGTCAAACGGGTGGCCAAGAGAGTTTTTTCATAGTTCTTAACACCAGGCAGTGTAGAACCTACCCCTGAGCATACTCCACTCTTTGGCCACCTGATCAATGAAGCATATGTGGCCCCTGCTGACCTCAGATGGTTTAGTTCCGAGTCTGAGCCAGAACTCAGTCAGCACAGTGATGAACATCAAGAAGAAGAGGAAGTTGGATCTGAAGATGAAATGTCTGAAGAAGAAGGAGATGAAGAACAGGGAGTTGGAGGTGCTAAAGATTCCGACTCTGAATCAACCGAGTCAGATTCCTCTGATTCTGATGATGCACCATCCCGGGCACACCCAAGAAGACTGACGAAGGTGACCCTTCCCGAGTCATCTTCCAAGAGAAGCGACAAGAGACTAGCAGTGAATACGAGCCCGATTCTGATTCGGACACTGCTATACAGAGACGCAGAAGAGAGAGTATAAATAAGCGATGGGGGGATAGGCCGCAACAAGCTATCCTTCGTGAGGTAGAAGTCTGTGCTCAGAGGCAAGCACATGTAACGGCTGTGAGTACTGATTCCACTTCTACCTCACCTTCACAACAGCTTTACAGGCGATATCAGAGGAGGCCACGTGTAACACTTGATGTGGCTATCACTGCTATCACAGAGGAGGTTCCTGTGATAGTGTCCCTCCCTGTACCATCTGTCCAAGTGCCGGTGACAACTCCAATTTTAACCGAGTCTGTCACCATCACTCCTACCACCATTCAAACAACCACAATCCCTACCTCAATCCCCACAACCACTCTTCAATACATCAGTGAACCATTTCATGAGTTAGATTTTACTCATGGATTTGATTTCGATGAAATCTTCACCTTCCCAACTCATCAAGCCGAAGCATCGTCTTCAAGGGGACCTGATCCTCGTGATACACGGATCACTACCCTAGAAACTCAAGTCGCGAGTCTTCTTGAAACGGTACAGAAATCAAGAGAAGAATCTGACAAGCAACAGGGCTAGATAAACTCTTTGATTGATGAAGTAGCCGAGTTGAAGAAACAGCGGGCGGCTGATGACAAGCAGCGGTTAGAGCATGACACTAAGGTGAAATTGGTCTGTGATATGGCCAAGACGCTTGCTGCTCAGGGGGAGAAGTTGAAGGAGCTGTTGGAGAAGCAACCACCTAAGCCTAGCAGTGAAGAGGCTTGTCACTTAGTTGATCTGACTAAGGGTGATGATCAGGACAAGGATCCTAAAGCCGGACCGAGCGGAAGTGAGCAGCAATCGTCAGCTTGGGCGATTTTTCCCATTTCTGCCGTGCCTATGGCTGAGGGGGAGTCCACTCAGAGTGAAGGTGTAGGTGATGCTTCAGGTGACAACAAAGAAAAGTCGGTGACTGGCGTTCTGAAATATCTATCTGACGACGTGTCGGATGATGTGATCTTATTCTTAGAGCCAGACTATTCCAAAGAAGCACAGATCGAGGCTCTCTGCAATCTGGTAGAGGGAGAGATCGACTCAGGTGACGACTGGGATGAGGAAGATGATGATGTGGTAATCAAAGTTCCCAAGGGCGACGGGGAAGGAGAGTATGAGTTTGAAGATGGAGAGATCTTCGAAGTTCCATCCTTTGAATCTCATCTTGACACAGGTTCAGTCAAGCCTGCTAGTACCGTTGAGGCGTTGACTGAAGCCTCCCCTGCCGACCCTACACCTGTGGATCCAGAGGCACAGAAAGACAAACATATGCCTGCAAGTTCATCGAAGGATCCGGCTCCTGTCTGGCAAAAGACTTCAATCATAGACAAACACAGAGCGACATGAATGATCTTAGCTGTGAAGTTCGATGAGGATAAGAAGTTGTTTGCAATCAAGCGAGCTGGGGGGTTCAATACTTGAAACCAACCAGTGAAGCTTTCAACTCCTTGCCAAGATACGACCTCGTGAACCTAGTAAACCGAGAGTTGCTGGGTCACTCAAATCATGCAGTAGCGATGGGTTTGTGGCAAGTTCTACAGCGAGAGGTAAGATCTGGGAAATTCGAAATGTTTAAGCCTCAAGTGCCCAAACGAGTCAGGGACAAGAACGCTAGACATCCTATGAATAATAGAAGCTTAAAGAAACTGGTATACAAGCCAAGGATGTGTGAAACCAAGATTCCCCTGAGCAAGTTATCTCAGGATATCCTCGGTAACATATGGTACTGGTACGTAGATCCTAAATCAGGTGAGGCAGTGGTGATTGGAAAGGTGTGGTCCGTTAGTGGAAGCTTAGTGCCAAGGGAAATGATCAGAGTGTTTGATGAAGTCTGCTTCATAAACTTTTCTTTGAAAGATCTGGAGGCGCTAGCTGACAAGTACTGTATGTACACGGACGAGTGGACGAAGTTCCTTGCTTCTAAATACGACAAGGTGATCAAGTTATGCCTTTGACTACAAGAAGAAGATGGAAGCTAAAGCTGGGGAGCAGTGAAGACCGAAGACAATCCAGAGCTGTTGTCAAGGGGGAGTTTGTTGAAGCACTTTTGTGTGACAGACAATCTGGATAATGTCTTAGCTTTTGTACTTGTCTTGTATGTATTAGTCTTTGTATGTTAGTGTCTCTATGTATTAGTTATCGAGTTGTAATTACTAATTCATGTTATTGTTGTCTAATTTCTCTAAGTGTTTTGCGCACTTAGAATGTGTGCATGAATTACTTCCTGCGTACTTAGCAAGTACGCAAGAACACTCTACGTACTTGCTAAGTATGCATGAACAATTTGCCCTGCGCACTTGTTAAGTGCGCAAAGATCAGGTCTAGTATAAATAGAATAGGTTGACAGAATTTATGTACGCAAACATTTGCACTCAATATTATTCTCTCTGTAACCTTCAAGTTTATAATAGACGGATTTTGAAAGTGATTTCGTTGTCGGTTTACTCTGTGTTGCTTGATTCTCCACCTAGTCACGGGCATTCCGCACCCGGTCCGACTAGTCACACACCCACACGTAACGATCCGAGACACCCGGGGACCTACATCAGCTTATGACATGATCCGTAACTTGAAGGAGAGATACCATCAAGATTACAATAAGGATCCTTCTTACTCTTTGATGACATACATTAAAGACGAGGCTTTGGAGAATCCGGATCATGCCATGATCATGAGAAAGTTGGTGGCAGACCTCGAGAAAGCACATGTTCTGATTGACGATCACTTGGTTATTAATATGATTATTAATGACACATTTGATGACTACAGAGTGGATAAACTCCTAGCTAGTCTTTTTGACGAGCTAAGAGATTTCATCTTGTGGTACGCCAAAGTTGAACCTGAGGATGCTTTAAAAATGATTCAATTTTTTTATCAGCTTGAAAGGGCTAGGGTTTATCCAAGTGATGACAACATTCGAGCTATGTACAGTGATTATCTCCACTTATCCTTCACAATCAAAGAGGTACCGGTATAGACTGTCAAAACCGGGGATAAGGGCAAAGCTATAGGTGAGACCAAGGCTAAGATCTCTAAACTCAGATGCCGTGTTAGAGAAATGCTCGAAGTTATTGTTGCTAGAGAATGCTTCAAAGCATATACTTCATGTATCTAGGCAACTTTTCCATTGTTTCTTTATCACTTAAAAGTTAGACTTTAACGTATGCAAACTGGCTTTTTGCAGAGATAAAAGAAAGAAAGGAAAAGAAGAAGAAAAGAAAGACGGACATAGCTTGAAGATTACTTCAAGTTGTTGATTACACCATTTGATGATGTTATCTTATTTTTGTTTAGAACAAATTTTCTTTTGAATATTGCTTGATTATTTTAAGTATGACTTATTTAAATCTTTAATGCATTATGGTTGTTGCCTGCAATGAATTAAAAATTCATTATCACCTATTGACATGAAGACATGTGAGACATGCTAGTCAAGTCCATCAGATAATTAATTAGATCAGATCTAGTAGATACCATGAAACATATTAAGTCCTATAAAAGACATAAATGTGATATAAATGTTTACATGTGACTTTATGATTGAAATAGTTTCAATAAATTCCTCTAGAAAAGATCTTATGAGATAAGATATAAAAGAGCGATAAGAGTTATCACTACTATAAGACTAAGTAGTTAATCATACAAATCAGCTTCACAAGATCCAAATCACTAACCTTGAACCATAAGGTTCATCCAGAACAAGTATGAAGATTCATATGGGATATGAATATAAAAGAAACCTATTAACAAATAAGGATAAGATGTTATGAACCCCTATGCGAAATAGTTTCGGCTGCTGCCTTAATAAATACTTCAATAAGATTGAAACTGTTCATAACCGTAATATACCTGATTCTTGAACAAGAAACAAGTGTTGTTTAAAGTTCTGAATAAAGAGTATTATTCAATTGCATAGACATAGAGTTTCATATACAGATAAGGATTAGATCCTAGAAATATATAAATGTTTATCATAAACAAAAGATGTGATCTTTTACATTTGATATCATAAACAAAAGATGAGATCTTTTACAATTGATAAGTATATGAAAGAAAAGATGAGATCTTTTACAACATGCACTAGGGATCATATAAAAAATTGTAGCTCATGTTTATATCATTAAAGTGAACATATTTGTTTTGTTGTCTTGTTTTTTTTGTGTTGGTTAGTTCTAGTGTACAAGTTGCTAAGATATATGTTGAATTATAAACAAATGCATCTGAAACTCTATAGCATCTCATCGCCTTAAAGTAATTTGTTGGGAAGGGGCATGGTGGCTCAATGAAAAAAGACCGGGATCTTAGTGATCTCCGGTTCGATCCCGAGGGCGTTCAGGTTAGTCAAAACATCCAATGATGATCCAAACACACAATCCATTTACGATAAATAAAGATTTGATCAGACTACACTTGAATGAGATTCATCAAGATGTAGAAGTTGTTTTAGAAACAACAAATGGATCGTTAATACTAGAAGCCTAACATATTATCAAAGGTTGATAAATTAGGAATTGGATTCCTAGTATCCTTAAAGGAATATAGATTACAAGTTTTGAAAAGTTGTCTAAACTAATCAAAATCAACATGTATTATGAATACTAGAATGTTCTTGTAATAAATTAGCTTCAAGAAAAGTATAGAAGTCTAGACATTTCTGAGAACATTGAATCATTGAAACTGATATGATCATTTCAAATTAGATTCAATAATATATATATGCAAAGGCCAGTGGGAGTGAATACCTACAACATTAAGAATGTGTAAGAGACACATTATTAAGAGGAGTGTATAGTGATACATGGGAAAAAACCACAGATAGGGATGATAAGTGTTATCATAAAGTGTATAATGATACCCAAAATAAATAGGGGATGATAAGTGTTATCATTGAATGTATAGTGATATATTACTGAAATTACGCGTTATATTTTAAAACATATCATTGAAAGATAACGTATCTTTAGAAGATCAAATTTCAAAGCTAACATTGATTGCATTCATATATATGTGATATATAAGAGGGAAAGATTCTAAAGTAAGAATCGCAGCTATCTATGGACATTAATAAAGATGTCTTAAGTGTTTTGTGTGGCAATTCAATAAAGACATACTGTTAACATTTCTGTTAACATTATCCATAACCCATAGTAATTGGGATAAGATGAAAATGAAATGGTTCGTATGGTTTCATCTAAAAGGATAATGAGCGTTGTCAATATTTTTCATACAATGAAAGAACTTTGAAATTTAGTTATGACGAAAGAAAGAAAAGGGATAGTGCTTGAGAAGCACACGATGGTGATCATAAAGTGTTATGATGAGACAATGCTATCTTATTGGATAAGATGCTAAGAGTACCAAATTTGACAATCAAGAAGGGTTCTTGAAACAAGGTCATAATTAGTTATGACGACCTATTAGTCAAACACAACGATCTTAAAAGTTAAGATACAAACACCATGAGATGATCATTGAGAATGATTACACGATACATCAACATTATCTGAAAATGATTATGATACATCAGCGTTATCTGATAGAAAAGTTCCATCAATAACATTTGCACAAACATGAGATGTTGTGACCTGGAAACATTAGAAGATAGTATTCTGAAAGTGTTTTTAGATAACTTCTAATAGTTTGGAAAGAAGTTCCAAAAGAGAGTTTTTCATCATTAAGTTTCATTAATGTGATCGTGAAACTTGGAGACATCACGATAAAAACAAATTCACACAAATCAATATCTAGCCGACACATTCGCTAAACCTATACCTCAATCTGTATGAGGAGCATGTTGATAGGTGATAGAAATGCTAGACTTGTAACATCCCAAAATAAATGAGGATTTTAAATAACGGGTTGAACCGGGACGAACGGGATAAAAGAACGAGGCGTAACGGGCCGGGCCGGTTGGGCCGGCAAACTTGAAGGAAGGGGGGGTTTCCTCCCTTTAAATAGCCAACACACACACCATTTCTCTCATTTGCAAGAATCTAGAGAGAGAAACCGTAGAGAGAGAAAGTTGGCGGATCGACCCGAGATTGAAGGAGCTTGTTGCTACTGAGCTCGTGAGCAAAACCTCCGGATCAGAATCTCAAAATCAGGTAACACCCGAACCAAATCTGAGTTTTTGTTCGTTTTTGGGTTTTCGGGTATTTTCGGGAAAATGACGGGTTTTTATAAACCAAATGAGGAAAGGGTTATAAATCTGGAATCACGAAGGGAAAATACACGTTTTGAATGTAAAAAGTCCGGATCTTGACCAGGTCGGACCTGCATTGCGAAAGTTAGGGTTTTTTCACGGGGAAGATAGCTGAGTTCTGCAGGTATCGAAACTAGAGTTTCGAGCGGCCTGCAGGTGTCGAAACTAAAAGTTTTGAGCGGCCTGCAGGTGTCGAAACTAGAAGTTTCGAGGGGCCTGCAGGTATCGAAACTAGAAGTTTCGATGGGCCTGCACCTGTCGAAACTAAGTAGTTTCGATAGGTCTGCATCAGTAAGTGAAGTCAGTGTATTCACCTGTAACAGAACGAGTAAACCGTTAGAGTCGGGATTTAGGTCTGATGTGTATTTAATTAATCAATTCAGATCGGAAGTGACGTTGTTGGACCTTTGTTTAGGACAACCGAGACTAGCTTATAAGGTGAGTTCTAGAAGCCCTCTTTTAAATGTTTTTATATAATGTTTTCGGGCTGGTGTGTACACGTATGAAATGTTGTTTTATAAAATGATTTGTTTATGAAACTACGTTTACGAAAGGAAATGATTTGGAACGAGGGGTTTATGGAAAGAAAATTTATGAACGGAATGTTTACGAATGAATGTTATAAAGAAATGGTTTTAATGAAAAGGTAAAGGGTTTTGAAAGTGAAGGAAAGGTTTTATGAAAAGAAAACAAAAAGGGGCAAAGGTTTTAAAGAAGTCATTACAAATCTAATCTGTCAAATGAATGGAATTGACGAATGAAGTCTGGGAATGTGATTCCCAGCCTTGTGGTAGATTATGGACAGTGAGCCATAGTTACCACAAGAACAACATGGGCAATGTCTTTGTGGCATGTCAATGGTTTTGATGTTGTACAACTGGTAAGGGAGTAACGACGGTTACTCGGGTGATGACGATCATCCTAACGAACGAGGTAATGGGAAATCAATGACGGCGATACGTAACGGTTGATTTCCAAAGGAAAGATGCGTGTTGGGCAATGACGGCGATACGTAACGGTTGACCCCACGTATTGAATGGTAATGGGAAATTAATGACGGCGATACGTAACGGTTAATTTCCAAAGGAAAGATGCGTGTTGGGCAATGACGGCGATACGTAACGGTTGACCCCACGCATTGAAGGGTTGGGCAATGACGGCGATACGTAACGGTTGACCCAACGTAGTGGTATGGTTGTGGCAATGACGGCGATACGTAACGGTTGCCCACAACATTAAAAGTTCCTACGGGGACATAGAGACGCGTAACGATACAGATTTAGATAATAATGTATGACTTAAATGAATGTTAATGTTTTAAACAAATGATTGTGTTTAAATATGCGAAGGTTTACGAATGAAAGGCCCTGTTTTCTTATACGAATGTTAAACCCTATTGAATGTTTGAATGATGAACCATTTCTTAAAACGAACGAAAACTAGAACTCACCAGCGTAGCTGACGTTTTTAAGTGTACACATTCAGGTTAAGGCAGGTTATGAGGATGGACGGTGATGCTTGGCTAGAGATGAAGAGTTATCCGACTGCTTTTGAAGACTGGCATCCCGTTATGTTTAGTTATGATGTAATTATGTTTACGCTTCCGCATGTATGAATAACGATTAAGTTATGTTTAAATGAAATTTCCGCTGCGTTATCTGATATTCATGTTTAAGAACTGCTTGTGAATGAGTAAATCCAATAAGTGAGGCCTCCCGGGTTTGGGTCCTCACAAGTTGGTATCAGAGCAATAGTTTGAGAGATTCGGACACCCCTAATGTCTGAACTTAAACTTTGAATGGGACCGAAAGCGGATGCCAGTACGGGTAACTCGAGCCACAGCATCAGGTATGAAAAGTAGAGTATGTGTATGTAGTATGCCTTAGGAAGAGTTAGGAAAGGACTTGTGTTCTGATGGAATCACAAAGGTGGTCAAATAGAAATCGAAAGGTAGTGTAATGGTTAATTACAGATGGCCAGTGTATATTAACATCTTACAGTACTTATTGAATTTTATTTGTTAACTAGCGTGATGACATTAGATTCCTTGTCTTTTAAGAACGAAATGGAGGGAAGAATAGGCGGAAGGCGTGGTGAGGGTCGTACCGGATGACACGGTAGGATTCCCGCCCACCAAGTTTATAGTGAAAAGGCAAGAGTTCTTGCGGAACCGGAAGGTAGTGTGCATGAGACCGTACGAGTGTGATGCGAAATGTCCTCCGTTGTGTTGACTTAGAGCGAAAGTGGTAAGAGGTGTCGATGAGAATGCCGGGACAAAATCTCAACTTTGAAGGGACGCGAGTATTAGAAAGTGTTATAAGAGGAACTAGAATGCTCGAGTAAGGTAAATTGGTAATTTCGTTTGGATCCGCGAAATTGTGAATTTACAGGTGCACGTGCATGATGGTGAATCTTATGGTATTGATTAATGCTTACGTATCAGAGTTGATCCAATTACTCAACCACGACTACGAGATGTTAGTCACCCGAGTAACGATTAAGGAGATTGATGAACATCATTAGTAATGGTAATGATGTCAAAGATGGTGTACCTTACAACGGTGAATGATGTCAGCAAGTACGAGCCACAGAAAAGATGAGGAGGAATGAAACTTCGGTTTACCTAAGTCAGACGAGCATACGTATGAAGGATGCCAAGGAGCTAGGATGGGCTACGCTTAGCGCAAACACGTTCTGATGAATAAGAATCGGTCTACTGTTGAAGTATGCATGAGCATGAAAGAAATAACCACACTAGTGTATGTCCAAAGAATATATGAGTGCACGAATGCACAAAGTGCATCTTTCCATGTAGAAGACAGTCCAAGACAACTAATAAGGGTATCTGCTGAAATGAGAAAATAGATATACCAACAACAACAAGAGACGGAAACCGCGATGTTAATTAGGGCGTGCAGACTAAACCAAACCAAACCAAACCAGATCCGACCCAAGGATTGTTTGTCTAGAATGAATGTGAAGGACAAGTTTTGACTAACAATGTGAAGCAAGGCATGGACACTAAGAAGAAATTCAAGGCGACTCAGAGAACGCTCTACTATGTCTAAGTCTAATCAATAGCTGTGAGTGTTACTAGAATTGGAAAGCCGTTGAGGGACCCACTGAAACTAGAAAGGAAATGAAAGTACAAGTGTCACCGTACGTGTCATCTATCCATAGTAAGACCAACGAATGTGACTTTAGAAGAAATGCATGCAGAAAAGGCTAACGGAAACGAGTAGCTAGAGAATATATATTGTCGGTCAGATGGGATGCCAATCCCTAAGACCATCCAGTGATATGTAGGAATAAGGGTGTTCAATGAACCAACGATGTGAAATGTAAAACCTGACAAGTACGTTTGAAAGAAAGACTAGAAGGAGATTGTGTATGAAGATATGAATGAAAAGTTCGAGTGACTAGTGTGCCATCTGAATGAATACCTTCCCGACAAGTTGAGTGTGATAAGGGATACCTCATATGTTTGGGGGATACCCGATACGGTTCCAACGGGAATGAAGCGATACGGTTCCTACGGGGACGAAGCGATACGGTTCCTACGGGGACGAAGCGATACGGTTCCTACGAGGACGAAGCGATACGGTTCCTACGGGAACGAAGCGATAAGGTTCCTTCTGGAATGAAGCATATGGTTCCTTAGGGAACGAGACGATGTGGTTCCTTCGGGAATGAGATGGTACGGTACCTTAGGAAACTTGATAGTAGGAATCATTCAGGAACGGGATATTATGATTCATTCGAGAACGACATGGTATGGTCCTTCAAGGACGAATGCACCATGGACAGCTTATGAGGTATACACAATGATCCAAATAGTTGAGAGACGATCGATAGGAACCGTCCAGATGGAAAGGTGGATAACCTGAACGAGGAGTTGAAATTATGGCCAAGGAGTCTTCTGTGGACGACTCCGAGTTTGATAAGACATTTCACATAGAATGACGATATAAGAACCCTAACGGTTAGATGTGAAAGACCGACTAGGGATGTACGATGCTGAAAAAGATAACGTCTATCAAGAACGAGAGAGGTATAGTCAAGACTACACAAGGATCTGTCAACGGGAGAGTGATTGCATATACGTCGCGGCAGTTGAAAGTTCACGAAGTCAATTATCCGACTCATGATTTGGAACTTACTGCTGTCGTATTTGCATTGAAAATATGGAGGCACTACCTCTATGGGGTGAAGTTTACTATTTACTCCGACCACAAAAGTTTGAAGTACTTCTTCGAACAAAGAGAGCTTAATATGAGGCAGAGACGATGGTTGGAACTTCTGAAAGATTATGACTGTGAAATCATATACCACCCTGGAAAGGCAAACGTGGTGGCTGACGCTCTAAGCCGAAAGGATGTGCCTACTCCTATTAGAGTGAAGGCTTGCCAGTTGGTGGTAACTTCAGATGTGATGAGAGAAATTGACAAGGCTCAAGATGAGGCACTTAAAGAGGAAAACATAAAGAAGGAAAGGATGGTTGGCCAACAGGACAAGTTGGAATATAACACCCTTGGTGTTAGGACACGTTTTGGGCGGATATGGATACCTATGGGTGGCGAGCTTAGGACCAAAATCTTGGATGAGGCTCATAAGTCTCGTTACTCTATCCATCCCGGTACCAATAAAACGTACCAAGATCTGAGGAGGGAATACTGGTGGCCTGGAATGAAATGTGACGTGACGAAGTATGTAAGCAAGTGCTTGACTTGCTCGCAAGTAAAGGCCGAGCACCAGAAACCGTATGGAAAGATTCAACCACTTGATATACCGGAATGGAAGTGGGAACACATTACCATAGACTTCATAACTAAGTTACCTCGCACAGCTAAAGGTCATGACACCATTTGGGTAATTGTGGACCGTTTAACGAAGAGTGCTCATTTCCTACCTATTCGCGAGACGTTCTCGTCGGAAAGGTTAGCGAAAGTGTTTATTAATGAAATAATAGCACGGCATGGGATGCCATAGACGATCGTATCTGACCGGGACACACGATTCACATTGAAGTTCTGGAAAAGATTTCACGAGGCGATGGGCACGAGGCTTAATATCAGCACAGCATTCCACCCGCAAACGGATGGTCAGTCCGAAAGGACCATTCAGACATTGGAGGATATGCTTCGTGCTTGTATTATCGACTTCGGTGGCAGTTGGGACAGCCATCTGCCGTTAGCCGAGTTCTCCTACAACAATAGTCATCACACGACGATAGGCATGCCGCCTTACGAAATGTTGTATGGGAGAAGATGTAGAACCCCGGTTTGTTGGGGTGAGATTGGACAGAAGGAATTAGGAAGTCTCGAAGTCGTAAGAGAGACGTAGGAAAGGTTTGATCAGATCAAAGCACGAATGAAGGCCGCCCAAGATCGTCAGAAATCCTATACGGATAAACGACGAAGGCCTATTGAGTTTAATGTTGGGGATAGAGTAATGTTGAAAGTGTCGCCTTGGAAGGGAATCATACGATTCAGAAAGAGAGGAAAGTTAAGTCCGAGGTTTATCGGACCATTCAGGATTATGGCACGGGTTGGTGAAGTCGCATATCGGTTGGAATTGCCTGATGAGTTAAGTGGGATTCATCCTACCTTCCATGTATCACACTTGCGAAAGTGTTTGGCGGATGAATCGGCTCACGTACCACTTACGGACATCGAGGTCGACAACAGCTTTAACTACATCGAAGAACCTGTGGCCATCCTAGACAGGAAAGAGAAACGTTTACGTAACAAAGTTATCCAGTTGGTTAAAGTCCAGTGGAAGCACCGGAAGGGATCGGAAGCTACATGGGAAACGGAGACGGAAATGAAGGAGTCGTACCCTCAACTGTTTGACTTATGATAGGTTTCGGGGACGAAACCTATTGTAAGGGGGGTAGACTTGTAACATCCCAAAATAAATGAGGATTTTAAATAACGGGTTGAACCGGGACGAACGGGATAAAAGAACGAGGCGTAACGGGCCGGGCCGGTTGGGCCGGCAAACTTGAAGGAAGGGGGGGTTTCCTCCCTTTAAATAGCCAACACACACACCATTTCTCTCATTTGCAAGAATCTAGAGAGAGAAACCGTAGAGAGAGAAAGTTGGCGGATCGACCCGAGATTGAAGGAGCTTGTTGCTACTGAGCTCGTGAGCAAAACCTCCGGATCAGAATCTCGAAATCAGGTAACACCCGAACCAAATCTGAGTTTTTGTTCGTTTTTGGGTTTTCGGGTATTTTCGGGAAAATGACGGGTTTTTATAAACCAAATGAGGAAAGGGTTATAAATCTGGAATCACGAAGGGAAAATACACGTTTTGAATGTAAAAAGTCCGGATCTTGACCAGGTCGGACCTGCATTGCGAAAGTTAGGGTTTTTTAACGGGGAAGATAGCTGAGTTCTGCAGGTATCGAAACTAGAGTTTCGAGCGGCCTGCAGGTGTCGAAACTAGAAGTTTCGAGCGGCCTGCAGGTGTCGAAACTAGAAGTTTCGAGGGGCCTGCAGGTATCGAAACTAGAAGTTTCGATGGGCCTGCACCTGTCGAAACTAAGTAGTTTCGATAGGTCTGCATCAGTAAGTGAAGTCAGTGTATTCACCTGTAACAGAACGAGTAAACCGTTAGAGTCGGGATTTAGGTCTGATGTGTATTTAATTAATCAATTCAGATCGGAAGTGACGTTGTTGGACCTTTGTTTAGGACAACCGAGACTAGCTTATAAGGTGAGTTCTAGAAGCCCTCTTTTAAATGTTTTTATATAATGTTTTCGGGCTGGTGTGTACACGTATGAAATGTTGTTTTATAAAATGATTTGTTTATGAAACTACGTTTACGAAAGGAAATGATTTGGAACGAGGGGTTTATGGAAAGAAAATTTATGAACGGAATGTTTACGAATGAATGTTATAAAGAAATGGTTTTAATGAAAAGGTAAAGGGTTTTGAAAGTGAAGGAAAGGTTTTATGAAAAGAAAACAAAAAGGGGCAAAGGTTTTAAAGAAGTCATTACAAATCTAATCTGTCAAATGAATGGAATTGACGAATGAAGTCTGGGAATGTGATTCCCAGCCTTGTGGTAGATTATGGACAGTGAGCCATAGTTACCACAAGAACAACATGGGCAATGTCTTTGTGGCATGTCAATGGTTTTGATGTTGTACAACTGGTAAGGGAGTAACGACGGTTACTCGGGTGATGACGATCATCCTAACGAACGAGGTAATGGGAAATCAATGACGGCGATACGTAACGGTTGATTTCCAAAGGAAAGATGCGTGTTGGGCAATGACGGCGATACGTAACGGTTGACCCCACGTATTGAATGGTAATGGGAAATTAATGACGGCGATACGTAACGGTTAATTTCCAAAGGAAAGATGCGTGTTGGGCAATGACGGCGATACGTAACGGTTGACCCCACGCATTGAAGGGTTGGGCAATGACGGCGATACGTAACGGTTGACCCAACGTAGTGGTATGGTTGTGGCAATGACGGCGATACGTAACGGTTGCCCACAACATTAAAAGTTCCTACGGGGACATAGAGACGCGTAACGATACAGATTTAGATAATAATGTATGACTTAAATGAATGTTAATGTTTTAAACAAATGATTGTGTTTAAATATGCGAAGGTTTACGAATGAAAGGCCCTGTTTTCTTATACGAATGTTAAACCCTATTGAATGTTTGAATGATGAACCATTTCTTAAAACGAACGAAAACTAGAACTCACCAGCGTAGCTGACGTTTTTAAGTGTACACATTCAGGTTAAGGCAGGTTATGAGGATGGACGGTGATGCTTGGCTAGAGATGAAGAGTTATCCGACTGCTTTTGAAGACTGGCATCCCGTTATGTTTAGTTATGATGTAATTATGTTTACGCTTCCGCATGTATGAATAACGATTAAGTTATGTTTAAATGAAATTTCCGCTGCGTTATCTGATATTCATGTTTAAGAACTGCTTGTGAATGAGTAAATCCAATAAGTGAGGCCTCCCGGGTTTGGGTCCTCACAAGACTTGAGTTTGATTTGTTAGTATTTGGTGCCTTTCAAACAATATAGAAACATTGGTATTTTATATTGGCTTAAAGGTTAAGTGCATTATAAATAGATGTTTTTATGATTTGATATTTTGTACGTTTTAGAAATCCTTGAATATGTAGATTATTCTAAATGTTCGTAGTCAATCAGATTCATGGGAATCAATTTGAACGTAAGACTATTGTGAATCGGATGGTTGGTTCATTATGAATGAAAGACCAAGAAGTTGGTGACCATATTCACAGATAATTATTAGAGAATAATTATTGGACGTAACTCGCTTCAAAACAATCTTCACGGATCAAAGTCTTAAGAAGTTTTGAATATGGTAAGATCTATTGATCCTTCGACCCGAGGCACGCACTAGAACTAACTCTGACTAAAGTTTATTCCTTGATCTTATCTAACGCTGTACCTTAACAGGCAGTAATAAGGATATGATCAGGAGTAATATGAAGTTAAGTGGGAGTTGTACGTGGCCAAAGGAATTCTATTATTCCTAAATTAGGATCTGCACATTCTGGTGCCCTCGTTGATTCAGAATGGTATAAATCGTGTGGCCACGCACAAACTAGAGTAGTTTGTTTAGACCATTTTTGAATTGGAGAACGAGAACAAGAATAGTTGAACCACATATGAGAAGTGACTTGTATCCATGTTTCATGTTCAACGAATGACCTAAACAGAAAGGACATATATATATCTATGTTTACCATGGCTATTGTATTTGGTTAAGTAAGAGTTACTTGGTTAAGTAAGAGTTACTTGAACACAAGGAACTAGTTGACGATTATAAATATGTCATACCTTGTTAGGGGCAGTGAGATGCAGCTATGCGTCCACCACTATCTACGTTGACCTGATTAATCGATGAATCGAACAAGTGGGAGATTGTTGGATATTAGATGTCTAGCGTTACTATCGAGGTACGATCCGAGAGTTACACTTTGAGCAAAGAACAAATTATATCATTTAATTATTAAACGTTATTACACGAAACAAGAATTAAGAATTCGGTGGATTAAATATCTAGAGAGATATTTATTCGTTACGTCATGTTTAATTATTTAGAATAATTAAATATAATGAGAGACAGAATGTGGTGTTATATATATTAGTGTAATATATATATTGATAAGTTTTTATATTAAATAGTTAAATATAGAACCAGTTTGGTTAGCACAAGATAGTTTATTAATTAGTGTAATTATAAACTATAAGGATTGGAACTGATTAATTGTTATTCAGTTAATAATTAAAGGTTAATTATTCAGGGTTTTAAGTGTAATTAGATTTACTATAAATATAACATAAGGCTAAAACCCTAGTTCCATTCCTAGCCACCACACAAGTTTGCACAAAGAAGGATGAAACCGAAAAACCGGTTTTGCGACCCGAAGCCGCCGGCCGGCCTCCCCTGCAGTCGCACCACCGCCTCCGGCAACCACCACGCCCCGCCACCGCTGCCCTGTGTTGCGCAGCCCACCGGAGTCGGCCACCCCGTCGCCGTGTCCCCTTTTCTCGTGAACCGAAAAGAAAAGGAGAACCCGGTTCTCGTTTGGATTGTTTCGTGTCTCGTGTTCGTGTGACGAGCTCGTTATTGTCATCTAGCGTCATGTTCTTTGTACCCGAGTGTTTCAATCTGGTTGCTTCGTCAAAGGTATAAAACCCTAAACACCCTATGGTTGTGTTTGTTTATTTATTTATTTATTATTATTGTCTAAACGCTGTGTAATCGGATCAATGAAAGGAATCCATATCTGATCTGTTAATGGTATTGTTAAATCGCTTCCGCTAAATATATCTTATTTATTTATTTAAAAGGTTTAAATAATAATTGTTTTAAAATTTAAAACTGGTACCATGATTCCCAACAAATTCCCTGCTTTGATTTCATTGTGAAGCAGAATGAAGATTTGAACATGCGGGTCATCCCACCACCACCCTGTGCAACCCTCCGCTGCCTACTACATTTGATTTCAATCATTTGCTTGCAATTTACAGATCCGCCATTAAAACCCCATTTTCTAGAACGAGGAAGGTTTAGATTTGTGCAAAGCAAACCTCTAACAAGAATGGTTTCAGATCTATTGAGGGTTGTGGTGTTGTGCGGCAGTGAGGTGCGGCGGTAGAGATGGAGTAGTGGTGATGTTGGTGCGGCGATGAGGCGTGGCAGTGAGGTGCAGAGGTGCATTACAAGAAGATGAAAGGGTGGGGGTGGGAGGGTTCTTTTGACAGATTAGGTTATATATATATTAATAAATAAATTAATTTATTAAATGTAACTAAATTACAAAAAATGTTCTTTAGGTCTAAAAAGACAAAAATACACTCATGAGCAGGGCATATGAGGTGACTTAACTGAAAACTTAACGCTCGTTAGTGTAAAGGACAAGAAACGAAGGAACTTTTCAAATAAATGACAATAAGTGAAAGTCGAATCTTTAAATGATCTATTCCATAATTTTGACAAACATAAAGGACAAAAAATATAATTTAGTTAAATAATAATTACACTTTTAAAATAACTATTATCCACGATTTTTAATCTGCCATAACCTTTTCATACCTTAATATTTTTTATAAAAAGTTACATCATAAAAACAAGCATTTTATTCTCTTTAATTTGAGTATAGTATTACTATAGTTTTTTTTTTAAATTAGCATGTTACGTTATTACATATCAACACCTCCATTTTTGTTTACTCTATAGTAACTGACGGTATCTTCGCGACAATCCTGAAAAATTCTAAAGTCCGCCAAACGTCGCTAAAATAAAAATCTTAAATTCAATGATAAAAGATCCGACTACTTTGACATTTTTTCAAATACACACATAACAAAGCCACTGTATTCTTAGTTTTTAAGTCTCCGTATAGTCAACACTCACCCACTAACAATTTTTTTATAAAAGTCCGTACATAAAGTTATATTTATTTAATAAACAACTAATCTCATAAAATTAATAAATAATGATGTATTGTCATTTTAAAATGCTCGATGCTCAAAACTCGCTCGAACTCGTTCGAAAAATGCTCGGAAATATGCTCGTTCGATTTTGGCTCGGTTAGTAAACGAGCCGGTCGACTCGGTTCAATTTGTAAACGAATCGAGCATGAGCAAAGGTACGCTCACTCGTTGCTCGTCCGGTTTGGCTCGAATTAATTTTTAATGTGTATATATATAACTAATGAATTGATATTTTATACATTTATAAATAACTCGTTTGGCCCAATCTATTACGCAATTTCTTATAGTGAGTCAAGAGTAGCTCAACTTAAAACCTAAAAAAGAAAAAAAAATCTTTAATAATTACGTTACTTCACTAGTTCACCCTGTAAGACCTCTCCTCAATTCAAGCGTCAAATAGTCTCTTCCTAAAATCTCTAACCATACTCGAACGCCGCCCTCGCGAGAAACCTTCGCGGCTCTGCGATTCAAGTCTCAAATCGGTTCTCCCTCTTGGCTAGCCGATCAGCCTTTGCGACTCACGATTAGTGACACCGAGCGACGAGTAGCTTTTGCGGCTCTGCAATTCGATGGGCACACTAGTGGCACTATCTAGTTACACGTCGTGCTTCATAAATCTAAAACCCGAGAACGGTCCTTTTTCTCTAATTGATTTCAAAACCCAACTTACTCTTGTTTGTTTTTGCAATCAGTTTCACAAATCCATCAAAAATCAATTTTACTTTTATCTATCTATATTATTTAGTTTTTCATAATTAGAATTTTTCACGAATTCCCTTTGGCTTCGACAACTCTACTATAGTCTAAGGTAGATAAGAACAAGATTTTAATTATATATTCGATTGACCTTCGACACGAGGTCATTGTGTGAAAAGAAACAGTAGAGTTTGTTTTTGCTATTGAACACGTGAGGGTTGTGTGATGCAACCGGTGAAAGGTGGTGGTTCGGTAGGATCTATCACGTCGTGAATAATTAAGGTAGATCAACATAGAGTGCAGATAGGGATTTAAGATCTAGGTGGCACAAATAAAAAATATGACACAAATCAAGAATATGGGCGAGAACAAAGGCTATAATCTTGAAATCTGCACATGTGAATGATGATGGGTCAAAGGTGAAAATTGGCGTTTGAGATAAACACAAATACGGAAAAGAATAGTCTAGAAAATTTGACAGATTTGGTTTGATTTTATTTAGTCAAATGTTAGAATTAAAGTATCTTTAGGAGACTTGGTGATCAATTCTTGTATAGTATCAATTGAATCACTATATCGAGTTTTATTTGTGGTTTTTTTTCATAATAATATTCTTAGAGTCGAGACAGATTGTCTTACAATTTCCGATGTATTCTTGTGTTGATATAACGATTTTACGCGAACAATGGTAAATAAATATAGTGGTTGAAAAAAGCTAGGGGAGAACAGTTTACACTTATGGTAAATATAGGTAACGTCGAAACCACCAAGAATGTTTAACGGCGGAACCACCGAGAATGTTTAACAGCGGAAACCTATGGCGGAACCATAGGAGGTGGTTGAATATAAGATGCCAATTGTGAAATAAAATAGGGAAGGTTCAGATAAAAAGCGAATTTTCACTAATAAACTAAGAAAGTGAGTCAAATGAACTCCGATTGAACTAATTGCAACGACGTTGGAACCGACTCGTTGAAATAAAGCCTAGAGGTAAACCCTGAACCATAAAGCTAAACTATTAAATCTAAACACTAAAATCTAAAACCTAAAGTTAAACACTAAAAACTAAACCCAAAAACCTACCCACCCCACCTCACCCCCAAAAACCTAAATCCTCCAACGCCCACCTACCAAAAACCTAAACCTAAACCTACCCACCCCCCAAAAATCCTAAATCTCTCCACCCCGCCCCTCAAAAAACCTAAATCCCTCAACCATCACCTCTCAAAAACCTAAACCCCACCCCCACCCTCACCGCCCCCCAAAACCTAAATCCCCCCACCCCCCCCCCTTCCAAAAAAAAACTTCGACGAGCCGGTTTCAATTTCGTTGGAATGAGCTCAATCGGAGTTCGTTTGACCCAATTTTGGTTAATAAAGAAATCATTTTTAGGTTTGTTAGCGAAAATCCAATTCTTATTTAAACCTCCTCAAAATAAAATATTAGTTACCTTTGTTTAAAAATTAATTTTTTGGATTTGAAACAGTAGACGATGTCCCCGTCGGAACATAATAACGGCGGCAAAGTGAACGCCAGAACATCCCGGAACATCCCAGAACTAGGAAAGTTGATTTTAAAGAGTTTGGATTTGTTGGTTGCCGGAACATAATAACGGAGACCACGCTAAACATCCCAGAACTAGGAAAGTTGATTTTAGTTGTTTGAATTTATTCAAAAGGTGCTTGCGGCGCAGCTTGTTGCCTGTTTACCGGCCACTTTATTGTAATCATCTTTTTTATTTAAAATGTCCTATTTAACTAAAAAAAAGGAGAAAATTATAATATTAGTTATTGTTCTATGTTTGTTACGTCTCTATAATCGTATCATAATTAAAAAAACAAAACAAAAAAAACTAATGATCAATAGTCACGTATGTACCTTTTTTTGTTTGTGTCAAATTTTCTTTTACCGTAAATATATAGTTAAATAATCTTGACAATAAAGATTAAAATTAAATAATCTATACGTAAAGTGCTCATGTACGACGTTAACGAAGATAATGTTGATAATTGATTACTACTTTAATAGTGTTTCTGTATCACGAACTATAAAGTGAATATAGTGTAAATCAGCGATTGCTATATGAACTATATATTAATTTTGAAGTGAGGCCGCGATTATTATGAGTTTCTGGTGGTTGTCTAAACATATTTATAAAAATTTATTTCGATTATAAGCTATCACACTTTGAGGAAGAATCATAAGAAAACTCAATGTTCATGAGAAAACCAAAAACCTACTTATTTAAGGTAAAAAAATAATAAAAAAATCATAACTCAAAAAATAAATCAAAACTTAAAAAACTGTTTCGGAGACCTTGTTTTCCACGTCGTCCTCGTTAAAAAAAAACCTCGAAAAGTGGTGGGTTTAGCTTTTGGGTTTAGTTGAGCTTTTAGGTTAGGTTTTTGGAGGGGTGGGGTGGGGGGTTTAGGTTTTTGGGGGGTGGGTGAGGGGGTAGGTGGGGTGGGGGTTTAGGTTTTTGAGGGTGGGTTGGGTTTTTGGGTGTACTACACATATGCAGTAGGAGTTTTTTGGTTTTTTCATTAAAATGAGTTTTCTAGTGAACTCACCCCATCACACTTTTTACCCCTATATATATCACCATTATAATTTTGAAATGAGAGGGGCGATTATTACTACCTTTATAGTTGAACACGTTGTTGATAATAAAATATAATCATCTTTATGTTAAGTTAATAACATGTGCACAGTATTATGTCCTTGATCATTTTATGGGCGACGTTAACAAAATAATTCAACTTTGGTAGTGTCACATGGTTACATGTATTGCTTGTTTTGTCAAAACAAAAAGGTGATTTGTGGGAAAATATCCGAAGTGTTTGTAATAACATATTTTAAGAAGGTATAAACTTCCATTAAAATTGTTACCAGAGTTTTTAAGAAAAAAGAATAATAAGTAGATGTTAACTTAGCATAACATGATAATGTGTGAACACAAACATGTGAACGCATAGTGAAGACACTTGAATTATGCATTTTGTAGATCCACAGTTTCAAGTGTTGGATATATGTGTCATAAAGTTTTAGACCGGGACCATTTTCAGTAAAGATTGCTTTCAAAATTCAAATGGAACACAGCTATGCAGATGGAGACTTTTGGAAACGAAGACTTGATGAGGCTGGAAGTTTACTGTGACTTAGAAAAAAAACTTTAAACCTCATCTGCACATTTGTATCCCAATCATTCAATTCTCTGAAATCAAAATCCACCAATCATTTTACCTGTAGCAAAAAATTCGTAAACCTCATCTTTTTCATTTCCAATGGCTATTGCGGAACTCTTTATCGAAGCATTCATCACTGTCTTGTTTGAGAAGATGGCCTCTTGTGACTTGATCAGGCTAGCTAAATCTGCAGGAATTAATTCTGAAATTAAGAAATGGAGAAACACTTTGACCCAGATCCAAGCTGTGCTGGTCGATGTAGGTCAGAGGCACATAAAAGACAAATCTGTTAAATTGTGGTTAAACAAACTCCAGCATCTGGCTTATGAAATAGATGACGTACTTGATGATTTGACCACTGAAGCTATGCAGAGCCACTTGAATCAAGAATCTTTTTCCAACAACCACACGAGTAAGGTCATTAAATTCATTCCAGCCAAATTTCATGCTCTTAATTACGGTCGTAATATGACTTCTAAGCTAAATGGGATCACAATGAAATTGTGTGATCTAGTTGAGGAGAAAAATCTTTTGGGTTTGAATAATGATAATGTTGCAAGGTCAGATAGACCAAGTAGACGGTTGGAGGAAACTTCACTGGTTGATGAATCCAAAATTATAGGACGGGAAGGTGATAAAGAGGTATTGTTGGGGAAGTTGTTGGACTATGAATCTTCAAGTAGTCTAACCCCAAATATTAACGTTGTGTCCATAGTTGGTCTTGGTGGGATTAGCAAAACCACTCTTGCCCAAATTTTGTACAAAGATAAGAAAGTGATGAAATATTTTGAACTCATGGCATGGGTTTGTATTTCTGAGGAGTTTGATGTATTTAACATTACCAATTCCATTTTTCAAGATGTAGATGGAAGAAACCAAGATTTTGTAAATTTAAATATGCTTCAGGTGGCCCTTGTAGAAAAGCTATCAATGAAAAGGTTCCTGCTTGTTCTAGATGATGTCTGGAACGAAAATTATAACAAGTGGGAACTCCTCCAACGCCCGTTTACTGTAGGGGCTCCTGGAAGTAAAGTTCTTGTGACAACACGAAAGATCATGGTTGCATCGGTGATGGACTCTATTCAAACATACCCTCTCGATCTTTTGTCAGATGAAGAAGCTCTATCTTTATTTGTTCAGCATGCATCAGGTAAGCAAAACTTTGATGTGAACAGAACACTTCAATTACATGGTGAAGATATCGTCAAGAAATGTGGTAGATTGCCTTTAGCTTTGAGAACACTTGGGAGGGTATTTAGGACAAAATCTAAGGAAGAAGAGTGGGAGAAACTCTTGAACAGTGAGATATGGAATTTAGATCATGGAAGTGAGATTCTTCCTGCTCTAAAGCTAAGTTACTATGACCTGTCACCACATTTGAAGAAAATGTTTGTGTATTGTTGCTTATTCCCGAAGGATTATATTTTTCACAAGCAAGAACTAGTCCTACTTTGGATGGCCGAAGGATTTTTGTATGAGTTAATCAGAAACAAGTCAATAGAGAATTTTGGTCTAGATATGTTTGAAGAGCTAGTGTCGAGGTCATTTTTTCAGCATTCAACCATCGATAAATCAGGGTATACAATGCATGGCCTGATAAATGACTTAGCGATGACTGTTGCAGGAGAGTTCTTTTTTATGTTGGATGATAAGATGGATGTTTACAATAAAAATGAAGCTTTGGAGAAATTCTATTACATTTCATTAATCCGTGAAAAATATGAAGTGTACAAAAATTTCAAGGCACTTCAAAGAGCGAAACACTTGCGGACTTTTGTCACGATGAAAAATTGGCAATGTTGTTACTTATCAAACAAAGTTATTATAGAACTACTTCCCCAACTGAAATCACTAAGGGTGCTAAGAATGGTTAATTATTCAATCAAAGAGGTACCACATTCCATTAGTAGTCTCAAACATTTGAGGTACCTCAATTTTTCCAACACATGGATCACATGTTTACCTGAACAAGTTGGTGACCTTCAAAATCTTCAGAGCTTGCTGTTGTCTGGTTGTCGTCAGCTATCTAGCTTGCCAAATAGTACTAAAAAGTTAATAAACCTACGACATCTTGACATCTCTGAGACTCCAAAATTAAGCAAGATGCCATTACGACTTGGTGGGTTGACTAGTCCAGAAACTCTATCTAGAGTCATTATTGGAGAAACTAGTGAGTGTAGAATATCTGATCTAAAGAGCCTACTACATCTTCAAGGTCAACTTTCCATTGAGGGGATCCACAAAGTGAAAAATGCAGTAGACGCAAAAAAGGCGAACTTACAACAAAAGAAGGGTATTCGTAATTTGAAGATGGAATGGAGTGATGTCTTTGATGGTTTTCGAAATGAAATAACCATTTGAAGAGTTACGTCCTTTTGAGAAGTTAAGAAGCCTCGAGATTGTGCACTACATGGGAACAAAGTTTCCTAGTTGGGTCAGGATTCCATATTTGATTGCTTAACCCAACTTACATTACGTGGTTGTAGAAGTTGTACATGTTTACCAACACTTGGACATCTACAATCACATCAAAAGTTGTTTGTTGAAAGCATGGATGGGTTGAAGAGATTAGGTTAAGAGTTACCTGGAGCTTGTAATTCTAGCCATGGTGTTGCATTTCCATCACTTCAAATTTTGAAATTTAAAGATATGTTGGGCTGGGAGGAATGGTCAACTAGTGGTGGTGACAAAGCCGGAACGTTTCCTTGTCTTCGTGAGATGTCTATAACTAATTGTCCGAAACTAGTTGCAGTCGAGTTAATACCATCACTTCGGGATTTATGTGTAAAACAATGTTCTGTATTAGTGTTAACAAGCATGATTGGTGTGTCTTCATCTATTGCTAGATTGACAGTGATTAATATTAAAGGACTTACTCATTTGCATGGAGATGTTTTAGAGCATCTTCGAGTGGTTGAACATAACTATTTGGATGTGTGATGAACTCACTTACTTGTGGAATTCAGAATTTGTGGCATTCGATATTCTTGGGACTTTAAAGAAGTTGGATGTAAGTGGGTGTAAACATTTGATATCATTGGGAGAAAAAGAGGTGGATTTTAAGATTAGATTGGAATCTGTTACAGAAATGAGAATCAAAGATTGTAATAGACTGGAGAGTTACAAATGTCCAAACAGTATTGAGAAGATGGTAATAACAGATTGCCGATCAATTACATCCTTAACATTTCCAACACTGGACAACCACCGATCCATGTTGAAGTTTCTTGAAATTAATAATTTGGAGGGAAGTTGGCTTCTCAACAGCTTCTTGTCATCACTTGAGCGTCTTTGCATTAGTGAAATATCGAATCTGAGGTTGTTTCCTGAAGGATGCTTAGTTCATCTCACCGAGTTAACAATTTATGAGTGTGATAACTTAGAATCCATTCCAGATAACGGTTATGGTTTTCTTCCATTTCTTTGCTTGAGATACCTTACAATCAAAGATTGCAAGAATCTTAAGTGTGACATTTTGGGTTTTATTCACGCTTTTATATTATGTATACTGTAAACATTTTCTATTCAATGGAATGCAAGTGTTTTTATTTAAATTTTTGTACAAAGTATATATATATATATATATATATATATATATATATATTTAATTTATGGATTTAAAATAAATAAAATTTTATAAGTTTTAAACTTATATAAAATTTTATATAAAAATCTAAATTAAAAGGTTCATTTATAAATAAGATAACCTATTTAAATAAAATAATTAACTTTTATAAAAATATTTATAAAAATAATAATAATATAAGTTTATAAAATATAATTGAAATTAAAAAGAAACTTAATTAATTATTTTTATATAAGTTAAGGGGCTGTTTTAAAATATCTCAAACTAAAAGGTTTTAAAGTAAAAGTAAGTTAAGGGGCTGTTTCTGGACAAACTAAACCTCAGGGACTAACGGGTAAAAATCCCAGGGACTAACTTAATACAAAAACAAGCTACAAGGACCAAAATTGCCAACTTCAAATTCGCGTTTCCGATTGTCTCCTTCATTGTCCGGTGGTCCAAGCCATTTTCCGGCGACCCCCTCGACACGCCTGTCCCCTGCACCTCGATAGCCGAAAATGGTCTCCCTGACCTCGTCGTCCCCACGCGAGCAAAAGCCCCCGACCAATTTGTCTCCCCAACATTCGAAACGTCTGATCGTGTTTGTGGCCGAAAGTCCACGCCATGAATTCGGCGCCGACAGTAGACCTCCATGCCTACTAGATGGCTCGTTAGCTTCGTCTTGTCCAGACGAGTGACTGGACATACTCAATTTCATGTTTTATTATAGGGATCGAGCTCGGCTATAAATAGCCATTTACGGACCTGCTCGAGCTCGCCACCCCTCCTCCACCCACTCTCACTCAAAATTGAAGCCGACATTATGTTCGTCGTCTCTGTGAGAAGCTGTGGCCAGAATCTCAGAGCTCAATTCCATCCCGAAGCTTGAATTCCCGATCTTGGTATTTTCGGATTAAAAGCCCTATCGTCCGGCCCCTTCACAACCTAGTAGGTACCTCGAATTCGTTCCTTTGCCTTCTGTTATCCTCTGGCAATCTGTACCAATCGAAATCGCGACTTCAAACCATCGATTACCGGGCAAACCAGTGTTCTTGGACACGGTTTGCCGGTTGCCGAGGACCAGCGACCAGTTTCGCGTATGCGTTTATTAATTAAACGATACACACATAACCAGCGATGGGCAGTAGCCCGGCTGGTTATGCGTGTGTGTGTTTGAGCCTTAGGTCGCGGGTTCGATTCTGGTGGCCTCCGGCCCAACCCAATTTTTTCTGTTTTAATGATATAATTTATTTTATTTATTTATTTTATCATATTTTAATATTATATCTATACAATAAAAACTATTACGGGTTGGGTGACTCGCTCGTTTATTTTCGAAACCATTAAATAACTTTTTACACATATTTAACCCATTGAATTTTTATAAAATAATAAACCCTCTGTTTTATAAACTTGTTTAAATAATTTTAACTCACAAAAGAAAATATATAATAATAATAATATAAATAAACAAAATAGAGATTTTTATATAATATATCTACTTATTTAAAAATATAATACTTTAACAAGATTAAAAATTATATTTTTTTGATGTTAAGTTTTACAAAATCATTATCATCTTTCTACAATATTTTATACAAATAAATTTTAAGAAATATTATTATAAACCTATACACGTTTAAATACGAATACACACATACAAAACCTACAATAATACCTATTTATCCACATAGGGTTCCAACGTGCTTAGGTTTCAACATCCTTATCACCTACACTCGTGGATTAAAATACCCGCTAGCCAGGTGAGTTACATAGCCCCTATTTTACATTTTTACATACTTTGGGGTGAAACATTATGCATGCTACTCATCAAATTGTTTATACGTGTTATACATGCGAATTATATGCTTGTTCATCGTGAATTATCTTGGGTGTACACTTATTTATTTTAAACACAAGAAAACCAACAGTAATATTAATAGATCTATTGTGTCTGACCAGCCCACCCATGTAGGGCGTTTATTACTGCATACTCGGATATAGCCGCGTGTTATATTCAAACATATCGGATATAGTGGGTAACTATATTCAAACATACCGGGCCTAGCTGTTGTGCTATGCTCAAGCGCGTCAATCAAGGTTTGAATTGTGCTTAGATAAACATGAAGGATACAACTATATATGCTATGTTTAACAAGATAAACAATGAGTTACAAAACGTTTTTATCTACTATTTATCGGGTCCACAAAACCTATGTACTCACCAACTTTATAGTTGACACTTGATTTAAATAATGTTTCAGGTTTGGATATGTGATTGCTTGCTGAAGATTCCTCCACTTAAGAACTTATGGACTTAGTTAATTAAATCAATGTTTTGGAATAGACTAGGTTATTTGAAATGTATTGTACTTGGATATTTGTTGTCTTTAAATTAAATTAATAAATTATGCAATATTTTAGCTATCATGTGCTTTTGAACAATCATCCATTATCCGCCTCGATGATTCCGCCATCGGTAGGGGTGTGACAGATTGGTATCAGAGCCATGGTTATAGGGAATTAGGTTATTAAACACAATGACCTAGACTATAACCCTATGACTCCCTTTTACGTGTTACGTGCTAAATGATTATTTGCTATGTGAATTATTTGTAGTTATGTATTATTTGAATTTTCCCAAGTTTAGTACATGAGACTTATACACATACATAGAAGGCCTTAAACATACAATACATACTTTACATACACATTTGACAAATAAACATATGCAAACAAATACACTACACATCCTTATCCATACTCTTTCCTCATCCATACTATTTGCAACATTCCTACATATTTTATACTCCTAGACTCACAAGTGTATTAAATTCTTGAAAATCTCGTCAACGACTTAATATCTTGAAAACTAGTAAAGGACATGTGCACTCCGGAAGGGTGACACCTGTACATTGGGTTTTCTGTCTAGGAAAGCATTTCGTATAAATCCAAATAAACGGACCCGTATGCTTTCCTAGGAATTCCTGAAGTGAGTGTTTACCTATAGGCTAAAGCATGTCTCCTTAAAAGTTTTGAGGAATTACTTAACGTTGATAAGTCATTGTATTCGCAAGAATATGATCCGAACCTAAACTCAAAATTTGGGGACATTATAGTAAGATAGGAAGAACTAGATGAACATACAAAGCAAATCATTATTACGGGTGCACACGTAATAACGATTTGTAGTGCATGCGAATCCCGGCGATTCCTATTGCGCGAATAATGATCTATGACATCATCTCCTACCCGGAATAGATGACTTATTTTCCCCATCAACCTTGAATAAATACACATACATTGGCACGCGACATGATGAATCCCGCATTTCTGCTTACATTATTTCCCACTATAACTCATAAATATCCACTTTATCTAAAATATCATTGTCTTTTCTTATGGTGTTAGAATGCCTCTTCGACGTGCAAACTCTAGCACTTCCAACCCGGATCTTGATACTCTTCTTGCCCAATTGGTGGGGCAAATGACCCAAGCCAATAACAACAGTGACGGGTCTCACAACATCCAAGGAAACGGTGGTACCAACCCGCCTCAATGCATGTTTAAGCACTTTAACTCATGCAACCCTACAAAATTTTATGGGACTGAGGGTGCTACCGGCCTACTACAATGGTTTGAAAGCATAGAGAGCACATTCTTAAACAGTGACTGTCCTGATAATCTTCGGGTTCGCTATGCCACAAGTGTACTTCAAAAGAGATCCCTCACCTGGTGGAACGGTGAGAAACGCACTCGTGGTGTTGAGGTTGCTACATCCTTATCATGGGATGACCTGAAGAAAGCCATGACTGATGAATTCTGTCCTCGAAATGAAATAAGGAAGCTCGAGACTGAGTTTTGGGATCTTGCCCAAGACAGCGGGGATAATCTGGCTTACACCACCCGATTTCAAGAGCTGAGCCTATTGGTGCCTCATATGATCACTCCTCTTGCTCAGGAAATTGAAAAATACATAGGCGGGCTGCCTATGCAAATTCAGGATGCTGTGTTAGGAAGCAATCCTCCTACACTTGAAGCTGCTATCCGTCTATCCGCTACGCTATCCGACAACCACGTCAAAGCCGGAACCTTATCAAGAAAGGGCTCCAAGAAGGTTGTTTCTACTCTTGCGGCCGTCAAAGATATAAAGCCCGAGTCTTCTAACCGCAACAAGAAACGAAAGGGTCGAAACTTCGCAGCTGTAACTCCCACCGCACCTGCTATTCAAGTGGCACCTTTGGGTCAAAACCCAAAACCTTATTTGGGCCCAAATCCCCAATGTCAGACCTGCAAATACCACCATCCTGTCAACTTACCATGCCGATTTTGTTCAAGCTGCGGACGATATGGACACGTGGCCACTACTTTCCGTACCCGTCCTCTCGTCCATCAAGCTGCTCCATCCAACCGTCCAAACTATCCGACACCTCTCAATGGTCGGGCATGTTACGAATGTGGAGACCCAAACCATTTCCGTGACCAATGCCCAAAACTTCATCAACAAGGTGGTCCTCAAGGACGAGCGTTTAATATAAACGCTAATGAGGCACAAGCAAACAACGACGTGATAAATGGTATGTTTCTCGTAAACAATAATTATGCATCCGTTTTATTTGATACCGGTGCCGATAGGAGTTTTGTGTCTCTTACCTTTGAATCTCGACTTGCTAAACAAAGAACGAAACTTGACAATTCTTATTCCGTGGAGATAGCAAACGGGAAATCTATTGCTATAAATTCTGTTATCCGCGACTGCAATCTCGATCTTAATAATCATGAGTTCTCTGTTGATCTCCTTCCGATGCAATTGGGAATCTTCGATATTATAATTGGCATGGATTGGTTATCCAAGCACCATGCCGAGGTTATTTGCTATGAAAAGTGCATTCGTATACCTCTCCCTTTGGGCGACACGTTAGTTATTTTTGGTGAAAAACCGTGTCGTGGTCTTCAACTCATGTCTTGCACATTGGCACAAAAGTACTTGCGGAAAAAGTACGTTGCCTTTTTGGCCCACGTAGTTGACACGAAAGACAAGGGTAAGAAATTGCAAGATATTCCGATCATTCGAGACTTTCCCGAGGATTTACCCGGTCTTCCTCCCCTAGAAAAGTAGACTTTCGTATTGACCTGGTGCCCGGAGCAACTCACGTGGCAAAAGCTCCCTATCGTCTTGCACCTTCCGAGATGCAAGAGCTCGCAAGTCAATTACAAGAACTCTCATCCAAAGGTTTCATCCGACCAAGCCATTCACCTTGGGGTGCTCCCGTGCTGTTCGTAAAGAAAAAAGATGGATTGTTTCGAATGTGCATTGATTATCGTGAACTCAACAAGCTTACAATCAAGAACCGTTATCCTTTACCCCGTATCGACGATCTTTTCGATCAACTTCAAGGTTCAACATGTTTCTCCAAGATTGACCTTCGTTCCAGATACCATTAACTTCGTGTTCTCGATGAAGACATTCCGAAGACTGCCTTTCGGACTAGATATGGTCACTACGAGTTCATGGTCATGCCTTTTGGTTTGACTAATGCACCTGCGGTTTTCATGGACCTCATGAACCGCGTATGCAAACCTTATTTGGACAAGTTCGTGATCATTTTCATTGACGACATTCTCATCTATTCTAAAACGAAAGCGGAACATGAACAACATCTTCGTTTGATTTTGGAGCTCTTGAAGAAAGAACGACTATACGCCAAGTTCTCCAAGTGTGAATTCTGGCTAAAGGAAGTTCAATTTTTGGGACACATAGTCAACGAAAAGGGGATTCATGTGGACCCGACAAAGATCGAGGCGGTAAAGAATTGGAGTACTCCTAAGACTCCTACCGAGATTCGTTCCTTCCTTGGACTAGCGGGTTACTATCGCCGCTTCATCTCAAAATTCTCCAAATTTGCGGCTCCGCTCACTGCCTTGACTCACAAAGGTAAACCTTACGAGTGGGGACCCAGACAAGAGGAAGCTTTTCAAACTCTCAAGCACAAGCTCTGCAACGCTCCTGTTCTAACTCTTCCTAGTGGTAGTGACGACTTTGTCGTTTATTGCGATGCATCCAACCAAGGTCTTGGTTGTGTTCTTATGCAGCGTGGCCAAGTAATTGCATACGCATCACGTCAGCTCAAAATCCATGAGAAGAACTATACGACCCATGATCTCGAGCTTGGTGCTGTCATTTTCGCCTTGAAAATTTGGAGACACTATCTTTATGGCACCAAATGCGTGGTTTTCACCGACCACAAAAGTCTCCAACATATTTTCAATCAAAAAGAGCTTAATATGAGGCAACGACGATGGGTCGAACTTCTTAACGACTACGACTGTGAGATTCGCTACCACCCTGGCAAAGCAAATGTTGTAGCCGACGCCTTGAGTCGTAAAGAACGTATCATGCTTCATAGTGTTCGTATTCATAACGATATCCAAGCCCGCATCCTCCAAGCACAACACACCTCGGTTACCGAGGGAAACATGTACCACGAAATGGCATGTGGTGTGGAACTCTTGCTAGAAACTAAAGCCAACGGCCTGTTGTATTACTTAGATCGTATCTGGGTTCCCGATCGCGACAACCTTCGTATATTTTTTATGAACGAGTCCCACAAGACTCGATATTCGGTACATCCCGGAGCTGATAAGATGTACATGGGTCTTCGTCAGCAATATTGGTGGCCCGACATGAAAAAGGATATTGCTCGCTTTGTGGCAAAATGCTTAACTTGTTCTAAAGTAAAGACCGAACACCAGAAGCCTTCCGGACTCCTCGAACAACCTGAAATTCCCATGTGGAAGTGGGAGAACCTTGCTATGGACTTCATCACCAAACTCCCACGCACTTCTAGTGGACACGATAGTATCTAGGTTATTATCGAGCGACTCACAAAGTCTGCTCATTTCTTGCCTATTCGTGAGGACTATCGAGTCGAGAAATTGGCTCGGATCTACATTGATGAGATCGTAAGTCGGCACGGAATCCCTTTGAACATTATCTCCGATCGTGATTCGCGTTTTACTTCCCGATTTTGGCAATCATTACAATCTGCGCTTGGTACTCGTTTGGATTTAAGTACGGCTTACCATCCTCAAACTGATGGACAAACCGAGCGAACAATCCAAACTCTCGAGGATATGCTTAGAGCTTGTGTCATTGACTTTGGCGGCAATTGAAATTCTCACCTACCACTGATCGAATTTTCCTACAACAACAGCTACCACACAAGTATTAACATGGCACCGTTTGAAACTCTTTATGGACGAAAGTGTCGTTCACCGATTTGTTGGAACGAAATTGGTGAAGCACAAATCACCGGTCCCGAGCTTATCCAAGAGACCACCGCTAAAATCTCTCTTATTCGTGACAACATTCAAGTAGCAAGGAGTCGGCAAAAGAGCTATGCCGATAAACGACGAAAACCCTTGGAATTCCAAGTTGGGGATATGGTTCTTCTAAAGGTATCACCTTGGAAAGGCGTAGTCCGATTTGGAAAGAAAGGAAAACTTGCACCTCGATATGTGGGTCCATTCAAGATACTCGAAAGGGTAGGAAAAGTGGCCTACAAACTCGATCTTCCTTCAGAGCTCAGCAACGTTCATCCGACTTTTCACGTATCTAATTTGAAAAAGTGCCTAGCCGACGAGAATCTCCACATCCCTCTTGATGAAGTGCATATTGACGAGAAAATGCACTTTGTTGAGAAACCCGTGGAAATCATGGACCGTGAAGTCAAGAAACTCAAGCGTAGCCGCATCCCCATTGTCAAGGTCCGTTGGGAGTCTAAACGTGGACCCGAGTTCACTTGGGAACGTGAAGACCAAATGAAGTCCAAATATCCGCATCTCTTTTCATAACCTTCATTAGTTGAATTTCGGGGCGAAATTCCTTTAACATGGGGAGACTGTGACATTTCGGGTTTAATTCACGCTTTTATATTATGTATCCTGTAAACATTTTCTATTCAATGGAATGCAAGTGTTTTTATTTAAATTTTTGTACAAAGTATATATATATATATATATATATATATATATTTAATTTATGGATTTAAAATAAATAAAATTTTATAAGTTTTAAACTTATATAAAATTTTATATAAAAATCTAAATTAAAAGGTTCATTTATAAATAAGATAACCTATTTAAATAAAATAATTAACTTTTATAAAAATATTTATAAAAATAATAATAATATAAGTTTATAAAATATAATTGAAATTAAAAAGAAACTTAATTAATTATTTTTATATAAGTTAAGGGGTTGTTTTGAAATATCTCAAACTAAAAGATTTTAAAGTAAAAGTAAGTTAAGGGGCTGTTTCTGGACAAACTAAACCTCAGGGACTAACGGGTAAAAATCCCAGGGACTAACTTAATACAAAAACAAGCTACAAGGACCAAAATTGCCTACTTCGAATTCGCGTTTCCGGTTGTCTCCTCCATTGTCCGGCGGTCCAAGCCATTTTCCGGCGACCCCCTCGACACACCTGTCCCCTGCACCTAGACAGCCGAAAATGATCTCCCTGACCTCGTCGTCTCCAAGCGAGCAAAAGCCCCCGACCAATTTGTCTCCCCAACATTCGAAACGTCTGATCGTGTTTGTAGCCGAAAGTCCACGCCACGAATTCGGCCCCGACAGTAGACCTCCACGCCTGCTAGATGGCTCGTTAGCTTCGTCTTGTCCAGACGAGTGTCTGGACATACTCAATTGCATGTTTTATTATAGGGATCGAGCTCGGCTATAAATAGCCGTTTACGGACCTGCTCGAGCTCGCCACCCCTCCTCCACCCACTCTCACTCAAAATTGAAGCCGACATTGTGTTCGTCGTCTCTTTGAGAAGCTATGACCAGAATCTCAGAGCCCAATTCCATCCCGAAGCTTGAATTCCCGATCTTGGTATTTTCGGATTAAAAGCCCTGTCGTCCAGCCCCTTCACGACCTAGTAGGTACCTCGAATTCGTTCCTTTACCTTCTGTTATCCTCTGGCAATCTGTACCAATCGAAATAGCGACTTCAAACCATCGATTACCGGGCAAACCAGTGTTCTCGGACACGGTTTGCCGGTTGCCGAGGACCAGCGACCAGTTTCGCGTATGCGTTTATTAATTAAACGATACACACATAACCAGCGATGGGCAGTAGCCCGGCTGGTTATGCGTGTGTGTGTTTGAGCCTTAGGTCGCGGGTTCGATTCTGGTGGCCTCCGGCCCAAACCAATTTTTTCTGTTTTAATGATATAATTTATTTTATTTATTTATTTTATCATATTTTAATATTATATCTATACAATAAAAACTATTACGGGTTGGGTGACTCGTTCGTTTATTTTCGAAACCATTAAATAACTTTTTACACATATTTAACCCATTGAATTTTTATAAAATAATAAACCCTCTGTTTTATAAACTCGTTTAAATAATTTTAACTCACAAAAGAAAATATATAATAATAATAATATAAATAAACAAAATAGAGATTTTTATATAATATATCTACTTATTTAAAAATATAATATTTTAACAAGATTAAAAATTATATTTTTTTGATGTTAAGTTTTACAAAATCATTATCATCTTTCTACAATATTTTATACAAATAAATTTTAAGAAATATTATTATAAACCTATACACGTTTAAATACGAATACACACATACAAAACCTACAATAATACCTATTTATCCACATAGGGTTCCAACGTGCTTAGGTTTTAACATCCTTATCACCTACACTCGTGGATTAAAATACCCGCTAGGTAGGTGAGTTACATAACCCCTATTTTACATTTTTACATACTTTGGGGTGAAACATTATACATGCTACTCATCAAATTGTTTATACGTGTTATACATGTGAATTATATGCTTGTTCATCGTGAATTATCTTGGGTGTACACTTATTTATTTTAAACACAAGAAAACCAACAGTAATATTAATAGATCTATTGTGTCTGACCAGCCCACCCATGTAGGGTGTTTATTACTGCATACTCGGATATAGCCGCGTGTTATATTCAAACATATCGGATATAGTGGGTAACTATATTCAAACATACCGGGCCTAGCTGTTGTGCTATGCTCAAGCATGTCAATCAAGGTTTGAATTGTGCTTAGATAAACATGAAGGATACAACTATATATGCTATGTTTAACAAGATAAACAATGAGTTGCAAAACGTTTTTATCTACTATTTATCGGGTCCACAAAACCTATGTACTCACCAACTTTATAGTTGACACTTGATTTAAATAATGTTTCAGGTTTGGATATGTGATTGCTTGCTGAAGATTCCTCCACTTAAGAACTTATGGACCTAGTTAATTAAATCAATGTTTTGGAATAGACTAGGTTATTTGAAATGTATTGTACTTGGATATTTGTTGTCTTTAAATTAAATTAATAAGTTATACAATATTTTAGCTATCATATGCTTTTGAACAATCATCCATTGTCCGTCTCGATGATTCCGCCATCGGTCGGGGTGTGACATTAAGTCATTTCCTCATGAGCTTTTGCAAAGTCTCACCTCTTTGGAAGAAATGACGATAACTAATTGTCCACGTATGGATTACTCCTTTCCTGGTGGTTTGTGGTCTCCTAATTTAACTTACTTAGACATGGAGAGTTAAAGAAGCCCATTTCAGAGTGGGGGATGCAAAATTTTCCAGTCTCACTTGCTAAACTACGGTTATATGGTAGAAATTCAGAAGTGGTTTCATTTGCAATGGCAGAGGAAGATATGAGTTCATCATCTTTTCTTCTTCCATCAACTCTAACTTATCTAGGTATCAGTGGTTTAGTTGAGATGGAATCACTTTCAAAGGGACTACAACACCTCACCTACCTTCAACATCTTGGAATTTTTTCATGTCCAAAGCTTAGAGATCTGCCAGATACACTACTCCCTTCACTTTCAAGTTTGATAGTGTCTCATGTTTCCACAGAATTGAAGAAAAAGTGTAGAAGTAGAAAAGGAAAGTACTGACCGATCATCTCTCAAATCCCTTTGTTGCAATTAAGGTTAGATTGATCACAAGTTGTAGTAACATGTATCACAATCTATCATCCATAAAATTCTCCTTAGTGTAGCAAGTCTTTAATTACCAAAAGTATAGTTATTTATATTAACAAGGTTTGTTAATATTTTGGTGAAAGGTTGATAACACTAATTCGTCTATGAATTGTTAGGATATTTTTTTCATTACTCCCGATTAATACGTATTGAATTTTATGGGAATATATTTTTACAAATTCACGACATAACAGTTAGGAATTGTACTAACATATTTCCTATGTATTGAATTGTATTAAACTAGTATTAAGACCCCCGCGTTGCGGCAGGAGCATAAAGCCAAACTAACGTCAACACGTTGCTGCAAACCCGCAAGTTGCGGGGACGTATGGCCGTGAAACAAACTAACCTTGAGACGTTGTCGCGAACCCGCGCGTTGATAAGAAAAACGAAACCTTTACGTCGTTGATAACATTCGTATCCTTATATAAAAACACGAAACCATCTAAAACTCGTGCGTTACGGTGGGGCTGTTGATAATATTCGGAAGTAAAAGAAACAAAACCGTTCAAGAAATTCACGCCCGAACATTGATAAAAATAAGAGCGTAACAACGAAAAAAAACGTAACAGTTAAAAGTATTAACTTTAATAAAAATAAGCACTTACAACTTTGGATTTTATAAAACATCATATTTTAAACGATGAAAAAAAAAGCAAAAGAAACATAAAAAAAAATCGAAACTTTGAATAACCAATTGTGTTTAATAATTTTGAGATTGATCGATACGAATATTCTTTACGATAAAAAATGTTTGGTGTAATTGTATATCCAAATGTGTAATTATATATCCAAAATCTAAGTGTAATATAATATTATGAACATAGATAATTTATGCGTAAATTATGTTTTTATATTATTTTGTGGTTATAAAAATGTAACTAAATTTAAGTTAAAAAATGTTGAAAAGAATTTTAAAATGTAGAAAATGAGCTAGGTGCTAGGGGTATTCATGGTCCGGTTTAAAATCGTGAAACCGTCTAAACCGGTTATCGGTTTGGTTTCACGGTCGATTTTTTATGTTAACTTCGGTCGGTCGGTTTAAAAAATTATAAACCGTAACGAATGATTTGGTTTACGGTTTATACCAAAAACCAATCTTAAAAAACCGGACTAACTCGTTACATTTAACAATATTTAAAAATTTTAAGTATTTCATATTAAATATTTCTTAGTTGAACTGTATTTTGTTTCTATTTAGTTTGAAAGTTTTGAGCTGTAGATTTGTAGTTTGAAGATTGACACTAGGAAGGAGTTTCTTTATTTTTTTAAGGAGTTTCTTATTTGGACCGTAAATTGTTTTCATTTGAAGTTGGAACTTTGGATATCAGGTTTTCTTGTTTTAAAATGTTTGGACTTTATTTTGGTTAGGTATATTTTAAAAGTATTGTTTTGGACAGATTATTTACCCATGTTCGAACTACATGGATATATTGTTTATCCATGTTCGAACTACATGGTTTTTGAAACTTGTGATAAGCGACCACAGTTTCATGTATTAAAAGGTGTAATATGTTATATTTATGCAATTTGATATGTGGAATACAAAGGTTTTGTGTAGCCATGCATGTGCAGGTGTTGGAAGTTTAAAGTATGATTTTGGAAGATATTAGGCGAGAGATGCAAGAGTCGGAAGAGACATGGAGAAAACGGGGCAAAATACAGGTCCAGCGTAAGCCTACGCCACCAGCGTAAGCTTACGCCCGATCAGTGTAGGCCTACGCCTGAGCATTTTCTTCACAGCAGCTTCCAGTGCCCCAGCGTAAGCCTACGCCACACCAGCGTAAGCTTACGCTGGTTACGTTTTCTGGACGCGAATTTTGGGGAAACAGCCGATTTTTAGGTTTATTTGGGGGTTTCTTCCCCAAATTCGAGCCATCTGTTGCTACACACTCCTAGGGCGATTTTGGATGATTCTAACATCCACTTGAAGATTGAAGATGATCTCCATCACCATGGGCGAGTAATTCACTTGTGGCTTCCTCCTGGCGGACGGTTCATATAGGTTTCATGTTTTGATTCAGTTTATTTATGTTTTTGGATCTATTTAGTTTCTGACAATAACTGAGTAGATTGATGTATTAGTTATGTTAAACAGTTTATTTGAATGCTTTGAGTTTGCTTGCTTTACGATCTTGTTCGGTTGATGACAAAACCTAGTAGCAGGGTCGGGTGACTAAAGGGGGTAACTTGGCATTCATAAATTAGGTGATTGAATTATACTGGTTTGTGACGGAACTGGTTGTATAGGTTGCTGACAACAGCCTGTCTTCAATTACTATTTTAACTGATTTTCCAACACTATGTCTATGTGGTGTCCAATCAAATAACTGAGTCTTGCATAAACCTAGAATCTGAAGTTTGGAGGAGGTTGCATTTTTATTTGATCTGTGTCTTCATTCTAACTATCAAACTAAGCAATTCCACTAACCACTGATTCCTCGTGGATACGATACTCTTCTTACCCTTACTAGTTAAGTGTTTAAGGATTATTTTTGACCGACCTAACGACATCGATCAAAATGGCGCCGTTGCCGGGGAATCGGTGCGCTTAGTTCTATTGCTTTAGTTTATTTTCTTTAGTTGATTTTAATTATTATCAAACACCCAAAAAGATTTTCTTTGTTTCTGTTTTTATTTTTTTTTGTTTATTTTGATTATTTCTTCAATCAGAACTACTTGGGTGTGCCACTTGTGCAGGTCGGCATGGACAGGAATTATCATGATGACCAGTATTATTATGAGCCATGCAGTAACTGTGGCATCACTGGCCACTGGGCACAAGATTGCCCAAGATACAATCAATGTGGTGGTGGTCCTGAGTACCCAAACTATCAGGAAAATTATAATCAAGACTACCACCCGAGCGGACCACCTGAACAAGACAACTATCAATCTGAACTGGATGTCATCCGGTCAGATATGAAGGAGATGGCCAAAGTGGTACAAGCAGTGGTGCAGCAACAGGAGAGCCAGGCAAAATCTCATCAAGCTTTGATAGATCTTGTTTCCCACTTAGCTGGGGTAGTTGCAAGCATCATCAAAGAAGTAGGTAAGCCTTGCAGTGCACATCAATCCTCAGATTCTCAAACCACAAACAGTGCACACCTAAATGATGTAAGTCTTCAACCCTCATCTGATTTTTCTGATGTTGAACATACTCCACCACTGGTAGTAGAGAAAGTGGTGGAGTACAGTGAGTCTGAATCTGATCATAATCAGGATTGAATTTCACAAAATAATCTGAAAAATAAAAATGTGAATAAATCTCTGAAAATTCCATTCCCTTCGGCTTTGCTCCCACCAGTGTTCCCACCAGTGTTAAGTGAACGGGATCCAACACAAGATGAAAGATGGGAGAAATTTGAAAATCATAATATTAATCTACCATTTTTGAAAGAACTTAAAGAAAATCCTGATAGTGTTGAGTGCTTGAAAGGTTTGAGTACCCGTAAACGACGGCACAAATGTCCCGAACAGGTAAAGCTAAGTGTTAGTGTGAATGCTGTGTTTACGGGTACCTTTTCCCCAAAACTCCAAGATCCAGGGACACCTATTATTTCTATACTTATAGGTGAAATTAAACTGGATAGAGCATTGCTGGATCTTGGAGCATCTGTGAGTATAATTCCAGGGAGTCTGTATGATCAACACGATTTTGGTCCATTACAGAGAGTTAACACCACCGTGGTGTTGGCTGATCAGACTCCCGCACATCCTCGAGGGATTGTAAAGGATGTGATTGTGAAGGTAGGAGAGTTTTATTACCCAGTGGATTTCTTGGTGTTGGATTGTGTCAAGAACACAGAGCCAACTATTATTTTGGGTAGACCGTTCTTGGCCACTGCTCAGGCAAATATTAACTGTGCTGAGGGAACGGTAAGGATGAGGTTTGGGGCTCAGAAAATGAGTCTTAAAATATTTTCAAACTTGCAAACCCCGAAAGCTAACAAATGTGAATCACCTGAAAAGGTGAATCACACAGTCGAGAATGCTTGTGTTGTGTTTGACAGGTTAGCTTAGATGAAGAATGGTGAGACTCCAGACAATGGGAAGAAGAGGGTCAGAAAGAGAAGGCGAAAAGGGAAGAAACCGCGAGTTCATGATGTAGATCAAGAACTATTTTCTTTGTTTATGAAGGCTTGGAGAAAATTGGATGATGAGAGGAACTTGAGTGCGGGAAAGGAGGACTGCAAGCATCCCACCCGACCACCATGACCGAAGTAAGGTACACTGCGTCGGGCTGAGGACGTTAAACTTAGCACTCTTAGGAGGTAGCCTAAGGTATGTTTTACATTCATGTCTAGTTAAATGAACTTTGCGGGTGTGTTCAATAGAAACCCTCACGAGACTCAACTCGTCCACTCGGGCTATCGAGGGGTTTAAAAGGCTTGATGCATATGCTAAATGCATCCGTGATTCCTACGAAAGTGAGTTAGGAAATTATTTCTTTGTTTTCTTTGTTTTGTGTGTGAGCCGGCCAAGTGTGGGGAATTTTCATGGGTTGTCAAGTGAGTGTGCGTGTTTTCAAATGAATGCTAGCCCGGTTGTAGAGTTTTAGAGGTGTGTGTTTTTTTTGGTTTATATCGAGTCAGTTTTATGTTGTTATACATTGACTCAGTTTGATGCTTTTGGGTTTGTTTCGAGTTTAATTTTTCCAGGTTTGGATTGATCCACCCGTACTCAGTCTCCATTCGGGTGGTGATGGTTCGAGTTTGATTTTCATGTAAAAGGCAACCCAATAGCAGATTTTGATGGCGATCGCGAAGAAAATGCTATACGATCGTATGAGTTTGGATTGAAGACAGTTACAACTCGTAACTAGCTAAGTGCTTTCCAATTCTTTATATAGTTTATTTTTGCATATTTATTTTCATCGTCTCGCATCCTACATTGGGGGCAATGTAGAGTTTAAGTGTGGGGATGGGAGACTGAGTTTGTATAGAAAAAATATATATATATATAAATTGAAAAATCCATAAAAATTTAAAAATTTTCAAAAATGTCCTTGGATCAGAATTCTTGTAACTAAATGGAAAATGATAGATATAATTGGAAACTTTGCTTGTGTGATTATATTAAATAATAAATAGAAAACGCATTTGATTTGTAATGTTTTGGTAGGCCCAACCGATCTAAAGAGCTTAAATATCCTGATATTGTATCTAGGGTTAATTGACAATTAATTCAGGATGTCTTGTGGGTTCTTATCTTAGGGGCTTCGGCAAGGTTGAAACTGTCATCATAGGGTGATAGGTACCACTATAAGCAAAAATTTATAAGTTTTCAAAATTACTTGGCACACCACTTTCTTTTTATGAAAATAAATCCGAAAATTGGTGACGACCGCAATCCATAATCCATCTTGCATGAGCTTAATTAAACAAAATTGAGAGCTTGAGTTCAGCCTACGTGTTTCCATTCGGGATGGTGACTTGAAGGATACACCCATGGGCGGGACTTAAGTGATCAATATTGGATGACTAAGTTAGGAGTACGTGTTTCCCTTCGGGATGGTGACTTGAAGGATACACCCATGCTCCGAAGCTTATGTACCTCATGGCTTAAGAACTGCAGCCTACGTGTCATATATCGTGTTCCAGCGTGATTGAAACACCACTGGGTTAGGCTCATTCATAAAATAATAATAAAAGCTCAAACACATGCGTCCATCGATCCATAATCCCATAATTTTCAAAAACTCGTAAATTAGTGTTTATAGTGGTGGGAAATCTATAAGGTTTAACCCGTGCCTAAACACGACTTTGAGATGGGATTAGACTAAGTTGTAGCTTCTTGAATGTGTGACCCATAGAGAAACTGTTGCTTGGTAATAAATAGGATAGTAGATCACAGAATCGGGGGCTCAATAGATCGGTGGTTGGGTTTAGTCGGATAGAAATACCAATTGTTACAGTCAATGCGTGATTATGTTTTAATTGTATGAGATTATGAGAGCATGTTTCAATTATGATTCCATTACACAATTCTTTTTCGGGACGCAAAAGAGTAAGTGTGAGGATGTGATAAGCGACCACAGTTTCATGTATTAAAAGGTGTAATATGTTATATTTATGAAATTTGATATGTGGAATACAAAGGTTTTGTGTAGCCATGCATGTGCAGGTGTTGGAAGCTTAAAGTATGATTTTGGAAGATATTAGGCGAGAGATGCGAGATTCGGAAGAGACATGGAGAAAACGGGGCAAAATACAGATCCAGCGTAAGCCTACGCCACCAGCGTAAGCTTACGCCCCATCAGCGTAGGCCTACGTCTGAGCATTTTCTTCACAGCAGCTTCCAGTGCCCCAGCGTAAGCCTACACCACACCAGCGTAAGCTTACGCTGGTTACGTTTTCTGGACGCGAATTTTGGGGAAACAGCCGATTTTTAGGTTTATTTGGGGGTTTCTTCCCCAAATTCGAGCCATCTGTTGCTACACACTCCTAGGGCGATTTTGGATGATTCTAACATCCACTTGAAGATTGAAGATGATCTCCATCACCATGGGCGAGTAATTCACTTGTGGCTTCCTCTAGGCGGACGGTTCATATAGGTTTCATGTTTTGATTCAGTTTATTTATGTTTTTGGATCTATTTAGTTTCTGACAATAACTGAGTAGATTGATGTATTAGTTATGTTAAACAGTTTATTTGAGTGCTTTGAGTTTGCTTGCTTTACGATCTTGTTCGGTTGATGACAAAACCTAGTAGCAGGGTCGGGTGACTAAAGGGGGTAACTTGGCATTCATAAATTGGGTGATTGAATTATACTGGTTTGTGACGGATATGGTTGTATAGGTTGCTGACAACAGCCTGTCTTCAATTACTATTTTAACTGATTTTCCAACACTATGTCTATGTGGTGTCCAATCAAATAACTGAGTTTTGCATAAACCTAGAATCTGAAGTTTGGAGGAGGTTGCATTTTTATTTGATCAGTGTCTTCATTCTAACTATCAAACTAAGCAATTCCACTAACCACTGATTCCTCGTGGATACGATACTCTTCTTACCCTTACTAGTTAAGTGTTTAAGGATTGTTTTTGACCGACCTAACGACATCGATCAACTTGGGCCTAAAAAGTCTAAACCATGAAACCAAACCATTAATAATGGTTCGGTTTGGTTCGGCTTTTAAATTTCAACGATTCGGTTTTGGTTTTCTATGATAAAAAACCGCTACTAACGGTTTGGCTCACGGTTTCACCTGAAAAACGCGAAAACCGGACCTTGAACACCCCTAATATGTAACATCCCAAAAATCTATCTTAAAAATACGGGTTAGTAGGTGACCTGAGTCTGTAGTAAATGAGACAACTGATAAGGCATTCACATAAAACCGGACTCATGGGATTAAGGGACCCGTTTAGCCAAAAAGAGAATGGATTTAGATCAAAACGTGCGGAAAGGAAACTCGGGGATGTAGTAGGGATGGTCGACTAGAGCATTGCCCGACGCGAAAGATGGTGAGGAGGTGGTGGTGCATGGTGGTGTTCGGGTAGAGGTGCACGAGGAAGGAGACAAGGAAGATGGTGGAGACGAGTGGCATGGTGGCGCACGACGTGGAAACCGGCGCAACACTGGTTGGGGATTATCGTTGCATGGGTTGCATGAGAGGGAGAGAACCAGCTCACGTGTGTATATTTTCGTGGGCTGTGCATGCATTGAAACCTGGGTCCGGGTATCGGAGTTCTAAGCGAATCCAGGACGATCCGATTCAGGTGAACTTGTATACTAGGGTTTTAGGAAGGGAAGAAGAGACGAGCACATGAAATTGGGCTGTGGAACTTAATTATTATTATATGTTGTCAACGTACCTTTAGAACATATACTGATCGTGTGATCATACGTTTAATAGGTCCGGGATTCGAGCGTGAACGAGTGAGTTGCAGAGCATGACCGAGGCTCGACATAACCGTTGAGTTTCTATTCCCTTCTTTAATGTTTTTAATGTTTTTGGGCTATCGCACATACCTACATGATGTGTTTTTATTACATTAAATGTGTTACGGGCTTTGGTGTTTTTATTACATTAAATGTGTTACGAGCTTTGGTGTTTAACCTGTCACACCCCGACCGATGGCGGAATCATCGAGGCAGACAATGGAATGATTGTTCATAAGCACATGATGACTAAAATGTTGCATAATTCATTAGTTAAATTTAAAGACAACAAATATCCAAATACAATACATTTCAAATAACCTAGTCTAGTTCAAAATATTGATTTATTTAACTAGGTCCATAGTTCTTAAGTGGAGAAATCTTCGGCAAGCAATCACATATCCAAACCTGAAACATTATTTAAATCAAGTGTCAACTAAAAAGTTGGTGAGTACGTAGGTTTAGTAATTCTGGTAAATAGTAGTGTAAAACGTTTTGCGACTCATTGTTTATTTTGTTAACCATAGCATATACGATGTATCATTTATTTAATCACAATTCAAACCTTGTTTGACGCGCTTGAACATAGCACAACAGCTAAGTCCGGTATGTTTGAATATAGTTATCCACTATATCCGATATGTTTGAATATAACCCAAGGCTATATCCGAGTATGCAGTAATAAACACCCTAACCGGGTGGGCTGGTCAGGCACAATAGATGTATCAATATTACAGTTGGTTGTCTTGTGTTTAAATGTATGTACATCCAAATAATAAGCATATAGTCCATATGTATAACACGTATAAACCATGTGAGTAGCATGAATAATGTTTCATCCCAAAATGTATAAAAATGTAAAATAGGGGCTATGTAACTCACCTTGTAAACGGGTATTTTTCCACGCGTGTAGGTGATAAGGATGTTGTAGTCTAATCACGTTGATACCCTATGTAGATAATTGGGTATTATTGTATACTTATATGTGTGTATTTGTATTTAAATGTATATAGGTTTTAATATTCCTTAATATTTATTTGTATAAAATACGGTAGGAAAAATGATAATGGTTTTGTAAAACTTTAACTTATAAATATATATATATTGTTAAAATATTACATTTTTAATTAAGTAGTTATTAAGTATTTTATAAAAGTTTTTATTTATTTATTTTTTTTGTCATCATTATATATATTCTTTTTTACAAGTTGAAATTATTTTAACAAATTTATAAAAATTTAGTATTTATTATTTTATAAAAATTCTTGTGAATTAAATAGGTATAAAAGAATTTTAATGGTTTCCGAAATAAACGAACGAGTAAACCGACTTGTTTTAGTCTTTATTGTATAAAAAGAATATTTAGATAAGTTAAGATAATTAAATAAAATAAATAAAATGAAAACAGAAGTAAAAAAGATTGGGCCGAAGGCCAACCGGATTAGAACCCGCGACCTATAATTCAAACACACACACGCATAACCAGCCAGGCTACTGCCCATCGCTGGTTATGTGTGTATTGGATAATTTAAATACACAACAGCAAGTCTGGTCGCTGGTCCTCGGTGACCGCCAAACCGTGTCCGAGGACACTGGGTTTGCCCGGTAACTCACGGGCGATTGCCGTGTTTTCGACTGGAATTGCTTACGAGGGATTAATAGAAGACAGTGGAATCGTTTTGAGACTCGAACCTAGTCGCAACGGGTCTGGTCGGCAAGGCTTTGGAACTCGAAAATGTTACAAGTGGGAATCGACTTCTGTGTGGAATTAGCTCCTGAAATCTTGGTCATAGCTTCACTTAGAGGCGACGAAGGTGATGGTGTCCTCAATTTGGAGTGAGAGTGGGTGGAAGGAGGGTAGCGAGCTCGTGTAGGGCCGACTATGGCTATTTATAGCCGAGCTCGATTCCTATGTCAAAACGTGCAATTGGGCACGTCCCGACACTAGTCTGGACGAGACGAAACTAACCAGCTATTCAACACGCGTGGAGGTGGGCTGTCGGGCTCGAATTTGAGCGTGGGTTTCTCGGCCACCAACAGGATCAGACGATCCATATGTTGGGGAGACCAATTGGTCGGGGGGTCTAGTTCGTGTGGGAGAGACGAAGCCAGAGAAGCCTTTAGCGGCTGTCGAGGTGCAGGGAAACAGCCTTGTCGGGCGTCGCCGGAAAGTTCCTTTACCCGCCGGACCAACGAAGGGGGTGACCGGATAAACGATTTGGGAATTGGCAGTTTTAGTCCCTGGAGTTTGGTTTGACTTAAATTAGCCCTTGAAATAAATACGGATGGGTCCTTGTAGTTTAAATTGTCCAGAAATAGCCCCTCAACCGATTTCAGTTTTAAAACCTTCTAGTTTGATTAATTACAAAACAACCCCTAAAGTTTTTATTAAATAAATAAATTTAATTTCTTTTAAATCAATTTAATTTAATATTATATTTTAAATGTTTTTATAAACCTATTTTATTATTATTATTATAAATAATTTTTATAAAAGTTATTTATTTTATTTAAATAGATTATTTTATTAAATATGCAACTTTTAAAATTTAGATTTTTATATATAAAATTTTATATTAGTTTTTAAAACTTATAAAATTTTAATTAATTTAAATTCGTAAAATAAAATACCTATTTGTATAAAACTAAATAAAGCTCTTACACTTTATTAAAATAGAGAATGATTACACGATAATTATGATACAAGTGCGAGAACGAAAAATCCAAAACGTCACAGTCTCCCCATGTTAGAGGAATTTCGCCCCGAAATTCAACTAGTGGAGGCTATGAAATGAGATGCGGATACTTGGTCTTCATTTGGTCTTCACGTTCCCAAGTGAACTCGGGTCCACGTTTAGACTCCCAACAGACCTTGACAATGGGGATGCGGCTACGCTTGAGTTTCTTAACTTCTCGGTCCATGATTTCCACGGGTTTTTCAACAAAGTGCATTTTTTCGTCAATACGCACTTCGTCAAGAGGGATGTGGAGATTCTCGTCGGCTAGACACTTTTTCAAATTTGATACATGAAAGGTTGGATGAACGTTGTTAAGTTCTGAAGGGAGATCGAGTTTGTAGGCCACTTTTCCTACCCTTTCGAGTATCTTGAATGGACCCACATATCGAGGTGCAAGTTTTCCTTTCTTTCCAAATCGGACTACGCTTTTCCAAGGTGAAACCTTTAGAAGAACCATATCTCCAACTTGAAATTCCAAGGGTTTTCGTCGCTTGTTGGCATAGCTCTTTTGCCGACTCCTTGCTACCCGAATGTTGTCACGGATAAGAGAGACTTTATCGGTGGTCTCTTGGATAAGCTCGGGACCGGTGATTTGTGCTTCACCAATTTCGTTCCAACAAATCGGTGAACGACATTTTCGTCCATAAAGAGCCTCAAACGGTGCCATGTTAATACTTGTGTGGTAGCTGTTGTTGTAGGAGAATTCAATCAGTGGTAGGTGAGAATCCCAATTGCCACCAAAGTCAATGACACAAGCTCTAAGCATATCTTCAAGAGTTTGGATTGTTCGCTCGGTTTGTCCATCAGTTTGAGGATGGTAAGCCGTACTTAAATCCAAACGAGTACCAAGCGCTGATTGTAATGATTGCCAAAATCGGGAAGTAAAACGCGAATCACGATCGGAGATGATGTTCAAAGGGATTCCGTGACGACTCACAATTTCATTAATGTAGATCCGAGCCAATTTCTCGACCCGATAGTCCTCACGAATAGGCAAGAAATGAGCAGACTTTGTAAGTCGGTCGATAATAACCCAGATACTATCGTGCCCACTAGAAGTGCGTGGGAGTTTGGTGATGAAGTCCATAGCAAGGTTCTCCCACTTCCACATGGGAATTTCAGGTTGTTCAAGGAGTTCGGAAGGCTTCTGGTGTTCGGCCTTCACTTTAGAACAAATTAAGCATTTTGCCACAAAGAGGGCAATATCCTTTTTCATGCCGGGCCACCAATATTGCTGACGGAGACCTATGTACATCTTATCAGCTCCGGGATGTACCGAATATCGAGTTTTATGGGACTCGTTCATCAAAAATATACGAAGATCGTCGCGATCGGGAACCCAGATACGGTCCAAGTAATGCAATAGACCGTTGGCTTTGGTTTCTTGCAAGAGTTCTACACCACATGCCATCTCTTGATACATGTTTCCCTCGGTAACCGAGGTGTGTTGTGCTTTGAGAATATGGGCTTGGATATAGTTATGAATATAAACACTATGGAGCATGATACGATCTTTACGACTCAAGGCGTCGGCTACAACGTTTGCCTTGCCAGGGTGGTAGCGAATCTCGCAGTCGTAGTCGTTTAGAAGTTCAACCCATCGTCGTTGCCTCATATTAAGCTCTTTTTGATTGAAAATATGCTGGAGACTTTTGTGGTCGGTGAAAACCACACATTTGGTGCCATATAGATAGTGTCCCCAAATTTTCAAGGCGAAAACGACAGCATCAAGCTCGAGATTATGGGTCGTATAGTTCTTCTCATGGACTTTGAGTTGACGTGATGTGTATGCAATTACTTGACCTCGTTGCATAAGAACACAACCAAGACCTTGGTTGGATGCATCACAATAAACGACAAAGTCGTCATTACCACTAGGAAGAGTTGAATAGGAGCATTGCAGAGCTTGTGCTTTAGAGTTTGAAAAGCTTCCTCTTGCTTGGGTCCCCACTCGTAGTGCTTACCTTTGTGAGTCAAGGCAGTGAGCGGGACCGCAATCTTGGAGAAATTTGAGATGAAACGACGATAGTAACCTGCTAGTCCAAGGAATGAACGAATCTCGGTAGGAGTCTTAGGAGTACTCCAATTCTTTACCGCCTCGATCTTTGCCGGGTCCACATGAATTCCCTTATCGTTGACTATGTGTCCCAAAAATTGAACCTCTTTTAGCCAGAATTCACACTTGGAGAACTTGGCGTATAGTTGTTCTTTCTTCAAGAGTTCCAAAATCAAACGAATATGTTGTTCATGTTCCGCTTTCATTTTAGAATAGATGAGAATGTCGTCAATGAAAACGATCACGAACTTGTCCAAATAAGGTTTGCATACACGGTTCATGAGGTCCATGAAGACCGCAGGTGCATTAGTCAAACCGAATGGCATGACCATGAATTCGTAGTGACCGTACCTAGTCCGAAAGGCAGTCTTCGGAATGTCTTCATCAAGAACACGAAGTTGATGGTACCCGGAACGAAGGTCAATCTTGGAGAAACACGTTGAACCTTGAAGCTGATCGAAAAGATCGTCGATACGGGGTAAAGGATAACGGTTCTTAATTGTAAGCTTGTTGAGTTCACGATAATCGATGCACATTCAAAATGATCCGTCCTTTTTCTTTACGAACAACACGGTACCACCCCAAGGTGAATGGCTCGGGCGGATGAATCCTTTGGATGAGAGTTCTTGTAATTGACTTGCTAGCTCTTGCATCTCGGAAGGTGCAAGACGATAGGGGGCTTTTTCCATGGGAGTTGCCCCGGGCACAAGGTCAATACGAAACTCCACTTGTCTAGGGGGAGGAAGACCAGGTAAATCCTCGGGGAATATTTCGAGAAAATCTCGAATGATTGGAATGTCTTGCAATTTCTTACCCTTGTCTTTCGTGTCAACTATGTGGGCCAAGAAGGCAACGTACTTTTTCCGCAAGTACTTTTGTGCCAATGTGCAAGACATGATTTGAAGACCACGACATGGTTTTTCACCGAAAATAACTAACGTGTCGCCCGAAGGGAGAGGTATACGAATACACTTTTCGTAGCAAATAACCTCTGCATGGTGCTTGGATAACCAGTCCATGCCAATTATAATATCGAAACTTCCCAATTGCATTGGAAGGAGATCAACAGAGAATTTGTGATTATTAAGCTCGAGATTGCAGTCGCGGATAACAGAATTTATAGTAATAGATTTTTCGTTTGCTATCTCCACGGAGTAAGAATTGTCAAGTTTCGTTCTTTGTTTAGCAAGTCGAGATTCAAAGGTAAGAGATACAAAACTTCTATCGGCACCGGTATCAAATAAAACGGATGCATAATGATTGTTTACGAGAAACGTACCGTTTATCACGTCGTTGTTTGCTTGAGCCTCATTAGCGTTTATGTTAAACGCTCGTCCTTGAGGACCACTTTGATGATGAAGTTTTGGGCATCGGTCACGGAAATGGTTTGGGTCTCCACATTCGTAACATGCCCGACCATTGAGTGGTGCCGGATAGATTGGGCGGTTGGCTGGAGCAGCTTGATGGACGGGAGGACGAGTACGCAAGTAGTGACTACGTGTCCATATCGCCCGCAGCTTGAACACAATCGGCATGGTAGATTGGCAGGATGATGGTACTTGCAAGTCTGGCATTGGGGATTCGGGCCCAGATAAGTTTTCGGGTTTTGACCCAAGGGGGCCGCTTGAATAGCAGGTACAGCGGGAGTTACGGTTGTGAAGTTTTGACCCTTTCATTTCTTGTTGCGGTTAGAAGACTCGGGTTTTACATCTTTGACGGCCGCAAGAGTAGAAACAACCTTCTTGGAACCCTTTCTTGTTAAGGTTCCGACTTTGACATGGTTGTCGGATAGTGTAGCAGATAGACGGATAGCAGCTTCGAGTGTAGGAGGATTGCTTCCTAGCACAGCATCTTGAATTTGCATAGGCAGGCCGCCTATGTATTTTTCAATTCCCCGAGTAAGGGGAGTTATCATATGAGGCACCAACAGACTTAGCTCTTGGAACCGGGTGGTGTAAGCCAGATTATCCCCGCTGTCTTGGGCAAGATCCCAAAACTCAGTCTCGAGCTTCCTCATTTCATTCCGAGGACAGAATTCATCAGTCATGGCCTTCTTCAGATCATCCCATGATAAGGATGTAGCAACCTCAGCACCACGAGTGCGTTTCTCACCGTTCCACCAGGTGAGGGCTCTCTTTTGAAGTACACTTGTGGCATAGCGAACCCGAAGATTATCGGGACAGTCACTGTTTAGGAATGTGCTTTCCATGCTTTCAAACCATTGAAGTAGGCCGGTAGAACCTTCAGTCCCGAAGAATTTTGTAGGATTGCACGAGTTAAAGTGCTTAAACGTGCATTGAGGCGGGTTGGTACCACCATTCCCTTGGATGTTGTGAGACCCGTCACTGTTGTTATTTTCTTGGGTCATTTGCCCTACCAGCTGGGCAAGAAGAGTAGCAAGATCCGGGTTGGAAGTGCTAGAGTTTGCACGACGAGGAGGCATTCTAACACCATAAGAAAAGACAATGATATTTTAGATAAGATGGATATATACGAGTTATAGCGGGAAATAATGTAAGCAGAAAAACGGGATTCCTCATGACGCGTGCCAGTGCATGTTTATTTATTCTAAGTTGATGGGGGAAACTAAGTCATCTATTTCGGGTAGGACATGATGTTATATAGCATTATTTGCATAATAGGAATTGCCGGGACTTGCATGCACTACAAATCGTCATTACGTGTGCACCCGTAATAATGATTTGCTTTGCATGTTCGTCTACTTCTTCCTATCTTGCTATAACGTCCCCAAATTTTGAGTTTAAGTTTGGATTGTATCCTTGCGAATACATTGACTTATCAACGTTAAATAATTCCCCGAAACTTTCGAAGAGACATGCTTTAGCCTATAGGTAAACACTCACTTCAGGAATTCCCAGGAAAGCATACGGGTCCGTTTATTTGGATTTATACAAAATGATTTCCTAGACAGAAAACCCAATGTACAGGTGTCACCCTTCCAGGTTGCACGTGTCCTTTACTGGTCTCAAGAAATTAAGTCGTTGACGAGATTTTCAAGATTTTGATAGACTCGAGAGTCTATGAGTATAAAATGTGTAGGAATTGTTGCAATTAATACGGATTAGGAAAGAGTATGGATAAGGATTACATAAGTTTGTTTGTCAAATGTGTATGTAAAGTATGTATCATGTATCAAAGCCTTGTATGTATGTGTATAAGTCTCATGTACCAAACTCGGGAAAATTCAAATAATACCTAACTACAAATAATTCACATAGCAATTTATCATTTAGCACATAACATATAAAAGGGAGTCCAAGGGTTATAGTCTAGGTCATTGTGTCTAATAACCTAATTCCCTATAACCATGGCTCTGATACCAATCTGTCACACCCCGACCAATGGCGGAATCATCGAGGCGGACAATGGAATGATTGTTCATAAGCACATGATGACTAAAATGTTGCATAATTCATTAGTTAAATTTAAAGACAACAAAGATCCAAATACAATACATTTCAAATAGCCTAGTCTAGTTCAAAACATTGATTTATTTAACTAGGTCCATAGTTCTTAAGTGGAGAAATCTTCGGCAAGCAATCACATATCCAAACCTGAAACATTATTTAAATCAAGTGTCAACTAAAAAGTTGGTGAGTACGTAGGTTTAGTAATTCTGGTAAATAGTAGTGTAAAACGTTTTGCGACTCATTGTTTATTTTGTTAACCATAGCATATACGATGTATCATTTATTTAATCACAATTCAAACCTTGTTTGACGCGCTTGAACATAGCACAACAGCTAAGTCCGGTATGTTTGAATATAGTTATCCACTATATCCGATATGTTTGAATATAACCCAAGGCTATATCCGAGTATGCAGTAATAAACACCCTAACTGGGTGGGCTGGTCAGGCACAATAGATCTATCAATATTACAGTTGGTTGTCTTGTGTTTAAATGTATGTACATCCAAATAATAAGCATATTGTCCACATGTATAACACGTATAAACAATGTGAGTAACATGAATAATGTTTCACCCCAAAATGTATAAAAATGTAAAATAGGGGCTATGTAACTCACCTTGCAAGCGGGTATTTTTCCACACGTGTAGGTGATAAGGATGTTGTAGTCTAATCACGTTGATACCCTATGTAGATAATTGGGTATTATTGTATGCTTATATGTGTGTATTTGTATTTAAATGTATATAGGTTTTAATATTCCTTAATATTTATTTGTATAAAATACGGTAGGAAAAATGATAATGGTTTTGTAAAACTTTAACTTATAAATATATATATATTGTTAAAATATTACATTTTTAATTAAGTAATTATTAAGTATTTTATAAAAGTTTTTATTTATTTATTTTTTTGTCATCATTATATATATTCTTTTTTACAAGTTGAAATTATTTTAACAAATTTATAAAAATTTAGTATTTATTATTTTATAAAAATTCTTGTGAATTAAATAGGTATAAAAGAATTTTAATGGTTTCCGAAATAAACGAACGAGTAAACCGACTTGTTTTAGTCTTTATTGTATAAAAAGAATATTTAGATAAGTTAAGATAATTAAATAAAATAAATACAATGAAAACAGAAGTAAAAAAGATTGGGCCGAAGGCCAACCAGATTCGAACCCGCGACCTGTAACTCAAACACACACGCATAACCAGCCGGGCTACTGCCCATCGCTGGTTATGTGTGTATTGGATAATTTAAATACACAACAGCAAGTCTGGTCGCTGGTCCTCGGTGACCGCCAAACCGTGTCCGAGGACACTGGGTTTGCCCGGTAACTCACGGGCGATTGCCGTGTTTTCGACTGGAATTGCTTACCAGGGATTAATAGAAGACAGTGGAATCGTTTTGAGACTCGAACCTAGTCGCAACGGGTCTGGTCGGCAAGGCTTTGGAACTCGAAAATGTTACAAGTGGGAATCGACTTCTGTGTGGAATTAGCTCCTGAAATCTTGGTCATAGCTTCACTCAGAGGCGAAGAAGGTGATGGTGTCCTCAATTTGGAGTGAGAGTGGGTGGAAGGAGGGTAGCGAGCTCGTGTAGGGCCGACTATGGCTATTTATAGCCGAGCTCGATTCCTATGTCAAAACGTGCAACTGGGCACGTCCCGATACTAGTCTGGACGAGATGAAACTAACCAGCTATTCAACACGCGTGGAGGTGGGCTGTCGGGCTCGAATTTGAGCGTGGGTTTCTCGGCCACCAACAGGATCAGACGATCCATATGTTGGGGAGACCAATTGGTCGGGGGGTCTAGTTCATGTGGGAGAGACGAAGCCAGAGAAGCCTTTAGCGGCTGTCGAGGTGCAGGGAAACAACCTTGTTGGGCGTCGCCGAAAAGTTCCTTTACCCGCCGGACCAACGAAGGGGGTGACCGGATAAACGATTTGGGAATTGGCAGTTTTAGTCCCTGGAGTTTGGTTTGACTTAAATTAGCCCTTGAAATAAATACGGATGGGTCCTTGTAGTTTAAATTGTCCAGAAACAGCCCCTCAACCGATTTCAGTTTTAAAACCTTCTAGTTTGATTAATTACAAAACAACCCCTAAAGTTTTTATTAAATAAATAAATTTAATTTCTTTTAAATCAATTTAATTTAATATTATATTTTAAATGTTTTTTTATAAACCTATTTTATTATTATTATTATAAATAATTTTATAAAAGTTATTTATCTTATTTAAATAGATTATTTTATTAAATATGCAACTTTTAAAATTTAGATTTTTATATATAAAATTTTATATTAGTTTTTAAAATTTATAAAATTTTAATTAATTTAAATCCGTAAAATAAAATACCTATTTGTATAAAACTAAATAAAGCTCTTACACTTTATTAAAATAGAGAATGATTACACGATAATTATGATACAAGTGCGAGAACGAAAAATCCAAAACGTCACATAACCCAATGAGGTTATGAACTTAAATATTTAATACGGGGCTAAGGGTCTGTGTGTTGTCCTTAGGCTGTGTGGGCAAACGTTATGATGATTTGTGTGTGTCGGGGTATGAATTAGTCGAGATGAGTCGGGATATGAGTTAGACATTTTGGAGTCTATGTAGTATGTGTTATCCTGAGAATATCTGTAGGGTGCATACTAGTTAATGAGTGATGTAATGCTAGTATGCTGCTATGTGTTATGTGCTTGATGCTGTGTGGATTTGTGTCATTGTTCTTGTGACACGGCGGGAAAATGTGTCGTTGTCCTTGTGGCACGACGGGATTGTGGAGGACGAAGTCCTTCGGGAAGTCACCAAGAGTGACAATGTCCGGTAGGAGAGTGATGAGTTTGAGGTGTGTCTAAAGCCCTGACGAGGGTGGTTGTGACAAGGTATGTGTTTGTATGCATTTATGTGTGATTTAATTGTATGCAAGTGTTGATTAATATTCATTCTGTTGTGATGATATTGTTGTGGTGTTGAGCATTATACCGACCGTTGTGTCAGTATGATGATGTCGTGTTTACGACTGTGGTGTTAGTGGACCTTGTGAGAGTCCTTGCTAAGGCTAGTTAGGTCGGTTTCTAGGGGTTGGTTGAGTTAACCGGACTTCGGGTTGATACGTGTGGTAGTTTATTAGTTAGTAATGGAATAAGCTCGAATCACGTCGGTGAGACTTACGGGGTTTTGGGTATGGGGTGAGTCTTCAGGGTAGTCGACCCTTATGGGGATGGGTCGGTAAGGTTGGTTACATACATGTTAATAAACAACAAATCGTTTTGTAAAGGATCGGAATGTCCTGAGTTGACATAAATGATATTTGTGACAAGATGGTTTCTACTTAAATTAAACTATTAGAACTCACTCAGCGTAGCTAACTTTGTATGTACGTTAGACCTTTTTGCATGTGAGTTTTGAGGACAACTTATCTTGGCTTGGGAGTGGTGCTACTCTGGTCGGTGAGCAAGCATTCATACGGTCAGGTTAAGCATGAACAATGAATTCTAAAGATAATTAGTATTTAAGAGTAAGAACTCCGCTGTATGTTTTTTGTAAAAAAACAAGTGTTTTAAAGAGAATACCCGGTGATGAGATCCAACTGTAGGGTGCCTGGCTTGGGGCCTTACACAATACTACTGTATTTTTGTCCTGAAAATCCGCCTTTTGGATTCTTATCTGGATAAGGTTGGGAATCAATACAAACGTATTGATGTGCAAGGGAGCACAATACGACCCTATTGGTGCAAAGATCTTCAACTTTTCTTCTTCTTTGATTTCAACTTCCAACCTTCCGCGATAGCTTTCGAATATCTTCAAATTCCATCCAATAGCCAATGAAACCTACAAATTATATAATTAACCAAAGGAGTATTGATTCAAACAAATTTGCAACAAAAAGTATCCAAAATAGGGGACAACATGTATAATTAGTGACATATCAAACGGGGGAAAAAGTATCCAAAACGGGGGGACAACATGTTCCAAGTTGGTATCACAACTATAGTTTAAGAGATTTAGATACTTGCCCAAGTATTTAGACTTAAACTAGGGCTACCGCAAATTACGAACCTGAAGTAGAGAATAGAGAACATATAGAAGTGAACGAACCGGTAGCTGAACCCCAAATGAAAAATGTAGTAGATACGGCTGTGGCTAAAGCCTTAGATACGCATTTGCCTATCTTGTTGGCAAGCCTAGAGGAAAGTAGAAAGAAAGATAAGACAGAAGAAGTTGTTAAGAATATAGACAACAACGATCTCTACGGATAAGAATCCGACTATTCTTATGAGGTTAGACCAGTGAAGAAAGGAAGGAGGGATGCTCCTATAAAGCATTCAAAGATGGTAGTCATCCAAAATTTGATGGTACAAAGGATGCCACGGTCACTCATAAGTGGATTAGGGAAATTAAATCGGTGATTAAGATTAGTGAATGTAGAGACGATCTTCTTCTTTGATTTCAACTTCCAACCTTCCGCGATAGCTTCCGAATATCTTCAAATTCCATCCAATAGCCAATGAAACCTACAAATTAAATAATTAACCAAAGGAGTATTGATTCAAACAAATTGGCAACAAAAAGTATCCAAAATGGTGGACAACATGTAACAAAAACATGTATAATTAGTGACATATCAAACATATCAAACGAGGGAAAAAAGTATCCAAAACGGGGGACAACATGTTCCAAGTTGGTATCATAACTATAGTTTAAGAGATTTAGATACTTGCCCAAGTATTTAGACTTAAACTAGGGCTACCGCAAATTGCGAACATGAAGTAGAGAATAGAGAACATATAGAAGTGAACGAACCGGTAGTTGAACCCCAAATGCAAAATGCAATAGATACAGCTGTGGCTAAAGCCTTAGAAACGCATTTTTCTATCTTATTGGCAAGCCTAGAGGAAAGTAGAAATAAAGATAAGGCAGAAGAAGTTGTTTAAAATATAGACAACAACGATCTTTATGGATAAGAATCCGACGATTCTTATGAGGTTAGACCAATGAAGAAAGGAAGGAGGGATGCTCCTATAAAGCATTCAAAGATGGTAGTCATCCAAAATTTGATGGTATAAAGGATGCCACGGTCACTCATAAGTGGATTGGGGAAATTGAAGCGGTGATTAAGATTAGTGAATGTAGAGACGATCAGAAGGTGAAATACGCTGGTCACTCATTCGTATCAGAGGCGTTATGTTGGTGGGAAAATCTGGTCATAGCTATGGGTGAGAAGGCTTTCGAACGAATGTCATGGGAGGTGTTGAAGAGATTGCTGATTGAGGATGATTTCATAAGATCAGGTTTTAAATTTATAAATTAAAATGATATTACGTTAACTTAAAACACACACAATAGGTAAGTGTACCTATCGCAGCGTAATATAGTTAGGCAAGAACCAAGTACCAAACCAATGGACACGGTCGAGTTCTAATACTCAACTTTTGTTATCGTTTAGCCGGATTAAATAGTGAGTGGGTTTTGTGTGCTTGTGAAGCAGAAAAGTAAATGACGGTAAAGTAAATAACGTAAAAGTTAAAATGTGCGTGAAGTGTGTAACAGGAACGTAAATAACAGAATAGTAAATAGCAGAAAAGTAAATATGGCGAAAATGATCATATTACGGAATGTATTGCTTCGGAATTCTAATCAGCTTGGTACGTGATAATGTTAAGTTTACTAATTCAGTGGTATGACTACTACAAACTTGTGACCCGGGTCACCGCTAGAGCCTCGTCCTCACTACATTTGATTTGCAAATTATATTCTTTAAAAAGTGGTAGTGCCTCCCATTAGGGACAACATTCACCCTCAACTCATCTAATGGTCATCTTCGGGTTCGTTTAAGACATCAGACTCAAAATGCTTTATATTAAAGTTAAATAGGTGATTATATTTTGCTCACCGGGAGGCGGTGTAACAATGAGACCAAGTATAAAGACGTACCGTTCCCAACATGAGTTCAACAATTCTTGGTCGCATATTAATCTCGCATAAAGACGTACGATCTTAAAAGTATAGACCAAGCCTTGGCTTATCAATCTATGCTCGTATAAAGACGTAGGAGTTTCAAAGGAAGTTTGATTAAAAAGGGTTTTACGATCTTACTCTTTAAAATCAAGACACTCACAAATATAAATACAGATTTAGACAATAATAAAAGCCCATCAAAAGATGGTTTTTGAGAACGAATTAGTTAAAGACATAAACATACCACTTCATTACTAGGTTAAACATTAATATGCACCAAACATCATCTTCACCCTAGCAATACAAAGAAGTTTTAGCCACGAATGGTCATAACGACTAGCGTAATGATGAGTTTTGTAGGCTACCCTATTGTGGAACAAGGAGGAAGAGCCCCTCTACTCTCTACTCTAACTACGAGAATGCTCTCTTCTTGAGTGTTCTTTAGGTCTGGATTGGTGTGTGGAATGAAGAACTCAAGCCTCCTATTTATAGGCCTCAAAATGTGCAATGCACGGTCGTGCAAAGGTCCAGGGAATCAAACAGGGTACAGAGGATACGATACTGAGCCGTAGGAAGCAAGGGACTGCAATGCACGACCGTGCATTGGGATGCACGGCCGAGCATCCCCTTGCTTTCTCCTAGTTTTGTCTTTTAGCTTCCTTGTTGACTTTTGTTGACCAATTTTAACTTCTTGGGGGTCAATGCTCGGGAATGAATCTTTTAGAAGCTTGAATTCTTGGTGTTTTTGGTAGGATTTATCTTGATTTATATTTTCAATACCGAATAATTTGCAATTACAAAATATAAGTGTTTTAAGCACAAATTGCAAGATTAATATTCAATTAGTACCATAATGTGGGATTATTATGCATGTAAAATATGTATAATTGATGACATATCAAGTACAAACATGTGAATAAGAACATCTGGATAGAGAGCAAAGTGGGTGGAAAGGTGATCAAGGTTATAGAACAAGTAATCAGGGAAGTGTTGAATTTCCGAGATACTAAAGAATTCCCATACAGATTAAACTACACCAAAGTATCTAGAATCATTATGACAATAGGTTATAAAGGTGAATTTCTGAGAAGGCAAGTAACAAAAACTCTATTGGGAAAGCAATAGAGGTATCTTGTTCATGTCTTCAGAGATTGCTTAGGACCGAGAACACGAGGGTTTGACCATATAGGCGAAGTTTTCAGTAGAGCCTTGGTGTGTTTCGTAACACATGGAAGATTCAATTTTTCAAGAATTATTTTTTTTGAGGCCACGATAAACAACTTTGTTGGTCCGAGGCAGAACATGAAGTTTATATTGTATATGAGGTTCATTCAAATTATAATCAACCCTCTACTGCCTAATTTACTGAATAATGGAATTGAATTACCCTTAGAACATATGTAGGAGTCTATCTTCAGCAACATGAATTCTATAACAAAAAAGAATAAGTTTAGTGGCAGAGTTACACCTTTATTCCCATACATGCTTGAAGAGAACCCTGATCCAGATTTTGATATTGAAGATGAGATAGATGATCTATTAAGCAGTGGTATTAAAGATCATGATGATGGTGTTGATGATGGTGAAAATGGTGCAGCTAGAGTGAATAAAGAACAAGATCAAGATCAACCAATTAATGATGAAGCTGTTCAAGATAGAGAAGCACTTGTTAGTAATGTTCAAGTTGAATCACAAGTATCACAAATGATATATGAAAGAGTTGAACATGAAAATGTGACTTAAAATGTGAACAAAGAAGTAGAAGATGATGTGGTTATTGAAACAAAATAAGTTCACATGGAAACAGAAGTTACAACTCCAGAGGTAAGAGCAACATAAACTACCAAGAAAAGGAAGGAACCAGAAAAGGACGTGCCTTCTAGACCTCCTCCATCCAAGGGTATCGTATTCACAAGTCCTGAGAAGAAGAGGTTAAAGACAATGTCTAAAAGTGAACCTATTGGCAAAGGCAAGGGCAAAGAGACTTCAGAACCTGCAAGGTCAAAAGCTTTAAAGCGATACAATTTGATTGATAACGAGTTTGCTAATTATGCAACTCAAGAGACATCGAATACAGTTTGCTTGCTAAAGACTCAGATTGCAAATCTATAAAGCAGAGAGGCTATTCGTGCATGAGAAATTAGAGAGCTAACGGCTAACGATTATAAACAACAGGAGCAGATTAATCAACAACAAGAGCAAATTAACCAACTACAATATTTGATGAAAGACTTATTTAAGCATATTGGATTTCAACGTCAACCAAACCCAATCCAACCTTAATCTAATCCAACAGAACCTCAAGTTGACGTAAATCAAGAAGGACCGTGCGGTTCTTTATCTCCACAGAAAGTTCTATCTCCTATTATTGACGCTCACATGTTTAGATCTCAAGAAGATTTTGATGTAGATGCTTTACTGAATTTCCAAGGTGAAGGCATGGAAGTACCTGAAAGACAAGATAAAGATCTAGAAGAGAAAGAGAAGGAGAATGAGGAAGAAGAAAAGATGAACAACTTGTGGTAACTAGTGAAAAGAAGTACGATGCCAAACCATCTGATAATGATGAAAACAATAGTGGTGGTTTAGGGAATATTGATGCTGGTTTGAATGATCCTGAATCTGATGCTGAAGGCCCAACAGACAAAGATTACACCAAGTATGAATATGAGCATAAACAATCTTATGTCGAAGGTGATGGGCTTGTTATTGGAAAGTTTGACAATCTAGTCGATGAAAGAAATAATTTTGACATTCTAGCTGAGTCAAGTGAACAATATCAGTCTGAACCTGCACATAAAACTAGTGAAGTTGATAAGAGGGCATGGTGAAAGAAGAATGAAAAGCTATCTATTGTGGAGAAGATTAATTAGAAAATCAGAAGCCCTAAGAAAGCAATTGGTCGGATTCTAGGATGGAAGTATGATAGTAACAAGAAGATGTTTGTGGTGAAAAGGGTTGAGGGTGAAATATAGTATTTTGAATCAAGTCACAAGCTCGAAAGTCTTCCAAGGTGGGACATTCGATATTTAAGTCATCTTAACTTAATCAACCCTACCAAGGATAGTTATGCTACCAACTTTGAGATCTTCCTTCGAGAACAATGCAGTCAAGACAGATTCACAAGCTTTCTACCCCAAATTTTGAAATGTATAAAGTCAAGGAGGTGAAGCCTACTAACACAGTCACTACAGTGTATATACATTCAAGGAATGAAAGCTTCATCAAGGATTTTGATCGTTGGTATTATGATAGCTAGACTCATGAAGCTGTTATACTACAATGAGATCATCCATAGTTTAAGATTTTTGATAAAGAATTTTAGATTCTATACTACAACACAATATAGTGTGATGTCGGTGCTATGATTAAAGCTGAGGCTAAGTTGTACATGCGCTTTGTCGCTCGATGTCTCTCCATGCGTTAAGAAGAAAAGATTTTGAAGACAAGATTGCAGGAACTTGAAGCTAAACAAGTCAAGGTCGAAGACAAGATAGCAACTAGCAAGGAGTGAATGTTTGGTGTTCAATTGACTAGGGGGAGATTGTTGGAACCTAATAGTCCATCAAAACCAATATGTTCAAGTTTATATTTTGTACAAGGCGATAGTTTTCGGTCGAAGACAATTTCGACATTTTCAGTCTAAAACGTTTTTGGACGAAGTAGATTTCGGACAAAAACTTTACCTATATATAGTTTTATGTTTTGAACTTGTATTAAGTCCTTTGTCATTCTTGTAATTAGTAGCTCATAAGTGATTAGTCTGATTGTGTGGTTATTAGAACATTGTTCATATTGTAATTAACAAAAGTTAATACAAGAAGTGTTTATTGATTGTTTTATCTCGTTTTCATGGTGTATTATACGTTTTTCATGGTTTAATCCGTTGGTTTGATCTCTAGATCAATTTGAATTGTATTCTGCCTTCCCAAATCTGATTTGCTGAGTTAGAAGCTTGATTTGAGCCGACCAGAGGTGTTCACAATGCTTAGTTTTGGGGTTTTCTAGCAAGATTCAAGTTTCTACAAGTTTCACATTTTCAAGACTCAAAAGTCTTCAATTTGCAACAAAATTCGCCTAATTGTTGAAGATTTATGATATAAAGTGATGAGGAATCAATTTGGGATCAATTTGAGGGTTTGAAGGGTTGTGTGATTCCCTACGATCTGCTGATATTCAAGGATAATGTCTTCAATAACTCTCTGAATTGGCGGAATCAATCCAGAAATCCAAGTCACACCGAAATGATCAAATCGAAGATGAACAAGAAGGATAGAATCAATCACACAAGATGCATACAATCATGATGATCATCTTCATTAATCCAACAATGTGGTAAGAAAGTAACAACAAAAACACACAACAATACTCTCTGATAGATTTGAAAATCAATAATACAAATGAGCATCGTTACTTGAAATACAAAAGACAAGACTATTTATACCAAAGAGTTTCGATCAAATTCTTCTGATCGAAAGTTGTTTTCGACCAAAAACACTTTCCGACCGAAAACATAAAGTTTTCGACCGAAAACTCTAAAGTTGTACAAATCTAAACCTAACTGATTTCTATGGACTACTAGGTTCCAACAATCTCCCCCTAGTCCATAGAACATCAATTCTTCACATGTTGTCTTTTGTAGGCTTGGTTTTGGCTTTAACATTCAGCTTCTTAGCATCCAGAGCAGCAAGTCTCTTCTTGATCACTTCAGCTTCATGTCTTCTTGACAAACATTGAGCCACAACTCTCATATACAAATTTTCCTCAGCTTTAATCTTCGTGCTCATATCACACCTGATAGGATTCTTGTACAAAGTCTTCAGATCTTCATCAGAAAAACTAAACAAATCAACTAGATCAAAGACTCTGAATTCTGGTGACTTATCCTTCACGATCATAGCTTCATGTGTTTTGCTGTCATACATCCACTTTTTAAAGGTTTTGATGAACGTCTATTTTTTTGCTGGAATGTATACAGTAGAAACTGTATCTGCTGGCTTCACTATATACCTGAATCTGCTTTTATCATTCTTGTATTTTCTCTTCAACTGTTGGCATCCAGGTACTTGTGGCTTGAAATTCTCAAATTTCTCTTTACTACATTCTTTCTTCAAGTACTCTTCAAAGTATTGTTTGAAGGATTGATCATCTTCAAGTGACTCAGCTCTCTAATATCCCAATATGGCAAAGATTTCATCTTTGAGCTTCGATCAAAATATTAGATATTTCCTTCTCCTCTTTTAACCACATACATCTTCTTATTATCATCATACATCTAAGCCAGAATTTCTCCAGTCAATGCTTGTTCTGGACTCTTGATTGTTTGTGTAAGCCTTTCAACAATGGATGGCTTTTCAGTCACTGTCTACCAAGAGGTCTTGTCTATCTTTGTAGCTTTTGACTTTTCAACTTATGTTTCAATATCTTCAGGAACTGTAAATGGTTCTCGTTCATCAACCAGTTTATCCATCTTCCCAATTACCGATCCATCTTCTTCTACATAGGTTTGCTGTTGTTCATATTTTTATTTCTTATATTCAGTGTTGGTCTGATTATCTCGTTCAATATCTTCAGTCGTTCTGTCATTTCCACCAACACCTCCAGCACCACCACTGTTGTTATCATCATCTGAAGAATCATTATCATTTCTCATTTCACTAGTAATCACCACTTCTTCATTATCTTCTTCTTCTTCTTCTTCTTCCTTCTCTGTTTCTTCTTGATTTTCATCAGTTCTTTCTAAACTTTCACCTTCGTCATTAAGAAGCATATCAACATCAAATAAAGTGTTGTCTTCATACATATTTGCTTCAAAGACTGGAGTTTGAACTTGTCTACTTGTAGAAGGAATTGGTTTAGTGGCTGCCGGACTATGTACATCTTCAATATTTTCTTCTTGATTAGTGACGATTGGAGCACCAATCTGAGCTATCAAATCTTGAACAATCCTATTAAGTTGATCAATTTGCTGCTGTTGCTTTACAAGTAAACCCTTCTGTTTGTTGCTTTCTGTTTTCAATTCTCTTATCTCTCTTGTATTTGCAGCTTCTCTGCTTTGTAGATTGGAGATTTGAGTTTTCAGCTGACTAACTACGTCTGCAGTTTCTCTTGTAGCATAATTCAAAAACTCGTCGTCAACCAAACCATAATTCTTTGATTTCTTAGACTTTTGCTTCTCTGGAACTTCTTTTGCCTTGCCTTTGCCTTTATCAAGTGCAATGGTTGTTGTTTTTTTTCTTTTTTCTTTGTTCTGGATCTGTAAACATGATACCCTTAGACGAAGGAGGGCTAGAAGGTACGGTTTTTGACTTTTCAGGCTCTTTCCTCTTCTTTGATGGGGTTGTTGCTGTTAACTGTTCATCATGAACTTCCAACACTTCAGTATTTACACTTAAAATATCTTCAGTTTCAGCTATGAATTCTTCTGTATGACTTAACAACGGTTCTGTAAGCTCTTCATTCACCTCAGGAATTCTGTTATCTTCAAAAATCAAGTCATGTGCTTCATACTCACCCATATGTGTATCAACCCTCGGTTCTTCAACTTGAACTTGAACTTCGTGCTGAATTTCTGGTATCACATTTCTTTGACCACCATCATGACCTTGATCGTCATCATTTCCCTGATCATCATTATTACTTTGATCATTTTCATCATTATCACTATCAACTCCATCTTCTATGTCTTCAGCCATTAAGTTATCTATTTCATCTCCAAGATTAAAATATGGATCAGGATTCTCTTCAAGCATATTTGGAAATAAAGGTGTTACAGTTCCACTAAACTTGCTTGTCTTTCTGACATTATTCATACTGCTGAAGATTACTTCTTGCATTGTCTCTAACGACAGTTCAACACCTTCAATTTCTAGATTAGGTAGAGGTGTATTGATGATCATCTGTACAAATCTTGGATACATCAAAAACTTGTAATTCTGTCTTGGTCCCACAAAATTGCCGATCATTGCTTCAAAGATCATTCTTGAAAAGTTAAATCTTCTATGAGTTGCCAAACAAACTAATGCCCTGCTAAAAACTTCACCAATCTGGTCAAAACCAGACGTTCTTGGACTCAAGCAATGAATTAGAACATTAACCAGATATCTCCACTGTTTCCCAAACATGGTCTTTGTGACTTGTCTTCTTAAGAAAGTTTCTTCATACCCCATGGTCATAATGATTCCAGATACTGCGATGTGATTGATCTTGTAAGAAAAGTCTGCTGCATCTCTAAAGTTTAATACTTCTCTTATCACCTGTTCAGTAACTTTAATCTTGTTTCCTCCAAATGAACTTTCAATCAAAATCTCTTTATTCACATGCTTGTATTCTACATTATCCCAAAACTCCCTCACGTGTTTTTCAAACACACGTACTTGTATAGATATAGCTGTATTAATTCTTGAGTTTGCTAAAAATCTAACAATCTCTTCATATCCACGTGCCTTCTTTGTATTTGTAGTTAAACAAGCACAGATGTTGTGCTTAGGTTCAAACTTTAACCTGTTCATATATGTAAAGAAAAAAAACAACAAGTTAGAAAATTTCTGAAAAAATTCTTAACTTTTGACATTTCGATCGAAAACTCCCTTATTTATATAACTTTTTCGATCGAAAACTTTCAAAACCCCTTTTATCAGACAAGATAAAATCCCACATCTTTGAACTTTTCAATCGAAAACTCTATCAACACTTCAACATTTCGATCGAAAACTCTTAAACACATGACCAGATATTTAAATCAAATTTTGAACTTTACGACCGAAAACTCTTTATCAGTATAATCAACTTTTCAATCGAAAACTCTGAGTTAACCTTTTTTTTTATCAAAAACTTGGAATTTTATCAACTTTCAACTTTTTGATCGAAAACTTTTCTTATTACTACCAATAACCAATCATGACTTTTCGATCGAAAACTTTAATTTTACAAAAAAAGTTTCAAGCACCGACTTTTCGATCGAAAACATTTTTTGGTCGAAAACACATTTCGGACAAATCAGAATTAACTCTTCATTTCCATCCGAAACACTTTTCAGACCATTCATTAGACTCTTCGATCCATTCAACCTAGTTTTCGGGCAATTCAAAAAATTAAACATTCAAACTAAAACTAAGGCTTTGGATCTAACCTATCAACCTCTACGAATCACGAGAACACACCTGGATGATCGAAATCAACCGATGAACACGATGACGTCACAATCGAACACTTTTTCGCACAAAATCTCAACACTTGTAAAACATGAAGAATCTTGAAACGGCACAGTTGAGAGAAAACAAAAGTGGGAAAAAGATTTTCAATCAAAAAATTTTAATATATAGATTTTTCAAGTTTGACCGAAAACTTCGATTGTAACTTTTCGATCGAAAACTTTTTTAGATGATACTTTTTCGGTCAAGAGATTTCGACCGAAAACTCCAAACTTATTGAATTTTGAAAATTTTCAAATCAACTTTATTTTATTTTGTTATATATATATATTTTATTTAAGTCCATTTTGACATCAGTAAGACATGTTTCAATTTTTAATAATTTTCACAATCAATCATAACCAGATAAGAATACACACTTGCACACTAATTTTTATCAAAAATGATTTATTATTCTTCTTCAAACACAGAAAACAGATAAACACCTAACAAAACAAATAGTTATTCATTTATTCCTACTATTTTCTTTTGATGAACTGAACTGACATAGGATCATAAATGTACACTGTCTTAACTACACTGCATATCAAATCAGGATGTAAACAGTTCAACCTTGATTGCCAGTATATTTTAAACTCAAATATCATATTTCAGCAGATATTGTGTGACATTTAAGGTAAGATTTATCAATACAAAGTGTATCCAAACATCGAGATGAATTAAACTAATATGCAACAAAAAGTTTCACCAAAACATAATCCAATCACCAGCATGAGGGTAGCATTTTTAGCATAGAAAAATAATCCAAATGGATTTGATGAGAATCTTTTTGATTCTTATATCTTGGTTTCTGATGGAATGAACACTGAATCAATTTGATTCATATGAGATATAACATATAGTGATGAACTTTTGGAATTAGATTTGATTCGGGTATACGGATATCCATAGAGTATTGGATATGTCAATTGAAATCACGAATGATTCAAAGGGAGAAACAGACTGACTTTCTGGTTTCCATCCGAGATTTTCACCAGAACCATCAGCTGTATAAAGATGTTCAACTCTAAATCGTATATTTGGCGGGTATAGTCAATAGAGTAAACAAATTGTGCTAAAAACCCATCAAAATCTTGGTCTCATGGTATGAATGGATTCACATAGCATTCGAAGAATGAAAGTACCGATATTCGATGAGGATAACACTAAGATTGCAATTTAGTTAATCACACAAATATCGCCTAATTTACATATGCAGAGCCTACCAGCATATCAAACATTCTAACCGATGTCACCATAATATCCAATTCATGCATAAGCTAAGCACACACTTATACTACCATTTCCTATTTATACGTCAATCAGACACACTTATTATTATTTTTCAGTTTTTCACACAGATCAAATACACACTACATATTTAGTTTTTATTTTTCTTTTTCTTTTATTCTCCCCTTAAAATTGTGATTTAACTTTATTTACTATTTATACCACTTATGAGAACAAACATATTTGACACAAACATGTAGTAAACTAACACCCATATAAAGCATACACAACACAATTTTAACACATAAAAGAAAATCTTTTTGAGGTGTTTCAGTTCAAAAATGGACATTTTTTTATTACTTTTTTTATTTATGACTTTTTATATATATTTTTAAAAAGAAATCATCCCCAACATCTCAACCAAAGAGTTAAACCGATCAGTTGAAAAGAGTTTTGTAAAAATATTGGCTTTTTGCTCTAGGGTATCGACATGGGCCACTTTAATCAACCCATTCTCAAAACAACCACAAATGAAATGTAACCTGATCGCAATGTGCTTTGTTTTGGAATACTGAATGGGATTTTTTACTATTTCGAGCACTGCCTCGTTGGCACAATAAATCAGAGTTTCCAGGAAATTCACTCCAAAATCTAGAATTTGATATTTAATTCATATACCTTGTGAACAACAGCTCGAGGCAGCAGTATACTCAGCTTCAGCAGTTGATGTGGATACATTCGTTTGTTTCTTACAATGCCAAGACACCAGTCTCTCCCCCAAAAATTGACATCCACCTGAAGTTGACTTACTGTCCAAGTTACAACCTCCATAATCGCTGTCAGAGTAAGCAAAGAAATTAAATTCAGAATCAGAAGGATACCATAAACCTAAATTTACTCGACCCTTAAGATATCGAAATATTCGTTTAACAGCTGATTCATGAGATTATTTTGGAGCTGCCTGATATCTGGCACAGGAGCAAACAGCAAACATGATATCCGGTAGGCTTGCAGTCAGATACATCAAAGAGACAATCATTGACCGATACATCTTTTATTTAACTTTAACTCCAGACAAATCCACAGTGAGAGGTTCATGGGGTGCAATTGATGTTGAAGCTGATTTGCAATCATTCATCTTGAATTGTGTTAGAATATCTTTCACATATTTAGCCTGATAGATAAGAATCCCAGATTCAAACTGTTCAACTTGTAACCCCATAAAGAACTGCATTTTTCCCATCAAGCTCACTTCGAATTTTAATTTCATGACTTCTTCAAATTCTTTGTAAAGAGCTTTATTTGTTGACCCATAGATAATATCATCGACATAAACTTGTACAATTAACTAACCAGCATCATATTTCTCCAAGAATAAGGTCTTGTCAATTAATCCACGAACGAAGCCATTCGATGTAAGATGTGTTTACAAGGTTTCATACCACGCACGAGGCGCTTGATGTAACTCGTACAGTGCTTTATCAAGCTTATACACCTGAAATGGATGAGCTGGATCTTCAAAACCCGGTGGTTGATTCACGTAAACCTCTTCCTTTACCACCCCATATAGAAAAGTTGTTTTTACATCCATTTGATATACAATGAACTTCTTGTACGATGCATAAGCCAAAAAGATACGTATGGCTTCAATTCGTGCAACAGGAGCAAAGACATCATCATAATCCAGTCCTTCCTCTTGATAAAAACCTTGTACAACCAGACGTGCTTTGTTACGAACTACAATCCCATGATCATCCTTTTTGTTTCTGAAGACCCACTTCGTTCCAATTGGATATTTTCCCTCAGGTAAGTCCACAAGATGCCACACGCTTAACTTCTTAAACTAAAGGAGTTCTTCTTGCATAGCTTCAATCCAACTTGGATCTTGTAAAGCAACAGTAACATTCTTTGGTTCCTATTGAGATAAGAAGCATGAGTACAAACATACATTAATATTTCCAGCTTGACTTCTTGTCTTAACTCCATCCTCAAGAGATCCAATAATATTCTCAACTAGATGAGTAGAATGAATTCAATGATTTGGAATAGGTTTTACTTCCACAGACTCTGCCATATTTGAATCATTCAATTCAGGTACTTGATCATTTGAATCTTCAACATTTGAAGAACTTGTTTGAATTACATCCTCAATCTAATCATTTACAGTATCCAACTGAACTTCATTAACTACTGGTTCATCATCAGTACTTGGAACTTCTTGTACTTCAGAATCAACATTAGTGACAGAATTATCAACAAGATCTTCTTGTGTTTGAGTTGATGTAGTAACATTTTCAGACATCTCATTTTGAATCATCACATTCCGTGGTCCAACCAAAAACTTTCCAACAGATAGATCACTGCTTGTAGAAGGCTCAGTTACAGTACTCGAAGTACTTGCTTCATTAGAATCCATTTGAACTTGCTGATCAAAGGTCTTGAAGATTACTTCAGCATCAAAGAACCAGTCAGGTCCATATTGATCTGAAGGAGTATTTAGTTCTTGCCACTCCACATAGTAAGATTCATGAACAATTTTGGTTCTCTTGTTGTACACTCTATAAGCTTTCTGATATGAAGAATAACCCAAGAATAGCATTCATCACCAACAGCTGCGAATTTTGGCAATGAATCTTGTGTATTTAACAGTGTACAAGAACAACCAAATGCTCTGAAGAACTTGATGTACGACTTTCGTTTATAGAATAGTTCATATGAAGTCTTTGTAAGTTACTTCACCATAAGTACTCTATTCAAACCATAGCATGCCGTGTTTACTGCTTCAGCCTAGAAAATAATAGGCAACTTTGAATCGACAAGCATTGTTCGAGCAACTTCACTCCATTCTATTGTGGTGTTCTTGCAACACTATACTGATGTGTTATTCCTTTTTCTCCACAAAATGAATTTATCAGTTTATTTTTAAATTATGTTCCATTGTCACTGCGAATGATTGAAACTTTGCTATCACAGATGTTTTCTATTCTTTTGACAAAATCAATGATTGTTTAAGGTGTCTCATCCTTTGTTTCAAGGAAAAAAACCCATGAAAATCTTGAAAAGTCATGTGTGATAACAAGACAATATGACTTTTTCGTAATGCTTTTAACTCGAACTGAACCGAACAAATCCATATGTATGAGAAATACAGGTCTAGTAAAAGTTGTTATGGTTTTTCTTGGATGGGAATTCTTGTGCTGTTTTCCCTTTGCCATGACATGCAATTTTTTTCAATTATGAACTCTTTCTTTGGCAATCCTCGCACCAAATCTTTATGCACCAAGTTATTCATGTTCTTCAAATTCACATGACCCATTCTTCGATGCCACAAATAAGATTCTGAACTAATCGCTTTTGATAACAATCATGAGACATTTACCGGTGTAGTATGATCATTCATGTCAACCACATATGTGTTGAGCTTCCTTGGAGAACGTATCAGAATAATTTCTTCTGGAATAACCAGTCCAGGCTTTAAGAACAAACACTCATTTGCAGTAAAATGGACTGGTATGTCTTTATCACAAACTTGAGAAACACTTAGTAAGTTGAATTCAATTGAGACACAAAATTTACTTTCTCTAATGTTATGAGATCATTCGACACTGTTCCTTGACCGGTAATTTTTCCACCCTTTTTATCTCCAGCAAACACAACAAAACCACCATCAAAAGCTCGAAAGTTTTCTAGAATTTCTCTTTGTCCAGTCATATGCCTTAAGCAACCACTATCAACATGCCAAGCATTATTAATAGTCCTCTCGGTTAAACTCTGCACATTCAAGACAAATTTAATGAGAAACAGGTACCCGGATCTTCTTTGACCCGGACTGACTTTGACCTTTTACAATCTTAGTCACAACGACTTGTTCTTTCAAGTTAATATTCTTCTTTGTTCCAACCATTTGTGAAGACTGTTCATTTTTAACTTTCCAAACATAACCAACATTTTTCACATATTTCTTAGTCATTTTTTCTTTAGCAAAATAGATTGGTTGGTTAAGTTTATTCACATATTGTGAACCTTTTGGGACACATGTATCCTCAAAATTTGGTAGCACATAATCACGAAAAACATTTGAATATAAAGCATGACAATTTCTAGAAAGCAAGTAATCACGACTGTATCATTGTGTCAGTCCGGACTCTGACACACTGTCGTTCTCAGACACTTTCTTGAAATGCTGAGTAACTTTGCACTTAACTTTCTCTTTGTTCTTTGTAAACCTTGACTCTCTAGAATTGTGTTTGCAATTTCTCGCAAAGTGACCAACTTGACCACGCACAAAGCAATTGTAGCTCTTAGGCTTTGACTTTGAACACTCGCCTACTTCACTCTTTAGGCCATAGCCTTTCTTTCTTAATTTTCCTTTGCTTTGAACATGCTTATCTTTGACATCAATGAACTGGTCTTTGACATCAATGGATTTGCCTTTGACACACCAAGATTTTCTTTAGACAGTTGTTGGTACACTCACTTTAACTTTGAAAACTTAATTGCCCTCTGTCTCACTGGTAAGAATATGATTCTCTGGTGCTATGACATCATTTTTCTTTGGTCTCTCACTTGACAAATCATACTCTTGAATCAAAGGATTTCCAAACTCATCTAAGACCACATCACCAACTTGACTTGAGACTTTATGAAGGGGGACATAATCTCTAGCTGTATACACCACTTTATCAAAGAAAGTGGATGTTGATGATACTTCAGACACGCAATCAAAATCATCACAAACATTAGTAGAACATGCTGAAACATGAGAAGCATCAGAATCAGAATCAGAAACTTGAACATTGTTTACATCAACATTAACATTAGAAACTGAAACAAATTTATTTAGATTACAGTCAACATTTAGGTACTGTTTGCAGTCCCTAATAAACTCCCTAGTGCACTGTTTATTGAAAGCTGAAAAACTTTTCACTCCCTCAAGTTCATTATCATCATCCACACACCCTGAGTTTATATCTGCACTTATATACATATCATGAAAGTTAGAGTTACCCACATTCATCAACTCATTTGATTCATGCGTTCCAGGAAATGGTATAAAGTTATCAGGATGTGGAACTTTATTGTAACCCAACCCGTCTTTGATGTAAACAGTTCTCTGTTTACTCACACATTCATCAAAGACATTTTGTGCATCTTCCAGTTTGCAACAATCACCCTTTCTTTTATTAACTCAATTTCAGATTTGACAAGTTTTTCTGAAAGATCTTTAATTAAAACGTCCTTTTTATCCAAATATTCTTTAAATGTTACATTATCTTTCAACAATGCTTTAATTTTCCTTGTAAAATTTACTTCATTTTGTTTCAATTATTTAGCAAGTAGAAACGTGTTTGCTGCATGATAATTCTGCATTCGTTCTACACACAATGAGGAACATATGTCAAATTCATTATGAGAATTTACCTCACTCTCAGATGAAGTTTCATCAGAATCAACAGCTTTGCCCTTTCCTTTAGAATCTGTTTTGAGCGCACAATCACTGGCAAACTCAGCAGGTTTCTTTGAATCTTCAATTTTAGCCATCAAGGATTCATCTAGTTCATCCTTAGCATCCTCGATCTCATCTTCCCATTCACAATTGCTGAGCTGTTTGGACATGAGTGCAGTTGGAGCCTTCTTTGATTTGTCACTCTCATCAATCATATCTACTAGCTTGACTCCACTTCCCTCAACCTACTTTTTCTTGTCCTTGGTATACTCACGAGCGAAGTGACCAAGTTGTTGACAGTTGTACCACCGAAGTTTTGCTTTGTCAAAACCAACCTTTTTCCCAAACTAAAGCTTGTCCTTCCTAACCTTTCGCAGATACTTTTTAGCCCTTACAGCTATCATGGCCATCTGCCATTGCAACTCCATATATTCCAAGTCATTAGGATTGTGACAATTCGGACTTTTAGGATTAACCCCGTTAGCAAATCCAGTTAAGTCCTAACTCAGTTAACTTAAATTCAAACTCCAGGGATTATTTACGGCATTTTATAAACTTAAACATCAAGGTCTAATTGTGTAAATTAGTCAAAACTCTATTATGTTGACTTTTGAAAATCAACTAACCGTGTACTTATGTAACGTCCCAAAAATGGCAAATAAGTAAATAATAAAGCGATAGAGATTTAATCGTCAAAAATGAAAGAAAATGGATGGGCTTGGGCTCGGCTCCAACGGGCCGAGGGAAGCCCAAGTATATAAGGGTCGAGGCAGGCTTAGACTCTCATTTTTTCACTAACACTTGCAATCTAGAGAGAGAAAGGAGAGCTCGGGTCTAGAGAGAGAAAGTAGACGGATCAACCCGAAATTGAAGGAGCACGTTACTACTGAGCTCGTGAGCAAAACCTCCGAATCAGAATTCCAATCCAGGTAGCGATTCGACCCTAAACTGAGTTTTTGTTCGTTTTGGGGTTTTTTGGGTTTTAGCTAAATAGGAGACGTTTTTATGGATGAAACTTGAAAATAAGCTTAGAACTAGCATCTAGAATGAAAACCGCACCTTTTGATCAAAGAAAATTATAAGATTGGCATGATAAGGTTAGCATGCAAGAATTTCGGACATGTTCAGTACTTATCAAGTACGCAAGAAGGATGTCCTGCGTACTTATCAAGTACGCATGAGGAAGATCCAACGTACTTATCAAGTACGCAGGAGGAAGATCTTGCGTGCTTATCAAGTACGCAAGAAGAATGTTCTGCGCACTTGTCAAGTACGCATGATCCAGGCCTGCGCAATTGCTAAGTGCGCAGGCATCAGGCAAGATAGTGAAGTCAGTAGGATCGCCTAATTCAGTATGATTAAACCGTTAGAGTCAGGATTGGGTCTGATGTGTATTTAACTACCTAATTCAGATCGTACGTGGAGTTGTTGGACCTTTGTTTAGGACAACCAAGACTAGCTTATCAGGTGAGTTCTATGTGCCCCCTTCTATGTTATGTGCAAATCATTTTAACTGTTTTGGGGCTGAAGTGTATACACTAAATGAATAAATGCTATGAATGTCAATGTGATCATACGTGGTATACAAATATATATGTATATATACTTATATATGAAAGTGAATTATGAATAAAGAATGAAACGTATGATTATAAAGAATGAATGAAAGAAGGACATAACGTAAATGAATGAAATCTTGCTTTATATTATATATATTGCATGTGAATGTATGTAAACGTTATGAACACTTCTATGACAACGAATACTTCGGTAGACGGACGACCACGTGACGATTTTGCAACCGGGACAAAAACGTTCCTTCGCAAGCTAGGACGTATAAAAAGGCACTCATGGACGGTCGAAGCAAATGCCTTAACTCATGTAGAACGGTTGCATACATAATGGTCGCGTGGGAAACGGATGCCCTAGGGCAGACACACAAAATGACGGACTACGACGGTAGGACGGTTTAAGAGCGGACGGACAAAGGTTGCCGGACGGATTTATGTTTCGACAGACGGTTTTCTAGAGCCGGATGGTTTATGAAAAGGGCTACGACAGTAGTTCTCACTGCGTTGTCTTTGTGACATTCGCGACAAGTATGACGGGTTGATCACCCCTATGTGTATGGCATATAAATGTTCTCCCCAAGTAAGTATGTATGTACATATGTATATACTCAATATGAATGTTATGTGAGAACAGTAAAGAAAAGAATATGTAAAAGCTCGAATGTTAAGTATATTATATATATATATATATAATACTCATGATAAGATAAATATTGTGTATGATTGTCTTTAAACTAGAACTCACCAGCGTTAGCTGACTTTTAGTATACATTTCAGGTAAAGGAAGAAAGGGTCGTGCGATGGCGTGAAGGTTACCCGGCACGAGACTGGCATCCCACTTTAGTATATGTGTTAAGACAATGTTATGTTTTTAATTGTTAAGACTTCCGCTGTCATGTTATGTCATGTTATGTCATGTTATGTAATGATTGAATTCGAATGTGTTAAATTTAAGTTCAGTAATTACGACTATGTTTATGAGTAAATCCAACAAGTGAGGTTACCCGCAAAGGGGCCTTACAAGTTGGTATCAGAGCAATAGTTTGAGAGATTCAGACATCCCTAAATGTCTGGACTCAAACTGATTATGGGACTAACGCACGGATGTCAGTATGGGTAACCAACACCAACGCCCGCACGGTAAGTAAGTACTAAAGTTAATGCACTTGGATAAGAATAGATACCTTAACTTAGGACAAATACATGTCAATGTCACAACCGATTTGAAGAGTTTTGAACCCGAAAAGAAATGTAAATTAGTAATCACAAACCGGTCACTGTAATTAAAAATTTACCTTGCTCGTACTGTTCCTAACTATGATCTGATGAAATGACATTGATGTATTCCCTTTATAACTATCAGGAAACTAGGAACTATGGCTGGTGGAGGAAGAACAGGACGCCGAGGCGGTCGCACTGGCCGAGTCGGTAGACCTCCATTGAATCAAAGACATGAAGAGGAAGAGAGTGTGCACGCAGAACACACTGAGAGTGTGCACGAAACAGAGGTGGCCCCAACTAGGGACGATAATGAAGGGCCTTTACTGTTAGAACCAGATGTCAGTGATGCTATTTCCCGCGAAGTGGTACTCACTCTGAAGAAAGTATTGCCTGATCTACTATCCAAGGCACTAAAGAAAAGTAGAGAGGAGGATGAAGGAGACCATGAAGAGAAAGTGTACGACAGTGATGGGGATGAAGTAAAGGTGGGATAAAGCAATCGTGGGTGTACTTACAAAGGTTTCAAGGACGGTGACCCACCTAAGTTCGATGGGAACAAGGATTCAGTGGCTACGTTCGAATGGATTGAGAGGATGAACGCTGTAATCAACATCAGCGAGTGTTGACCGGACCAGGCTGTTAAGTATGTTGCCCATTCTTTCACCAATGAGGCACTAAGTTGGTGGAGGAAGATTCAGAGGACAAATTCTCCAAACGCTCTTGCCAGAATGACATGCGAAGACCTGAAGAAGCTGATAATCCAAAAGTTCTGTCCCCAGAACGAAATTGATTGAGTGGAAAATGAATTCCTAAACTTCAAGGCTGGCAGCAAGACGCACCGCCAGTATACTTCCAGGTTCAATGAACTAGCCCAACTGGTACCCTACCTGGTGGAGACAGAAGAACGAATGATTAAGTACTATGTAAAGGGCCTACCTCAAAGGGTCCGTGTTCTGTAAAAGCTAATCTACCATCGACCTTCGAGTCGGTAGTCAACCTGCCGGGGATCGTCTATGATGATTATGCTAACGAGGACACAACTCCCGAAGCTACAAAACGAAAATGGGAGAACTCGTTTAAGGGGAATGGAAAGGGATACTACACCGCTGAGGTGAAGAAGCCTAGGGAAGAAGGGTATGAAGTTTGTAAGAGATGCTCAAAGAAACACCAAGGCGAATGTCTTGTTGGCTCAACCATGTGTTATAAATGCGAGAGGCCGGGGCACTACTCCCGAGATTGTTTGAAGGACGTCAAGTGCCAAAGTTATGGAAGATATGGACACCAGACTAGGGATTGTAGGAAAACCAGACAATCCAGTTCGGGAAAGGAAAAGAAAGCTGAAAAGGAACAACCGCAGGCTAGGACTCGAGCCTACACCCTGACTAAGGAGGAAGCAAGGGGAAACCCTGAGGTTGTGTCAGGTATGTTCCTAGTTAATAACAAACATGCTGCTATTTTATTTGACTCTGGTGCTAGTAAAAGTTTTATATTCAATGCATTTAGTCGTAAACTAGATTGCACTATCAACACCATAGTAAAGGCCTTTAGCGTACAAACTGCCGTTGGTAAAAATTCGGCAGTATTTCAAGTAACAGAGGATTGCATCATAGAAATAGAGGGTCATAAGTTCCCTTCTAGATTGTTCCTTCTCACCTTAGGAGGATTCGATAAAGTATTGGGTATGGATTGGCTAGCTGCCAATGAAGCTCAAATTATATGTAAACGTAAGAGGATACACCTCAAAGCTCCAAGCGGCAGCCCAATTACGGTTTATGGGGATTGGAATTGCACGATGCCAAACGTCATCTCGATGATCAAGGCCGAAAGTTACATGAGGCGCGGTTGCGAAGATTATCTGGCATATGTTATTGATGATAGAATGAAAATGAATGAACTCAAGAATGTACCCGTGGTGTGGAACTTTCCGGAAGTATTCCCTGAGGATCTACCTGGGTTACCACCCGATCGGGAAATAGAATTTCAGATTGACTTACTGCTAGGAGCTGAGCCCGTTGCCAAAGCCCCCTACCGATTGGCTCCGTCAGAAATGAAAGAATTGATGTCTCAACTAGAGGAACTAACAGAAAAAGGATTTATTAGACCAAGCATCTCACCGTGGGGCGCTCTGGTATTATTTGTAAAGAAGAAGGACGGCAACATGCGCATGTGCATCGACTACCGCGAGTTGAACAAGTGGACAGTAAAGAACAAATACCCACTGCCTAGAATAGACGACCTTTTTGATCAACTGCAAGGTGCGAGTTGGTTCTCAAAGATCGATCTTAGGTTGGGTTACCATCAGTTGAAAGTAAGAGAAGAAGACGTACCAAAGACCGCGTTTCGCACGCGTTATGGGCATTATGAGTTTCTTGTGATGTCCTTCGGATTGACCAACGCACCAGCAGCGTTCATGGACTTGATAAATAGAGTATGTCGACCCATGTTGGATCGATCAGTGATAGTTTTTATAGACGACATACTGGTATATTCGAAAAGCGAGGGTGATCACCACTGCCACCTAAGAGAGGTTATGGAGGTGCTTAAGCAGGAAAAGTTGTACGCAAAATTCTCCAAATACGCGTTCTGGCTTAGGAAAGTCCAATTCCTAGGTCATGTAATAAACCCAAACGGAATCATGGTGGATCCAGCAAAGATTGAGACAGTAAAGGAATGGAACGTCCCAAAGACACCAACAGTGATACGAAGTTTTCTGGGATTGGCAGGCTACTATCGAAGGTTCATTCAAGATTTTTCAAGAATAGCCTCGCCGCTAACTAAGTTGACACGGAAGGAAGTGAAATATGAATGGGGTCCAACCCAAAACAACGCCTTTGAGGAACTTAACGCACGATTAACCCAAGCTCCAGTCTTGGCACTACCTGAGGGAAAAGAAGACTTAGTAGTCTACTCTGACGCTTCGGGTCAGGGTTTAGGTTGCGTACTTATGCGGCGAGGAAAGGTAATTGCTTACGCCTCGTGACAACTAAAGATTCACGAGGTTAACTACCCAACACACGATCTAGAGTTAGCAGCAGTAGTTTTCACGTTGAAAATATGGAGGCACTATCTGTATGGAGTCAAATGCACCATCTACTCAGATCACAAAAGCCTGAAGTACTTTTTCGGGCAAAAGGAATTAAACATGAGGCAAAGGAGGTGGTTAGAGCTACTGAAAGACTATGACTGTGAGATATTGTACCATCCAGGCAAGACAAACGTGGTGGCTGACGCTTTAAGCAGAAAGGAAGAATCGGAACCTATACGGATCAAAGCGTGTCAGCTGATTATAACACCAGATTTGATGAGTGAAATATCAAAGGCACAAGATGAAGCATTATTAGAAAGAAATATAAAACGAGAAATAATAGTAGGATAACAAGGGAATTTGGATGCAAATGCATACGGTGTACGAACTAGGTTTGGCCGGATGTGGATACCTAAGATCGGCGAGCTTAGAGCCAAAATACTCGATGAGGCCCATAAGTCTCGCTATTCTATCCACCCCGGGACAAACAAAATGTATCAAGACTTGAAGAAAGAGTACTGGTGGCCTGACATGAAGAATGATGTGACAGAGTACGTGAGCAAGTGCCTAACGTGTTCACTAGTTAAGGCCGAGCACCAGAAACCATGCGGTAAAATGCAGCCTTTACCAATACCGGAATGGAAGTGGGAGGAGATCACGATGGAATTCATTACCAAGCTACCGCGGACAGCTAAAGGCAATGATACCATTTGGGTGATCGTCGACCGCTTGACGAAAAGTGCTCATTTCTTGCCAATACGTGAGGCTTATTCGCCAGAAAGACTAGCAGAAATATTTATCAAGGAAGTTGTGAGCAGACATGGTATGCCGCTGTCGATTGTGTCCGACAGGGATACTAGATTTACGTCAAGGTTTTGGAAGAAATTCAATGAAGCGATGGGCACTAGGCTGAACATCAGCACCGCTTACCACCCCCAAACCGATGGACAATCGGAAAGGACCATTCAGACCTTTGAGGACATGCTCCAGGCCTATATAATTGACTTCGGTGGAAGATGGGACAGCCATCTACCATTGGCAGAATTCTCATATAACAACAACTATCACTCAACCATTGGCATGCCGCCATTCGAAATGTTGTATGGAAGGAGATGCAGGACTCCGGTTTGTTGGGGGGAAATTGGACAGAAGGATTTTGCAAGTCTCGAAGTGGTCAAAGCTACTTCCGAGAAATTTGATCAAATCAAGGCTCGAATGAAAGCCGCAAAGGACAGACATAAATCATACGCGGATAAGAGAAGAAGGGATTTAGAGTTTCAAGTAGGGGACATGGTACTGTTAAAAGTTTCACCATGGAAAGGAATCATCTGATTCATAAAATGTGGCAAACTAAGTCCAAGGTTTGTCGGACCTTTCAAGATTTTAGCGAGAGTGGGTCAAGTTGCTTACAGACTCGACCTACCCGTTGAGCTTAGTGGAATACACCCTACGTTCCACGTGTCACACTTACGCAAGTGCCTAGCTGACGACACAGCTCACATACCTTACGACGAGATCGAAGTGGATAACAGTCTAAATTATGTAGAGGAACCGATAGCCATCCTTGACCGAGCTGAGAAACGACTACGCAATAAGTCGATTCCTTTAGTCAAAGTACAATGGAAGCACAGAAAAGGGTCAGAAGCTACATGGGAAAAAGAAGACGAGATGAGGGGACTATACCCTAAATTGTTTAACGTATAAGCGGTTTCGAGGACGAAACCTCTTTAAGGAGGGTAGACTTATAACGTCCCAAAAATGGTAAATAAGTAAATAATAAAGCGATAGAGATTTAATCGTTAAAAATGAAAGAAAATGGATGGGCTTGGGGTCGGCTCCAACGGGCCGAGGGAAGCCCAGGTATATAAGGGTTGAGGCAGGCTTAGACTCTCATTTTTTCACTAACACTTGCAATCTAGAGAGAGAAAAAAGAGCTCGGGTCTAGAGAGAGAAAGTTGACGGATTAAAATTGAAGGAGCACGTTACTACTGAGCTCGTGAGCAAAACCTCCGAATCAGAATTCCAATCCAGGTAACGATTCGACCCTAAACTGAGTTTTTGTTCGTTTTGGGGTTTTTCGGGTTTTAGCTAAATAAGAGACGTTTTTATGGATGGAACTTGAAAATAAGCTTAGAACTAGCATCTAGAATGAAAACCGCACCATTTGATCAAAGAAAATTGTAAGATTGGCATGATTAGGTTAGCATGCAAGAATTTCGGACTTGTTCAGGAAACAGGTCCTGCGTACTTATCAAGTACGCAAGAAGGATGTCCTGCATACTTATCAAGTACGCATGAGGAAGATCCTGCGGACTTATCAAGTACGCAGGAGGAAGATCCTACGTGCTTATCAAGTACGCAAGAAGAATGTTCTGTGCACTTGTCAAGTACGCATGAACCAGGCCCTGCGCACTTGCTAAGTGCGCAGGCATCAGGCTAGATAGTGAAGTCAGTAGGATCTCCTAATTTAGTATGATTAAACCATTAGAGTCAGGATTGGGTCTGATGTGTATTTAACTACCTAATTCAGATCGTACGTGGCGTTGTTGGACCTTTGTTTAGGACAACCAAGACTAGCTTATCAGGTGAGTTCTATGTGCCCCCTTCTATGTTATGTGCAAATCATTTTAAATGTTTTGGGGCTGAAGTGTATACACTAAATGAATAAATGCTATGAATGTCAATGTGATCATACGTGGTATACAAATATATATATATATATATATATACTTATATATGAAAATGAATTATGAACAAAGAATGAAACGTATGATTATAAAGAATGAATGAAAGAAAGAAGTACATAACGTAAATGAATGAAATCTTGCTTTATATTATATATATTGCATGTGAATGTATGTAAACGTTATGAACACTTCTATGACAACAACTACTTCGGTAAACGGACGACCACATGACGATTTTGCAACCGGGACAAAAACGCGCAAGCTAGGACGTATAAAAAGGCACTCATGGACGGTCGAAGCAAATGCCTTAACTCATGTAGAATGGTTGCATACATAATGGTCGCATGGGAAACGGATGCCCTAGGGCAGACGGACAAAATGACGGACTACGACGGTAGGACGGTTTAAGAGCGGACGGAAAAAGGTTTCCAGACGGATTTATGTTTCGACGGACGGTTTTCTAGAGCCGGACGGTTTATGAAAAGGGCTACGACGGTAGTTCTCACTGCGTTGTCAGTCACGACAAGTATGACGGGTTGATCACCCCTATGTGTATGGCCAATAAATGTTCTCCCCAAGTAAGTATGTATGTACATATGTATATACTCAGTATGAATGTTATGTGAGAAGAGTAAAGCAAAGAATATGTAAAAGCTCAAATGTTAATTATATTATATATATATATATATATATAATACTCATGATACGATAAATATTATGTATGATTGTCTTTAAACTAGAACTCACCAGCGTTAGCTGACTTTTAGTATACATTTCAGGTAAAGGAAGAAAGGGTCGTGTGATGACGTGAAGGTTACCCAGCACGAGACTGGCATCCCACTTTAGTATATGTGTTAAGACAATGTTATGTTTTTAATTGTTAAGACTTCCACTGTCATGTTATGTCATGTTATGTAATGATTGAATTCGAATGTGTTAAATTTAAGTTCAGTAATTATGGCTATGTTTATGAGTAAATCCAACAAGTGAGGTTACCCGGGAATGGGCCTTACAACTTAACTCGTTTTTAACTTCAAGGACCAATCCTGCCTAAATCCAAACTTCAATATAGGAAAGTGCAAGGACTTTGACTTCCCAAAGTCAAAATTCGCAAATTCTTGAATCCAAACTCAATCTATAACCGAATTGTGTCCAAATTTGTAACCGTCGAGCATGTTTATGAAATCTTGGCCGGAATCGCCGAAGATCGAACCCGTCGTCCTCGGCACCCATCCTAGTCGGAAACCCTCAACTTGTACCGCATTCTGGTAATTGATTGTTTCCTTAGCTTCGCTTTAGTGTTTAAATCAAAAGCCCCATCCCAATTTGGGTTTCCATTATCGATTTTAACATGAACCCGATTCTAGGGTTCATGCGATTATGGTTTAGTCGATCACTACCTTAGACATTTTTTAAATTCAGTTAACCTTTACCAATTGAGTCGTAATCTCTTACTTTATGAAAACCCCATATCAATTTAATCTTATAACATCAAACCGTACTTGATCCAGTAATTAGGGTTAGTTCATATTTCAATTTGGGGCTTTCAATCTTTGACACTACCTTAATCAAATTAAACCCCAAGGTCAGACTCGGAATCGATTGTTTAGTAAAAGCCCCATGATTCTATCGATTTCTAATATCCAATTTGATCAATTTAATTCCGAGTTCATGTCTAGGGTTTTCGGCTTCTTATTTTTGAAATTAGCGATCCTATAACTGATGATTTTGCAATTAAACGTGACCTCAGATTCGAAAACCCTCGATTTACAAAACCCCTTTACTGATTTGAATCATTGTTATCGAATTTGTGAGTATTGGACAGGGATCGATCGCGGGTTGGTATGAGGGGGAATCTCAGGGACTCATTTGATAAAAATGTTTTGGTCAGGGTTTGTTTGCAATTTGGGTTGGAGCTGAGTTGGTTAAGTGTGTGTGCTTGTAGGGGAGAGACCCGGGTTCTAGTCTCTCCACCTGTTTTATTTTTAAAACATTTTCTGATTATTATTTAAATAGAAAAAATCAAACCCTATATTATTATATCAATATGTTATCGTGTTTTAAACCGAAAAATCACCCGTAGGCTCGGGTTTAGCCTTGTATCTCGTGTTATTTAAATTGCGTTTATAAAATAATATATTATTTTCAACCCGCTATCCCAATTAAAAATGATATATATATTTATATATTATTATCGTTTCGTTTATAAACTTCGTGTAACATTTTTAACTAATAAATAACATAATCATTTATATTATTTACTCTTGTTCATGCCCTCGAATAAAATAATAGATTTAATATTCTTGTCGCACAATTGTTTATGGTAATGTTTTGTTAAATTAAAAATAATATATATACTATATTATTAGGCCATTATTTAATGGAGAAAACACTCAAATATATTTATTATATATTATTATTCGTCATTCGTCGCGAATCGTAATTATCTTAATTAGTTAACTTAAGAATCTTTTATTTCGTGGACACGTTCGTCTACTCATGGTCATTAGAGCGTTTCTTTTAGGACGTTCATCGTTCCGTGTCGTCGTCACAATTTCCATTTTATCCATAATTGTTGTTTTTAATTCTAGGGCATACGTGAGCCGTGTCGGGCTAACGCTTGGGATTTCAATCTCGTACTTGTGTGATTATTACCTACGCAATCACGTGAGTTTTCACGGCCCCTTTTACTGCTTTTAAACTGGGCGAGAAAACATGACGTAAACACTTTTTGATTTTTGTACTTCATTATGTATCATTTGTTATGACTATGCGTAAACTCTATCATGAAAGTCCTCACATCGAACCGTTTAAATATGAGTATAGCGAGGTATGTTGGGTAGTACTACTAGGTTTGACAAACCTCACCCGCGTTAGTCGTGCTAACTCGATTGGATATCGAACGGGTGCAATATTGACCTAAACATGCACCATGGTTGATAGGCCTGGTAGGAGGCATTCAAACGGTCAGTTTACGGTTGCGAGTGTAATAGCAAACATGAACATGGGTTAGCTACCTGTTGATATATATTGATTGTACAACAAATCTGGTAAACGTTTATTTATATATTGAAACTTGTGAACTCACCAACCTCGTGTTGACACCTTTTCTTACATGTTTTCTCAGGTCGCTAAGATAAGGCACAGGTGCACATATAGGACATGCATCGATTCCTACATTTGAATTATATTTGATTACATTCGGACTGTTTTTATTTATGTTTGGACTGTTTTCATTTATGTTTGGACTGGAGTTTTTGGGCGCGTTTGTTTTGCGCATTTACTTTCTTTTTATGCTTCCGCATTTACTTTGATCGTTTATGATATTTTCATTTTAGTCCCATATACTCAAGGGTTTTACTCTTCAGATTTACTTTCATTTTAGTCCCATTTTAGTCGCATTTACTTTCTTTCTCTCTTCTTTGCATCCAAGTCATAAGACTCGAGCACACAGATAATATCATCAAGGGTTTTACTCTTCAGATTTGGAGTTGTATTCTTGATTAGCATACAAGGTATGCTCCAGCAATCTGGCAATGAGTCTAACAGCTTCTTCCCTAGATCATACTCTTCAAATTTCACTCCTATTTTTCTCAATCTGTTGATCATGGTTATAAACCTGGTCACCTGCTCACTAAGTCTCATTTTTTTATAACTAAACATGTTATATTGCTTCAGTAGAAGATCGGTTCTGGTTTCCTGAAGAGCTGCATTTCCTTCAAATCTTAAGCATAAAGCATTTCACAAACCCTGAGATGTTTCATGTTGCTCAAATTCAAATACAACTCAATCGGAAGTGCTAGAATAATAGAACCCAATGCTCCGTTATCCCTCTCGATTAACTTCTTATCTTCCTCTGAATAAAGATCAAGATCTGCAATTGGGACTAACCCATCAACATTTGCAGTCTTAGGAATATGAGGATCCTTCACAATTGATTCCCAAAGTGTGTGTTCAGTAAACTTGAAGTACGCCTTCATCATTATTTTCCAATTTGAAAATTCTGATATTGATTTTAGCATCGGTGGTGGTTTCCCAATAACCCTCTCAGTATCGTATACATTTCCAGCCATTCTGTACTTGTAATTTGAAGCTTGGTCGAAATCAGAAAAAAATCCAACTTAGAACTTTTCGGTCGAAAACTTCGGACAGTACTTTTCGGTCGAAAAGTCTGAATATTTCGAACACAGATGAAATTTCGGACAATACTTTTCGGTCGAAAAGTTTGAAGTTTATCCGACTTTTGGCACTACTTTTCGATAAAAAAATATAGGCTTTTTGGTCGAAAACGGAATTCGGCTTCTTCAAATAGACTTTTCGGGCAATTCAACATAAGATCACTTGAATTGACCAAAAACTTTCTGTGATGATCCGAGTAAAAAATCAAGTCTCCAAACTTGATGCAAACTTCATCTCCATCAATATTAGCTTCAAATCAACAACAATGGCACCCAAATTACTGCAATTCGATCAATTTTGACTAAAATTCTTCTTGAATACCAAGTGCTCTTAACCAACAGCTCTGATGCCACTTGTGATTCCCTACGATCTGCTGATATTCAAGGATGTTGTCTTCAATCAGTCTCTGAATTGGCGGAATCAATCCAGAAATCCAAGTCACACCGAAATGATCAAATCAAAGATGAACAAGAAGGATAGAATCAATCACACAAGATGCATACAATCATTATGATCATCTTCATTAATCCAGCAATGTAGTAAGAAAGTAACAACAAAAACACACAGCAATACTATCTGATAGATTTGAAAATCAATAATACAAATGAGAATCGTTACTTGAAATACAAAAGACAAGACTATTTATACCAAAGAGTTTCGATCGAATTCTTCTGATCGAAAGTGTTTTCGACCGAAAACACTTTCCGACCGAAAACTCTAAAGTTGTACAAATCTAAACTTAATTGATTTCTACGAACTACTAGGTTTCAACAGGTTGATTTGATGATTTTTGGAATTTTTGGTGGGTTTCCAGGTTCAAATTGCATGAATCGTCCGAAAAGTGCTTGAAGCTTCCGAAATTTTTTTCTAACAAACTTTTTGTCCGAAATATTTTTCTTCCAAAATTGTTTTTGGTCAAAAACTTTGTATGAAATTTTTTTCGATCGAAAACTCTGTCTGAAATAGTTTTCGGCCGAAAACGTTTTCCTTAGAAAATTTTCACCTCCAAAAAAAATAAATAAATAAGAAAATAAAAAAGTGGAGGATGTCTAAACCTATGTTTCGGGCTGATTATGTAAAAATGAGGTGTTAAAAAAAGAATTCTTGATGGCTAACGAAGCTTGTGTACATAAGGTCTTTGTAAATGGACTGTAGTATGTTCATCCAGATCTTGTTAAATCAGCATGTGTAGGTAAGGAAGATTTGAAAAGAAACGCAAGACAGGATACTTTAAAGAAAAGTATCGGTCCTGATGATAGGGTCCCTGTGCTAGAATGATTCTAAACAGGAAATGATCAACAATCTAGCTATAGAGAAGCTAATTGTTGATGATCAAAATGAACATAAGATGAAGAGCAACACAAATAAGAACATGAAAGACACGATTTGATTAGATCCACACTGATAACTATTACAAAATAAGATCCTGGATACATAGAACACCACCATCTTGACTATTGGCTCTCAAATTGACTATAATAATGACGTACTGCACAAGAGCTACCAAATTAGGTTTTGGGGGTTGCTATTTATAGACACATAGAAAGAGTCGACATTCAGATAGCCGATTGCCAAGACAATAGCCGATTGTCAAGACAATCGGCTGACAACCGACCTATCGACAACGACTCTTAACCCAAAAACCTATTTTACAAAAAATACAAACTAGCCCCTATAGTTTATCAGAAATACAACGATTTCTTAGGTTCCAACAATTTCCCCCGAAACCGTTGCATACCTGATTCTTTCAAAGCTCCTTGGGCCTCTCCTCCTCATTCATCTAACTCGCTCTCCTCCTCGTCATCCTCGTCTGAATCCTCGTCATTCTCAACACTGTCAATCTAAAAAACATCATAAAATGTCAAGGGCTTTCTCTTTCTTCCTCTCAGAGTGTTTAGCTCCATCAGAATGTTTTCAGTACCTTTTCTCACCACTGCTAGAGCTTTTGCCACTCCTATCATATTCTTTCGATGAAATTTATTTAATATGTTATGTTCGTTCCATCTTCTTTTCAATCCCACAATGTCCTTCTTCTGTTTCTCATGAGATTTTTGAAGTGATTTGATTTCTGACTTGAGATATTCAATCTCAGTGAGCTTCTTTGTAGGATGATGAGAAGGGACAACTTTGCTTGGTATTACCAACTTCCTTTTTGTTGGTAGGAGGTGATAGTTTAGGATTGTTGGTAGGAGGAATATTTTGACTTTTGATTAGGGAGTGGGGTGTTCCTGAAGTTCCTTCTAGTTGCACAGGTGGAGGATGCCTTAATGCAACTAAAGTTAAATATGCCAAAAGGTCTGCTTCGATGACCTCATCAGTAAGAAGATGGGTGATAGATTCATCTTGTTGAGTCCTTTCCTGTTCTCTTTGATAGGCCAGCCTAGCTAACCTCATTAATCCTGCTATTGGAACTTCAACTCTCTTTTGCTTCTTTCCATCAAAAACCTCAATTGCTTTTCCCTTTTCTTTTCTTCTGACAACATAACTATTGGATTCATCATTTGATTTTATTCTCTTGCATGTTCTTCTAGCACTTTTCACAGGGATATAATCTTCTTTAGATGAGCTATCAGCAGTTGGGATGATTTCCTTTCAGTCATTTTCTTGAAAAGAGGTGTCTCTTTTCCTGAGAAGCTTTTATGATTTCTTTGAAGATCGGTAATGAAACGAGAATCAAGCTTTGAGAACGTCATGGGAATTCCTTTTGGAGCAGGCTTCTTCAGGATATGAATTAAAATCATTTGAACAAAGGAGGATACAACAACCACTTCTCTTTGAGAGATTATTGTATATGTAGTAGAATATGAGACCAGAAATGATGTAAGTTTCCTTGTTGAAGAGTTTTAAGATAACACCTCCCCATTTCATCCCGAGAGAATTGTATCCTCCTCTTTTGTGAGACATGGAATGGATAAAGATGTACATTATGGCTTTCCATTCTTTTGATAGTCATCTTTTCAGAATCTCTCCCTTTCTAAAGTTTTCTTCATAACCGAGCTCCCTAATAAAGCGTCTTTCTACTTCTGATTTACCCATGATGTATGAGTCTAAAGAGGAGTCTTGAAGTTTTAATGCCTCATGAACTGTGCTTTCATATACACCGATCTTTTGACCGGAAACTGTGGATCTGATTATTCGCTCGTTGATGATTAAGTGTACGGATGCTTCAACATTATTCCAAAATTTGATTATAAGATCTTTAAACACGGGTTCGTTCCATGAAATTGCATATGAAATCCGAATTTGTAGTGCACATCGTGTAACATTTATAAATTCTTCTGGAATGGGTTCAATGATCAGATGATCACGGAGAAAAATGAGAGTCGATAATCTCGAGCTGACACAAGTTATGATCCTTTTCAAACAGTCGGCTCAAGAATATTGATAGTCACATAAACATCAGAGCTCAGATCTTGACAATGTGTCCATTTTGATGATGATTTCGAGCTTAGATAAGTCAAAATATGTAAATAATCAAGCCTAAAACCATAAAAATACCTTGACAATGAGTAGGGTGTATACAAAGAGATGTATTTGAGGGAGATGAGCTAGAATCAACTAGAGAGTCAATTTATCAGAAAAGAAATAGTGAAATTAGGGTTCTGTAAAAAGATTTCTTCTTCTTTTTGACCCTTATATACTTAGTAATTTTTGGAAGGGCCGACTCTTGAAGAATCGACCCAAGAGTCGCTTATTCACAACATTATGAAATTTTGGCCAAAATAAATTAATTTTTGAGCTTAATTTTTAATCAGAAGAGTTCAAGGGATATTTTAATCCGACATAATACCTCATAAAGTACGCATAAGATCCGGAGACAAGGCTATAGGCAATTTATTGATATAAGAACATGCAAACATGTTTTTGTGGAATCATACTGACAAGACTTTTCATTAAAACATATGTTTGTTGCTTTTGGATGTCCACGACCTACGAACGACTGTTTATATTTTTGTCCTTTGAAACCCATGCATCGTTCTTTCAACATACAACCAGTGAGCTTTTATCATGTTTTGGTATTGTTAAATGAAGTCAGTGTTCCCCACACTTGTGCTGGTATAACCTACCCATCCTCACGGTCATTTGAGTGCGATGATGAGAGCTTCAAGTCTATGCCAACGCATAATCAAAGAAGTTGATCATCGAGAATCCTAAAATACCTAAAAGAGCATAACGTGGGTCTGTGGATAGTTCAGGGTATCTTAAAAGGTTTTTGATCACGAACACAGCCCGACTGTTTCGGCCAAAAATTACACAAGATAATTAAGTAGCCAAACTATGTATGTGAGGTAGTGTGCTTGTATTTTTATGTAAGAAATGCAATGTAAATAAGGATATCGACACATGGATATACGAGGAAAGCCCTTGATCCTTTGGAGATCTCCGACATAAAACCTCAGGAGCCGACTAAACGTCGGGCTGCCTTGTTATGTTTTATAAATCAATGAAAGAATTACAAGTGTGAGCAGTAGATGATCGATATCTAAGTGTTACAGAGGTTTGCGAGTGTGTGTTGTGTGTTGTTCTCCCCTTAATGATCATCTTATGCCCTATTTATATAAATTACATTACCTTAAATGAAAGACTAATATCCCGGAATTATCATAATTGGACCGTTACAAGCCTCCTCTTCACGCATATATCCATTGTGTTTAATGCAATCCCATGTCTTCAGCTAATAGTAATGAGAAATAGTCGTTACCTGCATGACCAAGTAAAAACAAACGCGTAACATTATTTGTTACAACGGTCAGTTAATCAGGATACTGAAACATAGTAAGGATCAGGGATACCGATATTTATCTAACGATCCGGGATACCAGAGGTAAAAACTGAGGCATAACAATTGTCCGCAAGTTTTTGACAGTTGTGAAAAAAACTTTAAAATTCAAAATGTTTTGACCGATGTGGCTAGATTGGCGCGTAGATCTAGATAAAACGGATCCCATATTTGATGGTTTTCCCTTTTCTTTACTTTCTTTCAATCCACCGGTTTGTTTCGTTTTTCAGAAGCTTCATGTCCTCAGTCATCTGTTAACATACTTTCAGTATCCTGGATTTTGAACTTTTTCTGCTTTAGGGATCCCAGTTTGGGATAGACAATTTCAACTCTTGATTGATGGTCTATGATTCGGGTGGATGTGTCCAGCTTTTGGATGAAGCCTTAATCACTAGTTTTCCTACACTCTCAATATTAGTAAATAACTTATCACTATGTGCCATGATTTTTATGTGTTTGATATGTTTTGACATATTTTTAGAAAATAAGGATCCTTAGGCAATTAAGCCTTATGATACACGGAAAAATAGATTTATGTTTAAACTTTGGGTTAAGAAAACATACATTGTTTCTGATAAATATTTTAGAAAAATATCGGTTACAAACATACCATGACTTAGTCATCAAATATTTCTACCCAAAATTGAAAATTAATAAGCAATTTTAAGTAAATACCTTCATCGAGAATCAGGGTGGGTAGATAAACATACCAAATAACGATAGGAAGTCCAAACAGACTCAAAGTATGATAACTTTTAGTTGTCCCTGTTGGAATTATATGTCCGGTCCTGATTATTTAACGCTGCTAACTGAGTTGTGACCTTTAAGAGTTACATCTAGGACAACGAAAATTAAATCCACTTAACCCGCCTGACTAGTAATTACGAACTGTTAGCAAGACGATATATTTTATATATATTCGTTACACGTGATTTATTATTTATACAGGTTTAGAAATAATAAAATATATTTATTTGTTTTAATCTTTTATTAAAACAGATTAAATGGGTTCGGACTTTTTATCTTGTATTGGACTTTGGGCCCAGAAACAATTAATATGGTTTATAATCTATACTATATAATAAAAAAATGTTTTACAGTGTCACGTGTCGCATCCATATTCATTCTTATAATTTTTTTCAAACCTCTCTCTCTCTTAATAAATACATTTTCATATTTTCAATAATAATATACTTTTAAACAAATTATTAATTATATTAATAAAACACATTTATTTTAAATTAACTCATATTATAAAAACTTTGAAATGTAATTACGTAGTTTATGTTTTCAATCAAATAGTAAATGAAAGTCAAATTATATTGAATGGTATTTAATGTATTTTGAAACTCAGTTATATATTGATTTTTACATTTTTTTTATTTTGTTTTCTATTGTTAGTATATATGTAATACATTTTTTCACATATAAGATATATATATATATATATAAAGATTTAAAAGTTTTATGATTGATATTTTTTCACACTGTATAGTACACATGTTCTAAGCTAGTTATTATATATAATAATCCTATTTTTTGTTTTGATCACACAATTTGTTGAACAGCCCGCAAGATTTATTTTTCGTTGACTTTTTAGTTTCTCTACCAAAGAAGCTTGAGACAAAAAAAAAAAAAAAGGATTCTAGCCTTTAATCTTTCCGTCCAACAGCACTGCCACTGTCCGTCGTGTTGTCCGGCGATCTTCGGTGTCACCCATTCTCGCGTTTCGGTTCGTGATCTAGCATCAGTTCGTTGTAACTCGGTGTCTCAACCGGTTAATCATTAACTAAGGTATAGCCATCTCATTGGTAGTTATAATTATTTCTATTCCTTGTTCGTATGTTTTGTAACCTAGATCCTGCTAGGTTTTTATTTTGTGTTGAATCGGGTTCATTCCGTTGCGTATTAATAATTACTAAATTATTATTATTAATCTATAATTAATTATCAACCATTTTTTATAACTAATCTAACTGATCATCACTAGACAATACCCAACAGTGGTATCAGAGCCTTGGATATGACATACGAATCGGATCCGATCTTTTAACCGGTTATAGATCACAAACTTTAACTTCTTTAAAGTTTTTGATATAGATTTATTTTTAGGGCAATTTATTTTTATTTATTTTGGTCAAAGTTTTATTTATTTTATTTGACTAAAAGGATTCCTCGGTTGTTTGATTCTGATAAATATGTAAATCTGACCCGACCCTGTCTTGTGTTTGTTTAATGTTTTTGATTTTATGGTTTTGGCCTATTTGATAGCTCAAAGTTGTAATAGGTTAGCTTTTATGTTTTTGCCCACTTTGATGGCTCAAAGTTGTAATAGCTTAGGGTTTTATTTTTTTGTATTCTGTATAAATATTGTAAAGAAAAAGACCCGAAGACAAAACTGAAGATGAAGACAGGATCTTGGATTTAGTGGGAGTCACACGGAACAGCTAGACGCATGCACGAAGTCCATCCTTGTGGTTGTTTGCGTGTTGTGACCCCATGACCTAGTTTGGTCTAGATATTAGGCTCAAGCAAGATCAAACACTTTTTCTTTGGCCATATGATTTACATATTTTTTGTGTTTGCTATTGTGGTTGACTTTATCTTATAAATATTATTACGTACCAACCAAATACCAAAATTTTCAAAATCAAATAAATAACAAGTTCTAAACTTTTTTTATAACTTGTGGATACTTTATATTACAACAAACAGTTTGTTTTTAAAATAAATGATAAACAATAAAGTTTTGCAATTTAAACTAATTTTTAATTTTCAAAACGAATAACTTAATAGGTCACTTATACAATTAACTTTTAATTGGTTAATTATATCGCGACAAACTTAGTTTTAATAGGTTATTTAAAATTAAGTGTCCTGAGATGAAAGGGTTCATCACGTTGTCACGATCTAATATATAGTAAAACTGGCTTTTACAACACACGTATGATTTATCATTCATTGTGTTTGAACCTATTCGGTAAAACACTACAATTAAATTCCATATTTAAAATCTTTAGTCTATGCCATTATACTATAAGGAACACTTGGGGCATAACGTGAAACACCAGTGTTTGGAACCACAACACCGCATTTGGTGCGTAAACTATCCCTCCAATGTGCAAGGGTTTCGTTGACACATCCGACCCTTCCACATGTACCTGTATTAGGGCGACTATTACTTTTCTCTCTAACACATGCCCCAGCTGTATGCAGACCAAAAGTGGGCATAGGTGAGGCTAAATGTATCAATGCATAGACAAGAGTTGTCTTAGCAGCCTCATACTCAAGAATTGTGCAGTTTTTCACAATTGACAATTATTGTCAGTCTGCCTAAATCACTTACTAATTTTGCATGCCACAACCGCCATTACTAATTGATAAAACTAGATTCTCTATTCTTATTCTATTCTTGTCATGGGTCATTAGTATAAGAACTTATTACATCCAGAATACTAATTAACATTTAATTTGCTTATTTAACAGATGTCTACTGAAAAGAATCCCACTCTTCCTTCTCTCTCAAGTCTTTGCTTGAGCATGAAAAACCGAATAACACTAACCTCGTCTTGAACTCTCTCCCTAGTTCTTATGACAACTTCGTAATGAACTTAAATATGAACACATGGGAGAAGACTATGCCCGAACTGCACGGTATGCAGGAAACGGCAGAGATGAGCATATCAAGTGAGACTAATCAAGAGTTGATGGTCAAATCTGCTGGTGTTAACAAGCCCAAAACCAAGAAAAGGGGTTATAACAGCAAAAGTAAAAAGCAAGTTGTTGTTGCTGCCAAGAATGCCACCAACATTAAAAAGCAAGTTGCAGAAACACCCCCTCCCGAGGAGCGTTAGTGTTTTGAATGCAACAAGATGGGGCACTAGAAACATAACTGCCCTGAATATCTAGCTAAGCTGAGATCGAAGAGAGCCAATGGTGAAGGCACCTATTTAAGTATTTCCATTTATGTTATTGAACTTTTCACTGTCTCTAGCGACACATTGGTATTTGATACCGGATGTGCTTATCATATCGTTAATGTATTGCACTAGCCTGAAAAGTGGAAGAAGCTGAAACAAGGCGACATAAAACTCATCGTTGGTGATGGGAAGAGAGTATCGGTTCTTGCAACCGGAGCATTTCACCTTTCATGTCCTTTTGGCCTTGTAGTTATCTTAAATAACTGTTTGTTTGCACCTGGTTTAACCAGAAACATTATTTTAGTTTCCTTATTGTTTGAACAAGGTTTTAAGTACGTTTTTAATGGAATTTTTATTTCTGCTTACTTAAATGATATTTTCTATTTTGAGGCTAAACCTCGAAATGTTATTTATGAGGTTGATGTTCAAACTAATAATGACATATACAATCTTTCTAAACATATCAAATCTAGCATTAATGATACATTTCTATGGCACTGTAGACTTGGTCACATAGGCAAGGCCCGCATGAAAAGGCTCCAATCCGAAGGGATCCTTGAATCCACCGGACATGACTCCTTTGAAGATTGCAAGTCTTGATAGGTTGGCAAACTCAGTAAAGGATCCTTCACCGGCATTGGTGAACGAGCCAAGGATCTACTAGGACTCATACACACTAATGTATGTGCCTCTTTCAGAACCATGTCAGGAAATCATGTAAGATACTTTGTTTCATTCATCGACGATTACAGTCGATATGATTATGTCTATCTTATGAGACACAAGCATGAAACTTTTGAAAAGTTCAAAGAGTTTCAAAACGAAGTGGAAAACCAACTTGGTAAAAAGATAAAGACACTTCGATCAGATCGAGGTGGTGAATATCTCAGCACAGAGTTCATCAATCATCTTAAGGAGCGTGGAATAGTTTCATAACCCACTCCACCTGGCACACCCTAACTTAATGGTGTGAGCGAGAAGAGAAATCGAACCCTACTTAATATGGTTCTGTGGTTCCCTCTGATATGTTGATATTCAAGGAAAGAGTCTTCAATCACTCTCTGTATTATCGGAATCAATCTACAGATCAAAGTACACCGAGATGATCGAATCGGATATGAACATGAAGGATGAAATCAATCACATAAGATGCACATAATCAAGTTGATAATATTCATTCAATAACAACGTGGATCACAGAATCACAACAACACACAATGAAATTCTCTCTGATAAACTTGGAATCAAAAGATACAAATGAGAAAAATGTTACTTGAAAATACAAAAGACAAACTATTTATACTAAAGAGTTTCGATCGAAATCTTCTGATCGAAAAGTGTTTTCGACCGAAAACACTTTTCCACCGAAAACTTAAAGTTTTCGACCGAAAACTTTAAGTTATACATTTCTAAACCTAATTGATTTCTATGGACTACTAGGTTGCAACAATCTCCCCCTAGTCCACAGAACAACAATTCTTCACGTGTTGTCTTTTACTGGTCTGGTCTTGGTTTTAACATTCAGCTTCTTAGCATCGAGAGCAGCAAGTCTCTTCTTGATCACTTCAGCTTCGTGTCTTCTTGACAAACACCAAGCCACAACTCTCATATACAACTTGGCTTCAGCTTTAATATTCGTGCTCATATCACACCTGATTGGATTCTTGTACAAAGTCTTCAGATCTTCATCAGATAAACTAAACAAATCAACTGGATCAAAGACTCTAAATTCTTGTGACTTATCCTGCACGATCACAGCTTCATGTGTTTTGTTTTCATACATCCACTTCTTGAAGCTTTTGATGAAAGTCTGTTTACGTGTTGGGATGTATACAGTTGAAACTGTATCAGCTGGCTTCACAATGTACCTGAATCTTCTTATGGCATTTTTATCTTTTCTTTTTAACTGTCTGCATTCATGCACTTGTAGTTTGAAGCTTTCAAACTTATCTTTTCCACACTCTTTCTTCAAATACTCTTCAAAGTTAGCAGCAAATGTATTATTCGATGGATTGATCATCTTCAAGTGACTTAGCTCTCTAATATCCCAGTATGGGAATGTCTTTAACTTTGAGCTTCTATCAAAATACTGGATATTCCCATCAAATCTCTTCAACACATACATCTTCTTCTCATCATTATACATCCATGCCAATATTTCTCCAGCCAAAGCTTGTTCTGGACTCTTGATCCTTTGTGTAAGCCTTTCAACAATGGATGGCTTTTCAGTAACTGTCCACCAAGAACTCTTATCTGTCTTTTAAGTATTTGACTCTTTAGTTGGTGTTTCAATGTATCCAGGAACAATAACGGGTTCTCGTTCGTCTACAAGCTTATCCATTTTACCGGTCACTGAACCATCTTCTTCAACATACGTCTGCTGTTGTTCGTAGTCATACTTTTTGTATTCGGTGTTGGTTTGAGTATCTTGTTTAGCATCTTCAGTTGTTTTTCCACTTCCACCAACACCTCCAGCATCACCACTATCATTGTCATCATCTGAAGAATGATTATCATCTTTCTTTTCTGCAGTGATTACAACTTCTTCTTCATCATCTTCTCCTTCCTTCTCTGTATCTTCTTGGTTCTCATCAGTTCTCTGTAATCCTTCACCTTCATCATTAAGAAGCATATCAACATCAAACAGAGTGTTGTCTTCATACATGTTTGCTTCATAGATTGGAGTCTGAACTTGTCCACTTGTAGAAGGAATTGGTTCAGTAACTGCCTGACTTTGAACATCTTCAACATTTTCATCTTGATTTGTACCAATTGGAGCACCAATCTGAGCTATTAGATCTTGTACAATCTTTTGAAGTTGATCAAACTGCTGCAGTTGCTGTGCAATTAAATGCTTATGTTTATTAATTTCCGTTTTCAAATATCTGATCTCTCTAGTATTAGCAGCTTCTCTGCTTTGCAAGTTTGAGATTTGAGTCTTCAGTTGACTAACAACATCTGCAGTTTCCCTGGTTTTATAAATGAGAAACTCTTCATCAACCAATCCATAACCCTTTGATCTCTTGGACTTGTGCTTCTCTGGTACTTCCTTTGCCTTGCCCTTGCCTTTATCAAATGTTGTTGTTGTTGTTTTCTTTTTCTTTTTCAATTTTGGATCTGTAAACACGATTCCCTTAGACGGAGGAGGTCTAGAAGATACGGTCTTTGACTTTTTAGGCTCTTTCCTCTTTTTAGATGGGGTTGTTGCTGTTGCTTTTATCTGTTCATCAGAAACTTCCAAGACTTCTGTATTAACACTCAAGATATCTTCAGCTTCAGCAATGAATTCATCAATATAGCTCATCAATGGTTTAGTAAGTTCTTCATTAACCCCAGGAACCCTGTTATCTTCAACAGTCACATTAGGTGCTTCATACTCTCCCATATGTGTGTCAACCCTTGTTTCTTCAACTTGAATTTGAACCTCTGATTGGATTTCAGGTAAAACATTACTTTGACCACCATCATGACCTTGATCGTCATCATTTCCCTGATCATCATCATTACCTTGATCATTTGCATCACTATCACTATCAACTCCATCTTCTATATCTTCAGCCATTAGATCATCTATTTCATATTCAAGATTGAAGTCTGGATCAGGATTCTCTTCAAGCATGTTAGGAAATAGTGGTGTCATAGTACCACTAAACCTGCTTGTCTTTCTCACATTATTCATGCTGCTGAAAATCACTTCTTGCATTGACTCTAAAGGTAGTTCAACACAATCATTTTCAAGATTTGGCAGTAATGTGTTGATGATCATTTGTACAAATCTTGGGTACATTAGAAACTTATAATTCTGCCTTGGTCCCACAAAGTTGCTACTCATTGCTTCAAATACCATCCTTGAAAAGTTAAATCTTCTATGAGTTGCTAGACAAACCAACGCCCTGCTGAATACTTCCCCTATTTGATCGAAAGCAGAAGTTCTGGGACTCATGCAATATATTAGAACATGAACAATGTACCTCCATTGGTCATAATAATTCCTGAGACTGCAATATGATTGATCTTGTAAGGAAAATCAGCTGCATCTCTGAAGTTTAATACTTCTCTAATTACTTGTTTTGTAACTTTAATCTTGTTTCCTCCGACTATGCTTTCTATCCAAATATCTTTATTAACATGTTTGTATTCCACGTTGTCCCAAAATTCCCTAACATGTTTTTCAAACACACGCACTTGTGTAGATATTGCAGTATGAATTCTTGAGTTTGTTAGAAACCTCACAATCTCCTCATAGCCACGTGCCTTCTTTGTGTTTGTAGTTAAACGGGCATATATGTTGTGCTTAGGCTCAAACTTTAACTTGTTCATATCTGTAAAAAAACAAGTTAGAAAATTTATGTAAAAATTCTTAACTTTGACATTTCGATCGAAAACTCCCTTATGTACAACTTTTTCGGTCGAAAACCTTTAAAACCACTTTTGTCAGACAAAATGAAATCGTCACAACTTTGAACATTTTGATCGAAAACTCTATCAACATTCTAACATTTCGATTGAAAACTCTTAGACATGATCAAAGATTTAAAACAAAATTTTTGGAACTTTTTGATCGAAAACTCTTTATCAGTACATTACCTTTTCGATCAAAAACTCTTAGTTATCTTTTTGATCAAAAACTTACAATTTTATCAACTTCCAACTTTTCAATCGAAAACCTTCATTAATACTACCAATAACCAAACCCTGACTTTTCGATCAAAAACTCTGATTTTTCAAAAAATTTCATGCATGGACTTTTTGATTGAAAACACTTTTCGGTCGAAAACTCATTTTGGATGAATCAGATGACTCTTCATTTCCATCTGAAACACTTTTCGGACCATTCATGAGACTTTTCGATCCATTCAACTAAGATTTTGGGCAATTCAAATATTCAAAAATTCAAACTTAAGCTAAGGCTTTGGATCTAACATATCAACCTCTACGAATCACGAGAGCATACCTGGATGATCAAAATCAACTGAGGAACACGATGACGTCACAATCACAAAACTTTTTTGCACGAAACCTCAATACTTGTAAAAACTCGATGAATTTTGAATCGGCAGTCGAGAGAAAATAATAGTGGGAAAAAGATTTTCAATCGAAAATTTTTGAATATATAGACATTTCAATTCTGACCGAAAAATTTGGTCGTGACTTTTTGATCGAAAACCTTTTCGGATGACGTTTTTCGGTCAAGAGATTTCGACCGAAAACTTTGAACTTTATTGAATTTTTTTTTTTAAATTTTCAAACCAACTTTATTTTAATTTTTTTTTGTTATATATATATATATTTTTTTTTATTTAAGTCCATTTTGACATCATTACGACCTGTTCCAATTTTTATTAATTTTCACAATCACAATCATAACCAGATAAGAATAGACACTTGCACACTAATTTTTATCAAAAAATGACTTATTATTCTTCTTCAAACACAGAAAACAGTTAAACACTTAACAAAACATATAGTTATCCATTTATTTCTACTATTTTCTTTTTGACTTTTTCTCAACATATTTCAACAATTTATTCTATTTTTCATTTTTTTTCTTTTGGTGAACTGATCTAACATAGGATCATAAATGTATACTGTCTTACCTACACTGCATATCAAATCAGGATCTAAACAGTTCAACCTCGATTGCTAGTATAATTTTCAGCTTAAACTCAAACATCATATTTCAACAGATACTGTGTGACATTTAAGGTAAGATTTATCAATACAGAGTGTATCCAAACATCGAGATGGATTAAGCTAATACGCAACACAAAGTTTCACCAAAACATAAACCAGTCACCAGCATGAGGGTAGCGTTTTTAGCACAGAAAAATAATCCAAATGGATTTGATGTGAACCTTTTTGATTCATATATCTTGGTTTCTGATGGAACGAACACTGAATCAATATGATTCATATGAGATATGACATGTAGTGATGGACTTTTGGAATCAGATTTGATTCGGTTATGCGGATATCCATAGAGTATTGGATATGTTAATTGAAATCAGGAATGATTCAAAGGGCGAGACAAACTTACTTTCTGGTTTCCATCCGAGATTTCCACCAGAACCATCAGCTGTATAAAGATGTTTAACTCTAAATCGTATATTTGACGAATATAGTCAATAGAGTAAACGAATTGTGCTAAAAACCCATCAAGATCATGGTATCAAGGTATGCACGGATTCATTTAGCATTCGAAGAATGAATGTACCGATATTCGATGAGGATAACACTAAGATTGTAATTTAGTTAATCACACAAATATCGCCTAATTTACATATGGAGAGCCTACCAGCATATCAAAAATTGTAACCGATGTCACCATCATATCCAATTCATGCATAAGCTCAGCACACACTTATACTATCATTTCCTATATATACGTCAATCAAACACACTAATTTTTTATTTTCAGATATTCAGATTTTTCAACTTTATTCACATAGATCAAATACACTCAGCATATTCAGCATAATTTTTCTTTTTTCTTTTATTCTCCCCCTAAAATTGTGATGTAACTTTATTTACAACGTATATCACTATAAGAACAAACATATCTGACACAAACATTCATTAAGCTAACACACATATAAAGCATACACAACACAATTTTAACACTTAAAAGAAAATCTTTTTGAGGAACAGATTTCTAAGGTCTTTCAGTTCAAAAATGGACTATTTATTATTCTTAAAAACACCTTTTTATGGTTTTTTTATAATTTTTTTAATGACTTTCTAAATGAAATCATCCCCAACATCTCAACCAAAGAGTTAAACCTATCAGTTGAAAAAGCTTGTGTAAAAATATCGGATTTTTGCTCTAGGGTATCGGCATGGACCATTTTAATCAGCCCATTTTCAAAACAATCACGAATGAAATGTAACCTGATCGCAATATGCTTTGTTTTGGAATGCTGAATGAGTTTTTTGACTATTCCGAGCACTGTCTCGTTGTCACAAAAAAATGAAGTTTTCAGGAAATTCATTCCAAAATCTAGCATTTGATGTTGAATCCAGATAACTTGTGAACAACAGCTTGAGGCAGCAGTATACTCAACTTCAGCAGTTGATGTTGATACATTCGTTTGTTTCTTACACTGTCAAGACACTAGTCTCTCCCCCAAAATTGACATCCACCTGATGTTGACTTCCTGTCCAAGTTACAACCTCCATGATCGCTATCAATATAAGCAAAGAAGTTAAATTCAGAATCAGAAGGGTACCATAAACCTAAATTTACTCGACCCTTAAGATATCGAAATATTCGTTTAACAGCCGATTCTTGAGATTCCTTTGGAGCTGCCTGATATCTGGCACAGGAGCAAACATCAAACATGATATCTGGTCGGCTTGCAGTCAGATACATCAAAGAACCAATCATTGACCGATACATCTTTTGATTAACTTCAACTCCAGGAAAATCCACAGTGAGAGGTTCATGGGGAGCAATTGGTGTTGAAGCTGATTTGCAGTCGTTCATCTTGAATTTTGTTAGAATATCTTTCACATATTTAGCCCAATGGATAAGAATCCCAGCTTCAGATTGTTCAACTTGTAACCCCATAAAGAATTACTTTTTTTCCATCAAGCTCACTTCAAATTTCAATTTCATGACTTCTTCAAAGTCCTTGTAGAGAGCTTCATTCGTTGAACCGTAGATAATATCATCAACATAAACTTGTACAATTAACAGATCAACACCAAATTTCTTCAGAAATAAAGTCTTGTCAATTGTTCCACGAACGAAGTCATTCGATGTAAGATGTGTTGACAAGGTTTCATACCATGCACGAGGCACTTGATGTAACCCGTACAATGCTTTATCAAGCTTATAAAACACATATGAACACCAACTATCATACTTTTACTTATTTTCCCCGTGGGGGAGAAACAAGTACGCAGACAAACATTATGTTACATGTTTTTCCCATTGGAGGAGAAAACATGACACAACTATTTTAGATTATTGTAATTCATATGTTATTATTGTTGAGGCTAAGCGTGACACACTATCACAGAAAGTCCTCATCATACATCGAACCGTTAATATGGATCTTAGAGAGGTAATGTTTAGTAATACTACTGGGTTTGACAAGCCCCACCCGCGTTAGTCGCGCTAACTCGATTGGAGGTCGAACGGGTGAAATGTTAGCCTACTCACATTTGCTAGAGTTGATAGACCTGGCAGGAGGCATACAAACACAAACAGTCAGCTTCGGTTGCGAGCGCTTTAGTAAGACATGAACATAGGCTAGCTACCTATAGATATGCATATTGAATGTACATAATCTGGCAAACTCTCTGTTATTGTAAACTTGAAACCTGTGAACTCACCAACCTCGTGTTGACACTTTTTCTTACATGTTTCTTAGGTTGCTTTGGCACAGGTTGCACACTTAGGACATGCATGGAGTCCTACTGTCATATCATTCATGTCAAACATTTTAAACAGATTTACTTATTTACATTAATTGACGCTTGTTGCGTGTAATTAATTTTGATTTCCTATTAACGTTTACGCTTCCGCATTGAACTCTGAACTTTTGTGTTTGGACATTTTGAGTCCCATATAGTGTCGTTTGATGTAACTAATGACTGAGATCCTGGTGTGTCACCTTCCAAACGGTAAAACTCCTTTAGTGGAATTTGGGGGTGTGACAGATTGGTATCAGAGACATTAGTTATAGAGAACTAGGACTGCATACTAGACTATAACCTCACACATTAGTTACTCGGCACAGACACTCATACCTGATACACATAACACCCATACATACATTGTAGTGCCGGCATGTAACACCATCCGTATCACCCTTAGTTGGCGAGGGACACATCATTCGCATTGCATCATCATTCCCAGTGGCAACACTCGAGGAATCACCAGAATATCATCCACTTCCGTCCGGGGGCAGCGAGACGATGCCTTCGGAGGAGTCTCTCACACCACCACCATCAGTCGGGTATGGTGGGTTTTCTCAGGTCCATGTTATGGACGACACTCAGCGCTAACACATATCTCTTTGGGAGTTGGGATCGTCGGAGGCGAGTCTCTACTATACCCGCCAGTAACAATACGCCGAATGAAGGCAGATCGTTACACGCATTATTACAGAATCTAAATACACGTAGATGTTATCACCTTCCCGCGCCATGGGCTCGCTTCTTTGGTTGAAATTCTGTTGAGAATAGATTGACCACAAATCTGAGAATGCATTGCTCAATGCATACTCAAACCCTATCTTGAGTAAGTTGAAAGGACGGCTATCTTGCTGCTTTCTGTAACTTGTATTCATGAATTATTTCATGTACATGTTTGTTACATGTTCTCATTTACAATCCGCTGGATTGGACTCATGTATTGTGTTTCACTCGAGTGAATACTCGGATCAAACCATCCTCGACTACTCATCCCGATATGAATTCTAATTGATCAAAGTATAGTTGATGACTAAGCTTTTCGATGACTTATCATATCTGACAACACTATGTACTCAACAATATAACCTAAAGGACCTTATGACACAGGACAGGAAGAACAAGGGTGAGCATGCAAGGCAAATTATCATTACAGGTGCACACGTAATAGTAATTTGAGGTGCATGTAAGTCCTGGTGAAACCTAGTGTGTGGATAAATGGTCCTACTCCATGATCTACATACTTATATTTCCATTGACAGTAGAAAGTCTCATAAACCACTCAACGACTAGTTGGTATCGTTAAACTCGTTTAACAGCTGATAGACGCGACTATCAGGTTGAAAATGTTTACGTACACACTGAATTATCATCAATGGAATCCATCAATGTTATTTTCACTCATGTAAGAGTCTTAGTGATCTTACGACTCTCATTCAAACTTAATCAATGGAACCACCCAGAGTGAAACTCTAGTAGAACCTCAGGGTAAAACCATCGACTCCAAGTATGTAAGCGGAATTGGAAGAATTCCTTTCTGCTAACACATTATTCCTTACACTCTAACGATAAATTCCAATTGACCCTAATGCATTATCCGGTGACTAATCCTCAGATTAATTTGATTTATACCCCAGGGTATCAAACGCTGTAAACGGGCTTTTTCTTTCACAAAACGATCCAGTTGTTCTAATGACATTAGAAAACGAGGACTTCATCTAACTGATCATCAGTTGAACACGAATACTTAAACAGACGTCCTATCCCTGGTACTCCTGATATATATATTTCATTAAAATCATTCCTACATGTGAACCTCTTAGCCATGGTGTTGACCAATGCTTACCTCATAAGCGCGGGTCTCACTAGAAGTCTCATCGTGACCTCATAATTTTCTGCTGGTAAAGTTGTACACCAACTCTATTGGATATTTAGTACACTATAGAAGTAACTCAAAACCTTAAGAGATGTAAACTAGGCTCGACTGGTCATAAGCTTGACATTGATCTCACACCAACTACACTTGGCAGCTTCGACATAATTGCCGATATGGATTGATTATCTAAGAACCAAGCCGAGGTTATCTGTCTTGAGACGATTGTTGCCTTCCTCTCCTGAGTGGAGAAAATCTCTCTGCCCTAAGGCAAAAGGAGTGGTGCAGCCATATGTATCATATCCTTCATGAGAGCGCATAAGTGCTGATATAAAGGCCATACTGCCACTTTGGCTCTCGTCGCCGAGCAGCCATCCGAGGAGAAAAAGGTTGACCATCCTGATCATTTGTGAATATCCAGAGGTATTTCCCAAAGACCTGCCTGGTCTTCTACCTCGTTGACAAGTCGAATTTCAATCAATCTAGCACCTGAAGCAGCACCCATTGCTCGGACATCGAATAGACTTACACCCAGTGAGCCACCAAAACTATCCACATGACTGCAAGAGTTGTTGGATAAAGGCTTCATCAGATCTAACCCATCGCCATGGAGAAACCCAATCCTATTCGCCAAGAAGAAGGACGGAACTTTCCGCATGTGCGTCGAATACCGTGAGTTAAACAAAGTGACGATCAAGAACCTAAATCCTTTACCTCGCATTGATGATCTGTTCGATCAACTCCAAGGATCAAGTTTCTATTCTAAGTTGAGAGTCCGCAAGGAGGACATCTCAAAGACTGCATTCAGAACTAGTTAACGGCCATTACGAGCTTGTGTTCATGCCTTTCGTATTAACCAACGCACCTGCGGTATTCATGGACCTCATGAACCGTGTTTGTAAGCCTTACCTTGACCAGTTCGTTATCGTTTTCATCGACGACATCCTCATTTATTCCAAGAACAAGGAGGAACATGAGGAATACCTACGCCAAATTTTGGAATTACTTAAGCGAGAACAACTGTATGCTAAGTTTTCCAAGTGTGAATTTTGGATTCGGTAAGTTCAGTTTCTAGGGAATGTGGTTAACGAGAAAGGGATACATGTCGATCCATCCAAAATAGAAGCCATCAAGAATTGGGCAGCACCGACGACTCCAACTGAGGTGCGACAATTTCTGGGATTGGCTGGGTATTACCGTCGATTCATCGAAGGATTTTCCAAAATTGCTCAACCCTTCACTGCTTTAACTCAAAAGGGTAAAGCCTATAATTGGGGTGACAACCAAGAGTCAGCATTCCAACACCTCAAACAGAAACTTTACAGTGCACCTATTCTAGCTCTTCCGGAAGGAACCGATGATTTTGTAGTGTATTGTGATGCATCTATTCAAGGTCTGGGTTGTGTCTTAATGCAACACGAAAAGGTGATCGCATACGCTTCGCGACAACTAAAGGTCCATGAGAGGAACTACACCACTCATGACTTAGAATTGGGAGCCGTAATATTCGCACTTAAGATATGGAGACATTACTTGTACGGTACCAAATGCACCATCTACACCGATCACAAGAATCTTCAGCACATCTTAGAACATAAGAGTTGAACATGCGACAACGTCGTTGGGTCGAACTCTTAAACGATTATGACTGTGCGATCCGATACCACCCTAGTAAAGCTAACGTTGTCGCTGATGCCCTGAGTCGAAAGGAAACGATACCCAAATGAGTTCGAGCATTACAACTTACTATTCACCCCGGATTACCTGACAAAATCCGTAGTGCTCAACTTGAAGCCCTAAAAGAAGAAAATCTACAACTGGAAGGTACACGCGGTATGGAAGCACAACTTGAAGTCAAATCTGACGGTATTCCCTACTTCGCCGAGCGAATATGGGTTCCAGTATTCGGGAACCTAAGGGAACTAGTCATGGATGAGTCTCATAAATCTCGTTACTCTATTCATCCAGGTTCCGACAAAATGTATCATGATCTAAAGATACTATATTGGTGGCCGAAGATGAAGGCCGATATAGCCACCTATGTTAGTAAGTGTCTGACTTGAGCGAAGGTCAAAGTTGAATATCAAAAACCATCCGGTCTTCTGCAACAACCAGAAATTCCCATGTGGAAATAGGAACAAATATCCATGGACTTCATCACCAAATTACCACGAACCCTTACCGGATGTGATACCATTTGGGTAATTGTTGATCGATTAATAATGTTCGCTCACTTCTTAGCAATCAAAGATACCGACAAAATGGATAAGCTTACTCGTACTTACTTGAAAGAAATAGTCTCTCGGCACGGGGTGCCAATCTCTATTATTTCGTATCGTGATGCACGATTCACGTCTCGTTTCTGGCAGTCGTTACATAAGGCCTTAGGCACACGTCTAGATATGAACATAGCATACCATCCTCAAACTGATGGCCAAACAGAACGTACAATCCAAACTCTGGAGGACATGCTACGAGCTTGTGTGATTGATTTCGGTAACACTTGGGAGTCTCACCTACCGTTGGTGGAGTTCTCCTACAACAACTGCTATCACACTAGCATCAAGGCAGCTCCATTTGAAGCACTTTATGGATGGAAATGCCGTTCTCCTATTTTTTGGACCGAGGTTGGAGATAGCCAACTCACAGGTCCTAAACTTGTATTTGAAACTTCCGTAAAGATCGTTCAAATTAGAAACCGTATGGCGGCAACTTGTGACCGTCAAAAGAGTTACGCCGACAAGCGTCGTAAACCTTTAGAGTTTCAAATATGTGACATGGTCTTACTCAAAGTCTCACCTTGGAAAGGTGTCATTCGTTTCGGGAAACGAGGCAAACTGAATCCTCGTTATGTTGGACCATTCAAGATAATGAAGAGAATCAGACCAGTAGCGTATCAACTGGACCTACCTGAAGGACTTAGTGGTGTGCACAACGTCTTTCACGTCTCAAATTTAAAGAAATGCCTAGCAGATGAATCACTCGCAGTTCCTCTTGAGGAACTACACATTGATGAACAGTTATGTTTCATCGAAGAACCTGTGGAAATTATGGATAGGGAAGTCAAAACGTTAAAGCGCAGTAAAAACCCTATTGTCAGAGTTCGTTGGAACTCGAAACGCGGACCGGAATTCACGTGGGAGCGCGAGGATCAGATGATGCGCAAATATCCTAATCTGTTCAAGCACTCCGCGTCAAATTCTTAAGGTACTATTTAATTTTCGGGACGAAAATTCTTTCAACTAGGGGATGATGTGATATCCCTGGAATTTTTTTTTTATTATTATTTAATTTTCGGGACAAAAATTCTTTCAACTAGGGGATGATGTGACAATCCTACTTTTCAGTTAATTCAGTTAGAAATTCCGTTAAACCTTCTGTTAAAACCTAACTCAGTTAACTCGATATCAAATCCAAAGGACAAATTTTGTCATCCTCAAACTCTATCTACAAGGATTAAATAGGTAATTAGTCTAAACCTAATTTTGTTTGACGTTGTAAAGTCAAAATCCAAGATTTAATCTATGTTGACTTTAAAAGTCAACTAATCATGTTATACAAACCACAAGGACTCATTCTGCCACTCTTTCAAACCCTGAATCCATATAACTACAGGGACTAGAACTGTAATTATCATATTTTAATTCCTGTTGTCTTTTGAAGTCAAAGATCGTGACTTTGGATTAAATTGTGAGTTCAAGAATCGATTTCTATTAATTCTGTAACGGATCAAGATTACTCATTAGCATTTACGATCTTAACTACAATTATTAATCGTTATCATGACCGAATTATGTCTAATTATGAACTACAAACCGTAACCATCAAAGTCGTCCCTAATCCTCACCAATTCGCAACAATTCAATAATTCATACTGAAATTAATCATCTGCGAATGCTAAACGAGTTTCACTGATCATTTCCCCCACATCAGTCGCGTCGTAGAAGCAGTCAGAATCTCTATAGATTAACCCCTCGAAGTCGGAAATCCATCTAGTCGTTCACCATCAATTCCATCTCAATTCTGGTAATTTCTTACACCTACAGTTTCGATTTAGTGTCTATATCAATAGCCCTTTACTAATTTGGCTGTATAACATCGAATCAATCAAGAACGAATCCTAGGGTTCATACTCATTCGGGTTTAGTCGAACCCTACTCTATACCCGATTTCGATGCAATTAAATCACACGGGTAGTTCCGCAACCCTCTTCTAATTGAAAGCCCCATGTTAATTGTGGTTCATATCATCGATTCGATCACAAACAGTTATCTAGGGTTCATACGATTGTGATTTGATCGAAACCTAACTTAGACCCAATCTCAATCCGATTAAAGTGCATGGATAGATTCGCAATTCCTTGTTTATTGAAAGCCCCATAAATTCATCAACTATTATTACAAGAATTAGTCAAATTGATTCCGTGTTCTTAAACTAGGGTTTTAATTTATACAAACGTAATTAAACAATCCTAAACTTGTTTATTTTACAATTAAAACTCACCACAGTGTCGTATGAAGCTAATGAACAAAACCCCTTTGTTATTTTGGATAATCGCTATCAAAATCGATGGAAATGGGATGGATGTTGATCCGGATTCGCGTAAAGGGGAAGAACACCCCAGAGTTCCTTATTAAAAACACTCTGAACCGGATTAACATCGCGATGGCCTGCGGCTGAACTGGTTAAAGTCTTGAGCATACACACAGGAGACCCGGGTTCGAAACCGGTCTCCTGTGTTATTTTATTTGAAGCTTTTTATTGAATTAATTAATATAAAAAGTCTTTTCCATTATTATTGTAATGTTATAATAAAATGTTTCGAACTCGGAAATCACCCGTAGGCTCGAGTTTGGTTTTATAACTTATATTCATTATTATTTCCACTTTGAAAATAATAAATTTATGTTATTTTCAAGACACGACTCCGTATAAAATGTTATATTTATATTACTTTCAACCCGTGACCCCAACTAAAAATAATATACCTAAATATTATTTCGCCTAGTTTATTGATCTCGTGTAACGTTCCAAACTAAATAATAATAATATAATTGTTTATATTATTTACACACGTTATTATCCTCGAATAAAAATAATATATTTATTATTTTTGCCACGTAATTGAATATTGTGATTTTTCTCCGAACATAAAATAATATAATAAAGTATATTATTTTCTTAGGCCGTTATTGAATGGCACAAACGCGCGAATATATTTTATTAAATATTGTTATATGTAATTAGAAACGTTCGACATGAAACACGAATATTTTGATTATTATATTAAGAAATCCTTATTCCCGTAGACAAGTTCGTCTAACCATTGATCCTAAGTATATTTTAGGACGTTCGATCTTTCCGTGTCGTTGTCACAAACTATTACGTGTTCCTAACTGTCACATCTTATTCTAGGGCATTCATAGATTGTCCACATGCAATCCATTTGTGGTTAGAGTTGCATCCTTGTGTGGTGCTAATTACTACGCTCTACTCAGACTCAGGTGAGTTTCACGGCCACTTTTTACTTGTTTTACTATTGGGGGAGAAACATGCTTACACACATACATATTTTACTTGTTTTCATGTTGAGGAGAAACACATATGAACACCAACTATCATACTTTTACTTGTTTTCCCCGTGGGGGAGAAACAAGTACGCAGACAAACATTATGTTACATGTTTTTCCCATTGAGGGAGAAAACATGACACAACTATTTTAGATTATTGTAATTCATATGTTATTACTGTTGAGGCTAAGCGTGACACACTATCACAGAAAGTCCTCATCATACATCGAACCGTTAATATGGATCTTAGCAAGGTAATGTTTAGTAGTACTACTGGGTTTGACAAGCCCCACCCGCGTTAGTCGCGCTAACTCGATTGGAGGTCGAACGGGTGAAATGTTAGCCTACTCATATTTGCCAGAGTTGATAGACCTGGCAGGAGGCATACAAACACAAACAATCAGCTTCGGTTGCGAGCGCTTTAGAAAGACATGAACATAGGCAAGCTACCTATAGATATGCATATTGAATGTACATAATCTGGCAAACTCTCATTTATTGTAAACTTGAAACCTGTGAAATCACCAACCTCGTGTTGACACTTTTTCTTACATGTTTCTTAGGTTGCTTTGGCACAGGTTGCACACTTAGGACATGCATGGAGTCCTACTGTCATATCATTCATGTCAAACATTTTAAACAGATTTACTTATTTACATTAATTGACGCTTGTTGCGTGTAATTACTTTTGATTTCCTATTAACATTTACGCTTCCGCATTTAACTCTGAACTTTTGTGTTAGGACATTTTGAGTCCCATATAGTGTCGTTTGATGTAACTAATGACAGAGATCCTCGTGTGTCACCTTCCAAACGGTAAAACTACGTTAGTGGAATTTGGGGGTGTGACATTTGTGCCGGACCGGGCTTCGGCCCTTGCATCTCACCACCCGTCTCACTTCATTTTATAAAAGGTACCCTCCTGTCTTGATATTTGTATATTAACCCCTGCCTAATTATTTGTATAACGATAACGTACTGTTCCCGTCAAGTTCCCTGTACCCGGGAACCTTTATTTACAAATATTTACATACCCGTTTTCTAAATGGAAAACCGGGATGTTACAAGTCTTCCCCCCTTAAAGAGGTTTCGTGCTCGAAACTTGTGTCATCTGGAAACAAATGCGGATAACGTTCACGCATATCCGCTTCCAGCTCCCAAGTAGCTTCGGATCCCTTACGATGCTTCCATTGCACTTTAACAATAGGGATCACTTTCCTTCGCAACCTCTTTTCCTTTTTATCTAGTATAGCCACTGGTTCCTCTACATAATTTAGCTTGTATCCACCAGAATGTCGTCTAACGGTACGTGTTCTGTAGCATCCACCAAACACTTCCGTAAATGGGACACGTGAAACGTTGGGTGTATCCCTGCCAATGCATCTGGAAACTACAGTCTGTAGGCGACACTACCAACACGTTCCTCTATCATAAATGGTCCAATATATCTCGGACTAAGCTTTCCCCGTTTCTTGAAACGAATAATGCCCTTCCAGGGCGACACCTTAAGCATCACATAATCCCCCGCATTAAACTCTATAGGTCGTCGCCTCTTATCGACGTAAGACTTCTGCCGGTCCTGAGCGGCTTTCATCCTTTGCTTCACTAGCTCGAACTTCTCGGAAGTTGCTTTTATAACATCTAAACTCCCTAACTCTTTCTGTCCGATTTCTCCCCAGCACACCGGGGTTCTACACCTTCTCCCATAAAGCATCTCATACGGCGGCATCCCAATAGTCGCATGATAACTATTGTTATAAGAGAACTCCGCCAACAGTAGGTGACCATCCCATGCACCTCCGAAATCAATCACACATGCATGCAACATGTCCTCCAATGTTTGTATTGTCCGCTTTGACGGTCCGTCAGTCTGAGGGTGATACGCAGTGCTAATGTGCAACCTTGTTCCCATAGCTTCATTGAACCTCTTCCCAAACTTGGACATGAATCTCGTATCTCGGTCGGATACGATAGAAATCGGCACTCCGTGCCTAGCAACAATCTCATTAACAAACACTTCAGATAACCTTTCCGATGAGAAAGTTTCCTTAATCGGTAGAAAATGAGCGCTTTTCGTCAACCAATCAACTACTATCCAAATGGTATTGTGCCCTTTAACCATCTTAGGAGTTTCGTAATAAAATCCATTGTAATATGCTCCCACTTCAACTTCGGAATCTCTAAAGGTTGGATTTTGCCATAAGGCTTCTGATGTTCTGCCTTAACTTGCAAACAGGTCAAACACTTGCTCACATACTGGATCACATCATGCTTCAATCCCGGCTACCAATAGTTTCCCTTCATGTCCTGATACATCTTTGTCATTCCTGGATGTATCGAGTATCTCGACTTGTGTGCCTCGTCAAGTACCTGCTCTCTAAATCCACCAAACCTCGGTATCCAGATACGGTCATTCTTTACCCACACCCCTTGACTTTTCTCAGTCAACAGATCATGTTGTCCAAAATCCTTTCTTCTTTTAGCCTTTCATATCTCAAGGCTTCCGTCTGCACGTCCTTTAGTAAGGTCAGAAAATCTGACGTTACTACTAGTTGACACGCTTTAACTCTAATTGGCGTGTGTTATTCCTTTCGAATTAATGCGGCAGCAACTACATTTGCCTTTCCCGGATGGTAAAGGATCTCATAGTCGTAGTCTTTAATTAGCTCTAACCACCTTCTCTGCCTCATGTTCAACTCTTTTTGCTCGAAGAAGTACTTCAAGCTCTTATGATCCTTGTAGATCGTACACTTGATTCTGTACAAGTAGTGTCTCCACAACTTGAGTGCAAACACCACCACCGCTACCTCTAAATCATGAGTAGGGTAATTCACTACATGCGTTTTCAATTGCCTTGACGCATACGCTATCACTTTCCCTCGTTGCATTAACACACAACCTAACCCCAATAAGACGCATCCGAATACACCACTAAGTCATACGTTCCTTTCGGTAACGTTAACACTGGTGCTTCAGTTAACCGCTTCTTTAACTCTTGAAATCCACCGTCTTGATCCGGTCCCCAAGCAAACTTCACTCCCTTTTAAGTCAACTTAGTTAATGGTGTTGCTAGCTTAGAGAAGTCCTTGATGAACTTCTTGTAATAACCGGCTAACCCTAAGAAGCTACGCACCTCCGTTGGAGTCTTAGGAGCGTTCCACTTAACCACTGCTTCAATCTTTGCAGAATCCACCATGATCCCTTCTAGGTTAATAACATACCCCAGAAATGCACTTCCCGCAGCCAAAACGCACACTTTGAGAATTTAGCGTAAAGCTTTTCTCGTGTCAATGTCTCCAACACTTCTCGTAGATGATCTCCGTGCTCCTCCTCACTCTTAGAGTAAATTAGAATATCATCGATAAACACAATCACCGATCTATCCATCATTGGACGTCACACGCGGTTCATCAAGTCCATGAATGCTGTCGGAGCATTCGTCAATATAAATGACATAACCAAGAACTCATAAGGTCCATAGTGCGTCCTAAATGCCGTCTTCGGAATATCTTCTCCCCTAACCTTCAGCTGATGATATCCTGACCTCAGGTCTATACGTGAAAACCACTTTGCTCCTTGTAGTTGATCGAACAAGTCATCGATACGCGGTAACGGATACTTGTTCTTAACCGTCAACTTATTGAGCTCCCCGTAGTCGATGCACATACACATGCTACCATCCTTCTTATTCACAAACAAGACCGGTGCACCCCATGGTGATATACTTGGTCTTATGAACCCGTTGTCCAACATGTCCTGAAGTTTCTCCATGAGCTCCTTCATCTCTGCGGTGCCAATCGATACAGAGCTTTAGCATCCGGCTGAGCTCCTGGCTGTAGATCGATCTAGAATTCGATCTCTCGTTCCGGTGGTACTCTCGTCAAGTCATCAGGGATGACATCCGCAATCTTTTGCCCTACTGGAACCTCCGATAAATCCACACTCTTTGCTTCTATATTGGTGACAAAAGCACAGTATGTCGTGCACCAACACCTCAACGACTTCACCGCCTTCATTATAGAGATAACTCTCGGTAGAGAGCTCACTCTGTCGCCATACACCGTCACCACCGTTCCTTCTAAGGACTTTAAGCTTATCATTTTCTATCGGCAAAAAATGTCCACATCGAACGCGGCCAACCAATCCATCGCCAGCACAACGTCAAATCCTCCTAGTGCAATAATAAATAATCTAATAGGGAACATATGACCCTCTAGATCAATAAAACAGTCATCTAACACTTCTGGTGGGTGATCCCACCGCGGTCTCAACACTAAACGGATTTTCAATCATCCTAGCCGTCCTATACAAACTCTTGCAAAAAGATGGGGCTACGAATCTGGCAGATACTCGTGAATCATGTCAGCCACTTCATTCTTAACTACTTCGCGATCCTCAGGTTCGAACTGGAACCCTTCATTGTGCTCAGAATGCACCGAACGTTCAGCACGCACTGACGGTTCAGTATGAACCAACACCTCATCAGGGTTAGCATTCTCACCCTGAGTGTTCTCACGATGTCCCCTACCAGCATAATTGGTAGCAATCTGTCTCTTAGGTGCCATTAGTTACTTAAAATAATAACAAACAGAACAATACTTAGGTATCATTTAAAACAATCCGAGCAGTGCATTTAGTTAATGACGGTGGCCAATCGCCATTACCCGCTTGCCTTGCCTTTCATGTTTTAAACCATCCTTATACTGCATCTTGGTATAAACCCCCTGTCTTAGCCTACTAACACACACACACATATACACTAACTCATACCTGGCGCTTTTGGCTTTTGGTTACGCGTGATGACATTCCCTACACATTGGTCCCATTCTCAGTCTAAGTCTAGGCATCGAGGATGCCCAGATTATGTAAAACCACAGCTCTGATATCAACTTGTAAGGCCCCAAACCCGGGAACCCGACATGTTGGCATACACGTAAGCACAATATTAAATAACATCAAATCATCTCAATAAATGCAGCGGAAAAAGAAACAGTCAATGACCCAAATCTCAAACATAATCCGAACAAGTAATAATATCTAAATCATTCAACATCGTAATGGAAAATAAATGTCATCACAACGATCACAGTAACCAAACCCCATCCAGAAGCCGCCAGCTCACACTTTCTCCTTACCTGAAATACACAATAAAAAGTCTGCTACGCTGAGTGAGTTCTATAGTAATTCGTTCGAGGATATTAAATCCCGAACCTTTATTAAAAACGATTTACGTCACAAAGGTTTTTCTCATTTCTTTACCGATTAATCATTTAAATATTTTATCGACATACACGATATCACATTGACCGGTCTAGAGGCTCGTACGATCTTGACCCGTTGACCGGTCATCGTCAGCCATAACCACCCACCGACTAACACCGACTTACTATCACGCTTAAGGAATACATTTCATCCGACTAAGGTCAGACTCAATTCCCGTCGACTAGAGTCGCCACGATATCAATTAACCTCTTTATATAAAGTCACCGCATTAAATAACATGACATCAAATTCTACGCATACAACTATAACTATCATTTCACAACGCAAATATTAACATCAAAACCCTTATCATTTCGTGCCTTCGCTATATTGCACGTTGCATGTATTAGAGCCCAAAACTACAAAACGTTTAAAATTGGGCGATAGAAACTCACCTTTGCTAGACGCAACCCACTTACTAGAACTCGCTAACTTCTCATGATCGTCCTTCAACCTCATACCTAACTATTATACAATACACGAGTCAATACACGACTCGATATTCATCCTCTCGCTCACTCGCGTAACCCAACCCGATGCGTGATAACCAGATCATGCATGTCGCCATGCATGGCCTGCATGCAACGCGTAAATGCTCGATCGCACCCAACCCAACGTCCCGGACGGCATTACACCACCTCCTTCGGCTTTCAGCAGCCTCCACAGCCGCATACTCGTTGCTGTCGGACCGTCGGAGCACCGCATTGGTCACATGCAAGCCCCACCATCCTCGTCGCCTCGCCACAGCCGTGAACCACCCTAACGATGACTGCCTACACCTTTCCTGCACCTGAACCACCGTGAACAGCCCCCTTCGGGGACTACTGTGTCCGCCCAGCGCCACCGCCGGCCTCCTTGCGCGCTTCCTATTGCTACCGTGCGCTTCCTGCTACTACCACAGCCATACCTCATTCCCCTTCATCTTGCTACCTTCGTCCGACCCTCGTCGGTCCTTACCCAAGGTTGCTACACTTGCTGACCACCCACAGTGCGTTCGACCGAACCTCCCTTAATCCGAAAACACTCATAAAATGACAATAGCATTAACGCGTAAGATTTACAAGATTATACCTCAATTCCGGGTGACTCGTGTGGATCGAATCACCAACAAACTCCTTCGTCTCAACCTAATTCCTCGCGTGAAACCCTACTACCACAAATGCGTTAACAATGGTTCAATGAATGAATACACGAAACGAGGGACGAAAGATTGAGACTTTTTACCTTGGAATTGCCTTGGAAGCTCAAAACTCTTGTCTCGTCTCTCTCTCTCTCTCTCTCTTGATCATGGCAGCCGCAAATACAAGAAATGGGGACTCCCCCATTGCCGTAACCCTATAGGGTAGTTTGTGCTAGACCGGGCTTCGGCCCTTGCATCTCACGGCCCGTCTTACTTCATTTTATAAAAGGTACCCTCCAGTCTTGATATTTGTATATTAACCCCCCTAATTATTTGTATAACGATAATGTACTGTTCCCGTTAAGTTTCCTGTACATGGGAACCTTTATTTACAAAAATTTACATACCCGTTTTCTAAGTGGAAAACCAGGATGTTACAAGGTATCCCAGATCTCGAAAAACACGCAGAAGTTTTTTTCTTTGGAAGGTTAACATTATTCTGGAATGAAGGAGGAGGAAGAGGGTTGTTCACCCAAGAACTTGAGAATGGAGTTGAAACTGAAACCATTTTGGACTCGGACGACATTTTCAAAATTTGTTTGGAAAAATAGCGATTCAATACAAATTTTAAAAATATTTTAAGATGAAAAGCACCACTTGCCCCACGGTGGGCGCCAAACTGTTTCAGCCAAAAATTACACAAGATAATTAAGTAGCCAAACTTTGTATGTGAGGTAGTGTGCTTGTATTTTTATGTAAGAAATGCAATGTAAATAAGGATATCGACACATGGATATATGAGGAAAGCCCTTGATCCTTTGGGGATCTCCAGCATAAAACCTCAGGAGTCGACTAAACGTCGGGCTTCCTTGTTATCTTTTATAAATCAATGAAAGAATTACAAGTGTGAGCAGTAGATGATCGACATCTAAGTGTTACATAGGTTTGCGAGTGTGTGTTGTGTGTTGTTCTCCCCTTAATGATCATCTTATGGCCTATTTATATAAATTACATTACATTAAATGAAAGGTTAATATCCCGGAATTATCATAATTGGACCGTTACAAGCCTCCTCTTCACGCATATATCCGTTGTGTTTAATGCAATCCCGTGTCTTCAGCTAATAGTAATGAGAAATAGTCGTTACCTGCATGACCAAGTCAAAACAAACGCGTAACATTAATTGTTACAACGGTCAGTTAATCAGGATACTGAAACATAGTAAGGATGAGGAATACCGATACTTATTTGAGGATCCAGGATACCAGAGGTAAAAACTAAGGCATAACAGCGACAAACTTACGTGCTCCGATTTATGAAATGAGCTTGGACTTATATGCACGTCGAACTTACAAGCCATATTTTTGTTTTAGACAAATCCCTTCAGCAGTCATAGGAACCCAAAAAGAAAATATATATAATATATGTACACACTAACATTGTGTCTCTTTTTGTGTTTTTCATGTTGATCCTATTGCAAGTCACTTACATTGCGTGTCTTTAAGCTAAAGATTGACATATTTAGTACTAGTATGCACTTCATTGGTGTCTTTTTGCATAAATTTGCATGTCATTGCACGTCTTTTATTTCCTACTGCACGTCATTGCGTGTCTTTTTGTATTTTTGCTTTTCTTTTAGTGTGTGTGTGTGTATATATATGTAACAGATACTCTCAACCCCTTTGTGATGGGACTATGGTTATATGCAGACCTGAACATGGTGGCTATCCACTTTTCAGCATTCATTATCTTTTGTCACTGAGTTGTAGTCTAATTTTTTTAATGTTGAGCCTATCAACATGTCCTTCAGTATAACCACTTCCTCCTTTAAGATCTATTTCAGACAGAGACCAAGTTTTGTCAGTTTAACTATCATTTCCCACTAGAACATTTGTGCAAGGATATACAGAATGTAATTATTTTTCTTTTTCTTTTCCTCTTTTCTATCATAGATACTTTCCCCCGAAAATTTAATTCACAAACCGCCCTTTTTTTAGATGAAATTTTCTGTACCAATATTTTTGTAGCTCGAATCTTAAATTGTTTTGGCCAAGAAAATATTTTTGGATTTTGAAAAGAGAATAAAAGAAAGCTATATACACTAAGCAGGAGGGGTAGAAGATGCATAAGATCAAGAAACTTGGATTTGTCAAAAGCCCTCGTGAAATATCAGCTTTCTTATCATTTGTGCTCATATGAAGGACTTGAATGTATTCCTTTTCATACGCATCTTGAATGGCATAAACCCGTAAGTCGATGTGCTTTGTTTTTGAATGATAGACCGGGTTTTTCACGATTTTCACACAAGCTTCGGTGTCAATGAACATTCGAGTCTGCTTCAAGTTGATACTATAATCCACCCGAAACAGATTTTCTGTCAAGCTGACATCCACCATGAAGTAGGCAATCAAATCAAAGCTAATGGCTTTGGGATACTAGGGCCCTAACATGGGATAGCCTTTTAGGTAGCGAAAGATTCTTTTAACAACATATTCATGGGATTCTTTGGGATTTGTCTTATAACGGGCACAATAGCAAACAGCGAACATGATATCCGGACGGCTGGCGGTGAGATACAATAGAGAACAAATCATAGAACGATAATGATGCCTGTCAACGGGCTTGCCTTTTGGATCAGTAGAGATGGGATTTTGAGTAGAAAATGGTGTTGAAGCTGCTTTGGAATCAGTCAATTGGAACTTCTTGAGCATATCTTGAATTTACTTGGCTTGATGAATTAGTGTTCCGTCATGTGACTGTTTGACTTCCAATCCAAGAAAGAATGTGAGCTTGCCCATTTTGCTAATTTCAAATTTGGCCTTCATAACATTCTCAAAGTCTCGACACAGCTTCTCGTTGGTAGATCCGAATATGATGTCGTCTACATATATCTGCACAAGCATGATATCATTTCCAATTGTTCTTTTGAATAAGGTCATATCAAATTTCTCCCATTTAAAGTCATTATGTAGAAGGTAAGAAGATAGAGTATCGTACCAAGCCCTTGGAGCTTGATGACGTCCGTACAAAGCTTTATCTAATTTGTAGACTAGACTTGGTTAATCTGCATCTTCGAACCCTAGAGGTTGACACACATAAACTTCCTCCTTGACCGTCCCATATAAGAATGAACTTTTTACGTCCATTTGATAGACCTTAAAATTATTGTAACATGCATAAGCCAGGAAAATTCTTATTGCTTCCAAACAAGCCACCGGAGCAAAAACTTCTTCATAATCAATTCCTTCTTCTTGAGCAAACCCATGTATAACCAGTCGGGCTTTATTCTTGATGACCACATTTCTTTCATCAGTCTTGTTTCTGAAGACACAACGAGTACCAATGGGATACTTATTCTTTGGCAAATCGACCAAATCCTAGAGTTTTAACTTCCTGAATTGAGTCGGTTCTTCCTGCATTACATCAATCCAACTTGAGTCTTTTACGGCCATGGAGATATTCTTCGGGACATCTTGTGATAGAAAACATGCACAAAGAGTCGTATTATAGGGAGTGGAGTAACTTCTTGTGCGAACACCTTCAGTGACCGGTCCAATCACATTTTCCAATGGATGATTAGTTAATGTTTTAAAAGATGGCCCATTAGTGATATCAACTTGAACAGGAAGATTAGTTATATTTTCATCAGGAGAGATTGGCTCATCATTATTATCAGAATCACTGTCAGAATGGACAGAGGGATCATTTGCCAAGTTCTGGTTAACGTTTGAATTTACTGTTACACCAGAACTGACATCACCAGAAGTATTACAGTATTAGTAGCAGTATCATCAGAATGAGAGGAGGTTACTGTACTGTTGATAGAAGCATTCAACGGATCGGCGACAATAGGTGTGATTCTTGTTGAAAATGGCATAAATTCATCTTCTGCTTGGATGGATGGAATGAATGCTGATACATTGGAAGTAGATGGTTCATGAATGACTGGTGCAGGAGGAATGAAATTATTGAAGAATATCAGCATCATAGAACCGGTCGGGACCAATTCCTGTATTTGTGGTATTAGTTTCTTGCCAATCAAAGTAATAAGGTTCATGCACAATCTTTCTTCTTTTATTTTAAACACGGTAGGCCTTTTGAGATGACGAAAACCCCAGGAAATAGCATTCGTCACCGACTGCTCCGAACTTTGCAAGATTCTTAGTTGTGTTGAGTAGAGTGCATGAACATCCAAATGCTCGGAAGAATTCAATCAAGGGCTTTCGTCCATGAAACAACTCATAAGCAGTTTTGTTGTGAGCCTTCACCACAAGAGCATGATTCAGGACATAATTTGCAGTGTCAACTGCTTCATCCCAAAAGATGATTGGAAATTTAGAATCTATCAGCATCGTTTTGGCAGCTTCGACGAACGTTCGGTTCTTTCTTTCTGCAATTCCATTTTGTTGTGGGGTTCTGGCAGCACTAAATTGTCGAGAAATCTCTTTGCTCTCGTGAAATTAATTCAAAACATGATTTTTGAACTCTGTGCCATTGTTAATTTTTAGAATCAAGCTCTTCAATACTTCAGCAGACATCTTTAGTTGCTAGGAAATTAACCCAAGAGTACCTAGAGAAATCACCTGTCACAACCAAACAATAAGAATTCTTAGAGATGCTTTTAACACTGACTGGGCCAAAAAGATCCATATGAAGTAATAGAAGAGGAGCTGATATGGAATTCACTGCGTCTTTTTATGTTGTTTGCCTTTAGCACATGCCATGCATTTTTTAGAAAAATTGAAGTCCTTGGAGGGTAAACCTCTCACAAGGTCTTGTTTTACTAAACGGTTTATGTTTTTAAAATTCATATAGCCAAGACGACGATGCCAGACCAGTAGGGGTGTGCACGGTTCGGTTCGGTTTTAAGCTCTAACCGAAACCAAAACCAAAACCGAATTTCGGTTAATATATTTCGAAAACCGACCGGTTTTGGTTAATTCGGTTTCGGGTAATCGGTTATGATCTATGGGTCGGTTCGGTTTCGGTTAATAACCGAAAAACTAACATGAATAAAAGTTTTCACATGGGTTAAAAATTTTAAATATATTAATTAAATTTTTAAAAAGATTGTTTTAAATCCTGAAGTTTCAAGAAGTGAGCTATCCTTTTATAAGCAAGTCTCGATGAACTTATTCTTTAACTTAGCAACATGGGACTGGGTTTGTGAGATCTCTTTTTATAACACCATAGCTCTTTAATACTTTTAGCAACTTGGAAGATATGGGATGGAAGTACACCAGCTAAACACCTTTGAAATTACGTTTAATCCATTTATATCACAATTCCTTGCATTGGAATTACCTCGCCTGCTATCACTTCGCTTGCAATATCAATAAGATAGTGCTTAGAGAAAAGAACTGTAAGCAAATTGATGCATAAGAGTTTAGTCTAAATATTTCCTTTATTATAAAATCATTCTAAATGATTGTTTAATCAATCATTAATAAATTAATATGTTTTACAAATGATGAGTTTTTTCTATTGGTCTTGCTAAACTTGGATATAATATATAGCTTCATAACCATTCACCATCGTATTATTGTTTAATTGCTATTTTGAACTAAAGGTTTTTGCATACTTTTAAATATCTTAATTATGTCTTCATTTCAAATGTGTGTGATCAAACATGCTTTAAAGAGCTATTAACGAGGGTCTTAAGCTCGGTGTATATGGCGGTTAGGATGTCCTTGCATCTCATAAGAACAACACATAATTTGAATAGCTTTATGTATGATCGGTTCAGTTTGGTTAACTCGGTAATACCACAAACCAAAACCGAACCATAGTTTTCGGTTAATTGGTTATGGATTAACCAAATCATCGGTTAATTGTTCGGTTCAGTTAAGTTGGTTAATACGGTTACAGTTCAGTTACGTCAGTTAATTCGGTTACGGTTACGGTTACAGTTCGGTTAAATCAGTTAAGAGCAGTGATTCAGAGTCAGACGCTTTTGATAATAAACAAGCCATGGAGGCTTTAGTTTCTGGATCATTAATGTCTAGATCTTCTGGAACAGTGACTCCTGGTTTGAGAAACAGGCATTCGGATTTGTTGAACAGCACAGATAGTTGTTTATCACACACTTGTGATACACTCACGAGATTGTAGCAGAGTTCTGGAACGAGATTGACTTTTTCCATGGTGAGAGTTCCATTGCAGACAGTACCTTGTCCGGTTATCTTCCCTCCATTTTCATCTCCCGCAAAGGCGACGTATCCCCCATCGATAATTCTGAATTCAGTTAGTAGTTCTTTTAGCCCAGTCATGTGACGAGAGCACCCACTATCAACATGCCATGCATTATCAATAGTCCTCCTGGGAAGCCCCTGTCACATAGAAGACAATTTATTGAGAAATCGGAACCCAAGTCTTTTTCAACTTGGGTACATCATCAGTGTTAAGATTTTTCTTGGTTCTAGCTTTCCACCAACATGTTCCTTTTAGAAAATGATTTACATTTTGACGAATTTTGTTGATTTTATGGTAAAACGTTTTGTTATCTTCTTGATGTTTTTCATACTTTCCCATATTATGCATCTTAGGTCATTCAAATTTAACCCAATTTTTATGATAAGATGCATTACTGCATTGCCTAGCAGTATGACCTCCCTTCCTACAACTAAAACAATTCACATGTTTATAAGATTTTCTTTTATGTGGAGGCTGATAAGATGATGAGGATGATTGTTGCTGAATTGGCACTTTAATTTGCTTTCTGCTTTTGCCTTTTTGAAGTTGCTTTTGCTATAGGTCCCGGGAGCCTCGTCGCGCAGCGGAAAAACATGGATCTGTTTTGTGATTTATGTGGGAACCGTGAAGAACAAGACAAAGAAAAACATGAACAAAGATAAAAGAGAATCAAACGATACGTAATCCATAACATAGAAATCATCACGTATTACAGACGACATACCGAAGGAACACTCATCTCTCATCTACGCTCACGGTCTAGGGGCGGGAGAGCTCGTCCCGCCCGGACATCTCTCAACCTCGTTCCAGAGTTCCACCTACAAATGAAGACAAGTCTTCTATTTATAGGGGAAGGAACTTTGCCTGCGTACTTAGTAAGTACGCAGGGTATTGGTCTTGCGTACTTGACAAGTACGCAAGGCAAAAGCCTTGTGTACTTACTAAGTACGCGTGACCAATATGGTGTGCAGGCTAAGTATTCAGGAACACCCTCCTTCATACTATCCTCGTACACCGATACATAGAATTTTATCTATAGTTACTAAAACATGCTTCTACAGACTCCCTCTTAACTATAGCATCAAATTCTATCACTAACACTGATATACATCAGTTTACAAAGAATGTCATAATAGACTCCCTCTAAATTAATAACATCAAATGTCTTCTGGCGAGACTTGATCTTCTGGCATTCCACTTAAGATCTTCAAATCTTCAAACTTCAGTCATCAGTTGCCAAGTGATGACAAACTCGGCTCCCTCTTAACTGTAGCTTTCATTGTAGACCAAACCAAGTGCTTCAATAGGAACCAACTAACCCAACACACTCCATTGTAGGTAATCCTCTCAGCAATAGCTTGCTCCACCCTGACTTAGAAATACGAGTCTGACAATGTCTTCCTAAACAGGTAACAATAGTAGACTAAGACATCTCCAAATCAGCTGGCATATGATAGAGAGTTTGAGTTTCCGATAACCTGCATCAAACTAATCATCTCCCATAGGAATTCCAGTAAAATAAACTTAATTCTTCAACCAGATGTGTCCAACTCTATCCGGTATCTTCATGAGTTAACCAAATTCCTGAAGATGTTCATTTCCAATACCCCTTTTAGTTTAAGCTCCATCTAACTAGACTAGAAACAAGGGAATGTTTCCTATCCAGCTTCAACTAATAATCCAACAGATATCCAACTTCATCCTGAAAACACTTGACAGAATCAAACACAAAATCATGCTTAGCAATGATCATCCTATATCCAAAGTCCAACATTCTTCAATTAGATCTTCATTCCTGGTTCACACCTCCTAATCTGTATACGTTCACCGCGGTGAAGTTCCATTACTAGGATGTCTATCTGGCATTCCGCCCAGATCCTAAATGAGAAATCCAATCATAATTAAATCACATCAAATCTTGAACACAGGCTTGACCAATGAGCACGAAAAATATAGTTTACACGAGAAATCATAGTTGATGTTACGGTTTTATCCCCCCTCGTTTCTCTGTAAACAATGACCAGCTTCATCACCACTTCACTCAAATCCTCAAAAAGCATAATTAGTCAACTCCAGGATTTTATTCTTTTATTCCTTTGCAAAGATCCAAAACAGCAAATCCTCGGGTTCAAGTTGTTAATGTATTCATCCTCTATTTAAAGAAGTATTCGGATACTCGTAGCCTACATATTCAGGTTTGAATACCTAAACAGTATGATTCTTTTTCCAAAAGACCCAAAGCAGCAATATCTTCATAAATAGAACGAGACCTTTAGTCGATGACAACCCAATTGCTCCCATTAATTCAGCATTCATTCCATATTAAATAAGTATCCCAGATACTCGTTGCCCACATTTTCAGGTTTAAACACTTAAACTATGTATGACAATTGGTATCATCCAACAAAAATCTCGTCCGTGTTTCGCCATGGCTAAGAAAAGTTTTCCCGTCAAATTTTTTTTTAATCTCAGATGATAGTTCATGCGTACTTAGTAAATACACATATGTAGGGTGTTGCTGCGTATTTAGTAAGTTCGCAAAGACAAGTACCTATGCGTACTTGACAAGTACGCAGACCCAAATACCCTTACGCAGGGCATCACTTCTTGCGTACTTAGTAAGTACGTAGGGCTAACCCATTTGTACTTAGTAAGTATGCGGGAAAAGGTGATTCCGTGTACTTATTCAGTACAGCAGTGTTATTGACGGATCTTGAGGAGAATGCTTGAAAAGTGTTGGATCGGAGAAATGGATGCTTCCAAAAGCTTAGAAAACATCATCTAACAAACCCTTAGCCTTCCAAACACCAAATGAAGTGATGACAAACTCGATTTTAAGGATTTTTGACAGAAAAAGTTACGAACAGTACATGACCCAGATCTGCTCAAAAAAATCAAAAATGGAACACAAATCAACGAACACCGAGGCTCTGATACCACTTGTAGGTCCCGAGAGCCTCGTCACGCAACGAAAAAACACGGATATGTTCTGTGATTTGTGTGGGAACCGTGAAGAACAAGACATAGAAAAACATGAACAAAGACGAAAGAGGATCAAACGATACGCAATCCGAAACATAGAAATCATCTCGTATTATAGACGACATACCGAAGGAGCATACATCTCTCATCTACGCTCACGGTCCAAGGGCCAGAGAACTCGTCCCGCCCGGACACCTTTCAACCTAGTTCTAGAGTTCCACCTACAGATGAAGACAAGTCTTCATTTTATAGGGGAAGGAACTTTGCCTGCGTACTTAGTAAGTACGCACGCAGGGCATTGGTCTTGTGTACTTGACCAGTACACAAGGCAAAAGCCTTGCGTACTTACTAAGTACGCGAGACCAATATGGTGTTCGTACTAGCCTCGTACACCGATACGTAGAATTTTATCTATAGTTACTAAAACATGCTTCTACATTTGCTTTTTATCATCAGTCATGGTTGATGATCCTTGATCAGATTCAACTTTGTCACTTCGTGGAGTATGGCTTTCGTCATCATTTCTTGTTGACATATACTCTAAGTCACTTTGACTATCACGTTGGCTTCTTGAGGCAAGTGTGAAAACTGGAATTTCTTCTATCATGAATCTTTCAAACTGATTTCTTGACACGGTATTAGTTGAATCATTAAAACAAGCATCATTCATAGAAGGCAAATCATTACAACTATTGTGTTCATAACAATCATTACTAGAGTTAATTATCCTAGAACATGTTTCACTACTACTATCAACAGAGCCCGAATTACATAATTCTGGATTCTGGAAATTTAAATTCATAAAAGAAAATAAAACAGATTCTCGGTTGCATTCCTTGTGACCTAATCTAGCACCACAATCATCTCTTACATCCTTATCCTGTTCTTTTAAACCTGCAGTATTTACATTAGTAGCAGACACGGATAATTTTGCAAGATTATTTTTCAAGGTGTGGAGAGGGAATGGGATCATAGTGACCATGTGTGGGAGGGTGAAATAGTTTCCTCTCAAAATCATTAGAATCCAAGTATCCGACCCCGTTTTTCACATAACTAGGAGTTTGTTGACAATCTAACATGTTATCTTGTATCTTTTTGCTAACATTCCATTTGTCAATGATAATTTGTAATTTTACATTTTCACTTCTTGAAGAGGTTAGCTTTTCAGTTAAATCAGTTATTAAAAATTCTTTTCTGTAAACAAACTCTTTTAGGGTTTAGATTTCTTGATTAGCTTTGTTTAAACTGATTTTGAGAGTAACTTCCTCTTTTTGATTTGATCAAGAATTGCACAAGCGTCATCCTTTTCACGAATGATAAGTTGGTTTAAAGTGCGATAGTGAACAATCATGTCAACACTGTCATAGGAACATATACCAGATTTTACCTTGGGTGAAATTAGCTCAACAACGGTTTTCTTGCAAATGCATCCTTGATTAGAGCTTCCATCACCATCGGGCTGAGTTCCCAAATTAGCATTCTCCGGTGAGTTAACTCGATCTGTTGATATGGTACTAGGATAGGCATCCTTCTTCTCATCACCATAGCTTCCTTGATTTTGATATTGGCATTCTCAATCATACTTCCTTCAGTGTCAATAACTTGACTCTCGGTTCCTTGAATAGCAAATTTCTTAAGAAGGGTAGCAGAAGTGTTAATGATGATCTTTCTCATCACCTCATTCTTTTCTATTTCAACCCAACTTGCTTCCATTCTCTGAACCACAAACTGAGCAGATGAGGCGTTAGCAACTAAAGCCTTGCATACATCCACCTGAGCTTCTTCAATTTCATTGATCAAGTCAAAGTCTTTCACTACCGGTGCATTATCTGTTTCTTTAGTCTTTTCAGCTTGTTCTTTGACATCGGTAATTGTAACAATGGTAGGAAGAGTTAGAGCATTGGTGATCGGATGAGGACATTCTCTCTTTAAGTGCCCAACTTTCTTACAGTTGTAGCATCTCAGTTTAGAGTAGAAGTTCGGCTTTTATTCGTGTGTTCACTTGATGGGTTTGGAGTAGAAATTCGGGTTTTATTCGTGTTTGGTTCATTGTTTGGCACAATTTGTTGAGAGATAGCAGGAGCAGATACCATAGCAGGAATTGTTCCAGAGCAACCAACAACATTTTTTGATGTAGAAGGAGCAATGAAAGCAACATTAGTTGGTGCCATAGTTTTGGTCTAGCCTGATTGATTCATTTGAAGCTTTTTAATGTCCGTTTCAAAGGATTTCAAGGTATTGATTATGTCAGATAAGGTGGAAGCTTCATTTACATATTGTCATTTGATCAACATGCACTGTATACTCCATTCTTGTGGCAGAGAGTCTAGCAATTTCTTGATAAGATCAGAATTTCTAATAACAACTCCAGCTTGCTTCAGTTTGCTTGAAATTTCCATGAACCTTGAGATATGCTTAGACAGACCTTCACCTTTGATACTACCGAAGGTATCATATTGTTTCTGAAGCATGGCTTTCTTTCCTTTCTTTAAGTCAGAGTTTCCCTCATAGAAATCACATAAAGCTTGCCAAAGTGTTTGAGCGGTTTGTATTCTTCAAACATGTTCATGATGTCGGCCGGAAGAGCCGTGTTAATAGCCCCGAAGGTGTGACACCCGATATTTCCATGTTAATATCCGTACACATTTTAAACACGTTCATATTTCATGTTTCCCGATCTACTTGGTTTCAACTAACAATATTATGAGTCTAGCAAAAATCATGTGTTACACAATTTGAATTTTTGGTAATTAGGAGAATTACCAGTACATGAAAACGTATGACCCGCACAGTACGAACGTTGGTGATTAATTCAAAATAACCAGTATAATATTTAGAGGCCATAAAATATGAACTCTATAAGTATAAAATGAATATTCAAGAATTAAATACATGATGACCTTTTTTAAAGACCTTATCCCATATAGATGCGTTTAAAAAAATTTTATACAAATAATCACATCAAGAAATTATACAACTCGTGATTTGAACATTTTTCACAAAACTGGCCTCTAACCAGTTAAATTTTAATACTAGTACCGTTAATAGCCTAAACCAAATTAAATTGCTATTGAAAACTCTAACTGATATTAAAACATTTAATGAACAAATTAATTAACTTTTAAACCTAATTAATTAGTTAATTAACCCAAACCACCCCACCCTTATTCATTCTCGGCCAAGATCCCATGGAGGGCCCCCATCACCCTCCAACGTCTTCAATCAAATTGTTTAATACTTAAACCATGCCATCTTACTTCTTCATGTTGATATAATTCCATCCATCCATCATCCCATCACAAGCTATATTCAAGACCACACTTCACATTTCTTTTTATTTCTTTCTTACGGTTCAACAACAAAAGAAAAATAATGCTACTCTTTGTCTTCCCTTCATCTTTTCTCGCGGCAACAACACCTAAGATCATCATCCTTATGCCTTTTTAATAAAATATAAGCCAAGTGTAGTGAAGAATCAAGTGAGGTTTTCAAGGGTCCAAGAGTTACAAGTGATTTTGGAGCACCCACAAGCCATTCAAATCTCATTCATCCATCCACTTTAGTATCTTCACTAGCTTGTGTAGTGGTAAAGATTTCACCTATTTTATCCTTGTATTCATGTCTTTTATTTAAAAACTATGATTTATCATGCATTTTGTTCACCTAAAAGTGGGATGTTTTTATAAAACTTTCTAAAATAAGAAAACTAACATGAATCATGGACTTGTTTTAGTGTTTAATACATATGGTATGTGTATATATGTGACCGTATGTTTGTATATGTGTATGGTAACTAAAGATCTCATAAAACTCTTGATCTAGGCATGAATGGGAAAGTATGTACTCATAATATGTTTTGTTATAATGAATGGCTTAATATACATATATAAGTAAATTTATACATTGGACATTTGAAAACGCACGCATAAAATGTTACACGAAATTTAGTATGATAAAATAGTGTAATTTTGTAAGTAAAAACCCATGATTTTTGTGGACGTTTAATTTGGTAAATAAAAATGGTTGACATGTCATTGTTGTTAAAATGGTCGTTTTAACTTATATAAATGTAAAACTTATCTTTTTATGAATAAAATGGAATTTTATAAAAATGTTGACTTTTTATGGCTCAAAATATACTTCGGTAAAAACAAATTGGTGAGATATATATATATAAACCATGTTTTGAAAAGAGCCTAACCTTGAAAGTATTTTTATAACAAAATAGGTATTGTAGAGCCTAAGTGTTTATTTTAATAAATATAAACATTAAATGTGCTAAAATAATTATTTCGGGTAGTTATTTGCTTAAATGATAATTTAAAGACTTTAGGATGACATAATATATAAATGCATGTAATTGTGTATAAATATTTATATCTTGGAAAGCTAGTAGATTTCTAGGTATTGGAAATTAATCATGACATACTCCTAATAAATGTTAAGTGCTAATTGTTCCAGACGAATGCTTATATGTTTCCGTATTTATGTTAACCAAAAGACTTGAAGATGTATTATTTCATGAAATTGATTATGAAAGAAAAATATATAAAGTAATAATAATAGATATATTACTTTGTGTTATCACGACATTAATGGATTATTTCTCAAAAAATAATTATATAGTTTTACGAACGTAACATGTCATCTTTATGTTACTTATGTGTGAAGTTCGTCTATGAAAATACGTAAGGAGTAAATAATAATCACCAACGGGTCTCTAATCATGATATATTTTTCCTAACGAAAACATTCCTAACCGGGTCTGTTAAATCGGGTGAACAACTTGTATGTAAGACGATCTATCTTAACACTAAGATATCGTTGTGTAATTACGATACGGATAGGCGGGGCCTACTTTTATACAATTATTTGCTAGCATACACTACTGTCGAGGTGAGTTTCACTGTCCCCTTTTTCTGGTTTTTGAAATGTTTTGGGGAAGAAACATATTTGTACTTATTTTCATACATAAATGAAACAAAAAAAGACTGTACCGATATGTTTGCATGTGGAACAATAAAGCGCTAAAAGTCCCCTGAACAACATTAACATTTTGTAACCATTAGCTATGGTCTTAGCCTAGGATTCTATGAATATTACTATTGGGGGTGACGCCCCCGGTCATGTTTAGTCATGGTAACCGGGACTTGAAGGGTCAAATGGCTGCATATTGTCTTATTCTGTTCTCATGGTATGGCGAGGGAGGGGCATTCACCAGTCATGGTTTGGTTACAGTCTCATATATTACATATTATTTGTATTCTTAGCTAGTTTACAAATGGGGTCAATTGGTCCTGCATTGTTCAATTCATTGGTTATATATAAACTATTTGATTGGAAAAACTTATTCATTTGAACGTTTGTAAACGTTTGAACTACAAGAACATTTGATCAAAACCTGTGAACTTATTAACCTCGTGTTAAAAATTTTAAATATGTTTTTCAGGAAATTGAATGTGGTCACAAGGTTAGCAGTGTTGGTTACATGCATGCATGATGGATACGGCTTTTGGAGGATTTCTCTTGTATAACTCATTGTATATGAGTCATATTTGCGAAATCTTAACTTTTTTTATAATCTTAATAGATATTTTGGGATATAAAACTTCAAACTTGATTATGCATCCAATATCATGTATGTGTTTGCGGTAATCATATGCTTTGGAAACCATGAACGTTACGCCTCGCGTTTCCGTCTTGGCGGGGTGTGACAGATTGGTATCAGAGCCAGGTTTTATAGCGAACTAGGATTCTAAAACTGAACCTAGACTATAATTTAAATGACTCACTAAAACGTTTTCATTGCATAAGCATTGCATAGCCATTCATCTTGTCATATGGATATTGTAGTCACACCATGTCACACACTAACCCCTTTTCGACTTCAGACCCATGGCACCCAAAAGAAGGGCACCGCGTGACACTACCGGTGAGAACAACACCATAACATCCACGGGATTGGAGCAACTCATAGCACAACGTGTAGCTGCCGCCCTGGAGCAGTATGAAGCTAATCGAAATAGTGTCGGAAGGAACGACAGCAGTATCGGCGGAGGAGGTGCAAGAGGTAGCGGCACAGCCGGAGGTTTTGGAGATGCTTCGAGCAAGAAGTACCGAAGGTGCGGTTGGCCTAATGCGATGGATTGAAAAGATAGAGTCAGTACTAGACATCAGCGAATGTACGGCCGACTGCATGGTAAAATACGCTACTTGCACGCTTACTGACAAAGCCTTAACTTGGTGGAATTCTCATCTGCTTACCAGCTAACTTGGGAGGAACTGAAAACCATGATGATTGAGGAGTACTGTCCTCGAAATGAAATGCAGAAGATTAAGACTGAGATGTGGAACCTACAGATGACCGGGGATGATGTGGATGGCTATACCGATCAATTCAATGAACTGGCAATCTTGGTGCCACATATGGTCACACCAGAGTATAAAAGAGTTGAAAGGTATTTGTGGGGCCTTGCGCCTCAAATTCGCAACATGGTAACTTCATCGAATCCGATGGATGCCAAGAGTGCTATAACTCTAGCGTTCAAGTTAAGGGATGATGTTGGGCGTAATGGATTGTTTAGAAAGAAGGAGAAGGAGGAAGGCAAATCTAGGGAGAAAAGGAAATGGATGGGAAACCCGAGTAACAAATCTGGAAAGCAAGGATTTAAGAAGCAGGAAACGATGAAGGCTTTTGTGGCCAATACCGTAGAAAGAAAGGAATACAATGGAACGCTGCCGAGGTGTACCAAGTGTGGGTATCACCATGGGGAGGATGCATCAAATGTGGGAAATGTGGAAGGTTTGGACATACCACACAAAGTTTCCGAATCAAGACCAACCCCACGGTTAAAGCTAAGCAAGGATGTTATAAATGTGGTGATCTGAAGCACTTTAAGAAGGACTGTCCCAAATGGAAGAATCAGAACAACGCTCAGGCACCAGGGAGAGCATTTATGATTGGTTCCGGGGACGCACGCTAGGACATGAACATTGTCACTGGTACGTTCCCGATGAATAATCACTATGCCTTTGTACTTTTCTATTCGGGTGCTGATATGAGCTTTGTGTCAAATGATTTTAAATCCTTACTTGGTATTAAGGCCAGCAAAATAGAACAAAGTTATACAATTGAATTAGCAAATGGAAAATTAATTAAAACCGGAGAGGTCATTAAGGGTTGTACTTTATGTCTAGGAAACCATACATTTAGTATAGACCTTCAACCTGTTGATCTGGGGAGTTTGGACATTGTTATTGGCATGGATTGGTTATCGAAAAATCATGCCGAGATTGTATGCTTCAAAAATATTGTACCTATCCCACTACCAAGCGGAGAAGTTCTCTCAATTCAAGGCGAAAGGAGTGGAACAATGTTAAAAATGATAAACTGCATGAAAGCTCATAAGTATCTACGCAAGGGTTATTGCGTTTTTCTGGCTCACATTGTCGAGAAGAAACCCGAGGAACGTCAACTTGAGGACATACCAATCATTAGGGATTACCCTGAGGTATTTCCCGAAGACTTACCTGGGTTACCGCCACCAAGAAAAGTCTAGTTCCGGATCGACCTAGTACAGGAGTCGCTCCAGTTGCGCGATCACTGTACTGTATCGTCTAGCACCTTCTGAAATGCAGGATTTGTCAAGTCAACTACTAGAGTTACTTGATAAAGGTTTCATAAGACCGAGTTTCTCACCTGGGGGAGCTTGGGTCTTGTTTGTGAAGAAAAAGGATGGAACCTTTAGAATGTGTATTAATTACCGGGAGATGAAAAAACATACAATTAAAACCGGTATCCACTTCCTCGAATAGACGATTTATTCAACTTCAATGTTACAGATTCTATTCTAAGATTGATGTACGATCAGGGTATCATCAACTAAGAATCCATGAGGAAAATATACCAAAGACAGCTTTTAGGACTCGTTTTGGTCACTACGAGTTTTTGTCATGCCGTTTGGTTTGACTAATGCACCGTCAGTTTTCATGGATCTCATGAACCGCGTGTGCAAGCCATACTTGGATAAATTCATGATTGTGTTTATCGATGATATATTGATATTTTCACGAACCAAGGAGGAACATGAACATCATTTGAAGTTAATCTTGGAACTACTCAGGAATGAGAAGTTATATGTCAAATTCTCTAAGTGTGAGTTTTGGATCCGAGAAGTTCATTTTCTCAGGCATGTCATCAATAAGAAAGGTATTCACGTGGACTCGTCCAAGATCGAAGCAATAAAAAAAATGTGAAGCACCAAGAACTCCGACTAAGGTGCGTCAATTTCGGAGTCTGGCAGGCTATTACAGGCGATTTATCGAGAACTTTTCAAAAATAGCCTTGCCTTTGACCATGTTGACCCAGAAAGACAAAAAGTTTGATTGGATGGATAAACAAGAATCAACTTTTCAATTGCTAAAGCAGAAGCTTTGCATTGCACCAATCTTATCACTTCCAGAGAGAATTGACAATTTCATCGTATACTGCGATGCATCACACCAAGGTCTGGGATGTGTGATAATGCAGAGAGAAAAAGTCATAGCATATGCATCCAGACAGGTGAAAGTCCATGAGAAAAATTAAACTACTCAAGATTTGGAATTCGGTGCTGTCGTGTTTGCCCTCAATATTTGGAGACGTTACTTATATAGTACGAAATGTACTATCTTTATAGATCATAAGAGTCTCCAACACATCTTTAATCAGAAAGAACTCAACATGAAGCAACGCCGTTGGGTAGAACTACTAAATGATTACGACTGCGAGATCAAGTATCACCCTAAGAAGGCGAACGTTGTAGCAGACGCCTTGAGTCGTAAGGAGCGATTTAAAACTCTTCGTGTTCGTACCCTAGGATTGACAATTCATACGAGTCTCACGACTTAAATCTGAATGACACAGCAAGAGGCACTAAAAGAAGAAAACATTTAGGATGAAGCTTTATGGGGAATGGTCAGACAGTTAGAACCTAAGACAAATGATACTTTATACTTCATGAATAGAATTTGGGTGCCATGTTTTGGTAACTTACGTGAGTTAGTTGTAGGTCCCCGTGGTCAACGGATCACATATACGAACTGATGAATCTACGTAACGAGTGTGGAATCCAAATCACGTAGACATGAACGATCGACTAACACGCAAGATCTAAATAAACGCTTTGCATTAGTATAATCCAACCTTCAAATTTATGAAATCGGCCTCAAAATCACTCGCAAGAACTTGAAAACTCCATGAACATGAAAACTTGCAAAAATCAACCAATTTCTTGTCAAATCGTACACAAATCGTCACAAAACAATCACAAATCACGAGCATAGGCTCTGATACCACTTGTAGGTCCACATAACTCTCCTATAGATCGTACTCGAGACGTGACGTATCAATGACACGGAGTGCGGAATCCAACCGTATCAATGTATGTGTACACAAGATGACAATAGAAACAACAACATTCACAATGTAAATAAGCTTCTCTTCTATTCCATGCAATCACAGAGTTTACAGAACTAGAACATGAACATTCAAAAAGAATTTATTAACAACAACTAAACAATATTAATCATCAATTTCATGTTTTAACCACTAAAACACCCTATTTGACCAACACTTAAACCGACAGTCATTACGCGAAGAACACGAGTTCAATTAGGCAATTTCCAAATGATTTAATGGATGAAACACAATGATACTACCTTAGAAAGATTCGCAAATCAAAACCGATCAAGAATAAAGCTCAAAAATTTCAATCCAACAAACCAGAATTTAAAAATCAACAAGTTCGCACTACTGTGGCTTTGTTCACTCAGATATGTTCGCTCAACAAAAAGACAAAGTGTACTGAATATGTTCCAACATTGGTTATGGACGAAGCCCACAAGTCTAGGTACTCCATTCACCCAGGTTCGGATAAGATGTATAAGGATCTAAAGGAACTCTATTGGTGGCCAAACATGAAAGGAGAGATTGTTATCTATGTTTGGCAAGTGTCTGACTTGTTCAAAGGTAAAAGCAGAACATCAGAAACCGTCTGGATTATTGCAACAACCTAATATTCCTCAAGGAAATGGGAACAAATTTCCACGGATTTCATTACAAAGTTACCCAAGACGTCGAGCGGGTATGATACTATATGGGTAATCGTCTATCGTTTGACGAAATCGGCTCATTTTCTACCCATCAAAGAGACAGATAAAACTGAGAAACTTTCAAGGCTCTATATCAACGAATTTGTGGCTAGGCATGGAGTGCTAATTTTAATCATCTCTGATAGAGACAGCAGATTCGTGTCCAGAATCTAGCAATCTTTACAAGAAGCCTTGGGCGCACGTCTTCACATGAGCATGACATATCACCCACAAACAGATGGCCAAAGTGAAAGGAGTATTCAAACTTTAGAAGATATGCTTCGTCCGTGTGCAATCGATTTTGGAGGAAATTGGGATACTCATCTACCATTGGCTTAATTTTCGTATAATAAAAGTTACCATACTAGTATTAAAGCCGCTCCGTTAGAGGCTTTGTATTCGTAAATGACGTTCATCGCTATGTTGGGCGGAGGTTGGCGACAAGCATTTAACTGGCCTGAGGTCGTTCAAGAGACCACCGACAAAATTTTCAAAATCAAAGATCGTCTGAAGGCCGTCGGAGATAGATAAAAGAGTTACGCGGATAACAGACGAAGACCATTAGAACTCCAAGTTGGAGACCGGGTCATGTTGAAGGTCTCACCTTGGAAGGGAGTTGCAAGGTTTGGCAATCGAGGCAAGCTTAACCCTAGGTACATTAGACCATTTGGAATACTGGCTAGGGTTGGCCCTATAGCATACAAAATCAAGTTTCCTCAAGAGCTAAGCAAAGTACATGATGCGTTTCATGTGTTAAATCTCAAGAAGTGCTTATCAGATGAGACATTAATTATACCGCCTGATGAGATTCACATAGACGACAAACTACACTTCATTGAGGAACCCATTTAAGTCACAGATTGGAAAGTTCAGAAAACAAGGCGTAACCGTGTTAAATTGGTTAAGGTACGTAGGAACTCAAAGCGTGGCCCTGAGTATACATGGGAACGAGAAGATCAAATGAAAGCCAAGTACCCGTCCTTGTTCACGAATACACCAATTCAAGATAACACCAACTGAATTTCGGGACGAAATTATTTTTAACATGGGGAGAATGTGACACTCGATATTTCCAAGTCAATATCCGTACACATTTTACACACTTTCACATTTCATGTTTCCTGATCTACTTGGTTTCAACTAATAATATTATGAGTCTAGCAAAAATCATGTGTTACACAATTTGCATTTTTGGTAATTAGGAGAATTACCAGTACATGAAAGCGTATGACCCGCACAGTACGAACGTTGGTGATTAATTTAAAATAACCAGTACGATATTTAAAGGCCATAAAATACGAACTCTACAATTATAAAATGATAATTCAAGAATTAAATACATGATGACCTTTTTTCAAAGACCTTACCTCATATAAACATGTTTAAAAATTTTTATCACATCAACAAATTATACAACATGTGATTTGAACATTTTTCACCAAACTGGCCTCTAACCAGTTAAATTTTAATACTAGTACCGTTAATAGCCTAAACCAAATTAAATTACCATTGAAAACTCAAACTGATATTAAAACATTTAATGAACAAATTAATTAACTTTTAAACATAACTAATTAGTTAATTAACCCAAACCACCCCACCCTTATTCATTCTCGGCCAAGATCCCATGGAGGCCCCCATCACCCTCCAAAGTCTTCAATCAAATTCTTTAATACTTAAACCATGCCATCTTACTTCTTCATGTTGATATAATTCCATCCATCATCCCATCACATGCTATATTCAAGACCACACTTCACATTTCTTTTTTTTTCTTTCTTACGGTTCAACAACAAGAACAGAAAAAAAATGCTACTCTTTGTCTTCCCTTCATCTTTTCTCACGCAACAACACCTAAGATCATCATCCTTATGCCTTTTTAAAAAATATAAGCCAAGTGTAGTGAAGAATCAAGTGAGGTTTTCAAGGGTCCAAGAGTTACAAGTGATTTTGGAGCACCCACAAGCCATTCAAATCTCATTCATCCATCCACTTTAGTATCTTCCCTAGCTTGTCTAGTGGTAAAGATTTCACGTATTTAATCCTTGTATTCATGTCTTTTCTTAAAAAACAATGATTTATCATGCATTTTGTTCACCTAAAAGTGGGATGTTTTTATAAAACTTTCTTAAATAAGTAAACTAACATGAATCATGGACTTGTTTTAGTGTTTAATACATATGGTATGTGTATATATGTGACTGTGAGCATGTATATATGTTTGTATATGTGTATGGTAAGTAAAGATCTCATGAAACTCTAGATCTAGGCATGAATGGGAAAGTATGTACTTATAATATGTTTCTTATAATGAATGGCTTAATATACATATATGAGTAAATTTATACATTGGACATTTGAAAACGCATGCATAAAATGTTATACGAAATTTAGTATGATAAAGTAGTGTAATTTTATAGGTAAAAACGGATGATTTTTGTGGACGTTTGATTTGGTAAATAAAAATGGTTAACATGTCATTGTTGTTAAAATGGTCGTTTTAACTTATATAAATACAATACTTATCTTTTTATGAATAAAATGGAATTTTATAAAAATGTTGACTTTTTATGGCTCTAAATATACTTCGGTAAAAAAAAATTGGTGATTTATATATATAAACCATGTTTTGAAAAGAGCAAGTATATTTTTATAACAAAATAGGTATTGTAGAGCATAAGTGTTTATTTTAGTAAATATAAACATTAAATGTGTTAAAATAATTATTTCGGGTAGTTATTTGCTTAAATGATAATTTAAAGACTTTAGGATGACATAATATATAAATTTATGTAATTGTGTATAAAGATTTATATCTTGGAAAGCTAGTAGATTTCTAGGTATTGGAAATTAATCAATACAGGTTCCTAATAAATGTTAAGTGCTAATTGTTCTAGACGAGCGCTTATATGTACCCATATTTATGTTAACCAAAAGACTTGAAAATGTATTATTTATTGAAATTGATTAATAAAGAAAAATATATAAAGTAATAATAATAGATATATTACTTTGTGCTATCAAGACATTAATGGATTATTTCTCAAAAAGTAATTATATAGTTTTACTTTCGTAACGTGTCATCATTATGTTACTTATATGTAAAGTTCGACTATGAAAATACATAAGGAGTAAATAATAGTCACCAACGGGTCGTTAATCATGATATATTTTTCCCAACGAAAACATTCCTAACCGGGTCTGTTAAATCGGGTGAACAAATTGTATGTAAGACGATCCGTCTTAACACTAAGGTATCCTTGTGTAATTAAGATACGGATAGGCGGGGCCTACTTTTATATAATTATTTGCTAGCATACACTACTGTCGAAGTGAGTTTCACTGTCCCCTTTTTTCTAGTTTTTTAAATATTTTGGGGAAGAAACATACTTGTACTTATTTTCATACATAAATGAAATGAACAAAGACCAGACCGATATGTTTGCATGAGGAACAATAAAGCGCTAAAAGTCCCCTGAACAACATTAACATTTTGTAACCATTAGCTATGGTCTTAGCCTATGATTCTATGAATAGTACTATTGGGGGTGACACCCCCGGTCATGGTTAGTCGCGCTAACCGAGACTTGAAGGGTCAAATGACCGCATATTGTCTTATTCCGTTCTCGTGGTATAGCGAGGGAGGGGCATTCACCGGTCATGGTTTGGTTACGGTCTCGTGTATTACATATTATTTGTATTCTTAGCTTGTTTACAAATGGGGTCAATTGGTCCTGCATTGTTCAATTCATTGGTTTTATATAAACTCTTTGATCAGAAAAACTTATTCATTTGAACATTTGTAATCGTTGGAACTACAAGAACATTTGATCAAAACCTGTGAACTCACCAACCTCGTGTTGTCACTTTTAAGTATGTTTTTCAGGAAATTGAACGTGGTCGCAAGGTTAGCAGTGTAGGTTACTTGCATGCATGATGGATACGGCTTTTGGAGGATTTCTCTTGTATAACTCATTGTATATAAGCCATATTTGCGAATCTTAACTTTTTGTAATCTTAAAAGATATTTTGGGATGTAAAACTTCAAACTTGATTATGTATCTAATATCATGTATATGGATGCGGTAATCATATGCTTTAGAAACCATGAAAGTTACGCCTCGTGTTTTCGCCTTGGCGTGGTGTGACAGAAGGCTTTGTAGTCTCTTAGAATCAAAAGTTTGTCATTCTCAGTATAAGCAGCGGGATAGGTCTACGAAGCAATACCATCAGCTTCGGTGGTCATAGGACAATGAGGACCGTTTGTGGTCGAGATCCATTGACCAAATTTAGTCACGTAAAAGTAAGCCTTCTTGCAGTTCTTCCAATTAGGGAAATCATCGGTGGATAAGAGCTTAGGAGGTCTAGACATGGAACTGATCTCCAAATCAGCTTGGGTGATAGACGTAATAGACATCTTGCAATATGGAAATCACAAAAGAACAAAGAAATTAAAAAGATAGAGAATCAGCTCAACAGTCGGCTCAGAAGAGTCGGCTTCAAGACAAGGGACAGTCGGCAACACCCTAAGGTGTTTAGGAAAACTCACGTAAATAGTTGACTAGGATAGTCGCTACCTCACAATGGTGAGTCGTAAACTTGCGTTTACTAAGAGAATCGCTAGAGGACAGAGAAACGGCTCGGACAATCGGCCAGATCAAGTGACAATCGACCATAAAGGGTAACAATCGGCTCAAATGAATGAATATACACCGGACAATCGGCTCATGAATATTGTCATACTCTTTTCTCATAATAACACAAAATCAATTACTGAAAGCTCAGGTCTAAACCAAAATCATAATCAGATATGTCAATCTTTTCACAAACAAGTTTCTGAGTGACTTTCACTAGCAATTTCTGATCTTGATACAGATCTAGCCAGAAATCGAAGGAAATCATATTAAAAAAAAACCAGAAAACTTATCACAAATCACTAGAATCAAGAGCACAGAAGGCTCTGATACCAAATTGAAGGTGCTGATGATAGGGTCCCTGTGCTAGAATGATTCTAAACAGGAAACGATCAACAATCTAGCTATAGAGAAGCTAATTGTTGATGATCAAAATGAACATAAGATGAAGAGCAACATAAATAAGAACATAAAAGACTCGATTTGATTAGATCCACACTGATAACTATTACAAAATAAGATCCTAGATACATAGAACACCACCACCTTGACTATTGGCTCTCAAATTGACTATAATAACGATGCACTGCACACAAGAGCTACCAAATTATGTTTTTGGGGTTGCTATTTATAGACACATAGCAAGATTCGACATTCAGATAGCCGATTGTCAAGACAATCGGCTGACAACCGACCTATCGACTCATCAAGAGTCGCTACTTTTAACCCAAAAACCAATTTTACAAAAATTACAAACTAGTCACTATAGTCTATCAGGAATACAATGATTTTTTAGGTTCCAACAAAAAGATATCAAGTCTTCACATGCGTTGAAGGTGAATCTTTGACTAACCAATATCAGTCGATATGTGAGACTGATAAATGATCTAAATGATGTAGATATTCAATATGACAAATCATAAGTCATGGATAATTTTTCCAATGCTCAACTAGAGGAATGGATGATGTATAAACTGTACATAAAAAATGAAGGACTAAAATATAACACATTAGAGGGTTTGTGTGCAATGTTACAGTTGGATGCACTCAAAGCGGATAAGGACAAAATAGTGATCAAAGGCGGATACGGTTATGAGTTTCAAGGAAATTGTAAACGTATATAATTTGATTTGGCTGATGAAGTAGTAAAAGAATCACAGGAACGTAATGCTTATTTTGAACTGCTCAACTAAATGTGTTATGTGGAGCGTTTTGAGAAAATTGTTGAATATAAGAAACAAACTCAACATCTGATGGATACATTGAATCATGCACATACTACGAACAAGATTCTAAAAGATCGTGAGAAAGAGTATAAAAGAAAATTTGATAACTTTGTCAAAGAAAATTTTCATGTGAAACTTCTGTTGAAGAGAAAGAATTATGAAATTCAACTATTGATTGCTGATAGAGAAACATAAAACAAATTGCTGACCGAGAAGATGGAAAAGGTAGCAAATACATAAATTAAGGTTGACAAAATAAACATTTCAGGGAAAGTTGCTAGTGGGATAATTGAAGCTCAAATACATGTCAAAGTAACTTCTGAGTTTGGATATTGGATTAAAGCCACTCAGGATCGACAGAAGTCTTACGCCGATAAGATACGACAACCCATAGAGTTTAATACAGGAGATTATGTTATGCTTAAGGTGTCGCCCTAGAAAGGCATTATTCGTTTCTAGAAAAAGGTCAAAGCTAAGTCTGTGGTATATCAGACCATTTATGATACAAGAACGTGTTGGTAGTGTCGCCTACCGACTATTGTTGCCAGATGAACGACATGGATACACCCGACTTTTCACGTGTCCCATTTACAGAAGTGTTTGGAAGACCCTACGGAGCACGTGCCGTTAGACGATATTGTGGTGGATGATAAACTCATATATGTAGAGGAACTAGGGGTGTGCACGGTTCAGTTTGGTTCGGTTATTAGCCTTAACCGAAACCATAACCGAAGTCATCGGGTTAATCTATTTTATTAACAGATCGGTTTTCGGTTAATCAGTTCGGTTTATTTGGGAGGTTTGTCGGTTTTCGGTTAATAACCAAAACCAAACATCGACTATAAATTTTGCTTAGTGATACATGAAATGGAGATATAAATACATGAAATGGAGGTATAAATACATGAAATGGATGTATAAATGCAAGAAATAGATATATAAATACATGAAATGAAGGTAAAAAAACATGAAATACATGAAATTGAAGTATACAAACTATAAACATATGAAAATATGGATGGTTCGGTTCGGTTAATTTTGGTTATCCGAGGGTAGAAAAGAATCGATACATAATCCATAACAAAAGAAGTCATCCCGTCATTATAGACTACATACCGAAAGAGTACCCATCTCTCGTTTACCCTCACGGTCCACGGGCCAGGAGAGCTCATCCCGGCCAGACCTCTCTCAACCTTGTTCCAACCTACAAATGAGGACAACACCCTCTATTTATAGGGACAACAACCTTTCATGCGTACTTGGCTAAGTAAGCAGGGCAAAACCCATGTGTACTTGGCTAAGTACGCATGACCAAGATGGTGTAGAAGCTAAGTACTGATGTGAATGTTTAGATATAAAATTATAAGTAAATATATGTTTAGGATGATTTCACAAGATCAGGTTTTAAATTTATAAAATGATAATTACGTTAACTTAAAACACACACAATAGGCAAGTGTACCTATCGCAGCGTAATATAGTTTAGGTAAGAACCAAGTATCAAACCAATGGACATGGTCGAGTTGCAATACTCAACTTTTGTTATCGTTTAGCCGGATTAATTGGTGGGTTGGTTTTGTGTGCTTGTCAATCGGAAAGTAAATGACGGTAAAGTAAATAACATAAAAGTAAAAATGTGCGTGAAGTGTGTAACAGAAATGTAACTAGCAGAATAGTAAATAGTATAAATGTAAATAAGGCGAAAATGATCAGATTACAGATAGTATTGCTTTGGGATTCGAATCAGCTTGGTACGTGATAATGTTAAGTTGACTAATTCAGTGGTATGACTACTACAAACTTATGACCCGGGTCACCGCTAGAGCCTCGTCCTCACTACATTTGTTTCACAAATTACATTCTTTAAATTAAAATAGCAGTGCCTACCGTTAGGAACAACATTTACCCTCAACCCATCGAATGGTCATCTCCGGGTTGGTTAAAGACATCAGACTTAATATGATTTATATTAAAGTTAAATAAGTGATTATATTTTACACACCGGGAGGCGGAGTAACAACGGGAACAAATATAAAGACGTACCGTTCCCAACATGAGTTCACCAATTTTTGGTCGCATAATAATCTTGTATAAAGACGTACGATCTTAGAAATATAGACCAATCCTTGGCATTTCAATATCTGCTCGTATAAAGACGTACAAGTTTCAAAGGAAATTTGATTAAAAGGGGTTTTACGATCTTACTCTTTAAAATCAAGGCACTCACAAATATAAAAACGGATTTAAACAATAATAAAAGCCCATCAAAAGATGGTTTTTGAGAACGAATTAGTTAAAGACATAAACATACCATTTTATTAATACGTTAAACATTAACATGCACCAAACATCATCTTCACCCAGCAATACAAAGAAGTTATAGCCACGAATGGCCATAAAAACTAGTGTAATGATGAGTTTCGCAGGCTCCCTATTGTGGAACAAGGTGGAAGAGCCCCTCTACTCTCTACTCTAACTACGAGAATGCTCTCTTCTTGAGTGTTCTTTTGGTTTGGATTGGTGTGTGGAATGAATAACTCAAGCCTCCTATTTATAGGCCTCAAAATGTGCAATGCACGGTCGTGCAATGGGTTGCATGTTCGTGCAAAGGCTTAGGGAATCAAACAGGGTACAGAGGACACGATATTGGTTTGTGGGGGGCAAGGGACAGCAATGCACGACCGTGCGTTGGGATGCATGGCCGTGCATCCCCTTGTTTTCTCCCAGCTTTGTCTTTTAGCTGCTTGGTTGACTTTTGTTGACCAATTTTGACTTCTTGGGGGTCAATGCTCGGGAATGAATCTTCTAGAAGCTTGAATTCTTGGTGTTTTTTATAGGATTTAGCTTGATTTATGTTTTCAATACCGAATAACCTACAATTACAAAATATAAGTGTTTTAAGCATAAATTGCAAGATTATTATTCAATTAGTACCATAATGGAGATTATTATGTACGTAAAATATGTATAAATTATGGCATATCATAACACCCCACACTTAAACTTTGTTTGTCCTCAAGCAAACTCATGCATGATCACATCCATAACTAAAAACTTTACAAGGGTAATGGAATTTCAACTAGTGTTTAAACTCCAGGATAACTCTTGAGCTGATTATTATATTTTTGTGTTTTTTCTGTTTTTAAGATGATGGAATCCATGACAAGCCTACTAGAACTTTGATTATGTAACAACTCCTCACTACTCACAATGTTCACTCAACTCTAGGGTTATATATATATATGGATAATGTAAGTGAAGTGAAACACTCAAGTTCAGATCGAATTATGCAATAGGCATAAGCTTGTATGCAAATCAAGTCTCCAGCAACTAACTAAGTAGTATGCATGAATCAAGAGGACTTAAACGAGTTGTAATGTGATTAAATTAAAACTAAAGGTGAAAATGAAAATCTTTTTAGATTTTTAGGGGTTTGAAGGGCTGCAGCTATCGCGAAACACTCTACTACGGCCTCATAGCTTAAAATGGAAAATACTAACGGGTCCCCCTACAGTACTCAGATCATGAGGGTATAACTAATCTGAGGGCTCGTTTATAGTCAAATTGCCAAAACCAAGATCTCTTATCAAATTCAACTCTTCCCTTATTGCGTAAAACACATCGCTGCCTTTTCGTATGGTTCCTTCAGCTCGTAGCCTAACAGCACCTACTTCGATCAGATATGTATATTCACTTTGGGCTCGAGTTTGATTCTTGCTACACTTTCCATCGTGACTCCAGTTGCCACACTTTCTACATTTATCATATCTTTTGGCTCTTCTTTTGGCGGCACTTTTTGACAAGCAGCAGAATAGTGGCAATTGTTCTTGCTTGCGCCATCGCTTTCGTACATCACTGGTTGCTTGAAAGATCTTTTCTCAAAGTTCGGTTAGTAATTCAGGCTTTACGAAATGAAGGCAAAAAATCAAATTGAAATCAAAGGGATGCATGTACAGTTCTTTAAGGTCTCCCGGTAAAAGACCAAGACTTTCTCTCTTTTTTTAACACAAATCCTTCAATAATCTTTCTTCCTCAATTTCCTTGAAATAATGTTTCTGTGAATTTCCTGCAGATAGTTAGGATATTTTCCTAGTTCATCCACCATTTGTATATTCAAATTATTCTGAGTAGGGCAGATTCTTTCAAAATTGTCCCGATGATAATGAACTTGAAATGACAACATAGGATAATTTTTCCCATTTTGAAAACAGTCAGCCAATAACCGGTGTTTTTGAAAAGTTGGGTGGTTGATAAGTATGGGTAACAGAAAAGAAAACGCTAAGGCCCAGAGGGCTATCTAGGCGGATAATATTTTTGGGGTTGTTTTAGATAATAAGAGTGATAAAGTCCTAGGTGCCTCAATCATTTTCATGCTTCCACTAGTTCATGGTCTTGATATGTATAAGTTATACAAGTTCTAGTTATGCATAGAATTCAATCGAATAAACACTCAATATACCAAACGAAAGAGCATGCAAAAATAATGATAATAATGCTCGTGAAAAGTCTCAGTTTATTCTCACATGGAAACGGATGGGATAAGGTTTAGTGATTTGTTATGCATAATTTTTGTTTGTTTCTACTTGCCATATCTTCATTTTATTTAATTAGTTGCAAACTCAAAGATGTTTAGATTTAAAGGGATTAATTTTTGAAAATTTTTTGGGTTTTTATGAAAGGTATATTTTTGAAATGTTTTAGTCAAATGGGTAGAAAATCATAAGTTAAATTTTACTGCTCTAAGGTTATAAGCATTCCTGAATCTCTAATTCCCCACCCTACACTTAAAACTATGCATTGCCCTCGATGTACAAATACATGTAATGGAATGCTATGCATGAATTTAAATGCATGGAGTTTTTAGGTAAAAGAAACTGGTACTCCCCGGGTCAATTCGGTGTATAACCTAAGGCTAAAACTTATTGTTGCTGTCAGGCTATGCCTATCAGCTGCTAGTCAACATGTTGCTTCAAAGACTTCATCGAATTTCTCAGAAATTTGATGTGGTTTCCGGCTCCAGACTTGTAGACTCCTCAAAGTAGAGAGATGATCTGGTGATGTTATTCTACCTGAAACATAAAAGAAAACATAAAAGCAGACAAGGAAAATAAAAGATAGTAGTTAAGCTACTAAGGTCCTAGTATCGAGAAGGCATACCTGAGTGCTGAAGTAATTAGAAACTTAAATTTGGAGAAACCAAACCTGAGGTCCATGCTTTCTGCCGTATGCACCAACTTCTCAATTTATTCAAGATCATCGGGGTGCTTCCCGGAAGCTCTACGTTTATTTAAGGGTCTTTAGCCCGACCCGTACGTGTTGCATTAATCTTTCTTCAGGTGGGGGTAAACAACCTTCCCCGTGTCTCCCATTTCTTCGTTCAAATCATTCATCTTTGGTAGTTTATCAAAGTACTCATCAATCCAATTAGTGTTATCAAGATCCTTGGTAAGGTCTATTGTCTTAGGATCTAGTGTCTTTGGTTTGGTAAGATCTAGTGTTTTTCCTTTTTTCAAGTCCCTTGCTTTCTGTAGTTGATAGTCCATATTGGAGTCGATAAATTGAGAGATTTGAAGAGGGTCACTTGACATGCATTCATATCCTCCGATGTTATATGTCACTGATTGTTTTCCGATACGGAGTGTTAAAATTCCTTCATTCATGTCAATGACGGCTCTTGAAGTGGCTAAGAATGGACGACCCCAGATTAATGGTACGGAAAAGTCGGGTCCCATTTATAAAACCATGAAGTCGGCAGGGAAGACAAACTTGCCAACTTTTACCAATAAGTTCTCAATGCCTCCTGCAGGTGTTTTAACCGATCCATCCGCGAGTTCAAAGGTTGCATTAACCGGTCGCGGTTGTCCAATGTTGAGCTTTTGAAACGTAGTGGAGAGCATAATATTTACGCTTGCTCCTAGATCAGCGAGTGTGTAAGTAACAGGTAGCGGGCCTATAGAACATGGTAAGGAGAATTTCCCAGCATCTGAAAGTTTATTTGGGAGATTCCTTTCAATAAGAGCGACACAATAATTTGTTCTTTTTCTCGCTTCTTCCATGTTTCTCTTGATTGTAAGGAAATCCTTCAAGAAACTTTCATATTTTGGTATTTGTTGGATAATGTCCAAAAAAAGAATGTTAACATGGATTTGGCTCAAGAGCTCTATGAATTTATCATATTGCTCATCAGTTTTCTGCTTAACTAGCCTTCCTAGGTATGGCATGTGAGAATTGAACTTTCTTTTTGTTGGAATTTTTGGAGGGAGGTCCGCCGTAGGAGGTTGGATCACACTAGGTTGTGCTTTCTGAGTGCTTGAACTTGCGGGCTGTGGACGGAGAGGTACTCCGGTGAATATCTCTCTCTTAGGTGATTGGACTTCTTCTCCTGGCATCGATGGCTCTGGGTAGAATTTGCTATTCCTTAGAGTAATAGCACTTACGTTGGCTTTTGGGTTAGTCTCGGTGTTACTCGGGAGACATCCTGGTTGTCTTTCGAACAAAAGTTTTGCTATTTGTCCTAATTGCGTCTCATTGGATTGAAGGGTAGCTTTCTGTGTCTTGAACTCAGCTTCATGTATACTAAACCTTTCCTCGTATTGCTTGTGACAAGAGTCTGCTAGGACGGCTTGACTTTTGGTAGTAGAGATTAGCTTAGTCACTACGTTCTCTAGGCTTGTTAGAGCATGTTTTATAACTGTCGCTGAAATTCTATGTTGTAAGTTAGCGAAGCTGTCAAGTTCGCCTAAGGAACTTAGAGCGAACTTAATCGCCTAAGCTTGTTATGGGCGAACTTAACAAGTTCCCCTGTGGTCTTTGTGGTTTCCCTATAAATAAAGGTTTACATGTCAGTTTTAGGTGCATAGATCAAAGTAGATCAGAACATAACAGAAACTGAGAGAACTTATAAACTTATATTCTGAGTGGAAATACAAAGAGGATTATTTACATCGTGTTGTTGATTGAGTTACACGTTGCACGTTGATCATGGATTCCGCAAGTTATCATAGTTTCGTACCGTGAGTCTAGAGATCCGTCACACACCGAACCGGGACTTACAAGTGGTATCAGAGCCTTTGCTCTTGATTAGAAGAATATTCGTGGTGTTTTCATGTACAATCAACATCAAAAATCATTGATTTTGAAGATTCTATGTCTTAGTCTTAGAGTCTTTGCTTGTAATGTGTTAGAATTGTAAGCAATAGTTAAGGGGGAGTCTGTTAGTGCATGTTTTGTAACTGTCGCTAAAATTCTATATTGTAAGTTAGCGAAGCTGTCAAGTTCGCCTAAGGAACTTAGAGCGAACTTGATAGGCGAACTTGCTAAGTTCGCCTAAGCTTGTTAGGGGAGAACTTAACAAGTTCGCCTGTGGTCTTTGTGGTTTCCCTATAAATAGAGGTTTACTTGTCAGCTTTAAGAGCTTGGAGCCTAGATCAGAGCTGAAAGATTAGTCTAGAACACAGAATAGAAAAACTGAGAGAACTTGTAAACTGAGATTTGTGATGGAAATACAAAGATGATTATTTACACTGTGTTGTTGATTGAGTTACACGTTGCACGTTGATCATGGATTCCGCACGTTATCACCGTGTCGTACCGCGAGTCTAGAGATCCGTCACGCACCGAAATGGGATTTACAAGTGATATCAGAGCCTTTGCTCTTGATTAGCAGAAGATTCGTGGTGTTTTCGTGTATAATCAACATAAAAAATCATTGATTTTGAAGAATTTTTCATCTTGTTCGTGTTCTTGATAAAAATGGAAGAATTTTGATCAGTTTGGATTGATTTTGGATTCGCTTGAAGAAATTGATCCTATAGGATTGTTCCTATTCAGTTTCTACACAATCGTACGGTTCAGAATTGTCATATTCCATCATATTGATCAGAAATCATGATTTTCAGCAGAGTTGGTTCGTATTTGTGTTCTTCCTGAAGTTTAAGCGTTTCAGGCGAACTTGCTGATTCAGTTACAGGCGAACTTAGGGAGGCGAACTTACCAAGTTCGCTCAGTGAACTTCAGGCGAACATAACAAGTTCGCTTTGGCAGTTTCAGGCGAACTTACTAAGTTCCATCAGGTACCCAAGTTCGCCTCAGGTTCCCAATTTCGCTAGTGTTAAAAAAAAGAGGAGACATATTTTTGGAGGGAAAGTTTTTCTTGTGAAATTTTTTGAGGAGACATTTATATACTTCTTTTTAGTCATTTTTTAGAATATTGTAATTTTAATATGTTTTTCTTCCCTAAAAAGAGTTTTTTTTTAGGGAAATTTTTTTTGGGTGTTTACACAAATTCTTGAGATGACGAATTTTTCGAAGAGTAGAAGAGATTTGTTGGAGAAACAATTCATGTTTTTCAAGTATATGGAGGATGAAACTATTGATGATATCGTTTCCAGATACTACCATCTTTTGAGAGAGTTTGTAAAATGTGATGTTTCTTACACTAATACTAAGGTGAATGAGAAGTTGTTGGAGGCTCTTCCTCCTAGGTTTGAGAAATACTCAGTGCTCATCAAGAAAAATAAGGATTTAACCGATATGTCTTTAGCAGAATTGATTGATATGACAAAAGTTAGTGACAAGAGTGATTCTGAAAGTGACTGTTTTTCCGAATCAAGTGATAAAGAAAGTTTTCACTCTTCTTCTTCAGAGGTAAAAGCTGAGGTTCATACTGATGCTGGTTCTGATAATATTTCTTTAGACAGTGACTTGAGTGAGTCTGGGAGTGTTGCTAAAATTGAAAAATCAATAATTCAGAATGCTGAGCCAAAATTTTCAACTAAAGAACTGCTTGATGATGAAGCTGCTGGGAAAGTGACTAAGAAAATTGGTGAGATGTTATCTGAAGCAAATGCATCCATGGCTGATTCGAAAGAGATACATAAGGTTGTTTCTTGTTCTAAGTGTATTGATTCAAATTTGAAAATTGTAAGATTGTGTGATGACAACACAAATCTGATCTGTGACATGAAGGCAATATACACATCAAATCAAGTTTTAAAAGAAAATGAAAAGCTTTTAAATGCAAGAATTGAATCATTGAAAGATGATATCAAGATTTTACAGATAAAAGTAAATGAACATGCTTTTCACATTGATGTGGCATATTCTGAATATGAGAAAAAGATAAATGAACTTGCCCAGTCACAGAGTGAGGTCACCAAATTGTTAAGAAAGCTCGAAGGTTATAAGAATTCCAGTTTTCTGTTGGAATATTATAATGAGAAAGCTTCAGGTGAGAAAGTTGTTGGTGGTGTTGGTTCATGTCCTTCATTTGATGACAAAGCTATTGGAGGAGGTGTTGGATATTGTCCACCTTTCAATGGTAATTACACTTCTTGTACTACTGAGGTTGTGATAGAAGACGATCTGGAACCAAAAACCATCCTCAAGGTAAATCCTATTACAGGAGAGGACATGGTTTATGATGATCTAAGCGATGATGAAACATTTGATCCAGATAAATTTGAAGGAACAATGAAAGATTGCAAGGTTGATGAACCAGTTGTGGTTAAGAAAGTCACTAGGGATCGGTGCATCTTGATTGAACCAGATGAAGATATTGAACAACCACAACCTAAACCAGTTAAAAAGTTTGTGAGCAGTGGTTTTGATTTTCAAGAAAATAATAAAATTGAGAAAATTTCAACTCTTGATTTTATTAAAAATAAGGTTGGTTCAGAAAAGCCCAAGGTTGTTCAAGTATCTAACACTGCTTCTTAGTGTGAATCGTCAACTTCAAGAAGTGTTAAGCAAGAGAAGTTTGTCTGGGTTTACAAAGAACGACGAACATGTTTTCATTGCGACGTTGTTGGCCATATCTTGGTAAATTGTCCAGATAAGAATGTGGGAAAGCGTCTAGAAGATCCCAGGTTAGGAAGACCTTTTGTTAAACCTCTAGCAAAGCCAGTGGTGAAATCTATTCCTGTGAAGAAACCTGATGTTTCTAAACTTGATGTAAAGGTTTCATATGTACCACTGAAACCAAAGTCACAAATTCAGTCAAGAAAGTATGTGAATCAAACTGAAGTGTCATGTTCTATAGGTTCAAGAGATATGACTTCTAAAGCTTCTTACGAAAGGAAGTTTATTGAGAGGAGAACATGTTTTTATTATGGTGTAGTGGGTCACGTTTGTGTGAATTGTCCTTCAACGACCCAGTCTTATGAGACACCAAAGACTAGACCAGTTGTGACAAGATCAGTTGGTAGAAATTCTGTTGGTCCGAAGTCTCTTAATTCAAAATCGAAGGTTAGGCTCTCTCGACCTTAGAGATGGAGAAGAAACAGAAGATTGAGAAAATTGTTAGAACAACAAGATGTTTCACAATTGCATCATGTTTCAAATGAACCAGAATGTTCAAACACTTCACTATTTTAGAGAAAGGAACTAAATGAACTGAGTGTTTGGAAAAGAAAAGTTTATGTTTCTAACTCAACGGAGCAATCTCCAAAAATTGAGGAGAGATTCGACTGTGAATTGCGTGAAGTCATTTATTTTGATACAGATGGACGACCCAGGACTACCATGGCTTGGGTTTCCATTTCATACTAATGCTTATTGTTTAATGTGCAGGATTAACCAAGAAGGACTATTAATACAATTTGGTTTGTTAATAGTGGTTGTTCATAGCACATGACAGGGAATGACATCTGCAGGAGCAATGTTTGATAACTGACAAGTCTTTTGATTCAACGACTTGATGCTCAAGGGGGAGATATTGTCCCACATAAATTTTTGACAATGTTGTTTTGGAAAGTGTTTGACCAAGTCCAAAAGACATCCTGAAACTTAGGATGATGATGGTGAGCATAAAGTCATTGATGTAACCATGTGACTAGTTGAGGGGGAGTCTACAGGACAAGGGAGTACAGAATTGTGTTGGTGACAAAGGCAAAGGCATTCGATTACATCAGTTTGAATTTTAAATGATTGAATTGCTTAATTTCCAAGTGACCAAGTAAAATGTTTTTCTTAAAATGTTTTCATGGAAGTTTTACTTTCTGTCAAAAAGATTTTGAAAAAGCCAAACAAATTGAAAAGGTTAAAATCACTATTACTTGAAGTTATAAGGAGAAATGATAGTACATCAGTAGATGTTCAATCACACATGACCTTAGTTAGCCTTTATGATGCTTATATAATATACCTATGATAAATGCTTTGATCAGAACTTCTTAGACTGCACAGTATGGGAAATGATAGCTTCATAACTGCTTATGCTTAACAAAAATTGATGCTTTATGCTTATATCTTTAAATTTGGATACTTGCATGTAGTCTGAATTGTCAACATGCTATGAGTATCTTTGGTCCATTAGTAGTGTGACAACATAATGAACTTTGTGACAACTGTGATTTGAACCCATGGTATGTCGGGTATGTATATAAAAGATCATTATCAGATAAAGAATATAAGATCTAAAGTACTTCATGAGACCAGTATCGGTTATGTCGTTAAACACAATTTTTCAGTTCACTTCACTGCCCATGCCCTGAAAAACATGCAATGTGATGTTGAACTAAGATATGTTTCTGACAACATCTGTTAGAACATATACTAGCCCTTGGATCATTATCTTGATTCCATTGAATATATCCAGATAACAGTTGGATCACGCTACCCTATGTCATTGAATCAATCGATTCCTTGATCAATCTTATGTTGAAGAATTCTATCGGTACAATATTTCTGTTACTATGAATCATGGTACTTCATCCAAACCAAGAAATTTGAATCATTCTATTCTGAATCATTATGATTCTCAGCTTGATATTTTCCTGTGTTTAACGGTATAATTTCATCCTAGAGATTGAAAATAATTTTGCAATGATCTTATATGTCTTGAAGATAATGCACATTTATTTTATGTTGGCATATTTGTGGGGTACACGTTGTATTACAAAATAAATGGTACCTTAATTCACAAGAATATGGGACAAAGATACTGATGGTTTCAATTTTTATAATATTAACAACTTACATTGACATGTTATGTGTTGCAAATTCGTATGTAATTTATTTTGACCATGTTATGATCTGATCCCATCTTCTTTGAAGTTCTTCGCGTATCATTACATATTTTGGTTGAAGCTTAAAAGATTTGATCTTTTCTGATATAAAGAAATGATGAATCTGGACAGGATACCCACAGAATGTTTAGGGATGTTTATCCAAATTGTGTGGTTGATGCATTGGTTATACTGATATGATCTTCTTACTCGTGATGTTCGACCAAAAAGATGTGTTTTGTATTTTTACATTTCAGATTTTACAGAGAAAAACCTAAAAGATTTTGTCTTTCTTATGTTTGAAAAATCAAAAAGATTTTATTTTTCCAGCTTCCATGGAAATTTTACTTGTTGTTAGGGGTAAACTTAACAAGTTCGCCTGTGATCTTTGTGGTTTCCCTATAAATAGAGGTTTACATGTTAGTTTTAGGTGCATAGAACAGATAGATCAGAGTAGATCAGAACAGAACAGAAACTGAGAGAACTTGTAAACTAATATATTCTGAGTGGAAATACAAAGAGGATTATTTACATCGTGTTGTTGATTGACTTACACGTTGCACGTTGATCATGGATTCCGCACGTTATCACCGTGTCATACCGCGAGTCTAGAGATCCGTCACACACCGAACCGGGACTTACAAGGCTCATCCCATTACCCATCTTGTTTGTTCCTTGAAATTGTTGATGAGGTTGAAAGTTCTGAGGTTGCCTTTGTTGAAACTGTTGTTGTTGTTGCCCAAAACCAGTTTGTCCTTGGTTGTTGTTGTCTTTCCGGCTAAAGTTCGGATGATTCCTCCATCCAGGGTTGTAGGTGTTTCTATAGGGGCTGTTTTGTTGGCGATTTGTTCCAATGAAATCAACTTGCTCCGCATCGGCTGTGATGATCTTCACTTCTTCCATTGTTTCAGGTGTTGTCTTGCCCTTACTAATTTGGTTTAGTCTTGTGGTAAGGGCGTCTACTTGAGCAGACAATGATGTAACAACATCGACGGCGTGAACTCCTTGCCTTGTTCCCCTGCTAGTCCTTCGGTTGTACCATTGATAGCTGTTCATAGCTATTTCTTCAATTAGGTTGTATGCCTCTTGTGGCCTATTGTTTCCAATGATGCCACCCGTAGTAGCGTCAAGTGTCTGGCAGGCTTAATTATGCAACCCATTGTGGAAGGATGATACTTGCAGCCAAACCTCTAACCCGTGGTGAGGACATTTCCTTAGCATGTCCTTGAAGTGTTCCCATGCCTCATATAGTGATTCACCATCATATTGAATAAAAGTGGTGATATCATTTCGTAGCTTAGCGGTCTTGGCCAAATACTTAGACAAGAACTTCTGGGCGAGGTCGTCCCAAGTAGTGATTGACCAGGTAGGAAGAGAATTCAACCATGCCTTAGCTCGTTCGCTTAAGGAAAAAGGGAACATTCGGAGGCGAATGGCGTCATTCGACACTCTATTTAGTTTGAAGGTGTCACAACCCCGGGCTACCCCTGCCCGGGCGTCGCGAGATAATGCTGGTATCTGAATGAGGTCCCATAAATTTGGACAGCGGAAGTCTTTGTTTTTACTTGATGCCTTTTTGTAATGAAATGTAATGTAAATAACCTCAAGGGTTAATTCTGTACTTTCTGTCAAAACTTGGGATCCACGTCCCTTTTCATTTCATGATAATAGATCTTCAAAAGTCTATTATATAATGTACAGTGATTGAAATAATTTACATAATACAAGCCATTCAAAATGTCTAGGATCTACGTCCGTTCCAACATTTGGTCTTGTATTAGTCTGCCACAGGGATTTTGATATGCCTAAAGATCTTGTCTTTACTGCATCACCCTGAATTTAATGATTTCTTTCATTACCTGTGAAAAACGTTTTGAAAATGAACATCAGCATAAAGCTGGTGAATCACATTTAACTGACACGAAAATGATTTCTAACATAAACCAAATTAAAGCCTTTAAGCACGTTTTCTTTGACGATAAATCTACACATTCAGCAGTCTTTTTCACCTGAAGTATATACCACCTACATACACCGGGTCTCTGCCATGGGGTCAACTGGCTGAGCTCTATGTCTCAGACTGATAGCCTATTCCCAGGGTCGTGATGCTAAGAACCTTGTTCTTAGTCTTACATGATCTGCTAAGGAACCATATCCTCAGTCTTATGATATCCCCTTACATGATCTGTACCCAGCCACGGAAGGGGATTTCACCCTCCTCATGTATACCATTTGATCAAATCTACGTATGCTTATGGCCTGAATGCTATCACGTAGATTACCCTTATGATTAAAGCATTTAATTTGTTTCATGCCGTTTTCGTAAATAAAATGGTTTTCTTGTTTGAAAAGCGTTAAACGTGTTCACCTTGATTTTGATGACTGGTAGGGTTGTAGGCTTCGGAATTTGAGCAGAACCTCGACACGTTTCTTCCTAGGGAAGACACGATTAACGAGAATATATATGAGAGAATATATATATATAATTGCGGTTATATATATATATGAATAGTTTTAACGATACCTACTTTGCGGGATTTGGACAGAACTACGGCTTGAGTTGAGTGTCGTAGGATTCTTGAACAGCGCTTCGGGACGTTGTGGAGTTTTGAGAGATCGGGTTTGTGTATAAGGAATGTTTGGAAATTGTGTAGAGATTTCAATCCCGTTGAAGGCCTTTTATAGGCTGGAATTCCGGTCTCTCGCGTACCGCGAGACTGGCCAAGGAAATCTCTCGCGTACCGCGAGAGGATGAGGTGTCACGAACGGTGCTGAGTCAGCATGACACGTGGCGGCTGGTGGCAAGGGTGAATGACACGTGTTTTCTGGCCCTAACGCGTGTACTATTCCCTCGCGTACCGCGAGGCTTGGTTGGGAATCTTCTCGCGTACCGCGAGAAGGTGTAAATCTGGCGTATAAGCAGTCCCCTCGCGTACCGCGAGGTTTTGTCAAAATCTCCCTCGCGTACCGCGAGGGAGTGAAATTTTGAATTTTTCTTTTCTTTTTATTTTTGGGTGTTACATCCTCCCCTCATTTAGAATAATCTCGTCCTCGAGATTCATTGAAAGAGATGTGGATACTTTTTGCGCATTTCTGACTCAAGTTCCCAGGTATATTCTGGGCCACGTCTGGAATCCCATCTTATTTTGACCAACACCAATTGTTTCCGTTTAAGCTTTTTGATTTGTCGGTCTTCAATTTGTAACGGTCGTTTAATGAATTTGAGCTTTTCATTTACTTCCACATCTTGTAAAGGCATAAGCAAGGATTCATCAGCTAAACACTTACGTAGGTTTGATACATGGAATACATCGTGTACTCCACCCATCTCTACTGGTAGTTCAAGCTGATAGGCAACAGGTCCGATTTGTTTAATGATTTTGAAAGGTCCAACAAAACGTGGACTTAACTTTCCTTTTTTTCCGAAACGAATAACACCTTTCCAAGGTGAAACTTTTAATAACACCTTGTCACCGAATTGGAATTCTAACGGCTTTCTTCGTTTATCTGCATAACTTTTCTGTCGATCTTGAGCCGCTTTTAAACGTTCACGTATTTGTAATACTTTATCAGTGGTTTCTTGGACTATCTCTGGTCCTGATAACTGATTTTCTCCGATATCTGACCAACATACAGGCGTTCGACATTTCCGTCCGTACAATGCTTCAAATGGTGCGGCCTGAATACTTGTGTGATAACTATTGTTGTATGAGAATTCCATTAGAGGTAAATGATCATCCCAATTACCTCCAAAGTCTATCACACAGGCTCGGAGCATATCTTCTAGGGTTTGTATGGTTCTTTCGCTCTGCCCATCAGTTTGTGGATGATAAGCAGTGCTAAGGTTCAATCGAGTTCCTAGAGCTGTTTGAAAACTTTGCCAGAATCGAGATGTGAAGCGACTATCTCTATCTGACACTATGGATAGAGGCACACCATGTAATGTTACAATTTCATTAACGTAAATTTGTGCCATTTTGTCCATACTCATGGTGTCTTTAATAGGTAGAAAGTGAGCTGATTTGGTTAAACGGTCAATGATAACCCAGATTGCATTATTTCCACGAGTGGTTCGAGGAAGTTTGGTAATAAAGTCCATAGTTATCAATTCCCATTTCCAAACTGGTAATTCTAACTGTTGCAATAATCCAGCTGGCTTTTGGTGTTCGGCTTTGACTTTGGAACAAGTCAAACATTTTGCTATGTAGATAGCAATGTTCTTTTTCATACCAATCCACCAGTAATTTTCTTTGAGGTTTTTGTACATTTTATCACTTCCTGGGTGCATGGTGTATTTGGACTTGTGTGCTTCTTCGAGGATTCGCTCTCGAAGATCACCTGTAACTGGTACCCAAATACGTTTATTCATGCGAAGGATATTATCTTCTCCTTTGATCAGTAAATCAAGCATTCCTTTCATTCCTTCTTTTTCAAAGTTACCTTCCTTCAAAGCTAACTCTTGTGCCTCTTTTAACTGACTTACAAGATCAATTTGTAGTTCAAGTCTGAGAGAACATACTCTCTTTGGCTTGACGTTTTCTTTTCGGCTCAAGGCATCTGCTACTACATTTGCCTTTCCTTCATGATAACAAATTTCACAATCATAATCATTCAGGATTTCCATCCATCTTCTTTGTCTCATATTTAGCTCTTTTTGGCTAAATATGTACTTGAGACTTTTATGATCAGTGTAGATTGTGAACTTAACCCCATAGAGATAGTGTCGCCATAACTTTAAAGCAAAGATTATAGCGCCCAATTCTAGATCGTGGGTTGAGTAGTTTTTCTCATGAATTTTCAACTGACGAGATGCATAAGCAATGACTTTCTTGCGTTGCATTAATACGCAACCTAAACCAGTATGTGAGGCGTCGCAGTAAACTACGAAGTCTTCAATACCATCTGGTAAAGATAGAATAGGTGCGTTTGTCAGTTTTTGTTTCAAAGTTTCAAAAGATTCAGATTGTTTGGGTCCCCATTCGTATTTTACAGATTTCCGAGTTAAGGATGTGAGTGGGATTGCTATACGAGAAAAATTTTGAATGAACCGGCGGTAATATCCTGCTAATCCCAGAAAACTACGAATTTCGGTGGGTGACTTGGGAATTTCCCATTTGGATATAGCTTCAATTTTGGAAGGATCTACTTGAATTCCGTTCACGTTGATGACATGACCAAGAAATTGTACTTCCGTTAACCAAAATTCGCATTTGGAAAACTTAGCATATAATTTCTCTTTTCGAAGAAGTTCAAGTATGGTTCGAAGATGAGTTTCGTGTTCAACTTGGGTTTTGGAATAAATAAGTATGTCATCAATAAAAACTATGACAAACTTATCCAAGTAAGGTTTGCAGACACGATTCATCATGTCCATGAATGCGGCAGGAGCATTTGTAAGTCCAAATGGCATAACCGTGAACTCGAAATGTCCATACCGTGTTCGAAATGCAGTTTTTGAGATATCGTTATCATGCACTTTCAACTGATGATAACCTGAACGAAGATCGATCTTTGAAAAATGACAAGCTCCTTGGAGTTGATCGAATAAATCGTCAATCCTTGGGAGTGGGTATCGGTTTTTAATGGTAACTTTATTTAATTCCCGATAATCAATACACATGCGCATTGATCCGTCTTTCTTCTTAACAAAGAGAATTGGAGCTCCCCAGGGTGAAGAACTTGGTTGGATAAAACCTTTCTCAAGAAGTTCATCCAATTGTTTCTTGAGTTCTGCCATTTCTGTGGGTGCCAGTCTGTACGGGGATTTGGCAATTGGAGTTGCACCAGGTACAAGGTTGATTCGAAATTCTACCTCTCGTTCTGGTGGTAATCCAGGCAGTTCTTCAGGAAAAACGTCTGGAAATTCAGATACTACATGTACTGATTCTATCTTCTTCTCCTTTTCCAAGGCAGTAATTGATACTAGACATGCCAGATATCCTTTTCTTAAGCACTTGGTTGCTTTAAGTATGGAGATTATCTGGATAGGTTTTGTGGGTTTATCACCTTGGATAGTTAGAGTTTTGTTTGTTGGTGTAACGAGTTTTACAACTTGTTGATTACAAAGGATTTCGTCTTGGTTATTGGATAACCAATCCATCCCCAAAACAATGTCAAAGCCAGTTATTGACATTGGTAACAATTGTACTGGGATAGTGAAACCAGCCAATGTAATGTAACAATTGTTCAGTGATTGGGATATTTTTATCAAATCACCGTTCGCTGTTTCTACTTCATATGTTTCAGCTAAGGGACTTAAAGGTTTATTTAATAGATTACAAAAATTATAATCTATAAAACTCCGGTTCGCACCCGAGTCAAATAAGACCTTAGCATAAACATTATTAAGAAGAAATGTACCGGTAATTACGTCCGGCGTTCTCTCAGCTTGGTTAGCATTCATGACAAAAGCTCGTACGGTCTTTTTGTTTTCTGGAGTTATCTTAACTCCTGATCCTCCAGCTCCTCTGGTCTTTGCAAACTTAGGGCAATTCGTTCTGATGTGCCCTGGCTCTCCACAATTGAAACAAGTATTTCCCTTTTTCTTGAAGCAATTCTCAGTAGAGTGACCTGAGACCTTGCAATAATTACAGAATGGAGTTTCAAAAACACACTTTCCACTATGCCTGCGTCCGCATGTTTTGCATGATGGATTGTTAAATGGTAACCCCTTTTGCCCAAAGTTCTTGCTAAATCTTTTGGCCTCGGGTTTTGATTTTATAGAGGATTCGACTTTCTTCTTTTCCTCTATATTTCTGATTAGTCCAGCCGTCATGGTACCGGTCAATTCTACGGTGGACTCAATGGTTTTTGGTGAGACAACCTTCACCAAATCACGGATCTCTGGAACTAAACCGTAAATATATCGAGTTATGAGAACCGACTCGGGTTTAGCCAGGTGAGGTGCCAAACGGGCATATTCAAAAAATTTGGTAGTATACTCTCGATCATTGGTACCCACCATCCTGTGATCCAAAAATTTCCTTTCAGCTTGTTCTTTCTCATTCTTGGGGCAAAACTTCCTTTTCACCTTTGCTCGGAATTCTTTCCAATCCATAGCATTGGTCTTTCTCCTCCCTTTGGCAGAAATGATTGAATTCCACCATTCCAACGCTTCATTTTTGAAGGAGTTTGAAGCATACAGTACTTGATCTTTCTTAGCACACTTGCTAATTGCTATTACTGACTCCATCTTCTCTAGCCAGTGAAGAGTAGCAATACCGCCTTCGGTGCCCTTAAATTCATAAGGTTTACAGTCCTGAAAGGTTTTGTAAGAACACTCCTTGTGTTTATACCTTTTTGTTTCATTTTCTTCTTCTGAGCTCTCACTGCTTAGATTTAACGATTCTTCAGATTCAGAATACTTATTGCTTGATGTTCTGGATCTTTTCGAGGTTTGAGGTTTACGAGAGCTTGCTACTTGCTCTGTGTGGGTTTTCGAAGGGTTTTCCATTCTTTTTGAAGGAAGAGTTACGTGGCTTGGAGTTTTGATGTTTTCTTGTACTTCCTTTATTATGGCAGGAAGCATTTCTTTAATGCTTTGTTTGACCAGTTGTTGCAATTCTGGTTGTTGAGTAGTTATTTCAGGATTATTATTAACTTCTTTTTCCTTTTTCCTTGATAATGTAGGTAGATGGACCGCTATTGTCATTGTTTTGTTGAGACATCTAAGAACACAAGCACGAATTTGGGTCAAAATTTGAAGTTTATTATCGCTTAAACTTCATCTATTTGTTAGAAATACAGAAATATAGATATGCATCTATATCACGTCTAATGATTGAGGTGGTGGCATAGATGTCATAACAGGACGTAAAGATTCTCTTTGAATCTTCCATTTCCACTGAATACTCTGATTCTTCTCTCAGAGGTTCAAGCCTTGCTTGAGTCTGCTCCACTTGTTCTGCGACCATTCTGTTCCAATTCTCCGGGGTCGGTAGATAGTGGACATAATCATCATAGCTTGGTACTATTTGATCGTTTCTTGGATTAGATAATTCTCCAGGAAAGAAGTTTGGGTAGTTATAAGGATAATAGTATGGATCTGACATCCTGTAATTTATTGGTTATGTTAAAGGCATCTTCCTATCGTTTGTTCAGTAGGCACAACTATTGGTTACAGCCAAGATACAATCATATAAGTATCTAGTTTTGCTAAAACCCTTGAATGTGGCTCTGATACCAACCTGTCACAACCCCGGGCTACCCCTGCCCGGGCGTCGCGAGATAATGCTGGTATCTGAATGAGGTCCCATAAATTTGGACAGCGGAAGTCTTTGTTTTTACTTGATGCCTTTTTGTAATGAAATGTAATGTAAATAACCTCAAGGGTTAATTCTGTACTTTCTGTCAAAACTTGGGATCCACGTCCCTTTTCATTTCATGATAATAGATCTTCAAAAGTCTATTATATAATGTACAGTGATTGAAATAATTTACATAATACAAGCCATTCAAAATGTCTAGGATCTACGTCCGTTCCAACATTTGGTCTTGTATTAGTCTGCCACAGGGATTTTGATATGCCTAAAGATCTTGTCTTTACTGCATCACCCTGAATTTAATGATTTCTTTCATTACCTGTGAAAAACGTTTTGAAAATGAACATCAGCATAAAGCTGGTGAATCACATTTAACTGACACGAAAATGATTTCTAACATAAACCAAATTAAAGCCTTTAAGCACGTTTTCTTTGACGATAAATCTACACATTCAGCAGTCTTTTTCACCTGAAGTATATACCACCTACATACACCGGGTCTCTGCCATGGGGTCAACTGGCTGAGCTCTATGTCTCAGACTGATAGCCTATTCCCAGGGTCGTGATGCTAAGAACCTTGTTCTTAGTCTTACATGATCTGCTAAGGAACCATATCCTCAGTCTTATGATATCCCCTTACATGATCTGTACCCAGCCACGGAAGGGGATTTCACCCTCCTCATGTATACCATTTGATCAAATCTACGTATGCTTATGGCCTGAATGCTATCACGTAGATTACCCTTATGATTAAAGCATTTAATTTGTTTCATGCCGTTTTCGTAAATAAAATGGTTTTCTTGTTTGAAAAGCGTTAAACGTGTTCACCTTGATTTTGATGACTGGTAGGGTTGTAGGCTTCGGAATTTGAGCAGAACCTCGACACGTTTCTTCCTAGGGGAGACACGATTAACGAGAATATATATGAGAGAATATATATATATAATTGCGGTTATATATATATATGAATAGTTTTAACGATACCTACTTTGCGGGATTTGGACAGAACTACGGCTTGAGTTGGGTGTCGTAGGATTCTTGAACAGCGCTTCGGGACGTTGTGGAGTTTTGAGAGATCGGGTTTGTGTATAAGGAATGTTTGGAAATTGTGTAGAGATTTCAATCCCGTTGAAGGCCTTTTATAGGCTGGAATTCCGGTCTCTCGCGTACCGCGAGACTGGCCAAGGAAATCTCTCGCGTACCGCGAGAGGATGAGGTGTCACGAACGGTGCTGAGTCAGCATGACACGTGGCGGCTGGTGGCAAGGGTGAATGACACGTGTTTTCTGGCCCTAACGCGTGTACTATTCCCTCGCGTACCGCGAGGCTTGGTTGGGAATCTTGTCGCGTACCGCGAGAAGGTGTAAATCTGGCGTATAAGCAGTCCCCTCGCGTACCGCGAGGTTTTGTCAAAATCTCCCTCGCGTACCGCGAGGGAGTGAAATTTTGAATTTTTCTTTTCTTTTTATTTTTGGGTGTTACAGAAGGTATCACAAATTTCGAGGAAATTTACAATATGGGCATGTGGATCCTCATCGGGTAATCTGTTAAAAGTGCATGATGACTGGATCATGTGGAGGACATGAGATTTGATCTCAAATTTTTTAGCGTCAATGGTTGGTCTTGTGATACTAAACCCAATGCGTCAAGTGACGGTCTTGCGAATTCGGCAATAGTGCGGTTTTCGACGGCCATTTTTCTAGCATGGTTTTCTCAAACTCGGCGTTGAAAGAATCTTTCGGGTTCTGCTAAGGGTTGATATAAACCAGTAGTAGACCTTTAGATCATACATTACCTACAACAAAACTTGAAAGAAAAGTATACGGAAAACAAAAGGCTAATCCGTTAACTCGAATTTTCCTTGAAATCACCGTGTCCCCGGCAACGGCGCCAAAAACTTGATGTGAATGTTTTGATATAAAAATATAAGTAAATATATTTTTAGGATAATTTCACAAGATCAGGTTTTAAATTTATAAAATGATAGTTAGGTTAACTTAAAACACACACAATAGGCGAGTGTACCTATCGCAGTGTATTATAGTTTAGGTAGCAACTAAGTATCGAACCAATGGACACGGTCGAGTTCCAATATTCAACTTTTGTTATCGTTTAGCCGGATTAATTAGTGAGTGGGTTTTGTGTGCTTGTTAAGCAGACAAGTAAATGACGGTAAAGTAAATAACATAATAGTAAAAATGTGCGTGAAGTGTGTAATAGAAATGTAACTAGCAGAATAGTAAATAGCAGAAAGGTAAATAAGGTGAAAATGGTCATATTACGGATAGTATTGCTTCGGGATTCGAATCAGCTTGGTAGGTGATAATGTTAAGTTGACTAAATTCAGTGATATGACTACTACAAACTTGTGACCCGGGTCACCGCTAGAGACTCGTCTTCACTACATTTGATTCACAAATTACATTCTTTAAATTAAAATAGTAGTGCCTCCCGTTAGGGACAACATTTACCCTCAACCAATTGAGTGGTCATTTCCGGGTTGGTTTAAGACATCGGACTTAAAATGATTTATATTAAAGTTAAATAGGTGATTATATTTTGCTCACTGGGAGGCGGTGTAAAAATGGGACCAAGTATAAAGACGTACCGTTCCCAACATGAGTTCACCAATTCTTTGTCGCATAATAAGCTCGTATAAAGACGTACGATCTTAGAAGTATAGACCAAGCCTTGGCTTATCAATCTCTGCTTGTATAAAGACGTACGAGTTTCAAAGGAAGTTTGATTAAAAAGGGTTTTACGATCTTACTCTTTAAAATCAAGACACTCACAAATATAAAAACGGATTTAGACAATAATAAAAGCCCATCAAAAGATGATTTTTGAGAACGGATTAGTTAAAAACATAAACATTCCACTTCATTAATACGTTAAACATTAACATGCACCAAACATCATCTTCACCCTAGCAATACAAAGAAGTTTTAGCCACGAATGGCCATAACAACTAGCGTAATGATGAGTTTCGTTGGCTCCCCTCTTGTGGAACAAGGAGGAAGATCCCCTCTACTCTCTACTCTCTACTCTAACTACGAGAATGCTCTCTTCATGAGTGTTATTTTGGTCTGGATTGGCGTGTGGAAAGAAGAACTCAAGACTCCTTTTTATAGGCCTCAAAATGAACAATGCACGACCGTGCAATGGGTTTCACGGTCGTGCAAAGGCTTAGGGAATCAAACAGGGTACAGAGAACATGGTATTGGGTCGTGGGGAGCAAGGGACAACAATGCATGACCGTGCATTGGGATGCACGGCCTCCCAGCTTTGTCTTTTAAGTGCTTGGTTTACTTTTGTTGACCAATTTTGACTTCTTGGGGGTCAATGCTCAAGAATGAGTCTTCAAGAAGCTTGAATTCTTGGTGTTTTTATAGGATTTAGCTTGATTTATATTTTCAACACCGAATAACCTGGAATTACAAAATATAAGTGTTTTAAGCATAAATTGCAAGATTATTATTCAATTAGTACCATAATGTGGGATTATTATGTATGTAAAATATGTATAAATGATGGCATATCAAGTACGCAGGAACACCCTCCTGCGTACTAGCTAAGTAAACCGATACATAGAATTTTATCTATAGTTACCAAAACATGCATCTACTGACTCCCTCTTAACTATAGAAACAAGTCTCTCTATCACTAACACTGACAACCATAAGTTTACAAAGAATGTTCTAACAGACTCCCTCTAAACTGATGACATCACGTGTCTTCTGGCGATACTTGATCTTCTGGCATTCCACTTTTGATCTTCTGATATTTAATCTTCAATCTTCAGTTACCCGGTAACCGTCAAGAACCACAATTCCCTTTAAACTGAAGCTTGCATTGTAGATCAAACCAAGTGAGTTAATAAGAACCAACTAACCTAACACACTTCATTATGGTTCATCCCCTCAGCACTAGCTTTCTCTAATCTGACTTACACGTCTTCCAAATCAGTTGGCATATGATAAAGAGTTTGAATTTCCAATAACCTGCATCAAACTAATTAGCCCCCATAAAGATAGGAATTCCAGTAAGATAAACTTTAGTCTTCAAGCCAGATGTGTCCAACTCTATCCTGTATTTTCAAGAGTCAACTAAATTCCCGAAGATGTTCATTTATAATTTCCCTTTTCAATGTAAGCTCCTCCTAACTAGACCAGAAACTAAGGGATGTTTCCAATCATGTTGGCAAATGATAAAGGTTCGATCTTCAACTAATAATCCAACGGATATCCAACTTCATCATGAAAACACTAGACCGAATGTATCACCTAATCATGATCAGCAGTGATCATCCTGTATCCAAAGTCCAACATTCTTCAATTAGATCTTCGACAGGTTCACATCTCCTAATCTGTATACATTCATTACTGTGAAGTTTCATAACTAAGTTTCTATCTGGACTCCACCCAGATCCCATATGAGAAATCCCATCATAATTAAATCACATCAAATCTTGAACATAGACTTGACCAATGGGCACAATAGTATAGTTTACAAAGAAATCTCAGTTAAAAATCTCAGTTGAAATTTAATCCCCCTTATTTCTCTATAAACTATGACCAGCTTCATCACCGCTCAACCCTAATCCTCAAAACCTGGACTACTCAACTCTAGGATTTGTTCCCCTTATTTCTCTGCAAAGACTCAAAACATCAAAAATCATTGGGTTCAAGTTGTACCTTTATACATCCCCTATTAAAGAAGTATCCTAGATACTCGTACCCTACATTTTCAGCTTTGAATACCTAAACAATATTATTATTTTTCCAAAGACCCAAAGCAGCACATCTTCACCAATAAAACCGAGACCTTTAGTCGATGACGACCCTGTTACTCAAATAGATTCCTCATTCATTCCCTATTAAAGAAGTATCCCAGATACAGGTAGCCTACATTTTCAGGTTCGAACACCTAAACAATATGACAAATGGTATCATCCAACAAAAATCTAATCCTTGTTTCGCCAAGCCATATCAAAATTTGAATTTTGGTCCCTAAAATAACCAAAATTACTCCCTTCTCAAAAATAGCGTACAAATGATCCCTAAACATTTTGGCCAAGGAAAGTTTTCCCTAAATTTTTTTAATCCCAAAGACTAGCTCATGAGTACTTAGTAAGTCCGCACAGCCAAATGTCCATGCGTACATACCAATTTCGCAACACAACTCATCATGCGTACATAGTAAGTACGCAGGTCAACTACTCATGCGTACTTAGTAAGTACGCAGAGGAAATACTCATGCGTAGTTAGTAAGTATGCAGAAAAATTTTGCGTATGATATGTCATTATTTATACAAGTTTTACATGCATAATAATCCTGATATTATGGTACTATTTGAACAGTAACCTTTCAATTGATGCTTAAAACATTTATATGTTGTAGTTGCAGGTTATTCAGTGTTAATAATATAAATCATATCAAAAACACCAAGAATTCAAGCTTCTAGAAGGTTCATTTCTTTGACCCCCAAGAAATCAAAATTGGTCAACAATAGTCAACAGGAAGCTAAAAGACAAACAAGCAGAAAAAGCAGGGGGGATACACGGTCGTGCATCCCATTGCACGGCCGTGCAATGCGCTACTTGCTCCCCAAGGCTCCAGTACACCGTCCTCTATACCCTGTTTGATTCCCGAGGCCTTTGCACGACCGTGCTACCCAATACACGGCCGTGCATTGCACATTTTGAGGCCTATAAATAGAGGGCTTGAGTTATTCATTCCACACACCCATCCATACCTCAAGAACACATCAGCTAGAGCTTAGTTCGTAGTTAGAGTAGTGAGTAGAGAGTAGAGGGGCTCTTCCTCCTTGTTCCATAATAGGGGAGCCTACGAAACTCAGTGTTACGCTAGTCATTATGGCCATTCGTGGCTAAAGCTTCTTTGTATTGATAGGGTGAAGACGATGTTTGGTGCATGTTAATGTTTAACATGTTAATTTAGTAGTATGTTTCTGTCTTTAATTATTCGCTCCTAAAACCACGTTTTTGGTGGGCTTTTATTATTGTCTAAATCCGACTTTATATTTGTGAGCGTCTTGATTTTAAAGAGTAAGATCGTAAAACCTTTTTAATCAAACTTCTTTTGAAACTCGTACAACTTTATACGAGCAGAGATTGATAAGCCAAGGCTTGGTCTATACTTCTAAGGTCGTACATCTTTATACGAACTTATTATGCGACCAAGAATTGGTGAACTCATGTTGGGAACGGTACGTCTTTATACTTGGTCCCATTGTTACACCGCCTCCCGGTGAGGAAAATATAATCACCTATTTAACTCTAATATAAAGCATTTTAAGTTCGTTGTCTTAAACCACCCCGAATATGACCATTCGAAGGGTTGAGGTTAACTGTTGTCCCTAACGGGAGGCACTACTATTTTAATTTAAAGATTATAATTTATGAATCTAATGTCGTGAGGACGAGTCTTTAGCGGTGAATCGGGTCACAAGTTTGTAGTAGTCCTACCACTAAATTAGTCAACCTTAACATTATCACATACTAAGCTGATTCGAAGCCCGAATCAATACTCTCCTTGACCTGATCATTTCCAACATATTTACTTTTCCACTATTTACTACTTTACTAGTTAGATTTCTGTTACACACATTTTTACTTTTTTGCTATTTACTTTTCTTTCATTTACTATTCTGCTTCACAAGCACACAAAACACACTCACAAATTAATCCGGCTAAACGATAACAAAAGTTGAGTATTGGAACTCGACCGTGTCCATTGGTTCTTACCTAAACTATATTACGATGCGATAGGTACACTTTCCTACTTTGTGTTTTCAGTTAAAGTATTTATCATTTTATAAATTTCAAACCCAATCTCGTGAAACCATCTTAAAAATATATTTATTTATATTTTTACATATTAAAAACCACGCATCAGTGTACTTACTAGACAGCTGACCAGCGCACTGTTCGATCTTGAGAGAATGTTCGAAACTAGTTGGATCTGTGAATTTGATGCATCCAAAACCTTAGAAATCAACATCTAACAAACCCCTAGCCTTCCAAACACCAAATGAAGCAATAACGAAGATGAATTTTAGGATTTTGGACTGAAAAACTAGCGACGCAGTTGATGTGCATGTTTTAATACAAAAATATAAATAAATATATTTTTAGGATGATTTCACAAGATCAGGTTTTAAATTTATAAAATGATAATTACTTTAACTTAAAACACACACAATAGGAAAGTGTACCTATCGCAGCGTAATATAGTTTAGGTAAGAACTAAGTATCGAACCATGGACACGGATCCCGTACTCAACCCTCGCTATTGTCTGACTAGAATAATAAGTTGGAAAAGGGGTTTTGTTTAAAAGGAAAAAATAAAAACTTAAGAAATGTAATTAGAAATATTATTCTGTTTAAGGTGTTCAAAACCCTAAAATTTTCTGATCTAAAACACAAATCAACAAACACCAAGGCTCTGATACTAGTTGTAAGTCCCGGGAGCCTCATTGCACAGCAGAAATATACAGATATGTTCATTGATTCGTGTGGGAACGAAAGGTGATGAAACAAGCATAAACATAGAAGAAACAAGAATCGATATGTAATCCGTAACAAAAGAAGTCATCCCGTCATTACAGACTACATACTGAAGGAATACACATCTCCCGTTTACGCTCACGGTCCACGGGCCGGGAGAGTTCATCCTGGCCAAACCACTTTCAACCTTCTTCTAACCTACAAATGAGGACAACACCCTCTATTTATAGGGAAAACTGTAGGTCCCTGGATCCTCGTTGCACAGCGAAAAAACAAAGATCTGTTCATGATTGGTGTGGGAACAAAGGTAGAAGACAGAGATAAACAACGAACATACAAACAAGAGAATCAACAGAAACGATATGTCATCCATAACAAAGAAGTCATCCCGTATTACAGACCACATATCAAAGGATTACACATCTCTCGTTTACGCTCACGGTCATCCTGCCCAGACCACTCTCACATTTGGTCCCAAGTTCCACCTACAAATGAAGACAACCCTTCTATTTATAGGGGCATCAACCATTCATACGTACTTGGCTAAGTACGCAGGACCTAACTAGTGTACAAGCTAAGTACACACGAACACCCTCCTGCGTACTAGCCTAGTACACCGATACATAAAATTTTATCTATAGTTACCAAAATATGCATCTACAACAACAACCTTTCCTGCGTACTGAATAAGTACGTAAGGAAAACCCATGCGTACTTGGCTAAGTACGTAGAACCAATATGGTGTACATGCTAAGTACGTAGTACACCCCCTTGCGTACTAGATAAGTACACCGATACCTAGAATTTTATCTATAGTTACCAAAACATGCATCTACGCCTCTTTTAAGGGGAAGACTTGTAACATCCAAGTTTTTCGGATAAAACTCGGGTCTTGTAAATTATGTAAATACGTGTAAAGTATATTAGAGAACTAGCCAGGAGTAATGTGAATGGGCATATACGCAAGTAAAGAAAAAGGGGTAACGAGCTTTTAGCAAAACTTAGTGGGATTTTTATAAAATTTACAAAATGGGCCAAACCAATGGGAAAGTCGGTGGTGCGTGGGGCCAATCCCGGTCCAAGAGTTACACCTCCTAGGGTGTTACACAAAGGGGAGGTCCCCAGTTGCTTGTTGCGGCTGCCGAGATCAAAGAGGGGAGAAGAGAAAGTTGTTCTTCACGCATCAAGCTCGTTTCTAGGTAATTTCATGGTCTCTAATCCCCCGTTACATGTTTGGATTGTCGGATCATTATTATAATCATTGTTGTGGTTCTAGGGTTTGAAAAGAAGCAAGCTTTTAAGGAAGACAACAGATTCGGGTATTCGGCTTGCACGAGTTCCCCGATCGGAAGGTATAATCTTGTAACCCTCGTACTGGTTTGTGTTTAACGAGCGAACGAAACCCACTTATGGGTGAAAGTGGTCCGGCCAAACCCATTAGGGTGGACGACGAGTTGTTTGATGACCGATGGAGCGACAGGGAAATTCCGAAGACTGAGTCGAACAACTGGGGTGGTTCCGGGCGACCACGATAGTGGGGAAGGAGGGTAAGGGTTGGTCGGCTTTACTGGGACACCACGAGCGGGTGGAGAAATTAGGCAGCCAATGACGAGGTGGGAGTGAACCGGAGCCCACGATCGGGATGTGGTGGCTGCAGTGAATCACGGTAGCAGTTGAGAGGGCCGTTGGCAGCTCTGTGGGACCGACTGAAGGCAGTGAACGCGCGGGGAGTGCTTCCAGAATGGAAACAATATACGCTGACCCGAGGGGTGCATGAGACGTGAGCGGGTGTTTACGCACCGCATGCGAGTCATGCATTGCGACATGCATGCACGGGTGGCCATGCATGTGGTCATGTTATGCAAGTGAAGGAGAGTGTAAGTGTCTAGTCATATATTGACTCGCGTGTTGTGTACATTTTTAGGTACAAGGTCGAAAGGCAAGCATGGGAGGATAGCGAGTTCTAGTGATCAAGGTTTGTCACGTAAAGGTGACTTTCTATCGCCCACTTTTTATTGTTTTAGCATTTTGGGATGAATACATGTGTAGCGAGGTTTTGAGTAAATATATGCGTAGACGGTATCCTTGTGATTAATATTATTATTCAATAATCGTGTGTTTGCATGTTGTGCATGAGAGTGTGGCATGTGCTTAACGGTCGTGGTGGGTATCAAGCTTAAGCGTGTCATTGTGTTGACACTAGTCAACGAGTGGTTGTGTCTGACAGCAGCCTGGCGGGAATTGTTTTTGTTCGTGTCTTTGAATACGGTGAACGGGATTTAATCGTGTGTCGTTGACTATAAATAATCGTTTTGATATAAACTATTTGTGAGTTAAAACCTTTGAGACTTAAATGGTTTCGGGATTTAATATCCCTAATAAACTATTATAGAACTCACGCATGTATTTCACGTAAAGAGAAGATGTGAGCTAGCGGGTATCGTGTGTGATTGTGATGACATTTATTTATGAGTTGTTTTGTGAGGATATTTGGATACTATTACTTGGTTTAGATTATGTTTGGGTCGGGTCATTGACCATTTGTTTAACTATTTGATTTCCACTACAATGAATTGTGTTTAGTTTGATGTCTATGACTACTTAGATTGCGTTTGTGTCAACATGTAGGGTTCCCGAGTTTAGGGCCTTACACTATAGGAAAATTTTCATAACTCTGCCATTGAGTGTGACAACCCGTGTGAGCGCGTATAAAATTAAAATATATTAGTTTTATTAAAAAACCCAACTAAGCATATTGAAATTGTTTTTTATTTTATGTTTTCGTTATATGAAAGTTTATACAAAGGATCTAAAGATTCAGTTTAAAGCAATGTTTTCAGAACCGGACCGGTAATAGAACCAGCCACCTTAGAGGTTCAATGGTCGTACCGGATGACGCCATACATAATATAAAAAATTAAAAATATATATAGATACAAAAGATAAAACATTTTTTTGTTTTGATGTGAATTTGCAATTTTAATTTTCATATAAAGGCTTAAATACATAAAATATGTAACTTAACACGTGTTACTTTCTGATGCATCATGGGCATGACTTTTCGCCTCTCTCTCCTATTAAATAATGATATTAAAAGAATGCTAGTGTGTGAGACCCGTGCGTAGCGGCGTGGGTATAAAAATATGTAAAACTCTGTATCGTTGGCTAACCCTCTCTTAATGTGCTAACTAATGATTTAAAAATACTTTTGCATGTATGGCCGAATAAAAAACCAAAAATACTTCTGCCAATTTCGTTTTTGTCACACCCCAACCGACGGTGGAATACGTAGGGGTGGGACATGTAGACTGTTCAAAAGCTCGTGATCAAACTAAATTGCATAATTTTATTATACTTATTTAAAAGTACAAATACATATTGTCCAGACAAACAAAAGCTAACAATAATTCTAATTTATTTGTTGCTAGGTCCATAAGCTCCTAAGTGATAAACTTATACTTTAACATTTACACCTGAAACAAGTTTAAAATGAGAGGGTCAACTTTAAGTAGTTGGTGAGCATATATAGGTTTAGATAACTCAAGTAGTTTTCAAATGTTTTATACAATTCATATGACACATAGTAAATAAGGCATTTATAGAGAATCTATAGTTAAGCTAGGTGCACAATCAAACCTTGTGACTGAAGGGCATAACACTCAAAATTATCCTAATATAGGGCATAACACTTAATGTTATCCTGATATAATGTCGGTAACAATCACCCTACCTGGGTGGGTTTGTCAGACATAATAGATCTATCAATGTTACCGTTGGCTTGTACAGAGTTATTGATTGCATGAGTGTGTCATGTATATGTAGCTTCATCTCATAGCATTCAAGCATAAAACACAAATTACATAAATGGTCATAATGTAGAATTGTATATTGTAATTGCAAATAGTTTTCAATGCAAATCATGTTTCACCCAAAATGTACAAAAATGAAAAAGGGGTTACATAAAACTTACTTATATTAGATGTTGTAGATAACATAAGAAATAGGTAGCACAAATGATTTGTTTGATCACAATGTCAACCTATAAGTGGATTATATGAATCTAATCAATGATATGCACAAAGTCTAAGGCATTGTCTATGGTTTAATGGGATTGAGTGCGGTGATTTGTACAAATGTGTTTATGTAATTTCCGGTAATGGATGTGTGAGTTGGTGTTTGTATTTGAATAAAAGTTTAATGTAAAATGTAAATACAAAGTATATATGATAAAATAATAGTTGGTGTAGGGTTCAATTTAAATAAATAAATTCTTTTTAATTATTTAATTGTTATTATAATATTGTACTCTTAAAATGGGTAATGTAAATATATATTTAGTATATATATATACAGGAAATTATACTAAATATAATTTAAACCATAATATATATAATTTAATAGAAAAATGATTTATAAAAAATTATTTTATGAAATGATAATGTATTTTAATAAAATCTTGTCACAATTTTATAAAATAAGTAATTTAAATGCTTTAGTTAAAAGCTAACAGTCTTGATAAAGATAATTTTTTAAATAATTCTTACCTTGGAAATAAGGTTTAAAAAAACAATTTAAATTGCAAAAATATTTTTTTTTAAAATTTGTTAATGAGTGTACTAGTTTGTTCTAAATGGTACAAGGTTTTATAAAATAATTGTTATAAAATGATTTGAGTGAAAAATCGATTTTTAAAAAAGAAAGCAGACCACCCGGTTCGAACCTAGGTAGTTTCTGTGTGAGACCAAGGTTCTACCGCTGGACCAAGGTATTGGTCTTGATATCAAGCCGGTTCACAAATGTATCAACAGGGAACTAGAGGATTCTGGGTCAGGGTTCAATGAATACGCAAAAAGTGTTGAGTATGTGTTTCGAACCAATGCCATCTAGTCTAGCGGTGCAGTAACTTAACCGGTTGCGCTAGATGGTTTCGCTGGTATAGTGGGAAATCCGTTAAACTAAATACGTTAATTAAAACAAATCAAATCCCCAATTCGAAACCGTATGAACAAGCTTTTATTTTCCATATGAAATTGAGTTTGATGCCCTCTTTCATATGAAATTGACAAAGGGCTTTTGATTCCCAAGTAAAAACGAAGCTATTGACATTGAAATTACCTGTTTTGGTTGTGTATCGAGGTTCGACGGCTAAATGGTCACGGATGGTGTTCTTGATGCGCGGTCGAGGTACAGGGATGAAATGGGATGCAATTAATGGTTCAGAGAGTTTGCAATAGTGTTGGCGAAGGTGTGGGAGTGAATTAATTCGATTAATTTCATCTTAATTGTTCGATTTTATTCGGCCTCGTAGGTGACAGTTGTCAACCCGATTCACGCGTGAATTCCTTCAATTGTAGATTGGGTCATGTTTTGGGACTGAATACACGCAGAATCAATCAAGGTGTGATTTGCGGTCCTTAAACGCGTTTCATCCCTGATTTGAAACCAAATTCAGCTCGGTTTGACTTTGATTAGTCAACCTAGTTCGAATTTGAATTAATCCGTGCAAAATGGTTGAATTGAAATGTTAATTGGGCTTGAAACCGGTCGGTATTCGATTAAACATATATGGAAAGCCCATAACAGTCGGATTTGTTTGATTTCGGTATTAAATTGCAAGAAGATTTGGGGATGTTGACTTTTTCTGTAAGGCCCCAAACACGGGAGGCCTCACTCGTTGGATTTACTCATTTACAAACAGTTCTTAAACTTGAATATCAAAATAATGTAGCGGAAATTATTCATTAAAACATAACCATTACATTGTTCAACATGCGGAAGCGTAACATAGTCTATTACATAAACATAACATAATCTAATCATAACAGGATGCCAGTCTTCGCATCATCCGGGTAACTCATCAAGCCGCCCAGCATCACCTTCCATCATCGTAACCTGCCTTAACCTGAATGTGCATACTAAAAAGTCAGCTACGCTGGTGAGTTCTAGTTTTAACATAAAACTTTAACTTCAAATAATTTGCCAAAAACATAACTTCATACTTCATTTAATAAAAAGCGTACGTAAAATAATGCAATAACAAAACATAACACTTCATAAACATAAGTCAACGAACATATCGAATTTGCGCCTTCCCGTAACCGTCAAATCCAAACGTCACATACTGGCTAAATAACCTAAAGATCACCACCACTAGGCCCATCAATCACCGTACTGTCCTTCGGGTGAAGAACTCCTAGGGCCCGATACTTAGGTTATTCAACACTACTTCAAGCACGGCAACACAAGGATGGCACATACCCCCGTAAGGTAAATCGTACCAAACTTCAAGGATCACAATAATCCCCTTGGCGACCGACATCGCCCCAGTTGTAAAATAGTTGGCCAGCCACAGAGGCCCCTAATAGGTAAAGGCCCATAACATACTTCCCATACCCTTAACCTTCATTCCCTAAGGAATATTGGCATATTCGTTCGTTTGTGACTTTCGTAAACCTTCGCTTCTTTTACTTCAAAACTTCAGTTAAAGCATTCGTACGTTTTATTAAAAACATTCATTCATTCATAAACACTTCATAAACTTCTTTTGGCAAAATATTTCATAAACACTTCCTCCATATCCTTTCCTTTCAAAACATCATTCATAAACATCATTTTATAAAACGTCACGTACAACATTCATAAACATCGTTTTATAAAACGTCACGTACAACATTCATAAACATCATTTTATAAAATAGTTACATCGTTACGTATGCACACCAGCCCAAAAAAATTATTAAAACATTTAAAAGATGACTTCTAGAACTCACCTGATAAGCTAATTTGGGTTGTCCTAAACAAGGTCCAACAACGTCACTTCCGATCTGAATTGATTAGTTAAATACACATCAGATCAATACTGACTCTAACGGTTTAACCATTCTAAAATACTAACTTTACTTAACCAGCCTGATGCCTACACACTTAGCAAGTGCGCATGAACTTGTTCTTGCGTACTTAATAAGTGCGCAGACTTTGCTTCATGCGTACGTGATAAATACGCAGTACCTTCTTCATACGTACTTGATAAGTTCGTATGACCCTCTTCATGCGTACTTGATATGTACGCAGGATCTTCTTCTTGCGTACTTGGTAAGTACACAGGATCATCTTCATGTGTACTTGATAAGTACGCACGAACTGCTTCTTCGCAAAGACCCTAACTTTCGCCTTCGGGTCTAATCACATCAAGATCCTGAACTTGTTTACTTCAAAACGTTTGCTTTCCATTAAGGAACTCAAATCTATGTTTATCTTTCAGTTTTATCCGTGAAAACGTTACCTTTTCACCCAAAACCTGAAAAACCCATAAACGAACAAAAACTCAGATTTAGGCCCGATCGTTACCTGAATCGAGTTTTTGATCCGGAGGTTCTTCTCACGAGCTATGGAGCAACACTTTGCTGAAATCTCGGGTCGATCCGCCAACTTTCTCTCTCTATGGTTTCTCTCTCTAGAACTTACAAATGAGAGAAATGATGGAGACCTAAGCTATTTATAGGGGAGGTTCCCCTTCCAGCCCGCCGGCCCATCTGGCCCGACCCGACATGCCCAGTTCGTTTATTCCGTTATTATAACCATCGTTTTATTTTTGGGATGTTACAAGTCTACCCCCCCCCCCCTTACAATAGGTTTCATCCCCGAAACCTATCTTAAGTCAAATAGTTGAGGGTACGACTCCCTCATTTCCGTCTCCGTTTCCCAAGTGGCTTCCGATCCCCTTCGATGCTTCCATTGGACTTTAACCAATTAGATAATCTTATTACACAAACACTTCTCCTTTCTGTCTAAGATGGCCACGGGTTCTTCGATGTAGTTAAGGTTGTTATCAACCTCGATGTCAGTAAGTGGTACGTGAGCTGATTCATCCGCCAAACACTTTCGCAAGTGTGATACATCGAAGGTAGGATGAATCCCACTTAACTTATCAGGCAACTCTAACTGATAAGCGACTTCACCAACCCGTGCCATTATCCTGAATGGTCCGACAAACCTCGGACTTAACTTTCCTCTTTTCCTAAATCGTATGATTCCCTTCCAGGGTGACACTTTCAACATTACTCTGTCCCCAACATCAAACTTTATAGGCCTTCGTCGATTATCCGCGTAGGACTTCTGACGATCTTGTGCGGCCTTCATTCGTGCTTTGATTTGATCAAACCTTTCCGATGTTTCTCTTACGACTTCAAGACTTCCTAATTCCTCCTGTCCAATCTCACCCCAACAAACCGGGTCCTACATATTTTCCCATACAACATTTTGTAAGGCGGCATGCCTATCGTCGTGTGATGACTATTGTTGTAGGAGAATTCGGCTAACGGCAGATGACTGTCCCAACTGCCGCCAAAATCAATAATACAAGCGCGAAGCATATCCTCCAATGTCTAAATGGTCCTTTCAGACTGACCATCCGTTTGCGGGTGGTATGCCGTGCTAACATTGAGTCTCGTGCCCATCGCCTCGTGAAATCTTTTCCAGAACCTCGATGTGAATCGTGTGTCCCGGTCAGATACGATCGTCAACGGCATCCCATGCCGTGCTACAACTTCTCTAATAAATACATCCGCTAACCTTTCTGACAAGAACGTCTCGCGAATAGGTAGGAAATGAGCACTCTTCGTTAAACGGTCCACAATTACCCAAATGGTATCATGACCTTTAGTTGTGCGAGCTGGCTTGGTTATGAAGTCCATGGTAATGTGTTCCCACTTCCACTCGGTATATCAAGTGGTTGAATCTTCCCATACGGTTTTCGGTGTTCGGCCTTTACTTGCGAGCAAGTCAAACACTTGCTTACGTACTTTGTCACTTCATATTTCATTCCAGGCCACTGGTATTCCTTCCTTAGGTCTTGGTACATTTTATTGGTACCAGGATGGATAGAGTACCGAGACTTATGAGCCTCATCCAAGATTTTGGTTCTAAGCTCGCCACCCATAGGTATCCATACCCGTCCAAAACGTGTCCTAACACCAAGGGTGTTATATTCCAACTTGTCCTGTTGGCCAACCATCCTTTCCTTCTTTATGTTTTATTCTTTAAGTGCCTCATCTTGAGCCTTTTCAATTTCTCTCATCACATCCGATTTTACCACCAACTGGCAAGCTTTCACTCTAATAGGAGTACGCACATCATTTCATCTTAGAGCGTCAGCCACCACGTTCGCCTTTCCAGGAAGGTATATTATTTCACAGTCATAGTCTTTCAACAGTTACAACCATCGCATCTGCCTCATATTAAGTTCCTTTTGTTCAAAGAAGTACTTCAAACTTTTGTGGTCGGAGTAAATAGTAAACTTCACCCCATAGAGGTAGTGCCTCCATATTTTCAATGCAAATACGACAGCAGCAAGTTCAAAATCATGAGTCGGATAATTAGCTTCATGAATCTTCAACTGCCGTGATGCATACGCGATCACTCTCCCGTGTTGCATCAACACGCATCCCAATCGCTGACCCGAAGCGTCAGAGTATACCACTAAGTCTTCATTGCCCTCAGGAAGGGCCTAGATTGGAGCTTGGGTTAGTTTCTCCTTCAGTTCCTTAAACGCCTCATCCTGGGTCGAACCCCATTCGTACTTTACCTCTTTCCGAGTCAACTTTGTCAATGGCGAAACTATTTTTGAGAAATTCTGGATGAATCTCCGATAGTAGCCTGCCAATCCCAAGAAACTGCGAATTTCAGTTGGCGTCTTAGGAATATTCCATTCCCTTACCGTCACTATCTTTGATGGGTCAACCATAATGCCATTCGGGTTAATGACGTGACCTAGGAATTGGACTTCCCTAAGCCAGAACGCGCATTTGGAGAACTTAGCATACAACTTTTCCCTCTTCAGAGTTTCCAATACTTCCTTCAAGTGACACGCGTGATCACCCTCATTCTTGGAGTAGATGAGGATATCATCGATGAACACGATTACCGATCAATCCAGCATTGGTCGACAAACTCGATTCATCAAATCCATGAACGTTGCAGGGGCGTTCGTCAATCCGAAAGACATTATGCGGAACTCGAAGTATCCATAACGCGTTTGAAATGCTGTTTTCGGTATGTCTTCTTCCCTCACCTTCAACTGATGGTACCCGGACCGAAGGTCGATTTTTGAGAACCAACTTGCGCCTTGCAAATGATCGAACATGTCGTCGATCCTTGGTAGAGGGTACTTTTTCTTCACCGTATGTTTATTCAACTCGCGATAATCAATACACATTCTCATCGAACCGTCTTTCTTCTTCACAAACAACACCGGAGCACCCCACGGCGAGATGCTCGGTTGGATAAATCCCTTTTCAAGTAACTCGTCTAGTTGTGCCATTAACTCTTTCATGTCCACTGGTGCTAGTCGATATGGAGCCTTAGCCACGGGCTGGGCATCTGGTACTAAGTCGATACGAAATTCGATCTCTCTGTCGGGTGGTATCCCAGGCAAATCCTCTGGAAACACCTCCGGGTACTCGCGTACCACGGGTACATCGTCTAGTTCCTTCACTTCCTTACACTCTTCAATTACGTACACCAGATAAGCCTCGCATCCACGCCTCAAGTAATCTGTTTCCTTAATCATCGAGATGACGTTTGGCATCGGGGCGTCACGATCTCCAAGAACCTCGACTTTGCTACCGTCCAGAGCCTTGAGTTGAATTATCTTTCGTTTACATATAATTTGTGCTTCATTGGCAGTTAGCCAATCCATTCCTAACACGACATCGAACCCACCCAAAACCATGACAAACAACCTGATGGGAAATCTATGGCCTTCTATTTTTATCGTGGAATTTTCAACTACATCAGTCACCCTCGCAGTTCTACCCTCAGCGGTTTCTACGCTAAAGGCCCTTTCTAGTTTACTCACAGTGTACTTTACCCTTTTACAAAAAGTCGTAGATATAAAACTCTTACCGGCACCCGAATCGAATAACACAGATACAATAGTGTTGTCAAGGATAAACGTACCTGACGCCACGTCGGGGTCCACTCTGGCCTGTTTCTGTGTCAGCGCATAGGCTCGAGTCTTTGCTCGGGGTCTCTCTTCTGTCTTCTCCGGGCCTTTCCCTTTCCCGGCTTGACCCATTCTGGGCTTGGTGCATTCCCGGCTCATATGACCACTCTCCCCATAGTTGTAGCATTTGAAGCCGTGCGGGCATTCACGGGAGTAGTGTCCGGTCTTGCCGCATTTAAAGCACAGATTCGATCCTAACCGACATTCACCCGCATGCCTTACCCCACATCTCCCACAGACTGCCGTCTCGCCTACCCTGGCCTGTTTGTCCCTAGCCCCAAACAACTTCCCACCCGATCGCTTAGCGGGAAAACTCAGCTTCTTCTTAGGCTCTTCAATGGCAACGACATTCAGCGCCAGATCATCAAATACCATGCCGCTCAGTTCTACTACCGAATCATAGGTAGTAGGGGCGTTTGCCTTAACATAGGTGCAGACCTGGTCCGGTAGTCCTTGTATGTAGCATACAATCTTTCTTTCCTCAGTCGTGACAAGATGTGGCACCAGACGTGCCAGTTCATTGAATCGGGTTGTGTATTGCCGATGCGTCATGCTCCCGGCCTTCAAACCTAGAAATTCCCTCTCTACCTTCTCAATCTCGTTCCTTGGGCAGAAATTCTTGATCACCAAAGTTTTCAAGTCAGCCCACATCATCGCATCTACAACCTCGCTCCCTTTTGCTTGACGTACACCTTCCCACCAATGGGATGCTTCCTCTCTCAAGGAGTTAGCAGCAAATTTTACAACTTGATCCGTTCGACATTCGCTCAGACGAATGGCAGCTTCCATACAGATCACCCAATAAAACGTAGCTACCGCGTCTTTCTTCCCAGTTAAGACCAGTAGGTCACATGCCTTAAAGGACTTATAGTCGCAACCATGGTTAAGCGGTGCGTTGATTGCATCAGTGTTCGGGGTATCAACCGCCGTGTTAGACCCACCTTCCCCATTAACCTTCTTCAATGCTTCAGCTAACAGACCTGGCAGAGAAGTCTTCATAAACTCTGTGAACTCTCGAGCTATAGCTGCTCTCACTTCTGGTTCAAAAGTGAAAGGTTGTTCTTCAACCAGTGTCTGCTCAGTTCCATGCACACTAACCGCCGGTTCATTGTGAACACTTCCTTCTTCACTATACTCTTGGCGCACAGGGTCCTGCCACGCCCACCATTTCGACCGCCAGTACGACCACCGGTACGGCCCCCACCACGTCTTCCGTTTCCTCTCCTTGCCATTTCGTTCTATATGACAAGGAATCCAATGTCATCACGCTAGTTAACAAATAAAATTCAACAAGCACTGTAAGATGTTAATATACACTGGCCATCTGCAATTTACCATTACATTACCTTTCGATTTTTATTTGACAACCTTTGTGATTTCATCAGAACACAAGTCCTTACCTATCCCTTTCTAAGGCATACTATATATGTAAATATATATATACTACCTTCATACCAGATGATGTGGCTCGAGTTACCCGTACTGGCATCCGCTTTTGGTCCCATTCACAGTTTAAGTTCAGACACTAGGAGTGTCCGAATCTCTCAAACTATTGCTCTGATACCAACTTGTAAGGCCCCAAACCTGGGAGGCCTCACTCGTTGGATTTACTCATTTACAAACAGTTCTTAAACTTGAATATCAAAATAACGTAGCGGAAATACTTCATTAAAACATAACCATTACATTGTTCAACATGCGGAAGCGTAACATAGTCTATTACATAAACATAACATAATCTAATCATAACAGGAAGCCAGTCTTCGCATCATCCGGGTAACTCATCAAGCTGCCCAGCATCACCTTCCATCATCGTAACATGCCTTAACCTGAATGTGCATACTAAAAAGTCAGCTACGCTGGTGAGTTCTAGTTTTAACATAAAACTTTAACTTCAAATAATTTGCCAAAAACATAACTTCATACTTCATTTAATAAAAAGCGTACGTAAAATAATGCAATAACAAAACATAACACTTCATAAACATAAGTCAACGAACATATCGAATCTGCGCCTTCTCGTAACCGTCAAATCCAAACGTCACATACTGGCTGAATAACCTAAAGATCACCACCACTAGGCCCATCAATCACCGTACTGTCCTTCGGGTGAAGAACTCCTAGGGCCCGATACTTAGGTTATTTAACACTACTTTAAGCACGGCATCACAAGGATGACACGTACCAAACTTCAAGCACCGCACCCCGTAGGGCACGAGTACCAAACTTCAAGCACGACTACCCCGTAAGGTAAATCGTACCAAACTTCAAGGATCACGATAATCCCCTTGGCGACCGTCATCGCCCCAGTTGTACAACAGTTGGCCAGCCACAGAGGCCCCTAATAGGTAAAGGCCCATAACATACTTCCCATACCCTTAACCTTCATTCCCTAAGGAATATTGGCAGATTCGTTCGTTTGTGACTTTCATAAACCTTCACTTCTTTTACTTCAAAACTTCAGTTAAAGCATTCGTACGTTTTATTAAAAATATTCATTCATTCATAAACACTTCATAAACTTCTTTTGGCAAAATATTTCATAAACACTTCCTTCATATCCTTTCCTTCGAAAACATCATTCATAAACATCATTTTATAAAACGTCACGTACAACATTCATAAACATCGTTTTATAAAACGTCACGTACAACATTCATAAACATCGTTTTATAAAATAGTCACATCGTTATGTATGCACACTAGCCCAAAAACATTATTAAAACATTTAATAGAGGGCTTCTCGAACTCACCTGATAAGCTAATTTGGGTTGTCCTAAACAAGGTCCAACAACGTCACTTCCGATCTGAATTGATTAGTTAAATATACATCAGACCAATACCGACTCTAACGGTTTAACCATTCTAAACATACTTACTTAACCAGCCTGATGCCTGCGCACTTAGCAAGTGCGTAGGGATTTGTTCTTGCGTACTTAATAAGGGCGCAGACTTTGCTTCATGCGTACTTGATAAATACACAGTACCTTCTTCATGCGTACTTGATAAGTACGCATGACCCTATTCATGCGTACTTGATATGTACGCACGAACTGCTTCTTCGCAAAAACCCTAACTTTCGCCTTCGGGTCTGATCACGTCAAGATCCCGAACTTGTTTACTTCAAAACGTTTGCTTTCCATTAAGGAACTCAAATCTATGTTTATCTTTCAGTTTTATCCGTGAAAACGTTACCTTTTCACCCAAAACCCAAAAAACCCAAAAACGAACAAAAACTCAGATTTAGGCCCGATCGTTACCTGAATCGAGTTTCCGATCCGGATGTTCTTCTCACGAGCTATGGAGCAACACTTTGCTGAAATCTCGGGTCGATCCGCCAACTTTCTCTCTCTACGGTTTCTCTCTCTACAACTTGCAAATGAGAGAAATGATGGAGACCTAAGCTATTTATAGAGGAGGCTCCCCTTCCAGCCCGCCGGCCCATCCGGCCTGACCCGACATGCCTCGTTCGTTTATTCTGTTTTTATAACTGTCGTTTTATTTTTGGGATGTTACATTTTCGTGGTCAAAATAGGTCAAGAATATGGAATGGGGTCAAATTTAGATGGAAAGGGTTCAAATGAAAAGGTGGGGGTTCAAGTTGGGAGTCCAAATGATTAAAAGGTTCAAACTAATTTGTTTAAATTGTAAATAATCATATATAACTTGAATTTTGTTTTATAAACTTTATAAAACTAATTAAAATTTAAAATGATGTATTTAAAAATGTTGAATAATTATATATTTGCCAAAAGCTAAACCAATATTATTATGTGGTTTAATTAAATACATAAACATTTTTTCATACATATTTTTATAAATAGTTATACATTTATATATATATATATATATATATATATATATATATATATATATATATATATATATAAGAGTGGGAATTACATGATTAAGGTCTGTAAGTTATCTTTTGAAATAATTGATTTAATATGGTGTATAATAAAAGTTTACATGTTTCATCTTAATGTATGGGGTTATTATAGTAAAAAGGTTTACCCATATACATGTGTGTGTATATATATATATGTGTGTGTATATCTATTAACATATTTACATGAGTTTTAGAGAAATAATATGTGATGCAAGGTTTGAAAAGAATTTAATTGATATATGTGTATAACATTAAGAAATGTGACCTGACCGGTTTGAACAAGTACAGGACTTTATGTGTTTATTATTGGACATAATAAAATGAATAAAGGAAAAATAGTGGGCTGAAAAATCATGGATGTTACAGTTTTATGTTTAATGGCATACAAGAAGACATACACGTGAAACACAACTTTTTTCTCTTTTAACTTTGGAGCAAAAGGGTCCTTATATAGGAGTTGGACACTGCTTTGGTTTTTCTACACAACCAATGTGGTATATGAACATTTTCTATAGTTTTAGTTTAGGGACAAAATTGTAAATGTAGTATAGATTATATATCAACACTTGTACAAAATGCATTAACATAAATCTTACGTGTCTTAAACTATTGAGGAAATTATCAAATAGTCCATCTAAAATGATTTTTAAGATATTATAGATATAGATAATAACAATAATAATAGTAGTAAGAATAATAGGTTATCTATACTTAATAAATGATTTAAAAATACTTTTGTCGGTACTTCCGATTAAAAAACAAAAAAGACTTTTAGCAATTTGGTTTTATGTTTAATGGCATACAAGAACGCCTACATGTGAAACACAACTCTTTCTTTAACTTTGGGAAATGGCTCCTTGTATAGGAGTTGGGTACTACTTTAGTTTTTCTATACAACCAATGTGTGATATGAACATTTTCTATAGTTTTGGTTTAGGGATAAAATTGTAAATGTGGTTTAGATTTATGTATCAACACTTGTATCAAATACAACAACTCTATTTCTAAGTGTCTTAAAATTTTAGTGAAATTACAACAAATGATTTAAAAATATGTGGTATAAAAATGTGTAAGACTCTATATCTTTGGCTAACCCTCTCTTAATGTGCTAACCAATGATTTAAAAAGACTTGTCGGTACGACCGACTCAAAAACCAAAAAGACTTTTACCAATTAGGTTTTATGTTTAATGGCATACAAGAATGCATGCACGTGAAACACAAGTTCATCTCTTTTAACTTTGGGCAAAGGGTTCCTTATATAGGAGTTGGGCAGTTCTTTGGTTTTTCTATCCAACCGATGTGGGATATGAACATTGTCTAAGTTTTGGTTTAGGGATAAAATTGTAAATGTAGTATAGATCTATGTATCAACACTAGTACCAAATGCAACAATTTTTTTCCTAAGTGTCTTAATTGTTTTATGAAATTAGAACTTTGCCTACTCTATATCTTACTTATCTAATAAATGAAAATCTCAAGTGACACGTGTCATTTATTGAGGGCATGAGAAACTGTTTTTTTCCCGCCTAAACTCTCATACCATAAAATTGGGTCAAAGATTATGCATTTAAAGAAATCATTACTTCCCAATTTTATCATAACTTAAAGAAATCGTAAATTATTTTATGAAATCACAAAGAATATAATAATCAGTTAAAATAAAGATATCATAAAATTGTTTATTATATTTTTTATATTATTTACGTTACAACTCCCTTTTTAAAAAAAATTTCAATAAACAAAACTACATAATAAAATTGGGAAGTAATGATGTCGAATTTAAATCAATATTTTACGTTTTTAAAAAGAAAGGTCGAAGCTTATAATATTTTATATATTTAATAAACTTTTCAATATATTTTGCAAAATGTTTTCATAATAAAACTTTTACAGAAGTTTCCTAATATTATTTACAAAATACTAGGTTATAAACCCGGTATATTACACAGCTTATTAAATACAATGTTATATAGTTTTTTTTAAAAGATTTACATTTTACATATTGATGACATATTGTATAATTTTTTAATATAAATTTTAGAAACGTTATATAGTTATTTTTTAAAAGTGTTTTATAAAAAAATGAAAGAAATGTTCAATTTATAAAAAAATATTTTATGAACAAAGCTATTTTTTATGAAATCATAAAGAATATAATAATCAGTTAAAATAAAAAAATCATAAATTTTTTTATTATATTTTTATATTATTTACGTTACAAGTCCCTTTATTTAAAATTATTTTTTTTTCAATAAACAAAACTACATAATAAAATTGGGAAGTAATGATGTCGAATTTAAATCACTATTTTACGTTTTTAAAAGGAAAGCTCGAAGCTTATAATCTTAATATTTTATATATTTAATAAACCTTTTAATATATTTTGCAAAATGTTTGCATAATAAAACTTCTATAAGAGTTTCCTGATATGATTTAGGGAAAACTTCACAGAATATTAACCAAGTTTCAAAAGTATTCCAATTAGGTCACTCATCATAGTATACCCGAAGATGAAAACATTGTACATGAATTACTACCCGAGGGTGAAAACATTGTATATGAGTTACTAACCTAATATGATTTTCCTGAATAATGATCGTTTATTGTGGACACACATCAGTTTGATATTGTGTGACATCTGGTCCATGTTTGCTTTAACATATTACTTATATCACATATAGTTTGATCATATTATGAACTTCTTTAATTTTTACTTGACATTGTATTCTCTATTCAACCCGTGTAGTACATGAGTTACTAACCTAATTTCAAATTGTTAGAAAACAATTTCCACTATCTCTATGTTTTGCAATGACAATTAATAAAAGCCACGGGCAATCAATATCGAATATTGGATTGTTTTTAGACAATCGGTGTCCACACTTGAAAATAAACAAAATAAAATAAAAGTTACAAAAAAAAACATCAAATGGTATATACAAATAAATTTCTAGAGATCTATGACTTATTCAAGACATTTTTATTTCTCATAGTGTTATGTATTCAACCAATTTAATGCACTATTTATATTCTAAATATTTTTTTTATTTTGTACACACTTTATCATTTCACATTTTGAATGTTTTTAACCCGTGTAATACACGGGTAACTAACCTAGTGTTTTATATAGTAGTATAGATACAGATATAGATATAGTTTAATATTTAATATAAATATAATTATGAATGCTCATTATTTAATTATGGATAGTTTTTTTATATTATTAACCAAGTGAAGTTAATATTAACTAACATTTATCAATTACATAAAAAAATGTTTTAAAATTTAACTTAATAGAATTTATAACCGTAATGTAAAAATACATATTTTAAAAACATTGTTAGACTAGTGTATGTGTTAATACATTATATTATATTTTATTCAACCCATGCAATACACAGGTTTTTAAACACAAAATCTTTTTATTACTAATTATATAATATTACATTTATTTTAGCCGTGTATTCTAACCATGTAATACACATAGTTATAACTAGTATTTAATAACTCATTATCAACATCACAATTTTGTTTACTCAAATCAAAGCCTCAAATATATCATTATAATAGCAAGTGGTATACTTACGTGAGAGGTGTTCGTGAAGGGTGCTCACGGTGTGAGTGAGTTTGCAACACCACCCCCTTGATGGCATTAGGGGGGGGGGGGTTGAGAGTTTCACGTGAAGATCTTTACAGGTGGAGGTGCAACAATAAAGTCGTTCAACAGCTAAAATGTTAATTATAAAACCGTTGAACGGTAATTTTATAAAAAAAACATTTAGACACTATAAATAACCATTTAACCCATTTTATAAAACACACTAAAAACTCTCATCTTCTCAGTATCAATTTTATAAAAAAATTCATCTTCTCTCTATAAAAAATTTTATTGTCCAAGTCATGAATCTTAAACGATCCCAACATGTTTTGGCTTCATTACGCGTCTCAACAAAACGCATTCAACCTAAAGTATCCCACAAACCTAAACGCGTTCACCCAACTACCACCTTTTAACCAAAACCCGTTCGAATCACCCGGGTGTGTCCCAAAACATTACTACTATACCCAATATGCCTGGTGGATACTCATAAGATCTGGAGTTTGTTCCGGAAACGCAACCCATTCCGGAGGAGGAAGAAGACGTTGAGGAAACGCAACACATGCGTAAAGGTAAAGGCAAAAAGAAGAATCCCACAACAAAAGCATCCTCACATGTTACAAAGAAGTGGGATGTGGACGAAGAGCTAAACTTGGCTAGGCCGTTGGTCGACGTCTCGGAGGATCCCATTATAGGTATTTAATATATAATAGTATTTAATTTTTACTACTTCATTATACAAATTAATATTAACTTTGTTTAATTTATTTTTTAGGTAACACAAGAAAAACCATTATGGAAACGAACGCTACAAAATTTGAAGCGTTAACTATGGACCAATTGAGTTCTAAATGGACTCATATTAACCGAAAAGTCTTAAAGCTTCACAACATCTACCAACAATGTGATAGAAACCGAAAAAACGGTTGTAGTGACACCGACATTTTAATGCAAGCAACGTCCTAGTATCAAGACGACGGAGGAGTCCAAGCTCCAATTGTAACTTGGGAACTATTAAGGAAATCGCCGAAATGACAAACTTTATACGTGAATCTAAGCGGAGACGGATCGTCAAAGAAACGATCATCGGCGGACATTGATTCTAGTCCGACCGCGTCCGACAGAAGATCAATGTAGGATCTCAACCGGGAGATGATGGATGACGAGGACGACATACAATGTCCGATCTGCAAGAAAAAAGCAAAGGCACGAGCTTCGGGCTCGGTTCCAACTCACGTCGACATCGGCCAAAAAAATGGTTGAACAAATGAAAGAATTTAACGTGAGAGAAAGAGAGAAGTTTAATTGGAAAAGGAGAAAAAGAAGAGATGAAAATTCTCGCTCTCAACCTTGATCAGATCACTGGCCCCAGACGAGCCTTTCTCGAGAGGAAACAAAACGAGATTAAGGCAAAATATGGAATAGAGTAGTTTTATTTATATTATTTGAATGTTTATGTAACTTGTTTTTGTTATTTGAATTTTTATTTATGTCCTTTTTTACTATAATTATTATTTATGTCATTTTTATTATAACTTGTAATTGTGCCTGACACGTTGCAGCCGGAACAAACTCTACAACAAACAACAAGTACATTCGTTAAAAAACTTATATCAAAGTAAACACAACGGTGCGTCAAGCCGTGAATTTACGTACCCACACGTGTTACGGCATGTCAAATTGTGGAAGAAATTAACATCCTCGAAAGCTTATAAAATAAAGCCAAAACCTTTTTATAAACTCACCATGCGCGAGAAGAGCGTATAGATTTATAGTTATAAGTTAAAACTAAAAATAGTAAAAATAAAAAAATAGCATGAAAGTCTTTAAAACCCACCAATGTGTGGGTTGCGGGTTTCGAACCCCTGTCGCAAGCTTAATCGAAAATCATAAAGACCACTGCGCCAAAACCATCTTTTATTTACCATTTCCTACAACCCATATTTAAACATAAGCGAAATTTGAAAAAATAAAACAAAATACAAAATAACAAACAATGCAACAAAAGCAAGTAGCATATGTTGTCCCACTTGTAAAAATTGAAAAGTAAAATACACTAACGTTAAAAAAACACGTCCTCGATGTGAAAGAACGTATGTTAAAAAAATCAAAAACAAACTTTAAAATTGTGTAAAAGAAGTATTTTTTTAAAGAACAAAAAACTATTAACAGAAAAAATATATAAAAAGAAGAGAACAAAAAAGTTAGTTTGAAAAAAGGAAATGGTTCCCGGGGTTTGAACCCTCACCAATGCATTTGAAAAAATTAAATAACTACCATTTGGATGAAACTCAATTAGTGTTAAATTTGTTACTTCAAATGAAAAGAAGACTTTGTAAATAACATAAATTAAACAAAAGTTGCATTCCCAACTTGTACATCATGTTTTAACACTAAATCTGAATAGTGTTTTCCTCCTCACACCAAAGTTTGCTTTTTAATATTATATATAATTTTTATTTATGATTTTTTATAAAATTATTAGTTAAATAAATATTAAATTAAAATGCATTTATTGCTCACACCACACTCACTCACTTGGTATTTCCCTTGCCAAGTAAGTGTGGTGTGAGAATTGAAGAAAATTAAGTGGCGTTACGTGACAACCACTTTTCCTTTCACTAAACTCTCACTTTTTTGAGTATACCACATGCTCTAACTAGTATTTAGTAACTCATTATCCACATCACATTTATCCTTACATATCACAATAACTTATGTATTAAGTTCTAAATGTAAACTCTATAATAAATAAAGGTTTTGATTAGGGGTGTGCAAACGGGTATATGTAGGTCCCTCGGGGTCTACGGATCATCTAGACTCGCGGTACGACACAGTGATAACGTGCGGAATCCATGATCAACGTGCTCGTTCAATCAACAACACAGGTAAATTAAACTCTTTGTATTTCCACTCACAAACACTGTTTACAAGCTCTCACAATTCTGTTCTATGAAATCTAATATCTAAGGTCTTAACACTAAGACTTGCAAACACCTATTTATAGGAAAACACAAACCCACTCAGCACCATATGCTAACTTAACAAGTTCGCTCCTAAAGATGCTTAGGCGAACTTGTTAAGTTCGCCTCTCTAAGAACGTATGCGAACTTACTAAGTTCGCCACTTTACAATACAGAATTTTATCAACAATTATAAAACATTTCCTAACAGACTCCCCTTTAACTGTTGCTAACAGTTCTATCAATTACAAGTCAAAGACTCTAAGACACATAATCTTCAAGCTCGTTGTCTCTAGAATATGCTCCAACAGACTCCCCCTTGACAACAGTTTCAGAAGATTGTCATTCATCTTCAAGATCATCAATAAAAATTGTAGTGTTTGTCTTGTTCATCTGCAGACACTCTCTTTCTTTATAGAAGAAAACTTGGGAAAAGGACCCATTGTCAACTTCTGTCCGCAATTTCAATTTTACACAAGAGAACAACCAAGTATAACTGTAAGGCCCCAAACCCGGGAGGCTTCACTTGTTGGATTTACTCATTCACAAACAGTTATTAAACTTGAATATCAAATAACGCAGCGGAATCATTCATTCATCATAATTAAAATTTGTTCAAACATGCGAAAGCGTAACATTGTCAAATACATATACATAACATAAACAACTCATAACGGGATGCCAGTCTTCATATCATCCGGGTAACTCTTCTCTCTTGCCAAGCATCACCGTCCATTACCATAACTTGCCCTTAACCTGAATGTGCATACTAAAAAGTCAGCTATGCTGGTGAGTTCTAGCTTTACATAAAACCTTAACATAAACATTTTGCCAAAAACATAACATACATTTGTTTAACAAAAGCGTACGTAAAACATGCAATAACTTAACATCATTGTAACATAACATCATAACATAAGTCAACATGAACCGAATCTGCGCCTTCTCGTAACCGTCAATTCCATACATCGCATACCAGCGGATGAACTTAAGGCTCGTTACCTCTAAGCCATCCGTCTCACAGGTCTCCTAAGGCTCGTTACCTCTAGGTGGACCAAACATATGTCTCCTAAGGCTCGTTACCTCTAAGTAGACCAAACATACGTCTCCTAAGGCTCGTTACCTCTAGGTAGACCAAACATACGTCTCCTAAGGCTCGTTACCTCTAGGTAGACCAAACATATGTCTCCTAAGGCTCGTTACCTCTAGGTAGACCAAACATACGTCTCCTAAGGCTCGTTACCTCTAGGTAGACAGAACATAACTTAGGCATTATTTCCCCACAAAGAATAGTACCTTCCATCGGGATCCCGGTAATCCCATGGGTGACCGTCGTCACCCCATCATCAACCAGTTGTACAACCGTTGGCCAGCCACAAAGGCCCCCCGTAAGGTGAGGCCAATACATACATACATACATACCTTAGCTCCAGTAGGAACTCGTGGCAGATTCGTTCATTCGTGACTTTCATAAAACCTTTACCTCTTTTTAGTTAAAGCATTCGTACGTTTTATTAAACAAAACATCATCTCTTTCGTAAACCTTTCGTAAACTTCTTTTGGCAAAACATTTCATAAACATCATCCCGTAACATCATTTTGTAAACATCATATAGTAAACATCACATCGTAAACATCGTTTCGTAAACATCATTTCATAAACATCGTTTTGTAAACCTCATTTCAAACCTCATTCCGTATGTATGCACACCAGCCCAAAAACATTTAATTAAAACATTTAAAGAAGGGCTTCTAGAACTCACCTTATAAGCTAGTCTCGGTTGTCCTAAACAAAGGCCCAACAACGTCACTTCTGATCTGTATTGATTAGTTAAATACACAACAGACCAAATCCCAACTCTAACGGTTAAACCATTCTAAACATGCTGACTTTACTTAACCTGCCTGATGCCTGCCTGCGCACTTAGCAAGTGCGCAGGGACTTGTTCTTGCGTACTTAATAAGTGCGCAGACTTTGCTTCATGCGTACTTGATAAATACGCATTACCTTCTTCATGCGTACTTGATAAGTACGCATGACCCTCTTCATGCGTACTTGATAAGTATGCAGGATCCTCTTCTTGCGTACTTGGCAAGTACGCAGGATCATCTTCATGCGTACTTGATAAGTACGCACGAACTGCTTCTTCGCAAAAACCCTAACTTTCGCCTTCGGGTCTGATCATGTCAAGATCCTGAACCTGTTTACTTCAAAACGTTTGCTTTCCATTAAGGAACTCAAATCTATGTTTATCTTTCAGTTTTATCTGTGAAAACGTTACCTTTTCACCCAAAACCTGAAAAACCCAAAAACAAACAAAAACTCAGATTTAGGCCAAATCGTTACCTGAATCAAGTTTCTGATCCTGAGGTTCTTATCACGAGCTCTGGAGCAACACACTTCTCAAATCTCGGGTCGATCCGCCAACTTTCTCTCTCTACGGTTTCTCTCTCTAGAAGTTGGAAATGAGAGAAATAGGTGGTGACCTTGGCTATTTATAGGGAAGGCTCCCCTTCCAGCCCGTCGGCCCATCCGGCCCGACCCGACATGCCTCGTTCGTTTATTCTGTTATTTTAACTATCGTTTTATTTCTAGATATTACAAGTCTACCCCCCTTACAATAGGTATCGTCCCCGAAACCTATCATAAGTCAAATAGTTGAGGGTACGACTCCCTCATTTCCGTCTCCGTTTCCCAAGTGGCTTCCGATCCCCTGCGATGCTTCCATTGGACTTTAACCAACTGAATAATCTTATTACACAAACGCTTCTCCTTTCTGTCTAAGATGGCCACGGGTTCTTCAAAGTAGTTAAAGTTGTTGTCGACCTCGATGTCAGTAAGTGGTACGTGAGCCGACTCATCCGCCAAACACTTTCGCAGGTGTGATACATGGAAGGTAGGATGAATCCCACTTAACTCATCAGACAACTCTAACCGATAAGCGACTTCACCAACCCGTGCCATTATCCTGAATGGTCCGACAAACCTCGAACTTAACTTTCCTCTCTTCCTGAATCGTATGATCCCCTTCCAGGGTGACACTTTCAACACTACTCTGTCCCCAACATCAAACTCAATAGGCCTTCATCATTTATCCGCGTAGGATTTCTGACGATCTTGAGCGGCCTTCATTCTTGCTTTGATTTGATCAAACCTTTCCGATGTTTCTCTTACGACTTCAAGACTTCCTAATTCCTTCTGTCCAATCTCACCCCAACAAACCGGGGTCCTACATCTTCTCCCATACAACATTTCGTAAGGCGGCATGCCTATCGTCGTGTGATGACTATTGTTGTAGGAGAATTCGGCTAACGGCAGATGACTGTCCCAACTGCCGCCAAAATCGATAATACAAGCACGAAGCATATCCTCCAATGTCTGAATGGTCCTTTCAGACTGACCATCCGTTTGTGGGTGGTATACCGTGCTAACATTGAGCCTCGTGCCCATCGCCTCGTGAAATTTTTTCCAGAACCTCGATGTGAATCGTGTGTCCCAGTCAGATACAATCGTCAAAGGCATCCCATGCCGTGCTACTACTTCGTTAATAAATACTTCCGCTAACCTTTCCGACGGGAACGTCTCGCGAATAAGTAGGAAATGAGCACTCTTCGATAAACGGTCCACAGTTACCCAAATGGTATCATGACTTTTAGCTGTGCGAGGTAGCTTGGTTATGAAGTCCATGGTAATGTGTTCCCACTTCCATTCCGGTATATCAAGTGGTTGAATCTTTCCATACGGTTTCTGGTGTTCGGCCTTTACTTGCGAGAAAGTCAAGCACTTGCTTACGTACTTTGTCACTTCATGCTTCATTCCAGGCCACCAGTAATCCTTCCTCAGATCTTGGTACATTTTATTGGTACCCGGATGGATAGAGTACCGAGACTTATGAGCCTCATCCAAGATTTTGGTTCTAAGCTCGCCACCCATAGGTATCCATACCCGTCCAAAACGCGTCCTAACACTAAGGATGTTATATTCCAACTTGTCCTGTTGGCCAACCATCCTTTCCTTCTTTGTGTTTTCTTCTTTAAGTGCTTCATCTTGAGCTCTTTCAATTACTCTCATCACATCTGATGTTACTATCAACTGGCAAGCTTTCACTCTAATAGGAGTAGGCACATCCTTTCGGCTTAGAGCGTCAGCCACCACGTTTGCCTTTCCAGGATGATACATGATCTCACAGTCATAATCTTTCAGGATTTCCAACCATCGTCTCTGCCTCATATTAAGCTCTCTTTGTTCGAAGAAGTACTTCAAACTTTTGTGGTCGGAGTAAATAGTAAACTTCACCCCGTAGAGGTAGTGCCTCCAGATTTTTAATGCAAATACGACAGCAGCAAGTTCCAAATCGTGAGTCGGATAATTAGCTTCGTGAATCTTCAACTGCCATGACGCATACGCGATCACTCTTCCACGTTACATCAACACGCATCCCAATCCCTGACCCGAAGCGTCAGAGTATACCACCAAGTCTTCATTGCCCTCGGGAAGGGCCAAGACTGGAGCTTTGGTTAGCTTCTCCTTCAATTCCTTAAACGCCTCGTCCTGGGTCAAACCCCATTCGTACTTTACCTCCTTCCGAGTCAACTTTGTCAATGGCGAAGCTATTTTTGAGAAATTTTGGATGAATCTCCGATAGTAGCCTGCCAATCCCAAGAAACTACGGATTTCAGTTGGCGTCTTAGGAATATTCCATTCCCTTACCGTCACTATTTTTGCTGGGTCAACCATAATGCCATTCGGGTTAATTACGTGACCTAGGAATTGGACTTCCCTAAGCCAGAACGCGCATTTGGAGAACTTAGCATACAACTTTTCCTTCTTTAGAGCTTCCAATACTTTCTTCAAGTGACACGCGTGATCACCCTCATTCTTGGAGTAGATGAGGATATCATCGATGAACACGATTACCGATCGATCCAGCATTGGTCGACAAACTCGATTCATCAAATCCATGAACGCTGCGGGGGCGTTCCTCAATCCGAAAGACATTATGCGGAACTCGAAATGTCAATAACGCGTGCGAAATGCAGTTTTCGGTATGTCTTCTTCCCTCACCTTCAACTGATGGTACCCGGACCGAAGGTCGAGTTTTGAGAACCAACTTGCACCTTGCAATTGATCGAACAGGTCGTCGATCCTTGGTAAAGGGTACTTGTTCTTCACCGTACGTTTATTCAACTCGCGATAATCATTACATATCCTCATCGAACCGTCTTTCTTCTTCACAAACAACACCGGAGCACCCCACGACGAGATGCTCGGTTGGATTAATCCCTTCTCAAGTAACTCGTCTAGTTGTGCCATTAACTCTTTCATCTCCAATGGTGCTAGTCGATATGGAGCCTTAGCCACGGGCTGGGCATCTGGTACTAAGTCGATTTGGAACTCAATCTCTCTGTCGGGTGGTATCCCAGGCAAATCCTCTGGAAACACCTCCAGGTACTCGCGTACCACGGGCACATCGTCTAGTTCCTTCACCTCCTTACACTTGTCAATCACATACACCAGATAAGCCTCGCATCCGCGCCTCAGGTAATCTGCTGCCTTGATCATTGAGATGACGTTGGGCATCGGGTCGTCACGATCTCCAAAAGTCTCAACTTTGCTACCATCCGGAGCCTTGAGTCGGATTATCTTTCGTTTTCATATAATTTGCGCTTCATTGGCAGTTAGCCAATCCATACCTAACACGACATCGAACCCACCCAAAACCATGACAAACAACCTGACAGGGAACCTATGACCTTCTATTTTTATCGTGGAGTTGTCAACTACATCGGTCACTCTCGCAGTTCTACCGTCAGCGGTTTCTACGCTAAAGGCCCTTTCTAACTTGCTCACAGTGTACTTCACTCGTTTACAAAAAGTCGCAGATATGAAACTCTTACTGGCACCCGAATCAAATAACACAGAAACAAAAGTGTTGTCAAGGATGAACATACCTGACGCCACGTCGAGATCTGCCCTGGCTTGTTCTTGCGTTAGTGCGTACGCACGAGTCTTTGCTCGAGGCCTCTCTTCTTTATTTTCCGGGCTTTTCCCTTTACCGGCTTCACCCATTCTGGGCTGGTGCATTCCCGGCTCATATGACCGCTTTCACCACAATTATAACATTTAATGCCTTGCCTGCGTTCCCAGGAGTAGTGCCCAGTCTTGCCACATTTGTAGCACAGATTTGTCCCTATCCGACATTCACCCGTATGTCTCACCCCACATCTTCCACAGACTGCCATCTCGCCTACCCTGGCCTGTTTGTCCCGAGCCCCAAACAACTTCCCACCCGATCGCTTAGCGGGAAAACTCAGCTTCTTTTTGGGCTCTTCAATGGCAACGACATTCAGCGCCAGATCATCAAATACCACTTCGCTCAGTTCTACTATCGAATCGTAGGTAGTAGGGGCGTTTGCTTTAACATAGGTGCGGACATGGTCCGGCAGCCCTTGAATGTAGCATGCAATCTTTCTTTCCTCAGTCGTGACAAGATGTGGCACCAGACGTGCCAGTTCATTGAACCGTGTGGTGTACTGCCGGTGCGTCATGCTCCCGGCCTTCAAACCCAGAAATTCCCTCTCTACCTTCTCAATCTCGTTCCTTGGGCAGAAATTCTTGATCACCAAAGTTTTCAAGTCAGCCCACACCATCGCATCCACAACCTCGCTCCCTTTTGCTTGACGTACACCTTCCCACCAATGGGATGCTTCCTCTCTCAAGGAGTTAGCAGCAATATTTACAACTTGATCCGTTCGACATTCGCTCAGACGAATAGCAGCTTCCATACGGATCACCCAATCAAACGTAGCCACCGCGTCTTTCTTTCCAGTGAGGACCGGTGGGTCACATGCTTTAAATGACTTGTAGTCGCATCCGCGTGCAGGCGGTGCGTTGTCGGTCTCGTTGTTCTGGGCACTAGTTGCCGCGCTAGACCCACCTTCCCCATTAACCTTCTTCAATGCTTCAGCTAACAGACCTGGCAGAGAAGTCTTCATCAACTCGATGAACTCTCGAGCTATAGTTGCTCTCACTTCTGGTTCAAAAGTGAAAGGTTGTTCTTCAACCAGTGTCTGCTCAGTTCCATGCACACTAACCGTCGGTTCAGTGTGAACACTTCCTTCTTCACTATACTCTTGGCGCGAATGGTCATGCCACGCCCATCATTTCGACCGCCGGTACGACCATCGGTACAGCCCCCACCACGCCTTCCGCTCTTTCGTCCCGCCATTCCGTTCGATAAGACAAGGAATCCAATGTCATCACGCTAGTTAACAAATAAAATTCAATAAGCACTGTAAGATGTTAATATACACTGGCCATCTGCAATTAACCATTAAACTACCTTTTGATTTCTTTTTGACCCCCTTTGTGATTCCATCAGAACATAAATCCTTACCTAACCCTTTCTAAGGAATACTGTATATGTAAATATATACTACCTTCATACCTGATGCTGTGGCTCGAGTTACCCGTACTGGCATCCGCTTTCGGTCCCATTCACAGTTTAAGTTCAGACACTGGGAGTGTCCGAATTTCTCAAACTATTGCTCTGATACCAACTTGTAAGGCCCCAAACCCGATAGGGCTCACTTGTTGGATTTACTCATTCACAAACAGTTATTAAACTTGAATATCAAATAACGCAGCGGAATCATTCATTCATCATAATTAAAACTTGTTCAAACATGCGGAAGCGTAACATTGTCAAATACATAAACATAACATAAACAACTCATAACGAGATGTCAGTCTTCATATCATCCGGGTAACTCTTCTCTCTTGCCAAGCATCACCGTCCATCACCATAACCTGCCCTTAACCTGAATGTGCATACTAAAAAGTCAGCTATGCTGGTGAGTTCTAGCTTTACATAAAACCTTAACATAAACATTTTGCCAAAAACATAACATACATTTGTTTAACAAAAGCATACGTAAAACATGCAATAACTTAACATCATCGTAACATAACATCATAACATAAGTCAACATGAACCGAATCTGCGCCTTCTAGTAACCGTCAATTCCATACATCGCATACCAGCGGATGAACTTAAGGCTCGTTACCTCTAAGCCATCCGTCTCACAGGTCCCCTAAGGCTCGTTACCTCTAGGTGGACCAAACATATGTCTCCTAAGGCTCGTTACCTCTAGGTAGACCAAACATATGTCTCCTAAGGCTCGTTACCTCTAGGTAGACCAAACATACGTCTCCTAAGGCTCGTTACCTCTAGGTAGACAGAACATAACTTAGGACCTATTTCCCCGCAAGGAATAGTACCTTCCATCGGGATCCCGGTAATCCCATGGGTGACCGTCGTCACCCCATCATCAACCAGTTGTACAACCGTTAGCCAGCCACAAAGGCCCCCCGTAAGGTGAGGCCAATACATACATACATACCTTAGCTCCCGTAGGAACTCGTGGCAGATTCGTTCATTCATGACTTTCATAAAACCTTTACCTCTTTTTAGTTAAAGCATTCGTACGTTTTATTAAACAAAACATCATCTCTTTCGTAAACCTTTCGTAAACTTCATTTGGCAAAACATTTCATAAACATCATCCCATAACAAAATTTCGTAAACATCATATCGTTAACATCACATCGTAAACATCGTTTCGTAAACATCATTTCATAAACATCGTTTTGTAAACCTCATTTCAAACCTCATTCCGTATGTATGCACACCAGCCCAAAAACATTTAATTAAAACATTTAAAGAAGGGCTTCTAGAACTCACCTTATAAGCTAGTCTCGGTTGTCCTAAACAAAGGCCCAACAACGTCACTTTTGATCTGAATTGATTAGTTAAATACACATCAGACCCAATCCCGACTCTAACGGTTAAACCATTCTAAACATACTGACTTTACTTAACCTGCCTGATGCTTGCGCACTTAGCAAGTGCGCAGGGACTTGTTCTTGCGTACTTAATAAGTACACAGACTTTGCTTCATGCGTACTTGATAAATACGCAGTACCTTCTTCATGCGTACTTGATAAGTACGCATGACCCTCTTCATGCGTACTTGATAAGTACGCAAGATCCTCTTGCGTACTTGGTAAGTATGCAGGATCATCTTCATGCGTACTTGATAAGTACGCACGAACTGCTTCTTCGCAAAAACCCTAACTTTCGCTTTCGGGTCTGATCACGTCAAGATCCCGAACATGTTTACTTCAAAACGTTTGCTTTCCATTAAGGAACTCAAATCTATGTTTATCTTTAAGTTTTATCCGTGAAAACGTTACCTTTTCACCCAAAACCCGAAAAACCCAAAATCGAACAAAAACTTAGATTTAGGCCAAATCGTTACCTGAATCAAGTTTCTGATCCGGAGGTTCTTCTCACGAGCTCTGGAGCAACATACTCCTCAAATCTCGGGTCGATCCGCCAACTTTCTCTCTCTACCGTTTCTCTCTCTAGAAGTTACAAATGAGAGAAATAGGTGGTGACCTTGGCTATTTATAGGGAAGGCTCCCCTTCCAGCCCGCCGGCCCATCCGACCCGACCCGACATGCCTCGTTCGTTTATTCCGTTATTTTAACTGTCGTTTTATTTTTGGGATGTTATAATAACCAACGATTAAGATTTCCATGGATGCTGGAAAAATAAAATCTTTTTGATTTTTCAAACATAAGAAACACAAAATATTTTTGGTTTTTTCTCTTTACAAACTGAAATGTAAAATACAAAATTACATCTTTTTGGTCGAACATCACGAGTAAGAAGATCATATCAGTATAAACAGTGCATCAATCACACATCTTGGATATAAAATCCGTATAACATCAAATGGTATCCTATGTCATTTTGTCAAGCCTTGAACAATCAAATCAATATCTTTTAAGATTATCACACTCTATCTTTTTCAAAACTTTCATATTGCATGTTATGATATGCGATAAACATTCAAAGAAAATAGGATCAGGCTATGACACACAAATTTAAATTGACAATATTATAAGATTTGAAACTAAAACATCTCATTCCCACTTTCTTGTGAGTTAAGGTACCATTTAAGTATGAAATACAACGTGTACCCCACTAGTATGCCAACAGAAAATAAATACATTATCTTCAAGACATATGAGATTTTACTAAAGATTATCTGAATTTCCAGAATGAGGAGACATCACTTAGCACATGAATAGCAGAATCCAAATTGGATTGTATAGGAATCAATGAGATTCGGAATCTATGAATGATTCAATGTCTTGGCTTATATATGTGGAATCATAAGATTCAGGTACGTGGATCCAACTGTTATCTGGATTATGAATTCAATGGAATCAGTAAAGATGATGTATCAATATGATCTAAGGACTAGTATATGTTTGACAAATGACGTCAAGTACATATCTTGATTATACTTCAAATTGCATGTTTTCGTGACCTGGGCACTGAAGCAAACCGAAAGAATAGTGCTAAGGACATAACCCAAAACTGATCTCATAGGACAATCTTTATTAAAAGCTAATATTCTTTATCTGATAGTGATATTTTAACACACACACCCAGGCATAAAATGGGTTCAAATTACAGTTGTAACATATGCAATTATGTTTTCACACTACTAATGGTTCAGTGACGCTTTTAGTCTACTGACAATTCAAATTATATGCCTACACAACATTATCATTTTCTATATGTGCAGTCTCTGAAGTTTAGATCAAAACATATAATTCAAATATATTAACATAAAGCACCAACCGGTCAATCTAAGGTCATGTGTGAAAGAACATCTACTGATGTACTATCATCTCTTCTTTAACTTCAAGTAATGTCGATTTCAACTTTTTCAATTTGTTTGGCTTTTTCAAAATCTTTTTAACAGAAAGTAAAACAAAAGAAAATAAAATCTTCCATGAAAACATTTTAAGAAAAAACATTTTACGTGGTTACTCGGGATTAAGCAATTCAATCAATTTAAAAACTCAAACCGATGTAATCGAATGTAATTGAATGCCTTTGCCTTTGTCATCGACTCCCTCTCAACTAGTCAAATGGTTGCATCAACGACTTTATGCTCACCATTGTCATCCTAAGTTTCAGGTTATTTTTTGGACTTGGTAAAACTTTCCAAAACAACATTGTGTGTGACATATTCTCCCCCTGAGCATCAAGTTGTTGAATCAAATAGATTTACCAAATTCTGTAACGACTCGTTGCTCTTGCAGATGTCATTCCCTGTCATGTGCTATGAACAACCACTGTTAACAAAGTAAATGGTATTAATAGTCCCTCTTGGTTAATCCTACACAACTAACAAGAAACATTAATTTGAAATTGGGACCCAAGCCATGACAGTCACGGGTCGTCCATCTGTATCAAAATAATAGACTTCACTTCATTTACAATCGAATCTCTCATCGATTTTCAGAGATTGTTCTGACGAATCCGAAATAGAAACTTTTGATTTCCAAACATACTTATGTTCATTAAGTTCTTTTTGCTTAAATTGTGAAGTGTTTGAACAATCTTGTTCATTTAAAAAATGTTTAGATTGTGAAAGCTCTTGTTGTTCTAAAATTTTTCTCAATCTTCTGTTCTCCTCCATCTTTGAGGTCTAGAAAGCCTAACCTCAGATTTTGAAATACCCATTGGTCTATCATGAGGTTTAACCACATTTGGATTAACATGCTTACTAGGAGTTCTTACCTTTTCTGGAGTAACATGTTGGTTACCTTTGGCATTGTGAGGACAATCAATCCGAATATGACCCACAAGACCACGGTAAAAGCATGATCTCTTCTCACGATATTCTCTCATATAAGGAATCTTCACGCAATAAGATGCACTTGAAGAAGATTCGCCTACATGAACTTCTTTTGGAGTTTGAGAATGAATAAAACTTTTCTCAACAGGTTTTGATTCCGGGTTCATCTTTTCAGGAACCACATGCTTCTTCCATTTATTTTTGGAAGGACAATTCACCATAATGTGTCCTATCTCATTACAATGAAAGCATGTACGCCTGTCTTTATAATCTCTGACATATTCCAAATGTATTATATCCCGATGAATTAGAATCAACCTTTGGTTCCTCAACTTTAATATCATTCGGTATCCCCTCTAGCTTAGCTTCATCAAAATATTCATCATCACTCTCATCAGAATACACCATATCTTCATATGTGACTGGATTCACCTTCAACACAGTCTTAGGATCTAAATCCTCATCTTTTACAATCTCAGGTGCAACAGAATACTTTCCGTTGAATGGTGGAGGAACATGACCAATACCACTAGTTTCCTTCCCCTCTTCAGTACTATTAAAATATCACAGTAAGAATGATGAATTTCCAAAGCTTTCTAACTTTCTGTGCAATCTGATCACCTCTGCTTTAGATTTAGCTAATTCGTTATCTTTCTCAGCAAGATCAGTATTTCTCTTCTCAATTTCTGCATAAGACACATCCGGCTGATATGCCTTCTCTTTGATCTTCAAAGTAAGAGAATTTATATCCCTCTTCAGTGATTCTATTCTCTCAATACACACATTCTCATTATCTTTTAATTTCTGATTTACCGTGTGCATCGATTTCATATCACAAATGAGGTTTACGTTGTCATCCATAACCTTCATCAGTTTATCCTTCACTAAAGCACAATTAGAACAAAAAGATTCCGAATTAGAAACTACCTCAGCCTTTTCTTCTGAAGAAGATGCACCAAGAGCCATGAATACATCATCATCAGCTTCACTCTTTTAGTCAACAATGACAGGCTCTGTATCAATTTCTGATTCACTCAAATCATCTTCAACTGTGGAAGCTTTCTTCAGTCATCATATTACTTTCAGTAGACCGAGTACTTTCACCAGATCGAACACTCTCACTATCACTTAAATCGGAAGAAGAATCACTTTTAGAATCACTCTGTTTCTTTAATTCTTCTTTGATCAACGTCACGAACGCTTGAGGAGTAGCTTCACCCTTGTTCTTCAATGCTTCCCATAAATCTATTGAACTTGGACACTTCCCGAGACTGTGAATGATTTCTTTTGGTAAAGACATTTTTAAAATTGCATGCGTCCTCATCTCTTAATCAAATAATATCTTTTCTTTAGATGTTAAAGCAGAAACTACCTAAGCGAACTTAATAAGTTTGCTTGAACTGAGATGGGCGAACTTGACAAGTTCGCCTTCGTTTAATCAAGTATATGAACTAAGTTCGCCTGTAACTGAATTTCGAAAATAAGTTCGCCTGTATCAGCTGCAAGAACTCAGGAAGAAGAACACTTCAACCAAAACACGAACCAAAATTTCCGAAAATCATCATATATTGCCGAATTGATGGAATTTGATGAAATTGAACCGTAGGATTGAATAGGAACTGATTTGGAACAATCCTATCGGATCGAATTCTTCAAATCAATCCAAAATCATGTCAATTTGATCAAAATTCCTCCATTTTTGTCAAGAACACGAAAATGATGAAAAACTCTTCAAAATCTCTTCAAATTCAGTGATTTTTATGTTGATTGTACACAAAAACACCACGAATCTTCTGCTAATCAAGAGCAAAGGCTCTGATACCACTCGTAGGTCACTCGGGGTCTACGGATCATCTAGACTCGCGGTACGACACGGTGATAACGTGCGGAATCCATGATCAACGTGCTCGTGTAAATCAATCAACAACACAGGTAAATTAAACTCTTTGTATTTCCACTCACAAACACTATTTACAAGCTCTCACAATTCTGTTCTTGAATCTGTTCTACGAAATCTAATATCTAAGGTCTTAACACTAAGACTTGCAAACACCTATTTATAGGAAAACACAAAACCACTCAGCACCATAGGCGAACTTAACAAGTTGGCTCCTAAAGATGCTTAAGTTCGCCTCTCTAAGAACTTATGCGAACTTACTAAGTTCGCCACTTTACAATACAGAATTTTATCAACAGTTATAAAACATTTCCTAACAGACTCCCTTTTAACTGTTGTTAACAATTCTATCAATTACAAGTCAAAGACTCTAAGACACATAATCTTCAAGCTCGTTGTCTCCAGAATATGCTCCAACAGTATACCGAACCCGTACGGGTATACCCGTACTCGTACCCTTACCCTTTTGATGACCAAATACATACCCATGAAACCGTATAGTATTTAAAAGGGTCGGTTAAGGGTCCATTGGTAAACGGGTAAGGGTTCACGGGTTTCGTGAAGATGGACCTGTATAGATAACGAATGGGATTATCAAAAATTTTCTTGTGTTAATTCAACAAAAAATCATTTAAAAGCAATTAGGATGGTTCAAAAAGCAAACAAATAGTGTTCAAAATGGTATGCATGATTTAAAAACAAATAAATAGTATTTAAAATCAAACAGACAAACAAACAGTATGGTTTCAAGAATAAATATGTCTTAAAATTCAATAAACGTCGGATTCTTCGAGCTTTTTTTGATCTTCAAAATTATTATTTTCTTAATATTCATTCAATCCCATGGTCTCGATTTTCTCAAAAATATCTAAAAAATAACGATTTTAATAATAAAAAAGACCACATGGATGTGATTAAAAAATGAAAAATCATTCTTTAAATTTATTCTTGATTCTCATATCTTTTAAATTTGGTAAATTTAAAAAAATATATTACATATTTACATATTGATCTACACTAAATATTTTGGGAATTTGTTACTTTTTAAAAGTTAGTGAGTTTAACGGGTATACGAGTTATCTTCGGTTCTAGACCCTTACCCTTTTGAGGCTAAATCATAGACCCGTTTACTGTATCCAAGTTAGCTTTCACGGTTCTTCACGGGTCGGTTCCAACGGGTTTGATGGGTAATACCCGTTAACTGCTCACCCTTAGTTTTGATAGAACATTTGTCAATCTTTTATGTATCCTTAACTTTTTTTTTCTCCTCTCTCTTATTAATTATATAAATTTCTTAATTGTTTTTATAATTTTTTTTATTTCCAGGCTCTCTATCTTGTTAAATAATAATGATTTCTATAATTTTTTTTTATAAAATGTTTTTTATTTACAAAAATAAGTTGTCAATAAAACATTTTTATAAATTAAACATTTCTTTTATTATTTTTATAAAACATTTAAAAAAATAATTATGTAATGTTTCTACAACTTATATTTAAAACTATGTAACATATTATAAACGCGTAATACATAAATCTTTATTACTAAATCCCCATTCTAATAAAAAACTAAATCTTTTACTACTTGTCATCATTATATTCATTCTCACAATTCCCCCCTAAAAGCACATTTAAATCCATTATTCAATCTTTTCATATTTTGCTTAGCTTTTTTAAAAAATTATATAAATAAACATTTACTAAATTAATTTATCATTATTACCATTGACTCAAATTTATTTTTAAACTATCGTCAAAAGTGAATGTTTAAAAAAAATCAAGAATTAAAAAGTAGGGGACTTGAAAAAGACTACTTTTGTATTTAAATAAAAGGGATAACTTTACACAATAGTAACCAAGTTTCTTAAGTGTTACATTTAAATACCTCAAAGTTTTTTAGTCTTTCTAAAGTCACTCAACTTTCAGTAGGTGTTCCAATCCTATGTAATATTTTTATAAATGTTTAAATTTTTTAATATTGAATAAGATATATGAAACATATATGAATCTTGTTCACTATTTAACAATTATTTTTTTTCTAATTCGACTTAAATATAACAATTTTGAAACTTTTTTATTATTTGATAAACTTTTTTTTCTTCACTATTATCTCCTATTTTAAGTTAATTGAATTAAAATTTTACTAATCGGTAACTAATATTCATATATATTTCATTTGCCTCATTCAGTTAAAAAAAATTATAAAAATATTACATAGGATTAGAACAATTGGTGAAAGTTGAGTGCCTTTAAAGGGACAAAAAAACTTTGAGGTATTTAAACGGAGCACTTGAGAAACTTGGTTACTATTGGGTAAGTTTTCACTTAAAAATATAGGTTAAAATAAAGTTTACTGATATTTAATTAGTATTTTTTTAATTAAGTTTAATATTTATAAATAATTTTTTTATTTTGATATAAAAATTTTAATAGTTAGTTTTTAATTAAAATTAAGAAATTTATAAATATTTATTTTTGAAGTATATTATATTTTAAACTTAATTTTTTTATAAATGACGAGATTTGTTTTTCAATAAAATATGTTTGGCTTCAATTCTAATTTATTAGTTTTAATTTTTTTTCACATTTAATTTTGAAATTTAAATTTAAATTGTGTCGATATATTAAGGAGTGCGATTTTAAAATTTTGGATTTTAAAATTTTGAATTTAAAAGACGATATATTGTTGAAATTTAAATTTTATTTTATTTTAAAATGATAGATTAAATATTAAAGGTTTAACGCGATTTTCCGTATAAAATACGAGATTTAAAAAAAGTAACTTAACTTTTATATGTAAATTTAATTACAACTTAAGCATTTGTAAATATGTTCCAACATAATGGGTAAAGTTTATACAAAAAGTCTAATAGAGTTCAAGAAACTAATTAAAATGGAGAAACAACATATGTAAGGAATCGTTGACCAATTTGATTATCTTCGATATCTTTGACTCTCTACTAGCTTCAATCAGGTTCGCACCGTTTGTGCCATATTTTTTGAACGGTTTTGACTATTTTGTGGTTTCAGCAATTGAGGAAAATAAACTCTATTCTTTGTTGCATTTAGTGGGTGTTAAACATTGAAAAGTTATTAATATCACGTCAAATGTTGTATACAACGAAATATTTTTAAATTTGTAAATCATTATTGTAAGGTTTCATTTGATATGTAATTTAATGTATTGTAAAAATACACCACTTATGAAATGTATTTTCATATATATATATATATATATATATATATATATATATATATATATATATATATATATATATATATATGTTTGATGTTTTGATTACTATCATCCATATAATCTTAACATTTAACAAAATAAAAAAGTTACCAATACAATATTAAATTTGTATAAAAAGAGGTGTTAAAATAGTTATCAATATAATGCTAACTCACCCAATATAACACATGGGGTTAAAGCTAGTATATATAATATTGCATTTATTTAACCCATATAATACACGAGATTTCTAACCTACTAAATATATCGTTGGCCATTTGGTGCAATGGTAGCCCCAAAACTTCCCATAGTGGAGGTCTTGGGTTCGATTCCTGGCAACAACAAAAAAATGGTCTATAGTCAGGTTAGGGGGTTTACCCAGTTGGGGGTTCCTCCTATTACCGGCTGCCCTAGATGTTAACCCGGAAAAACTCAATTATTCTAAAATATTTAGTTGGTGTCGTTAAAAAAATATACATATAATCTCCAAATATATCACCAATATTTATTTTATATAAATATATATTCGATCATCACTTTCTTTTATTGTCCTCTCCTCCCTAAAATTATTGTTATTGTCGTGATTTATCTCTCATCATATCGCACATGTCCGAATTCCCTCTCACTCCACCATTCTCTCCGGTGCCGGCGTAGCCACTTGTTGATTTTCCGATCATAACAAGTTCTGTCATATCCCTTTCTTCTTTCGTTTCATGGGTTTTTAGTTTCATCTCAAGAACAATTATATTATTTATCAAAAAAGGAATTAAATACTACCACTTGTACTAATTTTTGTCTGTTTGAAATTCCATGTGAGATGAACTTGTTCTAAACTTCATTTTAATATTTTTTTTAGGGGATGAAGATGAGGATTCATTTTCTGATTTAAAAAAGAATATTAAATTATATTTGTGAGGTATTATTTACAGCTGGATTTCTATTTTTAACAGTGCAATGGAATTTACAACTTGAGTTGTTGGAAATGAAATAATGTCTATTTTTGAGTATTCAAAAAGTTCAGTTTTTGTTAATCTTGACAAAATTATTAGTAATCAAACAAAAGAATCTATGTGGATTGTTGGAATTCCATGTCAGACTATTATATTCTCTGTTTTTTTATATGGAATGTACAGATTCATTGTAAGGGGGTGTTTGGGATTATTTTTGAAAACTCCTTATTAACTTTTGCAAAGGTAAACAATAGCTTTTTGCGTAGATCAGCTTAAAGAATCTACCATGTTGTAATGTGTGGAAGCAGGATTGTTGAGGATAGAGTTGATTAATATGGGGCGGTTTACATCGATGTTTAATGGTCTCGCAAAGTCGTTGGGATTGAAGAGTTCAGGGGATGACAGTGAAAATGACACAGCAGAAGCGATGGCAAAAGATGCAAAGAAGAATGATATGATGTTAAGGTGTTCAGGCACTATGAATGTGCACACTTTGGTGTCGGTTTGTTCAAAACGGGGCGAAAAGGGTGTGAATCAAGATTGTTGCATTGTGTGGGAGGTATAAATCTATAAATTTGAAGATTTTTGAAATAAAAATGAATTTTTTTGTTTGGTTTAAATGTAGGAATTTGGATGCCAAAAGGACATGATGTTCTGTGGGATATTCGATGGTCATGGTCCATGGGGACATTATGTTGCAAAGCGTGTGTCTGACTCGATGCCCACATCCTTGCTATGCAACTGGCAAGAGATGCTGCTTGAAGCTTCACTTGACCCAAAAAAGCTTGATGGGTTCCATCTATGGAAGAGTTCTTTCATGAAGACTTGTTGATGTTGATCAGGATCTCCAACATTCGCGCAAATTTGATTCGTTTCATAGTGGAACCACTGCCTTAGCGGTCGTTAGACAGGTAGAATTCTTGCATCAAAAGTTTAAGAATTTTTTTTTGATGAAAGTTGATAAGGCAAATATGTTGTGTTCTAGGGTGAACTTTTAGTGATAGCAAATGTTGGAGATTCGCGGGCAGTACTGGCTATGACTAGTGAGGATGGTTGTTTGGTACCCATCCAACTTACAGTTGATTTTAAGCCCATTGTACCTTGTAAGCATGCTCATATGAGTGCATATTACTAAATACATGTGTGTATGTATGTATGATGGGGGGGGGGGGTACTGATGCAGATGAGGCAAAGCGGATACTTGAGTGCAAAGGGCGTGTTTTCTGCATGGAGGATGAGCCAGGTGTGCACCGGTTGTGGCTGCCAAACGAGGACTCGCCTGGTCTAGCTATGTCGAGGGCCTTTGGTGATTATTATGTTAAAGATTTTGGACTTATATCTGTGCCTGAAGTAACACAAAGACTTATCACCTCCAAAGACCAGTTTCTAGTGCTTGCTTCTGATGGGGTAAGTTTTAATTAAAACTCGTGTTATAATCATAAATATGTAACCAACCTTGATCTTGTTAATGTTTCGTTTAATCATCATTGTTGTCACCCATAAAGATCCTAAACTTTAAAAAAGTTTCGTTTTAAAGAGAGTCAATATTTTTAAAGTACTAACACGTCTTATGTCACATCATCCTTATGGTATGTTAATCTATTTGAAATATCGAAAGTTTTAGTTTTTTTGGACCAAAGTTGACCATTAAATACTTCAATTGTGACGAGCTTGGTTTTAAAAAGCGCAAGCCGCCCCACGGCGTTTGGTTTCCGAAAGCCAGGGCGTGAGCTGAGAGCTTCACGTATGTAAGGTGTTGTTCTATGTACAACCAAAAGATGCATCTCTTTAACATTTCCGTCTTCTTCATCAAGCAAACAATATCCACCCTTTTGGTCATTTTTACATATCTGCCTCCCGACCCAGACTCTAATTCTGACCCATATGTGCAAGCTCACCTCTCAGGCGCGCTGTTTTTAAAAAACAAGGTGACAAGATACAAGCGATTGTAATATTTTTTTTGTGTGTTAATTCGTGTAGGTTTGGGATGTTATTTCAAACCAAGAGGCGGTGGAGATTGTGTCGTCAACAGTTGACAAGTCAAAGTCAGCAAAACTACTGGTGGAGTGTGCAGCACACGCCTGGAAACGTGTTAAAATTCCACATTTATTTCAATTTGATAATCAATTTCTAATCTCTTTCTCTGTGTTATTTTGCATGATGGGCTCCCTCTCGACTTATCCAATGGGCTGCTAGCCCATATGCATCACTCAAGTGCAGGCCATGTCCACATACTCAAAGATATTTTCTGGCCCCTCAAGTCTTGTTCTTCTTCTCGACATTGTTAGGGTTCTATTGCCTCAAAGATGGAAATCGTCCTTGATTTTGGTTGGTGATTCTGCAGCCGTGATTCATGGTGATCTCCCTCCATTATCGAACCTCCTCATCCAGTTCTCTCCAGGCTGTCCTTCCAGTTTTAAGACCCAAATTAGTGCGTGATTGGATCTCCTACCGTTAGGGCTTCTCTATATATATCTACTACTCTTTCAGTCCTACAACATACAGGAACCACAAGATGTAGTCCTCCTCTTCTTTGTGTTATTGTTTTTTCTTTATTTCATATGTATTAGGGTTCTTAACCCCCTTTCTGATTCTTCTACCTTTTTTGTAATCATTTGAGTAATTTGAATAAAACTGTATTTAATCTGTCTTTTTGACAAAACGCAAGCGGAAAGGAATCGCGACTGATGATATCTCTGCTGTTTGTCTTTTCTTTCATAGTGGTTCCCCCAAGTTCACCTTGTAGCTACTTCTAAATTAAACTTAGTGAATCTGCAAAGCCTATTCTCTGTCTTTCAAATGGTGCATCAAAGCATTTGATCCAGTTTATGTTGTGGTTGGTTTTGTTGTGTTGAAAATGTGTTTGATCCATGCGGATTAACGGCTGAAAGACCAACCTGAGACCATAGTTAGCAGGTTATAACTGGTGCAGACCAGAACCCCGCTATCAACTAAAAACCAACATTGAGAGGTTAATCAGCTAGTGATGGAGCCCGTAATGTGCGGTCAGAACTTGATTTTTCGGAGTAAATAGAGCCGTAGAGGTGTTAGAATTGAAAGATCCAACTAGAACTAGAAAGTTGTTTTTTGTTCAAGTTAATATAATTTCAATCACTTAGTTGTCAAAAAATGTTAGTAATGATATCTTAACCTTCATTCTTTAAACACGTTAATAGTTTATATATAGTTGCTTAGAACTGAACCAAGCAGCTGGAATATAAATTGAACCGAGTATGAGTAATACTTTTTCTCTCGGATTTGTAAATTCAAACTGAACCGAGCCGCTCGGTAAACCGAGTTCGAGCAAACCTTCGCTCGGTTCGGTTTGCTTCGTTAACAAAGCTAAATATATTCAAGTACATAGTATGTTATATGTATTGAGCTATTCTTGTTATAAAATTACGAAAATTTGTATTTATGAGGTCACAAAAATTAAATAGATTAATTTTATCACCAAGTACAAAAACCAAAAAATTATTTTTTCTCAAAGTTAATATAATGTCAATCACTTGTTACCAAAAAAAAATGTTAGTAATGATATCTTAACCTTGAGTTTTTAAACACGTCGGGTAAGGGAATGAAATGGATTATTCCATTCCATTGTCTTATTTGATTACCATGAGGGAAGGAAATAAATTATTACTTTACGTTGTTTGATAGGCTAGAAAAGACGAAGGAATAAAATCAGTAGTGAGTGGCAGTGGGTGGCGGTGGCAGCGATGGCGGTGGTGGTGGTGACGGTGACGGTGGTGGGAGGTGACGGTAGGTGGTGGCGGTGGTGGGAGGTGGGGGTGGCTGGTGGCGGTAGGTGGCGATGGTGTGGTTGTGGGTGGCGGTGGTGGTGGCGGCGAGAGATTGCGGTGGGTGATGGAGGTGGCGGCGGTGGTGGGAGGTGGTGATAGGTGGTGGTTGGTGGTGGTAATAGGAGGGTGTGGTGGTGATGAAGGGTAAAAGAGGGGATGTAATGAAAAAATAAACAATGGGGTTGGATGGAATGAATTTGAGAAATTTAGAGGGAATGACACTCCTTGTGGAATGGGTGATTCCATTTAATCGTCCAATCAAACACCATTTTTTTACATTCCATCGTGATCGTCCATTCCATTCCATCTCTCATTCATGCATACTAAACGCTACCTAATAGTTTATAATTTATATATAGTTGCTTAGATCTGTTCATGATTAAGTATTTTAAAACAAATCATACACCAATATATTCAAGTACTTATTTGTATTGAACTATTCTTGTTACTCTAACATAAAATTAATAAAATTTCTATTTATGAGGTCACAAAAGTTAAATAGATTGAATATTTTATCACAACAAGAAATTAGTTGTGAAATTTAATAAAAATAATTATAAAATAGAGTGCAAAAACCAAAAATTTCTTAGAATTTGTAATTTGAACTAAAATATAGATGAAATATCAACTCGAAAGTCAAAATTATAAGTTTCTTATAAATTTTTTCATGAAATCGTTTCATTTAGAAATAAAATCGATTTTTATTTTATTGGTCTTGTGTTAATTATTATGGATGGTGATGATTCATTTTTAATATCATAGATATTAATACGTCGGTATTAAAACGCGTCGCACCAATTTTAGCTATTAATAAAATCTTTTAAAATTAGCCATTGATATAAAAAAAGTCCTGGTTATTTCTTTTTTAAAACCTAATTTTATGAAACTCAAAATAATCTTTATTTTAGTTTCAAACTAAGTATATGTGGTGTTTGAGTTTATAAAATTCCATTTTAGTAAACTCATTATTTGCATTTTTAATATGTCAAATGGTTTGTCAAGATTAAAATCATAGATTTGCAACATAACCATTAAACATGCAAATAAAACAAACTACCACAACACATAAGCAAAGCCATTTGTGAACCAAACAAAACACCATAAAGTCAAGTGACAAACAAATCCATGAATCTTAAACTTGTGCTCACACCGGCTCCAAGATCCCTTTGGGTTCATCCTTTTTGACTTCTTTGTTGCACCATCTTTTGTACTCTATCCTTCAGGTCTTCATGTAATTACAATTTTTTTAAAATAAAATACAAACTAATCTATATTTTACATTTTAGAAAATGAATAATTACATGATTTAAAAAAATAAATTGATACATGCCCAAATAAATAATATTACAACCAAATTGAACATCTAACACAAACATGCACATGGTCATCATGCTAGACTAGGGGACTTATATAGATATCCTCCCAATTGGATCACGACCCAATTCATGTAAGCCCAATATGGCTGGCCCATTAGGTTTCTCCTCCCTTTACTTATAAATAGAAGGTTATCTTCCTCTCTCTCTCTCTCTCTCTCTCTCTCTCTCCTTCTGATACATATATTACATTACTATATACATTGCAGGAAATAAAATACTGACTTGAGCGTCGGAGGGTGGTCCAGAGACCTCGGTCTATAAGTCCCAAAACCTCTAGGATCTTCGTATAAACACACACACGATATCAATTATCACACTTGATAGGCGAAAACTATCATGTATGGTGATTCAAGAACACAAATCTCTTGTAAAACTCGTATATTTCCTGAGAGAGTTACAAAGAAAAACAAAACACAAAACCGCTAACCCTACTCGGTTAGGGTATACATGTATATATACCTAGTCTAAACCACTAGGCCTTTACACACATACTCGGCCCTAAGACCGGCCCAAAAACACCCAAACCGTGAACCCCAGTTCACAGTTACACTACACAAAACAAAGCTTAATCATACAATAAAACCGGGGTCTAATAATCTCCCCTTAGGATTAAGCTTTCCTGTCTTCAAAAATTGATGTCTTCACCATGATCTCCACTCCCTGCATACAACTTCTTTCTTAAGATATCAGCAGCAGCAACAGTATAAATCTTTGCTTGTTCTTCCCATAGTTGCTCATGCCAAATCTGGCTTCTTGCTAACACCTTGATGTCTTGCTCACTAAACTTGGACAGATCAAATGTATCCAGAATTCTGAGTTCTGCTTGATCAGTGACAATCAATGCCTCTGCAGTAATTGGATCATACGCCCAATATTGAAAGTCTCTCAGAGTATTTACTGGCATCTTCTTGTGAACAGGAACTATCTTGACTGTCTTGGGAGCTGGCCAGATTACATTGTACCAAGGCTTGCAAGTATGAGGATCGTTGACACCTTTGGCCTTTTTCAACTTGGACTCAGCTGTCTTCATCTTGGCAAAGCTTGTTAGGCACTATTCATTAAGAAATGTGCGAAACATTTGGTAGGTCCATTTCTTCCCCTTTTTTTCAAAATAAGCTTTGTTTAGCTGTTGAAGATCAAGTTTAGTCAACGAGCTAAAGTCATTAGCACTCTTGTAGTATTCCAATCTTCCACTCTTTCGTTTCACCACATACAGCTGTTTCACTTAATCAAATGCCCAAGATGCAATGCCTGATCTGTCCCCTCTCTTTGAATAGTAGTCTTCTATGTTGACAGTGACATGTCTTTCAGATGGTAGACCAGGTGGCAATCTCCATGGAGGACGCTCTTTCTTGGAAGCTTTGCTTGCAATAGCACCTTCAGACATGCCTGCAGTTGTGCTTGAAATATTCATTTCATCATCAATGTCTTGATTCAATATGTCCATTTCTGAGTCTGACGAACTTTCAACTCTTTCATCTTGTATATCTTTCACTGGATTTGAATCCAAGTGATTGGGAGATTCTTTATCTTTTGGATCTTCAAGATCTCCTTCAAAATCAAAATTAAATGGATCATTGCCTTGATTATCATCCTGTTGATCCCCACGATCCTTACTTCTAGTGTCTCCACCTCCTTGATTATTATCATCATCATTTGTACCCGCTGTAGACTGCTCAGCATGATTTCCTTTAAGATTGTCAACCTACTTCTTCAGATCATATAACTGAGGAATGAGATAACCCTGATTGGCCTCCAAGGTCAAGATCTTGAATTTTGAGCAGACACATGTTGTTCCAATTCAAACACCCTTTCTTGTAGAACATGCTGACCCATAGGTGCAGGTGTAGATGAGTCTACATGGCTCTTTCCTTTAGCTTTCTCAGCTTTATATGCCTCAATTGAAGAAACTAAGAACTTATTTGTATAAAAGGCCTCAGATGTAGGACTCACATGAGATGATAATTGAGGTTGGGATATGGTGGGAAGAGGTGATTGTGAAACTTGAGAAGGTGTTGGAGTGGAAGTTTATGTTGGTGTTGGTGTAGGTGTTTGTGGTGGCATTCTCACATGCCTCGGATCTCTTCATTTCCGTGGTCTATAAATTATGTCCTGCTCTGGTGAATAATCAGAGTCGGTTTCATCTTGATTAGACGTGGAAGTGAGAGGAGGATTCTCAATTTTACGCCTTTTGCTTTCCATTTCTCTGACGTACCGATTGATTGGTACTGGTGGTCTTTCAGGCGTGCCTTCACTGTCAGAAGAAGATATAACTTCAGCATCTTCTAACTCAGGCATAATGGGATCTTGTGGTTCTGGATCAAGTTGTTGTTCAATTTGTGTTTGAACAGGTAGCTGTTGGTCTTCAGCAACCTCTGCTTGTACTTGCACAACCGGTTTTCAATTTCTTCATCAGGTAGAGCAGCAAATCTACCGAACTTTTCAAGAGGACGCAACCCTTGATATACTCTCCTTCCCCGCTTGTTAACATTCATGAACTTGAAAATCATTGGACCCATAGCCTTCAGGTCCAATGTTTCAACAGTAGGCTCCAGATCAGCATGATTCCTGTTGAGAATGATTTGTAAGAACCTAGGATACATAAGAAAGATATCCTTTTTTCCCTCCTCTCAGATTGCTTTTAGCTCTTCAAACACCATCTTTGAGAAGTTGTAGTCTAGGCTCATGGTTAGTGCAACCATAGCTGAAGTGATAGTAGTGTAGATTTCATCAAACCCTCCTTTTCTCCCAGATGGGCAACTCATGCACACGTGTGCAAGGTATCTCCAGTATGGATGCAAAAGCTTCTTGTTTAAAGGTGGGTACGGACCTTCATAACCCATCCTTGTAAGAATTGGAGTAACAACATCTGGATTCAGTTTGGTTGGATGAGCCGGTAGATCACCAAACTGTAGAGCAGTTCTGATTATGGCTTCTGAAATTCGAACTCTCTTGGCTTGAACTGTACCAACAATGCACTCCTCTCCATTGTCATTTGGATGAATTGTTGAAGTGGACCAAAAATCTTGAATATGGGTTCTGTATATAATTGGGTTCTCCATAATAGCAAAGTTAATGGGGGAAAGTGTCAACCCCACAACCATCGATTTGAAATATTCAAACTCTTCAGGTGGTCCATAGTGAATGCACAAATATTGTGATTAGCAACAAATTTCATCTCGGCCATATCTGCACAAAACTAATTAAGTTAATGTCCAATTATTTTAAAATAGAAAATTAATTAAATTAAAAAAAAAAGTTCTCGGCTTCCAAAGGGTTTACAGCCCCTTATGAGGTTCACGGTTCATGTCTTGTTCTCGACTCATGAGGTTTACGGCTTAAAGACACAAAATCAACAAGGTTCACGGTTTCCTGATGGTTCATGGTAAGAATAACCGTATACGGGAAGACCAAGAGGTTCACGGTAATTTGAAATGCCCGTGAACCCCAAGTTTTCGGTAAACGCTGAAATTGATTTCAAACTTCAAATTGACGGATCCAACCTTCAGAATTTCACTTTCTAATCTTTCACCATTACTCGCCAACTCAAGACGACACTATACAACCCTTCAATTTCATCTTTTTTTCATCAAAATCGATCGTTTTGATTATGAATGCCCATATCAATGGGTTTACGGTCACTCACTAGATTCAACTGTTCAATATGATTCTCAGAGATTTAGAAGATGTACTTGTTCTTGCAAGAGACTTGATTCAAAGCTATGAGTAGCAGGTTAATTACAAATTTGAGAGAGATGAATAACGTTGGGATGAAAAATCTGGAGTACAGGAATGAGGGTCGTGAAGGTGTAACCTTTTTGTTAGCGTTTTATACCCTTAAAAGATATCCCGGTTCAATAAAAGATTGGGAGCCCACCGTGAACCTTGGTGGGTCACTCCTTTAACCCAAAAACTTACAAAAATGCTTAATCCCTTAGATGAATTATTTTAAAAATTGAACCTTGTCATTTAATTATTTAAAAGAAACAAAATAGACTAACATGACTGAATGAAAACGTTTAAACTACAACTAAAGACGAGCCTTTAGGAAGTTTGCAATGGGATCATATCGTCCTATAGGTAGACCAAGGGACATTTTTCAGCAAGTATTTTTACTCAGACAGTTCAAGTGGATTGCTAATATTTAGATCCTCCTAAACTTACTCTGATTTATGTTATTATGTTTTGGTAGACTTAATAATGACTTAATGGGTCCCACACTCATATCTCAGAGACCTGCAATTAAATGAATATGAATTAAGTGAATTCTTGATAAACTTTAATGGACCCCACAACTAATCGGGTAAACCTTCCCTTCCTTATGATTTTTTGAGCACCTAAATAATAACCGAATGAGCATAAATAACACGGGTTTATGCACCTTTTCAGAGAATCTCTGAAAAAATTTGATCAAAAACATAGCACTACGTGCTTACATGTTAAGAATTAGCAAAAGCTCAGGGTCATAGCATTACGGACTTACATGCCTTGACAAGAGATCCCTTCCCAGTTACGTATTCCCAAAAAGAAAAATATTTACAAATATATTTATATGTACGTCTTTAGACATATCTTTTGGTGTTTTCCCTATAGCACGACATTAACACTGCGTGTCTTTTTGCTCAGAATTCTGCTTTGCAGAGTAGCTTTGCACTATCATTGAGTGTCTTTTCACCTATTGCAAGTCGATGCATGTCTTTTAACTACATAAATATAATATTTACAGACTTGTATCATGTCAAGCTCGCAACCGCTTTGTGAAGGGTCCCGGATAGTGCAATCCCAATAGAGCAAGGGTTATCCACAGTTCTTCAACCTTTATGTTTAAGTTCTCGATTATTAACATGAATAGCAAATTACACTAATCTATGAGATGTTCCCCACTAAGGCCATAAGATTATTTTGTTCAAGTACATCACATGCAGAGCCTATTAACATATCCAACATTGATCCTAGCCTTTTCAATTTTAAAGCCTTACATGTGTTGATCTTAGCCATAAGAAACGAACATTCATATCACTTCCCATTTAATTGCAAAACTTTCGACTCAGACACAAACAATATTTTTGTATTTTTCTTTTAAATGAATTGAAAGTAGACTCTTTTTTTGTATTTTTCTTGACTCTAGAAACTGAAAGCATACTCTTTTTGTATTTTTCTTGACTCTAGAAATTTAAAGCAGACTCTTTTTGTATTTTCTTGATTCTCCCCCTAAATTTGTGCATAAAATCAAAATTGTACAAATTTAACTATGAAGAAAAATATTTTTGGTGACCAGTTTAATCTTTAAAACCAATCATTTTCATGTACTCTACAAGCACATTGAATCGAGATGTATCAAATACTTTAGTGAAGATATCTGTAACATTGTTGTCAGAATCAACCCTTTCAAGACATATTAGATTTCTCTCAAAGCAGTCGTGAATAGGGCTGGCATATCGTGTATACACGTACACGATAAGACACGAACACGATAAGACACGAACACGAAATATGTATACACGAACACGACACGATAACTTATCGTGTACTTTTTCTCAAACACGAACCTGTTTATACCTGCTTAACACGATAAGACCTGTTTAGAAACACATGTTTAAAAACTTGTTTAGTGAAACAAGTCTTAACAGGTACTAACATGTATTTTACTAGGTCCTAACAGGTACTTAACAAGTATTTTATTAGGTATAATATCATATTTTAATATTTTTTATTTAAAAAAAATCTTAACAGGTAAACAGGTATTTTACCTGTTTAGACACGAAAATTAACAGGTAGATTCGTGTCTACCTGTTTAGGACACGAAACACGATAAGGCCATAAACGATACATGTTAAGACCGTGTAGGTTCGTGTCGTGTATTCGTGTACGTGTCTAAAATTGCCAGCCCTAGTCTTGAATGAAATGCACCTTGATATCAATATGCATGGTTTTAGAATGTTGAACCGGATTTTTCACAATTAGCATTGCAGCCTCATTATCACAGAAAATAGGAGTATTCAGAAAGGTCAAACCGTAATCCAGCAATTGATGTTGCATCAAGATGACTTGTGAGCTACAAGCCGAAGCATCAACATATTCAGCCTCAGCATTAAAAGTAGAGACAGTGTATTGTTTCTTGTATTGCCAAGAGATTAGCCTATCACCCAAAAATTGACAGCCCTCACTTGTAGATTTTTTGTCAAGTTGACACCCTCCATAATCACTGTCACATAAAGCATACAAGTCAAAACTAGAGTCTTTAGGATACCAAAGGCCATGACGAGGCTTGCCCTTGAGATATTGAAAGATTCGTTTAACAACAGTTAAGTGGGACATCTTAGGATTTGCTTGATAACGAGCACACTGACACACAAAAAACATGTTATATGGATGACTGGTTGTCAAGTACATCAAGGATCCGATCATGGATCGGTATTGTTTCTTATCAACAGCAGCTCCATTTGTGTCAGCATCAAGAACTGGCCGTGGAGCCATAGTAGTAGAGGCAACCTGAGCATCGGTGAATTTGAACTTGGTAACGATGTCATCCACATATTTGCCTTGATGAATTAGGATGCCATCGCTTGATTGCTTGACATGTAACCCGAGAAAGAATGTCATTTCTCCCAAATCACTCATCTTAAACTTCTTTTTCATAACCTTTCTGAACTCTGTGCACAACTCATCATTTGTGGATCCAAAGATGATATCATCCACATAAATTTGCACAAGAATTAGATCTGCATCCACCTTTCGTACGAACAGAGTCTGATCAATTGCACCACGGGTGTATCCATGAGCTAGCAAATATCAGTAAGAGTGGCATACCAAGACCGCGGTGCTTGATGTAACCCATATAAAGCATTATCGAGCTTATAGACATAATCAGGATGATCACTGTCTTCAAAACCAGATGGCTGACACACATATATCTCTTCTTTCACCTTTCTATACAGAAATGTTGTCTTGACATCCATTTGATAAACTGTGAAGTTCATATATGATTCATATGCCAAGAATATTCTAATAGCTTCCAGACGAGCAACGGGAGTGAACACTTCCTCATAATCTATCCCCTCATGTTGATAGAACCCCTGCACAACCAATCGAGCTTTGTTTCTGATGATTACTTTGCTGTCATCTTGTTTGTTTCTAAATACCCAGCGAGTGCCAATAGCTTTCTTTGGCAACGACACCAAATCCCATACTTGCAGTTTAGCAAACTGGTTCAGCTCTGCGTGCATTACATCAATCCAACTAGGCTCGAGAGAAATAAAACAGGAGTAAAGACACCTGTTTATGTCTCCTGCAGTGCTTCTTGTTCTAACCCCGTCTGTTAATGACCCGATTATTGTGTCAACCGGATGATCTTTATTGTTTCTGTGAGATGAAACATCAGGAACTTGCACTGTGATTCGCAAATTTGTCTCATTTTCTGGTTTCATCGGTAGGGTCAGAAATCGGCTTCTCGACCATACTTTCATCAGGAATCAGCTCCTGGAATATAGATGAATCAGGTGTAGATCTACCATCGTTGACAGCTGACGTGGAATTCTCAACAGTTGATGGTGAATCCTCAGATACATTTGTTGAAACATGAACGTTATCAGATCTTTCACCACTGTGTTGTCTGATATCTTCTGGTAGATCAACAGTAAGCAGTGGTCCTACATAAGAATCTTCATCATCATCACTTATATAAAATGATTCATTAGGAGACCCTGCAATTTCACCAGTACAGATATTAAATGATTTAAACAAAGAATGATAATCAAATAACCATGATGGACCATACTCAGCATCAGTGGGATTATGCTGCTGCCAATCAACATAAGTCGATTCTATGATCTATTTGGTGACCTTGTTATAAACTCTATAAGCAGTTGTGTTAGAGCCATAGCCAACAAAGTAACACTCATAAGCCTTCTCGTTGAACTTTGGTGTGGATTCTGTATGCAGTACAGTACACGGACACCCAAAAGCTGTAACGAACCAAAATCCGGGTTTCGTTTTCAAATAAATAAATAATTTAATAAATATTATAGTGAAAATAATGTTTATGAAATAAGTTGAAACAAGTGGGTTTCAAGTTAGTAATGGAGTTATGTTAGTTTTTAACTAATTATAGAATGAAATGGGTAAAATGGAAGTTGAGGGACTAAAGGTGTAATATGGCAAATATGCCATATTTGACTCTTTGAAGTCAAAATTAGTCTCATTTGTTATGTTGGATCGTTCTTGAGCAATAGAGAAAAGAAGAGAAATCGAATTTGAAGTCAAAATCGTGCATTTGAGCTTGAAATCGTGAAGGTGTTGGCTTGCACATCATCCTTCTAACATCAAGTAAGTGATTTCCTTCCTTTGATTTCACTTTGAATGTGATATTTGGTGGGTTTTGAAGAAATCCAAAAATCGAGTATGCATGTTGTGAATTAGTGTTAGATTATAGATAATCTAGCTAAACTAAAGGTAAAGAGTAGTGATTAACATCCTAGAACCCTTTGATTATGATTTTGAAAAGTTAGGGTTCATATGGTGGAAATTAGGGGTGTTTGGATCTTGATGCTAGAATGATGAATTAGTGAAGATTAAGTGTTTATGTGGTAATAGACACTTGAACAAGCACCAAATTGACCTAATAAAAGTTATTGATTAAGAAATTAGGGTCAATGTATTGGAAAGAAAACTCAAGTAGGTGAGTTTGTGTTGAAAGAGGGTGTTTGGTTATGAGAATAACCCAAACGGGTCAGTTTGGGTTGGAAAATGAAAATTTGGGTAGTAGACTCAATTGTAATGTGATGATGTATGTATGTTAGATTACTAAACAAGGTGTATATGTTTAGGTAATCAAATTGCGAATCTAGAAGGTGGTGCGGGATCTTCTAACTCAAAAGATAAGTGCCTTTGCACTTACTTAGTAATGATGATAAATGGTGTAATATGTGATATGTATGCATACAATGTGTTGAATTGAATATGTATGGTGATGGAATGAACTAGTATGTGATAAGTATGAATGTAGTTATAGTAAATATACTATAATAGATATGTGTAATTGAATGTATGTGGTTATAGTGGTAAAACTATAATGGTTATGTGAATGAATGTAGTTATAGTTAAATACTATAAAGGAAATGTGAAATGAATGAATATGGTTATAGTGCAATACTATAACGGATATGTATGAATTAGGTTATGATCTAAGAATCATAATGGATATGAGATTATGATCTAAGAATCATAATGGATATGAGGTTATGATCTATGAATTTTAATGGATATGAGGTTATGGTTAAAATACCATATTGGATAAGAGGTTATGATCTAAGTATCATAATGGATATGAGGTTATGTCCTAAGAGCCATAATGGATATGAAAAGATGTAAATGAATGTAAAATTAATGAAATGGAACTTGCAAGTGGAAATACAAGTGTTACGAATCCCTTAAATGACCAAATGGGTGTAAATGGGTCAAACGGGTCTAATGGGTGAATGGGTGGAAACAAGTAATAAATACTTATTTGTTATGTTTATCTTCATTTCTAATGGTGAAATGTTCATGTGGTTATGTAGGCAAAGCTCCGATGTAGGTCAATGTCAAGTCCGAGGCGTTGAAGGATTCTCGTACACAAATTTGGTAGTTTGGGGGTTTAAAAGAAAATCCTTAGTTTGATATGTAGATTTGTACAAAACTTGATGTTTTGGTAAATGATGTTAATGTGAATATGTTGTTTAAGAAATGGTCAAAATGCCCAAGTGTTGAGAGTTTTTGGTGTTTTGATGTTTTGTGAAAATTGGGAAAATTTGACTAAGTATGGAACTGGGCAAACTGAGTAAACTTTCTATTTACTCAGGTCCCACACGGTACGCGAGGATGGGGAGGAAGTCTCTCGCGCCACGCTAGAGATCCTCCTGCGGACAGGCTAAAGTTTGGTCCCTCGCGGTACGCGAGGATGGGCAGGAGGGTCTTTGCGGTACGTGAAGAACCCTTCCTGCGGACAGCGTAGTTGGTAATCCCTCGCGGTACGCGAAGGGAGTTCCCAAGTTCTTCGCGGTACGCGAAAGTGTAAAAAAAAATTCTAAGGATAAATACTTCCGCGTGTGTTTTAATGTTTTAATAATTGGTGTTCCAATTATGGGTGTTACAACTTGGTATCAGAGCAATGGTTTGAGGGATTTGGTGTGGTGGCACCAAACTCAAACCGGATGCTCTTGATATGGGGGAAAATGATACGAGAATCCAAGAAGGACTTGACTAAGACTCGAAGTTTGCGGAAATGAAAGGTTAGTAATGATTTGATAAAGTGATAATATATATATATATGGTGTATGTATATATGTATGATGAATGTTGTTAAGGTGTTATGTGTGCCGAAACTTGTTTTGTGACTTGTTATATGGAGATGGTAATTACAATTGGGGATGACATATTATTAAACATGTCTGGCCAATATGTTTAACAAGACGAAATGTGCAAGGGACTTTATGATAACCATATAACAATGAACATTTGCAAGGATTATGTGAAGGTGGTTATATATGTATGTATGTATGTATGTATATAGGTAGGTATATATATACTTGATACATATAATAGAGAACATGTAATGGATACCTAGAGTATTGGAAGTGAAAAAGGATTAAGGTGTTTTTGATTGATTTTCTCAGTTTAGAGATGGCGGAAGAAGCTAATAATGAACCATTGGATCCAAGAATCCAAGATTTGATTAAAGAAGAAGTGGCTAAGGCCTTTGAGCAAGCCACGAACTTGTTAATGGAAGAAATGAGAGGGGCTATCAAGCTTACCCTCGAAGATGTGTTAAAGGAGAAGGAAAGGGTGCCACAACGGTGTACCCTAAAAGAGTTTATGGTAATTAAGCCCAAGAAATATGATGGGCAAGTGGACCCGATCCTTAGCCACAGGTGGGTGGTGGATATGGAGTCTAATTTTGAGATGACAAAGTGTAAGCCCGAGGATAGGGTTATGTTTAGTGTGCCTTTGTTGACAGGGAGGGCGAAGGAGTGGTTGTTGAATCTCCGAAAGGAGAGGGGTAAGTTGGGTGTGACCTCCATGTCTTGGGAGGAGTTTAAGACGGCCTTTCTGAAATATCATTGCCCTCAGGCCGCAGTGGATGGAATGACTGAGGAGTTCCTCCTCATGAGGCAAACTATTGAGTCAATTGATGAATTGGCTGGGGCTTTCTTTGATCGCGCCAAGTTCTGTCCGGACGTGGTGTCGACAGAGAAGGCTAAGATTGATAGATTTTATGCTATGCTGACTGTGGAGTTCAGAGATAGCATATCTCCATCCTCTTTCACCACACTTGTGGATTTAATAAATAGGTGTCGGGAAGGAGAGGTGGAGTTGAGGAAGCAAGAGGCTAGGGGAGAGAAGAGGAAAAGGGAGATTGTGGAGCAAGTTGTGAAGAAGATAAAGGGCGGGAGCCCTAGTAAGAAGCCATTTGGCAAGTTCTCTCCCCGTGGTTGTAAAGTCTGTGGGAAAGAGCATTTCGGGGAATGTAGGAAAGGGACTTTAAATTGTTACAAATGTGGGAAGCCGAGGCATATGGCTAGTCAATGTATAAGCCAAATTCGGATATGCTATAACTGTTACAAGCCCGGGCATAATAGGGCGGATTATCCCAATTTAAAGCAAGGTGGAAGTGAGAAGAAGGTAGATATACCAAGACCAAAAGGTAGAGCCTTCCACATCTCGGCTGAAGAAGCAAAGACCAACTCGGAGGTGGTGTCAGGTACACTCAAGATTAACTCTTTACCTGCACTAGTTCTTTTTGATTTGGGGGCAAATCGTTCATTTGTGTCTTTGAAAGTTGTTAAGCATTCTTCATTTCTATGTAGCAAGTTAGATGAACCTTTAGAAATCGAGGCGGCAAATGATAAGAGTTTCCCAGTATTTGATGTTATAGGAATTGCAAGTTAAGGGCGGGGGGTGAAACGTTCCTTATTGACTTAATTCCTATGTCCATGGGAGACTTTGATGTGATAGTGGGAATGCATTGGTTGTCTAAGAACAAAGCGAATATTCTATGTGGACCTAAGGCGGTACAACTCGATTCCCATCGGGTGAGTCCATTTACATAGAAGGTGAAAAGAAATGTAATGTAAAGATGTGTTCTTATGTTAAGGCAACAAAGTGGTACGTGGGTGCAAGGCATACATGGCTTGTGTTGCGGATGTGGTAAAAAGGGTGAACGATATTCGTGATGTTCCAGTTGTAAACCAATTTGTGGATGTGTTTCCGGATGAGTTACTGGGGGTACCACCGGATAGGGAAGTGGAGTTTGGGATTGACTTAATCCCAGGTGCAAAGCCGGTGGCCAAAGCACCTTATAGGTTGGCACCGCCGGAAATGAAAGAGTTAATGGAGCAATTGCAAGAGCTTCTAGATAGAGGTTTCATACGCCCAAGTGTCTCACCTTGGGGTGAACCCGTTCTCTTCGTTAAAAAGAAGGACGGAAGCGTGAGGATGTGTATGGATTATCGGGAATTGAATAAGTTGACGGTGAAGAATAGGTACCCTTTACCTCGGATTGACGACCTCATTGATCAATTGCAAGGGGCGTCATGGTTCTCTAAGATTGATTTGAGGTCCGGGTACCATCAGTTGAAAGTGAAGGAAGAAGACGTCCATAAGACAACTTTTCGCACTCGATACGGTCACTATGAGTTCACGATTATGCCTTTCGGATTGACCAACGCACCCGTAGTTTTCATGAATCTTATGAACCGGGTGTGTAGGCCATTCCTCGACCGTTCAGTGATCGTATTCATCGATGATCTTCACATCTATTCGCGGAGTGAAAGTGATCATGCCTTTCATCTTCGTGAAATTCTTGAAGTGTTGCAAAGCGAAAAGCTTTATGCTAAATTCTCAAAGTGCGCTTTTTGGTTGCGTAAGATCCAGTTCTTGGGTCATGTGGTGAATGAGAAGGGAATTACAGTCGACACATCCAAGATAGTGGCGGTAGAAGATTGGTCATCACCGAAGATGCCTTCGGAGATTAGAAGTTTCTTGGGGTTGCCACATGATTATGAACATGATTATCTTTCTCAATTGAAAAGAACTCAGAAATAGGTAGATCATGAACATAATTACCTTTGGCAATACGGTTTAAGTTTTTTAGATTAACATGTCCAAGGCGACGATGCCACAGCATAGCATCAAATTCAACTGACTTTAATAAAAGACAAGTATTTTCATAAACAAGTTTACTATTCATGTCAATAACATAAGATTTTCCCTTACGGGGTGTCCTTAACAAAATCCATTCCTCAGGAACCACAAATCCTGGTTTTAAAATTAAACATTCTTTATTTGTGAAATGTGCTGAAAATTCCTGATCACAAATTTGGGAAACACTTAGTAAGCTATGATTTAGCTCACTGACGTAACTTACGTCATGAAAACTTAAAGACCCATTAATCACAGTACCTTTCATGCTGATTTAACCACCTTTACCTCCCGCAAATGAGACATAGCCTCCATTAAAGTTTTGCACATCGTGAAGTAGAGACATGTCCCCTGTCATGTGCCTGGAACATCCACTATCAACAAACCATAGATTATTGACAGTCCTCCTTGGGTGTTCCTGCACAATGTGCGAGATCAATTAGTCATTGGTACACATGCCATAGTTGATCTGGGTATTTCGTTAGCATCAATATATGACACATCTTGCAAACACATATCATTATTTTACTCAACTTTGTTATTTATGATAGCAGCATTTTTAGCTTTCCAAACAGGCTTAGATGGAACAAATATTTTATTTTCTTTACTCAGCTTAGATTTCATCTTATCTTTCTGTTTAGAGTTATTTTTCTTTTGCCTTTCGAAATAAGCCTATCTGTTTCGCTTGGCTACATTCCAATCTCCATCAGAAGGTTTGTTGTAGACTGAGTGACTCTTCATTGCCTCAGACTTGGTAGTCTTCATTGGCATAGAATCCATTTGTCTATTTGACACCTTCTGATTTTGAGCATAATATGGAACATAAGGACGATGAACACAGTGTTTTGCTAGATGTCCTGGTTTTCCACAGGTATAACAAGATTGTTTCTTGAAGTAAGGTGCAGGTCCAAACTTGTCGAATATGTGGTAGTATGAATCATCCTGCTTGTAAACATGTTTGGGTTTTTGGTGTTGATGAGCATGTCTTTGTTCAAACCTAAAATGTAGATGATCATATTTTGCATAAAATTGATCCTTTGTGAAATGCTTAGGTGAAACATCTGAGGTTTGACCATTGACTTTTTTCTTAGTCATAGGTCAGGGTTTCTGGAAACATGCTTCTCAGTTTTTCCGTTTGCTAACGGTTTGACAAACACAATACCTTTTTGAACATGTGCATTTTTAGTACTAGCAGATTTAGAACTAGAAACATTCAAACCAAATCACGCACATAAGACTTAGATTTTTTCAAAGCATGAGTAACATAAACGTTGTTTTAAAATTTTTTATAATTTAACTTAAGACTGCAAACTTGTGACTTATCATCTTCATCATCATCACTTGACCAATCCTGTAATTCTACTTGTTCTGCACATGAGGTAGACGCATTAGAATTATTCACACATTTATTATCTAAAGTTAAGGATGATGACTTGGATCCATCAGGGTATGACTTGTTTTGAGTAGTTAACAGGTTGAACTCCTTTACTTGTTCCTCCACAGGAGGAGGAATAATAGTACAATTTCCATTGAAAGGAGGAGGAGTATTATGGTACCCTAGCCCCTTACTACCATTGCATGATTTATGCAGTTGTGTTTCAAGTATATCAATCATAGTACTGGATTAACCAAAGAAATCTACTCTAAATTTGGCCTCGGCAAAGTTTGATTTTGTTTTTTCCAATTCAGTGGTCAATCTGGCAATCTCTTCCTTAGCATCAGTAAGCAAACAACATTTTGTGCTAAGTTGTGATTTTAAAAGAGACACATCCTTTTTACTTGCTTCAATTGCTTCTTTGTAGTCCTTTTCTGATTTAAGGAATTTTCTTTTATGATATTTTAAATTATCCATTTCAAAAATCAAATCGGCATTGTGTTTTTTGTAAAGTTCTACTTTATTTATGCATGATTGAGAACATAGATCCGCAATTACCTCAAGTGGAGCTGATAATGATGCAGTAGAAGACTCTCCAACAATATCTGCCATAAAAGCATGATTCAATTTGAGCTCTTTGAGTTGATCTCCCTAGTCTCCAGTTTGCTGACTGATTAAATCCTTGGAGTTAGCAGCATTGTTTCCTCCAGAAGATGATCCATCTTCACTTCCTCTTTGCTCCTTTGGTTTAGTACATTCCCTAGCAAAGTGACCAGGTTCATGACAGTTGTAGTAGCGAAGATTTGACTTATTGAAACCAATCTTTTTCCCTGCATCTTCACTCCATCTGAATTTTCCAGTCTTGTTTATGAAGTTTTTAGCTCTAAAAACCGCCATGGCTAGCTGCTACAAGATATCCAGCTCCTCCACATCCTCTAGATGGATTTGATTCAGCTCAGCAGTGAGAACCCTCTGAAGGTGATAAATTTCCTAAGACAAACATTGCATAACAGTTCATGATGCCAGTGCATAGAGAAGTGTTAACTTCAATTAGCTTAGCTTGTTAAGCAAAGTAAGCTTGATGTTCAGTAGCAGATGTCTTAGCTGTAGCAGCAGCACCATGAGTCACATCTCCAGACCCAGAACCTCCCTATGAGACATTTGAAAGAAATGCACTATTGTTGCTTTGTGCACCAGCAGAGTTTATTGTGTTCACATGATTAACCTTCCTCTGCGTATAATCAAGATCGTATGACTTGATAATGGAAATCAAATAATTCAGAGTGATCTTGTTCAGATCCTTGGTTCTTTTCAACAGAGAAACATTCCAATCCCAACTTTGTGGCAAATCATTTAGTAGTTTCCTATTCAGATCACCATCGCTCAACAAAATCTGTGCACCCCTCATTTGTGACACTAACTTTGTAAACCTCTGCAACTGTGCTTCAAGAGTTTCTCCCAAAACATGATTAAACAAGTTAAACTGTTGAAGAATAATTTCTTTCCTACTTGCCTTCATATCATCATTCCCTTCAAAAGCCTGAGCCAAAGACTCCCAAAGCTTCTTAGCAAAAGTACATTCTTTAAAGTTATGGGCTATATCAGGTGATAATGCCATAGTCAAAGTTACTAAAGCTTTTAAGTCTTTTTCAACAAGATCAAAATCTTCATCAGTATAATCCTCTATCTGCTTTGGTGCTTTGGTGCCATCTTCTTTGTCATACGTAGGGATTTGTGGTCCCTTAAGTATACTTCTCCACATCTTGGCTTCAAACAACAGAACATGATTTTGAAACCTAAACTTCCAGTCGACATAGTCTTCAGCACAAGTAAGTCTTGGTGGTTTAGTACTTGTACCAATTTGCAAGTCAAGTTTAGGTTCATGGTGAGTTGTTGAGAATTCATCCTATCAGAGTATGAGGTCCTTTGATTAAACCTAAAAAATAACAAAGATTATCCCGTGAAAATACTTTCACCTGTGAACTTAAAAGTAGCCGTGAAAGTTGAATCCACTCGTGAAAGATAATTCAGTCGTGAACTGACCGGAAGTAGTGACCCTAATCCAACCCGTGATCTAGATTGACATCATAAAGCTGTTCTAGGCCATGAACTCTTACCGTGAAAGCAAACCCGTGAGCTCCTCCCGAGAATCTTTACCGAGTAGACTTGCCGTTAACCTTGTAGCCGTGAACTTAAACTAGGAAGCAATGCCCGAGAACTTTGACCCGTAAGCCAGAAGTCCCGTGAACTCGAATACACATGGAATTCCCGTGAACCCTTTAGTTGTGAATCCAACACGAGTTGCAATACCGTGAACTTGCCTGAGAACCAGATTAGTTCCAACTGACCTTGATTCTAGCCGTGAATCAAGCTTTGGCTTGATTCTTAATTCCAAAAATAATCCCGCAAAATAAGGAATTCAAAATTTTAATTCCGATTGTAACTCAGATGAACACGAAGAATGATTCTTCAAAAATTCAAGAGAACACGAAGAAGAATTCCAAATTTTTTTCAACAAATCTTTTTCACATCAGCAGACTATCAAAGTTTTCTCGATAAAACTTTGATTTTTGAAATGAAATCAGTACTAATCTATCACAAAGCAAATCGTTAGCAATAATAACCACCCAAAGAACGCTTAATAATACCTCAAATCTTTGTCTTGAATCGTTAATATCGAAACAGAGCCTTGAATGACTTCAATGGCTCTGATACCAATTGTAAGTTCCAAAACCTCTAGGATCTTCGTATAAACACACACACACACGATATCAATTCTCACACTTGATAGGCGGAAACTATCAAATATAGTGATTCAAGAACACAAATCTCTTGTAAAACTCGTATATTGCCTGAGAGAGTTACAAAGAAAAACAAAACACAAAACCGCTAACCCTACTTGGTTAGGGTATACATGTATATATACCTAGTCTAAACCACTAGGCCTTTACACACATACTCGGCCCTAAAACCGGCCCAAAAACACCCTAACCGTGAACCCATGTTCACGGTTACACTACACAAAACAAAGCTTAATCAAACAATAAAACTGGGTCTAACACAGTCTCTAACCCCTTCTAACGTGGTGTTCATGGTTTGACAGATCTGGATCCAAACGAAGGATACGGAGTGTGGTTATCCAATCTCTATTGTTGCTGGATGAGCCTGACTTTCAGTCTTGGCGGATCCATGTAGCAACATTTATAAATAGGGTCTCATTTATCGTAAGTTGTAGTCTTTTTCAAGTTAATAAAATCAAGAAAAAGCATCATGGGTTTTCGTCCTCCCACAAAATACCGGTGTTCGTTCTTTGCTATCAATTGATTGATTCCAACAATTGGTATCAGAGCGTAGGTTCGTGCGCTCTAAGGTATCCACGAAGTAGAGGGTGGGGCGAATAACCACTCTCAATAAGACAACACAAGGGCTGCCGGAGGTGCATGCTTGTGATTGAAAGTTGGAACCAGGAAAACAACACAGAGGCTGCAGAGGTGCAGGTCTGTGGTTGAAAGGTTGATACCAAGAAGACGATACAGGAGTTAAGGAGCAAAAGACCAGTGAATAATGGCTGACAGAGCGGCAGGTGGAAATCCGTTGAATTAGATCGTCGTACAGCAGAGAGAGACCGGTAGTTCATCGTTAATATGCCCCAAGTTAACGAATACGAACTATAATACGTGGACGGTCATGATGGAAGCAATCCTTGATGAACAAGGATTATGGGAAACAATCGACCCGGTTACGGGTGACGCCGTAGATGAAAAGAAGAACAAGAGCCATGATATATCAATCCCTCCCTGAAAACATCCTCATGCAAGTAGCTAGAACTCGGAGTGTGAGAGAGATTTGGGAGACACTGCGAGTAAGATTTCTGGGTGTAGACCGGGTGCAACAAGCACGGTTACAAACGCTAAACCAAGAGCTTGAAAACCTAAAGATGAAAGACAGTGAAACAGTTGAAGATTTTGCGGGTAAGCTATCTGAGTTTGTCACCAAATTCAATAGCTTGGGTGAAAGTGTAGATGACTCAAAGATTGTCAAGAAACTCCTTGACTGCATGCCACCTCATTTCATTGCAATCGTGGCAACAATAGAGCAAGTGGTCGATCTAAATGCCCTGACGTTTGAAGATTGTATCGGACGTCTCAAAGCCTTCGAAGAAAGGATAAAAGGTCAAGAGAGTCAAGTAGAAAAGGAGAGCAAACTAATGTTGGCTAGGAACGATTTGACGAAGAGAAGAAACAATGATATGAGCCGGTCGCAAGGTAGAGGATGAGGTATGGAGGGTTGTGGAAGAGATCGAGGAAGAGGACGTGGTTTCGGTCGAGGACGGGGCAGAAGCCAAACCTTTGGAGAGACCCGGGTTAACAATCAAAACAGGGAGGCTAATGAACCAAATCAAGAGGGTAATCGTAGTCGATATAAAAGAACCATCCGTTGCTGTAACTGCAACAACCTGGGACATTACTCTTGGGAATGTACAAAACAAGCCGAATCAACAAAACAAGCCGACCCACAGGCCAACCTTTCAGGTAGAGAACCGTGGCTAAACCCTCATGATGGCTGAAGTTGATATGCATGAAGACAAGATTCTGTTAAATGAGGATAAAATGCAATACGCAAACGACTCGTGTGACGAAAACGTATGGTATTTGGACAATGGTGCCTCAAACCATATGATGGGTCGGGACACACACTTTACCGATATTGACTTCAAGATAACAGGCTTGGTTAGATTCGGTGATGGGTCAAAGGTGAGAATCCAGGGAAAAAGATCGATATTCTTTGAATGCAAGAATGGAGAGCATCGAGTAATCAATGATGTTTATTATATACCGGACCTTCGTAACAACATACTAAGCCTTGGTCAACTAACCGAGAACGGGTGCAAAGTATGGATGGAGAATGAGCATCTTTGGCTTTATGTAGAAGATGGGCAACTACTTATGAAGGTACCACGAAGTCCAAACCGCTTATACAAAATCGTCCTAAAGATTGATAGTCCGGTATGTCTCTTAAACTCTATAGACGACCGAGCTTGGCTATGGCACGCCCGACTTGGTCACTTAAATTTCAAATCAATCAATAACATGAAAAATAATGGAATGGTGCATGGTGACCTAGAGAGCTTGCATGGCAATCGAAACCGCTTGAAAACCGCATCGTGCTTAAAAAATAATCGAGAACCATTTCCTAAACAGGCCATGCATCGTGCTTCAAACCGCTTGAACTAGTCCATACTGATTTATGTGGACCGATCTTCCCACCCACTTTGGGAGGAAATCGCTATTTCATGTTATTGGTTGACGATTGCACGAGATACACATGGTTTACACACTTAAAAACAAAGATGATGCATTATGTGTGTTTAAAAGTTTTAAACAGGAAGTAGAATTGGAGATGTCTCTGAAAGTAAAAGCCCTTAGAAGTGACCGGGGAGGAGAATTTCTCAATCGCTTATTCACTAACTATTGTGACGAAACCGGAATCAAGCATTTCTTTACAGCTCCCTATTCACCCCAACAAAACGGGGTTGTGAAAGACGTAATAGAACAGTCTTGAACAGTACAAGAAGCATGCTCAAAGCTATGGGCCTCCCTCAAAACTTTGGGGGAGGAGTACGTCATTCCGTTTACATCATGAATCGGGTTGAAACGAAAGCTTTAAAAAACATAACCCCTTATGAAGCTTTAAAGGGACACAAAATCTTTGTGTTTTCGAGTGCTCTAGCTTCATGAAGATACCCCCGGTGAATGTTAAAAAGCTAGACGATAGAAGCAAAGAGGTTGTATATCTTGGATCCGAACCTGGCTCAAATGCCTACAGATTGTTTGACCCGTTACAGAAAAAGACTTTATGTAAGTCGTGACGTGAAATTTCAAGACACAATAAAATATGATTGGGCCAAGTGTTCACAACTAATCGATACGAGAAACGGACCTGAATGGATCGAGTTTTTGGTCAAATCCGGTGAAGATTTACAACCTGGGTCAACCCAACCAGCTATCGAGCCTACAAGCCCACTTCAAGAACAAGACACCAGATCTGGACCATCTGTTCAAGCCCAACAGAGTCCAATACAACAGGCCCAATCTGAAATGCCTAATGCTGAGACAGAAGAAAAAAACGAGCAGCCCAGTAGTTCAAGCGAAACTACTGCTGGTCCATCCCTCAGAAGATCTACGAGGCAACCTCTTAAACCAAGGCATTTGGATGACTTTGTATTGGTGCATGAAGAAGAGCTTCTGCTGTTAGACGATGAACCCACAAATTTTTATGAAGCAATGAAGTACAAAGAGTGGCAACGGGCAATGAAAAATGAGTTAACCTCAATTGAAGAAAATAATACATGGGAATTATGTGATCTACCAGTCGGTCACAAATCAATTGGTTTAAAATGGGTGTTTAAAGTAAAGCGAGACGCTCAAGGAATCATAACAAAATATAAAGCACGTTTGGTAGCAAAGGGATATGTTCAGGAACAGGGAATCGATTTTGAAGAAGCCTTCGCTCCAGTGGCACGAGTTGAAACAGTAAGATTGTTACTCGCTATAGCAGCCCAACGAGGATGGAGTGTTCATCATCTGGATGTCAAGTCAACCTTCTTGAATGGCGATTTGAAGGAGGAAGTTTATGTTAAACAACCAAAGGGTTTCGTTATTCGAGGAAAAGAATCCAAGGTGTACCGGTTACGAAAGGCGTTGTATGGGCTCCGACAAGCACCACGAGCTTGGAACGAAAAATTAGATAACACATTTAAACAACTTGGGTTCGTTCGGTGCCAAAAAGAACAAGCTTTTTACACTCGCCTAGAGAAACAAGAATTGATTATCGTCGGTGTTTATGTTGATGATCTTGTAATTACCGGGACGAACTCAGCTGAAATAGAGAGGTTTAAGAGCCAAATGAAACTAAAATATGATATGAGTGACCTGGGAATATTGTCATATTACCTTGGTATTGAGTTTAAACAAGAGAAATGATCAATCAAGTTAAAGCAATCTGCAAATGCCAAGAAGATATTGAAACTAGCTAACATGATAGATTGCAATCCATCTAAATATCCCATGGAGCCACGGGTACAGATTGTACAAATCGAGAATGAGGAAGAAGTAGACACTACTTTGTGTCGACGACTGATCGGAAGCCTTCATTACCTCTTACACACTAGACCGGATCTAGCTTACTCGGTTGGTGTAGCTAGTCGATTTATGCAGTCACCAAAGCAAAGTCATTTGCAACTTGTGAAGCATATTATAAGGTATTTAAAAGGGACTGTAAACATGGGGATACGTTATGGTTAGCAAGGAGGAGACGATTTGGTAGGCTACAGTGATAGTAGTCATGCCACAGACCAAATCGATGGAAGAAGTACCATCGGTATGGTGTTCTATTATGGAGATTCTATTATTTCGTGGAACTGGCAAAAGTAACAAACTGTAGCATTGTCATCGTGTGAAACCAAGTTTATGGCAGCTGCCGCAACGGCATGTCAAGCAATATGGCTTAAAGGGCTCTTAGGTGAAATTACAAGATTGGAAGAGAAGATGGTGCTGCTACGTGTTGACAACAAATCATCAATTGCTTTGATGAAAAATCCAGTGTTCCATGGTCGTAGTAAACACGAGGTTCCATTTAATTCGTGAAAGTATTGAATGAGGTGAAGTACATGTTGAACATGTTAGCGGTGAAGAACAAAAGGCTGACCCACTAACGAAAGTATTACCGAGAATTAAATTTGAAGAGATGAGAAGTCTACTAGGTTTAAAGAACTTGGGAGGTACAAACAAGGATTAGGGGGTTGAATGATGGACTAAACCAAGTTTGCATATGGGCTGATTTGGTACAGCCCAAAAGGGACCCGATAATATGTTTACGTGTTTTGTTTGGTTTAAGTTTCTGTTTGAGTTTGAGTAGAATAAGGAGTCTAGTCATATTAGAATACTTGGGCTGCAAGTATTTGTAGTTTATAAATAGGGTCTCATTTATTGTAAGTTTTAGTCTTTTTCAAGTTAATAACATCAAGAAAAGGCGGCGTGGGTTTTCGTCCTCCCACAAAATACCAGTGTTCGTTCTTTGCTATCAATTGATTGATTCCAACAGATGTTTCGTGATAAACACTGTTATTTTAAAAACAGATTAAGTCTATACACATTTATTTTTCAAGATACAACAGATAGAGTAGTCTATACGTGGTTATCTTTTAAGATACAACAATTGAAGTATAAGATGTATTGCTAGCAGGGGCGGAACTATAGGGGGGTCCGTTAACCCTCCGGCCGGTCAAATTTCCGATTTTTTTTAACAGCAAGTTAATTATATAATCAACCAAAAATGGTTAGAAAAAACCTAACCAAATTCGAGAAAAAAAAGTGTTACATAAATAAAAGCAGGTTTTTCATCCACTCAACCCTTCCAATATTTATCTTAATTACGAATAAAAAAAAAATAGTGAATAATCGTCTCCAAAATAAGATTTTTACTTGGACTGTTAGCTCGAAAAACAGCTTCATTCCTGGAGTTACATATCACCCACCATGTCGTTAAGAAGATGCCTTCCACCACCAATTTTTTTTGAGATCCTAAATTCGAACCATCTAGCCATTCTAAAAGAATTGCGGGGCGGTACGGACTTGTAAAAGAAATCTCTAGCCACTTAAAGCTTACCGGTCCGAAACTCTTATTGTACTTTGACCCCCCCACCCCCCCCACCCCCACCTAAAAAAAAATGTTGTTCTTAGAATGATTGAAGTGAATGAAGTAGAGTAAAGATGATTAGATCAAAAAATATTTCTGTCATTGTCTCCGAGGAAGAAGACTGAGATGTGGAAGTTTTTTTAGGAGAAGAACAATGTAGAAGATGTGGGGACATTTATTTTTTTGTCAGGAAAAGTATGTCATATGTCAGAAAGTTTAGTTATTTTATTATTTTATTATTTCCTTCTATTCATTTTTCTTTCACTATTTAGCATTGACTGGATGAGTAAAAAGAAAGTTACACTGTTTATAATTATAGATGTGCAGTGTGTGATAAGTGACATGACAACACATGTTAGCTTGTTGTATGGTTCGAATAGATATAGTGATAAATAGTATAAGATAAAGTGGTGATCTCATTTATTAAAGGCTGCGAGTTCGAGTATTAGTGGTGATAGAGTTATCTCAAATTATTTAGGTGTTGTCAGATATGAACTCACATGTCTAATTAAAACTTTTTTTCTCATAACTGTTACAATCAATACCACTGACTAGACCTTCCTGGTACCCGGGGACATCTGTGGTCCAGTCGATCACCTTTGGGTCATGCTTTTAATCAACCAACCGGACCGTCTTTGGGCCATTCGTAAATTAACCGGCCGGTTAATCCAGTCGGCCGCCAAGGGGGTTGGACCAGATTGTTTACATTGTGGTGTGCTCACTTTATAGAGAAGGAAAGAGGTTGATGTTTACATAGTTTAGATAAACCTGTGGACCGCCAAGAATGTTAGGACATGACGGCATACATTGTAGGGTACCTTGTGCGGGGATATTTTGTGGGGAGGGAACGAGGGTGATGTGTACATAGTGGACAACAATTTATACGAGATGAAAAGGCTTGGGTTTATAGGTGGGGCAGTGTGGAATACAAATTACATAGAAATGAAAAGCGATTAAAATCATTTCTTAGGGGTATCAGAGCCAAGTGCTCATTCTTTACAAAACTTAAATTAAATAAATCTTAAATTAAAATTTATAGTTATAGTACTTAAATTAAAATTTATAGTTATAGTATAAGATTAAAAATATTTAAAAATTTTAGACCATAGGATATTTTACAAGTACAGGGTATCATTTTAAGATGAGGTTAGTGAAGGTCAGACCATAAAAAGTCTTTGCGCCCATTCTGGCATTAGCGGCTACAAGGTCCCCAGACTTCCACCCATTGAGTATAAAGGGTCTTAAATAAATCAGGAAGAATTTTCACTGAAGGGCCAAATAATTGCCACCATTTATAAAACCAGACTGGAATATCCTGCCCGTAAACATGATAACATATTTTTATAAACCACGAATGCTTTTGTTTCGGGTTCTCATATAAAAATATTTTATAAAAAGCATTTTTATAGTCCCAATAGTTATAACGAATTGGGGCTTTGGTTTGGGGATGTATAAGCTCCATTTCCTTTAATGGAGAAGTTCCCCATGTTTCTACAGATATAATCTGCTTCACCACTATTTTACTGAAGTTATAAACATCAGGTTGACCAGTATGATAGTGTTCTATTTCGTAGTTCTCTTTTTTTAGAATTTGCTCATAGAAGTATCTGGGCTTATAAGCCTCCATATGGTAGAACCCTGTGTCCATGTATCTGTTTATTAACAGTCATGGATTATCTTTCCATTTTATGTCCTTATTTTCTAAAAGAAGTATGACTTCTTTATATGGACTTTGAGCCCAGTTTGTGATATCATTTTCTGCTTCATTAGAAACAGTTCTAGCATATGATGCTGATGATCCCGAATCTTTATTAGATTTTTGAGGCTTTATAGGCCAAGAATTCCTTATAAAAGGATATTATCGGGCTTTGAAGAAGATCCCGATGATGAAGCTATGTTTTCGGCTATGAGCCTTTGACTTCCAATTTGGGATATAACCCTTTGATGAGGATTGTATCCCCCTCTACCTCTGTGGGAAGAAGATCTCCCTCTGCCTCTTTTTCCTTGCTCCTAAGGAATCATGTCTGAAAAAGTCATCCACATGATAACATTATCTTTTTCTGATTTAAAGAACAAATTGCTTCTTTGAAATAAGAAATTCTTATTTTAGCATTATGAATAACTCTATTCTTGGTTTTAGAAGTCAAATATGAGTAATTCTCATGGATTCTATTTAGATGCTCTTCTTCTCGTATAAGCTGAAGAGTACGGGTTTTAATTTCTTCTTGAATTTCAAGAAGAGCCTTCTTTAATGGTCCTTTTGAATGAGCCATTAATTTAAGTATTCTCTGGTAAGAAAATCAGGGAGACTATTGTCACTACCCTTTTTATAAAAAAATTCAAAATCAAAAGGAGCTAAATGAGACTGACATCTAGCAAACATTTGTTTTTAAACATCATGTTTGAAGTATTTAGCGAACATAAATTTAGCCGCTTAGCAATCTGTTTTTATAATAAATTTTTGATTATATAAATCATCTTGAAATTTTAAAACATATTTTACTATTGCTAGAATTTCTTTTGCAATAGTAGCATAGTTCTTCTGGCTATTATTCCATTTTCCTGAATGGAATCTTACCAGACTTTCTTGTTTGTTTACTGGAGAAATTTGTTTTAAGATTCCTCCATAGCCTATATCAGAGGCGTCTGTTTCAATAATCTTTTCTCAATCTGGGTTTGTTATCATTAAGCAAGGGAGATTTTGAATTTTTTGCTTAATTTTTTGAATGGTCTTAGTATGGTTTTCATACCACGGTTGAGGATTCTTTTTTAATCTGTCATATAATATGGCATTATCCTCTGCTAGGTTTTTGTAATAGGGAAGAATATAATTTAGACTTCCTAAAAATCTTTGAAGTTGAGTTTTATCATAAATTTCATCTGGAAATTTTGACCCAAATTCAATACTTCTGTTGATAGGAATAATATTTCCTGTTTCAATATTATGACCCAAAAATCTTATTTTAGTTTGGAAAAGCATCATTTTTGGTCTGGAAATAACTAAACCGTTTTTTATAATTATATTCTTGAATATATCAAGATGTTTAAAATGAGTTTCAATATCTTTAGAAAATACAAGGATATCATCTATGTAGACTATTATGAAGTCACTAAAAGGAATAAAGATATCACTCATAATATTTTGGAATTCTGACGGGGCATTTTTCAACCCGAAAGGCACAACGTTCCATTCATAATGGCCCGTGGGTACTACAAAAGCAGTTTTATACCCATCTTTTTCATTTATATGGATTTGCCAGTATCCAGATTTTAAGTCAAATTTTGAAAATATTATGGCATTATACAATTTATCTAGTAAATCTTTTTTATTAGGTATAGGATACCTAATCCATTTTAAATTTTTATTTAGATGTTTGTAGTTAATAACTAATCTAGGAATACCTCTTTCTTTCTCTGAATGTTTATTAACATAAAAAACAGTACAAGACAAAGGGGATTTTGATCTCCTGATTAAGTTCTTGTCAAGAAGAGATTTGATCTCTTGTTTGCATAATTCCATATATTCGGAATTCATCTGACAAGGTCTGGCCTTAGTAGTGATTTTACTATCATTAAAATCATCTTCATAGGGAAGAGAAACAATATGTTTCTTTCTATCCCAAAAAGCGTTTGGGTGATCATTACAAATTTGTAGTGTGAACTGATTATTAATCATTTTGATCTTATCCTGGAGTTTAGGATTATTTATCCTGTCCTGGATATTTAAAGAAAATATTTCTTTTTGTAAAAAATCAATTTGATTTATTTTTGCTTGTAAAAGAGATTCTTTTATATTATTCAAAGTCCTAGAAAAATGATTTGTAATAAATGGAAAATATATTTCTTTATTTTGGAAAATCCCAGTTATCCCTTTATTATCAATATTTTTTAAGGGAAATATTTTATTTAGAAAAGGGGTTCTAAGTATAACTTGACTAGTAAGATTTTTTACTAGAATAAAATTAGTAAGGAATACAGGTTTCATTATGACAAATATGAGTCTGTGGTATTTTATATTCAATTTTTAATTTTTCTCCTCACGCAGAACTTAAGTTATGGGAGGTTTTATGAAAGTATCGAGTTGGAATAATTCCTTCCTGGATACAGTTTAGATCAGCACCACTATCAACTAATGCTGTAACAGTTATGAAAAAACTATCTTCTATGAGAAGTTTTATTTAAATATTCCATTTTTGTGTAGTTATAATATTTACAATACTTTCTAAAAATACTCCTTGAGAGATTTCTTCGTAGGTTTTTTTTTGAGAAATCTCAAGTTTAAAAATTCTTTCTTCTAGATTCCTATTATTCTTTAGAAGAATTTTGATATCCACTTTTAGGTTATCAATTTCAATTTTTAAATCCTGTATATTAACAGGTCTAGAAGTTTGATTTCTATGAGCTAGTTGTCTTTTTAATTCAATTAGAGAAAAAAGTTTTAAATCCTGTTGAGGATTATTTGAGGAAGAAGTTTCCTCATTCCTTTGTTGATTTAGGTATTCAGAGATTACTTTTTCTTTTATTTGAGGATCAGTTATAACTTTTAAAAGATCTAAAATCTCGTTGCTCAAAACATTAATTTCCATATTTTAGAATTGAGAAATAATTTGATAAAGTTCTTCATCTGACATTTCAGAAGAGTTTTTGCAGCAATCTTTTTTATAGCTTGCTGGACAATGATCTTCCTCTGATTCAGAGGAATCAAAACTTTCATATTTTAAAACATTTAATTTTTCTTCTTCAGAAGAAGATTGCTCAGAATCAGTTTTTTCAAAACTGTCATGTAATACGACTTCATTAATCTTATCTCTTAATTCTCTATCTTCAATTTTGTTAAGTTTCTTTCGAACCCAACAAATTTTTGCCTTGTGGCCTAATTTGCCACATTTTCTGCATTTTATAATATTTTTAAAATCATTAGGAAATTCTTTTCTTTCCTTATATTTTTTTCTTTTATAAGGTTTTTCTTCTTTCCTATATTTCTTCCTCTTGTAATGCTTCTTAGGGAAGAATTTTCTTTCCTAGTTTCTATAGACCTATCATTTTTATTTTCTACGCCAAATTGGCCACAGAAATCTCCTAATTGTTTTCTTTCATTTAAAGAATGCTTCTTAATCTGTTGATTAAGTTTTATCTCATTGCATAGGCTTATTCCTTCTTGAACACAGGTTCCTATGAGTTTTCCATAAGTATAACTGTCATAATTTATGACATCATTTACTCTTAATTTGCTTTTTATTCTCTCAGCAAATAAATGAGGAAGGCCGTCTATAAACTTTGATTTCCAATGAGAACTATTAGCCTCGGGGAGTTCCATGACTCTACATAGAAAGTATCCTTATACCATCTAAAAGATGTCAGAGTTCTACATCTTAAATTCTGGAGAAGAGTTCTAATATTTTCAGAATCTTCAGACCATCTTCCAGTAAAGTGTTCTATAATATTTACTATTAGGGTGTATACAGCATTGCTTTCGATATTGCTGGTACTAGCCCATTCCTCTTGTTTAATGCTATCAAGGATTTTATCCTTATCCGGTTGGGATAAATAATTATCCCACCAACCTTTAATTTGGCCAGTAAAACCTGATACTATCATATTAGCTATGGTTTTTACTGAGTTATTATTATTTTTACAAATTGTACTATACATAAGCATTCTATGGACAGTATTATATATTTGTCCTTCTGATTGACCATCTATGTTCCATTCATAGATCATTTTCCCACTATAAGAGTTATTTACTATATACTCTTGTTCTTCTATAAGAACATCTTGTGGGGTAGGTCTAGAATAATATATTTTCTTTGAGTAGGCTTATCTGTCCACTTAGAAAGTTTAGAAATTTGATCCCTAATTTTCTCTTGGTAATTTTCCTCAGAGAATTCTTTTGAGTACTTATTTTAAGATTCTTTAGAGCGTCCATTGTCTCATTTAGAGTTGCTATTAGAATATCCTTAGATTTTAATTTAAAACCCGTGACTTCCGGAGGAAGTTGTATACTAGGAGTAGCAATTTTTTCTTGAAGAGAAGCTGTCTTAGCAGATATATTTTTCTCTTTCAAGTAGGATATTATCCTATCCATCTTAGTAGACAAATCCTGGATTTGTTCTCCTATAATTATTAAATGTAAATTTGTATAATTCTGCTGTTTAGTTAAATCATTTATATGAGAAATTGTGATAGGTAAGATATTTCCTTCTAACAATTTTTGAAAGGTTTGATAATATCTTACTTCTTTATCCTTTTCAATTTTAAAAGATTGAGTAAGAGGAAAAACGTTAGAAATTAATTTTTCTCCTTTAATAATAAACTCTCTTTCAATAACGGAAATAATACTTCCCATATATTTTTCTATAAACCAAAGAATAAATGGTATAATATCATTTTTTATAATTAAATCTTTATAATATTATTCTTTAAAGAAATTTACTTCATTTTCTTTAAAATTATTAAAAAACCAATTTCTAAACAATTCTCGTTTGGGTAATTGAAATTCTTTATTGATCTCTTTTCTCACAGGAGATCCTGGATTAAAATTTATATTTTCTTTAAAATCAATTAAACAAATTCAACTTCTGATTCGGTTAATCCCGGATCTACTTGGACTCCTTAGACTATATTGTCAGGATTTATCCTTAATCTATTAAATGTTTCTGTTACAGGGAACGTTTCCCTAACTCTTGAAGTTGAAGCTCTAGAAGGGCTTCTAACAGTATATCCTAGATGAGATATACGTTGTCTAGAGGTCAAAGACCTAAAATATAGAGATCTGGGTATAGAAGGAGTATTTCTAATCTGTTCAAATTGGATTTGGACAGTTCCTTCTTCAGATTGTATAATTTCTAAAGGGTTATTATCAACATATTGTTGAGATGTTGTAGTCTTATCAAGGATCCAGTTTTCTGAAAAGTTAATTTCTTCCCATTTTATTTTTCTTCTGGTAGTTATATTAGACTTACCAAAATTAGTTTTTATTACTATTGTTTCATTTAATGGTTTATCGACCATTCTACACTGAGGATTTAAAGTGTATAAAGGTTTATAATATAAACTATTGGATGGACGGTGTTAGCTGACTGGATGAATAAGATGAAGAAATAAAACAAATATGTAAAAGGACTGAAATACCCCTCATTTAATTGAGAAAAATGGACGGTGTTAGCTGACTGGATGAAAGTGGCAATATTTTAAAACCACGAGGATGAAAATGGCAATATTTTAAAACCACGAGGACCCAGATACAAAAAAACAAACTATTGGATGAAAGTGGCAATTTTGACCAAACCACAGGGACGAAAATGGCAGTTTACTCTATATTCTATAACAGATACAGATAACCTCTGATCCTGGAGCATAGTTATAACCATGAGTTTTAACGTTTAAAGTTAAAGCGTCTGATATATTAACATCTAATAAAGATAATTGTAAATTTGGATAAACATTAAAATAGACTGGTCCATAAGCCATACTAGTTTGAACAATCCCTATTAGTGATTGTTTCCAGTTAAGATTTCTAGCATCTCTTAGAGCTGCTACAAAGCTTTCTGGAAGACCTTCTAAGGTCAAAGGTTTGAATGCTATCCGCACTAAACCTATATGAAGGAATTTATAATCCTTCTTATATTTATTTAAATCTTTATTTGACAATAGTTTAATTAACATGTCTTCTTTATTTAAAGAAAATGTTTCTTCGGTTGTTTTTACAACTTGTTTTAATCCTAATTTGTCAAAAGTATAATAGGAATCTAGAAGAAAAAAATTTTAAACTTGAGATTTCTCAAAATAAAACCTCCGAAGAAATCCCTCAAAGAGGATTTTTAGAAAGTATTGTAGATATTATAACTACACAAAAATGAAATATTAAAATAAAACTTCTCATAGAAGATAGTTTTTTCATAAAAAAAACTAAAAAAAAGTATAACATTGAAAATGTTTTCAAATAGAATTTAGACAGGTTAAGAACATAGTAGAATTATAAGGTGGTGGTTGAATTCTGGGGACCTTGTAGCCGCTAATGCCAGAATGGGCGCAAAGACTTTTTATGGTTTGACCTTCACTAACCTCATCTTAAAATGATACCCTGTACTTGTAAAATATCCTATGGTCTAAAATTTTTAAATATTTTTAATCTTATACTATAACTATAAATTTTAATTTAAGTACTATAACTATAAATTTTAATTTAAGATTTATTTAATTTAAGTTTTGTAAAGATCTTGTAAAATGGTATCAGAGCCAAGTGTTCTTAAAATAAAAAGTTTGTTCAAGTTTGACTGTGCAGATCAACACTTACTTGTATTCATTCAAAATGAATATTCTGAAGAGCAACGATACTGTTAAAAACAGTATTGAAGAGGAATATTAAATTCCTCATAATCTTGATTTATTAAATAAATGAACTATTCCAAAGATGGAACATAAACTAATTTATAAATTAGGAACTTTTGAAAAATTGGGATTAAAACAAGTTGTAAAAACAACTGAAGAAACGTTTTCTTTAAATAAAGAAGACATGATAATTAAGCTATTGTCAAATAATGTATGTCCAGGTAACTCTACTACTGATCGGACTCGTGATATGACGTTGCTATAACACGAAGTGCGGGATCCTTCATGTTAACATTTGTATACTAATCGACAATTGAAACAACACGCGTAAATAAACTTCTCAATTATATTCCAATTCACAATGGTTTACAGACTCAATCAGACAATTCTCTCTCTCGGTTCTCTCTGATCAGCCCTCTGTCTAATAACTCTGTAAACAAATATATATAGAAACTAACCTGATGTAAGCGAACTTATTAAGTTCGCCTGAAACAGACTAAGCGAACTTAACAAGTTCGCCTCAGTTAGACCTAGGCGAACTTATTAAGTTCGCCTCTGATAGACAAGGCGAACTTAACAAGTTCGCCTCTAGGCTCACTAGTAAAACACTTAGTAACTTTAGACATTTACATAACAAAAACATAAATACAAAAAATCTAACTATTACAAGCTTTTGTCATTACAAATCTATGTCCTAACAGACTCCCCCTTGACAATAGCTTGATCTTCTGTCTTCAGTCTTTATCTTGAACTCTTCCAGTTATCTGGTAGTCTGCTGCCAGCATGCACTCCATATCTTCTGCATATCTCCAAAACTCTTTTGTACTGTAGACCTTGTTCTCTCCATTCATCAGTGTACATGATCTCATTCTTTCGCAGCGTCCTCTGATCTTTCTTTGAAAAATTAATAAGATTCATTGCGTCATAGAAACACACAATGACCTTATTATCTTTATCTTTAATCCTTGCTTCACCAGTATTAACATCAACATACCACCATTTCATATTTCCAAGAAAATCTTGAGGAATATTCTTTAATGGTATCTTGTGAATAGCACGTACCGGTTTATACTTGTATCTCCAGGTTACTTTCCCAGTCTTTGGATCTGTGTTCTTCACTCTCTTTCCCTTCTTTGGTTTCAGCCGTTCATACTTACCCGAACTACCTTCTTTCTTTATCAGGTTTGCTATCACATCAGCCAAACCATTCTTCGATCTATTTATGAGTGGCTTAGAAGCTAGACCATTTATTTCACACCTCGGCAAGGTATTGAAATATTTGATCCTCGGCTTTAAGTATTGAACACCGTCAGATCGTTTGATTGCAAATAATTTTGATTCACCATCATAGAACCAACTTATGATCCTTCCTACACACTGCTCTTTAGTCACATATTTCTCTTTCTGAGCAGGTTGTGCTGGAGACTTGGGTAGCACCTTCATCTAACTGTTTACAACTTCTCGCCACTGTTCTCTTGTCATTCCTGTATCTCTATACATCACAGGTTCTTCATTAACCTTCGGAGACTCAGTGTGAGTAGTTTCAGTTTCAGCACCTTTATTGAATTGAAGATTCTCATCATCAGTATCCATCTTTGACTCAACTGTATCATCAGGCAATGTGACGTCTTCAACAGAGTCCATAGAATCAGTTATTCCGTCATAAGAGAACTCAGGAACAACATCCTCTTGGATGAAGTTATACGGCACCTTAAGACCATCACATCCTTCATAGGTGACACTGTCTTTATCTTTCTCTATTTCAATCTCTACTATTTCTCCTTCTTCTATCTCATTATCCGACATATCATCTTCCATGTCATTGAATAAATCATCAATGTCATCAAGACATGCAATCTTTTCAGCTTCCTCTTCTTCTGAATCTTGAAAGAATTCTAATAACAGAATTTCTTCGTCATTAGTACCAGTAGTATCTTTGTTTCCTTCAAGTGATTATGATGTTGACTCCCCTGAACCTTTGATATAGGATTAGCGTCAGTGTATTGACGATCACCCTCAATATTTCCAGCAGGATCATTGTCTTCATCATCACGTCTTTGAATTGACTCTGTGTGACAAGTATCAGGTATCCTCAACTCCCCCTGCGCGTCAAGACGCTGAACGAGTTTGGAAACTAATGCTTGCATATCAACAATCTGTTGAGCTTGAGTCTGAATCACTAGCTGCCGTTGTGAATCAGTAGACACAAGAGTGTTTACCTGTGTTTGTAGAGAAAGCACTTGAGATTCAAGGAAAGTAATCCTGTCATAATCAGAAGGCTTTGACGGACCAGCTGTGGATTGTGGAATAGAAGGACTTGAAGTAGTAGGAATGACTGGAGGAACAGGAGTTTGAACCGGAGATGGATCCTTAGATTTGGAGGAGTAATTATCAAAGAAGCAACAAAATTAGCATCCTCGACTCCTTGAGAAGATTTTGCAGCAGCAATCGACGCAGACATCAATTTTTGACGTGTAGGATCTGGATTAAAGTCACTATCAGTGTCGGAACTCTCATCGACCAAAGATCTTTTACCAAGTACTGATCCGGAAGGAGGATCCCGAACAGACTTTCGTCTTGGTCATCTGGCTTGAGATTTAATGCGTTTTCCAGCATTAGCCAGTGGAATAGCAGCCAACCGTTCATAATGACCTGAGGAAAAATCCCTAGATTCATCAGAATCAGTGTTGTCATCATCAGATGATATCGTATCACTTGAGCTGGAACTAGAATCAGCTTCTATCACCACATTCCCTTCTTGTTCATGAATGGGCGAATTCACAGCATCATCAACGAAACCATCCATGTTCATTCCTAGATCATGATCAGGGTCATGAACGACCTCTTCTTGAACTGGTTCCTGAATAGGTATATCAACTGCAGCTTGTGGAATAGGAACTTGTTCAGGAATAGGAATTTGTTCAGGAATAGGAATTTGAGGTTGTACAGGAACTTGTATTTGTGGAACTGGTATCTGTTGTTGTTGAACTTGTTGTTGTGCGGGTTGTTGTGGTTGTTGCTGTTGTTGTTGTGGTTGAACATTGACACCTTGAGCTTGAGCAAGTTCATCAGGATGAAACCAGTTGTCATTAGGTGGTGCAACTTAATCAGGATTGATTAAGTGCCCAAACAATGGAGTATTGACGGGAATCAATGCAGCATTCTGCTATTTCACCTTTGTACAGTCGGTAAAGATACGTTTTGACATCGGAGTCAAAGTTAATCTTATAGCATGTTGCGGAAGATCCGGAATAAGATGATTGAGTATCATTTGAATAAATCGAGGATACATCAAGAAACCTTGACCTTCAGCTGGATTTATCTGCATTACCATCTCCCGATAAAAATAAAGAGGAAAATTGAATCGTTTATTCAATGTTAAGGCCACCATAGCTGTTTGAAGAGCCATCTTCAATCCATCAGTACCAGCTTTGCGATGAGAGATGCATTGAATAATCACATGCATAAAATACCTCCATTCACCAACTAATCCACCTTTCCGAGCTTGAGTATCATTTTGTTTCCCACGATATCCCATACGTTGAAAACAACCCATAATAAGAGTGCTAGGATAAGATATTGGATCTTCAGCATTTCCACCTAAAGCAAGAGCAGCACGAATCGTTTCTTCAGAAATGGCAATCTCGGTATTGTTTACTGTTGCACGAAGTACATGCGGTTCCACATCAGTATCTTGATGTACCGTATCCCAGAATTGCTGTATATACACCAAGCTGATATAGGGATCTGAAGATAAAGCAACATGCAGTCGCGATCGATTCAGAAAATTTATGATGCCTTGAAAATGAACTGCCTCTGGCATATTAGGATCTAACAACGCCACTTGATTATGCTTATATTCGACACGACGAGCCATCTGTGAAATTATTGGACAATACAACAAACATTAGTACACTTACACATATATGAAACACACATTTAATAATACAAAAAAAATTTTCAAACAAAAAAAATTTTCAACAAAAATTCACAAGTCCAATTCACTTCTGACCCCTAGGCGAACTTAATAAGTTCGCTTAGTAGTGCAAGAGGCGAACTTGACAAGTTCGCTTCGAACAAGTTCGCTTGGAACAAGTTCGCCTGAACCTGAGACGTTTCAAATTCAAACACAGAATTTCAAAATTCGGCAAATCGATAGAAAATCATGAAATAAACATTGAAAATCAGTCGAATACCAATTTATAACCAAATATGATGATCAATTTTATATTTAGGTCTAAATCTGCCTTTGAAATGTTCGACGAAAAACCGAGAAGAAATACTTCAAATACACACAATCTACCGGATGAAATTCAACGAAAGTACCTTTGTTGAATTAGTAATTCAATTTTGATTAAGATTCAACCTGTAAACAACTACAACAACACCGATTTAAAATTTTGAAAAATTTGGTCAAGTTCGCCTAAACCGGATGAAAACGATGAACTGATACGTTCGCCTGTTCTAGATCCTTAAATCCACTAAGTTCGCTTAATTAGGCGAACTTGTTAAGTTCGCTTAACAAGCCTTCGACGAACAAGATAAGTTCACTTCACCACAGACAAGTTCGCTTCACCACAATCAGATTAAGTTCGCTTCACTATTCTCGGGCGAACATATTAAGTTCGCTTCACTGTACAAGCGAACATAATATCCAATTACTTTTTCCTTGAACAAAATTTTCTAAATTCAACCTTTCAAGTCTTGAACTTTCCCAGGCAGATTTGACAAATACATATCACTTGATCTAAAATACAAAGTCCCACTGAGTAGACTATTAGAAGGACTTGACAAATATGGATCACTTGATAGAAAATCCCACTCCTATAGTCTTGAGTCTTGGTACACCCCTAGAGGGACTTGAACCCTCGTTTTCTCCGTGAAAGAGAGAGGTCGTAACCACTGGACCATAGGGGCCTATGGCCACCTTGATTCATAAATCAACTAGAAATAATAGGTCCCGGCCGCCTTTAGGAAATAAAAAAGCACTAGAAATACAATAGGTAATAAGAAAAATAACATAGGTAATTAATGCCTAAGACCACCTTAACTTAATATAACTCAGGCCGAGAGCCGCCTTTAGGAGATGAATAGGAGATGAATCAAACCGAAAAACTCGTTAACTATTCTGGAGGTTAATGGTAATCAAACTTTACCATTAAATTACAACCTTGAAACTTGATTTCATTGGTCTTTCTCGTCTTTATCTCTCTCATTCACAAAGGGTTCTGCGTTGGATCCAAGATCCTTTACTCTCCAGTGGATTCAAGATGCTTTACCAAAATATGATTTGACCACTTAAATTATATTGCGCCCTAAGTCATACTGTCAATTGACGACAGGACAGGAGGGCAATAAAAGAAGAGAGAAGACGGAAATATAGATTAGGTATATCCGCGCTTTAGTCAGCACCTTGTAATCGATCCAATCCCGAACAATTTTAGTAAAAGTTTAGAATTTTCATGGAAAATAAAAATCAAAATCTTTTTGGGTTTTATCTATACAGACGGAAACACATATTTTTGACTTTTATCTGAATAAACCGAAATCACATATTTTTGGTTTTTCTCTGTACAAACTGAAATCACATATTTTTGGTTTTTATCTATACAAACTGAAATCACATATTTTTAGTTTTAACATCATGAGCAAGAAGATCATATCAGTATTCAATTAATTCATCACACATATTATCAATAACAAAGGGTAACCTATAGTATGAGACCTATTCAACTAAATGTTGTGCATTTTGCATCTTTTTCATTTTGACACTCTTTTAATTTGAATAATATTTGAAATGATACGCGATAAATTTCAAAGTAAATAAGATCAGGTTATAAAATGCTCTTTTATTTATACCGAATTTGAAATATAAAGCCTGAATTCTTAAATTTGTCAATATTATATTATTTGAAACTATAAGCGTTTATTCTCCAACTTCATGTGATTTAGTACCATTTAGATGATAAACATCGTGTACCCCACATATATGCCAAATAGAAAATAAATGCACTATCTTCAAGACATATATAAGATTTTACTAAAGATTATCTGAATATTCAGAATGAGGAGACATCACTTAGCACATGAATAACAAAATCCAAATTGGATTGTATAAGAATCAATGAGATTCAGAATCGAATGATTCAATGTTTTGGCTTATATTTGTGGAACCATAAGATTCAGGTAAGTGAATCCAACTGTTATTTGGATTATGAATTCAATGGAATCAATAAAGATGATTTATCAATATGATCCAAGGGCTAGTATATGTTTGACAAATGTTGTCAAGTACATATCTTGATTATACTTCAAATTGCATGCTTTTCGGGACATGGGCACTGAAGCAAATCGAATGAATAGTGCTAAGGACATAACCCGAAACTGATCTCATAAGAAAATCTTTATTAAAAGCTAATATTCTTTATCTGATAATGATCTTTTACACACACACTCAGGCATATAATGGATTTAAATCACAGATGTAATCATATAATATTTAATTTTCACACTACTATTAGTTTCAAAACGCTTTTAGCCTATTGACAATTCAAGTTTCAAATTTTATACACAAATTTTAAAACAAATTATCAAGAATAGAGCATTCACAACACTATCATTTCTTATTTATGCAGACTTTGAAATTTAGATCAAATCAACTTATCTTAACCAATCATATATCAAGGTCTACTAAGGTCGTGTGAAATGAACTAATCACTGATGTACTATCATTTCTTCTCTAACCTCAAATGATGTCAAATTTTATATTTTTCAATTTGTTTTGACTTTTTATAAATTAAGAATTTTGACTGAAAATGTAAATGCAGAAATGTAATAAAGCAATAACAGAACTTAAAAAAAATTTCTTGAAATTCTGATTTTGAAAATCTTTTATTCGGGATTGATCATACCAATCATTTTAATTAGGAATTCAAACCTGGTACGATCAAATGCCTTGGTAAACAAATCAGCAAAATTATCTTCAGTGTGTACCTTGACCAGCTCAATCAACCTTTTCTCTGCACAATCACGTATAAAATGATATCGAATTTCGATGTGCTTAGTTTTACTATGTTTAACAGGATTATTCGTTATGGACATAGTAGCATTGTTATCAATAAACATGGGGGTTCCTGTGAAATTCAAACCCTAATCTCTCAATTGCTGTTGTATCCACAGGATCTATGAACAACAACTTGCAGCAGCGATGTATTCTGCTTCGCATGTTGAAATCGAGACTGTGGTTTGCTTTTTGCATTGCCAAGATACAAGTCGATTACCTAAGAACTGGCAACCACCTGTTGTAGATTTCATGTCCAGACAGCAACCACCAAAATCAGAATCAGAATAAGCATTGAAATCAAAGTTAGAACCATGAGGATACCATAGCCCTAAACGTTGTTTTCCTTTTAAATACCGAAAGATTCTTTTCACAGCAATTAAGTGAGATTCTTTTGGCTTTGCCTGAAATCTGGAACAGATACACACGGCGAACATTATATCCGGCCTTGAAGCGGTTAAGTACATGAGGGATCCAATCATAGCTCTGTAAAGTCGACAATCCACATCTTTTTCTTCCTGGTCAGAATTTAACTTATGATTGACCGGAATTGGAGTATCATATGGGGTACAATCCTCCATCTTGAACCGGCTCAAGATGTCTTTGACATACTTGGACTGATGAATAAAGAAACCATCTTCCTTTTGATTTACTTGTAAACCTAAGAAAAACGATAACTCTCCCATAGCAGACATTTCAAATTTTGACTTCATAACACCCTCAAAGTTTTTGCATAACCCTTCATTTGTCGAGCCAAAAATAATATCATCCACATAAATCTGTACCAGTAGGTAATCTCCCCCTGATTTCTTTATGAATAAGGTCGAGTCTATCTTTCCACGAACAAATTCATTCGCCAAAAGATGTGTGGATAAAGTCTCATACCACGCACGAGGAGCCTGATGAAGACCATAGAGAGCCTTATCAAGCTTGAAAACCATATTTGGATTCATTGGATCTTCAAACCCCGGCGGCTGACACACATAGACTTCCTCCTTGACCTTTCCATATAAAAATGCACTCTTGACGTCTAATTGAAACACCTTAAAACCTTTAAAGGAAGCAAAAGCTAGAAATAGCCTTATAGCTTCGAGCCGCGCAACCGACGCATAAACCTCGGTGTAATCAATTCCTTCTTGTTGATTGAAGCCCTGGACAACTAATCTTGCCTTATTGCGTACCACGACACCTCGATCGTCTTTCTTACATTTAAACACCCATTTTGTTCCTATCGGATACACACCCTTTGGAAGATCAACAAGATTCCAAACCTTAAGTTTGTCAAATTGAGTAAGTTCTTCCTGCATAGCTTCTATCCAGTTATTGTCATTTAAAGCCATCTCAACATTCTTGGGTTCAACCTGCGAAATAAAGCATGAATGTGAGCAATCATCAAGAACACCAGAATCTTTAATGCAAGTATACAAACAAGTATTGTCAACAAGAGAACGTGTTTTCACTCCATCCTGTAAATTTTCAACTATATTTGTTACTGGATGATCTTTGTGTTCCTTGATGGATGCGACCTCAGGAACCGGCAACACGTCAACTTGAGTAGATTCAGATTGATAAGAATAATCTTGAGGAATTGGAATTTCCGAGTCTAAATTTGTAGGAATCTCCCCCTGAGACTGTGTCGAAGGTAATGGATCATCACTCAATAACGGATCAGCAGAAGAATCTTGAAAAATAGCATTATCCTCCTCACTCTCTGAATCTTGTGGACCTGAACAAGAAGCAACATTAGGATCGGGAGCAGAAGTAGATGGAATCGATGAATTTGGAACTGCATTTGGTAGAAATCCATTGTGCTGTGCATCTTGACAAGAATCATAAAGAACAGCAGCATCTTCATCAGAAATATCATAAGGTAAATGAAAAGACTTGAATAAGTTTTCATAATCAAATGCCCAATCCGGACCAATCGCCATTTGTGGTAAAGACCGATTTGAACAGTCAATATGGAACCATTCTTCAACTTGGCGTGTCTCTTTGTTATAAACCCTCTTGGTTGTCGAATTTGCTACATACCCTAGAAAAATCTCTTCAATAGCCTTTGCACTGAATTTTGTTGGGATATCTCGAACCTTCAGTAGGGAACACGGATTACCAAAAGGTAGTAAATATTCCAGATTCGGCTTTCGATTATTTAGCAATTCATAGCAAGTCTTGTTATGTCGCTTGACGGTCAAGACCCTGTTCAAAACATGACACGCAGTATTCACAGCTTCAGCCCAAAAAGTGACTGGAAGCTTAGAACCTGCAAGCATCGTGCGAGCTGTTTCGACCAACGTCCTGTTCTTTCGTTCAGCGACACCATTTTGTTGAGGAACATATGTCGCATTGAATTCATGATGAATTCCTTTTTGTAGACAGAATAATCCCATTTTGCTATTCTTAAATTCGCTGCCATTGTCACTCCTAATTCTTCTGACTTTCAGATTGAATAAATTCTCCAAACCCAGGATTAAGTATTGCACCAACTCAGTGGTTTCAGCTTTAGAGGAAAGAAACTTAACCCATGAAAATCTGGAGTAATCATCAGTTACTACCAAGCAGTACGATTTTCCACCAATGCTCTTGATACTGATAGGACCGAACAAATCCATATGCAGCAACTCCAAAGGAGTTACGATAGAATTCGTCGATTTCGATTTGTGAGATTTCTTTCTTTGCTTCCCCTTCTTGCACGGAATACAATCATTAGGAACCGAGAATTTCATTTTTGGAATACCAAGCACAAGATCATTCCTAACAATGTAGTTCATCTTTCTGTAGTTAATGTGAGCTAGCTTCCTGTGCCACAATATTGAATCAGATTCCGACGCCTTGGAGAGTAAACATGTTGGAATTGAATCCGTTGTAGTGGTGACACTCATGTCAAGGACATACGTGTCATTTCTCCTCAGAGCCTTCATGAGAATCCATTCATCAGGAATCACAAAACCCGGTTTTAGAATATAGCATTCATGATCGTTGAAATGGAACGAAAACTTCTTGTCACAGACTTGTGATACGCTTAAAAGATTGTGTTCTAGCTGCTCAACATAATTCGCCTTTTCAAATTTGACTTTGTCATTCTTTAACGTTCCCTGGCCAGTTATGTACCCGCCTTTATTACCCGCAAAAGCGACATAACCACCATCAATTTGTTTTACATCCTCAAGTAATCTAACATTCCCTGTCATATGTCGAGAGCAACCACTATCCACATACCATGTATTGTTGATAGTCCTCCTTGGTTGTCCCGAGTAAGTTTAGTTGGAACGACTTTCACCTCTTCAGGTTCAGTCAAAATGCATCTATCCCGAGTAACATTCTTCACAACCTTTGGTTCATCAATTTTCACTTCCTTCGGAATGCCTTCAACCTTTGAATCATCAAACACTTCATCCTCTGTATCAGAATCATACACCATGTCTTCACCCGTCACTGGATTCACTTTTAATACTGTCTTGGGATCAATTTCCTCTTCATGAATGATTTCAGGCTCAACCACATAATTTGCATTGAACGGTGGAGGAACAAACCCAATACCAGCAACCCTTTTTGTGGGATCATCATTAGCATTGAAATAATCCAAAACTACAGATGAATTCTCAAACTGTTCCAGTTTTCTATGTAATTTTATCACCTCAGATTCTTTTTCAGAAATCTCCTTGTTCTTTTGGGCAACAACTTCATTTCGTTTTTCGATTTTAGCATAAGCCATATCTAGATGATAACCCTGCTCTTTGTATTTTAACCCAAGAGAATTTAAGTCTCTTTTCAAAGACTCAATTCCATCAATGCATAGCTTATCATTATCTTTCAGTTTCTGATTAACTGAATGCATTGACTTCATGTCACAAATCAAGTTTGTGTTATCATCCATGACTTTTTGCAGTTTATCTTTAACAGAAATGCAATTAGAACAGTATATATGACAAACAGAGTCTTTTACCTTAGACGGATCTGACATGTCTGCCATGAATACTTTAGCAATTAGAATATTCTCTGAATCATCACCAACTGAAGCATTTTCTGTAAGAACAATTTCTTTCTTAGCAACCCCTGACGCATTATCAAAATCAATACTTTGCCCTTGTTCTTCCTCATCATCAACGCTTGGAACACTATCACCATCACCATCACACGAATCATCACTAGAACTATCATCATCAGTAGACTCCTCTGGTTTTTCTGAATGAATTTCTGCAACAACAGCCTGACTCACAGCACCCACCAAATCTTCTGAGCAACCAAAGCTGATGATGCAGATGCATGATTTGTATTACCAGAAGGACCATGATTTTGATTACCAGATGAACCATGTGACTGATTCCTATTATGTTGAAAGTTAGATTGCTTCTTTTGAGAATCAAATTCTACCTTTGGCTTCACACACTTCTTAGCAAAGTGACCATACTCTTGGCAGTTGTAACACCTAACTTTGCTCTTATCAAAACCCATACGCGATCTACTATTTGAACCAATATATTTTCTGCCAGTTCTCTTCAAGAAATCTTTAGCTTGTCGCATTAACATGGCCATATTCCATTGGATATTCATTTCTTCCAGATCAACAGGGTCAATCTGTCTGAAATCTTCTTCTATAACCTCAGGATCATGTATTTTACCTCCAATGAAATTTTCATATGATGCCATGAATGAAGAAAACATAGCAAGATAATCATCAGCAACTTTCTGATTCACATGAGATCCAGATGATGTTGAAGCTGTAGTAGCAGAAAATCCAGAATGGCTTGAATGACCAGAATAAATTGGAACTCCAGAACACTGATCATTTGAAGACTCTTGAGCATCACTAGAAAAGAATGCCACTCCAGTACCAGATTTACCAGCAGATTTGGCAAAATACATTGAGGGATCCTGGATAAGCTCCATATTAGTCTCTTTCTTCTTCATATTCATGTCATGTGACTGAATCTTCCCTAGGACTTCTTCAAGAGACATGGTTTTGTACTTAACATTTTCTTTGATCAAAACCGTATACACATCAAACTTTGATGGTAAAGCCTCCAAGAATTTATCATTGATTTCCTCAGTCTTATATACCACAGATGCACTAGCCAGTTCACTAAGAAGATGATAGAATCTTGTAGCAAGATCATCCAAAGATTCATTTTGAAAATGTTTAAAGACTAGGAACTGCTTCTTTAGGAACTCCTTTCTACTCTTCTTCACATCCAAACTCCCTTCACACCTTTTCTGTAATGCTTCCCACAGTTGTTGAGAAGACTTGAACTATTTAAAACTGTGATATATTTCCTTCTGAAGAGACATAGAAATACTAGCCATTGCTTTCTTTTCTCTATCAAATAACAACTTCTCTTCAGTAGTTAATGCTGACACTGGCTTCGGGACATCATCCTTTCCCATCCATGAATAAGTAGGATGCGTATATCCTTCCAAAATCGGAATCCACAAACTAGTATCGGTAAAAGATACAAACTAGTCAAACCGATCTTTCCAATTTGAATAATCAGCTAGATTCAACAACTTCGGAGGTTTTTGAGATGTACCAATCTCATTGTCATAATTGAACATGTTTATGACTTGAACCACATTTGCCATGTTTTTAAAAAAAAAATTCTGAAAAATTTCCAAGTATTGAGCAGTCTTACCCTCAAGAGAACTTAATAAGTTCGCTTCAGTGAGTACCAAGCGAACTTGAGATCAAGCGAACAAGACAAGTTCGCTTAAGGAGGAAATCCAGTAAGTTCGCCTACTTATTAAGTTCGCTTAAAATGTGAGAAGCGAACTTAATAAGTTCGCTTGCTAAGTTCGCCTGCATAGGAACTAGCAAGTTCGCTTAAACTGCTGTAACAAACTCACAGGAATCTTCACCCAAACACGAACCAAGAACTTCAAAAATCTTGATTTCTCAGCGAATTGATGGAATTTAATGAAATTGAACCGTAGGATTATGAATTTTATCAAATAGAACACTTCTATCGGACTAATTTCGTCAAAATCACTTCCAAAAACAAGAATTCAGCAGAGAAACGATCTTCAAGAACTTGAAAAACTCCATTGATGCAGAAACTTCAAAAATGTTGAATTTCTTGTTGAATTGTACACAAAACCGTCACTAATCACCAATAATCGTACTTAATTCACGAGAATAAGCTCTGATACCACTTGTAGGTCAAGGTAACTCAACTACTGATCGGACTCGTGATATGACGTTGCTATAACACGAAGTGCGGAATCCTTCATGTTAACATTTGTATACTAATCGACAATTGAAACAACACGCGTAAATAAACTTCTCAATTATATTCCAATTCACAATGGTTTACAGACTCAATCAGACAATTCTCTCTCGGTTCTCTCTGATCAGTCCTCTGTCTAATGACTCTGTAAACACATATAGAAACTAACCTGATGTAAGCGAACTTATTAAGTTCGCCTAAAACAGACTAAGCGAACTTAACAAGTTCGCCTCAGTTAGACCTAGGCGAACTTATTAAGTTCGCCTCTGATAGACCAGGCGAACTTAACAAGCTCGCCTCTAGGCTCACTAGTAAAACACTTAGTAACTTTAGACATTTACATAACAAAAACATAAAGACATAAAATCTAACTATTACAAGCTTTTGTCATTACAAATCTATGTCCTAAAAATATAAGAAGGATTATAAATTCCTTCATATAGGTTTAGTGTAAATAGCATTCAAACCTTTGACCTTTGAAGGTCTTCCAGAAAGCTTTGTAGCAGCTCTAAGAGATGCTATAAATCTTGACTGGAAACAATCTCTAATAGGGATTGTTCAAACTAGTCTGGCTCATGGACCAGTCTATTTTAATGTTTATCTAAATTTACAATTATCTTTATCAGATATTAATATATCAGACGCTTTAACTTTAAACGATAAAACTCATGGTTATAACTATGCTCCAGGTTCAGAGGTTATCTGTGTCTGTTATAGAATATATTATAAACCTTTATACACTTTAAATCCTCAGTGTAGAATGGTCGATAAACCATTAAATGAAACAATAGTAATAGAAACTAATTTTGGTAAGTCTAATATAACTACTAGAAGAAAGATAAAATGGGAAGAAATTAACTTTCCAGAAAACTGGATTCTTGATAAGGCTACAACATCTCAACAATATGTTGATAATAACCCTTTAGAAATTATACAATCAGAAGAAGGAACTGTCCAAATCCAATTTGAACATATTAGAAATACTCCTTCTATACCCAGATCTCTATCTTCTAGGTCTTTGACCTCTAGACAACATATATCTCCTCTGGGATATACTGTTAGAAGCCCTTCTAGAGCTTCAACATCAAGAGTTAGGGAAACTTTCCCTACAACAGAAACATTTAATAGATTAAGGATAAATCCTGACAATATAGTCCAAGGAGTCCAAGTAGATCCGGAATTAACCGAATCAGAAGTTGAATTTGTTTAATGGATTTTAAAGAAAAAATAAATGTTAATCCAGGATCTCCTATAAGAAAAGAGATCAATAAAGAATTCCAATTACCCAAATGGGAATTGTTTAGAAATTAGTTTTTTAATAATTTTAAAGAAACTGAAACAAATTTCTTTAAAGAAGAATATTATAAATATTTAATTATAAAAAATGAGATTATATCATTTATTCTTTGGTTTATAGAAAAATATATGGGAAGTATTATTTCCGTTATTGAAAGAGAGTTTATTATTAAAGGAGAAAAATTAATTTCTAACGTTTTTCCTTCTACTCAATCTTTTAAAATTGAAAAGGATAATGAAGTAAGATATTATCAAACCTTTCAAAAAATTTTAGAAGGAGATATCTTACCTATCACGATTTCTCATATAAATGATTTAATTAAACAGCAGAATTATACAAATTTATATTTGATAATCCTAGGAGAGCAAATCCAGGATTTGTCTACTAAGATGGATAGGATAATATCCTACTTGAAAGAGAAATATATCTGCTAAGACAGCTTCTCTTCAAGAAAAAATTGCTATGCCAAGTATACAACTTCCTCCAGAAGTCACAAATTTTAAATTAAAATCTAAGGATAATCTAATAGCAACTTTAAATGAGACAATGGACGCTCTAAAGAGTCTTAAAATAAGTACTCTAACAGAATTCTCTGAAAAAATTTCCAAGAGGAAATTAGGGATCAAATTTCCAAACTTTCTAAGTGGGCAGATAAGCCTACTCAAAGAAAATATTATTATCCTAGACCTACCCCACAAGATGTTCTTATAGAAGAACAAGAGTATATAGTAAATAACTCTTATAGTGGGAAAATGATTTATGAATGGAACATAGATGGTTAATCAGAAGGCCAAATATATAATACTGTCCATAGAATGCTTATGTATAGTACAATTTGTAAAAATAATAATAACTCAGTAAAAACCATAGCTAACATGATAGTTTCAGGTTTTACTGGCCAACTTAAAGGTTGGTGGGATAATTAATTATCCCAACCAGACAAGGATAAAATCCTTAATAGCATCAAACAAGAAGAATGTGCTAGTACCAGCAATACCGAAAGTAATGCTGTATATACCCTAATAGTAAATATTATAGAACACGTTACTGGAAGATGGTCTGAAGATTCTGAAAATATTAGAATTCTTCTCCAAAATTTAAGATGTAGAACTCTAACATCCTTTAGATGGTATAAGGATACCTACTTAGGTAGAGTCATGGAACTCCCCGAGGCTAATAGTTCTCATTGGAAATCAAAGTTTATAGACGGTCTTCCTCATTTATTTGCTGAGAGAATAAAAGGCAAATTAAGAGTAAATGGTGTCATAAATTATGACAATTATACTTATGGAAAACTCATAGGCACCTGTGTTCAAGAAGGAATAAGCCTATGCAATGAGATAAAACTTAATCAACAGATTAAGAAGCATTCTTTAAATGAAAGAAAACAATTAGGAGATTTCTGTGGCCAATTTGGTATAGAAAATAAACCTGACAGGTCTATAGAAACTGTAACATCCCAAAAATAAAACGAAAGTTATAAGAACGGAATAAACGAACGAGGCATGACGGGTCGGGTCGGATGGGTCAGCGGGCTATAAATAGCCTATGCCACCCCTTTTCTCTCATTTGCAACTTTTAGAGAGAGAAACCGTAGAGAGAGAAAGTTGGCGGATCGACCCGAGACTTCAGCAAAGTGTTACTCCATAACTCGTGAGAAGAACCTCCGGATCAGAAACTCGATTCAGGTAACAATCCGACCTAAATCTGAGTTTTAGTTCGTTTTTGGGTTTTTCGGGTTTTGGGTGAAAAGGTAAGGTTTGAAAGGATGAAACTGAAAGATAATCATGGATTTAAGTTCCTTAATGGAAAACGAACGTTTTGAATGCAAACAGGTTCGGGATCTTGACATGATCAGACCCGAATGCGAAAGTTAGGGTTTTTCGCGAAGAACAGGTCGTGCGCACTTGCTAAGTGCGCACGGAGCAGGTCCTGCGCACTTGCTAAGTGCACAGGAGGAGGGACCTGCGCACTTGATAAGTGCGCAGGCAGCAGGGTCTGCGCACTTGCCAAGTACCCAGACATCAGAACTGGTTAAGTGAAGTCAGTATGTTAGAATGGTTAAACCGTTAGAGTCGGGATTGGTCTGATGTGTATTTAACTAATCAATTCAGATCGGAAGTGACGTTGTTGGACCTTCGTTTAGGACAACCAATATTAGCGTATCATGTGAGTTCTAGAGCCCTCTTTTAAATGTTTTGTTAAATGTTTTGGGCTGGTGTGCATACTTACGAAATGATGTTTTAACGAAATGATGTTTACGAAAGGAAAGGTTATGAAGTGTTTTTGCCAAAAAGGTTTACGAATGTTTATGAACGGTCTAAATGAGGAAATGTTTAATGAAAAGGGAAAGAGGTAAAGGTTTAAAGAAGTCATTACAAATCTAATATGTCGAATGAATGGAATTGACGAATGAAGTCTGGGAATGTGATTCCCAGCCTTGTGGTAGATTATGGACAGCGAGCCATAGTTACCATAAGAACAACAGGGCAGTGTCTTGGTGGCCTGTCGATGGTTTTGATGTTGTACAACTGGTAAGGGAGTAACGACGGTTACTCGGGTGATGACGATCATCCTAAGTGAATAAGGTAAGGGAAATCAATGACGGCGATACGTAACGGTTGATTCCCAAAGGAAAGATGCGTGTTGGGCAATGACGGCGATACGTAACGGTTGACCCCACGTAGTGAATGGTTGGGTAATGACGGCAATACGTAACGGTTGACCCCACGTAGTGTATGGTTGTGGCAATGACGGCGATACGTAGCGGTTGCCCACAACACCAAAGGTTCCTTCGGGGACACTGTGACGCGTAAAGTAAGATACAAAATTAGATAACGATAATGTATGACTTAAATGAATGTTAAAAGTTTTAACGAACGATCCGTTCAACGGTGTTTATGATAATGATGTTGATGATGATATGGGTACGAAACCTTTTTAAAGATGTTAGATTATTACATGCTTTTGTGAAAGGTTTTACTAAATGAATGAATGATATGCTTTTGGCAAATGTTGATGTTAAAGTTTTTATGAAATGCTAGAACTCTCTAGCGTAGCTGACTTTTTAGTGTGCACATTCAGGTTATGGCAGGTTATGAGGATGTACGGTGATGCTTGGTTAGCGAGAGGAGTTACCCGGCTAACTATGAAGACTGGCATCCCGTTATGTTTTAGTTATGATGTATTTATGTTTTAAACAATGATTACGCTTCCGCATGTATAAACAATGATGACGTTATGTTTAAATGAAATTTTCCACTACGTTATTTTATATTCATGTTTAAGAATTGTTTGTGAATGAGTAAATCCAACAAGTGGGGCCTCCTGGGTTTGGGGCCTTACAAGTTGGTATCAGAGCAATAGTTTGAGAGATTCGGACACTCCCAGTGTCTGAACTTAAACTTTGAATGGGACTGAAAGCGGATGCCAGTACGGGTAACTCGAGCCACAGCATCATGTATGAAGGTAGTATATATTTACATATATAGTATGCCTTAGAAAGGGTTAGGTAAGGACTTGTGTTCTGATGGAATCACAAAGGTGGTCAAATAGAAATCGAAAGGTAGTGTAATGGTTAATTGCAGATGGCCAGTGTATATTAACATCTTACAGTGCTTATTGAATTCTATTTGTTAACTAGCGTGATAACATTGGATTTCTTGTCTTATAGAACGAAATGGCGAGGAGAAGGAACGGAAGGCGTGGTGGACGTACCGATGGTCGTACCGGCGGTCGAATTGGTGGGCGTGGCAGGATTCCTGCGCGCCAAGAGCATAGTGAAGAAGAAAGTGTTCACACTGAACCGGAGGTTAGTGTGCATGGAACTGAGCAGACACAAGTTGCAGAACAACCTTTCACTTTTGAACCAGAAGTGAGAGCAGCCATAGCTCGAGAGTTCTCCGAGTTGATGAAAAATTCTCTGCCAAGTCTGTTGGCTGAAGCATTAAAGAAAGTTAGTGGGGAAGGCGGATCTAGTGCGGCAACTGGTGCCCAGAACAACGAGACCGACAACGCACCGCCTGCTCGCGGGTGCGACTATAAGTCATTTAAGGCATGTGACCCGCCGGTCCTGACTGGGAAGAAGGACGCGGTGGCTACTTTTGATTGGGTGATACGTATGGAAGCCACCATCCGTCTGAGCGAGTGTCGAGCAAATCAAGTAGTGAAGTTTGCTGCTAACTCCTTGAGGGAGGAAGCATCCCACTGGTGGGAAGGTGTACGTCAGGCTAAGGGGGATGAGGTTGTTGACTCGATGATGTGGAATGACTTGAAAACTCTGGTAATCAAGAACTTCTGTCTAAGGAACGAGATTGAGAAGGTAGAGAGGGAATTTCTGGGTTTGAAGGCCGGGAGCATGATGCACCGGCAGTACACAACCCGATTCAATGAACTGGCACGTCTAGTGCCATATCTTGTTACGACGGAGGAAAGAAAAATTTCTTGCTACATTCAAGGGTTGCCGGACCAGGTCCGCACCTATGTTAAGGCAAACGCCCCTACTACCTATGATTCGGTAGTAGAACTGAGCGGCGTGGTATTTGATGATCTGGCGCTGAATGTCGTCGCCATTGAGGAACCAAAGAAGAGACCGAGCTTCTCAAACAAGCGAACTGGTGGAAAGATGTTTGGGGCTCGCGATAAAAGGGCTCGGGTGGATGAGCTGACCGTTTGTAAGAAGTGTGGAAGGGAGCATACAGGTGAATGTAGACTAGGATCTAACTTGTGCTTTAAGTGTGGCAAGACCGGGCACTACTCCCATGAGTGCACACAACACTACAAGTGCTATAACTGTGGGGATGCCGGCCAACCGAAAATGGGCGAATCTGGGAAAGGGAAGAGTGCAGAGAAAAGAGAAGAGAGGCCCCGAGCGAAGACTCGTGCGTACGCGCTGACGCAAGACCAGGCCAGAATGGACCCCGACGTGGCGTCAGGTACGTTCGTCCTTGACAACACTCTTGTTTCTGTGTTATTTGATTCGGGTGCCAGTAAGAGTTTTATATCTGCGACTTTTTGTAAGAGAGTGAAGTACACTGTCAGTAAACTAGAAAGGGCCTTTAGCGTAGAAACCGCTCAGGGTAGAACTGCGAGAGTGACCGAGGTAGTCGACAACTCCACGATAAAAATAGAGGGTCATAGGTTCCCTGCCAGATTGTTTGTTATGGTTTTGGGAGGGTTCGATGTCATGTTAGGTATGGATTGGCTAACTTCCAATGAAGCGCAAATTATATGCAAACGAAAGATAATCCGACTCAAGGCTCCGGATGGTAGCAAAGTCGAGGTTTTTGGAGATCGTGACGTCCCGATGCCAAACGTCATCTCGATGATTAAGGTAACAGATTACTTGAGGTGCGGATGCGAGGCTTATCTGGTGTACGTGATTAACAAGTGTAAGGAAGTTAAGGAACTGGACGATGTACCCGTGGTACGCGAGTACCCCGAGGTGTTTCCAAAGGATTTGCCTGGAATACCACCCGACAGAGAGATTGAATTCCGAATTGACTTAGTACCAGATGCCCAGCCCGTGGCTAAGGCTCCATATCGACTAGCACCAGTGGAAATGAAGGAACTAATGACCCAATTAGACGAACTACTCGAGAAGGGATTTATCCAACCGAGCATCTCGCCTTGGGGTGCTCCGGTGTTGTTCGTAAAGAAGAAAGACGGTTCGATGAGAATGTGTATTGATTATCGCGAGTTGAACAAACGTACTGTGAAGAACAAGTACCCGTTACCAAGGATCGACGACCTGTTCGATCAATTGCAAGGCGCAAGTTGGTTCTCAAAGATCGACCTTCGATCCGGGTACCATCAGTTGTAGGTGAGGGAAGAAGACATACCGAAAACGGCATTTCGCACACGTTATGGACATTTTGAGTTTCGCGTAATGTCTTTTGGATTGACGAACGCCCCTGCAGCGTTCATGGATTTGATGAATAGAGTTTGTCGACCAATGCTGGATCGATCGGTGATCGTGTTCATCGATGATATCCTCATCTACTCCAAGAATGAAGGTGATCACGCGTGTCACTTGAAGGAGGTATTGGAAGCTCTGAAGAAGGAAAAGTTGTATGCTAAGTTCTCCAAATGCGCGTTCTAGCTTAGGGAAGTCCAATTCCTAGGTCACATCATTAACCCGAATGACATTATGGTTGACCCAGCAAAGATAGTAACGGTAAGGGAATGGAATGTTCCTAAGACGCCAACTGAAATCCGCAGTTTCTTGGGATTGGCAGGCTACTATCGGAGATTCATCCAGGATTTCTCGAAAATAGCTTCTCCGTTGACGAAGTTGACTTGGAAGGAGGTAAAGTACGAATGGGGTTCGACCCAGGATGAGGCGTTTAAGAAATTGAAGGAAAAGCTAACTCAAGCTCCAGTCTTGGCCCTTCCCGAGGGCAATGAAGACTTAGTGGTATACTCTGATGCTTCGGGTCAGGGATTGGGATGCGTATTGATGCAACGCGGGAAAGTGATCGCGTACGCGTCATGGCAGTTGAAGGTTCATGAAGCTAATTATCCGACTCATGATTTGGAACTTGCTGCTGTCGTATTTGCATTGAAAATCTGGAGGCACTACCTTTACGGGGTGAAGTTTACTATTTACTCTGACCACAAAAGTTTGAAGTACTTCTTCGAACAAAGAGAGCTTAATATGAGACAGAGACGATGGTTAGAACTCCTAAAAGATTATGACTGTGAAATCATATACCACCCTGGAAAGGCAAATGTGGTGGCTGACGCTCTAAGCCGAAAGGATGTGCCTACTCCTATTAGAGTGAAAGCTTGCTAGTTGGTTGTAACATCGGATGTGATGAGAGAAATTGAAGAGGGTCAAGATGAGGCGCTTAAGGAGGAAAACATGAAGAAGGAAAGGATGGTTGGCCAACAGGACAAGTTGGAATATAACACCCTTGGTGTTAGGACACGTTTTGGACGGATATGGATACCTATGGGTGGCGAACTTAGGACCAAAATCTTGGATGAGGCTCATAAGTCTCGTTACTCTATCCATCCCGGTACCAATAAAATATACCAAGATCTGAGAAAGGAATACTGGAGAAGATGTAGGACCCCGGTTTGTTGGGGTGAGATTGGGCAGAAGGAGTTAGGAAGTCTGGAAGTCGTAAGAGAAACGTCGGAAAGGTTTGATCAAATCAAGGCACGAATGAAGGCCGCACAAGATCGTCAGAAATCCTATGCGGATAAACGACGAAGGCCTATTGAGTTTGATATTGGTGACAGAGTAATGCTGAAAGTGTCACCATGGAAGGGAATCATACGATTCAGAAAGAGAGGAAAGTTAAGTCCGAGGTTTGTCGGACCGTTCAGGATAATGGCACGGGTTGGTGAAGTCGCTTATCGGTTAGAGTTGCCTGATGAGTTAAGTGGGATTCATCCTACCTTCCATGTATCACACTTGCGAAAGTGTTTGGAGGATGAATCGGCTCACGTACCACTTACTGACATCGAGGTCGACAACAGCCTTAATTACATCGAAGAACCCGTGGCCATCCTTGATCGGAAGGAGAAACGTTTACGTAATAAAGTTATCCAATTGGTTAAAGTCCAATGGAAGCATCGAAAGGGATCGGAAGCCACTTGGGAAACGGAGAAGGAAATGAGGGATTCGTACCCTCACCTATTTGACTTATGATAAGGTTTCGGGGACGAAACCTATTGTAAGGGGGGTAGACTTGTAACATCCCAAAAATAAAACGACAGTTATAATAAGGGAATAAACGAACGAGGCATGACGGGTCGGGTCGGATGGGTCAGCGGGCTATAAATAGCCTATGCCACCCCTTTTCTCTCATTTGCAACTTTTAGAGAGAGAAACCGCAGAGAGAGAAAGTTGGCGGATTGACCCGAGACTTCAGCAAAGTGTTACTCCATAACTCGTGAGTTCTAGAGCCCTCTTTTAAATGTTTTGTTAAATGTTTTGGGCTGGTGTACATACTTACGAAATGATGTTTTAACGAAATGATGTTTTAACGAAACGATGTTTACGAAAGGAAAGGTTATGAGGTGTTTTTGTCAAAAAGGTTTACGAATGTTTATGAACGGTCTAAATGAGGAAATGTTTAATGAAAAGGGAAAGAGGTAAAGGTTTAAAGAAGTCATTACAAATCTAATATGTCGAATGAATGGAATTGACGAATGAAGTCTGGGAATGTAATTCCCAGCCTTGTGGTAGATTATGGACAGCGAGCCATAGTTACCATAAGAACAACATGGCAGTGTCTTGGTGGCCTGTCGATGGTTTTGATGTTGTACAATTGGTAAGGGAGTAACGAAGGTTACTCGGGTGATGACGATCATCCTAAGTGAATAAGGTAAGGGAAATCAATGACGGCGATACGTAACAGTTGATTCCCAAAGGAAAGATGCGTGTTAGGCAATAACGGCGATACGTAACGGTTGACCCCACGTAGTGAATGGTTAGGCAATGACGGCGATACGTAACGGTTGACCCCACGTAGTGTATGGTTGTGGCAATGACGGCGATACGTAACGGTTGCCCACAACACCAAAGGTTCCTTCGGGGACACTGTGACGCGTAAAGTAAGATACAGAATTAGATAACGATAATGTATGACTTAAATGAATATTAAAAGTTTTAACGAACGATCCGTTCAACGGTGTTTATGATAATGATGTTGATGTTGATGATTATATGGGTACGAAACCTTTTTAAAGATGTTAGATTATTATATGCTTTTGTGAAAGGTTTTACTAAATGAATGAATGATATGTTTTTGGCAAATGTTGATGTTAAAGTTTTTATGAAATGCTAGAACTCACCAGCGTAGCTGACTTTTTAGTGTGCACATTCAGGTTAAGGCAGGTTATGAGGATGTACGGTGATGCTTGGCTAGCGAGAGGAGTTACCCGGCTGACTATGAAGACTGGCATCCCGTTATGTTTTAGTTATGATGTATTTATGTTTTAAACAATGATTACGCTTCCGCATGTATGAACAATGATGACGTTATGTTTAAATGAAATTTTTCGCTGCGTTATTTGATATTCATGTTTAAGAACTGTTTGTGAATGAGTAAATCTAACAAGTGAGCCCTCTCGGGTTTAGGGCCTTATAGAAACCAGGAAAGAAAATTCTTCCCCTAAGAAGCATTACAAGAGGAAGAAATATAGGAAAGAAGAAAAACCTTATAAAAGAAAAAAATATAAGGAAAGAAAAGAATTTCCTAATAATTTTAAAAAGATTATAAAGTGCAGAAAATGTGGCAAATTAGGCCACAAGGCAAAAACTTGTTGGGTTCGAAAGAAACTTAACAAAATTGAAGATAGAGAATTAAGAGATAAGATTAATGAAGTCTTATTACATGACAGTTTTGAAGAAACTGAATCTGAGAAATCTTCTTCCGAAGAAGAAAAATTAAATGTTTTAAAATATGAAAGTTTTGATTCCTCTGAATCAGAGGAAGATCATTGTCCAGCAAGCTGTAAAAAAGATTGCTGCAAAAACTCTTCTGAAATGCCAGAAGAAGAAATTTATCAAATTATTTCTCAATTCCAAAATATGGAAATTAATGTTTTAAGCAACAAGATTTTAGATCTTTTAAAAGTTATAACTGATCCTCAAATAAAAGAAAAATTAATTTCTGAATACCTAATTCAACAAAGAAATGAGGAAACTTCTTCCTCAAATAATCCTTAACCGGATTTAAAACCTTTTTCTCTAATTGAATTAAAAAGACAACTAGCTTATAGAAATCAAACTTCTAGACCTGTTAATATACATGATTTAAAATTTGAAATTGATAACCTAAAAGTGGATATAAAAATTCTTCAAAAGAATAATAGGAATCTAGAAGAAAGAATTTTTAAACTTGAGATTCCTCAAAATAAAACCTCCGAAGAAATCCCTCAAGGAGGATTTTTAGAAAGTATTGTAGATATTATAACTACACAAAAATGGAATATTAAAATAAAACTTCTCATAGAAGATAGTTTTTTCATAAAAAAAAAGTATAGAATTGAAAATGTTTTCAAATAGAATTTAGACAGGTTAAGAAAAGAGTAGAATTATAAGGTGGTGGTTGAATTCTGGGACCTTGTAGCCGCTAATGCCAAAATGGGCGCAAAGACTTTTTATGGTCAGACCTTCACTAACCTCATCTTAAAATGATACCCTGTACTTGTAAAATATCCTATGGTCTAAAAGTTTTAAATATTTTTAATCTTATACTATAACTATAAATTTTAATTTAAGTACTATAACTATAAATTTTAATTTAAGATTTATTTAATTTAAGTTTTGAAGATCTTGTAAAATGGTATCAGAGCCAAGTGCTCTTAAAATAAAAAGTTTGTTCAAGTTTGACTGTGCAGATCAACACTTACTTGTATTCATTCAAAATGAATATTCTGAAGAGCAACGATACTATTAAAAACAGTATTGAAGAGGAATATGGAATTCCTCATAATCTTGATTTATTAAATAAATAAACTATTTCAAAGATGGAACATAAACTAATTTATAAATTATGAACTTTTGAAAAATTGGGATTAAAACAAGTTGTAAAAACAACTGAAGAAATATTTTCTTTAAATAAAGAAGACATGATAATTAAACTATTGTCAAATAAAGACTTAAATAAATATAAGAAGGATTATAAAGTTCTTCATATAGGTTTAGTGCAAATAGCATTCAAACCTTTGACCTTAGAAGGTCTTCTAGAAAGCTTTGTAGCAGCTCTAAGAGATGCTAGAAATCTTGACTGGAAACAATCTCTAATAGGGATTATTCAAACTAGTCTGGCTCATGGACCAGTCTATTTTAATGTTTATCCAAATTTACAATTATCTTTATCAGATATTAATATATCAGACGCTTTAACTTTAAACGATAAAACTCATGGTTATAACTATGCTCCAGGTTCAGAGGTTATCTGTATCTGTTATAGAATATATTATAAACCTTTATACACTTTAAATCCTCAGTGTAGAATGGTCGATAAACCATTAAATGAAACAATAGTAATAGAAACTAATTTTGGTAAGTCTAATATAACTACTAGAAGAAAGATAAAATGAGAAGAAATTAACTTTCCAGAAAACTGGATCCTTGATAAGGCTACAACATCTCAACAATATGTTGATAATAACCCTTTAGAAATTATACAATCAGAAGAAGGAGCTGTCCAAATCCAATTTGAACATATTAGAAATACTCCTTCTATACCTAGATCTCTATCTTCTAGGTCTTTGACCTCTACACAACATATATCTCCTCTGGGATATACTGTTAGAAGCCCTTCTAGAGCTTCAACATCAAGAGTTAGGGAAACTTTCCCTGCAACAGAAACATTTAATAGATTAAGGATAAATGCTGACAATATAGTCCAAGGAGTCCAAGTAGATCCAGAATTAACCGAATCAGAAGTTGAATTTGTTTAATGGATTTTAAAGAAAAAATAAATTTTAATCCAGGATCTCTTATAAGAAAAGAGATCAATAAAGAATTCCAATTACCCAAATGGGAATTGTTTAGAATTTGGTTTTTTAATAATTTTAAAGAAACTGAACCAAATTTCTTTAAAGAAAAATATTATAAATAATTAATTATAAAAAATGAGATTATTACATGCTTTTGTGAAAGGTTTTACTAAATGAATGAATGATATGTTTTTGGCAAATGTTGATGTTAAAGTTTTTATGAAATGTTAGAACTCACCAGCGTAGCTGACTTTTTAGTGTGCACATTCAGGTTAAGGCAGGTTATGAGGATGTACGGTGATGCTTGGCTAGCGAGAGGAGTTACCCGGCTGACTATGAAGACTGGCATCCCGTTATGTTTTAGTTATGATGTATTTATGTTTTAAACAATGATTACGCTTCCGCATGTATGAACAATGATGACGTTATGTTTAAATGAAATTTTTCGCTGCGTTATTTGATATTCATGTTTAAGAACTGTTTGTGAATGAGTAAATCTAACAAGTGAGCCCTCTCGGGTTTAGGGCCTTATAGAAACCAGGAAAGAAAATTCTTCCCCTAAGAAGCGTTACAAGAGGAAGAAATATAGGAAAGAAGAAAAACCTTATAAAAGAAAAAAATATAAGGAAAGAAAAGAATTTCCTAATAATTTTAAAAAGATTATAAAGTGCAGAAAATGTGGCAAATTAGGCCACAAGGCAAAAACTTGTTGGGTTCGAAAGAAACTTAACAAAATTGAAGATAGAGAATTAAGAGATAAGATTAATGAAGTCTTATTACATGACAGTTTTGAAGAAACTGAATCTGAGAAATCTTCTTCCGAAGAAGAAAAATTAAATGTTTTAAAATATGAAAGTTTTGATTCCTCTGAATCAGAGGAAGATCATTGTCCAGCAAGCTGTAAAAAAGATTGCTGCAAAAACTCTTCTGAAATGCCAGAAGAAGAAATTTATCAAATTATTTCTCAATTCCAAAATATGGAAATTAATGTTTTAAGCAACAAGATTTTAGATCTTTTAAAAGTTATAACTGATCCTCAAATAAAAGAAAAATTAATTTCTGAATACCTAATTCAACAAAGAAATGAGGAAACTTCTTCCTCAAATAATCCTCAACCGGATTTAAAACCTTTTTCTCTAATTGAATTAAAAAGACAACTAGCTTATAGAAATCAAACTTCTAGACCTGTTAATATACATGATTTAAAATTTGAAATTGATAACCTAAAAGTGGATATAAAAATTCTTCAAAAGAATAATAGGAATCTAGAAGAAAGAATTTTTAAACTTGAGATTCCTCAAAATAAAACCTCCGAAGAAATCCCTCAAGGAGGATTTTTAGAAAGTATTGTAGATATTATAACTACACAAAAATGGAATATTAAAATAAAACTTCTCATAGAAGATAGTTTTTTCATAAAAAAACTAAAAAAAAAAGTATAAAATTGAAAATGTTTTCAAATAGAATTTAGACAGGTTAAGAACAGAGTAGAATTATAAGGTGGTGGTTGAATTCTGGGGACCTTGTAGCCGCTAATGCCAAAATGGGCGCAAAGACTTTTTATGGTCTGACCTTCACTAACCCCATCTTAAAATGATACCCTGTACTTGTAAAATATCCTATGGTCTAAAAGTTTTAAATATTTTTAATCTTATACTATAACTATAAATTTTAATTTAAGTACTATAACTATAAATTTTAATTTAAGATTTATTTAATTTAAGTTTTGTAAAGATCTTGTAAAATGGTATCAGAGCCAAGTGCTCTTAAAATAAAAAGTTTGTTCAAGTTTGACTGTGCAGATCAACACTTACTTGTATTCATTCAAAATGAATATTCTGAAGAGCAACGATACTATTAAAAACAGTATTGAAGAGGAATATGAAATTCCTCATAATCTTGATTTATTAAATAAATGAACTATTCCAAAGATGAAACATAAACTAATTTATAAATTAGGAACTTTTGAAAAATTGGGATTAAAACAAGTTGTAAAAACAACTGAAGAAACATTTTCTTTAAGTAAAGAAGACATGATAATTAAACTATTGTCAAATAAAGACTTAAATAAATATAAGAAGGATTATAAATTTCTTCATATAGGTTTAGTGCAAATAGCATTCAAACATTTGACCTTAGAAGGTCTTCTAGAAAGCTTTGTAGCAGCTCTAAGAGATGCTAGAAATCTTGACTAGAAACAATATCTAATAGGGATTATTCAAACTAGTCTGGCTCATGGACCAGTCTATTTTAATGTTTATCCAAATTTACAATTATCTTTATCAGATATTAATATATCAGACGCTTTAACTTTAAACGATAAAACTCATGGTTATAACTATGCTCCAGGTTCAGAGGTTATCTGTATCTGTTATAGAATATATTATAAACCTTTATACACTTTAAATCCTCAGTGTAGAATGGTCGATAAACCATTAAATGAAACAATAGTAATAGAAACTAATTTTGGTAACTCTAATATAACTACTAGAAGAAAGATAAAATGGGAAGAAATTAACTTTCCGAAAAACTGGATCCTTGATAAGGCTACAACATCTCAACAATATGTTGATAATAACCCTTTAGAAATTATACAATCAGAAGAAGGAACTGTCCAAATCCAATTTGAACATATTAGAAATACTCCTTCTATACCCAGATCTCTATCTTCTAGGTCTTTGACCTCTAGACAACATATATCTCCTCTGGGATATACTGTTAGAAGCCCTTCTAGAGCTTCAACATCAAGAGTTAGGGAAACTTTCCCTGTAACAGAAACATTTAATAGATTAAGGATAAATCCTGACAATATAGTCCAAGGAGTCCAAGTAGATCCAGAATTAACCAAATCAGAAGTTGAATTTGTTTAATGGATTTTAAAAAAAAAAAAAATTTTAATCCAGGATCTCTTATAAGAAAAGAGATCAATAAAGAATTCCAATTACCCAAATGGGAATTGTTTAGAAATTGGTTTTTTAATAATTTTAAAGAAACTGAAACAAATTTCTTTAAAGAAGAATATTATAAATATTTAATTATAAAAAATGAGATTATTACATGCTTTTGTGAAAGGTTTTACTAAATGAATGAATGATATGTTTTTGGCAAATGTTGATGTTAAAGTTTTTATGAAATGTTAGAACTCACTAGCGTAGCTGACTTTTTAGTGTGCACATTCAGGTTAAGGCAGGTTATGAGGATGTACGGTGATGCTTGGCTAGCGAGAGGAGTTACCCGGCTAACTATGAAGACTGGCATCATGTTATGTTTTAGTTATGATGTATTTATGTTTTAAACAATGATTACGCTTCTGCATGTATGAACAATGATGACGTTATGTTTAAATGAAATTTTCCGCTGCGTTATTTGATATTCATGTTTAAGAACTGTTTGTGAATGAGTAAATCTAACAAGTGAGGCCTCTTGGGTTTGGGGCCTTATAGAAACCAGGAAAGAAAATTCTTCCCCTAAGAAGCATTACAAGAGGAAGAAATATAGGAAAGAAGAAAAACCTTATAAAAGAAAAAAATATAAGGAAAGAAAAGAATTTCCTAATGATTTTAAAAAGATTATAAAGTGCAGAAAATGTGGCAAATTAGGCCGCAAGGCAAAAACTTGTTGGGTTCGAAAGAAACTTAACAAAATTGAAGATAGAGAATTAAGAGATAAGATTAATGAAGTCTTATTACATGACAGTTTTGAAGAAACTGAATCTGAGAAATCTTCTTCTGAAGAAGAAAAATTAAATGTTTTAAAATATGAAAGTTTTGATTCCTCTGAATCAGAGGAAGATCATTGTCCAGCAAGCTATAAAAAAGATTGCTGCAAAAACTCTTCTGAAATGCCAGAAGAAGAACTTTATCAAATTATTTCTCAATTCCAAAATATGAAAATTAATGTTTTAAGCAACGAGATTTTAGATCTTTTAAAAGTTATAACTGATCCTCAAATAAAAGAAAAATTAATTTCTGAATACCTAAATCAACAAAGAAATGAGGAAACTTCTTCCTCAAATAATCTTCAACCGGATTTAAAACCTTTTTCTCTAATTGAATTAAAAAGGCAACTAGCTTATAGAAATCAAACTTCTAGACCTGTTAATATACAGGATTTAAAATTTGAATTTGATAACCTAAAAGTGGATATCAAAATTCTTCAAAAGAATAATAGGAATCTAGAAGAAAGAATTTTTAAACTTGAGATTCCTCAAAATAAAACCTCTGAATAAATCCCTCAAGGAGGATTTTTAGAAAGTATTGTAGATATTATAACTACACAAAAATGGAATATTAAAATAAAACTTCTCATAGAAGATAGTTTTTTCATAACTGTTACAGTATTAGTTGATAGTGGTGCTGATCTAAACTGTATCCAGGAAGGAATTATTCCAATTCGATACTTTCATAAAGCCTCCCATAACTTAAGTTCTGCGGGAGGAGAAAAATTAAAAATTGAATATAAAATACCACAGGCTTATATTTGTCATAATGAAACCTGTATTCCTACTAATTTTATTCTAGTAAAAAATCTTACTAGTCAAGTTATACTTGGAACTCCTTTTCTAAATAAAATATTTCCTTTAAAAATATTGATAATAAAGGGATAACTGGGATTTTTCAAAATAAAGAAATATATTTTCCATTTATTACAAATCCTTTTTCTAAGACTTTGAATAATATAAAAGAATCTCTTTTACAAGCAAAAATAAATCAAAATGATTTTTACAAAAAGAAATATTTTCTTTAAATATCCAGGACAGGATAAATAATCCTAAACTCCAGGATAAGATTAAAATGATTAATAATCAGTTCACATTACAAATTTGTAATGATCACCCAAACGCTTTTTGGGATAGAAAGAAACATATTGTTTCTCTTCCCTATGAAGATGATTTTAATGATAGTAAAATCACTACTAAGGCCAGACCTTGTTAGATGAATTCCGAATATATGGAATTATGCAAACAAGAGATCAAATCTCTTCTTGACAAGAACTTAATCAGGAGATCAAAATCCCCTTGGTCTTGTACTGCTTTTTGTGTTAATAAACATTCTGAGAAAGAAAGAAGTATTCCTAGATTAGTTATAAACTACAAACCTCTAAATAAAAATTTAAAATGGATTAGGTATCCTATACCTAATAAAAAAAATTTACTAGATAAATTGTATAATGCCATAATATTTTCAAAATTTGACTTAAAATCTGGATACTGGCAAATCTAGATACTGGCAAATCTAGATAAATGAAAAAGATAGGTATAAAACTGCTTTTGCAGTACCCATGGGCCATTATGAATGGAACGTTATGCCTTTTGGGTTGAAAAATGCCCCGTCAGAATTCCAAAATATTATGAATGATATCTTTATTCCTTTTAGCGACTTCATAATAGTCTACATAGATGATATCCTTGTATTTTCTAGAGATATTGAAACTCATTTTAAACATCTTGACATATTCAAGAATATAATTATAAAAAACGGTTTAGTCATTTCCAGACTAAAAATGATGCTTTTCCAAACTAAAATAATATTTTTGGGTCATAATATTGAAATAGGAAATATTATTCCTATCAACAGAAGTATTGAATTTGGGTCAAAATTTCCAGATAAAACTCAACTTCAAAGATTTTTGGAAAGTCTAAATTATATTCTTCCCTATTACAAAACTTAGCAGAGGATACTGCCATATTATATGACAGATTAAAAAAGAATCCTCAGCCGTGGTGTGAAAACCATACTAAGACCATTCAAAAGATTAAGCAAAAAGTCCAAAATCTTCCTTGCTTAATGATAACAAACCAAGATTGTGGAAAGATTATTGAAACAGATGCCTCTGATATAGGCTATGGAGGAATCTTAAAACAAATTTCTCCATTAAACAAACAAGAAAGTCTAGTACGATTCCATTCAGGAAAATGGAATAATAGCTAGAAAACTATGCTACTATTGCAAAAGAAATTCTAGCAATAGTAAAATGTGTTTTAAAATTTCAAGATGATTTATATAATCAAAAATTTATTATAAAAACAGATTGCCAAGCGGCTAAATTTATGTTTGCTAAAGACTTCAAACATGATGTTTCAAAACAAACGTTTGCTAGATGGCAGTCTCATTTAGCTCCTTTTGATTTTGAAATTATTTATAAAAAGGGTAGTGACAATAGTCTCCCTGATTTTCTTACTAGAGAATACTTAAATTAATGGCTCATTCAAAAGGACCATTAAAGAAGGCTCTTCTTGAAATTCAAGAAGAAATTGAAACCCGTACTCTTCAGCTTATACGAGAAGAAGAGCATTTAAATAGAATCCATGAGAATTACTCATATTTGACTTCTAAAACCAAGAATAGGGTTATTCATAATGCTAAAATAAGAATTTCTTATTTCAAAGAAGCAATTTGTTCTTTAAATCAGAAAAAGATAATATTATCATGTAGATGACTTTTTCAGATATGATTCCTTGGGAGCAAGGAAAAAGAGGCAGAGGAAGATCTTCTTCTCACAGAGGTAGAGGAGGATACAATCCTCATCCAAGAGTTATATCCCAAATTGGAAGTCAAAGGCTCATAGCCGAAAACATAGCTTCATCATCGGGATCATTTTCAAAGCCCGATAATATCCTTTATAAGGAATTCTTGGCATATAAAGCCTCAAAAGAATAATCTAATAAAGATTCGGGATCATCAGCATCATATGCTAGAACTGTTTCTAATGAAGCAGAAGATGATATCACGAACTGGGCTCAAAGTCCACATAAAGAAGTCATACTTCTTCTAGAAAATAAGGACATAAAATGGAAAGATAATCCATGGCTGTTAATAAACAGATACATGGACACAGGGTTTTACCCTATGGAGGCTTATAAGCCCAGATACTTCTATGAGCAAATTCTTAAAAAAGAGAATTGCGAAATAGAACACTATCATACTGGTCAACCTGATGTTTATAACTTCAGTAAAATAGTGATGAAGCAGATTATATCTGTAGAAACATGGGGAACTTCTCCATTAAAAGAAAGGGAGCTTATACATCCCTAAACCAAAGCCCCAATTCGTTATAACTATTGGGACTATAAAAATGCTTTTTATAAAACATTTTTATATGAGAACCCGAAACAAAAGCATTCGTGGTTTATAAAAATATGTTCTCATGTTTACGGACAGGAAATTCCAGTCTGGTTTTATAAATGGTGGCAATCATTTAGCCCTTCAGTGAAAATTCTCCCTGGTTTATTTAAGACCCTTTATACTCAATGGGTGGAAGTCTCTCCAGTTCTAATAGAGGCTCAGCAGGATGATAATTTTATCAAGAATATGCCTGCTTCACATTTTTATATTGAATTTAGTATCCCATGGATATGGAAATGGTCTCCAGAGGTCGATTATGATGACCAAAATATTCTTTGCATTCAAAGAACCTTTTTCACAAAATTCTGGAAAAAGATGACCCTAAAAAACATTGATGGTGTCATAGAAAGTTTCGATACTATCGAAAAAATAAAAAAGACTATTGCTGACTATATGAATCAACAAAACAGCAATCCTCATAAGGAAGCTCCTAGTCCCTTCAGACACATTGTCAGAATAATCCAAACTCTTAAAGGTACTGATAATATCAGCAATAAAGAAATCATAGATTTCTATCTTTCAGAAATGAAGAAAGATATGATGAAGAATCTTAGAAAAGAAGAAAGAAAAGAAGGAGCATCTCCTTCAACAATGTCTACATCTTCCCAAACTGAAGAAGACGAAGACTCAATCCTTCAAGAAGGACAGGATACTGATCCTATAGATGAAGATTATATCAACAATGTCCTTGTAGAATACAAGAAAGCTTTCATCCCAGAAGAATCTTCAGGGAAGCTCAAAGGCAAGGGACCACAATAGGCCCCAGATCACGTTCTTACAAAAGCAGACTCCAATAATAGGTGGAGTAGTCGACAAAATCATGCATCCTGGCATAATAATGGCCAGACACTATTTACTTTTAGAAAAGCTAGCAAAATAATTGCTATATTACTGTTCTCTTTTTGACAAATTTGTCATGTAGGACCCATGAAGGGACCATTGTATGTTTATCTTTTCTTTTTCCCCGCCTATATAAGGGGACTCTTTCGTATTGTAAAAAACACCCCGGAGAACATCTCCACTACTCTCTCTCTCTCTTGTACACATTTCTTAAATAATATTTGAAGTTTGAAGTTAGAAGAATGGTGAAACGCCCCATAATTACTGGTAAAAATTTTAAATTTATTTAATTTCTTATTTTATGATTGCCTCTTTTAGAGGCTAAGTCTTTAAGTGTTGATATATTCAAATAAAAAGTAAGTTTTCGTTAAAAAATCTAAGAAATGACCAAAACGCTTAGAAACGATATCAAACGAACTCCGATTGAGCTCATTTCAGCGGCGTTGGAACCGTCTCGTCGAACTCTACCATCTTAGATTTTAGGGTTTAACTTTTAAGGTTTAGATTTTACGTTTGAATTTTATAGTTTTAGCCTTATGGTTTAGCCTTAGGATTTAGCTTTTAGGGTTTAGATTTTATGGTTTAGGGTTTTTTGGGGGGTGGGGATGAGGGGTTTAGGTTTTTGGGGGTGGGTGGGGGGTTTAGGTTTTGGGGGGGTGGGGTGGTGGTTTTAGGCTTTTTGGGGTAGGGTCGGAGGAGGGGTTTAGGTTTTTGGGGGTGCGATTGGAGAGGGGTTTAGGTTTTTCGGTCCGGATTAGAGTTCGATTAGACGGTTCCAACGCCGCTGGAATGAGCTCAATCGTAGTTCGTTTGACCCACTTATTAGCGTTTTTCTTAGCGAAAAACCACTTTTTAGTGGAACCTTCTCCTATATATAATAATAATTTTTACTACATATTTTTGAAAATTTCAAACTAAAAACATATATTCTTGCACCTTTAAAGAAGTTAACATTCTGATACCAAATAATAAATATTTTATCAAAATCTTTTCTCTACAGTCTACATCTAAATCTCACAAAAAGATTTGTATATATAAATAAAAAGTTAATATTACTATTTTTAATATATTTAGATAAAAAGATAATTAAATTAAATATTTTTTTATTGAAATTTGTATATCTATATTAAAATTTAACTAGTTATGATGTTATACTGCTCTTAAATCTGATCCGACTAGTGATCATACTTTTAAATTTCATTCCATTCACCATCTTTAAATTTCATTCATTCCATTCACCATCTTTAAATTTCACTCTAATTATCATATTTTTACTTCTGAAATATGGGTGGACGGTATCCATTTTCGATTGAACCTGTCGCCCAGCAAACTCTCAGCCTCCGGTAGAACCTGTACAGCCTGCAAACTTTTCTCCTCCGGCTGATGAACCCTTGACATGGACGAATGAAGAGTGTAACTGGGCATTCAAACATGTCTTTAGCCAACTACTAATTAGGGACGAGCACAAGACCAAAACGTGTAGGCTGACGCATAAAATGATCACCGATCTATTCTGAACGAAGTTAAAGCAAACTTGGAATGTTTTGAGTGAACTTTCGGTTGTGCGCAAACTTGGGCAAGTACTTCATGTTCTCGCTAGAGAACATTAGCGAGAACTTGTATCGGGAACTAGCAGTTGTAACCGTGTAACAAGTGTTTATTCAATAGAAAGAAATCGTTTGAAAGTGATTACTACTCAATACGTTGTTGAGTCTGTTAATATTGAAGATCATAGTAAAGATTGGACAATCAATTGGTATCATAACTATAAACGCTCATTCGGTGAAATTTGCTACGGATTCAAGGAATTTAAGGTATGAAAGTTTTTATTTTTATGTTATTTAGACTGATTTTCTTCGTTTTAGGCAGTATTGATTATTTTGGATAAAAAAGAGTCGACTTTTTGAAGAAACAAAGGTTTTTACTCAACATCTTAAGTCGTTAGGTTGTTTGATCGATTTGGAGACTTTTTCGGATTGATTGAGTTTTTTTTTATCTAAAAGAAAGTTCTCGTTTTGTAAACACTTTCTGCGCAACTTACAGATCTCGGTATAGTTCTCGCTGAAGTTCTCTGCCAAGGTTCTCGTTATTCGCTCATGCGAGAACATGAGGTTTTCAGTAAAGCTCTCGACCAAGTTTACGTTAAAGTTTTCAGTGAAGTTCTCAGCTAGAGTTCTTGTCGTTTGATATCCTGTGAAAACTTGAAGTATTAGGTAAAAAATTTCACATGAGAACTTGCTCTCTAGTGCATACTTTTGTTTGCGTAAACTTGAAATTCAATGAGTACTTTTGCTATTTTCAGGATGTCTACTCAAACCCTGTCAAACTTCATTGCGGTTCTTAGTATGGATAGTGAAATTGGTATTGGGAATAAGCCTCCTAGACTTGTGAATGCTGACGATTTCTCCAACTAGAGATTTAGATACAGGTCATTTGCTTTATACAATGACCCAGCAATGTGAAAATCTATTACAAAGGATCTTCATGCGCCAATGGTTGAAAATGGGAATTGTGAGTTTGTTCCCAAAGACCATGATTTGTGTGTGGAAGAAGAGATCAAGCAAATGGAAAGGGATGAGAAAGCATATGATGCATTGACTATGGCATTGTCTACTGAGATTTCTCAAGGTTTTAAGGAGTACACTACTACTAAATGTCTCTGGTATGCATTGTGATATGTTGTGTGATAAGTAGTAAATATTATATAATAATATTTAGAGATTATGGTTTCACAAGATTAGGTTTTAAATTTATAAAATGATAATTACTTCAACTTAAAGCACATACAATAGGAAAATGTACCTATCACAGCGTAATATAGTTTAGGTAAAAATCAAGTATCGAACCAATGCACACGGTCGAGTTCCAGTACTATACTTTTGTTATCGTTTAGCCGGTTTAACTAATGAGTGAGTTTTGTGTGCTTGTGAAGCAGAAAAGTAAATGACATATAAAAGAAAATGATGGTAGAGTAAATAACAGAAAGGTAAAAATGTGCGTGATGAGTGTAACAGAAATGTAACTAGCAGAATAATAAACGTTAGAAAAGAAAATATCTCGAAAATGATCAGGTCCGGAAGAGTATTGCTTTGGGCTTCGAATCTGCTTGGTACGTGATAATGTTAAGTTGACTCATCTGGTGGTATGACTACTACAAACATGTGAATGGTACACCGCTAGAGTCTAATTCTCACAATATTTGATTCACGAATTATAATCTTTAATAATAAAATGGTAATCATTCCCGTTAGGGACAACGTTACCCTCAACCATTTGAGTGTTATCTCTAGGCTGGTTTAGAACATCGAACATAAATGCTTAATTATTATTGTTAAATAGGTGATTATACTTTTCTCTCCGAGAGGTGGTGTAACAATGAGACCATGTATAAAGACGTATATTTCCTAACACGAGTTCACCAATTTTTGTCGCATAATAAGTTCGTATAAAGATGTACGAACTTACAAGTATTGACCCAACCTTGGCTTATCAATCTCTAATTGCATAAAGGCGTACAAGTTTCAAAAGAAGTTTGATTAAAAATATTTTACAGTCGTACACTTTAGAATCAAGAACACTCATAATTATAAAGACGATTTAGACAACAATAAAAAGCCCACCAAATGGTGGTTTTAAGAGCGAATAATTAAAGACATAAACATACCCCTAAATTAATACGTTAAACATTAACATGCACCAAACTTCATCTTCACCCTAGCAATACAAAGAGTTTAGCCACAAATGGCCATACTGACTAGCGTAACACTGAGTTTCGTAGGCTACCCTATTACGGAACAAAGAGGAGGAGACTCTCTATTCTCTACTCTACTCTAACGAAGAGATTCTCTCTTTCTCTCTGGATAGTGTGTTGCTTGTTCTTGAGGTGTGTGGAATGAATAACCCAAGCCTCGTATTTATAGGCCTCAGAATGAGCAATGCACGGTCGGGCATTGGATTGCACGGGGGTGCAAACACCTAGGGAATCATAGGGTACGATTGGTAGTGTACTGGGAGCCGTGGGGAGCAAGAAATGTAGATGCACGCCCGTGCATTGTGATGCAAGGCTGTGCATCCCTCTGCCTGCTTTCGTCTTTTAGTTGCTGGTTGACTCTTATAGACTAATTTTGACTTCTTCAGGGTCAAAGCTCGGGAATGATCCTTCTAAGCATAATAACAACAATGAGTAATCACTTACTAAAATCTTCAAACATACAACTATGTATAGTAAAAAGATTTCGATAGAAATCTTCGTCCGAAAACATTTTCCACCGAAACACATTTCGACCGACAACTCTAAACTTGTACATTTTGAGCTAAACTTGATTTCTATGGACTACTAGGTTCCAACAATTATCATTTTTTAAATTTAAAAACTGATCTCGTGAAACAATTTCTAAAACAAATATATATATTTTAATTATAATTTTAACAATCACGCATCAAGCTACACGATCTGTACGGATTCAACAAGTGAAAACTATCAATTCTAGCTAAAGTCGCCTATAGGGTCACCCAACAGTGTCGCTTGTGACAGTGTCGCCAATGACAGTGTCATCTACACAATGTCACCATAACTTTGATTATGGACTTAACGTCGTCCCATTAGTGCCGGCAATCATTAGTGACGTCATTAATTAGCGACGTCACTGCCTCGATTACCGTCGTCTTCTCCGCATGATCCGTGTCTAGTGTCGCCTCAAGAAATCGTCTCGCCAATTGAAGATCATGTGTTTCCGACTCTGTTTAGACCTGACTCAAATCTGTAACCTTTTAAGTCCAAATTGTAGAAGCATGTTTTGTAACTATAGATTAAATTCTATGTATCGGTGTACGTGGCTAGTACGCAGGAGGGTGTTCCTGAGTACTTAGCCCGCACACCAGTTTGGTCCTGCGTACTTAGTAAGTACGCAAGGCTTTTGCCTTGCGTACTTGTCAAATACGCATGACCAAACCATGCGTACTTAGTAAGTACGCAAGGCTTTTGCCTTGCGTACTTATCAAGTACGTAGGAAGTGTTCCTGCCCCTATAAATAGAAGACTTGTCTTCATTTGTAGGTGGAACTCTGGAACTAGGTTTATCCGGGTCGGGAAGAGCTCTCCCGACCCCTGGACCGTGAGCTTAGATGAGAGATGTGTGTTCCTTCGGTATGTAGTCTGTAATATGGGATGACTTCTTTGTTATGGATTACGTTTCGTTTCATCGTCTTTTGTCTTTGTTCGTGTTTCTCTGTCTAGTCTCTTTGTTCCCACACAAATCGCAGAACAGATCGTGTCATTATCCGCTGCGCGACAAGGCTCCCGGGACCTTACAAGTGGTATCAGAGCCTTGGTGTTCGTTGATTTGTGTTCCAGTTTCGATTTTTTAGGGTTTTGAGCAAAACGAGTTCGTAACCTAAAATCCTTAAAATCGAGTTTGTTATCACTTCATTTGGTGTTTGGAAGGCTAAGGGTTTGTTAGATGATGTTTTCGAAGCTTTTGGAAGCATTAATTTCTCAGATCCGTCACTTTTCGAGCATTCTCCTCAAGATCCGTCAAGAACACTGCTGTACTGAACAAGTACGCAGAATCACCTTTTCTGCGTATTTGCTAAGTACGCATGGGTTATCCCTGCGTACTTAGTAAGTACGCATGAGAAGTGACCTGCGTACTTAGCTAAGTACGCAAGAGCATTTCTCTGCACGCATGAGTACTTGGCTTTGCGAACTTACTAAATACGCAGCAACACCCTACATATGCGTATTTACTAAGTACGCATGGACTAGCATCTAGGATTCAAAAAAAAAAAAAAAAAAAAAAAAAAAATTTGGCGGGAAAACCTTCCTTGTCCAAAATTTTGTGTGTTTATTTGTACGCGTGTTTCGGCCCATTCTTAAGAAGATAGTAATTTTGGTTTTTTCGGACCAGAATTTGTATACGATGTGGCTTGGCGAAACACGAACGAGATTTTTGTTGGATGATACCACTTGTCATACATTGTTTAAGGGTCCATACCTGAAAATGTAGGCTACGAGTATCCGGGATACTTATTTAATAGGGTATGAATGCTGAACTAATGGGAGCAATTGGGTCGTCATCGGCTAAAGGTCTCGTTCTATTTGTGAAGATGTGGCTGCTTTGGGTCTTTCGGAAAAAGAATCATCTTGTTTAGGTATTCAAACCTGAATATGTAGGCTATGAGTGTCCTCGGATACTTCTTTAATAGGGGATGAATACTGGAACAACTTGAACCTAAGGATTTGCTGTTTTGGATCTTTGCAAAGGAGTAAAGAATAAAATCATGGAGTTGGCTAGTTGTGCTTTTTGAGGATTTGAGTGAAGTGGTGATGAAGCTGGTCATAGTTTACAGAGAAATGAGGGGGATAAAATCTGTATTCATGAGACATTAAAGAGGTGGTGGAAAAGCCGTTGGTACTTCCTATATATATACCTCTTTGACGTAACATGGATCTCAACCGTGATTTCTCGTGTAAACTATATTTATCGTATTTGATTCTATCATGTGTCTTCAAGATGAAGCTGGATATTCGTTGGATTATTAGTTGAAGATGGAACCTTTTATCATTGGCCGATGGGATAGGAAACATACCCTTGTTTTTGGTCTAGTCAGATGGAGCTTAACCTGAAAGGGGATATTGGAAATGAACGTCTTCGGGAATTTGGTTGACTCGTGAAGATACAGGATAGAGTTGGACACATCTGGTTGAAGACTTAAGTTTATCTTACTGGAATTCCTATAAGAGCTGATTAGTTTGATGCAGGTTATTGGAAACTCAAACTCTCTATCATATGCCAGCTGATTTGGAGCTTTCTTAGTCTACTATTGTTACCTGTTTAGGAAGACATTGTCAGACTCAGAAGTCTAAGTCAGGGTGGAGGTTGCTACTGCTGAGAGGATGAACTACAATGAGTTGTGTTGGGATAGTTGGTTCTTATTGAAGCACTTGGTTTGGTCTACAATGAAAGCTACAGTTAGAGGGAGTCGGGTTTGTCATCACTCGGCAACTGAAGACTGAAGTTTGAAGATTTGAAGATCTCAAGTGGAATGCCAGAAGATCAAGTCTCGCCAGAAGACACGTGATGTCATTAGTTTAGAGGGAGTCTGTTAGGACATTCTTTGTAAACTGATGTATATCAGTGTTAGGGATAGATAGAATTTGATGCTATAGTTAAGAGGGAGTTTGTAGAAGCATGTTTTGTAACTATAGATTAAATTCTATGTATCGGTGTACGTGGCTAGTACGCAGGAGGGTGTTCCTGAGTACTTAGCCCGCACACCAGTTTGGTCCTGCGTACTTAGTAAGTACGCAAGGCTTTTGCCTTGCGTACTTGTCAAATACGCATGACCAAACCATGCGTACTTAGTAAGTATGCAAGGCTTATCAAGTACGTAGGAAGTGTTCCTGCCCCTATAAATAGAAGACTTGTCTTCATTTGTAGGTGGAACTCTGGAACTAGGTTTATCCGGGTCCGGAAGAGCTCTCCCGACCCCTGGACCGTGAGCTTAGATGAGAGATGTGTGTTCCTTCGGTATGTAGTCTGTAATACGGGATGACTTCTTTGTTATGGATTACGTTTCGTTTCATCGTCTTTTATCTTTGTTCGTGTTTCTCTGTCTAGTCTCTTTGTTCCCACACAAATCGCAGAACAGATCGTGTCATTATCCGCTGCGCGACGAGGCTCCCGGGACCTACACAAATCTCTGGTCTATCATTTATTAAGAAAACCCTTGAGTCTAAACATCTTTTTATTCATTAAAACCCCTGTTACGTAAACACAAGATTTAGAGCGATTGTTACTGTGAAAAGGCTCTGTTTCTTCTTGCTTTCTCTGCTGGAATGATTACAAACAACTTTTAATCCTTTAGCGTTTCTAAAACACCAAGAACTTTGATTCTCCAAGCTTTCTATCTCTAGCTTTCTCCTCTCTTTCTCTCTACGAATTTCTTGAACTGTGAAGTTGTAAGAGGCTGGTGTCGGCTGCTAGGGTATAAGGGAGCTTCCTCCCTTTTACCTTTCAGTCCTCGAGTCCCTAGAACTTCCCCTTTAGACCCCAAACTTGTAAAATAAACGAAAGCGGGTTTTAGGATGTTGCACTCTTTAAATTTCATTGTGCCGGGTGGTTATTGTACATTTGGATATAATACCAAGCTTGCTCCATCTTAAACTGATACAACATGTTAGAAATATTTATGTGGCCTTTTGATGATTTGACATTTATATGGACTAAATGTGTATAGCCCCATATTTAATGTGTGTAGCCCCTTAAGGGGCCTAAATATTAATAGTGGTAGTTAAATTGATTTATTAGTCATTGTCCTAAATTCTAAGAAAAACATATGTTGTTTTTTCTCAGAAGAAAATTCTAACACCAAATCATCCATCCTAATTGAGGGCAATTGACTTTCAATCAAGATCACTCAAATGGTTTATTCTTCATCAAATACACAAAAGACTAATTTATCTCATTCAAGTAAGTGTTCTAACCTTTAATTTGTGTAGTAGATTAATTTGAGACTTGTATAAATTAATATCATATTTTGAAATCTATTCAACACAACATACGACTAAACTCATGCTATTATAGCCATGCTGTTCCGAAATTCGACACCAAGGAGTTAATTTTCTTGCAAAGCTAACCAACAAGATACGGATTTGAACTTGACGAGGCAAGTTCTTTCTTACTTATGAATTATATAATAATAATAATAATAATAATAATAATAATAATAATAATATTTTTGTATCATAATAACAGATTACTTGTTTATAAAAAATAAAAGAGTAGACAAAATAGTGTTTACCGGCCAACGCAGCTTAAATAAACTATTTTAACTATTTACCCGACCAATTTCATCCCCTCGAACATATTACCTTCTTTAATTTGATGTGTTGGCTATGTTTTTGTTTGCATGATATGACTATAACAAATGTATATTTAGTCTTCTTTGCTAGTACCTCTTCTTTTAAAAAATAAGAAACTAACATTTATATACTTTCATTTAAATCATTTAATTTTATAAAAAAATAATATATATAAAAAATTCATAAAATTAAAACACCTGATAAAAAAAAGCTGAGTCACATTAACTTTGTTAGGGTTAGTCCAACTCGAACAAAGTGTACTCATCCCATACCTCTCGAACATATTACCTGTAATTTCATGTGTTGGTTATGTTTTACTTGGCATGTTTTTTTGAGCTCGTTTAGATATTCTTTAGTCAGTTAAACAAAAAAATATTTAAAACATTACGTTTTAAGGTCAACTAGTAATCTTACCCGGCACGCGTTGCAGCAGTGTCGAAACGTAGTCTAACTCAAATTACCGAGATTCGCGGCGTGAAGCGGATCTTAAACGATTGAGACGGTTAAAAAACATAGTTAGGTAATAAAAAACATATGAGGTTATGTCTACTCGTTTATCTGTAAAAGAAAATGTGAAAAAACAAAAGAAAAAACCAAAGTAAACAAAATGTTTCGGTGTTGACACTAACGTACTTAATTACATAAAAGTAACGTACAAATTTGAGGTGAAACGGTTTTGAAGATCAAATATATAAAAATGTATTATGCCTATCACATTGTGCCTAACAATTAAAAAAGAATAATTAAAAAACAAAATGTTTGCTAGCCACATGGTTCGAAAACATGAACTATAGACTAAAGAAAAGAGTTATGCACTTGACCAAACCACTACATCAAGAGATATACAAGATAAATAATTGAAAGATATGCTATAAAAAGCACAAAAATCTGGTTTGTTGGTGCCCTCCTATCGGGCTCCAACCTTTGTAAGGTGATTAAGAATGAAACTTCTGCACAACTTCAAGTTCACTTTGGTCGTCGTTCTCACCTTATATAAAGCATTTTGAAGTCTGCTAAAATAACATTTTTAGAATTAACCATACCATCATTTCCTCTTGTAGATATATCATCATTAAACATCTTTCTAATTATATAATAATATTAAAAAGCAAGTTTTGATTGTGAGGTAATTTCACTGTAGAAATTGTACATTTTTCTTTGCATATGCTACAAGGCCAAGATACATGCTTAGCCTTTTTTTTTTCTTTTTCCTCAAACAAAGTTTATGTTTAATCGTTTGATAAAGGAATTGTACATATTTCATGTTTTTTTTCTTGCGTTTTAAATTATAAACATAAATCTTATACTTTTTTCTCGCGCATGATGACTTAACGTAAATGTTTTTGTTTTATTTTAAACTTTTTTAGGAATGTTAATTTTCACCGTAACGCACAGGACATCTTTACGTACTTATTTTTACCTACGTTTCGGTTCGATCGTAACCGAATCATCACAGCACACCACACGCCGCAACATGCGGGATACAATTCTAGTTTATTCTCCAATAAGTATAATTATTTTCTTTTCCTCGTGTTATTTATGTGTAGGGAAAAAAGCAAAAGATAATACTTTTATTTTAAGGTATGGGTGACACTCCTAAGGTTAGTTCTAGAGAAAAGAGCCATCACGTGAGGGGACCCAACAGGCACACGTGACAACCTAATCTAAAATTTTGCTTCGTCACCATTGGTCTTATCTACGTGCTAGAAGATCTGCCGTCCGTTGACTCTATGATTAACCAGATCCCCAATCGACGGCTATAATTCAATCTACATCCAAGCAACTTGTTCGATAAATAACAAGCGTTGTTTTGCGGTAATTTTGGATCGCAACCGTGTGCTTGTTCTATACTGGAACATGAGCTTGCTCAACAAGCTATGGGACGACACCATCGCCGGACCTCCGCCGGAAAAAGGTCTCGGAAAGCTGCGAAAACAATCTAATCTTAGTTTCCGATCACTGAGTTCAGAAAAGGGTACAAAATACCTCTTCATTTCTCTTCAATTTAAGTAATTAGTCCAAGTGATCGATTTAGTAGATCCTGGAACCTAGGGTTTGATCACATCTATGTGATTTTGGAAACAGAATCTGAATCGGTGGGGAATACTGCAGCGGAGTTTCCTGCAATGAGAGTCACACGAAGTATTACGATTGTGAAACCGGAGAGAAGTTTAAGCGAAACGCCGCCGGCATCGCCGGCTGGATCTACTACTCCGGTGTCTCCTTTTGCCGGTAAGCTTTATGCTTTTGATTATTTATTTAGTTTGGAAACCAGATGAATGACAAATGGCTGAATCAGTATTCCAAGGGTGGTGATGATTTGGATTCTGGAAGGAATACGATCGATAATTATTGAAGCAAGGGTAATTTGGTCATTGTGTTCTTATCACTGTTCGTAGTGGGGGACATTTGTCTGTTTGTTTGGACTTTGGAGTTATAAAAAATTAAAAACCAAACAATATTAAAAATTAAAAACCAAACAATATTACTAATTGACATAAATTAAGTATATAAGAAATTAAATGTGGAACCCACACGACTTGAAGATTGTATAAGATTGGTTATTTAAACTGACTAAGTGGGTTTGTTCTACAAAGAACCTTTAACTTGTTAATGACGAGTTAAATCGGCCGGGTTGGGTGAGTTGGTTGGATCGACTGGTTTTCTGATTTAATAATTCGGTTTCACGGTTTGATTAATTTTTCTTTTCAGAATAAGTAGCGTGTACGTGTTAATTTTTTTAAAATGATAAATGATGGTTCATGATTATAATAATTATAAATAACGGTATATTTTAAAAATCTATGCTATATAATAAATACAAATAATTGATGCCACGTGTCGTTTCGACATCTCTTCTCACCGTTGTTTTTCGGCCTCTCTCTTATTAAACGCACCTCTTTTTTTAATAATGATTTATATTTAAAGAAAAATATTAATTATACTAATAAAACACATTTAATTTAAATTATCTCTTATTTTAACACACTTTGAAATTTAATTATGTTTTTTTAACTAAATAGTGATTAAGTCAAATTATATTAAAAAGAAATTAATGTATTCAAACCGTGTAATATACGAGTTTTTAAAGATATAAAATTTTTTATTACTAAGTATATAACATTACATTTACACGGGTTTTTTAAAATACAATTTTTTTTATTACTAAGTATATAATATTATACTTTATCAACCAGTGTAATACACGGGATTTAACCTATTGAAAAAATATATATAAATAATATAGGTTAAACGGCCGGTTTAAAGTTTTACTGGCCAATCGTTAAATCCGTCAACCTGAAACATAGTGTTTCGTGTCTCAAACTGGCCAACCGGCTCATCTAATGAAGTTGAACTAACATTAAGGAAATGGTGAGTCAGGAGAATCATTCAGGTTTCGCAGGAAGTCGGCATCGGATGCTTCCGAGAAGGCGAGTGGAATTGGAAATAGGAGCCCTCGTCCTCCTTTCGAGCTCTGAGATTTGATAATCATCTGAGTTTTCACGTGTTTCACTTTAATATGTGTTTATAAAAGTATGGATGCTCTTAAGCCCAGTCGAGTGGTTAAGCTGTAGTTCCTTGTAAGATAAAAGTGTTTGTAACATGATTCCTCTCACCTACATATAACTCAACTCGACTCGAGTTGTGTGGTGTCTCGTTAAGTTGTTGGAAGTCCTTGTAAGATAAGTGTTTGTAACATGGTTCCTCACCTATGTTTTGTGTTCCTTGTTTGATCCAGTTTATTTATTTATTTTTGTTTGAAATCGTTAGATTATATATTAACTAACTTAATACAGATAAGTAACTATATATATTCTAAAATAATAAAAGAATGCATGAGTGGTTTTACTTAACGAACCTTTAAACTAGGGGAAATAATAAAAGAATGCATGAGTGCATGTGTACTACACCAAAAAATATAACCCACACCAAAAACCTAAACCCCCATCCTACCCCCACTCAAAAACCTAACCCCACCCCACCCCACCCGCCCCTCAAAAACCGAAACCCCCCACCCCATCGCACCCCTTTAAAAACCTAGCTTAAAAGCTAAACTAAACCTAAAAACTAAACCCAAAAGCTAAACCCAGTTTTTTTCTTTGAACGAGGACGGCGTGGGGAACAAGGTCTCCGAACCACTTTTTTAGTTTTTGATTTTTTTTTATTATTTTTTTTACCTTTAATAAGTGGTTTTTTGATTTTTCATGATCAATGAGTTTTCTTATCATGCTTCCCCGTAATATATATTATGTTATATATAAAAATTAGAGTAAATTTCACTTTAAGTCTTCATGGATTGCTCTAAATTACTCTTTGAGTATTATAGTTTTAATTTCATTTTTTTAAGTATTCGTGGTTTAATTTTTGTCGTCAAACTTCTAACACCAATGAATCTGAACTTATTGTAAATCAAACAAAATACCCTTGGGCTGCAAGTCTCCGGCTTATTTGGGCCGATTTTTTTAACAAGGTCCAACAATTTTCTATTTTAAATTAGGAGCCCATTTCTCAAAACTTCAAAATGATCTGGACTGATATTGGATTTGGATGTGGGTTTCAGAACTATATGGATTGAAATATTTTTTTTGTAACTCATATGAAGTACTACTATTTGAGATTTAGTATTTTGGGTCAACAACAATTTCAATAGTCTAATAGAGTAACAGTTATTTTAAAAAAGATCGGTTTAAAGTGGGCTGATGCATGTTCTAATTTCTGTTGGGCTCATAATATTAGTGGACCTTTAGTAGAATAGAGGTGCACAAATCGGGTATTCTTAAGAACCGGTTTTGGTTTCGGATCTAATCGGCTCCGTTTTCGGGTCCGGTTCTTAGTTGAAAAACTGGAACCTATGTACCGGTTCCGAGCATTCAAGAACCGGTTTCGGTTCCGGTAATTCACGGCGGGTATTTCAAGAACCTATTTCCGGTAACCAACTTTGCCTTTTCTATTCATGTTTCAAAATTCTTAATTTAAGCCAATTTGACCGGGTGCACTATACATAAGGTTGTTGTGGCACTGAATTGTGGGTAGCAATTGACCATACATGTTATCTTCGGTAATTACTTTATAGTAGTTTTTTGAAACTTAGTGAAACTGCAATATATTAAAGACAATAATATGATTCATAAGGTGATTAGCTTTCTTATGATTAGTAAATAGTAATTACACATCTATTTTTTGGTAAAATTGCTCATGGTCTTGTTTTTTTGTCTCTTAGGTTAGTGAATATGGAGATAATTTAGTTAGCTTGCAAAATGATACTAGAAGCACCGGTTCTGGGTAGAACCGGTTCCGGGCAGAACCGGTTCTGAATATTTTTTGAACCGCCTGTCTTTCCGTTTCCGTTGATGACTTTCTATTTTTTTATTTCAAATTTAGTAAACCCCTGTTTATTTTTTTCCTAGTTAAATGTGTGGAATAGCTAAAAAATATTAAGAAGATTGTAAAATCAAGCAATAAAAACAAAAAATTTATTTTATTCTTCACATCCAGGACTATGTCCTGGATCATTGGATAGGAATCCAAAGATGAAGAGAGAAATAAAGAATATTACTAGTGTGTAAACGAAAAGTTTGAGAGTAAGCATTACACAACCTCCAGGATCATTTTTTGAAAAAGAAAAACGAGAAAATAAAAGATAATAGATCCTTAATTTTTATATCACATATCCTATTTTGACACCAAGAAATGAATTATAGAAATAGAAAAGAATGTTCAGAAATTCAAATGAAGTTGAAATTTTTATTAAGAGTCTTTGATTACCACAAATCACTTTCATACCCACAACGGAAGCGGCAGAAATCAGTGGATTCATGATAAGTTCCTCTTACCAAAAAAATGGTTAATGATATATTCAACCAATGAACTATGACTTAATTATTACATTGCTATGATTCATCCAGTCGAAGTAACTACGAACTTCGAATTCAAGTAATAACATTCTTAAATCATCAAAATGACTTCGATATCTCTTTTTTATTTTCTCTCGATAAAGTATGTGGGAATCCATACAACTTTAGTTTTTCTGTTTCTTTGTCCCGAATCGCTCTTTTAATTCTTTGATTTTTTTTATTGACTTCGTCCGTTTACTCAACACAGTCACAGATGAGATAAAAGGACTTCTATAGAATCTCCATATACATTCACATTCGATTAGTAGGGAAAATTAGATATATCTTTAGCTCGTATATAACTAGTTAATATCTAATATCACATATACATGTCTTTCTTCCACAATGTAAACTAACTCTTCCTTCATCTTCAATTCAATTTTATAAGGATGCGTCTAACCCTTGACAAGAGTTAACTTATAGCCATTCAATTCCATATACCTAGTTCGACCTCCCCTCTACGAACCATTTACGAACCCCGCTTTTTATAAATTATCCTTTCCCTTCCCCCTTCTTTATCATTATCTTGCAACCTAAATTGATAAGATAATCAATGGATAAATTGATTGGGACGAATCGTTACATAGAAATTGATTTGATTGATCTAAGTTCATACAGTTTATTATTTATTAATATTTTCGTTTGGTCAATCGATGAATAAAATCAATTGAAAAGGGGAATCATTATTTAGAACATCATTTTTTTAATAACATTTAATAAAACGCCATAGTACCACAAGACTTCTTCGTCAAATTACGACTTCGAATAGTGAAAATTCGGTTTATATTGGTCCTCGAATTCGAATATTCACTGAGGGGAAGGTATGATTATGATATAAATGGACCAAAGGAGAATTTTAGGAAAAAGATCTATTTTGACTAGAAATATTGAAACCTATCCAGACCCTATCGGCAGGGTCTAGAAGAACCGGTTCCGATTCCTTGGGTTGTTCCGGTTCTAGTTTTTTTGTTCACCTCTACCCTTGAACCTAGAATAATTTTTTTGTGGGACGATGTATACAAGCTCATTTTGGGTGATGTGAAAGTTGTTTTAGAAATGTCACGAGACTGATACGGGTTGATTGCATTGATTTGGATTGTTACTAGGTTATTCAGATATAATTCGGAAGTGTGTTCGGGTTAAAACGAGTAGGCTTTGGGCGATTAGTAATTGATTCGAGTTGATTCAAATATTTTTTTAAATGGATTTTTTAGTACTCTGAACCGGGGTTCGAGTTGATAAGGATTTATTTTCGGGTTTACAGAACTTATTTTGGGGGTTCATATCCGTTCATTAAGAGACTTTAAGAACTTTGTGCTTCATGTCAAGTATAGATAATGGTGCTCGTCCTTCAATGTTCTTATCAGTTGACGATTTCCCACATTGGAAGAATAGGATAAGGTCATTTCTTTTGTTTACTGACTACATTCAATGGAATTCAATTCTGCTCGCTCCTCACATGCCAAATGATCCAATGTCTTATACTGAAAATGATAAGAATCTACGGGAAAGGGATCATAAAGCATACAATACTTTATCTATGGCACTTCCAAACAATGTCAAGGACCTTTTACATGAACATAATATGCTCAGTAACCGTGGAAAGCTCTTTGTGAAAGGTTTGAGGGCAATATGGAAAATGGAAGTTCATTAGCCGGTAATGCCATCAACAAGGAAGTTGATGGAACTGTGATTGCTGAGACAATGGCTCGTGTATCGGGAAGTGATAATGTTGATGTTGAAGCTTGTATGACAAAGCAAGCAGAGAAGGCTCAAGTCTCAACTTCTAGAATGCTGACTGGGCAACCGTTTACAGTGACACTGTTGATTGTTAGAGACCTGGTTTTATCAAATCTGAAATAGGTTACAAAGATAATCTTAGATTTGAAAGAAAACTTTTTGAACCACCACGTAACAAAAATTATTCACCTATACTTGAACCTCGTCCTTTGAATGATTTGATCAAACCAAGTGAGGACGTTGTAGAGGCTAATAACTCATGTGCAGATGTAAGCGAGACTGTGAAACCTGATAGAGTTTGTGATGTTGATGATATTACTGTGGGTCTTGGTTTTAGTGACAAGGGTTTGGTAAATAGTGATGTTTCTCAAGCTGATGACTACAAGACAATTTCTCTTGTTTCAACGAACTGTTTTAACAAAATTGTACATGCTGCAAAAGACTTTATTTATATCAAGTTCATGAAGAAAGTTATAGTACAACAGCAAAGTCTTGATACTCCTAAAGAAAAACCAAAAGTTTTCAAGAATGATGATTTTGTTGGTTCAAGTGATATTGCTTCTCATTTTGTGTTATATCTTGCTAATATGTCAAATGACGAAGTCAACAACATTCTTAACAACCAAGGGGTAATCTTGCAATATGATGATAGTTTTGATGAGTTGAAGATTGAGGAAAAAGATGCCATTCATATTCACACAACAGAGAAATTGCAAAGTCCCTAGAATATGTATAAAGTTGCTAAAACACTAAAGAACAAACAGGATGAAACTACAAAAGCTACAAAGTTCAAAAAACCATTCAAAGGATGTTTCAAATATGGCCAAGAAGGGTATTTGATCAACCATTACAAGCAAGTTGATGCGACCGGTTCAGATGGTAAAGGAAACAATAGTCGCTTCTTTGGATCAAAGTAAAAAAGGAACAACTCTTGGAATGATCAGAATAAGATCTACTCATCCAGATCTCCATTTGTGAAGCCGGTTTCACATGACTCAAAAATCATGATATAAAAAAGATTCTCCCAGGTATTCTCATGTTACTGTTCCTAAATCTCCAAGACCTTCAAAATTCAAGCAGACTTATGTACTAAAATTACTTGCATGTGAACTAAAACCAAAAATTGTTTCAAATTTTAAATACTTCATAACCATTTTTTTTAACCAACACAGGTTTGGCGAATCTAACCAAAAGTTGAAAAAGAAATTACTGAGGCCAAAGATAAGTTATATCAGGAGGTTACTTATTTTGATGCTAAAGGACACCTAAAGACTACAATGGCTTGGGTTCTACTCTCTAACTGATTTCCTTAAGAGTGTAGGAACAACATAGGAGGACTGTTAGTAACACCGGTGTTTGACAGTGGTTGTTTCAAGTACAGGTTTGAGAAGCAAAAACTCACAGGTTAGGGTATGGTATTTAACCCGGTTTCACAATCGATACTATCTTAACACACTCATTTTTTTCTTGCTAACATTTTTCACACTCTTTGTTTGCCCGATGTGGAAGACTTCGTTTTTAGTAAACTTCTGTTTTGTAGGTTTGTATAATGTCGTATTAATTGAATGATGTTTTGTTTTTACTGCAAAATGGTTGTGATTTGATACGAGAAATCATAGGAACTAATTTGATTGTGTCTTCACGTGGATAGGATCTGAAGGATGTTACGACTTCTGTCACACCCCAACCGACGGCGAAAACGTCGGGGCGGGACATGTCGACTGTTCATAAGCTCATGGTTTGCTAAAGTTGTAATAATTAAACAATAAATTTCATTTCATAACTCAAGTAATCAATTACATCATTTACAAGAATTAAAGAATACATGAATCTCCATATTAAAATTTAAGACTAGGTACTCAACCCTAAGTGAAGTAGCTTGAATCTTAACTCAAACATCTGTACCTGAAACAAGATAAAATGAGAGGGTCAACTATAAATAGTTGGTGAGCATACATAGGTTTTGGCATCACAAGTAAAGTTCAAATGTTTTGTGTACAATTCATATGATGCATGGTTTATAAAACATTTATGGAGAATCTAAGTTAAGCTATTTGCACAAAAGAAACCTTGTAACTGAAAGGCATAACAACACATGTTATCCTAATGTAAATGTAGGGCATAACAACACATGTTATCCTGATGTAAATGTAAGGCATAACAACACATGTTATCCTCATGTAAATGTAGGGCATAACAACACATGTTATCCTAATGTAAATGTAGGGCATAACAACACATGTTATCCTGATGTAAATAGTTAATGATTGCACCAGTGTATCATGTATATGTAGCTTTAACAAATAGCGTTCAAGCATAAAGCACAAATAAACATATATGATCATATTGTAGAAATGTACGTGTGTAATTGCAAATAGTATTTGTTGTGTAATCATATTTCACCCCAAAAATGTACAAAAGGAAAAAGGGGGTATGTAAACTCACCTTGTAGTAGGTGGGTAGAATCTTGGCCAGGTAGCAACTCGGTTACGAGAATGCCTTAAGGATTAAACCATAAATAAGTTATAGTGCAAGTTAGTTTAGTTAGAATAATCTATGGTTTGATATTGCAAATAGAGGAAAATGGTTGTCGTATACTAGAGTGGTTATCATACTAGAGTAGTACCTCCAACACAAAAGTTCACAGGAAAGAGTTGGTCGGATCAAAACCCCGTCTTTCCTAGCCAGAACCTTACTGTTTGTCAGATGACTACATACTAGTTTGAAGGTTACTCTATTCGTATACTTTAACCGAGTTTAGGGCGTGTCTGGTAAGTTTGGGAAAAAAATATGGGCTAAAGTGAAAATATGCATTTAACAAGGATCGAAATAAATAACTTGAATATTGGAGGGTTTTATAGGAAATAAAGAGTTACAGTAAAATATGATTTTTATAAGTAAAAAGGAGTCAAGAAAAATCGAGTTCTTAAGTAAGACGTTTGAACAAGTTTTAAAGGATATGTAAAACATATGTTCTTTGTATTTTTTGTGTTTTAAAGACGAACACGTGATTTTTAATAATTCTTAATAATATATATTTATATAGTTTCTCATTTGAATAACGTTGTTAGTTTTAACTAAAAACATAACTTTAAATGTTTTCCAACGAAATCTTTTATAAAAATAAAAAGTATATAAAATTCTTTTATGCCATTTGAAGAGAGAAAAATACCTTTTATTTATTTTTTTATTAAAGTAAAAATCACTCGAAATATCTTAGTTATTTAAATATTCTAAAAAGAATTTTTGTTTAACAATATTTATTTGTTTAAAACCTACTAATGTATGTAGGAAATGTATGTGTGTGAAAGGTTTAAAAAAAATATTTCAGACAAGAAAGTTGGTCAAGGGGTTTAGAACCCATGACCATTGGTTGGTTGCTTAAGATGCTTAGCCAGTAGACCAAAGGCAACTTTTGTGTGTATTTTCATAAACAAAAAGTTATAACAACTTGATTCAACCTTACTATCTTCCCAAAAACACCCGGATCGTAAACCACACCTTAACCTTAAAAATCGATTTTTTTGTTTATACCAGAAACAATGAAAGGACGATGCGAGTTGGGGTGGATGATACCTGGAATCGAATACCACACGGATTAGAGAAGAGTCACCGGTGAGCTAAGATCCGAAAGCACCTAACGTTGATCGAAAATTAGGGAGGAAAAAGGACGGATTTTTGTGATCGTTTGAGTTTGAGAATGTAAGCGGTATTTATAGGTTGATTCTCATGCTTAGGACGCGTTTAACAGCTGTAAACCAAGCGAGATTAGGGGAATTAGAACTTGATTTATGGATATGAAGACCACACGACCGTAGCTCCATAATTGGGTTAATTATGGATTTAAAAACGCGTTTTCGAAATTGATTTGCTTGATTTCCGGTCTCTAGATGATCACAACAGTTTGGAAAATTCGATTGCGCGTTTTAGGATTTGGATTTACGGATGATTGAGAGCCTTTGATGTGATTTTGACTTTTTCAAAGTCAAGGTTGGATGAATGTGCATTCCAGGCGCAACTTTAAGAAGGGGTTCAAAAATGAGGGTTCAATGACAACATGGAGAGTTTAGTGAGGGTTTAAATGAATTTAGAGGGGTTCATGGCTCAAAATGGTGATAATTAACATTTAAGTTATACAAATTTATTTTTTTACAAACACATATATAAAAAGAGTAATATTTAAACTTTTATACATGTCCTTATTTACTTTATAAAAGAAAAATCTCATATTTTTTTTCTATAAACTTACACCAATTTAACCCTATTTATCTAGATAGAATTAAATATCCACTTTATAAAAATTTAATGTGATAGATACGAGATTGAAATGAATTGTCATTGTTGTTAACGAATATATATATATATATCTACACCAGAAAATCATGGTTGTTACAGTATCCCCAAGTTGAAGGGATTTCGTCCCAAAATTCAACTAATAGAGGCTTATTGAATCAAGAAAAGACATAGTATTTGATTTTCGCGTTCCCAAGTAACCTCTGGTCCACGCTTAGATTCTCAATGGACTTTGAATGTTGGGTCGAGGAGTATGATTGATAACAAGATCCTAGTGTGTTTCTCAAGCCCAGGTATGAATGATGATAATGAATTTTGTTTGTTTTCAAAATGAAGTTAAGGAGAAGCTGACGAAGGATGTTTTGAATTCCAAAGATGGAATACATTACTAGAAGCAAGAATGATGAGAATTTGATGATTAAAACTAGTTTAGGATGTATTTTAATGTTTCAGGAATTGTCAGTGGGTAAGAGATTTCCCAAACATTGGCCCCATCAAACAACATAAAACTTTACGTGGTAAGAATAACGCTATTTCTGATTTTATGGCAGGAACACTTATATATAGGAAGTACTAGCGGCGTATCCACCATGTCCTTATCATATCACCTTAGTTTTGTTACTATATACCACGATAGGTTTCATGTCATAACATACGACATATTTCACTATGTCTTCCATGCACTGATTTTTTTTATAATTACGTGTGCACCCGTAATTATCCAAATCATCGTATGGTTCGTATAGTTCATCCCATTGTGTGTGTGGGTCAGGGGGTAACACAAAATCACTTAATTTGTAACTATTGCTTTCACGTATGTGTTGCTAACAATTGATTTTGACCATAGATAGTAGAGTCATTCAGGTACTAAATAGTAATAACGTTGCATAATTTAGGGTTCTATGGTTCCTCGTGTTTGAGCAAGACTACGTCAAACCCCGAGTAGCTTTCATGGGTAAGGTGAATAATCATGCCTTGTGTATGATGTACTTAATCGATTGCAACAATGTAAATAATCTAATTTCGTGTATGATGTAAGCACTCATGTTTCATGTATGATATAGTGTTATGCATGTTGTAAGCAAATATGTATAATGTGATCACTCTAGTATTATGTATTTTGTGAATGTTTATTGAGTCTCGTGCGTATCGAAAACTATCGGATTTTGTAGGCGATCAGGTGTGTTACTCGGCGTTCATGCACGATGTAGGTAGATGAGTTTTATCTTTTAAATTGGTTAGTGCTTATATGGACGGTTAATGGCGAAATGATTCACTTTCTGAAGTTGGCTAGCAAGTTCAAGTTTATAGTGACAAACCGTAGTAGGTTTACATAGTTCCGATACTGAAAAAATAACATAAAGGATTACAATACATAATTTATTCCAGGCTAGATCCTTATTCGACTCCATCTTGCATTAGCTTCAATTGGTTTCATTTTCCGCCTCGGCATTGTCTTGAGTTTCATTAGCGTTTATGTTGAAGGCACGCCCACGAGCACCACCTTGGTTTATATTGGCTATCCTTGGGCATTGGTTTTTGAAGTGATTTGGATTACCACATTCATAACAAGCACGTCCATTGGTAATGGCTGGAACAACTTGATTGAAAACTTGTTGATTGGTTTGGTTCCCTTGGTGGGTTTGACTAACAGGTGGTCTGGATTGACAAATGTTTGCTACATGACCATAGCTTCCATAATTGGTACATAGACGACATGGCATGTTTGGGAAGTGGTGATAGTTGCACGTGTTGCACAGAGGGTTGTTTCCCGCATATGGTTTCTTATTCTGGTTTTGGGCTAGGGGAGCTACTTGGTTGATTGGTACAGCAGGGGTAATGATAGCAAAGTTACGTTTCTTGTTGAAGTGAGGAGGTTTGGTTTTGTCTTCTTTAGAGGGTTCAGAAGAGGCTGTTGGGTCAGTGACTTTCTTTGCGCCTCTCCTTGTTAGTGTATCCGCCTTCACATGGTTATCGGTTAATGTGGCGGCTAAGCGAATAGTGTCTTCAAGAGTAGCAGGATTTCTTCCTAGGACTGTATCTTGGATTTTCATGGGTAGACCACAGATGTACTTCTCAATACCCCGAGTCAGTGGAGTGACCATGTGGGGTACCAGAAGACTTAACTCGTGGAAACGAGTTGTGTAGGCTAAACTTTCACCACTGTCTTGCGTAAGATCCCAAAACTCAGCCTCTAACTTCTTCATTTCATTACGAGGACAGAATTCCTCGGTCATGGGTCTTTTAACTTCATCCCATGGCAAGGACATTGTCACATCCACACCCCGGTTCCTCTTTTCACCATTCCACCAAATGAGCGCCCGTTTATGAAAGATGCTGGTGGCATAGCGAACCCGGAGATGGTCAGGGCAATCACTATTGAGAAAAGTGCTTTCAATGCTTTCAAACCATTGAAGGAGGCCCGTAGCTCCTTCGATACCATAGAACTTGACGGGGTTGCATGAGTTAAAGTGTTTGAAAGTGCATGGGGGTGGGTTGGCACCACCACCACCACCATTATTAGCACTGCTGTTAGTGCCGCCATTGATGTTATTGGCCTGAGTGAGTTGGTTCACAAGTTGAGTGAGAAGGGCGGCAAGGTCATTGTTGTTGTTGTTGTTGGTCTCGTTGGCGCGACGGGGAGGCATGCTATAGATTTTAACAAAACAGGAGGAAGGATATAAGAGGGTATGAGGGTTTCTTGGATATAAAACAAAGGATAATTTAAAACATAAGTATTCATAGATTGGATTGCACTCAAACGGGGATAGTACCATTTGAATGCTATGACATATTAAGGTTAATAAACTTATATAACTTTCAAGGAGACATGCATTAGCCTATAAGTAACACTCATCCTGGGAATTCCCAGGAAAGCATACGGATCCCTTGGTTGATTGGGATTTATATGAAATGCTTTCCTAGACAGAAAACCCAGAATACAGGTGTCACCTTTCTAGATTGCATGTGTCCTTTACTAGTTAACAAGGTTTAAAACCCTAACGGGGTGTAAAAAGAACTTTAAAAGACTTATGATGTTCAATATGCTATGATGGTAATGACATAGAAGAAAGATTGAGACTTAGGATAAGATTAAGGATATTATTTTTAATTTACTATTTAGGTGAGACCTAATAAGTCATGAGATCTAACAGGTAAGTATTTAATACATAATATATTAGTCTTGTAGCATGTAGCATATCATATAATCATAGAGACATGGCATAAATGGGTGTCCTAAGGTTATAGTCTAGGTCAAAGGTGTCTAATAACCTAATTCACTATAACCAAGGCTCTGATACCAATCTGTCACACCGCAACCGACGGCGGAAACGTCGGGGCGGGACATGTCAACTGTTCATAAGCTCATGATTTGCTAAAGTTGTAATAATTAAACAATAAATTTCGTTTCATAACTCAAGTAATTAATTACATCATTTACAAGAATTAAAGAATACATGAATCTCCATAATAAAATTTAATACTAGGTACTCAACCCTAAGTGAAGTAGCTTGAATCTTAACTCAAACATTTGTACCTGAAACATGATAAAATGAGAGGGTCAACTATAAACAGTTGGTGAGCATACATAGGTTTTGGCATCACAAGTAAAGTTCAAATGTTTTGTGTACAATTCATATGATGCATGGTTTATAAAGCATTTATGGAGAATCTAATTTAAGCTATCTGCACAAATGAAACCTTGTAACTGAAGGGCACAACAACACATGTTATCCTAATGTAAATGTAGGGCATAACAACACATGTTATCCTGATGTAAATGTAAGGCATAACAACACATGTTATCCTCATGTAAATGTAGGGCATAACAACACATGTTATCCTAATGTAAATGTAGGGCATAACAACACATGTTATCCTGATATAAATAGTTAATGATTGCACCAGTGTATCATGTATATGTAGCTTTAACAAATAGCATTCAAGCATAAAGCACAAATAAACACATATGATCATATTGTAGAATTGTACGTGTGTAATTGCAAATAGTACTTGTTGTGTAATCATGTTTCACCCAAAAAATGTACAAAAGGAAAAAGGGGGTATGTAAACTCAACTTGTAGTAGGTTGGTAGAATCTTGGCCAGGTTGCAACTCGGTTACGAGAATGCCTTAAGGATTAAACCCTAAATAAGTTATAGTGCAAGTTAGTTTAGTTAGAACAATCGAGGGTTTGATATTGTAAATAGAGGAAAATGGTTGTCGTATACTAGAGTGGTTATCGTACTAGAGTACTACCTCCAACAGAAAAGTTCCCAGGAAAGAGTTGGTCGGATCAAAACCCCGTCTTTCCTAGCCAGAACCTTACTGTTTGTCAGATGACTACATACTACTTTTAAGGTTACTCTATTCGTATACTTTAACCGAGTTTAGGACGTGTCTGGTAAGTTTGGGAAAAAAATATGGGCTAAAGTGAAAATATGCATTTAACAAGGATCGAAATAAATAAGTTGAATATTGGAAGGTTTTATAGGAAATAAAGAGTTACAGTAAAACATGATTTTTATAAGTAAAAAGGAGTCAAGAAAAATCAAGTTCTTAAGTAAGACGTTTGAACAAGTTTTAAAGGATATGTAAAACATATGTTCTTTGTATTTTTTTGTGTGTTAAAGACGAACACGTGATTTTTAATAATTCTTAATAATATATATTTATATAGTTTCTCATTTGAATACCGTTGTTAGTTTTAGCTAAAAACATAATTTTAAATGTTTTCCAATGAAATCTTTTATAAAAATAAAAAGTATATAAAATTCTTTTATGCCATTTAAAGAGAGAAAAATACCTTTTATTTATTTTTTTATTAAAGTAAAAATCACTAGAAATATCTTAGTTAATTAAATATTCTAAAAAGAATTTTTGTTTAACAATAGTTATTTGTTTAAAACCTAGTAATGTATGTAGGAAATGTATGTGTGTGAAAGGTTTAAAAAAATATTTCAGACAAGAAAGTTGGTCAAGGGGTTTAGAAGCCATGACCATTGGTTGGTTGCTTAAGATGCTTAGCCAGTAGACCAAAGGCAACTTTTGTGTGTATTTTCATAAACAAAAAGTTATAACAACTTGATTCAACCTTACCATCTTCCCCAAAACACCCAGATCGTAAACCACACCTTAACCCTAAAAATCGATTTTTTTGTTTATACAAGAAACAATTAAAGGACGATGCGAGTTGGGGTGGATGATACCTGGAATCGAATACCACACGGATTAGAGAAGAGTCACCGGCGAGCTAAGATCCGAAAGCACCTAACGTCGATCGAAAATTAGGGAGGAAAAAGGACGGATTTTTGTGATCGTTTGAGTTTGAGAATGTAATCGGTATTTATAGGTTGATGCTCATGCTTAGGACGCGTTTAACAGCTGTAAACCAAGCGAGATTAGGGGAATTAGAACTTGATTTATGGATATGAAGACCACACGACCGTAGCTCCATGATTGGGTTTAAAAACGCGTTTTCGAAATTGATTTGCTTGATTTACGGTTTCTAGATGACCACAACGGTTTGGAAAATTCGATTGCGCGTTTTAGGATTTGGATTTACGGATGATTGAGAGCCTTTGATGCGATTTTGACTTTTTCAAAGTCAAGGTTGGATGAATGTGCATTCCAGGCCCAACTTTAAGAGGGGGTTCAAAAATGAGGGTTCAATGACAACATGGAGAGTTTAGTGAGGGTTTAAATGAATTTAGAGGGGTTCATGGCTCAAAATGGTGATAATTAACATTTAAGTTATACAAATTTGTTTTTTTACAAACACATATATAAAATGAGTAATATTGAAACTTTTATACATGTCCTTATTTACTTTATAAAAGAAAAATCTCATATTTTTTTTTTCTATAAACTTACACCAATTTAACCATATTTATCTAATTAGAATTAAATCTCCACTTTATAAAAATTTAATGTGATAGATACGAGATTGAAATGAAGTGTCATTGTTGTTAACGAATATATATACACCAGAAAATCATGGTTGTTACAACTTCAAGCAAGGATGTGTCGGTAGATTCATCATTTTAGACAAGTAAACTTTATCTTGGTGATAAACATAACGATCTGATGAAAAGTGGTATACCCATCTCATTCTAGGTCTACAAAAACTAAAATAATTCACAAAGGGGTTGCGAGATGACAGTTTTCAGTCCTATATATTAAATCAATGAATACCATGCAAAGTCATGATGAACTAAAGCACACAATGTTTGTGCAAAGCTAAAGACACTCAATGAAGTGCAAAGTGATCTACAAAGCAATATCTTGAGCAAAAAGACACACAATGTCATGCAATAGGAATAAAATAAAAAGATATGTAATGTCATACACCAAAAAGATATGACTATATGCGTACATAGTTGTTAGTATATATTTTTCATTTTTGAGCTTTAAGTGACTGTCCAAGAAGGATTTCTTGACGAAAACATGGCATGTAAGTCCTTCGTGCTATGTCCCTGAACCAAAATTTTAAAGACCCCCTGACCAATTCACATACTCATGCTAGTTATACTCAAATAGACACATCTTAGGTTTCTTGCGGTGATCATCTCCTTTGATTATGTGTTAACATATACCTAGAGCTATCATCACTTGCACTCAAAATACCATGAGGAATGGTAGGGTTTACCTGTCCGAGTGTGGGGTCCACTGATTTCATATAAATCTTACCATAAATGATAAACAATCACCAAATGTATGTTGAAAGAGTGGTGCATGGATTTGAGAGGACAAACATACCGGCAATCATTCTTGAGTCGTGGCTATCCGGATGGAAGTTGAAGTGTGCCTAGAGAGGTTGAATCAATATGATATCGTATCTAGTCCTTTCTACATCTCAATGGTTGGAAGTTCTTCAAATATATAAAAGGGCAAAAATATTTTGATATGTGCTCTTTTTATTTATTTCTTGTTATTTTTTAAGTCTTCCATATCATATTGATTATGTCTCAAAACATTTGAGATACCCACACTATAGATGAATCTAGTTTTATCTGAAGAGAATTCAGAGTTGTGTTTGTTACTGTAAACATGTTACCTCGTCTATTTGTTGCAATGAACGTCGGTCATCAATTGAGCAGGATACCGGTCCAAAGCACATGTTTCCTCAAGTTTTCAGAAGATACCGAGTTAGTAATCCTCCTCTTATCTTCTATATCACTCAAAAAACAGAGAATTGGAAAAGTTTGTTCCTGCTTGACAAGATCATGCATACAAAAAGGAGAGATTTTTAGAGACAAGATCATCAGCAAACTAAATTTTGAAAGCATCAGTCTAGGGGGGAGATTGTAGAGTCTTGAGATTGAGATCGAACCTTAACAAATTGAAGATCACAGTATGCATGGAATGACGATTCGAAGATGATTCAGGAGATTGATAACATTAGCTTAAGGGGAGATTGTTGGGTGTAGTTAGTAGTCTATTGTTATCCGGTCAAAAAGTCAAAGTCAACATGATTAGTTCGGACGATGGATTGACGTGTGAAGCTCAAGACATGTTTGATAATAGTGTTCCGGTTATATAAATATATTTTTTAGACAAAACATCTTTTATTTAAATACTTGGGTATAATAACCCGATAGTTTGTTTACATTGAAACTTAAATCAACACCCTAACATAAGGTAGTAAATCCTATAAGGAGGTAACCGCCTAGGCAGTCATAATCCTTTAGGCACCTATCCTTGTATATTTTCGCCAGGTCCTTCCCGTGCATTGCACGAACCTGTAATAATATATTTTTTTTTGTACCGGGTCTAGGTGTATGGCTTTCTATGCACAAACCTGTAACATTTGAAAATGAACGTCAGGTTCTTGTGGCTCTAAATGCTCGACTCGGGTTCTTGCGGCTCTAAATGCTCTAGTGCGGTAAATAAGTGAAGACCAGACAAACATGGGAGAGAGGCTCGGGAGTTGAGACAACAGGTGGGTGCTCGGGATCAGCTCAGGTGGAGAGAACTCGGAATTGAGTTTGCATGGAAAATGAGATGCAATTTTCCTCCTATTTATAGGTTGAACCTGGACCCATAGCGGACCGTAAGCCAGCAGCTTGACAGTCCACTATCGCCCCTTGTTGTCCGCATGCATGCCACATGGTGGCCATGTGTAAGTCCCAAAAAGGTGATGGATCTTCAAACACACGAACAAACACACACAATATCAAAGTCTCACACGTAGTAGGCGGAATTTACACGTGTCGTGATTCAAGAAACAAATTCAAAGTAACTCAATTGTATTATTGAACAAGAGCAATTACAATGAAAAGTAAACAAAGCCGCTCTATCTAACCGCTCGATCTAATCTCTAACCTAACGTAGGTCACAAATACATGTATTTATACCAGACAAAACATTATAAAGCCCATATCACATAGTTCTTGGCCCAAGGCCGGCCCATGACCCAACCCGTGAACATAAAGTTCACGGTTTACAGACCCCGAATACTCTTCTATTCGGTAACACCAACACTTATATTTATATGATACGTCAACCTCACATATATAGACCTAACAATATCTCCCTATGCTAATTCTATCAAATGATCTTCATAATTCGAACGTTGCTCTATGATCACCACTTCCAGCATACAACATTTTCATCAAAATATGTGGTGTTGATAAGGTTCAACATTTCTGAACTCTCAAACTTGGGTGTCTCTTTCTTTCTTGGAGGTTAGATCCTTATTTGGATCAACATCAACGTTTTCTTGATCATCTTGCTAAAAGAGGATGTGAGAGGAAGATTCTCAGAATCTCCTTTCCTTTTTCAATCTTTCTCTTTCAAGCAGGTTCATGTGTACTTTCATTGTCAGAATATGAAATCACATCAGGTTCTTCTGAGTCGAGTGCATTATGTTGTGGTGGTACTTCAAGCTTGTTAGCAATTGACAACATTTCATTCTTCTTCAACCACTGGTTCTTCATTTGAAACAAATCCTGCAAATTGTAAGCAGACATTTATATGCAACAAGATATCCGGTATTTACACGAATACCTAGTACATCCACGTACCATCAAACTTTTGAAATTCTAATTCTTTTGATGAGAAGTCTTTAAATCCAAGTATGGTTATTTTTTGTAAAGGTAAAATAAAGTAAAATAGAAAAAACTAAAAACTAAACTAACATTGAAGTAAAAATAAAGACAAAATTTGAAATTAAATGTTTTTGAAATTTTCTTAACAAACGACAACTTTGTCAGATCCGACACATTTACAAAGATCTCATTATACAGACTTGCAACTAAGATCATTTAGGAAGTTTGCTATGGGGTCATATCGTTGTTTAGGCAGACCAAGGAAAAGTTTTCAGCACGGATTTACTTAGACAGGTCAAGTACATTGCCAATATTAAAATCCTTTTTAAACTAATGTTTCAGTGTTAAACCTAAGTCTTTCACTGTGATTTAAATTATCATGTTTTGGTAAAATTCTTTATGACTTAATAGGTCCCACACTCATATCTTAGAAACCTGTAATTATTTGACTGTGAATTATGTGAATTCTTGATGAACTTTAATAGACCCCACAACTTATCAGGTAAACCTTCCATTGCTCATGGTCTTTTGAGTACCTAAATAATAACTATTTGGGCATAACTAGCCTGGGTTTGTGAAATGATTTGAGGAGTATCAAAATTTTTCCCAGGAATTTAGCACGACGGACTCGTGTATCCTGAATTTGTCAAAAATCTTTAGACCAGTCACCATGGCTCAAAAGAAAAAATATTTATATACATTTATGTACGTCTTTAGACATATATTTTTGGTGTTTGACATTGCATATCTTTTTAAGTATACCTATAGCATGGCATTGCGTGTCGGTTTGCTCAAGAATTATACTTTGCATATTAGCTTCGCAATTATATGGCGTGTCTTTTCACTTTTTGCATGGCAATGCATGTCTTTTTTTTATATAAACTATACACATAGACTTGTAACAAGTCAACTCGTAACCACTTTGTGGAGGGTCTCGGTAGTGCAATCCCGACAGTGCATAGTTTATCCACAGTTCATCAACCTTTATGTTAGGTTTTCAATTATTAACAATAAATACTTATTATACTAATCTATGAGATTTTCCCCACTAAGTACATAACCTTATTGTTCAAGTGTATCACATGCAGAGCATATCAACATATCTCACATCGATCCTAGTCATTTCAATATAGGGCCTTATATGTGTTGATCTAGTCCTTAAGAAACAAACATTCATATGACTTCCCATTTATTTGCAAACGACTGACTCTAACAGAAACACAATCTTTTTGTATTTTTCAAAAAAGAAGCAAACTGTTGGAACCTGTGAAAACGTTGTATTCCTAATTAACTATAGGGGGTAGTTTGTAAGTTTTGTAACTAGGTTTTTGGGGTCAAGAGTCACTAGCGACTCTAAAAGAGTCGACAGGTCGATTGTCTTGACAATCAGATTTATGCATGTCGACTCTTGCTACAAATAACAACCCCAAAAACCTAATTTAGCAGCTCTTGCACAACACGTCGCTACTATAGTCAATTTGAGAGCCAATTGTAGTGATTGTGGTGTTTATGTATCCAAGATCTTATTTGTAATCATTATTAGTGTAGATTTAATACAATAGTGTCTTTTATGTTTTTATGTGTGTTGCTCTTCATCTTATTTTTTGTCTTGATTATCAACAATTAGCTTTTCTAGAGCTAATTTTTTGAATGATTCCTGTTTAGAATCATTCTAGCACAGGGATCCTATCTTCAGGATCTACAATTTGGTATTAGAGCCTTCTGTGCTATTGATTTCTGGGTTTTTACGAAAATCTGAATTTCTTTGATTTCTGGCTAGATCTGTATCAAGATCAGAAATTGGTATTGAAATTCACTCAGAATTTAGTTTATGAAGAGATTGACAGATCTAATTATGATTTTGGTTTAGATATAAGCGTTCAGTAATTGATTTTGTGTTTTCTGAGAAAAGAGTATGTTGATGTTCATGAGCCGACTGTCCGGTGTTTATTCACTTGTTTGAGCCGATTTTTTTTCTTTTATGGCCGACTGTCACTTGATCTGGCCAATTATTCGAGCCGATTATCTGTCTTCTAGCGATTCTCTTAGCAAACACAAGTTTGTGACTCACCATTGTGAGGTAGCGACTCTTCCTCTCAACTATTCACGTGAGTTTTTATAAATACCTTAGGGTGTTGCTGTCTGTCCCTTTTCTTGCAGCCGACTCTCTGAGCCCAAGCTGAAAAGAACAAAGAGTAGGATAATGCTTTGGTAGTAAATGACTTTGACTGGAGCAATGAAATTGAAGAAGCTCAGATTAAGGTGTGCAAGGCTTTAGTAGCTAACACCTCATCTGCTGAGTTTGTGGTTCAGGGTATGGAAGCAAATTTGGTTGAAAAGGAAAAAAATGAGGTGCTAAGAAAGATCATCATTAACGCTGACTCTATTGGTCATGCTGCCCTTTTAAGACAATTTGCTATTCAGGGAACCGAGAGTCAGGTTATTGACACTAAAGGAAGTATGACTGAGAATGCCAGCATCAAGATCAAGGAGGCAGAGACAATGGTTGAAGAGAAGAAGGATACTTATCTTAGTTCCAGTTCAACGGATCGAGTTAACTCTCCGGAGAATGCTGATTTTGGAACTCAAACCCATGGTGATGGAAGCTCAAATCAAGGATGCATCTGTAGGAAAACTGTTGCTGAGCTTATTCCACCTAAGGTAAAATCTCGTGTCTGTTCCTCTGATTGTGTTGACATGATAGTTCACTATCACACTTTAAACCAACTTATCATTCGTGAAAAGGACGATACTCTTGCCATTATTGATCAAATAAAAAAGAGCGACGTTACTCTCAAAATCAGTTTAAACAAAGCTAAGCAAGAAATTCAAACCCTAAAAGAGTTTGTTTATATAAAAGAATTTTTAATAACTGATTTAGTTGAAAAATTAACATCTTCAAGAAGTGAAAATGTAAAATTAAAAATCATTATTGACAAGTGGAACGTTAGCAAAAAGGTACAAGATACCATGTTGGATTGCCAACAAACTTCAAGTTATGTTAAAAAGGGACTCGGATATTTGGATTCTAACGATTTTGAGAGAAACTGTTTCACCCTCCCACACATGGTCACTATGATCCCATTCCCTCTCCACATCCAGAAAATAATCTTGGAAAATTATTTTTTCCCGCTACTAATGTAAATACTGCAGGTTTAAAAGTACAAGATAAGGATGTAAGGGATGATTGTGGTACTGGATTAGGTCACAAGGAATGCAACCGAGAATCTGTTTTGTTTTCTTTTTTTTAATTCCCAGAATCCAGAGCTATGTTATTCGGGCTCTGTTGATAGTAGTAGTGAAACATGTTCTAGGATTATTAACTCTAGTAATGACCGTTATGAACACAATAGTTGTAATGATTTATCTTCTATGAATGATGCTTGCTTTAATGATTCAATTGATACTGTGTCAAGAAATCAATTTGAAAGATTCATGACAGAATAAATTCTTGTCTTCACACTTGCCTCAACAAGTCAAAGTGAATGTCAAAGTGATTCTGAGTATATATTAACAAGAAATGATGATGAAAGTGTATATCATTCAGATAGATCAATTACATCAATTGAATCATCCAACGAATCTGACGGCATTACTCCACAATGTGACAGAATTGAATCAGATCAAGGATCTTCAATCATGACTAGTGATTAAAAGCAAAAGCAAACTCTTAAAGGCAAAAGCAGAAAACAAATCAAAGTGTTAGTTCAACAACAATCATCCTCATCATCTTATTAACCACCACATAGAAAAAATCTTATAAACATGTGAATTGTTTCAGTTGTGGGAAGGGAGGTCATACTGCTAGGCAATGCGGTAATGCATCTTATCATAAAAATTGGGTTAAATTTGGGAGACCTAAGATGCATAATGTGGGAAAGTATGAAACACATCAACAAAATAACGAACCTTTTTATCATAAAATCAACAAAATTCATGAAAATGATAATCACTTTCTAAAAGGAACGTGTTGGTGGAAAGTCAGAACAAACAAAAACCCTAAAACTAATGTCCCACCCAAGTTGATAAAGACTTGGGTTGCGGTTTCTCAATAAATTGTCTTGTGTGTGATAGGGGCTTCCCAAGAGGACTATTGAAAATGCATGGCATGTTGATAGTGGGTGCTCTTGTCACATGACCGGGCTAAAAGATCTACCTACTGACTTCAGAATTATCGATGGGGGATACGTTGCATTTGCGGGTGATGAAAAGGGAGGAAAGATAACCGGACAAGGAACAGTCTGCAATGGAACTCTCACCTTGGAGAAAGTTAATCTCGTTCCAGAACTCTGCTATAATCTCGTGAGTGTATCACAAGTGTGTGATAAACAACTTTCAGTGCTGTTTAACAAATCCAAATGCTTGTTTCTCAAAGCAGGATTCATTATTCCAGAAGATCTAGTCCTTTTTAGGACTCCAGGAAAGAAACAACACCTACATCGTTGATATGAATGATCCAGAAAGTAAAGCCTCCATGACTTGTTTACTATCAAAAGCTTTTTACTCTGAATCACTGCTCTGGCATCATTGTCTTAGCCATCTGAATTTTAAAAACATAAACAGTTTAGTCAAACACCTTGTGAGAGGTTTACGTCCAAGGATATTAATATTTTCTGAAAAATGCATAGCATGTGCTAAAGGCAAACAACATAAAAAGACGCATAAGTCCAAAGCAGTGAATTTCATATCAGCTCCTCTTCAATTACTTCACATGGATCTTTTTGGTCCAGTCAGTGTTAAAAGCATCTCTAAAAATTCTTATTGTTTGGTTGTGACAGATGATTTATGTAGGTAATATTGGGTTAATTTCCTCGCAACTAAAGATGAAACTGCTGAAGTATTGAAGAGTCTGATTCTCAAAATTGAGAAAATCTGCAAGCACCTGGTGATTTCTATCAGAAGAGACAATGGCACCGAGTTCAAAAATCATGTCTTGAATGATTTCTGCGAACGTAAAGGGATTTCTCGACAATTTAGTGCTGCCAGAACTCCATAACAAAACGGTGTTGCAGAAAGAAAGAACCGAACATTGATTGAAGCTGCCATAACAATGCTGATAGGTTCTAAGCTTCCAATCATATTTTGGGCGGAAGCAGTTAACACTCCAAATTATGTCCGGGATCGTGCTCTTGTGGTGAAAGCTCACAACAAAACCGCTTATGAGCTGTTTCATGGACGAAAGCCCTTGATTGAATTCTTCTGAGCTTTTGGATGTTTATGCACTCTACTCAACACATCTCAAAATCTTTCAAAGTTCGGGGCACTTGGTGACGGATGCTATTTTTTGGGGTATTCGTCATCCCAAAAATCCTACTAATGTAGTGTCACACCCGTAACACAGGACAGCCATCTAGCTGAGTAGTACCTCCAACAGATATGTTCCCAGGTAAGAGCGACGGGTCTAGGAGAGATTTATACACCGCTCTTTCCTAGACAGAACATTCTGTTTATCAGATAGCCATACCGATTGAAGGTTGCCTTCTAGTTATAGTGACGTTGATAACAAAATACACAGCGGAAGACTTAACAACATAACTTATTTTATTTCATAATATAAAGTTTGTACAATAGGGACTGACTGGCAAAACACAATACAATCAAACTCTAAACTTATAGCTCATGAAGAATCATGCCAATAACTCAGGCCTTATGGTCACCCAAAGACATGCCCTTAGTCATTCCTAATTCAAACCTTTGTACATCTCCTGGAATGCCTTCTACTAGCTAAGGGTTCACCTGTGCTCAAAAACATTTGAAAACATTTTGGATCAGCTTACGCTGGTGAGTTCATAAAAAAAATCATCTTTTCGTGTATCCCTGATCAAGGATGAATAACCCACATAGGAATTACAACCATCCTTTCCAATCCATCACCCATAATCGCCCTTAGATCCTGAGTCTACAACATACATATATACAGGAACCATCCAGGCTTTGTGGATCACCCTTAGACCAGAACTGTCCAAGATGATCAATCTTGGCCCTAGGTCCCACCCCAATCATGGCTATAATAAATACTTATTATAGGATATATGCACGGATAGGATTGGGATCTCAGATACAAAATTATTTACAAAATATTTCATAGAGCACAGTTCAGAGGAACTCACCTCATACAAAACCTCCTCCTGTATTGAATATCACAATCAATACTTCAACAGAACCCTAGATCATAACCCACATTATCATGATTAACATCTCTATCTTAGGTTTACACAAAGAAACCTCAGGGTGTTCAGAAACCTTACAGAAATATGAGCAAAAAGATATGCAATGTTAATGTCGTGCAATAGAAAAATTCAAAAAGATATGTCAAAAGACGTACATATTAGTATACTTGTAAATATTTTTCTCTTTGGGAACGTGGGTCTGGAAAGGATACTCTTATCAAGGCATGTAATTTCGTAGTGCAATGACCCTGAGCATTTACTGTTTGTGAACTTGTAAGTCCGTCGTGCTATGTTCGTAATCACATTTGCTAGAGATTTCCTGAACAGTTCATTGACCCGTTCTAGTGTGACACCCGGTCATTTAGAATTAACCCCGTTAGCAAAACCTAGTTAATTCCGTTAAGTTTTAACCTGCTCAACTTAAATTCAAACCCTAGGGACTAAATCTGCCATACCTCAAACTCTCATGCACCCAAAAACTGCTCTTCCAAGTCCCAAAACACTATTTGCTGACTTTAAAAGTCAAACATCTAGAGTCTTGATTTCCTATTTGACTTTTGAAAGTCAAACCATTGTTCTTGATCTTGAATTCACAAATTACAACTTATTCGGTTTGAATCAGTAACTGAAAACGCATTAAACACCATTAACGAACATAATTAAGACTCTAATCATCGTTAATGTGTCGAATTAAACCCAATTATGGGTATTCAAGGAAAAACCGTCGACCATCAACACATGTTCATCAAGTTCTACCACTGCAGTCATCGAATTCACAAATTAAACCTCTGCACACCTTAGTCGCATCCATCCAAAACTTTTTCACTCATTGATTCAACCGGAGAAGGAACCCGAGCCGCCGGAGGTTAACTCGTCAAGGTCGAAACCCGTTCTAGTCGTGCACCTTCAATTCGATAAGCATTCTGGTAACCAACCACACCTTTAGCGTCGTTTTTATTCATAGATCGAAAGCCCTATGATAATTGGGGCTTATAACATCAAATCTATCAAGATCAGATTCTAGGGTTCATCATATTTCGGGTTTAATCGAACCCTAATCAAGACTTAACGTCAATCAAATTAAGTTGTATGATTAGATTCGCAATTCAGTTTTTGTCAAAAGCTCCATGAATTTAACTGTTGATCTTACCAGATTTAGTCAATTCAATTCGTGATTTCAAACCTAGGGTTCGGTTATATGAACAGGTAATTAACGAGTCTAAACCTAATGTTTTTACAATTAAAATACATCCACAGATTCGAAATTCATTTATTAACAAAACCCCTATACTTTTATGATCGATCGTGGTTGAAATCACAGGAATTTGGGGTGGACTTCGATTGAAATCGCGATGGGGGGAACAACATTGTGTTTTGAATGTTAAAACCATTCAGTCTGGAATTTGTTGCGATTGCCCTAGCGAGTGGAATGGTTAAAGCTTTGTGTTGGTGTGGGTGAAACCCTGGTTCGAATCCCACCATTAGTTTTATTTTTTTAGCCACTTTTTAAGGTTTATTTTTATATAAAATCTTTCCTATATTATTTTTAATAATATATTAATGTGTTTTGAACCCGAAAAACACCCGTAGGCTCGGGGATGGATATATCTCAATTTAGGTGTTATTTTAATATTAATAATTTCGTATTTATTTTATTAACGCCTAAACGATTATTTTATAACTCGTAAATTAATATTTCCCACAATTAAAAATAATATGATTATTCACATTATTACCCACGCTTATATGCCCAAATAAAGATAATATATTTATTATTTTTGTCACGTATTTAGTTATCGTGTTATCTTTCCGACTTAAAAATAATATAATAAAATTATTTTCCCTAAACCATTATGTTAATGGTAAAAACACATGACTACATATTTAATAACATTATTCGTAATTCGAAACGTTCGACACGAAACATATTCATATCAAATATTATATTAAGAAACCCTTATTCCCGATGACACGTTTGTCTAACCGTTGATCCTAAGTATATTTTAGGACGTTCGATCTTTCCGTGTTGTCGTCACAAACTCTTACGTGTTCGTAACTGTTATATCTTATTCTAGGGCATTCATAGATTGTCCGTGTGCAATCCATTCGTGGTAAGTGTTGCATCCTTGTGTGGTGCTAATTACTACGCATTACTCAGACTCAGGTGACTTTCACGACCCCTTTTTACTTGTTTTACTATTGGGGGAGAAGCATGCATATACACAACCACCATTTTATTTATTTTCCCGTTGGGGAGAAACATGCATACAAACAAACAGTATTTTACTTGTTTCCCGTTGGGGAGAAACATGCATACAAACAAACATCCGTTTACTTGTCTTCCCGCCGAGGAGAGACATACTCATGAACAGACATGGATCACATAGTATTTCATTACCACTTGTGTACCTAAGTGCAAACATAACATGCAAAGTCCTTACACACTCGGACCGTTAATATATGTAGTATAGCGAGGAAATTTGAGTAGTACTACTGGGTTTGACAAACCCCACCCGGGTTAGTCGCGCTAACTTGATTGGAGGTCTAATGGGTGTAAATTGTCCTAAAAATTTGTCATTGTTGATGTTAGCAATGGCGGAAGGCATCTCAAACATAAACAGTCAGCTTCGGTTGCGAACGCTTAGAGTAACTTGTACATTGTCTAGCTAGCAATAGGTGTGACTTACATATGTGGATCCTGCAAACACTCAAACAGTTTATTTACTTGTAAACCTGTGAACTCACCAACCTTGTGTTGACACCTTTTCTTACATGTTTCTCAGGTCGCTAAGGCACAGGTTGCACACTTAGGACATGCATCGAGTCCTACTATCATTTCATCCTTATGTAAACATTTAAAACAATTTACTTGTCTTATTAGACTTGAGCGCATTTATCTTGCGCATTTACTTTCTGGTTTAAACGCTTCTGCATTAACTCTGAACTTTTATGATATTACATTTATGTCCCATATAGTGTCGTTTGATGCAACTAATGACTGAGATCCTGGTTTGTCATGCACCAAATGGTAAAACTCCGTTAGTGGAATTTGGGGGTGTGACAGATTGGTATAGTTAAACCTGTTCAACAGTTGACCTTTGCATAAATGGTCCTACTCTGTGAATTAAAAATGGTCCTAATCTGTGAATTACAGACTTAAGTTTCCACTGCCCGTAGAAATTCTCGTAACCCGCTCAACGACTAGTTGGTATCGTTAAACCTGTCCAACAGTTGATAGACGCGACTATCAGGTTGAAGATGTTTACAGACACACGGAGCTATCATCAATAGAATCCATCCTTTTATTTCACTCATGTAAGAGTCTTAGTGAAATTAAGATGCTCATCTAAACATGATGACAGCAACCAACTCGATTGAAACTCTGGTAGAATCTCATGACAAACCCATTGACCTCAAGTATGAAAGCGGAAATTGAAGAATTCCTACTAAGCTAACACGTTATTCCTCCAACAATAAATTCCCTTTGACTCTATTACCTTATCCTGTGACTAATCCTTAGACTAATTAGATTTATACCCCAGCATATCTAGTTGTTCCAATGACATTAGAAAACATGGATTTAATGTAACCAACCATCAGTTGAACGTGAATACTTAAACAGAAGACATATTCCTTGTATTATTGGAATCTATACCTCATTAGATTTTCCTTCCTTTATGTGAACCTCTTTCCTTGACCTTTGCATTGATCGACGCTTACCTTATAAGCATGGGTCTTATTAGAAATCTCAGCATGATTTCACAATTTTCAAGTTGGTGCAGTTGTACCCCAACTCTATTAGAAACCAAGTATACTATTGAGATAGCATACGGTCAGATAATTAAAGCAACCCACATTCTTAAGGGTTGTAATATGGAGTTAACTGGTCCTAGACTTGATATTGACCTTATGCCGGTCACACTTGGTAGTTTCGATGTAATTGTCGGCATGGATTGGTTATCTAAGAACCAAGCCGAGATTATTTGTCATGAGAAAATCTTTCGCATTCCTCTCCCTAGTGGAGAAACTCTTTATGTACAAGGCGAAAGGAGTGGTGCAGTCATGGGCATCATATCCTTCATAAAAGCACAGAAATGTCTTCAAGAAGGTCATACTACTATATTGGCTATCGTCTCCGAGCAGCCATCTAGAGAAAAGAAAATTGATGATGTCCCAATTATACGTAACTATTCCGAAAGTATTTCCCAAGGATTTACCTGGTTTGCCACCACATCGTCAAGTAGAATTTCAAATTGACCTAGCACCCGGAGCAGCGCCGATTGCTCGGGCACCTTACAGACTTGCACCCAGTGAATTGCAAGAGCTATTCACTCAACTGCAAGATTTGTTGGATAAAGGTTTCATCTGACCTAGCTCATCGCCATGTGGAGCTCCAGTCCTATTTGTCAAGAAGAAGGACGGGACTTTCCGCATATGCATCGACTATCGTGAGCTGAACAAATTGACGACGTTATCTGCTACACCGCATAGTTGATCTATTTGATCAACTCCAAGGATCAAGCTTCTATTCCAAGATAGATCTCAGATCTGGTTACCATCAATTGAGAGTCCGAGATAAGGATATCTCTAAGACTGCCTTCAGAACTAGGTACGGCCACTATGAATTCATGGTCATGCCTTTTGGATTAACCAACGCACCTGCGGTATTCATGGACCTCATGAACCATGTGTGAAAGTCATACCTTAATCAATTCATCATCGTTTTCATCGACGACATTCTCATTTATTCCAAGAACAAGGAGGAACATCTACGCTTAATTCTGGAATTACTTAAGCAGGAGTAGCTATATGCTAAGTTTTACAAGTGTGAATTCTGGATCCGGGAAGTTCAATTCTTAGGACATCTGGTAAATGAGAAAGGAATACATGTCGATCCATCAAAGATTGAAGCCATCAAGAATTGGGCAGCACCGACGACTCCGACTAAGGTGCGACAATTTCTGGAATTGGCTGGTTATTACCGTCGATTCATCGTGGGATTTTCTAAGATTGCACAACCTCTCACGGCCTTAACTCAGAAGGGTAAATCCTATAACTGGGGCGATAACCAAGAGTCAGAATTCCAACATCTTAAGTAGAAACTTTGCAGTGCACCTATTCTAGCTCTTCCGGAGGAAACGGATGATTTTGTGGTGTATTGTGATGCATCCATTCAGGGTTTGGTCTGTGTATTAATGCAACTAGAAAAGGTGATCGCATACATTTCACGTCAACTAAAGATTCACTAGAAAAACTATACTACTCATGACCTAGCAATTGGGAGCTGTAGTGTTTGCTTTGAAAATTTGGAGACATTACTTGGACGATACCAAGTGCACGATTTACATCGATCACAAGAGTCTTCAGCACATATTCGAACAGAAGGACTTGAACATCCGACAACGCCGTTGGATCAAACTTTTGAACGACAATGACTGTGCTATCAAGTATCATCCTGGCAAGGCTAACGTAGTAGCCGATACCCTAAGCCGAAAAGAAACTAGACCCAGACAAGTTTGAGCATTTCAACTCACTATCCATCCCAGACTACCTGATAAAATACGTAGCGCTCAACTCGAATCCCAGAAAGAGGGAAAACCTACCGTTGACATCTACACGTGGTATGGAAAAACAACTTGAGGTTAAATCAGATGGCATTCACTATTGTGCTGAACGAATATGGGTTCCAAAGCACGGGAACTTAAGAGATCTTGTAATGGATGAATCTCACAAATCTCGCTATTCTATTCATCCTGGTTCAGTAAGATGTATCATGACCTAAAGGTCCTTTATTGGTGGCCGAACATGAAGGCTGATATAGCCACCTATGTGAGCAAGTTCCTGACCTACTCGAAAGTCAAGGTCGAATACCAAAAGCCTTCTGGTTTGCTCCAATATCCGGAAATTCCAATGTAGAAATGGGAGCAGATTTCCATGGATTTTATTACTAAACTACCCCGAGCTTCTAGCGGATGCGACACCATATGGGTGATGGTAGATCTCTTGACTAAATCCACTCACTTTCTAACAATCAGAGAGACTGATAAGATGGAAAAGCTCACTCGTGTTTATCTTAAGGAAGTCTTCTTTCGGCACGGGGTGCCAATTTCATTTATCTCGGATCGTGACGCACGATTCACCTCCCGTTTCAGGCAACCGTTACATAAAGCTTTAGCCACACGTCTAGATATGAGCACTGCATACCATCCTCAAGCTGATGGCCAGACAGAGCGTACTATTCAAACTCTGGAGGACATGTTACGAGCTTGTGTGATTGATTTCGGTAACACTTGGGAGTCTCACCTACCGTTGGTGGAGTTCTCCTATAACAACAGTTATCACACTAGCATCAATGCAGCTCCATTTGAAGCTTTATATGGACGGAAATGCCGTTCTCCTATTTGTTGGGCCAGCCAAGGTTGGAGATAGTCAACTTACAGGTCCTGAACTTGTACTTTAAACTTCTGAGAAAATCGTTCAAATTAGAAATAGTATGGCAGTAGTTCGTGATCATTAAAAGAGCTATGCCGATAAGCATCGTAAACCATTAGACTTTCAAGTAGGGGATATGATCTTATTAAAAGTCTCACCTTGGAAAGGTGTAATTCATTTCGGGGAAACGTGAAAAACTAAATCCTCGTTATGTTTGACCGTTCAGGACAGTGAAGAGAATTGGCCCAGTAGCGTATCAACTGGACATACCTGAAGGGCTTAGTGGTGTACAGATCGTCTTTCATGTCTCGAACTTGTAAAAAAATGTCTAGCAGACGAGACACTCGCTACTGCTCTTGAGGAACTTCAAATCAATGAAAAATTACTCTTCGTTGAAGAACCGGTAGAAATCATGGCTAGGGAAGTCAAAACGCTCAATCACAGCAAAACCCCTATTTTCAGAGTTCGTTGGAACTCGAAACGTGGACCGAAATTCACATGGGAGCGCGAGGATCAGATGATGCGCAAGTATCCTCATCTATTCAAGCACTCCACATCAAACTCTAAATGTAGTATTCTAATTTTCGGGACGAAAATTCTTTCAACTAGGGGATGATGTGACACTTCAGAAAATAATTCTTTTTATTTTAATTTTTAGGACGAAAATTCTTTCAACTACGGGATGATGTGACACCCGGTCATTTAGAATTAACCCCGTTAGCAAAACCTAGTTAATTCCGTTAAGTTTTAACATACTCAACTTAAATTCAATCCCTAGGGACTAAATCTGCCATTCCTCAAACTCTCATGCACCCAAAAACTGCAGGGACTAGTTCTTCCAAGTCTCAAAACACTCTTTGCTGACTTTAAAAGTCAAACATCTAGAGTCTTGATTTCCTGTTTGACTTTTGAAAGTCAAACCATTGTTCTTGATCTTGAAATTACGAATTACAACTTATTCGGTTTGAATCAGTAACTGAAAACGCATTAAACACCATTAATGAACATAATTAAGACTCTAATCATCGTTAATGTGTCGAATTAAACCCAATTTTGGGTATTCAAGGCAAAACCGTCAACCATCAACACCTGTTCATCAAGTTCGACCATTGCAATCATCGAGTTCACAAATTAAACCTCTGCACACCATAGTCGCATCCATGAGAAAATTTTTCACTCATTGATTCAGCCAGAGAAGGAACCCGATCCGCCGGAGGCTAACTCGTCAAGGTCGAAACTCGTTCTAGCCGTGCACCTTCAAGATCGGTAAGCATTCTGGTAACTAACCACATCTTCAGCATCGTTTTTATTCAATTCGATAAGCATTCTGGTAACATCAAATCGATCAAGATCAGATTCTAGGTTTCATCAAATTTTGGGTTTAATCGAACCCTGATCTTGACTTAACCTCAATCAAATTAAGTTGTATGATTAGATTCGCAATTCAGTTTTTGTCAAAAGCCCCATGAATTCAACTGTTGATCTTACCAGATTTAGTCAATTCAATTCGTGATTTCAAACCTAGGGTCCGGTTATATGAACAGGTAATTAACGAGTCTAAACCTAATGATTTTACAATTAAAATACATCCACAGATTCACAATTCATTTATTAACAAACCCCATATGCTTTTATGATCGACCGTGGTTGAAATCAGAGGAATTTGGGGTAGACTTAGATCGAAATCGTGAGGGGAAGAACATTGTGTTTTGAATGTTAAAACCATTCCAGTTCGGAATTTGTTGCGATTGCCCTAGCGGGTGGAATGGTTAAAGCTTTGTGTTGGTGCGGGTGAGACCCTGGTTCGAATCCCACCAACAGTTTTATTTTTTTAGCCACTTTTTAAGGTATATTTTTATATAAAATCTTTCCTATATTATTTTTAATAATATATTAATGTGTTTTGAACCCGGAAAACACCCGTAGGCTCGGGGATGGATATATATCTCAATTTAGGTGTTATTTTAACATTAATAATTGCGTAATTGTTTTATTAACGCCAAACGATTATTTTATAACTCGTAAATTAATATTTCCCACAATTAAAAATAATATGATTATTCACATTATTACCCACGCTTATATGCCCAAATAAGGATAATATATTTATTATTTTTGTTACGTATTTAGTTATCGTCTTATCTTTCCGACTTAAAAATAATATAATAAAATTATTTTCCCTAAACCATTATGTTAATGGTAAAAACACACGAATACATATTTAATAATATTATTCGTAATTCGAAACGTTCGACACGAAACAGATTCATCTCAACTATAAAATTAAGAAACACTTATTCCCGATGACACGTTTGTCTAACCGTTGATCCTAAGTGTATTTTAGGACGTTCGATCTTTCTGTGTTGTTGTCACAAACTCTTACGTGTTCCTTACTGTCATATCTTATTCTAGGGCATTCATAGATTGTCCGCGTGCAATCCAATCGTGGTTAGTGTTGTATCCTTGTGTGGTGCTAATTACTACGCTTTACTCAGACTCAGGTGAGTTTCACGGCCCCTTTTTACTTGTTTACTATTGGGGGAGAAACATGCATATACAAAAACACCATTTTATTTATTTTCCCGTTGGGGAGAAACATGCATACAAACAAACAATATTTTACTTGTTTCCCGTTGGGGAGAAACATGCATACAAACAAACATCCGTTTACTTGTCTTCCCCCCGAGGAGAGACGTACTCATGAACGGACATGGATCACATAGTATTTCATTACCACTTGTGTACCTAAGTGCAAACATAACATGCAAAGTCGTTACACACTTGGACCGTTAATATATGGAGTATAGCGAGGAAATTTGACTAGTACTACTGGGTTTGACAAACCCCACCCGGGTTAGTCGCGCTAACTTGATTGGAGGTCTAATGGTTGTAAGTTGTCCTAAACATTTGCTATTGTTGATGTTAGTAATGGCGGAAGGCATCTCAAACATAAACAGTCAGCTTCGGTTGCGAAAGCTTAGAGTAACTTGTACATTGTCTAGCTAGCAATAGGTGTGACTTACGTATGTGGATCTTGCAAAAAATCAAACAGTTTATTTACTTGTAAACCTGTGAACTCACCAACCTTGTGTTGACACTTTTTCTTACATGTTTCTCAAGTCGCTAAGGCACAGGTTGCACACTTAGGACATGCATGGAGTCCAGCTATTATTTCATCCTTATGCAAACATTTAAAACAATTTACTTGTCTTATTAGACTTGAGCGCATTTATCTTGCGCATTTACTTTCTGGTTTAAACGCTTCTGCATTAACTCTGAAATTTTATGATATTACATTTATATCCCATATAGTGTCGTTTGATGTAAGTAATGACTGAGATCCTAGTTTGTCACGCACCAAACGGTAGAACTCCGTTAGTGGAATTGGGGGGTGTGACAGCTAGTTATGCTCATTTAGTTATCTTTAGGTGCTCAAAAGATCATGAGGAAGGGAAAGGCTTATCGGATAAGTTGTGGGGTCCATGTAGTTTATCAAAAACTCATCTAATTCACACTAAAATAAATGCAGGTTTTTGAGATGTGAGTGTGGGACTCACTAAGTCTTTAATAACTATTACCCAGAAAACATGATAAATTCATTGCTTGCTTGTCATCTAAGGTATAAAGGCTTGAGTTTAGAAGGATAACATATTGACAATCACCAAGACCTGTCTAAGAAAATGAGCGGCTGATAAGTATAGTGTCGTCTACCCTAGGATGATATGATCCCATAACAGATTTTCTCACAAAAATAATGCATCTTAGTGTTTCAAAGTTGTCGGTTATTTTGAAAAGAACAAAATGATTTTGTGTTTTTTAGCTTAGTTAAAGTTATTTTCATTTTTATCTTTCGTTGTGTTTCATAAGTATCAAAATAACCATCCCTGCTTGACCAGACAATCCAAAAAAAAAATGTTTCTAAAAAGTCAAATGTTTTCAAAGTTTACAGCCGCATACGTCAATGTTTGCGACCGCATACTTTGTGAAGTCTATAAAAGGGCAATGAAGTTTGCGGCTGAATCGCATACTTCGCTCATTCTCTCAGTCGCATACTCCATTTCAATTCTAAATTGACCGTTGACTTGACCTTCATGTGATCTTGTTGCTCTGTTTGTGTTAAAGAAGTATAGGCGACATCAAGGATAAGAGTCTTGACCTTGGATTCAAACTAATCGGTCGTGTGAAGTGATCTTGCTTGAATACAGGAACTGAACCCGGACTTTGACCAAATTGACCATTAAAATGATGTTAAAAAATGAAATTGGTCTAATGGTTTTGGTCGCAATCTTGTGACGACCCCAAATCACCTGAAAATCCAAACTAAAACATGTTAAAAATTCAAGATTTTTTTGTGTTTAAAAGTTTGCGGTTTTCTCAAAAGCTTGCGGTTTGTTGAAGTTCGCGGTAACACATAAAGTTTGTGGTTTAATTAAAAGTTTGCGGTTGTAATTAAAGTTTGCGGCTTAATGAAGTATGCGGTGTGTTTAAAAGTTTGTGGTTAGGCTATCTAGCCGCATACTTCAAGTATGTCAAATTTTTGGAATCTAACTTGCCCTATTGATTGCAGGCAATGGCAAACTAGAAATTTGTTAAGGATCATAATGAACCGGCCTACTTGGAGGACCCACAACAAAATCACAGTGTTTTCACGTCTATGATCGTGGGATTAAGGGCATCCAGAGTATTTCATGCTCTTTCTCAACATCTAGATATCTGTGAAGACTTTATTAGAGATTTCTGGAGTACCGAAGATATTGTCACAGAGAATAATGTAGAAGGGATAGCTGGTACGGTTGCGGGAAAACGTATTGTAATAACTGAAGCTGTGATATGAACTTGCTTGAATTTCGGTGATGGTCCGAAACACCCTACAACCTTCACTGCCGTAGAGATGACTGAAACATTTCAAAGAATGAGTTATGAGGGAGAACTGCCATCTGTTTGAAAGAGATATCTTCCACCATACTGGAGATGTAGATATAAAGACTGATGGCTACAAAATTCTCTGAGTACAACTGCTGCGGACTCCACAATTTTGCTACTGACCAACAAGCTATTGCGGATAAGGTTAGTTACTGCGGATAGTTGTTCTCCTGTTGATGAACAACTATGCAGCGGATAACCTTATCTGCTGAAGATCAGAGTTGCTGCTGATAGGATTCTCAGCAACATCAAACACTTGATGCTGCTGATAGGCAAATCATCAGCAACTTTGACTTTGCTACTGACACCTCTGCTACAACACTAACACATCTATCAGCAGAAGGAATGTTATTGGTGTAGATGATTAAAGACAAAACACTTCTGAAGTCTCCTGCAAAGATTCCTAAGAAAACTTTTGACCTGAATACAACTGTTTGCTGCAGTTTGTCTTTTAGTTATCTACCAATAGTATTATAGCTTGTAACTGTCCAAGATCAATGGTCTATGTTTGATATGATCCTTAGAATCAAGGATTTGTCTTGATTCTAAGTTGCTTTATATGTATTGTATCTTACATTTGTACAAGTGTGTTTCCTGAGAGTTTTCTCTGTAATCTTGTAAACATTGAAGATCAATAAAATTTGCATTTATCAGTATTCTCTTTGTTTATCTGTTTACATTGCATAGTTGTGATTATTTCCGCCAATCTCAACTAAAATAGAACCATCTTGTAATCACCGATCCTACAAGTGGTATCAGAGCTTTGGCTCTTAGATTAAACAAAATCATACTTGTTTAATCACTCTCTGGTTCTATTTACTACTATCTCTTTGCTAAAACACCATATATCACAAATCCAGAAATGGCACAAAACAATGGTTTTGATGATACCGAAAGCATCAACAGACCACCAAGACTGGTGTCTGGAGAAGACTATGATATGTGGAAGAACAGGATGAAAAGTTTCTTCTGCTATCAAGAGTATGGGATGTGGAGATCCATTAAAGATGGACCATATGTACCCATGGTGGCCACTGCTAATTCCGGAGGTCCATCAGTCCCCAAAGAACCCTCAAAGTATTCAGATGAAGATATCAAGATGATGGAGGTAGACTTCAAAGCCTTGGGATCCATTCAGATGTGCTTGCCAAATGAAGTTTTTCACAACTTCGGAGAATATAAGACTGCCAAGGAGCTATGGGAGGCTCTTGAGAAGATGTTTGCTGGGTCAGAAGAGGTGAAAGAAAATAGAAGAGACATTCTGAAGCAACAACATGAAAACTTTGTCTGGAAGGAAGGTGAGTCTCTTACCGTGTTGTACCTACCTTGTGGGAGAGCTACATTACTCAAAAGTGAAGCTGGAAAATGAAGACATTCTCAAGAAGTTTATCAGGTCTCTGCCAAGCTGCTGGACACTTTACACGGTGTCAATCAGAAGAACTGAAAAATTAAAGACTCTGTAGATGACTGAGCTGTTTGGCATGCTGAAGACTTATGAATTAGAAATGATTCAAGCCAAAGAGAGAAGCTCAAGTTACATAACAACCTCATCATCTACCACCACTTCCTCTGCACTTCACTCTGGCCACTCAGTTCCTAGTTCAAGCAACTACTACCCTCCTATTGTTACCCATCCCTAGACTCTAACATCACAATCAAACAACTCACCATTTCTTCTTGAAGCCCCACCTCAAACAAACTCTGCTGCCTTTGTCTCTGAAAACTCAAGCAATATGTCCTTTATCAAGGAAGATCTGGAATGTTTCCATGCAAATGATTTAGAAGAAATGGACATACAGCACTCCTATGCCATGCTTTATCTTAGAGCAAAAAGGTTCTACTCTAGAACAGGAAGACCAATCCCAAGCAACAACTCCAACACCAGAGTTGGCTTAGACAAAAGGAAACTGAGATGTTATAACTGCAACCAACTTGGTCATTTTGCTAGAGAATGCAAGGCACCAAAGGCAAACCCAACTGCTACTCAGCCAAGACAAGCTCACCAAGCTCAACCAAGACAGAAACAACCGCAACAAGCCACTCCTCCTGCTCAGACTGCAGCTTGTGCAGCTATTGGAACTGCTGAATTTGACTGGAGCTTCCAGTATTAGGATCTTCCTGCCAACAACCAAGCTCTTATGGCAGACACCACAGGGATACACCTCAGGTATATGAATATCTTTGTACTCAAGCTTGTATTGATAAGGTTCTTGGATACAGAAAACATAACCAGAATCTCATAGATCAAAATAAAGAGTTTCACAAAATGAAATCTGAATTCAAAAAGGTTGAAAACAGTTACAAAGAAAAGATTTAATGTTTAAAGAAAGAGATTTCACCATTAAAACATGAACAAACAAAGCTTGAAACTCAAATTGATGATCTTCTGGTTAAGTTACAAGCTACAAGGGCTGAATTGGCAGACCAAAAATTCCATGTTGAAAAGTATGGGTTTGCATCCAAAAAGCTGCAAAGATTTTTGGATGCTCAAATTCATGAAAAAGTAACTGTTGGGCTTGGGTTTCAAGCTGAAAAACCCTACAATGTTGTGCCTCCTGCTGATTATGTAGCCATTCATGAACCAAGTTTCAATATTTCCAATCTTGATCTGGCTAACCAAAATCTTGATCCTTCAAAGGAAGATCCACTTGTGCAAGAATGCACTACCTCATCTGAGTCTGAGTCCACATGCTCAGACTCCACTGAAACCAATGAAGCTCCATCACTACCTGCCTTTGAAGTCATTCAAACCAACTGTCCAAGCCCCTTCATCCCTTCAATACCAGTACCAGTACCTCAACTCACAAACAGATTAAAATTAGCTATGCTCCCAAAGGGAGAAAGTTAATTGTTGAAAAGGGACAATCCTTAACCTCCACCAATTTTCAAGCAAACCAAACCATTCAACCCAGAAAGGTTTTGATATCTGTCATGCACCTAGAGAAAGAGCTCCATATGTTTAAAGACATTGGAGGAAGCCACCTTTGACCACAACAAAGCCCATCCCTGGAATTTCAAAGACTTATTCAAGAGAAAGGACTATGTGTACTTTCAAAGCGACAAATTGGCTAAATCATGCTTTGTCTATGGCAAATACAACCATACTGCCAGCACCTGCTTCTACTACCTTCAACATCAAAGAAATCTCAAGCAACATGCCTTTGAGAAAACAAACAAGAACAAAAAGGTAAGAAGCTATGAAGCCAAGACAACTGAATTAAATCTCTTTCTCCTCCAAAGAAGCAGCTTCCAAAATCCCAACAATCTTGCATCATTTGTGGTGAATCAGACCACTTTGTGGAAAATTGTGAATTCAATCCTCTCAACCAGATTCTTCAACAAGCCACTCCTAAATAGAAGCCAATCTACAAAAGAACTTCCATAGAGAAATTCTCTGTTAGAAAGGTAAAGCAGGAGAAGCAAGTATCCATTATTGAACCATCAGCAGCCAGCAAAAATGTTGCTGATCATGTGAAGCTGAAGAAATCAAAAACCAAACCTTCAGCAGCAACCAAGTCTGCTACTGATCATGTAAAGCCATCAGCAACAACCAACTCTGCTGCTGATAAGCCAAAATCTTCAGCAGCAAAATCTGCTGTTGATCAAGCAAAACCTTCAATAGCCAAAGCAATATCAGCTGCTGACAGAGCACAAAGATCTGGAAAACCATCCCAACAATGGAAAGCCAAGACCCCAGCCTCTATCCCTCAAAGCATCATCATTGGCTCCATTGAGTGCAAGCATACTGATGCTGCTGATCCAAAGACACACTTACCCAAGTCTGTAAGTTCTTGGGTTCCTCCCTCTAACTAGATCTCTCTCATGTGCAGGGACAACCAGGTCAAAAGGATAACACCTTGGTTGTAGACAGTTCCATGCACATGACCGGCAACAGGTCCATCCTCTCCAACTTCAGACATTTCAATGGAGAATATGTTGCCTTTGGGAGTGATTCAAAAGGAGGATCAATTACTAGATAGGGAACTGTGTCTAATGAGAGAATGAGTATTGAAAGAGTAAACTTTGTTAAGGAATTGGACTTCAATTTCATGAGTGTGTCTCAGATTGTTGATCAAAAGCATTGGATGCTAATCACAGATAAAGAATGTTTTGTGTTATCCCATGGCTTAAACAAACCTCCTCCAGAGAAGATTCTATTGACTGCTCAGAGAAAAGATAACCTATATGTGCTTGACATGAATGAGGTCACTCCATATGGTAGTTTATCTTGTATTCTATCAAAGGCATCAGTTGATGAATCAGCTCTTTGGCACATGAGATTAAGCCATGTCAATGTAAAAACCATCAACAAGTTGGTGAAGGGAAATCTTATCAGAGGGCTTCCTAACAAAGAATTCCAACTTGAAGATCATTGCATCTCATGCCTGAAGGGGAAGCAACACAAGAGTTCTCACAAGCCCAAGACATTGAATTCAAATGACACTCCATTACAGCTATTGCATATAGATCTCTTTGGTCCTACAAATGTCATGTCAATGGGCAAGAAGTCATACTGTCTGGTGATCACTGATGACTATACCAGATTTTCATGGGTATACTTCTTGAGAACAAAAGATGAAACTGCTGAGATTCTTAAATCTTACATTCTTAGAGTTAAGAATCAAAGCAATCAAAAGGTGAAAGTTATAAGGTGTGATCAAGGTATAGAGTTCAAAAATCACACCTTGAACTGTTTTTGTGAGAGCAACGGCATAAAAAGACAGTAAAGTGCTCCAAGAACTCCTCAACAAAATGGGGTTGCTGAAAGGAGAAACATAACTCTAATTGAATCGACAAGATCAGTGTTGCCTTATTCAAAACTGCCTCTCACATTTTGGGTAGAAGCAGTCAGCACAACTTGCTATGTGCAGAATAGAGTTCTCATTGTCAAGCCTTTTAACAAGACACCTTATGAACTCTGGTTCAAAAGAGTTCCCTACATTGGATTTGTAAAACCTTTTGGATGTCCATGCATCGTCCTGATCACACATAGGGTTCTTCCCAAGTTTGGTGCCAAATCTGAAGAAGGATACTTTGTGGGATATTCCTCTCAATCTAAGGCCTACAGAGTATTCAACTCAAGAACAAGAATTGTGGAAGAATCAACCAATGTGGAATGTAGGGAACACATTGCATGTGAATAGGGAAAAGGCCTAGACTGGCTCTTTGATATAGACTCCTTCACCCAAATATTTGAGCCTCTCATCTTCTCAAATATGGAGTCTACCACTTACAAAGCCCCAGCTTCCACATCTTTCACTGACTACAGATTGGAGTTCATTAGTCCCTCTATAAGACTGAAAAGGCCATCTATTGATCCTCCATCTGTTGTGGAAGCTATTGAAGCTAGTGAAGTCAGAACCAGCCTCTCAAATGTCACTAGCAGCAGCCTCTCTGAGAATGAAAATTAGAATGAATTTCAAGACACATATGTAAATGATGTAGAGGCATCTGCTACAGATGCTGCTACTGATAATGCTGATGCTGCTGACGCTGCTGCTGATATTGAAGACTCTTCCACCATGAATGAAGAGTTTCTTGATCAGAATTAAAGCAATCTTGAGCAAGGAATACAGTTGGATGTTGTACTAACACAGAGAATCAACAAGGAACTTCCCCTGGAGAATATCATTGGCTAAGTTCAACAAGGAGTTCAAACAAAAAGCAAAACTCATGAAGCCAATATATGCCTGTATTCCTGCTTTCTATCTCAGGTAGAACCAAAGAAGATAGATGAAGCCCAAAAACACAGGAGTTGGATTGAGGCAATGCAGGAAGAGTTACTGCAATTCAAAAGACAGGATGTCTGGAAACTTGTTGATCTTCCACCTGGTCAATCTGCTATCGGCAAAAGATGGGTATTCAGGAACAAGCAAGATGAGAGAGGCATTATAGTCAAGAACAAAGCGAGACTTGTAGCTCAAGGCTACACTCAGAAAGATGGAATTGACTATGATGAAGTCTTTGCTCCCGTTGCCAGGCTGAAGGCAATCAGAATCTTCCTGGCATATGCTGCATCCAAGAATTTCATAGTTTATCAAATGGATGTCAAGAGTGCCTTTCTTTATGGGAATATTGGTGAGGAAGTATATGTCAGGCATCCTCCAGGCTTTATAGATCCTACACATCCTAACAAAGTGTTCAAGCTAGACAAAGCTCTCTATGGCTTACATCAAGCTCCAAGAGCTGGTATGAAACTTTGTCTGGATATCTACTAAGTAACAACTTTCGAAGAGGTGCCATTGACTAGAACTTGTTTATCAAAGATGAAAGGGGAGAAATCCTATTGGTACAAATCTATGTTGATGACATGATCTTTGGATCAACAAGGAAGAAGTTGTGTAAAGATTTTGAGGTCCTGATGCACTCAAAGTTTAAAATGAGTTCAATGGGTGAACTAAATTTCTTTTTGGGTCTTCAAGTCAAACAAGTTCCAAATGGAATCTTCATCAGCCAATCCAAATATGTCAAGAGCATTTTGGAAAGATTCAAAATGGCTGACTGCTCTGCTGCAAGAACTCCTATGCAAGTGCACCATCAACTGACTCCAGACAAAGATGGTCATGACACTGATCAACGTCAGTATCGTGCAATGATATGATCACTCATGTATCTCACTGCCTCAAGGCTAGATATCATGTTTGCAGTATGCCTTTATGCAAGATTCCAAGCAGCTCCAAAGAATACACATCTTTAATCTTTCAAGAGAATTTTTAGATACCTAAAGGGAGCCCCAAGACTTGGGCTATGGTATTCTAAAAATGATAAGTTCAACCTGTATGTATACACTGACAGTGACTCTGGGGGATGCAACTTGGACAAAAAGTCCACATCAGGGGGATGTCAGTTTCTAGGAGGAAGACTGATTTCATGGCAGTGCAAGAAGCAAACCTGTGTATCAACTTCTAGAACAGAAGCAGAATACATTGTGGCTTCAAGTTGTTGTGCACAAGTCATCTGGATACAAAACCAAATGCTGGATTATGGGATGACTTTCATGGCCACTCCCATTCACATTGACAACATGAGTGCTATATCAATCACAAACAATCCGGTGCAGCACTCCAAGACAAAGCACATTGACATTAGGTATCACTTCATAAGAGATCAAGCTGAGAAAAAGAGAATTATTTTAACCAAAGTTCATAACAATGAGCAATATGCTGACTTGTTTACAAAACCCTTTGATGAAGCTAGATTTAGATATTTAGTTGAATCCATTGGTAAGATGAACTTTGACTAAAATCTGTCTCTAAAATTTTTTGAATAAAAATTTGTTTGTCTTTTGTAGTAAATAAAAGTTATAAGTCAGCAGCAACCATTTTTGCTGCTGACAGATCTAATCATCAGCAACAAAGAATTTGCCACTGACTACTTTAAGTTATCAGCAGGAACAAGTTTCCTACGTATAACTTTAAGGAAATCAGCATTAACATCTTTGTTGCGGACCATTATATCCATCAGCAGCAGCAACTGAGGTTGCTGCTGACAAACTTAACCATCCGCAACAACCAAGTTTGCAGCTGATAGGCTTAACCATCCGCAGCAACCAAGTTTGCTGCTGATGGGTAAAAATAAGTCCAAATTAATTTTTAACCGCTGTAAAAAGTACTGTCAGTCTTTACCATGACTGCTACAGTGTATTACAGTTGTAAAACAGTGAAAAGTGAATGGGTTATACTGTACAAGTAACTTTGCTTTTTCCCTCCTCTGCCGTTATAACACAAATCAAATTTCTCCTAAACCTCTTCATATTCAATTCCGACCTAACTCTCACCATTTTCTCTCAAGCATTCAAAGCATTCAAAGCTTTCCATATTTAACCACCTTTCAAAAACTTGCTCCTTCCCTCCAAATCCAACGACAATGGCAGAGGTCGACATAAACCATCCTGATGACAAGTTTTCAACCTACCACAATCTCATTGCCTACCTGGTTAAAGGAAAGAATTCAGAAGGGTTTCAGGATATGATCGATTTCCTTTGTCGATCAAAGATCTATTTTGCTCTCTCCGTCAACCCTACCATCTATATCCCTCATATGGAGGATTTCTGGAACACAGTCGTCTACTCTACCAAACAGGGGATTCCCCAAATCACAGCCAAGGTAGACGGCAAAGACATCATCGTCACTGAAGCCACACTAAGAAAACACCTCAAAATTCAGGACGAGGGAGCCGCCTTCTCATACACCAAAGACGAGTATATGAGGACCTTTGTATCCATAGGGTACACTGGAAATCAAAACGAGTACACCATTGAGAAGGCGCTGATGGGTCCTCCATGGAAGTTTCTATGACACACTCTTCTTCAATGCATATCCCATAAGAGAAGTGGATGGCATCAAGTGATTTCTGCTCTCGCCTCTACTGTCCATGGTATGGTTACTAGCCAAGGATTTAATTTTGCACATCTAGTATTTGAAGGTTTGAGATATAACCTTCAGGAAGGTGCAAAACAGACATTTTTATATACCCAAGGTTCTTGCAGGAGGTTTTCAATAATGAACTAAAAGATTTATCAAAACCTGCAAGAATCTATCTGATGTTGGGGCATAAAAACGACATTTTTCAAAGCATGAGAACTGTTTCTAAAAAGTTCTCAGGGGTCAATGTTCCATTTTTATCTACAATGATGAACATACAAAGTACACAGGGTGACAGTTCAGCAATCCCAGCTGATACTGATCTCACACCCTCCACTTCAAAGCATGAACATCAATCTGCTTCTGTTGTTCAAACCCCTGTGCATCCTATTGAGGGTGCACACGCACACCAAATACTTACACCTGTTTTGGAAGCCCAACTGGAACACAGGGCCCTAGTTGAGGCAAGTTATACCAGAAAAAGAAAAACGGAGCAAGAAGACTCCTTCTATTCTTATTTCTCAGGCCCAATCCCAACCTAAAATCCCTCATTTAGAATCCCAACATTCTGATGAGAATATCATAAGGGATAGCCAAATGATTAGAAAGACTTCCTTGGGAGTCCCTCTATTAGGATCAGGATCACATCCTGGATCCATAGAACAACCCCTTGAGCCTATACACTCTTCTGTTTCTTTAAACTTAAGTACAGAGGCACCATGTCAAGATGATGTACCTTCTCCGACTGCCACTATCTTGGAGGTACTGATTGACTTGGCTGCCAAAGTACCCGGCCCAAGTTCATGACCCGAGAAGGTTCACTCTGGGAATGATGATAGAGTGAATATGGACGGGGCTATCACTACTTCTGGTCCAGCAATTGACCAAGACGACAGTGATAACATCACTAAGTCCCCAACCATGGCAACTCACAGTGAAGATGTTTCTCTGTAAACACTATTCACTGAGAGGAATCCCAGGTGCCAAGAAAACCAGGGTGATGGGGATGCAGAGGATAGGCCTAAGACCCCATCTACTTCCAAGGATTCCACAACTATGGATGAGGACAAACTGAAACTTGAAAACATAGAATTGACGGCCAGGGTGGAAATGCTAGAGGTTGAGGTGTCCAAACTAAAGCACCAAGTCTCTATGCATGAAGCCCATAAATGCCCACCTGTGACTACTCCTTCCCTTGTATCAGTGGGAACTCAAACTGATGAAACCTTAGGCACTGATGCAACCATAAAGGGGGAGATAGTTACTGTTGAAGATGACAAGGACAGTCTTGATGACTGGATACAAGAGCAGGCTGCATTTCAAAGTACATTCTTCAATCCTGTTTTTGTTCAAATCCATGACTTGCCAAACTCAGTAGATGAAGAGAAAGATATCTCTGAGGATTGGAAGTTAGTGGTCAGAGCTGTTGATGAGGTCCTGGAAAATAAAAGTGAAGATAAAGACAAACCTCTATCATTCAGCATATTGCCAGCTGCTGCAAGTATATCAAGACAGACCATTGCCCCTCAATTCACACTTACTGCACATAAGCTAGAGTTTGACTCTATCCTAGCTTGGGGGTATGATGGTCTATCTGAGATATTCTGGATTTGATGGGAATTTGGTGGAATAGAAGAGCTGAATTGGAATACACTGAATCCACTCAAAGTCCTTGAACTATACTTAACAAGATGCATCAACACTTCCACAGATCTCTCAGCAGAACTTGCAATTGATAGATTCTACGTTTTGATGGAGGATAATATGCCCTGGTTTGAATGGTTTCTTCAAGAGGCAACTAAATTGGCTTATCCATCAACTGCAGAGTCTTCAAGAACAGCAGAACAAAGACTAGGTCCAAGACTTGACTTGATAGGGATTAGGGCTTTAACAGAAGAACAATTTCTATGTTTAAGAAGATTCTTCTATAATGAAGAGGTCAGGGGCCTGGAAGTGCAGGGATGGTCAAGCACCGGGTCCTCTGGTTTTCAGTTCTTCTTGTGTGATGGATCATCCTTCAAAATTAACAACATTCAAGAAATCCTGCTCCTTAATCCAGATTTCCTGTATAAGGTCTTTGAGCTCAGGACACACATCTGCAACATCAACTCTTAGAAAGTCAAGCAATGATCAAGATTATCAAAGCTTTTCTTGAAAAGGAGGGATGGATTGCAATAGATGTTTCTGACTCAGATCTATCCCTTCCCTCCTTACCAACTGTTATACTGAATGCAACAGTAGAGTCAAGAAAAGTGGCTGCTCAGAATGTCAAAGAGGCTTTTAAAGCTACATATGGGAATGAATGGGAAAAGGAAGATAGTGAAGCAGTCCCTTCCACTTTATCTGCTCCTAAGATTGCCAATGAAGCTGAAGCTAAGATCTCAATAGCATCTCTCACCTCTATTGTTGTGATCAATGAAGTTGAAGCAGAGGCATCCAATAAAGATAAAGGGAAGGGTATCATGACAGAAGAAGAAGAAGAAGAAGAAAGAATAGAGAAAGAAAAGAAAGAAAAAGAGAAGAGAAGAAGAGAAAGAGAGGAAAAGGAGATGGCCGAGCCTAAAAAGATCCAAGAAAGAAAAGCTGCCATACACCTCCGAGAACAGCAGATCCAATTGCATGCTAGGCAACTGGATAAGTTAAAGGTCAAAGTTTCTGCAGCTGAACAATTAAAAGAAGATGAAGCTCTAGCCCTTCAGTTGCAAGAACAACTTAATAAAGAAGAGAGAGAGAGAGAGAGAGAAGAGAAGAGAAGAGGCTAAGTTTAGGATAACTGACTCTAAACTAGCCAAAGAGATGAGAGAGGAGTAGATTGTAGCTCTGATTTCTCAAGGTGAGGATGCATACTACCTTGAGAAATTATTAAATAAAGAAATCTATAGAGCCTTCATGGGTCAACAAGGTCAACTGGCAAATAAGAAAAGGGATGAAGAAGAAGAAGAAAAAGCCAAAAAGAAAACCAAGAAGACCATTTCTTTCAACATAAGAACCCATGAAGAAAGGAAGGTTATGATAGACTTCCTAAAGGCTAGAGGAGAGAGTGGAAAAAGGCTAGGTCCCATGAGCTTTATGAACCTGCAAGCCTTATATGTCAAAGTCAAGAAGGAAGAGGAAGAGAGATTGGGGAAGACAGGCTCAAAGAAAAGGGTAAACACTCAAACTGATGATAGAAAACAAAAGAAACCCAAGCCTACTCCCTCATCCACTCCTTCCTCTATCCAACAACCTTCCACTCTCCCTCCTAGACCTCCCTCCTCTCCACCCAAAGAGTCTAAATCCTTTCACCCAGCTCCTCCTCATCAACAGCCTCCCAAGAAGAAAACCAAACCTATAACTACACCAGAAGATTCAAGAGAAATTGTTACCTGGTTCTACAACAATCAAGATCAATGGTTTGAGGTTTTCAGGGGAAGGACAGAGGTAAAAAGATCAATCTACAGATCTATTGATGAGGTGATGCAGCTTCTAGATTTTGATCTTCAGAGAATAATGGAGCTGGGTGAAGCTCATGAGCCAGAGAATGAAAGTGGGAGGCATCTGTTGCTAGTGATCAAACATCACTTCAATCCTAGCAAAGATGTGATCATTGATGCTAAACCTCTCCAATCCCACTTTCCATTCACTTGTTGGTCCTACAATGCTGAGAAGAATGAATACACTATAACAGATGTCAGAGGTCAGAAGATGAGATGTTCTAGCAAGGCCATCTTTAGCATGCTAAGCAAGGACATCAAGTCTCTATTTGAACTTTCTCTTGACAATCTAAGCAAGGACCCTAGAGGGTATGAGACATCAAGGATTATTACACACATGCAAAAGCTTCAGCAACAACTATAGTAAGAGAGTTTTGGTAGCATCAGTCTAGGGGGAGTTTGTAGATATAAAGACTGATGGCTACAAAATTCTCTAAGTACAACTGCTGCGGATAAGGTTAGTTACTGCGAATAGTTGTTCTCCTATTGATAAACAACTATGCTGCGGATGGCCTTATCTGCTGAAGATCAGAGTTGCTGATGATAGGCTTCTCAGCAACATCAAACACTTGATGCTGCTGATAGGCAAATCATCAGCAGCTTTGACTTTGCTACTGACACCTCTGCTAAAACACTGACACATCTATCAGCAGAAGGAATGTTATTGTTGCAGATGATTAAACACAAACCACTTCTGAAGTCTCCTGCAAAGATTCCTAGAAAGACTTTTGACCTGAATACAACTTTTTGCTGCAATTTGTCTTTTAGTTGTCTACCAATAGTAGTATAGCTTGTAACTGTCCAAGATCAACGGTCTGTGTTTGATCTGATCCTTAGAATCAAGGGTCTGTCTTGATTCTAAGTTCCTTTATATGTATTGTATCTTACATTTGTACAAGTGTGCGTCCTGAGAGTTTTCTTTGTAATCTTGTAAACATTGAAGATAAATACAATTTGCATTTATCGGTATTCTCTTTGTTTATCTGTTTACATTGCATAGTTGTGATTGTTTTCGCCAATCTCAACTAAAATAGAACCATCTTGTAATCATCGATTCTACAGGAGATACTTGGCACATGTGGTGAACCAGTGCATTTCGGGAAGAAAAGGAGAGTGTGATGAGCTGAGTGGCAACATGACATCAATGGTCTATGCACTAGTTACGAGGGAGAATTTCAATTTCTCAGGAGTTGTGTTTGATAGGATGAAAAGCAACTTGACGGGAAAGAAGAAGTATGTGTTCTTAATGTATCCTCAATTCTTATAGGTGATCATAAATCGAGATCATGTAAAGTTGGTTATGACTCAGAGAAGGCTGCAAGTGAAAGTGATGGATAGAAGTATTTTGTCCTACATGTCTATGAACAAGCATGGATTTTATGCCGGTCTGAGACCGTTGGAGAAATTCGGTGCCTTTCCTGAGATTGATGGCTACCAACCCCAACAACCACCACACCTCCACATCCACAACCACCACCACCACCTCCACACCCACAACAACCACCACAACCACCTCCACACCCACAACAACCATCTCCACACCCACAACAACCATCTCCACACCCACAACAACCACCTCAGCCTCGTCGTAGACCTAGACGTGTGCGTCAACAGGCTCAAAATCTTGCTGACGTTCCAATTATTAATGAGCCTGTGATCCCAAATGTACAACTTGCTGATAGACATGAGGGTGAGTTAAATTTCAACATTGAAGGGCCAATCTACTTTGAAAATGAAGAGAACCTAGAAGATATGGCCGATCTTGACTTAGACGACTTGATATTCTCTAATACTACAACTCAAAGTGTTACTAGTGAGAAAGGAGATGAAGCTCAGAGTTCAAGTGCTGTCAATATTGAAGAAGAAGAAAGTGAATTTGAAGGTGAATCAGAAGGCATTGAGTAGCTTATTGATCAAAAGAAAGGCTGCTGGGAAACCTCCTCTCATTAACCGATCTGAACAACAGAGTGAAACTTCCGATGAAGACTATGATTTTGAAGCTGATCTAGTTCCGAGGAAGAAAGAAAAAGTTTCTGAATGACTCCCACCAAAGTGCACACCAATCATCACACCTACCGCTCCTGCAAAGCAAGACAAGGGAAAGGAGAAGATTGCCTAAGCCGGAAGATGTTCAAGCTCTGCAGCAAAGAGTCTTCTGCCTAGAACCAGACTCCCTGGCCAAAGATTCAAAGATTGAAAAACTCTCTGCAGACAACAATACTCTTAGGATAACCATCAACATACAAAGTGGTCAGATCCAAATTCTCAGATACAACATCAAGTATGTGCTCAAAGAGTTGAAGAAACTGAAAGAAAAGAAAGAGAAAAAGAAGAAAGAAGAAAGAAGAAGGTTGCAATAGAAATGATGATGGTAAAGGTGATGATGATGATGGTGATGATAATGAAGCCCGAAAGAATGATAAGGATCAATGTAAAAACCAGGAAGACCAAATAACAAGCTCACAAGAAGATCTATCTAGAGCAATGGTCATTTATGTTCCTGTGACCAAAGAAAAGGGAGCACAACAGTCTGAAATTGATCTTTCATTTGACTTTGAACAAGGTCATGATGATTTACATAGATCAGACTTAGTGTTCTCATTTGAAAAGGATTCAACTGTTTTAGATGATGATTTTACAGGAGAGGATTTGTCTGAGGTTGAAGATCTCTTCGATGCAAATATGCCTACCTCTCCTGCATACATCGATGCTCAAGGAAAGGTGATTACTGATATTGATAGTGATATATTCGCCGAAGGTAATTCACCTCCCCACGTGGAGACAACTGCTGAACATGTTGCTGAACCAACAGACACTTCTGAAGCCTCCAGTACAGATAAAAGGGATGGTTGTTTCAACCTCATTCCTCCATAAGAAGTTCATTATTTCACAGCATCCAACGCACTTGCCAAGAAGAACGATCATTCTCCTATTTTAAGCTGGATGTATGACAGTGAGAAAAGTCTCTATCTAGTCAAGAGAAAGAATGGACGAGCCGAGTACTTTGCTAATATGCATGACTTTCAATACTTGCCCAGATATGATCTTAGAACTCTAATCAAGGTTCCTTTCTACAACTTGGGAAACAATGGAGATGCAAGTGACTTTGCTTTATTTCTTAAAAGAGAGTGTAACAATAACTTCAAGACAATGAAGACTACTCAGTGCAAGAGGGTAACATCAAAGTGCATGATTGACAGGATCACCAGAAGCCACTCATAATGGAGATCTATCCTCCTCCCAAGACGGTTGACTGTGTACCTGTTCATAAGGGACTACCTGACAACTCACTGAGTAAGCATGTGTGCTGGTCTTATAGTCCTGTGACTGGTTTTCTCGACATTCACTGTACTAACAGAGAGTTCACAATTGCTGATCCTATGGATCTAATGAAGTTTGGGAAGGAAGACATACAGAGATTATCCAAGCAGAGATTGTTCGTGCCTGAAGAAAATGAGAAGGATACTAAGCCGTTCATAAAAGTGTTGGCAACGGCGTTAGTTCAAGGCCTCTATGCGGGAGGTGGTAATCACACAGCTGATGTTGAAATACTCTGACTTACTTGAATGCATTAGCCTAGGGGGAGATTGTAAGGATCAAACCTAACAGGCTAACGCATCAAGAGATTACTGAGAAGTTCAAAAGACGACATTTTGGAAGTATGTGGCCGCATACTTCATGGCCAGCCGCATACTTGAAGTTTGCGGCTCCCAACCGCATACTTGAAGTATGCGGCCCAGGCCCAAGCCCATCCGATTACATGTAATTAGTATAAATAGTTGTTTTGTTTTCTGTATTCAGTTAGACGAGTGGTTGAACGATTTGTATTGTGTTTTCAGTAATTTAATCAATATACGCATCGTTTGACTGTTGAATTGTGTCTCTTCCTTTTTGATTCTACCTACAAGTCACGTGTCGAGTCTGTTTCTGCCAGGTTCAACACGCTGTTGACTCCGTTGATTGAAGATCCTCAAGAATTCGGACCTTACACCAATTATGATTCCATTGCATAATTCTTTTTCGGGACGCAAAAGAGTAAGTGTGGGGATGTGATGTAGGGTTTAATAACCCCAGTTTATATGTCGTTTTGTGTGCGTCTTAGTTGTTCTATTGTGTATCTTTGTTCGGTTTTATGCGTGTTTGTGGTTGTGTCTACTTCCCAAGTTTTATGTGCTAAATGAGCGGATAATGGAAGCGAAGCAGTCGGATGCGAAGCACGAGAGATTAAAAAGTCAAAAAGTTAATTTCTTGGATTTTATGATCTTCGCGACATGTGAAGACCTCAGCTTCAAAGTTCGTGACACGCGAAGATTTCCAGTGGCGCGCCCGACTAGTTTGTTTTCGCGCCACGCGAAGAAGTGGGTTAGCATCCAGAACTAAAGATGAAACTGCTGAAGTATTGAAGAGTCTGATTCTCAAAATTGAGAAAATCTACAAGCACCTGGTGATTTCTATCAGAAGCGACAATGGCACTAAGTTGAAAAATCATGTCTTGAATGATTTCTGTGAACGCAAAGGGATTTCTCAACAATTTAGTGCTGCCAGAACTCCATAACAAAACGGTGTTGCAGAAAGAAAGAACCGGTCGTTGGTTGAAGCTGCCATAACAATGCTGATAGATTCTAAGCTTCCAATCATATTTTGGGCGGATGCAGTTAACACTCCAATATATGTCCTGGATCGTGCTCTTGTGGTGAAAGCACACAACAAAACCGCTTATGAGCTATTTTATGGACGAAAGCCCTTGGTTGAATTCTTCCAAGCTTTTGGATGTTCATGCACTCTACACAACACATCTAAGAATCTTGCAAAGTTCGGAGCAGCTGGTGACGAATGTTATTTTCTGGGGTATTCATCATCCCAAAAAGCCTACTGATGTAGGGTTTAATAACCCCATTTATATGTCATTTTTGTGTGCTTCTTAGTTGTTCTATTGTGTATCTTTGTGCGGTTTTATGCGTGTTTGTGGTTGTGTCTACCTCCTAGGTTTTATATGCTAAATGAGTAGATAATGGAAGCGAAGTAGTCGGATGCAAAGCACGAGAGATTAAAAAAGTCAAAAAGTTAATTTCCTGGATTTTATGGTCTTCGCTTCAAAGTTCATGACACGCGAAGATTTCCAAAGGCGCGTCCGACTAGTTTGTTCTTCGCGCCACGCGAAGAACTGGGTTAGAATATTCGCGACACGTGAAGATGTGTTTTTACAGAAACTTTAACCTAATTCGGGTTTTAATCTCTATCAGCCCCCATTCCGATCTATCTTCGACCACAGCCGTTCAAGAGCTTCAAGAGGGCGAATTCCATCATTCTTGGGTCGATTGTACTTAAAGTTTATGATTGTAAGTCCTAGTACATTAGTTTTTATTATTGTTATGAGTATGAGTAGCTAAATCTCTTGTAGTCCTCTTCGGGTCTAGGGTTTTGTTGAACACTTGTAATTTCTTGAATGATTAGCTTCGGTTTGTAATCTTGTTTTGCATGTTAAGCCATATGATTTCATTTATTGATTGAATGCTTTAAACTTCATTGATTGATTTCGAATTGTTGTTCAAGTCTCAATAGTCTCGGGTTTCTTTACATCAGGGACAACTTGGGGGTTGGATTAGAGTTGGTTAGTCATTGATGGTTGTCTGAGAATAAGTTTTATTCACAACGGGTTCTCACATTATCACTGAATTCAAGTGAACCATATGATTATGTCTATGTAATTGCTTGCTAATTATCTTAAAGTAACTTATGTTTGCATACCCCCCGGAAAGGATTACCTCTCTCATTATTGTTTTAAACCCAATTCCAAATCAGTTGTTATTGTTTTCTGTCTTTGACTATTGTAACAAAGTGACACTTTCCACATACTCCTCATGGATACGATACTCTACTTACCTTTACTAGTTAAGGTGTTTAAGGATTGTTTTTGACCGACCAGACGAAATCGATCACCTACCGTGTATACAATAAAAGAACAAAGATCGTGCAGGAATCTTATTACATTGGTTGTAAAGAAACTAATACCACAAATACAAGAACTGGTCCCGACCGGTTCTGTAATGCTGATAATGTTTTCAATAATTTCATTCCTCCTGCACCACTCATTCCCGAACCATCTACTTCCAATGTATCACCACTCTTTCCATCAATCCAAGCAGAAGATGAATTTATGCCATTCTAACAAGAATAACACCCATTGTTGCCAATACATTGAATGCTTCCATCAACAGTACAATCACCTCTTCTCATTCTGAGGATTGTGCTACTACTGCTGTAAATACTTCTAGTGATGTCAGTTATGGTATAACAGCAAGGGGTGTTCACGGTCCAGTTTTCGTGGTTTTTACGTCAAACCGTAAACCAAACCGCTAGTAACGGTTTTTTATTACTAAAAACCAAAACCAAACCGTTGAAAATAAAAACCAAACCGAACCGTTGTTATCGGTTTGGTTTCGCGGTTTGGGCTTTTAAGGCCCATTTAGACCAAGCCTGTGAGTTGTCAAAAAATTGCGTCTTCATTTTCCATGTGTAAAAAAATTACAAAATTGGTGTAAAATAATCTTGAGCTTTAGACATAGAAACCAAATTAAAGTAAAATATCAAACTGAGATTTTGTGAGTAAAAGAAACTTCTCACAACCAAACCAAACAGAAACCTCGAAAACCGACGATGAAATACGAACCTAGGATTTTGACTTGTGGGTTGGAAACTTGGAATCGATTGAGCGATGAAAGGATTGAGCAGTTGAACGTTTTACGTATATATATATATATATATATATGTGTGTGTGTGTGTGTGTGTGTGTATAATTATATATATATGGTCCGGTCTGGTTTTTTACGACCGTTTTTGGTATAAACCGTAAACCAAACCGTTCACTACGGTTTGAAACTTTAGAAACTGACCGACCGAAAGTTTAAGAGAAAAACCGACCGCGAAACAAAACCGATGACCGGTTTAGGCAGTTTCACGGTTTCAAACCGGACCGTGAACACCCCTAATAACAGCAGCTGTAAATTCAAACGTTAACAAGAACTTGGCAAATGATCCCTCTGTCCATTCTGACAGTGATTCTGATAATAATGATGAGCCAATCCCTCCTAATGAAAATATAAACAGTCTTCCTACTCAAGATGATGTTTCTAATGGGCCATCTTTCAAAACATTAACTAATCATCCGTTGGAGAATGTGATTGGACCAATCACTGAAGGGGTCCGTAGTAGAAGTTACTCCACTCCTTATAATACCACTCTTTGTCAATGTTTTCTATCACAAGATGTCCCAAAGAATATCTCCATGGCCCTGAAGGACTCAAGCTGGATTATTGCAATGCAGAAAGAACTGGCTCAATTCAGGAAATTGAAAGTTTGGGATTTGGCTGATCTACCTAAAAATAAATATCCCATTGGTACTCGTTGGGTCTTCAGAAACAAGACTGATGAAAAAAATGTGGTCATCAAGAATAAGGCCTGACCGGTTGTACAAGGGTTTGCTCAGGAAGAAGGAATAGATTATGAAGAAGTCTTTGCTCCCGTGGCTCGTCTGGAAGCAAAAAGAATTTTCCTGGCTTATGCATGTTACAAGAATTTTAAGGTCTATCAAATGGAAGTAAAAAGTACATTCTTATATGGGAAGGTTAAGGAGGAAGTTTATGTGTGTCAACCTCCGGGGTTCGAAGATCCCAATTATCTAAGTCGAGTCTACAAACTAGACAAAGCACCATACAGACTTCATCAAGCTCCAAGAGCTTGGTACGATACACTATCGTCTTATCTTCTACAGAATGACTTTGTACATGGGAAAACTGATATGACTTTATTCAAATGGAGAATTTGAAAGGATATTGTGCTTGTGCAGATCTATGTAGACAACATCATTTTCGGATCAACCTACGAGAAGTTGTGTTGAGACTTTGAGGACGTTATGAAAGCCAAATTTGAAATGTGCAAAATGGGCGAACTCATATTCTTTCTGGGATTAGAAGTCAAGCAGTCACATGATGGAACACTGATTCATCAAGCCAAGTATGTTCAAGACATGCTCAAAAAGTTCCAGATGACTGAATCCAAAGCAGCTTCAACACCATTTGCTGCTCAAAAAGTTCCAGATAACAGGCATCATTATTATTCTATGATTGGTTCTCTGTTGTATCTCACCGCTAGCCACCCGGATATCATGTTCGATGTTTGCTATTGTGGCCGTTATCAGACAAATCCCAAAGAATCCCATGAATCTGCTGTTATAAGAATCTTCCGCTACCTTAAAGGCTATCCCAAGTTAGGGCTCTGGTATCCCAAAGCCAATAGCTTTGATTTGATTGCCTGCTCTGATAGTGATCATCGTAGATGTCAACATGACAAAAAGTATATGTCGGGTGGATGTTAGTACTTGGGACACTGTCTGATGTCGTGGCAGTGCAAGAAACAAACTTCAGTATCCATTTCTTCTATATAAGCTGAGTATATTGCTGCTTCGAGTTGCTGCTTTCAAATCCTTTGGATTCAACATCAAATAATGGATTATGGTATCAAATTGAAGTAGACTCGAATGTTCATTGACAATGAGGCTTGTGTCAAAATCATGAAAAACCCGATCTATCATTCAAAAACAAATCACATAGACGTGCGGGTTCATGCCATTCGGGATGCGTATGAAAAGGAATACATCCAAGTCCTTCCTGTGAGCAAAAATGATCAAAAAGCTGATATCTTCACGAAGCCATTTGACAAATCCAAGTTTCTTGATCTTGTGCAGAAATTGGGTTTGTTGAATTTTGAGTAATATCTTCTATCTCTCCTGTTTAGTGTACATAGTCTGCTTTAATTCTCTTTTAAAAATCCAAAAATATTTCTTGGCCAAAACATTTTGAAATTTGGGCAACAAAATATTGATAAAAGAAAAATTCAATTTAAAAAGGGCAGTTTATGAATAAATTTTTTGGGGAAAAGTATCTATAATAAGAAAAAGAAAAAGAGAAAGAATTAAAAAGATGATTACACTCTGTATATCCCTGCATAACTGTTCTAGTAGGAATTGATAGTTACACTGACAAACTTTGTCTCTATCTGAAATTGATCTTAAAGGAGGAAGCGGTCATACTGAAAGATATGTTGATAGGCTCAGCATTCAAACAAATAGGCTACAACTCAGTGACAAAAAATAATGTCTACTGAAAAGTGGGTACCCACCTTGTCTAGGTCTACACATAACCAGAGTCCCATCACAAAAGGGGTTGAGAGTATATATATATATATTAAAAGAAAAACAAAAATGCAAAAGACATGCAATGACGTGCATTAGGAAATAAAAGACGTGTAATGAAGTGCATTATAGTACTAATTTGTCAATCTTGAGCTTAAACACACGTAATGTCAAGGATCAACATGAAAAACACAAAAAGATATACAATGTTAGTGTGTACACATATATATATACATACATACATATATATATATATACATACATATATATATAGGGGTATGTTCTTTTGAGAACCAACAATATGTTAAGAACCGTGAGAACCGCATTAACTCTTCCTCTATTTATAATATAAATTAACTAGAATTCATGTACATTTCAATATGTTTAAGGTTTGGTTTTAAAAGACCTCGAATTTATAGACGTTTTTTTAAATGCATATATGCACTCACACTATATGCACAAATGAATGCATATATGCATATTTTTATACTTTTCTTAAAAAAATTCAGGAGAGAGGAGATAAACTCAAACTAAGAGTGAGAAGAGATAAATAAAACATTGTTGTTGAATTTTACCTTTTTCACTAAAGTGATATGTACACGTTTTGTACGGTTCTTTCGGTTCTCAACATATAGTTGGTTCTCAAAAGAACATGCCCCTATATATATATATATACATATATATATGTGTGTATTTTCTCGTTGGGTTTCAACCCGGGCTAGTTATGCTCTTGTAGATATACTAGGATTATGGATGATCAACTTATCTAAGTATGCGATGGCATAGACCTGAAGCTTTCATCATCATACTCAAAAAGATCATGAGGATGGGTAGGTTATACTAGGACATGTGTGGGGAACACTGACTTCACTTAACACTAGCAAAACATGATAAAAGCTCACTAGTTGTATGTTGAAAGAATGATGCATGGGTTTCAATGGATAAACATATCAACAATCGTTCGTAGGCCGTGGACATCCAAATGCAACAAACAAAAGGTTTTTGATGACAAGTGTTATAGGTATGATTCCATAAAAACAGGTTTGCACGTACTTATATAAAAAATAAGCCTATAACATTGTCCTAAGATCTCGTACATGCTTTCAAAGGTATTATCATTGATTAACATATCCCTTGGATTACTAAAAATATAAAATCAAGCTCAAAAATTGATTTGTTTTGGCCAAAAGTTTCAAAATTTGTGAATCGCGACTCCAGAGTCGGCCTCCCAAAAATTCAAATTTTCAAATTTTGTAAATATATATGAAAGAGGCGACTCTTGGGCCGACTTTCAAAGAGTCGGCCTCTCAAAATTTACTGAGTATATAAAGGATAAAGGGGGGAATTATTCATTTTACCAAACCCTAAAATTCTCCACTTTTCTCCGGCGATCAGTTTAAGCTTACTCTTACTATTTTCTCACAAAATACTATTAGATTTTGTGCTCTCCACTCTCTCTCAAGTTAACTTCATCATTATAAAATTGATCATTTACGTCCTTTCACCTGTTTTAGCTCAAAATCATCATCAAGAAGGAGGCATTGTCAAGATCTGAGTGAATTTGTGTAAATGACCCTTAAGATTCTTGAGCCGACTGTTTCAAAGGAATTATGACCAGTGTTAGTTCGAGATTGTCGACTCTCACTCATTTCGTCATTGAACGAAAGTTCAAAAATCGAGCCTATTTCACGGGCCGATTCTCTAAGTTAATAAAGAAAGGAATTGTCGACTGTTCTCTATGAAAACCCGATTGTCATTATTTCTTTTGTTCGACTATCAAAAATTGGTCTCTATACTATCGATAAGTCTCACATATTTTCCTAATTAAGCCGACTATCTCCTTCAACCGACTATTAACTATCGACTGTTGACAATCCTTTCCTTAATTATATTATTTCTAAATGTTAACTTAATGAAAACAACTATTAATTCAATCTTATTACATGCACAGATAATGGCTACAGAAGAATTAGCTACTGATCATCGCCACAACATTCCCATCATCTTTCCAGAACCGATTTTAGAGGAATTTACTAATGTTACTAGATGGGCAGTACAAAGTAGAATCTCATATGCAATCACATGGAATGAACCAGTGTATAAGGATCTTATAACTGAATTCTGGGAAAATGATGAAGCTTCAGTACACTCAATCATCAACGAGAGAATAATCAGATCCACGGTTGCCGATCAAAAGATCGGGGTATATGAAAGCACAGTTCGTAAGACATTGAAACTTGAAGATTCCTCTTTGGACTCCTATAGCATGGATAAATCTGAAGTTGAAAAAAGCTTTATCAGGGAGCTCGGGTATGAAGAAAACTTCAGAAAGGGAGAGATTATGAAAAGAGGACTATCAAAAGAATGGAAAGCCATAATGTACATCTTTATCCATTCCATGTCTCACAAAATAGGAGGATATGATGCACTCAGGATGAAATGGGGAGGCGTCATGATAAAACTCTGCAATAAGGAAAACTGTAACATCTCTAGTCTCATCTTTGACTACATGTACAATAACCTCTCCAAGGGAAAGTGGTTATTGTATCCTCGTTTTGTTCAAATGATTCTAAATCAAATCCTGAAAAATCCTGCTCCAAAAGGAACTCCTATGAAATTCTCAAAGCTTGATTCTCGATTCTTTACCGATCTACTGAGAAATAATGAAAGCTTCTTAGGGAAGGACATGCCTCTTTTCAAAAAGACCACCGAAAAGGAAATAATCCCAACTACTAATAGTTCATCTGAAGAAGGTTACATTCCTCTGAAGAGTTCTGGAAGACCATGCAAAAGAATAATATCAAATGATGAATCCAAAAGTGATGCTGCCAGAAGGAAAGGAAAGGAAAAGCTATTGAAGTGTTTGAAGGAAAGAAGCAAAGGAGAACTGAGGCTCCCAGAGATGGATTGATGAGGTCAGCTAGGCTGGCATATCAAAGAGAACAAGAAAGAACCGAACAAGATGAACCTATCACCCATCTTCTCACTGATGAGGTCATAAAAACAGACTTTTTGGCAAGTTTAACTCTAACTGCATTAAGGCATCCTCCACCTATGCATTTGGAAGGAACTTCAGGAACACCACACCCTCTAGTCAAAAGTCAAACCATTCCTCCTCCCTGCAATCCTAAACAATCACTCCATTTCAGCAAAAGGGAATTGATAATCCCAAGCAAAGACGACTCTTCTCGTCATTTTGAAAGAATTCCATATGATATTGAGAGTCTCAGGTCAGAAATCCGCTCTATCAAGAAATCTCATGATAAGCAACGGAAGGACATTCTTGGAATGAAAAGAAGATGGAATAATCAGAACTGATTGAACAGAATTCATCATAAGAATATGATCAGAGTCGCTATAGCACTAGCTGTAGTGTGAAAAGGTGCTGAAAACATTCTAAAAGAGCTGAATGCTCTAAGAGAAAGCAAGAAAAAGCCCCTGACCATTCGAGATGTGTTTGAAGTGGATAGTGTGGAGAATGATGAGGATTCTGATGAAGATGATGAGGAGGAGAGTGAATCAAGAGAGACAGAGAATGACGAGGAGAGGCCCAAGAAGCAGTAAAGAATCAGGAATTCAACGGTTTTAGGGGAAATTGTTGGAACCTGTGAAAACATTGTATTCCTAATTAACTATAGGGGCTAGTTTGTAACTTTTCTAACTAGGTTTTTGGGGAGCGACTCTTGAAGAGTCGACAGGTCGATTTTCTTGATAATCGGATTTCTGCATGTCGACTCTTGCTATGTGTCTATAAATAGCAACCCCAAAAACCTAATTCAGCAGCTCTTGCACAACACGTCGTTACTATAGTTAATTTGAGAGCCAATTATAGTGATTGAGGTGTTTATGTATCCAGGATCTTATTTGTAATCATTATCAGTGTGGATGTAATACAATCGTATCTTTTATGTTCTTATGTGTGTTGCTCTTCATCTTCTTTTCTGTCTTTATTATCAACAATTAGCTTCTCTATAGCTAATTTGTTGATTGATTCCTATTTAGAATCATTTTAGCACAGGGATCCTATCATGAGGACCTACACAAACTAAACAACTAAATATTTTATTTTTGTAGTTTTCTTGATTTAGCAAAAGAAAGCAAATGAAAAGCAAAAATCTTTTTGTATTTTTCTGATTTCTCCCCTAAATTTGTTCATGACTAAAAACATACTAACTCTGAATGACCAAATGTACACATTTAAAAACTAAGTGTTGGAACCTAGAAGTTCATCGAATCCAATCTTTTTGTTGTAAATTGTATAAGTTAATAGTTTTTGGTCAAAAACATTTTCGGACTAGAAAGTTTTCGTATATATAGCTGTTTGTTTGAATTGTAACCAAGTCTTTTGCCATTTTATCTAGCTAATACTTTGATTGTGAATAGTCTAACTTGGTGTTCTTACACACAATTAGCATCTTGTATTCAGTATTGATTCAATAGAAGAAGTCGTTTTATGTGATTCATCTCATTCTTATGGCGTATTATGCATATTTTGGTGTTTGATCCGTTGATTAGATCTCGTTATCTATTTGATTGTATTCCGTCTATCCAGGACGTTATTGGTGATTCAGTTGCTTGATTACAACAGATCAGAGAGTATAACAAGTGGTATGAGAGCTTTTGGTTGAAGCTCGTGGTTTTCAAGATATTTTTCATCAATTGAGATAATTTTAATGTGAATTTTATCGCCATTTTCAAGTATTCTGAGCTATTTTTGATAGAGAGAAGGATGGGATTGATTTGGAGACTTGATTTTACATTCAGGGAGTTGCATGTCAGATTTGGTGTTCTTGGGAAGTTTCATCCAAAATCTTGCTTGAAGGGTCCTAAATCTCCCGTTTGTCATAAATATTTTTCGATCGAAATCTCTGTCAGAAATCTTTGAAGTGTCCGAAATCTCTTGTTCAAAACTTTGTTTTCAATCGAAAAGTACCATTCGATATTGTTTTTGTTCGAAAACGTTTTCGATCGAAATCTCCTTACTTGAGATTATTTTTCCAGAAATACATGTTTGTTTAACCGTGCTTTTAAAGATGGCAGGCAAAGTTTACGAGACTTAGAGGCTTGTGGGAAAGTCACCACCCATGCTAAAATCTGTATTTGAATTTTCCAGTTGGAAAATTTAAATGAAGGCGTACTTTTGTTTTACTAAGCACATTCTTTGGGATTCAATTGTGAAAAGTCCTCATACCCCAAGATGGCAAGTGCTGATGGGTTTGTTCCAATTTCTGATCCAGATTAATACTCTTAAAAAGATAGGAAATTGATTGAGAGGGATAATAGAGCTTTAGGATCAATCATACTTGCTCTTCCAACTAAATTATATTTGAAATTTGAACAACAAGAGACGACTCAAGGACTCTGGAATGCTTTGTGCTTAAGGTTTGATTGAAATGCTACTTTACAGGAAAGTCGAACCGAGTTTTTGCTAAAGTAGTATAACATGTTTAATTACAAGAAGGGTGAATCTCTTAGCGAACTAGTTACTTGTTTCACCACTTTGATCAATAGGATGAGAAGATCGGTGTTGAAATAAAGGAGTACGATGTGTGCAAAAAAGTTGTTAGATTCGTTACCAGACACTTGGAGTATCCCGTGTATGCTGATTAAGAACACTACTCCAGATCCGAAGGACAAAAGCCTTGATGACATAATATGTATTTTGGAATCTTATGAGCTGGAAGAAAAAGAAAAGAGTTTAACAACCCTGATAAGTCACATAATACAAGTTTAGCAAATGCAGCTTTACTTTTAGGGAGTGGCGAAAGTAGTAGTGGTAGTTCAAAGGCTGATAAAGAAAAGAGTTGTTGTGGTTCTAATAATTTTGGAAATGATAAAGAGTAAAGTTACTGGTCAGATTCCCGAGGATCAGATTGATCTGTTTGGTGCTTTTATGAGTAGTTATGATGCGTTTGTTACTCGGAACTTCAACCAACAGTGCTTGATGCCGAGGATGTGGTCCAGATTAACCCTGATGACTTGGAATACATGGACTTCCAATGACAAATGGCCATGATTGTAGTTCGTGCAAAGAAGTATCTTCAGAAGACTGGGAAAGATAAGCTCCAATTTGGGAAGAAAGTTGGTTTTGACAATGTATTGAACGTATGCAGAATTATCATGCAGCAAATGTGTTTTTGATTCCTAAAAATGATAAACCGAGGAGGGTTAACAAGGAGATTAAACATAATGAGGTCACTTATACTAGAAAACTCAAAGCATTATTAAAAGATAATGTGACTTTTAAGGAATACTTGGATAAAAGGATGTATTGATAAAAGATCTTTCTGAAAAATTAAATGCTTCTGAAACCGATCTTATTAAAGAAAAAGTTCTGATTTCAAAGTGGAAAATGCAAAGCAATAATGTGTAACAAAACAAAGGCTTATTTATATCAAAGATGTTTTAGGTTATAACAAAGTACCTCATCGTGAGAATTTTGTGCCTTTTCATGAACCTCATGAGTCAAATGAACTACCTAGTGCTAGTGATGTTAATTTTCATGACATTTACATTAGTGCAGATACTAAGACAGTTTCTGTAGAGGAAGAAGTTGATCTTGATGGCGTAAAAAGTTTTTCTGCTTTCAATAAGCAATGCTCTAGAGAGTTTATTAGAGATTGCAAAAATTATTTGGATTTTAATTGTGTTTTAGAGAAGTATGTAAAAGCAAGTGATGAACGTGCTGTTGACAATGTTTCTGATGTTAATGTTTTGAATGATTCTACTTGCACTACTAATTCTGATAGTAATGATTCTGATTGTGTGCCTGAGGTGTCATCTACATCTACTTTCTTCGATAAAGTGGTGCATACAGCTAGAGATTATGTGCCAATTTATAAAGCTCAGTTTTTAGCTGAAGATATTGTGCTAGATGAACATGAAAATCCTTTGATTAAATAATATGATCTATCTCATGAATAGCCTAGAAAAAATGAATTTATTGCACCTGAAAATCACATTCTTATGGGTGATCAAGAGAGCAAGAAGTCTGTTTCGGTTGTAATCAGGGCACCAACAAAGATTCAAACTGAATATAAAGTGTCAAATCAAGTATGGGTCAAAGGCAAATCAACTGATGTCAAAGATAAGCCTGTTCAATACATAGGAAAGTTGGTGAGGAATCAGTGTTTGTCAGAGTGTGAAAAAGAAAACTTAGTGTTCGAAGTAGGAGAGAGTTGAAAGTCAATGTCAAAGTCCAAGTCAATGTAAACGATTAAAAGCTACAATTGTTACACATGTGGCAAATTTGGACGTTTTGAAAGAAATTGCAAGCACAAATCATTTGAGTTACTGCCAAAAGTTTACACAGAGCGATCAAAGAATTATATCAACAAGAAAGCGTCTGATTCCGGAGTGATTCATAGATATAATCGTGATTATATGCTTTCTAGAGATCATTGTGAGTATTATTCAAATGCGTGTCGTGTTTATATTTTGCCAAAATTTATGGACAGAAAAGTCCAAAATGGTCCGAGATATGTCAAGAAACCCATCATTCAAAGCTATTTTGCTAAAAATAAATTTAGTTGATTCGATTTTGAAGAAATATGAGAAAAATAATGGTAGTTTTTGGAAAATTAAATCTAAACAATCATCTTCACATACCTTTGAAACAAAAGTTGATTCGATTTTGAAGAAAAAGGAACATGTCGATGTGACTAAGACTGTAAAAGGTCAACGTCAACCCATGTCTAAGATGATCTGGGTACCTGTTTCTCATTGAAATCTTCTTATGTGCAGAGTAAACCGGGGAGGACTATTAGTAATACTTGGCATGTTGATAGCGGTTGCTCAAGGCACATGATAGGATAAAAATAAATTCTTAAAGATCTCCTATCTTTTGATGGAGGTTTCATTACTTTTGCTGGAGATAAAGTAGGTGGGAAGATCACTGGTCAAGGAATAACTGCTAATGATCTTATTACTCTTGATAAGGTCGATTATCTATCACAGTTGGAGTTTAAGTTGTTGAGTATTTTGCAAGCGTGTGAAAAGGATATACTAGTTCATTTCACAGCCAAAGAATGCTTATTTCTCAAGCCGAGAGTGTTAATTCCTGAAGAAATGATTTTAATGAGAGCTCCAAGGAAGTTTAATACTTATGCGGTGGACATGAATGATCATTCATCACCTATAAGTGTATCATGTTTGTTGTTAAAGGCCACTAGTTTCGAATCATATTTATGGCACAAACGAATGGGACATGTCGATCTCAAGAACAAGAACAATTTGGTTCATAAAGATTTAGTGCGTGGGTTACCTAGAAAAGAACTATAATTCAAGAAAGTTGTATATCATGTGCGAAGGGTAAACAACACAAGAAATCCCATCCCATCAAGACAGTGGACACGTTTACTCTCCCCATGTTTCTAAATTATATGGATATATTTGGTCTGGTTCGGGTCAAAAGCATTACAAAGAAGTCGTATTGTCTTGTCATCATAGATGATTTCTCATGTTTCTCATGGGTGCTTGTCCTTTCAACTAAGGATGAGACACCTGAAACTATTATTGAATTTGTAAAAGGAATTGAAAACATTTGTGATAGCAAGGGGTCGATTATTCGCAGTGACAATGGTATCAAGTTTAAATATGGACTGATAAATTCATTTTGTGCAGATAAAGGTATTATTCATCAACTTAGTGATGCCAGGACTCCTCAACAAAATGGAGTAGCTGAGAGAAAGAATCGAATTATAATTGAAGCAACACACACAATGCTTGTTGATTCCAAGTTACCCATTATATTTTGGGCAGAGGCTATAAACACATTGTGTTATGTTCTAAATAGAGTTCTTATGGTAAAGCAACATTTGAAGACACCATATGAATTTTTTTCAAAAGGAAGCCGTACATAAAGTTTTTTCATGCTTTTGGAAGTTCATGCACTCTTCTTTGATACATCAGATTCGTTGCCAAAATTTGCTGTTGTGGGTGATGAATGTTATTTTCTAGGATATTCTACTTATCAGAAAGCGTTCTGAGTCTACAACAAATGAACAAAAACTGTTCAAGAATCATATTATGTTGAATGGAAAGAGTCAAATGCACTTCATGTTCAGAATCGGCTAGAGTGGTTCTTTGATGCAGATGTCATTTTCAAAACATTTGATCAAGAATCTTTGATAGAATTTTCTGGTGCAAGTACTTCTAACTAAGTTGGCGAGTCTTCATCTACAAGATTGTTTTAACTGCTCATGATTTCATGGTCGGCCCTCAACAAGTAACGGTTCAAAGCGAGATTTTTGATGCTGTTACTTCTTCTACACAAACTCAAGAAGGTCAAAGTGAAAATTCAGTAAATAATACTAATTTAGAAGTACAAATTTCTATTACTAATGATGAACTGGTCATTTTACTGAAGTTCAGCCCGAGAGTTCTATTTCTCCAGCTGAAGATTTTGTTCAACCGACCTCTCCTTGTGTTGATAAATCTATCGACCAATCTTCTGATCTCAATTTTATAAATATGCAAGAAACTGTTCAAGTTGAAGACATTCCAAGTCTCAAAATTCATTCAGCTCATCCTGTTGAAAATATTATTAGATCTACTGAAGAAGGTGTTAAGACAAGAAGTAAGTCTGGGAATATAAATGTGTGTATGTATTCATGCTTTTTATCTCAAGAAGAACCAAAGAATGTGACTATAGCTCTTTGATACACTCTACTCTTATCTCTTATTTTATTAAAGTATTATAATGCGGAAAATAGTCTCAGTTTAACGAAACCTTGACATAACTGGCTAAGTTAACTTTTTATTATAATATTGTTTTACAAAAGATGATATAATTACATCATATTATATAGGGATGTTTCAACTCCGACCGTTCCGTCCTCAGGAAGCTTCATTCCATGTGCTTCTTTCCTGTAGTGTTTGGAAAACATTTTTGAATTAGCTTACGCTACGTAAATACACTGCATCGTTCATTTTATTTTGAACCCTTTAGGTTCTTAATATTGTTCAAGTTTCCCAGGCTCTCGACGCACCCGTGCCATCTCTGGACGTACCTCTGGTCACGCCATTCGTATTTTTTTGGGTGTGCTAGCCCCCTCACGACCATCTTCGGACCTCGGGTCTGAGTTTTGGGCAAGGTTCTTATACTCGTCAGTATAGACTCCTTGCATTTGTCACGAAGACTCATTCATTTCCTCAGCCCCGTAGGCTTCGAATCTTTTCCTCCTCAGCCCTGTAGGCTTGGAGTCCCTTTTTCCTCAGCCCCGTAGGCTTAGAAATGTTTACTTTTCTTCTTTATTTATTAAGATCCACCTTACAACCGGGTATCTTTACACCACTCTTTCCTTAGACCGAACATTTCGTTTGTCAGATAACTACATACCGGTCGGAAGTTCTCCCGAACGTTTATTGTATTTTCGTTATTGTCTTTTAGTCTATACCCCTAAATGTTCATAATGGTTTCACCATGAAGTACCAAGAGATTTACATATATGAATTACCAGCGGCGTATCCACCACCCCTTGGATACGTCGTGGCTACTCTATTATTCCCGTTTAGTGTTTAGACTAACCCTTCATTACCCTGTACCCTCGTCATATACATATCACATATCATTTAGGCACATAATTCACATAATCATGTCTAGGGTATGGGTCCACTGTACTTACATTATCCTTGGGTAGTTCCTAAGTTCGTTTCTAGTTTAAACGTCTCTCCGATCCTCGGTTTTAACTTCAATGCTCCGCACTTGTAACCTCTACGCTCATAAATGTCGTGCTATCCTTGCCTCGATTTACGTGTCAGTGTGTGTTAGTAGTGGTGGTTTGTGATGTTGTTATTTCCAAATTGAACGACAAATGAATGTATTTATATGGTGAAACTGCCACTTTTAGCGGACTGCTAAGCTGGTCATCATACACGTATCCTTTGCTCGTTGCTCGTGTCAATTGCGGGTAGCAGACCGCTAAGAAACCTAGTAGTGGTCCACTATCGGCTTGATTTTCTAATTTTCTTTATTTTCAGTCCTTTAACTTTGGACTATTTACACTTTAGTCCCTAGACTTCTATTTTCTTAAAAATTTTGGATGTTACAAGTCTCTCCCCTTAAATTAGGTTTCGTTTTCAAAACCTGATAGTCCTTGAATAATAGAGGATAACTCTTCCTCATTTCATCCTCACTTTCCCAGGTCATCTCCAACCCTTTTCTGTGATTCCATTGTACTAATACTTGTTTAATTGTTTTGTGAGTGTGTCTAGAATCTTGATAGGTTCTTCAACATAACTCAGTTTATCATCATTTTCTATCTCTTCTAAAGGGATGTGTTCAGCTTCATCCGTCAAACATTTCCTTAAATAAGATACATGGAACATGTTGTGTATCTTATTCAATTCTTTAGGTAGCTCTAACTGATAAGCTACATTTATGACTCTTTTGGTGATTTTGAAAGGACCAATGAATCATGGACTTCGAATTCTATTGGTCTCCTTCTCTTGTTTGCGTATGACTTCTTTCTATCTTGTGTAGCTTTCGAACGCGCCTTGATTAAGTCAAGCTTTTCTGACATGGCTTGAACTATTTCTTTGATGTCTAACTCTTTCTTACCGACTTATCCCCAACACACAGGAGTTCTACATCGTCTACAATATAGTATTGCATATGGTGGCATACCAATACTAGAATGGTAGTTGTTATTGTATGTAAATTCTGCTAACGAAAGATGATTGTCCCAACTTCCACCTAAATCAATTATACAAGCACGCAACATATCTTCATAAGTTTGTATAATCCTCTCACTTTAACCGTTAGTTTGAGGATGATATGTCATGCTAATCAATAATCTAGTTCTCATCTCTTCATGGAACTTTTTCCAAAAACGTAAAGTGAAACGAGTATCTCGATCCGATGCAATAGAGACTAGCACTCCATGTCGTGAAACGATCTCCTTGATAAATAAATTAGCTAACTTTTCTGAAGAGTATGCCTCACGTATTGCTAAGAAATGAGCACTCTTAGTTAACCGATCTACAACCACCCAAATGGTATCATAACATCTAGCTGTTTTGGGGAACTTGGTTATGAAGTCCATAGTGATATGTTCCCACTTCTTTGGTGGAGACCATTTCATTATAGCCTCTACCTTTGTTGGGTCTATTGAGATACTTTCTGCTTTTACAACATAACCCTGAAATTGAACTTCCCTAAACCAGAATGCACATTTTTTAGATTATGGCATACAATTTCTCCTTTCGTGAGATACTTTCTGTGTTTACAACATAACCCTGAAATTGAACTTCCCTAAACCAGAATGCATATTTTTGAGATTTTGGCATACAATTTCTCCTTCCGTAAAGTACTAAGTACTTCACAAAGGTTTTGTACATGCTCTGCATCATTCTTTGAGTAAATCAGGATGTCATCAATGAAGACAATAACGGATTTATCTATCATTGGCCGGCATACTCTACTCATGAGGTCCATGAAGATTGCCGGAGCATTTGTTACTCCAAAGAGTTACACCTTAGACAATAACGATATATGATGTCCGATCGTCAATTAAGTCAACGTTACTATTAAGGTACGATCCAACGAGTTACACATTAGACAACGAACAAATATATAATATTTAACTGTTAAATATTATTCACGAAAGACAGATTTATTAAATAGTGAACAAATATTTACAGAAATATTTATTGTAGATTGAAATATATAATTATGTGATTGATTAATTATTATTGGGTAATAAATGTTATTATCTATATCTATTGGAGATTGAGATAATTAATTATGTGATTGATTAATTATGGGGATTAAATGTTTAAATTTGTTAAACATTTAAAAAAATTAGATTTTACTGATTAGTAGTAATTAGTAAATAGATAAGGTTAATAATTAAACAGTTAATTATTATGAGGTATTAATTATTAATATCTCAGGGGCCCATGTGTAACTTATAGGTTTATAAATATAACCTTAACTTAACCCTAATAACCTAATCAAGTTCTTAGCCACCAAGGGCCTCCGCCGCCATTATCGTAGCCTTGCCGGACCACCACCGTCGCAGTCGTGATCGGCTTACCCCCTTCGAGCATCTCGTGTGACATTTTGCTGTGGGTTTTCTTGTACGAGTCACCTAGCATGACGTTCGTTGAACTAAAGTGTTTTAGATTTGGTTATTATCAAAGGTATAAATCTAAACACCTTATGGTTTATACGCGTGTCAAAGGTATAGATCTGGTAAGGTGACGTTCGTTGAACTAAGGTATTTAATATTGTTTATACGTGTGTAATTGGATCACTGAAAGGAATCCAGATCTGATCTGGTAATGGTAATATTAAATCGCTTCCACTAAATAAAATATATCTGATTTGTTTATTTAAAAGGTTTAAATAATTATTTTTTTTAAAGTTAAAATTGGTACCATGATTCCCAACATTGGTATCAGAGACACCTTTACGCGCGTTTAGACATATTTATTAAAATCGATCTATTGTTTTATTTGTTAAAACTTTTGTTTGACAAAAGATCGAGCCATTTGCGATTGTTGTGATTGTGTTGAATGAATCGAGCACTAGAGACACGTGGTTGTGTTGTTTGTTGATTGGTTGTTATCTTTGTATTTTTTATGGGTTATTTGGAACCCCGATTTAATTGTTAGGGTTTTATTTATTTTTATTGTATTTGTAAATAAATATTGTAACCATAAAGAGACGAAGACTTGAAGACCAATACGGACAAAGATAGGTTTAAAGATGGAGATCTTGGACTAAGTGGGAGAAAGCAGATTTATTATTTTGTTATGCCTTACACCAGTCCGGTTTTTCGTTTGAAGGCTCGAACGAAACCGGACAATTTTTCTAGTTGCTCGATTATGTGTTTTATTAAATGGCTGTGATAAAATTATTTAGGATAATAATTAAACCGCAAAATTTTTAATAATACTTTTGACACAATTTAAAAACGACGAGATAATTAAATTGTTTATTTTTCTTAAAAAGGTAATTAAATAAAAGTGTTTTATTTAAAAGCAAAAACAAGTTTTAAATTTAAACAGTTTTTATTTAAAACAAATTTTAAATTAATTAAAGAGTTTATTAGTTTAAAAAAAAGGTTTGCGACAAATGACCAATTTAGAATAACAAGGTATTTGAAATTGGATCGTGTTGAGTGTTGAAAGTGTTTCACAAACTAATAATTAGTAAAATTAGTTTACTAAAATTGCGCGACTTATTTCATGCTATGCGTCGTCCAATATGTTTTTGACCCTTAACCGGTAAATTAAAATATTAAAGAAATCCCAATTATTAAGATCGATATTTCGGCGCCACCCTTAATTATGACACTTCAACTAAACTAAAATGTCAGTGTTAGTGAATTACCCTGCATTCGACGCCACGGTTTTGGTTAAAGGTAGGATCGCGATTCGTAAGTCACTTAGGCCGGGACTACAGTCACAATTGAAGGACGAATATCACTTAAGTCGTTTAAGCAGACGTAGTTGATGGAAACGTATCCAAAGCTTGACCTTGCTCGTCATGCCCCTCAAACCGAGAGTTGTATAGTTGGTACAATCGGTAACCGTTACCTACCTGTCTAGCTTTGCCAGTGAAAAGAGCTTAGCCATTCACTGAGACATGGGGAACCAGGGTCTCATTCTTAATTATATATATTTTTGTCTTTGGGTCATTAATTTAATTAAGATAATTAAGCATGAAAATACTAAATTTTTGAATTTTGTAAATGTCACCATCTGCTGATAAAATCATTCTGGAGCGTCTTAATGACATCCTTAAAATCAAACTCGTTGCAACAAATTTCTTGGAATGGTAGTACGATCTAAAGAGCGTCCTTAAATGTAATAAAAAATTGCACGTTCTGAAATTCTCTGTACCTAAGCAACCACCTTAGGATGCTGGCAAGTTTGTTCTAAATGCTTGGAACAAATTTAGGGATGATACCCATGCTATATCAGACCTAATGCTAGCATCTGTAAGACTTGGGATTCGAGCTTCAATCCTACACTTGTCGGCTTATGACATGATCAGTAACTTGAAGGAAAGGTTCCATCAAGATTACAACAAGGATCCTTCTTACTCTTTAATGAACTACATTAAAGACGTGGCTTTGGAGAATCCATAACAGGTATTTAGAACAGATTTGATCCTACACTTGTCTACCCTAGGATGATATGATCCCATAACAGATTTTCTCTAAAAAATAATGCATCTTAGTGTTTCAAAGTTGTCGGTTATTTAGAAAAGAACAAAATGATTTTGTGTTTTTTAGCTTTGTTAAATTAATTTTCATTTTTATCTTTTGTTGTGTTTCATAAGTATCAAAATGAGCGTCCCTGCTTGACCTGACAATCCAAAAGAAAATGTTTCTAAAAAGTCAAATGTTTTCAAAGTTTACGGCCGCATACGTCAATGTTTGCGACCGCAAAAGTAGTGAAGTCTATAAAAGGGCAATGAAGTTTGCGACTTTGGGTTACTCTGAACCGCATACTTCGCTCATTCTCTCAGTCGCATACTCCATTTATGTTCTAAATTGACCGATGACTTGACCTTCGTGTGATCTTGTTGCTCTATTTGCGTTAAAGAAGTATAGGCGACATCAAGGATAAGAGTCTTGACCTTGGATTCAAACTAATCGGTCGTGTGAAGTGATCTTGCTAGAATACAGGAACTGAACCCGGACTTTGACCAAATTGACCATTAAAATGATGTTAAAAAATGAAATTGGTCCAATGGTTTTGGTCGCAATCTTGTGAAGACCCCAAATCACCTGAAAATCCAAACTAAAACATGTTTAAAATTCATGATTTTTTTGTGTTTAAAAGTTTGAGGTTTTCTCAAAAGCTTGCGGTTTGTTGAAGTTCGCCGTAACACCTAAAGTTTGAGGTTTAATTAAAAGTTTGCGGTTGTAATTAAAGTTTGTGGCTTAATGAAGTATGCGGTGTGTTTAAAAGTTTGTGGTTAGGCTATCTAGCCGCATACTTCAAGTATGTCAAAATTTTCAGATCATGAGTTGGATAATTTGCTTCAGGTGTCTTTCTTTGTTGAGAGGCATAGGTTATCACCTTACCTCTTTACATCAGAACACATCCTAACCCAAGTTTTGAGGCATTAGAGCATACCACAAGATCTTCTACTGTGACAATCCGACTTTTCATGTTAACTTCGTTAACAATCCCATTAAATTTCCTGTTAAAACTTAACCCCGTTAAATAAATCCAGTTAAATCTTAACTTATTTAACAAAAATTAAACCCTAAGGACCAATTCTGTCATTTCCTAATCTCAAACTTTAGGGACTAATCCTGCCAAATCTCTAAACCCAATATGTTGACTATTGAAAGTAAAAATTGAAGAATTTTTGTTCGTGTTGACTTTTAAAAGTGAAAATCACATCAATTGATCCAAAAGATTCGAATTCCAATCGAAATTTGATCAAATCGTAACAGAAGTTACATGTTAATGACATTTACGGTCATCATTGCGGTGTTAATCATCTTCATTGCGGAATTAAACTCAAATAATGGAAATTAAACCCATAACCGTCGATCCCATTACTCCATACCAACTGAATGCGGCCAATTCATCCGTCTTTCTCCCAATTGAGCACCTACACACGCTAAACGAATCTCACAGAAGAAATTCCACTTACCAATTTGATCAGAACCGCAGCAGGAATCACCAGAGGGCAAGGAGTCATCGTCGGAATACGTTTTAGTCAAAATCTGTCAATCCGATATCGTTTCAGGTAATCAAATACGCCTTTAGTTTCATTTTAGGGTCTACAACTAAAGCCCTAATTTAATTTACAACATCGAATTAAGCACGAACCCGTATCTAGGGTTCATATTGATTTCGGTTTAATCGAACCCTATTCTAAACGTATTATTAATCCAATCAATTCACATCTGTAGATTCGCAACAACTCACGGAGTAAAAACCCTTTATCAATTTAATATTCCATTATCGAAATCTACATGAACGAGATTCTAGGGTTCATGAGAAACCGGTCGAATCGATCACCACATTAAACCCTGTTTTAATCCAATTAACCCACACCTTTAGACTCGTACTAATGTGTGTAATGAAAGCCCTATGATTATTTGAAATTATAACACCGAATTTGAGCCGATCCCGATCTAGGGTTTGTTCATAAAAACATTTTAGGGATTTTAACACTAACAGATTTTTAAATGGAATTAAACCATTCTAGTGGCTTCGCAAGGACCTAATCATTGAAAGCCCTCTAATTCTGACCGGTTTCATCATCGGATTCCATCAAATTGATTCTGTGTTCAAAACTAGAGTTTCGGCTATTGATTTGTAAATTTAGCGACCCTATAATTGATGATTTTCAAATTAAACTCTCGCACACACTCGTCTATACTCGATTTTAAAAACCCCTGAGCTTTGGAGTCGAATTGTGATCAATATGGTGGGTTTTGGGACTGGTTTTGGCTCGGTTACGATGGGGGAGAAGAACACGCTAGAGTTGTATGTTAAAACGATTTAATCCGGGTATCTAACGCGATACCCTAGCGGGCGGGACTGGTTAGTGACTTGTGCGTGTGTGGGAGAGACCCGGGTTCGAGGCTGGCTCCCACATCTTTTTTTGAACAGTTTTTCTGGTATTATTTTAATATAAAAATCAAACATTATATTATTATAATATTATACAAATGTGTTTTAGCCCGGGAAACAACTCGTAGGCTCGGGTTTGAATTATTAACCCACTTTTTTTTATTATTTCCCCACTTTTAAAAATAATATATTTACCATAACTTTGTATAAAATAATATGTTTATATTATTTTCAACCCGTGACTCGTATTATTAAATAATATATATTTAAATTATTTCGTACCATTTTATAACCTCATATAACATTTGAAACTAAATAATAATATAATTAGTTATATTATTTACTCGCATTTATTACGTTCATAAAAATAATATATTTATTATTTTGTACCACGAATGAGTAATTAGAATATTTTTACGAACCTAAAAATAATATATTAAATTATATTATTTTCCTAATTTTTGTAACTGACAAAACGCTCGAATATATTTATTATTATTGTTGTCATTCGTCGCGTAACGTATATATAATTTAATTACTAATTAAATAATTCCTATTCCCGTGGACACGTTCGTCTACTCTCGGTTACTAGAGCGTTTCTTTAGGACGTTTTTCATTCCGTGTCGTTGTCACAATTCCCATTTTATCCCTAATTTATGTGTTTATAATTTTAGGGCATTCGTAAGTCATTTGAGACTTACACACGTGGTTCCAACTTATCCTTTGTGTGATACTACCTACAACGCAACGCAGGTGAGTTTTCACGGCCCCTTTTACTGTTTTAACTTGGTGGAGAAAACATGATTAAACAATTTTGGATTTTGTAATTAGTATGATATCAATGTTAAATACTAAGCGTAACACGCTATCACAGAAAGTCCTCAACTTATATCGGACCATTAATATGGATCTCAGCGAGGTAATATTTAGTAGTACTACTGGGTTTGACAAATCCCACCCGCGTTAGTCGCGCTAACTCGATTAGATATCGAACGGGTGAAATGTTAGCCTACTCACACCGCCAGTGTTTATAGACCTGGCAGGAGGCAATAAACAAACAGTCAGCTTCGGTTGCGAGCGCTTGAGCTGAACATGAACATAGGTTAGCTACCTATAGTTACGTACTGAATGAACATAAATCTGGTAAACGTTTATTTACATATATTGAAACCTGTGAACTCACCAACCTCGTGTTGACATATTTTCTTACATGTTTTCTCAGGTCGCTAAGATAAGACACAAGTGCACGTTAGGGCATGCATGGGATTCAACTACTTTGATTATGACTTATTTATAATTGTTTGAATTATTCTATTATACTCGTTTTGGTTGAACGTTTTGGACTTTTTGGACTTTTGGACTTTGGTTTTGGGCGCGTGTATTTTGCGCATTTACTTTCTTTACGCTTCCGCATTGACACTTTGATTTGAATGATATTTTCATTTTGAGTCCAACGTAGAGTCGTTCAAAGTAACTAATGACTGAGATCCTGGTTCGTCACTTCCCAAACGGTAAAACTCCGTTAGTTGAAATTGGGGATGTGACAGATTGGTATCAGAGCCTGGTTATAGAGAACTAGGATTGCATACTAGACTATAGCCTCACACATTAGTTACATGTCATTTGGATGTTTGGCACTTATATGTATTGTTACAGGAACATGTCGTCAACCCCACCTTCATCACCTAAGGCACCAAGACATAAGGCACCTATCCTACCATCACCGGAGCCTAAAAGGCGCCGGACTACTTCCAGTGACTATTCAGTTGACCAGGGGAAACGAGCAGCGCGCAAGCAATGAATCCTGCTCGCAACTGGAACGCATACCCACAAATGATCCAAAGATGGATCGAAATGGGAAATGTCCCATCACCTTACTTCAGTTCTAGTTCCTCATCATCTACATTGCCTAGCTTGCCATATACTATGGAACAAGCTTTTGCAGCCTTTGTGTTTTATATGTCTAGAGAGTTAAGCATTGTGAAAGATGCTACCGACGAGATACCAGATATTCTGAAGAGGGAGCCTCAAATAGAGGAGAATAAAGTAGGGATAGAACTTTTGACTGTCGAACTAGCAGTAACTGACCAGGTCCATAACCTTTTGGTGGATCATGTGACACACTTGGAGACGAGGGTGGACACCTCAGACAATGACATAGAAGGAGTTACGGAGAGGGTGGCTGCTCTGGAAGCTCAGCTACATGTAGCAAACCACACTGCTGAAGGTCTTCAAGAGAGGGTGACTCACTTGAAAGCCCAACTACAAGCCGCTTTATTTCCTGAGGAGATTCGATTTTCTGATGGCGAGGAGGAGCCCTTTGAGGAGGAACCCTTTGAGGAAGAGCCCTTGGAGGAGGAGCCCTTGGAGGAGGAACCAGTGGAGATAGACGATGCACAATCGTATGTTTCTTCCGATGACGAAGATGCTTGATGATCTTCCTATTCTATCTTCCTTTTCATGCCTATTTTTGCTTATGTTATTTCTCTTTTCAAACCTCGATGGGTAAGGTTGTTCCCATCCAATAAAAGCATGAGAAGTTTAATGTTTGAGTTATTTATTTTGTAGCCTTACAATTTATTTAATTTTCAAAATATTAGATGTTGTATCTCCTCACTCATATCTGAATAATGTTTAATATGCGATATATTTCTCATTGTTTTTCGTTTGTGATTGTGAAGAATCATGTCAGGAAGAGGACGCGGAGGTCGTGCCGGTGGTCGGGGTACCATTAACATGACGGAAACAGAGCTAGCGGCACTGATAAACGATAGTGTGGCGGAGGCTCTGGCAGCACAGAATGCTGCAGGTAAACGCTTTGGCAATTGATTAATGATGTCAATCCATCTCTTAAAAAGCCTGCCCTAATCTCTATAATTCCAATCCTATTTTATTTCTAAATCCAGGCCAACAAAACCAGCAAAATCAACAACCAGCCTGCACTTTCAAGGCATTCATGGATTGTAAGCCCCACGCCTTTAGTGGAGCTGAAGGAGCCGTTGGACTACTTCGTTGGTTTGAGAAAGTTGAATCGGTGATTGCCATGTGCAACTGTCCTATGGCTAATCAGGTAAAGTTTGCCGCCGGAACTTTGGAGGGCCCGGCACTCACATGGTGGAACGCCCAGGTCCAAATGTTGGGTCTGGCCATGGCGAATGGACTCCCGTGGGAGGAATTTAAATCAATGATGAAGAAGGAATAATGTCCTCGCGATGAAATCCAGAAGTTAGAGGGAGAGTTTTGGAACCTAAAGATGGAGGGTTCTGAAATTGAACTCTACACGACACGTTCCCATGCTACTATATGCCCGCATATGGTGACCCCTGATTACAAGAGAATTGAGCTTTACATTGGAGGTCTAGTGCCTCAAATACAAATCATGGTTACTTCATCCAATCCTGCCACCATCCAACAAACTATCCGACTTGCCCAGAAGTTAACCGATCAGGTGGTGACACAAGGGACTCTACCTCCGAGAGGTTCGGTTTCTAAACCCACCGACAATCACAAACGCAAGTTTGATCACCATTCCAACACCCACAACCACTCCAACTCTCATTCCAAAGGACCCCAACCCAGCCAAACCCAGTTTAATCAACCATAGCAGCAGCAACAACGTAGGTTTGAGCCTACTAAGAACTTCAACCAGTCGACCTCTTCAAGCCAATACCAGGGTGGTTACGCGGGGAAGTCTCCGAAGTGTAACAAGTGTAACTTCCACCACTTCAGGCTTTGTAATCGTTGCCAGAGGTGCGGCAAAATAGGTCATGCCGCCAAGGATTGCAGGGGTGAGTTACAAGCTAAACAACCCTTTCAACAACCTGGATCCACAAGGGGTTGTTTTGAGTGCGGAAAGGAAGGACATATTCGGAAGAATTGTCCTCAATTGAAGAAAGGGGGTAATGGAAACCACAACCCTAACCAGAATAACAATGGCAATGGTGGTAACAATGGCAATGGTGGAGGAAATGGTGCGAAGGGACGAGCCTTCGTACTAGGATCTGGAGAAGCCCGTTACGATCATAATGTGGTCACCGGTAAGTTTCTCTTAAATAATTACTTTGCTTCTGTCCTTTTTGACACTGATGCTGATAGAAGTTTTATATCTAAGAAACTTAGTGATATGATACAAGGAACTCAAACACTGTTAGAAGCTAAGTATATAATAGAGATAGTTGATGGCCAAATAATTGAAGCAACTCACATTCTTAAGGGATGTAAGCTTGAGTTAGCTAAACATATATTTTATATCGATCTTATTCCGGTCACACTGGGTAGTTTTGATATAATTTTCGGCATGGATTGGCTATCTAAAAACCAAGCCGAAATTATCTGTCATGAGAAGATTGTTCGTATTCCTCTCCCGAGTGGAGAAACCCTTTCCGTCCAAGGCGAAAGAGTTGGTGCAGTCATGGGCATCATATCTTTTATGAAAGCACAAAAATGCCTTCGAAAGGGGCATACGGCTATTTTTGGCTCTCGTTGCTGAGTAGCCATCAGAAGAGAAGAAGATTGAAGATATTCCCATCGTGCGTGAATTTTTGGAAGTATTTCCCGAGGATCTGCCCGGTCTGCCATCGCACCGTCAAGTTGAATTCCAAATTGATCTAGCATCTGGAGCAGCACCGATTGCTCGGGCACCTTACAGACTGGCACCCAGTGAATTACAAGAGTTGTCCACACAATTGCAAGATTTGTTAGATAAAGGCTTCATCCGACCTAGCCAATCGCCGTGGGGAGCTCCGGTACTATTTGTCAAGAAGAAGGGCGGAACCTTCCGTATGCGCATTGACTACCGAGAGCTGAATAAAGTCACAATCAAGAATCGCTACCCTTTACCTCGCATAGATGCTCTCTTTGATCAACTCCAAGGATCAAGTTTCTATTCCAAAATAGATCTTAGATTAGGCTACCATCAGTTGAGAGTCCGAGAAGAGGATATCTCTAAGACTGCATTAAGAACAAGGTACGGCCATTACGAGTTTATGGTCATGCCTTTCGGGTAAACCAACGCACCTGCGATATTCATGGACCTCATGAACCGTGTATGTAAGCCTTACCTTGACCAATTCGTTATCGTTTTCATCTACGACATCCTCATTTATTCCAAGAACAAGGAAGAACATGAGGAACATCTACGCCTAATTTTGGAATTACTTAAGCGAGAGCAACTGTATGCTAAGTTTTCGAAATGTGAATTTTGGATCCGAGAAGTTTAGTTTCTAGGGTATGTGTTTAACGAGAAAGGAATATATGTCGACCCATCAAAGATAGAAGCCATCAAGAATTGGGCATCACCGACGACTCCTACTGAGGTGCGACAATTTCTGGGATTGGCTGGATATTACCGTCGATTTATCGAAGGATTTTCAAAAATTGCTCAACCTCTCACTGCTTTAACTCAAAAGGGTAAAGCCTATAATTGGGGCAATAACCAAGAATCAGCATTCCAACATCTTAAACAGAAACTTTGCAGTGCACATATTCTAGCTCTTCAGGAAGGAACCGATGATTTTGTGGTGTATTGTGATGCATCTATTCAAGGTCTGGGTTGTGTCTTAATGCAACGCGAGAAGGTGATCGCATACGCTTCACGTCAACTAAAGATCCACGGGAGAAATTACACCACTCATGACTTAGAGTTGGGAGCCGTAGTTTTCGCACTTAAGATATGGAGACATTACTTGTACGGTACCAAATGCACCATCTATACCGATCACAAGAGTCTTCAGCATATCTTCGAACAGAAAGAGTTGAACATGCGACAACGCCGTTGGGTCGAACTCTTAAACGATTATGTCTATGCGATCCGGTACCACCCGGGTAAAGCTAATGTTGTAGCTGATGCCTTAAGTCGAAAAGAAACAAAACCCAAACGAGTTTGAGCATTACAGATTACTATTCACCCTGGATTACTTGACAAAATCCGTAGTGCTTAACTCGAAGCCCTAAAAGAAGAAAACCTACGGCTGGAAGGTACACGCGGTATGGAAGCACAACTTGAAGTCAAATCTGACGGTATTCGCTACTTCGCCTAACGAATATGGGTTACAGTATTCGGAAACCTAAGGGAACTAGTTATGGATGAGGCTCATAAATCTCGTTACTCTATTCATCCAGGTTCCAACAAAATGTAACATGACCTAAAGGTGCTATATTGGTGGCCAAAGATGAAGGCCGATATAGCCACCTATGTTAGTAAATGTCTGACTTGCGCGAAGGTCAAAGTTGAATATAAAAAACCATCCGGTCTTCTCCAACAACCAGAAATTCCCATGTTGAAATGGGAACAAATATCCATGGACTTCATCACCAAATTACCACGAACTCCTACCGGATGTGATACCATTTGGGTAATTGTAGATCGATTAACAAAGTCCGCTCACTTCTTAGCAATCAAAGAGACCGACAAAATGGATAAGCTTACTCGTACTTACTTGAAAGAAATAGTCTCTCGGCACGGGGTGCCAATCTCTATTATTTCGGATCGTGATGCACGATTCACTTCTCGTTTCTGGCATTCGTTACATAAAGCCTTAGGCACGAGTCTAGATATGTGCACAGCATACCATCCTCAAACTGATGGCCAAACAGAACGTACTATTCAAACGCTGGAGGACATACTGCGAGCTTGCGTGAATGATTTCGGTAACACGTGGGAGTCTCACCTACCGTTGGTGGAGTTCTCCTACAACAACAGTTATCACACTAGCATCAAGGCAGCTCCATTTGAAGCACTTTATGGACGGAAATGCCGTTCTCCTATTTGTTGGACAGAGGTTGGGGATAGCCAAGTCACAGGTCCTGAACTTGTATTTGAAACTTCCGAAAATATCGTTCAAATTAGAAACCGTATGGCGGCAGCTCGTGATCGCCAAAAGAGCTATGCCGACAAGCGTCGTAAACCTTTAGAGTTTCAAATAAGTGACATGGTCTTACTCAAAGTCTCACCTTTGAAAGGTGTCATTCGTTTCGGGAAACGAGGCAAACTGAATGCTCGTTATGTTGGACCATTCAAGATAATGAAGAGAATCGGACCTGTAGCGTATCAACTGGACCTACCTGAAGGACTTAGTAGTGTACACAACGTCTTTCACGTCTCAAATTTGAAGAAATGCCTAGCAGACGAATCACTCGCAGTTCCTCTGGAGGAACTACACATTGATGAACAGTTACGTTTCATCGAAGAACCCGTGGAAATTATGGATAGGGAAGTCAAAACGTTAAAGCATAGTAAAATCCCTATTGTCAGATTTCGTTGGAACTCGAAACGAGGACCGGAGTTCACGTGGGAGCGCGAGGATCAGATGATGCACAAATATCCTAATCTGTTCAAGCACTCCGCGTCAAATTCTTAAGGTACTATTTAATTTTCGGGACGAAAATTCTTTTAGCTAGGGGATGATGTAATATCCCGGGAAATTTTTTTTTATTATTTAATTTTCGGGACAAAAATTCTTTTAACTAGGGGATGATGTGACAATCCGACTTTTCATGTTAACTCCGTTAACAATCCCATTAAATTTTCTGTTAAAAACTTAACCCCGTTAAATAAATCCAGTTAAATCTTAACTTATTTAACAAAAAATTAAACCCCAAGGACCAATTCTGTCATTTCCTGATCTCAAACTTCAGGGACTAATACTGCCAAATCCCTAAACCCAATATGTTGACTATTGAAAGTCAAAATTGATGAATTTTTGTTCATGTTGACTTTTAAAAGTCAGAATCACATCAATTGATCCAAAAGATTCGAATTCCAATTGAAATTTGATTAAATCGTAACAGAAGTTACATGTTAATGACATTTACGGTCATCATTGCGGTGTTAATCATCTTCATTGCCGAATTAAACTCAAATAATGGAAATTAAACCCATAACCGTCGATCCCATTACTCCATACCAACTGAATTCGGCCAATTCATCCGTCTTTCTCCCAATTGAGCACCTGCACACGCTAAACGAATCTCACAGAAGAAATTCCACTTACCAATTTGATCAGAACCGCAGCAGGAATCACTAGAGGGCAAGGAGTCATCGTCGGAATACGTTTTAGTCAAAATCTGTCAATCCGATATCGTTTCAGATAATCAAATACGCCTTTAATTTTGTTTTCTGGTCTACAACTAAAGCCCTAATTTAATTTGGACGTACAACATCGAATTAAGCACGAACCCGTATCTAGGGTTCATATTGATTTCGATTTAATCGAACCCTATTCTAAACGTATTATTAATCCAATTAATTCACATCTGTAGATTCGCAACAACTCACGGAGTAAAAACCCTTTATCAATTTAATATTCCATCATCGAAATCTACATGAACCAGATTCTAGGGTTCATGATAAACCGGTCGAATCAATCACCACATTAAACCCTATTTTAATCCAATTAACCCACACCTTTAGACTCGTACTAATGTGTGTAATGAAATCCCTATGATTATTTGAAATTATAACACCGAATTTGATCCTATCCAGATCTAGGGTTTTTTCATAAAAAACATTTTGGGGATTTTAAAACTAACAGATTTTTAAATGAATTAAACCATTCTAGTGGCTTCGCAAGGACCTAGACTTTGAAAGCCCTCTAATTCCGACCGGTTTCATCATCGGATTCCATCAAATTGATTCTGTGTTCAGAACTAGAGTTTCGGCTATTGATTTGTAAATTTAACGACCCTATAATTGATGATTTTCAAATTAAACTCTCGTACACCCTCGTCTATACTCGATTTTAAAAACCCCTGAGCTTTGGAGTCGAATCGTGATCAATACGGTGGGTTTTGGGACTGGTTTTGGCTCGGTTACGATGGGGGAGAAGAACACGCTGGAGTTGTATGTTAAAACGATTTAATCCAGGTATCTAACGCGATACCCTAGCGGGCGGGACTAGTTAGTGACTTGTGCGTGTGTGGGAGAGACCCGGGTTCGAGGCCGGGCTCCCACATCTTTTTTTGAACAGTTTTTCTGGTATTTTTTTAATATAAAAATCAAACCTTATATTATTATAATATTATACAAATGTGTTTTAGCCCGGGAAACAACTCGTAGGCTCGGGTTTGAATTATTAACCCACTTTTGTTATTATTTCCCCACTTTTAAAAATAATATATTTACGATAACTTTGTATAAAATAATATGTTTATATTATTTTCAACCCGTGACTCGTATTATTAAATAATATATATATTTATATTATTTCTTATCGTTTTATAACCTCGTATAACATTTGAAACTAAATAATAATATAATTAGTTATATTATTTACTCGCATTTATTACGTTCATAAAAATAATATATTTATTATTTTGTACCATGAATGAGTAATTAGAATATTCTTTTGAACCTAAAAATAATATATTAAATTATATTATTTTCCTAATTTTTGTAAATGACAAAACGCTTGAATATATTTATTATTATTGTTGTCATTCGTCGCGTAACGTACATATAATTTAATTACTAATTAAAGAATTCCTATTCCCGTGGACACGTTCGTCTACTCTCGGTTACTAGAGCATTTCTTTAGGACGTTTCTCATTCCGTGTCGTTGTCACAATTCCCATTTTATCCCTAATTTATGTGTTTATAATTTTAGGGCATTCGTAAGTCATTTGAGACTTACACACGTGGTTCCAACTTATTCTTTGTGTGATACTACCTACAACGCAACGCATGTGAGTTTTCACGGCCCCTTTTACTGTTTTAACTTGGGGAAGAAAACATGATTAAACAATTTTGGATTTTGTAATTCGTATGATATCAATGTTAAATGCTAAGCGTAACACGCTATCACAGAAAGTCCTCAACTTATATCGGACCGTTAACATGGATCTTAGCGAGGTAATATTTAGTAGTACTACTGGGTTTGACAAATCCCACCCACGTTAGTCGCGCTAACTCGATTAGATATCAAATGGGTGAAATGTTAGCCTACTCACACCGCCAGTGTTGATAGACCTGGCAGGAGGCAATAAACAAACAGTCAGCTTCGGTTGCGAGCGCTTGAGCTGAACATGAACATAGGTTAGCTACCTATAGATACGTACTGAATGAACATAAATCTGGTAAACATTTATTTACATATATTGAAACCTGTGAACTCACCAACCTCGTGTTGACATATTTTCTTACATGTTTTCTCAGGTCGCTAAGATAAGACACAGGTGTACGTTAGGGCATGCATGGGATTCAACTACTTTGATTATGACTTATTTATAATTGTTTGAATTATTCTATTGTACTCGTTTTGGTTGAACGTTTTGGACTTTGGTTTTGGGCGCGTGTATTTTGCGCATTTACTTTCTTTACGCTTCCGCATTGACACTCTGATTTGAATGATATTTTCATTTTGAGTCCCATGTAGAGTCGTTCAAAGTAACTAATGACTGAGATCCTGGTTCGTCGCTTCCCAAACGGTAAAACTCCGTTAGTTGAAATTGGGGGTGTGACATCTACTCCTTCTGGCAATGCTAGAACATGAGCTTTTGTCAATATTTCTTTTAATGTCTGGAATGCCTTCTCTTGTGCCGCATTCCATTTATATTTCGAGTTCTTTTGAGATAACTTAGTTATTTGGGTCGTTATCTTAGAAAAGTCCTGGGTGAATAGCCAGCTAATCCTAAGAAACTTCTAACTTCTGAGTGATTCTTGGGTGGAGACCATTTCATTATAGCCTCTACCTTTGTTGGGTCTATGGAGATACTTTTTGCTTTTACAACATAACCCTGAAATTGAACTTCCCTAAACCAGAATGCACATTTTTTAGATTTTGGCATACAATTTCTCCTTCCGTGAGATACTTTCTGTGTTTACCACATAACCCTGAAATTGAACTTCCCTAAACCAGAATGCACAGTTTTGAGATTTTGGCATAAATTTCTCCTTCCGTAAAGTACTAAGTACTTCACAAAGGTTTTGTACATGCTCTGCATCATTCTTTGAGTAAATCAGGATGTCATCAATGAAGACAATAACGAGTTACATGACGATATATGATGTCCATGAAGACTGCCGGAGCATACTCTACTCATGAGGTCCATGATGTCCCTCAAAGGTTTTGTCTATCATTGGCCGACATACTCTACTCATGAGGTCCATGAAGACTGCCGGAGCATTTGTTACTCCAAAGAGTTACACCTTAGACAATAACGATATATGATGTCCGATCGTCAATTAAGTCAACGTTACTATTAAGGTACGATCCAAAGAGTTACACATTAGACAACAAACAAATATATAATATTTAACTGTTAAATATTATTCACGAAAGACGGATTTACTAAATGGTGAATAAATATTTAGAGAAATATTTATTGTAGATTGAAATATATAATTATGTGATTGATTAATTATTATTGGGTATTAAATGTTATTATCTATATCTATTGGAGATTGAGATAATTAATTATGTGATTGATTAATTATGGGGATTAAATGTTTAAATCTATTCAACATTAAAAAAAATTAGATTTTACTGATTAGTAGTAATTAGTAAATAGATAAGGTTAATAATTAAACAGTTGATTATTATGAGGTATTAATTATTAATATCTCAGGGGCCTGTGTGTAACTTATAGGTTTATAAATATAACCTTAACTTAACCCTAATAACCTAATCAAGTTCTTAGCCACCAAGGGCCGCCGCCGCCACCGTTGCAGCCCAGCCGGACCACCACCGTCGCAGTCGTGATCGACTTTCCCCCTTCGAGCATCTCTTGTGACATTTTGCTATGGGTTTTCTTGTACGAGTCACCTAGCATGACGTTCATTGAACTAAGGTGTTTTAGATCTAGTTATTATCAAAGGTTTAAATCTAAACACCCTATGGTTTATACGCGTGTCAAAGGTATAGATATGGTAAGGTGACGTTCGTTGAACTAAGGTATTTAATATTGTTTATACATGTGTAATCAGATCACTGAAAGGAATCCAGATCTGATCTGGTAAGGGTAATATTAAATCGCTTCCACTAAATAAAATATATCTGATTTATTTATTTAAAAGGTTTAAATAATTATTTTTTTTTAAAGTTAAAACTGGTACCATGATTCCCAACATTGGTATCAGAGACACCTTTACGCGTGTTTAGACATATTTATTAAAATCGATGTATTTTTTTATTTGTTAAAACTTTTGTTTGACAAAAGATCGAGCCATTTGCGTTTGTTGTGATTGTGTTGAATGAATCAAGCACTAGAGACATGTGGTTATGTTGTTTGTTGATTGGTTGTTATCTTTGTATTTTTTATGGGTTATTTGGAACCCCGATTTAATTGTTAGGGTTTTATTTATTTATTTATTTTTATTATATTTGTTAATAAATATTGTTACCATAAAGAGACGAAGACTTGAAGATCAATGCGGACAAAGATAGGTTTAAAGATGGAGATCTTGGACTAAGTGGGAGAAAGCAGATTTATTATTTTGTTATGCCTTACACCAGTCTGGTTTTTCGTTTGAAGGCTCGAACGAAACCGGACAATTTTTCTAGTTGCTCGATTCTGTGTTTTATTAAATGGTTGTGATAAAATTATTTAGGATAATAATTAAACCGCAAAATTTTTAATAATACTTTTGACACAATTTAAAAAAGACGAGATAATTAAATTATTTATTTTTCTTAAAAAGGTAATTAAATAAAAGTGTTTTATTTAAAAGCAAAAACAAGTTTTAAATTTAAACAGTTTTTATTTAAAACAAATTTTAAATTAATTAAAGAGTTTATTTTAAAAAAAAGTTTGCGACAAATGACCAATTTAGAATAACAGGGTATTTGAAATTGGATCGTGTTGAGTGTTGAAAGTGTTTCACAAACTAATAATTAGTAAAATTGGTTTACTAAAATTGCACGACTTATTTCATGCTATGCGTCGTCCAAAATGTTTTTAACTCTTAACCGGTAAATTAAAATATTAAAGAAATCCCAGTTATTAAGATCGATATTTCGGCGCCACCTTTAATTATGACACTCCAACTAAACTAAAATGTCGATGTTAGTGAATTACCCTACATTCGACACCACGGTTCTGGTTAAAGGTAGGATCGCGATTCCTAAGTCACTTAGGCCGGGACTACAGTCACAATTGAAGGACAAATAACACTTAAGTCGTTTAAGTGGACGTAGTTGAGGGAAACGTGTCCAAAGCTTGACCTTGCTCGTCATGCCCCTCAAACCGAGAGTTGTATAGTTGATACAGTCGGTTATCGTTACCTACCTGTCTATCTTTGCCCGTGAAAAGTGCTTAGCCATTCACAGAGACATGGGGAACCGGGGTCTCATTCTTAATTATATATATTTTTGTTTTTGGGTCATTAATTTAATTAAGATAATTAAGCGTGAAAATACTAAATTTTTGAATTTTGTAGATGTCTCCACCTGCTGATAAAATCATTTTGGAGCGTCTTAATGACATCCTTAAAATCAAACTCGTTGTAACAAATTTCTTGGAATGGTACTACGATCTAAAGAGCGTCCTTAAATGTAACAAAAAATTGCACGTTCTGAAATTCCCTATACCTAAGCAACCACCTTAGGATGCTGGCAAGTTTGTTCTAAATGCTTGGAACAAATTTAGGGATGATACCCATGCTATATCAAACCTAATGCTAGCATCTGTAAGCCTTGGGATTCGAGCTTCAATCCTAAACTTGTCGGCTTATGACATGATCAGTAACTTGAAGGAAAGGTTCCATCAAGATTACAACAAGGATCCTTCTTACTCTTTAATGAACTACATTAAAGACGTGGCTTTGGAGAATCCATAACAGGTATTTAGAACAGATTTGATCCTACACTTGTCTACCCTAGGATGATATGATCCCATAACAGATTTTCTCTAAAAAATAATGCATCTTAGTGTTTCAAAGTTGTCGGTTATTTTGAAAAGAACAAAATTATTTTGTGTTTTTTTAGCTTAGTTAAAGTTATTTTAATTTTTATCTTTCGTTTTGTTTCATAAGTATCAAAATGACTGTCCCTGCTTGACCTGAAAATTCAAAAGAAAATGTTTCTAAAAAGTCAAATGTTTTCAATGTTTACGGTCGCATACGTCAATGTTTGCGACCACATACTTAGTGAAGTCTATAAAAGGGCAATGAAGTTTGAGGCTTTGGTTTACTCTGAACCGCATACTTCGCTCATTCTCTCAGTCGCGTACTCCATTTCTGTTCCAAATTGACCGTTGACTTGACCTTCGTGTGATCTTGTTGCTATGTTTGTGTTAAAGAAGTATAGGCGACATCAAGGATAAGAGTCTTGACCTTGGATTCAAATTAATCGGTTGTGTGAAGTGATCTTGCTTGAATACAGGAACTGAACCCGGACTTTGACCAAATTGACCATTAAAATGATGTTAAAAAATGAAATTGGTCCAATGGTTTTGGTCGCAATCTTGTGATGACCCCAAATCACCTGAAAATCCAAACTAAAACATGTTAAAAATTCAAGATTTTTTTGTGTTTAAAAGTTTGTGGTTTTCTCAAAAGCTTTCGGTTTGTTGAAATTCGCGGTAACACCTAAAGTTTGTGGTTTAATTAAAAGTTTGCGGTTGTAATTAAAGTTTGCGGCTTAATGAAGTATGCAGTGTGTTTAAAAGTTTGTGGTTAGGCTATCTAGCCGCATACTTCAAGTATGTCAAATTTTTGGAATCTAACTTGCCCTATTGATTACAGGCAATGGCAAACTAGAAATTTGTTAAGGATCATAATGAACCGGCCTACTTGGAGGACCCACAACAAAATCACAGTGTTTTCACGTCTATGATCGTGGGATTAAGGGCATCCAGAGTATTTCATGCTCTTTCTCAACATCTAGATATCTGTGAAGACTTTATTAGAGATTTCTGGAGTACCGAAGATATTGTCACAGAGAATAATGTAGAAGGGATAGCTGGTACGGTTGCGGGAAAACGTATTGTAATAACTGAAGCTGTGATATGAACTTGCTTGAATTTCGGTGATGGTCCGAAACACCCTACAACCTTCACTGCCGTAGAGATGACTGAAACATTTCAAAGAATGAGTTATGAGGGAGAACTGCCATCTGTTTGAAAGAGATATCTTCCACCATACTGGAGATGTAGATATAAAGACTGATGGCTACAAAATTCTCTGAGTACAACTGCTGCGGACTCCACAATTTTGCTACTGACCAACAAGCTATTGCGGATAAGGTTAGTTACTGCGGATAGTTGTTCTCCTGTTGATGAACAACTATGCAGCGGATAGCCTTATCTGCTGAAGATCAGAGTTGCTGCTGATAGGCTTCTCAGCAACATCAAACACTTGATGCTGCTGATAGGCAAATCATCAGCAACTTTGACTTTGCTACTGACACCTCTGCTACAACACTAACACATCTATCAGCAGAAGGAATGTTATTGGTGCAGATGATTAAAGACAAAACACTTCTGAAGTCTCCTGCAAAGATTCCTAAGAAGACTTCTGACCTGAATACAACTGTTTGCTACAGTTTGTCTTTTAGTTATCTACCAATAGTATTATAGCTTGTAACTGTCCAAGATCAACAGTCTATGTTTGATCTGATCCTTAGAATCAAATGTCTATCTTGATTCTAAGTTCCTTTATATGTATTATATCTTACATTTGTACAAGTGTGTTTGCTGAGAGTTTTCTCTGTAATCTTGTAAACATTGAAGATCAATAAAATTTGCATTTATCAGTATTCTCTTTGTTTATCTATTTACATTGCATAGTTGTGATTGTTTCCGCCAATCTCTACTAAAATAGAACCATCTTGTAATCACCGATCCTACAAGTGGTATCAGAGCTTTGGCTCTTAGATTAAACAAAATCACACTTGTTTAATCACTCTCTGGTTCTATTTACTACTATCTCTTTGCTAAAACACCATATATCACAAATCCAGAAATGGCACAAAACAATGGTTTTGATGATACTGGAAGCATCAACAGACCACCAAGACTGGTGTCTGGAGAAGACTATGATATGTGGAAGAACAGGATGGAAAGTTTCTTCTGCTATCAAGAGTATGGGATGTGGAGATCCATTAAAGATGGACCATATGTACCCATGGTGGCCACTACTGATTCCGGAGGTCCATCAGTCCCCAAAGAACCCTCAAAGTATTCAAATGAAGATATCAAGATGATGGAGGTAGACTTCAAAGCCTTGGGAGCCATTCAGATGTGCTTGCCAAATGAAGTTTTTCACAACTTCAGAGAATATAAGACTGCCAAGGAGCTATGGGAGGCTCTTGTGAAGATGTTTGCTGGGTCAGAAGAGGTGAAAGAAAATAGAAGAGACATTCTGAAGCAACAATATGAAAACTTTGTGTCTCTTACCGTGTTGTACAACAGGTACACCTACCTTGTGGGAGAGCTGCAGTGCTCAAAAGTGAAGCTGGAGAATGAAGACATTCTCCAGAAGTTTATCAGGTCTCTGCCAAGCTGCTGGACACTTTACACGGTGTCAATCAGAAGAACTGAAAATTTAAAGACTCTGCAGATGACTGAGCTGTTTGGCATGCTGAAAACTTATGAATTAGAAATGATTCAAGCCAAAGAGAGAAGCTCAAGTTACTCAACAACCTCATCATCCACCACCACTTCCTCTGCACTTCACTCTGACCACTCAGTTCCTAGTTCAAGCAACTACTACCCTCCTATTGTTACCTATCCCTAGACTCCAACATCACAATCAAACAACTCACCATTTCTTCTTGAATCCCCATCTCAAACAAACTCTGCTGCCTTTGTCTCTGAAAACTCTAGCAATATGTCCTTTATCAAGGAAGATCTAGAATGTTTCCATCCAGATGATTTAGAAGAAATGGACATACAGCACTCCTATGCCATGCTTTATCTTAGAGCAAAAAGGTTCTACTCTAGAATAGGAAGACCAATCCCAAGCAACAACTCCAACACCAGAGTTGGCTTGGACAAAAGGAAACTGAGATGTTATAACTACAACCAACTTGGTCATTTTATAAGAGAATGCAAGGCACCAAAGGCAAACCCTGCTGCTGCTCAGCCAAGACAAGCTCACCAACCAAGACAGAAACAATAGCAACAAGCCACTCCTCCTGCTCAAACTGCAGCTTGTGTAGCTATTGGAACTACTGAATTTGATTGGAGCTTCCAGTATGAGGATCTTCCTGCCAACAACCAAGCTCTTATGGCAGACACCACAGAGATACCATCTCAAGTATATGAACATCTTTGTATTCAAGCTTGTATTGATAAGGTTCTTGGATACAGAAAACATAACCAGAATCTCATAGATGAAAATGAAGAGTTTCACCAAATGAAATCTGAATTCAAAAAGGTTGAAAACAGTTACAAAGAAAAGATTAACTGTTTAAAGAAAGAGATTTCACCATTAAAACATGAACAAACAAATCTTGAAACTCAGATTGATGATCTTCTGGTTAAGTTAAAAGCTACAAGGGCTGCATTGGCAGACCAAAAAGTCCATGTTGAAAAGTATGGGTTTGCATCCAAAAAGCTGCAAAGACTTTTGGATGCTCAAATTCACGAAAAAGTAACTGCTGGGCTTGGGTTTCAAGCTGAAAAACCCTACAATGTTGTGCCTCTTGCTGACTATGTAGCCATTCATGAACCAAGTTTCAATATTTCCAATCTTGATCTGGCTAACCAAAATCTTGATCCTTCAAAGGATAAACCACTTGTGCAAGAATGCACTACCTCATCTGAGTCTGAGTCCACATGCTCAGACTCCACTGAAACCATTGAAGCTCCATCACTACCTGCCTTTGAAGTCATTCAAACCAACGGTCCAAGCCCCTTCATCCCTTCAATACCAGTACCAGTACCTCAACTCAGAAACAGGTTAAAATTAGCTATCCCTCCAAAGGGAGAAAGTTAATTGTTGAAAAGGGACAATCCTCAACCTCCACCAATTTTCAAGCAAACCAAACCATTCAACCCAGAAAGGTGTTTGATATCTGTCATTCACCTAGAGAGAGAGAGCTCCATATGTTTAAAAGACATTGGAGGAAGCCACCTTTGACCACAACAAAGCCCATTCCTGGAATTTCAAAGACTTATTCAAGAGAAAGGACTATGTGTACTTTCAAAGGGACAAATTGGCTAAATCATGCTTTGTCTATGGCAAATACAACCATACAGCCAGCACCTGCTTCTACTACCTTCAACATCAAAAAAATCTCAAGCAACATGCCTTTGAGAAAACAAACAAGAACAAAAAGGTAAGAAGCTATGAAGCCAAGACAACTGAATTCAGAAAATCTCTTTCTCCTCCAAAGAAGCAGCTTCCAAAATCCCAACAATCTTGCATCATTTGTGGTGAATCAGACCACTTTACGGCAAATTATGAATTCAATCCTTTCAACCAGATCCTTCAACAAGCCACTCCTAAATAGAAGCCAATCTACAAAAGAACTTCCATAGAGAAATTCTCTGTTAGAAAGGTAAAGCAGGAGAAGCAAGTATCCATTGTTGAACCATCAGCAGCCAGCAAAAATGTTGCTGATCATGTGAAGCTGAAGAAATCAAAAAGCAAACCTTCAGCAGCAACCAAGTCTGCTGCTGATAAGCCAAAATCTTCAGCAGCAAAATCTGTTGTTGATCAAGCAAAACCTTCAGCAGCCAAAGCAATATCAGCTGCTGACAGAGCATAAAGATCTGGAAAACCATCCCAACAATGGAAAGCCAAGACCCCAGCCTCTATCCTTCAAAGCATCATCATTGGCTCCATTGAGTGCAAGCATACTGATGCTGCTGATCCAAAGACACACTTACCCAAGTCTGCAAGTTCTTGGGTTCCTCCCTCTAACTAGATCTCTCTCATGTGCAGAGACAACCAGGTCACAAGGATAACACCTTGGTTGTATACAGTGGTTGTTCCATGCACATGACCAGCAACAGGTCCATCCTCTCCAACTTCAGATATTTCAATGGAGAATATGTTGCCTTTGGGAGTGATTCAAAAGGAGGATCAATTACTAGATAGGGAACTGTGTCTAATGAGAGAATGAGTATTGAAAGAGTAAACTTTGTTAAGGAATTGGACTTCAATCTCATGATTGTGTCTCAGATCTGTGATCAAAAGCATTGGATGCTTTTCACAGATAAAGAATGTTTTGTGTTATCCCATGGCTTAAACAAACCTCCTCTAGAAAAGATTCTATTGACTGCTCAGAGAAAAGATAACCTATATGTGCTTGACATGAATGAGGTTACTCCATATGGTAGTGTATCTTGTTTTCTGTCAAAGGCATCAGTTGATGAATCAGCTCTCTGGCACAGGAGATTAAGCCATGTCAATGTAAAAACCATCAACAAGTTGGTGAAGGAAAATCTTATCAGAGGGCTTCCTGACAAAGAATTCCAACTTGAAGATCATTGCATCTCATGCCTGAAGGGGAAGCAACACAAGAGTTCTCACAAGCCCAAGACATTGAATTCAAATGACACTCCATTACAGCTACTGCATATGGATCTCTTTGGTCCTACAAATGTCATGTCAATGGGCAAGAAGTCATACTGTAAATGTCATGTCAATGGGCAAGAAGTCATACTGTCTGGTGATCACTGATGACTATACCAGATTTTCATGGGTATACTTCTTGAGAACAAAAGATGAAACTGCTGAGATTCTTAAATCTTACATTCTTAGAGTTAAGAATCAAAGCAATCAAAAGGTGAAAGTTATAAGGTGTGATCAAGGTATAGAGTTCAAAAATCACACCTTGAACTGTTTTTGTAAGAGCAAGGGCATAAAAAGACAGTACAGTGCTCCAAGAACTTCTCAACAAAATGGGGTTGTTGAAAGGAGAAACAGAACTCTAATTGAATCGGTAAGATCAATGTTGCCTTATTCAAAACTGCCTCTCACATTCTGGGTAGAAGCAGTCAGCACAACTTGCTATGTGCAGAATAGAGTTCTCATTTTCAAGCCTCTTAACAAGACACCTTACGAACTATGTTCAAAAGAGTTCCCTACATTAGATTTCTAAAACCTTTTGGATGTCCATGCACCGTCCTGATCACACATGGGGTTCTTCCTAAGTTTGGTGCCAAATATGATGAAGGATAATTTGTGGGATATTCCTCTCAATCCAAGGCCTATAGAGTATTCAACTTAAGAACAAGAATTGTGGAAGAATCAACTAATGGGGAATGTATGGAACACATTGCATGTGAACAGGGAAATGGCCCAGACTGGCTCTTTGATATAGACTCCTTCACCCAAATATTTGAGTCTCTCATCTTCTCAAATATAGAGTCTACCTCTTACAAAGCACCAGCTTCCACATCTTTCACTGACTACAGATTGGAGTTCACTAGTCCCTCTATAAGACTGAAAAGGCCATCTATTGATCCTCCATCTGTTGTGGAAGCTATTGAAGCCAGAACCAGCCTCTCAAATGTCACCAGCAGCAGCCTTTCTGAGAATGAAAATCATAATGAACTTCAAGAAACATATGTAAATGATGTAGAGGCATCTGCTGCAGATGCTGCTACTGATAATGCTGATGCTGCTGACACTGCTGCTGATATTGAAGACTCTTCCACCATGAATGAAGAGTTTCCTGATCAGAATCAAAGAAATCTTGAGCAAGGAATACAGTTGGATGTTGTACCAATACAGAGAATCAACAAGGAACATCCCCTGGAGAATATCATTAGCCAAGTTCAACAAATAGTTCAAACAAGAAGCAAAACTCACGAGGCCAATATATGCCTGTATTCTTGCTTTCTATCTCAGGTAGAACCAAAGAAGATAGATGAAGCTCTGAAACACAGCAGTTGGATTGAGGCAATGCAGGATGTCTGGAAACTTATTGATCTTCCTCCTGGTCAATCTGCTATCGGCACAATAAGGGTATTCAGGAACAAGCAAGATGAGAGAGGCATTGTAGTCAAGAACAAAGCGAGACTTGTAGCTCAAGGCTACACTCAGGAAGATGGAATTGACTATGATGAAGCCTTTGCTCCTGGTTCCAGGCTGGAGGCCATCAGAATCTTCCTGGCATATGCTGCATCCAAGAATTTCATAGTTTATCAAATGGATGTCAAGAGTGCCTTTCTGTATGGGAATATTGGTGAGGAAGTATATGTCAGGCAGCCTCCAGGCTTTATAGATCCTACACATCCTAACAAAGTGTTCAAGCTAGACAAGGCTCTCTATGGCTTACATCAAGCTCCGAGAGCTGGTATGAAACTTTTTCTGGATATCTACTAAGTAACAACTTTCGAAGAGGTGCCATTGACTAGAACTTGTTTATCAAAGATGAAAGGGGAGAAATCCTACTGGTACAAATCTATGTTGATGACATCATCTTTGGATCAACAAGGAAGAAGTTGTGTAAAGATTTTGAAGTCCTGATGCACTCAAAGTTTAAAATGAGTTCAATGAGTGAACTAAATGTCTTTTTGGGTCTTCAAGTCAAACAAGTTCCAAATGGAATCTTCATCAGCCAATCCAAATATGTCAAGAGCATTTTGGAAAGATTCAAAATGGCTGACTGCTCTGCTGCAAGAACTCCTATGCAAGTGCACCATCAACTGACTCCAGACAACGATGGTCAAGACACTGATCAACATCAGTAACGTGCAATGATAGGATCACTCATGTATCTCCCTCCTCAAGGCTAGATATCATGTTTGCAGTATGCCTTTGTGCAAGATTCCAAGCAGCTCCAAATAATACACATCTTCAAGCTTTCAAGAGAATTTTTAGATACCTAAAGGGAGCCCCAAGACTTGGGCTATGGTATTCTAAAAATGATAAGTTCAACTTGTATGCATACACTGACAGTGACTATGGGGGATGCAACTTGGACAAAAAGTCCACATCAGGGGGATGTCAGTTTCTGGGAGGAAGACTGATTTCATGGTAGTGCAGGAAGCGAACCTGTGTATCAACTTCTACAACAGAAGCAGAATACATTGTGGCTTCAAGTTTTTGTGCACAAGTCATCAGGATAGAAAACCAAATGCTGGATTATGGGATGACTTTCATGGCCACTCCCATTCACATTGACAACATGAGTGCTATATCAATCACAAAAAATCCGGTGCAGCACTCCAAGACAAAGCACATTGACATCAGGTATCACTTCATAAGAGATCAAGCTGAGAAAAAGAGAATTATTTTAACCAAAGTTCATAACAATGAGCAATATGATGACTTGTTTATAAAACCCTTTGATGAAGCTAGATTTAGATATTTAGTTGAATCCATTGGTATGATGAACTTTGACTAAAATTTGTCTGTAAAATTTTTTGAATAAAAATGTGTTTGTCTTTTGTAGTAAATAAAAGTTATAAGTCAGCAGCAACCATTTTTGCTGCTAACAGGTCTAATCATCAGCAACAAAGAATTTGCCACTGACTGCTTAAAGTTATCAGTAGGAACAAGTTTCCTGCGAATAGCTTTAAGGCAATCAGCATCAACATCTTTGTTGCGGACCATTATATCCATCGGCAGCAATTGAGGTTGCTGCTGACAGACTTAACCATCCGCAACAACCAAGTTTGCAGCTGATAGGCTTAACCATCTGCAGCAACCAAATTTGCTGCTGATGGGTAAAAATAAGTCCAAATTAACTTTTAACCGCTGTAAAAAGTACTGTCAGTCTTTACAATGACTGCTACAGTGTATCATAGCTGTAAAACAGTGAAAAGTGAATGGGTTATACTGTACAAGTAACTTTGCTTTTTCCCTCCTCTGCCGTTATAACACAAATTAAATTTCTCCTAAACCTCTTCACATTTAATTCCGACCTAACTCTCACCATTTTTTCTCAAGCATTCAAAGCATTCAAAGCTTTCCATATTTACCCACCTTTCAAAAACTTGCTCCTTCCCTCCAAATCCAACGACAATGGCAGAGGTCGACATAAACCATCCTGATGATAAGTTTTCAACCTACCACAATCTCATTGCATACCTGGTTAAAGGAAAGAAGTCAGAAGGGTTTGAGGATATGATCGATTTCCTTTGTCGACCAAAGATCTATTTTGCTCTCACCGTCAACCCTACCATCTATATCCCTCAGATGGAGGAATTCTGGAACACAGCCGTCTACTCTACCGAACAGGGGATTCCCCAAATCACAGCCAAGGTAGACGGCAAAGACATCATCGTCACCGAAGCCACACTAAGAAAACATCTCAAACTTCAGGATGAGGGAGCCGCCTTCTCATATACCAAAGACGAGTATATGAGGACCTTTGTATCCATAGGGTACACTGGAAATCAAAACGAGTACACCATTGAGAAGGCGCTGATGGGTCCTTCATGGAAGTTTCTATGCCACACTCTTCTTCAATGCATATCCTAGAAGAGAAGTGGATGGCATCAAGTGATTTCTGCTCTCGCCTCTACTGTCCATGGTATGGTTACTGGCCAAGGATTTAATTTTGCACATCTAATATTTGAAGGTTTGAGATATAACCTTTAGGAAGGTGCAAAACAGACATTTTTATGTACCCAAGGTTCTTGCAGGATGTTTTCAATAATGAACTAAAAGATTTATCAAAATCGGCAAGAATCTACCTGATGTTGGGGCATAAAAATAACATTTTTCAAAGCATGAGAACTGTTTCCAAAAAGTTCTCAGGGTCAATGTTCCATTTTTATCTACAATGATGAACATACACAGTACCCAGGGTGACAGTTTAGCAATCCCAGCTGATACTGATCTCACACCCTCCACTTCAAAGCATGAACATCAATCTACTTCCGTTGTTCGAACCCCTGTGCATCCTATTGAGGGTGCACATGCACACCAAATACTTACACATGTTTTGGAAGCCCAACTGGAACACAGGGCCCAGTTGAGGCAAGTTATACTAGAAAAAGAAAAAAGGAGCATGAAGACTCCTTCTATTCTTATATTTCTGGCCCAATCCCAACCTAAAAGCCCTCATTTAGAATCCCAACATTTTGATGAGAATATCATAAGGGATAGCAAATGATTAGAAAGACTTCCTTGGAAGTCCCTCTATTAGGATCAGGATCACATCCCGGGTCCATAGAACAACCCCTTGAGCCTATACACTCTTCTGTTTCTTTGAACTTAAGTACAGAGGCACCATGTCAAGATGATGTACCTTCTCCGACTGCCACTATCTCGGAGGTACTGATTGACTTGGCTGCCAAAGTACCCAGCCCAAGGTCATCACTCGAGAAGGTTCACTCTAGGAATGATAATAGAGTGAATATGGATGGGGCTATTACTACTTCTGGTCCAACAATTGACCAAGACGACAGTGATAACATCACTAAGTCCCCAACCATGGCAACTCACAGTGAAGATGTTTCTCTTTAAACACTCTTCACTGAGAGGAATCCCAGGTGCCAAGAAAACCAGGGTGATGGGGATGCAGAGGATAGGACTAAGGCCCCATCTACTTCCAAGGATTCAGCAACTATGGATGAGGACAGACTGAAACTTGAAAACATGGAATTGACGGCCAGGGTGGAAATGCTAGAGGTTGAGGTGTCCAAACTAAAGCACCAAGTCTCTATGCATGAAGCCCATAAATGCCCACCTGTGACTACTCCTTCCCTTGTATTAGTGGGAACTCAAACTGATGAATCCTTAGGAACTGATGCAACCATAAAGGGGGAGATAGTTACTGTTGAAGATGACAAGGATAGTCTTAATGACTGGATACAAGAGTAGGCTGCATTTCAAAGTACTCTCTTCAATCCTACTTTTGTTCAAATCCATGACTTGCCAGACTCAGTAGATGAATAGAAAGATATCTCTGAGGATTGGAAGTTAGTGGTCAGATCTGTTGATGAGGTCCTGGAAAATAAAAGTGAAGATAAAGACAAACCTCTATCGTTCAGCATATTGCCAGCTGCTGCAAGTATATCAAGACAGACCATTGCCCCTCAATTCACAGTTATTGCACATAAGCTAGAGTTTGAATCTATCCTAGCTTGGGGTATGATGGTCTATCAGAGATATTATGGATTTGATGGGAATTTGGTGGAATAGAAGAGCTGAATTGGAACACACTGAATCCACTCAAAGTCCTTGAACTGTACTTAACAAGATGCATCAACACTTCCACAGATCTCTCAGCAGAACTTGCAATTGAAAGATTCTATGTCTTGATGGAGGATAATATGCCCTGGTTTGAATGGTTTCTTCAAGAGGCAACTAAATTGGCTTATCCATCAACTACAGAGTCTTCAAGAACAGCAGAACAAAGACTAGGTCCAAGACTTGACTTTATAGGGAGAATGGCTTTAACATAAGAACAAGTTCTATGTTTAAGAAGATTCTTCTATAATGAAGTGGTCAGGGGCCTGGAAGTGCAGGGATAGTCAAGCACCGGGTCCTCTGGTTTTCAGTTCTTCTTGTGTGATGGATCATCCTTCAAAATTAACAACATTCAAGAAATCATGCTCCTCAATCCAGATTTCCTGTATAAGGTCTTTGAGCTCAGGACACACATCTGCAACATCAACTCTTAGAAAGTCAAGCAATGATCAAGATTATCAAATATTTTCTTGAAAATGAGGGATGGATTGTAATAGATGATTCTGACTCAGATCTATCCCTTCCCTCCTCACCAACTATTATACTGAATGCAACAGTAGAGTCAAGAAAAGTGGCTGCTTAGAATGTCAAAGAGGCTTTTAAAGCTACATATGGGAATGAATGGGAAAAGGAAGATAGTGAAGCAGTCCCTTCCACTTTATCTGCTCCTAAGATTGCCAATGAAGCTGAAGCTGAGATCTCAACAACATCTCTCACCTCTGTTATTGTGATCAATGAAGCTGAAGCAGAGGCATCCAATAAAGATAAAGGGAAGGGTATCATGATAGAAGAAGAAGAAAGAATAGATAAAGAAAAGAAAGAAAAAGAGAAGAGAAAGAGAGGAAGAGGAGATGGCCGAGCTTAAAAAGATCAAAGAAAGAAAAGCTGTCATACTCCTCCGAGAACAGAAGATCCAGTTGCATGCTAGGCAACTGGACAAGTTAAAGGTCAAAGTTTCTGCAGCTTAATAATTAAAAGAAGATGAAGCTCCAGCCCTTCAGCTGCAGGAACAACTTAATAAAGAAGAAGAGAGAGAGAGAGAGAGAAAAAGAAAAGAAGAGAAGAGGCTAAGTTCAGGATAACTGACTCTGAACTAGCCAAAGAGATGAGAGAGGAGTGGACTGTAGCTTTGATTTCTCAAGGTGAGGATGCATACTACCTTGAGAAATTATCAAATAAAGAAATATATAAAGCCTTCAAGGGTCAGCAAGGTCAACTGGCAAATAATAAAAGGGATGAAGAAGAAGAAGAATAAAAAACCAAAAAGAAAACCAACAAGACCATTGCTTTCAACATAAGAACCCATGAAGAAAGGAAGGTTATGATGGACTTCCTAAAGGCTAGAGGAGAGAGTGGAAAGAGGCTAGGTCCCTTGAGATTTATGAACATGCAAGCCTTATATGTCAAAGTCAAGAAGGAATAGGAAGAGAGATTGGGGAAGACAGGCTCAAAGAAAAGGGTAAACACTCAAACTGATGATAGAAAACAAAAGAAACCCAAGCCTACTCCCTCATCCACTCCTTCCTCTATCCAAAAACCTTCCACTCTCCCTCCTAGACCTCCCTCCTCTCCACCCAAAGAGTCTAAATCCTTTCACCCAGCTCCTCCTCATCAATAGCCTCCCAAGAAGAAAACCAAACCTATAACCACACCAGAAGATTCAAGAGAAATTGTTACCTGGTTCTACAACAATCAAGATCAATGGTTTGAGGTTTTCAGGGGAAGGACAAAGGTAAAAAGATCAATCTACAGATCTGTTGATGAGGTGATGCAGCTTCTAGATTTTGATCTTCAGAGAATAATGGAGTTGGGTGAAGCTCATGAGCCAGAGAATGAAAGTGGGAGGCATCTGTTGCTAGTGATCAAACATCACTTCAATCCTAGCAAAGATGTGATCATTGATGCTAAACCTCTCTAATCCTACTTTCTATTCACTAGTTTGTCCTACAATGCTGAGAAGAATGAATACACTATAATAGATGTCAGAGGTCAGAAGATGAGATGTTCTAGCAAGGCCATATTTAGCATGCTAAGCAAGGACATCAAGTCTCTAATTGAACTTCCTCTTGACAATCCAAGCAAGGACCCTAGAGGGTATGAGACATCAAGGATTATTGCACACATGCAAAAGCTTCAGCAACAACAGTAATAAGAGAGTTTTGGTAGCATCAGTCTAGGGGGAGTTTGTAGATATAAAGACTGATGGCTACAAAATTCTCTAAGTACAACTGCTAAGGATAAGGTTAGTTACTGTGAATAGTTGTTCTCCTATTGATAAAAAACTTTGATGCGGATGGCCTTATCTGCTGAAGATCAGAGTTACTGATGATAGGCTTCTCAGCAACATCAAACACTTGATGCTGCTGATAGGCAAATCATCAGCAGCTTTAACTTTGCTACTAACACCTCTGCTAAAAAACTGACACATCTATCAGCAGAAGGAATGTTATTGGTGCAGATGATTAAACACAAACCACTTCTGAAGTCTCCTTCAAAGATTCCTAAGAAGACTTTTGACCTGAATACAACTGTTTGCTGCAATTTGTCTTTTAGTTGTCTACCAATAGTAGTATAGCTTGTAACTGTCCAAGATCAACGGTCTGTGTTTGATCTGATCCTTAGAATCAAGGGTCTGTCTTGATTCTAAGTTCCTTTATATGTATTGTATCTTTCATTTGTACAAGTGTGCTTCCTGAGAGTTTTCCTTGTGATCTTGTAAACATTGAAGATCAATACAATTTGCATTTATCAGTATTCTCTTTGTTTATCTGTTTACATTGCATAGTTGTGATTGTTTCCGCCAATCTCAACTAAAATAGAACCATCTTGTAATCACCGATTCTACAGGAGATACTTGTCACACGTGGTGAACCAGTGTATGACGAGAAGAAAAGGAGGGTGTGATGAGCTGAGTGCCAACATGACATCAATGGTCTATGCACTAGTTACGGGGGAGAATTTCAATTTCACAAGAGTTGTGTTTGATGAGATGAAAAGCAACTTGACGAGAAAGAAGAAGTCTGTGTTCTTAATGTATCCTCGATTCTTATAGGTGATCATAAATCGAGATCATGTAGAGTTGGTTATGACTCAGAGAAGGCTGCAAGTGAAAGTGATGGATAGAAGTATTTTGTCCTACATGTCTATGAACAAGCATGGATTTTATGCTGGTCTGAGACCGTTGGAGAAATTCGGTGCCTTTCCTGATATTGACGGCTACCAACCCCAAGAACCACCACCACCTCCACATCCACAACCACCACCTCCACACCCACAACAACCACCACAACCACCTCCACACCCACAACAACCACCTCAGCCTCGTCCGAGGAAGAAAGCAAACATTTCTGAATGACTCCTACCAAAGTGCACACCAATCATCACACCTACCGCTCCTGCAAATCAAGACAAGGGAAAGGAGAAGATTTCCTAAGCCGGTAGATGTTCAAGCCCTGCAGCAAAGAGTCTTCTGCCTAGAACAAAACTCCCTGGCCAAAGATTCAAAGATTGAACACCTCTCTGCAGACAACAATACTCTTAGGATAACCATCAACATACAAAGTGGTCAGATCCAAAGTCTTAGATACAACATCAAGTATGTGCTCAAAGAGTTGAAGAAACTGAAAGAAAAGAAAGAGAAAAATAAGAAAGAAGAAAGAAGATGGTTGCAATAGAAATGATGATGGTAAAGGTGATGATGATGATGGTGATGATAATGAAGCCCGAAAGAATGATAAGGATCAAAGTAAAAACCAGGAAGACCAAATAACATGCTCACAAGAAGATCTATCTAGAGCAATGGTCATTTATGTTCATGTGACAGAAGAAAAGCGAGCACAACAGTCTGAAAATGATCTTTCATTTGACTTTGAACAAGGTCTTGATGATTTACTTAGATCAGACTCAATGTTCTCATTTGAAAAGGATTCAACTATTTTAGATGATGATTTTACAGGAGAGGATTTGTCTGAGGTTGAAGATTTCTTCGATGCAAATATGCCTGCGTCTCTTACATACATCGATGCTCAGGGAAAGGTGATTATTCGCCGAAGGTAATTCACCTCCCCACGTGGAGACAACTGCTGAACATGTTGATGAACCAACAGACACTATTCCTCCATAAGAAGTTCATTATGTCATAGCATCCAACGCACTTGCCAAGAAGAACGACCGTTCTCCTATTTTAAGCTGGATGTATGACAGTGAGAAAAGTCTCTATCTAATCAAGAGAAAGAATGGGCGAGTCGAGTACTTTGCTAATATGCATGACTTTCAATCCTTGCCCAGATATGATCTTAGAACTCTAATCAAGGTTCCTTTCTATGACTTGGGAAACAATAGAGATGCAAGTGACTTTGCTTTATTTCTTAAAAGAGAGTGTAACAATGACTTCAAGACAATGAAGACTACTCAGTGCAAGAGGGTAACATCAAAGTGCATGATTGACAGGATCACCAGAAGCCCCTCATAATGGAGATCTATCCTCCTCCCAAGACGGTTGACTGTGTCCCTGTTCATAAGGGACTAACTGAAAACTCACTGAGTAAGCTTGTGTGCTGGTCTTATAGTCCTATGACTGGTCTTCTCGACATTCACTGTACTGACAGAGAGTTCACAATTGCTGATCTTATGGATCTAATGATGTTTGGGAATGAAGACATACAGAGATTGTCCAAGCAGAGATTGTTCGTGCCTGAAGAAAATGAGAAGGATACTAAGCCGTTCATAAAAGTGTTGGCAACGGTGTTAGTTCAACGCCTCTATGCGGGAGGTGGTAATCACTCAGCTGATGTTGAAATACTCTGAGTTACTTGAATACATTAGCCTAGGGGGAGATTGTAAGGATCAAACCTAATAGGCTAATGCATCAAGAGATTACTGGGAAGTTCAGAAGACGACATTTTGTAAGTATGCGGCCGCATACTTGAAGTTTGCGGCTCCCAACCGCATACTTGAAGTTTGCGGCTCCCACCCGCATACTTGAAGTATGCGGCCCAGGCCCAAGCCCATCCGACTACATGTAATTAGTATAAATAGTTGTTTTGTTTTCTGTAATCAGTTAGACAAGTGGTTGAACGATTTGTATTGTATTTTCAGTGATTTAATCAATATACGAATCGTTTGACTATTGAATTGTGTCTCGTCCTTTTTGATTCTACCTACAAGTCACGTGTCAAGTCTGTTTCTGCCAGGTTCAACACGCTATTGACTTCGTTGATTGAAGATCCTCAAGAATTCGGACCTTACACCAATTATGATTCCATTGCATAATTCTTTTTCGGGATGCAAAAGAGTAAGTGTGGGGATGCGATGTAGGGTTTAATAACCCCCGTTTATATGTCGTTTTGTGTGCGTCTTAGTTGTTCTATTGTGTATCTTTGTGCGGTTTTATGCGTGTTTGTGGTTGTGTCTACTTCCCAAGTTTTATGTGCTAAATGAGCGGATAATGGAAGCGAAGCAGTCGGATACGAAGCACGAGAGATTAAAAAGTCAAAAAGTTAATTTCCTGGATTTTATGGTCTTCACGACATGCGAAGACCTGGGCTTCAAAGTTCGTGACACGTGAAGATTTACAGAGGCACCCCGACTAGTTTGTTTTTGCGCCACGCGAAGAACTGGGTTAGCATCCAGAACTAAAGATGAAACTGCTGAAGTATTGAAGAGTCTGATTCTCAAAATTGAGAAATTCTGCAAGCACCTGGTGATTTCTATCAGAAGCGACAATGGCTCCGAGTTCAAAAATCATGTCTTGAATAATTTCTGCGAACGCAAAGGGATTTCTCAACAATTTAGTGCTGCCAGAACTCCACAACAAAACGGTGTTGCAAAAAGAAAGAACCGAACGTTGGTTGAAGCTGCCAAAACAATGCTGATAGATTCTAAGCTTCCAATCATATTTTGGGCGGATGCAGTTAACACTCCAATATATGTCCTGGATCGTGCTCTTGTGGTGAAAGCACACAACAAAACCGCTTATGAGCTATTTTATGGACGAAAGCCCTTGATTGAATTCTTCCAAGCTTTTGGATGTTCATCTACTCTACTCAACACATCTGAGAATCTTGCAAAGTTAGGAGCAGCTGGTGACGAATATTATTTTCTGCGGTATTCGTCATCCCAAAAGGCCTACTGATGTAGGGTTTATTAACCCCGTTTATATGTCATTTTTGTGTGCTTCTTAGTTGTTCTATTGTGTATCTTTGTGCGGTTTTATATGTGTTTCTGGTTGTGTCTACCTCCCAGGTTTTATATGCTAAATGAGTGGATAATGGAAGCAAAGTAGTCGGATGCGAAGCACGAGAGATTAAAAAGTCAAAAAGTCAATTTCCTGGATTTTATGGTCTTCGCGACACGCGAAGACCTGGGCTTCAAAATTCACGACACGCGAAGAATTCCAAAGGCGCGTCCGACTAGTTTGTTCTTCGCGCCACGTGAAGAACTGGGTTAGCATTTCGCGACACGTAAAGATGTGTTTTTACAGAAACTTTAACCTAATTCGGGTTTTAATCTCTATCAGCCCCCATTCCGATCTATCTTCGACCACAGCCGTTCCAGAGCTTCAAGAGGGCAAATTCCATCATTCTTGGGTCAATTGTTCTTAAAGTTTCATGATTGTAAGTCCTAGTACATTAGTTTTTATTATTGTTATGAGTATGAGTAGCTAAATCTCTTGTAGTCCTCTTCGGGTCTAGGGTTTTGTTGAACACTTGTAATTTCTGGAATGATTAGCTTTGGTTTGTAATCTTGTTTTGCATGTTAAGCCATATGATTTCATTTATTGATTGAATGCTTTAAAATTCATTGATTGATTTCGAATTGTTGTTCAAGTCTCAATAGTCTCGGGTTTCTTTACATCGGGGACAACTTGGGGGTTGGATTAGAGTTGGTTAGTCATTGATGGTTGTCTGAGAATAAGTTTTATTCACAACGGGTTCTCACATTATCATTGAATTCAAGTTAACCATATGATTATGTCTATGTAATTGCTTGCTAATTATCTTGAAGTAACTTGTGTTTGCATACCCGAACCCCAGAGAGGATTACCTCTCTCATTATTGTTTTAAACCTAATTCCAAATCAGTTGTTATTGTTTTCTGTCTTTGAATATTGTAACAAAGTGACACTTTTCACATACTCCTCGTGGATACGATACTCTACTTACCTTTACTAGTTAAGGTGTTTAAGGATTGTTGTTGACCGACCAGACGGCATCGATCACCTACCATGTATACAATAAAAGAACAAAGATCGTGCAGGAATCTTATTACATTGGTTGTAAAGAAACTAATACCACAAATACAGGAACTGGTCCCGACTGGTTCTATGATGCTGATATTTTTTTCAATAATTTCATTCCTCTTGCACTACTCATTCCTGAACCATCTACTTCCAATGTATCACCAGTCATTCCAACAATCCAAGCAGAAGATGAATTTATGCCATTCTAACAAGAATCATACCCATTGTTGCCAATACATTGAATGCTTCCATCAACAGTACAATCACCTCTTCTCATTATGAGGATTGTGCTACTAATGCGGTAAATACTTCTAGTGATGTCAGTTATGGTATAACAGCTAGGGGTGTTCACGGTCCAGTTTTTGTGGTTTTTACGTCAAACCGTAAACCAAACCGCTAGTAACGGTTTTTTATCACTAAAAACCAAAACCGAACCGTTGAAAATAAAAACCAAACTGAACAGTTGTTATCGGTTTGGTTTCGTGGTTTGGGCTTTTAAGGCCCATTTAGACCAAGCTTGTGAGTTGTCAAAAAATTGCGTCTTCATTTTTCATGTGTAAAAAAATTACAAAATTGGTGTAAAATAATCTTGAGCTTTAGACATTAGAAACCAAATTAAAGTAAAATATCAAACTGAGATTTTGTGAGTAAAAGAAACTTCTCACAACCAAACCAAACAGAAACCTCGACAACCAACGATGAAATACGAACCTAGGATTTTGACTTGTGGGTTGGAAACTTGGAATCGATTGAGCGATGAAAGGATTGAGCAGTTGAATGGTTTTACGTATATATATATATGTGTGTGTGTGTGTATAATTATATATATATGGTCCGGTCTGGTTTTTTACGACCGATTTTTGGTATAAAACGTAAACCAAACCGTTCTTTACGGTTTGAAACTTTTGAAACCGACCGACCGAAAGTTTAAGAGAAAAACCGACCGCGAAACAAAACGATGACCGGTTTAGGCGGTTTCACGGTTTGAAACCGGATCGTGAACACCCCTAATAACAGCAGCTGTAAATTCAAACGTTAACAAGAACTTGGCAAATGATCCCTCTGTCCATTCTGACAGTGATTCTGATAATAATGATGAGCCAATCCCTCCTAATGAAAATATAAACAATCTTCCTGCTCAAGATGATGTCACTAATGGGCCATCTTTCAAAACATTAACTAATCATCCGTTGGAGAATGTGATTGGACCAATCACTGAAGGGGTCCATAGTAGAAGTTACTCCACTCCCTATAATACCACTCTTTGTTAATGTTTTCTATCACAAGATGTCCCAAAGAATATCTCCATGGCCCTGAAGGACTCAAGCTGGATTATTGCAATGCAGGAAGAACTGGCTCAATTCAGGAAATTGAAAGTTTGGGATTTGGCTGATCTACCTAAAAATAAATATCCCATTGGTACTTGTTGGGTCTTCAGAAACAAGACTGATGAAAAAAATGTGGTCATCAAGAATAAGGCCTGACTGGTTGTACAAGGGTTTGCTCAAGAAGAAGGAATAGATTATGAAGAAGTCTTTGCTCCCGTGGCTCGTCTGGAAGCAAAAAGAATTTTCCAGGCTTATGCATGTTACAAGAATTTTAAGGTCTATCAAATGGACGTAAAAAGTGCATTCTTATATGGGAAGGTTAAGGAGGAAGTTTATGCGTGTCAACCTACGGGGTTCGAAGATCCAGATTATCCAATTCGAGTCTACAAACTAGACAAAGCACCATACGGACTTCATCAAGTTCCATGAGCTTGGTACGATACACTATCTTCTTATCTTCTACAGAATGACTTTGTACATGGGAAAACTGATACGACTTTATTCAAATGAAGAATTTGAAAGGATATTATGCTTGTGCAGATCTATGTAGACAACATCATTTTCGGATCAACCTACGAGAAGCTGTGTTGAGACTTTGAGGACGTTATGAAAGCCAAATTTGAAATGAGCAAAATGGGCGAGCTCACATTCTTTCTTGGATTAGAAGTCAAGCAGTCACATGATGGAACACTGATTCATCAAGCCAAGTATGTTCAAGACATACTCAAAATGTTCCAGATGACTAATTCCAATGCAGCTTCCACACCATTTGCTGCTCAAAAAGTTCAAGATAACAGGCATCATTATCATTCTATGATTAGTTCTCTGTTGTATCTCACCGCTAGCCATCCGGATATCATGTTCGATGTTTGCTATTGTGGCCGTTATCAGACAAATCCCAAAGAATCCCATGAATCTGCTGTTATAAGAATCTTTCGCTACCTTAAAGGCTATCCCAAGTTAAGGCTCTGGTATCCCAAAGCCAATAGCTTTGATTTGATTGCCTGCTCTGATACTGATCATCGTGGATGTCAACTTGACAGAAAGTCTGTGTCGGGTGGATGTCAGTACTTGGGACACTGTCTGATGTCGTGGCAGTACAAGAAACAAACTTCAGTCTCCATTTCTTCTATATAAGCTGAGTATATTGCTGCTTCGAGTTGCTGCTCTCAAATCCTATGGATTCAACATCAAATAATGGATTATGGTATCAAATTGAAGCAGACTCGAATGTTCATTGACAATGAGGCTTGTGTCAAAATCGTGAAAAACCCGATCTATCATTCAAAAACAAATCACATAGACGTGCGGGTTCATGCCATTCGGGATGCGTATGAAAAGGAATACATCCAAGTCCTTCATGTGAGCAAAAATGATCAAAAAGCTGATATCTTCACGAAGCCATTTGAAAAATCCAAGTTTCTTGATCTTGTGCAGAAATTGGGTTTGTTGAATTTTGAGTAACATCTTCTATCTCTCCTGTTTAGTGTACATAGTTTGCTTTAATTCTCTTTTAAAAATCCAAAAATATTTCTTGGCCAAAACATTTTGAAATTTGGGCAACAAAATATTGATAAAAGAAAAATTCCATTTAAAAAGGGCAGTTTATGAATAATTTTTTTGGGGAAAAGTATCTATAATAAGAAAAAGAAAAAGAGAAAGAAATAAAAAGATGATTACACTTTGTATATCCCTGCATAACTGTTCTAGTAGGAATTGATAGTTACACTGACAAACTTGATCTCTATCTAAAATTGATCTTAAAGGAGGAAGCGGTCATACTGAAAGATATGTTGATAGGTTTAGCATTCAAACAAATAGGCTACAACTCAGTTACAAAAAATAATGTCTACTAAAAAGTGGATACCCACCTTGTCTAGGTCTACACATAACCAGAGTCCCATCACAAAAGGGGTTGAGAGTATATATATATATATATATATATATATATTAAAAGAAAAACAAAAATGCAAAACACATGCAATGACGTGCATTAGGAAATAAAAGACGTGTAATGACGTGCAAATTTATGCAAAAGACACAAATGAAGTGCATTACAGTACTAATTTGTCAATCTTGAGCTTAAATACACGCAATGTCAGTGACGTGCAATAGGATCAACATGAAAAACACAAAAAGATATACAATGTTAGTGCGTACATATATATATATATATACATACATATATATATATATATATATATACATACATATATATATATATATACATATATGTGTGTATTTTCTCGTTGGGTTTAAACCCGAGCTAGTTATGCTCTTGTAGATATCCTAGGATTATGGATGATCAACTTATCTGAGTATGCGATGGCATAGACCTGAAGCTTTCATCATCATACTCAAAAAGATCATGAGGATGGGTAGGTTATACCAGGACAAGTGTGGGGAACACTGACTTCACTTAACACTAGCAAAACATGATAAAAGCTCACTAGTTATATGCTGAAAGAACAATGCATGGGTTTCAATGGACAAACATATCAACAATCGTTCGTAGGCCGTGGACATCCAAATGCAACAAACAAAAGGTTTTTGATGACAAGTGTTGTCGGTATGATTCCACAAAAACAGGTTTGCACATACTTATATAAAAAATAAGCCTATAACATTGTCCTAAGATCTCGTACATGCTTTCAAAGGTATTATCATTGATTAACATATCCCTCGGATTACTAAAAATATAAAATCAAGCTCAAAAATTGATTTGTTTTGGCCAAAAGTTTCAAAATTTGTGAATAGCGACTCCTGGGCCGACTCTTCTAGAGTCGGCCTCCCAAAAATTCAAATTTTAAAATTTTGTAAATATATATGAAAGAGGCGACTCTTGGGCCGACTTTCAAAGAGTCGGCCTCTCAAAATTTACTAAGTATATAAAGGATAAAAGGGGGAATTATTCATTTTACCAAACCCTAAAATTCTCCTCTTTTCTCCGGCGATCAGTTCAAGCTTACTCTTACTATTTTCTCACAAAATACTACTAGATTTTGTGCTCTCCACTCTCTCTCAAGTTAACTTCATCATTATAAAATTGATCATTTACGTCCTTTCACCTGTTTTAGCTAAAAATCATCATCAAGAAGGAGGCATTGTCAAGATCTGAGTGAATTTGTGTAAATGACCATTAAGATTCTTGAGCCGACTGTTTCAAAGGAATTATGACTAGTGTCAGCTCGAGATTGTCGACTCTCACTCATTTGGTCATTGAACGAAAGTTCAAAAATCGAGCCTATTTCACGGGCCGATTCTCTAAGTTAATAAAGAAAGGAATTGTCGATTGTTCTCTATGAAAACCCGACTGTCATTATTTCTTTTGATCGACTATCAAAAATTGGTCTCTATACTATCGATAAGTCTCACATATTTTCCTAATTAAGCCGACTATCTCCTTCAACCGACTATTAACTATCGACTGTTGACGATCCTTTCCTTAATTTTACTATTTCTAAATGTTAACTTAATGAAAACAACTATTAATTCATTCTTATTACATGCACAGATAATGGCTACAGAAGAATTAGCTACTGATCATCGCCACAACATTCCCATCATCTTTTCCAGAACCGATTTTAGAGGAATTTACTAATGTTACTACATGGGCAGTACAAAGTAGAATCTCATATGCAATCACATGGAATGAACCAGTGTATAAGGATCTTATAACTGAATTCTGGGAAAATGCTGAAGCTTCAATACACTCAATCATCAACGAGAGAATAATCAGATCCACGGTTGCTGATCAAAAGATCGGGGTATATGAAAGCACAGTTCGTAAGGCATTGAAACTTGAAGATTCCTCTTTGGACTCCTATAGCATGGATAAATCTGAAGTTGAAAAAAGCTTTATCAGGGAGCTCGGGTATGAAGAAAACTTCAGAAAGGGAGAGATTATGAAAAGAGGACTATCAAAAGAATGGAAAGCCATAATGTACATCTTTATCTATTCCATGTCTCACAAAATAGGAGGATATGATGCACTCAGGATGAAATAGGGAGGCGTCATGATAAAACTATGTAACAAGGAAAACTGTAACATCTCTGGTCTCATCTGTGACTACATGTACAATAACCTCTCCAAGGGAAAGTGGTTATTGTATCCTCGTTTTGTTCAAATGATTCTAAATCAAATCCTGAAAAATCCTGCTCCAAAAGGAATTCCTATGAAATTCTCAAAGCTTGATTCTCTATTCTTTACCGATCTACTGAGAAATCTTGAAAGCTTCTTAGGGAAAGACATGCCTCTTTTCAAAAAGATGACCAAAAAGGAAATCATCCCAACTACTAATAGTTCATCTGAAGAAGGTTATATTCCTCTAAAAAGTTCTGGAAGACCATGCAAAAGAATAATATTAAATGATGAATCCAAAAGTGATGCTGCCAGAAGGAAAGGAAAGGAAAAGCTATTGAAGTGTTTGAAGGAAAGAAGCAAAGGAGAACTGAGGCTCCCAGAGAAGGATTGATGAGGTCAGCTAGGCTGACATATCAAAGAGAACAAGAAAGAACCCAACAAGATGAATCTATCACCCATTTCCTCACTGATGAGGTCATCAAAGCAGACTTTTTGGCAAGTTTAACTCTAACTGCATTAAGGCATCCTCCGCCTATGCAATTGGAAGGAACTTCAGGAACACCACACCCTCTAGTCAAAAGTCAAACCGGTCATCCTCCCTACAATCCTAAACAATCACTCCATGTCAGTAAAAGGGAATTGATAATCCCAAGAAAAGACGACTCCTCTCGTCATTTTGAAAGAATTCCATATGATATTGAGAGTCTCAGGTCAGAAATCCGCTCTATCAAGAAATCTCATGACAAGCAACGGAAGGACATTCTTGGAATGAAAAGAAGATGGAATAATCAGAACCGATTGAATAGAATTCATCATAAGAATATGATTAGAGTCGCTATAGCACTAGCTGTAGTGCGAAAGGGTGCTGAAAACATTTTAAAAAGCTGAATGCTCCAAGAGAAAGCAAGAAAAAGCCTCTGACCATCCGAGATGTGTTTGAAGTGGATAGTGTTAAGAATGATGAGGATTCTGATGAAAATGATGAGGAGGAGAGTGAATCAAGAGAGACAGAGAATGACGAGGAGAGGCCCAAGAAGCAGTAAAGAATCAGGAATGCAACGTTTCAGGGGAAATTGTTGGAACCTGTGAAAACATTATATTCCTGATTAACTATAGGGGCTAGTTTGTAACTTTTCTAACTAGGTTTTTGGGGAGCGACTCTTGAAGAGTCGACATGTCGATTTTCTTGATAATCGGATTTCTGCATGTCGACTCTTGCTATGTGTCTATAAATAGCAACCCCAAAAACCTAATTCAACAGCTCTTGCACAACACGTCGTTACTATAGTTAATTTGAGAGCTAATTGTAGTGATTGAGGTGTTTATGTATACAGGATCTTATTTGTAATCATTATCAGTGTGGATGTAATACAATCGTGTCTTTTATGTTCTTATGTGTGTTGCTCTTCATCTTATTTTCTGTCTTTATTATCAACAATTAGCTTCTCTTTAGCTAATTTGTTGATTGATTCCTCTTTAGAATCATTCTAGCATAGGGATCATATCATCAGGACGTACACAAACTAAACAACTAAATATTTTTTTTAAGTTACTTGATTTATCAAAAGAAAGCAAATGAAAAGCAAAAATCGTTTTGTATTTTTCTGATTTCTCCCCTAAATTTGTTCATGAGTAAAAACATACTAACTCTGAATGACCAAATGTACACATTTAAAAACTAAGTGTTGGAACCTAGAAGTCCATCGAATCCAATCTTTTTTATTGTAAATTGTATAAGTTAATAGTTTTTGGTCGAAAACATTTTCGGACTAGAAAGTTTTAGTATATATAGCTGTTTGTTTGAATTGTAACCAAGTCTTTTGCCATTTTGTCTAGCTAATACTTTGATTGTGAATAGTCTAACTTGGTGTTCTTACACACAATTAGCATCTTGTATTCAGTATTGATTCAATAGAAGAAGTCGTTTTATGTGATTCATCTCATTCTTATGGCGTATTATGCATATTTTGGTGTTTGATCCTTTGATTAGATCTCGTTATCTCTTGGATTGTTTTCCGCCTATCCAGGACGTTATTGGTGATTCAGTTGCTTGATTACAACAGATCAGAGAGTATAACAAGTGGTATGAGAGCTTTCGGTTGAAGCTCGTGGTTTTCAAGATATTTTTCATCAATTGAGATATTTTTAATGTGAATTTTATCGCCATTTTCAAGTATTCTGAGCTATTTTTGATAGAGATAAGGTTGGGATTGATTTGGAGACTTGATTTTACATTCAGGGAGTTGCATGTCAGATTTGGTGTTCTTGGGAAGTTTCGTCCGAAATCTTGCACGAAGGGTCCTAAATCTCCCGTTTGTCAGAAATATTTTTCGATCGAAATCTCTGTAAGAAATCTTTGAAGTGTCCGAAATCTCTTGTTCGAAACTTTGTTTTCGATCGAAAAGTACCATTCGATATTGTTTTTGTTCGAAAAAGTTTTCGATCGAAATCTCCTTACTTGAGATTTTTTTTTTCCAGAAATACATGTTTGTTTAACCGTGCTTTTAAAGATGGCATGCAAAGTTTACGAGACTTAGAGGCTTGTGGGAAAGTCACCACCCATGCTAAAATCTGTATTTGAATTTTCCAACTGGAAAATTTAAATGAAGGCGTACTTTTGTTTTACTAAGCACATTCTTTGGGATTCAATTGTGAAAAGTCCTCATACACCAAGATGGCAAGTGCTGATGGGTATGTTCCAATTTCTGATCCAGATTAATACTCTTAAAAAGATAGGAAATTGATTGAGAGGGATAATCGAGCTTTGGGATCAATCATACTTGCTCTTCCAACTAAATTATATTTGAAATTTGAACAACATGAGACGACTCAAGGACTCTGGAATGCTTTGTGCTTAAGGTTTGAGGGAAATGCTACTTTACAGGAAAGTCGAACCGAGTTTTTGCTGAAGCAGTATAACATGTTTAATTACAGGAAGGGTGAATCTCTTAGCAAACTAGTTACTTGTTTCACCACTTTGATCAATAGGATGAGAAGATCGGTGTTGAAATAAAGGAGTACGATGTGTGCAAAAAAGTTGTTAGATTCGTTACCAGACACTTGGAGTATCCTGTGTATGCTGATTAAGAACACTAGTCCAGATCCGAAGGACAAAAGCCTTGATGACATAATATGTATTTTGGAATCTTATGAGCCGGAAGAAAAAGAAAAGAGTTTAACAACCCACATAAGTCACATAATACAAGTTTAGCAAATGCAGCTTTATTTTTAGGGAGTGGCGAAAGTAGTAGTGGTAGTTCAAAGGCTGATAAAGAAAAGAGTTGTCGTGGTTCTGATAATTTTGGAAATGATAAAGAGTAAAGTTACTCGTCAGATTCCCGAGGATCAGATTGATCTGTTTGGTGCTTTTATGAGTAGTTATGATGCGTTTGTTACTGGGAACTTCAACCAACAGTGCTTGATGCCGAGGATATGGTCCAGATTAACCCTGATGACTTGGAATACATGGATTTTCGATGACAAATGGCCATGATTGTAGTTCATGCAAAGAAGTATCTTCAGAAGACTGGAAAAGATAAGCTCCAATTTGGGAAGAGAGTTTGTTTTGACAATGCTAAACTGAGATGTTACAATTGCCAATAATTGGGACATTTTGCTCGTGAATGCAATGGTGTCAAGTTGATTGAGATGATTGATGAAGATGATAAGTCTAAGAAGGCTCCAACAACTCTTATGTTAAACCATCTTGGAAATCGTGAGTGGGAATCCGAGATTGGGGATGCTGAGGAGGACTGTGATGAAGCTTTAATGGCCGAGGTTGAAGTTTTTGTGAAAGAAGCTGTAAGTGAAAGTGATGTTCTTGAGTGTGCTTTGAAGGAAAATGACAAAGGCAAAGCTGCATCATCTGATTCTGGAGACACTTCGGAATCCGATAGTGAGGTAAATTCTAATTGTACTTCATTTGTTTGCTCTTCTGAATTTATTGAACGTATGCAGAATTATCATGCAGCAAATGTGGTTTTGATTCCTAAAAATGATAAAACCGAGGAGGGTTAACAAGGAGATTAAACATAATGAGGTCACTTATACTAGAAAAATCAAAGCATTATTAAAAGATAATGTGACTTTTAAGGAATACTTGGATAAAAGGATGTATTGATAAAAGATCTTTCTGAAAAATTAAATGCTTCTGAAACCGATCTTATTAAAGAAAAAGTTCTGATTTCAAAGTGGAAAATGCAAAGTAATAATGTGTAACAAAACAAAGACTTGTTTATATCAAAGCTGTTTTAGGTTATAACAAAGTACCTCATCGTGAGAATTTTGTGCCTTTTCATGAACCTCGTGAGTCAAATGAACTACTTAGTGCTAGTGATGCTGATTTTCATGACAATTACATTAGTGCAGATACTAAGACAGGTTCTGTAGAGGAAGAAGTTGATCTTGATGGCGTAAAAAGTTTTTCTGCTTTCAATAAGAAATGCTCTAGAGAGTTTATTAGAGATTGCAAAAATTATTTGGATTTTAATTGTGTTTTAGAGAAGTATGTAAAATCACGTGATGAACGTGCTATTAACAATTTTTCTGATGTTAATGTTTTGAATGATTATACTTGCACTACAAATTCTAATAGTAATGATTCTGATTGTGTGCCTAAGGTGTCATCTACATCTACTTTCTTTGATAAAGTGGTGCATACAACTAGAGATTATGTGCCAATTTATAAAGCTCAATTTTTAGCTGAAGATATGTGCTAGATGAACATGAAAATCCTTTGATTAAATAATATGATCTATCTCATGAATAGCTTAGAAAAATTGACTTTATTGCACCGGAAAATCACATTCTTATGGGTGATCAAGAGAGCAAGAAGTCTGTTTCGGTTGTAATCAGGGCACCAACAAAGATTCAGTGGGTCAAAGGCAAATCAAATGATGTCAAAGACAATTTCATTGATGTCAAAGATAAGCCTGTTCAATACATAGGAAAGTCGGTGAGGAATCAGTGTCCGTCAGAGTGTGAAAAAGAACACTCAGTGTTCGAAGTAGGAGAGAGTTGAAAGTCAATGTCAAAGTCCAAGTCAATGTAAACGATTAAAAGCTACAATTGTTACACATGTGGCAAAGTTGGACATTTTGCAAGAAATTGCAATCACAAATCATTTGAGTTAACGCCAAAAGTTTACACAGAGCGATCAAAGAATTATATCAACAAGAAAGCGTCCGATTCCGGAGTGATTCATAGATATAATCGTGATTATATGCTTTCTAGAGATCATTGTGAGTATTATTCAAATGCGTGTCGTGTTTATATTTTGCCAAAATTTATGGACAGAAAAGTCCAAAATGGTTCGAGATATGTCAAGAAACCCATCATTCAAAGCTATTTTGCTAAAAATAAATTTAGTTGATTCGATTTTGAAGAAATATGAGAAAAATAATGGTAGTTTTTGGAAAATTAAAACTGAACAATCATCTTAACATACCTTTGAAACAAAAGTTGATTCGATTTTGAAGAAAAAGGAACATGTCGATGTGACTAAGACTGTAAAAGGTCAAAGTCAACCCATGTCTAAGATGATCTGGGTACCTGTTTCTCATTGAAATCTTCTTATGTGCAGAGTAAACCGGGGAGAACTATTAGTAATACTTGGCATGTTGATAGCGGTTGCTCAAGGCATATGATAGTATAAAAAGAAATTCTTAAAGATCTCCTATCTTTTGAAGGAGGTTTCATTACTTTTGCTGGAGATAAAGTAGGTGGGAAGATCACTGGTCAAGGAATAACTGCTAATGATCTTATTACTCTTGATATGGTCAATTATGTATCACAGTTGGAGTTTAAGTTGTTGAGTGTTTCGCAAGTGTGTGAAAAGGATATACTAGTTCATTTCACAGCCAAAGAATGCTTATTTCTCAAGCCGAGAGTGTTAATTCATAAAGAAATGATCTTAATGCGAGCTCCAAGGAAGTTTAATACTTATGCGGTGGACATGAATGATCATTCATCACCTATAAGTGTATCATGTTTGTTGTTAAAGGCCACTAGTTTCGAATCATATTTATGGCACAAACGAATGGGACATGTCGATATCAAGAACAAGAACAATTTGGTTCATAAAGATTTAGTGCGTGGGTTACCTAGAAAAGAATTATAATTCAAGAAAGTTGCATATCATGTGCGTAGGGTAAACAACACAAGAAATCCCATCCCGTCAAGACAGTGGACACGTTTACTCGCCCCATGTTTCTAAATTATATGGATATATTTGGTCTGGTTCGGGTCAAAAGTATTGCAAAGAAGTCGTATTGTCTTGTCATCACAGATGATTTCTCATGTTTCTCATGGGTGCTTGTCCTTGCAACTAAGGATGAGACACCTGAAACTATTATTGAATTTGTAAAAAGAATTGAAAACATTTGTGATAGCAAGGGGTCGATTATTCGCAGTGACAATGGTACCAAGTTTAAAAATGGACTGATAAATTCATTTTGTGCAGATAAAGGTATTATTCATCAATTTAGTGATGCGAGGACTCCTCAACAAAATGGAGTAGCTGAGAGAAAGAATCGAATTTTAATTGAAGCAACACGCACAATGCTTGTTGATTCCAAGTTACCAATTATATTTTGGGCAGAGGCTATAAACACATTCTGATATGTTCTAAATAGAGTTCTTATGGTAAAGCAACATTTGAAGATACCATATGAATTTCTTTCAAAAGGAAGCCATACATAAAGTTTTTTCGTGCTTTTGGATGTTCATGCACTCTTCTTTGATACATCAGATTCGTTGCCAAAATTTGCTGTTGTGGGTGATGAATGTTATTTTCTAGGATATTCTACTTATCAGAGAGCATTCTGAGTCTACAACAAACGAACAAAAATTGTTCAAGAATCATATTATGTTGAATGGAAAGAGGCAAATGCACTTCAAGTTCAGAATCGGCTAGAGTGGTTCTTTGATGCAGGTGTCATTTTCAAAACATTTGATCAACAATCTTTGATAGAATTTTATGGTGCAAGTACTTCTAACTAAGTTTGCGAGTCTTCATCTACAAGATTGATTTAACTACTCATGATTTCATGGTCGGTCCTCAACAAGTAACGGTTCAAAGCGAGATTTTTGATGCTGTTACTTCTTCTACACAAACTCAAGAAGGTCAAAGTGAAAATTCAGTAAATAATACTAATTTAGAAGTACGGATTTCTGTTACTAATGATGAACTGGTCATTTTACTGAAGTTCAACCCGAGAGTTCTATTTCTCCCACTGGAGATTTTATTCAACCGACCTCTCCTTGTGTTGATAAATCTATCGACCAATCTGCTGATCTCAATTTTATAAACTTGCAAGAAACTGTTCAAGTTGAAGACATTCCATGTCTCAAAATTCATTCAGCTCATCATGTTGAAAATATTATTAGATCTACTGAAGAAGGTATTAAGACAAGAAGTAAGTCTGGGAATATAAATGTGTGTATGTATTCATGCTTTTTATCTCAAGAAGAAACAAAGAATGTGACTATAGCTCTTTGATACACTCTACTCTTATCTCTTATTTTATTAGAGTTTTATAATGCGGAAAATAGTCTCAGTTTAACAAAACCTTGACATAACTGGCTAAGTTAACTTTTTATTATAATATTGTTTTACAAAAGATGATATAATTACATCATATTATATAGGGATGTTTCAACTCCGACTGTTCCGTCCTCAGGAAGCTTCATTCCATGTGCTTCTTTCCTGTAGTGTTTGGAAAACATTTTTAAATTAGCTTATGCTACGTAAATACACTGCATCGTTCATTTTATTTTGAACCCTTTAGGTTCTTATTATTGTTCAAGTTTCCCAAGCTCTCGACGCACCCGTGCCATCTCTGGACGTACCTCTGGTCACGCCATTCGTATTTTTTTGGGTGTGCTAGCCCCCTCACGACCATCTTCGGACCTCGGGTCCGAGTTTTGGGCAAGGTTCTTATACTCGTCAGTATAGACTCCTTGCATTTGTCACGAAGACTCATTCATTTCCTCAGCCCCGTAGGCTTCGAATCTTTTCCTCCTCAGCCCTGTAGGCTTGGAGTCCCTTTTTCCTCAGCCCCATTGGCTTGGAAATCTTTACTTTTCTTCTTTATTTATTAAGATCCACCTTACAACCGGGTATCTTTACACCAGTCTTTCCTTAGACCGAACATTTCGTTTATCAGATAACTACATACCGGTCGGAAGTTCTCCCGAACGTTTATTATATTTTCATTATTGTCTTTTAGTCTATACCCCTAAATGTTCATAACGGTTTCACCACGAAGCACCAAGAGATCTACATATAGGAATTACCAGTGGCGTATCCACCACCCCTTGGATACGTCGTGGCTACTCCATTATTCCCGTTTAGTGTTTAGACTAACCCTTCATTACCCTGTACCCTCGTCATATACATATCACATATCATTTAGGCACATAATTCACATAATCATGTCTAGGGTATGGGTCCTCTGTACTTACATTATCCTCGGGTAGTTCCTAAGTTCGTTTCTAGTTTAAACGTCTCTCCGATCCTCGCTTTTAACTTCAATGCTCCGCACTTGTAACCTCTACGCTCATAACTGTCGTGCTATCCTTGCCTCGATTTGGGTGTCTGTGTGTGTTAGTAGTGGTGGTTTGTGATGTTGTTATTTCCAAATTGAACGACAAATGAATGTATTTATATGGTGAAACTGCCACTTGTAGCGGACCGCTAAGCTGGTCATCATACACGTATCCTTTGCTCGTTGCTCATGTCAATTGCGGGTAGTAGACCGCTAAGAAACCTAGTAGTGGTCCACTATCGGCTTGATTTTCTAATTTTCTTTATTTTCAATCCTTTAACTTTGTACTATTTACACTTTAGTCCCTAGACTTCTATTTTCTTAAAAATTTGGGATGTTACAAGTCTCTCCCCTTAAATTAGGTTTCGTTCTCAAAACCTGTTAGTCCTTGAATAATAGAGGATAACTCTTCCTCATATCATCCTCACTTTCCAGGTCATCTCCAACCCTTTTCTGTGATTCCATTGCACTAATACTTGTTTAATTGTTTTGTGAGTGTGTCTAGAATCTTGATAGGTTCTTCAACATAACTCAGTTTATCATCATTTTCTATCTCTTCTAAAGGGATGTGTGCAGCTTCATCCGTCAAACATTTCCTTAAATAAGATACATGGAACATGTTGTGTATCTTATTCAATTCTTTAGGTAGCTCTAACTGATAAGCTACATTTCTGACTCTTTTGGTGATTTTGAAAGGACCAATGAATCGTGGACTTAGTTTTCCACGTTTCTTGAATCGGATTAGGCATTTCCAAGGAGATACTTTGAACAATACGTAATCTCCTTCTTTGAATTCTATTGGTCTCCTTCTCTTGTTTGCGTATGACTTCTGTCTATCTTGTGTAGCTTTCGAACGCACCTTGATTAAGTCAAGCTTTTTTGACGTGGTTTGAACTATTTCTTTGATGTCTAACTCTTTCTTACCGACTTATCCCCAACACACAGGAGTCCTACATCGTCTACAATATAGTATTGCATATGGCGGCATACCAATACTGGAATGGTAGTTGTTATTGTATGTAAATTCTGCTAACGAAAGATGACTGTCCTAACTTCCACCGAAATCAATTATACAAGCACGCAACATATCTTCATAAGTTTGTATCGTCCTCTCACTTTAACCGTTAGTTTGAGGATGATATGTCGTGCTAATCAATAATCTAGTTCTCATCTCTTCATGGAACTTTTTCAAAAAACGTAAAGTGAAACGAGTATCTCGATCAGATGCAATCGAGACTAGCATTCCATGTCGTGAAACGATCTCCTTGATAAATAAATTAGCTAACTTTTCTGAAGAGTATGTCTCACGTATTGCTAAGAAATGAGCACTCTTAGTTAACCGATCTACAATCACCCAAATGGTATCATAACCTCTAGTTGTTTTGGGTAACTTGGTTATGAAGTCCATAGTTATATGTTCCCACTTCTATTATGGGATTTCTAATGGCTGTAGTTTTCCTATGGCTTCTAATCTTCTTCTTTAACTTGTAAACAAGTTAAGCATTTAGCCACATACTTCATGATATCAAACTTCATTCCGGGCCACCAATACTCTTTGCGTAGATCTTTGTACATTTTTGTAGTACCCGGATTAATAGAATATTGTGATTTATGAGCTTCATCGAGAATCTTAAGTCTAAACTCACCTGATCGTGGTATCCATATACGACCCAATCAAGTCTTGACTTTATGTTGATTCTCTTCCAGAAATTTCTCCTGACTAACCATCCTCTCTTTCTTAACATTCTCACCTTTTAATGCTTTGATTTGGGCTTCTCTAAGCTTGCTCATGAAATAAGGAGTTATTACTATCTTATATGATTTCACCTGAATAGGATGATGCTCTTCCTTTCGACTTAGAGCATCGGCTACCACGTTAGCCTTTCCAGGATGATACAAAATCTAATAATCATAATCTTTGATAAGTTCTAAGCATCTTCATTTCCTCATGTTCAAATATTTCTGATCAAACAAGTATTTAAGACTCTTGTGGTCTGTGTAAATCGTACACTTCGTTCCATACAGATAATGCCTCCAGGTCTTTAGTGCGAATACAACCACAACTAATTTAAGATCATGAGTTGGATAATTTGCTTCGTGTGTCTTTCTCTGTCAAGAGGCATAGGCTATCACCTTACCTCTTTACATCAGAACACATCCTAACCCAAGTTTTGAGGCATTAGAGCATACCACGAGATCTTTTACTCCTTCTGGCAATGCTAGAACATGAGCTTTTGTCAATCTTTCTTTTAATGTCCGGAATGCCTTCTCTTGTGCCGCATTCCATTTGTATTTCGAGTTCTTTTGAGATAGCTTAGTTATTCGGGTAGCTTAGTCAATAGCCAGTTAATCCCAAGAAACTTCTAACTTCTGAGTGATTCTTGGGTGGAGACCATTTCATTATAGCCTCTACCTTTGTTGGGTCCATTGAGATACTTTCTGCTTTTACAACATAACCCTGAAATTGAACATCCCTAAACCAGAATGCACATTTTTTAGATTTTGGCATACAATTTCTCCTTCCGTGAGATACCTTCTATGTTTACAACATAACCCTGAAATTGAACTTCTCTAAACCAGAATGCACATTTTTTAGATTTTGGCATACAATTTCTCCTTCCGTAAAGTACTAAGTACTTCACAAAGGTTTTGTACATGCTCTGCATCATTCTTTAAGTAAATCAGGATGTCATCAATGAAGACAATAACGAATTTGTCTATCATTGGCTGGCATACTCTACTCATGATGTAACATCCCAAAACTAGTAATAAATAAATAATGACACGATCAAAATTATAATTTTTAAATGGCGAATGAAAAACGGATGGGCTTGGGCTCGGCTCCAACAGGCCGAAGGAAGCCCAAGTATATAAGGGCAAGGGCTGCCCTAAACCTTTCATTTCTACCATTCACAAGTTCTAGAGAGAGAGAAGAGAGCTCGGGTCTAGAAAGAGAAAGTGACGGATCGACTCGGGAATTCAGGAGAACGTTGTTGCTGTGCTCATGATCATCTCCTCCGAATCAGAAATCCAATCCAGGTAAGCGTTCGATCATAATCTGAGTTTTTATGATTTTTTTAGGATTTTCGGTTTTAGCCCAATAGATGATGATTTTACGGATGAAACTTGAAAATGAGCTTAGGTATAGCATCTAGAATGAAAACCGAACGCATTGATCAAAGAAAATTTAGATATCGACACGATCAGATTCGCATGCAGAACCTTCGGGTTTTTGGGGAAGAAGACTGATTCATCGAAACTACTAGTTTCGATGTAGGTGAATCCATCGAAACTACTTAGTTTCGATATATATACAGACCCATCGAAACTACCATTGTTTCGATATATATACAGACCCATCGAAACTACCTAGTTTCGATATGCCCACGATCCGAAGCTAAGATAATACATAAGTTACTTACCGAAACTACCATAGTTTCGATATGAACCCATGACTCGAAATTACCAAGTTTCTACATAAGCAACCTATCGAAACTACCAAGTTTCAACATAAGAAACCTATTGAAACTACCAAGTTTGAACATAAGCAACCTATCAAAACTACCAAGTTTCGACATAAGCAACCTATCGAAACTACCAAGTTTCGATATAAGCAAATCCATCGAAACTACTAGGTTCAAGCATAGTAATGTCTAGTGTCATCTAGGAGCACTACCTTATGTGTATGACTTTATTATACAGATTGTGAGTGACATTAGTGACGCTCAGTAACCAGCTAAGTGTATTTCAGAAACTACTCATCAGGTGAGTTCTATGTGCCCCCTCTATGTTATGTGCAAACCTTATTAAATGTTTTGGGGCTGAAGTGTATACACTAAATGAATGAATGATAAGAATGCCAATATGATCATACGTGTTACATGAAATTAATGATGAACAAAGAATGGACCCAATAACTACAAAGAATGAAATGAAAGTATGACATAACTTATAAGAATGAAATCTTGCTTTATATCCATATATATATTGCTTGCTATGAATGAATAAACGTTATGAATGGAACAATGATAACGGATACCTTAGGGCAGTCAGACAAATATGACGGACTACGACGGTAGGACGGTTGTAAGTATGACGGACTACTTCGGTAGGACGATTGTAAGATAATGACGGACTACTTCGGTAGGACGGTTGTAAGATAATGACAGAGTACTTCGGTAGGACGGTTGTAAGATAATGATGGACTACTTCGGTAGGACGGTTGTAAGATAATGACGGACTACTTTGATAGGACGGTTGTAAGATAATGACGGACGGACACTAGTTCCCGGACGGTTGTAAGTATGGTGGACTACGACGGTAGACCGCGACGTTTGTCTTTGTGGCTCACGTAATCATTTATGGGCCGATCCCCCTTATGCGTAAGACCAGCAAAGGCACAAATAAATGTAAGAATGTATGTATATATATATGTACCCACAAAGATTAAAAATATGAGGGAAAGAATCGAAACGGAATATATACATGAATACTTACGAAAAATTATGACAAGAATTAATGTTTATGCCTACTTGATTTAAACTAGAACTCACCAGCGTTAGCTGACTTTTAGTATACATTTCAGGTGACAAAAGGAAGGGTCGTGCGAAGGCGTGATGGTTACCCGGCATCAAGACTGACATCCCACTTTTATATATGTTAAGACAAATGTTATGTTCAATGTTAAGACTTCCGCTGCTATGTTATGTTATTGAATGATGTATGCTTCCGCTGTGTTTGAATGTTTTTAATTAAAAGTTCAGTGATCAATGACTATGTTTATGAGTAAATCCAACAAGTGAGGCCTCCCGGGTTTGGGGCCTCACACATGAGGTCCATGAAGACTGCCGGAGCATTTGTTACTCCAAAGAGTTACGCCTTAGACAATAACGATATATGATGTCCGATCGTCAATTAAGTCAACGTTACCATTAAGGTACGATCCAAAGAGTTACACATTAGACAACGAACAAATATATAATATTTAACTGTTAAATATTATTCACGAAAGACGGATTTATTAAATTGTGAATAAATATTTAGAGAAATATTTATTGTAGATTGAAATATATAATTATGTGATTGATTATTTATTATTGGGTATTAAATGTTATTATCTATATCTATTGGAGATTAAGATAATTAATTATGTGATTGATTAATTATGGGGATTAAATGTTTAAATCTGTTAAACATTTAAAAAAATTAGATTTTACTGAATAGTAGTAATTAGTAAATAGATAAGGTTAATAATTAAACAGTTAATTATTATGAGGTATTAATTATTAATATCTCAGGGCCGTGTGTAACTTATATGTTTATAAATATAACCTTAACTTAACCCTAATAACCTAATCAAGTTCTTAGCCACCAAGGGCCGCTGCCGCCACCGTCGCAGCCCTGCTGGACCACCACCGTCGCAGTCGTGATCGGCTTACCCCCTTCGAGCATCTCGTGTGACATTTTGCTATGGGTTTTCTTGTACGAGTCACCTAGGATGACGTTCGTTGAACTAAGGTGTTTTAGATCTGGTTATTATCAAAGGTATAAATCTAAACACCCTATGGTTTATACGCGTGTCAAAGGTATAGATCTGGTAAGGTGACGTTCGTTGAACTAAGGTATTTGATATTGTTTATACGTGTGTAATCGGATCACTGAAACGAATCCAGATCTGATCTGGTAATGGTAATATTAAATCGCTTCCACTAAATAAAATATATCTGATTTATATATTTAAAAGGTTTAAATAATTATTTTTTTTAAAGTTAAAACTGGTACCATGATTCCCAACATTGGTATTAGAGACATCTTTACGCGCGTTTAGACATTTATTAAAATCGATCTATTGTTTTATTTTTTAAAACTTTTGTTTGACAAAAGATCGAGCCATTTGCGTTTGTTGTGATTGTGTTGAATGAATCGAGCACTAGAGACATGTGATTGTGTTGTTTGTTGATGGGTTGTCATCTTTGTATTTTTTTATGGGTTATTTGGAACCCCGATTTAATTGTTAGGGTTTTATTTATTTATTTATTTTTATTGTATTTGTAAATAAATATTGTAACCATAAAGAGACGAAGAATTGAAGACCAATGCGGACAAAGATAGGTTTAAAGATGGAAATCTTGGACTAAGTGGGAGAAAGCAGATTTATTATTTTGTTATGCCTTACACCAGTCCGGTTTTTCGTTTGAAGGCTCGAACGAAACCGGTCAATTTTTCTAGTTGCTCGATTTTGTGTTTTATTAAATGGTTGTGATAAAATTATTTAGGATAATAATTAAACCGCAAAATTTTTATAATACTTTTGATACGATTTAAAAACGACGAGATAATTAAATTGTTTATTTTTCTTAAAAAGTTAATTAAATAAAAGTGTTTTATTTAAAAGCAAAAACAAGTTTTAAATTTAAACAGTTTTTATTTAAAACAAATTTTAAATTAATTAAAGAGTTGATTAGTTTAAAAAAAAGGTTTGCGACAAATGACCAATTTAGAATAACAGGGTATTTGAAATTGGATCGTGTTGAGTGTTGAAAGTGTTTCACAAACTAATAATTAGTAAAATTGGTTTACTAAAATTGCACGACTTATTTCATGCTATGCGTCGTCCAAAATGTTTTTGACCCTTAACCGGTAAATTAAAATATTAAAGAAATCCCAATTATTAAGATCGATATTTCGAGGCCACCCTTAATTATGACACTCCAACTAAACTAAAATGTCGATGTTAGTGAATTACCCTGCATTCGATGCCACGATTTTGGTTAAAGGTAGGATCGCGATTCCTAAGTCACTTAGGCCGGGACTATAGTCACAATTGAAGGACAAATATCACTTAAGTCGTTTAAGCGAACGTAGGTGAGGGAAACGTATCCGAAGCTTGACCTTGCTCGTCATGCCCCTCAAACCGAGAGTTGTATAGTTGATACAGTCGGTAATCGTTACCTACCTGTCTAGCTTTGCCAGTGAAAAGTGCTTAGCCATTCACTGAGACATGGGGAACCGGGGTCTCATTCTTAATTATATATATTTTTTGTCTTTGGGTCATTACGTTAATTAAGATAATTAAGCATGAAAATACTAAATTTTTGAATTTTGTAGATGTCTCCATCTGCTGATAAAATCATTCTGGAGCGTCTTAATGACATCCTTAAAATCAAACTCATTGCAACAAATTTCTTGGAATGGTACTACGATCTAAAGAGCATCCTTAAATGTAACAAAAAATTGCACGTTCTGAAATTCCCTGTACCTAAGCTACCACCTTAGGATGCTGACAAGTTTGTTCTAAATGCTTGGAACAAATTTAGGGATGATACCCATGCTATATCAGACCTAATGCTAGCATCTATAAGCCTTGGTATTCGAGCTTCAATCCTACACTTGTCGGCTTATGACATGATCAGTAACTTGAAGGAAAGGTTCCATCAAGATTACAACAAGGATCTTTCTTACTCTTTAATGAACTACATTAAATACGTGGCTTTGGAGAATCCGGATCACGCTATGATCATGAGAAATTTGGTGGCAGACCTCGAGAAAGCATGTGTTCCGATTGACGATCACTTGGTCATTGAAATTACTATTAAAGACTCATGTGATGACTACAGAGCGGATAAACTCCTAGTTAGTCGTTTTGACGAGCTAAGAGATTTCATCTCGTGGTACGCCAAAGTTGAACCTGAGGATGCTTTGAAAATGATACACTTTGTTGATCAGCTTGAAAGGACCGGGGTTTACCCGAGTGATGACATCATTCGAGCTATGTTCAATGATGATCTCCACTTATCCTTCACAAGCAAAGAGGTACCGGTAGAGACTATCAAAACCGGGATAAAGGCAAAACTATTGGTTAGACGAAGGCACATATCTCTAAACCCAAATGTTGTATGAGAGAGATTCCCGAAGTTGCTGTTGTTAGAGAATGCTTCAATTCATATACTTCAGGTATCTAAGCAACTTTTCCGTTGTTTCTTTATAACTTAAAAGTTACACTTTTAACGTATGCAAAATTGCTTTTTTCAAAGATAAAAGAAAAGAAGGAAAGGAAGAAGAAAAGGAAGTCGGACACAACTTGAAGATTACTTCAAGTTGTTGATTACACCATTTGATAATGTTATCTTAATTTTGTTTAGAACAAATTTAAATTCCGGATTTAATTTCTTTTGAATATTGCTTAATTATTTTAAGTATGACTTATTTAAATCTTTAATGCATTATGATTGTAGCCTACGATGAATTAAGAATTCATTACCATCTTTTTGACATGAAATATTAAAGACATGTGAGACATGTTATTCAAGTCAATTAGATACTTCATTAGATCGGATCTAATACATATCATGAAACATATTAAGTCACGTAAAAGATATATATATATATATATATATATATATATATATATATGATATAATGTTTACATATGACTTTATGATTGAAATAGTTTCAATAAAATTCCTCTAGAAACAATCTTATGAGATAAGATATGAAAGAGCGATAAAAGTTATCACTACTCTAAGACTAAGTATTTAGTCATATGAAGCAACTGTACAAAAATCCAAATCACTAGCCTTGAATCGTAAGGTTCATCCAGAACAGGTGTAAAGATTCATATCGGATATGAATATAAAAGAGTCCTATAAACAAATAAGGTTACAATATTATGAACCCCAATATGAAATAGTTTCGTCTGCTGCCTTAATAAATACTTCAAACTTATGAATAAGATTGAAACTGTTCATAACCATGATATACCTGATTCTTGAACAAGAAACAAGTGCTGTTTAAATTTCAGAATAAATAGTATTATTCAATTGCATAGACATAAAATTTCCGTATACATGCAAGGATTAGATCCTAGAAACATATAAATGTTTATCATAAACAAAAGATGTGATCTTTTACATTTGATAAATATATAAATGTTAATCATAAACAAAATATGAGATCTTTTATAATTGATAAGTATATGAAAGAAAAGATGAGATCTTTTACAACAGACACTAGGGATCATATGATGAAAGAATAAGATTCTTCAGTTAAATCATTTAATGATGATCCAGACACACAATCCATATTATTACAAATAAAGATTTGATCATAACTACACATGAATAAGATTCATCAAGATGTAAATAATGTTTTAGAAACAACAAAATGAAATGCTAATACTAGAAGCCTAACATATTATCAAAAGTTGATAAAATAGGAGTTAGATTTTGTGTATCCTTAAGAGGAAACAAGATTACAAGTTTCTAAACAGTTGAATAAACTAGTTAAAAACAAACATGTATTATGAATACTAAAATGTTCTTGTAATAAAGCAGCTTCAAGGAAAGTATAAAAGTATGGATATGTCTGAGGCAGTTGAATCATTAAATTGATAAGATCAATTCAAAGAAGATTCAATGTGATAGATGCAAAGGCCAGTGGGAGTAAGTACCTACAACAATGAAAATATGTAGAGACACATTGTTAAGAGGAGGGTATAGAGATACACAAAACACCATGAAGAGGGATGATAGGTGTTATCATAGAATGTATAGTGATACATTGCTAAAATTATGAGTTTTAAACATGTCATTGAAAGATAGAGTATCTTTAGAGATTAATTTCAAAGCTTGCATTGATTGCATCCATATATAAGATATATAAAGGAAAGATTCTAAAGTAAGAATCAAAGCAATCCATTAGCATGCTTACATTGATTGCATCTGTATATGAGATATATAAAGGGTCCAGAGTAAGAATCGCAGCAATCTATTGACATTAATTGTCTTAAAGGTTTTGTATGACAAATCAATAAAGACATACCGTTAACATTTCTGTTAACATTATCTATAACCCATAATGATTGGGATAAGATGAAAATGAAATAGTTCATGTAGTTTCATCTAAGCGTTGTCAATATTTTTCATACGATGAAAGAACTTTGAAATTTGGAAGAAAAGGATATTGCTTGAAAAGCATATAATCGTGATCATAAAGTGTGATGATAAAACAATACTATCTTATTGGATAAGATGCTAAGAGTACCAACTTTGACTATCAAGAAGGGTTATTGAAACAAGGTCATAATTAGTTGTGACAACTTGTGAGTCAAACACTACTATCTTAAAGGTTAAGATATGAACGCCATGAGACGATCATTGAGAATGATTACACGATACATCAACATTATCTGATAATGATTACAAGATACATCAGCATTATTTGATAGAAAAGTTCCATCAATAACATTTGCATGAACATGAGATGTTGTGACCTGGATAACCTTAGAAGATAGTATTCTGAAAGTGTTTTCATATAACTTCTAATAGTTTGGAAAGAAGTTCCAAAAGAGAGTTTTCTATCATTAAGTTTAATTAACGGGATCATGAAACTCGGAGACATCACGATAAAACGAAATTCACACAAATCAATATCTAGCTGACCCATTCGCTAAACATATAGCTCAATCAGTGCATGAGGAGCATGTTGATAGGTGATAGAAATGCTAGACTTGAATTTGATTTGTTAGTATTTGGTGCTTTTGAACAATATAGAAACATTGGTGTTTGTATTGACTTAAAGGTTAAGTGCATTATAAATAGATGTTTCCATGATTCGATAGTTTATGCGTTTTAGAAATCCTTGAATATTTAGATTATTCTAAATGTCCGTGTTCGATCAGATTCATGGGAATCAATCTGAACATAAGACAGTTCATTATGAATGAAAGACCAAGAAGTTGATGACCATATTCACAAATAATTATTAGAAAATAATTATTGGACGTAACTCGTTTCAAAACTATCTTCATGGATTGATATCTTGAGATATTTTGAATAAAGTAAGATCTATCGATCCTCGACCCAAGGCACTTACTAGAACTCTCCCTGACTAAAGGATGTTCTTTGATCTTATCTAACTATGTACCTAAACATGTAGTAATAAGGGTATTCTTAGGAGTGATATGAAGTTCAGTGGGAGTTGTACGTGGCCAAAGGAATTATGTTCTTTAATTAAAAGCTAGACATGTTGGCGCCCTCGTTGATTCAAGCTGGTGTAAAATGCATGGCCATGCTCAAACTAAAAGTATAGCTTGTTTAGACCAATTTGAATTGGAGAACGAAAACAAGAATAGTTGAACCACATATGAGAAGTAAATTGTATCCATGTCTCATGTTCAACGGATGCCATAAATAGAAAGGATACAAATGCTTACAGGGACTATTATGCTTTGTAAAGTAAAGATTACTTTCACATGAGATAAAGTTTGACGATTGTAAATACGTCATGCCTTGCTAGGGGCAGTGAGATGCAGCTAGGCAACCACCACTGTCTACGCTGAAACGATTAATTGAAGAATCGATCAAGTGAGAGATTGTTGGATATATGATGTCCGATCGTCAATTAAATCAACGTTACTATTAACGTACGATCCAAAGAGTTACACCTTAGGCAACGAACAAATACATAATATTTAACTGTTAAATATTATTCACAAAAGACGGATTTATTAAATGGTGAATAAATATTTAGAGAAATATTTATCGTAGATTGAAATAAGTAATTATGTGATTGATTAATTATTATTGGGTACTAAATGTTAATATCTATATCTATTGGAGATTGAGATAATTAATTATATGATTGATTAATTATGGGGATTAAATGTTTAAATTTGTTAAACATTTAAAAAAGATTAGATTTTACTGATTATTGGTAAATAGTAAAATAGAAAAGGTTAATAATTAAACAGTTAATTGTAACATCCCAAAAATAAAACGACAGTTATAATAACGGAATAAACGAACGAGGCATGTCGGGTCGGGCCGGATGGGCCGGCGGGCTGGAAGGGGAGCCTCCCCTATAAATAGCCAAGGTCACCACCCATTTCTCTCATTTGAAACTTCTAGAGAGAGAAACCGTAGAGAGAGAAAGTTGGCGGATCGACCCGAGATTTGAGAAGTGTGTTGCTCCAGAGCTCGTGAGAAGAACCTCCGGATCAGAAACTCGATTCAGGTAACGATCTGGCCTAAATCAGAGTTTTTGTTCGTTTTTGGGTTTTTCGGGTTTTGGATGAAAATGTAACGTTTTTACGGATGAAATTGGAAGGAAAACATATATTTGGGTTCCTTAATGAAAAGCAAACGTTTTGAAGTAAACAAGTTCGGGATCTTGACGTGATCAGACCTGAAGGCGAAAGTTAGGGTTTTTGCGAGGAAGTAGTTCGTGCGTACTTATCAAGTACGCATGAAGCTGATCCTGCGTACTTACCAAGTACGTAAGAAGAGAATCCTGCGTACTTATCAAGTACGCATGAAGCGGGTACTGCGTATTTATCAAGTACGCATGAAGCAAAGTCTGCGCACTTATTATGCACGCAGGAACAAGTCCCTGCGCACTTGCTAAGTGCGCAGGCATCAGGCTGGTTAAGTAAATTCAGTATGTTTGGAATGGTTAAACCGTTAGAGTCGGGATTGAGTCTGATCTGTATTTAACTAATCAATTCAGATCGGAAGTGACGTTGTTGGGCCTTTGTTTAGGACAACCGAGACTAGCTTATAAGGTGAGTTCTAGAAGCCCTTCTTTAAATGTTTTAATTAAATGTTTTTGGGCTGGTGTACATACATACGAAATGAGGTTTACGAAACGAGGTTTACGAAATGATGTTTACGAAATGATGTTTACGAAATGATGTTTACAAAATGATGTTTACGGGATGATGTTTATGAAATGTTTTGTCAAATGATGTTTACGAAAGGTTTACGAAAGAGAAGATGTTTTGTTTAATAAAATGTACGAATGCTTTAACTAAAAAGAGGTAAAGGTTTTATGAAAGTCACGAATGAACGAATCTGCCACGAGTTCCTACGGGAGCTAAGGTATGTATGTATTGGCCTCACCCTTACGGGGGGGCCTTTGTGGCTGGCTAACGGTTGTATAACTGGTTGATGATGGGGTGACGACGGTCACCCATGGGATTACCGGGATCCCGATGGAAGGTACTATTCCTTGCGGGGAAATAGTGCCTATGTTATGTTCTGTCTACCTAGAGGTAACAAGCCTTAGGAGACATATGTTTGGTCTACCTAGAGGTAACGAGCCTTAGGAGACATATGTTTGGTCTACCTAGAGGTAACGAGCCTTAGGAGACATATGTTTGGTCCACCTAGAGGTAACGAGCCTTAGGGGACCTGTGTGACGGATGACTTAGAGGTAACGAGCCTTAAGTTCATCCGCTGGTATGCGATGTATGGAATTAACGGTTACAAGAAGGAACAGATTCGGTTCATGTTGACTTATGTTATGATGTTATGTTACGATAGATGATGTTAAGTTATTGCATGTTTTACGTACGCTTTTGTTAAATGAATGTATGTTATGTTTTTGGCAAAATGATTATGTTAAAGTTTTATGTAAAGCTAGAACTCACCAGCATATCTGACTTTTTAGTATGCACATTCAGGTTAAGGCAGGTATGGATGATGGACGGTGATGCTTGGCAAGCGAGAAGAGTTACCCGGTTGATCATGAAGACTGGCATCCCATTATGATTAGCTTATGTTATGTTTATGTAATAGACTATGTTACGGTTCCGCATGTTAAACAATGTAATGGTTATGTTTAATGAAGTATTTTTCGCTGCGTTATTTGATATTCTAGTTTAAGAACTGTGTGTGAATGAGTAAATCCAACAAGTGAGGCCTCCCAGGTTTGGGGCCTTACAAGTTGGTATCAGAGCAATAGTTTGAGAGATTCAGACACTCCCAGTGTCTGAACTTAAACTGTGAATGGGACCGAAAGCGGATGCCAGTGCGGGTAACTTGAGCCACAGCATCAGGTATGAAGGTAGTATATATTTACATATATAGTATGCCTTAGAAAGGGTTAGGTAAGGACTTGTGTTCTGATGGAAATCACAAAGGTGGTCAAATAGAAATCGAAAGGTAGTTTAATGGTTAATTGCAGATGGCCAGTGTATATTAACATCTTACAGTGCTTGTTGAATTTTATTTGTTAACTAGCGTGATGACATTAGATTCCTTGTCTTTTAAGAACGAAATGGAGGATAGAATAGGCAGAAGGCGTGGTAGGGGTCGTACCGGATGACACGGTAGGATTCCCGCCCACCAAATTTATAGTAAAAAGGCAAGAGTTCTTGCGGAACCGGAAGGTAGTGTGCATGAGACCGTAGAGTGTGATGCGAGATGTCCTCCGTTGTGTTGACTTAGCGCGAAAGTGGTAAGAGGTGTCGAGGAGAATACCGGGATAAAATCTCAACTTTGAAGAGACGCGAGTATTGGGAAGTGTTATAAGAGGAACTAGAATGCTCGAGTAAGGTAAATTGGTAATTTCGTTTGGATCCGCAAAATTGTGAATTTACAGGTGCACGTGCATGATGGTGAATCTTATGGTATTGATTAATGCTTATGTATCAGAGTTGATCCAATTACTCAACCACGACTACGAGATGTTAGTCACCCGAGTAACGATTAAGGAGATTGATGAACATCATTAGTAATGGTAACGATGTCAAAGATGGTGTACCTTACAACGGTGAATGATGTCAGCAAGTACGAGCCATGGGCAAGATGAGGAGGAATGAAACTTCGGTTTACCTAAGTCAGACGAGCATACGTATTTTGGATTTCAAGAAGCTAGTGTGGACTACTCTTAGTACAAACGCGTTATGACGAATAAGAATCGGTCTACTGTCAAAGTATGCATGAGCACGAAGGAAATAACCACACAAGTGTATGTCCAAAGAATATATGAGTGCACGAATGCACAAATGGCATCTTTCCATGTAGAAGACAGTCCTAGACAACTAATAAAAGTATATCCCAAAACAAGAAATTAGATATACCAAAAACAACGAGAGACGGGAACCGCGACGTTAATTAGGGCGTGCAGACTAAACCAAATCAAACCAGATCCGACCCAAAGATTGTTTGTCTAGAATGAATGTGAAGGACAAGTTTTGACCAACAATGTGAAGTAAGGCATGTGCACTAAAAAGAAATTCAAGGCGACTCAGAGAATGCTCTACTATGGCTAAGTCTAATCAATAGCTGCGAGTGTTGTTAGAATTGGAAAGCCGTTGAGGGACCCACTGAAACTAGAAAGGAAATGAAAAGTGTCACCGCATGTGTCATTTATCCATAGTAAGACCAACGAATGTGACTTTAGAAGAAATGCATTTAGAAAAGACTAATGGAAACGAGTAGCTAGAGAATACATATTGTTGGTCAAATGGGATGCCAATCCCTAAGACCATCCAGTGGTATGTAGGAAGAATGGTGTTCAATGAACCAATGATATGAAACATAAAACCTGACAAGTACGCTTGAAAGAAAGACTAGAAGGAGATTGTGTATGAAAACATGAATGAGAAGTTCGAGTGACTAGTGTTCCATCTGAATGAATACCTTCCCGACAAGTTGAGTGTGATAAGGAATATCTCATATGTTTGGGAGATACCTCATACGGTTCCTACGGGAACGAAGCAATATGATTCCTTAGGGAACGAAGCGATATGGTTACTTAGGGAACGAGACGATGTGGTTCCTTCGGGAATGAGATGGTACGGTACCTTCAAAAACTTGATAGTAGGATTCATTCAGGAATGGGATGGTATGATTCATTCGAGAACGGTATGGTATGGTCCTTCGAGGACGAATGCACCATGGTTAGCTTATGAGGTATACACAATGATCCAAACAGTCGAGAGATGATCGATAGTAACGGTCTAGATGACAGAACAAATAAACTTAACAAGGGGATGAATTTATGGCAATGGAGTCTTCGGTAGACGACTCCGAGTTTGATAAGACAGTTCACGTAAAATGAAGAGATAAGGACCCTAACGGTTAGATTTGAAGGACCGACTAGGGATGTACAATGCTGAAAAAAAGATAACGTTAACCAAGAACGAGAGAGGTATAGTCAAGACTACACAAGAATCTATCAACGGGAAAACGAGGAATGATCAACATCTACATACTAGGGTTTGGTTCGGATAGAAGACGCCAAATTCAACGTCATACTAAAGCTCCTAAGAGACACCCCTAAGTGTTGAAAAGAATACGTGGCTTGCCCCGCATGTCAAATCCACATACGTGTTTAATGGACTCGAGTTCAGTCACACCCATGAAACATGAATGAGAACCAAATAGATAAAGCTATTCGAGAAAACATCAAAAGAGCTTAATATGAGGCAGAGACGATGATTGGAACTATTGAAAGACTATGACTGTGAAATAATATACCATCCTGGAAAGGCAAACGTGGTGGCTGACGCTCTAAGCCGAAAGGATGTGCCTACTCCTATTAGAGTGAAAGCTTGCCAGTTGGTGATAACATCGGATGTGATGATACAAATTGAAAAGGCTCAAGATGAGGCACTTAAAGAAGAAAATATAAAGAAGGAAAGGATGATTGGCCAACAGGACAAGTTGGAATATAACACCCTTGGTGTTAGGACACGTTTTGGACAGGTATGGATACCTATGGGTGGCGAGCTTAGAACCAAAATCTTGGATGAGGCTCATAAGTCTCGGTACTCTATCCATCCTGGTACCAATAAAATGTACCAAGATCTAAGGAAGGAATACTGGTGGCCTGGAATGAAGCATGAAGTGACAAAGTAAGCAAGTGCTTGACTTGCTCGCAAGTAAAGGCCGAACACCAGAAACCGTATGGAAAGATTCAACCACTTGATATACCGGAATGGAAGTGGGAACACATTACCATGGAATTCATAACTAAGCTACCTCGCACAACTAAAGGTCATGACACCATTTGGGTAATTGTGGACCGTTTAACGAAGAGTGCTCATTTCCTACCTATTCGCGAGACGTTCTCGTCAGAAAGGTTAGCGGAAGTATTTATTAAAGAAGTAGTAGTACGGCATGGGATGCCTTTGACGATCGTATTTGACCGGGACACATGATTCACATCGAGGTTCTAGAAAAGATTTCACGAGGCGATGGGCACGAGGCTTAATATTAGCACGGCATACCACCCACAAACGGATGGTCAGTCAGAAAGGACCATTTAGACCTTGGAGGATATGCTTCGCCCTTGTGTTATCGATTTTGGCGGCAGTTGGGATAGTCATCTGTCGTCAGCCGAATTCTCCTACAACAATAGTCATCACACGACTATAGGCATGCCGCCTTACGAAAGGTTGTATGGGAGAAGATGCAGGACCCCGGTTTGTTGTGGTGAGATTGGACAGAAGGAATTAGGAAGTCTTAAAGTCGTAAGAGAAACGTTAGAAAGGTTTGATCAAATCAAAGCACGAATGAAGGCCGCACAAGATCGTCAGAAATCCTATGTGGATAAAGACGAAGGCCTGTCGAGTTTGATGTTGGGGACAGAGTAATGTTGAAAGTGTCACCTTAGAAGAGAATCATACGATTCAGGAAGAGAGGAAAGTTAAGTCTGAGGTTTGTCGGACCATTCAGGATAATAGCACCGGTTGGTGAAGTCGCTTATCGGTTAAAGTTGCCTGATGGGTTAAGTGGGATTCATCCTACATTCCATGTATCATACTTGCGAAAGTGTTTGGCGGATGAATCGGCTCACGTACCACTTACTGACATCGAGGTCAACAACAGCCTTAACTACATCGAAGAACCCGTGGCCATCTTAAACAGAAAGGAGAAGCGTTTGCGTAATAAGATTATTCATTTGGTTAAAGTCCAATGGAAGCATCGAAGGGGATCGGAAGCCACTTGGGAAACGGAGAAGGAAATGAGGGAGACGTACCCTTAGCTATTTGACTTATGATAGGTTTCGGGGACGAAACCTATTGTAAGGAGGGTAGACTTGTAACATCCCAAAAATAAAACGACATTTATAATAACGGAATAAACGAACGAGGCATGTCGGGTCGGGCCGGATGTGCCGACGGGCTGGAAGGGGAGCCAAACCCTATAAATAGCCAAGGTCACCACTCATTTGTAATTTCTAGAGAGAGAAACCATAGAGAGAGAAAGTTGGCGGATCGACCCGAGATTGGAGAAGTGTGTTGCTCCAGAGCTCGTGAGAAGAACCTCCGGATCAGAAACTCGATTCAGGTAACGATCTGGCCTAAATCTGAGTTTTTGTTCGTTTTTAGGTTTTTCGGGTTTTGGATGAAAATGTAACGTTTTCCTGGTTGAAATTGGAAGGAAAACATATATTTGGGTTCCTTAATGAAAAACAAACGTTTTGAAGTAAACAAGTTTGGGATCTTGACGTGATCAGACCCGAAGGCGAAAGTTAGGGTTTTTGCGAGGAAGCAGTTCGTGCGTACTTATCAAGTACGCATGAAGCTGATCCTGCGTACTTACCAAGTACGCAAGAAGAGAATCCTGCGTACTTATCAAATACGCATGAAGAGGGTCATGCGTACTTACCAAGTACGCAAGAAGAGAATCATGTGTACTTATCAAGTACGCATGAAGCAGGTACTGCGTATTTATCAAGTACGCATGAAGCAAAGTCTGCGCACTTATTAAGCACGCAAAAACAAGTCCCTGCGCACTTTCTAAGTGTGCAGGCATCAGGCTGGTTAAGTAAAGTCAGTATGTTTAGAATGGTTAACCGTTAGAGTCGGGATTGGGTCTGATGTGTATTTAACTAATCAATTCAGATCGGAAGTGACGTTGTTGGGCCTTTGTTTAGGACAACCGGGACTAGCTTATAAGGTGAGTTGTAGAAGCCCATCTTTAAATGTTTTAATTAAATGTTTTTGGGCTGGTGTGCATACATACGAAATGAGGTTTACGAAACGAGGTTTACGAAATGATGTTTACGAAATGATGTTTATGATATGATGTTTACGAAATGATGTTTACGGGATGATGTTTATGAAATGTTTTGTCAAATGATGTTTACGAAAGGTTTATGAAAGAGAAGATGTTTTGTTTAATAAAACGTACGAATGCTTTAACTAAAAGAGGTAAAGGTTTTATGAAAGTCACGAATGAACGAATCTGCCACGAGTTCCTATGGGAGCTAAGGTATGTATGTATGTATGTATTGGCCTCAATCTTACGGGGGGCCTTAGAGGTAACGAGCCTTAAGTTTATCCGCTGGTATGCGATGTATGGAATTGACGGTTACGAGAAGGCGCAGATTCGGTTCATGTTGACCTATGTTATGATGTTATGTTATGATAGATGATGTTAAGTTATTGCATGTTTTACGTACGCTTTTGTTAAATAAATGTATGTTATGTTTTTGGCAAAATGATTATGTTAAAGTTTTATGTAAAGCTAGAACTCACCAGCGTAGCTGACTTTTTAGTATGCACATTTAGGTTAAGGCATGTATGGATGACGGACGGTGATGCTTGGCAAGCGAGAAGAGTTACCTTGTTGATCATGAAGACTGGCATCCCGTTATGATTAGCTTTTGTTATGTTTATGTAATAGACTATGTTACGCTTCCGCATGTTGACCAATGTAATGGTTATGTTTAATGAAGTATTTTTCGCTGCGTTATTTGATATTCCAGTTTAAGAACTGTGTGTGAATGAGTAAATCCAACAAGTGATCATGAAGACTGGCATCCCGTTATGATTAGAACCGTCGTCGTCGTCGTGATCGGCTTACCCCCTTCGAGCATCTCGTGTGACCTTTTGCTGTGGGTTTTCGTGTACTAGTCAACTAGCATGACGTTCGTTGAACTAAGGTGTTTCAGATCTGGTTATTGTCAAATGTATAAATCTAAACACCCAATGGTTGGTTATTTAATATTGTTCATACGCGTGTAATTGGATCACTGAAGGGAATCCAGATCTGATCTGGTAATGGTACTATTAAATCGTTTCCACTAAATAAAATACATCTGATTTATTTATTTAAAAGGTTTAAATAATTATAGTTTTAAAAGTTAAAACTGGTACCATGATTTCCAACAGGTAGAGCATCTAGAAGATCGTCTGGGAATACTTCTGGGATTCTTTTACCACTGGAACATGATCTAGTTCCTTCCCTTTCATCTTTACATCAGCTACGTAGATTAAAAAGGCTTGGTGACCTTGTCTCATGTAGCTACTTTTCTTTGCCATCGTACATAATGTGATCTGGTTTCGTCGTTCACCAATGACACTAACTTCTTTTCCTGTAGGCGTCATGAATCGTACAATCTTCTCATTGCATATAATTGTTTCAGCATGTGAAGATAACCAGTCGATCCCAATGATCACATCGAATTCTTGCATAGACATCGGAATTACGTCGACGAGATATTCTTCTTTTCTATAAGTAATCAGCAATCTCGGCATATTTCAGTTACTTCTCAGTTTCGATCACTGGTGATTTCGACTTCTAATGCATTAACCAACCTACTTTTGTTGATGTTTATAGTGTTTGCATACTTTAAAGAAATAAACGATCGAATAGCTCCTATATTGAATAAAACACAAGCAGGTAGGGAATTCAAGAGGAATATACCTGATACAACGTCAGAAACATCTTATGCTTCCTCTATGGTGATCTGAAAAGCCATACCTCTTAGTTTCGGAGCCTCGATTCTCTTAACTTCATTCTCTACTACTCTTGATCCTTCTCCGGCCTTCTCTATCTGAGATTTCAGCTCAGGACATTATGTGTCCTAGCTTATAATAGTTGTAGAACAATATGGTTCCACTCATACACTATAATGCAATGTGTCCAATTCTTCCACATTTGTTACAAGTTACAGACTTGAATCGACACTCTCCCGGGTGCCTCTTTCCACAAGTCTTACAATTTTGCACGCTTTTCTTTTGGGAGGAGCCGCCTCCCGGTTTACTGAATTTAAACTGCTTAAGAGGCATATGAGAAGGATAACTTTCTCCTTTCCTTTTCCCGTCTCTCTCAGCTTACCTCTTAAGCTCAGTCCCGCGTTCCTGAGCCCAATCAATCATCTCCTTCATGTTCACACACTTGGATGGATGGATAAACTCTCTAATCTCTTTTTTTCAAAACGAGATGGTATCTCGTCAACCACATCTCTGGAAATACTGATCCAATTGTTACAGAAAGTGGAAATCGGGTAGTTAATGAAGAATCAAATGTGGAAACAACTGAGAATGAGAAAGAACTAGAACAAGTTCAGAGTGAAGTAAATGTGATTTCTCTAGAAGCAACAACAACAGAAACTCCAAGTAAAAGAAAGGAACCTGAACTTGAAAAGACCTTGCTTTCTAGACCTCCTCCGTCAAAGGGTATTGTGTTTAAAAGTCCTGAAAGAAAAAGACTAAAGACTATGGCACAAAGAGAAACTGGAGAAGGTAAAGGAAAGGAGATTCCAGAACCTGCAAGACTTAAAGCATCGAGAGATTACAGTTTGATTGATGAGGAGTTTGCTAACTTTGTAACTCAAGAGAGTGCAAACACTGTGAGTTTGTTAAAGACTTATATAGCTAATGTAAGTCCCGGTTCGGTGTGTGACGGATCTCTAGACTCGCGGTACGACACGGTGATAACGTACGGAATCCATGATCAATGTGCAACGTGTAACTCAATCAACAACACAGTGTAAATAATCCTCTTTGTATTTCCACTCAGAATATCAGTTTACAAGTTCTCTCAGTTTCTGTTCTACACTATTCTATTCTGATCTAAGCTCTCCTAAAACTGACAAGTAAACCTCAATTTATAGGGAAACCACAAAGACCACAGGCGAACTTGACAAGTTCGCCTATCAAGTTCGCTCTAAGTTCCTTAGGCGAACTTGATAGCTTCGCTAACTTATAACATAGAATTTCAACGACAGTTACAAAACATGCTCCAACAGACTCCCCCTTAACTGTTGCTTACAATTCTAACACATTACAAGCAAAGACTCTAAGACTAAGACATAAGCTCGTTGTCACCAGAAATAGTTCCAACAGACTCCCCCTTGACAACAGCTTCAGAAGATTGTCATCAGTCCTCAAACAACTCATAGTCTTTGTCTTGTTCATCTGCACACTCTTTCTTTCTTTCTAGAAGAAAACTTGGGAGAAGGACCCCTTGTCAACTTCTATCTGCAAATTTTCACTTATGGAAAAGAAGAACAACCAATTGTAACCAACAAGTAAAATTTCCATGAAATATGAAAAACTAAAATCTTTTTGGTTTTTCAAACATAAGAAACACAAAATCTTTTTGGTTTTTCTCTATACAAACTAAAATGTAAAATACAAAATCGCATCTTTTTTGTCAAACATCACGAGTAAGAAGATCATATCAGTAAAAAGAATGCATCAATCACACATTTTGGATAAGCATCCCGAAACATTCTATAGGTATCCTATCCAGATTCATTCTTTCATTTCTTTCTTTTGTTTATATCCGATAAGATTAAATCTTTTAAGCTTCAACCAAAATATGTAATGATACGCGAAGAACTTCAAAGAAGATGGGATCATATCATGACATGCTCCTAATAAATTACATACGAATTTGCAACACATAACATGTCAATATAAGTTGTCAATATTATAACATTTGAAACCATCAGTATCTTTGTCCCATGTTCTTGTGAATTAAGGTACCATTTATTTTGTAATGCAACGTGTACCCCACAAATATGTCAACAAAAAAACAAATGTGCATTATCTTCAAGACATATAAGATCATTGCAAGATAATTTTCAATCTCTAAGTTGAAATTATACCGTTAAACACACGAAAAATCAAGCAGAGAATCAGAATGATTCAAAATCGAATGATTCAAATGTCTTGGTTTGGATGAAGTATCATGATTCATAGTAACAAAAAGATTGTACCGATAGAATTCTTCAACATAAGATTGATCAAGGAATCGAATGATTCAATGACATAGGGTAGCGTGATCCAAATGTTATCTGGATATATTTCAATGGAATCAAGATAATTGATCTAAGGGTGAGTATATGTTCCAACAAGTTGTCAGAAACATATCTTAGTCCAACTTCACATTACATGTTTTTCGGGGCATGGGCAGTGAAGTGAACTTAAAATTTTTGTTTAACGACATAACCGATACTGGTCTCATGAAGTACTTTAGATATTATATTCTTTATCTGATAATGATCTTTTACACATACACCCGACATACCATGGGTTCAAATCACAGTTGTCATAAAATTCATTATGTTGTCACACTACTAATGGACCAAAGATACTCATAACCTATTGACAATCCAGACTACATACTAGTATCCAAATTAAAATATAAGCATCAAGCATCAATTTTTGTTCAACATAAGCAATTATGAAGCTATCATTTCTCAAACCGTGCAATCTAAGAAGTTCTGATCAAAACATTTATCACAGATATATTAGATAAGCAATCATAAAGTCCAACTAAGGTCATGTGTGACTGAACATCTACTGATGTACTATCATTTCTCCTTATAACTTCAAGTAATGTCGATTTTAACTTTTTCAATTTGTTTGGCTTTTTCAAAATCTTTTGACAGAAAGTAAAACTTCCATGAAAACATTTTAAGAAAAACATTTTACTTGGTCACATGGAAATTAAGCAATTCAATCAATTAAAATTCAAACCGATGTAATCGAATGTCTTTGCCTTTGTCACCAACACAATTATGTACTCCCCCTGTCTTATAGACTCCCCCTCAACTAGTCAAATGGTTGCATCAACGACTTTATGCTCACCATCATCATCCTAAGTTTTCGGTTGTCTTTTGGACTTGGTCAAACACTTTCAAAAACAAACATTGTGTGGGACATTATCTCCCCCTTGAGCATCAAGTCGTTGAATCAAATAGACTTATCAATTATCAAACAACTCGTTGCTCCTGCAGATGTCATTCCCTCTCATGTGCCATGAACAACCACTATTAACAAATCAAATTGTATTAATAGTCCATCGTGGTTAATCCTGCACATTAAACAAGAAGCATTAGTCTAAAATGGAAACCCAAGCCATGGTAGTCCTGGGTCGTCCATCCGTATCAAAATAAATGACTTCACGTAATTCACAGTCGAATCTCTCCTCATTTTTTGGAGATTGTTCCATTGAATCAGAAACATAAACTTTTCTTTTCCAAACACTCTTCTATGCATGAAGTTCCTTCCTCTTGAAAAGTGAAGTGTTTGAACATTCTGGTTCATTTGAAACATGATGCGATTGTGAAACCTCTTGTTGTTCTAACAATTTTCTCAATCTTCTGTTTCTTCTCCGTGTCTGAGGTCGACAGAGCCTAACCTCCGATTGTGAATTAAGAGACTTTGTACCAATAGATCTTGTCACAACTGGTCTAGTCTTTGGTGTCTCATAAGACCAGGTCTTTATAGGACAATTCACACAAATGTGACCCACTACACCACAAGAAAAACAACTTCTCCTATCAATAGACTTCCATTCGTAAGGAGCTTTAGGAGTCATATCTCTTGAACCTCTAGAACTAGACACTTCACTTTAATTCATAGCTTTTGATGCCTGAATTTGTGACTTTGATTCAGGTTTCTTCACAGGAACAGATTTCACCACTGGCTTTGCTGGTGGTTGAACAAAAGGTCTTCCCAACCTGGGATCTTCTAGACGCTTTCCTACATTCTTATCTGGAAAATTTACCAAGATATGACCAACAACACCGCAATGAAAACATGTTCGTCTATCTTTGTAAACACTGACAAATTTCACTTGCTTAACACTTCTTGAAGTAGACGATTCACACTGAGAAGCAGTGTTAGATACTTGAACAACCTTGGGTTTTTCTGAATCAACCTTATTTTTAATAAATTCAAGAGTTGAAATTTTCTCAATTTTATTATTTTCTTGAAAATCAAAACCACTGCTCACAAACTTTTTAACTGGTTTAGGTTGTGGTTGTTAAATATCTTCATCTGGTTCAGTCAAGATGCACCGATCCCTAGTGACTTTCTTAACCACAATTGGTTCATCAACCTTGCAGTCTTTCACTATTCCTTCAGATTTATCTGGATAAAATGTTTCATCATCACTTGAGTCATCATAAACCATGTCCTCTCATGTAATAGGATTTACCTTGAGGATGGTTTTTGGCTCCAGATCCTCAACTGTCACACTCTCCACAGTATCAGAAGTGTAATTACCATTGAAAGGTGGACAATAACCAACACCTCCGCCAATATCTTTGTCATCAAAAGAAGGACATGAACCAACACCACCAACTACTTTCTCACCTGAAGCTTTCTCATTATAATATTCCAACAGAAAACTGGAATTTTTATAACCTTCTATCTTTCTCAACAGTTTAGTGACCTCAGTCTGTGACTGGGCAAGTTCATTTATCTTTTTCTCATATTCAGAATATGCCATATCAATGTGAAAAGCTTGTTCATTTACTTTTATCTGTAAAATCTTGATATCATCTTTCAATGATTCATTTCTTGCATTTAAAACCTTTTCATTTTCTTTCAAAACTTGATTTGATGTGTATATTGCCTTCATGTCACATATCAGACTTGTGTTGTCATCACACAATCTTACAATTTTCAAATCTGAATCAATGCACTTAGAACAAGAAACAACCTTATGTATCTGTTTCGAATCAGCCATGGATGCATTTGCTTCAGATAACATCTCAACAATTTTCTCAATCACTTTCCCAGCTGCCACATTATCATTCATCAATTCTTCAATAGATACTTTTGCCTCCACGTTCAGACAAATGGGCGCTTCACTTTCAGCAACATTCCCAGACTCACTCAAGTCACTGACTGAAGAAATATTATCAGAACCAGCATCAGTATGAACCTCAGTTTTTACCTCTGAAGAAGAAGAGTGAAAACTTTCTTTATCACTTGATTCGGAAAAACAGTCACTTTCAGAATCACTCTTGTCACTAACTTTTGACACAGCACCTTCTTCATAAGAATAAATTGTATCAATCAATTCTGCTAAAGACATATCGGTTAAATCCTAATTTTTCTTGATGAGCACTGAGTATTTCTCAAACCTAGGAGGAGGCGCATCCAACAACTTCTCATTCACCTTAGTATTAGTGTAAGAAACATCACATTTTACCAACTCTCTCAAAAGATGGTAGTATCTGAAAACGATATCAACAGTTTCATCCTCCATATACTACAAAAACATGAATTGTTTCTCCAACAAATCTCTTCTACTCTTCAAAAAATTGGTCATCTTGAGAATTTGTGTAAACACCACAAAAAAAATTCCCTCCAAAAAAACTCTTTTTAGGGAAGAAAAAATTTCAAAATTACAATATTCTCAAAAATGACTCAAAAGAAGTATATAAATACCTCCTCAAAAAATTGAGCAATTTTTTTTATGAACACTAGCGAACTTGGGAACCTGTGCAAACTTAGTAAGTTCGCCTGAAACTGCCTAAGCGACTTATTAAGTTCGCCCGAACTTCACTGAGCGAACTTAGTAAGTTCGCCTGGTTAAGTTCGCATGTAACTGAATGACTAAGTTCGCCTAAAACGTTGAAATCTCAGGAAGAACACCAATACGAACCAACTCTGCTGAAAATCATGATTTCTGATTAATATGATGGAATTAGACAAATCTGAACCGTAGGAATGTATAGAAACTGATTAGGAACAATCCTATCGGATCAATTTCTTCAAACAAATACAAAATGAATCCAAAATGATCAAAATTTCCCCATTTTTTTCAAGAAACGAAAATGATGAAAAATCCTTCAAAATCAGTGATTTTTAATGTTGATTGTACACGAAAACACCACGAATCTTCTGCTAATCAAGAACAAAGGCTCTGATACCACTTGTAAGTCCCGGTTCGGTGTGTGACAGATCTCTAGACTCGCGGTACGACACAATGATAACGTGCGGAATCCATGATCAACGTGCAACGTGTAACTCAATCAACAACATAGTGTAAATATTCCTCTTTGTATTTCCACTCAGAATATCAGTTTACAAGTTCTCTCAGTTTCCATTCTACACTGTTCTATTCTGATCTAAGCTCTCCGAAAACTGATAAGTAAACCTCTATTTATAGGGAAACCACAAAGACCATAGACGAACTTGTTAAGTTCGCCCTTAACAATCTTAGGCGAACTTGACAAGTTCGCCTATCAAGATCGCTCTAAGTTCCTTAGGCGAACTTGACAGCTTCACTAACTTACAACATAGAATTTCAGCGACAGTTACAAAACATGTTCCAATAGCTAATCTTCAAAGTAGAGAAGCAGTAAGTTCAAGAGAGATAAGAGAATTAAGGGTTAAATGCAGTCGTCAACAAGAATAGCTTAATCAACAACAATTGCAAATCAATGAACTTCAAAGCTTAGTGCAAGGTCTTCTTAAGCATATTGGAGTACAGTGTCAAAATGTTAATATTGATTCTCAATCCAACCCTACAGAAGTACAATTTAATGATAATCAGGAAGGATCGTCTACTACTCCACTTTCTCAACAAAATCAATCTCTTGTTTTTTATGCAAGTTTATTTGGTTCTCAGGAAACAGTTGATGTACATGATCTGTTGAACTATCAAGGTGAAGGCATGTAATCAATGATGACCAGTTACATGGTAAAGAAGGAGAAAGAGAATGAAAATGAAGAGAAAGAGAATGAGGAAAAGGAGGATGAACATATTGTTATGACCCGGGAGAAGAAAGATGACGATAACGGTAGTGATGGTGCTGGTAATCTTGATGATGGTTTAGATAATAAAGAATCTGATGATGAAGGTCAATCAAATAAAGATTACACCAAGTTTGAATATGAGCAGAAACGGACTTATGTTGAAGGTGATGGGTCGATGATTGGAAAGTTTGACAATATCGTTAATGAAAGAATTCCATTTGAAATTCCAACTGAAGAGAGCGACAAAGATGAAGCTCATATAGATTCTACACCAAAACCTAATGTTATAGACAAGAGTTTGTGGTGGAAAAAGACAGAGAAACCGTCAATAGTTGAGAAGATTACTCATAAAATAAGGAGTCCTAAGAAAGCAATGACATGACAGATCCTTGGTTGGAAGTATGATAATGATAATAAGATGTACGTGATAAAAAGGGTTGGGGGAGATATTCATTATTTTGAAACCAGTCACAAGCTGAAGACGTTACCTAGATGGGATGTGCGTGATTTAAGTCATCTTGACTTAATCAGTCCTTCCAATAACAAATTTGCATCTAACTTTGAAAGTTTTATGAGGGAACAGTGTAGCTTGGATTGATTCACTAACTTTAGGCCTCAAATACTTAAGTGTGTAAAGCATAAGAAGAGAGATAAAGATGGTATGAGGATGTTCAAGTATGTGGTGCAACCAACAAAGACCGTGTCAACAGTGTATATCCCAGAAATAAAAGAAGGTTTTATAAAAGAGTTTGATCGGTGTTTATGCAACATCAATACTCATGAAGCAGTTATTTAACAAAGAGGCTTACCTGATTTCAGAATCATTAATCCGATGGATCTATATAGCTTCTCTAATGAAGACTTGAAGATTCTATAATATAATGCAATTTAGTGTGACAAGAGTACAACGATCAAGATTGAATCGAAGTTGTATATGCGAGTAGTGGGAAGATGTCTCTCGATGCGGTTTGAAGCAAAAATGATCAAGAAAAGACTGAAGGAGTTGGAAAACAAAATGTTTAAAGTGGAAACAAAGCCAGCTGTAGATAAAGACCGGAGAATTGGTATTCTTTGGAGTTGTAAATTTTCAGTATTTTTTAACTTTTGAAACTGTGTTTCTTTCAGCCATGAACCGTCTTATGTTTGATGCAAGGCACAATATTTTTGCATGTCTGACTGCAAATAGCAGAAAGTCAAGAGGCTACACGGAGATAGTTAACTTTCTGAATAGATCAAGAATATCTACTGCAATTTCTATACAAGTCAGAGTTCATGAATCACAAGTTAATGAGTTTTGGGAGAACGTCGTTTATAGGCATGCGGATAAAGAAATATGGATAGAAAGCACAGCTGGTGGTAAAAAGATAAAATTCAATGAGCAAGTTGTCAAGGAAGTTCTGAATTTCAGGGATACAACTTATTTCCCATATAAATTGAGTTATACACGAGTTTCTGGGATTATTTTCACAATGGTTTATGAATGTCAAATCCAATATTGTCATCTTTTCAAAAACAAATCCGAGTAGAGGTATAAACGTCATCTCAAATTTTTTTTTTAAATATTATGAACTTATACAGAACCCGTGAACTCTATAGATCCGATGAATTAAACAGAACCCATGTACTTATCAAGATCTCGTGAACTATGGAGAACCCGTGAACTCTAACTATTCTGTGAACCGAAAAGAACCCGTAAACCGCCCCTTGAACCCGTGGACCACTCCCGTGAACTCCAACCGTGAAGTTCACCGTGAACCTATCAAAAAACGACTGATTGACTTGTCAACTTTAAAGTTCGAAAATATTGGGATTTCAAATTTTGAAAGCCAAAATATCAACTATGATTTCAAAGAACGCTAAGAACACGAAGAGGATATTCAATGCCCCTTGACGATTTCAAAAATCATTCCATGGATTCACAACAGCTTAAACATAGAAAATCACTTGATTAATGACAAAGCTTAACCAAAAACACAAATATTTCCTCAAATCTTGAATCATTCATATTGAAACCGAGCCTTGAATGACTTCAATGGCTCTGATACCAATTGTAAGTCCCAAAAAGATGATGGATCTTCAAACAAACGAACAAACAGACACGATATCAAAGTCTCACACGAAGTAGGTGGAATCTACACGTGTAGTGAATCAAGAAACATATTCTAAGTAACTCAATTGTATTATTGAACAAGAGAAATTACAAGGAAAAGGTAAAGAAAGTTGCTCTGTCTAACCGCTCGATCAAATCGCTAACCTAACTTAGGTCACGAATACATATATTTATACCCGACAAAACATTATAAAGCCCACATCACATAGTTCTCGGCCCAATACCCAACCCGTGAACATAAGGTTCACGGTTTACAGAGCCCGGATACCCTTCTATTCGGTAACACCAACGCTTATATTTATTTGATACGACAACCTCACATATATAGACCCAAGATCACGCATCCCACGCGCGCCACACATTCGTAGCGACTGTGTGGGTATGCCGTAGCAGACTATGTGAGTCTAGTCCCGTAACAGACCTTAACCTATGGGTAGCGGTCCGCCACCCTATGATATCTAGAATTTATTATTTTCTTTTCAATCTTTCGGTTTTCGTCATTTCCTGTCCTTATATACTTTTATCGCCGCCAATATTGAGACCATAATTTAAGTTAAACCATAAATCAAATCAGTTTGTGATTTTAAAAGCACTTGAAACATATAACATGTATTCACCTTGACAAAGTCTCTTCTAAAATGATCTCTAGGATGGTATTCCTACTGGAACATCACCTCAATATAGCTTCATAGCCTTGGGTGTTCTTGAGGGAATTTCTACAAGATTTGCCGAACGTTTTTGGCATAAACCGGGTATTACTGAACTTAAACGGAAAGTGGGTTCATTCTAGGAAAAATGGAGATAGGCTAAAGTGCTTTGGAAAGTCGGGTGTGGGATGAGCAAGGTTGAACGACATTTGAATCTTATTTATAGGCCAAAGTTGAGTTTGTGACGAAACGTTATGGCGGGTAACGGTCCGTCACTGCCTTGCCATCACGGGCTGTTATGCGTGGTGATGGTCAGTCACCGCTTTAGAGTTTGGCGAGTCAGTTGGCACGCGTCAGCCTATGGTGGTTTTGTGGCGTGATGGACCAATATAGGTTGCGACGGTCCGTCATAGGGTTTCCACGCGTCATATTACACTCATTAGTCATCGGACATGTGTCATTCGCATGTCTTGTTCATGCTTAACCCGTAACAGACCGTTATGGGCCACGGCGATCCATTACCGTTTAAAAAACCAAATTTTTTATTTTAATCATTCTATTTACACTTTATACCCATGTGGTTTAATTTTTGATAAAATTGGAATCAAAATTTTACGGATGTTACACCTTCTTCAGTGGAAAGTAATAGTAGCGCCAATATCACTGATAGGACAATCCATTTGCCGAGCCAAAGTTCAAAGCGAAGTGCAAAGTTTATCATCAAAGCGTCGCATTGCGTTTATCACCCATGCAAAACGCGTTAGAGTTTTGAGTTGAGGTGCTTTCCACACTTAGGTTCACCACCACTGATGACGTCATGATCGGTGGAACCTCGCATCCTTCATCAGTGGAAAGTAACAGTAGCACCAAAACCACTGACCGAACAACCCACTGGCCGAGCAAAAGTTCAAAGCGAAGTGCAAAGTTTGTCATCAAAGCGTCGTATTGCGCTCATCGCCCACACCAAAAGCGCAAGGTTTTAGGTGCCTTGCACCCTTGGGTTCAACACTAGTTCCCTTAGCTAACCATACAATAGCTATGGAGTGCTCTTCCTTATAAACCACCATATGTTTTGTCCCCCTACCAATGTGGGACAAAATTCATTTTTTTCCAATTTTTCATTGCTTTAGTTTTTTAACTATCCAACTTTTAACATCAATATCTCATTTATCTGAACTCAATTTTGTACACGGTTTGGTTCATTGTGATTCTCTCACATAGAAGAACACAAACCTAGATAATAATAACTATATTAATCGCAATTGTGTTCAAAGTTAGTAAACAATTACTTTTTCACTAATTTTTTCAACAAAACCAAGACCAACAATGGTGTGTTTAGCTTCTAAAAAGTGTAATACCAACAAATAAACACACATTCACAATTATTTACACTTTCTATGAATTTCGTATTTGGAAAGATGTGTGTGATGCGTGTTCTTTCAACCCTTGAATTTGATAAATTATTATGAAAAATGTACCTACGTCCGTTCCCGAGTTTAATAAAGGAAAGAAAAGAAGAAAAAGTGTCACAACCCCGGGCTACCCCTGCCCGGGCGTCGCGAGATAATGCTGGTATCTGAATGAGGTCCCATAAATTTGGACAGCGGAAGTCTTTGTTTTTACTTGATGCCTTTTTGTAATGAAATGTAATGTAAATAACCTCAAGGGTTAATTCTGTACTTTTTGTCAAAACTTGGGATCCACGTCCCTTTTCATTTCATGATAATAGATCTTCAAAAGTCTATTATATAATGTACAGTGATTGAAATAATTTACATAATACAAGCCATTCAAAATGTCTAGGATCTACGTCCGTTCCAACATTTGGTCTTGTATTAGTCTGCCACAGGGATTTTGATATGCCTAAAGATCTTGTCTTTACTGCATCACCCTGAATTTAATGATTTCTTTCATTACCTGTGAAAAACGTTTTGAAAATGAACATCAGCATAAAGCTGGTGAATCACATTTAACTGACACGAAAATGATTTCTAACATAAACCAAATTAAAGCCTTTAAGCACGTTTTCTTTGACGATAAATCTACACATTCAGCAGTCTTTTTCACCTGAAGTATATACCACCTACATACACCGGGTCTCTGCCATGGGGTCAACTGGCTGAGCTCTATGTCTCAGACTGATAGCCTATTCCCAAGGTCGTGATGCTAAGAACCTTGTTCTTAGTCTTACATGATCTGCTAAGGAACCATATCCTCAGTCTTATGATATCCCCTTACATGATCTGTACCCAGCCACGGAAGGGGATTTCACCCTCCTCATGTATACCATTTGATCAAATCTACGTATGCTTATGGCCTGAATGCTATCACGTAGATTACCCTTATGATTAAAGCATTTAATTTGTTTCATGCCGTTTTCGTAAATAAAATGGTTTTCTTGTTTGAAAAGCGTTAAATGTGTTCACCTTGATTTTGATGACTGGTAGGGTTGTAGGCTTCGGAATTTGAGCAGAACCTCGACACGTTTCTTCCTAGGGAAGACACGATTAACGAGAATATATATGAGAGAATATATATATATAATTGCGGTTATATATATATATGAATAGTTTTAACGATACCTACTTTGCGGGATTTGGACAGAACTACGGCTTGAGTTGAGTGTCGTAGGATTCTTGAACAGCGCTTCGGGACGTTGTGGAGTTTTGAGAGATCGGGTTTGTGTGAAACGAATGTTTGGAAACTGTACAGAATTTCAATCCCGTTGAAGGCCTTTTATAGGCTGATTTTCCAGTCCCTCGCGTACCGCGAGGCCGGCCAAGGAAATCCCTCGCGTACCGCGAGAGGATGAGGTGTCACGAACGGTGCTGAGTCAGCATGACACGTGGCGGCTGGTGGCAAGGGTGAATGACACGTGTTTTCTGGCCCTGACGCGTGTACTATTCCCTCGCGTACCGCGAGGCTTGGTTGGGAATCTTCTCGCGTACCGCGAGAAGGTGTAAATCTGGCGTATAAGCAGTCCCCTCGCGTACCGCGAGGTTTTGTCAAAATCTCCCTCGCGTACCGCGAGGGAGTGAAATTTTGAATTTTTCTTTTCTTTTTATTTTTGGGTGTTACATCCTCCCCTCCTTTAGAATAATCTCGTCCTCGAGATTCATTGAAAGAGATGTGGATACTTTTTGCGCATTTCTGACTCAAGTTCCCAGGTATATTCTGGGCCACGTCTGGAATCCCATCTTATTTTGACTAACGCCAATTGCTTTCGTTTAAGCTTTTTGATTTGTCGGTCTTCAATTTGTAACGGTCGTTCAATGAATTTGAGCTTTTCATTTACTTCCACATCTTGTAAAGGCATAAGCAAGGATTCATCAGCTAAACACTTACGTAGGTTTGATACATGGAATACATCGTGTACCCCACCCATCTCTACTGGTAGTTCAAGCTGATAGGCAACAGATCCGATTCGTTTAATGATTTTGAAAGGTCCAACAAAACGTGGACTTAACTTTCCTTTCTTTTCGAAACGAATAACACCTTTCCAAGGTGAAACTTTTAATAACACCTTGTCACCGATTTGGAATTCTAACGGCTTTCTTCGTTTATCTGCATAACTCTTTTGTCGATCTCTAGCCATTTTTAGACGTTCTCGTATTTGCAAGATTTTATCGGTAGTTTCTTGGACTATCTCTGGTCCTGATAGTTGATTTTCTCCGATATCTGACCAACATACAGGCGTTCGACATTTTCTTCCGTATAATGCTTCAAATGGTGCGGCCTGAATACTTGTGTGATAACTATTGTTGTATGAGAATTCCATTAGAGGTAAATGATCATCCCAATTACCTCCAAAGTCTATCACACAGGCTCGGAGCATATCTTCTAGGGTTTGTATGGTTCTTTCGCTCTGCCCATCAGTTTGTGGATGATAAGCAGTGCTAAGATTCAATCGAGTTCCTAGAGCTGTTTGAAAACTTTGCCAGAATCGAGATGTGAAGCGACTATCTCTATCTGACACTATGGATAGAGGCACACCATGTAACGTTACAATTTCATTAACGTAAATTTGCGCCATTTTGTCCATACTCATGGTGTCCTTGATAGATAGAAAGTGAGCTGATTTGGTTAAACGGTCAATGATAACCCAGATTGCATTATTTCCACGAGTGGTTCGAGGAAGTTTTGTAATAAAGTCCATAGTTATCAATTCCCATTTCCAAACTGGTAATTCTAACTGTTGCAATAATCCAGCTGGCTTTTGGTGTTCGGCTTTGACTTTGGAACAAGTCAAACATTTTGCTATGTAGATAGCAATGTTCTTTTTCATACCAATCCACCAGTAATTTTCTTTGAGGTTCTTGTACATTTTATCACTTCCTGGGTGCATGGTGTATTTGGACTTGTGTGCTTCTTCGAGGATTCGCTCTCGAAGATCACCTGTAACTGGTACCCAAATACGTTTATTCATGCGAAGGATATTATCTTCTCCTTTGATCAGTAAATCAAGCATTCCTTTCATTCCTTCTTTTTCAAAGTTACCTTCCTTCAAAGCTAACTCTTGTGCCTCTTTTAACTGACTTACAAGATCAATTTGTAGTTCAAGTCTGAGAGAATGTACTCTCTTTGGCTTGACATTTTCTTTTCGGCTCAAGGCATCTGCTACTACATTTGCCTTTCCTTCATGATAACAAATTTCACAATCATAATCATTCAGGATTTCCATCCATCTTCTTTGTCTCATATTTAACTCCTTCTGGCTAAATATGTACTTGAGACTTTTATGATCAGTGTAGATTGTGAACTTAACCCCATAGAGATAGTGTCGCCATAACTTTAAAGCAAAGATTATAGCCCCCAATTCTAGATCGTGGGTTGAGTAGTTTTTCTCATGAATTTTCAACTGACGAGATGCATAAGCAATGACTTTCTTGCGTTGCATTAATACGCAACCTAAACCAGTATGTGAGGCGTCGTAGTAAACTACGAAGTCTTCAATACCATCTGGTAAAGATAGAATAGGTGCGTTTGTCAGTTTTTGTTTCAAAGTTTCAAAAGATTCAGATTGTTTGGGTCCCCATTCGTACTTTACAGATTTCCGAGTTAAGGATGTGAGTGGGATTGCTATACGAGAAAAATTTTGAATGAACCGGCGGTAATATCCCGCTAATCCCAGAAAACTACGAATTTCGGTGGGTGACTTGGGAATTTCCCATTTGGATATAGCTTCAATTTTGGAAGGATCTACTTGAATTCCGTTCACGTTGATGACATGACCAAGAAATTGTACTTCCGTTAACCAAAATTCGCATTTGGAAAACTTAGCATATAATTTCTCTTTTCGAAGAAGTTCAAGTATGGTTCGAAGATGAGTTTCGTGTTCAACTTGGGTTTTGGAATAAATAAGTATGTCATCAATAAAAACTATGACAAACTTATCCAAGTAAGGTTTGCAGACACGATTCATCATGTCCATGAATGCGGCAGGAGCATTTGTAAGTCCAAATGGCATAACCGTGAACTCGAAATGTCCATACCGTGTTCGAAATGCAGTTTTCGAGATATCGTTATCATGCACTTTCAACTGATGATAACCTGAACGAAGATCGATCTTTGAAAAATGACAAGCTCCTTGGAGTTGATCGAATAAATCGTCAATCCTTGGGAGCGGGTATCGGTTTTTAATGGTAACTTTATTTAATTCCCGATAATCAATACACATGCGCATTGATCCGTCTTTCTTCTTAACAAAGAGAATTGGAGCTCCCCAGGGTGAAGAACTTGGTTGGATAAAACCTTTCTCAAGAAGTTCATCCAATTGTTTCTTGAGTTCTGCCATTTCTGTGGGTGCCAGTCTGTACGGGGATTTGGCAATTGGAGTTGCACCAGGTACAAGGTTGATTCGAAATTCTACCTCTCGTTCTGGTGGTAATCCAGGCAGTTCTTCAGGAAAAACGTCTGGAAATTCAGATACTACATGTACTGATTCTATCTTCTTCTCCTTTTCCAAGGCAGTAATTGATACTAGACATGCCAGATATCCTTTTCTTAAGCACTTGGTTGCTTTAAGTATGGAGATTATCTGGATAGGTTTTGTGGGTTTATCACCTTGGATAGTTAGAGTTTTGTTTGTTGGTGTAACGAGTTTTACAACTTGTTGATTACAAAGGATTTCGGCTTGGTTATTGGATAACCAATCCATCCCCAAAACAATGTCAAAGCCAGTTATTGACATTGGTAACAATTGTACTGGGATAGTGAAACCAGCCAATGTAATGTAACAATTGTTCAGTGATTGGGATATTTTTATCAAATCACCGTTCGCTGTTTCTACTTCATATGTTTCAGCTAAGGGACTTAAAGGTTTATTTAATAGATTACAAAAATTATAATCTATAAAACTCCGGTTCGCACCTGAGTCAAATAAGACCTTAGCATAAACATTATTAAGAAGAAACGTACCGGTAATTACGTCCGGCGTTCTCTCAGCTTGATTAGCATTCATGACAAAAGCTCGTACGGTCTTTTTGTTTTCTGGAGTGATCTTGGCTCCTGATCCTCCAGCTCTTCCGGTCCTTGCAAACTTAGGGCAATTAGTGCTGATGTGCCCTGGCTCTCCACAATTGAAACAAGTAATCATTCCCTTTCTCTTGAAGCAATTCTCAGTAGTGTGACCTGAGACCTTGCAATGATTACAGAATGGAGTTTCAAAAACACACTTTCCACTATGCCTGCGTCCGCACGTTTTGCATGGTGGATTGTTAAATGGTAACCCCTTTTGCCCAAAGTTCTTGCTAAATCTTTTGGCCTCGGGTTTTGATTTTATAGAGGATTCGACTTTCTTCTTTTCCTCTATATTTCTGATTAGTCCAGCCGTCATGGTACCGGTCAATTCTACGGTGGACTCAATGGTTTTTGGTGAGACAACCTTCACCAAATCACGGATCTCTGGAACTAAACCGTAAATATATCGAGTTATGAGAACCGACTCGGGTTTAGCCAGGTGAGGTGCCAAACGGGCATATTCAAAAAATTTGGTAGTATACTCTCGATCATTGGTACCCACCATCCTGTGATCCAAAAATTTCCTTTCAGCTTGTTCTTTCTCATTCTTGGGGCAAAATTTCCTTTTCACCTTTGCTCGGAATTCTTTCCAATCCATAGCATTGGTCTTTCTCCTCCCTTTGGCAGAAATGATTGAATTCCACCATTCCAACGTTTCATTTTTGAAGGAGTTTGAAGCATACAGTACTTGATCTTTCTTAGCACACTTGCTAATTGCTATTACTGACTCCATCTTCTCTAGCCAGTGAAGAGTAGCAATACCGCCTTCGGTGCCCTTAAATTCATAAGGTTTACAGTCCTGAAAGGTTTTGTAAGAACACTCCTTGTGTTTATACCTTTTTGTTTCATTTTCTTCTTCTGAGCTCTCACTGCTTAGATTTAACGATTCTTCAGATTCAGAATACTTATTGCTTGATGTTCTGGATCTTTTCGAGGTTTGAGGTTTACGAGAGCTTGCTACTTGCTCTGTGTGGGTTTTCGAAGGGTTTTCCATTCTTTTTGAAGGAAGAGTTACGTGGCTTGGAGTTTTGATGTTTTCTTGTACTTCCTTTATTATGGCAGGAAGCATTTCTTTAATGCTTTGTTTGACCAGTTGTTGCAATTCTGGTTGTTGAGTAGTTATTTCAGGATTATTATTAACTTCTTTTTCCTTTTTCTTTGATAATGTAGGTAGATGGACCGCTATTGTCATTGTTTTGTTGAGACATCTAAGAACACAAGCACGAATTTGGGTCAAAATTTGAAGTTTATTATCGCTTAAACTTCATCTATTTGTTAGAAATACAGAAATATAGATATGCATCTATATCACGTCTAATGATTGAGGTGGTGGCATAGATGTCATAACAGGACGTAAAGATTCTCTTTGAATCTTCCATTTCCACTGAATACTCTGATTCTTCTCTCAGAGGTTCAAGCCTTGCTTGAGTCTGCTCCACTTGTTCTGCGACCATTCTGTTCCAATTCTCCGGGGTCGGCAGGTAGTGGATATAATCGTCATATCTTGGTACTACTTGATTAGATGATTCTCCAGGGAAGTAGTTTGGGTAGTTATAAGGATAATAGTATGGATCTGACATACTGTAATTTATTGGTTATGTTAAAGGCATCTTCCTATCGTTTGTTCAGTAGGCACAACTATTGGTTAAAGCCTAGATACAATCATATAAGTATCTAGTTTTGCTAAAACCCTTGAATGTGGCTCTGATACCAACCTGTCACAACCCCGGGCTACCCCTGCCCGGGCGTCGCGAGATAATGCTGGTATCTGAATGAGGTCCCATAAATTTGGACAGCGGAAGTCTTTGTTTTTACTTGATGCCTTTTTGTAATGAAATGTAATGTAAATAACCTCAAGGGTTAATTCTGTACTTTTTGTCAAAACTTGGGATCCACGTCCCTTTTCATTTCATGATAATAGATCTTCAAAAGTCTATTATATAATGTACAGTGATTGAAATAATTTACATAATACAAGCCATTCAAAATGTCTAGGATCTACGTCCGTTCCAACATTTGGTCTTGTATTAGTCTGCCACAGGGATTTTGATATGCCTAAAGATCTTGTCTTTACTGCATCACCCTGAATTTAATGATTTCTTTCATTACCTGTGAAAAACGTTTTGAAAATGAACATCAGCATAAAGCTGGTGAATCACATTTAACTGACACGAAAATGATTTCTAACATAAACCAAATTAAAGCCTTTAAGCACGTTTTCTTTGACGATAAATCTACACATTCAACAGTCTTTTTCACCTGAAGTATATACCACCTACATACACCGGGTCTCTGCCATGGGGTCAACTGGCTGAGCTCTATGTCTCAGACTGATAGCCTATTCCCAGGGTCGTGATGCTAAGAACCTTGTTCTTAGTCTTACATGATCTGCTAAGGAACCATATCCTCAGTCTTATGATATCCCCTTACATGATCTGTACCCAGCCACGGAAGGGGATTTCACCCTCCTCATGTATACCATTTGATCAAATCTACGTATGCTTATGGCCTGAATGCTATCACGTAGATTACCCTTATGATTAAAGCATTTAATTTGTTTCATGCCGTTTTCGTAAATAAAATGGTTTTCTTGTTTGAAAAGCGTTAAATGTGTTCACCTTGATTTTGATGACTGGTAGGGTTGTAGGCTTCGGAATTTGAGCAGAACCTCGACACGTTTCTTCCTAGGGAAGACACGATTAACGAGAATATATATGAGAGAATATATATATATAATTGCGGTTATATATATATATGAATAGTTTTAACGATACCTACTTTGCGGGATTTGGACAGAACTACGGCTTGAGTTGAGTGTCGTAGGATTCTTGAACAGCGCTTCGGGACGTTGTGGAGTTTTGAGAGATCGGGTTTGTGTGAAACGAATGTTTGGAAACTGTACAGAATTTCAATCCCGTTGAAGGCCTTTTATAGGCTGATTTTCCAGTCCCTCGCGTACCGCGAGGCCGGCCAAGGAAATCCCTCGCGTACCGCGAGAGGATGAGGTGTCACGAACGGTGCTGAGTCAGCATGACACGTGGCGGCTGGTGGCAAGGGTGAATGACACGTGTTTTCTGGCCCTGACGCGTGTACTATTCCCTCGCGTACCGCGAGGCTTGGTTGGGAATCTTCTCGCGTACCGCGAGAAGGTGTAAATCTGGCGTATAAGCAGTCCCCTCGCGTACCGCGAGGTTTTGTCAAAATCTCCCTCGCGTACCGCGAGGGAGTGAAATTTTGAATTTTTCTTTTCTTTTTATTTTTGGGTGTTACAAAAAGGGAATTAAGGAGAGAAATGAAATAGAGAGGAAACAAAAGAAAATAATTAAGAAGAGAAAAGAAACGAAATGAAAAGAAAATATATAATTTAATTTCGTATTTTAGAGTTCGAATAAGAGAAAAAGAAACTAGAGATTTTATTTGTTTCATTTCCTTTTTTTCCACTTTCTGCAATTTGAAAGGAAAGTGGGGATGAAAAATTATTAAAACCTTTCATTCTTTTCTCTTCACTTCATTCCATTAAAAAAACTCACCGACACAAATTTTTTTGAATTTCTTTTCCTTTCATTTCTTTAAAAAAACTCAGAAACAATAATATTTTTCAATTTTCTTACACTTTATTGTACTTCTCTCTTTAAAAAAAAGACTCGGTTAAGCATCCATAAAACTTAAATCAAACAACTTATGAAATTTTATGCTTTTTTCTTTTGTATTGTTGGTCAAAGCACTTGTTGTATAGACGAGTCTTAGGGTATTTACATACGCTAATTTTTATTTATATACTGAATCCAATAAAAACACCCCCCGTGATATTATTGATTAATTTTTTTTGTTAAAAAGAAATCAAATTTAACACCGTTTTTAAAATGATCAATCTTATTTTGGTTTTTTTATAAAGGCCATCATTTTTGGTAAATCATACCAGTCAATCTTGTCGTCTATGATAGGGATTCGGTTTCGAGGGTCAAGCCCCAATGTTTGATCACTATTACAAGATTGAGAACTAAGACATATGAATCTGATAATATCTCAAAATGTTTTCTTCTCCGCCTAACTAAGTCACATAATCGTCATCCGTTAATAGATATTTAAGATCCCGTTAAAGTTTAGTTTTGCCACGTTTAAACGGCTTCAAATATAAAATTAGCTTATATAATAAATTAGTTTGAGACTAAGAGGGTGTTTGGAATTGCTTACTTAACTTCAAAAGTATTTTTTGTCAAAAGTGCGTATAACTCCATTAGCAATTAGTGTTCGGTCCTGCCTATCTTCGTGTTTTCGGTTCGGGAAATCCTAGAATTGCCTCTTGTTTCTTCCCTGGAGCATAATAGGGGGAATGCTTTTCATGTAATTATCTTGTTAGCAATTTGGCGTCAATGAAAGTTTAGAAACGGGGTAATCTTTGGTGGAAAAAAACGGCATCCATTCAAAATGGCTATTCGAATACCTAAAAAGTGTTAGTTTCATCTCGGCAAAGAATATGGTTGGTTTCAAATCCGTTGATTGGAATAGTTGGTGTAAGTTTAAGCTTTAAACTTACTATTTGTATTCATTCTAAGTTGTAACTCGCTGGTAGCTTTTGCCAGATTGGGTTTTGTTTTGTTAATATATTTCGCCATTAAAAGACTTATAACTTTTCTAAAATTGGTTTTTAAAAAGGTGTTTGTATTAACTTTTGTGCTAGTAAAAGCAAATAAGTTAATAAATTGTTTTTTAAAAAGAGTTTGACTTAAATTATTCATGTTTTTGTGATAGGAAAAGAAAATAAGGCAAAAAGAGTTTAAAAAGCAAAGTTTTTATGGCTTTTGGAAAACAAATTTTTTAACCTTTTTAAAAAGCTAAAATAAAAATTGATTTTATGTTTGTCAAACACTTTTTTAACTTATTGACTTTTTGAAAAGTAAATAAGTTAATAAATCATAAATCATCTCAATCTCAAACACCCTGTGAGTTTTATACACTAAGTTTGATTAAACTGAAGATATTTGCTAAGTATATTATTTATGTAATTTTAATATATAATTACATAGTAAGTATTACTGCTATATATATAGTTAATGATTAAACGTACTAAATATTTTATGTTATGTACAATAAAAATAATTAATAAATGCTCAAAGAACAATTAAATAATAAATTATTCAAATTCGAGTAAAGCTTTTCATAAGCTAAACGAATCAAATTTAAGGCTATTTAGGCTTGAGTTCAAGATTAATATCAAACTCGAGCTCGAGTTAACTCGTTTCATCATCTTACTTGTAACATTAGTAACAGTCACATATATGTTACTTTTTAGTTATCGGAACAAATAATAACTGTTTTAATTTATTTGTCATTTTTATCTTTCCGACTAATGCATGTAAAAACGAATCTTAGGTGGTTGTCTACATTTCTTAGAAATTTCCGTCAGGAATCATCAACAGCATCAATGATAACATTTGAAAACAACGCAGAGTGTGTAGGTCTAAGAAGCACGTGACCCATTGTTTTCAAAGCATGACATGTAGGCCTTAATTTTGACCAAGACGTTACAACACGTGAACGTCCAGGTGTATTTATTCATTTCATAAGTTAATAGAAGCTAGAAAAATGATGGAACTTCTTGTAATCCTGACTGAAAAATTAAGTTGGAGATGGATGTTGTTACCAGCAGCATTGTAATGATTATAGTTTATTCAATACGTAAAAGACAATTCAGTCGATAATATCTTATATTTTATTATTAAAATATTAAAAAAAAAGACATTTATGATAGTGATAATATCATATATATATATATATATATATATACCCCTGTAAACATGGGTAAATGTCATATATACCTAATCAAAACTAAAAATATCATATATACCCAATTTAAAAAACTTGTTACTTTATGATCATTCTACCCTTATCCATTATATGATTTTTTTATAACTTAATTTTTTAGGTTTATTCAATACGTAAAAGATCACTCGTTCTCCTATTCTTGATGGCGACTATCGCGATTCTCCAAACCCATTTAGAAGGCATCGATTCAGAAGGAATGATTGTGAAAAGTTACAAAACACTAATGCTATAAAAGAAAATTGTTATGGGTCTATACTCACTCTTCCAGACATCATTTACTAATAACACTATTGTTTGGGCTCAAGGTCATGATGAGAATCATTATGGACGGGGCCTTGAGGCCCAAGAGTGAGGTTCATTTACTCAAGCGGGCTTCCTCTTCTTGGAGGGTAAGTGAGCTCCTTAGTTTTTTATTAATCGGCATTAGGCCCAAGGGTTTTAAGTTTTGGTCAACAAAGATGATGGTAACATAGTGTGTAAGAATGAGGGTGTATAAAGACTTAGGTATGAATAAGTGTATGGTAAGACTTAGGATAACACTTAATGAGATCAAATAGGTAGCATATAATCAAACAGTGTGGCAAGGTATTGCATAGATAGCAATGCTTATAAGCAAATGAGTTATCAAGTAGTGTAGCACATAAACTATCATGTATTGTATCATGCGATGTAATACTTAGAATAACATGTAAGATAATCACACAAAGTAGTAAACATGTAGCACCTAGCAATGTGGCAACTATCATATAACATAGAGCACGACATAAGATAGGTGTCATAATATTATAGTCTAGGTCATGGATATCTAATAACCTAATTCCCTATAACCATGGCTCTGATACCAATCTGTCACACCCCCACCGACGGCGGAATACGTCGGGACGGGACATGTAGACTGTTCAAAAGCTCATGATCAAACTAAATTGCATAAATTTATTGAATTGATTTAAAAGTACAAACACACATTTTTCAATTAAACAAAGGCTAACAATAAATACAATTTCTTTATCACTACGTCCATAAGCTCCTATGTGATAAACTCGTATTTCAACCATTTTCACCTAAAACATGTTTAAAATGAGAGGGGTCAACTATAAATAGTTGGTGGGCATACATAGGATTAGAAATCTCAAGTAGTTTTCAAGTGTTGTATACAAAACATATGACACGTGGTAAATAAGGCATTTTATGTAGAATCTATAGTTAAACTAGGTGCACAATCAAACCTTGTGACTGAAGGGCATAACACTCAATGTTATCCTGATGTAGGGCATAACACTTAATGTTATCCTAATGTAATGCTGGTAACAATCACCCTACCTGGGTGGGTTTGTCAGACACAATAGATCTATCAATGTTACCGTTGGATTGTACAGAGTTAATGATTGCACAAGTGTGTCATGTATATGTAGTTCAACTCATAGCATTCAAGCACAAATTACACAAATAGTAATAATATAGAATTTTATATTGTAATTGCAATTAGTTTTCAAGGCAAATCATGTTTAACCCCAAAATGTACAAAAATGAAAAAGAGGCTATCTAACTCACTTGTATTGGTTGTGTAGATAACACGAGTAATAGGTAGCACAAATGATTTGCAAATCACAAAGTTAACCTAGAGTGAATTATATGGATTTGGATTAATAATATGCACCAAGTCTAAGAAAAAGTCTAAAGCTCAACGGGTTTTGAGTGTAAGGATTTGTACAAAAAGAGTTTTTGTTATTTCATGTAAAGGATGTATGTATATTTGTGCTTGGATTTGAATAAGAACTTAATGTAAAAATAAGTTCAAAGTATATAAGAATTTAAATGAAAGAAACTCTTAATTAACTTAAGGTTTAAATAAAATAAATTAAATGAATAAATAAATTCTTTTTATTTATTTATTTAGAATATTGAGTCTTTAAAAAAAGTAATGTGAAATTATATTTATTTAAATATAATTTAAACCCTAGTGGTTTATTAATGTAACAAGATAATTGATTTAAATAAATTCCTTCTTATTTATTTAGTAAAATGTGTCTCTAAAAAGAGGAACATATGACATCTGAATATATATAGGTATTAATATACGTTTAACAAAAATTAGAATTTATTTTAAATAAATTTTAAATCCAAAATATATAATCAGATGAAAATGATTTATACTATTATTTTATGAAATTATTTAGACATGTATAAAACTTTATCAAAGTTTTATAAAATAGGTATTTTGTTTTGTAATCTAAAAAAATAAACTTTTAAATTGTTTTTATATTAAAAAATGAGTTTTTTAAACCATTTAAATTGTAAAAAGAAAAATAAAAATTGTTTTATGTTTAAAATTACAAATTATCATTTTAGATATTACTAGAGATTAAGGGTTTTATAAAATAATTTTTTTATATAATTAAATTATTGTTTAAAACTGTTTAAAAAAAACGGCCCACCCGGTTCGAACCCGGGTGGCTGCTGTGTGAGACCAAAGCCCTAATCGCTGGACCAAGGGACGTATCCCTGAAACATATCCGATTCGATTTAGTATTAACGTAAACAAAACAGGAGGTCGGGTTTGGTTTAAGGCACGTGCAAAAAGGGCCTGGGTTTTGGGTTTTGAACCCACGCCATCTGGTCTGATGTTGCAACGCTTTAGCCGGTTGAACCAGATGATTTCACTGGTTAAACATGGAACCCGTTAACTTAAATGCGATGAAAGAATCAATCGAAATCCCCTTCTTTAAAATCATATGAATAGGTTTATGAAACTAACAGTAATCGAATTCGATATAATCGATTCCTGTAAATTGATAAGGGCTTTCGTTGTATGATCAAAAACGAATCAAACAAGATTAACCTCACCTGATTTGATTGGGTATCGAAGGCCGATGGCTAAAAGATCAGAGTTGGTGTTCTTGAGGCTTGATCGTACTCCAGAGGTGAAATGCAGGTCGATTGAGGGTTGGGAGAGTTTGTACTAGTCTGTGCGAGGGTGTGGGAGTGGATTAATTTGATTGATTTCATCTTAAAGGCCTGATTCGATTCATACTCGCATGCGACAGTTGTCACACCCCCAAATTTATTTACTTAATAAATAAATACATGTTGCAACGATTGGTTTATTACACGATAGCGGAAGCTGTAATAGTGATTTCTAAGACTTGATTACATATATAGTTATTGAAATTAAGTATTACAATGATCTAAGTTCTTCTAGATCAAGGATACACTTGAGACTTGATATTCTATGTCTTTCCAGCTAATAGGAATTGATCCAACATAGCTAGTGTATTCCAACCGCACCATTGCTAAGGGTTACCTGAGAAACATACTTAGAAGTGTCAACACAAAGGTTGGTGAGTTCACAGAGTTTGTTATTTTAGTACAGTTAGTTTCCCCCGAAAACGTATACATGACTTAACCGTCATAAAAATAAGTAGTTTTTCTTTGAAAACATATACATGACTTAACCGTCATAAAGGTAAGTAGTTTTCCCCGAAAGCATATACCTGACTTAGTCTTCATAAAATAAGTAGTTTTTCACCGAAAACATATACACGACTTATCCGTCATAAAAATAAGTAGTTTTTATCTGAAAACATAAACATGACTTTACCGTCATAAAATAAGTAGTTTTCCTTTGAAAACATCTGCATGACTATACCGTCAAAAAATAAGTAATTTTCCTTTGAAAACAAATACATGACTTTACCGTCATAAAATAAGTAGTTTTCAACGAAAACAAGCCCATGACTTTACCGTCATGAAATAAGTACAAATAATTTCAAACCCATATGATAAACAAAACAAGTGTTATTGTTCCATTCGTAAGCTATCTAGTCTTACAAATACCTATGTCCATACATGAAACCGTAACCAAACCCTGACAAATGAATGCCCTTCCCTCGCTAAACCACGAGAATAAGACAATATGCGATCATTTGGCCATGTGGACCCCCAGTTAGCGTGCCTAACCATGACTGGAGGCGTCACCCCCAATAGTACTATCCAAAGAATCCCATGCTAAGTCCATAGCTAATGGTTAATCTGGGGACTTTAAGCGCTATATTGTTCACCATGTATGACATAGTGTTAGTGTCTTGTTTCCTTGTTATCATATAAAAATGTTTGCAATGTTTTCCCAATTGTATAAAACAACAATGTTTCCAAATGTATTAAACAATAATATAATACATAATATGTAAGTATGTTTCTCCCCCGCAGTGTAGAAGCATATTTTTGTAACTATAGATAAAATTCTATGTATCGGTGTACGTGGATAGTACGAAGGAGGGTGTTCGTGAGTACTTAGCCTGCACACCATATTGGTCCAGTGTACTTAGTAAGTACGCAAGGCTTTTGCCCCGCGTACTTGTCAAGTACGCAAGACCAATGCCCTGCGTACTTACTAAGTACGCAGGCAATGTTCCATCCCTTATAAATAGAAGACTTGTCTTCATTTGTAGTTGGAACTCTGAAACTAGGTTGAGAGGTGTCTGGGCGGGATGAGCTCTCCCGCCCCTGGACCGTGAGCTTAGATGAGAGATGTGTGCTCCTTCGATATGTTGTCTGTAATACGGGATGATTTCTATGTTATGGAATACGTATAATTTGATAATGTTATCTGTTGTCTTTTCTTTTTCTCTATCTTTTCTTCACGGTTACCACACAAATCACATAATATATCCTTGTACTTTCGTTGCGCGACGAGGCTCTTGGGACCTACAAGTGGTATCAGAGCCTCGGTGTTCGTTGATTTGTGTTCCAGTTTCGGGTTTTTGAGCAGATCTGAGTTATAAAAAATTTGCTACTTTTTCTATCTAAAATCCTTAAATCCGAGTTTGTTATCACTTCATTTGGTGTTTGGAAGGCTAAGGGTTTGTTAGATGATGTTTTCTAAGATTTTGAAAGCATCAATTTCTAAGATCCAACACTTTTCGAGCATTCTACTCAAGATCCGTCAAGAACATTGATGTACTAAATAAGTACGTAGAATCACCTTTTCTTCGAAGTTACTAAGTACGCATGGGTTAGTCCTGCATACTTATTAAGTACGCATGAGAAGTGACCTGCATACTTAGCTAAGTACGCAAGAGCATTTCTCTGCGCATTTAACAAGTACGCATGGGTACTTGGCTTTGCATATTTACTAAATACGCATGAACACCCTACATGTGCGTATTTACTAAGTACGCATGAACTACCATCTGGGATTAAAAAAAATGTGGGCAACGAGTATCCGGGATGCTTATTTAATAGGGAATGAATGCTGAATTAATGGGAGCAATTGGGTCATCGGCTAAAGGTCTTGTTCTATTTGTGAAGATGTCGCTGCTTTGGGTCTTTTGAAAAAAGAATCATCTAGTTTAGGTATTCAAACATGAATATGTGGGCTACGAGTATCCGGGATACTTCTTTAATAGGGGATGAATACTGGAACAACTTGAACCCAAGGATTTGCTCTTTTGGATATTTGCAAATGAATAAAAGAATAAAATCCTAGAGTTGACTAGTTTTGGTTATTGAGGATTCAAGTAAGGTGGTAATGAAGCTGTTATAGTTTACAGAGAAATGAGGGGGATAAAATGTACCAAGTATTCAAGACACATTAAAGAGGTGGTGGGTAAGTTGTAGTTACTTCCTATATATAAATCTCTTTAATGTGACATGGATCTCAACTATGATTTCTCGTGTAAACTATATTTTTCATGCTCATTGGTCAAGCTTGTGTTCAAGATTTGATGTGATTTAGTTATGATTGGATTTCTCATTTGGGATCTGGGCGGAATGCCTGATAGACAACCTAATTATGGAATTTCACCGCGGTGAATGTATACAGATTAGGAAGTGTGAACCAGGAATGAATATCTAATTGAAGAATGTTGGACTTTAGATATAAGATGATCACTGCTGAGCATGATTTTGTGTTAAATTCTATCATGTGTTTTCAAGATGAAGCTGGATATCAGTTGGATTACTAGTTGAAGATGGAATATTTATCATTTGCCGATGGGATAGGAAACATTCCCTTGTTTCTGATCTAGTCAGATGGAGCTTAAATTGAAAGGGGAAATTGGAAATGAACATATTCGAGAATTTGGTTAACTCATGAAGATACATGATAGAGTTGGACACATATGCTTGAAGATTTAAGTGTATCTTACTGGAATTCCTATGGGAGCTGATTAGTTTGATACAGGTTATTGGAAACTCAAACTCTCTATCATATGTGTTGGGTATAGAATTAAGACTGATGTTGTCAATCGAAACTACAGTATCGAAACTAGGTAGTTTCGATACCTAACTTGTAGGTCCTTAGCAGACCTGTAATCACACAGATCTGCGGAGAAATCTTCAAACAGTCCGGATCGAGAGGCCGAATCTCTGGATCCGGTATCACTCTCGAATCAGAAAGGGTAGAGACGGGTGTGGGAATCACATACACGAACATAAATATATAAAAGTGAAAAAGAACAGATAATTGAAAGCATAAAACATATGATTCTTTGATTGAAAATAAAATCTCATCATACACTAACAATTAGTCTCACCCCAGGGTGAGCTCCCCCTGGGGTGGTGATTCCCTCTACAGAAACACTCTCACTCCTAAGACATATTCTGCTATATATATGAAGCCAAGCATATGTGCCTTGTTTTCCAAGCTACCGCCAAATGGGCCTGAAAAACTGGTATTGAACTACCTAGTTTCGATCGAACAAATGTTCAACCGAAACTAGTAGTTTTGATACTGTTGATTTGATTGACAGCATCAGTCTTAATTTTATACCCAACAATATGGCAGCTGATTTGGAGGAATTCTAAGTCAGGGTAGAGCAAGTTACTACTGAGAGGATGAACTACAATGAAGTGTGTTGGGTTAGTTGGTTCCTATTAAAGCACTTGGTTTGGTCTACGATGAAAGCTACAGTTAAGAGGGAGCCGGGTTTGTCATCACTCGGCAACTGAAGACTGAAGTTTGAAGATTTGAAGATCTCAAGTGGAATGCCAGAAGATCAAGTCTCGCCAGAAGACACTTGATGTCATTAGTTTAGAGGGAGTCTGTTAGTACATTCTTTGTAAACTGATATATATCAGTGTTAGTGATAGATAGAATTTGATGCTATAGTTAAGAGGGAGTCTGTAGAAGCATGTTTTTGTAATTATAGATAAAATTCTATGTATCAGTGTACGTGGCTAGTACGAAGGAGGGTGTTCCTAAGTACTTAGCCTGTACATCATATTGGTCCCGTGTACTTAGTAAGTACGCAAGGCTTTTGCCCTGCGTACTTGTCAAGTACGCAAGACCAATGCCCTGCGAACTTACTAAGTACGCAGGCAATGTTCCATCCCCTATAAATAGAAGACTTGTCTTCATTTGTAGGTGGAACTCTGGAACTAGGTTGAGAGGTGTCCGGGCGGGATGAGCTCTCCCGCCCCTGGACTGTGAGCTTAGATTAGAGATGTGTGCTTCTTCGGTATGTTGTTTGTAATACGGGATTATTTCTATGTTATAGATTACGTATCGTTTGATTCCGTTATCTTTTGTCTTTGCTTTTTCTCTATCTGTTCTTCACGGTTCCCACACAAATCACAGAACAGATCCGTGTATTTCCGCTGCGTGACGAGGCTCCCGGGACCTACACGCAGTTTACAAAACATTAAAAAAGCGAAAAGGGGACCTTGAACTCACCTGATGAGCAAACAATGAAGCAACGCAAAATAAGTAGCAACTAGCAAAGTCCGTGAGCATGTGAGCTGACCTAACCGTGCGCTATGGTAAAACAAGACACTTTAAGGTCTAAACAATGTTTCTAATGTGTAAGTTGATCATGTATACGATTCACCCAATTAGACTCGACATTAATACTAGTTTATGTTTCCGACAGTTTTGACATGACGACCGTTAGCGACGAGTTGTGACAATAAGATATATTTATATATACTTATATAAATAAGTTATGTATCTCAAGACGTGTCTTTACGTTTACGCAACCACCTCATGTTTGGGGTTGAAAATAAATATGTAGTATGGAAGGTAAAGCTTTTACATCAAAATAGTCTTTAGTAATGTATTCGGGTTTTTAAGTCAACTTGTGTCGTGTTAGTTATATTATTGAACCCAATAATGTGTGGGATTTTTACCACACTCAACTAAGTGTTTTGAGTCTATAGAAATGTATGGATCATAATTTATAAATGTTGGAAACTAGTAGTCCATAGAAATTAATTAGGTTTAGATTTGTATAACTTTAGAGTTTTCGGTCAAAAACTTTAAGTTTTCGGTCGGAAAGTGTTTTTGAGTTTTCGGTCGAAAACACTTTTCGATCAGAAGAATTCGATTGAAACTCTTTGGTATAAATAGTCTTGTCTTATTTATTTTCAATCTATCAGAGAGTGTTGTTGTGTGTTTTTGTTGTTACTTTATGAATACATTGTTGGATTAATGAAGATGATCATCATGATTGTATGCGTCTTGTGTGATTGATTCTATCCTTCTTGTTCATCTTCGATTTGATCATATCGGTGTTACTTGGATTTCTGGATTGATTCCGCGAATTCAGAGAGTGATTGAAGACATTATCCTTGAATATCAGCACATCAAAGGGAATCGCAAGTGGTATGAGAGCTGTTGGTTAAGAGATCTTGGTATTCAAGAATAATTTTAGTCAAAATTGATCGAATTGAAGTAATTTGGGTGCCATTGTTGTTGATTTGAAGCTAATATTGATGGAGATGAAGTTTGCATCAAGTTTGAAGACTTGATTTTTTACTCAGATCATCAAAGAAAGTTTTTGGTCAATTCAAGTTTTCTTCTGTTGAATTGCCCGAAAATTTTGTTTGAAGAAGCCGAATTCAGTTTTCGACCAAAAAGCCTATATTTTTGATCGAAAAGTAGTGCCAAAAGTCGGATAAATTTCATCTGTATTCGAAATATTCAGACTTTTTGACCGAAAAGTATTGTCCGAATTTTCGACCGAAAAGTTCTAAGTTAGAAATTTTTCTGATTTCGACCAAGCTTCAAATTACAAGTACAGAATGGCTGGAAAGGTATACGATACTGAGAGGGTTATTGGGAAATCACCACCGATGCTGAAATCAATATCAGAATTTTCAAATTGGAAAATAATGATGAAGGCGTACTTCAAGTTTACTGAACACACACTTTGGGAATCAATTGTGAAGGGTCCTTATATTCCCAAGACTGCAAATGCAGATGGGTTAGTCCCGGTTGCAGATCCTGATCTCTATTCAGAGGAAGATAAGAAGTTAATCGAGAGGGATAACAGAGCATTGGGTTATATTATTCTAGCACTTCCGACTGAGTTGTATTTGAATTTTGAGCAACATGAAACAGCTCAGGGTTTGTGGAATGCTTTATGCTTAAGATTTGAAGGAAATGCAGCTCTACAGGAAAGCAGAACCGATCTTCTACTGAAGCAATATAACATGTTTAGTTATAAGAAGGATTGATCAATAGATTAAGAAAAATGGAAGTGAAATTTGAAGAGTATGATCTAGGGAAGAAGCTGTAAGACTCATTGCCAGATTGCTCGAGCATACCTTGTATGCTAATCAAGAACACAACTCCATATCTGAAGAGTAAAACCCTTGATGATATTATTTGTCTGCTCGAGTCTTATGAATTGGATGCAAAGAAGAGAGAACTGAACAATATAAACAAAACAATTCAGGTTCAACAAATGCAGCACTATTCTCTGGAAGTAGTGAAGGGAGTATTGGAAAAAAATCTGAGAAAAGCAAAGGTCGTTGTGAACACTCCTCTGGCGAGAAAGTCAAGTCATCTGGACAAATCCCTGAAGATCAGATTGCTCTGTTCGGAGCTTTCATGAGCAGCTATGATGCATTGATGACAAGAAAGTTACAACATGTCGTACATGATGTAGAGGATCTTGTACAAATCAATCTTGATGACTTGGAATATATGGACTTGCAATGGAAGATGGCCATGATAGCTGTAAGGGCTAAAAAGTATCTGCAGAAGGTTGGGAAGGACAAGCTTCAGTTTGGAAAAAAGGTTGGTTGTGACAAAGCAAAACTCCGGTGCTACAACTGTCAACAACTTGGTCACTTTGCTCGTGAGTGTACCACGGACAAGAAAAAGAAGGTTGAGGGAAGCGGAGTTAAGCAAGTAGAGATGATTGATGAGACTAACAAATCAAAGAAGGCTCAAACTGCACTCATGTCCAAACAGCTCAGCAATTCTGAATGGGAAGATGAGATCGAAGATGCTGAGGATGAACTAGATGAAGCCTTGATGGCTGAAATTGAAGATTCAATGAAACCAACTGAGATTGCCAGTGATTGTGCGCTCAAAACAGATTCTAAAGGAAAGGGCAAAGCTGTTGATTCTGACAAAACTTCATCTGAGAGTGAGGTAAATTCTGATAATGAATTTGACATATGTTGCTCATTGTGTGTAGAACGAATGCAGAATTATCATGCAGCAAACACATTTCTACTTGCTGAAAATGATAAACTAAAAAGAGTAAACAAAGAATTGAAACAAAATGAAGTAAATTTTACAAGGAAAATTAAAGCATTGTTGAAAGATAATGTAACATTTAAAGAATATTTGGATAAAAAGGACGTTTTAATCAAAGATCTTTCAGAAAAAACTTGTCAACTCTGAAACTGAGTTAATAAAGGAATGGTTAATAGTTGCAAAGTGGAAGATGCAACAAAATGTCTTTGATGAATGTGTGAGTAAACAGAGAACTGTTTACATCAAAGACGGGTTGGGTGACAACAAAGTTCCACATCCATATAGCTTTGTACCATTTCCTGAACTGCATGAATCAAATAAGTTGATGAATGCGAGTAACTTTAACTTTCATGATATGTATATAAGTACAGATATAAACTCAGGGTGTGTGGATGATGATAATGAACTTGATGGAGTGAAAAGTTTTTCAGCTTTCAATAAACAGTGCACTAGGGAGTTTATTAGGGACTGCAAACAGTACCTAGATGTTGATTGTAATCTAAATAAATTTGTTTCAGTTTCTAGTGTTAATGTTGATGTAAACAATGTTCAAGTTTCTAATTCTAATTCTGATGCTTCTTATGTTTCGGCATGTTCTACTAATGTTTGTGATGATTTTGATTGCGTGTCTGAAGTGTCATCAACATCCACTTTCTTTGATAAAGTGGTGCATACAGCTAGAGATTATGTCCCACTTCATAAAATCTCAAGTCTAGTTGGTGATGTGGTCTTAGATGAGTTTGGAAATCCTTTGATTCAAGAGTATGATTTGTCAAGTGAGAGACCAAAGAAAAATGATGTCATAGCACCAGAGAATCATATTCTTACCAGTGAGACAGAGGGCAATAAAGTTGTCAAAGTTAAAGTGAGTGTACCAACAACTGTCCAAAGAAAGTCTTGGTGTGTCAAAGGCAAATCCATTGATGTCAAAGACCAGTTCACTGATCTGTTCAAATCAAAGGATAATTAAGAAAGAAAGTTTGTGGCCTAAAGAGTGAAGTAGGCGAGTGTTCAAAGTCAAAGCCTAAAAGCTACAATTACTTTGTGTGTGGTCAAGTTGGTCACTTTGCGAGAAATTACAAACACAACTCTAGTAAGTCAAGGTTCACAAAGAACAAAGAGAAAGTTAAGAGCAAAGTTACTCAACATTTTAAGAGAGCGTCTGAGAACGACAGTGTGTCAGAGTCTGGAGTGACACAACGATACAGTCGTGATTACTTGCTTTCTAGAAATTGTCATGCTTTATATTCAAATGTTTGTCGTGATTATGTGCTACCAAATTTTGAGGATACACGTGTCCCAAAAAGTTCACAATATGTGAAGAAACTTAACGAACCAATCTATTTTGCTAAAGAAAAAATGACTAAAAAGTATGAGAAAAATGTTGGTTATGTTTGGAAAGTTAAAAATGAACAGTCTTCACATATGGTTGGAACAAAGAAGAATGTAAACTTGAAAGAATAAGTCGTTGTGACTAAGATTGTAAAAGGTCAAAGTCAGCATGGGTCAAAGATGATCTGGGTACCTGTTTCTCATTAAATTTGTCTTGAATGTGCAGAGTTTAACCGGGAGGACTATTTTCGAGCTTTTGATGGTGGTTTTGTTGTGTTTGCTGGAGATAAAAAGGGAGGAAAAATTACTGGTCAAGGAACAGTGTCGAATGATCTCATAACATTATAGAAAGTTAGTTTTGTGTCTCAATTGGAATTCTTCTTACAAAGTGTTTCTCAAGTTTGTGATAAAGACATACCAGTCCATTTTACTGCAAAGGAGTGCTTGTTCTTAAAGCAAGGACTGGTTATTCCAGAAGAAATGATTCTGATGCGTGCTCCAAGGAAGTTCAACACATATGTGGTTGACATGAATGATCATACTACACCAGTAAATGTCTCATGCTTGTTATCAAAAGCGACTGGTTCATAATCTTATTTGTGGCATCGAAGAATGGGTCATGTGAATTTGAAGAACATGAATAACTTGGTACATAAAGATTTGGTGCGAGGATTGCTAAAGAAAGAGTTTATAATTGAAGAAAATTGCATGTCATGCGCAAAGGGAAAACAGCACAAGAAGTCTCATCCAAGAAAAACCATAACAACTTTTACTAGACCTTTATTTCTCATACATATGGATTTGTTCGGTCCAGTTTGAATTAAAAGCATTGCGAAAAAGTCATATTGTCTTGTTATCACAGATGACTTTTCAATATTTTCATGGGTGTTTTTCCTTGCAACAAAGGATGAGACACCTGAAACAATCATTGAGTTTGTCAAAAGAATAGAAAACATCTATGATAGCAAAGTTTTAATCATTCGCAGTGACAATGGAACAAAATTTAAAAATAAACTAATAAATTCGTTTTATGCAGAAAAAGGAATAACACGTCGGTATAGTGCTGCAAGAACACCACAACAGAATGGAGTGGCTGAAAGGAAGAATATAACTTTAATAGAAGCTGCTCGAACAATGCTTGTCGATTCAAAGTTGCCTATTATTTTCTAGGCTGAAGCAGTAAACACGGCATGCTATGTTTTGAATAGAGTTCTTATGGTGAAGCAACTTAGAAAGACTTCCTATGAACTATTCTATAAACGAAAGTCGTACATCAAGTTCTTCAGAGCATTTGGTTGTTCTTGTACACTGTTAAATACACAAGATTTGTTGCCAAAATTCGTAGTTGTTGGTGATGAATGCTATTTCTTGGGTTATTCTTCATATCAGAAAGCTTATAGAGTGTACAACAAGAGAACCAAAATTGTTCAAGAATTTTACTATGTGGAATGGCAAGAACTAAATGCTCCTCCAGCTCAAAATGGACCTGACTGGTTCTTTGATGCTGAAGTAATCTTCAAGACCTTTGATCAACAACTTCAAATGGATTCTAATGAAGCAAGTACTTCGGGTACTGTAACTGATCCTTTTTCAAGTAGTGATCTATTTGTTGGAAAGTTTTGGTTGGACCACAGAACGTGAAGATTCAAAATGAGATGTTTGAAAATGTTACTACATCAACTCAAACACAAGAAGATCTAGTTGATAATTCTGTCACTAATGTTGATTCTGAAGTACAAGAAGTTCCAAGTACTGATGATGAACCAGCAGTTAATGAAGTTCAATCGGATCCTGTAAATGATCAAACTGAGGATGTAATTCAAACAAGTTCTTTAAGTGTTGAAGATTCAAATGATCAAGTACATGAGTTGAATGATTCATATATGCCAGAGTCTGTGGAAGTAGAACCTATTCCAAATCATCGAATTCATTCTGCTCATCCAGTTGAGAATATTATTGGATCTCTTGAGGATGGAGTTAAGACCAGAAGTCAAGCTGGAAATATTAATGTCTACTTGTACTCCTGCTTCTTATCTCAAGAGGAACCAAAGAATGTTACTATTGCGTTACAAGATCTAAGTTGGATTGAAGCTATGCAAGAAGAACTCCTTCAGTTTAAGAAGTTAAACGTGTGGCATCTTGTGGACTTACCTGAGGGAAAATATCCAATTGGAACGAAGTGGGTCTTCAGAAACAAAAAGGATGATCATGGGATTGTAGTTCGTAACAAAGCACGTCTGGTTGTACAAGGTTTTTATCAAGATGAAGGACTGGATTATGATGATGTCTTTGCTCCTGTTGCACGAATTGAAGCCATACGTATCTTTTTGGCTTATGCATCGCACAAGAAGTTTATTGTATATCAAATAGATGTAAAAACAGCTTTTCTGTATGGGGTGGTAAAGGAAGAGGTTTAAGTGAATCAACCACCGGGTTTTAAAGATCCAGCTAATCCATTTCAGGTGTATAAGCTTGGTAAAGCACTGTATGGGTTACATCAAGCGCCTCGTGCGTGGTATAAAACCTTGTCAACACATCTTACATCGATTGGCTTCGTTCGTGGAACAATTGACAAGACCTTATTCCTAAAGAAATGTGATGCTGATCTGTTAATTGTACAAGTTTATGTCGATGATATTATCTATGGGTCAACAAATGAAGCTCTTTACAAAGAATTTGAAGAAGTCATGAAATTAAAATTCGAAGTGAGCTTGATGGGAAAAATGCAGTTCTTTCTGGGTTACAAGTTGAAAAGTCTGAATCTGGGATTCTTATCCATCAGGCTAAATATGTGAAAGATATTCTAACAAAATTCAAAATGAATGATTGCAAATCAACTTCAACACCAATTGCTCCCCATGAACCTCTCACTGTGGATTTGTCTGGAGTTGAAGTTAATCAAAAGTTATATCGGTCAATGATTAGCTCATTGATGTATCTGCCCGCAAGGCGACCGGATATCATGTTTGTTGTTTACTCCTGTGCCAGATATCAGGTAGCTCCAAAATAATCTCATGAATCGGCTGTTAAACGAATATTTAGATATCTTAAAGGTCGAGTAAATTTAGGTTTATGGTACCCTTCTGATTCTGAATTTAATTTATTTGCTTACACTGACATCGATTATGGAGGTTGTAACTTGGACAGGAAGTCAACTTCGGGTGGATATCAATTTTTAGGGGAGAGACTGGTGTCTTGGAAGTGTAAGAAACAAACGAATGTATCCACATCAACTGCTGAAGCTGAGTATACTGTTGCCTCGAGCTGTTGTTCACAAGTTATATGGATTCAACATCAAATGCTAGATTTTGGAGTGAATTTCCTGGAAACTCCGATTTATTATGATAACGAGGCAGTGCTCGGAATAGTAAAAAATCCCATTCAGCATTCCAAAACAAAGCACATTGCGATCAGGTTACATTTTTGTCACACCCCCAAATTTATTTACTTAATGAATAAATAAATTAAGGTTGAAACGATCGGTAACATTACACAACAGCGGAAGCTAAAGTAAAGACTTCTGAATATTGAACACCATTACAACAACTATAATAAACTTGTACATTGTCCTAGAACCATGTATAGGTGAAAGCCATCTTGAGATTTGACGATCATACTCCTTCGGCTTCTAGGGTTTAATCCAAAAGGCTAACCTATTCCAACCGTGCCATGGCTATGAATTACCTGAAAAACATACTTAAAAATGTCAACACAAAGGTTGGTGAGTTCACAAGTTTGATTGTTGCAATGTAAAGTGATTTTCCTTGAAAACATTGATATTGTGTACATGGCCATGATACGAAACTGTTTTCCTTGAAAACATTGAAAATATGTACACGGTTTTAATGTAAGGTTGTTTTCCTCAAAAAGATGTGATGACTTCATAGTCATAAAATGAGTAGTTTTCCCAATGAAAACATGTGATAACGTCATAGTCATAAAATAAGTCGTTTTTCCTGAAAACATTGATACTGTGTACATGGCCATAATATGAAACTGTTTTCCTTGAAAACATTGATAAAAACATTTCCACGTAAATGAATGGCAAAACCATTGGTGTATAAGTGATTGGCAGATCCATCTGCACGAAAACGTTTCAATGAATATGATAAACAAAACAAGTAATGTTGACCCATTTGTAGACTAGCTAGGAATACAAATAATATGTACATACATGAGGCGTAACCAAACCATGACACAGGTGTTTTGCCCCTCGCTCATACCTTACGAGTAATGTTTGAACACTATGCGGTCATTTGGCCAGAGGGACCCATGGTTAGCGCGACTAACCATGACCGGGGTGTCAATCCCAATAGTACTATCCATAGAATCCCAGGCTAACCTATAGCTAATGGTTATAAATATGATGGTCAGGGGACTTCCAGCGCTCTATATGTGTTAACTCATGCAAACATAAAGGTCGGGTCTTGTTTTCTTGCTACCATATGAAAATGTTTGTAAGTACGTTTTATGTTTTCCCGAATGTATCAGGCAATGACGTTCCCAACTGTATTAAACAATGATGTCTCATGTTTTCAAACTTGTAAGCAAGTATGTTTTCCCCCCGGTGTTTCTAAAACGTTTAAAAGTTAAAAGGGAGCTGTGAAACTCACCTGATAAGCTTTCAATGTGTAAATGCTAGCAAGGCCGATGTGTATGCAAGATTGTCCTTACCATGACCTAACAGTTATGATTGCCTTAAGACCTTATAATATGATGTCAACATACAAGTTGAACATATATAAGATCCACCCAAAATGTTAGACTCGGTGATACATGTGTTACGTTTTGAAAGTGTGACCCGACGAACCGTTGGTGACTTGTCTTTGAAGTTCATGATGCGTACTCGTATTTATTCACAACTATATACATTATTTTTGTTATAAAAATAAATACTTATCTATAATTTGTCGTATATAGATCGTGTTAGGGTTTTGGTAGTCATTCACTTCAAACTACAATATTAAAGTAACCCTAGTCTATAGATATTTTCCAGATTTTTAAGATGTCCGTGTGTCTCCCTTTTGATTAACCAAATGAACTAGTTTAGTCATGAAATTTTATACCAAGATACCTACATGTATTAGGGTTTCAGAGATGTATTAATCAATAATTTATGACATGTTTAAGTATTTTTAAATATTTATTTGGACAGAAGAGGGCAGCAGTGTTTGGTTCTGAAGTGTCTTGGGGATTCCTTTTAATTGACTGACCTAGACCCATTTTTATGACTCAAGACCCTACAAACTTTGCTTTATACTTCAAATTCTAACTTTATAAAGTGGAATCAACTTATTTGGATTTTTTATGACCAAGTTATGACCCTTAAAAGTGACATAAATATTCTGCCGAAAAACACACCCTTCATACCTTTTCTCGTAGGACCATTTTGGGGCATCAAAACTCAACGAAATTTTATGAAACCACTTGGGTTGGACTCCTGACTCCTTGTACTTGATTTTAGACCTAAGACTCGTCCTTTTTGGTTAGTTTTTGGTTGAGATATGGCCCTCCAAAGTCGGACCTAAGAATCTGCCAGCTTACTGTTTTGGTTCTAAGTTACTCAACATCATCAACTATTAAAATTTTGTACTTGTTTGACTCTTGTTTACCAACTCGTTGATTTTTATGATATGTGTGACATGTTCTAAAATTCCCAAGTCAGATTTGTCCAAGGATTTACTTTATTCCATAGGTGTTATGTCCATACATCCATATATGTCCAGGATTAAATTTTTAGGGTTTCTTTACTTGTAGATCTAACTTTTTACAAAAGATTATCACCAACAAGCTTTCTTTAGGCCAACTTTTATTATGAAAACGTGTGTGTACCAAGTTTTAGTTCTTGTTTAAAAGCTCTAGTATGTTTATAAAGCATGAACATGAATTTTTAGAGAAACCTTTTGTTAAAAAGGTGTAAATCATGTTTTTACTAGTTTTTAAATAGTTTTCTTTTGGGTGAAGTTTTATACAACCAAAATACTTGTTTATGAAAGTTAGAATGAAAAATATGGAGATGTGTAGGAGGCTTACAACATGCGAGCAAGGAGAAGGAGTTAAGAAGGTAGTTCCAAGCTTGAATCCTTTCAAATCTCCGTGAAGAACACTTACATCTTTGAACTTTCTTGAGTTTTGGATGAAGATTTGAAGCTAGATTTGAATTGTGTGTGTGGGGTGTGTGTGAGTTGGGTGAGCCATCCAAAGAGAGAGAGATGTGGGAGAAATGAATCTTGAAAGTTGAGTGATAGAATGAAGGATGTGATGGGCTTCGATGACTTATAAGAAAAAAAGCATGGAGTTGTAGTGTAAAAGTCAAGGTAGGAAGAAAATAAGGTGTGAGGGGGCCCCACATGTGAAATCTCGGCTAAAATGTGGTAAAGGGGAGTGGGTTGGGTGGTTAGGTAGCTTAGTGGTTTAAGAGTATAGGTTATCCGGTCATTAACGCGTTAAATGTCGATTACGGTTCGGAATGATAAATTAACTTGGTTTAGGGTTTCTTAATTACTTTTAAGGGTAATTAACTAGTTTTTTTTTTTTGAAAACTACATCTACTTATATGTTGTATAAGTCTTAGACTTGATTAATTTCTTGTATGGACGTTTAAAGATGATGGTATACGGTAAAACCTTCGAATTTTGTCGTTACGGCTCATTACGTGTTTTATGTGTTTTAAATCCTTAAATTTGGTTGTATAAACATATGGTTTATGTATTATGGGTTCTTTGACATTATTATGGATATTTAGGTTAATCACCAACGCTCGTATTAGTTGGGTTAGGCGTATACGTGACTCGATAATTCCTAAAATTATCAAAGTATGAATTGAACTAACGTATGACCTTTGCTAGACTTAATGACCTAATTCATGAAATTAAGTCAAATCAAGAAACATGAATTATATAAATTGAGTCTCTAATGGGCTTGAGTCCTTATTGGGCCTCAAATGGGCTTGGATTTCTATTGGGTGTAGTTGGATTTAGCCCAACAACTAGGTTTTATATTCTGGAATTTTGCATTTGTCACACATTTCATTCGTGACTATTTTGAGAATGGGCTGATTAAAGTGGTCCATGTCGATACCCTAGAGCAAAAAGTCAATATTTTTACAAAAATTTTTTCAACTGGTCGGTTTAACTTTTTGGTTGAGATGTTGGGGATGATTTCTTTTTAAAAATAAAAAAAATATCCATTTTTGAACTGAAAGACCTTAAAAATCTGTTCTTCAAAAAGATTTTCTTTTAGTGTTAAAATTGTGTTGTGTATGCTTTATATGGGTGTTAGTTTACTACATGCTTGTGTCAGATATGTTTGTTCTCATAAGTGATATAAATAGTCAATAAAGTTACATCATAATTTTAGGGGGAGAATAAAAGAAAAAGAAAAATAAAAACTTAATATGTTGTGTATATTTGATCTGTGAGAAAAACTGCAAAATAATAGTAAGTGTGTCTGATTTACGTATAAATAGGAAATGATAGTATAAGTGTGTGTTGAGCTTATGCATGAATTGGATATGATGGTGACATCGGTTACAATGTTTGATATGCTGGTAGGCTCTGCATATGTAAATTAGGCGATATTTGTGTGATTAACTAAACTGCAATCTTAGTGTTATCCTTATCGAATATCGGTACTTTCATTCTTCGAATGCTAAGTGAATCCATTCATACCATGAGACCATGATCTTGATTGGTTTTTAGCACAATTCGTTTACTCTATTGACTATACCCGTCAAATATACGATTTAGAGTTAAACATCTTTATACAGCTGATGGTTCTGGTGAAAATCTCGGATGGAAACCAGAAAGTCAGTCTTTTTCGCCCTTTGAATCATTCATGATTTCAATTGACATATCCAATATTCTATGGATATCAGCATACCCGAACCAAATCTGATTCCAAAAGTTCATCACTACATGTTATATCTCATATGAATCAAATTGATTCAGTGTTCGTTCCATCAGAAACCAAGATATAAGAATCAAAAAGATTCTCATCAAATCCATTTGGATTATTTTTTTATGCTAAAAACGCTACCCTCATGCTGGTGATTGGATTATGTTTTGGTGAAACTTTGTGTTGCGTATTAGTTTAATCTATCTCAATGTTTGGATACACTTTGTATTGATAAATCTTACCTTAAATGTCACACGGTATCTGCTGAAATATGATGTTTGAGTTTAAGCTGAAAAATATACCGGCAATCAAGGTTGAACTGTTTAGATCCTAATTTGATATGCAGTGTAGTTAAGACATTATACATTTATGATCCTATGTCAGTTCACTTCATCAAAAGAAAATGAAAAAAAAAGTGTTGAAATATGTGTGAGAAAAAGTTAAAAGAAAATATTAGGAATAAATGAATAACTATGTGTTTTGTTAAGTGTTTATCTGTTTTCTGTGTTTGAAGAAGAATAATAAATCATTTTTGATAGAAATTAGTGTGCAAGTGTGTATTCTTATCTAGTTATGATTGTGATTGTGAAAATTATTAAAAATTCGAACATGTCTTAATGATGCCAAAATGGACTTAAATAATATATATATATATATATATATAACAAAATAAAATAAAGTTGGTTTGAAAGTTTTCAAAATTCAATAAGTTTGGAGTTTTCGGTCGAAATTTCTTGACCGAAAATGTATCATCTGAAAAAGTTTTCGATCGAAAAGTTACAATCGAAGTTTTCGGTCAGATTTGAAAAATCTATATATTCAAAAATTGTCTATTGAAAATCTTTTTCCCACTATTGTTTTCTCTCAGTTGTGCCGGTTCAAGATTTATCGTGTTTTACAAGTGTTGAGATTTCGTGCGAAAAAGTGTTTGATTGTGACGTCATTGTGTTCATTAGTTGATTTCTATCATCCAGGTATGTTCTCGTGATTCGTAGAGGTTGATAGGTTAGATCCAAAGCCTTAGTTTTAGTATGAATGTTTGAATTTTTGAATTGCCCGAAAACTAGGTTGAATGGATCGAAAAGTCTAATGAATGATCCGAAAAGTGTTTCGGATGGAAATGGAGTCAATTCTGATTTGTCCAAAATGTGTTTTCGACCGAAAAATGTTTTCGATCAAAAAGTCAGTGCTTGAAACTTTTTTGGAAAATTAGAGTTTTCGATTGAAAAGTCATGATTGGTTATTGGTAGTAATAGGAAAAGTTTTTGATCAAAAATTTGAAAGTTGATAAAATTCCAAGTTTTTGATAAAAAAGGTTAACTCAGAGTTTTCGATCGAAAAGTTGTTATACTGATAAAGAGTTTTCGGTCGAAAAGTTCAAAATTTGATTTAAATCTCTAGTCATGTGTTTAAAAGTTTTCGATCGAAATGTTGAGTGTTAATAGAGTTTTCGATCGAAAAGTTCAATGATGTGGGATTTCATCTTATCTGATAAAAGGGGTTTTGAAAGTTTTCGATCGAAAAAGTTGTATATATAAGGGAGTTTTCGATCGAAATGTCAAAAGTTAAGAATTTTTTTTAGAAATTTTCTAACTTTTTGTTTTTTTTTTTCCTTTACAGATATGAACAGGTTAAAGTTTGAACCTAAGCACAATATCTATGCTTGTTTAACTACAAATACAAAGAAGGCACGTGGATATGAAGAGATTGTTAGATTTTTAGCAAACTTAAGAATTAATATAGCTATATATACACAAGTACGTGTGTTTGAAAAACACGTGAGGGAGTTTTGGGATAATGTAGAATACAAGCATGTGAATAAAGAGATATGGATTGAGAGTTCTGTTGGAGGAAACAAGATTAAAGTTACTGAACAGGTTATAAGAGAAGTATTAAACTTTAGAGATGCAGCAGACTTTCCTTACAAAATAATTCACATCACAATATCTGGAATCATTATGACCATGGGGTATGAAGGAACTTTCTTAAGAAGGCAAGTCACAAAGACCATGTTTGGGAAACAGTGGAGATATCTGGTTCATGTTCTAATTCATTGCTTGAGTCCAAGAACGTCTGCTTTTGATCAGATTGGTGAAGTTTTTAGCAGGGCGTTAGTTTGTTTGGCGAGTCATAGAAGATTTAACTTTTCAAGAATGATCTTTGAAGCAATGATCAGCAATTTTGTGGGACCAAGACAGAATTACATGTTTTTGATGTATCTAAGTTTTGTACAGATGATCATCAATACACTTCTGCCTAATCTAGAAAATGATGGTGTTGAACTGCCTTAGAGACAATGCAAGAAGTAATCTTCAACGGTATGAATAATGTCAGAAAGACAAGCAAGTTTAGTGGAACTGTAACACCTTTATTTCCAAATATGCTTGAAAAGAATCCTGATCCAGATTTCAATCTTGAAGATGAAATAGATGACTTAATGGCTGAAGACATAGAAGATGGAGTTGATAGTGATATTGATGAAAATGATCAAGGTAATAATGATGACCAGGGAAATGATGACGATCAAGGTCATGATGGTGGTCAAAGAAATGTGTTACCAGAAATTCAGCAAGAAGTTCAAGTTGAAGAACCGAGGGTTGATACACATATGGGTGAGTATGAAGCACATGACCTGATTTTTGAAGATAACAGAGTTCCTGAGGTGAATGAAAAGCTTATAGAACCGTTGTTGAGTCACACAGAAGAATTCATAGCTGAAACTGAAGATATTTTAAGTGTAAATACTAAAGTGTTGGAAGTTCATGATGAACAGTTAACAACAACAGCAAAAACCTTATCAAAGAAGAGGAAAGAGCCTGAAAAGTCAAAGACCATACCTTCTAGACCTCCTCCGTCTAAGGGTATCGTGTTTACAGATCCAGAACAAAGAAAGAAGAAGAAAACAACAACCACTGCACTTGATAAAGGCAAAGGCAAGGCAAAAGAAGTTCCAGAGAAGCAAAAGTCTAAGAAATCAAAGAATTATGGTTTGGTTGACAAAGAGCTTTTGAATTATGCTACAAGGGAAACTGCAGATGTAGTTAGTCAACTTAAAACTCAAATCTCCAATCTACAAAGCAGAGAAGCTGCAAATACAAGAGAGATAAGAGAATTGAAAACTGAAAGCAACAAACAGAAGGGTTTACTTGTAAAGCAAAAGCAACAGCAACAAATTGATCAACTTCAAAGGATTGTTCAAGATTTTATAGCTCAAATTGGTGCTCCAATCGTCACTAATCAAGAAGAGAATATTGAAGATGTACATAGTCTGGCAGCCACTGAACCACTTCCTTCTACAAGTGGACAAGTTCAAACTCCAGTCTTTGAAGCAAATATGTATGAAGACAACACTTTATTTGATGTTGATATGCTTCTTAATGACGAAGGTGAACGTTTGGAAAAACTGATGAAAATCAAGAAGAAACAGAGAAGGAAGAAGAAGAAGAAGATAACGAAGAAGTGGTGATTACTGGTGAAAGGAAAGATGATAATGATTCTTCAGTTGATGATAACAACAGTGGTGGTGCTGGAGGTGTTGGTGGAAATGACAGAATGACTAAAGATACTAAACAAGATAATCAGACCAACAATAAATATAAGAAATATGAATATGAATAACAGCAAACCTATGTAGAAGAAGATGGCTCGGTAATTGGGAAGATGGATAAACTGGTTGATGAACGAGAACCATTTACAGTTCGTGAAGATGTTGAACCACAAGTTGAAAAGTAAAAAGCTACAAAGATAGACAAGAGCTCTTGGTGGACAGTGACTGAAAAGCCATCCATTGTTGAAAGGCTTACACAACAATCAAGAGTCCAAAACAAGCATTGACTGGAGAAATTCTGGCTTGGATGTATGATGATAATAAGAAGATGTATGTGGTTAAAAGAGGAGAAGGAAATATCCAATATTTTTATCGGAGCTCAAAGATGAAATCTTTGCCATATTGGGATATTAGAGAGTTGAGTCACTTGAAGATGATCAATCCTTCAAACAATACGTTTGCTGCTAATTTTGAAGAGTACTTGAAGAAAGAATGTAGTAAAAACAAGTTTGAGAATTTTAAGCCACAAGTACCTGAATGCCGACAGTTGAAGAGAAAAGACAAGAATGATAAAAGAAGATTCAGGTATATAGTGAAGCCAGCAGATACAGTTTCTACTGTATACTTCCTAGCAAGAAAAGAAACATTTATCAAAAGCTTCAAAAAATGGACGTATGAGAGTAAAACTCATGAAGCTGTGATCGTGCAAGAAAAATCACTGAAGTTCAGAGTCTTTGATCCAGTTGAATTGTTTAGTTTATCGGATGAAGATCTGAAGATTTAGTACAAGAATCCTATCAGGTGTGATATGAGCACGAAGATTAAAGCTGAGGCAAAGTTGTATATGAGAGTCGTAGCTCGATGTTTGTGAAGAAGACATGAAGCTGAAGTGATCAAGAAGAGACTTGCTGCTCTGGATGCTAAGAAGCTAAATGTTAAAGCCAAGACCAAGCCTGCAAAAGACAACACGTGAGGAATTGATGTTCTATGGACTAGGGGGAGATTGTTGGAACCTAGTAGTCCATAGAAATCAATTAGGTTTAGATTTGTATAACTTTAGAGTTTTCGGTCGAAAACTTTAAGTTTTCGGTCGGAAAGTGTTTTCGGTTGAAAACACTTTTCGATCAGAAGAATTCGATCGAAACTCTTTGGTATAAATAGTCTTGTCTTTTTGTATTTTCAAGTAACTATTCTCATTTGTATTGCTTTGATTTCAAATCTATCAGAGAGTATTGTTGTGTGTTTTTGTTGTTACTTTCTGAATACATTGTTGGATTAATGAAGATGATCATCATGATTGTATGCATCTTGTGTGATTGATTCTATCCTTCCTGTTCATCTTCGATTTGATCATTTCGGTGTGACTTGGATCTCTGGATTGATTCCGCCAATTCAGAGAGTGATTGAAGACATTATCCTTGAATATCAACATATCAAAGGGAATCACAATAAAGGGGTTTAAGGGTTTCAAACAAAAATCATTAACACAAATAAGTTAACAGCTTCGGTTTTGTCGGATAGGTCTCGTGAATCTTGACGGTTGGAGGGTCAAAATATTGGTTTCTTCATAAGAGGCCATATGGGTTTTATTACCAACACAAAATTCTAGTTTTAGCAAAAAGAATCAAATCATTTGGACTATTTTTGAGCGAGTTATGACCTATACAAGTTAACCTTATAAATCTGTCCAAACCTTTTAGCTTTGACCCGTTTTCTTGTATTAACCTTTTGGGGTATCAAAAGTCCACCAAAAATCACTAAATCACTTGGGATGGATAGAGGACTCTTTAGAATTAGTTTTAGACTTAAGAAACGTCCATTTTGGTTTAGTTTTGACTAGGATACGACCCTCCAAAATGGCATGGAAATTCTGCCAGCACTTTTTTTTTGTTTTGAATGGTGACTTTTCTTTTGAAATAAACATTACTTGGGTGAACTTACACACAAAACAACTAGTGTACTTAATAAAATCAAAACTTAGAATATAAACACTCACTTAAAGCAAGCAAGAAGAAGGATGTAATTGTATAGGAAGCTTGAACTCTGGAAAACACCCTTGAAACACCTTGAAACTTCAAAACTCTAGCTAAACCTCTAGAGGTGTTTGTTTTGATTTCAAAATGGCAAAGTGTGTGGGTGTGCATGAATGTGTCGATATATATAGAGAGAAAGAAAGGAGTTGGAGTGTTGGAGTTTCCTTAGTCATCACAAGGTAAGGGTGAAAGATGGAATGTGACCTTAGCTTTATTCTTACTTGAAGGAGCATGGTTTCAATATGACACAAGGCGTGGATGATGAGATTGGTGGTGATGTGTGGGTGGTTGGTTTTGCAAGTGGGTGGCCCCCACTAAGCCATTCTTTGTCGAGAGGTGCACAAAAAGGGGGGTTGGGACTTGCTAAAACCATTGTTGTAACATAAGTGTTGGTTAGATAGATTTTTAGGTGGTTTTGACCCTGTAGGTGATTTCGTGATCTAATACCTGGTGTACAATTTTTAACGGTCAATTACTTTATATATTTTTGTGTTGTTTGACTAGTCTCAATAGTTACTAGTTAAGCCCGACTTAGTTATTATTTTAACTATAATATATATGTATAAACATAAAAATATATTAAGATCGTGTCGTACACATTTTTATGTCACTTTTTAAAAGTTTAGTCATCAATATTTATGTTTTTATATTAAAACGTGTCTCTAGACTTTACTGGAATAAAATTCTTATTAATCACCAATGACCGTACATTACGGGTTATAAATGTTTTTGACCTAGTAATTCTTAAAATTACTAAAATATGACATGTGTTCCTTTGCTAAACTCCTGACAATACCATATCAAAAATAATATTCCTAACAAATATAAAATACGAACGTGCCATTATGAATATGGATAATTGCCTGAAATACTAGGTGTCACAATGAGTATGCATTTAAAAGGTGTGTAGGCATGGTTTAAAACTCATGTGTTTTTTTTTGTTATAAAAAATGTTTGCAAATATATATAAATATATATATATATATATATATATATAGGGGTGAGTTCACTAGAAAACTTTTTTTCATAAGAAAACCAAAAAAATCCTGCTGCATATGTTTATACACCCAAAAACCTAACCCACTCTCAAAAACCTAAACCCCCTCACCCCACCCTACCCAAAAACTTAAACCCACCCCACCACCCCCCAAAAACCTAAACCCCCCACCCCACCCTTCCAAAAACCTAAACTAAACCAAAAAGCCTAAACCCCCCACCCTACCCCCACCCAAAAACCTAACCCCCCACCCCACCCCTACCCAAAAACCTAACCCCACCCACCTACCCCCTCACCCACCCCCAAAAACCTAAACCCCTCAGAAACCTAAACCCCCCCACCCCATCTCACCCATCCAAAAACCTAACCTAAAAGTTAAACTAAACCTAAAAGCTAAACCTACTACTTTTTGAGTTTTTTTTAAAGAGAACGACGTGGGAAACAAGGTCTCCGAAGCAGTTTTTTTAATTTTTGATTTATTTTTTTAGTTATAATTTTTTATTATTTTTTTTACCTTAAATAAGTAGTTTTTTGGTTTTCTCATAAACATTGAGTTTTCTTATGATCTTTCCCCTATATATATATAGGGGAAGGTTCCACTAAGAATTGAATTTTCGTTAAAAAACGCTAAGAAGTGGGTCAAACGAATTCTGATTGAGCTTATTCCAGCGGCGTTGGAACCGTATCATCGAACTCTAATCCGGACCTAAAAACCTAAACCCCCTCCACCAGCACCCCTAAAAACCTAAACCCCCCATCACCCCAAAATCCTAAAACCACCACCTCCACCCCCAAAAACCTAAAACCCCCTATCCCCACCCCCTAAAACCTAAACCCACCCCCACCCCACCCCAAAAAAACCTAAATCCCACACCCCCACCCCCTAAAAAACTTAAACCATAAAATCTAAACCCTAAAAGCTAAACCCTAATGCTAAACCGTATGGCAAAAACCCTAAAATTCAAACATAAAATCTAGACCTTAAAAGCTAAACCCTAAAAGCTAAGATTGTAGAGTCCGACGAGACGGTTCCAACGCCGCTGAAATGAGCTCAATCGGAGTTCGTTTGATATCGTTTCTAAGCGTTTTGGTCATTTGTTAGATTTCTTAGCGAAAACATACTTCTTATTTGATCCTCCCCCTTATATATATATATATATATATACATATATATATACATAAATATTTGTACATGTGTTATATATATAATAAGGAAATAATATGTAAATGTAAGGTTCGAAAATTTGAATTGATGTATGTTAAGATAATATTTACTGTAACATATTAAGTTTGAACAAGTATGGGATTGAAATGAAAATGTCATTTTTGTAAAAATATAATAATAGTAGAAAAATCATGGATGTTACAGCCATGGTGACTGATCTAAAGGTTTTTGACAAATTCGGGATACATAAGTCCGCCGTGCTGTACTCCTAAACAAAATTTTGATACTCCTAAAATCAGTTTACATACCCAGGCTAGTTATGCTTAATTAGTTATTATTTAGGTGCTCAAAATACCATGAGTAAGGGAAGGTTTACCTGATAAGTTGTGGAGTCCATTAAAGTTCATTAAGAATTCACATAATTCACAATCAAATAATTACAGGTTTCTAAGATATGAGTGTGGGACCCATTGAGTCATAAAGAATTTTTCCAAAACATGATAATCAAATCACAGTGAAAGACTTAGGTTTGACACTAAAGCATGAGTTTAAAAGGATTTGAATAGTAGCAATCTACTTGACATGTTTGAGTAAATCCGTGCTGAAAAATGTTTCTTGGTCTGCCTATAAAACGATATGATCCCATTGCAAACTTCCTAAAGGCTCCTTGTCAATAGTTTGTATATATATGTTTCTGTTTTTTGTTTATCTTATATTATTTTTAGTTTTTAATTTAAGTCATCAAATGATCAAGTTCAATTTTTTTAAATCAATGCATCTAAGGGATTAACTAAGCTTGGATACATGTGTTTATTGTGGCCCACCAAGCTTCACGGTGGGCCCTCAATATTGCAAATCGAATTGGATAATAGGATACTTAAGCCCTCACTTAGGGTTTAGTGGTTTCAAAGAAAATCTATCTCTCTCTCTCTCGGTGATAAAATCTTCATCTTCTTCTCTGAAATACATCTTGCTTTGACTCGTTGACAAGATTTGTTACATGTATAAGGTACTATTCACACCCATTAAAACTAAATTGCTGAGTTAAGACATTAGACTCTCAATTTTGGCCAAAAACCTTCAAGCAAAGGAACCCATGTTCTTGTTCCAATGATTTATAGGTGAAAATTGAAATTGAAGGGATGTTGAGGGTCGAAACTAATAGGAGACCGTGTGGATATTGTTATTGATCCACAAATCGGAGTTAAAGTTGATTAATTTGGAAGTTGGAACTGTATCAATGCCAGCAAGAGGTTCATGGTTTCATCCAAATTTACCGTGAACCTATTGAGTTTCCCGTATACGGTTGGTCTTCCTGTGAACCTCAAAGAAAATCGTAAACCCATAACATGGCAGTAAACCACAATGTGATCGTAAACCTTTGGGAAACCGAAAACCCTCCTGCTTCTCGAATACCCTTGGGATACCGTAAACCTTTTGGAACCCTTGTTTCCCGAGAACCCTTGTGAAATTAATTATTCACATTATCACCATAAGCTGGAATTATAATTTCTCTAGAATGGTCTTTGAAGAATTCAAGAGTAATCTAAAGGGAGAAAAGAAGGGCATCCTTATGAGGTTTCCTAGATTTCTGCAAATTATCATCAACAAGAACCATGCCGACCTAGTTCCTACTGTTGAAACCCTGGATCTAAAGGCAATGGGGCCAATGATCTTCAAGTATATGAATGTTAATAAACAGGGAAAGAGATTGAGTATATTAAGGGTGGCGTCCCCTTGAAAAGTTCAGTAGATTTGCTGAGTTGGAAGCATAAATTCAAGATGAACCGATTGTACAACATCAAGTCGAGGTTGTTGATGTAACATCCATGATTTCCCGGCATTTTTGTAACACTTGCAAACATTTTTGGCATTTTGTACAATATATATATATACCTGAATTATTGGACAATTTTATACAATCGTGTTCAAACGAGTCACAAATTTATTATTTATTATTTAATGCGTTAAGAACATATTCATTTTATAAATTGTTTTGTTAAATAGTTTAGTTAATTAAATGATTTATTAAATTTTGTTATTTAAAGTATTGAAATTTAATAAAATAATTTTATGAAAATTTATTAAACTTATTTGAGTTAATAAAATTATTAAAGATTTAAAATAATTTTATAAATAATTATTTGATTTAAAATCAAATTAATACAAAAGATTTAATTTAAAATTAAATGGTTTACTTAAATTATAGTGTAGGGTGGTTTTTAAACTAAACAAAACTGTAGGGTTAATATTGTAAACAATCGAGGGTGTTAATTAAATCAAAGTTAAAACCCCGGGGACCAAAAGTGTTAAACCAGGATTCCCTGAAATCCCGCCGTTTCCCTTCCCCGTGATTTCCGACGATCTCATCCCCACTTCCGGCCAACATTTCCCCCGGTAATCGCGCGATCTCAACAACTAAACTTCTCACCATTAAATCCGTTTCCTAATTGCAAGCATTATTCCCCAATCTATTTTCGGTTACACCATAAGGTTGGTAAATCCCCAACTTGGTCTCATAATTCCGGTCACAAGAAAACAACCCGCAAACTCATCCGAGAATCCCTATCGCGAGCTCTCCCTGCTTCGAGTGCGATCGTTTGGTTCCTGCGAGATCAATCAAGAGTATTCGATGCCTTAAAACCATTGCCACGTCGCCACTGCCATTACCGGTTCCCGCTACGTTCGTTTCGTCCATCGTTTTTCATCAAGGTAACACTCGAAACCCATATTAACGCTTCATTATACCATGTTGTTCCGTTCCGAGACCCATATCAGTGATCAAAAATTGATGTAATGAGGTTCGAATGAACGGCCAGCGATTCTAGGGTTTCAGTTGGGAAGATGACAAACCAGCTTGTTTGGCTAAATGCTATCGGAAACAACTGAAACCAACATTCGGGCAGTAGCCCACTGGTTAATCGAGTGCGAGGGTTAATCGGAGGTCCAGGGTTCGAACCCGAGGACAAGCCGGTTTTGGTCTTATTTTCCTTCTTTTTGAGCTGGGCGAAAACTAAGAACCAAACCCGATCAGGTCCGACCCGGACCCGACCCGGCCTTGACCCACGTATGTTTGGGCCGGACAGATTCAGTTTTGGGCCGAACAGTGTGTGGGCCAAGGTATTTCCAGTGGGCCAACCAGTTTAGAAGTTAACCAGACCAACAGATTAATACACAAGCCCAGTAACATTTGAATAAACCCAGCCACTGTTTTTTTTTTTATAAGATTAAGCCCACCAGAATTATTTTATAAAAATAAATACATATATATTATATAAACATTATACATATACAAATGAGTACAAATGCATCTTATCAAAACAAAAATAAATAACTTTTATAGAATATAAATGCAATTACATTTTTGACAAAAATAACAAAATTACAATCTATAAAATAGCATTTTACGAATACAAACACCTATGTTTTTGCAAAAGTAATAAAATAACATTTTTGTAAAATTGATTTGTAACACGTTTGTATCGTCCTTGTAAAATATTCATTTATTTAAAAACGAGTGATAATCTATTCGAACAATCGTATCAACGATTATTTTTACAAAAATGTACAAATGTTACATTTACTTATTTATTTACAAAATTCATTGGTCATAAATAAAAGGATACATATTCACTATATTTTACATATATTTATTTAATTATTTATTAAGTTAACTATTTATTTAATTTTAAATAAATAAACACATTAATATTTATTTTTGACATAAATATTATGTTTTCAAAATACACAAAACGATATTTAAGAATCATACTATTATTTTATCTTATTCATCCATAACATTATTTTATTTTATTAAGTAAAATAAAATAAACACACATACAATGAAAACATATTACAAACATTAGACTCGTATACATACATGTACAAATCATTGATGTACATTTCATACACTTAGGTTACAACTGTGGTTAAATACACTGTGCAAATTATCACCGGCTTGTGTGTCTAGAAAGCTACACTTTATCAGGTGAGTTTTACATAGCCCCTTTTCTCTATTTTTACATTTTGGGGTGAAACATGATCACAACTTACAATGATTTACATAAACTACACAATACAAATCCACTTTATAATTTGTGTGCAATTTGAGCTTTATGTTTGAGTGCTAGGTGTGTTAACTACTTATTTGCAATTACATGTACAATCATTAACTAATCAAGCCGACGGTTAACAATGATAGATCTATTGAGTCTGACAAACCCACCCAGATTGAGGTGATTGTTACCGACAACACAATTTTTGCATGTTAGTTACAAAGGTTTGATTGTACTACCTGGTTACACAATAGTAACTCCCCATAAATGCCTTGTTAATCATGACTTGTATGGATTTGTTTACACATAACGCTTTGATGCTATTTAGAGTCAAAACCAATGTATGCTCACCAACTTTTTAGTTGACCTCGTTTTCATCATGTTTCAGGTACAAAAGTTTGAGTCGATCAAGTCGCTACACTTAGGTTGTGGACTTAGTTAATTGAATCAGATAAATTTGTTATGTATTTCACGAATTCTTTTGTTGTATGAATTTGGTGCTATAAATGAAATGTAACGTTTTAATATATTTATCTTTAGTCAACCATGTGCTCATGAACAGTCTACATGTCCCGCCCCGACGTTTCCGCCCTCGGTTGGGGTGTGACAGATTGGTATCAGAGCCATGGTTATAGGGAATTAGGTTATTAGACACAATGACCTAGACTATAACCTTAGGACACCCTTTATGTGTTACATGCTACTTGTTTATGTGCTATATGATTATATATGTGTTAAGTAGATTATTATTTGTTTCCCTCATAAGTTTACACATGATGTCTACAATACTTATACATATGATACACGTACAAAGTCTTAAACCTATGATACATACTTTATACAAACACATGATAAACAAAACATATGCAAACGTTTACACTACAACATCACATCCTTATCCTAAGTTTCCTATTCTTTCATTCCCTTTCCATGCTATCCACAACATCGTTATGTGACACATTATGCTCATAGACTTACAAGTCTATTTTATTCTCGATATTCCTGTCAATGTTTGAATTCATTAAAAAAATTAGTAAAGGACATGTGCAATCCGGAAGGGTGACACCTGTACTTTAGGTTTTCTGTCTAAGGAAAAGCACTTCATATAAATGCAATTAAGGATCCCGAGGTGAGTGTTACCTATAGGCTAAAGCATATCTCCTTGAAAATTTTAAGAATTTAATCAACATTGATAAGTCATAGTATTCAATTAATTATTTTAATAAAAAAGATACAATCCGTACGTGAATAAAATTTGATATGTGACATATATATCTATGTCAATTTTATCTAAAGTTTTATATCTCTCATCCTTCTTGTGTTGTCTTACTGTAGCATGCCCCCTCATCATGCCAACAATACCGACAATAGCAATATCAATAATCTTGCTACACCTCTCTTCCTTAAGACCCTAAGTCAAGTAACCCATGTTTAATGACTTAAATATTTTTGATAACTTTAGCCATAGACATCCCTTAGTATTTGGTAAACTTAATCTAGGGGACATTATAGCAAGATAGGAGGAACTAGGTGATCATGCAAAACAAATTACTATTACGGGTGCACACGTAATAACGGTTTGTAGTGTATGCGAATCCAGGCAAATACTATTGTGCAAGTAATGACTATTATTAGCATGGACTCTATGGTATTCTACTTCTTTGTGAACGGATCCTATGGTTTCCTACCCCTATTCTGTTATGACATAAACTCTTGAACAATTTATGTGCACAGTTTTAGGTTACATTTACCCCTTTAATCAGAGTCTACCTACATTATCACGTGACATGATGAGTATCATCTCGTGTCCTTACATACATTATTGTGAACAGTCTACCGACTGTGTCATGACAATAAGCAACATATTGAACAGTAGAAACATTCAAGTGATTTTCAAACATGATAAACCCGACCGAGAGGTTAGAAACATTTATCAACGCACGGAACTATTACTGATGGTATGGAAACATCCGTCATTTCGTTCTTATACAAATTACAATCAATCGAAACACTCATGAAAACATACTTTGAGCCATAAGGACTCCGTTTGTTAATCAAACTCTTGTAGACAATATTTAAATTCTTTTGCCTTGGAAACAAACTTCTATAACATTACACATGATCACTCCTTGGTTTAGCGTGAACTTAAGCCTTTGCTTACGATAACACGAACTAAACCAGAAAACACATTCATGCCATGATAGTGGGTGGACATTTCATCACTATTAACTCTATCATACACGATTATACACTTGTGCTTAACTACCACACTTTCACAATCAACCTCATGCCAATGCAATTGGGAAACTTCGACATCGTCATGGGCATTGATTGGTTATCCAATCACCATGCTAAAGTCATTTGTTTTGAAAAATGCATTCTGATTCCTTTTCCCAAGGATCCATCCGAGTTTCCACCCGTAAGCTCCATGTCATCTCACATATTTCGAGATGTAAGAGCTTGCAAGTCAACCCCAAGAACTCACGACTTAATACTTTAAGCGTCCGAGTCATTCACCGTAGAATGCACTTGTCCTATTCGTAAAGAAGAAGGAGGGCACATTCCGCATGTGTAATGACCATTGGGACCTTAACAAGCTTTCAATCAGCGATCTCTTTGACTAATGACAAGTTTTGACTTGTTTTCAAAGATTGATCTCCGATCTAATTATCACCAACTTTGTATACTTAACGTAAACACTTCAAAATATGTCTCTCGTACAAGGTACGATCATTACAGGCTATTAGTTACACCTTTTAGGATGACTGATGCACCGTGGTTTTTTCATAGACCTCATGAACCGTGTATGCGAACCATACTCGGTCGAATTCGTGATTGTTTCCATTGATGACACCCAAATCTTTGTATCCTCTCTTACTTGCCAGATGGGTCATTTCCTTGGTAGGTTACCCACCCGGTTTAGGGGATTTATCATGGGAAGCAACCCTACAACATTCCATTCAGCTATTCATATTTCTAAAGACCTGGTCCGAACTGGTAGACACACTCATAAGGATGAGTTCTATGGAGCCACTTGTAAATACTTTAACGTTATCGGGCTGTATGCATTCCATTATTGAAATGTTATGTTTCTAAAAGTTATTGAATTAAAAATAGTCTAAACCCTAGTATTTACGCACGGGGTATTCCCGGGGTGTTAAATGAGTGGTGGGTTAGCCGCTGGTACACCCTATACATAAACTCATTTAACATAACGTAAATGAACCAGGCATAAGTGTGAGGGTGAGGACCTGTTTTTGAAAGGATCAAGTGAAATGTTTTTGGTTTTGTCAAAATGATATTTGAAAACGTGAACACCGTGGGGTGAATTTTTAGAAAGAAAATCCCGTGTCACATTGTAATTGACGTCGGTGCCGATAAAAGTGGTTTCTAACAAGCCTGCACCCATGCTTAGTATGAACACTAGTAAACTTAAACCTCCTTATGCTGTTGAATTAGCTCATGGCAAATTGACTCGGTTTAACACTATCATTCGTGACTGCACTCTGATTCTCAATAGTCATTCTTTTACAATTTACCTCATTCCTATGGTCCTTGGGAGATCAAGTCTGATGAGATTCTCTATTTCGTGAGTCAGTTATGGATTCCTGACTCTCAACCTCTTCTTTAGCATCCTAAACTTCCATTTTGGAATGGGAAGCAAAGTTTCATAGGCCTCATAGTCAAGCACGCAGACTAAACCAGCTCATTTTCTTCCTATTTCATCCACGAGGAATATATGATGGAGAAGTTTCCAAATATTTTATCAACGAGAGTGTCACTTGTCACGGTATCCCTTTGAACATAATCCCCGATCGAGATGCTCGACTCACTTCTCGATTTTGGCAACCTCTTCAAACTGCACTTGGAAATCGATTGAATTTAAGAAAGATTTACCGTCCTCAAACTAATTGTCAAACCGAGCTTATCCAAGAATCTATCGATAAGATATTCCTCATCCGCGACAACATTCGAGTGGCGAGAAGTCGGCAAAAGATCTATGCCGACAAACGATGAAAACCTTTAGAATTCCAAGCCGGTGATAGGGTTCTTCTGAAGGTACCTCCTTGGAAAGGCGTTATATGGTTTGGGAAGAAAGGGAAACTTGCACCTCGCTACGTAGGTCCATTTAAGATATTTGAAAGAGTAAGGAAAATGGCTTACAAACTCGAACTACCTCAAGAGCTCAGCAACGTTCATCCGTCTTTCCACGTATCCACTTTGAAAAAGTGTTTAGCTGGTGAGGATCTCTATATTCCTCTCGTCGAAGTGCGCATCGACGAAACGATGCACTTTATTGAGAAACCCGTGGAGACTATGGGTCGTGAAGTCAAGCAACTCAAGCGTAACCGCATTCTATTAGTCAAAGCTCGTTGGGAGTCTAAACGGGGACCCGAGTTTGCTTGCGAACGCGAAGAACAAATGAAGACTAAGTACCCTCATCTAGCCCACAGTTCATTAGCCTCCACCAGTTGAATTTCGGGACGAAATTCTCTCAACTTGGGGATACTGTAACATCCATTATTTCCCGGCATTTTTGTAACACTTGCAAACATTTTTGGCATTTTGTACAACATATATATATACATGAATTATTGGACAATTTTATACAATCGTGTTCAAACGAGTCACAAATTTATTATTTATTATTTAATACGTTAAGAACATATTCATTTGATAAATTGTTTTGTTAAATAGTTTAGTTAATTAAATGATTTATTAAATTTTGTTATTTAAATTGTTGAAATTTAATAAAATAATTTTATGAAAATTTATTACACTTATTTGAGTTAATAAAATTATTAAATTTGATTTAAAATCAAATTAATACAAAATATTTAATTTAAAATTAAATGGTTTACTTAAATTATAGTGTATGGTGGTTTTTAAACTAAACAAAACTGTAGGGTTAATATTTTAAACAATCGAGGGTGTTAATTAAATCAAAGTTAAAACCCCGGGGACCAAAAGTGTTAAACCAGGATTCCCTGAAATCCCGCCGTTTCCCTTCCCCGTGATTTCCGACGATCACATCCCCACTTTCGGCCAACATTTCCGCCGGTAATCGCGCGATCTCAACAACTAAACTTCTCACCATTAAATCCGTTTCCTAATTGCGAGCATTATTCCCCAATCTATTTTCGGTTACACCATAAGGTTGGTAAATCCCCAACTTGGTCTCATAATTCCGGTCACAAGAAAACAACCCGCAAACTCATCCGAGAATCCCTATCGCGAGCTCTCCCTTCTTCGAGTGCGATCGTTTTGTTCCTGCGAGATCAATCAAGGGTATTCGATGCCTTAAAATCATTGCCACGCCGCCACTGCCATTACCGGTTCCCGCTGCGTTCGTTTCGTCCATCGTTTTTCATCAAGGTAACACTCGAAACCCATATTAACGCTTCATTATACCATGTTGTTCCGTTCCGAGACCCATATCAGTGATCAAAAATTGATGTAATGAGGTTCGATTGAACGGCCAACAATTCTAGGGTTTTAGTTGGGAAGATGACAAACCAGCTTGTTTGGCTAAATGCTATCAGAAACAACTGAAACCAACATCCGGGCAGTAGCCCACTGGTTAATCGAGTGCGCGGGTTAATCGGAGGTCGGGGCTCGAACCCGAGGACAAGCCGGTTTTGGTCTTATTTTCCTTCTTTTTGAGCTGGGCGAAAACTAAGAACCAAACCCGATCAGGTCCGACCCGGACCCGACCCGGCCTTGACCCACGTATGTTTGGGCCAGACAGATTAAGTTTTGGGCCGAACAGTGTGTGGGCCAGGGTATTTCCAGTGGGCCAACCAGTTTAGAAGTTAACCAGTCCAACAGATTTATACACAAGCCCAGTAACATTTGAATAAACCCAGCCACTGGTTTTTTTTTGTTTTATAAGATTAAGCCCACCAGAATTATTTTATAAAAATAAATACATATATATTATATAAACATTATACATATACAAATGAGTACAAATGCATCTTATCAAAACAAAAATAAATAACTTTTATAGAATATAAATGCAATTACATTTTTGACAAAAATAACAAAATTACAATCTATAAAATAGCATTTTACGAATACGAACACCTATGTTTTTGCAAAAGAAATAAAATAACATTTTTATAAAATTGATTTGTAACACGTTTGTATCGTCCTTGTAAAATATTCGTTTATTTAAAAACGAGTGATAATCTATTCGAACAATCGTATCAACGATTATTTTTACAAAAATGTACAAATGTTACATTTACTTATTTATTTACAAAATTCATTGGTCATAAATAAAAGGATACATATTCATTATATTTTACATATATTTATTTAATTATTTATTAAGTTAAATATTTATTTAATTTTAAATAAATAAACACATTAATATTTATTTTTGACATAAATATTATGTTTTCAAAATACACAAAACGATATTTAAGAATCATATTATTATTTTATCTTATTCATCCATAACATTATTTTATTTTATTAAGTAAAATAAAATAAACACACATACAATGAAAACATATTACAAACATTAGACTCGTATACATACATGTACAAATCATTGATGTACATTTCATACACTTAGGTTACAACTGTGGTTAAATACACTGTGCAAATTATCACCGGCTTGTGTGTCTAGAAAGCTACACTTTGTCAGGTGAGTTTTACATAGCCCATTTTCTCTGTTTTTATATTTTGGGGTGAAACATGATCACAACTTACAATGATTTACATAAACTACACAATACAAATCCACTTTACAATTTGTGTGCAATTTGAGCTTTATGTTTGAGTGCTAGGTGTGTTAACTACTTATTTGCAATTACATGTACAATCATTAGCTAATCAAGCCGACGGTTAACAATGATAGATCTATTGAGTCTGACAAACCCACCCAGATTGGGGTGATTGTTACCGACAACACAATTTTTGCATGTTAGTTACAAAGGTTTGATTGTACTACCTGGTTACACAATAGTAACTCTCCATAAATGCCTTGTTAATCATGACTTGTATGGATTTGTTTACACATAACGCCTTAATGCTATTTAGAGTCAAAACCTATGTATGCTCACCAACTTTTTAGTTGACCTCGTTTTCATCATGTTTCAGGTACAAAAGTTTGAGTCGATCAAGTCGCTACACTTAGGTTGTGGACTTAGTTAATTGAATCACATAAATTTGTTATGTATTTCATGAATTCTTGTATTGTATGAATTTGGTGCTATAAATGAAATGTAACGTTTTAATATATTCAACTTTAGTCAACCATGTGCTCATGAACAGTCTACATGTCCCGCCCCAACGTTTCCGCCCTCGGTTGGGGTGTGACAGTTGATGACCATGATATTCAACAACTACATCAACCTCAACACCAATAAGAACCACAACAAGAACATCCGGTGTTACTAGAGTCAGAAGCTATTGAAGTCTTATCTTCTTTTGACAGTGAAGGTACACCATAGAGACCGCTAGTACCAATCAACCAGTACATACAAGAAATGGAAAGTAAAAGAAGAAGAGTCGAGATTCCTCCTCTCACCTCTTCATCTAACCCAGAAGAAACTGATTCAGACTACAACCCCCGATCAATATCTTCCTTCAAGACCTCGAAGATGAAAAGATCCTACACCTCGAAGATGAAAAGATCCGAGGATTGTAAGAATACCACCAGCACCCACACCAGCACCTACTCCTACACCACAGCAACCCCAGTCACCACCACCCACTTCATCTATTCCCCCAATCATCATCTCAGGTGAGCCTCAACACCTCTGCCTTTAACACTGATCAATTTCTTGTGTCACCTGCCGAAGCATATCGTGCTGAGAAGGACAATGGCAAGAGTCCTATAGATATTCCCCCCTCCTTCTCCTGTACATCCTCATATACTACAGGAAAGAGTATTTGAACCGGAACAACAAGTGGAAGCACAGAACGTGCGAATCATGTCTTTGCAAGCGAATCAGGGTTATTTAACTGCCCTGCTTTTTTTACTTGAAGATAGAGAAACTAAAGATGAAAGTAAGAAAGGTAATAATGACAATGATGATAATGATAATGGGGATGGAGATGCAGGAGGAAGTGCAAAGGATGATAATGTAGAAAACGATCAAGAGGATGACATTTACAATTTCGCTTTTGAAGGGAATCTTGAAGGAAATATGGATGATGTCTTTCGTGATGAAAATCCTCAACCTAAAGACAAAGGCTGCTCTCCTAATATTGCATCAACTTTGGAGATGTTTGATAGTTCTTATGCCTCTGAGCTTGAGAGATTACACCAAGACATTGATGATATGGCTAATTTGGCGAATTCTACTGCTGAAGTCAATGAATCATCTAATCTAAAAGTAAACCCTATTAAGGAACGTCCTTCATGGTTGTTGCCTCCTGGTCCTCCAACAGAAACTTATGTCACTGATAACATTGAAGGCTATTATTTTAAAAAGGGTGACAAGTTGGGGATTGCTTCTTGGCAGTTTGATAAAGAGAAGAATATGTTGTGGTGAAAAGGAAAATTGGTCGATTGGAATACTATAAGAATGCTAATGAATTTAACTCCTGGACTAAGCTTGATCTCCGTGAGTTAAATGAAGCATATTTCATGAACAAAGGAAATGACAAAAGGTCCGACATGTTCTACAAGTTCTTGAATGAACAATGTCTCACCAACTTCGTTGGTATGAAGACCGTCGAGTCAAAATTGAAGAAAGCTAAGGGTGTTAAAGACCCATACACTGGCAGAAGTTGGTACAATGTCGTATGGCCAGCAACAAAGACCACGAAGCAGATGCTTGTTCATAAGAAGGTACCTTTAAATTCACGAAAAGACTTTCAGTTTTGGGCATATGATCCGGTCTCTACTAAGTTGTGATCGTGACTCGAACAACAAATTCAGAATAATAGATCCTTTCGATCAATCAAATTTTGGTGAAGCTGACATCATTGTGTTGGGTAGAATTCAGATCAGAAGTGAGCCACTTTTTGAAGAGCAAGCTAAAGTTTATACCGGATTTGTTGCTGATATTATTAGAAAGAAGATTTAAGCAGGTAGCGGAAATTATTCTGAAGACATCAACTTCTGAAGACTATTTGATAGCTTAATCTTAGGGGGAGATTGTAGGACCCTGATAAATTTAAGGATTAAGAATCAAGTTAGTAAGGTATGAGCCGTGAACATGAGGTTCACGACAAAGGTGTATTGGGCCGGCCAAGGGGGCCGAGAACATGTATGTATGGGCTTAGTCTAGGTTATCTAAGTATAAATATATGTTTAGCTTAACCAAGTAGGGTTAACGGCTTTGTGTAACTTTTCGGTGTAATTGCCTTTGTTATAATACAAGTGTGTTTATATTGAATCCTTCTCTTGAATCACCACACCAACTAGATTCCACCTACTTTGTGTGAGACTTTGATATCTTGTTCATGCGTTTGTGTATTTGAAGATCCATCGGTGTGTTTTGGGACTTATAACTAATCTCTGGTAGGTGACCAGGTGCTCTGTTTTGCGTGCCGGTTAATGATTCACGTAGGGGCTACCGACCTTTGTTCGTTGAACCATTGTGGATATCTGAAGTATGATCGTCCATCATTTTCTACTAGATCAATGATATTTAATTAAAGTTGTTAGTTACGTGTTCTTCATCTCTTGTTTCTAAAGTTTTTGTAACTGGATCACTGGAACAGTTTTCCTATATTGATTTGATTAAGACTTTCGTTAAGTTTGGGCTTTGATACAATTCTTAAAAACTAAAACTATAAGGGAAATTCCAACATAAACCACAGAGATCCAGTGTATTTAGGACTACATCATGAGGGTTTCTAGCGAACCCTACTGCAAAGTTCTCGGGTTTCCTCTCAGGTAGCGCTAAGTTTTAGGTCTTAAGCTAGCAAGTACCCACATATGATTGACATGCCAAGTCCCTACTTGCTTTCTCATTATCAGCATATATATATATATATATATATATATATATATATATATATATATATATATATATATATATATATATTGATTCTTGATGATTTCAGGAGTGATTTTGGTTTTGGACCGTTGATTTGTCGCTTCCTAATCACCCCAGATCGTCCAAAGTCGCCCCATAGCCGTCAAGGTTGGATACTACCCGTAACCCTAGCCCTATGGCACTTATAGCATTCACAAACAAACTTAAACCCCTAAAACATGCCTCTTGAGCGTAACACACGCCCCTAGGGTGTAAGCTACGTCGGGTTGAACTTCTACGCTAAAACACCTCTGATCTACGCTCCAAATACGTCCAACTTCTACGTTGATGTCATGGGAGCATAAGCTACGCCCCTAAGGTGTAAGATAGGCCGGGACAAAATATTGTCCACTTAAGTTTCTCGTACAATCTTCTCCAATTCACGCATAGTTTGGTGTGGTTCTCAGTTCTCACGTATTCTTTACCGTTAACATGTTGACACAAAACATTCTTAAAGTATTAAGGTATTCTTCATTAGATAGTGAGTTTAACCATGTTTAGTGTTCAATAATTTTTTTAAGCTTATAAATGGGGAAGTATTTTTATGTTTCGACAAGAAATGAAAAATTGTCATGAAATTGTCGCTCATTCCTCAAAATTTGGTGGATTGACCGTCTCAAATTAATCGTAGCATTTAGCTTTTGAGATTATATACTCGTGACTAGACAACCGGCTTTGATTTTTTTTTTCTTGGTACTAATATGCAAGTGAGATAATTGTAGTGTGCTGAAGCTGTTAACTAAATTAAGAAAATCTAAAACATAAACGAGGAAATCATTTGATATCACTAAAATACAAGTAGATAACCACTAGGTACCTAACAAACTTTGGAATATAATACATGATGTTATTAGATAGTCAACAATCTTACTAGAAAGAAAAAAATAAAAATAATTAAAAACAACCTTAATATATTATGATTACTATGACTATGAAGACCCATGTTTTGTGCTCTAGTTTCTTGTTCCAAGACTTCATTTCTCCCTCTCCTTTCTCTCACACACAGTGACACAAACTAAGGAGATTTTGTCTTGGTTATAACAGCAAATCCCATTTTTGTATCCACTATGAGTAACCAATGAAACCAAAAATACAGAATCAAGAATAAACCCTATTAGCATAGCTTCTTCCAATCAACAAGAAAACAAAATACTTAAATATAGATCCAACACAGAAGACAAAGTTTCCCCTTTATATCTATATAAAGCTTCCATCTTTTGCTTCCAAACTCTCTTTGTTTGTATCTCAATATGTCAATTATCTCAGGAGATGAAGGAGGTAGCTTCTCTTCTAGTAATACTGGTGCTGTTGTTGAAGAAGGTCAACAAAGACTGCCACCAATAGTCAACTCTACAGATTTTGGATCCACTTCTCAAGAACTTGTTCCAGATTCATCTAAGAAGAAGAAAAGATCCCTACCAGGAACTCCAGGTAACCTTAATTTCTTCCCCAATTCTTTTATGTTAATTAATCATCATACTATATATGATATTTTGCATATGTGATTTAATTTCCATTGCACCTGACATCTTTGTGTCAGTTTTATCAACTTCTATGGTCATTGAATACCAAGAATTAATTTGGAAATAATATTTTTAGACATATGGTTTCTTTTGAATTTTGTTATTAAAATAGCATGTAGAAGTATTGAAGAAAGATGGTAAATTAATGTTTATTACTAAACAAAAGTTAGTTTGATGACTTGAAAATTAAATGAAATTGTTTCAAACCTATTAGATCAGAAACCATTGATATAAATTTTAGATAGATTGTCAAATAAAAAAAAGGAGACTCAATTATTGGTTTATGGATTGCAATAATTGGAGTTCTTTTACCCTCTTCTTTTTTCTTCTACTTTTGTTTTTTGCTGCATCAAGTAATTCAACATACATGTGTCCTGCTCCTATCAACAGTGTTTAGGGGGAGAGGGTGGGGTGGTTGATGTATACACTTCACTGTGCATGCACATATTATTTTAATTTCTTCTTTAATGCTAGATCCAGTTTTCGTGGCACATGTTGTGCTAAATCTACATCTTTATATAGTGAATATCTCATTGAACCTAAAATAAACATACATTCATTTATTTTTAAGCAGGTTAGAAACTCGGTGTATTATACGAGTTGAATAAATGTAGTGTTATATACTTAGTAATAAAAAATATATATATTTAAAACCTCGTGTATTACACGAGTTGAATAAAATATAATGTAATATGTTAACATATGCACTCCTAAAAATATGTTTTTAAAAAATCCATTTTGACGTGACAGTTATAAGTTTTGTTAAATTAGTTTTAAAACATTTTTTTCTACTTAATATTAATTTTTTTATTTAATTGATAAATGTTAATTCGTATTAAATTAATTTGGTTAATAATATGTATAATTATATTTGTATTAAATATTTAAAAAATATATTTTTAATATAATTATTTAATAGGAGAGAGAAGCGAGAAAAACATGATAAGGATGCTGTAAAAAGTGACACGTGTTCTCTAGTATTTTTATTTATTAGTAAGATAGATTTTTGAGATACAATTTTTACAAAACAATATTGTTTATGGGTCCTTATAATAACCAAAAAAAATATTATTATTTATTTCAGATCCAAATGCCCAAGTCATTGCTTTATCTCCAACAAGTCTAATGGCTAAGAACAAATACATATGTGAAATTTGCAACAAGGGTTTCCAAAGGGATCAAAACCTCCAACTGCACAGGAGAGGCCATAACTTACCATGGAAACTTAGGCAACGAACCGGCACTGAAATAATCAAACGCGTGTACGTATGTCCTGAACCAACATGCGTCCACCACAATCCGGCTCGTGCATTGGGTGATCTAACCGGAATCAAAAAACATTTTAGCCGAAAACATGGGGAAAAGAAATGGAAATGTGACAAATGTTGCAAAAGATATGCTGTACAATGTGACTGGAAGGCCCATTCTAAAATCTGTGGAACCAAAGAATACAAATGTGACTGTGGTACCATCTTTTCCAGGTTATCCTCTTCTCTTCACGACTCATGTTTTATTCTGTCAAATTTTCGTTTAAAATTAATGGCCTAATGAAGTAAATAATGTGGCTAAATACAAGTTTTGGATGGTTTTTGAAACATCAAACTTCATTATGTCACGTCATTTTCTTCGACAATATGAAAATGATAAGTGACCGACCTGAATAATATTTCTTAATTAATAATCTCGACTGATGATTGAAGTTGCAATCAATTGGAGTATATATTTATTTTTATATTATTATTTTAGTTTATCTACCTGCTTACGATTAAAAAAAACAAGCAGTGTCAGGAATGTTTTGAAATTTATATATTTTATTAGTTTGTTGAAAAAAAAATTATCATATACTAATTGGGGGTTGGACTATTTTAACCCTTTATGTTAAAATAAGTTAATGTTACAATATAATCTAAGACGATAAAAATGTGTCATAAATAAATAAACTTATTAAATTAACAATTTTCTTCGGTCCCAAATTATATTTTAATAAATAAATAAACTTTCTAACGAACTTTTTTCAATTCTCAGATTATATAATAAATATTTATGCATTTGTTTGCATACAAGTTCAATTATGTCAAGCAAATGTACGTGTTAATGGATTGAATACGGTGTGACAGAAAAGAACTAACTGTTGTATTTAATTAAAAAAAAGTATAAATTATTATTTATAGTTTAGTTTTTATGATGATATTTTCAGTATTAGTTTACAAAATAAAAAATTTAGACACCCGATTTAAAATATATTTTAAGAATATTAATTTAAGATGGAATTGAAATAAATTGAGGTGCGGTATTATTTTTCTTTTTTATTATTTTTTTTACAACAAATTTATTTACTTATCACCTTTAGAATTTTTTTTCTTGAGGTGCGGTATATGTTTTGACTAATTAGTAATTAGTGTATGTTTTGACAAATTTTGTATGATAGCGGGGAAAATGATTGAATTTTATGGCATGCATGCAACTAACTAATGTCAATAAAGTATAATCAATTATGATTGAGGATTTGAATAGACACAAATATTATGTATAGGTGGATTTAAATCCCAAACATTAAATTTAAAGTTAAATATAGTTTTGGTTCATGTTATTTGATTTAAATAATTATTTTAATTTAAAAGTTTAAATTTAATTTTTTTAATCTAATAGTTTAATTTTCGTATCAATTAATGTTCAAACTACTAAACTCGTTAAATAATTATATTAAACTAAAGGGTATTTTTATCTTTTAATATGAGGTACAAACATTAATGCATATGATAGAAGCTGTTAATAAAAATAAAATAAAACCTAAAAGCAATAAAACACGCTACTCTCTCTCATAGATCTCTCTATCCCTCTCTACTCTCTCATTTCTCTTTACTGGCCTAACCTAAACCACCGCCACCACCCGCCGTTGTCGTCTTCCTTTTGACAAAACTTACTACCAACAACAATGTAGATCTAGGATGTGGGTGGGAGGGAGGGAGGGAGGCCGTGGTGTATTGGTATATATTGTGTAGTGGTGTGGGTGTGGTAGTGGTGGGGATGTGGGGTCGCTAGAGCTGAGCATTTTAATATGGTGTATATAATGTGTGTTGTTTTATTTTAAATAAATTACACAAATGTTCCTTCGACTATTAAACATATTAATAAGTTACACAATTGTAATTTAGACTTTTCACAATAACTTAACAGAAACAATTAGATGGGGGTTAGTGATTTGTATGCCGATGAAACAAAAGATACATTTATAGGATTGAAATCGACGTTTTAAAACTTTTGGACTAAAATTATTATTTTGATCAAACTTTAGGGGCTAAAACCGTATTTAACTCTTAAATTTATGTTTTAGTATTTAACTCTTAATTTTATATAGAAACTTTATGTAAAGCACTTCAATGAATACATGATCTGCATACATTATTTAAAAGATAATTAGAAATATAATGTATTTAATAGTGTGTGTGTGTGTATGCTAACACTACAAAACGAGGGTATCAGCGTCGGCTCAATGCATGGATCGTCGATGAAAAGTCATCTTTCTAGTATAAGCTATCAACATAAATAATAATTTTTTGTTTGTTCATTCCATATTGTTATATAATTATTAAATTTTGGAACATAAATAATTGTAAACATGTATATTCCATCCACTTCAATATTTTAAATAATTAATTAAATTCACACTCAGATTAAATTAAATATGACTCATTTGTCATTACTGTCTTTCCACGCCATCCGCATGTGTTGGACATATATTGTATTTAAATTTATATAAATAAAGATTAGTGTGTATTCTATACTGTATAATAAATAAAAAAAATTTAATATCACGTGTCATCCATATATTCATTCTTATTATTTTTTATCCCGACTCTCTCTCCTATTAAATGCACCTATGTATTTTAATAATATATTTTTATTCAAAATACTAATTATACTAATAAAACACATTTATTTTAAATTATCATTTATCATAAGTAACTTTAAAATCTAATTATATAACTTTATTTTCAATCAAATAGTAAATGAAAGTAAAATTACATTAAATAGTAATTAATGTATTTTCGAAACACAATTATATATTAACTTTTACATATTTTGAATTTTTTTTATCCTTAGTATATATAATATATTTTTACACCTGTAAAATATATACATAAAGAATTCAGAATTTTATATATTTATATTGTTCACCTCGTGTACATTACACGGGATCTAAGCTAGTATATACATATATAATCACATGATGGATTAACCCATAACTCTTATATAGTATGAGACTTACAAAAATAACAATAATAGTTAGATTATTTGATTAATAGTTCAAAATAAGTTATAGTATAATAGTAACTAAACATAAAGTTAAGGATACTAAGGTATAATAATAATTTAACTCGATCAATTTAAAACCTTCTTTAATATTTTTTCTTGCCGTCCAAAAAACATTTTTCTTTATCTCCATAATTTTTTTCTTTAATTCCTTTAAATAAAAATTATGATTACAATAAAGTGGCCGGTAAACGGACAACAAGTTGTGCCGTAACCCTCTTTTAAATAATAAAACCGATTCTACTATAAAACTTTTCATATTCTATATCTTCTTTTTCTTCTCTAAAGATCTTTATCACCATTGTTTTTATTCTTTTTATTTCTTTTTTAGTTCAACTACTATTTTCTTCAAGTGTTACTAGTAGGAAACCTGCATGATGTGCGGCCCCGACAAATTAATTGTGTGCAAATATTTGCATAAATAAACGAATATTTTTAATAAATTACACCTCATTTTCAAACGCAAATACAACTTGCTTATAAAATATCTATATGAGATACGGCTACACGTAAGAGATATCTCGCGCGTTGCCGTGTAAGCCATTGTCCTGATTAGGAAAAAAACAAAATCGAATGTAAAATTTTCTTATCATCATGCTTTCATTTCATTACAACAAACCATTGTTTAGAAAGGACATCTAAACTTTTGAAGAATTATGAATTTAAGTGAACTTTAAAGAATGATTTTTTTTTTTGCATTTACATCTACAAAATAACCCATTTTTGTAAAAGAATAAAAGAATGTTTGTTTAATTTTTTGAATAAATGAGATAATTAAGTGTATAAGTTAAAGTGTAATTATTAGGTTTTAATTATAAACACTATGGTTACATATACATAAACCAATATTTAAATGATTTTTTGGTAAAAATGTGTAATATTACATTGATACTCTTATAAAAAAATAAAAATAAAATAAAATAAAAAATAAATATTATTATATTATTGGTTAAAATTGATTTTTTAGTGGTTTCTAGGTTTTCGCCTAACTATGTGGTTTTCTCTGCAACCCTCCCCTATATATGCTAACAAATATTTATGTGATAACCATGACATTTATAATCACTCTTAAATATAGTGTTATGTATATATGTAACAATTATTATTATGTTAATGTTACATATGTGTAAACATTACGTGTCACGTATATGTAACATTATTTTGTATGTAAACGTAAAACTCATCATTTCGTACTTAAACACTATTTTAACAATTAAAATAAAAAATAATTTATAAATTATGTGATTGTTTTATAGTGGTTAGCACGGTTATCACATAAAAAGTTGGTTAACATTTGAACCCTTCTATATATATATATATATATATATATATATATATATATATATATATATATATATATATGATATGATAAAAAGGGTTTTAAAAATAAGAATGAGTAAGAATGATTCTAGGCTTGACATTTGTCCTTTTATTGTTTTAAATGGAGGGCATAATGTTCATTGTGTAATATACCAGGTTATTGTGTAATATATCAGGTTTGGTCATTGTGTAATATATCAGTCTTGTCATTGTGTAATATCAGACCTTATATTACACAATGAACTGATATTACACAATGAGCAAATTACACACTAACCAGACTTTACATTACCCAATGACCTGACATATTTGAGCGAATTGTACAATAATGAACAAATTACACAATGAGCTGGAAAACGTAAAACATAATGATAAATACATATAACACAATGCTGAAAAATATTTGATAAAATGAGCATATTATACAATGAGCAAATTACACAAGGACCTGACATATTTAACCTTATATATATATATATATATATAATTCAAATAGATAAAATTATATTTAATATATTATTAAAATCTTCCCTATTATGACTTTTTGGTTCAATTATCATGATGGTTTCCATTTTTTATTCATTGCATGGTCACTAGTTATTTAATACTTGATGCAAACTTACTGTTTAAACTTCAATGATATTTATAAAATGGGACAAGAAGGCAAGTTTTAAAGTATGATTGCATTGACGGATTGTTTTCATGATAAATGTATTTCTCTCAATTTTTCAATAAATCTAAGTCAATTTCATCATTATGGCTGCAAGTGGATGTTAAATCATTATACAATTTAAAAACAATATTGTTTTTTAAGAAAATGTTTGAAACAGGCTGGTCGGGTGACGAGACATATTTCTTCCTTTTGAAATTTCAATCTATAATAACAATCATAATAACTTTATGAAAAACTTAATATACTCATAGCAATAGTAATATTTGAAGATAAATCTTGTATATTAAGGATAAATCTATACATTCTATAAGTATTAATTTACATAAAAACAATATATATTAATAAAAGTATGAAAATATAAGTATCGATCATAACATACCCATGTTTGAAGTTACAACTTCTACAAAAAGTATGCTTATCAACATAAAAATACAAAAAGTATAAAAATACCTGAGTCTAAGTGTGCTGAAAATATAATTATTTTATTTTATTTTTTTAAATGTAACATAATTCAGTTGCTTAGTAAACAAACAGTGCTCGGTTACATTTAAAAGAATTAAAATGTAAAAGCATCTAGTTATTCTACTGATAAATCGAGTTCGGTTTGTTCTTGTCGAATTAGATATTAAAACTTGTCTTTCTTTCAAAACCACTTTATATATGGAATGACATATCCACGATTTTATAGTAAGTCTTGATCCAAATCTGCGCTAAAAGATTACTTCCACTCTAAACATCCAACATGTGATGCCAATTATGATAAAGTTATTTGCATTGTCTTAGCAACCTTAATTGTTTTAAGCACTTGAATATAGTTATAGATGATTTTAACTCAATTAACAAGTTCTAGTTTTAACCAAATGATGATCACTTTGAATCTAAATCTAGTTTGACAAACTAAAGATAAGATAAATTCGAATCTTTGCATTTGTTTATACATATGTTAAAATTGTCAATTAAATATGAGTTTTAACTTTACTAAAAATGAAATTATTGTCATGCTATAATAACATTAGAAAAGAAATTGTTTTGAAGAAAAGAGAATAGGACACTAAGTTGTTTACTTTTTTGTTTTATTGGTTTCGTTCTTTCATACTTTTATAAATGATTTTTCATTCTTTTTTCGTTATGTAACTATACAGAAGGGATAGCTTCATAACTCATAGAGCTTTTTGTGATGCACTTGCTGAAGAGAACAATAAATTAACACAAACCATGCAACATGACCATCACAACGATCTAGATCATCAACCCATCCAAAACATCAATCTCACAACCTCCATCACTTCACCAGAATTTAGCCATGGTTGCATGCAAGATTCCAAATCTCCATCCGAATTACTACCTCTGAACATCATGCAAGGTGGTCGTGGAAGCCTATCCGGCAGTAGCCCCAGAAATGGCTCGCCTTCTTCTTTGCAGCTAGGCGGCACCACCCTCTCCTCTCCCCTCACTTCAGCCACTGCCTTGTTACAAAAAGCAGCCAAGATGGGAGCAACCTCTAGCAATAGTAACAATAACAATTACAATAACAATAGTGGCATGTTCGTTACTACTATGGCACCTCCATCCTATAGTGGCGGTGGCACATATCATGGTACGGAGACCCTGATTGATGAGTATCACCCTCATCAACCACAGTTATCTGGGATTTTCGATGGTGGGTTCTCAAACCAGTTCCAAGAAAATTCGTTATCACGGTTTTTTAACCCAAGCATCAATGGAGGAGGGAACATTGATGGAATAAGTGCATACGTTGGATTTGCAAACCCTAGCAAAGAGGCAATTATTAACAATAACAACAACAATGTAAGTCATAATGCAAATGCGGGACTTAGTGATTCTAGAAATCCTTTATTGAGGTTTAAAAGGGATGGAAATGGTGATAACTTGACGGTTGATTTCATGGGAGTCGGAGGAATGAGACTAAGGAGTTTCAATGAGCAACATCACCAAGGGATGGAAATTTGAAACATTGATTTTGGTAATAATTGAGCACATGCATAGAGAGCATTTTCAAATGTATAGACTATATCATCCATGTCGCTCTTGTGGTGTAATATATTGCTATATTCATCAACTATATATACTTATCATATCATTTGGCTTAACAAATGCGTATCATTTATAATATGGAGCAAATATCCGTGTAACTACTTAAATCTTATATAAGCCTCCGAGTTCACATGATTCTTTTTTGATATATAAAATGATCACTTGATTCCATAAAAAATAAAATGGATAATATGCAATCATTTAAGGTACTCGACTTCACGATCTAAATATTATTGGATGGAAGACGACTCAAAATTAAATTTATAAAACAAGAGTTTTAGTCTATTTTTCTAGGCCTATAATCTTTTGTTGTTACTTATGCAACCATCATATTGCAATGATGCCACAATCAAACCTTGAGATAAGTGAACAGTACGTTGGTTGTTATACACACACAAGATGTAATTACAATGAGCTCACAACCAAACATTGACTTCCTTGTATGCCCGAAACACATGTCTTATCACGCAACATAAAAAATAAAATGGATAATATACAATCATTTAGACATTAAACTCAAAGTTCACGTCACCAACCATGAGCGGGGGTGTCAACCCAAATAGTACTATTCATATATTTCATGGCTTAATTCCAAGTTAAATGATTGTGTAGAAGTGGGGGCTTAAGTGTGATAATATGCATAACTCATTTATTATATATCAACATTCAGGGACAAGTGCATAAACAGTAGTGGCATGATGAACATGTGTATAAAAAGTGGTACCATGTTCTATCCCACGAAAATATATAAGTAAAATGAGTCCGTGAGACTCACATGATATTAAAGGTTGATACGTCACAAATTCCGCAAGGTAGATTGCAACAAGTTAGGTCCTACTCGAGTTCTACAATGCAAGTAAAGACTAATTAGATCTATAACCAAACCTAATGTAAATACGTGTGTCTAACATTTGTCACCATCCTAGAATCTATTATGCAAAAATATTGCAATAAGGGTGGTGATAGGGTGGTGATAGTTTAAAACATAAATTTTTCAAGGCGTTGTACGTACAATATTTCGGCTTGTGAAACGATTGAATATGCCTTGTCAAAAGTTAGAGGGACAATCAAGTTCATAATGTGGTGATGAGAGTGGCATTTTTGTTTGTGAAAATAAGTTAATAATGTCGTAAAGGTCGTAAAAACATAAACGTTCGGTTTTCAAAAGTATGAAACTTTTACAAGTTTAGACCCACATAGAGAACCAAAAATTCATGTTTAAACTAAATAGAGTAAGTATTTGTAATACTTTCTATAAAACAACAAACTTTAGGGTCTTTATTTATTTATAAAATAACCTTTTAATTTAATTTTTCTTATAAAAGACTTCTTAAATACCAAAAATATTTTTAATCTAGTTATAAGGCCAAAGTTTATAAGGTTTTAAACCCCAAGCCTTCGTATTTTAAAAATGTCTATTTTGGATAAAATAGGGTTTGTTGTTATTTAAATGGCAAAAAATCAAACAAATAGTTATCCAACTATATAAGTCAATTGCAAAACAAACACCTTTTATTTCAGCTAAGAGTTAGAAAAGAATAACGGATAGTGGGCTTAAGGGCTTGTGCTTGGCCCATTAGGGTTCAATAAACCATACAGAATCAGATCTTAACTCCCATTCTTGCATCAACACTCAAAAACGTATAGAGAGAGAAATTAGGGAGTTCTAGTGACAGAAAATCAAGAATCATCGTTTTTGGTTCAAAGGATTCGGCCAAAGTGTTTCTCCATCACACTAGAGCAAGAAAACACGAAAAATCGTCATCTTTGAGGTATGGATCAAACCTAAATCTTTGTTTTTATTCAAAAATATTTTTGGGGGTAAAACTCGGGTTTTCATCACAAAGGTAGGGTTTTTACATGTAAAATGATGTACAAAGTCCAGATCTAGCTTCATGGAAGTTAAAACAAACGATTTTGACGTAAAAAGTTACAAACTTGGGTTGAAAATGGACGTGTTTGATGAACATGTTCATTAGGTGACACTGACTAGTGTCGCCACCTTCATGTGGCGACACTAGCCGAGGAAGACGATGGGTATATGGCGTTATTCCCAAGGTTTCCAATGATTGAGACACGTGTCATTCCATGGCGACACTAAGAATGTCACATAAGCCATGTGGCGTCACTAACTATGGGAGACACTATGATGTGGCGACACTATAAGAACGACTAAGTCCAGAACACAAGTTCTGGCGACACTGATCATTTTCCTAGCGACATTAATCTTGTGTCGGCGACACTACCTAGTGACGCTTTAGGCGACACTAGAATAATTATTGATAGTTTTCACTCGTTGATTTACTTCAGATTTCTAGCGCTCCGCCTAGCCCGAACGTTTAATAAGTTTAATTGTAAGAACATAACTGGTGAGTTTCTATTGCCTTTTTTCTTTACAGTTTTCGGCTGAAGTGCATGCTTTATGAATGAAAAGAAAGAATGATGCTTTACCAATATTTATTACAATTATGTGTTATCAACTTAGATTATAATATATATAGTTGTTCATAAATGTGTCAATGTCTTTTATCGTGTGGTAGCATGTAAATATGTGTGTGAATGATTAAATGTGCATGTTACCCCTGGGTGAAAGAAAGAATGAAAGAAAAGTCTTGTACAAGCAACAGTGGAGACTTGTCTTCAGACAAGCAACAAAGAAGTCCCGTCTTTGTGACAAGAAACAAAGGAGTCTTGAATTCATGCAAGCACAACGCACCAAGCCTCCGGGACTTGGGACGGTAATGACGCAATGATATCATTCGAGTGCATGTTCACTTGATGATAAGAAAGAGAATGAAAGAACGAAAGAATAGCTATCGTGAATGTTTAATTGAATGTGAATGTTTTGAAAAGAAAGCTAGCCTGAACATTTTCATGATTTGAAGAAAGAAAGGATTCCCGTTTTGGGAATCAAAATGTTTTGAAAGAAAGAAAATGTTTGAAAGTTAAGCTTATACTATTTTTAATATTTAAGTTGTTTTGAAAGAAAATGACAAAGTGTTTATTTACTAACGTAAAGATAGAAATAACTCAGTATATCTGACTTTTAGCATGCACCTCAGGTTAGTCAATGAAAACAACGAAGGGAGACACGAGGGCTTGGAATGCGTGGACACAACGGGTTGATATCTGCGAAGACTTTCATTCTCGTTTTATGAACAATGCACGATAAATATTTTAAATTTGTATGGATTATTGTAATGTTAAGACTTCCGTTGTTATGTTTTGAGGATTCAAGGTTTAAGAGCTATGTTTTCAATGTTTAGTGCCTACTACGAGACTCCCCGGTTTGGGGTGTTTCAAGTTAATATCATAGCCATAGTTGAGAGATTCGAACATTTGCGATAATGTCTATACTTAAACTGAGAGTGGAACAAAGAAAAGTCAGAGCAGCCCGACCATGGAAGAATGAAAGAAAGAAGGCAGTTATTGTCTTAAACTAGAATGTAGATAGTAAATACCTTAGAATAGAAACATGGACTTGGATACGAATGTACTCCTAACGGGAAATGTTCAGAACCCGAGTAGTAAAGTAAGTTAGTAATTCCATACCGGTATCCGTAATGATTAATTTGCATTACTCGATGTGTTCAAAATATTTACCTGTCATGATGACACGAGTATTCCTTGTTCACAGTTAGACACATCAATGGCTAGAGGTAAGAGAGGATGACAAACTGGCCCCGTGGCTGACCACCATTGAACGGATGAGTAGAAGAAAGCGAACACTCCCAGAACTAGATGGAGTCTGTGGATGTTGAAAATAAAGGTAGGGAGAACAATGTGATCAACCATGATATTGATCATAATGGGGGGTTAACTCTGCAGCCTATTGTCAAGGCTGCTGTCGCCGAGGAGGTCTTCAGTCTTGAAGGATGTAGGTCATGATTAAAGGATCCCTGTGCTACAATGATTTTAGACAGAAAACAATTAACAAATCAGCTATTATGAAGCTGAATGTTGATGAAACTAAGAAAATCAAGACGAAGAACAAACACAAGATGAACACAAACAAGATCGATGCATAAACATCCATTAATAAACGATTAAAAATAAGCACATGGATCACGATGATTACATAAAAACCCTCTTACCGGTTATCCAAACAACTATAGTAACGACGTATGATCAAAAGTCCTAATTGCTAGTTTTTGGTCTCCTATTTATAGAAGATATGCAAGAGTCTCCAAACAGATTGTTGAAGTCGGCTGGCAACCGACATAGCGACTCTTGAGAACAAAAACCTAGGTTTGCAATAATTAAAAACTAGCCCTTAGCATTTATCAGGAATACAACGGTTTCTTAGGTTCCAACAAAAGATGTGCTACCGTAGCTCTAGCTGAGGCTATGAGGGACTTTGGGAAAGAGAGGTAGAGGGAAGAAAACGTTCGAAAGGAAGAAAATTATGAGGATAATGAGGGCACTGATGGTGAGAACTCTGATACAGAGCCCGCTCGAGGGTGCAATTACAATTCCTTCTGGGGCTTTGACCCACCAAACTTTGATGGGAAGAAAGATGTTGTAACTACCTTCGAGTGGATTGATAGAATGAATGGGGTGATCAACATCAGTGAGTTTTGTAGGATCGGTGTTTACAAGATGGTTCTGTTCTAGTTGAGATTTGCGAAAACAATCACAACTATGCAATGTACACAAGAAACAAAGATAATATTGATAAATGCAAAGTGTATTAATCTTCAATGTTTACGAGTTACAGAGAAAACCCTAAGGAAGCACACATGTACAAGTGAGAAGATACAATACATATAAATGAACTTAGAATCAAGACAGACCCTTGATTCTAAAGATCAGATCAAACACCAACCGTTGATCTTTGACAGGTACAAGTTACACTACAATTGGTAGAAAACTAAAAGACAAGCTGTAGCAAACAGTGAGGATCAGATCAAAAGTCTTCTTAGGAATCTTTGTAGGAGACTTCAGAAGTAGTTGCTTTGTCTTTAATCATCTGCACCAATAACATTTCTTCTACTAATAGATGTGTCAGTGTTGCAGCAGAGGTGTCAGTAGCAAAGTCAAAGTTGCTGATAATTTGCCTATCAACAGCATCAATGTTTGATGCTACTGAGAAGCCTATCAACAGCAACTTTGGACTTCAGCAGATAAGGCTATCCACAACATAGTTGTTCATCAGCAGGAGAACATAGCTATCCGCAGCAACATTGTAAGTCAACAGCAAAATTGTAGAGTTCGCAGCATCTATACTTAGAGAATTTTGTAGCCATCAGTCTTTATCTCTACAAACTCCCCCTAGACTGATGCTACCAAAACTCTCTTACTTTTTTTGTTCATGAATCTTCTACATATTCAGGACAATCCTTGCAGTCTCATAGCCTCTTGGATCCTTGCTTTGATTGTCGAGAGGAATTTCAGATAGAGATTTTATGTCTTAGATTGGCATGCTGAAGATAGCCTTGCTTGAACATCTCATCCTTTGTCCTCTGATATCCATCAATGTATATTCATCTTTGGCAGCATTATAGGACCATTTGACAATTGGAAAGTGGGATTGGAGAGGTTTGGCATCAATGACAACATCTTTTCTAGGGTTGAAGTGATGTTTGATCACTAGCAACAGATGTCTCCCACTTTCATTGTCAGGCTCATGAGCTTCACCCAGCTCCGACATTGTTTGTAGATTAGTGTCTGGGAGCTGCATCACCTCGTCAACAGATTTGTAGAATGATCTTTTCATCTCTGTCTTTCCTCTAAATATTTTAAACCATTGATCTGAGTCAGAATAGAACCATATTACAATCTCTCTTGACTCTTCAGATATGACAGAAGGTTTGCATTTCTTTTTAAGAGGTTGTTGATGAGATGGAGCTGGGTGAGATGATTTGGACTCTTTGGGTGGGGAAGAGAGTGATCTAGTTGTGTGTGGTCAAGTTGGTCATTTTGCGAGAAATTGCAAACACAACTCTTGTGCGTCAAGGTTTACAAAGAACAAAGAGAAAGTTAAGAGCAAAGTTACTCAGCATTTCAAGAGAGCGTTTGAGAACGACAGTGTGTCAGAGTCCAGAGTGACACAACGATACAGTCGTGATTACTTGCTTTCTAAAATTGTCATGCTTTATATTCAAATATTTGTCGTGATTATGTGCTACAAAATTTTGAGGATGCACGTGTCCCAAAAGGTTCACAATATGTGAAGAGATTTAACCAACCAATCTTCTTTGATAAAGAAAAAATGACTGAGAAATATGCGAAAAATGTTGGTTATGTTTGGAAAGTTAAAAATGAACAGTCTTCACATATGGTTGGAACAAAGAAGAATATACAATCGAAAGAACAAGTTGTTGTGACTAAGACTGTAAAAGGTCAAAGTCAGCCCGGGTCAAAGATGATCTGGGTACCTGTTTCTCATTAAATTTGTCTTGAATGTGCAGAGTTTAACCGGGAGGACTATTAATAATGCTTGGCATGTTAATAGCGGTTGCTCAAGGCATATGACTCGACAAAGAGAAATTCTGAAAAACTTTCGAGCTTTTGATGGTGGTTTTGTTGCGTTTGCTGGAGATAAAAAGGGAGGAAAAATAACTAGTCAAGGAACAGTGTCAAATGATCTCATAACATTAGAGAATGTAAATTTTGTGTCTCAATTGGAATTCAATTTACTAAGGGTTTCTCAAGTTTTTGATAAAGACATACCAGTCCATTTTACTGCAAAGGAATGTTTGTTCTTTAAGCCTGGACTGGTTATTCCAGAAGAAATGATTCTGATGAGTGCTCCAAGGAAGTTCAACACATATGTGGTTGACATGAATGATCATACTACACCGGTAAATGTCTCATGCATATTATCAAAGGCGACTAGTTCAGAATCTTATTTGTGGCATCGAAGAATGGGTCATGTGAATTTAAAGAACGTGAATAACTTGGTGCATAAAGATTTGGTGCGAGGATTGCCAAAGAAAGAGTTCATAATTGAAGAAAATTGCATGTCATGTGCAAAGGGAAAACATCACAAGAAGTCCCATCCAAGAAAAACCATAACAACTTTTACTAGACCTTTATTTCTCATACATATGGATTTGTTCGGTCCAGTTCGAGTTAAAAGCATTGCGAAAAAGTCATATTGTCTAGTTATCACAGATGACTTTTCAAGATTTTCATGGGTGTTTTTCCTTGCAACAAAGGATGAAACACCTGAAACAATTAATGATTTTGTCAAAAGAATAGAAAACATTGGAACAGAATTTAAAAATAAACTGATAAATTCATTTTGTGCAGAAAAAGGAATAACACATCAGTATAGTGCTGCAAGAACACCACAACATAATGGAGTAGCTGAAAGGAAGAACAGAACTTTAATAGAAGCTGCTCGAACAATGCTTGTTGATTCCAAGTTGCCTATTATTTTATGGGCTAAAGCAGTAAACACGACATCTTATGTTCTAAACAGAGTTCTTATGGTGAAGCAACTTACATAGACTTCCTATGAACTATTCTATAAACGAAAGTCGTACATCAAGTCTTCAGAACATTTGATTATTCTTGTACATTGTTAAATACGCAAGATTCATTGCCAAAATTCACAGCTGTTGGTGATGAATGCTATTTCTTGGGTTATTCTTCATATCAGAAAGCTTATAGAGTGTACAATAAGAGAAGCAAAATTGTTCAAGAATCTTACTATGTGGAGTGGCAAGAACTAAATACTCCTCCGGATCAAAATGGATCTGACTGGTTCTTTGATGCTGAAATAATCTTCAAAACCTTTGATCAACAACTTCAAATGGAGTCTAATGAAGCAAGTACTTCGAGTGTAGCACAGCTTAATGGTAAACCGGATTATTGAACCCTAGAGACACTATGATAACAAAACTAGACTCTGACTCGGACTAAAGAAAGATTTGGTTGGGGGTTTACTACACTACTGGATTAACTAATAAATGCAGAAAACTAATATCGACTCAACTATTAAGAGAAAGCACAAAGGTGGATATCAGGAATAGGAGGAACACTACCTAGGTCCGAATCCTACTTGCAAAGAACAACTTTTACCGGTTATGGACTATGATGGATCCCTAATCACTCTTAGGGTGTCATTGACTAAAATACCTAAGGTGTACTAACTCACCAGATTGTTGGATCACTTCTCAGGTATTTTCAACTATGATATTGTACCCTAATGGATGGATTACCTCTCAGTCTCACCGTCCACAATACACTCAAAGAATGCAAGGGGTAATCTCAGAATAATAATTATGATTCAAAATAGCAACAGATCACTAGACACCTAAACCAACTTCCTCTCAGACGTTTAACACTCGGATTCCTAATGACGAAGACTAAACGACTAATTCTCACCTCTAGGGTATTGAACCCTAAAATCAATAAAATCTCCTATGGCTACTACGTCTAGCAAACCACCAAAATCACAAACCCTAAAATCTATGATCACGATACGCTAAATACACATGGAAGACAACCACAATCAATGCAAGGTATTAATAATCAATCAATAAATTAGAATTAAGCATGCAAGTTCATCACAATAATCATTTTAAGATCGTTAGAAAATCATAAAATATCATTCAATATCCAAAAACCGATAAAAATCTAAACTTTACGAAGCATTCATCATAAGACCTAGATAGTATCAATGTTTTAGCCTACGATCATACTTAAAATATTCAAAACAGAAGAATTAAACACAATCATGGTTCAAACACAAGAAACAAAGATAAAGGTTCAAGCTTTGGAACCGAAAACGCTAAATCTAACGCACCCGGGATCAAATATTCAACCTTTGCACTTCAACCCACTCCTCCAGCCTCAAAATCGCCTTTTTCTTCCTTCTAAACGGATGGAAATCGATCATCCTTGTAATGGGAGAGTCTTAACCTAATAAACCTTGAAAGAAGGCTAATTTCCGAGTTTCTAGGGCCCCTCGCGTACCGCGTGGCCCCTTGGCTAGTCCTCTCGCGTACTGTCAGGCAAACATGACGCGTAAAACTTTCTTGGCAGCCTAATCTTCGCGTGTCATGAAGTTTTTGGGCCCAAGGTTCGCGTGGCGCGAGGATTAAGGTTGATAGAATGTTATTTTTGAGCTACCCCAAATCGATATAAAATGGGCCCCGTAACTCATTTTCTAGCCCGAGATATGGCCCTTTTAAGATTTGACTTTTTCCTGACTTTTTCCGTTTCTCATCCCGGGTTCTCGGCTCGTTTCTTTCTGGGTTCTGGTTTGTTTAAGCCTAAAAGTGACTCGATCACCTACAAAACCACGTATAAATCAATACTAACTAAAAACGACTCATTACGACTCTAAAACTGTATAAAAACGACATGAAACATGGCGGAAATACATGTGTGCTTTACAACACACCATATACGAACAAAGCGGGACAGGTGTCCGGGTTCATCCTCATCCTCAAGGCCATTCAGCTGGGTAGCATGAGTGATCGTACTCATGACGTGATAGGATCTGCCAGGAATTGGCATTTGGAATGGAGGGGCGGGTGATCGGAGATCTCGCGCCCGTGACCCCATCACTGGCCCTCTAGTGTACTGTACGCCTCACTGGTGGATCAGCGTCGCCCATAGTAGGAAATGGAATAGGGCTAATAGGACGTACCTGGTTTTCGCACAACAGTTTCAAACGCTCCCCAAAGTCACGGGTGCGCTCGTGAAGCTCTCGTTCGGGCTCTATGAAAGCAGAATATGGTGGTGATCCCTGCGAACGAGTATTGTGCATAAACAGAAAGACTCAATAGGAAAAAGAAATAGAGACTCAAAAACAAAAGGACTCGATTCTAAATTAGACACACGGATATGAAACACAAGTAGCACGTAGGACAAGCACACGAAATAGACTCAAAGAATACAAGTAAACTAAGAATCAAACAAAGAACTAATCATAGTTAATATTGCTATTGCCAAGTCTCCCCGGCAACGGCGCCAAAAACTTGATGTCGTCGAGATGATCTATAAAAATAACTACTACACCTAACCAAGACTCCTAAGTAATAAAAGGAATACCCTCTAACTTAACCGCATTGACAGACAGGTGTACCTATCGAGTGTAGCACAACTTAATGGTAAACCGGATTATCGAACCCTAGAGACACTACGATAACAAAACTAGACTCTAACTCGGACTAAAGAAAGATTTGGTTGGGGGTTTACTACACTACTGGATTAACTAATAAATGCAGAAAACTAATATCGACTCAACTATTAAGAGAAAGGACAAAGGTGGATATCAGGAATAGGAGGAACACTACCTAGGTCAGAATCCTACTTGCAAAGAACAACTTTTACCAGATATGGACTATGATGGATCCCTAATCACTCTCAGGGTGTCACCGACTAAGATACCTAAGGTGTACTAACTCACCAGATTGTTGGATCACTTCTCAGGTATTTCCAACTATGATATTGTACCCTAATGGATGGATTACCTCTCAGTCTCACCGTCCACAATACACTCAAAGAATGCAAGGGGTAATCTCAGAATAATAATTATGATTCAGAATAGCAACAGATCACTAGACACCTAAACTAACTTCCTCTCAGACATTTGACACTCGGATTCCTAATGACGAAGACTAAACGTCTAATTCTCACCTCTCGGGTATTGAACCCTAAAATCAATAAAAACTCATATGGCTACTACGTCTAGCAAACCACCAAAATCACAAACCCTAAAATCTATGATCACGATACGCTAAGTACACATGGAAGACAACCACAATCAATGCAAGGTATTAATAATCAATCAATAAATTAGAATTAAGCATGCAAGTTCATCACAATAATCATTTTAAGATCGTTAGAAAATCATAAAATATCATTCAATATCCAAAAACCGATAAAAATCTAAACTTTACGAAGCATTCATCATAAGACCTAGATAGTATCAATGTTTTAGCCTACGATCATACTTAAAACATTCAAAACAGAAGAATTAAACACAATCATGGTTCAAACACAATAAACAAAGATAAAGGTTTAAGCTTTGGAACCGAAAACGCTAAATCTAACGCACCCGGGATCAAAGATTCGACCTTTGCGCTTCAACCCACTCCTCCAGCCTCAAAATCGCCTTTTTCTTCCTTCTAAACGGCTGGAAATCGATCATCCTTGTAATGGGAGAGTCCTAACCTAATATACCTTGAAAGAAGGCTAATTTCTGAGTTTCTGGGGCCCCTCGCGTACCGCGAGGCCCCTTGGCTAGTCCTCTCGCGTACTGTCGGGAAAACAAGACGCGTAAAACTTTCTTGGCAGCCTAATCTTCGCGTGTCGCGAAGTTTTTGGGCCCAAGGTTCGCGTGGCGCGAGGATTAAGGTTGACAGAATGTTATTTTTGTATTCTTCTCATCGAGCTACCCCAAATCGATATAAAATAGGCCCTGTAAATCATTTTCTAGCCCGAGATATGGCCCCTTTTATGATTCGACTTTTTCCCGACTTTTTCCGTTTCTCATCCAGGGTTCTCGTGCACGTTTATTTCCGGGTTTTAGTTTGTTTAAGCCCAAAAGTGACTCGATCACCTATAAAACCACGTATAAATCAATACTAACTAAAAACAACTCAATACGACTCCAAAACTATATAAAAAGACACGAAACATGGCGGAAATACATGTGTGCTTTGCAACACACCATATACGAACAAAGCGGGGCAGGTGTCCGGGTTCATCCTCATCCTCAAGGCCATGCGGCTGGGTAGCATGAGTGATTGTACTCATGACATGTGATGGGATCTGCCAGGAACTGCCATTTGGAATGGCGGGGCGGGTGATCAGATATCTCGCGCCCGTGACCCCATCACTGGCCCTCTAGTGTACTGTATGCCTCACTGGTGGATCAGCGTCGCCCATAGTAGGAAATGGAATAGGGCTAATAGGACGTACCTGGTTTTCGCACAACAGTTTCAAACGCTCCCGAAAGTCATGGGTGCACTCGTGAAGCTCTCGTTCGGGCTCTAAGAAAGCAGAATATGGTGGTGATCCCTGCGAACGAGTATTGTGCATAAACAGAAAGACTCAATAGGAAAAAGAAATAGAGACCCAAATACAAAAGGACTTGATTCTAAATTAGACACACGGATTTGACACACAAGTAGCACGTAGGACTAGCACACGAAACAGACTCAAAGGAAACAAGTAAACTAAGAATCAAACAAAGAACTAATCAGAGTTAATATTCCTATTGCCAAGTCTCCCCGGCAATGGCGCCAAAAACTTTATGTCGTCCAGAAGATCTATAAAAATAACTACTAAACCTAACCAAGACTCCTAGGTAATAAAAGGAATACCCTCTAACTTAACCGCACTGACAGGAAAGTGTACCTATCGAGTGTAGAACAGCTTAACGGTAAACCGGATTATCGAACCCTAGAGACACTACGAATAACAAAACTAGACTCTGAATCAAACTTAAGATTTGAGTGATAGGGGGTTTACTACAATACTGAATTATCTAAGGAATGTAATGAACTAAGGTCGACTCGACTATCAAGACAAAAGCTAAGGTAAAATCAAGAGTGGGAAGAATACCACCTAGGTCAGAATCCTACTTGCAAAGCTCAACTCCTACCGGTTCTGGAAACGATGATGGATCTGGTTTTCTAAGGATAACTTCTAAAGACAACCTAGTGGATCCCTAATCACTCTCAAGGTGACACCAACTAGGCTACCTAAAGGTGTAAAAACTCACCAGATGGTCGGATCACTTCTCAGGTATTTCCGACTATGAAAATGTACCCTAATGAACCGATCTCCTCTCAGTCTCACTGTCCACAATACAATCAATGAATGCACGGGTGTTGGAACCTAATAGTCCATAGAAATCAATTAGATTTAGTTTTGTATAACTTTAGAGTTTTCGGTCGAAAACACATTTCGATCAGAAGATTTCGATCAAAACTCTTTAGTATAAATACTTTTGTCTTTTGTATTTTAAGTAACGATTCTCATTTGTATTGTTGATTTCAAATTTATCAAAGAGAATTTTCTGTGTGTTTTGGTGTTAATTCCTTATTACATTGCTGGATTAATGAAGATAATCATCATGATCGTATGCATCTTGTGTTATTGATTGTATCCTTATTGTTCAACTTTGATTTGATCATTTCGGTGTGACTTGGATTTCTGAATTGATTCCGCCAATTCAGACAGTGATTGAAGACGTTATCCTTGAATATCAGCAGATCTAAGGGAATCACAAGTGGTATCAGAGTTGTTGGTTAAAAGCTCTTGGTATTCAAGAAGAATTTTATTCAAAATTGATCGAATTGAAGTAATTTTGGTGTCATTGTTGCTGATTTGAAGCTAATATTGATGGAGATGAAGTTTGCATCAAGTTTGAAGACTTGATTTTATACTCGGATCATCACAGAAAGTTTTTGGTCAATTCAAGTGTTCTTCTGTTGAATTGTCCGAAAAGTTTGTTTGAAGAAGCCGAAAAGTCTGTTTGAAGAAGCCGAAAAGGATAAATTTCATACTTTTCGACCGAAAAGTATTGTCCGAAATTTCATCTGTTTGAAATATTCAGACTTCTCGACCGAAAAGTATATCTGTTCGAAATATTCATAATTCTCGACCGAAAAGTATTGTCTGAAATTTCATATGTGTTCGAAATATTTTGACTTTTCGACCAAAAAGTATTGTCCTAAGTTTTCGACCGAAAAGTTCTAAGATGGAAATTTTTCTGAATGGCTGGAAAGGTATACGATATTGAGAGGGTTACTGGGAAATCATCACCGATGCTGAAATCAATATCTAAATTTTCAAATTGGAAAATAATGATGAAGGCGTATTTCAAGTTTACTGAAAACACACTTTGGGAATCAATTGTGAAAGGTCCTCATATTTCCAAGACTGCAAATGCTGATGGGTTAGTCCCGATTGCTGATCCTGATCTTTATTCAGATGAAGATAAGACGTTAATCGAGAGGGATAACAGAGCATTGGGTTCTATTATTGTAGCACTTCCAACTGAGTTGTATTTGAATTTTGAGCAATATGAAACTCCACAGGGTTTGTGGAATGCTTTCTGCTTAAGATTTGAAGGAAATGCAGCTCTTCAGGAAAGCAGAACCGATCTTCTACTAAAGCAATATAACATGTTTAGTTATAAAAAGAATGAGACTCTTAGTGAGCAGGTGACCATGTTTACAACCATGATCAACAAATTGAGAAAAATGGGAGTGAAATTTGAAGAATATGATCTAGGGAAGAAGATGTTAGACACACTGCTAGATTGTTGGAGCATACCTTGTATGCTAATCAAGAACACAACTCCAGATCTGAAGAGTAAAACCCTTGATGATATTATATATCTGCTCGAGTCTTATGAATTGGATGCAAAGAAGAGAGAACTGAACAACCAGGATAAACAAAATAACTCAGGTTCAAAAAATGCAGCATTATTCTTTGGAAGCAGTGAAGGAAGTAGTGGAACAAAATCTGAGAAAAGCAAAGGTTGTTGTGAACACTCTTCTGGTGAGAAAGTCAAGTCATCTGGACAAATCCCTGAAGATCAGATTGCTCTGTTCGGAGCTTTCATGAGCAACTACGATGCATTGGTGACAGGAAAGTTACAACCTGCCGTGCATGATGTAGAGGAACTTGTTCAAAGCAATCCTGATGACTTGGAACATATGGACTTGCAATGGCAGATGGCTATGATAGTTGTAAGGGCTAAAAAGTATTTGCAGAAGGTTGGGAAGGACAAGCTTCAGTTTGGGAAAAAGGTTGGTTTTGACAAAGGAAAACTCCGGTGCCACAACTGTCAACAACTTGGTCACTTCACTTGTGAGTGTACCAAGGAAAAGAAAAATAAGGTTGAGGGAAGCGGAGTTAAGCTAGTAGAGATGATTGATGAGACTGACAAATCAAAGAAGGCTCCAACTGCACTCATGTCCAAACAGCTTAGCAATTGTGAATGGGAAGATGAGATCGAGGATGCTGAGGATGAACTAGATGAAGCCTTGATGGCTGAAATTGAAGAATCAAAGAAACCAGCTAAAATTGCCAGTGGTTGTGCGCTCAAAACATATTCTAAAGGAAAGGGCAAAGTTGTTGTTTCTGATGAAACTTCATCTGAGAGTGAGGTAAATTCTGTTAATGAATTGACATATGTTCCTTATTGTGTGTAGAACGAATGCAAAATTATCATGAAGCAAACACGTTTCTACTTGCTGAAAATGATAAACTAAAAAGTGTAAACAAAGAATTGAAACAAAATGAAGTAAATTTTACAAGAAAAATTAAAGCATTGTTGAAAGACAACGTAACATTTGAAGAATATTTGGATAAAAAAGATGTTTTAATCAAAGATCTTTCAGAAAAACTTGTCAAATCTGAAACTGAGTTAATAAAAGAAAGAGTAATTCTTGCAAAGTGGAAGATGCAACCAAATGTCTTTGATAAATGCGTGAGTAAACAGAGAACTGTTTATATCAAAGACGGGTTGGGATACAACAAAGTTCCACATCCTGAGAACTTTGTACCATTTCCTGAACCGCATGAATCAAATGAGCTGATGAATGTGGGTACCTCTAACTTTCATGATATGTATATTAGTGCAGATATAAACTCGGGGTGTGTGGATGATGATAATGAACTTGATGGAGTAAAAAGTTTTTCTGCTTTCAATAACAGTGCACTATGGAGTTTATTAGAGACTGCAAACAGTACCTAAATGTTGACTGTAATCTAGATAAATTTGTTTCAGTTTCTAGTGTTAATGTTGATGTAAACAATGTTCAAGTTTCTGATTCTGATTATGATGTTTCTTATGTTTCGGCATGTTCTACTAATGGTTGTGATGATTTTGATTGCGTGTATGAAGTGTCATCAACATCCATTTTCTTTGATAAAGTGGTACATACAACTAGAGATTGTGTCCTACTTCATAAACTCTCAAGTCTAGTTAATGATGTGGTTTTAGATGAGTTTGGAAATCCTCTAATTCAAGACTATGATTTGTCAAGTGAGAGACCAAAGAAAAATGATGTCATAGCACCAGAGAATCATATTCTTACCAGTGAAACAGGGAGCAATAAAGTTGTCAAAGTTAAAGTGAGTGTACCAACAACTGTTCAAAGAAAGTCTTGGTGTGTCAAAGGCAAATCCATTGATGTCAAAGACAAGTTCATTGATGTCAAAGATAATCCTATTCAAATCAAAGGACAATTAAGAAAGAAAGGTTATGGCCTAAAGAGTGAAGTAGGCGAGTGTTCAATGTCAAAGCCTAAGTGCTACAATTGCTTTGTGTGTGGTCAAGTTGGTCATTTTGCGAGAAATTTCAAACACAACTCTAGTGCGTCAAGGTTCACAAAGAACAAAGAGAAAGTTAAGAGCAAAGTTACTCAGCATTTCAAGAAAGCGTTTGAGAACGTCAGTGTGTCAGAGTCCGGAGTGACACAACGATACAGTCGTGATTACTTACTTTCTAGAAATTGTCATGCTTTATATTCAAATGTTTGCCGTGATTATGTGCTACCAAATTTTGAGGATACACGTGTCCCAAAAGGTTCACAATATGTGAAGAGATTTAACCAACCAATTGTAACATCCACGATTTTTCAGGTCCTAATTTTTCCTTTATTTATTTTATTTCCAATAATATACAAATGTAGCCCCATACTTGTTCAAACTCATCATGTCACATCACCCACTATTTTACACATATATCATTTCGTTTCCTTTTAAGCCTTGCATTACATATAATTGCTTTAATAAAAGTATAACACGTGAATGTAATTATATAAAGTAAACGTTTTGCTATCATAAACATCTATCAATGTAAAACAAGTGAGCTTTAACCACGAATGTACATCCTTTATATTAGCACGTGTGTATTTATAAGTATATAAATATATGTGTTGATAAAGAAATTATAAACTTTAAGTTTATAAAATGAAGTTTTTAATTTATAAAAACTTTGATAATAATATATATATATATATAATTTAAGTGTTATGATTTTATTAAAATGAAAGCTTATAAATCTATCCATTTATGCTAGAAAAGAATAAGTTTAACCCCTTTTTATGCCTTTGAACTATACTTGAATCCCTTCATTTTGAAACCCCCTCTAGATCAAAGACCCTGGAACCAAAAAAAAAAATCAGGGAAGGAAATCAAATTTGACTTTGAAAAGTCAAAGCTCAAAATCAATCTCCTAATTTCCCTCAAAATCCGCAAATCAAACCTTCTAAACTCATCCTATATCAATCGCAATTGTAGTGGAACAAGGAATCAAACATTTAATTGACGAATCGTTGCCCCAAAAACCGAGTTCATTGGTGTCAATCAAGATTCAAGGTCGTGGGTTTCAAAACCCGTAAATCAGGCTAATCCCCAAAATCTCGCTAAAGGTTAACTGTAAGCGCGTTCTTAAAACACCCTTTTAGGCTCCATATCAATCGACAATTCGAAAATCACTCAAAGAAACTCATTTTCTTTCTCTCTCGACTCACGCTTCTCCCCCCCCCCCCAATCTACTCTAGGATCCGTCAACAGGTTGATTATCGTGCAAATTCGAGTCCAGGTAATCCTCCTTTCTCTGTTATTCGCGTCTCAATCTTCTGTGTTTAACGATTTCAGATTTAGGGTTAAGGAAGGGGGACTGGTTTGCAACCTGATTGTGCAGGGATGAAACTTCAGCACTAAAATTGTTTTAATTTTGTTTTCCGATTAATTAACTCAGTTGTCACAGCAGATCAACTGGTTAAAAGCCTTCACTTTTGCAAACAAGGTCACGGGTTCTAACCCCGTGACTGACCTTTTGTTTTTCTTTCTTTTATTCTGAATTGCTTTCTCTCGCACACACATTTGTATATCTATAAACTATCATTAATATGCTATAGTTATAAAACTAATTCTTTTATAGCTTTGTAAAGCTTACAACTAATATTTTTTTTTATATAACAAGTATTCACGAATTTATGAATAATAATTTAAAAAAAAAAAAAACCTTTTGATTATCACCGCTAATCAAGTATGCCTTATTTAGTTACCACCTTATATATATATATATATATATATATATATATATATATATATATACATATAACTTTTAAAGTTATAAAATGGTTACGTTTTCGTTAACACCATAAGTTCATTAAACGAAATGGTTGAATAATTGCATTTAACCTAATCCGTTAAAAACAACGTGATCTATAATATATTGTAATAATGTTTTATTAGCGTTACTAATATCGTGAGATTTCATAATTGTTCTAGTTATATTATTATTACCAATTTCACGAATATTATGACCCTATTAATAATTTGATAAATAATAATTCGAATAACTAATTTATTATTTCAAACTATATTATATTATCATATTATCATATTCCTCTATGAAGACTATTTCACCCTAATAGTCTTAATAAGATTTTACTTGAAATTAATATTGCTTTTATAAATGAGATCTATAAAACGATATTTTACCTTACTTAACTTAGTATCGTATTAATTCGAATCTTTAACATTCTTTCGTTCATTCATTCGTTTCAAATCCTAGAGTCCTAATCGTTCCGTCTCTACTTCTTTTAATCGTTCCTATATATTAAATAACATATCTTATTTATGTAGGGCATCCTTATACGGTTCACTCGCTCTCGCGACCTAGTTCAAGTTTTAGTCGTACAATATCAAGGTGAGTATTACATAGCCCCTTTTACTCTTTTACACTTTTGGGGTGAAACATGAACTCTATACACACAACTATTTACACTTACACAAACTACACAAAACACAAATCCTATTTATATTCATGTGTGCAAAAATTTGAGCTTTATGTTTGAGTGCTATACGTGTTAACTATTTGTGTGCAATTTCATGTGCAATCATTAACTAATAAGCCGACGGTTAACAATGATAGATCTATTGAGTCTGACAAACCCACCCAGATTGGGGTGATTGTTACCGACAACACAATTTGCATGCTAGTTACAAAGGTTTGATTGTACTTTGGTTACACATTAGTTACTCCCCATAAATGCCTTATTTATTCATGATATGTAAGGATTTGATCTTTCACATTTACATACTATCTATGTACAAACCTGCGTATGCTCACCAACTTATTAGTTGACCTTATTTTATTCATGTTTCAGGTACAAAAGTGAGTTGAACAAGCTTGCTACACTTAGGATGTGGACCTAGATATTTAAAAAGAAACTTGTTATGTATTCTCATTTTCATGTACATGTTGAATTTTATTGAAATGAAATGTGATGTTTAAACATACTGAAATCTAGTCAACCTGGTGCTCATGAACAGTCTACATGTCCCGCCCCGACGTATTCCGTCGTCGGTTGGGGTGTGACACCAATCTATTTTGATAAAGAAAAAATGACTGAGAAATATGAGAAAAATGTTGGTTATGTTTGGAAAGTTAAAAATGAACAGTCTTCACATATGGTTGGAACAAAGAAGAATATACAATTGAAAGAACAAGTTGTTGTGACTAAGACTGTAAAAGGTCAAAGTCAGCCCGGGTCAAAGATGATATGGGTAACTGTTTCTCATTAAATTTATCTTGAATGTGCAGAGTTTAACCGGGAGGACTATTAATAATGCTTGGCATGTTGATAGCGGTTGCTCAAGGCATATGACTCGAGAAAGAGAAATTTTGGAAAACTTTCGAGCTTTTGATGGTGGTTTTGTTGCGTTTGCTGGAGATAAAAAGGGAGGAAAAATAACTGGTCAAGGAACAGTGTCGAATGATCTCATAACATTAGAGAAAGTAATTTTGTGTCTCAATTGGAATTCAATTTACTAAGGATTTCTCAAGTTTGTGATAAAGACATACCAGTCCATTTTACTGCAAAGGAATGTTTGTTCTTAAAGCCTGGACTGGTTTTTCCAGAAGAAATGATTCTAATGCGTGCTCCAAGGAAGTTCAACACATATGTGGTTGACATGAATGATCATACTACACCAGTAAATGTCTCATGCATATTATCAAAGGCGACTAGTTCTGAATCTTATTTGTGGCATCGAAGAATGGGTCATGTGAATTTAAAGAACATGAATAACTTGGTGCATAAAGATTTGGTGCGAGGATTGCCAAAGAAAGAGTTCATAATTGAAGAAAATTGCATGTCATGTGCAAAGGGAAAACAACACAAGAAGTCCCATCCAAGAAAAACCATAACCACTTTTACTAGACCTTTATTTCTCATACATATGGATTTGTTCGGTCCAGTTCGAGTTAAAAGCATTGCGAAAAAGTCATATTGTCTAGTTATCACAGATGACTTTTCAAGATTTTCATGGGTGTTTTTCCTTGCAACAAAGGATGAAACACCTGAAACAATTAATGATTTTGTCAAATGAATAGAAAACATATGTGATAGAAAAGTTTCAATCATTCGCAGTGACAATGGAACAGAATTTAAAAATAAACTTATAAATTCGTTTTGTGCAGAAAAAGGAATAACACATCAGTATAGTGTTGCAAGAACACCACAACATAATGGAGTAGCTGAAAGGAAGAACAAAACTTTAATAGAAGCTGCTCGAACAATGCTTGTTGATTCCAAGTTGCCTATTATTTTCTGGGCTAAAGCAGTAAACACGGCATGTTATGTTCTAAACAGAGTTCTTATGGTGAAGAAACTTACAAAGACTTCCTATGAACTATTCTATAAACGAAAGTCGTACATCAAGTTCTTCAGAGCATTTGATTGTTCTTGTACATTGTTAAATACACAAGATTCATTGCCAAAATTCACAGCTGTTGGTGATGAATGCTATTTCTTGGGTTATTCTTCATATCAGAAAACTTATAGAGTGTACAACAAGAGAAGCAAATTTGTTCAAGAATCTTACTATGTGGAGTGGCAAGAACTAAATACTCCTCCATATCAAAATGGACCTAACTGGTTCTTTAATGCGGAAGTAATCTTCAAAACCTTTTATCAACAACTTCAAATGGATTCTAATGAAGCAAGTACTTCGGGTACTGTAAATGAGTCTTCCACAAGTAGTGATCTATATGTTGAAAAGTTTTTGGTTGGACCACAGAATGTGATGATTCAAAATGAGATGTCTGAGAATGTTACTACATCTACTCAAACACAAGAAGATCTTATTGACAACTCTGTCACTAATGTTGATTCTGAAGTACAAGAAGTTCCAAGTACTGATGATGAACCAGCAATTAATGAAGTTCAGTTGGATCCTGTAAATGATCAAACTGAGGATGTAATTCAAACAAGTTCTTCAAGTGTTGAAGATTCAAATGATCAATTACCAGAGTTCAATGATTCAAATATGCCAGAGTCTGTGGAGGTTGAACCTATTCCAAATCATCGAATTCATTCTGCTCATCCAGATGAGAATATTATTGGATCTCTTGAAGATGGAGTAAAGACAAGAAGTCAAATTGGAAATATTAATGTCTTTTTGTACTCCTGCTTCTTATCTCAAGAGGAACCAAAGAATGTTATTGTTGCTTTACAAGATACAAGTTAGATTGAATCTATGCAAGAAGAACTACTTCAGTTTAAGAAGTTAAACGTGTGGCATCTTATGGACTTTCCTGAGGGAAAATATCCAATTAGAACGAAGTGGGTCTTCATAAACAAAAAGGATGATCGTGGGATTGTAGTTCGGAACAAAGCTCGTCTGGTTGTACAAGGTTTTTATCAAGAGGAAGGACTGGATTATGATGATGTCTTTGCTCCTGTTGCACGAATTGAAGCCATACGTATATTTTTGCCTTATGCATCGTACAAGAAATTTACTGTATATCAAATGGATGTAAAAAAAATTTTCTGTATGGGGTGGTAAAGGAAGATGTTTACGTGAATCAACCACCAGGTTTTGAAGCTCCAGCTCATCATTTCAAGTGTATAAGCTTGATAAAGCACTGTACGGGTTACATCAAGCGCCTCGTGCGTGGTATGAAACCTTGTCAACACATCTTACATCGAATGGCTTTTTTCATGGAACAATTGACAAGACCTTATTCCTGAAGAAATATGATGCTGATCTGTTAATTGTACAAGTTTATGTCGATGATATTATCTATGGGTCAACAAATGAAGCTCTTTACAAAGAATTTGAACAAGTTATGACATTAAAATTCGAAGTGAGCTTGATGGGAAAAATGTAGTTCTTTCTGGGTTTACAAGTTGAACAGTTTGAATCTGGGATTCTTATCCATCCGGCTAAATATGTGAAAGATATTTTCTCAAAATTCAAGATGATTGATTGCAAATCAGCTTCAACACCAATTTCTCCCCATGAACCTCTCACTATGGATTTGTCTGGAGTTGAATAATCAAAAGATGTATCGGTCAATGATTGGCTCGTTGATGTATCTGACTGCAAGCCGACCGGATATCATGTTTGTTGTTTGCTCCTATGCAAGATATCAGGCACCTCCAAAAGAATCTCATGAAGGGTCGAGTAAATTTAGTTTATGGTATCCTTTTGATTCTAAATTTAATTTCTTTGCTTACACTGACAGCGATTATGAAGGTTGTAATTTGGACAGGAAGTCAACTTCAGGTGGATGTCAATTTTTGGGGGAGAGACTGGTGTCTTGGCAGTGTAAGAAACAAACGAATGTATCCACATCAACTAATGAAGCTGAGTATACTGCTGCCTCTAGCTGTTGTTCACAGGTTATATGGATTCAACATCAAATGCTAGATTTTGGAGTAAATTTACTGGAAACTCCGATTTATTGTGACAACAAGGCAGTGCTCGGAATAGTCAAAAATCCTATTCAGCATTCCAAAACAAAGCACATTACGATCAGGTTACATTTCATTCATGGCTGTTTTGAAAATGGGCTGATTAAGGTGATCCATGTCGATACCCTAGAGGAAAAGGCCGAAATTTTTACAAAAGCATTTTCAACTGATTGGTTTAACTCTTTGGTTGATATGTTAGGGATGATTTCTTTTTAAAATATAAAAAAAATATCCATTTTTGAACTGAAAGACTTCAAAATATGTTCCTCAAAAATATTTTCTTTTAAGTGTTAAAATTGTGTTGTGTATGCTTTATATGTGTGTTAGTTTACTACGTGTTTGTGTCAAATTTGTTTGTTCTCATAATTGGTATAAATAGTAAATAAAGTTACATCACAATTTTAGGGGAAGAATAAAATAAAAATAAAATAATCATATGTAGTGTGTATTTGATTTGTGTAAAAAAATTGAAAAATAAGAATAAGTGTGTCTGATTGACATATAAATAGGAAATGATAGTATAAGTGTGTGCTGAGCTTATGCATGAATTGGACATGATGGTGACATCGGTTACAATGTTTAATATGCTGGTAGGCTCGACATATGTAAATTAGGTGATATTTGTGTGATTAACTAAATTGTAATCTTAGTGTTATCCTCATCGAACATCGGTACTTTCATTCTTCGAATGCTAAGTGAATCCATACATACCATGAGACCAGGATCTTGATAGGTTTTTAGCACTATTCGTTTACTCTATTGACTACACCCGTCAAATATACGATTTAGAGTTAAACATCTTTACACAGCTGATGGTTCTGATGGAAATCTCGGATGAAAACCAGAAAGTCAGTTTGTTTCGCCCTTTAAATCATTCGTGATATCAATTGACATATCCAATACTCTATGGATATCCGCATACCCGAATCAAATCTGATTCCAAAAATTCATCATTTCATGATATATCTCATATGAATCAAATTGATTCACTGTTCGTTCCATCAGAAACCAAGATATAAGAATCAAAAATATTCTCATCAAATCCATTTGGATTATTTTTTGTGCTAAAAACACTGCCCTCATGCTGGTGATTGGATTATGTTTTAGTGAAACTTTGTGTTGTGTATTAGTGTAATCCATCTCGATGTTTGGATACACTTTGTATTGATAAATCTTACCTTAAATGTCACACAGTATCAGCTGAAATATGATGTTTGAGTTTAAGCTAAAAAATATATACTAGCAATCAAGGTTGAACTGATTAGATCCTGATTTGATATACAGTGTAGTTAAGACAGTATACATTTATGATCCTATGTCAGTTCAGTTCATCAAAAAAAAAATAAAAATAAAAAATAAAGTGTTGAAATATGTGTAAGAAAAGGTAAAAAGAAAATAGTAGGAATAAATAAATAACTATGCGTTTTGTTAAGTGTTTATCTGTTTTCTGGGTTAAAAAAATTGATAATAAAAAAAATTAGTGTACAAGTATGCATTCTTATCTGGTTATAATTGAAATTGTAAAAATTATTAAAAATTTGAACATGTCTTAATGATGTCAAAATAGATTTAAATAAATAAAAAATATAATAAAATAAAGTTGATTTGAAAATTTTAACAAAATAAAAAAATTCTTCAATGTTTGGAGATTTCGACCGAAAAGTTTTCGATCGAAAAGTTTTAAACGAAGTTTTCGGTCAGATTTGAAAAATCTATATATACAAATGTTTCGAATGAAAAGTCTTTTCACACCCTTTCGATTTCTTTCGACTGCCATTAAAGAGTTCAACGAGTTTTTACAAGTGTTGAGGTTTCGTGTGAAAAAGTGTTCGATTGTGACGTCATCGTGTTCCTCAGTAGATTTCAATCATCCAGGTATGTTCTCGTGATTCGTAGAGGTTGATAGGTTAGATCCAAAGCCTTAGTTTATGTTTGAATATATGAATATTTGAATTGCCCAAAATCTTAGTTGAATGGATCGAAAAATCTCATGGATGGTCTGAAAAGTGTTTCAGATGGAAATGGAGAGTCGTCTGATTCATCCGAAATAGTTTTTGACCGAAAAGTGTTTTCGATCGAAAAGTCCATGTTTGGTTATTTGTTTTATTAATGAAATTTTTGATCGAAAAGTTGTAAAGATAAAATTCCAAGTTTTTTTAATCAAAAAGTTGACTAAGACTAAGAGTTTTCAATCGAAATGTTCAAGGTTGTAAGGTTTTCATTTTCTGACAAAAGTGGTTTTTAAAAGGTTTTCGATTGAAAAAGTTGTACTTAAGGGATTTTTCGATCGAAATGTCAAAAGAATTTTTCTGAAATTTTTTAACTTGTTGTTTCTCTTTACAGATATGAACAGGTTAAAGTTTGAGCCTAAGCACAACATATGTGCATGTTTAACTACTAATACAAAGAAGGCACGTGGCTATAAGAAGATTGTGAGGTTCCTTACAAAATCAAGAATTCATACTGCAATTTCTACACAAGTGCGTGTGTTTGAAAAACAAGTTAGGGAATTTCGGGACAACGTGGAATACAAACATGTCAATAAAGAGATCTAGATTGAAAGCACAGTTGGAGGAAACAAGATTAAGGTTACTAAGCAAGTGATTAGAGAAGTATTAAACTTTAGAGATGCAGCTGATTTTCCTTACAAGATCAATCATATTGCAGTTTCAGGAATTATATTGAACATGGGATATGAAGGAACATTTTTAAGAAGACAAGTCACTAAAACATTGTTTGGGAAACAATGGAGATATCTTGTCCATGTGCTAATACATTGCAGGAGTCCCAGAACGTCTGCTTTCGATCAAATTGGTGAAGTATTCAGCAAGGCGTTAGTTTGTCTTACAACTCATAGAAGATTTAACTTTTCAAGAATGATATTTGAGGCAATGATTAGCAACTTTGTGGAACCAAGGCAAAATTAGAAGTTTCTTATGTACCCAAGATTTGTACAGATAATCATCAACACACTGCTGCCAAATCTGGAAAATGATGGTGTTGAACTACCTTTAGAAGTGATTTTCAGCAGCATGAATAATGTGAGAAAGACAAGCAGATTCAGTGGCACTGTGACACCACTATTTCCTAATATGCTTGAAGAGAATCCTGATCCAGATTTTACTCTTGAAGATGAGATAAATGATTTAATGGCCGAGGATATAGAAGATGGAGTTGACAGTGACAATGATGAAAATGATCAAGTGAATAATGATGATCAGGGAAATGATGATGATCAAGGTCATGATGGTGGTCAAATGAATGTAATGCCATAAATTCAACAAGAAGTTCAAGTTGAAGAACTAAGGGTTGATACACATATGGGTGAATATGAAGCACATGACTTGATTTTTGAAGAGAACATAATTCCTGAAGTGAACGAAGAGGTTACAGAGCCATTATTGAGTCACACAGAAGAGTTTATTGCTGAAACTGAAGATGTGTTAAGTGTGAATACTGAAGTTTTAAAAGTTAATGATGAACAGTTAAGAGCAACAACAACAACAACCCCATCAAAGAAGAGGAAAGAACCTGAAAAGACAAAGACCGTACCTTCTAGACCTCCTCCGTCTAAGGGTATCGTGTTTACTGATCCAGAATTATAGAAGAAAAAGAAAACAACAACAACACTTGATAAAGGCAAGGGAAAGGCTAAAGAAGTACCCGAAAAGCACAAGTCTAAGAGATCAAGCGGTTATGAATTGGTTGATGAAGAGTTTCTTAACTATGCAACCAGGGAAACTACAGAAGTTGTAAGTCAATTAAAGACTCAAATCTCAAACTTGCAAAGTAGAGAAGCTACTAATACCAGAAAGATCAGAGATTTGAAAATTGAAAGTAATAAACAGAAGGGTTTAATTGCTCAACAACAGCAGCAGATTGATCAACTTCAAAAGATGGTACAAGATCTAATAGCTCATATGGGTGCTCCAATTGGTATAAATCAAGATGAAAATGTTGAAGATGTTCAAAGTCCAGCAGGTACTGAACCAATTCCTTCTACAAGTGAACAAGTTCAAACTCCAATCTATGAAGCAAACATGTATGAAGACAACACTCTGTTTGATGTTGATATGCTTCTAAATGATGAAGGTGAAGGATTTGAGAGAACTGATGGGAACAAAGAAGATACAGAGAAGGAAGAAGAAGATGATGAAGAAGTTGTAATTACTGGAGAAAAGAAAGATGATAACTATTCTTCAGATGGCGACAATAATAGTGGTGGTGCTGGAGATGTTGGTGGAAGTGGAAGAACAACTGAAGATGTTGAACAAGAAACTTAAACCAACACTGAATACAAAAAGTATGAATATGAACAACAACAGACGTATGTTGAAGAAGATGGTTCAGTGATCGGTAAAATGGATAAGCTTGTCGATGAAAGAGAACCATTTACTGTTCCTGAAGACATTGAAACACCATCTGAAAAGACAAAGACTTCAAATATTGATAAGAGTTCTTGGTGGACAGTTACTGAGAAGCCATCCATTGTTGAAAGGCTTACACAGACGATCAAGAGTCCAGAACAAGCTTTAACTGGAGAAATATTGGCATGGATGTATGATGATGAGAAGAAGATGTATGTGGTAAAGAGATGTGATGGGAATATCCAGTATTTTTATAGAAGCTCAAAGTTAAAGACATTGCCATACTTGGATATTAGAGAGCTAAGTCACTTGAAGATGATCAATCCATCGAATAATTCATTTGCTGCTAATTTTGAAGAGTATTTGAAGAAAGAGTGTGGAAAAGCTAAATTCTAAAACTTCAAGCCATAAATGCAGAAATTTGAAAAGAAATGATAAATATGGCAAGAGAAGGTTTAGATACATTGTGAAGCCAGCTGATACAGTTTCAACTGTATACATCCCAGCATGTAAATAGACGTTCATCAAAAGCTTCAAGAAGTGGATGTATGACAGCAAAACACATGAAGCTGTGATCATGCAGGATCATTCACTAGAAGTCAGAGTTTTGATTCGGTTGATTTGTTTAACTTTTATGATGAAGATCTGAAGATTTTGTACAACAATCCTATCAGGTGTGATATGAGCACGAAGATTAAAGCTGAGGCAAAGTTGTATATGAGATTCGTGGCTCGATGTTTTTCAAGAAGACATGAAGTTGAAGTGATCAAAAAGAGACTTGCTACTCTGGATGCTAAGAAGTTAAATGTTAAAGCCAAAACCAAGCCTGAAAAAGACAACATGTGAAGAATTGATGTTCTGTGGATTAGGGGGAGATTGTTGGAACCTAATAGTACATAGAAATCAATTAGATTTAGTTTTGTATAACTTTAGAGTTTTAGGTCAAAAACTTTAAGTTTTCGGCCGGAAAGTGTTTTCTGTCGAAAACACTTTTCGACCAGAAGATTTCGATCGAAACTCTTTAATATAAATATTTTTGTCTTTTGTATTTCAAGTAACGATTCTCAATTGTATTGTTGATTTCAAATTTATCAAAGAGAATTTTCTGTGTGGTAACCCTTGGATAACAACTATGATTCAGAATAGCAACAATCACTAGACACCTAAATCAACTTCCTCTCAGACAGTTGACACTCGGATTCCTAATGACGAAGACTAACCTACTAATTCTCACCTCTCGGGTATTGAACTAGGATACATACTTAACTCTAATCAGTAATCAACCACAATTCCTATGGCTACTACGTCTAGCAAACCATCGAAATCACAAACCCTAAGATCTATGACCTAGATACGCTAATCGAACTGGCAGACAACCACAATCAACGGAAGGAATCAATAATCAATTACAAGAACGGAATTAAACAGGCTTATACATCATAATTAATCAAACTAGAATCGTTACAAAATCATTAAATAATCATATGAATCCAAAACTAGTAAAGATCACAACTTTAACAAATAATCATCATAAGACCTAGGCAGTATTAAATTTTTAGCCTAGAATCATATCTAAAACATTCAAACAGAAGTAATAAATATAAGTCATGTTTCAAACACATAAATCAAAGATAAAGATTCAATCTTGGAATCGAAAACGCTTAAACAAACGAACCCGGTGTCCAAAGTCTTCAACTTTACACTTGATTCCACTTCCTTAGCCCTAAAATCGCCTTCAATTCTTCTCTGGATGGCAAGAATACGAACTCCTTGCATAATGGGATTACAATTTGATTTAAAAGTCGATTAGGGCTTTTTTTCGGATTTCACAGGTCCCTCGCGTACCGCGAGAGGTGGAACATGGTTCTTCGCGTACCGCGAGAACCAAAATAGTTGCGCCCGGATTATGGCGTCTTCGCGTACCACGAAACATGTCCTTCTGGTCTTCGCGTACCGCGGAGACTTGAACTTTCCCATTTTTTCACTTTTAATCTTCGGGCTTTATTCTCGTGCTCGGTTTCTTCGGGTTTTCACTCATTATTACCACGAGCACCTATAAACATAAAGTAGGCTTAATATGTCACACCCCCAAATTTATTTACTCAATAAATAAATAAAGGTCGTAACGATTGGTTCATTACACAATAGCGGAAGCTGTAATAGTGATTTCTAAGACTTGAGTACATATACAATTACTAATACTAAATAATACAATGATCTACGTTCTTCTAGATCAATGATAGACTTGAGACTTGACAATCTAGGCCCTTTCAGCTTCTAGGATTTGATCCAACATTGCTATCCTACTCCAATTGCGCCATGGCTAAGGGTTACTTGAGAAACATACTTGAAAGTGTCAACACAAAGGTTGGTGAGTTTGCAGAGTTAGTTATTTTAATGCAAATCGATTTTCCTGAAAACATGATAATGACCTCATAGTCATAAAAACAAATCGTTTTCCTTGAAAACATGTACATGACCTAACAGTCATAAAACAAGTAGTTTTCCCTGAAAACATATATATGACTTAACCGTCATAAAAATAAGTAGTTTTCACCGAAAACATATACATGACTTAACCGTCATAAAAATAAATAGTTTTCCCTGAAAGCATGTATATGACCTTACCATCATAAAATACGTAGTTTTCACCGAAAACATATACATGACTTAACCGTCATACGTAATTCTACCCAAAAACATGCACATGACATTAACTTCATAAAGAAGTAGGTTTTCCCGAAAACATGATGATGAATTTCTTGTAAATAAATAATTCAAAACGCATATGATAAACAAAACAAGTAATGTTGATCCATTTGTGCGCTAGCTAGGCTTGCAAATAATATGTTCTTACATGAGACCGTAACCAAACCTAACTGGTGAATGCCCCTCCCTCGCTTTACCACGAGAACGGAATAGGACAGTATGCGGCCATTTGACCCTTCAGGTCCCGGTTAGCACGACTAACCATGACTGGGGGCGTCACCCGCAACACTACTATTCATAGAATCCTAGGCTAAGTCCATAGCTAATGGTTACAAATTTTGATGATGTTCAGGGGACTTTAAGAGCTCTCCTCATGTACAACATAATGTTAGTGTCTTGTTTTCTTGTTATCATATAAAAAATATTTGCAATGTTTTCTCAAGTGTATGAAACAACAATGTTTTCAAATGTGTTGAACAATAACTTAAAACATGATATGTAAGTATGTTTCTCCCCCACAGTTTACAAAACATTAAAAAGCAAAAAAAAGGGCCATGAACTCACCTGGTGTCCGAGATGGGTTATCACACGATAACTGTTCTTAATCAAACTCGACTACTCGTACCCTAAACACAAGGGTATATGAGTGTTAAGACTTATTTTCTTAAGTGCAAATTGTTCACCCGTCTTAGTAAGTCCGGTAAAGGACGTGTTCGTTTTTAGAAAAAGATGTTTTGAATTACGACTCGTTAGTAGTTATCGTTGTTGATACAAGTGAATTATTATATTTGAACTTTGTGTTAGAAGTGTTTTAAAGCCGACGAATTAAGATGTTCAAATAATTATTCTTGATAATTATTTATATATATATATATATATGTATATATACTCACCAAGACTTGATTCAACAAGTGTCGCATAAAGTTTATCAATACACTCGTATCATGTTTCTTCCAACTTCTAAGTTTATTACTTAGAGATTTAACTTAGTCTAAATAATACTTTTTAACGAGTATATTGATTAAAATAAATACATAGGTTTTTATATCGTTCGACTTTGTAAAAATAATATTCATAAGTCTTGATTCTTTTCAAAACGACCCCATTATGCGTACATTATTAATTATCATCAAATATATTTTAAAGTTACAAAACCGTTACTTTTATAAATCATTTTAACAAATTCAGTTTCTATATATGGCATTATTTTCATACGTGCTAGTGCTACGTACAAATATTACTTGTATTCTTTTAAATGATGAATATCTCCAACATGTTATAACATATTTATTTATATCAAATCCTAGCGATGTTTTTTAATTCATATATACATCTATGAACATACAATTATTTAGGGTTTTGTAAACATATGTGTTTTCATACTGTAGAAATAAAGACTGATAGCTACAAAATTCTCTAAGTACAACTGCTGCGGACTCCACAGTTTTGTTGCTGACCAACAAGTTGTTGCGGATTATAAGCTTGTTTACTGTGGATAGTTGTTCTCCTGCTGATGAACAATTCTGCTGCAGACAGCCTTATCTGCTAAAGACCAGAGTTGCTGCTGATAGGCTTCTCAGCAGCATCAAACACTTGATGCTATTGATAAGCAAATCATCAGCAGCTTTGGATAGTTGAGTCTTGCTACGGATCATCAATAATGCTGTTGATAGCCATATCCAATGAATATCAATTGTTGCTGCTGACTAGCATAGCAAAACCAACTTTACCACTGATAACTTTCTGCTGCAACTCTGACACATCCCATGCAGAAAGAATGTTACTGGTGCAGACAATAAAAGACAACAACGCTCTCCTTCCAAGTATCCAAGCAATGATGCCTAAGAAGACGTTTGGGTAAAGTTATCCTTTGTAGTATTTATTGTCTTCACGTGTAGTATAGCTTCTAGTATACAAGATCAACGGCTTGTGTTCGATCTGATCCTTAGAATCAAGGGTCTATCTTGATTCTAAGTTACTATATAAGTACTGTATTCGTTCATTGTACAAGTGTGCTTACTTAGAGTTTTTCTTTGTAATCTTGTAACCATTGAAGCTTAATACAAATTGCATTTATCAGTACTCTTTGTGTTTACTTGTTTACATTGCTTAGTTGTGATTGTTTTCGCCAATCTCAACTAGAATAGAACCATCTTGTATTTACCGATCCTACAAGTGGTATCATAGCTTTAGCTCTCAGATTAAACAAACTCACACTTGTTTAATAACTCTCTGGTTCTATTTAATACTATCTCTTTGCTAAGACACCCTATATCACAAATCCAAAATGGCACAAAACAATGGTTTTGAAGATATTTGAAGCAACAACAGACGACCAAGACTGGTGTCTGGAGAAGACTATGATATGTGGAAGAATAGGATGGAAAGTTTCTTCTGCTATCAAGAGTATGGGATGTGGAGATCCATTAAAGATGGACCATATGTACCCATGGTGGCCTCTGCTGATTTCGGAGGTCCATCAGTCCCCCAAAGAACCTTCAAAGTATTCAGATGAAGACATCAAAAAGATGGAGGTAGACTTCAAAGCTTTGGGAGCCATTCAGATGTGCTTGCCAAATGAATTATTTCACAACTTCAGAGGATACAACACTGCCAAGGAGCTATGGGAGGCTCTTGAGAAGATGTTTGCTAGTTCAGAAGAAGTGAAAGAAAATAGAAGAGACATTCTGAAGCAACAATATGAGAACTTTGTCTGGAAGGAAGGTGAGTCTCTTAATGTATTGTATAATAGGTACACCTACCTTGTGGGAGAGCTACAGTGCTCAAAAGTGAAGCTGGAGAATGAAGACATTCTCAAGAAGTTCATCAGGTCTCTGCCCAGCTGCATGACACTTTACACAGTGTCAATAAGAAGAACTGAAAATTTAAAGACCCTGCAGATGGCTGAGCTGTTTGGCATGCTAAAGACTTATGAATTAGAAATGATTCAAGCCAAAGAGTGAAGCTCAAGTTACTCAGCATCCTCATCATCCACCACCACTTCCTCTGCACTTCACTCTGATCACTAAGTTCCTAATTCTAGCAACTACTACCCTCCCATTGTTACTCATCCCCATACTCCAACCTCTCAATCAAAGAACTCACCATTTATTCTTGAAGCCCCACCTCAGACATCAACCTCTGCTGCTTTTGTCTCTGAAAACTCAAGCAATATGTCCTTTATCAAGGAAGATCTCGAATGTTTTCATCCAGATGATCTAGAAGAAATGGATATACAGCACTCCTATGTCATGCTCTCTCTAAGAGCAAAAAGGTTCTACTCTAGAACAGGAAGACCCATTCCAAGAAACAACTCCAACGCCAGAGTTGGCTTGTACAAAAGCAAATTGAGGTGTTACAACTGTAACCAACGTGGTCATTTTGCTAGAGAATGCAAGGCACCAAAAGCAAACCCAGTTGTTGCTCAGACAAGACAAACTCACCAAGCTCAACCAAGACAGCAACATGCCACTCCTCATGCTCAAACTGTAGCTTGTGCAGCTATTGGAACTGCTGACTTTGACTGGAGCTTCCAGTATGAGGATCTTCCTACCAACAATCAAGCTCTCATGGCAGACACATTAGAGATACCACCTCAGGTATATGAAAATCTTTGTACTCAAGATTGTATTGATAAGGTCCTTGGATACAGGAAACATAACCAGAATCTCATAGATCAAAATGAAGAATTTCACCAAATGAAATCTAAATTTAAAAAGGTTGAAAACAGTTAAAAGGAAAAGATTGATTGTTTAAAGAAAGAAATTTCATCATTAAAACATGAACAAACAAACCTTTAAACTCAAATTGATGATCTTCTGGTTAAGTTAAAAGCTACAAGGGCCGAACTAGCAGACCAAAAGGTCCATGTGGAAAAATATGAGTTTGCATCCAAAAAACTGCAAAGACTTTTGGATGCTCAAATTCATGAAAAGGTAACTGCTGGTCTTGGATTTCAAGCTGAACAACTCTATAATGTTGTTCCTCCACCTGCTGACTATGTGGCCATTCATGAACCAAGTTTCAATCTTTCCAACCTTGATCTGGCCAACCGAACCTTGACCATGTTTTCCAAGAAACCCATGTGCAAGAATGCGCTACTTCATACGAGTCTGAGTCAACATGCTAAGACTCCACTGAAACCAATAAAGCTCCATCACCACCTACCTATGAAGTTATTTAAGCCAACAATCCAATCCCTTTCATCCGTTCAAAAACAGTACCAGTATTTCAACTCACCAAACAAATCAAAATCAGCTATCCTCCAGAAGGAAGAAAGCTAACTGTTGAAAAGGAACAGTCTTCAATCTACACCAACTCAAAACCATTATACCTAAAGAGAAAGCTCAGTATGTTCAAAAGACATTGGAGGAAGCCACCTTTGAGCACAACAAAGCCCATCCCTGGAATTTCAAAGACCTATTCAAGAAAAGGGATTATGTGTACGTTCAAAGGGACAAATTGGCTAAATCATGCTTTATCTGTGGTAAATACAACCATACTGCCAGCATATGCTTCTACTACCTTCAGCAACAAAGAAAACTAAAGCAACATGATTTTGAGAAGATAAACAAGAAAAAAAAGGTAAGAAGCTTTGAAGCTAAAACAACTCATTTCAGAAACTCTTTATCCCCACCAAGGAAGCAGCTGCCAAAACCTCAACAATCTTGCATCATATGTGGTGAATCAGACCACTTTGCTGCAAATTGTAAATTCAATCCCTTTAATCAGAGTCTTCATGAAGCCCCTCTTAAACAAAAACCTATCAGCAAGTTAAAGAAGGATAGGCATACATCTGTTGTTAAACCATCAGCAGCCAGCATAAATACTGTTGATCAGGTAAAGCCCAAGAAACCAAAGAAGTTTGTCACTGCTCAAGAAAAACCATCATCAGCAACAAAATCTGCTGCTGATAATGCCAAAGTCCTCAGTAGCAAAATTTGCTGCTGATCAAGCAAATCTGTCAGCAGCCAAAGCAACATTAGCTGTTGATAGAGCAAAGAAATATGGAAAACCACCTAATCAGCAATGGAAAGCCAAGATCCCAGCTTCTATCTCTCCAAGCATCATCATTGGTTCCATTGAATGCAAGCATGCTGATGTTGATGATCCAACAACACACTTACCAAATTTTGCAAGTTCTTGGGTTCATCCCTCTAACTAGATATCTCTCATGTGCAGGGACAGCCAGGTCACAAGAATAACACCTGGGTTGTAGACAGTGGATGTTCCAGGCACATGACCGGCAACAGATCCATCCTATCCAACTTCAGACACTTCAATGGAGGATATGTTGCCTTAGGGAGTGATTCAAAAGTAGGATCAATCACTGGACAAGGAATTATGTCCAATGAAAGGATGAGTATTGAAAGAGTAAACTATGTCAAAGAATTAGACTTCAATCTCATGAGTGTGTCCCAGGTCTGTGATCAAAAGCATTGGATGCTTTTCACAGATAAAGAATGTTTTGTACTATCCCCTGGCTTAAGCAAACCTCCTCCAGAGAAGATACTATTGACTGCTCAGAGAAAAGATAACCTATATGTGATTGACATGAATGAGGTCACTCCATCTGGTAGTGTATCTTGTTTTATATCAAAGGCATCAGTTGATGAATCAGCTCTCTAGCACAGGAGATTAAGTCATATCAATATAAAAACCATTAACAAGTTGGTGAAGGAAAATCTTGTAAGAGGGCTTCCTGATAAAGAATTTCAACTTGAGGATCACTGCATTGCATGCTTGAAGGGGAAGCAACATAAAAGTTCTCACAAGCCCAAGACATTGAATTCAAATGACACTCCACTACAGCTGATGCATGTGGATCTCTTTGGTCCTACAAATGTCATGTCAATGGGCAAGAAGTCATACTGTCTGGTGATCACTGATGACTATACCAGATTTTCATGGGTATACTTCTTGAGAACAAAAGATGAAACTGCTGAGATTCTTAAATCTTACATTCTTTGAGTTGAGAATCAAAGCAATCAAAAGGTAAAAATCATAAGGTGTGATCAAGGTACAAAGTTTAAGAACCTCACTCTGAACTGTTTCCGTGAAAGCAAGGGAATAGAAAGACAATACAGTGCTCGAAGAACTCCTCAACAAAACGGGGTTGCTAAAAGAAGAAATAAAACTCTAACTAAATCAGCAAGATCAATGTTGGCTGATTCAAAACTGCCTCTCACATTCTGGGCAGAAGCAGTAAGCACTGCTTATTATGTGCATAATAGAGTTCACATTGTTAAGCCTCTCAACAAGACACCTTATGAGCTCTGGTTCAAAAGAGTTCCATACATTGGATTTCTAAAACCTTTTGGATATCCATGCACCATTCTGATCACATATGGGGTTCTTCCTAAGTTTGGTGCCAAATCTGATGAAGGATATTTTGTGGGCTATTCCTCTCAATCCAAGGTCTATATGGCTTACATCAAGATCCAAGAGCCTGGTATGAAACTCTATCTGGATATCTGCTAAGCAACAACTTCAGAAGAGGTGCCATTGACCAGACCTTGTTTATCAAAGATGAAGGGGGAGAAATCCTACTAGTACAAATCTATGTTGATGACATCATCTTTGGATCAACAAGGAAGAAGTTGTGTAAAGACTTTGAGATCCTGATGCACTCAAAGTTTGAAATGAGCTCAATGGGTGAAATAAATTTCTTTCTGGGTCTTCAAGTCAAACAAGTTCCAAATGGAATCTTTATCAGCCAATCCAAATATGTCAAGAGAATTTTGAAAAGATTCAAGATGGTTGACTGCACTACTGCAAGAACTCTTATGCAAGTACACCATCAACTGACTCCAGACAAAGATGGTCAAGACACTGATCAACATCAATACCGTGCAATGATAGGGTCACTCATGTATCTCACTGCCTCAAGGCCAGATATCATGTTTGCAGTATGCCTCTGTGCCAGATTCCAAGTAGCTCCAAAGAATACACATCTTCAAGTTGTCAAGAGAATTTTTAGATATCTAAAAGGAGCCCCAAGACTTGGGCTATGGTATTCTAAAATGACAAGTTCAACCTGTATGCATACACTGATAGTGACTATGGGGATGCAACTTGGACAAAAAGTCCACATCAGGGGGTTGTTAGTTTCTGGGCAGAAGACTGATTTCATGGCAATGCAAGAAGCAAACCTGTGTATCAACTTCTACAGCATAAGCAGAATACATTGCAGCTTCAAGTTGCTGTGCACAAGTCATCTGGATACAAAACCAAATGCTGGATTATGGGATGACTTTCATGGCTACTCCCATTCACATTGACAACATGAGTGCTATATCAATCACAAACAAACCGGTGCAGCACTCCAAGACAAAGTACATTGACATCAGGTATCACTTCATAAGATATCAAGCTGAGAAAAAGAGAATTATTTTAACCAAAGTTCATACCAATGAGCAATATACTTATTTGTTTATAAAACCTTTTGATGAAGCTAGATTTAGATATTTAGTTGAATCCATTGTATGATGAACTTTGACTAAAATCTGTCTCTAAAAATAGTTATAAATGTATTTGTCTTTTGTTGTAAATAAAAGTTATAAGTCAGCAGCAAACATTTTTGCTGATGACAGGTTTAATCATCAGCAGCAAAGAATTTGCCACTGACTGCTTTAAGTTATCAGCAGGAACAAGTTTCCAGCGGATAGCTTTAAGGCTGTCAGCAGCAACATCTTTGCTATTGACCATTGTATCCATCAGCAGCAATTGAGTTTGTTGCTGACTGACTTAACCATCCGCAGCAACCAAGTTTGCAGCGGATAGGTTTAACCATCCGTAGCAACCAAGTTTGCTGCTGATGGGTAAAAATAAGTCCAAATTAACTTTTACCCACTGTAAAACATACTTTCAGTCTTTACCATGACTGTTATAGTGTATTACAGCTGTAACAGTGAAAAGTGAATGAGGTTGTACTTTATGCTTTTTCCCTCCTCTTCCGTTATAACACAAATCATATTTCTCCTTAAACCTCTTCACATTCAATTCCAACCTAACTCTCACCATTTTCTCCTAAGCATTCACAGCATTCAAAGCCTTCCATACTTAACCACCTTTCAAAAACCTTCCTCCTTCCCTCCAAACCCAACAACAATGGCAGAGGTCGACATAGACCAGCCAGATGAGAAGTTCTCACCCTACCACAATCTCATTGCATACCTAGTAAAAGGAAAGAAGTCCGATGGGTTCAATGACATGATCGATTTTCTCTGTCGATCAAAGATATACTTTGCATTAACCATCAACCCCACCATATACACCCCTCATATGGAGGACTTTTGGAGCACCGCCGTCTACTCTACTGAACATGGGACTCCCCAAATCCAATCAAAGGTAGACGGCAAAGACATCATCGTCACTGAAGGTACCCTCAGAAAACATCTCAAGCTTCAGGACGAGAGGGCCACCGTTTCATACTCAAGGGAAGAGTATATGAGGACCTTTGTATCCATAGGGTACACTGGAAATCAGAATGAATATACCATTGAAAATGCGCTGATGGGCCCTCCATGGAAGTTTCTATGCCACACTCTTCTACAATGCATATCCCAGAAGAGAAATGGATGGCACCAAGTGAGCTCTACACTTGCCTCTGATGTTCACGGTATGGTCTCTCGCCAAGGTTTTTAACTTTACACATCTCATCTTTGAAGGTTTGAGATATAACCTTCAAGAAGGTGCAAAGCAGACATTATATATGTACCCAAGGTTCTTGCAGGAGGTTTTCAACAATGAACTAAAAGAACTTTCAAAACCTACAAGAATCTATCTTATGCTGGGTCATAAAAATAATACTTTTCAAAGCATGAAAACTCTTTCCAAAAAGTTCTCAGGGGTCAATGTTCTATTGTTATCTACAATGATGAACATACAAAGTACCCAGGGTGACAGTTCAGCAATCCCAGCTGATACTGATCTCATACCCTCCACTTCAAAACCTGAACAACAAACTGCTTCCACTGTTCGAACCCCTGTGCGTATTTCTAAGGATGCACAGGCACAAAAACTACTTACACTTGTTTTGGATGTTATCACCGCCCAACTGGAACACAGGGCCCCAGTTGCGGCAAAATATACCAGAAAAAGGAGCAAGAAGACTCCTTCTATTCTTGTCTCGCATGCCCAATCCCAACCTAAAAGTCCTCATTCAGAATCCCAACATTCTGATGAGAATATCAAAAGGGATAGCCAAACCATTAGAGAGACTTCCTTGGAAGTTTCTCTATTAGGATCAGGATCACATCTCGGATCCATAGAACAACATGCTGAGCCCTGTCATCATTTTTGTTCTCTGAACTTAAGTGTAGAGGCACCTAGTCAAGATGATATACCTTCTCCAACTACTACTATTTCGGAGGTATTGATTGACTTGGCTGCTAATGTACCCAGCCCAAGTTCATTACCCAAGAAGGTTCACTCTGGGAGTGATGATAGAGTGAATGTGGAAAGGGCTATCACTACTCCTGTTACGTCATTTGACCAGGAGGACAGTGATAACATCACTAAGACCCTAACCACGGCAACTCACAGTGAGGATGTTTCTCTTGAAACGCTCTTCACTGAGAGGAATCACAGGTGCCAAGAAAACCAGGGTGATGGGGATGTAGAGGCTAGGCCTAAGGCCCCATCTAGTTCCAAGGATTCCACAACTGTGGATGAGGATAGACTGAAACTTAAAAATTTGGAATTGACGGCCAGGGTGGCAATGCTAGAGGCTGAAGTGTCTAAACTACGGCACCAAGTCTCTATGCATGAAGCCCATCAATGCCCTCCGGTGACTACTCCCTCCCTTATATCAGTGGGCACTCAAAAAGATGACACTTTATGCACTGATGCAACCAAAAAGGGGGAGATAGTTACTATGGAAGATGATGCTGACAGCCTCAATGAATGGATACAAGAGCAGGCTGCTTTTCAAAGTTCTCTCTTAAAACCTGCTTTTGTTCAAATCCATGACTTGCCGACTCAGTAGATGAAGAGGAAGATATCACTGAGGATTGAAAGTTCGTTGTCCGAGCTGTGGATGAGGTGTTGAAAAATGAAAGTCAAAATGAAGACGCACCTTTGTCATTCAGCATACTTCCTGCTGCTGCAAACATATCAAGACAGACCATTGCCCCTCAATTCACACCGACTGCAAATAAGCTAGAATTTGACTCCATTCTAGCTTGGGGGTATGATGGACTATCTGAGAGATTCTGAATTGGACGGGAGTTTGGTGGAATACAAGAGCAGAATTGGAATACACTGAATCCACTTCAGGTTCTTGAACTGTACCTATCAAGCTGCATCAACACTTCCACAGATCTCTCAGCAGAACTTGCAATCAACAGGTTCTGTGTCTTGATGGAGGATAATTTGCCCTGGTTTGAAAGGTTTCTAGAAAAAGCAAACAGGGTGGCCTATCCTGAACACCATGCAGAATCTTCAACAATATCAGAACAAAGACTAGCTCCAAGATTTTACTTGATAAGGAACAATGCTTTAACAGAAGAAGAAGTTCTATGTTGGAGAAGATTTTTCTACAATGAAGTGGTCAGGGGCCTGGAAGTGCAAGGATGGTCAAGCACCAGGTCCCCTGGCTTTAAATTCTTCTTAAGTGATGGATCATCGTTCATAATCAACAACATCCAAGAGATCCTGCTCCTCAAACCTGACTTCCTGAACAAGGTCTTTGAGCTCAAAACACACATCTGCAACATCAACTCCTTAGAAAGTCAAGCAATGATCAAAATAATCAAAGCTTATCTTGAAAAGGAGGGATGGCTTGCAATGGATGATTCTGACTCAGATCTATCCCTTCCCTCCTCACCAACTGACAGACTGAGTGCAGCAGTAGAGTCAAGAAAAGTGGATGCTCAGAATATCAAAGAAGCCTTCAAAGCTATACATGGGAGTGAATGGAAAAAGGAAGAAAGTGAAGCAGTCCCTTCCTCTGTGTCTATTCCTCAACTTGCCAATGAAGCTAAATCTGAGATCCCAACATCATCTCTTACATCTGCTGTTGTGATCCATGAAGCTGAAGCAGAGGCTTCCAACAAAGACAAGGGGAAGGGCATCATGACAGAAGAAGAAGAAAGATTAAAGCAAGAGAAAAGAGAAAGATAGAAGAGAAGAAGGGAAAGAGAAGAAGAGGAGATGGCAGAGTTTAGAAAGATTCAAGAAAGAAAAGTTGTCATTCTCCTCAGGGAACAATAGATCCAGTTGCATGCTAGGCAACTGGATGCTCTGAAAGTAAAAATTCCTCCAGCTACACAATTACAAGAAGATGAAGCTCTAGCTCTTCAGCTGCAGGAACAACTCAATAAAGAAGAAGATGAGAGAGAAAAGAAAAGAAAAGAAGAGGCTAAGTTCAGGATAACTGACTCCGAACTAGCCAAAGAAATGAGAGAGGAGTGGATAGAAGCTCTGATTTCTCAATGTGAGGATGCAGACTACCTTGAGAAATTGTCAAATAAAGAAATCTACAGAGCTTTCATGGGTCAGCAAGGTCAACTGGAAAATAAGAAAAGGGCTGAAGAAGAAGAAAAAGCCAAACAGAAAACCAAGAAGACCATTGCTTTTAACATTAGGACTCATGAAGAAAGGAAGGTCATGATGGACTTCCTAAAGGCTAGAGGAGAAAGTGGAAAGAGGCTAGGTCCCATGAGCTTCATGAACCTGCAAGCCTTGTACTTCAAAGTAAAGAAGGAAGAGGAAGAAAGATTGGGGAAGACAGGCTCCAAGAAAAGGGTGATTACTTAAGCTGATAACAGAAAACCAAAGAAACCCAAGCCTACTCCCTCATCCACCCCTTCTTCTATCCAACAACCTTCCACTTTCCCTACTAGACCTCCCTCCTCTACAACCAAAGAGTCCAAATCCTCACACCCAGCTCCTCCTCATCAACAGCCTCCCAAGAAGAAAACCAAACCTACTACCACACCAGAAGATTCAAGAGAAATTGTTATCTGGTTCTACAGCAATCAAGATCAATGGTTTGAGGTTTTTAAGGGAAGGACAGAGGTAAAAAGATCAATCTACAAATCTGTTGATGAGGTAATGCAGCTCCCAGATTTTGATCTTAGAAGAATGATGGAGATGGGTGAAGCTAATGAGCCTGAGAATGAAGGTGGGAGACATTTGTTGCTAGTGATCAAACATCACTTCAATCCTAGCAAAGTTGTAATCTTTAATGCTAAATCTATCCAATCCCACTCTCCATTCATCAGTTAGTCCTACGATGCTGCTCAGGATAAGTACACTTTGATAGATGTCAGAGGACAAAAGATGAGATGTTCAAGCAAGGCCATCTTCAGTATGCCAAGCAAAGACATCAAGACTTTGTCTGAGCTTCCTCTTGACAATCCCAGCAAGGACCTTAGAGGCTATGAGGTTGCAAGGATAGTTGCCAACATGCAAAAGCTTCAGCAACAAAAGCAGTAAGAGAGTTTTGATAGCATTAGTCTAGGGGGAGTTTTAAGAAATAAAGACTGATGGCTACAAAATTCTCTAAGTACAACTGCTGCGGACTCCACAGTTTTGCTGCTAACCAACAAGTTGTTGCGGATAAACTTGTTTATTCCAGATAGTTGTTCTTCTGCTGATGAACAATTCTGTTGCGGACAGCCTTATCTGCTAAAGACCAGAGTTGCTGCATATAGGCTTCTCAGTAGCATCAAACACTTGATGCTGCTGATAAGCAAATCATCAACAGCTTTGGATAATTGAGTCTTGCTGTGGATCATCAATAATGCTGCTGATAGCCATATCCAAAAGCAACTTTACCACTGACAACTTTCTGCTGTGACTCTGACACATCCCATGCAGAAAGAATGTTACTAGTGCAGACAATAAAAGACAACAATGATCTCCTTCCAAGTATCGAAGCAATGATGCCTAAGAAGATGTTTGAGTAAAGTTATCCTTTGTAGTATTTATTGTCTTCACGTGTAGTATAGCTTCTAGTATACAAGATCAACGGCTTGTGTTCGATCTGATCCTTAGAATCAAGGGTCTGTCTTAATTCTAAGTTACTATATAAGTATTGTATTCGTTCATTGTACAAGTGTGCTTACTTATAGTTTTTCTTTGTAATCTTGTAACCATTAAAGCTTAATACAAATTGCATTTATCAGTACTCTTTGTGTTTACTTGTTTACATTGCTTAGTTGTGACTGTTTCCGCCAATCTCAACTAGAATAGAACCATCTTGTATTTACTGATCCTACACATACACGTAGTCATACTTGTTGTTTCACATATTTTGATCTAGTATCAATATACTAAATACACCTCCGTTCAATGATCACAAGCTATAGTTGACATCAATATTGTCAAGTTCTAATAATATTTATAATCTTTGATAATCTATCATTCGTTTCATGAATCAAGAACGTATGCCTATATAAATACATGCAAACAACATACTACACATATATATTAGATGTAGTAAACTCTAACCAGTCAAAGTTCCATGCTAGATCATTTTGTTTAGAGATTTTTATGAAAACTCGTCATTTTTAGGTGAACCTTTGCACTTTGAACTAGAATGTAGAGAAAAAGAAGAGTTTGTAAAATGGTATACCAACAAGAAGCTAGATGAGGATTTTTTAGAGAAAATGAGAAGATCTTGAGCTCCTTGGCTAGAATCCCTGAGAAATACTCTTGAATATCCTTATAACACCTTTTGAATGGAAGCTTAGAGCCTTCGTTATGGATCAATCTTGAGGAAAAGATGAAGAAAATTGTTGTTGTGCCGTAAAAGAAAGAGAGAAAAGTGAGGTTGAGTGTTCGAAATTTGATTGTGAAAGATGAAGAATGGGATAAGATAGCATGGTTCTTGTCTACACATTCAAGCAAATAAGATTTGGAAGTCAAAAGGGGACCCACATGGGCTTTCTTTTGGCCGAGAAAGGTTAATGGGGTTGGGGGTTTGGGTTAATAAATCTAATAATTAGGTTTAACTGTTAATTAATTAGTTCATTAAGTGCATTAATCTTAATTAGAGTTTTAAGTGATAATTTAATTCGGTTTAGTTTCTTAACGGTACTAGAATTACAGTTTAACTGGTTGGAGACTAGTTTGGTGAAAAAATAATATTCAAATTACGGGTTGTATAATTTATGTTGATGTGATTATTCGTAGATATAAGTGTCTAAAGGTGACGATACACGGTAACGTCTTCGAAAGGGTTCGTTACTTAACTTTACGTATATTATAAATTTTATAAAAAAAGAATTTATCGTCCAACGTAAAGATTTTGTACTATATACGTTAGAAAAAAAAAATTGGTTATTTAATTTAATCACCAATGTTCGTATTAGATGAGTTATACGGGTACGTGAACTGATAACTCCTAAAATCACCATAATATGGAATGAAACAATGCACGGATTTTGCTAGACTTTAGTGTTGTAATTTATGCACTTAGGTCAATCAGGAAACATATTAACGTAAACACGTTTAAGTCGTGTACGGACGATGTTTTGGAAATGTCGGGTGTCACATAATACATAACAAAACGACTCAAAACAAATACAAAACTAAGTAAAATGACTCTAAAACATGACAGAAATGTATGTGTGCTTTGCAACACATCAGAAAAGCACTCTTGACATCCATTTGATAGATTGTAAAACTCTTAGATGCAGCATATGCTAGGAAGATTCTAGTAGCCTCCAGACGGGCAACAAGAGCAAACACTTCATCATAATCAATTCCCTCTTCCTGAGTGTAGCCTTGAGCCACAAGTCTGGCTTTGTTCTTGACCACAATCCCTCTCTCATCTTGCTTGTTCCTGAATACCAATATTGTGCCAATTGCAGTTTGGCTAGCTAGAAGATCAACTAGGGTCCATACTTCTTGTCTCTTGAATTGCAGCAACTCTTCCTGCATTGCTTCAATCCAACTGATGTGTTGCAGAGCTTCATCTATCTTCTTTGGTTCAACTTGAGACATAAAACAAGAATACAAACATATATTGGCCTCATGAGTTTTGCTTCTCGTTTGAACCCCTTGCTGAATTTGGCCAATAATGTTCTCTAATGGATGTTCTTTGTTGATTCTTTGTGCAGAACAACATCCATTTGTATTCTTTGCTCAAGATTGCTTTGATTTTGATCAGGGATGACTTCATGTACTACAGAAGAATCTTCAATATCAGCAGCATCATTGCCAGTTGTAGTTTCCCCATTAGCAACAGATGCCTCTATACCAACTGCATAGTTGTCAGCATTCTCATTTTGATTTGCATGCTCAGAGAGACTGCTGCTGGTGACATTTGAGAGACTTGTTCTAGCTTCACTGGCTTCCACTACATATGGAGGATCAATGGGTGGTCTTTTGATTATAGAGGGACTATTGAATTCAAATTTGTAGTCATGTGATGATGTGGAAGCTGGTTCTTTGGAAGAGGTATACTACATATTTGAAAAGATGAGAGGCTTAAATACTTGGGAGAAGGATTCTATATCAAAGAGCCAGTCTGGTCCTTTACCCTTTTCACATGGAATGGGTTCCCTACATTCCACATTTGCTGATTCTTCAACTATTAATACTCTGTAGGCTTTGGATTGAGAGGAATAGCCCACAAAGTGTCCTTCATCTGATTTGGCACCTAACTTGGGAAGAACTCCATGTGTCATAAGAATAGTACATGGACATCCAAAGGGTTTCAGGAATCCAATGTAGGGAACTCTTTTGAACCACAGTTCATAAGGTGTTTTGTTGAGAGGCTTGACAATGAGAACTCTATTTTACACATACCAAGTTGTGCTAACTGCCTCTGCCTAGAATGTGAGAGGCATTTTTTAGTCAGACCGCATTGATCTTGCAGATTCAATGAGATTTCTGTTTCTTCTTTCAGTAACTCCATTTTGTTGAGGGGTTCTTGGAGCACTGTATTGTCTTTCAATGTCTTTGCTCTCACAGAAACAATTAAAGGTTTGGTTCTTAAATTCTGTACCTTGATCACACCTTATGATTTTGACTTTCTGATTGCTTTGATTCTCAACCCTAAGAATGTAGCATTTAAGAATCTCAGTAGTTTCATCTTTTGTTCTCAAGAAGTATACCCATCTGGTATAGTCATTAGTTATCACCGGACAATATGACTTCTTACCCATTGACATGACATTTGTAGGACCAAAGAGATCCATATGTAGCAGCTGTAGTGGAGTATCATTTGAATTCAATGCCTTGGGCTTGTTAGAACTCTTGTGTTGCTTCCCCTTCAAGCATGCTATGCAGTGATCTTAAAGCTGGAATTCCTTGTCAGGAAGACCTCTGACAAGATTTCCTTTCACCAACTTGTTGATAGTTTTTACATTAACATGGCTTAATCTCATGTGTCATAGAGCAGATTCATCAACTGATGTCTTAGACAGAAAACAAGATACACTACCAGATGGAGTGACCTCGTTCATATCAAGCACATATAGGTTATCTTTTCTTTGAGCAGTCAACAAGATCTTCTCTGGAGGAGGTTTGCTTACCCCATGGGAGAGCACAAAACATTCTTTATCTGTGAACAGCATCCAATGTTTATGATCACAGATTTGTGACACACTCATGAGATTGAATTCCAATTCTTTTACAAAGTTTACTTTTTCAATACTTATTCTTTCATTAGACACAGTTCCTTGTCCTGTTATAGATCCTCCCTTTGAATCACTCCCAAATGCAACATATCCTCCATAGAAATGTCTGAAGTTGGGGAGGATGGACCTGTTGCCGGTCATGTGCCTGGAACAACCACTATCTACAACCCAAGTGTTATCCTTGTGACCTGGTTGTCCCTGCACATGAGAGAGATCTAGTTAGAGGGAGGGACCCAAGAGGTTGCAGACTTGGGTGAGTGTGTCTTAGGGCCAAAAACTTCAGTATGCTTGCATTCAATGGATCCGATGATAATGCTTTGAGGGAAAGAAGTTGTGGACTTGGCTTTCCATTGTTGAGTTGATTTTCCAGGTCTTATCGCTTTATCAACAGCATATGTGGTTTTAGCTGCTGATGGCTTTGGCTGTTCAGCAACAGCCTTGGTTGCTGCTAATGATGGTTTAGACTTGTCAGCAGCAAACTTTATTGTTGCTGATGGTGTTAATTGATCAGCATCAGTTTTGGTTGCTACTGAAGGCTTGGAATTAGGCTTCATTTTCTTCAGCTTCAAATGATCAGCAGCATTTTTGCTGACTGTTGATTGTTCAACATATATTTGCTTCTCCTGCTTTACCATTCTATTGAAAGTGGGTTTATGTTTAGGAAGGGTCTAGACTGCTGTGGAAGTTGATTGAGAGAAATGGATTGAACTTACAATTTGTAGCAAAGTGTTCTGATTCACCATATATGATGCAAGATTGTTGAGCTTTTGGGATTTGCTTCCTTGGTGGAGAGAGAGATTTTCTGAAATGAGTTGCCTTGGCTTCATAGCTTCTCACCTTCTTGTTCTTATTTGTTTTCTCAAAGGCTTGTTGCTTGAGATTTCTTTTCTGTTAAAGGTATTAGAAGCAAGTGCTAGCTGTGTGATTGTATTTTCCACAGAAAAAGAATGATTTAGCCAGTTTATCCCTTTGAAAGTACATGTAGTCCTTTCTTTTGAATAGATCTTTGAAATTCTAGCGATGAGTTTTGTTATGCTCAAAGGTGGCTTCCTCCAATGTTTTCTGTATATATATGGAGCTCTCTCTCCAGGTGTATAACAGATGTCAAACACCTTCCTGGGTTGATTGACATGATGGTTTATGGATGTTGAGGATTGTCCCTTTTCAATAATTAACTTTCTTCCTTCAGGAGGATAGCTAATTTTGATCTGTTTGGTGAGTGGAGATACTGGTATTGAGGGAATGAAGGAGCTTGGACTATTGATTTGGATTACTCTACCAAATTTGGTGGTTTTGAGAATTACTTCATTGGTAGGGAGTAATGGAGTTTCACTAGTTTCAGTGGATTCTGAACATGTGGACTCAGCTTCTGATGAGGCATTGCATCTTGCACAGATGGTTCTTCCTTGGAAGAATCAAGGTTTCGGTTTGCATGGTCAAGGTTTGTGAGGTTGAAGTTTGGTTCATGGATGGCTACATAGTCAGCAGGTGGAGGTACAGCTTTGTAGGACTTTTCAGCTTGAAACCCAAGACCAACAGTCACCTTTTCATGAATTTAAGCATCCAAAAGTCTTTGCATCTTTTTGGATGCAAACTCATACTTGTCAACATGAACCTTTTGGTCTGCCAACTCAGTTCTTGTAGATTTTAGCTTAACCAAAAGATCATCAATCTGAGTTTCAAGATTTGTTTGTTCATGTTTTAATGATGAAATCTCTTTCTTTAGACAGTTAATCTTTTCTTTGTAACTATTTTCAACCTTTTTGAATTCAGATTTCATTTGATGAAACTCTTCATTTTGATCTATAAGGTTTTGGTTATGCTTTCTATATCCTAAAACCTTATCAATGCAAGTCTAAGAATAGAGGTGTTCATATACATGAGGTGGTATCTCTGTTGTGTCTACCATGAGTGCTTGGTTGTTGGCAGGAAGATCTTCATACTGAAAACTCTAGTCAAAATCAGATGTTCCAACATGTTGAGTTGCACATGTTTCAGTTTGAGCAAGAGGGGTGTTGCTTTGACTTGCTTGACCTTGATGAGCTTGTCTTGGTTGTGCAGTTACTAGATTTTCCTTTGGTGCCTTGCATTCTCTGGCAAAGTGACCAAGATGGTTATAGTTGTAACATCTAAGCTTGTTTTTGTCCAAGTCAACTCTAGTGTTAGAGTTGTTGCTTGGAATGGGTCTTCCAGTTCTAGAGTAGAACCGTTTAGCTCTGAGAGATAGCATGGCATAAGATTGTTGTATGTTCATTTCTTCTAAGTCATCTGGATGAAAACACTCCAGATCTTCTTTGATAAATGACATGTTGCTTGGGTTTTCATATACAAAAGCAACAGAGTTATTTTGGGGTGGGGCTTCAAGGAGAAATGGTGAGTTGCTAGCTTGTGAGTTTGGAGTCTGAGGATGGGTAACAATGGGAGGATATTAGTTGCTTGAACTTGGAACTGAGGGGTCAGAGTGTAGTGCAGAGGAAATGGTGGTGGATGATGAGGCTGTTGAATGACCCGAGCTTCTTTCCTTGGCTTGAATCATTTCTAATTCATATGTCTTTAGCATACCAAACAGCTCAGTCATCTGCAGAGTCTTCAGGTTTTCGATTCTTCTAACTGACACTGTGTAAAGTGTCCAGCAACTTGGAAGTGATCTGATGAACTTTTTTAAAATGTCTTCATTCTCCAGCTTTACTTTAGAGCACTGTAGCTCTCCCACAAGATAGGTGTACATGTTGTACAGAGTAGTAAGAGACTCACCATCCTTGCAGACAAAGTTTTCATATTGTTGCTTCAAGATGTCTCTTCTATTCTCCTTCACCTCTTCAGATCCAGCAAACATCTTCTCAAGACCTTTCCATAGCTCCTTGGCAGTCTTGTATTCTCTGAAGTTATGAAAAACTTCATTTGGCAAGCACATCTGTATAGCTCCCAAGGCTTTAAAATCTACCTCCATCTTCTTGATGTCTTCTTCAGAGTACTTTGAAGCTTCTTTAGGGACAGATGGACCTCCAGAATCAGCAGAGGCCACCATGGGTACATAGGGACCCTCCATTATGGATCTCCACATTCCATATTCTTGATAACAGAAAAAACTTTTCATTTTGTTCTTCCACATGTCATAATCTTATCCAGACACCAGTTATGGTGCTCTGTTGAGGCTTCTAGTATCATCAAATCCAGTATTCTGTGCCATACTTTTGGATAGATGGTCTTAGTAAAGAGATAGTAATAAACAGAACCAGAGAGTGATTAAACAAGTGTGAGTTTGTTTAATCTGAGAGCTAAAGCTCTGATACCACTTATAGAATCGGTGTTTACAAGATGGTTATGTTCTAGTTGAGATTGGTGGAAACAATCACAACTATGCAATGTACACAAGAAACAAAGATAATACTGATAAATGCAAAGTGTATTAATCTTCAATGTTTACAAGTTATAGAGAAAACTCTAAGGAAGCACACTTGTACAAGTGAGAAGATACAATACATATAAAGAAACTTAGAATCAAGACAGACCCTTGATTCTAAGGATCAGGTCAAACATCAGCCGTTGATCTTTGACAATTACAAGTTACACTACAACTGGTAGACAACTAAAAGACAAGCTACAGCAAACAGGGAGGATCAGATCAAAAGTCTTCTTAGGAATCTTTACAGTTGTCTTTAATCATCTGCATCAATAACATTCCTTATGCTGATAGATGTGTCAATGTTGCAGCAGAGGTGTCGGTAGCAAAGTCAAAGTTGCTGATGATTTGCCTATCAGCAGCATCAATGTTTGATGCTGCTGAGAAGCCTATCAGCAACAACTTTGGACTTCATCAGATAAAGCTATCCGCAGCATAGTTCTTCATCAGCAGGAGAACATAGCTATCCGCAGCATTTGCCTTATCCGCAGCAACATTGTAAGTCAGCAGCAAAATTGTAGAGTCTGCAGCATCTATACTTAGAGAATTTTGTAGTCATCAGTCTTTATCTCTACAAGTTCCTAAATGATCAAGCAGTCAAGTTTGTCACCCACTCCTTCACTAACAAGGCACTGAGTTAGTGAAGGAACATCCAGAAGTCCATGTAACACCTGTCAAAATACGTCCCAAACATGCCAAGAATAAAACTATAAGGATTATAAATGATAAACCCCAAATGACAAGGAGAAAAAACAAAGAAAGCTGAAATTCAAGGGGTGGCGAACCGTTACCCTTAGGCTAACAATCCGCTATGGGCAACTAAACGCATCCCCCGTCAGTATCTTAGCGAACCGCCATCAAGAAAGTAGTGGTGTAAACGAGCCAAGCCGGCTCGCGAGCTACTCGAGATCGGCTCGTGAACTACTCGAGATCGGCTCGCGAGCTACTCGAGATCTGCTCGCGAGCTACTCGAGATCTGCTCGCTAAAAGCTCAAATCGAGCCGAGCTTAAACGAGCTCGAGCCCAAGCTCAAGCCTGAAAATAAGCTTGTTTATTAAACGAGCCCGAGCTTCACGTATCGAGCTCGAGCCGGCTCGCGAGCCTAAACGAGCTTATTATTTATATATATTTTAATTAATATATTAAATATATATTTATAAAATAATAATTACTATATATAAAATTATAAAAAATAACTAAATAATATATATTATGTTATATATAAAAATTATATTAAAAATGTATATAAAAATAATTATAAATATATATAAAAATTAATTAATAAATAATAAACGAGTCGAGCCCGAGCCGAGCTCGAGCTTTAAAAACTACTCATGATCCGAGCCCGAGCTTTAGAAATAAAGTTCGAATCGAGCCGAACTCGAGCCCTCAGTAAGTTAAACGAGCCGAGCTTGAGCCCAGTCGAGCTCGGGCTCGGCTCGGCTCGTTTACACCCCTACAAGGAAGTAACAGTCTGCCAAAGGCAGATATTTATGGTGGACCGCCTAGGTCCCAGCTAACGGTCCGCTTGGGCTTCTCGAGGCAGATTTTGCAAAGGACGTGTGTTGTCTCACCTCCCACAAGTATTTCGTTCGAAAAAATTATGTCCGAAAACTATTTATTCTGAAAACATTCTGTCCATAAACTACGTGTGTCGAAAATACTTTTGGGACGAGCCATCGTTTTCGGACAATTCATCCAGTTTTCGGACAATTCACCATTCTAGGCCAAATTCTTCATTTTTTATCCAAGTTTCAATCTTTTTACGTCCAAAACTTCTGTATGGCATCCATGAAGCTAGATCCACTCTTTTTAAACCGATTTATACGTAAAATCCCAACTTTTATGAAAACCCACTTAAAAACTTTAAAACCCACTTTTCAAACAAAAACTCAAATCTGAGAGAGTTTGTTACATGTTTCTCACGTGATTCTCCTTCTTCAATCATCAACAATGCTCCAACAATGATCTCGGATCAAGATAGAGGTCTCGGGTGAAACTTTTGAACTTTCTCTCTCTAGTTTCTTCTTCGTCTCTCTCTCTACAAGCAAGGATGGTGAGGAAGTGGGTAGGCGGCTAGGGCTTGTAGCCCCCCCCCCCCCCCCCCCGCTTTCCAGTTTTGGCCCATGGCCCAAACCCACGAGCCTATTTCATTTATTTCATTCCTTTTATTTCATCTCGGGCCATTACTATCTGGTTATTATTTTCGGGATGTTACATATCACTTAATTATCCTCATCTTACACAACCATTTTGATTGGAATTAAGCTATGAAATATATGAATAGTACTATTTGGGTTGATGATATGTCATCATTTATACATATTTTACATACATAATAATCTCACATTATTGTACTAATTGAATAATAACCTTGCAATTTATGCTTAAAACACGTATATTTTGTAATTACAGGTTATTAGGTGTTGAAAATATAAATCAGGCAAAATCTTATCAAAAACACCAAGATTTCAAGCTTCTAGAAGGTTCATTCGCGGAGCATTGACCCCCAAGAAGTCAGAATTGGTCAACAATAGTCAACAAGCAGCTAAAAGACAAAACTGGGGAAAAACAGGGAGATGCATGGTCGTGCATCCCATTGCACGGCCATGCATAGGTCCCCCTGCTCCCCACGACCCAGTACTGTGTCCTTTGTACCCTGTTTGATTCCCTACGCATTTGCACGACCGTGCAACCCATTGCACGGCCGTGTATTGCACATTTCGAGGCCTATAAATAGGAAGCTTGAGTTCTTCATTCCACACACCAATCAAGACCTAAAGAACACTCATGAAGAGAGCATTCTCGTAGTTAGAGTAGAGAGTAGAGAGTAGAGGGGCTCTTCCTCCTTGTTTCACAATAGGGGAGCCTATGAAACTCATCATTACGCCAGTCGTTATGGCCATTTGTGGCTAAAACTTCTTTGTATTGCTAGGGTGAAGATGATGTTTGGTGCATGTTAATGTTTAACCTATTAATGAAGTGGTATGTTTATGTCTTTACCTAATTCATTCTCGAAAAGCATCTTTTGATGGGCTTTTATTATTGTCTAAATCCGTCTTTATATTTGTAAGTGTCTTGATTTTAAAGAGTAAGATCGTAAAACCCTTTTTAATCAAACTTCCTTTGAAACTCGTACGTCTTTATACGAGCAGAGATTGATAAGCCAAGGCTTGGTCTATACTTCTAAGATCATACGTCTTTATACGAGATTATTATGCGACCAAGAATTGGTGAACTCATGTTGGGAACGGATACTTGGTCCCATTGTTACACTGCCTCCCGGTGAGCAAAATATAATCACCTATTTAACTTTAATATGAAGCATTTTGAGTCAGATGTCTTAAACCAACCCGGGGATGACCATTCGATGGGTTGAGAGTAAATGTTGTCCCTAACGGGAGGCACTACCACTTTTTAAAGAATATAATTTGCAAATCAAATGTAGTGAGGACGAGGCTCTAGAGGTGACCCGGGTCACAAGTTTGTAGTAGTCATACCACTGAATTAATTAACTTAACATTATCACATACCAAGTTGATTCGAATCCCAAATCAATACATTTCGTAATCTGATCATTTTCGCTTTATTTACTTTTCTGCTATTTACTATTCTGCTAGTTACATTTCTGCTACAAATTTCACGCACATTTTTACTTTCATGTTATTTACTTTACCGTCATTTACTTTTCTGCTTCACAAGCACACAAAACTCACTCACTAATTAATCCGGTTAAACGATAACAAAAGTTGAGTATTGGAACTCGACCGTGTCCATTGGTTCAATACTTAGTTCTTACCTAACTATATTACGTTGCGATAAGTACACTTGCCTATTGTGCGTGTTTTAAGTTAACGTAATTATCATTTTAATTTATAAATTTAAAACCTGATTTTGTGAAATCAATCTATAAATATATTTATTATATTTTTTTATACTTATCACACGGACATCAAGTTTTTGGCGCCGTTGCCGGGGAGACGGTGATTTCAAGAAAAAATCGAGTTAACGGATTAGCCTTTTATTTTCCTTCTAATTTTCTTTCACGCTTTGTTGCAGGTAGTGTATGATCCAAAGTTCTACTACTAGTTTATATCAACCTTTAGCAGAACCCGAAAGATTCTTTCACTCCCGAGTTCGAGAAAACCGTGCGAGAAAAATGGCCGTAGAAAACCACACTATCGTCGAATTTACAAGACCGTCACTGGACGCGTTGGGGTCTAGTATCACAATGTGACAATCCAGACTTTCCCATTCTAACTCCGTTACTTAAATCCTGTTAAAGTTAAGCTATTTAACTTATCTTAAACCCTAGGGACTATTTCTGCCAATTTCCAAACTCAAACTACAAAGATTGGTTGTGTAATAAGTCAAAAACCATTATGTTGATCTCTGAAAGTCAAAATTGAATGAATCTAGTTCCTGTTGACTTTTGAAATTCAAATACACTAGTTCTTAACCCAAATTCAAACCTTAAGGACTAAATCCGTCAATTCCTAAACTTATATGCATGAAATCAGAGGGACTAGATATGTAATTAACCTATTTTTGATTTCATTGAATTTAGAAAGTCAATCCGTTTATTCTTGATTCCAATTCGCAGATTCTAACTGAATTTCGTTTGAAATGGTAACGGTTATACACGTTCACGACATTAACGACTATCATCACAGCTTTAATCATCGATTTTATGTGTAATTAAACCCAATTATGGGTGATTATATTGTAACCGTCAACTTCATGGTCTATTACCAACAAAATCCGACCAATTCGTTCGTAACTCTCTCAATGGAACACATGCTCATGCTAGACGAGTCGTTCCGAAGCTCTTGCACACTTCTGCTTCGTCGAAAAAGCGGTCAAGCCCGCCGGAGATCAAACCACCCGAGGTCGGAACTTGCTCTAGGCGTACACCATCGATTCGCGCACCATTCTGGTAATTGATTATACCTTTAGTTTCGTTTTAACACCGTGAACAAAAGCCCTAACATAATCAAGGATTAAATTATCTAATTCAACATGTACTAATTCTAGGGTTTATCGCAAACCGGTTTGGCCGAACCCCAATCTAATCACGTTTTCAATGCAATTAAAACATATGTTTAGGATCGCAATCTGTTACTCATTGAAAGCCCTATGACAATTTGATCTCATACCATCGATTTGAACATAATCTGGTGACTAGGGTTTGTTCTTAATCAATTTGGGGGTTTTGATCCAAAACACAACCTAAATGAAATTAATCTATACCAGCAGATATGAAAACTCGCGTTTAGTAAAAGCCCTATGGTCTTGATCCATAATCTCATAGGATTCAATCGATTTGATTTCAAGTTCAACTTAAGGTTTTTGAGTATTTGAATCAGAAATTAAACAAACCTAAACCCATTGATTTTGCAATTAAAACTCACCACAAACTCATAATAGGTCGACTAACAAAACCCGCGTGTCTATTGGTTTAAACGAAATCAAATTCATTGGATTTGGGATCGATTTTAGGTTCGGTTCATGCAAAGGGGAAAGGGCTCAGGGTGTTGGATTATTAAAACCGTTTCTAGTACAATTCTGTCATGAATTATTAATGAGCAGAGATGGTTAAAGCACGGTACTCACACGTAGGAGACCCGGGTTCGAATCCGGTCTCCTGCAATATTATTATTGGGGGTTGTTTCATTGATTTTCACATAAGCAATAAATTCCTATATTGTTTTAATAATATATAAACATGTTTTAGCCCGGAAAATCACCCGTAGGCTCGGGTGTAGATTTTATAACCCATCTTTAATATGATTTCACACTTTTATAATAACATGTTTATTTAATCTATGACCCCGAATAAATAAAATAATCAGGTTATTTTCAACCCGTGATCTAAAGTAAAAATAATATATATATATATATATATATATATATATATATATATATATTATTTCGTTATTCTATTTTATGTAACATTCTAAACAAATAAATAATGTAATTATTTATATTATTTACACTCGTTTTTATTCTCGAATAAAATAATAGATTTATTATTTTTGTCGCACAATTGTTTATTACGATATTTTGTTAAATCTAATTTTCTTAGGCCATCAGTTTAATGGTGCAAACATTCGAATATATTTTCATATATAATTTATGTCTTTCGTCGCGTATCGTAATCACTCTAATTATTTGATTTAGAAATCCACACTCCCATTGACAAGTTTGTCTACTCCTTGATCATTAGAGCTCTTAGAACATTCAACATTCCGTGTCGTTGCCAACATTCCCAGTATATCCCTAATTGTTATATTTATATTCTAGGGCATACGTGATCCGTTTCAGGTTAACACTTGTGGTTTCAATCTCATACTTGTGTGATACTACCTACTACGCAACGCAGGTGAGTTTCACGGCCCCTTTTTACTTGTTTTACTATTGGGGGAGAAACATGCTTATACACAAACAATATTTTACTTGTTTTCCTATTGAGGAGAAACATGCATACTCACAAACATTATTTTACTTATTTTCCCGTTGGGGAGAAACATGCATCCACACAAATAGTATTTTACTTGTTTTCCCATTGGGGAGAAACATGCGTACAAACAATCATCATTTTACTTGTTTTCCCGTTGGAGAGAAACATGCATACGAACAGGCATCCGTTCCTTGTCCCCCAGCCAGGGAGAGACATACACACAGACATGGATCACATAGTATTTCATTACCACTTGTGTACCTAAGTGCAAATATAACATGCAAAGTCGTTACACACTCGGACCGTTAATATATGGAGTATGGCGAGGAAATTTGAGTAGCACTACTGGGTTTGACAAACCCCACCGGGCTAGTCGCGCTAGCACGATTGGAGGTCGAACGGGTGTAGATTGTCCTAAACACTTGCCATTTGTTGATGTTAGCAATGGCGGAAGGCACCCAAACATAAACAGTCAGCTTCGGTTACGAATGCTTAGAGTAACTTGTACATTGCCTAGCTAGCAATAGGTGTGACTTACGTTTGTGGATCCGGCAACACTCAAACAGTTTATTTACATACAAACCTGTGAACTCACCAACCTCGTGTTGACACTTTTTCTTACATGTTTCTCAGGTCGCTTTGGCATAGGTTGCACACTTAGGACATGCATGGAGTCCTACTGTCATATCATTCATTTCAAACATTTTAAACAGTTTTACTTATTTACATTAATTGACGCTTGTTGCGTGTAATTACTTTTAATTTCATTCTATTGTTTACGCTTCCGCATTTAACTCTGAACATTTATGTTATGACTTTTTAAGTCTCATATAGTGTTGTTTGATGTAACTAATGACTGAGATCCTGGTTTGTCACGCTCCTAACGGTAGAACTCCGTTAGTGGATTTTGGGGGTGTGACAGATTGGTATCAGAGCCAGGTTATAAAGAACTAGGATTGCATATTAGACTATAACCGCACACATGCATTAGTTACACGACACAGACACTCATACATGCTACACGTGGTATCCATACATACATTGCATTGCATGCATAATGACAACATCCATATCACCCTCTTCTAAATAGGAACACGTCATTCTCTCTATATCATCATTCCTGGTGGTGACACTCGGGGAGTCACCAAAAAATCATCCACTCCCGTCTGAGGGCAGCGAGATGGAGCCTTCAGATGAGTCATTTACATCACCATCACCTGTTGGGTATGATGGGCTTTCTTAGGTCCATGTTATGGATGGCACTCAGCACTAACGCGTACCTCTTTGGGAGTTGGGATCGTCGGAAGCGAGTCCCTACTGTACCCGCCAGCAACAATACGTCGAGCGAAGGCAGACCGTTGCACGCATTATTGAAGAATCCATTGACACGTAGATGTCATCACTTTCCCTAGCCATGGGCTCGCGTCTTTGGTCGATATTCTGTTGAAGATAGATTGACCACAAGTTCAGAACACATTGCTCTCTGCATAATCAAACCCTCTCCTGACTCAGATGGAAGGACGACTACTTTGCCTCCTCCAGTACCACGTAACCATGAATTAGTTTCATTTCTCGAAGTCGCATTTCATGTACATGTTTGTTTCTTGTTCTCATCTACAATCCGTTGGATTGGACACCTCTATTGTGTTTCAACTCGAGTGGATACTCGGAGCAACCCATTCTCGACTACTTATCCCAATATGAATTCTAGTTGATCAACTTATAGTTGATAACTAAGCCTCCCAATGACTTATCATATCTGACAACACTCTGTACTCGACAATAAAAAATTCAGGGGCATTTTGACATGGGACAGGGAGAAACTAGGGTGAACATGCAAAGCAAATTATCATTACGGGTGCACACGTAATAGTAATTTGAGGTGAATGAAGTCCTGGTGAAATCTAGTGTGTGGATAAATGGTCCTAATCTGTGATGTACCCATCGTGTTATTTTCACTCATGTAAGAGTCTTAGTGACCTTACGACTCTCATTCAGACCTGATTAATGGAACCACCTAAAGTGAAACTCTAGTAGAACCTCAGGGTAAAACCCACAAACTCCAACTGTGTAAGTGGAATTTGAGAAATTCTTCCAAAACTAACACGTAATTCCTTACACTCCAACAATGGATTCCATTTGACTCTATTACTCTATCATGTGACTAATTCTTAGTCTAATTTGATTTATACCCCAGGACATCCAACTCTGTAAATGGACTTCTTTCTTCACAGGATGATCCAGTTATCCAAATGACATTAGAAAACGGGGATTTAATCTAACCAACCATCAGTTGAACGTGATTACTTAAACGGATATCCTATCCCTTATACTACTGGAATCTATATTTCATGGAAATTTTCTTCCTTGCATGTGAACCTTTTCCCTTAGCCTTTGCGTTGACCGATGCTTACCTTATAAGCGCAGGCCTCACTAGAAGTCTCAGCATGACTTCACAAACTTCATGTGGTGCGGTCGTCCTCCAACTCTATCAGACTTTAGGTATACCATAGAGATAGCAGACCGTCAGATAATCGAAGCGACTCACGTTCTTATAGGATGTAAACTCGGATTAGCTAGTCATAAGCTTGACATTGACCCCGTGTCAATCACACTTGGCAGTTTTGACATGATTGTCGGTATGGATTGGTTATCTAAGAACTAGTAGAAATCATTTGTCGTGACAAAATCGTTCGCATTCCTCTCCCGAGTGGAGAAACCCTTCTGTCCAAGACGAAGGGATTGGTGCTGTCGTAGGCATCATATCCTTCATGAAAACACATAAATGCTTACGTAAAGGGCATACTGCTATTCTGGCTCATGTCACCGAGCAACCATCCGAAGAAAAGAAGATTGATGACATTTCGATCGTTCGTAACTTTCCGGAAGTAATTCCTGAATACCTGCCTTGTCTTTCACCTCACCGTCAAATAGAATTCCAAATCGACCTAGCACCCGAAGCAACGCCGATTGCTCGGGCACCGTACATACTTGTACCTAGTGAGTTACAACAGTTATCTACACAACTGCCAGAGTTGTTAGATAAGAGATTTATCAGACCTAGCTCATCGCCATGGGGAGCTCCAGTCTTATTCATTAGGAAGAAAGATGGAACTTTCTGTATGTGCATCGATTACCGTGAGCTGATCAAAGTAACTATCAAGGATCGTTACCCTCTCCCTCGTATTGGCTATCTATTTGACCAACTTCAAGGGTCAAGTTTCTATTCAAAGGTTGATCTTCGATCCGGTTATCATCAACTGAGAGTCCGGGACGAAGACATCTCTAAACCTGCATTCAGAACTCAGTACGGCCATTACGAGTTTCTGGTCACGCCGGTCGGATTAACCAACGCACCCGCGGTGTTCATGGACCGCATGAACCATCTGTGTAAACCTTACCTTGATTAATTCGTCATCGTTTTCATTGATGACATCCTCATCTATTCTAAGAACAAGGAAGAACATGAGGAGCATCTGCGTTTAATCCTTGAATTGCTAAAGCAAGAGCAATCGTATGCCAAATTTTCAATATGAGAATTTTATATTCGCGAAATTCAATTCCTAGGGTATGTAGTCGACGGGAAGGGAATACATGTAAATCCAGCTAAAGTAGAAGCCATCAAGAATTGGGCGGCACCAACGACTCTGACAGAGGTGCGACAATTTCTGGGATTGGCTGGCTACTACCACCGATTCATCGAGGGATTCTCTAAGATCGCTCAACCCCTCACTTCCCTAACTCAAAAGGGTAAACCCTATAACTGGGGTGATACTCAGGAATCAGCATTCCAACTGATAGGGCAGAAACTCCGTAGTGCACCCATACTATCTCTTCCCGAGGAAACGGATGACTCTCGTAGTGTATTGCGATGCCTCCATTCAAGGTCTTGGTTGGGTGTTAATGCAAAGCCAGAAGGTTATCGCATACGCTTCCCGTCAGGTAAGGGTTCATGAGAAGAACTACACGACCCATGACTTGGAATTGGGAGCTGTAGTGTTTGCATTGAAAATCTGGAGACATTACTTGTACGATACCAAGTGCACCATCTACACTGATCACAAGAGTCTTCAACATATCTTCGAGCAGAAAGAGCTGAACACACGACAACGTCGTTGGGTTGAGCTTTTGAATGATTATGACTGTGCCATCCGATATCATCCGGGTAAGGCTAACGTTGTAGCTGATGCCCTAAGTCGAAAGGAAACCAAGTCCAAACGAGTTCGAGCGTTACAGCTCACTATCCACCACGGATTACCTGATCAGATCCATAGTGCTCAACTCAAAGCCCTGAAAGAGGGAAAACCTACCGTTGGAATCCACACATGGTATGGAAAACCAACTCGAGGTTAAATCAGACATTATTCGCTACTTCGCAGAGCGAATGTGAGTCCAAGGTACGGGAACATAAGGGAACTTGTAATGGATGAATTTCACAAATCGCGTTATTCTATTCATTCTGGTTCAGATAAGATGTATCATGACCTAAAGGTTCTTTATTGGTGACCGAACATGAAAGTTGATATAGCCATCTATGTTAGCAAGTGTCTGACCTGCTCAAAAGTCAAAATCAAGTACCAAAGACCTTCTGGTTTGCTCCAATAACCGGGAATTCCGATGTGGAAATAGGAGCAGATTTCCATGGATTTTATTACCAAACTACCCTAAACTTCTAGCGGATGCGACACCATTCGGGTGATCGTTAATCGCTTGACCAAATCCGTTCACTTCTTAGCAATCAAGGAAACCGACAAAATGGACAAGCTTACTCGTATTTATTTGAAAGAAGTAGTATCTCGGCATGGGGTGCCAATCTCTATCATTTTGGATCATGATGCACGATTCACCTCTCATTTCTGGCAATCAATACATAAAGCTTTAGGCAAGCGTCTAGATATGAGCACAGCATACCATCCTCAAACTGATGGCCAAACAGAACGTACTATTCAAACTCTGGAGGACATGCTACGAGCTTGTGTGATTGATTTCGGTAACACCTGGGAGTCTCACCTACCGTTGGTGGAGTTCTCCTACAACAAAAGTTATCACACTAGCATCAAGGCAGCTCCATTTGAAGCACTATATGGATGGAAATGTCGTTCTCCTATTTGTTGGGCTAAAGTTGGGGATAGTCAACTTACCGGTCCAGAACTCGTACTTGAAACTTCTGAGAAAATCGTTCAAATTAGAAACCGTATGGCAGTAGCTCGTGATCGTCAAAAGAGCTATGCCAATAAGCGTTGTAAACCGTTAGAATTTCAAGTAGGGGATATGGTCTTATTAAAAGTCTCACCTTGGAAGGGTGTCATTCGTTTTGGGAACAAGGCAAATTGAATCCTGGTTATGTTGGACCATTCAAAATAGTGAAGAGAATTGGCCCAGTAGCGTATCAACTGGACCTACCTGAAGGACTTAGTGGTGTACATGATGTCTTCCATGTCTCGAACTTGAAGAAATATCTAGCAGACGAGACACTCGCGGTTCCTCTTGAGGAACTACACATCGACGAACAATTGCGTTTCGTTTAAGAACCGGTATGAATCATGGATAGTGAAGTCAAAACACTCAAACGCAGCAAAATCCCGATTGTCAGAGTTCGTTGGAACTCGAAACGTGTACCGGAATTCACTTGGGAGCACGAGGACTAGTTGATGCGCAAGTACCCTCATCTGTTCAAGCAATCCACGTCGAACTCGCAAGGTACTATTCTAATTTTCGGGACGAAAATTCTTTCAACTAGGGGATGATGTGACTCCTCAGGATTTTGTTTTATTATTATTTTAAGTTTCGGGACGAAAATTCTTTCAACTAGGGGATGATGTGACAATCTGGAATTTCCCAGTCTAACTCCGTTACTTAAATCCGGTTAAAGTTAAGTTATTTAACTTATCTTAAACCCTAGGGACTATTTCTGCCAATTTCCAAACTCAAACTACAAGGAATGGTTGTGTAATTAGTCAAAACCCATTATGTTGATCTCTGAAAGTCAAAATTGAATGAATCTAGTTCCTGTTGACTTTTGAAAGTCAAACAGACTTGTTCTTAACCCAAATTCAAACCTTAAGGACTAAATCTGTCAATTCCTAAACTTATATGCATGAAATCAGAGGGACTAGATCTGTAATTAACCTATTTTTGATTTCATTGACTTTAGAAAGTCAATCCGTTTATTCTTGATTCCGATTCGCAGATTCTAACTGATTTTCGCTTGAAATGGTAACGGTTATACACGTTCACGACATTAACGACTATCATCACAGCTTTAATCATCGATTTTATGTGTAATTAAACCCAATTATGGGTGATTATGTTGTAACCTTCGACTTCATGGTCTATTACCAACAAAATCCGACCAATTCGTTAGTAACTCTCTCAATGGAACACATGCTCATGCTAGACGAGTCGTTCCGAAGCTCTTGCACACTTCTGCTTCGCCGGAAAAGCGGTCAAGCCCGCTGGAGATCAAACCACCCGAGGTCGGAACTTGCTCTACGCGTACACCATCGATTCGCGCACCATTCTGGTAATTGATTATACCTCTAGTTTCGTTTTAACACCGTGAACAAAAGCCCTAACATAATCAAGGATTAAATTATCTAATTCAATATGTACTAATTCTAGGGTTCATCACAAACCGGTTTGGCTGAACCCCAATCTAATCACGTTTTCAATGCAATTAAAACATATGTTTAGGATCGCAATCTGTTACGCATTGAAAGCCCTATGACAATTTAATCTTATATCATCGATTTGAACATAATCTGGTGTCAAGGGTTTGTTCTTAATCAAATTGGGGGTTTTGATCCTAAACACAACCTAAATGAAATTAATCTATACCAGCAGATACGAAAACTCGCGTTTAGTAAAAGCCCTATAGTCTTGACCCATAATCTCATAGGATTCAATCGATTTGATTTCAAGTTCAACTTAGGGTTTTCGAGTATTTGAATCAGAAATTAAACAAACCTAAACCCGTTGATTTTGCAATTAAAACTCACCACAAACTCGTAATAGGTCGACTAACAAAACCAGAGTGTCTTTTGGTTTAAACGAAATCAAATTCATTGGATTTGGGATCGATTTTGGGTTCGGTTCATGCAAAGGGGAAAGGGCTCAGGGTGTTGGATTGTTAAAACCGTTTCTAGTACAATTCTGTCGCGAATCATTAATGGGCAGAGATGGTTAAAGCACGGTACTCACACGCAGGAGACCCGGGTTCGAATCCGGTCTCATGCAATATTATTTTTGGGGGTTGTTTCATTGATTTTCACATAAGCAATAAATTCCCATATTGTTTTAATAATATATAAACATGTTTTAGCCCGGAAAATCACCCGTAGGCTCGGGTGTAGATTTTATAACCCATCTTTAATATGATTTCACACTTTTATAATAACATGTTTATTTAATCTATGACCCCGAATAAATAAAATAATCAGGTTATTTTCAACCCATGATCTAAAGTAAAAATAATATATATATATATTATTTCGTTATTCGATTTCATGTAACATTCTAAACAAATAAATAATGTAATTATTTATATTATTTACACTCGTTTTTATTCTCGAATAAAATAATAGATTTATTATTTTTGTCACACAATTGTTTATTATGATATTTTGTTAAATCTAATTTTCTTAGGCCATTAGTTTAATGGTGCAAACATTCGAATATATTTTCATATATAATTTATGTCTTTCGTCGCGTATCGTAATCACTCTAATTATTTGATTTAGAAATCCACACTCCCATTGACAAGTTTGTCTACTCCTTGATCATTAGAGCTCTTAGGACATTCAACATTCCGTGTCGTTGCCAGCATTCCCAGTATATCCCTAATTGTTATATTTATATTCTAGGGCATACGTGATCCGTTTCAGAGTAACACTTGTGGTTTCAATCTCATACTTGTGTGATACTATCTACTACGCAACGCACGTGAGTTTCACGGCCCCTTTTTACTTGTTTTACTATTGGGGGAGAAACATGCTTATACACAAACAATATTTTACTTGTTTTCCTGTTGAGGAGAAACATGCATACTCACAAACATTATTTTACTTGTTTTCCCGTTGGGGAGAAACATGCATCCACACAAACAGTATTTTACTTGTTTTCTCGTTGGGTAGAAACATGCGTACAAACAATCATCATTTTACTTGTTTTCCCGTTGGGGAGAAACATGCATACGAACAGGCATCCGTTACTTGTCCCCCATCCAGGGAGAGACATACACACGGACATGGATCACATAGTATTTCATTACCAGTTGTGTACCTAAGTGCAAACATAACATGCAAAGTCCTTACACACTCGGACCGTTAATATATGGAGTATAGCGAGGAAAATTGAGTAGTACTACTGGGTTTGACAAACCCCACCCGGGCTAGTCGCGCTAGCACGATTGGAGGTCGAACGGGTGTAGATTGTCCTAAACACTTGCCATTTGTTGATGTTAGAAATGGCGGAAGGCACCCAAACATAAACAGTCAGCTTCGGTTACGAACGCTTAGAGTAACTTGTACATTGCCTAGCTAGCAATAGGTGTGACTTACGTATGTGGATCCGGCGACACTCAAACAGTTTATTTACATACAAACATGTGAACTCACCAACCTCGTGTTGACACTTTTTCTTACATGTTTCTCAGGTCGCTTTGGCACAGGTTGCACACTTAGGACATGCATGGAGTCCTACTGTCATATCATTCATTTCAAACATTTTATACAGTTTTACTTATTTACATTAATTGACGCTTGTTGGTGTAATTACTTTTAATTTCATTCTAACGTTTACGCTTCCGCATTTAACTCTGAACATTTATGTTTTGACTTTTTAAGTCTCATATAGTGTCGTTTGATATAACAATGACTAAGATCCTGGTTTGTCACGCTCCTAACGGTAGAACTCCGTTAGTGGATTTTGGGGGTGTGACACACAAGACCAATCGTTGACGCTAACAACTTCAAGGTCAAATCTCATGTCATCCACATGATCCAGTCGTCATGCACTTTTAACGGATTACCCGATGAGGGTCCACATGCCCACATCGTAAATTTCCTCGAGATTTGTGATACCTTCAAACTAAACGGAGTGTCGAATGACGCTATTCGCCTCTGTATGTTCCTTTCTCCTTAAGGGAACGAGCTAATGCATGGTTGAATTCTCTTCCTAACGGGTCAATCACCACTTGGGATGATCTCTTCCAGAAATTCTTATCGAAGTATTTACCACCAGCCAAGACCACTAAACTAAGAAATGTTATCACCACTTTCACTCAAGACGATGGTGAATCACTATATGAGGTATGGGAATGCTTTAAGGACATGCTAAGGAAGTGTCCTCACCATGGGTTAGAGTTTTGGCAGCAAGTATCATCTTTCTACAGTGGGTTACATAATCAAGCCCGTCAGACACTTGACGCTACTGCTGGTGGCATCTTTGAAAACAAAAGGCCACAGGAGGCTTATAACCTAATTGAAGCGACAGCTATGAACAGCTATCAATGGTACAACCCACGGACTAGTAGAGGAACAAGGCAAGGAGTTCACACCGTCGATACTGTCATATCATTATCTGCTCAAGTAGACGCCCTGACCACAAGATTAAACCAAATTACTAAGGGCAAAGCAACACCGGAAACAATGGAAGAGGTGAAGAGCATCACAGCCGACGTCGAACAAGTTGACTTTGTCGGAACAAATCAGCCTTAAAACAACCCCTATAGCAACACCTACAACCCTGGATGGAGGAATCATCCAAACTTTAGTTAGACGGACAACAACCAAGGACAATATGGTTTTGGACAACAACAACAGTTTCAGCAAAGGCAACCTCAGAACTTTCAAACTCGTCAACTATTTCAAGGAACAAACAAGATGGGTAATGGGATGAGCCTGGAGGACACGGTGACTAAGCTAATTCCCACTACTGAAAGTCAAGCCCTCCTAGCAGATTCTTGTCACAAGCAATACGAGGAAAGGTTTAGTCTACATGAAGCTGAGTTCAAGACGCAGAAAGCTACCCTTCAATCCATTGAGACACGATTAGGACAAATAGAAAAAAAATTATCCGAAAGGCAACCAGGATGTCTCCCGAGTAACACTGAGACTAATCCAAAGGCCAACGTAAGTGCTATTACTTTAAGAAATAGCAAAGTCTACCTAGAGCCACCAATTCCAGGAGAAGAAATCCAATCACCTAGGAGAGAGATATTCACCGGAGTGCCACTCCGTCCACAGCCTGCAAGTTCATCCAACCAGAAAGCACAACCTAGTGTAATCTAACCTCCTACGGCGGACCTTCCTCCAAAAATTCCACCAAAAAGAACGTTCAATTCTCACATACCATATCCAAGAAGGCTAGTTAAGTAGAAAACTAATGAGCAATATGACAAGTTCATAGAGCTCTTGATCCAAATCCATGTCAACATTCCCTTCTTGGATATTATACAACAAATGCCAAAATAGGGACGCTTCTTGAAGGATTTCCTCACAAACAAGAGAAACATGGAAGAAGCGATAAAAAGAACAAATTAATGTGTCACTCTTATCGAAAGAAATCTCCTGAAGAAACTTTCAGATCCTGGGAAATTCTCTTTGCCATGTTCGATAAGGCCGCTACCAGTTACATATGCACCCGCTGATCTAGGACCAAACGTAAATGTTATGCCATCCACTATGTTTCAAAAGCTCGACATTGGACAACCGCGACCGGTTAATGAAACCATAGAACTCGCGGATGGATCGGTTAAAACACCTATAGGAGTCATTGAGAACTTATTAGAAAAAGTTGGCAAGTTTGTCTTCCCTGTCGACTTTATGGTTTTAGAAATGGGACAAGATTTCTCCGTACCATTAATCTTGGGTCGTCCATTCTTAGCCACCGCAAGAGTCGTCATTGACATGAATGAAGGAATTTTAACACTCCGTATCGGTAAACAATCAATGACATACAACATCGGAGGATATGAATGCATGTCAAGTGATCCTCTTGAAATCTCTCACTTTATCGACTCCAATCTGGACTATCAACTACAAAAAGCAAGGGACTTAAAAAAGGAAAAGCACCCGACCTTACCAAACCAAAGACACCAGATCCTACGACAATAGACCTTACCAAGGATCTTGACAACACTAATTGGATCGATGAGTATTTTGATAAATTACCAAAGACGAACGAAGAGATAGGAGACACGGGAGAGGTTGTTTACTCCCAACTGAAAAAAGACTGATGAAGCACGTACGGGTCAGGCTAAAGACCCTTAAATAAACGTAGCGCTTCCGGGAGGCAACCCGATGATCATGAATAAATTGAGAAGTTGATGCATACGGCAGAAAGCATGGACCTCGGGTTTGGTTGCTCCAAATTTAAGTTTCTAATTACTTCAGCCCCCAGGTATGCCTTCTCGATACTAGGATCTTAGTAGCTTAACTACTATCTTTTATTTTCCTTGTTCGTTTTTATGTTTTCTTTTATGTTTCAGGTAGAATAACATCACCAGATTATCTCTCTACTTTGAGGAGTTATACTCCAACTCTACGAGCCTGGAGTCGGAAACCACATCAAATTTCTGAGAAATTCGATAAAGTCTTTGAGGCAACATGTTGACAAGTAGCTGATAGGCACAGCCTGACTGCTACAATAAGTTTTGGCCTTAGGTTATACACCGAATTGATCGGGGGAGTACCAATTTATTTTCCCTTAAAACTCCATGCATTTAAATTCCTGCATAGCATTCCATTACATGCATTTGTACATTGAGGGTAATGCACAGTTTTAAGTGTGGGGTGGGGAATTAGAGATTCAGGACTGTTAACCTCAAAGTAGTAAAATTTAACTTGTGATTTTCTACCCATTTGACTAAAACATTACAAAAACTTACCTTTTATAAAACCCAAAAAATTTTCAAAAATATTTAAACCCTTTAAATCAAAAACCTCTTGGAGTTTGCACCTAATTAAATAAAATGAATACATGGCAAGTGCAAACAAACGGAAATTATGCATAACAAATCACTAAACCCTATTCCATCTGTTTCCATGTGAGAATAATCTGAGCCTTTTCACGAGCATTATTATCATTATTTTTGCGTGCTCTTTCGTTTGGTATATTGAGTGTTTATTCGATTGAATTCTATGCGTAGTTAGAACTTGTATGACTTATACATATCAAGACCATAAACTAGTGGAAGCATGGAAATAATTGAGGCACCTAGGACTATTACCCTTATTATCCAAAAATCACAAAAATATTATCCGCCTAGATAGCCCTCTGAGCCTTCGCCTTTTCTTTTCTATTACCCATACTGATCACCCGACCAGCTTTTCGCAAACACCGGTTATTGGCTAACTGCCTTCAAAATGGGAAAATTATCCTATCTTGTCATTTCGAGTTTATTATCATCAAGACAATTTTGGAAAAAATTTACCCTACTTAGAAGAATTAGAATATACAAATGGTGGATGATTTAGGAAAAATCCAAACTATCTGCTGGAAATTCACAGAAACATTGTTTCAAGGAAATTGAGGAAGAAGGATCATTGAAGGATTTGTCTTTTATTTTTTTAAAAGAGACAAAGTTGGTCTTTTACCGGGAGACCTTAAAGAGCTGGACATGCATTCTTTTTATTTCAATTTGCTTTTCTGCCTTCATTTCGCAAAGCCTGAATTACCACCTTAAAAAATAGTGGCGCAAGCAAGAACAACTGCCACCATTCTGCGGCTTGTCAAAAAGTGTCGCCAAAAGATACGGTAGATGTAGAAAATGTGGCAACTAGAGCCACGATGGAAAATATAGAAAGAATCAAACTCGAGCCCAAAGTGAATACACGTACCTGATCGAAGTAGGTGCTCTTAGGCGGCTAGCTGAAGGAACCATACATAAAGGTAGCAATTTGCATTATGCAATAAGGGATGAGTTGAACCTAATGAGAGATCTTGGTCTTGGCAATCTGACCATAAATGAGCCCTCGGATCTCAGATTAGTTATACCCTCATGATCTGAGTACTGTAGAGGGACCTTTTAGTACTTTCCATTTTAAACCATGAGGCCGTAGCTGAGTGTTTCGCGATAGCTGCAGCCCTTCAAACCCCTTTAAAACCCCTAAAAATCCAAAAAGATTTTCATTTTCACCTTTAGTTTTACTTTAGCCACATTACAACCCTTAAAAGTCCTCTTGATTCATGCATACTACTTAGTTAGTTGGTGGAGACATGATTTGCATACAAGCTTATGACCATTGCATAATTCGATTCGAACTCGAGTGTCCCACTTAGCTTACACTATCCATACATATATAACCCTAGAATTGAGTGAAAATTATGAGTAGTGAGGAGTTTTTGCATAATCAACGTTCTAGTAGGCTTGTCTTGGATTCCATCATCTTAAAACAAGAAAAACATAAAAATAGAATAAGCAGCTCAAGTGTTATCCTGGAGTTTCAACACTAGTTGAAATTCCATTACCCTTGTAAAGTTTTTAGTTATGGGTGTGATCATGCATGAGTTTGCTTGAGGACAAGCAAAGTTTAAGTGTGGGGTGTTATGATATGTCATCATTTATACATACTTTACATATATAATAATCCCACATTATGGTACTAGTTGAATATTAACCTTGCAATTTATGCTTAAAACACGTATATTTTGTAATTGCAGGTTATTCGGTGTTGAAAATATAAATCAGGCAAAATCCTATCAAAAACACCAAGAATTCAAGCTTCTAGAAAGTTCATTCTCGAAGCATTGACCCCCAAGAAGTCAAAATTGGTCAACAGTAGTCAACAAACAGCTAAAAGACAAAACTAGGGAAAAACAGGGGGATGCACGGTCGTGCATCCCATTGCACGGCTATGCATTGGTCCCCCTGCTCCCACGGCCCAGTACCGTGTCCTCTGTACCCTGTTTGATTCATGCAACCCATTGCACGGCCGTGCATTGCACATTTCAAGGCCTATAAATAGGAGGCTTGAGTTCTTCATTCCACACATCAATCTAGACCTAAAGTACACTCAAGAAGAGAGCATTCTCGTAGTTAGAGTAGAGAGTACAGGGGCTCTTCCTCCTTGTTTCACAATAGGGGAGCCTACGAAACTCATCATTGCGCTAATCATTATGGCCATTCGTGGCTAAAACTTCTTTGTATTGCTAGGGTGAAGATGATGTTTGGTGCATGTTAATGTTTAACCTATTAATGAAGTGGTATGTTTATGTATTTAACTAATTCGTTCTCAAAAACCATCTTTTGATGGGCTTTTATTATTGTCTAAATCCGTCTTTTTATTTGTGAGTGTCTTGATTTTAAAGAGTAAGATCGTAAAACCTTTTTTAATCAAACTTCCTTTGAAACTCGTACGTCTTTATACGAGCAGATATTGATAATCCCAGGCTTGGTCTATACTTCTAAGATCGTACGTCTTTATACGAGATTATTATGTGACCAAGAATTGGTGAACTCATGTTGGGAACGGTACGTCTTTATACTTGGTCCCATTGTCACACCGCCTCCCGGTGAGCAAAATATAATCACCTATTTAACTTTAATATGAAGCATTTTGAGTCCGACGTCTTACACCAACCCGGAGATGACCATTCGATGGGTTGAGGGTAAATATTGTCCCTAACGGGAGGCACTACCACTTTTTAAAGAATATAATTTGCAAATCAAATGTAGTGAGGACGAGGCTCTAGCGGTGACCCGGGTCACAAGTTTGTAGTAGTCATACCACTGAATTAGTTAACTTAACATTATCACGTACCAAGCTGATTCGAATCCCGAAACAATACATTTTGTAATCTGATCATTTTCGTTTTATTTACTTTTCTGCTATTTAGTATTCTTCTAGTTACATTTCTGTTACACACTTCACGCACATTTTTACTTTTATGTTATTTACTTTACCTTCATTTACTTTTCTGCTTCACAAGCAAACAAAACCCACTCACTAATTAATCCGGCTAAACGATAACAAAAGTTGAGTATTGAAACTCGATCGTGTCCATTAGTTCGATACTTGGTTCTTACCTAACTATATTATGTTGCGGTAGGTACACTTGCCTATTGTGTGTGTTTTAAGTTAACGTAATTATCATTTTAATTTATAAATTTAAAACCTGATTTTGTGAAATAAATCTAAAAATATGTTTATTATATTTTTATACACTTATCACACGGACATCAGTTGACACCCCCATTCTTGGTTCATCGCTCCAACGTTGACTTCCATATCTTGTGAATGCATATTATCCATTTCATTTTAGATGTTCCGTAATAAGGCATCTGTTAAGAATGAAGAAGGAAGTCGAGGCGTGGTTGTGGGCTCATTGTAATTATATCATGTTTGTGTGTAAAATATGTAATTTTAAATTTTTTTGTCTCAAAACTACGAGCTCACAAAGTATTTTTACTTGACATTTTCAAGCATGTTTTTCAGGAAATAAGCAAGCTTGTTGGAAACCCGGCTAGGGTTTTAATTGAAGACTTTTGTAGTTGTCCTTTCATTTGTTTGATGAATTTATATTTTGGTACAATTATGTAAGCGCCTCTAGGCCTTAAACATTGTAGTCTTAATATTTGGTGAAGTTATGAAAGTTTTTAAGTATTTTGTATAAGCAATGTTGTTATGGTTCCTTATTAGTCGTCCTTCGTGTTTCCGCTTTAGCGGGGTGTGACTAATGTATTCAAAGGTTGGGCTATCTTTGAAAAGTTTTCAATGAATCATCTGTAATAACCAGTCAAACCCAAAAAATTGACGCACTTCAATTGGTATTCTAGGAGCTTCCCAATTCTTTATTGCTTAAATCTTGCAGGGTCTACGTGAATTCCTTATTAATCACATGTCCAAGAAAGTCTACTTCTCACAACCAAAATTCACATTTGGGAATTTGGTGTATAACTTCTCGTTTATGAGCAATTCTCGAATTAACCTTAAATGTTGTTCATAATCTTCTTTGCTTCATGAGTAGATTAGTATATCATTAAAGAATACTAATGTGTCGTGTTTAGATATGTTAATAATATATATATAGGGGGTGTTCATATCAAAACTCATATTTTATAAAAAAAACCCACCATAATCCAAGATGGGCTTTTTCCCTTTTGATCATACGATTCCTATTTTAACTGTTGATTTCCATATTTTTTTACATTACTAACTTTTAATAGAAGCGTATAATAGTCTTATCACATAATAAAGAATTGTACTTTTGTATGATGTACTACGTTAATCGAGCTGAGCATTTATTCAATCTCCCCTTCCCCGTAAAACACTAATCAGTGTTTTCTTTACCAAAAGAGATTCCATTTCCTCATAAAATCATTATTTATTTTAGAAATTATTTAAAGAAATAATCAACAACCCCAAATCTGCTTCATCCATTGTTTGAAGAATTCAAGCAAGAATCGAACGGGCATTATTTGAAGAAATCTGGTACTTTCCCTACCCCCAAATTTACTTCATCCACAATCCACAACCATATGCATAACCACCGGACGAATCTGTAAGATCTGAAACCACATCTCGGTCAAACCTACAACATCGCGAACCATCCAGATCTGTGATGTTCGCAGGCATGTTTTAGTGAGCTTTCGTTCGAAATAGAAACGATCTATGTTATGGATGATTGCAGGTATGTTTGCTGATGTTCAATGTTTCCAAAACATTTTCTTTTAATATTCTTCAGTTACGAATGATTGATGGTGAACGAGAAACAAAAGCAAAGTTTACGGCGATTAAGATGGCGTAACCGTCAATAGATGGAAAGGCAATGAAGGAAAAAAATCAATTTTGACTCTTTTTGGTCAAAACTTGGTTAAATTGATTTATTTTTATTATTTTTTTATTTTTAAACGCACCTTTTTTTACTTTCTTTTTGGTCAAAACTTTGTTTAATTGTTTTATTATTGTTATTATATTTTTTTACGTATGGTACGGTTTACATTAGTGTAATATCCACGTATAATTTTTTATGTATGGTTTATATTAGTGTTCAAAACAACTTATTTTTTTTATGTATGGTTTACATTCGTTACATTATCCTTTGTTACATTAATGTAATATCCCTAGTTTTGCATTAATATTTGTTCTACATCAATGTAAACCCTAAGAAGCTTTGGTTTAGTTACCTCCTGTAACATTTGTCTAACCTCCATGAAACTGTGTATTTTTATTTATTTATTAATGTTACTTTACATTTATGTAATCTATGTTCGTTACATCAATTTAAATGTTTGTCACTAAGTTTTTTTTTTATAAATGGTACTTTTGCATTTATGTAAACTATGTTCGTTACACCAATGTAAGTGTTCGTTACAGCAATGTAATAAACGACATCCGAAAAAAATTGCGAGACTATAATGGAATTAAAGAGAAAAATGTAATAAGTTTGAAGGTGCAATTTTTATATAAAAATAACAAAGTATAAAAAAGTTATGAAGGTTTTAAAAAAATGGAGTGAATCTTTTATAAAAAAAGAAGTAAATAAAGGAATGTGGTTTAAGGTTGAAGATATAGAAAGAAACATTGGAAAAGATGATAGAAAATATGGAAAGTACATTAGATAATCGTACATGGATATGGTGCTGAAAGGTCCAAATTACCCTTCAAACGAAAAAAAGTAAAGTGCTAGGTGTCAATCTCTAATTGGTTGGGATGAGTTTTAGAGTTTTCTCGTCAAATATGGGTTTTAGAAGGAACAATACCCTATATATATATATATATATATATATATATATATATATATATATATATATATATATATATATATATATATATATATATATATATATATATATATATATGGGAGAGATCAAGAAAAAACCACAAAGTTAGGCGAAAACTGAGAAAACCACTAAAATAATGTGTAATACTATGGGTTACTTATACGTAACCGCAATTTTTTTTGTTTTCTGTTTGCGTATACATAACACTATTGGTTACGTATACGTAAGCCAATATTTAAATGATTTTTTTGGTAAAAATGTGTAATATTAAATTGATACTCTTATAAAAAGTAAAAATAAAATAAATATTATTATATTATTGGTTAAAATTGGTTTTTTAGTGGTTTTCTTGGTTTTCGCTTAACTATGTGGTTTTCTCTGGAACCCTCCCCTATATATATATATATATATATATATATATATATATATATATATATATATATATATATATATATATATATATATATATATATATATATATATATATATATAGGGGTCGGTTATCGTACGAAGTGTTTTATCGTACGAAGTCACCAGCATGCGACACGTGTTCAGTGGGAGAAGGGTAAATGCGTCCGCGTTATAATCACGCATGTTATAATCATGACCATAATCACGTAATCACGCATGTTATAATCATGACCATAATCACGTAATAACGCATTTATAATCATGACCATAATCACGTAAAACTGTAATCACGCATGTTATACACATGACCATATTCACGTAATCACGCATGGTTTACGCACAGCATTTCGACCTTTTAAAAAAAGTATTTTTTTAATAAAAGTAGAGCAAGAGTATACTCAAATTAAAGAGAATAAAATGCTCGATTTTATGGTGTAATAGTTTTTAAAAATAATGTCGTATAAAAAAGTTATGTGTTTTTTTAAAAAAATGGGGAAACTTATAAAAAATCAACAAAGGTAGGCTATTCCAATTTTACCATTTTCAAAATCTTTTCACGCTTAAAACAATCACATTTGATCTTAACCATTAATTTCCTAGATCAACGCTTCAAAATACTTTTTACGCTTCTCACAATAAAAACACTTTGTATTTAATACTTTCCCTATATATATATATATATATATATATATATATATATATATATATATACATAGGGGAGGTATTAAATACAAAGTGTCAATCACATTTGATCTTAACCATTAATTTCCTAAATCAACGCTTCAAAATACTTTTTACGCTTCTCACAATAAAAACACTTTGTATTTAATACTTCCCCTATATATATATATATATATATATATATATATATATATATATATATATATATATAGGGAAAGGTTCCACTAAAAAGTGGTTTTTTCGCTAAGAAACGCTAAAAAGTGGGTCAAACGAACTCCGATTGAGCTCATTCCAGCGGCATTGGAACTGTCTCATCGAACTCTAATCCGGACCCAAAAACCTAAACCCCTATCCACCCGCACCCCCAAAAACTTAACCCCCCCAACCCCACCCCAAAAAGCCTAAAATCACCACCCCCACCCTCCACTCCCACCCCCAAAACCCTAAACCCCCTACCCCCAAAACCCTAAACCCCCCCACCCCACTGGAATGAGGTTTTTGGGTCCGGATTAGAGTTCGATGAGACGGTTCCAACACCGCTTGAATGATCTCAATCGGAGTTCGTTTGACCCAATTCTTAGCGTTTCTTAGCGAAAAACCACTTTTAGTGGAACCTTCCCCTGTATATATATATATATATATATATATATATATATATATATATATATATATATATATATATATATATATATATATATATATATGGGAGGTTAGGCTAGAAAGAGAGAAAAGTCAAAAAAGTGTAGGAAGGATTCTCTTCGCGACAAGTGTCCAATAATTGGAAAGGAGGGAAAGGGTACTTTTGTCAACACACAAGATCCTTGAATTAACACATGCACATGTAAGTCACATGTCATTTCCCCCCCGTTTTTTAAACGTTCATAAATTTTTTATACGTCGTTATTTTTTTTTAAATTATATCATAAAATCGAACGTTTTTTATCTTTCCAACGAGTATGATAATTGCTATATTAAAAAACAAAAAAAAATCCACCAACTAGGTGTTGTTTGAACTTTTGAGTTTTTATGGTGTTTTATGAAGTTTACACATGGCTTTTGAAATTGTGCATTTTACACATGGTGTTTTATATTTTAACATCCATATACATGTATTTTATGAAATTTATGTTTATGAGGTTTTTGTTTTGTAATGGTGTTTACACTTTTGGCGTAAAAATTCAATCGACGATTAGTTTTTCATTGTGTTTTATACTTTAACTTCCATATACATAGTGTTTTGCCATGTTTGTGTTTATGGTGTTTTATCTTTTTTTTAAAACGTCTAGTTCAACATAAATTATACGTCATAGTTGTAAAACAAAATGACAAACTAAAACGCCATGTGAAAACACCATGTGAAAATTTGACGTTTTAATTTGTCATTATGATTCTGAAAACACATGTTGAAACTAAAACGCCATGTTGAAACTAAAACGCCATGTTGAAAGAGTTTATAAGAAACTAAAACGTCATGTTGGATCATAATTTGTCATTGTGATTTATCAGATAGTTTATAAAGAAACTAAAACACCATGACCAAAAACACCATGTTAAAATTATCATTTTGAAAACACCATGACTAAAAAAGCTAAACGTCATGTTAAAATTGGCCTCCAGGTGTAAAACACAATTACTAGAAAGATTTTATGTTGAAAAACACCATAACTAGAAAAACTCTATGTTGAAAAACACCCAGTAAAAACACCATAGATGTAAAACACCATGTTGAAAACTCACTTTAATTCGAACACAGCCTTAACAAGTTTATGTTTATGGTATTAAAATTTTAAGCTAAAAGTGTAAAAACAATGATAGAAACAAAAACACCATGAACATAAACACGTCAAAACACCATGACAAAAAAAGCAAAAAAAGGACCATGTTGGAAATTGTCATTATGAAACGCCATGACCAAAAAAACTAAAATGTCATGTTCAAATTGGGCCCCGTGTGAAAAATACCATGATTAGAAAAACTCAATGTTAAAAAACACCATGACTACAAAAACTCAATGTTGAAAAACACCCGGTTAAAAACACCATGGATGTAAAACACCATGTTGAAAAAAAAAACTTTAATTTGAACACAACCTTAACCAAATTTATGTTTATGGTGTTGAAATTTTAAGCTAAAAGTGTAAAACACCATGACTGAAGCAAAACGTCATAAACAAAAACACGTCAAAACACCATGACCAAAAAAGACCATGTTGAAATTTGTCATTGTGAAAACACCATGACCAAAAAAACTAAAACGCCATGTTCAAATTGGCCCCCAAGTGTAAAACACCATGACTTTTAAAACTCCATGACTAGAAAAACTCAATGTTAAAAAATACCCAGTTGAAAACACCATATATGTAAAACACCACAGATGTAAAACATCATGTTAAAAAAACCCACTTTAATATAATTTAAACAAAAATAGTTTAAAAGAATATATATATATATATATATATATAGGGTAGGGATCAATTGTAAACCATGTTTTCATGTGTAAACCAATAAACCTAATGAGAAAAAGACATTTATTAATTATTTTCTTTTTATAAAAGGGTATTTTGGTAAAAGAAAACATTACACGCATTTTTTAATAATAAAAATTCCAACTATTCAACTTTCCTCCCATTTTTTAAAACATTCATAACTTTTTTATAAAACATTATTTTTTTCATAAAAGTTACACCATTAAATAGAGTTTTTTTTTATCTTTAATTCGAATATAGTCTTGCAAATAAAAAATTGAACGTCAGTTTTTACATATACGTAACGAACAGTTACATACATGTAAATATAAACATAAATGTAGTTGTTCCAAATTTATCCTACTTTTTTTCAAAAACAAATCCCTTTTTAGAACTTAAACAACTTTTTATTCAAAACTCGGATATAAATGTGTTAATAATCTAACTTGTTCAAAAAAACCAAAACCCAGAATTTTGTTCATTCAAAAACCAGTACTTATATATTATTTATGAGGGTTAGGTTATAGTAAAAAGGGTTTTAAAAATAAGAAGGGTAAGAAGGATTCTGGGCTTGACATGTGTCTTTTTATTGTTTTTAAAGGGAGGGCATAATGGTCATTGTGTATTACACAATAAACTTGTATTACACATTGAAGTTGTATTACACATTGAAGTTGTATTACACAATTAACTTGTATTACACAATGAAATTGTATTACACAATGCACTTGTATTACACAATTATCTGACTAATTACACAATGACCAGACGTGGTATGACACAATGAACTTGTATTACACAATGAGCTGGAAAACGTAAAACACAATGAACTTGTATTACACAATGAACTTGTATTACATAATGAATTTATATTACACAATGAACTTGTATTACACAATAAAATTGTATTACACATTAACCTGACTAATTACACAATGAATGGTCATTCTGTATTACATAATGAACTTGTATTACACATTGAAGTTGTATTACACAATGAACTTGTATTACACATTGAAGTTGTATTACACAATTAACTTGTATCACACAATTAACTTGTATCACACAATGAAATTGTATTACACAATTAACTTGTATTACACAATGAACTTGTATTACATAATGACCTGACTAATTACACAATGAACTTGTATTACACAATGACCTGACTAATTACACAGTGACCAGATATTATAAAATGACCAGACATGATATTACACAATGAACTTGTATTACACAATAACTTGTATTACACAATGACCTGACTAATTGCACAGTGAGCCGGAAAACATAAAACACAATGATAAATACATATAACACAATGAACTTGTATTACACAATGAACTTGTATTACACAATGAAATTGTAGTACACATTGACCTGACTAATTACACAATGAACTTGTATTACACAATGACCTGGCTAATTACACAATGAACTTGTATTACACAATGACCTGAGTAATTACACAATGATCAGACGTGGTATTACACAATGAACTTGTATTACACAATGACCTGACTAATTACACAATGAACTTGTATTACACAATGAACTTGTATTACACAGTGAAATTGTATTACATATTGACCTGACTAATTACACAATGAACTTGTATTACACAATGACCTGACTAATTACACAATGACCAGACGTGGTATTACACAATGAACTTGTATTACACAATGACCTGACTAATTACACAATGAACTTATATTACACAATAAACTTGTATTACACAATGAATTGTATTACATAATGAAATTGTATTACACATTGACTTGACTAATTACACAATGAGCTAAAAAACGTAAAAAAAAATTCGTTTTTGTTTATTACGACACTATACTCGTTTTAAAGATAAAAAAACGCTCGTTTTTATGGTGTAATTTTTTTGTAAAAATAATGTCGTATCTAAAAGTTATGAACGTTTTAAAATGAGGGAGGAACTTGATAAAAAGTCAACAAAAGTGGCTAAGACTAAAATACCCTTCCAACAACTTTTTCTTTTACAATTTAATCTCAACCATTAAATCTTTTCTACAATTTTGATCTAATGACTTTAAATCCTTCTCACCCTTCTTAGAATTAGAATCATTTTTACCTGAACCTAATCCTTATTTATGATGTCGTCCGGTTCTTAATTATATTTCTTAATAACTTTTTTGTAAAACATTATTTTTTATAAAAATTACACCATTAAATATATGTAATGTCTTATTGTTACATATATGTAGATAATGTAGTCTCACATTACAGATATATAATATCGTATTACATATATGTAATAGAATAAAATGTAACTTGCTATTACAAGTTTCTATAAAAAATTTACATATAAATGTTAATTTACAACCAATTTTAAAAAGATAAAAATAAAAAAACATCAAGATAAAAAGTCATTAAATAAAGTCGTTTATGTAATAAATGTTTACATGATTCTTAAATTAAAATAGTCAATTTGAAAAAAAAAAGTTGGATAAAAAATATAAATAGAACAATAATTGATTTCGTGGTTCAGGGTTTTTGGATGAACAATATCATGTATGTTCATATTACGTGTAAAAAAAAAGCAGGATCAAAAATATAAATAGAACAATAATTGATCTCTTGACACTAGAAACCGCCCTGAAACAATTACATGATTCTTTATTTAAAATGTATTGAGATTTTTAGATTAGTACGTGTAATGAATCTTAAATTTAAATATCCAATCTGTAAAAAAACTAGATCAAAAAAACTATACTCGAATTAAAGATATAAAACGTTATATTTAATGTTGTATTTTTTTATAAAGAAAATGATATTGTATAAAAAGTTATTTGTGTTCTAAAAAAGAGGAGGATTTTTTTTTTAAAATGGAGGGAAAGTTTGAACACTTACATTTATGTTTATATTACATATATGTAATAAAAAACGTAAAAAAATATATAAAAAAATTCGAGACTATAACCGAATTAAAGATAAAAAAATACTCATTTTTATAGTATATTTTGTTTAAAAAAATAAAAATGTATAAAAAAGTTATTAAGGTCTAAAGAAAGAGTGGGAATTAGTTTTAAAAACTAATTAAAAAAAGAATAAATATAATTACTCTTATACCCCTTGAACAATCTTAACCACTCATTTATATAAAAAAAAATCAGAATTAATCTCATACACTAACTATTATAAGTTGAAATTAAACTAGTGGCTTGAAATTGGTTTTTTGGTTTACACACTTAAAATGAGTTTACACATGATCCTTTTCTTATATATATATATAGCAATACCATACTTATTGGAAAGATAAAAAAACGCTCCATTTTATGGTGAAATTTTAAAAAAAATAATGACATATAAAAAAGTTATGGATGTTTTAAAAAAATGGGGGAAATTGCATGTGACTTACATGTGGAAGCTTTGGGGTTGAATCTTCTTATTCTACCCTTCCTGATGGTTTCCAAGTTCCAATTATTTACGAAAATGCCACCGTGTTAATCTTCACCACAAATGACCATGATCTAATGGCCTAGATTCCTTCCTAGACTTTGTAAGGTTTTATCCCTTTCTAGCCTAACCTCTACCTATATATATATATATTGTAGGTCCACATGACTCCACTACAGATCGATCTCGTGACGTGACGTATAGAAGACACGGAGTGCGGAATCCAACCGTATCAACGTATGTATACAATAGATGACAGTATAAACGATAATAATCAACAAGTAAATAATATTCTCGTTGTATTCCACACGATGACAGAGTTTACAGAAACAGAGCGTTCAAAGACTTAGACTTAAACTGAAACTGCAAACTTCTATTTATAGACAAAGTATCTGATATAGGCGAACTTAATAAGTTCGCCTCTCTAGAAGAACTTATACAAAACTTAGACAAACATTAACAAAACATAAAGACAATAAGATCTAAACTATTACAAGCTTTTGTCAAACATTTATGTCCTAACAGACTCCCCCTTGACAATAGCTTGATCTTCCGTCTTCAGTCTCTATGATGAGCTCTTCCAATTTTCTGGTAGTCTGCTGCCTGCATGCACTCCATATCTGTGACATATCTCCAACACCCGTTTATACTGCAATCCTTGTTCTCTCCATTCATCAGTAAACATGATCTCATTTTTCCTTAGAGTTCTTTGATCTTTCTTAGAAAAATTAATAAGATTCATTGCATCATAGAATCTCACAATGATCTTATTATCTTTATCTTCCACTCTGGCTTCACCGGTATTTACATCCACATACCACCATTTCATATTTTCTAGAATATCTTGTGGTATTTTCTTCAATGGAATCTTTTTCACAGCTCTTACCGGCTTGAATTTATATTTCCAAGTAACAACACCAGTATTCTGATCAACAAACTTCACTCTCTTTCCCTTCTGTGGTTTCAGCTTCTCATAATCTCCCGATCCACCTTCTTTACTAATCAGTTTAGCTATAACATCAGCTAGCCCAAACTTTGATATTTTTATCAATGGTTTAGTAGCAAGACCATTCATTTCACACCTCGGCAATGTATTGAAATACTTGATCCTTGGCTTTAAGTACTGAACACCATCAGATCTCTTGAGAGCAAACAATTTAATTTCTTCGTCGTAGAACCAACTAATGATTCTTCCAACATAACGCTCTTTATTTACATATCTTTCCTTTTGAGCTGGTTGTATAGGAGACTTAGGTAACACTTTCTTCCAGCTGTTAACTACTTCCTTCCACTGTTCTCTAGTCATACATGTATTTCTGTACATAACAGGTTCTTCAGTAGTCTTAGGAGACACAAAACAAGTAGTATTAGCTTTAGTATCCATTTTGGATTGAGCAGTATCATCAGGCTTTGTAATGTCTTCAACAGAGTCCATAGAATCTGTCACTCATTCATTTGAAAATTCAGGAATAACATCATCCTGGATGAAGTTATAAGGTACATTCAGACCATCACAACCTTCATAAGTAATTCAACTTTACTCTTCTCTACTTCAATCTCCACAATTTCTCCTTCTTCAACTTCATTATCAATCATATCATCTTCAACATCATTAAACAGTTCATCAATATCATCCAAACACTCTAACTTCTCAGCATCATCTTCTTCAACATCAGACTCAGTTTGAAAGAATTCCAGTAACAGAATCTCTTCATTAACACCATAATCTTTCTTGGTTCCTTCAATATTACCTGATGTAGATGACTCCCCCTGAACTCTTGATATTGGATTCATGTCAGCTTATTGACGATCACCCTCAATATTGCCACTAGGATCATTGTCATCACCATCTTTTCTTTGTATTGACTCAGCATGACAAGTATCATGGATCCTTAACTCCCCCTGAGCGTCAAGACGCTCAACAAGTTTGGAAACCATGACCTTCATTTCATCAATCTGTTGTGCCTAAGTCTGAAGGACCAACTGCCTCTGAGCATCAGTATTCAAACCTGATTTTGCAATGCAATCACCTGTGATTCAAGATAAGTAATCCTTTCAGAATTAGATGTCTATGAAGTACCAGCAGCAGATGATTAGGGAACTTTAGGAGTAGGAGTAATCACGGGAGAAGGACGTCTTGATGAAGGAGGTGTAACAAGTAAGGATTCCATAAAAGTAGCATCATCTACACCTTGAGATGAGTGAGCAACAACAATTGAAGCAGACATGAGCTTCTTTGCTTTAGGAACTGGAATAAACTCCCTATCAGAGTCAGAACTCTCATCAATTAATGTTCTTTTTCCATGTACTGAACCGGAAGGAGGATCCCGAACAGACTTACGCCTCAGCTTTCTGGCTTTAGATTTAACACGTTTCCCTGTATTTTCCAACGGCAAATTAGCCAGGCTCTCATGGTGAATAGGAACTTGTACTTGTGGTTGCTATTGTTGTTAATGTGGAGCTTGATCCTGATCCTGTTCTTGAACTAACTCCTCAGGATGAAACCAATTTTCATTAGGAGGCTCAACATAATTAGGATTGATTATGTGACCAAATAGAGGAGTCGGAACTAGAATTAAAGCTATGTTAAGGTGTTTAACCTTTGTACAATCAGTAAAGATCCTTTTGGTCATTGGAGTCAAGGTCAAACGTTGTGGATGTTGCGGGAGATTCGGAATAAGATGGTTCAAAATCATTTGTAAGAACCTAGGGTACATGAGAAACCCTTGACCTTCAGGAGGATTGATTTGCATGACCAACTCATGGTATATATACAAAGCAAAGTTGAACCGTTTGTTCAGTGTCAATGCAACCATTGCAGCTTGTAGAGCATTCTTCAGTCCATCAGTTCCAGCCTTTCATGGAGATAAGCACCGGATGATGACGTGCATAAAGTACCTCCATTCACCAACCAAACCACCTTTTCTGGCTTGAGTGTCATTAGGTTTTCCTATGTATCCCATCCTCTGAAAACAACCCATGATCAGTGTTCCAGAATACAATATAGGGTCATCATTTGCACCTCCCAATGCTAAAGCAGCACGAATAGTATCAACTGATATTGCCACCTCCGTATTATTAACTGTAGCTCGAAGCACATGAGGTTCAACATCAGTGTCTTGATGTACCGTATCCCAGAATTGTTGGATATATGGCAGACTCATATACGGGTCTCCTGATAAGGCCACATGTAATCTTAAATGATTCAGGAAATTAATGATTCCTTGATAATTTGCTACCTCAGACATATGTAGATCTAACAATGCCACTTGATTATGTTTGTACTCAACACAGCGATCCATCTATAAATGCATTGGACATATAACAAAACATTAGTAAGATAACAAACACACATAGGATAGACAGATGATATACACACACAAACACAGCAACAAAAAAAAAATCTAACAAAAAAACAACAAAACAAAAAAATTTCAACAAAAAATCACAAGTCCAAAAACACTAAACCCTTAGGCGAACATACTAAGTTCGCTTAGTGTTGCAAGAGCCGAACATAATAAGTTTACCTGAACAAGTTCGCCTGTCGATACGACTCCTTCACAGAAATCAAACTTGTTCAATACGATGGTTCTTTGCAAATTAAACACACAATAAGCATCGACTCACAACAACCTAGCACTTTTAAGCTTTAATTTCAAGTTTTACCCACTGATAAATCCTATTCTATCAAAAACCATTCCTACTGACAAGTTACGATAAACACAGGTTTAAAAAAGAAAATTCCAGATGATTTATCGGAAGAAACTCCATGAAATTACCTTAGAAAGTAGCGCAAATCAAAACTGATTAAGATTTAATCACGAAAATATCAAACCAAACACACCAGAATTCAAAAAGAACAAGTTCGCAATACTGTTGCGTTGTTAACTCAAAACAAGTTCGCTCAGGAAAAGGAGAAATGGTATGGATTATGTTCGCCTGAAAAGATATTTATACACTCAGTTAAGTTCGCTTAGCTAGGCGAACTTGTTAAGTTCGCTTAACAAGCACCAGGCGAACATGATAAGTTCGCTTCATTCTTTTTCCTTGAACACTTTTGGAATTTAAACAAACCTCAAACATTATCATTCCACAACCTTGTGATCTTCCATCTGTAGCATGTATCCGATCCAATCCCGAATCATTTTAATAAAAATAAAAGATAAAATTTTCATGGAAGACAGAAAGAAAATCTTTTTGAGTTTTATCTGTACAAACAGAATCACATATTTTTGGTTTTTATCTGAACAAACTAAAACACGTATTTTTGGTTTTTCTAAAAATATACACATATTTTTGGTTGAACGTCATGAGTAAGAAGATCATATCAGTATATGAGCAAATCATCACACATTCTATCACAAACTATGGGTAATCTATGATACGCACTGAAATATGATATTCATGTGAAATGACTTCACTTATTTATATGAAGCAATAAAACTCATTCTTATACAACTTTTGCAATTTTTTTTCTTTATAAATCCTCTATATACATGACTTTCATAGAAATTTGTCTCTTTTCTTTTCAATCATTTTGAATAATACTTGAAATGATACGCGATAAATTTCAATGTAAACAAGATCAAGTCATAAAATGCTCAATTATTCATACCGAATTTGCAATACAAAGCATGAATTCTTAAGTTACCAATATTATAAAATTTGAAACCACAAGCGTTTTTTCTCCCAAATTCATGTGAGTTAGTACCATTTAGATGAAAAACATCGTGTACCCCACATATATGCCCAACAAAATTTAAAATTGCACTATCTTCAAGACATATACGATTTATTACAAGATTAGATCAATCTCCAAGATGAAATTATCTCTATTAGCACAAGAATAGAATAGCAGATCGCAAAGGTGTAACATCCCAAAAAAATAAAACGACAGTTAAAATGACGAAATAAACGAACGATTCATGTCGGGTCGGGTCGGATGGGTCGGCGGGCTGGAAGGGGAGCCTCCCCTATAAATAGCTTAGACCTCCACCCATTTCTCTCATTTGCAACTTCTAGAGAGTGAAAGTTGGCGGATCGACCCGAGATTTGTGAAGTGTGTTGCTCCAGAGCTCGTGAGAAGAACCTCCGGATCAGAAGCTCGATTCAGGTAACGATCCGACCTAAATCTGAGTTTTAGTTCGTTTTTGGGTTTTTCGGGTTTTGGGTGAAAAGGCAACGTTTTCACGGATAAAACTGAAAGAAAACATAGATTTGAGTTCCTTAATGGAAAACGAACGTTTTGAAGGTAAACAGGTTCGGGATCTTGACGTGATCAGACCCGAATGAGAAAGTTAGGGTTTTGCGAAGAAACAGGTCGTGCGCACTTACCAAGTGCGCACGGAGCAGGTCCTGCGAGCTTATCAAGTACGCAGGAAGAGGGGTCTGCGCACTTGCTAAGTGCGCAGGCAGCAGGGTCTGCGCACTTGCTAAGTGCGCAGGCAGCAGGCTGGTTAAGTAAAGTTAGTATGTTTAGAATGGTTTAACCGTTGGAGTCGGTATGGGTCTGATGTGTATTTAACTAATCAATTCAGATTGGAAGTGACGTTGTTGGGCCTTTGTTTAGGACAACTGAGACTAGCTTATAAGGTGAGTTCTAGAAGCCCTCTTTTAAATGTTTTAATAATGTTTTTGGGCTGGTGTGCATACGTAAGGATGTGACTATTTTATAAAACGATGTTTATGAATGTTGTATGTGACGTTTTATAAAATGATGTTTATGAACGATGTTTTGGAAGGAAGGGTTATGAAAGAAGTGTTTACGAAATATTTTTCCAAAAGAAGTTTATGAAGTGTTTATGAATGAATGAATGTTTTTAATAAAATGTACGAATGCTTTAACTGAAGTTTTGAAGTAAAAGAAGTGAATGTTTACGAAAGTCACAAACGAACGAATCTGCCAATATTCCTTAGGGAATGAAGGTTATGGGTATGGGAAGTATGTTATGGGCCTTTACCTTTTAGGGGCCTTTGTGGCTGGCCAACTTTTGTACAACTGGGGCGATGACGGTCGTCAAGGGGATTATCGTGATCCTTGAAGTTTGGTACGATTTACCTTACGGGGTAGTCGTGCTTGAATTTTGGTACTTGTGCCCTACGGGACGCAGTACTTGAATTTTGGTACTTGTGCCCTACGGGACGCAGTACTTGAAGTTTGGTACTTGTGCCCTACGGGACGCAGTACTTGAAGTTTGGTACGTGTCATCCTTGTGATGCCGTGCTTGAAGTAGTGTTGAATAACCTAAGTATCGGGCCCTAGGAGTTCTTCACCCGAAGGACAGTACGGTGATTGATGGGCCTAGTGGTGGTGATCTTTAGGTTATTCAGCCAGTATGTGACGTTTGGATTTGACGGTTACGAGAAGGCGCAGATTCGATATGTTCGTTGACTTATGTTTTAGAAGTGTTATGTTTTGTTATTGCATTATTTTACGTACGCTTTTTATTAAATGAAGGATGAAGTTATGTTTTTGGCAAATTATTTGAAGTTAAAACTAGAACTCACCAGCGTAGCTGACTTTTAGTATGCACATTCAGGTTAAGACAGGTTATGAGGATAGACGGTGATGCTTGGCTAGCGAGAGGAGTTACCCGACTGACTATGAAGACTGACATCTAGTTATGATTAGATTATGTTATGTTTATGTAATAGATTATGTTACGCTTCCGCATGTATGAACAATGATGACGTTATGTTTGAATGAAATTTTCCGCTGTGTTATTTTGATATTCAAGTTTAAGAACTGTTTGTAAATGAGTAAATCCAACAAGTGAGGCCTTCGGGTTTGGGGCCTTACAAGTTGGTATCAAAGCAATAGTTTGAGAGATTCGGACACTCCCAGTGTCTAAACTTAAACTGTGAATGGGACCAAAAGCGGATGCCAGTACGGGTAACTCGAGCCACAGCATCAGGTTTGAAAAGTAGAGTATGTGTATGTAGTATGCCTTAGAAAGGGTTAGGAAAGGACTTGTGTTCTGATGAAATCACAAAGGTGGTCAAATAGAAATCGAAAGGTAGTGTAATGGTTAATTGCAGATGGCCAGTGTATATTAACATCTTACAGTACGTATTGAATTTTATTTGTTAACTAGCGTGATGACATTGGATTCCTTGTCTTATAGAACGAAATGGCAAGGAGAGGAAACGGAAGACGTGGTGGGGGCTGTACCGGTGGTCGTACCGGCGGTCGAAATGGTGGGCGTGGCAGGACCCCTGCGCGCCAAGAGTATAGTGAAGAAGGAAGTGTTCACTCTGAACCGGCGGTTAGTGTGCATGGAACAGAGCAGACACTGGTTGAAGAACAACCTTTCACTTTTGAACCAGAAGTGAGAGCAGCTATAGCTCGAGAGTTCACCGAGTTGATGAAGAATTCTCTGCCAGGTCTGTTAGCTGAAGCATTGAAGAAGGTTAGTGGGGAAGGTGGGTCTAGCGCGGCAACTGTCACACCCCGACCGATGGCGGAATCATCGGGGCGGGACATGTAAGACTGTTCATGAGCACAAGGTTGACTAGATTGTAATATATTAAATCCATTCCCATTCAAACAAACACGAAACAAGTTCAAAGTACATAATGAAATACAATTTGTCTTTGATTTAATATTAACTAGGTCCCAAGCCTATGTGTAGCATGTCTTGATCAAACTCAAATGAAAGCACCTGAAACATGAATAAAATAAGGTCAACTAAAAAGTTGGTGAGTATAACACAAGTTTGTACATAGACAGCATATAGTTTGTAAACCAAATCCTTTACATAACATGATAAATAAGGCATTTATGGGGAGCAGCTATTGTGTAACCAAACGTACAATCAAACCTTTGTAACTAGCATGCAAAACAAAGTGTGTTGTCGGTTTCAATCACCGCGTACCATGGGTGGGTTTGTCAGACTCAATAGATCCATCATTGAAAACCGTCGGCTTGAAAAGTTAATGATTGCACATAATAGCATACAAGAGGTTAACACACCTAGCACTCGGGCATAAAGCTCAAATTGCACACATGAATGTAAATAGGATTTGTACTTGTGTTGTTTGCGTAAATGTAAACATGTAAGTTGAATAGTGTTCATGTTTCACCCCAAAAATGTAAAAGAGTAAAAAGGGGTTGTGAATACTCACTTGTTTCGAAGGCGTAGCTAGCACAAATACTAAATAGTATAATGATCCTCGAGATGCACAAGATAACCTAAAGTGTAATATATTGCATTAATAATGCACAATAGTCTAAGTCTAAGTCTATGGTTGAATTGGATGGAGTTAGTGATTTGGTACTTGAAAGTAAAATAGAAGATTCGAAATGAATATTTTTAGAACATTTTAAATAAGGTTTGATTTTGGGATAATTACTTAAGTAAATTAAATAATTATAGTTTATGGAAATAACGTAGGTATTATATGTAATTTAGTATAATTAAATAAATGTTTTTGTTTAGTTATAAATCAAATAAATAATTATTAACTTATTCATTTATTTATAAAATGTAACTTAAACATAACAATATTATTTAAGAGTAGAGTTTATGAATTAAATGTTGAACTTTAAATAATTTCCATTTATTTTAAGATTAAATATTTGATCTTTTCTAGATAAACAATAATACAGATTTTTTTATAATTTCAATCATTTTTTATTTTAAAAATAAATCTGAAATACTATTTGTAAAAAGAAATAAAAATTATAAATATTCTGTCAACATACACGACCGCGCCTAGACAGGGCACGACCGTGCTCGGACCACGGGTGCGATCGCGCTAGCCAGGGCGCGACCGTGTTGATCAACAGAGGACATAGTTAAGTAAACCACTAGGCACGACCGTGCCTTGGACAGGCACGCCCGTGTCTATGCTTCTGGGGCACGACCAAGTATAGCCAACGAGCATGACTGTGTCTGAGCAGGAGGCACGACCGCGCTAGAAGTCGGCACGACCGCGTCTCCAGAGGCACGACCGCGCTAGATGATTAGAGCGACCGTGTCTCTTTCAAAACAGACACGACTTGGTTGATCCTTATATTGATGGATTCGGGATTGATAGGGCTTTCATTCACAAGATTATTACGAGTCTTTTGGTGTAGATTAATTGCTTTTAAAACATGTTTAAAGTCATATTCGATTAAACCATTTTTGAATGAAACATAGATTCTGATTCGGAATGATTTCTATAATGGAAGCCCAAATTAATATGGGGCTTTTGATATATGGATTGAAACGAACAAGAGGAATGATTCAATTACCTAAAACAGAAAGGAATTGATAGCGATCGGTAGAAGGGAGTTCCGGCGACGGAGAAAGTGGCTTCCGGCGGCTTCTGCTGCTATTCCGGCTGTTCCAACTCCTTCAGCAACCTTAGAGATGATTGGAGGATTGAGTTTCTTGATTATCTGGTAGCAACGGGATCGAAAATAATGATTCAAGGCTTGGGAGAAATATTGGATAGCTTTTCTTGAGAGAATTTGCAATTGGATGATAGTAATCGAAATAGACGATTATTTTCTTTGATACAGGAAATGAAACGCACATAGGATTCGAATTCGAACGACCAAGCATTTTGAAACTGCATTTACGTTTTGACTGTTACTCAGGCGCGACCGTGCCAATAATAGACGCGACCGTGCCAGACGAGGCGCGACCGTGCCAACACGTGGCGCGACCGTGCCTACTAGGGTTTCTGGTTATTTACAGATTCAGCCCTTGCAACTTCAACTTTGACAGAATTAGCTTGGTTAGGATTTAACGGAAATTAACGGGATTACTAACTGTATTAACTCTAGGAGGTGTTACCACATGATTAAGAGTTCTATATCTTCGAATTGAATACAATCGGCTAACAATTAATGAGGCGTAGGTTTGAACAAGTATATGATTTAATGTCGTATTGTTATTTTATTAATTAAAATAAATTCAAATGGGGTCGGAAAATCAGGAATGTTACAGTCTCCCCATGTTAAGGAAATTTCGTCCCGAAATTTAATTAATGGAGGCTGCTAAGATCAAGAAGGAGGAGGGAGTTTTTGATTCTCGCTGAATTTTGATTGTTGGATTTCAAAGGGGTGTAACGGTTGACATTATTTAAGAAGAAGATTGGACGAATAATAAAATGAAGGTGAGAGGTATTATTTGAAATGGAAATGGGGGGAATTTTAAAATTTTGAGTTCGTGTAAGATGTAGACTAATGTGCTCAAAATTGTTAAAGGGTAAAATATTTCACAAACATTGGTCTAGGTCAAAACTTCACGTGACACGAACAACGCTACTTTTGATAATATGATAGGACACTTATATATAGGAAGTACCATAGGCGTATCCACCATACCCTCGTTATATCACATCAGTCTCGTCGTTACATATCATGATAAGTTTTAGGTCACAACACACTACAAAATTTCACTATAGTTTCCATGCGCTGATTTTTATAATTCCGTGTGCACCCGTAATTATTCAAATCATCGTATGGTCCGTATAGATCATTCCATTGTGTGCGGGTAAGGGCACAATTTCACTATTATCACGTCTATTGTTTACACATAAAAGTCGCTAACAATTAATTATGCATCAAATCAGATAAGTTTGCAACCAAAGAGTAGTAAAGTAGTAACACTGGAAGTTTCTTAGCTTGCTCGTGTTTGAACTAGAATACGTCAAACCCCGAGGCGTCTAAATGTATCATGGTCTTCAACTTTGGTGTACAAAGTGCATGACCATGTCTTGTGTATAATGAAATCGATCCATTGTAATAATTGTAAGCAAATTTTGTTTCGAGTATATAGTAAGCACATAAGTCTCATGTATGTAAAGTAAACAATTTAGCATCTTGTATTTTGTAATCGGTAAACCATAACGTGTAATGTAAACAACATAGTATTATGTGTATCGAAGGAAATGGACCTCATGTATAGTGTTAGAAACGTAGCATCATGTATCTTGTATAGTGTACACCGTTTAGTATAAAGTACTTTGTAATCAAACAAGTTTCATGTACAGTGTGGTCAATCTAGAATTATGTATCAATGAAGCAATTCTTATGTATCACGTAGATTGCAAACAATCTAAGTTCCGTGTATCATGTGCTCGATCCAATAACATATGTATTGCAAATAAACATGTTTCGTGCATTACGTGATCAATCGAGCAAATTGTAATTTGTAGGCAACTAGTTTCATGTATCATGTGGTTGCGTTGGGTATATTGTAAACGGGCATACATGAGTTTTGAACTTCGCGTGCGATGTGTACTAACGGGTTTTGCATGTGATCGAGTGCTGCGGACAAACGTGTTGTTTGGCGTCCTTGATCATGTGGTAGTTAGGTTCAAGTCCTCAAATCTCATTGATGTTGGTGGGAAAAGGTTAACGTTTACGCGGTATAGATCGTCTCTTGAAGCGTCAAGTGAAAGATAGTGAGGAGGTTTTGGAATTATTCGGGAAATATGTTTACCAATACGGGCCTTTGTTTGAATATATAAAGTGGGAAAATGTCTTTGGTTGAAGATATATAAAGTAGTGAGATCATTGAATCGCATATTTTAAATGGATATGCAATTTATGAGAAAATATTTTTTTTTTTTTTAAATTTTCAACTATTGGCTAAATAAGTTGTAGTATATTAATTTAGCCAACTTTAGAAATATTTACTTTAATGAAGAAAAATCAAAATTATTTATCAGTAGAAAGAAATTAATATTTTTATAAAAATGGTTGCATTAACCTTTCCTATTAGGTAAAAAGTTTTATGGAAAATTTATGTTTTTGGTATTATCTAAAATTTCGTTAAACATTTTATTTAAACAAGATAACGAGGTTTTGTTTAAAAAAAAAAATAAAAAAAAATAAAAAAAAATAGGATGATTTATTTAATGAAAGAGATTGTTGGTAATGTACTAAATCATGTTGAATGAAAGAAGTAATATTTGAGAAGGTTTGATGAAAGTATAACAGGTGTAATTTACGTTCCACGGGTCAAATCAATGAAAAATAACTGTAGAGTTGAAATATATGGAATTGACTGAATACTGAAATGTTAAACATTATTCAAAACATAGGGTAATGGTTTTCAAATTGAAAATTTAAAGGAAATCAATAGAAGCTTCTTCTAACGTCTCAGGTAGCTTTCCACTAGGAAGAAAATAATCGCTAAGATGAACACCGCTATGGTTACTCTAGTAGTAGATCTGGCTTCAGCCCTGGCGGTCTCCGTGCGATGTTCTTGAACTTCCTTTTCGAGGATGGAGATCAACTCCTTTTGGTACCCTAATTGGTTTGCTAGACTATCAATTCTTTGTCCTTGTAAATCGTGTATTATCCCCTGCTCTAACCTTTGTCTCTCAAATTCTGAGGTTCTTACATATTGATGGAGGTCATGGGTTGGAATCCCCATAACACCAGTGGGTGCTATGGTTTGTCTTACCCAAGGGTTAGGATGGTATGGGTCGGGCATTAGGTATGGGTCTCTTAGTGGGGGTGGCAATTGATTGTGGAGGTGTGGTGTATGATATGGGTTTATGGGTACGGTTGATCTAGGTGTTCGAAGTCTCGGGTCGGTGTTCCCAATCCCGTACGCCCTTACATCGAACCTTGGCCTAGCGGGTGGGGGTGTTGGTGATCGATAAACGGGTGTCTCCGTGTCTTCTTCCCAATCAGATTCTGATCCAGGACGGTAAACCGGGGAGGGAGGAGCGTAGGAGTCCATGTCTAACAGAAAAACAATGAAAAAGTTGTAAGTGATAATGAAATATGAAGTGTCAAATATAGAAGTTCTTGTGGGTTTTAGAGTTTGACTAATCATAACGCCGAACCTTCACGATAGTATTTTAGAAATACACTTGACCTATAAGTAATGTATCCCTAAGGAGAATTCCCAGGAAAGAGGGGTGGGTCACTAAGACACACTTAAGTACCCTATCTTTCCTTAGCCAGAATTCCTCTTGGGCTTACACACTCTTCCAGCCATCATGTATTAATAATACTATTGTTGGGCTCATGGTTAAGATGAGAATTGTTGTGGACTGGGCTTTGAGGCCCAAGGTAAGATTTATACATTTAAGTGGGCTTCTTCTTCTTGAAGAATAGATGGGCTTCTTGGTTTATTATTGGTGGACATTAGGCCCAATAATTTAAGTCTTTGCTCATAAAGGTGATGGTATCATGTATGGGAGTCTAAATGTGTATGAACAATTTGGTGAGTATGTGTGTGTGTCAACTTAGGATAGTGTTTAAATAATTTAAGTAGGTAGCTATGAATAGAAGGAAAAGTTGACACATAAACTATTGAATATTGTATCATGTAATGTAATCATTTAGTATAACATATGAAGATATTCACATAGGAAATATTCATATAGCATGTAGGTAGTAATGAGTGTAGGCACAAGAGTTATCAAGTAGTGTGACACATAAGTCATTATGTATTGTATGTAGTGTGAGTACTTAGGTTGGCATGTAAGGAAAAAAAAAATAATAATAATCACACATGAATTGATAATGTAACATGTAGTAGTATAGCATTGTATGGGTGTCCTAAAGTTATAGTCTAGGTCAAGAGTGTCTAATAACCTAGTTCCCTATAACCAAGGCTCTGATACCAATCTGTCACACCCCGACCGATGGCGGAATCATCGGGGCGGGACATGTAAGACTGTTCATGAGCACAAGGTTGACTAGATTGTAATATATTAAATCCATTCCCATTCAAACAAACACGAAACAAGTTCAAAGTACATAATGAAATACAATTTGTCTTTGATTTAATATTAACTAGGTCCCAAGCCTATGTGTAGCATGTCTTGATCAAACTCAAATGAAAGCACCTGAAACATGAATAAAATAAGGTCAACTAAAAAGTTGGTGAGTATAACACAAGTTTGTACATAGACAGCATATAGTTTGTAAACCAAATCCTTTACATAACATGATAAATAAGGCATTTATGGGGAGCAGCTATTGTGTAACCAAACGTACAATCAAACCTTTGTAACTAGCATGCAAAACAAAGTGTGTTGTCGGTTTCAATCACCGCGTACCATGGGTGGGTTTGTCAGACTCAATAGATCCATCATTGAAAACCGTCGGCTTGAAAAGTTAATGATTGCACATAATAGCATACAAGAGGTTAACACACCTAGCACTCGGGCATAAAGCTCAAATTGCACACATGAATGTAAATAGGATTTGTACTTGTGTTGTTTGCGTAAATGTAAACATGTAAGTTGAATAGTGTTCATGTTTCACCCCAAAAATGTAAAAGAGTAAAAAGGGGTTGTGAATACTCACTTGTTTCGAAGGCGTAGCTAGCACAAATACTAAATAGTATAATGATCCTCGAGATGCACAAGATAACCTAAAGTGTAATATATTGCATTAATAATGCACAATAGTCTAAGTCTAAGTCTATGGTTGAATTGGATGGAGTTAGTGATTTGGTACTTGAAAGTAAAATAGAAGATTCGAAATGAATATTTTTAGAACATTTTAAATAAGGTTTGATTTTGGGATAATTACTTAAGTAAATTAAATAATTATAGTTTATGGAAATAACGTAGGTATTATATGTAATTTAGTATAATTAAATAAATGTTTTTGTTTAGTTATAAATCAAATAAATAATTATTAACTTATTCATTTATTTATAAAATGTAACTTAAACATAACAATATTATTTAAGAGTAGAGTTTATGAATTAAATGTTGAACTTTAAATAATTTCCATTTATTTTAAGATTAAATATTTGATCTTTTCTAGATAAACAATAATACAGATTTTTTTATAATTTCAATCATTTTTATTTTAAAAATAAATCTGAAATACTATTTGTAAAAAGAAATAAAAATTATAAATATTCTGTCAACATACACGACCGCGCCTAGACAGGGCACGACCGTGCTCGGACCACGGGTGCGATCGCGCTAGCCAGGGCGCGACCGTGTTGATCAACAGAGGACATAGTTAAGTAAACCACTAGGCACGACCGTGCCTTGGACAGGCACGCCCGTGTCTATGCTTCTGGGGCACGACCAAGTATAGCCAACGAGCATGACTGTGTCTGAGCAGGAGGCACGACCGCGCTAGAAGTCGGCACGACCGCGTCTCCAGAGGCACGACCGCGCTAGATGATTAGAGCGACCGTGTCTCTTTCAAAACAGACACGACTTGGTTGATCCTTATATTGATGGATTCGGGATTGATAGGGCTTTCATTCACAAGATTATTACGAGTCTTTTGGTGTAGATTAATTGCTTTTAAAACATGTTTAAAGTCATATTCGATTAAACCATTTTTGAATGAAACATAGATTCTGATTCGGAATGATTTCTATAATGGAAGCCCAAATTAATATGGGGCTTTTGATATATGGATTGAAACAAACAAGAGGAATGATTCAATTACCTAAAACAGAAAGGAATTGATAGCGATCGGTAGAAGGGAGTTCCGGCGACGGAGAAAGTGGCTTCCGGCGGCTTCTGCTGCTATTCCGGCTGTTCCAACTCCTTCAGCAACCTTAGAGATGATTGGAGGATTGAGTTTCTTGATTATCTGGTAGCAACGGGATCGAAAATAATGATTCAAGGCTTGGGAGAAATATTGGATAGCTTTTCTTGAGAGAATTTGCAATTGGATGATAGTAATCGAAATAGACGATTATTTTCTTTGATACAGGAAATGAAACGCACATAGGATTCGAATTCGAACGACCAAGCGTTTTGAAACTGCATTTACGTTTTGACTGTTACTCAGGCGCGACCGTGCCAATAATAGACGCGACCGTGCCAGACGAGGCGCGACCGTGCCAACACGTGGCGCGACCGTGCCTACTAGGGTTTCTGGTTATTTACAGATTCAGCCCTTGCAACTTCAACTTTGACAGAATTAGCTTGGTTAGGATTTAACGGAAATTAACGGGATTACTAACTGTATTAACTCTAGGAGGTGTTACCACATGATTAAGAGTTCTATATCTTCGAATTGAATACAATCGGCTAACAATTAATGAGGCGTAGGTTTGAACAAGTATATGATTTAATGTCGTATTGTTATTTTATTAATTAAAACAAATTCAAATGGGGTCGGAAAATCAGGAATGTTACAGTCTCCCCATGTTAAGGAAATTTCGTCCCGAAATTTAATTAATGGAGGCTGCTAAGATCAAGAAGGAGGAGGGAGTTTTTGATTCTCGCTGAATTTTGATTGTTGGATTTCAAAGGGGTGTAACGGTTGACATTGTTTAAGAAGAAGATTGGACGAATAATAAAATGAAGGTGAGAGGTATTATTTGAAATGGAAATGGGGGGAATTTTAAAATTTTGAGTTCGTGTAAGATGTAGACTAATGTGCTCAAAATTGTTAAAGGGTAAAATATTTCACAAACATTGGTCTAGGTCAAAACTTCACGTGACACGAACAACGCTACTTTTGATAATATGATAGGACACTTATATATAGGAAGTACCATAGGCGTATCCACCATACCCTCGTTATATCACATCAGTCTCGTCGTTACATATCATGATAAGTTTTAGGTCACAACACACTACAAAATTTCACTATAGTTTCCATGCGCTGATTTTTATAATTCCGTGTGCACCCGTAATTATTCAAATCATCGTATGGTCCGTATAGATCATTCCATTGTGTGCGGGTAAGGGCACAATTTCACTATTATCACGTCTATTGTTTACACATAAAAGTCGCTAACAATTAATTATGCATCAAATCAGATAAGTTTGCAACCAAAGAGTAGTAAAGTAGTAACACTGGAAGTTTCTTAGCTTGCTCGTGTTTGAACTAGAATACGTCAAACCCCGAGGCGTCTAAATGTATCATGGTCTTCAACTTTGGTGTACAAAGTGCATGACCATGTCTTGTGTATAATGAAATCGATCCATTGTAATAATTGTAAGCAAATTTTGTTTCGAGTATATAGTAAGCACATAAGTCTCATGTATGTAAAGTAAACAATTTAGCATCTTGTATTTTGTAATCGGTAAACCATAACGTGTAATGTAAACAACATAGTATTATGTGTATCGAAGGAAATGGACCTCATGTATAGTGTTAGAAACGTAGCATCATGTATCTTGTATAGTGTACACCGTTTAGTATAAAGTACTTTGTAATCAAACAAGTTTCATGTACAGTGTGGTCAATCTAGAATTATGTATCAATGAAGCAATTCTTATGTATCACGTAGATTGCAAACAATCTAAGTTCCGTGTATCATGTGCTCGATCCAATAACATATGTATTGCAAATAAACATGTTTCGTGCATTACGTGATCAATCGAGCAAATTGTAATTTGTAGGCAACTAGTTTCATGTATCATGTGGTTGCGTTGGGTATATTGTAAACGGGCATACATGAGTTTTGAACTTCGCGTGCGATGTGTACTAACGGGTTTTGCATGTGATCGAGTGCTGCGGACAAACGTGTTGTTTGGCGTCCTTGATCATGTGGTAGTTAGGTTCAAGTCCTCAAATCTCATTGATGTTGGTGGGAAAAGGTTAACGTTTACGCGGTATAGATCGTCTCTTGAAGCGTCAAGTGAAAGATAGTGAGGAGGTTTTGGAATTATTCGGGAAATATGTTTACCAATACGGGCCTTTGTTTGAATATATAAAGTGGGAAAATGTCTTTGGTTGAAGATATATAAAGTAGTGAGATCATTGAATCGCATATTTTAAATGGATATGCAATTTATGAGAAAATATTTTTTTTTTTTTTAAATTTTCAACTATTGGCTAAATAAGTTGTAGTATATTAATTTAGCCAACTTTAGAAATATTTACTTTAATGAAGAAAAATCAAAATTATTTATCAGTAGAAAGAAATTAATATTTTTATAAAAATGGTTGCATTAACCTTTCCTATTAGGTAAAAAGTTTTATGGAAAATTTATGTTTTTGGTATTATCTAAAATTTCGTTAAACATTTTATTTAAACAAGATAACGAGGTTTTGTTTAAAAAAAAAAATAAAAAAAAATAGGATGATTTATTTAATGAAAGAGATTGTTGGTAATGTACTAAATCATGTTGAATGAAAGAAGTAATATTTGAGAAGGTTTGATGAAAGTATAACAGGTGTAATTTACGTTCCACGGGTCAAATCAATGAAAAATAACTGTAGAGTTGAAATATATGGAATTGACTGAATACTGAAATGTTAAACATTATTCAAAACATAGGGTAATGGTTTTCAAATTGAAAATTTAAAGGAAATCAATAGAAGCTTCTTCTAACGTCTCAGGTAGCTTTCCACTAGGAAGAAAATAATCGCTAAGATGAACACCGCTATGGTTACTCTAGTAGTAGATCTGGCTTCAGCCCTGGCGGTCTCCGTGCGATGTTCTTGAACTTCCTTTTCGAGGATGGAGATCAACTCCTTTTGGTACCCTAATTGGTTTGCTAGACTATCAATTCTTTGTCCTTGTAAATCGTGTATTATCCCCTGCTCTAACCTTTGTCTCTCAAATTCTGAGGTTCTTACATATTGATGGAGGTCATGGGTTGGAATCCCCATAACACCAGTGGGTGCTATGGTTTGTCTTACCCAAGGGTTAGGATGGTATGGGTCGGGCATTAGGTATGGGTCTCTTAGTGGGGGTGGCAATTGATTGTGGAGGTGTGGTGTATGATATGGGTTTATGGGTACGGTTGATCTAGGTGTTCGAAGTCTCGGGTCGGTGTTCCCAATCCCGTACGCCCTTACATCGAACCTTGGCCTAGCGGGTGGGGGTGTTGGTGATCGATAAACGGGTGTCTCCGTGTCTTCTTCCCAATCAGATTCTGATCCAGGACGGTAAACCGGGGAGGGAGGAGCGTAGGAGTCCATGTCTAACAGAAAAACAATGAAAAAGTTGTAAGTGATAATGAAATATGAAGTGTCAAATATAGAAGTTCTTGTGGGTTTTAGAGTTTGACTAATCATAACGCCGAACCTTCACGATAGTATTTTAGAAATACACTTGACCTATAAGTAATGTATCCCTAAGGAGAATTCCCAGGAAAGAGGGGTGGGTCACTAAGACACACTTAAGTACCCTATCTTTCCTTAGCCAGAATTCCTCTTGGGCTTACACACTCTTCCAGCCATCATGTATTAATAATACTATTGTTGGGCTCATGGTTAAGATGAGAATTGTTGTGGACTGGGCTTTGAGGCCTAAGGTAAGATTTATACATTTAAGTGGGCTTCTTCTTCTTGAAGAATAGATGGGCTTCTTGGTTTATTATTGGTGGACATTAGGCCCAATAATTTAAGTCTTTGCTCATAAAGGTGATGGTATCATGTATGGGAGTCTAAATGTGTATGAACAATTTGGTGAGTATGTGTGTGTGTCAACTTAGGATAGTGTTTAAATAATTTAAGTAGGTAGCTATGAATAGAAGGAAAAGTTGACACATAAACTATTGAATATTGTATCATGTAATGTAATCATTTAGTATAACATATGAAGATATTCACATAGGAAATATTCATATAGCATGTAGGTAGTAATGAGTGTAGGCACAAGAGTTATCAAGTAGTGTGACACATAAGTCATTATGTATTGTATGTAGTGTGAGTACTTAGGTTGGCATGTAAGGAAAAAAAAAATAATAATAATCACACATGAATTGATAATGTAACATGTAGTAGTATAGCATTGTATGGGTGTCCTAAAGTTATAGTCTAGGTCAAGAGTGTCTAATAACCTAGTTCCCTATAACCAAGGCTCTGATACCAATCTGTCACACCCCGACCGATGGCGGAATCATCGGGGCGGGACATGTAAGACTGTTCATGAGCACAAGGTTGACTAGATTGTAATATATTAAATCCATTCCCATTCAAACAAACACGAAACAAGTTCAAAGTACATAATGAAATACAATTTGTCTTTGATTTAATATTAACTAGGTCCCAAGCCTATGTGTAGCATGTCTTGATCAAACTCAAATGAAAGCACCTGAAACATGAATAAAATAAGGTCAACTAAAAAGTTGGTGAGTATAACACAAGTTTGTACATAGACAGCATATAGTTTGTAAACCAAATCCTTTACATAACATGATAAATAAGGCATTTATGGGGAGCAGCTATTGTGTAACCAAACGTACAATCAAACCTTTGTAACTAGCATGCAAAACAAAGTGTGTTGTCGGTTTCAATCACCGCGTACCATGGGTGGGTTTGTCAGACTCAATAGATCCATCATTGAAAACCGTCGGCTTGAAAAGTTAATGATTGCACATAATAGCATACAAGAGGTTAACACACCTAGCACTCGGGCATAAAGCTCAAATTGCACACATGAATGTAAATAGGATTTGTACTTGTGTTGTTTGCGTAAATGTAAACATGTAAGTTGAATAGTGTTCATGTTTCACCCCAAAAATGTAAAAGAGTAAAAAGGGGTTGTGAATACTCACTTGTTTCGAAGGCGTAGCTAGCACAAATACTAAATAGTATAATGATCCTCGAGATGCACAAGATAACCTAAAGTGTAATATATTGCATTAATAATGCACAATAGTCTAAGTCTAAGTCTATGGTTGAATTGGATGGAGTTAGTGATTTGGTACTTGAAAGTAAAATAGAAGATTCGAAATGAATATTTTTAGAACATTTTAAATAAGGTTTGATTTTGGGATAATTACTTAAGTAAATTAAATAATTATAGTTTATGGAAATAACGTAGGTATTATATGTAATTTAGTATAATTAAATAAATATTTTTGTTTAGTTATAAATCAAATAAATAATTATTAACTTATTCATTTATTTATAAAATGTAACTTAAACATAACAATATTATTTAAGAGTAGAGTTTATGAATTAAATGTTGAACTTTAAATAATTTCCATTTATTTTAAGATTAAATATTTGATCTTTTCTAGATAAACAATAATACAGATTTTTTTATAATTTCAATCATTTTTATTTTAAAAATAAATCTGAAATACTATTTGTAAAAAGAAATAAAAATTATAAATATTCTGTCAACATACACGACCGCGCCTAGACAGGGCACGACCGTGCTCGGACCACGGGTGCGATCGCGCTAGCCAGGGCGCGACCGTGTTGATCAACAGAGGACATAGTTAAGTAAACCACTAGGCACGACCGTGCCTTGGACAGGCACGCCCGTGTCTATGCTTCTGGGGCACGACCAAGTATAGCCAACGAGCATGACTGTGTCTGAGCAGGAGGCACGACCGCGCTAGAAGTCGGCACGACCGCGTCTCCAGAGGCACGACCGCGCTAGATGATTAGAGCGACCGTGTCTCTTTCAAAACAGACACGACTTGGTTGATCCTTATATTGATGGATTCGGGATTGATAGGGCTTTCATTCACAAGATTATTACGAGTCTTTTGGTGTAGATTAATTGCTTTTAAAACATGTTTAAAGTCATATTCGATTAAACCATTTTTGAATGAAACATAGATTCTGATTCGGAATGATTTCTATAATGGAAGCCCAAATTAATATGGGGCTTTTGATATATGGATTGAAACGAACAAGAGGAATGATTCAATTACCTAAAACAGAAAGGAATTGATAGCGATCGGTAGAAGGGAGTTCCGGCGACGGAGAAAGTGGCTTCCGGCGGCTTCTGCTGCTATTCCGGCTGTTCCAACTCCTTCAGCAACCTTAGAGATGATTGGAGGATTGAGTTTCTTGATTATCTGGTAGCAACGGGATCGAAAATAATGATTCGAGGCTTGGGAGAAATATTGGATGGCTTTTCTTGAGAGAATTTGCAATTGGATGATAGTAATCGAAATAGACGATTATTTTCTTTGATACAGGAAATGAAACGCACATAGGATTCGAATTCGAACGACCAAGCGTTTTGAAACTGCATTTATGTTTTGACTGTTACTCAGGCGCGACCGTGCCAATAATAGACGCGACCGTGCCAGACGAGGCGCGACCGTGCCAACACGTGGCGCGACCGTGCCTACTAGGGTTTCTGGTTATTTACAGATTCAGCCCTTGCAACTTCAACTTTGACAGAATTAGCTTGGTTAGGATTTAACGGAAATTAACGGGATTACTAACTGTATTAACTCTAGGAGGTGTTACCACATGATTAAGAGTTCTATATCTTCGAATTGAATACAATCGGCTAACAATTAATGAGGCGTAGGTTTGAACAAGTATATGATTTAATGTCGTATTGTTATTTTATTAATTAAAATAAATTCAAATGGGGTCGGAAAATCAGGAATGTTACAGCAACTGGTGCCCAGAATAACGAGAATGACAGCGCGCCGCCTACTCGCGGATGCGACTATAAGTCATTCAAGGCATGTGACCCGCCGATCCAAACCGGGAAGAAGGACGCGGTGGCTACGTTTGATTGGGTGATCCGTATGGAAGCTGCCATTCGTCTGAGCGAATGTCGAACGAATCAAGTTGTAAAATTTGCTGCTAAATCCTTGAGAGAGAAAGCATCCCATTAGTGGGAAGATGTACGTCAAGCAAAAGGGAGCGAGGTTGTGGATGCGATGATGTGGGCTGACTTGAAAACCTTGGTGATCAAGAATTTCTGCCCAAGAAACGAGATTGAGAAGGTAGAGAGGGAATTTCTGGGTTTGAAAGCCGGGAGCATGACGCACCGGCAATACACAAGCCGATTCAATGAACTGGCACGTCTGGTACCACATCTTGTCACGACCGAGGAAAGAAAGATCGTATGCTACATACAAGGACTGCCGGACCAGGTCCGCACTTATGTTAAGGCAAACGCCCCTACTACCTATGATTCGGTAGTAGAACTGAGCGGCATGGTATTTGATGATCTGGCGCTGAATGTCGTTGCCATTGAAGAGCCCAAGAAGAAGCTGAGTTTTCCCGCTAAGCGATCAGGTGGGAAGTTGTTTGGGGCTCGGGACAAGCAGGCCAGGGTAGGCGAGGCGGTAGTTTGCGGAAGATGTGGGGTAAGACACACGGGTGAATGTCGGTTAGGGTCTAATCTATGCTTTAAATGCGGCAAAACCGGACACTACTCCTGTGAATGCCCGCAAGGCTTCAAATGCTACAACTGTGGGGAGGGTGGACATATGAGCCGGGAATGCACCAAGCCCAGGATGGGTCAAGCCGGGAAAGGGAAAGGCCCGGAGAAGACAGAAGAAAGACCCCGAGCAAAGACTCGCGCCTATGCGCTGACGCAGGAACAGGCCAGAGCGGACCCCGATGTGGCGTCAGGTACGTTCGTCCTTGACAACACTTTTGTTTCTGTGTTATTTGATTCAGGTGGAAGTAAGAGTTTTATATCTGTGACTTTTTGTAAACGAGTGAAGTACACTTTCAGTAAACTAGAAAGGGCCTTTAGCGTAGAAACCGCTGAGGGTAGAACTGCGAGGGTGACTGATGTAGTTGACAACTCCACGATAAAAATAGAAGGCCATAGATTTCCCGTCAGGTTGTTTGTCATGGTTTTGGGTGGGTTCGATGTCGTGTTAGGAATGTATTGGCTAACTGCCAATGAAGCACAAATTATATGTAAACGAAAGATAATCCGACTCAAGGCTCCGGACGGTAGCAAAGTCGAGGTTCTTGGAGATCGTGACGCCCAGATGCCAAATGTCATCTCGATGATTAAGGCAGCAGATTACTTGAGGCGCGGATGCGAGGCTTATCTGGTGTACGTGATTGACGAGTGTAAGGAAGTGAAGGAACTAGACGATGTACCCGTGGTACGCGAGTACCCGGAGGTGTTTCCAGAGGATTTTCCTGGGATACCACCCGACAGAGAGATCGAATTTTGAATCGACTTAGTACCAGATGCCCAGCCCGTGGCTAAGGCTCCATATCGACTAGCACCAGTGGAGATGAAAGAGTTAATGGCACAACTAGACGAGTTACTTAAAAAGGGATTTATCCAACCGAGCATCTCGCCGTGGGGTGCTCCGGTGTTGTTTGTGAAGAAGAAAGACGGTTCGATGAGAATGTGTATTGATTATCGCGAGTTGAACAAACGTACGGTGAAGAACAAGTACCCTTTACCAAGGATCGATGACCTGTTCGATCAATTACAGGGCGCAAGTTGGTTCTCAAAAATCGACCTTCGGTCCGGGTACCATCAGTTGAAGGTCAGGGAAGAAGACATACCGAAAACCGCATTTCGCACGCGTTATGGACATTTCGAGTTCCGTGTGATGTCTTTTGGATTAACGAACGCCCCCGCAGCGTTCATGGATTTAATGAATAGGGTGTGTCGACCGATGCTGGACCGATCGGTAATCGTGTTCATCGATGATATCCTTATCTACTCCAAGAATGAGGGTGATCGCGCGTGTCACTTGAAGGAAGTATTGGAAGCTCTGAAGAAGGAAAAGTTGTATGCTAAGTTCTCCAAATGCGCGTTCTGGCTTAGGGAAATCCAATTCCTAGGTCACATAATTAACCCGAACGGCATTATGGTTGACCCAGTAAAGATAGTGATGGTAAGAGAATGGAATATTCCTAAGACGCCAACTGAAATCCGTAGTTTCTTGGGAGGGCTACTATCGGAGATTCATCCAGGATTTCTCGAAAATAGCTTCGCCGTTGACAAAGTTGACTCGGAAAGAGGTTAAGTATGAATGGGGTTCGACCCAAGAGGAGGCGTTTAAGGAACTGAAGAAGAGGCTAACCCAAGCTCCAGTCTTGGCCCTTCCCGAGGGCAATGAAGACTTAGTGGTATACTCTGACGCTTCGGGTCAGGGATTGGGATGCGTGTTGATGCAACGCGGAAGAGTGATCGTGTATGCGTCACAAATGAAGATTCACGAAGCTAATTACCCAACCCACGATTTGGAACTTGCTGCTGTCGTATTCGCATTGAATATCTAGAGGCACTACCTGTACGGGGTGAAGTTTACTATTTACTCCGACCACAAAAGTTTGAAATACTTCTTCAAACAAAAGGAACTTAATATGAGGCAGATGCGATGGTTGGAACTGTTGAAAGACTATGACTGTGAAATAATATACCATCCTGGAAAGGCAAACGTGGTGGCTGACGCTCTAAGCCGAAAGGATGTGCCTACTCCTATTAGAGTGAAAGCTTGCTAGTTAGTGGTAACATCTGATGTAATGAGGGAAATTGAAAGAGCTCAAGATGAAGCACTTAAGGAAGAAAACATTAAGAAGGAAAGGATGGTTGGCCAACAGGACAAGTTGGAATATAACACTCTTGGTGTTAGGACACGTTTTGGACGGGTATGGATACCTATGGGTGGCGAGCTTAGAACCAAAATCTTGGATGAGGCTCATAAGTCTCGGTACTCTATCCATCCCGGTACCAATAAGATGTACCAAGATCTGAAGAAGGAATACTGGTGGCCTGGGATGAAACTTGAGGTGACAAGGTATGTAAGCAAATGCTTGACTTGCTCACAAGTAAAGGCCGAACACCAGAAACCGTATGGAAAGATTCAACCACTTGATATACCGGAATGGAAGTGGGAACACATTACCATGGACTTCATAACCAAGCTACCTCGCACAGCTAAAGGTCATGATACTATTTGGGTAATTGTGGACCGTTTAACGAAGAGTGCTCATTTCCTTCCTATTCGCGAGATGTTCTCATCGGAAAGGTTAGCAGAAGTGTTTATTAACGAAGTAGTAGCACGGCATGGGATGCCTTTGACGATCGTATCTGACCAGGACACACGATTCACTTCGAGGTTCTGGAAAAGATTTCACGAGGCGATGGGCACGAGGCTTAATATCAGCACGGCATACCACCCGCAAACGGATGGTCAGTCCGAAAGGACCATTCAGACATTGGAGGATATGCTTCGTGCTTGTATTATAGACTTCGGTGGCAGTTGGGACAGTCATCTGTCGTTAGCCGAATTCTCCTACAACAATAGTTATCACACGACGATAGGCATGCCGCCTTACGAAATGTTGTATGGGAGAAGATGCAGGACCCCGGTTTGTTGGGGTGAGATTGGACAGAAGGAATTAGGAAGTCTTGAAGTCATAAGAGAAACATCGGAAAGGTTTGATCAAATCAAAGCACGAATGAAGGCCGCACAAGATCGTCAGAAGTCCTATGCGGATAAACGACGAAGGCCTATTAAGTTTTATGTTGGGTACAGAGTAATGTTGAAAGTGTCACCCTGGAAGGGAATCATACGATTCAGGAAAAGAGGAAAGTTAAGTCCGAGGTTTGTCGGACCGTTTAGGATAATGGCACGGGTTGGTGAGGTCGCTTATCGGTTAGAGTTGCCTGATGAGTTAAGTGGGATTCATCCTACCTTCCATGTATCACACTTGTGAAAGTGTTTGGCGGATGAATCAGCTCATGTACCAATTACTGACATCGAGGTCGACAACAGCCTTAATTACATCGAAGAACCCGTGGCCATCATAGACAAGAAGGAGAAGCGTTTGCGTAATAAGATTATCCAATTGGTTAGAGTCCAATGGAAACATCGAAAGGGATCGGAAGCCACTTGGGAAACGGAGAAGGAAATGAGGGAGTCGTACCCTCATCTATTTGACTTATGATAGGTTTCGGGGACGAAACCTATTGTAAGGGGGGTAGACTTGTAACATCCCAAAAAAATAAAACGACAGTTAAAATGACGAAATAAACGAACGAGGCATGTCTGGTCGGGTCGGATGGGTCGGCGGGCTGGAAGGGGAGCCTCCCTATAAATAGCTTAGACCTCCACCCATTTCTCTCATTTGCAACTTCTAGAGAGAGAAAGTTGGCTGATCGACACGAGATTTATGAAGTGTGTTGCTTCAGAGCTCGTGAGAAGAACCTCCGGATCAGAAGCTCGATTCAGGTAACGATCCGACCTAGATCTGAGTTTTAGTTCGTTTTTGGGTTTTTCGGGTTTTGGGTGAAAAGGCAACGTTTTCACGGATAAAACTGAAAGATAAACATAGATTTGAGTTCCTTAATGGAAAACGAACGTTTTGAAGGTAAACAGGTTCGGGATCTTGACGTGATCAGACCCGAATGAGAAAGTTAGGGTTTTGCGAAGAAACAGGTCGTGCGCACTTACCAAGTGCGCACGGAGCAGGTCCTGCGTGCTTATCAAGTACGCAGGAAGAGGGGTCTGCGCACTTGCTAAGTGCGCAGGCAGCAGGGTCTGCGCACTTGCTAAGTGCGCAGGCAGCAGGGTCTGCGCACTTGCTAAGTGCGCAGGCAGCAGGGTCTGCGCACTTGCTAAGTGCGCAGGCAGCAGGCTGGTTAAGTAAAGTTAGTATGTTTAGAATGGTTTAACCGTTGGAGTCGGTATGGGTCTGATGTGTATTTAACTAATCAATTCAGATTGGAAGTGACGTTGTTGGGCCTTTGTTTAGGACAACTGAGACTAGCTTATAAGGTGAGTTCTAGAAGCCCTCTTTTAAATGTTTTAATAATGTTTTTGGGCTGGTGTGCATACGTAAGGATGTGACTATTTTATAAAACGATGTTTATGAATGTTGTATGTGACGTTTTATAAAATGATGTTTATGAACGATGTTTTGGAAGGAAGGGTTATGAAAGAAGTGTTTACGAAATATTTTGCCAAAAGAAGTTTATGAAGTGTTTATGAATGAATGAATGTTTTTAATAAAACGTACGAATGCTTTAACTGAAGTTTTGAAGTAAAAGAAGTGAATGTTTACGAAAGTCACAAACGAACGAATCTGCCAATATTCCTTAGGGAATGAAGGTTATGGGTATGGGAATTATGTTATGGGCCTTTACCTTTTAGGGGCCTTTGTGGCTGGCCAACTGTTGTACAACTGGGGCGATGACGGTCGTCAAGGGGATTATCGTGATCCTTGAAGTTTGGTACGATTTACCTTACGGGGTAGTCGTGCTTGAAGTTTGGTACTTGTGCCTTGAAGTTTGGTACATGTGCCCTATGGGACGCAGTACTTGAAGTTTGGTACTTGTGCCCTACGGGACGCAGTACTTGAAGTTTGTTACGTGTCATCCTTGTGATGCCGTGCTTGAAGTAGTGTTGAATAACCTAAGTATCGGGCCCTAGGAGTTCTTCACCCGAAGGACAGTACGGTGATTGATGGGCCTAATGGTGGTGATCTTTAGGTTATTCAGCCAGTATGTGACGTTTGGATTTGACGGTTACGAGAAGGCGCAGATTCGATATGTTCGTTGACTTATGTTTTAGAAGTGTTATGTTTTGTTATTGCATTATTTTACGTACGCTTTTTATTAAATGAAGTATGAAGTTATGTTTTTGGTAAATTATTTGAAATTAAAGTTTTATGTTAAAACTAGAACTCACCAGCGTAGCTGACTTTTAGTGTGCATATTCAGGTTAAGGCAGGTTATGAGGATAGACGGTGATGCTTGGCTAGCGAGAGGAGTTACCCGACTGACTATGAAGACTGACATCCCGTTATGATTAGATTATGTTATGTTTATGTAATAGATTATGTTACGCTTCCGCATGTATGAACAATGATGACGTTATGTTTGAATGAAATTTTCCGCTGCGTTATTTTGATATTCAAGTTTAAGAACTGTTTGTAAATGAGTAAATCCAACTAGTGAGGCCTCCCGGGTTTGGGGCCTTACAAAAGGATATATGAATCAAGATGATTCAGAATCAAAAGATTCTAATGAATTGGCTTTAGAATGAGAATCAATAGATTTAGGTAGGAGGATCCAACTATTATCTGGATAAGTTTCAATGGAATCAGTATAGATGATGTATCTAAATGATCCAAGGGTGAATATATGTTCCAACAGATGTTGTTAGAAAGCATATCTTAGTTCAGCAACACATTGCATGTTTTTCGGGGCATGGGCAGTGAAGTGAACTAAAAGAGTTTGTGCTAAAGATATAATCCGATATTGGTCTCATGAAATTCTTAAAATCATATATTCTTTATCTGATAATGATCTTTTACACACACACCAGTCATATAATGGATTCAAATCATAGATGTAATCATATCATATTTAATTTTCACACTACTATTGATGCAAAAACGCTTTTAGTCTATTGACAATTCAAGTTTCAAACTCATACTCAAATTAAAACAGATTATTAAGAGTAGAGCATTTATAACACTATCATTTCTTATTTATGCAGACTTTGAAATTTAGATCAAATCAATACAATTTAAGCACTCATATATCAACATATCAAAGGTCTACTATGGTCATGTGTGATGAACTATTCACTGATGTCCTATCATTTCTTCTCTAACTTCAAATGATGTCAATTTTATATTTTATATTTTGTTTTGAATTTTTATAAATAACAATTTTTGACTGAAATTTAAAATGCAGATATGTAATAAAACAATAAAAGAAATTTAAAACAAAATCTCCCATGAAAAATTATTTTTGAAAACTTTTATTCGGGATTGATCATACCGATCATTTTGATCAGAAATTCAAACCTGGTACGATCAAATGTCTTGGTAAAGAGATCAGCAAAATTATCATCTGTATGTACCTTCACCAGCTCAATCAACTTTTTATTTGCACAATCACGAATAAAATGATATCTAATTTTAATGTGCTTTGTTTTACTATGTTTAACATGATTATTTGTGATAGACATTGTAGCAGTATTATCAATGAACATGGGGGTTCCTGTAAAATTCAAACCGTAGTCTCTTAATTGCTGTTGGATCCATAAGATCTGTGAACAACAATTTGCAGCAGCAATGTATTCTGCTTCACATGTTGAAATGGAGATCGTAGTTTGCTTTTTACACTGCCAGAAAACTAGACGATTACCCAAGAACTGTTAACCACTTGTTGTAGATTTCCTGTCCAAACAACAACCACCAAAATCAGAGTCAATATATGCATTGAATTCAAAGTTAGAACCATGTGGAAACCATAGTCCGAATCTTTGTTTTCCTTTCAGATAACGAAAGATTCTCTTTACTGCAATCAAATGAGACTCATTTGGTTTTGCTTGGAATCTGGAACAAATACACACAACAAACATTATATCTGGCCTTGAAGCGGTTAAGTACATGAGAGATCCAATCATTGCACGGTAGAGTCGGCAATCAATGTCTTTTCCATCTGGGTCAGAATTCAACTTATGATTGACCGGAATTGGAGTATCGTATGAGGTACAGTCCTCCATCTTGAATACATATTAGATGGGCAAATAGGTAATTTACACCAAAAGTCTTAAATTTAAGAACTTTACAATTTTTAAAGCATAATCTACAAACCTTTAAAGCAAAACAATACAATTGGGGGGAAATCTGCTTAACTGGGCGGATCCCCACCTCCCTTTCAAATTTCAAACGATCTTCAAAAACCAGCATCGGTCTTGAGAGATTTCAAAATTCAAAACACGCTCTCCCCAACCCTACCGCCTCTCCCTCCCCACCATCGGCCTCTTTCAACCCACCCTTTTTCCTCCGGCGAACATGAATGTGTCGGTTTTAGGCGGTAATAGCCCCACTACATTTGGAAGACGATGGCAGCAGTTTTAGGGTTAGGGTTCGCGGCTGTGTTTTTGTTTGGGGAGGAAGACGATGGGAGATAAGGGTGAGAAGCTAAACAGGAAACCTCGATCTATGTCATCTTCGATGTGATAATGATCCAGCTCCTTGGACAAGGTCTGTTACTGCTCTCATGATTGCTATATTTTATACCATTTGAAATCTATAAAATGGATTTTAGTTATTTACTTTTGATCATAATTGTGTAGTGATGAAAATGGAGACCGTCCAAGGCCTTTGTAGATGTAGAACATATATGAATTTTGTAAGACTCTGGAAAAAAATAGTTAGTTGTGATTTGGAATTTTGTTATATTCATATATGTTGGTAAGATGTGATTTTAATCGATTAGGACTTTTTTTTCTTCAATCGCTACAGGGACTGGGTTAGTCACCATTTCCTTTTTCCCAAAATTTTAGTAACCTAAACATAGCAAATATTAAATGTTTTTGTCGAGCTATTGTGTTATTTGTATAAAGAAAAAGTTAAAAAAGTTATTTTTTGCTGTTAGTTTAGAGATATGTGACCTCTAAATATATATACATATGTAAGTAGTTGTCTACTTTTTTTTAACTGTAACATGTATGCCCTGCTGAAGTTATTGGTAGTAACATCATTTTTGTAATAACAGGAAGAACACGAAGATATTTGTGTTGTCAATGTTGGTTACTCATATTCATTACAATTAGACCTGAATTTGATTTGTGTAGCAGAATATCAAAAGTTTAAGTCCTAATTATTTCATTTGGTTTAGAGTTTATGTGTAAGTGTCCCCTATTCCATTTTAACTTTACAAATAAATGTAAAGATGGGTTTTTTATATAAAATGTTAATCAAACTTAAATAAATGTAAACAGTTAACCTGAATGAATGTTCATACTTGCAAGCAGACATATTCTTTTGGTTTGATTAGTTCATTTAAATATGCATGTTTTCATTTAACTATTTCCCAAAAGTGCTACCTGTAATTCTGATTTGGCACATAATTCTGTTTGTTTTGATAACCCTTGATCACTTTGTTTTGATCGACATGTTTTCACACAATTCTGTTTGTTTTGATCAGTTTCTAGACTTGTAGGTTGATCGACATAATTCTACTTTTTTATGTAGCAACTTTAGTCTAACAGAAGTGCTAAAGGTTTTCTAGGGTTTTGAAGTTCGAATTTACCTTCGTCTTGTTCCTCGCTCTCTATTTTCCAGTCCAGTGATGTACCTTCGTCTCCACTGTAAACTACTACCACCAGTTACAAAATTATGTGCAGCCATTTCCAACGATGCTTTAAAACACACACTTTTGCTGGAGACAAAACATCATTAACGGTAATAATGAAACTTCAGTGAATTGCTGGTAATTTGGTGTACCCGAAACCCGAACTGTACGGGGCCGGGTATGGGATTAATTTTAAATTTTTTTGCGGGTATGGGATTAGGTGAATCATCTATCCGAAAATTTGTAATTTATAATTTTATTTTCTTTTAACCCATGCCTATTAATGCTTCCTTTTAATAGGTTTATTATGTGAAAATTTAAATTTTCTTTTGAAATATGTATTTATAAATATAAAAAATAGAGTCATAGAATAGTACACGACACATACCCGATGGTTATTTGCCGATACTCGCGAGTATGCCCGATACCCGATACTAACAGGTATGCCCGTTACCCGCGGGTATACCCGATACCCGACGGGTAATTACCGACACAAACCCGACGGGTAATAAGCCGGGTAGAGGTGCACAAAAAAATCGGTTTTTTTTTACCCGGTCCAAACCGGTTTGGGATAAACCGGTTTGGAGCAAACCGGTTCGGGTTAGGCTAAAATCGCCGGTTTGAAGGATTCTGGAAGTGATCGGGTTGGGGACCGGTTTGTGTGAACCGGTTCGATAAACCGGTTTGGTCGCTGAAAAAACTAGCCGTTATTCAACGGCTTTATAGCCGTTTGGGTCGAATTTGACCGTTTTTTTTTTGCCTTTTTCACCTATAATTCACTATAAATAGGTGAGGGGTGTTTAGGTTTAATCGCACCTCTTTCTACACTCTCTAATCTTTAAAACCGCTCTTTAAACGCTCAAAAACTCTCTCTAAACTCTCTCTAAACTCTAAAAAAAAAGCTTGGCAAGTTTTGGTGTTGGTGGTTCCTCAAACGAAGTTACCGTTGCGGAAATTCGAGCAACAACGAGAAATCCGGCAATTTGGTGCAATTACGATCTATGTTTGTTGTCAAACGAGAAGAAACGTGCTCGGTGCAAGATGTGTGGTGCGTTTTTGGGGAAAGATTCAAACACTAGTTTGAAAATGCATATGGAAAAATCTTGCCCGTCCTTGAAGGGAATTCCAAGTGAAGATCAAGCCTCGATGACAAGTGAAGGAGGAATTTGGAACTTTGATCCAAATATTGTTCGAGATCGAATGGCGAGGTTAGTGATTCAAGAAGGATTGCCGTTCAACCACTTTGACAATCCGCGCTTGACAAAGATGATTCAAGAGACACTCCAACCACGTTATCATCAAGTAAGTCACACAACCCTTAGACGAGATTGTATAAAAATGTGGAAAAAAAGCAAAAAAAGAATTAATTTTGGGTTTTGAAAATTTGGAAACCGGTGACTTAACCACCGATGTTTGGTCGGCTCCACATGGCATACCAGATTCGTACCTTTGCGTTACCGCACATTGGGTTGATCCCAAAACGTGGCAAATGATGAAACGTACAATCGCGTTTTACTTGTTTGAATATCCACACACCGGCGAAAATTTATTTTATATATTAGATGGTGTTATAACCGAATTTAAATTATAAAATAAACTTTTTTCAATGTCTTTTGATAATGCATCTAATAATACAAATGCGGTTCAAAAACTAAAAATTAAGTATAAACCGGATTGCAACGACGTTTTTTTTCATAGTCGATGTGTCGCACACATCATTAACTTGGCGGTGCTTAAAGATATTTTTTAATAACAAAAAAAGATACCATGATTATATTAGATTTTGTCGTGAAACGAATAATCTTTGCTTAGGTCCGAATTGGGACGTCTAGACAAGATGGAACTCGACTTATACTATGTTTTATAGCGCTTTACGACAAAGAGAAACTTTAGAACTATTTCATGAAATGCTTGCCTCAAAACCTTGTTGTAAAATTCTAAAGTTTCCTTCTACGAGTTAAGACATTTTAAAAGACTTAACTGAATTGTTTGAAGTTTTCAAAACCGCCACCACTTTTTTATCCGGTGTTTATTATCCCACAAGTCCATTAACTCTAAAACAAATATATTTAATGGCTAACAAGTTGTATGAACTTGAAAATAAAAGCCCTCTTTTTACAAAAATGATAGAACCGATGAAAGAAAAATTAGTGAAATATTTTAAAGAAATGCCTCCCGTTATAACTTGTGCCGCCGCGTTAAACCCTACCATAAATGTTTACGGGGTTGAAACTTTAATTGATAGAATTACTTACGCTTTGAATTTGGATAGTGAAGACATCCATTTTGCACAAGTCACAAAAACATATTTTAACAAATGTTTACAAGATTTATTTGATGTTTATTTACATAAATATGGTATAACTCCGACTCCACATGATACAATTGCTACATCATCAAGTGGTAGCTCGAGAGATGTTAATTTGAATTTATATAACGAAATGTTAAATGAATTTAGTAAACGGGCACGAGGTACCACCCCGAGTAGCGAACTCGGAAGGTATATTGGCACAAACTTTTTAGCGTTTATGCCTCCTACCGTTTTTGAGGAGTTTGATATTTTGGCTTGGTGAAAAGAAAACGAAGCTTCGTTTCCGATTCTTTTCGTCATGGCCCGTGATGTACTAACCGTCCAAGCTTCCACGGTAGCTTCGGAATCTGTGTTTTCTTTTAGTGGCAGGGTCTTATCGATACGAAGGACTAGACTCACCCCCAGCGATGGAAATGTGCATTTGCTTGAAGGATCATTTGGATGCGATGGATAGGATACAAGACCAAACTTCTCTCGAAGACGAAATTCAAGACGAAGAAATCATACACAACAACGAGGTTGATCTTGGAATATCCGAACCAGTCACCGATGAAGAACTAGCCGAAGATGCAAGGCTACGAAGCTCCAGTTCCGAAGACAACGCACAAGAATAATCAATCAATATTCCAAAAAATAAAAATATATATTGTCATTTGTAATGTTTTAGAATTTTATAATTTTATCTTGTCATGTTTTTTAATTTCCGAACTTTCCAAATATTAATAAACGTCGAACTTTATGTTTTATATTTGTTATATTTTTTTTATTTTATATTAAAAATATAAAATTTATTTGAAATTTTTTTTAATAAAAACCGGTTTATAGGGCAAACCGGTTTGTAACCAACCCTAACCGGTTTGACCAGTTAGACATTTTCCACCTCCGAAACCGGTTTAACCCGAACCGGTTTAGGGCCAAACCGGTTTTGACTTTTCATTGACCAAACCGGTTCGGTTCGGGTTGAACCGGTTTGGGTTAAAAAACCGATTTGTGCACCTCTAAAGCCGGGTATGGGACACAATTTTACAACCGGGTATGGGCAAGGTTTAAAAGAACGGAATCGCGCCTCGAGGCGTTTTCCCTTCGCCTCACGAGGCGTAAGTCTCGAAGTGAAACGAGGCGTAAGCCCGAGGCGGAATTAAAAAATAAATATAAAAATTATATATGTTATAAAAAATAAAATACTAAATGTTTGAAATTAATATAAATATATACATAATATATATTTAGTCCAAGTTAAAGTTAGTCATCCAATTTATAAACCAACTTACTTGATCCATTTAGTTATTTATATATAAACCCATTTTAAATGGCTCATTTACCAGCACATCTTTGAATTTAACCTAAATAATACAGCCTTTCCTTCTACAACCTTTCCTCAAATCAACAACCGCTCCTCAAATCAACAGGTTAAGCTCTCTCACTCTCTCCATTCTTCATCAATACTGAACCTTGATCTCTTTCTCCTACCACCATACAACCACCATGCTTCTGTCACCTACTATCATCTGCTTGCAATATCTACTCTGTTTTCTTGAATCTCAATTCGTAGAACAAAATTTACCCTAAAGTAAAAAACGTACCGCCTCAGCCTTTCGAACCGCCTCATACGTTTTTCGAACCGCCTCGGAGCTAGAGGCGTACGTATCAAAATCCCAACTGAGGCGTCGCCTCAGATACGATTTTCTACCGCCTCGCCTCGAGGCACCTTTTTTTAAACCATGGGTATGGGTTTGGGATTAACAATACCTGGCCCGAACCCGACCCATTGCCATCCCTAAATTTGATGGTGTATTTTCAGGACTGGGAGCTACTTTGAATGTTGTAAAACCCAAAAGAGGCTCTTCAATGGCGGTTTGCGGTCTGGGAGTTGTGGGCTTGCTGTAAGTATTATCAATTTTCAACTCTTCAACATGTAATTTTGTATGAATATAATTTGAAAGATGATAATGTGTTTGTGATCAGGCTGCTGAAGGTGCAAGAATTGCTGGGGCTTCAAGGATCATTGGGATTGATCTCAATGCTAATTCAGTGAGATGAGTACTTATTCAGTGATTTCTAGGCCTAATTGCATTTCTTTAGTGGTATTTAGTTGTGGTGGCCTTGATGTACCAAGCTAGGTTATCGATCTTAACATGCATGTCTTCTTTTGTACTTCAATAATTTTGTGATTGTGATGAAAAGTTGGTTATCTATTAATAATGTATGAAGGGTGGCATTAATGCTGCCTTAGGAAATATGACTGATGTATCCAGTGGCGGATCCAGAAATTTTTTTCAGGGGTTCACTCTATGTTTTTTAAGGGGTTCACCTCAGTGTTTTTACATACCGTTCTATATAAATTTCGAAACTCGGGGGGTTCCTGTGAACCTACTCGGCTCTTACTAAGTCCGCCCCTGGATGTATCGATGAGTATGTGCTACTGATAGAACTGGGCATGCTTTGCTGCATATACTCTATTGGTTAGGAAGTAATTTTTATGAGTTTGTGAGGCAAAAGCAACAAGGTGATGCTTCAAATCTTGTTAGTTTAATTCTTTCTACAATCGCATCATTACATGTTTTGAAACCTTGACTTTCACTATATTGAATTTCAGATTAAATAATGAACAAAGTTCCCCCCGGCGCCACCTTCACCTGTATCAGAGGAGGGTTCCTCTCCACGGGCATCAATTTCAGAAATAAAACTATTAACACAGCCGACTTTCAGATTTAGTTATTTTTGTTCAACTATAGAATATATGGTTTTGTTTTAGTAGCTTTCTAAGGCTTGATCTTCAGCTTTAGTTAAATTTGAATATTGTTCTTGATTTCTTTTATATTTAAAACATAGAGTTGATTGGTTATTAGTTTGACTGAAGGCTTGTTTAGTTAATGATGTTTACTATGTGCCTTATTATATTTTCTTTCACAGAATGGCACATACTTTGTCCAAAAAAGGAGATTTCGGATAAGACGTCATCTATTTCTCCGTATTGTAATGAAGTAGAGTCAAATGAGCCATACTTTGTCCAAAGAAGAGCTAATGCCGGAAGACTTGGTGTATCTTCTTCGCAAAAGATAACTGCAACACTTAGAATGATGGTTTCTGCACCAAATGTTGTTTCCTTCATGTTTTGAGTTGGGTAATTAGGTTTCTGTAATTCAACTAGCACCAAATGTTGTTCTTAGTATGTGTAGCATGTGAAATTATTCCGCAAGTTATCTTCTTTGTTGCTTTCTATGGTTGGAATCTACAATTCAACTACTGATATGAATCTTTGGATGTTTGACTATCTTGAATTTCCATCTGTTATGTTTTTTTTTGCAATAATGTGTTAGCACTTCTAAATTGTAACGTTAACCCGAACCCGAATCAAAATATTATTTTTTATAAATCGGCTACCCGAATCAAAATGATATTTTTATAAATCGACCGCCGCTGTATCGCGCGGGTTTCCCACTAGTAAATATATATATATATATATATATATATATATATATATATATATAAGGGAGGGATCAAGAGAAAACCACAAAGTTAGGCGAAAACCAAGAAAACCACTTAAACAATGTGTAATACTATGGGTTACGTATACGTAACCGTAATTTTTTTGATTTCTGTTTACGTATACGTAACACTATGGGTTACGTATACGTAAGCCAATATTTAAATGATTTTTTGATAAAAATGTGTAATATTACATTGATACTCTTATAAAAAAATAAAAATAAAAAATAAATATTATTATATTATTGGTTAAAATTGGTTTTTTTAGTGGTTTCTGGGTTTTCAACTAACTATGTGGTTTTCTTTGGAACCCTCCCCTATATATATATATATATAGGGGAAGGTTCCACTAAAAAGTGGTTTTTCGCTAAGAAACGCTAAGAAGTGGGTCAAACGAACTCCGATTGAGCTCATTCCAGCGGCGTTGGAACCGTCTCATTGAACTCTAATCCGGACCCAAAAACCTAAACCCCCCTCCACCCGCACCCCCAAAAACCTAAACCTCCCCTCCAACCCCACCCCAAAAAGCCTAAAACCACCACTCCCACCCCCAAAAACCCCACCCCCCACCCCACCCCCCCCAAAAACCTAAACCCCCCACCCCACCCCCCAAAGAAGCCTAAACCATAAATTCTAAATCCTAAGGCTAAACCATAAGGCTAAAACCCTAAAATTCAAACGTAAAATCTAAACCCTAAAAGGTAAGATGATAGAGTTCGACGAGACGGTTTCAACGCCGCTGCAATGAGCTCAATCGGAGTTCGTTTGATATCGTTTCTAAGCGTTTTGGTCATTTCTTAGAGTTTTTAGCGAAAACATACTTCTTATTTGATCCTCTCCATATATATATATATAATAATAATAATAAAGATTTTTAATACCATATGTCATCTCCACATTCATTCTTATCATTTTTTTCTGACTCTCTCTACTATTAAATACAATTATATATTTTAATAATAATATATATTTAAAGAAATAGTATTTTATATTTTATATTAATAACTAAATTACTTACACATTTTGATGAGTGTAGATGTTAACAGATTATACTGTATTTAATGGGTTTGTTTAACCCATGCAAAATATGAGTTTTTGAAAAATAAATTTTTTATTACTTAATATATACTATTATATTTATTTAATTAATATATGAGATTTTAACATGGTATAAATGGTAAACTCTTCAAAATAGGAAGTTAATCGAAGTCGGTAAATTTTGATGTTCGTCGCCCTTTTGAACGGAATGCCAGTTTGATTTTGGCTCTCCGGCGATTTTCAAATTGGAAAACTGAATTGTTTCAACAGGCACAGCTCAACGAAAACAATCTGTCCATCTTGTAAGCCTCCATTTACTCTACACTAGTTATTGCATTTCCAATATTCTCTTTTTTAGGGTTGGATGAAATTATCGGATGAGATTGGGAAATTTTCTAGCACTAGGGGTTTGATTGTATAGATTGGAATGACAGGATCCTTTAAACTTGGATTCTGTAGTATTATATTTTTTAATTTTAGTTTATTTTTGGAAGGCAGGTGCCATGGATGGGAGCAATTTAGCTTCTGACCTAGTGATTGCAGAGCTGGTAAGCATGGGTTTTGAGATTTCGGAGGTGAGAAAATCCCTAAAAGAAGTGGGTCCATCATTAAACAATGCAGTTGATTTCATTCTGAATGGATGCAAGACAGTTTCAAGAAAAAGAGACTTATCTGGCACTGAAAAACAGCCGGTTATGAGAATGAGACAATCGAGCATCATGGATCATCTTCAACCTACCAAGAAGATGACTCCCTCGGTCTCAAGAGCACACTCTGATGAAGATTGGGAAGTTAGAGCTAACATGTTGCTGCAGAAGCATTTCGGTTATCCATCGTTAAAGGGATTCCAAAGGGAAGCCTTGGGAGCTTGGGTAGCCCAAAAAGACTGCCTTGTTCTTGCTGCAACAGGATCAGGGAAATCTTTATGTTTTCAGATTCCGGCATTGTTAACTGGGAAGGTTGTGGTGGTGATTTCACCCTTGATAAGTTTGATGCATGATCAGTGCTTGAAACTAGCAAAACATGGCGTGTCTGCCTGTTTTCTTGGATCTGGACAGATTGATCAAAGTGTCCAGCAGAAAGCAATGAAAGGGATGTATGAAATTATCTACGTGTGCCCTGAGACGATCTTGAGGTTTAATTGTTTAATCATCTGTTTTTTTATTTTATTTTTGGTGTATGGGTTTGTGTTTTCAAATATTTCTGGTCTTTGCAGATTGATAAAACCACTTGAAAGCCTTGCAGAAAGTCATGGAATTGCTTTATTTGCAATTGATGAAGTTCACTGTGTCTCCAAGTGGGGTCATGATTTTCGACCTGATTACAGGTTGTTGCATTTCTATGAACGTTTTGTGTTGATAAAGATAGCCCAAACGTAATGATAGCCTTGTGGATTTCAGGCGATTGTCTGCACTGAGAGACAACTTCAATGCACAAAAGTTGGCTTTCTTGGAGTTTGATATACCCATAATGGCATTGACTGCTACTGCCACCACTCAAGTTCGGGAAGATATTCTTAAATCATTGCATATGTCAGAGGATCCAACGATTGTTCTCACATCCTTTTTCCGTCCAAATCTTCGGTTTTCAGTTACTTCATTTCATTTTGGACCTTACATGTTATGCTTATTATGATTTGATTTCTTGACATTCCGATAAGTTAAAATGCTTTTCTGATTTGATTTCTGCTATTTGTAGGTGGAGCATAGTAGAACATGTTCATCCTCGTATGAGATGGACTTCTGTGAGTTGATTGAAGCATACACCAAAAATAGAAACCAAAAATACAGTAAAAAGACCAAACTGCCACTGGAAAACATTTCAGTTGGCACATCCGGTCAAGATGAAATATACAATTTGGAGGAAAGGGTTTCTGAAAGTGAAGATGATGATGATGATGATGATGATGATGATGATGATGATATAACTATGCCAAAGAGAAAACAATTATCGGTTGAATATCTTGAAGATGAGATTGACCTGTTGATGGATGTTGATGACTTTGATGGTAACGTTTTCTTTTCCTCTGCTATATACTTCATCTTATGATGCATGGTAGGACAGGATCACAAATTACTTTTTATCTTTTGATTATCTGCACTATCTTCTTGTGGAGATGCAAAACGGAAGTCGTACTACTGAAGGATTTAGGGATTTTTATATATATATATTTTTAAAATGGGCCGACTTGGGTTATGTTTCGTCTTTAATGGTTCAAATCGAACTAGTTGGCCTAAAATGAAACACGTCAGATGGGTCAAAAGTCAGCCAAAGTGTGTGTTTCTAATGCATACATTCTAATTGCTTTTTTTTTGAAGTTGGATTGTTACTGTCATAATATGGTTCTTCTAATTATCTTCATCACGATAACTGTTTATTAGAAAGTTAAAAAAAGGTGGACAAAAAGTGTTTTGGGTTAACTCTCGACCCAACTTGTTTCGTCATGTACTAATAAACAACCAATCTGCCACCTCTATTTAAAATTGATCTTACATTCTTGTCATCCTAACCAGTTCTTGCAAGCCTCCAAGACATAGACTTGAGTCAAAACATATGTTTTGCTTGCGATTACATTCATACATTACATAAACCAGCATTAATGCAGTTACCTGTGGAGAATTTGATGGCCGGTCATCTACAAAGGATTTGGATGTTTGTGAAGGGAAGATAGAAGAAGGGCTAACAATCATTTATGTCCCAACCAGGAAAGAAACGTTAAGCATTGCAAAGTACCTCTGTAGATGTGGTGTAAAAGCTGCTGCTTATCATGCAAAGGTATATTTCCGCTATTATTTTTCTTTTAAAAACAATCAACATAATGTACCGCCACCTCATGACTTTTAACATGGATTACCTTAAATTCAAAATTTGAAAGTTGAAGGTTTTTTTTTTCTGGCAAAACAAGATGGTTACCTAAAATAGAAATTAGACTAATGTTGGTTACCCTTTTATGCAATTAACCTTGTTATATGCCTGTTGTTGGAAAGACTACCATTTATGTAGAATAAAATTTCTCTTTCAATTTTTTTTGCCATGTTATCATCTCCATGGAAATGAGCCACTCAATCACATTCTTCTTATGGAAGCTCATTCATACATGTTCTTTTCTACTCATTACGTGACATGCTTTCTGTTCTCTCCACCTATCAGCTGCCCAAATCACAACTTAGGAAGGTGCACAAGGAATTTCATGAAAATGCAGTACAGGTATGGATCACACAACTTAATGAGTATAAAAGTGAACTAAAGTTATCAGGTTTTGTTAGGTTGTTTTTATTCCATTCATTTTTATTTGTATTTGAAAAAATTTGGATCTCTTTGTGATGCATCAAACAATTGACAATAAAGGATACATACACACACGCGCACACACACACACATATATATATATGTGTGTGTGTGTGTGTTTTACATAAAGCTCATCGAGACTGTAGACTTGAAATAGCAGGAGGCTGTGATATAGATGTGACCAAACACGTAACGCTCCTATCACCCCCAAAAAAATGCTTAGTTTTCTTGAAAACCCTTTATTTTTTCAAGTATGAACTTCCACCAATCACTGTTAGTAGTGTTATTCACAAGTTCTGAAATTTATCTCATAACCAAACATCTCAAAAGATGGTTTTTAGCCATTTAGGTGATTTTGGTAACAATTAAGGAACTATCATTTTTGAAAATTAATAAAAAAATACACTTCTTGAAATGAATGAGAGGCAATATTGGGTTTCCATTATGTTGCAATGCTAATAGAAAGTACGTGCACAAATATACAAACTTCACAAGCTACATTAAGAAAATAGGCATGGGTGGTTTCAAGTAGCATAGTTTGCTTTGCCTGTAGTTATATTTGTTTGTTCACGACTTGCTTTGAAGGGATTCTAAAGTCCATCCATATCCATTATTTGTTTTGTCTCAGTTATTTTGTGTTCAGAATTGTTACACATGCAATATTTTTTGTACATACTACATATATTTATTTTAAAGTTTTTATTTTTCTTTGTAAGCATCCTTTTGCTTATGGTAGAGTGGAACACTGCTGTTGTTGCAGTTAGGCAAATCACATCTCTCACTTCTATTGTTCGTTGTGTAAAGCAAGCTATGCATTTTTTTGTCTAAACTTACAATAATATTTCTAAAGTCCATCCATATCCATTATTTGTTTTGTCTCAGTTATTTTGTGTTCAGAATTGTTACACATGCAATATTTTTTGTACATACTACATATATTTATTTTAAAGTTTTTATTTTTCTTTGTAAGCATCCTTTTGCTTATGGTAGAGTGGAACACTGCTGTTGTTGCAGTTAGGCAAATCACATCTCTCACTTCTATTGTTCGTTGTGTAAAGCAAGCTATGCATTTTTTTGTCTAAACTTACAATAATATTTGTTTAATATATTGCAGCTTATCCGTTTCAAATCGTGTTTTAAATTATTTTTTTAGTTGAAACTTCAGTTTATAATTTATAAAATGTCTTGTTCATTGCAAATTATTTTTTTGACTCAACTTTCTTTCAGTTTTTATACATTTATAGTTAATAATTTGAGATTTATAGTTTGACTGTCTTGTTTGTATATATATGTCTTCTAGGTGGTTGTTGCAACGATTGCTTTTGGTATGGGTATTGACAAGTTAAATGTTCGAAGGATCATTCACTATGGTTGGCCACAGGTATAGTATGTTCATGAAACTGGTTTCCTCCAATTTACTTATTAGTAGTATATATTTTTAAACATTTATATGAAAATCGGTCAATTCCGGTTTGTGTTTTGTTGATAATGGGACATACGGGTAAATTATTTACAAAAAAAAGAAAAACATTTTTGGTGGTCGTCCCGGACCTGCACATAAAGTTACCTGTTTTGACCCATTACTCAACCCGCTTGACCCACTGTTGTCAATAGGTACCGTAGCGAGGCGATGTAGTGTCGCTACAAGGGGTGTAGCGATAAATAGCGGCATTTTTGTTTTTTTTTTAATTTATCTTGATAAATATAAAAGGGAGCCGGAATATGAAGATTTAGATGATTTGTGCTAAGTATTTTAGCTATGTTACTTTATCGCTACAAAATGAAATAGCGGTCGCTATTTATCGCTATTTGCTACATAGCATATAGGTCCCTTATTGCTATTTATTGCTATTAACAACTATGGCTTGACCTGCCACCCTTATGTTATATTTACATTCCTGACTTGCTACTACAAAATACTGGAAGTTAGTTGGTAGCAAAGCGTGCATCAACTTCTGATAGCTACTTTCGTGAACAGAGTTTGGAAGCATATTACCAAGAAGCAGGTAGAGCTGGAAGGGATGGAAAATTGGCAGATTGCGGTGAGGGACTGTCACTATCCTTATGGTTAATAGGGGTGGAAAAATGGGTGGGTACTGGGTTGGTTACAGGTCAAAACGGGTTTGGGTTATGGTTCAAAACGGGTTGGGTTGATGCAGAAACTCTTTTATGTCCAAAAATTGAAGATCTTCTATCACTAATGTGTATATGTAGGGTTGCAAGTGAACTGAACGTTCAACAAACTGTTTGTAATGTTGGGCGCCATTGTGAAGTCTGGAACAAGGTAGGGTAGCGGCCCCTATTCTTGGTTCGGCCCACTTGGGTTAATAAATTAGCCGACCCTAATTAATCTGTTTTACCCTAGTTTTAGTCTTTAAATACCGGCTCTTGATTGCACACACAAACCGACCGCCAACCACCCAGTCTGCCGTCGACCTTCAGGGAAGTAGTTGATTAGCACCGCTGATATGCATGACTGTTTTGCTGCTAATAATTGAGTTTAATTGTCCAAACAGTGTCCAATAGAACAACCAACAAGTTCAGGCCGCCGCCACTACTGCTTTGTTTGCTCACTGTTTTTCAATCTCAATTAGATCATCCGTGTTAGGGTGTTGTTATTGCAGAGGAGAGAAAGATAAAGACCGAGAAGTTTGATGGACATTACTTTGGGTTTTGGAAGATGAGATTGAGGATGCGTTGTATCAGAAAGACTTGTTCCAGATGTTTTTCGGAACAAGAGCAGACAAATTTACAGCCGATGAACATAGAAAAGTTTTGGGAGTAACCAGGCGATGGCGAGGAGTGTTGCGTTCAATATTGTGAACGAAACGACTATACACAGTTTGATGAAGGCTTTGTCAGACATGTATGAAAAACTCTCAGCATTGAATAAGGTGTATTTGATTAGACAATTGGTCAACACCAGGAGGAGAGAGGGTGCCTCAGTCTTGGTTTTAAAAAGCGAGAAGCGCACAAAAGCGACGAGGTCTAAAACCGAAGCGCAAAGCGTAAAAGCGGTGGGATTTTTGTACGCAAAGCGCAAAGTATTAATATAACATTTTTAAATTAGTTTCATTACTTTCATAAAGTATTTTTACTATAATATTAATCTTTTTACAATAAAAATTTAGATAATTTAAAGAAGTGTAATATTTAATCTATAAATAACCTCTATTTACAACATAAAAAGCTACATGTACAAGTTAAAGAAGCACAACTCTTAATGAAATAAGAAAAAATAACAAATAAACATATTAAAAAAAGTTTTAGGTTAAAATTGGTTAAAATAAAAACATTGAGGATGAAATGTGTAACTTAATAAAGAAGTTTTAGGTTAAATCCGAACACAATTCATCAGCCGCCATCTTCATTTCTCCATGCCATCTCCATTGTTCTCCACTCGATGCCTCCATCTCCATCGTTCTGCTCCATCTTCATCGTTTTTCTTCATCTTCGTCACAGGTAAGCTTCGATTTATTCATCTTCATCTCTAATTTTTAGCATAAAACTTAGTTTTCATGTTTCTATACACGAATCGCATGCTTTGCGCCTTCGATTTCTCTAGAAAAAGCGACATAGGCGCTCGCTTCCCGTACAACCTTCACCTTGTTCACATAAAAGCACCGACCCCTTCGCCTTAGGTCGATCTGCGCCTAGAGCACGCTTTTTAAAACCAAGGATTCAGTTGCCTAGAGCGCGCTTTTTGGATGTATTCGGGACTTGATTCTAGGAGAAAATATCAGACGGAAAAGTTCATCGGATAGTTCGAGTTCACTGTTGAGTGCTTAAGGTAGGGGAAGAAAGAATGAAAGGGGAAGCAACCAGAGAAGAACAAGCCAGTCCATGAATCGGAAAGAAGTGGCCTGTTGGGATTACAAACAGGTAGGACACTTCAGAAATCAGTGTCCGGGTGCTAAGGAGAAAGAAGCGAATCATGTTGCAGAAGAACACGCAGATGACGCTTTCGTTTGTAGCGTAGAGAGTGCCACTGATTCATGGGTTATGGATTCTGATGCATCATTCTATGCTACCCATCGCATGGAGATGCTGAAGAATCTCAAGATTAGGGACTTTGGAAATGTATGGTTAGCCAATTATGATATACTAGATGTTACGGGTATGTGAGATGTTGATTTGAAGACTTCTAGGGAAACCACCTGGACTCTGAGGGATGTTTCGTTTGTAGCGTAGAGAGTGCCACTGATTCATGGGTTATGGATTCTGATGCATCATTCTATGCTACCCATCGCATGGAGATGCTGAAGAATCTCAAGATTAGGGACTTTGGAAATGTAGGGTTAGCCAATTATGATATACTAGATGTTACGGGTATGTGAGATGTTGATTTGAAGACTTCTAGGGAAACCACCTGGACTCTGAGGGATGTCAGAGTCTTTCCAAGCTTGAAGAGGATACTTATCTCAGTCGTGCAGTTAGATGATCAGGGATACAATGTTATGTTTGGTGGTGGTCAGTGTAAGGCAATAAAAGGAAATCTGGAAATTGCTTGTGGGATAAAAAGGGGGTCCTTGTATATGGTTGAGATACCGCCAGAAGGAATGGATCCAGTTATGAAGAAAGAAAAAGTCTGGTTCAGTAAGTCTTGTGTGCAGAAGAGGCTTACCTTTGCTAAGGAGATACCCAGAGCCAGTTTATAGACTCAGAACAAACGAGAAGTACAAAGAGGTTTAGAAAAGGCAGTCATAGGAGGGTTTCGCAACAGTGGGAGCACAAGGGTGAAAGTTGCTTCAGTTGCAACCCCAGTTCTACAGTGGGTCATGAGAAATCCTTGTAATGGAGAATGTGGATTCTTAGTATGTCTCAGATGCCAGCATGGTGACATACTTGTTATAGTGGGAGCAGGCAGAGAAAGGGTCATTGTGAGACAAGTTCGTGATGAAAGATGGGTTGAAGCTCGGTGTAGCTTCAACGGGCCTTCAGGTTAACTGATGAGAAGGCCGTTGCAACTAGCAGTGAAGGACGATTACAAGAGGTACAGGATGAAGAAAGACGGTGGAACACAGTTCGAGCCTCCAAGTGCGAGATTGTTGGGCACGATTGTGGAGTCTCGAACAAGGTAGGGCAGCCGGCCCTAGCCTTTGTTCGGTCAACTTGGGATACTTATTAGTCGGCCCTAATAAATCTGTTTTACTCTAGTTTTAGTCTTTAAATACCAATCTTTGTACTTGTAATTCCTTGTACTTGGGCACAAATTAATAAAAGAGAGTTGTAACCTGTGGACCATCGATCGAACCACGTTAAACCCTCATGTCCTTATTCTTGTTTGTGTGTGCGCGTGTGTCTGATTTCTTAACACGTAAACCGTTCGGCGGGAAGTTTGTTCTTTTAATAAATGAACGAACATGAACATGGAGTTCCGTTTGTTTAATTAAATGAATGAACATGAACAGAGGTCTCGTTCGTTTGATTGTGTTCATGAACGTTCTGTAATGTTAAGTACTTAACTTTGTAATGTTAATTTTTATTTCTCAACTTAATTTGTGTTCGTTTACGTTTGTTTGTGTTCCTTTGTATTCGTTTACGTTTGTTTGTACAATTAACAAACGAACACAAACAAATTGTTTTCCTTAACAAACGAACACGAACAAGAAATTTCGTTCGGTTATATGTTCATGAACCGTTTGTTAGTCCGATAAATTCTTAACAAACGAGCACGAACAGGGTCACGTTCGGTTTGTCTTTAGCCTTATGTATGTGTTTGTGTATTTATATATTTAATGTAATAAAAAAAATTAGGAGGCCATATGCAAAAATCATATATTGGTTATCACACTTCCATGAAACTACAATTATGACTTTCAAGACAAACGGTTATAGTCACTACATTTAGGACATTGCGGTTATAACTGTCAGAACTAATACATTTGTTGAGGTAGCATGCCATCTGCCATGAAACTTACCAATATTAAAATTTGCTCACTCAACTTTGATCCTTGTGGTTTATTTATAATTATTTGATAGTTGCATTTAGTTATTCCTAAAATTATCCTAACCTTTTAAACTGTGCTTATTTTCTACACCTTTTTTTAACGTGTAATTAGTTTTCTGTAAATCAAATTTAACTAGTCCTTTTTACAAAGAAATAAAATATCTACAACAATATTCTTAGCACATGAAAACGTTCTCATCATGACAGACATTTTTAAAAAATGACTTCTTTTATGACAGTTCTGTAAAATGTGACAATTGGAGACTCAGAAAACAATACTTTTCTGGTGAAGAAAGGTGTTTAATATCACCGACTGAGAAAAAAACTTGGCCTTTCAAATAGACATGTGTGATTCAGAATTTTCTCTGCATCAGCAGTAAAAGGACCTTTTTACTAACACTTACTTTTCCAGCATTGTTATTTAATATTTAAGTGTTCATTACAACCTGTAGCTCATCATTCCATTTTGCTTGCAATTGCAACGTAATTTGGAAGAACTAATAAGTGTGACCGTTTGAATTCAACTAATTTTGAACCATTTTGGTTAGTTTATACTTAAATTTCTGTTCTTTTTTTATTAGTTCTATATGCAAATTTATCAAGGATGCCATCACTTCTTCCAAGCCGAAGAAGTGAAGAACAGACTAGACAAGCATATAAGATGTTATCTGATTGCTTCAGGTTCAAATTTCAGTTATCCTTTCTAGGTTTTAGTTTTTTAAAACAATTGACCTTGTATTTCATGATTCCATTTTTATGCTTTGCAGATACGCTATTCGTACTTCTAGATGTCGAGCTCAAATGCTAGTACAATATTTTGGGGAGGATTTTACCAATGATAGTTGCCATTTGTATGTCAGATTTTTTCTTTCCAAGCTTTGCTATTTTTTTTTCATTTTTGTTTTCATATTTATATGGACCATTTTGCATATCATCTTTTTATTGCTTGTGATTTTAATCATTTGAAATGTCTTTGTTTGCATGTATGTTTCCATTTTTTTTACACCTTGCTGATACATGCATAGGTTTGCATGAACTGAAACAGGGTAAATATAATTAGCGAAAAAGAAAACAAAAGAAAAGATGGAAACATATGCTAAGGTTACTGTGTATGCTTCTATTTTAAATTCCACTCCATGTTTATAAATTACGTTTCTCCATGGTCTATTATTAACAGATGTAATAAACAAACATATTACCAACCAAATTTTTGGATTTTATGTTGCCAATATTTTTGTATAAAGTTTTACATCATTTTCTTTTTCTTAGTTTAGTTTCATTTTCATAATAATAACTTAATGATATTTGTTAGGTGTGATGTTTGTGTCAAGGGACCTCCTGAAAAGCAAGATTTGAAGGATGAAGCTCGAATTCTTATGCAGATGATTGTTGCTCATTATGTGAGTATTCTACTGTCAACATAAAGGTTTATTTTCTGTTTTCTGTTGTGTCATTAGTAATAATATTATCAGCTAGTTAATTTTGTGCAAATATCATGCTTATGTGAAGTGACCGTGAAAATGAAAGTAGGAACCCAATTTGATTGCCATTCTCATTAATCTCACGAGTATATAAAGGATTACAATGACCTATTCTAATTACAGATCAGATTTACATAATCAAAATCAAATCAATTCAAAATACAAATAATATCCTAAATATCCTACTTATGGATATATATTCTAATATACCCCCGCAGTCGAAACGGGAGGTTCTCGGATGTTGAGACTGGACCGAAAATCATCAAATAGAACTCGTGGTAGCCCTTTTGTAAAAATGTCGGCAATCTGAAAACGTGAAGGCACATGTCGGACACGAATCTGGCCCTGAGCAACCTTTTCGCGGACAAAGTGGATGTCTAGCTCAATGTGTTTAGTGCGTTGATGTTGAACTGGGTTGGTTGTCAAATAAACAGCACTGACATTGTCACAATAGACGAGGGTAGCCTGTGACAATGGATTGTGAAGTTCCAACAATAGGTTGCGTAGCCAGCAGGTTTTAGAAACGACATTAGCAACCCCTCGATACTCTGCCTTTGCACTAGATCTAGACAAGGTGGGTTGTCGTTTGGAAGACCAAGATAACAAATTATCTCCCAAGTATACGCAATAACTAGATGTAGAGCGTCTGGTATCCCGGCATCCGACCCAATCAACATCTGTATAGGCCAATAAAGAAGTTGTCCCGGATTTAGTAAGAGTCAACCCATATGAGATAGTGCCTTTTATATACCGTAGGATGCATTTGAGTGCATTCATGTGAGTGGACCGCGGAGCATGCATGTGCATACAAACTTGTTGCACGGCATATGAGATATCCGGTCGTGCAAACGCTAAATACTGTAACGCACCAGCAAGACGCCGATATGAGGTGGCGTCATCGAGTAAAGTCCCATCAGAAGTGCTCATTTTGTTTTTGGTGTCCACTGGCGTTATGGCGGGATTACACGACGAGAGACCGGCTCTATCCAATACCTCGGCCGCATACTGTTGTTGAGAGAGAATAAGAGTTCCGTTGGCGGGTCACGGCTATGCCAAGAAAATAAGACAGTGGGCCCAAATCCTTCATGGCAAATTCTTTGGCCAGAAGGTTCATAAAATAGTGACAGAGTGTGGCTGATGATGTAACCAACAAAATGTCATCCACATATAATAAGATGTACGCTGTGTGTTCACCCGACCTATAAATGAACAGAGAGTGATCACACTTGCTATGGCGGAAACCAAGTGTAAAAACATAATCTGCGAAGCGTTGATACCACGCTCTAGGTGCCTGTTTCAACCCGTACAATGACTTTTGTAGAAGAAAAACGTGATTAGGAAAACGGTGATCGCGAAACCCGACTGGTTGATGCATGTATACCGTCTCGGTAAGAGTGCTGTGGAGAAACGCGTTCTTTACATCCAACTGGTGAACGTCCCATGAGTTTGACAAAGCAAGACTAAGAACCGTGCGGATAGTAGCGGGTTTGCCTACAGGGCTAAATGTTTCCCCAGATGCCAACCTGTTGAGACCTGCCATCACAAACCAAACGAGCCTTATACCGCTCAAGAGTACCATTAGAATTAAGTTTATGTCTAAAAATCCACATGCTACGGACAATGTTCATATTAGGCTTTCTAGGAACTAATTTCCACTTGTTATTATCGATAAGAGCACGGAATTCGTCAAGCATGGCTTTGTTCCAATCGGGATTTTTAAGAGCTGCAAGAGGTGTTTTTGGTAATGGGTTGATATCAGGAGAGGAGTGGAAGCTTAAGGACTTGACGGGTTTGTGGATTCCGGACATGCTACGGGTTTGCATAGTGCGACTAGGTAGTGGGTTGGGAGGAGCAGGTGGAGAAGGGACCTGAGCTGGTTTGTGGCAGGTGACAGTGGGCTGGTCTGATGGGAGGGGCTGGGAAAGGTTTCTGGAGCAGGCCGTTGGCGCTGCTGGTAGGTTTTAGAAAAATCTTTAGACTTGGCTGTTTCAGGGGAGGGGGCTGGGAAGGATGGGGCTGGAGTTTTAGGAGAAGGTGGGGAAACAGGAGTGTTATGGGGCGAAGACAGGCTCGTGGGAACTGTCGGCCCAGAAAATTGGGAGGCCCAAATAGAAGGGTGGAGATCAGATGTTAAGAACTCATAGGAAGTAGAAGATGGTGTTGAAGTAGATGCAAATGGGAAATTGGTTTCATCAAAAATAACTTGACGAGAGATGATGATTTTACCGGTTTGGGGGTTGTAACACTTATATCCCCGATGGTTGGTGGGATATCCAAGAAAAACGCAAGGTGTTGAACGAGGGGCAAGTTTATGAATGGTAGTAGAGGGAAAAAGTGGGTAACATAGGCACCCAAAAACTCGGAGGTGAGAATAAGTCGGTTGTCTATTAAAGAGAATAGTAGGGGAAGAATTAGAAAGGAGTTTGCTAGGGAGAATGTTAAGTAAGTAGGTGGCTAATTCAAGGGCGTGATGCCAAAAACCATTAGGAACCGAAGAGTGAGCAAGGAGAGTGCGAATAATGTTGTTGATTGAACGAATTTTGCGTTCGACTTTTCCGTTTTGAGAAGAGGTGTGGGGGCAAGAGAAGCGAAAGAGTAGACCATTATTTTTACAAAAGGTCTGGGATGAAGCGTTTGCATATTCACCACCACTGTCACATTGTTGTGTTTTAATCGATTTGTTAAATTGTGTTTTAATGAGATTGTAAAATTGCATAAATGTAGAGAATACTTGAGATTTATGTGCAAGTGGGTATGTCCATAAGTAATTATTTTTATCATCTAGGAATAGAACATAATATCGGTGGCCACTTGCATTAAGGACCGGATATGTCCATACGTCGCTGTGTATGATGTCAAATGGTGAGTAAGTAAAAGAACATGAATCAAGAAAAGGCAATTTTATTTGTTTTCCAAACACACAAGATTGACAAACATTAAAGTGTTTTAACTGAACGAGAATTAAAAAACAAATGTTTTTGCAAAGAACGTAAAATAGATGTGCCCGGGTGGCCTAGGCGATGGTGCCATAAGTCTTCAGACAGAGTAGCAAATGCAGCATGAGTGGTGACTTTAGAGTCTGATGTGAAGTTGAGCGGATAGAGATCTCCGGTGCTATTACATCGGAGGAGGGGGAGGCGCGTCTGGAAGTCCTTCACAGTAAAACCAAACGGGTCAAATTCAAGTGAAGTGTTATTGTCAATAGTAAAACGACGAACATATAATAAATTTTTGATTAGAGTAGGTGCATGGAGAATATTATTTAGCTGGGAAGGTGGGTATGGGTGGGGTAAGGTGAAATGCCCGGTTCCCTGGATTGGAACTTTAGAACCATCCCCAACAAATATATTCCAAAAAATACCCTTATTGACATAAGACAAGAAATTACCTGAATTATTTGCCATATGAGAGGTTGCGCCAGTGTCCATGTACCAGGTGTTGTCTGGTGGATTGAGAGTCATTGTGTGGAAAGCCCGGTCAAGATCGGTTGGCGTGTAACTAGCTTCCGATGCGGCATAAGCCTGTTGTGGTCTAGCTCCCAAAATTCCAGAAGATGGGCCTGAAGTATAATCTGGTCTAGAAACAGGAGCAGTTGGAAACATGCAAGGTGGAAAAACCCAAGGTGATTGGGTCGTGGCCCAATTCAGCCTAGAATTCTGCCCAGACGGGGCCTGCCACGGCGATGGGCCATAGCGGGTGTTTGTGTCGGTCCAGTTTGCAGCCCAGTTGGGCTGCTGATAGCTACTGGAGTAGCTACTGGAGTTGGGCTGCTGATAGCTATTGGAGTATTGACCCTGTCATCGTCCATGAGGTTGGTTGCTATTACCTGATCTTCCCCGGCCGCGTCCACGACCCCGACCCGACCCCGACCCCGACCACGCTGATAATACTGAGTGGAATCAGAAGAGAAACGAGAGTGGTGGTCTGGTCCCTGATGGTTTAGTGACTGCTGAATTGTGGTATGCAGGGCAGAATTAGACCCGGCAGTGGTGTTCGATGCCTGGTGGGATTTTCTGGTCTCCTCAAGAATTAGTTTGGATCAAACCTCGTAAAAATCTGGGAGAGGTGTAGTCTGCTTGATCATCATGGCGATGTTTCCATAGGATTCCTTGAGACCAGCGATTAACTGCAAGACGAGTCGTTGATTCGAGATGGGAGCACCGACATTGGAGAGCTGATCGGAGAGCATCTTTAGAGCTTGACAATAACCTGATATGCTAGAAAAACTATCCAGCCTTGTAGTGACAAACTTATGCTCAAGATAGACAGCCTGAGAATTTTGATTATCTTGAAAAATATTTTCAAGAGCAAGCCAGGCTTGGGAGGCAGAAGTGTTGGGTTTCAAGATAGTGTGTAGGAGATCATTCGAGATGGTGCCATAGATCCATTGGAGAACTATGGCATCCACCCGAGTCCAAAGTTAAACATCGACGGGAGGGGAGGCTGGTTTGTCGCCCTCTTTTGCTTTAGAAGAAGATGAAGGTGCAGGAGGTGAATCCTGGGTGAGGTGGTCGGAGACCTGAAAAGCACGACAATGGATTCAAAAAAGTTCCGCCCAAGAACTATATTGGCCGCTTTCCATCTCTAAGGTGAAAGGGATGAAGTTTTTGATGTTAGTGACGGTTATTGCAGGATGCAATTTAGTATCCATCTGAGAAGGAGGAAAGGGAAGGCTGGAAAAAAAATCGAAGGGAGGAGATGGCCGGAATTCAGAAAAACGGCGACTAGGGTTAGGAGTGGTCAGAGAGTCTCTGATACCATGAAAGTAGGAACCCAATTTGATTGCCATTCTCATTAATCTCACGAGTATATAAAGGATTACAATGACCTATTCTAATTACAGATCAGATTTACATAATCAAAATCAAATCAATTCAAAATACAAATAATATCCTATTTACGGATATATATTCTAATAGAAAACATGTTTATTGTCAACCAAGATCATAGGACGGATCGCTTAAACCAGAATCATTGCCTGTTTATCTTATGCGTTCTTCTAAATTTGGATTTCCATGGTTTTATAACCAATAATGCACATGTTAACATCCAGGAAAAAAATAGCTATGTGGAGGGCTCTTATGATGATAACAATAATCATAATATGTGCATGGAGAAGCCAAATGTCAAGATGTTTGTTTGTAGAATTCGGGAACAGGTATTAAATTTTGGAAACTTGATCTGTCATTTATTTATTATCTTCACTATCTTTTGAGATCGACTTTACTGCTATTTGCTAACTGTGGTTCTTTATGCACAGAATCATCAACTTGCTACCACTGATCTCTTATGGTGGCGTGGTCTCGTACGTATCCTGGAAGACAAACGATTTCTAAGAGAGGGAGATGAGAAGGTAATATACTAAAATACACGCACGCGTACATATACTACAAGTTACTTGCTTTCTGATTTTATGGTTGATGTTATTATGATAACATTTTGCTGATAATCTTTTGTGCTCAAACTATTGGTTTCTTCTATTTGTAGAGGTTGCAACTTTTACTACTCATATGTCTAAAAGTGGTTTTATTTTTATAGTATGCTTTCTCCAAAGGTCATATGGGTAAATTTGTAAACCTTAACTAAAATAGAAAAGGGTTAATTGGGTTGTCCGAGTCAAATGGGTCGGGAGTCATCCAAAGTGCTTTCAAATGCTTTAGACATCCTAAATCACTATACTAAAAAAATTAGGTTATTAACTTTTAAATCAAACTAGACATTCTAATGGTAAGGATTGTTTTTTTGGTATCTTTTGTAATGTAGTGATTGTTGATATATTGGTAGTTTGTTGCACTGATTATATTCCTTTTAACTTCATCTTTGCAATGCAGGCTCATGTTCAGATAAAATATCCTGAACCTACCAAGCTTGGGTTGGAGTTTGTATTTGGTGAAAGCGCGTTTAATGCCGTGCCAGAAGCAGATATGTTGCTCTCCCAAAATAGGCCCAAATCTTATTCATCTTTTTCAGAATGGGGGAGAGGCTGGGCTGATCCTGAGATTCGTAAGCAGAGGTTATCAAGAAACCGACCATGGAGAAAACCACGCCGAACTAACAAACAAACAGTTAGAGGGAGGTTAGCTGCTAAGCTTTCCAAATAAGATATAATGGAACTTTTTATTATTATATGTAAAGATGTGATGTATGCTATTCTTTTACAAACATATTCATTGCAAGTTTTTGCTAGGGTTTAAAATTTAGGGTTAAGTGATAACATGACAGTGTATTTGGTAGGTATGCTCTTTTTTTGTTTTTAATACCAACCCAATTTACTTCTAATTATAACACCATCGTCCACCGCGGAGCTTGAACTCGATCTGCTGAAGAGGGACACCAATTTAACACATCCAGATACCATTGGGACAAAAGAATGTATGCGCTTCTAAATCCAATTCCAAGTGATGATTCATATTCCTAATGTGATATATGAAGTGGCGGAGCCGAGATCTTTCTACCGGTATCACTCTTCAAATATGTTTGTTGAGGTGATACTAGTAACATGTAAAAACAAGTATAAGATATTATATCTACATAATTTATAAGTTCATTGTTTTTTATCTGGTCACGCCCCTGATCTATTCTAGTGATCTTAGACTGTGTGTAATTGTTTCACTAAAAGGTGAAAAAGAGGCTCGTCATGTCACTGTCACGTAGGTAGGTGATAGCTATCTCCTGAGCCAACGGTCACTAGCGGTAATAATTTTAGTCGTTGAAGACGGGTCGAAAGCAACCAGCGGGTCGGCACTAATTTGGGTCAACTTGATCCATGCAAGCCTCACGTAAATTTGCATGCACATGGGATAATTGGCACACCAATAACTACTGCTCCATGATGTTCCACTTTATGCATGTTTTTTTATAATTCTCTTTTATTTTTATTTATTTCCCTTTTCAGTTATTTTCCAATTCCCTAAAATGTAGTAGTGGTGTACCCATGTTCTAGACCCATGTTCTAATTTCCCTTTATGTAATTCGTAAGTTTCACAAATGAAAACAGAGAGTTTGATGTTTAAAAAAATGATTTTGGTTGATTTTATCTCAATGGATTTTGAGTTAAGGTTGATTAGTCTATGCTAGCTCAACCGTGATGCGTTGGGTGGTGTTCTTAGATCACAGACTGACAGTTTGTTTCGGTGGTGAATCTGTATCCGAAAGGAGCCGTCGATCTATCTGTTTCTTTGTTAATTCAATTTTATCCGTTAGCGTGCTCGTTTATTCCCCGCATTACACGGCAAGAGTTTGGCCGTTATCGGTTTGGCTCGTCAAAAACCATAAAAGCGAACACCGATATCGGTTATGATAATACATAATCGGTTGTGTTTCTCACGTAAACGAAACGTTAACGTCACTTGCTATAGTTTACGATATAAAAAAATATACTGGATTGTGAATTACTCCGTTTAAAAAAAATGTACCGAAACATTCATAAAAAGACAATAAAATCAACAGCGCATTCCATTTTCTTTAAGTTACCGAATGAAAACTATTATAGAAAAACAAAATTATAATAAAAATGATTTAAGTATACTAACCATTTATGAATTTAAAATAAAAATAGATAAATATTGACTTATGGACAAGATAGAGATCTAAGATTGTTCACGAACCGAGTCAAGCTTTTATACATCCATAACAGCCAAAAATATTTATCCTTTTTTTATAGTCCTACGTGACGTTGTTGGCATTTTTTTTCTTATTGGACTTTTAGGATATCACGCTTTTGAGGGCAACAGGATAAACGGATAAAATCGAATTAACAAAGAAACGGATAGATCGACGGCTCGTTTAGGATATAGATTCACCACCGAAACAAACAGTCGGGTTACGATCTTTAACCGAAGATACAGATTCATCACTCCGGATATAAAATCGTGTCTAAGAACACCACCCAACGCGCCACGGTTGAGCTAGCATAGACTAATCAACCTTAACTTAAAATCCATTGAGATAAAATCAACCAAAAGCATTTTTTTTAAACATCAAACTCTCTGTTTTCATTTGTGAAACTTACGAATTACATAAAGGGAAATTAGAACATGGGTCTAGAACATGGATACACAATGCTACATTTTAGGGAATTGGAAAATAAGTGAAAAGGGAAATAAATAAAAATATAAGACAATTATAAAAAAAACATGCATAAAGTGAAACATCATAGAGCAGTAGTTATTGGTGTGCCAATTATCTCATGTGCATGCAAATTTACGTGAGGCTTGCATGGATCAAGTTGACCCAAATTAGTGCCGACCCACTGGTTGCTTTCGACCCGTCTTCAAAGACTAAAATTATTACCGCTGGTGACCGTTGGCTCGGGAGATAGCTATCAGTAGGTGTGAAACCATTAAAGTGCAGTGGTTTCTCTATCAATCATTAATTTAAGAAGTACTATATTTTTTTTTTGTTTTAAAGTGCATTTATTGGTTTTAATGGTTGAATCGTCGCCCCACGCTTGTGATTTCCTCCACCTTAGAGCCCAAAAAGCCCCAATCACATCCGAGGAGGTGGTGTTCAACGCCCCACCCCTTTGTCACATTATTCACGCTCCTCCCTTCCATGTCATTACACCCTGTCTTAACTACTTAAACATCTACAGTAAACAAATTCAATTTTGATTATGTATATTCATAAACAGTCAAACATCAAAGTCGGTGCCCAATTAAAATAATTGTTTTTTTTTTAAATTTCATATGCACCCCCTTTATTTTCATATCTTCAAATAATAATCCTTAACTTTTTAAAAACCTAAATACATCTACAAATAAATTATTTGTTTTTGTGTTTAACATTTTTTTCTTTACGTCCAGGTGTAAATTTTGTTTTACTCATTTTGTTTAATATTTTTTTCTTTGCGGCACGGTATAAATTTTGTTTTACTCATTTACATGTGTTTTACCACAACTCCCCGTGAAGTTTGTAAAATATAAAAATTATATGTTTTCCCCAACGCCAGACCACATGTCATCTATCTGTTGGTCCATAAATTTTTTTGGTTTTTTTCTTTGTTTTTTTAACATTTCTTTTTATTTGGCTAATCAAGTCGCAGTAACTTCATACATTTTTTTATGTACTTAATAAGTTTTTTTTGTGCTTAGTCACGTTAGTTATTGCCTAAATTGTTTAAGGTTCACTTCCCGTCGCAGAGCTCGGGGTGCTAAAGTCACCGTATTTAACGACATTAGTGTCTCAGCCGCAACACGTGTAGCAAGATTCACAAACACGCACACTTAATTATGTAGTTAACCACATTAATATCACTGTACGAACCCGCCGCAACTCGCGGGTCATAATTTCTCGTTTATATCAATTGTTATATTATATAGTTTGATTACCCAGCTCGAGAACAATATATCTAGGGGTAAAAAATCGTTTCTAATATTATTACATCTTGAGAAATGTTTTTCTTAATTTATTGACTTTTGTGTATATAAAAACAAAAAATAAGAAAAATATATGAAGAAGTAAGGGGTATTATAAGAATTTTAAGTTGATCTTTTCACTAATCTTTCCTATAACTCGATTTCTATCTCTTTAACGTTTTTCTCCCTCAAATTCGACATAATATTCTCTCTAACAAATATTCTGATCTTTCTCAATCTAAACATCCCGCAATCCACTTCGCGACCAGTTTCAAGTATAATCCGGCTTCAAAATTCTGAAACTGACTAAATATTTTTGAAAAACCAAACTAATAACAAGTTTAGGTGGTTTACTAGGTAAATATTTTTAGCAGAGTTTTGTTCTATTTTGGTAGTTTTTCTTTTTTCCTGTTAAAATCTCACATGAAGCCTTTTTGATAAAGGATTTAATTTGCTGAAGTTTAGAAAATACTTACTATATTGGAGTTTTCAATGTATCCTCTTCTTTTTTTATTTGGGATGAAACTAATTAGTAATATGATCCTTTTGTGTACGAAGTGCAAGAATGCATGTAAAGTGTTTGATAAAATTGTTTTTACTTGGTCATTTTATGCATATGGGTGAAGTTATGATTTTAATGCTACATTTATTTGGGTAAACATGATTGATGAAAAGTTTCTAAGTCTATACTCCATTTGCAACAGGAAGAAGTCTAACTCCTCAAGATATGGTAAAGGTGAAGAGTGGATTATTGACAAATCAAGAGAACTTAACTTCTCTTAATTTTTAACTTCACTGAGATAAAAGATCGAGAAAAGTTAACGTTGGCATGTGTTTTCTGTTTCATACACCTAAGCCACCGGTCATTTTACCGGGTTATTGGTCGGACCGGATTTAAAACCAAGTTACATTGTAAATAATAATTAATAAAATTGAAATTATATTAAAAAAACTGGTGAACATTAGTAAACCTTAAAAGGCAAAACGCATAGCGTTAAAGGAACCGGAACCGGTTCTTACCGAAAATCGGTTCTTTCGGAACCAACCCTATCCATAGAGTCTGGATAGGTTCCTATATTTATAGTCAAAACCGGTTCTAAAGATACCCGAAAGAACCGGTTCCTCCAAGAACCAGTTCTTCCAAAAACCGTTTCTTGCAAGAAGTTTTAATGGAGAACACAAGCTTTGTGAAGAAGAGGAAAGTGATAAGTGATGGAGAAGATAATGTTAAGAAAGTAAAGAAAAGTAAAGTTGTTATGAACTCATTTACTAATTTCATTTTCCAAAACTAAAAGCCCCCCCCCTCCTAGTTGATTAAAACTTACAAATTAAACCTTTAAGTTTCATTTGAATTTTTAATAATCCTAAAGTATTAAATTATGTATTTAGAGAAATTGTTTTAATAGTTTTATTATGATTAGGAAGTGTCTCAATACTCAACGGTTGGAAGTACGAAGAATTATATGAGTTTAACGTAAACTTTTTTTTTATCGTTGTAAAATACTAAAATCAACACTAAGTCTAAGAAATTGGAATAATATAATTCATTTTAATTACATATTTCATGAAAAACAAGTAAAAACAGTCAAGATCGACATTTTCTTTTTAGTAATTAGCCGAATAAATTATCATTATTTGGCGGTTTGGCCCATTATGACCGTCCATTTTTGACATATTTTACCCGTTTTAAGCAGTTCATTTTTGACATATTTGATTCGTTTTGACTGATCTATTTTTTGCACCCGCTGATAAAAAATCCTAGATCCGCCACTGCTTCGGTTCTTTAAATATTTTTTCGAATACCTGGAAATAGGGTCTTTAAATACCCAACTTGAATTACCGGAACCGGTAAGAATCGGAACCGGTTCTTGAAAAACTGCAACCGGTACATAGGGTCCGGTTTTTCAACCAAAAAGCGGAACCGGTAAGAACCGGAACCGGCAAGAACTGGAACCGATAAGAACCGGAACCGGTATATGAGCCCATTTCACCTCGGTAGCCCACCTCATAAAAACTTATATTTTACTATCTAATATTATTTTAGTGTTTGCAAGTAACTTTTGTATTTTTTTTTAATATTTGTGTTAGAATTTAGTAAACAAGTTTCTTAAGTGTTTCATTTAAATATCTCAAAGTTTTTTTTGTACCTCTAAAGTCACTCAACTTTCAGTAAGTCTTCCAATCCTATGTAATATTTTTATAAATGTTTAAATTTTTTAATATTGAATGAGATATATGAAACATATATGAATCTTGTTCACTATTTAACAATTATTTTTTTTCTAATTCGACTTAAATATAACAATTTTGAAACTTCTTTATTATTTGATGAACTTTTATTTCTTCACTATTACCTCCTATCTTAAGTTAATTGAATAAAAACTTCACTTATTGGTAATTAATATTCACATATATTTCATTTGCCTAATTTAACTTTAAAAAAATTAATCATTTATAAAAATATTACATAGGATTGGAACACTTAGTGAAAGTTGAGTAACTTTAAAGGGACAAAAAAAACTTTGAGGTATTTAAATGAAACACTTAAGAAACTTGGTTACTATTTGGTGAAGTGTTCCCTTTTAATTAACCTAAAACCATCTTTTAATATTATTAACCTAAAACCATCTTTTTATGTATCTCTAGCCGTCGTCTTTCTCATCTTCCATCTGAACCAAAACTTGCAGCTTTGGAGAAACTCACTACTTTTTCTTCTCTTCACTTCAAACACTTAACGAGAGACATTAAGAGGGTCCAACTGCAACAGATCTTCTCTCTTGAATACCTAGTATAACAAAATGTTTGGTCGGCTGGACTCCGCTGGAGGGTCACCGGAACCCCCCGGACCCTCCCGTGGTTCCGCCACTGCCCTCTGCAACGTGGTGTGATGAATGGTTGATTGACCCATGTTAATTGTATATAATTAAATGTTTTTTAACCTTATTTATGTATAAAATAATTTACTTTGAATGTACTTATGTGTTTAGGTTATATCGAAGACAACGAGCTAAAAGAGTCTAATAAGCAAAATGTAGAAAAAAGAAATGTGAATTCTCAACTAGTCAAATTAGAAACCATGCTTATATAATATTGCAACCAAAATTTATTTAATATAATTATGAAAATGAAAAAAATAATAATAAAAGAAAAATATTCATTTTTGTTGAGATTTCTTCTAATGATCAGATTAAGTGAAGTTTGGTTAATCACGTTGGTTGAGGAATAAATTAATATGTCTTGCTTGCAATTATAGTTCACTTAAGCCAAGTTGATTTCCTTTTCAGCCCATGAGAAGCAAACGTGAAGGCCACAAGAAATAACTGATATTGGGCTGCAAATGGGCTAGGTGATTAAGTCGGCCAGAATGAAATATGAAGGTCATATAGGTTTTATATTTAATTTGGTTTGTTTATGTATTGAATCTATATAGTTTTTGAAAATAACTGAGTATATTGATGTATTAGTTAATTTAAACAGTTTATTTATATGTTTTGAGTTTTCATTCTTTACAATCTTGTTCAGTTGATGATAAAACCTAGAGCGGGTTGGGTGACTAAAGGGGTTAATTTGACACTGGTAAATTGGGTGATTGGATTATACTGGTTTGTGACGAAACTAGTTGTACAGGTTTGCTGACAACAACTTGTCTCCAATTACTGTTTTAACTGATTTTCCAACACTATGTATATGTGGTGTCCAATTAAACAATTAAGTTTTATGTGAAACATAGAACTTGAAGTTTGGAGGATGTTGCATTTTTATTTTATTTGAGTTTTAATTAAAATAAATTTCTAAACTATCACAATTTGTTCTTTTCACCAACTCCTTGTGGAGACGACTTGACTTTCCACTAACTATTAAATTCTTATTTTTTGACCGACCAAACGACATCGATCATGGTGTTTCATCTTTTTTATATAAAGTGTCGAATGTTATCAGCAACGTCCAGGTTTCACTTTTCTTATATAAAGTTACGCATGTAATCAACGTCTCCTTCAACGCGCGAGTTCGTGGCAACGTCTCGACGTTAGTCTTTTCGCGACTATACGTCTCCTCCGCAACGCGGGGTCATAACACTAGTTATATATTATATAAACTAGCTTAGATCCCGTGTACTACACACTGGTTTGAAAATATTAATACATAAAATAAAATTCTTAAATCTTTTTTATATATATTTTACAGGTGTAAAAATGTGTGACATATATTGATAGAAAATAAAATTCAAAATATGTAAAATTTAATATATGATTTCAATCTATGTTATCTATAACGTTTTGGGGTGAATGTGTTCTTACTGCTACTCATTTGATTAATATTTTTCTCACACGGGTTCTTAAGGGCAAATCTCCTTCTGAGATGCTTTGTGGTAAGCTTCATCAGTCATCTTCATACTTTTGGGTGTTTATGTTATGCTTCTACTTCTACACCCGACAGAGATAAATTTCAGCCTAGGGATGAAGCTTGTATCTTTATTGGATATTCTTTTGGAAAGAAAGGTTACAAGCTTTATAATCTTTACACTCGACTGATTCTTGTTTCTCGGGATGTGACTTTTCTTTAGCACATTTTCCCTTCTTTACATTCTTCTGATCTTTCTTCTTCATTCGTTTCTCTAAGTGATTTGTTTGAGGAGACAAATCCAGCTGCTGTTCCTTCATCTTCTTCGGTTGCTCCTGAAGTTGATTCTTCTCCTCCTCCTGTTTCTCCTGTCCTTCCTCCTCCTCCTCTGGAGCTCAGAAGATCTTCTTGTTTGATTCTTCTCCTCCTCCTCCTGTTTCTCCTGTCCCTCCTCCTCCTCTAGAGCTCAGAAGATCTTCTTGTTCTTATGTTCCTCCTTCTCATCTACAAGATTATATTTGTAATTCTACTTCTGTTGATTCTTCTTGTTTTCATACTTTGTCGAGTGCTTGCCAAACTTTTCATTTTGTTAATCTTGCTGATCTTTCTCCTGATTCTCAGCAGCTCCTTCTCCATCTTGATTATATTCAGGAACCTTCTTCTTATCAGGAAGCTGCTAAACATCCAGTTTGGCATGAGGCTATGACTAAAGAACTTAATGCCTTGGAACGTAATCAAACTTAGGAGGTTATGCATTTACCTAAGGGTAAGAAGGCTATTAAATGCAAATAGGTGTATAAAGTCAAATATAATGTTGATGGAATAGTTGAACGCTGTAAAGCCCGTTTGGTTGTCCGTGGTGATACTCAGAAAGTCGGGATTTATTATAATGAGACTTTATCCCCTGTCGTTAAAATGACTACTATTCGTAGTCTTGTTGATGTTGCCACCAAACGACATTGGGGTTTATATCAGTTGGATGTTAATAATGTTTTCTTACATGGGGATCTTGATAAAGACATTTATATTCTTCCTCTTCCTAGAACGCCATTATTCTCTCCTGGTCATGTTCTAAAGCTAAAGAAAGTCTCTTTATGGTTTGAAGCAAGCGTCAAGACAATGGTATGGAAACCTTTCTGGTGCTCTTAAAACCAAAGGCTATATACGTTCTACCAATGATTATTCTTTGTTTTCTAAGACAATGGGAGATTCTGTTATTCATATGGTTGTCTATGTTGATGACATTCTCCTTACTGGTAATAGTGATCAACAGATGTCCGCTTTAAAGGCTTTCTTACATTCTACGTTTCATATCAAGGATCTTGGATGTCTTAACTATTTTATGGGAATTGAGGTTCTCAAATCTCATTCTAGTCTTATTATGACTCGACGTAAGTGTTTGAAGGATTTGCTCAATGAGTTTCTTACGGGTGATGTTTCTTCTGTTTCGTCCCCTTTGCCTTTGCATTTACAGCTCAAGCTCAATGAAGGTCAGATTCTTAATGATCCTTTGTCCTATCAGCGCCTTGTTGGTAAACTCAACTATCTCACTCACACTTGGCCTGATCTTGCTTTTGCGGTTCAGTTTCTCAGCCAGTTTAAGAGTGATCAGTGTGTTCCTCATTGGGATGATGTGTGCCATACTCTTTGTTATGTCAAAGGCATTTGTTCTCAAGAGTTGTTTTTTAATGATTATCCTGAGATGTCTTTGTCTACTTATTGTGATCCTGATTGGGCGGTTTGCCCTAATACCCGACGTTCTGTTAGTGGCTATTTCATCTCCCTTGCGGGGCAGCCCTATTTCTTGGAAATCCATGAAGCAAGCCACTGTTTCTCTTAGTTCTGCTGAGGTTGAATATCGGTCTCTTCACCGAGTCACACATGAACTTGCTTGATTAACTCGGTTATTTGTGGAGTTTCAACTTCCCAACCTCACTCCTGTTCCTCTCAAGTGTGACAGTTAGGCGGCCATCCACATCGCTAAGAATCCTATTTTTCATGAGCGGACTAAACATATTGAGTTGGATTGTCATTTTGTGCCCGTGAGAAGCTTCAAGCCGGTTTGATTCTTTCCATATTGAGAGGGAAGGGGAGGGGGGTGTTAGCGAACTTGTCTTAAGTTCGTTTTTTTTCTTTGTATACAAATAGTCTATTTGTAATTAGTATTGAGTAATCAATCAAATCATTCATTTTTACCCTCAATCATTCTTTCTTTCTTTCTTTCATTCTCTCGTTTATTATTCTCAATTGTTTTTTAGTGTTCACTTTCGATATCATAACAGAAAATGGGTGTTTTGGCAATAACGCGCATCAGACATGGCCTTAGTTGCAACTTGCAACATGTGATAAAATAACGGTAAATGACATGTTTATTTTCTTGTCATGACTAGATAGTAGCAGCAACTTGAGCTTTTCAAATAGTAAAAATCCGTCCTTATGTACCGACACACCCGTGATTTTGTGGTTGCATGTTCTTGTCTAATACACACTAGAGATAGTTTCTTTTTTGTAATGACCCAAAATGGAAAAATTACCGTGCTATCAAATAATGAATTATGCATAGGAACACATTGACAACCACACCCGAAACCGAAACCGAAACCATGGTATGAACCAAAAGATCCAAATCCATGTTCACATTTTACAATTTACTAATAAATGTATCAACAATCACACTCTATTGAAAGGGGATAAGAGGGTTAGGATGTACAAAAACTTTTGATCTCCTCAACTCTCTACACACAAGATCTAACATCGACAAAAAATCTCTCACGGTCACAAAGATCCGAAGAGGATTCGCATCATCTTTACTCATATTTCCATGAAAGTATTCGGTAATCTCTTTCACAAGTTCTAACACTTTGTGTTCATCTTCCTCCAACTCCTTGAGATGTTTTACCGCGTACTTCATGAATGATTTCATTGATTCGCCAAAACTACAACTTTCTTCTTTCTGCAACAAATCTTCGTTCACCAATCTTCGCAATCTACCCATCCCTTCAGATAGATTAGAAACCGAGCTTACAATTACATCAAAGTCTATGGTGGCGGTTTTCTTCACATTGCATAACTCGGTACCCAGGCCAGCCACAAGTTCCAAACCCATGTTTCTGTAGTCTTCTTCTCTTTCTTGGCTGTTTCTTTGCTGACCCTTTTGATTGATCTTCCCTATAATGCTCTCGGACACTCTAACGCCTTCTGAACGAACAATTTCTTGGACTACAAAGTGGAGTAATGTCGTTTTTCCATCCGTTCCTTTCACATCGGCTAGCTTAAGTAACGCGTCCAGCTTAAATGCTTTTGCTCCTCCCCTTATTGTACCAACATTCATCCTGTTTCCTGTTTTCTAAACCGCCTCTAGTAGTTTTAGGAATAGCCGACTTGACCGCAGTTCTTTGCATGCTTCCTGATACAAGATATATCTTCTAGTTAGAAATTGGTGCATCATATCATGGTGTGAGATGAATAATAAGAAAATGTGATTGCACCTCTAGAATTGAGAATGTTTTACGGAGATGAGTCACTTCGTCTTCAAATGTTTCTCGGTAAAGCAATGCTTCTATTCTTGAAAACGAGTGCGGTATTGTAAGGATCGTGGCAACGAATGTCTCTGCCGAACCCATGTCACCTTTGTACCCGATTAGTTTAGCTTCTTCTTCTTTTGTTGGTTCCATCTTTATTATTACCTCTAACTGTTGTAGATTCAGTCCATTCCCTAATTATACAAGAAAAATGAAATTATTTGCTAATCCAATAAAACAAATATTAAAAATCCCTTAACAGAACTTAAGCGGATTCAGGAGCTAGCAGACTTATACTTGAACCAGCCAGATAAAGGCAAATGTGGGAGAAAAGAGCCCATAAGCAATGGATGAAAGTCAAAAGGTCTCAATGATACAAATCATGTGGCTTACAACCTAGGTGGTTTGCCCCAAAAATCAGATCGGATTTTATCATCTCGAGCCCCAATTTCGAAATATATGTTTTTTTTTCCAATCTTTTACAATGTTAATATATTTCCTTGCAAAAACAAATGAATATTTATTTGAACATTTTACGCGTTTATTTAGGAAGTCAATTTCAATTTCACAAAGGGAGCTCGTTGTAATGATTTGAGCATTCAATAATGTTTCATAAATTTCCCCGGATATTATTTTCTCTGTTTATTTGCTTTGGTTTTGCATTAATATCTATACTGTACATGTGATGGATCTTTTACCTTGTACTAGTGCACAACAAACTTGTTCGGCGGTGACGTTGAGAGCTTTTAAGAGGATCGTTAGGTTCTGAAGTCTTTTGGGCTCCAGAACATGTTTACTAGGAGACGGGGGTTTGCTTTTCAATTCTTCATTACAATTGCGTAGATTGTAACTGAAAAGGGACTCGATCATTTCCTCGTCAAACCTGTTTTGTGTTTAATCAATTTTCAGAAACCTTTCAACTAATCTGTGTATAAATGGTGGCTCGACTATGTAAAAAAATAAGTTGCCGTTAATTTTTAGATTTAAGTTCGTTTAATTTCAAAATTTGAAAAAGAAAATAATAAGTCAGTATCCTTGAAAAAGTTTTCGTTTTACTAAAACGCATTCCATGTTTAATATATGTTATTATGTGCCTTTAAGAAATCTGTATACAAAAAATGTGCTTCATAATAAAAAAAAATGTTTTCATATGAAAAATGTGTCAATTTTATAATTCGCCTTACCCTGATCATGCAAAACAACTTACTCGAATGAGCTTGATCTAAGCTTATCCCACACCATGGACCGGTCTGATGCGGCTCGCACTTTATCCCAATGAAGCGGTTTGAGTTTTGGCAGCGGACTTCCATCCTTACCCATCTGAGGAGACTGATATGGTGGCGGCGGCAACGGTGGTGGAGGAATGGGGGTTTGGTTCGATCCGGTTAAAGAATCAGATTTCTTCTGAAAACTAATTACCTTAAAATTGGTGGAAGAAGACGGCGGTGGAGGAGTTGATGTTTGTGGTTCTATCGCGTCACAGCTGATTGAAGCGTCCGACATTCTTGGGTTAGAGGTATTAGATAAAGAATGAAAAGATTCATCATCTGATATTATTTCTTCAGTAGCATTCGGAGACCCATAAAAAACTTGCTCATCCTCATCATCAAACTTCAATGATTCAGTTGAAGTTAACTGTTCAGATGCATTTTGTGGTGTGAAATTATGTTCGGAATCTTGTTTACAAACCGGAGGAGGGTCCACTACGGTTGCTAACGATTGAAGGTAAAAGTTGTTTTGAAGTGGATCAGAAACCACCTTCTTTGCCGACGTTTTCTTTTTCCTTTGTTTCCCCATCTTTTTAAACAAAAAGAATAGACCAATAAGACAGATCATACACGTGGATCCACCAGAACAACTCTTCTTCTTCTTCTTCCATCGTCACTCCCCTTGGACGGTGGAAGCGGCGCCAAATGGTGGCGGCTCCGCCTGTGGACGTGATGAAGTGGAACCGGAGCTTGAGAAAGTGATGGTGACGGTGACGGGGATGGTGGGAGATTGAAGTATGGTTTGTTGGGGGTCTTAAAGGCAATAAGAGTTCTGTGGTAGGATGGCGGAATTTGGAGATTTGGGGCAGTGATTAATGCGAAAACAATGAGTGTAGTGAGGAAGAAGAAGGTGATCTTGCAAGAAAACTCCATTATTGGATGAATAAAAATGAGGATAGTATGAATTCATCTTTCTGATGCAATTATAACAATGGATACCTGTTTGGTGGTGGGGGTGAAAAAATAGTCTTAAATGCTACTCCAAGGAATCCCTGTGTTAGGCAGTTGAAGTTCGTACGGGACTTGCTTATTTCTTTCTTTTACTTTTCCATTTAATTTTTTATTCTTGGATTGTTTATTTCTGTCTTAACAATTCAAGTTTTAATATTATTTTATAATTGTAAAACCTTTTTGATAAATACTGTTTCTTTTTTAAATAAATAAATAAAATTATTTAATGTTTATTGTTGGTTTTTTCAAGTTTATATTCTTTTAAATCAACTTTAATAAAAATGATTTAAAATAATTAAACAACTTTAAGTGGTTTCTATAATGATAAAAGAAATACGAGTGTAACAATATTGAAATTTATTTTATATTTCATGATTTTAGTTCTTTGAAATATAATATTCAGGTAAATGTTTAAATATTACTAAAAATCCCGTAATATAATTTTAATTGAAAATTGTAATTTTAGATAAGTTAAAAGGCTTATTTTATGCGTGTCATCAATCCATAATGAAATAGGAAAAAGATGTTTATGATGATGTGATTGTCATGAGAAGGTCAAAATCAGTTTCATGGGGATGATTACAGCTTTTTCAAACACAAATCTCTACCATCTTTTCAATATTTTAGACATGCTTATTGTGGCCCCTCTAGGTTGGTCGTACCTTTAGGTGCCAAGATTTCAACGTTCATCCATATTTTGTAGCAATAATTCGTTCGGTGAGTAAAAAAAAACTTTTGCTCAAAATTATTATTAATTATTCATGTAGTTTACAAAAATAGACTTCCATCATACCATTATTTTAATAAATAGAGTTCTACCATCACATTTATTTTTAATAATTCATGAAAGTTAAAAGTATTTACGGATCACATCAAACTTAACACATTTATATAATAGTAGCTTGTGTGTTACATAGGTGAAACGTTAATATTATATTGATAAATATTTAACACATTTTCTTATATAAATTTGATATTATATTGATAATTTTTTCATTCTGTTAAATGTTAAGATTATATGGATGAGTATAATCAAAATATAAAAAAAACATGAAAATACATTTTTTAAGTAGTGTACTTTTGAGATTTTACAATACATTAAATTACATGTCAAATGAAACCTTACAATGCTGATTTACAAATTTGAAAATACTTCACTGTATACAATATTTGACGTGGTAGTGGTAACTTTTCCACGTGTACCAAAGATTAATAGTTTGAGTCTATATCTACTTTTAACTATTGATAATGTAAAATACATCTGGTTATAAATAAGCACTAAAACTTTTAGATACAAAGCAACATTTAAAAGTGATTGTCTTAAGCGTTTATTCATGGTTATGGCAAAAATACAACAATTGTATATTTTTCTTCTTTGAAATTTAAATGAAGTTCTTTTGTATAAATGCATTAACCAAATTTCAGAGATAAAATTATGATAACCAATGTTGTTTCTAGATATAATCTCTGCTTCAATAAAACAGTTACATAGTGATTTGACATGAGGTCTTGTTCCATTACATAACACTTTTTATCCGCATTTATTAGTAGCACTTGTATACGAAAAATTTTGCTACACTTTTAATACTAAATCTCTCATTTAAAAAATAAAAAAAAGATACATATAAAATTTAAATTTGAACAATATGTCGTCTTTTAAATTAAAATTTTAAAACTTCAAAATTTAAAAATCACACTCATTAATATATTGACACAATTTAAATTTAAAATTTCTAAATTAAAACTAATAAAATAGAATTGAATCCAAACATATTTTTTTGAAAAGAAAAATGTCGTTATTTAAAAAATAATTAAAGCTTAAAATATAACACACTTTATAAAAATAAATATTTATAAGTTTATTAGTTTTAGTTAAAAACTAACTATTAAAATTTACAAATCAAATGAAAAAATTTATTTATAAATATCAAACTTAATTAAAAAACTACTAACTAAATATTAATAAACTTTATTGTAACACATATTTATTTAAAATAAAAAATAATATTTTAAATTTTATATGTAAAATTTAAAAAATCTTGTTTTTTTAATAATAAAAAATGTGAGTCAATGGTAATAATAATGAATTGATTTGGTATAATGTCTTATTTATGTGATTTTCTTAAAAAATGATTAAATATGGAAAGATTAAATGAAGGATGTAATATGATTTTAAAGGGAAAAAATTTATAATATTAAACCTGATGATGACAAATGGAAAAATATTTAGTTTTTTATTAGAAGATAGATACTTTTTGTCTTTAATTTTATAAACTTGACATATTAGCCTTTTGAATTAAAATGTTACACAATGACTATGTTTGAATCACTTTTGTATAAAACTAATAGACGTAAATCCCCGTATTATGGTGGAGTGTTTCGATTATATTTCGAAATAAAATTTATGTCGAGAAAAAAGAACGTCGCAACGATATGTTTCGAATTTTATAAAATAAGTAGGATAAAACATATTACTTTATATAAAAAATGAAACCGTAAAATAGTTTTGATGATTTGTACGTTTGTTTTTCGAATAAAATTAATATCGAAACGTACGATAAGAGTGATTAAATCATTCTCGTATAATATATTGAAAGTTTAGTTAAAGTTGAAGAGGCTAAAAAGGTTATGGGCAGACTTCAAAAAACAAAAGTTTTGCAATCAATTTTAAAAAAATAACAAGTTGATTAGGGATGGCAATGGGTCGGGTTTGGGACGGGTTTAGGTAATCCTAACCCCATATCCGGTTATAAAATCTTGTCCCATACCCGGCCAAAAACCCGTCTGATTTCTATCGGGTAATTACCCGTCGGGTATCGGGTATACCCGCGGGGTTCGGGTAAACCCGTTAGTTTCTAAAATATACCCATTGGGCATACTCAACCTAAACCGGTCGGGTATCTATCGGGTATACATACAAATTGTAAGTAAAAAAAAGAAATAAATACAATCGTGTCGGGTATATACATTTAAAATAAATACGGTATATATACTTAAAACTAATACGATATATATACATAGAATAAATAAAAAAGAAAGAAAACTATGGCGGGTATATAATCGGGTAAACGGGTATACGTTATTGGGTAATCGGGGTGGGTAAACGGGTATATCACTATATCCCATACATGTCCCAAAACCGCGAATGTAAACGTAATCCCAAACCCGGTCCCATACCCGATTACCCAACCTCATATCCGTCCCAAATGTTTTGGGTTTTCCCATCGGGTTCGGGTTTCATTGCCATCCCTAAAGTTGATAATGTATATATTGTGTTATATGTGAGCATAATTAGTTATATATATGGTTACGTAGTTATTTATAGTATAATTATGCAATTTTTGTGCGTAATTATGGCGCGGATAAATTTACCACTAGCCTACGGGGTGGGTCTCAATAAGAATGAATGAAATGAAATGTCCAGCTTACGAGGCGGGTCTCAAGAATATAACAAGATGTCCAGCATACCGGGCGGGTCTCGAGAATAAAATAAGGTGTTCAGCCTACGGGGCGGGCCTTATAAACAAGATGTCCAGCCTACGAGACGGGTCTTGTCTAAAATTTAACGAGTGACGTGATTTGAGGTATGTCCTATGATGGTCACGGGCGTATGTTTGCATGGTGAAACTTGAACAAGGGACCTAAAAAGTTCCATAATAAAAGAGACAAGCATTGTACTTGCTTAGCATAAGTTAACGTAAAAAAGTTTTCCAAACATTGTAGGGAAAAGACACATGGAGTAGAGCTTTTGGAGGACATGGCCCTGCCAGAGCAAAGAATCCTTAGATTATGCATAATACAATATTGTATGTAAACAATATTTATAAATAAAATATACTTGTGTTAGCATGGTAACAAGGTTTTGAAAAATATGGGACCTATTTTCACATAAATAACTATGATAAAATAAAGAAAATAAGTAGGATGTTTTAATTACCATTTTTTGTTTTTGAAAGTCCCATAAATCTCTCATTCTCTCTCTCTATCTATCTTTTCTTTAGTCTCTCTCCTATCTCTCCGATGTTTAAAACTTATCTTTTAACAACTTTGAATTAAGACAAGAATCAAAAGCAAAAAAAAATCTCATTCATAGTAATGAGTGCATATAGATAAATTAAAACACACTGCTATTCCATAAAAAAACCCACGGTCATCATTTTAATACATATATGTATAAGGGTATGTAACAAGAAGTGTAACAATCATAGATAAACAACCTAACTTAAAAATTGATGTAATTTGTTGAGTTATATATACGTATCAGGCCACAACTTGATAAGACATGTGTTACATACAGGTATCATCCGCTTTAGATATATGTACCACATGTGTTAAATACACGTAACTAGTACTGAAAAAGGTAACCTAGAAAATTCATTGTCGTTGATCTGATAAAGAAACAAAACCAAACCCATTACAAACAAATAATGATAATATACCAAACCCATAACAACCTCGCCCCCTTGAGGTTTTGAGTGTGTTGTTGATGGCAACAATATACCATCTGCAGTCTTCTCCTCTTCAACACTAATCTTCACCAACACTCTATCACCCAACGGCTTAAATGTTGTGTAATGTAACACAAGATGAAGATCATGCACCAGCATGATATGGTATACATGGATCACAGAACATTCAGTGATGCAAAGTTAGCAGTTAGCAGGCCGAAAAGTGGAAGAAGTCAAGAACCAGCCTAAGATGAATTTCATTGTTTCAAAATAAAGAAAACTGAAATGAAACTATAACAGGTAGAGAATACTATGAAAATGAAAAATAATATTTTCATTTCTTCATCACAATTATTTTTCAAAACATTCTATCAACCAAATATTAGCTAATACTCTCTGTATAAACCAAACCAGTTGCAAAAGTTCACCATCGAACCGCGACTTCAATGTGAGTAAGAACACGCCCTTTCGAGATTTGTTAAAACTTGCTTCTTTTCATGTCCCTGATTAAAAATCCTGATGATTGGATTTTTAACAAATTAATAAAAATGGCATATGCATGGTACTTGATTTCTTAGGGCCGTTCATGATCGTGCCGGCAATAGAAGAGGAAGACTAACGACTGCGATGGTGGGTTCAGGTGGTCTCGGCTCATTGACGGTGACGGGTACATAAACGGATAAGGATCAAATGTGAACCAATTTTAAATGTGTAAACCAAAAAATCAAGTTCTGACCACATATTTATTATAGTTAATAGGATGTTTGACTTTTAGGGATTGGATTAAAATAAGATGAAAATAAATATAAGGTCAGAATTTGATTTTTTGGTTTACGAGTTTACACTTGATCCTTACACACACGCAGTCATCCAAATATAAAGGGGTGGGTTATATCATATGAAGGCTTCGAAGGATTCTGGGTCATTAATCAAGTAAAGTAAGGGTTAAGATTAAAGATGATTCCACGTCAACGGTTTTTAATACGTGAAAAAGGTTTGAAGAAGTAATATGGAATAACTTACCATTATTGACTTTTTTCAAATTCACTCATTTCTTTAAACGCAAATAACTTTTTTATACAACGTTGTTATTATTATTATTATTATTTTTTATGAAAATACACCATACGAACATTTAATTAATTTGAGTATATTCTTATTATATATATATATATATATATATATATATATATAAATATTGATGTTTTGTGTATAACGTGTGTGATTCTAAAATATGTTGCATAGCTATTTATATAAGTTGCGTAATATTATGTGCGTAATTAGTTAATATGGTTACGTAATAATTTAGACTGTGTGTAATTGTTATGCATAATTATGTTATTTTTGTGCATGGTTATAACACAGACATATTTACCCATCATTCAAAGGCACGTGTCGTGTCCTACTACTTCTTATCTTTCATACGCTTTTATATGATAACTAGCCCATATATATATAGGGGGAGGTTCAAATAAAAAGTAGGTTTTCGCTAAGAAATCTAAGAAATGCCCAAAACGCTTAGAAACGATATCAAACGAACCCCGATTGAGCTCATTTCAGCGGCGTTGGAACCGTTTCGTCGAACTCTACCATCTTAGCTTTTAGGGTTTAGATTTTACGTTTGAATTGTATGGTTTTAGTTTTAGGGTTTAGATTTTATGGTTTAGGTTTTTTTGGGGGCTAGGGGTAGGGGGTTTAGGTTTTTGGGGGTGGGTGGGGTGGGTTTAGGTTTTTTGGGGTGGGGGTGGGGGTTTTAAGCTTTTTGGGGTGGGGTTGGAGGGGAGGTTTAGGTTTTTGGGGGTGCGAGTGGAGGGGGGTTTAGGTTTTTGGGTCCGGATTAAAGTTCGATGAGACGGTTTAGATTTTATGGTTTAACCAAGCTTCGTTTATTGGATATTGCTTAACCATAACCATAACCGATCGTCGGTTAAGCATGAATCAGTTAACCGTCGGTTATGGGTCAGTTTTGTTGGATTTTATGGACCGACCCGATGGACAATGCGGCTGATCGAGCTATGACCCGTAAGAGTTACACCTAGGGCAACGAACATTTAAATCCACTTAACCCGCTTAACTGGTAATTACGAACTATTAGCGAGCCGATATATTTTATATATATCCGTTACACGGGATTTATTATTTATACATGTTTATAAATAATAATTTATATTTATTTGTTTTAATCTTTTATTAAAACAAATTACATGATTTTTGGACTTTAATATTAACTATTGGTTTTAGGCCCGGTATGGTTTTTATTAGGTTAAAAGGATTAAAGTAATTAATTTATATATATATATATATATTAAAATCGAATTGGAGTTGGCGGCTAGTTGGAGGTTACGGCAGAAGCACTTCAAGGAAATTGGGACGCAAGACTTGGAGAGTTTTGCCTCGCGACTTCAGGCCACCAAACCAGCCGCTGTCTGCCCGTTTTCGGCCAGCCTCGACGCTTTCTGTCTCTCGCGTTTTGGTTCGTGATCTAGCATTGGTTCGTTGTACCTCGGTGTCTCGAGCGGTTATTTATTAACCACTAAGGTATAATTAATCTTATCAGTAGATTAATTGTTTTTTCTGTTGTGTTTGCGTGTTAATAACCAGATCCTGTTCGGTTTGTCAGTGCTGTTAAAATAGGTTATGATTTATTTTCCGCTGCGTATTTATTAATTAACTGAATTAATTAATTTCTCTGTCAAAACCCGTTTTGATAAAAAGTCAAACTGATCCCCACTGAATCCCAACAGTGGTATCAGAGCCTGGGTTATAACACGCAAATCGGAACCGGTCTGGTTTCACCGGTTAGATTAATCACAAACTTTAACTATCTTGAAGTTTCTGATCTGATCTGTAATATGGGGCAATTTTTTTATTTATTAATTTGGTCGTTTTTTTTATTTTTATTTGACCAAATTTGATGCCCATGTGATTGTGTTGAATATGTAAATCTGGCCCGACCCATGTGATTGAGTTGTTTGTGTTTATTATTCAGTTTTTGGTTTTATGGTTTTGGCCCACTTTTGATGGCTCAAAGTTGTAATAGAATAGGCTTTTTTTTATTTTATGTAATGTAATAAAAACCCGAAGACAAATCTGAAGACGCGACAGGAATCATGGAGTTAGTGGGAGTTATCCAAGACGACTAGATGCACGGAAGTCCATCCTTGTGGTTGTTTTAATTTTGTGGACCCCGTGACCCGTTTGGTCTTGCTAACTGGCTCTAGCAAGATCAAACAAACTTGGCCCTAAAAGATTTACATATTTATTTGCTTTATGGTTATAACTTAAATTTATTATAAACCAACCAAACACCAAACGTTTTAAAATGAGTTTTAAAATGTCACAATCTGTCACCACAAGTTCTGATTTTACAACTTGTAGAATTTTATAAAAATAACAACTGGCTTGTTTTTATAAAATAAATAACCACTAAAGTTTTGTAATTTAAACTAAATTTAATTTCAAAACTTATAACTTAATAGTTTTCAACTATTAACTGGTTATTCAAGTCGCGACAAACTTAGTTTTAATAGGTTATTTAAAACTAAGTGTCCTGATAGATGAAAGGGTTCATCAAATTTGTCATGACTTTAAATAGTAAAACTGGCTTTTACAATACACGTATGATTTAATCATTTGTTGTGTTTGACCCTATTCGGTAAACACTAAAATTGGAACCCATATTTAAAACCAATGGTCTATGCCATCCTATTATAAGGAACACTTGGAGCATAAAACGAAACATCGGTGTTTGGAGCCACAGCACCGCACTGGATGCGTAGTTTATCCTTCCAAGGCGCAAGGGTTTCGTTGACACTTCCGGCCCTTCCGCAAGTACCTGTTTTAGGACGACTATTACTTTTCTCTCTTGTTACATGCCCCAGCTGTCAAGAGATTAAAAGTGGGCATAGATGAGGCTAAACATATCAATGCATAGACATGTCTTGTCTTAGCGGCCTCATACACGAGAGTTGTGCATCTTTCCACAATGACACTAATTGTCAGTCTAGTTACCCACTTACTAATGTTGTATGCCACAGCTATCATTAGTGACTGATTTAGCTAGATTCTCACTCCTTATTCTAATTTCTGTAATTGGGTCATAAATTAATAAGGATTTTTCACTTTCTTCATACTAGTTTATTTTCTTTGCTTATCTGGTTTCAGATGTCTACTGAAAATAATAATACTAATAACTCATTCGCTCTCAAGTCTATCCTTGAGAATGAAAAGCTGGATAACACCAACTTTCTCTTGTGGCAGTGCAATCTGAGAATAGTTCTCAAGATGGCCAAGAAGCTCTATGTTCTCGATGCACCAGTCCCTGAGCACCCGATGGTAACACGGCTGCCGCTCGTAAGGCCTGGGAAAAACAAAGAGATGATGCCACTGAGGTGGCCTGCCTTATGCTAGGCTGCATGTCCCGTGAGCTCCAAAAGAGCATAGAGGACCTGGATGCCTTTGACATGATTGAGCAACTTAAGGGCATGTTCCTGAAACAAGCCCGACAAGAACGCTATGAAACCATGTCTCAGCTCATTCGTTGCACGATGCAAGAGGGCACGCCTGTTAGTACTCATGTACTTAAGATGAAAAGGTACATCGACCAGATGAACAAACTTGGATATCCCATGAAGGATGACATGGCTACTGATTTCATCTTATACTCTCTCCCAAGCTCCTATGCTCAATTCGTAATGAATTTCAACATGAATGGCTTGGAGAAGACAGTGGCCGAGCTACATGGTATGCTCAAAACGGCCGAGATGAATATCCAAGGAAAGAAAAATCAAGTTCTGATGGTCAGATCTGCTGGTGTTAAAAAGCCTAACCCCAAGAAAAGAGGTTTTAATAGCAAAGGCAAGAAGAAGGTTAATGTTGCTGCCAAGTCTGCCACCAACAATAACAAGAAAGCTTCAAAAGCACCCCCTCCTGAGGAGCGCCAATGCTTTGAATGCAACAAAATGGGCCACTGGAAACGTAACTGTCCTGAATATCTAGCCAAGCTGAAGCTGCAGAGGGCCAGTGGTGAGGGCACCTCTTCAGGTATTCTCATTTATGTTATTGAAATTTTTACTGTTTCTAGCAACACATGGGTATTTGATACCGGATGTGGATACCACATCATTAATGTATTGCAGGAGCCTAAAAGTTGGAGGAAGCTGAAACAAGGCGACATGGAGCTCATCGTTGGTGATGGGAAAAGAGTACCAGTTCTTGCAAGTGGAACATATCATCTCTCATGTCCTTCTGGCCTTGTGGTTGTTTTGAACAATTGTTTGTTTGCACCTGGTTTAACCAGAAACATTATTTCAGTTTCTTTATTGTTTGAACAAGGATTTAAGTACGATTTTAATGGTATTGCTATTTCTGCCTACTTAAATGATATCTTTTATTTTAAGGCTAAACCTCAAAACGGTATTTATGAGATTGACGTTCAAACTGACAATAACATATATAATCTTTCTAAACGTATCAAATCTGGCATTAATGATACTTTTCTATGGCATTGTCGACTTGGCCACATAAGCAAGGAACGCATTAAAGACTCCAATCCGAGGGAATTCTTGAACCTATCGGACATGACTCATTTGATAATTGCGAGTCTTGTTTAGCTGACAAACTCACAAAGGACCCCTTCACCCATGTTGGTGAACGAGCCAAGGATCTGCTAGGCCTTATACACACTGATGTGTGGCCCTTTCAGAACCATGTCTAGAAATCATGAAAGATACTTCGTTTCATTTATTGACGATTATAGTCGATATTCTTATGTCTATCTTATGAAACATAAGCATGAAACATTTGTAAAGTTCAAAGAGTTTCAAAACGAAGTAGAGAAACAACTCGATAAATCTATCAAGACACTTCAATCCGATCGAGGTGGCGAGTATCTCAGCTTAGAATTTCTTAATCATCTGAAGGAGCACGGAATTATTTCTCTGCCCACTCCTCCTGGCACACCCCAACTTAATGGCGTGAGCGAGAGGAGAAATCGAACCCTACTTAATATGGTTCGATCGATGATGTGTAGAACTAACTTGCCTCACTCTTTCTGGAGTTATACTCTTATGACCGCCGCCCGCCTTGTAAATCTAGCACCAACTAAGAAGGTGGACAAAACCCCATATGAGATATGGCACGAGTCTAAACCCAATTTGTCTTACCTTAGAGTATGGGGATGTGATGCATATGTCACCAGCGATTCTGATGACAAGCTCGATCCCAGAGGCGAAAAAGTTGTTTTCGTCGGTTACTACAACAAAAGCGAATATTATTTATATCATCCTGATGCAAACATTGTTTCCATCAAAAGGAAAGGACGCTTTCTCGAGGAAGATCTTCTAAATCGAGGAACCGGAAATAATATTATGGATCTTGAAGAAATTCGAGAAACACAAACACCGCTGAGGAAGTCGGAGCGTCTGATCAACAAGAAGTTGTTGCTGACGAATCAGACATAAACACAAGCGTTCGCAGAAATAGCAGGTCTCGTAAAGAACCTAATAGATACCAATGACATCTTGAAGCTTCTAAAGTCCTGTTAGTAGCTGTGTCAAATGACGAACCTACAAACTACAAATCTGGTATCTCAGATCCTGAATCCGAGAAATGGCTTGAAGCCATGAATGTCGAGATGCAATCTACGCGTGATAATCAGGTCTGGGAGTTGATTGAGCTACCCCCTGGTTCTCGGGCAATAGGGAGCAAATGGATTTTCAAAAGAAAAACCGACATGCATGGTAATATACAAACCTATAAAGCACGGCTAGTTGCAAAGGGTTTCACTCAAACTCAAGGTATTGACTATGATGAAACTTTCTCACCCGTTGCTATGATCAAATCGATCAGGATACTGCTTGCCATAGCCGCGTACCATGATTACGAGATAAGGCAAATGGATGTCAAAACAGCTTTTCTTAATGGACATCTCTCTGAAGATGTCTGTATGGTTCATCCTGACGGTTTTTTTGATCCAAAGTATCCTAGTAGAGTTTGCAAACTGAATAAGTCCATTTATGGACTTAAACAGGCATCTCAAAGCTGGAATCTTCATTTTGATCAGAAAATCAAAGAATTTGGTTTTGTCAAGAATGAAGATGAGCCTTGTGTTTACAGAAAGGCTAGTGGGAGCACTATATCATTTCTCATCTTGTATGTGGATGATATACTGATCATTGGAAACAACATCCCTGTGCTTGACAAAGTCAAACAATGGTTAAGATCTTGTTTTGCAATGAAAGATCTTGGAGAAGCAGCTTACATTCTAGGAATCAAGATCTACAGGGATAGATCTAAGTGGCTTCTAGGGCTAAGTCAGAGTACTTACATAGAAAAAATGATGACACGCTTTAGGATGGAAAACTCCAAGAAAGGAGGTGTTCCGATGACTAAAGGGACTGTGTTGAACAAATCGCAATCTCCTTCCACGAACATTGAACTTAAGGAAATGGAAGCAATTCCATATGCCTCAGCGATTGGTTCTATCATGTATGCTATGTTGTGCACTAGACCTGGCGTCTCGTATGCTTTAAGCATGACCAGTCGTTTTCAGCAAAGTCCTGGCATTACCCATTGGACTGCAGTCAAGAACATCCTGAGGTACTTAAGAAGGACCAAAGACATGTTCTTAATATTTGGAGGAGAGAAAGAGGAGCTCATTGTACGGTGTTACACTGATGCTAGCTTTCAAACTGACCGAGATGACTCTCGCTCGCAGTCGGGTTTCGTATTCACTCTTAATGGAGGAGTTGTTTCATGGAAAAGCTCCAAGCAGAGTGTAGTGGCGGATTCAACCACCGAATCTAAGTATATAGCCGCATCAGATGCTGCTAAGGAAGCTGCTTGGATGAAGAAATTCATTACTGACCTCGATGTGGTTCCAAGTATTCGCCAACCAATCGAGATACTTTGTGATAACACAGGTGCTATAGCTCAAGCCAAAGAGCCCAGATCTCATCACAAATCCAAGCACATTCAAAGGAAGTTCCACTATATACGGGAAATTGTGGAACGTGGAGACGTCGTGATAAGCAAAGTAGACACAGATCAAAACCTAGCAGACCCGTTCACTAAGCCGATGACTCAGGAAAAGCATGATTAGCACAGAAATGCTATCGGTCTTAGTTTTGCTAGCGATATGTTTTGATTTAGTATTTTGAATGTGCGAACATTTAATCAGTTGTACTTTTGAATTCTTTTGGTTTACTGATTTAAATGCAATTCTGAATTCTTATAGCTGTGTTCGATTTTAATACGTTTAATCCATGAATCTTGTATTCTTAATTATCCGTAGTCGATCAGAATAGTGGGAACGACTCTGAATTAAGACTATTCTGAACTTCGGTTTAAGGAGTTGACTTCGAACTTCACAGGTCTCATTTTGAATGACGTTGGATGTAACTCGCATCAAATCATCTTCATGGATCTTTGTCATAAGATGTTTTGCTATTGGTATACTCATTAGTATCCTCTGACCTGAGATACGTACTAGAACAGCCGTTTACCAAGAACCATTCTTTAATCACTGTCAAACGTTGTCGCGTAACTGCCAGTCATAAAGGCTTTGATTAGGAATAGTTCTGAAGTTCAGTGGGAGTTGTATGTAGTCAATAAGGGATTCTGTACTCTTACATTATATGTAACAGATATGCATCGTGGCGCCCTCGTTGATTCAAACTGATGAAGTGTAAGGCCTTACCCAAACTTACTGTGTGTTTGATTGGACCACTTTGATTCTTGATCGAGAACAATAATAATTGAACGCCATATGAGAATGAACTACATCCATGTCTTATTGATTCAATTGATGTTTTATACGGAAAGGATGAATGACAACTATTGCCATAAGTCTATTGTCTTGCTTTAGTTAGCTGTTACTAACACCGAGATATTTGGTTAATGACTTTAAAGCGTCATACCTTGTTAGGGACAGCCATGTGCAGCTAGAGCGTCGCTGACTGTTTGCGTTGATTTATCGTGGATCGTCCAAGTGGGAGATTGTTGGATTTTATGGACCGACCCGATGGACAACGCGGCTGACTGAGCTATGACCCGTAAGAGTTACACCTAGGGCAACGAACATTTAAATCCACTTAACCCGCTTAACTGGTAATTACGAACTATTAGCGAGACGATATATTTTATATATATTCGTTACACGGGATTTATTATTTATACATGTTTATAAATAATAATTTATATTTATTTGTTTTAATCTTTTATTAAAACAAATTAAATGGTTTTTGGACTTTAATATTAACTATTGGGTTTAGGCCCGGTATGGTTTTTATTAGGTTAAAAGGATTAGAATAATTAGTATATATATATATATTAAAATCGAATTGGAGTTGGCGGCTAGTTGGAGGTTACGGCAGAAGCACTTCAAGGAAATTGGGACGCAAGACTTGGAGAGTTTTTGCCTCGCGACTTCCGGCCACCAAACCAGCCGCTGCCTGCCCGTTTCCGGCCAGCCTCGGCGCTTTCTGTCTCTCGCGTTTTGATTCGTGATCTAGCATCGGTTCGTTGTACCTCGGTGTCTCGAGCGGTTATTTATTAACCACTAAGGTATAATTAATCTTATCAGTAGATTAATTGTTTTTTCTGTTGTGTTTGCGTGTTAATAACCAGATCCTGTTCGGTTTGTCAGCGCTGTTAAAATAGGCTATGATTTATTTTCCGCTGCGTATTTATTAATTAACTGAATTAATTAATTTCTCTGTCAAAACCCGTTTTGATAAAAAGTCAAACTGATCCCCACTGAATCCCAACAGGTTTCGGTTAATTGTCCAATGTAAATTTATTTTATATTTTGCTATATTTTAACGCCTTCCTCCATTGCAGTAGGCTCCTAGTAAAGTTTTTTTTTAAGACAAATTTCTTAATTCTTGTTATGAGTGAGATTTGAACACATGACTTTTTCAAACCGTTAAGTATTTCAGCTTCTAGCCAAAGATATTTTCTTGATATTTGTATAAATATGAATAACCGTAACTAATCAATTCAAATGAAAGTATGATAAGGTTTTGAATAATTTTGAACCGCTGATTTACTTATAGTTCGTTGGATTTAAGATTTGTTGAAAATAAGTGTCAATATTAAGATTTGGGTAGAAATATATACTTCGATGGTTTTAAATGAGGTTTTATATTGGATGTAAATATATAGTGGAGGATGGCATGATTAATTTATTTGATTATTACAGAATGTTGTTGACTGCCTAAAACATATATTGATGTAGCCGTGTTTTATGATTCTTTTAATTGTACACGAATAACAGTGTCATGAGAGAGCATCAATAAGAGATGTAATGATCGAGGGGAACCATAAATTAATCCTTTTAATTTCTAATTTACTTTCTATCGGCTCGGTTCGGTTATATCAGTTAATCAAAGCTTTATAACTGTAACCATAACCGATTGACCGGTTAACCAAAGTTTCATAACCATAACCATCGGTTATGTCGGTTATCGATTAAATTCGGTTCGGTAATATCGGTTATGGTTCGGTAATATCGGTTATCGGTTACGTGTGCGGATCTACCTTAGCCCGAGGGGTAACGCGTAGTGAATTTTTTTTTACCGTTTTTATGTTTCCCGATACAGCTGAACAAAATTTTTGATACCCTTGAATTTTTTTTCTAGATCCGCCACTGATCGGTTATAACGGTTAATTTGCTCACTATGATTGAAAGCTTGATGCTCTACTCAAAGAGAGTAGAGGAATATATAGATACATCAATAAATACAAGAGTAATGAGAACATAATTACAAGAAGATGAAATGCAGAAAGTAACCTAAAGACTAATAAATAACTATAATGGTTGTGAGTTAATATCCTCCCTCAAGCAAGACGGTGGTGGTCCAAGACGAAGCATGTTTCTGAAGTGTTCAAAATGCGGTCGGGGAAGACTCTTGGTGAAGATGTTAGCCACCTGGAGCTTGGTTGGAATGAAGAGAGTGTGAAGTTTGCCAGAGGAGACAAGTTCCCTGATGAAGTGATAGTCCAGATCAATATGTTTAACCCGTTTGTGTGAAATAGGATTCTGAGTGAGAAAAATGGCACTACGATTGTCACAAAGGAGAGTAGGACGAGTCGTAGGTAAGGCATTGAGCTCACTCAGTAAATGTGTTATCCAAACGATTTCAGCAGATGTATTGGCCATGGCACGTTATTCAGACTCGCAGCTCGAACGAGAAACCATTGGTTGCTTCTTAGCACTCCAGGACACAAGATTACCTCCCAAAAAGATGGAGTACCCATATGCAGATCTTCTAGTCTCGAGACATCGGTCCCAGTCAGCATCAGAGTACCTAAGAAGGGACGGTTGAGACGGTTTGGAAAAGGTGAGACCAAATGGCCCTTGATGTAACGAAGTATTCGCTTGACTTCCTAATAATGATCACAAGTAGGACTTTGAAGAAATTGACTCACCTGATTTACAGCATACGAGATATTTGGTAGAGTGATAGTGAGATATTGGAGGGCACCAACAATGGAACGGTAGTGGGTAGGGTCAACATAGGGTGTTCCGGTGGAGATAAAGGAAGTATTTGTGGCTAGGGGTGGATGCGGGTTTGGCATCTAGCATTCGAGCCCGTTCTAAGATTTCTTTGGCATATTTAGATTGATTTAGGACCAACCCATTGGTTGTGTAGGTGACCTCAAGTCCAAGAAAATAGGTGAGTTGACCCAAGTATTTGGTAGCGAATTCTTTGTTTAGACGAGTGATAAAGGACCGAAGTACTGGATCTTGGTTGCCCGTTAAAATTAAGTCATCAACGTACACAAGGAAGTACATAATGCAGGCATCTTTTTTGAAGACAAATAGCGATGTGTTAGTTTTGCAACAAGTAAATCCATTGTTGAGTAAGAAGGTGCTTAAACGATGAAACCAGGCACGAGGGGATTGTTTTAGGCTATATAGAGCTTTGTTTAGCTTACACACATGGTTGGGAAACTGTGGATTAGCAAAACCTGGTGGTTGTTCCATATAAACACACTCATTTAAGTGCCCATGAAGGAAGGCATTATTCACATCAAGTTGGTGTAACATCCAGCCATTAAGAACTGCTAAGGAGATAACAACACACACAGTGGAGGCTTTAACGACTGGACTAAAGATGTGAGAGTAGTCAATTCTGGGGGTTTGACTGAAGCCCTGGGCCATTAGGCGGGCTTTGTGCCAGTCAATGGAGGCAAATAGGGCTTGATGAAGTGGGTAGGTGGTGAGATAAGATAGGTCAGCCTGGTGTTTGGGTTTAAAGATGCCAGCTTTGGCACGGGTGACCATGGGGTGAGTGGGGAGGGGGAGGAGGAATGTTTGATGTGGTAGTAGAGGCAAGTGGTTCCGGAGGAGTGGTAGGAGGTCGGATATGGGAGGTGGGCTGTGTAGTGGGGTTCTAGGGAGTGGGAGATGGGGGTTCTGAGAGAGGTGGTGGAGGAATGATATGGTTCTGAGAGTTAGGAGTTCCCATGTGTAACATCCCAAAAAATAAAACGACTGTTAAAATGACGAAATAAACGAACGAGGCATGTCGGGTCGGGCCGGATGGGCCGACGGGTTGGAAGGGGAGCCTCCCCTATAAATAGCTTAGACCTCCATCATTTCTCTCATTTGCAAGTTCTAGAGAGAGAAACCGTAGAGGGAGAAAGTTGGCGGATCGACCCGAGATTTCAGCAAAGTGTTGCTCCATAGCTCGTGAGAAGAACCTCCGGATCAGAAAATTGATTCAGGTAACGATCGGGCCTAAATCTGAGTTTTTGTTCGTTTTTGGGTTTTTCGGGTTTTGGGTGAAAAGGTAACGTTTTCACGGATAAAACTGAAAGATAAACGTAGATTTGAGTTCCTTAATGGAAAACAAACGTTTTGAAGGTAATCAGGTTCGGGATCTTGACGTGATCAGACCTGAATGCGAAAGTTAGGGTTTTGCGAAGAAACAGATCGTGCGTACTTATCAAGTACGCACGGAGCAGGTCCTGCGTACTTATCAAGTACGCAGGAAGAGGGCACTGCGTACTTATCAAGTACGCAGGAAGAGGATCCTGCGTACTTATCAAGTACGCAGGAAGCAGGGTCTGCGCACTTGCTAAGTGCGCAGGCATCAGGTTGTTTAAGTAAAATTAGTATGTTTAGAATGGTTAAACCGTTAGAGTCAGGATTGGGTTTGATGTGTATTTAACTATCAAATTCAGATCGTACGTGACATTGTTGGGCCCTTGTTTAGGACAACCAAGACTAGCTTATCAGGTGAGTTCTAGAAGCCCTCTTTTAAATGTTTTATATAATGTTTTCGGGCTGGTGTGCATACATATGATATAATGTTTTTTACGAAACGATGTTCATGAAACTATGTTTATAAAATGATGCTTATGAAACTATGTTTACGAAATGAAATGATTTGGAATGAACGGTTTATGGAAAGAGAGTTTTATGAATGGAATGTTTACGAACGAAATGTTTATAAAGAAATGGTTTAAACTAAAGGTAAAGGGTTTCGAAAATGAATGAAAGGTTTTATGAAAAGAAAAGAAAAAGGGCAAAGGTTTTAAAGAAGACATTACAAATCTAATCTGTCGAATGAATGGAATTGACGAATGAAGTCTGGGAATGTAATTCCCAGCCTTGTGGTAGATTATGGACAGCGAGCCATAGTTGCCATAAGAGCAACAGGGGCAGTGTCTTGGTGGCCTGCCAATGGTTTTGATGTTGTACTACTGGTAGGGAGTAACGAGGGTTACTCAGGGGTTAACGTAGACATGTCTCTTTTTTCCTAGACCATCTATGCCTACCTTAATGACCTGATCTGAATCTTGTCACCAACTATGCTCCCCAACTGACAAGCAAAACTAGTTGATAAATCCCAAACACACATCTCTTTTTTCCTAGACCATCTTCTTAATAAATTTCGGGACGAAATCTCCTAAAGTAGGGGAGACTGTAATCCCCAGGAAATTTTCAGGCCATATATTTTTTATTAATTATTTTATTTTATGCAATGATAACATAAAATTTAAATTTCGTACCTGTTCAAACACAATATGTCACATTAAGTATTATCTCAAACATATATCAATTCAATATTTCAAACCTAGCGTCTACATATTATTTCATTATGCTAAATAAATCAATCATACAACTTTTAGTTTTAAAAAAAAAAAAAGAAGAAAAAAAAAGAAATATAAAATTTATGAGTCTACATCATGTATTCATATATACATGCATTTACTTATAAATATATATGTAGTTACATGTATATATTTGTCGTTAGTAAATAAAACCAATTAAGACAAGTTGTAATTTTATAAAATAGAACCTTTCTCTTATAAATTTACTTAATTAAACTCATGATGTTTAAGTTTTATAGATTTTATAAAAAAAAAAAATCTTATAAAGAATTAAAATGGTTTTTAAACAAATAAATGAGGCCTAACCTCATAACTATTTCAACATAAACTTTGACCCTAGAAAGTCAACATCGTTTCCAAACCCATTCAATCCTTGCCAATCCGTTGCGGTTATGCTTCCAAACTGTTACCAACACATTTTCAATCAGTTAAGACAATTCAATTCATGTTTAATTGAGTAATTGTGAGCTTTTATTATCATAATGGAGATCTCGGTTATAAACATCAAAAGACCCATGAACCAAACAAATTCCATTCGGGTTTTATTGATTGAAGCATCCTAATTACGAGTACCACCCTCATAATACTATTACACTCACAAATCCTAAACCCTCGACGCAAATCTGAAACCTTTTTTTTACTCTTTCCTCATTTCCGATCGCGACAGCCAAGGGAGGGGATCGAGCTCGTCTTTCTGCAACTAAACGAGTCATAAACAGGTGATAACTCTTCTCTCTTGCTCGTTTTAATCTCCCAAACGATGGCCCTTGATTGTCGATCTCCAATCAGTAGTGTTATGGGGGCTAGGGTTTGTAATTTGTCTATGTAAAGGAGAAGATGAAGCTGTTGATGTTATTTAAAAATTTGTTTTCCTGATGCCTTACAAGGCATAAGCCCAGATCGCATGGTTAAAGCTCTCACCTCCCTCAACGTAGGTCATGGGTTCAATCCCGGGCAGTCCCAACTTTTTTTCTGATCCATTTTTAAACATTAACCAAAAATATAGAAGTTACTTTATAAACCCCGGGATCCTCGTACATGTTTTATAAACTCAAACTATTGACCTTTCAATTAAAACCATTCTATTTAATATTATTATGGGTAAAACCTTACAAGTTTTAACTAAATTAATATATTTATTTTAGACGAGCGATTATTTAAAGGTCTTGGTTTTTAAAACATACTCGGAACATAAATATAATTATTCTTATAAAGACCAATTGCCACGTAAAAGACCTATACATTCTTTTTATTATATTTACCTTATAAAGTTCATTTTTATACTCAATTTTGATTTGATTATTTATTAAATAGAACAATATTTTGCACCTAATTTTCATGAAATCCAAACTAAAATAAATAAAACGATTTATTTATTTATCCATTTAGTTGTTTAATTACGTATCCGACTACTCTTTTACTTATTTATTTACTCATTAATTATTTACTTATTTATTTATTTATTTAATTAGTCATTTACTTCGTTTTGATTATAAGCAAAAGAGCTCAAATGATTTTTTTCCTACATATACATTAATCTAAACGTTTACTAAACAAATGAAATCATGTGCTCATACACACCTAATTTTACAAGGGATTTCATATGTAACATTTGAAACTCGAACAAGTATTCTCCAACTTAACCAAATATCCCCACCTAACTCCTTTGTACATTAGGATCCCCGGTAGTCATTTGAGTGCAACATTAATTCTATTACACTATTAAATCATAGGTTAAACTTGTGGTTAGCTAAACCCTTGAGCAACATCGTGTTCGTGTGATTCCCAAGCTACATATTCCATGTGAGTTTCATAGCCCCCTTTCTCTTCACTATTATTTACAAATACTCGGGGTGGAACATGTTTACATACTATACTTACCAAATTCAATATCAATGTTCTCATGCTATTTACTACGTGCTTTATGTCTTAAACTGCTTGGTGACCATTACATGTGTTCATGCTAGTACATTCATTAACCTGCTACCCAGGCCTAAGGTAGTACCTAACATGATCATTTATAGGGGAATCCGATTCCAGTTAACACGAACCTTGGCGGGTTTTGTGTGTACCATATTACTATTTTTCCAAAACACAATCCGTGAGATTGTACTTACCAGTTTTCCATTTACTACGGATTGAATTGTACGTTTGGAACCTTGTATGTTTTCACATTTATGCCATAGTTACGCTTTGAACAATATTGAATTTCAAATCATTTTTACTAAACTCTTGTTAGTGTCAAAACCTATGTTACTCACCAACTACTTGTAGTTGACATTTACTCACATGTTTCAGGTGCATCAGTTTGAGGACACTACATGATCACATAGGACTATGGACCTAGCTGTAACAAAGATTGATTATAACTTGTGTTATGTTTGAACTCCTTGTTTTCCATTTCTATTTGTAACGGATGTTTTAATTATGATGAAATAATATTATCATTTATTAATAGATGATCATGTGCTTATGAACAACCGCGTCAGCCCCGGCGAATAATCCGCCACCGGCCGGGGTGTGACAATTTTCCGCTGCGTTATTTGATAATCAAGTTTAAGAACTGTTTGTGAATGAGTAAATCTAACAAGTGAGGCATCCCGGGTTTTGGGCCTTACAAGTTGGTATCAGAGCAATAGTTTGACAGATCCAGACACCCCCCTTGTCTGAAATTAAACTGTGAATGGGACCGAAAGCGGATGCCAGTACGGGTAACTCGAGCCACAGCATCAGGTATGAAGGTAGTATATATTTACATGTGTAGTATGCCTTAGAAAAGGATAGGTAAGGACTTGTGTTCTGATGGAATCGCAAAGGTGGTCAAACAGAAATCGAAAGGCAGTGTAATGGTTAATTGCAGATGGCCAGTGTATATTAACATCTTACAGTGCTTATTGAATTTTATTTGTTAACTAGCGTGATGACATTGGATTCCTTGTCTTATAGAACGAAATGGCAAGGAGAGGAAACGGAAGACGTGGTGGGGGCCGTACCGGCGGTCGAAATGGTGGGCGAGGCAGGACTCCTGCGCGCCAAGAGTATAGTGAAGAAGGAAGTGTTCACACTGAACCGGCGGTTAGTGTGCATGGAACTGAGCAGACACAGATTGAGGAACAACCTTTCACTTTTGAACCAGAAGTGAGAGCAGCTATAGCTCGAGAGTTCACCGAGCTGATGAAGACCTCTCTGTCAGGTCTGTTAGCTGAAGCATTGAAGAAGGTTAATGGGGAAGGTGGGTCTAGCGAGGCAACTGGTGCCCAGAACAACGAGACTGACAACGCGTCGCCTACTCGCGGATGCGACTATAAGTCATTTAAAGCATGTGACCAGACGGTCCTGACTGGGAAGAAGGACGTGGTGGCTACTTTTGACTGGATAATCCGTATGGAGGCTGCCATCCGTCTCAACGAATGTCGGGCGGATCAAGTGGTGAAATTTACTACTAACTCATTGAGAGAAGAAGCGTCCCATTGGTGGGAAGGAGTGCGACAAGCTAAGGGAGATACAGCTGTTGACTTCATGTTATGGAATGATTTGAAGGCGTCAGTTATTAAGAATTTTTGCCCAAGGAACGAAATTGAGAAGGTGGAGAGGGAATTTCTGAATTTAAAGGCTGGTAACATGACTCACCGTCAATACACCACCCGGTACAATGAGTTGGCACGACTGGTGCCACACCTAATTACTACTGAAAAGAGAAAGATTTCTTGTTATATCCAGGGACTGTCGGACAAGATCCGCACCTTTATCAAAGCAAACACTCCTACCACTTTCGATTCGGTGGTGGAACTCAGTGGTGTGGTGTATGATGATCTGGCATTAAACGAAACCACCATTGAGGAACCGAAGAAGAGACCGAGCTTCTCAAACAAGCGAACTGGTGGAAGGATGTTTGGGACTCGTGATAAGAGGGCTCGGGTGGATGAGCCGACTGTTTGTAAGAAGTGTGTAAGGGAGCATACCGGTGAATGTAGACTGGGATCTAACTTGTGCTTCAAGTGTGGCAAGACCGGGCACTACTCCCGTGAGTGCCCACAACACTTCAAGTGCTATAATTATGGGGATGCCGGTCATCTGAGTAGGGAATGCCCGAAACCGAGAATGGGTGAAGCCGGGAAAGGGAAAGGCCCGGAAAGGAAAGAAGAGAGGCCCCGAGCAAAGACTCGTGCGTACGCACTGACCAAGAACAAGCCAGGGCAGACCCCGACGTGGCGTCAGGTACGTTCATCCTTAACAACACTTTTGTTTCTGTGTTATTTGATTCGGGTGCCAGTAAGATTTTTATATCTACGACTCTTTGTAAACGAGTAAAGTACACTGTCAGTAAACTAGAAAGGGCTTTTAGTGTGGAAACCGCTGAGGGTAGAACTACGAGAGTGACCGATGTAGTTGACAACTCCACGAGAAAAATAGAAGGTCATAGGTTCCCTGTCAGGTTGTTTGTTATGGTTTTGGGTGGGTTCGATGTCGTGTTAGGAATGGATTGGCTAATTGCCAATGAAGCACAAATTATATGTAAACGAAAGATAATCCGACTCAAGGCTCAGGATAGTAGCAAAGTAGAGGTTTTTGGAGATCGTGACGCCCCGATGCCAAACGTCATCTCGATGATTAAGGCGGTAGATTACTTGAGGCGCGGATGCGAGGCTTATCTGGTGTACGTAATTGATGAGTGTAAGGAAGTGAAGGAACTAGACGATGTACCCGTGGTACGCGAGTACCCGGAGGTGTTTCCAGAGGATTTGCCTGGGATACCACCCGACAGAGAGATCGAATTTCGAATCGACTTAGTACCAGATGCCTAGCCCGTGGCAAAGGCTCCATATAGACTAGCACCAGTGGAGATGAAAGAGTTAATGGCACAACTAGATGAGTTACTTGAGAAGGGATTTATCCAACAGAGCATCTCGCCGTGGGGTGCTCCGGTGTTGTTTGTGAAGAAGAAAGACGGTTCGATGAGAATGTGTATTGATTATCGCGAATTGAATAAACGTACGGTGAAGAACAAGTACCCTTTACGAAGGATCGACGACCTGTTCGATCAATTGCAAGGCGCAAGCTGGTTCTCAAAAATCGACCTTCGGTCCGGGTACCATGAATTGAAGGTGAGGGAAGAAGACATACCGAAAACTGCATTTCGCACGCGTTATGGATATTACGAGTTCCGCGTAATGTCTTTCGGATTGACGAACGCCCCCGCGGTGTTTATGGATTTGATCAATAGGGTGTGTCGACCGATGTTGGACCGATCGGTAATCGTGTTCATCGATGATATCCTCATCTACTCCAAGAATGAGGGTGATCACGCATGTCACTTAAAGGAGGTGTTGGAGGCTCTAAAAAAAGAAAAGTTGTATGCTAAGTTCTCCAAATGCGCGTTCTGGCTTAGGGAAGTCCAATTCCTAGGTCACGTCATTAACCCGAACGGCATTATGGTTGACCCAGCAAAGATAGTGACGATAAAGGAATGGAATATTCCTAAGATGCCAACTGAGGTCCATAGTTTCTTGGGATTGGCAGGCTACTATTGGAGATTCATCCAGGATTTCTCAAAAATAGCTTCGCCATTGACAAAGTTGACTAGGAAGGAGGTAAAGTACGAATGGGGTTAGACCCAGGACGAGGCGTTTAAGGAGTTGAAGGAGAAGCTAACCAAAGCCCCAGTCTTAGCCCTTCCCGAGGGAAATGAAGACTTAGTGGTATACTCTGACGCTTTGGGTCAGGGATTGGGATGCGTGTTAATGCAACGCGGGAGAGTGATCGCGTATGTGTCACGGCAGTTGAAGATTCACGAAGCTAATTATCCGACTCACGATTTGGAACTTACTGCTGTCGTATTCGCATTAAAAATCTGGAGGCACTACCTGTACGGGGTGAAGTTTACTATTTACTTCGACGACAAAAGTTTGAAGTACTTTTTCGAACAAAAGGAACTTAATATGAGGCAGAGGCGATGGTTGGAACTATTGAAAGACTATAACTGTGAAATAATATACTATCCTGGAAAGGCAAACGTGGGGGCTGACGCTCTAAGCCGAAAGGATGTGCCTACTCCTATTAGAGTGAAAGCTTGCCAGTTGGTGATAACATCGGATGTGATGAGAGAAATTGAAAAGGCTCAAGATGAGGCACATAAATAAGAAAATATAAAGAAGGAAAGAATTATTGGCCAACAGGACAAGTTGGAATATAACACCCTTGGTGTTAAGACACGTTTTGGACGGGTATGGATACCTATGGGTGGCGAGCTTAGAACCAAAATCTTGGATGAGGCTCATAAGTCTCGGTACTCTATCCATCCTGGTACCAATAAAATGTACCAAGATCTAAGGAAGGAATACTGGTGGCCTGGAATGAAACATGAGGTGACAAAGTATGTAAGCAAGTGCTTGACTTGCTCGCAAGTAAAGGCCGAACACCAGAAACCGCATGGAAAGATTCAACCACTTGATATACCGGAATGGAAGTGGGAACACATTACTATGGACTTCATATCCAAGCTACCTCGCACAGCTAAAGGCCATGATACCATTTGGGTAATTGTGGATCGTTTAACGAAGAGTACTCATTTCCTACCTATTCGCGAGACGTTCTCGTCGGAAAGGTTAGCGGAAGTATTTATTAACGAAGTAGTAGCATGGCATCTGATTCCTTTGACGATCGTATCTGACCGGGACACACGATTCACATCGAGGTTCTGGAAAATATTTCACGAGGCGATGGGCACGAGGCTTAATATCAGCACGGCGTACCACCCACAAACGGATGGTCAGTCCAAAAGGACCATTCAGACATTGGAGGATATGCTTCGTGCTTGTATTATCGATTTCGGCGGCAGTCGGGACAGTCATCTGCCGTTAGCCGAATTCTCCTACAACAATAGTTATCACACGACGATAGGCATGCCGCCCTACGAAATGTTGTATGGGAGGAGATGCAGGACCCTGATTTGTTGGGGTGAGATTGGACAAAAGGAATTAGGGAGTCTTGAAGTAGTAAGAGAAACGTCAGAAAGGTTTGATCAAATCAAAGCACGAATGAAGGCTGCACAAGATCGTCAGAAATCCTATGCGGATAAACGACGAAGGCCTATTGAGTTCTATGTTGGGGACAGAGTAATGTTGAAAGTGTCACCCTGGAAGGGAATAATACGATTCAGGAAGAGAGGGAAGTTAAGTCCGAGGTTCGTCGGACCATTCAGGATAATGGCACGGGTGGGTGAAGTCGCTTATCGGCTAGAGTTGCCTGATGAGTTGAGTGGGATTCATCCTACCTTCTATGTATCGCACTTGTGAAAGTGTTTGGCGGATGAATCAGCTCACGTACCACTTACTGACATCGAGGTCGACAACAGCCTTAATTACATCGAAGAACCCGTGGCCATCTTAGACAAGAAGGAGAAGCGTTTGTGTAATAAGATTATCCAATTGGTTAAAGTCCTTTGGAAACATCGAAAGAGATCGGAAGCCACTTGGGAAACGGAGAAGGAGATGAGGGAGTCGTACCCTCATCTATTTGACTTATGATAGGTTTCAGGGACGAAACCTATTGTAAGGGGGGTAGACTTGTAACATCCCAAAAAAATAAAACGACAGTTAAAATGACGAAATAAACGAACAAGGCATGTCGGGTCGGGGCGGATGGCCGGTGGGCTGGAAGGGGAGCCTCCCCTATAAATAGCTTAGACCTCCATCATTTCTCTCATTTGCAAGCTCTAGAGAGAGAAACTGTAGAGAGAGAAAGTTGGCGGATCCACCCCAGATTTCAGCAAAGTGTTGCTCCATAGCTCGTGAGAAGAACCTCCGGATCAGAAAGTCGTTTCAGGTAACGATCGGGCCTAAATCTGAGTTTTTGTTCGTTTTTGGGTTTTTCAGGTTTTGGGTGAAAAGGTAACATTTTCACGGATAAAACTGAAAGATAAACATAGATTTGAGTTCCTTAATGGAAAACAAACGTTTTGAAGGTAATCAGGTTCGGGATCTTGACGTGATCAGACCTGAATGCGAAAGTTAGGGTTTTGCAAAGAAACAGATCGTGCGTACTTATCAGATACGCACGGAGCAGGTCCTGCGTACTTATCATGTACGTAAGAAGAGGGCACTGCGTACTTATCAAATATGCAGGAAGAGGATCCTGCGTACTGATCAAGTACGCAGGAAGCAGGGTCTGCACACTTGCTAAGTGCGCATGCATCAGGTTGTTTAAGTAAAGTTAGTATGTTTAGAATGGTTAAACCATTAGAGTCAGGATTGGGTTTGATGTGTATTTAACTATCAAATTCCGATCGTACGTGACGTTGTTGGGCCCTTGTTTTGGACAACCAAGACTAGCTTATCAGGTGAGTTCTAGAAGCCCTCTTTTAAATGTTTTATATAATGTTTTCGGGCTGGTGTGCATACATATGAAATAATGTTTTTACGAAACGATGTTTATGAAACTATGTTTATAAAATGATGCTTATGAAACAATGTTTACGAAATGAAATGATTTGGAATGAACGGTTTATGGAAAGAGAGTTTTATGAATGGAATGCTTACGAACGAAATGTTTATAAAGAAATGGTTTAAACTAAAGGTAAAGGGTTTCGAAAATGAATGAAAGGTTTTATGAAAAGAAAAGAAAAAGGGCAAAGGTTTTAAAGAAGACATTCTGTCGAATGAATGGAATTGACGAATGAAGTCTAGGAATGTAATTCCCAGCCTTGTGATAGATTATGGACAGCGAGCCATAGTTGCCTTTAGAGCAACAGGGGCTGTGTCTTGGTGGCCTGCCAATGGTTTTGATGTTGTACAACTGGTAGGGACTAACGACGGTTACTCAGGGGTTAACGTGACCCTATGTAAGGTTAAATTATGATCCGACGGTGTTATGGCCGTGAGCCATAGCCGTCGATGGAAGTTGTCGGTCTATGGACATGAGAGCCATAGGGGCAACTGAATGGGTATTGTCGGTCCTCGTGCAGTTAAGCCTTGGGGGCAATACCAAAGGGAATTGACGGAAATGACGGTACGAATGGTAACACAGATTTAGATAGTAATGTATGACTTAAATGAATGTTAAATGTTTTAAACAAATGATCCGTTCAATGTGTTTATGATGAGGAAAAAAATGTTTGAAGGTTTTCAATGATGAACGAAAGGCCCTGTTTTCTTATACGTGATGTTAAACCCTAATGAATGTTTTGAATGATGAACCATTTCATAAATCGAACGAAAACTAGAACTCACCAGCGTAGCTGACTTTTTAGTGTGCACATTCAGGTTAAGGCAGGTTATGAGGTTGGACGGCGATGCTTGGCTAGCGATGAAGAGTTACCCGAACGCTTATGAAGACTGGCATCACGTTACGTTTTGATTTCGTTAAGTTATGTTTAGACATGTTTACGCGTCTGTATGTTGAACAATGTAATGGTTATGTTTTAATGAAGTATTTTCCGTTGCGTTATTTGATAATCAAGTTTAAGAACTGTTTGTGAATGAGTAAATCCAACAAGTGAGGCATCCCGGGTTTGGGGCCTTACACCATGCAAAGGTGGCAGGGGGAGGAGGGCGTAGTGGTGTGGGGCTTAGCAGGTGCGGAAGGTGGGGTAGGAGTGGGGGGATGGCTGGTCAAGGGAGGTGGCAGGGGTGTGGGAAGGTCTAAAAGGGTTGTGACATGTAATTCGGTGATCGGGCGTTGATGTGTTGCAAAACACATACTTTTATCTGTGTATTTTTTTACAGTTTTTAGTGTGTTTCGTATTCGTTTTGTATTGTTTTTAGTACATACTGAGTCGGAGTCGTGTTTACAGGTGTTCGTATATATAAGAAGTAGAAACCGAGGTTGAATCCTGGGGGAATCGAGCACACGAGGAAAAGCGTGAAAAGGGAATTTAAAAATCTGGAATTTTACATCTTCGTGCCATGCATAGATGGTGAAGAGGAAGTTCGCGCCACGTGAAGATCAGTGAAAGTCAGCCCGACTGTTTTGTTTCTCGCGCCACGCAAGAAACCTCAAACCTAATTTCGCGACACGTGAACTTCATACAAATCCGATAAAACGCTAAAATCGATTATTAATAGAATTCTAATGCCATATCTTGGGGAGTTCGATTTTTTAGCCGTCTGAGGGGAGTTTCCAGTAGATTTGAGGAGTAGAAAAGCTGTTGGAAGCCAAAGTTTGGATCTTTTATCTCCGTATTTTTTAGACATTAATCGTTCGGTATTCGTTATTGATGATTTTGTGTTTGATTAGTTTGATTGCTACTATGTTCTTATTCTTTGCTACTGATTTACTGTGTTGGATCATGTTTCTTGGCTAAACACTTAGTTGCTACCTAGGTTTTGATGATTGATTGTTAAAGATTGGATTTTTATTGGTTTTTGGTAATTATTGATGGTTTGACTCTATTGTAACTATCTTGGTTCAATTGATTTGATGTATATGAATGCTTGGTATTGATTTATCATTGATTTGTGTTCCACATGTGTCTTGTGAATGTCTTTCAGTTTTAGATGCATGTTTAGGTCGCTTACTTTGTGTATGTGGCTATATATGGTGTTGCTAGACGTAATAGTCCATAGGAATGCTAATCAATGGTTTGTTAAAGCTGAGTGTTCATCCTATCTCGATAGCCGAGAGGTGAGAGGTAGTCGGTTAGTCTCTGGTGTTAGGTGTCTATGTGTAAAGATTTTGAAAGAAGGTTTCCCCTAGGTTCTTAGTGTCCTTGCTAAACCGTGTCTTACTGATTGATCTGAGATTACCCCTTGCATTCTTCGAATGTATTGTGATAGAGAGACTGAAAGGTGATTTATCTGTAGGGTACTTTAGTGTTGTTGGAGAAACTGAAAGGTGATCCGACTAGCTGGTGAGCGTTAAAAATTCCTTAGAGTTCCTATTAGGTCACACCCAGAGAGTGATCAATGATCATTTATGTAACATCCCGAAATCTCATAAGCTACTGGTTCAGGTCGGAGGCGACCCAAATCTCGGTTAAACATAGGGGTGGGCTTAGATGGGGCGTGAAGTTCATATGAATGAGTCCTAAAGGGGTCGGTTAACCATGTTAAGACCAATTTAAGATAGAAAAGTGCGAGTACGGAATGAGAAGGACCCGAATGAAACTTTTAAAGATTTATAAACCACTTTTGGGTGAAACCCTAGGCCATTCAGCCTAGGGGTGTCGCACGGCTGCAAGGGACTGGCGAGGAGGAAGAGTGGACGGAGGGGCAACAGTGGAGGCGTACGGCTACGGGATATCAAGGTAATCCTCTTTTAAAACCCCATATGTGTCTTTTACATGTCTTGTTCGCATGCAAGGGAAGAACCCGATTAGGGTTTTGGTGGGAATGTTCGGTCGTAGGAAAAGACGGGGACGAAGGCGGTCGGCTGTGGTGGTGGTTACGGGGTAGCAGGAGGCAGCAGCAGGGTTCTGTGGAAAGGAAGGGAATCCGGTTAAGGTTTCGCACCATGGCTAGAACCGTGACGGGAGGAAGAGGGCAACATGAGGTGGCATGCGACGGACAACGAATGAAGAGTGGGCATCCATGATGATTGCCGTGGTGCACGTGATAGTGGTGCCTTCGGCAGCAGCGGGTGGTGGTTACGAGCAATGGTGCATGATGTTTACGGGCGAAACAGAGTGGAGAGCTGCGGTGGTGGTGCCCCGCGACTGTTATGGCGGCTATGGTGATGTCCAAGGGAGATGGACCGCGGGAGACCACCGATGACGGTGGCTACGGTAGTACCCGGATAGGGCTTGGCTAGAGTATTACGAGGCGAGGAGGATGACAGTGACAAGTGTGGTAGTGCATGGTGGGAATCCAGAGGACGGCATGGTGGCCACGGTGGGGGGGTGCGCGGCAAAGGAGATAGAACACGCGATGGCACGTGGACGAGCTCGAGGCGAGTTAGGCCTACGAGATTGTTGCATGGAAAAGAGATAAGGACTTAGGGTTTTTGCATGTGTATGCATGTATACGTGCATGCACGGATCTTGGTGTGGGTACTCGAATCCTAAGCGAGTCAAGGATGGCCCGATACGTGCACCCGTAAAGCTGGGGTTCATAGAAGAAGGATGACGAGCGGGGGAGACCGAGGTTCGGGTTTTAGTTATATTGTTATGAGTCATTCGACGTATGTTTAGGATGTGTTTTGATCATATGATCATACGTTTGAAAGGTTCGGGATCGTTCGAGGAAGTGTGCAGTGCTTGCGGGCATCGTCAAACCAGTGAGTTTCTAATCCCCCTTATTTTAAACGTTTTACTATTGGTATTTATATAACTAATCATGTTAAGGGTCACAGGTTCTAAATCGATATGCTTTGAGTATAAATTGATTGATTAAGAGTCATAGGGTTATGGCGTGTTCATAGAAATGTGTGAGTTATAGAGACGAGATATTAATGTACGACGTGTTAAAGGTTGGACAGGGAGAGTCGGGCCTGAAGTTAAAAGGGTTAGGATTGCATATGGGATATGTTGTGTTAGTGTCGTGTGTAAGGTACAGGTGTAGTTAATGAGTCCTGCATATGATGTGTGTTATTAAATGTTCATATTTGTATTGTGTGCTTGTGTCGTTGTCCCGGAGAAACGACGGGTATTGTGTTTACGTCTTGGTCTTTATGACATGGCAAACGGGATTGTGGAGGACGAGGTCCTTCGGGAAGTCACCAGGGGGTGACATTTATTTAACAGGTTAGTGATGAGCTCGGGGTGTGTTGATGCCATGACGAGGGTAACCCTGACGAGGGTGCAGTGATGAGGTATGTGTTTGCATGCATACATATATGTGTTAATTTGCATGCTAGTGATCAGTCATATTTATTGTGTATGAGATTGTGTTAATGTGACGTGTAGAGTTATACTGACCGCTGAGTTAGGACTTGTGATGTGATGTGTATATGAGTCGTGTTAGTTATTTGTGAGAGCCTTGGTTAAGGTCGGATGTGTTAATGTCCAGGGTAGGTTGAGTTAACCCAGGTTCGAGTTAATGTGTATTCTCGGATATGAGTTGCTAGCATAGTACGTTGAGTCTATGCGGTCGTGATTGTAAGGTTATTACTATTTATATTGGTAGTATGGGTTGAATCTCGGGTGATAAACGGTTATGGGATGTCGTGGGATGACAAGGGATTAGTCATTCGTTAATAAAGCTTAATTATATTGTATAAGGACCGGAGGGTCCTGAATGAATTAAAACGAAGAACTTGATGTGATGGTTTTTATTTAAATTAAACTATTAGAACTCACTCAGCGTAGCTGAATTTGTGTGTACGTTAGATTGTTTACAGGTAAGCGGGTATGGACGTATCTTGGCTTGGAAGCGGCGTTACTCGGATCGGTGTGCAGGCATTCGTAAGGTAAACCTAATAACATTAAATGGTCATAAATGAGTTATGAAAGACTTCCGCTGTATTTCGATTTACAATAAATATGTTTTTAATGAAAACGACCTGTTAGGAGAACCAACTGTAGGATGCCCGGTTGGGGTCTTACACTTTAGGTATCCTGAGAGTGTCATACTTAGAACCCCAGTTCCGTCATAGTAACCATAACCGAGAGAAGTTTGAGATTTACATTTAGGATTCATACTTAGGTAGTGCTATTTCTATCCCTGATTTCACCCGATTCTTCTGTAAGATAGTTAGTTGTCGTTAGAGAGTTCTTAGTACTTTTGATTTCATAGTATAGCCTTAGTTCATAGAAATCCCCCCATTTAAATCAGTTTATTAGTTGAATCGGAGTCTAGATAAAGTTGTCACTAGTGTCTCGTGGGTTCGATATCCGGACTTCATTAGACTTTACTACATTGATCGGTACACTTGCCGGTTGTGTGGTCTAGTATTAGGTTGAGTCTAGATTTATAAATTTAAAGCTAGAGTGTCTTGGTTAGGTTTTATAGTTAGTTTTTTTATAGACCGTCCAACACACATCAGGCGTTCATTAGTAAGTGTGGAGGCGAGATAGGGGAACACATTTTCATCAAACCGAGCATGTCTAGTAATGTAGGTTCGTGAGGTGGTAGGATCAAGGCAGCGATAGCCTTTATAAAGGGGGCTATAGCCGATGAAGATGCATGGTATACTTCTCGGGGCAAGTTTGTGTGCTGAGTGGTCACGAAGGTATGGGAACACACGATAACCAAAGGCCCTGAATGAGGAATAGGATGGGTGATGCTTGTATAGTAATTCAAAAAGGGACTTTCCTTGAAGGATGGGGGTGGGTAACCTGTTTATGATATATACAGCTGACGAGAAGGCGTCCACCCAAAATGAGGGTGGTAGGTGAGCATTAAAAAACATGGCCAAACCAGTTTCTACAATGTGTCGGTGTTTTCATTCAACCCGACCATTTTGCTGCGGGGTATATGGGCATGATAGCCGGTGAAACGTTCCATTATTTTCAAATAGTGATCTAACCTTGTGATTAATAAATTCAGGACCTCCATCACTTTGGAATATTTTTATTTTTCAAGAAAATTGAGTTTGTACCAGATTCATGAAGGCCGGTAAGACACTATATAGATCAGTTTTTAATTTCAGCAGGTAAAGCCAACAAAAACGGGAGTGATCATCCAAAAAGACCACATAATATTTATAGTAATCACCCGATAGAACCGGGGATGGACCCCATAGATCACAATGGATAAGGTCAAGAGGATATAAATATTAGGCTACTCCAAAGTAGCAGTGGAAAGTGAAAAAAAATATTATTAAGTTCAAAAGGGAGTCAGTGACTGTTAGCAAGTTGACATGGGGGGCACACATCCGGTTTAGGTAAAAGGGCACTAATAGACAAGAAACCAAGTTTTTGTAAAGCAAAGATAGTGTCAAAACGGACATGTACCAAGCGAGAATGCCAAACTTCAAAAGGCGCTTTATTGTTCAAAGAAGAAGATAGGAGAGCATGATGTTCCGGTTGTAAGATGTAGAGCCCATTTTCACATCTTCCTTGGGCTAGAACTTGCTTGGTGAGACGATCCTGAACATGAAAAGAAGGGTAAGACATCAACATGGTTATCCTTGGTTAATTTTCTAATAGATAGCAAGTTTTTAGAGAGGTTAGGAACAACCAAAACGTCTTTAAGGATAAGGATATCATTGATATTGGAGTGCCCTTTATGGGTAATTGGTAAGGTCTGCCCATTTCCAAACATAACAGAATCATTACCGTGAACAGTGGACGGGTTTGAGACGGTAGTGGAGGAAGGAGTCATGTGATCCGTAGCTCCAGAATCAACATACCAGTCGGGTTCAGAAGAGGTGACATGGCATTGGGCCAAAAAAACGTGCGAGAGCATCATCAGTGGAAGGAGCATTTCCGACAAAGGAGGCAAGATTCGGGCAAGAGTTTGCATAATGGCCATTCGTCCTACAAAGTTGGCAATGAGGTGATCGACAGCCACGTGACCGACCACCATGAGAGGCTGAGTGATTCTGACCTCGAGAGAAGCGTCCCCCACGATGCCGAACAGGAGCATGGTTATGAGCGTGAGCGGTGAAAGCAACAGGAGATGCAGCGGGTCCATGGAGGGACCGGATGAACATTTCATGACTTTCAACCCGAGTCATGAGATCAGTGAATGACGGCTGGTGGAACGGGTGGTGGTGGAGAAAGTCTTAAAAGATGGCCCGAGACCACAGAGAAACCAGTGTAGTTGATCGGCATCGTCAACCGGGTGGCCGATAGCGGCAAGCTGGTCACAAATTCCCTTGAAATAGCGTCCAAAATCAGCAACATATTTGGTTCTTTTAGTGGCTTGAAGAAGGTGGTCACATAGGTTGTGCATACGTTCAATAGAAGGATTGCCGTAGGCAGCTTCTAAGGCAATCCAGATTTGGCGAGCAGTGGACAGTCCCACAATAATGGAGACAGCTTCTTCCGAGAGGGATGCATGGAGAACAATGATGGTTTTCTGATTAGTGGCTAACCAGGCCGCAAAGGCTGGATCATCGGTGATTTTGTCATTAGCAGTGCTGGTGGCGGGTGGGGCAACAGAGGTGCCATCAACATGGGGGGCTAAATTTTGGTAAGTGAGGATGTGAACCATTTGGTTTTTTCATAAGAGGTAGTTTGAGAAAGATAGTTTGATGGTGATCATGTGAATAGGGGATGAGAATCAAGGGAAGATGAAGTCATGGGAGAGGAAAGGGAAGAGGGGAGATCAGATGGTTTTTAGGGAAGAAGGGGGAGGTTGTCTTTTGGCTTGATACCATATGATTGAAAGCTTGATGCTCTACTCAAAGAGAGTAGAGGAATATACAGATACATGAATAAATACAAGAGTAATGAGAACATAATTACAAGAAGATGAAAAACAGAAAGTAACCTAAAGAATAAGAAATAACTATAATGGTTGTGAGAACATAATTACAAGAAGATGAAAGTCATAAAGTAACCTAAAGAATAATAAAATTGATGTTACGTATACGTAACCCATAGTATTACACATTGTTTTAGTGGTTTTCTCGGTTTTCGCCTAACTTTATGGTTTTCTCTTGATCCCTCCCCTATATATATATATACATATATATATATATATATATAATTTTAAAATTATATATATATATATATATATTTAATTTTAAAATTAAAAAAAATATATATTTCTTAAAAGAATTTTTTTTGAAAATCATGAGTGTATCAAGGAATAAGAAATATATATATTTTTAATTTTAAAATAAAAAATATATTAGTTTCATGCTACAATATTAAAAGAAACAGAAAACGAAAAATAAATATCACGTCAGCATGTTAAATGCCACATCAGCGTGAAACCCTGTTAAACGGGTAAAAAGTATCTGATGAGCAGGTTATCTGAAAGTTGAGTGAATAAATCGGGACAAAAAAAGTTTGAGTGACTTAATTGGAACCGTTTGAAAAGTTGATTACATTTCTATAAAATTTTCCCTTCTTTTAATTGTAGACGAAGAACAGTGTCATGAGAGAGCATGAATAAGAGATGTAATGATCGAGGGAACCATAAATTAATCCTTTTAATTCCCTATTTACTTTCCATCGGTTCGGTTATATCAGTTAATCAAAGCTTTATAACTGTAACCATAACCGATTGATCGGTTAACCAAAGCCTCATAACCATAACCGATGTCGGTTATTGATTAAATTCGGTTCAATAATTTCAGTTATGGTTCGGTTATCGATTAACGGTTAATTTGCTCACCCATAATGAAAAGTGCGGTTTACATTTTTGTTCATCTAATCTAATCTAATCTAAAGCATGTGGAATAAAATCCTACCGACAGACGAAAATCAAATATAAATATATAAATTGGTTTTGTTTGGCTTCGCTTTGCCGTTACTTGGGATCCCATTCTCAGCACATCAAACACCCTTTAATGTTCTTATATGAGGGCCCACAACATGACCCCACCTCATGTCCTTGTGGTTGAGTTTAAGATTTCTGTTTTAACGTGTGGGGTCGGGGTAATCCTTCCCATCTGGTTGATATGTTAATATTATTTTTTCTTTTATTTTATAAATATTTAACAAATTTAATATTGTTGTATAAATTGGGTTAATTAATGTTCGATTCAGAATTGTCAATCTCGTACATCTGATGATATTGTAATTTCATATACTATGTATTCCCCAAAATAGCAATAAAAAAAAGTTGGTGACGTATAAGAAAAAGTTGGCGATGACTTTTATAAGAATGTAAAAAATTGGTTTTTAGTACCTTCATATTTAGATTATTAGTAAACATAAACAAAAATCTTACAAAATATCTTGTTAATTATAGGTTTAGAACCGGTGACGTACTTAATTTGCCAACTGAAACAATATGAAATTGTTTATTAGTAACTTGAATATAATATATAATAGGTTAAAACTCATTTATTATATGAGTTAAATAAATACAACTTATAATAAAACAACAGTTTTATGAAGATTTGTATGTTGAATGTTATCAGTTATCGGTGAAATAAAAATAATTAAGATTTAAAAATTATAAATTATAAATAATAAATATTTAAGAATTTTAAAATTGTATTTTAATATAAGATATAATTAAAATTTTCTTATGAACTTTTAATAAAATATTGAGTAAATTTCGCTTTTGGTCATGTGGTTTGACCTATTTAACTATTTTAGTTTAAAAAGGAATCTTTTAACATATCAGAACCTCGGGTTGTATTTTTGTAATCATTTTAATGCATGACACTAACCTTGTTAACCTTTTCTGTTAAGTATATAGAATTTTAGTCATTTTATTTCTAAGTGAACTGGTTTAACTTTTTCAGTTCAATAAAAACTTGTTTTTAGGCTTTTTCATAGAAAATTTTTTTCTTACTTTTTAAAAATGCTTTTTTTTCCTTTTTTTAAATCATTTTTTAAGTTTTTTTTCCCTTAAAAACATATTTTTTAAACCTTTTTAAAAACATTTTTTAACTTTTCTAGAACAACTTTTTTTAAAACTATTTTCATAAAAAAAAACTGGTTTTAAAAAAGTAAAAAAAAAATGTTTTTAAAAAAAAGAAAAAACGTTTTTATGAAAAAAGCTTAATTTTTTTTATTGAACTGAAAATGTTAACTAATTCACTTAAAAATAAAAGAATTAATTACATGAATGACCCATGTGGTTTATACGGATTTCATTTTTGACCCTATGAATGTGAAACTACATGTTTAGACCAATAGTTTACACGTTTGTAACATATATGGCTCTTGGAGTGGATGGAAGTTAACTTTGACCGTTAAATGTGGGTAAACTGACTAAAATGCCCTTAACATTAAAAAGTAAAAAAAAACAAATATAAATATAAAATTCAGGGACCCACATGTAATTACATAAAATGATTCCAAATTGTCCCCCTCTTCTTCTCTTCTGGCGACCTGGCGACAATTTGCAGCGATGTTTCCCGGCGAGCCCCAACACCTCCCACCACCACTTCAATCTGTCTTTCTCTTCAAGCTCGCCGACATTCGCAGGCCGACCTCGGCGACCAATTTGCAGCGAGGTTTTCCGGTTCAGATCTGCTTGCACACCCAAGTATACGGCGGGGACGGTTGGTGTTGCCATGATCTTCGATTTCATACCTTCTACCAGTGGGGGTGCAGTGGGGTAGGGTGAGGATGTCACTTACGCCAATATCCACTTGCCACTGAGAAGAGGGAGAGCCTCCGTCGGTGCCGAAGTCGGATTCTTCACCTCGAGTTACGTGATCAACTCCACAACCTCCGCCCTAGTTTCACTCGTCGCACTCAGTCCACGGTTCGTCCCGTAAAACGAATCAACCAAATGCTTCTTCAACAGATCAATCTCCGTCGGCTCCTTGTACGGCACCGGCTCTTCCTCCGCCACCGCCAGCGACGAGTCGTTAGACTCCTGTTCCCAATTCTCTTCACTCGCAGCACGCAAGTTTGCAGTGGGGTAGGGTGAAGGATTTATATTTGATACTTCAATCATGGGTGAGGAAGAACGGTGGGGCTGCAGTGGGGTAGGGTGGGGGTTAAAGAGAGAAGATGGGACCGATGGGTGGGTGTTTATATTATTTTTTAGTTTTTAATATATAAAGGATATATTGATCATTTTTAAAAAAATAACACTAAGAGATAAATTCTATTCACTCTAGGGGCCTATATGATACAAACATGTAAACTATTGGTCTAAACATGTAGTTTCATATTATTATGGGTTAAAAGTGAAATCTGTATACGTGTAATTAATTCAAAATAAAATGACTAAAATGCTTAATACTTAACGGAACAAGTTAACAGGGTTAGTGTTATGGGCTGAAATGGTTACAAAAGTAGAACCACAGGGGCTAATATGTTTAAAGATTCTTTTTTAGACTAAAAGGGTTAAACAGGCCAAACCATATGGGCCAAAAACGAAATTTACTTTAAAATATTAAAATACATTTTAGATATTTTATTATTTAAGATAATCATTATTTAATATGATAGAGAGACGGAAAACAAAAATCCAAATTTCAGCAAAAGTCAACACATAGCAAGTATAATTAATACTTTATTATAATATGTTAGAATCCTAGTATATTACACATGGTGAATAAATATAGTGTTAAATATACTAGTAATAAAGATTTACATATTACACACTAGGTTAAAGCCCATGTTTTACATCGGTTCAATAAATACAACTTGTTATAAAACAATATTTTCTATGAATATTTGTTTGATGTTATTGTCATCTGTGAAATAAGAAATAATTGAAATTTTCTTATTATTTAGTAATTTTTAATAAAATATTAGAATATATGTTAGATATTTAATTATTTAACATCATCATTATTTAATAGGAGAGAAATGCGAAAAACAAAAATCTAGATTTCATTAGAAGTCGATACGTAGCAAGTATAATTATTCATTTATTATAATATAGGTTAGAAACCATGTATATTATACAGGGTGAATAAATGCAGTGTTAAGTATACTTAGTAATAAAGATCTAATATTACATATTTTTGACATATTACATAATTTTTTAATACAAATTTTAGAAACGTTATATAGTTATTTTTTAAAAATGTTTTATAAAAAGAATGAAAGAAATGTTTAAACTATAAAAATATTTTATGAACAAAGCTATTTTTTTAATTAAAAAATATTTTATAAAAATCATTATTATTTAACAGGATAGAGAGGTGGGAAACAAAAATTATAATTTTTTTTATAAAAAGTTGTATCATTAAATAGGAAACGGAGTCGGGAAAAAAATGTTGAGGATGAACATGGGAATGACATGTGGCACTCCAAAACCTTTATTTATTAGTATGTATAGATATTGATTTCTATAACTATTTTTAAAAAACGTTTTTCATAAATATGTAATATGTAAATCTTTATTACTAAGTATATAAAACATTGCATATTCAACCCACCAGGTTTCTAAAGTTTAATATGAATTAACATGTATTAGTTACATAAAAAAAATTAATACTCAGCTAAAAAAATGATTTAAAATTTAACTTAACAGAATCTATAATTGTCAAGTAATATTTTATTCAAACCGTGTAATACACGGGATTCTAATATAGTTTTATATATATCACGCTAAAAACACATATACATAGGGGAGACTTCGTTTTAGAACCAAGATTATGTTGAAATCATGAGGACCACATATTACAATTGTACCTTTTGCTTTAAGTATAATACATTAGATGGTTACATAACCGCTACTCCACTATCTTTCTCTCTCCATTTAAATCATGAATGCATTGCATTACGTACGACTAGTTTATGCAGTTCTTAACTTATATACATATCACTAAACAGTAGGGACTGGGAAAGGTGAGATGAGAGTCAGCCGTATCCCTATCCTATTGGATAATGAGGTTGCTCACTGGAAGAGCCTCAACTCAACGAAAGATGAAAACATGAAACAGGTATGACGGCTAATGATATATATATATATATATAAACAAATAAGAGTAACACATGTATCACACAAACAGAAATAGTACCAGGAGATAAAATAACAGGGTGGTACAACAATCTCTTATACTAAAATAGCTAATACTAAAGGCCACTAGGATAAAAGACACTAAAAATAAAGCACACCTATGTCTGAAGGCACTTAAGGTAACTGACAAATCTACGGAGCAGCTAACACCTGCATCTACGACTAAAAGAAACCTGTGCGGAGTGCTCGCTCCGAAACCATTACTACCCTCATTACCCCCCTTTAAATGTTTACCTAGAAGAACTTTTCAAGAACTCCTATCATCAATCATGTCTATATATATATAACATCATGTTTCTTTTTTTTAATAGGACGAATTATCTTATTATTATTATTTTCGTTTGGAGTAAACTATGTTTTTATCACATTTAACAAATTTTCATTATGTTACTATTTGATGTTATGTACTAGTGTAACTGAGAAAGGTAAGATGGCATTCTTTTTTCTAACTTTTTTATTATTTTTTATTTTTTTATAAATCAATTGCATTAAACGTTAGAAAATAAAAATTTATTATATCAAAAGACAAAACTTATTCCACTTCATATAATGAAAAAAACATTACAATCTTTAATTTAATCTTTTTATTTTATTTATTATAAAATAAATATATAGAGTATTTATAGTTATAGTGTTTTTAAAAATGCTAAATATATTACTATGAAAAAAAGACATGTATCGAAATTAAAAACAATAATAACATATTGAATACTTAATACTTTTTAATTTAACTATAATACATAATACGGTTACGTAACCACTTAGCCACACACGTACAAATGCATTACACATTATTTTAGATGCATATCATATATGCAGGTAATTAGAGGAATAGTACCTCAACCAATCAATTTTTGACATATGTTATTACTATTTAAAACTTGAAACGTATAATCAAATTGGTTTTGATTGAATGGTTAAAAGCCTCCTCATACAAAGTTACAAACATTAGGTCACAAATGTGCGTAACAAAATTTAAATTTTTTATGTGTGGTCCACATATTACCCTTACTATTTAATTAATAACAAATTAAAACCAAGCAAATGTTATTAAGTAGTAAGTTTAACAAAATCAAAATTCTCACCTTGAGACCAAAATTGCCATCAAAGAAAATCCAAACCCTAATTAATAACATCAAATCCTTTGTGGAGAAGAAAAGCCACAGAAAAAAAAAAAGAAATTCACCACCAAATTAGGGTTTCAAATAAAGAGGATATGACTTACGTGAGTGCGGGATATCGTACGCGGGAACCGGAGAGCTAAACACCATGGCTGAATCGATAGAAAACTATGATGGGGATGTTGGAAAGAAGGTGAGGTAAAGCTAGGAAAGCGGATGCAGACGGAGGTGGCATATTATATTATTATTTTGATTTTAACTTTTATTTTTCATTCTTATTATTATTATTATAATATTTTTACTGTTATTTTTATTCTTTTTATAGATTTTTTATTTTCACTGTAATATTACAATATAGATTAAATGAAACCTCTAATGAACAGTAAAAAATATTTTTTATTTATTTTTATTTTCACCCATTATACTATATATAATATGCGATTTTAACCCGTTTTATTTTCTAGTAATTTTGTTTTTCTTTAACAAGTTTCGTTCGTTAAATTTTTTTTAAAAACGGAGTGAGCGTCTATTTTTAGGTTTTTTTATCAACATTCCGATATAAATTTTTTTTAAAAACGGAGTTGTGTTCAAAATCGAGTTTCTTTAGTATCGTAACCTATAGCGAGTGCGTTTACCGTTTTTATATCGTGAGAAGCTGAACCTATTATTAGTAACTAGGTTAGAATCCCGTGTATTACACGAGGTTGTATATTAAAAAAAGATAAAACTTATAAATTTATAAATAAGTCCCAACTTGTCAGAATATTAAGATAGTCTCGGGATATATCAAGTGGAAATGTGTGTGTATATATAACAAATTAGTATTTTTTCTTTAATTAGTTATATTTTGAATTCTTATTTAATATAATTATTATTCTTCTTTAATAATATATTTATAATATCATTATTATTTAATAAGATAGTGGTGCATTTATTAGGAGAGAGAGACGGGAAAACCAATATGAGGAGGCATGAGAGAGTGACATGTGGCACCCCAAAACCTTTATTTATTAGTATGTATAGATATAGATTAATGACATATTATGTAGTTTTTAATACAAATTTTAGAAACGATATATAGTTATTTTTATAAAATGTTTTATAAAATATGAAAGAATTGTTGAAATTATTAAAATATTTTATGAACAAACCTATTTTTTTTTAAATAAAGAAACGTTTTATAATAATAATTATAAAATCATTATTATTTAATAAGAGAGAGACGTGAAAAAAAATTGTAAAAAAATTAATGAAATTTGTATAATTAATAGGAGAGAGATGCGAGAAAAAAAATATTAAGTATGAACATAAGAACGACAAATATCCACTAAAACATTTATTTATTATATCGTATAGATTAAGTATCCCTCTTATAATAAAAACTTGAACCATTTTGTCAAGTGTCAAGCTCATATTCATTTTCACCTATTCCTTCCCCCCCCCCCCCACCCCCAAAAAAAAAAAAAAATCATATTACATCCTTCATTTTATCTTTTCATATTTAATCTATTTTTTTAGAAAATCACATAAATAACCCCATTTTATCAAATCAATTTATTATTATTACTATTGACTCACATTTATTTTAATTATCATCAAAAATTAAGATTTTAAAAAATGTGTTTTTAAAGTTTTGTAATAAAAAACGAGTTTGTAAAATTTTATTGTTAAAAAAATAAGATTTTTTTAAATTTGACATATAAATTTAAAAATACTACTTTTTATATTAAATAAATATGTGTTATAATAAAGTTTATTAATATTTGAGTAAATTACACGAAAGGTCACTGTGGTATGTTAATATTTTGGATTGAATCTCCAAGTATGAGAAAGTATATCTTTGCTCTTCATGGTATTACAGTTGGTAACACAATAGGTCTCCACCTTGGATGGACTTAACTTTTTACTGTTAATTGGGATTGAAAAGACCAAAATACCTCTTAAAATATAAAATTAAAAAAACCATAAAATCAAAAAAATATATATTATATTATTTAGTGGGCCCCACTAAAATAATTTTTATTAAAAGAAAACAAAATCCCATAAAGGGTTCATCTTCTCATCGATGCAAACAGGGTTCCTTCCCCGTCGCCGGCCGCCGCCTTTCCTCCGCCGCCCTCCGTCGACCTCGCAAACTCACCACCAGACCAGATTGTTGCTCATGAGATCGACAACCCATCTCTGCCCCTGTTGTGTAGATCGACCCAAACTAGCACTCCCACACCCTCTGTCGGCCAACGCATCCACTACCACCACCAGGTACCACTCCCCTTTCATGCATTATGAGGTGGTTGCACTTTCCGATCATCTTGCTGCTCAATGCCACCCCCTGTAACTATCACGAACCCTTTGAACTTCCGATTCCTGATTAACCCTATACAATTAGAGGTCGTTGCACTTTCCGACCACGGGTCGTCAACCATCATCCGTCTACCATCACGAAGCCGCCTGTAAACTCCCATTCTGCTACAACATGTTTCCCATTACATAATAAACAACTTATTGTAAGAACTATGTGACGTAGGTTTAGAGTTTTTATGATTTTTAATATACAAATCTGTGTGTTTCTAGAATAACATTTGAATAAAAATGAAATTATTTGTATCATTTGAGAGGGTGTATGGGGTTGTTGGTTGATTTTATTATAACCAGAGGAATGAAGTCGTCGGAGATGGCCGCCGGAGATGGAGGAGATAGCCGGTGAAGAAGATTGAGGTAGGTTGAAGTGGGTGTCACATTTAGTGTTTAGTGGGTTATTAATATATTTTATTTGTAAGTGGGTCCCAAATATAAAATTTTCTTTTCCTTTTTAATATAAGGGTATTTTTGTTATTTTTCCATTTTTTGAAAAAAAATGTAACTTTCATCCATGGTAGGGACCTGTTATGTTATTTGTTGTGATACCATGGAGAGTAAAGATGTACTTTCTCATACTTGTGGAGCCAATCCAAAATATTAACATACCGCAGGGAGCTTTCGTGTAATTTACTCTTAATATTTATTTAGTAGGTTTTTAATTAACTTTGATATTTATAAATAATTTTTTTCGTTTGAGTTGTAAATTTTAATAGTTAGTTTTTAACTAAAATTAAGAAACTTGTAAATATTTGTTTCTATAAGTGTCTTATATTTTAAACTTTGATAATTTTTTTAAAAACGACATTTTTCTTTTCAAAAAAATATATTTGGCTTCAACTCTAATGTATTAGTTTTAGTTTTGAAATTTTAAATTTGAATTGCGTCAATATATTAAGGAGTGAGATTTTTAAATTTTGAATTTAAAAAACGACATATTATTCAAATTTAAATTTTATTTGTATGTTTTTATTTTTTTATATAGGAAATTTAGTATTAAAAGTTTACCGAAATTTTTCGTATACAAGTGCTACTAAGAAATTCGGATAAAAAAATGTTTATGTAATGGAACAATACGTTGTAACACCCTAATTTCAAACACCGATTATTTAATTATTTATTACGCAGAAGCATTCGTCCCAAGATTTTTTTTCCCTCGCGTACCGCGAGGGAGTCCTAAACACACACACCCGAGAAACAGGTTTATCGCGTACCGCGAGAGAACCTTGCCTGTTTCTCGCGTACCGCGGGGGACCTGATTGATGTTCTGCCTTTACCCTTAAGCATGTGAGACATCTCTTTACATACTTAACAATATCACGGCCACCAAAAATGACACCTCAAATCATAAAACACTTTTGTGGCCCCCGGATGGATAGGATATTTGGATTTATGCGTCTCATCTAAAATAGTTGTCAAAACACTTGACAACCTAGGTCTCCAAATTCTATCAAAGCATGTTTTCAACCCCGAACTATTTTTCCCAAGCTTATCAACATAAGAAACCATTTGTTCCTTCTTCAAATCACCACCGGGTGATAACACTTGAGCCTCTCGGATTTCATCAATAAGAGATGATGAAATCGTCATCTTGAATGACTTCACCTTGATTGGTGCATGACTCGTCTTTCGACTAAGGGCATCCGTCACTACATTCGCTTTACCCGGATGATAAAGTATCTCACAATCATAATCCTTGACTAATTCAAGCCACCGCCTTTACCTCATGTTAAGGTCCTTTTGGTCAAAGAAATATTTGAGACTTTTGTGATCCGTGTATATCGTATATTTCGCCCCATACAAATAATGCCTCTAAATTTTGAGCGCGAATACCATGGTCGCAAGCTCTAAATCATGGGTAGGGTAATTAACCTCGTGAGTCTTCAATTGCCTAGACGCGTAGGCAATCACTTTCCCCCTTTGCATTAAAACACACCCTAACCCTGAATGCGAGGCATCCGAATACAACACAAAATCTTCGGTCCAGTCCGGCAAGGACAAAATAGGCGCCTTAGTCAACTTTTCTTTCAAGAGTTGAAAGGCAGATTCTTGCTCGGAATCCCAAACAAACTTTGCCTTCTTACGCGTTAACTTCGTCATCGGCAAAGCAATCCGAGAGAAGTTCTCAATAAATCGCCGATAATAACCCGTCAATCCCAAGAAACTTCTAATCTCCGAAGGCGTTTTTGGCGATGACCAATCTTTTACCGCCACTATCTTGGATGGGTCAACAGTAATTCCTTTCTCTTTAATCACATAACCCAAGAATTGGATTTCGCGCAACCAAAATGAGCATTTAAAAAATTTAGCATAAAGCTTCTCCCTTTGCAACACTTCAAGAATTTCACGAAGATTAAAGGCATGATCACCTTCGCTTCTTGAATAAATGAGAAGATCATCAATAAACACAATAAATGAACGGTCGAGGAACGGTCTACACACCCGGTTCATAAGATCCATGAAAACCACGGGTGCGTTGGTTAAACCGAATGGCATAACCGTAAACTCATAGTGACTGTATCGAGTGCGAAAAGTTGTCTTATGAGCGTCGTCTTCTTTTACTTTCAATTGATGTTACCCGGATCTCAAATCAATCTTGGAGGACCATGACGCCCCTTGTAATTGATCGAAGAGGTCGTCAATCCGAGGTAACGGGTACCTATTCTTCACTTTCAACTTGTTCAACTCCCGATAATCCATACACATCCTCATGCTTCCGTCCTTCTTTTTAACGAAGAGAACGGGTGCACCCCCAAGTCGAAACACTTGGGCGTATGAAGCCTTTATCGAGTAGTTCTTGCAATTGCTCCATTAGCTCTTTCATCTCTGGCGGTGACAACCTATAAGGTGTTTTGGCTACCGGCTTACCACCCGGTATGAAATTAATCCCAAACTCTACTTCCCTCTCTGGTGGAACTCCCGGTAATTCATCTGGAAACACGTCCTCAAACTGATTTACAACTGGAACATCGCGAATATATTTCACCCTTTCTATCACATCCGCAACACAAGCCATGTATGCCTTGCACCCACGCACCATGTACTTTGTTGCCTTCACATAAGAACACAACTCAATCTTACCTTTCTTCTCACCTTCTATGTAAATGGACTCACCCGACGGGGAATCGAGTTGTATCGCCTTAGGTCCACATAGAATATTCGCTTTGTTCTTTGACAACCAATCCATCCCCACTATTACATCAAAATCCTCCATGGTCATAGGAATTAAGTCTATAAGGAATGTTTCACCCCCCGCCCTTAACTTACAATTCCTATAAATATCGAATACTAGGAAACTCTTATCATTTGCCGCCTCGATTTCTAAGGGTTCGTCTAACTTGCTACTTAGAAACGAAGAATGCTTAACAAATTTCAAGGACACAAACGAACGACTAGGCCCCGAATAAAAAAGAACTAGTGCGGGTAAAGAGTTAATCTTGAATGTACCTGACACCACCTCCGAGTTCGTCTTCGCCTCTTCCACCAAGATGTGGAAAGCTCTCCCCTTTGGCTTTGGCATCTCTATCTTCTTTTCACTTCCACCTTGCTTCAACTCGGGACAATCCGCCCTATTGTGCCAAGGCTTGTAACAGTTATAGCACAGATTAATTTGGCTTGAACATTGATTAGCCATGAGCCCCGGCTTCCCACATTTATAGCAATTTAGCGTCCCCTACCTACATTCGCCAAAATGTTCCTTCCCACAGATCTTGCACCCCCGGGAAGAGAACTTGCTAAATGGCTTCTTGCTAGGGCTCTCGCCCTTTATCTTTTTCACCACTTGATCCACAATTTCCTGTGTTCTCTTTTCACGTGTTGCTTCTTGCCTCCTCAACTCCACCTCTCTTTTCCGGCACCTGTTTATCAAATCTACAAGTGTGGTAAAAGAGGATCGAGATATGCTATCTCTGAACTCCACAGTCAACATATCATAGAATCTGTCAATCTTTGCCTTTTCGGTCGACACCACGTCCGGACAGAACTTTGCGCGATCAAAGAAAGCCCCTGCCAATTCATCAATTGACTCAGTAGTTTGCCTTATGAGGAGGAACTCCTCAGTCATCCTATCAACTGCAGCTTGTGGGCAATGATACTTCAGAAAAGCCGTCTTAAACTCCTCCCAAGTCATGGAGGTCACCCCCAATTCACCCCTTTCTTTTCGGAGATTCAAAAGCCATTCTTTCGCCCTCCAAGTCAACAATGTCACACTAAACATTACCCTGTCCTCGGGCTTACACTTGGTCGTTTCAAAGTTCGACTCCATATCCACCACCCACCTGTGGCTAAGGATCGGATCCACCTGCCCGTTATACTCCTTGGGCTTGATCACCATAAATTCTTTAAGAGTACAACCTTGTGGTTCCCTCTCCTTTTCTTTCATAACCTCTTCGAGAGTAAGCTTAATAGCCCCTCTTATTTCCTCCATTAGTAAATATGTGTTTTGCTCAAAGGCCTTGGCCACTTATTCTTTAATCACTTCTTGGATTCTTGAATCCAACGGTTCGTTGTTCGTATCGTCCATCATCTCTAAACTGAGAATTGGAACAAAAACACCTTAATATCCTTACACTTTTAATACCTTAGGTATCCATCACACATTTACTCTTATATGTATTTAGTATATATATCTACCTATATACATACATACATATATAATCACCTTCACCTAATCCTTGCAATTATTCATTGTTATATAGTTATCATAAAGACCCTTGCACATTTCGTCTTATTAATCATATTGGCCAGACATGTATAATAATACGCTATGCCCAATTGTAATTATCATCTCCATATAACAAATCGCAAAAACCAGTTTCGGCACACATAACACCTTGTCATTCATTCATACATATACATATACACCATATATATAACCACCTTATTAAAACATTACTAACCTTTCACTTCCAAAAGCTCCGAGTCTTGGTCAAGTCCTTCTTCGATTCTCGTATCATTTCCCCCATATCAAGAGCATCCGGTTTGAGTTTGGTGCCACCCGCACCAAATCCCTCAAACCATTGCTCTGATACCAAGTTGTAACACCCTAATTTCAAACACCGATTATTTAACTATTTATTACGCGGAAGCATTCATCCCAAGATTTTTTTTACCCTCGCGTACCGCGAGGAATCAGGCCCCTCCCTTCGCGTACCGCGGGGGAGTCCTAAACACACACACCCGAGAAACAGGTCTCTCGCGTACCACGAGAGAACCTTTCCTGTTTCTTGCGTACCGCGGGGGACTCAGTTGCCCAGTTTTCAACACTTAACCATTTTTCCATCATTTACCAATTCAACATGACACAAAATTTTCCCAACACTTAGGCTTTTGTTTAAAACATCCAAACATCATTATTTACACCAAAAACACCATATAACATGTATCATTAGTAACCCTTTTAAAGGTTTTCTAATTACACCCCCAAAACGTCAAATATGCATACGAGAACCCGCCAAATTCCATGGACTTGACTTTGACTACATTGGAGCTTTTCCTACATAACACCACATATATCACCATTAGTAATGAAGATAAAAACATAACAAACAAGTAAGATTCTACTTGTTTTCACCCATTCACCCATTTGACCCGTTTCCACCCAATTTGACATTAGGCTACATATAACTTGCATAACACCTTACAAGTTTCATGCTTTTCATAAATCATTCATATTTAACACATTTCCATTAACATTTCCATTATGGCACATAGGCCATAACTTTATCACCACATTTCCATTATGATTCTTAGATCATACCTTCATCACTCATTTCAATTATGATTCTAGATCATAACTTCATCATCTATTTCCATTATGGTAATTAAACCATAACCTCATATCTACATTTCCATTATGGTACTTAGACCATAACCTCATATACACATTTCCATTATAGTATTACAACTATAACGACATTCATTGTTTTGCACATACTAATTTCATACTCATTCATACACATTCATAACACCACATTATATGCAAACATATCACATATATCACCCTTTACCATCAATACTAAATAAGTGCAAGAACACTTACCTTTTGGATTCGAAGATCCCGTTCCACATTCTCGATTGATAATTTGATTACCTAAACATATACACCTAGTTTAGTAATCTATCATACATCAAAATCACATTATAATTGGGTTCACAACCCAATTTTCCATTTCCAACCCATACTGCCCCGTTTGGGTTATTCCCATATCCAAACACCCTCTTTCCATCCAAACTCACCTACTTGAGTTTCATTACCATTTCCTTAACACTAACTTTTCATTTAATATTTAACATTAGATTAATTTAGTGTTCATTCAAGTGTCAAACATCATATAAACACTTAATCATCCTTAATTCATCATCTTATCATCATAATCCAAAAATCCCCAATTTTCTCCATATGAACCCTAACTTCTCATAATAAAAATCAAAAGGTTCTAGGATGTTAATCACCATTCTTTACCTTTAGTTTAGCTAGATTATCAACAATCTAACACTAATTTACCTCATGCATCATAAATTTTGGATTTCTACAAAACCCACTAACTAACACATCAATGGTGAAATCATAAGAAAGATAATCACTTACTTGATGTTAGGAAGGTGATGTGTAAGCCAAAACCTCCACAAATCAAGCTTCAATTGCATGAATTTGCTTCAACACCCTTTACTCTCTTTTCTCTCTTGCAAATGAACGACCCACACACACCAAATGACTCAATTTTGACTTCACCAAGTTAAATATGGCAGATTTTCTATTTTACACATTTAGCCCCTCATCTTCCATTTCATCCATTTTCATTCCAAAATTAGTTAAAAACTAATTTAACCCCCATATTAACTTGAAACCCACTTGTTTCAACTTATTTCTAAAATATAATTTTCACCATAATATTAATTAGAATATTTATTTATCTAAAACGAAACCCGGATTTTGGTTCGTTACAGACGGCAGGTCAAATCCCTAGATAATTGCGTTATAGAAGCGGAGATTATATCTGTAAGCAACATTGATTATCACAATTTTATCCCTAAAATTTAGTTAACACATTCATACAAAAGAATTTCATTAAATTTCAAAGAAAAAAAATATACAATTGTTGTATGTTTTGCAATGACCTTAAATAAAAGTTTCAGTGTATTTAAAGGTTGGATTGTATTAAAAGTTTCAATGTTTATTTATGGCCAGTTGTATGTTGCATTATCAAGAGTTAAAAGTAGAGATGGACTCAAACTATTAATCTTTGGTACACGTGGAAAAGTTATCATTAACACGTCAAATGTTGTATACAATAAAGTATTTTCAAGTTTGTAAATCATCATTGTAAGGTTTCATTTGAAATGTAATTTAATATATTATAATTTAAAAGTTTCAGTGTTTATTTATGACCAGCTGTATGTTGCATTATTAAGAGTTAAAAGTAGATATGGACTCAAACTATTAATCTTTGGTACACGTGGAAAAGTTATCATTAACACGTCAAATGTTGTATACAATAAAGTTTTTTCAAGTTTGTAAATCATCATTGTAAGGTTTCATTTGACATGTAATTTAATATATTTTAATTTAAAAGTTCCAGTGTTTATTTATGACCAGCTGTATGTTGCATTATTAAGAGTTAAAAGTAGAGATGGACTCAAACTATTAATCTTTGATACACGTGGAAAAGTTATCACTACCACGTCAAATGTTGTATACAATAAAGTATTTTCAAATTTGTAAATCATCATTGCAAGGTTTTATTTGATGTGTAATTTAATGTATTGTAAAAACTAAAAAGTACACCACTTAAAAAATGTATTTTCACGTTTTTTTTATATTTTGATTTTTCTCATCAATATAATATTAACATTTAATAAAATGAAAAAAAAATACCATTACAATATTAAATTTGTATAAGAAAATGTGTTAAATATTTATCAATATAATATTAATGTTTCACTCTGTGTAACACACAGGGCTAAAGCTAGTATTCTATATTTGAGGAAGGTTGGAACCCAAAAAAAGGGGGGAAGGATTCTCAACCACATGTTCCGGAAAAAAAACTCTACCCCTTGAACTTGAATGAGCGACGTCCAACTTAAATGCAATTAGATTAAACCGCTAGACTGGTGCTCTGTTTTGATAGTTTCTGCAATTCAAATATGCTATATAATGAGAACATTTCCAATTCAAATATCTCTTCTAATAAAAAACTAAATGGTTTTGCCAGTTGGCATAATCATATTCCATCTCATATTTTTTTTCCCCAAAAACCACATTTATATCCTCTATTTAATACTTTCATATTTAGCTTCTTTTTTTCAAAAAAATTACATAGATAAACATTTTCATCATTATTACCACTAGCTCACATTGTTTTAAAAATTATCAAAAGTTAATACTTAAAAAAAATCAAGAATTAAAAACAAGAGACTTTAAAAAAGAGAGTTTTTAAAGTTTTATTATTAAAAAATGATTTTTTTTTTAAATTTCATTATAAAAAAAGATTTTTTTAATTAACATATAAAATTTAAAAATACTATGATTGTATTTTAAACAAATATGTGTTAGAACAAAGGTTACTAACATTTAATTAGTATTTTTTTAATTAAATTTGATATTTATAAACAAATTTTGTATTTCGATTTATAAATTTTAATACATAGTTTTTAATAAAATTAAGAAATTTGCAAATATTTATTGTTAAAAGTGTATTATATTTTAAACTTACTTTTTTTTTTTCAAAATGCATGTTTACAAATTTCAATTTTAATTTATTACTTTTAAAATTTTCATATTTAATTTTGGAATTTTAAATTTAGTTGTATCAAAATGTTAAGGAGTGAAATTTTTAAAATTTAGAGTTTTAAAATTTTAATTTAAAAGACGATATATTGTTAAAATTTAACATTTATTTGTATCTTTTTATTATTTTTTAATGAAAGATTTAGTATTCAAAGTTTAACGAGATTTTCTGCATACAAGTACAATTAGTATTCGTCAATCAGAGCATTTTGATGAAAGTTTATAATCTCCTGATTTTCTAAATGGACTTACATTATTAGGTTTGTCAAACCATAAATTAGTTTTAAATGTCGGTATTCCAGTTATGCTATTAATAAATACTAATGAAAAAATGGTTTAGGTAATGTAACAAGTCTTTAGGTCAAACTACAAGGTAATCGCGTTATAGTAGCGAATATTATATTTTGAAGCAACTTTGATCATCACAAATTTATGCCTATAATTGGTTTAACATGTTTAGACAAAACAATTTCACTAAAACTTCAAAGGAAAAATATACAATTATTGTATTTTGGCAATGACCATGAACACAAGTTTAGGGCAATCACTTTCAAATGTTGTTTTGTATTGAATGATGTTCATGATAAGCCGTCTGTTACAATATCAAGAGTCAAAAGTAGAGATGGAATCAAGCTATTAATCTTTGGTAAAAATGGAAAAATTACCAATACCACGTCAAATGTTACATACAATGAAGTATTTTCAAATCTGCAAATAAATCATTGTAAGGTTTCATTTGACATTTAATTTAATGTATCTATATCAATATCTATATCTATACTACTATATAATGCATATTAGGAGGATTTGATGGTAATTTAACAAAAAAATTAATACACTTAAAACAAACTTTTTTACATAATGTACATTTTACTAATGCCTAAATATGTTTAATTACCCTTTCACCCGTTTTTACAATTAAGCTTAATAATTACTAAAAATCCCAACATCTCTACTCACTGGTGGCGTCTGTTCGCCTTCTTAACTGGCCAATAAAACCTTCACGCTCCTCTTCAGACGCCGTTGACATTCGTCGGATAACGGATGCCGGAGCCCCCACCATGCTAACCGACGCCGCCATTAAAGCCCCATTCAATGAACGTTTTCGCCGAATCGTCTTTGTAACGACTATCTCAATAAATCCCCAATTCAACTGTTTCCCTCATCTGGCATGCCATCCTTAGTTGCAGGAAGGTTTAGATTTCGTTGTATGGTTGTATTTTGGTGTTGTAGGTTAAAATTTGATTTAATTGAATATTTGTAGGTTTCTCTGATGATTACAATTTGTTGCGCCTGCTTTATTGTTTTGATTTCAGGTTGGTGGACTAACTGCAACAGAGACTACAGTTTGAAAGCTAAGTTTTTCAGCCTATGGTTGTTCTAATTATTTTGGATTTTACTGTTGGTTTGGTCTTCTAAAGATTCAATTCAATCAATTTTGTTTGCTCCAATTTTCAGCCTATGGTTGTTCTAATTATGTTGCATCCCAAATGTTATTTTTATTGAGTGTAGAAAAGGAAGCTTGTATTCTGCTTGAAAATGTTTGGTTGTAGGGAATTCGGTGTAGAAAGATCACTAAAGCTAAAGCAAAAGGCTCCATGATTGGAAATGTTGAATCAAGATCATACCTTGAAAAGAAGCTTGTATTCTGCTTTGGGTCATATGTTGGATCCCAAATGTTATTTTTATTTGAAAAAGATAACATTCTTTCTTCTTCTAATTGACAAGAGATATTTATTTATCTTTGGTATATGATATTTGTCTAAAAACAGATAGCTACAAGGATGGTGATTCAGTATGGATGGGGACCTGATTACAGTCAAGTAGTTTATCATCGTGGAAGAGTGGTAAAAATCTACGTCTACCAACCTTTCGAAATAGCAGGAATTTGCACCTATATTTTTATTGTCATATGACCCAGGATATAAGAAACTAGAGGTGGCAGTTTTGACTAATTTCGCTTATAAATAGGTTGATTTTGGATGTTTTTATCTCTAACGGGTCATAACGGGTAAATTAAAAATAGCATAAAACGAAACATGTCAGATCGTATAGGTCAGTTAATTAGGTTAAAAGTTTCCCAAAAGTGTGTTTTTAATACATAAACCCTCCTAAACCATTTTCTTTGAATTTTGATTATTGCTAGAATAATATAAATTTCAATTATTGCTAGAATAATATAATCATATTTGGCACAATGATTATTTCTAAAATAATTCATTCTTTTGGAAAAACAGTTTTCTGTTCAACCCAACATTGCTTGTCCCATACCAAAAGTTAACCCTCTTAACCTTCTATCCAACCAGTCCCATCCGCTCGTTTGCCATCTCTAGGAAAAGCTATAATAATTATAATAGCTAAAAAGGATAAAGTAGAAAAATAGCTAAAAATGAAACATATGATCGGACGGGTCAAACATTTTAAAGTTGTCTGAAACAGGGCGTAGATCATTTAACCAAATGAAAATGGATGCTTTAATTACTATTTTGAAACCTATTTTACATCACTTACGGGTTGTTTTTTCTGCAAGGCAATTAGTGCACAAAACACCATCAATCCATCATTGCAAATTGTTAAGAGTCTTATTGTATTAATAAACTAATTTAGAAGGTTGTATATTTGTTCTTATATATTTTTTAAAACTGCTAAATTAATCAAATATATGTATGGACTTGGTTCTTAAAATAAGATGACCGTTTGACTAATGAACAATAACCATCTTTATGGATGTATGTATGTAATCTGGTGTTGAATGAAAACAGTTACTAACCCGGTTCAAGATTCTTGCGGTTGGAGTTGAGTCAAAGTAGGCCATGGGTGTCTTTTTGTTGTAACAGTCGAAAGTACATTAAAAGAGAGTTCAACAAATTTAAATTTTTTTGACAGTCAATGTTACAACATATGTTCAAATTCTAACCATGATTGAATTTAAGTTTGTTAGCAAATATTTTGGTTACAAGTTAGAGGCCTTCACATTGATGCATTTTAGTAGATAATTAAATCCTTTTACTTTTGTAGTGCTTAATGTTGGTTATATATTTGGGGATTTTTCATGAACACAATGGCAAATTATTCAGCCAAAGGAGCCCCTTCAAATGGATCTGTTTATGTTTCTAATTTCCCACCTGGAATTCTCTGGCACGATTGGCTTGCTAAAGTTATGGGTTCTAAAAAGGTATTTCTTTACCTCCATGTTTGTTTTCAGTATTAATTTATTACATAATTGCAACAGTGAAAGAAACATTTTAAAAACTGATGACATAATTGCAACACACCGATACATTCGTTTTGAAATTGTTTTATTACACCTTTTTGCAGAGTTAACTTCAAAATCTGGCTGGACAACACACTGATGTTCTTGAGAATTTGACTCCAACGGTTAGGAAACAAGTTGAGGTTTTGAGAGACATTCAGATAAAGGATAACAACAGAGTATTATTGTTGGTAAATTTAATTGCAAATATTACACATTGTTGGTAAACTTAATCATATATACTTTTAGGTATATCAGTTCTCATATCATTGTAGTCATTTGCACTTTGCATAGTGAACATGATGAGATAAGGGCAAAGATTTTTTAGCTTCTTTCTGTCATAGATTCCTTCATGCATTATGATATTTGTTATGAATTATAAGTATTATTAGGTTTTATTTGAATTTCCATGAATGAATATTGACGAGTATGTGTTGAAATTATATCCAACTTCTGGTGAATAATGAAAGGATATAATGTTAATAGGGTTAAGATAATAAAATAGTTTACAATCATAACAAAGCAAATCAATATATGTTGATACGGGTAAAATGGGTTAAGAATGAATAAATGGGTTATGTTTAGTATTGGTTATTGTTTCTTTAATAGATTATAAATGTATGGTTGTAATGTGGATGTAAAGTTAAATTTTGATTTATTTTCTCAGTAGTCAACCAAGGTAATTTCATTTCCATCTTAATCTTTGTTTGCAATTCAGTTACTATGGGTTTTTTTAAATTTCTGATTTATATAGGTGTTTAGTGAGATTGGTGTGCGATATGACATTAGATTTCTTAAAATATTTGTTATTATAACATGTCTCATAATGTTGCGTCTGGATACATGAATATTATATTGGATTGCCATTATTCCAATCACTGTAAGTACTCATTTTTTATAGTTGCAGTTGTGGTAAGATTTGGTTTTGTTTTATGTGGCAATTTCATCCCTACAAAGTTGGAAAATATCATATATACTTAACCAAAGATAAAAATATGATATATACCCTTACAAACATATAAAAATATCATATATACCCATTTGATTAAAAAAAATTAAGAAATGACAATTTTACCCTTATTTTTCTAAAATTATAATTTTTATTATTTAACCATTTCTAACATTAAAATTTGCTTTCTTACTAGTATTAAATAAAATATAAAAAAATCTAATCAAGTTTACTTGTTTTGGAATAATCTGAACAGTTTGGTTTGTGCACATCATCGTTTGCTTCTCTTTTTTTACGGTTCTTATCAGTTCTTTAGACAAGCATATGAATTCCATATTCCATACGCATTGTCCTCTAAATAAAACAAAACATTAAAAAAAATTGAATCAATGTTGGATTTTTTCATCATCGCGGGTATGATTTTCCATGGACATTAACAAAAACTTAAAAAATAGGTTATAAAACAAAAGAGTTAGTTTATAAAACAAAAAAAATGTCCGACGTCATGAATAAGAGTACGGTTGATTTTTACACATGAGAAAAATAGGTTATAAAAAATTAGGTTACTAAAAATCATATGATTAATAGGGGTAGAATGGTCATAAACAAAAAAATCATTTAAATTGGGTACATATGATATTTTTAACTTTTATTGGGTATATATGATATTTACCCATGTTTGTATGGGTATATATGAAATTCCGCCTTGTTTTATTAATGTGAAAGGTACAAATGTTAGCTAATTATGTATTAAACCTGTGATGGAAAAACTCAATCTTGATTAACCGTTACGCATTTCTTGCAGGATTAAACCTTTGTCTCTGGATTGCGAGGTTCGATGAAATGTAATTTCTTGGAAAGCATGCAAAATCAGGTAACATATGGGCATATATAATGTGATTTTGTACTGATGGTCAAAATTTGAATAGGTTTATGGAAATATATAAATTGAGTCGAATCCGAATGAAGTTAATATCACGGCATGGTTTATTGTCTTCATCGAATAAAAACAATTTTTTTTCATAAATGGGCCATTATGCTACATTTTCATAATTTCTTTCATGTTTGACATTGTGTTTGCTATTGATATTTGTATAGGTTTTAAGTACACGAGCTCGCAAAAATGTTGTGATAAGTGAAATCAAGGTTGATGAATGAATATATGCATTTGATTTGTTGTATCTGAATGGACAACAACTTTTACAAGAACAAGGACATGTTTCTAAGACCATATTTAAGGCCAACGTTTATTCAAAATTGTTTATATCTCATATTTTTCTACTTTATAAATGATTGAAGCTCTCATGATGTAAATGGAAACTTGATGATTGTTCAATTGTTTTAGGTTGGGATGGTGAGTGCAAAACAATTGATAAGCTAACGAAAGACGAGTAGAAACCATTAAACTTTACACTCCGTCGTAGCGCGCGGGTTCCCCACTAGTTGTAAAAAGTGCACAACTTATTAAATCAATTTTCATGTATTTTTTGATGTTTTAATTACTCTCATCCATATAATCTTAACCTGTAACAAAATAAAAAAGTTACAGATATAATATCAAATTTGTATAAAAAGAGTTGTTAAGATATTTATCAATATAATCTTAACGTTTCACCCCGTGTAACACACAGGGTTAAAGCTAGTATATTATACTAGCTTTAATCTCGTGTTTAATCCCCTGTGTTACATGTGGTTAGATCAATAAAAAATAAACAGTTATTAATTAGCGGAAAAAATAAAGGAAATAGTTGAGACACAATAAGCTGAAAAATTTTAATCAGTTATTTGTTTATTAGGTATAACTTGGGCTAACAGAAAAATCAGTTAAAAATCTTTCAAACGGTTACACGATGTGATATCCGGCAATTTCAGGTTAATATCCATACCCGTCCATTACTTGAATTCATATGATTACACGTGCATCAAACTTAATTATAGAGTAATTAAGTACATATTTTATATAGCAAGTCCATTCGTCTCATTTAATTCAAACATAGGTAATATGGAGGATTACCGGGTCACACACGCGTCCTGTCACACGAACGTTGGTGAATATTAGAAATAATATTTAGACATCTATTTGATGTGTATAAATTATATGTAATACTGTGATTTATATTTCATGCTTAGATTAATTTTTCCAGAATTTTTAGAACAACTTTTATTTTAACGCTTTTAAAGCGGATACGCGATATGTGCCAACAACTTTAAATGGGATTTTATAAAAACAATGGTTTTATATTTTGGGTCAAATAATTCAGCTATTACTTATTAGAAAGCCATTAGGAGCCCATTCTCTTACTAAAAGGCCCTAAAATATGCAAAAGCCCAAAGACACTCCACTTAAAACACCTTTAAACCCCCGTTAATCCCTCACTTTTACCCTAACTCATTTGCACAACTCTAGCCCCCCTCTCCCTTGTTCGACCGCCACCCTCTCACCACCTAGCCACCATTTTTCAAACTTGCTCCACCCATTCAAGTGTTCTAGGAGCTAATCCAAGGTGAAACAAAGAGATTCAAGACAACATCACACCCATTCTGCATCATACATGGATTTGGTAAGCATCTATCCATAATTTTTTCATTTATTTCGGCCATGTGGTGGTACACCCCTATCCAAATGATTTTCATTGTTACAAGTGTTATAATCTATGTTTTAATCAAAGGTTGTCATAATAAAAGGTTGTTGACACATATTGGTGCATTTGGTGGTTTGAAATACTTGTTTATGTTGTATATTGCTCGTTGCTATTTATAAAAACTTTATTTTTTATGAGTTTGTAGAAATGAGCATATGTTATGTTTGAAATCTTGAATAATACTTGTGTTGGTAGATTGAGTAGGAAGTATGAAATTTTTTAGTTGAAATGTTGGTTTACACTATGTTATGGTCGTTTTTCTATAAATGGAAACTTTAATTTATGAAATTTTGAGTTATGGTGTTTTAATGGATAAAAGCATGCTAAGATGGTTCTATAACATCTATTAAAGTATTATAAAAGGTTATTAAAAGTTACACATGTGTAGGAGGTCGTTTGAACCACTTTCCTAAAAAAAAACTTTAATTGAACATATTTTGTATGTGTATTCTATAAAGGGCTAAGGTAGGTTAAATAGCTTTATTACCATGTGTATAGATGACTTATGCAAGAATATGTGGTTTAGAGTTTTGTTATGTCATGTTTTGGAAGACCTTACTAATAAATGAAACTTTTTTGGTTTGGAAACTTCACCTTTGCTTGATATAGAAAGTGTATGTATATAATCATGTTTATAGCATTTTACTAGTATGATTTCATACATTAGTCAACATTGGTTAAACTTAGTCAAACTTGGTCAACATTGGTCAAACTTAGTCAAACTTCGTCAACTTTGGTCAAACCTTTTCAAAACGTTAATGTAACCTTTCAACATTGAGTCGTTTGGATGAATGTGGTTATATAAACCACGTTTACCTTTCATAGACCTTATAGCCTTTAATGTTTCTAGGGCTCGGATAGGTCGTTTGTCCAGACTTTGCTAGATTTCTCGTGTTGCTTTCATATCACACCACCTCTTTCCCAGGTGAGTTTTCATGGCCCCGTTTTACTTACTTTTCTAATTGAGGGAGATACATGCTAAATCATTTTCTTACGTTAGTCGTATGACGTTACTTTTATTTCGCTGTAATATATATAAGTGGGTGCATTTTTCACACATAAAGTACTCTCATATTCGAATCGTTAATTATTTCACAAAGAGAGGTGATTCATGAATAGTGCTATTGGGTTTAACAACCCCTACCCGGGTTAGTCGCGCTAACATAGACCGGGAGTCAAACGGGTGCATAATTGACTTGATCCATTGCGTGTTAGGCACGTAACAGGCAAAATGCTGGTTTATGCATTCCTTCGTTGAGCTTTGGTTTCGGTGTTGCTCATATAATTAATGTTTATTGTCTGATCAACACTCGAATCACTAGAATACATTCGTATTGTTACACTGTTTTCATTTCTGTTACTGTTACTTAAACATGTGAACTCACCAACCCTGTGTTGACACTTTTAAACATGTTTATCTCAGGTCGATAAGCATTCACACATGGACTAGGATTGCATGTCTAGAGTCTCATTTCATGTTTTCATTAGAAGCTTAGGTTTATGGGAACCTAAATTTTTATGTCACACCCCCAAATTTATTTACTTAATAAATAAATACATGTTGCAACGATTGGTTCATTACACAATAGCGCTGTAATAGTGATTTCTAAGTCTTGATTACATATATAATTAGTAAGACTAAATAAATACAATCATCTAAGTTCCTCTAGATCAATGGTCGACTTGAGACTTGATAATCTATGCCCGTCCGGCTACTAGGAACTGTTCCAACATAGCTACCATATTCCAACCGCGCCATTGCTAAGGGTTACCTGAGAAACATACTTGAAAGTGTCAACATAAAGGTTGGTGAGTTCACAGAGTTAGTTAGTTATTTTAGTGCAAGTAGTTTTCCCCGAAAACATGTACATGACTTTACCGTCATAAGATAAGTAGTTTTCTCGAAAACGTGTACATGACTTTACCGTCATAAAATAAATAGTTTTCCCCCAAAAACATGTACGCAAATTTACCGTCATAAAAAAAAGTAGTTTTCACCGAAAACATATACATGACTTAACCTTCATCAAAATAAGCAGTTTTCCCCGAAAATATATACATGACATTGCCGTCATAAATAAGTAGTTTTACCCAAAAACATGTCAATGACTTTACCGTCATAAAATAAGTAGTTTTCACCAAAAAAATATACATGACTTAACCGTCATCAAAATAAGTAGTTTTCCTCGAAAACATATACATGACATTACAGTCATAAATAAGTAGTTTTACCCGAAAACATGCCCATGACTTTACTGTCATAAAATAAGTATAAATTTTTCTAAACCCATATGATAAACAAAACAAGTGTTCGTGTTCCATTCGTAAGCTAGCTAGTCTTACAAATACCTATTTTCATACATGAAACCGTAACCAAACTATGACAAATGAATGCCCCTCCCTCGCTATACCACGAGAATAAGACAATATACGGCCATTGACCCTTCAAGTCCCGGTTAGCGCGACTAACCATGATCGGGGGCGTCATCCCCAATAGTATTATTCATAGAACCCCAGGCTAAGACCATAGCTAATGGTTACAAAATGTTAATGTTGTTCCGGGGACTATTAGCGATCTATTGTTCCCCATGTAAGAACATAATGTTATTGTTTTGTTTTCGTGTTATCATATAAAACTGTTTGCACTATTTTCTCAAATGTATGAAACAATAAAGTTTCCAAATGTATTGAACAATAATGTAATACATAATATGTAAGTATGTTTCTCTCCCGCAGTTTACGTAACATTAAAAAGCAAAAAAAAGCCGTGAACTCACCTCGTGTCTGATGAAATCCTATCAAATAACATTGTGCTAATAGTTCATGTCTATCCGTACCCTAATCACACAAGAGTACTAATGCATTAAAACTACCCGTCTTAAATGCAAGTTGTTCACCCGACTTAACGAATCCCGTTAAATACGTCTTTGTTTAGTAAAACAGTGTTTTCATGTGATGACTCATTGGTGACTATTATTCCAGTCTAGACGCTTACATATTTTCTGAGAAAATATTATATTTCCATATTGGTGACTTATTAAGTGTGTCAAAAATAAATATTATTTTTGCATCTATTTATAATATATCCATATTATAGTCCACATATAAACATATAATTATTTCTCAAAAATAATTATATAAAATTCTAAATATCGTTCAAGTATATTCATGCATGTTTATTACCCTACGTACGAATAAACCACGTTAACGCGTCCACATGCAAATACATATGTTCCAAACGACATTTATAAACTCGTTTACGGTTATCATGTATTTATTTATACCAATATATGCATACGAGTATGACCATATTTCAACACATGCTCAAATATGTGTTCCTATGCATCATGAATGTCCTAGTCGTCAACCCGAACATCTTAGATTTCATGCATAGGTTTCTTAATCCTTTTTATTATTTGACATCTAGAACTTTTTATCCAAGTCTAAATGTTACAATCATGTCTACAACATATATATTTATTAAATGTTCTAAACATTTCATGATACAAGTTTTTTTCATAATTTATTTTCAAGGTAACAATTATATTTATGTACCCATGGCATATGCATATTTTTGGATTTCCATACACATATATAATAATTCTAAGTTACCAAATACATACACATATTCATATATTTCGGTTCTTTAAACATGTACACATACACTTTATTAATTTCAAGTTAACAATTGTATGCACACATACATATAGTTAGATCGGTCTAAGGTAGTGTAAATCCGGTAGGTAATCCCGTAATATAAAACCCGGTGTAGAACTTTTAAGATCGAAAATCTTATATATATTTTGTGTATATTGACTAGTTTTAATAGTTTACTAGTTAACCTTGACATAGTTATTACCTTAACTACTTCATGTACGTTCACACATACATAATATATCAAGAACCATGTGTAATCAAGCTTTTGTATTAATCTTTATCGATTAATGTCACCAATATATATTTTATGTAAAATAAATATACTTCTAGACTTTGTATATTATTTGATAATCACCAATGACTGTACACTGCGAGTAATAGGTGTTTATGACCTAGTAATTCTCATAATTACTAAAATGTAACTTGTGTTTCTATGCTAGACTTATGACAACACTTGATCAAAATAATGATCCAGGAACTATGACATATGGACATGCTAATATAAATATAACTTTTGACCTGAAATGTTGGGTGTCACAGTTCTGTATTTTGATACCATTAGTGTTGCTTGCGCACTTTGCATTCCGCATTTTCAAACTCTATATTACTCAATTACTTTTGTATGATGTTCAAAAGGGATGTCTTTTCGAAAACCATTTAGACGTCTTCGAAATGACCAGGACCGATGATCCTTGATAGTCACGACCCGCGGGTAACCCGCTATGGAATTTCAGGGTGTGACATATTGGTATGAGAGCCCTGGTTATAGAGAACTAAGTTGTGTTTAATGTGCTTAGTTCACATCACATCATTCACATTGCATATACAGATACATCATTCACATTGCATATACATTCACATGATCCATATTACCTAATACTTAGACAGTGTTACTATCACGACTATGTCTTCCGCATCTCACCCAATTATCATCTTCGACTCCAAGGAGAAGTACGAGTACACACCGTCGGCATCGTCATCAGCTGAATCGTCATTTCCCACACCGTCCACACCACTACTCCCGCACACATCTGGTGACGATAGTATCCTAATGACTGATGAAGACGAGAACCCAAGCAAGTATTCAGGAGAACACCTGGCCGAAAACGACAAGGATGATGAGGAGGAGCCGAAGAGGTTCCTGAGACTGTATTCGACACGGAGCTTGAGGCTCTTGTGGAGACAAGTGCTGGGTAGGAGACCCCAAGGTGGTACCTCACCCCATCCCCGTACCTTCTGCACTCAAGTGAAGCACTACTTTGTCAAACCCCGAGAAAGAGGGTCACACTGCCTTGTCATGCTCCAACATCACCCACACTAACACATCACCTAGACCACAAGGAGTTCGAGGTGGAGATTCACGTAGAGAAACATGGTCCATCTGAGGAGGACTGGAAGGACTCAGAGAGACCATGGACTGTTACTTCGGGTTGCGAACTGAACACTACACATATGTCCCAACTCAAGGAAGTTCGTAACTGAAATTCCTACTTTCAAATCTATTCAGTATGAATCAATTAGTCAAGCAGAGCATATGATTTCTTTTAGTTTGATAATCTTTTAATTTTGTTTTTAATCTAATAAAGGACTAACGAGCATATGATTTCTTTTAGTTTGATAATCTTTTGATTTTGTTTTTAATCTAATAAAGGACTAACGTGATTTATTTTATTTCGATTTGTTGTTTTTATTGATGATTATTATTTTAATTAAATAATTTGTACAAATTTTAATTTTATATTATTTAATTAAGTTACTATATATTTTACTAACTTAGAACCCGTATACTACATACAGGATGAAAACCATTAATACATAAAATTATTAAATCTTCAAGTATATATCTCATAAGTGTACTTAACAAAAAACTTGATCAACGGAAAGGTCAAATTTTCTCTTACCAAAAGGCTATTTATTGATGTGTGATATCAAGAAAGATGTTTTTGTAACCGTTGAAAATGAAAAAAAAAATTGTAACGGTTTCAAAATATGAGATCTCAAAGGTTGCAAATACCAATTGATATGTCGATTGGTAAAATGAATAACTGATCAAGTCTAACGAATGAAAAACAATTATATATGCATATAAGTTTATAATTTAGGGGCTCATTTTTATTAATCGCACAGGGCATCCGAAATCTCAGGGACAACCCTGTCCATCCAATAGCCCAATTTCAATTTTATTTTTCTAGCCCAAAAACAAATCTCACAACCCCAAAGACATTAAAAGTCGTCGTACTGAGTTGTAATTCTTCTTCTTTCGTCGTTTATGTGTAAAAACTGGTTGTTTTTATGGATTTATGGTCTTTATTTGGTGAAAAAAAATTGGTTTTTTATGTATAATATTTTCGCCCACCCCCCACTTTATGTGTTCAAGTTCCGCCACTAGTGGTGGGAGAATGTGAGGGCCCAAGTTATATACTCAGAAATGCACATAAATGTGTGGGTTCATGATAAATCCAACATATCGTTCGATAATGGTTCAATGATGAGTTAAAGATCTATACAATGCACTTCTCATATCTAACTGGACTAGACGAGATTTGCATAGTACCCTGATAAGTCTATAGTTTGATGAAAGATCGTATGAGGCCTAAAAGAATGGCCCATGACATAAGTCCACTTTCTTTCTTCGCGACATGTGATCATGGAAGACAACGAGGAGTGCAAATTATCTAGATCATACGATGAGTCTTCCATTTTCAAATTTGTGGTTTTTAAATTTAATTTTGGACCCATATGTTCTCTCCCTAGAGTTCCAATAAAAGGGTAAACGTACGATTAATGAGAAAGAAAAATATGAACTTCAATGAACTATACTATAGGTTAACAATGATTTAACACAATGTGCTAGCACTAGTCAATAAAGACGTTTCATCTTCTAGAATAGGTCTACACGCCACAAAAGTAAAATATGGATTTTTTTTTAAAAGAGTGTAGTTGAAACAAATATTTATCAAATATGTGTAGTTGAAAACTTATTTATCAAAATGAGTGTTTTTCTTTATTTTTAACTAATCTAATAACTATTTATTATATAAAATCATTCGCTTTCTTAAATCTTTTTTTTAACACCGTTAGCTTGTCATAAATGTTTTTTTTAACACTTTTCACTTTTTATAAACTGATTACTAACTAATAAAATCAACTTTAAGTGTTTATAAAATGCCATTGGAATGAAAACTTAGCAGTTCGAAAAAAGAAAAAAATATCTGATTATAAAATAGAGTAACAGTATGCAACATTTGCATCATCAAGTATTTTAATGATTATGTATGATTATTAGCTAAATTTTAAATATTCACACAAAGAGAACAACTAAATTATTAAGATACACCTTCAGAAAAAAAAGCGAATGATTTAAAAAAAAGAAGTTTAGGCAAAACGAACGGTTTTAAAAAGACGTTTAGAAAATAAAAAGAACGGTTATGAAAATGATGTTTAAAAAATCCGAATGGTTTTGAAAAGAATATTTAAAAAACCGAACGGGTTTGAAAAAAATGTTTAAAAAAATGAACGGTGATAAAAAAACATTGAACAAAACGAATGATTTTATAAAAGTTGTTTAAAAAAAGATGGTAGATTTATTAAGAGTAAAAAAATAAAGAAAAACACTCATTTTGATAAATAAGTTTATAACTACACATATTTAGTAAATATTTTCTCCACCTACACCCTTTTAGAAAAAAAAAACTTGTAAAATATGTGCTCTTTCGTGCCATATATTCTTTGCAGAAATAATCTCGGTAGAGAGGTTTGTTCTCATTAACCATCTAGTGAGTAACTAGATAAAACAATGTTATAACATTAATATTAGAAAGATGTAAACTACGCCGTGGACCATAAAATATAGTTGATCGATTGTAGTCTATTTAATTTTCTTTCTTATAAAAGTTAATTAATTTTTTCCAAAAATTAAAGATAGAAAGCAATTATGCCTGGGAGTAAACTGAAATATTACATGCACAAAACTCAGAATATAGAACATGTTAAAATTCAAGATAACAAAGTCTGAATAATTTTTTGCAACTTCCGTAAATTGTACAATTATCCTAAAAAACTAAAATGATAAAGAAAGGGAAGGTTGAGAAAGAGAAAAGGTAATACTCGATCTGAAACTAAGTGACCAATTACATACCTTCACTATTCACATGTTTATGAATGCTTCATGTGGTATACTCGTATGATTATGGTGTGATGTGATAATAAAGTGCACGTCATGTGGCGCCACGTCACTACCCTCATTATCACACCACCCATCACTTAGCAAAGAGTATACCCGTGTGATTGTGATAATTAAATATTTATTTTTTAATTTTCATTTAAATTAAATAAAACATAATAAATAATATATATTGAATATAACACATTTTTTATAAAATCATACATTACATTGTTAATAATAGTAACTATAATACAAATAATATTCATGAGGTGCATTTGATATATCTCATAAAGTGTGAGGGGTAAAATGTAAATTAAACAAAATATCTATGGATTTCAAAATCAATTAAACTCAATTTAATTTTCAAACTTTGAGTTCATTTTCTCAAATTGCAACTCTCTCCGTCTCTCCTCTTCATTTTCTTCAACTCTTTGCATTCATCACAAGCTTACAACAATGGCTACTCTGCTCATTTTCTCCATGGTTTCTCACTCTAGTATACGTTGAAGGAATCACCACATAATCACCCCGTGATTTTTCGCACGCCAAGGAATAATGCGGCAAGGGGGCGGTGTTCCGTCTTCATCACGTCGTGATTCTGCCTCCACATAGGTTCACCACATGAAAATTGATGGTATACCGGATGCTCTTAGAACTTAAATATAAACCAGCTGGTGGTTTTCGTTCTTTCTTAAGCAGTGGCGGACCCAAGAATTTTTTTCATCGGGGTCGGATAATTTTTAGGGTCGATTGTCAATAACTAAATATTAGTTTTTTTTCGGCCCGAGTCGAATCGGGTCGGGTCACACAATAAAACGATAAAAACAAACAAAATTATAGATGAACAATAATAATACGATGTTTATCATTAGAAATGCATATTCAAAAAACAATATATCCCTATAATTGTTCTATACGTGTTTTCATTTTTTGAAACCATTACATTACCTATAAAAACTTTTCTAAGCAACTCTTTTTCAATATGATAAACACAACTATCACTCAAATTCTCATCACCAATCCGATTACGCAAATCCGACTTCACGTACTTCATTGCAGAAAAGCATCTCTCAACACTTGTTGTTGCGACGGGTAAAACGAGAGCCAACTTCAATAAACGGTACACCAACGTAAAGTTCTGGTGTTTCTTTGTTTCAACCATCAATCTTACAAGACTAGATAAACCATTAAAGTTCGCAAATCCTATATCCGCTTTCAAATTATCCATGTAGTTTGGGAGTTCAATCTTAAGGTTTTCCTTATTATGTTCATTAAAATCATATAGATATTGGATTTATTTATGAGTTTATGTGTAATGTGATTTGGGCATATTTTGTTTAAAAGTTATTGCGTTAAACTATTAAAGGTTTGATTTAAAAGATTAATAATTAATGGGTCAATTGTTATAGAGTTAAAGGTCTGGTTTGATTGGGTTTTATTTATAAAATCGATAATCCGAAAAAAAAATATTTTTCTTTAGGGTCCATGTCAAAATTTTATGGGGGTCGGCCTCAAAATTTTATGGGGGTCGCTTGGAAATATATCATATATATAACAAAAGAAAATAAAAATTTATCGGTGTCGGCCGACCCGCCGACACCCTAATAGGTCCGCCAATGTTCTTAACCAATTACATACCTTCTAAAAGCCCCTCTATTATATATAATATATACTTTTAACCATATTAATTTTTTTACTAAATTTTATTTTCTCCAATAACTTTTGTTCTTTAACTTTTTTTAAACTGTTAAATATAAATTTTTAGGTATCCTCTGTTTATATGGACTGACGGTAACGTGTTGGTACCTAGAATAATAAGATCGACTGATATACATCGTTACCATTATATAATTGTCTTTGTTACTAATATTTTTAACGAGTTTGCCATTTCAATGTGTGGGTTTAATAATAACTCTCCAACTTTCTCTATTTTCATATACTATCCTTTGACTTTCAAAATTTGTAAACATATCTCTCACGTTTCTAAAGTTTTAATTTTACCGGCCCCTACACAAAATTCTCAATTCTACTTCTCAAATTTCTAAACTCTCAAGTTTATCTCTCAAATTTCGTTTCTTTCATTACTAAAAAAATGAAAATTTTGCGACAGCAGTTTCGTTGGAAATTTGTCGGAATTGGCCGTTAGCGACAAGTATCCGATAAAAAAGTTTTGTTGGAAAAAACCTCGTACAAAATGTATTTTCCGATAAAGTCCCGACTAAATTTCCGACGAATTAGCGACAAAAGCCTTTTGTCAGTAATATTCGACAATATTCCGACGATTATATAAATAAGTTAACTAATTAATAAATTTGTCGGAAAATTGTAAGAAATCCCGTGGTTACTTTTTTGTTTTTGTTTTATCGGAAAGTTATCGCAAACTTGTGGGAAATTTCTTTTTTTGGTAACTTGTCGAAAACTTTTGTAGAAAATATACATATTTTCTAGTAATGTTTTCTCTTTTACTTTTTTTTATTCGTTTGTAAAAATTAGTTTTTTCAATTTTTATTTTGTGTTTTCTAAGACGAATTTGTCGTTTGAATGTTGACGTCTATTTGCGCCGTAATTTATCTATATTTCGATCTCCGGAACCGAGTCGTGAAAAATTCATTAGTTTTCTTTACGTACTTAGTCACATTATTGTCGTCATCGCAACACACGTAACGATGTTTGCAAACCCGCCACCTCACGTGGTCTTTATTTATTTATGTACTTAAACACGTTAATGTCATTGTACGGCACCGCCGCAACGAGCATGTCTCATTTTCTAGTTTTTATTTTTACGCAAGAAAAAATATGAGAAATTAGAAAAGATAAACACGAGATTACTGAACTAATACAATGAAATAATTAGCATCTACAAATAGAAATTTGTGAATCATAACTAAAGGTGTACATTGTTGACAAAATTTCCACAACGGCAAGATTTCTCATCTTATAAATATGCATGTTTCTGGATGCCATTAAATTAAAACACAACGAAGAAATGGATATCTTTGCATACTTTCTTCCTGCTGTTTTAATTCTTTCATTTTTTTACATCATGATATCAAAGAAGTCATCCATGGGTGGTTCTGGCTATAACCTTCCCCCCGGCCCTCCGCGGCTTCCGATAATCGGCAACGTGCACCAACTTGCCGGAAAAATCTTCCATGAAGCCGTATGGAACATGTGCAAACAATATGGCCCCATTATGCTTCTCCATTTGGATTCCCAACCAGCAGTTGTAATCTCCTCTTCTGAATTGGCTACAGAAGCCTTTAAGACTCATGATCACATACTTGCGAACCGGCCTTACTCCAACAATTTGAAACGACTAACGTTCGACTACAACGACATAGCCTTCTCCCCCGTATGGTGATCATTCGAAGAAAATGCGCAAGGTTTTAGTAACCGAGTTTCTAAATGAAAAGATGAGTAGATCGTTTAAGAAGGTGCTCAATATAAAGTTGAAGAGCGTGCTTGATTCTCTGCCTTATGGTAAGGTGGAATACCTAAACGATCTTTTCGCAAGCTTTATTGTGGACTTTGCGTGTAAGATTGTAGCGGGCAAGGGCTACGGAGAAGTGAAGATTGGGGGAACAAAACTTAAAGACATGCTTGATGAAATGTTGATCTTGTTTAGTGGTTCATATTCGGAGATGTTTCCGAAGTATGGTTGGATTTTGGAGGATTTGAGCGGATGGACGCGTAGGCTGAATAAACATACTGGTAATTACGACGGCTTGCTTGAAATGGTGCTAGATGAACACATAGATCATACAAATGAGGATGAAAAAGATTTGATTGATGCATGTAGATCTATGTTGACAACGGAAGAAATGAAAGGCAAATTTTCTTTACAGGAATTGGGATGGTCGTGAAAACTGCTAACAATTATCTAGATAGTGAAGTAGACAGCTATGATATGGAGTAAAGTGTTGGTAAGTATCATTGAATTATATTAATTGAAATTTTTATATTTTTAGGGACATAGGGATTGAATTTGGTTTGTACGTGAATTTTGAAAGTATTTTGATTTCTAGGTAATCTGTTGGTTGGATTCAACCGTTCCGCTAGTTCAAACAAATTTGCAAGTCACATGTTACTAGAAAACGTTTATATTTATTACAAAAATTTCCGACAAATTATCAACAAAATAGATTTACCACAAGTTAGCGACAACTTTCTGACAAAAAAAAGTAACCATAACATTTCCTACAATTTTCTAACAAATTAAATAAATAACTTAACTTATTTATTTAATATAATCGTCAGAAATTACCGACGCAAAGCTTTTGTCCATTCGTCAGAAAATTAGTTGGGACTTTGTCGGAAAAAAATTTCATTCGGGTTTTTTTCCAACAAACACTTTTTGTCGAAAACTTGTCGCTAACGGTCAATTCTAACAAATTTCCCACGAAATATGTTGTCGCAGTTTTTTCAATTTTTTTATAGTGTGTACATGAATTTCTTGAATCCGTTTATCTAACGAGCGGATTAGTTGAATCCGCTTCTCCAACCAACAGATTACTAGAAACCAAAATGCCTTCAAAATTCTCCTACAATCCAAAATTAATTCCCCCCCCCCCCCCCCTTAAATCCAAAAAACATCTACATTAATTAGTAGGTATTGTTGTAAGTTGTTTATGAAACCCATTAGCTAACTCTTGTAAATTAATAAACATGCATTTCAGAATGTGTTCAATGGAGCAGTAGACACACGTTATCTGACACTGGTTTGGGCAATGGCTGAGATTGTTAAAAATCCTAGAATCATGCACAAGCTGCAAGCCGAAATCCGAAGCAACTCCGGACAAAAACTTCGACTAGATGAATCAGATACCGCAAAGATGCCATATCTGAAATACGCGGTAAAGGAGACGTTAAGGTTCCATGGCCCTTCACCATTTTTGATCCCACGCAATTGCGTAACCCATATTCAAATCGGTGGGTACAACATCCTCCCTGGGACAAAAGTGTTGATCAACTCATGGGGGCTTGCAAAGGATCCAAAAGTCTGGACCGAGAATGTGAACGAGTTCTACCCTGACCGATTTGAAAAGCGTGTGGTGGATCAGTTTGACATGACCCCGTTTGGAGGGGGGCGAAGATCCTGCCCAGGGTATAACTTTGCCACTTCAACTATAGAAGTCGTGTTAGCAAACCTTCTTTACACCCTTGATTGGAAACTTCCACCTGGAATGACGAACGAAGATTTGGATACGGAAGAAGAAGGCTCTTTGCTTGTTCGTAAGAAAACTCCTCTCCTCCTTGTGCCCGTCAAGCACAATTCGCAAGCCTAGTAATTTTATATTAATTATAAATTCATGTTCGTGTTTTATGGTGTATTTTATCGTTTGGTGTCTATATATGTTTTAAATAAAGATATATATCCACTTTACTTATATGCTCTAAAGATTTATCCTTTCCCTCTCAGGTAAATGTGACTCCATGTACGGTCTAAGTTGGAGCATAGGGTTGGTGAGATGGATAACACCTTTTACCATGACAAGACCACAAGATGAAATTTTCTTTTTGATGGTGTATAAAGTCACAACTCCAAAACGTTTGAAAGGTCAACAGTAAAAGTAGCCTTAGGAACACTATTAAAAATAGCCTTAGGAACACTAGACGGATCCCTCAAAAATAAAATAAAAAACTATTAATAATACTATTGGTAATCGGTCGACACATGACATAAACCAATGAAATAGGACTTTTACCGCCAAACAATTACGGATGAAAATATTCGTCAGTAGACGGACTAGCAACGCGAATAAGATTTCTGATGAGATTTTGGTCAACGCTATTGGTCGTTGTCGGTGGGTACAAATTCGATGAATAATCCCTCGATAGTTCGTAGCTAATTATAAAGATAAGATTTCGAGTATACAATGTCACAACCTAAAAAGTGAAAACTGCGATGCGACTAAAAGTTGGATTTACATAAGAACATAACCTTTTTCATACAACACACAGGGGAAGAGTAAAGTTTCTTAAAACCAAAAGTACAAACAAGTTTCACTAAGAATAAGGTATCATAGTTCTTGCCAAATCTTTCTTCACTGCGGCCAGCCAGTCCAGATGCCTCGTACACAGCTTCCTAGCCTTTGCTACAAGATGCCAACTTTTTTCCCGATACACATGTTAAAACTGGTCAGCTAATGTAAGGCCCTGACCCCGCATCCTATAGTTGTTTTTCATAAAGGGTTATTTCTTTTAAAAATACTCACTTTAAAGATAACAAACTACAACGGAAGTATTTCTAAAAACATTAATTATTATCTTCATTAAATTACCTAACGAATGCCTGTACCCCAATCTGAGTAGCACCGCTCCCAAACCAAAATACGTCGACCCCAAAGCTTAACTGCAACACAATATAACGTACACACAAAGTCAGCCACGCTGAATAAGTTCTAATGGTTTAATTTTAATTAAAAGCCGTTTCATTTCAATTAATATTTATTCCCACTCAGGACCCTCCAGTCTTTATTAAATAGATTTATAAATTATCATTATATAGATAACCCTCGTTATCATATAGATTTGTATATACTTAAATAAGTTCTAATTAAAAGTTAAAAACAACATCTAATCATATATAAATATCAGGTAATAACACACATATAAAAAAACCGAATGATGATAATTTTATCCATCAATCTAAACTATATAATAAATAAAGATTTTTTAGTGTCACATGTTGCCTCCATATTCATTCTCACCATTTTTTCCCGTCCCTCTCTCTTATTTAATGCACTTCTATCTTTTAATAATAATATATATTTAAAAAAATACCAATTCTATTAATAAAACACATTTACTTTAAATTATATCTTATTATAAAAAACTTTAAAATTTAATTATGTAACTTTTATTTCAATCAAATAGTAATGAAAGTCAAATTACATTAAATAGTAATTAACGTATTTTCGAAACCTAATTATATATTAATTTTTACATATTTTGAGTTTGTTTCTATCCTTAGTAAATGTACTATATTTTTACACCTATAAAAAATATATTTATAAAGATTTAAAAAATTTATATATTGATATTTTTCAGTTTTTACCCGTGTGTAGACACGAGATCTAAACTAGTAACTAATATGAGTTGGTTAGCGACGATTTACAAGCGATTTTTTACTCTTTTTTTGAACGGTAGCTTTCATTAAAAGAAAAAACCCGACCCAAAACCGGGCCGAGCAAAACACCAACTACATAATTACAAATTTACACTAATCCTACCAAGAGGTATTTTAAAATTTTGATCTCCTTCAGAACCATAAAAACCCGACCGATTTGACTTCACTTATGATATTTTCCACTCTCATCGGCTTCCTGTTGAACACACATTCATTCCTAGCTTTCCACAAGCACCAACATCCAACCAAAATTATACCATGAAAAGCCTCCTTTTCTTTTTCCGAGATACCCATCGACCCATGAAGCTCGAGGAGGTCTTTAAAAGAGAAAGCGAAAATGCTTGGAATCTTGCACCACGTACTTATATGCTGCCAAAGGAGCGTTGCCACCATACAAGAAGTGAACAAATGATCCATCGAATCCTCCCCGTCGGTACAGAAGGGGCAAGAGGCATCCCCTACATGGATGTTCCTTTTCCTAAGCGCTACCTTCGTCGGAATTTTGTCCATCTCTGCGCGCCACGCCAGGATGTTACATTTGAGAGGGACCCATTTGCACCACCTCATCAAGAACCTCCCACTTACATCATCCTCAAGTTGAAGCGACTTTCTAACCGAAGCAACCGAAAATCCCTCGGACGGTTCCGCAAACCAGAACCATCTGTCCGTGGAGTCCCAAGTGCGGAACCCTTCCAGCATCCCGTGAAAACTGTTGGAGTTCGATCAGCTCCACTGGAGATTCCGGCTGCCGCTTCCACGCCCACCGCATGCGTTGAGTCGAGTCTGGATCCCCAACCCTATCGCCAACCATGCACCTTTTATTGGATTCGAATCGAAAGAGGCCCGAGAATTTATTCTTCAGCGGCTCTTCCGCAATCCAAGTGTCCAACCAGAAAGACACCGACTCCCCATTACCGACGATCCCTTTAAAACAGTTACGGACCGGGATCCCTCCAACCACCGCTTTAGATATCACTTTAGCAATGTTACACCACACGCCACCCATCGCTTTTCTAGATGGAATAGCCTCCTAACACACTCTGCTCGCGTGGAGAGAGCGGATGATTTTAGTCCATAAGTTGTTGCGTTAGGACTTAAACCTTCAGCCCCACTTTATCAGCAGAGGCTCATTAATCTCCTTGAGCTTGCATAAACCCAAACCCCCTTTGTCTTTTAGAGTCGCCACCCTATCCCAAGCGACCCAATGAACTTTCTTAACCTGATTTGTCTCCCCTCCTCCCCAAAGGAATATCCTAATAAGCGATTCAAGATCATTGATAACTTTTTTCGGCGCCTTGTACAAAGAAAAATAATAGTTAGGGAGACATTCCATGACAACTTTGATGATCGTAACCCTTCCCCCAATAGATAGGAGAGAGGCTTTCCAAGTCGCGAGTCTGCTTTCGAAAATATCATAGACCGGTTTCCAATTATTGATGCAGTTCATGTTGGCTCCCACCGTCAATCCAAGATAATTAAAAGGATAGGTATCCGGCTTACACCCCACCATTCTAGCCAATTCTTTCGTTTTCGCCGACTCCGTCCCAATCCCGATAAGGTTCTATTTCACAATGTTGATTTTGAGCCCCGAGCAAACGTGAAAGCACCGCAGAATTCTGACCACGTTTAACACTTCCTCCTTATTCTAGTCCCCCAAGATAATAGCGTCATCTGCATAAAGAAGGTGAGACACCACCGGACCCTAATTCGGGAGGCAAATACCTTTAATAACCCCTGCCATACAAGCCTTTTCTATCATGCAAGACAAAGCTTCCATCACTACCAAAAAAAGGAAAGGGGACAGCGGATCTCCTTGCCTCATTCCGCCAATCTTAACCCACGTGATTCTTTCGAACGCAATTTCTTGACCGTGCCAATCCGCCAACGTTGAGAACCATGAATTCCATGCGTCTGGGTTGTTCAGCAGCTCCGAACACAGCTCTTTGTTTTCAAATTTGATTAGAATAGAGAGCCCCCCAATGTAACTCAGGGACTCAAACAAATAACCGGCTTCCTTTAGATAAATATTAATCTTTGTTAAGGCGATAAAATCCCGGTATCTCCCTATCAAGGCCCTACCATAAAAATTCTGTAAAGCCTTTGTCTCCGACAGGATTTCTACCGTGGTACCATATGTGACTGGCATGGCATCCACGTTACTTGCTTTCGTGTTTCCCACAACTTCACTGAAAGACCTTCCCCCCATATGTTACCAATCACCTGGCTCTTAAGCCGAAAATTTTGCCCACTCACCGGAGGGGCATCACCTGATACCTTCTCTTTCGTCCCCGCAAAAACCCCCTTGAGACCGACGTTCTCCGCCGCGAACCTGGCCACATTTATTTTGAGCTTCGACGACCACATCTTGGTGCCGTTAAGCACTATTTCCATTTCCTTCACGTCTTTCACATCCGCAAAGCTTATAAAACCAAACCTAAGGCCCTCTTTGTCTCTTTTCCTGGCGATGTACATCCCCGTCACTTTCCCGAAAACTCCCAAAAACTCTGAAACTTCCCACAGTGTGCATCCGTTTGGAAGGTTGGTGATGTAAAACTTGGTAATGTTCCGGTTATCCCCGTAGCTGTGGTTGTTTTTACCTTTGTTCCGGTGTCTGAGTGGAGGGACCTCCCAACTCCCCTCCTCCGTTCTCTCTCCCATAAGCGGTTTTTTACTTAGAGGGTGTTTGGGATTGCGTTGGAAAACTGTTTACTGACTTATTGGTTCTTACAGGGTGTTTGGGATTGCGTTGCAAAACTGCTTATTGACTTATTGGTTTTTTCAAAAGCCAATAAGCTAAAAAAATGTTTGGCAAACATAAAATCACTTTTTGTTTTAACTTTTTGATAAAGTTAAAAAGTTGTTTTTTTAAGAAGCCACAAATTCCTGATTTTTCAAACGACTTTTGACTTTTGTAATAAAATATTACCAATCTACCTCTAACAATTTCTAACAATACATACATATCATCGATCATTAACCCTAGAGAGAACACATACACGTCTGTCACCAACGTTCGTCAATCATTGACTTATTGGTTTTTCCACCACAAAAGCAAATTCAAATACTTTTTAAAACTTATTTTTAAAAAGTCATAAGCTAAGAAGCACTTTTGTAAAATAAGCAATCCCAAACACCCTCTTAACTAGACTACGAATGAGTTTTTACCGGAATGAATTAACTTATAAGTTCAAGTTACCAGATAAACCAAAAGATATTGATAACCTCCTGATGTAGTGATATAATCTTTGCCTCTAGGTTTAAATTATTACAATTGAAAAGGTTATGTTATGCTCTTTTTCTAATCTGATATCCCAAACACCCCTTCATTTTCGATTGACCCATGGGTTGTTATTCCACTGAAATTCTGCTGTTGCAGGGTCTCTCATGGAGATGGAGGTTCCCCTTTTCATATAATAAACCCACCAGTCATACGCTTGCATTCACACCCCCTTCTAACCATCCTTCTTCCATTCCAACTCTTATCAGCTCCATACACTCCCATCCAACTTCAATTTCCCCAATCACATCTTCATCTCTATCAACAGACCAAGAAGACCCCAATTTTGATGACCACCAACATTTGACGCTTCGAGGTATCTGCGAAGGTCGCGTGCCTCGTCATATCTTGCGCAGGTCACATATCCATTCTCATAACTTGTTTTGTTGATTGATTTGTATCTCTAAAATGTTAATTTTCTATGAGTTTGAGCCCTAAAAAAGTTAGGCTGAACTTATGGTGGTGCACCTATTTCCTCTTGTTTCCGGTTATTCTGATTCTAGGTAATGTATAATGAAAATGGAAAAGACCCGTTATATACATTTTATAAACAACAGTCTTCTTAATAGTTTGTCTATGTATGACAAGAAAGTAGAGGCCAATTGGTATGTTATTTTAGGTAAAATTGGTTGCACAATTTGTTCATATATTGTGTGTGTAGTCAAAGAAATAAGAAGCTTCAAATGTGTATATTGATTTCTCTAGTAGAAGGTATAGATACTGATGCGGATACGTATCCTAAACTAAGTCTTACGACCCATTGACATATATATTATTAATCTGAATTCTAAGTAATCCCAGCGACTCTCGATTCTAACATAAGGAAATATGATTGTCCAACATCAAGTTTTTCTTGAGGGAAATGACAATCAACTTTTATCTTTGGTTGTTTCATGGAATACCAGATTTTTTGGAATGTGAACGTGTGCCTCTTTACCATAAGTTCATTGGTTTACATTAAGAAACTCAACCTTACCAAGTAGATTACGTAGCCAAATGAGGTTACAAGTGCTTTGTGCCATAGCTGTATTTGTATTTGCATTTGAACAAGACACAAAACGTTATGCTTCTTACTCTAAGGGATAAGATTACCTCTGGCAAAGACACAATAATAAGTAAGATAGTTAAAGCTTCTCTCTAGTTCTTATATACTTCTCAGAATTCTCAAGGTCCCCATCATCTACTTTTAAATTCACATTCAGTATCATCTACTTTTAAATTCACATTCAGTATCATAGTTGCAACACAAACTTTTGTTCTAATCAAACGTGAATCACTTAGCACATCCAAACAACACTTTCTTTGAGATAAACAGATTCCTTTTCTACTATGAGAGACCTCAATGTCTTATAAGCATTTCAGTGGGCCTACTGGGAAGGTGGAAATCCTTGAAGGAACGGGTATGGGTGACATTGATCTGAAAACATCTTTGGGAACTATATGGAGCTTGCGGAATGTCAGGTTGATTCCAAGACTGGAGACAGTTTATTTCAGTCGGGCAATTAGATGAACAAGGACTAGACTTTAAGTTTGGTGGTAGAAAGTGAAGGGTGATCGATGGGAACTTAGTTATTGCCCGGGGTTTGAAATGAGGGTCGTTATACATGGTACCGGTGCCGTCTGAGGGAGTAACCACCCTGGTAAAGACGATTGACAAAGTCAGGCTCGCTGAATCGGATAGGGTTCAATTTGCAAACGTGAATTCTGGAGCCACGAGGATGTCAGCTGAGTGTATTCGTAGGTCTAAAGTACACCATGTATTTGGTGACAGTGGGTACACGAGGCGTGTTCCTAGTACAGTTATAAAATACCGTTGGGTTTTGAAGACCAAAAATTCGATTAGAAAAGTTTCTCCTGGAAATAGTTTGCTGATTTTGGAGAGTGTTTGTCCACTGGGAGTCTCTGGAGTCGGTATTGCGAGTCAGTGGGAGTCGGTTGAGATTGTGGATGGGTCTGCTATGATTGCTGAGTTGGAGCTCGAGGGAGCTTCAATTGGCCTTTTAGGTGACTGATGAGAAGGGCCGTTGCAACTAGGGGGATGTGATATGATGTCTTAGCTTGGGCTTGGAGAACTTGTTTATAAAGATTACTGGAGTTACTGGTGCTGAGTTTACTTAGATGGTTTTGTATGAGCAAAGCTTTAAAGTGGGAGATTGCTGGGTTGTGAAAACTTTTGGGCCGGGCTGGCCTGTTACGTCTAGAACACATGGAAAGGGGCAACCGCACCTAGTTTGTTTAATTAGCCCTAATCTTATTATTATATATACCCAGTCATGTAATTGTTATTCTTTGTAGCACCTAATATAGAATAACCCTAGTTGCAGCCATGGACGTAGGTTTCACACCGAAACCGTACCACGTTATCTCTTGTGTCTTTTACTGCCTTCTAGTTTTTCGTTTGTGCGTGTGTGTGTGTTCTGCTGGGTACGATACCGACTTTGAAACCTAACAGAGCTTTATTTGTTTATGTTCTTGGGCTTTTTTTTTCTGTATTGGGCTTTTCTTTTTTCTTTTGTTATGGACTGTATTTTTCTTGTGTGGGCTTGTTTAATCGGGTAAAATTAATGTATTATACAATTAATTATATTAATTTTTTTTAATGGCATGGTTTTGAAAGGCTTTTATAAATTTTAATATTAGTTGGATGATTTTAATTGCTAATTATATAAGGTTTTAATTATATTTATGGAGCGGTATAATTTTCTGTACATATTATATATTTTTATTTTTTTTATTATTGTGCTTTTCATTTCTCGTGTGGTCGACACTGCTAAGTAAAATACACCCTGAAGTAGATAACATGAGTGATCGTATGAACTCTTTCATAAGCTATACTATGTCACCATGACATTCAATGTCGCAAACCAGACACGAGGATATTGCTTTAATTCATTCAAGGATTTTCCTACTTTGCACACTTTTCTAAAATTTTCTTTTAAGTAACAAATCTAGTTGCTGCATATAAACCTCTTCTTGTAAATCCCAATTTTAAAATGACATTATTTACATCAAGCTGGTGAAGTGCCCACTCGTATGTAGTAACCAGGTGAAATTAATACACAGACAAAGGAAATGTCGGCAACCAAAGAAATGTGTCAGAATAGTACCTCCTTATGTTAGAGCATAACCTTAAAAGCTCAACATCCGTGCGGATTAACTTTCAATGTGAACACCCATTTGTAACCGATTATTTTTTCAGTAGAAGAATCTACTAACGTCTAAGTACCTTTATGATCAAGGGCATCCATCACATCAATCATTGCAACACGCCATCCAAATTGGGCCAAGGCTTCAACAATTTTAGGAATGTATACAGAGTTTAGGGTTGCAACATAAGAATGAGATGGTGTAGACAGTTTATCATAAGAAACAAAGGAGGCAACAAGATAAGTATACATACATTTACCTTTTCGAAGGGTAATTGGAAGATCAAAAGGGTCACTAGGTAGATCAATTGAAGTAGGATACGAGAATGATGTAGAGTGATGTCGCCTGTGGTATACTTGAAAAGAGGAGATTAGCCGGTATGTGATAGCGAATTGAGGAACCAAAGACTATTGAATTAGTGTAGGAGGATTTGTGGACAAGCTAGAAGAGGGTTTGTCACTTCTTAATTAGGAGAGTGACATATAAAAGAAGGTAAAACTTCTTGGAAGGTGCCATCATGACGATAACATAACGCTAAAGTAAAGAAGGAAAACACAACATTTGGGAGACTTTGGATCTAATTTAGTTATGTAAGGACGAGTATCTCAGACAAAGCAAGTGCTACCAAATATCTTGGGCTCAATAGTGTATAATTGTTTCGTAGGTACACAACCACGATTGGAATATCACCACGAAGAACTACAAACAACATCCAGTTTATGAGAATGCACGCACTTGAAATAGCAATAACCCAAAAGCGTTTATGAATACATATTTGAAATAAAAGTGCTCAAGGAGTCATTTATTCGTTCATCTACTCCATTTTGGGCTGTGTTGTCATCACGTAGAGTTTAAACAAAATACTTTAAATTTTGTTTTTTACTTGCGCATAAAGTAACTGAGTAACACGAGAATAATCATCAACTAAAGTAAGAGTATGTAAGACCAAAATTAGAGGTAACAGTACACAAATCTCAAAAACATCATAATGGACTAATTATACTGGAACCTCAAAAACAGTTTTATGTTTGGAAAATTGACATACCCACAATTTAAGGGCAATAAATGAGAAAACTCTAGACATAATTTCTTTAGATTCTAGGGAGAAGGATGACCTAATCAACAAGGCAACTGAAATGATGATGATGAACCGAAGCACGCTAAGGAGCGAGGGGCTTGAGGTTCACATATATGCACACTATTAGAGTCATGCCGTTTACCAATAATCCTTTCGTCAATAGATCATGGAAAACATAGTAAATTAGAGAAAATATTTAGAAACACTGTAAGTTTGAGAAACATTACTATGCCCACGATACAAGAAATCCACATAATCCATCAATTTCTTCACATATTTACAATGCTTAATTAAAGGAATAACATATGATTTAACAGAGTTCCTAATTTGTAGAGACAAAAGAGCCTCGTTTTGTAGCCATTGATCCCCACTATGATGGTAGGGAAATAGATGACAAGCTTTTCAAATATTTCCAGATAAATAGAAATAGTGTTGCTCAATTCAGAGAAGTTGGGGCCATCTAGTTTGTTATTGCTGAGTCACGTTGCTACTGAAGGCACATCAGTCATACTATTGCTAGAACTCCTTTTGTCACCCTTAGTCATCCTGTTGAAGCAAAAGCCAAATAGTGATCCAAAAAGTAAAATAAAATTCACTAAAAATAACCAAACCAAGGGAAAAAAGACTAAATCAAGGTCTCCAGACACAATGAACCAAGAATTAACAAATCCTGTCTAAATCAGAAGAACAGAAGTGGAAACTTGCAACACATACTCTAACCAAACAAAAATCATAGAACTGACAAGATGTCACACGAGATCAAGTTGGAATAAAAAACTCGACTACAAAATAAGACAGACGGTGAACAACCGGTTCACGCGCCCTCACGTGTCAGCGTGGTGGATGGCTGGCTGGCTGGCAGTACGTGGGTTGTTGGACAAGTTTTGTGCTCGCAGGGTGCCATCGCCCGAATAGTGTGCGCACGTCAGTGTGAAGTGTGAAGGTTGTGAGGCTAGAGGATCACTCTTCATGGGTGCCTTAGTTGAAGTCCATGCCAATCCTCACAAACCAACTTTACGACACTGCTAATCCTCACAAACCCTAACCTCACAACACTAACCCTAACCTTATGGTACTGATACCATGCAATCACAGATAATAACAGGCTAATAATTTGTGTACTGATTGAAAGTATAAACTGATACAAGGTATATATAGACGTGAAGATGTGCCCTATACTAAATTTACCCTATGGCTCATTCATGTATTGGGTTTAATTATATATCTACTGTCTGACAGTTTGTATTAACTTCTTAGTAATGTTTGAAGTATGTTGTTTGAATTGTTTGGCCATGTTGCAGGGTTGAAGAAGTTGGATACTTTACGCCAACAGAGATTCAGAGACAAGCTCTACCTGTCCTATTCTCTGGCCGTGATTGTATTCTTCATGCCCAGGTGAATATATGTTTAAGAACATTTCTTAGTGGTCGGAAAATAAGTGGGTTGGGCCAGCTGGGTAACTACACATCTGGATTTATTTAGTACACGACAGATTAACCCTAAACACTTTTTTCCTAAATCTTCTAGAAATATTTAGCATGTCAAATAAGATGATAAAACTATTTATTTAAATTGGTATTAATCTATTTTTTTGAATAATATGATTTAGGAGGTTTTATACATTCAAAATACACTTTGTGAGACTTTTGACCCATTGGACCCATTTACTTTTACACTAATTTTTTTTTTCGGATACCAGATTTGCTGTTGAAGATTAAAAGCCAAGTAGACCCAATTGGTCACAAGTTTAACATATAGATAGAGAACAATTGCATACTTACACACGTGTCACAAGATAAACATATATTAGTTTTTAAGTAAGATGAAATAATTTAACCATAAAACCGATTAGAGAATCTTTTAAACACCACAAAAATCCTAGAAAAATTATTTATATATTTATTTTCTTGGTTTGTTTTGTGGTTATTCAGACGGGTTCAGGGAAAACCTTGGCATACTTGTTATTGATATATTCAGTAATAAACACACAAAGGTCAGCAGTACAAGCATTGATTGTGGTACCAACTAGGGAGCTGGGCATGCAAGTAAGACTGCTTGATGGTGATTATTCATTAGATCAACTAATATATAAACATTATTCATCATACATCAAGCATTATCCCAAGATTTACATTTTTCAATAATTAAAGGTTGCAAAAGTTGCTCGCATGCTAGCAGCAAAGTCTGATCAACCTGTACTGGAAAATAAACCGTGCACTATTATGGCTCTTTTAGATGGAGGAACTTTAAAAAGACAGAAAAGTTGGTTAAAGGTATAACTTTTTTACTTTCTCCAATAAGTTTTGCATTAAAGTATTATTTAACTCCTTCAAGAAAGAAATTATGGAAAGATATTGTAACAATTGCAGGCTGAGCCCCCTACAATAATTGTTGGAACCCTGGGAAGCTTGTGCCAAATGCTTGAGAAACAGATGATCAAACTAGAATCAATGCGTGTGCTAGTAGTTGATGAGGTGTTTATTCACATTATTTTTTTAGGATGATTCGTATGCCCCCCTCAAAACTTGGTATAATATCATATTTTATGGAACAAAATATCATAATATCAAGTATACCCATTTTTAAATTTATGCCATTTATACACTTCACTTAAAACCTGTTTGGAGTGTAAGGAGAATAGAAGGATATAATGGTCATATTGGGTAAATATGAAATTTGAAGTATTTTGAATGGTTGTATTTGATATTATTTTTTTTGGTTAGGTATATATGATATTATGCAATTTTTCAGGGATATATATGAAATTGCCCCTATTTTTGTCGTGTATTACGTCAGTAATTTGGTTAAAAAGTATATTTGATTTGATATATTTTAGGTTGATTTCATGTTTAATTCTTCAAATCAAGTTAGCTCTCTTCGAAAGTTATTGATATCTTATTCATCAGTCAACAATCGCCAAACAATATTTGCTAGTGCATCAATTCCTCAACACAGGCGGTTTTTATATGACTGTATACAGCAGAAGTGGACCAAGGTTTGGTGGAAGATGTCATTTTATTTTTAATTAATTTCTAATAAAATTTGGTCACTGGTTTCTTAGTATTCATGCAAATTTTGTTTGTTACAACAGGCTAATGTTATTCATATCCATGCAAACCCTGTTCAGCCAATGCCTGCACGTTTACAGCACAGATTTCTGGTGAGTCAATTGATGAATTAGAAACGGTACTTCATTACTCTTGTCTAGAGGTGGCAAAACTGGTGGGCCGGGCCCACCGCCAAATATCTTATAGTAACTGAAATGCAATTTTACAGTGGGGCCCATGAGTTTTCTTGTTTTGGGTTCTCATGGTTACAAAAAAAAGAAATAAACTTTTATCATTTAGTGCAAAAAGTAATACTTTGTAGCTTCAAGGGTAGTAAACTAGTTACAATGGTAAAAATTATTTAATGGTTACAACGTCTCATAAATCGTTTTATTAAAAGAAATAGATTTTAATATTTTAGTAGCATTGCCTTGTTGATGATACGTCAATGGTTGTCAGATATGTAGTAGAAGCGAAAGACATTCAGCACTATTGTCCTTATTGCAATCTGATGCGCCTCAGTCTGCCATATTTTTTGTTAATGAACAGGTTAGTGCTACATGACATTCCCTATTTTGACTTCTTTTTAGCAGGATACCACAGTCTAAGGTGGAATGCAATCATTGATGATGTAGTTTAAATCCATCAAACTCCATAGTTAACTAAAAATATGTTCTAATTATTTGGCAGTCTGAGAAGTCCAAGAAGGCTGGAAATGCTCCTGCAACTAATGTTGTAATTGATGTGCTGAAGAATTCTCATGAAGGGAGTCATGAAATTCTGCTTTTAGAAGAAAAGCTAAATTTTAAATCCAGAGCAGCTTCTTTCTCTGTAAGTAAGACCATAAAATGACCAATTTACCCTTACCCGTTCTCTTTACGTCTACTTTCTCTTCGTACCTCTTTGAAAAAAAGCAAGACCATAATTTTCTTAGTGCATAAAACCTCACACAAATATATATATATATATATATATATATATATATATATATAGGGGTATGTTCTTTTGAGAACCAACAATATGTTAAGAACCGTGAGAACCGCATTAACTCTTCCTCTATTTATAATATAAATTGACTAGAATTCATGTACATTTCAATATGTTTAAGGTTTGGTTTTAAAAGACCTCGAATTTATAGTCGTTTTTTTAAATGCATATATGCACTCACACTATATGCACAAATGAATGCATATATGCATATTTTTATACTTTTCTTAAAAAAATTCAGGAGAGAGGAGATAAACTCAAACTAAGAGTGGGAAGAGATAAATAAAACATTGTTGTTGAATTTTACTTTTTTCACTAAAGCGATATGTATACGTTTTGTGCGGTTATTTCGGTTCTCAACATATAGTTGGTTCTCAAAAGAACATGCCCCTATATATATATATACATATATATATATACATATACATATATATATATACATATACATACATATATATGTATATACATATATATATACATATATATATATATGTATATATATACATATATATATATAGGGGAAGGTTCCACTAAGAAGTGGTTTTTCGCTAAGAAATCCTAAGAAGTTATTAGACAGTTGTACATATAAGTATACTAGAAGGGATTAATGTGTAATTATGTTCTCTATTTATACTCATTGTAATCTCTCTTGATCAATACAATACACAATACAATAATACCAAAGATCAACTTGGTATCAGAGCTAGTTCTCTGCAAACCCTAATCAGCCGCCACCCTATTTTTTTTTTCCTTTTCCGATCGGCCACCACCACAACAGCAGATCTCCCTTATCAACCACCAAATCAATGGCGTTGCTTGCTCCTTTCACAACAGTCGAGAAGACCAATCATAACTCTCACAAGTTTGGTTTTACCCTTTCTTCCACCAACTATGGTTATTGGAAGACTATGATGCAGCCTTTTCTTGTAACCAATCGCCTTTTTGGTTATATTGATGGATCTATTCCTTGTCCCAATCCCACTATCACAATTCCCCCTGCTGACAAAAGCAACGATCCCACCATCCAGCAAAATCCCAATCATGAAACTTGGGTTTCCAACGATGCTCATGTGCGTATGCTGCTTCTTTCTACAATCTCTGAAGGTGCTTTTCAACATGTTCAAGGCACTTCTTCTCGTGAATTATGGCTAGCCTTGGAAAGAGCCTTTGCCCCCAATACATCTTCTCGGGAATACACCCTCAAACAGCAGTTGCAACGCATCCAGATGGCAGACGATGAAGCTGTCACTCCCTACCTCACACGTGCACAAGCGTATGCTGATTCTTTGGCAAACATTGGAGAACCTGTTAAGGAAAAGGATCTTGTCATGCATGTGTTAACTGGTCTTCGTGAAGAGTACAATAGTTTGAAAGCCACCATCTTAGCCCGTCAATTTCCTACTGCATTTGCTGAATTATATGGTCTTATCTCGGATCATGATTACATGGTTAAGAAACCTGCAACGGCTTCTCCACAAGCCTTCACCGCCACCACCACTGGACAGCCACTTGCTGCCACTTCTTCCATACCTAATGACACCCTTACTGCACTTCAACAACTGCTGTCCTCAGTGGGCCTTACTGTCCAGCCACAATCTCCTCAACCGCAAGCCATGTTTGCCTCTCGTGGTCGAGGTCGCAACTATTCCAACCGTGGTCGTGGTGGCCGGAGCAGTTTTCGTTCTTTCAATAACAATAATGGAGGCAACCGAGGTACATTTAGTTGGGCAACTAATCATCATATGATTCATGGTACTTGTAACAGGTGTGGAATCGCGCACATACCGTCTCATTGCCCCAACCGTGACCCCAACACATCAAGGTCACGGCAGCCCACTGCTAACTATGCTGATCATCGCTCGCAATCTTCAAACGCATGGCTGCCCGACACTGGCTCCAACAGCCATGTTGCTTCAGATCTCCACAGCCTTGATAATTCAGAACCTTATTACGGTGAGGACTCTCTTCATGTTGGCAACGGTGAGGGTTTACCTATTTTACACATCGGTTCCACTTCACTTCACTCTCCCACAAAAACCTTTTCAATATCCAATATACTTCATGTTCCGCAAATTAAAAGAAACCTTCTTTCTGTTCAGAAATTTTGTCTTGATAATAATGTTTTCTTTGAATTTCACTCCACTTTTTTGTTGTGAAGGACACGCTTACACGCAATACCCTCCTCACGGGTCCAAGTGACAACGGGCTCTACTCCATCCATCTTCCATCACTTCATCCTCTTCGCAAAGTTGCTTTTTCTGCTGTTCGTGCATCTGCTGATACATGGCATCGAAGACTCGGGCATCCACATCCTGATCTTTTGAAGTCAATGATTTTAAAATTTTCACTTCCTGTTAGTAATAAAAGTTTGAGTACCTCTTGTACTTCTTGTCACATGGGGAAATCCTCAAAACTTCATTTGTTTTCTTCCACTTTTAAAAGTAACAATGTCTTGGATTTAATATTTTGTGATGTTTGGGGGCCAGCACCTGTTAAATCTTTCAATGGTGACACTTACTTTTTACTTTGTGTTGATCATTTTACTCGTTATATGTGGATTTACCCATTAAAACACAAATCTGATGTATGCATTATCTTTAAAAACTTTCATGCTATGGTTGAGAGACAATTTCAAACAAAATTAAAAGACAATTTCAAACAAAATTAAAATCTGTCCAAACAGATTGGGGTGGGGAATTTCGACCTCTCTCCTCCTTCTTCTCTTCACTCGGCATCATTCATCGTCTCTCATGTCCTCACACCAGTGAACAAAATGGGTTTGTTGAGAGACGCCATCGACGTGTTGTGAAAACTGGCCTCACCCTTCTCGCTCAATCAGGTGTACCTCAACATTTTTGGCATTTTGCCTTTGACACGGCGGTATATCTCATTAATCGGATGCCCTCTCGTACCGCCTCAAAAGTCTCTCCCTTTGAACACATCTTTCATCACTCACCTGATCCCTCCTTCTTACGTGTGTTTGGTTGTCAATGCTATCCTCACTTGCGTCCTTACCACAACCACAAAATGGATTTTCGTTCCTTCCCATGTGTCTTCCTTGGGTATAGTACCTCTCATCATGGTTACCGTTGTCTTGATCCCAAAACCAATCGTCTCTACATTGCACGACATGTACGTTTCAACGAACATCTTTTCCCCTTCTCTCAACCACCTCCTCTCACACCTCTCTCCTCTACACTTGATCCTTATGTTTCATCATTTCCTATACCTCTCGCCTCCGAACCATCATCCACATCCACCTCAGCCCAACCACCTGTCCCTCCCCAACCGCAACCATCCACTTCGTATCCGGACCTCACCCCTATCCCTCAACAGCCTACCTCTCCTTTTCAAACCTATCATCGCCGCAACAAACAACCCATTTTCGCTGCAACCAGTCCCCAACAGCCTATTCCCACTCAAACAACCCACACTCAATCATCCACTCCACCACTTCCTACCCGCAACCGTCCAGCCAACCTTCGCCAAAATCCTCCCCAAACCATACCCTATAATCCATCAGCCTACACTACCACTAAACAATCCACCCAAACCGAGCCCACAACCTTCACTGTTGCTAACAAGAGTCCTCAATGGCGGGACGCCATGACTGCAGAATACAATGCTCTCATGAAAAATGGTACTTGGACCTTAGTCCCATCGGTTTCAAATGCTAATGTAGTTGATTGCAAATGGGTTTACAGGATCAAACGGGATCAAAATGGTGCTATCACGAGATACAAAGCTCGTCTCGTTGCTAAAGGTTTTAACCAACAAGCTGGTGTTGACTATCATGAAACCTTCAGCCCCGTTGTAAAGGCCACCACCATTCGAGTGGTTCTTTCCTTGGCCGTTACCCAGGGTTGGTCTCTACGGCAGTTGGATGTTCAGAATGCCTTTTTAAATGGGAATTTACATGAGACTGTTTATCTACGCCAACCCCCTGGCTTTATTGATCCTGCCAAACCAAACCACTTATGCCTATTACACAAATCATTATATGGCTTAAAACAAGCACCTCGAGCATGGTTCCAACGATTATCTGGGGCTCTTCAGAATCTGGGGTTCAAGGGATCCAATACTGACCCGTCACTCTTTATTTACTCCTCTGCAGGCACTCTTTTATATATGCTCGTGTATGTTGATGACATCATTTTAACCGGCAACAATCAGGCTGCCATAGACACGGTGGTTAAACACTTGAGTAAGACTTTTGCATTGCAAGATCTGGGCCCACTCACTTACTTCTTGGGAATTGAAGTTACCTCCAAAGAGTCAAATTTACTACTTTCTCAGAAAAAGTACATATTGGAAATTTTAAGCAAGGCAGGTCTCTCGCAATCCAAACCCGTTTCTTCGCCGTGCTCCACCTCGGCCAATCTGGCCCTTGGCGACAGTCAACTTTTTGACAACCCGGTTCGATATCGACAAATTGTTGGGGCTCTCCAATATCTCACTCTCACCCGGCCGGACATCGCTTTTGCTGTTAACAAAGTATGTCAGTTTATGCATTCGCCCACCGACAATCATTGGTCTGCGGTCAAACGCATTCTCAGATATCTTCAGGGCACGTTAGATCATGGTCTTTTCTTCAAACGAGCTTCGGGTTCTACGTTACATGCTTATACAGACGCTCACTATCGACCTATCACTGCCTACTCAGATGCTGACTGGGCTGGTTGTCCCGATGACCGTCGATCCACTGGGGGTTTTGCCATTTATCTTGGGAATAATCTTGTCTCTTGGTCAGCGAGAAAACAACGGACCGTATCTCGGTCTTCAACCGAATCCGAATACAAAGCCTTAGCCGACACAGTTGCTGAGCTTACTTGGCTTGAAGCACTTCTATGTGAACTCAGCATTCCAGTCAAGTCTGCTCCAGTCTTATGGTGTGATAATCTTGGTGCCACATACTTATCAGCTAATCCCGTTTTCCGAGCTCGCACAAAGCATGTAGAAGTCGACTTTCATTTTGTCCGAGAAAAGGTCGCTCAAGGAAAACTCTCTGTTCAATTTATCTCTACACACGATCAAATCGCTGATATTTTTACCAAGCCTTTACCATCAAAAAGATTCGTGATCCTACGGGACAAGCTTCAGCTCACTTCCCGGGCTTAGCTTGAGGGGGACTATTAGACAGTTGTACATATAAGTATACTAGAAGGGATTAATGTGTAATTATGTTCTCTATTTATACTCATTGTAATCTCTCTTAATCAATACAATACAATAATATCAAAGATCAACTAAAGTGGGTCAAACGAACTCCGATTGAGCTCATTCAAGAGGCGTTGGAACCGTCTCATCGAACCCTAATCCGGAGCCATAAACCTAAACCCCTCTCCACCCGCACCCCCAAAAACCTAAACCCCCCTCCAACCCCACCTCGAAAAGCCTAAACCACCACCCAACCCCCCAAAAACCTAAACCCACCCCCCCCCCCTCAAAAAAAAAAAAAAAAAAAAAAAAAAAAACCTAAACCCTAAGGCTAAAATCCAACGCTAAAATCTAAAGTTTAGTCGGAGTTCGTTTGATATCGTTTCTTAATGTTTTTGTCATTTCTTAGCGAAAAACAACTTTTTATTTGAACCTCCCCCTATATATATATACATACATATATGTATATATATATTGTAGTATATAGTTATTGTAAATTTGTAATCATATTTTAAAACACTTGTTGTTTATATAGATAATATATATGGAGCCCACCCAAGTGTCATGTAAACAAAATTTTGTCCAAAAAGTGCCGGATAGTGAAAATGCCCTTAAACACTTTTAACGTATAATATGTCAACACCTCAGCAAAGATAGCTTTGAACTTTAAAGAACGTGAGGCATATTTGTCATTTTACATGTTTTTGGTCTAAATTGGTATAAATGACACACGATACATACTTGGGCAGCCTCCATATACGTTATCCCGTATCTTAAATTTTTTTTGGAGAAAAGTGTTTCTAGTAATCCCAACCCGACCTGGTGCATTCTAAAAATGACCAGTTTTGACATGTTTTAATATTAGTTGACCTAGTTAAATAACTGAAAACAGGAACTGAGACAAAGTGGATCATATCTTCTGGTGGCAACTGATATTGCGTGTAGAGGTGTTGACCTGCCTGACACAACCCACATCTACAACTTTGACTTACCGAAAGATGCAGTACACTATCTACATCGGGCTGGAAGAACAGGTAGAAAACCATTTTCGGAAAGTAAATGTGTAGTTACAAGCATAATTACATCAGAGGAACGGTTTGTGCTGCAAAAGTATGAAAATGAATTAATGTTCATCTGTGACGAGCTGTTTCTGTAAATATTATTGTATATCTTTTTTAACTCTCATTTTCCATGCTGCTGATTTTCTCCCTTTTGTTTATTTACTTCCATGTCTTGCAAGTAATCTGGCATACCCACTTGATGTAAACCGAACAGGGTTAGATTTGCAATAACTTTTATTTTGGGATGTCTCCTGCCAACCACTGGTGCTCACTTAGTTGGTTTTGACGAAACTCCTGGGCCGAACCGCTAACTATGATTTCAAAATACAGTAAAGCAAACCGGTCTGGTTGGTTGGGTGGGTTGAATCAGTCACAAAGGTTCGGTTTGGGTGGTTGAACCGGGTTTTTTTTTGGAAAAAAAAATTCTTTTCAACGTTATCAATTTGTATTAAACTTTTAAAATTGATAAAAATATGGTTCATGAATATTATACATATGCATGATTGTATATTCTAGAATTACTAAAAAAAATGATAAAAGTAAAAGGCCTGTTCAGTGTACGCGGCAGGTTCCACATTCCACACCGTAACTTGAGCCATTAAACATGGTTTTTCTAACCGTAATCTGTGAAACGTACCGATTTGCTTTGGTTTGGGCGGTTTAATCGGTTACAACGATTTAGAAACATCCCTTGTACGATTCTGTTTTGGAAAAAAGATATTGACATCCTTACTTGTTCAACTAACTTACATGTAGTTTAATTATCTGACTAGTAGTCGACTACTTCCATCAAACTATTTGTCAGGTTGTTGGTTTCTTAGGGCTTGACCCCTAAATTGTTGCGTTACAGCAAGTGTAAAAATAATAATTATATCATGACGATGTCGAGTATATATTAATTTGCTACCATGGGAGCCAAATCACCATAGACTTGTTCACATCATGAAACCAAAATTTAATAATTTTTAAAAGTTGCAATGTATTCACATTTACAGAGATTGGCAGGCAGCCTGTTGATCATTTTCTCTGCATATAGATGCCATTCTTCATTTTATAATACCTCAAACAGGAAAAGATAAAACAAAATGCATTATATCACTAATCCGTCCTTAATTGTCGAGTTCTTTAATATTATCGTAACACCTGATCGAATGTAAAAGCCTTCTGAAGATCTGTCCGCCTCCTGTACGCCCTGCAATTTATGCAAAAGTATGTTTAATTCACCGTCTTCTTCCATTGATTCATAAGTTCTTAGTCTTTTTTTTTAAATATACGGGACTATCATTGGGTCCGGTATGGAACATATATTTTGGTTTTAAAGATTTGCAGAAAACTTTCTATATCATTTTATTGGAATAATCAAAATAATATAACTTTTACGATCATATTTGACACATTATTTATATTTTTTTTTTGCCACCAAACCAGCCCTACCCAGTTCAAACCACAGAAAATCACCCATTTTTATCCAAATCCAACCTATTTAGCTAAATGAATTGACGGGTAGTTTAAGACAGGTGACATGTTTAGTTAAACAGGGTCAACCTGAACATAACCTAGTTTAAATGGGTTAAGATATGAGAACCCAAAAATTGATTATTTAGGGTATTTTTATGGGCTTACCTCTGAATTTGCAATGATTACATTCTTTCCAATTCTAGCATTTTTGTCAATGATGCAAGTTCTGCAAAATACATCAATAATCAGTCAATATCAAAATAAATATCAAATAAAGTGGACTAAATTGAGCAAGTTTAGATTATGTACGTGATCTTTGTATTTTCTCCTATCCCGACCGGAACACGGCCTTCAGCCAACAACGATGTGATTTCAGCATCGGTCTCATAGTAATCAGCACCAAGCATCACAGTGTCCTGCATCCGTTTATGCAAACAAACAATGCTTTGTCGTTATCATGAAGAATAGGAATGCCCTATCTCACTTAACCAGTGAAGAGTTATAACTTAATGGGGGTGCTTAACCCGTCGTGTTTGTGGGTCGAACCCAGAGTATTCATGGGTTGACACAAACATGGCGTGTTTAATCTGAATTCTTATTTACTTTTACTTGTTAATTAATCTAAATTAAGAAATTTACAATAAAAAGATACAAACTTATATAAAACATTTACATTTCTCTTTTAAGGTTTAAACATATGACAAAAACACATTTTAGTGATTTTACTAATGTTATAACAATAAACATGTTAAACCTGTAAAGCTAAATGTTTTTGCAGGTTCTACCCGAACCCATTTTGACTAAACTCAAACCCATAAATTTCATGTTAGGTCCTTGCATCTCATCCCTAGTCGAATGTAAACTGAAGCACATAAGAAAGTGTGTTCGTCTAAACACTATGTGTGTGTTTGAACATGTGTTTTGAAAGTTGTTACGGATTTTCATTAATCATAATAATATTTGTTTTAATGCAATAACTAACCTTTAAGTGAACATTGGAATTAATTCTTGACCGAATGCCGACAACACTATGTTCAATGAAGCTATTTGTTAAGAAACTACCGTGTGATATGATCGAGTCAACGATCTGCATAACAATGTGAAGGGGGCACATAAATTATTTTCATCTTTGTTCAAGGGATAATGAAGAGTTGAATATAATCCTGTACTAACCTTGCAGTTGTCAACATTTGATGGTGGCAGATTTCTTCTGGAGGTATACATTGGTTTAGTTGCATCATAGAAGCTAAACCGCGATGGCTGCGATTCAAAATAAGATGTGAAAATAACTAAAAATAAACCAGATATGTAGACTTCCTAAACTCGATATTGATAACTGGTAAAAATGGGTTCGGGTCAAACCAATAATTTGTATGTGGGAGGCTTCACCCGAAAACAATTTTTTTTGTCCATGTAGCTAAAACATTTTATGAATAATTACATCATCAAATACTATAATAAAAAACTTTAATAACACACACACACACACCTATATATATATATATATATAGGGGAAGGTTCCACTAAAAAGTGGTTTTTCGCTAAGAAACGCTAAGAAGTGGGTCAAACGAACTCCGATTCCAGCGGCGTTGGAACCGTCTCATCGAACCCTAATCCGGACCCAAAAACCTAACCCACCCTCCACCCGCACCCCCAAAAACCTAAACCCCCGTCTCCAACCCCACCCCAAAAAGCCTAAAACCACCACCCCCCACCCCCCAAAAACCTAAACCCCCCCCACCCCACCCCTCCAAAATCCTAAACCCACCCCCAAAAACCTAAACCCCCCATCCCCACTCCCCAAAAAAACCTAAACCATAAAATCTAAACCCTAAAAGATAAATCCTAAGGCTAAAACCATAAAATTCAAACGTAAAATCTAAACCTTAAAAGCTAAGATGATAGAGTTCGACGAGACGGTTCCAACGCCGCTGAAATAAGCTCAATCGGAGTTCGTTTGATATCGTTTCTAAGCGATTTGGTCATTTCTTAGAGTTTTTAGCGAAAACATACTTCTTATTTGATCCTCCCCTATATATATGTATATATACCGATTTAAAACTCTTGAAATTTTCATATTTACCCATTTCACTAACTACAGGTTGTAGTATGACTATTATACCCTTCTTCTCCTTACAACTTGCCAAATAAATAAAATATACGCGAGATTAAAGCACCATGGAAGTAGGAACACTACTCACATGTTCGGTAAGTGCAAGATTTGCTTCGAAGAAAGATCTGATTGTACCAATGTCCTCCCAGTAGTCATTAAATAAAAATGCCTACAACATGAACTTTATTATTTTCAGCATGTAGATAGTAGCTAGATTCGCATGCATATATCGGTAAGGCACATATATAAACATAATAAAACCACGTGGGTGTATGTATGTTCGGGCCTAGCTACCAAACATACTTATATCAAAGACTGTTAGTATTTCATAATGTTCTTTATTCATTCAGAAGGGGCTCAGCAAACCTTTATGTGATATTCCTGGGCTGAAGCAGGGATGATCTCTGATCCGAAGTCATTTGCTGTGGGAAAACGCCATCTGTAAATTAATTAACTTTGTTTGTTATGGAAAACGTGTGAAGATAATCAGTCGCTGTGAGGAACATAGATGATGTAGACCTTGTTTCTTGTATTATCTCAAACGGGTCAAATCAAAACATATATAGCTAAAAAGGAAACGGGTCAAACGGGTTAAAAATTAAAAGTCACCTGAAGTCTATTTCTTATGCATATAACCTTCTAAATCATTTTATTCAAGGATTCAGATTATCAATGTAACCAACACATTCTTTATATGTAAAAAGTTGCAAAAAAATGGACAATAAGTGTAGTTCTAAGTTAATGTTAACAGAAACCGCATTCTTTATATGTAAGACTCAACCTGCAATAAAATGACCCGTTAGAAACCGCAGGATCCACCCATTTTCCCACCTCTAAGTTAATGTTAACAGAAACACTTTTTTGGTTCTTGAATCTTCACTTAATAGTCTTGATGGTTAATAAAGCTTGATTAGTTCTTTACATTGATATGTCATGTACCTCAAAAGATTTAAAAGGATCTCCTTCTTGAAAATGTATACCCCCATGGAGGCAATATACGGCTTCTTTTCCGCCTCTTCTTTTGACAATCCCAAAACTGTTGTATCTACTACCTGAAGTACAAAGTTAACCGTATTGTATGGTTTTATTATGCTAATTTAAATTAGTTCCAAATTTACCATTGCTTTCAACTCATTCCCTTTAGGCTTTTCACTGAATGAAACAACTCTTCCTTTCCCATCAATCTTCATCAACCCAAAATCCGACGCCCGGCTGTCAAATGTAAATAATAGGAAAAGAAATAAAAAATTTTATATCATCATTTTCGTATCGATTTTGTATGTTTTGAAAATAAATAGATATGTGTGCATCGTTGATTCATTAAATTATAGTTGAAATAACCTGTCATCCATGGGCAGGCATGAAATTGTAATATCTGCACCACTTTGTCTGTGGCTCTGCAAGAAAATTAAGACTTCATATGTAAATCAATATGAACTTTTATACTTGCATAAAATTTGATATAAATTATAATATTTCACCTGAAGAAAGTCCATATAATCCATTCGGTACAAGTGATCTCCAGATAGAATAAGAACATCCTCAATATCCTTGCTTCTTGCATCCTACAGACTCAAAAGTAGTTATATTATGTATGTATGTATTATTAATATGTTACTTTGTTCCAAGTCAAATGTTTATTTAACATAAATATTAAGTTTTGGTACCTCAAATAGCCAATGAAACTGGCGAACGGCATCTGCAGTACCCTGGAACCACCTCTTACCTTCCACACCTGGAGTTTGAGTTGCTGATAGTGCCTAATATCACACAATTACTAATAACCATTAGAATTTGAGGTGGTAATATGTACACATTTACTGATACAATAGGTCATGTTTACATTCAACAGTCAAATGGGCCAAAAAAAGATAGCTAAAAAGATTCATGTCAATTAGTTTGAAAGCATCAAAATGCATAAAACTCAATCCATTTTGTAATCACATTTGTTACACTCATTGTTTATAGAACATTATAAAAGTTTTAACCGTGGTACAGTGGTAAGGGTCGCAGGTTTGAATCTTGTTTCCACTGTTTCATGCCATAGCCTCTTGGAGACCACTTGTTCAGTGCAGGCTGCTGTTTACCTTATCTCGTTCGTTGGCTTGCACAGTGAGTTTTCCGATAACAGGTTATCATGGTTACATTTTTTTTTTAAAAGTTTTAGACAGGAATTGTTTGGATTGAACACAACCTAATCCACTTGGATGTGCACAAAAAGTAACCCGTTTGACCCATTATGCAGCCCGCCCGACCGCCCATTTTACCCCTTGTATTAAGAACCAACAGTACCTCCACGAAGCCGTCACCAAATGTAACACCATTACCAAAGTTATAAGCGCGCGCCAAATGTCTGTTGAGTGATGCTGAATTAAACTGAGTCAAAATGTAGACTTTATTGATCCCACTGTTGATGCAGTTGCTCATTGGCACATCAATTAGCCTATAAGCCCCTCCAATTGGCACCTATAACTACCACACATCAATTTACTGCATTTATCATAAATCATCCAATTTCAATAAAATAAAAAATAAAAAAAATACAAAATCATACAGCAGGTTTTGCCCGGCGCTTTGTGAGCGGGAAAAGGCGGGTACCCGCTCCACCACCCAATATAACTGCCACAACGGTTCTTGGATCCCTTTTTTCCATATCAAGGTCCCTCAACTATACAGTTATGTCCATCAAATCAAGATTTCAGATATATATGAAACTATTTTGACTTTGACTTTGACTTTTGAGGAGAAACAACAACTCACCTTTGCCTCACCTGTAGCAATGGTGGTGAGGGTCATGCATATACTTGATTTAACATTGTTCTTCTTTTGAGTTATCTGACTGAAATTTAGCTTCTTCCCCATTAAGTCTCCATTGACAGGCCTCCAGTCTCTGGGAGCCAATCCGGAGCTGCCACGTGGCTCCCGGACTACGGTGGCGGAGAGTGATACTACCATTGTTCCTGCAAGTTTTAGTTTTCAGTCAATGAAAATGTCGCGTTATTTACATGGGTGGGGGGGGGGTAGGGGGTGGTGTTGCATTGCATGGTACTTGTGGTAAGCTATGTTATCCATAAAAATCTGTATCCACAAGTATTTTTGTATGTTGAAAATTTATGTGATTCAGCGGTCCTTATCTTTATAGGTATAAAAGATATTTAATTTAATACCCACGCATATTCTCGTGTGGATTTGTCTTTCTATGTTTCGCTTTGTTATAACTCACGATCCTATAACAAACTAAATGAAAAAAATATTAAAACGAACCTTAAAATTTAAACTCAAGCACGCCTATAACAAACTAAATGAAAAAAAGTTTAAAGAAAAAAAAAAACTAAATTGGAAAAGAAAAAACGGTAACAAAAAGATAGAAGTCGGAGATGGGGGTTTAGAGAGGTTAGAACGCGGGTAATCATACAGATATATAATATACATGTTTAAGGGAGGAGGGAGTGGTAAAAAAAAGCCAATGAAACCCTCTTTTTTTACCCAATTAAAATGTGGCATGCTATTTTTACCCTTTTGAACCTTCTCCAACCCTAAGAGAATAGTGTGAAACCAATAATATATTCACGTGAAACCAATAATAGTGTGAAACCAATAATAAAATGTGGCATGCTATTTTTACACTAGTAGCACGCGTTCGTACACATGAGGAGCGTCTTGATGATCTCTTAGATGACATTCGGGCACATGGGGATGCAGCCACGCGATCACACCAAGGACTCGGATCTCGAGTTTAGACTCTAGATGACCGCACACGAGACATACAGGATGCCACTAACTATCTGGAGTTGAGAGCCGACATGGACTGGCAGTTCACTGTCACGGTCCGAGACATGGTGGAAGCACTGGAGGAAAGGACTTTGGCTGCAGAATTTGTGGCTAGAGCAAGCTTTGTCATGGCAGGACTTGCCATGATGATTGGATTGTACTCTCACTTCTTCTTCTAAACCTATTATGGGCGGGTTGTGCCCATAGTACATTATGTAGTTTAAAACTTTAGTACTGATGAGGTCATGAGAACCCATCTCTTTTGTATCCTTATCTTTTGGGAACAATGTACTATATATGTTTTAACTATGTATGTAATGGTTTATATTGTAATGATGGTTGTTTACGTTTGATGTTGTCGTATCCTTATGTCATGTGCTATCATTATTGTCATATAATGTTATTTCCTTTTAATTGATGTGTTAGAAAGAACGTCATGGCACCAAAGCGTAGCACACCCCGTAACACTACTGGAGACAACAATGAAACGATTTCTCCAAATGTAGAACAACTCATAGCACAACGAGTAGCTGCTGCCATGCAACAGTATGAGGCGAATCGAAATAGTGGAGGAGGAAACGGCAGTGGTACCGGCGGAGGAGGTGCAGGAGGTAGCGGTACAGCTGGAGGTTCCGGAGGTTCCGGAGGTAATAGAATAAATAAGTCGTAACACCTAGTCATGATCCGAATTAATGACGTTATGACTTGTAATTCTACAGATGCTCCAATTAGGAAGTGCTCCTACAAGACCTTTCTATCTTGCAAACCCCGTAACTTCAATGGCACCGAGGGTGCAGTTGGACTAATAAGATGGATAGAGAAGATGGAATCGGTGATTGATATTAGTGAATGCACTGCTGACTGCATGGTGAAGTATTCTACATGCTCACTCACTGATAAAGCTTTAACTTGGTGGAATTCACAAGTAAAGACTTTGGGAAGGCAGACAGCATATGAGTTGTCATGGGAAGACCTGAAGGCCATGATGATCGAGGAATATTGTCCTCGAAATGAGTTGCAAAAGATCGAATCTGAAATGTGGAACTTGCAAATGACAGGAGATGATGTTGCTGGCTACACTGACCGATTCAATGAGTTAGCAATCTTGGTTCCACACATGGTTACCCCGGAATACAAGAAGGTTGAAAGATATTTGTGGGGTCTCGCACCTCAAATCCGAAGTCTGGTGACTTCATCGAACCCTATGGATGCCAAGAGCGCCATAACTTTAGCTTTCAAGCTAAGGGATAATGCTGTACGTGATGGTTTGTTTGAGAAGAAGGAGACCGAAGGAGGGAAATCTGGAGAAAAGAGGAAATGGTTTGGAAAACCAATTAATCAAAACAAGAATCAAATTTACAAGAGACCTGAAACTATGAAAGCCTTTGTCGCCAACACTGTGGAACAAAAAGGATACCTTGGAGCACGACTAAGGTGTGTCAATTGTGGATATCATCACAGTGGGAAGTGTACCCAATGTGGAAAATGTAAAAGTATGGACATCTAGCCCATGACTGTAGGAGCAATGCGAACCCTAACAAGATAAATCAAGTAGCAGGAAAAGTCAACCCAGGAACAGAAAGGATGAATCAAGGATGCTTTGAGTGTGGAGATCCAAAGCACTTCAGAAAAGACTGTCCAAAGTTGAAGAACCGAAACGACAATCAGGCCCGTGGAAGAGCATTTGTGATGGGGGCTGGTGACGCACGACAAGATCCAAACATTGTCACTGGTACGTTCCCGATAAATAATCACTATGCCTCTATACTTTTCGATACGGGTGCTGATTTGAGTTTTGTGTCAAATGACTTTAAGTCCCTACTCGGTATTAAGCCCAGTAAACTAGACCAAAAGTATACAATTGAATTAGCGAACGGAAAATTAATTAATACCGAAGAAGTCATTCAGGGTTGTACCTTATGTCTTAAAAACCACACATTTAGTATAGATCTGTTACCCGTTGATTTAGGAAGCTTTGACGTTGTTATTGGCATGGATTGGTTGTCAAAGAATCATGCCGAGATTGTTTGTTTGAGAAGATTGTCCAAATCCCACTCTCAAACGGAGAAGTTCTTTCGATTCAAGGTGAGAAGAGTGGAGTAACGTTAAGGATGATAAACTGCATGAAAGCTCGTAAGTATCTACGTAAAGGCTATTGCGTATTCCTAGCTCACGTCGTCGAAAAGAAACCCAAGGAACGTCGACTTGAAGATATTCCAATCGTTAGGGATTACCCCGAAGTTTTTCCTGAAGACTTACCTGGTTTACCACCACCGAGGCAAGTCGAATTCCGAATCGATTTGGTACCAGGATCCGCACCAATTGCGCGATCGCCGTATCGATTAGCACCTTCTGAAATGCAAGAATTATCAAATCAACTACAAGAGTTGCTTGATAAAGGTTTCATAAGACCGAGTTTCTCACCTTGGGGAGCTCCGGTCTTATTCGTAAAGAAAAAGGATGGAACCTTTAGGATGTGTATAGATTACCGAGAATTAAACAAGCTTACAATCAAAAACCGATACCCACTACCTCGAATAGATGATTTGTTCGATCAACTACAAGGTTCTAGCTTCTACTCTAAGATCGATCTACGGTCAGGGTGTCATCAACTAAGAATCCAAGAAGAAGATGTACCAAAGACAGCATTTAGGACTCGTTATGGTCACTACGAATTCCTAGTTATGCCATTTGGTTTGACAAACGCACCAGCTGTTTTCATGGATCTCATGAACCGCGTGTGCAAACCATACTTGGATAAATTCGTGATTGTGTTTATCGATGACATATTAATATATTCACGAACCAAGGAGGATCATGAACATCATCGTAAATTAATCTTAGAACTACTCAGAAACGAGAAACTTTACGCTAAATTCTCTAAGTGTGAGTTTTGGATCCAAGAAGTGCATTTTCTTGGACATGTCATCAACAAGGAAGGAATTCACGTTGATCCATCTAAAATTGAAGCGATAAAAAACTGGGAAGCACCAAAGACTCCGACAGAAGTACGTCAATTTTTAGGTTTGGCCGGCTATTACAGACGATTCATCGAGAATTTTTCAAAAATAGCCCTGCCTTTAACCAAATTAACCCAGAAAGAAAAGAAGTATGATTGGAATGACAAGCAAGAGTCAGCTTTTCAATTACTAAAGCAGAAGCTGTGTAGTGCACCAATTCTATCCCTTCCTGAGGGAATCGACAATTTTGTTGTGTACTGCGATGCATCACACCAAGGACTTGGTTGTGTGTTAATGCAAAGAGACAAAGTCATCGCATATGCCTCACGACAACTAAAAGTGCACGAAAAGAATTATACGACCCATGACTTGGAATTGGGTGCAGTTGTGTTTGCGCTCAAAATTTGGAGACATTACCTTTACGGTACAAGATGTACTATCTTTACTGATCACAAGAGTCTCCAACATATCTTTGATCAAAAGGAACTTAACATGAGACAACGTCGTTGGGTAGAACTACTAAACGATTATGATTGTGATATCAAGTACCATCCCGGGAAAGCCAATGTCGTAGCGGACGCTTTAAGTCGCAAAGAACGAGTTAAAACTCTTCGTGTTCGTGCCTTAGGATTGACAATTCATACGAATCTTACTACTCAAATTCGGATGGCACAACATGAGGCAATCAAAGAAGAAAACATTCAGAATGAAGCTTTACGAGGAATGATAAAGCAATTGGAGCCAAAGTCAGATGACACTTTATACTTCATGAATAGAATTTGGGTGACACGTTTTGGTAACTTACGGGAGTTAGTTATGGACGAAGCCCACAAGTCTAGGTACTCCATTCACCCAGGTTCAGAAAAAAATGTATAAGGATCTAAAAGAATTATATTGGTGGCCAAATATGAAAGGAGATATTGCCACATATGTCAGTAAGTGCTTAACATGTTCAAAAGTAAAAGCCGAACATCAGAAACCGTCTGGTTTGTTACAACAACCTGAAATTCCCCAATGGAAATGGGAACAAATTTCTATGGATTTTATCACAAAATTACCCAAGACATCCAGTGGTTATGATACCATATGGGTAATTGTCGACCGATTAACAAAATCTGCTCACTTTCTGCCAATGAAAGAAACTGACAAAACCGAGAAACTTGCAAAGCTTTATATCAAGGAAATTGTGGCTAGGCATGGAGTGCCAATTTCTATTATCTCGGATAGAGACAGCAGATTCGTGTCTAGAATCTGGAAATCATTACAAGAAGCTATGGACACACGTCTTGACATGAGCACGGCATATCACCCACAAACAGATGGTCAAAGTGAACGGACTATCCAGACACTAGAAGATATGCTCCGTGCGTGTGTATTTGATTTCGGAGGAAATTGGGATACTCATTTACCATTAGCTGAGTTTTCCTACAATAACAGTTACCATACGAGCATTAAGGCAGCTCCGTTTGAAGCTTTATATGGTCGTAAATGCCGCTCACCGCTATGTTGGGCGGAAGTTGGTGAAAAACATTTGACAGGCCCTGAGATTATCCAGGAAACCACTGATAAGATCTTCATAATAAAGGACCGTCTGAAAGCGGCCCGAGATAGACAAAAGAGCTATGCTGACAACAGACGAAAACCATTAGAATTTCAAATTGGCGACCAAGTAATGTTAAAAGTCTCACCATGGAAAGGCGTTGCAAGGTTTGGTAACCGTGGTAAGCTCAACCCTAGATACGTTGGTCCGTTCGAAATACTGGCTAGGGTTGGCCCTGTAGCTTACAAACTCAAACTACCACAAGAACTAAACAATGTACATGATACGTTTCATGTATCAAATCTCAAGAAGTGTTTATCAGACGAGACACTAATTATATCGCCTGACGATATTCACATTGACGATAAACTTCACTTCATCGAGGAACCGATTGAGATTTCAGATTGGAAGGTTCAAAAGCTGAGACGTAGTCGAATCAAACTGGTTAAAGTACGTTGGAACTCAAAGCGTGGTCCTGAGTATACATGGGAACGAGAGGACCAAATGAAAACAAAATACCCATCCTTGTTCGAGGATGCACAAGTTCAAGAGGACACGAATTGAATTTCGGGACGAAATTCTTTTAACAAGGGGAGAATGTGACACCCGACATTTCAGGTCAATATCCGTACACATTATGAACAAGTTTACATTACAATAAACGAGTTTACATTATAATTATTTTTGTGATTTACGTAATTTCACAAACAAGGACATTAAGGTCCATCAAAAACCGTACATGGTCTCACTTCATATTTGGTAATTCTAGGAGTTACCGGATCACGTGTTATATACACCGACAAATTCGAACACTAGTGGTTAATTTAAATAACCAGAGAAATATATATTTTATTTCCACAAACTTTGCGTAGAACAATAAATTATTTTCAGAATAAATTTATAATACCGTGGAGGATCTAAACCGGATTTATTTACCCCTTTAAAACTATAATTGATATTAATACCTAAATCTAATTGTTTTATTATTATAACCCAAACCAACCATCCTTGACTTTCTCGGCCGGAAGCCAGAGAAAACCCACACCTCCCTTCACTCGTCCCATACCTTTTCAGTCTCAACATCACGACTCCTCTTCATATTTCTCATTTTCATACGGCAAACATTCCAATTCTCTTCAATTCGAAGTCCAGTTTCAAGGCAAAATCCTACCACAAACCAGTATTTTAAGAAGAATTTCAAGTGTTTCTGCAAAAGAGTCGAGATCATCTCTGTTTTATTTCATCATCTTCATCTCGGTTTTAAGGTAAAAACTCGACATTTTCACATTAGTTTCTTTAAAACCGTAGCTAAACTTACATCTTATTTAAACGCAAGAAAGATAACAAGAAGAGTGTGTCGAATTCAAGTTTAAAACATAAAAATATGCAGGACTGATTCTGTCAAACAGAAGTCCAGTAATCGAAACTAGGAGTTTCGATACCAGTTAACTCAATCGAAACTAGGAGTTTCGATACCTGTTGATCCATCGAAACTAGGAGTTTTGATCGAAACTAGGTAGTTTCGATAGCAAATACTCAATCGAAACTAGGTAGTTTCGATACCTTTTCTCAATCGAAACTAGGTTGTTTCGACTCCTGACCACTCCATCGAAACTAAGTAGTTTCGACACACATATACTCCATCGAAACTAAGTAGTTTCGACACACATATGCCCAATCGAAACTAAGAAGTTTCGACACCTGTACAACAGTCCCAGTTGGGCAGTAACTCAAAACTATTTTACAACAAAACATGTGTTGGGAAACTAAAACGATATTTAAACAAACACAATCAGATTTACAAGGTCGGTGAACAATTTACAATTAAGACGTTGGTCTTAACAACAATTTACCCTTGGTATCTAGGGTACAAATAGTCAAGGTTGACTACAACAAGTATTATCACAAGTATATACACAAACTCAAGGTGAGTTTCACGGCCCCTTTCTTTTTACTGTTTTCAAATATTTGGGGGAGAAACATACTTACAACTATTTTATGGGATAACAAGAGAATAAGACACGACTTTATGTTTACATGGGATGAGAACAACACTGGAGGCCGCTAAAGTCCCCTGGAACAACATAGTAACCATTAACTGTAGCCTAGGGTCCTATGAATAGTACTATGGAGAGTGACGTCTCCCGGTCATGGTTAGTCGCGCTAACCACAATCTGGAGGATTTATGGCCGCATAGAATCTGATAACGCTTAATAGGGGCTCACACATGTCATGGTTTGGTTACGCCTCATGTATGAACATATTATTTGTATTCCTAGCTAGTTTACAAATGGGTCAACAATTCTTATTCTGTTTATCACATACAACTGAAACGATTTATGAACAACTGAGTTTTACCAAGAACTATTTGATTAAACCTGTGAACTCACCAACCTCGTGTTGACGTTTTCAAGTATGTTTTTCAGGAAATTGAATGATGACTGCAAGGTTAGCAATGTAGATTACATGCATGCACGATGGATACTACTCAAGGAGGATTTCCCTCGTATAACTCATTGAATTGAGTCATATTTGTGAAATCTTAACTTTTTGTAAACTCAGATTATTATTTTTTTTGTAATGTATAATCTTAATCTTGTTTATGTATCCATTTATCATGTATGTGTTTGCGGTAATCATATGCTTTGGAAACCAGTGAACGTCGCGCCTCGCATTTCCGCCTTGGCGGGGTGTGACAGAACTTGGTATCAGAGCCATTGATTATAGTGAACTAGGAATCTAAATTGGAACCTAGTCTATAATCTAAATGACTCACTAAAACGTTTTCATTGCATAAGCATTGTATAACCAGTCATTTTGTCATATGGGTATTGTAGTCATAAGCATGTCGTCACATTCACATTCTGATCCCGTCTCTGACACTGAATCAAACGAGGAACTTTTCGCCTCACATCCCAAAAATCGAGTACAAACTCGTAGCTCCACACCACCTAGAGTCGCCTTGGGAAAACCGCCTATCGTCTACCGAAAGAAAAGCGGAGGACCAGTTAAGGTGCAAAGTGCTAAGAAGAAGTTTTGACTTCCACACAAGAGGACTCTAGCAGTCCGTGACCCGAAGGACTTACAGACTGGTGAAGAACCACCTAGGCAAAGACCCTGCTACCACCCGACTATGGGAACTATCCGTTGGATGCCCCGTACTCTGGCACGTTGGAGGGAGATGGAGAGCATCCCATCTACCTTTGAGATTGGAGAGTCTTCTAACTCCCCAACACCCCTACCCCACACTGGGGAAGTCATGGAGCTCACAGTGCCTACACTAGTAGCACGCGTTCGTATACATGAGGAGCGTCTTGATGATCTCTTAGATGACATTCGGGCACATGGGGATGCAGCCACGCGATCACACCAAGGACTCGGATCTCGAGTTTAGACTCTAGATGACCGCACCCGAGACATACAGGATGCCACTAACTATCTGGAGTTGAGAGCCGACATGGACTGGCAGTTCACTGTCACGGTCCGAGACATGGTGGAAGCACTGGAGGAAAGGACTTTGGCTGCAGAATTTGTGGCTAGAGCAAGCTTTGTCATGGCAGGACTTGTCATGATGATTGGATTGTACTCTCACTTCTTCTTCTAAACCTATTATGGGCGGGTTGTGCCCATAGTACATTATGTAGTTTAAAACTTTAGTACTGATGAGGTCATGAGAACCCATCTCTTTTGTATCCTTATCTTTTGGGAACAATGTACTATATATGTTTTAACTATGTATGTAATGGTTTATATTGTAATGATGGTTGTTTACGTTTGATGTTGTCGTATCCTTATGTCATGTGCTATCATTATTGTCATATAATGTTATTTCCTTTTAATTGATGTGTTAGAAAGAACGTCATGGCACCAAAGCGTAGCACACCCCGTAACACTACTGGAGACAACAATGAAACGATTTCTCCAAATGTAGAACAACTCATAGCACAACGAGTAGCTGCTGCCATGCAACAGTATGAGGCGAATCGAAATAGTGGAGGAGGAAACGGCAGTGGTACCGGCGGAGGAGGTGCAGGAGGTAGCGGTACAGCTGGAGGTTCCGGAGGTTCCGGAGGTAATAGAATAAATAAGTCGTAACACCTAGTCATGATCCGAATTAATGACGTTATGACTTGTAATTCTACAGATGCTCCAATTAGGAAGTGCTCCTACAAGACCTTTCTATCTTGCAAACCCCGTAACTTCAATGGCACCGAGGGTGCAGTTGGACTAATGAGATGGATAGAGAAGATGGAATTGGTGATTGATATTAGTGAATGCACTGCTGACTGCATGGTGAAGTATTCTACATGCTCACTCACTGATAAAGCTTTAACTTGGTGGAATTCACAAGTAATGACTTTGGGAAGGCAGACAGCATATGAGTTGTCATGGGAAGACCTGAAGGCCATGATGATCGAGGAATATTGTCCTCGAAATGAGTTGCAAAAGATCGAATCTGAAATGTGGAACTTGCAAATGACAGGAGATGATGTTGCTGGCTACACTGACCGATTCAATGAGTTAGCAATCTTGGTTCCACACATGGTTACCCCGGAATACAAGAAGGTTGAAAGATATTTGTGGGGTCTCGCACCTCAAATCCGAAGTCTGGTGTATTATAATATTATGTATAGTATATGGTCAATTGTGTAATTAATGTATTATATACCCTGTACTATTGTCACACCCTAAAATTCCACAGCGGGTTACCCGCGGGTTATGACTGTCAAGAATCATCAGTCCCGGTTATTTCGAACGACCTCTATATGGTTTTCGAAAAGACATCCCGTTTGAACATCATACAAAAATTAATAAGTAATACAGAGTTTGAAAATGTGGAATGTAAATTGCGGAAGCAAAAGTATTGCTTTCAAAATACAGAAGCACAAATAAATTGGTTCCCATAAACCTAAGCTTCTAAATGAAAACATGTGAGACTCTTGAAGTGCACCCTAGTCCATGAATTAATGCTTAGCGACATGAGATAAACATGCTTAAAAGTGTCAACACAGGGTTGGTGTGAGTTCACAGGTTTAAGAAACAGTAACATAAATGAAAACATTGTAACAGTACATATGTATACTTGTGATTCGTTTGTTGATCAGACAATAAACATTAATTATATAAGCAACACCGAAACGAAGCTCAACGAAGGAATGCAGAAAGTAGCATTTTGCATCTTACGTGCCCAACACGCAATGGATCTGGTCAAATATGCACAAGGTTGACTCCCAGTCAGAGTTAGCGCGACTAACTCGGGTAGAGGTTGTTAAACCCAATAGTACTATTCATGAATCACCTCGCTTTGTGAAATAATTAATGATTCGAATATGAGAGGACTTTTATGTGCAGGAAATGCACCCTCTTATATATATATATATTTATATATATATTAAAGCGAAATCAATGTAACGTCATACGACTAATGAAATAAAATGATTTAGCATGTATCTCCCCCAAATGGAAAAGTAAGTAAAATGGGGCCATGAAAACTCACCTGGGAATGAGGTGATGTGATATGGAAAGTAATATGAGAAATATAGCAAATTCCGGATAACCAACCTATCCGAGCCCTCGAAACATTAATGCTATAAGGTCTATGAAAGGTAAACGTGGTTTATGTAACCACATTCATCCAAACGACTCCATTTTGAAAGGTTATATTGACGTTTTGAAAAAGGGTTGACCAAAGTTGATCGAGGTTTAACCAAGTTTGACTAAGTTTGACTAATGTTGACCAAGTTTGACTAAGTTTGACCAAGTTGACTAAAGTTTACCAATGTTGACTAATGTTGACTGATGTTGACCAACCTTTACCAATGTAACATGACGATCCGTTGGTGACATATGGTGCAAACATGTACTAGTAACACATATGTAATACTGATGTGTCATGAGATAAGTATATAAAAATATAAGTAAATATATTTTTAGGATGATTTCTCAAGATTAGGTTTTAAATTTATAAAATGATAATTACGTTAACTTAAAACACACACAATAGGCAAATGTACCTATCGCATCGTAATATAATTTAGGTAAGAACCAAATATCAAACCAATGGACACGGTCGAGTTCCAATACTCAACTTTTGTTATCGTTTAGCCAGATTAATTAGTTAGTGGGTTTTGTGTGCTTGTGAAGCAGAAAAGTAAATGACGGTAAAGTAAATAACATAAAAGTAAAAACGTGTGTGAAGTGTGTAACAGAAATGTAACTAGCAGAATAGTATATAGCAGGAAAGTAAATAAGGCGAAAATGATCAGATTACGGATAGTATTGCTTCGGGATTTTAAATCAGCTTGGTACGTGATAATGTTAAGTTGACTAATTAAGTGGTATGACTACTACAAACTTGTGACCCGGGTCACTGCTAGAGCCTCGTCCTCACTACATTTGATTCACAAATTACGTTTTCTAAATTAAAATAGTAGTGCCTCCCGTTAGGGACAACAATTACCCTCAACCCATCGAATGGTCATCTCCGGGTTGGTTTAACACATCGGACTTAAAATGCTTTATATTAAAGTTAATTATGTGATTATATTTTGCTCACCGGGAGACGGTGTAACAATGGGACCAAGTATAAAGACGTATCGTTCCCAACATGAGTTCACCAATTCTTGGTCGCATAATAATCTCATATAAATACGTACGATCTTAGAAGTATAGACTAAGCCTTGGCTTATCAATCTCTGCTCGTATTAAGACGTACGATTTTCAAAGGAAGTTTGATTAAAAAGGGTTTTACGATCTTACTCTTTAAAATCAATACACTCACAAATATAAAGACGGATTTAGACAATAATAAAATCCCACCGAAAGATGGTTTTTAAGAACGAATTAGTTAAAGACATAAACATACCACTTCATTAATACGTTAAACATTAACATGCACCAAACATCATCTTCAACCTAGCAATACAAAGAAGTTTTAGCCACGAATGGCCATAACAACTAGCGTAACGATGAGTTTCGTAGGCTCCCCTGTTGTGGAACAAGGAGGAAGAGCCCCTTTACTCTCTACGCTAACTATGAGAATGCTCTCTTCTTGAGTGTTCTATTGGTCTGAGTTGGTGTGTATTGATGTGTGGAATGAAGAACTCAAGCCTCCTATTTATAGGCCTCAGAATGTGCAATGCATGGTCGTGCAAAGGACTAGGGAATCAAACAGAGGACACGGTACTAGGCCGTGGGGAGCAAGGGACAGCAATGCACGACCGTGCATTGGGATGCACGACCGTGCATCCCCTTATTTTCTCCCAACTTTGTCTTTAAGCTGTTTGGTTGACTTTTGTTGACCAATTTTGACTTCTTGGGGGTCAATGCTCGGGAATGAATCTTTTAGAAGCTTGAATTCTTAGTGTTTTTGATAGAATTTAGCTTGATTTATATTTTCAACACCGAATAACCTGCAATTACAAAATTGAAGTGTTTTAAGCATAAATTGTAAACTTATTATTCAATTAGTACCATAATGTGGGATTATTATGTATGTAAAATATGTATAAATGATGGCATATCAAATACCTTATGACATAACATACATTCTTCAAGTATTTGCATAAGTAAGTAACATCTCACAAGTAATATAGTTTGTATATGTTCATGTCATAAATAGTAACACATAACTTCAAGCAATTGTATAAGTAAGTAACATTTCGTAAGTAATATAGTTTGTACATGTTCATGTCATAAATAGTAACACATAGCTTCAAGCAAATGCATAAGTAAGTACCATTTCATAAATAATATAGTTTGTACATGTTCATGTCATAAATAGGAACACATAGCTCTAAGTAATTGCATAAGTAACATGTGACAAGTAACATGACATTTGTACATCCTTATAGTATATTTCATACATGTTAACAAATCATCCATATAGGTCATGTCATTATACTAATCACCTATTAACATTACTCTAACTAATTTGAACAAATCACATAACATGACATTTTTTTGTACCATACTTCTTAACATAACAAAGTTTCCCTTTTTAGACAATTAGGGTTTTGGTACACTTTAGGTGTCATATCTCACATAAATAAACTACACATGAAATCATACTAGTAAAATGCTATAAACATGATTCTATACATACACTTTCTATTTTAAGCAAAGGTGAAGTTTCCAAACCAATAAAGATTCCTTTATTAGCAAGGTCTTCTAAAACACGACATAACACAACTTTAAACCACATATTCTTGCATAAGTCATCCATACATATAGTAATAAAGCTATTAAACCTACTTTAGACATTTATAGCATACATATACAAAATATGTTAAATTAAAGTTTCCTTTTCAGGAAAGTGGTCCAAACGACCTCCTACACATGTGTAACTTTCAATAAATCTTTATAACACTTTAATAGATGTTATAGAACCATATTAGCATTCTTGTATCCATTAAAACACCATAACTCAAAATATTACAAATTAAAGTTTCTATTTTTAGAAAACGACCATATCATAGTGTAAACCAAATATTTCCACAACAATTTCATACATCCTACTCAATTTACCAACACAAGTATTATTCAAGCTTTCAAACATATCATATGCTCATTTCTACAAAATCATAACAAACAAAGTTTGTAAAATAGCAACGAGCAACATACAACATAAACAAGCACTTCAAACCACCAAATGTACCAATATGTGTCAACAACTCTTTATTATCAAAACTCTTTGATAAAAACATGGATTAAAGAACTTGTAAGAAAGATTTTTGTTTGGACGGATGTGTACCACATTTTGGCCGAAAGTAATGAAGAAATATGGTTAGAAACTTACAAAACCGAGATATAATAGGTAGATGATGATGGTCTCTAGCTTGAACACCATGGATTCACCTTGAAAGACCTTGAAACACTTGGAATGGATGAAGTTAAAAATGAAAATGGTGGATAGGGGAGGGAGAGGTGGCGACTCAAGAAAAAGAGGGGGCTAGGGTTTGCAAAAATGAGATGGTTAGGTTAAGTGTGGGAGTGTAAGGGAGTGTTTTTAGTGAAATGGGTTTGTGCTTCTTTGGTTTTTAAGGGCCTTTTAAAGAGATTTGAGCTTCTAATTAGGATTAGTAATTAAAAGTGTTGAATTATTTGGCCCAAGTATTCAAACAAATCATCTTTATAAAACTCATTTAGAATTGTTGGCACATATCGCGTATCTGCTTAAAAAACGTTAAAATAAAAGTTGCTCTAAAAATTCCCGAAAAAATAATCTAAGCACGAAATAATAAATCACAGTATTAAATGTGATTTATACACACCAAATATATGTCTAAATATTATTTCTATAATTCACCAACATTCGTGTGACAGGACGCGTGTGTGACCCGGTAATACTCCAAATTACCGATGCATGAATTGAAATGAAACGAATGGACTTGCTATATGAAATATGTACTTAATTAATCTATATTAAGTATGATGCACGTGTAATCATATGAATTCATGTAATGGTCGGGTACAGATATTAACCTGAAATTGTCGGGTATCACAACTATACTCCTATATATATTGGTGCTTAATACAAAGAACCCTCAATGAGAGATTTCCCAAACACTAACATGGTATCTAGATAATAAACCCTAACCGCTCCCGCAATATTTTTTTTTCCTCATCTATGTGGTTCGTCACAGCCTCTCGTTAACCCCAACTTCAGCGCCGATTGGCATCTCACCTCCCCGCCAAACCCTTTGGAACAACATCAGTGACTTCTTCCTTAATAATAAAATACCTTTGGAACAACACTAAAAACAGGACAATGTCTATCACCTTCTTTTGTCATCACTTAAAAAACCTAGCTGATAGTCTACTTGATGTTGACTCTCCTATTTCTTAAACTGAACTTTTCATGCAAATTCTCCACCAACTTCCCTCTTCCTATGGTAGCATCATTGATTTCATCACCAACAAAACACATTTTCCCACCTTCTTAGAGGCCAAAAACATGCTTCTCCTCCATGCTTCTCCTCCATGAGTCCCGGAATAGTAAAAATGATACAATGGATGTGTTGGGAATCCTTATACTAGTTTTAACCTTTTAAAACAAATTATTAAACATTTTAAATAAATAAATCAGATTTAGTGAGCGGAAGCGGTTTGTACAAGTTAACGGTTCTAAACTATGATCCCGTCGATGATCCGATTACGCTCGTATAAACAATAAAATAAAATAAACCAACCATATCAGGTAAATAATTATACCTTCGACGAAAAATTGAAAGATCAAACACCTTGGTTCAACAAGCGTCTATGTCACAAGCCCAAATTTATCCACTTACTAATAAATAAATAAATCCATGTTGTAATGATTGGTAACATTACACAACAGCGAAAACTAAAGTAAACACTTCTATATAATGAACACCATTACAAATACTAAAGTAAGCTAGTACATTGTCCAAGAATCATATAGGTCAAAACCGTCTTGAGGTTTGACAATCATGCTTCTTCGGCTTCTAGGGTTCAATCCAAATGGCTAACCTATTCCAACCGTGTCGTAGCTATGTGTTACATTAAAAACATACTTAAAAATGTCAACACAAAAGTTGGTGAGTTCACAGGTTTAGTTGTCTCAATGTAAAGTCGTTTTACTTGAAAACATTGATATCGTGTACATGGGCATAATATAAAAGTGTTATCCTCGAAAACATATGATGACTTCATAGTTATAAATTGAGTAGTTTTCCCAATGAAAACATGTGATGACTTTGTAGTTATAAAACGAGTAGTTTTCCCCCATGAAAACATGTGAATTAATCCTTGTAAATCCAAGTGTTCGCAAATAGTTTCAAATGTATATGATAATCAGAACAATTAATGTTTAACCCATTTTTAGACTAGCTAGGAATAAAAATAATATGTTCATACATGAGGTATAACCAAACCATGACAACATGTATTTTGCCCCTCCATCGGTCCTCCCGAAGTATGTGTTTAGATAATATGCGGCCATTCGACCCTACAAGTCGTCAGTTAGCGCAACTAACCATGGTCGGGGCGTCACTACCAATAGTACTATTCATAGAATCCCATGTTAGATAGCTAATGGTTATAAATATGTTCCATGGGACTTTTAGCGAGCTCTTTGTTCGTTAACTCATGCAAACATAAGGTCGGGTCTTGTTCTCGTGTTAGCATATGAAAATGTTCGTAAGTGTGTTCCATGTTTTCTTAAATGTAGCAAATAATGATGTTTCCAAATGTATCAAATGTGTTAAGCAATTATGTTTCTCTCCCGATGTTTACAAAACACTTCAAAAGTAAAAGTGGATCGTGAACTCACCTGTTAAGCTCTCAATATGTAAGTGCTAGCAAAGCCGATGTGTATACAAGACTGTCCTATTCGTGACCTAACAGTTATGGTTGTCTTAGGACTTATTGATATGCCGTCAACATACAAGTTGATCATGTATAAGTTACACCCCAAAATGCTAGAGTCGGTGATACTGGTGTTACGTTTTGAAGTTGTGACACGACGTTAGTGACTTGTCTTTGAATTTCATGCTGCGTATTCGTATTTACTCACAAGTATATACATTATTTATGATATAAATAAATACTTATCTATAAACTATCGTATATAGATCGTGTTAGCGTTCCGATAGTTATTCACTTCAAACTACAACATTAAGGTAACCCTAGTTTATAGATATTTTCAAGAATTTTAACTTGTCCGAATGCCATCCTTTTGATTAACTAAATGAACTCTTTTAGTCATGAAGTTCTATACCAAGTTACCTACATGTCTTAGGGTTACAAAGTTGTATTAACCAATATTTTATGACATGTATAGGAATTTTTAAATATTTATTTGGAGAGAAGGGTACAATGGTGTTTGTTTCTAGAGTGTGTTGGGAGTTCCTTTAAGTTGACTGACCTAGCCTCATTTTCATAGCTCAAGACCCTACAACTTTTGTTCTATATTGAAAATGTTAACTCTAGGAATTGGAATCAGGGTTTTTGGACTTTTTATGACCAGGTTATGGCTCCTACAAGTGACACTAAAATTCTGTCGAAAAAGGAAGATTTGACACCTTTTCTTGTATGACTACTTTGGTGTACCAAAGCTCAACGAAATATATATATATATATATATATATATATATATATATATATATATATATATATATATATATATATGATGGAAAAATATAGGTGGAGTGTTGACTTGGTTGATTGGGGATGGTTCATCTTACATCCATCATGAAGAAAAGATGTTGAGTGTGGATGTGGTATGTATTATGGCCTTGTTCTTACAACATCATTAAGAAAAGATCTTGGATTGTATAAATGGATGAATGGACAAGGTCTCCATACAAGTAATCATGATGATGGGATCTTGGATGAGTTTTTGGTTGATTGAATATGGGTTGTGGTGGTGGTTGATGTCATGAGAGAGGAGAGAAAAAGCATGGGAGAGGGTTGAGTGTTGTAGTGATTCAAATGATAGTAGTTGATGATGGTTCAAACGTAGTACACTACCCGTAATTAACAATCTGCCATAGACTCTGAGATGTCAGCACTTCTCTCCAATTGTACTTGGGATCTTGTACCACGTCCTCACAGCGTTATCATTGTTGGGTGTCGTTGGCTTTATCGTCATAAGTTTTACAGCCAAGGTCGGCTTGAACGATACAAGAGTTGTCTAGTTTCTCAGGGTTTCTCTCAACAACCTGACATAGACTTTGGTGAGACTTTTGGTCTGGTAGTCAAACCGGCCACCATTCACATTGTTCTGGTAGGTAAAGGGAGCCTCGTTGCACAGCGAAAAAACAAAGATCTGATCGTCGATTCGTGTGGGAATGAAGGAGACGTGACAAGCATAAAAACATAGAACAAAAACAAAAACGATACACAATCCATAACAAAGAAATCATCCCGTATTACAGACTACAAACGATACACAGTTCCACCTACAATCTACGTACGCAAGAACACGCTCCTGCGTACTAGCCTAGTACACCGATACATAGAATTTTATCTACAGCTACCAAAACATGCTTCTACAGTTCTTAGCATTGTTGTCTATCGACACCAGCCTATTCATCAGCTAGATGTCAAGAATGCCTCTTTGAATGGTGATCTGGCTGAGGTTGTCTATATGAAACAACCTCCTGGATATGTCTACCATACGCACCCAGAACATGTGTGCAGACTTCGCAAGGCGCTCTATGGCCTCAAGCAAGTGTCACGCTCCGGGTATAATCGCTTTGTTGTCTACATTGCCTCCCTTGGGTTTGTAAGCAGCAAATCAGACACCTCTTTGTTCACATTTCGTCATGGGCATGATGTCAACTATCTTCTTTTGTATGTTGATGGCATCATTCTCACTTCTTCTCCAGCTCTTGTCACTAAGGTAATATCTAGTCTATTCGATGGGTTGCTATGACTGACCTCGGTCTTTTATCTTTTTTTCTTGGAATTGCTGCTACTTGCAATGCATCTGGTTTATTTCTCTCCCAGTCTGCCTTTGCTTGAGATATCCTTACATGGGCTTATGTAACACCCTTAATTGGAACACAAATTATTAAAACATTAAAAACACGTGGAAACATTTATCCCAAGAATTTTTTTTAACTCTTTCGCGTACCGCGAGGGATTCCCAAATGACCTGTCCGGGAGAATGGTTCTTCGCGTACCGCGAAGACCCCAAATTTGGCAGACTAGCTTTCAAGCCTTCGCGTGGCGCGAAAGACTTCCCTCCGTGTTTCGCGTGCCGTGAAGAGGCCCAGTAAACAAAAAGTTTACATTTCCTGCCAGTTCCATACTTAGCCATTTTTCAAACATTTTTAAATTTTCCACCAATTCATCTTGACACCAAAAATTCCCAACACTTGGGCATTTGACCAACATTCAACCATCATTTATATATACTTAAAAACATAGTTCAAGTATCATTTTACACCACATTTAACGGATTTTGATTTTCCTTTAAATCCTCAAAATACCAAAAATGCATACGAGAACCCTCCACGCCTTGGACTTGACCTTGACTTACATCAGAGCTTTCACTACATAACCACATAAACATATCACCGTTAGTAATGACGATAAACATATCAAACAAGTAATTACTACTTTTTTCCACTCATTCACACATTTGACCCGTTTACACCCATTTAGTCAAATAATGTTATTAACACTTGCATTTCCACTACAAGTTTCATTCATTTCATTTTTCATTTACCCATTTGACCCGTTTGCTCCCATTTAGTCAAATAAGGTTCTTAACACTTGCATTTACACTACAAGTTTCATTCATTTCATTTTTCATTCACCCATTTGACCTGTTTGCACCCATTTAGTCAAATAAGGTTCTTAACACTTGCAATTCCACTACAAGTTTCATTCATTTCATTTTTCATTCACCTATTTGACCCGTTTGCACATAATTAGTCAAATAAGGTTCTTAACACTTGCAATTCCACTACAAGTTTCATTCATTTCATTTTTCATTCATATTACCACATTTCATATCCAATATGGCACTTAGGCCATAACCTCATATCCATTATGATTCATAGATCATAACCTCATATCCATTATGATTCATAGATCATAACCCCATATCCATTATGATTCATAGATCATAACCTCATATCCATGACGATTCTTAGATCATAACCTCATTCACACATATCCATTATAGTATTACACTACAACTACACTCATTCACAAAACCATTATGGTATTTCCACTATAACCACAATCATTAATTTACACATATCCATTATAGTTTTATCACTATAACTACATTCATTCACATAACCATTATGGTATTACCACTATAACCACAATCATTCATTTACACATATCTATTATAGTTTTAACAATATAGAACATTCATTCACATAACCATTATGGTACTACCACTATAACCACAATCATTCATTTACACATATCCATTATAGTTTTATCACTATAACTACATTCATTCACATAACCATTATGGTATTACCACTATACCCATATGATCTCTTCACTTTTACCATTTTCATCATTCATCAAAACAAGTGAGTTTCTTTCAATTATTGTGTCTTCTCTCATTTTTAGACACTTACAAATCTCCCATATATCATTTTAAGAATTTTGAGATAAAAACTCCATAACATCCTCAAGAACACAAATTCATGAATCCTTGAATTACATGTTTAGATGATGTTATTTATCTCCCTTTACCCTCATTAAAACTAAATTAACACTTAACTAGCATCAATTTAACCCAAATCCATCTCAATTTCGTTTTCTACTAAAACGCACCAAGAAACTCAACAATGGAAGTTAAGATGGAGAAGATGGCACTTACATGATGATTAGAACAAGATGCATACACCAACATCTTTCAATCTAAGCATGCAAACTTCCAATTTCTTGATCTTGATCAAAACTTCTTCTCCTTCTCTTCCTCTTGGTTTCAACGACACACACACAATGAACTTTTGTGTGTATTTTGACTCTTTTATGAGTCAAATGGCAGCTTTGCCATAATTACATAAATAGTCTCTCAACTTTCCAAGTTAACTCCTTTCACCCAAACTAGTTATGTCTCATGTTTATAATAAACCTCCATCCATCATTTTATTTAGTTTCACCTCTATATAATATGCTAAGCATATTATAATATGAACCCGAAAAATGGTTCGTTACAAATCTCCCCCTTAATTGGGTTTCGTCCCCGAAACCCGCCATCTTATACACAACTTAGGGTAGTAACTCCACTCGCCTTCATTATTACCCCTAAATTATTTCCGCCTTTCATGGTGCTTTTGACGAACAATGCGCATTTTGTTCACTTATTGCACCATTTGATTCATCACTATCTAAGATAGTCACCGTTTTGTTTAGACGAAACGTTTATCATTTATCTCATCTTTACCATATAAATTAACAAAAGTTCCATCCTCCTAATGTTTTCGTGTATGGTCACGCGAAACGTATTATGGAGTCCACTCATTTCATCTGAATAGCTCCAACATTTATCTACTCACCAATAAAGTCCCTATGTTGGACAACCCAATGAAACGTGGACTTATTCTCCTTTATCTCAAACCCGAATCATCACCATTTTAAAGGAAAACTTTTATAACGTCAAGTTTCCCACTTGAATTTCAACACTCCTCACCATGGGATACTTAGATTTTTTTTATTTTTTTTAGGACCACTTTAACGAGTAGTCTACACGTTTGACAACTAAGGAGTCCAAGTTCTAATCCCACGTCACCCACCTCTTAATTGGAAGTTTCAAAACTACCTCACCAATCCACCCTTTGAGACTCAAGGTCTCAAGTTCACACCGCTTGGGATTCGAGGATCTCAACACCCATACATAACACCCCTTGAAGCTCGAGTCTTCAACACAACCCCTTCTTAACCGAGAAAGCATGTGACCTCCTCAAGCAAGGATACAACAACTTCCTTACTTGAATCCTCTTTTACAACACTAGAAGGAAGATACATATTCGTGACCCAAACAACCTAAGTATCTCCAATGACTTAATCATAAGTCATTCTTTGAGATTCAAGGATCTTAATCACCAAGTTCACCTTTGAAGTTCGAAGACTTCGCTTTCAAACATCGTTTGTGAAGTCCAAAAGACTCCCGACATCATTTATGAAGTTCCAAGACTTCAACCCCCATTTAATGTACACATTCCACCTATGTACATTTCACCCCTTTATATACATATTTCACCTATGTATATCAGTGTTTGCGTACAATGTACATTTTAACATTTACCCCTTGACTATTTAATCTTTAACGGGTTCACAAGGATTTATTCCGAATTCACCACCCCATCTAAAAATTGGATTTTCACCAAAACCAAAACGTACCCAACCGTTCCAAAGAAAAACCTCTTCTTTCTGGAACTCCTGAATAAGTTCACAACGACATTGAGTATAAACAACATTAGTTCAGATATATAAATGACTACCTTCGATTAATCGACCACTTGTGAGCAGTTAATGCTCTACACACCTGAACCATAAAGTCCACAAACCGCTAGACCTTTGGTCAGTTTTATCCTACCACCGACTATCAGTGCCAAAACGCACTCTTCCATTTTCCCTTTTCACCACAAGGTTTATGTGCTTTAGAACAAAGCACACGGGTGCAACGACCCTTACCAAACCCTCTTTCTCAAATGGAATACTAAGTACCCGTTTATGTCCCCGGTTGATGTCGATGGCATAAGCCATGAATACACCAATTCGTATACCTCATACTTCGTTGTCTCTAATGAGCACAGATCATCACGCCACCCCTTAGCCACACTTGAAATCAATATGGTTACTAAGTAATCCAACACCTCTTTCACAATCGTAGGATTAAGATCCCTGCAATTGTTTCGTCCACAACCTCATGCATCATAACACATTTTAAGTGGGTTCACAACCCAATCTTCTATTTCCAATCCAAACTGGCCTGAAATCTTGTTGATCACCTCTACTGTACACTATACATGAAGGAACTCTTCCACTATGCCACCCACCATGGCTTGCAATCGATGGTATTTCAACGTCATCTCTTGAATCCCCCGATGCATGTGCCTTCACGCCCTTAAGCCTTTCTCCTCACGAAGAATAATCCACCAATCATCTGCCATGTCCCGGAGTCGACTCATCGTGAGTAATACGCCATCTACCAATCACAATGGATTGCTTCAAAAGCCAAGAACATCATAGTGATTCATCATTGATTAATCAACGATTAACTCTCACCCTTTAACTCCTTTGGTTCATACACCATGAACCCTCTTGTGAAAATAAAGTTTTCCTTCCACTTCGGTTCGCCAACCGATGTTCTTCCCGCTCTCTAGGCTTCACACGGTTCCTCCCAAAGATCACCTCAAAGAGCCCTATCTTCCTTGAAGGAAGATCGTCACAACATGACAGCAAGCTTTAGTCATCCTCCACTAGATAGTTGCCTTCTATTTTTCCAACCAATTCAACATTCCTCGCCATTTCCGAGGCGATACACCTCTAGACTCTATCACACCTGAGTCCTTAAGATGACTTTCATCCACAATTTCTTCTACTTACACATGTGCCCCTCAGTCACACCCGATCAAATTTTAACTAAGTTGTAGATGTTCTACCTACTTATTGGTCTTTAATCTACCCACTTAATAGTGCACCATATCATATCTATGTATATATGTTTAAGTATATATATATCTTCCTATATACCTACATACATATATAATCACCTTCACCTAATCCTTGAAAATGTTCATTGTTATATGGTTATAATAAAGTCCCTTGCACATTTCGTCTTACTAAACATATTGGCCAGACATATTTAATAATACGCCATGCCCAATTGTAATTATCATCTCCATCTAACAAGTCACAAATCAAGTTTCGGCACACATAACACTTTATCATTCATTAATACATATACATATTCACCACACACACACACACACACACATATATATATAACCGCTTAACAAATCATTACTAACCTTTCTTTCTGCAAACTTCGAGTCTTAGTCAAGTCCTTCATGGATTATCGTAACATTTCCCCCCATATCAAGAGCATCCGGTTTGAGTTTGGTGCCACCACACCAAATCCCTCAAACCATTGCTCTGATACCAAGTTGTAACACCCATAATTGGAACACTAATTACTAAAACATTAAACACATGCGGAAGCATTTTTCCCAAGATTTTTTTTACTCTTTTACGTACGCAAAGGATTTGGGAACTCCCTTCGCGTACCATGAGGGATTCCTAAATGACCTGTCCGGCACAACTTCTTCACGTACCGCGAAGACCCCAAATTTGGCTGACTAGCTTTCAAGCCTTCGCGTGGCGCGAAAGACTTCCCTCTGTCTTTCGCGTACCGCGAGGAGTCCCAGTAAACAGAAAGTTTACATTTCCTGCCCGTTCCATACTTCGCCATTTTTCCAACATTTTTTAATTTTCCACCAATTCGTCTTGACACCAAAAATTCCTAACACTTGGGCATTTGACCAACATTCAACCATCATTTATATATACTTAAAAACATAGTTCAAGTATCATTTTACACCACATTTAATGGATTTTCCTTTAAATACCCAAAATACCAAAAATGCATACGAGAATCCTCCATGCCTTGGACTTGACCTTGACTTACATCGGAAACTTTCACTACATAACCACATAAACATATCACCGTTAGTAATGACGATAAACATATCAAACAAGTAATTACTACTTGTTTCCACCCATTCACCCATTTGACCCGTTTACACCCATTTAGTCAAATAAGGTTCTTAACACTTGCATTTCCACTACAAGTTTCATTCATTTCATTTTTCATTTACCCATTTGACCCGTTTGCTCCCATTTAGTCAAATAAGGTTCTTAACACTTGCATTTCCACTACAAGTTTCATTCATTTCATTTTTCATTCACCCATTTGACCCGTTTGCACCCATTTAGTCAAATAAGGTTCTTAACACTTGCGATTCACTACAAGTTTCATTCATGTCATTTTTCATTCACCCATTTGACCCGTTTGCACTCAATTAATCAAATAAGGTTCTTAACACTTGCAATTCCACTACAAGTTTCATTCATTTCATTTTTCATTCATATTACCACATTTCATATCCATTATGGTACTTAGGCCATAACCTCATATCCATTATGATTCATAGATCATAACCTCATATCCATTATGATTCATAAATCATAACCTCATATCCATTATGATTCATAGATCATAACCCCATATCCATTATGATTCAAAGATCATAACCTCATATCCATTATGATTCTTAGATCATAACCTCATTCACACATATTCATTATAGTATTACACTATAACTACACTTATTCACAAAACCATTATGGTATTTCCACTATAACCACAATCATTCATTTACACATATCCATTATAGTTTTATCACTATAATTACATTCATTCACATAACCATTATGGTATTACCACTATAACCACAATCATTCATTTACACATATCCATTATAGTTTTATCAATATAGAACATTCATTCACATAACCATTATGGTACTACCACTATAACCACAATCATTCATTTACACATATCCATTATAGTTTTATCACTATAACTACATTCATTCACATAACCATTACGGTATTACCACTATAACCACAATCATTCATTGACACATATCCATTATAGTTTTATCACTATAAATACATTCATTCACATAACCATTATGGTATTACCACTATAACCACAATCATTCATTGACACATATCCATTATAGTTTTATCACTATAACTACATTCATTCACATAACCATTATAGTTTTGTCACTATAACTACATTCATTCACATAACCATTATAGTTTTATCACTATAACTACATTCATACTTTTCCACATACTAGTTCATGCAATAATCATACACACACATTTCAACATATAGTATACACATATACCACCCATTTATCAACATTACTAAGTAGTGCAAAGGCACTTACCTTTTAGCTAGAGAGCATCCCACTTGATCCTCCAAACTAGCCTTTTTTCACCTTGATCACCTATACAATTCATTTAGAATTAGTAATCCGTTGATTACCAATTGACACCCAACATACCTTTATGATATTTAAGATCAACATTCTATCTTTGTTTGGTTATTACACCCTTAACCAAACCTCAAACACTCATTTACCACTTTCAATTCATTTAGGCATTTCATCAAACACCTTATGGGCACAATTGAATCTCACTACTATCATACCCATATGATCTCTTCACTTTTACCATTTTCATCATTCATCAAAACAAGTGAGTTTCTTTCAATTGTTGTGTCTTCTCTCATTTTTAGACACTTACAAATCTCCCATATATCATTTTAAGAATTTTGAGATAAAAACTCCATAACATCCTCAAGAACACAAATTCATGAATCCTTGAATTAGATGTTTAGATGATGTTATTTGTCTCCCTTTACCCTCATTCAAGATAAATTAGCACTTAACTAGCATCAATTTAACCCAAATCCATCTCAATTTTGTTTTCTACTAAAACCCACTAAGAAACTCAACAATGGAAGTTAAGATGGAGAAGATAGCACTTACATGATAATTAGAACAAGATGCATACACCAACATCTTTCAATCCAAGCATGCAAACTTCCAATTTATTGATCTTGATCAAAACTTATTCTCCTTCTCTTCCTCTTGGTTTCAACAATAACACACACAATGAACTTGTGTGTGTATTTTGACTCTTTTATTAGTCAACTGGCAGCTTTGCCATAATTACATAAATAGTCCCCCAACTTTCCAAGTTAACTCCTTTCACCCAAACTAGTTATGTCTCATGTTTATAATAAACCTCCATCCATCATTTTATTTAGTTTCATCTCTATATAATATGCTAAGCATATTATAATATGAACCCGAAAAATGGTTCGTTACAACTTATATGGCCACATGTAATCCTTGTAGAACTCCAACGGATACAAAGGCCAAGCTTTCCTTAGCCAGCAAACCCATTCCTGATCCCACTCTCTTTCGAAGTCTTATTGGTGTATTGCAGTATCGATGTTGACTCGTCCATAAATTGCATTTGTTCTTGTGACACCCACATCCTGGATCACACGAGATGCCGACCAGTTGTCGGATTTACTCATAAACTTATAGTGAACAGATATCATACACAGCGGAAAACTTTAAAAATACTATATTTATTTCATAAACGTGTCTTAATGTACACTCTAAAGAAAGTACAACATAACGATTCTAATGCCAGCCCATCAGAGGATGCCAGATAGCCTGCCATACGCTCTTACTCTAGCCTCTTGCCTTTACTGTAGGAGGCTACATCTTTACCTGATACACATGCTTAAAACATACGCTGGTGAGTTCTAAGTTTTAGTCAAAATATATTTGACCACTGTCTCATACATAAATGGGTTTATATGACACGTAGTAAAACATCACATTAACTTCTTGCCCAAACATAATACTTTATACTTGCACACTTATCTTCCTTCTGAGGTCACGTTAACCTCCAAGTGGTCGTCACCACTTATACATACCCTTGCACAAGGTGTCCATACTACATCCTAAAAAGGAATGCAATACGTCTCTACGTCTTAAGTTGCAAGATATTATGTGGCATTTGGCCAGACGTGGCAAAACCTTTCTTTACAAACCAATATGGTCAAAACATTTGACATGGTAATCATGCCAAAAAAATTATGTCTTTCTCTTTACTCTTTGTCAAGACAATAATTGTCAAGACCTTTACAAGTCAAGGTAAACCCTGACTTCTCTGTCATTACTTATCTGGGCACACCATGATAAGTTCTAAAACGTTTTACGTGTCAAAACCATTTTCTTTTTTCAAGATGAAATCACGTCAGAAGACAAGGATTCCTTTCTTTATCTCAAACCCTCGTAAAGGTTTCTCCATGGTACATCAATGAAGTAAGGTGGTTATCTTTCCATAGTAGTAACTCCAACAGAAATGTTCCTAGAAAAGAGTGACAGGCCAAGGAGGGATTTATACACCACTCTTTCCTTAGACAGAACATGCTGTTTGTCAGATAACTACATACCGGTCAGATGGTTACCCGACACTTCTTTGATATATCATGAATACTCCGTTACTTAGTTTTAAGATTTAGACATATTCATACATAACCTCTTGCAACATGAATGTTATTCCAAATATTTAAATCAAGTTATATAGCATTTATGTAAATCTTTCTATCATGCATACCAGCCCAAAACATTTAAAAAGGGCCTCATAGAACTCACCTCTAACTTCTTTCCTGATCAGATAACTTTTACATGCTAATGTAAACAGCCCAACGACTTGGATCAATGTCCTAAATCATCATAACATTACTTAATCATAAGTTCCCAGCTTAGTGAAAGTAACTAAGTCATTAGGAACTAGTCAGAACCTTACCTTAGAACTATCTCCTGCGTATTGGGATCGAAAGACTGGAAACCGGACTTCTCTACACGAACCGGGGCTCGGGACACGCTGTCACACCCCCAAATTTATTTACTTATTAAATAAATAAATAATTTAAGGTCATAACGATTGGTAACATTACACAACAGCGGAAGCTAATTGAAGACTTCTAAAATATTTAACACCATTACAAATCCTAAATTAAGCTAGTACATTGTCCTAGAACCATATAGGCCAAAATAGACTTGATGTTTGATAATCATGCTTCTTCGGATTCTAGGGTTTTGATCCAAAGGGTTAACCTATTCTAACCGTGCCATAGCTATGAACTAGCTGAAAAACATACTTAAAGTGTCAACATAAGGTTGATGAGTTCACAGGTTTGATTATCTTAATGTAAAGTGGTTTTTCCTTGAAAGACGATGATAATGTATACGTGGCCATAATATGAAACCGTTTTCCTTGAAAACATTGTAAAAAACATTTGCATGTAACGAATGGCTAAACCATTTGTATATAAACGATTGGCAAAACCAATTTGCATGTAAATGTTTGGCAGATCCATCTGCACGAAATGATTCAATGTATATGATAAAGAAAACAAGTAATGTTTGGCCCATCCGTAAACTAGCAACAAATACGAATAATATGTTCATACATGAGGCATAACCAAACCATGACACAAGTATTCCTGCCCCCAGCTCGTACCTCCCGAGCACACTTTTGAACACTATGCGGCCATTCGACCAAAACTGATCGAACCATGACCGGGGGTGTCAACCCCAAATAGTACTATCCATAGAATCACATGCTAAGTCCTTAGCTAATGGTTATTAAAATGTTCACGTAGGGGACTTTACGAGCTCTCAATGCTAACTCATGCAAACATAAAGGTCGGGTCTTGTTTTCTTGTTATCATATAAAAACGAGTACGAGTATGTTTCATGTTTTCCAAGCGTATCAAGTAAATATGTTTCATCTTTTCAAATGTATCAAGTAAATATGTTTCATGTTTTCAAACGCGTAAAGCAAGTATGTTTCTCCCCGGTGTTTCTAAAACATTTAAAAGTAAAGAGGGCCGTGAAACTCACCGAGCTATTTTGACTAAAACTCGACAACTCTACAGCTAGTTGAGGTGGTAGTAGTTTAGTAACCTCAACAACTCTACAGCTAACGACTTCATGTGATAGAAATCTCTTTGTTCACACAACATGTTACTAGAAGCACTATATACCATACTACGTGGTCCATACCCTAAGTTAAATGTGTTGATGTTTTAACTTAGGTTTTATTTAATATAGTGATTTATTTATCAGAAAAACAATTAATATTTTACCAGTTTAGTCCAACATACGGTAATAAGCCTTTCGGGTATCTATGGTTTCTAATAAAATGGGATTTTATATTTATATACTTATATAAATATATTGTAGGTTCAAATCAGTCCAGGAAGTATAAGTTTGTCTCTTTGGAAATATTAGTCCCTAAAAATGCTTAAACATGTAATTTAAATTCTTGGTAATTTATTTAATACTAAAAAAATATTCCCAGATTATATAAAAAAATTTATATAGTTTTCCTTAAATTATAAATAGTTCCAAAGATGTATTTTTCTTGTCGGATTTGGTAAAAATCGTGTTTTAAACGTTTAATTACCTAACCAATGCATAGATTATCAATTTAAACCTTTCTAGAGTATTTTGTAGTATATTTGGACTTATTCTACTGAAAAATAATAGTTTTGAAATTATAAGTTCACAAATCATTATTTCGACGGTTAACCGTTAAACGCTCGGTTTTAAACGCATCGGTAGGTTAAATAATTAGTTTTACCACTTTTAATTCTAAAGACCACTTTTATAAGCCCAAGTAACCTGTAAATTTGTAAATGTTATTTATTTATAGGACTGGGTCTGCTTTTGTTAGATTTCGCCACCATTCGCGTATTTAACGGTTTTTAATCGTTTACTAGTCGAACCTTCCACACAAAACGACTTATACTCCATGACCATTTTTAGTATTTCCAGTAAATAAAACATTAGGGACTGTCTAGGTTCGGACACTACGAGAGTCGTGATGATTTCAGGGTTTTTTTTATACATATAGCTAACGGTTTAGGGTTATACCTTCTTGGAAACTAGTTATGGGTGTGTTGTAGCTCAAAGACCAGTCTCTCTTACTGAGAAAACTCCAAATTGGGTTTATATTGCTGTCAGGAGCATAGGGTTTAATGTTTGGATTGTTTAAGTTCTCAAAACTTCAAAATAGTGAGTAGACTTACATGAAATGAAGATGTGAATGATTATGGAGGCTTGGGAACAATTGGTGAGCACGTGTAACTCCATGACTTCATGTTCGGGGACTGATCTTGGAATTATTTCAGCCTTGGAAGTTTGTTTTTAAGTTTTAAATGAGTGTGTTTTCTAGAGAGAGATATATGGAGAGATTTTAGGTTGATGGAGTTTTGAAAATGATAAGGATGAGACTAGTAAGGGATATAACTCAATGGAGTAGGAGGGAGAAAGATATGGGATAAATTTCTTGGTAGATTTGAGGAGACATGGATGATGGATAAGGAGGGTAGTTAAAGTCAGGGATGGGGTTGGAGAATGTTGGACGAAAGATAGATATGGGGGAGACATGTTTCACCAATATTATTTCTATAATATCCTATTATTGTGATCTTGGCTAGCCCTCTTTAAAACCAACACATGCCAATCATTATTAGTTTGATACAATGGGTGTAAGAAAGTCAAAAATTGACCATCATATGGATGGTTGCTTTCGACAGGAAACATGAAAATAAAAGGATATGAGTTTTGTGATTAAAATATTCAAGTGACAACATTTGTGATCTTATTTGTCTTAACAAGGTTTTACGATTTAAAAAAATAACAAATGTGTATGTAATACATGTATGTATTTATGTTTATTATGTTCTAAGGATTAATTAGTGCGACAAATAACTAATGTAGAGAGCTTACATAATCTTGTTATTTTATTCTTTATAAAATGTGTGATGAAATTGTAGGAATCCGTTTGCGTATAAAAATAAAACACTTTTAATATTACGATTACAATACAAAGAATCAAACCTATCTAGAAAAGCAAGTAAATTACAAATACGAATACAATTGAAAAATCACAAAATACAATAATGAAATTCCGATTTTGACCGAGGATCGTGTTTGACACGGGGCCCTTAAAACAAATTCCGAGTCTCTCCCCGTTTTGTTTCCCAGGGTACAACGGCCTAAGCAGTATGTACTGTCGGGGAGGGCTCTATCACCCAAATTGAACCTTTAAGAAAATGGATGAAGTTAATCAAAGAATTTTTGGAATTCTTTAGAGAGAGAGAAGAAGAAAACATTAGAGAGATTGTGTTGTTTGGTGCATTTTCAACCAAGGCTCACCTTTGTATTTATACTTGAAAAAAGAGTTGAAACGTCACATTCACCATTAACTCATAAGTTGAAACACCCCATTTACCATTAACCAAAACCTTTAAGTATTTGACTAAAACTTAAAAGACATGTTAAATGAATTTTGACTCATTCAAAATGGTGTTTTAACTAGCAAACTTGAATAAAAATAATAATACAATTTTATATAATTTTATTTTCACAAAATATTTTCCAACAATCCCCCACATGTGAAAACAAAACTCATTCATTTTCACATTGAGATCAATCCATACATACATGTTTCTTAGATTCAATTCAACGGTTGAGCATTGTAGGATAGGTAGGTGTTAACCTTTGAACCTTCCTTTGTGAAGCATACTTAGTCTCCTAACGGTGTGTAGACACGATGTCTTTGAACATACCTCCATTTATGTAGATGAAAATACACTTCACACAACACTCACCCTGGTCTGGCCAACCCCTCACTGTCGTGTCCTATTATGGTCCTGGAATACTAGCCTGGTTCTACGAGAGCTCTAGAATTTTTTCCCCAAATCCATTCGAAGCGAATCTACTTCTCTCTCACATAGGTGATTCCCGTGTGAATCATTAAAGGCAATAGGTTATCTTGATTTCCACAAATCATTAACCTTCTCATACTTAGTCTCACAACATTGTCACCGCTTGTCATAGGAATGGACTAGGACGTATTTAAACACCCTTATAGTTTTGGGGGATATATTACCAAATATACTAGCTTATATATAAACATATATACCAGCTTGCCCCTATAGTGACCACCCTTAGATATATAGATTAGTTGTCCTATTGAACCTAGATCTTGGGATCTCTAGTAAACTAGGTTAGGTTACCTCCATATATCTTTTACCATGGGCTTTAGTCTCATTCCACAACTTTATCTCTCATCAACCCTCGGGTTGTTGGATCCATATACATTATCTTTGACTTTGTAAAGTCAACAAAGATAATTTGCAATTGAGATAAGTTGTTTTAACGTGTTCTTGACTCACAAGTCATTCTTACCCTTTGTCAATTCCTAAGATTATAACCCATGATCTCTACCTGGATCTAGTTACATCTTTTAGTCTTTAGAATTACATGAAACACTCTTCAAGTGTGACAATCCGACTTTTCAAGTTAACCCCGTTAGTAATTCCGTTAGATATTCTGTTAAATCCTAACCAAGTTAACTCAATTCTAAAACCAAGGGATCATTTCTGCCAAAGCTGAAGTTGCAAGGACTGGTTTTGTAAATTACCAGAAACCCTAGTACGCACGGTCACGCCTTGTTTTGGCACGGTCGCGCCAAGTGCCTTGGCACGGTCGCACCTCTTGTCATTTGAAACGTAAACGCGGTCTTTAATAGCAAATTCGTTCGATTTCGTAACCGTTCTGCACGTTCCTACCTTTAACGAGTATCATTAAGACTTCAAACCTTGTTATTAATCCGAATTAAACCCAATTATGGATAATTATTGTGTAACCGTTGACTCAACGCCCATTTACATCCAAATTCGATTAATCTGCGTGTATCTCTCTCATTTGATCATCTGCGAGTCTAGTACGAGTCCCCTTGAAGCTTTTGCGCAGTCCAATTTGGCCGGAGTTGAAGTCGTTGTAGCCGGAGATCAAACCCATCGCCGTCGGATCAAGTTCTAGCTGTGCACTATCAATTCGTCATCTATTTTGGTAATTGAAACTTCCTACATCTTCGTTTTCATTCTTGGATTGAAAGCCCTATGTTAATTAGGGCGTATATCATCGAATTTGGGGTAAACCCTATTCTAGGGTTCATATATTTAGGGTTTAGTCGATTACCAACCTAGATCTAAATCTCAATCCAATTAATTGTCATGGGTAGTTTCGCAAGGTTCTGTTTTGTAAAACCCCCCATCTCCTTTTGGTCAATCGTAATCGAAACCAAACGGATTTGGACTTGTTGGCTTGTTCTGTCAAACTCTGTAACTGTAAATCCAGGAGACACGTTCATGCCTCACACTCTGACCCGGTCGTGCTTCAGAACCCTAGACACGGTCGTGCCTAGCTCAGATACGGTCGTGCCTAGTGATTAGCTTTGTTGTGTCTTCTGTTTTGATCAACACGGTCGCGCCTCCGACCAGCATGGTCGTGCTAGTAACCTTAACACGGTCGTGCCTTGTCTTAGGCACGGTTGTGTGTGAGAAAATGTTTTTATTAATATTTATATTTTTATTTTCAAAACAATAATTATTATATATTATTTGTCATTTATCGCAAAACGCATTTATACTAATTTAAAAATCCGTATTTCCGTAAACTCGTTCGTTTACCCATTAATCTTTAGAATGTTTAAAGACGTTCTAATCCTCCGTGTGTCGTCACAAATCCCATTGAGTCCCTAACTGTTATGTTGTAATTCTAGGGCATTCATGAGCCGTGTCAAGCTAACGCTTGAGATTTCAATCTCGTACTTGTGTGATTACTACCTACGCCGTTCAGGTGAGTTTTCACGGCCCTTTTACTGCTTTTAAACTGGGGGAGAAAACATGACGCAAGCTCTTTTTTATTTTTGTACTTCATATTGTATCACTTGTTATGACTATGTGTAAAATCTATCATGAAAGTCCTCACATCGAACCGTTTAAATATGAGAATAGCGAGGTATGTTGGGTAGTACTACTGGGTTTGACAAACCTCACCCGCGTTAGTCGTGCTAACTCGATTGGATATCGAACGGGTGCAATATTGACCTAAATGTGCACCATGGTTGATAGGCCCGGTGGGAGGCATTCAAACAGTAAGTTTACGGTTGCGAGCGTAATAGCAAACATGAACATGGGTTAGCTACCCTTCGATATATATATGTTGATTGTACAATAAATCTAGTAAACGTTTATTTATATCGAAACCTGTGAACTCACCAACCTCGTGTTGACATCGTTTTCTTACATGTTTTCTTAGGTCGCTTAAGATAAGGCACATGTGCACGCATAGGGCATGCATGGAGTCTTATGATTTATTTATAAATTAATATTGTTGAATTGCTTGTACTTTGTTTTTGGACTTCTTTTGGACCGGACACTTTGGGACTTTTCTTGGGCGCGTTTATTTTGCGCATTTACTTTCGTTTTACGCTTCCGCACTTACTTTGATCATTTATGATATATTTTTATTTTAGTCACATATAGTGTCGTTCAATGTAACTAATGACTGCGATCCTGGTTTGTCACTTCCCAAACGGTAAAATTCCGTTAGTTGAAATTGGGGGTTTGACATCAATGATCAACACGTTTCCATTATGCCTTTGGTAAGCTATATCAGAAATCTACCAAGATTCTAAATGTTACCAATTGGTATCCAAGTCTAATATTCTAGATAGACTTATTATGACCTTGTGTACTTCACTTGGTCACATGTTTGCAATCTTTAATTGGATTACCAAAATTCTTATTGCCAGAAATTCCACATTCTTATCAAATGCAAGTTACTCCCACATTTAAGTCTTATTGGATAAACTTATCCAATCACTAAGATGGGTAATGAAAGGTTCTCTCTTTCACGCAGGGTTTGAGAAAGCATTCTCAAATACCATTTAAACAGACCCTAATAGGTAGTTTCTTAAATGGCTCCTCCCCCAACATTGCTTGCAGTTTGATCAAGTTTAGGCAACAAATGCCTTAGTGTGACCTTCCCACACTTACTAGTGTATGAGTTCTCCTCATGATCTAGTTAATCGTCTTTCATAAGTTATCCCCTTATGACTGAATGGTTTTGTCTATACACAACTTAGTTCTTGTGTTTACACATATTATGAATGTTTCAAGTTAATTTAATCTCCTCAGAGCATTAACAAGTACTAGTCTAGCATGCTTTAGACTACAATACTATAGCATGTGACCAGAAGATGCATCATTCTGATTCTTCATAGCCTTAAGAGATACCTCACTATCTCTTTCCAACATTCATCCATTTGTTTAGACAAATTAATGGACTTTATTCATCATCCCAACACCTCGGTATTTAGAAAGTCTCAAAAGTTAAAGTATGTTACTCAAACATACTTAACTTCCTCAGTCAAATTAGGATATGTGCCTTTGTTCTCCAAAAGCTTCACCATTTACTCATAAAAACTTCAAACATGAGTCTTAAAACGAGTTAGTTTGGTGAACACATTCAACACGATGAATGTTCGAAATATAGTCCAGTAGATTGACACTCAAACAAGACAATCACATTTTCCTAAAGTGATGTATACATTTCCATTGTTGTTTCCTTGAAACCATATAGTGGGATACTCTCCCAAAATAAATGATAAATCCTCCACATAGTTCAAACAACATTGATGGTAGTAGACGTAACTACAAATCCATCGTTATTGTAAGTCTCCTATAGTAAATCTCGCACGATTTATTAAAGTCATATACAATAATAACATATATTTCTTTCATATGTTATAATTCACAAATGTGAATCGTCACAATGTTGATACTTTTAACATATCTTTTATCCATGTTAATACACTCATCACATGGTGTGTGATGTCTCATCCTTGACATTTAGTCATGGCGACAACTCATAAATTGTCTTTGTGCAAATATCTCATTGCAATATCCGTTATACTATAAACATTTGATTAATTTCTATGTATGGGTTATCCGAAGATATTGAACCCAAACAATATTTGAAAGCAAATCAATAAAATTTCAACAAGTAATTGGATGATTTGTAGACATCAAATCTCTTAGTGTTCTTATCTTGAACACTACTATTATCCAATATGTTAATATTATCTTTAGACTCATCTGAGAGACCGAATTAACACAACTCCCCCACAATGCTTCGATAGCATTCAATGAGAAACGCTTTCTTAGGATTAAAATCCCAAACTCATCTCATAGTGAGATTGAGTATCCAATACTAGTAGGCTTACTAGAAGATATTATACCCGTTTGAGATGTTTGGGAACATATAAAGTAACTCTCAAAACTAGGGTACTAAATGTAGATAACCTTAGTTCTACATTTCCGTGTTGACGTCCAACGACCATCAATAAGTGTCATGCTTCTCTCAGCAATGGGATAGTTCTTAATGTTGAATCGTTTGTCATAACATGAACATATGCTTCAAACAGTAAGAAATATCCATGAACACCAAATGTCCACGTGATTTCGTACATCTTCGAAATCGTTCCCACGATGTCTTCAATTGATGCAGTTAGGCTGCCCCGCACAAGAACTCGATGCAATCACAACATCATTCTTTTGAGGTTCTCCCACCTTGAACAATTGTTACTTTATTCAACAACAAGATGTTTATAAAGTAAACTACACGCACATAGTTACATTTGAACAATTAATTTGTTCACAACAACACCAAGTTGTTTAAAATCACTTTTACGCCTCTAGTTTTAAAAAAAATTATGTAACACGCTCGTTATAATATTCAAGCCACTTCTAACCCGCTCGTTAGAATATTAACCGATTTGACAAAACCATTTTTTTAAAGACCTTTTGGTTTATACATTAAAACGCTTCTAACATGCTCGTTAGAAAATTAAACGTTTAGACAAAATGTATTGAAGCATTTAAATCGTTTTCTAACACGCTCGTTAGAGAAAAAAAATTAAACCTTTTAATAATTTTGGTTTCATAAAATTAAACCATTTTAACATGCTCGTTAAAAAAATTTTAAACCTTCGCAAAGTAATCTCTTCTAACATGCTCGTTAGAAAGTAACCGATGTCTTATACAAATATAATTATTTCTAACACGCTCATTAGAAAATATAAATGCTTAGATAAAACCATTTCTAAGGCTTTTGGTTTATAAAATAAACCGTTTCTAACACGCTTGTTAGAAAATAAAACGCTTAGACAAAACGTTTCCATACATTGGTTAATACAAAATTACCGTTTCTAATATGCTCATCAAAAATTAATGTTTAGACATAAACGTTTTAATAACTTTGGTTTATTCATAATAAACCGTTTCTAACACGCTCGTTGGAAAAAGTAAACATTTAGACAAATGTTTTAAAGCTTTGATTTATAAAATAATATGAATTTAACACGCATGTTAAAACCGTTGACATTTACACAAAACGTGTATTTATTTAAAAAATTAACCCGTTTCCAACTCGCACTTTAGAATGTTAAATATTTACAAAACATTTTAACCGATATGGGTTAATAAAATACACCAATTCTAACACGCCCATTAGAAAGTAAAAGTGTATAAGCCTTTATTATTTTATAATATTTTCTAAACACTTGTTAAAACTAAACGTACGCAAACGTTTTTGTGGTTTAGAAAACATCTTTTCTAATACGCACATTAGAAACTACGTGTTTCAAAACATTTGAAACCAATATTATTTAACCAAATAATAGTTTCTAACACGCTCGTTAGAAAGAAAAGCTAAAACGTAATAAACGTTTTATTTTATGGATTTTACAAAAACCACTTTTTCTAAAACGCTCATTAGAAAAAAAATGATAAAACGTTGACAAACGTTTTATTTCATGGGTTTTACAAAAAATAATTTTTCTAACACGCACATTAGAAAAATTAAAATACTTCAAAATGCATTTTGAAACACTTATATTTTTATATATGATTCGATTTAACGAAACATGACCAAAACCCATGAACTCGAAAATATTGAATCAAAATATTCGTTTTTGGATTCTATATTGTTCTCCAATAATTAATCCGACTTATTTGTATTACATACATGAATTCCTAAATTTTATTTGAAAAGTTATAACAAAAATTTTTCAATTAGAAATCTATTTATAACCATTTCAAGAATCAAAGATCCTTAAAATAAGGTTTAAATTGTCCTCAATTTTAGAAAATAACCAACCGTGGGTTTTCTAAGTCCAACTTTGAAGGGACCAACGGCGAGTTTTTCATAAATGAGGTGCAAAAAAAAATGTATTTCAATGAATTGTACCCGAAATTCCGTTTCAATCAAAGTACTCTTTTGAATAGAAAGGAAGAAAAAAATATGTTTTTTAAACACAAATCGCGTGGAAACAAAACTAGTTTGAGTCACACGATATGGTTTTGAATACACGAACGGTGTTTTAAAAAAAAATTAGGATTGTAGGAATCCGTTCGCGTATAAAAATAAAACACTTTTAATATTACGATTACAATACAAATAATCAAACCTATCTAGGAAAGCAAGTAAATTACAAATACGAATACAATTGAAAAATCACAAAATACAAGAATGAAATTCCGATTTTGACCGAGGATCGTGTTTGACACGGGGCCCTTAAAACAAATTCCAGGTCTCTCCCCGTTTTGTTTCCCAGGGTACAACGGCCTAAGCAGTATGTACTGTCGGGGAGGGCTCTAGCACCCGAATTGAACCTTAAAGAAAATGGATGAAGTTAATCAAAGAATTGTCGGAATTCTTTAGAGAGAAAGAAGGAGAAAACACTAGAGAGATTGTGTTGTTTGGTGCATTTTCAACCAAGGCTCACCTTGGTATTTATACTTGAAAAAAGAGTTGAAACATCACATTCACCATCAACTCATAAGTTGAAACACCCAATTTACCATTAACCAAAACCTTTAAGTATTTGACTAAAACTTAAAAGACATGTTAAATGAATTTTGACTCATTCAAAATGGTGTTTCAACTAGCAAACTTGAATAAAAATAATAATACAAGTTTATATAATTTTATTTTCATAAAATATTTTCCAACAGAAATATTATATAAATCTCTTGGATTTATACGAATAATTATACGACTATAGTGTGTGTGGTGGAATATATATATATATAATTTATATATCTTTGGATTTTATGGATTTCGTTTATAGTCATGGGATAGGGTTCAGTTTATTTAAATTAAATTGCATTGTATCGGATTCGGATTTTTATAATTATAAGCAGTCATAACGAGTCTTGGGCCATCCTACACTGTTATGGATTTTTGATTTTCCTATTTGTACATCGAATCCTATTAATATGGAATGAATGTTAAAAAGATTATCTAACGTACACTATATTAACTTATATATATATATATATATATATTTTTTTTTTTTGATGGATTTATGAAATAGCTCCTTAACAAGTAGTAGGTGAATAAAAATAATGACCTAAATTTTGGAGTTGTTACACACGCTTCCCTAGGTAATGTGTGTGTTTTGTAGGTGTGTTTGTTGTGTGGAAGTGATTAAAACCAAGCTCATGGTCCATTTATTTATAGGCTGCCTGACGGGTCCATGTCGGACCACAATCTAAATACATGTATGTCTGTTATCTAAGTGTGGCGGTGTAATTTGCTTAACGGGCACATAACAGATCGTTATCCATTTCAATATCGGTCCGCTATGCATGAATTACGGCTAGCGGACCGCAATGGATCCTATGTCGGTCCGCTATCAGTCTTCCACGTGTCAGATTTCAACAATTAGTCACCTGACACGTGTCACATACCGGATGATTCCTTGCTCCCTACATAGCGGACCGCTATTCTCTGAGATGTCGGTCTGACATCTGCCTTCTTTCACAAATTTTCACTTTTAATCCTTAGACTTCGATTTAATAACATTTAAACTCCTCATACTTTACATTAATGTCACTTTAACCCCTAGGGTTTTACCAAATGACTATTTTAGTCCTTTAACTTGTATTCTTTAGAAAATTTGGGGTGTTACAAATCTCCCCCCCCCCTATAAGGGTTTCGTCCTCGAAACCGGACACTTACTCGAATAAGTAGGGATAAGACTGTTTCATTTCTTCCTCTGTTACCCATGTGGCTTCAGATCCCTTTCAATGTTGCCACTGAACTTTCAATTGCTTGATTACTTTATTTCGTAATCTCTTTTCTTTCCGGTCGAGTATAGCCGCTGGCTTCTCGACGTAATTTAGTCTTTCATCTACTTCAATGTCGTTCAGTGGTACATGAGAGGTTTGGTCTGTCAAACACTTTCGCAAGTGTGATACATGGAATGTTGAGTGAATTCCACTCAATTTTGCTGGCAATTCCAGCTTATAAGCAACCTTCTCTACTCGAGCTATAATCTTAAATGGTCCAATAAACCTTGGACTTAACTTTCCTCTTTTCCTGAATCGAATGATTCCTTTCCACGGAGATACTTTCAATAGAACGTAGTCTCTGGCTTGGAATTCTATTGGTCTCCGTCTTTTATCTGCATAGGACTTCTGTATGTCTTGAGCAGCCTTTAGACGAGTTCTAATATGATCTAACTTTACACCTATTGCTTGGACAATTTCTTTACTGCCCAATTCTTTCTATCCAACCTTGTAACAACCCCGAATTTAGGGCCTAGTTTTTTTTTATTATTTATTTAATTACATGCTACTTACTTGGATACTTGAACTATTGAATAGCAAAGTCGAACACTTTGGTCTACGATTTAGAGCCCAATAAACATATTGTGATTATACAATTGAACTTGGCCCAACTGTAGATAAACGAAACGTGGCCCATTAACGACTCAACTAAAGTCCCAGTATACAAACCTAATTCAAAACAAACTAATTAACATTGTTTGACGGATCGTTACACGATTCGATATAATTTATAATAACTACAAAATATATTGTTTACACGGAGAACTGTTAGAACGATTAACGCACTAGTACGAGTTATTACTAGTTATCCGACGCAATAAGATATTTAGACGTCAAACCTCAAATAAATAACATCTATAAATACTAGTATTTATTCTGGCGACTGATTAGGAGCTTACGCGAGATATGCGGCGTTGGATGCACGACAACGACAACTACAGGTGTAGAAATCAACGGATATTGCTAAACCCGATATAACTAAATAATATAAACAAATATTTAGTTATTACCTATAAAATTAAATTATTAAGATTACTATTATTTAGTAATTAATAACTGCGGAACGCGAAGCGTTTTATCCGGAGTAGACGCGTTTGAGCACACGGTACAAAAGCGATACCGGCTACTTTAGAAATAGCATAATAAAATATATAACTAGTTATTATTATAGTTTATAATATTAGTATTGATAAATAGTAGAAATTATCGAAGCGCCGATCATTAGTCTGAGCATACGCACCTGACACGCAGTACATGAGTAGTATCCGACTATTTTAGAACAGCGCGATCGAGTAAATATATTAAGTCACTATTTATATTTATTCATTATTTTTACTAATAATATTATTTAAACAAAGCGAGAGACGTTTATTTAAGCAAACACGTTTGGCACGCACGATGTTAACGTGTACTGGCTTGGACAGCAGCCTGAATGAGAATTTTGCGAATCAAATATTTATATTATATTTATCACCACATCTTATTACTATAAGATTTTTAGAACAAAAATTCAGAATTATAAAACGAGACGGAGAATCGAAAAGGTACGTGATATGCCGGTAAACAGTCCTGAATACAATGTTATTTTACCTAGTTCTAAAACCTGAACATTTGATATTTTCTTTCCCAATACCAATGCGTATGATATCTGATAAAAATCTTTTTAAAAAGATTTGATTCACAAATCTTGTCTAAATCTCCACAATCTCCCTCAACCCAAGAAGATGACTATTTACCTATTTCGATTTTATTCTTTTTTTCTCAAAACCCATCCAAGACATCGTTTCATTTAAATATCTGTCTCTTTACTTTTTTTTTCAATCCCAAACAAACCACTCCAACATCTAGTGAGAGAGGGAGTAATCAGGGGAGAGGGAAAGCTTAAAGGGAAGGTCGGCCACCCTCCGGCACATCGTCGACGGCACCAGGCGGAGGTGTGGGTAGCGCAACAGCCGGCACATTTAGCGGCTCCGACGAACCACAGCCCCAAACAGCAGCATAGAGAGAGCGGGAAAGAGAGAGAGGAGGATGAGAGACCACCGGCCACCACTTCCGGTGGGTCTCAAAGCGGAATCAGGTGGCAGCGATGATAGTGGTGTTGGTGAGGAAGACGGCAGGCCAAGACGACGGTGGTGGGATCTGGTGGTGTGTGACAAGGAAGACGATGGCGGTGACGAACTAGGTTTCCAGGAGACGCAAGTGGTAGTCACGGCCGGCGATGGCCGTGGGTAAGGGAGAAGACGGGTGACGGCGGCAGTACATGACCAAACGGCGGCGGCCAGAAACGCCTTTCCGACGGACTTCTATTTTTCGGTGAGTCATTTTCCCCCTTTTCCTGTCATTCCCACATATATTTGGGCGCTTGTTTCTGTTTAAGTTCCCGTTGGGTTTCCGGTTAAGCGAGTCGTTGGGATGGTCGGGTTTCATTCCCGGGTATTCATATTGATTTTGGACAGGTTTGGTGAAGACCGGGCGTCACCCAGATAAACGGACTTTTCGGGTCGTGCTCGACAGTCCCGGTTTCGGTCAACAAAACTCAACTCTGGTCAAAGTCGGTCAAACTCGCGTAAAGTTTGTATTTATTTTGTAATGTGTAAAATGTGTAATAGTGAGTTGAGCTAAACCGACTCGATTCCGACCACGCGATATTTAGATGTAAAAGGAACCTCGTTTGTATATTTGTAATAACCGGGTCTCTGTCCAAACAAAAAGAAATATATAAAATTTATATATATACATATACACTTATGAATTACATTATTTAGTAAAACTAAAATTATAAAAGCTGTCATTAGTATATTTATATAAACAAGAATATTAGTTATAAACTAAAAACAAGTATTTATTACATAAAACTTATAATATATATAATTATAAATTTAGACGTATATATATACTTGCCACATATACGAATTAAAAACATATGATCTCATATTTATATAAATATATTATTATTGTTGTTATTTTCTTAGAGTCATATTTTTACTGGTGTTATTTTATTTAATTACAAGTACTATAAATATATATTTAAAGATAAGTCATTAATGATGCAGAAGTTACAGTCTTTGTTATCAATAATATGATTACGAATATTATTTACAATTACTGAAACTTCTAGTATATTTAGAACAAATATTACGTAAAATTGATATTTTATTAAAAACTATTAGTGCTACAAATGTTTGCAATATTATTATTACACTCGAAATTAAATAACGTTAATATTATATAAAATTGATATTTTACTAAAATTTTTACATGTTATTACCATTATTTCTGTAGATACTAAAGATATATTATTATTATTATAACTATTATTGTTAATACTATTTTTAACATAGTATTATATTAAGTATTAACTTTATATATCTTTACCATTATTATTATTTTAAATTACTAAAACTTATATTATGTTTTACACTTTATTAAGGTATATTTTTATTAATATTAGTTATACTATTTTATTACATGACCTATATATCACGAGTAATATCATTATTTTTATTGATTATTATTATTATTGAACAACATTTACTTTTAATGAATAGTAAAATTGTTATACTTATACTATCCAACACATATTTAAACATGTACAATCTTATTTTGTTTATATATATATTGACTTAACCATAGTTTATTTAACTTAACATTAGTTATTAAAAACGATATTTGACATGATACTTCATAAATATATTATGTATATACAACCCTTTTATAAACCTTAAATATTTCCTTTTGATATAAATATATCTTTACATGGTTTCATATAAGTACAAACTTAGACATCACCAACATTGTAAAACAAACACTATAATTATGTTTTAGTATTAGACAAACATAAATAGTTTCGTTAACCGTTATGATCTATATTATACAAGTATACCTTGAGCTTATATATATGCGCGTAACCATAGACTTTGATTATTATTTACGAAACAAATATAACTACTTGTACATATATTTAGTTATTTATACATATATTACATGTATATATATAAATATATCACGTAAGTAAATAATGGCTAGTGATACCTTATCTAAATCGAACTATTATTATAATACATAGTATTACGTTGATTCTGGTCGAAACATTATTTTACTACTTACATTAGAGCATATATACAAGTATTACCATTACAAGAATACTAAGTCAAACCAACACCTTTATAGTATAACTTTAGAATAACAAATAAAGGTTTACAACCCGAGACTTTTACCAAAATGACCCAACACCTTAACAAATCGGTCGAGCTCAACCACACGGTTAATGATATTACTCTAGTACAATATACTAATGTCATAATTATAATTAGGATTTGTCTTGTTGAATAGACACACGATAACAAGCTAGCAACTATAGCATATTGGTTTGATATATACAAGATTATCAGGTGAGTTCATGTGCTTTCTCCCCTCTTTTACTTAAACCTTTTGGGGTGATTACATGCTTCTATTTTGTTTACATATTTTGTGTATTAATTAAATAAGGCCATTTTTAGCTGGCATAACGAATCCCCGAACTTTAGCACATAATCATTAACTCCTTCGGAGCTAGCAAATATATGGGTAGTACTATCTGGTTAAACCCCCGCACACCATGGGCCCGACGTAACCGGGAAAACCTCCCATGGAATGATAATCATATAATGATGATAAATATCTTGTGACATATATTCGTTTAACAGTTTTGAACTTATGTTGACAAGCATGAGTAATTAGACCCATAACAATAAGGGGTATGGGTTAGGGGAATATTATTATTTCTAGATGTCCACAGGTTGTGGGCACAGGGTTGATTGTGAACTTGTTTAATTTTACATCATACATATTTGGATTCTCAATATAAATGCTATATTAACTAAACTCGTGAACTCACAAACTTTTTAGTTGACACAATATTTTTAAGCATGTATTCAGGTACCCTTCTCGACTTTGGAAATTATCAACTTAGACACGAGCTTGCTTGAAGATAGATGATTCCTTTAGAAGACTTATGTCGAGCCATAGATTCCACCCGGGAAGATAGAATCCATTATTTTATTTTACTTTTAGTTAGTGTATAGATGATATGAGCCTTTGTAAATATATACTTTGACTTAGTTGGACCAATGAAATTTATAAATTATATGTCACGTTATTTCCATTGTGTTTTGTTTTGGTATTCGATCGTCACGCCCAGCCCCCTGGTCGGGTTGTGACAAACCTCTCCCCAACATGTGGGGGTTCTACACCTTCTCCCGTATAACATCTCATAGGGCGGCATGCCAATACTTTCATGATAGCTGTTGTTATACGAGAATTCTACCAAAGGTAGATGACTATCCCAACTTCCATCAAAGTCAATAATGCAAGATCGCAACATATCCTCAAGTGTTTGTATCGTTCTTTCACTTTGTCCATCCGTTTGAGGATGATACGCCGTGCTAATCAATAACTTAGTTCCCATTTCTTCATGGAACTTCTTCCAGAAACACGACGTAAAACGTGTATCTCTGTCAGATACTATTGAAACCGGAACTCCATGCCTGAAACAATTTCTTTAATAAATGCTTCTGCTAACCTTTTAGAAGAATATGCCTCACGTATTGGCAAAAAGTGAGCACTCTTAGTTAGCCTATCAACTATCACCCATATGGTATCATAACCTTTAGCTGTTTTCGGTAGCTTAGTTATGAAGTCCATAGTGATATGTTCCCACTTCCATTATGGAATATCTAGTGGCTGTAATCTGCCATAAGGCTTTTGATGCTCTGCTTTGACTTGAGAACAAGTCAAGCATTTAGCCACATATTTCATGATATCGAATTTCATACCAGGCCACCAGTAATCTTGGCGTAGATCTTGGTACATTTTTGTAGTACCCGGATGAATCGAATATTGAGATTTATGAGCTTCATCTAAAACTTTAACTCTGAATTCACCCATATGTGGTATCCACATACGGCTGAATCGAATCTTAACTCTATACTCATTCTCTTCCAAGTATTTTTCTTGTCCAACCATTCTCTCCTTCGTAACATTTTCTGCTTTCAATGTGTCTATCTGAATATTCCTGAGCTAAGTCATAAAGTTAGGAGTTACAACTAACTTATATGACTTCACTCTGATAGGAGGATGCTCTTCTTTACGGCTTAGAGTATCTGCCACTACATTGGCTTTCCCTGGATGATACAAGATTTCACAATCATAATCCTTTATCAGTTCTAACTACCTTCGCTGCCTCATGTTGAGATCTTTTTGCTCAAAGAAATACTTTAAGCTTTTATGATCTGTGTAGATTGTGCACTTAACTCCATATAGATAATGTCTCCATAGTTTAAGTGCAAAGACTACAGCAGCTAACTCTAAATCATGGGTCGGGTAGTTAGTTTCATGGGGTTTGAGTTGTCGTGAAGCATAGGTTATAACCTTGCCTCTCTGCGTTAGTATGCACCCCAATCAGAGTAAACTACCAGATCCTTTGTTCCTTCCGGTAAAGACAACACCGGAGCCTGAGTTAATTTCTCCTTTAGCTTTTGAAAAGCGTTATCTTACTCTACTCCCCATAAAAAATTTTTTCCTTCTTCGTGAGTTTTGTTAATGGGGTTGCAATCTTGGAGAAATCCTGAATAAATCTTCTATAGTAACTGGCCATACCTAAGAAACTATGTATTTCTGTAGGTGTCTTTGGCGGGTTCCATTTCATTACGGTTTCCATCTTTGAAGGATCTACAAGAATTCCTTCGGCGTTTATCACATGGCCCAAGAATTGAACTTCTCGGAGCCAAAACACACATTTAGAGAATTTTGCATATAATTTCTCTTTCCTAAGAGTTTCCAGTACTTCCTTGAGATGAATGCATGAACTCCTTCATTCTTAGAGTAGATTAGAATATCATCAATGAACACGATCACATATCAGTCCAACATTGGTCGACAAACCCTATTCATGTGGTCCATGATTGCAGCGGTGTCACACCCTAACCGACGGGGAAACGTCGGGGCGGGACATGTAGACTGTTCATGAGCACATGGTTGACTAGATTGTAATAGGTTTAAACATCATGTAACATCCCAAAAATAGTAAATAAATAAATAAATAACGCGATCGAGATTTAATCGTTAAAAATGAAAGGAAAATGGATGGGCTCGGGCTGGGCTCCAACGGGCCGAGGGAAAACCCATATATATAAGGGCCAAGAAAGCCTCAACTCTCTCATTTGCAACATCTGGAGAGAGAAAGGAGAGCTCGGGCCTAGAGAGAGAAAGTTGACGGATCGACCCGGAATTGAAGGAGCACATTACTGCTGAGCTCGTGAGCAAAACCTCCGATTCAGAATCACAATCCAGGTAACGATTCGACCTTAAACTGAGTTTTTATTCGTTTTAGGGTTTTTCGGGTTTTAGCTAAATATGTGACGTTTTTACGAATGAAACTGGAAGAAAAACATAGATTTGAGTTCTTAAACGAAAAGCAAACGTTTCGAATGTAAACAAGTTCGGGATCTTGACATGATCAGATCCGCATGCGAAAGTTAGGTTTTTCACGCAAGAAGTAGATCCTACGTACTTATTAAGTACGCAAGAAGAGCTTTCTGCGTACTTATCAAGTACGCAAGAACCAAAACATGTGTACTTATCAAGTACGCAGGAAGCAAAACCTGCGTACTTATCAAGTACGCATGAACAAGGCCCTGCGCACTTGCTAAGTGCGCAGGCAGCAGGCAACAGGCCGGTTAGTAAATTCAGTATAGTCGCCTAATTCAGAATGGTTTAACTGTTAGAGTCGAGATTAGGTCTGATGTATGTGTAATTAATCAATCCAGATCGTGTGTGACACTCATTGGACCGCGGTTAGGACAGGACGAGACTAGCTCATCAGGTGAGTTCTATGTGCCCCTTTCTATGTTATGTGTAAATCATTTTAAATGTTTTGGGGCTGAAGTGTATACACTAAATGAATAAATGATATGAATGCCAATGTGATCATACGTGATATACTAAGGTATATTTATATATATATATATGAAAATGAATTATGAACAAAGAATGAAACGTATGTTTACAAAGAATGAATAAAAGAATGGCATAACGTAAATGAATGAAATCTTGCTTTATAATTATATATATTGCATGTTATGAATGTATGTATACGTTATGGACGGAAACGAAGCTAACGACTACTACGGTAGACGTACGACCACTTGACTATTATGCAGTCAGAAAGGAAAGTCTAGAAAGGTAGACTAAATAATGGCCACTACGGTGGAGTAAATCCCTAAATCGATGCACGGCTGTATAACTAGTTCAAGTGGGAAATGGATGCCTTAGGGCAGACGGGCGAATATGACGGACTACGACGGTAGGAATGTTAAGACGGACGGCCGAAGGTTGGCTGGACGGTTTTAAGGCGGACGGTTTCTAGGACCGGACGAGTAAAAGGGCTACGACGGTAGCTTAAGGGCGTATGTTTTTGTGATATACGCAATAAAAGACGGGTTGATCACCCTTATGTGTATGACCAATGAATGTTAAGGAAAGTAAAGGTGAATGCATATCTATGTAATCACATAAGAATGATGAAAGAAAAGCAAAAGCTATGAATACGTATTTAATTAAATTTATATATAATTATGCATACTTTTAAAGAAAAGGAAGTTCATACCTAATCGCTTTAAACTAGAACTCACCGGCGTTAGCTGACTTTTAGTATACATTTCAGGTAGAGAAAGGAAGGGTCGTGCGAAGGCGTGATGGTTACCGGCAAGCGACTGACATCCCACTCTTAATTGTTAAGAAAATGTTGTCTTTTTAATTGTTAAGACTTCCGCTGTTATATTATGTATTTGAATGATGTTTGTTTTCACTACTCTCGAATGTTTTTAATTTAAGTTCAGTATTTATGACTATGTTTATGAGTAAATCCAATAAGTGAGGTTACCCGGGGAAGGGGCCTTACACATCACATTTCATTTCAATGAAATTCAACAAGTCATGAAAAATGAGAAAATACATAACAAATTTCTTTTTTTTAATATCTAGGTCCACATCCTAAGTGTAGCAAGCTTGTTCAACTCAAACATTTTTACCTGAAACATGATAAAAACGAGGTCAAATAAAAAGTTGGTGAGCATACATAGGTTTTGACTCTAAATAGTATCAAGGTGTTGTGTGTAAAAAAATCCATACAAGTCATGATTAAACAAGGCAATCATGGAGAGTTACTATTATGTAACCAAGTAGTACAATCAAACCTTTGTAACTAGCATGCAAAACAAAGTGTGTTGTCGGTAACAATCACCCTAACTTGGTGGGTTTGTCAGACTCAATAGATCTATCATTGTTTACCGTCGGCTTGAATAGTTAATGATTGCACATGTAATTGCACACAAAGTAGTTAACACACCTAGTACTCAAACATAAAGCTCAAATTACACACAAATTGTAAAGTGGATTTGTATTGTGTAGTTTGTGTAAATCATTGTAATTGTTCATGTTTCACCCCAAAAATGTAAATAGTGTAAAAGGGGCTATGTAAAACTCACCGGTAATATGTAGCTTGGAAATCACACAAACAAGTTGTTGCCAATCGTCTAGCTAAGCACAAGGTTAAACTATGGTTTAATAGTGTAGTTGTATTAATGACGTGTCCAAATGACTGGAGGGAAAAACCTATAGTATAAAGGAATTGAGTCTGAGTTTGGTCGGTTGAATGAGGAGACTTGTTTGTGTACAAATGATGCTTATGTAATCACATGAAGAGGAAGCGTGTAAAAATAATTATTATGTGTTTGTTTTTAAATGAAAGATTAGGAGTAAAATGTTTAAATCAAAGTATGTGCCTTGATATATATAAAGAAATAATAATTGACTTAAAGTTTTAGTTTAAAATAGATTATGTAATAAAACTATTTTTCTCTATTTAATTATCATTATGTAAAGGGTTTTCGAAAGAGAGTGTATAATAAATTAAATATATATTAATATATTTAGGAATTTATGTTTGTAAATATTTAATATATATAAACCCTAATTAATTATATATGTTAGGGTAAAAATGTTTTTTTTTTGTAGATTATAAAACGTTCGTGTAAAGCTTTACCAATTGATAATGGATTCATAAAATAATCATGTTATAATTTACAAACCAAAGGAAATTAAATAAATAGTTTGTTGTTTTGAATATATACATATATACATATATTAAATAAACTACGTTTTTATTAGATTTTAACAAGTAAAATGATTTACCTTGAAAGTTTAACAATTTAACTTTATAACACTGAACTGAGTTTTAAGAGTTTTATAAAAATATTTTTTGATAAAAGATTGGATGCTTAAAATGGGTAAAAAAAATAGATGGAGCTGCCAAGAATCAAACCCGAGTGGGTTCTATGAGGAAATAGATGGATTACCACTGGACCAATGGCCTTTTATTGATCTAATGTGGGTTTCCCGAGGTTTTAATCAATGGACAACAACGACCGAGTTCTGTTATAATGGGAAACCCAAAAAAAATGGTGTGGGTGTGGGTTAAGAACCCGCGACCATATGTTCATAAGTCATGGGTTTTAACCAGCTGCTCTAGGATGCAATACTGATAAAGAACATGAAATATTTACCCTTAACATACAGGTTTCAGGATCTTTCTTCCCCAAATCCCGAATTCGAAACCCTAGCCTTTAAATTGGCTCGATAAACAAACGATCGATGCTCTGACCATGGGGCTTTCAGTCATGTGATCAAGAAGATTACAAGGACACAAGAAATACCTGTTTTGGTGAAATGAGGAGAGAGGACGGCTGCAGTGCAGGTTTCGGGACTTCTTGAGCTCGAAAGAATTCCAGAGGAGTGATGCCAGTCGCAAAAATGATTAGAAAGTTTCTACCGGTGATTGCGAAGGTGAGGGAGTGGTTTAATTGAATTGGTTCTATCCTAAATGTACAATTTGATTACGAGTAGGCGTATGACAGCCGAGACCATCAATTACGCAAAATTTCCACGATTTGAGAGTGAATCGGGTCTTGTACATGGTCTGAATACATCCGAGATTTGTGGGAGTGATTACGCGTTGATTTTACACATTAAATGATGATTTGATACGGGTTTGACTCTGTGAAGTCAAACACGTTTGAATTTGAGTTAAACCGCGCTAAACAATCGAATTGCAGTTTCCAAACGGGCCTGTGGATGGTATTTGATCAAATGTTCGTGCGTGAGAAGTCCAATTACACATTTTGGATCGGTGTGGGCTTGAATTTCATGATCCTTGGACCGTTTTGACTTTATAAAGTCAAAATTGGTCAATGTTCTTGGGTGAGGGTCCAATTAGAGAGAGAGGGGTCAGTTTCAAGGGGGGGTCAAATCGAGAGTTCACATGGTTAGGGATTTAAAACCAAGAGTTTTAATATATATCTATTTAATATACATGCATGTACATACTTATAAAATTTTTAGATAACTTATGAAACTATACAAGTTTTAAATTCTTGAACATGGGAATGTATGAATGCATTTTCTTAGCCACCATATATATATATATATGTATATGTATATATATATGTACATAATTACACAAACATGTGTTATAGAAATCTATATTTGTAAACACAAGGTTTAAATTTCGAATAGAAATATTGATTAAAATAATGATTCATGTGACATAATGTGCTTGAAAAATTATAGGTTTTAAATGTTGTGTTATTATTGAAATAACTAGAATAAAATAGGGCCGAAAAATCATGGATGTTACAAGCAGGGGCATTAGTCAAACCAAATGACCTTACTAAGAACTCATAATGTCCATATCTTGTACGGAAGGTTGTCTTTGGAATATCTTCATCTCTAACCTTCAACTGATGATAACCCAATCTTAGATCGATTTTAGAGAACCAGCTTGCTCCTTGTAATTGATCGAACAAGTCATCGATACTTGGTAACGGGTATTTGTTCTTGATTATAAGCTTGTTCGGCTCTCTGTAGTCTATGCACATACACATACTACCATATTTCTTCTTTACGAAAAGAACCGGAGCACCCCAAGGCGAGATACTCGGTCTGGTGAAACCTCTGTCTAACAACTCTTACAGTTGTGATATTAGTTCCTTCATTTCTGATGGAGCTAAATGATATGGTGCCTTAGCTGCAGGCTTAGCACCAGGCACTAAGTCGATTCGAAACTCCACTTCTCTTTCTGGAGGTATTCCTGGTAATTCTTCTTGGAAGGCATCAGGAAAGTCACAGACTACTGGCACATCTTTTAATTCTTTAGTCTTTACATTGGAATCAATAACATATAGTAGGTAGGTCTTACTTCCTTGATTTATAAACTTCATGGCTTTTATCATAGAAATGATTCTAACGGCTGATCTTAACTTATCCCTGTGAATTGTAATCTAATTGCCACCAGGAGTCTGTATCTGAATTGCTTTCTAGTTGCAAATGATTTGGGCATCGTTTGCTGCTAACCAGTCCATTCCTAAGACTACATTAAATACCTCGAGGATCATTGGATATAGTCTAACGGGAAATCTATATCCTTCAAGATTGATGAAACAATCCTGAATGACTTCTGCCACCTTCATCGTCTTTCCAATAGTCGTTTCGACTTCAAAAGTTTCGTTTAATCTTACAGTAGGTCTATCTAAGGAAGGATAGAAATCTAAAGATACGAAACTCCTACTAGCTCCTGAGTTAAATAACACAGTAGCAGGTACGTTATTAACAAGAAATGTACCTGATACTACCTCAGGAAATGCCTTAGCTTCCTCGGTTGTCACTGTGTAGGCCCTAGTCTTGGCCTTTGGAGCTTCCTTTTCCTTTCTATCTTTAATCACTACTGGTGCTGAAATCTTCAGGGTTAGGCATTCTATCATTCAGTGCCCAAGTTCTCCACACTTGAAACATCTCAGTCCCGTCTTACTTGGACAATTGGTGGCTATATGTCCAGGCTTACCACAACTGTAGCAAGTATTCATTCCATACCTGCATTCTCCAGTGTGTAGTTTACCGCATTTGGTACATTTAGAACCACCACTCTGTTCTTGCCTCTTTCCTCCTCCTCCCCCATTCTTCTTGTTCTGATTTTCAGAGATATCAGACCATTTTCTCTTTGATTCCAATGGGCGGGAACCGAAGACTTCATCGTACATGGTTGAAGCCAACTCTACGGCAGACCGAAAAGTCTTCAAGTCTGAAGTCTTTACTAACCTCCGTATCTCAGGCGGTAAACCCTATACGTACCGCTTGATGAGTACTGATTCAGGGGTTATCAAATGAGGTACCGGTCGAGCCATTCTATTAAACTTGATAGTATACTCTCTGTGAGTCATATTACCAGTTTCCAATCTAATAAAATCTCTCTCAAGTTTATCCATCTTATTATCTGAACAAAACTCCTCTATCAGCAATCTTTTCAATTCTTCCCAAGTCATTCAATCAATAGCTTTATCTCCCAAAGTTATGACCAAATTCTCCCACCAGCATAATGCTTCTGACACAAACGAATGGGCTTCATACTTGACCTTCTGATCATCTCTGCATTCACTGGTCTTGATTACCGCTTCTATTTCCCTTATCCACTGATGAGTGACAGTGGCATCCTTTGTTCCTTCAAATTTAGGAGGGTTTCCATCCTTGAATGTCTTGTAAAGACATCCCTTCTTCCCTTTATTACGAGGTCTAGCCTCGTATGAATCATCAGATTCATAATTATAATCGAAATCATCCTCTTCCTCATCATCTGGATTATTTACTCTTCCTATCGGTTGAGTTTCATCATTCTTCTTTCTATTTTCTTCTAAGCTTGTCAATAAAATTGGCAGAGTCGTATCTAGTGCTTTGGCAACAGCCAAGTCTATAAGATTTTTAAGCTGAGGATCTATCACAGATTCCTCTATATTCTCTTCTCTATCTACCTGTCTTATTTCTGGTTCGGCATTGGCGGTAGACCGCGTCTGCCTTCTGGAGGTATTGGGATTAACCCTTCCTCCTCTTTTACCTCTACTGCTACCAACCATTTTCTACAAAAGACATGGAGTGTTTTATTATCCGCATGATAGATTGATAGCTAGAATACAAGTGTATTGTAAACATTAATAACTGTGGCCACAACGAAGTTAATCATTTACGCCACTTTCGGTGCTCTAGTTATCCTTCTATTATGTTTGTACTAAAATACCTATACCTTTCTCTTTTACCCTTGGCATCAGGTTATCTTGACTGGCAGATCTACTAGCATTCTTAGTATCCATTAATCCTAGTTTAAGTCTAGATACTTGGGCAAGTATCTAAATCTCTTAAACTATAGCTCTGATACCAACTTGTGACACCCACATCCCGGGTCACCCGAGATGTCGGCCACTTGTCGGATTTACTCATAAACATATAGTGAACATAGATCACACACAGCGGAAGACTTTAAAAATACTATATTTATTTCATAAACGTGTCTTAATGTACATTCTAAAGAAAGTACAACATAACGATTCTAATGCCAGCCCATCAGAGGATGCCAGATAGCCTGCCAGACGCTCTTACTCTAGCCCGTTGCCTTTACTACAGGAGGCTACATCTTTACCTGATACACATGCTTAAAACATATGTCAGCTTACGTTGATGAGTTCTAAGTTTTAGTCAAAATATCTTTGACCTCTGTCTCATACATAAATGGGTTTATATGACACGTAGTAAAACATCACATTAACTTCTTGCCCAAACATAATACTTTATACTTGCACACTTATCTTCCTTCTGAGGCCACGTTAACCTCCAAGTGGTCGTCACCACTTATATATACCCTTGCACAAGGTGTCCATACTACATTCCACAAAGGAATGCAATACGTCTCTACGCTTACGTTGCGAGATATTATGTGGCATTTGGCCAGACGTGGCAAAACCTTTCTTTACAGACCAATAGGGTCAAAACATTTGACATGGTAATCATGCCAAAAACTTTATGTCTTTCTCTTTACTCTTTGTCAAGACAATAATTGTCAAGACCTTTACAAGTCAAGGTAAACCCTGACTTCTCTGCCATTACTTATCTGGGCACACCATGATAAGTTCTAAAACGTTTTACGTGTCAAAACCATTTTATTTTTTCAAGATGAAATCATGTCAAAAGACAAGGATTCCTTTCTTTCTTTATCTCAAACCCTCGTAAAGGTTTCTCCATGGTACATCAATGAAGTAAGGTGGTTATCTTTCCAGAGTAGTACCTCTAACAGAAATGTTCCCAGGAAATAGTGACGGGTCCAGGAGAGATTTATACATCACTCTTTCCTTAGACAGAACATTCTGTTTGCAAGATAACTACATACCGGACAGATGGTTACCCGACACTTCTTTGATATATCATGAATACTCCGTTACTTAGTTTTAAGATTTAGACATCTTTATACATAACCTCTTGCAACATGAATGCTATTCCAAATATTTAAATCAATGTATATAGCATTTATGTAAATCTTTCTAGCATGCATACCGGCCCAAAACATTTAAAGCAAAACATTTAAAAAGGGCCTCATAGAACTCACCTCTAACTTCTTTCCTGATCAGATAACTTTTACGTGCTAATGTAAACAGCACAACGACTTGGATCAATGTCCTAAGTCATCATAACACTACTTAATCATAAGTTCCCAACTTAGTGAAAGTAACTAAGTCATTAGGAACTAGTCAGAACCTTACCTTAGAACTATCTCCTGCGTATTGGGATCGAATGACTGGAAACCGGACTTCTCTACATGAACCGGGGCTCGGGACGCACTTCCCTAGGTAATGTGTGTGTTTTGTATGTGTGTTTGCTGTGTGGAAGTGATTAAAATTGTAACATCCCAAAAATAATAATTTAGTAAATAATAACGCGATAGAGACTTAGTCGTCATAAAACAAAAGAAAAACGAATGGGCTTGGGCTCGGCTCCAACGGGCCGAGCGAAGCCCAGGTATATAAGGGTCAAGACAGAACAAGAACTCTCATTCCCACCAAAACTTGCAACCTAGAGAGAGAAAGGAGAGCTCGGGTCTAGAGAGAGAAAGTTGACGGATCGACCCGAAATTGAAGGAGCACGTTACTACTGAGCTCGTGAGCAAAACCTCCGAATCAGAATCACAATCCAGGTAACGATTCGACCTTAAACTGAGTTTTTCTTCGTTTTGGGGTTTCTCGGGTTTTAGCTAAATAGGAGACGTTTTTATGGATGAAACCTGATAATAAGCTTAGAACTAGCATCTAGAATGAAAACCGCACGTTTTGATCAAAGAAAATTGTAAGATTGGCATGTTCGGACTAGCATGCAAGAATTTCGGATTTTTGTCCAGGAAACATGTATTACGTACTTATCAAGTACGCAAGAAGGACGTCCTGCGTACTTATCAAGTACGCAGGGGAAAGATCCTGCGTACTTACCAAGTACGCAAGAAGAATACTCTGCGCACTTGTCAAGTACGCATGAAGCAAGTACTGCGTATTTATCAAGTACGCATGAAGTAAAGTCTGCGCACTTATTAAGTACGCAAGAACAAGTCCCTGCGCACTTGCTAAGCGCGCAGGCATCAGGCTAGATAGTGAAGTCAGTATGTTAGCCTAATTCAGTATGATTAAACCGTTAGAGTCGGGATTGGGTCTGATGTATATTTAACTACCTAATTCAGATCGTACGTGACGTTGTTGGACCATTGTTTAGGACAACCAAGACTAGCTTATCAGGTGAGTTCTATGTTCCCCCTTCTATGTTATGTGCAAATCATCTTAAATGTTTTGGGGCTGAAGTGTATACACTAAATGAATAAATGCTATGAATGTTAATGTGATCATACGTGGTATACAAATATATATATATATATATATATATATACCTATATATGAAAACAAATTATGAATAAAGAATGAAACGTATGATTATAAAGAATGAATGAAAGAAGGACATAACGTAAATGAATGAAATCTTGCTTTATATTATATATATTGCATGTTATGAATGTAAACGTTATGAACCCTTCTATGACAACGGCTACTTCAGTAGACGGACGACCACGTGACTATTTTGAAACCGGGACAAAAACGTTCCTTCGCAAGCTAGGACGTATAAAAAGGCACTAATGGACGGTCGAAGCAAATGTCTTAACTCAAGTAGAACGGTTGCATACATAATGGTCGCGTGGGAAACGGATGCCCTATGGCAGACGGACAAAAGGACGGACTACGACGGTAGGACGGTTTAAGAGCGGACGGACAAAGGTTGTCGGACGGATTTAAGTTTCGACGGACGGTTTTCTAGAGCCGGACGGTTAATGAAAAGGGCTACGACGGTAGTTCTTACTGCGATGTCTTTGTGACATTCGCGACAAGTATGATGGGTTGATCACCGTTAAGTTTATGGCCAAATGAATGTTCTCTCCAAGTAAATATGTATGTACATATGTATATACTCAATATGAATGATATGTGAGAACAGTAAAGTAAAGAATACGTAAAAGTTCGAATGTTAAGTATATTATATATATATATATATATATATTATGTATGATTGTCTATAAACTAGAACTCACCAGTGTTAGCTGACTTTTAGTATACATTTCAGGTAAAGGAAGAAAGGGTCGTGCGATGGCGTGAAGGATACCCGGCACAAGACTGACATCCCACATTTATATATGTTAAGACAATGTTATGTATTTAATTGTTAAGACTTCCGTTGTTATGTCATGTAATTCGAATGATGTTTGTTTCCGCTACTTCTGAATGTTTTAAATTTAAGCTCAGTATTTATGACTATGTTTATGAGTAAATCCAACAAGTGAGGTTACCCGGGAAAGGGGCCTTACAAGTTCGAGCTCATGGTCCATCTATTTATAGGCTGCCCGAAAGGGTCCATGTCGGACCGCTATCTAAATACATGTCGGTCCGTTATCTAAGTGTGGCGGTGTAATTTTCTTAACGAGCACATAACGGATCGTTATCCATTTCAATGTTAGTCCGCTGTGAATGAATTACGGCTAGCGGACTGCAATGGATCCTACGTCGGTCCGCTATCAGTCTTCCACGTGTCAGATTTCAACAATTAGTCACCCGACACATGTCACATCCTGGATGATTCCTTGCTCCCTACATAGCAGACCGCTATCCTCTGATATGTCGGTCCGACATATGCCTTCTTTCAAAAATATTCACTTTTAATCCTTGGACTTCGATTTAATAACATTTAAACTCCTCATACTTTATCTTAATGTCACTTTAACCCCTAGGGTTTTACCAAATGACTATTTTATTCCTTTAACTTGTATTCTTTAGAAAATTGGGGTGTTACAGTTGTTCACCAGGTCTGTCTATTCATGCATGAAACTCGTGAACCTCACCTTCATGCCCTAAAGCGTATTCTATGCTACATTCAGGGTACTCTTCATCATGGTCTCTAGTTACGCCCTTGCTCTGTTGACCGTCGGGTTGCTTATATCGATGCCTACTAGGCAGGGGTCCTGATACCGTCGGTCTACATCAGGGTTTTGTGTGCTCCTTGGTGACAATCTTATGTCTTGGTCTTCCAAATGTTAACATGTTGTTTCCCGGTCCAGCACTGAAGCTGAGTATCACGGTGTCGCCAACGTTGTTGCTGAAGTAGCTTGGCTTCGTAATCTCCTCTTGAGTTACCCTGTACTATGTCTCGTGCCACACTTGTGTATAGTGACAATGTCAGTGTCGTATATTTAGCGTCCAACCCTGTAAAGCATAAATGCTGGAGAAACGGATTGGAGTCGATCTTAAGCCTCATGAAGCAACTTCTTCACTTTCTCTCTCTAGACGGATGTTATGGTATGATAAGGATGAGGATGATTGAGTGTGATGTCTTAGGTTTAACCCCTTCCATCTCCGCATAATTTTGGCCCAAGCCCGCAACATAGCACAAGCCCACCATCTTTCACTAGCCCATTAACCTACTTATCCATCCTTTGCCCTGGGTAAAGTGTCGAGTTTTTCGGATGTTACATGACACTAGCCCCACTATTTACAAAATGTCGTGAAACATAATAGGTGGCCGATGAACTAGGTTGGCATGAGCATGCCATGTCTAGGCACGACCGTGCCAGTTGATCAAAGTCTCTATAGTTCAAACCTTTTTTTTACTTAAAATGTTTAAGACTCAGTTTGTATCACTAGAACTAACCCACTGAATGTGATAAGGTTTGTATTGGGAACCTGAATACGATAATTTGCTTATCATGGGTTCATTGCGGTTGTGAGCGAGCGTTAGGTTACACGTGTGGGTGATTAACGCTTGCACAATGTGAGTTCCTCTAAACATTTTTAAAACGTGATGTGTGTTGAGTTAAATGGTAATTGTTTAAGCATGTGGAAATATCTTGAATTAATTATCATTGTGATAGTTAATGGTTGTTAATTAAGCCAAATTTCTAATTGAAGTGTGTGTGTAATGTCTTCCCACATGCTTTGTGTGTTGTGAGTTATGTCATACCCTCACACTTTGTATGCTTTGGGATACGTCTAACTCTCGTGCGTTGTTATACTTTGGGGTATTCTTATGTTTTCAATTGACTTAAGGATTGAAATTTTGCATGTTAGTGTCATATTTATCTATGTTGATATATTATTCAAGATGATGTTTATAATATATTTTGAACAATGTCTGTTTATAAACTTACTAACATTTAGTTGACCAGTTTTTTTATTTCTGAGCACACATGTGAGTTTATCCATAGTCGGTGGCTTAGTGATGGCTTGTATCTTATAGAATTCTAAGATGGTAGATTACTTGATGGTTTATTTTTTGAAGGCTCGTTTAATTACTACAAGTCATGTTGTACTTAACCCTTGTTGATTGTAATGTTAGTTACGTTAAGGATTAAGTTTACTTGGTCTGTAAGCAACAATGGAGTTGTAATGAAATGACTATTGTAAAGCTTTTGCATTACGTTTTGCCTGTATCAATCGGTCACGGTAAACCTGGTCTGAGCATGGTATGACATTATGAATCAACTCCAAAGGAATTTCTTCAGTGGAAGCCATTATTCAGCGGTAATTTCTTCATTGATGCGTTACACTATCAATGACAATACACTCGTCAACACCAAGGACGTTGTTAGCGGCATCAAATTGTGAGTAAATCTTTTACTCAGTACTGTTCACATGTCAGCTCGTCGGTGATAATAAGTTTTGGTATTGATTAGTTTTCTTTTTAAAAGCATTTTTTTAATTTTAAATACCACCTAATCAACTTACACTTGCAGTGATTCAAACTTACGGCGTATTTGTGAGGGCAATTATCAATGTCACTAGGCCACAAGACCATTGACATATTATTTAGCAATATTACTATTACTAAGAAGCTTTAAAGGAGAACTTCTTAAGAATAGTGAAGTTTTCTTTTTTCTAATTTTACCACATAAGTTTCTTCTTTTTATAGATGAGGCACAATCACTTCTTCCTCTACTTAGATCAAATAACAAAACTCACTCTACAACCGACTTGGCGTGGATTATATCGACTAACGATTACGTGTTGGTACCATGAAAAATGAGACTGACACCGGCTGAAAAACATCGGTTTCATTATCTAACTGTCTTTTATCTATGATTCGATCTCCACAACCGACTCACCGTAACTTCAAACGTTTCTTTTATTTATTTAACTACGATTTTTTTTGTGCTTAACCACATTAATATCACCGCCTCAACCGTTTAAGGTATGCTTCCCGCCGCGATGCGCGGGGCAAAATTTCTAGTTTCGTTTAATATTACATTTATGCTAATGTGTGTGCTTTATATCTTAGGTTAAGGCACGTCAGATGATCACAAAGATAATAACTAAAGCGGACGATTAGTTACGTAGCTTAGCATTGTCTTGTAATTTTAGACCTTATTGTGTATAACCCTCATTTTATATAAATTTCTTACTTATCGTGAACATTTTGTTGTACCAGCTTACTTCACAAACGTTTACCACTAAATTTATATAAAATTAAAGAACTCTTGACATCTTTGATTTGTTATTGTTAAACAGATGTTATGACATTTTATAATCGGGTTTTCATTGTAGAATTTATCTATTTACTTACTAAGTTGTCTTGCAACATAAAGTTTGGAACCTAGTAACGAACTCTTTACTAAACTAAAACTGATTAACAACTTAATTAACCTGTTTAGACAAATGAAATATACAGCCGTTATGTCCATTTAATTTTATGTTAATATGACTAAATTGCAACACAAAAAAAACCACAATTCTCACTATGATCCAAATAGTAGAGATTGAGAAAGTATAGACGTGTTTAGATGTCAATGCATGAGTTCTACCAGACATGTTTTACTTGCATCCAAACAAACAACAAAACACAAACCACCTTAGCCCTTCTAAAATAGCATCAAGTTTGATACTCCACGGTGGCTCAAGGCCTACGAGGAACTGGGGGTAGTCCTGGTGGTGGTGGTGGTGGCGGCGGAGGTGGTTGAAGTGAGCCGCTGCTACTGCTGCTGCTTCTTCGTCTTATAGGCCTGCACCAACAGAACAACCACACAAACCATATTAATAATTAGCTACTTAAGAAACACTGTCATACGAGAGTTCAAATCACTTTTGGGGTTATAATTGGTTTCTTCTTGAACTAGGATGCTTTTAAATTTTATCGAATTCGAATTTAAAAATTCAAAAACAGGTTGATTGGAACAAACCAAATTAGCAGGAAAAATTCATGGATTTGTAACTCAATTCACAGGTTGATTCAAACAAAATGACATACTTTTATACATAAAAAATAAATATTCATAAATATAATTTGGAATCAAATAATTGAGTTGGTTCTGTTCGAAACCCGCAAAGTACTCGATTCCAAAACCGAATTTTGAATTCCAATCAGTCTCTAATATGACCCGAAACCAAAGTTGAAATCAAACTTTGAATTCGATTCGATTCATATTTAAGCTTTTCTAATTCCGATTCGAATATTGAAAACCACAGGTATACCTTTTAGGACTGCGACTTCTTGAAACTTTCCTTGCCACCTGTCCCGATGACAAAAAAATAGTGTCAACTAAATGAAGCAGAAATTTTTTATCTTGATAACTTGACAAAGTTTAGAGTTTAGACCTTTCGTGGGCTTGGAGAGCTTGAGTAAGATGAGGATCTTCCACGCCTGCCAGCAGGTGGACGCCCCCTGTTACAGATTCAGAAAACAAATTATGATTATGAGATGACGATTAAAATCATAAAGCACAGTTTCCTACTTGTACATTTTAACCCTAAAAATTAAAAAAAAATACAAAAATGTTACCGCTTTGGGGAGATTGATTTGGAATGAGAACGGGAACGAACCCGCCTTCTGATAGGTGAGCGGCTCCGCCTACGACTCAGAGAGGATCTTCTGGGCGGTGGACTCCTTGCTCTTCCAGAAGAACTGCACAAACAATTACATTTTGTTAGCAGATTTATCCAAAAAATGACCCTAAATGATATATAAGAACTTATAAATACCGGCGTCTTGGTGGAGGTGAACGCCTTCGAATGGGACTGGCACGCGGTCTGCGAGGAGAGGCCCTATTGAAAAATACATATTTTGTTAGAATTGATTACTTTAATGATATACTGCCAAATAAAAAAAAAGTAAAATTAAACCTAAGAGGTGATCTATTATATCGTCTTCCTGGAGGAGAAGGGGAGCGTTCTCTAGGCGGTGGTGATGCAGGCCTTCTTCTAGGAGGTGGTGGCGATGCGGGCCTTCTTCTAAGAGGTGGCGGTGAACCACCACGACGATAAGGAGATTCAGGCCGTTGTCGGGGAGGGGAGTCGATACGCCGACGAGGAGGAGATCCTCTTCGGGGTACGGGAGACCTTCGACGCGGTGGTGATGGGGGTCTACGGCGGGGAGATGCTGTTAAGAAACACATGCAATCCAAACATGTGAGTGATGTGTGTTTTAAAGTGGTTATGTGATTTTTATTAAAAAGAATCAGATTAGCATTTTTAAAAATAAAAAATCTAACCACCTTATTCATTTCATAAAAAACAGCTACTAAATATACCATACCAGCTGCTGCACGCCTTGGTCCGTCTTTTTCAACATCTGCACTGGCATTATCATTTTTGGGCAAATCTCTTCTTGAACCAGTGGTTAATGGCTTGGGAGGCGGTGAAACTTTCTTTCTCTCGGGTAAAGTAAACTTGGCTTGAACAACCTTCCCATCAATTTGGGCCTGCAACATTCCCACAGCAGCATGAGCTTATAAAAGTAAAACTTTGGTATAAAAATGTTTATCATAACTAAACATACACCATCCATGTGTAATTGAGCTTTTTCAGCATCAGCTCGTAACTTGAAGTCAACATATCCAGATCCTTTTGGGAGGTTAACCTAAGTAAAAAAAACAATTGTTATGAACTACAACAATAGAAAATAGATTTATCATTTGGTTTGACCTCACTAGGGGTGGCTTGATGGGTGAGTAGAAAGGTTAAGTAAAAGATCTAACAAGTAAATCTTAGTACTTTAAAGGGTTGGACTAGCCAGACCCCCAAGTTCTTTTTTTTTAATTTTTGAACATTGAAGATCATCTTTTAATTTTTTAATTTTTGGAAAATAATCTTTTTAAATTTTTAACAAGACAGGTTAAAAAGTCTTATGCATTTAAATACATTACAAATGATTTTCAGCCTGTTTGATCCACTCGAGCAGTTTCCTTTTAATTAAACTGTATAGAATAGCACATAAGATAAATTACATGAATGGGTCCATTTGCATGTATATGGGTTGAAACTGCCACCTTTACTCCTAGTCCTAGACCCGGCAATCTTGACCCAAAGTAGAAGAAATGGGTTGGTTTGGTTAAATATATTTTCTTGTATTTTGGACAACACCATAACAGAGAATGGGTTGAAATGGGTAACAACCTTGGTTTTAAATTGCGCGATGCGCTCCGATGCGTTTGGTTCCAAAATCATACTTAAAGTCTTAAACAAAAAAGAACTCATACCATAAGAAGATAGAATTGCATTTTTGTATTTCTTTTAGCTAACCCACCCATTTATTTTAAAGATTCGACCAGTTTTACATACTGCAACGCATCAGATGCGTATTGCGACCGCATCGTCGCAACATAAGTGCATCATGTAATCACATCGCAACCGATGCAGCGATGCGCTCTTTACACCGCATTATGCGCGCAATTTAAAACCAAGGTAACAACTTAACACATGCTAAGTCATGATGGGTCGCTTAAAAACTATGTAAGAATTAGAATGAGTTCAAACGAATGACAACGGGTCAAAGACATGTTTGGTGAGAAAATCATTTAAGATTAACACCGACACCACCTCCTGCACCAACACAACGCCACCGTCACCAACAGTCGTCCCCGCAACGCCACCACTAACCGCGGAAAAAAAATATAACATATTTTGGTAACTTTCTTCTCTAAGACAACTCATTTCAACCCGAGCCACTTTTTGGTTACAACCCATTCTTATCCGAAGCAAATTAATACTTTTTTTAAAACCACCCGTTTTGACCCGAACTCACTTTGGTCATAACTCATCATAACCCAAACCCATCCAGAATTCCAGACCCAAACCCGTTATGACCCATTACCTAACCCAACCAGCCTGTTTTTCTAATCTTACAATACTTCACTAAAAGATAGTACAACTTAAATCTTACAATGTGATCCATGGCCAATCGTACATGTACAACTTCACCAAAAGTTCCTGTAATAAAGAAAGAGTCATATTAAACAAGTACCAATAGCATTCTGAGCTATGTTCAAGATGGCACTTCAAACCAAAACTATTTAATTTGATAGATTAGAAGCAAAAAAGTTGAAGACTAGAAAAAACTATCCTTTGAATATGACACATTTCGTTGAATGGCAACGGCTGGAAGAGGTAAGAAGAGGATTAACAATAAGAAACAGGAGAAAAGGAAACATTGCATGTAACTTCTAACAATAAATAAAGCTACTAATTATCTTAACGATGATTAAAGACAATAAATTTTCAATTAATGCTTCCCAGTCCAGGTGAAAAGTTAAACCACAAAGTGTATCTAAATAGAAAGTAACCAGATCTGATGTATTACCAAAAATTTCTTTCAAGTGATTTTCATTGACGTTCCTTGTGAGCTGGCCAATGTGAAGAACAAGTGACTCGAGTACAGGAGAAGCTTTCCTGAAAAAAAACAAGAATGTAAAATTTAGCCAAAGCACCATAACAGATAAACAATTGTAAAAATGCCACTCTCTATGATTCAAGATCCTACTCTGCGTGTGGGATATTACGGGTATTTTTGCTTGTTTGTTACATTGTCTATGATTATAAAAGAATAAAATAAGAAATAAACCAAATAACAGATCACCAACAAAGACAATGTAGCGCACCTATACAAATCGTAAAGCCTAAATAAATGTATGCAGTTAAAAATGGATGTGTTTAGAGAAATATATTATCCTCTCTCATTTGTTGTCCAATTCTTCTGGTATAATGTCATAAAAAATAACAACTTTCACCGACCAAACTACATAATCCTCCATGGACCTTTATTAGCATATCTCAACCAAGATGCAAGGCAAAGCATCATTCATCACCCTTCATTTCATACGATTATTGTTATATTCTGTATCACTTACTTTCATATGCATCATCACAATAACTATCTGAAAAATATGCAAATTTAGTTGTGTTCATCAGGTAGTTGACTCTTAAAGTCAATGTAACTTAAACAGATACTTAAAAATCATGTTGAGAGTCAACATGTAACCTTGGCAGTGCATGCAAGGACAATAACAGAAAGAAGAAACTCGAGTGTACAACTGTTGATAATTTCATTTAGTTGTTTTTTAATGTTTGTACCAAGCAAAGTGGATGCTTTTGGAACCAAAGGGGTTCTTAACTACCCCAACATACATTTTTAACTGACTCAATACAGTGAGAATGAGGTGAACCACCATGCAAGAAGTATCAACTAAAGAAAGTTAAACAAAGGCTTTAAAATAACTAATGGTATAACACACTAAGTTTTCAAGAACATTTACAGCACATTTGTTATATATATTAAAGCAGAAAGCAAGCAAGCAAGACTATTGCACTTCAACTTTTTTGCACATAAGTACCACCTTTTCACTTATAGTGATCAAACCCGCCCCTAATTCTTCTGGTATAATGTCATCAAAAATAACAACTTTCACCGACCAAACTACATAATCATCCGTGGACCTTTATTAGCATATCTCAACCAAGATGCAAGGCAAAGCATCATTCACCACACTTCATTTCATACAATTATTGTTATATTCTTTATCACTTACTTTCATATGCATCATCAAAATAACTATCTGAAAAATATGCAAATTTAGCTGTGTTCATCAGGTAGTTGACTCTTAAAGTCAATGTAACTTAAACAGATACTTAAAAATCATGTTGAGAGTCAACATGTAACCTTGGCAGTGCATGCAAGGGCAATAACAGAAAGAAGAAACTCGAGTGTACAACTGTTGATTATCATTTAGTTGTTTTTTAATGTTCGTACCAAGCAAAGTGGATGCTTTTGGAACCAAAGGGGTTCTTAACTACCCCAACATACATTTTTAACTGACTCAATACAGTGAGAATGAGGTGAACCACCATGCAAGAAGTATCAACTAAAGAAAGTTAAACAAAGGCTTTAAAATAACTAATGGTATAACACACTAAGTTTTCAAGAACATTTACAGCACATTCGTTATATATATTAAAGCAGAAAGCAAGCAAGCAAGACAATTGCACTTCAACTTTTTTGCACATAAGTACCACCTTTTCACTTATAGTGATCAAACCCGCCCATAATTTTAGAAAAATAAAACAATCAAGACACATGTTCATGATGTGTTGAGACAAAATCTTAACCAAACACCACACAAATTGCTGAACAATAACAGACATTAAATAGAAGTGGATAAATTTTCTAGTACAGAACCAGACCTAGTTTTATCATCGTGAAAAATTGTACTAGTATCTTACAACTAATATTGCATTTTCATATAGTTAGTAAAATCAAAAATCAAACTGAAAACAAGTAGTCAGAATATTTCATGAACGGGCGTTTACAGATTGAAACATGTCAAATTAGGTTTAAAAAAGCAAAATGTAGTCAAATTTAAACCTTGGAGGTGGAGAAGCCCTCTTAGATTGAGGTGGCGGAGAGCGAGCTCGTCTTGGTCCATCACCAGAACTGTTAAAATTAGCATAAAAAACCATTACAAAACCCTAATAAAATGTTTGATATGAATAGATTGTAGCTACAAATGAACCTTTTCTTAGGAGGAGGACTACGGCTACGAGAACTGACGCTGCGAGATGGAGATGGAGATGAAGAAGAGTAGGATCTGGAGCAAGATCTGGAACGAGAGATTGAGCGAGAGGAGCCCGAGATGGAGCGAGAGCGGGAGGATGAGCCTGAGCCAGACCTCGAGGGTGCAGCGGGACGACCGCGGCCGGGTTTCGCCATGCGCAAAACTTGTGATCAGACAAACCCTAGCTACGCAGGGATTAATTTCAAGTACTGCCATTGATTTCAAGGGTTGATTTGATTATATTGGCCCAATAGGCCCATTTGCATATTTTCAAGATTTTACTGTTTTTTTATAATTAAATATTTACAGTAGTAATTCTAAATAATTACCAAGTCATATTAGCTCAAGTTTTAACAAGTGATAGGTAGATATAAAAAATAATAATAATTGCCGTTAGAAACGGGTCCAGAACCGTTTAGCCGGTTTGCAATTAGTTTGCCTTTTCCATACTAAGAACCGGTTTGGAATCAGGTTTTGTGAAACCGGTTTGACCCGTTTAAAAAAACGTGTGTTATATAACAGTCATATGACCGTTTTGTGATCGTTTCTAGTCGTTAAACTTTTTTTTTTTATCATTTTTCCCCCATTAAATAGGCAGTGGAAGTGCTAGTTTAATCACAACACTTAAAACGCAATGACGCACTTAAAAACACAAAAAAAATGCCCACGAAAATGAAAAAAATGCTCTCAAAACGCTATGGCAACTGAAAGTGTCACTCATCCGTTGGTGTTGGTGCATCCTTAAACGAACCTTCCACTATGAGGATTATGAACCCGGATATTTCGTCTAAACGAGTATGATGACGACACCGCCAAATAAAATCAAAAAATAAATTGTATTCTCATTGTTATTCCTAAAATTATGTTTCTTTAATGAATTTAATGATTTATGTTTTTTTTGTTCTAAAATTTCAAAAATAAACAAAAGATTAATTTTATGTTGTTTATTTTGTATATTAGTTCTTAATTAATTTAAAAAAGCAAAATTTTATTACAAAACCGATTTCAAACTGATCTAGACCAGTTCCAACCAGGTAGGTTTTTCCATTGCATCAAACCGGTTTTGACCCATTTGACCATAACCCGAACCAGTTTAGGGTTTGGACATGGCTTGTGCATGTCTAGATCCAAGTAGAACAAAACCGGTTTGTTCGTGATAGAAACAACCTTTATCAAATATATTAAGTTCGTTTAGTTCATAAAATTTATTAAAAAGAATCCAAATTTATTTTATTTAAAATTGTGTTTGTCTGTTTGCTTAAACTTAAAGTTAGAATTAGAATCCATTATTTTCAGTCCTCTATTAATGAAATTTACTCTGTTCGTACTAGTAGTGAAATTTTAAGATATTTTATTCGAATATTTAAAACACTACCAAAAAGTCATCAGCTAGTTCTCCTTAATTCTTTCCTAGTTTCCTCAATTCTTCATACGCCTCTCTGCTTCAAATCAAGCACACCATATGTCAGATTCCTCCCATTGATGATAGAATAAAATGATGTGGAAATACTTAAATATAAACAGCAACTTTATGCAAACATGGTTTGAACTTGATATGATTACAAAGTCTACTAGTCTAAAAGTCTTAGTACAAAAACTTCAAAACATTAAACATTTGCTTCCTCTCCTAAGGCTCCAAACTTGTTAAAGAGATCCTTCAAACCCTCGATCTAATTAGTACTTGAATGTGCTTAAAACAAAAAAACGGAGTCGACTTATGTCGGTGAGTTTAAACAAAAATTAATTTAAATAATTCACTTCTACTTTTAAATACATGGGGTTTACATATATGTTACATTGTTTTTACATATATGTTACATACAGGGGATGTTGGGTATAGAAATGATACTGACGCTGTCAATAGAAACTATAGTATCGAAACTAGTAGTTTCGGTTGAACATTTGTTCAATCGAAACTACCTAGTTTTGATACCTATTTTCCAGGCCTCTTTGGCGGTAGCTTGGAAAACAAGGCACATGAGATCTCCTATATATAGAAGAATACCCATTAGGAGTGAGTGTGTCTGTAGAGGGAATCACCACCCCAGGGGGAGCTCACCCTGGGGTGAGACTAATTGTTAGTGTATGATGAGCGTTTATTTTCATTTCAATCAAAGAATCATACGTTTTATGCTTTCAATTATCTGTTCTTTTTCATTTTCATATGTTTCTGTTCGTGTATGTGATTCCCGCACCCGTCTCTACCATTTCTGATTCGAGAGTGATACCGGATCCAGAGATTCCGCCTTTCGATTCAGACTGTTTGTGGATTTCAACTCAGATCTGTGTTCTACAGGTCTGTTTCGGGACCTACAGGGGATGATCATTTGTTGTATCAAAGAGTAAGAGTATGCGCCTTGAAGATAAAAACGTTGAAGGAACAAGTAAGTTATATAAAAGATTTACATATAAGTTACTTCTAACTTTAAATATATGTGGTTTACATATATGTTACATTTTTATTACAACACAGGGATTGATAAAGAAAAAAAACAGAAAAACAATGGCGACTTGAAGAAACATCCCTCCATAAAGTGTTAACTATGCTAGAAGCTAAAAAAAGAAACCATTAAATAGGTTGTAATGACATTATTAAGGAGTTAAATATGTGTGACAAACCTAAATTAGGGTCAATAATCTTTAATTAAGTTCACCATAAATGGGCTCAGCCCATTAACGACCCAGTGGTAGGCCCAATACACGAACTTAATGAGTAATCGTACTTGACAGGTCACAAGCTGATTCGGGATGATGTGTTATTAAAACATAGTGTTCACCTAACCTCGCGACGTGCAATTAAATAAATTAAGTCATTCACGTGCACTAACGGACGCCGACGCAATATCTAATAAATAATGTTAAATGTTAATAATAAGTATTAATAATTACTTCAAACGATGATTTAGATATTAACATGTGAGAAATATGACGTGGAACGCGCGATCATAATAAACACTGATGTATACAAAATATTGATATTTATTACCTGGAATAATTAAATAACATAAATAATTATTTATGTTATGTTATCTCTATTGACCAATTATTATTATTATTATTATTACTACTACTACTGCTACTACTACTATTAAAGCAGTAATAATACGAATGACAATACAAAACGTTTATACGAATAAACGTTTTGGACATGCGATACTGGCGGGTACCGGACTGGGCGACAGTCGGAGCGTAAGTCTCATAAGCCAAATAATTAAATAATATTATAATAGCGTTACGTAATCCTAAGAATTTAGAAATAGTAATCCGAAAATTTTAAACGTGACGTTTGAGTTAAGCGTTTCAAGTTGAATGCATGGTATCCGCCTACACCCTCACCCACATGAAACCCTAACTATTTAAAGACCTTAACTCCATCTTTTTCCTCATTTGATCAAACCCTAGGGGTGAAGGGGGCGCATAGCCCGGATATGATCGAGTAATGGGGAGTAGGCTGGGTAAGTAGGGGTACACCGCCCCCTTTAAAAGTGAGTTGGCCGAGTAGGGAGGCGAGTTGTTTGAAACGAGTAAATTTACTCAGAGAGGGAAAGAGCCGTTGGGGTGATGGAACCGTTGGGGAGAGAGCCGTTGGTGGGTGGGGTGGGGGGGTTGGGTGCTTTTAAAAAAAACGAATTCTTTCCTATATATACCCACATACTACAAACATATTTTTCATCCCATCTGTATATCTTTCATCTGTATATTTACACTCTACAAAAAATGAAAGGGTCATCCAAAAAATCAATAAAGCCTAAAAAACTTAGGCCAAAAGTTCAATCTCAACCGCTACCCGAACGAACCCATGCCGCTCCCCGACGAACCCAACCACCTCCTCAACCAATTCCAAGCTATATCCCTCAACCTCAATATTCAAACTACTACCCCCAAAGTTCACCCGATCCAAATTTACTAGGCTTTTTTATTTTTAATTGTATTATGTTAATTTTAATTTAATGAAATTGGCTTTTTTATTTAAATGTTTTTTTAGTGTTAGTGAGTAAATGAGTAAAATGAGTAGGGTGTTTCTAATAAAATCTGAGTAAATGAGTAGTTTTGAGGTGATATAATTCTATTGGGGAGTTTTGGTAAGTAATGGGTAAAGGGGTAAACCACCCCTTCACCCTAATGGCACACAAAAACACACTATGTGTGTTTCTAGAGAGAGAGAAAGCAATCAGATGAGAGAGTGAGGAAGACTGACGACAACATGACAGGGGGATGTCTTCACGGCGGGGTAGTGGCGGAAACTAAAAATGGAGGCGGAATACGGGGTTAACATGGGGGAGTGGTCATGGAACCCAAAAGCAGAAGATGGCTTTAGCGTGTCTCCAACTGGTGATGGCAGTAGGCGGCGTCGGGTGGAGCTAGGGTTCGGTCGTGTAGGAGTGGCGGCGGGGGGGTTCTTTGACCAGCCCGTTCAAATCCCGGCTAGCAAGCACACCTTTTTCGACAGAAAATAGAAGTCTAACGAGCTCCGGCGATGGGTTCGGGTTCCGACAAGTTCAAACGGGAGATCCGGACCTACTCAGATTAGTGGGGAAAATGAGTTCCGGTTACCACGGGTAGTTGCTCCAACAAATCCTTTCGTTTTCCTGGTGATACAAGGTAAGAACCCAAACATGAACCCTTTTCTCGTTGTATAAACCTTTTTAATTTCAGATATGTTGATGTACGTTATAGTTCTGGAGATTTTGGTTTAGATCGGTTGATTTGATGGCCGGGTTTCATTCCCATGAGATCTTTTGGATTTTGGACAGGTTATGGTGAAGACGGGATGTCACGCGAATAGGCGGGACTTTTCGGTACGTTCCTGACAGTCCTGGGTTTCGGTCAACAAAAGTCAACCCTGGTCAAACTCAGTCAACGAAAGTCAAAATGGTTAAATTTGGTTTTAACGATCAACGTTTGTGAACGAGTTCACGACGCAAATGGAACGTGAGAAAAGGTATAAAACGCACACTAAAGTATTATATTTATCTTCGCGAAAATAAATGTGCGTGTGGTTAAACACGTTGAGCTCTAAGCGGTTCGTTAACGATAAATAATAACGATTTGTATTAACAGGTTGTTGGCAAGAGAACTTCATGTGATCATATATATATAAATATTTATTAGACGTGAAAGTGCATTCGTAAACGTATAAACTATTAAACGAGAATTGTGAATAAGATTGACAAACGTTACGTAATAGTATTAAATATTGTTACTTGGACGTGAAAACAAATATGTTATATTTGTAATATGAAACGTGTCGTACAAATTAAGTAATATTGGACGATTTTAACCTTAATTAATGGTTTGTATAAACATAAATACATACAACTACACGTGTCATAAATGTAAACGTGCCATATAAATATATCTATACCCATATACTTATATACCATTCAAATGTTGAGATGTATGACACAACCAAATGGTAAACTTAGACAATCATGTTAAAAAAAAATACACAAAGCTTGACATATATATATATATATGGGGAGGATCAAATAAGAAGTGGTTTTTCGCTAAAAAATCTAAGAAAAGACAAAAACATTAACAAACGAACTCCTATTGAGCTCATTCTAGCGGCGTTGGAACCGTATCGTCAAACTCTACCATCTTAGCTTTTAGGTTTTAGATTTTAGCGTTGAATTTTAGGATTTTAGCCTTAGGGTTTAGGTTTTTTTTTTGGGGTGGGGGTGGGGGGTGGTGGTTTTTGGCTTTTCGGGGTGGGGTTGGAGGGGGGGCTTAGGTTTTTGGCCGTGCGGGTAGAGGGGGTTTAGGATATTTGGTCCGGTTAGGGTTCGATGAGACGGTTTCAACGCCGCTAGAATGAGCTCAATCGGAGTTCGTTTGGCCCACTTCTTAGGATTTCTTATCGAAAAACCACTTTTTAGTGGAATCTTCCCCTATATGTGTGTGTGTATATATATATAGGGTGAGGTTAATATGCTAACAAATATTTATGTGATAACCATGATAACCACTCTCAAACATAGTGTTACGTATATGTAACAATCATCAATATGTTGATGTTACATATATGTAAACTCTATGTGTCACGTATATGTAACATTATTTTCGTATTTACGTTCAAAATATTTATTCAAGATACTTAAATACTATTTTAACAATTATAAGAAAAAATAATTTATAAACTATGTGATTGTTTTATAGTGGTTAGCATGGTTATCACATAAAAATTTGGTTAGTATTTGAACACTTCCCTATGTATGTATGTGTATATATATATATGAACTTGAACCATATACTTCTTCATATATATATATATATAATTGTAATTATACATAAATATAAAGTTATAAATATTTATGTTTCATATTATATATTACGAGGATTATTACAATCACGTATGCATGATTACGTAATAATATTAAGATGATACATGTATCTTTTGCATAAACAGGAACACGTGATTTTGAAATACCATATGGTGCATAAATAATTTCAGGTTTTGAATGTTTATAAATACGTATAATTATATATATTATTAATATCAATTATACAAGCCCATACTTATATACGTTCGGGTACATGACAAAGTAATATTTTGGAATATAACTATTGAAACATATTCGAGTTGAGAAACCCGACTAAAATTAAGCAACTAATATTACCGGATGCTAAACCGACATCGTATACCAAAACGGTAATACCGTTAAGGATCAACAGAGCTCGACCGCACACGTGATAACTCGACACGAGTTTAGACCTACTTCATAGTATTAAGTCTAGTCCTAACTTCTCACTAAGTACCTACAGGGATTGTATGACTTGAATAGGACATAGACCCGTTACTACCGTATTACGTGGACTTTGGTTCCTGTTATTACATGAAGGATGTCATCATTCCTAACATATTACCGGGTGACTTTCACGTCACCTCTTTACTTTTAAATATTTTAGAAACATTGGGGGAGAAACATATTTACTTAACACGCCTTAAAACATGAAACATATTTGTTTGATACATTTGGAAACATATGTACTTGATACGTTTGTGGAACATAGCGCATACTTACAATTATTTTTATATGATAACAAGAAAACAAGGCCCGACTTTATGTTTGCATGAGTGAACACATTTAGGGGCCGTAAAGTCCCCTGTAACAACAACACATTTAATAACCATTACATATGGATAGCCTCGGATTCTATGAATAGTATTATTGGGGGTGACGCCCCCGGTCATGGTTAGTAGCGCTAACCGACGACTTGAAGGGTCGAATGGCCGCATATGGTCTTAAAACATACTCGCGAGGAGCAAGGGAGGGGCATTCACCGAGTCATGGTTTGATTATGCCTCATGTATGAACATATTATTTGTAAAGCTAGGTAATTTACAAATAGGTCAACATTACTTGTTTTGTTTATCATATACACATGAAACAACTACTTTTTTTTTGTTAACGTTCCTATCTTTATCAATTTCATGAAAAAAGGCTTGACATGGGCATAAATTCCTTAACATGTTTTCGTTGGGAAAACTACTTATGACTGTGAATTCATCACATGTTTTCCCATTGGAAAACTACTCTTTTTATGACTATGAAGCATCACATGTCTTCGAGGAAAACGTTTTTATATTATGCCCATGTACACGATATTATTGTTTCAAAGAAAACGGCTTTACATTGCCACGATTAAAACCTGTGAACTCACCAACCTTTGTGTTGGCATTTTTAAGTATGTTTTTCAGGAAATTCTTAGCGATGTCACGGTTGGAATAGGTTAACCCTTCGAATCAAAACCCTAGAAGCCGAAGAAGCATGATTGTCAACTCTCGAGTCGATTTTGACCTATATGGTTCTAGGACAATGTACTAGTTTAATTTAGTATTTGTAATGGTGTTCAATATTTTAGAAGTCTTTAATCAGCTTCCGCTATTATGTAATGCTACCAATTGTTGCAACATTAATTTATTCATTTATTAAGTAAATTAGTTTGGGGTGTGACAATATGTAACTATTATGTTAAATATATGTAAAATGTGAAGGCGCATATGTAACTAACACTGAAATATTAAATATGTAACTATTATGTTAAATATATGTAACATGTGGAGGCATATATGTAACTAACATCATAACATATATATGTAAAAACCATAGTCGTAACACATGTGTAATTAGCATGTTACACATACGTAAATATCGCGCTACACAAATGTAACTATATTTTTACGCATATGTAACTTATTAAAAAATATAATCTACATGTGTTCGTAATTAATTCACAAATAAAAGGGGTGAGATTTTTCTTTTTTATTTCTTGATTCGCTGAAACTAGTTTATAACATGGTATTCATATATGAGTAATTTGAGATATCATAGCACATCCTGTTTTGACTACATATGTTTTTGGATAACTCGTATATATAAAAGTAAGAATAAATAAATAAAAAATAAACAATTAAATCAATCAATTAATCAAACGTAATAATGAAAGAGAGAGAATATAAAGAGGAAATGCTAGGTTTGAAAAGTAGTCATGGAAAATAAAGAATGTGTAAGATTTTTAAGGTGACATGACTAAAAGTACAAATGATTTATTGATTTTTCAAAAGATTTGTAAGGTTTTTAGTATGTAATTTTTAAGTAGGTAATTGGTGGGATGACTTTATTAATAGTTGGGTGTGTGTTTTAAAGTAGTTTGTTGGGTATAATTTTGTGACTGATGTTGTCAATCGAAACTACAATATCTAAACTACTAGTTTCGGTTGAACATTTGTTCAATCGAAACTAGCTAGTTTTGATACCCGTTTTTCAGGCCCATTTGGCGGTGGCTTGGAAAACAAGGCATATGTGTTTGGCCTTCTATAAATAGGAAGATTATCTCATAGGAGGAGTGTGTGTCTGTAGAGGGAATCACCACCCCGAGGGGAGCTCACCCTGGGGTGAGACTAATTGTGGGTGTGTGAGGAGCTTTTATTTTTCATTTCAATCAAAGAATCATATGTTTTATGCTCCAATTATTGTTCTGTTTTTCATTTTCATATATGTTTGTTCGTGTATGTGATTCCCGCACCCGTATCTACCATTTCTGATTCGAGAGTGATACCGAGAGATTCCGCCTCTCGATCCGGACTGTTTGAAGATTTCTCTGCATATCTGTGTGTTTACAGGTTTGCTTAGGACTTTTTATTTTTGTCCTTTTAGAGAAGTGTCCACGTGTTCTAGAAAAGTTAATGTGTGACATCGATTACATAATGTAATATTGTTATCTACATATGTAACATTTTGGTAGTTGCTTGTGTAACATCCTAGTTATAAATGTAACATCATATTACTTAATAGAACATTGTTATCTACATATTTAACATTTCGGTAGTTGGTCGTGTAATATGCCTAGTTTCAACTTACATATATAATATTGTTATCTACATAACCTTTATGTGATTTTTCTTTGTAGATGGGTATTTTTTTAGTTGAATAATGTTTTTTAAACATGGCATATTTAAAATTCTAGATTTTTTATAAATGAGATTTTCTTTTAAACATTATTTTTTTAAAACCGTGCTTTTTAAAAATAAGATCGTGTTACATATATGTAACCAGATGCTGGTAACTAATGTTACATACTCAGACTCTAATTCATAGTAAAAAAATTGGATTTTGGATGCTAAAATATGAGAGGTAATGATATTTATTCTGGTTCAAGGTGAATAAGCATCAGCAGTGTCTCATTACCAGACATACATCTAATCTGATGGGTTACATACGTACTGTTACCAAACATTACTATAGTTTTACTTGTTTCATATGTGTATGATTTTTTTTTACTTCAACGCAAATTTTGAGTTTCTTTTATTTAACAAAGAATAAACAACAAACTGCATGAACTTGGAAATCAAGCTAATAATGTTACATATGTAACATAATATGTACATGTATTTGCAAAAATGTTACATGTGGAACATTGTAATGTTACATATTTACCGATTATAAAAGCAAGCTAATAATGTTACATGTAACTGTAAAAATGTTACATATATAACATTGTAATACAAATTCCAAATCAAACAGTTCTATACATGCCCTAATGTTTGTAACATGTCTAGTTATGTATGTAACATCGCATTACATAATCAAAATCATTTATAAATCATAGTACAATAATTATTTAGGTTCGTTAACGCGTGTTTTATGCATTTAACGTATTTTAAACTCTAATATGTATTTTATGCATTTAATGTGTTTTTATAACCTTACCTCATCATCACCCTACCCAACCCCCTACCCTTTCCCCTCATTCACGCCAGCCCCAACCCCATTCCCAAACCCGTACTTTGTCAAATTTGATTGACTAAAGATATTTGATGCACCATTCCATGTCTAAATATTCATGATGATAGATTGTCTCTTGGTGTATATAAACTATGTCTAGCTCACTTGAATCATTAAACACACACATAAACACCCTTTCACTCTCAATCTCAGCCCTCTCACCCTCTCTAAAACCGTATCACACACACATACATCTTTGCATTCCCAAGTGAAGATCAAGGTTTTCCAAGTGGAACTCTCGGTGTTTTCAAGAATTCCTTCATCATATTTTAATCACTCCTTGCTTGCTTTACGTGAGCATTCTTGCCTTCACTTTGGTTTTATATTATTACTAGTTGTTTTATGTAGAACGGTTCACCTGGGGTCATTGTCTTAATCTACTCATGTTTTTTTATGAAACAAAAACGTGCTGGCAGAATTTTTCGTCCACTTTATATGATCGTATCCTAGTAAAAACTAAACCAAAATGGACATTTCTTGAGTCTAAAATTAAGTTTAAAGAGTCCTCTTTCCATCCCAATTGATTTCGTGATTTTTGGAAGAGATTTGATACCCGAAAAGGTTGATACAAGAAAACGGGTCAAAGCTGAAATTTTCGGACAGATTCATAAGGCCAACTTGTATAGGTCATAACTCTCTCAAAAATAGTCCAAATGATTTGATTATTTTTCCTAAAACTAGTAATTGGTGTTGGTATTAAAACCTATGTGGCCTCTTATCATGAAATCAACATTTTGACCCTAACCGTCAAGATTCCTTAGACCTATCCGACAAAATCGAAGTTGCAACTTAATATATGTTTGAAACCCTTAAACCCCTTTAAAAATTATGATCCACACATTTCTAGGAAGCCAATACACTTATTATGTATAGTAAAAAAATCCATAATTTATTAAGTACGATTAACTAACGAAAAACACGACACAAGTGGAATCAAAAACCCGAATACTTTGGTATGAAAACTTTACTTTCCATAATAAATGTATATATTTATATTTATTTTACCCCGGGACTTAAAGATAATTCATGGACACAAGGATTCAAAGACGTATTTTGTAGTATACATTATTTATATTTATATAAGTTATATAGATATGTTTTCTTGAAATCATAACAAAACGTATCACCAACTGTCGTCATGTCAAAACTATCGGAAACATAAACTAGTACTCATGTCATGTCTAGTTGGGTGAATCGTATACACGATCAACTTACACATTGAAAACATTGTTTAGACCTTAAAGTGTCTTATTTTACCATAGGGCACAGTTAGGCCGGCTCACGTATTCCTGAACTTTGCTAGTAGCTACTTGTTTTGCTTTGCTTCATTGTTTTCTCAGCAAGTGAGTTCACGGCCCCCTTTTCGCTTTTAATGTTTTTTAAACTACGGGGGAGAAACATACTTACATATTATGCTTTACGTTATTGCTCAACACAATTGGAAACATTGTTGTTTCATACACTTGAGAAAACATTGCAAACATTTTTATATGATAACAAGAAAACAAGACAGTAACATTATGTTTTACATAAGGAGAGCTCTTAAAGTCCCCTGAACATCATCAACATTTGTAAACATTAGCTATGAACTTAGCCTAGGATTTTATGAATAGTAATATTGGCGTGACGCCCCCGGTCATGGTTAGTCTCGTTAACCGGGACATGAAGGGTCAAATGGGCGCATATTGTCTTATTTCGTTCTCGTGGTAAAGCGAGGGATGGGCATTCACCAGTTAGGTTTGGTTACGGTCTCATGTATGAATATAGTATTTGTAAGCCTAGCTAGCATACAAATGGATCAATAACACTTGTTTTGTTTATCATATGTGCTTAGAATTATTTGTTTACAAGGAATTCATTATCATGTTTTTGAGGAAAACTACTTATTTTATGACGGTAAAGTCATGTACATGTTTTCAAGGAAAACTACTTATTTTATGACGGTAAAGTCATGTACATGTTTTTGGGGAAAACTACTTATTTTATGATGTTAAAGTCATGTACATGTTTTCAGGGAAAACGACTTGTTTTATGACGGTAAGGTGATCATCATGTTTTCAGGGAAAACAACGTTACACTAAAACAACTAACTCTGTGAACTCACCAACCTTTGTGTTGACACTTTCAAGTATGTTTCTCAGGTAACCCTTAGCCATGGAGCAGTTGGAGTAGGATAGCTATGTTGGATCAAATCCTGGTAGCTGAAAGGGCATAGATTATCAAGTCTCAAGTCTATCATTGATCTAGAAGAATGTAGATCACTGTCTTACTTAGTATTAGTAATTGTATATGTACTCAAGTCTTAGAAATCACTATTACAGCTTCCGCTATTGTGTAATGAACTAATCATTGCGACCTTTATTTATTTATTATGTAAATAAATTTGGGGGTGTGACAATATTGATTATTAATATTCATCGGGGAAGTTGTTCATGCAATTACACATAAAGAGCGCGTACGTAAACGTTAACCTGCGTAGGACACGCGGTACACAGACGTTATAAATGTAAATTTAACCAATGCGTAAAAAGGTATGACAAAGTATTATAAATACTTATTATAATATTATTATTAATGTCACACCCCAGTCCCAGGCACCGGTTAGACGTGACGCATGGTACAGAACACACAGCGGAAGCTCAGCCATAAAACCTATTTCATTAATTACTAAAATATTTTACATCATAAAACAAACCTCTATTACAAACAAACTAGACTAACAAACATCAGTCCATGTCAAGGAACTCAGAACATCCATAAGACAGCTCTACCAAGCATGTCTCCATCCATCACAATCCTCTGACCACTCCAACAACTATCTACATATGTTATCTACTTAGAATTCCAACTAAGGGATACACCTGTAACAATCTTAAAAATAATAAAAGCAACTGGGTCAACATAAGTTGTTGAGTTCATGAATCTTTACCACATGGCTGTTATTCAATCACCAGTAATCCCATGTCCCACCCAGTAGTACACAAACTAATCATGCTTTTGTTATATATAACTAGTCAACCGTTCCTGCCACTAGTGCATACCACTAGTATAAAATGGACTAATTATTCCACATTACTAGTCATCCCACACCAGTAGTATGAAATAACCATTCCACCCATAGGTCCCAACCTCGCTCGAAACGTGATAAGTACTTAGCACGCCTTATATATACTTGGAATAGGGCATTACATCAGGAATATCTCAAATAACAACTGTGTAACAATACACATTTTAATTCAGAGGAACTCACCTGGACATTATTCCTGCTTATCGTATCAATAATATGTCAAACCCTTGAATAGCACTCCTACGTATATTTAACTTCTTAACATCTATATATTAAGATAAACTTAATAATAAATAATCCAAAGCTTAATAACAGGTCGGAACCTTACCTCAACACTATCTTTTGAAATTTAAAGGCGTAAGGCTAGAAATCGGACTTCTAAACGCGTACCGGCACTTGGGTACGGATCCCTAGGTTAAGTGTGTGTTTGAGTGTGAGAACTGTGTCTAAAGCTCTGGCCATCGAATTCTATTTATATGGCAAAATGGCACCCGTAGCGGACCGTTATCCTGGGGGGATGTCGGTCCGCTACCACCCCGCGCCGTAATTTTGCCTTCGGGCCTATGTACCGGCCGCTATGAATGTTTACTCGGTTCGCTATTGGTCATATGTCCATGTCGAACCGCTACCGTCTAGATGTCGGTCCGCTATTAGTCCACGTGTTAGATTTCTACCCGGTGAGTCACCGGACACGTGTCACTACCTGGTTCATTGCTTCCTCAGCGGTCCGCTATCCCCCTCTTTTCCAAAATTTGCAGTTTTAATCCTCTATCTTTGGAGAATATACAATTCAACCCCCAGACTTAATTCTTGGCATCTTTAGCCCCTGATTTATATGGGAAAATTCGAGGTGTTATAAGTAAAATAATAATAGTTATACCCGGAGAGCGGAAACGCTTAAAAATGACTAATACGTTAAAAACGCGGTACGGATGCACCGATTCGTATATCAATTGAAAGGAGGATTTCAAGATTTAAAATAGTTAAATAATATTATTAATAATATTTCATGACTCTAATAATTTTGGTAATGATTTGGAAATTTTAAACTTGCTGGAGACCCGAGTGGATACGCGTTATTTGCAAACCAGTATTATCTTTCTTAAAATCCTCCTTCCCAAACCCTAGGTATAAAAGCACTAGTCTTCTTCCTTCATCCTCATTGCAAACCCTAGCACACCAAAAAAGAGAGAGAGAGAATCAGTGGAGAGGAGGGAGGAGCCTCCTTCTCCGGCCACCCTCACGACAATGGCACAATGACGGAAACATCACTTGTTGATGCGTGTAAACTATATATACATTTTTATAAGTACTTTTTACACAATTTGAGTTTTAAAATGAGCTTTCACCAAAGACTAATTACATACACACCGGGCAAGTGTACCCGTTAGATGGCAATATAGTAAAAGTAAGAACCGGATATCAATCAGTGGACACGGTGGAATGCGATAGTAAATTGAAACTAAGATTCAATCAAGTGATGGTAAAAATATATTTTGAAGAGTTTGTTTAAACTAATTAACATGCAAATATATAAAACTAGACTAAAATCACGAGTCGAACATTTAAGGAGAAAATATCACTTCGGTGTCGAATCCATCTAACATCGAATACACTCATAAAAACATGGCAAATAAACGAAACATAAATTGACGAAATTCTCATCAAAGACATCTAATCAAATGACCATTCGGAAAGTTAGAATGAATTACACAAACCAACCACCTAAAGTCATGCAATGAAGCTCACGTGTTAAACAATCATGTCAATGTTTATAAAGATTGAACTAGCTTCCGATTAAGGTAAACTAATTCAACAACTAGTTGGAAAGATAATATGAACAACACACTACCCACCTCAAGTTGATTAAACTAGACAACAATATGCATTTCTTCAACATACAATATTCATACAAAGATTTTATAAATTAGGAGAATGTGTCAACAAATCCAAGATAAACATAATACTAAGCATGAAATATCATAACAAATAATTTGTCTTTCCAAACATAAGCATAAGGATACACATACAAGTATAATGATTCATAAACAAGACTTCATTCACCATTCCTAGTCAAATGTCATAAACTAGCATAAATACATACACCAATCCATGAATACAAGTATAAACCACAAGTTTTCTAACATAATATGGCATACACAAATACAAGTTATGTAAACAACTCAAACTACTTGAATATATAATTTCAATGAAGAATAATCATACTATTGTCATAACATTCACACTATAATTGCCAATAATCCATGAATGTTGTCAAATGTATCTAAACTTCATCTAAACCAAAGTGAACAAGAGTTTTAGCTCATCATGAGCACAAGAATTACAAATAAGCAAGGAAAAATAGCATGAAACATGGTAAGAAAACAAGAATCAAACCACTCCTCCAAGCCTAGATATTGTTGTTGAGGTATGGTGATCCTGTCGATGTTATAATCCCTCTAAGATGCTTGAAATGTGGCTGGAACAAGGATGATTCGGAGCTTAAACAGTGGGTTTTTGCTCTGGTTGCTGAATGTCTGAATGAGAGTTTAACTTCTGTATTTATAGAAGGGGGGAGGCATGACCGTGCCAAGAGAGAAGGCACGACCGTGTCAAAAGATGGGCACGGTCATGGGACAGTGGTTTGATCGATCCAGAGCTTCTATTGGGTCCCATTCAACGAGGAAGTACGTCTCTGAGGTCATGGATCAGACTCACGGGATTACACGCGGCCGTGGGGAGTCTAAGCACAGTTGTGCTCAGGATTTTGGCTTGGCTTGGTCGTGCCAGATAGGGGGCACGATCGTGCCTCCAACCCAGAAACCCTAAAACTTCAACTTTTATCATGTAATCCTCTTGTTTGTTCACGTAGCTTCACAAAAACCTACAAAACTAGAAATGAAGCAAATAAGTGTCTAAACGTTGAAAATAGCGAAGAATTGATCGTGAAATGAGCGAAGTTTTGTGCCAAAAAGATGTGTAAATTCTAACACATCACTCGTCCTCTCTTCATCTGACGGTGGTGCGACGAACTTGGTGTCGGGGGTAGAGACTCCGTTTCTCCGTGTGACAACCGGCAATTTCAGGTCAATACATGTTCACATCTCTTTTATAATTTGCATACATTGTATTCGTGTTAGACTTAATTATGGTTAATTAAGTTCTTTTTCATAATTAGCAAAGTCCATTCATAACATTTCACGCTTCGGTAAATTGCCGGGTCACACGCAGTATGACTGACACATTCGAACGTTGGTGATAATTAATATTTATTTCATGAAATCACAGAGTTTACAGAACTAGACACGACATATCAATGACATGGAGCGCAGAATCCAACCGTATCAATGATTGTGTATACAAGATGCAAATAGAAACAGTAACAATCACAATGTAAATAAACTTCTCTTCTATTTCATGAAATCACAGAGTTTACAGAACTAGAACTTCAACATTCAAAAGCATTACAAAAACTGAACATGTAAACTCTATTTATAGACTTGGTTATGCTATAGGCGAACTTAGTAAGTTCGCCTCTACTTAGCCTAGGGGAACTTGTTAAGTTCGCCTCTAGCGGAACTTACAACACTTAGACAAAAAAAACATTTACAAAACATAAAGACATACAAATCTAAACTATTATAAGTTCTTGTCATACATCTATGTCCTAATAGACTCCCCCTTGACAATAGCTTGATCTTCTGTCTTCAGTCTTTATGACGAACTCTTCCAATTCTCTGGTAGCTTGTTGCCTGCATGCACTCCATACTTGTGACAGATCTCCAACACTCTCTTATACTGTAATCCTTGCTCTCTCCATTCTTTTGTAAACATAATCTCATTCTATCTTAAACTTCGTTGGTCTTTCTTTGAAAAATTAATAAGATTCATAGCATCATAAAAACTTACTATGACCTTATTCTCTTTATATTCAACTCTTGCTTCCCCAGTGTTCACATCTACATACCACCATTTCATGTCTCCAAGAAAATCTTGTGGTATTTTCCTTAAAGGAATTCTTTTCACAGCTCTCACTAGTTTGAACTTATACTTCTAAGTTACCACACTAGTACTGGGATCAACAATCTTCACTCTCTTTACTTTTTGAGGTTTTAGCTTTTGATACTCACCTAATCCTCCTTCTTTACTAATCAGTTTTGAGATCACATCAGCTAATCGAAACTTTGATCTGTTAATCAATGGTTTAGTATCCAGACCATTCATTTCACACCTAGGTAAGGTATTGAAACACTTGATCCATGGTTTCAAATACTGAACACCATCTGATCTTTTTAAAGCAAACAACTTCACTTCCTCATCATAAAACAAACTTATGATTCTTCCAATACACCGCTCTTTGTTTACATACTTTTCTTTCTGAGCAGGTTGTATAGGAGACTTTGGTAATTCCTTTTTCCAACTATTCACTACATCTTTCCACTGCTCCTTTGTCATACCAGTATCTCTATACATCACTGGTTCTTCAGATGACATAGATGGCATGGAATGAGTAGCTTCAGTTTCAGTATTAATCTTGGATTGAGCAGAATCATCAGGCTTGGATATGTCTTCAGCAGAGTCCACATAATCAGTTATCCCTTCATTGGAGAACTCAGGAATAACATCATCTTGGATGAAGTTATACGACACATTCAGACCATCACAACCTTCATAAGTAACATCTACATTGCTTTTCTCAATCTCTATTTCAATAATTTCACCTTCTTCAACTTCAGTATCTAAGACGTCATCTTCTATATCATCAAACAGATCATCAATATCATCTAAGCATTCAATCTTCTCAGCTTCTTCTTCAACATCAGGATCATTTTGAAAAAATTCTAACAGCAAGATCTCTTCATTCACTTCATTACCTTTCTTACTTCCTTTAATACTAGCTGATGTTGACTCCCCCTGAACTCTAGATATAGGATTCACGTTAGCGTATTGACGATCACCTTCCATATTTCCACTAGGATCATTGTCATCACCATCCTTTCTTTGAATAGAGTCAGTATGACATGCATCAGGTAACCTCAACTCCCCCTGAGCGTCAATACGCTCTACAAGCTTAGAAACCAAAAGCTTCATTTCAGCTAGTTGCTTAGATTGATCTTGAATGACTAACTCTCTCTTGGAATCAGTAGCCACAAGAACATCAACTTGACTTTGTAAAGAAATCACCTGAGATTCAAGATAAGTAATTCTTGCAAAATCAGAAGACTTAGAAGGACCAGCTTGAGATGAATCAGGAACCTTCTTAGCAGGATTAACCACTGGAGAATGTCGTTGAGATTGAGGAGGTGTAATAATCAAAGATTCAATGAAAGAATCATCTTCAACACCTTCAGAAGAAGTAGCAGCAGCAATAGAAGCAGACATAAGCTTCTGTGTTTTTGAAACAGGAGTAAACTCCATGTCAGAATCAGAAGATTCATCAACTAATGTCCGTTTACCAAGAACTGTACCAGGAGGAGGATCCCTAACAGATTTACGTCTTGGTTTCTTAGCCTTGAATTTAACTCTTTTCCCAGCATTTGCCAAAGACAAATTAGCCAATCGTTCATAATGACCTAAGCTAAAATCACGTGAAGAATCAGAATTAGTAGCATCAGAATCAGGAAGAATAGTATCACTGGAACTAGTATCAACCACATTCCCTTCAGGTTCACGAATGGGTGAATTCACAGCATCTTCATCTTGAAAATCTTCCATATTAAGACCTAAGTCAGCTACATGATCATGTTGAAGCACTTTCCTGTGACAAACACTCTGGATAGATAGAGTCTTAGTTTTGTACTTTCATGTATGTATTTGTCTTTGTTTATAAGTGTCTGTATGTATTAGTAATCGAGTTGTATTTACTTTTACATATTGCTTGTTGCAAATTTCTCTAAGTGTTTTGCGCACTTGTATATGCGCAGGAATTAGTTCCTACGTACTTAGCAAATACGCAAGAATACCTTTGCGTACTTGCTAAGTATGCATGAGCAAATTGCCCTGCGCATTTACTAAGTGCGCAGGCATCAGGTCGTGTATAAATTGGAATGGTTGATAGTAGATAAGTACGCATTCATAGTAGCAAATACGCAGAATTTGTAATCTCAGTATTTCTCTCTGTAACCTTCAAGTGTTTATAATAGACGAACGTTTAAAGTGATCATCTTGTCGGTTTACTTTGTGTTGTAAGACTCTCCACCTAGTCACGGGTATTCCGCACCCGGTCCGACTAGTAGACCCACTTGCATTTGACGATCCGCCACACCCGAGGGACCTGCAAGTGGTATCAGAGCCTTTGCTTTTGATTTCGAGTGTTGTGAGTGAGTTTGGGGAGTTTTCTACAGAGTTTTACAAGCAAAAGGAGGTGTTTTTGTTGATTTTTGTGATAAAATAGGGGTAGCTCTTGAGCACTATTTTAGAAGCAAAAATCACTTAAAAACCGACTTTTGTTTTGTATTTTGAGTGTTTTGAGCATCAAACGTTGGTTAGAAACAAGTTTCTAACCCTTTGGCTCATTTTGATTGTTCATCCGTCCGATTTTTGCCATCTCCGGTGTGTTTCCAGTGACCAAAATAGTTTGGTGAGAGTTGGTGAAAAGGTGTTCTGCGTACTTACCATATCTGGCAAAAAGTACAGTCTTGCTGCGTACATACTAAATACGCAAGACTAATCTCTTGCGTACTTACTAAATACGCAAGACTAATCTTGTGCGTACTTAAGTTATATCCTGCGTACTTATCATTTACTCCTGCGTACTTATCAAGTACGCAATAGCAAATCTTAAATACGCAAGACCATTCCTCTAAGTGCGCAAGGCCAATATCAAGTGCGCAAGTGTCTCTGATTTTTCTGAAATTTGACTAAGTGTTCACCATGTCGAATCTTCATAACCTTGGAAACCTTTTAAACTATGACAATGAGATCGGTACTCCTCAGAAACCGCCAAAGTTGCTAAATGTAAATGATTATTCTAACTGGAAAGCACGCTTTGAGCATTACATTTCTTATACCGATTCTTCATTATGGATACCAATTCTAGAGGGATATAAGCATCCCACACACATTTATCTTGATGATGAACTGCCTAAGCCTATCTCTAAACTCAATGAAGAAGAAAAGAAAGCTTATGATCGAGAGAAGAAGGCTCACGGTTCTATCACTATGGCATTGACTCGGGAGTTGTTCCACAGTTTCAGAGGATATGATAAATCCAAGGATCTTTGGAAGGCGCTACAGAAAAGATTCGAGGGGAATGGTGATATCAAGAAGAGTAAACGGGATCTACTCAGGAAGCAGTATGAATGCTTCAGATTTTTGGAGAATGAGTCTTTAGATGACCTCATCCCTAGATTCTATCATCTGCAGACAGAATTGAAAGCTTTTGAGCTCAAGTATCCCAATGAAGAGTTGGTGGAAAAATTTCTGGATGCTTTGCCACCCAGGTTTGAAATGTACACAACCCTGATGAGAGAGAATCCAAAATTCTATGAAATGACAGTGGAGGAGGCAATTGGAAAGGTTCAAGCTCATAACATGAACCTTAGAAAGAAGGAGAGCTCAGGAAGACCTCAGATACAAGACCCTTCTATGTATCATGGGACATCTTCTATAACCAAATCTTCGGGCTCTGGAATTGCCCTTTTCTCTGGAAACTCTACTGAAGAAGACCACTCAAATGGTTGTGGTGGTCATGCATGCTGGATCTCATCAACAACATACCTTAAGAAATCCTCCCGCTACAACTTCAGCTAACCAATCAGCTATAGCCAAAATAGCTGAAGATCATGTAGCACTATTTTCATCTTGTATGCTGGCCTACGAGAACTTCATAGGTGGCAAGCTTACAGATCCCGAGACAACTGAAGAAGATTTTAATCAAGTGGATCCTGATGACATGGAGGACATGGATATTCAATGGAATATGGCCATGACACTGAGGAGAGCCAAGCGTTTCCTGAATAGAACAGGAAGAAAGTTCATTGGCGGGCATTCTAATGCCAAGGTTGGTTTTGAAAAATCCAAGGCCAAATGCTATAAGTGTCTAAACTTTGGACACTTTGCTCATGAATGTCAGAAAGACAGAGCACCGGCTTCGGGTTTCACCAGACTTAGCCAAGGAAACAACCATGGCTACAACAAAACAAACAACCACAATCAAAGCCACGATGGTTCGTCCAATGCACTGGTAGCTTAACAGGACGACAGCTTTGATTGGGGTGTTCATCTGGAAGATGCCATCATTGCACAAACTCAGGTTGGTCTCATGGCTGAGATCATGGAGTTGATGGAAGCTGAGAAAAAGGAAGTCGAGGAGAAGGAAGCTGAAGAAAAGGAAGCTTCTGTAGCTGATTAAGAGGAATCTACTACTGCTGTTGCTCTCATGGCTATTGGAGAGGCAACAAGTTCATCAACTGAGGTAGATTCTAATCCTTTTTCTGTTATTTCTTATTCTAAATGTCTAGGCTTAAAACTTGAAAATTCTAAGCTTCAAGACAAGGTCGAACCCCTTCGCATTGCAGCTCTAAGTTATAAAGAAAATGAAAAATGTTTTAAAGATTCAATTGAAACGTTGAAAAAGGAAAAACGTGAGTATTCACTAAAAATGAGCGATCAACAACTTTACTTGGATATTGCATACAGGGTGTTGGAGAAAAGGAACAATGAAATTAACAAGCTGCAAAATGAAATCTTGCAGTTGAAATGTTCTAATGAGAAGTTGAAAAACTCTCGTTTTGTGGTGGAACACTACGAATCTGTAGTGAGGCAAATGAATGGCTTAGGGCTGGGTACTAATGCCATTCCTCCACCGATTAGCGGGAAGTTTGTCAACAGCTTAGTAGACATTGATCTAACTTGTATTGATGAGTCCTCAGGAAAGGATGATTCCTCTAAAAAGGATGATTCCTCAAGTAAGGCTAACTCCACATCTAATGAGGAGTTCTTTACTGCTTCTGATGATGGGTCGGTTAACACTTGCCCTGAAGGAGTAGTTTCTGAGGAGTTGTTATCTGAACAGAAAGTCAAGAAAAACATTATCTCTAATAGTGATAACTGTATTTTAACTGAACCCGATATCATTGAATCTAATGATAAATTAAAGGTAATGCTTTATGGGGGGTATAAAAATCTTAATCAAGTAAAGAAAGAGGCTTTTTCAGCTCACTATGGGCTTGGTTACAAAGAAAATTTGCAAAAATACTATACTCCCAAGAACCAATCTGTCACAACCCGACCAAGGGGCTAGGCGAGACGACTGATATCAACCAAACGCAACGGAAATACAAATTACATTACTTAGTTGGACTAAACGTCCAAACTATAAAAAAAAATACATGTCTTGAAAGTAAATAAAACAAAGTTACAACCAATCAAAGTACTATTGTCTAAACAATTTATTCTTCTAGTTTCTTCATGGTTGTACTCAAAGTGTCGTGCCTAAGTCTCCTTCTCTTGGTTAGTACCTGAAATACATACTCAAAATACGTCAACAAAATGTTGGTGAATTCATGCGTTTTAGACAACAGACACAAATAAATAAGTTTGGTACATAATAAATAAGTTCACAATCAACCCTGTGCCCACAACCCGTGGACATCTAGAAGTAATAATTTTCCCCTAACCCATACCCCTTATTATTATGAGTTTAATTGCTCAAGTCTGCCAACATAAGCTTACAACTGTTAAACGAATATATGTCACAAGATATTTATCATCATTATATGATTATCATTCCATGGGAGGTTGTCCCGGTTACGTCGGGCCCATGGTGTGCGGGGGTTTCACCAGATAGTACTACCCATATATTCGTTGGCTCCAAAGGAGTTAATGATTGTGTACAAAAGTTCGGGGATTCGTTATGGCAGCTAAAATGGCCTTATTTATGTATCACACCAAGTATAAAATAGTTTAGGAGTATGTATCTCATGTCCCCAAAACGTGTATAGAAATAATTTGTAAAACGGGGATCACATGAACTCACCTTGTGGTAGCTTGAAAGATAAGTCGTCGGTTGGTGCAAACTAGGGCCCCTATGTTTAGAACAATGTGTTACTAATAAATAAAATATCATAGACTAGTCCATACGTGTCGGTGTCCTAAGGTGATTGTACACTATGTCCAAGTGAACCCGTTCTATTAGTTTGATTAATATATTATTTATCATCGAATAAACTTAGGTTAAGTATACATATCAATACTTAAATTATTATAGTTCTTAGTTATTATATGAGTTACCTATATTTACAAAAAGGGGTAAAATAATAATATTGTAATACCGTTAAATTCTAACATATTGGCTTTGCCAAAACTCACATTTTTGAAGTGATTAACCAATATATAATTTAAGGTTATCTATAAGATTCAAGTGAGAGTCATACTTAAATTATACAAGACAAAAATTCTGAAAAAATGAGGTTTATAACTATTTTATTGTTTTTGTTACTTTTACTTAATTAGCTATCGTTTTAACGCGTTTAAATGATATGTTTTCTTTAATAATTAAAATTACCTCAATTTTTCTAAGTTATATTTTTCTACAGTAGGTTAGGACTTATAAATCATAAAAATATTTTTTTATATAATTATTTTCTGTAGTTTTCTATTTTTAGTGAAATTAATTGTCTAGAAATGACCTAAATTCCTAAATATTATTAAATGAACTTATAAATTCGACTTTATATTTTATACAGACTTAATACAGTAAGTGTAAGTCCTAAAAATTATAAAACTTAGTTTTTGATCAGAAAAACTATTTATTAAAAATTCATGTTGTTATCGGTTTATTTTATGTACGTTAAATAAGAATCATACTAATTGAAGACCTGCACCTAATTCAACATTTTTCCTGGGTTTAGATTAGTCTTATAAAGTTTCCTGTAAAATTTCATAATTTTCTGAGGTGTCTAACTATTTTTCCCAATTTATGGCTCTAAAACTCATTTTAAAATCGTACGGTCGTTTTGTAAACGTTTCGAGTGATTCTTTTTGGAAAACTCTTTATTTGGGACATATACTCTCTGTAAAAATTCTGAGTTTATAATTTTGTTGGTGAAAAGGTTGTTTTTGAATAAATAAGATTGTGGAATCCGTTTTCGACGGTTTCACAACGGTTTTTTTTTTATTTTTGATATCTTTTCAAGTTTAGAGCCGTAAGTTGTTATGAGTCATCTTTAGAAACTTAATAATCTGTAAATTTAGCATTTTTATTGGTTTGGACATATAGGGGTGTCATACGTGCCTACAACGGTGTAAAATAGTGAAAATAATGCTTATAAACGTAAGGTTTTAGGGTAGGCCTTGTGTACCTTTTTGAAGGGGTGATTATACGCACGAGTAGGAAACTTCAAGTTGATCCAGGGGGCTAGGAAAACGTGGGTTTCACAAGGAATTAGACTTAGTGCAATAGCTTTTAGAAAACATGAATTTAACACATGAAATTGAAGGGTTACAACGGTTTTTCGGGTTACCTTCTTAGGGGCGATCCTTGGAAGTTTCTTGGACTTGATAAGGACCTTCACAGGGACAAAAACCTGCTGCCAAGGTATGGGAGTGGATGACCAAAACTAGAATCAAAGAACAAGGATGAATCCATACGTGAATAGTTAAGGATTTTTGAATGCAAACCGTTTGATTGAAGAATGGATGGAGAGTGCTTGTTAAGGATGGATTGCTAGAACTCCAGTGGATGTTTATGGCTGTAGTTTATGGATAAAATCAATATGTAAAGCGGGGATAACACGAGAGTTTGAATGGTAATAACGTAGTAACTTACATGGATCGATCTTGGCTTGAATCCTTGCTTGTTGTTCACCAAGAATTCGAATTTCTGGAGTGGATGAGGGCTGTCTTCAAACTCAGGGACTGCTGGGAGGTTGCTTGAAGGCTTATGAGAGAATTAAGAGTGTAGGAATCGATATAAGAGATGGAATAGAAGTGAACATGCAATGGTTCTTGGTTATGGAGAGAGCTCTGGTACTCTACGATTGGGAGGAGAATTCTTGCGTGATTTCCCTGGAAAAATCTTCTAGGGACCGTAACATTTCTTGTAGGTTTGTAGGGTTTGACTTATGGATAGATATGGTAGGATTTGCAAGAGATATACCTAGGGAAGTAAGAAGATTTGAAAGATAATATTAGATTTGATCAAGATTGCAAGAAAATAGGGAAATTTTATACATTTGACGGTAATTGCATGGAGAGAGATAGAGTGTTGCAAAATTTTAGGATTTTGAATAACTGTGGAGATTTGGATTTTTTTTTTTATAAAATAAACAAAGAACTAAAGAATTGTTTAAAAAAAAGCGTTGGTTTTAGTTTGGGGGGGGGGGATTTGGTTGGTTTGGAGATATGAATTTCAACTTTCCAAGTATTTAGGATTGGTTTAATGTGTTATGTAATATTATATATTATTATATTTAGCATTATATATATATATATATTTTATAAAACTAACTACTATATAATATTTTCATGCATATTAATAATAAGTATTGATCTTATTATTACTTATAAGACATTCGTAACTTTGTTAGATTTTATAAATACGCGGGCGCGCGCAACTACGTATGTATAAGATTTTACTTATGTACTTGTATGATAATAATTTATATAAGGTTTATTTATCTAAATAACACCCATTTTAATAAGTTATATATGTTGTGTCACCGGGTTCCGCACGGAAAACATGTCGGGTATGATTAGAGTCGTAGTTATTACGTATAACCGTTCGGGTTTTAAAGTTGATTTATTTTTAATGGGTTTTTGGATGGTTTTGCCAAGCCCAATGACTAATGTATGGACTAAGCCTAACAAATCATACATGGGCCAAGCCCATTGGGCCTTGTTTGTAGTCACCATTTGTGTCATGAATTTCCATATCGGTATCCGTCTATGTCCGTGTCACTGATGTCTTCTAGAATAATAAATAAAAAAAATATAGCCCTAAAATTGGGGTTGTTACAGTCTCCCCTACTTATTGGAATTTCGTCCTCGAAATTTAAGTGATGTTATTATCTTGGGCACATATATTAACATGAAATCATATAGCAGATAATTTTGCAAGTAAGTATTTAAAAGGGCACATAGTAAACATAGGTACCTCGTTTAAGAGAGGTGGACATAACCAGAATTTGTCTCGTGAAAGAATTCAGGCTAATCGTGAATTTTTGTGCTTTCTGTTATGGGGATCGGTTGGTCAAACAAATGGGGATACTTCTTTTTCATTTCGTCTTCTCGTTCCCACGTGAATTCGGGTCCTCTTTTTGAGTTCCATTTGATCTTAACAATCGGGATCTTGCTTCTCCGAAGCACCTTTACTTATCGTCCCATTACTTCTAGAGGTTCTTCAATGAAACGAAGCTTGTCGTCGATGCGCATCACTTCGGTTGGTATAATTAAGGAATCATCCGCTAGACATTTCTTCAAGTTTGACATGTGAAAAGTGTCATGAATACTACTAAGCTCCTTAGGTAATTCAAGACGGTAGGCAACCGGGCCGATTCTTTCAAGGATTTTGAATGGTCCAATATACCTAGGACTTAGTTTACCTCTTTTCCCAAAACGAATAATGCCTTTCCAAGGCGAAACTTTTAGTAGCACGTGATCTCCAACTTCAAATTCTAGGGGTTTACGTCGGATGTCGGCGTAACTCTTTTGTCGATCTCTTGCGGCTACAATCCTCTCCTTTATTTTCATGATTTTATCGGTTGTTTCTTGGATAATTTCAGGTCCTGTTAATTGACTGTCACCAATCTCTGCCCAACATATCGGGGATCTACACTTCCTCCCATATAAAGCCTCAAATGGGGCAGCTTTAATACTCGTATGGTAACTATTATTATAAGAGAATTCTACCAAAGGCAGACGAGTATCTCAACTACCTCCGAAATCTATGACACATGCCCTAAGCATGTCTTCCAAGGTCTGAATCATACGCTCACTTTGGCCATCCATTTGCGGGTGGTACGCGGTACTTAAATCCAAGCGTGTTCCTAAAGCTTGTTGAAACGTTTGCCAAAATCTTGAGGTAAAGCGGCTATCTCGATCGGATATGATTGAAACAGGTACTCCATGTCTGGATACTATTTCATCTACATATATTTTGGCTAACCTTTCCATCTTGTAATCCTCCCTTATTGGCAAGAAATGAACGGATTTTGTCAATCGGTCGACTATTACCCATATAGCATCGTGTCCCCTAGCGGTTTTGGGTAATTTAGTGATGAAATCCATGGTGATTCTTTCCCATTTCCACTCAGGAATCTCAGGTTGTTGTAGCAAGCCAGAGGGCTTTTGATGCTCAGCCTTAACTTTAGAACAAGTTAGACATTTCCCTATATAAGTGGCAATATCTTTCTTCATTCCTGGCCACCAATACTTGTCCTTTAAGTCTATGTACATCTTGTCATTCCCTGGGTGAATCGAGTATTTAGACTTATGAGCCTCATCCATAATAATTTCCCTTAGGTTTCCATGGGTTGGGATCCATGTTCTATCATTGAACTTCAATACATTGTTGCTTCCTGAAACAAATTTCTTCTCCAAACCTGTTAACCCTTCCTTTTCGAGGTTAGTTTCATTTTGGGCTTCTTCCTGGGCACTCTTTATTTGAGGCATCAAGTTTGATTGCATAGTCATTTTCAAGGCACGAACTCTGAGTGGTTTAATTCGTTCCTTCCTACTTAGAGCATCGGCCACGACATTTGCCTTGCCCGGATGGTAACGTATCTCACAATCATAATCATTTAGCAATTCTACCCATCTTCTTTGCCTCACATTTAACATCTTCTGGTCAAAGATGTGTTGAATGCTTTTGTGGTCAGTGTAGATAACACACTTTGTACCATACAAATAATGACTCCAGATTTTGAGTGCGAATACAACAGCACCTAATTCAAGATCGTGGGTAGTGTAATTCTTCTCATGAAGTTTAAGCTGTCGAGACGCGTAAGCAATCACCTTGCTCCTTTGCATTAAGACACACCCTAATCCTTGTCGTGATGCGTCACAATAGATTAGAAAATCATCGGTTCCTTCAGGTAAGGATAGGATCGGTGCGCTGCATAATTTCTGTTTTAGGGTGTCAAAGGCTTCTTGTTGCTTGGTACCCCAATCGAATTTGACACTTTTCTGAGTTAGGGATGTCAAAGGTTGAGCAATTTTTGAGAAATTTTCGATGAAGCACCGGTAGTACCCGGCTAATCCCAAAAATTGTCTGATTTCTGTAGGGGTTTTAGGAACTTCCCACTGTTTGACTGCTTTAATTTTAGCGGGATCTACTTAAATTCCTTTTCCGCTCACAACGTGTCCAAGGAATTGCACTTCACGCATCCAGAATTCACATTTTGAAAACTTAGCGTATAGCTCCTCCTTTCTAAGTAGCTCGAGAATCAACCTTAGATGTTGTTCATGGTCTTCCTTGTTTTGAGAGTATATCAGAATATCATCTATGAAAACAATCACAAACTTATCTAGGTAGGGTTTACAAACTCTGTTCATGAGGTCCATGAAAACAGCAGGTGCGTTTGTCAAACCGAAGGGCATTACTAGGAACTCGTAGTGCCCATACCTAGTCCTAAATGCGGTCTTTGGTACGTCTTCCTCTCTGATCTTGAGTTGATGGTACCCCGACCTTAAATCAATTTTTGAAAAATAACTAGATCCTTGTAATTGATCAAATAGGTCATCGATCCTCGGCAAAGGATACCGATTCTTTATCGTGACCTTGTTTAGGTCGCGGTAATCAATGCACATTCTCAATGTTCCATCCTTCTTTTTAACGAATAGCACTGGTGCTCCCCATGGGGAGAAACTCGGCCGAATAAATCCTTTGTCCATAAGCTCTTGTAATTGGATCATAAGCTCTTGCATTTCCGACGGTGCTAGTCGATATGGCGATTTAGCAACTGGTGCTGCTCCCGGCACTAAGTCGATTCGAAACTCGACTTGTCTAGGTGGTGGCAAGCCTGGTAGTTCGTCAGGAAATACATCAGGATAATCGGCTACAACCGGCATATCTTCTATTCGTCTCTCTTCTTCTTCTTCCTTTAATACATATGCTAGGTATGCCGTGCATCCTTTTCTCATGCATTTGTCAGCTTTCATACAAGAGATTATGTTTAAGGTCTCCCTCGTCTTTTCACCATGAATCGTAAGCATTTCCTCATTGGATAATGGGATCCTTAGCAGTTTCTTGTCGCACACTATCTCGGCTCGGTTACGTGCCAACCAGTCCATACCAACAACGACATCAAACCCTCCTAACTGAACGGGCATTAAATTTATGGGAAATGAATGTTCATCCAGTTCTAGGGTACAATTATTGATCACTTCGCCGGCCTCAATGGTTTTACCATCGGCTAATTCTATAATGTAGGCATTGGATAATTTAGAAGAATTTAATTCAATTCTAGGCCTAAACTTAGTGGAAACAAAACTCCTACTTGCACCGGTATCAAATAATACAAAAGCATAATGGTTGTTTACTAAAAACGTACCGGTTACAACATCGGGTTCCTCTCGGCCAGTTTCTGCATTCATCACGAAGGCTCTCCCTTTCGGCCTCCCGACTGGAGCTTTGTCCCCTTTCAACCGTGGGCATTGTGGGCGTATGTGATTTGTGCTACCACATTCATGGCACCTGTTTGCGGTATATGTCGTGGCTCGACAGTCTGATGCCTTGTGGCCTTGACGGTTGCATTTGTAGCACACGAGCGGCTTGCAATCACCTGTGTGATGTCTGTTGCATTTGTTGCACATGGGAAAATTTCTTAGATATGGCTTCTTGGGCATACCACCATCATTCCTTCTCATACTATTACTTACTCCATTTCCTGGTTTTCCTGTTGAGTTTTCTCCAAAACGTCCCCTAGATTTTCCACTCGAACCTCCACTGTAGTTTCCAAAGTTCCTTCCAAAGTTTCCTCCAAAATTTCCACTTACCATGCTTCCTGAATTCCCATCAAATCTACCTCCACCGAACCTACCACTTGGGTTTCCACCTGGTGATCGGGCATCTTCCCACTTCCTCTTATTTCCCGTATTCTCTACTCCTTTTACACCACCGTTCTGAATCACTTCATCAGTCAGGGTTCCAGCTAATTCTACCATTGCTTGGTAAGTTGTGGGTTTGGCGGCTTTGACCATCCCTCGGACTTGAGGTATGAGACCCCAAATGTACCTGCCGATCCGTTTGGATTCGGGGGTCACAAGATGCGGTACAAGGGCGGCCAGTTCATTAAAGCGGTTGGTGTATTCCAGAATTGCCGTCCAAATCATTTCCAGACTCAAGAATTCCGCTTCCATCTTTTCAATCTCGTTTATGGGGCAGTACCTTTCTATCACAAGCTCCTTGAATTCAGCCCATCGCATCGCGTTAATTGCGTCTACTCCTCGACTTTTCACAATCGAGTTCCACCAAGATAGAGCTCCGGCCTTGAGTGAGTGAGTGGCAAACCTAACCTTGTCCTTTTCTAGGCAATCACTGATGTCTAAATCTCCTTCTATTTCCTCTAGCCAACGAATAGTTCCTGTGGCTCCCTCGGTTCCAAAGTACGAGTTTGGTTTACAAGCCATGAATGACTTGTAAGTGCATCCAATCCTGGTGCTTCCGGTTGTCTTGTTAGCTTCATTGTCTTCCTGACCACTTCCTTTTCCACCACCACTTGTCGTACCGTTATTACCCCCATTTCTGGTGCCGTCACCCGCGTTTCGTTCTGCATTGAGGTTTAGTGCCTTGGTAACAGCTTCAGCAATAAGTTGTTGGAGTTGGGAATCAACGGTCTCATTGGTATTAGTGTTGGTGTTATTGGTGTTGGTGTTGTTATCATTGGTGTTGTTGATGTCATCGGTGTTGGTGTTGGTGTTGGTATTGGTGTTGGTGTTGGTATTGGTGTTGTTGTCACCGGTGTTGGTGTTGGTATTGGTGTTGTTGTCACCGATGTTGGTGTTGGTGTTGTTGCCATTAGTGTTGGTGTTGTTTCGAGCGTTAGCTCGAGTGTAGACTGCATTTCCTCTTGCCATTACTGATAAATAAGCTTTGAAATATAAGAGACATATAGCCATATTGACAGTTTAGCACACTCTTTATAATTGCAATATTAGGATTTTACTAAACGCTTGGAAAAAAATGCTTGTTAATGAAGTAATTCGTGAAGCTCTTACAATACTTGACATTAGCTAAACGCTATATGTCGAAAGAGAAAAGGTAGGAAGAAAAGAAAAAAAAAGAAAAAAAAAATACATGATAGTAGAAAACGAGTGTAACTTACTCATTTCGTTTACAAAATAAAACAAAATACAATAAGAAGTACGATATGAGAGGTTCTTCAATAACGACGATGGCGGCGGAAAGGGCGTCGTCTGGAATTGATAGCTTCCATCAGTTGGTCACCCATGCTCTTCATTTGGTCACCAATGTTCCTCATTTGGTCACCAAAGTTCTCCATGTACCTCTTGAAGCTGTTCCTTTGTGGAGGGGGCTCTCTTCGCCTTGTTGCGACCTGTTCGTAGGGCCTAGACTGTTGGTGCGGCGGCTCCATAGTCGGTATATGTTAGGGCCAAGTCTCGTCCATGGCCGTTGGTTGCTCGTTTAGGTAGAGCGGCCCTGAGAAGTATTGCGACTCCTCCGTTGTATAGAACTGGGAAGCGCTTGAGTAGTGCGGGTCCATGAGGTACGGATCATTGTACCTCTCATTGAAGTCCATGTGCACGCTGTGGCGTGCTCTCGGGTCAAAGATAGTTTGCTCCGGGAAGGGGAAAGGAGTTGGCGCGGGATATGAAGGAAACTCGGGTTGAACAGGTAACCCTGTCCACCCAGCGTAGTCGTTCCCCCAGGTGGGGAAAGGTGGTACACGTGCTGATTGGCCAATGCGTAAGGCCTTGCCTGAGCGTGACCGGCTCACGCTCCTATCACTTGTTTCTACAGACGACCAAGACCCGTAGGTCTCGATAGTTGGCTCCGATTCCTCCGGTGCCCAGTTCTCGGGTCTGGGTATTGTTGGCGATGGTCCGCATCCCATTGGAAAGTCTCTGACGGATCTCGGTCGCGGGGGTCTTGATGGTCCAGTGCCCATGTCAAAAGGGGGTGCCATCACCTGGGTTCTGTATTCCATAGAGTATGTTGGTAAGATAGGCCTAGGAGGCGAGCTTGAAGAGTCGACGTAAACGATCGCTGCTTTGCCTTTTCCGTTCATGGCCATTATTTCTTGGATCTTAAGGCACACAATTATAGTATATAAGGAGTTAGTGTATAAACATTTAAGCAAATAAAAAAAATAAAAATAAAAATAAATATAAAAATAAAATATAAGGTTGTTCAAAACTCTATTTTTCTAAATACCCTAAGTCCTACATGTTAAGCCTATTAGTGCGTGGGTTGTTTTTAGTTTTTTTATTTATTGCGGTTAAAGCCTAGGAGACTATACCTCTATGACCCTAATTCGCTGAAACCGTTGGCTATGATACCAATCTGTCACAACCCGACCAAGGGGCTAGGCGAGACGACTGATATCAACCAAACGAAGCGGAAATACAAATTACATTACTTAGTTGGACTAAACGTCCAAACTAGAAAAAAAAATACATGTCTTGAAAGTAAATAAAACAAAGTTACAACCAATCAAAGTACTATTGTCTAAACAATTTATTCTTCTAGTTTCTTCATGGTTGTACTCTAAGTGTCGTGCCTAAGTCTCCTTCTCTTGGTTAGTACCTGAAATACATACTCAAAATACGTCAACAAAATGCTGGTGAATTCATGCGTTTTAGACAACAGACACAAATAAATAAGTTTGGTGCATAATGTGCCCACAATCCGTGGACATCTAGAAGTAATAATTTTCCCCAAACCCATACCCCTTATTGTTATGGGTTTAATTGCTCAAGTCTGCCAACATAAGCTTACAACTGTTAAACGAATATATGTCACAAGATATTTATCATCATTATATGATTATCATTCCATGGGAGGTTGTCCCGGTTACGTCGGGCCCATGGTGTGCGGGGTTTCACCAGATAGTACTACCCATATATTCGTTGGCTCCAAAGGAGTTAATGATTGTGTACAAAAGTTCGGGGATTCGTTATGGCAGCTAAAATGGCCTTATTTATGTATCACACCAAGTATAAAATAGTTTAGGAGTATGTATCTCATGTCCCCAAAACGTGTATAGAAATAATTTGTAAAACGGGGATCACATGAACTCACCTTGTGGTAGCTTGAAAGATAAGTCATCGGTTGGTGCAAACTAGGGCCCCTATGTTTAGAACAATGTGTTACTAATAAATAAAATATCATAGACTAGTCCATACGTGTCGGTGTCCTAAGGTGATTGTACACTATGTCCAAGTGAACCCGTTCTATTAGTTTGATTAATATATTATTTATCATCGAATAAACTTAGGTTAAGTATACATATCAATACTTAAATTATTATAGTTCTTAGTTATTATATGAGTTATCTATATTTACAAAAAGGGGTAAAATAATAATATTGTAATACCATTAAATTCTAACATATTGGCTTTGCCAAAACTCACATTTTTGAAGTGATTAACCAATATATACTTTAAGGTTATCTATAAGATTTAAGTGAGAGTCATACTTAAATTATACAAGATAAAAATCTGGAAAAATGAGGTTTATAACTATTTTATTGTTTTTGTTACTTTTACTTAATTAGCTATCGTTTTAACGCGTTTAAATGATATGTTTTCTTTAATAATTAAAATTACCTCAATTTTTCTAAGTTATATTTTTCTACAGTAGGTTAGGACTTATAAATCATAAAAATATTTTTTTATATAATTATTTTCTGTAGTTTTCTATTTTTAGTGAAATTAATTGTCTAGAAATGACCTAAATTCGTAAATATTATTAAATGAACTTATAAATTCGACTTTACATTTTATACAGACTTAATACAGTAAGTGTAAGTCGTAAAAATTATAAAACTTAGTTTTTGGTCAGAAAAACTATTTATTAAAAATTCATGTTGTTATCGGTTTATTTTATGTACGTTAAACAAGAATCATACTAATTGAAGACCTGCACCTAATTCAACATTTTTCTTGGGTTTATATTAGTTTTATAAAGTTTCTTGTAAAATTTGATAATTTTCTGAGATGTCTAACTATTTTTCCCAATTTATGGCTCTAAAACTCGTTTTAAAATCGTACGGTCGTTTTGTAAACGTTTCGAGTGATTCTTTTTGGAAAACTCTTTATTTGGGACATATACTCTCTGGAAAAATTCTGATTTTATAATTTTGTTGGTGAAAAGGTTGTTTTTGAATAAATAAGATTGTGGAATCCGTTTTCGACGGTTTCACAACGGTTTTTTTTTTATTTTTGATATCTTTTCAAGTTTAGAGCCGTAAGTTGTTATGAGTCATCTTTAGAAACTTAATAATCTGTAAATTTAGCATTTTTATTGGTTTGGACATATAGGGGTGTCATACGTGCCTACAACGGTGTAAAATAGTGAAAATAATGCTTATAAACGTAAGGTTTTCGGGTAGGCCTTGTGTACCTTTTTGAAGGGGTGATTATACACACGAGTAGGCAACTTCAAGTTGATCCAGGGGGCTGGGAAAACGTGGGTTTCACAAGGAATTAGACTTAGTGCAATAGCTTTTAGAAAACATGAATTTAACACATGAAATTGAAGGGTTACAACGGTTTTTCGGGTTACCTTCTTAGGGGCGATCCTTAGAAGTTTCTTGGACTTGATAAGGACCTTCACAGGGACAGAAACCTGCTGTCAAGGTATGGGAGTGGATGACAAAAACTAGAATCAAAGAACAAGGATGAATCCATACGTGAATAGTTAAGGATTTTTGAATGCAAACCGTTTGATTGAAGAATGGATGGAGAGTGCTTGTTAAGGATGGATTGCTTGAACTCCAGTGGATGTTTATGGCTGTAGTTTATGGATAAAATCAATATGTAAAGCGGGGATAACACGAGAGTTTGAATGGTAATAACGTAGTAACTTACATGGATCGATCTTGGCTTGAATCCTTGCTTGTTCTTCACCAAGAATTCGAATTTCTGGAGTGGATGAGGGCTGTCTTCAAACTCAGGGACTGCTGGGAGGTTGCTTGAAGGCTTGTGAGATAATTAAGAGTGTAGGAATCGATATAAGAGATGGAATAGAAGTGAACATGCAATGGTTCTTGGTTATGGAGAGAGCTCTGGTACTCTGTGATTGGGAGGAGAATTCTTGCGTGATTTCCCTGGCAAAATCTTCTAGGGACCGTAACATTGCTTGTAGGTTTGTAGGGTTTGACTTATGGATAGATATGGTAGGATTTGCAAGAGATATACCTAGGGAAGTAAGAAGATTTGAAAGATAATATTAGATTTGATCAAGATTGCAAGAAAATAGGAAAATTTTATACATTGGACGATAATTGCATGGAGAGAGATAGAGTGTTGCAAAATTTTAGGATTTTGAATAAATGTGGAGATTTGGATTTCTTTTTTTTTTTTTATAAAATAAACAAAGAACGAAAGAATTGTTTAAAAAAAAGCGTTGGTTTTAGTTGTGGGGGGGGGGGGGGGATTTGGTTGGTTTGGAGATATGAATTTCAACTTTCCAAGTATTTAGGATTGGTTTAATGTGTTATGTAATATTATATATTATTATATTTAGCATTATATATATATTTTATAAAACTAACTACTATATAATATTTTCATGCATGTTAATAATAAGTATTGATCTTATTATTACTTATAAGACATTCGTAACTTTGTTAGATTTTATAAATACGCGGGCGCGCGCAACTACGTATGTATAAGATTTTACTTATGTACTTGTATGATCATAATTTATATAAGGTTTATTTATCTAAATAACACCCATGTTAATAAGTTATATATGTTGTGTCACCGGGTTCCGCACGGAAAACATGTCGGGTATGATTAGAGTCGTAGTTATTACGTATAACCGTTCGGGTTTTAAAGTTGATTTATTTTTAATGGGTTTTTGGATGATTGGGCCAAGCCTAATGACTAATGTATGGACTAAGCCTAACAAATCATACATGGGCCAAGCCCATTGGGCCTTGTTTGTAGTCACCATTTGTGTCATGAATTTCCATACCGGTATCCGTCTACGTCCGTGTCACTGATGTCTTCTAGAATAATAAATAAAAAAAATATAGCCCTAAAATTGGGGTTGTTACACAATCTGTATCAGGTCAGACTCCAGTTCACAAACCAACTCCTCCTGCTCATAATGTTGAGTTATCTAAGGCCAGATCTAATGAGCCTTACAAAAGGACTTATACAGACAAGAGGACTTGCTTTCACTGTGGCTTGGTTGGTCACATTTTTGTGAACTGTCCTTCAAAGAACAAGGGAAACGGCCTATTGTTTCACAACCGGCTGTCATCCCTAAGTCGCCATCAGTGAAACCTCCCAAATGTCCAAAACAAAATGTGGCGAAACCACCGGTTAAACCGATGGCAAAGCCAAAGATCAAATCTGAGGCCAAACCATCTATTTCAAGAAAGGTAAAGCAACCTGTTGTACCTTGTGTATCTACCTCTGGTAGTACACGTACTGGTGAGAAACCTGTGGTGAAACTCTCAAAGCCACAGAGAAGGAATAAGAGGTTGAGAAAGCTAGAGCAGCTGACTTCAGTTCAATCAGGTGAAGCTTCCACAAGTTCACCTGTTGTTGTTGAACCAAAGTATACTGTTTCGGTTAAGAAAAAGAAGAGTTCCTGGATTGCCAAATCTAAAAATTCTCAATCTCCTAGTCCTAATTATTTTAAAGATTCATCCATTTTGAACAGTCATCATGACTATGACTTAAAAGAGGTAGTTTATTTTGAAAAGGATGGACGACCCAAGACCACTATGGCTTGGGTCTCCAAAACTAACTAATTCTTTTTGTGACTAGTGCAGGGATGTCCGAAGGGTACTATCTCTAACCGCTGGTATGTAGATAGTGGATGCTCCCGGCACATGATAGGAAACATGGCCTTGTTTCAAGATGTGAAACCATTCAGAGGCGGCTATGTGGCCTTTGCTGGAGAGAAAGGCGGCAGTATCACGTGTCAAGGCGTGGTATCAAATGGTTGTGTCAGTTTTGACAATGTCAACTTTTGCGAGCAGCTGAAGCATAACATGCTGAGTGTCTCCCAAATGTGCGACAAGGAGTACTCGGTGATGTTTGACAAGAATGAATGCTTGACTCTCAAGCTGGTTTTGAAGTTCTTGAAGATTGGATTCTGATGAGAGCGCAAAGGGCAAACGACACCTATCAGATTGATATGAGGGTGGCAACAACCACCTCATCAGTTGCTACTTGTTTGCTTACTAAAGCGACAAAGCTTGACTCTATCTTATGGCATAGGAAACTCGGACATATTTCTTATCGTAAAATGAACCATCTTGTCCGAAACGGTTTGGTAACCAGGGTTCCTAAGCTGAGATTTACCGTTGGAGATGACTGTATGCCTTGTAAAAAGGGCAAATAGCAGCGGAAGTCTCACAAGCCCAAGCTCCAAAACTCCATTGATACCCCTTTGGAGCTATTACACATGGATCTGTTTGGCCCCATAAGTATCAGGAGTATTGGAGGTAAGTCTTTCTGTCTGGTTGTAACTGATGATTTCTCACGTTTTTCTTGGGTGCATTTTTTAGGTACAAAGGACGAGAGTGCTGATATTCTTCAATACCTGATCCCGAGCTTGGAATCTCTTTGCAAGCTGAAGGTTAGAAGAATAAGGAGTGACAACGGAACTTAGTTCAAGAATAATTTGATGGAACTTTTCTGTCTTAAGAAGGGGATCCGTCACGAATTCAGCGCCCCGTACACACCTCAGCAGAATGGAGTTGCAGAACGGAAGAACATAACATTGATTGAGACTGCAAGGACTATGCTGTCGGATGCAAAGCTTCCTGTCACTTTCTGGGCAGAAGCGGTCAATACAACTTGTCACTTCTTAAACAGAGTTCTGGTTGTGAAGAGGCACAACAAGACTTGCTACGAGTTGATCAACAATCGACTTCCCAATCTTGATTACCTAGTTCCTTTTGGTAGTCCCTGTTCCTTATTGCTACAATACAAAGACCGCCAGTCTAAGTTTCATGCAAAAGCGGTGGAAGGCATCTTTTTAGGATACGTTGCCAACTCGCCTTGCAAGAGAGTGTACAATATAGGAACTCGTACTTTCAAGGAATGGTTTGAAGTGGATTGTAGTAAACACACCATTCCACCAGAACCAACAGGTCCAGCTTGGGGTTTTGATTATGATGCGCTATTCAAGTAATTCAATCTTCCTGATCTATCTGCAGTTAACGCCGCAAATGTTTATGAATTATTTGGTGGTGGCGATGACTCCAGTTTCTCTACTCGTGCTACTGTACCGATTGTAACTCCTGATTCCAATGTTGCATCTGCATCTGGAACTCATGACAGTGATAACAGTGAAGATGTTCATGTTGATGGAGATGACGCTCAGGCTAATCGTAACACAACTGTAGGAAATGAAGCTCCAGCTGATCCAATTAACATTGAATCTTCTTCTTCTGGAACACAGGAAATGGGGGAGTTAAGCACAGATCTCGATTTAGAAATTCAGGAACCGAATGTACCAGAGACGAGAGTGCATAAGAATTATCCAATCGACAACATTATTGGTGATCCTCATGCCGGTGTTCAGACTCGTCATCGAACCATTATAGAGAACACTAGTCTTTACTCGGAGATACTTGACACTGGTGTCATGGAAACATGTCTGCATGCTGCATTCGTGTCCCAGTTAGAGCTGAAGAATGTGAAGGAGGCTCTCGCGGACAACTGCTGGATTGAGGCGATGCAAGATGAATTGCCTCAATTCCAAAAGTTGCACGTGTGGGATTTGGTTGAATTGCCAAAAGACTTTCAACCAATTGGAACCGGATGGGTGTTCAAATGCAAGACGGATGATCGTCATGTGGTTGTGAAGAACAAAGCAAGATTGGTTGTTCAGGGTTTTTATCAACAAGAGGGCCTGGATTACACGGAAATATATGCCCCAGTTGCTAGAATTGAGGCCATTCGACTGTTCTTGGCTTATGCCACATATGTCGGCTTTAAGGTCTATCAACTTGATGTGAAGAGTGCTTTCCTATATGGAAAAGTTCATGAAGAGGTCTATGTCACTCAACCTCCCGGCTTTGAAGATCCGTATAATATCAATAAAGTGTATAAGCTCGACAAAGCGCTTTATGGTCTTCATCAAGCACCGCGGGCATGGTATGAGACATTATCTAAACATCTACTGTCAAATGGTTTCGACCGTGGACAGATTGACTCGACCCTCTTCATTAGGAAAGCAGGAGGTGACATTCTTCTTGTACAAGTATATGTCGACGACATTATTTTTGGATCTACAAATGAAGGGATGTGTAGGGAATTTGAGCAGGTGATGAAGTCCAAGTTTTAAATGAGTAACATGAGTGAATTGTTGTTCTTCCTGGGTCTGCAAGTCAGTCAAAGAGAGGATGGCATTTATCTACATTAAACTAAGTATGTGCAGGACATCTTGTCAAAATACAAGATGAATGATAGCACTACTTATGGCACACCTATCCCAGTCAATCATGGTCTGCATCCTGACAAAGATGGAAAGGATGTGGATTGCAGATTGTACCGTGGGATGATCGGATCACTTATGTATCTCATAGCTTCAAGACCCGATATAATGTTTGCTGTGTGCTTGTGCTCAAGGTTTCAGTCACAACCGAAGGAGTCACATATGATAGCCGTGAAGAGAATTTTCAGATACTTGAAAAGGAAACCTCGATTAGGTCTTTGGTACTCTAAGCAACAGTCATTCAACTTCAAAGCCTACACTGATTCAGACTATGGCGGTTGTAACCTTGACAGAAAGTCAACTTCTGGTGGATGTCAATTCTTAGGAGACAGACTGGTTTCCTGGCAGTGTAAGAAGCAGTCAACGGTTTCTGTCTCAACATGTGAAGCAGAATACATTGCTGCGGTGAGCGGTTGTTCTCAGATATTGTGGATTCAGCAGCAATTGAGAGACTACGGCTTAAACTTCACTGGAACTCCTTTATTCATTGACAACAACGCCACCATGTCCATCACAAATAACCCGGTGAAATATTCCAAAACTAAACATATAGAAATTCGCCATCATTTCATCCGTGATTGTGCTAAAAAGCATTTAATTGAACTTGTTAAAGTTCACACGGATGACAATCTTGCTGACCTTTTCACAAAGGCATTTGATCGATCCCGTTTTGAGCATCTTGTCAACTTGATAGGAATGTTCAATCCTGAGTGAAAATTAATTTTTCTTAAATCAATTCAATTCATGGAAGTTAAATTTTATTTCTTTTAAATTTTCTGTTTAGTTCTTTTAAGTTTTAAAATATTTTACAAAATCAAAAACAAAATAGAAAATGGAGAAAATTTCAAAGTTAACTTGAGAAAAGAGGAAATGATAGTACATCAGAAATGATCTAAACGTCACAGACTGCTCATATGGGAAATGATTGCGTCATGCTTACTTAATTGTTTAAATTATTATGTTTTTAATCTGCTTATTTACAAGTAATTTGAATTGTCAGTAGGCTGTATGCGTCTTTGAATCACTAGTAGTGTGGAAACTAAATCTAAATTACAACTGTGATTTGAACCCATGTTTGAATGTGTGTGTGCGTAAAAGAATAGAAAAGATCATTATCAGATAAAGGATGTTAGATTTTGGCAATAATTTTCTTTTGAGATCAGTTTCGGGTTATGTCGTTAGCACAATTAATGTGGTTCTTCTCACTGCCCATACTCACAAGTATGCAAGGAGAGATTGAATCAAGACATGTCTCTACATCAACCGTTGAGCATCTATTCACCCTTGAATCACTCCTGATTCATTGAAATCAAATCCAGACAAAAGTTGGATTCCCTTACCTTATTCAAACACCATATTCATTATCCTGAATCATCATACCGATATTCAATGAAGAAATCAAATGAAACAAAGACAAATGAATCACTAGATTCTGAATCTTATGATTCCTGATAATCCTTATGGATTCTGCTTGATTGTTCCTGTGCTAATTGATGTAGCTTCATTCTGAAAAATTTAGAAAATAATTGGGAAAATCTTAGATGCCTTGAGATAGTGCAACTTACATTACTGTAGCATATCAGTGGGGTACACGTTGTATATCTTATAATCAATACCTTAACACACAAGAACGTGATACAAAGATGCTTATAGTTTCAAAATCTTATAATATTGTCAACCTGAATTACTTGTTTATGTGCTTATTATGTATGAATAAATAGTAATCCATGACATGATCCCATATTCTTTGATGTTTATATTGTATCGTTTTTGCTATAAGTTAGTCTGATATGATCCTCTGATCGTGTCTTTGATAAAAAAAAATAGTTTGCGTAAATACATGTATATTTCTATATAGAAAAGATCAAAAAGATTTTAAGTTTATGAATAGTTCAATCTTAATCAGAAAAGCCAAAAATATTTGTGTTTAACCTTCCTGAATTGTATTTTAATCCTTCCGATTGAATATTTTTATCTTATTCGTTATTTGACTCGAAAAACCTTCATAATTTGAGTTGAAAGTTTGCGCACTTAAGGGTTTCTGCGTACTTGACAAGTGCGCATGAAGTAAGCCCTGCGTACTTAACAAGTACGCAAGAGTTAAGTCTTGCGCACTTGTAAGTACGCAGGAGTTAAAGCTTGCGCACTTAGCAAGTACGCAAGACCATTATGTGTTGGGTATATATACAGGAGTTAGAAAATTTTTCAGATTTTTATCACATTCAAACTCAAACGCCTGTTCAATTCCCTGCGCAAATTTTCCTCAAAAATCCGAGTGTTCCAAACCATTTCTTCGTCCCATCTCTAGTATCATCATCTTCTTACAATCATTTGGTGAGAATCTAGATCCAATCCATCCACAAAATCACATTTTTTGGACCGATTGAGACGGTAAAAATTTTAGGGTTTAATCCGTTGATTTTAGACAAATTTTAGGGCATTTTAGTGATAATTTATGACTAAAGTTTGTTAAGAATCATCAGTCGATCCCTTAATTACTCGATTTCGTCCTTGATTTTGCCATTTGACCCTCGATTGACCGTATGTTCATCTGGGTGATCGATTAGGTCAAAATTGAACTAGTGTAGCAGGTATTTGATGTGAATGTTGGCCCCATAGGCTAGAATCATGCATTCCGACCTAGTGGTGACCTAATACACATCAAATCTTGAACATCTGTTGATTTCTTAGATTTATGGAATTTTGAACAAGTGCGTTTCCTGCGCACTTAACAAGTACGTAAGAAGCAATTCATGCGTACTTGTTAAGTACGTAAGAGGAAATTCCTGCGTACTTGCTAAGTACACAGGACCAACACTTGGGAAAAATTTCTATGTCTGGAAATTCAGTTCAAAGAGTAACTGCTATACTGAGTCATGTTTACTCAATTCCAATGAAACTTGTTGTTCTGATTATGTTTTCTGTGTGTTTTTGCAGATTATGGCTCGTGCGTTTTCGAATGAGTTCAATCTTCTAGCTCATACTCAACCTGAATGGAAGGGTGCAGCTCTGCAGTACCGAGAGATAGTTGATTTCTTGAACCGTTCAAGAATCAACTATGCTATTTCAGCTGACCCTATAGTTTCAAGACCTTATCTTGAGCAATTTTGGGAGACCGCGGAGCATGATTGCACGGTAACCCCCAATGTTATAAGGGCTACTGTTGCGGGTCATGAAATCGCCTTTTCTGAAGACACTGTTAGACGGATCTTGCAATTCAGAGATCTTTCCACCGACCCGACAGCCTATCCTGACTTGTGACGTTTCGGATTTTTATTCTCGTGCCTGTATTAAATCTAGCATGTAATCGTTCTCCATTTTAATAAAGTGTAAGAGTTTTATTTGGTTTTTATACAAGTAGGTATTTTATATATACGAATTTGAATTAATTAGAATTTTATAATTGAAAACTAATATAAAAAGTTATATAAAAATATTCAAAAAAAAAAAAATTTGCATATATAAAAGAAAAACATATTTTAATAGGATTAATAACCTTTATAAAATTTTTATTTATAAAAAATAATAATAATATAAGTTTATAAAAATTTATAAATTAATTTGATTTAAAAGAAATTAATTTATTTAAATAAAAGTTCAGGGTTTATATTGTAATTAATCAGACTAAAAGGATTTAAAATTTAAAATCGTTGAGGGGCTGTTTCTGGTCAAATGAAACTACAGGGATCCATCCGGTATTTAATTTAAGGGCTATTCCGTATTAAACCAAACTCCAGGGACTAAAACTGTCAAAACGAAAATCGTTTATCCGGTCACCCCTTCCAAAAGTCCGGCGAGTAAAAGGTTTTCCGGCGACACTCGACCAGCCTGTCTCTCTGCACCTCAACGCCCGACAAAAGCACCTCTGGCTTCGTCTCCCCCACGCGAACCAGAACCCTCGACCAATTTGTTCCCCCAACATAAGGATCATTCGATCCTGTTGGTGGCCGAGATACCACGTCCGAATTCGTGCCCTACAGGCCACCTCCACGCCTGCTAAAGGGCTCGACAGTTTCGTCTCGTCCAGACGAGTGTCGGGGCATGCTCAATTGCTTGTCTTATTATTAGGATCAAGCCCGGCTATAAATAGCCATAGCCGAACCTGTGCGAGCTCGTCATCTCCTCTGCACCCACTCTCACTCCAAATTGAAACTACCATTGTATTCGTCGCCTCTGAGGGAAGCTACATCCAAAGTTTCGAAGTCTAATTCCATCCAGAAGCTGATTCCCACTCTTGACTTTTTCGGACTTCAAACCTTTGCCGACCGGACACTTCGCGACCAAATTCGAGCCTCATTTCGAGTCCATTAGCTTCTGTCATCGTCAGGTAATCAATCCCAGACGAAAACTCGGCAATCGCACGAGAGTTACCGGGCAAACCAAGTGTCCTCGGACACGGTTTGCCGGTCACCGAGGACCAGCGACCAACTCCTCCCTTGTGTACTTAAGTTATTCGATACACACATAACCAGCGATGGGCAGTAGCCCGGCTGGTTATGCGTGTGTGTGTTTGATCCGGAGGTCGCGGGTTCGAAACCGGTTGGCCTTCGGCCCAATTTTTTTTATTACTGTTTTCATTTTATTTAATTTATTTAATTACTTTAACTTATTTTAACATTCTTCTCATACAATAAAAACTAAAACGAGTCGGTTAACTCGTTCGTTTACTTTGAAACCGATTAAACGATCTTTAATGCATAAACTATCCTATTTTTATAAAACTTGTAATATCTAAATACATTTTCTTATATATAAAATATCCCATACTTTTATAAATCTTGTAATATTTTTATAAAATTATTTAATTACATTTAATATATAAAATGTCCTATATTTTTATAAATCTAGTAACATTTTTATAAACTTATTAAAATACATTTAATATATAAAATGTCCTATATTTTTATAAATCATGTAACATTTTTATAAACTTATTAAAATACATTTAATATATAAAATGCCTCATTTTTATATGAACCTAGCAATATTTTCAATAAACTTGTTTAAATAAATAAAGACTTTTCTTTTATTTGTTATTATTATATAAATACATTAAATATAATAATACTTGTTTAAAACAATATATATATATATATCCTTATAAGTTAAAGTTTTACAAAAAAACCATTATCATTCTATTTTCATACTTTATACAAATAAATATTAAAGAAAATTTTGTTAAAATCTATATACATTTAAATACAAATACACACCTATGCGCATACAATAATACCCATTTGTGTACATAGGGTATCAACGTGCTTAGGCTTCCACATACTTATCACCTACACGCGTGGAAAAATACCCGCTTGCAAGGTGAGTTACATAGCCCATATTTTACATTTTCATACGTTTTGGGGTGAAACATTATACATGCTACTCACATTGTTTATACGTGTTATACATGAGACTATATGCTTATTCTTTGGATGTACATACATTTAAACACAAGACAACCAACTGTAATATTGATAGATCTATTGTGCCTGACCAGCCCACCCGGTTAGGGTGTTTATTACTGCATACTCAGATATAACCGCGTGTTATATTCAATCATACCGGATATAGTGGGTAACTATATTCAAGCATACCGGACTTAGCTGTTGTGCTCTGTTCAAGCGTGTCAAACTCGGTTTGGATTGTTATTAAATAAATGATACATCATACATGCTATGTTTAACAATATAAACAAAGAGTCGCAAAACGATTTACAACTACTATTTACAGGAAATACTAAACCTATGTACTCACCAACTTTTTAGTTGACACTTGATTTAAATAATGTTTCAGGTTTGGATATGTGACTGCTTGCCGAAGATCTCTCCATTTAGGAACTATGGACCTAGTTAAATAAATTAACGTTTTGAACTAGACTAGGTTATTTGAAATGTATTGTATTTGGAACTTGTTGTCTTTAAATTAAATTATGAATTATGCAACCTTTAGTTATCGTGTGCTTTTGAACAATCATCACATTGTCCGCCTCGATGATTCCGCCATCGGTCGGGGTGTGACAGATTGGTATCAGAGCCATGGTTTTAGGGAATTAGGTTATTAGACACAATGACCTAGACTATAACCCTAGGACTCCCTTTTATGTGTTATGTGCTAAATGATAAATTGCTATGTGAATTATTTGTAGTTAGGTATTATTTGAATTTTCCCGAGTTTGGTACATGAGACTTATACACATACATACAAGACTTTGATACATGATGCATGCTTTACATACACACTTGACAAGCAAACTTATGCAAACAAATACACTACTTGTCCTTGTCCATGCTCTCTCCTAATCCTTATAAATTGCAACATTCCTACACATTTTATATTCATAGACTCTCAAATCTATTAAAATCTTGAAAATCTCGTCAACGACTTAATTTCCTGAAACCAGTAAAAGACACGTGCAATCTGGAAGGGTGACACCTGTACATTGGGTTTTCTGTCTAGGAAAGCATTTCGTATAAATCCAAATAAACGGACCCGTATGCTTCCCTGGGAATTCCTGAAGTGAGTGTTTACCTGTAGGCTAAAGCATGTCTCTTTGAAAGTTTCGAGGAATTATTTAACGTTGATAAGTCAATGTATTCGCAAGGATACAATCCGAATTCGAACTCAAAATCTGGGGAAATTATAGCAAAATAGGAAAAACTAGACGAACATGTAAAACAAATCATTATTACGGGTGCACACGTAATAACAGTTTGTAGTGCATGCAAGTCCCGGCAATTCCTATTACGCAAATAATGATCTATAACATCATGTCCTACCCGGAATAGATGACTTAGTTTCCCCTATCAACTTAGAATAAATACACATGCACTAGCACGCGTCATGATAAATCTCGTATTTCTACTTACATTATTTCCCGCTATAACTCATATTTATCCGTCTTATCTAAAATACCCTTGTCTTTTTCTTATGGTGTTAGAATGCCTCCTCGACGTGCAAACTCTAGCACTTCCAACCCGGATCTTGCTACTCTTCTTGCCCAACTAGTAGGGTAAATGAATCAAGCAAATAACAACAGTGACGGGTCTCACAACATCCAAGGACACGGTGGTACCAACCCACCTCATTGGACGTTTAAGCACTTTAACTCGTGCAATCCTACTAAATTCTTCGGGACTGAAGGTGCTACCGGCCTACTCCAATGGTTTGAAAGCATGGAAAGCACATTCCTAAACAGCGACTGTCCCGATAATCTTCGGGTTCATTATGCCACAAGTGTTCTCCAAAAGAGAGCCCTCACCTGGTGGAACGGTGAGAAACGCACTCGTGGTGCTGAGGTTGCTACATCCTTATCATGGGATGATCTGAAGAAGGCAATGACTGATGAATTCTGTCGTAGGAATGAAATGAGGAAGCTCGAGGCTGAATTTTGGGATCTTGCCCAAGACAGCGGGGATAATCTGGCTTACACCACCCGGTTCCAAGAACTAAGTCTGTTGGTGCCTCACATGATCACTCCCCTTACTCGGGGAATTGAAAAGTACATAGGCGGCCTGCCTATGCAAATTCAAGATGCTGTGCTAGGAAGCAATCCTCCTACTCTTGAAGCTGCTATCCGCTTATCTGCTACATTATCCGACAACCATGTCAAAGTCAGAACCTTAACAAGAAAGGGTTCCAAGAAGGTTGTGTCTACTCTTGCGGCAGTCAAAGATGTGAAACCCGAGTCTTCTAACCGCAACAAGAAACGTAAGGGTCGAAACTTCGCAGCCATAACTCCCGCTGTACCTGCTATTCAAGTGGCCCCTTTAGGTCAAAACCCGAAAATTTATCAGGGCCCGAATCCCCAATGCCAGACCTGCAAGTACCATCATCCTGCCAATCTACCATGCCGATTGTGCTCAAGCTGCGGGCGATATGGACATGTGGTCACTACCTGCCGTATCCGTCCTCCCGTCCATCAAGCTGCTCCAGCCAACCGTCAAAACTATCCGGCACCTCCCAATGGTCGGGCATGTTACGAATGTGGAGATCCAAACCATTTCCGTGACCGATGCCCAAAACTTCATCATCAAGGTGGTCCTCAAGGACGAGCGTTTAACATAAACGCTAATGAGGCTCAAGCAAACAACGACGTGATAAACGGTACGTTTCTCGTAAACAATCATTATGCATCCATTTTATTTGATACTGGTGCCGATAGGATTTTCGTGTCTCTTACCTTTGAATCTCGACTTGCTAAACAAAGAACGAAACTTGACAACCCCTATTCCGTGGAGATAGCAAACGGGAAATCTATTGCTATAAACTCTGTTATCCGCAACTGCAATCTCGAGCTTAATAATCATGAGTTCTCTGTTGATCTCCTTCCAATGCAATTGGGAAGCTTCGATATTATAATTGGCATGGACTGGTTATCCAAGCACCATGCCGAAGTTATTTGTTACGAAAAGTGCATTCGTATACCTCTCCCTGCGGGTGACACGTTAGTTATTTTCGGTGAAAAACCGTGTCGTGGTCTTCAAATCATGTCTTGCACATTGGCACAAAAGTACTTGCGGAAAAAGTACGTTGCATTCTTGGCCCACATAGTTGACACAAAGGACAAGGGTAAGAAATTGCAAGACATTCCAATCATCCGAGATTTTCCCGAGGTATTCCCCGAGGATTTACCTGGTCTTCCTCCCACTAGACAAGTGGAGTTTCGTATCGACCTTGTGCCCGGAGCAACTCCCGTGGCAAAAGCTCCCTATCGTCTTGCACCTTCCGAGATGCAAGAGCTTGCAAGTCAATTACAAGAACTCTCATCCAAAGGATTCATCCACCCAAGCCATTCACCTTGGGGTGCTCCCGTGCTGTTTGTAAAGAAAAAGGATGGATCATTTCGAATGTGCATTGATTATCGTGAACTCAACAAACTTACAATTAAGAACCGTTATCCTTTACCCCGTATCGACGATCTTTTCAATCAGCTTCAAGGTTCAACATGTTTCTCCAAGATTGACCTTCGTTCCGGGTACCATCAACTTCGTGTTCTCGATGAAGACATCCCGAAGACTGCCTTTCGGACTAGGTACGGTCACTACGAGTTCATGGTCATGCCCTTCGGTTTGACTAATGCACCTGCGGTCTTCATGGACCTCATGAACCGTGTATGCAAACCTTATTTGGACAAGTTCGTGATCGTTTTCATTGATGACATTCTTATCTATTCTAAGATGAAAGCGGAACATGAACAACATCTTCGTTTGATCTTAGAACTCTTGAAGAAAGAACAACTATACGCCAAGTTCTCCAAGTGTGAATTCTGGCTAAAGGAAGTTCAATTTTTGGGACACATAGTCAACGATAAGGGAATTCATGTGGACCCGGAAAAAATCGAAGCGGTAAAGAATTGGAATACTCCTAAGACTCCTATCGAGATTCGTTCCTTCCTTGGACTAGCGGGTTACTATCGTCGCTTCATCTTAAATTTCTCCAAGATTGCGGTTCCACTCACGGCCTTGACTCATAAAGGTAAATCTTATGAGTGGGGACCCAAGCAAGAGGAAGCTTTTCAAACTCTCAAGCACAAACTCTGTAATGCTCCTATACTAACTCTTCCTAGTGGTAATGACGACTTTGTCGTTTATTGTGATGCATCCAACCAAGGTCTTGGTTGTGTTCTAATGCAACGTGGCCAAGTAATTGCATACGCATCACGTCAGCTCAAAATCCATGAGAAGAACTATACGACCCATGATCTCGAGCTTGGTTCTGTCGTTTTCGCCTTGAAAATTTGGAGACACTATCTGTATGGCACCAAATGAGTGGTTTTCACCGACCACAAAAGTCTCCAACATATTTTCAATCAAAAAGAACTTAATATGAGGCAACGACGATGGGTTGAACTTCTAAACGACTACGACTGCGAGATCCGCTACCACCCCGGCAAAGCAAACGTTGTAGCTGACGCCTTGAGTCGTAAAGAACGTATCATGCTTCATAGTGTTTATATTCATAACGATATCCAAGCCCGTATTCTCAAAGCACAACACACCTCGGTTACCGAAGGAAACATGTATCAAGAAATGGCATGTGGTGTAGAACTCTTGTTAGAAACCAAAGCCAACGGCCTATTGTATTACTTGGACCGTATCTGGGTTCCCGATCGCGACGATCTTCGTAAATTTTTGATGAACGAGTCCCACAAAACTCGATATTCGGTACATCCCGGAGCTGATAAGATGTACATGGGTCTCCGTCAGCAATATTGGTGGCCCGGCATGAAAAAGGATATTGCCCTCTTTGTGGCAAAATGCCTTACTTGTTCTAAAGTGAAGGCCGAACACCAAAAGCCTTCCGGACTCCTCGAACAACCTGAAATTCCCGTGTGGAAGTGGGAGAACCTTGCTATGGACTTCATCACCAAACTCCCACGCACTTCTAGTGGGCACGATAGTGTCTGGGTTATTATCGATCGACTCACAAAGTCTGCTCATTTCTTGCCCATTCGTGAGGACTATCGAGTTGAGAAATTGGCTCGGATCTACATTGATGAGATCGTAAGTCGTCACGGAATCCCTTTGAACATCATCTCCGATCGTGATTCGCGTTTTACTTCCCGATTTTGGCAATCATTGCAATCAGCACTTGGTACTCGTTTGGATTTAAGTACGGCTTACCATCCTCAAACTGATGGACAAACCGAACGAACAATCCAAACTCTCGAGGATATGCTTAGAGCTTGTGTTATTGACTTTGGTGGCAATTGGAATTCTCACCTACCGCTAATCGAATTTTCCTACAACAACAGCTACCACACAAGTATTAACATGGCACCGTTTGAAGCTCTTTATGGACGAAAATGTCGTTCACCGATTTGTTGGAACGAAATTGGTGAAGCACAAATCACCGGCCCCAAGCTTATCCAAGAGACCACCGATAAGATTTTTCTTATTCGTGACAACATTCGAGTGGCAAGGAGTCGGCAAAAGAGCTATGCCGATAAAAGACGAAAACCCTTGGAATTTCAAGTTGGGGATATGGTTCTCCTAAAGGTATCACCTTGGAAGGGCGTAGTCCGATTTGGAAAGAAAGGAAAACTTGCACTCGATATGTGGGTCCCTTCAAGATACTCGAAAGGGTAGGAAAAGTGGCCTACAAACTCGACCTTCCGTCAGAACTCAGCAACGTTCATCCGACCTTTCATGTGTCTAATTTGAAAAAGTGTCTAGCCGACGAGAATCTCCACATCCCTCTTGATGAAGTACGCATTGACGAGAGGATGCACTTTGTTGAGAAACCCGTGGAAATCATGGACCGAGAAGTCAAGAAACTCAAGCGTAGCCGCATCCCAATTATTAAGGTCCGTTGGGAATCTAAACGTGGACCCGAGTTCACTTGGGAACGTGAAGACCAAATGAAATCCAAATATCCGCATCTCTTCTCGAAGCCTCCACTAGTTGAATTTCGGGGCGAAATTCCTCTAACATGGGGAGACTGTGACGTTTCGGATTTTTATTCTCGTGCCTGTATTAAATCTAGCATGTAATCGTTCTCCATTTTAATAAAGTGTAAGAGTTTTATTTGGTTTTTATACAAGTAGGTATTTTATATATACGAATTTGAATTAATTAGAATTTTATAATTGAAAACTAATATAAAAAGTTATATAAAAATATTCAAAAAAAAAAAAAAAATTTGCATATATAAAAGAAAAACATATTTTAATAGGATTAATAACCTTTATAAAATTTTTATTTATAAAAAATAATAATAATATAAGTTTATAAAAATTTATAAATTAATTTGATTTAAAAGAAATTAATTTATTTAAATAAAAGTTCAGGGTTTATATTGTAATTAATCAGACTAAAAGGATTTAAAATTTAAAATCGTTGAGGGGCTGTTTCTGGTCAAATGAAACTACAGGGATCCATCCGGTATTTAATTTAAGGGCTATTCCGTATTAAACCAAACTCCAGGGACTAAAACTGTCAAAACGAAAATCGTTTATCCGGTCACCCCTTCCAAAAGTCCGGCGGGTAAAAGGTTTTCCGGCGACACCCGACCAGCCTGTCTCTCTGCACCTCAACGCCCGACAAAAGCACCTCTGGCTTCGTCTCCCCCACGCGAACCAGAACCCTCGACCAATTTGTTCCCCCAACATAAGGATCATCCGATCCTGTTGGTGGCCGAGATACCACGTCCGAATTCGTGCCCGACAGGCCACCTCCACGCCTGCTAAAGGGCTCGACAGTTTCGTCTCGTCCAGACGAGTGTCGGGGCATGCTCAATTGCTTGTCTTATTATCAGGATCAAGCCCGGCTATAAATAGCCATAGCCGAACCTGTGCGAGCTCGTCATCTCCTCTGCACCCACTCTCACTCCAAATTGAAACTACCATTGCATTCGTCGCCTCTGAGGGAAGCTACATCCAAAGTTTCGAAGTCTAATTCCATCCAGAAGCTGATTCCCACTCTTGACTTTTTCGGACTTCAAACCTTTGCCGACCGGACACTTCGCGACCAAGTTCGAGCCTCATTTCGAGTCCATTAGCTTCTGTCATCGTCAGGTAATCAATCCCAGACGAAAACTCGGCAATCGCACGAGAGTTACCGGGCAAACCAAGTGTCCTCGGACACGGTTTGCCGGTCACCGAGGACCAGCGACCAACTCCTCCCTTGTGTACTTAAGTTATTCGATACACACATAACCAGCGATGGGCAGTAGCCCGGCTGGTTATGCGTGTGTGTGTTTGATCCGGAGGTCGCGGGTTCGAAACCGGTTGGCCTTCGGCCCAATTTTTTTTATTACTGTTTTCATTTTACTTAATTTATTTAATTACTTTAACTTATTTTAACATTCTTCTCATACAATAAAAACTAAAACGAGTCGGTTAACTCGTTCGTTTACTTTGAAACCGATTAAACGATCTTTAATCCATAAACTATCCTATTTTTATAAAACTTGTAATATCTAAATACATTTTCTTATATATAAAATATCCCATACTTTTATAAATCTTGTAATATTTTTATAAAATTATTTAATTACATTTAATATATAAAATGTCCTATATTTTTATAAATCTTGTAACATTTTTATAAACTTATTAAAATACATTTAATATATAAAATGTCCTATATTTTTATAAATCATGTAACATTTTTATAAACTTATTAAAATACATTTAATATATAAAATGCCTCATTTTTATATGAACCTAGCAATATTTTCAATAAACTTGTTTAAATAAATAAAGACTTTTCTTTTATTTGTTATTATTATATAAATACATTAAATATAATAATACTTGTTTAAAACAATATATATATATATATATATCCTTATAAGTTAAAGTTTTACAAAAAAACCATTATCATTCTATTTCCATACTTTATACAAATAAATATTAAAGAAAATTTTGTTAAAATCTATATACATTTAAATACAAATACACACCTATGCGCATACAATAATACCCATTTGTGTACATAGGGTATCAACGTGCTTAGGCTTCCACATACTTATCACCTACACGCGTGGAAAAATACCCGCTTGCAAGGTGAGTTACATAGCCCATATTTTACATTTTCATACGTTTTGGGGTGAAACATTATACATGCTACTCACATTGTTTATACGTGTTATACATGAGACTATATGCTTATTCTTTGGATGTACATACATTTAAACACAAGACAACCAACTGTAATATTGATAGATCTATTGTGCCTGACCAGCCCACCCGGTTAGGGTGTTTATTACTGCATACTCGGATATAACCGCGTGTTATATTCAATCATACCGGATATAGTGGGTAACTATATTCAAGCATACCGGACTTAGCTGTTGTGCTCTGTTTAAGCGTGTCAAACTCGGTTTGGATTGTGATTAAATAAATGATACATCATACATGCTATGTTTAACAATATAAACAAAGAGTCGCAAAACGATTTACAACTACTATTTACAGGAAATACTAAACCTATGTACTCACCAACTTTTTAGTTGACACTTGATTTAAATAATGTTTCAGGTTTGGATATGTGACTGCTTGCCGAAGATCTCTCCATTTAGGAACTATGGACCTAGTTAAATAAATTAACGTTTTGAACTAGACTAGGTTATTTGAAATGTATTGTATTTGGAACTTGTTGTCTTTAAATTAAATTATGAATTATGCAACCTTTAGTTATCGTGTGCTTTTGAACAATCATCACATTGTCCGCCTCGATGATTCCGCCATCGGTCGGGGTGTGACAGATTGGTATCAGAGCCATGGTTTTAGGGAATTAGGTTATTAGACACAATGACCTAGACTATAACCCTAGGACTCCCTTTTATGTGTTATGTGCTAAATGATAAATTGCTATGTGAATTATTTGTAGTTAGGTATTATTTGAATTTTCCCGAGTTTGGTACATGAGACTTATACACATACATACAAGACTTTGATACATGATGCATGCTTTACATACACACTTGACAAGCAAACTTATGCAAACAAATACACTACTTGTCCTTGTCCATGCTCTCTCCTAATCCTTATAAATTGCAACATTCCTACACATTTTATATTCATAGACTCTCAAATCTATTAAAATCTTGAAAATCTCGTCAACGACTTAATTTCCTGAAACCAGTAAAAGACACGTGCAATCTGGAAGGGTGACACCTGTACATTGGGTTTTCTGTCTAGGAAAGCATTTCGTATAAATCCAAATAAACGGACCCGTATGCTTCCCTGGGAATTCCTGAAGTGAGTGTTTACCTGTAGGCTAAAGCATGTCTCTTTGAAAGTTTCGAGGAATTATTTAACGTTGATAAGTCAATGTATTCGCAAGGATACAATCCGAATTCGAACTCAAAATCTGGGGAAATTATAGCAAAATAGGAAAAACTAGACGAACATGTAAAACAAATCATTATTACGGGTGCACACGTAATAACAGTTTGTAGTGCATGCAAGTCCCGGCAATTCCTATTACGCAAATAATGATCTATAACATCATGTCCTACCCGTAATAGATGACTTAGTTTCCCCTATCAACTTAGAATAAATACACATGCACTAGCACGCGTCATGATAAATCTCGTATTTCTACTTACATTATTTCCCGCTATAACTCATATTTATCCGTCTTATCTAAAATACCCTTGTCTTTTTCTTATGGTGTTAGAATGCCTCCTCGACGTGCAAACTCTAGCACTTCCAACCTGGATCTTGCTACTCTTCTTGCCCAACTAGTAGGGCAAATGAATCAAGCAAATAACAACAGTGACGGGTCTCACAACATCCAAGGAAACGGTGGTACCAACCCACCTCATTGGACGTTTAAGCACTTTAACTCGTGCAATCCTACTAAATTCTTCGGGACTGAAGGTGCTACCGGCCTACTCCAATGGTTTGAAAGCATGGAAAGCACATTCCTAAACAGCGACTGTCCCGATAATCTTCGGGTTCATTATGCCACAAGTGTTCTCCAAAAGAGAGCCCTCACCTGGTGGAACGGTGAGAAACGCACTCGTGGTGCTGAGGTTGCTACATCCTTATCATGGGATGATCTGAAGAAGGCAATGACTGATGAATTCTGTCCTAGGAATGAAATGAGGAAGCTCGAGGCTGAATTTTGGGATCTTGCCCAAGACAGCGGGGATAATCTGGCTTACACCACCCGGTTCCAAGAACTAAGTCTGTTGGTGCCTCACATGATCACTCCCCTTACTCGGGGAATTGAAAAGTACATAGGCGGCCTGCCTATGCAAATTCAAGATGCTGTGCTAGGAAGCAATCCTCCTACTCTTGAAGCTGCTATCCGCCTATCTGCTACATTATCCGACAACCATGTCAAAGTCAGAACCTTAACAAGAAAGGGTTCCAAGAAGGTTGTGTCTACTCTTGCGGCAGTCAAAGATGTGAAACCCGAGTCTTCTAACCGCAACAAGAAACGTAAGGGTCGAAACTTCGCAGCCATAACTCCCGCTGTACCTGCTATTCAAGCGGCCCCTTTAGGTCAAAACCCGAAAATTTATCAGGGCCCGAATCCCCAATGCCAGACCTGCAAGTACCATCATCCTGCCAATCTACCATGCCGATTGTGCTCAAGCTGCGGGCGATATGGACATGTGGTCACTACCTGCCGTATCCGTCCTCCCGTCCATCAAGCTGCTCCAGCCAACCGTCAAAACTATCCGGCACCTCCCAATGGTCGGGCATGTTACGAATGTGGAGATCCAAACCATTTCCGTGACCGATGCCCAAAACTTCATCATCAAGGTGGTCCTCAAGGACGAGCGTTTAACATAAACGCTAATGAGGCTCAAGCAAACAACGACGTGATAAACGGTACGTTTCTCGTAAACAATCATTATGCATCCATTTTATTTGATACTGGTGCCGATAGGATTTTCGTGTCTCTTACCTTTGAATCTTGACTTGCTAAACAAAGAACGAAACTTGACAACCCCTATTCCGTGGAGATAGCAAACGAGAAATCTATTGCTATAAACTCTGTTATCCGCAACTGCAATCTCGAGCTTAATAATCATGAGTTCTCTGTTGATCTCCTTCCAATGCAATTGGGAAGCTTCGATATTATAATTGGCATGGACTGGTTATCCAAGCACCATGCCGAAGTTATTTGTTACGAAAAGTGCATTCGTATACCTCTCCCTGCGGGTGACACATTAGTTATTTTCGGTGAAAAACCGTGTCGTGGTCTTCAAATCATGTCTTGCACATTGGCACAAAAGTACTTGCGGAAAAAGTACGTTGCATTCTTGGCCCACATAGTTGACACAAAGGACAAGGGTAAGAAATTGCAAGACATTCCAATCATCCGAGATTTTCCCGAGGTATTCCCCGAGGATTTACCTGGTCTTCCTCCCACTAGACAAGTGGAGTTTCGTATCGACCTTGTGCCCGGAGCAACTCCCGTGGCAAAAGCTCCCTATCGTCTTGCACCTTCCGAGATGCAAGAGCTTGCAAGTCAATTACAAGAACTCTCATCCAAAGGATTCATTCACCCAAGCCATTCACCTTGGGGTGCTCCCGTGCTGTTTGTAAAGAAAAAGGATGGATCATTTCGAATGTGCATTGATTATCGGGAACTCAACAAACTTACAATTAAGAACCGTTATCCTTTACCCCGTATCGACGATCTTTTCAATCAGCTTCAAGGTTCAACATGTTTCTCCAAGATTGACCTTCGTTCCGGGTACCATCAACTTCGTGTTCTCGATGAAGACATCCCGAAGACTGCCTTTCGGACTAGGTACGGTCACTACGAGTTCATGGTCATGCCCTTCGGTTTGACTAATGCACCTGCGGTCTTCATGGACCTCATGAACCGTGTATGCAAACCTTATTTGGACAAGTTCGTGATCGTTTTCATTGATGACATTCTTATCTATTCTAAGACGAAAGCGGAACATGAACAACATCTTCGTTTGATCTTAGAACTCTTGAAGAAAGAACAACTATACGCCAAGTTCTCCAAGTGTGAATTCTGGCTAAAGGAAGTTCAATTTTTGGGACACATAGTCAACGATAAGGGAATTCATGTGGACCCGGAAAAAATCGAAGCGGTAAAGAATTGGAATACTCCTAAGACTCCTACCGAGATTCGTTCCTTCCTTGGACTAGCGGGTTACTATCGTCGCTTCATCTTAAATTTCTCCAAGATTGCGGTTCCACTCACGGCCTTGACTCATAAAGGTAAATCTTATGAGTGGGGACCCAAGCAAGAGGAAGCTTTTCAAACTCTCAAGCACAAACTCTGTAATGCTCCTATACTAACTCTTCCTAGTGGTAATGACGACTTTGTCGTTTATTATGATGCATCCAACCAAGGTCTTGGTTGTGTTCTAATGCAACGTGGCCAAGTAATTGCATACGCATCACGTCAGCTCAAAATCCATGAGAAGAACTATACGACCCATGATCTCGAGCTTGGTGCTGTCGTTTTCGCCTTGAAAATTTGGAGACACTATCTGTATGACACCAAATGAGTGGTTTTCACCGACCACAAAAGTCTCCAACATATTTTCAATCAAAAAGAACTTAATATGAGGCAACGACGATGGGTTGAACTTCTAAACGACTACGACTGCGAGATCCGCTACCACCCCGGCAAAGCAAACGTTGTAGCTGACGCCTTGAGTCGTAAAGAACGTATCATGCTTCATAGTGTTTATATTCATAACGATATCCAAGCCCGTATTCTCAAAGCACAACACACCTCGGTTACCGAAGGAAACATGTATCAAGAAATGGCATGTGGTGTAGAACTCTTGTTAGAAACCAAAGCCAACGGCCTATTGTATTACTTGGACCGTATCTGGGTTCCCGATCGCGACGATCTTCGTAAATTTTTGATGAACGAGTCCCACAAAACTCGATATTCGGTACATCCCGGAGCTGATAAGATGTACATGGGTCTCCGTCAGCAATATTGGTGGCCCGGCATGAAAAAGGATATTGCCCTCTTTGTGGCAAAATGCCTTACTTGTTCTAAAGTGAAGGCCGAACACCAAAAGCCTTCCGGACTCCTCGAACAACCTGAAATTCCCGTGTGGAAGTGGGAGAACCTTGCTATGGACTTCATCACCAAACTCCCACGCACTTCTAGTGGGCACGATAGTATCTGGGTTATTATCGATCGACTCACAAAGTCTGATCATTTCTTGCCCATTCGTGAGGACTATCGAGTTGAGAAATTGGCTCGGATCTACATTGATGAGATCGTAAGTCGTCACGGAATCCCTTTGAACATCATCTCCGATCGTGATTCGCGTTTTACTTCCCGATTTTGGCAATCATTGCAATCAGCACTTGGTACTCGTTTGGATTTAAGTACGGCTTACCATCCTCAAACTGATGGACAAACCGAACGAACAATCCAAACTCTCGAGGATATGCTTAGAGCTTGTGTTATTGACTTTGGTGGCAATTGGAATTCTCACCTACCGCTAATCGAATTTTCCTACAACAACAGCTACCACACAAGTATTAACATGGCACCGTTTGAAGCTCTTTATGGACGAAAATGTCGTTCACCGATTTGTTGGAACGAAATTGGTGAAGCACAAATCACCGGCCCCAAGCTTATCCAAGAGACCACCGATAAGATTTTTCTTATTCGTGACAACATTCGAGTGGCAAGGAGTCGGCAAAAGAGCTATGCCGATAAAAGACGAAAACCCTTGGAATTTCAAGTTGGGGATATGGTTCTCCTAAAGGTATCACCTTGGAAGGGCGTAGTCCGATTTGGAAAGAAAGGAAAACTTGCACTCGATATGTGGGTCCCTTCAAGATACTCGAAAGGGTAGGAAAAGTGGCCTACAAACTCGACCTTCCGTCAGAACTCAGCAACGTTCATCCGACCTTTCATGTGTCTAATTTGAAAAAGTGTCTAGCCGACGAGAATCTCCACATCCCTCTTGATGAAGTACGCATTGACGAGAGGATGCACTTTGTTGAGAAACCCGTGGAAATCATGGACCGAGAAGTCAAGAAACTCAGGCGTAGCCGCATCCCAATTATTAAGGTCCGTTGGGAATCTAAACGTGGACCCGAGTTCACTTGGGAACGTTAAGACCAAATGAAATCCAAATATCCGCATCTCTTCTCGAAGCCTCCACTAGTTGAATTTCGGGGCGAAATTCCTCTAACATGGAGAGACTGTGACGTTTCGGATTTTTATTCTCGTGCCTGTATTAAATCTAGCATGTAATCGTTCTCCATTTTAATAAAGTGTAAGAGTTTTATTTGGTTTTTATACAAGTAGGTATTTTATATATACGAATTTGAATTAATTAGAATTTTATAATTGAAAACTAATATAAAAAGTTATATAAAAATATTCAAAAAAAAAAAAAAAATTTGCATATATAAAAGAAAAACATATTTTAATAGGATTAATAACCTTTATAAAATTTTTATTTATAAAAAATAATAATAATATAAGTTTATAAAAATTTATAAATTAATTTGATTTAAAAGAAATTAATTTATTTAAATAAAAGTTCAGGGTTTATATTGTAATTAATCAGACTAAAAGGATTTAAAATTTAAAATCGTTGAGGGGCTGTTTCTGGTCAAATGAAACTACAGGGATCCATCCGGTATTTAATTTAAGGGCTATTCCGTATTAAACCAAACTCCAGGGACTAAAACTGTCAAAACGAAAATCGTTTATCCGGTCACCCCTTCCAAAAGTCCGGCGGGTAAAAGGTTTTCCGGCGACACCCGACCAGCCTGTCTCTCTGCACCTCAACGCCCGACAAAAGCACCTCTGGCTTCGTCTCCCCCACGCGAACCAGAACCCTCGACCAATTTGTTCCCCCAACATAAGGATCATCCGATCCTGTTGGTGGCCGAGATACCACGTCCGAATTCGTGCCCGACAGGCCACCTCCACGCCTGCTAAAGGGCTCGACAGTTTCGTCTCGTCCAGACGAGTGTCGGGGCATGCTCAATTGCTTGTCTTATTATCAGGATCAAGCCCGGCTATAAATAGCCATAGCCGAACCTGTGCGAGCTCGTCATCTCCTCTGCACCCACTCTCACTCCAAATTGAAACTACCATTGCATTCGTCGCCTCTGAGGGAAGCTACATCCAAAGTTTCGAAGTCTAATTCCATCCAGAAGCTGATTCCCACTCTTGACTTTTTCGGACTTCAAACCTTTGCCGACCGGACACTTCGCGACCAAGTTCGAGCCTCATTTCGAGTCCATTAGCTTCTGTCATCGTCAGGTAATCAATCCCAGACGAAAACTCGGCAATCGCACGAGAGTTACCGGGCAAACCAAGTGTCCTCGGACACGGTTTGCCGGTCACCGAGGACCAGCGACCAACTCCTCCCTTGTGTACTTAAGTTATTCGATACACACATAACCAGCGATGGGCAGTAGCCCGGCTGGTTATGCGTGTGTGTGTTTGATCCGGAGGTCGCGGGTTCGAAACCGGTTGGCCTTCGGCCCAATTTTTTTTATTACTGTTTTCATTTTACTTAATTTATTTAATTACTTTAACTTATTTTAACATTCTTCTCATACAATAAAAACTAAAACGAGTCGGTTAACTCGTTCGTTTACTTTGAAACCGATTAAACGATCTTTAATCCATAAACTATCCTATTTTTATAAAACTTGTAATATCTAAATACATTTTCTTATATATAAAATATCCCATACTTTTATAAATCTTGTAATATTTTTATAAAATTATTTAATTACATTTAATATATAAAATGTCCTATATTTTTATAAATCTTGTAACATTTTTATAAACTTATTAAAATACATTTAATATATAAAATGTCCTATATTTTTATAAATCATGTAACATTTTTATAAACTTATTAAAATACATTTAATATATAAAATGCCTCATTTTTATATGAACCTAGCAATATTTTCAATAAACTTGTTTAAATAAATAAAGACTTTTCTTTTATTTGTTATTATTATATAAATACATTAAATATAATAATACTTGTTTAAAACAATATATATATATATATCCTTATAAGTTAAAGTTTTACAAAAAAACCATTATCATTCTATTTCCATACTTTATACAAATAAATATTAAAGAAACTTTTGTTAAAATCTATATACATTTAAATACAAATACACACCTATGCGCATACAATAATACCCATTTGTGTACATAGGGTATCAACGTGCTTAGGCTTCCACATACTTATCACCTACACGCGTGGAAAAATACCCGCTTGCAAGGTGAGTTACATAGCCCATATTTTACATTTTCATACGTTTTGGGGTGAAACATTATACATGCTACTCACATTGTTTATACGTGTTATACATGAGACTATATGCTTATTCTTTGGATGTACATACATTTAAACACAAGACAACCAACTGTAATATTGATAGATCTATTGTGCCTGACCAGCCCACCCGGTTAGGGTGTTTATTACTGCATACTCGGATATAACCGCGTGTTATATTCAATCATACCGGATATAGTGGGTAACTATATTCAAGCATACCGGACTTAGCTGTTGTGCTCTGTTCAAGCGTGTCAAACTCGGTTTGGATTGTGATTAAATAAATGATACATCATACATGCTATGTTTAACAATATAAACAAAGAGTCGCAAAACGATTTACAACTACTATTTACAGGAAATACTAAACCTATGTACTCACCAACTTTTTAGTTGACACTTGATTTAAATAATGTTTCAGGTTTGGATATGTGACTGCTTGCCGAAGATCTCTCCATTTAGGAACTATGGACCTAGTTAAATAAATTAACGTTTTGAACTAGACTAGGTTATTTGAAATGTATTGTATTTGGAACTTGTTGTCTTTAAATTAAATTATGAATTATGCAACCTTTAGTTATCGTGTGCTTTTGAACAATCATCACATTGTCCGCCTCGATGATTCCGCCATCGGTCGGGGTGTGACAGATTGGTATCAGAGCCATGGTTTTAGGGAATTAGGTTATTAGACACAATGACCTAGACTATAACCCTAGGACTCCCTTTTATGTGTTATGTGCTAAATGATAAATTGCTATGTGAATTATTTGTAGTTAGGTATTATTTGAATTTTCCCGAGTTTGGTACATGAGACTTATACACATACATACAAGACTTTGATACATGATGCATGCTTTACATACACACTTGACAAGCAAACTTATGCAAACAAATACACTACTTGTCCTTGTCCATGCTCTCTCCTAATCCTTATAAATTGCAACATTCCTACACATTTTATATTCATAGACTCTCAAATCTATTAAAATCTTGAAAATCTCGTCAACGACTTAATTTCCTGAAACCAGTAAAAGACACGTGCAATCTGGAAGGGTGACACCTGTACATTGGGTTTTCTGTCTAGGAAAGCATTTCGTATAAATCCAAATAAACGGACCCGTATGCTTCCCTGGGAATTCCTGAAGTGAGTGTTTACCTGTAGGCTAAAGCATGTCTCTTTGAAAGTTTCGAGGAATTATTTAACGTTGATAAGTCAATGTATTCGCAAGGATACAATCCGAATTCGAACTCAAAATCTGGGGAAATTATAGCAAAATAGGAAAAACTAGACGAACATGTAAAACAAATCATTATTACGGGTGCACACGTAATAACAGTTTGTAGTGCATGCAAGTCCCGGCAATTCCTATTACGCAAATAATGATCTATAACATCATGTCCTACCCGTAATAGATGACTTAGTTTCCCCTATCAACTTAGAATAAATACACATGCACTAGCACGCGTCATGATAAATCTCGTATTTCTACTTACATTATTTCCCGCTATAACTCATATTTATCCGTCTTATCTAAAATACCCTTGTCTTTTTCTTATGGTGTTAGAATGCCTCCTCGACGTGCAAACTCTAGCACTTCCAACCTGGATCTTGCTACTCTTCTTGCCCAACTAGTAGGGCAAATGAATCAAGCAAATAACAACAGTGACGGGTCTCACAACATCCAAGAAAACGGTGGTACCAACCCACCTCATTGGACGTTTAAGCACTTTAACTCGTGCAATCCTACTAAATTCTTCGGGACTGAAGGTGCTACCGGCCTACTCCAATGGTTTGAAAGCATGGAAAGCACATTCCTAAACAGCGACTGTCCCGATAATCTTCGGGTTCATTATGCCAAAAGTGTTCTCCAAAAGAGAGCCCTCACCTGGTGGAACGGTGAGAAACGCACTCGTGGTGCTGAGGTTGCTACATCCTTATCATGGGATGATCTGAAGAAGGCAATGACTGATGAATTCTGTCCTAGGAATGAAATGAGGAAGCTCGAGGCTGAATTTTGGGATCTTGCCCAAGACAGCGGGGATAATCTGGCTTACACCACCCGGTTCCAAGAACTAAGTCTGTTGGTGCCTCACATGATCACTCCCCTTACTCGGGGAATTGAAAAGTACATAGGCGGCCTGCCTATGCAAATTCAAGATGCTGTGCTAGGAAGCAATCCTCCTACTCTTGAAGCTGCTATCCGCCTATCTGCTACATTATCCGACAACCATGTCAAAGTCAGAACCTTAACAAGAAAGGGTTCCAAGAAGGTTGTGTCTACTCTTGCGGCAGTCAAAGATGTGAAACCCGAGTCTTCTAACCGCAACAAGAAACGTAAGGGTCGAAACTTCGCAGCCATAACTCCCGCTGTACCTGCTATTCAAGCGGCCCCTTTAGGTCAAAACCCGAAAATTTATCAGGGCCCGAATCCCCAATGCCAGACCTGCAAGTACCATCATCCTGCCAATCTACCATGCCGATTGTGCTCAAGCTGCGGGCGATATGGACATGTGGTCACTACCTGCCGTATCCGTCCTCCCGTCCATCAAGCTGCTCCAGCCAACCGTCAAAACTATCCGGCACCTCCCAATGGTCGGGCATGTTACGAATGTGGAGATCCAAACCATTTCCGTGACCGATGCCCAAAACTTCATCATCAAGGTGGTCCTCAAGGACGAGCGTTTAACATAAACGCTAATGAGGCTCAAGCAAACAACGACGTGATAAACGGTACGTTTCTCGTAAACAATCATTATGCATCCATTTTATTTGATACTGGTGCCGATAGGATTTTCGTGTCTCTTACCTTTGAATCTCGACTTGCTAAACAAAGAACGAAACTTGACAACCCCTATTCCGTGGAGATAGCAAACGGGAAATCTATTGCTATAAACTCTGTTATCCGCAACTGCAATCTCGAGCTTAATAATCATGAGTTCTCTGTTGATCTCCTTCCAATGCAATTGGGAAGCTTCGATATTATAATTGGCATGGACTGGTTATCCAAGCACCATGCCGAAGTTATTTGTTACGAAAAGTGCATTCGTATACCTCTCCCTGCGGGTGACACGTTAGTTATTTTCGGTGAAAAACCGTGTCGTGGTCTTCAAATCATGTCTTGCACATTGGCACAAAAGTACTTGCGGAAAAAGTACGTTGCATTCTTGGCCCACATAGTTGACACAAAGGACAAGGGTAAGAAATTGCAAGACATTCCAATCATCCGAGATTTTCCCGAGGTATTCCCCGAGGATTTACCTGGTCTTCCTCCCACTAGACAAGTGGAGTTTCGTATCGACCTTGTGCCCGGAGCAACTCCCGTGGCAAAAGCTCCCTATCGTCTTGCACCTTCCGAGATGCAAGAGCTTGCAAGTCAATTACAAGAACTCTCATCCAAAGGATTCATCCACCCAAGCCATTCACCTTGGGGTGCTCCCGTGCTGTTTGTAAAGAAAAAGGATGGATCATTTCGAATGTGCATTGATTATCGTGAACTCAACAAACTTACAATTAAGAACCGTTATCCTTTACCCCGTATCGACGATCTTTTCAATCAGCTTCAAGGTTCAACATGTTTCTCCAAGATTGACCTTCGTTCCGGGTACCATCAACTTCGTGTTCTCGATGAAGACATCCCGAAGACTGCCTTTCGGACTAGGTACGGTCACTACGAGTTCATGGTCATGCCCTTCGGTTTGACTAATGCACCTGCGGTCTTCATGGACCTCATGAACCGTGTATGCAAACCTTATTTGGACAAGTTCGTGATCGTTTTCATTGATGACATTCTTATCTATTCTAAGACGAAAGCGGAACATGAACAACATCTTCGTTTGATCTTAGAACTCTTGAAGAAAGAACAACTATACGCCAAGTTCTCCAAGTGTGAATTCTGGCTAAAGGAAGTTCAATTTTTGGGACACATAGTCAACGATAAGGGAATTCATGTGGACCCGGAAAAAGTCGAAGCGGTAAAGAATTGGAATACTCCTAAGACTCCTACCGAGATTCGTTCCTTCCTTGGACTAGCGGGTTACTATCGTCGCTTCATCTTAAATTTCTCCAAGATTGCGGTTCCACTCACGGCCTTGACTCATAAAGGTAAATCTTATGAGTGGGGACCCAAGCAAGAGGAAGCTTTTCAAACTCTCAAGCACAAACTCTGTAATGCTCCTATACTAACTCTTCCTAGTGGTAATGACGACTTTGTCGTTTATTGTGATGCATCCAACCAAGGTCTTGGTTGTGTTCTAATGCAACGTGGCCAAGTAATTGCATACGCATCACGTCAGCTCAAAATCCATGAGAAGAACTATACGACCCATGATCTCGAGCTTGGTGCTGTCGTTTTCGCCTTGAAAATTTGGAGACACTATCTGTATGACACCAAATGAGTGGTTTTCACCGACCACAAAAGTCTCCAACATATTTTCAATCAAAAAGAACTTAATATGAGGCAACGACGATGGGTTGAACTTCTAAACGACTACGACTGCGAGATCCGCTACCACCCCGGCAAAGCAAACGTTGTAGCTGACGCCTTGAGTCGTAAAGAACGTATCATGCTTCATAGTGTTTATATTCATAACGATATCCAAGCCCGTATTCTCAAAGCACAACACACCTCGGTTACCGAAGGAAACATGTATCAAGAAATGGCATGTGGTGTAGAACTCTTGTTAGAAACCAAAGCCAACGGCCTATTGTATTACTTGGACCGTATCTGGGTTCCCGATCGCGACGATCTTCGTAAATTTTTGATGAACGAGTCCCACAAAACTCGATATTCGGTACATCCCGGAGCTGATAAGATGTACATGGGTCTCCGTCAGCAATATTGGTGGCCCGGCATGAAAAAGGATATTGCCCTCTTTGTGGCAAAATGCCTTACTTGTTCTAAAGTGAAGGCCGAACACCAAAAGCCTTCCGGACTCCTCGAACAACCTGAAATTCCCGTGTGGAAGTGAGAGAACCTTGCTATGGACTTCATCACCAAACTCCCACGCACTTCTAGTGGGCACGATAGTATCTGGGTTATTATCGATCGACTCACAAAGTCTGCTCATTTCTTGCCCATTCGTGAGGACTATCGAGTTGAGAAATTGGCTCGGATCTACATTGATGAGATCGTAAGTCGTCACGGAATCCCTTTGAACATCATCTCCGATCGTGATTCGCGTTTTACTTCCCGATTTTGGCAATCATTGCAATCAGCACTTGGTACTCGTTTGGATTTAAGTACGGCTTACCATCCTCAAACTGATGGACAAACCGAACGAACAATCCAAACTCTCGAGGATATGCTTAGAGCTTGTGTTATTGACTTTGGTGGCAATTGGAATTCTCACCTACCGCTAATCGAATTTTCCTACAACAACAGCTACCACACAAGTATTAACATGGCACCGTTTAAAGCTCTTTATGGACGAAAATGTCGTTCACCGATTTGTTGGAACGAAATTGGTGAAGCACAAATCACCGGCCCCAAGCTTATCCAAGAGACCACCGATAAGATTTTTCTTATTCGTGACAACATTCGAGTGGCAAGGAGTCGGCAAAAGAGCTATGCCGATAAAAGACGAAAACCCTTGGAATTTCAAGTTGGGGATATGGTTCTCCTAAAGGTATCACCTTGGAAGGGCGTAGTCCGATTTGGAAAGAAAGGAAAACTTGCACTCGATATGTGGGTCCCTTCAAGATACTCGAAAGGGTAGGAAAAGTGGCCTACAAACTCGACCTTCCGTCAGAACTCAGCAACGTTCATCCGACCTTTCATGTGTCTAATTTGAAAAAGTGTCTAGCCGACGAGAATCTCCACATCCCTCTTGATGAAGTACGCATTGACGAGAGGATGCACTTTGTTGAGAAACCCGTGGAAATCATGGACCGAGAAGTCAAGAAACTCAAGCGTAGCCGCATCCCAATTATTAAGGTCCGTTGGGAATCTAAACGTGGACCCGAGTTCACTTGGGAACGTGAAGACCAAATGAAATCCAAATATCCGCATCTCTTCTCGAAGCCTCCACTAGTTGAATTTCGGGGCGAAATTCCTCTAACATGGGGAGACTGTGACTTTTCGAATTTTTATTCTCGTGCCTGTATTAAATCTAGCATGTAATCGTTCTCCATTTTAATAAAGTGTAAGAGTTTTATTTGGTTTTTATACAAGTAGGTATTTTATATATACGAATTTGAATTAATTAGAATTTTATAATTGAAAACTAATATAAAAAGTTATATAAAAATATTCAAAAAAAAAAAAAATTTGCATATATAAAAGAAAAACATATTTTAATAGGATTAATAACCTTTATAAAATTTTTATTTATAAAAAATAATAATAATATAAGTTTATAAAAATTTATAAATTAATTTGATTTAAAAGAAATTAATTTATTTAAATAAAAGTTCAGGGTTTATATTGTAATTAATCAGACTAAAAGGATTTAAAATTTAAAATCGTTGAGGGGCTGTTTCTGGTCAAATGAAACTACAGGGATCCATCCGGTATTTAATTTAAGGGCTATTCCGTATTAAACCAAACTCCAGGGACTAAAACTGTCAAAACGAAAATCGTTTATCCGGTCACCCCTTCCAAAAGTCCGGCGGGTAAAAGGTTTTCCGGCGACACCCGACCAGCCTGTCTCTCTGCACCTCAACGCCCGACAAAAGCACCTCTGGCTTCGTCTCCCCCACGCGAACCAGAACCCTCGACCAATTTGTTCCCCCAACATAAGGATCATCCGATCCTGTTGGTGGCCGAGATACCACGTCCGAATTCGTGCCCGACAGGCCACCTCCACGCCTGCTAAAGGGCTCGACAGTTTCGTCTCGTCCAGACGAGTGTCGGGGCATGCTCAATTGCTTGTCTTATTATCTGGATCAAGCCCGGCTATAAATAGCCATAGCCGAACCTGTGCGAGCTCGTCATCTCCTCTGCACCCACTCTCACTCCAAATTGAAACTACCATTGCATTCGTCGCCTCTGAGGGAAGCTACATCCAAAGTTTCGAAGTCTAATTCCATCCAGAAGCTGATTCCCACTCTTGACTTTTTCGGACTTCAAACCTTTGCCGACCGGACACTTCGCGACCAAGTTCGAGCCTCATTTCGAGTCCATTAGCTTCTGTCATCGTCAGGTAATCAATCCCAGACGAAAACTCGGCAATCGCACGAGAGTTACCGGGCAAACCAAGTGTCCTCGGACACGGTTTGCCGGTCACCGAGGACCAGCGACCAACTCCTCCCTTGTGTACTTAAGTTATTCGATACACACATAACCAGCGATGGGCAGTAGCCCGGCTGGTTATGCGTGTGTGTGTTTGATCCGGAGGTCGCGGGTTCGAAACCGGTTGGCCTTCGGCCCAATTTTTTTTATTACTGTTTTCATTTTACTTAATTTATTTAATTACTTTAACTTATTTTAACATTCTTCTCATACAATAAAAACTAAAACGAGTCGGTTAACTCGTTCGTTTACTTTGAAACCGATTAAACGATCTTTAATCCATAAACTATCCTATTTTTATAAAACTTGTAATATCTAAATACATTTTCTTATATATAAAATATCCCATACTTTTATAAATCTTGTAATATTTTTATAAAATTATTTAATTACATTTAATATATAAAATGTCCTATATTTTTATAAATCTTGTAACATTTTTATAAACTTATTAAAATACATTTAATATATAAAATGTCCTATATTTTTATAAATCATGTAACATTTTTATAAACTTATTAAAATACATTTAATATATAAAATGCCTCATTTTTATATGAACCTAGCAATATTTTCAATAAACTTGTTTAAATAAATAAAGACTTTTCTTTTATTTGTTATTATTATATAAATACATTAAATATAATAATACTTGTTTAAAACAATATATATATATATATATCCTTATAAGTTAAAGTTTTACAAAAAAACCATTATCATTCTATTTTCATACTTTATACAAATAAATATTAAAGAAACTTTTGTTAAAATCTATATACATTTAAATACAAATACACACCTATGCGCATACAATAATACCCATTTGTGTACATAGGGTATCAACGTGCTTAGGCTTCCACATACTTATCACCTACACGCGTGGAAAAATACCCGCTTGCAAGGTGAGTTACATAGCCCATATTTTACATTTTCATACGTTTTGGGGTGAAACATTATACATGCTACTCACATTGTTTATACGTGTTATACATGAGACTATATGCTTATTCTTTGGATGTACATACATTTAAACACAAGACAACCAACTGTAATATTGATAGATCTATTGTGCCTGACCAGCCCACCCGGTTAGGGTGTTTATTACTGCATACTCGGATATAACCGCGTGTTATATTCAATCATACCGGATATAGTGGGTAACTATATTCAAGCATACCGGACTTAGCTGTTGTGCTCTGTTCAAGCGTGTCAAACTCGGTTTGGATTGTGATTAAATAAATGATACATCATACATGCTATGTTTAACAATATAAACAAAGAGTCGCAAAACGATTTACAACTACTATTTACAGGAAATACTAAACCTATGTACTCACCAACTTTTTAGTTGACACTTGATTTAAATAATGTTTCAGGTTTGGATATGTGACTGCTTGCCGAAGATCTCTCCATTTAGGAACTATGGACCTAGTTAAATAAATTAACGTTTTGAACTAGACTAGGTTATTTGAAATGTATTGTATTTGGAACTTGTTGTCTTTAAATTAAATTATGAATTATGCAACCTTTAGTTATCGTGTGCTTTTGAACAATCATCACATTGTCCGCCTCGATGATTCCGCCATCGGTCGGGGTGTGACATGACTACTTTGTGGATGGCTGTTGGAGGCAACGAATGGGGTATGTTGGTGCGAGAGACTACGCTTCTTACAAGAAAATGCGGGTGCTTGATCAATGGAGATATTTTGCCCACATCATGATCATGTGCATCTCCTCAAGAAAAGCTGGAAAGGATGCAATGGATCATGACCTTGCTGCCGCCGCCATTGTTGGCTTATCACTCAATAAGGGCTACAACTTCTCACAATACATATTCAAAGCCATCAATTGTTGAGTATAATTTTGAGTCTGATGCTGTCAATCAAAATTACAGTATCGAAACTACTAGTTTCGATACCTATTTTTCAGGCCCATTGGGCGGTGGCTTGGAAAACAAGGCGCATGTGCTTGGCCTCCTATATATAGCAGATTATGTCCTAGGAGTGAGAGTATCTCTGTAGAGGGAATCACCACCCCAGGGGGAGCTCACCTAGGGTGAGACTAATTGTTAGTGTTTGATCGAGCGTTTATTTTCATTTCAATCAAAGAATCATACGTTTTATGCTTTCAATTATCTGTTCTTTTCATTTTCATATGTTTCTGTTCGTGTATGTGATTCCCGCACCCGTCTCTACCATTTCTGATTCGAGAGTGATACCGGATCCAGAGATTCCGCCTCTCGATCCGGACTGTTTGAAGAATTTCTCCGCAGATCTGTTCTCTCAGGTCTGCTTAGGACCTACAAGTGGTATCAGAGCCATGGTGGCTCTTATTGCTCTCGAATCTGCTCAAAATCAAGAAAAACCCGCCATTGAGACGTTAAACTTAAAAAATCGATGTGTAGCAGGTTCGTGACTGCTGTTCTACATTTCCACTTTCAAAATCTGAAGATGTAAGGCTTTTGAAGCATTTTTCAGACCTGGATTGGGGGTATCGAAGTAGCTGAAGGTTGAAGATGGTCAATCGAAACTATGTGGCGGCTGAACATTTTCTATCGAAACTACTGGTGTTGCCCTAAATCAGAAGTGGAAGACATCGAAACTAGGCTGTCGAAACTAGGCTGTCGAAACTAAAGGGTATCGAAACTACTAGTTTCGATTGAAGAATCTCCTATCGAAACTACTAGTTTCGATTGAAGAATCTCTCTATCAAAACTTCTTGTTTCGATATTGCCTCTATCGAAATTAGCCTTGTTTCGACTGAAGTAGAGCCTATCGAAACTACAGGCAGAACTGTCCAAGTACTTTCCAAAAAAAAAAAAAAAGTTTTTTTTTGGAAATTTTCTTGGATAAATATTTTAACAGGATATTGCATAGAAGGAGGGGAGTTTTGGAAGAAAACTTGGAGACAACCTTTTTCGGGTTTTCAAAAATTTCATTTCTTCGGCAATATACACGATGTTCTGCCTGATTCAGCCGTAATTCCTTTGATCAAAGTTCAAGTTTGGGCAGCGGGTAACAAAGTCAAGCATACTTGTGACAAACCGGATCATTAGTTGTTGATTACATGGTGATTCGATCCCTTATCTTTTGCCTAGAAATAGGAGGGTCTACACTTCAGGGGGAGAATTACCACGAAAGACTTCAAATTATCAGCAGAGTTATGAAGATGCAAGACAAAGTGAGCCTTTGCTTGAAATTGACCTTTTTTTAGGGGGAGAGAAGGCAAAAGTTGATCAAGTGTTTGAGAATGTCAAGAATCCTTGTAGAAAGATGGTTATTTACTGCTAAATACTTGGGATTCAAACCTTTATCATTTGCCTACAAGATAGGAGGGTCTACACTTGAGGGGGAGAATCACAACGAAAGGCATTGGATCATCAGTCAATCTATGAAGACAAAAGACAGAGTCGGACAAGATTTGATAGCATCAGTCTAGGGGGAGATTGTTGAGTATAATTTTGAGACGGATGCTGTCAATCGAAATTACAGTATCGAAACTACTAGTTTCGATTGAACAACAGTATCGAAACTACTAGTTTCGATTGAACTTTTGTTCAATCGAAACTACTAGTTTCGGTTGAACATTTGTTCAATCGAAACTAAGTAGTTTCGATACCTATTTTTCAGGCCCATTGGGCGGTGGCTTGGAAAACAAGGCGCATGTGCTTGGCCTCCTATATATATCAGATTATGTCATAGGAGTGAGAGTGTGTCTGTAGAGGGAATCACCACCCCAGGGGGAGCTCACCCTGGGGTGAGACTAATTGTTAGTGTATGATCGAGCGTTTATTTTCATTTCAATCAAAGAATCATACGTTTTATGCTTTCCATCATCTGTTCTTTTCATTTACATATGTTTCTGTTCGTGTATGTGATTCCCGCACCCGTCTCTACCCATTTGTGATTTGAGAGTGATACCGGATCCAAAGATTTCGCCTCTCGATCCGGACTCTTTGAAGAATTTCTCCGCAGATCTGTTCTCTCAGGTCTGCTCAGGACCTACATCAATGATCAGATTAACACGACTGAGAGGTTCAGGTTCTTATTATACCCAATGTTTGTGCAACTTCTGATTGACGATGCGTTGCCAAACCTACCTACAACTGGGGAGAGATTGCAAGTTAAAAGGGTGGACAAAAGTGTGTTTGCACAGTTTTTAAAGCCAGGCAGTGTAGAACCTACCCCTGAGCATACAACACTTTTTGGCCACCTAATAATCGAAGCATATGTGGCACCGGCTGATTGGAGATGGTATAGTCATGATTCGGAGCCAGAGTTGAGTGAACATTCAGATGAACAACAACAACAACAACAAGAGGAGGAAGTTGAAAGTGTAGATGCATCGTCGAAAAATGGAGACGAAGAAGAAGGTCATGATGGTGCTGAGGGATCCGACTCGGAAGAGACAGAGTCTGATTCTTCTGATTCGGATGATGCACCATCGCAGGCTCACCCGAGGAGAACGATGAAGGTAACCCTACCTGAGTCATCCTCAAAGAGAAAGCGACAAGCTTCAAGCAGCGATTATGAGCCAGATTCTGACTCTGACGCTGCTATACAGAGACAGAGGCGTGAAAGTGTAAACAAGAACAGAGGGGATAGGCAGCAACTTGCTATTCCCAGTGAGGTGGAGGTTACTACTCTATAGCAAGTACAAGTTCCAGCTGCAAGTGCTGATTCAGCCTCTACCCCACCTTCACAGCAATTATACCGGAGACAGAGGAGGAGGCCACAGGTACAACCTGAGGTGGCAATCACTTCAATCATAGAGGAGGTTCCTGTGATAGTGACCCTCCCTGTCACATCTGTCCAGGTGGCGGTGATTACTCCAATTCTCACGGAGTCACTCATCATCACCCCTTCCATAACACCTACAACCGTCATAACATCCTCAATCCCAACAACCACCATTGAACCGATAAGTCAACCATTCAACTAAGGAGAATTTACTCAAGGGTTTGACTTCGATACTATCTTCTCCTCCCCAATTCACAATGCTGAAGCATCTACCTCCAGACATCCTGATCCTAATGAAGAAAGGATAGTAATTCTGGAAACCCAAGTTGCTGGTCTGCTGGAAACTATTCAGAAGTCAAAGGAGGAATCTGATGCTCAACAAGCACAGATTAGTTCGTTGGTGGACGAAGTTAGAATTCTACGAAGCCAGAGAACGGGGACAGACGAGAGACTGAAGAACATAATGGCCCAGAATGAGCTTCTAATCAAGACAAACAACATGATTCTGGGGCACAGGTCGTCTCTCGAGCTGAGGTTTGATATGTAGAAGAAAGAGCATGATCTGATGGTCAAACTAATTGTTGATCACAGGGGGAGAAGATAAGGAGAAGGAGAAAGAAAAGACAACTACTGGTGATGATGCTTGTCATATTGTGGATTTGACAAAGGATGACAACAAAGACAAGGATCCTGAAGTCGGTCATAGTGGGAGTGAGCACCAAGCTTTGGCAATCGTGCCCATTTATGCTATTCCAATGGCTGAGGGGGAGTCTACTCATCAAGAGGGTGGAAATACATCTGGTGGTGGTGGTGACAAAGGAAAGTCAGCGGCTGATGTGTTTAAGGATCTATCTGACGATAAGATCTTATACTTAGAGCCTGACTATTCCAAGGAAGCATAGATCGATGCTCTCTACAACCTAGAAGATGGAGAGATCGACTCTGGTGATGATTGGGATGAAGATGATGAGGATGCAGTGATAGAAGTTTCCAAGGGCGACGGGGAAGGAGAGTATGAGTTAGAAGATGGAGAGATCTTTGAAGTTCCATCCTTTGAAGCTTAGCTCGACACAGGTTCAGTCGAGCATGCTAGTAATGTTGAAGCCTCGACTGAAGCCTCCCCAGTTGATCCTACACCTGTGGATCCGGAGGCACCGAAAGAAAAAGATATGCCTTCTACTTCATCTAAGGGTCCAGCTCCTGTTTGGCAGAAGACGTCTATCATAGACAAACAAGGGGCAACATGGATGATCTTTGCTATAAGGTTTGAGGAGGATAAGCAGTTATTCGCAATCAAAAGATCTGGAGGGGTCAATACTTGAAACCAACCAGTGAAGCGGTCAACTCCTTACCCAAATACGACCTTGTGAACCTAGCAAACCGAGAGCTGCTGGGTCATTCTAATCACGCAGTGGCGATGGGTTTGCGACAGGTTCTGCAGCGGGAAGCAAGATCTGGGAAGTTCGAAGTGTTCAAGCCTTAAGTGCCCAAAAGAGTCAAGGATAAGAAAGCTAGACATCCTGTGACTAAGAAGTACTTAAATAAATTGGTATACAAGCCAGTGCTATGTGAAACTAAGATTCCCCTGAGCAAGTTATCTCAGGATATTCTTGGTGACATGTGGTACTGGTACGTAGATCCAAAAACGGGCGAGGCTGTGGTGATAGGAAAGGTACGATCAGAAAGTGGATGCTTAGTGCCGAGGGAACTAATCAGAGTATTTGATGAAGTCTGCTTCATTAACTTCTCTGTGAAAGATCTGGAGGCACTAGCAGACAGGTATTGCATGCATACGGACGAATGGACGAAATTCCTTGCTTCTAAATATGACAAGGTGATCAAGTTCTGCCTTGACTATAAGAAGAAGATGAAAGCTAAAGATGCATAGCTGTGAAGACTGAAGACCGAAGACTAAAGATCGAAGATGATCCAGAGCTGTTGTTAAGGGGGGGTTTGTTGAAGCACTTTCCTGTGACAAACACTCTGGATAGATAGAGTCTTAGTTTTGTACTTTCATGTATGTATTTGTCTTTGTTTGCAAGTGTCTGTATATATTAGTAATCGAGTTGTATTTACTTTTACATATTGCTTGTTGCAAATTTCTCTAAGTATTTTGCGCACTTGTATGTGCGCAGGAATTAGTTCCTACGTACTTAGCAAGTACGCAAGAATACCTTTGCGTACTTGCTAAGTACGCATGAGCAAATTGCCCTGCGCACTTGCTAAGTGCGCAGGCATCAGGTCGTGTATAAATAGGAATGGTTGACAGTAGATAAGTATGCATTCATAGTAGCAAATACGTAGAATTTGTAATCTCAGTATTTCTCTCTGTAACCTTCAAGTGTTTATAATAGACGAACGTTTAAAGTGATCATCTTGTCGGTTTACTTTGTGTTGTAAGACTCTCCACCTAGTCACGGGTATTCCGCACCCGGTCCGACTAGTAGACCCACTTGCATGTGACGATCTGCCACACCCGAGGGACCTGCAGATCATGAATAACAGCATCAACATTAACTGGTTCATGGACTGGAACATCTTCTTGAATAGGAACCTAAACTTGTTCTTGTTGAATAGGAACTTGAATTTGTGCTTGCTGGATCTGAGGTGGTTGTTGTTGTTGTGGTGGATCTTGATCTTGTACCAACTCCTTTGGATGAAACCAATTGTTATTCGGTGGCTCAACATAACCAGGATTGATAATGTGACCGAATAGAGAAGTAGGAACACGAATCAATGCAGCATTCTACTGTTTCAGTAAATATTCTCTTTGTCATTGGAGTTAATGTGAGATGTTATGGATGCTGTGGAAGATTAGGAATTAGATGATTCAGAATCATTTGGATGATTCGAGGATACATTAGAAAGCCTTGACCTTCTGGAGGAGTAATTTGCATAACAAGCTCTCAGTAGATGTATAGTGCAAAATTGAAACGCTTGTTCAATGTTAAGGCAACCATTGCAGCTTGTAATGAACTTTTCAAACCATCAGTCCCAGCCTTTCTTGGTGACAAGCACCGAATAATAACATGCATAAAGTATCTCCACTCACCCACTAGATCACCTTTTCTAGCTTGGGTATCATTCTGACGTCCTCTGTAACCCATCCTCTGAAAGCATCCCATAATTAATAATCCCGGTAAACTTATTGGATCATCATTAGCTCCACCTAAAACAAGAGCAGCACGAATCGTATCCACAGAAATAGCCACCTCAGTATTGTTCACTATAGCTCTTAAAACATGAGGTTCAACATCCGTATCTTGATGGACAATATCCCAGAATTGTTGAATATACGGCAAACTAATGTATGGATTTCCAGAAAGAGCCACGTGTAGCCTGGATCTGTTCAGAAAGTTAATAATGCCTTGATAGTTTACAGCTTCCGACAATTCATGATCTAACAAAGCAACCTGGTTATACTTATATTCAACACGGCGATCCATCTGTATATGAATTGGACATGGAACAACATTAGTATATAGTAACACACAGTATATAAGAAACACACACATATATGACAAACACGTAAACAAAACAAAAAAAATTCAAGCACAAAAAAAAAATGACAAGTACAAATCAGTACTGAACACCTAGGCGAACTTACTAAGTTTGCTTAGAGTTACAAGAGGCGAACATAATAAGTTCGCCTGAACAAGTTCACCTGTTGATACAAATTCAAATCAGAATTCAAACTTGTTCAATTCAATGTTTTCAAAGCAAATCTGTCACACCATTAGCATCGTATAACATCGATTAAGCAATTATAAACATCAATTTCGACTTTTATCCACAAACACACCCTCTTAGACCCTATACCAGTCCGACAGTCAGAGGCTAAGAAAATAGATTCAAAAATGCTATTTCTGATCGATTGAACGGATGAAATCCAATGGATCTACCTTAAAAAGAAGCGCAATCCAAAGATGATCAAGACTTAAACCACAAAAATTCGATCCAACACACTAGATTTTCACAGAAAACAAGTTCGCACAACTATAACTATGCTCGCCCAAAATATGTTCGCTCAAGAAAAAGACAAAGAGTACTGATCATGTTCGCCTGAAATTATATATATACTCTCACGTAAGTTCGCTTAGTTAGGCGAACTTGATAAGTTCGCTTAACAAGTATCAGGCGAACTTGATATGTTCGCTTCACCTTTACTCTTTGAAACATTTAGGAATTTCAACTTAAGCAAACGTCAACCATCATCATTCCAAAACCTTGTGACCTTCCATCTGTAACATGTATCCGATCCAATCCCGAATCATTTTAATAAAATTAAAAGATAGAATTTTCATGGAAGACGGAAAGAAAATCTTTTTGGATTTTATCTGTACAAACGAAATCACATATTTTTGGTTTTTATCTGAACATACTGAATCACATATTTTTGGTTTTTTCTGAAAAATACACACATATTTTTGTTTGAACATCATGAGTAAGAAGATCATATCAGTATCTGAGCAATTCATCACACATTCTATCATAAACTATGGGTAACCTATGATATGAAATGAATTATGATATTCATGTGAAATGAATTCACTTATTCTTTTTAAACAAATGATCAAGATTACATTCTTATTTCTCCAAATTTGATATGAAACAACTAAAAATCATTCTTATTCAACTCATATCTTTTTCATTCTGTGCAATCTTTCCAATTTAGAAATTTCAACTTAAGCAAACGTCAACCATCATCATTCCAAAACCTTGTGACCTTCCATCTGTAACATGTATCCGATCCAATCCCGAATCATTTTAATAAAATTAAAAGATAGAATTTTCATGGAAGACGGAAATAAAATCTTTTTGGATTTTATCTGTACAAACGAAATCACATATTTTTGGTTTTTATCTGAACATACTGAATCACATATTTTTGGTTTTTTCTGAAAAATACACATATTTTTGTTTGAACATCATGAGTAAGAAGATCATATCAGTATCTGAGCAATTCATCACACATTCTATCATAAACTATGAGTAACCTATGATATGAAATGAATTATGATATTCATGTGAAATGAATTCACTTATTCTTTTTAAACAAATGATCAAGATTACATTCTTATTTCTCCAAATTTGATATGAAACAACTAAAAATCATTCTTATTCAACTCATATCTTTTTCATTCTGTGCAATCTTTCCAATTTAGGAATTTGAACTTAAGCAAACGTCAACCATCATCATTCCAAAACCTTGTGACCTTCCATCTGTAACATGTATCCGATCCAATCCCGAATCATTTTAATAAAATTAAAAGATAGAATTTTCATGGAAGACGGAAAGAAAATCTTTTTGGATTTTATCTGTACAAACGAAATCACATATTTTTGGTTTTTATCTGAACATACTGAATCACATATTTTTGGTTTTTTCTGAAAAATACACATATTTTTGTTTGAACATCATGAGTAAGAAGATCATATCAGTATCTGAGCAATTCATCACACATTCTATCATAAACTATGGGTAACCTATGATATGAAATGAATTATGATATTCATGTGAAATGAATTCACTTATTCTTTTTAAACAAATGATCAAGATTACATTCTTATTTCTCCAAATTTGATATGAAACAACTAAAAATCATTCTTATTCAACTCATATCTTTTTCATTCTGTGCAATCTTTCCAAACTTTTCAATCTGTTTAACCATCACTTGAAATGATACATGATAAATTTCAAAGTAAACAAGATCAGCTCATAAAATGCTCAATTATTCAAACCGAATTTGCAATATAAAGCATGAACACTTAAGTTGTCAATATTATAAGATTTGAAACTATAAGCGTTTTTCTCCCAGATTCATGTGAGTTAGTACCATTTAGATGAAAAACATCATGTACCCCACATATATGCCCAACAGAAATTAACATTGCATTATCTTCAAGACATATATGATTTATTGCAAGATTAGATCAATCACCAAGATGAAATTATATCTATTAGCACAAGAATAGAAAAGCAGATCCCAAAGGATATAAGAATCAAGAAGATTCAGAATCAAAAGATTCTAATTAATTGGCTTTAGAACGAGAATTAATAGATTCAGGTATGAGGATCCAACTATTATATGGATAAATTTCAATGGAATCAATATAGATGATGTATCAATATGATCCAAGGGCTATCATATGTTCTAACAGATGTTGTCAGAAAACATATCTTAGTTCAACAACGCCTTGTATGTTTTTCGGGCATGGGCAGTGAAGTGAACCGAATAAATTCGTGCTAAAGATATAACCCGATATTGGTCGCATGAAATTCTTAAAACCATATATTCTTTATCTGATAACGATCTTTTACACAAACACCCAGGCATATAATGGATTCAAATCATAGATGTAATCATATCTTATTTAATTTTCACACTACTATTGGTCTAAAAACTCTTCTAGTCTATTGACAATCCAAGTTTCAAACTCATAATCAAATTAAAACAAATTATCAATAGTAGAGCATCTACAACACAATCATTTCTTGTTCATGCAGACTTTAAAATTTAGATCAAATCAATACACTATGAGCACACATATATTATCTTATCAAAAGTCTACTAAGGTCATGTGTGAAAAACTATTCACTGATGTACTAACATTTATTCTCTAACTTCAAATTATGTCACTTTTATATTTTTCATTTTGTTTTGAATTTTTATAAATAACAATTTTTGACTGAAATTTAAATTGCAGAAAAGTAATAAAGCAAAATAAAAGAAAATTAAAACAAAATCTCCCATGAAAAATTGTTTTTGAAAAACTTTTATTCGGGATTGATCATACCGATCATTTTGATCAGAAATTCAAACCTGGTACGATCAAATGCCTTGGTAAAGAGATCAACAAAATTATCATCAGTATGTACCTTCACTAGCTCAATCAACTTTTTATCTGCACAATCACGAATAAAATGATATCTAATTTCAATGTGCTTTGTTTTACTGTGCTTAACAGGATTATTTGTTATGGACATTGTGGCAGTATTATCAATACACATGGGGGTTCCTGTGAAATTCAAACCATAGTCTCTTAATTGATGTTGGATCCACAAGATCTGGGAACAACAACTTGCAGCAGCGATGTATTCTGCTTCAAATGTTGAAATGGAGACCGTAGTTTGCTTTTTGCACTGCCAGGAAACAAGACGATTACCCAAAAACTGGCAACCACCTGTTGTAGATTTTCTGTCCAAACAACAACCATCAAAATCATAGTCAGTATATACATTGAATTTAAAGTTAGAACCATGTGGAAACCATAATCCCAATCTTTGTTTTCCTTTCAGATAACGAAAGATTCTCTTGACTGCTATCAAATGAGACTCCTTTGGTTTTGCTTGGAATATGGAACAGTAACACACAGCAAACATTATATCTAGCCTTGAACCGGTTAAGTACACGAGAGATCCAATCATTGCCCGGTAGAGTCGACAATCAATGTCTTTTCCATCCGGGTCAGGATTCAACTTATGATTCACCGGAATTGGAGTATCGTATGGGGTACAGTCTTCCATCTTGAACCGGCTCAAGATGTCTTTGACATACTTAGACTGATGAATAAAGAAACCTTCTTCCTTCTGATTAACTTGAAGTCCAAGGAAAAATGATAACTCTTCCCATAGATGACATTTCAAACTTCGATTTCATAACACTCTCAAACTCTTTGCATAACCCTTCGTTTGTTGAGCCAAAGATAATGTCATCTACATATATCTGAACCAGTAGATAATCTCCCCCTGCTTTCTTTATGAATAAGGTCGAATCAATTTGTCCACGCACAAATCCATTATCCATGAGATGTTTAGACAATGTTTCGTACCACGTTCGGGGAGCTTGATGTAAGCCATAAAGTGCTTTATCAAGCTTGAATACTCTAGAAGGATGAACTGGATCTTCAAACCCCGGCGGCTGACACACATAAACCTCTTCTTTAACCTTACCATATAAGAAATCACTCTTCACATCTAATTGAAACACCTTAAACCCTTTGTAAGATGCAAAAGCAAGAAACAAACTAATAGCTTCAAGCTTAGCCACAGGTGCATAAACCTCGGTGTAATAAATTCTTTCTTGTTGATTGAACCCCTGTACAACTAATCTTGCCTTATTTCTCACCATAACACCACGAACATCTTTCTTGCATTTAAACACCCATTTAGTGCCAATTGTATACACTCCCTTTGGAAGATCTACAAGATTCTAGACCTTTAGCTTATCAAACTGAGCAAGCTCTTCCTGCATTGCTTCTATCCAATTGTTATCACGCAAAGCCATTTCCACATTCTTTGGTTCGACCTGAGAAATAAAACATGAATGTGAGAAAACATCAAGAACACCAGTATCCTGAATACATGTGTACAAACAAGTATTCTCGATTAAAGAACGCGTCTGCACTCCATCTCTCAAATTCCCAATTGTATTTGTCACCGGATGATCTTTAAGTTATTTAATTGAACCAACTTCAGGAACCGACAACACATCAACTTGAGTCATTTCAGTTTGAGAAGACATGTCCTGATTAACTGGTAGATTCGTAGGAATCTCCCCCTAAACTTGTGTTGAAGTAGAAGGTTCATCAACGAATAATGGGTCAGCAGAAGAATCTTGAAAAACAATATCCTCTTCCTCACTATCAGAATCTTGTGGTCCCGAGCAAGAAGAAACATTAGGATCAGGAGTAGAAGTAGATGGAACAGATGAAATTTGAACCAAAGTAGGTATAAAATGTAAGGCCCCAAACCCGGGAGGCCTCACTTGTTGGATTTACTCATTCACAAACAGTTCTTAAACATGAATATCAAAGAACGCAGCGGAAAATACTTCATTAAATCATAACTATTACATTGTTCATACTTGCGGAAGCGTAAACATTGTTTAAAACGTAAATACATCATAACTAAAACATAACAGGATGCCAGTCTTCATAGTCAGCCGGGTAACTCCTCTCGCTAGCCAAGCATCACGGTCCATCCTCATAACCTGCCTTAACCTGAATGTGCACACTAAAAAGTCAGCTACGCTGGTGAGTTCTAGTTTTCGTTCGATTTAAGAAATGGTTCATCATTCAAACATTCATTAGGGTTTAACATTCGTATAAGAAAACAGGGCCTTTCATTCATAAACCTTCGCACATTTAAACACATTGAACGGATCATTTGTTTAAAACATTAACATTCATTTAAGTCATATATTATTATCTAAAATCTGTATCGTTACGTGTCTCTATGTCCCCGTAGGAACCTTTAATGTTGTGGGCAACCGCTACGTATCGCCGTCATTGCCACAACCATACACTACGTGGGGTCAACCGTTACGTATCGCCGTCATTGCCCAACCATTCATTACGTGGGGTCAACCGTTACGTATCGCCGTCATTGCCCAACACGCATCTTTCCTTTGGGAATCAACCGTTACGTATCGCCGTCATTGATTTCCCGCTACCCTTTCCCTTAGGATGATCGTCATCACCCGAGTAACCTTCGTTACTCCCTTACCAGTTGTACAACATCAAAACCATTGGCAGGCCACTAAGACACTACCCCTGTTGTTCTTATGGCAACTATGGCTCGCTGTCCATAATCTACCACAAGGCTGGGAATCTCGTTCCCAGACTTCATTCGTCAATTTCATTCATTCGACAGATTAGATTTGTAATGACTTCTTTAAAACCTTTGCCCCTTTTTGTTTTCTTTTCATAAAACCTTTCCTTCACTTTCAAAACCCTTTACCTTTTCATTAAACCATTTCTTTATAACATTCGTTCGTAAACATTCCGTTCATAAACTTTCTTTCCATAAACCCTTCGTTCCAAATCATTTCCTTTCGTAAACGTAGTTTCATAAACATCATTTTATAAAACATCATTTCATACGTGTACACACCAGCCCGAAAACATTATATAAAAACATTTAAAAGAGGGCTTCTAGAACTCACTTGATACGCTAATATGGGTTGTCCTAAACGAAGGTCCAACAACGTCACTTCCGATCTGAATTGATTAGTTAAATACACATCAGACCAATCCCGACTCTAACGGTTTAACCATTCTAACATACTGACTTCACTTAATCAGTTCTGATGTCTGCGCACTTAGCAAGTACGCAGACTCTGCTTCCTGCGCACTTAGCAAGTGCGCAGACTTCCCTTCCTGCGCACTTAGCAAGTGCGCAGGTTCCTCTTCCTGCTCACTTAGCAAGTGCGCAGGTCCCTCCTCCTACGCACTTAGCAAGTGCGCAGGACCTGCTCCGTGCGCACTTAGCAAGTGCGCACGACCTGTTCTTCGCGAAAACCCTAACTTTCGCATTCGGGTCTGATCTTGTCAAGATCCCGAACCTGTTGCACTCAAAACGTTCGTTTTCCATTAAGGAACTCAAATCCGTGATTATCTTTCAGTTCCATCTGTAAAAACGTTGCCTTTTTACCCAAAACCCGAAAAACCCAAAAACGAACAAAAACTCAGATTTAGGTCGGATCGTTACCTGAATCGAGCTTCTGATCCGGAGGTTCTTCTCACGAGTTATGGAGCAACACACTTCTCAAATCTCGGGTCGATCCGACAACTTTCTCTCTCTACGGTTTCTCTCTCTAGAAGTTGCAAATGAGAGAAATGGGTTGTGACCTTGGCTATTTATAGGGGAGGCTCCCCTTCTAGCCCATCCGACCCGACCCGACATGCCTCGTTCGATTATTCCGTTATTATATCTGTCATTTTATTTTTGGGATGTTACATAAAACCTCCATCATTTGCATCCTAACAAGACTCATACAACACAGCAGCTTCTTCAAGAGAAATATCAGAAGGTAAATGAAAAGACTTGAATAAGCTGTCATAATCAAAAGCCTAGTCTGGTCCAATCGCCATTTGAGGAAAAGAACGATTTTAACAATCAATATGAAACCATTCCTCAACCTGACGAGTCTCTTTGTTATAAACCCTATTGGTAGTAGAATTAGCAACATACCCCAGAAATATTACTTCAATAGCCTTAGCACTGAACTTGTTTGGAACATCTCTAACCTTCAACAGAGTACATGGATTTCCGAAAGGTAGTAAATACTCCAAATTAGGCTTTTAATTATTAAGAAACTCATAGCATGTCTTGTTGTGTCGCTTCACGGTCAGAACTCTGTTCAAAATGTGACAAGCAGTATTCACAGCCTCTGCCCAAAAAGTAACAGGGAGCTTAGAATCTGCAATCATCGTACGTGCTGTTTCAACTAAAGTTCGGTTCTTTCGTTCAGCAACTCCGTTTTGTTGAGGTACATATGGTGCACTAAATTCATGATGAATTCCCTTTTTTAAACAAAATAAACCCATCTTGTTATTCTTGAACTCACTGTCATTGTCACTCCTAATTCTTCTGACTTTCTGTTTGCACAAATTCTCTAAACCCAGGATTAAGAACCGTACCATCTCTGTTGTTTCAGCTTTATAAATGAGGAACTTAACCCAAGAAAATCTAGAGAAATCATCTGTTACCACTAGACAATAAGATTTACCTCCAATGCTCCTAATACTGATCGGTCCAAACAAATCCATATGTAGAAGCTCCAATGGAGTCACAATAGAATTCTTTGTCTGTACACCAATAACCAGATCATTCTTCACTAAGTAATTCATTTTCCTGTAATTGATGTGAGCAAGCTTCCTGTGCCACAAAATAGAATCTGATTCAGACGCCTTCGAGAGTAAACATGTCGGAATAGAATCCGTTGTCGTTGCAACACTCATGTCTAAAACGTATGTGTCATTTCTCCTTGGAGCCTTCATAAGAATCCATTCTTCAGGAATAACAAATCCCGACTTCAAGATATAACATTCAGTATCATTGAAATGAAATGAAAACTTCTTGTCACATACTTGAGATACACTCACATGATTGTGTTCAAGTTGCTCAACATAGTTAACCTTCTCAAATTTAACCTTGTCATTCTTCAAAGTACCTTGACCTGTTATGTACCCGCCTTTATTCCCATCAAAAGCGACATAACCTCCATCAATTTTAATAACATCTTCAAGCAAACGAATATTTCCTGTCATATGTCGAGAACAACCGCTATCCACATACCAAGTATTGTTGATAGTCCTCCTTGGTTGCCCCTACATAAACAAAAGAAATCAGCTAGAAATGGGAACCGAAGCCATTGTGGTCTTGGGTCGTCCAGAAGTATCAAAATAAACAACTTCAATGAGTTCACAATCAACTTTATCATCAACCTTTGGTACATAAAGTCCAACATAATCAGAACTTCTCGATGGAGACACAAGATGATTATTTTGAAAAACATTTTTAGATTTATTATTATCAAATTCAGATGTTTCCAAAAGTTTCTTTAATTTTCTGTAACGTCTCCGCCGTTGTGGTCAAGAAAGTTTGACCTCAGCTTGAAAAACTTAGTGATTCCAACATGTGGAATCTCAAAATGTTGTTGAAAATCAGCATCATTTCTATCACTAGTATGCACACACACTAGTTAAGAAGAATGTTTATCATGTTGCTTAAATCCCTTAGATTTAGAAAATGACTGAATAGGCACATATTGCCTTAGTGGAACTTTCTTCACAACATCAGATGTAGGCATTCCCACATTAGGTCTTTTCAGAATCGTCACCACTTTTTGTTGTGGGGGTACAATTATTGATTTGCCTATCTATGGAAGCATAGGCTTCTTCTCTTGATTCTTGTAAGGACAACGTATCAGAATATGACCCATTTCATTACAATGAAAGCACACTCGTTTACCCGATGATCTCTGACATAAGAACTTTTTTCTTGAAGTTGATGAACAACCTGATGAATATTCTTCAGAAGATTTCAATGAACATCCAACTGTCTTCTTTGGAACATATACTTATTTAGACACATTTGATGATATCTTCTTATCATGACCAGCAGACACAAAACCACTTGTTAATAACACCTTGGAAATATGAGGTTGTACAACGTCATCAGGTTCGGTTAGAATACATCTATCTCTTGTAACTTGTTTCACCATCTTTGGTTCATCAAGTTTCACTTCTTTAGGTACACCTTCAACCTTGTTTTCATTAAACACTGCATCATCATTATCAGAACCATAAACCATCTCTTCACCTGTCACTGGATTAACCTTTAGAACTGTCTTTGGATTAATCTCCTCTTCATTTATGATTTCTGGTTCAACTGCATAATTTCCATTAAATGGTGGAGGAACAAACCCAACTCCAGCAACTCTCTTTGCAGGATCAGCATTATCATGAAAATAATCCAATAACACTAATGAATTTCCAAAACTCTCTAGCTTTCGATGTAATTTGATCACTTCTGATTCTTTGTCAGAAATCTCCTTGTTTTTCTGAGTAACAATTTCATTTCGCTTTTCAATTTCAGCACAAGCCATATCCAGATGATATGCTTGTTCCTTGTACTTTAACCCCAAAGAATTTAAATCTCTTTTCAAAATTCAATTCTATCATACAAATCTTATCATTATCTTTCAACTTTTGATTAACCACATACATGGATTTCATATTTCAAATTAAGTTTGTATTATCATCCATTACCTTTTGCATTTTATCCTTCACAAAGACACAATTAGAGTAGTAAATATTACAGATAGAGTCTTTTACCTTTGAAGGATCTGACATATCAGTCATGAAGACTTTAGCAATTGGAATCTTTTTAGAGATAGCTTTTTCAGAAGATCTTGTAGTTAAAACTATTTCATCTTCAGATACACCCGATGCAGAAGAAATATCAGAAGCAACATTGTGTACTTTAACACTTTCTTCATCATCACTTTTCAGACTATCACCATCACTTGAACTATCATCATCAGTTGTTTCTTCAGAATTATCAGAATGAATTTCAGCTATAAAATCCTGACTCACAGCACCAACCAGATCTTCTAGATGAATACCCTAATCATAATTTTCATCATTTTATGCAACCAAAGCAGATGATGTGGATGCATGATTTGAATTTCCAGATCCAGAAGAACCATGTGACTGAGAACGATTATTCTGAAAATTGTTTGTCTTCTTCTGAGAATCAAACTTAACTTTCGGCTTCACACATTCCTTAGCAAAATGACCATATTCTTGACAATTGTAACATCGAACCTTTGATTTATCAAACCCCATTCTTGTTTGACTATTAGAACCAATATACTTCCTTCCGGTCTTCTTCATAAAGTCTTTTGTTTGTCGCATAAGCATGGTCATATTCCATTGAATATTCATCTCCTCTAAATCAACAGGATCAATTTGACGAAAATCCTCTTCAAGAATATCAGGATCATGAATCTTTCCTCCAATAAAGTTTTCATATGATGCCATGAAGGAAGAAAACATTGTTAGATAATCATCAACAACTCTTTGATTTAGACGATAAGAATTAGTATTATGTGATCCAGAAGATGAAGTAGATGTACTTGCAGAAAATCCAGTTTGACATGAAACTCCAGAGATATGTTCACTTAAATTATCTTGACCATCACCAGAAAATAATGCAATACCAGAACCAGTTTTGCCAGAAGTCTTTGCAAAATACATAGCAGGATCTTGAATATGTTCCATATTTGTTTCCTTCTTCTTCTTCATATTCAAATCATGAGATTGAATTTTGCCAAGAACAACTTCAAGAGACATAGTTTTGTACTTGACATTCTCTTTGATCAAAACCGAATACACATCAAATTTTGATGGTAAAGACTCCAAAAACTTATCATTGATCTCCTCAGTTTCATAAACAACCGATGCACTTGATAACTCACTCAGCAAATGATAAAATCTTGTTGCAAGATCATCCAGAGATTCATTTTGAAAATGCTTGAAAACTAGAAATTGCTTCTTCAATAATTCTTTCCGACTTTTCTTCACATCAAGACTACCTTCACACCTTTTTTGCAACACATCCCACAATTCTTGAGAAGATTTAAATTGTTTGAAACTGTGATAAATTTCCTTTGGAAGTGACATAGAAATACTATCCATAGCTTTCTTTTCACGATCAAACAACTGTTTTTCTTTAGTAGTCAATGCAGATATAGGCTTAGGAACATTATCATTACCCATCCATGAGTATGTTGGATGTGTATATCCTTCCAAAATAGGAATCCATAAACTCGTATCAGTAAACGACACAAACTGATCAAAACGATCTTTCCAGTTTGGATAATCAGCAAGACTTAACAACTTTGGTGGTTTCTGAGAAGTATCAATCTCATTATCATAGTTGAACATGTTAGTTACTTGCACCATATTTTCCATAGTCAACAAATTTTAAAAAAATACTAAGTATAAGCAAGAGCACACTCAGTCGAACATAATAAGTTCGCTCCAATCCTTTTAAGCGAACTTGACCTCAAGCGAACTTGATAAGTTCGCTTAATCAAGAATATCAGCTAAGTTCGCCTGCAACAGAATTTGAAGCTAAGTTCGCCTGGTTCAGCATCAACAATTCAAGAAGATGAGTTATTCAACCAAAACACGAACAAAAACTTCTGAAAGTCATCATAACTTGTTGAGTTGACGGAATTTGATGAAATTGAACCATAGGATTGAATATAATGTGATTTAGAACACTTCTAATGGATCAATTTCTTCAAAAAACACCTTCAAATTGATGAAATCAGCCTCAAAATCACTCTCAAGAACTTGAAAACTCCATGAACATGAAAACTTGCAAAAGTCAACCAATTTCTTATCAAATTATACACAAATTGTCACAAATCACGAGCATAGGCTCTGATACCACTTGTAGGTCCACATGACTCTCCTATAGATCGTACTCGAGACACGAAGTATCAATGACACGGAGTGCGGAATCCAACCGTATCAATGATTGTGTATACAAGATGACAATAGAAACAATAACAATCACAATGTAAATAAACTTCTCTTCTATTTCATGAAATCACATCGTTACAGAACTAGAACTTCAACATTCAAAAGCATTACAAAAACTGAACATGTAAACTCTATTTATAGACTTGGTTCTGCTATAGGCGAACTTAGTAAGTTCGCCTCTACTTAGGCTAGGTGAACTTGTTAAGCTCGCCTATAGCAGAACTTACAACACTTAGACAAAAACAAACATTTACAAAACATAAATACATACATATCTAAACTATTACAAGCTCTTGTTATACATCTATGTCCTAACAAATCCAACTCTTTACATAAACCATTTTTAGCCATAAAACCATCTCTTCTCATGTCCGAAAATTTGACTTCATACACACTTTTTCTAATGACCTATTACTTACAAGTCCTTACTTGAATTAAAAATGGAGCCAACACTTCTCTATTTTCCCACAAGATATTCATTTCACCAACATTCCTCTTTTCTCTCTTGGTTTACGGCTACACACCCCACCCCAAACATTCAACTTTCAAACTTTAATTCAAGTGTTCAAGCCTCTTGCTAGTGAAGATCAAGTGTTCTAGTGGTGATTTCATGCAACCTACATCACTCATTCCTTCTTCCTTAGTTGCTTCCAGTGAGAAAACCTTCTTCTTATTCATGTTTTTACTCTTGTTTTATATTTTGTTAACATGTTATACTCCAAACTTCACCCACAAAAAATATTTTATTAAACATGGAGTTTCTATAAAATGACTACATGAGACTTATTTTTGTGTAAAAATAGTAATAATAACTTTATGGATTCATGAACTAAAATAAAGTGTATATGCATCAAGTGGGTTTACTTTGTTCATGGAAATCTTGTAGTGTTTAACATGTGGTATTATGAACATTTAGTTCCTTACAAGTTTATATTTTCTTGGTTAAGTTATGTCAATATTAATGGATAGTTGTATTATTATTAAGTTATCATGATAACATTTTTACTAAGTAGCTCTTATGACTTTTGCTATGGAACATTGGAGAGATATATATTTTATGTACCAAGTTGTATAAAAGATGATGGAAAACTTAGTCCCTATTTTATGTTAAAGTCCCTCTATTTTAAGTATAAAAACATTTGGAAAGTAAGACTAGATCTTAAATTACATATATGTATTTATAAATATATACTTGTATATATTTTGGTAGTGAAAATGAAAACCGAAACTTTATTTTGAAGTTATATTCCTAAAAATTATATTTTGTAGAAAATAATATAAATATTATTTTTACTTAAAAATGTGTACTATTTTAAAATATTACTTTAAATAAATATATAATATATTTATTTACCGTTCATATCCAGTTATGACTTGGGTCGAGTCAAACTTTATTTTTAAACATGAACTCTAAGTTGACATCGAGTTATTTGTAGACATGGACACACTTGATCGAGTATATGGCTTATATTTATTTTATACAAATATATATTTTTGGGTAACCAATACATATCACCAACGGGTCGTCGAGTCAAATGTTTTTAACCAAGACTTACACACATGACGTATCGAGTTGGGTGAAACGGTTACATAACCCACTTACACACGGAAACATTACTTAGACCTCAAGGTGTCTTATATTTTCTAGGGCACGCATAGGTCGGTTTATTCTTGAACTTTTGCTACTTACACGTTTACGATACTCACGCATCATGTGAGTCTCACGACCCCATTTTACTTATTTTCCTTTTGGGGGAGAATACATGCATACTTACCGTTTTCATTGGACCCAATTTCACTTACATGATTTCACATATTACATAAGCGGTTTCATATCGTATTAATTCCTCTCGTAATCTGACCGCTGGTTTTTTTTTTTCACAAAGCGAGGTAATCATGGATAGTACTATTTGGGTTTGACAACCCTCACCCGCGTTAGTAGCGCTAACTTTGACTGGTGGTCAAAACGGGTGTATCATTGACCTAATCACCCCATGCTTATGATAAGCATGGTAGAGGCATTTTATTACTGCTACAGTCTAGCTTTGGTTTCGGTGTGCTTATGGTAATATTGACACATTGTTTGATCAACAATCAAATCATAGAAAGTATTGTGGTCCATTACAACAATTTACTTTTACATTTAAACCTGTGAACTCACCAATATTATTTTTGACTCGTTTAAGCATGCTTTCTTAGGTCGCTAAGCGTTCACACATGAACTAGGATTGAATGTCTGGAGTCTCATTTCATGTTTTCATTAGAACCTTAGGTTTATGGGAACCTAAATGTTTATGCTTCTGTATTTTGATACTATTACTGTTGCTTCCGCACTTTACATTCCGCATTTCCAACTCTGTATTACTTATTTATTTTGTACGATGTTCAAACGGGACGTCTTTACGAAAACCATTTAGAGGTCATTCAAAATGACCAGGACCGATGATCCTTGATAGTCATGACCCGTAGGTAATCCGCTGTGGAATTTTAGGGTGTGACAGATTGGTATCAGAGTCCCGGTTATAGAGAACTAAGTTGCATTTAGTGTGCTTAGACTATAACTGTAGGCTCACATAATTCCGTCACATCATTCACAATGCATATACATTCACATGATCTATTCTACCTTATACTTAGACAGTGTTACTGTCAAGACTATGCCTTCCGCATCTAACCCGATTGTCATCTTCGACTCTAAGGAGAAGTACGAATACACACAGAAGGCATCATCACCAATTGAATCGTCACTACCTGCACCGTCCGCACCACTACTCCTGCGCGCATCCCGCGATGATAGTATTCCAATGATTGACAACGAAGAGACCCGAGCGAGTATTTGGGGAAGCACATAGCTGAAAACTACAAGGATAATGAGGAGCGGAAGAGGTTTCTGAGACTGTATTCGGCAAGGAGCTTGAGGCTCTCGTGGACACGAGTACTGCGGAGGAGACCCCGAGGTGGTACCACACCCCATCCCGTCCCCGTACCTTGCACATTGAGGAGAACCATTACTTGTCAAACCATAAGAGGGTCACACTGCCTCGTCATGTTTCAACACCACCTACATCGTCATATGACCCGGACTACAAGGAGTTTGAGGTGGAGATTCATATTGAGAGACAGAGTCTGTCCGAGGAGGACCAGAAGGACTTAGAGAAACCAAGGACTGTTACTGTGACAACCGACAATATCCGGTAATTATCCGTACGTACGTTAAACGTGTTTATGATTTGAAATTTCATATTTGACATAATTATTATTAATTAGGTCATTCTATGTCTAGTAAAGCTGTTACTTCGTATATTTTGCATTGGTAGTTTCAAAAATTGCCGATATGCACGCCCGGGTTACTTCGACGAAAGCGATCGTTGGTGATTAATTTAGTGTCCTAATCAATGTCCAAAGACACATAAAACATCATATTATATTTATACATCTTATAATTAGACATTTTTCATCAAACAAGTTAACCCTTTATTTAAATGAAATAAAGAGCATTAAATCAAATTAAATCACCATTTTGAAACCTAACCCAGATTAAATACTCTAATGACTTAAATATCTACATAATTAATAATCAATTTACAAACTATTTTTTTTTCTCTTTGAAACTTACGGTCAAGACAAGGGGGTCCCACCCCTTTACTACAATTCTTTTTTTCTTGATTTGGTGTAAGTCTAGGTCATGCCATTTTATCTTAAATCTTACTTTCATGATCTTTTATACCATACTACTTACACATTGTCATTCACTCACACCTAGAATCACACTCAACCTCTATTTTTCCCTAAAAACTCACGACACTTCTTCAACAAACAAATTTCCATTTGTTCCAACTATTGTTCAAGAAATCAAGAAGAGTTCAAATGTTTTATTGCATTTCAAGATGGTTTAACAAGACTTGAAGTTTAGGAACTCTGATTTTTCATCTTCCTTGTTTCATTTCTTCTTTGTTGTAAGTTAAAAACCCCTTTTCTTTCTTTAAAATTTCTAGATACATGAGGTTTAATTCATGCTTGGGTCTTTCAACCAAACATTAGTTAACTTGAAACTTAAAACAGTGATCCATATAAAAAAAGGCTTTTAAAAATACATGATTTCTAGTTAAGTTATATAAAAACTTTGATAAAAAAAACAAACCTTCCAAAGATTATGGATCTTCTTTAAATGAAAAACTAGCAAAAAGAGTTGTTAAAGAGTTATAAAAGTTATGGATCTATAGTTTTAATCTAGTATATCTTTTAAAAATATGTGTCATACTTCTTAAAGTTATAAAAATGTCTATATAAATTTGGTCATGTGTAAATTTATAAAACTTTTAGTACAAAGAAAAGTTACACAAATATGTTGTTGGTGATACATGTCATTTATTATTAGGTGTTACATTTTATGATTTATTATATAACATTTTTATAGATCTAAGTAGTTTAATGTTTTATGCTTATATATATATATATATATATATATATATATATATATATATATATATATATATATATATATATATATATATATATATATCGTTTGGACCATTTATAAGTTTATTTAGTGACTTGAACCTTTTGACAAATTTGGACTTTTTGGGATGACTTGAACCTTTTGGACACATTTGAACCTTTTGACATAATAAAAGGCTATATCACATTATATAGTCTAGTTAAAATATATAAAGAAGATTGTTAAAAAAATGAATATAGGTTCTAGTAACATTAGTAAATAATACTACCCTATTATATTTAAAAGACTTTAAAAGCTAAAAAGTAGATTTTGAAGAAAATATAAAAGTTCAACCATAAAAACTATTTTTGGAATGATTCATGGCTTAGAAACCTTAATGGTAACTTGGTGGATTTTATATATAAGTAAACTTTATATATATAAACATTATATGTATGTATGTAACTCTAGTCAAGAAATAAAATCCTTTATTTTTATTCGTAAAGTTTTCATAAATATAAACGTTATATTTATGTATTAAATTTGTAAATAATTATGAATGATCTCATAAGTTTCAACTTATTTGGAGTAATATAAGTATCGTTATAAGAAAATATTAGTTGAAATATTATATAAATACTTGTAGTATTTTTGAACATGATTCTTCTTTAGAATAAATATATAATTATATACATATATATATATATATTATCATTTAACTCGAATCGATGTATATATTAAATTTGTTTAACCAAGTATGTTATTGCTAAACGAGAATCTGAGAAAGAGTTACGAGAATTGTATCATTTATATTTATATACGTTATAAATATATATTTTTTGCATTATTTCAAGGCATAATCACCAACGGGTCGTCAAGTCACACTTTCAAACACAAGTGATTTTCCAATCGAGTCTAGTTAAGTTGGGTAAATGTCAACTTTGCCAGCTTGTAATGGTAGGGGTTAATTCATTAAGACTTATGATGTCCTTATGTATGATAGGACGTATCTAAGTCGGGTCTATTTCCGTTTTCGGATTTGTTGCTAGCTTCTCTCAGGTGAGTTTCACGGCCCCTTTTTACTGTTTTCTATTTTGGGGGAAAACATGTTAATTTCAAATGGTATGATAAATAGAAAACGAGAAACAAGCATCTGATTCCCTTGTGAGCATGAGTTAACACTAAAAGGTCCTCGGTATTTCGAACTATAACCATTAGCTAATACTTAGCCGTAGATCAATATGAATAGTACTGTTGGGTTAACACCCCCAATCATGGTTAGTCACGCTAACCGTGACCAACATGGTCAAATGATTGTACATTAGGTCTTGTTGTTCTCATTGTTTTAAGGTATAATGGGCTGGGGCAAAATTCAAGAATTCGTTAAAGGTTTGGTTATAGGCTTGTGCATCACATATTTCCTATGTCCTAGCTAGACTTCGATGAATCAACCGCTAACTTGTTTTGTTTATCGTACGGATTTCCAGTTACCATTAAATGTTTTATTTTTGGTCAAATAAACCTGTGAACTCACCAACATTATGTTGACATTTTTAAACATGTTTTTCAGGTAATTAATTCAAGTATGGCGTCTCACGTTTTGTCTTGCATGCATTTCGAAGTATCGAACTTTTTGGATGATTTCCTTTAATTTCTTATTGATTTAAGCTATTGTTGTAAATATTTGAAACTTTTAAACAAGTAATGTTTTGTAAAACTACTTTAAACATTTGGTATTAATGTCATGTAAGTGTTTGCGACAATCATATGTGATGAAAACCATGAACGTTACATCCTGCGGATTCCGCCGTGGCGGGGTGTGACAGATTGGTATCAGAGCCAATGGTTATAGTGAACTAGGTGTCTTAGAAACCTAGACTATAACTCTTGGAACCCACATTTAAAAATGTTTTCATTGCATGTGCATTTATATGACATACAGTTCATTTATTATATTAGGTTATACAGATATTGTTGTCACAGCTATGAATTCTTTGGCACACCTGATTTACATCTCAGACGATGACGACGTTCACGAAGTCATTGTCATCCCAGATCCGAGATTTTTAATGTTTCAGACGATGAGGCCGAGGTGGAGCCCGATGTCCTTGAGGCTAGTGAAGAGTCAGAGCCGGAGAGTGACTACGAGGAGGATCCCGAAGAGATGACCTATGTGGAGCATGAGTCTCCCGAACCTGAGGTTGACCCGGAGGTTGTAGTTGATGAGGAGCCCAAGGCTCCTATGGAGGCTGAGCCGGAGATGGAGGCAGGAGTACCAGTTATGCGTCGGCCATCATTTCGACCTTACCGCCTGCGTTCGAGTGGTGCTCTATTCATGTTTACTCCTAGGAAGCAGATCCTTCCCCCATGCAAGAGGAAGTTAGCGCCTGCTTTTGGCGAAGAGGACACCGTGCCACCACCACCACCGCCCAAAAAGACAAGAGCTACTGAAATTGTTGGGGATAATGACACCAGTGATGAAGAACCACCCTCGACCTTCAAGGTGGGTGGGACTTCTCAGCCACCCCTTCCAGTTACTGCTGACTTGGAGCCTGAGGACATTGATCCCCCTACTTTGGCGGTTAGGAGCGAGACGTATGATCATCAGCTGGAGGCACTGTGAGGAGTCATGCACGCAATCCAGGAGCTCAATACATGGATGACTAGGCCAGACACATCCTCCACGACTAAGTCGTTAGGACCGAGAAGATGGCACGATTCGCCGAGGCGAAGAGCATCGCGACACACGATCGCGTGGATCTATTTGGAGTCCTTTCTGTAGTGAGTGCTATCCTTGGTACTATCACCATGATGACTGGCATGTACTCATGTTTTATTTAGTTGGCCTATCGGGGGCGGGTTGTGCCTACGTAATATTTTAGTATGAAAACTTGTATCAATGAGGCTTTGTATCCTCATTCATTTTGTATCATTTTACAAACAATGTATCAAGTTATTCTATCTATGTATTATGTGATGTTATGGTTGTTTTTCATTCTTATGCTCATGTATTGACATTATTATTTATATATTATCTTATTTCTTTTATATTGTGTAATTAAGGAAACTTATGGCGCCGAAAAAGCAACCCACTAGGTACACCCGATCGGAGCCACCCCTCTTGACTGCGGAGGCCGTGGAAGCATTGGTGGCACAACGAGTCAACGCTGCGATGGCCCAGTATGAAGCAAATCGAAATGTCACAGGAGGCACCAATAGTGGTGCTGGAGGAGGCGGAACCAGCGGTAACATGAACGACAGCGGTAATGAAAATGAGGTGGTAGTGGAGGTGGTAATGGGAATGGTACTGGTAATACTAGCAGTGCTGGAGGTAGTAGAACTAGAGGTGAAGACACTAACGGTAACCAGTTAGCCTTAGCATCATCATTAGAAAGGTCGATGCTTACGATTATTATGTTTTAATAAGATAATCTTGCGTATACAACTTCCAAGGATGCACAAAAAGGTTGCAACTACAAATCCTTCTTGGCCTGCAAACCTAAGAACTTCAATGGGTCGGAAGGAGCTGTCGGAATTGTCAGATGGATTGAGAAAATGGAATTTGTCCTAAACATTAGTGACTGCGCACCCGATTGCAAAGTCAAGTATGCCACCTGCACGTTTCATGATGAAGCCTTGACCTGGTGGAACTCGCAAGTTCAAACTCTGGGTATGGAAAACGCCTATGCGTTGACTTGGGAGGAATTAAAGATCATGGTGTTGGAAGAGCATTGTCCACGCAACGAACTCCCGAAAATCGAGGAAGAATTCTGGAATTTAAGAATGGTAGGAGCTAAGATAGCTGCTTACACTACTCGTTTTCACGAGGTTTCATGACTCATTCCACACATGGTTACACCGGAGTATGTAGGGATTGAGCGATACATTTGGGGTCTGGTTCCCCAAATTCAGGGCATGCTTACTTCATCAAATCTTGCTACCCTTCTGAGCGCTATAAAACTCGCTACCAGTTTGACTGACCAAGCCGTTCGTGCTGGAACCTTGGTTAAAAAGAGTGCTGAAAAAAAGGAAGTGTTGGTGAAAAGAGTAAATGGCCGAGTAGGAACAACAAGTCTGGGTTCAAGAAGTAAGAAACAGTGAAGGTATATGCTGCTAACACCAGTGAATCGAAGAAACACACTTGCCCACATCCCAAATGTAACAAGTGTAACTATCACCACATGGGCTCTTGTGATAGCATCCTGTGCGGAAGGTGTAAAAGGATCGGGCATCAAACCCAATTCTGTCATTCTAACCTGACCGGACAGACCACCAGAGGATGTTACGAATGTGGTGCTGCAGACCACTACAAGAGGGATTGACCTAGTCTTAAGAACCAGAACGCTAACCAAGTACGGGGCAGAGCTTTTGTAATTGGAGCAGGGGATGCTCGCAAGGATCCTTCAGTGGTTACTGGTACGTTCCTTATTAATAATCACTATGCATCTATACATTTTGATACGGGTGCCGACTTGAGTTTTGTGTCAACCGACTTTAGACCTTCGCTAGGTTTAAAATCAAGTTGAAAAGTAGCTACGCCATAGAATTAGCAAATGGTAAATTATTAGAAGCGGGAGAAGTCATTCGTGGGTGTACTTTGAACTTAGAGGGTCATTCATTTGGAATAGACTTATTACCCATTGAGCTTGAAAGTTTTGATATCGTCATTGGTATGGATTTGCTGTCAAAGAACTGCGCCGAGATTGTTTGTCATGATAAAGCCGTCCGTATTCCATTTTTGACTGGAGAAATCCTTATGGTCCAAGGAGAAAAGAATGGAACTACCTTGAAGATTATTACGTGTATGAAGGCCCGCAAATATTTGAGAAAAGGTTACTACGCGATGTTAGCGCATGTAGTTGAAAAGAAGACTGACGAGAGACGGCTTGAGGACATACCAGTCGTTCGTGACTTTCCCGAAGTCTTTCCTGAATACTTTCCTGAACTCCCACCTTCTCGGCAAGTCGAGTTTCGAATTGATTTTATACCTAGAGCCGCACCGATTGCACGGTCGCCTTATCGCTTAGCACCATCAGAAATGCAAGAATTATCCAATCAATTGCAAGAATTGTTGGATAAGGGACTCATAAGACAGAGTTTCTCACCTTGGGGAGCTCCGGTCTTGTTTGTTAAGAAAAAGGACGGAACCTTTAGGATGTGTATCGACTACCGGGAGTTGAACAAGCTAACTATCAAGTACCGGTATCCACTTCCTAGAATAGATGATTTGTTTGATCAACTGCAAGGTTCTAGTTTCTATTCGAAGATTGATCTACGTTCGTGGTATCATCAGTTAAGGATTCAAGAAGAAGATATTCCAAAAACCGCATTTAGAACTCGTTACGACCACTACAAGTTTATAGTCATGCCTTTCGGTTTGACAAATGCACCGGCAGTTTTCATGGACCTCATGAATAGGGAAACCTTATTTAGATAAATTCGTGATTATGTTTATCGACGACATCTTAATATATTCACGAAGTAAGGAGGAACATGATCATCACCTGAAACTAATTTTGGAGCTACTTAGAAACAAGTAATTGTATGCCAAATTCTCTAAGTGTGAATTTTGGATCCGAGAGGTCCATTTTCTTGGACACGTAATCAATGATAAAGGTATTCATGTGGATCTGTCCAAAATTGAAGCAATCAAAAACTGGGAAGCGCCAAAGACTCCGACTGAGGTGCATCAATTTCTGGGTCTAGCTGGCTATTATCGGCGATTCATTGAAAATTTTTCAAAAATAGCTCAGCCTTTGACCTCGCTAACCCAGAAAGAAAAAAAGTTTGATTGGGGTGATAAACAGAATTAGCTTTTCAGTAACTAAAACAGAAGCTATGTAGTGCACCGATCCTATCTCTTCCCGAGGGAACCGGCAATTTTGTTGTGTACTACGACACATCAAATCAAGGTTTAGGTTGTGTACTGATGCAGAAAGATAAGGTCACAGCCTATGCATCCGGACAACTTAAGGTACATGAGAAAAACTACATGACTCACGACTTGGAATTGGGCGTTGTTGTATTTGCACTCAAGATTTGGAGGCATTACTTATACGGTACAAAAAGTACTGTTTTTATGGATCACAAGAGCCTCCAACATATATTTGATAAAAAAGATTTGAATATGAGACAACGCGGTTGGGTGGAATTATTGAACGACTATGATTGTGACATCAAGTACCACCCTGGAAAAGCCAATGTCGTAGCAGATGCCTTAAGCCGTAAGGAGCGAGTTAAAACTCTTCGTGTCAGTGCATTAGGATTAACAATCCACATGAGCCTTACTACACAAATCCAAATGGCACAACAAGAGGCACTTAAGGAAGAGTACATAGAGAACGAAGCGCTACGTGGAATGATTAAAGAATTGGAATCTAAGTCGGATGACACGTTATACTTTATGAATAGAATTTGGGTGCCAAGTACCGGAACCTGAGGGAATTAGTTATGGATGAAGCTCATAAGTCTAGATACTCGATTCACCTAGGTGCTGAAAAAATGTATAAAGATCTCTAGGAAAACTATTCGTGGCCCAACATGAAAGGTTGTATCGCACTTTATGTCCGTCGATTCTTAACTTGTTCTAAAGTTAAAGCAGAACACAAGAAGCCGTCTGGGCTTTTACAGCAACCTGAAATACCACAGTGGAAATGGGAACAGATCTCTATGGACTTCATTACAAAGTTGCCTAGGACGTCGAGTGGTTTTGACACGATTTGGGTAATTATCGACCGCTTAACGAAGTCTGCACATTTTCTACCAATCAAAGAGACTGAAAAGATGGAGAAGTTGACCAGGATCTACCTAAAGGAGGTTGTGGCAAGACATGGTGTGCCACTCTCTATTATCTCCGATAGGGACAGTCGCTTCACTTCATGATTCTGGCAATCTTTGTAGAAAGCTCTAGGCACGCGCCTAGACATGAGTACGACATATCACCCCCAGGCGGATGGCCAAAGAGAAAGGACCATTCAAACCCTTGAAGATATGCTTCGAGCTTGTGTGATAGATTTCAGAGGCAATTGGGATACTCATCTACCGTTGGCCGAGTCTTCCTATAATAACAGTTATCACACCAGTATCAAAGCCGCACCTTTTGAAGCCTTGTATGGATGTAAGTGTCGGTCACCGCTATGTTGGACGGAGGTCGATGACAAACAAGTAACCGATCCTGAAATTATACAAGAAACTATTGATAAAATCTTCCAGATTAAGGATCGGATCAAGGCTGCAAGGGATAGACAGAAGAGTTATGCTGATGTGAGGCGAAAACCCTTAGAATTTCAAGTGGGAGACAATGTTCTTCTGAAAGTCTCACCTTGGAAAGGGGTAAGCAGATTTGGTAAGAGAGGCAAGCTCAACCCTAGATATATTGGACCATTCGAAATTCTGGCGAGAGTTGGTCCGGTAGCTTACAAACTCAAGTTACCAAAGGAACTCAGTAGCGTGCATGATGTCTTTCACGTGTCAAATCTGAAGAAGTGCTTATCAGATGAAACACTTATCACACCACATGAGGAAGTTCACATTGATAGCAAGCTTCACTTTATCGAGGAACTTAAGCTTAGACATCGTCGTATCAAACTGGTGAAGGTACGTTGGAATTCAAAACGCGATCCTGAATTTACTTGGGAAAGTGAAGATCAGATGAAGCTCAAGTACCCCTCACTATTCGAGAACATTTCTGTTGCTGACAATAACAACTGAATTTCGGGAAGAAATTCTTCTAACAGGGGAAGAATGTGAACCGACAATATCCGGTAATTATCCGTACGTACGTTAAACGTGTTTATGACTCGTAATTTCATATTTGACATAATTATTATTAATTAGGTCATTCTATGTCTAGCAAAGCCGTTAATTCGTATATTTTGCATTGGTAGTTTCAAAAATTGCCGGTATGCACGCCCGGGTTACTTCAACGAAAGCGATCGTTGGTGATTAATTTAGTGTCCTAATCAATGTCCCATAAAACATCATATTATATTTATACATCTTATAATTAGACATTTTTCATTAAACTAGTTAACCCTTTATTTAAATGAAATAAAGAACATTAAATCAAATTAAATTACCATTTTGAAACCTAACCAAGATTACTTAAATATCTACATAACTAATAATCAATTTACAAACTATTTTTTTTCTCTTTGAAACTTACGGTCAAGACAAGGGGGTCCCACCCCTTCACTACCTTTCTTTTTTTCTTGATTTTTGGTGTAAGTCTAGGTCATGTCATTTTATCTCAAATCTTACTTTCATGATCTTTTATACCATACTACTTACACATTGTCATTCACTCACACCTAGAATCACACTCAACCTCTCTTTTTCCCTAAAAACTCACGACACTTCTTCAACACACAAATTTCCATTTGTTCCAACTATTGTTCAAGAAATCAAGAAGAGTTCAAATGTTTTAGTGCATTTCAAGATGGTTTACAAGACTTGAAGCTTAGGAACTCTCATTTTTCATCTTCCTTGTTTCATTTCTTCTTTGTTGTAAGTTAAAAACCCCTTTTCTTTCTTTAAACTTTCTAGATACATGAAGTTTAATTCATGCTTGGAGTCTTTCAACCAAACATTAGTTAACTTGAAACTTAAAACATGGATCCATATAAAAAAAGGCTTTTAAAAAATACATGATTTCTAGTTAAGAAGTTATATAAAAACTTTGATAAAATAAAGATATATTTAAAAACACTATTTTAGAATGTTGGACACATTATATTATAAAAGAATATATGTACATATATATAACTATTTTTGGAATGATTCATAGCTTAGAAACCTTAATGGTAACTTGATGGATTTTATATATAAGTAAACTTTATATATATAAACATTATATGTATGTATGTAACTCTAGTCAAGAAATAAAATCATTTATTTTTATTCGTAAAGTTTTCATAAATATAAACGTTATATTTGTGTATTAAATTTGTAAATAATTGTGAACGATCTCATAAGTTTCAACTTATTTGGAGTAATATAAGTATCGTTATAAGAAAATATTAGTTGAAATATTATATAAATACTTGTAGTAATTTTGAACATGATTCTTCTTTAGAATAAATATATAATTATATATACATATATATATATATATATTATCATTTAACTCGAATCGATGTATATATTAAATTTGTTTAACCAAGTATGTTATTGCTAAACGAGAATCCGAGAACGAGTTACGAGAATTGTATCATTTATATTTATATACGTTATAAATATATATTTTCGCATTATTCCAAGGCATAATCACCAACGGGTCGTCGAGTCACACATTCAAACACAAGTGATTTTCCAATCGAGTCTCGTTAAGTTGGGTGAATGTCGACTTTGCCAGCTTGTAATGCTAGGGGTTAATTCATTAAGACTTATGATGTCTTTATGTATGCTAGGACGTATCTAAGTCGGGTCTATTTTTGTTTTCGGATTTGTTGCTAGCATCTATCAGGTAAGTTTCACGACCCCTTTTTACTGTTTTCTATTTTGGGGGAAAAACATGTTAATTTCAAATGGTTTGATAACTAGAAAACGAGAAACAAGCATCTGATTCCCTTGTGAGCATGAGTTAACACTAAAAGGTCCTCAGTATTTCGAACTATAACCATTAGTTATGGACTTAGCCGTAGATCGATATGAATAGTACTATTTGGGTTGACACCCCCAATCATGGTTAGTCGCGCTAATCATGACCAACAGGGTCAAATGATTGTATATTAGGTCTTGTTGTTCTCATTGTTTTAAGGTACAATGGGCTGGGGCAAAATTTGAGAATTCGTTAAAGGTTTGGTTATAGGCTTGTGCATCTCATATTTCGTATGTCCTAGCTAGACTTTGATGAATCAACCGCTAACTTGTTTTGTTTATCATACGGATTTCCAGTTACCATTAAATGTTTTATTTTTGGTAAAATAAACATGTGAACTCACCAACATTATGTTGACATTTTAAACATGTTTTTTTTGGTAACTAATTCAAGTATGGCGTCTCACGTTTTGTCTTGCATGCATTTCGAAGTACCGAACTTTTTGGAAGATTTCCTTTAATTGCTTATTGATTTAAGCTATTGTTGTAAATCTTTGAAACTTTTAAACAAGTAATGTTTTGTACAACTAATTTAAACATTTGGTATTAATGTCATGTTAGTGTTTGCGATAATCATATGCGATGAAAACCATGAACGTTACAACCTGCGGATTCCGCCGTGGCGGGGTGAGACAGTTACTTCAGGTAGGGAACTGAACACTACTCATATGTCCCAACTTAAGGGAGTTCGTAACTGAAATTCTTACCTTCGAATCTATTCGGTATGACTCCAAAACTCGTCAGCCTTAGTGCAATGGCTAAATCCTACTATGTCCTTAAACACGCTTAACATCCCGTACCTGATGGTACGATCTAATGGACATTACAACTCTTTTAATCTGAAAACTCTCGTGAACCCTACAATCTGAGTTGAATTTTCTTTTTTCGACCCTCAGATGTCCGATTTCGATCTCGTAGAATACTTAGAATGGATAGAGTCGAAAGATATCAGCTGACACAACATGCCACCTTTGATGGCATATAATTATCCAACATCTTTTCTCATCTACAAATTTGAATCAAACTTAGCCTGAAGCAAAGAACCTCTAGAATGGCGATTCATTCAAGGCTCTCTTTGTATACAGACCCGAAACTCCACAGCGATGGAGGAGTCAGGGGTATTACCAAATGGATTGATAAGATATAATATGTTCTCAGCATGAACAATTGTACCGTGTATTAAAAAGTTAAATTCACAACTGGCAAATTCAAGGGGCAAGTCCTCACCTGTTGAAACTCACATGACTACACTCTAAGTATAGGAGTTGCTGACGCAATCCCATAAGAATTTAAGGAAATTATGAAATAGGAATATTCCCTAAAATGAATGGCAAAAGTTAGAACAAGGAATCTGAAACTTATCAATAGAAGGTGTGAATATGAAAGGATACACCACGAAATGCCACGACTTGGCCCGACTATGCTCACACCGGAACCCAAGAGAATGGAAAGGTACATTTGGGGCTCAACGCCTCAGATCCAAAGTATAGCGACATCTGCTGAATCTATAACCATCTGAAACGCAACGAGATTTGCACTCAATCTGACAGGCCAAGCAGTTCGTCAAGGGGTACTATTCAGAGATGGATCTCTTGCGAAGTCATCTATAAAAAAAAGGAGATGAGGTGATGCTCCCAATAAAACCCTTACACCACTAGCCCCGTGGAGACAGAACACAGTTAAGACATTGTCGCACGCCAACCACATAATGAAACCAGAGGTGGATGCACTGCGAACTACCGACATGTAACAAGTGAGGTTTTCTCCACATGAGTTTATGTGAAGACTCCAAGTGCAAGTAATACAAGCGTTTCGGCCATGCCACCCACAATTGCATAACTATTGATCAAGCCACAAACACATGAGAAAACCATTGATGCTTCGAGCATGGTAAACCTGAGCACTTTCGCAAGGATTGCCCAAGGTCTAGAAGACCTGGTGATAACAATGCACGTGATAGAGCGTGCATTGTGGAAGCTGAAAGAGCTCAATAGAATCCAAACGTTGTCACCCGTAGGTTCTTGTGACCAAACGTTAAGTCTCCATTCTATTTGATACAAGTTCCAATAAAAGTTTTGTGCCTACATCGACTACATTAGATTACCTGTCACGAGAAAATCATTCGCATTTCACTGCCAAACGGAGGAACACTGGCGATTCAAGGAGAACAGAGGGGTACATCACTAAGGATCATTACTTGCATGAAAGTCTAGGAGTATTTACAAAAGGGTTACCATGTGACCTTAGCACACTTGATGGAAAAGAAAGCAGAAGAGAGAATGATTGAAGATATACCGATCATTCGATACTATCCAGAAGTATTTCCAAAGATTTGCCCGGACTTCCACCTCCGAGACAAGTCGAATTTCGAATTGATTTGGTACCCGAAGTCGCACCGATAGCGCGATCACCATACTAGCTAGCGCCATAAAAATGAAAGAATTGACTAACCAACTACAAGAATTGTTAGACAAAGGATTCATAAGACCGATTTTCTCACCTTAGGAAGCCTAGTCTTGTTTGTCAAGAAGAAGGATGGATCCTTTCGAATGTGCATCGATTATTAGGAATTAAACAGGATGGATCCTTTCGAGGATTGATGATTTGTTCGACCAACTTCAAGGATCCACTTATTATTCAAAGTTCGACTTACGTTCAGGATACCATCAGTTATGAATTCAAGAGGAGGATATTCGTAAGACCGAGTTTCGAACTTATTACGGCCAATACAAGTCCATGGTCATGCCGTTTGGGTTAACCAATTCACCAGCTGTATTCATGGACCTCACGAATAGAGTGTAAAAGCCTACCTGGATAAATTCGTGATTGTTTTCATCGATGACGTCTTGATATACTCACAAACCCAAGAAGAGCACGAACATCATTTGAGACTAATCTTGGAATTACTTAAGAAGGAGAAGTTGTACGCTAAATTCTCGAAATGCGATATCTGGATTCGAGAAGTGCAATTTCTCAGGCATGTAGTCAATGAGAAGGGTATACATGTTGACCCGTCAAATATTGAAGCGACAAAGAATTGGGAAGCACCAAAGACTCCGACCGAGGTACGACAATTCCTAGGTCTGGAAGGTTACTACAGACGCTTTATCAAAAATTTCTCCAAGATAGCCCAGCCAATGACGACCTTAACCTAGAAAGACAAGAAGTTCGATTGGGGCGAAAAGCAAGAAACAACTTTTCAGTTGTTGAAACAGAAACTATGTTGTGCTTCGATCTTGTTCCTTCCGAAAGGAACAAACGGTTTTGTGGTATATACTGTGACGCATCACGTCAAGGTCTTGGTTACGTATTGATGCAACATGACAACGTTATTGCTTACGCGTCCCGACAACTCAAAGTACATGAGAAAAACTACATCACACATGACCTAGAGCTAGGAGCCATAGTTTTTGCATTCAATATTTGGATACATTACCTGTACGGTACTAGATGTACTATTTTCACTGACCACAAGAGTCTCTAGCATATCTTTGACCAAAAAGAGTTAAACATGAGGCAACACATATGGGTCGAGATACAAAAGTACATGTGTACGTGCGAGCATTAGGAATGACAATTCACATGAGTTTAACCACTCAAATTCACGACGCTCAGTTAGAAGCACTCAAGGAGCAAAACCTGAAAGATGAGTCCTTATGGGGTATGGAAAAACAATTCGAGATCAAATCCGATGAAACCCTTTACTTCATGAATCGAATTTGTGTACCAAGCTTTAGGAGCTTGAGGGATCTAGTAATGGACAGATCACACAAGTCCAGTTACTCGAGTCACCCAGGCTCTGACAAGATGTATCAAGACCTCAAGGAACTTTACTGGTGGCCTAACATGAAAGCTGGCATCGCCACATACGTTAGTAAGTGTCTAACATGTTCAAAGGTCAAAACCGAATATCAGAAATCGTCAGAGTTACTACAACAACCAGAAATTCCACCATGAAAATGGGAGCAGATTTCCATGGATTTCATCACAAAGTTACCCAATACATCCGATGATTATGATATGATTTGGGTAATTGTCGACCGACTGACAAAGTCTGCACACTTTTTGCCAATTAAGGAAACTAATGAAATGGAAATACTGACTAGAATTTATCTCAAGGAAGTTGTCTCTAGACATGGAGTGCCAGTCTCTATCATTTCAGATCGAGATAGCCGATTCACCTTTAGGTTCTGGCAATCTATATAGAAAGCATTGGGTACGAGATTGGATATGAGTACCGTGTATCACCCCCAAACTGATGGTCAAAGTGAAAGGACTATTCAGACTTTGGAGGAAATGCTTAGAGCTTGCGTGATTATCACACCCCAACCGACGGCGGAATACGTCGGGGCGGGACATGTAGACTGTTCATGAGCACAAGGTTGACTAGATTTTAATAATTTAATCATCCAATTTCATTTCAAACGATTCAAAACAACCAAATTCAAACAAGTACATAATTGAATTACATAATATTCTTTATTTAAATTTAACTAAGTCCAAAGCCTAAGTGTAGCATGTCTTGATCAAACTCACATATTAGCACCTGAAACATGAATAAAATATAGTCAACTAAAAAGTTGGTGAGCATACACATGTTTATACATAGATAGTGTGTAGATATAAATAATCAAATCCTTACATAACATGATAAAATAAGGCATTTATGGGGAGCAACTATTGTGTAACCAAAGTACAATCAAACCTTTGTAACTAGCATGCAAATTGTGTTGTTGGTAACAATCACCCCAATCTGGGTGGGTTTGTCAGACTCAATAGATCTATCATTGTTTACCGTCGGCTTGTGTAGTTAATGATTGCACATGTAAATTGCACACAAATTGTAGTTTGCACACCTAGTACTCAAGCATAAGACTCAAATTACACACATGAATGTAGGGTGGAATTGTATTGTGTAGTTTGTAAACATTGTATAATTGTACTCATGTTCTACCCCAAAAATATAAATAGTGTAAAAGGAGCTATGTAAACTCACTTGATTCGAAGGTGTAGCTAGCACGTGAGACTAGGTAGTAAAATGATCATTGCAACTCACCATGTTAACCTAGTGTGTAATGTATATTGAATTAATAGTGGGTACAATAGTCTATGTATAAGTCTAGGATTGAATTGGAGGTGTGTATCAAGAGTTGGAGTTGTAGGTGTTAGTTGTTCATACTTGAATGAGGTGCTTTATAAAATGAGAAATTCAAACGAATAGTCTTAGAATAATTAGATTAGGTTTTGGGTTTGAATAACTAAATAAATTAAATAATTTTTATTTAGTAATTTAGTTATAAAATTAGTGTGTGAATTATCCTAAATATAAATTAAATAAATAATTTTGCATATTTATTTATTTATAAAGATGTAACATCCCAAATAATGACAAGACAAATAGAAAAGGGAAATAAAGTGGGCTTGGCCAAAATTTCGACCCATGGGCCGAAAAGAAAAGGGGGAAACCCCATTACAAAACAGCAGCTTCAACCCAAACCCCTCTCATTTCATCTTCCTGCGCAAGAATACTAGAGAGAGAGAGAGAGAGAGCGATCGGCTTGTGAAGAAAACCGCAAGGAGAAGACTCAAGGGCTCGGGAATCATCCGACTCCACCATTTCAACGCATAGCAACAGAAATCGGGCCTGTTGAGGTAAGCATCGCCTCTGATTCTGAGTCTTTGCATGTCTCGGGTTTAAATCAAATAAAGATACGATTTTTGCATATGAAACTTGAAACAAATCACGTATTTGAACTCAAGAACGACAAAGGAAGGTGTTTAACGTAAAATGCTCAAGGTTTAATCGATTAGAAATAAGTTGGCTGGAGCAAGGTTCTGGTCAGGGAAGATGCAGACCCATGACTCGAAACTATAGTTTCGATACATACAGACCCGTCGAAACTACTCTAGTTTCGATAGTCATGTTTGACTCGAAACTATCTAGTTTCGATAGCAGCCAATGACTCGAAACTACCATAGTTTCGATAGGAACTCAGGACTCGAAACTACCTAGTTTCGAGTGTCACCTTGAACCTAAACTAAGATTTTTCATAAGTTAATGACTCGAAACTACCATAGTTTCGATAGGATCTCATGACTCGAAACTACCTAGTTTCGATAGAAGGATTATGACTCGAAACTACCTAGTTTCGAGTGTAAGACCATAGCTCGAAACTACCATAGTTTCGATGCGACCCACCTCCCGAAACTACTGAGTTCAAGAATAGTAATGTCTAGTGTCATTTAGGAGCCCTACCTTATATGTATGACTTTATTATACAGATTGTGGGTGACCTTAGTGACGTTTCGAAACCAGCTATTATACTTCAGGGACCCGCCTATCAGGTGAGTTCTATGTGCCTTTTTTTATGTTATGTGCAAATCATTTTAAATGTTTTGGGGCTGAAGTGTATACATTAAATGAATAAATGTTATGAATGCCAATGTGATCATATGTGATACTTATATATATATGAATGTTAATATGATCATACGTAAAATAATGATGAACAAGAATGAAACGAATGTATACAAAGAATGAATGAACGAACGACATAACGAAAAGGAAGAAAATCTTGCTTTATATTTTATATATTGCTTGTTACAAATGCATGTAAATGTATGGACGCTTCGATGATAACGGCTACTTCGGTAGACGGACGACCTCGTGACTATTTTGCAATCGGGACAAACACGTTCCTTCATTAGCTAGGACGTGTGAAAGGCACTAATGGACGGTCGAAGCAATTGCCTTATCAATGATAAGTAGAACGGTTGCATATATAATAGTTCACGTGGGAAACGGATGCCTTAGGGCAGACGGGCGAATATGACGGACTACGACGGTAGTACGGTTAAGACGGACGGCCGAAGGTTTGCCGGACGGTATAGCATAACAGATGGCCGAAGGTTTGCCGGATGTTGTGGAGGACGGACTACGACGGTAGGACGGGCGTATGTCTTCGTGACTTACGCATAAATGAATGTTGGCTGATCACTCTTATGAGTATGACCAATAAATGTTAATGAAAGTAAAGGTGAATGCATATTTATGTGCTCACATACGAATGATAAAAGAAAGCAAAGGATATGTAAATGTGTATTTATATTTATATATTTATACGTAAGTATTTATAAATGAATAATGTTCATACCTAAATGTTTTTAACTAGAACTCACCAGCGTTAGCTGACTTTTAGTATACATTTCAGGTAAAAAGAAGAAAGGTCGTGCATTGGAGTGAAGGCTATCCCGATCAAGGGCTGACATCCCATCCACTTTAATTTTTGTTAAAGCAATGTGTTATGTTTAAATGATTAAGACTTCCGCTGTTATGGCTATGTAATCGAATAATGTAAGCTCACGCTACGTTTAGAAAGTATTCAATGTAATTATTCAGTATCTATGGCTATGTTTATGAGTAAATCCAACGAGTGAGGTCACCCGGTAAAAGGGGCCTTACAAGTTGGTATCAGAGCAATAGTTTGAGAGATTCAGACATCCCTAAATGTCTGGACTCAAGCTGATAATGGGACCAACGCACGGATGTCAGTCTGGGTAGCCGACGCCAACGCCAGTGCAGTAAGTAAGTCATAAAGTTAATGCCTGTAGTTAGGGATAGATACCTTAACTTAGAACGCTTAGATGTCAATGTCACTACTGATGTGAAGAGTTTCGAACGTGAAAAGCAAAGCAAATTATTAATCACAAACCGGTCACTGTAATTAAGAATTTACCTTGCTCGTACTGTTCTAAACTATGATCTGAAGGAATGACATTGATGTATACCTTTTTACTCAACAGGAAATCTAGAAAACTATGGCTCGTAAAAGAGGAACTGGACGCCGAGGCGGTCGCACTGGCCGAGTCGGTAGACCACCGTTGAACCAAAGATATGAGGAAGAGGAGAGTGTGCACGTGGAACACACTGAGAGCGTGCATGAAACAAATGTAACCCCACCAGCTGAGGGCAATGAAGGATCTCTACGACTGGAACCCGAAGTTAGAGATGCTATTGCCCGTGAGGTCATACTAACTCTGAAGAAAGTACTGCCTGATCTGTTATCTGAGGCACTAAAGAAGAGCAAAGAGGAGGAGGAAAACAACCATGAGGAGAAAGTTTATGATAGTGATGGGGATGAAGTGACAGTGAGACTGAACACCCATGGGTGTACCTACAAAGGATTTAAGGACGGTGATCCGCCCAAATTTGATGGAAACAAGGATTCGGTGGCTACGTTTGAATGGATCGAGAGGATGAATGGGGTAATCAACATAAGCGAATGCCGACCTGACCAGGCTGTAAAATATGTGGCTCACTCTTTCACCAACGAGGCACTAAGTTGGTGGAGGACTATCCAAAGAACTAAATCGCCAAACGCTCTCAAAAGAATGACTTGGGAAGATCTGAAAAAGTTGATAATCCAGAAGTTCTGCCCACAGAACGAGATTGATCGAGTGGAAAACGAGTTTCTAAATTTCAAGGCTGGCAACAAGACTCATCGCCAGTACACTTCAAGATTTAATGAGCTAGCTCAACTGGTACCCCACCTGGTAGAGACTGAGGAGCGATTGATTAAGTATTATGTCAAAGGCCTACCCCAAAAGGTCCGTGTTCATGTGAAAGCTAACCTACCCTCGACTTTCGAGTCGGTAGTGAATCTGTCCGGAATCGTCTATGACGATTATGCCAATGAGGACCCGGTGCCGGAGGCACCAAAGAGGAAGTGGGAGAACTCGTCTAAGGGGACTGGAAGAAGAAATGTTACTGCTGAGGCAAAGAAGCCAAGGAATGATGAGTACGAAATATGCACAAAATGCGGGAAACAGCACCGCGGTGAATGTTTGGCCGGCTCAACCATGTGTTTTAAATGTGGAAGACCGGGGCACTACTCGAAGGATTGTACTAAGGGCATCAAGTGCCAGAACTGTGGTTGGTATGGGCACGCTACTAAGGATTGCAGGAAGACCGGACAATCTGGTTCGGGGAAAGAAAAAGAAAAGGAACAGCCAAAGGCTAGGACTCGGGCCTATGCTTTAACCGAGGAAGAAGCAAGAGGAAACCCTGACGTCGTGTCGGGTACGTTCCTAGTAAATGATGAACATGCTGCTATTCTGTTTGATTCTGGTGCTAGTAAAAGTTTTATATCCACTGCATTTAGCCGCAAATTAGACTGCACAATCACTAGCCTTATAAGGGCCTTTAGCGTACAAACTGCTATTGGTAAAAACTCAGTAGTCATCCAAGTGACTGACGATTGCATGGTAGAAATAGAGGGCCATAAGTTTCCATCTAAATTGTACCTTCTAACCTTAGGAGGATTCGATGTAGTATTGGGCATGGATTGGTTAGCTGCCAACGAAGCTCAAATCATATGTAAACGAAAGATGATACATCTCAAGGCCACTGACGGCAGTCCGATTACGGTTTATGGTGACTGGAATAGCACAATGCCGAACGTCATCTCGATGATCAAGGCCGAAAGTTACATGAGGCGCGGTTGCGAAGCTTATCTGGCGTATGTTATTGACGATAGAATGAAAACGAAAGAGCTAAAAGATGTACCCGTGGTGTGCAATTTTCCAGAAGTGTTCCCAGAGGACCTACCTGGTTTGCCGCTCGACCGGGAAATAGAATTTCAGATTGACTTACTGCCAGGAGCTGAGCCCGTTGCCAAGGCACCATACCGATTGGCTCCGTCAGAAATGAAAGAATTAATGTCCCAACTTGAAGAATTAACAGAGAAAGGATTTATCAGACCGAGCATCTCACCATGGGGCGCTCCGGTATTATTTGTAAAGAAAAAGGACGGCAGCATGCGCATGTGCATCGACTACCGTGAATTGAACAAGAGAACAGTAAAGAACAAATACCCACTGCCTAGAATAGACGACCTCTTTGATCAATTACAAGGCGCGAGTTGGTTCTCAAAGATTGATCTCAGGTCGGGTTACCATCAATTGAAAGTAAGAGAGGAAGATGTACCGAAAACTGCGTTTCGTACACGTTACGGGCATTATGAATTTCTTGTGATGTCCTTCGGACTAACCAACGCACCAGCAGCATTTATGGATTTAATGAACAGAGTATGCCGACCCATGTTGGATCGATCAGTAATAGTTTTTATAGATGACATCCTCATATATTCAAAGAATGAAGGTGATCACCACTGTCACCTAAGAGAAGTATTGGAGGTTCTAAAGCAGGAGAAGTTGTATGCAAAATTCTCCAAATGCGCGTTCTGGCTTAGGGAGGTCCAATTCCTAGGCCATGTCATAAACCCGGACGGCATTATGGTGGATCCTGCTAAGATCGAAGCGGTAAAGGAATGGAACATCCCGAAAACGCCAACTGATATACGAAGTTTTCTGGGGTTGGCAGGCTACTATCGGAGGTTCATTCAGGATTTCTCGAGAATAGCCTCGCCACTGACAAAGCTGACACGTAAGGAAGTAAAGTATGAATGGGGACCAACCCAAAACAATGCGTTCGAAGAGTTGAAGACACGATTAACCCAAGCTCCAGTATTGACCTTACCTGAGGGAAACGAAGACTTGGTAGTCTACTCTGACGCTTCGGGGCAAGGATTGGGTTGTGTACTTATGCAACGAGGAAAGGTAATTGCTTATGCCTCGCGACAGTTAAAGATTCATGAAGTTAACTACCCGACTCACGATCTGGAGTTGGCGGCCGTAGTTTTCGCATTAAAGATATGGAGGCATTATCTGTACGGAGTTAAATGCACCATCTACTCCGATCACAAGAGCCTGAAGTACTTCTTCGAGCAGAAGGAATTAAACATGAGACAAAGAAGGTGGTTGGAACTACTAAAAGACTACGATTGCGAAATATTATACCACCCAGGCAAGGCAAATGTAGTGGCTGACGCCTTAAGCAGGAAGGAAGAGTCGACACCTATTAGAATCAAGGCGTGTCAGTTGATTATAACACCAGATTTAATGAATGAAATAGTAAAGGCACAAGATGAGGCACTATTAGAAAGAAATGTGAAACGAGAAAGAATAATTGGACAACAGAGCAACCTGGAGACCAATACGTACGGTGTACGAACTCGTTTTGGCCGGATGTGGATACCTAAGATTGGTGAACTTAGGGCCAAAATCCTTGACGAGGCCCATAAGTCTCGCTACTCTATTCACCCTGGGACAAACAAAATGTACCAAGACTTGAGGAAAGACTACTGGTGGCCTGGAATGAAGAACGATGTGACTGAATATGTGAGCAAGTGCCTGACTTGTTCACTAGTTAAGGCCGAACACCAGAAGCCATGCGGTAAAATGCAACCTTTGCCAATACCGGAATGGAAGTGGGAGGAGATCACGATGGACTTCATCACCAAGCTACCGCGAACAGCTAAAGGTAATGATACCATTTGGGTGATCGTCGACCGCTTGACGAAAAGTGCTCACTTCTTACCTATACGTGAGGCTTCTTCGTCTGAGAAGTTGGCAGAAATTTTTATCAAGGAAATCGTAAGCAGACATGGCATGCCGTTAACGATCGTGTCGGACAGGGACACTCGATTCACGTCAAGGTTTTGGAATAAATTCAACGAATCCATGGGCACTAGGCTAAACATCAGCACAGCTTACCACCCTCAAACCGATGGTCAATCGGAAAGAACCATTCAGACCTTGGAGGACATGCTCCGGGCCTGTATCATTGACTTCGGTGGTAGCTGGGACAGCCATTTGCCCTTGGCAGAATTTTCATATAATAACAGCTATCACTCAACCATTGACATGCCGCCATTTGAGATGCTGTATGGGAGAAGATGTCGAACCCCGGTCTGTTGGGGGGAAATTGGACAGAAAGACTTTGCAAGTCTCGAGGTGGTCAAAGCTACTTCTGAAAAATTTGACCAGATAAAAGCACGCATGAAAGCCGCAAAAGACAGACAAAAATCATACGCGGACAAGAGAAGAAGGGATTTAGAATTTCAAGTAGGGGACATGGTACTATTGAAAGTGTCACCCTGGAAGGGGATTATCCGATTCAGAAAACGTGGCAAATTAAGCCCAAGGTTTGTCGGGCCTTTCAAAATCATAGCAAGAGTTGGCCGAGTGGCTTACAAACTCGACTTACTAGATGAGCTCGATGGAATTCACCCTACATTCCACATATCACACTTACGCAAGTGCCTTGCTGACGATACGGCTCACATACCTTATGACGAAATCGAAGTGGATAACAGCTTGAACTATGTAGAAGAACCAATAGCTATTCTTGACAGAGCCGAGAAACGATTACGCAATAAGTCGATCCCTTTAGTCAAAATACAATGGAAACACAGAAAGGGGTCCGAGGCTACTTGGGAGAAAGAAGACGAGATGAAGGAACTGTATCCCCAGTTGTTTAACGTGTAACAGGTTTCGAGGACGAAACCTCATTAAGGAGGGTAGACTTGTAACATCCCAAATAATGACAAGACAAATAGAAAAGGGAAATAAAGTGGGCTTGGCCAAAATTTCGGCCCATGGGCCGAAAAGAAAAGGGGGAAACCCCATTACAAAACAGCAGCTTCAACCCAAACCCCTCTCATTTCATCTTCCTGCGCAAGAATACTAGAGAGAGAGAGAGAGAGAGCGATCGGCTTGTGAAGAAAACCGCAAGGAGAAGACTCAAGGGCTCGGGAATCATCCGACTCCATCATTTCAACGCATAGCAACAGAAATCGGGCCTGTTGAGGTAAGCATCGCCTCTGATTCTGAGTCTTTGCATGTCTCGGGTTTAAATCAAATAAAGATACGATTTTTGCATATGAAACTTGAAACAAATCACGTATTTGAACTCAAGAACGACAAAGGAAGGTGTTTAACGTAAAATGCTCAAGGTTTAATCGATTAGAAATAAGTTGGCTGGAGCAAGGTTCTGGTCAGGGAAGATGCAGACCCATGACTCGAAACTATAGTTTCGATACATACAGACCCGTCGAAACTACTCTAGTTTCGATAGTCATGTTTGACTCGAAACTATCTAGTTTCGATAGCAGCCAATGACTCGAAACTACCATAGTTTCGATAGGAACTCAGGACTCGAAACTACCTAGTTTCGAGTGTCACCTTGAACCTAAACTAAGATTTTTCATAAGTTAATGACTCGAAACTACCATAGTTTCGATAGGATCTCATGACTCGAAACTACCTAGTTTCGATAGAAGGATTATGACTCGAAACTACCTAGTTTCGAGTGTAAGACCATAGCTCGAAACTACCATAGTTTCGATGCGACCCACCTCCTGAAACTACTGAGTTCAAGAATAGTAATGTCTAGTGTCATTTAGGAGCCCTACCTTATATGTATGACTTTATTATACAGATTGTGGGTGACCTTAGTGACGTTTCGAAACCAGCTATTATACTTCAGGGACCCGCCTATCAGGTGAGTTCTATGTGCCCCTTTTTATGTTATGTGCAAATCATTTTAAATGTTTTGGGGCTGAAGTGTATACATTAAATGAATAAATGTTATGAATGCCAATGTGATCATATGTGATACTTATATATATATGAATGTTAATATGATCATACGTAAAATAATGATGAACAAGAATGAAACGAATGTATACAAAGAATGAATGAACGAACGACATAACGAAAAGGAAGAAAATCTTGCTTTATATTTTATATATTGCTTGTTACAAATGCATGTAAATGTATGGACGCTTCGATGATAACGGCTACTTCGGTAGACGGACGACCTCGTGACTATTTTGCAATCGGGACAAACACGTTCCTTCATTAGCTAGGACGTGTGAAAGGCACTAATGGACGGTCGAAGCAATTGCCTTATCAATGATAAGTAGAACGGTTGCATATATAATAGTTCACGTGGGAAACGGATGCCTTAGGGCAGACGGGCGAATATGACGGACTACGACGGTAGTACGGTTAAGACGGACGGCCGAAGGTTTGCTGGACGGTATAGCATAACAGATGGCCGAAGGTTTGCCGGATGTTGTGGAGGACGGACTACGACGGTAGGACGGGCGTATGTCTTCGTGACTTACGCATAAATGAATGTTGGCTGATCACTCTTATGAGTATGACCAATAAATGTTAATGAAAGTAAAGGTGAATGCATATTTATGTGCTCACATACGAATGATAAAAGAAAGCAAAGGATATGTAAATGTGTATTTATATTTATATATTTATACGTAAGTATTTATAAATGAATAATGTTCATACCTAAATGTTTTTAACTAGAACTCACCAGCGTTAGCTGACTTTTAGTATACATTTCAGGTAAAAAGAAGAAAGGTCGTGCATTGGAGTGAAGGCTATCCCGATCAAGGGCTGACATCCCATCCACTTTAATTTTTGTTAAAGCAATGTGTTATGTTTAAATGATTAAGACTTCCGCTGTTATGGCTATGTAATCGAATGATGTAAGCTCACGCTACGTTTAGAAAGTATTCAATGTAATTATTCAGTATCTATGGCTATGTTTATGAGTAAATCCAACGAGTGAGGTCACCCGGTAAAAGGGGCCTTACAAGTTGGTATCAGAGCAATAGTTTGAGAGATTCAGACATCCCTAAATGTCTGGACTCAAGCTGATAATGGGACCAACGCACGGATGTCAGTCTGGGTAGCCGACGCCAACGCCAGTGCAGTAAGTAAGTCATAAAGTTAATGCCTGTAGTTAAAGATAGATACCTTAACTTAGAACGCTTAGATGTCAATGTCACTACTGATGTGAAGAGTTTCGAACGCGAAAAGCAAAGCAAATTATTAATCACAAACCGGTCACTGTAATTAAGAATTTACCTTGCTCGTACTGTTCTAAACTAAGATCTGAAGGAATGACATTGATGTATACCTTTTTACTCAACACGAAATCTAGAAAACTATGGCTCGTAAAAGAGGAACTGGACGCCGAGGCGGTCGCACTGGCCGAGTCGGTAGACCACCGTTGAACCAAAGATATGAGGAAGAGGAGAGTGTGCACGTGGAACACACTGAGAGCGTGCATGAAACAAATGTAACCCCACCAGCTGAGGGCAATGAAGGATCTCTACGACTGGAACCCGAAGTTAGAGATGCTATTGCCCGTGAGGTCATACTAACTCTGAAGAAAGTACTGCCTGATCTGTTATCTGAGGCACTAAAGAAGAGCAAAGAGGAGGAGGAAAACAACCATGAGGAGAAAGTTTATGATAGTGATGGGGATGAAGTGACAGTGAGACTGAACACCCATGGGTGTACCTACAAAGGATTTAAGGACGGTGATCCGCCCAAATTTGATGGAAACAAGGATTCGGTGGCTACGTTTGAATGGATCGAGAGGATGAATGGGGTAATCAACATAAGCGAATGCCGACCTGACCAGGCTGTAAAATATGTGGCTCACTCTTTCACCAACGAGGCACTAAGTTGGTGGAGGACTATCCAAAGAACTAAATCGCCAAACGCTCTCAAAAGAATGACTTGGGAAGATCTGAAAAAGTTGATAATCCAGAAGTTCTGCCCACAGAACGAGATTGATCGAGTGGAAAACAAGTTTATGATAGTGATGGGGATGAAGTGACAGTGAGACTGAACACCCATGGGTGTACCTACAAAGGATTTAAGGACGGTGATCCGCCCAAATTTGATGGAAACAAGGATTCGGTGGCTACGTTTGAATGGATCGAGAGGATGAATGGGGTAATCAACATAAGCGAATGCCGACCTGACCAGGCTGTAAAATATGTGGCTCACTCTTTCACCAACGAGGCACTAAGTTGGTGGAGGACTATCCAAAGAACTAAATCGCCAAACGCTCTCAAAAGAATGACTTGGGAAGATCTGAAAAAGTTGATAATCCAGAAGTTCTGCCCACAGAACGAGATTGATCGAGTGGAAAACGAGTTTCTAAATTTCAAGGCTGGCAACAAGACTCATCGCCAGTACACTTCAAGATTTAATGAGCTAGCTCAACTGGTACCCCACCTGGTAGAGACTGAGGAGCGATTGATTAAGTATTATGTCAAAGGCCTACCCCAAAAGGTCCGTGTTCATGTGAAAGCTAACCTACCCTCGACTTTCGAGTCGGTAGTGAATCTGTCCGGAATCGTCTATGACGATTATGCCAATGAGGACCCGGTGCCGGAGGCACCAAAGAGGAAGTGGGAGAACTCGTCTAAGGGGACTGGAAGAAGAAATGTTACTGCTGAGGCAAAGAAGCCAAGGAATGATGAGTACGAAATATGCACAAAATGCGGGAAACAGCACCGCGGTGAATGTTTGGCCGGCTCAACCATGTGTTTTAAATGTGGAAGACCGGGGCACTACTCGAAGGATTGTACTAAGGGCATCAAGTGCCAGAACTGTGGTTGGTATGGGCACGCTACTAAGGATTGCAGGAAGACCGGACAATCTGGTTCGGGGAAAGAAAAAGAAAAGGAACAGCCAAAGGCTAGGACTCGGGCCTATGCTTTAACCGAGGAAGAAGCAAGAGGAAACCCTGACGTCGTGTCGGGTACGTTCCTAGTAAATGATGAACATGCTGCTATTCTGTTTGATTCTGGTGCTAGTAAAAGTTTTATATCCACTGCATTTAGCCGCAAATTAGACTGCACAATCACTAGCCTTATAAGGGCCTTTAGCGTACAAACTGCTATTGGTAAAAACTCAGTAGTCATCCAAGTGACTGACGATTGCATGGTAGAAATAGAGGGCCATAAGTTTCCATCTAAATTGTACCTTCTAACCTTAGGAGGATTCGATGTAGTATTGGGCATGGATTGGTTAGCTGCCAACGAAGCTCAAATCATATGTAAACGAAAGATGATACATCTCAAGGCCACTGACGGCAGTCCGATTACGGTTTATGGTGACTGGAATAGCACAATGCCGAACGTCATCTCGATGATCAAGGCCGAAAGTTACATGAGGCGCGGTTGCGAAGCTTATCTGGCGTATGTTATTGACGATAGAATGAAAACGAAAGAGCTAAAAGATGTACCCGTGGTGTGCAATTTTCCAGAAGTGTTCCCAGAGGACCTACCTGGTTTGCCGCTCGACCGGGAAATAGAATTTCAGATTGACTTACTGCCAGGAGCTGAGCCCGTTGCCAAGGCACCATACCGATTGGCTCCGTCAGAAATGAAAGAATTAATGTCCCAACTTGAAGAATTAACAGAGAAAGGATTTATCAGACCGAGCATCTCACCATGGGGTGCTCCGGTATTATTTGTAAAGAAAAAGGACGGCAGCATGCACATGTGCATCGACTACCGTGAATTGAACAAGAGAACAGTAAAGAACAAATACCCACTGCCTAGAATAGACGACCTCTTTGATCAATTACAAGGCGCGAGTTGGTTCTCAAAGATTGATCTCAGGTCGGGTTACCATCAATTGAAAGTAAGAGAGGAAGATGTACCGAAAACTGCGTTTCGTACACGTTACGGGCATTATGAATTTCTTGTGATGTCCTTCGGACTAACCAACGCACCAGCAGCATTTATGGATTTAATGAACAGAGTATGCCGACCCATGTTGGATCGATCAGTAATAGTTTTTATAGATGACATCCTCATATATTCAAAGAATGAAGGTGATCACCACTGTCACCTAAGAGAAGTATTGGAGGTTCTAAAGCAGGAGAAGTTGTATGCAAAATTCTCCAAATGCGCGTTCTGGCTTAGGGAGGTCCAATTCCTAGGCCATGTCATAAACCCGGACGGCATTATGGTGGATCCTGCTAAGATCGAAGCGGTAAAGGAATGGAACATCTTGAAAACGCCAACTGATATACGAAGTTTTCTGGGGTTGGCAGGCTACTATCGGAGGTTCATTCAGGATTTCTCGAGAATAGCCTCGCCACTGACAAAGCTGACACGTAAGGAAGTAAAGTATGAATGGGGACCAACCCAAAACAATGCGTTCGAAGAGTTGAAGACACGATTAACCCAAGCTCCAGTATTGACCTTACCTGAGGGAAACGAAGACTTGGTAGTCTACTCTGACGCTTCGGGGCAAGGATTGGGTTGTGTACTTATGCAACGAGGAAAGGTAATTGCTTATGCCTCGCGACAGTTAAAGATTCATGAAGTTAACTACCCGACTCACGATCTGGAGTTGGCGGCCGTAGTTTTCGCATTAAAGATATGGAGGCATTATCTGTACGGAGTTAAATGCACCATCTACTCCGATCACAAGAGCCTGAAGTACTTCTTCGAGCAGAAGGAATTAAACATGAGACAAAGAAGGTGGTTGGAACTACTAAAAGACTACGATTGCGAAATATTATACCACCCAGGCAAGGCAAATGTAGTGGCTGACGCCTTAAGCAGGAAGGAAGAGTCGACACCTATTAGAATCAAGGCGTGTCAGTTGATTATAACACCAGATTTAATGAATGAAATAGTAAAGGCACAAGATGAGGCACTATTAGAAAGAAATGTGAAACGAGAAAGAATAATTGGACAACAGAGCAACCTGGAGACCAATACGTACGGTGTACGAACTCGTTTTGGCCGGATGTGGATACCTAAGATTGGTGAACTTAGGGCCAAAATCCTTGACGAGGCCCATAAGTCTCGCTACTCTATTCACCCCGGGACAAACAAAATGTACCAAGACTTGAGGAAAGACTACTGGTGGCCTGGAATGAAGAACGATGTGACTGAATATGTGAGCAAGTGCCTGACTTGTTCACTAGTTAAGGCCGAACACCAGAAGCCATGCGGTAAAATGCAACCTTTGCCAATACCGGAATGGAAGTGGGAGGAGATCACGATGGACTTCATCACCAAGCTACCGCGAACAGCTAAAGGTAATGATACCATTTGGGTGATCGTCGACCGCTTGACGAAAAGTGCTCACTTCTTACCTATACGTGAGGCTTCTTCGTCTGAGAAGTTGGCAGAAATTTTTATCAAGGAAATCGTAAGCAGACATGGCATGCCGTTAACGATCGTGTCGGACAGGGACACTCGATTCACGTCAAGGTTTTGGAAGAAATTCAACGAATCCATGGGCACTAGGCTAAACATCAGCACAGCTTACCACCCTCAAACCGATGGTCAATCGGAAAGAACCATTCAGACCTTGGAGGACATGCTCCGGGCCTGTATCATTGACTTCGGTGGTAGCTGGGACAGCCATTTGCCCTTGGCAGAATTTTCATATAATAACAGCTATCACTCAACCATTGACATGCCGCCATTTGAGATGCTGTATGGGAGAAGATGTCGAACCCCGGTCTGTTGGGGGGAAATTGGACAGAAAGACTTTGCAAGTCTCGAGGTGGTCAAAGCTACTTCTGAAAAATTTGACCAGATAAAAGCACGCATGAAAGCCGCAAAAGACAGACAAAAATCATACGCGGACAAGAGAAGAAGGGATTTAGAATTTCAAGTAGGGGACATGGTACTATTGAAAGTGTCACCCTGGAAGGGGATTATCCGATTCAGAAAACGTGGCAAATTAAGCCCAAGGTTTGTCGGGCCTTTCAAAATCATAGCAAGAGTTGGCCGAGTGGCTTACAAACTCGACTTACTAGATGAGCTCGATGGAATTCACCCTACATTCCACATATCACACTTACGCAAGTGCCTTGCTGACGATACGGCTCACATACCTTATGACGAAATCGAAGTGGATAACAGCTTGAACTATGTAGAAGAACCAATAGCTATTCTTGACAGAGCCGAGAAACGATTACGCAATAAGTCGATCCCTTTAGTCAAAATACAATGGAAACACAGAAAGGGGTCCGAGGCTACTTGGGAGAAAGAAGACGAGATGAAGGAACTGTATCCCCAGTTGTTTAACGTGTAACAGGTTTCGAGGACGAAACCTCATTAAGGAGGGTAGACTTGTAACATCCCAAATAATGACAAGACAAATAGAAAAGGGAAATAAAGTGGGCTTGGCCAAAATTTCGGCCCATGGGCCGAAAAGAAAAGGGGGAAACCCCATTACAAAACAGCAGCTTCAACCCAAACCCCTCTCATTTCATCTTCCTGCGCAAGAATACTAGAGAGAGAGAGAGAGAGCGATCGGCTTGTGAAGAAAACCGCAAGGAGAAGACTCAAGGGCTCGGGAATCATCCGACTCCACCATTTCAACGCATAGCAACAGAAATCGGGCCTGTTGAGGTAAGCATCGCCTCTGATTCTGAGTCTTTGCATGTCTCGGGTTTAAATCAAATAAAGATACGATTTTTGCATATGAAACTTGAAACAAATCACGTATTTGAACTCAAGAACGACAAAGGAAGGTGTTTAACGTAAAATGCTCAAGGTTTAATCGATTAGAAATAAGTTGGCTGGAGCAAGGTTCTGGTCAGGGAAGATGCAGACCCATGACTCGAAACTATAGTTTCGATACATACAGACCCGTCGAAACTACTCTAGTTTCGATAGTCATGTTTGACTCGAAACTATCTAGTTTCGATAGCAGCCAATGACTCGAAACTACCATAGTTTCGATAGGAACTCAGGACTCGAAACTACCTAGTTTCGAGTGTCACCTTGGACCTAAACTAAGATTTTTCATAAGTTAATGACTCGAAACTACCATAGTTTCGATAGGATCTCATGACTCGAAACTACCTAGTTTCGATAGAAGGATTATGACTCGAAACTACCTAGTTTCGAGTGTAAGACCATAGCTCGAAACTACCATAGTTTCGATGCGACCCACCTCCCGAAACTACTGAGTTCAAGAATAGTAATGTCTAGTGTCATTTAGGAGCCCTACCTTATATGTATGACTTTATTATACAGATTGTGGGTGACCTTAGTGACGTTTCGAAACCAGCTATTATACTTCAGGGACCCGCCTATCAGGTGAGTTCTATGTGCCCCTTTTTATGTTATGTGCAAATCATTTTAAATGTTTTGGGGCTGAAGTGTATACATTAAATGAATAAATGTTATGAATGCCAATGTGATCATATGTGATACTTATATATATATATGAATGTTAATATGATCATACGTAAAATAATGATGAACAAGAATGAAACGAATGTATACAAAGAATGAATGAACGAACGACATAACGAAAAGGAAGAAAATCTTGCTTTATATTTTATATATTGCTTGTTACAAATGCATGTAAATGTATGGACGCTTCGATGATAACGGCTACTTCGGTAGACGGACGACCTCGTGACTATTTTGCAATCGGGACAAACACGTTCCTTCATTAGCTAGGACGTGTGAAAGGCACTAATGGACGGTCGAAGCAATTGCCTTATCAATGATAAGTAGAACGGTTGCATATATAATAGTTCACGTGGGAAACGGATGCCTTAGGGCAGACGGGCGAATATGACGGACTACGACGGTAGTACGGTTAAGACGGACGGCCGAAGGTTTGCCGGACGGTATAGCATAACAGATGGCCGAAGGTTTGCCGGATGTTGTGGAGGACGGACTACGACGGTAGGACGGGCGTATGTCTTCGTGACTTACGCATAAATGAATGTTGGCTGATCACTCTTATGAGTATGACCAATAAATGTTAATGAAAGTAAAGGTGAATGCATATTTATGTGCTCACATACGAATGATAAAAGAAAGCAAAGGATATGTAAATGTGTATTTATATTTATATATTTATACGTAAGTATTTATAAATGAATAATGTTCATACCTAAATGTTTTTAACTAGAACTCACCAGCGTTAGCTGACTTTTAGTATACATTTCAGGTAAAAAGAAGAAAGGTCGTGCATTGGAGTGAAGGCTATCCCGATCAAGGGCTGACATCCCATCCACTTTAATTTTTGTTAAAGCAATGTGTTATGTTTAAATGATTAAGACTTCCGCTGTTATGGCTATGTAATCGAATGATGTAAGCTCACGCTACGTTTAGAAAGTATTCAATGTAATTATTCAGTATCTATGGCTATGTTTATGAGTAAATCCAACGAGTGAGGTCACCCGGTAAAAGGGGCCTTACAAGTTGGTATCAGAGCAATAGTTTGAGAGATTCAGACATCCCTAAATGTCTGGACTCAAGCTGATAATGGGACCAACGCACGGATGTCAGTCTGGGTAGCCGACGCCAACGCCAGTGCAGTAAGTAAGTCATAAAGTTAATGCCTGTAGTTAAAGATAGATACCTTAACTTAGAACGCTTAGATGTCAATGTCACTACTGATGTGAAGAGTTTCGAACGCGAAAAGCAAAGCAAATTATTAATCACAAACCGGTCACTGTAATTAAGAATTTACCTTGCTCGTACTGTTCTAAACTATGATCTGAAGGAATGACATTGATGTATACCTTTTTACTCAACAGGAAATCTAGAAAACTATGGCTCGTAAAAGAGGAACTGGACGCCGAGGCGGTCGCACTGGCCGAGTCGGTAGACCACCGTTGAACCAAAGATATGAGGAAGAGGAGAGTGTGCACGTGGAACACACTGAGAGCGTGCATGAAACAAATGTAACCCCACCAGCTGAGGGCAATGAAGGATCTCTATGACTGGAACCCGAAGTTAGAGATGCTATTGCCCGTGAGGTCATACTAACTCTGAAGAAAGTACTGCCTGATCTGTTATCTGAGGCACTAAAGAAGAGCAAAGAGGAGGAGGAAAACAACCATGAGGAGAAAGTTTATGATAGTGATGGGGATGAAGTGACAGTGAGACTGAACACCCATGGGTGTACCTACAAAGGATTTAAGGACGGTGATCCGCCCAAATTTGATGGAAACAAGGATTCGATGGCTACGTTTGAATGGATCGAGAGGATGAATGGGGTAATCAACATAAGCGAATGCCGACCTGACCAGGCTGTAAAATATGTGGCTCACTCTTTCACCAACGAGGCACTAAGTTGGTGGAGGACTATCCAAAGAACTAAATCGCCAAACGCTCTCAAAAGAATGACTTGGGAAGATCTGAAAAAGTTGATAATCCAGAAGTTCTGCCCACAGAACGAGATTGATCGAGTGGAAAACGAGTTTCTAAATTTCAAGGCTGGCAACAAGACTCATCGCCAGTACACTTCAAGATTTAATGAGCTAGCTCAACTGGTACCCCACCTGGTAGAGACTGAGGAGCGATTGATTAAGTATTATGTCAAAGGCCTACCCCAAAAGGTCCGTGTTCATGTGAAAGCTAACCTACCCTCGACTTTCGAGTCGGTAGTGAATCTGTCCGGAATCGTCTATGACGATTATGCCAATGAGGACCCGGTGCCGGAGGCACCAAAGAGGAAGTGGGAGAACTCGTCTAAGGGGACTGGAAGAAGAAATGTTACTGCTGAGGCAAAGAAGCCAAGGAATGATGAGTACGAAATATGCACAAAATGCGGGAAACAGCACCGCGGTGAATGTTTGGCCGGCTCAACCATGTGTTTTAAATGTGGAAGACCGGGGCACTACTCGAAGGATTGTACTAAGGGCATCAAGTGCCAGAACTGTGGTTGGTATGGGCACGCTACTAAGGATTGCAGGAAGACCGGACAATCTGGTTCGGGGAAAGAAAAAGAAAAGGAACAGCCAAAGGCTAGGACTCGGGCCTATGCTTTAACCGAGGAAGAAGCAAGAGGAAACCCTGACGTCGTGTCGGGTACGTTCCTAGTAAATGATGAACATGCTGCTATTCTGTTTGATTCTGGTGCTAGTAAAAGTTTTATATCCACTGCATTTAGCCGCAAATTAGACTGCACAATCACTAGCCTTATAAGGGCCTTTAGCGTACAAACTGCTATTGGTAAAAACTCAGTAGTCATCCAAGTGACTGACGATTGCATGGTAGAAATAGAGGGCCATAAGTTTCCATCTAAATTGTACCTTCTAACCTTAGGAGGATTCGATGTAGTATTGGGCATGGATTGGTTAGCTGCCAACGAAGCTCAAATCATATGTAAACGAAAGATGATACATCTCAAGGCCACTGACGGCAGTCCGATTACGGTTTATGGTGACTGGAATAGCACAATGCCGAACGTCATCTCGATGATCAAGGCCGAAAGTTACATGAGGCGCGGTTGCGAAGCTTATCTGGCGTATGTTATTGACGATAGAATGAAAACGAAAGAGCTAAAAGATGTACCCGTGGTGTGCAATTTTCCAGAAGTGTTCCCAGAGGACCTACCTGGTTTGCCGCTCGACCGGGAAATAGAATTTCAGATTGACTTACTGCCAGGAGCTGAGCCCGTTGCCAAGGCACCATACCGATTGGCTCCGTCAGAAATGAAAGAATTAATGTCCCAACTTGAAGAATTAACAGAGAAAGGATTTATCAGACCGAGCATCTCACCATGGGGCGCTCCGGTATTATTTGTAAAGAAAAAGGACGGCAGCATGCGCATGTGCATCGACTACCGTGAATTGAACAAGAGAACAGTAAAGAACAAATACCCACTGCCTAGAATAGACGACCTCTTTGATCAATTACAAGGCGCGAGTTGGTTCTCAAAGATTGATCTCAGGTCGGGTTACCATCAATTGAAAGTAAGAGAGGAAGATGTACCGAAAACTGCGTTTCGTACACGTTACGGGCATTATGAATTTCTTGTGATGTCCTTCGGACTAACCAACGCACCAGCAGCATTTATGGATTTAATGAACAGAGTATGCCGACCCATGTTGGATCGATCAGTAATAGTTTTTATAGATGACATCCTCATATATTCAAAGAATGAAGGTGATCACCACTGTCACCTAAGAGAAGTATTGGAGGTTCTAAAGCAGGAGAAGTTGTATGCAAAATTCTCCAAATGCGCGTTCTGGCTTAGGGAGGTCCAATTCCTAGGCCATGTCATAAACCCGGACGGCATTATGGTGGATCCTGCTAAGATCGAAGCGGTAAAGGAATGGAACATCCCGAAAACGCCAACTGATATACGAAGTTTTCTGGGGTTGGCAGGCTACTATCGGAGGTTCATTCAGGATTTCTCGAGAATAGCCTCGCCACTGACAAAGCTGACACGTAAGGAAGTAAAGTATGAATGGGGACCAACCCAAAACAATGCGTTCGAAGAGTTGAAGACACGATTAACCCAAGCTCCAGTATTGACCTTACCTGAGGGAAACGAAGACTTGGTAGTCTACTCTGACGCTTCGGGGCAAGGATTGGGTTGTGTACTTATGCAACGAGGAAAGGTAATTGCTTATGCCTCGCGACAGTTAAAGATTCATGAAGTTAACTACCCGACTCACGATCTGGAGTTGGCGGCCGTAGTTTTCGCATTAAAGATATGGAGGCATTATCTGTACGGAGTTAAATGCACCATCTACTCCGATCACAAGAGCCTGAAGTACTTCTTCGAGCAGAAGGAATTAAACATGAGACAAAGAAGGTGGTTAGAACTACTAAAAGACTACGATTGCGAAATATTATACCACCCAGGCAAGGCAAATGTAGTGGCTGACGCCTTAAGCAGGAAGGAAGAGTCGACACCTATTAGAATCAAGGCGTGTCAGTTGATTATAACACCAGATTTAATGAATGAAATAGTAAAGGCACAAGATGAGGCACTATTAGAAAGAAATGTGAAACGAGAAAGAATAATTGGACAACAGAGCAACCTGGAGACCAATACGTACGGTGTACGAACTCGTTTTGGCCGGATGTGGATACCTAAGATTGGTGAACTTAGGGCCAAAATCCTTGACGAGGCCCATAAGTCTCGCTACTCTATTCACCCCGGGACAAACAAAATGTACCAAGACTTGAGGAAAGACTACTGGTGGCCTAGAATGAAGAACGATGTGACTGAATATGTGAGCAAGTGCCTGACTTGTTCACTAGTTAAGGCCGAACACCAGAAGCCATGCGGTAAAATGCAACCTTTGCCAATACCGGAATGGAAGTGGGAGGAGATCACGATGGACTTCATCACCAAGCTACCACGAACAGCTAAAGGTAATGATACCATTTGGGTGATCGTCGACCGCTTGACGAAAAGTGCTCACTTCTTACCTATACGTGAGGCTTCTTCGTCTGAGAAGTTGGCAGAAATTTTTATCAAGGAAATCGTAAGCAGACATGGCATGCCGTTAACGATCGTGTCGGACAGGGACACTCGATTCACGTCAAGGTTTTGGAAGAAATTCAACGAATCCATGGGCACTAGGCTAAACATCAGCACAGCTTACCACCCTCAAACCGATGGTCAATCGGAAAGAACCATTCAGACCTTGGAGGACATGCTCCGGGCCTGTATCATTGACTTCGGTGGTAGCTGGGACAGCCATTTGCCCTTGGCAGAATTTTCATATAATAACAGCTATCACTCAACCATTTACATGCCGCCATTTGAGATGCTGTATGGGAGAAGATGTCGAACCCCGGTCTATGGGGGGAAATTGGACAGAAAGACTTTGCAAGTCTCGAGGTGGTCAAAGCTACTTCTGAAAAATTTGACCAGATAAAAGCACGCATGAAAGCCGCAAAAGACAGACAAAAATCATACGCGGACAAGAGAAGAAGGGATTTAGAATTTCAAGTAGGGGACATGGTACTATTGAAAGTGTCACCCTGGAAGGGGATTATCCGATTCAGAAAACGTGGCAAATTAAGCCCAAGGTTTGTCGGGCCTTTCAAAATCATAGCAAGAGTTGGCCGAGTGGCTTACAAACTCGACTTACCAGATGAGCTCGATGGAATTCACCCTACATTCCACATATCACACTTATGCAAGTGCCTTGCTGACGATACGGCTCACATACCTTATGACGAAATCGAAGTGGATAACAGCTTGAACTATGTAGAAGAACCAATAGCTATTCTTGACAGAGCCGAGAAACGATTACGCAATAAGTCGATCCCTTTAGTCAAAATACAATGGAAACACAGAAAGGGGTCCGAGGCTACTTGGGAGAAAGAAGACGAGATGAAGGAACTGTATCCCCAGTTGTTTAACGTGTAACAGGTTTCGAGGACGAAACCTCATTAAGGAGGGTAGACTTGTAACATCCCAAATAATGACAAGACAAATAGAAAAGGGAAATAAAGTGGGCTTGGCCAAAATTTCGGCCCATGGGCCGAAAAGAAAAGGGGGAAACCCCATTACAAAACAGCAGCTTCAACCCAAACCCCTCTCATTTCATCTTCCTGCGCAAGAATACTAGAGAGAGAGAGAGAGAGAGCGATCGGCTTGTGAAGAAAACCGCAAGGAGAAGACTCAAGGGCTCGGGAATCATCCGACTCCACCATTTCAATGCATAGCAACAGAAATCGGGCCTGTTGAGGTAAGCATCGCCTCTGATTATGAGTCTTTGCATGTCTCGGGTTTAAATCAAATAAAGATACGATTTTTGCATATGAAACTTGAAACAAATCACGTATTTGAACTCAAGAACGACAAAGGAAGGTGTTTAACGTAAAATGCTCAAGGTTTAATCGATTGGAAATAAGTTGGCTGGAGCAAGGTTCTGGTCAGGGAAGATGCAGACCCATGACTCGAAACTATAGTTTCGATACATACAGACCCGTCGAAACTACTCTAGTTTCGATAGTCATGTTTGACTCGAAACTATCTAGTTTCGATAGCAGCCAATGACTCGAAACTACCATAGTTTCGATAGGAACTCAGGACTCGAAACTACCTAGTTTCGAGTGTCACCTTGAACCTAAACTAAGATTTTTCATAAGTTAATGACTCGAAACTACCATAGTTTCGATAGGATCTCATGACTCGAAACTACCTAGTTTCGATAGAAGGATTATGACTCGAAACTACCTAGTTTCGAGTGTAAGACCATAGCTCGAAACTACCATAGTTTCGATGCGACCCACCTCCCGAAACTACTGAGTTCAAGAATAGTAATGTCTAGTGTCATTTAGGAGCCCTACCTTATATGTATGACTTTATTATACAGATTGTGGGTGACCTTAGTGACGTTTCGAAACCAGCTATTATACTTCAGGGACCCGCCTATCAGGTGAGTTCTATGTGCCCCTTTTTATGTTATGTGCAAATCATTTTAAATGTTTTGGGGCTGAAGTGTATACATTAAATGAATAAATGTTATGAATGCCAATGTGATCATATGTGATACTTATATATATATGAATGTTAATATGATCATACGTAAAATAATGATGAACAAGAATGAAACGAATGTATACAAAGAATGAATGAACGAACGACATAACGAAAAGGAAGAAAATCTTGCTTTATATTTTATATATTGCTTGTTACAAATGCATGTAAATGTATGGACGCTTCGATGATAACGGCTACTTCGGTAGACGGACGACCTCGTGACTATTTTGCAATCGGGACAAACACGTTCCTTCATTAGCTAGGACGTGTGAAAGGCACTAATGGACGGTCGAAGCAATTGCCTTATCAATGATAAGTAGAACGGTTGCATATATAATAGTTCACGTGGGAAACGGATGCCTTAGGGCAGACGGGCGAATATGACGGACTACGACGGTAGTACGGTTAAGACGGACGGCCGAAGGTTTGCCGGACGGTATAGCATAACAGATGGCCGAAGGTTTGCCGGATGTTGTGGAGGACGGACTACGACGGTAGGACGGGCGTATGTCTTCGTGACTTACGCATAAATGAATGTTGGCTGATCACTCTTATGAGTATGACCAATAAATGTTAATGAAAGTAAAGGTGAATGCATATTTATGTGCTCACATACGAATGATAAAAGAAAGCAAAGGATATGTAAATGTGTATTTATATTTATATATTTATACGTAAGTATTTATAAATGAATAATGTTCATACCTAAATGTTTTTAACTAGAACTCACCAGCGTTAGCTGACTTTTAGTATACATTTCAGGTAAAAAGAAGAAAGGTCGTGCATTGGAGTGAAGGCTATCCCGATCAAGGGCTGACATCCCATCCACTTTAATTTTTGTTAAAGCAATGTGTTATGTTTAAATGATTAAGACTTCCGCTGTTATGGCTATGTAATCGAATGATGTAAGCTCACGCTACGTTTAGAAAGTATTCAATGTAATTATTCAGTATCTATGGCTATGTTTATGAGTAAATCCAACGAGTGAGGTCACCCGGTAAAAGGGGCCTTACAAAAGATGTGTAAAAATAATATTTATTTATAAGGATGTGAAAAAATGATGTCGTGTAAATAATATTTATGTGTAGAGTTAAATATACATTTACCCTTTTTATAATAAATAACTTTTATTTATTTATCATTTAGAAATAAATATTTGATCGATTTAAATAAATTAATATTTTATAAATTTTATTAAATCAATTGTTTTTATTTGGCAATTTATTTAAATATTTAGATTTTTGCATTAAATATTTAATGTACAAATTTTTAGATATAAATTCATAATAAAATGAATTTATACAGGAAATTTATAAATCTGATTTTTTTTATTGTGCTAAAAATAAAGTTTAAATTTTATAAAACTTTTTATAAAATTGTCCCAAATTTTGAAATTAATTTACTCAAAATAATTACATAATTTAAATTGATTATTCAATGTATAATTTCATAAAAATAGAAGTTTTTATGAAAAATTTGTAAAACTGGTTTCATTCTGTTCTAATATTTGTCATGTTTATAAAAATATTTTTTATAAAATTTTTGGAGCCTTGAAAACGGGTTTTAAAAATTAAACAGGCCTGGGGGTTCGAACCCGGGTCTGTTCTGTATGAGCCTTGTGAACGAACCACTGGACCAGGAGACTATCCTTGTTACTGGGTTCGTTTTGGATGGGTCTAAACCTGTTATTAAACAAGACGGGTTTTAAGTGAGGCGTGCAAGAAAAAGAAACAGGTCGGTCACGGGCCGTGGGTTTCGAACCCACGCCATCTAGACTAGCGGTGCCGTGACTTACCGGCTGGGCTAGATGGTTTTGCTGGTCATAATAGGATTCCAAAATCATTTAAACGTTAACTGGGTTATGCTGAATTCCCAAATCGAAATCGCAAGAATAAGCCATGAATTTGAATTGCAATTGAACCCGTTGTGTAATACGAACACGAATTGATAAGGGCCTATTGATGTGCACTGAAAAACGAACTGAATGATGTAAGAACTTACTTGGTTGGTTTGGGCACGAATCCAGACAGCTACGGTTTCTCTCCGACTGTTCTTCGTGATCGATAGGACTCCAGAGATGAAATGCGGGTTCGCCTGAGGTTGGGAGTGTTTGTGTGGTGGTATACGCGAGTGAGAGAGAGGTTTAATTTGATTAATTTTGTGAGTAATGGACAATTCGATTTCAATCTTAGTCCGCAACGGTTATGGTGACTGATTACGCGTTAATTCATCGAATCGGGAATGAATTGGGTCTGATAATAGTCCAGGTACAGTCGAGGTTGACTGGTGCATGATTTCTGGGATTGATTACGTGTCATTTACACGAATTAAACATAAATTGATACGGTTTGACTTTCAGGAGTCAAATTCATTTGAATTTGAATTATGCCCGCTTAATCGGTTGAATTGGATTGATGTTTGGGCAGGGACTTGGTCGATTCTCGTTTGGGTAAACATGTGGAGTCCAACTCAATAATAATCCGTCGATGGGCGCCTTGAATTGTCACGGTTTGGGCTTTTTGACTTTTGAAAGTCAATGGAGTCCAAGAAAAGTCAAAATTGACGTTTTAGAAGTCAAAATTTAGTGTAGGGTTCCAATTTAGGGTTCAAATGGTTTGGGGTTCAAGCAAACGAGTAATTTCTTGTTAGTTGAATAAATGCATCTATGTATGTATGTATTTGTTTGGTATTTACATAAATATATCCGTATATTTATGATTTTAATAATGTATACCCGTGTAAAACCCGTGAATTTGTATTGTAATCTAGGGTTTGATTGTTGGTATGAATAGAATAAACTAGTGTACTAGATTTTGGAATTAAATGCGTTACATTGAATTGGAAATAAAGATAATAAAATCAGAAATGTTACAGTGATTGATTTCGGGAACAAACGGGATACTCATCTACCGTTGGTTGAATTCTCCTACAACAACAGTTATCACACTAGCATCAAAGCCGCACCTTTTGAAGCATTTTATGGACGACAGTGCTGATCACCTTTATGCTCGACAGAAGTTGGGGATAGCCAGTTTACTGGGCAGAGATCATTCATGAAACAACAGAGAAAATCTTTCAGATTCGGGATAGACTAAAAGCCGCGCGTGATCGGCAGAAGAGTTAAGTGTCAGACGCAAACCATTGGAATTCCAGGTTGGATATAAGGTTTCACTCAAAGTCTAACCCTGGAAGGGAGTTATTCGCTTCAGCAAGCGTGGTAAGCTAAACTCGAGATACATCGGACCGTCCGAAATCCTGGCAAGGATTGGTCCTGTAGCTTACAAGCTCAAGCTGTCACAATCACTTAGTGGTGTTCCGCCACTTTCCATGTGTTGAAGAAATGTATATCAGATGAGACACATGTCACACCACTCGATGAAATCCAGGTCGATGATCAACTTCATTTCGTCGAGGAACCCGTTGAGATCATAGATCGGGAGGTCAAGAGAATGAAACAGAGTCGCATCCCCATAGTAAAAGTTCGGTGGAACTCTAGACGAGTAATAGAATTTACTTAAGAACGCGAGGACCAAATGAATGGCAAGTACCCGTAGTTGTTCAAAACTACACCAGTCACATATGACACTAGTTGAATTTCGGGACGAAATTCTTTCTAACATGGGGAGTATGTGACAACCGGCAATTTCAGGTCAATACCTGTCCACATCTCTTTTATAATTTGCATACATTGTATTCGTGTTAGACTTAATTATGGTTAATTAAGGACTTTTCATAATTAGCAAAGTCCATTCATAACATTTCACGCATCGGTAATTCGATAAATTACTAGGTCACACGCAGTATAACTGACACACATGAACGTTGGTAATAATTAATATTTATTTTTTTATAAATATTTCGAGATGTGCAACACTATTTTAGAATTTAAATATATGCGTGTGTTTATTTATATCAACTTGGTATTTAAACGTGAGTCTCTACCGTTTCACCGGTATATTTTATTATAACGCGCTATTTCGACATATTAATTTTCTAGACATATGTTTACATATTAGTGAACCACTAATTATATAAAGTATAATTTTATATAAAAAAAACTCTCTTTTATATCATGTCCGATTTGTACCCGCTACCACCTGAATACCCGTTTAATCTACAAAGTCTCCTTTCCATTTAAATAAATACAAAAAACTCATCGTTTTCTTTTCATGTTGGCCGAGATTTTCACATCCACATGGATAGTTCATGTATGTTACTTTTCCAAATCTCTAAAATTTCCATACTCATGTTTATCTTTTACCCAAGCACTTTCCAAGTGCAAGATTTTACCCTTTGGAACCATTAGTCAAATCCACCATGTTTTCCCCCTCATGCTTTCGGCCAAAGAATAGGCACACACAAACCCACACTAGCTAGTTCATGATATTTGACCACACCAAATTTTCCAATTTAGTGAAAGATCATTTTGCATCCAAAAATCCAACTCTTTACATAAACCATTTTTAGCCATAAAACCATCTCTTCTCATGTCTGAAAATTTGACTTCATACACACTTTTTCCAATGACCTATTACTTACAAGTCCTTACTTGAATTAAAAATGGAGCCAACACTTCTCTATTTTCCCACAAGAGATTCATTTCACCAACACTCCTCTTTTCTCTCTTGGTTTACGGCTACACACCCCACCCCCAAACATTCAACTTTCAAACTTTAATTCAAGTGTTCAAGCCTCTTGCTAGTGAAGATCAAGTGTTCTAGTGGTGATTTCAAGCAACCTACATCACTCATTCCTTCTTCCACGATTGCTTCTAGTGAGAAAACCTTCTTCTTATTCATGTTTTTACTCTTGTTTTATATTTTGTTAACATGTTATGTACCAAACTTCACCCACAAAAATTCATTTTATTAAACATGGAGTTTCTATAAAATGACTACATGAGACTTATTTTTGTATAAAAATAGTAATAATAACTTTATGGATTCATGAACTAAAATAAAGTGTATATGCATCAAGTGGATTTACTTTGTCCATGGAAATCTTATAGTGTTTAACATGTGATATTATGAACATTTAGTTCCTTACAAGTTTTTATTTTCTTGGTTAAGTTATGTCAATATTAATGGATAGTTGTATTATTATTATTAAGTTATCATGATAACTTTTTTACTAAGTAGCTCTTATGACTTTTGCTATGGAACATTGGAGATATATATATTTTATGTACCAAGTTGTTTAAAAGATGATGGAAAACTTAGTCCCTATTTTATGTTAAAGTCCATCTATTTTAAATATAAAAGCATTTGGAAAGTAAGACAAGATCTTAAATTACATATATGTCTTTATAAATATATACTTGTATATATTTTGGTAGTGAAAATGAAAACCGAAAGTTTATTTTGAAGTTATATTCCTAAAAGTTATATTTTGTAGAAAATAATATAAATATTATTTTTATTTAAAAATGTGTACTATTTTGATAATATTACTTTAAATAAATATATAATATATTTATTTACCGTTCATATCGAGTTACGACTCGGGTCGAGTCAAATTTTATTTTTAAACACGAACTCTAAGTTGACACCGAGTTATTTGTAGACATGGACACACTTGATCGAGTATATGGCTTATATTTATTTTATATAAATATATATTTTTGGGTAACCAATACATATCACCAACGGGTCGTCGAGTCAAATGTTTTTAACCAAGACTTACGCACATGACGTATCGAGTTGGGTGAAACGGTTACATAACCCACTTACACATGGAAACATTACTTAGATCTCAAGGTGTCTTATATTTTCTAGGGCATGCATAGGTCGGTTTATTCTCGGACTTTTGCTACTTACACATACTCACGTATCAGGTGAGTCTCACGGCCCCATTTTACTTATTTTCCTTTTAGGGGGGAATACATGCATACTTACCATTTTCATTGGACACAATTTCACTTACATGATTTCACATATTACATAAGTGGTTTCATATCGTATTAAGTCCTCTCATAATCGGACCGTTAGTTTTTTTTTCCACAAAGCGAGGTAATCATGGATAGTACTATTTGGGTTTGACAACCCTCACCCGCGTTAGTCGCGCTAACTTTGACTGGAGGTCAAAACGGGTGCATCATTGACCTAATCATCACATGCTTACGATAGGCATGGTAGAGGCATTTCATTACTGTTACAGTCTAGCTTTGGTTTCGGTATGCTTATGGTAATATTGACACATTGTTTGATCAACAATCAAATCATAGAAAGTTTTGTGGTCCATTACAACGATTTACTTTTACATTTAATCCTGTGAACTGACCAACATTATTGTTGACTCATTTAAGCATGTTTTCTCATGTCACTAAGCGTTCACACATGGCCTAGGATTGCATGTCTGGAGTCTCATTTCATGTTTTCATTAGAAGCTTACGTTTATGGGAACCTAAATGTTTATGCTTCTGTATTTTGATACTATTACTGTTGCTTCCGCACTTTACATTTCACATTTTCAAACTCTGTATTACTTATTTATTTTGAACGATGTTAAAACGGGATGTCTTTTCGAAAACCATTTAGAGGTCATTCAAAACGACCAGGACCGATGATCCTTGACAGTCACAACCCGCAGGTAATCTGTTGTGGAATTTCAGGGTGTGACACTCCGATGAGCACCGGCCGAAATAAACGACACGTTCTCCTCATCCACATCTGGTCAAACACACTCTCCCTGCAAGCAAACTAGGGTTCCGGTGGGCACGTTTGGCGGCGGTACGGATGGCGGATATGGCTTCAGGCGAGTAGGGATGTTAAAGCCCGATTTTTTTGCAGCAAGTGAAGATTCAGCGACGACGAAACTAGGGTTTTGACGAACCCAACTCACCCGATCTACGCCTACAAGTGTTCCTTCAGTTCAAGTCCGTCCTAAATAAGGTAAAATAAAGCTCGATCTGTTATTATTCTGACCAATTAGGGTTTAGAACCCGCTTTTCCTATGAGTACCTATTGATTTCTTTGTTATTCCGACTTAAATCTACATACCTATACTGATTTGCATCCATTTTCGTGCTTTCCGACGAAATGCAATTTTCGGCTACAGATCCGGCAACCAGAAGCGTTCCTGTGTTTTTCCGGTGATTCCGGTGAGTCCCTTCTCGTTTCATTGTCATTACGAGTGTAGATCCAAAATATTTGAGATTTCGTTTTGTTATTTTAAGGTCGGTTGCGTTTCGTTATGGATCCAGAAAGTTTGAGTGGCTAGGTTTCATTTTCATGTATTACACACGTGGTTTTTGAACAGATTTGAATATTCCAAGTCGTGGTCAAACCCGGTCAACGAAAGTCAAACTCAGTCAAATACGGGTCAACGACGGTCAAACGTGGTCAATACATGAAACGTAAGGTTTAGGACGTGTCGTGTCATAAACAAAACAAACGGAAGGTATAAAACGCACACTAACGTGACTATATATTTATTTCAAAAGTTAAACGTGTGTGAACGGTTAAAACGCGTTGAGCCTTAAACGATTCGGTAACAAGAAATAATTATTAACGTGACAATAAATAATAACATGTCATAATAATGTGTAATTTTTTAGTGCAGGGGCGGAGCTACGTTGTTAGGAATGGGGTCAAGTGACCCCAGTGTCTTTTGCACTTAATATGGAGGGTATATTGTAGTAGTTGTAAATGACCCCACTCTTTTTAAAACATTAAACCCATTAAACTTAACATATCTCTTTGTCCTAGTTCAGTGGTTTATAACTTTGAAACCATATCCCCTAATATTTCAAGGTTTTGGGTTCGAAACTCTTTTCTTAATCTTTTATCTTTTTTGCTTTTTTCTTTTTACCTTTCCCTCGTTAAAGAAACCTCATTCTTGCACAAGCCCTAGTCTGCAAATCGACTTTTTTCTTTGTTATTTCCTTTTACGGGAAGCCCATTCTTGCACAAACCACTATTCTCTATTCTGCAAATCGAAAAGTTGAAATCAAATTGAGAAGAAGTCGTAAAACTCAAGGGTTAGATTTGGCGAAAGCCCTAGACGATTCAGGTTATGTGATTATTTTCCTCTAGCATGAAAAGGTTAGTTAGTCTTGATTTCACCCTAATTTCATTACTTTGAGTCAATAATCCATATGAATTGGTGCTTCATTCATATCAATTCTCCGTATTATAGAATCAAATGCTAGGCATTTGGAGTTTTTAGGGTTTTCGTTCTGCTGTAGGAATAATGCTTTCTTGTGTGTTTTTTAGTTTCATTCTTGCGATTTTTGGGTTCTTGATTGTTGGATTAAGTTTGCCTTTTTTGCATAGAACTTAGCTCTAGGAAACCCATATTTTCAATACAAGTATTGAGGTAATTAATGGTTCTTGTTTGTTGTTGAATATGAGCATTCTTGTAATTTTAGGGTCCCTGTTTACAGAGTTACTGGCCAATCTAAATGTAAGTTATTATTTTGGAGGAAACCATTAGAATTGACTCTCTTTTTGCACCTAATTTTTGTGAAGAACATCAATTCATTTCGGAGGAAGCCAAGGAAACTATTACCTATAGTGATATTTGTAGGGTTGATAATAGTTAATTTCGAAGAAGCCTCATTTTTAATGTTTGCTTTATGCCCCCGAAGGGGTTTACCCGCCCTGATTATAACTATAGTGATAAGAACCCGACCCGACATGACCCGAAAATTTTGACGTAGAATTGATAGATATCTGGGCACCGAAGAAAAGTGACCCCAGTGAAAAAAAAATCCTAGCTCCGCCACTAGTTGAGTGGATTACGTACAAACCTAACGTATAAATTTTATGCGATAAATATAAACATGAACGTGACATTGATAATATAGAACTTTAATGCGATCAATGATTACAAGCACCCTACCTCACATACAAAGTTTGGCTACTTGGTTATCTTTGGTAATTTTTGGTCAAAACAGTTGCGAGTGCGGTTCGGATTCGGAGAGACATTTAAGCAAGGAATGAGCGTAGGAAGCGACCCGAGACTATCGTAAGTACACTGGACCCATACCTTAGATAAAGTTTTATTTGAATTACGTGATTATGTGTTATGTGCTATGTGTGGAACTAAGGTACGGGGTAATGGGAACTAGTCTAAACACTAAACGGGAATAATGGAGTAGCCATGACGTATCGAAGGGGTGGTGAATATGTCGCTGGTACTTCATATACATAAATATCTTGTTGCTTCGTGGTGAAACCATTATGAGTGTTTAGGGGTATAGACTAAAAGATAATAAGGAAAATATAGTAAATTAACGAAAAGGAGATCTTCCGACCGGTATGTAGTTATCTGACAAACAGAATGTTCTGTCTAAGGAAAGAGTGCACCCACGGGTGTTCAGTCCCATTCTTACTTCATCACCATCACTGTCATAAACTATTTCCTCGTGATTATTCTCTTCCTCCTCCTTGCTCTTCTTAAGTGCCTCGGATAGTAGGTCGGGCAATACGTTCTTTAGGGTGAGTACAACCTCACGGGTAATAGCATCCCTAACTTCGGGTTCCAGCTGTAGAGACCCTTGATTGCCCTCCACAGGTGGGGTCACATTAGTTTCGTGCACACTCTCAGTGTGTTCCTCGTGCATACTCTCTTCTTCCTCGCGTCTTTGATTCAATGGAGGCCTACCGACTCGGCCAGTACGACCGCCTCGGCGTCCAGTTCTTCCTCTACTAGCCATAGTTTCTAGTTTCCTAATAGGTTTAAAGGGAATACATCAATGGCATTCCTTCAGATCATAGTACGAGCAAGGTAAATTTTAAATTACAGTGACCGATTTGTGATTACTAATTTACATTGCTTTTCGGATTCAAAACTCTTCAAATCAGTTGTGACATTGACATCTATTTGTTCTAAGTTAAGGTATCTATTCCTATCTACAGGCATTAACTTTAGTACTTACTTACCGTGCTGGCGTTGGCTAACCATACTGACATCCGTACGTTGGTCTCATTATCAGCTTGAGTCTAGACATTTAGGGATGTCTGAATCTCTCAAACTGTTGCTCTAATACCAACTTGTAAGGCCCTTTTCCCAGGTAACCTCACTTGTTGGATTTACTCATAAACATAGTCATTGACACTGAATCATAGATTAAAACATTTAAAACATAGTGGAAGCCTTCATCATTCAAGTACATAACATAGCAGCGGAAGTCTTAACAATTAAACATAAATACTGTCTTAATATAAATCAAGGTGGGATGTCAGTCTCATGCCGGGTAGCCTTCATGCCTTCGCACGTCCTTTCTTCTTGCTACCTGAAGTGGATACTAAAAGTCAGCTAACGCTGGTGAGTTCTAGTTTAAAACAATTAGGTTTGAACATTATTTTCTTTAATAGTATGTATAAATATATATATATACACACACATCATCACATCATTAGCCTTCATTTGTCATTCATATGCGAGTATATAAATATGTATTCACCTTTTCATTCATTAACATTCATTGGTCATACACATAAGGGTGATCAACCCATCTTATGAAAGTCACAAAGACAAACGTTCTTTGAACTACCGTTGTAGCTCCATTACATCCCGTACGGTCCTAGAAACCGTTCGTCATTACTTAAACCGTCCGACAACCTTTGGTCGTCCGTCATACCGTCCTCCCGTCGTAGTCCGTAATTCGCTCGTCTGCCCTAAGACATTTGTTTCCCACTTGATCTAATCATACAGCCGTGCATCGATTTAGGGACTTACTCCACCATAGTGGACATTATTTAGTCAACCTTTCTAGACTTTCTTTTCTGGCTGACGGGTGATTCCTGAAAAACACTTAGCTGATTCTGGAGCGTCAGTTAAGGTCACACACAATCTGTATAATCAAGTCATACGAGATAAGCTAATGAACCTAACCAACACTTAACATTTCTATTAATAGAGTTAGGTGGACTAGACATATTAGCATCAAGTCCTTTGTCCGAAATCTTTATGACCGAAAACCTTATTTCGATCGAAAGCTAGCTACTTGGAAAGATTCCTTATCCCAGCCTTTTGATAGAAAACTCTTGACCAGAACACTTGGGACTTTTCTCCCTCTTTCTTGTCTTAAACACTAAATCTGTCATCGTACAATAATCTTTTATTCTCCCCATATAAACCATTTCCATATGTAACATCTTCTACAAAGTCCCTCTTTTTTTATGATCATTCATTCCCAGATGAATCACCATGACCCCAACCCATTAATCTTATCCCATTTCCCCACTCCTCCTGCTTCACGAAATCGCCTTGACCCCAACCCACAAGCTTCTATTAAAACAATGGTTGAAAGAAGAACTGATCTCCTTCTATATATCAACTTTCGAGACCATTTCTTCATCTTCATACTTAGTAATTTACAAATGCCTTCATCTTCTATAAGGGGGCGTTTGGTACGCCGGAATTCAATGGAATTCAACGAAATTGGAATTTGAATTCCATTCCTTTGGGTGTTTTGTTCGTACAATTCGTTGGAATTGGAATCCGAATTTCATTCTTAACGTGTTTGGTAGATAAAGAAATTGCAATTGAAATTGGAATTAATTCCTTCAAATGGAAGATTTCAAATTCCTTCCAACTTGTGAATGATTTCAACTAAAGCAAATGGAATCTCCGACTACCGACCCTTGTCACCGTCGCCACTAGCGTCGCCCCGAATCCCATCGCCGCCACCCCGACCATCCCCACCGCCCTCGCCACCTCCGCCTCCGACACCGACCGTTGCGACCACTTCCGCCAACCCACCGATCACCACCTTCGCCCCCAACTATCCCCACCGTCGCCCCCAACTATCCCCACCGTCGCTACCCCCGACCATCCCCATCGCCGCTTTCCGCCCTCGGCACCTCCACCAACCGCTGCATCCGACCACCGCAAACGAAAATTCGACTATTTTTTCGAGTTTTTTTTTATGAAAAGAGGCAAACAAAATAAACATTTTGGGTTTTTTAGTTTTTAGTTATTTTTTGTTTTATTATTTTTTTATATTTTTCTTTATCTTTTTAGGGTTTTTTTTTGTCTTATAAAAATACAATTTTAAATTCAATTACTTAATTAGTGTTTTGTCAATCAAATAGATTAGGAATTCAAATTCTTTTAATAGATTTCAATTACTTAAAATTCCAAATCATTTAAACAAAATATAATTCCAAATCCAATTCCTTCAAATTCTAATTCCATTTCCAATTCCAACAAATTACACGAACCAAACGCCCCTAAGTGTTTTTTCTTGAATCTATCCATGTTTTCTTGATCAGGGTTTTGATTTTAGGTTTTGGGTGGATAAAAAATCCGTAATTCGAAATGGTATGTTTTCTTGATTAGGGTTTTGATTTTAGGTTTTTTTTCTTGAATCTGAGTTCTGGTATGTAGTTTTATTTAATACTTGTTTTTCGTTGAGTAAGTTGCACTTCAATTTGATTTGATTTGATTTAAAGTGGAGTCTTGTGTAGCAGTTCAAGGTGGCGCAGAACAACCCCTTCACTCCCAGCCCCAAAATCAAGCCCTAGAAGACGAATTGGGTTTGATGGTGGTGGTGTTCGACTATGAATCAGGTTTAGTTTTAAAATTTTGGAGAGAGTAAAACGGTATCGAGTGTTTTGAATGCCATTGCAAATACATTTGATATTGATTACGGTTCACAAGTTCATGCCCTAGCAATCAAACAAGGGATGTGCAGGAAGAAGATTTAGAAATCAACGCTTTTAGCATATTTCAGAGGATGAGAAAAGATGCGATTACCCCTGATGAGGTATGTTTTGCTAGTTGACTCGGTGCTTGTGCGAAATTGAATATGGAAACCAGTGGTTATATTGTTCAAAATTCCATTAAATCAGCTCACTTTTGGGTACATCATCTCTTTTTTTTTCCCTTTTTTATCATCAAAATAAAAATATTTTAATAGGATGTGGAACAAGTAAATTGGTCAAACATTGGTTATTTCAATTGATCATGTTATATCAGATGACTTAGTTAGATGCAACATGTTTTGTATGCATCATCATGTTTGGATTTGTATATTTAATATTTTAAGTAGAAGTTAAATTGTTTTTGGTACTTAATTCTCTCTTTTACATAATCAGTTGCTTCGATTCTCTCTTCTACAACTGGTTAAGCATACTTACACCGATGTAATCATATATCTTGTACTCATATCATTTTTAATTACACCGATGTAATCATATCTCTTGGTCTTTTTTATGTAAATTACATTGATGCAAGTGGTGTAAATCTAGCTTATTGTAGTATTTTTGTCATCTTTAATGTATTTTTTGGTCTAGATTGTAGTATAACCTTGCTTACATTGATGTAAATTTATATTACACCTATCCAGTATACTATATATTATATACTTGAAATTTTAAATACAATATTACATCAAGGTAACTCGTATTTTTAGAAATGAGAGAATATTTGAAATACAATTATTTAACATGTTATCTTGTTATAAAATATAATCAAAAGTTAAGAAATCGATATTAAGAAATTGATATATAAAAGTACTAGGTTAAAAACCCGTGTACTACACGGGTTGAACAATAATAAATGAAAAAAAAACAAATTGTAAGTACTTATCATGAATGAAAATTAACAAAAAATTATTATCATTCATAAATTTCCAAACACTTATTTGTATACAATATTTAGTGTGCTACTCGTAAGTTTACCATCTTACGAACACTTCTTTCTTGTCCTCTCAATCAATTTATATATATATATATATATATATAATATAAAATTTATATTACATTAAAAATATAATAATAAAAAGTAAAATTACAATTCACAAATCTCTAAATACTTCTTTGAACAACTTACAATTTGACCCGTTATAAAATGCAAGCTAAATAAATAGAGTGAAACACACAATGTAATCTGATCGTTTCCATCCGACCCGTTATAAGGTTATATAGTTTAATTAATTTCTCTTAAATCATCATGGATGGATGCCAAGTGGCACTACGCATATCTTTTTGCACATGCATCTTTCTGGAAAACCTACTTCTAACTTACACATTCATCAACCCTAACAGAATCACAACCAAATCTGTTGTTGTTATATGAACCCTTTTCTTCAAACCTTCTAATGATGTGGCAAGCAAACTCGACAATTCAAATAAATGCAACACCGGAGAGTAACAACAATCTATGCTATATAATAAATAAAAGTTTTTTCATGCCACGTGTCGCATCCACATTCAATCTCATCATTTTTTCCCGCATCTCTCTTATTAAATGCACCTTCATCTTTTAAAAAATGATGAGAATGAATATGGTGGCGACACGTGCAATGAAAAACCTTTATTTATTATATAGTATAGATTTTTACACCTGTAAAATATACACATAAAGATTTAAAAATTTTATTTATTGATATTTTTCATCCCGTGTGTATACAAGGGATCTAAACTAGTTAGATATAAACAATGATGCAATAAAAAATATGTAACTACTTATAATAATAACATGTAATAATGAAAAATGATAAATGTTACAATTACAATTTACAATTCTATAAATACAAATACAAATACAAATCTCAAAAAACTTCTTTGTAGAACCATTTAATAAAAATGACAATTTTGACCCGTTTACAAAAAAATGACAATTTTGTTTTCTAATATGATAATTTTGACTCGTTCACAAAAAAATGCTAATTTTGATACTCTGAATGATGATAATTTTGACCAGTTCACTAAAAAATGTATTTTTGACTCGTTTACTAAAATGATGAGATTGACCCATTTACTAAAAATAATGTGTTTGACTCGTTTATTGAAGTAGCTCATTCTGACCCGTTTACTAAAAATGTTAACCTTCACCCACTTACTAAAACAGGTAACCTTGCCCCTAAATTGAAGATGGGAATCTTGATCCATCCGCAAAAATGGTAAGTTGATCAGTTTACAAAAATGGTCAGATGACCTAGTTACTAAAACAGATAATCTGATCCGGTTAATAAAAATGGTAATCTTGACCCGTTTATTAAATGGTAATTTTTACCCGTTTACTAAAATTGGGATCCAACTTCCAAGTCTGATTGAGCACATCTTAGCAAATTGTGGCAGAACTGAAAAATGTTGATAAAATTAATTAATTAATGTCATCAATGAGAAAAATCATGACTACTGTAACACAGTGGCTTCTTCCAAAGAATCAATTTGGTTCTTTTCTTCATGCTTATAACAGAAAATTTTTATGGTGAATTGTAAAGAAAAAGTAGAATAAACAGAAATCTTGTAATTGAATAAGATCAGTTTACAAGAACCAAACAGCCATATTTGTTTCATATGTGCAGACCCATACTTATATGTGACGCAGAGAAGAGAAAGGAGTAGTTTTTTCAACCGTCTTTAACTCTTCACGGTGTTAACATAACCTACGACACTCTTAAAATACATAAACAAATGTTTTGACCCATTAATAAATAAGACAATTTAAACAGAAAATAAAAGGCCCAAAACTTAAATAAGACAATTTAAACAGAAAATAAAAGGCCCAAAACTTACTTCAACAACATTTGGATGATAAATTTTGTTCACAAAACCAATTGATGGAGACGAATACGGGTAATCATCTGGAAGTTCAACCCGCAACTTTCACACACCTCTAGTGTCAGAACCTGCTGCGTGCGTGCGTATTCATGAAAAAATATATATAAATTAAAACATAACATAGAAAATCAGGCTACAAATAATCAGATTTGGAGATACAAGTAAGAAGTTGTTGTAACAAAACGGATGGATTATTGAGATGAATGTAACATTCTCTACTTATCTCTAGTTTCTGATTATTTGATTCTACATCTATAATTTGCAATAGACACCTTTGGAACATACATCCAAACATGATAGTCTTATTATGTTTTGACTTTTTGACATTTTTACAGTCAAATGAGCCATTTTCAAAATACAGAATCCTATATCATGAAGATAATGAAACAAAATCACTTGCATTAACCCAACAAACCCCACCTAAAAAACCTAAACCTAAAAAAATTGGTATATACTACACTCACAAAATGGGGAATTGAAATCAAGAAAAGGAATCAGGAACGAAAACCCAACAGGAACTGAGATCGAAAGTGGGTTAACTTGTGATCGAGAGAGAAAACCCATATAAAAAAAATTCAAACAAAATAAACAATAAAATTGAAGATGAATAATCGTTGAATACTGAACTTACTGTTGGTATTAGAACTCAGATATCAATGTAAAGCAGGTGAATAATCAACCAAGAAATTAACTGAGTCAGGGAACTCTTGTATTTTATTGAATGATATTTCAGTGCATACAAAACAAGAACATAAAGGGTCTACGTAGACTAACTACTTTACCACAAAAAACTCAAAGACCGATAGACTAGGACTCCTCAACAATACTAACGTTGGGAGATTTATTCAAAACATAAATAATTAGAAAAACCACGCATGCATAAAGAACACGTGTAGAGATCCCTGACAATGCTCCAGAGTTTGAATCAGTCTTCATCACCGTCCCGTGATTCAAACTCCATAACTCCCATTTCGTGCCTGAAGTGAACAAATTTCTCCCTGGATAATGACTTTGTTAGAACATCTGCCACTTGATTGTGTGTGCTGCAATACTCCAAGCTGACCAACTTCTGAGTAACCATGTCTCGGATGTAATGATGCTTCAACTATATGTTTGGATCGATTATGCATGACAGGATTTTTGGAAAGACTTATAGTTGACATGTTGTCACAATAAACCACATTTGGTTCACTTTGTTCAAACCCAAGATCTTGTAAAATTCTTCTTAACCAAATTGCCTCACAAGTGGCTGCACTAGCTGAGATGTACTCTGTGATATCCGGCAATTTCAGGATAATATCCATACCCAGCCATTACTTACATTCATATGATTACACGTGCATCGTACTTAATTATAGAGTAATTAAGTACATATTTCATATAGCAAGTCCATTCGTTTCATTTCAATTCATGCATCGGTAGTTTGGAGGATTACCGGGTCACACACGCGTCCTGTCACACGAATGTTGGTGAATTATAGAACTAATATTTTGACATATATTTGGTGTGTATAAATCACATTTAATACTGTGATTTATTATTTCGTGCTTAGATTAATTTTTCGGGAATTTTTAGAGAAACTTTCATTTTTAGCGCAGTCTAGCAGAAACGCGATATGTACCGACAATTTCAAATGAGATTTTATAAATTTGACATGTTTGACATCATAAACAATAAAATTCAGCTTTTAAACAAAAAATATTTTAAAACCGTCCCTTTCTCTTAAAAAGAAGACCCAATGTTGCAAAGAGAAGCCCAAGCCCACTAGAAAGCCCTAAACCCTTCCTACTTAAACCACTCTTGCCCTAATCTTCATTTTTTTTTGTAAAAACCCTAGCCTCCACCTTAATTTTGGCCACCACCTCCTCTCACCTCTCCTCCACCATTTTCAAACTTGTTCATTCAATCCAAAAGCTTCTAAGGTGATTTAAAAGGTCTTGTGGTGATTCAAGCTAGTATAACACCCATTCTATCATCCTACTTTGATTTTGTAAGTGTTCATCCATATATTTTTTTCCATATTTTCGGCCCTATGGGGTATGTTACCATCCATCAAAACGAAAATGATGTTTTGTGTCTTTAATCCATGTTTTATTCAAGGGTTTTCAATATAAAGTGTTTTTAATACAAGTTGGTACATATTGATGCTAGAAAAGTGTTGTTTGATGTGTATATTGCTCGTTTCTATATATAGAAACTTTATTGGTTATGAATTTGCATAAATGAGAATATGATATGTGTGAAAGTTTAAATGATGCTTATGTTAGTAGAATAAGTAGAAAATGTGAAATTTTTGGTTGAAATGTTATGTTACACTATGTTATGGTCATCTTACTATATAAGATAACTTTAATTTGTCATATTTTGAGTTATGGTGTTTTAATGGACAAAAGCATGCTAAAATGGTTCTATAACATCTATTAAAGTATTAGAAAGAGTTATTGAAAGTTGCACATGTGTAGGAGGTTGTATAGACCACTTTCCTAAAAAGGAAACTTTAATGTTTGGACAAATGTGTATGTGTGATCTATAAATGTCTAAAGTGTGTTTAATGGCTTTATTACTATAGGTATAGATGACTTATGCAATATTTCATGGTTCAAAGTGGTGCTATGTGCTATTTTGGGAGGCCTTACTAATAAAGGAAACTTTATTAGTTTGGAACCTTCATTTTTGCTTTAAATGGAAAATGTAAGTGTAGAACCATGTTTATAGCATATTACTAGAATGATTTTCATGTGTAGGTTGTTTATATTATCTATGACATCTAAAGTATATTAGAACCCTAAGAGTCCAAAAAGGGAAGCTTTGTTATGTTAAGCATTATGGTACAAAATGTCATGTTAGGTTGCTTTGTTTAAACGTGTTGAAATAAGGTCAATAGAAGAATTGTATAATAACATGACTTGTGTGTATGATTTACTAACATGTATGAAAGATACAATAAAGGTGCACAATTGCCATGATGTTTGTCACATGTCACTTATACAACTACATGGAGTTATATGTTACTATTTATGACATGAAGCTTGCAAACTAGATTACTTATGACATGTTACCTCCTTATGCAAATTAATTCAAACATGTATAGTGTGTCATAAGGTATTACTCATGTACTACTTATATGTTACTTAAGTGTTACATATATGTTACTTATGTGTCACTCATGTATTACTTATATATTACTCATGTGTCACCTATATGCAACTTATGTGCTACTTGTACATGTATTCACTAAATGTCACATGAGTCAACATTGGTCAACATTAGTCAACATTGGTCAACTTTAGTCAAACTTGGTCAACATTGGTCAACTTTAGTCAAACTTAGTCAACATTGGTCAAAATTTAGTCAAACTTGGTCAACTTTAGTCAAACTTGGTCAACTTTAGTCAAACTTGGTCAAACCCCGGTCAACTTTGGTCAAACCTTTTCAAAACGTCAATGTAACCTTTCAACGTTGAGTCGTTTGGATGAATGTGGTTACATAAACCATGTTTAATTTCATAGAACTTATAGCCTTACTATTCCTAGGGCTCGGTTAGGTCGGTTGTCAAGACTTTCTAGATTTCTCGTATTAGTTTCATACCACATTACCTCATTCCCAGGTGAGTTTTCACGACCCCATTTTAATTACTTTTCCTGTTAGAGGAGATACATGCTAAAACATTTTCCTTTCATTAGTCGTATGACATCACTTTGCTTTTGCTTTATTATATATAAGTGGGTGTGCATTTCCCGCACACAAAGTCCTCTCATATTCGAACCATTAATTCATTCACAAGCGAGGTGATTCATGAATAGTACTATTGGGGGTAACGACCTCCACCCGGGTTAGTCACGCTAACTCTGACTGGGAGTCAAACGGGTGCATAAATTGACCTGATCCATTGCGTGCAGGGCACGTAAGAGGCAAAATGCTACTTTCTTCATTCAATCGTTGAGCTTCGGTTTCGGTGTTGCTTATATATTTTAATGTTATTTGTCTGATCAACAATCGAACTCAATACATATGTACTGTTGCACGGTTTTCTTTACTGTCTTCTGTTACTTAAACCTGTGAACTCACCAACCCTGTGTTGACACTTTAAGCATGTTTATCGCCGATCGCTAAGCATTTGCAAAAGGGCTAGGATTTGCATATCTGGAGTCGCATTGCATATTTTCACTAGATGCATAGGTTTATGGGAACCTGATTATTTTGGCTTCTGTATTTTGATATAACTTACTTTTGCTTCCGTACTTTACTTTCCGCATTTTCAAAACTCTGTATTACTTATTTATTTTTGTATGATGTTCAAACGAGAAGTCTTTTCGAAAACCATTTAGAGGTCGTTCGAAATGACCGGGACTTATGATCCTTGACAGTCACAACCTGCGGGTAACCCGCTGTGGAATTTCAGGGTGTGACAGATTGGTATCAGAGCCCTGTTTATAGAGAACTAATTTGCATTTAGTGTACTTAGACTATAACTATAGGCTCACATAGTTCACATCACATCATTCAGAATGCATATACATTCACATGATCCATATCACCTAATACTTAAACAGTGTTACTATCATGACTATGTTTTCCGCATCTCACCCAATTATCATCTTCGACTCCGAGGAGAAGTATGAGTACATGTCGTCGGCATCGTCATCATTTGAATCGTTAATTCCCGCACCGTCCACACCACTACTCCCGCGCGCATTCGGTGGCAATAGTATCCTAATGACTGACGACGATGAGAACCCGAGCGAGTATTCAGGGCAGCACATGGACAATAACCACAAGGATGACGAGGAGGAGTCCAAAGAGGTTCCTGAGACTGTATTCGACAAGGAACTTCAGACCCTCATAGACACATGGACCGGAGAGGAGACCTGAGGTGGTACCTCACCCCATCTCATCCCCATACCTAGCGCATTAAAGAGAAACGCTACTTTGTCAAATCCCGAGGAGGAGGGTCACACTGCCTCGTCATGATCCAACATTGCCTACACCCACATATCACCTAGACCACAAGGAGTTCGAGGTCGAGATTCACGTAGAGAAACATTTCCGACCAAGGAGCAGTGGAAGGACTCAGAGAAATCAAGGACTGTTACTGAAGGTTGTGAACCGAACCCTACTCATATGCCCCAACTCAAGGAAGTTTGTAAGTGAAATTCCTACATTCAAATGTATTTCGTATGAATCTAAAACCTCAGCCTTAGTACATGGCTACATCCTACTATGACGTTAGATGCGGTTAACATGTCGTACCCGATGGTACAATCTAATGAGCATCCTACAATCCGAGTTGACTTTCTTGAACGAACCGTACTTCTATTTTCTAAATCTTAGTTGCCCGATTTCTGATCGTGTGGAATGATACGAATGGATCAAGTCACAGAATACCACCTGACACAACACGCTACCTTCGATGGCATAGAATCATTAATCATCTTTTCTCATCTACGTATTTGAATCAAACTTAGCCTGAAGCGAAGAACCTCCAGAAGGGCGGTTCATATAAGGTTGTTCTTGCATATAAACCCCGAAGTTCCCAAGGTAATGGAGGAGACGGGGTATTGCCAAATGGATTGGAAAGATGGGATCTATTCTCAGCATGAACAATTGTATCCTGGATTGAAGAGTCCGATTCGCCACCTGCACATTCGAGGGACAAGCCCTCACATGGTGAAACTCACATGTCCACACTCTAATTCTAGAAGCTCCTAATGCAAATCTATGAGAAGAATTTTAAGGAAATTATGAAAGAAGAATATCCATCGAAATGAACTGCAAAAGTTAGAATAAGGACTCTAAAACTTGTTAATAGAAGGTGTGGATATGGAAGGATACGCCACGAAATTCCACAACTTGACATGATTATGCTCACATAGGGGGGGTCACACCGGAATCCAAGATAATCGAAAGGTACATTTGGGGTGTAACACCTCAAATCCAAAGTATAGTGACACCTGCTGAATCTATCACCATCCGAAACGCAACGAGACTTTCGCTCAATCTGACAGGCCAAGCAGTTCGTCAAGGGGTACTATTCAGAGATGGATCTCTAGCGAAGTCATTTAAAAACAAAAGAATTTGAGATGATGCTCCCGATAAAACCCTCACACCACCAGCCCCGAGAAGACATAAACCAGTTAAGGCCCTTTCCGCATGCCAACCAGATAAGGAAACTAAAGGTGGATACACTGCGAACTGCCGACATGTAACAAGTGAGTTATGCCACACAAGTTCATTTGAAGACTCCAAGTGCCAGAAATGCAAGCGTTTCAGCCCTACCACCCACAAATGCAGGACTGTTAATCAAGCCACGAACACATGAGAAAACCATGGATGCTTCGAGTATGGTAAACTCGTACATTTTCGCAAGGAGTGCCCAAAGTCTAGAAGACATAGTAATAACAATACACATGGCATAGCGTTCATTGAAGGAGCTGGAGGAGCTCGATAGAATCCAAGCTTTGTCACTCGCATTTTCTTGAGAAAAAATGTTAAGTGTCCATTCTAATTGATACAAGTGCCGATAAAAGCTTTGTGCCTACTAAGTTTAGCTCATTACTTGGTATTACAACAACTACATTAGGTTACCTGTCCCGAGAAAATCGTTCGCATTCCACTGTCAAACGAAGAAACACTGGCCATCCAAGGAGAAAAGAGTGGTACATCACTAAGGATCATTACTTGCATAGAATCCCAGGAGTGCTTATGAAAGGGGTGATCATGCGATCTTAGCGCACGTGACGGAAAAAGAAAGTAGAAGAGAGAAAGATCGAAGATATACCAATCGTCCGAGATTATCCGAAGTATTTCTTGAAGACTTGCCCGGACTTCCACCACAACGGCAAGTCGAGTTCTGGATCGATCTCACACCAGGTGCTGCTCCAATTGCAAGGTCGCCTTACTGACTAGCACCATTGGAAATGCAGGAGTTGTCTAACCAATTACAGGAGATGTTGGATAAAGGTTTCACCTAACCAAGCTTCTCGCCTTAGGGAGCACCAGTCTTGTTTGTTAAGAAGAAGGATTGATCATTCGGTATGCGCATCGACTACATAAAATTGAACAAAGTGAGAATCAAGAACCGATATCCACTACCAAGGATCGATGACCTATTCGACCAGTTACAGGGGTCGAGCTATCACTTGAAGATCGATTTGCGGTCGGGATACCATCAACTCAGAATTCAGGATGACGACATTCCAAAGACCGCCTTCCAAACTCGTTACGGTCACTACGAGTTCATGGTCATGCCATTTGGGTTAACCAATGCGCCAACGGTATTCATGGACTTCATTAACTGAGTGTGGAAACCCTATTTAGACAAGTTTGTGATTGTATTCATTTACGACATCTTAATCTACTCCCGAAATAAAGAGGAGCATGCCGAACATCTAAAGTCAATCATGGAATTGTTGAAGGAAGAGAAATTGTACGTGAAATTCTCAAAGTGCAACTTCTGGATTCGAGAAGTACAGTTTCTTGGACAAGTGGTCAATGAGAAAGGCATACATGTTGACCCATCCAAAATCGAGGCGATTAAGAACTGGGAAGCACTAAAGACTCCAACCGAGGTGCGATACTTCTTAGGTCTTGCGGGCTACTATCGACGGTTCATAGAAAATTTCTCCAAGATAGCCCAAACCCTCACTACTCTGACTCACAAAGATAAGAAATACGAATGGAACGACAAGGCAGAAACCGCTTTTCAATTGCTCAAATAGAAACTTTGCAGCGCACCGATCCTATCATTACCGGAGGGAACGGACGATTTCGTGGTGTACTGTGATGCATCCCATCAAGGACTCGGATGCGTGTTGATGCAAAGTGAGAAGGTCATTGCTTATGCTTCTCGACAACTCAAAGTGCACGAGAAAAACTACACTACCCACGACTTGGAGTTGTGAGTCGTAGTAGTTGCCTCTCAAAATCTGGTCGAATTACTAAACGACTTTGATTGCACCATCCGTTACCATCCTGGAAAGGCAAATGTCGTTGCTGACGCCCTGAGCTGGAAAGAACAACCAAAGTCGCGATGAGTCTGAGCGTTACATCAGTTAACCATCTATATTGATTTACCCAATCAAATCTGTGACACTCAACTTGAAGCAATCAAAGAGGTGAACATGTGCCACGAATCCCGACGTGGTATGGACAAGCAATTTGATGTCAGATCCGATAACATCTGTTACATTATGGATCGGATTTGGGTACCGAAATTTGGGAACCTAAGGGATTTAGTGATGGACGAAGCACACAAGTCCAGATACTCGATTCACCCCGGTGCCGAAAAAATGTACCATGACCTCAAGGAACATTATTGGTGGCCTAACATGAAAGCCGAAATTGCTACCTACGTCAGTAAATGCTTGACCTGTGCTAAGGTCAAAGTGGAGTATTAGAAACCATCAGGGTTACTCCAACAACCAGAGATTCCACAATGGATATGGGAACAAATTTCAATAGACTACATCATGAAATTACCCAGAGCATCCAACGGTTGTGACACTATCTGGGTGATCGTCGACAGGTTAACAAAATCAGCACACTTCCTTCCTATAAAAGAAATCGATAAATTGGAGAGACTGGCTCGAATTTACTTAAAGGAAGTAGTCTCGAGGCATGGAGTGCCAATTTCCATCATTTCAGATAGGGATAGCCGATTCACGTCCCGATTCTGGCCATCATTAAAGAAAGCCTTGGGTACTCGATTGGACATGAGTACCGCCTACCATCCACAAACGGGCGGTCAAAGCGAAAGGACTATCCAAACCCTCGAGGACATGCTTAGAGCTTGTGTGGTTGACTTTGGGAACGGTTGGGATGCCCACCTACCATTGGTCAAAGTTTTATACAATAACAGCTACCACACTAACATCCAGGCCTCACCGTTTGAAGCACTTTATGGACAAAACTGTAGATCACCAATTTTCTAGATAGAAGTGGGAGATAGTTAACTCACTGGTCCAGAAATAATTCATGAGACCACAGAAAAGATCGTACAGATACGCGAACATATCAAAGCCGCGCGTGATCGTCAGAAGAGTTACGGTGACGTGAGAGGCAAACCCTTGGAATTTCAAGTAGGAGACAAACTACTGCTGAAGGTCTCGCCATGGAAAGGAGTAATATGTTTCAGCAAGCATGGGAAATTGAACCCTCGATACATCGGACCTTTTGAGATTCTGAAAAGGATTGGTCCCGTTTCTTAAAAACTCAACCTACCGGAAACCCTCAGTGGCATGCATGACGTGTTTCACGTGTCGAATCTAAAGAAGTGCTTATCAGACGAGACACCAGTCATACCATTGGAAGAAATTCAGATCGACGATCAGCTTCACTTCGTCGAGGAACTAGTTGAGATCATGGACTGTGAGGTCAAACAACTGAAAAAAATTCGCATCCCCATAATTAAGGTTCCTTGAAATTCTAGATCCAGAGCAGTGTTCACTTAGGTGTGCGAGGATCAATTCAAGCGTAAATACCCTCACCTATTCAAACCTACACAGTCTACCAGTGACGCGAACTGAATTTCGGGACGAAATTCCTTTTAACAAAGGGATAACGTGATACCCGACAATTTCAGGATAATATCCATACCCGACCATTACTTACATTCATATGATTACACGTGCATCATACTTAATTATAGAGTAATTAAGTACATATTTCATAATGCAAGTCCATTCGTTTCATTTCAATTCATGCATCGGTAGTTTGGAGGATTACTGGGTCACACACGCGTCCTATCACACGAACGTTGGTAAATTATAGAACTAATATTTGACATATATTTGGTGTGTATAAATCACATTTAATATTGTGATTTATTATTTCGTGCTTAGATTAATTTTTCGGGAATTTTTATACAAACTTTCATTTTTAGCGCAGTCTAGCGGATACGCGATATGTACCGATAATTTCAAATGAGATTTTATAAATTTGACATGTTTGACATCATAAACAATAAAATTCAGCTTTTAAACAAAAAAATTTTAAAACCATCCCTATCTCTTAAAAAGAAGGCCCAATGTTGCAAAGAGAAGCCCAAGCCCACTAGAAAGCCCTAAACCCTTCCTACTTAAACCACCCTTGCCCTAATCTTCATTTATGTTACACTATGTTATGGTCGTCTTACTATATAAGGAAACTTTAATTTGTCATATTTTTAGTTATGGTGTTTTAATGGACAAAAGCATGCTAAAATAGTTCTATAACATCTATTCAAGTATTAGAAAGAGTTATTGAAAGTTGCACATGTGTAGGAGGTTGTATAGACCATTTTCCTAAAAAGAAAACTTTAATATTTGAACAAATGTGTATGAGTGATCTATAAATGTCTAAAGTGTGTTTAATGGCTTTATTACTATAGGTATAGATGACTTATGCAAGATTTCATGGTTCAAAGTTGTGCTATGTGCTATTTTGGGAGGCCTTACTAATAAAGGAAACTTTATTAGTTTGGAACCTTCATTTTTGCTTTAAATGGAAAATGTAAGTGTAGAACCATGTTTATAGCATATTACAAGAATGATTTTCATGTGTAGGTTGTGTATATGAGCTATGACATCTAAAGTATATTAGAACCCTAAGAGTCCAAAAAGGGAAGCTTTGTTATGTTAAGCATTATGGTACAAAATGTCATGTTAGGTTGCTTTGTTTAAATGTGTTGAAATAAGGTCAATAGAAGAATTGTATAATAACATGAATTGTGTGTATGATTTACTAACATATATGAAAGATACAATAAAGGTGCACAATTTCCATGATGTTTGTCACATGTCACTTATACAACTACATGGAGTTATATGTTACTATTTATGACATGAAGCTTGCAAACTAGATTACTTATGACATGTTACCTCCTTATGTAAATTAATTGAAACATGTATAGTGTGTCATAAGGTATTACTCATGTATTACTTAGGTACTACTTATATGTTACTTAGGTGTTACTTAAGTGTTGCTCATGTGTTACATATATGTTACTTATGTGTCACTCTTGTATTACTTATATATTACTCATGTGTCACCTATATGCTAGTTATGTGCTACTTGTACTTGTATTCACTAAATGTCACATGAGTCAACATTGGTCAACATTGGTCAACTTTAGTCGAACTTGGTCTACATTGGTCAACTTTAGTCAAACTTAGTCAACATTGGTCAAACTTTAGTCAAACTTGGTAAATATTGGTCAACTTTAGTCAAAATTCGTCAAACCTTGGTCAACTTTGGTCAAACCTTTTCAAAATGTCAATGTAACCTTTCAACGTTGAGTCGTTTGGATGAATGTGGTTACATAAACCATGTTTACTTTCATAGACCTTATAGCCTTACTATTCCTAAGGCTCGGTTAGGTCGGTTGTCAAGACTTGCTAGATTTCTCGTATTAGTTTCATACCACATCACATCATTCCCAGGTGAGTTTTCACGGCCCCATTTTAATTACTTTTCCTTTTGGGGGAGATAAATGCTAAAACATTTTCCTTTCATTAGTCGTATGACATTACTTTGTTTTCGCTTTATTATATATAAGTGGGTGTACATTTCCCGCACACAAAGTCCTCTCATATTCGAACCGTTAATTCATTAACAAGCGAGGTGATTCATGAATAGTACTATTGGGGGTAGCGACCTCTACCCGGGTTAGTCGCGCTAACTCTGACCCGGAGTCAAACAGGTGCATAAATTGACCTGATGCATTGCATGCAGAGCACGTAAGAGGTAAAATGCTACTTTCTGCATTCAATCGTTAAGCTTCGGTTTCGGTGTTTCTTATATATTTTAATGTTATTTGTCTGATCAACAATCGAATTCAATACATATGTACTGTTACACGGTTTTCTTTACTGTCTTCTGTTACTTAAACATGTGAACTCACCAACCCTGTGTTGACACTTTAAGCATGTTTATCTCCGGTCGCTAAGCATTTGCAAAAGGGCTAGGATTTGCATATCTGGAGTCGCATTGCATATTTTCACTAGATTCATAGGTTTATGGGAACCTGATTATTTTAGCTTCTGTATTTTGATATAACTTAGTTTTGCTTCCGCACTTTACTTACCGTATTTTCAAAACTCTATATTACTTATTTATTTTTGTATGATGTTTAAACGGGAAGTATTTTCGAAAACCATTTAGAGGTCGTTCAAAATGACCCGGACTTATTGACAGTCACAACCTGCGGGTAACCCGCTGTGGAATTTCAGGGTGTGACATACCCAGCTTTTGTACTGGACAGGGCAACAAAATGTTGGTTTTTTGAGCTCCATGCTACTCCTCCACTTCCTAGGTTAAACACATAGGCCGACACACTTTTCCGATCATCTGCACAACTAGCCAAGTCACTATTATTGTAGCCGGTTAAGTGAATGCCTTTAGTCTTTTTGTACCATATACCGAACTTAGTAGTACTTCCCACATATCTTAGTATTCTTCTTGCTGCTCCCAGCAGAAGACTTACTGCATATGCCAGATCTGGTCTAGAGTGAGTCAGGTAGATGAGACCACCTACTAAACTTCTGAATTTCTCATCATTAGTTTTGTCAGCTCCATCATCAATCAATAACTTTTCATTGTAGTTCATGGGAGTGGCGTCATTCTTGCTATTCAGCATCCCAAATCTGACTAGAAGAGTGTTTGCATACTTTTCTTGACTTAGAAAGATCCCTTCTTCGGTCTGTTTCACTTCAAGTCCTAGGAAGTACTTTAGCATCCCCACATCGGTCATTTCAAATGCTTGTTTCATTCCATGCTTGAACTCCCTGATCAAATTATGAAGAGGTGTAGATGATATCATCTACATATAAGCAGACATAAATAACATCACCTGTATGGATTCTTTTGACATATAGTGAAGGCTCATTATGGCTTCTTGTATATCCATGCTCAACAAAGTACCCATCTATTTTAGCATTCCATGCTCTAGGAGCCTGTTTCAAGCCATATGGTGTCTTGTTTAGCTTGTACACTCTCCTTAACAATAAAGCCTTCTGGTTGAGCAACATAGATATCTTCTATTAAGTCCCCATTGAGAAAGGCTGACTTAACATCAAGTTGGTGAATCTTCCAACCTAGTTGAGCTGCCACTGTAAGTATAACCGAGATTGTTTCGAACCTGGCCACTGGAGCCAATGTCTCCTGAAAATCAATACCATATTGTTGTGAGTAACCCTTAGCAACTAGCCTTGCCTTGTACCTTACACTTCACCATCTATTGTTGCGAGTAAACCTTAGCAACTAGCCTTGCTTTGTACCTTACACCTTCACCATCTGGGCCAGGTTTAGTCTTGAATAGCCACTTAACACCCACGAGATTCTTTCTAGGAGGTATATGAACTAACTCCCAAGTATTATTCTTCTTGATAGCTTGCATTTCTGCAAGCATAGCATCCTGCCATTCTTTGAGTTTAGCTACCTCATCATACGAACCAAGGTCAGTTGCTGCAAGTGCAAACTGACATGTTGTAATATCTTCTTCATTTTTTGCAGGACCATCACCTGTATAGTAGTCTTGGAGCCAAGCAGGAGGTCTACTGGTTCGTTTTTGGATCATTAGTGATGGAGTTAGGTTCCTAGAAAGTAGGTACTGTATACGTTGGGGGCATGTGAGGCTTGTAAGGTAATGTCATTTTCTGGGGTAGTAGGTATAGGCTGAACACTAGGCATAGGGGTTGACCCATGAGTGTTAGAGCTAGAGCTAGTGTTTGTACTATCTGAGACAATAGTACTAGTATTGTTTTCTTCAAAGGGGAATGGATCAATAAAGGTATACTATTTACTAGGCGTATCTGCATCACTACTCCATACCCATTTAGTATCTTCAAGGAACACCACATCACACTTTGTAGAGAATCATTTTGTTTCAGGGTTGTATAACCGATACCCTGCACTTTAAGTAGAATATCCAATAAAGATATTTCTCTCAGATTTGTTGTCCAGCTTCCTTCTTCTTTGAGATGGTATTAACCCATATGCAACACACCCAAAGACTCTTAGAGTTGTTACCGAGGGTTTTTTTACCTGACCAAGCTTCCAATGGGGTTTGATTCACAAGTGCTTTTGTGGGTGATCTGTTAATGACATGGACTGCAGTGGCTACAACCTCAGCCCATAGAAAATTAGGCAGCTCCTTCTCCTGTAGCATACTTCTTGTCAGGTTCATTATGGTTCGGTTCTTCTTTTCCACAACACCATTGTGTTGGGGTGTGTAGGGGATAGTAAGCTCCCTTTTAATACTCGCTTCCTCACAAAAATTGTCAAATTCTTGTGAACAAAACTTTCCACCTATGTCTGACCTGAGCACTTTAATAGACATGTCACTTTCCTTTTTAATTTTCACCTTGAAAGCATTAAATTTCTCAAACGCATCATCCTTGTTAGCCAGAAAATAGACCCAACACATACGAGTAAGATCATCAATAAGGAGCAAGTAGTAAAGGCTGTTACCTAGGCTTGGAACTTGCATGGGTCCACACAGGTCTGTGTGGATCAGTTCTAACTTGGTTTTGGCACGCCATGAAGAGGACTGGAATGGAATCCTTGCTTTCTTGCCAAGAATGCATGCTTCACACGAGATTGGAGTATTGATTTTAGGAAGTCCCAGCGCCATTTTCTTCTCGTGTAGGTGTTTCAGGCCACCAAGGTGAAGTTGACCATATTTGCAGTGCCATATGAGAGCTTCCATGTCTTATTTCTTTGCTCTTGGGTCTTGCACAGTAATTAGGCTAGTAGCATCAAACACAAACATGTTGTTTGTGGCTACTGATATTTCTAACAATGTATTTCCAGTTTCTCTATTTTTGATCACACACTTCCCATTATCAAATAATAGAGCATAGCCTTTCTTCATAAGTTGTCCAACACTAAGGAGGTTATACTCGAGTTTGGGAGCAAAGTATACATGGTCCAAAAGTTTGAAGCCATTATCTACAATTCTGATCTTGACTGTTCCCTTTCCTTCCACAGCCAACTTCTTTCTATCACCCAAGCGCACGTCTAGTTTGAAGGTTTCATCCAAGGAAACAAAGCTGTCTCTGGACCCTGTCATGTGGTTAGAACAACCAGAATCTATGTAAGGCCCCAAACCTGGGAGGCCTCACTTGTTGGATTTACTCATTTACAAACAGTTCTTAAACTTGAATATCAAAATAACGCAGCGGAAAATACTTCATTAAAACATAACCATTACATTGTTCAACATGCGGAAGCGTAACATAGTCTATTACATAAACATAACATAATCTAATCATAACGGGATGCAAGTTTTCATGTCATCCGGGTAACTCATCAAGCCGCCTAGCATCACCTTCCATCATCGTAACCTGCCTTAACCTGAATGTGCATACTAAAAAGTCAGCTACGCTGGTGAGTTCTAGTTTTAACATAAAACTTTAAACTTCAAATAATTTGCCAAAAACATAACTTCACACTTCATTTAATAAAAAGCGTACGTAAAACAATGCAATAACAAAACATAAAACTTCATAAACATAAGTCAACAAACATATCGAATCTGCGCCTTCTCGTAACCGTCAAATCCAAACGTCACATACTAGTGGAATAACCTAAAGATCACCACCACTAGGCCCATCAACACCGTACTGTCCTTCGGGTGAGGAACTCCTAGGGCCCGATACTTAGGTTATTCAGCGCCAAACTTCAAGCACGGCATCACAAGGATTACACGTACCAAACTTCAAGCACCGCACCCCGTAAGGCGCAAGTACCAAACTTCAAGTACGACTACCCCGTAAGGTAAATCGTACCAAAATTCAAGGATCACGATAATCCCCTTGGTGACCGTCATCACCCAGTTGTACAACAGTTGGCTAGCCACAAAGGCCTCTAAAAGGTAAAGGCCCATAACATACTTCCCATACCCATAACCTTCATTCCCTAAGGAATATTGGCAGATTCGTTCGTTTGTGACTTTCGTAAACATTCACTTCTTTTACTTCAAAAATTCAGTTAAAGCATTCGTACGTTTTATTAAAAATCATTCCTTCATTCATAAACACTTCATAAACTTCTTTTGGAAAAATATTTCATAAACACTTCTTTCATAACCTTTTCATCCAAAACATCGTTCATAAACATCATTTTATAAAACGTCACATACAACATTCATAAACATCGTTTTATAAAATAGTCACATCGTTACGTATGCACACCAGCCCAAAAACATTATTAAAACATTTAAAAGAGGGCTTCTAGAACTCACCGTATAAGCTAATCTGGGTTGTCCTAAACAAAGGTCCAACAATGTCACTTCCGATCTGAATTGATTAGTTAAATACACATCAGAACCAATCCTGACTCTAACGGTTTAACCATTCTAAACATACTGACTTTACTTAATCAGCCTGCTGCCTACGCACTTAGCAAGTGCGCAGGGACTTGTTCTTGCGTACTTAATAAGTGCGCAGACTTTGCTTCATGCGTACTTGATAAATACGCAGTACCTGCTTCATGCGTACTTGATAAGTACGCATGACCCTCTTCATGCGTACTTGATAAGTACGCAGGATCCTCTTCATGCGTACTTGATAAGTTCGCACGAACTGCTTCATCGTAAAAACCCTAACTTTCGCCTTCAGGTCTGATCACGTCAAGATCCCGAACTTGTTTACTTCAAAACGTTTGCTTTTCATTAAGGAATCCAAATATATGTTTTCCTTCCAATTTCATCCGTAAAAACGTTACATTTTCATCCAAAACCCGAAAAACCCAAAAACGAACAAAAACGAACAAAAACTCATATTTAGGCCAGATCGTTACCTGAATCGAGTTTCTGATCCGGAGGTTCTTCTCACGAGGTCTGGAGCAACACACTTCTCAAATCTCGGGTTGATCCGCCAACTTTCTCTCTCTAAAAGTTGCAAATGAGAGAAATGGGTGGTGACCCTGGCTATTTATAGGGGAGGCTCCCCTTCCAGCCTGCCGGCCCATCCGGCCCGACCCGACATGCCTCCTTCGTTTATTCCGTTATTATAACTGTCATTTTATTTTTGGGATGTTACAAGTCTACCCCCCTTACAATAGGTTTCGTCCCCGAAACCTATCATAAGTCAAATAGTTGAGGGTACGACTCCCTCATTTCCGTATCCGTTTCCCAAGTGGCTTCTGATCCCTTTCGATGCTTACATTGAACTTTAACCAATTAAATAATCTTATTATGCAAACGCTTCTCCTTTCTGTCTAAGATGGCCACGGGTTCTTCGATGTAGTTAAGGTTGCTGTCGACCTCGATGTTAGTAAGTGGTACGTGAGCCGATTCATCCGCCAAACACTTTCGAAAGTGTGATAAATGGAAGGTAGGATGAATCCCACTTAACTCATCAGGCAACTCTAACTGATAAGCGACTTCACCAACCCGTGCCATTATCCTGAATGGTCCGACAAACCTCGAACTTAACTTTCCTCTCTTCCTGAATCGTATGATTCCCTTCCAGGGTGATACTTTAAACATTACTTTGTCCCCAACATCAAACTCAATAGGCCTTCGTCGTTTATCCGCATAGGACTTCTGACGATCTTGTGCGGCCTTCATTCGTGCTTTGATTTGATCAAACCTTTCCGACGTTTCTCTTACGACTTCAAGACTTCCTAATTCCTTCTGTCCAATCTCACCCCAACAAACCGGGGTCCTGCATCTTCTCCCATACAACATTTCGTAAGGCGGCATGCCTATCGTCGTGTGATGACTATTGTTGTAGGAGAATTCGGCTAACGGCAGATGGCTGTCCCAACTGCCGCCAAAATCGATAATACAAGCACGAAGCATATCCTCCAATGTCTGAATGGTCCTTTCGGACTGACCATCCGTTTGCGGGTGGTATGCCGTGCTAACATTGAGTCTCGTGCCCATCGCCTCGTGAAATCTTTTCCAGAACCTCGATGTGAATCGTGTGTCCCGGTCAGATACGATCGTCAAAGGCATCCCATGTCGTGCTACTACTTCGTTAATAAACACTTCTGCTAACCTTTCCGATGAGAACGTCTCGCGAATAGGTAGAAAATGAGCACTCTTCGTTAAACGGTCCACAATTACCCAAATGGCGTCATGACCTTTAGCTGTGCGTGGTAGCCTAGTTATGAAGTCCATGGTAATGTGTTCCCACTTCCATTCCGGTATGTCAAGTGGTCGAATCTTTCCATACGGTTTCGGGTGTTCGGCCTTTACTTGTGAGCAAGTCAAGCACTTGCTTACGTACTTTGTCACTTCGTGTCTCATTCCAGGCCACTAGTATTCCTTCCTTAGGTCTTGGTACATTTTATTGGTACCAGGATGGATAGAGTACCGAGACTTATGAGCCTCATCCAAGATTTTGGTTCTAAGCTCGCCACCCATAGGTATCCATACCCGTCCAAAACGTGTCCTAACACCAAGGGTGTTATATTGAAACTTGTCTTGTTGGCCAACCATCCTTTCCTTCTTTATGTTTTCTTCTTTAAGTGCCTCATCTTGAGCCTTTTCAATTTTTCTCATCACATCCGATGTTACCACCAACTGGCAAGCTTTCACTCTAATAGGAGTAGGCACATCCTTTCGGCTTAGAGTGTCAGCCACCACGTTTGCCTTTCCACGATGGTATATGATTTCATAGTCATAATCTTTCAGGAGTTCCAACCATCGTCTCTACCTCATATTAAGCTCTCTTTGTTCAAAGAAGTATTTCAAACTTTTGTGGTCGGAGTAAATAGTAAACTTCACCCCATAGAGGTAGTGCCTCCATATTTTCAATGCAAATACAACAACAACAAGTTCCAAATCATGAGTCGGATAGTTGACTTCGTGAACTTTCAACTGCCGCGACGCATATGCAATCACTCTCCCGTTGATAGATTCTTGTGTAGTCTTGACTATACCTCTCTCGTTCTTGATAGACGTTATCTTTTTCAGCGTCATACATCCCTAGTCAGTCTTTCACATCTAACCGTTAGGGTTCTTATATCGTCATTCTATGTGAAATGTCTTATCAAACTCGGAGTCGTCCACAGAAGACTCCATGGCCATAATTTCAACTCCTCGTTAAGGTTATCCACCTTGCTATCTGGACGGTTACTATCGATCGTCTCTCGACTATTTGGATCATTGTGTATACCTCATAAGCTGTCCATGGTGCATTCGTCCTTGAAGGACCATACCATGACGTTCTTGAATGAATCATAATATCCCGTTCTCGAATGATTCCTACTATCAAGTTTCCGAAGGTACCGTACCATCTCATTCCCGAAGGAACCACATCATCTCGTTCCCTAAGGAACCATATCGCTTCATTCCAGAAGGAACCGTATGGCTTCGTTCCCATAGGAACCATATGGCTTCGTTCCCGTAGGAATCGTATCGCTTCGTTCCCGTAGGAACCGTATCGCTTCGTTCCCGTAGGAACCGTATCGCTTCGTTCCCGTAGGAACTGTATCGCTTCGTTCCCGTAGGAATCGTATCAGGTATCCCCCAAACATATGAGGTATCCCTTATGACACTCAACTTGTCGGGAAGGTATTCATTCAGATGGCACACTTATCACTCGAACTTTTCATTCATATTTTCATACACAATCTCCTTCTAGTCTTTCTTTCAAACGCACTTGTCAGGTTTTACGTTTCACATCGTTGGTTCATTGAACACCATTCTTCCTACATATCACTGGATGGTCTTAGGGATTGGCATCCCATCTGACCAACAATATATATTCTCTAGCTACTCGTTTCCGTTAGCCTTTTCTTCGTTGGTGTTACTATGGATAAATGACACGTACGGTGACACTTCTACTTTCATTTCCTTTCTAGTTTCGGTGGGTCCCTCAACGGCTTTCCAATTCTAACAACACTCGCAGCTATTGATTAGACTTAGACATAGTAGAGCGTTCTCTGAGTCGCCTTGAATTTCTTCTTAGTGCCCATGCCTTGCTTCACATTGTTGGTCAAAACTTGTCCTTCACATTCATTCTAGACAAACAATCCTTGGGTCGGATCTGGTTTGGTTTGGTTTAGCCTGCACGCCCTAATTAACATCGCGGTTCCCGTCTCTTGTTGTTGTTGGTATATCTATTTTCTCGTTTTATCAGATACTCTTATTAGTTGTCTTGGACTGTCTTCTACATGGAAATATGCCATTTGTGCATTCGTGCACTCATATATTCTTTGGACCTACACTTGTGTGGTTATTTCTTTCATGCTCATGCATACTTCAACAGTAGACCGATTCTTATTCATCATAACGTGTTTGTTCTAAGCGTAGTCCACCCTAGCTCCTTGGCATCCTTCATACGTATGCTCGTCTGACTTAGGTAAACCGAAGTTTCATTCCTCCTCATCTTGTCCGTGGCTCGTACTCGTTGACATCATTCACCTCTGTACGGTATACCATCTCTGACATCGTTACTATTACTAATGATGTTCATCAATCTCTTTAAATCGCTACTCGGGTGACTAACATCTCGTAGTCGTGGTTGAGTAATTGGATCAACTCTGATACGTAAGCATTAATCAACACCATAAAATTCGCTATCATGCACGTGCACCTGTAAATTCACAATTTCGCGGATCCAAACGAAATTGCCAATTTACCTTACTCGAGCATTCTAGTTCCTCTTATAACACTTCATAATACTCGCGTCTTTTCAAAGTTGAGATTTTGTCCCAGTATTCTCCTCGACACTTCTTACCACTTCCGCGCTAAGTCAACACAACAGAGGGCATCTCACATCACACTCGTACGGTCTCATGCTACCTTCCGGTTCTGCAAGAACACTTGCCTCTTTACTATAAACTTGGTGGGTAGGAATCCTACCGTGTCATCCGGTACGACCCCCACCACGCCTTTCGCCTATTCTACCCTCCATTTCATTCTAAAAGACAAGGAATCTAATGTTATCACGCTAGTTAACAAATAAAATTCAACAAGCACTGTAAGATGTTAATATACACTGGCCATCTGCAATTAACCATTACATTACCTTTCGATTTTTATTTGACCACCTTTGTGATTCCATCAGAACATAAGTCCTTACCTAACCCTTTCTAAGGCATACTATATATGTAAATATATACTATCTTCATACCTGATGCTGTGGCTCGAGTTACCCGTACTAGCATCCGCTTTCGGCCCCATTCACACTTTAAGTTCAGACACTAGGAGTGTCCGAATCTCTCAAACTATTGCTCTGATACCAACTTGTAAGGCCCCAAACCCGGGATGCCTCACTTGTTGGATTTACTCATTTACAAACAGTTCTTAAACTTGAATATCAAAATAACGCAGCGGAAAATACTTCATTAAAACATAACCATTACATTGTTCAACATGCAGAAGCGTAACATAGTCTATCATAAACATAAGTCAACGAACATATCCAATCTGCGCCTTCTCGTAACCGTCAAATCCAAACGTCACATACTAGTGGAATAACCTAAAGATCACCACCACTAGGCCCATCAACACCGTACTGTCCTTCGGGTGAGGAACTCCTAGGGCCCGATACTTAGGTTATTCAGCACCAAACTTCAAGTACGACATCACAAGGATGACACGTACCAAACTTCAAGCACTGCACCACGTAAGGCGCAAGTACCAAACTTCAAGTACGACTACCCCGTAAGGTAAATCGTACCAAACTTCAAGGATCACGATAATCCCCTTGGTGACCGTCATCACCCAGTTGTACAACAGTTGGCTAGCCACAAAGGCCTCTAAAAGGTAAAGGCCCATAACATACTTCCCATACCCATAACCTTCATTCCCTAAGGAATATTGGCAGATTCGTTCGTTTGTGACTTTCGTAAACATTCACTTCTTTTACTTCAAAACTTCAGTTAAAGCATTCGTACGTTTTATTAAAAATCATTCCTTCTTTCATAAACACTTCATAAACTTCTTTTGGCAAAATATTTCATAAACACTTCTTTCATAACCCTTCATTCCAAAACATCGTTCATAAACATCATTTTATAAAACGTCACATACAACACTCATAAACATCGTTTTATAAAATAGTCACATCGTTACGTATGCACACCACCCCAAAAACATTATTAAAACATTTAAAAGAGGGCTTCTAGAACTAACCATATAAGCTAATCTGGGTTGTCCTAAACAAAGGTCCAACAACGTCACTTCCGATCTGAATTGATTAGTTAAATACACATCAGACCCAATCCCGAATCTAACGGTTTAACCATTCTAAACATACTGACTTTACTTAATCAGTCTGCTGCCTGCGCACTTAGTAAGTGCGCAGTGACTTGTTCTTGCGTACTTAATAAGTGCGTAGACTTTGCTTCATGCGTACTTGATAAATACGCAGTACCTGCTTCATGCGCATGACCCTCTTCATGCGTACATGATAAGTATGCAGGATCCTCTTCTTGCATACTTGGTAAGTACGCAGGATCAGCTTCATGCGTACTTGATAAGTACGCACGAACTGCTTCCTCGCAAAAACCCTAACTTTCACCTTCGGGTCTAATCACGTCAAGATCCCGAACTTGTTTACTTCAAAACGTTTGCTTTTCATTAAGGAATCCAAATATATGTTTTCCTTCCAATTTCATCGGTAAAAACGTTACATTTTCATCTAAAACCCAAAAAACCCAAAAACGAACAAAAACTCAAATTTAGGCCAGATCGTTACATGAATCGAGTTTCTGATCCGGAGGTTCTTCTCATGAGCTCTGGAGCAACACACTTCTCAAATCTCGGGTCGATCTGCCAATTTTCTCTCTCTAGAAGTTGCAAATGAGAGAAATGGGTGGTGACCCTGGCTATTTATAGGGGAGGCTCCCCTTCCAGCCCGCTGGCCCATCCGGTCCGACCTGACATACCTCGTTCGTTTATTCTATTATTATAACTGTCGTTTTATTTTTAGGATGTTACAAGTCTACCCCCCTTACAATAGGTTTCGTCCCTGAAACCTATCATAAGTCAAATAGTTGAGTGTACAAACTCAATATGAGGCAACGACGTTGGGTTGAACTCCTTAACGACTATGACTGCGAGATTCGTTACCATCCCGACAAAGTGAATGTTGTAGCCGACGCTTTGAGTCGAAAGGACCATGTCATGCTTCAATGTGTCCAAATTCAAACCGACATTCAAAATCGCATCTTAGAAGCTCAACACGTCTCAGTCACCGAGGGTAACATGTACGACGAAATGTCGTGTGGTGTGGAACTTCAACTTGAATCTAAACCCAATGGCTTACTTTATTACTTGAATCGTATCTGGGTTCCCGATCGCGATGATCTCCGTACATTTCTTATGAACGAGGCTCACAAGACTCGTTATTCTATTCATCCTGGTGCGGATAAAATGTACCAAAATCTTCGCCAACAATATTGGTGGCCCGGTACGAAGAAGGACATTGCTCTCTATGTTTCCAAATGTCTAACTTGCTCCAAAGTCAAAGCCGAACATCAACGTCCTTCCGGCTTACTTGAACAACCGGAAATTCCGGTGTGGAAATGGGAGAATTTAGCTATGGACTTCATTACCAAACTTCCTCGCACCTCAAGTGGTTATGATAGCATTTGGGTGATCATTGACCGTCTCACCAAATCTGCTCATTTCTTGCCTATCCGTGAAGACTATCGAGTTGAGAAATTGGCCCGAATTTACATTGACGAAATTGTGAGCCGTCACGGTGTTCCCTTAAACATAATCTCCGATAGAGATGCTCGGTTCACCTCTCTTTTTTGGCAATCTCTCCAAACTGCTCTTGGTACACGATTGGATTTAAGCACGGCCTACCATCCCCAAACTGATGGTCAGACCGAGCGAACAATCCAAACTCTTGAGGATATGCTTAGAGCTTGTGTAATTGATTTTGGTGGCAATTGGGATTCACATCTATCACTAATCGAGTTCTCCTACAATAATAGCTACCACACGAGTATCAACATGGCTCCATTTGAAGCTCTCTATGGTCGCAAGTGTCGTTCTCCTATCTGTTGGAACGAGATTGGTGAAGCACAAATCACCGGTCCCGAACTAATTCAAGAAACATCCGACAAGATTATCCAAATCCGTGACAACATTCGAGTAGCGAGAAGTCGGCAAAAGAGTTATGCCAACAAACGACGAAAACCCTTGGAATTCCAAGTCGGTGACCTTGTTCTTCTAAAGGTGTCTCCGTGGAAGAGTGTAATCCGTTTTGGAAAGAAAGGCAAATTAGCACCTCGCTATGTGGGTCCATTTAAGATCCTTGAAAGGATTGGGAAAGTGGCTTACAAACTCGACTTACCTCCATCACTTGGCAATGTGCATCCTACTTTTCACGTGTCTAATTTGAAGAAATGTCTTGCTGATGAGAATCTCCACATACCTCTTGACGATGTGCACATTGACGAAACGATGCACTTCATTGAGAGACCAGTGGAAATCATGGATCGCGAAGTCAAACAGCTCAAACGAAGCCGTATTCCAATTGTCAAAGTTCGTTGGGAATCTAAACGTGGTCCTGAGTTTACTTGGGAACGAGAGGACCAAATGAAGCTCAAGTACCCCCCCATCTCTTCACTGATGTCGTCGCCTCCACTAGCTAAATTTCGGGACGAAATTCCCTCAACATGGGGATACTGTAACATTTCTGATTTTCATTATCTGTACTTCAATTCAATGTGATACATTTCAAACCCAATTCTAGTACGCTGATTTTTTCTATTCGTACAAACAATTAAATACTATGTTTCAATGCAAATCCGCAAATTTTACACGAGTATATCCTATTAAATTCTACATAAGTTCATATTTATGCAAATCTATCAAAACTGAAATTTGCAAGGACTGATTTTATAAATTAACAAGAAACCCTAATTGGCATGGTCGCGCGCCTTGCTTTGGAACGGTCGCGCCCGGTGCCTTGGCACGGTCGCGCCTCGTATAGGCACGGTCGCGCTTCGCGTCAGTTGAAACGTAAATACAGTTTTAAACGCAGAATCGTTTGAATTCGTAACCGATATACACATCATTACCATTAAACAAAACAATAAATTGAATAATCACCACAATTACATCCAATAATTCCAAGAAATTCGATTAGTCTCAAAAACCGAAATTCTTTCAATTGAAACCACAATTCGTCTATCCTGAATTGAACTCCTCCCACGCAAACACTCCATCGAACCCCTCTGAAACTCCCGAAAACTTTGAAGCAGTCGGAATTGCAGTAGAAGTCGCGGGAGATCAAACCCGTCGTCGCCGAAACTCGTTCTATCCGTATTCCATCGATTCATCATCATTCCGGGTAATTGAAACCTCCTACACTTTCGTTTTAGTCCATAGATCAAAAGCCCCAACTTAATTTGGGTTTACAATAACCAATTTAACACGAACCCGAATCTAGAGTTCATTCTAAAATGGTTTAATCGAATCATACTTTGTATATGTTTTAAATACAATTAACCTATACAAATAGACTCAAAATCACCTAATGGATGAAAGCCCTATGATTTCCAACATTATCAATATAAGATTTAAGTAATTCGTTTCTGTTTTGGAACATACAAGGTCGCGCTAGTCTTCTAGCGCGGTCGTGCTTCATGAGACACGGTCGTGCTAACCCCAAAGCGGTCGTGCCTCACGCACTCAGACCCGGTCATGTCCCTTGGCTAGACTTGATCGTGCCTCAGAACCCCAGACACGGTCGTGCCTAGTGAACATCTTAGTTATGTCTCCTGTTTGATTAACACGGTTGCGCCCTGACTAGCACGGTCGCGCCCGTGGTCATAAAACGATCGTGCCTTGTCCCAAGCATGGTCGTGTGTGTGATGAAAATCTTGGCAGAATACTAAATTTTATATTTTAAAAACAATGAGCATTTCAAATGAATTTTCGAATAAAAATAATTTATTTTATAAAGATTTATATTTAAAATGATCAAATTTCTATTATAAAATAATAAGAAATTATTTATTTAAAACCTATAAAATTAAATTATTATTAAACCCTACACTTAGATATTATTTATACAACCCCTTTTACGCATATTTATATAAAAAAATAGATTAACGAAAGTTATCTACTAAATTTATATTTAATATAAAACGCTCGATACATTTTTATAACTGAACGACTAGGTTACATATTTTATAAATAAATAAATAAAGTAAAAATTATTTATTTAATTTATATTTAAGAATTATTTATTTAAGTTAAACTTAATTACCCCTAATACCTGCATTATTTTTATAACTAAGTAAATAAATAATAATTTTGTTTTATTATTTAGTTATCCCAAACTCAGACCTTAATTTTATACAACACCATTCAAGTACGAATCACTAACACTTACAATTTCAATTCCTTATACACACATCCAATTCAACCCTAGACTTAGACATAGACTATTGTACACACTAATGATTCAATACATATTACACTTTAGGTTAACGTTGTGCATTACGAGGACCTCGTTACTATCTAGTCTCTCGTGTTAGCTACACCTTTTGAATCATGTGAGTATTACATACCCCTTTTACTCTTTTACACTTTTTGGGGTGGAACATGAACACTATACAATACTATTGCTTACATTTACACATACTATACAAATACAAATCCTCTTTACATTCATGTGTGCAATTTGAGCTTTAATCCTGAGTGCTAGTTGTGCTAACTTTTGTGTGCAATTTATATGCAATCATTAACTATTCAAGCCGACGATAAACAATGATAGATCTATTGAGTCTGACAAACCCACCCAGATTGGGGTGATTGTTATCGACAACACAATTTTGCATGCTAGTTACAAAGGTTTGATTGTACTTAGTTACACAATAGCTGCTCTCCATAAATGCCTTATTTTATCATGTTATGTAAGGATTTGTTTATTCTTAATCTATATGCTATCTATATACAAACCTGTGTATGCTCACCAACTTTTTAGTTGACCTTATTTTATTCATGTTTCAGGTACTAATGTGTGATTTTGATCAAGACTTGCTACACTTAAGTTTTGGACCTAGATAATCTTAAATAAAGGATAATGTATTTCATTTTATGTACTTGGTTTGATTTGGTTTTATCTTAAATACTTGAAATGAATTTGAATGATTAATATATTTCAATTTAGTCAACCTTGTGCTCATGAACAGTCTGCATGTCCCGCCCCGACGTTTCCGCCGTCGGTTGGGGTGTGACAGATTGGTATCAGAGCCTTGGTTATAGGGAACTAGGTTATTAGACACCCTTGACCTAGACTATAACTTTAGGACACCCACTTATGCCATGCTTCATGATTATGTGATATGTGCTACATGCTATATGTTACATGCTATGTGTTACATGCTTACTATGATTAGTTATTATTTCGTTTTTGATGCCTTACTTGTTAAAAATTCATGACTTATTAAGATATACTTAAATAATAATTAAATAAACAATATCCCTACCTATACCCTAAAACCTCATAATATTCTTACCTACTCCTCTATCATCATCTTCTTAGCATGTGGAAACTTCATGGATCTAAATCTATAAAAAAAGATTCTTTATTTCCTCGTTAAGGCTTTTAAACTTTATTAATTATTTGAGGACATGTGCAATCTGGAAGGGTGACACATGTATTCTGGGTTTTCTGTCTAGGAAAGCATTTCGCATAAATCCAATCAACCGAAGGACCCGTATGCGTTCCTGGGAATTCCCGGGATGAGTGTTTACTTATAGGCTAAAACATGTCTCCTTGAAAATTATATGAGTTTAATTAACCTTAATGTGTCATAATATTCAAGTGATTTTATCACTATTTGAGTACAATCCAAAGCATGATTAACTATTTTATTTGTTATCTTATTCTTTTAAATCCAAACAACATTCATAAGTTCTTACATCTTTTCTTGTGTTGTGCAATTCTGTAGAATGCCTCCCCGTCGTGCTACCGTGACCAACAACAACACCGATATTGCTACCATCCTTGCATAACTTGTGAATCAACTCACTCAAGCTAATGGGGCCGCCAATGGTAACCATGGAGCTAATGGGGGTGGTGGTGCCAACCCACCATAATGCACCTTCAAGCACTTCAACTCATGTAATCCTCTTAAGTTCTATGGTACCGAAGGAGCTACGGAACTTCTTCAATGGTTCGAAAGTACTGAGAATACCTTCCTCAATAGTGACTGCCCCGATAACCTTCGTGTTCGCCATGCCACAAGTGTCTTACAAAAACAGGCACTCACGTGGTGGAATGGGGAAAAGAGAACTAGAGGTGTGGAAGTAGCAATGGCCTTACCTTGGGATGAGGTTAAAAGGCTAATGACCGAAGAATTTTGTCCTCGAAATGAGGTAAAGAAATTGGAAGCGCAGTTTTGGGATCTTGCCCAAGATGGTAGTGAAAGTCTAGCTTATACAACTCGGTTCCACGAGTTGAGTCTCCTTGTGCCCCATATGGTCACACCTTTATCCCGTTGCATTGAGAAGTATATTGGTGGATTACCTAGGCAAATTCAAGATATTGTCTTACGGAGAAATCCCGCAACACTCGAAGATGCTATCCGCTTATCTGCTACATTAACCGACAACCATGTGAAAGCGGGAACTCTGACTAGAAAAGGCACCAAGAAAATTCCCGACACCACAACTCCCCCCATACACATCAAAGAAGCCACAACTGAACCCTCTCGTAATAATAAGAAAAGAAAGACTAGAAACTATGTTATGGTCACTCCTGCTATCCCTGTTAACCAAGTTGCTCCTATGGTTCAAGCACCAGCCAAAAAGCCATATGTGGGGATTTACCCACTCTGTGCCACATGCAACTATCACCAACTCCAAAACATTCCATGTCGCCTTTGCACTCACTGTGGGAAATATGGCCATACAGTCAATGTTTGTAGAGACAAAGCACTTGCAGGCCAAGTCAACCCACCAAACCGAACCAACCCCCAAGTGACTAATCAAGGTGTTCCCGCTTTTGCAAATGGACGTGCTTGTTATGAATGTGGTAACCCAAATCATTTCCGTGATCAGTGCTCAAGGCTAATCAATGCTAGATAAGGTGGAGCTCGTGGGTGTGCTTTCAACATAAACGCCAATAAAGCTCAAGCCAACAATGATGTGGTCAACGGTTTATTTGATACCGCTGCCGATAAAAGTTTTGTGTCACTTAAATTTGAACCCTTACTTGCAAAGACACGATCCCAATTAGAGAAAACGTTCACCATCGAAGTAGCAAATGGTGACTCCCTTACAATTGACTCTGTTATTCACGACTGCTCGCTAGAACTTAATGATCATACATTTCCAATCAACCTTGTACCAATGCCACTAGGGAGTTTTGATATCATCATAGGCATGGATTGGCTATCAAATCATCATGCCGAGGTCATCTGTTTCGAGAAGTGCATCCGAATACCTCTACCGTCGGGAGAAACGTTAAGAGTCTTTGGTGAAAAGCCTTGCAAAGGACTCAAGTTAATGTCATGCACTACCGCCCAAAAGTACTTACGAAAGAAGTACGTAGCCTTATTAGCTCATGTTGTTCAAAAGGATGTCAAGGAGAAGAGTATCCAAGACATTCCCATCATTCGGGATTTTTTCGAAGTATTTCCCGAAGATATATCCGGTCTTCCACCCGTTCGACAAGTAGAATTTCGCATTGACCTTGTACCCGGAGCTAACCCAGTGGCTAGAGCTCCTTACCGTCTTACACCTTCTGAAATGCAAGAACTTGCAAGTCAACTCCAAGAGCTCTCCGACACGGGCTTCATCCGTCCAAGTCATTCACCGTGGGGTGCACCCGTCTTATTCGTCAAAAAGAAGGATGGATCATTCCGCATGTGTATGGACTACCGCGAACTCAACAAGCTTACCATCAAAAACCGTTATCCCCTGCCTAGAATTGACGACCTCTTTGATCAACTTCAAAGTTTGACTTGCTTCTCGAAGATTGACCTTCGATCTGGTTATCACCAACTCCGTGTACAAGAGGAAGATATTCCAAAGACTACTTTCCGAACAAGGTATGGTCACTACGAGTTCATGGTCATGCCTTTTGGACTAACCAATGCACCCGCGGTCTTCATGGACCTCATGAATCGTGTGTGCAAACCGTACCTTGATAAATTTGTGATCGTCTTCATTGACGATATCTTAATCTACTCCAAGATTAAAGCCGACCATGAGCAACACCTTAGACTAGTTTTGGACCTCTTGAGGAAGGAACAACTATATGCCAAATTCTCCAAATGTGAATTTTGGCTAAAGGAAGTTCAATTTCTTGGTCATATTGTCAACAAAAAAGGAATTCATGTTGACCTTGCTAAGATCGAAGCGGTTAAGAATTGGAATACCCCGAAGACCCCCACCGAAGTTCGTTCATTTCTTGGTCTTGCGGGATATTATCGCTGCTTCATCTCAAATTTCTCTAAGATTGTTGTCCCTCTTACCGCTTTAACCCACAAGGGTAAACGTTATGAATGGGGACCAAAACAAGAAGAAGCTTTCCAAACTCTCAAGCAAAAGTTGTGCAATGCTCCTATTTTGACTCTCCCTGATGGGAATGATGATCTAGTTGTCTACTGTGATGCTTCCAACCAAGGTCTCGGTTGTGTCCTCATGCAACGAGGCAAGGTAATCGCTTATGCATCAAGACAACTCAAGATTCACGAGAAGAATTATACGATGCACGATCTCGAGTTGGGTGCGGTCGTATTCGCATTAAAAATTTGGAGACATTACCTCTATGGCACAAAATGCATGGTGTTCACCGACCACAAAAGTCTCCAACACATTTTCAACCAAAAGGAACTCAATATGAGACAACGACGTTGGGTTGAACTCCTTAACGACTATGACTGCGAGATTCGTTACCATCCCGGTAAAGCGAATGTTGTAGCCGACGCTTTGAGTCGAAAGGACCATGTCATGCTTCAATGTGTCCAAATTCAAACCGACATTCAAAATCTCATCTTAGAAGCTCAACACGTCTCAGTCACCGAGGGTAACATGTACGACGAAATGTCGTGTGGTGTGGAACTTCAACTTGAATCTAAACCCAATGGCTTACTTTATTACTTGAATCGTATATGGGTTCCCGATCGCGATGATCTCCGTACATTTCTTATGAACGAAGCTCACAAGACTCGTTATTCTATTCATCCTGGTGCGGATAAAATGTACCAAGATCTTCGCCAACAATATTGGTGGCCCGGTATGAAGAAGGACATTGCTCTCTATGTTGCCAAATGTCTAACTTGCTCCAAAGTCAAAGCCGAACATCAACGTCCTTCCGGCTTACTTGAACAACCGGAAATTCCCATATGGAAATGGGAGAATTTAGCTATGGACTTCATTACCAAACTTCCTCGCACCTCAAGTGGTTATGATAGCATTTGGGTGATCATTGACCGTCTCACCAAATCTGCTCATTTCTTGCCTATCCGTGAAGATATCGAGTTGAGAAATTGGCCCGAATTTACATTGACGAAATTGTGAGCCGTCACGGTGTTCCCTTAAACATAATCTCCGATAAAGATGCTCGGTTCACCTCTCGTTTTTGGCAATCTCTCCAAACTGCTCTTGGTACACGATTGGATTTAAGCACGGCCTACCATCCCCAAAGTGATGGTCAGACCGAGCGAACAATCCAAACTCTTGAGGATATGCTTAGAGCTTGTGTAATTGATTTTGGTGGCAATTGGGATTCACATCTATCACTAATTGAGTTCTCCTACAATAATAGCTACCACACGAGTATCAACATGGCTCCATTTGAAGCTCTCTATGGTCGCAAGTGTCGTTCTCCTATCTGTTGGAACGAGATTGGTGAAGCACAAATCACCGGTCCCGAACTAATTCAAGAAACATCCGACAAGATTATCCAAATCCGTGACAACATTCGAGTAGCGAGAAGTCGGCAAAAGAGTTATGCCAACAAACGACGAAAACCCTTGGAATTCCAAGTCGGTGACCTTGTTCTTCTAAAGGTGTCTCCGTGGAAGAGTGTAATCCGTTTTGGAAAGAAAGGCAAATTAGCACCTCGCTATGTGGGTCCATTTAAGATCCTTGAAAGGATTGGGAAAGTGGCTTACAAACTCGACTTACCTCCATCACTTGGCAATGTGCATCCTACTTTTCACGTGTCTAATTTGAAGAAATGTCTTGCTGATGAGAATCTCCACATACCTCTTGACGATGTGCACATTGACGAAACGATGCACTTCATTGAGAGACCAGTGGAAATCATGGATCGCGAAGTCAAACAGCTCAAACGAAGCCGTATTCCAATTGTCAAAGTTCGTTGGGAATCTAAACGTGGTCCTGAGTTTACTTGGGAACGAGAGGACCAAATGAAGCTCAAGTACCCCCCATCTCTTCACTGATGTCGTCGCCTCCACTAGCTAAATTTCGGGACGAAATTCCCTCAACATGGGGATACTGTAACATTTCTGATTTTCATTATCTGTACTTCAATTCAATGTGATACATTTCAAACCCAATTCTAGTACGCTGATTTTTTCTATTCGTACCAACAATTAAATACTATGTTTCAATGCAAATCCGCAAATTTTACACGAGTATATCCTATTAAATTCTACATAAGTTCATATTTATGCAAATCTATCAAAACTGAAATTTGCAAGGACTGATTTTATAAATTAACAAGAAACCCTAATTGGCATGGTCGCGCGCCTTGCTTTGGAACGGTCGCGCCCGGTGCCTTGGCACGGTCGCGCCTCGTATAGGCACGGTCGCGCTTCGCGTCAGTTGAAACGTAAATACAGTTTTAAACGCAGAATCGTTTGAATTCGTAACCGATATACATATCATTACCATTAAACAAAACAATAAATTGAATAATCACCACAATTACATCCAATAATTCCAAGAAATTCGATTAGTCTCAAAAACCGAAATTCTTTCAATTGAAACCACAATTCGTCTATCCTGAATTGAAATCCTCCCAAGCAAACACTACATCGAACCCCTCTGAAACTCCCAAAAACTTTGAAGCAGTCGGAATTGCAGTAGAAGACGCGGGAGATCAAACCCGTCGTCGCCGGAACTCGTTCTATCCGTACGCCATCGATTCATCATCATTCCGGGTAATTGAAACCTCCTACACTTTCGTTTTAGTCCATAGATCAAAAGCCCCAACTTAATTTGGGCTTACAATAGCCAATTTAACATGAACCCGAATCTAGGGTTCATTCTAAAATGGTTTAATCGAATCATACTTTGTACATGTTTTAAATAAAATTAACCTATACAAATAGACTCGAAATCACCTAATGGATGAAAGCCCTATGATTTCCAACATTAACAATATAAGATTTAAGCAATTTGTTTCTTGGAACAGACACGGTCGCGCTAGTCTTCTAGTGCGGTCGTGTTTCATGAGACACGGTCGTGCTAACCCCAACGCGGTCGTGCCTCACGCACTCAGACCCGGTCATGTCCCTTGGCTAGACTTGGTCGTGCCTCAGAACCCTAGACACGGTCGTGCCTATTGAACAGCTTTGTTATGTCTCCAGTTTGATCAACACGGTCTCGCCCTGACTAGCACGGTCGCGCCCTCCCAAGCACGGTCGTGTGTGTGAGAAAATCTTGGCATATTACTAAATTTTATATTTTAAAAACAATGAGCATTTCAAATGAATTTTTGAATAAAAATAATTTATTTTATAAAGATTTATATTTAAAAAGATCAAATTTCTATTCTAAAATAAATAGAAATTATTTATTTAAAACCTACAAAATTAAATTATTATTAAACCCTACACTTAGATATTATTTATACAACCCCTTTTACTCATATTTATAAAAAAATAGATTAACGAAAGTTATCTACTAAATTTATATTTAATATAAAACGCTCGATACATTTTTATAACTGAACGACTAGGTTACATATTTTATAAATAAATAAATAAGGTAAAAATTATTTATTTAGTTTATATTTAAGAATTATTTATTTAAGTTATACTTAATTACTCTTAATACCTACATTATTTTTATAACTAAGTAAATAAATAATAATTTTGTTTTATTATTTAGTTATCCCAAACTCAAACCTTAATTTTATACAACACCATTCAAGTACGAATCACTAACACCTACAACTTCAATTCCTTATACACACATCCAATTCAACCCTAGACTTAGACATAGAATATTGTGCACACTATTGATTCAATACATATTACACTTTAGGTTAACGTTGTGCATTAAGAGGACCCCGTTACTATCTAGTCTCTCGTGTTAGCTACGCCTTTTGAATCATGTGAGTATTACATACCCCTTTTACTCTTTTACACTTTTTGGGGTGGAACATGAACACTATACAATACTATTGCTTACATTTACACAAACTATACAAATACAAATCCTCTTTACATTCATGTGTGCAATTTGAGCTTTATGCCTGAGTGCTAGTTGTGCTAACTTTTGTGTGCAATTTATGTGCAATCATTAACTATTCAAGCAGACGGTAAACAATGATAGATTTATTGAGTTTGACAAACCCACCCAGATTGGGGTGATTGTTACCGACAACACAATTTTGCATGCTAGTTACAAAGGTTTGATTGTACTTAGTTACACAATAGCTGCTCTCCATAAATGCCTTATTTTATCATGTTATGTAAGGATTTGTTTATTCTTAATCTATATGCTATCTATATACAAACCTGTGTATGCTCACCAACTTTTTAGTTGAACTTATTTTATTCATGTTTCAGGTACTAATATATGATTTTGATCAAGACTTGCTACACTTAAGTTTTGCACCTAGATAATTTAAAATAAAGGATTATGTATTTCATTTATGTACTTGGTTTGATTTGGCTTTATCTTGAATACTTGAAATGAATTTGAATGATTAATATATTTCAATTTAGTCAACCTTGTGCTCATGAACAGTCTACATGTCCCGCCCCGACGATTCCGTCGTCAGTTGGGGTGTGACACGACGACTGCCTACTCCTTTCCGCACTTGACCCACCATGAACAGCCCCCTTCGGGGGACTGTCGTGTCCGCCCAACGCCACCGTGATCTTCCTGCGCCATCACCTTCGCACCCGGTCACCACCGAGTGGTGTCGGTTTCCTCGTTTCCCCGTCTCTGCTATGCGCCACTCCCCCTGAACACTCTCAGGTTGTCGGCCAAAGCAATAACCCAACCCCCCTACGCATCGAGAATCAAACGACATTAAATAGACGGAGGGAGTAAACGATTATACCTTGAAATCGGATGATTCGTGCGAATCGAATCACCAAGAACTCGTCTCCTTCCTCTACCTGTCACCTACGAAACCCTAATATCATAAAAATGATCAATAACTTTACCTGCGGCTTAAAACACGACACAATGATTAGAGGCTTGCAATTATACCTTGATCTCGACGAGAACACGATGAACGGCCTCTCTCCTTCTCCCTTCTCTTCTCGGCAGCCGCACACAACAATGGGAACCCCCCCCATTGTCGTAAACCCTATAGGGGTGTTTGTCGGACCGGGCTTCGGCCCTTGTGTGTTACCGGCTTGGCCCGTCTCGCAACTTGTTACAACTCCTTCCCTAAGGTCTCGCTATATACACTTTACACCCCATCTAATTATTTATAAAACAATAACACACTAACCACGTCAAATCTTCCCACCTCGCGAACAGTTAGTTACAATAATTACAAACCCGTTTTCTAAACGAAAAACCGGGATGCTACACTTTCATATTTAAGTTTTCAAAGGCTCTTCTCAGTCCTTGCAACTTGACAGATTGGATCTGAGAATCACCTTGAAATTCCACACGTAGGGTGTCCCAGGTTTCTTTTGCAGTGTCAGCAGCATCAATTCTTAAGAAGAGGCTATCATGCACACCCTGTTGTATAACATTCATCGCTTGAGCATCCTTTTTTTATCTCTCTGATCTCTTGTGCACCCTCGCCAGCAGCTGTGATGCCCAGATACACCACATCCCATAAGTCACGTGACCTCAGCACACTCCAGTGTTCGTAGCCCTCACCTTTGAACACTGGAATAATGGCAACCGAGGAACTAGAGGCAGTAGATGAATCAGCCATATGAATGACGGAGAGTTTTTGATTGGGTAAAGTATCGGAGAGTCAGTAAACCTGGCTCTGATACCACAATGTTGGTATTAGAACTCAGATATCAATGTAAAGCAAGTGAATAATTAAGCAAGAAAGTAACTGAGTCAGGGTACTCTTGTATTTTATTGAAGGATATTTCAGTGCATACAAAACAAGAACATAAAGGGTCTACATATATAGCTACGTAGACTAACTACTTTACCACAAAAAACTCAAAGACCGATAGACTAGGACTCGTCAACAATACTAACGTTGGGAGATTTATTCAAAACATAAATAATTAGAAAAACCACGTGTGCATAAAGAACACGTGTAGAGATCCCTGACAAATGCTCCAGAGTTTGAATCAGTCTTCATCACTTACCTGTTACGATCGAATAAAGAACAAAGCAGAGTATGAGGGTTCCTGGTTTCTTCAAGGGCTAGAAAAAACCCATGTTCCCAGGGTTTATGCTTGCGTTTGTTTGAAAAGTTCATTATGAAACCCTAGAAAAGCAAAAGGCAAACGAAATTGTCAACAAAGCCATAATCAATGGCTAAAATCAATCACAAACAGATGAAAGATGCATCGTTCACCTGAATAACCGGTCTCAGTGATTGAAACACGTTTGAACGAAGAACAAAGCAAAGATGAAATATAGGGTATTCATAGAGAATGGTAGAAGAAAAATGGAACAAAGCTGCCACATGGTGCGATTGATTAATAAACTGTTATAGAGGAGTTTCCTTCTTTCATTCTTGACACAAGGTGCGTTTCATCAATTTTCAATGAGTTTCCTTATTGTATTCTTATTTTTGACCTAAAATCATCGTAAAGAGTAGACTTTGACATCCGAATTTAGGCAGGAAAAACAGTTGTAGAGTTGCTAATAAAAGGACACGTGGCACCATATATAGTGATTTATTAGAGTAGAGAGAATGAAAAATCAGATTTTTTTTAGAATCATATGATATTTTTGTAAAGAACATTAGATGAGAGATAAAGATATGATGACAAACAAATGAATTATTTTATTCTAAAGAATGACTCTGACAAACAAATGTCTGGAACCCGGTCAACATCATACAGTAAAAAAGACATATTTACCCTTGCTGGGCCATTTTAAAGCCACCATTCTATTATAAAAATCAAATTTATTTAGAGCCATAGGATCGTACTTTCTAGAAGGAGATCATGGATGGATGTGTGGTTTTAGAGTTTTCTAATGAGATATGGGTTTTGAAAGGAACACAACCCTATATATATATATATATATATATATATATATATATATATATATATATATATATATATATATATATATATATATATATATATATATATGGGAAGGGTTACAGAGAAAACCAAGAGTTAGACGAAAAACAAGAAAACTAACTTTTGACCATTGATTGAAACTGATCAATGGATGAGATTAAGCAGTGGTAAATCTGTAAATCTATATCTATACTATATAATAAACAAAGGTTTCTCAATGTCACGTGTCGCCTCCACATTCACTTTTAAAAAAAATTTCCCGCATCTCTCTTTTAATAAATACACTTTCATATTTTCAATAATAATATATTTTTAAACAAATTATTAATTATACTAATAAAATACATTTATTTTAAATTATCTCATATTATAAAAAATTTTAAAATGTAATTACCTAGCTTATTTTTCAATCAAATAATAAATGAAAGTCAAATTACATTAAATAATATTTAATGTATTTTTGAAACTCAATTATATCATATTTTTTTATTTTATTTGCTATTGTTACTATATGTATTACATTTTTCCATCTATAAAATATATATATATAAAGATTTAAAATTTTTATGTATTAATATCTTTTCAACCTGGGTATTACACAGGTTTTAAACTAGTATCTAACAGATAATGGATTTAATTAAATTTTATAGGGGTATATTGGGTAGATTACAATTTTTATATTTTGGAAACAAATAAAATCTCTTAAAACTCTCTCTCCCTCTCCAATCTCTACCTAAAATCATTTTCATTCAAAATCAAAACTCGTGATTTACACAAATGTTTGAAGAATAGTTGAAGTCGAGTGCATTTTTTTCAGTTTTTCAATAATTAAATATATGTTTACGTATATATAAACGTGCAACATAAACAATAAAATGGGGAAAGAATAACTGAGTTACATATACGTAGCCTAGAGAAAAAAAACTCATGTTTACATAATTACATATGGGTCAACAGAACATAAAAAAATGGAAAGACACGAGTTACGTATACGTAGTTCATACGAGTTACATATACGTAGTTCATACGAGTTACGTACACGTAGGTCATACAAAAAAGTTATTATTTTCTCGTGGGTGGTTGCATGTTTTGCTTTTTTTCTTCAACTATTAAACAACCGTGAATTCGTCATGCTTGTGTTTTGCTAGCTTGTTTTTCTCTTTTTTTTCTTTGATTTTCCCCCACCGAACAGTAGCCGCCTCCCCTTTATTTAACCTACTTGCTTTCTTTTCTTCGATTTAATTTCCGATTTCTAATCTGTATTATATTGTGAAGCCCGCAATTGAATCGATAATTTACAAAAAAAAAAACTCAAATGAAGAAGTAGAAGAGATTTGTAAAAGTTACTTGTTGTTGATACGCTTTTTGAATAGTCATCTCCTTCACGAATGTATTTGTACCGGATGCCACCATCGTATTTCACTTCTTAATTGTTTGTAGCTTTCCGGTGAGGTGCGACGGAAGATGATTGCCGATTGATTTAAGAGAGAAAGTGGGAGAGGTTTGAGGAATTTCAATAAGGGCAAATGCTATCAAAATCAACATACTTTCTGGTTTTTCTTATAAAAGTCTCTCAACAATTTTTTGTACATAAAAATCCAACATAATTTCTTTTTTTTTTCCTCACAAAAGTCCGTCAACAAATTTTGCCTTGCTTCTGTCGAATAATTTGCTAGGTAAATAGTTGGCGAGAGACTTTTGTGGGAAAAACAAGAAAGTATGTTGGTTTTTTATGTGCAAAAATTTGTTAAAGGAATTTGTGAGAAAAAAGATAAAGTATATTGGTTTTTATATACAAAAAATTGTTGAGTGACTATTATAAAAAAAATCAGAAAATATGTTAATTTTTTGTCATTTACCTTTCAATAAATCATTTGTTATTTCTTCTATAGATCATGTGTTTTATTTTATATAATAATAAGGTGTAATCTGTTTAAAACTAAAATTTTAGGAAACATTATAATGTTAATAAATCAAGTCGAACGAAATAAATAAAATAAGATTAAAGGAAAGTTGTCATGAATAGTAAACTTTCATTATTTCAAACTTAGGCCACCGAAGTTTTTATAATTTAGAAACAGCCCATGCTACTCATCCACTCCTATTTCTAAAGACACGTCACCTTCTTCGTGGTCCACGTTTATATGTTTTTGATTTATCCATTCAAAGTTTTACAACAAAGTTTTTTTATATATATTTTTACTTTTAACACTTATACTATTTATAATATACGCTTTTAGCCCGTATCATTTTCTATTTATTTCGTTTCCTTTAATAACTTTAACATACGTTAATTTTTTTCAAAATACGGAGTGTGCGGCTATTTTCAGTTTTTTTGTTAACGTTCCGATATATTTTTTAAAACGGAGTTGTATTCAAAATTTACCTTTTTATCGTTTCCTATAGCGAGCGTCTTTACTGTTGTGCTGCTATGACGAGCCGAACCTATTATAACCGAACAATATCATTGTCGGCATTGTATTAGAGGAACCCGTATCGGTATTCGCTTTTATAGTTTTCGATGACCTGAACCGATGATTTTTTTAGTTTTATGTTTCCTTTTTATTAACAATATTTTAACCGTTACGCCTACATTTTCATTTTAAGTATTATTAACGATTAGTCCGACACCGCAGTGAAACGCGTGTAATCATCTAGTTTATTTTTATTAGGATTCTCACGTGTAGCCCATACATAAAATCAAATAATGAGTATTCAATTTATTATTGAATAATGAGTACATGTTTAATTTGGGTATGAAATCGTATTGTTATTTTGCAATTTGGAATTGTATTGTTTAATTTGGATTTGGAAATTTTTAAATGAGATTGTATGATTTATATGAAAATAATTTAATAATAAAAAAACAAAATATAGAAAGAAAGAATTTGATGTAGATAAATAAGGGATTCTCTTTGAAAACAATAAATATGAAGAAATTAAGTACACATTTACTTAAATACCCTTTAAAATAAAAAATAAATAAATAAAATCAAAATGTTCGGATTGGTTGAAATTGGTTTTATTGGTTTTTGCCTAACTTTATGATTTTCTTTTGATCCATCTCTTGTGTGAAATATTACACGGGGTAGGATAACTGAAATATTAAATAATTATTAATAAGCAGAAAAAACATAGAAAATAGTTGAGAAATTAAATACTAAATAAATGAAATATTTATAAAGTAAATATTAATAAAAAAGATAATAAATAATTGACAAACGATAAGTGGAACAAATTTCATCTAGTTACTTATTTATTAGGTATAGCATGGGTTCAAAGAAAAAACAGCGGGAAAATTTTCAAATAGTTACAAAATCATGAGCTCACATAATTGTGACATGTGACGCAACAAATTACTTATTTATTAGGTATAACTTGGATTGAAATACAACTAAAAAATTATATTATTATGCATATAATATAACAATCTAAATATATTTATTTGCATGAAATTTAAACTTAGAGCGACTTTCAACTTATATGTCTTATCATTTTAGACTATTTTTATTTGATTTTTAACCGTTTGACCCGCTAGAGATAAAACATAACATAAATCGACTGTTTTAAAAAAATGGGTCGAAGTTGGCACATCTACAAAACATATATAAATATATACAAAGAACTAAAAAAAATTATGATATAAAGTGAAACAAAAAAAAATTACTTGAATACCTTCGGCTATAATGATATGACAAGAAAATACAGTGGGATTTAACAAATCATAACAAATATTATATCTTTAAATATGTAAATATATGATTGAATGTTTTTTAATTGGAACTTACATTTTTTTTTCAACGGCAACGCTAGATATTCTAGGATAATTGGGTTTCCCCGAGGGTAACACCTAGAACATCTAGGGCAACCCACCACAGGAGGAACCCACTAGCTGGGTAAACCCCCTAACCTAGGCACAGACCGATTTTTTGTTGTTGCTAGGATTCGAACCCAAGACCTTCACTATGAGAAGTCTTGGGGCTAACATTGCACCAAATGGCCAACGGTAATGGGAACTTACATGGCTAAAATAATTTTCAGTTTGTACAGTTTATAAAAATATGACTGATAATAAACAAAAAATTGAATTCAAAGTTATGTAGATAAAATTTGAAATGAATAATTAATCTAGTTGTCTAAAATAGTGAAGTTTATTAAAAATGTAAAAACAGTTTGATAATATAATAACTATCCATAATAATTTTTTTTTTCAAAAATGATAAGTAACGTCAGCAACTATAAGCATCCATTATTAATTTTATACATGAACAAATTTTTGGTATAAAAATATGCAGAAAAAACTGAAACGAATAATTAATCTACTTGTTTAAAATAGTGGAGTTTATTAAAAGGTAAAAACATATCATAAGTATCCATAATTAACTTTGTTTTGTTTCTTAATATAAATATGATTTAATATCATTATTTAATAAAAGAGAGAAATGAAAAAAATATACGTATATGTATATGTATACGTATAGATTATAGATATAGATATGTATATATATATGTATACATATACGCATTTATATATAGAGGAAGGATTATGAGAAAACTCTTTTTCGTGAGAAAACCGACCAAAACAAACTTCGAATGAACTCATTTTAGCGGCGTTAGAACCGGCCCGGGTTTAGCTTTAGGTTGTGACGATGTAGCCGCTATAACGACAATAAAATAACAACAGAATAAACACACTTATCGTAAAAAATTAAAAACACACATGTCATCATCATCAATTTGTCGTCGCACCACTATTGTAGTGCACCACCATTGTAGTGCACCACCGTGCGGGTGTTTTTGTGATTGTGGGTGTTTTATGTGTATGTGTTTTATTAGGGTGGAGGGGGTCGACTCGGGTTAGGGGCTCAGGATGAGTTGAGTAAGCGGCTTTGGACTTGGGTTCTTTTCACAGATTCTACAACCTGAGTGCTTTAAGCCTTGTAATTTAAACATTGGGTAGTTTAGGGATTCAGGGGTTCACGAATTCCACCCCATGTGAGGCGGGTAGTTTAAGGTAAAAATGGCATAACAAGTTTCTATTGGTTTAGGGTAAGGGTGGATTTACATAGTGTCGAGAGGGTTCACCGAAACCCCCCGAGTTTCGAAATTGTAGTAGAAAGCTATATAGAAAAATTGTGGTGAACCCCCTAAAAAATACAACTTGAACCCCTTAAAAAAGATTGAAAACCATATAGGAATGGGAAGAAAGGTAACAGATGGAGATGAAAAGGTGTGGTTGATCAAAATACCCAACAAACGCGTTCTCTGGCAAGGCGTGATGGCAGTTGCTGGGGGTGTTCTTAGCTTTGATATTTGGATGATGTATACGACAGAGAAATATAAATACCCTAATTACTTTTTATATTACTTGGGCCTTTTACGGCTTAATTTGTGGCCCAATTCAAAATAAATTGCAAAAACTATTATTTGTTGAAAATGTTATTTACCCCGGAGGACGGCTTGAAAGTTGAAACACTTCACAACTTCAGCTTTATTTTCTCACTCTTTGAGACATCAACATCGATTATGTTCCTACAAGAATTTAGAATAGAATAGGATATTATTTTGTTTGATTTAGTATTGATATTATATAAATTAGTTTGTTTCTTTATTGTTTTTATCTTGTTTAACTACGTTAGGCTAAGGGGAGTGGTTCCATATTTCCACACCTCCACACCCCAAAACGTCAGTGCCACATAATTTCCATATTGTATCCACATTTGGAAGGCATGGTGTTTCACTTTTCACCCACTTGAAAAATGCATGTGTTTATGTAGGTCCACATGACTTCTCTATAGATTGAACTCGTGACGTGACGTATAGAAGACACGGAGTGCAGAATCCAACCGTATCAACGTATGTGTACACAAGATGACAATAGAAACGATAACAATCACAGAGTAAATAAACTTCTCTTCTATTTCATTCAAACACAGAGTTTACGGAACAGAGTATGAACATTCAAAAGCATTACTAAAAACTGAACCTGCAAACTCTATTTATAGACAAAGCTTCTGCTATAGGCGAACTTATCTACTGAGACTAGGCGAACTTGCTAAGTTCGCCTCTAGCAGAACTAATGCAACACTTATATAAAATCAAACATTAACAAAACATAAAGACAATAAGATCTAAACTATTACAAGCTCTTGTCATACATCTATGTCCTAACAGACCCCCCCTTGACAATAGCTTGATCTTCTGTCTTCAGTCTCTATGATGAGCTCTTCCAATTCTCTGGTAGCTTGCTGCCTGCATACACTCCATATCTATGACATATCTCCAACACTCTCTTTACTTCAATACTCGCTCTCTCAATTCTTTAGTAAACATGATCTCATTCTTTCTTAAGCTCCGTTGATCTTTCTTTGAAAAATTAATAAGATTCACAGCATCGTAAAACTTACTATGACCTTATTATCTTTGTCTTCTACTCTTGCCTCACCAGTATTCACATCCACATACCACTATTTCATATCACCTAGGAAGTCATGTGGTATTTTTCTTAAAGGTATTCTCTTCACAGCTCTTACTGGTTTGAACTTATACTTCCAAGTTACAACACCAGTGCTTTGATCAACTATCTTCACTCTCTTTCCTCTTTATGGTTTTAGCTTTTGATACTTACCTGATCCTTCTTCTTTACTGATCAGTTTTGATATCACATCAGCTAGCCCAAACTTTGATCTATTAATCAGTGGTTTAGTAGCAAGACCATTCATTTCACACCTTGGCCAGGTATTGAAATACTTAATCCTAGGCTTTAAGTACTGCACACCATCTGATCTTTTGAGAGCAAACAACTTCACTTCTTCATCATAAAACCAACTAATAATTCTTCCAATACACCGCTCTTTGTTCACATATCTTTCTTTCTAAGCTGGTTGTATAGGATACTTTGGTAATACCTTTTTCCAACTATTCACTACTTCCTTCCACTACTCTTTAGTCATACATGTATCTCTATACATCACAGGTTCTTCAGCTGACTTAGAAGGCATGGAATGAGTAGTATCAGTTTCAGTATCCACCTTGGATTGAGCAGTATCATCAGGCTTGGATAAGTCTTCAATAGAGTCCATAGAATCAGTTACTCCTTCATTAGAAAACTCAGGAATAACATCATCCTGGATGAAGTTATAAGGCACATTGAGACCATCACAACCTTCATATGTGACCTCTACATTACTCTTTTCAATATCTATCTCTACAATCTCACCTTCTTCAACTTCATTCTCTACAATATCATCTCCAACATCATCAAACAAATCATCAAGATCATCTAGATATTCAATCTTTTCAGCTTCTTCTTCTTCAGCATCAGAGTCAGTTTGAAAGAATTCCAACAGTAGGATCTCTTCATTCACTTTAGAACCTTTCTTGCTTCTTTCAGTAGTACCTGATGTAGATGACTCCCCCTGAACTCTTGAAATAGGATTCACGTCAGCGTATTGACGATCACCTTCCATATTGCCACTAGGATTATTGTCATCACCATCTTTTTTTTGAATAGACTCAGTATGGAAAGTATCATGGATCCTTAACTCCCCCTAAGCGTCAAGACGCTCAACAAGCTTAGAAACCAAGAATTTCATGTCATCTAGTTGCTTTGCCTGAGCTTGAAGGACCACCTGTCTCTGCGAATCAGTGCTCACAAGAACATCCACTTGATTTTGCAAGGCAGTCACTTGAGATTCAAGGTAAGTTATCCTTTCAGAATCATAATTCTGAGAAGTACCAGCAGCAGATGATGTAGTAGCCTTTGGATCAGGAGTAATCACAGGAGAAGGACGTTTTGATGGATGAGGCGTAACGATCAAGGATTCAACAAAACTAGCATCCTCTACACCTTGTGATGAAGTTGCAGCAGCAATAGAAGCAGCTATCAGCTTCTGTGATTTTGGCACAGGAGTAAACTCCCTGTCCGAATCAGAAGACTCATCAATTAATGTTCGTTTCCCAAGAACTGTACCGGAAGGAGGATCCCGAACAGACTTACGTCTTGGCTTTCTGGATTTAGATTCCACTCGTTTCCCTGCATTTGCCAATGGCAAATTAGCCAGTCTTTCATAATGACCTGAGCTAAAGTCCCTAGAAGAATCAGAATCAGTAGCTTCAGAGTCAGGAAGAATTGTATCACTAGAACTCGTATCAACCACATTCCCTTCAGGTTCATGAATGGGTGAGTTCATAGCATCATCATTAAAGTCCTCCATATTAAGACCTAAGTCTTGATCTTCTTCATTATCAACAACATTAACTTGAACCGGTTCATTTACCGGAACCTCATCTTGAATAGGAGCATGTTCTTGTGCTTGTTGAATTGGAACTTGTAATTGTGCAATCTGTGGTTGTGGTTGTTGTTGTTGTGGTTGTGGTGGAGCTTGATCCTGATCCTGATCTTGTTCTAACTCCTCGGGATGAAACCAGTTGTTATTCGGTGGTTCAACATAATCAGGTATGATAATGTGACCAAATAAAGGAGTAGGAACAGGAATCAACGTTGCATTTTGCTATTTAAATTTGGTGCAGTCGGTTAATATCGTCTTGGTCATCAGAGTCAGAGTTAGACGTTGTGGATGCTGCGGTAGATTAGGAATCAGATGATTCAGAATCATTTGTATGAATCTAGGGTACATGAGAAACCCTTGACCTTCTGAAGGATTAATTTGCATAACAAGCTCACGGTATATGTACAGTGCAAAGTTGAACCGTTTGTTCAATGTCAGTGCAACCATGGAAGCTTGTAAAGCACTCTTCAGCCCATCAGTTCCAGCCTTTCTTGGTGACAAGCAATGGATGATTACATGCATAAAATACCTCCACTCACCTACTAGACCACCCTTCCTAGCTTGAGTATCATTGGGTCGTCCTCTGTATACCATTCTCTGAAAGTATCCCATGATCAACGTTCCAGGGTAAGATATTGGATCATCATTAGCACCACCTAATACTAGAGCAGTACGAATGGTATCCACTGATATTGCCACCTCAGTGTTATTAACTGTAGCTCTAAGAACATGAGGTTCAACATATGTGTCTTGATGCACTGTATCCCAAAACTGTTGAATATAAGGCAGACTAATATACGGATTTCCCGAAAGAGCCGCGTGCAATCTTGATCTATTCAGGAAGTTGATTATGCCTTGGTAATTCACCGCTTCAGACATTTGAGGATCTAACAATGCCACCTGATTTTGTTTGTACTCAACACAGCAATCCATCTACATGTGCATTGGACATGAAACAACATTAGTAAAATCACAAACACAATTAATACACACACAAATGATATGGACACACATATGATATACACAAAAACAAACTACAAACAAATAACAAAAAAATTTCAAACACAAAAAAAAAAAATCACAACTCCAATCAGCATTGACCACCTAGGCGAACTTACTAAGTTTACTTAGAGTTACAAGAGGCGAACATAATAAGTTCGCCTGAAAAAGTTCGTCTGAACAAGTTCGCATGTCAATACATCTTCATCACAGAATTCAAACTTGTTCAATCAGATGTTTTTTTATGCAAATTTAACACACAACAAGCATCGACTAACAACAACGAAACCCTTTTGATTATCAATTTCAAGTTTAAACCATTTAACCACCCTTTTTAACCAAGTCCCAGACCGAACATAATAACTCAATGAACACAAGGTTATTTAGGAAATTTCTAGATGATTTAACGGATGAAAAACTCTGAATCTACCTTAGAAATACTCACAATGTAAAATCGATCAAGAACCAACTCAGAAAAATTTCAACCAACAACCAGAATTTCAAAAATCTCAAGTTCGCACTACTGTTGAATATGTTCGCTCAGGAAAAAGACAAGAGTAATGAAGCCTAAAAAAGATATATATAACCTCTATTAAGTTCGCTTAATCAGGCGAACTTGTTAAGTTCGCTTAACAAGCAACATTTGAACATGATAAGATCGCTTCTTCTTTTTCCTTGAAACCTTTAGAAATTCAAACTTAAACAAACCTCAACTATCATCCTTTCACAACCTTGTGATCTTCCATCTGTAACATATATCCGATCCAATCCCGAATCATTTTAATAAAATTAAACGATAGAATTTTCATGGAAGATGGAAAGAAAATCTTTTTGGATTTTATCTGTACAAACGGAATCACATATTTTTGGTTTTTCTCTTAACAAACAGAAACACATATTTTTGGTTTTTTCTGAAAATACACACATATTTTTGGTTGAACATCATGGGTAAGAAGATCATATCAGTATCTGAGCAATTCATCACACATTCTATCACAAACTATGGGTAACCTATGATACGCACTGAATTATGATATTCATGTGAAATGAATTCACTTATTCCTTCAAATTTGATATGAAACAATCAAACTCATTCTTATTCACCTCATATTTTTTTCATTCTTTGCAATTTTTGTATTTCTTTATCAAACTCAGTTTACAATCTTTCACAGATCTGTCTCTTGAATCTCCAAGGCTTGTAATCTTTTTCTCTTTTCAAACTTGTCAATCAATTTGAACATTACTTGAAATGATACGCGATAAATTTCAAAGTAAACAAGATCATGTCATAAAATGCTCAATTATTCATACCGAATTTGCAATACAAAGCATGAATTCTTAAGTTGTCAATATTATAAGATTTGAAACCACAAGGGTTTTTCTTCCAAACTCATGTGAGTTAGTACCATTTAGATGAAAAACATCGTGTACCCCACATATATGCCCAACATAATTTAAAACTGCATTATCTTCAAGACATATACGATTTATTGCAAGATTAGATCAATCACTAAGATGAAATTATCTCTATTAGCACAAGAATAGAATAGCAGATCCCAAAGGATATAAGAATCATGACGATTCATAATTAAAAGATTCTAATGATTTGGCTTTATAATGAGAATAAATAGATTCAGGTATGAGGATCCAACTATTATCTGGATAAATTTCAATGGAATCAATAAAGATGATGTATTAATATGATCCAAGGGCAATCATATATTCTAACAGATGTTGTCAGAAAACATATCTTAGTTCAACAACACAATGCATGTTTTTCGGGGCATGGGCAGTGAAGTGAACCGAATGAATTTGTGCTAAAGATATAATCCGATATTGGTCTCATGAAATTCTTAAAACCATATATTCTTTATCTGATAATGATCATTTTCACACACACCCAGGCATATAATGGATTCAAATCACAGATGTAATCATATCATATTTAATTTTCACACTACTATTGGTCCAGAACGCTTCTAGTCTATTGACAATCCAAGTTTCAAACTCATATTCAAATTAACACAGATTATCAAGAGTAGAGCATTTATAACACAATCATTTCTTGTTCATACAGACTTTAAAATTTAGATCAAATCAATACATTATGAGCACACATATATCAACATATCAAAGGTCTACTATGGTCATGTGTGATAAACTATTCATTGATGTACTATCATATCTTCTCTAACTTCAATTGATGTCAATTTTATATTTTTCATTTTGTTTTGAATTTTTATAAATAACAATTTTTGACTGAATTTTAAAATGCAGAAGCGTAATAAAGCAATAAAAGAAAATTAAAACAAAATCTCCCATGAAAAATTGTTTTTGAAAACTTTTATTCGGGATTGATCACACCGATCATTTTGATCAGAAATTCAAACCTGGTACGATCAAATGCCTTGGTAAAGAGATCAGCAAAATTATCATCTGTATGTACCTTCATCAGCTCAATCAACTTTTTATCTACACAATCACGAAAAAAATGATATCTAATTTCAATGTGCTGTGTTTTACTGTGCTTAACAGGATTATTTGTTATGGACATTGTGGCAGTATTATCAATGAACATGGGGGTTTCTGTGAAATTCAAACCATAGTCTCTTAATTGCTGTTGGATCCACAAGGTCTGTGAAAAACAACTTGCAGCACCGATGTATTCTGCTTCACATGTTGAAATGGAAACTTTAGTTTGCTTTTTGCACTGCCAGGAAACCAGACGATTACCCAAAAACTGGCAACCACCTGTGGTAGATTTTCTGTCCAAACAACAACCACCAAAATCAGATTCAGTATATGCATTGAATTCAAAGTTAGAACCATGTGGAAACCATAATCCCAATCTTTATTTTCCTTTCAGATAACGAAAGATTCTATTGACTGCTATCAAATGAGACTCTTTTGGTTTTGCTTGGAATCTGGAACAGAGACACACAGCAAACATGAGAGATCCAATCATTGCACGGTAGAGTCATCAATCAATGTATTTTCCATCTGGGCCAGGATTCAACTTATGATCGACCGGAATTTGAGTATTGTATGGGGTACAGTCCTCCATATTGAACCGGCTCAAGATGTCTTTGACATACTTGGACTGATGAATAAAGAATCCATCTTCCTTCCGATTAACTTGATGTCCAAGGAAAAATGATAACTCTCCCATAGCTGACATTTCAAACTTCGATTTTATAACACTCTCAAACTCTTTTCACAACCCTTCATTTGTTGAGCAAAATATAATATCATCTACATATATCTGCACCAATAGATAATCTCCCCCGCTTTCTTAATGAATAAGGGCGAATCAATTTGGTCACGCACAAATCCATTGTCCATGAGATATTTAGACAACGTTTCGTACCACGCTCGGGGAGCTTGATGTAAGCCATAAAGTGCTTTATCAAGCTTGAATACTCTAGATGGATGAACTGGATCTTCAAACCCCGGCGGCTGACACACATAAACCTCTTCCTTGACCTTACCATATAAGAAAGCACTCTTTACATCTAATTGAAACACCTTAAACCCTATGTATGATGCAAAAGCAAGAAACATCGAATAGCTTCTAGCCTAGCAACAGGAGCATAAACCTTGGGGTAATCAATTCTCTCTTGTTGATTGAACCTTGTACAACTAATCTTGCGTTATTTCTCACCACTACACCACGATCATCTTTCTTGCGTTTAAACACTCACTTAGTGCCAATTGGATACACGCGCTTTGGAATATCTACAAGATTCCAAACCTTTAGCTTATCAAATTTAGCAAGCTCTTCCTGTATTGCTTATATCCAATTATTATCACGCAAAGCCATTTCGACATTCTTTGGTTCAATCTGAGAAATAAAACATGAATGTGAGCAAACATCAAGAACACCAGTATCCTTAATACACGTATACAAACAAGTATTCTCGATTAAATAACGCGTCTGCACTCCATCTCTCAAATTCCCAATCATATATTTTTAATCATTGAATGATACGTGATGCTGTTTGGTTAAACAATCAAACGAATCTTGAAGATTTCAGCAATTAGGTATGGGCTAGTTCAAATACTGGAAAAAAAAAGACCCTCAAATTTTATAATCTAGACTTTATATCCTAAGTATTATATTATAGACTATAGTTAGTTAATTAATGGTCAAATATGAACCATTGCAATGGTACCACTATAAATATGTATGTAAATTGTGTGGGGATGTAGGTGAATCAATAAACATATAATATTTATCCATTCCTTTGTACACATCCACTCCATTTAGATCAGATCGCATCCATTATCTCTATTCAACCAACAAAATCAGATTAATATCAACAAGTAGGTGTAGGTCTGATATGATGGAACAAAAGAAAATGGAAATCTACTTTCAATTTCAACAAGTAGGTGTATGAACTCCAATATTAAAAGAAAGGGTTTAAAACATCAAAGAGAATGGAAATCAAAATAGCACGCATGAATGGATTCTACTTTAATGCAATTTCAATTTTCAAACATCTAGGAGATATACCTGTCCTGAAGTGAGTATGACAGCATCTTTCATTATCTTTTTCGATAATGGTCACAGATACTCCTCCGGACATGAAATGGCACCGGTGTCACACCTTTGCCACTTCAATCCGTGTAGGGTTTTGACGCAACTTGCAATACTCCATCACTTCTTCCCTGGACGAAGAAAACTCAACAATGCACGCAATCAACTCTCTAAACTTCCGAAATCGTTTCCCCCAAATATCCTTGTTGATGACACCGAGTGATAATCCGAACTTAGGGTTTTAGAGCTTTGTTAGGGTGTTGGGGGCACCTTACTCAAACACCCCAACTACTCAATCATCCCACCAATAAAATTTTGCCATCTCAATTAACTCATTTCAATTCAAAACTACTCAAATAATTGGGGGTGGTGTACCCCACTACCCAAACTACCCGGGTACCTCTTTCCTTTCATAATATCCGAGTAAAACAACTCGAAAACCATCAAAAAATCTACTCGGATGAAACTACTCGTATGGTTAGGGGCGGTGTTCCCCTTTTACTCGGGCATCCTCTTTCATACTCGGCTTGGGCCGGGTTATACGCCCCGAACCGGGTTGGTTAACATTTGGTCAAAACCGGTTTAGCCCTAAACCGGTTCGGGTTAAACTGGTTTTCAAGTGAGGAAAACCCAACCCTATCAAACCGGTTAGGGAAGGGTATGAACCGGTTTAAACCGGTTTTTTCTCAAAAAAATCAATAAATTCGCTTGAATATCTCTGCAAGTCTACACATTTTGTTTTCCACGAGACATGCAATTTAATAAACTCGCTAGTTCACGAGACATGCAAATTGTCTCTTCCTTTTCCACTGTGGTTCACGAGACATGCATATTCGTTTCCCAAGAGACCTGCAGCCCTTCTTTCAAAGTTAAACAAAGATTCCTAAAGGGCTTCCATATTCATATGCCATGGGCTAGCATGTTAGAGAAGCTCATAGCTCTTTAGCAATCTCTCACGAAAACCATCGGAAGATCATTTCTCTTCCCAAATCCATAAACATACCTCTTGCAAGTTTGGAATCTCGGTTACCCAATATCATCTGAATTGAAATCTGTGCGAGAAAGCAATGAAACTCTTAACGGATCAGATGTTGGCTTGTATGTAGTATGCAAGAGAGGTAAATGATTCACAAAGGGCGGTTCAATTGCTTCATAAGATGGGTTTTACTTCTACAAAGGATATTGTTGGTGGGTTGGAATCATGGGCACATGACGTGGATAAATACTTTATTGTTTCTACTATATGAGTTTTACTCGGTGATGCTAGTAGTATGTGGGAACAGAGATTTGACCTGGTTTGATTTTTAAGACAGGCATCTAGTAGTTAAATTTGTCAAAGTCCGAAACATGGTGTAGGGGTGACCATTCTACTAAAGTTTCAGCTACAAAACCGGTCCGAACCGGTTTTTTGAATTGGTTTGGAAGAACCGGTCCCTAACCCGATCAAATTCAAAAACATGCAAACTGGTTTGTAACCGCCGGTTCATTCCCGGTTTGAACCGGTTTAGAGTGAACCAGTTTAGGGCGAACCGGTTTTCGGGTTTTGACCGGTTTGAAAAATCAAACCGGTTTTTTTGTGCACCTCTAAGTGGATGTACACTACTTAATTGTTACTGGCCCGTTTTGGCGGTGGGCTCACCCCCATATTTTTATTTTTTTCTTTCCGTTTTGTTATATATTAAATTCACTAGTTTAGATCTCGTGTCTACACACGGGGTGGAAAATATCAATATATAAAAATTTTAAAACTTTATATATATTTTTTATAGGTGTAAAAATATATTACATATACCAAGGATAGAAAGAAACTCAAAATATGTAAAAATTAACATATAATTTGGTTTCGAAAATACGTTAATTATTATTTAATGTAATTTGACTTTCATTTACTATTTGATTGAAATATAAGTTACATAATTAAATTTCAAAATTTCTTATAATATGGGATAATTTAAAATAATTTTATTTTATTAGTATAATTAGTATTTTCTTTAAATATATATTATTATTTAAAGATATAAGTGCATTAAATAAGAGAGAGATGCGAGAAAAATGGTGAGAATAAATATTGAGGTGACACGTGACACTAAAAACCCTTTATTTATTATATAGTATAAACTAGGTTAAAATCTCATGTATTACACGGATTAAATAAATGTAATGTTATATACTTAATATTAATTTTTTTTTAAACACATGTATTTTACGAGTTGAATAATCATGTGTATTACACATGTTGAATAAAATATAATGTAATATGTTAACACATACAATCGTTATTATATGTATTTAAAAATGAACTTTGCATGACAGTTATAAATTATGTTAAGTTAATTATTAGAACAATTTTTTTCAACTACGTATTAATTCTTCTACATAATTGATCAATTTTAATTCAATTAAAATGTATTTGATTCATTAATTATCATTTTAACACAGATAAGTTAACTTAAATTACAATTATAAATATAAAAATACATATAAGAAAATAAGAAATAAAACTTGGATTCTTTTAACACCGCCTATTTTTTCTATTATTTGGCATGTTGTAACTTTACCATTCAAACCATCTAATCACATTAAATTTTTTAAAAAGTTTTATAAATCACTTATAAGAAACAATTATTTATCATTATTCTTCATTCTTTTAATATTTTAACGAACATAATTTTAAATTGATACGTAAGTAAGAAATTATAAATATTCATAATTATTTTGTAAATAATTTATTTAGTTAATGATACAATTACTATCCATAATTAAAATTATATAAAAATATATAATTATTTAATAGGAGAGAGAGGCGGGAAAATAAATGTAAAAAGTAACCAGAGAGTGTCACACACCCAAATTTATTTACTTAATAAATAAATACAGGTTGCAACGATTGGTTCATTACACGATAGCGGAAGCTGTAATAGTGATTTCTAAGACTTGATTACATATACGATTACTAAAACTAAATAAATACAATGATTTAAGTCCCTCTATTTCAATGGTCGACTTGAGACTTGATAATCTATGCCCGTCCGGTTACTATGAATTGTTTCAACATAGCTAGCCTATTCCAACCGCTCCATGGCTAAAGGTTACCTGAGAAACATACTTGAAAGGGTCAACACAAAGGTTGGTGAGTTCACAGAGTTTGTTAATTTAGTACAGTTAGTTTTCCCCGAAAACGTATACATGACTTAACTGTCATCAAATAAGTAGTTTTCCTTTGAAAACATGCCCATGACTTTACCGTCATAAAATAAGTAGTTTTCCTTTGAAAATATGCCCATGACTTTACCGTCATAAAATATGTAGTTTTCCTTTGAAAACATATACATGACTTAACCATCATAAAATAAGTAGTTTTCCTTTGAAAACATATACATGACTCAACCGTCATCAAATAAGTAGTTTTCCTTTGAAAACATATACATGACTTAACCGTCATCAAATAAGTAGTTTTCTTTTGAAAACATGCCCATGACTTAACCGTCATAAAATATGTAGTTTTCCTTTGAAAACATATACATTGTTTAAACCTGATCATTTACCGATCAAAACTCTTAGAATGTATTACCAATGAATCCGAATACTAACCCGATCAATTGACCCCATTTGTAAACATGCAAGGAATACAAAATAATATGTAATGTATGAGACCGTAACCAAACCCCAACTTTCTGTGCCTCCCCTCGCCTTTCTGCGAGTTAAGACAATATGCGGTCATTCGGCCATTTGGACCCCTGATTAGCGCGACTAATCATGACCGGAGGCGTCACCCCCAATAGTACTATCCATAAAATCTCGGGCTAAGTCAATAGCTAATGGTTACTAATTTTTATTCCGAGGACTTTAAGCGCTTTATTTTTCCCTCAATACACATATACGGTCTGGTTATTACTTCATTCATTTATATACAAAAATTCTTTACAAGTATGTTTCCACCCCAAAACATTTCAAACACTTAGAAAATAAAAAGGGGTTAGTGAAACTCACCTTGTGTCCGATGAAATCTTAGCAAATAACAGTGCGCTAAGAGTTCCTGTCTATCCGTACCCTCAAAACAAGAAAATAAGAAGAACTATCCAGTATTGACCTGCATCAAGCGACGTTTTTGCGTAGGCTGTTTGGAGGTCGAATATTCCATGGATTCCAGTGATTCCACTTGGGTTATCCTCTGTTAACATAGAGCTTCATTCTAGAAAAAGAATGGACTGATTTGACCAAGGATGGAAAGAGATATGGCCTTCCCAAGTTGACCAAAAATATGGCAAGAAGCTGAGTTACGGGAATTGTTTGCATTTTCAGTTTTGGAGAGGGTAATTGGGTGAAATCCGAAATGAATCAGTCAAGGGAGGGAGGAGGGAGTTAAGGGGTGTTGGTGTAGTGTGTATATATGGAGAAAGAGAGATGAGAGTTGAGTGTTTGACTACATCTTCATGATTACTACTTATGACATGATTAGAATTGCATGTAATCATCAAGTGTGGAAAAAGGGTGTGCATGCAAGCCATGTATGCAAGCATTAATGAGATAGTGGGTGGCTATACCCACTTTTCGGTCAAGAGGGGTATGGGGTGGGGGTTTGGGTGTTGTCAGATCCATCAATGGCTAGATAGGTGGGTTCTTTGGTGGTATAAACCCCCTAGGTGATTGTGTGATATAACACCCGGTGTAGGAACTTTTACTGATGTAAACTTTATATCTATATACCTAAATATTTTTATATATACACACACACACACACACATATATATATATATAATTATTAGATGAAACGGGGCCGGGTTGAGTGTAGATCTTCAACAAGTCATTACGATTTGATGCTGGAGTGGAGTACAAACAAATATATAATTATGGTGATGTGATCTTTAAGTTGCTTATACTCTTGGTCATAATCATGATGATTATGACGCTTGAGTGTTGTGTAAGCAAGGCAATCATGATGAAGATGTGATCGATTTAGATGCGGTATATTACCCGAAAATAATACCCGCCTTAATATCTTTAATTATTAAGATGTCCTACATTTTGTGTAGTTTGACTAGCTTTAATAATCTGCTAGTGAATTCCCAACATAGTTATTACTTTAACTATATCATACATGTATACACGTAAAATAACTCAAGGTCATGCAACCAACATTTTTATGTCCATGCTTTAAGGTTTAGTAACCAATATATACGTTTTTATATTAAAACGTGTCCCTAGACTTTTACTAGAATAAAATCTCGTTATTCACCAATGAACGTCCAATGCGGGTTATTATCGTTTATTTCCTAGTAATTCTTAAAAATTACTAAATATGACACTTGTCCCTTTGCTAGACTCCTGACAATACTATGTCAAAGATAATATTCCAAGAAATAGAAAATAGGAATGTGCAAATATGACTATGAGTATTGACCTAAACTACTGGGTGTCACATTCTCCCCATGTTAAAGAGAATTTTGTCCCGAAATTCAGTTGATGTTACCTTGAATTGGTGTATTTGTGAACAAGGACTGGTACTTGGTTTTCATTTGATCTTCGTGTTCCCATGTACATTCAGGGTCACACTCCAAGTTCTAACATACCTTAACCAATTCAATACAGTTACGCCCTGTCCCCTGGACTTTTTAGCCTGTGGTTTCAATAGGTTCCCGAACAGGGTGTGGTTTGTCACCTATGTGAATCTCTCTAAACGGTATGATTAACGTTTCGTCTAATAAACACTTCTTGAGATTTGACACATGAAACGCATCGTGTATATTGCTTAGTTCCCCATGACAACGTAAGCTTGTAGTTTACTGGGACAACCCTAGTCCGTATATCAAACGGTCTGATGTATTTATGGTTATGTTTAGTGAGACCTTTAACAAGGCTCGGTCTCCAATTTGGAATTCTAATTGCTTTTGTCTGTTTCTAGCACAACTCCCTGTCGTCTGTCTTGAGTGGCTTTCAGACGATCTTTGATTTCGACGATCTTGTCAATGGTTTCCTGGCCAATCTTAGGACCAGTCAAATGTTTTTCGCCAACCTTCACCCAACATAGCGATGAGCGGCACTTACAACCATACAAAGCCTCAACGGAGCGGCTTTAATGCTGGTATGGTAGTTGTTATTATATGAAAACTCAGCCAACGGCGGTGAGTATCACTATTTCCTCTGAAATCGATTACAAACGCACGGAGCACATCTTTTAAAGTTTGGATGATCCTTTTACCTTAACCGTTCATCTAGGGATGATATGCATTGCTCATGTCAAGGCGTGTGCCCAAGGCCTCTTGTACAGGCTGCCATATTTTAGACATGAATCGACTGTCCCTATTAGAGAAAATGGAAACTGGCATACCATGCCTAGCCTTAATTTCCTTAATATTTAGCCTTGAACGCTTCTTACTTTTTTCTGTCTCCTTGATTGGTAGGGAGTGAGCGGATTTCGTCAAACGACTGATGATTACCCATATAGTATCATAGCCGCTAGATGTCCTGGGTAGATTTGTAATGAAATCTATGGAATTCTCCTCCCATTTCCATTGAGGAATCTGCGGTTTTTGTGTTCACTCAGGTGATTCCTAACATTCTGCTTTTACTGTCGGGTATCTCCCAACATAGATAGCAATTTCTCTTTTCATGTTTTGCCACATAATGGAGTTCCTCGGGATCCTTATACGCTTTATTCGATTCTGGATGAACAGAGTACTTGGGCTTATGGACTTCATCCATAACCCCCCACATAGGCTACCGATACCCGGTACCCAAATTCTATCTGTATCATCCAACTTAGGCTTCAATTGTTTGATTCCATTTACTTGGTAGTCGGTATTCGAAAGCAAAGCGAATACTTCTTCGACAAAAGATATTAAACGTGCAAGAACTCCTTTATTTGATTACCCTCAATATGGTAGGGTTATGTGATGCTCATTCCTGGTAATGAAAGGAATGGTGTCTGCGAATCTTGAGCGTATGTTAACACATACCCTCTTTTCGTCTACGCACTTTGTCACAAAAGCAGATCTCTATAGATCTTAGGAAAGAATTACTTGACGAGGTGTCCAAGTTTTAGTTGAATATTGGGTAGTAGTGACACAGTACGGAAATGAAACTTTATGTTTGTCCCTCTTATGCTTTTCGAAAGCATTTTCCCGGACTAAGACTTTTCTCTTATTTCAGGTTTCATGTTTTCTAGGATTTTCCTCTCCATGTGCCTTCATGGAGCCAAGATTTGATGTTCTTTGGGAGCTCTTACTTGCGAACGTCGAGTCTAATCACCACTTTTACCCGTTAATTGCACTATCTTCCCACTGCAGACTAGCATTCGGGTTGTAACATCCTGATATGTAAGTTCATGACTTGGCTACCATACCCTCGAAGTATGTGTGCCATAAAAAGTTCTATGTTTGTTTGGGATATTCATATTCCTTCTAGCCAAGGGAATGAATAGTGGAACTGTGAGAATGGTCTCATAGAATTAGAGTTTTTCCCAAAATGGGCTACGGGTTTGTCAACCCATTAAGTTGGTAGAAAGAGTTTATGAGTTTTACAATGGCTAACTATAAGTCATTCGGTGTGTATGCACCTTCTTAGTGTTTGAATGGTACTTTGGTGACTTACCATTACGTATTCCACTCATACAGGTTACAGCCTCAAAATCCTTAGCACAAGGATAAAATTGAGGTAATGAGTCTTTAAACATCAAAAATTTTGTACTCTTACTGAGCCTGCGTTAAGAGGTCATTTCTTAACAATAGATGCTCTAGAGCTTCCCAATTATAGAAAACTGAGAGTGAAAGATGTTATCACGCCTCTCCTCTAGGCTGAAATCTGGGATCCATTCAATAAGATGATCTTTGGGGAAGTGCGGGTACAAAAGAGCATAAAATTATCCTTCACTAATCCTTGTGGACAGTGGTCTGTTGTGAACAGCTCGAGCTTACGCCCCTTTTGCATATCATGAATTAGTGAGATTAGCACGAAATTCAGCATTTGGGACCCTTTTAAAAGTTTTGTATGTCATTTTTCATTTAGTGCGACAATAGTCGTTAGTCAACACCTAGGTTTCTTTGGCATTCGCTTGTGAATAAATCACGACTTATTCATCACCGAGAGGATAGTCGGTCTTGAAGGTGTACTGAATGTCAATGGTTGTGAGAGCAACCCTGTTTGACCAATATTATGAAATTTTAGATTACCTACTTGTCTCATGTCGAGCTTCCACAATACCCCATCGGTGCTATGTGTATGCGGGTCAGAACAAATTTTCTGCCCCATCACCGAAGTTAGGGCATAACACTCCTAACACAAAAATTTCAAGTAATTATGAGACTGAACGGTGTGATAAATCCTGAGATTAACTATAATCTCCCACAATAATTATGCAATTATTGTAAGTGTTGGTTGTGGTAATGCTTAAATTAAAGCTATCTCGACAAGTAGAATCTCAAAGAATGAATGTGCGAAATCCTTCGCCGTTCAGGATTCACAAAAAATTGGTTGATTTCAATTTGAATTTCTCTCGTTCCTCCCAAAATATGAGATTGCTTTAAGAGCACCTAATTGAGAAGTCTGATTTGTTAAGATCCAATCCTTAATCAAGTGACTGAGAACATGGGTTGATCATTAGCTTAGACAGCAAGACTCACTAAAGTTCCCATGCACTGCAAATTATGATTATGTGTGCACCCGCAATCATAATTTACTTTGCATGATTCCTGTAGTGTTTCTCCTACCCAAGCTTTTAGTCAAAAAAGATTTTGAAATGTTCATTAGATCGTGTTTGCACACTTGTGTAGAAGTGTGTATTGTTCCACTGGATTACCCTTAATTATGAATACCAATACTCATGAATCTGCCGAATATGGCTGTTGCCGGATGAGGTTAATGGTAGAGAGGCACCACCAGTGTCTCTCAAAATAAAATGTGTATGATGGAAGTTAGGCACTGTGTGTTGACAGAGATCCTCAAATGAGTGTCGAGCAACTCATGCTCCAAGTCTGTATATATGCATGGAATCACATGATCCTGATGTATCCTGACCCTTGGAGTTCTCTCCCATTTAGTCCTGATTATCCACCTTGGATTCCCTTCTGTCTGGGCAATCTTGTCTACCATATCTCATGGCGAAAGTCTAGGCATCCGATCCGGAAACTTATGAAGGAGAGTATTTATACTTTCTGTGCCTCCCCTCGCCTTTCTGCGAGTTAAGGCAATATGCGGTCATTCGGCCATTTGGACCCCTGATTAGCGCGACTAATCATGACCGGAGGCGTCACCGCCAATAGTACTATCCATAAAATCTCGGGCTAAGTCAATAGCTAATGGTTACTAATTTTTATTCCGAGGACTTTAAGCGCTTTATTTTTCCCTCAATACACACATACGGTCTGATTATTAGTTCATTCATGTACATACAAAAATTCTTTACAAGTATGTTTCCACCCAAAAACATTTCAAAAACTTAGAAAATAAAAAGGGGTTAGTGAAACTCACCTTATGTCCGATGAAATCTTAGCAAATAACAGTGCGCTAAGAGTTCCTGTCTATCCGTACCCTCAAAACAAGAAAATAAGAAGAACTATCCTGTATTGACCTGCATCAAGCGACGTTTTTGCGTAGGCTGTTTGGAGGTCGAATACTCCATGGATTCCAGTGATTCCACTTGGGTTATCCTCTGTTAACATAAAGCTTCATTCTAGAAAAAGAATGGACTGATTTGACCAAGGATGGAAAGAGATATGGCCTTCCGAAGTTGACCAAAAATATGGCAAGAAGCTGAGTTACGGGAATTGTTTGCATTTTCAGTTTTGGAGAGGGTAATTGGGTGAAATCCGAAATGAATCAGTCAAGGGAGGGAGGAGGGAGTTAAGGGGTGTTGGTGTAGTGTGTATATATGGAGAAAGAGAGATGAGAGTTGAGTGTTTGACTACATCTTCATGATTACTACTTATGACATGATTAGAATTGCATGTAATCATCAAGTGTGGAAAAAGGGTGTGCATGCAAGCCATGTATGCAAGCATTAATGAGATAGTGGGTGGCTATACCCACTTTTCGGTCGAGAGGGGTATGGGGTGGGGGTTTGGGTGTTGTCAGATCCATCAATGGCTAGATAGGTGGGTTCTTTGGTGGTATAAACCCCCTAGGTGATCGTGTGATATAACACCCGGTGTAGGAACTTTTACTGATGTAAACTTTATATCTATATACCTAAATATTTTTATATATATATATACACACACACACATATATATATATATATATATATATATATATATATATATATAATTATTAGATGAAACGGGGCCGGGTTGAGTGTAGATCTTCAACAAGTCATTACGATTTGATGCTGGAGTGGAGTACAAGCAAATATATAATTATGGTGATGTGATCTTTAAGTTGCTTATACTCTTGGTCATAATCATGATGATTATGACGCTTGAGTGTTGTGTAAGCAAGGCAATCATGATGAAGATGTGATCGATTTAGATGCGGTATATTACCCGAAAATAATACCCGCCTTAATATCTTTAATTATTAAGATGTCCTACATTTTGTGTAGTTTGACTAGCTTTAATAATCTGCTAGTGAATTCCCAACATAGTTATTACTTTAACTATATCATACATGTATACACGTAAAATAACTCAAGGTCATGCAACCAACATTTTTATGTCCATGCTTTAAGGTTTAGTAACCAATATATACGTTTTTATATTAAAACGTGTCCCTAGACTTTTACTAGAATAAAATCTCGTTATTCACCAACGAACGTCCAATGCGGGTTATTATCGTTTATTTCCTAGTAATTCTTAAAAATTACTAAATATGACACTTGTCCCTTTGCTAGACTCCTGACAATACTATGTCATAGATAATATTCCAAGAAATAGAAAATACGAATGTGTTAATACGACTATGGGTATTGACCTAAACTACTGGGTGTCACAGAGAGTGACACGTGTCGTCAATGGTTTTCCTTTATTATATAGTATAGATTCACTAGTTTAGATCATGTGTCTACACACGGGGTGAAAAACATCAATATATAAAGTTTTCAAATTATTATATATATTTTTTACAGGTGTAAAAATATATTACATATACCAAGGATAGAAAGAAACTCAAAATATGTAAAAATTAATATATAATTTGGTTTCGAAAATACGTTAATTATTATTTAATGTAATTTGACTTTGTAGGATCGGTGATTACAAGATGGTTCTATTTTAGTTGAGATTGGCGGAAACAAACACAACTATGCAATGTAAACAGATAAACAAAGAGAATACTGATAAATGCAAATTGTATTGATCTTCAATGTTTACAAGGTTACAGAGAAAACTCTCAGGAAGCACACTTGTACAAATGTAAGATATAATGCATATAAAGGAACTTAGAATCAAGACAGACCCTTGATTCTAAGGATCATATCAAACACAGACCGTTGATCTTGGACAGTTACAATCTATACTACTATTGGTAGACAACTAAAAGATAAACTGCGGCAAACAGTTGTATTCAGGTCAAAAGTCTTCTTAGGAATCTTTGTAGGAGACTTCAGAAGTGGTTTGTCTTTAATCATCTGCACCAGATGACTCAGTAAGGTACGTTGCAAACTCTTATTCATGATATGCCAAGTTTATGTTATTATTTCCTTAAATGATTAGTTAGCCCCATCAGCTTAGAAGCCTTAGAACTAGATATTTCCTTGATTAGACCCTCAGCGGTAGTTAATCACAATGGCCTTCATGACCAAGCAGCTTTGCATAGCTACGGTTTATGCCACCCATTCTGTGATTTGCTATCGGTATAGCTTATGGCAGGTTTCGAGGACGAAACCTATTGTAAGGAGGGTAGACTTGTAACATCCCGAGTTTTAGAGCGCGAAAGAATCACGAGAATTAAAAACTTAAATAAGAAAAGAAGGGAAGCGGGCTTGGGCCGAAAGGGGCAAGGGTCGGGCCCTTATAAGCCTCAAAATCAGCCCAAAACCCTCACTCCAAACCTCATTTCCGGATTTCTAGAGAGAGAAAGTGAGAGAGAGAGAGTCTAGAGAGAGAAAGTCCCGGTTTTTGAATCTGAGCTCATAGGACCGTAAGCATACGTATCTGGAACGATTAGCTCTGAAGAAGAAGCGTTTACAGGTAACCGATTCTCCTAGATCTGAGTTTTTGTTCGTTTTTGGGGTTTTCTGGTTTTGGAGGAAAAAGTAACGTTTTTACGGATGAATCTGGAGGAAAAACATAGATTTAAGTTCCTTAAGGAAAAGCAAACATTTTGAATGTAAATAAGTTCGGGATTTAGACGTAATCAGACCCGAATGCGAAAGTTAGGGTTTTTGCGGGGAAGCAGATCCTGTGTACTTACCAAGTACGCATGAAGAGGATCCTGCGTACTTATCAAGTACGCATGAAGCAAAGCCTGCGTATTTATCAAGTATGCATGAAGCAAAGCCTACGTATTTATAAAGTACGCACGAAGCAAAGCATGCGTACTTATCAAGTACGCAAGAAGCAAAGTCTGCGTACTTATCAAGTACGCAAGAACAAGGCTCTGCGCGCTTGCCAAATGCGTAAGCATTAGGTCTATGGGTATATATAGCTGGATTAGTGAAGTCAGTATGTTCGCCTAGCCAGAAATGATGAAACCATTTAGCGTTGAGTTAAGTCTAATTCGTGTCAATTGTTATGATTGTTCAGATTGTGTGAGATCCAGTAGACCATTGCAGTTAAGATACCAGGTGAGTTCTAATCCCCTTTTTGCCTGCTTTAGGGGTGGTGTGCATACTTAGTGTAAAGCTTTTATTATATTTTATATATTATAAACTGAAGGGAAAAGCTATGTTTTAGTGAAAAGTTTAAAAGAGGCAAAAGTACGTTTTGAGGAAAGTATATCTATATTATGGCAAGCGTTTACTATATTTCTATATACATAAACAAAGGCATGATATATGTGCTAGTATGTTTTCAGTAAGCAAGTTATATATTATGGCAAACGTTTACTATATTTCTATATACATAAACAAAGGCATGATATATGTGCTAGTATGTTTTCAGTAAGCAAGTTATATATTATGGCAAGCGTTTACTATATTTCTATATATATAAACAAAGGCATGATATATGTGCTAGTATGTTTCAGTAAGCAAGTTATATTTTATGGCAAGCGTTTACTATATTTTATATACATAAACAAAGGCATATTATATATAAAAGTTATGAACAAGATTTACAGAAAGTTTTATGAACAGTAAAGTGAACAGCTTTTCTTCGGGAATGTGTACCAGTTGTAAAGGTCCTTGGGACAGATGTTACTTGTACAAGATGTCAGATATGGGTTCTACCCATTAGTAAGAGTCTTGATGGCTCGTTAACAGTTGTACAATTGGGATAGGTGACGGCGGTTTCTCGAGGGACTACGCAATCCCCATGTACCAGTTAAGCGGTATTGATCACGAGGACAATACCCGGTGTTGATCATGAGGACAACATCGTGTCATGTGGTGTTGATCACGAGGACAACATCAATGGGTCACGAGGACCCATCTATGCTAAGCGGTATTGATCACGAGGACAATACCAGTTGTTGATCACGAGGACAACATCATGCTAAGTGGTATTGATCACGAGGACAATACCAGTAGTGACAAGGAATTGACGGTTAAGCGGTACTGATCACGAGGACAATACCAGCAGTGATAAGAATTGACGGCTAAGCGGTATTGATCACGAGGGCAGTACTAGTAGTGACAAGGAATTGACGGTTAAGCGGTACTGTTCACAAGGACACTACCAGCAATGATAAGAATTGACGGTTAAGCGGTATTGATCACGAGGGCAGTACCAACAGTGACAAGGAATTGACGGATACCTCATGAATGTTTTAAACTATTTTTGAAAAGTGAAGTATGTAAAGTTTTGCCTTAAGGGCAGTATGTATGTATTAGTAAATCTTTTGTAAAAATTGATTTAAAGTAAACGTTAGGACTCACTCAGCGTTGCTGGTTTTTAGTATGCATATCAGTTAAGTGCAGGTGTAGTCGATGGATGTGGATGCTTGGCTTAGCTAGAAGAGTTACCCGAAGATCAGTGTCTGGCATCCCGATTATGTTTATGTTATGTTTTAATTTGATGTTGTTAAAGATAAATTGTATTAGACATGTTTATGTTTCCGCTGCGTATGTTGAGATTTTAAATCGTTTCCGTTATGTTAATGAATGTCTTATGTTTAAAGTGCTATGTGTTGATGAGTAAATCCAATACGTGAGGCCTCCCGGGTTCGGGGCCTCACAAGTTGGTATCAGAGCCATAGTTTGAGAGATTTGGACATCCTCGATGTCCAGACTTAAACTGAGAATGGGACCAAGTAGCGGCTGCCAGTACGGGTAACTCAAGCCAAAGCATCAGAAGCGTATAGTAAGTAAAGTTTACCTTATAGAGTGTCAAGATAAGAATAGAAGCTTTAGTGGAACCATGAAAGCGAATAAATAGAACAACAAGAAGTGATGTAATGGTTAATTGCAGATGGCCAGTGTATATTAACATCTTACCTTACTTATTGTGTTCTACATATTCCCTAACATGATGAAATTAAATCTTTTGTTATCTATCTTTCAGTTAGAAATGGCTAGACGTGGAGGAACTAGAGGAGGTGTAGGAGGAAGACGTGGTGGACGTACAGGCCGCCACGGTGGAGTTAGCACAAACCAAGTGATTGAGGGGAGTGTTCACACTACCCATACTGAGACAGAGATTAGTCAGCACAATGCCGAACATGTGGAAGGAGATGACCAACCGTTTGAGTTTGAACCAGTCGTACAAGCAGCTCTTGGCCATGAGTTCACCCGGCTGCTGAAGGAAACCTTACCAGACATACTAGACGAAGCGTTAAGGAAGGCCAAGGAAAGCTCCAACGTAATCCCAGCCACTGAAGGGCCAGTGGTGCTTCCAACCATGGGAGGACCAGTTCTGGTGGAGAATGTTGCACCGCCTACTCGCGGATGCGATTACAAGGCATTTCGTGGTTGTGATCCCCCTGAGCTAACTGGGGAGAAAGAAGCAGTCGATACTTTAGATTGGATCAATGGCATGGAATCCACCATCCGCCTCAGTGACTGCCGACCGGATCAAGCGGTCATGTTCGCAGCTAAGTCACTGAAGGGAGAGGCAACACACTGGTGGGAGAGTGTGAAACAGGCTAAGGGTGACCAAGCAGTCGAGCTAATGAAGTGGAGTGATCTGAAAGCGTTAGTAATTGAGAAGTTCTGCCCCAAGAACGAAGTACACAAGGTGGAGAGAGAGTTCCTGACGTTGCAAGCAGGACTCATGACTCACAGACAATATACTTCCAAGTACAACGAACTGGCACGCCTGGTGCCCCATCTTGTAACCACTTAGGAGAGGAGGATTCGTTATTATGTTCAAGGGTTGCCTCCAAAGATACGTACCTTTGTAAAGGCCAACACACCGAGTACCTTTGAGTCGGTGGTTGTTCTGAGTGGAGTTGTCAATGATGACATTGCCTCTGAAGTCATTTCTGAAGCACCTAAGAAACAAGCGGCTAAACGGACTGGGAGGACCTCCAGGGTCCTAGTGATAGGAGGTCAAGGTTAGAAGCAAAGGGTCTGTGTGGAAAATGTGGGAAAAGGCATGGAGGAGAGTGCAGAGCTAGGCAGGCGGGATGCTTTAAGTGGGGCAGGTTTGGACACCAATCACATGAGTGCCCGGTGAAGCCTAGGTGCCACAACTGTGGGTAGCCGGGGCATTTGAGCAGAGACTGTAGAAAGCGCAAAGAGTCGGAAGCGGGAGGATCCGGAAAGGGTAAGGGTGCAGAGAAGGAACCTTACATCAACAAGGCCACATCAAGGGCTTACCAGATGACTCAGTAAGGTACGTTGCAAACTCTTATTCGTGATATGCCAAGTTTATGCTATTATTTCCTTAAATGATTAGTTAGCCCCATCAGCTTAGAAGCCTTAGAACTAGATATTTCCTTGATTAGACCCTCAGCGGTCGTTAATCACAATGGCCTTCATGACCAAGCTGCCTTGCATAGCTACGGTTTATGCCACCTATTCTGTGATTTGCTATCAGTATAGCTTATGGCAGGTTTCGAGGACGAAACCTATTGTAAGGAGGGTAGACTTGTAACATCCCGAGTTTTAGAGCGCGAAAGAATACGAGAATTAAAAACTTAAATAAGAAAAGAATGGAAGCGGGCTTGGGCCGGGGTGTATGGGCCGAAAGGGGCAAGGGTCGGGCCCTTATAAGCCTCAAAATCAGCCTAAAACCCTCACTCCAAACCTCATTTCTGGATTTCTAGAGAGAGAAAGTGAGAGAGAGAGTCTAGAGAGAGAAAGTCCCGGTTTTCGAATCTGAGCTCATAAGACCGTAAGCATACGTATCTAGAACGATTAGCTCTGAAGAAGAAGCGTTTACAGGTAACCGATTCTCCTAGATCTGAGTTTTTGTTCGTTTTTTGATTTTTCGGGTTTTGGAGGAAAAAGTAACGTTTTTACGGATGAATCTGGAGGAAAAACATAAATTTAAGTTCCTTAATGAAAAGCAAATGTTTTGAATGTAAACAAGTTCGGGATTTAGACGTAATCAGACCCGAATGCGAAAGTTAGGGTTTTTGCGGAGAAGCAGATCCTGTGTACTTACCAAGTACGCATGAAGAGGATCCTGCGTACTTATCAAGTACGCATGAAGCAAAGCCTGCGTATTTATCAAGTATGCATGAAGCAAAGCCTGCGTATTTATGAAGTACGCACGAAGCAAAGCATGCGTACTTATCAAGTACGCAAGAACAAGGCTCTGTGCGCTTGCCAAGTGCGCAAGCATCAGGTCTATGGGTATATATAGCTGGATTAGTGAAGTCAGTATGTTCGCCTAGCCAGAAATGATGAAACCATTTAGCGTTGAGTTAAGTCTGATACGTGTCAATTGTTATGATTGTTCAGATTGTGTGAGATCCAGTAGACCATTGCAGTTAAGATACCAGGTGAGTTCTAATCCCCTTTTTGCCTGCTTTAGGGGTGGTGTGCATACTTAGTGTAAAGCGTTTATTATATTTTATATATTATAAACTGAAGGGAAAAGCTATGTTTTAGTGAAAAGTTTAAAAGAGGCAAAAGTACGTTTTGAGGAAAGTATATCTATATTATGGCAAGCATTTACTATATTTCTATATACATAAACAAAGGCATGATATATGTGCTAGTATGTTTTCAGTAAGAGAGTTATATATTATGGCAAGCGTTTATTATATTTCTATATACATAAACAAAGGCATGATATATGTGCTAGTATGTTTTTCAGTAAGCAAGTTATATATTATGGCAAGCGTTTACTATATTTATATATACATAAACAAAGGCATGATATATGTGCTAGTATGTTTCAATAAGCAAGTTATATTTTATGGCAGGCGTTTACTATATTTTATATACATAAACAAAGGCATATTATATATAAAAGTTATGAACAAGATTTACAGAAAGTTTTATGAACAGTAAAGTGAACAGCTTTTCTTCGGGAATGTGTACCAGTTGTAAAGGTCCTTGGGACAGATGTTACTTGTACAAGATGTCAGATATGGGTTCTACCCATTAGTAAGAGTCTTGATGGCTCGTTAACAGTTGTACAATTGGGATAGGTGACGGCGGTTTCTCGGGGGACTACGCAATCCCCAATGTACCAGTTAAGCGGTATTGATCACGGGGAAAATACCCGGTGTTGATCATGAGGAGAACATCGTTTCATGTGGTGTTGATCACGAGGACAACATCAATGGGTCACGAGGACCCAACTATGCTAAGCGGTATTGATCACGAGGACAATACCAGTTGTTGATCACGAGGACAACATCATGCTAAGTGGTATTGATCACGAGGACAATACCAGTAGTGATAAGGAATTGACGGTTAAGCGGTACTGATCACGAGGACAATACCAGCAGTGATAAGAATTGACGGCTAAGCGGTATTGATCACGAGGGCAGTACTAGTAGTGATAAAGAATTGACGGTTAAGCGGTACTGATCACGAGGACACTACCAGCAATGATAAGAATTGACGGTTAAGAGGTATTGATCACGAGGGCAGTACCAACAGTGAAAAGGAATTGACGGATACCTTATGAATGTTTTAAACTATTTTTGAAAAGTGAAGTATGTAAAGTTTTGCCTTAAGGGCAGTATGTATGTATTAGTAAATCTTTTGTAAAAATTGATTTAAAGTAAACGTTAGGACTCACTCAGTGTTGCTGATTTTTAGTATGCATATCAGTTAAGTGTAGGTGTAGTTGATGGATGTGGATGCTTGGCTTAGCGAGAAGAGTTACCCGAAGATCAGTGTCTGGCATCCCGATTATGTTTATGTTATGTTTTAATTTGATGTTGTTAAAGACAAATTGTATTAGACATGTTTATGTTTCCGCTGCGTATGTTGAGATTTTAAATCGTTTCCGCTGTGTTAATGAATTTCTTATGTTTAAAGTGTTATGTGTTAATGAGTAAATCTAATACGTAAGGCCTCCCGGGTTCGGGGCTTCACATGACATGTATTATAATGTATTCATTCTTCTCATCATTGTAGGACCAACTAGTGAATGGAAAGTGAGATTGGAGAGGTTTAGCATCAATGATCACATCTTTGCTAGGATTGAAGTGATGTTTGATCACTAGCAACAGATGCCTCCCACTTTCATTCTCTGGCTCATGAGCTTCACCCAGCTCCATCATTCTCTGAAGATCAGAATCTGGAAGCTGCATCACCTCATCAACAGATCTGTAGATTGATATTTTTGCCTCTGTCCTTCCCCTGAAAACCTCAAACCATTGATCTTGATTGTTGTAGAACCAGATAACAAATTCTCTTGAATCTTCTGGTGTGGTAGTAGGTTTGGTTTTCTTCTTGAGAGGCTGTTGATGAGGAGGAGCTGTGTGTGATGGTTTGGACTCTTTGGGTGGAGAGGAGGGAGGTCTAGGAGGGAAAGTGGAAGGTTGTTGGATAAAGGAAGGAGTGGATAAGGGAGTAGGTTTGGGTTTCTTTTGTTTTCTATCATCAGTTTGAGTGTTTACCCTTTTCTTTGAGCATGTCTTCCCCAATCTCTCTTCCTCTTCCTTATTGACTTTGACATATAAGGCTTGTAGGTTCATAAAACTCATGGGACCTAGCCTCTTTCCACTCTCTCCTCTAGCCTTCAGGAAGTCCATCATAACCTTCCTTTCTTCATGGGTTCTTATATTGAATGCAATGGTCCTCTTGGTTTTCTTTTTGGCTTTTTCTTCTTCTTCTTCTTCTTCTTCAGCACTTTTCTTATTTGCCAGTTGACCTTGCTGACCCATGAAGGCTCTATAGATTTCTATATTTGATAATTTCTCAAGGTAGTCTGCATCCTCATCTTAAGAAATCAGAGCTTCAGTCCACTCCTCTCTCATCTCTTTGGCTAGTTCAGAGTCAGTTATCCTGAACTTAGTCTCTTCTCTCTCTTCTTTTTCTTCTTCTGTATTAAGTTGTTCTTGCAACTGAAGGGCTAGAGCTTCATCTTCTTTTAATTGTTCAACTACAGAAACTTTGACCTTTAACTTATCCAGTTGCCTAGCATGCAACTGGATCTGCTGTTCTCGGAGGAGTATGGCAGCTTTTCTTTCTTGGATCTTTTTAAGCTCGATCATCTCCTCTTCATCTCTTTCTCTTCTTCTATTCTCTTTTTCTTTCTTTTTTTTCTATATTCTTTCTTCTTCTTCTTCTGTCATGATGCCCTTCCCTTTATCTTTATTGGATGCCTCTGCTTCAGCTTCATTGATCACAACAACAGAGTTGAGAGATGCTGTTGAGATCTCAGCTTCAGCTTCATTGGAAATCTTAGGAGCAGATAAATTGGAAGGGACTGATTTACTCTCTTCCTTTTCCCATTCATTCCCATATGTAGCTTTAAAAGCCTCTTTGACATTCTGAGCAACCACTTTTCTTGACTCTACTGCTGCATTCAGTATAACAGTTGGTGAGGAGGGAAGGGATAGATCTGAGTCAGAATCATCCATTGCAATCCATCCCTCCTTTTCTAGAAAATCTTTGATAATCTTGATCATTGCTTGAATTTCTAAGGAGTTGATGTTGCAGATGTGTGTCCTGTCAAAGACCTTATACAGGAAATCTGGATTTAAGAGCAGGATTTCTTGAATGTTGTTAACTTTGAAGGATGATCCATCACACAAGAAGAACTGAAAACCAGAGGACCCAGTGCTTGACCATCCCTGCACTTTCAGCCCCTGACCACTTCATTATAGAAGAATCTTCTCAAACATAGAACTTGTTCTTCTGTTAAAGCCCTGCTCCCTATCAAGTCAAGTCTTGGAGCTAGTCTTTGTTCTGCTGTTCTTGAAGACTCTGCAGTTGATGGATAAGCCAATTTAGTTGCTTCTTGAAAAAACCATTCAAACCAGGGCATATTATCCTCCATCAAGACGCAGAATCTATCAATTGCAGGTTCTGCTGAAAGATCTATGGAAGTGATGATGTATCTTGTTAAGTACCGTTCAAGGACTTTGAGTGGATTCAGTGTATTCCAATTCAGCTCTTCTATTCCACCAAATTCCCATCCAATCCAGAATCTCTCAGATAGACCATCATACCCCCAAGCTAGGATAGAGTCAAACTCTAGCTTATGTGCAGTCAGTGTGAATTGAGGGGAAATAGTTTGTCTTGATATACTTGCAGAAGCTGGAAATATGCTGAATGATAGAGGTTTGTCTTCATCTTCACTTTTATTTTCCAGGACCTCATCAACAACTCTGACCACTAACTTCCAATCCTCAGAGATATCTTCCTCTTCATCTACTGAGTCTGGCAAGTCATGGATTTGAACAAAATCAGGCTTGAAGAGTGTACTTTGAAATGCAGCCTGCTTTTGTATCCAGTCATCAAGACTGTGCTTGTCATCTTCAGTAGTAATCTGCCCCTTTTTGGTTGCATCAGTACCTAAGGTTTCATCTGTTTGAGTTCCCACTGATACAAGGGAAGTAGTAGTCACAGGTGGGCATTTATGGGCTTCATGCATAGAGACTTGGTGCTTTAGTTTGGACACCTCAGCCTCTAGCATTTCCACCCTGGCCATCAATTCCATGTTTTCAAGTTTCAGTCTGTCCTCATCCACAGTTATGGAATCCTTGGAACTAGATGGGGCCTTAGGCCTAGCCTCTGCATCCCCATCACCCTGGTTTTCTTGGCACCTAGGATTCCTCTCAGTGAAGAGTGTTTCAAGTGAAACATCCTCACTGTGAGTTGTCGTGGTTGGGGACTTAGTGATGTTATCACTGTCCTCCTGGTCAATTGATGTACCAGTAGTAGTGATAGACCTTTCCACATTCACTCTATCATCACTCCCAGAGTGAACCTTCTTAGGTGATGAACTTGGGCTGGGTACATTAGCAGCCAAGTCAATCAATACCTCCGAGATAGTGGTAGTTAGAGAAGGCATATCATCTTGACTAGGTACCTCTGAACTTAAGTTCAGAGAAGAAAAATAATGAAATGGCTCAAAAGGTTGTTCTAGGGTTCCGGGATGTGATCCTGATCCTAATATCTCTAATAGATTGGCTATCACTTTTGATATTCTCGTCAGAATGTTGGGATTCTGAATGAGGGATTTTAGGTTGGGATTGGGCCTGTGATACAAGAATAGATGGAGTCTTCTTTCTCCTTTTTCTTTTTCTGGTATAGCTTGCCTCAACTGGGGCCCTGTGATCCAGTTGGGCTTCCAAAACAGGTGTAAGTATTTGTTGTGCATGTGCACCCTCAATAGGATGCACAGGGGTTTGAACAATGGAAGCAGTTTGTTGTTCAGGTTTTGAAGTGGAGGATGTGGGATCAATATCAGCTGGGATTGCTGAACTATCACCCTGGGTGCTTTGTATGTTCATCATTGTAGATAATAATGGAACATTGACCCCTAATAACTTTTTGGAAACAATTATCATGCTTTGAAAAATGTTGTTTTTATGCCCCAACATCAGGTAGATTCTCGCAGGTTTTGATAAATCTTTTAGTTCATTATTGAAAATCTCCTACAAGAACCTTGGGTACCTAAAAATGCCTGTTTTGCACCTTCCTGAAGGTTATATCTCAAACCTTCAAATATCAGATGTGCAAAATTAAATCCTTGGCCAGTAACCATACCATGGACAGCAGAGGCGAGAGCAGAACTCACTTGATGCCATCCACTTCTCTTCTGGGACATGCATTGAAGAAAAGTGTGGCATAGAAACTTCCATGGAGGACCCATCAGCGCCTTCTCAATGGTGTACTCGTTTTGATTTCCAGTGTACCCTATGGATACAAAGGTCCTCATATACTTGTCTTTGGTGTATGAGATGGCGGCTCCCTCGTCCTGAAGTTTGAGGTGTTTTCTTAGTGTGGCTTCAGTGATGATGATGTCTTTGCCGTCTACCTTGGCTGTGATTTGGGGAATCCGTTGTTCGGTAGAGTAGTCGGCTATGTTCCAGAAATCCTCCATATGAGGGATATAGATGGTGGGGTTGACGGTGAGTGTAAAATAGATCTTTGATCTACAAAGGAAATCGATCATATCATCAAACCCTTCGGACTTCTTTCCTTTAACCAGGTATGTAGTGAGGTTGTGGTAGGTTGAAAACTTGTCACCAGGATGGTTTATGTCGACCTCTGCCATTGTCGTTGGATTTGGAGGGAAGGAGGAAGTTTTCAAAAGGTGGTTAAGTATGGAAAGCTTTGAATGCTTGAGAGAAAATGGTGAGAGTTAGGTCGGAATTGAATGTGAAGAGGTTAAGGAGAAATTTGATTTGTGTTATAACGGCAGAGGAGGGAAAAAGAAAATTTACTTATACAGTACAACCCATTCACTTTTCACTGTTTTACAGTTGTAATACACTGTAGCAGTCATGGTAAAGACTGACAGTACTTTTTACAGCGGGTAAAAGTTAATTTGGACTTATTTTTACCCATCAGCAGCAAACTTGGTTGCTGCGGATGGTTAAGCCTATCAGCTGCAAACTTGGTTACTGCGGATGGTTAAGTCTGTCAGCAGCAAACTCAATTGTTGCTGATGGATATAATGGTCCGCAGCAAAGATGTTGCTGCTAATTGCCTTAAAGCTATCCGCAGGAAACTTGTTCCTGCTGATAACTTAAAGCAGTTAGTGGCAAATTCTTTGCTGCTGATGATTAGACCTATCAGCAGCAAAAATATTTGCTGCTGACTTATAACTTTTATTTTCAACAAAAGACAAACACATTTTTATTCAAAAAAAAAAAATTTGAGACAGATTTTAGTCAAAGTTTATCATACCAATGGATTCAACTAAATATCTAAATCTAGCTTCATCAAAGGGTTTTGTAAACAAGTTAGCATATTGCTCATTGGTATGAACTTTGGTTAAAATAATTCTCTTTTTCTAAGCTTGATCTCTTATGAAGTGATACCTGATGTCAATGTGCTTTGTCTTAGAGTGCTGCACCGGATTGTTTGTGATTGATATAGCACTCATGTTGTCAATGTGAATGGGAGTGGCCATGAAAGTTATCCCATAATCCAGCATTTGGTTTTGAATCCAGATGACTTATGCATAGCAACTTGAAGCTTCAATGTATTCTGCTTCTGCTGTAGAAGTTGATACACAGGTTTGCTTCTTGCACTGCCATGAAACCAGTCTTCCTCCATGAAACCAGTCTTCCTCCCAGAAACTGGCATCCCCCTGATGTGGACTTTTTGTCCAAGTTGCATCCCCCATAGTCACTGTCAGTGTATGCATACAGGTTGAACTTATCATTTTTAGAATACCATAGCCCAAGTCTTGGGGCTCCTTTTAGATATCTAAAAAATCTCTTGACAGCTTGAAGATGTGTATTCTTTGGAGCTGCTTGGAATCTTGCACAAAGGCATACTGCAAACATGATATCTGGCCTTGAGGCAGTGAGATACATGAGTGATCCTATCATTGCACGGTACTGATGTTGATCAGTGTCTTATCCATCTTTGTCTGGAGTCAGTTGATGGTGCGCTTGCATATGAGTTCTTGCAGCAGAGCAGTCAGCCATTTTGAAACTTTCCAAAATGCTCTTCACATATTTTGATTGGCTGATGAAGATTCCATTTGGAACTTGTTTGACTTGAAGACCCAAAAAGAAATTTAGTTCACCTATTGAACTCATTTTAAACTTTGAGTGCATCAAGACCTCAAAGTCTTTACACAACTTCTTCCTTGTTGATCCAAATATGATGTCATCAACATAGATTTGTACCAATAGGATTTCTCCCCCTTCATCTTTGATAAACAAGGTCTGGTCAATGGCACCTCTTCGAAAGTTGTTGCTTAGTAGATTTCCAGACAAAGTTTCATACCAGGCTCTTGGAGCTTGATGTAAGCCATAGAGAGCTTTGTCTAGTTTAAACACTTTGTTAGGATGTGTAGCATCTACAAAGCCTGGAGGTTGTCTGACATATACTTCCTCACCAATCTTCCCATACAGAAAGGCACTCTTGACATCCATTTGATAAACTATGAAATTCTTCGATGTAGCATATGCCAGGAAGATTCTGATGGCCTCCAGCCTGGAAACAGGAGCAAAGACTTCATCATAGTCAATTCCCTCTTCCTGAGTGTAGCCTTGAGCTACAAGTCTGGCTTTGTTCTTGACTACAATGCCTCTCTCATCTTGCTTGTTCCTGAATACCCATCTTGTGCCAATAGCAGATTGACCAGGTGGAAGATCAACAAGTTTCCAGACATTTTGTCTCTTGAATTGCAGCAACTCTTCCTGCATTGCCTTAATCCAACTGCTATGTTTCAAAGCTTCATCTATCTTCTTTGGTTCTACCTGAGATAGAAAGCAGGAATACAAACATATATTGGCCTCATGAGTTTTGCTTCTTGTTTGAACTCCTTGTTGAACTTGGCCAATGATATTTTCCAGGGGATGTTTCTTGTTGATTCTCTGTGCTGGTATAACATCCAACTGTATTCCTTGCTCAAGATTGCTTTGATTCTGATGAGGAAACTCTTCATTCATGGTGGAAGAGTCTTCAATATCAGCAACAACATCAGCAGCATCAACATTATCAGCAGCAACATCAGCAGCATCTGCAACATATGCCTCTACATCATTTACAGATGTGTCTTGAAGTTCATTCTGATTTTCATTCTCAAAGAGGCTGTTGCTGGTGACATTTGAGAGGCTGGTTCTGGCTTCACTAGCTTCAATAGCTTCCATAACAGATGGAGGATCAATAGATGGCCTTTTTAGTCTTATAGAGGGACTAGTGAACTCCAATATGTAGTCAGTGGAAGCTGGTGCTTTGGAAGAGGTAAACTCCATATTTGAGAAGATGAGAGGCTCAAATATTTGGGTGAAGGAGTCTATATCAAAGAGCCAGTCTGGGCCTTTTCCCTGTTCACATGTAATGTGTTCCCTACATTCCACATTGGTTGATTCTTTCATAATTCTTGTTCTTGAGTTGAATACTCCGTAGGCCTTGGATTGAGAGGAATATCTCACAAAGTATCCTTGATCAGATTTGGCACCAAACTTAGGAAGAGCCCCATGTGTGATCATGATGGTGCATGGACATCCAAAAGGTTTTAGAAATCCAATGTAGGGAACTCTTTTGAACCAAAGTTCATAAGGTGTCTTGTTAAGAGGCTTGACAATGAGAACTCTATTCTGTACATAGCAAGCTGTGCTGACTGCTTCTGCTCAGAATGTGAGAGGCAGTTTTGAATCAACCAACATTGATCTTGCCGAATCAATTAAAGTTATGTTTCTTCTTTCAGCAACCCCATTTTGTTGAGGAGTTCTTGGAGCACTATACTGTCTTTCTATGCCCTTTCTCTCACAAAAATAGTTCAAGGTGTGATTTTTGAAGTCTGTACCTTGATCACACCTTATAACTTTCACCTTTTGATTGGCTTGATTCTCAACTCTAAGAATGTAAGATTTAAGAATCTCAGCAGTTTCATCTTTTGTTCTCAGTAAGTATACCCATGAAAATATGGTATAGTCATCAGTAACTACCAGACATTATGACTTCTTGCCCATTGACATGACGTTTGTAGGACCAAAGAGATACATATGCAGCAACTATAATGGAGTGTCATTTGAATTCAATGTCTTGGGCTTGTGAGAACTCTTGTGTTGCTTCCCCTTCAGGCATGCGATGCAATGATCTTCAAGTTGGAATTCTTTGTCAGGAAGCCCTCTGACAAGATTTCCCTTCACCAACTTATTGATGGTTTTTACATTGACATGGCTTAATCTCCTATGCTAGAGAGCTGATTCATCAACTGATGCCTTTGACAGAAAACAAGATACACTACCAGATGGAGTGACCTCATTCATGTCAAGCACATATAGGTTATCTTTTCTCTGAGCAGTCAATAGAATCTTCTCTGGAGGAGGTATGTTTAAGCCAGGGGATAACACAAAACATTCTTTATCTGTGAAAAGCATCCAATGCTTTTGATCAAAGATCTGAGACACACTCATGAGATTGAAGTCCAATTCCTTGAAAAAGTTTACTCTTTCAATACTCATTCTCTCATTGGACACAGTTCCCTGTCCAGTAATAGATCCTCCTTCTGAATCACTCCCAAAGGCAACATATCCACCCTTGAAATGTCTGAAGTTGGAGACGATGGACCTGTTGCCGGTCATGTGCCTGGAACAACCACTGTCTACAACCCAGGTGTTATCCTTGTGACCTGGTTGTCCCTACACAAGAGAGAGATCTAGTTAGAGGGAGGAACCCAATAACTTGTAGACTTGGGTAAGTGTGTCTTTGGATCAGCAGCATCAGTATGCTTGCATTCAATGGAGCCAATGATGATGCTTTGAGGGATAGAGGCTGGGTCTTGGCTTTCCATTGTTGGGATGGTTTTCCAGATCTTTGTGCTCTGTCAGCAGCTAATATTGCTTTGGCTGCTGAAGGTTTTGCTTGATCAACAACAGATTTTGCTGCTGAAGATTTTGGCTTATCAGCAGCAGACTTGGTTGCTGCTGATGGCTTTACATGATCAACAGCAGACTTGGTTGCTGCTGAAGGTTTGGTTTTTGATTTCCTCAGCTTCACATGATCAGCAACATTTTTGTTGGCTGCTGATGGTTCAACAACAGATACTTGCTTCTCCCGCTTTACCTTTCTTATAGAGAGTTTCTTTGTGGAAGTTCTTTTGTAGATTGGCTTATGTTTAGGAGTGGCTTGTTGAAGGATCTTGTTGAAAGGATTGAATTCATAATTTTTCATAAAGTGGTCTGATTCACCACAAATGAAGCAGTTGTCTTGTTGGGATTTTGGAAGCTGCTTCTTTGGAGGAGAAGGAGATTTTCTGAATTCAGTTGTCTTGGCTTCATAGCTTCTTACCTTCTTGTTCTTGTTTGTTTTCTCAAATGCATGTTGCTTGAGATTTCTTTGATGTTGAAGGTAGTAGAAGCAAGTATGGTTGTATTTGCCACAGACAAAGTATGATTTAGCCAGTTTGTCCCTTTGAAAGTACACATAGTCCTTTCTCTTGAATAAGTCTTTGAAATTCCAGGGATGGGATTTGTTGTGCTCAAAGGTGGCTTCCTCCAATGTCTTTTGAACATAAGGAGCTCTCTCTCCAGGTGCATGACATATATCAAACACCTTTCTGATTTGAATGGTTTGGTTTGCTTAAAAATTGGTGGAGGTTGAGGATTGTCCCTTTTCAACAATTAACTTTCTCCCTTTGGAAGGATAGATAATTTTAATCTGTTTGGTGAGTTGAGGTACTGGTACTAGTATTGAAGGGATGAAGGGGCTTGGACCGTTGGATTGAATGACTTCAAAGGCAGGTAGTGATGGAGCTTCATTGGTTTCAGTGGAGTCTGAGCATGTGGGCTCAGACTCAGATAAGGTAGTGCATTCTTGCACAAGTGGTTCTTCCTTTGAAGGATCAAGATTTCGGTTGGCCAGATCAAGATTGGAAAGATTGAAACTTGGTTCATGAATGGCTACATAGTCAGCAGGTGGAGGCACAACACTGTAGGGTTTTTCAGCTTGAAACCCAATCCCAGCAGTTACCTTTTCATGAATTTAAGCATCCAAAAGTCTTTGAAGTTTTTTGGATGCAAACTCATATTTTTCAACATGGACTTTTTGGTCTGCCAATTCAGCCCTTGTAGCTTTTAACTTAACCAGAAGATCATCAATCTGAGTTTCAAGATTTGTTTGTTCATGTTTTAATGATGAAATCTTATTCTTTAAACAGTTAATATTTTCTTTGTAACTGTTTTCAACCTTTTTGAATTCAGATTTCATTTAGTAAAACTCTTCATTTTGATATATGAGATTCTGGTTATGTTTTCCGTATCCAAGAACCTTATCAATACAAGCTTGAGTACAAAGATGTTCATATAATTGAGGTGGTATCACTTTGGTGTCTGCCATAAAAGCTTGGTTGTTGGTAGGGAGATCCTCATACTGGAAGCTCCAGTCAAATTCAGCAGTTCCAACAGCCGCACAAGCTGCAGTTTGAGCAGGAGGAGTGGCTTGTTGCTGTTGTTGTTGTCTTGGTTGAGCTTTTCTTGGCTGAGCAGCAGCTGGGTTTGCCTTTGGTTACTTGCATTCTCTAGCAAAATGAACAAGTTGGTTGCAGTTATAACATCTCAGTTTGCTTTTGTCCAAGCCAACTCTGGTGTTGGAGTTGTTGCTTGGGATTGGCCTTCCTGTTTTAGAGTAGAACCTTTTTGCTCTAAGAGAAAGCATGGCATAGGAGTATTGTATGTCCATTTCTTCTAGATCATCTGGATGAAAACATTCCAGATCTTCCTTGATAAAGGACATATTGCTTAAGTTTTCAGAGACAAAGGCAGCAGAGTTTGTTCGAGGTGGGGCTTCAAGAAGAAATGGTGAGTTGTTTGATTGTGATGTTGGAGTCCGGGGATGGGTAACAATAGGAGGGTAGTGGTTGCTTGAACTAGGAACTGAGTGGTCAGAGTAAAGTGCAGAGGAAGTGGTGGTGGATGATGAGGCTGTTGAGTAACTTGAGCTTCTCTCTTTGGATTGAATCATTTCTAATTCATAAGTCTTCAGCGTGCCAAACAGCTCAGTCAACTGCAGAGTCTTTAAATTTTTAGTTCTTCTTATGGACACTGTGTAAAGTGTCCAGCAGCTTGGCAGAGACCTGATAAACTTCTTGATAATGTCTTCATTCTCCAGCTTCACTTTTGAGCACTGTAGCTCTCCTACAAGGTAGGTGTACCTGTTGTACAACACAATAAGAGACTCGCCTTCCTTCCAGACAAAGTTTTCATATTGTTGCTTCAGAATGTCTCTTCTATTTTCTTTCACCTCTTCTGACCCAGCAAACATCTTCTCAAGAGCCTCCCATAGCTCCTTGGCAGTCTTATATTCTCTGAAGTTGTGGAAAAGTTCATTTGGCAAGCACATCTAAATGGCTCTCAAGGCTTTGAAGTCTACCTCCATCTTCTTGATATCTTCATCTGAATACTTTGAGGGTTCTTTGGGGACTGATGGACCTCCGAAATCAGCAGAGGCCACCATGGGTACATATGGTCCATATTTAATGGATCTCCACATCCCATACACTTGATAGCAGAAGAAACTTCCATCTTGTTCTTCCAGATATAATAGTCTTCTCCAGAAACCAGTCTTGGTAGTCTGTTGATGCTTCCAGTATCATCAAAACCATTGTTTTGTGCCATTTATGGATTTGTGATATATGGTGTTTTAGCAAAGAGATAGCAGTAAATAGAACCAGAGAGTGATTAAACAAGTATGAGTTTGTTTAATCTGAGAGCCAAAGCTCTGATACCACTTGTAGGATCGGTAATTACAAGATGGTTCTATTTTAGTTGAGATTGGCGGAAACAATCACAACTATGCAATGTAAACAGATAAATAAAGAGAATACTGATAAATGCAAATTGTATTGATCTTCAATGTTTACAAGATTACAGAGAAAACTCTCAGGAAGCACACTTGTACAAATGTAAGATACAATACATATAAAGGAACTTAGAATCAAGACAGACCCTTGATTCTAAGGATCAGATCAAACACATACCGTTGATCTTGGACAGTTGCAAGCTATACTACTATTGGTAGACAACTAAAAGACAAACTGTAGCAAACAGTTGCATTCAGGTCAAAAGTCTTCTTAGGAATCTTTGTAGGAGACTTCAGAAGTGGTTTGTCTTTAAGCATCTGCATCAATAACATTCCTTCTGCTGATAGATGTGTCAGTGTTGTAGCAGAGGTGTCAGTAGCAAAGTCAAAGCTGCTGATGATTTGCCTATCAGCAACATCAAGTGTTTGATGCTGCTTAGAAGCCTATCAGCAGCAACTCTGGACTTTAGCAGATAAGACTATCCGCAGCATAGTTGTTCATCAGCAGGAGAACTACTATCCGCAGCAACTAACCTTATCCGCAACAGCTTGTTGGTCAGTGGCAAAACTGTGGAGTCTGCAGCAATTGTACTTAAAGAATTTTGTAGCCATCAGTCTTTATATCTACAGACTTTCATTTACTATTTGATTGAAATAAAAGTTACATAATTAAATTTCAAAATTTCTTATAGTAAGGGATAATTTAAAATAATTTTATTTTATTAGTATAATTAGTATTTTTTTAAATATATATTATTATTTAAAGATATAAGTGCATTAAATAAGAGAGAGATGCGAAAAAAAATGGTGAGAATAAATATTGAGGTGACACGTGACACTAAAAAACCTTTATTTATTATATAGTATAAACTAGATTAAAATCCCGTGTATTACACGGGTTAAATAAATGTAATGTTATATACTTAATATTAATTTTTTTAAAAACACATGTATTTTACAGGTTGAATAATCATGTGTATTACACATGTTGAATAAAATATAATGTAATATGTTAACACATACAATCGTTAAGATATGTATTTAAAAATGAACTTTACATAACAGCTATAAATTATGTTAAGTTAAATTTTAGAACAGTTTTTTTCAACTACGTATTAATTTTTCTACATAATTGATCAATTTTAATTCAATTAAAATGTATTTGATTCATTAATTATCATTTTAACACAAATAAGTTAACTTAAATTATAATTATAAATATAAAAATACATATAAGAAAATAAGAAATAAAACTTGAATTTTTTTAACACCGCCTATTTTTCTATTATTTGGCATGTTGTAACTTTACCATTCAAACCATCTAATCACATTAAATTTTTTAAAAAGTTTTATAAATCACTTACAAGAAACAATTATTTATCATTATTCTTCATTATTTTAATATTTTAACGAACGTAATTTAAAATTGATACGTAAGTAAGAAATTATAACTATTCATAATTAATTTTGTAATAAATTTATTTAGTTAATGATAAAATTACTATCCATAATTAAATAATTAGTATCCATAATTAAAATTATATAAAACTATAATAAAATATATAATTATTTAATAAAAGAGATAATTTTTCTTTATTATATATTATAGATTAGAAACAAAACCATAACAACAAAAGCCCAGTAGTTAGGAGTTCCATTTTCTTACGTACATACGCGGGTTTTATTCCATGCTCCTTTAGATTTTCTTTTCCTTCTATTTCTTTTTTTATTTTTAAGTTGCTGTATTACTATTATCTCATCGACCCACTCACTACTTATTTAATTTATTTTATTTTTAATTCAGAAACATGTGCTTAAAATCATTTTAAGACTTTTAATTTAATTTGTTTTTATTTATTCTTATTTCTCTAAAAAAAATGCAAATTAACTTTTACCCAGTTTTTTTTTTAATTTCTTAATTTTGTTATCTAGGTTCGGATATAAATTTAATTCGAAACCGAGTTTTCTTTGTACAAGTCATCGAAACAAGAGTGTACAAGCCGTCGAAAGTGCTTCATTTTTTTACAATGTATTTTGTTTCTCCAATTACAACCTTTAAAATATGATGTTTTAGAAAATTCCGGATTTATCGTTTCGACATGCTTATTTTTCTCAACGTTTCAACATATTTTTTTCTTTAGTGTGAATATGTACAGCTTGTCGAAATCGAGTCTTACAAATTTATGTGGGTTACGCCATTTTTTTATTCTTTTTTCAGTCACTCAATCTTCTTAAAGACGTCATTTTTAATCGCGTTTTAACACGCCGTGACGCACGGGTTGTGCTTTTTTAAAAATATGTTGACTTTTTTTAATTACTCAGTTTTATTAAAGACTTTATGTATTTTTTAAGAATGTAATTTTTTTATTCTTTTTATTCTTTTTTTAGTCACTCAATCTTCTTAAAGAAGTCATTTTTATCGCGTTTTAACGCGCCATGACACACGGGTTATGCTTTTTTAAGTATGTTGACTTTTTTAATTACTCAATTTTATTAAAGACGTTATGTATTTTTTAAGAATGTATTTTTTTTTTTGTTTTTTAGTTGTTCGAATGCAAATTTTTTAATGATTTATTTTTTTTTATCTAAAGTTTTCAATATTATCAATATCCACTCGACGTATTTAAAACGTTTCGGTGCGAATTTTATTCAGCGTTCAACTCGCCGGTCTTGATACTTGCGCTTAACGTTTCAAACTTTTCTAGACTTTCGACGAAGTCAAACTTTTCTAAAGCAGGCAAAAAGGGGATTAGAACTCACTTGACACCGCCAAAACGCACAATCTGGATAATTCATTCATATACGTTAAGATATATGTCCTAACCGACACTACACGTTTCTATCTTTAGGGTTTGGCGAACTTGGCTAGGTTCGCCATTCATGGCTTGGGCGGACATGGTAAGTTCGTCTCCTCTACATTAGGCGAACCTGTTAAGTTCACCATCCTTTCTCCAGGCGAACATGTTAAGTTCGCCTGAACTGGTTCTTTTCCCCAAACAAACTAGAACCGTAATGAGAACGTCTACGTTGTAAAATACATTTCCCTAATCCTAGCGAAAATCGAACAAAGTCCCGTTTGTTTTTATCTAAAACCCGACAATATAAATTGTCTATTTCTTTTACCAAATCAATCAATATTAATTCATACGAATCGCGTTATAACCTTCTAGCATCGATAACCATTATGACTATTCGATTGATAAGTCACATTATTATGAAATAATTATTCTTTGTCAATATAATATTTACTCGTAGACCTCAACAAGATGTTCATAACTCGAATCATTAACCCGATTAATGTTCTACGAGTTAGGAGTTATACCTTTTCGAGCACGAACCGTAATGTAACCGAGACTCGACCATACGGACTCAAAATCGAATGATTCGAAGGTCCACGAACTCGTCTCGACGCGCGGTTACATCCTCCTCTAACCTACCCGTTTCTGTTATGTAAAACACCACAACCACTGTCACGGAACCACCTTCGTCCACTACCTTCTTGACCGTGAGACTTGATACTACCACCGCCAACTACGTGAAGCCAAATATCACCATAACTACTACCATTGTGAATCATACCAGCCACTATGAACGACCATGAAGCTTCCGCCAACCACCATATGGCCGCTAACAACTATCTCTGTCATCGTCGCCCTCACACGAACTACCACCCTTCGGTGGACTTTTATCATTGTCTAAATCCATCTTATATTTGTGAGTGCCTTGATTTTAAAGAGTAAGATCGTAAAACCATTTTTAATCAAACTTCCTTTGAAACTCGTATGTCTTTATACTAGCAGAGATTGATAAGCCAAGGCTTGTTCTATACTTTTAAGGTCGTACATATTTATAAGAGCTTATTATGCGACCAAGAATTGGTGAACTCATGTTGGGAACGGTACGTCTTTATACTTGGTCCCATTGTTACACCGCCTCCCGGTTAGCAAAATATAATCACCTATTTAACTTGAATATAAATCATTTTAAGTTCCATGTCTTAAACCAACCCGTAGATGACCGTTCGATGGGTTGAGGGTAAATTGTTGTCCCTAACAGGAGGCACTACTATTTTAATTTAAAGATTTAATTCGTGAATCAAATGTAGTGAGGACGATGCTCTAGCGGTGACCCGGGTCACAAGTTTGTAGTAGTTATACCACTGAATTAGTCAACTTAACATTATCACGTACCAAGCTGATTCGAAACCCGAAGCAATAATATCCATAATCTGATCATTTCCGCCATATTTATTTTTCTGCTATTTACTATTCTGCTAGTTACATTTTTGTTACACACATCATGCACATTTTTACATTTTTGCTAGTTACATTTTTGCTTCACAAGCACACAAAACTCACTCACTAATTAGTTCGGCTAAACGATAACAAAAGTTGAGTATTGGAACCCGATCTTATCCATTAGTTCGATACTTGGTTCTTACCTAAACTATATTATGCTGCGATATGTACATTTGTCTATTGTGTGTGTTTTAAGTTAAAGTAATTATCATTTTATAAATTTAAAACCTGATCCTGTGAAACCATCCTAAAAATATATTTATTATATTTTTATACATTAAACACACGCTATCAAAACCCTAAATTCTTCCATGTCCTCTCTTGATTTGCCAGATTCCGTCACATGCAAGAAATGAGTGCTTTGCACGGTGGTGCATTCCATTACACGGTTGTGCATTACCAAAATCTTAGTATATAAATAGTAAGCTCATTCTAGAGTTTTAAGTGTCCAAGATCAAGATGTGTGAAGGCCTTAGTGTTTTGCTAAGAGCCGAAACTCTCTCGGTTTTGGTCCGTTTAGCTTTTCTTTTAAATTTCTTCACATAGCGCTGACGGATTAGAGTGCATCGAAGATTGAGTTTCAAAAAGTCTTATCACTGCCTTCTGAACATTTCTATAATAAATTTCTTTAAGATAAACTACGTCCATCTACATAACACCAGTCAAATAACAACTTCTTTGACCATTCAGAATCTTGTAAATTGCAAATATATATTTTCAAAGTAATTAGTTGTGTGAATAAACCTCATACTTTTTTGTAATGCAAAAACATAGCGGCGTGTAAAAGAATATGGCACATTTTATTTTGCAGATATGACAAGTGAAAACATAGGTTTTTCTTATATACTTTTTGTAACTTGTGATGGATCTTTGGTTGGATGATGGTTGATTAGCTATTATTGTCTTTACTAATCAATCCCAATACTCTGCTTCAATCAACTACATTTAAAAATTAAGTCTATACTTCAATCAATTACATTTCATAATTAAATTTTAACGAAAGTCTTATTTTACTACCTTGCATCTTGATTCGACAACGCGAGTGAAGACACTATGTGAACGTGAACTCTCCATGTATGTTTTATTTGTAGCTCCAGTCCTCCTAGTTGACAACTGATAGCGTGTTTTTAGTAGTAATAAATATGTTCTATTTAGAGTTACATAAAATTAGGTTTTAAATTTACAAATTAAAATGATAATTACTTCAACTAAACACATATACAATAGGCAAGTGTATCTATCGCAACGTAGTATAGTATGGGTAAAAACCAACTATCAAACCATGGACACGGATCCCGTACTCAACCCACGCTATTGTCTGACTAGGATAATAAGTTGAAAATTTGGTTTTGTTAAAAAAGAAAATAAAAAGATAAGAAATGTAATTAGAATTGCTATCCCGTTTAAAACGTTACTCTAGTTGTTATCCATTTGTTAATCTTTTATCTCTAATAAAAGAATACTAAAGATGGACACTTGGCAGCTTCTCATGCATTCTCACCAAAATTTTCCCTCCCAAACCCGTTATACCCATTCGGATAAACACGCTGATCTTACAAACCTTTCCTTATGACCCGTTTCCTTTTACACAAAACCCTAATTTGAAGTTCATTTCTTACGGTCGCCTCAACCCTTTCCTATCTCGTTCCTTTCCATTGATTGAAACACTGTTCCAACCCTTCAAATCTCTGGTACTGTATCGCAACACAACAGGTATGTTCAATCTTCAACTTGTATTCATCTTTACTTATTTATTCGTTGTTCTGCATTTCATCATCGATATGTTCTTTATCCTCACGTTTTGATGGGTTTTCGATTATCTGATAAGGGTCGATGATATTTTCAAGTTTTGTTGCGGTTTTGTAATGGTAATTCCTTCTTATATAATATTTGTAGTATCTATTTACACAAGTTTTAATTTTTTTGTATTGATTTAGGTTTTGGGTTGGAGGTGAAGATGGTGGATTTAACCTCAATGAGTCCTAAAAGGTTATTCTGGAAGGAATGAGATATGGAGAATTTGAAGTACGCATAATTTTCTTCCTTTCATTACTATATTTCTTTCATATGCTTAGGGTTTTGAATGGAAATCCTACACTTAGAGCATAATCAAGTGAATCAGAGGGTGTTTAATATATTTTAACTGTAAGTAAAGAGGCACCTAAGCTAAATTAGACATTTTATTAGTTGAAGAAGTTTTTTTTAGGAGGAAGCTCAGGGGATTCATTGCTTAGGAGAGATGTGCTCCTTTGATGCTAAGTCTCACGTAAGATTTCTCTCCCTTTGTATAGTTGATGATCATTTTATGTAGATTTTTGATGAATTAGTTGTTTGCCAATGGTGTTTATGAGATTATGGATTATTGCTTTGAGGAAGTTATGTGGTTCCCTCTTATCTGCTGATATTCAATAACAAAGGCTTCAAACACTCTCTGGAATGGCAGAATCAATCCAGAGATCAAGAAACACCGTGATGATCGAAACGAATACGAACTTGAAAGGATGAAATCAAACACATGAGATGTACACAATCAAGTTGATAATCTTCATTCAATAGCAATGTGAATTACATGATCAAACAACACACAGTGAAAATTCTCTCTGATATAAATTGTAATCAAAATGATGCAAATGAGAATTGTTGCATGAAAATACAAACGACAAACTATTTATACTATTCAGGTTTCGATCAAAAACTTCTGATCGAAAAGTGTTTTCGACCGAAAAGTGTTTTCGACCAAAAACACTTTTCGACCGAAAACTCTGAAGTTATACATTTCTAAACCTAATTGATTTCTATAGACTATTAGGTTCCAACAATCTCCCCCTAGTCCACAGAACATCAATTCTTCACGTGTTGTCTTTTGCAGGCTTGGCCTTGGCTTTAACATCTACCTTCTTAGCATCCAGAGCAACAAGTCTCTTCTTGATCACTTCAACTTCATGTCTTCTTGACAAACATCGAGCAACAACTCTCATATACAACTTGGCCTCAGCTTTAATCTTCGTGCTCATATCATGTGACAACCGTCAATTTAGCAAACGTTAATCTCATACTTTGTCAAGTCTAAGTATGAATTTATGTGTTCAAGATAGGAACATAGTAAGTTACGATGTATTTTGTGGATGAACAATTCATAGTGATAAAAAAATATATATAATAATAAATCGACAATGAGTAATAGAGCTACGAGTAAACAAGTATGTCAAGTATCCCTAACAATCCATTACGATACAAAAATTTATCGTAGAGATTTATTCGGGAGAGTCCGAATCAAGAGATGAGCCAAGGCTTACATCTAAGCAATACACATTCATAGAAATGTGAAGAGAGAATAAATATGAGAAGTAAATGCTATGAGTACATAATCAAGTTCACTTAATGTGTTTAGATGCACACTTGATTAATTGTAGTAAAGATGATATAGCTTATATAATACCTACATATATATACATATTCATCTTTAGCAAGTTAGATAATTGTTATTGACTTAGAGAATAACAAACTAAGCATATAAACACATACATTGCATATATAACATAAATATCATATGGAATCAAAGAATGCATGCATAGTTTTATAAAAGACTTAGAATTTTTATAAAAATTCAACAAGAATGCATCAAAATCACACCCACCCACTCATTTGTCTCCTACCCATTTGTCCTCACCCCACCCCTTCTCCTTCCCTTATTTCGGCCGAAACCCCCTCCCACTCCTCATCTCTTTCAAGATTTTCCCCACATGTGTTCAATAGGTTTGGTTATCGCCCATGTAGTATGTATACAACTACTAGTAAAGAAAGTATGGGACGCCCCAGAGCTATACACCGCATAGTTAAGATACACCCAAGGGCTATCTACAGAGTAATTAAGATGCGCCCAGGTGCTATCTAAAGTATAAGTAAAAGTACAACTAATAAGTACGATAAGCTTCTTGCTATCTACTTCAAAAGCAAGTAATTTCCAAGTTAAAAACCTACAAACTCACCAACCCTTTGGTTGACACTTTTTAGCATTGCTTTTCAGGAAAGAAGTAACAAGTCAAGCATTATGCAGGAATAAGAGTACTTTACAGGACCTACGCATTTAGCCGACCCAGTAGGGCTAACTAGCAGTCGACTTGTACTCATTTTATTAATTTCCAAGAACATCGTAATATCCGATGATGTAACATGTAATTCTCTATATGTACTATACACTCTTGATATTCAGTATTAAGTTACATTCCTGTGTTTCCGCTTTAGCGGGGGTGTAACAGATTGGTATCAGAGCCAATGGTTATTGAGAATTAGATTTTACCTCGTAAAATCTAGACTATAACCTACGCTTGAAATTAATAAGTAAAAGTAAGATAAGATAAAACCATAAGAGATGCATGCATATAGGAACATGTTATGACCTTAGTATAAACTCGTAATATATTTATACGCAAGTATTTATGTTCTTAGAAATGCCGACTGCTCAATCCCATGAGAACTCAGCAAATAACGACACAGAGGAAACCTCATTACACTCTAGTAGCAGCCGAAGTATATCCGTGTCTAGAAGTTTGAACATTCGCCTGAACGCGGAAATGCCAATAGCCGCACCTACAACAGGCCTGAGGTCTCGACCAATTGCACGAAGAACTTGGTCGCAAGGAATGTCGCCACCACGACAACCACAACCCCAGCAACCTCCCCGACTCCCTTCACCCCGTCATCCACCAGCCTCGATTCACGAAGTCGGAGGACCCTCGACCCCTATCGTAGGAATTCCCGTTGGAAGGTTACCACCCGAAAGTTGGGAGCAAGACTATCTTTCGGTGGAACGTGTTCGACAGTTGCATGATCAAGGCTTCGAACGTGAGATGCGCCCTTACCACCCCCAGAATCTTATGGATCAAGTGATTAGCCAACTCTCCGCCACTCACATCGAGTTGCACCGAGTAAGAGACTTAATCGACGAAGCGGTGTGGGAAATTCAACGCCTCAGAATGAAAGTTGTAGTTTGGGGACTAATAGCGTGTGTGTTGTTTTCACTTCTCTTGTATGTCGGACGTCCAGTGTAGGATGAGATCAATGTAAACGTGTGGCGCTTGTGCCGCGTTTAATTATGACTATCTATGTTATGTAAGGTTTCTGGTATGGAGTAATAGTAATAAAGTTTGTTTTATAAAGACTATTACATATGCATATCTTACATACAAAGTTTATAATTTAAATCCTACTTACCTTATCATAATACAGGTATGGCCTCATCATCCGACTCGTCAACTGATGAATCCGGCTATGTCACCGCCAAACCACCTTGCCCACGAGCAGCCTATGTAACTGGACCAGACCCGACAAGGACCATTGATCTAAATGTACCTGATCATCTGCACGAGCATGTGTTAGGAAAACGCCCCATGTGGCTTTCAGCTGAAAGTAGTGGTACCAAGTCTGATGCTCGTAGTCCCTCCGCTACCCAAAAGGACCTAAAGTCTAATGCTACTAGTCCACGATGAGAGAATACAGTCTCGGCCCCAATGAGACTTGAACGTCCCAAAGCAAGGACAAGAGAAAATGATAGAAAAAGGACCCATCTAACCAAAAAGGTCACCTTTAAGAATCTGGAAATCGGTGAACCATCTACTAAAGCCCCACTAGTGGTTACCCCACGAGAGTCCACCAAAGAGTATGTTCAGTTGTACGAGTACTTTGACTGGAAGGATAAAGTCAACGAAAGCCTTGGATGGCTAACATGTCGTGGTACCGACATGAAAGCCCGATTGGACTTTCACACTGATCTTGCTACGGATATGTCGGGACATATGAATGAACTGGAACAAGACATCATGCAGAGCCAGGAAAGAACTACTACTGCCATAAGATATGCTCGCACAGCCCGCATCCACAGCCGAGTCGCCATCGTTGTAGCACTAGTAGTGTCCATTGTTAGCATGATCATTCAGTTGTACCGCTAAGCGTATGTAACTTAGGACTAGTATTATCTATTTTAAGTATTTTATGTGTTCAAGAATGTAAGGTGTTGTACTATCGTCCATGTACTATTGTAATAAGCACCCAAATTTTCAAGCTATGAATAGGAAAATGCATTATGATTAAACACTTCAACACTCTTTTTGGTTCACATAAAAGCTTAAAATTGATATCATACTTGTGTACATATGCGTGTAAAGAAAATGCCTCCACGAAGGAAGGTGCGAAATGCCAACAACAATACGGGAAACGGATCTGACGATCTGGCACAAATGTAATCTCAATAATTGCTAAATGCACTCCCTACGCTAGTAGAACAAATCAAAGACGCTATGAAAAACGACACCGAGAACGTTGAGCGCAACGTCGGAACAAATGGAGGACACGACGAAGAAAATGAACATCGAAGGGGATGTTCATACAAAAGTTTCAATACTTGTAAGCCAAAGGAATTCTATGGTAACGAAGGAGCAATTGGAGCTCTAAGATGGATTGAAAAGATGAATAACGTGGTCAGGATCAGTGAATGACTCGATGAACAAAAAGTAAAGTATGCAGTGTGTTCATTTCATGGAAAAGCACTCACCTGGTGGAACACTCAGGAACAAACTCGAGGTGAAGAGGCAATCGCTGCAATGACCTGGGAAGAGCTCAAGGCTCTTATTATGGAAGAATACAGTCCCAAAAATGAACTCCAGAAGCTGGAAACGAAATTCTGGAACATCACTATGGTAGGAGCAGATGACCAAGCCTACACGAATCGGTTTCATGAACTGACCTGTCTAGTACCATACATGGTAGACACTGAAGCTAAGAAAATTGAAAGGTATATTTACGGTTTGACTCCTCATATTCGCGGGATGGTTACCGCGAATGAACCGACCACAATGAAGGCGGATATTCTCTTGGCTGGGTCACTAACCGATGGTTCTGTAAGAGATGAAACCTTAACCAAGAAAGGAATGGGAGAAAAGAGGAAATGGAATGAAGGAACGGGAAGGAGAAACACCAATGAATACGACAAGAAGCCAACGACTGCCAGGAACTTTGTAGTTGTCACACACGATAAGAAACCTGCTAATAACCCACGACAAAGGTGCAACCGATGCAACCTTCATCACACCGGCAACTGCCAAGCGTGCCCAAAATGCAAGAGAATCGGGCATAATGAGAAGAATTGCAAGATCGACCAAGCACATTTAAGGACTTTTTTCGAATGTGGAAGTCCGGACCACTTCAAAGTAGGTTGCCCAAGGTTAAATCGAGGAAATGGAAACCCCATGAACCAGGCTCATGGAAGAGCTTTTGCTTTAGGAGCAAACGAAGCTCGCCAGGATCCCAACGTTGTGACGGGTACGTTCCTTGTAAACAATCACTACGCATCTATACTATTTGACACTGGCGCAGATATATCTTTTTTTTCCCATAAATTCGAATCACTACTTGGGCTAGAATCTAACAAGTTAGATGAAGCATATACTATCGAATTAGCCAATGGTAGATTATTAGAAGCCAATAGGGTAATATGTGGGTGTACAATTAGATTAAACACTCGCACGTTCGAACTAAACCTCGTTCCTATCGAACTCGGAAGCTTCGACGTAGTTATTGGTATGGATTGGCTATCTGAGAATCAAGCTGAAGTGGTGTGCCGCGAGAAAATTGTTCGAATTCCCCTGCCCAATTCAAGGAGAAGTGTACGGGAAAGGTTTAAGAGTGATTTCATGCACACAAGGCCAGAAATATATAAGGAAGCAATGTCAGACGTTTCTAGCTAGCATAGTGGAAGAGAAAACCGACGAGAAGCAATGCCAGGATTACCGCCTGCACGATAAGTCGAATTCAGCATCGATTTGATACCGGGGGCTGCTCCAGTCACAAAATCACCATATCGACTAGCGACGTCGGAAATGAAGGAGCTAGCCAGTCAATTACAAGAATTGTCAGATAAAGGATTTATCCGACCGAGTTTTTCTCCTTGGGGAGAACCTGTATTATTCGTTAAAAAGAAGGATGGATCGTTCAGAATGTGTATCGATTATAAGGAGTTGAATAAGTTGACCGTCAAGAACCGATACCCACTTTCGAGGATCGACGATCTATTCGATCAACTTCAAGGGTCGACACACTTCTCGAAGATCGATCTTAGATTAGGGTATCATCAGTTACGGATTCACGAGGACAACACGTCTAAGACAGCCTTTAGGACACGTTATGGACACTATGAATTTCTAGTGATGCCATTCGGACTCACCAATGCTCCCGCAGCATTCATGGACTTGATGAATAGAGTCTGTAAGCCTTATCTAGATAAGTTCGTAATAGTGTTCATTGACCACATTCTAATCTACTCACGAAGCAGGGATGAACACCAACAACATTTGAAGACGATACTAACACTACTGAAAGAAGAGAAAATATACGTAAAATTCTCAAAGTGTGAATTTTGGCTATAGGAGGTGCATTTCTGGGTCATGTGGTAAATGAGAAGGGAATTCATGTAGACCCGAGTAAGATCGAACCAGTTAAGATGTGGGAAGCACCAAAAACGCCTTCGGAAATCCGATCATTCCTAGGTTTGGCAGGATACTATCGACGACTCATAGAGAATTTTTCAAAGATCGCGCAACCCCTAACCAGTCTAACTCAGAAAGACCAGAAATTTGAATGGGGGCAAGAACAAGAAGAGGCATTCCAGCTACTGAAACAAAAGTTGTGTGACGGGCCCATCTTAGCACTTCCCGAAGGCAATGATGACTTTGTTGTCTACTGCGACGCATCAGGACAAGGTCTTTGTTGCGTATTAATGCAACGAAATAAAGTTATCGCTTATGCGTCTCGCCAGCTCAAGGTTCATGAAAAGAAGTACACCACCCATGACCTCGAATTAGGAGTTGTAGTGTTTGCACTAAAGATATGGAGACATTATTTGTACGATACTAAATGTCTTGTTTATACCAATCATAAAAGCCTCCAACAAATCTTAGATCAGAAGATGCTAAACATGTGACAGAGAAGATGGGTAGAGTTACTCAATGATTATGACTGCAAAATTCGATATCACCCCGGAAAAGTAAACGTAGTAGCCGACGCTTTAAGCCGAAGGAGAGAGTGGAACCTACCAGAGTTCGAGCACTAGAAATGACCATCCAAACTAGTCTGAAAACTAGAATCCTAGATTCACAAAGGGAGATCGTGCAAGGTGATAGATTGAAGAGTGAGTTATCATGTGGAGCAGAAAAAGAACTGGAAGTCAAACCAGACGAAGTTTTATATTTCCACAATAGGATATGGATACCGAATTCGGGAAATTTAAGAGAGTTTATCCTGAACGAAGCACATAAGTCACGATACTCGATTCACCCTGGAGTCGATAAGATGTATAAGGATATAAAGGAATACTATTGGTGGTCAGGAATGAAAATGTCTGACTTGTGCTAAAGTTAAAGCTAAACATCAGAAACCCTCAGGGTTACATCAACAACCAGAGATACCCCAGTGGAAATGGGAATAAATTTCCATGGATTTCATAACTAAGTTTCCAAGAAAGACTAGCGGACACGACTCCATTTGGGTTATTGTTGACCGATTAACTAAATCAGCGCATTTCCTACCAATCAGAGAAGACTACCTAATGGAAAGGTTAGCCAAGTTATACATATACAAAGTCATGGCTAGAAATACCAGTCTCCAACATTTCGGACCGCGACAGTCGGTTCACATCAAGGTTTTGGCAATCCTTACAAAAAGCACTTGGAACACGCTTAGATCTTAGCACAGCATATCACCCTCTGACTGATGGGCAGAGTGAAAGTACAATACAAACCTTGGAAGATTTATTGAGAACTTGTGTGATTGATTTTGGTGGGAGCTGGGATGTTCACTTACCATTAATCGAATTCTCATATAACAATAGTTATCACACAAGCATTAAGTGCGCTCAATTTGAAGCCTTATATGGATGCAAGTGTAGATCGCCGGTCTGTTGGACCGAAATCGGTGATAGTCAGTTAACAGGCCTAGAGATTATCCAAGAAACCACCGATAAGATCGTACAAATCAAAGAGCGAATCAAAGTCACTAGAGACCGTCAGAAGAGCTATGCGAAAAATCGTAGGAAACCGATAGAATTTGAAGTCGGTGACAGAGTCATGCTGAAATTATCTCCTTGGAAGGGAGTAGTACATTTCGGTAAGAAAGGGAAGCTAGCCCCGTGATATGTTGGACCCTTCAAAATTCTACAAAGAATTGGCCCAGTAGCGTATAAACTTAAGTTTCCCTAGGAACTGAGTGAAGTTCACGACACGTTTCATGTGATGAATTTGAAGAAGTGTTTGAGTGACGAGTCACTAATAATCCCAATAAGAGAAGTAAGAATCGATAGTAAGTTACACTTCATATAGGAAACAGTAGTAATTATGGATAGAGAGGTGAAGAGAATTAAACAGAGCCGAATACCGATCATTAAGGTCAGGTGGAACTCAAAGAGAGGTCCAGAGTTTACCTGGGAATGAGAGGATCAGATGAAAGCTAAGTACCCCAACCTATTCGAGAAAACCCCGATCCCCACTGATCAAGTCTGAATTTCGGGACGAAATTCTTTTAACTAGGGGAGACTGTGACAACTGTTAATTTAGCAAACGTTAATACCATACTTTGTCAAGTCTAAGTATGAATTTATGTGTTCAAGATAGGAACATAGTAAGTTACGATGTATTTTGTGGATGAACAATTCACAGTGATAAAAAAAATATATAATAATACATCGACATTGAGTAATAGAGCTACGAGTAAACAAGTATGTTTGATCTTAAATCAAGTATCCCTAACAATCCATTACGATACAAAAATTTATCGTAAAGATTTATACGGGTGTGTCCGAATCAAGAGATGAGCCAAGGCTTACATCTAAGCAATACACATTCATAGTGAAACACTCTACTTATGAGAGGTCTAGAGTTTACCTGGGAACGAGAGGATCAGATGAAAGCTAAGTACCCCAACCTATTCAAGAAAACCCCGACCCCCACTGATCAAGTCCGAATTTCGGGACGAAATTCTTTTAACTAGGGGAGACTGTGACAACCGTCAATTTAGCAAACGTTAATAGCATACTTTGTCAAGTCTAAGTATGAATTTATGTGTTCAAGATAGGAACATAGTAAGTTACGATGTATTTTGTGGATGAACAATTCAAAGTGATAAAAAAAATATATAATAATACATCGACAATGAGTAATAGATCTACGAGTAAACAAGTATGTTTGATCTTAAATCAAGTATCCCTAACAATCCATTACGATACAAAAATGTATCGTAGAGATTTATACGGGAGAGTCCGAATCAAGAGATGAGCCAAGGCTTACATCTAAGCAATACACATTCATAGTGAAACACTCTACTTATTTTACTATTATTTTATCAGAGTTTAATGCGGAAAACGGGTCCCAGGTTTAACAAAACCTCTCCATAATGGCTAAGGAAACCTTTTCATTTATAATAATATTATTTTATAAAAGAATAATACAATTACATTATCCTATATACGGATCTTTCAACTCCGACCAGCCTCGTCCATAGGAAGCTCTATTCCACGTGCTTCTTTCCTATAGTGCCCACGTGACCATCTTCGGACGTACATCCGGCCACGCTTTTAGTATATTTATGGGTATGCTAACCCCATCGTAACCATCACAGGCCTCTGCCTCCGGTCCGAGAATTGGCAAGGTCCTTATACTCATCAGTATAGGCATCCATGCATTTGTCACGAAGACTCATTCATTCCTTAGCCAAGTAGGCTTTTACTCTTTCAGCCCGAAGGCCTAGAGTTTACTCTTTTAGCTTCGAAGGCCTAGAGTTTCCTTTTCTCTTATTGAGATCCACCTCTCTGGCCGGGTATCTCAATTCATTTGGTACCTTGAGTATCTTTGACTCATAGCCTCCCAAATGTATCAAGCATTTGTTTTCATTTCATGTATATGCTTGATTTATTCACCAACCAGTCCTTACCTTAAAACTTCGTAACGGTTTATCCATGACGCATTAGAAGGGTTTATATATAGGAAGTACCTACGGCGTATCCACCACCCCTCTAACACTTCGTGACTACTCCGTTATTCCATTTTAGGGTTTAGACTGGTCTCATCATATTCATTCATGTTTGCATGTATCATCATGCATTCACATATTCATCATGTATTTCACATATTCATAGTCATCACGTATTCATTATGCATGGTATACTTTCATCTCGTAATCATATTCGTCATATATCATAAACTGGGTGATTTTCCTTCCAGAGCAATACCTCCAATAGAGATGTCCCCAAGAAAGAGCGACGGGTCTAGGAGAGATTTATACACCGATCTTTCCTAGACAGGACATTATGTTTGTCAGATAACTACATACCGGTTGGATGTTCTCCCGTACGTTTACTATATTTATTTATTCTTTATTAGTCTACACCTCTAAACATTCATAATGGTTTCACCACGAAGTACACAAGAGGTTTATATATAGGAAGTACCAGTGGCATATCCACCACCCCTTGGATACGTCGTGACTACTCCATTATTCCCGTTTAGTGTTTAGACTAATCTGTCATTACCCCGTACCCTCATCATATTACATAACACATATCACATAATCACATCATATAAGCACGTATTTCACACAACCGTATCTAGGGTACGGTTCCAGTGTACTTACATTATCCTTAGGTAGTTCCTAAGTTCGTTCCTTGCTTTAAACATTTCTCCGACTCGAACTGTACTCGTCGCGTACCGCGCTCGTAACCTCTGTGCTCGTAACCGTCGTTCTAGCTCCTCGATATTCGTGAGTGTGTGTGTGTATGATGGTGTTGGATTTGTTGTTTCTCCTTTTGAACGGCAATTGCCATCTATTTATAAGGTGAAACTGCCACACGTAGAGGACCGCTAAGCTTGGCGGTGGCGTTCCACTACCGCCTTATTCCAGCTGTCCAACGTGTTGCACACGTAGCGGACCGCTAAGGTTCTGGGAAGCGGTCTGCTACCCAATCCCTTCTGGCGAGTCACCATACATGTGTATTTTGTTCGTTGCCCGTGCCTTTTGCGGCTAGCGGACCGCTAAAGACTTGGTAGCGGTCCGCTACCAACTCATCTTTTCAATGTATTTTATTTTTAAGTCCCTTAACTTTGGGCTATTTATACTTCAGTCCCTGGACTTTTAATTCTTTAAAAATTAGGATGTTACAACTCTCCCCCTTAATTTAGGTTTCGTCCTCGAAACCTGTTACTCTTTAAATAATTGAGGGTAATTCTTTCTCATTTTTTCCTGACTTTCCCAGGTCATTTTCGACCCTTTTATGTGCTTCCATTGCACTAATACTTGTTTGATCGTTTTGTTACGTAGCTGCTTTTCTTTTGTGCCTAAAATCTTGATAGGTTCCTCAACGTACGTTAGCTTATCATCAACTTCTATTTCTTCTAAAGGAACGTGTGCAGCTTCATCTTCCAAACATTTCCTTAAATAAGATACATGGAATGTGTTGTCTATCTTATTTAATTCCTCAGGTAGCTCTAACTGATAAGATACTTTTCCTACTCTTTTGATGATTTTGAAAGGACCTATGAAACGTAGACTTAGCTTTCCACGTTTCTTGAATCGGATTAGACCTTTCCAAGGAGATACTTTTAACAAGACATAATCTCCTTCTTGGAATTCTATTGGTCTACGTCTTTTGTCGGCGTATGACTTCTGCCTATCTTGTGCAGCTTTCAAACGTGCCTTGATTAAGTCAAGCTTTTCTGAAGTGGCTTGAACTATTTCTGTGCTGCCCAACTCTTTCTGACCAACTTCTCCCCAACATACAGGAGTTCTACATCTTCGACCATATAACATCTCATATAGTGGCAAACCAATACTGGAATGGTAGTTGTTATTATATAAGAACTCTTCTAATGGCAGATGGCTATCCCAACTTCCACCGAAATCAATTATACAAGCACGCAGCATATCCTCGGGAGTTTGTATCGTCCTTTCACTTTGCCCATCAGTTTGAGGATGATATGCTGTGCTGATCAATAACCTAGTTCCCATCTCCTCATGGAACTTTGTCAAAAACGTGAAGTGAAACGAGTATTTCGATCAGAAACAATCGAGACTAGGACTCCATGTCTGGAAACAATTTCTTTGATGAACAATCAGCTAACTTTTCTGAAGAGTATGTCTCACGTATTGCTAAGAAATGAGCAATCTAAGTTAACCGATCAATAACCACCCAAATGGTATCATAACCTCTAGCTGTCTTTGGTAGCTTGGTTATGAAATCCATAGTGAGATGTTCCCACTTCCATTCTGGGATTTCTAATGGTTGTAACTTTCCGTATGGCTTCTGATGTTCTGCTTTAACTTGTAGGTAAGTTAAGCATTTTGCTACATATTTCATGGTATCAAATTTCATTACGGACCACCAATAATCTTTGCGCAGATCTTGGTACATCTTTGTAGTACCCGTATGAATAGAATATCTTGATTTATGAGCTTCATCGAGAATCTTAAGTTTAAATTCACCTGATCGTGGTATCCACATGCGACCAAATCGAGTCTTGACTTTATACTCATTTTCTTCTAGAAATTTCTCCTGACCATCCATTCTTTTTTTAACATTCTCATCTTTTAATGCTTTGATTTGTGCGTCTCGAAGCTGGCTCATAAAATCAGGAGTTATCACTAACTTATATGCTTTCACCCGAATAGGGTGATGCTCTTCCTTGCGGCTTAGAGCGTCGGCTACCACGTTAGCCTTTCTGGGATGATACAAGATCTCACAATCATAATCCTTGACTAGTTTCAACCATCTTCGTTGCCACATGTTTAAGTCCTTCTGGTCAAAGAAATACTTAAAACTCTTGTGGTCTGTGTAAATCGTACATTTTGTTCCATACAGATAATGCCTCCAGATCTTTAGTGCAAACACTACTGCAGCTAATTCGAGATCATGGGTTGGATAGTTTGCTTCGTGTGTTTTTAGTTGTCGAGAGGCATAGGCTATCACCTTTCCTCTTTGCATTAGAACACATCCTAGCCCAAGTTTTGAGGCATCAGAATACATCACAAAGTCTTCTACTCCTTCTGGTAATGCGAGAACTGGAGCTTGTGTCAATCTTTCTTTTAGTATCCGGAATACCTTCTCTTGTGCCGCATTCCATTCGTATTTCGAATTCTTTCGAGTTAGCTTAGTTAGTGGAGTGGCTATCTTAGAGAAGTTCTGGATGAACCTTTTATAATAGCCAGCGAATCCCAAGAAACTTCTAACTTCCGATGGATTCTTAGGTGGAGACCATTTCATTACAGTATCTACCTTTGCTGGGTCTATTGAGATACCTTCTGCGTTTACAACATGACCCAGAAATTGAACCTCTCTCAACCAGAATGCATATTTTGAGAATTTAGCGTAAAGTTTCTCTTTTCGTAAAGTACTAAGTACTTCACAAAGATGTTGTGCATGGTCTTCTTCGTTCTTTGAATAAATCAGAATGTCATCAATGAAGACAATAACGAATTTTTCTAACATTGGCCGGCATACTCTATTCATGAGGTCCATGAAAAATGTCGGAGCATTTGTCACTCCAAATGGCATCACTACAAATTCATAGTGTCCATAACAAGTTCTAAATGTCGTCTTAGGTACATCTTTTTCTCGTACCTTGACCTGATGATAACCGGATCTTAAGTTAATCTTGGAAAACCAACTTTATCCTTGAAGTTGATCAAACAAATCACCAATTCTAGGTAAAGGATACCTATTCTTGATAGTTAACTAGTTCAATTCGCGGTAGTCTATACACATCCTCATACTACCGTCTTTTTTCTTCACAAATAGAATTGGTGCACCCCAAGGGGATAAACTTGGATGTATAAACCCCTTGTCTAACAACTCTTGCAGCTGTGACATTAATTCTTTCATCTCAGTTGGTGCTAACCGATACGGAGCCTTAGCTACCAGCTTAGCTTCAGGAATTAAATCAATTTTAAATCCAATCTCTCTTTCAGGTGGAGCACCTGGAAGATCGTCTGGGAATACTTCTGGGAATTCTCTCACTACTGGAACTTGATCTAGTTCCTTCCCTTTCATCTTTATATCAGCTACGTAGGATAAGAAGGCTTGATGACCTTGTCTCACGTAGCTACTTATCTTGGCCATCGTACATAACGTGATCTGGTTTCGTCACTCACCAATGATGCTAACTTCCTTTCCTGTAGGTGTCATGAATCGTACAATCTTCTGATTGCATATAATCATTGCGGTATGTGAAGATAACCAATTCATTCCAATGATTAAGTTGAATTCTTGCATCGGTATTGGAATTAGGTCAACATGATATTCTTCTCCTTCTATCAGTAGTTGACAATCTCGGCATATTTCAGTTACTACGCAGTTTCGATCACTCGCAATTTCAAATTCTAATGCCTTAGTCAACTTACTTATATTAAAGTTTCTAGCGTTTGCATACTTTAAAGAAATAAACTACCGACTAGCTCCTGTATCGAATAAAACACAAGCAGGTAGGGAATTCAAGAGGAATGTACCTGATACAACGTCAGGAACATCTTTTGCTTCCTCTGTGGTGATCTGAAAAGCCCTACCTTGGCTTCAGTGCTTTGATCCTTTGTATCTCATTATCTGCCACTCTAGACCCTTCTCCGATCTTCTCTGTCTGAGATTTTAGCTCAGGACATTCCCTGCTAAAGTGTCCCGGCTTATAGCAATTATAGCACAATCGGGTGCCACTCACACACTGCAATGCATTGTGCCCTGTCTTTCCACACTTGTGACAGCTCATCACTTTGAGTCGGCACTCTCCCGGGTGCCTCCTTCCACAAGTTTTACAAACCTGAATACCTTTTCTTAGGGAGGACCTGCCTCCTGGTTTGTTGAATTTAAACCTCTTAAGAGGCATAGGAGAAGGATAACTTTCTCCTCTCCTCTCCCGTCTCTCTCTGTCTGTCTCTTGAGCTCAGTTTCTCTTTCCCGAGCCCAATCAATCATTTCCTCCAAGTTTGCACACTTGGATGGATGGATAAACTCTCTAATCTATGTTTTTAAAACGAGATGATATCTTGTCATCCACATCTCTGGGGTTATCAATAAAGCTGGACAGAATCTAGCTTTGTCGTAAAAGATCCCCGTGATCTCATCTACTGTCTCCGTGGTCTGACGGAGTTGAAGAAACTCCTCAGTGATTCTCTCAGTTGCCGCTCGAGGGCAATAATGTTTCAGGAAGATATCTTTGAATTCTTCCCACCTAATTTCCTTAATTCTTTCTCTACCTTTATCTTTCTGCACTACTCCCCACCAATCATCAACTTGTTCTTTCAGCTGATTGGTGGCGAAGGTGACTTCGTCCTCCTTCTCACAGTGGCATGTATCGAATGCCCTTTCTATTGAGGCAATCCACCTCTGACTTTCTAAGGGATTAACAGCTCCCTTAAACTCTAATGGTTTACACGTCATAAATTCCTTATATGTGCAACGGGATGATTTCGTATCAACCTTTGGATTTCTTCCCTCTCCATTATGAGTAACGTCTCTGTGGCTTTCAAACCAACTCTCTAACGAATTATGTAGGTCTGCTTGTAGGATCGGAAAGTTCGCATCGAATGCTTTTCCTACTTCTATTGCGATTTGTCTCCGGATATTCTCCGGAACTTGTTCCACCTCGTTCTCATCATGACGTGGCGATTCAGTTCTCCTGTGGCTTCCCTCGTCACGTATTTCATTGTTCTGATGTTCAGCCATTTGCTGAAACACGATATCGTTTAATCTCTCATTTGTTTTACCCTAATCGTAGTCTAGGGTTTTATACTACAGGCCTTGTATCAATTTAATCCTATTCAAGGATTTCACATAAAGTTTATACTCGTGTATTCGTATATGTGCATATATCATAATCATGCATATTCATATCCCTGGCTTACTATCTGCTGACATAAGTTATCATAGGGTGTTTGGGATATCATGATGGTCCTATGCATTAACTCTTATAATGGCCAGACATAAGGTAATGTATATTACCATCCTGATACTCCCAACTATCATATGAAGCTTACCTCATACAAAGTTCTGCCCACGTATATTCACACATTTCTATTTAAGTACTGGAATTTAACATACATGCTTCCTTGGACGGCCTCGGATTGAATCCCTATTTATATCATGAGCACTTATGGTTTGAGTTTAAGTACCCTTTCTAATACTTAAATCCCTTAAACTGTGCTCTGATACCAACTCGAAACACTTTACTTATTTTATTCTTATTTTATCAGAGTTTAATGCGGAAAACGGGTCCCAGATTTAACAAAACCTCGCCATAATGGCTAAGGCAACTTTTTCATTCATAATAATATTATTTTACAAAAGGATAATACAATTACATTATCGTATATAAGGATCTTTCAACTTCGACCAGCCTCGTCCATAGGAAGCTCTATTCCACCTGCTTATTTCCTGTAGTGTTTGGAAAACGTTTTTGAATTAGCTTACGCTAAGTAAGTACACTGCATCGTTCATTTTATTATAAACCCTTTAGGTTCTTATTTTTCAACTTTTCTTCGTCCTCGTGCCCACGTGACCATCTCCGGACGTACCTCCGGCCACGCTTTTAGTATATTTATGGGTATGCTAACCCCCTCGCAACCATCACAGGCCTCTGCCTTCGGTCTGAGAATTGGCAAGGTCCTTATACTCGTCAGTATAGGCATCCTTACATTTGTCACGAAGACTCATTCATTCCTTAGCCAAGTAGGCTTTTACTCTTTCAGCCCGAAGGCCTAGAGTTTACTCTTTCAGCTTCAAAGGCCTAGAGTTTCCTTTTCTCTTATTGAGATCCACCTCTCTGGCCGGGTATCTCATTTCATTTGGGACCTTGAGTATCTTTGACTCACAGCCTCCCAAATGTATCAAGCATTTGTTTTCATTTCATGTATATGCTTGATTTATTCACCAACCAGTCCTTACCTTAAAACTTCATAACGGTTTCTCCATTACGCATTAGAAGGGTTTATATATAGGAAGTACCTGCGGCATATCCCCCACCCCTCTAACACTTCATGAGTATTCCGTTATTCCATTTTAGGGTTTAGACACGTCTCATCATATTCATTCATGTTTGCGCGTATCATCATGCATTCACATATTCATCATGTATTTCACATATTCATAGTCATCACGTATTCATTATGCATGGTATACTTTCGTCTCGTAATCATATTCATCATATATCATAAACTGGGGTGATTTTCCTTCCAAAGCAGTACCTCTAACAGAGATGTCCCCAGGAAAGAGCGACGGGTATAGGAGAGATTTATACACCGCTCTTTCCAAGTCATGACATTCCGTTTGTCAGTTAACTAAATACCGGTTGGATGTTCTCCCGTAAGTTTACTATATTTCTTTATTCTTTATTAGTCTACACCTCTAAACATTGATAATGGTTTCACCACAAAGTACACAAGAGGTTTATATATAGGAAGTACCAGCGGCGTATCCACCGCCCCTTGGATATGTCGTGACTACTCCATTATTCCCGTTTAGTGTTTAGACTAATCTGTCATTACCCCGTACCCTAATCATATCACATATCACATAATCACATCATATAAGCACGTATTTCACATAAACGTATCTATGGTATGGGTCCAGTGTACGGGTCCAGTGTACTTACATTATCCTCTGGTAGTTCCTAAGTCCGTTCCTTTCTTTAAACGTTTCTCCAACTCGAACCGTACTCGTCGCATACCGCACTCGTAACCTCCGTGCTTGTAACCGTCGTTCTATCTTCTCGATATTCGTGAGTGTGTGTGTATGATGGTGTTGGATTTGTTGTTTCTCCTTTTGAACAGCAATTGCCATCTATTTATAGGGTGAAACTGCCACACGTAGCGGACCGCTAAGCTTGGCGGTGGCAGTCCGCTACCGCCTTGTTCTAGTTGTCCAACGTGTTGCACATGTAGCGGACCGCTAAGGTTCTGGGTAGCGGTCTGCTACCTAATCCCTTCTGGTGAGTCACCATACACGTGTCTTTTGCTCGTTGCGCGTGCCTTTTGCGGCTAGCGGACCGCTAAAGACTTGGTAGCGGTCCGCTACCAACTCATCTTTTCAATGTATTTTATTTTTAAGTCCCTTAACTTTGGGCTATTTATACTTCAGTCCCTGGACTTTTAATTCTTTAAACATTGGGATGTTACACATAGGAATGTGAAGAGAGAATAAATATGAGAAGTAAATGTTATGAGTACATAACCAAGTTCACTTAATGTGTTTAGAGGCACATTTGATTAATTGTAATAAAGATGATATAACTTATATAATACCTACATATATATACATATTCATCTTTAGCAAGTTAGATAATTGTTATTAACTTAGAGAATAACAAACTAAGCATGCAAACACATACATTGCATATATAACATAAATATCTTATGGAATCAAAGAATGCATGCAAATTTTTGTAAATGACTTAGAATTTTTATAAAAATTCTACAAGAATGCATCAAAATCACACCCACCCACTCATTTGTCTCCTACCCATTTGTCCTCACCCCACCCCCTCTCCTTCCCCTATTTCGGCTGAAACCCTCTCCCATTCCTCATCTCTTTCAAGATTTTCCCCACATGTGTTCACTATACACACAAACTTCTATGGTTGACCAACATGATTGAGGAGAGTTAGGTACGGGTTTATCACTATAAATAGAGGCCAAGGGTGAGTGAAAAGAGTTGCACCAAGTTCACAATACACTCCCCCCCCCCCCTTGCTCTCGGCCGAACACACACACACTTTGTGTGTTTTGAAGTTTAGCATTTGGAATAATTTGAAGCCCCATTTGGTAAGTTAATCAAGTTTTATACATCTTAGCATCCACATTCCATGCATACACATCTTTTATTTATCAAGAGTTCATGATTTTATGCATATATAATAACTAGAATAAGTAAATATATACATATAACACCTACATAAAATAACACTTGGGTGATGGTGTTCTTTGAAAACCCTTCACACCATTCATGTGTTATGTTGAAGGATTCAAGTTCGTGAGGTTATATGATCATGTGTGACTTACCTGGCTAAGTTCAAGGTGGTGTCCTATGATTAAAGAAAACACACGAACGGTTATCGTCAACATATGAACGTGAAAAGTGTTAACTAAAAGTATATATAATCAATATAACATGTGCATGCATACATTTAGTAGAGTTCATCAAACCAAAACAAGAACCCACACACTTCAAGTTAGTCACAATAACATCATAAAGGTTAGTAGAAAACCAAAAACGAAAGAGAGTGAAACGAGTACGAACCGGGTAGACATTGTTAGTATCAAAGTCAAGTAAACCACCTATTTTCTACCCCTCATTAAAAATAAACAAGATTCATGTGAAAAGGTCTAGCATGATATTAATCAAAAGAGGCTAAGAGTATATACTAAACAATGAGTTAGCATTTTTAAAGGATAACTATTTAAGAATATTTGTAAATAATGAAATGAACAAGATAACTCGGAAGAGTATACAAGTGTACCAAGATAATATTTTAGAACCATAAACCTATTTTATAGAGTAAAAACTAGCATGGTTTCAAATATAAGATGTCTCTTTAAAGTTCAAGACTAGTTACGATAAAAAGCGTTGTATTGATTATTTTTCGACGAAAATACTTTCTTTATTTACTAGTTAAAGGTTTTCCAGAGTTGAGCAATATACTATTTTCTATACAATAAAGAGATTACATCTATGGAAACAAGGTATGTTGTGTAAAACATTTTAGTTAAAACACACGTTCATTATCAAGAATACGATATTTAATAAAGAGATATAAGAATAAAGATTGAGAAACTTGAGATAATCAAGGTCCATTTCTTGATACAAAAAGAGATAAAACTTAGATGAGTGAGATTATAAATGAGTCAAGTCCCAAGGGAATATAAGGGGTAACACTTTAACTTAAACGACGAGAGCATAATTCGAATAATAAATGCATAAATTATGAGCGAACATGCATCCATATTTAGAGATTTTGCATAAAATCCAAGGCTTGCGAACTTAAGAAGTGTTTACATATTTGTAGCGCTCGAGTAGAACGTATCATCCTACTTAATAACTTCATTCAAGAATCAAGGTGAGTTTTCGTAGCCCCACTCTTACTTTACGTTTTTGGGGGAAAAGCATGCTCGAGGTTCTAGAACCTCTAAGTAGTTACGTTTACATGTGGCCAGTATTATCACTCTAAGTCCCCAAGTATTATGATAACCAATTAACTCAAGAGCCGATGGATTAATATTGATAGTACTATCAGAGTTTGACAAACTCCAATCCATTTGATGTTGAACGCGTAAATCAACAAAACTTGTGTGGATGCTTATTTCCAAAGAGTAGAGGCGAATGTTCCGTGACAAGGCATTTGCAAGCAGGGGCACCAGTTCAGGTCAATAGGTTTGGTTATCGCCCATGTAGTATGTATACAACTACTAGTAAAGAAAGTACGGGATGCCCCTAGGGCTATCCACAACATAGTTAAGATACGCCCAAGGGCTATCTACAGAGTAATTAAGATGCGCCCAGGTGCTATCAAAAGTATAAGTAAAAGTACAACTAATAAGTACGATAAGCTCCGTGCTATCTACTTAAAAGCAAGTAATTTCCAAGTTAAAAACCTACGAACTCACCAACCCTTTGGTTGACACTTTTTAGCATTGCTTTTCAGGAAAGAAGTAACAAGTCAAGCATAATGCAGGAATAAGAGTACTTTAGAAGACCTACGCATTTAGCCGACCCAGTAGGGCTGACTAGCTTAGGAAGTCAACTTGTACTCATTTTATTAATTTCCAAGAACATCGTAATATCCGATGATGTAACATGTAATTCTCTATATGTACTATGCGCTCTTGATATTCAGTATTAAGTTACATTCCTGTGTTTCCGCTTTAGCGGGGGTGTGACATATCACACCTGATCGGATTCTTGTACAAAGTCTTCAGATCTTCATCAGAAAAACTAAACAAATCAACTGGATCAAAGACTCTGAATTCTGGTGAATTATCCTGAATTATCACAGCTTCATGTGTTTTGCTGTCATACATCCACTTCTTGAAGCTTTTGATGAATGTCTCTTTACGTGCTGGGATATATACAGTTGAAACTGTATCAGTTGGCTTCACAATATACATGAATCTTCTTTTGCCGTTTTTATCATTTTTTTAACTGTCTGCATTCAGGCACTTGTGGTTTGAAGTTTTCAAACTTATCTTTTCCACACTCTTTCTTCAAATACTCTTCAAATTAGGAGCAAATGTATTATTCGATAGATTGATCATCTTCAAGTGACTTAGCTCTCTAATATCCTAGTATGGCAATGTCTTTAACTTTGAGCTTCTATCAAAATACTGGATATTCCCATCACCTCTCTTTAACACATACATCTTCTTCTCATCATCATACATCCATGATAATAATTCTCCAGTCAAAGCTTGTTCTAGAGGCCTTTCAACAATGGATGACTTCTCAGTAACTGTCCACCAAGAACTCTTATCAATCTTTGAAGTCTTTGACTTTTCAGATGGTGTATCAATGTCTTCAGGAACAGTAAATGGTTCTCGTTCATCTACAAGCTTATCCATTTTACCGATCACTGAACCATCTTCTTTAACATAAGTCTACTGTTGTTCGTATTCATACTTTTTATATTTAGTGTTGGTTTGAGTATCTTGTTCAGCATCTTCTGTTGTTCTTCCACTTACACCTACACCTCCGGCACCACCACTATCATTGTCATCATCTGAAGAATGGTTATCATCTTTCTTTTCTCCAGTGATTACAACTTATTCATCATCTTCTTCTTCCTTCTCTGTATTTTCTTTGTTCTCATCAGTTCTCTCTAATCCTTCACCTTCATCATTTAGAAGCATATCAACATCAAACAGAGTGTTGTCTTCATACATGTTTGCTTCATAGATTGGAGTCTGAACTTGTCCACTTGTAGAAGGAATTGGTTCAGTAGCTGCCGGAATTTGAACATCTTCAACATTTTCATCTTGATTTGTACCAATTAGAGCAACAATATGAGTTATTAGATCTTGTACAATCTTTTGAAGTTGATCAATCTGTTGTTGTTGCTGTGCAATTAAACCCTTATGTTTATTACTTTCTGTTTTCAAATCTCTGATCTCTCTAGTATTAGCAGCTTCTCTACTCTGCAAGTTTGAGATTTGAGTCTTCAGTTGACTAACAACGTCTGTAGTTTCCCTAGTTGCATAGTTAAGAAACTCTTCATCAACCAATCCATAACCTTTTGATCTTTTAGACTTGTGCTTTTCTGGTACTTCTTTAGCCTTGCCGCTGCCTTTATCAAGTATTGTTGTTGTTTTCTTTTTCTTCTTCAATTCTGGATCAATAAACACGATACCCTTAGATGGAGGAGGTCTAGAAGATACGGTCTTTATCTTTTCAGGCTCTATCAACTTCATCTCCAATATCTTCAGCCATTAGATCATCTATTTCATCTTCAAGATTAAAGTCTGGAAGTGGATTCTATTCCAGCATATTAGGAAATAGTGGTGTCACTGTACCACTAAACCTACTTGTCTTCCTTACGTTGTTCATGTTGCTTAAATATAACTTCTTGCATTGAATATAACGGTAGTTCAACACCATCATTTTCAAGATTTGGCAGCAAGGTATTGATGATCATTTATACAAATTTTGGGTACATTAGGAACTTGTAAATCCGCCTTGGTCACACAAAGTTACTGATCATTGCTTCAAATATCATTCTTGAAAATTTAAACCTTCTGTGAGTTGCCAGACAAACCAACGCTCTGCTGAATACTTCACCTATTTGATCAAAAGCAGACGTTCTGGGACTCATACAATGTATCAGAACATGAACCAGATACCTCCATTGTTTCCCAAACATAGTTTTAGTGACTTGTCTTCTCAAAAATGTTCCTTCATATCCCATAGTCATAATAATCCTTGAGACTGCAATATGATTGATTTTGTATGGAAAATCAGCTGCATCTCTGAAGTTCAACACTTCTCTTATCACTTGTTCAGTAACTTTGATCTTGTTTCCTCCAACTGTGCTTTCTATCCAGATTTCTTTATTAACATGTTTGTATTCTACGTTGTCCCAAAATTCCCCAACATGTTTCTCAAACGCACGCACTTGTGTAGATATTGCAGTATGAATTCTTGAGTTTGTCAGGAACCTTACAATCTCCTCATAACCACGTGCTTTCTTTGTGTTTGTAGTTAAACAAGCACAAATGTTGTGCTTAGGCACAAACTTCAACCTATTCATATATGTGAAGAAAAAACACAAGTTAGAAAATTTCTAAAAAAAACTCTTAACTTTTAACATTTCGATCGAAAACTCCCTTATAAACAGCTTTTTCTATCGAAAAATTTTAAAAGCCCTTTTATCAGACAAGTTGAAATCCCACAACTTTGAACTTTTCGATCGAAAACTCTATCAACACTTCAACATTTCGATCGAAAAATCTTAAACTCATGACCAGAGATTTAAATCAAGTTCTGAACTTTTTGACCGAAAACTCTTTATCAGTATATCACCTTTTCGATCGAAAACTCTTAGTTACCTTTTTGATCAAAAACTTATAATTTTATCAACTTTCAACTTTTCGATCGAAAACTTTCCTAATTACTATCAATAACCAATCATGACTTTTCGATTGAAAACTCTGATTTTCAAAAAATTTCAAGTACTAACTTTTCGATTGAAAACTCCTTTCAGATGAATCTGACGACTCTTCATTTTCATCTGAAACACTTTTCGGACCATTCATTGGACTTTTCGATCCATTCATCTAAGTTTTCGGACAATTCAAATGTTCAAACATTCAAACTAAACTAGGGCTTTGGATCTATCCTATCAACCTCTACGAATCACGAGAACATACCTGGATGATCGAAAACAACTGAGAATCACGATGACGTCTCAATCCAACACTTTTTCGCACGAATTCTTCGAACTTGTAAAACCCGTTTGAATTTTGAACGGCAATAGTCGAGACAAAATAGAGTGGGAAAAACTTTTCAATCGAAAATTCTTGAATTTATAAGCTTTTCAATTTTGACCGAAAACTTCGGTATAGACTTTTCGATCGAAAAATTTTTCGGATGATGTTTTTCGGTCAAGAGATTTCGACCGAAAACTCCAAACTTTATTGATTTTTGAAAATTTACAAACCAACTTTATTTTATACATTTTTTTTATCTTATCTAAATAAATGTATTAACAGGTCAACATAATGGTTCAACGAACCGGTCAATAAAATCAGTGATCTATCCCCTTAATAACCAATAATGAAAAGAAGGACGATTACAATAAAGTGGCAGTTAAACGAGCAACAAGTTGCGCTGCAACCCCCTTTTGAATAGCAAAACCGATCGTACTAAAAACAAAGCTTTGGGTCTTAGGGGCTGAAATATTACTATGAATGACTCGTTGAACCCAGTTTAGGAATTCCACCGCCTCCGGTGCTAGTAACCCAAAAGTATCAAAAGCAAAAGGGATAAACACGTGTTGGTTCTCTCAACAAGCTTTCTCGTGTTTAACAACTTTGCATGATTCCGCCTTTAAAGCAGCATGGCCCGCCACAACCCCATTGTCCCTGAGCCCCACAAGAGGGGACACTCCTGTAAGGTCCACACAAGCGTGTTTCCCCCGTGCCCAACCAAACACAAGAATATCAGTCGGACGTAGAGTAGACCTCCCTTCAAGCGGATATGTCAAAAAGTTCACGGGGGCCTCTTTTTTAGCAGAAATTCCTGCCCGTTTGAGAACATCACAAAGAACATCCCTAACCAAATCATGCCTGTATCAGTTTGAGAACATCACAATACATTTTTTTAAGTCCATTTTGACATCATCAAGACCTGTTCCAATAAATTTTTAATATTTTTCATAATCACAATCATAACCAGATACGAATACACACTTGCACATTGATTTTTATCAAAAATGACTTATTATACATTTTCAATCACAGAAAACAGTTAACCACATAACAAAATTCTTATTTATTCATATATTCCTACTATTTTCTTTTTTACTTTTTCTCAAACATATTTCAACATTTTATTTTATTTTTCATTTTTCTTTTGGTGAACTGAACTGACATCGGATCATAAATGTATATTGTCTTAACTACACTACATATCAAATCAGGATCTAAATAGTTCAACCTTGATTGCCAGTATATTTTTCAGCTTAAACTCAAACATCATATTTCAGCAAATACTGTGTGACATTTAAGGTAAGATTTATCAATACAAAGTGTATCCAAACATCAAGATGGATTAAGCTAATACGCAACACAAAGTTTCACCAAAACATAATCCAATCACCAGCATGAGGGTAGCGTTTTTAGCATAGAAAAATAATCCAAATGGATTTGATGTGAATCTTTTTGAGTCGTATGTCTTGGTTTCTGATGGAACGAACACTGAATCAATTTGATTCGTATGAGATATGACATGTAGTGATGTAGTTTTGGAATCAGATTTGATTCAGGTATGCGGATATCCATAGAGTATTGGATATGTCAATTGAAATCACGTATGATTCAAAGGGCGAGACAGACTGACTTTCTGGTTTCCATCCGAGATTTTCACCAGAACCATCAGCTGTATAAAGATGTTTAACTCTAAATCGTATATTCGACGGGTATAGTCAATAGAGTAAACGAATTGTGCTAAAAACCCATCAAGATCCCGGTCTCATGGTAAGAATGGATTCACTTAGCATTTGAAGAATGAAAGTACCGATATTCGATGAGGATAACACTAAGATTCCAATTTAGTTAATCACACAAATATCGCCTAATTTACATATGCAGAGCCTACCAGCATATCAAAAATTGTAACCGATATCACCATCATATCCAATTCATGCATAAGCTCAGCACACACTTGTACTATCATTTCCTATATATACGTCAATCAGACACGCGAATAACTTTTTTTTTCAAATTTTTAGATTTTTTAACTATATTCACATGGTCACATAGTTCATCATTTTTATCAGGAGAAATATTTCAAACACTTAGAATCAAATAAACTCAGCATATTCAGCATAATTTTTCTTTTTCTTTTATTCCCCCCCCTAAAATTGTGATGTAACTTTATTTACTACTTATATCACTATGAGAACAAACATATTTGACACAAACATTCATTAAGCTAACACACATATAAAGCATTCACAACACAATTTTAACACTTAAAAGAAAATCTTTTTGAGAAATAGATTTCTGAAGTCTTTCAGTTCAAATATGGACTATTTATTATTCTGAAAGATTTAGCTTTTTATTAATTTTTTATTGTTTTTATATTATTTTTTATTTTAAAATGAAATCATCCCCAACATCTCAACCAAAGAGTTAAATCGATCAGTTGAAAAGGCTTTTGTAAAAATATCGGCTTTTTGCTCTAGGGTATCGACATGGACCACTTTAATCAGCCCATTCTCAAAACAATCACGAATGAAATGTAACTTGATTGCAATGTGCTTTGTATCGACATGGGATTTTTTACTATTTCGAGCACTGCCTCGTTGTCACAAAAAATCAGAGTTTCCAGGAAATTCACTCCAAAATCTAGCATTTGATGTTGAATCCAGATGACTTGTGAACAAAAGCTTGAGGCAGCAGTATACTCAACTTCGGCAGTTGATGTGGATACATTCCTTTGTTTCTTACACTGCCAAGACACTAGTTTCTCCCCCAAAAACTGACATCCGCCTGATGTTGACTTCCTGTCCAAGTTACAACCTCCATAATCGCTGTCAGTATAGGTAAAAAAGTTAAATTCAGAATCAGAAGGGTACCATAAACCTAAATTTACTCGACCCTTAAGATATCGAAATATTCGTTTAACAGCCGATTCATGAGATTCCTTTGGAGCGACCAGATATCTGGCATAGGAGCAAACAGCAAACATGATATCCGGTCGACTTGCAGTCAAATACATCAACGAGCCAATCATTGACCGATACATCTTTTGATTAACTTCAACTCCAGACAAATCCATAGTGAGAGGTTCATGGGGAGCAATTGGTGTTGAAGCTGATTTGCAGTCATTCATCTTGAACTTTTTTAGAATATCTTTCACATATTTAGCCTGATGGATAAGAATCCCAGCATCAGACTGTTCAACTTGTAACCCCAGAAAGAATTGCATTTTCCCATTAAGCTCACTTTGAATTTCAATTTCATGACTTCTTCAAAATCCTTGTAAAGAGCTTCATTCGTTGAACCGTAGATAATGTCATCAACATAAACTTGTACAATTAACAAATCAGCACCAAATTTCTTCAGAAATAAAGTCTTGTCAATTATTCCACGCACAAAGCCATTCGATGTAAGATGTGTTAACAAGGTTTCATACCACGCACGAGGCGCTTGATGTAACATGTACAATGCCTTATCAAGCTTATACACCTGAAATGGATGAGCTGGATCTTCAAAACCCGGTAGTTGATTTACATAAACCTCTTCCTTTACCACCCCATAAAGAAAGACTGTTTTCACATCCATTTGATATACTGTGAACTTCGTGTATGAGGCATAAGCCAAGAAGATACGTATGGCTTCAATACGTGCAACAGGAGCAAACACATCATCATAATCCAGTCCTTCTTCTTGATAAAAACCTTGTACAACAAGACGTACTTTGTTACGAACTACAATCCCACGATCATCCCTTTTGATTCACAAGACCCACTTCATTCCAATTGGATATTTTCCCTCAGGTAAATCCACGAGATGCCACACGTTTAGCTTTTTAAACTGAAGGAGTTCCTCTTGCATGGCTTCAATCCAACTTAGATCTTGTAATGTAACTATAACATTCTTTGGTTCTTCTTGAGATAAAAAACAGGAGTACAAACATACATTAATGTTTCCAGCTTGACTTCTTGTCTTAACTCCATCCTCAAGAGATCCAATAATATTCTCAACTGGATGAGCAGAATGAATTCGATGATTTAGAATAGTATCCACTTCCACAGATTCTGGCATATTTGAAACATTCAAATCTGGTACTTGATCACTTGAATCCTCAACGGTTGAAGAACTTGTTTGGATTGTGTAACAGCCCGAGTTTTGGAGCGTGAAATAATTCACGAGAACTAAAAACTTAAATAAGAAGGGAAGCGGGCTTGGGCCGGGGTATACGGGCCGAAAGGGCAAGGGTTTGAGCCCTTATAAGCCTCAAAATCAGCCTAAAACCCTCACTTCCAACACCATTTTCGGATTTCTAGAGAGAGAAAGTGAGAGAGAGTCTAGAGAGAAAGTCTCGGTTTTCGAATCTGAGCTCACAGGACCATAGGCATACGTATCTGGAACGATTAGCTGTGAAGAAGAAGTGTTTACAGGTAACCGATTCTCCTAAATCTGAGTTTTTGTTCGTTTTTGGGTTTTTCGGGTTTAGGAGGAAAAGGTAACGTTTTTATGGGTGAAACTGGAAGAAAAGCAAAGATTTGAGTTCCTTAATGAAAAGAAAACGTTTTGAATGTAAACAAGTTCGGGATCTTGACGTGATCAGACCCGAATGCGAAAGTTATTGTTTTTGCGAGGAAGCAGATCCTGCGTACTTACCAAGTACGCATGAAGAGGATCATGCGTACTTACCAAGTACACATGAATAAGGTCCTGCATACTTATCAAGTACGCAAGAAACAAAGCATGCGTAGTTATCAAGTACGCAAGAAGCAAAGCATGCGTACTTACGCAAGAGCAAGGCTTTGCGCACTTGCCAAGTGCGCAAGCATAAAGTCTATGGGTATATATAGTCGGTTAGTGAAGTCAGTATGTTCGCCTAGCCAGAAATGGTGAAACCATTTAGCGTTGAGTTAAGTCTGATACATGTCAATTGTTATGATTGTCCAGATTGTGTGAGATCCTACCATTGCAGTTAAGATACCAGGTGAGTTCTAATCCCCTTTTTGCCTTCTTTAGGGGTGGTGTGCATACTTAGTGTAAAGCGTTCATTATATTTTATATATTACAAACTGAAGGGAAAAGATATGTTTTAGTGAAAAGTTTAAAAGATACAAAAGTACATTTTAGTAAAGTATGATTATATTATTGGCAAGCGTTTATTATATTTTTTATATACATAAACAAAGGCATAATATAAGTGCTAGTATGTTTTCAGTAAAGCAAGATATATTATTTGACAAGCGTTTACTATATTTATTATGAATAAATAAAGGCATAATATATGTGTTAGTATTTTCAAGTAAGCAAGATATATTATTTGGCAAACGTTTACTATATTTATTATACATAAACAAATGCATGATATACGTGTTAAGATATATTTCAGTAAAAGAAAAGGTATTTATGGCAAGCGTTTACTATATTTTTATATACATAAACAAAGGCATAATACATGTTAAGTTATGAACAAGATTTACAGAAAGTTTTATGAACAGTAAAGTGAACAGTTTTCCTTCGGGAATGTGTACCAGCTATAAAGGTCCTTGGGACAGATGTTACTTGTACAAGATGTCAGATATGGGTTCTACCCATTAGTAAGAACCTTTGGGTTTGCTAACGATTATACAACTGGGATGAGTGATGGTGGTTGCTCGGAAGGTCCACGCAACCTCCTCGTAGTGTTAAGCGGTATTTTCGGTTCATGATCGTTGATCATGGGGGAATTGACTAGGGTATTGTCGGTTCATGGTCATTAATCATGGGGGCATTGACCAGGTACTCGTCGGTTCATGGTCGTTGACCATGGGGGCGGTACAGTAGTGACAAGGAATTGACGGATAAGCGGTATTGTCGGTTCATGGTCGTTAATCATGGGGGCATTGACCAGGTACTTGTCGGTTCTTGGATGTAAGCCATGAGGGCAGTACAGTAAAGAGGAATTGAAAGTTTATTATACGTTTTAAATTGTTTGAAAAGCAAAGTGTGTTAAGTTTAGCCTTATTGGCAATATATATGTTTTAGTAATTATTTTGTATAATTGATTTAAAGTAAACGTTAGAACTCACTCAGCATTGCTGATTTTTAGTATGCACATCAGTTAAGTGTAGGTGGCAGTAGATGGAAGTGGATGCTTGGCTTGGCGAGAAGAGTTACCCAAAGATCAGCATCTGGCATCCTGTTTATGTTTCTTTTGATTATGTTGATTAAGACACGTTTCAATTGTATTTGACAAGTTTCATTTGTTTAGACATGTTATGTTTCCGCTGCGTATGTTGGGATTTTAAATCGTTTCGGCTGTGATATTGTATGTCTTATGTTTAAGTGCTATGTGTTGGTGAGTAAATCCAATAAGTTAGGCCTCCCGGGTTTGGGGCCTTACAGATTGCGTCCTCAGTCTGATCATTTATAGGATCCAACTGAACTTCACTAATTGCTGGTTCATCATTAGTAATTGGAACTTCTTGTACTTCAGAATCAACATTAGTGACTGGATTGTCAACATGATCTTCTTGTGTTTGATTTGATGTAGTAACATTGTCAGAAATCTCATTTTGAATAATCACATTTTGTAGACCAACCAAAAACTTTTCAACAGATTGATCACTGCTTGTAGGGGACTCTACAGTACCCGAAGTACTTGCTTCATTAGAATCTATTTAAAGTTGTTGATCAAAGATCATGAAAATTACTTCAGCATCAAAGAACCAGTTAGGTCCATTTTGATCTAAAGGGGTATTTAGTTCTTGCCACTCCACATAGTAAGATTCTTGAACAATTTTGGTTCTGTTTTTGTATACTCTGTAAGCTTTCTGATACGAAGAGTAACCCAGGAAATAGCATTCATCTCCAACAGCTGTGAATTTTGGCAATGAATCTTGTGTATTTAAAAGTGTACAAGAACAACCAAATGCTCTGAAGAACTTGATGTACGGCTTTCGTTTAAAGAATAGTTCATAGGAAGTCTTTGTAAGTTGTTTCACCATAAAAACTCTATTCAAAACATAACATGTTGTGTTAACTGCTTCAGCCCAGAAAATACTAGGCAACTTTGAATCTACAAGCATTGTTCGAGCAGCTTCTATCAAATTTCTGCTCTTCCTTTCAGCCACGCCATTCTGTTGTGGTGTTCTTGCAGCACTATACTGATGTGTTATTTCTTTTTCTACTCAAAAAGAATTTATCAGTTGATTTTTAAATTATGTTCCATTGTCATTGATACTTTGCTATCACAGATGTTTTCTATCCTTTTGACAAATTCAATGATCGTTTCAGGTGTCTCATCCTTTGTTGCAAGGAAAAACACCCATGAAAATCTTCAAAAGTCATCTGTGATAACAAGACAATATGACTTCTTCGCAATGCTTTTAACTCGAACTGGACCAAACAAATCCATATGTATCAGAAATAAAGGTCTAGTAAAAGTTGTTATGGTTTTTCTTGGATGGGACTTCTTGTGATATTTTCCCTTTGCACATGACATACAACTTTCTTCAATTATGAACTCTTTCTTTGGCAATCCTCGTACCAAATCTTTATGCACCAAGTTATTCATGTTCTTCAAATTTACATGACCCATTCGTCGATGCCACAAATAAGATTCTGAACCAGTAGCTTTTGATAACAAGCATGAGACATTAACTGGTGTAGTATGATCATTCATATCAACCACATATGTGTTAAATTTTCTTGGAACACGCATCAGAATCATGTCTTCTGGAATAACCAGTCCGGGCTTTAAGAATAAGCACTCCTTTGTCGTAAAGTGGATTGGTATGTCTTTATCACACACTTGAGAAACACTAAGTAGATTGAATTCCAACTGAGACACAAAATTGACATTCTCTAACGTGATAAGATCATTTGACACTGTTCCCTGACCAGTAATTTTCCCTCCCTTTTTGTCTCCAGCAAAAGCAACAAAACCACCATCAAAAGATCAAAAGTTTTCCAGAATCTCTCTTTGTCCAGTCATATGTCTTGAGCAACCGCTATCAACATGCCAAGCGATTAATAGTCCTCCTGGTTAAACTCTGCACATTCAAGACAAACTTAATGAGAAACAGGTACCCAGATCATCTTTGACCCGGGCTGACTTTGACTTTTTACAGTCTTAGTCACAATGACTTGTTCCTTCAAGTTTATATCCTTCTTTGTTCCAACCATATGTGAAGACTGTTCATTTTTAATCTTTCAAAAACAACCAACATTTTTCCCATTTTTCTTAGTCATTTTTTCTTTAGCAAAATAGATTAGTTAGTTAAGTTTCTTCACATATTTTGAACCTTTTGGGACACGTGTGTCCACAAAATTAGGTAGCACATAATCACGACAAGCATTTGAATAAAAATCATGACAATTCCAAGAAAGCAAGTAATCACGACTGTATCATTGTTTCACTACGGACTCTGACACACTGTCGTTCTCAGACGCTCTCCTGAAATGCTTTGTAATTTTGCTCTTAACTCTGTCTTTGTTCTTTGTGAATCTTGACTCACTTGAGTTGTGTTTGCAATTTCTCGCAAAGTGTCCAACTTGACCACACACAAAGCAATTGTAGCTTTTAGTCTTTAACTTTGACCTTGACTTTGAACACTTGCCTACTTCACTCTTTGATCCACAAACATTCTTTCTTAAGTGTCCTTTGCTTTGAATAGGCTTATCGTTGACATCAATGAACTGGTCTTTGACATCAATGGATTTGCCTTTGACACACCAAGACCTTCTTTGGACAGTTGTTGGTACACAGACTTTAACATTGACAACTTTATTACTCTCTTTCTCACCGGTAAGAATATGATTCTCTGGTGCTATGACATCATTTTTCTTTAGCCTTTCACTTGACAAATCATACTCTTGAATTAATGGATTTCCAAACTCATCTAAGACAACATCATCAGCTAGACTTGAGACTTTATGAAGTGGGACATAATCTCTAGCTGTGTGCACCACTTTATCAAAGAAAGTGGATGTTGATGACACTTCAGACACACAATCAGAATCATCACACACATTAGTAGAACATGCCGAAACATAAGAAGCATCAGAATCAGAATTAGAAACATGTAAATTGTTTACATCAACATCAACACTACTAACTGAAACAAATCTATTAAGATTACAGTCAACATCTAAGTATTGTTTGCAATCCCTTATGAACTCCCTAGTGCACTGTTTATTGAAAACTGAAAAACTTTTCACTCCATCAAGTTTAGTATCATCATCAACACACCCTGTGTTTACATCTGCAATTATATACATATCATGAAAGTTAGAGTTACCTGCATTGATCAACTCATTTGATTCATGCGGTTCAGGAAACGGTACAAAATTATTAGGATGTGGCACTTTGTTATAACCCAAACCGTCTTTGATATAAATAGTTTTCTCTTTACTCACACACTCATCAAATACATTTTTTTTCATCTTCCACTTTGCAACAATTACCCGTTCTTTTACTAACTCTGTTTCAGATGTGACAAGTTTTTCTGAAAGATCTTTTATTAAAACGTCCTTTTTATCCATATATTCTTTAAAAGTTACATTATCTTTCAAAAGTGCTTTAATTTTTCTTGTAAAATTAACTTCATTTTGTTTCAATTCTTTGTTTACCCTTTTTAGCTTATCATTTTTGGCAAGTAAGAATGTGTTTGCTGCATGATAATTCTGCATTCTTTCTACACACACAGATGAACAGATATCAGATTCATTATCAGAATTTACCTCACTCTCAGATGAAGTTTCATCAAAATCAACAGCTTTTCCCTTTCCTTTATCATCGGTTTGGAGCGCACAAACACTGGCAATCTTAGCTGGTTTCTTTGAAACTTCAATCTCAGCCATCAAGGCTTCATCAAGTTCATCCTCAGCATCCTCGATCTCATCTTCCCAATCACCATTACTGAGTTGTTTTGACATGAGTGCAGTTGAAGCCTTCTTTGACTTGTCAGTTTCATCAATCATCTCCACTAGCTTAACTCTGCTTCCCCAGCCTTCTTTTTCTTGTCCTTGTTACACTCACGAGCGAAGTGACCAAGTTGTTGACAGTTGTAGCATCTGAGTTTCGTTTTGTCAAAACCAACCTTTTTTCCCAAACTGCAGCTTATCCTTCCCAACCTTCTACAGATACTTTTTAGCCCAAAAAGCTATCATGGCCATCTTCCATTGCAAGTCCATATATTCTAAGTCATCAGGATTGATCTGAACAAGATCCTCTACGTCATGCACAGCAGGTTGAAGCTTTCCTGTTACCAATGCATCGTAGTTGCTCATGAAAGCTCCAAACAGAGCAATCTGATCTTCAAGAATCTGTCCAGACGACTTTACTTTCTCTCCAGAGGAGTGTTCACAGCAACCCTTGTTTTTCTCAGATTTTGACCCACTGCTTTCTTCACTGCTCCCTGAAAATAATGCTGCATTTTCTGAACCTGAACTTTTCTGCTTATCCTGGTTATTCAGCTCTCTTTTCTTTGCATCCAATTCATAAGACTCGAGCAGACAGATAATATCATCAAGAGATTTACTCTTCAGATCTGGAGTTGTGTTCTTAATTATCATACAAGGTATGCTCCAGCAGTCTGGTAATGAGTCCAACAGCTTCTTCCCCTGATCATACTCTTCAAATTTCACTCCCATTTTTCTCAGCCTATTGATCATAGTTGTGAATCTGGTCACCTGTTCACTGAGAGTCTCATTCTTCTTATAGCTAAACATATTGTATTGCTTCAATAGAAGATCGGTTCTGCTTTCCTAAAGAGATGCATTTCCTTCAAATCTTAAACACAATGCATTCCACAGACCCTGAGCTGTCTCATGTTGCTCAAAATTCAAATACAACTCAGTCGAAAGTGCTAGAATAATAGATCCTAAAGCTCTGTTATCCATCTCGATCATCTTCTTATCTTCTTCTGAATATAGATCAGGATCTGCAATCGGGACTAACCCTTCAGCATTTGTAGTCTTTGGTATATGAGGACCCTTCACAATTGATTCCCATACAGTGTGCTTAGTAAACTTGAAATAAGCCTTCATCATTATTTTCCAATTAGAAAATGTAGGTCCCTTCGTGTGTGTCGGATCGTCACATGCAAGTGGTCTACTAGTCGAACCGGGTTGCGGAATACCCGTGACTAGGTGGAGAGTCTTACTAAACAAAGTAAACCAAACCCGAGAGTCACAATAAACGTTCTTTGTATTATAAACACTCGACGGTTACAGAGAGATTACAAGCTGCGTACTTAGCAAAACTGAGTTCGTCTAAACAAATGGTTCTGCGTACTTATCCTCCGTCAACCTATCCTATTTATACAAACCTGATGCCTGCGCATTTAGCAAGTGCGCAGGACCAAATGCTCTTGCGTACTTAACAAGTACGCATGGGTCTTCCTGCGTACTTGCTAAGTACGCAGGAGCTTTCTCCTGCGCACATACAAGTGCGCAAAACACTTAGAAGAAATGCAACAAACATTATGTAAATGTAAATACAACTCGATAAACTATTACATAACAGCTCTTACATACAAAGACAAAATACAGACATTAGACATACAAACTAAGACTCTATCCAGAGTGTTGTCACAGGAAAGTGCATCAACAAACTCCCCCTTGACAACAGCTCGGGATCTTCATTGTCTTCAGTCTTCAATCTTCAGTCTTCACAGCACTAGTTCCTTAGCTTCCATCTTCTTTTTGTAATCAAGAAAAAACTTGATTAACTTGTCGTATTTGGCCGAGAGAAGCTTTGTCCATTCATCAGTGTGGATGCAGAACTTGTCTGCTAGTACCTCCAGATCTCTCACAGAGAAATTGATGAAGCAAACTTCATCAAAAACCCTGATCACTTCCTTTGGCACTGTGTTTCCACTATCTGACTTACCTTTACCCATAACCACAGCCTCGCCCGTTTTTGGATCAACGTACCAGTACCACATGTCACCAAGAATATCCTGAGGTAACTTGCTCAGGGGAATCTTAGTTTCACATCGCACTGGCTTGTATACCAATCTCTTTAAGGGTTTCTTAGTCACAGGATGCACAACGTGCTTATCCTTGACTCTTCTGGGCACCTGAGGCTTGAGGTATTCAAATTTCCCTGATCTTGCTTCCCGCTGTAGTGTTACCCACAAACTTATTGCTACTGCATTACTCGAGTGACTCAGCAGGTCGCGGTTTGCGAGGTTCACAAGGTCGTACTTGGGCAAAGAGTTGAACGCCTCACTGGTGGGTTTCAAGTATTGAACCCCCCAGATCTTTTGATGGCGAACAGCTGCTTGTCCTCCTCGAACCTAACAGCTAAGATCATACCTGTCGCTCCATGCCTGTCTGTGATAGACGTCTTTTGCCACACGGGAGCTGGACCCTTTGTAGATGCAGAAGGCATGTCTTTCTCTTTCGGTGCCTCGGGGTCCACAGGTGTAGGGTCGACTGGGGAGGCTTCAGTTGTAGCTTCAACATTACTTGCCATGTCAACTGAGCCTGTGTCTGTTTCGAGCAGAGATTCGAGCGATGGTATTCCAAAGACCTCACCATCCTCTAACTCGTACTCTAGTTCCCCGTCGCCCTTGGGAATCTCGATTATCACATCATCATCATCGTTCCAATCATCACCAGAGTCGATCTCTCCTTCTTCCAGATTAAGAAGAGCATCGATCTGTGCTTCTTTAGAATAGTCAGGCTCGAGATAGAGAATCTCATCAGCCACTGACTTCCCTTTGTCTCCGCCACCACCACCTAAGGTATCACCACCCTCTTGCTGAGTAGACTCCCCCTCAGCCAATGGAATAGAAGAGATGGGCACAATCTCCAAAGCTAGGTGCTCACCTCCACTAGGACCGACTTCAGGATCCTTGTCTTTATCATCATCCTTAGTCAGATCGTCTGGATGACAAGACTCGGCACCGGTGGATTTCTTTTCTTTGTCTTTCTCTTTCTCTTTCTCTTTCTCTGTCTCCTTCTCCCCCTGAGCACCGAGCTTCTTGGTCAGTTCTTCAACTAATTTGACCATCGCTTCGTGCTCTTTTCTCTGCAAATCCATCCTTAGTTCAAGTGATGTTCTGTGGCCTAGAATCATTTCATTCGTCTTCATTAAAAGTTCATTCTGTGCCATCACATTCTTCAGCCGCTCATTCGTCCCAGTTTTCTGGCTATTGAGAATCCTAACTTCATCGGCCAGAGAATTGATCTGTGCTTGTTGAGCATCAGACTCCTCCTTTGACCTTTGAATTGTCTTCAACAGTTCAGCAACTTGGGTCTCTAGCACATCGATCCTTGCATCATTCGGATCAGGATGCCTAGAAGATGAGGCTTCGGCATTATGGATGGGAGAGGAGAAGATTGTGTCAAAGTCAAACCCTTGTGAGAAATCACCATAATTGAAGGGTTGACCTGATGGCTCTTTGGTGGGTGTTAGAATTGGGGATGTAATGATGGGAGTTATGGTTGGGGTGACGGTGACTGACTCCGTTAGAATTGGAGTGGTCACTGTCACCTGGACAGTTGGAGAAAGGAGGGTCATCGTCACAGGAATCTCCTCTGTGACCGCCGTGACTGCCACATCTGCTTGTACTAGTGGCCTTCTCCTCCGTCTATACAGTTGCTGTTCTGATGGGGTAGATTCTAACTCTGGTCTGGCAGCTTCAACCTGTATTGGCTGCACAGTTGGAATCTCTTCAACCCTGGGGATAGCAACCTTTTGCCGATCACCCCTTTCCTTGTTAGCACTCTCATGCCTCTGTCTTTGTAGAGCAGCGTCAGAGTCGGAATCCAGCTCATATTCGCTGCTCGAGCTTTGTCGCTTTCTTTTTGAAGACGACGCAGGCAGGGTAACCTGTGCCAACCTCCTCGGATGTACCTGTGATGGTGCGTCATCGGAATCAGAAGAATCTGATTCTGTTGCCTCCGAATCGGATTCCTCAGCACCACCAACACCACCTTCATGTTCATCATCACCTTCATCATCCTCATTCTCCTGTTCTTTATCAGAGTGATCACTCATCTCTGGTCCCGAGTTGGGACTATACCAGTTCCAGTCCTCCGGAGCGACGTATGCTTCATTAATCAGGTGGCCGAAGAGTTCAGTATGCTTAGGGGTAGGTTCTACACTGCCTGGCTTTAGAAACTGTGCAAAGACTCTCTTGTTCACCCGTTTTACCTGCAATCTCTCCCCGATAGCACGTAGGTTTGGCAGTGCATCATCGATCAGTAGCTGCACAAACCTCGGGTACAAAAGGAACCTGAACCTCTCTGCTGTATTTATCTGGTCATTTAGTGCTTTGAAAATATAGCGAGAGAAGTTATAGCCCCGATTGAGAGACAGGCCCACCATGGCCGATGCTAGGTCATGACCCATGGCATCTTTCCCCGCTTTCCTGGATGAGATGCATACGATCATGATGTGGGCAAAATAACGCCATTGATCCAATACCCACATCTTCTTGTAAGAAGCATAGTCCCTTGCCCCAACATACCCCATTCTATGCCTCCAACACCCATCCACGTAGTAATCTGGATAGGATGTCGGGTCGGTAGCAAGGTCTCCGAACCTCAGTACTCTCCTGATTGTTTCTTCAGAGAATGCAATTGCCTGACCATCAACGGTTGCCCTAATGACATTAGGGGACACCGTGCAATCGTGCTCTGCTGTCTCCCAGAATTGTTCTAAGTACGGTCTTGAGACTGTTGGATTAGCCGAGATTGCATAGCTTATTTTTGATCTGTTCAGAAAGTCCACAATCTCCCTGTATTGTAAGGCTGCCCCTTTCCATTCTGGTTCGGTGTGTGCTAACAGGTTGAATTCGTCAGTGAATGCACGAGCCATTATCTGCAAACACACACAGAAAACATAATCAGAACAATTTATAACAATGGAAATAGACCCACATGACATAGTATAGTAGTTACACTTTGAAAAAATTTTCAGACTTCGGAAAAATTTCTAAGTGTTGGTCCTGCGCACTTAGCAAGTGCGCAGGATTTTCCTCTTGCGTACTTAACAAGTACGCAGGAATTACTTCTTGCGTACTTGCTAAGTGCGCAAGAACAACCCTTAGCAAAATTTCAGAAACATGAAAAAAATCACAGAATGCATAATGACAGGTCGAGTAGGTCGCCACTAAGTCAGAATCAACGATTCTAACTTAGGGGACCATTGTCGACCCCAGCAACTACCAAAATACACCAAATGTTGACCAAGACAGTCTACGACCGACTGTCGGTTCATCTTCAACCAACAGATCAAATCGAGGACAGGGGGATGATTAGAGATGCGATTAAGGTTTCCATTAGCATGTTAATGATAATAAGTTACCCAAACAATCCCAGATTATCCCAATTTTTGTCGGAATTAACCTAAAAATCTATGTCAAATCGGTCCAAATGTCATGAATCTACGGTTGGAATTGCCCTAGATTCTCACCAATGAGATGTAATACGATGATGAAAGTATTGACGGGATGAAAAGAGGGTTTGAACACACTCGATTTTTGAGAGAAAAATTGCAGGGGGGAAAAAATTAGGTTTGAAAGCGTGAAACCTGAAAATTTTTCTAAGTGTCGGATTTATACCCCTCAGAAATTGTTCGTGCGTACTTGTTAAGTGCGCACAAATTAACTCTTGCGTACTTAACAAGTGTGCAAGGCTTAACTCTTGCGTACTTGCTAAGTGCGCAAGTTTTACTACGTGCGTACTTAGCTAAGTGCGCAGAAACCTTAAGTGCGCAACTTTTCAACTCAGAATTTATGAAGATTTTCAAGTCAAATAACGAACAAGATAAAACTATTCAACCAAGAGGATTCAAATACAATTCATGAAGGTTAAACATAAAATATTTTTGGCTTTTTCTGATTAAACTTGAACAATGTATAAACTTAAAAACTTAAAATCTTTTTGTGCTTTTCAAGATAGATATATACAATCATTTACACAAGCTATTTTTGATCAAAGACACGAGCAAAGGATCATATCAGGCTATCTTTTAGCAAAAACGATACAAAATAAACATCAAAGAATATGGGATCATGTCATGTATTACTTTTTATTCAAACGTAATAAGCACATAAACAAGTAATTCAAGTTGACAATATTATAAGATTTGAAACTATACGCATCTTTGTATCATGTTCTTGTGTATTTAGGTATTAATTATAAGATATACAACGTGTACCCCACTGAGATGCTATGATATTTTGCACTATCTTCAAGGCATCTAAGATTATTATCAATTATTTTCTTAATTTTCAGAATGAAGTTACATCAGTTAGCACAGAAAAATCAAGCAGAATCCATAAGGATTATCAGGAATCATAAGATTCAGAATCGATTGATTCGTTTGTCTTGGTTTCATGTGAGCTTCTTCTTTGAATATCGGTATGATGATTCGGGATAATGAACATGGTGTTTGATTATACGTAAGGGGATCCAACTTTTATCTGGATTTGATTTCAATGAACCAGGAATGATTCAAGGGTGTATACATGCTCAACGGTTAATGTAGAGACATGTCTTGATTCAATCTCTCCTTGCATACTTGTGAGTATGGGCAGTGAGATGAACCGCATTAATTGTGCTAACAACATAACCCGAAACTGATCTCAAAAGAAAATTATTGTCAAAATCTAACATCCTTTATCTGATAATGATCTTTTCTATTCTTTTACGCACACACACACTTGCAAACATGGGTTCAAATCACGGTTGTAATTTAGATTTAGTTTCCACACTACTAGTGATTCAAAGACGCATACAGCCTACTGACACTTCAAATTACTTGTAAATAAACAGATTAAAAACATAATAATTTTAAACAGATAAGTAAGCATGACGCAATCATTTCCCATATGAGCAGTCTATGGTGTTTAGATCATTTCTGATGTACTATCATTTCCTCTTTTCTCAAGTTAACTTTGAAATTTTCTCCATTTTCATTTTTTTTTTTTTTTTGGTTTTTGTAAAATATTTTAAAGATTAAAAGAACTATACAGAAAATTTAAAAGAATTAAAAATTTAACTTCCATGAATTGAAATGATTTAAGAAAACTTAGTTTTCACTCAGGGTTGAACATTCCTATCAAGTTGACAAGATGCTCAAAGCGGGATCGATCAAATGCCTTTGTGAAAAGGTCAGCAAGATTGTCATCCGTGTGAACTTTTACAAGTTTAATTAAATGCTTTTCAGCACAGTCACGGATGAAATGATGACGAATCTCAATATGTTTAGTTTTGGAATGTTTCAACGGGTTATTTGTGATAGACATGGTAGCATTGTTGTCAATGAACAGAGGAGTTCCAGTGAAGTTCAAGCCGTAGTCTCGCAATTGCTGCTGAATCCACAATATCTGAGAACAACCGCTAGCTGCAGCAATGTATTCTGCTTCACAAGTTGAGACAGAAACCGTTGACTGCTTCTTGCACTGCCAGGAGACCAGCCTGTCTCCCAAGAATTGACATCCACCAGAAGTTGACTTTCTGTCAAGGTTACAACCGCCATAATCTGAATCAGTGTAGGCTTTGAAGTCAAATGACTGCTGCTTAGAGTACCAAAGACCTAATCGGGATTTCCCTTTCAGGTATCTGAAAATTCTCTTCACGGCTATCATATGTGACTCCTTCGGTTGAGACTGAAACCTTGAGCACAAACATACAGCAAACATTATATCGGGTCTTGAAGCTGTGAGATACATAAGTGATCCGATCATCCCACGGTACAACCTGCTGTCCACATCCTTTCCATCTCTGTCGGGATGCAAACCATGATTGACTGGGATTGGTGTGTCATACGTAGTGCTATCACTCATCTTGTATTTTGACAAGATGTCCTGCACGTACTTAGTTTGATGTAGATAAATACCATTCTCTCTTTGACTGACTTGTAGACCTAGAAAGAATGGCAGTTCACCCATATTGCTCATTTCAAACTTGGACTTCATCACCTTCTCGAATTCCCTACACATCCCTTCATTGGTCGACCCAAAGATAATGTCGTCGACATATACTTGCACAAGAAGAATGTCACCTTCTGCTTTCCGTATGAAGAGAGTCGAGTCAATCTGTCCACGGTCGAAACCATTAGACAGTAAATGCTTAGATAATGTCTCATACCATGCACGCGGTGCTTGATGAAGACCATAAAGTGCTTTGTTGAGCTTGTACACTTTATTGATATTATGCGGATCTTCAAAACCGGGAGGTTGAGTGACATAGACTTCTTCATGAACCTTACCATAAAGGAAAGCACTCTTCACATCAAGTTGATAGACCTTGACGCCGACATATGTGGCATAAGCCAAGAACAGTCGAATGGCCTCAATTCTAGCAACTGGGGCATATACTTCATTGTAATCCAAGCCCTCTTGTTGATAAAAACCCTAAACAACCAATCTTGCTTTGTTATTCACAACAACATGACGATCATCCGTCTTGCATTTAAACACCCATCTGGTACCAATTGGCTGAAAGCCTTTTGGCAAGTCAACTAAATCCCACACGTGCAACTTTTGGAATTGAGACAGTTCATCTTGCATCGCCTCAATCCAGCAGTTGTCAGTGAGAGCCTCCTTCACATTCTTCGGCTCTAACTGGGACACAAATGCAGCATGCAGACATGTTTCCATGACACCGGTGTCAAATATCTCTGTGTAAAGACTGGTGTTCTCAGTGATCGTTCTGTGACGAGTCTGAACACCGGCATAAGGATCACCAATAATGTTGTCGATTGGATGATTCCTATGCACTCTCGTCTCCGGTACAATCGGTTCCTGAATTTCTGGATCTAGATTCGTGCTTAATTCCCCCATTTCCTGTGTACCAGAGGAAGAAGATTCAATGTTTATTGGATCAGCTGGAGCTTCATTTCCTACAGTTGTGTTAGGATTGGCTGGAGCGTCATCTCCAACAACACGAACATCTTCACTGTCATGAGTTCCAGATGCAGATGCAGCATTGGACTATGGAGTTATAATTGGAACAGTAGAACGAGTTGAAAAACTGGAGTCATCGCCGCCACCAAATAACTCATAAACATTTGCGGCGTCTTCTGTAGATAAATCAGGAAGATTGAAGGACTTGAATAGCGCATCATAATCAAAACCACAAGCTGGACCTTTTGGTTCTGGTGGAATGCTGTGTTTACTGCAATCCACTTCAAACCATTCCTCGACAGTACGAGTTCCTATATTGTACACTCTCTTGCAAGGCGAGTTGGCAACGTATCCTAAGAAGATGCCTTCCACCGCTTTTGCATGAAACTTAGACTTGCGGTCTTTATACTGTAGCAACAAGGAACAAGGACTACCGAAAGGAACTAGGTAATCAAGATTGGGAAGTCGATTGTTGATCAACTCGTAGCAAGTTTTGTTGTGCCTCTTCACAACCAGAACCCTGTTTAAGACGTGACAAGCTGTATTAACGGCTTCTGCCCAGAAAGTAACAGGAAGCTTTGCATCTGACAGCATAGTCCTTGTAGTCTCAATCAGTGTTCTGTTCTTCCTTTCAGCAACTCCATTCTGCTGAGGCGTGTACGGCGCGCTGAATTCGTGACGGATCCCTTTCTTGAGACAGAAAAGCTCCATCAAGTTATTCTTGAACTCAGTTCCGTTGTCACTCCTAATTCTTCTAACTTTCAGCTTGCAAAGAGATTCCAAACTCAGGATCAAGTATTGAAGAATATCAGCAGTCTCGTTTTTAGTACCTAAAAAATGAACCCAAGAAAAATGTGAGAAATCATCATTTACAACCAGACAGAATGACTTACCTCCAATACTCCTGATACTTATGGGGCCAAACAGATCCATGTGTAATAGCTCCAAAGGGGTATCGATAGAGTTTTGGAGCTTGGGCTTGTGAGACTTCCGTTGCTGTTTGCCCTTTTTACAAGGCATACAGTCATCTACAACGGTAAACCTCAGCTTAGGAACCCCGATTACCAAACCGTTTCGGACAAGATGATTCATTTTACGATAAGAAATATGTCCGAGTTTCCTATGCCACAAGATGGAGTCAAGTTCTGTCGCTTTGGTAAGCAAACAGGTAGGAACTGATGAGGTGGTTGTTGCCTCGCTCATATCGATCTGATAGGTGTCGTTTGTTCTTGGTGCTCTCATCAGGATCCAATCTTTCGGAACTTCAAAACCGGGTTTGAGAATCAGGCATTCTGACTTGTCAAACATCACCGAGTACTCCTTGTCACACATTTGGGAGACACTCAACAGGTTATGCTTCAGCTGCTCGCAGAAGTTGACATTGTCAAAGCTGACACAACCGTTCGAAACCACGCCTTGACACGTGATACTGCCGCCTTTTTCTCCGGAAAAGGCCACATAGCCGCCTCTGAATGGTTTAACGTCTTGAAGCAAGTCCATGTTTCCTGTCATGTGCCGGGAGCATCCACTATCTACATACCAACGGTTAGAGATAGTACCCTTCGGACGTCCCTGCACGAGTAACAAAAGAATTAGTTAGATTTGGAGACCCAAGCCATTGTGGTCTTGGGTCGTCCATCCTTCTCAAAATAAACTACTTCTTTCAACTCACAGTCATGATGACTGTTTGAAATTGGTGAATCTTTGGATGAATTTGGAACAGGAGATTGAGAACTTTTAACTTTCTTGTTCCAGGATCTCTTTTGATTCTTAACCAGAACAGTAGACTTTGGCTCAACCACAGCCGGTGAACTTGTGGAAGCTTCACTTGATTGAGTCTTAGTCAGCTGTTCCAGCTTTCTCAACCTCTTATTCCTTCTTCTTCTTTATGGCTTAGAGAGTCTAGCCACAGATTTCTCACCAGTGCGTGTACTACCAGATGTAGACACACGAGGTACAGCAGGTTGCTTTACCTTTCTTGCAACAGATGGTTTGACCTCAGACTTAATCTTAGGTTTTCCCATAGGTTGTACTGGTGGTTTCACCACATTCTGCTTTGGACTTTTGGGAGATGGTTTCACTGGTGGCGACCTGGGGATAACAGCTGGCTGTGAAACAATAGGCCGTTTCCCTTGGTTCTTAGAAGGACAGTTCACAACAATGTGCCCAACCAAGCCACAGTGAAAACAGTTCCTCTTGTCTACATAAGTTCTCTTGTAAGGCTCATTAAATCTGGCCTTAGAAAACTCTCCATTATGAGCAGGAGGAGTTGGTTTATGAACAGAAGTCTGACCTTTTTCAGTTTGGTTTTTGGGGGTATAATACTTTTGCAAATTCTCTTTGTAACCAAGCCCATAATGAGCTGAAAAAGCCTCTTTCTTAACTTGGTTAATATTTTTATAACCCCCGTAAAGCATTACCTTAAGTTTATCATTTGTTTCAATGATATCAGGTTCAGTTAAAATACAGTTATCACTATTAGTGATAATGTTTTTGTGGACTTTCTGTTCAGTCAACAACTCCTCAGAGACTACTCCTTCAGGGCAAGTGTCAACCGACCCATCTTCAGAAGCAGTAACATACTCCTCACTAGATGTGGAGTTAGCCTTACTTGAGGATTCATCCTTTTTAGGGGTATCATCCTTATCAGAGGACTCATCTAGACAGGTGAGATCAATGTCTATCAAGCTATTGACAAACTTTCCACTTATTGGTGGAGGAATGGCATTGGTACCAAGACCTATACCCTTCATTTTCCTCACTACTGATTCGTAGTGCTCCGCCACAAAGCGAGAGTTTTTCAACTTCTCATTTGTACATTTTAACTGCAGGATCTCATTTTGCAGTTTGTTGATTTCATTGTTCCGTTTTTCTAACCCCCTATACGCAATATCCAAGTGAACTTGTTGCTCACTTATTTGTAAAGAATATTCACATTTTTCCTTTTTTAACGTTTCAACAGACTCTTTAAAACGTTTTTCGTTTGCTTTGTAATTATGAGCTGTCATAGTTAGGGGTTCGAGTTTGTCTTGGAGCTTAGAAATTACATGCTTTAGCTCTAGACACTTAGAACAAGAAATAACAAAGAAAGGGTTAGAATCTACCTCAGATGATGAACTTTGTGCTTCTTCAATGGCCATGAGAGCAACGGCAGTGGTAGACTCCTTTTCAACAGCTACAGAAGCTTCCTTCTCCTCAGCTTCTTTTCTCTCAGCCTCCATCAGCTCCATGATCTCAGCCATGAGACCAACCTGTGTTTGAGCAATGATGGCGTCCTCTAGATGAACACCCCAATCAAAATTTTCGTCATGCTGAGCTACCAGTGCATTTGATGAACCACCTTGGTGTTGATTGTGGTGGCTAGTGTTGTTGTGGCCGTGGCTGTTTCCCTAGCTAGGTTTGGTGAAACCAGAGGCCGGTGCTCGGTCTTTTTGACACTCACGAGCAAAGTGTCCATAGTTCAGACACTTGTAGCATTTGGCCTTGGATTTATCAAATCCAACCTTGGCATTAGAATGTCCACCAATGAACTTTCTTCCTGTTCTGTTCAGGAAACGCTTGGCCCTCCTCAAAAGCATGGCCATATTCCATTGAATATCCATGTCCTCAATATCATCAGGATCCACTTGGTTAAAGTCTTCTTCAATAGTTTCGGGATCCATTAGCTTGCTGCCTATGAAATTCTCATACGCAAGCATACATGATGAAAACAATGCTACGTGATCTTCAGCTATTTTGGCTATTGCAGAATGGTTAGCTGAAGACGTAGCTGGAGGATTTCTTGAGGTGTGTTGATGATTGGTTCCCAACCCTGATCCGGATGCATAACAAGCATGACCACCACACCCATTTGAGTGGTCTTCTTCATTAGAGTGTCCAGTAAAGAGGGCAATTCCAGAGCCCGATGATTTTGAAGTGGAAGTCGTCCCATGATACATGGAAGGGTCCTGTATCTAAGGTCTTCCCGAGCTCTCCTTCTTCATAAGATTCATGTTATGAGCTTGAATCTTACCAATAGCCTCATCTACTGTTAACTCATAGAATTTAGGATTTTCCCTCATCAGGGTTGTATACATCTCAAACTTTGGTGGCAAAGCATCAAGAAATTTTTCCACCAGTTCTTCATCGGGATATTTCAGTTCAAAAGCTTTCAACTCCGTTTGTAAATGATAGAATCTAGAGATGAGATCATCTAACGATTCATTTTCCATGAAATTGAAGCATTCATACTGCTTTCGGAGAAGATCCCGCTTACTCTTCTTAATGTCACTGTTCCCCTCAAATCTTTTCTGAAGTGCTTTCCAAAGATTCTTGGAGGTGTCATAGCCTCGGAAACTGTGAAACAATTCCCGAGTTAATGACATAGTGATTGAGCCAAGAGCCTTCTTTTCCGATCATAAGCTTTCTTTTGTTCTTCATCAAGCTTAGAGATGGGCTTTGGAACCTCTTCATCAAGATAGATGTGTGTGGGATGCTTATATCCCTCAAGGATTGGTATCCATAATGATGAGTCGGTGTATGAAATGTAGTGCTCAAAACGCGCCTTCCAATTGGAATAATCGTTTACATTTAATAGTTTAGGCGGTTTCTGAGGTGTACCAATCTCATTATCATAATTTAACATGTTTCCAAGATTCTGAAGGTTCGACATAGTGAATTACTTGGTCAAAAAAATCAGAAAAGTCAGACACTGTTGCGCACTTGGTTTTGGCCTTGCGCACTTGAGAAATGGTCTTGCGTAGTTAAGATTTGCTCTTGCGTACTTGTAAGTACGCAGGAGGAAATATTAAGTACGCAGGATATAACTTAAGTTCGCACAAGTTCAGTCTTGCGCACTTGTAAGTACGCAGGAGATAACTCTTGCGTAGTTAGTAAGTACGCAGAAAACTGTACTTTTTACCAAAAATGGTAAGTACGCAGGATACCTTTTCAGCAACTCTCACCAAACTTTTCCGGTCACCTGAAAATCGCCGGAGATAGTGAAAAATAGGCTGATGATCAATGCAATCAAGCCAAAGGATCAGAAACAAGTTTCCAACCAACCTTTGATGCTCAAAACACACAAATACACAACAAAAATCGGTTTTTGAGAGATTTTTGCTTCTAAAAAAGTGCTCAAGAGCTACCCCTTTTTTTATCACAAAAATCAACAAAAATACCTCTTTTTGCTTGTAAAACTCAGTAAAACGTCTCCAAACTCACTTACAACACTCGAATTCAAGAGCAATGCTCTGATACCACTTGTAGGTCCCTTCGTGTGTGTCGGATCGTCACATGCAAGTGGTCTACTAGTCGAACCGGGTTGCGGAATACCCGTGACTAGGTGGAGAGTCTTACTAAACAAAGTAAACCAAACCCGAGAGTCACAATAAACGTTCTTTGTATTATAAACACTCGACGGTTACAGAGAGATTACAAGCTGCGTACTTAGCAAAACTGAGTTCGTCTAAACAAATGGTTCTGCGTACTTATCCTCTGTCAACCTATCCTATTTATACAAACCTGATGCATGCGCACTTAGCAAGTGCGCAGGACCAAATGCTCTTGCGTACTTAACAAGTACGCATGGGTCTTCCTGCGTACTTGCTAAGTACGCAGGAGCTTTCTCCTGCGCACATACAAGTGCGCAAAACACTTAGAAGAAATGCAACAAACATTATGTAAAAGTAAATACAACTCGATAAACTATTACATAACAGCTCTTACATACAAAGACAAAATACAGACATTAGACATACAAACTAAGACTCTATCCAGAGTGTTGTCACAGGAAAGTGCATCAAAAAATAAATACAACTCGATAAACTATTACATAACAGCTCTTACATACAAAGACAAAATACAGACATTAGACATACAAACTAAGACTCTATCCAGAGTGTTGTCACAGGAAAGTGCATCAACAGAAAATTCTGATATTGATTTCAGCACCGGTGGTGATTTCCCAATAACCCTCTCAGTATCGTAAACCTTTCCAGCCATTCTGTACTTGTACTTTGAAACTTGGTTGAAATCTGAAAAACTTCCAACTTAGGACTTTTCGGTCGAAAAGTCAAAGATTTCGAACACAAATGAATTTTATCCTTGAGATTTTTGGCACTACTTTTCGATCGAAAACAGTAGACTTTTCGGTCGAAAAGAGAATTCGACTCCTTTAAGTAGACTTTTCGGGCAATTCAACTGATAAACGCTTGAATCGACCAAAAACTTCCTGTGATGATCTGAATCAAAAATCAAGCCTTAAAACCTATTGTAAACTTCATCTCCATCAATATTAGCTTCAAAACTACAACAATGGCACCTAAATTACTCCAATTCGGTCAATTTTGATGAAAATTCTTCTTGAATACCAAGAGCTTTAACCAACAGCTCTGATACCACTTGTGGTTCCCTCTGATATGTTGATATTCAATAACAAAGTCTTCAAACACTCTCTGGAATGGCGGAATCAATCTAGAGATCAAGCAACATCGTGATGATCGAAACGAATACGAACATGAAAGGATGAAATCAAACACATGAGATGTACACAATCAAGTTGATAATCTTCATTCAATAGCAATGTGAATTACAGGATCCAACAACACACAATGAAAATTCTCTATGATATAACTTGGAATCAAAATGATGCAAATGAGAATTGTTGCTTGAAATTACAAAAGACAAACTATTTATACAATTCAAGTTTCGATCGAAAACTTCTGATCGAAAAGTGTTTTCGACCAAAAACTCTGAATTTATACATTTCTAAACCTAATTGATTTCTATGGACTATTAGGTTCCAACAAGTTAGGGGTTGGTTTGGAATTTGAATCATAATCATGTAATTAGTTCGTATTTTTATCTTCTATTACATCACTTCGGGACAAAGAGGCGTCAGGAGCCACCTGTTGAAGGTCGTCTTCCTGATGCAACCACGGGTTAGTGAGTTTGATAAGTTTGGAAATTCGTTTGTATTAGGATATGATTATAGGCATTTGATGTTTCTGACATTTGATAATGTGTTTTAAGTGAAGTCATGAAGTTATTAAGATATATCTTTTGAATTTATTTTAGGAGATGACCATTTGAGGGATGTATTTGTTAAAAGCATGAGACTTGATGATATTGACACTGTGACTCTATATGGTTTCCATACTCTGGTTGGTGTCACAACATTCATAATTTGGTGTTACTTTTTTACAGGACAAGTAATGCTTGATGGGCATGACATTAAGGGACTTAAATTGAAATGGTTAAGACAACAAATTGGGTTGGTTAGCCAAGAGCCAGCACTCTTTGCTACAACCGTTCAGAAAGTTGTCAAAAATGTAAGCCCATGTTTCTCATGTATTACCGCTTTTTTATTTCAGTTAGGTGCTGAAAAATTCCATGTATGGAGTTGCAGTTGGATACACAAGTTACTGTATCTAGAACATTAATTATGTGACAAACTGTTTTTCTAATTAGTTTCAATTCCTTAAGAGTTTCTGACTGAATTCTCTATACCATTTTTTTTTACCTAAAATTCAGTTGTTTTGGTTTTTTTTTTTTTTATAAAGAAGCCCATGCTAATATGGAGGCTAAGTGGTGGTCCTTTAAGTCATTATGTTGCTTAATGAAAGAATAAACCCACCCAAGTAGGAGCACATTCCCTTTCAGATGCTGCAATTGAATATACATCCCACTGTAATTGCTTAGTGATTGCATATTTCTGTGTACAACATAAAGAAACAAGCAAACTGGACATGAAGTTGAAGTATATTTGCACATCTATTTTTGAAAAGTTTATTAATGATAATAAATGTAACTTTTGAAATCATTTTTTTTTTGTGCAGATCCATCTGGAGAAAGCTGCCCAGAGAAAAATGTGTTATACAAGTTAATATCTGGTCTCCATTCCTCAATTTCTGTCCACGTAGCTACTGATTATCAACTTGATGTGAATACCAATCTGGTGGTTGTTTTACAGCACGTTGGTGTTTTGGAAAGGGGAACTCATGAATCCATGATGAGCTTTTTGTAAAAGGGTGAAAATGGTACATATGCTAAGCTCATAAAGATGCAAGAAATAACCCATGAAACTGTAATGAATAATGCGAAAAAGAGTAGTGCCAGGTAATTCATAATCTCATGAAATGCTCACTACTGTTGGACTTTTCAATAATCAACGAACTAGATTTCAAATTTCAAATTATTCATGTTATCTTGAATTTCAAGGAAAACTCATACATTTAACGTCATTAGAAGTACCATGGTAAAAATGGAAATGCTAGATGTTAAGATAGTGGCAAAATTCATTTCAATATTTTATCTTATTTCAAAATGGTTGGTTTGACCTCAAAAGTCAAACTTTAGCTCTCGCAACTAGCATTTGTTTATAATTTAACTTTTTATGAAAATGGATTAAGATTCAACTTGATGTTGATGTGAATTAAAATAGAGAGAAACACAATTAAAATTCAGTTTTAATTTTAAAATGGCTGGTTTGACTTCAACAGTCAAACTGTACCACATGTGATCCAGATTTGCTTACTTATAGATTTTTTTTGTTCTTAGGCCTTCTAGCGCAAGGAACTCGGTGAGTTCACCTATAATCACCCGAAACTCGCTTTATAATAGTAAATCACCATACTTTTGACTGTTATTATATGTAATGTAACATGTAATATCATAAGATAGAAGTATTTCTAATGAACACAGATAGAATTATTACATGTACTTTCTAATTGTAATAGTTATCATTTATCATTATAAAATGTAATATGTTATTGTTTTTGTAAGAAGTATTTACGTATTTATATATTACATCCTTTTTCGTATTTAACCGCGTGTAATACACGGGTCTCTAACCTAGTTAATGTTATATTTAAAGAAAGGTTGGTCATAGTTACTAATACTGATGTGTTGCAAAGCACACATGTATTTCCACTATGTTTAGAGTCGTTTTTATATAGTTTTACATTCTTTTTGAGTCGTTTTTGGTTCGTAATGAGTCTATGTTATATTCTCAGGTGCTCATGATTAATACAAGTGAAAACACGAAGAAACCGAGCCCGAGAATGAAGCTCGAAGATTAAAAGACGAAATTCTGAAAAATTCAAGTCTCGCGGTACGCGAGAAACCCAAGCGCAATCTTCGCGGTACGCGAGGGACTGGCCTAGTTATCTCGCGGTACGCGAGGGGCCTAAGAAATCCAAAAAAGCACTAATTTGCGAATTTAATAGATTGTAATCCCATTGTTCAAGGGGGATCGATTACACGGCCGTCTAGAGCATATTCAGAGGCGATTTTGAGAGTTTGGAAGAGGATTTGAGCATAAAGATCATAGCTTTGGATTTCGGGTTTGTTGATTTAGCATTCTAAGTTTTCAAGTTTCGATTTTTATCGTTTGTTTCTGAGATTGAACCTATGTCTTTGTTTGATACTTCTGATTTAGTTGTTTTAAGCATGATTCTAGGCTAAAACTTAAATATTGCCTAGGCCACATGATGATGACTTGTTAAAGTATTGATTTTTATCGGTTTTGGATTCGTTTGAATGGATTGATGATTTTGTAAACGATCTTAGTTAAATAATTGTGATGATAATGCATGCTTTATTCTGATCTTGTGATGATTAATATTCCTCATATTGTCTTGGTGAATGCCTTTCATTAATAGATGCATGTTTAGGTTGTTTGTTTATTTGCTTGCGACCTTAGTGGTTTGCTAGACGTAGTAATCCATAGGAGTGTTAGTTGATCCTTGATTAGATTGAGTGTTCTATCCTAGTATAATACCCGAGAGATGAGAATTAGTCGGTTAGTCTTCGTCATTAGGAATCCGAGTGTTAACAGTCTGAGAGGGCATTAGTATAAGGTGTCTAGTGATTGTTGCTAGTTGAATCATAGTTGTTATCCCGAGATTACCCCGTGCACTCCTTGAGTGTATTGGTGACGGTGAGACTGAGAGGTAATTCGTTCATTAAGGTACATTGTCATAGTTGGAAATACCTGAGAAGTGATCCGACAATCTGGTGAGTTTAGTACGCGTTAGGTAACTTAGTCGGTGACACCCTGAGAGTGATTAGGGATCCACTAGGTAGTCTTTAGTTGTCATCCTTAGAAACCCAGATCCATCTTAGTTTCCATAACCGGTAGAAGTTGTGCTTTACGAGTAGGATTCCGACCTAGGTGGTATTCTTCCTAATCTTGATCTAACCTTTGTTCTTGTCTTGATAGTTGAGTCGATCTTAGTTTATTGCATTCATAATTAGTAGTGTAGTAAACCCCCCAAACCAATCAAATCTTTAGTCAGAGTCTAGTTTTGTTATTCGTAGTGTCTCTAGGGTTCGATAACTCGGTTTACCGTTAAGCTGTGTTACACTCGATAGGTTCACTTGCCTGTCAGTGCGGTTTAGTTTATAGGTTTTCTATTTATTACTTAGGAGTATAGGTTAGGTTTAGTTAGTTATTTTATAGACTGTCTGGACGACATCAAATACAAACCCTTTTGATAGGAGAGTTAGTATTTCATAACGGAATAGTGGATACGGTCCAACTGTTCCTTAATGAATCTCCGGACCCTGAACGGGGTCTCAAGTCCGCCGGTTATCTCATGATTCATTATTCGGACTAAGATTATCCGATGACTAACGTACGCCATATCTTGTAACTTCTTCCGATAAGTCAAAATGCACGACTTCTTGAAAAGGTACTTTAATCTCTCGCGCGTCACCAAGAAATCAAAATCTGCGCTCTCACAACCAGGGCGAAGCTATGAAGGGGCCAGGGAGGGCCCCGGCCCCTACCGTTTTTTCCGTTAGTAGTGTTAATTTTTCCGTTTTCGTCAGAAATTTTTTTTACGTATAGAGCCGCTGCTTATTTTTTTCGACCCCGCTTCTTAGACTGCCACTGCTCACAACCCCTAGCGTTTACGAAGATATTGCGAATCGGTCAGAGGACTTCACAATTGGATCATCGAAGCTATCTGATATCGTGTTGGAGGCATCGAAATGGTCTAAGGAGATCATCACTGAGGCGTCGAAGAAGGCTGATTTGATTAAGGTTGAGGAGTCGAAACATGCAGATCAGATCAAGTCTTAGATTCCTTCCACATCTGCCGCGATCTCGCAACTCGTTGATTATTCGCCGTCGTCTTATGCGTCGGCGCAGGCTGGTGGTGCTTCGCCGTCGGATCTAGAGAATACACATGTTTACATCATCATACACGTATATATTACTTGTCCCAACCTTAATTGACAATAAATTTCTGTATAATGCACTTCATATCATCGTCAGGGCATGTATTGTGGTTTCGTTACGGTTTATTGTAATGATCTGCTTGATGTTTCGTTTTATTGAATTTCTGTAATTGCTTTGGGATCTTTCCGTAGATACCGATCTCTGTAAAAATCAGTTACTCGGTTTATTTGCTATTGGTTAGGACTTAGGGTTGTTATTTTCCCTAATTTTGGAGGTATTTATGAAATTAAGATTAAATTATATCTGACTGTAAAACAAAGCATTGACTTCTTGAGTGTCTCGTCCATTCTAGGGTTTTAAGATCACAATTGAGTTGTTTCTTGCTAAGATGGAACTGAATCATGAAAACTGAGTCAAGGATGTATTATAGATGCCTAATGTACTATGTGCCAACACCTGATTTTGTTATTTCTATTTTCATATAGTTAAGATTTGATTTTAGGATGAAGTCTGCATTTCTGAAATTTATTTTTTCAAATGGATTCACCATACATGAACACTTCAAATTCTTGTTGCAGATATGCGTATAATCTAGTCCATTGTCTGTTGTGTAGTGGACCAAAATGGCTAGCACAGCATGTTTTATGATCATCAGCAGAAATGACATTCCTATATATGAGGCTGAAGTTGGGACTGCTCCTAAAGTATGATTTCTTTTAATAAATCACTCGTGGATTTCCACAATTCGTTAAAAATGTTTTTCTTTCATAAGTTTTAACCTGTGTTTGAACTTGGAAAATTCACATATGTTGCTGTGGAAAACTCATATTGTTCAATGGCATTCTAGAAAGAAGAAGCTGCACATCAGCATCAGTTTATCCTTCATGCTGCCTTGGATGTTGTACAGGATCTTGCATGGACAACAAGTGCTATGAAAGACTCATAACCACTCCTTTTAACACTCAATCAAGAAAAAACAGTTTTTCTCAGCTTATCAGTCTTGCTCATGTAATATTATTTCAACCATTTTCTGTTTCTAGGTTTCTGAAAGCAATTGACAGGTTTAATGATCTGATGGTGTCAGTGTACGTGACACAGTCGGTCATATCCTTGTTTAAACTAATATATGAACTATTCTAGAAGTTATTGAAGTTGCAAAGGAACTTATAGTGACAGTTTGTGAAAACATGATAAGTGGAACATGAATGAGGCCCGGGGATATAGTGACCTCCTCAAATGGAAAATCGGCCAAGGTACTTCCCTCTTCTTATGTACACAATTCATAAGATGACCCCCCACCCACGGGAGTATATGTATAAATGATGAACTTTATATAATCAATGTTAATATCGTTTTTAGGTAAAGTGGTAAACAACACCGATGCTGAAGGAAGGCTACGCTTGCTGATGCATTGGTATATTCTTGAAACCAAGTTGTGGACAAGGTATAACTCTTTCTACATGATTTTTTTTCTTTCATTTTAGTGGATTAAATAATCTAAAGTTATCATCATTCAGTTTTTTTGTTAATTTAATTTAATTTAATTTTTTTATCATGGCTATTTCCATTTGAAGACTTTATCTCATTGACGTTTTCACAGATTGTTGAAAGACTTCACCGTCTATTACAAAAATCTGATTACTAGCCAATCTTTCATAGTATGTTTTGTTCAACCATGATATTTTGGCATCTTTTCTATTTTACCTAAAAATGAGGAGCAAATCTGTTCAATGTTGTTATACATTTTTAGGTAGCTTGCGACAAGCATTGATAACCCATCATGGAAGAGGAACTTCACACTCATGATGCCAGTCCAGAGACTCCTATTAGCATAGAATCAAATGGAATTCGGGAAAAATGGTCGAGTTTTGTGGCAAACTTTTTTATTAGGTGAAATTTTGTATCAAAACATTAGTTTAGGAAATATTGTATGAAATATTGTTAATTTTTATAATGTTTGTTAATATATAAAACGGATTGTTTTGCTATCTATGTACTTTATTTTGTTTTATTGGATTGTTAGATATTAATTATTAATATGAAAATTAGTAATTCTATAAAAAAAATATTTTTTTAAAACAGCTAAAACCATGACACAACAAATGCGTGTTATCTTCATTTTTTACAGGGCCTTCCTTGACACGCATTGCGTGTCGTAAACGCGTGTCATAAACAGATGACTCACAAAATGCATGTCATCTTCATTCTTGACAGGACATTCCTTGACACGCTTTGCGTGTCATCTACCCCCTTTTATGACACGCAATGTGTCATTAAATGTGTATTTTCTAGTAGTGAATAGTTGTCTTTACTTATAATATTATTTTAAATAAATAAGACTTTCCTTCTCAAGATCAAACTCCATGGCTCCCGCTAGAAGTCTTTTGCAAGCCGACACGAGAGAAGTAAAGAAATAATGACACAAACCGCCCGGTCTGGTTAGGGCTCAAATGGCTTGCTGAATACCCAAACCTCCAATCCACCCATTATATTAAATCTATACTAACCGACCGTGCTAGCACCAAGATTTGTATATAGACCGTAAAAACATCGGATAAGCTTCCCAAGCAAGAAGTCTTGCTTGAATAACTCACAAGATTTAATATTATTAGATTGTTTTAAAGATCACTTACTCTTGTTTTTTTAAGATAATTTATAGTAAAGACTTCAAAAACATAATATACTAAAAATACTTCATTAATTAATTAAAGTTCAACCAACTTGAGCAACACAAGAGAACTAGCCACGAATGACCATACACGTGACTCTACTAACCCTTAGATAATGTGTGGACGTATTCCAACACCAAAGGAGAGTGGGTATAAGTTGACTCTTGTTTTACTCAAACGAGAAGAAACATTTCATATTACAAGACTTTAAAAAAGAAAATAAACAAAAAAAAGCTAAACGGACCAAAACCGAGAGAGTTCCGGCTCTTAGCATAGCACTAAGGCCTTCATACCTCTTGATCTTGGACACCTAAAACTCTAAAATGAGCTTGCTATTTATAGACTAAGATTTTGGTGATGTATAGCCGTGCAATGGGATGCACGGTCGTGCAAAGCACTCATTTCTTGCACGTGAGAGAATCTGGCAGATCAGGAGAGGACAATGAAGATTTTAGGGTTTTGATAGCGCATGTTTAATATATAAAAATATAATAAATATATTTTTAGGATGGTTTCACGAGATCAGGTTTTAAATTTATAAAATGATAATTACTTTAATTTCAAACACATACAATAGGCAAGTGTACCTAAACCAGCTTAATATAGTTTAGGTAAGAACCAAGTATCGAACCAATGGACACAGTCGAGTTCCAACACTCAACTTTTGTTATCGTTTAGCCGGATTTAATTAGTGAGTGAGTTTTGTGTGCTTGTGAAGCAGAAAAGTAAATGACGGTAAAATAAATAACATAAAAGTAAAAAGGTACGTGATGTGTGTAGCAGAATAGTAACTAGAAGAAAAGTAAATATGGCGGAAATGATCAGGCTACGGATAGTATTGCTTCGGGTTTCGAATAAACTTGATACGTGATAATGTTAAATTGACTAATTCAGTGGTATGACAACTACAAACTTGTGACTCGGGTCACCGCTAGAGCCTCGTCCTCATTACATTTGATTCACGAATTATAATATTTAAATTAAAATAGTAGTGCCTCCCGTTAGAGACAACAGTTGCCCTCAACTCTTCGAATGGTCATCTCCGGGTTGGTTTAAGACAACGAACTTAAAATGATTTATATTAGAGTTAAATAGGTGATTATATTTTGCTCACCGGGAGGCGGTGTAACAATGGGACCAAGTATAAAGACGTACCGTTCCGAACATGAGTTCACCAATTCTTGGTCGCATAATAAGTTCGTATAAAGACGTATGACCTTAGAAGTATAGACCAAGCCTTGGCTTATTAAAAAGAGTTTTACGATCTTACTCTTTAAAATCAAGACACTCACAAATATAAAGACGGATTTAAACAATAATAAAAGCCTACCAAAGGGTGGTTTTAAGAGCAAATAATTAAAGACATAAACATACCACTAAATTAATACGTTAAACATTAACATTGTAGACCCCAACCCGGGTATCATACAGTTGGTTCTCATAACGGTTCAATCTCAATAAAAGTGCATTTATTATTAAGTTAATTAAGCGGAAGTCTTTCTATAATCATTTATTACCGTTTATTGTATTTGGGTTTACCTTACGAATGTCTGCATACCGATCCGAGTAACGCCGCTTCCAAGCCAAGATACGTCAATACATTGCTTACCTACAACAATCTAACGTACACACAAAGTCAGCTACGCTGAGTGAGTTCTAATAGTTTAATTTAGATAAAAAAAACCATCACGTCATGTTCCTTAGTTCACTTTACTCAGGACTCTCCGGTCCTTATAAAATATTATTACACTTTATTAATGAATGACTAATTCCCTGTTGTCCCACGACATCCCACAACCGTTTATCACCCGAGACTCAACCCGTACTACCAATATAAATAATACTAACCTTACAATCACAACAACATAGTCTCAACATACTATGCTAGCAACTCATATCCAAGGATACGCATTAACTCGACACTAGGTTAACACAACCTGCCCTAACATTAACACGTTCGGCCTTAACCAAGGCTCTCACAATTAACTGACACGACTCATATACATGTCACGTCACAAGTCCTGACCCAACGGTCAGTCTAACTCTACACGTCACATTCCACATGTCACATTAACACTATCCCATACACAATAAATACAACTCATTACTAGCATGCAAATTAACACATATATGTATACGCATGCAAACACATACCTTATCAGTGCACCCTAGTCAGGGTTACCCTCGTCAGGGTGATCGACACACCCCAAGCTCATCATTAACCTGTTAAATAAATGTCCCCATTGGTGACTTCCCGAATGACCTCGTCCTCCATGATCCCGTTTGTCGTGTCGTGATGACAACGAGACAAACACAACACCCGCCATGTCACAAAGACACGACGCCAAACATACAATACAAATAATAACATACAATAACACACGTCATATACATGACTCATTAACTACACCTGCACCTTACGCACGACACTACACAACATATCCCACATGCAATCATAACCCTTTTAACTTCAAGCCCGACTCTCCATGTCCAACCCTTAACATGTCGCACAATAATATCTCGTCTCTATAACCCACACATTTCTATGAACACGCCATAAACCCTACGACTCTCAATTAAGCAATTGATACTCAAATCATATTGGTTTATAACCCGTGACCCTTAACACGATTAATTATATTAACACCACGTGAATGTGTGTACGATAGCCCTAAAACAGTAAAACGTTTAAAAGAGGGGGATTAGAAACTCACAGTTTCCAAGGCGCTCCAAACACTTGCTCTACAACTTGTCTGTCCACGCTCGAATCCAAATCCTGACAAACGTGTGATCACTTGATCAGAACATGTTCTAAACATAACGTATAAATAATAAACTCTAATATACGGTATTTACTACTCGCCCTTCTGGTTTATCGAACCCTTATCTCCATAGCTCACACATCGGTCCATCCTTGACCCGTTTAGGAAACCGAGTACCCGAGCCGGGTCTCGTGCATGCACATGTCTAACCATGCAAAACTCTAACACACGAGAACACGCGAACACAAACTGTTCCCTTCCTTTGCATGCATGTAACCGATGTCATGCACAAATCTAAGTCCCACGACTACTCAGGTGTTAGTCGTACCAGTCACCTTGCCATTCTCCTCTTGTCTGTTGTACACCATAACACTCGTCGCCCACCACAACACCCGTCTCCCTCTTCTTCTCCGCCAACCCACCATGCATGTCGGAACCACACTATTGTTGTTGCCCGCTGCTCGCCGTCGTAGAACACCATCATAGTAGGTCACGGACGCCGAATGATACCATTGCTCCTCCCTTGGTGCGCGTCGTAAACCTCCTCCTTTCATTCTCGGCTGCTAGACAGCAATCCTAACCGGTTATCATAGCCTCGACGTGGCCATCGAGAACCACCGTGTGCCACCCTCGCACAGCAGTCGGTTACCCCGAACTCGCCATCGTTCACCTCCCTTCGCTGCCACCACGCTACCATTCCTTTCGCCGCACTCGCTTGACACGGCCCGAGTAGCGTATGTAAGGCTCCAAACCCGGGAACCTGACACGTTGGCATACACATAAGCACCGTAGTAAATGACATCAAATTGTCTCAGTAAATGCAACGGAAAACAAACAGTCAACAGTGGTCAACGACCCAATTCTCAAACATAATCCAAACAAGTAATAATATCCATATCATTCAACATCATAACGGAAAATAAATGTCATCCAACGGTCACGGTAACCAAACGCCATCCAGAAGCCGCCAGCTCACACTTTCTCCTTACCTGAAATACATGTTAAAAGTCAGCTACGCTGAGTGAGTTCTATAATAATTCGTTCGGGATATTAAGTCCCGAACCTTTATTAAAACGATTTACGTCACAAAAGTTTTCTCATTTCTTTACCGTCTAATCAATTATACATTTTTATCGACATACATGAAATCACGACGTCGGGTCTAAGGACTAGTACGATTATGACTCGTTGACTAACCATCATCAGTCATAACCACCCACCGACCAACACCGACTTACGATCACGCTTAAGCAGCCCAATTCATCCGACTAAGGTCAGACTCAGTTCCCGTCGACTATGGTCGACACGATATCAATTAACCTCATACCAAAAGGTCACCACATTAAATTACATGATACCAAATCCTACGCATACAGTTATAACTATCAGTTCCCAACACAAATATTAACATCAAAACCCCTATCATTTCGTGCCTTCGCTATATTGCACGTTGCATGTATTCGAGCCCAAAACTACAACATGTTTAAAAATGGGCGATAGAAACTCACCTTTGCTAGACGCAACTTGATCTCTAGAACTTGCTAACTTCACGTGCTCGTCTTTCGACCTCGTACCTAATCAATAACACAATATACGAGTCAATACGTGGCTCGACGCTCGTCCTCTCTTTCACTCACTCGACCCGACCTGGTGTGTTACACCCGCACCGACACGTCGCCATGCATGGCTTGCATGCACGCGTTCACGCCTTAACGCAACCAACCCGTCCTCGCATCGCCGCCTTTGGCATCCGTCAACTCCCATCGTTGTCGTACCTTTGCTATCGAAACGTCGGGGCCACGGCTTCGGTTACCTACAACCTTTTTTGACCCCCACGATTCGTCCCAGCTGTGAACCGCCCTAGTGACAGGCTACCTCCGTCTCCCCGTACCTGCATCACCGTGGACAGCCCCTTCGGGGGACTGTCACGTCTGCCCGGCGCCACCGCCGTGTCGCCGGCTTCCCTACCAATTCTTCACAGCCCTAACAGTTCGTCCGTCCCCCTCCCGTCTCGTGCCTACCATTCCGGCCACAGCCGGTCCCTACCCGAGCTCGCTATACATGTTGGCCACCCATCATGGGTTCGGTCGAACACCCCCTTAACCCCTAACACTCACAAAAATGAAAACATGATTACAACGAGTCAAGTTTTGTGATTATACCTTTTATCCGAGTGACTTGTGCGAATCGAATCACCAAGAACTCGTCTCCTTCTTTCACTCGTCACCTATGAAACCCTAGGATCATAAAAATGATTATTACGAGTATCAGATGACCATATTACACAACGGGGGATTAGAGATCGCGATATTACCTACGATTCGTCTCGAACTACCACGGTCGGCCTCCTCATCTTCTCCCTTGGTCTCGACAGCCGTAACACAACAATGGGGAACCCCCCCCATTGCCGTAAACCCTATAGGGGTGTTGACCGGACCGGCTTTCGGCCCTTGCGTGCTACCGGGCCCCCCACCCCCCGTGGGCTTGATCCATCTTTAGACGTTTACTAAACTCTCCTTGAGTCCCATTTATTACATAATAATCCCCTGTCTAATTAATTACAACAACACCGCCTACTAACCCCGTTAAGTTTTGATACTTGCTAATAATTATTTACAACTCTACAAACCCGTTTTATTAAACGAAAACCGGGATGTTACAAGTCTTCCCCCCTTAAAAAGGTTACGTCCTCAAAACCTGGGTCATCTAGAAACAAATGCGGATAACGTTCGCGCATATCCGCTTCCGGCTCCCATGTAGCTTCGGATCCCTTACGGTGCTTCCATTGCACCTTGACAATAGGGATCATCTTCCTTCGCAATCTCTTTTCCTTTCTATCAAGTATAGCCACTGGTTCCTCCACATAGTTTAACTTATCATCCACCACAATATCATTTAACGGTACGTGTTCTGTAGTATCCGCCAAACACTTCCGTAAATGGGACACATGGAACGTTGAGTGTATCCCTGCCAATGCATCTGGAAATTGTAGTCTGTAAGCGACACTACCAACACGTTCTTCTATCATAAATGGTCCAATATATCTCGGACTAAGCTTTCCTCGTTTCTGGAAACGAATAATGCCCTTCCAGGGCAACACCATAAGTATCACATAATCTCCTGCCTTAAACTCTATAGGTCGCCATCTCTTGTCGGCGTAAGACTTCTGCCGATCCTGGGCGGCTTTCATTCTTTGCTTCACCAATTCGAACTTCTCGGAAGTTTCTTTTACAACGTCTAAACTCCCTAACTCTTTCTGTCCAATCTCTCCCCAGCACACCGGGGTTCTACACCTTCTCCCGTAAAGCATCTCATACGGCGGCATTCCAATAGTTGTATGATAACTATTGTTATAAGAGAACTCCGCCAACAGTAAGTGACCATCCCATGAACCTCCGAAATCAATCACACATGCACGCAACATGTCCTCCAGCGTTTGTATCATCTGCTCTGACTGTCCATCAGTTTGAGGGTGATACGTACTGCTAATGTGCAATCTCGTCCCCATAGCTTCATTGAACCTCTTCTAAAACTTGGAGGTGAATCTCGTATCTCGGTCGGATACAATAGAAATCGGCACTCCGTGACTAGCAACGATCTCATTAATAAACACTTCGGCTAACCTTTCCGATGTGAAAGTTTCCTTAATCGGTAGAAAATGAGCGCTTTTCGTCAACCGATCCACTACTACCCAAATGGTCTCATGCCCCTTAATCGTCTTAGGCAACTTTGTAATAAAATCCATTGTAATGTGCTCCCACTTTCACTTCGGAATCTCTAAAGGTTGGATCTTGCCATATGGCTTCTAATGTTCTGCCTTAACCTGCAAACATGTCAAACATTTTCTCACATACTGGATCACATCATGCTTCATTCCTGGCCACCAATAGTTTCCCTTCATTTCCTGATACATCTTTATCGTTCCCGGATGTATCGAGTACCTTGGCTTGTGCGCTTCGTCAAGTACCTGCTCTCTAAAACCACCAAACCTTGGTATCCAGATTCGGTCATCCTTGACCCACACCCCTTGACTGTTCTCAGTCAACGGATCACGCTGTCCAAAAATCCTTTCTTCTTTTAGCCTTTCATCTCTCAGGGCTTCCGTTTGCACATCCTTTAATAATGTCAGGAAATATGGCTTTACTACTAGTTGACACGCTTTAACTCTAATTGGTGTGTGTTCTTCCTTACGACTTAACGCGTCAGCAACTACGTTTTCCTTTCCCGGATGGTAAAGGATCTCACAGTCATAGTCCTTGATTAACTCTAACCACCTCCTCTGCCTCATGTTCAACTCGTTTTTGCTCGAAGAAGTACTTCAAGCTCCTATGATCCATGTAGATCGTACACTTGATTCCATACAAGTAGTGTCTCCACAACTTGAGTGCAAACACCACCGCTGCTAACTCTAAATCATGAGTAGGGTAATTCACTTCATACATCTTCAATTGCCTTAACGCATATGCTATCACTTTCCCTCGTTGCATTAACACGCAACCTAAATCCAAATAAGACGCATCCGAATACACCACAAAGTCGTCCGTTCCTTCCGGTAACGTTAACACTGTCGCCTAAGTCAACCGCTTCTTTAACTCTTGAAATGCACCCTCTTGATCCGGTCCCCAAGCAAACTTCACTCCCTTTCGAGTCAAATTAGTTAATGGTGTTGTCAGCTTAGAGAAGTCCTTGATGAACTTCCTGTAATAGCCGGCTAACCCTAAGAATCTACGCACCTCCGTTGGAGTCTTAGGAGCGTTCCACTTAACCACTGCTTCAATATTTGTAGGATCTGGGTTAATGTCATGCCCCAGAAATTGCACTTCCCGCAGCCAAAACGAACACTTTGAGAACTTAGTGTAAAGATTTTCTCGTCTCAACGTCTCTAACACTTCTCGTAGATGATCTCCGTGCTCTTCCTCACTCTTAGAGTAAATTCGAATATCATCGATAAACACAATCACCGATCTATCCAGCATTGGACGGCACACGCGATTCATCAAGTCCATGAATGATGCCGGAGCATTCGTCAATCCAAAGGACATAACCAAGAACTCATAGCGTGTCCTAAATGTCGTCTTCGGAATATCTTCTTCCCTAACCTTCGCTGAAGATATCTTGACCTCTGGTCTACACGTGAAAACCACTTTGCTCCTTGTAGTTGATCGAACGAGTCATCGATACGCAGTAACAGATACTTATTCTTGACCGTCAACTAAATGAGCTTCCGGTAGTCGATGCACATGCGCATTCTAGCATCCTTCTTCTTCACAAACAAGACTGGTGCACCCCATGGTGATATAATTGGTCTTGTGAACCCTTTGTCCAACAACTCCTGAAGTTGCTCCATGAGATCCTTCATCTCTGTAGGTGCCAATCGATACGGAGCTTTAGCAACCGCCTGAGCTCCTGGCTGTAGATCAATCTGGAATTCGATCTCTCGTTCCGGTGGTACTCCCGTCAAATCATCAGGGAAGACATCTGCAAACTCCTGCACCACTGGAACCTCTGATAAATCCACACTCTTTGCTTCTGTATTGGTGACATAAGCTAAGTATGCCCCACACCCACGCCGCAACGACTTCACCGCCTTCATCATAGAGATAAATCTCGGTAGAGAGCTCACTCTGTCGCATTACACCATCACCACCATTCCTTCTAAGGACTTTAACCTTATCATTTTCTGTCAGCAAACAATGTCCGCATCGAACGCGGCCAACCAATCCATCCCCAGCACAATGTCAAATCCTCCTAAAGCAATAATAAATAATCTAATATGGAACCTATGACCATCTAGATCAATAAAACAGTCATCTAACGCTTCAATGACCCTGGTGGGTGATCCCACCGCGATCTCAACACTAAACGGATTTTCAATCATTCTAGCCGTCCTATACAAACTCTTGCAAAAAGATGGGGCTACAAAGCTCTTGCTTGCCCCTGAATAAAATAAAACCGAAGCTGATACGTTATCATGTTGTAACACAAATAAGTGGATTAAGTATCATATCTTATCATTTTCTCTATAATTTATGCATGTAAAACACGTATAAATGATGACATATCAACAACCCACGCCTAGAATAATATAATGTTGGTTTGCACATATGAATAGTAGTTGTGTTGACCGGATGATATTATTGGAAACTATGTACGATGCTAAGAGATTAAGGACAAAAGAACACATTGAGATTTCTGTAGAAGTTGGGATGGAAATTGTTGCTATATGATTTCGCCAAGATGGATATTAGGCTCATCACAGTAGTTATGGAGATTCCTTACTCAACCCTTGATATTATCTGCCTAAATACACACATAATAGCCAAGTGAACCTATCGCAGCGTAGTATAGTCTGGGTAAAAACCAAGTATCGAACCAGGGACATGAATTCCTTACTCAACACATGTTATTATCTGACCGAGATAGAAGTTGGATAGAGTTGTAGGATCGTGAGAATACAAGATGGTTCTGTTCTTAGTTGAGGTTGGCGGAAACAAAATCAACTACACAATTTATAATCAAGTAAACACAAAGAATACCGATAAACACTGTTGTATTAAGCTTTTGTGAATGCAAAGATTACAAGTGAGAAACTCAATGAATAAGTATGACAAGCACTACAAGCACACTTACAATGAAGTGGCAACTCAGTATTTATAGTAACTTAGAATCAAGACAGACCCTTGATTCTAAGGATCAGATCGAACACAAGCCGTTGATCTTGTTTATTAATTTACATTACACGTAAAGGCTAATCTAGTTAACTTTACTAAAACGTTTTCTTTATTCATGATTGTTTGCATGCTTGGAGAAGTGTATTGTTGTCCGTCATTGGTTGACCATAGCGGTTCCTTCTGCTTTGAGTCTGTCAGTTGCTTTTGCAGAAAGGTGTCAGAGACGCTTGGCCTGGATAGTCAGCTGCAGCGTTTGGTTTTCAGTGAATAGAGCTATCAGCTGCAAAGAGTGAAGGTTGCTGCTGGTAAGCCTATCAGCAGCAAACATGGATGACCGCTGCTGATAAGCCTATCAGCAGCAACTTGTGCTGAATGCTGCTGATAAGCCTATCAGCAGCATTTGTACTTAGAATAATTTTGTAACAATCAGTCTTTGGTTCTACAAACTCCCCCTAGACTGATGCTACCAAAATTCTTCTAGTCCCTTTGTTGCTGAAGCTTTTGCATATGGCTGACTATTATTTCCACCTCATAGCCTCTTTGATCCTTGCTGGGATTATTCAATGGAAGTTCAGACAGAGTCTTGATGTCTTTGTGTGGCATTTTGTAGATAGCTTTGCTTGAACATCTCATCTGCTGCTTCTTTACATCAATCAAAGTGAATTCATCCAAATCAGCATTATAGGACCAAGATACAAATGGAGAGTGAGACTTGAGTGGTTTGATATTCATGACCACATCTTTGCTAGGATTGAAGTAGTGTCTGATAGCTAGCATAAGATGTTTCCCACTCTCATTTGTAGGCTTATGAGCTTCACCCAGCTCTAAAATTCTTTGAAGATCGGAATCAGGTAATTGCAGAACCTCATCAACAGACCTGTAAGTGGATCTTCTTCTCTCAGTTCTCCCCCTGAAGATCTCAAACACTTGATCTTGTGAATTGTAGAACCAGGTAACTATATTTCTTGAGTCTTCTGGTTTAGGAGTGGGTTTGGGTATCTTCAAGGGAGGCTGTTGATGAGTGGGAGCTGGGTGGGATGACTTGGACTTTTTGGGTGGAGGAGTGGAAGGCTTGGGGATGTTTGTGGATGGTGTTTGGAGAGAGGAAGTAGTTTCTGGTGCAGAGGTTCTTTGTTTCTTGACTGGTCTCTTTTCCAGTCTTTCTTCCTCTTCCTTTTTCACTGTTGTATACAGGGCTTGTAGGTTCATGAAGGATATGGGACCTAACCTTTTTCCACTTTCTCCCCTTGCCTTAAGGAAGTCAGTCATCTTCTTCCTTTCTTCATGGGTCCATAGATTAAGGGCAATGGCTTTCTTTGACTTCTGTTGAGCTTTTTCTTTCTCTTCATCTTTCTTTTTCCTTGCCAATTCCCCCTGCTGACCAATGAAGGCTCTATAGATCTCTTTGTTTGACAATTTTTCAAGGTAGTCTGCATCCTCACCTTGAGAGATCAGAGCTTCAGTCCACTCCTCCCTTAATTCTTTTGCTAATTTAGAATCAGTGATTCTAAACTTAGCATCTTCCTTCCTTTTCTTTTTAGCTTCTTCCTCTTCTTCTTTTGCAAACTGTTCCTGCAGCTGTCTAGCAAGTTGTTCATCTTCCTCAACTTGAGACCCTGCATGGACTTTTACCTTCATTTCATCCAGCTGTTTGGCATACAGCTGGATTGTCTGTTGTCTGAGAAGTATGGCTGCCTTTCTATCTTCATGCCTTTGTTTTTGAGCCATCTCTTCAGCCAACTCTTCTTCTTCTCTTTTCCTTCTTCTTTCTTCTTTCTCTTTCTTTTCCTTTTGCAACCTCTCTTCATCCTCTTTTGTCATGATGCCCTTCCCTTTATTAACATTGGATGCCTCTGCTCTGGCTTCACTGATCACAGAAACAGCTGATTGTTGTGCTGTTGGGATCTCTGCCTCGGCTTCATTGGCATGTTGAGAGGTAGATAAGGGAAGGTCTTCAGTTTGGCACTCAGGGTCTATAAGTTCTAGCAGCCTTTCTCTCACAGAGGATCTTGCATCATAAGCTGCAGCGCAGATGTTAACTGGAGGGGAATCTGAATTGGAGTCAGTGTCAGAGGATGACACATCTTCTTCCTCATCAATCCTTCCTTCCTTCTCAAGGTGAGCTTTGATAATTGCCATCATCGCCTGGCTTTCAAGGGAGTTGACATTGCAAATGTTGGAACTGCAGAATTCAACTGGAGTTTTCAATATGAAGATGTTCCTGTCTCCAACCAAGCACTTATGGCAGACACTGCAGAGATACCACCTCAGGTATTTGAACATCTATGCTCTCAAGCTTGCATTGATAAAGTTTTAGGTTATAGAAAACATAACCAAAACCTTATAGATCAAAATGAAGAGTTTCTTCAAATGAAATCTGAGTTTAAAAAGGTTGAAATCACTTACAAAGAAAAAATTGAATGCTTTAAGAAAGAGATTTCATCTCTAAAACATGAACAAACCAATCTTGAAACTCAGATTGATGATCTATTAGTAAAACTTAAATCAACCAGAGCTGATCTGGCAGAACAGAAAGTTCATGTTGAAAAATATGAATTTTCTTCTAAAAAGCTACAGAGACTTCTAGATATTCAAGTCCATGAAAAGTTAAAGCTTGGAGGACTTGGATATGGCAAGGAACAGTACAATAATGTTCCTCATACAGCTGACTATGTTGCCATCTATGAACCAAGCTTCGATGTTGCAAAACTCGACACTGCAAACAGAAATCTTGATCCTCCAATGGATGAACCCCTTGTTAAAGACTGAACTACCTCATCAGAATCTGAGTTAACCTTCTCAGACCATGATGAAACCAGTACAGCCTCATCTGAAGCTGTTCTGAATAGAGTCCCAGTCCCTGCTGTTCTCCCAGCTGTTCCAGCCCCTGTACCATTCAAACAGATCAGGATCAGCTATCCTCCAGGTGGAAGAAAGCTAAACATTGAAAAGGGACAGACATCAAGACCCACAAACTCCAAGCCTCAGTTCATGCCAAATCAGAAGAATCAGCAACAGGTTAGAAGAGTTGCGACCAAGAAAACTCAGTTCAGAAACTCTTCTTCTCCACCAAGGAAGCAGCAGCACAAAGTTCAGCAGTCCTGCATCATATGTGGGGAATCAAACCACTTTGCTGCAAAATGTCAGTTTAACCCCTTCAACCAGATCCTTCTTCAATCAGCGCATAAACAAAAGAAGGATCAGCATACTTCAGTTGATAGGCCATCTGCAGCCAGTAGAAGAGTTGAAACTGCAGAAAAACACAAGCATCAGCAAAAGGCAAAGCCTTCAGCAGCCACCAAATCTGCTGCTGCTCAAACAAAGCAGTCAGCAGCAAAAACTAAATCTGCTGCTGCTCCAACTAAGCCTTCAGCAGCAAAAGCAAAATCTGCTGCTGAAAGGCCAAGGCCATCAGCAGCAACATCTGCACCTGATAAGCTGAAGCCATCAGCAGGAAAACCTGCCGCTGCTGACAAGCCAAAACCTCAAGCAGGAAAATCAGCTGCTGATAGAGCAAATTTATCAGCTGCCAAAGCCAAATCCGCAGCCGATAAAGAAAAGAGAACTGGAAAACCACTACTTAAGAAATGGAAAGCCAAAATCTCTGCTCCTGTCAGGAAAATCATCATCGGTGCTGTTGAATGCACGCATGATGAATCAGAAAGTCCAAGAACTCTTTTCTTCAAAAAGGAGAGCTCTTGGACCACTCCCACTAACTAAATCTCTTTCATGTGCAGGGACAGCCAGGTAACAAGAATAACACCTGGGTGGTAGATAGCGGCTGTTCCAGGCACATGACAGGCAACAGGTCCATCCTCTCCAACTTCAGACATTTCAATGGAGGATATGTTGCCTTTGGGAGTGACTCAAAAGGTGGATCTATCACTGGACAAGGCACTGTGTCCAATGAGAGGATGAGCATTGAAAGAGTCAACTATGTTAAAGAACTTGACTTCAATCTCATGAGTGTTTCCCAAGTATGTGATCAAAAGCATTGGATGCTCTTCACTGACAAAGAATGCTTTGTGTTAGCTCCTGGCCTATCTAAACCCCCGCAAGAGAAGATTCTCCTAACTGCTCTGCTGCAAGAACTCCTATGCAAGTGCACCATCAATTATCTCCGGATAAAGAAGGACAAGAAACTGATCAACATCAATACAGAGCAATGATAGGTTCTCTCATGTATCTCACTGCCTTAAGACCAGATATCATGTTTGCAGTTTGTCTCTGCGCAAGATTTCAAGCTGCTCCAAAAGTGTCTCATCTTCAAGCTGTCAAAAGGATCCTTAGATACCTAAAGGGAGCTCCAAAACTTGGGCTATGGTATCCAAAGAATGGAAATGTCAATCTCTATGCCTACACTGACAGTTACTATGGGGGTTGTAACTTGGACAAAAAGTCCACATCTGGGGGATGTCAATTTCTTGGAGGAAGGCTCATCTCATGGCAATGCAAAAAAGCAAACATGTGTCTCTACTTCAACAGCTGAAGCAGAATACATTGCAGCTTCAAGCTGCTGTGCACAGGTCATCTGGATCCAAAATCAAATGCTTGACTATGGAATGACCTTCATGCAGACTCCAATTCACATTGACAACATGAGTGCAATCTCTGTCACGAATAATCCAGTGCAGTACTCCAAGACTAAGCACATCGACATCAGGTATCACTTTATCAGGGATCAAGCTGAGAAAAAGAGAATTGTCCTATCCAAGGTTCACACAAATGAGCAATATGCTGATTTGTTCACTAAACCTTTTGATGAAGCAAGATTTCGATATCTAGTTGAATCAATTGGCATGATGAACTTTGAATAAGACATGTCTCAAATTGTTTATCTTTCCTTGTAAATATGTCTATGTTTTTGTTCTTAATAAAAGGTTATAGTCAGCAGCACTTTTTCACCGCTGACAGACTTACTCTTCAGCAGCAAAGCCTTTGCCACTGATCGCTTTAAGTTATCAGCAGGAACAAGTTTCCTGCGGACAACCTTAAGGCGGTCAGCAGCAACCTTTTTGCTGCGGAATGAATACAACAGTCAGCAGCAACCAAATCTGCTGCTGACAGACTTAACTATCTGCAGCAACCAAGTTTGCAGCGGATAGCTCACCATCAGCAGCAACCAAGTTTGCTGCTGATGGGTAAAACAAGTCTACATTAACTTTTACCTGTGGTAAAAACTACTCTCAGTCTTTACCATGACTGTTCGAGTGCTTTACAGCTGTAACAATGAAAAGTGAAACAGGTTGTACTGTACAAGTGAAGTTGCTTTTTCTTCGTCTGCCGTTATATCACAATCTCAAACGTTCCCTCCACCTCTTCATTTTCAATTTCAAACCCTAACCTTCCATCACTTTCTCTCCCGTCCCCACAGCATTCAAAGCCTTCCATAATCAACCACCATTCAAACACCCTTCTCTTTTCCCTCCAAATCCATAACAATGGTAGTCGCCGACATAAACATCCCCAACGACAAGTTTGCTCCATACCACAACCTCACTGCATACCTAATAAAAGGCAAGAAGTCCGAAGGTTTCGACGGTATGATCGACTTCCTCTGTCGGTCCAAAATTTACCATGCCCTAACCGTCAACCCAACCATATATACTTCACACATGGAAGATTTTTGGAGCTCAGCCGTGTATTCTACTGAACAGGGCACTCCTCAAATCAGAGGCACAGTAGACGGTAAGGAAATGATCATCACTGAAGCAAAGCTCCGCCAACACCTCAAGCTTCAGGATGAAGGGGACGCCCTCTCTTACCCAAGAGACATATACATGAGGACCTTTGTATCCATAGGGTACACTGGGAATCAAACAGAGTATACGATAGAGAAGGCACTCATGGGTCCCAAATGGAAGTATCTCTGCCACACTCTTCTCCAATGCATATCTCAAAAGAGGAGTGGCTGGAACCAACTAAGCTCCGGACTTGCGTCGACAATTCACGGTATGATAACTGGAGCAGGTTTTAATTTTTCCCACCTCATTTTTGAAGGTTTGAGATACAACCTTCAAGAAGGGGTGAAATCTCAGTTCTTTATGTACCCAAGATTCTTGCAGGAAGTGTTCAACATTGAGCACCAAGATCTTTCAAAAACTACAAGAATCTATGTAATGCTGGGACATAAGAACAATATATTTCAAAGCATGAGAACAGTTTCTTCCAAGTTCTCCGGGGCCGATGTTCCATTGTTATCTACAATGTTGAACACGCAGAGTGCCCAGGGTGACAGTTCAGCAAACCCAGCTGATACTGATCCCACACCCTCCACCTCACTGCCACAAACTCAAACTACTGCTTCCCTTTCTCGAACCCCTGTGCATTCTACTGAGGACACAAGTTACTGCTGCTGTTGTCTGGGCTGACTTTGGTAGGCTTGTCTTTGATGGCCGGCACCCTGATTGGCTTTAGGTGCCTTGCACTCCCTAGCAAAGTGACCCATTTGGTTACAGTTGTAACAACGGATCTTGCTTTTATCAAGCCCAACTCTGCTGTTTGAGTTGTTGCTTGGAAATGATCTTCCGGTTCTAGAATAGAACCTTTTTGCTCTGAGGGAGAGCATGGCATATGAGTGCTGAATATCCATTTCTTCAAGATCATCTGGATGAAAGCATTCCAGATCCTCTTTTATGAAGTACATGCTGCTTGAGTTGTCAGAGACAAAAGCAGTAGAGGTTGGCTGTTGAGGAGGTGCCTCAAGAAGAAATGGTGATGAGTTAGATTGTGAAGTGGTTGGGGTCTGAGGGTGAGTAAAAATGGGAGGATAGTAGCTGCTTGCACTAGGACCGGAATGATCAGAGTGAAGCGCTGAGGAGGTAGTGGAGGAAGTGGTAGCTGATTGATAACTGGAGCTCCTTTCTTTAGCTTGAATCATTTCTAATTCATAGGTTTTGAGCATGCCAAAGAGCTCAGTCATCTGAAGAGTCTTCAGATTCTCTGTTCTTCTGATGGACACAGTGTATAATGTCCAACAACTAGGAAGAGATCTTATGAACTTCTTGAGAATGTCTTCATTCTCCAGCTTTACCTTGGAGCACTGCAGTTCACCTACAAGATAGGTAAATCTGTTATATAAAACAGTTAAGGACTCACCTTCCCTCCAGACGAAGTTCTCATACTGCTGCTTCAGTATGTCCCTTCTGTTCTCTTTGACTTCTTCAGAGCCAGCAAACATCTTCTCCAGCGCCTCCCAGAGCTCCTTGGCAGTTTTGTAACTTCTAAAGTTGTGAAAAACTTCATTTGGAAGGCACATTTGGATGGCTCCTAGTGCCTTGAAGTCCACCTCCATTTTCTTGATGTCCTCTTCAAAGTACTTGGAGGTTTCCTTCGGGACTTGTAGCCCTCCACCATCAGCAGAGGCCACCATGGGAATATATGGACCCTCCTTGATGGATCTCCACATTCCGTATTCCTGGTAACAGAAGAAGCTTTCCATGCGATTTTTCCACATGTCATAGTCTTCTCCAGATACCAACCTTGGTGGTCGGTTGATGCTGCCAATATCTTCAAAGCCATTGCTCTGTGCCATTTTTGTTTTGATTTTGGGTGACTTGATCAAAGAGAGAGTTTAGAATAGAACCAGAGATCATTAGACAAATGTTAGTTTGTTTAATATGAGCCAAAGCTCTGATACCACTTGTAGGATCGTGAGAATACAAGATGGTTCTGTTCTTAGTTGAGGTTGGCGGAAACAAAATCAACTACACAATTTATAATCAAGTAAACACAAAGAATACTGATAACACTGTTGTATTAAGCTTTTGTGAATGCAAAGATTACAAATGAGAAACTCAATGAATAAGTATGACAAGCACTACAAGCACACTTACAATGAAGTGGCAACTCAGTATTTATAGTAACTTAGAATCAAGACAGACCCTTGATTCTAAGGATCAGATCGAACACAAGCCGTTGATCTTGTTTATTAATTTACATTACACGTAAAGGCTAATCTAGTTAACTTTACTGAAACGTTTTCTTTATTCATGATTGTTTGCATGCTTGGAGAAGTGTATTGTTGTCCGTCATTGGTTGACCATAGCGGTTCCTTCTGCTTTGAGTCTGTCAGTTGCTTTTGCAGAAAGGTGTCAGAGACGCATGGCCTGGATAGTCAGCTGCAGCGTTTGGTTTTCAGTGAATAGAGCTATCAGCTGCAAAGAGTGAAGGTTGCTGCTGGTAAGCCTATCAGCAGCAAACATGGATGACCGCTGCTGATAAGCCTATCAGCAGCAACTTGTGCTGAATGCTGCTGATAAGCCTATCAGCAGCAACTTGTGCTGAATGCTGCTGATAAGCCTATCAGCAGCATTTGTACTTAGAATAATTTTGTAACAATCAGTCTTTGGTTCTACAAGAGTTTTGTTTAAAAGAAAGAAAAAGGAAAAGAAAAGTAATTAGGAATATCATCTCATTTAATGTGTTACTCTGGTTGTTATCACTTGTTAATTAATGTTATATTTTAATAAGGTTGGTCAAAGTTACTAGTACTAACCCTTCGATAGGGGAGTTAGTATTTCATAACGGAACAATAAATACAGTTGGCCAACTACTCTTAATAACTCTCGAGTTCCTAACGGGGTCTCAAGTTTGCCGATGATTTATTATTTGGACTTAGATTAACTTGTCGACCGGCGTACGCCATGTCATGTTACTTCATTCGGAAAGTTGGAATGTGTCATTCCTCCAAAGCTACTTTATGAATGCTCGGACCTAACAATTTATATTCTTAAAATAATTGTCTTTACTTGTAAAAATATTTTAAATAAATATAACTTTCATTCTCAAGGTTGGATGCTCGACTCCCGCGGTCGGTTCGCCCTTAAGTACTAACACAAATGAAGTAAAGTTATACCGACACGAACCACAAGGTCCAACTAAGACTCGAATGATTCGTTGAATACCCAAACATTCAATCAACCCATAAAGTTAAACTATGCTAACCGGGCCGTTGGTAGCACCAAGATTTGTATATAGACCGTACAAACTCGAATAAGCTTTCCAAACAAGAAGTCTTGCTTAAATAACTTACAAGATTTAAGATTATTAAGTTGGTTTAAAAATTACTTATTCTTGTCTTTTTAAGATAAATTAAAAAAAAAGACTTTAAGAACATAACATACTAAAATACTTCATTAATTAGACAAAGTTCAACAAATCCCAAGTAACACAAGAACACTAGCCACAAATGATCATACAAGTGACTCCACTAACCCTTAGATCATATGCGAAAGTGATCCAACACCATGTGAGAGTGCGTATAGGTTGCCTCTTATTTACTTGAATAAGAAGAATTATTCCATATTATAAAACTAGAAAAAGGAAATAAACATAGAAGAAAAAGCTAAAAATTGAACAAAACGAGAGTCTCTGTAGGTCCCCGGGCGTCACGGATCGTATCCTGCGAGTGGGTCTCTAGTCGAATATGGTGTTTAATACCCGTGACTAGATAGAGTACAAAAGGCAGTGGAAACCGAAAACAAACACAAGTCACAAAATACTCCATCTATTATCGATATCAAAGCCGGTTACAATAAATCTGAGTGAATACAATAAGAGCATACTTAGCATCTCCTACAACCAGCTATATATAGTCACACACTCATTACCTGCGTACTTAGCAAGTACGCAAGACTTGCTTCATGCGTACTTGCTAAGTACGCTGGACATATTCATGCGCGCCTGCCAAGTACGCAAAGCATACAACAAAGACAAAAGTACAAGCGCATACAGACACGATTACACCTCGATAAACCAATACAACAGAGAATGAAATTTAAGTACAACAACATTACAAAAGCATATACAATCTACAGAGTGCTTGTCACACAGAAATGCTTCAACAAACTCCCCCTTGACTCTGGATTGTCTTTAGTCTCTAACGGTCTTCAGCTCTAGCTCTGCTTCCCATCTTCATTTTGTAGTCAAAACAGAACTTGACTAACTTGTTGTATCTTGATGCAAGAAGCTTCGTTCATACATCGGTGTAGATGCAGTACTTGTCGTGCAGAACCGCCAGATCTTTCACAAAGAAGTTGATGAAACAAATCTCATCAAAAACTCTAATAAGTTCCCTTGGCTCCACACTTTCACCTCTTGACCTTGTCTTTTTCATCATCACCGCCTCGCCCATAATTGGATCCACGTACCTGTACCACATGCTCCCAAGGATATCCTGAGGTAACTTGCTTAGGGGAATCTTGGTCTCACATAGCACCGACTTGTAGACCAATTTCTTTACATATTTGTTACTCACGAGATCTCTGAGTGTCTTATCTCGGACTCTCTTGGGCATTTGAGGCTTGAACACCTCGAAGTTTCCGGATCTTCCTTATCTTTGCAATGCACCCCACCCCACAAACCCTTCACCACAACATGGTTGGTACACCAATCAACTCTCGGTTTGCCAGGTTCACTAGATCATATTTTGGTAAGGAACCGAATGCCTCGACGGTTGGCTTCAAGTATTGAACCCCACCAGCGCGTTTGATAGCAAACAGTTTCTTGTCATCTTCGAAGCGCACAGAAAGGATCATCCTTATTGCTCCATGCTTGTCTGTGATGTATAACTTTTGTCAAGCAGGAGGCTGAGTTTTCTTGAACCATTCCTGAAGAAGCTTGTTCCTCCAGGAGTCAGCAGTATCAGCAGGTTGGGGATCGGCAGGAGAAGCTTCAGTCGAGGTTGCTGCACCACTAGCCTCAGCAACATGTTCAGGCTCGACTAAACCTACAGTAGCAGCTTCAAACACCGGAGCTTCAAAGGTCTCTCCGTCCTCAAGCTCATAAACGCCCTCGCCGTCACCCCTCGAAAACTCCACCACCACATCCTTATCATCAAAGTTCCAATCATCATCAGACTTGATCTCGCCGTTCGTTTTTTATACAGTTTGTTTTTTAAAATCAATCGTTCGTTCTTTTCAATCCTTCTTTTTTAAACCTTTTTTAATGTCGTTTGTTTTTTTTAATTGTTCGTTTTTTTAAAATCATTCGTTTTTTTAAAATCATTCGTTTTTTTAACTGTTCGTTTTTTAAAATCGTTTGTTTTTTTTTAAAACGACCAATTTAAAAAAAATGAAAGGTTTAAAAACGAACTATTAAAAAAACGGTTAAAAACAAACGAAACAAATGGTTAAAAAAGAACGATTTTAAAAAATAAATGATATTAAAAAGGGTTTAAAAACAAACGATTTTAAAAAACAAACTGTTTAAAAAACATATGGTTTAAAAAAATGAACAATTTTGAAAAACAAACGATTTAAAAATAACGAATGATTTTAAAAAAACAGAAGATTTAAAAAAGAATGATATTAAAAAAAGGTTTAAAATCGAAGGATTTAAAAAAAAACACGAATGATTTAAAAACAAATGGTTTTAAGATAATAATAAAAAAAGTTTTTAATATACAAATAAAAAAATATTATTTAACACACATATACACACCGATAGAGGTATTAAAAATAAATGTTTTTTTAATCATTCGTGTCCGTGAGTTATTTTGGTCATTTTAGAAGAAAAAAATTAACTGTTAGTATAACGACGTTAACCATCTGAACTAAAATGGAGTAAAAATTGAAAAGTAATGATTTCAATCCAGATTATAGATCATAAGAGATTCAACTAGTTAAAATGGACAAAAACTTCAAATACTAATTTACTCTAAAAGTAATTATTGAATACATGGATATTTCGTTGCTATTATTTTATGTGCCTATTTATTTAGATAAATACACTTTTAAAATTATGTATTCAGAAAAAGAAAGAAAAAAGTTCACTAATAAGCGGCTATTTAAATTAACAGGTCACTAAATATGTTGGTAGATCACTTTACCCCCTTTTTATTTAGATAAAGTTTTTGTTTATTTAAGTTTACAAATCATTAAATATGTTTTAGTTATAACGACTAAAAATAAAGGATATAAAAAATATCCCAAAATATTAAAAGTTTCCATAAATTACAAAAAGCAAAACCAGTAAATCCAATAACACAAGGCACATATACCAACAAAGGCCAGTCTCTCTATCCTTCCTTTTCCTTTTTGACTGTCCACTTCCCTTTCTTTTCATAACATGACTTTCATTAATTTTTTCAAAAATTTCACAACATAAAGTTTAACTTAATTAGAATTGTAGCTTATTTTCACACTAAATAAAATATTTATAAATTAATAAACTTAATTGCTTGGATTTGGAAGGAATTAATTTTTTTTATTTTTCTAATGTAATAAAATTAAAAAAGAAAAATAAAGATTTCAGTACCATAATTCCATAAATACAACTACACTTGGTGTCAATTTGTGCACGTTAACCTTTTATAATATCACTAGTAATTAGTAATGTAATAAAAATCCATAAATATATCAAAGTTTTTTTAACGGCTCCTAACTACTTTCTGGCTCCACCTATACATTTGTCCAGTAAGTGGTATAAATATATCAAAGTAATTTGTACGATATACATACATACAAACATCTACAAACGCGCATATAAATGTCTGAAATGACATAAGCATGAAACATATAATCATATATATAAACATACATACAAACTAAATATAAACATGGAACATAATATAAACATACATACAAACTAAGTATAAACGTGGAACATAATATAAACATACATACAAACGTCTATACGAGCATCTAACATGACATAAACATAGAAAAACGTACATACAAACGTCTAACACCATCACTAATTCGACCATATTATAGATTTACAAAATCCAGTAATGACATCGACGTTATAAAAAACTAAACCATAATAATTAGATTGTTGTACTAAAACAAAAGATTTACACATTAGATAATAATAGCTAATTCAAGCCCACAAAACCTACTTTGTATTATTACATTCAAATCCCATTGTTTCTTTCTTCAGCAACTGCAAGCAACCTACACACACCTTGAGTCCAAATATCATACTCCCTTTCATTTTTACATTCAAATTCCACAACGCCACGAGCCACCGTCTTCAGCCCAAAGTAGCGGCGGCCTTCCACCACCTGCCGCCCCGGCCACGGTGACATGTCTTTTAAAACTTCCAACACAATATCTGTGGAAAAAGATACAAAGTTGATGTCAAAAGAATGAGAATTTCTTTTTGAACTTTAATCTTTAATGCTTTAACAAATCCCCAAAAAGACCCACCACAACTTTGGCAGTGAGGGTGGGATAGGGTACTTACTCTTCTTCTTTTTGGTAATGGTCCCAGCAACATGTCTGCTCTTCATTTTCAGGATCACCTGATCCACATACACAAAAACAGACTGTTTTTAAGTCTTCATATTTAACTTTTCTGGAGTTCAAAAAGGACCACATAATATGATTTTCTAAACAACATTACAGTCTTTGTTGGACAATAATTACATCACTTTTTCTTTTAAGTTTTTAAAATAAAGTCATCATTTTTGTTTGGATAGTTAAATCAATATCATTTTTGGCAAGTTTTCAACTTTTTTTTTTAAATTTGATAAAAATACCAGATTTAGTGCATTTGTTGAAAGATGATCTTTTACACCAAGACCCCAAATTTGGTGCGGTGGTCGAAGATGGGTTTACGCCAAAACACCAAATTTGGTGTCTGGTTAGAGATGGCTTTTTACATCAAACACCAAATATGGTGTCTTGGTTGGAGATATCAAACATTAAATTTGGTGTGATGTCTTTTTACACCAAATCTGTTGTTTGGTGCATATATCTTAGATGAATTTAGAGCGCTAGATCTCATTAAAGATCAAATAGTTAAATCATTTTATATTTTTCAAGTACTATTTATGAAATTTTGTAAGTGGATTGTTGTTTTTTAAAGCATACACATTTACTACTCACTCTTTTTCAGTCTAATAAATTTTCTTGAAAATATGAACTCAAAAGTAAAGAACAAACATGTTCCCAACAAGACATTAAAGTTGACTTGTATAAAAGAAATAAGTAATTGCTGACATCTTATTTAACTGGCATTTTTAAGGATGAAATTGTTTTAATTTTTTCTAATTTAACCTTTAATCCATTTGTGTGTGTGTGTGTATCAGGACCTTCAAAAACTAACCTGATCCGATTTGTTGATATAAACAGAAACTATTTTCCAATGAAGATCACCTGCAACAATATAGAAACTACATGAAAATTTTGCTTCACTAAATACATTGATTTGAAAAGATTGCAACCGATCATTCAACACGAACCTTTACGGGTGCGTTTTAGGAGCATACAACCTCTGGCAAGCAGTTCCCGGCTACATATTCCAAGGAAATTTTCTTCGGGTACAAACTCATCACTGAAACTACCATTTGAACTGCTGCCTGTGCCATTGCTATGTACACTCCCCTTATCGGTCCGTGGTGCAACTGGAATATTACACATGTCCTTCACTACCCGTGCTTTTAACGTCGCTACACCCCGAAGAGCTATAATATTTTTAAAAGTTAAAAAATTATATATTTCTTTAAAAAATGGGTCAAAATTGGTACATCTCAAAAGAAAATAAATACCGGTAGCAGCGGCAGCGGTTAACGTCATGATATCACCAGGTGACCGGACGTTAACCGCAGAGCTAACAACAGAAGCAAGATGGTCGCGTTCAGCGCCCATTGCCTCTGCAGCTTCCACACACTGTGCTGCCACTAGGGTAGCAGCAGACGCTACGGCCAAGTCAGTTTTCATCATCTCCTCATCCTTTCTATGTCCAGAGGCGGCAGTGGCAGCTGCAATGGCGGCAACAACAGCAGCAACACCGGCAACTGAAACAGTTGCGTGTAACTGAGCGTTTTGAACTCTAGTCTCCTCTTTCTTTTTCTCCCTTCTGTTCTTCAACCACCTCCCTACTGTTTTTCCACCACCACCACCTGTGGTTGTACCGCTGATGATACCGCCTCGATACTGGTTGTTCACCGGATTCTTTAACCGGCAATACTGCTTAACATAAAAACCATCATCATCAAAACACAATGAAGATTTGTTACTTTTACCAAACTTGCAATTAATTTAAAATAATCCAGTCAAAAACCATGTTTTACATGTTGTATATTAGGTGCTATGGCTATCTCATATTATATTAATTAATTAAAATTAAATTGTACAAATTAGACATGAAATAGAAGCAAACCTACCTCTTGCTAAACATAAATGTGCCCATTTTGTGAAGGCACCATCAAGGTTGGCCCCTTGCCCATAATGAGCCATAAGATAGGATGAGATCAACCAAAAAACTTAATTATCACACCAATAATAATACCCATCAAGAACTTGCTTTTAAGGTTCATAATAATCATGTTTAACAAAAATATCTAGATCTATGTCCATGTCGATAAAAATGAAATTCTTTGTTCGTTTCTATATTTTGGCATTTAGTGATTATTATACTATTTTGACGGTCGAAGAGACAGCTGCTACTGGGTGTTTTGATCCGTAAAACAAAAACATGTTTCCGACATCATTACCTTAAATCGCCGGTAACTACAACAACACATACCTTGATATCGTCGATTTCAGAAGGGGAAACGGGGGGGCTGTCCGTGAGAGGGCCGCTACTGTGCGAGAGTCTGCCGGACGTCCGTGGCGACACCTCTTGCTGCCAGTTAAATAACCGATTTCAGCCTCATAATAAAAAGTAAAAACAAACACTCGTGAGACTATTTATGAAATTTGAACTTACAGATTGTGCTAATATGCGCTCCATGATCAGTTGTGAAGTTTCCGACGAAGCAAAAGCAAAAGGGCTGGCAGTAATATCTTCCAACTCGTCAGCTCCGGCGGATGGCGGTGGAGCTAGTGTTTTGGAAACTTGTAGGGCGGAAATGCTCCACGACCGGGAGAGAAACTCCATGGGGTCGTTTGGGGTTTCCGGCGGCCGGAAAAAAGCATGGTTGACGGAGTCCATTGTTGGGAGAAGAGGTGGGGGTGGGGGGGGGGGAATGGGAATAAAAGAGTGGAGTAATGATGAAGAAATAAGGAGAAGAGGGGGTGGTGGTGGGGTACGATGAGCGACGGTGGTTCCCTGTAAGCTTTTGTCTCTTCACACGTACGACGGTGCTTTTTTTAGTCACTCGTCCACGCGTGTAGGCATAAGCATTGATTTCCATTAAATGTTTCCTTTTTTAATTAGCTTTTCATTATTTCCATCATTATTTTCAGAACTAGCAATCGAGAATTGTTTTCTTAATGCAAATTATTATTTGATTTATTTTAGTGTTTTAGAGTAAATCATATAAATTGTTCTTACATGAGAAATTTGTGAAATGCTTTGCTTTTTTAAACTTGTCGCATAACTAGTCATGTGACCAAATGTTTGTTTTAAAAGTATTGTTAAGATGTGATAAAAGAGACTGCTTTGGTCATTTCCAACATCACTATCGCTATCACATCTATCAACTATTTGGGTAATCTACTCATACTTATTTTTACATCTTATTGTTTGGCTCAACATAACAATCTTCACCACTTTGAATCATTCATGTTGGATTATTTCCATCATCTACGTTCCTTATCACCCTTGAAAACTTAAATATGCATTGTTCCTCTTCATCTCTTCGTGTAGAGGTGTTCATTATTTGAATCGGATGTGGGTAACCTGAATTTCAAATGAAACCAAATTCGGATTCGAATTTTGGTTTATTCGAATCAAATCCTTATTTGAACCTAATTTCTAATTCGAATTGAATTCGAATGCAGGTATCCAGTGTCCACAAACCGAATCGATTTGAATAACCCAAATTCAAATAATATATATACCTTTTTGTTTTTTTACTTAATGGATTAGGCTTGAGACATGGACTTCAAAATTAGGTTTAAAAAAAAAAGATAGCTCGACATTTTTATGGAGGTCGACTAATCAGTAACCTAGTGGCTTCATTCTTCCACTTATCAGTTCATTGCTTAAACCTACCTAACCGCTTGAAATCTTAATACTTTAGCCCCCCGCTAGCTAAATGCTCCTCTAAACTTCGATATAAGTCTGATATCGAGTGCTAGACGTCTAAAATCGAGGGATCATCTGAACTTCGAATCCAAGTCTTAATTGTTTTAAAAAGTTTGATTTTTTTTGTAATTTTGTTTATTCGAGTTTGACCTGAATTCGAATAAATCGAATTTTGTGACAACTCTAATTTCTATGTATGATTCTATGATTATGTTTGGTTCTACTTTGTAACCTATTGAGAATTCTAATTCTATGAACATTTTGAGACTCATATTACTTGTGATATTATTTCAATTCAACTTCTAAACCTAGTCTAAAGTTAGTATTATGTTGCGTCTTAGAGCGACTTGCTTATCCTACTTTGATTCTATGACTGATTCTTGTGTACATTCTAGATATTACTACTTATGGTAAATTTGGATACCTTAGATTATATCTAGTTCTAAATTATTAAAGTTTGTGACTTTATTAATCTAAAGTATAACTTAAAGGACCTGAGTTACACTTGTGTAAATTCAGGGTTTCTTTTGTAACGTCTTTAAAATGTTGGTTAGTTATTGTATTTTCATCTAGTTATTATTATTATTATTATTTATAATTTTTAAAATTATTAGTAATCTATTAATAAACCTATCATAATCCTATTCCAATTAACCAACTAACTGACTGAACTCAATTCTATCCCTCCCCCCCCCCCCCCTAAAAAAACCCTTTGGCTAAAGTTTTCAGCCCTCCCATCCTTTATTTGATTTTTTTTATATAAGTTATACAATAAGGTCAAACTATCCTAGTCTAAATAACTAACTATTTTTTTCCTTATAAACCCTTAAACCCTCCCTATACATAGAACCATTAATTCACATTCATTCTTCACACCCTCAAACGATCATGTAGAGCTCTCTAACTACTAAAGGTCGTTCTTCTCCTCTCTTGGAAGATTCAAGTTCATATCTTTTCATTCTAAGTAAGTTATTCTTATGTTCTTGTTAGTTCATACTTTTCTTTTCAAAATTCTTCATAACTAGCTTAAATCTATGATTCCCCAAGATGTTTATGTTACGGTTTGTCCCAGCGGTCCGAGCCGAATTCCATCATTAAGTGACCTAATTTCATAAATCAAATACTTTCTCTAATTTTCTAGTTTTAATACCTTTATTTTTATTTTTATTTTTTAGAACGGGTGAATCATTGATTTATGTAATTTGAAAGTTTATTTTTAGTTTGGATGGATTGATTTGAAATTTTGAAAATTTTTGTATAGCACGAACATGTAATATTATATTTTTCTCAGGCCCTTCCTAGGGAGTCGAAATCCTTTGAGCACCTTAACCTTGTCTTTTTCTCAGGCTCTTCCTGTGCATAGCACAAACATGTAATATTATATTTTTGGGTTGCACTGAGTCTATGTGTGTGGCCTGACCCTACTAAGCAACAAAACTGTCATCGGGACTTAGGTCGTATCCGGTCCCGATATGTTGGGGTCATTTTATTCATTTTATCTTAGATATATTAAATCAAAGAATGTGAATTTATTTAGGAATTATCCAGAGATTATAGAGTGGAAACATCATCTAGTTTGATTGTTGTATTTGATGTTGTTTATTAGAAGTTTGAATCCTAGTCATATCCCTAGTACATTCTATCCTTAGAAAAGAGATATGAAGCTTTGACTGATCAAATTTAGGAGATGTTGAACTAAGTACTATCTCATATGAACTAAGTTGTTTGGGTATAAGTGAAGTACAAGTTTATTACATCAGCTGCGATAAGTATTGGTCCGATATAATGGTATTTGGTTAAGTCAATACATCGGAGTAAGGAAATGGTTGTTTGAGGTAATGGACTAAGGAAATGGTTGTCCGGGGTAATGGAAGTCCACATACATCGGATGCAGGAAATGGTTGTCCGATGTAATGAAGTTCAATTATATCGGATGTACAGTGTGTTACCTCGGCTGACCATTTTGATGTGCCAAAGCTGTTGCTACACACCTTGACAGAAATTGCTACACTTATACAAAGTTGGTTGACTTTGTTAATTAAGTGTGTTCACAAAGTCAAAAGGAATCTTCACTAGAGGTGGCTAATGAAGAATCCAAGACTCCTAGAAATAGGACCTTTAATCATTAGTTTGAGTGTGTTCTTGTGAGTCTTCCTTCTTGATGTCGTCCAGACGGTCTATAAAAAATAACTAACAAAACCTAACCTAGACTCCTAAGTAATAAAAGGAATACCCTCTAACTAAACCGCACTGACAGGCAAGTGTACCTATCGAGTGTAGCACAACTTAATGGTAAACCGGATTATCGAACCCTAGAGACACTACGAATAACAAAACTAGACTTGGACTCGTACTAAAGATTGATTTGATTTGGGGGTTTACTACACTAAAGATTAACTAAGAATGCAATAAACTCAGAACGACTCAACTATCAAGACAAGAGCAAAGATGAAATCAAGAGATGGGAAGAACACTACCTAGGTCGGAATCCTACTTGCAAAGCACAAATTCTACCGGTTCTGGAAACTAAGATGGATCTGGGTTTCTAAGGATGCCAACTAAAGACGACCTAATGGATCCCTAATCACTCTCAGGGTGTCACCAACTAAGCTACCTAAAGCGTACTAAACTTACCAGATTATTGGATCACTTCTCAGGTATTTCCAATTATGACAATGTACCCTAATGAACTGATTATCTTTCAGTCTCACCGTCACTAATACACTCAAGGAATGCACAGGGTAATCCTAGAATAACAACTATGATTCAAACTAGCAACAATCATAAGACACCTTATACTAACGCCCTCTCAGACTGTTAACACTTGGATTCCTAATGACGAAGACTAACCGACTAATTCTCACCTCTCAGGTATTGAACTAGGACACACACTTAATTCTAATCAGCAATCAATGACAATCCCTATGGCTAATACGTCTAGCAAACCACCAAAATCACAAACCCTAAGATCTATGACCTAGATACGCTAATCAAACTGGCAGACAACCACAATCAACGCAAGGAATCAAAATCAATCACAAGAACATATTCAAGCATGCATATACATCATAATTATTATACTAAGATCGTTTACAAAATCATTAATCCATCAATTGAATCCAAAAACCGATAAGAATCGCAACTTCAACAAGTATTCATCGTAACCTAGGCAGTATATGAGTTTTAGCCTAGAATCATGTTCAAACACATCAAAACAGAAGTATAAGACATCATCATGGTTTCAAACAAAGCAATCAAACACAAAGATTCGAACTTTAACACCGAATAAGCTAAACTACACAAACCGGAATCAAAAGCTTCAATCTTGCAATTCAATAGCCTTCCTTTCTCCCAAAATCGCCTCTGGACTCTCCCAAGACGGCTAAGAATCGAACTAACTGCATAATTGCATTACAATTCTATTTAATTGAAAATTAGGGTTTTTTCTCGGGATTTAGGTCTCTCGCGTACCGCGAGAGAGTTGGCCTGGTCCTTCGCGTACCGCGAAGGACAATTTAGTCATGGCCAGATTTTCTTTTCCCCACGTACCGTGAGAGATGGTCCTCTGATCTTCGCGTACCGCGAAGAATGGAATTTTCCCATTTTTAACTTTTGATTCTTGGGACTTCATTCTCGTGCTCGGTTTCTTTGTGTTTTCACTTGTAATCATCATGAGCACCTGTAAACATAACAACGACTCAATACGAACCAAAAATGACTCAAAACGAATACAAAACTATATAAAAACGACATGAAACATGGTGGAAATACATGTGTGCTTTGCAACACATCAAGCATCCCCACACTTAACCTTTTTTCGACCTCGTAAAAGTCTGAAATGGAATCATAACTGAGATCTAACTTTAATAATCAATTACCAATTAGTACAAATATACTCATGTGTTAAAAAGCAATAATCAGTATTTCTGTCCGATTAAACCCAACCGCTAACTATCTAGCCCCCGTAATGTGTTCTAATTCCATTTTATACAACACTCAATCAACCTATGTGACTCACACTTAGAAGCTACAACTCTACCTAATCCCGTCTCACGGTCATGTTTAGGCATGGGTTAAACCATATAGATTTGCCCACCACGTTAAACTAAGATTCATAGATTTTTAGAAATCAATGGAACATGGAATGAATGGATGGGAATGAGCGTTAATTAAAGCATAAGAACTTTCATCTAGAGGTGTCTCAACTAAGTCACTATCTGTAACATCCCGGATTTTTAATAACTAATGGGTCGGGTCAATGGTGTCACACCCCCAATTTCAACTAACGGAGTTTTACCGTTCGGGAAGTGACAAACCAGGATCGCAGTCATTAGTTACATTGAACGACACTATATGGTACTAACATTAAAATATATTATAAATGATCAAAGTAAGTGCAGAAGCGTAAAATGAAAGTAAACGCGCAAAACAAACGCGCCCAAGAAAAGTCCCAAAGTGTCTAGTCCAAAAACAAAGTATAAGCAATTCAACAATATTAATTTATAAATAAATCATAAGACACCATGCATGCCCTATGCGTGCACCTGTGCCATATCTTAAGCGGTCTGAGAAAACATGTAAGAAAACGTTGTCAACACGAGGTTGGTGAGTTCACAGGTTTCAGTTTATAGAAGCGTTTAACAGATTAATGTACATTCAATATATAAATCAATTGGTAGCTAACCCATAAACATGTTAACTAATGCGCTCGCAACCGACAGCTGACTGTTTATATGCCTCCCACCATCATGGTGCATGATTAGGTCAATATTGCACCCGTTCGACCTCCAATCGAGTTAGCGTGACTAACGCAAGTGAGGTTTGTCAAACCCAGTAGTACTACTCAAATTACCTCGCTATGTTCATATTAACGGTCCGATGTGAGGACTTAAAGGATAATGTGTACGCATAGTCATACAAGTGATATCATATATGAATTACAAAAATCAAAAGCATTTACGACATGTTTTCTCGCCCAGTTTAAAAACAGTAAAAGGGGCCGTGAAAACTCACCTGAACGGCGTAGGTAGTAATCACACAAGTACGAGATTGAAATCTCAAGCGTTTGCCTGACACGGCTCACGAATGCCCTAGAATTACAACATAACAGTTAGGGATTTATTGGGATTTGTGACGACACACGGAGGATTAGAACGTCTTTAAACATTCTAAAGATTAATGGGAAAATGAACGAGGAAATACGGATTTTTAAATTAGTATAAATGTGTTTCGCGATAAATGACAAATAATATATAATAATTATTGTTTATAAAAATATAATAAATAAATCAAACATTCTGACAAAAGGGTTTACTCACACACGACCGCGCCTAAGGCAAGGCTCGACCGTGTTAAGGTTACGGGCACGACCGTGCTGGTCAGGGGCGCGACCGTGTTGATCAAAACAGAAGACACAACAAAGCTGATCACTAGGCACGACCGTGTCTAGGGTTCTGAGGCATGACCAGGTCTAGCCAAGAGGCACGACCGGGTCAGAGGGTGAGGCACGACCGTGTCTCCTGGATTTACAGACACATAGTTTAACAGAATAACCTAATAAATCCAAATCCGTTTGGTTTCGATCACGATTGACCAAAAGGACATAGTGTTTTTTACAAAACAGAACTTTGTGAATCTAACAGTATAGGTTAATCTGATTGAGAACATGTTTAAGATCAAAACCCCCCAAATCGTTTTTATGAACGATTCCTAGATCAAGATCATGACAGATTCGATGATATACAAATCAATTGACATAGGGCTTTCAATCTAGATATAAAAACGAAGCTATGGATGTGATTTATTACCAGAATCCGATAGGAATTGAAGGGACACGACTAAAACCCAGTTCCGGCGATGAGCGCTTGATCTCCACTGACTCCGACTTCGTCTCCGATCCGACTGGTGTGTGCAAAAGTTTCGAGAGAGTGCGAATGAGGTGTGCAGTGTGATCAGTCGTGGAGTTCACACGAAACATAAATGAATTTGATGATTGAACGATAATGGTCGACGGTTACGGCTTTGAATGCCCATAATTGGGTTTAAATCATTGTAATGACGATGATTAAAGTCTTAATGATGCTCGTTAAAGGTAGGAACATGCAGAACGATTACGAATCCGAACGAATTTGCGATTAAAGACTGCGTTTACGTTTCAACTGACAAGAGGCGCGACCGTGCCAAAACAAGGCGCGACCGTGTCTACTAGGGTTTCTGGTTATTTACAAAACCAGCCCTTGCAACTTCAGCTTTGATAGAAATGATCCCTTGGATTTAGAATTGGGTTAACTTGGTTAGGATTTAACAGAATATTTAACGGAATCACTAACGGGATTAACTTGAAAAGTCGGATTGTCACATCATCCCCTAGTAGAAAGAATTTTCGTCCCGAAAATTAAATAAATAATAATAAAAAAAAATTTCGTATGTCACATCATCCCCTAGTTGAAAGGATTTTCGTCCCGAAAATTAAAATAGTACCTTAAGAGCTTGACGTGGAGTGCTTGAACAGATTAGGATACTTACGCATCATCTGATCCTCACGCTCCCACGTGAATTCCGGTCCACGGTTTGAGTTCCAACGGAATCTGACAATATGGATTTTACTACGCTTAAGCGTTTTGACTTCCCTATCCATGATTTCTACAGGTTCTTCGATGAAACGCAACTGCTCATCAATGTGTAGTTCCTCAAGAGGAACCACGAGTGACTGGTCTGCTAGACATTTCTTCAAGTTTGAGACGTGAAAGACGTTGTGTACACCACTAAGCCCTTCAGGTAGGTCCAATTGATACGCTACTGGACCAATCCTCTTCACTATCTTGAATGGTCCAACATAACGAGGATTTAATTTGGCTCGTTTCCCAAAATGAATGACACCCTTCCAAGGTGAGACTTTTAACAAGACCATATCCCCTACTTGAAATTCTAACGGTTTACGACGCTTATTGGCATAACTCTTTTGACGATCACGAGCTGCTTCCATACGGTTTCTAATTTGAACGATTTTCTCAGAAGTTTCAAGTACAAGCTCAGGACCCGTAAGTTGACTATCTCCAACTTCGGCCCAACAAATACGAGAACGGCATTTCCGTCCATATAGTGCTTCGAATGGAGCTGCCTTGATGCTAGTGTGATAACTGTTGTTGTTGGAGAACTCCACCAACGGTAGGTGAGATTCCCAAGTGTTACCGAAATCAATCACACAAGCTCGTAGCATGTCCTCCAAGGTTTGAATAGTACGTTCAGTCTGGCCGTCAGTTTGAGGATGGTATGTTGTGCTCATATCTAGACGCGTGCGTAAAGCTTTATGTAACGATTTCCAGAAATGAGAGGTGAATCGTGCATCACGATTCGAAATGATAGATATTGGCACCCCGTGACGAGAGACTACTTCTTTCAAGTGAATACGAGTAAGCTTCACCATTTTGTCGGTTTCCTTGATTGCTAAGAAGTGAGCAGACTTTGTTAAACGATCAACGATTACCCAAATGGTATCACATCTGGTAGGAGTTCGTGGTAATTTTGTGATAAAGTCCATGGATATCTGCTCCCATTTCCACATGGGAATCTCTGGTTGTTGGAGAAGACCAGAAGGCTTTTGATATTCAACTTTGACCTTCGCGCAAGTCAGGCACTTGCTCACATAGGTGGCTATATCGGCCTTCATCTTGGCCACCAATACAGCACCTTTAGATCATGATACATCTTGTCGGAACCTGGATGAATAGAGTAATGAGATTTATGAGCTTCGTCCATGACTAGTTCTCTTAAGTTTTCGAATACTTGTACCCATACCGTCAGATTTTACCTCGAGTTTTGCTTCCATACCGCATGTACCTTCCAGCAGTAGGTTTTCCTCTTTCACGGCTTCAAGTTGAGCACTTTGAATTTTGTCAGGTAATCTGGGGTGAATAGTAAGTTGTAGCGCTCGAACTCGTTTGGGCTTGGTTTCCTTTCGACTTAGGGCATCAGCTACAACATTAGCCTTACCCGGATGATACAGGATCGCACAGTAGCTCGACCCAATGACGCTGTCTAATGTTCAGCTCTTTCTGCTCGAAGATATACTGAAGACTCTTATGATCGGTGTAGATGGTGCACTTGGTACCGTACAAGTAGTGTCTCCATATCTTAAGTGCAAAAACCACAGCTCCCAACTCTAAGTCATGAGTGGTGTAGCTTTTCTCGTGAATCTTTAGTTGACGCGAAGCATATGTGATTACCTTTTCTCATTGCATTAATACACAGCCCAAACCCTGAATGGATGCATCACAATACACCACAAAAACATCTGTTCCCTCCGAAAGAGCTAGAATAGGTGCACTGCAAAGTTTCTGTTTAAGGAGTTGGAATGCTGACTTTTAGTTATCGCCCCAGTTATAGGCTTTACCCTTCTGAGTTAAGACAGTGAGAGGTTGTGCAATTTTAGAAAATCCCTCGATGAATCGACGGTAATAACCAGCCAATCCCAAAAATTGTCGTACCTCAGTCGGAGTCGTCGGTGCTGCCCAATTCTTGATGGCTTCTATCTTTGATGGATCGACATGTATTCCCTTCTCGTTAACCACATGTCCTAAGAATTGAACTTCTCGAATCCATAATTCACAATTGGAAAACTTAGCATACATTTTCTCCAGCTTAAGTAGTTCCAGAATTAAGCGTAGATGTTCCTCATGTTCCTCCTTGTTCTTGGAATAAATGAGGATGTCGTCGATGAAAACGATGACAAATTGATCAAGGTATGGCTTACACACACGATTCATGAGGTCCATGAATACCGCAAGTGCGTTGGTTAAACCGAAAGGCATGACCATAAACTCGTAGTGGCCGTACCTTGTCCTGAAAGCAGTCTTAGAGATATCCTCATCTCGGACTCTCAATTGATGGTAACCGGACCTAAGATCTATCTTGGAATAGAAACTTGATCCTTGGAGTTGATCAAAGAGATCATCTATACGGGGCAGTGGATAACGACTCTTAATTGTCACTTTATTTAGTTCACGATAGTCGATACACATACGGAAAGTCCCATCCTTCTTCTTGACAAACAGAACTGGAGCTCCCCATGGCGATGAGCTAGGTCGGAAGAAACCTTTATCCAACAATTCCTGTAACTGAGTAGATAGTTCTTGCAATTCACTAGGTGCTAGTCTATAAGGTGCCCGAGCGATCGGTGCCGCTCCGGGTGCTAGGTCGATTTGGAATTCAACTTGACGGTGTGGTGGCAGACCAGGCAAGTCTTCGGGAAACACTTCCAGAAAATCACGAACGATGGGAGTATCATCAATTTTCTTCTCTTTTGATGGTTGCTCAGCAACGAGTGCCAGAATAGCAGTACGACCTTTACGCAGGCACTTATGCGCTTTCATGAATGATATGATTCCTACGACTGTACCACTCTTTTCGCCTTGAACGGAAAGGATTTCTCCACAAGGGAGAGGAATGTGAACAATTTTCTCACGACTGACAATTTCAGCTTGGTTTTTAAATAACCAATCCATACCAATAATTACATCAAAACTACCAAGTGTGACTGGCATAAGGTCGATATCAAGTATATGACTAGCCAGTTCAAGCTTACAACCCTTAAGAATGTGGGTTGCTTCAATTATTTGGCCATCAGCTATCTCTATTATATACTTAGTTTCTAACAGGGTTGGGGTTCCTTTGATCATATCACTAAGCTTCTTAGATATAAAACTCCTATCAGCACCAATATCAAATAGAATAGCAGCGAAGTAGTTTTTTAAGAGAAACTTACTGGTGACCACATTATGATTATAACGAGCTTCACAAGATCCTAGTACGAAAGCTCGTCCTTTCGCACCATTCCCTCCATTATTGGCATTGTTTCCACCACTGTTGTTGCCTTGATTGTTGTTGTTACCATTGCCATTACCATTTCCATTACCACCCTTCTTCGACTGAGGACAATCCCTCTGAATATGTCCTCATTACCGCACTGAAAACATCCTATTGTGGACCCTTACGGTCGGAATGGTTGCTTGTTCTCTAGATCAACTCAACAATCTTTTGCAGCGTGGCCCATCTCGCCACACCGTTGACAACGGTTACAAGCACCGACATGGTGGTAATTGCACTTATTGCACTTGGGGCTCTTCCCACATAACTACCATGATTTTGACCTGAAGAGGTCGTCTAATTGAAGTCCTTAGTAGGCTCAAACTTCCGCTGCTGCTGCTGGGGTTGATTGAACTGGGGTCCCTTGGAGTGAGAGTTGGAGTTGTGATCAAACTTGTGCTTATGATTGTCGGTGGATTTAGAGACCGAACCCCTCGGGGGTAGAGTCCCTTGAGTTACCGCCTGATCAGTTAACTTGTGGGCAAGTCTGATAGTCTGCTAGATGTTAGTGGGGTTGGATGAAGTAACCATACTCTGAATCTGAGGCACTAAACCTCCAATGTATAGTTCAATCTTTTTGTAATTCGGAGTCACCATATGTGGGCACATGGTAGCAAGCTCATGGGAACGAGTGGTATAAAGTTCGATTTCTGAACCTTCCATTTTCAGATTCCAGAATTCTCCTTCCAACTTTTGAATTTAATCCCAAGGACAGTACTCCTTCTTCATCATCGTCTTAAAATCCTCCCACGGTAGTGCATTGGCCATGGCTAGACCCAACATTTGAACCTGAGCGTTCCACCATGTGAGAGTCGGGCCCTCCAAAGTTCCAGAAGCGAACTTGACCTGATTGGCCAATGGGCAGTTGCACATAGAGAAAACTGACTCTACTTTCTCGAACCACCGGAGTAGTCCTACAGCTCCTTCAACTCCACTAAAGGTGTGGGGCTTGCAGTCCATGAATGTCTTGAACGTGCATGTGGGTTGCTGATTCTGCTGGCCTGGATTTAGAAACATAATATAGGTTCGAGGTTATAAAGCTTAGGAAAGGCGCTTTGAGAGATGAATTGAGCTCACTAGTCAATGGTTATAGCATTTACCTGCAGCATTCTGTGCTGCTAGAGCCTCAGCCACACTATCGTTGATTAGTGCCGCCAGCTCCGCTGCTGTCATGTTGATGGTACCTCGGCCACCAGCACGACCTCCACGGCCTCTTCCCGACATGATTCTTCACATTCACAAATACAAAACAATGAGAAATATATCGCATATTAAACATTATTTATGTACAAGTAAGGAAATAAAGCATTTAACATTTTTGAAATTAAATAAATTGTAAAGCTACAAAATAAATAACTCAAAACATTAAACTTCTCGTGCTTTTATTGAATGGGAACAACCTTACCCATCTAGGTTGAAAAGAGAAATAACATAAGAGAAACATGAATGAAAAGGAAAGATAGAATAGAAAGATCATCAAACATCCTCGTCATCGGAAGAAACGTATGATTGTGCATCGTCGATCTCCGTCGGTTCTTCCTCGGGTGGATCCTCCTCCAAGGGCTCATCCTCGAAGGGCTCCTCATCCTCGTCCAAAAGTGGAACGTCTTCTGGAAATAGGGCTGTTTGTAGTTGAGCTTCTAAGTGGGTCACTCTCTCCCGAAGTCCTTCAGCAGCATGGTCTGCTACTTGTAGTTGTGCTTCCAAATGAGTCACTCTCTCAAGAATCCCTCCTACATCATGGTCTGAGGTGTCCACCCTCGTCTCCAAATGTGTAACCCGATCCACCAAATGGTTATGGACTTGGTCCGTCACTGCTAGCTCAGCGGTCAAAAGCTCTAACCTGATCCACCTTATTCTCCTCTATTTGTGACTCTTGCTGCAGAATGTCGGGTATCACATCAGTGGCTTCCTTCAGTGCTTTTAACTCCTTAGTTATGATAAACACAAAAGCTTGTTCCATGGTGCATGGCAAACTTGGCAAAGTAGGGGATGAGGAAGTGGAACCAAAATAGGGCGATGGAACATTTCCCATCTCGATCCACCTTTGGATCATCTTCGGATATGCACTCTAATTAAGTGTCGTGTTCCTTGCTTGTGCATTACATGGTTCACCCTGTTCCACCGAGTTGTCACTAGAACTAGTCCGGTGCCTTTTGGGCTCCGGGGATGATAAGGTAGATGCCTTAGGTGATGGTGGTGGAGTTGACGACATGTTCCTGTAATATAACATATAAGTGCCAAACATCCAATGTTTATGACATGTAACTAATGTGTGAGATTATAGTCTAGTATGCAATCCTAGTTATCTATAACCAATGGCTCTTATACCAATCTGTCACACCCTCAATTTCAACTAACGGAGTTTTACAGTTCGGGAAGTGACAAACCAGGATCGCAGTCATTAGTTACATTGAACGACACTATATGGGACTAAAATGAAAATATATTATAAATGATCAAAGTAAGTGCGGAAGCGTAAAATGAAAGTAAATGCGCAAAACAAACACGCCCAAGAAAAGTCCCAAAGTGTCCAGTCCAAACGAAGTCCCAAAACAAAGTACAAGCAATTCAACAATATTAATTTATAAATAAATCATAAGACTCCATACATGCCCTATGCGTGCACCTGTGCCTTATCTTAAGCGACATGAGAAAACATGTAAGAAAACGATGTCAACACGAGGTTGGTGAGTTCACAGGTTTCAATTTATAGAAGCGTTTAACAGATTAAAGTACATTCAATATATAAATAAATAGGTAGCTAACCCATAAGCATGTTAACTAATGCGCTCGCAACCGAAAACTGACTGTTTATATGCCTCCCACCATCATGGTGCATGATTAAGTCAATATTGCACCCATTCGACCTCCAATCGAGTTAGCGTGACTAACGCGAGTGAGGTTTGTCAAACCTAGTAGTACTACTCAAATTACCTCGCTATGTTCATATTAACGGTCCGGTGTGAGGACTTAAAAGATAATGTGTACGCTTAGTCATACAACTGATATCATATATGAATTACAAAAATCAAAAGCATTTACGACATGTTTTCTCCCGCAGTTTAAAAACAGTAAAAAGGGGCCGTGAAAACTCACCTGAACGGCGTAGGTAGTAATCACACAAGTACGAGATTGAAATCTCAAGCGTTTTCCTGACACGGCTCACGAATGCCCTAGAATTACAACATAACAGTTAGGGATTCAATGGGATTTGTGACGACACACGGAGGATTAGAACGTCTTTAAAAAATTTAAAGATTAATGGGAAAACGAACGAGTTTACGGAAATACGGATTTTCAAATTAGTATAAATGCGTTTCGCGATAAATGACAAATAATATATAATAATTATTGTTTATAAAAATATAATAAATAAATCAAACATTCTAACAAAAGGGTTTACTCACACACGACCGCGCCTAAGGCAAGGCACGACCGTGTTAAGGTTACGGGCACGACCGTGCTGGTCAGGGGTGTGACCGTGTTGATCAAAACATAAGACACAACAAAGCTGATCACTAGGCACGACCGTGTCTGAGCCATGCATGACCGTGTCTAGGGTTCTGAGGCAGACCAGGTCTAGCCAAGAGGCACGACCGGGTCAGAGGGTGAGGCACGACCATGTCTCCTGGATTTACAGACACAGAGTTTAACAAAATAACCCAATAAATCCAAATCCGTTTGGTTTCGATCATGATTGACCAAAAGGACTTGGGGTTTTTACAAAACAGAACTTTGCGAATCTAACAGTATAGGTTAATTTGATTAAGAACGGGTTTAAGATCAAAACCCCCAAATCATTTTTATGAACGAACCCTAGATCAAGATCATGACAGATTCGATGATATACAAATAAATTAACATAGGGCTTTCAATCTAGATATAAAAACGAAGCTATGGATGTGATTTATTATCAGAATCCGATAGGAATTGAAGGGACACGACGAAAACCTAGTTCCGGCGATGAGCGCTTGATCTTCACTAACTCCGACTTCGTCTCCGATCCGACTGGTGTGTGCAAAAGTTTTGAGAGAGTGCGAATGAGGTGTGCAGTGTGATCAGTCGTGGAGTTAACACGAAAGATAAACGAATTTGATGGTTGAACGATAATGGTCGACGGTTGCGGCTTTGAATGCCCAAAATTGGGTTTAATTCGTTGTAATGACGACGATTAAAGTCTTAATGATGCTCATTAAAGGTAGGAACATGCAGAATGGTTACGAATCCGAACGAATTTACGATTAAAGACTGCGTTTACGTTTCAACTGACAAGAGGCGCGACCGTGCCAATAAGAGGCGCGACCGTGCAAAGAAACTTGGCGCGACCGTGCCTACTAGCATTTCTGGTTATTTACAAAACCAGCCCTTGCAACTTCAGCTTTGACAGAAATGATCTCTTGGATTTAGAATTGGGTTAACTTGGTTAGGATTTAACAGAATATTTAACGGAATCACTAACGGGATTAACTTGAAAAGTTGGATTGTCACAGATGGGTAACCCGAACTCCGAATGAACGACATAGTTGACTCGAATCATCAAGTCAGGCTTGGGTCAACGGGATTAACGGAACCAGTTAAACGTTTAAAACATAAATTGGGGTCGAAACGTACGGAATAGGAATATGAGGACCCAATTGTAAAAATAGGCAATATTTAAGCAACTTAGGGTGAAACCCTAAGCATTCTCGGTTGGGAAGCGTACGACAGCAGGGAGAAACCCGCGATAGGGTAGGAGCAGCCGGACGACGGTGGGTTCGCGGTGTTCACAAGCGAAGGAACTCCATACGAAGCTAAGGTACTATTCTTTTACACTTTCGTGTGGATATTTGCATGCATAATAGAGAGAACCGACTAGGGTTATGAATCGCTACTTGATCATGAGCGATGAAGGGAGAGGGGCTGCGAGGGTGGTGACCGATAATGTTGGTTATAGTGGCGTGCGACGGTGGCGGTAAGCATGAACAGCCGACTGAAAGGGTTAGTCTTGGGTTCAGGATGACGTCATGAGGGTTGTTCGGTGGTGTGCGACCGACTGTCATAGAGAGAGAGAGGTCGGGCATGTGGGTGCAACGAAGAGGAGCCGGCTGTTGTGATGCATTACGGTGGCAGTGGTGGTTTGTTGGGTGAATATGACGACATCGGACAGCAAGCGGACGAGCGACTAGGACGCGGCGGTGGTGACTGTTGTAGTGGAGCGCTACGGAGGAGCACGAGGGCAGGGTACACCCAGCGTGCGCGGTGGCCCGAGTGGAGGCTAACGATGGTGGTGGTGGTAGGAAAATGGTTAACCGGATGATGCTTGGTGAGGGTGTGAGTTCGACGGAGACGGCGAGCAGCGGGCAACAACAATAATGTGATTCCGTCATGTATGGTGGCTTGGCGGAGAAGAAAAAGGCGACGGGTGCAGTGGTTGATGTGTCGTGAGATAAGTAAAATAAAAATAAAATTAAATATATTTTTAGGTTGATTGATTTCACAAGATTAGGTTTTAAATTTATAAATTAAAATGATAATTACGTTAACTTAAAACACACACAATAGGCAAGTGTACCTATCGCAGTGTAATATAGTTAGGTAAGAACCAACTATCGAACCAATGGACACGGTCGAGTTCCAATACTCAACGTTTGTTATCGTTTAGCCGGATTAATTAGCAGAAACGTAAATAAGGCGAAAATGATCAGATTACGAGATGTATTGCTTTAGGATTTGAATCAGCTTGGTTCGTGATAATGTTAGGTTAACTAAATTAGTGGTATGACTACTACAAACTTGTGACCCGGGTCACCGCTAGAGCCTCATCCTCACTACATTTGATTTGCAAATTATATTCTTTAAAAAGTGGTAGTGCCTCTCGTTAGAGACAACATTTACCCTTAACCCATTGAATGGTCGTCTCCGGGTTGGATAAAGACATCGGACTCAAAATTATTTATATTAAGTTAAATAGGTGATTATATTTTGCTCACCGGGAGGCGGTGTAACAATGGGACCCAGTATAAAGACGTACCGTTCCCAACATGAGTTCACCAATTCTTGGTCGCATATTAATCTCGTATAAAGACGTACGATCTTAGAAGTATAGACCAAGCCTTGGCTTATCAATCTCTGCTCGTATAAAGACGTACGAGTTTCAAAGGAAGTTTGATTAAAAAGGGTTTTACGATCTTACTCTTTAAAATCAAGACACTCACAAATATAAAGACGTATTTAGATAATAATAAAAGCTCATCAAGAGATGATTTTTGAGGAGGAATTAGTTAAAGACATAAACATACCACTTCATTAATAAGTTAAACATTAACATGCACCAAACATCATCTTCACCCTAGCAATACAAAGATGTTTTAGCCACGAATGGCCATAACGACTAGCGTAATGATGAGTTTCGTAGGCTCCCCTATTATGGAACAATGAGGAAGAGCCCCTCTACTCTCTACTCTAACTACAAGAATGCTCTCTTCTTGAGTGTAATTTTGCTCTGGATTGGTGTGTGGAATGAAGAACCCAAGCCTCCTATTTATAGGCCTCAAAATGTGCAATGCAGGGCCGTGCACTGGGTTGCACGGGCGTGCAAAGGCCGAGGGAATCAAACAGGGTACAGAGGACACGGTACCAGGCCGTGGGGAGCAGAGGAGGCCAATACACGACCGTGCAATGGGATGCACGACCGTGCAACCCCCTCTTTTCCCCCCAGATTTGTCTTGTAGCTTCTTGTTGACTATTGTTGACCAATTTTGACTTCTTGGGGGTCAATGCTCCGGGAATGAACCTTCTAGAAGCTTGAATTCTTGGTGTTCTTGATAGGATTTATCTTGATTTGTATTTTTAACACCGAATAACTTGTAATTATCAAATATTTGTATTTTAAGTATAAATTGCAAGCTTATTATTCAATTTAGTACCATAATGCGGGATTATTATGTATGTAAAATATGTATAAATGATGATATATCAGTGGTGTACAACGGACAAGAGGAGAATGGCAAGGTGACCGGTACGACTAACAGTAGTCGTGGGACTGGGACTTGTGCATGACATCAGTTGCATGCATGCACAGGAAGGAAACGGTTCGTGTTCGCGTGTTTTCAAAGGGTTAAGGTTTGCATGGCATGGTTTACGCACATGCAGGGACTCGATTTGTATATTCGGGTTCCAATCAAGTCAAAGACGAGTCGATGCGTGTGTTTGGGGTGACAAGAGTTCAATGAGTCGGTTTAACAAGCAGAGGAGACGAGTGTCGGGGTTTTATTTTATGTATGCATTATTCAATGTAGGGTTTAGAACGTACCCTAACCCTGTAATCATACGTTGACAGGTTCGGGTTCATACGAGAAAACAGTTGCGCTACTTGAGAAGCATCTTCATACTGGTGAGTTTCTAATCCCCTTCTTTTAAACGTTTTACTATTTTGGGGCTAATGTACGTATATTCAAGTGGTGTTAATACAATAAACCGTGTTAAGGGTTTTGGGTTCTAAACCGCTATTATATAAATGGGTATTTAGAGTCGTAGGGTCAGTGGTGTGCTAAGGGAGGATCGGGGAGAGTCGGGCTTTAATTTAAATGCCCATGATTTTATGTGTGAGTCAAAGTCATTCGTTCCCTCCGGAAGAGCTAGAATAGGTGAACTGCAAAGTTTCTGTTTAAGGAGTTGGAATGCTGGCTCGTGGTTATCGCCCCAGTTATAGGCTTTACCCTTCTGAGTTAAGGCAGTGAGAGGTCGTGCAATCTTAGAGAATCCCTCGATGAATCGACGATAATAACCAGCCAATCCCAGAAATTGTCACACCTCAGTCGGAGTCGTCGGTGCTGCCCGATGGTTGGTTGGATTATATCCATGTTTTCTAATGTGATCGAAACAACGGGATCATTTAGAAAAGTCTGCTTACGGATTTAGATATCCTGGGGTATAAATTAAACTAGACCAAGGATTAGTCACATGATAAGGTAATATGGTCAAATGGAATTTATTGTTGGAGTGTAAAGAATAACGTGTTAGCTTAGAAAGAATTTCTCAAATTCTGCTTACATAGTTGGAGTCGGTGGGTTAACCATGAGGTTCTTCTAGAGTTTTACTCTGGGTGGTTCCATTGACCAAGTCTGAATGAGAGTCGTAAGGTTCCTAAGACTCTTACATAAGCGAAAATAACACGATGGATTCCATTAATGATGGCTCAGTGTGTCCGTAAACGCCTTCAACCTGATAGTCGCGTCTATCAACTGTTGAATAGGTTTAACTATACCAATTAGTCGTTGAGTAGGTTACGAGGATTTCTACTGACAGTGGGAACATAAGTCTGTAAAGCACAGAGTAGGACCATTTATATACACACTAGGTTTCACCAGGACTTACATGAACCTCAATGTATTATTACGTGTGCACCCGTAATGATAATTTGTTTTGCATGCTCACCCTAGTTTTCCCTGTCATGTGTCAAAATGTCCTTTAGTTTGTATTGTCGAGTACAGAGTGTTGTCAGATATGATAAGTCATCGAGAGGCTTAGTCATCAACCATAAGTTGATCAACTAGAACTCATATCAGGAATCGTTTGATCCGAGTATTCACTAGAGTTGAAATACACTACGATGGTCCAATCCAGCGGATTGTATATGTGATCATGCACGCAAAATGCGACTTCAAGAAGTGAAACTAGTTCATGGATATGTGTTACTAGAAGAGGCAAAGTAGTCGTCCTTCCAACTGAGTCAGGATGGGGTTTGGGTATGCAATGTGCAAGGCGTTCTCAACCTTATGGTCAATATTTCTTCAACAGAATATCGACCAAAGCGGGAGCCCACGGCTGGGTAAAGTGATGACATCTACGTGTCAATGGATTCTGCAATGATGCGTGCAACAGTCTGCCTTCACACGGTGTATTGTTGCTAGTGGGTACAGTAGGGACTCGCCTCCGACGATCCCAACTCCCACAGAGACATGTGCTAGTTCTGTGTGTCGTCCCCAACACGAACTTGAGAAGGCCCATCATTTCTGATTGTGTCATCGATAGGTTCAAGCCGGTGTCTTCCTCGGCTCTGTGGTGTAACAAGAGTGCAGATGATGGTGGTGTGAGTGACTCCTTCGAAGGCTCCGTCTCGCTGCCCTCGGACGGGAATGGATGTTGTTCTGATGATTCCCCGAGTTTCACCACTGGGAATGATGATGTAATGCGAATGACTTGCCCCTCGTTCGTAGAGGATGATTTGGATGATGTCAACATACCTGTAATGCAATGTATGTGTAGATGCTACGTGTAGCATGTATGAGTGTCTGTGTCGTGTAACTAATGTGTGTGGGTTATAGTCAAGTATGCAGTCCTAGTTCTCTATAACCCCTGGCTCTGATAGCAATCTGTCACACCCCCAATTTCAACTAACGGAGTTTTACCGTTTGGGAAGTGACAAACCAGGATCTCAGTCATTAGTTACATTGAACGACACTATATGGGACTGAAAATATATCATAAATGATCAAAGTAAGTGCGGAAGCGTAAAACGAAAGTAAATACGCAAAACAAACGCCCCCAAGAAAAGTCCTAAAGTGTTCAGTCCAAACAAAGTCCAAAAATAAAGTACAAGCAATTCAACAATATTATTTTATAAATAAATCATAAGACTCCATGCATGCCCTATGCGTGCACATGTGCCTTATCTTAAGCGACCGGAGAAAACATGTAAGAAAATGTCAACACGAGGTTGGTGAGTTCACAGGTTTCAGTTTACAACAAAGTTCAATAGGTTAATGTACATTCAATATATAAATCAATAGGTAGCTAACCCATAAGCATGTTAACTAATGCGCTCGCAACCGACAGCTGACTGTTTATGTTTTTGCTTCCCATCAGGCCTATCAACCATGGTGCATGTTTAGGTCAAGAATGCACCCGTTCAAAATCCAGTCGGGTTAGCGCGACTAATGTGGGTGAGGTTTGTCAAACCCAGTAGTACTACTCAACTTACCTCGCTATGTTCATATTAACTGTCCGATGTGAGGACTTAGAGATAGATGTGTACGCATAGTTAAACAAATAATAACATATATGAATTACATAACCAAAAATGTTTACGTCATGTTTTCTCCCCCAAATTGTAAAACAGTAAAAGAGGCCGTGAAAACTCACCTGAACGGCGTAGGTAGGTTCACACTAGAATAAGATTGAAACCACGAGTGTCAGCCTGAAACGACTTACGTATGCCCTAGGATTATACACATAATAATTAGGGATACAATGAGAATATGTGACGACAACACGGAAGAGTGAACGTCCTAAAGAAACGCTCTAACAATCAAGAGTAGACGAACGTGTCCACGGGAATAAGAATTCTTTAATTAATAATTAAGATATATACGTTACGCGACGAATGACAAAATAATATATAATAAATATATTCAGGCGTTTTGTCATTATCTAGAAGTCTAGGAAAATAATATAATTTATTATATTATTTTTAAGTTTAGCGAAGTAGCATAAATAATTAACTTGCGTGACAAAAATAATAAATGTATTATTTTTATTCGAGGATATAAGTGAGAGTAAATAATATATATGATTATATTATTTATTAGTTTTAAAATGTTATACGAAGTTTATAAACAAAATGTTAATAATATATATATATATATATATATATATATCATTTTCAATTGAGATTGTGGGTTGAAGATATTATATTATTTTACAAATGCAATTTAAATAATAATATGAGATACGAGGCTAAACCCGAGTCTAAAGGTGGTTTTCCTTTTTAAACACATTAATATATAAATGTAATAATATAGGGTTTGATTAAATATTAAGATATTATTACATTAATATATAAATGTAACTAGTTTAGATCCCGTGTCTACACACGGGGTGAAATATATGAATACATATAAATTTTAAATCTTTATGTAGGATTAGGTTCATGTAAAAAAGATTCTAATTCTAAGAAGGGTGAAAAGGATTTAGGGCCCTTATATCAAATTGTAGTAAAAGATTTAATGGTTGAGATTAAATTGTAGGAGAAAAAGTTATTGTAAGGGTATTTTAGTCTTAGCCACTTTTGTTGACTTTTTATCAAGTTCCCCTATCATTTTAAAACGTTCATAACTTTTACATACGACATTATTTTTTTTTTTAAATTACACCATAAAAACGAGCGTTTTTTTATCTTTAAAACGAGTATAATGTCATTATAAACAAAAATTTTTTTTTACGTTTTTCAACTCATTGTGTAATTAGTCAGGTCAATGTGTAATACAATTTTGTTATGTAATACAATTTCAATGTGTAATACAATTTCATTGTGTAATACAAGTTCATTGTGTAATACAACTTTATTGTGTTATATGTATTTATAATTGTGTTTTATATTTTTCAGCTCATTGTGTAATTAGTCAGGTCAATGTGTATTACAATTTTATTGTGTAATACAATTTCATTGTGTAATACAAGTTCATTGTTTAATACAAGTTCATTGTGTAATACAAGTTCATTGTGTAATACAAGTTCATTATGTAATACAAGTTCATTGTGTTATATGTATTTATCATTGTGTTTTACGTTTTTCAGCTCATTGTGTAATTAGTCAGATCAATGTGTAATACAATTTTATTGTGTAATACAATTTCATTGTGTAATACACGTTTATTGTGTAATACAAGTTCATTGTGTTATATGTATTTATCATTGTGTTTTACGTTTTCCAACTTATTGTGTAATTAGTCAGGTCAATGTGTAATACAATTTCATTGTGTAATACAATTTCATTGTGCTATATGTATTTATCATTGTGTATTACGATTTCCAGATCATTGTGTAATTAGTCAGATCAATGTGTAATACAATTTTATTGTGTAATATAATTTCATTGTGTAATACAAGTTCATTGTGTAATACAAGTTCATTGTGTTATATGTATTTTTCATTGTGTTTTACATTTGCCAGCTCATTGTGTAATTAGTCAGGTCAATGTGTAATACAATTTTATTATGTAATACAAGTTCATTGTGTAATACAAGTTCATTGTATAATACTAGTTCATTGTGTAATACAAGTTCATTGTGTTATATGTATTTATCATTGTGTTTTATGATTTCCAGCTCATTGTGTAATTAGTCAGATCAATGTGTAATACAATTTTATTGTGTAATACAATTTCATTGTGTAATACAAGTTCATTGTGTTATATGTATTTATCAATGTGTTTTACGTTTTCCAGCTCATTGTGTAATTAGTCAGGTCAATGTGTAATACAATTTTATTGTATAATACCACGTCTGTTCATTGTGTAATATATGGTCATTATGTAATTAGTCAGGTCATTGTGTAATACGAGTTCATTGTTTAATACAACTTCATTGTGTAATACAAGTTCATTGTGTAATTAGTCAGGTCATTGTGTAATTAGTCAGGTCATTGTCTAATACAAGTTATTGTGTAATACAAATTCATTGTGTAATACCATGTCTGGTCATTGCGTAATATTTGGTCATTGAGTAATTAGTCAGGTTATTGTGGAATACAAGTTTATTATGTAATTAGTCAGGTCATTATGTAATACAAGTTCATTGTGTAATTAGTTAGGTCATTGTGTAATACAACTTTATTGTGTAATACAAGTTAATTGTGTAATACAAGTTCATTGTGTAATACCACTAGTCATTGTGTAATATTTGGTCATTTTGTAATTAGTCAGGTCATTGTGTAATACAAATTCATTGTGTAATTAGTCAAGTTATTGTGTAATACAAGTTCATTGTGTAATTAGTCAGGTTATTGTGTAATACAACTTCATTGTGTAATACAACTTTATTGTGTAATACACAATTACCATTGTGCCCTCCCCTTTAAAAATAATAAAAGTACACATGTCAAGCCCAGAATCTTTCTTACCCTTCTTATTTTTAAAACCCTTTTTACTATAACCTAACCATCTTTATGTATATATATTTTATATGTGTAAAAATTTATTACATATAGTAAGAATAGAAAACAAATTCAAAATATGTAAAAATTAATATATAATATACGTTAATTACTATTTTTTAATATAATTTGACTTTTATTTACTATCTGATTAAAAATAAAAGTTATATAATTAAATTTTAAAGTTTCTTATGATAAGAGATAATTTAAAATAAATGTGTTTTATTTGTATAATTAGTATTTTTTCTTTAAATATATATTAATATATATTTGGTGGTGCATTAAATATGAGAGAGAGGCGGGAAAAATGATGAGAATTAATATGGAGGCGACACGTGGCATGCAAAAACCTTTATTTATTATATAGTATAGATAATATGAATTCTTTAATTAATAATTAAGATATATACGTTACGCGACGAATGACAAAATAATATATAATAAATATATTCAGGCGTTTTATCATTAACTAGAAGTCTAGAAAAATAATATAATTTATTATATTATTTTTAAGTTTAGCGAAGTAACATAAATAATTAACTTGCGTGACAAAAATAATAAATGTATTATTTTTTATTCGAGGATATAAACGTTAGTTTTAAAATGTTACACAAAGTTTATAAACAAAGTGTTAATAATATCTATATATATATATATATATATCGTTTTCAATTGAGATTGTGGGTTGAAGATATTATATTATTTTACAAATGCAATTTAAATAATAATATGAGATACGAGGCTAAACCCGAGTCTATGGGTGGTTTTCCAGTTTAAACACATTAATATATAAATGTAATAATATAGGGTTTGATTAAATATTAAAACAATAAATAGAAAAATGTTTTAAAAATAAAACTGTGTGGAGAGACTCGAACCCGGGTCTCTCCCACACAAGCACAACACCTTAACCACTCCACCTGCTAGGGTTATCACATAAGAATCCCGGACAGGAATGGTTTTAATCAACCATTCCCCTGTGCTCCTCTCCTTTGCGTGAACCGAGAGCAAACCAAGTCCCAACCCATCGAATTCGATAATGATTTGGTACAGGGGCATAGGGGTTTTGTAACTCGAGTCATGGCGAATCAGTGGGTATATTTAATTGCAAAAACAACAAATCTAGGTGTGTTTAATTCTTGTTTCAACGATTCGAAACAAATTGAACTTTGAATCAAATCCTACAACTTCGATGTTAAAGTTTGATAAAAACATGGGGCTTTTACTGATTAGAACATTTCGAATCTGACCATATACTTTAATTTCATTGAAATCATCGTCCAGATTAAAACCCCCAAATTTATTATGAACGAACCCTAGAATCTAGATCATATTCAATTCGGTAATGTAAGCCCCTAAAAGTATAGGGATTTTGATCTAGACGTCGAGGCGAGTCTGTGGACATGATCAATTTCAGTATTTGTTATCAAATCGATAGGGTTCGATTAAACAGAATGCATATGAACCCTAGGTTCTTGATTTCGATCAAATTGATGTTATTAGCCCGAATTGTCATAGGGCTTCTGTTCTAGGAATAAAAACGAAGCTAATGGTATAGGTAATTACCAGAAACGTTGACGGATTAACAAAGTACGGCTAGAACTCGGCCGACGATGACGAGTTCGATTCTTGAAGTCTCCGACTACCCCTCCAACCGACTCAGTATACGCATAAGCTTTCTGGGAGGCTCGTCTAACATGTGCGGTTGCTTGATTGAGAGAATGATAGACGAACAAGTCGAATTAGTGTCGTATAGGGGGGACTTGACGGTTTCAACATGGATTCCCATTATTGGTATTTTAATTCGCATCAATGTATGCGATTATTGTGTCAATGATGATCGATAAAGATTGGAACGCACATAACAGTTACAACATTAAACGAATTTCAGTTACAATTCGTGAATGAATCAAGGATATGCGAATTTTGACTTTTTAAAGTCAACAGGAAAAAATCAAACGAATTTTGACTTTTGAGAGGTCAACAGGAACAAGGTTTCTTAGTTTTGACTTCATAAAGTCAACAGAATGAGTTTAGAGTAATTATGCAACTAGTCCCTACAGTTTTAAATCAAACAATGACAGAAACAGTCCCTAAGATTTAATATTGGGTTAACTAGGTTAGGTTTTAACATAATATTTAACGGAATTCTAACGGAGTTAACTTAAAAAGTCGGATTGTCACAGTATTTCTTAAAGAACTTGGCTATGAGATCCTCCCAAGTGGTGATTGAGTTGTCTGGAAGATTATCGAGCCAAGTAGAAGCACGCCCAGAGAGTGAGAATGGGAAGAGACGCAAGTAGATTGCGTCCTTAGACACACCCGTGATATTGAACGTATCACATATGCGCGCGAAGCGGGATACATGTCCGGGTGCATCCTCATCCTCGAGGCCATGAAATTGGGGTAGTTTGAGTGATCGTACTCATGACATGTGATGGGATCTGCCAAGAATTGACATTAGGAATAGCGGGGTGCGTGATCGAAGATCTCGCACCCATGACCCCATCACTGGCCCTCTGGTGTACTGTACGCCTCGTTGGTGGATCAGCGTCGCCCATAGTAGGAAATGGAATAGTGCTAATAGGACGTACCTTGTTTTCGCACAACTGTTTCAAACGCTGTCGAAAGTCGCGGGTGCGCTCGTGTAGCTCTCGCTCGGGGTCTAAGAAAGCAGAATAAGATGGTGATCCCTGCGAGCTAGTGTTGTGCATAAACAGAAAGACTCAATAGGAAAAGGAAACAGAGACTCAAGAACAGAAAGACTCGATCCTAGATTAAACGCACACGTAGCACAAAGAAGACAAACACACAAGACGGACTCAAAGAACACAAAATAAACCAAAAATCAAACAAAGAACTAGTCAAAGCTAATATATCTATTGCCAAGTGTCCTCGGCAACGGCGCCAAAAACTTGATGTCGTCCAGACGGTCTATTAAAAATAATTAACAAAACCTAACCTAGACTCCTAAGTAATAAAAGAAATACCCTCTAACTAAACCGCACTGACAGGCAAGTGTACATATCGAGTGTAGCACAGCTTAACGGTAAACCAGATTCTCGAACCCTAGAGACACTACGAATAACAAAACTAGACTCTGACTCGGACTAAAGATTGATTTGGTTTGGGGGTTTACTATACTAAAGATTAACTAAGAATGCAATAAACTCAGAACGACTCAACTATCAAGACAAGAGCAAAGATGAAATCAAGAGATGGGAAGAACATTACCTAGGTCAGAATCCTACTTGCAAAGCACAAATTCTACCGGTTCTGGAAACTAAGATGGATCTGGGTTTCTAAGGATGCCAACTAAAGCCGACCTAGTGGATCCCTAATCACTCTCAAGGTGTCACCATCTAAGCTACCTAAAGCGTACTAAACTTACCAGATTATTGGATCACTTCTCAGGTATTTCCAATTATGACAATGTACCCTAATGAACTGATTATCTTTCAGTCTCACCGTCACTAATACACTCAAGGAATGCACAGGGTAATCCTAGAATAACAACTATGATTCAAACTAGCAACAATCATAAGACACCTTATACTAACGCCCTCTCAGACTGTTAACACTTGGATTCCTAATGACGAAGACTAACCGACTAATTCTCACCTCTCGGGTATTGAACTAGGACACATATTTAATTCTAATCAGCAATCAATGACAATCCCTATGGCTATTACATCTAGCAAACCACCGAAATCACAAACCCTAAGATCTATGACCTAGATACGCTAATCAAACTGGCAGACAACCACAATCAACGCAAGGAATCAAAATCAACCACAAGAACAGATTCAAGCATGCATATACATCATACTTATTATACTAAGATCATTTACAAAATCATTAATCCATCAATTGAATCCAAAAACCGATAAGAATCGCAACTTCAACAAGTATTCATCATAACCTAGGCAGTATATGAGTTTTAGCCTAGAATCATGTTCAAACACATCAAAACAGAAGTATAAGACATCATCATGGTTTCAAACAAAGCAATCAAACACAAAGATTCGAACTTTAACACCGAATAAGCTAAACTACACAAACCCGGAATCAAAAGCTTCAATCTTGCAATTCAATAGCCTTCCTTTCTCCCAAAATCGCCTCTGGACTCTCCCAAGACGGCTAAGAATCGAACTAATTGCATAATTGCATTACAATTCTATTTAATTGAAAATTAGGGTTTTTTTCTCGGGATTTAGGTCTCTCGCGTACCGCGAGAGAGTTGGCCTGGTCCTTCGCATACCGCGAAGGACAATTTAGTCACGGCTAGATTTTCCTTTCCCCGCGTACTGCGAGAGATGGTCCTCTGATCTTCGCGTACCGCGAAGAATGGAATTTTCCCATTTTTAACTTTTGATTCTTAGGACTTCATTCTCGTGCTCGATTTCTTCGGGTTTTCACTTGTAATCATCATGAGCACCGGTAAACATAACAACGACTCAATATGAACAAAAAATGACTCAAAACGAATACAAAAATATATAAAAACGACACGAAACATGGTGGAAATACATGTGTGCTTTGCAACACATCACTCCCTAGAATGAGCTCTCCCATCGTTGGACATAAGCTTTAGCGAGTGTATGTATGAACAAAATATGTGATGACTAATTCAATAAAATTCATCCATTCTCCACCTATCTTCTTGTTTATTATCAATTGATTATGTGTTTGATTGTTGATGTTCTTGACCACAACTACCCGTCTCTACTAGTTCAAGAGGATGTTCATGAACTATTTGATCCAGATCCGATTTAGTAGCAGAAATAGATCGTGTCACTGAACTACTGGCCTCCTTCTTACCAAAGTGAATCATTCTCAATCTTGAGGGGTGAAGATGCACGTCTTTTGGCTGTGAGCAAGTATGAGATTGCGAACATGACAAGTACGTGTATCAAATGGTGGTGGGAAAGTATCATGTGCCAAATGTTTGAAGATTGCTTTGTTATCTTTGAATTTAAACGCTTGGGTTTGCTGGCTAGTCTAGAATTCATCGGGCACGACCTCATAAGGATACGAAAGTGTACATGCCAAGATGTGCTTGCACATCAAACACATCACTGGTCGTGAGGAAGTATGATATTACACACTATTTTAATGGTTTTCTCGGTTTTCGCCTAATTTTATGATTTTCTCTTGATCCTTCCCCTATGCGTAATATCTATCTTTTGTCAAATAAAATGACAGACAAATCAAAAGTATGTGGGTGTTTGATTATTTATTTTTTAAACGGTTAATGTTAAATCTATACTCTATAATAAATAAAGGTTTTGCGAGACAAATTTTCCCGCCTCTCTCTCCTATTAATTGCATAAATTTTCTTTAATTATTTTTTAATATTTTTTTTTTCATATCTCCCTCTCCTATTAAATAATAATGATTTATACGATTTTTTATAAAAATTTTTTTTATTTAAATAAATATAGGTTTGTTAATAAAAAAAATTTAGAAATTGAATATTTTTTTTATTTCTTTTTATAAAACATTTTTAAAAAGTAACTATACGACGTTTCAAAAAATTTGTCTTAAAAAATTATGTAATATGCCATAAATATGTAATATGTAAATATTTATTATTAAGTATATGATATTGTATTTTATTTAACCCATGTAATACACGGGGTTTTTAACCTAGTAATAATTATAATACTATGTTAGAATCTCGTGTATTCATGGATTGAATAAATGTAATGTTATATATTAAATAATAAAAATTTGTGTTTTTAAAAACCTATGTATTACACCGGTTGAATAAAATCGTGTATTACTCATATAATGTAATTGTTAACACATGTGTGTCAAAATATTTCTTTAAAAAATGTAGAGTAAACTTTAGTTATCGCCCCTGGGGTTTGCACAAAACTCCAAGTTTCGTCACTCTATGACACATTTCATCCTTAACGTTTAATGTTTTAACACTTTGCGTCCCTGGTCCTTAACTCCGTTAATTTTTCTCTTAGTTTTTGTGCAAATTTACTAATATATCCCCCACCTCTTCTTCTTCAACCATCAGACCAAGAAACAATTTTGATTTCATTTTTTTACACTTGTCAAACAACTGACTGTCAGTGGTGGTCCTGATCAGAGAACGACTACGATGACCACGGTGAACCAGGTGACGGGGGATTCACGTGGTGAAAACCGTTTCGGTCGTTGGAACACAATCTTCGTTCTGTTTCCGCTACAGCAGAACCCTATATGGGGTGTCGTCGAAAAACTCATCCCGTCACCATCTCCGTCGTTTAACATCGTCACCGTCGCTATCTATTCCACCCGACGCCGCCTACTACCTTGTATCCACCTCTGTCTCTGCTTCCTTGAATCCCTAACCATCGCCGCCGCCATTTCTGTTGGAGCCACCAAGACCCGTTTTCGGTTAGGGGGGAGCTGGTGCCGGAGAGGGGGTCGCACCAGAGGAAAGTGTCATTCATGTTATTGAGTCTCATATACATTTTATTGAGCCAAGTGAAGAAGAAGAAAAAGGGGTGAGGGGTATATTAGTAAATTTGCAAAAAAACTAACAGAAAACTTAACGGAGTTAAGGACAATGGACAAAAACTGTTAAAACATAAAATGTTAGGGATGAAATGTGTTATAGAGGGACGAAACCTGAAGTTTTGTGCAAACCTCAGGGACAAAAACTGAAGTTTAGTAAAAAATGTTAAGTTAATTTTTAAAGCATTTTTTTTCAGTTGAGTATTAATTTTTTTATATAACAGATAAATGTTAGTTCATATTAAATTCATTTAGTTAATAATATAATAATTATCCATATGTAAAATAATAAGTATCCATAATTAGATTAATATTTAATAGGAGAGAGAGACGAGAAAAAACATGTTGAGGATGCACTAGAAAGTGACATGTGTCCCTTATTTTTACTTGTTTATTAGATAGTATAGATACGCTATCGTAATAATCATAATTAAAAACATTAATTCCAAGAGAACACAATTGGTAAGGTCGGTGGCCACTCACAAGCCACCGACCAATTTTTAATAACCCACCCTGTACTTTATTAATTTTCATATTCAATCCTTTAACTTTATAAAGTTTCAAATATACCCCTCAAGTTTTTAAACATTCAGGTTTACTTCTACACATAATTCTAAACTCTACCCATTAAATTTCTAAACTCTTAAGGTTATCCCTTAAAAAAAATTTAAACTTTTTTTTATATTCGTTTACTCATGACTAAATTCACAACTCTATCAATCAAATTTCTTTTTTTTTACTTTGTTTATCTTCATTTATAAAAATTACTTTTTCTATTTTAATTTGTTACTATCTTTTTTAATGAATTTTTCGTTCAACTGCTAACTCCTACTCGCGCCGCAATCTATCTATTTTTCGATCTCCATAACCGTGTCACATCAACTTCATACGTTTCTTTTATGTAATTAGTCACGTTATTGTCACCGCCGCAACGCACGTAACGACATTCGCGAACCCGCCGCACCACGCTGAAGACCGAGTCGTGGCAACATCACACGTTTCTTTATATACTTAGTCACATTATTGTCGTCACCGCAACGCCCATAACGAGGTTCGCAAATCTGCCGCATCGCGTGGGCTTTAGTTATGTAGTTAAAGACGTTAATATTACCATACAACCCCGCCGCACGCGCGGGTCAAATTTTCTAGTACTGAATTAATTTCAAACGAAGTATGACTTTTACCGTATTCCTTCAAATCTAACAATTTTCACTACAGAAAAATAAAAATCACAATATAGAGTCCTTTTTATCCGGCACTACAAACGTGACATGAACACAAGTTTTAGGGACTCATTTGTGTATTGAGCATATCTCGATGGACGGTGGTGTAATTTACTAGTATAGAATCAGGATACCATTAGGTCATTTTATTATCAGAAATCATATACCCATTAACAAAAAAATAAAATAAAAAAAATCCAATAGTATCTATCTGTTAACCTTATGTTTTATTCTAATACCTTCATTATGTGAAAGATAACCTTTTATTTTGAGATATTTATTTAATGATATTATTTATATTTTATATGCTATGAAGTTTGTACTCATCTTTTAGAATTTATATCATAATGAAATTTATATATTTTAGTTACCTCATACATTTTATAGAGATTTAATATGTATGTAATTTCTCATTTTTTAATTTGTTGTATTTATTAAAAACATAAAATTATACAAAAGTTAGAATAGTAAGTTAAAATTGTGTGTTTTTTAATAAACTAACGGCATTCTAGACACTCATGAGTATGCTCAATAACCGATTGCTACCGGACAAGTGTGAGACATAGTTATAATTGGGTAAGTGACTAGATCCCTAAATTAAATGATATCTTGCCTGAGTAGTCTAAAAATTATTTTTAAAAACTCAATACCCGACTCAAACAAACTCCGATTGAACCTATTCCAACGATGTTAGAACTGAATCGTCGAACCCTATACCCAAATTCTTAAATCCTAAAGCTAAAAAAACTAAACCTAAAACTAAATCTTAAAACTAAACCCTAAAAACTAAACCTTAAAAGCTAAAATCTAAACTCTAAAGATAAACCTTAAAAGCTAAAACCTAAAAAACTAAAGTCTAAAAACTAAGATAACAAAGCTCGACGAGCTAGTTCCAACATCATTGATTTGATTTCATAAAACTTTTTTTGGGTATTTCTCATACAAACTCCGATTGAACATAAAACTTTTTAAGCTACTTACATAAAACTTTTTTTTTTTTTTTGGGTATTTCTCATACTTTATTTACCCGACCCGACCCTAGAATACGAAGTTTCATAGTTGCTATCGGGCATTTCCAACGGGATCCAGAGAGGAGCTGCTTTGCAATGGCAGAATCCCTAATTGATCTTGAACAAGTCCTCCGCTCCAAGCAGGTACTCTTTACCTTTATTCAATTACCATTACAGTGTGCTTAATGTTCAGCATACAGTTCAGATATTGAAAATTTTAGACCGTTAACTCTTCCTCAATTGGTTTGTTAGTGTTCTTTCTTTGTCTATGTTCTTGATTAATTCTGCATAAACAATCACGCGGTGAATTTTTACCGGTAACATATGTTGGTGATTTCTGGGCTAAGACGCCCATCACGACCAAGTTTGGGTTACCTTATAAATACATAACTATGTCGATGGATATTGTATCTAAGTTTTGAGCCAATTTCTTGAATATAATAACACGAGAGCTTATCGAAATTGTGTGTTTTTATGTTTTGTTTATCAATTCACTCCTTGAATGTAACTCGTTTGTGAGGGTTCCAGTTGTTTTTAGTTCTGAGTGTTTCAACCGGATATTATCAGCAAAATAGGTCTCTCAAAGAAGTTCAGTTTTATTAGCAATCCTTTCAGAGTTGTTACTCTTTTGGGCTTATTTGAGCTCTAAGAAACCATGTTAGAAACACTGTAACTTGAATTCCCGTTGACAAAGTTATTATAAATTCAACCACAACTTGTAGTTCTGACATCAATTGTCAAAATTTTGATTTATTGTAGTGGAAATCAAATTGAGATGAACATTTAGAAAATTTAGCCATTTGTTATGTACAGTTGACCATCACAGTTAGTAGCATAGTTGTTGATAGCGAATAACGATAAGTAGCGACAAGGGACCTATATGCTATGTAGCGAATAGCGATAAATAGCGTCCGCTATTTCATTTTGTAGCGATAAGGTAACATAGCTAAAATACTTAGCACAAATCATCTAAGATAAACTTGGTATAATTGTATATTGATTGTATTATGATTGTATGTACAATGAGATTACATATAGGATATATATAGACTAGGATTACAATGATTAGGGCCGGCTATGATCAGCTTAGGGTCGGGCCTATACTAAGACAAATATCAACTAATACTCCCCCTCAAGCTAAGGCCGGGACCGGACTTTCAGCTTGGACTTCAAGAAGAGGAAACGATCTGAAGACAAAGGTTTTGTGAAGACATCAACAATCTGATCATGTGTAGAAATGAACTGAACGGATAACTTCTTGTTTGCAACTTTCTCACGAACAAAGTGAAAATCTACTTCTACATGTTTTGTTCTGGCATGGAAGACTGGATTGGCAGAAAGATATGTAGCTCCCAAATTATCACACCATAAAATCGGAGGTATCTTCATAGAAACACGAAGTTCAGCCAACAATGTTTCAAGCCAAGTTAATTCAGCAACTGTATTGGCTAAGGCCTTGTATTCTGCTTCAGTGGATGACCTAGAGACAGTCTTTTGCTTCCTAGCTGACCAAGAAACAAGGTTTGACCCCAAATAGATGGCATATCCCCCCGTGGATCGACAGTCATCTAGACAACCAGCCCAGTCCGCATCAGAAAAGGCGGTTAACTTGTGGGCATCGATATAAGCATGTAAAACAGAAGAAGAAGTGTTGGAGATCAAAAGTCCATGATCAGACGTCCCATGTAAATACCGTAGAATACGTTTAACTGCAGACCAGTGATTGTCAGTGGGAGAGTGCATGAACTGGCAGACTTTGTTGACTGCATAGGTAATCTCAGGCCGAGAGAGAGTAACATACTGTAATGCTCCAACCATTTGCCTGTATTTAACAGGATCAGCAAACAGGGGGCTGTCACCAAGAGAAAGTGAGACACTAGTAGTGCACGGTGAGGGAACTGGTTTAGAATGTGATAAGTTCGCCCGAGCAAGTAATTCAGTAATATATTTCTTCTGAGAGAGGAGAATATCAGACCCAGTGCGTACTACCCCAAGAAATAAGATAAGGATCCCATGTCTTGTATGGCAAAAGATTGGCTTAGACCCCTAACAATACGATCAATTGCACTGTTGTTGTTACCTGTCAAAACAATGTCATCTACATAGACAAGCATATACAAAAGTGTTCCATTGTGTGAGTATATAAAAAGGGAGGGATCTGTTTTAGAACCCCGGAAGCCAAGAGCAGTCAAAGCTGCTGAGAGTTTTTCAAACCATGCCCGAGGTGCTTGTTTGAGCCCATAAAGCGACTTATGTAAAAGGCACACATGATTTGGTTTTTGAGGATCAACAAACCCCTGTGGTTGTTTCATATAAACTGTCTCCTTCAGGTCACCATGCAAGAAAGCGTTTTGAACGTCCAATTGACGTAAGGGCCAATTACGTGTAACTGCCAATGAAAGAACAACCCGTATAGTGGTAGATTTTACCACTGGACTGAAAGTATCAGTATAGTCAATACCCGCCTGCTGATTAAAGCCTTTAGCAACCAAACGAGCCTTGTGACGCTTAACAACCCCATGTTGATCCCTTTTAATCTTATACACCCATTTGCAATCAACTATATTTGTATTAGGAGCACGAGGAACCAATGACCAAGTACCATTTCGAATAAGTGCAGTGTATTCATCTGCCATAGCCTGACGCCAGTGAGATGCTTTGTTGGCAATGGTAAAGGTGGTGGGTTCAACTTCAGGTGATGGTTCGGGTGTAGTGGTGGATGTATGGAAGGAGGTGGGTTTAAATGGGTTTGTTTGTTTGGGGTTTTGACGTAGGTTGGGTGGGCGAGTACGGGGCTGAGGTGGATGATTTGTAGTGGTAGCGGATGTGTTGGGGAAAATAGGCGGAGGTGGTGCTGTTTCGGTGGAAGTTTGGTAGCGGTCAAAGGCGGTTGGCTGAGTTGTGGGTTGAGATGTGGGCCGACGAGAGTAGATAGTAGTGGGTTGGGTTTGTCGTTGGGCCGATTCTGGATCTGGTTCTGGGCCGGTATTGAGGACCGTGTCAGTGGGTGGCGTCGGTGATGGGTGCTGATCTGGGTTATGTTGGGCTTGTGTTGGGGCTGGTGCTGGGGTGTTTTGGGGTGTCGGTGTTGGTGTGGTGTGTGCTATGGGTATGTCATGTGGGATAGGAATGGACGAATTTGGATAAGAGGAAACATAGGGGTTGTCAGGTGGAGGTGTGGTTAATTGGTTTGTGGTGGTAATGGAGAACGGAAAAATATGTTCATGAAACCGAACATGACGAGCGATATAAATGCGCTCCGTGAGAGGGTCAAAACAACGGTAACCATGATGAGATGTGCTGTATCCGAGGAAAATACAAGGTATGGAACAGAAATCCATTTTATGTGGATTATAGGGTCGAAGATGGGGAAAACACTGACAACCAAAGACACGAAGGAAGGAGAAATCAGGAGGACGTTTGAATAAATATTCAAAAGGAGAAATTGTGGAGTGTGTGCGAGAGGGCATGCGGTTGATTAAATAAACAGCCATGTGTGCGAGATAGTAGAGATGATCAGCATCCGGACATGCGCATCATTACACAACCATGTCGTGTATTCGGGGTTGGGTTGAGTAACAGCTTCTGTGCCTGCTTTGTCTTTACCGGATGCGGATGAGGCTTTGATGGTTGGCGGCGGACAGGGAATACTGCCATCAACATAGCCAAATAGGCTGTGGGTGGTTAAAAAGGGTTGTATCATAAGTTTCCAATGACCATAATTTGTGGGGGATAGGGTAAAGCCAAACTTATGAGAGTTATGTGATGTTTTTTCTGCAGTGGTGAAGGCTATTAGTTGCTGATCAGCCATCGAAACAGAGAGAAAAAAAAAGGGTTTTAGAAGGTGGCGGCTGATTAGGGTTAGGCTCTGATACCAAGATAAACTTGGTATAATTGTATATTGATTGTATTATGATTGTATGTACAATGAGATTACATATAGGATATATATAGACTAGGATTACAATGATTAGGGCCGGCTATGATCAGCTTAGGGTCGGGCCTATACTAAGACAAATATCAACTAATAATCTAAATCTTCATATTCCGGCTCATCATCATCATCATAGCGTTCTTTTTTCAATCGGGATACAAAAAAAACCCTAATGAGCTCCCTTTTATATTTATCAAGATAAATTTAAAAAAAAAACCAAAAATACCGCTATTTATCGCTACAGGTGGTGTAGCGACACTAGGACGCATCGGCTTGCTATTCGCAATAGCGACCGCTATGGTCGCTATTGACATCAGTGGTTAGTAGATTACATGCAACATTGAAAGTTCGTTTTATCACCACGCCTGAATTAGGTTATGTCTGTATACATTTTTTCAGAAAATAGAAACTATTATGTGTCAATTTTGATGGAAAACATGTTTTATGTAAATTTCACATGATCAGCTAATATTGATGATTATGAGAAGTTCATTAAGAAAAAGATATAGAATCTAAGTTGATTTTCCATTAAACCTTTGCTATATAATTTAGTATGATATCCATACGCAGTTTAACTACTAAAATTTATATCAATAAAGAGTTTAATTTATAAGTGTTAGCAGGAGAAGTTGACGAGTCAAGAAGCAAACTTTCTTATGACTTGGAAGGCAAGTATACTTCAGCAGCTCACTGTAGGTGCATGTGCTGGCGGAGCAATTACATGGTCAGGTAAGATTATACATGCGTTTTGAATTTATTTTTTGTTTAGAATTCTTTTTTTCTTATCATGTAGCACACATCATTTAAATTGTTTAATTTCAAATAAGCTTATACTCTATGTTTATGTCGTAGTAGAGGCTTTGGTTATGGTTATATGTTGCTCTTATTTGAATATGTTAGTTTTACCTCTTTTCTATTGGTTTATAGTATATGTGGCAGTTACAAATAGATGGGTCAATTCGGGTTTCAGGTTATGTTATCATCTCTAGTGGGTAAATAAAAAAAGAGCTTAAAAGGAACCAGTTCAAATATGGTTTACAACCAAGTTATATCTTTTACGAGCCTCTTATCTATTCATATGCGATTTGAGTATGTATATGTGAAACTTGAGGTTGATCTAACTCATATAAGTAGGAATATAATTAAGTTTGCTCTGCTAGTAGCCGAGTAGTTTCTCTACTAATTTCGGTCTTGTAAGAGTTCCATCTGTGGGCCCAATTTATATGGTGTGACAAGAATTTAAATGTTCTAGTGGGTCTCATTTAATTGGTAGGAGGATAAACAGAAATGGGAACCACAATATGGAGAATGCAGGAAAATGATATAAGAAAACTGGAACTTTATTATTTTAGACCATCTTTTGAGCTGATGTGATTCATCTGAGTCGATTTTTTTTATTATTATCAATCAAATTCTAATTTTACAATTCCTGAAGAATGACTGAACTAAAGAGATGTTTGGATTACCTTATACTTAGGGCCTATGGGCTTTATTGGAATTTTGAACAGCCGATGAGATTTTCAGCATCTTATGAGCTTATAAACAGCCAACTTAAGCTTGTGGTTTAGTTAAGCCCATAAGCTCATGTTGGTAAGATCATAAGTGAATATAGGCCACTTTTCTTGAATAACTCAACTACTGCCCTGTTTTTGTGTAACCCTTATTTGTAATAAATTAGCATTATCCATTATATCTATTTTCTTTATGTTCCTATTGCCACTGCTGTTAATCAAAGTCTTTTCTGGCAGTAATATGTTTATAATCACTAAAAACTGAAATGGTTTTGATTTTTTTCTCCTCACAGCTACCTGGAACCTTAATAGAATGCTTCGCATCAATCTTGTCGGAGGTGATTGACTCTTTCTCTCTCTCTACACACACACACACATAGGAGCACATTTAATTAAGAACCACATTTATGTTGAGAATCGTGAGAACTGCGTATAGGGCTATAGTAGGGCTCCTTGGGAAAAATTTGGAACGTGCCTAATCGAGATACTAGAAGACCTTATGCTCGGAACCTTGACATGGCGATCTTTTTTTTGAAAGATTAATCGCAAACATATTGTGCTTTCTTATAGGTTATAACGTACCATTCTTCTTAAGATTAGCATTCGCTTAATAGAGATTAGCCATAAGTTCATTACTTTTTGTTATGTCCCGTCTATGCCTTCTTCCTCACTTCCATAACCTTGTTCTTCCACCGTGAACATGTTCTTGTTGCAATTCGCAAATAACTGACTGTATTGCATTTCCTTACACAATTATGGATCGTGAAAGAAGCAATCACCACGTCTTTGTATTAAAAAAGGATAAGGAGCCACTTGCTTTAGGATTGTTAATCTTTCTTTGAGGCCATTTTAAGCCTGTTCAATAGCATTTATAAGTTGCAATGAACATAACTGAACCTTTTATCTTTAGTTGAGGCGCACTCAACATAAAAAAGTTTGCTATATATTGACTATAGAGTAAAAAATCCACTAATGTACTTTTGGTATATGCAACATCAAAAAGATTGTATTTATCTGTCATTTATATGCGCATATAACAATATTATTACATGTATAAGATAAAATGTTTATAAGTAACCGTTAGGTGTGGAGGCTGTTAAGGGGCAGCCGGCCCTAGGGTGATTAGAAAAGATCAGCCGGCACTAATCTATTTTCGGTAGAGACTTTTCTTAGTCTCCAAGATATCTAACCAAGGAAGTAATTAATTTAGGACATGTTTGCAATTTGGAAAAGATTTTGCCAGCCAATTATTTCCAAATATATTTTGGGATGCCCTAATTTTCTCTAGTCTATAATATTGGTCAATTGTAATTGTAATCTTCATCACCAAAAGAAATGAGATAGACTCGCTAGTGTGGCCATGGATGTAGGTCAGTTTAGTTCGAACCACGTAAAATCCCATGTTCTTCTTTTCTGGTTTATATTTGCAACTTGTGCGTGCGTGTGTGTTTGTTGGTTGCGCAACAGTACCAACCCCCCCACCATCGCCGATCAAGTTCGCTCTCTAGAAAATCGTCGGTCAACGCTGACCTGTCAACCCTTGCTGATAAACGCAGGTCAACAGCAACCGGTGTTCGACAAAAAGCTAATTAAGATCAATAGAAATCTGTTTGACCAGAAATCAGTTGTTGGAGAAGAAGGTTTGACCAGATTCAATTGGGTTTGACCATAAAATGTGAACAAGAAAGTTTGACCAGAAAAAGTCAACATGAAAGATTTAGAGATCTGGAACAACCGTGATGACAAGTGGTATCAAAGACCAGGCTCGTGGTTTTTGGATATCATGGCAGAAGACGGGAAGATTAAGATCGACAAGTTTAACGGGCATGATTTTGGGTTCTGTGAGCCTTGCGTGTAGAAAAATGTTACTTTTGCGGAGTCAAGGAAGACACCTAAAACAGGTTCAAAGGTTTAGAAAAAACAAATAAGAAAGGCTTAAAGGACTAGTTTTGGTTGAAGAGGAAAATGAAAGTTCAGAAGATATGTCTGAAAGTGGGAGTACAGAGGTTCAAGGTGTTTCAATTCCTCCAGTTTCATCTCCACCGCCACAGTGGGTTAGGAGATCCAGTTCAGATAAGAGGATCGAGAGATCCAGTAGAGATCAGAGGGTTAGGAGACCCGGTACAAATCAGAGGGTCAGGAGATCCAGTAGATATTAGAGTGTCAGCAGATCCAGAAGAGTAACTGGAGTGTTATCCAGAAGTCGGCAAAGTAAAATATTTATTACAGTGGGAGCATGCTATGAAAGAGGATATGGGGTCACCGAAGAAGAATAGAACTTGGTTCTAACCGAGTCACCGATAGATATGTTGACAAAGGTCGTGACATTGGATGACTCGAAGCTCAGCGTAGCTTCAACTGGCTTTCAAGGACAGTTGATGTGAAGGCGCAACACTAGATCGAGAGGAAGATTAAAGAATTACAAGACGTAGCACTGTTGAAGTGATCAAGCCTCAAATTGAGGTGTAGAGGTTGTTAAGGCTAGTGGGTATACCAGCATGGAAAGTAGCGTGGATGTGAGGTGGCTGGAAAGTAGCGTGGATGTGAGGTGGCTGGAAAGTAGCATGGAACATCGCGCCCCCTGCGCGTGGTCCATGGTCATGGATGGTTTTCGTGGGGATTCCCACGAGCGTGGGTGTTGTGGGGGTCGTGCCCAAAGGCTACAATGCCGTTAAAAACGGCTATATTTAAAAAAAAATATTATTATTATAAATATAACCATTTTCAAACCACTATCAACCATTCTCAATTCTCAAACCATTTTACCCATTCTCAAACCATTCTCAAACCACTCAAACCATTCCAACCATTCTCAAATCTCAAATGGATACACTAAATTCGCCCTCTTCGGAATCGGAAGGTGCAACCCCAATTACTTTCGAGACGGTTGCTACCCCGATCGTTGAAATACTAAAGACGATGTCGAAAGCTCGAACACGCCAACCTACACACGAAGAGTCACTTTGAACAGAAACCGTGAGGCCGCTCACGATCGTTTGGTTCGCGACTACTTTGCCGATCCCCCGCTTTATAATGATGACACATTCCAAACTCATTTTCGAATGAATAAACGGTTATTTTTAACAATTTGGAACGGGAGATGCATTTTTTCAAATTGGGGTAGGATGCTAGAGGTAGAAGAGGTTTAACTACTATTCAAAAGTGTACCGCCGCTATACGTCAATTGGCATACGGATCCGCCTAGATAATTATATAAAGATTTCTTAGAGAACGGACGGATTTGTTTATACAAATTTGGCAAAGGTGCTATTAACATCTACGAGCCAAAATATTTACGCAAGCGACATTCAACAACTATACAATTTGCATGAGGAGGTGCATGGCCTTCCCGTCATGCTTGGTAGTCTATAGATTGTATGCATTGGGAGTGGAGTAGTTACCCAAATGCATGGCGCGAAACGTAGTCACATGTATCGCTCATAGTGCCACAATCCGCGATACCGATCGATCGTTCCCAATCGCGGTACGTAGTCGTATCGATCGCTAATGGATCGCGATCCGGTTCGGTGAATTTGATTGATCCCGATTTTTGGTGATATCGAACCATTCTCCTCCGATTCACGTTCCCGATTGATAAATACGGCAATCCAGGTCGATTGATTCACGTTCCCGACTGGAAAACCAACAGTCTCTGTTTGAATTCATTGAATTTTACTACCGTGTCATAAATACGTCGATTTTGACTATCACTTTCACACTTTATTGAACGACTACTTTTTTCCACCCTTATCCTATAAATACATGTTGTTTCCAGCCTTTTATCACACACAAAACAAAATCCTTCAATCAATTTCAAAAATCAGATTTCAAAGTTTGCAATAGCTTTTGGTAAGAGAGGGTCCAACAGCTCCAGACAAGAGGATATGTAAGTGACAATGAATTTGAAGACACTGAAATGATAAATGCCAGGACGGACTCCACGCAGGAAACTACTGAAGTTCACAACAAGGCGAAGGACGATAAACCTTTGATGCAGGAAGTCGACTTTATAAGTGTTGCGAATAGCAAGAATGCTGGGGGTGCAAAAGTGTGGGTTTGCAAGCATTGCAAGCAAAAGTTTACCGGCTCGTATACTCGTATTCACGTTCACTTTTTTGGTGCTTCTGCTGGGATGAAAGCAGAAATCAAATGCTGTCCCGCTCTACTCCAAGATCGCGAGAAATACGAGAGACTATTGAAGAAAGTAAAGGACGCGGAAAAGGTTGGTGTATCCCGATCTTTAAAAAGTCCAGTAGTTAGTAGTAGTTCTTCAAAACAAAAGTTTTCTTTCTCTTCTAAAAAAACGTTAGAGCAAAATTTTAGTGTCATGGAGAGAAACCAAGTAGATTTTTTTTGAACAACAACAATGAGAATTCTCATAGAAAGCTAGCGGGAAACTAGCAAATACCCAAGTTACACCAAGCCATAATTGACATGCACCAATGCCTACATGCATACTTTTTTTTTAATTCAAAACTATTGTTATCTAAACCTTCATGGAGGATTAATTTTCCAATTCTCCCAACTACAGTCACTTTTTTCTCCTCTTATTTGTCTCCATTTGAAACTTTGAGCTTTTATATCTTCTATCATACTCTCCACCGATCTTCTTTCCTTTGCAAAAAACCCATTTGTTTCGAGTCTTCCAAATCACCCAAAGAGCGCAGTAACCGATCAGACATATTATCTTCCTGCTTTCCTTTGACCCATCAACATTTTTAAGAAAAATCAGCAACTCCTTGACCGACTGCAGGGGGGGAAATGTTCATTCTAGTCCAAATCCCGATTCTGTGCAACACATCTGCAGCCACTGTGCAACGAATAAAAGTGTGATCAATCGTCTCCGATTCTTGCAAACACATCGAGCATAGTGTGGATGGCAGCGGGATCCCACATGCGACCAACCAAGTAGATATGAAGATTATGATAGGTTTATGTGCGAATGGTATTCCATTCAATATCTTACGTAATCCACAATTTTTGGAGATGATTAGTGCACTCGGCAAGGAACCACTGGGTTACAAACCGCCGTCTAGCGAAAAAGCAAGAACGGTATTGCTAGATGAATGTGTTAGAGACGTTGATAAGGACTTGACTCTTGTCAAGGAAACTTGGTATTCACAAGGTGTTTCCATTGTCTCTGATGGATGGTCTAACGTGAAGCACAAGCCTTTAATAATTAAAACGGGTACGTTTCGGTACGCGGAACGAAAATGGGACGCGGTTCGTGCATTTCTTAAATCCGGTACGAGGGGGGTAGGCTCATTCGGAACGCCAATTCGGTACGTGGTACGGTGTACCATAAAGTGTGGTACATAGTATCTAATATAGAAGCGTTTAAAATATAGAATGACACATTTAATAATAATACGATTCATATCAAAAACATTTCATAGTCTAAGTTTTCCCATTGCATATCTTCATACATGGTACTTGGCCCTTCCAGGTAATCATTTTCGGGATTCATATCCCATTTTTTGGTTGGCCGCTGTTGTAACTTTCAGAGAAACGTGACTGGAGTCTGATATTGGAATGTATATAGACATATTTTTCCGCCTGTTTACAATTTAAATACACCGTGTATATAGGAGTAAGTGCTCCAGTTTCGTTCGGCCGATGAGCTGCTAATAGGTTGTGGAAGAACTTTCTTAGTAACTTCAGCCAACTCTGGTGTTTCCGATCCATGGCTGGACCACCAATCAATCGTGTCCATGGTGACTGCATCCACTTGAGCCGCTTCCATTGAGTAAAGTCCCTTCTTCATATGAAATCTTGCGAATTGCTCTCACAACAGTCGTTCTTCTTCCGGACTTTCAAATATTCTTTTGAAAGCTTCCATAACCCCGACCACCATTTCTTTGTCGTTATTTGGAGCTTTCCTAGGAATTCCACCCGGTGCTAACATACGGAGGTACTTTGTGTCATAGAATCTTGGTGACAAAGTGAAGCCCAAGCATTGTAAAGGTATTGTCATCTTCTCCCATCAAGCAGTGTAAAGTGTAATTAAAGGCTTGTGCTTCACGTTAGACCATCTATCAGAGACAATGGAAACACCTTGTGAAAACCAAGTGTCCTTGACAGGAGTCAAGTCCTTATCAACGTCTCTAACACATTCATCTAGCAATATCGTTCTTGCTTTTTCGCTAGACGAGGGTTTTGTAACCCACTGGTGCCTTGCTGGGTGCACTAATCATCTCCAAAAATTGTGGATTACGTAAGACATTGAATGGAATGCCATTCCCACATAAACCTATCATAATCTTCATATCAACTTCGTTTCTCTCCATGACACTAAAAGTTTGCTCAAACGTTTTTTTAGAAGAAGAAAACTTTTGTTTTGAAGAACTACTACTAACTATTGAATTTTTCAAAGATCGGGATACACCAACCTTTTCCGCGTCCTTTACTTTCTTCAATAGTCTCTCGTATTTCTCGCGATCTTGGAGTAAAGCAGGACAACGTTTGATTTATGCTTTCCTCCCCGCAGAAGCACCAAAAAAGTGAACTTGAATACTGTGTATACGAGCTGGTAAACTTTGCTTGCAATGCTTGCAAACCCAAACATTTGCACCCCCAGCATTCTTGCTATTCGCAACACTTATAAAGTCGACTTCCTGCATCAAAGGTTTATCGTCCTTCGCCTTGTTGTGAACTTCAGTAGTTTCCTGCGTGGAGTCCGTCCCTGTATTTATCGTTTCAGTGTCTTCAAATTCATTGTCACTTACATATACTTGCTTTCCAGAATGTTGAGTCTCCTGTCTAGAGCTGCTGGACCCTCTCTTACCAAAAGCCATTGCAAACTTTGAACTCTGATTTTTTAAATTGATTGAAGGATTTTGTTTTGTGTGTGATAAAAGGCTGGAAACAACATGTATTTATAGGAAAAGGGTGGAAAAAAGTAGCCGTTCAATATAGTGTGAGTGATTGATACGATCCCACCTCACAAATGGGTTGGGGCTACTCATCTGGATCAACCCAGCCTATATCTTGCTGACATAGTCAAAGTCAAACTGAGCAGTTACGCATGAAGGGCTGATTAGGGGAGCTGATTATTAGGGGGAACCAACTGCTGTTACGTTTATTTAGTCTTATTTAATCTTCCTCATGTTCTTTGTTTTGGTTCAGTCTTGGTTATTTGAATTAATAGAGTCTTGTAATTGGAGAATTGCCTTATCGAATCGGGCCAACTATCTATCTATTTATCTTTTTGTTCCATCAGAATTTCCAGGCTCTAACAATGGTTCCATTGCCGGGAAAGAAGTTGGTGCAAACCCGGAACAACCAGTTCGGAGGTAATGGTGTTCATCCTGACCCAATCGATGCCCAGTTGGAAGCCATTGTTGCTAAGCTTGATTCTCTGATAGCCCTGAAGAAGGATATTGCAGCGATTAAGGAATCTTGGCTAGAGAGGCGAACAAATGTTATCAAGGAACCCGAGGATATGGTCAAGGAACCTCCATGTTCGTTGACAGTTCAGGGTAAGGATGAAGAAGCTATGGAACCTCAAGGTTCTTTGACACTTCAAGTTCAGGTTAAGGATGAACCAGGAGACATAGCACCGTATAGTCAAGGCAACCCACCACCAGAAGGCAGCGGCCGGAACCTAGACCCAGTCACAGTTCAGTTAGTGGCTATCGCTGCCAGGTCCAAGTCTATGGAACCCCTTAAAGATGAGATTGCAGTGTTTAAGTCGCAGGTGGAGAAATCAGGGGTTGGGTTAGGAAGGCATTGAGATAGTGATACTTCATGGAACAACACTCGTAATTTTTGCACCAACAAACGTATCAGTACCAACTTCCAAAAGCTCGTGGCAGCTCCTGTACCATTAAAAGTATCACTACCAACTTCAATTGGGTGTTACAATGACTTGCCAAATCAGTATGGGGTAGTACAAAGTTGGGTTTTTGACACCGGTCAGCAAATACTCCCTCGAGCTACTTCAATTCGACTTGAGGACAAGTCGTTTCTTTGGGCGGGTAGTATTGATACGATCCCACCTCACAAATGGGTTGGGGCTACTCATCTGGATCAACCCAGCCCTTATCCTGCTGACATAGTCAAAGTCAAACTGAGCAGTTACGCATGAAGGGCTGATTAGGGGAGCTGATTATTAGGGGGAACCAACTGCTGTTACATTTATTTAGTCTTATTTCCTCATGTTCTTTGTTTTGGTTCAGTCTTGGTTATTTGAATTAATAGAGTCTTGTAATTGGAGAATTGCCCTTCTCGAATCGGGCCAACTATCTATCTATTTATCTTTTTGTTCCATCAGAATTTTCAGGCTCTAACAGTGATAGTCAAAATCGGCGTATTTATGACACAGTATTAAAATTCAATGAATTCAGACAGAGACTGTTGGGTTTCCGGTCGGGAACGTGAATCAATCGACCCGGATCGCCGTATTTATCAATCGGGAACGTGAATTGGAGGAGAATGGTTCGATATCACCAAAAACGGGGATGGATCAAATTCACCAAACCGGATCGCGATCCATTAGCGATCGATACGACTATGTACCGCGATTGGGAACGACCGATCTGGATCGCGGATCGTGGCACTATGAGCGATTCATGTGACTATGTACTGACATCTTTGTATTGCTTGTTTGTTTACCTTTCCGTCTTTGCTCTGAATTTGTGGACAAGAAAACTCTTTAATCGTGCTATGAATTATTTTTACCATTATAAAGTTATCTTAATTGTATAACTAATAGAATCTAAGTAATCTAATGAAAAAAATAATAAATGAAGAATGTGACCATCTCTATCTGCCATTCTTCTGTGGATAAACTAAACATGTTGGTTGACTGGTCATATACATTGTCACTTTTGTTTCTTAATCTGTCTGCTCTAATTGTGCCTATGATATAGCAACATGGTTTTTCGTCCGTCTTCGATTGAAAGTTACATATGATTGTTATTAAGTGTTTCTCCAACATTTTTTTATGAAAGTTACTTTAGACTACCACCTTCTCATCCATAGTTGTCAATAGCGCTTGTAGCGCGCGCTATAGCGCGCTACATAGCGATTCGATAAGGGTCCGCTATTTCCATTTCTCGACTACATAGCGACCAGATAGTGACTTTTGTTTTTTTTTAATTTTTTTTATGTTTTTAACCAGTTTTTTACTTGATTAATATAAATAGGGTTGCTAATAACCCAAATATATGAAGATTTAGATGATTATTGATTATAATTGCTACATATCCTACAATAGTTGAATATAAAATATTCCTAAAACTTTCTACTAGTGTATCGCTAAACGTGAAATAGCGCCCGCTATTTACCGCTATTCGCTACGTAGCGTATAGGTGACTTGTCGCTATTTACCGCTATTCGCTATTGACAACTATGTTCTCATCCATGTACAACAGTCTCATGTATACATGCTTCAAGATATGCTTTCACTACACATTTTTTTCTCTAATCAATCCTAGGTTGGTTTTGTTTTAAAGAATCACTAACATGTTCTATTAGGGATCCTATTGGCTATTATTACAAGTCTTTTATATACTGTATACAACTTGCAGATTGATTAGGTGTCACTAATCAATATATGTTTTCACCAAGTCATTATGAGAATAAAGAGTTACGAATGAAAACATTTTGACACCTCATTTCATGGCATCGTAGTTTAATAGTTTTTTGTCAAAAGTTGTCACGACTTAGACCAACTAAGGAAGTCTTAATACTGTTCTTTGTAAGAAAAGTGTGGTGAAAATGTCTTTTGAAATATGCACATATGAGATGGTCATGGATGGACGAGAAAGTGACGGTCTTTAAGTCACTGTGATGAAAAAATTTATTAAAGTTAAAAAGAATTATAGTTATATCCCTAATCAAAGACGAATGAAAAACCACTTTGAGTATCTCAAAGGCAAATTTGGAGAACAGATAAAATTAAAAACAAAACTGGCTACATGTATGATTTGTCAATCAATACCGTTAATTAATGTGGTGATGGTGCTTGGTTGATAAAATAAAAGTCACCTTTTATAATTTTTATTTAGTTTAGATTATATTATTATATACTTATAGCTTTTTCAAGCAGCCAAATAACTTGGGAAAATTCAACAGTTCATACGAATGCTCCTGTTAGAATTGCTCGATGTAAGTATAGGCTAATGTGTTCATTAAAACATTAATTATAACATGTATTTGGTGGTTTTGTTTTTGTTTAGTATACTACCTGAACAACTTTGTTATGTCTTTTTTGAATATAAAGTTATTTGATATTATGGCTTTTCATTGATGTTATGTTTTTGTTTAGTATATAAGCTGAACAATATGATGTTTTTTGTAGTATATATGCATATATGAATTCAGAGGAAGAACTTATGTTTTTATTAATTATATATTGTTAATAGAAAGTAGAAGCTTCAAGAAGGATCAGAGATACACAAGAATTATTAGGTGCGCCATAGTTGTTAAAAGCCCTCGCCTCGGGTGCCTAGGCGCAGTTTTGAGGCGAGGCGCAGGGATTGGGCTTTTTTGTTGAGATGCATATAGAGGATAAGAGGCGCGGTTTTTTTTTTAATAATTTTTTTTATGTTTTATTATCATTTCCTAGGTTATGGTTGAGCTTATAAAAGCTTCCACAATACCGATTGAAGCTCATTTCCTAGGTATTTGATCATTTTGGTATGACTTTGAACATTTTGGTACTAATTAGATGATATTAAATGTTATATAATAGATTTTCTTTATTTTATTTGAAAAATAATATTATTTTTCAATACATAATATATTTTAGATACTTTTTTTAATTGCGTTTTTTTCCTCAGTTCTCGCTTTTTTTGCGCCTAGGCCCCAGGCGAGGCCTATGCGCCTTGGCCCCAGGCGAGGCCTATGCGCCTTGAGTGCGCCTAGCGCCTCTGATAACTATGAGGTGAGCAATATGCATTGCCTAGGAATGACACATGTCTCTTGGGATGCATGTATACCGCAATGCAACAATTTTGAACACAAAACTTGGTTGCAGAATAGTTGAAAATAAGTGTTGAAGAGAAGATGACAATGTTTTTGATAACTATAGTTCAGAAGAAAAAGTTAATGCTTTAGCAATTTATGATTTTAAATGACTTTCACGTTTGGTTTGAGCTTAATATCGAATGTTCTTTCCATCACATAGTGCTATGGATATTAACAGTCATGCCCAGTCACTATACATTTGTACTTAGTACATGCATACATACATCTCAGCCCCTTGCTGATAAAAAGAAGAGAATCTCTATCTTCTTATTCGTTTCATGATTTGAATCTTTTAACCAATTTCTAGGAGCTGCTGCTATGACTGCAGTATGGAGATTTAGGCGGTCAGTTAATTCAGGCATTGAACAAATTCTTTGCATGGATGGAACCCTGATGCAAAGAGAGTTGGCAAATATGTGAGTCATTTAATCATTCTTCTGTTGGATATTATTTCTCAAATAGCTTAAATACCTCAGATTTTTTATATGTTTTGAGATAATGCCCAAGCAAGTGCGTGCATTTGGAATTCTAATAAAGCGAAAATCTGGGTATGGGGCAGATATTTACTTTTTATGTATATAATATATTTATGAAATGGAATTGGCGAATGCCATGATAGTCACTTTATTGACCCGTTTACTTATGAACAGTCTATTTGAGTAATTGTATTGTATGTAAAAAACTTGAAATAGATTACAATAGGTCTTCACCTAGGGCCGGCTGGCCCTGGTGCGCAAGACTCTACGTAGCCCAACAATAATTATATTAATATTGTAAGCCGTTTATGAAGAACATGTTTTTCTTTTGGAAGCCATTTTTGAAGAACATAATTTAATTATATATGGTAGCTTGGGCATTTTTGGTAATTGTATTGTATGTAAAAGACTTCAAATAGATTACAATATATAATAATCTTGAAGAGAAATCAAGTGACAATAGAAAGATCAAAGAACCTACATTAAACAATACATTTAGAGACATAAAACCTAGTAGTAAATAAGAGGTTATGAAAGATGAAAAGTCTTATGACAAACAATGTTGACTAATATTCCCCCCTCAAGCTAAGTCCGGGAAGCGACCTGTAGCTTGGACTGTAATCGGGAGCGTTTTAGGATGAAATGTAAAAACATAAAAACTTTAAAAGATAGAGGGTCTTCATCTTCTCCTAGTTTCACCAACTTTCTCCGTTTTGAAGTTTCACCGTCAACTAGTGTCGCCATCAGCTAGTTTCGCCGCTTCTAGGGTTTGTTCCCCTGTTCTTTCTTCTCCCCTGATTGTAGATCTGAATGTTGCAACCCTTGCAAGAAAATGGACCGAAAAGCATTGTGACTTTCACGAGGTGCAAGTCGCCGGAAAAACGACCACACTTGTATGGTGACGGCGACGACATCTAGGATCACCAAAGCAGGTTGTATCTGCTAACCCTAGACACGGGGAGGAGCTGCGGTGGCGTACTTGTGGTGGCAACAACAACTTAGAGGCGGCGGAGTTAGGGTTTCGTGAGTGCAGGCGGCTGGATCCGGGTTTTGGTGGCGGCGGAGATGAAGGGCATTGGTGTATGACGGTGCTGGTTGACGGCTGTGTCGTGGTGGTGGTGGTGTTATGGGGATGTTGTGGCGGTGATGTGTGTGGTAGTGGTGGTTGATGGCGGAGGAAGAAGGAGATGAAGAAGAAGACCGAGCGCAGTTGGTTGTGGTGGTGGTGGGCAGAGCGGTGGCGGCCGGCCGCCCCTACGGCGATGTCTTTAGTGAGTAGCTCTGAGACCAAGTTGAACTGGGTAATTGTATTGTATGTAAAAGACTTGAAATAGATTACAAGATATAGTAATCTTGAAGAGAAGTCAACAGAAAATAGAAAGATGAAACAATACATTTAGAGACATAAAACCTTGTAGTAAATGAGAGGTTATGAAAGATGAGAAGTCTTATGACAAACAATCTTGACTAATACCCACTCTATTTATTTTCTCTTTGATTAAGGATACAAGCACATTTGCGGTTTCCATATTCTCTCGATTATGGTAAGAAATAACGAAACATTTAGAGACATAAAACCTTGTAGTAAATGAGAGGTTATGAAAGAAGTCTTATGACAAACAATCTTGACTAATACCCACTCTATTTATTTTCACTTTGATTAAGGATACAAGCACATTTGCGGTTTCCATATTCTCTCGATTATGGTAAGAAATAACGAAATAACGTCTAGACCCACAAATAATTTTTCTGTTGTTGAATTAGAACTTAGGATAAAGAACACATATAGATATCTGTAAGGTATAAGGTAGGGGTGTGAAACGAGTTGTGTTCACGGGTTTGCGGGTCGAACCTAAGACAAACCCAAAATTGTGACACACAAATCCGAATATGATTCGCGTATTCACGGGCTGACATGAACATGGCTCGTGTATTCACGGCAAAATTTGATCCTTTAGCCGCTACTTTAAACCTAAACATTTGTTTAGAAGTTAAGTTGACTTTCCTAAAATTTAACTGTACTAGTTTTTCCACATAGAACCAGAAGCTGTATATAACTAACATAAGCTTCCTGTTAAGTTTCTATTTATACGATGAATTTTTCTATTTATTGCTTGCACTTTTTACATTGTTTAATATCTGTTAAGAGTCTTCTTCTTTTTCTGGATGAATGCTAAAACAATGAAAATGTGTTTGCACTTCAGAATACTGAAAAGGTATCCAAATCACCCATTGACAACAAAACTTATATCCAAACGTTTCTACTGTGAAAATGTATTTGATGATTCGACATCAGACATACCAAAATCAAGGTGGCGTTTTCGTAATAACTTTGTTGAAAGTCCATCCCATCCCCAAAGAAGAGATGATCATGATGCCAAAATCAGTCCAGAACTCAAGCCAGTTCCTGTAAGTATCCTTGTCTTCCCCTTGATTGTAAATTTGATCAAATGAAATGAATTCTATTTCTTCATCTATTTTAAGGTTTCGGGCTGCACTACCTCCTAATTCATTTTCTTCAGAAACTTAAAAGAGATTCAAATAATATATTACTTATAATTGTATTTGACACATTAGTTACATATAAAAAGTTGGACAAAATGCATCTTGGTCAACTCAGCCCGTTATGAAATATCTTGAAAGGGTTATGATGGTCCCATCTTTCGGGTTTTTAACTTTCTTGTTTGCTAAACTGTTTACAATACAGATGAATAATGGGTTTGATGCAATGGAAAACCCCTTTGATTGCATTTTTGGACTTCCACCCAGTGTAGAGGAAATTCGACGCCCTGTCACTGCCAAATCACCTAGAAAGCATAATAACCGGAAACAGAGAAGATCCCAACGCAGGCATCACACCCACAACCAGGATGATTATTCATAAATAATTGTCTGTTACATCTGCCGGACTGCATGATAACCGCATATTATTCGAAGTGCATGAGCATGTTCTAATTTATCAACCAAGTTCAATGAAATCATTTATCCCTTGTGTTTACGGTTTCGTTTACTGATATTTTTTTTATTGTGCTTGAGGTCAGTAATATTTAGAAAGAGGCTGGCTAAATGTACCCCCTATGTGCTTGTCATACCCCTATTGATGTGATTTGATTTGTATACAAGCGTATAACACTTGTATACGGCGTATACTAGCATATACGGGCATATAAACAAACTTATACGGGTTTATACATACATAAGAGATCTGAGTGATGAATGACTCATGTGATAGGGGAGAGAGATAAGAAGGGGTGATAGGGAGACTAAAATTTGGACTCACTGTAAAATAAGTAGGGATGATTGGGAGACATAAAATATGGACTTACTAGATTATAAGTCCAACACATGGCTTATGTCTCATTCTTCTCATTCCTAGGTCCAAATTTTATGGAACCCAACTAGAGTTGCATAGACCGGGTGGCCCGTCAGAGCCGGTTTCGAGTAGGAACCGGTTCTACTAAGGAACTAGAACCGGGTTCTTTGATGAATGACCCTACCCCGTGTAACCGGGGTCGGTTCGGGTTCAGAACCGGTTCCAAAGTCTATTTTTTATTTTTATAATAATATTAAACAACATAAAATGCATTTTTTATTTGTTTTTAATAGTTTCCAAACAAAAGAAATACACATTCCTTAAAAAACACAATTTTAAACACAATTTTTTTATTTTATTTTATTTTATTTGTCGTCTTCATCGTCTTAGTCGTACTCGTCGTCTTCACCGACTTTTATTAGTTCATGAAGCTGGCGTCCTTCGCACTTGTGAATTTCTTCTGATGCGTCCTTGTGCATAGTTGGCCAATAATAGCCCAAATTTATCAAATTTACTACCACTGATCGAGCTCCTATATGAGCCCCACATATTCCTTCGTGCACATCTCTAGGTAGTTGCTTTGTTATGGACCAACACACCTGAAATGAGCTCCCTTGTTCTAGGGCTATCACCATAGTTAAGGTTGCAATGTGTCTCGTTATTTCTAGAAAGGCAACTTCGGATTCTTTTGTCTACCTAAAATCTCTTTTGTAATTGCATCCTTTTTAAGGTTTTGAAGAAGGGTAGTTGATTTTGAAAGAAACCTTTTGAGAGCCGCTATTTTTCTTTTAAGATTTGCACCTCCTTCTTCATTATTGGGGATTTCATGCTCATTACTGCTTGCATCTTGTATTTTCTTTAATGCTTTGCTTTCATACTATGTGACAAAGGAATTTTCCTTCCTTAAAACCAAACAAGCATTTTCTAGGATTAAGTTTCATATTTATCTTTTAAAAATTATGAAACGTCTCCTCAATGTCTTTGATCATAGTTTCTTCGCTTCAACTTTTGATTACCAAGCCATCGACAAAGGCTTCCATGTTTCGGCTTGTCTGTTCCTAAAAAGTTTGGTCAATTAGCCTTTGGTATGTTGCACAAGAGTTCTTGAGGCCAAAGGGCATTTTCATGTAACAAAACACTCCCTTGGGTGTGTAGAATGTGGTGTTCTCTTCATCCTCCTCCTTCATCTGAACCTGGTTATAACCTTTGTACGCATCAAGGAAGCACTTAAACTCAAAAACGGTGAGTGCATGTACTTTCCAATCGACTTCCGACAATGGATAACAGTCTTTGGGGTATGCTTTGTTGGGATCTTTGAAATCTACACACATTCGCCAAGATCCGTCGCTTTTTCGTACCATAACAGGGTTGGCTATTCAAGATTGGTACTTCACTTCTCTAAGTATCCTTGCTTGCACTAGTTTGTCTACTTCCTTACACTTCTATGGGGAACCATGCTTCTTTTTTTCCGTGTTACTAGTTTAGTGGCTTGTGATATGTTTAGCGCATGCTCAGCCACATACTTTGATACTCCTGTCATATCATACTTTGATACTCCTGTCATATCGGCGGGACACCAGGCAAATACACTTTTGTTCTTTTCGAGTAGGCTTCTTACCTCTCCATGGTTTCTTTGGTGAGATTGACGTTAACCCTTATGCCTTGCTTTGGGTATGAAAGTTTTATTCTTAACTTAGTGATACCAACTTCTTCAAATTCTCCTGCATCTTCTACCGAAGCAATAAAAAATGCTTCTGTACTTGGCATTATGGTGGCTACACCTCTATCTGTAGGAAACTTCATCAGCCCATGCGTTGTTGATACTACAATTCCAAAGCTGCTTATCCACGGGTCGCCCGATGATGACGTTGTACTTGGACGACGCTTTAACTTCCAAGAATGTAAGTTGTTCCGTGCTGGAGAGAGATCCCTCACTTAGGCAGACGTCTCGTTGTATCTGCTCTAGGGAATGTACTCGTTCCCTAGAGAACCCAATCAATGGAGTATCAGATTTTTGCAGCCTTGACCTTGTTTTCTCCTTTAGCCACCATAACCAATGCTTGTACATGATTTCTGATGCTGCTCCCCCGTCCATATAAACCAGGCCGGTGTGCGTGTTATCAATTTCAGCTTCAATTAAGACGGGGCGAAGATTAGCTCCGTGCCCTTGGTAGGTGGGAAGCTTACGCATTTATTAGCCCATGAATCCATCTGAGGCTTCTTGCATGTTCCCCTGCCAATGAATTGTATCATATTTGCCTCGTTGGCTTTGTCTTTACTTTTCAAGCCATTCTTTTAGCTCTTGATATCTTTTATCAAGTGCGCCAACTCCCTTATAATTCACAACGTTTTCAATTCTCTTCTTCAGCTAGTAGCAGTCATTTGTGTAGTGACCTTTGTCTTCATGAAACTCACAATACTTGTGGGAGCTTCTGCTATCACTTGGTCCGGTGATGGGGTGAGGAGGATGGAAGTTGTACCTTGCCTCTTCTATATCCAGAATCTCTTGAGGGGTATTCGTGAGCGTAGTAAATGCTACACTTCTCCTTTTCGTGTGAACCTCGAGAAGGTGACGAACGGCGTCGCTCCTCATGTCTTCTTGAATCGAAGGGGCGATGTGATCGCTTTTCAACAAACGGTTGAAAGTGGTGTTTCTTTCTTGGAGAGCATGTTTTTTTCCATCTTCCAAACTCTTTTTTCCTTGGTTCAAGGTTTTCCATAGCCTTCTTATAAGCTTTAGTGTGCCCAAATGCTTCTTCCATGGTGTGAGGGATGTTTTTGTTAGAGGTTTTCGATCAACTGTTTAGGACGGATGACATTTATAAAGCCAGAAACCCTCATTTTTCGGTTGCCCCACAGTAGGTAAGACCTTTCCTCTTGTATCTTTCCATATAACTTTGAAGATCTTCATCTTCCCTTTAATTTACTTGGTATAATATAGTTACATGCTTAGTATAACGCTTCAACTGTATGAAGTTTGCTAGGAAAATTTTGATTAAGTCATCGACGGAGTCCATGCTTCCTTCCAGCAGGTGATCTAACCACAAACATGCTGAGCCTACTAACGTTTGCATAAACATATGACAAACTCAGGATTAGTCTATCGCTCAATGCCAACTGCTCCTGCGAAAATCTACAAGTGATCTTTTGGATCATTAGTACTAGCGTACGTCTTTATGTTTGTTGGCATCTTTATTTTTTTCTTGAACTTGAAGTTCAGTATTCTTTGAGAGAAACAGGACAACAAGGTGGATTTTTAAGTGCAGAGTAGTTCCTTAGGAATACTTTGGTGGTCGGTCCTTTGAACCCTTTGCAGGGTATGTTCTCCATCTGTGATTTCCTGATGTGTGAAACCAATGGAATGTACAGGCGGTACTTCATGAGCTACCGCTGATGTCGTAGGGCTGCCGTGTATCGTAAGGAGTACCCTCCTTGCCATGGTTAGCTATATTGGGGCATCATATAAGCATCTAGCTGTGGATGTATCAAGTTAGGATACATGAAGCCGAGATATGAATATGGTGGGACCTGACATCTGACACCCATGGGGATGGTTGTAACCATGCTTCGTGCCAACGTTAGGTATGTTATATCCTGCTCTATAGACATGGTCACTAGAGGGCATGTCATTTGTTGGATGAGTTGCAACAATTGCTCAATGGTGTACTCTTGAGCTTCTGAGGCGGCATTGGGTGTTGTCATGGGGCATGGATTCCCGTTCGGAGTAGTAATCACAGTATCTGATGTCGGGGCAGAAGAGTGACTTGGGCTAGGGGTTCCCCTCATGACCTCCAGATCCGTGTCAATGTCGAGCAGAGGGTGTTAGGGAGAAAAAGTTACTTCAGGATCTTTTTCAATTCTTATTCTTACCCCATTCGAACGTTCCTCTTGTACGTAACTGTTCAACAACTCCTTTAGCCGGATAAAATCCCTCCTTACTCCCTCAGGAGTGATGCCCATCCTTCCCACAGGTAACAAGGTGTCCGTCCTAGGTGACACACTTGTTATCTTAAAAGGAGACGACATACGAAACTGGGCTTTGTTTTTTATGAAACTCGACGGGTGATCTATCTGCCCTTGGTGGTTCTTGATCTAGTCCTTCTGGTGCCTTTTGATTAGACGCTGGTCGAGTAGCTTGCGTAGGAGGCGTGGAAGTGACCTTCCTTGGAGCGTCCTCACTAGATATGGAGAGAGCTTAAGAACAAAAAGAATTGTACCATGATTTGTTCTAAGTAGCGCATCCCCACGGTGGGCGCAAACTTGTTTCTACAACAAATATACATCAGATGAGATTATAGACGCTCCTTGGTATAGACGCTCCTTGGTATGACTGGTTGGATCGTTCCTAATAAGACGAAATAACCATTAGAATCACCGTATGAGTGGATCACATGCGAGCAACCTCCGACGTGAGAATAAGTTAATGATTCTTTTGGAAATGATAATGAAGTAAAGGATTGAAAGTGTCGAGTATAATGAGTGGAACTAGCATGAATATACTTGCACTGCCTAAGGCACTCTTATATAGGAGGAGTTTCCTACCAAGAGGATTCTGGCCGTTAGCTCCTATGCTTCTTTAGATAACCCTCTCTCCTTCCTTCTGATATGCAAAAATGGTCTTTACCTCTTTAGTGTAAAGAGTTCAGGTCCATTATAGGGACAAATCTCTTGCATTAATGCCATTAATCACAATTTGTCTAAACATGTTGACTTTTAGGGAGATGCTCTACAGGCCGTTGTCGAAAGATACTCTTCAGCTATGCGTTCATCCGCCTGAAGAAGCTGAACGTGCTTATTTACTTCATGTGTTTGCCTGCATTGTGCGCTTATCTGCTTCGTGCAATTGACCAGGTCAATTGACGTACCCAAGTCTATCAGATACGTTATGACATTATTTTAGTATTTGATCATGTAATAATGCAATCAAGGGTTGTGGTAACTTCCATCAAAACTTCTTTATAATAGCTACATGCACTTGAGTTAGTTGATTATGTGTTTTTCCTCTAATAAAAAGAGATTGTCTAATTAAGACCAATTTAAGGTTGAAAATTTTTGTCACCACATCAAGCAAGAATATAATTTAAAATTTGTGAGAAAAAGTGAATCAATAAATTTAGATATCATATTGGTTTTAAGAAATCGCAACACTAATCTCATGAAATTTTAAACTGTAAACCCAAGATTAATCAGCCAATTAATTAGATAAACATTTAGAAATGAATTAAGCTAGCATTTTGTTGAATGTAATATAGACTTAGAGATTGATATTAGTTCATTGAACTGTCTACAATCAATTACAACACAAATTAATTGATGAAATAGTTAACTACGGGCCTCGAATTTGTCCAAAGCAGAAACAACCAGTAGGTTGATCTTCAGGTATCATACCACCGCCTTTGCTGGTCTCAATGGTCTCTAGTAACTTCACAACTTCATCCATCTCCGGCCGCTTTTCTGGATTTGCATCCCAACATTTTCTCATTATGTTTGCTAAAGAGCTTGGGCAACATCTTGGTATTTCCGGCCTCAGATTCTAACCACAACACGATATACAATTAATTAATCTTGCTTCAGTAAAACTAATGGTACAACAACTATTACAATATTTTTTTCTTTATTCTTTATGACAATTCGAAGGGTACCACTCATGTTCTCCTCGACTTTTTAACATGTATATTCGAGTAAATGTAGCCAGTGTAAGTGGACTCTTTTGATCCTCCCTTAGCTCTACCATCGAGTTATAAGTATGTAAAAGGTGTTTGTGTTTATAAGGCTTAGAAATAACAAAATCTTAATAAAGCCGTACTTAATTATAAATGTAGAAAACATTTGGGTATACTAATAAACGTGCAGAATTCTGTACTTAAAAAAGTGGAGATCAATTTGTCAAAATCATAAAAAACGTGAACATATAAGTCATAAATGTACTCACGTGTCGAACAACTGCTGACGAAACTTCGGAGAAACTGAGAAATGGGTATGGCAGATCACAACAATAAGTTTCCCACAAACATATACCAAAACTGTATACATCACACTTTCGGTTATAAGGCTTTCCTTGAAGAACCTGCCAAACACATGTATAACATATATATTAGCTAGGTTTAATTTCTGTACAATATATATGACATTAATTAATTAATTAGAGTTGGTTGATAAATAAATTAGACGAATTATACAAAATCACCTCAGGAGCCATATAACCTAGTGTTCCAGTTTCACCCGTCATGTCTTTAGGATTCTGAGCTTCAACACGCGCAACACCAAAGTCAGCAATTTTTAGGTTTCGGTTAGCATCTAGCAACATATTTTCGGCTTTAACATCACGATGTACGATCTTCTTTGAATGGAGGTAGCTCAATCTGCAACATTACACCAAAAAAATCTATGTAGGCCTTTGAGGTGCGGTTGACTTTTAAAAATAATAAACTAATATTAATGGAAATTTTTATAAAATAGTAACCATGTTTCTAATATATTTCATTCTAGTTACTCAAATTTTTTTGTTTTATTAAAGTCACTTAAGTTTCACTTATTGTTCAAATCTTGCGTAATTACCATGTTAACATATTACTTTTTTTGGATTTTCTTTTATGGATATGGTGAAAATATTGGTTTACTCTTTTTGGATTTCATTTTCACCATACAGACATAATGAAACCCCAAAAAAGTAAAATGTAACCTGTAATTGCGTAAGATTGGAACACAATGTGAAACTTGAGTTAGTTTAATGAAATATATGAGAAAACTTGATTAATATTATATAAAGTTACTCTTATTAACGGATGGACTATAGAGTAACATGTTACGCTCAAGATCAGGTTCATATGATACAAGAGAAACTCACCCTCTAGATAGATGCATAGCAAGTTGAATGACAACTTTAAAAGGGAGCTTCTTCCTCCTATTCTTGTACAATAACCCTTTCAACGTCCCACCCGTGAGATATTCCACAACCACGCAACAAGCCTTTGATGGAAGTTGATCAATCGGACCATCACTCGATGTTTTCTCAGGTATCCTCAGATTTAACGTTCCCATCGAAGCGCCCACAAACTGCATTTCATTTTATCATCATTTACAACATCAAAAGAAAGCATTCGTTTGTTAAAAGAAACTAATATGCCTTAATTTGCGTACACTAGTAACATTTGGATGGTCTAGCTTGTACCAAACAGCAACTTCTTGCTTGAATGATGCTCTTAAAGAAGCCAGTTCTGTACTAGTTGCCATGTCATCCTCACCCCAATCCAATAGTTTCACTGTGAACGAGAATTTTCATAATTAAACTTCAGAAGGAACCCCATATACGATCAGGGGTGGCTCTACAGTATAAGCAACTAAAGTAACCGATTTAGGCCCCAACTTTGAAGGGCCTCAAAGATTGAAAAAAACTATTTCAATCTATATTTGAACGTAAAAATACATGTGATTTATCAACTTTTGTGTTTTTAGAGAGAAATGATAATCTATCAACTTTTGTGTTAACATTATACGTTTTCACGCTCCATAAAATTACATTTTAGTAGTTTTATATATTTAGAAAATTTTCATAAAAAGCCACAATGTTGATGTCTGCTTTATGCCCAAAATATGTTGAGCCGGCCTGTATATGATACAGAAAGGTAGGAAGTTAGTTAAGGAATTAATTACCCGCAACATCTTGGTCATCATAAGTGCCGCGATAAACAGTACCATATGTTCCTCGAGCAATAAGATTCTTTATTTCCAACTTAGCCAAATCAATCTCCCATGGCTCCTTGGGTCTATTAGGTTCCACATTTCTTGACCAAACTCGGCTCAAATGCTTCTCAAGATGCACATCCAAGCTTTTGAGGTCAATCTGATCAGCTCTAAACAACATGTCTTTGGTGCTGGCAGACATGTTGCTGTCCCCCAACATGTCATTCTCTCTAATACTTCCCATGCCTTTCAAGTTTGATTCAGAAACCTCAGACTTTGCCTTTTCTTCGGTTTCCTCCACTCTCGAATCCATTATCTTCAAACACAAATTAAGACTGATATGATTGCTCTTTCACAGGATACAAAATCCCTATACATATATTAATTAGAGAGATCAAATCTAATATTAAATGCAACATATATATGTAGATACCATTGTTTTTGAATCTGTATCTAAGAATACATGAAAGTTATTGCAATGGATTTATATATAATTTGGATTTTGTATTGACATAAAAGATTCAATCATGTTTTTTTGTCAAATTAATTAAGAAGATACACATGTGATGATTAATAATAATATAACAAAGAGGGAAGACGAACCACATTGATTGCCAAAGAATTGTAATTGATGAAGATGGCCGAAACTCAAAACTATATATGTAATGTAAAGAAGAACGAGAGAGAAAGAGAAATAAATGTTGACTATATATACCCTAAATTAGTGAAAGAAAAAGAAAAGAGAGAAGTCACATGATGATTTACTCTGAATGAATGATAGATGGAGTAAAACTAAAGATATACGTTGTTGGAGCCATTTATTTTGCGAAAGTAGTGGAAATGTGGATTAGGGGCAATTGAGATATGTGGATGGGTGCCTCTAATCTTTTTACCTCTTAAGCTTCGAAAAATAAGCTCCTCCATTTATCTTCATTTTTTACTCTTTCTTACGGATTTTCTGAATTTGCCACAATTATCCAAAAACGTATATCCTTTGTTGATATTACTTTTAACAAAAAGGATATCCTTTGTTAATAAGACTTTTGTTTTGTTAAGTACAATCGTCACTAAGTAAAGATTTTTTAATACATGGAGAATTTCGTATATTCCCTTACAAACTATCATATATTATGAGTTCAAAAATGGAAGCAAAACTACCGCTATGAATATTTTGGAAATTAGTTTTATCTGTTATATTTTAAAATGAAGAAGTACCAAAATTACAAACTAATGGCAGGTAGACGGGCAACAAGCTGCGCCGCTACCCCCTTCTAAATAGCAAATCCTACTCTACTAAACACAAAGTTCCCCCCATAAATATATGCGGTGTTACTGCTGACCACCCGCTAAACCCGCTTAAGGAACCGCACCGCATCAGGGGCGAGAGCGCCAAAGGTGTCAAAGGCAAACGGTACGAACACGTGCTGATTCACAAGGCAAGCTTTTTCGTGCTTAGCTACTTTACCCGCCTCTGCCTTGTTTATCGCCCGACCCGCCTTAAACCCATGGTCCTTATCCCAACTAGGGGTGACACACCTGTCAAATCAACACATGCGTGTTTCCCTCCTTCCCATCCAAAAACAAGAATGTCAGCGGGCCGAAGGGTTGATCTCCCATCTAATGGGTCGGTCAAGAAGTTCACCGGGGCTTCCTTTTTAGCCGAGATCCCTGCCCGCTTAAGGACATCAAAAAGCACATCTCGAACTAGGTCATGTCGGTATTTGAAGCCCGGTAATTCTCTGCAATGGACAGCATGCTCCCCAAAAGAATCCAAGCAAGCCTTCCGACAAACGGCACACGGGTCATCAACTGGGAAAAGGGGTACCATCAGCCGGTATTTGAGGATAGCCCGATATTCCACTGGCGACATACATTGCCCTAAACCTTCGATGTGAACAACTGACAGGAAATCCTGAGCATGGGGGGCTCGCAAACACTCGAGCACGGCTCGCTGCCGCGGGGATAAAGCGAACTTCTCTTCAAATGTCTTGACAATTTCACTATATAAAGCATTCGCCAAAATTTTCTGGGCTTTAAGAGGGGCGGTGTCTTTAATATAGAAACCGTCAATATCAAGATCGGGAAGAGAACTATGCAGAGTGTCCAACGCACCCCTGTAATCAGAGTCAAACAACCCACCACCACAATCTCGAAGAATGTGGTCTTGAAGAACCCAAGATTGGGCCCTTGAAGCCACAAAAGCGTAGGAAGAGGCGTCCCCAGCCGAGCAAATCCCAAGACCCCCAAAGCGGGTCGGGAGGGAAGCTAACCTCCATTGGAGGTCCCCAAAAAAAGCACCCTCACAAACAACAATGTCCTCAATCGTTTTCCGAAGACCTGTGTCAAAAACAGAGACGGCTTCCCCGACATAAGAAGGCTGACAAGTCCTGAGCCCTAACAGCAGTTTAGCAACCCCCATGCACGAACGAAGCAGGAGGAGTTCGCTCTGAGGGTTCCGAAGGCGTTTGAGGCATCCCATCAGGTCAACCGCACGTTTGGCTCTTTTGAGGGCCAAACCACTAATAAACTCCCCATCTCTGCTGACAACACCACCTAAGAGTTTCACTCCATGCACCGGCCTACCAATTTCCCGCGGAAATAAGCTCTCTCGAGTCTTCACCCCGTCGCATGTAGGCCAAAAAACTTCAGTTTTTTTGATGTTGACAAGGAGGCCCAAAGAGGGGCCCTCCACTCTAATGATGTCTAAAGCCTTGGCAACCTGAGTAGCATCTCCAATAGGGTCCCATCATCCAGGTACCATGCGTGGAAAGGAAGCTTGCAGCGATCTCTGATCCGGAGGACAAGGGGGTGTAAAACAAGGGCAAAAAGGAGAGGCCCTAAGGGATCCCCCTGCTGAACCCCCGTGGAGGACCAAATATAATCATTCCCCATATAAAGTCTAGCTGGCTGGCCATATAAGAAATCAACCCAAGCAGAGATAGATGGACACATTTTCCTCACCTCATTTAAAAGAGCAGTTCTATCCACAAGATTAAAGGCATTCGAGAAATCGACGGTAAGCATAGCCAACGACCCGTCTCGGTGGTGCGCATTCACGAACCTGTTCGCACTGTTTTTGCAGCCTTAAATCACTGTTGTTCTGAAATACACCACTTTTTATCCCCTAAAATATCAGAGTTATAGCGCAAAAATTGGTACCAGTGTTTTTCAAAAACCTTGTCACCGTAGTGACACGGGTATATTTTATCATAAATACATTTTTACAAACAATATTACATTATATATATATATATATATATATATATATATATATATATATATATATATATATATATGATATAGGGATTCTTTACTCCGACAGGCCACATCCCAAGAAAACTTCATTCATTTCGAGCGCTTTTCTCTGTAGTTTTTGAAAAACATTTTTTCATTAACTTATGCTAAGTAAGTACACTGTTTTTACCAATTCATTATTCATACAAGGTCATTCCGCCCTCTAGGCTAGGCACCTTTAAATAGCTACTTCCGCCCGTAGGCTAGGCACCTTTCCATTTCCGGTCACAAGGTCCTTCAGTCTCGTAAACTGGGCACCTTTTATTTTCATTCATAGAGTCCTTCCGTCTCGTAGACAGGGCACCCTTTTTATTAACACGAAGGTTCATTTCTTTACAAGGCCCTTTCGCCCCGTAGGTTGGGTCCCTTGTGTTCCATTGGGACCTTAAGTATCAATGACTCACAACCTCCCAATTTGTCAAGCATTTATTCACAACGTGTATGTTCACATGCACGCTTGTGCTTGATCTATCCACAACTGGTCCACACCTTAAAACTTTATAACGGTTTTTCCTCGACGTATTAAAGAGGTTTATATATAAGGTGTATAATGGCTTACCCACCACCCCTTTACCACTTCGTGAATATTTTGTTACTCCGTTATAAGGTTTAGATTCATACACATCACACAATCATATTTAGCACGTATTGCGTGATTTCTCATCATGCATTCACACATTCACACTTCTCACGTATGGCATGATTTCTTATTATGCATAGCATAATCTCTTATCATGCTTACTTCAGTCACCGCTCTATTTTCTTCTAAAGGTTTCTCCATGATACATTAAAGAGGTTTATACATAGGGTATACCAGCGGCGTACCCACCACCCCTTCAATGCCTTTGGAATACTCATTTACTAAGAATTACGCTTCCATCACATTTTCACATTCATTTAGCATGCATTCTCGTCATGCTTATTAGCCTTAGTCCCTATCCTAAACCTTTGTAATGGTTTCACCCCGAGGTATAAAGAGGTTTATATATAGGGTGTACATGCTACGGGTCTAGTGTACTTATGATAGTCTCTGGTTGTTTTCTCCGCTTGGTTTCTCGCTTAAATGTTTCTCCAAATCTGTACAACACTCGCACTTTAACGCACCGTACTTTCTTGTTTAGACATTCTCATAGTTTAAACGAAAGTGTGTGTGCGTGTTTGTTTTTGTTTCCATTTGAACGTTAACAAGCACCGATTTATAGGATGAAAATGCTACTGACCTCACTTATATACGTCAATTGCCATGTGTCACCCTCTTGTGGCGGGATTTATTTTGCGGCTAGCGGACCATTACGCACCCCGTAGCGGTCGGTGATAGGGCTTAGTCGTTAGACATGCGACTGATATGTGTCACATCCTCATCATTTCCTTAAGCCATACATAGTGACCGTTACGGGTTTGGTAGTGGTCTGCTACTGACTCATTTTTCAATTTGTTTTCACTTTTGTCCCTTTGGGCCACTTGTCAATACAACTTTGTACTTTCATTTTCTATTGAAAATTGGAGTATTAAATGTTCAGTGTTATTTGGCCACCGTCTCACCCTCGAAACACCTCAGGATCACACACATACAACTACCACTAACCAATTGATAGGACCACTACCTTTTTTCTGCTAGTTCGGGTTCTGAAACAACCCGAAACGCTGATGTTTAGACTACCCAATAGCTCACTGCCGATGAGATTCCCCTGATTTTGTTCTGGCAGTTCCTACCACCGGTGTACCATTCTTCTTAGTTCTTCAAGACTGTTATCGGGGACTGTTGCCAACCTGCTTCGGCCTACTACCACTGCTCCCTCGTTTCCCCTTCAACCGTCTACCAGAATGATACCCGTAAACACTCATTTGCCTACCATTTCCTCCCGAATGTTTATCCCCGAATCTTGGCTGAAGATCTTGTTTGATCCACTAACAAGCTCATTTCATATCGTAATTTCTTCATTTGGCTGTATGAATCGAACGTAGGAATTTGGGTCGTATGTTCGTTAGCTAGGTGCAATTGCGGGTTCTTGATTAAATGGGTTTGGTTGACTTGTCACGAACAGTTGTCCTCAGTCAAATGATGGAATTGATCTGATCGAGGATTTCTTGATCTTGGGTTCTATAAATTTACCACAAGAAGGAGTCAAAAAATAGAGGGTTCTTTTGATTCATTTATCTGGCTTCTTGACTTGAGGTCGGAAGTGACGGTTCTTGATTCTGGGTTGCAACCGAAAAAAAGAGTAGAAAACAGAGGTTGTCTACAAGCCTTCACTTCAATTAGAAGTGATTTCTGCCTTGAAATCGAGTTCTAACTGTCATTTGTACTTAAGACGAACATTAACATAGGGTTCGATCTTTAGGTTCTGATTGATAATCACCAAGTGTTCAGGTCATGATCCCAGTATCCAAATACAAGACGTGTTTTGATCTTGATTGGTTATGATACCAATTCAAGTCCAAAATTGGTTTATAAAATAGAGAAACTAGCTCCTAAACTCATTTATTGATATAAAGAAATCTACAACTGTATTTCAATTTCAAATCCCGACTCGGTTTATACAGACTACAAACTCTAGCTTATTCAATTACAATACGAATTGTATTTAATATTAAACTACAAACAACCTAAACGTACTCGAATACGAAGATTAATTCTAGAATATATGATACATACAATTTATTATATTCCAAATCAAGCATCATAACTTCATCGCCTTATGGGTTAAGAAATTAGCCACCAACAGAATGTTGTACCATGTAATAAAATAGAGAAACTAGCTTAAGTCCATAATTTCATTGGGAATGATCGGGATACCATACATTTTGAAAATAACTTAGGCGATCCGTAATGGGTATATGAGTGTGAAAATAAAGTGCTACCTCATATACAGGAGTGGTTTCACCCTTCTATACTCATTAAGGTGTGTAATGGTCATATATATGGGCCATTTTTCAATTCACCTCTCTAGTTACTTTTAGCATAAGTAAAATTAAACATTTATAATAAATTACTGATATTACTTTAATTTTTTACAAATAAATAAAAACGATACTTCAACATCATGTGAACGATGCTTCCAAATATTTTCAACCAAATCTGTGCGAAGCTTGCCTCCAAATATTTTCAACCAAATCTATGAAAATCTCAATTCCCTTGGCTAAATTCGACGAGGATAACTCGGTTTTTTTATTTGAGGAGTGAATAGAAGAAATTTAAGAGAAGAATGTGAGAGGTGTGAGAAAATCTATGTTATTTAGTAGTTACTAGTAGGGAACCCACACTGTAAGGACAAAAAATATAATAGGCTGACGCATCAAAGAATTACCGAGTTGTTCAGAAGTTCGGAAGACAAAGATTGGAAAAAGCAAAAATGTATGCAACATCATACTTCATCAGGCAGCATACTTGAAGTATGCGACATCATACTTGAAGTATGAGGCTTCGGCCCAGGCCCACCGAATACTTTCTGTTTTAGTATACATAGAAGTTTTTGTAAGTGTATTCGGGTTAGAAAAGTTAGGCAGTTCAGACGAGGGGTAGACGAGTTGTTAAGCGATATTGTATTGTGTTTTCAGTGGTTTATCAATATACGAATCGTTTGATATTTGATTGTGTGTCGTCCTTATTGTTTCTACCTACAAGTTACGTGTCAAGTCTGTTTTCGTCGGGTTCAACACGCCGTTGAATCCGTTGATTGAAGATCCTCAGGATTTCGGACCATACAATTGGTATCAGAGCCTTAGCGCTCATTTGGTGAAGCTTACAACAGATTTCTTTGACTCGTGAGGTATCAAACTTACTGATTTCGTTTGAATAGACTGACTTGTTTATTTTGGAGTGTTTCTGGGCAGATTCATAGGTGTTTAGACCATTGTTCTGTCATAATTCTTGAAGAATTGGAGTCGTCCGTATCATTATCTGCCATTTAATCGAATTTTTCAGTTAAATCTTCATATCCGAAGTTTATGGTATTTGAAGTATACGGTCTTCGAAGTTTGTGGTATTCAAAGTTTGCGGTATTCAAAGTTTGTGGTATTGAAGTATACCGTCCTGAAAGTTTGCGGTTTTGAAAGTTTGCGGTCTAGAAAGTTTGTGGTTTTTTTCAAAGTTTGCGGTCTAGAAAGTTTGCAGTTTTGAAAGTTTGTGGTTTTTTTCAAAGTTTGCGGTCTAGAAAGTTTGCGGATTTTCAAAGTTTTTGGTTTTGAAAGCTTGCGATTTTTCAAAGTACTCACCATCGGGTGCGAATAATTTTTGTTACGTGAACTTGCGACATGAGAGAAAGTAGAAAGGATATGCTGAAGCAAAAGTTTAATATGTTCAATCATGTTCGGGGTGAACATTTAGAAGCTCAAATCAATAGATTCACGAAATAGATGACGGAGATGAAGAATGCTGAAATAGAGTTGACAAGGGGAGAAATCAATAAATGTCTAATCAACTCTTTACCAATAACCTGAAACTTCAATTGCACCACCATCAAGAGAACCAAAGATATGTATCAAACATCCTTGAGTGAGCTGATTTCTATTTTGTACTCTTATGATATGGATGATAAACAGTGTCACCTTAATCATACGAGTTCAACGGATGTTTCCGAAATTGCTGGAGCCAGTACATCTACTTCATGCGAATCAAAGGCACTTGTGTGCCAGCAAGACATGAGTGATAAAGTTCAAGATTTGGAAGTGAAACAACATCATGCCTTCGTGGTTGAGGTCATCGAAACTGAGGTAATCAAAGATCTTTGCTCAGCTATTTGTTTTGAGAAAGTCAATCGTTACAAACATGATCACGATATATTATATCAAGAAATAACAAAGCTTAGATATTCCAACTCAGAATACAAACGATTAGAAAAGGTTTTCAAAGATACAATTGAAGCAAGCAAAAATGTTTTTTTCAAAACTTGAAATGGATTTTAACAATAAGGAATGTCTTTACCATGATGCATTAAAACGCATAGACGACCTTAGCTTCAAATTAAATGATGATGTGACTCAATTGGCAAACACCAAACTAACAATAGAGAAAATTGAACACTCTCGATCAGTTGTGTACGACATGATAGATTCCCAAGTCAGAAAGAAAGGGAATAAGGGATTGGTTATCATGTTGTGGAACATCCCACTAAATGGAGCTAATGCAACTCCAGTAAAATATTGCATTAGGGCTTAAAATTTTTGCATTAGGCCTAATACAACTTTTGATCGGGGGCTGCATTAGTAGCAGTTGCCTTAGACCTGATGCAACTTTTTCAAGACCTAACGCAACCTTTTTTGAAAGTGTTGCATTTAGTATCCAAATGTAACCTTTTTAGTGTTCAACCTTTTTAAATTCTAATGCAACTTTTTTTACTTTGAAATGCAACTTGTTTAATACTCAAATGCAACTTTTATACACTCAACTACAACTTTTTTTATATTTAGATGCAACATTTATTATTGTTTAGTTACAAAAATGCAACATTTTTCTAGATTTAATGCAACTATTATTATCTTTTTAATAAAAAAAATGCAACTTTTTTTAAAAAAAAAATGCAACATTTTTACAAATTTTAGTTATAATAAATGAAACCTTTTTTACACCAAAATGCAACTTTGTAACATAAATTCAATTGCTATTAATTAATATGAATTCATATTGTGTACTTTAATTTGTTTGTCCAAATTTAAATAACAATATAATCAACATAAAATGTCAATTACAATAATAAAAAGAAATAAAAACATTCTATTCATCTTGATCTCAAAGCGGTAATTGTTTCATAACCTTCCGCGTCATAGTTTCCAAGTTTTGTCATGGTTTGTCAATATCTTTCTTCATAGCTTAAAGCTCGGCTTTTTTTTTTTCCACTGTTCTCTTCAAACCCTTTGCACATTTCCAACAACTGACTTTACTCAACTTTAACGTTTGCTTTGAGTGATTCCATCAAGCCCTCCAGAATCATGTATAATGTGCAAGCACTGTCTACTTTTTTTTTTTTATCATTGCACTAGGTTAAAATCTCATGTATTACACGGGTTAAATAAACATAATATTATATATTAAGTAATAAAAAATTTATTTTTTAAAAACTTGTGTTTTACACGGGTTGAATAAACCCTTGGAATACAATATAATCTGTTAACACATACGCTCATCAAAATATATCAGGAGATTTATTAATATAAAGATTAGTATTTTCATTAAATATATTATTATTAAAAGTTAGAGGTGCATTTAATAAAAGAGAGAGGCGAAAAAAAAATGATGAGAATGAATATGGTGACGACATGTGGCATGAAAAACCTTTATTTATTATATAGCATAGATTTGTAACGCCTCTACCATAAAGTCGATGATATCCATAGTTATCTTTGTTCGTTACAACAAGCAAAAGATTTACCGTAGCGCTGGCATCCTTTATAGACTTGTAGTTCTTCATTTGTTGATGCAATGTTGTCCAAAAAATGTTTAGAAAATATTGTTAAAACAACTTTATATATTTGAATAAGTAATGTGCTAAAATATAAAAAAAGAAAATTTGAGATTGAGATATCTTAAACAAATATCTCATAGATATACAATTTATTCAACAAGTAATATATAAAAGAGATTAGAAAAAAGAAACTCAATTCTAGACTACAGGTGAGTGGGCGATTAGAGATTTCATCAAAACCATATTAATCCTATGTATACTACACACATGAAACTTGGATATTTACATACGGTTAAAAGTAGAAAGAACTTACAATTTTCCTTGCCGTGTCATCATATGTATCAACATATGCATGTCTTTCCATCCTTTTACGTGTCCGTTCAAACAACTAGGTTAAAGTAAGTAGGTAATTCTTAGTTTGGGTCATCATTTTTTTTGTATTCAATAATTTTTAATAACATAAACATCAACAAAAAAACATTAACTTATTGAACAACAAAAAAGACACAAATCACCATAATGAGTACGGGTCAAAATGGGCCGCTTTAAAAAAAAGTTAGCAAAAAATTGAAAAGGATTGCACGAGTCAAATAGTTGTTGCATATCACTTCAAATCAGATTCATATACTAACCTGCAAATTTGTGTGAAGAAAATAAGTAATAACATGTATCACATATACTCACTTGATAACTTACGGATCTGCACGACCAAGCCTACAGAAAATAAAATGAACATGGAGCATAATCGACGACACATATTGGCACCAAAATAAGATACTAACAGTAAGTCTGTGCTCTAATGTCTCCTTCGATCACCACCACATCAAAAGTTACTATTTTCTGCAAATGATATATTATTTATTACATGAACGGATCAAAAGTCACCCAAATAATATACTATTTTCTGCAAATAATAATGCATCATCTATGATCTTTTCAAAGAATCAGTATTCGCCTACTTGTTGTGCAGATTCTATGGCATGCATACAAATGGGCAATGAGTATTTTAAATCACAATCAAAATCAAATCAAGAGGTTGGACATTTCAAGTGTCACTTGTGAATTTGGACAATCCCTGCAATACATGAATGTCATACAAAAATATTAGGCCTATATTCGAACACTAATAAAGCAAGTCGTTATATGGATATAAAAACAAAAGGTGAGATAGAAGTGCAAATTAGAAACATGGTAAGGAAATTGAAAATTGATGACCATTTAGGATAAACCATTGCTTAAAGAATTGCCAATCAACTTTGTATTTTGATAAACCATCACAGGACTAAATAACCTCGCATTATCTTCACATCTATATCTAACCTTTCATTTAAGAAACCAAAATCACATTATCTTCACATTTATATCAGCCTGCAATACAACAAATTCATTTAAAAGAACAAAACCAAAGTAGTGACAAAATTAGGTCAAATATCAAAACCATTAGTTTTATTTCATAAATGGTTGTATGAGTACAAATTATTGAGATAAATGTAAAAGGTAAATTACCTAAATTATTGCAGTGCATACAAATGAACATTTCTAACCACCTACTTGCCAGTCACTTTGTCTTTTGCCAATTGGTCTACATGTTAGTTTGATAGTTTTTGGATGAGCTTCATGTCAATTATACATTATCTTACTGATTTATCAACAAATTTACTACGTCTTAAAATGCGTGGATTCTGTTATGCCACCGTTAAAAGACGACGGAAAGCAACGGTACAAAAGCCAACTTGACTTCCGTATTAACTCCATCCCATCATTTCCTTTTCGTCATATACATAAAGCAAATTTTCCTTTGCCACGGTTAACTTTACCGCCGTATCCTCCAACCGCCACCGCAACTTCCCCCGATGTTTGGCACCCTTTCACACCCTATATAATCATCAGCGCCACCACAAACTTCAATCGTGTTGTCATCCGTCTGGACATCGGTTCGTTTCTTTCACCGAGCAAAGTAAACCAAAGAAAAAGAACAGGACATAATGTGATTTACATTTTTTCCCTAGATCCGGGTACGGCAGATCCAAGAATCAGATCTAACAGCGAAGAAGCAGATCCAACACCAGTCGATCGTCGCTGGTGGTGGTGAGCGGCGGTTGCTGTATGAGAAAATTTAATTCGGTGGCTGAAACTAGGGTTAGGAATGTTTAATTTTCTTTCAGAGAGGAAGAAACGAAGAATGAATTGGTACTAATCAAACGTTGGATAAGATTTGGGGTTTCTTCAAGAATGAATTTTGAATCTATGGAGAAGATGAAAACCGTACTAAAAACTGAAAAATGCGTGTATTGTGAACATTGATCGGTCAAATCAAAATCAAAATACCCGGATCCTTTGCTGAATTTGCAGGTTAAAAGCACATGCTGGTCAAGGCCCACTTTTAGAACTTGAATCCATGAGTTCCAAGCCTAATTTGATAACTGAAAGTATCAGGCCCAATTCGTGATATTAAGTTCAAAACCCAAGTGAAATAAATAAGTATTCAACAAATTAATCTTCTCTCCCTCCCTTCCACTATATCAAAATCTCTAATCAAATCAAAGCACAATTAATCTTCAACCAACAATAAAATCTACAAAATGCCGATAAGTTTCTACAACAAAACGATGCACAAATTGTACAAATTTATGAAGATACGAAGCAGGAACATGCATCATGAGTTGGATATGAACGTTTGGGATGAGAAAATATGCACCGATCGAACAGAAAGTCAGAAACATGAAAAAGAAATTTAACCAAATACCGACGAATATATGTGATGAGATAGAAAAATAAGTTACGAGAAGATCGCACCAACCGAAAACGTAGATGGTAATTAGTTATTAAACATTTTAAATTTGAACTGAGCAAGAATCAGGAGAGACGTAATAATAATATATATTCTGTTAGTGTATGATAATATAAATAATAATGAAAGTAAATAATTATAATAAGATGATTAAAAAAAAGAATGTATTTTTCGGGCTTTGCCCTTTATCCAAAAAAAAAAGAATGAACGAGTTGTAAAAAAAAATAGCAGGTTGATTGAAGAAAAAAAATAAAGGAACAACATTGATTATATATATATACTTTTAATTTTTTGTTAATTTATTAATCTATAATTTATATAAGTTTAATAATAACAATTAGTAAATAATAATATCCTCTTATTTATTTTAGCCATTAATGAGTTAGATTTTTATCCAATAAAATTAAGAGTGAGAGATAAGCAAAACTTATAAAAACACTAGTTTGGTAAATATTTTTCTAACAACACCATTTTGATAAATAAGTTTTTCACCAACACTTATTTGGGAAAAAAACTCCACACCCACCTTCACCAAGGTTTCATGTTTTACAGGAAGGATCCTCAAAGATCCTGACAGAAGATAGAGATTGGCCATCTTTCCTATGTTTTAGGTGTCATGCATACCTTCTAAGGTTTAAATGTTTTCACCTTTCTAAGAATTGAGTTTGAACATTCCGCTTGTAGCGCACGATGTCCAAGTATAGTTCAAGGTGGTGCGACAAGTCAATGTAACAACGGCTGATAATTTCATCACCATCGGTTATATCGTGGATCCTACGATAGTAACAGACGTGTTACTCCAAAGGTTTTTAACATTTTCATGCTAACTCAAGTCTGGCTTGGCCCACGTATTCAGGTTTGGCCCACGCTTTTCTGGCTTGGCCCACGTTTTTCTGACTTGACCCATGTTATTCTAGCTTGGCCCACGTTTTACTGGCTTGGCCCATGATTTTAACTTGTCATAGGTATTTAATACTTATGTGTTAACCTAAGAATGTAGCATCAATATGCTAACTCAAGTTCCTTAAACGGATTGAAGGCTTATGATGATCCTGAAGTTCAATTACTAAATCTACGACGTGGTCAATGATTATACACATGGGACAACTAACATTTGTTATACTATGAACTCCATGTCATAATCTGGTATGTGTGTCTACTCGACTTAGTCCTCAACAAATGTATGCATTGGTTATTAAATTTCAATTAATAGAAGATTTAAAATTGACTAAGTCATGATATGTATGTAACTGGTATTTTTACATAAGATATATCAAAAACCAAACCATATTTTTCAAAGACAAAGTTTAATAAAAACCTAAGATATTATTTAGAAATAATTATTAAGGATCTGGTATCCTAAAGGTTTACCTAAATGATAACGTGTTTTTAGTAGTAATAAATATATTCTATTTAGAGCTACACCAACATCAGGTTTTAAATTTATAAAATGATAATTACTTTAACTTAAAACACACACAATAGGCAAGTGTATCTATCGCAACGTAATATAGTCTGGGTAAGAACCAAGTATCGAACCATGGACACAGATCCTGTACTCAACCCTCGCTACTGTCTGACTATGGTTGATTTCCTCAGCTTGGTTAGCATGTGCTCCAAAAATTGTATGTCCCTACTACAATATGCAATGCTCAAAAAATAAAAAGTAAATATTAAACATATAATTAACTAATATTCGCCAAATGTATGGTGGCCGAATAGGTGGGCGGTGATACCACCCCGTCAACGGTTACTCCTGTAACCGGTAAAAATGTTACTTGTCCAGAAAAAACAACAAACATTGTTCAACATCAAGAACCCTAATCACATCAAACAAAAACAACAAACATCAAAGGTGAAGGATGAGAGGAGTAGCTACTAGAAAGGAGGACGCTGCCACTGCGGATGCGGACCAGGAGGCTGCTGCTGATACTGCTGGTGGGCATACGGATCATGGGTGTGATCGTAGAAGTCCTGCCGTATGCCGTCCATCGTGTGTCCCAATTGACCCATGCGGATCATCAAATCCATCATAGTGGGATCAGCAGTGGTGTGATAAACATCTAGGCCTTGATATCCCAGTTGCCCCCTTGGCACTTCCTCGTCCTCAGACTCTTCCACTTCACCTGTCCAAATGTTTCCTCGGTGTCCCACCAAACGATATACCCCATTAAAATTTTTCATCATACATATATTAATCATTACCTGGGTATCTATGGGTTGAATGGGTAGGTCCATATCTTGGATTTGACCAAGATTTATAGGGGACAAAACACCTAGGTACTGGGCCAGATGGGTGATGTATGGTCCTCCAAAGATGTGGCTGCTGGAACTGTAACCCGTGGGTCGGGTAAAGAATTTAGCCAAGCTGTAGGCTAAGTTACAGGTACCTGATCAATCAGACAATGAAGGTGGAAGAGGTCTCTCATGGTTACCACCTCGGTGCTATCTTTCCTTTCCCCAATCGAAAGGACAATGCACCGATGCAGATACCGGTGGAGAGGGTGCTTTATCCTTGTGCTCTTTTGGGTATGCGGGTAAAAGGGCACTGACCCGTTCCTGTTCCAAAATACCGAGGCTTCACCTTCGACAAACTCTGATTTGCCCTCGGTGAAGATTGGCTCTGTCCTCTCCCGATGTCTATACAATCCCAACTTCACCCCAAACTCTGACAAAGTCATCACATACCATTGCCTGGCCATCCTAAACCTCACACAATCTTGTATTTCCATATTCACCACCGATCTATCAAACTCAAAAGAGGCTAAGAACTAAAGAGTGAGCTCATAGTATGTTGCCTCCCTAATAGCAAAGAACCTCTACCAAGGTTTAGTGATCAGGGGAATTGCACTATCTAGGAGATAGACATCCTCAAGGGTTGGATAGCAAATGGTCTTGTGGATCCCAAAGGTTTGTGTAAGTGGCGTGGCTAGGAGTTGGTAAGCGTGGATCTCAATGGCATCATCAGGGTCAAAGATGAGCCAGGGGTGCAAATCTTGCGGTTGCTCTGGCATGGGTTGCTAATTGAAAGGAGGTGGAGGCGATGGTGGAGTTGATGGTGAACCACTCATTCAGGAAGATGAAGATGATCTGGTTCGGGACCTCGGTCCGGTGTTTCTTCTTTTCCTTCCCGCTTGCCTGGATGATTCCGCCATTTCTTATACAACAACAAATGGAATTAGTATAGGGAAAATATCATTGCACAAGACAATGACTCCAAAAATTTTATATCACATAAAAATTATGCATATATATATTTTAGGACCACACAAAGAAAACCTAAACTCATGCATTGTTATGGCATGGTTACATTTCCCGAATCCACAATTGGTCAATTGCAATTTATCCAAACAAGACTCAATTTCAAACAATGGTATGTTTGACTTTTGAAAGTCAAACTTGTCAAAAATTTTGACCTAGTTTATCAAATTAACAATTTTCCAACAAGCTAAACTACATTTTAAACACATATATACAAGATTCATGCTTTAATTTACACAATTAAGGTTAAAAATTTCCAAGCAAAAAAGAACCCAAATCATACAAGTGGAACAAATCTGTTTAAACGAGGTTAAAACAAGTTTCATTATGTTCTATCATGGTCAAATATGCATTCAGATTAAGCAATGAGTTCAGATTCAACATATTTATTCCAAAATTCAAAACGACGCCCTAACCCCTATTTGAACAAAATATTCCATAAATGAAGCAAGAATCGACTCAAAAAAGATAATGGACAAGTTTACATACCTTGGGGGAGAGATGAAGAAATGAGAAAAACCGTGAAAAATTGGGGGTTTGGAGGTGATTTCGGCCGGAACCGAGAGTGTTTGGGGTTTTGAGAATCTGCTGCTAATGTTCGCTTTTAACCCAGACCCGTGTTTTGCCAATGCACGGTTGCACGGCCGTGCATTCCCCCTTTTTATCAGTTTATTTATTTATTTATTTATTTTTTTAAGTTAATATTTTCCAGCTTAGTGTTTTTAGAAAATTAAATTTTATGTTTTAATTAAAAATTAATTAAATTTTTCCAAAACGCATTACCTGAAAAATATAACCGTGGTCAACAGGGAATGGCACCAACAAAAATCCCGAATTTATACTTGAATACTTACCACATTTCATGCAATCCAACATTAGAGTATCGAACTTGTCATTATCAAAAACAAAAATGTTACTCACGTAAAAACCGTTCAAAAGCATTACGCCTAATAAAAAATATGTTTTTGCTTTTGAATGGCGGTACTTATCTTTATTTATTTTTCTTAACAAAAATTTCGTGATCGCAATTCCTTGAAAGTTCCTGCAAAGATATATTAGCTAACACAAGCACCAAAAATAAAAATAAAGTTGAAAATAAAATAGTCAGTCCAGCGGCTTAGATCTTTCACAGAATTACCGATTCCTCGGCATCGGCGCCAAAAATTTGATTGCGTATTTTTAGTAGTAATAAATATATTATATTTAGAGCTACACCAACATCAGGTTTTAAATTTATAAAATGATAATTACTTTAACTTAAAACACACACAATAGGTAAGTGTACCTATCGCAACGTAATATAGTCTGGGTAAGAACCAAGTATCGAACCATGGACACGGATCCCGTACTCAACCCTCGCTATTGTCTGACTAGAATAATAAGTTGGAAAATTGGTTTTGTTTAAAAGGAAAATAAAAAGTTAAGAAATGTAATTAGAACTATTATTCTGTTTAAGGTGTTACTCTAGTTGTTATCCCTTGTTAATTAATCTTGTATTTAAAGTAAGGTTAATCATAGTTACTAGTACTAAACCTTTTGATAGGGGAGTTAGTATGTCATAACAGAACAGTGGATACGGTCGGCCAACTGTTCCTTAATGAGTATAACGGACCCTAAACGGGGCGTGAAGTCCGTTGGTATCATCAAAACTCATTATTCGGACTTATTATACCTGTGACTAATGTACGTCTGGTCTTGTAACTTTTTCTGGTAAGTCGGAATGCACGATTTCCTCTAAAGATACTTTATGAACGCTCGGACTTAACTAATTATGTTCTTAAATAGTTGTCTTTACTTGTAATATTATTTCAAATAAATAAGACTTTCCTTCTAAAGATCAAACCCCATGGCTCCCGCTAGAAGTCCTCTGCAAGCCGATACAAGAGAAGTAGAGAATTACCGACACAAACCGCCCGGTCTGTTTAGGGCTCAAACGGCCTGCTGAATACCCAAACCTCCAATCAACCCATAATATTATATCTATACTAACCGGCCGTGCTAGCATCAAGATTTGTATATAGACCGTACTAATATCGAATAAGCTCCCCAAACAAGAAGTGTTGCTTGAGTAACTCACAAGGTAAAAGATTATTAGATTGATTTAAAGATAACTTATTCTGGTCTTTTCTAGATAAATTATAGTAAAGACTTTAAAAACATAACTTACTAAAAATACTTCATTAATTAATTAAAGTTCAACTAACTCGAGCAACACAAGAGGACTAGCCAAGAATGACCATACAAGTGACTCCACTAACCCATAGATAATGTGTGGAAGTGTTCCAACACCAAGGGAGAGTGTGTATAGGTTGCCTCTTGTTTTACTCGAACGAGAAGAATAAGTTCATATTACAAGACTTAGAAAAGAAAATAGAAAGAAAAACCTAAATGGACCAAAACCGAGAGAGATCCGGCCTTTAGCAGAGCACTAAGGCCTTCACACATCTTAATCTTGGACACCTAAAACATTAGAATGAGATTGCTATTTATAGACTCAAAAATTGGTATTGCACGGCCGTGCATTGGGATGCACGGTCATGCAACGCACACATCTCTTGCACGTGAGGGAATCTGGTAGAGCAGGAGAGTACAGGGACCCAAAATAGGATTTGCACGCCCGTGCATTGCCTTATTTTGGTCCCTGTTGACTTCCTGGTTGACTCCCTGCGTCCGGTTTCGTTCAATTGTCTCCCGAATGCTGATTTTGCCTTGTTTTTGGGTGTTTTCTTCATGTTTTTTAATACAAGGGTTAATTATCCTGTTGTAACACAAATAAGTGGATTAAGTATCATATCTTATCATATTCTCTATAATTTGTGCTATTTATGGGGATAATTGTGCATGTAAAACATGTATAAATGATGGAATATCACTAAACTTAATATTTCTAAGCCTTAATTACCTAATAAATCCTAACTTTATGCAAATGCACTAAACACATAACAATCATGGCATGCAGTCAAAAGCTACTTGATAATATTTAAAGTGTAGGAAAGAAAAGTGACATAGGCTTTCATCTAAAAGTGGACCCATCCACCCGGTTCACAAATTGTCCAATTGTCTATCCCATGCAGGGATCCCCAAACACAAAAAAAAATTGTTTTTAGACAGGTACCAAGAAGAAAAATCAAAGAACCATAAACTCCAGGGCTCGAGCCTAGGCATCATTACCCTCAACACCGTGGACAACTTGTTTACCACCATCACCAGCTCCAACCTCCTTAGCAATCTTACTGGTCTCTACCGCTGGTCTCTACCGCTTCACCACCAAGCTTAACCAGAGTAGAGCGCCATCCCTGAAGATCCCAGTCCAAAGGGTTAAAACCTTCAGCAGCAACTTGCTCGGCCATCTAGATCCTAGATTGGAGAATAGCCATGGCCGCAGACTTCTTGGCATCATCCACAGTCTCTCGCAAATTCTGCTTGTACTGGGCTAAACTCTCCTGCATATTATCCTTCCGAGTCTATATCTATTTCACAATGTACTTAGACTTGGAGGCCAAGATCTTCTTCAAGTCTTCGACCTTCTCCATAGCTTCTTCAACAATCTTCTCTGCCGTAGACAAACTGACATTCAGCTTCTCAAGACCGTGCAAGATTCAGATGCATAAGCAATTTAGGGATCCTGAAATCAAATTAGGGATGCCAAAAATTACTTACCCAGTTCAGCAAGCCTTATAGCCTCTTGGTAGTTTCAGTAGAGTCCATGCCCTCAAAGATCTCCAGATATATCACATCCGTTGTCTTCCTCCCTTTTCTCCTTAAAGCTTTAGACTGGAGAACTGGGATACGAGACTTGGTGGTCACAGGTGTAGGATCTTCCTTATTGACAATGGTAGCTATAGATATCAGGCTATTAAGGTCAGACAATGCAATCTGGGAGCTCGATCTTGGGATTCATACATAAAGATATAACAAATCGGAATCAAGACATATGGTAACACAAATGCAAATTGCTCTGTACCTGAAGACATCTCGGATTCAGAGTGTTGAGTGTCAAAGCTTTCTTCACTAATGGTGGACTCGACACGAAAGGACCTCTTTGGCACATGTATATCTAATAATGCTTCAATTCTTTTGTCTGTGTCGCTTCTTGCAGGAACCAATTCGGCAAAATTAGGAGCTACACAAAGACAAAACAAAAGTCATTAGCAACAGGTTAGAGATAATATAAATTGCAGGGATCCTAGCTACTTGATGTAAGGTCAAATATCCTATGTAAAATTGTCGGTTTTTATGTAGTTTAATAGTTTAATTGTGTTTATCGAGTCGGTTTTACGTGGTATTCGTAGTTTGAAGTGTTACAGGGTAATTGTGTTAAAGAGCGGGAAATTTACGAGTCAAATGTACGAAGGTACAAAGCCCGGGAAGTCAAGAAAGTCAAAGTCAAAGCTCAAAAGCAAAATCCTGAAAAGTTGGTTCTTCGCGCCACGCAAAGATCTAGGGAGAGAAGTTCGCGACACACGAGAAACTTAAAAAGGGCCTCCAACTGTTTTGTTCTTCACGACACACGGAGAACCGAGGCTGGATGTTCGCATCACGCGAAGAAGGGGATTACGGCAAAATTAAACCTAATTCTAATTATAAAGCCATTATGATCCTATTCTCGAATTACCTTCTTCCTTGCCGTCCCAGGGCTTCCCTAAGGCGATTCCAGAGCTTGTTTGGATAATTGTTCTTAGTTTTGAATGATTGTAAGTTTAATGTCTAGATTTTGAATGTTTTCCATAATCATGAGCGGCTAAACGCTTTTGTGATTCCTCCGGGTGAACGATTTATGCATGTATGTATATGATTTTAGTTGATTATCAGTTTGGATTGAAGTTTATTGAACCTCTTAAGTTCTTTGAATTCAATTGTGTGTTTGATTTATTAACAATTGCGTGTTTTCGATTCATCGCATCTATCATCGTTTCTTAGTTTTCTTTCATCAGGAATAGTCTGATTTTGTGATTGAATTGGCTATTGTGTGGTTGGTTAAACAGTTAAACAAGGTTATGTCCATGTAATATCTAATCTGATTTGAAACTGAAAGTGTGTACATGTGTTGCTAAATTCGAAACCCGGAGTGGTCATTCTTCTCCATCTGTTTTCCCAAATCAATTTAAGTTTTTTGATAATTCTAAGTTTTAAGTAATAAAGTTTTAATCTTTAGTAGTAATAGAATCAGTTTAATTTAAATAGCATTCTCCACTGGTTCATGTGGATTCGACAACTCTACTTTCCTGTCTACAGTCTAAGGTAGCTATGTAGTAGATTTTATAAATGTTTTTGATTGACCTTGACACCGCGATCAAAATGGCGCCGTTGCCGGGCAACTTGTGCGCAAAGTGCTCTTTTTGATTAGTTTTGTTCAGTGCTACTAATTTTTGTGCTTACGTGTGCAGGGACAGTTCTATGCATACTAAGCGCTCAGTAAGAACTGCACCATTACTTTTTGATCCAGGGATAGAGAGAGCAGCAACAGCTAACAGAAAGCTCCAAAGAACAGTCCAAACTAATCTTTAAAAGCTTGACAGTCCATCTGTGAGAATGTCACAGAACCAACCGGTAAACCAAGATCCTAATCAAGGTGGGAATCAAAACCCACCAATTCCACCACTTCCAGATTTCCTTTTTCCCAACCAACAACAAAACCAACCTAATCCACCTCAAAACCAACAACCACCTATTCCACCAAATCAGAACCAACCAGCTCCACAATACCAGAATCAAAATCAACCACCACCCCAATTCCAACAACCTCTACCACAACCTGTATTCCGAAATCAACCATACCAGCCACATGATAGCTACCCGAGCTACTCCGATTATGATAATGATGAGCTGATGTCACCGGGAAGCAGCCACCACCCACAACATGGTTCTCAACATGAGAATTGGAACGAAGAAGAAGAGTGGTATGACTTGAACCACCAGGAGGCATTCTCTCCCAGAAATCAAAGACAGAATGTGGTAGATGGATGGGTTCAACCACCACCGAGAGCAGAGTAAGGGTTTAAACCTAGGAACAACCGTCAAGGGTTTATGGGTATTTTGGAACAAGAAAACAGGTACAGACAGCCCGGGAACATTAACCCACCGAGCATGACCAAGGGGTAGACAGTCACTTCCGCCCCCCTTTAGCTTTGAATGCATCCCCTGTCATCCCACCAGTTCGTAGGGGGAATGCATTTGAGATTAGACCTGGATGTCTTGGGATCCTCCTACACTTTTTCGGGGGAGCTATTGAAGAGCCTTACACCCATTTGTCAAAATATGAGGCTACTTGTGGGACCATTGGTGGTCAGGGGTTCACAACTGATGAGGTGAAACTGGTACTCTTCCAGTTTTCACTTAAGGACCGGGAAAAGTAGTGGTTTTTATCCTTACCGGCTGCAAGCATTGCCACATGGGCAGAGTTATAGCAGCACTTTCTTGATGAGTATTTTCCACCTCATAAAACCAATGACGCCCGAGATGCAATACGGAATTTCAAGCAACAAACAGGGGAGCCTTTCTATGAGCCATTTAAAATATTTAAAGAGTTGCTGAGAAACTGCCCACACCATGGGATACAAAAGTGGGAGCTCATACATGCCTTTTATGATGGGTTATTACCTAAGGATATGTTAGATGTCAATGCCGCCAGTGCAGGTTCTTTCTTTTCAAATCATGTGGACGATGACTAGGAAATTTTGGAGAAGATGGCACTGACATCAAAGAGGAAAGCCAATGACAGTAGAAGAGCAAAGACTAGAGTAACTGCGAAAGCAGTTGATTATGAAACTCAAAAGCGTCTGGATTCCATGGAACTTCAAATGGCAAGGCTTGGCAGGCCTAGTGGAAGAGAGGTGTCCAATGTATCACATGGATGCTCGGTATGTGATGGATGTGGTGATTTGGGCCATACGGTGGGGAGCTGTCCAAGAGAATAGGGCAAGCCAGAAGAAGTGAACCAGATTGGAGGTGATAGGAAGCCAGACATGAATGCAACACACTACCATCCGGGACTCAGAAATCATCCTAATTTCAGGTACGATAATGCATCTAATCAATTGAATCCCAACTTTCAGGTTCCTGATGTGCAGGTTGGGAGTCAGCAGCAGTACTAGAACCGCCAACAAAGCTATAATCAAGGCGGGTATCAAAGAAATACAGGTAATCAATGGTACCAATAAGGGGGTTATCAGCAGAGAAACTACCAACAGAATCAACCCCAACAGAACCAGCAGAACAAACCTGCAGCTGGCGATGACCCTCAGCTTGCATCCATATTGGAGTCCTTGAAAAGGATTGAGTAGGATAAAGAGATCCAAATCAAGACAAATGAGTCGTTTGAATGACAACTAGGTCAGTTGGCTAAGAAGATAGTAGAAGTGGTGGGGCGAGCACCGGGACAACTTCCAAGTGATACAAAGTTAAACCCACAACACCAAGGTGCCAACTCTTCTAGCTCAAGGAATGCTAATGTCTCCCAGGTAAGTACTCTAATAAGCGGTAAGGCATATAATAATGTCACCTCGGCATCACCGGAAGTTGAGGGAGTGGTAGTTGATCTAGGGGAAGATGGTGAGAGTGACAGTGATTCGAAAATGGAAAAGAATATTTTTCTGAAACAACTAAATCTAAACCGAACACAGCTGTCACTCAAGGTGTAGGGGTGGAGAATAATACCACCCCTTATCATTCTACGTTACTGGAACCATCTAAAAAGAATGTGACTAAAAGGGGCCCACAACAGGACGAGTTGTGGGACATGTTTAAACAAGTGAAAATTAATCTCCCACTTTTAGATGCAATTAGGAAAGTACCATCTTATGCAAAGTACTTGAAAGAATTATGCACCTAAAAACGACATCTTAAATTGCCCAAAAAGCTTGGCCTAATAGACAATGTCAATGTCGTTTTGTCGGGTGCATTGCCACTTAAGCTGCAGGATCCAGGAGAACCTTTAATTTCTGTGCAAATTGGTGAACTCAAAATCAATAAGGTTCTCCTAGATCTTGGAGCTAGTGTTAGTATTCTCTCGGGATGTTTGTATGACCAGTACCACTTTGGTCCTCTACAAAAGGCCGATACCACTGTGGTGTTGGCAGATCTTACTCTTAAACTTCCTAGGGGGATACTAACCGATGTAATTATGAAGTTGGAAGATTTTTACTATCCTGTCGATTTCTTAGTGCTTGATTATACAGCTCCTAATAATGACAGGCATCCGAATGTGATATTGGGAAGACCATTCTTGAGAACAACTCAATGTGTAATAAATTGCGTGACAGGTACAGTGGACATATCATTTTGCAACCGAAGGTTAAGGTTAAACATATTTGCTAGTGCTTGTCCTATTCCAATTAATGACGAACGCTTTATGGCAGACGTTGTTGAGCGGTGTCGCCCTGATGAAAATGAGGGTGAAACCCTGGTACCATGTAGTTTTTGTGACAGGAAACAGGTAGAGTATGAGCTTGAGATGCAGGAAGCAGAGGCATAAGTGGAGGTGTATGCTTTGAGAGAAGGAGTGCCAAATTGGTCACTCCAGGTTAAGAGTTTTCCAGAACATATTGATACCCAGCTAAAGCCATCACTGGAATCACCACCTAAGATGGATTTAAAAGACTTTCTTAAACATTTAAAATATGCATTTGTGGGTGATAATAACACTCTTCCTGTTATCATTGCTGCAGGTTTAACTGAAGAACATGAGCAGGCATTAATGAAGGTTTTGATTGCCCATAGGGCAGCAATTGTGTGGACCATATTAGACCTAAAGGGGATCAGCCCAGCAATTGTCATGCATAAGATCGTCACAGAAGAAGGAGCAAAACCTGCTTGGGATGCTCAACGAAGGTTGAATCCTAACATGCATGAAGTGGTGAAGAAGGAAGTACTCATGTGGTTAGATGCGGGTATCATCTACCCCATCTTTGATAGCAGTTGGGTGAGCCCTACTCAGACAATTCCTAAGAAAGCTGGCATTCAGGTAATAAAGGGAGTGAGTGGAGAAGAGATTGCCACTCGGCCGGTAACCGGGTGGCGAATCTGCATAGATTATAGAAAATTAAATGCTGCAACATCGAAAGACCACTTCCTTCTCTCTTTCATTGATTAAATCATCGAGAAACTTGCAGGTCAGAAATTTTATTGTTTGCTAGATGGGTACTCGGGTTATAATCAAATTGCAATACATCCATATGACCAACAAAAGACCATGTTCACTTGTCCGTATGGCACCTTCGCATTTAGGCGAATGCCTTTCGGCTTGTGCAACGCCCCGACCACCTTTCAACGGTGCATGATGAGTATCGTTTCAGATATGATCGGGGAGTCCATGGAAGTCTTTATAGATGATTTTTCAATATTTGGCGCAACTTTTGAAACTTGTTTGCATCAATTAACTAAGGTATTAAAAAGATGTGTTGAAACTAATCTGGTGCTTAGTTGGGAGAAAAGCCACTTCATGGTTCAAGAAGGGGTGGTTTTGGGTCATGTTATATCTAGTGAGGGCATTGAGGTCGACCAGGCAAAAATCCAGGTAATTTCAACTCTACCTCCACCAAAGAGTGTCAAAGGCGTTCATTCCTTCTTAGGACACGCCGAGTTTTACAGAATGTTCATTAAAGGTTTTAGTGTCATAACCAAACCATTGTGTAATCTACTACTTAAAGATGTTCCTTTTGTTTTTGATAAAGAATGTTTTGAGTCATTTGAGTTAATTAAACAAAAATTGGTGGAGGCCCCTATTTTAAAATCACCGGATTGGTCGTTACCCTTTGAGATTATGTGTGATGCAAGTGACTATGCTGTGGTAGAAGTGTTGGGACAATGGGTAGATAAGAAACCCGTGGTGATATACTATGCAAGTAAGATTCTTTCTAATGCTCAGGTTAATTACGCCACAACTGAGAAAGAGCAACTAGCAGTAGTCTATGCATTGGATAAATTTATATCATATATTTGGGGTAGTAAGGTTGATGTTTATTCTGATCATAGTGCAGCCAGGTACCTCATGGCCAAGAAGGATGCTAAGCCCCGGTGGATCTTGTTGTTGCAGGAATTCAACCTAGAGATTCGTGAAAAGAAGCGAAGCGAGAATGTAGTGGCAGATAATTTGTCGTTAAATATTTGGCTATAGGATGAAAATGATTCTGAAGGAGAGATTAATGAAACATTCCCTGATGAACAATTACTATCAGTTTCTACTACTCCTTGGTTTGCTAATATTGTTAAATATTTGCCTACAGGTGCAATTACGAAACATTGCACTAAGAAGAAGAGGCACCAGTTCATTGCCCAGGCACGCCAGTACATCTGGGATGAACCATAATTATTTAAAGTGGGCGCATATCAATTGATTAGAAGATGCATACCAGAGTCATAGATTCAATGTGTGTTAGGTCTGGTACGTGCATCTGCTTGTGGGGGACATTTCAATGGGCAAAAGACAGGGCGAAAGGTATTCGGAGCAGGCTTATTTTAGCCATCCGTCTTTAGGGATGCGTTTGAGTTTGCTAAGAACTACGTGAACTGTTAGAAGATGGGTAGTATTTCAAAGAGAAACGAGATGCCACTGTAGCCGATTTTCGTTGTGGATTTGTTTGATGTATGGGGCATAGATTTCATGGGGCCATTTCCGAACTCTTGTGGGTATCTCTATATTCTAGTGGCTGTGGATTACGTATCCAAGTGGGTAGAGGATATAGCAACAAAGACAAATGACCATCCAGTGGTGTGCAAATTTGTGCAAACCAACATCTATTCCGGATTTGGAATCCCTCGTGCAATCATAAGTGATGGGGGCTCACATTTCAAGAACTTCCAATTAGGGATATTACTTAAACGTTATGGAGTTGATCACAGAATAGCCACCCCATATCACCCACAGACCAGCGGGCAGGTCGAAGTGTCCAACCGACATATCAAAGAGATTCTCCAGAAGATAGTGCGGGCAGACAGAAAAGATTGGTCATGAAAGCTTGATGATGCTTTGTGGGCTTACCGCACCGCTTATACAACTCCAATCGGCACCACACCGTACAGATTGGTGCATGGCAAAGGATGCCACATACCGGTTGAGATTGCACATAGGGCATTGGGGGCAGCCAAAGAGGTTAACCTTGAATATGATGCTGCAGGTATGGAAAGGAAGTTACAATTGAATGAGCTGGAAGAGTTACAGGATGCATTGTATGAGTGTGCTTCTGCCTATAAAGATCGGATGAAGAAAGTGCATGACCTAAGTTGAAGAAGATGACGTTCGAAGTGGGGCAGAAAGTGTGGCTCTACAACTCTAGGATCAAGTTGTTTCCAGGAAAGTTGAAAAGCAAGTGGATGGGCCCGTATCTGATTACACGGGTAGGTAACTATGGGGACATTGAGATTGATGACTTTTATGATCATCTGAGGCAAGTAGTAAATAGCCACCGGTTGAAACCATATCTGGAAACAGTGGATATCAATTTCATTGAAGAGTCCTGGAGTGTGTTGAAGAATCCTTAACCAAAGTAAGGTACACTACGTCTAGCTGAAGACGTTAACCTTAGCGCTACTAGGAGGCAACCTAAGGTTAGTTAACTTTATTTTCATGTCTAGTTAAATGAACGTTGCGGGTGTGTTCCCTAGAAACCTTGACGAGCCTAAACTCGTCCACTCAATCTACCGAGGGGTTTAAAAGGCTTGTTGCATATGCTAAATGTAACCGTGATTCCTACGAAAGTGAGTTAGGTTGTTATTTCTTTCTTTTACTTAGTTATATGCAATTAGCCAAGTGTGGGGACGTCTCTAGGGAGATTATGGTTGGATAGAGTGTGATTGAGGGCAATACACAAACCCTTGGGGGGTAGGATGCCATTGTAGAGTCTGTAGAAAATTTTGAGTTCTTCGGTCTTTTTGGTATAGTTTTGTGTTTTTCTAAGTTTTTGTAGGGTTTCATGGCCATTTGGGTGATAAAAATCACCAGGAAACACATTCCAGGTATGTGGGCATATATTCTAAGTGTTAGAATGAGTTTTTGAAGTGTTGGAAAATTTTGAGTTTTAGGAGGTGAAAAAAATTCTAAGGCAAAAAGTTGGAAAAATTTCTAATCTTTCTGTGATGGAGGCTTCTTCGCGCCACGCGAAGGATTCTGGGACCATCTTCGCGACATGCGAAGAACAAAATAATGGGGCCGGACAAGTTTTCTCCCTGGTTTTCACGACACGCGAAGAAGTATGAAACCCTAATTTTGATTTTTTTTATTATTTGAGTCGTTCGAGTCCGTCGGGTATTTTATTTTTCTTTGAGTCATTATATTGAGTCGATGTGATGCTGTGGGTTTGTTTCGAGCTTTATTTTACAGGTTTGGATTTGAATTTCCCATACTCAATCTCCATCCGGGGGATGATAATTCGATTGATTCTTGTGTACAAAGCAATTCGCTTGTATCCGTGGGGCACAATCGCGAATGAAATGCTATACGATCGCCTTTCCAGCTAAGTTTTAATTTTTGTATTTTAATTTTCTTTTTGAGTGCCTCTTCCTACATTAAGGACAATGCAGAGTTTAAGTGTGGGGAGGGGAGACCTAGTCCAGGTCTATTTTAGTCTTTTATTTTGAGTTATAAAAATACAAAAATACATAAAAATTTAAAAATTTTCAAAACTGTCCCTGGATTAGAGTTTTGCAACTAAATGGAAGATGATCGGTAGAATTGGAAATTGCTTGTGAAAAAATAATAAAATAATAAAAATTACGTATAATTTGTAACGTTTTGGTAGACTCAACCGACTTAAGAGCTTAAATATCCTGATAGTGAATCTAGCTTAATTGAATAATTAAATCAGGATATCTTATGGGTTCTCATCTTAGAGGTGTCGGTAAGGTCGAAACTGTCAACATAGGGTGATAGGTACCTTTATAAGCAAAATTTTATAAGTTTTTAAAATTAATTGGCACACCGCTTTCTTTTTATTAAAATAAATCCGAAAGTTGGTGACGCCGCGTTTCATAATCCATCATTTTGAGATCTTAGGTTTCGCCTACGTGTTACCCTCCGGGATAGTGAGTTGGTTGATACACCCATGGGCGGGACTTAAGTGATCAATATTGGATGACTAAGTTAGGATTATGTGTTACCCTTCGGGATGGCGACTTGAAGGATACACCCCTATTCCGAAGCTTATGTACTTCATTGCTTAAAAACTGTAGCCTACGTGTCATATATCGGGTTCCAGCTTGATTGAAACACCACTGGGTTAAGTTTAATCATACAACATTAATAAAAGCTCATATCATTAATTCATCGATCCATTATCCATTTTATTTTTTAAAACATGTAAATTCGTGTTTATAAGGGTGGGAAATCTATAAGGTTTAACCCGGGCCTAAACATGACCTTGAGATGGGATTACGCTGAGTCATAGCTTTCTAAGTATGAGACCCATAGATAGACTGATTGCTCGGTAATGTATAATATATAGATCACATAATTGGGGGCTTGAGAGTTGGTGGTTGGGTTTAATCGGACAGAAATACCGATTGTTACAGTTAACGGGTTATGAAAATCCGTGATGTGAAAAATGAAAGTATAAGTTGTAAGTTTTCCGATTATGATTCCACTGCGTTATTATTTTTCGGGACGAAAAAGGTCAAGTGTGGGGATGTGATGTAAGGTCCAATATCCTATGTATAAGTGTCAGTTTTTATGTAGTTTAATAGTTTAATTATGTTTATCGAGTCGGTTTTACGTGGTATTTGTTGTTTGAAGTGTTACAGGGTAATTGTGTTAAAGAGCGGGAAATTTACGAGTCATATGCATGAAGGTACAAAGATGTTGAAGCACTTTTGTGTGACAAACAGTCTGGATACTGTCTTAGCTTTCGTACTTGTCTTGTATGTATTAGTCTTTGTATGTTAGTGTCTGTATGCATTAGTTATCAAGTTGTATTCACTATTGTATGTACTTATCGTCTGTTTCTCTAACTGCTTTGCGCACTTAACATGTGCGCATGAAGTAACTCCTGCGTACTTAGCAAGTACGCAAGAACTCTTTGCGTACTTGCCAAGTACACAGGAACAATTTGTCCTGCGCACTTGTTAAGTGCGCAGAGATTATACCTAGTATAAATAGGATAGGTTGACAGAAGTTATGTACGCATTCATATGCAGACATTTTGTAACTTCTCTGTAACCTTCAAGTTTATAATAGACGGAGTTTGAAAGTGCTTTCGTTGTCGGTTTACTTTGTGTTGCATGTTTCTCCACCTAGTCACGGGTATTCCGCACCCAGTCCGACTTGTCACATACCCACACGTAACGATCTGAGACACCCGGGGACCTACAAATTCCAGGGAAGTCAAGAAAGTCATAGTCAAAGCTCAAAAGTCAAAATCCTAAAAAGTTGGTTATTCGCGCCAAGCGAAGATCCTGGGAGAGAAGTTCGTGGCATTCGAGAAACTTAAAAAAGGGCCCCCGAGTGTTTTGTTCTACGCGACACACGAAGAAAGGGATTCCGGTAAAATTAAACATAATTCTAATTATAAAGCCATTATGATCGTATTCTCGAATTACCTTCTTCCTTGCCGTCCCAGAGCTTCCCTAAGGCGATTCCAGAGCTTGTTTGGCTAATCGTTCTTAGTTTTGAATGATTATAAGTTTAAAGTTTAGATTTTTATTGTTTTCAACAATCATGAGCGGCTAAACGCTTTTATGATCCCTCCGGGTGAACGGTTTATGCATGTATGTAAATGATTTCAGTTGATTATCAGTTTGGATTGAAGTTTTGTGAAACTTTTAAGTTCTTTGAATTCAACTATGTGTTTGATTTATTAACAATTGCATGTTTTCGATTCATCACAACTATCATCGTTTCTTGGTTTTCTTGCATCGGGAATAATATGATTTTGTGATTGAATTTACTATTGTGTGGTTGGGTTAAACAGTTAAACAAGGTTATGTCTATGTAATCTCTAATCTGATTTGAAACTGAAAGTGTGTGCATGTTTTGCTAAATCCGAAACCCGAAGTAGTCATTCTTCTCCATCTGTTTTGACAAATCAATTTAAGTGTTTTTGATAATTATATGTTTTTAAGTAATAAATTTTTAATCTTTAGTAGTAATTGAATCATATTAATTTAAATAGCATTCTCCACTGGTTCTCTGTGGATTCGACAACCCTACTTTCATGTCTACAGTATAAGGTAGCTAAGTAGAAGGCTTTATAAATGTTTTTGATTGACCTTGACACCGCGATCACTACTTCCTACCCTTCTTAACTCATTCAAGCGGCAAAAGATTCCCACCAGAAACTGAATCTCTCCTAATGAAATAGAATTTTCCCTTCTAGTAGATGTCATTCAGGGTCGCTTTTGGGATTAAGTGAGGTCGCCCAGACTTAAGTTCCAGAACGAAATAGGAAGAGCCATGGGTTCTTAAGTTATAAACGTAACGAATATGAACGATTCAACCTCTCCATAGTTGCCATAATTCTCCAAACCATGGGCATGATTTGGGAATAGCTCAGGTCAGCAAGCTTGAAGAAAGGGATATGACAGACCTAAAGTGAAAGGATAACTAAGAAAGCAGACCCAGGTTTCGGAAATCAAATCAGGTTTTGTTCTAGAATCAAAAGGTCTGAAAACATCTTTTTTGGGAAAAACTTTATTTGATTATGATTCCGTTGCGTTATTCTTTTTTGGGACGAAAAAGGTCAAGTGTAGGGATGTGATGTAAGGTAAAATATTCTATGTATAAGTGTCAGTTTTATGTAGTTTAATAGTTTAATTGTGTTTATCGAGTCGGTTTTACGTGGTATTTGTTGTTTGAAGTGTTACAGGGTAATTGCATTAAAGAGCGGGAAATTTACGAGTCATATGTATGAAGGTACAAAACCCGGGAAGTCAAGAAAGTCAAAGTCAAAGCTCAAAAGTCAAAATCCTTAAAAGTTGGAGAGAAGTTCGTGGCATGCGAGAAACTTAAAAAGGGCCCCCGACTGTTTTGTTCTTCGCGACACGTGAAAAACTGAGGCTGGATGTTTGCGGCACATGAAGAAAGGGATTACGGCAAAATTAAACTTAATTCTAATTATAAAGTTATTATGATCGTATTCTCGAATTACCTTCTTCCTTGCCGTCCCAAAGCTTCCCTAAGGCGATTCCAGAGCTTGTTTGACTAATTGTTCTTTGTTTTGATTGATTGTAAGTTTAAAGTTTAGATTTTTATTGTTTTCGACAATCATGAGCGGCTAAACACTTTTGTGATCCCTCCGGGTGAACGGTTTATGAATGTATGTATATGATTTCAGTTGATTATCAGTTTGGATTGAAGTTTTGTGAACCTCTTAAGTTCTTGGAATTCAATTGTGTGTTTGATTTATTAACAATTGCATGTTTTCAATTCATCGCAACTATCATCGTTTCTTGGTTTTCTTTCATCGGGAATAATCTGATTTTGTGATTGAATTGACTATTGTGTGGTTGGGTTAAACAATCAAACAAGGTTATGTCTATGTAATCTCTAATCTGATTTGAAACTGAAAGTGTGTGCATGTTTTGCTAAATCCGAAACCCGGAGTGGTCAATCTTCTCCATCTGTTTTCACAAATCAATTTAAGTGTTTTTGATAATTCTATGTTTTTAAGTAATAAAGTTTTAATCTTTAGTAGTAATTGAATTAGTTTAATTTAAATAGCATTCTCCACTGGTTCCCTGTGGATTCGACAACCCTACTTTCCTGTCTACAGTCTAAGTTAGCTAAGTAGTAGATTTTATAAATGTTTTTGATTTACCTTGACACTGCGATCACTACTTCCTACCCTTCGTAACCCATTCAAGCGGTAAAAGATTCCCACCAGAAACTGAATCTCTCCTAATGAAGAAGAATTTTCCCTTCTATTCGATGTCATTCAGGGTGGCTTTTGGGATTAAGTGAGGTCGCCCAGACTTAAGTTCCAAAACGAAATGGGAAGAGCCATGGGTTGTTAAGTTATAAACGTAAGTTAGCTCAGGGACACCAATAGTCAACGAATATGAACGATTCAACCTCTCCAGAGTTGCCAAAATTCTCCAAACCATGGGCATGATTTGGGAATTGCTCAGGTCAACAAGCTTGAAGAAAGGGATATGACAGACCTAAAGTGAAAGGATAACTAAGAAAGCAGACCTAGGTTTCGGAAATCAAATCAGATTTTGTTCTAGAATCAAAAGGTCTGAAAATAGCTTTTTGGGGAAAAACTTAGTTTGATTTAAGAATTTTTGTATTTTGATTAGTGAAAGAACAAAGTTCAAGATCAGAATGGTCAAGGATTCCTTGATTCATAAAATCCTCTATCATTTCAGCAACGATCGTGAAAGATTAGAAAGAAGGAAGAACATAGAAATGACGGTGAAGAGTTTACCTACTTACACCTCGAGAAGAATGGAATGAGGAAGAAAAGGGTAATAATGATTTTATCCTGCAAAATACAACGGTCTAAATCGCCTCGGTATATAGAAAAGTCCTATCGCAAGTTAACCATGATTCATTGTTTGAATTTCGAAATTTTACAGATGTCGAAATTAATTGACAGATGTTAAAATTTGAGGAAAATTGTTAGGGGTCATTTTATAGTTAATGATCCTAGATCTTCAACGTACTTCGGTATCTGTCACACCCCAACCTATGACGAAACATGTTAGAGTGGGACATGGAGACTGTTCATAAGCACATGATTTCATAACATAGCTCAACCACAAAAATCCAACAATACAAGAAAATGAAATTCATCAATAAGTTCATTTAATTAAATAATAGGTCCTCAATACTTAAGTGAAGCAAGTTGATCATAACTCAAAGATTCGCACCTGTGACATTATAAAAACAAGATCAACTAAAAATAGTTGGTGATCTAGGTTTTGACACCTCAAGTAGTTTTTAATTATTTTATACAATTCATATGACACATGGTAAATAAGACATTTATGGAGAATCACTATAGTCAAACTAGGTGTACAACCAAACCTTGTGACTGAGGCATAACACACTTGTTACCCTAATGTTTGTTTGTAACAATCTTGTCAAACATAATAGATTTGTCAATGTTACCGTTGGCTTGTACACAGTTAATGATTACACGTGTATGTTATGTATATGTAGCTTCAACTCATAACATTAAAGTAAAAAGCACAAATTACACATATGATCATAAATGTAGAATTGTATATTGTAATTGCAAATAGTTTTCAATGAAAATCATATTCCACCCCAAAATATGTATAAATGTAAAAGGGGTTATGTAAACTCACTTGTATTAGTTGTTTGTAGATCACACGAACAATATGTAGCACAAGTGATTAGTTTAATCACAATGTTAATCTATAGATTAATTATATGTATCTGATCAATGATATGCACAGAAGTCTAAGGCAAGGACAGCGCCGGGGTGGGGTTGGAGGTGGAGGGGGTTTATGTTTTTGGGGGATGCGGGTGGAAGGGGGTTTAGGTTTTTGGGTCCGGATTAGAGTTCGATGAGACGGTTCCAACGCCGCTGGAATGAGCTCAATCGGAGTTCGTTTGACACACTTCTTAGCGTTTCTTAGCGAAAAACTACTTCTTAGTGGAACCTTCCCCTATATATATATATAAACCTTAATTAGTATTTTTTTAAGGAAAATACAATTTTGTAAAGGTATAAAATGATTAGGTAAGATTTATAAAAGTCTTACCAAAATTTATAATTTAATTGAACAAATTAAATACTTTGTTTGTAAATTAACAATTCAATTTAAAATAATTTTTAAGTGATTTTTACATTAAAAATATAGTTTTAAAACAATTTAAATTGTAGAAACATATGTTTTAATTTAAAATTTGTTAATTATTGTACTAATCAATCTTAGAGATCTTAAGTTTTATAAAGGTATTTTTATAAATTAATTTGCTGTTAAAAATCGATTTAAAAAAAAAAGAAATAGTCTACCCGGCTCGAACTCGGGTGGCTGGTGTGAGAGGCCAATGCCTCAAACACTGGACCAAGGGGCTAATTCCTATTACTAAACCGGTTTGAAGTTATAATAGCATGAACTTGAAAGGGGGCCGGTATGGATTTATTGAGCATGCAAAAAGGGCCGTTGATGGTGGGTTTCGAACCCATGCCACCTGGTTCGGCGATGTAGTGGTTTACCTGCCGGACCAGGTGGTTTCGCTGGTATAACATGAAACCCACAAATTTAAATACTATAAATGAATCAAAATTTATCCACAAATCAGAATTCGTATGAACATATCAAGAACACAAGTTGAAATTAAACCCGATACAAACAGTGGTTACAAACTGATAAGGGGCTATTGTTATACATTCAAAAACGAATTGAAAGGCATAAATCTTACATGATTGTAAGGCCCCTTTCCCGGGTGACCTCACTTGTTGGATTTACTCATAAACATAGCCATAAATACTGAACTTAAATTAAAAATCTTCATCATTCAATTACATTACATAGCAGCGGAAGTCTTAACAATTAAAAACACAACATTTTCTTAACAAACAAAAGTGGGATGTCAGTCTTGTGCCGGGTAACCTTCACGCCATCGCACGACCCTTTCTTCCCTTTTCCTGAAATGTATACTAAAAGTCAGCTAACGCTGGTGAGTTCTAGTTTAATGCAATTTACTGTAAACATTCTTTTCTTTATAGGTATAAGTATGCATTACTGTATAATCATTCATATAAATACGTATTCATAACTTTTGCCTTTCTTTCATCTTTCTTTTCTGTATTTTTGGTGATTTCATACATAAATATATATATGCATTCACCCTTTTTCTTTCTTTATTTACATTCATGGGTCATACTCTGTAAGGGTGATCAACCCGTCATTTGTTTACGAATGTCACAAAGACATTCGCCGTGGTCCATCGTCATGGCCCACCTATACTTACAACCGTCCGGCAACTAGTGCCGTCCGTCATTTTATTCTTACAACCGTCCGGCAATCTTTGTCCGTCCGTCATGACTTACAACCGTCCTACCGTCGTAGTCCGTCATATTCGCCCGTCTACCCGAAGGTATCCGTTTCCCATGCGACTATTATTTATACAACCGTTCTACTATAATATGCCAATTGCTTCGACCGTCCTTTAATGGCATCCGTACGTCCTAGCTGATGAAGGAACGCACTTGTCCCGGTTGTAAAATAGTCACATGGTCGTCCGTCTACCGAAGTAGCCGTTATCATCGAAGCGTCCATAACATTTTCTGTACTTTGCAAGCAATATATACATGGATATAAAGCAAGATTTCATTCTTATATGTTATGACATTCATTCATTTCATTCTTTGCAAGCAATATATACATGGATATAAAGCAGGATTTCATTCTTTCATTTTGTGTTATACTTTCGTTCATTCTTTATAATCATGCTTTTCATTCTTTATTCATAATTTCTCTTTCGTGTATAGGTATATATATATATACTTGTATAACACATATGATCACATTAACATTCATAAACTTTATTCACTTAGTGTATACACTTCAGCCCCAAAACATTTGAAAACATTTGCACATAACATAAAAAGGGGCACATAGAACTCACCTGATAGGCGGGTCCTGAGATACTATCACTGGCCAGTAGGCGTCTCTAGATGTCACATACAATCTGTACAAACCATTTGTATAAGTTAAGTTAACTAACCTAACCAACACTTCATTTCTATCCTTAGGGTTATATCGAAACTTTAGTAGTTTCGATAGGTTGCTTATATCGAACTTAGTAGTTTCGATAGGTGGGTTATGTCGAAACTTGGTAGTTTCGATACATCAGTCTTATTTCCCGAACTTGTAAGGAGGACGTCTAAGTTGTAAAAATACACTTCTTTAATCTAACGAAGATCGGACAGAGTCCCGCTTGTTTTTATCTAAAACCCGACAATATTAATTGTCCATTTCTATTATCAAATCATAACCAATAATTATCCATAATGATCGGGTTCTAACTTCCATCATAAATATCCATTTTTCTATATTTATTAAATATTCATTTATCCAAATAATTGACCTCTTGTCGGTTATCCTTTATCATTTAAAGCCATTGCTATACGTCCTCAAATACGTTATTCGTAACCCGACTAATAATAACAATTAATGTCTACGAGTTATAAAGGATATACCTTCCCGAACACGATCCTGAAATATAACCGAGACCCGACCCGAACCGTATCCATTTTTATCATTATGTAATCATCATCATCATCATCTTACCATTATTATCATATCGAAACTACCATATCACATTACCATCATCGAAACTTCTATCATCATATCGAAACTACTCAGATTACCATCATCGAAACTTCTCATGAACACCATCATCGAAACTTCTCATGAACCCCATCATCGAAACTACATCATCGAAACTTCTGCTGCCATCAACACGCCACCATCTACGACCACCTTTATCACCCTTTACCCGAAAATACTATCATCACCCGAAACTACCGTTGCGGACACCACCCCTCGAAACTACCATTATCAGCCACTGCCGTGAACCGCCTTGTCGCTGCCATTACCATCACCCATCGTGAGCTTCCTGTTTGGCCATCATCACTGCTGTCAACCACCGATAACCATAAAAACCATTATAGGGCAATTTCCGTGAAACTACTGTGAACCACCATGATTGTGACTCTCGTACAACCTCCATCATCTCTACCGTCGTGTCCGAACACTTACATCCAACTCTCTCTCTCTCTCTTGATTTCCGACAGGTCTGCGCGTCACCGACCTTCCTTTGCTTTGTTTCTAGTCGCCTCCATGTGAACCGAGCAAGATACGCTACTGGTTGGCCGGATTAGGGTTGATCGGAGGTGAGGATGTTTGGTGCTTGCGGGTCGACGAGAGAAAGGGAAGGAGTTCAGAAATGAAGAGGGTGGCGGCTGGTAGATGGAATAGGATATTTAGGTTAATTAACATTTTCATCTTGCCCCCCTTATCTTTGTAAAAGTTACATTACCTGCTTTTAGTTTAAATTAATTGTTAAACCACCGTACAGTACTTTCGTTCTTGGCGTCTTTAAACCGAAATCCCATTCTTAAATATAGAGAAAATATTGGTATGTTACAAGTCTACCCATCTTATAAGAATTTCGTCCTCGAAATTCGGTGCCTCTTATGCATGGCTAGAACTCTGTTTCTCATGACTAGGTTGCCTCTCAGGTTCCTTCGAATTGGTAGGTCTCGTGTTATTTTGAATAGTGATCATTTGATGCTATCCACGAGCTGCACTAAGTTAGGGCATATACCATTGGTTGGAATGAATACATGCCACTACTATCTCTTCTATCTCTACAACAAGCATCTCTTGATGTTGTCTCGAATAGTTTCTTCTAATTGGCTCTCATACGTGTTTCACGGGTGTTACTTAACTCGAATCCACTAAACACTTATGTGGATTTGACATGCAGAGCAAGCCACTCATTCCTTCGAACACATAGGGGTGTCTCCTAGGAAATTTAGCATCTTTCATCTGAACCAAACTCTAGAATGTAGACGTCGATCATCCTTTGTTTTTCCATAGCTAGATTCTTGTGTAGTCTTGACTACTCCTCTCTAATTCCTGATGAACGTTATATCTTTCGGCAAGGCACGTTCTGAGTCGACCTTTTACATCTAAACGTTAGGGTTCTCATCTCGTCATTCTACATGAACTGCTTTGTCAAGCTCAGAGTCGTCCACAGAAGGCTTCATTACCATAAATTCATTTCCTAGTTAAGTCTGTCTACTCTGTCATCATCTCTCAACTGTTTGGGTCGTTGTGTATACCTCATAAGCTATCCATGGGACCATAACATGTCATTCTGAATGAATCATACCATATCGTTCCCGAGTGAGTCCTACTATCTCGTTCCCGAGGGAAGCATATCATTTCATTCCTAAAGGAATCATATCGTTTTATTCCCGAAGGAACCGTATCGTTTCGTTCCCAAAGGAACCATTGGAAGCATTACCGTGTTCTTTTCAAACTTGTCGGGAAGGTATTCATTCAGACGGAACACTAGGTATGTAATCCTTACATTCATATTCCCGTACATGTAACTCCCTTCTTGTTTTTCTTTAAAACGTAATCGTCATAGTTTCTCATTCCTTAGTCTAATAGACATCATTCTTTCTTTATATCACTGAATGGTCTTAGGGATTGGTATCCCTTGTGACCAACATATACATTTTCTAGCTTTTCATGATCATTAACATTTTCTGTATGTGACTCTTTTAGGATTTCGTGCATAGGTTTCATTACGAATAGACGACACATGTGGTGTTACTTGATCATCTCTTTCCTTTCTGGTTTCAATGGGTTCTTTATCGACTTTTCAATTTCAGCAGTCTCACGTGCTATTGTTTTGACTTACTTATTGTAGAGTGTTTTCTGACTCGTCTTGAGTCCTTACAGGTACTCATGCCTTACATTATGGGGCTTGCCTTTCGCATTCATCCTGAACAACAATCCTTAGGTTAGATCTGGTTTCAATTGATTCTTGCCTGCACATCTTAATTAACATCGTGGTTCCTGTCACTTGTTGTCGTTGGTATATCTATCTTCCTGTTTCAGTGGATACTCATAGTAGTTCATCTAGGGTTGTCTTCTGCATGGAGAGATGCCATTTGTGCATTCGTGTACTCATCTCTTCTTTGGACATATAGTTGTGTGGTTATTTCCTTCATACTTATGCATTCGTCGACCGTAGGTTAATGTTCATTCATCATATCGCGTTTCTGTTAAGCCTCGACGACTCTTGTTTAGAAGCAGTTCTCTAAACGTATGATCGTCTGACGTAAGTAGTACTCACATCTTGTACTAACGTGTAATCCTTACTTTCTCCATTTGGAACAAACAAGTGTTGAGTTCCTCAAATTCTACTTAATCGTCTCACCGTTCGTGGGTTGCTATGCGAAGAAATCTTCTCACTGGGCTTGATAGGCTCTCTTATCTTCCTCATACTAATTCCCTTCTAGTGCAATCTTTCCAACTCTTTGCCCTTGCTTAATTTACTACTTTCATCATTGTTGCATCAGGTTCCGGACCAGGTTTCGTCGATCCTTCCAAACTTGCTCCTTAGTGTCACTCATATCCAGCAAACTTCATTTAAAGTCTCATTCTTTCTCGTTCCACCCTTGGTATGTCGTTGTTGCCATCATTCGTCTTGCTAATTTGTTACAATCATTATTATTTAAGTGACTAATCTCACAGTCATGATTAGAGTGATTTATTTGTTTTTGGTGACATGTGTATTAATCCACACGATAAGGTTTATCAGTATGCACGAGCACCTGTAAATTCACAATTACGTGGATCCTGACGTAATCGCCAACTTACCTTACTCGTGAATTCCTGACTCTTCTTATCATGCTTCATAAAGTGAATGTCTTCTATGAACAGTGCCTAGTCCATGTATCCTTCTTCCCTTTCTGAACTCCTAGTTAACAGGAGTCACTCATGACTGTTCGTTACTGGTCTACTTGGACCGTTGATAATCTGTCATCTTTCTTTCGTTTTAGTCTATCGAACTTCTGCTCGTTGTTTGTGATTCATTTCACATGGATCGCACCGTTCTTATCATTTGTGAGTCTTTCGTAGTACTATGCTAACACCTCTTTCACTCTCTGTGACTAATACATACGGCGGATGACAAATCGAGGCACACTTATACAGCAAAAGCTTAATAACAGTAGCTACGTGTTATTAAACATTTACTGTACTTATGTGTTCAAATCGTCTACCATCGTATGTGCTATGTGTAACTATTCATATTAGTAGTGACATTGATATTTAAGGCATGTGCTCTATGTTAGGGCATCTACCCTAAGCTACAGGTATTAACCATGCTACTTACTTACTGTTTTGGCGTTGGCGTTGGCTACCCAGACTGACATCCTTACGTTGGTCCCATTATCAGCTTGAGTCCAGACATTTAGGGATGTCTGAATCTCTCAAACTATTGCTCTGATACCAACTTGTAAGGCCCCTTTCCCGGGTGACCTCACTTGTTGGATTTACTCATAAACATAGCCATAAATACTGAACTTAAATTAAAAATCTTCATCATTCAATTACATTACATAGCAGCGGAAGTCTTAACAATTAAAAACACAACATTTTCTTAACAAACAAAAGTGGGATGTCAGTCTTGTGCCGGGTAACCTTCACGCCATCGCACGACCCTTTCTTCCCTTTTCCTGAAATGTATACTAAAAGTCAGCTAACGCTGGTGAGTTCTAGTTTAATGCAATTTACTGTAAACATTCTTTTCTTTATAGGTATAAGTATGCATTACTGTATAATCATTCATATAAATACGTATTCATAACTTTTGCCTTTCTTTCATCTTTCTTTTCTGTATTTCCTTTTCTGTATTTTTGGTGATTTCATACATAAATATATATATGCATTCACCCTTTTTCTTTCTTTATTTACATTCATGGGTCATACTCTGTAAGGGTGATCAACCCGTCATTTGTTTACGAATGTCACAAAGACATTCGCCGTGGTCCATCGTCATGGCCCACCTATACTTACAACCGTCCGGCAACTAGTGCCGTCCGTCATTTTATTCTTACAACCGTCCGGCAATCTTTGTCCATCCGTCATGACTTACAACCGTCCTACCGTCGTAGTCCGTCATATTCGCCCGTCTACCCGAAGGTATCCGTTTCCCATGCGACTATTATTTATACAACCGTTCTACTATAATATGCCAATTGCTTCGACCGTCCTTTAATGGCATCCGTACGTCCTAGCTGATGAAGGAACGCACTTGTCCCGGTTGTAAAATAGTCACATGGTCGTCCGTCTACCGAAGTAGCCGTTATCATCGAAGCGTCCATAACATTTTCTGTACTTTGCAAGCAATATATACATGGATATAAAGCAAGATTTCATTCTTATATGTTATGACATTCATTCATTTCATTCTTTGCAAGCAATATATACATGGATATAAAGCAGGATTTCATTCTTTCATTTTGTGTTATACTTTCGTTCATTCTTTATAATCATGCTTTTCATTCTTTATTCATAATTTCTCTTTCGTGTATAGGTATATATATATATACTTGTATAACACATATGATCACATTAACATTCATAAACTTTATTCACTTAGTGTATACACTTCAGCCCCAAAACATTTGAAAACATTTGCACATAACATAAAAAGGGGCACATAGAACTCACCTGATAGGCGGGTCCTGAGATACTATCACTGGCCAGTAGGCGTCTCTAGATGTCACATACAATCTGTACAAACCATTTGTATAAGTTAAGTTAACTAACCTAACCAACACTTCATTTCTATCCTTAGGGTTATATCGAAACTTTAGTAGTTTCGATAGGTTGCTTATATCGAACTTAGTAGTTTCGATAGGTGGGTTATGTCGAAACTTGGTAGTTTCGATACATCAGTCTTATTTCCCGAACTTGTAAGGAGGACGTCTAAGTTGTAAAAATACACTTCTTTAATCTAACGAAGATCGGACAGAGTCCCGCTTGTTTTTATCTAAAACCCGACAATATTAATTGTCCATTTCTATTATCAAATCATAACCAATAATTATCCATAATGATCGGGTTCTAACTTCCATCATAAATATCCATTTTTCTATATTTATTAAATATTCATTTATCCAAATAATTGACCTCTTGTCGGTTATCCTTTATCATTTAAAGCCATTGCTATACGTCCTCAAATACGTTATTCGTAACCCGACTAATAATAACAATTAATGTCTACGAGTTATAAAGGATATACCTTCCCGAACACGATCCTGAAATATAACCGAGACCCGACCCGAACCGTATCCATTTTTATCATTATGTAATCATCATCATCATCATCTTACCATTATTATCATATCGAAACTACCATATCACATTACCATCATCGAAACTTCTATCATCATATCGAAACTACTCAGATTACCATCATCGAAACTTCTCATGAACACCATCATCGAAACTTCTCATGAACCCCATCATCGAAACTACATCATCGAAACTTCTGCTGCCATCAACACGCCACCATCTACGACCACCTTTATCACCCTTTACCCGAAAATACTATCATCACCCGAAACTACCGTTGCGGACACCACCCCTCGAAACTACCATTATCAGCCACTGCCGTGAACCGCCTTGTCGCTGCCATTACCATCACCCATCGTGAGCTTCCTGTTTGGCCATCATCACTGCTGTCAACCACCGATAACCATAAAAACCATTATAGGGCAATTTCCGTGAAACTACTGTGAACCACCATGATTGTGACTCTCGTACAACCTCCATCATCTCTACCGTCGTGTCCGAACACTTACATCCAACTCTCTCTCTCTCTCTTGATTTCCGACAGGTCTGCGCGTCACCGACCTTCCTTTGCTTTGTTTCTAGTCGCCTCCATGTGAACCGAGCAAGATACGCTACTGGTTGGCCGGATTAGGGTTGATCGGAGGTGAGGATGTTTGGTGCTTGCGGGTCGACGAGAGAAAGGGAAGGAGTTCAGAAATGAAGAGGGTGGCGGCTGGTAGATGGAATAGGATATTTAGGTTAATTAACATTTTCATCTTGCCCCCCTTATCTTTGTAAAAGTTACATTACCTGCTTTTAGTTTAAATTAATTGTTAAACCACCGTACAGTACTTTCGTTCTTGGCGTCTTTAAACCAAAATCCCATTCTTAAATATAGAGAAAATATTGGTATGTTACAATGATTTTCTGAAGTATCGGAAGTAAACGACTAGTTCAAAAAGCTTGTTGTTCTTGGTACTCGACCGGGGGCCAGACGTGAAATGGGATACGATTATGGGTTCAGAGAGTTTATAAGGGTGTTTCCGGAAGTGTGGGAATGGTTTGTAGTGTTTAATTTCATTATAAACCCTCAATTTGATCCGGACTTGAAGATGACATCAATTAGGTTGATTCGTGATGAATTGGGTCGCGGTTAAGGTTTGATTTCATACGAGGATTGACTGAGTGTGATTTACGGGCATTAACGTGTTTCAATTCCTTGATTTGAAACCGAATTTGGCTCGGTTTGACTCAAGATAGTCAAGATATTTGAAATTTGAATTAGGCCGCGCAATATGTAAATATAATATGCTAAATGGGTTTGGGAGTGGTCGTGAATCGACTGTGCATACAAGGAAAGTCCATAGCAATCGGGTTTGACCGAAATTAGCATTGAATTGCAAGAAAGTTGGGGCTTTCGACTTTTTACTAGTCAAAATCTTGGAATATGGTCAAATTTGAGATAAAAAGGTTCAATTTCAAACGTGGGGGCTCAAAATTGTGAGTCCAAAGGGTTCAAATCAATTTGTTTAAATTGTAAATAATTATATATAAACATTTATGAATTGATTTTTGTTTTAAAAACTTAAAACTTTATAAATTTTATAAATAAATATATTTTGAATGTAATAATGTTTTAGCATATTTATTTTCTATAAAAACTAATATTTATATACATATATTTTATATGCAAGAATATATATGTTTAGAGTAAAATTGCAAAAATTCTAATCTTTTATAATTGAGTTAACTTGAATAACAATGTATGTACGTGTACATATAAAATAAAAAAATTGTATTGAATGAAACCTTGGAATTGCACGCAAAGTACAAAGTAGTGCACTATAATTGGAATTGAAATATTGTTTATTGCACCAAAACAATTACAAGAAAAATTAAGGATGTTACATTATACCCATTTTGATGGAATTTCGTCCCGAATTTCAACTAGTTGAGGCTACTGAATCAGCAAAGAGCTATGGATACTTGAGCTTAATTTGATCCTCACATTCCTAAGTAAACTCAGGACCACGTTTAGATTCCCAACGAACTTTGATAATAGAAATACGGCTTCGCTTGAGTTGCTTTATCTCACGATCCATAATTTCCATAGGTTTCTCAACAAAGTGCATCATGTCATCAATATGAACATCGTCAAGAGGTATGTGAAGATTCTCGTTAGAAAGGAATTTCTTCAGGTTGGATACATGAAATGTAGGATGCACATTGCCAAGTGCCGAAGTAACTCGAGTTTGTATGCCACTTTCCCAATCCTTTCAAGGATCTTGAATGCACCTACATAGCCAGGTGCTAGTTTACCTTTCTTCCCAAAATGGATCACACCCTTCCAAGGAGACACCTTTAGAAGTACTAGATCACCAACTTGGAATTCCAACGGTTTTCGTCATTTGTCGGCATAGCGCTTTTTCCGACTTCTAGCTACTCGAATTTTGTCGCGGATTTGAATGATCTTGTCGGATGTTTCATGGATGACTCGGGACCGGTGATTTGTGTAACATCCCTAAAACCAAACAGGTGACGGTTCGAGTTACAGGTAACCCGAATTTCTATTAAATGATATGGTTAGCAGGGTTCGTTGAGAAAAGCTGGGATTAACGGAAGTTAGACGACCCGGTTAGCCAAGTAGTGAACAACTCGAAATCGAAACGTGCAAGGCGTATATAGAGGGACCCGGATGGAACATTAGAGGGTTTAAAAACACCTTAAGTGGGAAAACCCTAGGTCGTGGATGACCTAGGGTGTGTGACGACCGGAGCAGGAAAGAAAACAGGAAAGGGAAACCGGGCGGGAAGGAGCAAAGGCGGCAACGCGGAGTCGTGAGCTAGAAACCGCCGAGTCACGCAAAGGTTTGGGGTTGCAAGTGGGTGGACGAAGTATAGGACAAGGATCGACACTCGACATAACCAGTGAGTTTCTAATCCCCCTCTTTAAATGTCTTAACGTTTTGGGGCTATCGTACATACATATGAAATAAGTTTACTCTATTAAATGTGTTAAGGATTTCAGGTTCTAACCCGATGCGTTTTGAATATAAATGATTATTAAGTGATCGTAGGGTCTATGGTGGGATCATGGAAATGTGTGAGTTAAGGTTATAGGTTATTAATGCGTGTCGTGTCAAGGGCCAACGGAAAGAGTCGTTCCTTATATTAAATGCTTATGAATTCATGTGAGAAATATGTTGTTCTAGGGTTATGCGTGAGATGCAAGTATAGTTAAGGAGTCATATAAATTATATGTGATATTATGTGTGCATATTGGTGTGTCGTGTTTGCATCATGTCATTATGGCACAACAAACGGGATTGTGAAGGATGAGGTCCTTCGAGAAGTCACCAAATGTGACATCTATTTAACAGGTTAATGATGAGCTCGGGGTGTGTTGAACGCCCTGACGAGGTATGTGTTTATGTGGGTATTTATATATGTGTAGTATTGCATGAAAACATTGAGTTATATTGATTATGCATGTGACGATATTAATGTGGTAATGTTAGTGTGATGTGTAGATGATATTATTGTGGTATGTTGACTGTTGTGTCAGGATTGTGACGTGACGTGTATAACTGTCGTGTCAGTTAATTGTGAGAGCCTTGGTTAAGACTGGGTAAGTTAATGTCTAGAGTATGTTGTGTTAACCCAGTGTCGAATTAATATTTGTTCTTGGATATGAGTTATTAGTATAGTAAGTTAAGTCTATGTCAACGAGATGGTGAGATTATTATTATTATCGATAGTCCGGGCTGAGTCTCGGGTGATGAAAAGTTATGGAATGTCGGGGGATAACAGGGGGTTAACTATTCGTTAATAAATCATAAAATTATTTTATAAGGACCGGTGGATCCTAAGTGGAATAACCTAATGAATATGACGTGATGATTTTTGTTTAAATTAAACTATTAGAACTCAATTAGCGTAGCTGACTTTGTGTGTATGTTAGATTGTTTTGCAGGTAAGCGTAGCGATGATGTATCTTGTCTTGGAGGCGGTGTTACTCGGATTGGTGTATATGCATTCGTGAGGTAAATTTAGTAATAATAAATAGTAATAAACGATTATAGAAAGACTTCCGCTGTAACTTGATTAATAATGAATATGTTTTAAAGAGAATGACCCATTATGAGAACCAACTATAGGATGCTCGGGTTGGGGTCTTACAATTTGAGCTTCACCAATGTCGTTACAACAGATAGGCGAACGACACTTATGACCATAAAGAGCTTCAAACGGGGCCATGTTGATACTTGTGTGGTAGATATTGTTGTACGAGAACTCAATGAGGGATATATGTGAATCCCAATTGCCATCGAATTCAATAACAAAAGCCCTAAGCATGTCCTCGAGGGTTTGGATTGTTAGTTCGGTTTGACCATCAGTTTGAGGATGGTAAGCCGTGCTTAGATCCAATCGTGTTCCAAGAGCAGTTTGAAGGGATTACCAGAAACGAGAGGTGAAACTAGCATCTCTATCAGATATTATGTTTAGAGTAACACCGTGATGACTCACAATTTCGTCAATGTAAATTTAGGCTAATTTCTCAACCCGGTAGTCTTCACAGATGGGCAAGAAGTGAGCTGATTTGGTGAGATCCTTGTACATTTTATCTGCACCGGGATGAATTGAATAACGAGTCTTGTGTGCCTCGTTCATGAGAAATGCACGGAGATCATCACGATTGGGAACCCAAATACGATCCAAGTAATGATGTAAACCATTGGGTTTGGTTTCTAATTGAAGTTCAACTCCACATTTCGTCGTACATGGTACCCTCGGTGACTGAGACGTGTTGAGCTTCAGAATACGATTTTGAATGTCGGTTTGAATTTTAACACAATGAAGCATGATGTGATCTTTACGACTCAAAGCATCGACCACAACATTCGCTTTGCCGACATGGCAACGGATCTCGCAGTCGTAGTCGTTAAGGAGTTCAACCCAACGTCATTGCCTCATGTTGAGTTCTTTCTGATTGAAGATGTGTTGGAGACTTTTGTTGTCGGTGAACACCACACATTTTGTTCCATAGAGATAATGTCTTCAAATCTTCAATATGAAGACGACCGCACTCAACTCAAGATCATGCGTCATATAGTTTTTCTTGCGAATCTTAAGTTTCTTGATGCCTAAGCGATCACTTTGCCTCGTTGAATGAGAACGCAACCAAGACCTTGGTTTGAGGCATCACAGTAGACAACAAGATCATCATTCCCATCAGGGAGAGTTAGAATAGGAGTATTGCATAACTTATGTTTGAGGATTTGAAAGGCTTCCTCTTGCTTCGGTCTCCACTCAAAAGGTTTACCCTTGTGGGTCAAGGCGGTGAGAGGGACAACAATCTTGGAGAAGTTTGAGATGAACCGAAGGTAATAACCGCTAGACCAAGAAATGAACGAACCTCGGTATGGGTCTTAGGGGCACTCCAATTCTTAACAGCTTCAATCTTAGTAGGATCAACATGAATTCCCTTTTCGTTGACAATATGACCCAAAAATTGAACTTCTTTTAGCCAAAATTCACACTTGGAGAATTTGGCATATAGTTATTCTTTCCTCAAAAGGTCTAAAACTAACCTAAGATGTTGCTCATGGTCTATTTTTGTCACACCCCAACCGACGGCGGAAACGTCGGGGCGGAACATGTAGAATGTTCATAAGCTCATGGTTTGCTAAAGTTTTAATAATTAAACAATCAATTTCATTTCATAACTCAAGTAATCAATTACAACATTTACAAGAATTAAAGAATACATGAATCTCCATATTAAAATTTAAGACTAGGTCCTCAACCCTAAGTGAAGTGGCTTGAATCTTAACTCAAACATTTATACCTGAAACATGATAAAATGAGAGGGTCAACTATAAATAGTTTGTGAGCATACATAGGTTTTGACACCACGAGTAAAGTTCAAATGTTTTGTGTACAATTCATATGATGCATGATTTATAAAGCATTTATAAAGAATCTAAGTTAAGCTAGTTGCACAAATGAAACCTTGTAAAAGAAGGGCATAACAACACATGTTATCCTAATGTAGGGCATAACAACACATGTTATCCTGATGTAAATGTAGGGCATAACAACACATATTATCCTGATGTAAATGTAGGACATAATAACACATGTTATCCTGATATAAATGTAGGGTATAACAACATATGTTAACCTGATGTAAATGTATTGCACGAACGTATTATGTATATGTAGCCTTAACAATTAGCATTCAAGCATAAAGCACAAATAAACACATATGATCATACTGTAGAATTGTACGTGTGTAATTGCAAATTGTGTTCGTTGAGTAATCATGTTTCACCCCAAAAATGTACAAAAGGAAAATGGGGCTATGTAAACTCACTTGTAATAATTGTGTAGATAATACGAGCAAATATGTAGCCCAAGTGATACTCAAATCACAAGTTAACCTAGAGTGAAATGTATGAAATTGAATTAATAACAAGCATAAATGTCTAGGGCAAGGTCTAGGGTTCGACGGAGTTTGAGTGTAAGGATTTGTACAAAAGCAATCGTATCATATCATGTACAGTAGGTGTGGGTGTGGGTGTTGGTGTGTTTATTTGAAATTTCAAAGTATATTTGAATTAATAATAGTTGACTTAGGGTTGTATTAAATAATAAATAACAAAAATATAAATTCTTTTTATTTAATTAAAATAGTGTGTCTTAAAAGAGTAGAGTGATATTATATAATTTAAACCCTAATGGGTTATTATTATGAGAAGATAACAAAAAAATTCCTTTTTATTCATTCAATCATAATACGATTAAAAAATGAGTGGTTTTATGAACTATGTTTAAATCTAAATTAGTAGTTTTTACCGAGAAATGCATAATACAGTGATTAGATAAGACTTATAAGGGTTTTATCAAATTTTATAGTTCTAAAGAACAATTTACATACTTTATTTATAAATTAATAATTTAATTAAAATACAATTTAAGTGATTTTTATATTAAAAGTAAAGCGTGTAAAACAACTTAAATTGTAAAAATAATGGTTTTCATTGAGAATTTGTTTATCCTTGTGCAAATCAGTTCTATGGATATAGGGGTTTATAAAACAAATCTGTATGGATTAATACTGCTGAAATAAAACGTTTAAAAAAATAAAGTACTCCACCCGGTTCGAACCCGGGTGGGTTCTATGTGTGCACCACATGTGCAGGATCGATAAATTACAAGATGATTCTGTTCTTAGTTGAAATTGGCGGAAATAATAACAACTACACAAGTGTAATCGAGTAAGCAGAAAGAATATTTTTTAGAACACTGTTGTATTAAGCTTTTGCAGATAAACGATTACAATTGAAACTCAATCAAAAAGCACAAAAAGCACACTTACAATGAAGTTTTTACACATTATTTATACTCACTTAGAATCAAGACAACCCCTTGATTCTAAGGATCAGATCTAACACAGACCATTGATCTGTTGTATGTAGCTAACTATTACACGTTTAGTCTAAAACTAGTTAACTTTATTGAAGCGTCTTCTTTATGCATCATTACTTGCATGATTGGAGAAGAGCATTGTTGTCCGTCATCTTTCTGCTTTGAGTGTGGCAGTTGCTTTTGCAGAAAGTTGTCAGTGACGCTTGGTATGGACAGTCAGCTGCAACGATTTGTCTTCAAGGCACAATGCTGTCAGCAACAAAGATGATGATCAGCAGCAAGATGTAACCATCCAAAGCTGCTGATGATTTGCCTGTCAGCAACATCAAGTGTTGATGCTGCTGAGAAGCCTATCCGCAACAACTTTGGTCTTCAGCAGATAAGGCTATCCGCAGCAGATTTGTTCTTCAGCAGGAGAACAAGTATCCACAGCAGATAAGTTTATCCGCAGCAGTTTGTTGGTCAGCAGCAAACTCTGAGATCAGCAGCATTTGTACTTAGAGAATTTTGTAGCCATCAGTCTTTGGTTCTACAAACTCCCCCTAGACTGATGCTACCAAAATTCTCGTACTGCCTTTGTTGCTGAAGCTTTTACATATTTTTGACTATCCTTTCAACCTCATATCCTCTCTGGTCCATGCTGGGATTGTTAAGAGGAAGCTCAGATAGAGTCTTGATGTCTTTGCTTGCCATTTTGAAGATAGCTTTGCTTGAACACCTCATCTTCTGTCCTCTAACATCTGTCATAGTGAATTCATTCTTCTCAGCATTGTAGGACCAGCTGATGAATGGAGTGTGGGATTGAAGAGGTTTGGCATAAATGATTTCATCTTTGCTGGGGTTGAAGTAATGTCTGATTGCCAGCACAAGATGTCTCCCACCTTCATTCTCAGGCTCAGAGGTTTCACCCAACTCCATCATTCTTCTTAGATCAGAACCTGGAAGTTGTAGTACCTCATCAACAGAAGTATAGATTGATCTTTTAGCTTCTGTCCTCCCCCTGAACACTTCAAACCATTGGTCTTCAGGGCTGTATGACTATCTGATTATTTCTCTTGAGTCTTCAGGTTTGGAAGTGGGTTTGTTTTTCTTTTTGGGAGGTTGTTGATGAGTAGGAGCTGGGTTTGTGGATTTGGACTTTGAGGGAGGAGAGGAGGGAGGTCTAGGAAGGAGAGTGGAATGTTGTTGGATTGAGGAAGTGTTGGGTTTCTTTGATTTCCTTTCTTCTTCTTGAATGTTTACCCTTTTCTTGGAGCCTTTCTTCTCCAATCTTTCTTCCTCATCCTTCTTGACTTTGAAATAGAGGGTTTGTAGGTTCATGAAATTCATGGGACCTAGCATCTTTCCACTCTCTCCTCTAGCCTTAAGGAAGTCAATCATGACCTTCCTTTCTTCATGGGTTCGTTTATTAAAGGCAATGGTCTTTTTGGACTTTTGTTTGGCTTTTTCTTCTTCTTCAGCCTTTTTCTTCTTTGCCAATTGACCTTGCTGACCCATGAAGGCTCTGTAGATTTCTTTATTTGATAGTTTCTCAAGGTAGTCTGCATCCTCACCTTGAGAAACTAGAGCCTTTACCCACTCCTCTCTCATTTCTTTGGCTAGTTCAGAATCAGTTATTCTGAACTTAGCCTCTTCTTTCTTCTTCTTCTCTAGTTCTACTTCTTCCTTGTCAAATTGTTCCGGCAGTTGAAGAGCAAGAGCTTCATCTTCTTCAATCTGATAAACTGCATGAATCTTTACTTTGAGCTCATCCAACTGTTTTGCATACATCTGGATTTGTTGTTCTATGAGGAGAATGGCTGTGAGTCTATCTTGAGCTTTCTTTGTTTCAGCCATCTCCTCTTCTTCTCTTCTTCTTCTTCTTCTTTCTTCTTTCTTCTTTCTCTTTCTTTTCTCTTTGCAACCTCTCTTCTTCTTCTTTGGTTATAATTCCCTTTCCCTTATCTTTGTTGGGTGCCTCTGCTTCGGCTTCACTGATCACAACAACAGATGATTGTGCTGCTGTGGGAATCTCAGCCTCAGCTTCATTGGCAATTTGAGAGGTTGATAAGGGAAGGTCATTAGCTTCATCTGTTTTGCACTCAGGACTTGTAAATTCTATCAGCATTTCTTTGACAGTGGATCTTGATTCATATGCAGCAGCAAAGATGTCTACTCGAAGGGAAGCTGAGTCAGAATCAGTGTCAGAATTTGACACATATACCGCTTCAGCAATCCTTCCTTCTTGTTCAAGATGGGTTCTGACAGTAGCCATCATTGCCTGGCTTTCGAGGGAGTTGACATTGCAGATATTTGCTCTGAGTTGAAAGATCTTGTAAAGAAAGTCTGTAGGCAGTAGCAGGATGTTCCTGGTGTTGATGGTGAGAGAGGAGCCGTTGCTTAGCAGAAAGGTGTGGTCAAGAGACATAGTGCTTACCCATCCCAGTACATCTAAGTCCTTGACAATGGAGTTGTACAAAAATCTTCTTAAGCACAGAACTTCTTCTTCAGTGAGAAGACTACTCCTTATTATTTCAAGTCTTCTAGGAGTCAGTCTTCTTTCTGCTGCTGTTGAAGATTCAGGATAGGCTACCCTTTTTGCTGCTTGTATTTGTCTTTGAAAGTTGGGTAGATTATCCTCCATCAAGTCATAGAACCTGCCAATGGCAAGTTCTGCTGAGAGGTCCGTTGAGTTGTTGATGCATTGTAGATGGTATAGGTGAAGGACTTGGATGATGTTGAGAAAGTCCCAGTTTAGCTCTTCTACTCTGCCAAACTCCCAACTAATCCAGAACCTCTCAGACTTTCCATCATACCCCCAAGCTAGTATTGTATCAAACTCTAGCTGTGTTGAAGTCAGTGGAAATTGGGGGGCTGTGGAGTGACTTATGATGGCTGCTGCTTCAGGGATGATGCTGAAAGGTGTATATGTTTGTTCTGTGTCTTCGGCATCATTCATCATTTCATCAACAGCCCTGACGACTAACTTCTAGTCTTCAGATGTCTCTTCTTCTTCGATGTCTGAAGTTGGCAAGTCATGAACCTGTACAAAAGCTGGCTTGAAAAGTGTACATTGAAATACAGCCTGCTCTTGAATCCAGTCATCAAGACTGTCTGAATCTTCCTCCATTGGGACCATCTCCCCCTTTTTGGTTGCATCAGTTGATAAATAAGCATCAGTTTGGGTGCCCACTAATACAAGAGAGGGAGAAGGTACATTTGGGCATTGATGGGCTTTATGCATAGAGACTTGGTGTCTTAGTTTGGACACTTCAGCCTTTAGCATAGCCACCTTGGCCGTCAATTCCAAGTTATGAAGTTTCAGTCTGTCCTCATCCACAGTTGTGGAATCCTTGGATCCAGATGGGGCCCCCCATCACCCATGGTTTCTTGGCACCTAGGATTCCTCTCAGTGAGGGGAGTTTCCAACGAAGCATCCTCACTGTAAGTTGCCATGGTTGAGGTCTTAGCAATGTTGTCACTATCCTCCTGGTCATTTGATGGACCAGCAGTAGTGACAGCCTCTTCCACATCCACTCTTTCATAACTCCTAGAGTGGACCTTTAGGGTAGAAGAACTTGGGTTGGGTGTGTTGGAAGCAAGATCAATCAGTACCTCCGAGATAGTGGTAGTTGGAGAAGGTACATCATCTTGTTCAGGTTCCTCAACACTTAAGTTCAGAAGAGAAAGGAAAGGCTCAGGGGGCTGTTCTATGGATCCGGGAAGTGATCCTGATCCTAATAGAGAGACATCCAAAGGAGTCTCCCTAATAATGTGGCTGTCCCTTATGATATTCTCACCAGAATGTTATGATTCTGAGTAAGGGCTGTTAGGTTGGGTTTGGGCCTTGAAGGCAAGAGAAGAAGGAGTTCTCTTGCCCCTTTTCCTAGTATATGTCGTTGCAACCGGGGCCCTATGTTCCGGTTGAACGATAACATCCAAAAGAGGTGTAAGTAATTTTTGTGCCTATGCATCCTTAGTAGTATGCACAGGGGTTCGAATGGTAGAAGCAGACTGTTGTTCAGGATGTGAGGTGGAGGGTGTGGGATCAGTATCAGCTGGGATTGCTGAACTGTCACCCGGGGTACTTTGTATGTTCAACATTGTAGTTAACAATGGAACATTGACCCCTGGGAACTTTTTGGAAACAATTCTCATGCTTTGAAAAATGTTATTTTTATGTCCCAACATAATGTAGATTCTTGCAGATTTTGAAAGTTCTTTTAGTTCTTGATTGAAAACTTCCTGCAAGAATCTTGGGTACATAAAAAATTGTTGCTTTGCACCCTCTTGAAGGTTATATCTCAAACCCTCAAAGATGAAGTGTGCAAAGTTGAAGCCTTGGTTAGTGACCATACCATGGAAGGCGGAGGAAAGTGCGGAGCTCACCTGATGCCATCCACTCCTCTTCTGAGATATGCATTGGAAAAGAGTGTGGCAAAGATACTTCCATGGAGGGCCCATCAGCGCCTTCTTGATCGTATACTCGGTCTGATTTCCTGTGTATCCAATGGATACAAAGGTCCTCATGTATTCGTCCTTCGAGTATGAGATGGATGCTCCCTCATCTTGAAGCTTAAGATGTTTTCTGAGTGTGACTTCCAAGATGGTGATACCATTGCCGTCTACTTTGGCTTTAATTTGGGGAATTCCCTGTTCGGTTGAGTAGACGGCGGTACTCCAAAAATCCTCCATATGAGGGATATATATGGTAGGGTTGGTGGTGAGGGAAAAGTAGATCTTTGATCGACATAAGAAATCGATCATATCATTAAATCCTTCGAATTTCTTTCCTTTGGTAAGATATGCTGTAAGGTTGTTGTATGGGGAGAACTTATCATCAGGGTTATTGATGTCTGCCATTGTTGTTTGACTTGGAGGGAAGGTTAGAATATGGGAGGCTTTGAATGTTTTAAAGATGAAGGGCTTGAATATGGTGGGGACTTGAGAGAAAGTGATGTGGGTTTAGGGTGAAATTGAAGGTGAAGAGGTGGTAAGGAAATTTGATTCGTTCTTATAATGGCAGAAGAGGGAAAAAGCAAAATGACTTGTACAGTACAACCCAATTCACCTTTTACTTTTACAGCTGTAACACACCGAGACAGTCACGGTAAAGACTGATGTTGATTTTACAGCGGTTAAAAGTTAATTTGGTCTTAAATTTACCCATCAGCAGCAAACTTGGTTGCTGTGGATGAATAAGACTGTCCGCTGCAACCTTGGTTGCTGCGGAAGATTAAGTCTGTCATCAGCAAACTCAATTGCTGCTGATGGATGCAATGATCTGCAGCAAGGATGTTGCTGCTGACAGCCTTAAAGCTATCCGCAGGAAACTTGTTCATGCTGATAAGTTAAAGCAGTCAGGGGCAAATTCTTTGCTGCTGAAGATCAGACCTGTCAGCAGCCAAAAAGGATGCTGCTTACTTATAACTTTTATTTACAACAAAGGACAGACACATTTACAACAAAGGATAGACGCATTCAACTGAACCAATGATGATGCTTGGTGGTTTCTTTGCCTTCCATTGTTGAGTTGGTGGTTTTCCAGCTCTTTTTGCCTTTTCAGCAGCAGAAGCTGTATCTGAGGACTTTGACTTATCAGTAGCAGATTTTGTTGCTGCTGATGGTTTTACTTGAGCAGCTCCAGACTTTGCTGCTGAAGGCTTTCCTTTTGGTTGCTTGGGCTTTACTCGATCAGCAGCAGTTTTGTTGGCTGCTGATGGTTTAAGAACAGACTTATGCCTATCCTTCTTCACCTTACTGATAGGCTTTTGTATAATTGGGGTTGGAAGAAGAATCTGATTGAAAGGATTAAACTTACAATTTGCAGCAAAGTGATCTGATTCACCACAGATGATGCAAGATTGTTGAGGTTTTGACAACTGCTCCCTTGGTGGAGAAAGAGAGTTTCTGAATTGAGTTGTCTTAGATTCAAACCTTCTTACTTGTTTGTTCTTCTTTGTCTTCTCAAAAGCATGTTGCCTGAGGTTTCTTTGCTGCTGAAGGTAGTAGAAGCAGGTGCTGGCAGTATGATTGTATTTCCCACACACAAAGTATGATTTCGCCAGTTTGTCCCTTTGAAAGTACATATAGTCCTTTCTTTTGAACAAGTCTTTGAAGTTCCAGGGGTGAGCTTTGTTATGCTCAAAGGTGACTTCTTCCAATGTCTTTTGAACATATGGAACTTTCTCTCCAGGCGCATGACATATGTCAAACACCTTCCTTGGTTGGATTGAAGTTGAGGACTGGCCCTTTTCAGTATTTAGCTTCCTACCTTCTAGAGGATAACTAGTTTTGATTTGTTTGAATGGTGTAGGAACTGGTACTAAAATGGCTGGTACTGGTGCTGAATGGATAATGGGGACTTCATCTTTAGTCAGAATAACTTGAGGGGTAGGAGGAGATGAAGCTTCACTTGTTTCAGTGGAGTCTGAGCAAGTTGATTCAGACTCTGATGAGGTAGTGCATTCTTGCACCAAAGGTTCATCCTTAGAAGGATCAAGATTTCTGTTGGCCATATCAAGATTTGCAAGATTGAAGCTTGGTTCATGGATGGCAACGTAGTCAGCAGGAGGTGCAACGGCTTGATATTGTTCAGCATGATACCCCATACCAGTTTTTACCTTTTCATGAATTTGAGCATCCAAAAGTCTTTGCAGCTTTTTGGATGCAAATTCATATTTGTCAACATGAACTTTCTGTTCTGCCAATTCTGCTCTGGTAGCTTTTAATCTAGCCAGTAGATCATCAATCTGAGTTTCAAGATTGGTTTGTTCATGTCTTAATGATGAAATCTCTTTCTTTAGGCAGTTAATTTTTTCTTTGTAACTGTCTTCGACCTTTTTGAATTCAGATTTCATTTGATGAAACTCTTCATTTTGATCTATGAGGTTTTGATTATGCTTTCTGTAGCCTAAAACCTTATCAATACAGGCTTGGGAACATAGATGTTCATATACCTGAGGCGGTATCTTAGTTGTATCTGCCATAAGAGCTTGGTTGTTGGTAGGCAGATCTTCATACTGAAAGCTCCAGTCAAAGTCAGAAGTTCCAACAACTGCACAAGCTGCAGTTTGAGCTGGAGGAGTAGCTTGTTGCTATTGTTGTCTAGGTTGGGTTTGGTGAGCTTGTCTTGTTCGATCATCAGCTGGGTTTGCCCTAGGTGCCTTGCATTCTCTAGCAAAATGACCCAGTTGGTTACAGTTGTAACATCTCAATTTACTTTTATCCAAGCCAACTCTAGTGTTGGAGTTGTTGCTTGGAATGGGTCTTCCGGTTCTAGAGTAGAACCTTTTTTCTCTTATAGAGAGCATGGCATACGAGTGCTGTATATCCATTTCTTCTAGATCATCTGGATGGAAACATTCCAGATCCTCCTTGATAAAGTACATATTTCTTGAGTTTTCAGAAACAAAAGCAGCAGAGGTTGAGGCTTGAGGAGGAGCTTCAAGAAGAAATGGTGATGTGTTTGTTTTAGAGGTAGGAGTTTGAGGATGTGTGACTATGGGAGGATAGTAGTTGCTAGTACTAGGACCTCAGTGCTCAGAGTGAAGAGCAGAAGAGGTGGTGGTGGATGTTGAAGCTGTTTGGTAGCTTGAGCTCCTTTCCTTGGCCTGAATCATTTCTAATTCATAGGTTTTGAGCATACCAAATAGCTCAGTCATCTGAAGAGTCTTTAGATTCTCAGTTCTTCTGATGGACACTGTGTAGAGTGTCCAACAACTAGGTAGAGATCTGATGAATTTCTTAAGAATTTCTTCATTCTGCAACTTCACTTTTGAGCACTGCAGCTCACCTACAAGATAAGTATATATGTTATATAAAACAGTTAGAGACTCACCTTCCTTCTAGACGAAGTTTTCATACTGCTGCTTAAGGATGTCTCTTCTGTTTTCTTTGACTTCCTCAGAGCCAGCAAACATCTTCTCAAGAGCCTCCCAGAGCTCTTTAGCAGTTTTGTAACTTCTGAAGTTATGAAAAACATCATTTGGAAGGCACATTTGGATAGCTCCTAGTTCCTTGAAGTCCACCTCAATCTTCTTTATGTCCTCTTCTGAGTACTTGGAGGGCTCCTTTGGAACTGATGGTCCTCCAGAGTCAGCAGAGGCCACCATGGGAGTGTAGGGTCCATCCCTGATGGATTTCCACATTCCGTACTCCTGATAGCAGAAAAAACTTTCCATGCGATTTTTCCACATGTCGTAGTCTTCCCCAGATACCAATCTTGGTGGTCGGTTGATGCTGCCGATGTCTTCAAATACGTTGCTCTGTGCCATCTTTGTTCTTGGTGACTTGATGAAAGAGAGAGAGTTTAGAATAGAACTAGAAGTAATTAAACAAGTGTGAGTTTGTTTAATCTGAGCCAAAGCTCTGATACCACTTGTAGGATCGAGAAATTACAAGATGGTTCTATTCTTAGTTGAAATTGGCGGAAACAATAACAAATACACAAGTGTAATCGAGTAAGCAGAAAGAATACTTTTAAGAACACTGTTGTATTAAGCTTTTGCAGATAAACGATTATAATTGAAACTCAATCAAAAAGCACAAAAAACACACTTACAATGAAGTGTTTACACATTATTTATACTCACTTAGAATCAAGACAGCCCCTTGATTCTAAGGATCAGATCTAACACAGACCTTTGATCTGTTGTATGTAGCTAACTATTACACGTTTAGTCTAAAACTAGTTAACTTTATTGAAGCGTCTTCTTTATGCATCATTACTTGCATGCTTGGAGAAGAGCATTGTTGTTCGTCATTGGTTGTGCTATTGAGGATCCTTCTGCTTTGAGTGTGCAGTTGCTTTTGCAGAAATTTTTCAGTGACGCTTGGTATTGACAGTCAGCTGCAACGATTTGTCTTCAAGGCACAAGGCTGTCAGCAGCAAAGATGATGATCAGCAGCAAGATGTAACCATCCAAAGCTGCTGATGATTTGCCTGTCAGCAGCATCAAGTGTTGATGCTGCTGAGAAGCCTATCCGCAGCAACTTTGGTCTTCAGCAGATAAGGCTGTTTGCAGCAGATTTGTTCTTCAGCAGGAGAACAAGTATCCGCAACAGTTTGTTGGTCAGCAGCAAACTCTGAGATCAGCAGCATTTGTACTTAGAGAATTTTGTAGCCATCAGTCTTTGGTTCTACAACATGTTACCACTGGAACAAGGGACTGATGCTTATAATAACGTGGTCCAGAATTCTTTTAATCTATACTGGAAAACTGGCCGGATATGGTATCACAAAAACAAATGAAAAACAAGGTGCGGGGTGGGTTTCGAACCTGTGACCTCTCGTGTATAAGCCATGGGTTCTAAACGAGTGATCTGGGCATCAAGTCATGACAGAAAGCTGACGCGAAAGTCTTTTAACACAGTATCCAAATCCGTCTCCTTCCCCAAATCGTTTTCTCAAACCCTAGCCCCCAAATTGATTGTGTTTAAGCACATGTATTAGACCAAAACCTTGGGGCTTTTAATCAGAATGTTGAAACGAGTATAGGGATGTATTAATTACATGAAATGATTAGGTGAGGTAAGAGATCGACTGTGTGTAGGTCCACATGACTTCACTACGGATCGATCTCGTGATGTGACGTATAGAAGACACGGAGTGCAGAATCCAACCATATCAACGTATGTATACAATAAATGACAGTAGAAGTGATAACAATCTACAAGTAAATAAACTTCTCGTTGTATTCCACAAAATCACAGAGTTTACAGAAACATTCAAAGACTGAGTTGGTTAGTTACAAACTTGAAACTGTAAACTCCTATTTATAGACTAAGCATCTGCTATAGTTCGCCTCTAATGAGACTAGGCGAACTTGCTAAATTCGCCTCTAGCAGAACTTATACAAAAACTTAGACAATCAAAACATTAACAAAACATAAAGACAATAAGATCTAAACTATTACAAGCTTTTGTCATACATTTATGTCCTAACAGACTCCCCCTTGACAATAGCTTGATCTTCTGTCTTGGTAGTCTGCTGCCTGCATGCACTCCATGTCTCTGACATATCTCCAACACCCTCTTGTACTGCAATCCTTGTTCTCTCCATTCTTTTGTAAACATCAGTTCATTCTTCCTTAAGCTTATCTGATCTTTCTTTGAAAAATTTATAAGATTCATAGCATCGTAGAAACTCACTATGACCTTATTATCTTTATCTTCCACTCTTGCTTCACCAGTATTTACATCCACATACCACCATTTCATCTCACCTAAGAAATCATGTGGTATTTTCCTTAAAGGTATCTTCTTCACAACTCTTACTGACTTGAATTTATACTTCCAAGTAACTACACCAGTGTTCTGATCAACAAGCTTTACTCTCTTTCCTTTCTGTGGCTTCAGCTTCTCATACTCTCCCGATCCACCTTCTCTACTAATCAGCTTAGCTATAACATCAGCTAGCCCAAACTTTGATCTATTTATAAATGGTTTAGTAGCAAGACCATTCATTTCACACCTTGGCAAGGTATTGAAATACTTGATCCTGGGCTTTAAGTATTGAACACCATCAGATCTCTTGAGAGCAAACAATTTAATTTATTCATCATAGAACCAACTAATGATTCTTCCAACACAACGCTCTTTATTTACATATCTTTCTTTTTGAGTTGGTTTCATAGGAGACTTAGGTAACACCTTCTTTCAGCTGTTTACTACTTTTTTCCACTATTCTTTAGTCATACCTGTATTTCTGTACATCACAGGTTCTTCAGTAGGCTTAGGAGACATGGGATGAGTAGTATCAGCTTCAGTATCCATTTTGGATTGAGCAATATCATCAGGCTTTGTAACGTCTTCAACAGAGTCCATAGAATCTGTCACTCCTTCATTTGAAAATTCAGGAATAACATCATCCTGGATGAAGTTATAAGGCACGTCAGACCGTCACAACCTTCATAAGTAACTTCTACTTTACTCTTCTCTATTTCAATCTCCACAATCTCTCCTTCTTCAACTTCACTATCATCTTCAACATCATCAAATAGTTCATCAATATCATCCAAACACTCTAACTTCTCAGCATCATCTTCTTCAACATCAGAATAAGTTTGAAAGAATTCCAGTAACAGAATCTCTTCATTCACACCAAAATCTTTCTTGGTTTCTTCAATATTACCTGACGTAGATGACTCCCCCTGAACTATTGATATTGGATTCACGTCAGCGTATTGACGATCACCCTCAGTATTGCCACTAGGATCATTGTCATCACCATCCTTTCTTTGTATTGACTCAGTATGACAAGTATCATGGATCCTTAACTCCCTTGAGTGTCAAGATGCTCAACAAGTTTGGAAACCATTAACTTCATTTCATCAATCTGTTGTGCTTGAGTCTAAAGGATCAACTGCCTCTGAGCATCAGTACTCACTAGAACATCCACCTGATTTTGCAATGCAATCACCTGTGATTCAAGATAAGTAATCCTTTTAGAATCAAATGTCTGTGAAGTACCAGCAGCAGATGATTGAGTAGCTTTAGGAGTAGGAGTAATCACGGGAGAAGGACGGCTAGAAACAATCAAGGATTCCACAAAATTAGCATCCTCTACACCCTGAGACGAGTGAGCAGCAACAATTGAAGCAGACATGAGCTTCTGTACTTTAGGAACTGGAACAAACTCCCTATCAAAGTTAGAACTCTCATCGACTAATGTTCTTTTTCCAAGTACTGAACCGGAAGGAGGACCCCGAACAGACTTACTCCTTGGCTTTCTGGCTTTAGATTTCACACGTTTCCCTGCATTAGCCAACGTCAAATTAGCCAGCCTCTCATAGTGACCTGAGCTAAAGTCTCTAGACGAATCTGAGTCAGTAGCTCCAGAATCAAGAAGGATTGTATCACTAGAACATGTATCCACCACATTCCCTTCAGCTTCATGAATGGGTGAGTTTATAGCTTCATCATTAAAATCATCCATATTAAGACCGAAGTCTTGTTCATCTTCATTTGCAACAGCTTCAACTTGAACTGGTTCATTAACAAGAATGTCAACTTGAATTGGAACTTGTTCTTGCTGAATAGGAACTTGTGCTTGTGCTTGTTGTGGATGTTGTTGTTGTTCAGTTGGAACTTGATCCTAATCATGTTCTTGAACTAACTCCTCAGGATGAAACCAATTATCATTAGGTGGCTCTAGGTCAACATAATCAGGATTAATTATGTGACCAAACAGAGGAGTCGGAACAGGAATCAAAGCTATGTTATGCTGTTTAACATTGGTACAATCAGTGAAAATCCTTTTGGTCATAGGAGTCAACATCAAACGTTGTGGATGCTGTGGTAGATTCGGCATAAGATGGTCCAAGATCATTTGTAAGAACCTAGGGTACATGAGAAACCCTTGACCTTCAGGAGGATTGATTTGCATGACCAACTCATGGTATATATACAAAGCAAAGTTGAACCATTTGTTCAAGGTCAATACAACCATTGCAGCTTGTAGTGCACTCTTCAGTCCATCAGTTCCATCCTTTCGTGGGGACAAGCACTGGATGATGACGTGCATAAAATACCTCCATTCACCAACCAAACCACCTTTTTTGGCTTGAGTGTCATTAGGTCTTCCTCTATAGCCCATCCTCTGAAAACAACCCATGATCAGTGTTCCAGGATAAGACATAGGGTCTTCATTTGCACCTCCCAATGCTAAAGCAACATGAATAGTATCAACTGATATTGCCACCTCTGTGTTATTGACTGTAGCTCGAAGCACTTGAGGTTCAACGTCAGTGTCTTGATGTACCGTATCCCTGAATTGTTGGATATATAGCAGACTTATATACAGATTTCCTGATAATGCCACATGTAATCTTGAACGATTCAGGAAATTGATGATTCCTTGATAATTTGCTGCCTCAGACATATGCAGATCTAACAATGCTACTTGATTATGTTTGTACTCAACACGGCGATCCATTTGTAAATGTATTGGACATACAACAACATTAGTAAGATAACAAACATACATAGTATAGACACATGATAGACACACACAAAAACAAAAACAAACAACAAAAAAATCAAACACAAAAAAATTTTCCAACAAAAAATTTCAACAAAAACACTTAACCCTTAGGCGAACTTACTAAGTTCGCTTAGTGTTTCCAGAGAAGAACTTAATAAGTTCGCCTGGATAACTTCGCCTGTCGATACATATTCTACACAGAAATCAAACTAGTGCATTTGTGATGTTTCTCTGCCAATTAAACATGAACTGAGCATTGACATACAACCACGGACAACAATTTAGCTTCAATGTCAATTTTTATCCACTTAACAACCCTAATTTTGACCAAAACCAGATCGAATGATACGGACAAAAAAAACAGATCTAATTAGATCAATATCGAATGATTTAACGGATAAAAACCCATGAGATTACCTTATAAAGACTCACAATTCGAAAACTAATTAACAGGTAATCACGAAAATTTTGCACCAACTCAAACAAATTTCAATTTGGACAAGTTCGCAACACTGTTAGCACGTTCGCTCTAAACAAGTTCGCTTAGTACAAGATGAATGGTTAATGATTATGTTCGCCTGAAAAAGTATATATAATCTCAGCTAAGATTGCATAGTTAGGCGAACTTGTTAAGTTCGCTTAACAAGCTCCATACGAACATATCAAGTTCGCTTCAACCCTTTTCCTTGAACAATTTTGGAATTTAAAATTCAACCAAACCTCAACCTTCAACTTGTCACATTCTTGTGATCTTCCATCTGTAGCATGTATCCGATCCAATCCCGAATCATTTTAATAAACTTAAAAGATAGAATTTTCATGGAAGACGGAAACTAAATCTTTTTGGATTTTATCTGTACAAACAGAATCACATATTTTTGGTTTTTCTTTTGAAACAAATTAAAACTCATATTTTTGGTTTTTCTTTTAAACAAATACACACATATTTTTGTTTGATCATCATGAGTAAGAAGATCATATCAGTATCTGATCAATTCATCACACATTCTTATACAAACTATGGGTAACCTATGATATGCACTGAATGATGAGAATCATGTGAAATGAATTCACTTATTTCTTCAAATTTGATATAAGACAATCAAACTCATTCTTATCCACTACATATCTTTATCATTCTTTGTAATTTTTTTTATTTCTTTTTCAAACTCTTTTAATCAAATTGAACATGACTTGAAATGATACGCGATAAATTTCAAAGTAAATAAGATCATGTTATAAATTCTTGTGATATTATAAGATTTGAAACTGCAAGCGTTTTTCTCTCAAATTCATGTGAGTTAGTACAATTTAGATGAAAAATATTGTGTACCCCACATATATGCCCAACATAATTTAAAATTACGTTATCTTCAAGACATATACGATTTATTGCAAGATAAGATCAATCACCAAGATGAAATTATCTCTATTAGAACAAGAATAGAATAGCAGATACCAAAGGATATAAGAATCATAAAGATGCAGAATCAAAAGATTTTAATGATCTGGCTTTATAATGAGAATCAAAAGATTCAGGTATGAGGATCCAACTATTATCTAGATAAATTTCAATGGAATCAATAAAGATGATGTATCAATATGATCCAAGGGCAATCATATGTTCTAACAGATGTTGTCAGAAAACATATCTTAGTTCAACAACACATTGCATGTTTTTCGGGGCATGGGTAGTGAAGTGAACCGTATGAATTTGTGCTAAAGATATAATCCAATATTGGTCTCATGAAATTCTTAAAATCATATATTCTTTATCTGATAACGATCTTTTACACACACCCCCCGGCATATAATGGATTCAAATCACAGATGTAATCATATCATATTTAATTTTCACACTACTATCGGTCCAAAAACACTTCTAGTCTATTGACAATTTAAGTTTCAAACTCATATTCAAATTAACACAGATTATTAGGAGTAAAGCATTTATAACACAATCATTTCTTGTTCATGCAGACTTTGAAATTCAGATCAAATAAAACATTTTGAGCACACAAATATCAACATATCAAGGTCAAATATGGTCATGTGTGATAAACTAGTCACTGATGTACTATCATTTCTTCTCTAACTTCAAATGATGTCAATTTTTTTTATCTTTTTCGTTTTGTTTTGAGTTTTTGTAAATAACAATTTTTGACTGAAATTTAAAATGCAGAAATGTAATAAAGCAATAAAAGAAAATTAAAACAAAATCTCCCATGAAAAATTGTTTTTGAAAAACTTTTATTCGGGATTGATCATACCGATCATTTTGATCAGAAATTCAAAGCTGGTACGATCAAATGCCTTGTTAAAGAGTTCAGCAAAATTATCATCTGTATGTACCTTCACCAGCTCAATCAACTTTTTATCTGCACAATCATGAATAAAATGATAACGAATTTCAATGTGATTTGTTTTACTGTGCTTAACAGGATTATTTATGATAGACATTGTAGCAGTATTATCAATAAACATGGGGGTTCCTGTGAAATTCAAACCGTAGTCTCTTAATTGCTGTTGGATCCACAAGATCTGTGAACAACAACTTACAGTAGCGATGTATTCTGCTTCACATGTGGAAATGGAGACTGTAGTTTGCTTTTTGCACTGCCAGGAAACCAGACGATTACCCAAAAAATAGCAACCACTTGTGGTAGATTTTCTGTCCAAACAACAACCACCAAAATCCGAATTACTATATGCATTGAAATCAAAGTTAGAACCATGTGAAAACCATAATCCCAATCTTTGTTTTCCTTTAAGATAACGAAAGATTCTCTCTAATGCAATCAAATGAGACTCTTTTGGTTTTGCTTGGAATCTGGAGCAGAGACGCACAGCAAACATTATGTCTGGCCTTAAAGCGGTTAAGTACATGAGAGATCCAATCATTGCACGGTAGAGTCGACAATCACTGTCTTTTCCATCCGGGTCAGGATTCAACTTATGATTGACCGGAATTGGAGTATCGTATGAGGTACAGTCCTCCATCTTGAACCGACTCAAGATGTCTTTGACATACTTGGACTGATGAATAAAGAAATCATCTTCCTTCTGATTAACTTGAAGTCCAAGGAAAAATGATAACTGTGACATTTCAAAATTTCAGTTATAATATATTTTAAATCTTTTTTATTCATTTATATTATCATTTTTTGTAAGTTAAAATCATTTAAAATTTTTTTTTTATAAAAATAAATGACTTTGAAAACAAATAAAATGATTTGACAAAAATTGAATTGATTTATACAAAATAATGTATTTTAATAAAATAAGTTTATAAAAACATTTAAAATTTAATAAAACAAACCGCTCGAAAACATTCTCTTTATTTTGGGAATACCTAACTATATAAAAACTAATTCTAAGTGTTTTACACATACTCGTATTTGGTCAAAACTAATAAACTTATATTTTTATATATACCTGACCCGTACCCTACTGGCATATAACGACTATTAATAACCGGGTTACACTTAGCGGGTATTATACCGGACTCGTACTAGCGGGAACACCCAACACCACACCCTACCCTATACTACCCTACCCCCTCCCCCTCGTGCTTTTCTCTCGGCCGACAAAGTGAAGAATCACCTTTGCCTTGTCAATTTGTGTCCCAATATTTGAGACAATGTTGTCTCAATATGAGACATGTAATTTTGTGGGTAATAACCCCATAAGCCATATACATACATGCATACATGAAGAAATAAGCACACACCTACAACACACTTTGCACACTCATCTCTCTCGGCTCTCTCCTACCCGAAACCATCACCTCACCTCTTGCCTCCCTTCCCGGCTTCACAAGACAACAGCAACATCGACCACCACCTTCACTAGCTCCCTTCTCCCTCTCCTCTCTTCGGCTACACCACCGAGCTCACCATCGTCACCCGCCACCTTCACCTTGAGCCTCCTCTCGGCTCCACCAACTCAGCAAACAACATCACCACTTTGATCACCACCATCAACCACCTCCACCCTCCTCCTTTGATTCTTCTCGGTTCATCCACAGCAGCGACAACACCACTTCCGCAACCACCACCGTACACCGCTTCCAACCGTAACGGCTTCCCCACCTTTTACGGGTTCTTTCGGAACAAGAACCTACCATTTCGGGTCACCATTTCTTAACTACGGTCACCGTATTACGTTTACGCAAAGCTTACAAATCATTTCGGGAACTCACCGAGCCATACGGGACGTCCCGAGAAGGAACCGGGTCTCACCTTCACTCCTTGATTCCTTTTCGACTCCAAGAAAACAGCAGCAACACCCCCCCTCCATCGGACTCCCTCACCCTTCTCCTTGATTGCCTTAAGTAAGTGTTTTACTAAAACTTAGTATTATTTTAAGATTTCGTGTTGATTTATGTTGTAAGATCACCCAAATAGTGCTTATTCCAAAAGAAAACACACCATTTGAAACATACATGTTGCTGGCAGATTTTTGTGTCCAGTTTGGAAGGTCATATCTCGGTCAAAACTAAACCAAATCGAACGTTTCTTGAGTCTAAAATTAAGTTTAAAGTGTCCTCTATCCATCCCAGGGGGTTTCATGATTTTTGGTGGGGTTTTGTTACCCGAAAATAGTGATAGAAGAAACCGGACCTAATATGAGTTTTATAACAGAATTCTAAGCTTAACTTGATGAGGCCATAACTTGCTCAATAAAGGTCCAAATAATTTGATTTTTCTGTCAAACGTTAGCATTTTTTGTCCTCTTTAAAACCCATATGGCTTCTTGTCTTGAAACTAACATTTGGATTCCCAAACAGCCGTATTTCCGAGGCCTATCCAGCAAAACCAAATCTGTTAATATGCTTATGTTATTATGAATATTTGAAACCCTTAAACCCTTCCAAATATTATAAACCTGACATTTTTACAGACCCATGACCCATAGTTATACATATCTTGAACCCCAAAATTTATTGAATTTATTAAATAACTAAAAACATGAAGTGGACTAAAAAAACCGAGTATTTTCTAGATGATTAGTTTGATATCAAAAAGCTTTATTTCCAATAGTATGTATATTTAACCCACAAACCTATTGATGATGATATAACACTATAATGACATGTTTTGAAATACACATCTTAGCATATAAATGTATTTTGTTATCACCAAACCGTCACCAACGATTGTCGTTTTAAACCACTTGAAAACCTAAAACGGATTCTTGTCGAGCCTAGTTGGGTGAATTGAATGCATGATCAACACGCGGTAGAATCATTACATAGACTTTATTGTATCTTAAATATTTAGGACACGAGTAGGTCGAGATACACTATTGGACTTTGCTACATACCGCATCACTACCTTGTTTGCACAGGTGAGTTACATATTTTTACATTTTTATACGTTTTGGGGTGAAACATTATACATGCTACTCACATTGTTTATACGTGTTATACATGAGACTATATGCTTATTCTTTAGATGTACATACATTTAAACACAAGACAACCAACTGTAATATTGATAGATCTATTGTGCCTGACCAGCCCACCCGGTTAGGGTGTTTATTACTGCATACTCGGATATAACCGCGTGTTATATTCAAACATATTGGATATAATGGGTAACTATATTCAAACATACCGGACTTAGCTGTTGTGCTCTGTTCAAGCGCGTCAAACTCGGTTTGAATTGTGATTAAATAAATGATACATCATATACACTATGTTTAACAAGATAAACAATGAGTTGCAAAACGATTTACAACTACTATTTACCGGAATTACTAAACCTATGTACTCACCAACTTTTTAGTTGACACTTGATTTAAATAATGTTTCAGGTTTGGATATGTGACTACTTGCCGAAGATTTCTCCACTTAAGAACTATGGACCTAGTTAAATAAATCAATGTTTTGAACTAGACTAGGTTATTTGGAATGTATTGTATTTGGATCTTGTTGTCTTGAAATTTAATTAATGAATTATGCAACCTTTTAGCTATCATGTGCTTTTGAACAATCATTCTATTTTCCGCCTCGATGATTCCGCCATTGGTCGGGGTGTGACAGATTGGTATCAGAGCCATGGTTATAGGGAATTAGGTTATTAGACACGATGACCTAGACTATAACCCTAGGACTCCCTTTTATGTGTTACGTGCTAAATGATTATTTGCTATGTGAATTATTTGTAGTTAGGTATTATTTGAATTTTCCCAAGTTTAGTACATGAGACTTATACACATACATACAAGGCTTTAAACACATAATACATACTTTACATACACATTTGACAAACAAACTTATGCAAACAAATACACCACCCATCCTTATCCATACTCTTTCCTACTCCATATAAATTGCAACAATCCTACACATTTTATACTCATAGACTCTCAAGACTATTAAAATCTTGAAAATCTCGTCAACGACTTAATTTCTTGAAACCAGTAAAGGACACGTGCAATCTGGAAGGGTGACACTTGTACATTGGGTTTTCTGTCTAGGAAAGCATTTCGTATAAATCCAAATAAACGGACCCGTATGCTTTCCTGGAAATTCCTGAAGTGAGTGTTTACCTATAGGCTAAAGCATGTCTCTTTGAAAGTTTTGAGGAATTATTTGACGTTGATAAGTCAACGTATTCGCAAGGATACAATCCGAACCTAAACTCAAAATTTGGGGACATTATAGCAAGATAGGAAGAACTAGACGAACATGCAAAACAAATCATTATTACGGGTGCACACGTAATAACAATTTGTAGTGCATGCGAATCCCGGCCATTCCTATCACGCGAATAATGATCTATGTTATCATATCCTCCCAGGAATAGATTTCATGGCTTATTTCCCCTATCCTTTAGTGTTATAAATTTTGAATGAATTATGTGATCAATTTTAGTCAGAACATACATACATTATCATGCGACATGATGAGTGTCATCTCGCATTCCTGCTTGCATTATTGTGAACAGTCTACCAACTGTAGCACATGCATGCCTATTTTATCCGAAGTCTCATAAAATTTTGTCTTTTCTCGTGGTATTTTATAGAATGCCTCCCCGTCACGCAGCTAATGCTAACTCCAACAATCCCAACACTGACCTTGCTGCACTACTTACTCAACTAGTGGGCCAAATGATCCAAGCTAACAACAACAGTGATGGGTCTAATACGCAAGGGAATGGTGCAAACCCACTGCACTGCACATTCAAGCATTTCAATTCTTGCAACCCCACCAAATTCTTCGGTACGGAAGGTGCTACTGGCCTTCTTCAATGGTTTGAAAGTATGGAGAGTACTTTCCTAAACAGCGATTGTCCCGAAAACCTCAAAGTCCGTTATGCTGCCAGCGTCTTCCAAAAACGAGCACTGACCTGGTGGAACGGTGAGAAACGTACTCAAGGCAACGAATCTGCTATGTCCTTGTCTTGGGACGAAATGAGACGACTTATGACTAACGAGTTCTGTCCTCGCAACGAAATGAGGAAGCTCGAAGCTGAGTTTTGGGATCTCACCCAAGATAGTGGAGAGAATTTGGCTTACACCACTCGTTTTCAAGAACTAAGTCTGCTCGTGCCCCACATGGTTACTCCCTTAGCGCGGAGAATTGAGAAATACATAGGTGGACTGCCTATGCCAATCCAAGACACCGTATTGGGAAGTGATCCCTCCACTCTCGGGGACGCTATCCGTTTATCTGCTGTATTGACTGACAATCACGTCAAAGCGGGTACCTTATCTAGGAAGAGTACCAAGAAGATGGTCGACAAAGCTGCTACTTCTGTGTCCGACAAAGACGAAGAGCTTAAATCTTCCCATCATGATAGGAAGCGCAAGGCCCAAAACTTTGCGGCCATCATTCCTGCCGTACCTGTGACCCAAGTTACTCCTGCGGGTCAAATTCTGAGAAACTATGTAGGTTCATTTCCCCAATGCCCTACTTGCAAGTATCACCATGCCCCGCATGCTGCATGCCGTCTATGCTCAAAATGTGGACGCTATGGACACGTTGTTACTACTTGCCGTGCTCGCACTATCATTAATCAAGCTACTCAAGACAATCATCCAGTGCCTCTCACTGTCACCTATGGACGGGCCTGTTACGAATGTGGAGACCCAAACCACTTTCGGAACCAATGTCCAAAACTTCATCATCAAGGTGGTCCTCAAGGACGAGCGTTTAACATAAACGCTAATGAGGCACAAGCAAACAACGACGTGATAAACGGTACGTTTCTCGTAAACAATTATTATGCATCCGTTTATTTAATATTCATGCCAATAGAAAAACAAAATCGTGTCTCTTGCTTTTAACCAACTATTTACTAAACAACCAACCAATCTTGATAACTCGTATATCATGGAAATAGGGGATGGGAAATTCACTGCTATGAGTTCTATAACCCGTGATTGCATATGACAGCTATGCTATCACCATTCATCTCATTCCTATACTTTTGTGAAACAAACCTATTATGTTGAAACTCGGTCATACAACTTGTTAGCTCTGTTAAAGTTTACTTAAATTGTTGAAGTTCCAAATCCTAGTAATTATGCACGGGGAATCCCCGGTATATCAAAGGGGTGGTGGGTTAGGCGCTGGTACACCCTATACATAAACCCACTTGATATAACGAGTATAAACCATGCATAAGTACTAGGAGGAGGACCGGTTTTAGAAAATGTTTTTGTAAAATTTAAAAATATGAACACCAGTGGGGTGGAGTTTTAAAGGAAAATGCCATGTCACAAGGTGATAGGCACCAATATTGTTAAATATAGTTTTTAGTAGTTACATTCATGAGTTGTGTGAACAATTGTATGCATAAATCTCATTACACTATTAAGAGCAACTAATTGACAACTCGACTCGAATTAGCAACGTCATCCGTATCATACGTTACTTCCCACTAAATCTTTCTCTGGTGAATAATTCCATTCTAAGTCTTTTGACATCTCTTTCCCGCTTCTATAACCTTCGCAAATCGAATTTCGGGACGAAATTCCTTCAACATGGGGAGACTGTGACATTTCAAAATTTCAGTTATAATATATTTAAAATTTTTTTTGTTCATTTATATTATCATTTTTTGTAAGTTAAAATCATTTTAAAAAATTTTTTTTTATAAAAATAAATGACTTTGAAAACAAATAAAATGATTTGACAAAAATTGAATTGATTTACACAAAATAATGTATTTTAATAAAATAAGTTTATAAAAACATTTAAAATTTAATAAAACAAACAGCTCGAAAACATTCTCTTTATTTTGGGAATACCTAACTATATAAAAACTAATTCTAAGTGTTTTACACATACTCGTATTTGGTCAAAACTAATAAACTTATATTTTTATATATACCAGACCCGTAACCTACTGGCATATAATGACTATTAATAACCGGGTTACACTTAGCGGGTATTATACCGGACTCGTACTAGCGGGAACACCCAACACCACACCCTACCCTATACTACCCTACCCCCTCCCCCTCGTGCTTTTCTCTCGGCCGACAAAGTGAAGAATCACCTTTGCCTTGTCAATTTGTGTCCCAATATTTGAGACAATGTTGTCTCAATATGAGACATGTAATTTTGTGGGTAATAACCCCATAAGCCATATACATACATGCATACATGAAGAAATAAGCACACACCTACAACACACTTTGCACACTCATCTCTCTCGGCTCTCTCCTACCCGAAACCATCACCTCACCTCTTGCCTCCCTTCCCGGCTTCACAAGACAACAACAACATCGACCACCACCTTCACTAGCTCCCTTCTCACTCTCCTCTCTTCGGCTACACCACCAAGCTCACCATCGTCACCCGCCACCTTCACCTTGAGCCTCCTCTTGGCTCCACCAACTCAACAAACAACATCACCACTTTGATCACCACCATCAACCACCTCCACCCTCCTCCTTTGATTCTTCTCGGTTCATCCACAGCAGCGACAACACCACTTCCGCAACCACCACCGTACACCGCTTCCAACCGTAACGGCTTCCCCACCTTTTACGGGTTCTTTCGGAACAAGAACCTACCATTTCGGGTCACCATTTCTTAACTACGGTCACCGTATTACGTTTACGCAAAGCTTACAAATCATTTCGGGAACTCACCGAGCCATACGGGACGTCCCGAGAAGGAACCGGGTCTCACGTCAACTACGTCACCTTCACTCCTTGATTCCTTTTCGACTCCAAGAAAACAGCAACAACGCCCCCCTCCATCGGACTCCCTCACCCTTCTCCTTGATTGCCTTAAGTAAGTGTTTTACTAAAACTTAGTATTGTTTTAAGATTTCTTGTTGATTTATGTTGTAAGATCACCCAAATAGTGCTTATTCCAAAAGAAAACACACCATTTGAAACATACATGTTGCTGGCAGATTTTTGTGTCCAGTTTGGAAGGTCATATCTCGGTCAAAACTAAACCAAATCGAACGTTTCTTGAGTCTAAAATTAAGTTTAAAGTGTCCTCTATCCATCCCAGGTGGTTTCATGATTTTTGGTGGAGTTTTGATACCCCAAAATAGTGATAGAAGAAACCGGACCTAATATGAGTTTTATAACAGAATTCTAAGCTTAACTTGATGAGGCCATAACTTGCTCAATAAAGGTCCAAATAATTTGATTTTTCTGTCAAACGTTAGCATTTTTTGTCCTCTTTAAAACCCATATGGCTTCTTGTCTTGAAACTAACATTTGGATTCCCAAACAGCCGTATTTCCGAGGCCTATCCAGCAAAACCAAATCTGTTAATATGCTTATGTTATTATGAATATTTGAAACCCTTAAATCCTTCCAAATATTATAAACCTGACATTTTTATAGACCCATGACCCATAGTTATACATATCTTGAACCCCAAAATTTATTGAATTTATTAAATAACTAAAAACATGAAGTGGACTAAAAAAAACCGAGTATTTCCTAGATGATTAGTTTGATATCAAAAAGCTTTATTTCCAATAGTATGTATATTTAACCCTCAAACCTATTGATGATGATATAACACTATAATGACATGTTTTGAAATACACATCTTAGCATATAAATGTATTTTGTTATCACCAAACCGTCACCAACGATTGTCATGTTAAACCACTTGAAAACCTAAAACGGATTCTTGTCGAGCCTAGTTGGGTGAATTGAATGCATGATCAACACGCGGTAGAATCATTACATAGACTTTATTGTATCTTAAATATTTAGGACACGAGTAGGTCGAGATACACTATTGGACTTTGCTACATACCGCATCACTACCTTGTTTGCACAGGTGAGTTACATATTTTTACATTTTTATACGTTTTGGGGTGAAACATTATACATGCTACTCACATTGTTTATACGTGTTATACATGAGACTATATGCTTATTCTTTGGATGTACATACATTTAAACACAAGACAACCAACTGTAATATTGATAGATCTATTGTGCCTGACCAGCCCACCCGGTTAGGGTGTTTATTACTGCATACTCGGATATAACCGCGTGTTATATTCAAACATATTGGATATAGTGGGTAACTATATTCAAACATACCGGACTTAGCTGTTGTGCTCTGTTCAAGCGCGTCAAACTCGGTTTGAATTGTGATTAAATAAATGATACATCATATACACTATGTTTAACAAGATAAACAATGAGTTGCAAAACGATTTACAACTACTATTTACCGGAATTACTAAACCTATGTACTCACCAACTTTTTAGTTGACACTTGATTTAAATAATGTTTCAGGTTTGGATATGTGACTACTTGCCGAAGATTTCTCCACTTAAGAACTATGGACCTAGTTAAATAAATCAATGTTTTGAACTAGACTAGGTTATTTGGAATGTATTGTATTTGGATCTTGTTGTCTTGAAATTTAATTAATGAATTATGCAACCTTTTAGCTATCATGTGCTTTTGAACAATCATTCTATTTTCCGCCTCGATGATTCCGCCATTGGTCGGGGTGTGACAATAACTCTCCCATAGCTGACATTTAAAACTTTGATTTCATAAAACTCTCAAATTCTTTGCACAACCCTTCATTTGTTGAGCCAAATATAATATCATCTACATAAATCTGCACCAGTAGATAATCTCCCCCTGCTTTCTTAATGAATAAGGTCGAATCAATTTGGCCACGTACAAATCCATTATCCATGAGATGTGTTAGGACATAGAATTGTAATGACAAAAGCTTGTAATAGTTAGATTTTATGTCTTTATGTTTTTGTTATGTAATTGTATAAAGTTGCTAAGTGTTTTTACAAGTGTGCCTAGAGGCGAACTTGTTAAGTTCGCCTGGTCTATCAGAGGCGAACTTAATAAGTTCGCTTAGGTCTAACTGAGGCGAACTTGTTAAGTTCGCTTAGTCTGTTTTAGGAGAACTTATTAAGTTCGCTTACAGCAGGTTAGTTTCTATATATATGCGTTTACAGAGTCATTAGACAGAGACTGATTAGAACGGAACAGAGTGAACGATTTGTCTGACTGAGTCTGTAAACCATTGTGAATCTGAATATATTTGAGAAGTTTATTTACGCGTGTTGTTTTGAATTGTCGGTTAGTATACAAACGTTAACACGAAGGATTCCGCACTTCGTGTTATAGAAACGTCATATCACGAGTTCGATCAGTAGTTGAGTTACCTGGAGCTACAAGTGGTATCAGAGCCATACACCATGTCTTCACCCGTCACTAGATTCACTTTTAATACTGTCTTGGGATCAATCTTCTCTTCATGAATGATTTCAGGCTCAACTACATAATTTGCATTGAACGGAGGAGGAACAAACCCAATACCAGCAACCCTTTTTGTGGGATCAGCATTAGCATTGAAATAATCCAAAACTATGGATGAATTCTCAAACTGTTCCAGCTTTCTATGCAACTTTATCACCTCAGATTCTTTTTCATAAATCTCCTTGTTCTTTTGGGCAACTACTTCATTTCGTTTTTCGATTTCAGCATAAGCCATATCTAGATGATAACCCTGCTCTTTGTATTTTAAACCAAGAGAATTTAAGTCTTTTTTCAAAGACTCAATTCTATCAATGCACAGCTTATCATTATCTTTCAGTTTCTGATTAACTGAATGCATTGATTTCATGTCACAAATCAAATTTGTGTTATCATCCATGACTTTTTGTAGTTTATCTTTAACAGAAATGCAATTAGAACAAAATATATGACAAACAGAGTCTTTTACCTTAGTCGGGTCAGACATGTCTGCCATGAATACTTTGGCAATTGGAATATTCTCCGAATCTTCACCAACTGAAGCATTTTCTGTAAGAACAATTTCTTCCTCAGCAACTCCTGACACAGCATCAGAATCAATACTTTGCTCTCTTTCTTCCTCATCATCAACACTTGGAACACTATCACCATCACATGAATCATCACTAGAACTTTCATCATCAGTAGACTCTTCTAGTTTTTCTGAATGAATTTCTGCAACAAAAGCCTGACTCACAGCACCCACCAAATCTTCCAGATGAATGCCCCAATCATAGTTTTCGTCATTTTGAGCAACTAAAGCTGATGATGCAGATGCATGATTTGTATTACCAGAAGGACTATGATTTTGATTACCAGAAGAACCATGTGACTGATTCCTATTATGCTGAAAGTTAGATTGCTTCTTTTGAGAATCAAATTCTACCTTTGGCTTCACACACTCCTTAGCAAAGTGACCATACTATTGGCAGTTGTAACACCTAACTTTGCTCTTATCAAAACCCATACGCGATCGACTATTTGAACCAATATATTTTCTGCCAGTTCTCTTCAAGAAATCTTTAACTTGTCGCATTAACATGGCCATATTCCATTGGATACTCATTTCTTCCAGATCAACAGGGTCAATCTGTCTGAAATCTTCTTCTATTATCTCAGGATCATGTATTTTTCCTCCAATGAAATTTTCATATGATGCCATGAATGAAGAAAACATAGCAAGATAATCATCAGCAACTTTCTGATTCACATGAGATCCAGATGATGTTGAAGCAGTAGTAGCAGAAAATCCAGAATGGCTTGTATGACCAGAATAAATTGGAACTCCAGAACACTGATCATTTGAAGACTCTTGAGCATCACCAGAAAAGAATGCCACTCCAGTACCAGATTTACCAACAGATTTGGCAAAATACATTGAGGAATCCTGGATGTGCTCCATATTAGTCTCTTTCTTCTTCATATTCATGTCATGTGACTGAATCTTCCCTAGGACTTCTTCAAGAGACATGGTTTTGTACTTAACATTTTCTTTGATCAAAACCGTATACACATCAAACTTTGATGGTAAAGCCTCCAAGAATTTATCATTGATTTCCTCAGTCTCATATACCACAGATGCACTAGCCAGTTCACTAAGAAGATGATAGAATCTTGTAGCAAGATCATCCAAAGATTCATTTGAAAATGTTTAAAAACTAGGAACTGCTTCTTTAGTAACTCTTTTCTACTTTTCTTCACATCTAAACTCCCTTCACACCTTTTCTGTAATGCTTCCCACAGTTTTTGAGAAGACTTGAATTGTTTAAAACTGTGATAAATTTCCTTTGGTAGAGACATCGAAATGCTAGCCATTGCTTTCTTTTCTCGATCAAATAACAGCTTCTCTTTAGTAGTTAAAGTTGACACTGGTTTCGGAACATCATCCTTTCCCATCCATGAATAAGTAGGATGCTATATCCTTCCAAAATCGGAATCCACAAACTAGTATCGGTAAAAGATACGAACTGGTCAAACCGATCTTTCCAATTTGAATAATCAGCTAGATTTAGCAACTTCAGAGGCTTTTGAGATGTACCGATCTCATTGTCATAATTGAACATGTTTGTAACTTGAACCATATTTGTCATGTTAAAAAAAAAATTTCTGAAAAATTTCTAAGTATTGAGCAGTTTTACCCTCAGGCGAACTTAATAAGTTCGCTTTAGTGAGTACTAAGTGTCACACCCCGACCGACGGCGGAATCATCGGGGCGGGACATGTGGACTGTTCATGAGCTCAAGGTTGACTAAATTGTAATATGTTAAATCCATTTCCATTCAAATAAACATGAATCAAGTTCCAAGTACATAATGAAATACAATTTGTTTTTGAATTAAGATTAACTAGGTCCAAAGCCTATGTGTAGCATGTCTTGATCAAACTCATATGAAAGCACCTGAAACATAAATAAAATAAGGTCAACTAAAAAGTTGGTGAGTATAACACAGGTTTGTATATAGATAGCGTATAGTTTGTAAAACAAATCCTTACATAACATGATAAATAAGTTATTTATAGGGAGCAGCTATTGTGTAACCAAGTACAATCAAACCTTTGTAACTAGAATGCAAAATTGTGTTGTCGGTATCAATCACCCCAATCTGGGTGGGTTTGTCAGACTCAATAGATCTATCATTGAAAACCGTCGGCTTGAATAGTTAATGATTGCACATAATCGCATACAAAGGTTAGCACACCTAGCACTCGGGCATAAAGCTCAAATTGCACACATGAATGTAAATAGGATTTGTACTTGTGTTGTTTGTGTAAATGTAAACATGTAATTTGAATAATGTTCATGTTCCACCCCAAAAATGTAAAAGAGTAAAAGGGGCTATGTATACTCACTTGATTCGAAGGCGTAGCTAACACGAGATACTAGAAAGTAATGTGATCCTTGTATCGCACAACGTTAACCTAGAGTGTAATGTATATTGCATTAATAATGCACAATAGTCTAAGTCTAAGTCTAAGGTTGAATTGGATAAAGTTAGTGATTGGTACTTGGAAGTATTGTATAAAACGGAAGATTTGAAATGAATATTTTTACAACATTTTGAATAAGGTTTGAGTTTGGAATAATTAAATAAGTAAATTAATTAATTATTGTTTATGAGAATAATGTAAGTATTAGATGTAATTAAGTATAACTAAATAAATGTTTTTGTTTAATTATAAATCAAATAAGTAATTATTACCTTATTCATCTATTTATAAAATGTAACTTAGACATTAAAATATTATTTAAGTGTAGGGTCTATAATTTAAAGGTTGAAACTTTAATTAAATAATTTCCATTTATTTTAAGATTAAATACTTGATCTTTTTAAATAAAGATAATACGCATTTTTATAAATTCAACTATTTTTATTTTGAAAATTAACTTGAAATACTAATTGTTTAAAAATATAGAAATTTTAAGGATTCTGTGAACACACACGACCGTGCCTAGACAGGGCACGATCGTGCTCGGGCCACGGGCGCAACCGCGCTAGTCAGGGCGCGACTGTGTTGATCAACAGAGGACATAGCTAGATAAATCACTAGGCACGACCGTGCCTTGTACAGGCACGACCGTGTCTATGCTTCAGGGCACGACCGTGTCTATGCTTCAGGGGCACGACCAAGTCTAGCCAACGAGCATGACTGGGTCTAAGCAGGAGGCACGACCGAGCTGGAAGTCGGCACTACCGCGTCTCCCGAGGCACGACCGCGCTAGATGATTAGCACGACCGTGTCTCTTTCAAAACAGAAACGAATTGATTGATCCTTATATTGATGGTGTCAGAATTTATAGGGCTTTCATTCATAAGGTCATTAAAAGTCTTTTGGTGTAGATTAATTGTGTTTAAAACATGTTTAGGACCGGATTCGATTAAACTATTTTGAATGAAAATATGGTTTCTGGTTCGAGTAGATTTTGATATTGAATGCCCAAATTAGATTGGGGCTATTGATCTATAGAATAAATATAAGGTTTAGAAGATTTCAATTACCCTGTACGATGATGGATTGGTAGCTTACGGTAGGAAGGAGTTCCGGCGTGACGAATTTGGTCTCCGGCGTCTCCTGCTTCAGTTCCGGCTAAACCAGTGTACTCGTGAGTTTCAATGAGGATCGATGGTGCAATGGATTGAGGAAACTTCACTTCAGAATATAAGAATCTCGGTTCAAACGGAGGGAGGTTTATTTTTCTGAGACTAATCGGATTTCTGGGACTATTGGTTGTAAATGACAGTGTAATTGTTTTGTTAAGAGATATTAAGTGGAAATCGGTTACGGGAAACCAACGATCGGGCGATTAAAGCTATAGTTACGTTTTCTCAGACATGAGGCGCGACCGTGCCAACAATAGACGCGACCGTGCCAGACGAGGCGCGACCGTGCCAACATGAGGCGCGACCGTGTCTACTAGGGTTTCTGGTTATTTACAAAATCAGCCCTTGTAACTTCAGCTTTGACAGAATTAGCTTGGTTAGGATTTAACAGAACACCTAACGGGATTACTAACTGAGTTAACTCTAGGAGGTGTTACCATGTGATTTGAGTTCTAAAACTTTGAATTAAAATATGATCGGCTAACAATTTAATGAGGCGTAGGTTTGAACAAGTATAGGGTCTAGCATTGTATTGTTATTAAAATAAGTTAGAATAGGGTCGGAAAATCAGGAATATTACAGTCTCCCCATGTTAAGGGAATTTCGTCCCGAAATTTAACTAATGGAGGCTGCAAAAAAAATCAAGAAAGAGGAGGGAGTTTTGGGTTCTCGGGTAGTTTTGAGTGTTGGATTCTAGGGTGTAACCGTTGACATGACTTAGGCCTGATACTTTGAATATGAAGAGTGATAATAAATTTTGTTTTGAAATGAAGATTGTCGAATAAAAATTTGAATTCTAAATGTGAGATGTGTTACTTGGAATTGATTTGATGGGATTTGATATTTAGAGTTTGTGTAAGATATAGTCTAATATGTTCTAAATTGTTAGTGGGTAAGAGATTTCATAACCATTGGTCTGGGTCAAAACCACACGTGACACGAACAACGCTACTTATGATAATATGATAGGACACTTATATATAGGAAATACCATCGGCGTATCCACCATGCCCTTGTCATATTACATTAGTTTCGTTGTTACATATCATGATAAGTTTTAGGTCATAACACACGACAAAATTTCACTATAGTTTCCATGCGCTGATTTTTATAATTCTGTGTGCACCCGTAATTATTCAAATCATCGTATGATCCGTATAGATCGTTTCGTTGTGTGCGGGTAACAGGGCTCAATTTCACTATGAACACGTCTATCGTTTACACATAAAAGTCGCCAACAAGTAACTATGTCCCTAATCAGGTCAGTTCGCAACTAAAGAGTAGTAAAGTAGAACAACTTAAAGTTTCTTAGTTTGCTCGTGTTTGAACAAGAATACGTCAAACCCCGAGTCGTTTCCATGTATTATGGTCTTCAACTTTGGTGAACAAAGTGCATGACTATGTCTTGTGTATAATGTAATCAACCAATTGTAATAATTGTAAGCAATTTCGTTTCATGTATAAAGTAAACACACAAGTCTCTTGTGTAGCATGAACAGCTAGCATTATGTATTTTGTAAATCAATGAGCTCTCGCGTGTAATGTAAACAACATAGTATCACATGTATTATAGGAAATGAATTTCATGTATGGCGTTGACGACTTAACATCATGTATTTTGTAAATCAATATGCTCTCACGTGTAATGTAAACAACATAGCATCATGTGTACTGCATAATGTGTACAGTTTAGTATGATGTACTTTGTAACTAAATGAGTTTCATGTTTAATGTGATCAATCCAGTAAATTGTGATTTGTAGGAAAACTAGTTTCTTGTATAATGTAATTTGTGTAGTATTGGGTATATTGAGAATAATTGAGTTGTACCATGTGGTTGCGTTGGGTATATTGTGAACGTGTATACGTAAGTTGTTGGACTTCGTGTGTGATGTATACTAACGGGTTTTGCATGTGATCGGGTGTTGCGGACAAGCGTGTTGTTTGACTTTCCTGTATAATGTGGTAGTTAGGTTGTAGCTCTTAAATCTCATTGAGATTGATGGGGGGTTAACGTTTACGCTGTTCGATCGTCTCTTGAAGTGACAAGTTAAAGGTAACGAGGAGGTTCTGAAAATATTCGGGAAATGTGTTTACAATTACTGATCTTTGTTTGAAAATAGGAAGTGGTAAATTATTCTTGATTGTGGATATATAAAGTAGTGAAACCATTGGATCACATAATTTAAATAAGTAGACAATTTATGGAAAAATTCTTTTAATTTAAATTTTCAACTATCAAAAAGAGAATATTTTTAAGCGAAATTATTGGCTAAACAATTAGTCGTATATTAATTTAGCCACGGTTTAGAAATATTTACTTAAACGAGGAAAACCATAATTATTTATCAATTCGAAATAATATATATATATATATATTTTATAAAATCGGTTGTATTAACTTTCCTTATCAGGTGGAAAGTTTTATGGAAAATTTATGTTTTTGATACTATCTAAAAGTTTGATATACATTTTGTTTGAACAAGATAACGAGGTTTTGTTTAAATCGAACAATAGGATGATTTGTTTATGAAGGAGATTGTTGGTAGTGTACTAAATCGTATTGCATGAAGAAGGTGATACTTGAGAAATTTTGATGAAAATATGATGGGTGTAATTCACACTCAACGTATTGAATTTATGAATAATAACTTTGGAAAATATAAAATTTTGAAATGCTGAGACGTATTCAAAACACAGGGAAATGGTTCTCAAACTGATATAAATACGAAAAATAATCCTATTAACGCCTCCTGTAGCTTTCCACTAGAAGGAGAATAATTCCCAAGTCGAGCAACGCTTCGAGGATGGAGATTAATTTCTTTTGGTACCCTAATTGGTTTGCTAGGCTATTCATTCTTTGTCCTTGCAAAATCGTGCATTAACCCTTGCTCCATTCTTTGCCTCTCAAATTCCGAGGTCCTTACATATTGGTGCGTGTCATTGATTGGAAATTCGATAGTACTAGTGAGTGACATGATATGCCCTACTCAAGGATTAGAGTAATACGGGTCGGGCATTAGATATGGGTCTCTTAGTGGGTATGGTAGTTGATTGTGGGGATAGGGTGTCTAATACGGGTTTCTGGGCACGGCTGATCCAGGTGTTCGAAGTCTTGGGCCGGTGTTCCTAATCCAATCCACCCTTACATCAAACCTTGATCTAGCAACTGCGGGTGTTGGTGATCGATGTACGGGTGATCCGGTGTCTTCTTCTCAATCAGACTCTTCTTCGGGACGGCATACCGGGGAGGTAGGAGAGTAGGGGTCCATGCCTAGCTGGAAAACAATGGAAAGGTTGTAAGTGATGATGAAATATTGTGTGTCAAATATAAAAGTTCTTATAGGTTTTAGAGTTTGACTAGTCATAACGCCGAACCTTCACGATAGTATTTTAGAAATACACTTGACCTATAAGCAATGTATCCCTGAGGAGAATTCCCAGGAAAGAGGGGTGGGTCACTAGGACACACTTAAGTACCCTATCTTTCCTTAACCAGAATTCCTCATGGGCCTACACACTCTTCCAGCCATCATGTATTAATAACACTATTGTTGGGCTCATGGTCATGATGAGAATTGTTGTTAACCGGGCCTTGTGGCCCGGAAGTAAGGTTTATGCATTTCAGTGGGCTTTTGCTTCTTGGAGGATAGATGGACTTCTTAGTTTATTATTGATAGACATTAGGCCCAATAGTTTAAAATTTTGTTGTTCACAAGAGGTGTGGTATTATGTATGTGAGTTTAGGGGTGCATGAATAACTAAGTGTGTATGAGTGGGTGTGGAAACTTAGGATAACACTTTTAAATAAATTAAATAGGTAGCAATGAATAGGGGAAAAAGTTTGCAGGTAATGTGACACATAGATTATTAAGTATTGTATTGTATGATGTAGTTATATAGTATAACATGTAAGAATATTCACAAAAAAAGTAATCATATAGCATGTAGATACTAGTGAGTGTAAGCACAAAAGTTATCAAGTAGTGGGACACATAAGTCATTATGTATTGTAGCACATAGTGTAAATACTTATGATAGTAAGTAAAAATATTTACACAAGAACTAATAATGTAACATGTAGTAGCATGGCATTGTATGGGTGTCCTAAAGTTATAGTCTAGGTCAAGGGTGTCTAATAACCTAGTTCCCTATAACCAAGGCTCAGGTACCAATCTGTCACACCCCGACCGACGGCGGAATCATCGGGGCGGGACATGTAGACTGTTCATGAGCTCAAGGTTGACTAAATTGTAATATGTTAAATCCATTTCCATTCAAATAAACATGAATCAAGTTCCAAGTACATAATGAAATACAATTTGTTTTTGAATTAAGATTAACTAGGTCCAAAGCCTATGTGTAGCATGTCTTGATCAAACTCATATGAAAGCACCTGAAACATGAATAAAATAAGGTCAACTAAAAAGTTGGTGAGTATAACACAGGTTTGTATATAGATAGCGTATAGTTTGTAAAACAAATCCTTACATAACATGATAAATAAGGCATTTATGGGGAGCAGCTATTGTGTAACAAAGTACAATCAAACCTTTGTAACTAGCATGCAAAATTGTGTTGTCGGTATCAATCACCCCAATCTGGGTGGGTTTGTCAGACTCAATAGATTTATCATTGAAAACCGTCGGCTTGAATAGTTAATGATTGCACATAATCACATACAAAGGTTAGCACACCTAGCACTCGGGCATAAAGCTCAAATTGCACACATGAATGTAAATAGGATTTGTATTTGTGTTGTTTGTGTAAATGTAAACATGTAATTTGAATAATGTTCATGTTCCACCCCAAAAATGTAAAAGAGTAAAAGGGGCTATGTATACTCACTTGATTCGAAGGCGTAGCTAACACGAGATACTAGAAAGTAATGTGATCCTTGTATCGCACAACGTTAACATAGAGTGTAATGTATATTGCATTAATAATGCACAATAGTCTAAGTCTAAGTCTAAGGTTGAATTGGATAAAGTTAGTGATTGGTACTTGGAAGTATTGTATAAAACGGAAGATTTGAAATGAATATTTTTACAACATTTTGAATAAGGTTTGAGTTTGGAATAATTAAATAAGTAAATTAATTAATTATTGTTTATGAGAATAATGTAAGTATTAGAAGTAATTAAGTATAACTAAATAAATGTTTTTGTTTAATTATAAATCAAATAAGTAACTATTACCTTATTCATCTATTTAGAAAATGTAACTTAGACATTAAAATATTATTTAAGTGTAGGGTCTATAATTTAAAGGTTGAAACTTTAATTAAATAATTTCCATTTATTTTAAGATTAAATATTTGATCTTTTTAAATAAAGATAATACGCATTTTTATAAATTCAACTATTTTTATTTTGAAAATTAACTTGAAATACTAATTGTTTAAAAATATAGAAATTTTAAGGATTCTTTAAACACACACGACCGTGCCTGGACAGGGCACGATCGTGCTCGGTCCACGGGCGCGACCGCGCTAGTCAGGGCGCGACTGTGTTGATCAACAGAGGACATAGCTAGACAAATCACTAGGCACGACCGTGCCTTGTACAGGCACGACCGTGTCTATGCTTCAGGGGCACGACCAAGTCTCGCCAATGAGCATGACTGGGTCTGAGCAGGAGGCACGACCGCGCTGGAAGTCGGCACGACCGCGTCTCCCGAGGCACGACCGCGCTAGATGATTAGCGCGACCGTGTCTCTTTCAAAACAGAAACGAATTGATTGATCCTTATATTGATGGTGTCAGAATTGATAAGGCTTTCATTCACAAGGTCATTAAAAGTCTTTTGGTGTAGATTAATTGTGTTTAAAACATGTTTAGGACCGGATTCGATTAAACTATTTTGAATGAAAATATGGTTTCTGGTTCGAGTAGATTTTGATATTGAATGCCCAAATTAGATTGGGGCTATTGATCTATAGAATAAATATAAGGTTTAGAAGATTTCAATTACCCTGTACGATGATGGATTGGTAGCTTACGGTAGGAAGGAGTTCCGGCGTGACGAATTTGGTCTCCGGCGTCTCCTGCTGCAGTTCCGGCTAAACCGGTGTACTCGCGAGTTTCAATGAGGATCGATGGTGCAATGGATTGAGGAAACTTCACTTCAGCATATAAGAATCTCGGTTCAAACGGAGGGAGGTTTATTTTTCTGAGACTAATCGGATTTCTGGTACTATTGGTTGTAAATGACAGTGTATTTGTTTTGTTAAGAGATATTAAGTGGAAATCGGTTACGGGAAACCAACGATCGGGCGATTAAAGCTGCAGTTACGTTTTCTCAGACATGAGGTGCGACCGTGCCAACAATAGACGCGACCGTGCCAGACGAGGCGCGACCGTGCCAACATGAGGCGCGACCGTGTCTAATAGGGTTTCTGGTTATTTACAAAATCAGCCCTTGCAACTTCAGGTTTGACAGAATTAGCTTGGTTAGGATTTAACAGAACACCTAACGGGATTACTAACTGAGTTAACTCTAGGAGGTGTTACCATGTGATTTGAGTTCTAAAACTTTGAATTAAAATATGATCGGCTAACAATTTAATGAGGCGTAGGTTTGAACAAGTATAGGGTCTAGCATTGTATTGTTATTAAAATAAGTTAGAATAGGGTCGGAAAATCAGGAATGTTACACTAAGCGAACTTGAGATCAGGAGAACAAGACCAGTTCGCTTAAGGAGGAAATCTGGTAAGTTCGCTTAACAGCTAAGTTCGCTTGAAAATGTGAGAAGCGAACTTAATAAGTTCGCTTGTTAAGTTCGCCTGCACAGGAACTCAACAAGTTCGCTTAAACTGCTGTAACAGATTCAAAAGAATCTTTACCCAAACACGAACTGAAAACTTCAAAAATCATGATTTCTCAGCGAATTGATGGAATTTAAGGAAATTGAACCGTAGGATTATGAATTTTATCAAATAGAACAGTTCTATCGGACTGATTTTGTCAAAAACACTTCCAAAATCACGAATTCAGTAGAGAAACGATCTTCAAGAACTTGAAAAACTCCATTGTTGCAGAAAATTCAAAAATGTTGAATTTCTTGTCAAATTGTACACAAAAACCGTCACTAATCACCGAGAATCGTACTTAATTCACGAGCATAAGCTCTGATACCACTTGTAGGTCCAGGTAACTCAACTACTGATCGAACTCGTGATATGACGTTTCTATAACACGAAGTGCGGAATCCTTCGTGTTAACGTTTGTATGATTCTGATACAGAGGATGAAGTGTTTGATGATTCAAAGGTTGAAGGCATTCCGAGAGAAGTGAAAATTGAGGAACCAAAGGTTGTGAAGAATGTTACTAGGGATAGATGCATCTTGACAGAACCTGAAGAGGTGAAAGTGGTTCTAATTAAACTTTCTCCAATCTTACAGTCAAGTGGGTTTGTTGTGGCTGGTTTTCAAAAGGTGAATTCTTCAAAGGTGCCAAAACAGACTTATGTTCCTAAGAAGCCGGTAAATTGTTTTGGGCACTCATCCGAAGCTTCTTCTTCTGTTGATTCTTCAAATTCAAAGAAAACATCTTATTTCAGAAGTTATCAAGAAAGAAGAGTGTGTTTTCATTGCAATGAGGCTGGTCATATTTTGATTAATTGTCCATACAAGAACCAGAGAAAAATGAAGACTGTTCCTTCACAACCGAAAGTAGTGAAGATTCTTAAAAGAAACGATGAGGGAAAGTCGTCTTCTAGTTTGGAGAAAAATATGACTGGTCATTCTTTTGTTAAATCCCCTGGATTTAAACAACAGAATACATTGAATGTTAAATCCTTTGTTTGCAAAGAGAAACTTGAGATTCCAAAAGTTGGAATTTCAAAAGATTCTGTTCAGGAGGTTAAATTGTCTAGACCTCAAAGAAGAAGAAGAAACAAAAAATTAAAGAAAATTTTAGAAACATCTGAATCTGACAATAATATATCAGATAATGTTTTTCAAAATAATAAAAATGGTTCTTCTTTGAAAAGGTCTGATTGTCAAACATCTGTTCCAAAAGTGAATGATAAAATTGATTGTAAATTACAAGAAGTTGTTTATTTTGATCAATCCGGACGACCCAAGACCACGATGGCTTGGGTTCCACTTTCTAACTGATTCTCGTTGTTTATGTAGGGACAACCAAGAAGGACTATCAACAATACATGGTATGTGGATAGTGGTTGCTCTCGACATATGACAGGGAATGTTAGATTGCTTAAGGATGTGATTAAAATTGATGGTGGTTATGTCACTTTTGCGGGTAATAAAGGCGGGTACATAACAGGCCAGGGAACGTTAAAGAATGACAAAGTAAAATTTGAAAAAGTGAATTATGTTGAGCAGCTAGAACACAATCTTTTAAGCGTATCACAAGTATGTGACAAGAAGTTCTCGTTCCATTTCAACGATCATGAATGCTATATTCTGAAACCGGGTTTTGTGATTCCTGATGATTAGATTCTCATGAAGGCTCCAAGGAGAAATGACACGTATGTCCTTGACATGAGTGTCGCCACTACAACGGATTCAATTCCAACTTGTTTACTCTCCAAGGCGTCGGAATCTGATTCAATATTGTGGCATAGGAAGCTAGCTCACATAAACTACAGGAAGATGAACTACATTGTTAGGAATGATCTTGTGCTTGGTATTCCGAAAATGAAATTCTCAGTTCCTGATGATTGTATTCCGTGCAAGAAGGGGAAGCAAAGAAAGAAATCTCGCAAATCGAAGTCGACGAACTCTATCGTAACTCCTTTGGAGTTGCTGTATATGGATTTGTTCGGTCCTATCAGTATTAGGAGCATTAGTGGGAAATCGTATTGTTTGGTCGTAACTGATGATTACTCCAAATTTTCATGGGTTAAGTTTCTTTCTTCTAAAGCTGAAACCACTGAGTTGGTACAATACTTAATCCTGGGTTTGGAGAATTTATTCAATCTGAAAGTCAGAAGAATCAGGAGTGACAATGGCAGCGAATTTAAGAATAGCAAAATGGGCTTATTTTGTCTACAAAAAGGAATTCATCATGAATTCAGTGCACCATATGTTCCTCAACAAAACGGTGTCGCTGAACGAAAGAACAGGACGTTGGTCGAAACAGCTCGCACGATGCTTGCAGATTCTAAGCTTCCAGTCACCTTTTGGGCTGAAGCTGTGAATACTGCGTGTCATGTTTTGAACAGGGTCTTGACCGTAAAGCGACATAACAAGACTTGCTATGAATTGCTAAACAATCGAAAGCCGAATCTGGAATACTTACTACCTTTTGGTAATCCGTGTACTCTACTGAAGTTTTGAGAGGTTCCAACAAAATTCAGTGCAAAGGCTATTGAAGGGATTTTTCTGGGGTATGTGGCTAATTCAACAACCAAGAGGGTTTATAATAAAGAGACACGCCAAGTTGAAGAATGGTTCCATATTGACTGTTCAAATCGGTATTTACCACAAATGGCGATTGGTCCGGATTAGGCATTTGATTATGAAAACTTATTCAAGTCTTTTCATTTACCTTCTGACATTTCTGATGAAGATGCTGCTGTTATTTATGATTCTTGTCAAGATGCTCAGCACAATGGATTTCTACCAAATGCTGTTCCCAATTCATCGATTCCTTCTACTTTTACTCCAGATCCAAATGTTGCTTCTTGTTCAGGTCCACAAGATTCAGAGAGTGAGGAGGATAATGCTATTTTTCAAGATTCTTCTGCTGATCCGTTGTTGAGTGATGATCCATTACCTTCGACACAGGCTCAGGGGGAGATTCCAACAAATTTAGACTCGGAAATTCCAATTCCTCAAGATTATTCTTATCAATCTGACTCTACTCAAGTTGATGTGTTGCCGGTTCCTGAGGTCGCATCCATCAAGGAACACAAAGATCATCCAGTAACAAATATAATTGGAAATTTACAGGATGGAGTGAAAACTCGTTCTCTTGTTGACAATACTTGTTTGTATACATACATTAAAGATTCTGGTGTTCTTGATGATTTCTCACATTCTTGCTTTATTTCGTAGGTTGAACCCAAGAATGTAGAGATGGCTTTAAATGACAATAACTGGATAGAAGCTATGCAGGAAGAACTTGCTCAATTTGACAAACTTAAGGTTTAGAATCTGGTTGATCTTTCGAAAGGTGCATATCCGATAGGAACAAAATGGGTGTTTAAATGTAAAAAAGACGATCGAGGTGTCGTGGTACGCAATAAGGCAAGATTAGTTGTCCAGGGCTTCAATCAACAAGAAGGAATTGATTACACCAAAGTTTATGCGCCGGTTGCGCGGCTTGAAGCTATAAGGCTATTTCTAGCTTTTGCTTCCTTTAAAGGTTTTAAGGTGTTTCAATTAGACGTCAAGAGTGCATTTTTATATGGAAAGGTCAAGGAGGAAGTCTATGTGTGTCAGCCGCCGAGGTTTGAAGATCCACTGAATCCAAACATGGTTTTTAAGCTAGATAAGGCCCTCTATGGTCTTCATCAGGCTCCTCGTGCGTGGTATGAGACTTTATCTTCACATCTTTTGGCGAATGACTTTGTTCGTGGAAAGATAGACTCGACCTTATTCATAAAGAAATCAGGGGGAGATTACCTATTGGTACAGATTTATGTGGATGATATTATATTTGGCTCGACAAATGAAGGGTTGTGCAAAGACTTTGAGGGTGTTATGAAGTCAAAATTTGAAATGTCTGCTATGGGAGAGTTATCGTTTTTCTTAGGTTTACAAGTAAATCAAAAGGAAGATGGTTTCTTTATTCATCAGTCCAAGTATGTCAAAGATATCTTGAGCCGGTTCAAGATGGAGGACTGTACTTCATACGATACTCCAATTCCGGTCAATCATAAGTTAAATTCTGACCCGGAAGGAAAAGATGTGGATTGTCGACTTTACAGAGCTATGATTGGATCCCTCATGTACTTAACCGCTTCAAGGCCGGATATAATGTTCGCCGTGTGTATCTGTTCCAGATTTCAGGCAAAGCCAAAAGAATCTCACTTAATTGCTGTGAAAAGAATCTTTCGGTATTTAAAAGGAAAACAACGTTTAGGGCTATGGTATCCTCATGGTTCTAACTTTGATTTCAATGCTTATACTGATTCTGATTTTGGTGGTTGTTGTCTGGACAGGAAATCTACAACAGGTGGTTGCCAATTCTTAGGAAATCGACTTGTATCTTGGCAATGCAAAAAGCAAACCACAGTCTTGATTTCAACATGCGAAGCAGAATACATTGCTGCTGCAAGTTGCTGTTCACAAATCCTGTGGATACAACAACAATTGAGAGATTACGGTTTGAATTTCACAGAAACCCCCATGTTTATTGATAACAATGCTATTATGTCCATAACGAATAATCCTGTTAAACATAGTAAAACTAAGCACATCGAAATTCGATATCATTTTATACGTGATTGTGCAGAGAAAAGGTTGATTGAGCTGGTCAAGGTACACACTTAGGATAATTTTGCTGATTTGTTTACTAAGGCATTTGATCGTACCAGGTTTGAATTTCTGATAAAAATGATTGGTATGATCAATCCCGAATAAAAGTTTTTCAAAATCAAAATTTCATGGAAAATTTTCTTTTAAGTTCTTTTATTGCTTTATTACATCTCTGCATTTACATTTTCAGTCAAAAAGTTTAAATTATAAAAGGTCAAAACAAATTGAAAAATATAAAATTTGACATCATTTGAGGTTAGAGAAGAAATGATAGTACATCAGTGATTAGTTCATTTCACACGACCTTCGTAGACCTTGATATATGATTGATTAAGATAAGTTGATTTGATCTAAATTTCAAAGTCTGCATAAATAAGAAATGATAGTGTTGTGAATGCTCTATTCTTGATAATTTGTTTTACAATTTGTGTATAAAATTTGAAACTTGAATTGTCAATAGGCTAAAAGCGTTTTGAAACTAATAGTAGTGTGAAAATTAAATATAATATGATTACATCTGTGATTTAAATCCATTATATGCCTGGGTGTGTGAGTTAAAAGATTACTATCAGATAAAGAATATTAGCTTTTAATAAGGATTTTCCTATGCGATCAGTTTCGGATTATGTCCTTAGCACTATTCATTCGATTTGCTTCAGTGCCCATGTCCCGAAAAGCATGCAATTTGAAGTATAATCAAGATATGTACTTGACAACATCTGTCAAACATATACTAGCCCTTGGATCATATTGATATATCATCTTTACTGATTCCATTGAATTCATAATCCAGATAATAGTTGGATCCATGTACCTGAATCTTATGATTCCTCATATACAAGCCAAAACATTGAATCATTCGATTCTGAATCTCATTGATTCCTTTACAATCCAATTTGGATTATGCTATTCATGTGCTAAGTGATGTCTCCTCATTCTGAATATTCGGATAATCTTTAGTAAAATCTTATATATGTCTTGATGATAGTGCATTTATTTTCTATTTGGCATATATGTGGGGTACATGATGTTTATCATCTAAATGGTACTAAATCACATGAATTTGGAGAATAAACGCTTGTAGTTTCAAATAATATAATATTGACAATTTTAAGAATTCAGGCTTTATATTTTAAATTCGGTATAAATAAAAGAGCATTTTATAACCTGATCTTATTTACTTTGAAATTTATCGCGTATCATTTCAAATATTATTCAAATTAAATGAGTTTCAAAATGAAAAAGATGCAAAATGCACAAAATTGAGTTGAATGGTTTCTTACTATAGGTTACCCTTTGTTATTGATAATATGTGTGATGAATTAATTGAATACTGATATGATCTTCTTGCTCATGATGTTCAAACCAAAAATATGTGATTCAGTTTGTATAGAGAAAAACCAAAAATATGTGATTCATTTTGTATAGAGAAAAATCAAAAATATGTGTTTCCGTCTGTATAGATAAAATTCAAAAAGATTTTGATTTTTACTTTCCATGAAAATTCTAAACTTTTATTAAAATTGTTCGGGATTTGATCAAATATGTGTTGCTGACGGAAGTTCGAGATTTGAAAGGTTGAAGTTGGTAAAATTTGTGTTCAAGGCAAAAAGGTTGAAAAATAATTAAGTTCGTCTGTGTACAGTGAAGCGAACTTAATAAGTTCGCTTAAATCAGTGAAGCGAACTTAATCTTCAGTCTAGGGTGAAGCGAACTTAAGGGTGAAGCGAACTTATCTTGTTTGCCGAAGGCTTGTTAAGCGAACTTAACAAGTTCGCTTAATCAAGCGAACTTAATCTGAATAAGTGTTGAATCAGGCGAACTTGACCTTCTCATCGTCTTCATCAGACTCGAGCGAACTTGCCCAAATTTCTCAAAACTTTAAAACTGTGTTGTGAGTGTTAATTGCTGGTTGTATCTTGATCAAAATTGCATTGCGAATCTAACATAGGTATTTTCGTCGATTTTCATCCGCTAAATTGAGTGTATTCGATGGTTTTTAGTCTCGGTTTTCGTCGGACTGTTTCAAGGACGTTTTTGACCTAATTTTTGACCTAAAGATAAAATTGATCATCATTTTTGGTTATAATGTGATATTCGATTGATTGTATATGTTTTTTTTTACAATCTCTATCGATTTGCCGAAGTTTGAAAATCTGTGTTTGAATTTGAAACGTCTCAGGTTCAGGCGAACTTGTTCCAAGCGAACTTGTTCGAAGCGTACTTGTCAGGCGAACTTAATAAGTTCGCCTCTTGCACTACTAAGCGAACTTATTAAGTTCGCCTAGGGGTCAGAAGTGAAAAGGACTTGTGATTTTTTTTGTTTGAAATTTAAAAAAAAAAAAAAATTTTGTTTGAAATTTTTTTGTTGTTTCATATATGTGTACGTATACTAATGTTTGTTGTGTTGTCCGATATTTTCACAGATGGCTCGTCGTGTCGAATATAAGCATAATCAAGTGGCGTTGTTAGATCCTAATATGCCAGAAGAAGTTCATTTTCAAGGCATCATCAATTTTCTGAATCGATCAAGACTGCATGTTGCATTATCTGCGGATCCTTATATTAGCTTGGTGTATATACAACAATTCTGGGATACGGTACATCAAGATATCGACATGGAACCGCATGTACTTCGTGCAACAGTAAATAATACCGAGATTGCAATTTCAGAAGAGACGATTCGTGCTGCTCTTGATTTGGGTGGTAATGCTGAAGATCCAATATCTTATCCTAACACCCTTATTATGGGTTGTTTTCAAAGGATGGTATATCGTGGGAAACAAAATGATACTCAAGCTCGGAAAGGTGGTTTAGTGGGTGAATGGAGGTATTTTATGCATGTGATTATACAATGCATCTCTCCGCGAAAAGCTGGTACAGGTGGCTTGAAGATGGCTCTTCAAACAGCTATGGTGGCCTTAACATTGAATAAACGATTCAATTTTCCTCTGTATTTTTATCGGGAGATGGTAATGCAGATCAATCCAGCTGAAGGTCAAGGTTTCTTGATGTATCCACGTTTTATTCAAATGATACTCAATCATCTTATTCCGGATCTTCCACAACATGCCATAAGATTGACTTTGACTCCAATGTCAAAACGTATTTTTACTGACTGTACAAAGGTGAAACAGCAGAATGCTGCTTTGATTCCAGTCAATACTCCACTGTTTGGGCACTTAGTCAATCATGATTATGTTGCATCACCTCATGACAACTGGTTTCATCCTAATGAACTTGCTCAAGCTCAAGGCGTTAATGTTCCAGCACAACAACAACAGCAACAACCACAACAACCTGCACAACAACAACAGATACCTGTTCCACAAATACAAGTTCCTGTACAACCACAAATTCCTATTCCTGAACAAGTTCCTATTCCACAAGCTGCAGTTGATATTCCTATTCAGGAACCAGTTCAAGAAGAGGTCGTTCATGAACCTGATCACGATCTAGGAATGAACATGGATGATTTTGTTGATGATACTGTGAACTCGCCCATTCATGAACAAGAAGGGAATGTGGTGACAGAAGCTGAGTCAAGTTCCAGTTCAAGTGATACAATATCATCTGATGATGACAGCACTGATTCTGATGAATCTAGGGATTTTTCTCCAGGTCATTATGAACGGTTGGCTGCTATTCCACTGGCTAATGCTGGAAAACGCATTAAATCTCAAGCCAGACGACCACGACGCAAGTCTGTTCGGGATCCTCCTTCCGGATCAGTACTTGGAAAAAGATCTTTGGTCGATGAAAGTTCTGACACTGACAGTGACTTTACTCCAGATCCTACACGTCCAAAGTTAATGTCTGCAAGCTCTTCCTGCATTGCTTCTATCCAATTATTGTCGCGCGAAGCCATTTCGACATTCTTTGGTTCAACCTGAGAAATAAAACATGAATGTGAGTAGACATCAAGAACACCATAATCCTTAATACATGTATACAAACAAGTATTCTTGATTAAAGAACGCGTCTGCACTCCATCTCTCAAATTCCCAATTATATTTGTCACCGGATGATCTTTTAGTTCTTTGATTGAAGCGACTTCAGGAACCGACAACACATCAACCTGAGTTGTTTCTACTTGAGAAGACATGTCCTGAGCAACTGGTATTTTCGAGTCCAAATTCGTAGGAATCTCCCCCTGAACTTTTGTTGAAGTAGACGATTCATCAACGAATAATGGATCAGCAGAAGAATCTTGAAAAACAACATCTTCTTCCTCACTCTCAGAATCTTGTGGTCCCGAGCAAGAAGCAATGTTAGGATCAGGAGCAGATATAGACGGAACAGATGAATTTTGAACCATATTTTGTATAAAACCTCCATCATGTGCATCCCGATATGATTCATACAACACATCAGCCTCTTCAGGAGAAATACCAGAAGGTAAATGAAAAGACTTGAATAAGCTGTCATAATCAAAAGCCCATACTGGTCCAATCGCCATTTGAGGTAAATAACGATTCGAGCAATCTATATGAAACCATTCCTCAACCTGACTAGACTCTTTGTTATAAACCCTTTTGGTTGTAGAATTTGCAACATACCTCAGAAATATCCCTTCAATAGCCTTAGCACTGAACTTTGTTGGGACATCTCGAACCTTCAACAAGGTACAAGGATTGCCAAAAGGTAGTAAGTATTCCAAATTAGGCTTCCGATTATTAAGCAACTCATAGCATGTCTTGTTGTGTCGCTTCACGGTCAAAACTCTGTTCAAAACGCGACAGGCAGTATTCACAGCCTCGGCCCAAAAAGTAACTGGGAGCTTAGAATATGCAAGCATAGTACGTGTCATTTCAACCAGAGTTCTGTTCTTTCGTTCAGCAACTCCATTTTGTTGAGGTACATATGGCGCACTTAATTCATGATGAATTCCCTTTTGTAGATAGAATAAACCCATCTTACTATTCTTGAACTCGCTGCCATTGTCACTCCTATTTCTTCTGACTTTCTTTTTGCACAAGTTCTCTAAACCCAGGATTAAGAATTGCACCATCTCTGTGGTTTCAGCTTTAGAAGCAAGGAACTTAACCCATGAAAATCTAGAGAAATCATATGTTACCACCAAACAGTAAGATTTTCCTCCTATCCTCCTAATACTAATCGGTCCAAACAAATCCATAAGTAGCAGCTCCAATGGAGTCACAATTGAATTCTTTGTCTTAGATTTGTGTGACTTCTTGTGTTGTTTTCCCTTCTTGCAAGGAATACAGTCATCAGGAACGAAGAATTTCATTTTTGGAACACCAATCTCCAGATCATTCTTCACAAGATAATTCATTTTCTTGTAGTTAATGTGAGCAAGCTTCCTGTGCCACAGAATAGAATCTGATTCAGACGCCTTCGAAAGTAAACATGTGGGAATAGAATCCGTTGTCGTTGCAACACTCATGTCTAAAACATATGTGTCATTTCTCCTCAGAGCCTTCATTAGAATCCATTCTCCAGGAATAACAAATCCCGGCTTCAAGATATAACATTCGGTATCATTGAAATGGAATGAGAACTTCTTGTCACACACTTGAGATATACTCAAAAGATTGTGTTCAAGTTGCTCAACATAGTTCACTTTCTCAAACTTGACCTTGTCGTTCTTCAAAGTATCCTGACTAGTTATGTACCCGCCTTTATTCCCAGCAAAAGCGACATAACCTCCATCAATTTTAACAACATCTTCAAGCAAGCGAATATTCCATGTCATATGTCGAGAACAACCACTATCCACATACCACGTATTGTTGATAGTCCTCCTTGGTTGCCCCTACATAAACAAAGAAAATTAGTTAGAAATGGGAACCCAAGCCGTTGTGGTCTTGGGTCGTCCAGAAGGATCAAAATAAACTACTTCTATTAGTTCACAATCCACTTTGTCATCAACCTTAGGAACATAAAGATCAAAATCAGAACTTCTCGATGGAGACACATTACGATTATTTTGAAAAACATTATTAGATTTATGATTATCATATTCAGATGTTTCCAAAAGTTTCTTCAATTTTCTATTTCGTCTCCTTTGTGGTCGAGACAGTTTGATCTCAGGTTGATAATCTTTTGTGATTCCAACTCGTGGAATCTCAGATTGCTTATGAAAAGCAGCATCATTTTTCACACCAGTATGACCAACCACTGGTTTAGTAAAATATTTATCATTTTGCTTAAATCCCGAAGATTTAGCAAATGATTGCATAGGCACAGAATGCCTCAACGGAACTTTCTTCACAAACTCAGATGTAGACTGTAGGATCGGTGAATACAAGATGGTTCTATTCTTGTTGAGATTGGCGGAAACAATCACAACTAAGCAATGTAAACAAGTAAACAAGAAGAATACTGATAAATGCAATGTGTATTAAGCTTCAAAGATTACAAGATTACAGAGAAAACTCTTAAGCCAAAAGCACTAGTATACAATGACTCTAAGTACTACTTATATAGTAACTTAGAATCAAGACAGACCCTTGATTCTACGGATCAGATCTAACACAAGCCGTTGATGTTGTATTGAAGCTACTTTACATGTAACGACAATAAAAACTACAAAAGTTATCTTTACTCAAACGTCTTCTTAGGCATCATTGCTTGAGTCCTTGGAAGAAGAGTGTCGTTGTCTTTTATTGTCTTGCACCAGTAACATTCTTTCTGCGTGAAGTGTGTCAGTGTTGCAGCAGAAAGTTGTCAGTGGTAATGGTTGCTTTATCGAAGCCAGTCAGCTGCAACATTTGATCTTCAGTGGGAATGGCTATCAACAGCAATGTTTTTGATCAGCAGCAAGACACAACTGTCCACAGCTGCTGATGATTTGCCTATTAGTAGAAACTTTGGTCTTCAGCAGATAAGGCTATCCGCAGCAGATTTGTTTTTCAACAGAAGAACAAGTATCCGCTGCAGATAAGCTTATCCACAACTATTTGTACTTAGAGAATTTTGTAGCCATCAGTATTTATTTCCACAAACTCCCCCTAGACTGATGCTACCAAAACTCTCTTACTGCTTTTGCTGCTGAAGCTTTTCCATGTTGCAGACTATCCTTTCTACCTCATAGCCTCTTGGGTCCTGGCTGGGATTTTTTAGAGGAAGCTTAGATAGAGTCTTTATGTCTTTGGTTGGCATTTTGAAGATGGCCTTGCTTGAACGTATCATCTTCTGTCCTTTAACATCAATCAGGATAAACTCGTTGGTATCAGCCTTGAACGACCAACTGGTGAATGGAGAATGAGTTTGAAGAGGTTTGGTATCAATGACTACATCTTTACTAGGGTTGAAGTGATGTTTTATCACTAGCAAAAGATGTCTCCCACCTTCATTCTCTGGCTTATGAGCTTCACCCAACTCTAATTTTCTTCTTAGATCTGAGTCTTGGAGTTGCAGTACCTCATCAACACATTTATAGACTGATCTTTTTAGTTCTTCTTTTCCCCTAAAAACTTCAAACCATTTATCTTGACTGTTATAGAACCAGACAATTATTTCTCTTGAGTCTTCTGGTGTGATGGTAGGTTTGGTTTTCTTCTTGGAAGGCTGCTGATGAGGAGGAGCTGAGTGGAAGGATTTGGACTTTGTGGGTGGAGAGGAGGGAGGTCTAGGATTGAGAGTGGAAGGTTGTTGAATAGAGGAAGTGGTGGATGAGGGAGAGGGTTTGGGTTTCTTTTGTTTCCTTTCATCTTCTTGATTAATTTCCCTCTTCTTTGAGCCTTTCTTCCCTAATCTTTCATCCTCTTCCTTCTTGACTTTAAAGTAAAGGGCTTGCAGGTTCATGAAACTCATGGGACCAAGCCTTTTTCCACTCTCTCCTCTAGCCTTTAGGAAGTCAATCATGACCTTCCTTTCTTCATGGGTTCTTCTGTTAAAGGCAATGATTTTATTGGATTTCTGTTTGGCTTTTTCTTATTCTTCAGCCCTTTTCTTAGTTGCCAATTGACCTTGCTGACCCATGAAGGCTCTGTAGATTTCTTTATTTGATAGTTTCTCAAGGTAGTCTGCATCCTCACCTTGAGAAATCAGAGCCTCTATCCACTCCTTTCTCATTTCTTTGGCTAGTTCAGAATCAGTTATTCTGAACTTAGCCTCTTCCTTTTTCTTCTTCTTCTTTATTGAATTGTTCATGCAGTTGAAGAGCTAGAGCTTCATCTTCTTGAATTTGAGAAGCTGCAAGAATCTTGACTTTCAGATCATCTAACTGCTTAGCATAGAGCTGAATTTGTTGTTCTCTAAGGAGTTTGACAGTTTTTCTTTCTTGTGCTTTTCTTAATTCAGCCATCTCCTCTTCTTCTCTTATTCTTCTTCTTTCCTCCCTTTCCTTCTTCTCTTTCAATAACCTTTCTTCATCTTCTTCTGTCATAGGTTTCTTCCCCTTGTCTTTGCTGGATGCCTCTGCTTCAGCTTCATGGACCACAACAGCAGATGTAAGAGATGCTGTTGGGATATCAGCTTCAGCTTCATTGGCATTTTGTGGAATGGACAAGGGAAGGACACTTTCTTCATCTTCCTCCCATTCAAGACCTGTCACTGCTTTCCATTCTTTCTTCATCTTTTCCTTTTCTATTCTTCTGGATTCTTCTGATGTGTTTAATCTAACAGTTGGAAAGGAAAGAAATGATAGGTCTGAGTCAGAGTTGGAGTCATCCATTGCAAGTCGTCCTTCCTTTTCAAGCTTAGCTTTGATGGTTTTTATCATTTCTTGACTCTCTAAGGAATTTACATTGCATACGTGTGTTCAGAGCTCGAAGACCTTGTGCAGGAAGTCTGAATTTAAGAGTAGGATCTCATTGATGTTGATTGACAGAGATGATCCATTACTCAGGAGGAATGTGAAGTCAGAAGACCCAGTGTTTGACCATCCTAGCACTTCTAAGTCTCTGACCACTGTGTTGTAGAGAAATCTTCTCCAACATAGAACTTCTTTTTCTGTTAAAGCACTGCTCCTGATCAAGGCAAGTCTTGGAGCCAGTCTTTGTTTTGATGTTGGTGAAGATTTTGCATGGTGTTTAGGATAGGCCACCCTGTTTGCTTCTTCTAGGAGCCTTTCAAACCAGGGAAGATTATCCTCCATCAAGACGTAGAACCTGTCGATTGCAATTTCTGTTGAGAGATCTATAGAGTTGTTGGTGTAGCTGGATAGGTACAGTTCAAGCACTTGGAGTGGATTTAGTGCATTCCAGTTCAGCTCTTCTACCCCACCGAACTCCTTTTCGATCCAGAATCTCTCAGTTGAACCATCATACCCCCAAGCTAGTATGGAGTCAAATTCTAGCTTATTTGAAGACAGTGTGAATTGAGGGGCAATGGTCTGTCTTGATATGACTGCAGCAGTGGGAAGTATGCTGAATGATGAAGGTGTGTCTTCACTTTGATTTTCATTCTTTAACACCTCATCAACAGCTCGGACAACTAACTTCCAAACCTCAGTGATATCTTCTTCTTCATCTACTAAGTCTGGCAAGTCATGAACTTGAACGAAAGCAGGTCTGAATAGAGAACTTTGAAAGGCTGTATGCTCTTGTATCTATTCGTCGAGGTTGTCAGCATCGTCTTCCACATCAACTATCTCCCCCTTTTTGGTTGCATCAATGCATAGAGTTTGGTCAGTTTGAGTGCCAACTGAGACAAGGGAGGGAGTAGTCACTGGAGGGCATTGATGGGCTTCATGCATAGAGACTTGGTGCCTTAGTTTTGACACTTCGGCCTCTAGCATTTCCACCCTTGCCGTCAATTCCAAGTTATAAAGTTTCAGTCTATCCTCATCCACAGTTATGGAATCCTTGGATCCAGATGGGGCCTTAGGCCTAGCCTCCGCATCCCCATCACCCTGGTTTTCTTGGCACCTGGGATTCCTCTCAGTGAAGAGTGTTTCAAAGGAAACAGCCTCACTGTGAGTTGCCGTGGTTAGGGTCTTAATGATGTTATCACTGTCCTCTTGGTCAGTTGATGTACCTGGAGTAGTGATAGCCCTTTCCACATTCACTCTATCAGTACTCCCAAAGTGAACCTTCTTGGGTAATGAACTTGGGATAGGTGCACTAGCAGCCAAGTCAATCAATACCTCCGAGATAGTGGTTGTGGGAGAAGGTATATCATCTTGACAAGGTGCCTCTGCACTTAAGTTCAGTGGGTTGTTCTATGGATCCGGAATGTGATCCTGATCCTAGTAGAGAAGCTTCCAAGGAAGTCTCTCTAATGATGTGGCTATCCCTTTTGATATTCTCATCAGAATTTTGGGATTCTGAATGAGGGCTTTTATGTTGGGATTGGGCCTTTGAGACAAGAAGAGAAGGAGTCTTCTTGCTCCTTTTTCTAGTATATTTTGCTGCAACTGGGGCCCTTTGTTCCAGTTGAATGATAACATCCAAAACAGGTGTAAGTAATTTCTGTGCCTGTGCATCCTTAGTAGTATGCATAGGGGTTCGAACCGTGGAAGCAAATTGTTGTTCAGGATGTGAAGAGGAGGGTGTGGGATCAGCATCAGCTGGTATTGCTGAACTGTCACCATGGGTACTTTGCATGTTCAAAATTGTAGATAATAATGGAACATTGTCCCTTGGGAACTTTTTGGAAACAGTTCTCATACTTTGAAAAATCTTACTTTTATGACCCATCATAAGATAGATTTTTGCAGGTTTTGAAAGCTCTTTTAATTCATTGTTAAAAACCTCCTGCAAGAACCTTGGGTACATATAAAATTTCTAGTTTGCACCCTCTTGAAGGTTGTATCTTAAACCTTTAAAGATGAGATGTGTAAAGTTGAATCCTTGGCCAGTAGCCATTCCGTGAATAGCAGAGGCAAGTGCAGAGCTCACTTGATGCCATCCACTTCTCTTCTGAGATATGCATTGTAGAAGAGTGTGGCATAGATACTTCCATGTGGGGCCCATCAGCGCCTTCTCTATTGTGTACTCATTCTGATTTCCAATGTACCCTATGGATACAAAGGTCTACATATAGACTTCCTTTGAGGATGAAATGGCGGCCCCCTCGTCTTGAAGCTTCAGGTGTTTTGTGAGAGTAGCTTTAGTGATGATGATATCTTTGCCGTCTACCGTGGCTTGGATTTGGGGAATCCCCTGTTTGGTATAGTAGACTGCGGTGTTTCAAAAATCCTCCATATGAGGGATGTATATGGTAGGGTTGACGGTTAGGGCAAAATATATCTTTGATCGACAAAGAAAATCGATCATATCATCAAACCCCTCGGATTTCTTCCCTTTTATTAAGTATGTTGTGAGGTTGTGGTATGGAGAAAACTTATCATCGGGACGGTTTATGTCTACGTCTGCCATTTGTTGGGTTTGGAGGGAAGGATGAAGGTTTTGAAAGGTGGTTAAGTATGGAAGGCTTTGAATGCTTATGGAGGTTTGAGAGAAAATGATGAGGGTTAGGTTGAAATTGAATGTGAAGAGGTTATAGAGAAATTGATTTGAGTTATAACGGTAGAGGAGGGAAAAAGCAAACTTACTTGTACAGTACAACCTCATTAACTTTTTACTGTTACAACTGTAATACACTACAGCAGTCATGGTAAAGACTGAAAGGAATTTTTACAGCGGGTAAAAGTTAATTTAGACTTATTTTTTTACCCGTCAGCAGCAAACTTGATTACTGCGGATGGTTAAGCCTCTCCGCTGCAAGCTTGGTTGCGGTGGATGGTTAAGTCTGTCAGCAGCAAACTCAATTGCTGTTGATGGATGCAATGATCTACAGCAAGGATGTTGCTGCTTACAGGCTTAAAGCTATCCATAGGAAACTTGTTCCTGCTGATAACTTATAGCAGTCAGTGGCAAATTCTTTGCTGCTGATGATTAAACCTGTCAGCAGCTAAAATACGAAATTACTCCTGACTTATAACTTTTATTTACAACAAGAGACACACATTTACAAAAACAAATTTTTAGAGACATATTTTAATCAAAGTTCATCATACCAATAGATTCAACTAAATATCTAAATCTAGCTTCATCAAAAGGTTTTGTAAACAAATCAGCATATTGCTCATTGGTATGAACTTTGGTTAAAATAATTCTCTTTTTCTCAGATTGATCTCTTATGAAGTGATACCTGATGTCAATGTGCTTTGTCTTGGAGTGATGCACCGGATTGTTTGTGATTGATATAGCACTCATGTTGTCAATGTGAATTGGAGTTGCCATGAAAGTCATCCCATAATCCAACATTTGATTTTGTATCCAGATGACTTGTGCACAGCAACATGAGGCTGTAATGTATTCTGCTTCTGCTGTAGAAGTTGAAACACATGCTTGCTTCTTGCACTACCATGAGATCAGTCTCCCTCCCAGAAACTGACATCCCCCTGAGGTGGTCTTTTTGTCCAAGTTGCATCCCCCATAATCACTGTCGGTGTATGCATACAAATTGAACTTATCATTTTTAAAGTACCATAGCCCAAGTCTTGGGGCTCCCTTTAGGTATCTAAAAATTCTCTTTACAGCTTGAAGATGTGAAATCCTTGGAGCTGCTTGGAATCTTGCACAGAGACATACTACAAACGTGATATCTGGCCTTGAGGCAGTGAGATACATGAGAGACCCTATCATTGCACGGTACTGATGTTGATCAGTGTCTTGACCATCTTTGTCTGGAGTCAGCTGATGGTGCACTTGCATAGGGGTTCTTGCAGCAGAGCAGTCAGCCATCTTGAATCTTTCCAGAATGCTCTTGACATATTTGGATTAGCTGATGAAGATTCCATTTGGAACTTGTTTGATTTGAAGACCCCGAAAGAAATTTAGTTCACCCATTGAACTCATTTCAAACTTTGAGTGCATCAGGATCTCAAAGTCTTTACACAACTTCTTCCTTGTTGATCCAAATATGATATCATCTACGTAGATTTGTACCAGTAAGATTTCTCCCCCTTCATCTTTGATAAACAAGGTCTGGTCAATGACACCTCTTCTGAAGTTGTTGCTTAGTAGATATCCAGGCAAAGTTTCATACCAGGATCTTGGGGCTTGATGTATGCCATACAAAGCATTGTCTAGTTTGAACACTTGGTTAGGATGTGCAGGATCTACAAAGCCTGGAGGATGTTTGACATATACTTCTTCACCAATCTTCCCATTCAGAAAGGCACTCTTGACATCCATTTGATAGACCATGAAATTCTTGGATGTAGCAAATGCCAAGAAGATTCTAATGGCCTCCAGCCTAGCAACAGGAGCAAAGACTTCATCATAGTCAATTCCCTCTTCCTGAGTGTAGCCTTGAGCTACAAGTCTGGCTTTGTTCTTGACTACAATGCCTCTCTCATCTTGCTTATTCCTGAATACCCATCTTGTGCCAATGGTAGATTGATCAGTTGGAAGATCAACAAGTTTCCAGACATCCTGTCTCTTGATTTACAACAACTCTTCCTGCATTGCATCAATCCAACTGCTGTGTTTCAGAGCTTCATCTATCTTCTTGGGTTCCACCTGAGATAGAAAACATGAAAACAAACATATATTGGCCGCATGAGATTTGCTTCTTGTTAGAACTCCTTGGTGAACTTTGCCTATAATATTTTCCAAAGGATGTTCCTTGTTGATCCTTTGTTCTGATACCACCTCCAGCTGTATCCCTTGCTCAAGATTTCTTTGATTTTGATTAGGGATTTCTTCATTCATGGTTGAAGAGTCTTCAATATCAACAACTACATCAGTATTATCAGCAATAGTATTTGTAGCATCTACAACATTTACCGAAGAGTCTTCATTCAAATTTTCATTTTCTGACAGGCTGCTGCTGGTGCCATTGGAGAGTCTGGTTCTGGCTTCACTTGCTTCAATGGCTTCCGTAACAGATGGAGGATCAATTAATGGTCTTTTCAGACTGATAGAAGATTTAGGAAAATCCAGTCTGTAGTCAGAGGAGAAAATGGAAGCAGGTACTTGAGAAGAGGTAGACTTCATATTTGAGAAGATGAGAGGCTCAAATATTTGGATGAAGGAGTCTATGTCAAAGAGCCAGTTTGGGCCTTTTCCCTATTCATAGACAATGTGTTCTCTACATTCCACATTGGCTGATTCTTCCACAATTCTTATTCTTGAGTTGAATACTCTGTAGGCCTTGGATTGAGAGGAATAGAAAAATATCTATCATCAAATTTGGCACCAAACTTAGGAAGAACCCCATGTGTGATCAAAATTGTGCATGGACATCCAAAAGGTTTTAGAAATCCAATGTATGGAACTGTTTGGAACCATAGTTCATAAGGTGTCTTGTTAAGAGGCTTGACTATGAGAACTCTATTTTGCACATAGCATGCCGTGCTTACTGCTTCTGCCCAAAATGTGAGAGGCAGTTTTGAGTCAGCCAACATAGATCTTGCTGACTCAATTAGAGTTCTGTTTCTTGTTTCAACAACTCCATTTTGTTGAGGAGTTCTTGGAGCACTGTATTGACATTCTATTCCCTTGCTCTCATAGAAACAGTTCAAAGTGTGGTTCTTGAACTCTATGCCCTGATCACACCTTATTATCTTTACCTTCTGATTGCTTTGATTCTCTACCCTAAGGGTGTAGGATTTGAGAATTTCAGTAGTTTCATCTTTTGTTCTCAAGAAGTATACCCATGAGAATCTTGTGTAGTCATCAGTTATCACCAGACAGTATGACTTCTTACCCATTGACATAATATTTGTAGGACCAAAGAGATCTATATGCAACAACTGTAGTGGAGTATCATTTGTATTCAAAGTCTTGGGCTTGTGAGAACTCTTGTGTTGCTTCCCCTTCAAACAAGCAATGCAATGATCTTCTAGATGGAATTCTTTATCAGGAAGCCCTATGACAAGATTATCCTTCACCAATTTGTTGATAGTTTTGATGTTAACATGGCTTAATCTCCTGTACTAGAGAGCTGATTCATCAACTGAAGCTTTTGACAGAAAACAGGATACACTGCCAGATGGAGTGACCTCATTCATTTCAAGCACATAAAGATTTTCTTTTCTCTGAGCAGTTAATAAAATATTTTCTGGTAGAGGTTTGGATAAGCCAGGAGACAGTACAAAGCATTCTTTATCAGTGAAGAGCATCCAATGCTTTTGATCACAGACCTGGGAAACGCTCATGAGATTGAAGTCCAATTCTTTGACATAGTTTACCTTATCAATACTCATTCTTTCATTGGACACAGTTCCTTGTCCAGTAATAGATCCTCCTTTTGAGTCACTTCCAAAGGCAACATATCCTCCATTGAAATGTCTGAAGTTGGAGAGGATGGATCTGTTGCCTGTCATGTGCCTGGAACAACCATTGTCTACCACCCAGGTGTTATTCTTGTGACCTGGCTTTCCTTGCACATGAGAGAGATCTAGTTAGTGGGAGGAATCCAAGAGCTTGCATCCTCATAAAAAAGGGTTCTTGAAGTATCGGTATCAGCATATTTGCAATCAACGGAACCAATGATGATTCTTGGAGGAATTTTGGCTTTCCAATGCTGAATTTGTGGTTTTCCAGCTCTCTTTGCTTTGTCAGCAGCTGATGTTGCTTTGGCTGCTGACAGATTTGCTTGATCAGCTGCAGATTTTGCTACTGAGGACTTTGGCTTATCAGCAGCAGATTTTGTTGCTGCTGATTGTTTTACTTGAGCAGCAGCAGACTTGGATGCTGCTGAAGGCTTATCCTTTGGTTTCTTGGGCTTTACTTGATCAATCGCATTTTTGCTGGCTGCTGATGGTTTAACAATAGATGTATACCCATCCTTCTTTACCATGTTATCAGATGGTTTCACTGTAGAAGTTCTGTTGTCGATAGGCTTTTGGTTAATCTGGTTGAAGAGATTAAATTTTCAATTTGCAGCAAAGTGGTCTGATTCACCACAGATGATGCAATATTGTTGAGGTCTTGGCAGCTTCTTCCTTGGTGGGGGGAGGGATTTTCTGAAATGAGTTGCCTTGGCTTCAAAGCTTCTTACCTTTTTGTTCTTGTTCGTCTTTTCAAAAGCATGTTGCTTGAGGTTTCTTTGTTGCTGAAGGTAGTAGAAGCAGGTGCTGGCAGTATGATTGTATTTCACACACACAAAGCATGATTTAGCCAGTTTGTCCCATTGAAAGTACACATAGTCCTTTCTTTTGAACAAGTCTTTGAAGTTCCGGGGGTGAGCTTTGTTGTGCTCAAAGGTGGCTTCTTCCAATGTCTTTTGAACATATGGAGCTCTCTCTCCAGGCGCGTGAAATATGTCAAAACACCTTCCTTTGTTGGATTGAGGTTGAAGACTTTCCCTTGTCAACAATTAGCTTTCTTCCTTTTGGAGGATAGCTGATTCTGATTTGTTTGGTTGGTTGAGATGCTGGCACTGTTTTTGAAGGGATGAAAGGGCTTGGATTGTTGGCTTTAGTAGCTTCACAGATAGGAGGTGATGAAGGTTTATTGGTCTTAGTGGAGTCTGAGCATGTTGACTCAGACTCGGATGAAGTAGTGCTTTCTTGCACAGGGGTTTCTTGGACAACAAGGTCAAGATTTCGGTAGGCAATGTCAAGGTTGGAAATTCATGGATGGCTACATATTAGCGGGTGGAGGAACAACATTGTAGGGTTGTTCAGCTTGAAATCCAAGACCATCAGTTACCTTTTCATGAATTTGAGCATCCAAAAGTCTTTGTAGCTTTTTGGATGCAAATTCATATTTTTCCACATAGACTTTTTGGTCTGCTAATTCGGCCCTTGTAGCTTTTAACTTAACCAGAAGGTCATCAATTTGAGTTTCAAGGTTTGTTTGTTCATGTTTTAATGATGAAATTTATTTCTTTAAACAATCAATCTTTTCCTTGTAACTGTTTTCAACCTTTATAAATTCAGATTTCATTTGGTGAAATTCTTTATTTTGATCTATGAGATTATGGTTATGTTTCATGTATCCAAGGACCTTATCAATACAAGCTTGAGTACACAGATTTTCATATACCTGAGGTGGTACCTTTGATGTGTCTGCCATGAGAGCTTGATTGTTGGCAGGAATATCCTCATACTGGAAGCTCCAGTCAAAGTCAGCAGTTCTAACAGCTGCACAAGCTGCAGTTTGTGCAGGAGGAGTGGCCTGTTGCTGTCTTGGTTGAGCTTGGTGAGCTTGTCTGGTATGAGCAGCAGCTGAGTTTGCCTTTGGTGCCTTGCATTCCCTATCAAAATGACCAAGTTGGTTACAGTTGTAACATTTAAGTTTGCTTTTGTCCAAGCCTATGACATTTCAAAAAATTTCATTGTGAAATTTATTATGTAAATATTAACATTTTATTTCAAAACATATACACGCATATTTAATCACATTTATACAAATTGGTGTATTGACAAATTACAATTTACGTAATTCTTAATTTTTAAAAAATATTTAAAGATTATAAACTATATAAATTATGTTATTACATTAAATAATTTATATAAATAAATTAATGGTTTTAAATTTTATTAAATTAACCATTCAAAATGATTAATTTTAAAAACATAAGTTCTACAAAAATATATGTATACTTAAGTTTTATTTAATTTAAAAGAACTTAAGTTAAATAGACTTAATAATTTAAATAAATAACTTAAGGTATTATTTTCAATAAGATAATTATTTAAAAATAATTAGTTTTAATAAAGAAAATGGATTTATAAAAATATATAAATATAATTTAAATTAATTAAAGTTTAAAAAGAAATTAAAGTTTGTAAATAAATTAAAGTTGGAGGGCCGTTTGGAATTTAACAGAACTAGAGGGGTTTATTTTGAAATGTTTCCACGGTCTGTTTTAAACGTTTTCAAACCCTAGGGACCAAAATTGCCAGATTTCAATTCGTGTTTTCGGTCTCCCTGTCCCTTGGTCCAACCACTTTTCCGGCGAGCCCGACAACTCTGTCCCCCTACCCACCTCATCACCTAAAGCCAGCGCCATTGTACTCGCCGTCCTCACGCGACCACGTTCACCCGACCAATTTACCTTTTCATCATCAAAATCCCACGACACCGTTAGTCCTCCGAAGACAAACCCATGAAATTCGACCGACACACAGTACCTCCACGATTAAAAACGGTCTCGTTAGTTTCGTATGACCTGTCCGAACCCAATTGCAGAACCAATTTCTGGTTCCATCATACGGATTCCCTTCGAGTATAAATGACCATACCCGGTCCTTCTCGAGCCCCATTCTCCCCCGTATCACCCTCTCGCTCTAAATTGGCAACACTCTCAGGTTCGCCTCCTCCTTCCGAAGCCCCCTTCAAATTTGGAGTTCCAATTCGACCCCAGGGCCCGTTTCCAGTTTTGGATCCTCTCGGCTTCGTTCTCGACACCGCAGACGGGTTTCCAAGCAGGTATAACCCCTAAAATTGTTTTCAATATTTTCGTTTCTGTCCTAGCAATCTAACCAACCCCCCCCCTTGCATAGCATTAACTTCGCATCCGGGCGAATCAGACCATTGCCGGAGTCCGTGGTCGTATTGCTTAGAACACAGGGACAAAGGTCGGACTGGTTATGTATTTTAAGTATTAGTTGTGATCAGCGATGGGCTTATATCCCGGCTGGTCATACTCCTTCCCGATAACAGCCGAGACCCGAGTTCGATCCCCGGCCGCATCAAGTCCACACTTTTGTTCCTATTTTTGTTGACCAACCCGTGGATCCTCTCGCCCGACCCGGTTACCCGTTGACCCGCGTGTCTCCTCCCTGGGCTGACCCGGTCCGACCCATCTGTATATTAAAATAACTAATTAAATCTTGTTTTGTTTATTATGAACATATTAAAATAAGTAATTTAAAATCAAATTGTATTTCTTTAATATTACTTATTTAAATTAAATGTTTTAAAACCCATTTAATTATTTCTAAATATTTATAACCCACTAATAATTATTTCAAGCTCGTTGACTCGGCCCATTTATTTTAACCCAACTTTTGAACATATTCAAACCCGTTAAATTTTATAAAATAATAAAACCGACGTTTTCATGAGTTAAATTAATTATTTAAATCCCACGAAAAATAAAAAAATAGCATTTTTATAAATAAATAAAAATACGCATTATTTAAAACATAATATTTTCACAAAATTCAAAATAGGTAATTTATGATTTATAAAATGCAAGTGTTATTAAAAATATTTTTTTTTCTTTTTTTTTGAGAAGTTTAAATATTTAATTTGGAATTTTATAAAAATGCAAAGTCTTACAGAAATTAATTTGTACAATGATTTTAAAACATACAATCTTTCGCAAAGGTTATTCCATTTACAAATCCACATATATTTAAACAAATATACGCGTACGCGAATACATATTTGATACATATTCGTTTGCATAGGATTTCATCGTGTATAACAACAATACAAATATCACCATCGCGCGTGAAGTAAAACCCTCGTTGCAAGGTGAGTTACATATCCCCTATTTACATTTTTATACATTTTGGGGTGAAACGTAATCTGTGCTTACTTACATACAATTCAACTTGTGTTTACATGTGTAGATTATTGTGCTTTTGTGCTTGATCACTTGTTATGCTATGAATACTTTTAGGATGGTTTAAATTATGTGTAACCCACATAGTCTTGATTCCATGCCTATCACTTTTAGGGTAGCGGTATGCTATGCCTATCACGTTAAACCTTTATGCTTATATACATAATTACATGCTTACAATTGGTATACATATAGTGAATTCTCCACATTATGCCATATCATACCATGTCAAACTATGAATTGTATAAACATTTTTAACTAAACTTTTACTTTATTTAAACATATGTAAACTCACCAACTCTCGTAGTTGACACTTGTTTTGGATTACGTTTTAGGTGAAGATATGTGATTGTGTGACTATGTGTTGAAGGTGCTACACATAAGGCTTTTGGACCTAATAAAATGATTATGTGTAATATTCTAGAATAGGGTGTTGTAACTTGAATTGTATTTGGATATTTGATATTTAAATCTTATTAATGAATTATGCAACCTTAGTAGATCATGTGCTTATGAACAATCATTCTATTGTCCGCCTCGATGATTCCGCCATCGGTCGGGGTGTGACAGATTGGTATCAGAGCCATGGTTATAGGGAATTAGGTTATTAGACACAATGACCTAGACTATAACCCTAGGACTCCCTTTTATGTGTTATGTGCTAAATGATTAATTGCTATGTGAATTATTTGTAGTTAGGTATTATTTGAATTTTCCCAAATTTGGTACATGAGACTTATACACATACATACAAGGCTTTAATACATGATACATACTTTACATACACATTTGACAACAAAACTTATGCAAACAAATACACTACCCATCCTTACCCATACTCTTTCCTAATTAATTGAAACATTCCTACACATTTTATACTCATAGACTCTCAAGTCTATTAAATCTTGAAAATCTCGTCAACGACTTAATTTCTTGAAACCAGTAAAGGACACGTGCAATCTGGAAGGGTGACACCTGTACATTGGGTTTTCTGTCTAGGAAAGCATTTCGTATAAATCCAAATAAACGGACCCGTATGCTTTCCTGGGAATTCCTGAAGTGAGTGTTTACCTATAGGCTAAAGCATGTCTCCTTGAAAGTTTTGAGGAATTATTTAACGTTGATAAGTCAATGTATTCGCAAGGATACGATCCGAACTTAAACTCAAAATTTGGGGACGTTATAGCAAGATAGGAAGAACTAGACGAACATGCAAAACAAATCATTATTACGGGTGCACACGTAATAACGATTTGTAGTGCATGCAAATCCCGGCCATTCCTATTGCGCGAATAATGAACTATATTATCATATCCTCCCAGGAATAGATTTCATGGCTTATTTCCCCTATCCCTTTTGTGTTATAAAATTTTGAATGAATTATGTGATCAGTTTTAGTCAGAACATACATACATTACCACACGACATGATGAGTGTCATCTCGTGTTCCTGCTTGCATTATTGTGAACAGTCCACCAACTGTGGCACATACATGCCCATTTTATCCGAAATCTTATAAATTCTTGTCTCTTCTTGTGGTATTTTATAGAATGCCTCCCCGTCGCGCAGTTAATGCTAACTCCAGCAATTCCAACACTGACCTTGCTGCACTACTTACCCAACTAGTAAGCCAAATGATCCAAGCTAACAACAATAGTAATGGGTCTAACACGCAAGGGAATGGCGCAAACCCACCATACTGTACATTCAAGCATTTCAATTCTTGCAACCCCACCAAATTCTTCGGGACGGAAGGTGCAACTGGCCTTCTTCAATGGTTTGAAAGTATGGAGAGTGCTTTCCTAAACAGCGACTGTCCCGACATTCTCAAGGTCCGTTATGCTGCCAGCGTCTTCCAAAAACGAGCTCTCACCTGGTGGAACGGTGAGAAACGTACTCGAGGAAACGAATCCGCTATGTCCTTGTCTTGGGACGAAATGAAACGACTTATAACTGACGAGTTCTGTCCTCGCAACGAAATGAGGAAGCTCGAAGCTGAGTTTTGGGATCTCACCCAAGATAGCGGAGAGAATTTGGCTTACACCACCCGTTTTCAAGAACTAAGTCTGCTCGTGCCCCACATGGTTACTCCCTTAGCGCGGGGAATTGAGAAATACATAGGTGGACTGCCTATGCCGCTCCAAGACACCGTATTGGGAAGTAATCCCTCCACTCTAGAAGACGCTATCCGTTTGTCTGCTGTGTTGACTAACAATCACGTCAAAGCGGGTACCTTATCCAGGAAGGGTACCAAGAAAGTGGTCGAAAAAGCTGCTACTTTCGTGTCCGACAAAGACGAAGAGCCCGAATCTTCCCATCATGATAAGAAGCACAAGGCCCAAAACTTTGCGGCCATCACTCCTGCCGTACCTGTGACCCAAGTTACTCCTGCGGGTCAAATTCTGAGAAATTATGTAGGTTCATTTCCCCAATGCCCTACTTGCAAGTATCACCATGCCCTGCATGCTGCATGCCGTCTATGCTCAAAATGTGGACGCTATGGACACGTTGTTACCACTTGCCGTGCTCGCACTATTGTTAATCAAGCTACTCAAGGCAATCATCCAGTGCCTCTCACTGTCACCTATGGACGGGCCTGTTACGAATGTGGAGACCCAAACCACTTTCGGAACCAATGTCCAAGACTTCAAAATCAAGGTGGTCCTCGTGGACGAGCATTTAATATAAATGCTAACGAGGCTCCTACCAATGACGACACTGTCAACGGTACGTCCCTTTATTCACTATCTTTATGCATCTGTTTTATTCAATATTCATGCCAATAGAAAATTGTGTCTCTTTCTTTTAACCAACTATTTGCTAAACCACCAACCAATCTTGATAACTTGTATATCATGGAAATAGCGGATGGGAAATCCACTGTTATGAGTTCTATAACCCGTGATTGCATATGACAGCTATGCTATCACCATTCATCTCATCCCTATACTTTTGTGAAACAAACCTATTATGTTTAAACTCGGTCATACAACTTGCTAGCTCTGTTAAAGTTTACTTAAATTGTTGAAGTTCCAAATCCTAGTAATTATGCACGGGGAATCCCCGGTATATCAAATGGGTGGTGGGTTAGCCGCTGGTACACCCTATACATAAACCCACTTGATATAACGAGTATAAACCATGCATAAGTACTAGGAGGAGGACCGATTTTTGAAAATGTTTTTGCAAAATTTGAAAATATGAACACCCGTGGAGTGGAGTTTTAAAGGAAAATGCCATGTCACAAGGTGATTGACACCAATATTGTTAAATCTGGTTTCTAGTAGTTTACATTCATGCGTTGTATGAACAATTGTATGCATAAATCTCATTTTACTATTAGATCAACTAATTGTCAACTCGATTCGAACTAACCCCGTCATCCGTTATCATACACTACTTCCCCGCTGAATCTTTCTACGGTGAATAATTCCATTCTAAGTCCATTGGCACCCCTTTTCCCGTTTCCATAACCTTCGCTAATCGAATTTCGAGACGAAATTCCTTTAACTTGGGGAGACTATGACATTTCAAAAATTTTCATTCTGAAATTTATTATGTAAATATAAACATTTTATTTCAAAACATATACACGCATATTTAATCACATTTATACAAATTGGTGTATTGACAAATTACAATTTACGTAATTCTTAATTTTTAAAAAATATTTAAAGATTATAAACTATATAAATTATGTTATTACATTAAATAATTTATATAAATAAATCAATGGTTTTAAATTTTATTAAATTAACCATTCAAAATGATTAATTTTAAAAACATAAGTTCTACAAAAATATATGTATACTTAAGTTTTATTTAATTTGAAAGAACTTAAGTTAAATAGACTTAATAATTTAAATAAATAACTTAAGGTATTATTTTCAATAAGATAATTATTTAAAAATAATTAGTTTTAATAAAGAAAATGGATTTATAAAAATATATAAATATAATTTAAATTAATTAAAGTTTAAAAAGAAATTAAAGTTTGTAAATAAATTAAAGTTGGAGGGCCGTTTGGAATTTAACAGAACTAGAGGGGTTTATTTTGAAATGTTTCCACGGTCTGTTTTAAACGTTTTCAAACCCCAGGGACCAAAATTGCCAGATTTCAATTCGTGTTTCCGGTCTCCCTGTCCCTTGGTCCGGCGGGTAAACCACTTTTCCGGCGAGCCCGACAACTCTGTCCCCCTACCCACCTCATCACCTAAAGCCTGCGCCATTGTACTCGCCGTCCTCACGCGACCACGTTCCCCCGACCAATTTACCTTTTCATCATCAAAATCCCACGACACCATTAGTCCTCCGAAGGCAAACCCATGAAATTTGACCGACACACAGTACCTCCACGATTAAAAACGATCTCGTTAGTTTCGTATGACCTGTCCGAACCCAATTGCAGAACCAATTTCTGGTTCCATCATACGGATTCCCTTCGAGTATAAATGACCATACCCGGTCCTTCTCGAGCCCCATTCTCCCCCGTATCACCCTCTCGCTCTAAATTGGCAACACTCTCAGGTTCGCCTCCTCCTTCCGAAGCCCCCCTTCAAATTTGGAGTTCCAATTCGACCCCAAGGCCCGTTTCCAGTTTTGGATCCTCTCGGCTCCGTTCTGGACACCGCAGACGGGTTTCCAAGCAGGTATAACCCCTAAAATTGTTTTCAATATTTTCGTTTCTGTCCTAGCAATCTAACCAACCCCCCCCCTTGCATAGCATTAACTTCGCATCCGGGCGAATCAGACCATTGCCGGAGTCCATGGTCGTATTGCCGAGAACACAGGGATAAAGGTCGGACTGGTTATGTATTTTAAGTATTAGTTGTGATCAGCGATGGGCTTATAGCCCGGCTGGTCACACTCCTTCCCGATAACAGCCGAGACCCGAGTTCGATCCCCGGCCGCATCAAGTCCACACTTTTGTTCCTATTTTTGTTGACCAACCCGTGGATCCTCTCGCCCGACCCGGTTACCCGTTGACCCGCGTGTCTCCTCCCTGGGCTGACCCGGTCCGACCCATCTGTATATTAAAATAAGTAATTTAAAATCAAATTGTATTTCTTTAATATTACTTATTTAAATTAAATGTTTTAAAACCCATTTAATTATTTCTAAATATTTATAACCCACTAATAATTATTTCAAGCTCGTTGACTCGGCCCATTTATTTTAACCCAACTTTTGAACATATTCAAACCCGTTAAATGTTATAAAATAATAAAACCGACGTTTTCATAAGTTAAATTAATTATTTAAAACCCACGAAAAATAAAAAAATAGCATTTTTATAAATAAATAAAAATACGCATTATTTAAAACATAATATTTTCACAAAATTCAAAATAGGTAATTTATGATTTATAAAATGCAAGTGTTATTAAAATATATATTTTTTTCTTTTTTTTCGAGAAGTTTAAATATTTAATTTGGAATTTTATAAAAATGCAAAGTCTTACAGAAATTAATTTGTACAATGATTTTAAAACATACAATCTTTCGCAAAGGTTATTTCATTTACAAATCCACATATATTTAAACAAATATACGCGTACGCGAATACATATTTGATACATATTCGTTTGCATAGGATTTAATCGTGTATAACAACAATACAAATATCACCATCGCGCGTGAAGTAAAACCCTCGTTGCAAGGTGAGTTACATATCCCCTATTTACATTTTTATACATTTTGGGGTGAAACGTAATCTGTGCTTACTTACATACAATTCAACTTGTGTTTACATGTGTAGATTATTGTGCTTTTGTGCTTGATCACTTGTTATGCTATGAATACTTTTAGGATGGTTTAAATTATGTGTAACCCACATAGTCTTGATTCCATGCCTATCTCTTTTAGGGTAGCGGTATGCTATGCCTATCACGTTAAACCGTTATGCTTATATACATAATTACATGCTTACAATTGGTATACAAATAGTGAATTCTTCACATTATGCCATATCATACCATGTCAAACTATGAATTGTATAAACATTTTTAACTAAACTTTTACTTTATTTAAACATATGTAAACTCACCAACTCTCGTAGTTGACACTTGTTTTGGATTACGTTTCAGGTGAAGATATGTGATTGTGTGACTATGTGTTGAAGGTGCTACACATAAGGCTTTTGGACCTAGTAAAATAATTATGTGTAATATTCTAGAATAGGGTGTTGTAACTTGAATTGTATTTGGATATTTGATATTTAAATCTTATTAATGAATTATGCAACCTTAGTAGATCATGTGCTTATGAACAATCATTCTATTGTCCGCCTCGATGATTCCGCCATCGGTCGGGGTGTGACAAAGCCAACCCTGGTGTTAGAGTTGTTGATTGTAACGGGTCTTCCTGTTCTTGAGTAGAACCTTTTTGCTCTTAGAGAGAGCATGGCATAGGAGTGCTGTATATCCATTTCTTCTAGATCATCTGGATGAAAACATTCCAGATCTTCGTTGATAAAGGACGTATTGCTTGAGTTTTCAGAGACAAAAGCAGCAGAGGTTGATGTTTGAGGTGGGGCTTCAAGAAGAAATGGTGAGTTGTTTGATTGAGAGGTTGGAGTTTGGGGATGAGTGACGATGGGAGGATAATTGTTGCTTGAACTAGGACCTGAGTGGTTGGAGTGGAGGGCAGAAGAGGTGGTGGTGGAAGTTGAGGATGTTTTGTAGCTTGAGATTCTTTCCTTGGCCTGAATCATCTCTAATTCATAGGTTTTTAGCATACCAAAAATCTCAGTTATCTGAAGAGTCTTCAGATTTTCAGTTCTTCTGATGGACACTGTGTAGAGTTTCCAGCAACTGTGTAGAGACCTGATGAAATTCTTGAGAATATCTTCATTCTCCAGCTTCACTTTTGAGCACTGCAGGTCACCTACAAGATAAGTATATCTGTTAAATAAAACAGTTAGAGACTCACCTTCCTTCTAGACAAAGTTTTCATATTGCTGCTTCAGGATGTCTCTTCTGTTTTCTTTTACTTCCTCTGAACTAGCAAACATCTTCTCAAGAGCCTCCCATAGCTCCTTCGCAGTTTTGTATCCTCTGAAGTTATGAAAAACTTCATTTGGTAAGCACATCTGGATGGCTCCCAAAGCCTTGAAATCTACCTCCATTTTCTTGATGTCTTCATCAGAGTATTTGGAGTATTCTTTGGGAACCAGTGTACCTCCGGAATCAGCGGAGGCCACCATGGGTATGTATGGTCCATCTTTTATGGATTTCTACATCCCATATTCTTGATAGCGGAAGAGCTTTCCATTATGTTCTTCCACATATCATAGTCTTCTCCAGACACCAGTCTTGGTGGTCTGCTGATGCTTCCAGTGTCTTCAACTCCATTCTTTTATGCCATTTTTGATTTGTGATAATGGGTGACTTTAGCAAAGAGATAGTTTTGAATAGAACCAGAGAATGATTAAACAAGTGTGAGTTTGTTTAATCTGCGATCCAAAGCTCTGATACCACTTGTAGGATCGGTGAATACAAGATGGTTCTATTCTTGTTGAGATTGGCGGAAACAATCACAACTAAGCAATGTAAACAAGTAAACAAGAAGAATACTGATAAATGCAATGTGTATTAAGCTTCAAAGATTACAAGATTACAGAGAAAAGTCTTAAGCCAAAAGCACTAGTATACAATGACTCAAAGTACTACTTATATAGTAACTTAGAATCAAGACAGACCCTTGATTCTAAGGATCAGATCTAACACAAGCCGTTGATCTTGTATTGAAGCTATTCTACATGTAACGAAAATAAAAACTACAAGAGTTATCTTTACTCAAACGTCTTCTTAGGCATCATTTCTTGAGTCCTTGGAAGAAGAGCGTCGTTGTCTTTTATTGTCTTGCACCAGTAACATTCTTTCTGCGTGGAGTGTGTCAGTGTTGCAGTAGAAAGTTATCAGTGGTCATGGTTGCTTTATCGAAGCCAGTCAGCTGCAACGTTTGATCTTCAGTGGGAATGGCTATCAGCAGCAATGTTGTTGATTAGCAGCAAGACACAACTATCCATAGCTGCTGATGATTTGCCTATCAGCAGCAACTTTGGTCTTCAGCAGATAAGGCTATCCGCAGCAGATTTGTTCTTCAGCAGAAGAACAAGTATCCGCTGCAGATAAGCTTATCCGCAGCAGTTTGTACTTAGAGAATTTTGTAGCCATCGGTCTTTATTTCTACATAGGCTTTCCCATAATAGGCTTCTTCAGAATCGTCACCACTTTTTGTTGTGGGGGAACACTTGTAATTTTGCCTTTTTCTGAAAACATAGGCTTCTTTTCTTGATTCTTATAAGGACAGTGAATCATAATGTGACCCGCTTCATTACAATGAAAGCATACTCTTCTGTCTTGATGATTTTTGATATAGGAACTTTTCCTTGATTTTGATGAACAACCTGATGAACATGCTTCAGGAAATTTCACTGAATTTTCAGTCATCTTCTTTTGAACATAAACTCGTTTAATCACCTTTGATGATATCTTCTTTTGATGACCAGCAGCAACAAAACCACTTGTTTGTATCATCTTGGAAAGCTTAGGTTGAATCACTTCATCAGGTTCTGTCAAAATGCATCTACCTCGGGTAACTTGTTTCACCACCTTTGGTTCATAAATTTTCACCACCTTAGGGATGCCTTTAACTTTGTTATCATCAAACACTTCATCTTCAGAATCATACACCATTTCTTCACCAGTTACAGGATTAACCTTTAACACTGTCTTTGGATCAATTTCCTCCTCATGAATAACCTCTGGTTCAACTGCATAATTCCCATTGAATGGTGGAGGAACAAACCCAACTCCAGCAACCCTCTTTGTGGGATCAACGTTGTCATGAAAATAATCCAATAACACAGAAGAATTTCTAAAACTCTCCAACTTTCTATGTAATTTGATCACCTCTGATTCTTTATCTGCAATCTCTTTGTTCTTCTGAGCAACAACTTCATTACGCTTTTCAATCTCAACATAAGCCATATACAGATGATATGCTTGTTCCTTATATTTCAACCCCAAAGAATTTAAATCTCTTTTCAAAGATTCAATTCTTTCCATACATAGCCTATCATTATCTTTCAACGTTTGGTTTACCACGTGCATAGATTTCATATCACAAATTAGGTTTGTGTTATCATCCATAACCTTTTGCATTTTATCCTTCACACAGATATAGTTAGAGCAGTAAATATTACAGATAGAGTCTTTTATCTTTGAAGGGTCTGACATATCTGCCATTGTAGGTCCCGGGATCCTCGTCGCGCAGCGGAGATAACACGGAACTGTTCAGTGATTTGTGTGGGAACCAAGAAAACGAAGCAGAAAAACATGAACAAAGACAAAAGATAATGAAACGATACGTAATACATAACATAGAAGTTATCCCGTATTACAGAATACATACCGAAGGAGCACATATCTCTCATCTAAGCTCACGGTCCAGGGGTCGGGAGAGCTCGTCCCGACCCGGACACCTCTCAACCTTGTTCCAAAAGTTCCACCTACAAATAAAGACAAGTCTTATATTTATAGGGGCAGGAACACTACCTGCGTAGTTGGCTAAGTACACAGGACCAACTGGTGAACAAGCTAAGTACGCAGGAACGCCATCCTGCGTACTAGCCTAGTACACCGATACATAGAATTTAATCTATAGTTACAAAAACACGCTTCTACAAACTCCCTCTTAACTATAGCATCAACTTCTATCTATCACTAACACTGATAATCATCAGTTTAGAAATGACATCACGTGTCTTCTAGCGAGACTTGATTTTCTAGCATTCCACTTGAGATCTTCAAATCTTCAAACTTCAGTCTTCAGTTGCCCAGTGATACACACGAATCTCTCATAACTGTAGCTTTCATTGTATACCAAACCAAGTGCTTCAATAGAAACCAACTAACCCAACACACTTCATTGTAATTCATCCTCTCAGCAGTAGCTTGCTCCACCCTGACTTAGAACTCTGAGTCTGACAATGTCTTCCTAACCAGGTAACAATAGTAGACTAGGACAATTCCAAATCAGCTGTGATATGATAGAGAGTTTGAATTTCCAATAACCTGGATCAAACTAATTAGCTCTCATAGGAATTCCAGTAAGATAAACTTAAGTCTTCAACCAGATGTGTCCAACTCTGTCCTGTATCTTCACGAGTTAACCAAATTCCCAAAGATGTTCATTTCCAATATCCCCTTTCAGTTTAAGCTCAATCTGACTAGACCAGAAACAAGGGTATGTTTCCTATCCCATCGGCCAATGATAAAAGGTTCCATCTTCAACTAATAATCCAACGAATATCCAGCTTCATCCTGAAAACACTTGATAGAATTAAACACAAAATCATGCTCAGCAGTGATCACCTTATATCCAAAGTCCAACATTCTTCAATTAGATCTTCATTCCTGGTTTACACTTCCTAATCTGTATACGTTCACGGCGGTGAAGTTCCATAACTAGGTTGTCTATCTGGATTCCGCCCAAATCACAAATGAGAAATCCCATCATAAATGAATCACATCAAATCTTGAACACAGGCTCGACCAATGAGCACGAAAAATGTAGTTTACACGAGAAATCACGGTTGATGATACAGGACGAAACGAGACAGGATTTTGCCTTGCGTACTTAGTAAGTACGCATGAGAATGTATCATCAACCGTGATTTCTTGTGTAAACTATATTTTTCGTGCTCATTGGTCAAGCCTGTGTTCAAGATTTGATGTGATTCAATTATGATGGGATTTCTCATTTGGGATCCGGGCGAAATCCAGATAGACAACCTAGTTATGGAACTTCACCGCGGTGAATGTATACAGATTAGGAGGTGTAAACCAGGAATGAAGATCTAATTGAATAATGTTGGACTTTGGATATAAGGTGATCACTACTGAGCATGATTTTGTGTTTGATTCTATCAAGTGTTTTCAGGATGAAGCTGGATATCCGTTGGATTATTAGTTGAAGATGGAAGCTTTTATCATTGGCCGATGGGATAGGAAACATACCCTTGTTTCTGGTCTAGTCAGATGGAGCTTAAACTGAAAGGGGATATTGGAAATGAACATCTTCGGGAATTTGGTTAACTTGTGAAGATACAAGAAAGAGTTGGACACATCTGGTTGAAGACTTAACTTTATCTTACTGGAATTCCTATGGGAGCTGATTAGTTTGATGCAGGTTATTGAAAATTCAAACTCTCTATCATATGCCAGCTGATTTGGAGTTGTTTTAGTCTACTATTGTTACCTGGTTAGGAAAACATTGTCAGACTCAGAGTTTTAAGTCAGGGTGGAGCAAGCTACTGCTGAGAGGATGAACTACAATGAAGTGTGTTGGGTTAGTTGCTTTCTATTGAAGCACTTGGTTTGGTCTACAATGAAAGCTACAGTTAAGAGGGAGTCGTGTGTATCACTCGGTAACTGAAGACTGAAGTTTGAAGATCTCAAGTGGAATGCTAGAAGATCAAGTCTCGCCAGAAGACACGTGATGTCATTAGTTTAGAGGGAGTATGTTAGGACATTCTTTATAAACTGATGATTATCAGTGATAGTGATAAATAGAATTTGATGCTATAGTTAAGAGGGAGTTTGTAGAAGCATGTTTTTGTAACTATAGATTAAATTCTATGTATCAGTGTACTAGGCTAGTACGCAGGAGGGTGTTCCTGCGTACGTAGCTTGTTCACCAATTGGTCCTGCATACTTAGTAAGTACGCAAGGCTTTTGCCTTGCGTACTTACCAAGTACGCATGACCAATGCCTTGCGTACTTAGCCAAGTACGCATGTAGTTTTCCTGCCCCTATAAATAGAAGACCTGTCTTTATTTGTAGGTGGAACTCTGGAACTAGGTTGAGAGGTGTCCGGGTCGGGACGAGCTCTCCCGACCCCTGGACCATGAGCTTAGATGAGAGATGTGTGCTCCTTCAGTATGTAGTCTGTAATACGGGATGACTTCTATGTTATGGATTACGTATCGTTTCATTATCTTTTGTCTTTGTTCATGTTTCTCTGTCTCGTTTATTGGTTCCCACACAAATCACAGAACAGGTCCGTGTTATCTCCGCTGTGTGATGAGGCTCCAGGGACCTATAGCCATGAAGACTTTAGAAATTGGGATATCCTCAGAAATAGCTTCATCAGATCTTTTGGTCAACACTATCTCTTCTTTAGATACCAGATGCAGAAGTATTTGTAGAATCAACATTATGTACTTTCAGACTCTCTTCATCATCACTCTTTAAACTCTCACCATCACTTGAACTATCATCATCAGTAGAATCATCAGAATTCCCAGCATGAATTTCAGCAACAAAAGCTTGACTTACTGCACCAACTAGATCTTCCAGATAAATTCCCCAATCATAATTTTCATCGTTTTGAGCAACCAATGCAGATGATGTGGATGCATGATTAGAATTCCTAGATCCAGATGAACCATGTGACTGAGAACGATTGTTCTGAAAAGTATTTGGCTTCTTCTGAGAATCAAATTCTACTTTCGGCTTCACACATTCTTTTGAAAAATGGCCATATTCTTGATAGTTATAACAACGAACTTTAGATTTATCAAAACCCATTCTTGATCTGCTGTTGGAACCAATGCACTTTCTTCCAGTCTTCTTCAAGAAATCCTTTGCTTGTTTCATAAGCATGGCCATGTTCCATTGAATGTTCATTTCTTCCAGATCAACAGGATCAAGTTGTCTGAAATCCTCTTCAATAACTTTCGGATCATGAATCTTACCTCCAATAAAATTCTCATAAGATGCCATAAAGGAAGAAAACATCGCTAAATAATCATCAGCAACTCTTTGATTCATATGATGTGATCCAGAAGATGAAGGAGTTGTGTTTGCAGAAAATCCAGTTTGACTTGGAACACCAGAACCATGTTCAGTTGAAGTATCTTGACTATCACCAGTAAAGAAAGCAACACATGTACCAGTTTTGCCAAAAGACTTAGCAAAATACATTGAAGGATCTTGACTATGCTCCATATTGGTTTCCTTCTTTTTCATATTCAAATTATGTGATTGAATCTTGCCAAGAACATCTTCAAGAGACATAGTTTTATACTTGACATTCTCCTTTATCAACACTGAATACACATCAAATTTTGATGGTAAAGACTCCAAGAACTTGTCATTTATCTCTTCAGTTTCATAGACAACCGAAGCACTGGATAATTCACTCAACAAATGATAGAATCTCGTTGCAAGATCATCTAAAGATTCATTCTGAAAATGCTTGAACACTAAGAACTGCTTCTTCAATAACTCTTTTCTGCTTTTCTTTACATCTAGACTACCCTCACACCTCTTTTGTAAAGCATCCCATAATTGTTGAGAAGACTTGAATTGTTTAAAACTGTGATAGATTTCCTTAGGAAGAGACATTGAAATGCTAGCCATAGCTTTCTTCTCTCTATCAAACAATTGTTTCTCTTCTGTAGTCAAAGAAGAAACCGGCTTAGGAACATTATCATTTCCCATCCAAGAGTAAGTCGGATGTGTATAACCTTCCAAAATTGGAATCCATAAGCTTGTATCGGTAAAGGACACAAACTGATCAAATCGATCTTTCCAGTTCAGATAATCAGCAAGACTTAACAACTTTGGTGGTTTCTGAGATGTACCAATCTCATTATAATAATTGAACATATTTGTCACTTGCACCATATTTGCCATTTTCAGAAAAATTACTAAGTCTTGAACAAGATTACACCTAGGCGAAGATAATAAGTTCGCTTCAAGCCTATCAAGCAAACTTGACCCCAAACGAACTTGTTAAGTTCTCTTAATCAAGTAAACCATATAAGTTCGCCTACTAAGTTCGCCTGGAACAGATTCTCAGCACTAAGTTCGCCTGCACAACTGTAAGAACTTAGGAAGATGAGTCTTCAACCCAAACATGAACCAACAGTTCTGAAAATCATCATTTCTCACTGATTTGATGGAATTTGAAGAAATTAAACCGAAGGATTTAGTATTTCATGATTTAGAACACTTCTATCGGATTAATTTCCCCAAAAACACCTTCAAACCCATGAATTCAACCTTAAAATCAACTTCAAGAACTTGAAAACTCCATGAATGTGAAAACTTGTAAAAGTTGATCAATTTCTAGTCAAATTGTACACAATTCATCACAAAATCACTCACGAATCACACACAAATCACGAGCAATAGCACTGATACCACTTGTAGGTCCACATGACTTCACTACGGATCGATCTCGTGATGTGACGTATAGAAAACACGGAGTGCGGAATCCAACTGTATCAACATATGTATACAATAGGTGACAGCAGAAATGATAACAATCAACAAGTAAATAATCTTCTTGTTGTATTCCACAAAATCACAGTGTTTACAGAAACATTCAAAGACTGAGTTGGTTAGTTACAAACTTGAAACTGTAAACTCCTATTTATAGACTAAGCATCTGCTATAGGCGAACTTAATAAGTGTCACACCCCGACCGATGGCGGAATCATCGGGGCGGGACATGTAGACTGTTCATAGCACATGGTTGACTAAATTGAAATATATTAAAGTCAAATTTCCATTACAAATAATCCAAGTACAAACCAAATTCAAACAAAGAAACATAAAACAACTCATAGAATTCTTGATTTAAATTGCTAAGTCCAAATCCTATATTGAGCACGTCTTGAATCATTCTCACATATTAGGGCCTGAAACATGAATAAAATAAAGTCAACTAAAAAGTTGATGAGTATAACACAGTTGTATATAGATAGCATATAGTTGAAAACAAATCCTTTACAAAACATGATAAAATAAGGCATTTATGGGGAGCAGCTATTGTGTAATCAAGTACAACCAAACCTTTGTAACTAGTATGCAAATTGTGTTGTCGGTATCAATCACCTCCACTTGGGTGGGTTTGTCAGACTCAATAGATCTATCATTGAAAACCGTCGGCTTGTATAGTTAATGATTGCACATAAGTTTTCAAAAAGATTAACACAACTAGCACTCGGGCACAAAGCTCAAATTTTGCACACATGTATATAAATAGGATTTTGCACTTGTGTTGTTTGTGTAAATGTGAATGTGTAATGTGTATAAAGTTCATGTTCCACCCCAAAAGTGTAAAAGAGTAAAAAGGGGTTGTGAATACTCACTTGGTATGGAAGTGTAGCTAACAAAGAGTATAGATAAAATAAGAATCCTTGATACGCACGAGTTAACCTAGATAATAATGTATATTGAATCAAATATGTGCACAAAGTTTAAGTCTAACATTGAAGGTTGAATTTGTGTATAAAAAGTATTAAATAAAATATATAAGGTTGTAGTAAACATTTTTGAAACATTTGATTAAAGTTTGGAATTGAAAAATTGAATTTTTATAAAATTGTTGATTATGAAAATAATGCATGTGATAAATGAAATTTAATAAATAAATAAATGATTATAGTTTATGAAATAATGTAAATATTGATTGTAATGAAGTATAAATAAATAAATGATTTTTGTTTAAATATGAATTAAATAAATAATTATTATCTTATTTATTTATAAACTTTGTAACTTAATCATTTAAAACATCATTTAAGTGTAAGATAAATATAAATTTAATTTTTATAAATTTTTAAATAAACTTTCAAATAAATAATATTTATGTCCAGATTAAACTTTAAATCTTTTCAAGTACAGAAAGCATATTTTTTATAAAATTTGAAACATTTACTGATTGAAAAATATAAAATTATAATTCTATTAAAAGTTCTGAGTCACACACGACCGTGCCTCGGAAGGGCACAATCGTGCTCAAGCCACGGGCGCGACCGGGTTGATCAACAGAGGGCACAAACTAGACAAGTCAACAGGCACGACCATGCTTGGCTCGGCACGGTCGTGTCTATGATTTTTAGACACAACAGAGGCTAGCCCAAAGGGCATGACTAGGTCTGGACAGGAGGACACGACCGCACTGCTATTCGGCACGACCGCGTTTCATGAGGCACGGCCGCGCTGGATGATTAGCGCGACCGTGTCTCTTCCGAGTCAGACACGAATTGGTTAAATCTTGTATTTTAAATGGTGGAATTGATAGGGCTTTTGATTATTGAGTTATTACGAGTCTTTTCATATAATTTAATTGTATGTAAATCGTGTTTAATTATGAATTCGATTAAGTCATTTTTCTTAAAAAGAGAAATCTGGTTCAGGATGATTTCTATGATGGAAGCCCCAATTAACAGAGGGCTTTTGTTATGAGGACTAAATCTACTGAGAAAAAGGTGATAATTACCTTGGAGAGTATCGAATTGATAGAAAGCGGTAGAAGAAAGTTCCGGCGACGGCGATAACGGCTTCCGACGACTTCGACTGCAATTCCGGCTAAACCACGGAGTCCAGTAACAATAGAGGAGATTGCTGAAAAGGATTCCTCGACTGCTTGGGAGAAATTTGATCGAAATGAGGGATTTGAGTTTTGAGAGAATGATCGACGGTTTCTAGAGAGGAGTTTTGTATTTTGATGGTAATAATTGCGATTGACCAAGATATTTTCTTTGATAACGAAGGTATAACACAAATCGGGTTTGAATTCGAACGATCGAGCGTTTTTGGAATCTCATTTACGTTTTGACTGTTACGCAGGCGCGACCGTACCCAGGAGAGGCGCGACCGTGCCAAAGCACTTGGCGCGACCGTGCTAGGACAAAGCACGACCGTGCTAGACTAGGATTTCTTGATATTTTTCAACTTTAGTCCTTGACTTTTCAGATTTGATAAGTTTGATTAACATAGTTTCTTGCATAGTGTTTAAGTGTATATAATCGAGTAAAACTTGCGAACTTGTATTGAATCATTGTATTTAATTTATGGTGAGAAAAATAATAAGGCAGTGCACGAGTATTGAGTTTGAAATTGCATTACATTGAATTGAAATATGAATACTAAAATCAGAAATGTTACAGTCTCCCCATGTTGAGAGAATTTCGTCCCGAAATTTAGTTTGAGGAAGCGACGGCATCGGTAAAAAGATGAGGGTACTTGAGCTTCATTTGGTCTTCTCGTTCCCAAGTGAACTCAGGACCACGCTTAGATTCCCAACGAACTTTGACAATAGGAATGCGACTTCGCTTGAGTTGTTTGACTTCGCGATCCATAATTTCCACCGGCTTTTCAACGAAGTGCATTATTTCATCAATGCGCACGTCGTCAAGCGGTATATGGAGATTTTCATCAGCGAGACACTTCTTCAGATTAGATACATGAAATGTAGGATGCACATTTCCAAGAGATGGAGGTAACTCGAGCTTGTAAGCCACTTTCCCAATCGTTTCAAGGATTTTGAATGGACCAACATAACGAGGGGCTAATTTACCTTTCTTTCCAAAACGGACCACACCCTTCCACGGGGACACCTTAAGAAGAACAAGGTCACCGACTTGGAATTCCAAGGGTTTTCGTCGTTTATCGGCATAACTCTTTTGCCGGCTTCTCGCTGTTCGGATGTTGTCACGGATTTGAATAATCTTGTCGGATGTTTCTTGAATTAGTTCGGGACCGGCAATCTCGTTCCAACAGATAGGAGAACGACACTTGCGACCATAAAGAGCTTCGAATGGAGCCATGTTGATACTTGTGTGGTAGCTATTATTGTAAGATAACTCAATGAGGGATAAATGTGAATCCCAATTGCCCCCAAAATCGATTACGCAAGCTCTAAGCATGTCTTCAAGAGTTTGGATTGTTCGCTTGGTTTGACAATCAGTTTGCGGATGGTAAGCCGTGCTCAAATCCAATCGAGTACCAAGAGCCTTTTGGAGAGATTGCCAAAATCGAGAGGTGAACCGAGCGTCTCTATCGGATATTATGTTCATGGGAACACCATGACGGCTCACAATTTCATCAATGTAAATTCGGGCTAGTTTCTCCACCTTGAAGTCTTCGCGGATAGGCAAGAAATGAGCGGATTTAGTGAGATGATCAATGATCACCCAAATACTATCATATCCACTCGAGGTGCGAGGGAGCTTGATAATGAAATCCATAGCTATATTCTCCCATTTCCATACGGGAATTTCTGGTTGTTCGAGTAAACCAGATGGACGTTGATGTTCGGCTTTGACTTTGGAACAGGTTAAGCATTTGGCCACATAAAGAGCAATGTCTTTCTTTATACCGGGCCACCAATAAAGTTGGCGAAGATCTTGGTACATTTTATCCGCACCAGGATGAATAGAATAACGAGTCTTATAAGCCTCGTTCATGATAAATGCACGGAGATCATCGCGATCGGGAACCCAAATACGGTTCAAGTAATAGAGTAAGCCATTGGGTTTTGATTCAAGAAGGAGTTCAACACCACATGACATTTCTTGGTACATGTTACCCTCGGTTACCGAGACGTGTTGAGCTTCTAAGATACGGGTTTGAATATCGGTTTGAATACGGGCACAATGAAGCATAACATGGTCCTTTCGACTCAAAGCATCGGCTACAACATTCGCTTTGCCGGGATGGTAACGAATCTCGCAGTCGTAGTCGTTAAGGAGTTTGACCCAACGTCGTTGCCTCATATTGAGTTCTTTTTGGTTGAAAATATGTTGAAGACTTTTGTGGTCGGTGAACACCACACATTTAGTGCCATATAGGTAATGTCTCCAAATCTTTAACGCGAATACGACCACACCCAACTCGAGATCGTGCGTCGTATAATTCTTCTCATGAACTTTGAGTTGCCTTGATGCATAAGCGATTACTTTGCCTCGTTGCATGAGAACACAACCCAGACCTTGGTTAGAAGCATCACAATAGACAACTAAATCATCATTTCCATCGGGGAGAGTCAATATGGGAGCATTGCACAGCTTTTGCTTGAGGGTTTGAAAAGCTTCTTCTTGATTCGGTCCCCATTCATAAGCTTTACCCTTGTGAGTCAAAGCGGTAAGAGGGACAGCAATCTTTGAGAAGTTTGAGATGAAACGATGATAATAACCCGCAAGACCAAGAAATGAATGAACTTCGGTAGGAGTCTTCGGGGCATTCCAATTCTTAACCGTTTCAATCTTAGCAAGATCAACATGAATACCCTTGTCGTTGACGATGTGACCAAGAAATTGAACTTCCTTTAGCCAGAATTCACATTTGGAGAATTTGGCATATAGTTGTTCTTTTCTCAAGAGGTCCAAAACCAATCTAAGGTGTTGTTCATAATCGGATTTAGTCTTGGAATAGATTAAGATATCGTCAATGAAGACGATCACGAATTTATCAAGGTATGGTTTGCACACACGATTCATGAGATCCATGAAAACTGCGGGTGCACTGGCTAGCCCGAAAGGCATAACCATGAACTCGTAATGACCATACCTTGTTCGGAAGGCAGTCTTAGGAATGTCGTCTTCTTGCACACGGAGTTGATGATAACCAGATCGAAGATCAATCTTCGAGAAGCAAGTAGAACCTTGAAGTTGATCAAAGAGATCATCGATTCTAGGCAAAGGATAACGGTTATTGATAGTAAGTTTATTGAGTTCGCGGTAGTCAATACACATGCGAAATGATCCATCCTTCTTCTTAACAAATAAGACGGGTGCACCCCACGGTGAATGACTTGGGCGAATGAAACCTTTGTCGGAGAGTTCTTGAAGTTGACTTGTAAGCTCTTGTATTTCAGAAGGTGCAAGACGATAAGGAGCTCTAGCAACGGGGTTAGCTCCAGGTATAAGATCAATACGGAACTCTACTTGACGAACGGGAGGAAGACCGGATAAATCTTTAGGAAAAACTTCGGGGAAATCCCGAATGGTCGGAATGTCTTGGATACTCTTCTCCTTGACATCCTTTTGAACAATATGAGCTAAGAAAGCAATGTACTTCTTTCGTAAGTACTTTTGAGCGGTAGTACACGACATCAACTTAAGTCCCTTGCAAGGATTTTCACCAAAAACCCTTAAGGTTTCTCCCGATGGTAGCGGAATTCGGATACACTTTTCAAAGCAAATGACTTCGGCATGATGATTTGATAGCCAATCCATACCTATGATAATATCAAAGCTTCCTAGTGGCATTGGAACAAGGTTGATTGGGAATGAATGGTCATTTAGTTCTAAAGAGCAATCATAAATAATGGACTCAATGGTAAGGGAGTCACCATTTGCTATTTCAACGGTGAAGGTTTTCTCTAATTGGGATCGTGTCTTTGCAAGTAAGGGCTCAAAATTAAGTGACACAAAATTTTTATCGGCACCGGTATCGAACAAAATGGAGGCATATTGACTATTAACAAGGAACGTACCATTAACCACGTCGTTGTTGGCTTGAGCTTCGTTGGCGTTTATGTTGAACGCACGCCCACGAGCTCCACCTTGTCTAGCATTTGCAAGTCTTGGACATTGATCACGAAAATGGTTCGGGTCACCACACTCATAGCAAGCACGCCCATTTGTAATGGCGGGAGCACCTTGATTAGCCACTTGAGGTATGGTTCGGTTTGGAGGGTTGACTTGGCCCGCAAGAGCTTTGGCCCTACAAACATTGATAGTATGACCATATCTCCCATAATTCGTACAAAGGTGACATGGGATAGTTTGAGGATGATGATAATTGCAGGTGGCACAAAGAGGGTAGATCCCAACATATGGCTTTTTAGCCGGCGCTTGAACCATAGGTGCAGCTTGGTTGACGGGAACAGCAGGAGTAACCACAGCAAAATTTCTAACTTTCTCTTTCTATTATTACGAGAGGGCTCGGTTGTGGCTTCTTTGTTGTGAGTAGGAGGGGTTACGGTTTCAGAAACTTTCTTAGAACCCTTTTTGGTAAGAGTTCCAGCTTTCACATGATTATCAGTTAAGGTAGCGGATAAACGAATAGCATCCTCCAGAGTAGCAGGATTTCTACCTAAGACAATATCTTGGATTTGTCTTGGTAGTCCACCAATATACTTTTCGATACAACGGGACAAAGGAGTGACCATGTGGGGCACGAGAAGACTCAACTCATGGAACCGAGTTGTATATGCTAAGCTTTTCCCACTATCTTGGGCAAGATCCCAAAATTCAGCTTCTATTTTCACTTCATTTCGAGGGCAGAACACCACGGTCATAAGCCTTTTGACCTCATCCCAAGGTAAGGCCATAGCTACATCAACACCCCTATTCATTTTCTCCCCATTCCACCATGTAAGTGCCAGTTTTTGTAGGACACTTGTAGCGTGATGAACACGGAGGTTGTCGGGACAGTCACTATTGAGAAAGGTATTCTTAATGCTTTCAAACCATTGAAGGAGTCCAGTAGCTCCTTCGGTACCAAAGAACTTGAGGGGATTGCACGAGTTGAAGTGCTTGAAGGTGCATTGAGATGGATTGTTACCACCATTTCCACCATTTCCACCATTATTACCACTATTGCTTCCATTTCCACCATTGTTGCCATTGGTGGCACCATTGGCTTGGGTGAGTTGTGTCACCAATTGGGTAAGAATAGCAGCAATGTCGGTGTTGGCGTTGGTTGCGGGAGCATGAGGAGGAGGCATTCTACAGATTTTTCATAAGACAAGAAAGATTGTAAGAACTTATGAGATTTGATAGGGTTTAATAGAATGAGATAACAAAAATAAAGGTTAATTAAAGAAGACATGCTTTAGCCTATAAGTAAACACTCATCTCGGGAATTCCCAGGAAAGCATTCCCTCGGTTGATTGGGATTTATGCGAAATGCTTTCCTAGACAGAAAACCCAAAATACAGGTGTCACCCTTCCAGATTGCACGTGTCCTCAAATAATTTAACAAGTTTAAAAACCTTAACGAAGAAATAAAATTTTTAGAGATTTTTGCTTCAAGAATTTTTCCACATGCTAAGAAGGATAAAGATAGAAAAGAAGATAGAAATATTATGAGGTTTTAGAATATAGGAAAGGATATTATTTATTTAATTATTAAGAATATCCTAATAAGTCATGGATTTAAAACACATAAGTCATCAAAATGAAATAATAAGCAATCATACTAAGCATGTAACATATAACATGTAGCACATAGCACATAATCATGAAGCATAGCATAAGTGGTTGTCCTAAAGTTATAGTCTAGGACAAGATGTCTAATAACCTAATTCCCTATAACCAAGTCTTTGATACCAATCTATCACACCCCGACCGATGGCGGAATCATCGGGGCGGGACATGTAGACTGTTCATAGCACATGGTTGACTAAATTGAAATATATTAAAGTCAAATTTCCATTACAAATAATCCAAGTACAAACCAAATTCAAACAAAGAAACATAAAACAACTCATAGAATTCTTGATTTAAATTGCTAAGTCCAAATCCTATATTGAGCACGTCTTGAATCATTCTCACATATTAGGGCGTGAAACATGAATAAAATAAAGTTAACTAAAAAGTTGGTGAGTATAACACAGTTGTATATAGATAGCATATAGTTGAAAACAAATCCTTTACAAAACATGATAAAATAAGGCATTTATGGGGAGCAGCTATTGTGTAATCAAGTACAACCAAACCTTTGTAACTAGTATGCAAATTGTGTTGTCGGTATCAATCACCTCCACTTGGGTGGGTTTGTCAGACTCAATAGATCTATCATTGAAAACCATCGGCTTGTATAGTTAATGATTGCACATAAGTTTTCACAAAGATTAACACAACTAGCACTCGGGCACAAAGCTCAAATTTTGCACACATGTATGTAAATAGGTTTTTGCACTTGTGTTGTTTGTGTAAATATGAATGTGTAATGCCACAAAAGTGTAAAAGAGTAAAAAGGGGTTGTGAATACTCACTTGGTATGGAAGTGTAGCTAACAAAGAGCATAGATAAAATAAGAATCCTTGATACGCACGAGTTAACCTAGATAATAATGTATATTGAATCAAATATGTGCACAAAGTTTAAGTCTAACATTGAAGGTTGAATTTGTATATAAAAAGTATTAAATAAAATATATAAGGTTGTAGTAAACATTTTTGGAACATTTGATTAAAGTTTGGAATTGAAAAATAGAATTTTTATAAAATTGTTGATTATGAAAATAATGCATGTGATAAATGAAATTTAATAAATAAATAAATGATTATAGTTTATGATATAATGTAAATATTGATTGTAATTAAGTATAAATAAATAAATAATTTTTGTTTAAATATGAATTAAATAAATAATTATTATCTTATTTATTTATAAACTTTGTAACTTAATCATTTAAAACATCATTTAAGTGTAAGATAAATATAAATTTAATTTTTATAAATTTTTAAATAAACTTTCAAATAAATAATATTTATGTCCAGATTAAACTTTAAATCTTTTCAAGTACAGAAAACATATTTTTTTATAAAATTTGAAACATTTACTGATTGAAAAATATAAAATTATAATTCTGTTAAAAGTTCTGAGTCACACACGACCGTGCCTCGGAAGGGCACGATCGTGCTCAAGCCACGGGCACGGCCGCGCTAGTCGGTGCACGACCGGGTTGATCAATAGAGGGCACAAACTAGACAAGTCAACAGACACGACCATGCCTTGGCTCGGCACGGTCGTGTCTATGATTTTTAGACACAACAGAGGCTAGCCCAAAGGGCATGACTAGGTCTGGACAGGAGGACACGACCGCGCTGCTATTCGGCACGACCGCGTTTCATGAGGCACGGATGCGCTGGATGATTAGCGCGACCGTGTCTCTTCTGAGTCAGACACGAATTGGTTAAATCTTGTATTTTAAATGGTGGAATTGATAGGGCTTTTGATTATTGAGTTATTACGAGTCTTTTCATATAATTTAATTGTATGTAAATCGTGTTTAATTATGAATTCGATTAAGTCATTTTTATTAAAAAGAGAAATCCGGTTCATGATGATTTTTATGATGGAAGCCCCAATTAACAGAGGGCTTTTGTTATGAGGACTAAATCTACTGAGAAAAAGGTGATAATTACCTTGGAGAGTATCGAATTGATAGAAAGCGGTAGAAGAAAGTTCCGGCGACTTCGACTGCAATTCCGGCTAAACCACGGAGTCTAGTAACAATAGTGGAGATTGCTGAAAAGGATTCCTCGACTGCTTGGGAGAAATTTGATCGAAATGAGGGATTTGAGTTTTGAGAGAATGATGGACGGTTTCTAGAGAGGAGTTTTGTATTTTGATGGTAATAATTGCTATTGACCAAGATATTTTCTTTGATAACGAAGGTATAACGTAAATCGGGTTTGAATTCGAACGATCGAGCGTTTTTGGAATCTCATTTACGTTTTGACTGTTACGCAGGCGCGACCGTGCCCAGGATAGGCGCGACCGTGCTTAGGCACCGGGCGCGATCGTTTCAAAGCAAGTCACGCGACCGTGCCAAAGCACTTGGCGCGACCGTGCTAGGACAAAGCACGACCGTGCTAGACTAGGATTTCTTGATATATTTCAACTTTAGTCCTTGACTTTTCAGATTTGATAAGTTTGATTAACATAGTTTCTTGCATAGCGTTTAAGTGTATATAATCGAGTAAAACTTGCGATCTTGTATTGAATCATTGTATTTAATTTATGGCGAGAAAAATAATAAGGCAGTGCACGAGTATTGAGTTTGAAATTGCATTACAATGAATTGAAATATGAATACTAAAATCAGAAATGTTACAATAAGTTCGCCTCTAATGAGACTAGGATAATTTGCTAAGTTCTCCTCTAGCAGAACTTATACAAAAAATTAGACAATCAAAACATTAACAAAACATAAAGACAATAAGATCTAAACTATTACAAGCTTTTGTCATACATTTATGTCCTAACACTGTGATGATCGGGTTCGAGCGCTTCGGAGCTTGGTCGTACTCCAATGTTGAAAATGTTATGCGTATTTTGAAAGTTTGTATGAGTGTTTGCGCACATGAGGGGCAATTTAATTAAATCGTACGATTTGAATTGGTTTGACAGGAAACAATTGTCGGAGAAGATTCGTGCACTAAAGTGGCAATTGATGATGAATTGGGTCTTGTATACGGACTGATTATGTGCGAGAAAGGATTGTGCGTGATTTTTGGACTCTAACGCGTCTAAATCCTTTGATTTGTAACCGAATTGCCCGGTTTGACTTTGGATTATCAAAGTTAATTTGAATTTCAAATTTGGCCGCGCCTTGGGTTAAATTAGTACAAATAACGTGTTTAGGAAGGTTCAAAAATCTGTTAAAAACAATCAATGGGCAGGAGTCGTTACATGGATGGATTGGTAGATCTATTTAGGCCAATTTGACTTTTCTAAGTCAAATTTTTTATGGGTGTTGTTCTTGTTGACTTTACAAGTCAAAATTGGTGAAAAGGGTTTCAAGTTTCTTTGAATGATTCAATTTGTGGTGAAAAGGTTCAAGGTTTAAAAGATTGGAAAAAAAATTGTTATAAAAATTTGTTTTTATAATAACTTGTAAAAATACTAAAACATTAACCATTTTATCTTAAAACTATTTTATATAGAAAACTCCACTACAAACTATGCATAAACATATTTATGTGTATAGATAAATTGACTTTTGTTTTAAAACTTGATATTTTATAAACTTTAGAAATATCTTAATAAGATCTAAATGTAGTAACGTATTACTATTATTAATTTATAAAGTAAAGTTTTTATTTCTATAAATGATGTAAATGCTTTTTAAAAAAAAAATCATATATTTATATATATATATATATAATTCTATGAATATACATACATGTGTTATAGAAAATCAAATGTAGTGAAAAGTTTAAACATCGAATCGAAATAATAATTAATATGACTCGTTGAGTGGTGAAATTACGGGATTCAAACAGAGTGTCATAAAAAAATTCCGAAAAAATCATGAATGTTACAGTATCCCCATGTTAAGGGAATTTCTGTGACACCCGACAAATATCGGTTAACTCCGTTATCCCTTACGAACTCAGTTAACCCCGTTAACTCTATTACTAACCTCAAGGACTATTCCTGGCTATATCCAAACTCAATCACACCAAAATTTCAAGGACAAATGTTGTAATTGCACTAAACCCATTCTGAGTTTATAAACTTGTTGACTTTTAAAAGTAAAACCTATGTGTTCTTGGATCCAAATTCAAACCCATAACCGAAATCTGTCCAAATTCGTAAGTGAAGAGAGTATTAATAGCATTTTCGTTCATCATAGATGCATTATTAAGTGTTGATGAATCAAATTAATCTCAATTATGGGCATTCAAGCCATAACCGTCGAACCTCTCGCCTAAGACCATCGAATTCTACCAATTTGATTATCATACTGCAATCTAACTCTTTGCGCACCCTAAACGAGTCCCACTGAACCTGTAGCACACATCAATTCGGCCGGAAAAAGAACTAGAGTCGCCGGAGGCTAACTCATCGAAGTCGGAACACGTTTTAGCCGACCCATATCAATTCGGTATCCATTAAGGTAACCAAACACATCCTCTGATTCATTTAAACCTCTAGATCAAAAGCCCTAACATAATTGGGGCTTATATCATCGAATTTATCACGATCCAGTTCTAGGGTTTATGCGATTTCGGGATTAATCGAACTATGGGCTAGACTCAACCTCATTGCAATTAAACTATATGGGTAGTTTCTAAATCTTTTAATCTGTAAAAGCCCTATGATTTCAGCAGTAAACATTATCGAATTCGATCAATTTAATTTCGTGTTCTTAAACTAGGGTTTCGGAATTTCAAACGAGTAATTAACGACTTTAAAATCGTTGATTTTACAATTAAACATAACCACAGGTTCGAAATACCTCGACTAACAAAACCCTTATGCCTTTTTGTTCAATCGAAATCGAATTCGATGGTTTTGAGGGTGGATTTGGTTCAAATTCGCGTAGGGGGGATGAAGACAGTGGGTTGTATGTTAAACCAAATCTGATTTGGAACTTGTTGTGATCTCCTTAGCGGTTGGACTGGTTAAGCTGTTGGGCTGTTGTGGGTGAGACCCGGGTTCGAATCTCATTACTCACATTTTATTTTTGAGCAGTCTTTTATACATTATTTTTAAATAATATCAAAACCTATATTATTTTTAAAATATATTAATACGTTTTAAACTCGGAAAACACCGAAAGACTCCCTAGTGTCGGGATTGTTATTATGATACATTTTCGAGCATTTTGGTTATATTAAAAATAATATAATTTTATTATTTTACTAACTTACTATTTAATTTATGAAAATACGCAAACAATGGTTTTATACTCGGGAATGATTTTGTAACTCGTTTTAATATCATTTTCTCACATTTAAAATAATATATTTCTATTATTACCCATGTTTATGTTCCCGAATAAAATAATATATTTACTATTTTTGTTACATATATAGTTATCATGTTATTTCTTCAAACTTAAAAATAATATAAAGAGTTATATTATTTTCCTAAACCACTATTTAATAGTACAAACACGCGAATAATTACTTTTATAATATCATTCGTATTTAGAAACTCTCGATTCGAAACGTGTCTATCTTAATTATTATATTAAGGAAATTTCGTATTCTCGATGACATGTTTGTCTACTCGTTAATCATTAGTGCGTCTTAGGACGTTCAGACACCCATGTCACCGTCGCAAAACCCCATGTATCCCTAACTATTATGCTTATAATTCTAGGGCATACGTAAGACATTCACAGGCAAACACTTGTGGTTCCAATTGCATGCTTGTGTGGTGCTATTTGTTCGTACACAACTCAGGTGAGTTTCACGGCCCCTTTTACTGTAACATCCCAAAAATAAAACGACAGCTAAAATGATGAAATAAACGAACGAGGCATGTCGGGGTCGGGTCGGATGGGACGGCGGGCTGGAAGGGGAGCCTCCCCTGTAAATAGCCAAGGTCACCACCCATTCTCTCATTTGCAACTTCTAGAGAGAGAAACCGTAGAGAGAGAAAGTTGTCGGATCGACCCAATATTTGAGAAGTGTGTTGCTCCAGAGCTCGTGAGAAGAACCTCCAGATCAGAAACTCGATTCAGGTAACGATCGGGCCTAAATCTGAGTTTTTGTTCGTTTTTGGGTTTTTCGGGTTTTGGGTGAAAAGGTAACGTTTTCACGGATAAAACTGAAAGATAAACATAGATTTGAGTTCCTTAATGGAAAACGAACGTTTTGAATGTAAACAGGTTCTGGATCTTGACGTGATCAGACCTGAATGCGAAAGTTAGGGTTTTTGCGTAGAAACAGATCGTGCGTACTTATCAAGTATGCACGGAGCAGGTCCTGCGTACTTATCAAGTACGCAGGAAGAGGGGCACTGCGTACTTATCAAGTACGCATGAAGAGGGCACTGCATACTTATCAAGTACGCAGGAAGAGGATCTTGCGTACTTATCAAGTACGCAGGAAGCAGGGTCTGCGTACTTGCTAAGTGCGCAGGCATCAGGCTGGTTAAGTAAAGTTAGTATGTTTAGAAGGGTTAAACCGTTAGAGTCGGAATTGGTCTGATGTGTATTTAACTAATCAAGTTAGATCGAAAGTGACGTTGTTGGGCCTTTGTTTAGGACAACCGAGACTAGCTTATAAGGTGAGTTCTAGAAGCCCTCTTTTAAATGTTTTAATAATGTTTTTGGGCTGGTGTGCATACGTAACGATGTGACTATTTTATAAAGCGATGTTTATGAATGTTGTATGTGACGTTTTATAAAATGATGTTTATGAACGATGTTTTGGAAGGAAAGGTTATGAAGGAAGTGTTTATGAAATATTTTGCCAAAAGAAGTTTATGAAGTGTTTATGAATGAATGAATGTTTTTAATAAAACGTACGAATGCTTTAACTGAAGTTTTGAAGTAAAAGAAGCGAAGGTAAGATGGTTCTGTTCTTAGTAGAAATTGGCGGAAACAATAACAACTACACAAATGTAATCGAACAGACAGAAAGAATACTTTTAAGAACACTATTATATTAAGCTTTTGCAGATAAATGATTACAAGTGAAACTCAATCAGAAAGCACAAAAAGCACACATACAATGAAGTGTTTAAAGATTATTTATACTCACTTAGAATCAAGACAGCCCCTTGATTCTAAGTATCAGATCTAACACAGACCGTTGATCTGTTGTATCTTGCTAACTATTACAAGTTTAGTCTAAACCTAGTTAACTTTATTGAAGCGTCTTCTTTATGCATTATTGCTTGCATGTCTGGAGAAGAGCATTGTCGTCCGTCATTGGTTGCACCATTGAGGTTCCTTCTGCTTTGATTGTGTCAGTCGCTTTTGCAGAAAGTTGTCAGTGACGCTTGGCATGGATAGTCAGCTGCAATGATTTGTCTTCAAGGAACACAACTATCAGCAGCAAGAATGAGAATGATGCTGCTGATAATCCTATCAGCAGCAACAAGTGTTGAATGCTGCTGATAAGCCTATCAGCAGCAACATGTGTTGAATGCTGCTGATAAGCCTATCAGCAGCAACATGTGTTGAATGCTGCTGATAAGCCTATCAGCAGCATTTGTACTTATAATAATTTAGAAGCAATCAGTCTTTGGTTCTACAAACTCCCCCTAGACTGATGCGACCAAAATTCTTCTAATCACTTTGCTGCTGAAGCTTTTGCATGTGGCTGACTATCCTTTCAACTTCATAGCCTCTTGGATCCTTGCTGGGATTGTTCAGTGGAAGTGCAGACAGAGTCTTGATGTCTTTATGTGGCATTTTGTAGATTGTTTTGCTTGAACATCTCATCTTCTGCTTCCTTACATCAGTTAATGTGAACTCGTCCAAATCAGCTTTATAGGACCAACTTACAAATGGAGAGTGGGACTTGAGTGGTTTGATGTCAATGATCACATCTTTGCTAGGGTTTAAGTAGTGTTTGATGGCTAGCACAAGAAGTTTTGCAGAACTGAATCTGCCAAGATCTGAATCTGGCAATTGCAGAACTGAATCTGTTTGATGGCTTTACTCAGCTCCAAAATTCTGCCAAGATCTGAATCTGGCAATTGCAGAACTTCATCAACAGATCTGTGGATAGATCTTCTTCTTTCAGTTCTCCCCCTGAAGATCTCAAACCTTTGATCCTGTGGATTATAGACCCAATCAACTATGTCTCTTGAGTCTTCTGGTTTAGGTGTGGGTTTGGATTTCTTCAAGGGAGGCTGTTGATGAGTGGGAGCTGGGTGGAATGGTTTGGATTTTTTGGGTAGAGGAGTGGAAGGTTTGGGGAGGAGAGTGGAAGGTTGTTGGACTGAGGAAGAGGTAGGTGAGGAAGAAGGCTTGGGTTTCTTTGCTTTTGTTTCTTCTTCTTCCTGAATAGGTACCCTTTTCTTGGAGCCCTTCTTCCCCAATCTTTCTTCCTCATCCTTCTTGACTTTGAAGTAGAGGGCTTGCAGGTTCATGAAGTTCATGGGACCTAGCCTCTTTCCATTCTCTCCTCTAGTCTTAAGGAAGTCAATCATGACCTTCCTTTCTTTATTGGTCCGTTTATTAAAGGCAATGGTCTTTTTGGACTTTTGTTTGGCTTTTTCTTCTTCTTCAGCCTGTTTCTTCTTTGCCAATTGACCTTGCTGACCCATGAAGGCTCTGTAGACTTATTTATTTGATAGTTTCTCAAGGTAGTCTGCATCCTCACCTTGAGAAACTAGAGCCTTTACCCACTCCTCCCTCATTTCTTTGGCTAGTTCAGAATCGGTTATTCTGAACTTAGCTTCTTCTTTCTTCTTCTTCTCCAATTCTTCCTCTTCTCTGTTAAATTGTTCCTGCAGTTGAAGAGCAAGAGCTGCATCTTCTTCAATCTGGTCAACTGCAGGAATATTTCTTTTCAGTTCATCCAGCTATCTAGCATACAGTTGGATGGTTTGTTCTCTGAGGAGAATGACTGTTTTTCTTTCTTGAGCCTTTTTAATGTCAGCCATCTCCTCTTCTTCTCTTCTTCTTCTCTTCTCTTCCCTCTCTCTTTTCTCTTTTCTCTTTTAGCAATCTCTCTTCATCTTCATCTGTCATAATTCCCTTTCCCTTGTTTATATTGGATGCCTCTGCTTCGGCTTCACTGACCACAATAGCAGATGATGGTGCTGCTATTGGGATCTCAGCTTCAGCTTCATTGGAACATTGAGAGGTGAACAAGGGAAGGTCATTGGCTTCATCCGATTTGCACTCAGGACCTGTGAATTCTTTCAGCATTTCTTTGATAGTTGATCTTGACTCATATGCTGCAGCAAAGATGTCTACTCGAGGGGAAGCTGAGTCAGTATCAGTGTCAGAGTTTGACACATATACTTCCTCAGTAATTCTTCCTTCTTGTTCAAGATGGGCTCTGACAGTAGCTATCAGTGCCTGGCTTTCAAGGGAGTTGACATTGCAGATATTTGCCCTGAGTTGAAAGATCTTGTAGAGAAAGTCTGTAGGAAGTGACAGGATGTTCCTGGTGTTGTTGGTGAGAGAGGAGCCGTTGCTCAGTAAGAAGGTGTGGTCAAGAGACTTAGTGCTTATCCATCCCAGCACATCTAAGTCTTTGACAATGAAGGAGTACAGAAATCTTCTTAAGCAGCAAACTTCTTCTTTAGTGAGAAGACTGCTCCTTATAATTTCAAGTCTTCTAGGAGTCAGTCTTCTTTCTGCTGCTGCAGAAGATTCAGGATAAGCTACCCGTTTAGCTGTTTGTATGAGTCTTTCGAAGTTGGGTAGATTATTGGCACACCCCGCCAAGGCGGAAACGCGAGGCGCGACGTTCATGGTTTCCAAAGCATATGATTACCGCAAACACATACATGATAAATGGATACATAAACAAGTTTAATATTTTACATCCAAAATGTAATTGAGTTTACAAAAAGTGAAGATTTCGTAAATATGACTCAATTACAATGAGTTATACAAGAGAAATCCCCCCAAAAGTTGTATCCATCGTGTATGCATGTAACCTACATTGCTAACCTTGCGATCACGTTCAATTTCCTAAAAAACATACTTAAAATTGTCAACACGAGGTTGGTGAGTTCACAGGATTAATCAAATAGTTCTTTGTAAAATTCAATTGTTCGTAAATAGTTTCAGGTGTATGTGATAAACAGAATAAGAATTGTTGACCCATTTGTAAACTAGCTAGGAATACAAATAATATGTTCATACATGAGGCGTAACCAAACCATGACATGTGTGAGCCCCTAATGATCGTTATCAGGTTCTATGCGGCCATAAATCCTCCAGATTGTGGTTAGCGCGACTAACCATGACCGGGAGACGTCACTCTCCATAGTACTATTCATAGGACCCTAGGCTACAGTTAATGGTTACTATGTTGTTCCAGGGGACTTTAGCGGCCACCAAAGTGTTGTTCTCATCCCATGTAAACATAAAGTCGTTTCTTATTCTCTTGTTATCCCATAAAATAGTTGTAAGTATGTTTCTCCCCCAAATATTGAAAACAGTAAAAAGGGGCCGTGAAACTCACCTTGAGTTTGCGTATACTTGTAATAACACTTGTTGTCGTCAACCTTGACTATTCGTACCCTAGATACCAAGGGTAAATTGTGTTAAGACCGAACGTCTCATATTGCAAATTGTTCACCGACTTTGTAAATCTGATCGTTTTTGTTTAAATATTTCCTTAGTTATTCAACACTTGTTTTGTTATAAAATAGTTCTATGTTACTGCCCAAATGGGGCTGATGACCAGGTGTCGAAACTTCATAGTTTCGATTGGGCAATTGAGTGTCGAAACTTGCTAGTTTCGATTGAGTAGTCAGGTATCGAAACAACCTAGTTTCGATTGAGTATTTAAGTGTCGAAACAACCTAGTTTCGATTGAGTAGTTGATATCGAAACAACCTAGTTTCGATTGAGTAGTTGTTATCGAAACAACCTAGTTTCGATTGAGTAAAAGGTATCGAAACTACCTAGTTTCGATTGATCAACAGGTATCGAAACTCCTAGTTTCGATTGAGTTAACTGGTATCGAAACTCCTAGTTTCGATTACTGGACTTCTGTTTGACAGAATCAGTCCTGCATATTTATGTTTTAAAACTTGAATTTGACACACTTTTCTTGTTATCTTACTTGCGATTGAACATTTTGTATGCTTAGATACGGTTTTAAAGAAAATAAAGTGGATAGTATTGAGTTTTTACCTTAAAACCGAGATGAAGATGATGAAAGAAAACAGAGAAGAGTCTTGAATCTTCTGTTAAACTTTCTTTAGAACACTTGAAATCTTCTTAAAATACCGAATTGTGGTAAGTTTTGCCTTAAAACTTGGCTTCGATTTTGAAGAGAATGGGAATGTTTGCCGTATGAAAATGTGAGTGATAAAACGAGTTCGTGAGGTTTTGATTGAAAGGGTATGGTTTATCTCTGTGTTTTGAAATTATGAAGTATGGTTTTAAAGATATAGGATTTGAAAATAGAGAGAATAGGAGTGTGAAAAGGGAAGGGCTTTCTCTGGCTTCGGCCGAGAAAGTCAAGGGTAAGTGGGTTGGGTTTAATTAGTATAATAATTAGATTTAGGTATTAATATCAATTATAGTTTTAAAGGGGTAATTTAGTTCGGTTTATACTGGTATGTGAACCGGTAACTCCTAGAATTACCCAAAAATATAAAATGAGACAATGTTCAGTTTTTGTTAGACCTTAATGTCCTTGTTTGTGAAATTAAATAAATCACAACATAATTATAACGTAAACTTGTTTATAATGTGTACGGATATTGACCTGAAATGTCGGGTGTCACATTCTCCCCTTGTTAAAAGAATTTCGTCCCGAAATTCAATTCGTGTCATCTTGAACTGGTGTATCCTTAAACAAGGATGGGTATTTTGTTTTCATTTGGTCCTCTCGTTCCCATGTATACTCAGGACCACGGTTTGAGTTCCAACGTTTCTTTAACCACTTTGATCCGACTACGTCTCAGCTTTTGAACTTTCCAATCAGAAATCTCAATCGGTTCCTCGATGAAATGCAACTTGTTGTCTATGTGAATCTCGTCAGGTGGTATAATTAGCGTCTCGTCTGATAAACACTTCTTGAGATTTGATACATGAAACGTATCATGTACATTGCTTAGTTCTTGTGGCAACTTGAGCTTGTAAGCTACAGGGCCAACCCTAGCCAGTATTTCGAACGGTCCAACGTATCTAGGGTTGAGCTTACCACAGTTACCAAACCTCGCAACGCCTTTCCATGGTGAGACTTTTAACATTACTCGGTCACCAATTTGAAATTCTAATGGTTTCCGTCTATTGTCAGCATAGCTCTTCTGTCTGTCTCGGGCCGCTTTCAGACGGTCATTAATTTTGAAGATCTTATCAGTGGTTTCCTGGACATACTCAGGGGCTGTCAAATGTTTTTCACCAACTTCCGCCCAACATAGCGGTGAGCGGCATTTACGACCATATAAAGCTTCAAACGGAGCTGCCTTAATGCTCGTGTGGTAGCTGTTATTATAGGAAAACTCTGCTAACGGTAAATGAGTATCCCAATTTCCTCCGAAATCAATTACACACGCACGGAGCATATCCTCTAAAGTTTGAATGGTCCTTTCGCTTTGACCATCTGTTTGTGGGTGATATGCCGTGCTCATGTCAAGACGTGTGCCCATGGCTTCTTGTAATGATTTCCAGATTCTAGATACGAATCTGCTGTCTCTATCAGAGATAATAGAAATTGGCACTCCGTGTCTTGCCACAATTTCTTTAATGTAGAGTCTCGTAAGTTTCTATGTCTTGTCGGTTTCTTTAACTGGCAGAAAGTGAGCAGATTTCGTTAAACGGTCGACAATTACCCATATGGTATCATACCCACTGGACGTCTTGGGTAATTTCATGATGAAATCCATAGAGATCTGTTCCCATTTCCATTGGGGAATTTCAGGTTGTTGTAACAAGCCAGACGGTTTCTGATGTTCGGCTTTTACTTTTGAACACGTTAAGCATTTACTGACATATGTGGCAATATCTCCTTTCATATTGGGCCACCAATATAATTCTTTTAGATCCTTATACATCTTATCTGAACCTGGGTGAATGGAGTACCTGGACTTGTGGGCTTCGTCCATAACTAACTCTCGTAAGTTACCAAAACATGGCACCCAAATTCTATTCATGAAGTATAAAGTGTCATCTGACTTTGGCTCCAACTGCTTTATCATTCCTCGTAAAGCTTCATTCTGAATGTTTTCTTCTTTGATTGCCTCCTGTTGTGCCATCCGAACTTGAGTCGTGAGACTCGTATGAATTGTCAATTCTAGGGCACGAACACGAAGAGTTTTAACCCGTTCCTTACGACTCAAGGCATCTGCTACGACGTTTGCCTTACCAGGGTGATACTTGATATCACAGTCGTAATCATTCAGTAGCTCTACCCAACGACGTTGTCTCATGTTAAGTTCCTTTTGATCAAAGATATGTTGAAGACTCTTGTGATCAGTAAAGATAGTGCAGCTTGTACCGTAAAGATAATGTCTCCAAATCTTGAGTGCAAACACAACTGCGCCCAATTCCAAGTCATGGGTCGTATAATTCTTTTCGTGCACTCTTAGTTGTCGTGAGGCATATGCGATGACTTTGTCTCTTTGCATTAACACACAACCAAGTCCTTGGTGTGATGCATCGCAGTATACGACAAAATTGTCGTTTCCCTCAGGAAGGGATAAGATTGGTGCACTACACAGCTTCTGCTTCAGTAATTGGAAAGCTGATTCTTGCTTGTCACTCCAATAAAATTTCTTTTCTTTCTGGGTTAATGTGGTTAAAGGCAATGCTATTTTCGAAAAATTCTCGATGAATCGTCTGTAATAGCCAGCCAGACCCAGAAATTGACGCACTTCTGTCGGAGTCTTTGGTGCTTCCCAGTTTTTGATTGCTTCAATTTTTGATGGATCAACGTGAATTCCTTCCTTGTTGATGACATGTCCAAGAAAATGCACTTCTCGGATCCAAAACTCACACTTAGAGAATTTAGCGTAAAGTTTCTCATTTCTGAGTAGTTCTAAGATTAATTTCAGGTGATGCTCATGATCCTCCTTGGTTCGTGAATATATCAATATGTCATTGATAAACACAATCACGAATTTATCCAAGTACGGCTTGCACACGCGGTTCATGAGATCCATAAAAACAGCTGGTGCGTTCGTCAAACCAAACGGCATAACTAGTAATTCGTAGTGGCCATATCGAGTCCTAAATGCGGTCTTTGGTACATCTTCTTCTTGGATTCTTAGTTGATGATACCCTGAACGTAGATCGATCTTAGAGTAGAAGCTAGAACCTTGTAGTTGATCGAACAAATCATCTATTCGAGGAAGTGGGTATCGGTTTTTGATTGTAAGCTTGTTTAATTCTCGGTAATCAATACACATTCTAAAGGTTCCATCCTTTTTCTTTACGAATAGGACCGAAGCTCCCCAAGGTGAGAAACTCGGTCTTATGAAACCTTTATCAAGCAACTCTTGGAGTTGATTTGATAATTCCTGCATTTCAGAAGGTGCTAATCGATATGGTGATCGCGCAACTGGGGCGGCTCCTGGTACCAAATCGATTCTGAATTCAACTTGCCTCGGGGGTGGTAATCCAGGTAAGTCTTCAAGAAAAATTCAGGATAATCCTTAACGATTGGTATATCCTCACGTCGACATTCCTCGGGTTTCTTCTCGACGACGTGAGCCAGGAATACGCAATAGCCTTTATGTAGATACTTACGAGCTTTCATGCAGTTTATCATTCTTAATGTTACTCCACTCTTCTCACCTTGAATCGAAAGAACTTCTCCGTTCGGGAGTGGGATTTGAACAATCTTCTCAAAACAAACAATCTCGGCGTGATTCTTTGACAACCAATCCATACCAATAACAACATCAAAACTTCCCAAGTCAACGGGTAACAGGTCTATACTAAACGTGTGGTTCTTAAAACATAATGTACAATTCTGAATGACTTCTTCGGTTTTAATTAATTTCCCGTTTGCTAATTCAATTGTATAATTTTGGTCTAGTTTGCTGGGCTTAATACCGAGTAGGGACTTAAAGTCATTTGACACAAAACTCATATCAGCACCTGTATCGAAGAGTATAGAGGCATAGTGATTATTTATCGGGAACGTACCAGTGACAATGTTTGGATCTTGTCGTGCGTCACCAGCTCCCATCACAAATGCTCTTCCACGGGCCTGATTGTCGTTTCGGTTCTTCAACTTTGGACAGTCTTTTCTGAAGTGCTTTGGATCTCCACATTCAAAGCATCCCTGATTCATCCTTTCTGTTCCTGGGTTGACTTTTCCTGCTACTTGATTTATCTTATTAAGGTTCGCATGGCTCCTACAGTTATGGGCTAGATGTCCATACTTTTTACATTTTCCACATTGGGTACACTTTCCACTGTGATGATATCCACACTTGTCACACCTTGGTCGTGCTCCAACGTATCCATTTTGTTCCATAGTGTTGGCGACAAAGGCTTTCATAGTTTCAGGTCTCTTGTAAATTTGATTCTTGTTTTGATTAATTGGTTTTCCAAACCATTTCCTCTTTTCTCCAGATTTTCCTTCCTCGGTCTCCTTCTTTCCAAACAAACCATCACGCACAGCATTATCCCTTAGTTTGAATGCTAGAGTTATAGCGTTCTTGGCATCCATAGGGTTCGATGAAGTCACTAGACCTCGGATTTGAGGTGCGAGACCCCACAAGTATCTTTCAACCTTCTTGTATTCCGGGGTGACCATGTGTGGAACCAAGATTGCTAACTCATTGAATCGGTCAGTGTAGCCAGCAACATCATCTCCTATCATTTGCAAATTCCACATTTCAGATTCGATCTTTTGCAACTCATTTCGAGGACAGTATTCCTCGATCATCATGGCTTTTAGGTCTTCCCATGACAACTCATATGCTGTCTGCCTTCCCAAAGTTTTTACTTGTGAAATCCACCAAGTTAAAGCTTTATCAGTGAGTGAGCATGTAGAATACTTCACCATGCAGTCAGCGGTGCATTCTCTAATATCAATCACCGATTCCATCTTCTCTATCCATCTCATTAGTCCAACTGCACCCTCGGTGCCAATGAAGTTACGGGGGTTGCAAGATAGAAAGGCCTTGTAAGTGCACTTCCTATTCGGAGCATCTGTAGAATTATAAGTCATAATGTTATTAATTCGGATCATGACTAGGTGTTACAGCTTATTTATTCTATTACCTCCAGAACCTCCGGCTGTACCGCTACCTCCTGCACCTCCTCCACCGGTACCACTGTCGTTTCCTCCTCCACTATTTTGATTTGCCTCATATTGTTCCATAGCAGCAGCTACTCGCTGTGCTATGAGTTGCTCCACGTTTGGGGAAATCGCCTCGTTGTTGTCACCAGTAGTGTTACGGGTTGTCCTACGCTTAGGTGCCATGACGTTCTTTCTAACATATCAATTAAAAAGAAACAACATTATATAATAATAATGATAGGTCATGACACAAGGATACAACAACATCAAATGCAAAGAACCATCATTACAACATAAACCATTACATACATAGTCAAAACATACTTAGTACATTGTTCCAAAAGACAGGATACAAAAGGGATGGGTTCACATGACCACATCAGTACTGAAGTTTTAAACTACATAATGTACTACGGGCACAACCCGCCCGTACTAGGTTTAAAAGAAGAAGTGGGAGTACAGTCCAATCATCATGGCAAGTCCCGCCATGACAAAGCTATCTCTCGCCACAAATTCTGCAGCCAAAGTCCTTTCTTCCAGCGCCTCCACCATGTCTCAGACCGTGACAGTGAACTGCCAGTCCATGTCAGCTCTCAACTCAAGGTAATCAGTGGCACCCTGTATGTCTCGAGTGCTGTCCTCCAGAGTCTGAACTCGAGATCCGAGCCCTTGACGTAAGCGCATGGCTGCATCCCCATGTGCCCGAATATCATCTAGGAGATCATCAAGGCGCTCTTCGTGTGTACGAGTGCGAGCTACCAAGGTAGGCACTGTGAGCTCCATGGCTTCCCCAGTGTGGGGTAGGGGTGTTGGGGAGTTGGAAGACTCTCCAAGCTCAAAGGTAGATGGGATGCTCTCCATCTCCCTCCATCGTGCCAGAGTACGAGGCATCCAACGGATAGTTCCCACAGTAGGGTGGTAACAGGGTCGTTTCATAGATGGTTCCTCATCGGTCTCCAAGTCTTTCGGGTCACGGGTTGCCAAGTTTCTCTTGCGCGGAAGTCGAACCTTCTTCCTAGCACTTTGCACCTTAACTGGTCCTCCGCTTTTCTTTTGGTAGACGATAGGCGGTTCTCCCAATGTGACATTAGGTGGTGTGGAGCTACAGGTTTGTACTCGATTTTTGGGACGTGAGGCGGAAAGTTCCTCGTTTGATTCAGTGTCAGAGACGGGGTCAGAGTGTGAATGTGACGACATGCTTGTGACTACAATATCCATATGACATGATGACTGGTTATGCAATGCTTATGCAATGAAAACGTTTTACTGAGTCATTTAGATTATAGACTAGGTTCTATTGTAGACTCCTAGTTCGCTATAACCAATGGCTCTGATACCAAGTCTGTCACACCCCGCCAAGGCGGAAACGCGAGGCGCGACATTCATGGTTTCCAAAGCATATGATTACCGCAAACACATACATGATAAATGGATACATAAACAAGTTTAATATTTTACATTCCAATATGTAATTGAGTTTACAAAAAGTGAAGATTTCGTAAATATGACTCAATTACAATGAGTTATACAAGAGAAATCCCCCCAAAAGTTGTATCCATCGTGTATGCATGTAACCTACATTGCTAACCTTGCGATCACGTTCAATTTCCTAAAAAACATACTTAAAATTGTCAACACGAGGTTGGTGAGTTCACAGGTTTAATCAAATAGTTCTTTGTAAAATTCAATTGTTCGTAAATAGTTTCAGGTGTATGTGATAAACAGAATAAGAATTGTTGACCCATTTGTAAACTAGCTAGGAATACAAATAATATGTTCATACATGAGGCGTAACCAAACCATGACATGTGTGAGCCCCTAATAATCGTTATCAGGTTCTATGCGGCCATAAATCCTCCAGATTGTGGTTAGCGCGACTAACCATGACCGGGAGACGTCACTCTCCATAGTACTATTCATAGGACCCTAGGCTACAGTTAATGGTTACTATGTTGTTCCAGGGGACTTTAGCGGCCTCCAAAGTGTTGTTCTCATCCCATGTAAACATAAAGTCGTGTCTTATTCTCATGTTATCCCATAAAATAGTTGTAAGTATGTTTCTCCCCCAAATATTGAAAACAGTAAAAAGGGGCCGTGAAACTCACCTTGAGTTTGTGTATACTTGTAATAATACTTGTTGTAGTCAACCTTGACTATTCGTACCCTAGATACCAAGGGTAAATTGTGTTAAGACCGAACGTCTCATATTGCAAATTGTTCACCGACTTTGTAAATCTGATCGTTTTTGTTTAAATATTTCCTTAGTTATTCAACACTTGTTTTGTTATAAAATAGTTCTATGTTACTGCCCAAATGGGGCTGATGACCAGGTGTCGAAACTTCATAGTTTCGATTGGGCAATTGAGTGTCGAAACTTCCTAGTTTCGATTGAGTAGTCAGGTATCGAAACAACCTAGTTTTGATTGAGTATTTGAGTGTCGAAACAACCTAGTTTTGATTGAGTAGTTGATATCGAAACAACCTAGTTTCGATTGAGTAGTTGTTATCGAAACAACCTAGTTTCGATTGAGTAAAAGGTATCGAAACTACCTAGTTTCGATTGATCAACAGGTATCGAAACTCCTAGTTTCGATTGAGTTAACTGGTATCGAAACTCCTAGTTTCGATTACTGGACTTCTGTTTGACAGAATCAGTCCTGCATATTTATGTTTTAAAACTTGAATTTGACACACTTTTCTTGTTATCTTACCTGCGATTGAACATTTTGTATGCTTAGATACGGTTTTAAAGAAAATAAAGTGGATAGTATTGAGTTTTTACCTTAAAACCGAGATGAAGATGATGAAAGAAAACAGAGAAGAGTCTTGAATCTTCTGTTAAACTTTCTTTAGAACACTTGAAATCTTCTTAAAATACCGAATTGTGGTAAGTTTTGCCTTAAAACTTGGCTTCGATTTTGAAGAGAATGGGAATGTTTGCCGTATGAAAATGTGAGTGATAAAACGAGTTCGTGAGGTTTTGATTGAAAGGGTATGGTTTATCTCTGTGTTTTGAAATTATGAAGTATGGGTTTAAAGATATAGGATTTGAAAATAGAGAGAATAGGAGTGTGAAAAGGGAAGGGCTTTCTCTGGCTTCGGCCGAGAAAGTCAAGGGTAAGTGGGTTGGGTTTAATTAGTATAATAATTAGATTTAGGTATTAATATCAATTATAGTTTTAAAAGGGTAATTTAATTCGGTTTATACTGGTATGTGAACCGGTAACTCCTAGAATTACCCAAAAATATAAAATGAGACAATGTTCAGTTTTTGTTAGACCTTAATGTCCTTGTTTGTGAATTAAATAAATCACAACATAATTATAACGTAAACTTGTTTATAATGTGTACGGATATTGACCTGAAATGTCGGGTGTCACAATTATCCTCCATCAAGTCATAGAACCTGCCAATGGCAAGTTCTGCTGAGAGATCTGATGAAGTGTTGATGCAGTTAGTTAAATACAGTTGTAGGACTTGGAGGGCATTGAGAGAGTTCCAGATTAGCTCTTCTACTCCACTAAACTCCCATCCAATCCAAAATCTCTCAGCTGATACATCATACCCCCAAGCTAGAATGGAGTCAAATTCTAGCTTCTGTGAAGTTCGAAAGAGTTGGGGGTAATGGATTGACTTATGATGGCTGCTGCTTCAGGGAGGATGCTGAAAGCTGTATATTTTTGTTCTTTGTCTTCAGCTTCATTCAGCACCTCATCAACAGCCCTGACGACTAACTTCCAGTCTTCAGTTGTTTCTTCTTCTTCGTTATCTGAAGCTGGAAAGTCATGGACCTGTACAAAAGCTGGCTTAAAAAGTGTACTTTGAAAAACAGCCTGCTCTTGAATCCAGTCATCAAGACTGTCTGTGTCTTCCTCCATTGGGACCATCTCCCCCTTTTTGGTTGCATCAGTGGACAAATAAGCATCATTTTGGGTGCCCACTGATACAAGAGAGGGAGAAGGTACAGTTGGGCATTGATGGGCTTCACGCATAGAGACTTGGTGTATTAGTTTGGACACTTCAGCCTCTAGCATAGCCACCCTGACCGTCAATTCCAGGTTATGAAGTTTCAGTCTGTCCTCATCCACAGTTGTGTAATCCTTCGATCCAGATGGGGCCTTAGGCCTAGCCTCTTCATCCCCATCACCCATGGTTTCTTGGCGCCTGGGATTCCTCTCAGTGAGGGGAGTTTCCAAGGAAACATCCTCACTGTGAGTTTCCATGGTTGAGATCTTAGCAATGTTGTCACTGTCCTCCTGGTCATTTGATGGACCAGCAGTAGTGACAGCCTAATAGAGAGACATCCAAAGAAGTCTCCCTAATAATGTGGCTTTCCCTTATGATATTCTCACCAGAATGTTGTGATTCTGAGTGAGGGCTGTTAGGTTGGGTTTGGGCCTTGGAGGCAAGAGAAGGAGTTCTCTTGCCCCTTTTCCTAGTATATGTCGTTGCAACCGGGGCCCTGTGTTCCGGTTGAACGATAACATCCAAAAGAGGTGTAAGTAATTTTTGTGCCTGTGCATCCTTAGTAGTATGCACAGGGGTTCGAATGGTAGAAGCAGATTGTTGTTCAGGATGTGAGGTGGATGGTGTGGGATCAGTATCAGCTGGGATTGCTGAACTGTCACCCGGGGTTCTTTGCATGTTCAGCATTGTAGATAACAATTGAACATTGACCCCCGAGAACTTTTTGGAAACAGTCCTCATGCTTTGAAAAATGTTATTTTTATGACCCAACATGATGTAGATTCTTGCAAGTTTTGAAAGTTCTTTTAGTTCTTGATTGAAAACTTCCTTCAAGAATCTTAGGTACATAAAGAATTGCTGCTTTGCACCTTCTTGAAGGTTATATCTCAAACCCTCAAAGATGAGGTGTGCAAAGTTGAAGACTTGGTTAGTGACCATACCATGGAAGGCGGAGGCAAGTGCAGAGCTCACATGATGCCATCCACACTCCTCTTCTGAGATATGCATTGGAGAAGAGTGTGGCAGAGATACTTCCATGGAGGGCCCATCAGCGCCTTCTCGATCGTATACTAGGTCTGATTTCCAGTGTATCCAATGGAGACAAATGTCCTCATATATTCGTCCTTTGAGTATGAGATCGCTGCTCCCTCATCTTGAAGCTGAAGATGTTTTATGAGTGTGGCTTCCAAGATGGTGATATTCTTGCCGTCTACTTTGGCTTTGATTTGGGGAATCCCCTGTTCGGTAGAGTAGACGGCGGTACTCTAGAAATCCTCCATATGAGGGATATATATATGGTAGGGTTGGTGGTGAGAGCAAAGTAGATCTTTGATCGACATAAGAAATCGATCATATCGTCAAATCCTTCGGATTTCTTTCCTTTGGTGAGGTATGATGTTAGGTTATGGTATGGGGAAAACTTGTCATCTGGGTTGTTGATATCTGCCATAGCCGTTTGATTTTGGAGGGATGGTTTGAGTATGGTGGAGACTTGAGAATATGGAGAATATGGAGAGCTTTGAATGTGGTGGGGACTTAGGGTTGAATTGAATGTGAAGAGGTGGTAAAGAAAATTTGATTTGTTCTTATAACGGCAGAGGAGAGAAAAAGCAAAATGACTTGTACAGTACAACCTTATTTACTTTTTATTGTTACAGCTGTAATACACCGAGGCAGTCATGGTAAAGACTGACGTTAATTTCTTTTACAGCGGGTAAAGGTTAATTTGGACGTAAGTTTACCCATCAACAGTAAACTTGGTTGTTGTGGATGAATAAGCCTGTCCGCTGCAACTTTGGTTGCTGTGAAAGGTTAAGTTTGTCAGCAACAAACTTAATTGCTGCTGATAGATGCAAAGCTATCCGCAGGAAACTTGTTCCTTCTGATAAGTTAAAGCAGTCAGGGGCAAATTCTTTGCTGCTGAAGATCAGACCTGTCAGCAGCCAAAAGGATGCTGCTGAGTTATAACTTTTATGTACAACATAAGACAGACATATTTACAACAAAGGATAGGCGCACTCAACTGAACCGATGATGATGCTTGGTGGTTTCTTTTCCTTCCATTGTTGAGTTGGTGATTTTCCAGCTCTCTTTTCCTTTTCAGCAGTTGAAGCTGCATCTGAAGGCTTTGACTGATCAGAAGCAGATTTTGTTGCTGCTGATGGTTTTACTTGAGTAGCTCCAGACTTTGCTGCTGAAGGCCTTGCCTTGAATTTTGCCTTATCAGTAGTGGACACTCTTGCTGCTGTTTTCTTTGCCTTATCAGCAGCAGATTTTGCTGCGGAGGAATTTAGCTTATCAACAGCAGACTTGGTTGCTGCTGAAAGCTTTTGCTTTGTTTTCTTGGGCTTAACTGGACTAACAACCGATGTATGCTGATCCTTCTTTACCCTTTGTCTTTGAGGGGATTGATGAAGGATCTGGTTGAATGGGTTAAACTTACAGTTTGCAGCAAAGTGGTCTGATTCACCACAAATGATGCAAGTTTGTTGAGATTTAGGCAGCTTCACTCTTGAGGGAGATAGAGATTCTCTGAACTTAGTTGCTTTGTCTTTGTAGCTTCTTACCTTCTTATTTTTGTTAGTCTTTTCAAAGGCATGCTGCTTTGAATTTTATTGGTATTCCAGGTAATGAAAGCAGGTGCTGGCAGTGTGGTTATATCTGCCACACACAAAGCATGATTTTGCCAGTTTGTCTCTTGAAAGGTAGACATAGTCCTTTCTTTGGAACAGATCCTTGAATTTCCATGGATGAGCTTTGTTATGTTCAAAGGTGGCTTCTTCTAGGGTCCTTTGAACATGTGGAACTTTTTCTTCAGGCTTACGACATATATCAAATACCTTTCTCTTTGTGATTGGCTTTAACTGAGGCTTGGGGTTTGTGGGTTCTGCTGTCTGTCCTTTTTCAATGTTTAGCTTTCTTCCATCTGTAGGATAGCTGATCTTGATCTGTCTGAATGGTACAGGGGCTGGAACTGCAACTCTATTTAGAACAGCTTCAGATGGGACTGCACTGGTTTCATCATGGTCTGAGTGAGTTGACTTGGATTCCGATGAGGTAGTGCAGTCTTCGATGAAAGGTTCATCCGTTGAAGGATCTAGGTTTCGGTTTGCAGTGTCAAGATTTTCAACATTGAAGCTTGGTTCGTATATGGCAATATAGTCAGCAGGAGGAACAACATTGTACTGATCATTGTTATACCCATGTCCAGTTTTTACCTTCTCATGGACTTGAATATCTAAAAGTCTTTGTAACTTTTTGGAGGAAAATTCATATTTTTCAACATGAACTTTCTGTTCTGCCAGTTCAGCTCTGGTAGCTTTTAGTTTGACCAGTAGATCATCAATCTGAGTTTCAAAATTAGTTTGTTCGTGTTTTAGCGATGAAATCTCTTTCTTAAGGCAGTTAATCTTTTCTTTATAAGTATTTTCAACCTTTTTGAACTCAGATTTCATCTGATGAAACTCTTCATTTTGATCTATAAGGTTTTGGTTGTGCTTTCTATAACCCAAAACTTTATTAATACAGGTTTGAGAGCAAAGATGTTCAAATATCTGAGGCGGTATCTCTGTAGTGTCTGCCATTAGAGCTTGATTGTTGATGGGCAGTTCTTCATATTGAAAGCTCCAGTCAAACTCAGAAGTTCCAACAGTTGTACAGGCTGCAGTTTGAATTGAACTAGGACCCGAGTGCTCAGAATGGAGGGCAGAGGAGGTGGTGGTGGATGTTGAGGCTGTTTGGTAGCTTGAGCTTCTTTCTTTTGCCTAAATCATCTCTAGCTCATAGGTTTTTAGCATTCCAAAGAGCTCAGTCATCTGGAGAGTTTTCAGATTCTCCATTCTTCTGATTGACATTGTGTAAAGTGTCCAGCAGCTTGGTAGAGACCTGATGAACTTCTTGAGAATATCTTCATTCTCTAGCTTCACCTTTGAGCACTACAGCTCTCCTACAAGATAGGTAAATCTGTTGTATAAAACAATTAGAGACTCACCTTCCTTCCAGACGAAGTTTTCATATTGCTGCTTCAGGATGTCTTCAAACCCGTTGCTTTGTGCCATTTTTGTTCTTGGTGACTTGATGAAAGAGAGAGAGTTTAGAATAGAACCAGAAGTGATTAAACAAGTGTGAGTTTGTTTAATCTGAGCCAAAGCTCTGATACCACTTGTAGGATCGTGAATTTATAAGATGGTTCTGTTCTTAGTTGAAATTGGCGGAAACAATAACAACTACACAAATGTAATCGAACAGACAGAAAGAATACTTTTAAGAACACTGTTGTATTAAGCTTTTACAGATAAACGATTACAAGTGAAACTCAATCAGAAAGCACAAAAAGCACACAATGAAGTGTTTACAGATTATTTATACTCACTTAGAATCAAGACAACCCCTTGATTCTAAGGATCAGATCTAACACAGACCGTTGATCTGTTGTATCTTGCTAACTATTACACGTTTAGTCTAAACCTAGTTAACTTTATTGAAGCGTCTTCTTTATGCATTATTGCTTGCATGTCTAGAGAAGAGCATTGTCGTCCGTCATTGGTTGCACCATTGAGGTTCCTTCTGCTTTGAGTGTGTCAGTCGCTTTTGCAGAAAGTTGTCAGTGACGCTTGGCATGGATAGTCAGCTGCAACGATTTGTCTTCAAGGAACACAGCTATCAGCAGCAAGAATGAGAATGATGCTGCTGATAAGCCTATCAGCAGTAACAAGTGTTGAATGCTGCTGATAAGCCTATCAGCAGCAACATGTGTTGAATGCTGCTGATAAGCCTATCAGCAGCAACATGTGTTGAATGCTGCTGATAAGCCTATCAGCATCATTTGTACTTAGAATAATTTAGAAGCAATCAGTCTTTGGTTCTACAATGGGCCTTTACCTTTTAGGGGCCTCTGTGGCTGGCCAACTGTTGTACAACTGGGGCGATGACGGTCGCCAAGGGGATTATCGTGATCCTTGAAGTTTGGTACGATTTACCTTACGGGGTAGTCGTGCTAGAAGTTTGGTACTTGCGCCTTACGAGTCGCAGTGCTTGAAGTTTGTTACGTGTCATCCTTGTGATGTCGTGCTTGAAGTAGTGTTGAATAACCTAAGTATCGGGCCCTAGGAGTTCTTCACCCGAAGGACAGTACGGTGATTGATGGGCCTAGTGGTGGTGATCTTTAGGTTATTCAGCCAGTATGTGACGTTTGGATTTGACGGTTACGAGAAGGCGCAGATTCGATATGTTCGTTGACTTATGTTTTTGAAGTGTTATGTTTTGTTAATGCATTATTTTACGTACGCTTTTTATTAAATGAAGTGTGAAGTTATGTTTTTGGCAAATTATTTGAAGTTAAAGTTTTATGTTAAAACTAGAACTCACTAGCGTAGCTGAATTTTTAGTATGCACATTCAGGTTAAGGCAGGTAACGATGATGGAAGGTAATGCTGGGCGGCTTGATGAGTTACCCGGATGATACGAAGACTGGCATCCTGTTATGATTAGATTATGTTATGTTATGTTATGTAATATACTATGTTGCGCTTCCGCATGTTGAACAATGTAATGGTTATGTTTTTAAATGAAGTATTTTCCGCTGCGTTATTTTTATATTCAAGTTTAAGAACTGCTTGTAAATGAGTAAATCCAACAAGTGAGGCCTCCCGGGTTTGGGGTCTTACAAGTTGGTATCAGAGCAATAGTTTGAGAGATTCGGACACTCCCAGTGTCTGAACTTAAAATGTGAATGGGACCGAAAGCAGATGCTAGTACGGGTAACTCAAGCCAGAGCATCAGGTATGAAGGTAATGTATATTTACATGTATAGTATGCCTTAGAAAGGGTTAGTTAAGGACTTGTGTTCTGATGGAATCACAAAGGTGGTCAAATAGAAATCGAAAGGTAGTGTAATGGTTAATTGCAGATGGCCAGTGTATATTAACATCTTACAGTACTTATTGAATTTTATTTGTTAACTAGCGTGATGACATTGGATTCCTTGTCTTATAGAACGAAATGGCAAGGAGAGGAAATGAAAGACGTGGTGGGGGCCGTACCGGTGGTCGTACCGGCGATCTAAATGGTGGGCGTGGCAGGACCCCTGCGCGGCAAGAGTATAGTGAAGAAGGAAGTGTTCACACTGAACCGGCGGTTAGTGTGCATGGAACTGAGCAGACACTGGTTGAAGAACAACCTTTCACTTTTGAACCAGAAGTGAGAGCAGCTATAGCTCGAGAGTTCACCGAGTTGATGAAGAATTCTCTGCCAGGTCTGTTAGCTGAAGCATTGAAGAAGGTTAGTGGGGAAGGTGGGTCTAGCGCGGCAACTGGTGCCCAGAATAACGGGAATGACAGCGCGCCGCCTGCTCGCGGATGCGACTATAAGTCATTCAAGGCATGTGACCCGCCGATCCTGACTGGGAAGAAGGACGCGGTGGCTACGTTTGATTGGGTGATCCGTATGGAAGCTGCCATTCGTCTGAGCGAATGTCGAACGGATCAAGTTGTAAAATTTGATGCCAACTCCTTTAGAGAGGAAGCATCCCATTGGTGGGAAGGTGTACGTCAAGCAAAAAGGAGCGAGGTTGTGGATGCGATGATGTGGGCTGACTTGAAAACCTTGGTGATCAAGAATTTCTGCCCAAGGAACGAGATTGAGAAGGTAGAGAGGGAATTTATGGGTTTTGAAATCCGGGAGCATGACGCACCGACAATACACAACCCGATTCAATGAACTGGCACGTCTGGTACCACATCTTGTCACGACCGAGGAAAGAAAGATCGTATGCTACATACAAGGACTGTCGGACCAGGTCCGCACCTATGTTAAGGCAAACGCCCCTACTACCTATGATTCGGTAGTAGAACTGAGCGGCGTGGTATTTGATGATCTGGCGCTGAATGTCGTTGCCATTGAAGAGCCTAAGAAGAAGCTGAGTTTTCCTGCTAAGCGATCGGGTGGGAAGTTGTTTGGGGCTCGGGACAAACAGGCCAGGGTAGGCGAGACGACAGTCTGTGGAAGATGTGGGGTAAGACATGCGGGTGAATGTCGGCAAGGGTCAAACCTGTGCTTTAAATGCGGCAAAGCCGGACACTACTCCCGTGAATGCCCGCAAGCCTTCAAATGCTACAACTGTGGGGAGAGTGGTCATATGACCCGGGAATGCACCAAGCCCAGGATGGGTCAAGCCGGGAAAGGGAAAGGCCAGGAGAAGAAAGAAGAGAGACCCCGAGCAAAGACTCATGCCTATGCGCTGATGCAGAAACAGGCCAGAGCGGACCCCGACGTGGCGTCAGGTACGTTTATCCTTGACAACACTTTTGTATCTGTGTTATTCGATTCGGGTGCCAGTAAGAGTTTTATATCTGCGACTTTTTGTAAACGAGTGAAGTACACTGTCAGTAAGCTAGAAAGGGCCTTTAGCGTAGAAACCGCTGAGGGTAGAACTGCGAGAGTGACCGATGTAGTTTACAACTCCACGATAAAAATAGAAGGTCACAGGTTCACTGTTATATTTTTGGTTATGGTTTTGGGAGGGTTTGATGTCGTGTTAGGTATGGATTGGTTAACTGCCAATGAAGCACAAATTATATGTAAACGGAAGATAATCCGACTCAAGGCTCCGGATGGTAGCAAAGTCGAGGTTTTTGGAGATCGTGACACCCCGATGCCAAACGTCATATCGATGATTAAGGCAGCAGATTACTTGAGGCGCGGATGCGAGGCTTATCTGGTGTACGTAATTGACGAGTGTAAGGAAGTGAAGGAACTAGATGATGTACCCATGGTATGCGAGTACCCGGAGGTGTTTCCAGAGGATTTGCCTGGGATACCACCCGGAGGTGTTTCCAGAGGATTTGAAGGTTAAGGGTATGGGAAGTATGTTATGGGCCTTTACCTTTTAGGGGCCTCTGTGGCTGGCCAACTGTTGTACAACTGGGGCAATGACGGCCTCCAAGGGGATTATCGTGATCCTTGAAGTTTGGTACGATTTACCTTACGGGGTAGTCGTGCTTGAAGTTTGGTACTTTCGCCTTACGGGTCGCAGTGCTTGAAGTTTGGTACGTGTCATCCTTGTGATGCCGTGCTTGAAGTATTGTTGAATAACCTAAGTATCGGGCCCTTGGAGTTCTTCACCCGAAGGACAGTACGGTGACTGATGGGCCTAGTGGTGGTGATCTTTAGGTTATTCAGCCTGTATATGACGTTTGGATTTGACGGTTACGAGAAGGCGCAGATTCGATATGTTCGTTGACTTATGTTTTTGAAGTGTTATGTTTTGTTATTGCATTATTTTATGTATGCTTTTTATTAAATGAAGTGTGAAGTTATGTTTTTGGCAAATTATTTGAAGTTAAAGTTTTATGTTAAAACTAGAACTCACCAGCGTAGCTGACTTTTTAGTATGCACATTCAGGTTAAGGCAGGTAACGATGATGGAAGGTAATGCTGGGCGGCTTGATGAGTTACCCGGATGATACGAAGACTGGCATCCTGTTATGATTAGATTATGTTATGTTGTGTAATATACTATGTTACGCTTCCGCATGTTGAACAATGTAATGGTTATGTTTTTAAATGAAGTATTTTCCACTGCGTTATTTTGATATTCAAGTTTAATAACTGTTTGTAAATGAGTAAATCCAACAAGTGAGGCCTCCCGGGTTTGGGTCCTTACATTTACTGTTTTAAATTGGGGGAGAAAACATGACACAAACTATTTTTTATTACTGTAATTCATATGTTATCATTGTTGTGGCTAAGCGTAACACACTATCAGTGAAAGTCCTCAACACACATCGAACAATTAATATGGATCTTAGCGAGGTAATGTTTAGTAGTACTACTGGGTTTGACAAATCCCACCCGCGTTAGTCGCGCTAACTCGATTGGAGATCGAATGGTGAAATGTTAGCCTACTCACATTTGCCAGAGTTGATAGACCTGGCAGGAGGCATACAAACACAAACAGTCAGCTTCGGTTGCGAGCGCTTTAGTAAGACATGAACATAGGTTAGCTACCTCTAGATACACATATTTAATGTACATAATCTGGTAAACGATTTCATTACGATATTGAAACCTGTGAACTGACCAAGCTAGTGTTGACACGTTTTCTTACATGTTTTCTCAGGATGTTAAGCAGGTGCACGTTAGGGCATTCATGATGTCAACTTGATATATTCAATAATTGTCAAGCTATTGAACATTTATTATGTTTCCATTATTTTTAGACTTGGGTGCGTTGTTTTGTGCATTTACTCTCTTGTTTAAATGCTTTCGCATTAACTCTAAACTTTTATAATATTTTATCTGAGTCCCATATAGTGTCGTTCAATGTAACTAACGACTGAGATCCTGGTTTGTCACGCACCAAATGGCAAAACACCGTTAGTGGAATTTGGGGGTGTGACAATTTCGTCCCGAAATTGAATTGTTGGGGCTTCTAAATCAGGAACGAGATGAAGGTTTGGATTTTAAAAGAGCCTTGACTGTCGGTTTAAGGAGTACAATTGATAAAAATATTCAGGTTTGTTTCTCAATATTAGGGACGAATGATGATAGTGGATTTAGTTTTGAAATGAACTCAAGGAGAAAGTCTGTTGAATAATAATTTGGATTCTAAAGATGAAATGTATTACTTGGAATGGAATTGATGGGAACTAGATGATCAGGTTTGTTTAAGATGTAATCTAATATGTTCAGGAATTATCAGTGGATAAAAGATTTCAAAAACATTGGCCCCGTCAAACAACATAAAACTTTACGTGGCAAGAATAACGCTACTTCTGATTTTATGACAGGAACACTTATATAGGAAGTACCAGCGGCGTATCCACCATGTCCTTATCATATCACATTAGTTTTGTTACTATGTACCATGATAGACTTCATGTCATAACACATGACAGATTTCACAACGTCTTCCATGCGATGATTTTTATAATTACGTGTGCACCCGTAATCACTCGAATCATCGCATGGTCCGTATAGATCCTTCCGTTGTGTGCGGGTCAATAGGGGGTAACACAAATTCTCTTAGTTCATGTCTATTGTTTTCACATATGAGTTGCTAACAAATAACTATGTCTATAGATTGTAGAGTTAATCAAGTACTAAAGAGTGATAACGTGGCATAATTTAGGGTCCCATAGTTTCCTCGTGCTTGAACAAGAATACGTCAAACCCCGAGTAGCTTGCATGGAAAAGGTGAATAATCATGCCTTGTGTACAATGTGATCGATCAATATTTATTCCGTGGATAGAGTAAACACATAAGTTCCATGTATGATCTAGTGCCACGTACATTGTAATCAAATCGGTTTCAAATGTGAACAGTTTAGTATTATGTGTGTCGTAAAAGAAATAAGTTTCATGTAGGATTTGAACAATTTAATATGAAATAAGTTTTCATGTATGACATAAACAATTTATTATAATGTATTTTATAAATGTAAACGATTTAGTATCATACATTTTGTAAACAATGAAGTTTCAGGTATAATATGAGTAAAATAACATCATGGATATTGTATAGTGTGAACAACTTGGTATCATGTATTTCGCAAACAAGCTTCATGTATTATGTGATCAGTGTAACATTATGTATATTGCAACTACTAAGTTTCATGTATCATGTGATTAACCTAGTATCATGCATATTGTAATAACTAAGTTTAATATATCACGTGAATGTTCATTTGTAAGTTATTGGACCTTATGTGTAATGTAAACTATCGAATTTTACAGGTAGTTGAGTATTGTAGACAAGCGTGTTGCTTGGCGTTCATGTATAATGTGGTTAGTTGAAATTTAACTTTTAAACCTTGTTGAGGTTTATAAGGATGGCTAATGCCTACGCGAAATGATTCATCTCATTGCAGTGCCTAGTACATTCATACATTTTTGGAGAAGTAATATAACGAGAAGGTTGTGTAGATATTTAGAGAAGTGTGCTTACGAATAACTGATTTGTGATTTTTGTTTGTAAATAAACAAGTAATTGTAATTTATTTTTGTTTGTAAATAAAATGATGGAAAATAGTTGAATGAGTAACTATATAGATAATTAAATGAAAACCCCCTTTTTTATTTATTTATTTATTATAAAGAGAATATTTTAAAAGAAAATAATGGCTAAATAATTTTGCCAAAGTTTAATAATAATTAATTTAACGAGAAGACGTCATAACTAATTATTAATTAACATTAAAGCTTTTATAAAACAAGTTGTGTTAAGTTTCCTTACAAAGTGGAACAACTTATAGAAAATTTATTTTTCAAATACTATTTATAAACTAAAGGTTTGACAAATGCTTTGTTTAGATAAAATAACGATGTTGTTTAAATCCGATAGGAAAAAGATTAGTTTACAAAGAATGCTTAGGTATGTGTACTAAATTGTAATAAACAAAATGATGGTGTTTAGATTGTACTCATTTGGTATCATAACCAAGTGGGTACTTTGACAAATCAAAGTAATTCAAGTTCTTATACTTTTGATAAGACGTGCTTTAGCCTATAGGTGAACACTCACTTCGGGAATTCCCAGGAAAGCATACGGATCCTTCGGTTGATTTGGATTTATATGAAATGCTTTCCTAGACAGAAGACCCAAGGTACAGGCACTCACCCTTCCGGATTGCACATGTTCTTTACTAATTTTCAGAACTCAAAACTTTGACGAGATTCTAGAATCTTAATAGGCTTTAGGTCTAAGAGTTCAAATTCGTCACATGTGATGATGAAGACGTAATTCTCAAGTTGTGTGTGCGAAGGTGTATAAAGGCCTAGATATAGACACGTGTGTGGTAAGACTTAGTATAGCATTTAATAGCCTCAAATAAGTAGTATGAAATCAAGCAGTGGTAAAGAAGGTATTATATAGGTAGCAATGTTTTTAAGAATGAGTTAACAAGTAGGGTAGCATATAAACTATCATGTATTGTATCACGTGATGTAACACTTAGAATAACATGTAAGAAGATTACACATAGTAGTGAACATGTAACACGTAGCAATGTGGCAAAAATCATATAACATAGATGTAACATCCCGAGTTTTAGACACGGTATAGTTAGCAAAAAAATTAAAACTTAGCAAGAATACGAGGAGCGGGCTTGGGCTTGCGAGTATGGGCCAAAAAGGGCAAGGGTTGGGCCCTTTATAAGCCTCAAGATCAGCTCTCAACCCCCCATAGCTGCCGTTTTCGGATTCTAGAGAGAGAAAGTCCCGGTTTTCAGATTAGAGCTTCAAGGATCGTTAGCAAGAGTCTCTTGAGTGTTTAGAAACGAAAATGAAGTGATTTCAGGTAACCGATTCTCCTAGATCTGAGTTTTTGTTATGAGTTGGGTTTTGAAGAAAAATCGGGTAAAGGTTAGGTTTTTACATTTAAAAAATGGAAACAAAGTATAGATTTAGACTCTTGGTTAGAAAACACACGTTTTGAATGTAAAAAAAAAGTTCGGATCTTGACGAGGTCGGATCTACATGAAAAAGTTAGGGTTTTTGCACCCGCAAGCAGGTTCTGCGTACTTATCAAGTACGCAGGAAGCAAAGCCTGCGTACTTATCAAGTACGCAGGAAGCAAAGCCTGCGTACTTATCAAGTACGCAAGAACGAAGTCTGCGTACTTATTATGTATGCAAGAACAAGGCCCTGCGCACTTGCTAAGTGCGCATGCATCAAGTCTATGGATATATGAAGTCAGTATGTTCGTCAGGATAGAAAGAGGCGAATTTAGCTTTAAGGTAGCCTACCAGAAATGGTGAAACTGTTTAGTGTCGAGTTAAGTCTGATACGCGTCGAATTGTTATGATTGTTCAGATTGTGTGAGATCCGGTAGACCATTCCAGCTAAGATACCAGGTGAGTTCTAATCCCCTTTTTGCCTGATTTAGGGGTGGTATGCATACTTAGTGTAAAGTGTTTATTATATTTTATATATTATAAATAAAAGTGAAAAGCTATATTCTAGTGTAAAGTTTAAAAGAGACAAATGTACGTTTTGAGCAAAGTATACCTATATTATTGGCAAGCTTTTACTATATTTCCATATACATAAACAAAGGCGTAATATATGTGTTAGTATTTTAAGTAATGCAAGATATATATTTTGGCAAGCGTTTACTATATTTTCATATATATAAACAAAGACATAATATATGTGTTAAGATATATTTCAGTAAAAGCAAAGGTATTTATGGCAAGCGTTTACTATATTTTTATATACATACACAAAGTCATAATACATGTTAAGTTATGAACAAGGCAGATAAAGTTTTATGAACAGAAAGTGAATATATTTCCTACGGGAATGTGTACCAGCTATAAAGGTCCTTGGAACAGATGTTACTTGTACAAGATGTCAGATATGGGTTCTACCCATTAGTAAGAACCTTTGGGTTCGCTAACGGTTGTACAACTGGGATAAGTGACGGCGGTTGCTCGGGAGGTCCACGCAACCTCCCCGTAGTGTTAAGCGGTATTGTCGGTTCATGGTCGTTGATCATGGGGGCATTGAACAGGGTATTGTCGGTTCATGGTCGTTAATCATGGGGGCATTGACCAGGTACTCGTCGGTTCATGGTCGCTGACCATAGGGGCGGTACAATAGTGACAAAGGAATTGACAGATAAGCGGTATTGTCGGTTCATGGTCGTTGATCATGGGGCATTGACTAGGTACTTGTCGGTTCATGGATGTAAGCCATGAGGGCAGTACAGTAAAGAGGAATTGACGGTTTATTATATGTTCTAAATTGTTTGAAAAGTAAAGTATGTAAAGTTTTTGCTTATTAGCAGTATATATGTATTAGTAAATCCTTTGTATGGTTGATTTAAAGTAAACGTTAGAACTCACTCAGCGTTGCTGATTTTTAGTATGCACATCAGTTAACTGTAGGTGGCAGTAGATGGAAGTGGATGCTTGGCTTGGCGAGAAGAGTTACCCAAATATCAGCATCTGGCATCCCATTTATGTTATGTTTTAGTTTGATGTTGTTTAAAGTTCATGCAGTTTCAGACAAGTTATGTTTAGACATGTCATGTTTCCGCTGCGTATGTTGAGATTTTAATTCGTTTCCGATGTTAGTGATATATGTTTTTTGATTAAGTGCTATGTGTTGATGAGTAAATCCAATACGTGCGGCCTCCCGGGTTTGGGGCCTTACAATAGAACATAGCATTTGATGGGTGTCCTAAGGTTATAGTCTAGGTCAAAAGTGTCTAATAACCTAATTCCCAATAACCAAGGCTCTGATACCAACCTGTCACACCCCAACCGACGGCGGAAACATCGGGTCGGGACATGTAGACTGTTCATAAGCTCATGGTTTGCTAAGGTTGTAATAATTAAACATTCAATTTCATTTCATAACTCAAGTAATCAATTACAACATTACAAGAGTTAAAGAATACATGAATCTCCATATTAAAATTTAAGACTAGGTCCTCAACCCTAAGTGAAGTGGCTTGAATCTTAAATCAAACATCTGTACCTGAAACATGATAAAATGAGAGGGTCAACTATAAATAGTTGGTGAGCATACATAAGTTTTGAAACCAGGAGTAAAGTTCAAATGTTTTGTGTACAATTCATATGATGCATGATTTATAAAGCATTTATGGAGAATCTAAGTTAAGCTAGTTGCACAAATGAAATCTTGTAACTGAAGGGCATAACAACACATGTTATCCTAGTGTAGGGCATAACAACACATGTTATCCTGATGTAAATGTAGGGCATAACAACACATGTTATCCTGATGTAAATGTAGGGCAAAACAACACATGTTATCCTGATGTAAGTGTATTGCACGAAAGTATTATGTATACGTAGCCTTAACAATTAGCATTCAAGCATAAAGCACAAATAAACACATATGATCATACTATAGAATTGTACGTGAGTAATTGTAAATCGTGTTCGTTGAGTAATCATGTTTCACCCCAAAAATGTTCAAAAGGAAAAAGGGCCTATGTAAACTCACTTGTAATAATTGTGTAGATAGTACGAACAAATATGTAGCCTAAGTGATACTCAAATCACAAGTTAACCTAGAGTGAAATGTATGAAATTGAATTAATAACAAGCATAAATGTCTAGGGCAAGGTCTAGGGTTCGACGGGGTTTGAGTGTAGGGATTTGTACAAAAGCATTCGTATCGTATCATGTACAATAGGTGTGGGTGTGGGTGTTGGTGTGTGTATTTGAAATTTCAAAGTATATTTGAATTAGTAATAGTTGACATGGGGTTGTATTAAATAATAAATAATAAAAATATAAATTCTTTTTATTTAATTAAAATAGTGTGTCTTAAAAGAGTAGAGTGATATTATATAATTGAAACCCTAATGGGTTATTATTGTGAGAAGATAACAAAAAATTCCTTTTTATTCATTCAATCATGATACGACTCAAAAATGGGTGGTTTTATGAACTATGTTTAAATCTAAATTAGTAGTTTTTACCGAGAAATGCATAATAAAGTGATTAGATATAACTTATAAGAGTTTTATCAAATTTTATAGTTCTAAAGAACAATTTACATACTTTATTTATAAACTAATAATTTAATTAAAATACAATTTAAGTGATTTTTATATTAAAAGTAAAGCGTGTAAAACAACTTAAATTGTAAAAATAATGGTTTTCATTTAGAATTTGTTTATCCTTGTGCAAATTAGTTCTATGGATATAGGTGATGTCGTCCACACGGTCTATAAAATAAATAACAAAACCTAACCTAGACTCCTAAGTAATAAAAGGAAAACCTATGAACTAAACCGCACTGACATGCAAGTGAATCTATCGAGTGTAGCACAGCTTAATGGTAAACTGGAATATCAAACCCTAGAGACACTGAATAACAAAACTAGACTCTGACTCGAACTAAAGATGATTTGGTTTGGGGGGTTTACTACACTACTGATTATGACTAGGAACTTAATAAACTAAGGTCGACTCAAACTATCAAGAGGAAAAAAAGGAAGATATCAGAAATGGGAAGAATACTACCTAGGTCGGAATCCTACTTGCAAAGATTAACTTTTACCGGTTATGGACTATGATGGATCTGGGTTTCTAAGGAAACAACTCTAGACAACCTAGTGGATCCCTAATCACTCTCAGGGTGTAACCAACTAAGATACATAATGTGTACTAACTCACCGGATTGTTGGATCACTTCTCAGGTATTTCCAACTATGATATTGTACCCTAATGGATGGATTACCTCTTAGTCTCACTGTCCACAATACACTCAAAGAATATACGGGGTAATCTCAGAATAATAATTATGATTCAGAATAGCAACAGATCACTATACACCTAAACCAACTTCCTCTCAGACAGTTGACACTCGGATTCCTAATGAGGAAGACTAAATGACTAATTCTCTCCTCTCGGGTATTGAACTAGGAAGAACACTCAATTCAAATATGTACTCAATGACAATTCCTATGGTCACTACGTCTTGCAAACCACCAAAATCACAAACACTAAAATCTATGATCACGATACGCTAATTACACATGGCATACAACCACAATCAACGCATGGAATTAATAATCAAACACTAAATCAGAATTAAGCATGCAAGTTCATCACAATAATCATACCAAGATCTTTACAAAATCATAAAACATCCTTCAATATGCAAAAACCAATAAAAATATAAACTTTACAAAGCATTCATCATAAGACCTAAATAGTATCAATGTTTTAGCCTACGATCAAACTTAAAACATTCAAAAAAGAAGAATTAAACACAATCATGGTTCAAACACAAGAGACAAAGATAAAGGTTCAAGCTTTGGAACCGAAAACACTAAATTTAACGCACCCGAGATCAAAGATTCGACCTTTGCACTTCAATCCACTCCTTCAGCCTCAAAATCGCCTTTTTCTTCCTTCTAAACGGCTGGAAATTGATTATCATGATAATGGGAGAGTCCTAAACTATTTAAACATGAAATTAGGTCAAAATCTGCGTAACTGGGCTTTTTCGCGTGTCACTAAAGCCAGAGGACCAAGTCTTCACGTGTCGCGAGAGACAAAAGTGTCGTGAAAAGTTCCTGCCTGAGAATCTTGGTGTGTCGCGAATTTCTAAGCCCCTATGTTCGCGTGGCACGAAGATCTAGGTGACAGAATGCTGTTTTTGAATTCTTCTCATCAAGCTACCCCAAATCGATATAAAATGGGCCCCGTGACTATTTTTCTAGCCCAAGATATGCCTCTTTTAAGGTTGGACTCTTTCCCGACTTTTTCCGTTTCTCATCCCGGGTTCTCGTATTCGTTTCTTTCTCGGTTCTTCATCGTTTCAGTTCCAATGTGACCCGTTAACCTACAAAACATCACATAAGTAAATACTAACTATAAACAACTCAATATAACTCTAAAACTATACGAAAAAGAAACGAAACACGACATAAATGCATGTGTGCTTTGCAACACATCAAACATCCCCACACTTAACCTTTTTTCATCCTCAAAAAAGTCTGCAATGGAATCATAACTGAGATCTAACTTAATAAACATCAATTGCCAATTAGCATAAACATACTCACGCGTTAAAAAGCAATAATCAGTATTTCTATCCGATTAAACCCAAGCACCAACTATCTAGCCCCCGTAATGTGTTCTAATTCCAATTTATACAACAATCAATCAACCTATGTGACTCACACTTAGAAGCTACAACTCTACCTAATCCCGTCTCAAGGTCATGTTTAGGAACGGGTTAAACCATATAGATTTTCCCACCACGTTAAACTAAGATTTACAGATTTTTAGAAATCAATGGATTATGGAATGAATGGGTGGAAATGAGCGTCAACCAAGTCACCATCCCAGAAGCTAACACATAGACTAGATTCTACACATTTAAGCACATAAATCTCACTTAGAGGTGTATTCTCCAAGTCGCCATCCTAGAGGGAAACACATAAGCAAAACTCAGTTTTCGAATTAATTAAGCTCGTAATTATGGAAATTGTGGAATTATGGAATGGGCGCCACCGAAACTCGGATTTATTCTTATAAAAAGAGAGTGGTGTGCCATGAAATTTTTCAAAAACCTCTAAATAATGGCTTAACGTGGTACCTATCACCCCATGTTGACAATTTCAGTATTACCGTTACCCTAAGGTGAGTACCCACAAGATATCATGATTTTATTTCGTGATTAATCCTAAGTAACACTCACAGGCTATTTAAGCTATTAAAGTTGGCTGGGTCTACCAAAACATCACTAATTAGACGTGTTTTCTATTATTTATTCATTTAAACTCAACAAGTTGATCCAGTTGTACTATCATTTTCCATTTATTATGCAAAATGTTTGATTTCAAAGGACGTTTTTCAAATTTTTTTATTTTTTTTTTGTATTTTAGGATTTTTATTAAGACACAACTAAGACACTCACATCCCCACACTTGAAAGACACATTGTCCTCCATATGAAGCAAAACACAACTAAAAATAAAAATACAAAAATAAACAGGAAGCGACTTAACTGGTAATGTAGATGCAAACAAATGTACAGCTTCGTTCTTCCTTGTGTGCACCATATAGCATTTCGGTCACAGTTGCACACACTACTGGGTTGCCATTACAAAGTGATAGAAGCATTCGTCCCGCCCGAATGGAGATTGAGTTTGGGCAAGCCGAACAATACCTGCAAAATAAACCTCACAACAAACCCGCAACATTAAACTAACACAAATAAAAAGACTCAAACTGACTCACGAAGACTCTGGATAGATATGCAAGGATGCGTGCCGGATGGGTGGCAAACAGATAGACATGAATGCCATGACAAGGTGGATCATCGGTTACGAACGGTTCCCGAGTTTCCCATGGTAATGGTCAGTGAATGAAGGATATGACATGGATGATGGATGGTAGATGAATGAAATGGAATGATGGATGGTGTAGGTGTATAGATGATAGATGATAGATGATGATGGAATGGTAGGAGTGGATGGTGAATTGTGAACGGTGGGGAAGACCATGAGAAACTAGGGCAAGAAGGGCAAGTCCAGGATGTTCTCGCATATCGCGAAGAATCCTGGACCACTCCTCGCGTACCGCGAGGAGTTGGAAATCAGCCGGCCAAAATATTATGTCCCTCGCGTACCGCGAGGGAGACCCTTTCCATCTTCGCGTACCACGAGTAGACTATAATCACAAAAAGTTTAGAAAAATTTTCAACTTTTATACTTAGAATATTTTTTACCCCTGAAAATTTTTCTTCACCCATTTTTTTCAAAACCCGCTCCAATAATAAAAACCAATGTAAAACATACCTGGAACTTCATTCCCGATGATATTCCACACCGAATCAAGCGCGAATTCCTGCAAGACACGAAGCAACTAAAAAAAAGGTACCGAAAAACATAGAAAATGACACTGACACGGATCACGTAAGCATACAAACTCTACATCCCGGGCACTTGCCCGAGAATCAAACAAACGTATCAGGAGGCTTCTCCTTGATTCTAATCGGTACCGCTTTCATCCTACGCGGCCTCCCGGTCCTCCATAGCAACCATGCATACCCCAACATCGTATAACCCTCGTATCTATTACCCCTATCTTTCCACCACAGCTTAAACCTGCCCGGTCCAAAAATAATGTGTAACAAATAGCCAAGTAAATTGTCACCCCTCGACATCCCCACACTTGGGGTTTGCACTCTATCTAGGTTACCTAAATCGATTAACTCTCGGGTTTTCTCACGAGGTGGCCTAGACCTAGGGTGGTCGGAACTAGGGGTTGACTCAACACTCACCCTCTCAGAATGGACAACTGTGACTAGTAGAGGCTCTGATAAGGGTGGTTCTACAAGCGTGGACTCTAGTATTTCAACCCTTCGCGTCTCACATACTATCATCTCTACCTGTGGTAATATGTCATTTAAACTAAACTCATCATCGCTAGCACTTAGGAATGTGGACCCTACTAATTTCTTCTCAAACTCCTCTAACCAATTCGGGGGCTCCTCCTTCATCCTTCCTACATCTCCATCAACATCATCCTCTAACGGATTAGAGTCCCAATAGTCATCTATGGAAGCATCAAGCATGCTCGCCAACATCCTTCATAGATGGTGTGGCATCGAATATAACCGACTCATCCCCCACATGAAGTGTGAGTTTACCATCAATCACTGCCTTGGCGGTGCGCAAGAATGGGTGCCCGAGGATGAGTGGGACTCCATCATCTACTTCCATATCTAGAATAACGAAATCCACGGGGAAGAAAAATTTACCTATTTTCACAAGAAGATTCTCCACAATGACCCGTGGATACTTGATTGAGCGGTCTGCCAAAGAAATGCTCATGCGCGTCGGCTGTGGTTCGACTATGTCTAGCTGCTTATACAAGGAATGGCATCAGATTGATGCTAGCGCCTAGATCGTCCAACACGTGGTGCAAAGGCAAACTACCTAGGAGACATGGGATCGTGAAACGACCCGAGTCTTCCAGTTTCTCTGGCAGCTTGTTCTGCACCACCGCAGAACATTGCTCACTAAGTGAGACTTTAGAGACCTCCTCGAGCTTCTTCTTGTTAGAAAGAAGATCCTTGAGGAACTTGCCATACTTTGGCATGCGCCGGAGGGTCTCTATCAGCGGAAGATTGACCTTTAGTTGTTTAATCCAGTCAAGGAAGTGACTGTGTTCCCTGGCTTGCTTGAATGGCAGCAAACGTGCTGGGTAGGGAACACAAGTCGGGTCAATCTCGGGGGTATGCGTCTCCGCCCTTTTCTTCTTCTCCTCTGCCTCCTTGGCAGGAACCTCAGCTACCTTCTCCTTGTCCACGTGCTCCTCAGCCATCTTGGCGTAGATCTCCGCGAATCTAGCCCTCCAGTCAATCTTCTTGACCTCCTCAGGTGACGGAATGTTGCACAAAATGGAGTGGGAGTCATCCTCTACAACCTCTTTCTTCTCCACACTCCTAACTGACATGGCCATCAATGATGTGTTGGAGGTTGAGGATGGACCTCCCTGCCGATCCTTCAAGCTCTTAGCCATGTCCTCAACCATGCGTTGCATATCATGGAATGCCGACTGTTGGTTCTTCAATAGGGTGTCGTGGCTATCCAATCTCTGCCTAGCATCCCTGTCCTGCTGGACTAAGTGGGCAAGCAACTGTGTCTGCGTCTCAAGCATCTCTTTAATCAAAGTCGTGTCAACACTGCTTCCCGTGGTAGGTCCTATCTCTCCTCTTCCATTTTGCTGATATTGCTGACGACCATTAAACCCCGGTGGGTTATTTCCAGATCTCCATCCCGAGGCAAATGAATTTTGATTGTTATACCCTCGGCTTTAGTACTAGTTGCCATCATAGATCACCTGCTCTGGATTATTGACCGGGAAATCACGAGTGTCGTGGCCTCCCCTGCACAATTGACACCGCTGAGCATTGAAGCTTCAGCTCCTTGATCTCGTTGGCCATGGAGGCGAGGGCAGCAGCCACGCTATAATCAGGAGTGACCTGATGCACACCTCTGTAAAATGAGGTGGGTGCTCTAGCACTAGGAGTGGAAGTCCTAGTAGATGGATACTGCTGTTAGGCTTGAGCGAAGCTCTCGAACATCTCCTCACACTCTGCAAGCTCGAGTTTCTCCACTATCGCCCAGTCTGACAAACCATGCAGGGGACATCGGCTCAACAGCATGTTGAACCGCTCCCAGGCCATGTGATAACGTCGGGATCCATCCGGAAGGAGTGGATTTGATCCCTGAGGCGAGCGGCATTGGAAGGTGGATAATACTTCTTGTAAAACTTGGCTTGAAGATCCTTCCAAGTGGTAATAGAATTGTCAGGAAGGTTGTCAAGCCAAGCGGATGCACGCCCAGAGAGCGAGAATGGGAATAAACCCAAGTAAATATCGTCTTCAGATACACCCGTGATATTAAAGGTATCACATATGCGAACAAAGCGGGACAGGTGTCCAGGTGCATCCTCATCCTCAAGTCCATGGAAATGAGTAGCATGAGTGATCGTACTCATGACATGTGATGGGATCTGCCAGGAATTGGCATTTGGAATGGCGGGGCGGGTGATCGGAGATCTCGGGCCCGTGACCCCATCACTGGCCCTCTGGTGTACTGTACGCCTCGCTGGTGGATCAGCGTTGCCCATAGTAGGAAATAGAATATGGCTAATAGGACGTACCTGGTTTTCGTACAACTGTTTTAAACGCTCCTGAAAGTCGCGGGTGCGCTCGTGTTGCTCTCACTCGTGCTCTAAGAAAGCAGAATAAGATGGCGATCCCTGCGAGCGAGTATTGTTCATAAATAGAAAGACACAAGATAGAAGGAAACAAAAAGACTCAAAGAACATAAAGACTATCCTAGATTAGACACACACGTAGCACAAAGAAGACAAGCACACAAGATGGACTCAAAGAACACAAAATAAACTAAAAATCAAACACAGAACTAGTCAAAGCTAATAGTGCTATTGCCAAGTGTTCCCCGACAACGGCGCCAAAAACTTGATGTCGTCGAGACGGTCTATAAAATAAATAACAAAACCTAACCTAGACTCCTAAGTAATAAAAGGAAAACCTATGAACTAAACGCACTGATAGGCAAGTGAACCTAGCGAGTGTAGCACAACTTAATGGTAAACCGAAATATCGAACCCTAGAAACACTGAATAACAAAACTAGACTCTGACTTGGACTAAAGATAATTTGGTTTGGGGGGTTTACTGCACTACTGATTATGACTAGGAACCTAATATAGTAAGGTCGACTCAAACTATCAAGAGGAAAAACTAAGGAAGATATCGGAAATGGGAAGAATACCACTTAGGTCGGAATCCTACTTGCAAAGATTAACTTTTACCGGTTATGGACTGTGATGGACTGGGTTTCTAAGAAAACAACTCTAGACAACCTAGTGCATCCCTAATCACTCTCAGGGTGTCACCAACTAAGATACCTAAGGTGTACTAACTCACCAGATTGTTGGATCACTTCTCAGGTAGCCGATTTTATCCTTTTCAATTTGTTTGGCTTTTTCAAAATATTTTTGACAGAAAGTAAAACTTCCATGAAAACATTGTTAAGAAAAATATTTTACTTGGTTACTTGGGATTAAGCAATTCAATCAATTCAAAAATCAAACCGATGTAATCGAATGCCTTTGCCTTTGTCACCAACACAATTCGGTACTCCCCCTGTCCTGTAGACTCCCCCTTAACTAGTCAAATGGTTGCATCAATTACATTATGCTCACCATCATCATCCTAAATTTCAGGTTGTCTTTTGGACTTGATCAAACACTTTCCAAAAACGAACATTGTGTGGGACATTATCTCCCCCTTGAGCATCAAGTCGGTGAATCAAATAGACTTATGAATTATCAAACAACTCGTTGCTCCTGCAGATGTCATTCCCTGTCATGTGCTATGAACAACCACTATTAACAAACCAAATTGTATTAATAGTCCCTCTTGGTTAATCCTGCACTTTAAATAAGAAGCATTAGTCTGAAATGGAAACCCAAGCCATGGTAGTCCTGGGTCGTCCATCTGTATCAAAATAAATGACTTCACGTAATTCACAGTTGAATCTCTCCTCAATTTTTGGAGATTGGCCCATTGAATCAGAAACAAAAACTTTTCTTTTCCAAACACTCTTCTGTGCATGAAGTTCCTTCCTCTTGAAAAGTGAAGTGTTTGAACATTCTGGTTCATTTGAAACATTTTGATATTGCAAAACGTCTTGTTGTTCTAACAATGTTCTCAATCTTCTGTTTCTTCTCCGTCTCTGAGGTCGAGAGAGCCTAACCTTAGATTTTGAATTAAGAGACTCCGTACCAACAAAATTTCTACCAACTGATCTTGTCACAACTGGTCTAGTCTCTGGTGTCTCATAAGATAGGGTCGTTGAAGGACAATTCACACAAACGTGACCCACTACACCACAATAAAAACATGTTCTCCTCTCAATAAACTTCTTTTCGTAAGAAGCTTTAGGAGTCATATCTCTTGAACCTCTAGAACTAGACACTTCAGTTTGATTCACATATTTTGTTGACTGAATTTGTGACTTTGGTTTCACGGGTACATATGAAACCTTTACCTCAGGTTTAGAAACATCAGGTTTCTTCACGAGAACAGATTTCACCACTGGCTTTGCTGGCGGTTTAACAAAAGGTCTTCCCAACTTGGGATCTTCTAGACGCTTTCCCACATTCTTATATGGACAATTTACCAAGATATGGCCAACAACGCCGCAATGAAAACTTGTTCGTCGTTCTTTGTAAACCCGGACAAACTTCTCTTGCTTAACACTTCTTGAAGTAGACGATTCATACTGAGAAGCAGTGTTAGATACTTGAACAACCTTGGGTTTTTCTGAATCAACCTTATTTTTAATAAAATCAAGAGTTGAAATTTTCTCAATTTTATTATTTTCTTGAAAATGAAAACCACTACTCACAAACTTTTTAACTGGTTTAGGTTGTGGTTGTTCAATATCTTCATCTGGTTCAGTCAAGATGCACCGATCCCTGGTGAGTTTCTTAACCACAACTAGTTCATCAACCTTGTAGTCTTTCACTGTTCCTTCAAATTAATCTGGATCAAATGTTTCATCATCGCTTGAATCATCATAAACCATGTCCTCTCCTATAATAGGATTTACCTTGAGGATGGTTTTTGGTTCCAGATCGTCTTCTGTCACAATCTCAGTAGTACGGGAAGTGTAATTACCATTGAAAGGTGGACAATATCCAACACCTCCTCCAATAGCTTTGTTATCAAATGAAGGACATGAACCAACACCACCAACAACTTTCTCACCAGAAGCTTTCTCATTATAATATTCCAACAGAAAACTGGAATTCTTATAACGTTCGAGCTTTCTCAACAATTTGGTGACCTCACTCTATGACTGGGCAAGTGCATTTATCTTTTTCTCATATTTAGAATATGCCACATCAATGTGAAAAGCTTGTTCATTTACTTTTATCTATAAAATCTTGATATCATCTTTCAATGATTCAATTCTTGCATTTAAAAGCTTTTCATTTTCTTTTAAAACTTGATTTGATGTGTATATTGCCTTCATGTCACAGATCAGATTTATGTTGTCATCACACACTTTTACAATTTTCAAATCTGAATCAATGCACTTAGAATAAGAAACAACCTTATGTATCTGTTTCGAATCATCCATGGATGCATTTGCTTCAGATCAATCTTAGCAGTTTTCTCAGTCACTTTCCCAGCAGCTCCATCATCAAGCAGTTCTTTAGTTGAAAATTTTGGCTCGGCATTCTGAATTATAGATTCTTCAATTTCAGCAACACTCCTAGACTCACTGGAGTCACTTTCTAGAGAACTATTATCAGAACCAGCATAAATATGAGCCTTAGCGTTGATCTCTGAAGACGAAGAATGAAAACTTTCTCTATCACTTGATTCAGAAAAACAGTCACTTTCAGAATCACTCTTGTCACTAACTTTAGTCGCATCACCTTTTTCATAAGAATAAACTGTATCAATCAATTCCTCTAGAGACATATCAGTTAAATCCTCACTTTTCTTGATGAGAACTGAGTATTTCTCAAACTTAGGTGGAAGAGCATCTAAAAGCTTCTCATTCACCTTAATATTAGTGTAAGAAACATCACATTTTACCAAATCTCTCAAAAGATGGTAGTATCTGGAAACGATATCATCAACAGTTTCATCCTCCAAATACTTGAAAAACATGAATTGTTTCTCCAACAAATCTCTTCTACTCTTCGGAAAATTAGTCATCTTGAGAATTTGTGTAAACACCATAAAAAAAATTTCTCTCCAAAAAACTTTTTTTTTTTTTTTATTTATTTATTTTTTATTTTTTATGAACACTAGCGAACTTGGCTACCTGAGGGAACTTAGTAAGTTCACCTGAAACTGCCTGAGCGAACTTATTAAGTTTTTCAAAACTTCACTGAGCGAACTTGTTAAGTTCGCCTGTAACTGATCAGACAAGTTCGCCTAAAACGCTGAAACTTCAGGAAAAACACCAATACGAACCAACTCTGCTGAAAATGACAAATCTGAACCATAGGAATGTGTAGAAACTGATTAGGAACAATCCTATTGAATCAATTTCTTCAAACAAATCCAAAATGATAAAAAATCTTCCATTTTTGTCAAGAAACGAAAATAATGAAAAATTCTTCAAATTCAATGATATTTGATGTTGATTGTACACGAAAACACCACGAATCTGCTGCTAATCATGAGCAAAGGCTCTGATACCACTTGTAAGTCCTGGTTCGGTGTGTGACGGATTTCTAGACTAGCTGTATGACATGGTGATAACGTGCGGAATCCATGATCAACGTGCAACGTGTAACTAAATCAACAACATGGTGTAAATAATCCTCTTTGTATTTCCAACACAAATCTCAGTTTAAAAGTTCTCTCAGTTTTTCTATTCTGTGTTCTAGACTCTAAGCTCTGATCTAGACTACTAAAACTGACATGTTAACCTCTATTTATAGGGAAACCACAAAGAACCATAGGCGAACTTGTTAAGTTCGCCCCTAACAAGCTTAGGCCAACATAGCAAGTTCGCCTATCAAGTATGCTCTATGTTCCTTAGGCGAACTTGACAGCTTCGCTAACTTACAATATAGAATTTCAGCGACAGTTACAAAACATGCTCTAACAAAAACACCTTCAAATTAATGAAATCAGCCTCAAAATCACTCTCAAGAACTTGAAAACTCCATGGACATGAAAACTTGCAAAAGTTAACCAATTTCTTGTCAAATCATACACAAATAGTCACAAATCAATCATAAATCAGATACAGCAGGGATCTTAGAAGAACTAGAACTTGTACCAGCAACCTGACCCTCTGCTTGATGTGCTGGAGACTGAACAACATCATCATCATGTATATCCTCCATGTTCATTCCCATGTCTAGATTAACATCATCATCAGGAACATTTTCTTGATGAGCATCTGGAATAGGTGAAAGTCCCTGTGAAGTCTTCTAACAAGCAAGATGATGACGATTACAATGAATTACTCGATGATCCGCATTGAGACGGAATCACGAAGTGAATCAAACATAAAACCGAATACAGAACATAGACGAAACATAATCAATTCATATATATAATCGATAACGAACTCGTCATCACAGATTACAAAACCAAAGAAGTGTACATCTCTACGTTTAAGCTCCAATTGCAATCCCTAGGTGAGCTCTACCTATGGACTGTGACTCACTTCACATAGAGAATCACTCCCTCTCTGTGTATGTTAACTCTAGCATTGCTTGCTACAAATGAACAACTTAATCGAAAATCCTTGAGCTCGTCGGAGTTCAGGAGAAGAAATCTGATGGTTGCAGAGGTGCAAAAGGTTTGTGAGTGGGTTTGCGCAAGTGTGGGAGTGATTCAAAAGGACCAATTTCACTTAAATTATAGGATTTGACTAAGGCTTGACCGTGACAGCTGTTCGGCGGATTTACACATTAATTAGACCGATTGGGATGGATTGGGTCGCGAATCAGGTCTGTATTCATGATAGGCTTGATTGTACATGATTTACGGATGCTAATTGCGTCTGATTTTGTGATTGAGAACTGGATTGAACGCGGTTTGACCTTGTGGGGTCAAACTGTTTGAAACTTGAATTATGGCCGTGAATTTGATCAAATTGAAACTGTAAATGGGATTGGATGTGGTCTTGAAACGATTACGTACGAATGGAAAGTCCATATCAATGAATCTTGACGATTTTGAATGATGAATTTCTTGATTTAGGTCTCTTTGACTTTCTAAAGTCAAAATAGGTTAGAACTTATGGGTGAGGTCAAACTTGAGGATTTAGGGGTTTAAGTTCAAGGGTTAAAGGAAACTAGAATGGGGTTCAAAACCAATTTATTTGGTTTAAAAAGAATCTACTTTATTTATTTATATAAAACGATCTAATTGTTATTATTTGTAAAGAAATTCAATTTTAATAAAGTTTCAAATTGAGTAAATGGGTCATCTAATAAAATTTATAAAATTTGATTTCCTCTTTTATAAACTTATAAAAATTACTTATATGTTTAAAATGTTAAATATATAAATATATTTGTATAAAATCATTTGTAAGTAAATATTTATACATATATATGGATACATCTGTATATAAAAATATAGAAAAACCATAAAAAAAAACATGTGTAATAGAAATCTCTATGTAACACAAGGTTTTAATGGTTGAAACGAATATTAATTCATCTAACGATTTATGTGCCAAAAAGTGTTTGAATAATTACAGGATTTAAATGTAGCATTTTTATTGAAATAAATAAGGTAAACTAGGGCCGGAAAGTCATGGATGTTACAGTATCCCCCAGTTGAGGGAATTTCGTCCCAAAATTTAACTAGTGGGAGTTACTGAATCAGGGAAGAAAGTGAGTTTTTGAGTTTTAATTGTCGAACTGAGGAGTATGATAGATAAGAAAATTTAGGTTTGAAGCTCAAGTTAAGTATGAATGGTATTAGTGGGTTTCAGTTTCAAGAGAGTTAAGGAGAAAAAATGTTAGAGGATGTTTTGTACTTCAAAGATAGAATTGCATTATTTGGGATGAGAACGTTGGGAATTTGATGATCAGGGTTTGCATAAGATGTAGTTTAATATGATCAGGAATTGTCAGTGGATAAAAGTTTTCACAAACATTGGCCCGATAACAACGTAAAACTTTACGTGACACGAATAACGATACTTCTGATAATATGACAGGAACACTTATATATAGGAAGTACTAGCGGCGTATCCACCATGCCCTTATCATATCGCATTAGTTTTGTTATTGTATATCCCGATAGGTTTTACGTCATAGCACACGACATAATTTACTATGTTTTCCATGCGCTGATTTTTAAAATTACGTGTGCACCCGTAATTATCCAAATCGTCGAATGGTCCATATAGTTCATCCCATTGTGTGTGTGGGTCTGGGGGTGGGGATAACACAAAATCACTTAATTCGTAACTATTGCTTTCACATATGTGTTGCTAACAAGTAACTATGTCCATAGATAGTAAAGTCAATCAGGTATTAAAGAGTAATAACGTGGCATCATTTAAGGTTCCATAGCTTCCTCGTGTTTGAACAAGACTACATCAAACCCCGAGTAGCTTTCATGGATAAGGTGAACAACCATTCCTTATGTACAATGTGGTCGATCAATGGCAACGTTTGTAAACAATTTAGTTCCGAGTATAATGAGACCACGTAAGTTCTACGTATGATCTAGTGTCATGCACATTTGTAAGCAAATAGGTTGCATGTATATTGTGAACTATTTGGTATCATGTATAAGCAAGTATGTATAATGTGATCACTCTAGTATTATGTATATTGTGAATGTTCCTTGAGTCTTATGCGTATCAGAAACTATCGAATTTTGTAGGCGATCGAGTGTGTTACTCGGCGTTCATGTGCTATGTAGGTAGATGAGTTTTAACATTTAAATTTGTTAGTGCTTATATGGACGGTTAATGGCGAAATGATTCACTTTCTGAAGTTGGCTAGCAAGCTCAAGTTTTATAGTGACAAACCGTTGTAGGTGTAAATAGTTCTGACAATGACAAAAAGTAACATGAAGGATTACAATGCATAATTTATTCCAGACTAGATCCCTATTCGACTCCATCTTGTACTGGCTTCAATTGGTTTCATCTACTGCCTTAGCATTGACTTGAGTTTTGTTAGTGTTTATGTTGAAGGCACGCCCACGAGCACCACCTTGGGTTGCTTTAGCTATCCTTGGGCATTTGTTTTTGAAGTGGTTTGGATTACCACATTCATAACAAGCATGCCCATTAGTAATGGCTGGTACAACTTGATTGGAAACTTGTTGATTGGCTCGGTTCCCTTGGTGGGTTTGACTAATAGGTGGTTTGGATTGGCAAGTTTTTGCTACATGACCATACCTTCCATAATTGACACATAGACGGCATGGCATGTTTGGGAAATGGTGATAATTGCACGTGTTGCACAAAGGGTTGCTGCCCGCATATGGTTTCTTATTCTAGTTTTGGGCTAGGGGAGCTACTTGGTTGATGGGTATAGCAGGGCTAATGACAGCAAAGTTACATTTCTTATTGAAGTGAAGAGGTTTGGGTTTGTCTTCCTTAGAGTGTTCAGAAGAGACTATTGGGTCAGTGATTTTCTTTGCGCCTTTCCTTGTTAGTGTACCCACCTTCACATGGTTATCGATTATTGTGGCAGCTAAGCGGATAGCGTCTTCAAGAGTAGGTGGATTTCTTCCTAGGACTGTATCTTGGATTTTCATGGGTAGACCACCGATGTACTTCTCAATACCCCGAGTCAGTGGAGTGACCATGTGGGGTACCAGAAGGCTTAACTCATGGAAACGAGTTGTGTAGGCCAAACTTTCACCACTGTCTTGGGTAAGATCCTAAAACTCAGCCTTCAACTTATTCATTACGAGGATAGAATTCCTCGGTCATGAGTCTCTTAACTTCATCCCATGCCAAGGCCATGGTCACATCCACACCCCGGTTCCTCTTCTCACCATTCCACCAAGTGAGCGCCCGTTTCTGAAAGACGCTGGTGGCATAGCGAACCCGGAGGTGGTCAGGGCAATCACTGTTGAGAAAAGTGCTTTCATTGCTTTCAAACCATTGAAGGAGGCCCATAGCTCCTTCGGTACCATAGAACTTGATAGGGTTGCATGAGTTAAAGTGTTTGAAAGTGCACGGGGGTGGGTTGGCACCACCACCACCACCATTATTAGCATTGTTGTTAGTGCCGCCATTGTTGTTATTGGCCTGAGTGAGTTGGTTCACAAGTTGAGTGAAAAGGGCAGCAAGGTCATTGTTGTTGTTGGTCTTGTTGGCATGATGGGGAGGCATGCTATAGGTTTTAACAAAGACAGGGGGAAAATATAAGACGTTATGAGGATTTCTTGGATATAAAACAAAGGATTATTTAAAACATAAGTATTCATAGTTTGGATTGCACTCAACGGGGATAATACCATTTGCATGCTATGTCACATTAAGGTTAATAAACTTATATAACTTTCAAGGAGACATGCTTTAGCCTATAAGTAAACACTCATCCATGGAATTCCCAGGAAAGCATACGGATCCCTCGGTTGTTGGGATTTATATGAAATGCTTTCCTAGACAAAATACCCAGAATAGAGGTGTCACCCTTCCAGATTGCATGTGTCCTCTACTAGTTAACAAAGTTTAAAACCCTAACGAGGTGTGAAAAGAAGTTTAATAGACTTATGACGTTCCACATGCAATGATGGTAATGACATATTAGAAAGATTGAGGCTTAGGATAAGGGTAAGGATATTATTGTTTTTAATTTATTATTTAGGTGAAACCTAATAAGTCATTAAATAATTTAACACATAAAACATGTAGCACATAGCATGTAGCATATCATAGATTCATAGAGCATGGCATAAATGGGTGTCCTAAGGTTATAGTCTACGTCAAAAGTGTCTAATAACCTAATTCCCTATAACCAAGGCTCTGATACGAATCTGTCACACCCCAACCGACTGCGGAAACGTCGGGGCGGGACATGTAGATAGTTCATAAGCTCATGGTTTTCTAAAGTTGTAATAATTAAACAATCGATTCCATTTCATAACTCAAGTAATCAATTACAATATTTGCACGAAATAAAGAATACATGAATCTCCATATTAAAATTTAAAACTAGGTCCTCAACCCTAAGTGAAGTAACTTGAATATTAACTCAAGATCTGTACCTGAAACATGATAAAATGAGAGGGTCAACTATAAATAGTTGGTGAGCATACATAGGTTTTGACACCATGAGTAAAGTTCAAATGTTTTTGTGTACAATTCATATGATGCATGGTTTATAAATCATTTATTGAGAATCTAAGTTAAGCTAGTTGCACAAATGAAACTTTGTAATTGAAGGGCACAACAACACATGTTATCCTAATGTATGGCATACCAAAACATGTTATCTAAATGTAAATGCAGGGCATAACAACACATGTTATCCTAATTTAGGGCATAACAACACATGTTAGCCTGAAGTAATGTATTGTGTTTGCACTTGTATATGAAACCTTAACAATTAACATTCAAGCATAAAGCACAAATAAACACATATGACCATATTGTAGAATTGTACGTGTGTAATTGCAAATAGTGTTTGAATGTAATCATCTTTAACTTGAATGAATAATAAAGTGGACATAATTTATACTAAATAATTTGGTATTAGAGAGTAATTAGTAGGGATTTTAAATAAAATAATTATATAAAATTTTAATTAGAAATTGTTAGTTTTTAAATCCCTAAAATATTTAAATAATTGTTTAAAATTAGTAGGTTAATTATTTGGTTCATAAGATACTCCCGAGTCTTAGGGGTTTTATAAGATAAGTTTTATAAAGAAAAGTGGGTTAAAAATGTCTTTAAAAAATATAGTTTAAAAATGAAAACTGACCAGGCGACTAGAACCCAGGCCTCTTCTGTAACAGCCAAGCGAACTAACCACTGGACTAGTGTCCAGTAGTGCTATTAGGATATGTTTGTAGTGTTTTAAATCAGAGGAGCAAAAGAACTAGGTTCAGTGGCACGCCAAAAAGGAAGAAATGAGGTGTGGGGCTAGACTCGAACCCGCAACCTCATCTCTATATGGACAACGCTTTAACCGGTGGACATGGGCATGTTCCGTTGTTGTTTTACAGACACGAAATGGCTTTAATACCCGACCCATGTTTGTCTCCTTCCCTAATCATTACCGTCCCAAGCCCTAACCACAATCTCACCTGATTCGATACAGATCGACCACTGTATCATGGGGCTTTTAATCCCCGTATCAAAACGAAACTAAAAACACCAATTTTAACTCAAATGGTCGCGGATTGAGGGGGAACGACTGGAACAACCGAATCGGAAATCCTTGAGCTCGTCGGAGTTCGGGAGAAGAAATGCGATGGTTATAGAGGTGCAAAAGGTTTTTGAGTGGGTTTGCGCAAGTGTGGGAGTGATTCAAAAGGACAAATTTCACTTAAGTATTATAGGATTCGACTAAGGCTTGACCGTGACAGCTGTTCGGCGGATTTACACGTTAATTAGGCCGATTGGGGTGAATTGGGTCGCGAATCAGGTCTGTATTCATGATAGGCTTGATTGTGAGTGATTCGTGGATGCTAATTGCGTCTGATTTCGTGATTGAGAACCGGATTGAACGCGGTTTGACCTTGCGGGGTCAAACTGTTTGAAACTTGAATTATGGCCGTGAATTTGATCAAATTGAAACTGTAAATGGGCTTGGATATGGTCTTGAAACGATTACGTACGAATGGAAAGTCCATATCAATGAATCTTGACGATTTTGAATGATGAATTTCTTGATTTGGGTCTCTTTGACTTTCTAAAGTCAAAATAGGTTAGAACTTATGGGTGAGGTCAAACATGAGGATTTGGGGGTTTAAGTTCAAGGGTTAAAGGAAGCTAGAATGGGGTTCAAAACCAATTTATTTGGTTTAAAAAGAATCTACTTTATTTATTTATATAAAGAGATCTAATTGTTATTATTTGTAAAGAAATTCAATTTTAATAAAGCTTCAAATTCAGTAAATGGCTCATCTAATAAAATGCATAAAATTTGATTTCCTCTTTTATAAACTTATAAAAATTACTTATATGTTTAAAATGTCAAGTATATATATATATATATATATATATATATTTGTATAAAATAATATGTAAGTAAATATTCATACATATATATGGATACATCTGTATATAAAAATATAGAAAAACCATAAAAAAACATGTGTTATAGAAATCTATATGTAACACAAAGTTTTAATGGTTGAAACGAATATTAATTCATCTAACGATTTATCTGCCAAAAGTGTTTGAATATTTATAGGATTTAAATGTAGCATTTTTATTGAAATAAATAAGGTAAAATAGGGCCGGAAAGTCATGGATGTTACACCCCGTGCATTCCTTGAGTGTATTGGTGACAGTGAGACTGAGAGGTAATCCGTTCATTAGGGTACTTTGTCATAGTTGGAAATACCTGAGAAGTGATCCGACCATCTGGTGAGTTTAGTACGCTTTAGGTAGCTTAGTTGGTGACACCCTGAGAGTGATTAGGGATCCACTAGGTCGTCTTTAGTTGTAATCCTTAGAAACCCAGATCCAATTTAGTTTCCAGAACCGGTAGAAGTTGTGCTTTATGAATAAGATTCCGACCTAGGTGGTATTCTTCCTAACTTGATTTCATCTTTGTTCTTGTCTTGATAGTTGAGTTGACCTTAGTTTATTGCATTCGTAGTCATAATCTTTAGTGTAGTAAACCCCCCAAAACCAAATTATCTTTACTTCGAGTCAGAGTCTGTTTTGTTATTCGTAGTGTCTCTAGGGTTCGATATTCCGGTTTACCGTTAAGCTGTGCTACACTCGATATGTAAGGCCCCAAACCCGGGAGGCCTCACTCGTTAGATTTACTCATTCACAAACAGTTATTAAACTTGAATATTAAATAACGCTGCCGAATCATTCATTCATCATAATTAAAACCTGTTCAAACATGTGGAAGCGTAACATTTTCAAATACATAAACATAACAGAAACGACTCATAACGGGATGCTAGTCTTCATGATCAGCTGGGTAACTCTTCTCGCTTGCCAAGCATCCCCGTCCATCACCCATACCTGCCTTAACCTGAATGTGCATACTAAAAAGTCAGCTACGTTGGTGAGTTCCAGTTTTTTTTTACTCGATTTAAGAAATGGTTCATCATTCAATAATTCATTAGGGTTTAACATCATGTATAGAAAACAGGGCCTTTCGTTCATCACTAAAACATTCAAACATTTATCATTATCATAAAACACGTTGAACGGATCGTACGTTTAAAACATTTAACATTCATTTAAGTCATACATTACTATCTAAATCTGTGATACCATTCATTCCATCACCTAGTATTGTATTGCCCCTAAGGCTTAACTGCACGAAGACCGACAATACAATACATTCCGTCAATTCCCTTTTATATTGCCTCCAAGGCTTAACTGCACGAGGACCGAAAATTCCCCTTTAGTTGCCCCTGTGGCTCTCATGTCCATAAACCGACAACTTCCATCGACGGCTATGGCTCACGGCCATAACACCGTCGGATCATAATTTAACCTCAATAGGGTCACGTTAACCCCTGAGTAACCGTTGTTACTCCCATGCCAGTTGTACAACATCATAACCATTGACATGCCACAAAGACACTGCCCCTGTTGTTCTTATGGAAACTATGGCTCGCTGTCCATAATCTACTAGAAGGCTGGGAATTATATTCCCAGACTTCATTCATCAATTCCTTTCATTCGACATATTAGATTTGTAATGACTTCTTTAAAACCTTTGCCCTTTTCTTTTCTTTTCATAAAACATTTCATTCATTTACAAAACCCTGTACCTTTATTTTAAACCATTTCTTTATAAACATTTCGTTCGTAAACATTCCATTCATAAAACTTTCTTTCATAAACCATTCATTCCAAATCAATTCATTTCGTAAACATAGTTTCATAAACATCATTTCGTAAAACATCATTTCGTATGTATGCACACCATCCCGAAAACATTATATAAAACATTTAAAAGAGGGCTTCTAGAACTCACCTGATAAGCTAATCTGGGTTGTCCTAAACAAAGGTCCCACAACGTCACTTCCGATCTGAATTGATTAGTTAAATACACATCAGACCAACTCCCGACTCTAACGGTTTAACCTTCTAAACATACTGACATTACCTAAACACCCTGATGCCTGCGCACTTAGCAAGTGCGCAGGGCCTTGCTCTTGCGTACTTAATAAGTGCGCAAACCTTGCTTCATGCGTACTTGTAGGATCGTAAGATTGCAAGGTGATTCTATTCTAGTTGATATTGGCGAAAACAATAACAACCAACAAAGTAAACAAGTAAACAACAAGAATACTGATAAATGCACTGTTGTATTAGACTTCTAAGATTACAAGTTTACAAGTAAAACACTATCAAGAAGCACTATGAAAGCACAGCAAGCACACTTACAATGAAGTGTTTACATAGTATTTATAGTAACTTAGAATCAAGACAGACCCTTGATTCTAAGGATCAGATCTAACACAAGCCGTTGATCTTGTTTATTAATCTAAATTACACGCAAAGGCTAATCTAGTTAACTTTACTGAAACGTCTTCTTAGGCATCATTGTTTGCATGCTTGGAGAAGTGCGTTATTGTCCTTTATTGGTTGCACCAGTGAGGTTCCTTCTGCTTGGAGTGTGGCAGTTGCTTTAACAGAAAGGTGTCAGAGGCGCTTCACATGGATAGTCAGCTGCAACGTTTGGTCTTCAGAGAATAAAGCTATCAGCAGCAGAGATGAGAATAATGCTGCTGATGAGCCTATCAGCAGCAACTTGTGTTAAACGCTGCTGATAAGCCTATCCGCAGCAACAAGTGTTGAATGCTGCTGATAAGTCTATCAGCAGCCAAATGTGATGAATACTGCTGATAAGCCTATCAGCAGCATTTGTACTTAGAATAATTTGGTAGCAATCAGTCTTTGGTTCTACAAACTCCCCCTAGACTGATGCAACCAAAATTCTTCTAATTACTTTGCTGCTGAAGCTTTTGCATGTGGCTGACTATCCTTTCAACCTCATAGCCTCTTGGATCCTTGCTGGGATTGTTCAGTGGAAGTTCAGACAGAGTCTTGATGTCTTTGTGTGGCATTTTGTAGATTTCTTTGCTTGAACATCTCATCTGCTACTTCTTTACATCAATCAGGGTGAACTCATCCAAATCAGCATTGTAGGACCAAGATACAAATGGAGAGTGGGACTTGAGTGGTTTGATATTCATGACCACATCTTTGCTAGGGTTGAAGTAATGTCTGATTGCTAGCATAAGATGTCTCCCACTCTCATTTGCAGGCTCATGAGCTTCACCCAGCTCCAAAATTCTTCTTAGGTCTGAATCTGGTAGTTGCAGAACCTCATCAACAGACCTGTATGTAGATCTTCTTCTTTCAGTTCTCCCCCTGAAGATCTCAAACCTTTGATCCTGTGGATTGTAGACCCATTCAACTATGTTTCTTGAGTCTTCAGGTTCAGATGAGGATTTAGATTTCTTTAAGGGAGGCTGTTGATGAGTGGGAGCTGGGTGGGATGATTTGGACTTGTTGGGTGGAGGAGTGGAAGGTTTGGGGAGGAGAGTGGAAGGATGATGGACTGAGGAAGAGGTAGGTGAGGGAGAAGGCTTGGGTTTCTTTGTCTTTGGTTTTTCTTCTTCTTTGATAAGTACCCTTTTCTTGGAGCCCTTCTTCCCTAGTCTTTCTTCCTCATCCTTTTTAACTTTGAAGTAGAGGGCTTGCAGGTTCATGAAATTCATGGGACCTAGCCTCTTTTCACTATCTCCTCTAGCCTTAAGGAAGTCAATCATGACCTTCCTTTCTTCATGGGTCCGTTTATTAAAGGCAATGGTCTTTTTGGACTGTTGTTTGGCTTTTTCTTCTTCTTCAGCCTTTTTCTTCTTTGCCAACTGACCTTGCTGACCCATGAAGGCTCTGTTGACTTCTTTAGTTGATAGTTTCTCAAGGTAGTCTGCATCCTCACCTTGAGAGACTAGAGTCTTTATCCATTCCTCCCTCATTTCTTTAGCTAGTTCAGAATCGGTTATTCTGAACTTAGCTTCTTCTTTCTTCTTCTTCTCCAACTCTTCCTCTTCTCTATTGAATTGTTCCTGCAGTTGAAGAGCAAGAGCTGCATCTTCTTCAATCTGATCAACTGCAGGAATCTTTCTTTTTAGTTCATCCAGCTGTTTAGCATACAGCTGGATGGTTTGTTCTCTTAGGAGAATGGCTGTTTTTCTTTCTTGAGCCTTTTTCATGTCAGCCATCTCCTCTTCTTCTCTTCATCTTCTTTTCTCTTCCCTCTCTCTTTTCTCTTTTAGCAACCTCTCTTCATCTTCATCAGTCATGATTCCCTTTCCTTTGTTTACATTGGGTGCCTCTGCTTCAGCTTCACTGATCACAATAGCAGATGATGATGCTGCTATTGGGATCTTTGCCTCAGCTTCATTGGCAAATTGAGGAATTGATAAGGGACGATCACTGTCTTCATCAAGTTGATACTCAGGACCTTCTATTTCCCTCAGTTGATCCCTAAGTGAAGATCTTGTGCTAGCTGCTACAGATGTGGCTTCAACTTGTGGAGTATCTGAGTTGGTGTCAGTATCAGAAGTTGACACAGACTCTTCCTGAGGAATCAGTCCTTCTTTTTCAAGATGGGCTTTGATGGTGACCATCATTGCCTGGCTCTCCAATGAGTTAATATTGCAGATATTGGCTCTGAGCTAAAAAATCTTGAATAGGAAGTCTGAGGGCAGCTGAAGGATGTTCCTGGTGTTGATGATGAGAGAGGAGCCGTTGCTGAGCAGAAGAGTGTGGTCAAGGGACTTAGTGCTCACCCAACCTAGCACGTCCAAGTCCTTGACCAGGAAGGCATACAGGAATCTTCGAAGGCCCATAATTTCTTTTTCAGTGAGAAGACTGCTCCTTGTTATTTCAAGATTGCTAGGAGTCAGTCTCCTTTCTGCGGCCGCCGAGGATTCAGGATAAGCTACCCGATGTGCTGCTTGTAGGAATCTTTGGAGCCTAGGTAGATTATCCTCCATCAGGTCATAGAACCTGCCATTGGCAAGTTCTGCTGAGAGATCTGCTGAGTTGTTGACGCAGTTTGATACGTATAGCTGTAGGACTTGGAGGGCATTGAGAGAGTTCCAGTTCAGCTCTTCTACTCCGCTGAATTCCCATCCAATCCAAAACCTCTCAGCTGATCCATCATACCCCCAAGCTAGAATGGAGTCAAATTCTAGCTTCTTTGATGATCTGAATAGTTAGGGGGTTGAGGATTGACCAATGATGGCTGCTGCTTCAGGAAGGATGCTGAATGATGTATTTGTTTGTTCTGTGTCTTCAGCATCATTCAGCATTTCATCAACAGCCCTGACGACCAACTTCCAGTCTTCTGATGTCCCTTCTTCTTCGTTATCTGAGACTGGCAAGTCATGAATTTGTACAAAGGCCGGCTTGAATAGTGAGCTTTGAAGTACAACATGCTCTTGAATCCAGTCGTCAAGACTGTCTTTATCTTCTTCCATAGAGACCATCTCCCCCTTTTTGGTTGCATCAGTAGACAGGTAAGCATCAGTTTGGGTGCCTACTGATACAAGAGAGGGAGTGGCTAAAGTTGGGCATTGATGGGCTTCATGCATAGAGACTTGGTGTCTTAGTTTGGACACTTCAGCCTCTAACATAGCCACCCTGGCCGTCAATTCCAAGTTATGAAGTTTCAGTCTGTCCTCATCCACAGTTGTGGAATCCTTGGACCCAGATGGGGCCGTAGGCCGAGCCTCAGCATCCCCATCACCCGCGGTTTCTTGGCGCCTGGGATTCCTCTCAGTGAGGGGAGTTTCCAAGGAAACACCCTCACCATGAGTTTCCGTGGTTGAGGTCTTAAAGATGTTGTCACTGTCCTCCTGGTCAGTTGATAGACCAGCAGTAGTGACAACCTTTTCCACATCCACTCTTTCATTACCCCTAGAGTGGACCTTCAAGGGTGAAGAACTTGGGTTGGGTGTTTCAGAAGCAAGACCAATCAGTACCTCCTTGATAGTGGTAGTTGGAAAAGGTACATCACTTTGGTCAGGTTCCTCAACACTTAAGTCCAAAGAAGATAGGAATGGCTCGAAGGGCTGTTCTATGGATCCGGGAAGTGATCCTAATCCTAATAGAGAGACTTCCGAAGGAGTCTCCCTAACAGTGTGTCTTTCCCTTATGATATTCTCACTAGAATGTTGTGATTCTGAGTGAGGGATGTTGGCTTGGGTTTGGGCCTTGGAGGCAAGAGAAGAAGGAGTTCTCTTGCCCCTCTTCCTTGTATATTTGGCTGCAACCGGGGCCCTGTGTTCCGGTTGAGCAATCAAACTGTGGGTGAGTAGATTATGTGCCTGTACATCCTCAGTAGAATGCACAGGGGTTCGATCAAAGGAAGCAGCAGTTTGAGGTTGTGGCAGTGAGGTGGAGGGTGTGGGATCAGTATCAGCTGGGTTTGCTGAACTGTCACCCTGGGCACTTTGCGTGTTCAACATTGTAGACAACAATGGAACATCGGCCCCTGAGAACTTTGATGAAACTGTTCTCATGCTTTGAAAAATGTTGTTCTTATGTCCCAGCATTACGTAGATTCTTGCAGTTTTTGAAAGATCTTGGTGTTCAATATTGAACACTTCCTGCAAGAATCTTGGGTACATGAAGAACTGTGATTTCACCCCTTCTTGAAGGTTGTATCTCAAACCTTCAAGAATGAGGTGGGAAAAATTGAAACCCGCCCTGGTTATCATACCGTGAATTGCCGACGCAAGTCCGGAGCTAAGTTGGTTCCAGCCACTCCTCTTCTGGGATATGCATTGGAGAAGAGTGTGGCAGAGATACTTCCATTTGGGACCCATGAGTGCCTTCTCTATCGTATACTCTGTTTGATTCCCAGTGTACTCTATGGATACAAAGGTCCTCATGTATACGTCTCTTGGGTAAGAGATGGCGTCCCCTTCATCTTGAAGCTTGAGGTGTTGGCGGAGCTTTGCTTCAGTGATAACCATCTCCTTGCCGTCTACTGTGCCTCTGATTTGGGGAGTGCCCTGATCAGTAGAATACACGGCTGAGCTCCAAAAATCTTCCATGTGGGAAGTGTAGATGGTTGGGTTGACTGTTAGGACATGGAGGATTTTGGACCGACAAAGGAAGTCGATCATATCATCGAAACCTTCGGATTTCTTGCCCTTTATTAGGCATGCAGTGAGGTTGTGATATGGGGAAAACTTGTCGTTGGGGTTGTTTATGTCTGCGCCTGCCATTTTATGGAGTTGGAGGGAAGAGAGAAGGGTGTTTGAATGGTGGTTAATTATGGAGGGCTTTGAATGCTGTGGGGACGGGAGAGAAAGTGATGGGAGATTAGGGTTTGAAATTGAATATGAAGAGGTTGTGGGAACGTTTGAAATTGTGATATAACGGCAGCCGAAGAAAAAGCAACTTTACTTGTACAGTACAACCTGTTTCACTTTTCATTGTTACAGCTGTAAAGCACTCGAGCAGTCATGGTAAAGACTGAGAGTGGTTTTTTACCTCGGGTAAAAGTTAATGTAGACTTGTTTTACCCATCAGCAGCAAACTTGGTTGCTGCTGATGGTGAGCTATCCGCTGCAAACTTGGTTGCTGCGGATAGTGAAGTCTGTCAGCAGCAGAATTGGGTGTTGCTGACTGTTGTATTCAATCCGCAGCAAAAAGGTTGCTGCTGACCGCCTTAAAGCTATCCGCAGGAAACTTGTTCCTGCTGATAACTTAAAGCGATCAGTGGCAAAGGCTTTGCTGCTGAAGAGTAAATCTGTCAGCAGTGAAAAAGTGCTGCTGACTATAACCTTTTATTAAGAACAAAAACATAGACATATTTACAAGGAAGGATAAAAATTTGAGACATGCCTTATTCAAAGTTCATCATGCCAATTGATTCAACTAGATATCGAAATCTTTCTTCATCAAAAGGTTTAGTGAACAAATCAGCATATTGCTCATTTGTGTGAACCTTGGATAGGACAATTCTCTTTTTCTCAGCTTGATCCCTGATAAAGTGATACCTGATGTCGATGTGCTTAGTCTTGGAATGCTGCACTGGATTATTCGTGATAGAGATTGCACTCATGTTGTCAATGTGAATTGGAGTCTGCATGAAGGTCATTCCATAGTCAAGCATTTGATTTTGGATCCAGATGACCTGTGCACAGCAGCTTCAAGCTGCAATGTATTCTGCTTCAGCTGTTGAAGTGGAGACACATGTTTGCTTTTTGCATTGCCATGAGATGAGCCTTCCCCCAAGAAATTGACATCCCCCTGATGTGGACTTTTTGTCCAAGTTACAACCCCCATAGTCACTGTCAATGTAGGCATAGAGATTGACATTTCCATTCTTTGGATACCATAGCCCAAGTTTTGGAGCTCCCTTTAGGTATCTAAGGATACTTTTGACAGCTTGAAGATGAGACACTTTTGGAGCTGCTTGAAATCGTGCGTAGAGACAAACTGCAAACATGATATCTGGTCTTGAGGCATTGAGATACATGAGAGACCCTATCATTGCTCGGTACTGATGTTGATTAGTGTCTTGTCCTTCTTTATCCGGAGATAATTGATGGTGCACTTGCATAGGAGTTCTTACAGCAGAGCAGTCAGCCATTTTAAACCTCTCCAAGATGCTTTTTACATACTTGGATTGACTTATGAAGATTCCATTTGGTACCTGTTTGACTTGAAGTCCTAAAAAAAATTTAGTTCACCCATTGAACTCATTTCAAATTTGGAATGCATCAGAACTTCAAAGTCTTTGCAGAGCTTCTTTCTTGTAGATCCAAAGATAATGTTATCAACATAAATCTGGACCAACAAAATTTCTCCCCCTTCATCTTTGATGAAAAGTGTCTGATCAATGGCCCCCCTTCTGAAGTTGTTGCTAAGTAGATATCCAGATAAGGTTTCATACCAGGCTCTTGGGGCTTGGTGTAAGCCATAGAGAGCTTTGTCCAGTTTTAAGTGTCACACCCCAACCGACGACGGAAACGTCGGGGCGTGAAGCGTGCAGACTGTTCATTGCTCATGGTTTACTAAAGTTTAAATAATTAATAATCGTTTTCATTGCAATCAAACAAGTTCAACAAAACATAGATTCAATCCACCAAACAATAATGAAAATTACATCAAAATATAACTGGTTCAATTAAAACTAGGTCAAAATCCTATGTGTAGCATATCTTGATCACTTCAAACATTGGTACCTGAAACATGGTTAAAACAGGGTCAACTAGAAAGTTGGTGAGAAAACATAGGTTTAATCGTGTGATAGCAAAATACGTGTTGTGTGCATACAGTTCAATACAATCATGACAATTAAGGCATTTATGGAGAGGAAAACATCGTGTGACCTATACAATCAAACCTTTGTAACTTGCACTCAAAATTTGTGTTGTCAGTAACAGTCACCCTACCTGGGTGGGTTTGTCAGACTCAATAGATCTACCACTGTTTACTGTCGGCTGTTAGTTAATGATTGTACATGAAGAGCATAATAATTGGTCTACAAAATGTACTCAAGCACAAAGCGCAAAACTGTAAACATGCATAGGATGGAACTGTATATGTGTATAATTGAAAACATGTAAATAGAACGCATGTTCCACCCCAAAACGTTTGTAAAATAGAGTAAAAGAGGGGCTATGTAACTCACGTGTTATGTAGCGTGTAGGTTGCACAAGCAAATGGAAAAACAGCGATGTGTTGTAGATTGCTAGGTTCGACCTAATGAACAATGTATATGTGTTATTGATTTGCGTTATTTACTGACGGAAGTGAATTTGTCATTCTTAAACGTGTAGGGTTTGTCTTAAAATAATTATTTAAACTATTATTTATTTATCAAATTAACAGAATAAAAATAAAAGTAAAGATTCTGTTTGAGGGATGAGCACGACCGTGCTTGTATATGGCACGACCGCGCCCGGCACGTACGCGACCGCGCTTGGTCGGTAACGCGCCCGTGGTTGGTCAGAAGTCAAAACAAGAGTCTGGTCCTGAGACACGACCGCGTCCGTATCCGGCACGACCGCGCCTAGGGTTTTGACTAGGTCAGGACTTGGTTTGATCGGTAAACACGACCGGGCCTCTTACGGGGCACGACTGTGCTTGGTCAGGCACGACCGCGCTCATAGGCTGGCGCGACCGTGTCTGGTCAATTCCAGAAGCAATTCGCCTGATTCTTGTAATAAAACAGATTAGAAACTTAGGGTTTTCATTGATATGATGTTTTCGAATCGAATTACACCCTTTAATTAGGTTTATATCTTGTTTAACGTGTCGATCGTTTAAAACCATTTTTTTATCAAAACTCATATTCAATTCTGTAAAATCATGTAATGTGGTTACGAATTAAGTTAGGGCTTTCGATTAGCTTGGAGAGACGATCCTAATGAACTATTACTAACCTGTTTAGATTGGGCAACAAGTGCAGTCGGCTTCGAAGTAGGAATTTGCGGCTTGATTGATCGACAGAGGAATAGAGACGATGTAATGATAGATTTAGGGTTGCGGGATATTTATTGGGGTCGTATGAATGAATTAAATTAGTTTAATTCGTCTGATATTTAACAAAAAATACACGATTTGATTAAGAAAGGAAGGTCCGGTTGTTTGGTGCGAGATTGCGTGTATTCGTGTGTATTTGGTCGTGTTTAGGACTTGATCCACCGAATATCGTCTTCTGCAAGTTTCGCGAATTCTAGAACACGTTTACAATTTATTTTTGGACAAGATTTGAGTCGGTTTGACCTTTTCAGAGTCAAACTGAATCTCAGGCGCGACCGTGCTTAGGACTAAGCGCGACCGTGCTTGTGTTGTTTTTTTTTGGAAGTTTCAAGACTAGTCCTTGTAGTTTTGTAATATTGATGTTGTTTTGAGTTTTGGTCAAGTTTGGTTCTCGAGGTTTGTAAGATTGTTTTCGTTAATATTGTATTATAATGAACGCGTATATGCTTGTAAGTGTATATGAACAATAAATGTAAGGTTGAAATCTTTTATTGCACGGCATAAAATACATAGGAAAAACATGAAAATCAGAAAGGTTACAGTATCCCCATGTTGAGGGAATTTCGTCCCGAAATTCAACTGGTTGAGGCTACTGCTTCAGCAAAAAGATGTGGGTACTTGAGCTTCATTTGGTCTTCTCGTTCCCAAGTAAACTCGGGTCCTCGTTTAGATTCCCAACGAATCTTGACAATAGGAATACGGCTGCGCTTGAGTTGTTTTATCTCGCGATCCATAATCTCGACTGGTTTTTCAACGAAGTGCATCGTCTCATCAATGCGCACCTCGTCAAGAGGTATATGAAGGTTTTCATCAGCAAGACACTTCTTGAGGTTGGACACATGAAATGTAGGATGTACGCTGCCAAGTGATGGAGGTAACTCGAGCTTGTAAGCCACTTTCCCAATCCTTTCAAGGATCTTGAATGGTCCCACATAGCGAGGTGCTAACTTGCCTTTCTTCCCAAAACGGATCACCCCCTTCCAAGGAGACACCTTTAGAAGTACAAGATCACCAACTTGGAATTCCAAGGGTTTGCGTCGTTTGTCGGCATAGCTCTTTTGCCGACTCCTCGCAACTCGAATGTTGTCACGGATTTGGAAAATCTTGTCGGAGGTTTCTTGAATTAACTCGGGACCGGTGATTTGTGCTTCACCAATCTCGTTCCAACAGATGGGAGAACGACACTTACGACCATAGAGAGCTTCAAACGGAGCCATGTCGATGCTGGTGTGGTAACTATTGTTGTAGGAAATTCGATAAGTGTCAAATGTGAATCCCAATTGCCACCAAAGTCGATGACACAGGCTCTCAGCATGTCTTCCAGGGTTTGGATTGTTCGCTCGGTCTGACCATCAGTTTGGGGATGGTAGGCCGTGCTCAAATCCAATCGTGTACCAAGTGCCTTTTGGAGAGATTGCCAAAACCGAGAAGTGAAACGAGCATCTCTATCGGAGATTATGTTCAAAGGAACACCGTGACGACTCACGATCTCGTCAATGTAAATTCGGGCCAATTTCTCAACCTTATAGTCTTCACGGATAGGCAAGAAGTGTGCGGACTTAGTGAGACGTTCAATGATCACCCAGATGCTGTCATAACCACTCGAAGTGCGAGGGAGTTTAGTGATGAAATCCATAGCTAGATTCTCCCATTTCCACACGGGGATTTCCAGTTGTTCAAGTAACCCAGAAGGACGTTGATGCTCAGCTTTGACTTTAGAACATGCGAGACATTTTGCTACAAACAAAGCAATGTCTTTCTTCATACCGGGCCACCAATATTGTGGACGAAGATTTTGGTACATTTTATCCGCACCAGGATGGATAGAATATCGAGACTTGTGTGCTTTGGTCATGATGAATGCTCGGAGATCGTTACGATCGGGAACCCAAATACGATTTAGAAAATAAAGCAAGCCATTGGTCTTAGTCTCCAATTGGAATTCAGCACCACAAGACATTTCTTGTACTCAAATAGTGACATAATCACTCGAGTACTATGACATATTAAGGTTAATTCAAACTCAGATAATTATCAAGGAGACGTGCTTTAGCCTATAAGTAAACACTCATCCCGGGAATTCCCAGGAAAGCATACGGGTCCCTCGGTTGGTTGGGATTTATACGAAATGCTTTCCTAGACAGAAAACCCAGAATACAGGTGTCACTCTTCCAGATTGCACGTGTCCTTTAACAATTAAACAAAGTCTAAAAACCTTAACGGGTGTAAAAGAAAATTTTTATAGATCCAAGTCTTAAGAATATGATTCAGGTTATGTTGATGATGACATGGAAGCAGGCATGAAGGACATCTGGTTTAGGATATGGGTAGGGATATTGTTTATTTAAGTTGTTATTCATATATACATATAAAACATGTAGCATATATCATATAGCATGTAGCACATAGCATGTAAATCATGAAGCATGGCATAAGTGGGTATCCTAAAGTTATAGTCTAGGTCAAAGGTGTCTAATAACCTAATTCCCTATAACCAAGGCTATGATACCAATCTGTCACACCCCAACCGACGGCGGAAACGTCGGGGCGTGAAGCGTGCAGACTGTTCATTGCTCATGGTTTACTAAAGTTTAAATAATTAATAATCGTTTTCAATGCAATCAAACAAGTTCAACAAAACATAGATTCAATCCACCAAACAATAATGAAAATTACATCAAAATATAACTGGTTCAATTAAAACTAGGTCAAAATCCTATGTGTAGCATATCTTGATCACTTCAAACATTGGTACCTGAAACATGGTTAAAACAGGGTCAACTAGAAAGTTGGTGAGAAAACATAGGTTTAATCGTGTGATAGCAAAATACGTGTTGTGTGCATACAGTTCAATACAATCATGACAATTAAGGCATTTATGGAGAGGAAAACATCGTGTGACCTATACAATCAAACCTTTGTAACTTGCACTCAAAATTTGTGTTGTCAGTAACAGTCACCCTACCTGGGTGGGTTTGTCAGACTCAATAGATCTACCACTGTTTACTGTCGGCTGTTAGTTAATGATTGTACATGAAGAGCATAATAATTGGTCTACAAAATGTACTCAAGCACAAAGCGCAAAACAGTAAACATGCATAGGATGGAACTGTATATGTGTATAATTGAAAACATGTAAATAGAACGCATGTTCCACCCCAAAACGTTTGTAAAATAGAGTAAAAGAGGGGCTATGTAACTCACGTGTTATGTAGCGTGTAGGTTGCACAAGCAAATGGAAAAACAGCGATGTGTTGTAGATTGCTAGGTTCGACCTAATGAACAATGTATATGTGTTATTGATTTGCGTTATTTACTGACGGAAGTGAATTTGTCATTCTTAAACGTGTAGGGTTTGTCTTAAAATAATTATTTAAACTATTATTTATTTATCAAATTAACAGAATAAAAATAAAAGTAAAGATTCTGTTTGAGGGATGAGCATGACCGTGCTTGTATATGGCACGACCGCGCCCGGCACGTACGCGACCGCGCTTGGTCGGTAACGCGCCCGTGGTTGGTCAGAAGTCAAAACAAGAGTCTGGTCCTGAGACACGACCGCGTCCGTATCCGGCACGACCGCGCCTAGGGTTTTGACTAGGTCAGGACTTGGTTTGATCGGTAAACACGACCGGGCCTCTTACGGGGCACGACTGTGCTTAGTCAGGCACGACCGCGCTCATAGGCTGGCGCGACCGTGTCTGGTCAATTCCAGAAGCAATTCGCCTGATTCTTGTAATAAAACAGATTAGAAACTTAGGGTTTTCATTGATATGATGTTTTCGAATCGAATTACACCCTTTAATTAGGTTTATATCTTGTTTAACGTGTCGATCGTTTAAAACCATTTTTTTTATCAAAACTCATATTCAATTCTGTAAAATCATGTAATGTGGTTACGAATTAAGTTAGGGCTTTCGATTAGCTTGGAGAGACGATCCTAATGAACTATTACTAACCTGTTTAGATTGGGCAACAAGTGCAGTCGGCTTCGAACTAGGAATTTGCGGCTTGATTGATCGACAGAGGAATAGAGACGATGTAATGATAGATTTAGGGTTGCGGGATATTTATTGGGGTCGTATGAATGAATTAAATTAGTTTAATTCATCTGATATTTAACAAAAATACACGATTTGATTAAGAAAGGAAGGTCCGGTTGTTTGGTGCGAGATTGCGTGTATTCGTGTGTATTTGGTCGTGTTTAGGACTTGATCAACCGAATATCGTCTTCTGCAAGTTTCGCGAATTCTAGAACACGTTTACAATTTATTTTTCGACAAGATTTGAGTCGGTTTGACCTTTTCAGAGTCAAACTGAATCTCAGGCGCGACCGTGCTTAGGACTAAGCGCGACCGTGCTTGTGTTTTTTTTTTTGGAAGTTTCAAGACTAGTCCTTGTAGTTTTGTAATATTGATGTTGTTTTGAGTTTTGGTCAAGTTTGGTTCTCGAGGTTTGTAAGATTGTTTTCGTTAATATTGTATTATAATGAACGCGTATATGCTTGTAAGTGTATATGAACAATAAATGTAAGGTTGAAATCTTTTATTGCACGGCATAAAATACATAGGAAAAACATGAAAATCAGAAAGGTTACATTAAGACCTTATTTGGATGTGCAGGATCCACAAAGCCTAGAGGCTGTTTGACATAGACCTCTTCACCAATCTTGCCATACAAAAAGGCACTCTTCACATCCATTTGATAGACCATAAAGTTTTTGGATGCTGCATATGCCAGAAAGATTCTGATGGCTTCCAGACGGGCAACAGGAGCAAAGACTTCATCATAGTCAATGCCTTCTTCTTGAGTGTAACCTTGAGCTACCAGTCTGGCTTTGTTCTTGACCACGATGCCCCTTTCATCTTGCTTGTTTCTGAAAACCCATCTTGTTCCAATGGCTGTTTGACCAGGTGGAAGATCAACAAGCTTCCAAACATCTTGTCTTTTGAACTGCAGCAATTCTTCCTGCATTGCTTCAATCCAGCTGTTGTGCTTGAGAGGTTCATCAATCTTCTTGGGTTCCACCTGAGATAGAAAGCAAGAGAACAAACAAATGTTGGCTTCATGAGACTTACTTCTTGTCTGGATACCTGTGTGGACTTGGCCAATGATGTTTTCCAGAGGATGCTCTTTGTTTATTCTCTGTGCTGGTATCACATCCAGCCGTATTCCCTCTTCAAGATTACTTTGGTTTAGATCAGGATTGTCTTCAGTTGTGAGGAAAGGAGCTTGGAGGTTCTGATCATTGTGTTCCACAATGTCAACAGTATTAGCATCAGAGGCCTCTTCAGCATGGATTGAGGAGGCTTCATTACAGATTTCTTGGTCAGAGAGATTGCTGCTTGTGGTGTTGGAAGTACCGGCTTCACCTGTACTGGCTTCAATAGCTTCTGCCACTGATGGAGGATCAATGGATGGTCTTTTCATCCTGATGTAGGGACTGGGAAAATCTAGTCTGTAGTCAGTAGAAGAGGTTGAGGCAGAAGATGTTGATTTTGAAGAAGAACACTCCATATTTGAGAATATGATAGGCTCAAATATCTGGGTGAAGGAGTCTATATCAAAGAGCCAGTTAGGACCTTTGCCTTGTTCACAGACAACATGTTCCCTGCATTCCACATTAGCAGATTCTTCCACAATCCGAGTCCTAGAATTGAACACTCGGTAGGCCTTTGATTGAGAGGAGTAACCCACAAAGTAACCTTCATCAGACTTTGCACCGAATTTAGGAAGAACTCCATGTTTGATGAGGATGGTACATGGACATCCAAAGGGCTTCAGGAAGCCAATGTAGGGAACTCTTTTGAGCCATAGTTCATAGGGTGTTTTCTGGAGAGGCTTAACAATAAGGACTCTATTCTGCACATAACAAGCTGTGCTTACTGCTTCTACCCAGAAAGTAAGGGGCAGCTTTGAGTCAGCCAGCATAGATCTTGCTGATTCAATCAGAGTCCTATTTCTTCTTTCAGTAACCCCATTTTGTTGAGGGGTTCTTGGAGCACTGTATTGCCTTTCAATGCCCTTGCTCTCACAGAAACTGTTCAAAGTGTGATTTTTGAACTCTGTTCCCTGATCACACCTTATGATCTTTACCTTCAGATTGCTTTGGTTCTCTACACTAAGAATATAGGATTTGAGAATCTCAGCAGTTTCATCTTTTGTTCTTAGGAAGAATACCCATGAGAATCTGGAGAAGTCATCAGTTATCACCAGACAGTAGGACTTTTTGCCCATTGACATGACATTTGTAGGACCAAAGAGATCCATATGCAGTGGCTGGAGAGGGGTGTCATTTGTGTTTAATGTCTTGGGCTTGTGGGAACTCTTGTGTTGTTTTCCCTTTAAGCAGGCAATGCAGTGATCGTCTAGCTGGAATTCTTTGTCAGGAAGCCCTCTGACAAGATTGTCCTTCACTAATTTATTGTTTGTTTTGATGTTAACATGGCTTAACCTCCTGTGCCAGAGAGCGAATTCATCAACTGATACATTTGACAGAAAACATGAAACACTACCAGATGGAGTGGCTTCATTCATGTCAAGCACATATAATTTGTCCTTTCTACGAGCAGTTAGGAGAATCTTCTCTGGAGGGGGTTTAGATAGGCCAGGAGCTAACACGAAACATTCTTTTTCAGTGAAGAGCATCCAATGCTTTTGATCACATACTTGGGAAACACTCATGAGATTGAAGTCAAGTTCTTTAACATAGTTGACTCTTTCAATACTCATCCTTTCATTGGACACAGTTCCTTGTCCAGTGATAGATCCACCCTTTGAGTCACTCCCAAAAGCAACATATCCTCCATTGAAACGTCTGAAGTTAGAGTGGATGGACCTGTTGCCTGTCATGTGCCTGGAACATCCGCTATCTACCACCCAAGTATTGTGTTTGTTGCCTGGCTGTCCATGCACATGGAAGATATCTAATTAGTGGGAGGATCATTGTAGCATGCAGCATTGTAGAAGATCGTTGCTAATTTGCCATTGTCAGCATGCTTGTAGTCAATGGAACCAATAGTTATGCTTGGAGATTGTTTGGCCTTCCATTGATGTGTTAGTGGTTTTCTAGCTTTCTTTACATTGTCGGCAGAAGATGTTGTTGCTGACAATTTTGGCTTATCCGCAGCCGATTTTGCTGCTGAGGGCTTTGCTGGAGCAGTAGCAGTTTTTGCTTTGTCAGCAGCAGATACTTTTGCTGCTGATGCCGTTGTTTTTTATTTTGCTTTGTCAGCAGCAGAGACTTTTGCTGCTGGAGGCTTTGCCTTTGGTTTCCTGGACTTTACTCTATCAGCAGCGATTTTGGTTGCTGCTGATGGGTTGAGCACAGATGAGTGATTTGCAATCTGGTTAAAAGGGTTGAACTTGCATGTTGCAGCAAAGTGGTTTGATTCCCCACATATGATGCAAGTTTGTTGAGGTTTCTGCATCTTCACTCTTTGAGGGGATAGAGATTCTCTGAACTTTGTTGCCTTTGCATCATAGCTTCTCGCGTTTTTGTTTCTGTTTGTTTTCTCAAAGGCATGCTGCTTTGAGTTTCTTTGGTGTTGACAGTAGTGAAAGCAGGTGCTGGCAGTGTGATTGTATTTGCCGCACACAAAGCAGGATAGTGCTATCTTGTCCCGGTGAAAGTCCACATAGTTCTTACTTTGAAACAAATCTTTGAAGTTCCAGGGATGAGCTTTGTTATGCTCAAAAGTGGCTTCTTCTAGTGTCTTTTGAACATATGTACCTTTTTCTCCAGGTGTATGAAAACTATCAAACACCTTTGGCTTTGACTGAGGCTTGGGGTTGGTGAAACCTGATGTCTCTCCCTTTTCAATGTTTAGCTTTCTTCCATTTTGAGGATAGCTAATCTTGATTTGTTTGAATGGGATGGGAGCTGGAATAGTTGGAATAGTTGGAGTAACAACAGGACATTCAGTTTTGTTCAGAACAGCTTCAGAGATAGGAGCAGATGGGACTGCACTAGTTTCACAGTGGTCTGAGCAGGTTGACTCAGATTCTGAAGAGGTGGAGCAGTCTTCCACGAAACATGCATCCATTGAAGGATCAAGGTTTCGGTTTGCCGTGTCAAGATTTGCAGTATTGAAGCTTGGTTCGTGAATGGCAACATAGTCAGCAGGAGGAGGAACTGTCTTGTACTCATCATCATGATATACAAGTCCAGTTTTTACCCTTTCATGGACTTGAATATCTAACAATCTTTGTAACTTTTTAGATGAAAATTCATATTTTTCAACATGAACTTTCTGTTCAGCCAGTTCAGCTCTGGTAGCTTTAAGTTTTACTAATAGATCATCAATCTGAGTTTCAAGATTGGTTTGTTCATGTTTTAAAGAAGAAATCTCTTTCTTAAGGCAGTTAATCTTTTCTTTGTAACTGTCTTCGACCTTTTTGAATTCAGATTTCATTTGGTGAAACTCTTCATTTTGATCTATTAGATTTTGGTTATGCTTTCTATAACCTAAAACTTTGTCAATGCAAGCTTGAGAGCAAAGATGTTCTAATACCTGAGGTGGTATCTCTGCATTGTCTGCCATAAGTGCTTGGTTGGAGGCAGGAACATCTTCATATTGAAAACTCCAGTCAAATTCTGTAGTTCCAACATTTGCACAGGCTGCAGTTTGTGCTGGAGAAGTTCCTTGCTACTGCTGCTGCCTGGGCTGACCTTGGTAAGCTTGTCTTTGATGGCTGGCACCCTGATTGGCTTTAGGTGCCTTGCACTCCCTAGCAAAGTGACCCATTTGGTTATAGTTGTAACATCGGATCTTGCTTTTATCAAGCCCAACTCTGGTGTTTGAGTTGTTGCATGGAACTGATCTCCCGGTTCTAGAATAAAACCTTTTTGCTCTGAGGGAGAGCATGGCATATGAGTGCTGAATATCCATTTCTTCAAGATCATCTGGATGAAAGCATTCCAGATCCTCCTTTATGAAGTGCATGCTGCTTGAGTTGTCAGAGACAAAAGCAGTAGAGGTTGGCTGTTGAGGAGGTGCCTCAAGAAGAAATGGTGATGAGTTGGATTGTGAAGCAGTTGGTGTTTGAGGATGAGTAACAATGGGAGGATAGTAGTTGCTTGCACTAGGACCAGAATGATCAGAGTGAAGCGCTGAGGTGGTGGTGGAGGAAGTGGTAGCTGATTGATAACTGGAGCTCCTTTCTTTAGCTTGAATCATTTCTAATTCATAGGTTTTGAGCATGCCAAAGAGCTCAGTCATCTGAAGAGTCTTCAGATTCTCTGTTCTTCTGATGGACACTGTATATAATGTCCAACAACTAGGAAGAGATCTTATGAACTTCTTGAGAATGTCTTCATTCTCCAGCTTTACCTTGGAGCACTGCAGTTCTCCAACCAGGTATGTGTACCTGTTATATAAAACTGTTAGTGACTCACCTTCCTTCCAGACGAAGTTTTCATACTGTTGCTTGAGAATGTCACGTCTGTTCTCCTTGACCTCCTCAGATCCAGCAAACATCTTTTCCAAGGCTCCCCATAATTCCTTTGCAGTTTTGTGAGCCTTGAAGTTGTGAAAAACTTCATTTGGAAGGCACATTTGGATAGCTCCTAATGCCTTGAAGTCCACCTCCATTTTCTTGATGTCTTCTTCAGAATACTTGGAGGGTTCCTTAGGAACTAGTGGTCCTCCAGAGTCAGCAGAGGCCACCATGGGAACATAAGGTCCATCCCTTATGGATTTCCACATTCCGTATTCATGGTAGCCGAAGAAGCTTTCCTTACGGTTCTTCCACATATCATAGTCCTCCCCAGACACCAACCTCGGTGGTCGGTTGATACTGCCGATGTCTTCAGATCCATGACTTTGTGCCATTTTGTTTTGTGTGACTTGATCAAGAATAGAGTTTTGAATAGAATCAGAAAGTGATTAAACAAATGTTAGTTTGTTTAATCTTGAGCCAAAGCTCTAATACCACTTGTAGGATTGTAAGATTACAAGGTGATTCTATTCTAGTTGATATTGGCGGAAACAATAACAACCAACAAAGTAAACAAGTAAACAGCAAGAATACTGATAAATGCACTGTTGTATTAGACTTCTGAGATTACAAGTTTACAAGTAAAACACTATCAAGAAGCACTATGAAAGCACAGCAGGCACACTTACAATGAAGTGTTTACACAGTATTTATAGTAATTTAGAATCAAGACAGACCCTTGATTCTAAGGATCAGATCTAACACAAGCCGTTGATCTTGTTTATTAATCTAAATTACACGCAAAGGCTAATCTAGTTAACTTTACTGAAACGTCTTCTTAGGCATCATTGTTTGCATGCTTGGAGAAGCGCGTTATTGTCCTTTATTGGTTGCACCAGTGAGGTTCCTTCTGCTTGGAGTGTGGCAGTTGCTTTAACAGAAAGGTGTCAGAGGCGTTTCACATGGATAGTCAGCTGCAACGTTTGGTCTTCAGAGAATAAAGCTATCAGCAGCAGAGATGAGAATAATGCTGCTGATGAGCCTATCAGCAGCAACTTGTGTTGAACGCTGCTGATAAGCCTATCAACAGCAACAAGTGTTGAATGCTGCTGATACGCCTATCAGCAGCCAAATGTGATGAATGCTGCTGATAAGCCTATCAGCAGTATTTGTACTTAGAATAATTTGGTAGCATTCAGTCTTTGGTTCTACAGTACTTGATAAGTACGCATGACCCTCTTCCTGCGTGCTTGATAAGTACTCATGACCCTCTTCCTGCATACTTGATAAGTACGCATGACCCTCTTCCTGCGTAGCTGATAAGTACGCAGGATCTGCTTCCCCGCAAAAACCCTGACTTTCGCCTTCGGGTCTGATCATGTCTAGATCCCGAACTTGTTTACATTCAAAACGTTTGCTTTTTATTAAGGAATTCAAAACTATGTTTTTCTTCCAGTTTCATCCATAAAAACGCCACATTTTCGACCAAAACCCGAAAAACCCCAAAACGAACAAAAACTCAGATCTAGGCTAGATCGTTACCTGTATCGAGTTTCTGATCCGGAGGTTCTTCTCCCAAGCTCTGGAGCTACACACTTCTTCAATCTCGAGTCGATCCGCCAACTTTCTCTCTCTACGGTTTCTCTCTCTAGATGTTGCAAATGAGAGAAATGGGTGATGACCTTGGCTATTTATAGGGGGCTCCCCTTTAAACCCACCAGCCCATCCGGCCCGGCCCGTCATGCCTCGTTCGTTTATTCCGTTATTATAACTGTCGTTTTATTTTTGGGATGTTACAAGTCTACCCCCCTTACAATAGGTTTCGTCTCCGAAACCTATCATAAGTCAAATAGTTGAGGGTACGTCTCCCTCATTTCTGTCTCCGTTTCCCAAGTGGCTCCCGACCCCTTTCAATGTTTCCATTGGACTTTAACCAATTAGATTACTTTATTACGTAAACGTTTCTCCTTCCGATCTAGGATGGCCACGGGCTCTTCGATGTAGTTAAGGTTGTTGTCGACCTCGATGTCAGTAAGTGGTACGTGAGCCGATTCATCCGCCAAACACTTTCGCAAGTGTGATACATGGATGGTAGGATGAATTCCACTTAACTCATCAGGCAACTCTAACCGATAAGCGACTTCACCAACCCGCGCCATTATCCTGAATGGTCCGACAAACCTCGGACTTAACTTCCCTCTCTTCCTGAATCGTATGATCCCCTTCCAGGATGACACTTTCAACATTACTCTGTCCCCAACATCAAACTCAATAGGCTTTCGTCGTTTATCCGCGTAGGATTTCTGACGATCTTGTGTGGCCTTCATTCTTGCTTTGATTTGATCAAACCTTTCTGACGTTTCTCTTACGACTTCAAGAATTCATAATTCCTTTTGTCCAATCTCACCCCAACAAACCGGGGTCCTGCACCTTTTCCCATACAACATTTCGTAAGGCGGCATCCCTATCGTCGTGTGATAACTATTGTTGTAGGAGAATTCGGCTAACGGCAGATGACTGTCCCAACTGCCACCAAAATCGATAATACAAGCACGAAGCATATCCTCCAATGTCTGAATGGTCCTTTCGGACTGACCATCCGTTTGTGGGTGGTATGCCTTGCTAACATTGAGTCTCATGCCCATCCCCTCGTGAAATACTTTCTAGAACCTCGATGTGAATCGTGTGTCCCGGTCAGATACGATCGTCAAAGGCATCCCATGCCGTGCTACTACTTCTTTAATAAATACTACCGCTAACCTTTCTGACGAGAACGTCTCGCGAATAGGTAGGAAATGAGCACTCTTCGTTAAACGGTCCACAATTACCCAAATGGTATCATGACATTTAGCTGTGCAAGGTAGCTTGGTTATGAAGTCCATGGTAATGTGTTCCCACTTCCATTCCGGTATATCAAGTGGTTGAATCTTTCCATAAGATTTCTGGTGTTCGGCCTTTACTTGCGAGCAAGTCAAGCACTTGCTTACGTACTTTGTCGCTTCATGCTTCATTCCAGGCCACCAGTCATCCTTCCTTAGATCTTGGTACATTTTATTGGTACCAGTATGGATTGAGTACCGAGACTTATGAGCCTCATCCAAGATTTTGGTTCTAAGCTCGCCACCCATAGGTACCCATACCCGTCCAAAACGTGTCCTAACACCAAGTGTCTTATATTCCAACTTGTCCTGTTGGCCAATCATCCTTTCCTTCTTTATATTTTCTTCTTTAAGTGCCTCATCTTGAGCCTTTTCAATTTCTCTCATCACATCCGATGTTACCACCAACTGGCAAGCTTTCACTCTAATAGGAGTAGGCACATCCTTTCGGCTTAGAGCGTCAGCCACCACGTTTGCCTTTCCAGGATGGTATATTATTTCACAGTTATAGTCTTTCAATAGTTCCAACCATCGCCTCTGCCTCATATTAAGTTCCTTTTGTTCGAAGAAGTAATTTAAACTTTTGTGGTCGGAGTAAATAGTAAACTTCACCCGGTACAGGTAGTGCCTCTAGATTTTCAATGCGAATACGACATCAGTAAGTTCCAAATCGTGAGTAGGATAATTAGCTTCGTGAATCTTCAACTGCCGTGACGCATACGCGATCACTCTCCCGCGTTGCATCAACACGCATCCCAATCCCTGACCCAAAGCGTCAGAGTATACCACTAATTCTTCATTGCCCTCGGGAAGGGCCAAAACTCGGGCTTTGGTTAGCTTCTCTTTCAACTCCTTAAACGCCTCGTCCTGGGTCGAACCCCATTCGTACTTTACCTCCTTCTGAGTCAATTTTGTCAATGGTGAAGCTATTTTTGAGAAATTCTGGATGAATCTCCGATAGTAGCCTGCCAATCCCAAGAAACTGCAGATTTCAGTTGGCGTCTTAGGAATATTCCATTCCCTTACCGTCACTATCTTTGCTACGTCAACCATAATGCCGTTCGGGTTAATTATGTGACCTAGGAATTGGACTTCCCTAAGCCAAAACACGTATTTGGATAACTTAGCATACAACTTTTCCTTTTTCAGAGCCTCCAACACCTCCTTTAAGTGACATGCGTGATCACCCTCATTCTTGGAGTAGATGAGGATATCATCGATGAACACGATTACCGATCGGTCCAGCATCGGTCGACACACCCTATTCATCAAATCCATGAACGCTGCGGCTGCGTTCGTTAATCCGAAAGACATTACGCAGACCTCGAAATGTCGATAACGCGTGCGAAATGCAGTTTTCGGTATGTCTTCTTCCCTTACCTTCAACTGATGGTACCCGGACCGAAGGTCAATTTTTGAGAACCAACTTGCGCCTTGCAATTGATCAAACAGGTCGTCGATCCTTGGTAAAGGGTACTTGTTCTTCACCGTACGTTTCTTCAACTCGCGATAATCAATACACATTCTCATCGAACCGTCTTTTTTCTTCACAAACAACACCGGAGCACCCCACGGTGAGATCCTCGGTTGGATAAATCCTTTCTCAAGTAACTGGTCCAGTTGTGCCATTAACTCTTTCATCTCCACCGGTGCTAGTCGATATGGAGCCTTAGCCACGGGCTGGGCATCTGGTACTAAGTCGATTCGAAATTCAATCTCTCTATCGGGTGGTATCCCAGGTAAATCCTCTGGAAACACCTCCGGGTACTCGCGTACGATGGGTACATCGTCTAGTTCCTTCACTTCCTTACACTTGTCAATTACGTACACCTGGTAAGCCTCGCATCCGCGCCTCAAGTAATTTGTTGCCTTAATCATCGAGATGACGTTGGGCATCGGGGCGTCATGATCTCCAAAAACCTCGACTTTGCTACCATCCGGAGCCTTGAGTCGGATTATCTCTCGTTTACATATGATTTGTGCTTCGTTGGCAGTTAACCAATCCATACCTAACACGACATCAAACCCTCCCAAAACCATAACAAACAATCTGACAGCGTACCTATGACCTTCTATCTTTATCGTGGAGTTGTCAACTACATCGGTCACTCTTGCAGTTCTACCCTCAGCGGTTTCTACGCTAAAGGCCCTTTCTAGCTTACTGACAGTGTACTTCACTCGTTCACAAAAAGTCGTAGATATAAAACTCTTACTTGCACCCGAATCAAATAACACAGAAACAAAAGTGTTGTCAAGGATGAACGTACCTGACACCACATCGGGGTTTGCCCTGGCTTGGTCTTGTGTCATCGCGTACGCACAAGTCTTTGCTCGGGGCCTCTCTTCTTTCCTTTCCGGGCCTTTCCCTTTCCCGGCTTCACCCATTCTGTGCTCGGTACATTCCCGACTCATATGACCACTCTCCCCACAGTTGTAGCATTTGAATAGCTGGGGACATTCACGTGCGTAGTGTCCGGTTTTGCCGCATTTAAAGAATAGATTTGACCCTAACCGACATTCACCCGCATGTCTTACCCCAAATCTTCCACAGACTGCCGTCTCGCCTATCCTGGCATGTTTGTCCCGAGCCCCAAACAACTTCCCAGCCGATCGCTTAGCGAAGAAACTCGGCTTCTTCTTAGGCTCTTCGATGGCAATGACATTCAGCGCCAGAACATCGAAAACCACGCCGCTCAGTTCTACTACCGAATCACAGGTCATAGGGGCGTTTGCCTTAACATAGGTACAGACTTGGTCTGACAGCCCTTGAATGTAACGGGAAATCTTTCTTTCCTCAGTCGTGATAAGGTGTGGCACCAGACGTGCTAGTTCATTGAATCGAGTTGTGTACTGCCAGTGCGTCATGCTCCCGGCCTTCAAACCCAGAAATTCCCTCTCTAAATCCTCAATCTCGTTCCTTGGGCAAAAATTCTTGATCACCAAAGTTTTCAAGTCAGCCCACATCATCGCATCCACAACCTCGCTCCCTTTTGCTTGACGTACACCTTCCCACCAATGGGATTATTCCTCTCTCAAGGAGTTAGCAGCAAATTTCACAACTTGATCCGTTCGACATTCGCTCAGACGAATGGCAGCCTCCATACGAATCACCCAATCAAACGTAGCTACCGCGTCTTTCCTCCCAGTCAAGACCGGCGGGTCACATGCCTTAAAGGAATTATAGTCGCAACCACGGTTAAGCGGTGCGTTGATTGCCTCAGTGTTCGGGGTATCAACCGCCGTGTTAGACCCACCCGTCTCATTAACCTTCTTTAATGCTTCTGCCAACAGTCCTGTCAAAGAAACTTTCATCAACTATGTGAACTCTCGAGCTATGGCTGCTCTCACTTCTGTTTCAAAAGTGAAAGGTTGTTCTTCAACCTGTGTCTGCTCGGTTCCATGCACACCAACCGCTGGTTCAGTGTGAACACTTCCTTCTTCAATATACTCTTGGCGCGCAGGGGTCCTGCCGCGCCCACCGTTACGACCACCGGTGCCGCCACCGATGCGGCCCCCACGACGCCTTTCGCTCTTTCGTCCCGCCATTTCGTTCTATAAGACAAGGAATCCAATGTCATCACGCTAGTTAACAAATAAAATTCAACAAGCACTGTAAGATGTTAATATACACTGGCCTTCTGTAATTAACCATTACACTACCTTTCGACTTCTATTTGACCACCTTTGTGATTCCATCAGAAAACAAGTCCTTACCTAACCCTTTCTAAGGCTTACTATATATGTAAATATATACTACCTTCATACCTGATGCTATGGCTCGAGTTACCCGTACTGGTATCCGCTTTCGGTCCCATTCACAGTTTAAGTTCAGACACTTGGAGTGTCCGAATCCCTCAAACTATTGATCTGATACCAACTTGTAAGGCCCCAAACCCAGGAGGCCTCACTCGTTGGATTTACTCATTCACAAACAGTTATTAAACTTGAATATTAAATAACGCAGCGGAATCATTCATTCATCATAATTAAAACTTGTTCAAACATGCGGAAGCGTAACATTGTCAAATGCATAAACATAACATAAACGACTCATAACGGGATGCCAGTCTTCATGATCAGCCGGGTAACTCTACTCGCTTGCCAAGCATCCCCATCCATCACCCATACCTGCCTTAACCTGAATGTGCATACTAAAAAGTCAGCTACGCTGGTGAGTTCCAGTTTTTTTATTCGATTTAAGAAATGGTTCATCATTCAATAATTCATTAGGGTTTACCATCATGTATAGAAAACAGGGCCTTTCGTTCATCACTAAAACATTCAAACATTTATCATCATTATAAAACACGTTGAATGGATCGTTCGTTTAAAACATTTAACATTCATTTAAGTCATACATTACAATCTAAATCTGTGTTACCATTCGTTCCATCACCTAGTATTGTATTGCCCCTAAGGCTTAACTGCACGAAGACCGACAATACAATACATTCCGTCAATTCCCTTTTGTATTGTCCCCAAGACTTAACTGCACGAAGACCGACAATACCCCTTTAGTTGCCCCTGTGGCTCTCATGTCCATAAACCGACAACTTCCATCGACGGCTATGGCTCACGGCCATAACACCATCGGAGCATAATTTAACCTCAATAGGGTCACGTTAACTGTCACACCCCAAATTTATTTACTTAATAAATAAATAAATAAATTAAGGTTGCAACGATTGGTAACATTACACAACAGCGAAAGATAAAATAAAGACATCTAAGGTGTTGAGCACCATTACAAATACTAAATTGAAGTAGTGCATTGACCTAGAACTTTATAGGTCAGAACCTACTTGAGTTTTGACAATTATGCTTCTTCGGCTTCTAGGGTTTTAATCCGAGTAGTTAACCTATTCCAACCGTGCCATAGCTATTTATTTCCTTAAAACATACTTAAAAATGTCAACACAAAGGTTGGTGAGTTCACATGTTTAATTGTTGCAATGTAAAGTCGTTTTCCTTGAAAACATTGATATTGTGTACATGGGCATAATATAAAAAGTGTTTTTCTCGAAAACATGTGATGACTTCATAGTTATAAAATAAGTAGTTTTCCCAACGAAAACATGTGATGACTTCATAGCCATAAAAGGAGTAGTTTTCCCACATGAAAACATATTAATGAATTTATGCCCAGATAGGAATGTTAACCAAAACGAGTAGCGGTTTCAAGTGTATATGGTAAACAAAACAAGTAATGTTGACCCATTTGCAAACTAGCTAGGCATACAAATAATATATACATACATGAGGCATAACCAAACCATAACACAGGTGTTTTGCCCCTCGCTCGTACCTCACGAGCAATGTTTGAATACTATGCGGTCATTTGGCCAGAGGGACCCATGGTTAGGGCGACTAACCATGACCGGGGGTGTCAATCCCAGTAGTACTATCCATAGAATCCCAGGCTATCTATAGCTAATGGTTATAAATATGATGGTCAGGGGACTTCCAGCGCTCTATATGTGTTAACTCATGCAAACATAAAGGTCGGGTCTTGTTTTCTTGTTACCATATGAAAATGTTTGTAAATATGTTCTAGGTTTTCAAATGTGTAAGCAAATATGTTTCAGGTTTTCTCAAATGTATCAAGTAATGATGTTCCCCAATGTATAAAATGGGTTAAGCAAGTATGTTTCTCCCCCCGATGTTTCTAAAACATTTAAAAGTTAAAAGGGGGTCGTGAACTCACCTGGTGTCCGACGAAATACTAGGAAACGATAATTGTTCCTAATCAAACTCGACTACTCGTACCCTAGATACACACGAGGATATATGTTAAGACTAAGTGTCTTAAGTGCAATTTGTTCTCCCGTTTTAGTATGTCCGGTTAAGGACGCGTTCGTTTTAGAAAAAGGTGTTGTGTTACTATCCGTTGGTAACTAATACATATTCATGTCACTATCTACGCACGTATTATACTTACATAATTAAGTACAAATTTGTAAGTTATAGCCATCAAGTAGTTATATACTTCCAAAATATATATATGTGTAACTATTTTTAGGAAAATATTCCATTATCGTCGTACGAGTGTAAATAACATAATTTATATTATTTATATTTATTAACATACGTTTTCATTTAAGTTTTGGTTTATCGCGAATATAATTATATATATAAACCCCCGTTTTCGACAAAAGGCACGAATTATTTGTTAAGTTTCGACGTAAATGAGTTTCTATCAAACATATGTTTATTAATAATTTGATATATTTGTATATTGTGTAATCCAAATTCCGCGAGTCGTTACGTAATACTTAATTTTTTTTGAAATAATTATTTAAGTTTCGTTGACGACCACATTTACCAAAATAGATATGTGACTTTGTGTGTTCAAAGCATTATTATTTAAAATATCGTTATTACACACAAGTTACCAATTGTTACTAAAAATATATCCGTGGTTTTGATGTCCCTATTTTTGTAAAGCTCGTTTTTATTTGAAATGACCGATGTATATATATTTACATTCACCCATTTTTACACCCGTTGTTTTATACCCTCTAAATCTATGAACTACTGACATAAGTTTGATGACCAACCATTCATGTTCTTCAAGATTTATACTTTTACCTTCTCATCTTTGTTATCTTTTACCATTTATAAATCTTAAGGTTCGACACACACATATATACACATACATACGACATATATATACACACATAAATGTCGTCACATTTTTTTTAGATCTAGTCCATTGTTTTAGATTCTAGTACATATATACTAAATACACACATGTTTGATGATTACAACATATAACTAACAACAAAAGTGTCATATTCCATTCATACTAGTAATCATTCTTAACTAGTAAACTTTTCTTGAATCAAAAGTGTATATACACTTATATATGCATACGACATATAACACACACATATTATATATATATATATATATATATATATATATATATATTAGACTCAACAAGTCCAATCTTTGTATTAGATCATTTAGTTTAAGGAGTTTTATGAAAATACCGTGTCTTGTGGTGAACAGAGTGCACTAAATCTTGGATCTAAAGAAAAGAGAGGGTTTATGAGGTGTTATACCAACTAGAAGTGTAGATGTCGATTTTGAGAGAAAAAGATGGTTGATCTTCGAGTTTTGTGGTTTGAATTCCTAAGAACACCTTTGTATGCTTTCTTGAAACACCAAAAATGGATGATTCTTCCTTGGTTTCTAATATGATTCAAGATCTAGTATGTTTGTGTGTGTGTGTTTGTAGTGAGCCGAGAGAAGAGAGGAAGAGATATAGATTTGTGAAATTTCATTTTTGTGGTAGGTTACTCCTACTTATAGTGGAAGCTTGAGTGTTCCTTTGAACATAATCATCATCATTTGATTTTGACATTGGAGTTAATTGTTGGTTAAAAGACAATGATGGTGTGGTGGTTGGTTGGTGATGGCGTGAAGCAAGTAACGACGAGAGATTTGATTTAAATTTTGAGTGTTCTAGTTGACAAAGTGGGTATTCCATCAAAAGAGCCGGTATTTAACTTATCTAATGTGTTTACATATATATATATATATATTAATATATATATATATACACATATATTAGATGAAGCGAAGGTTGAGCGTTGTCATAAATAAATTTCTTCATTATGACGATCTGTACTTTGAGTGGAATGCACACTTCTTCAAAATCAATGCGATGTGATTTTAGGACGTTGCGTGCACTCTTTGTCATAATCATGAAGACTATGACATTTGAGTGGAGTGTAAGTTAAGAAAAATGATGACAAGTTGGTGTTGATGGTAGTTCAAACGCGGTACACTACCTGCAATTAATAACCGCTTTAATGTATAGATCTCGAAGTTGTCAATATAATATATATATATATATATTTACATATATACCTATATATATGTATATATTTATATACATATCCTCTTTGGTTAGACGCGTTAACGAACTTGAATGAATGCGTTCAAGTTTACGTATACTTTTATTTGTAAATGTGTTCGCTCACATTTATACGTGTCCTAAGATAATAATTCACAACGATAATTCTAGTAATGTTTTTACGAGAATTTTCTTATAACATATATTAAAGACTTAGTCTTCGGAACGTGATCGTTTATTTAGAATATAATTCCAAATATTTTTCCATTGTAACAATTAATTGCTATCGTTTGTGTTATACGGATTTTACATCCGCATGAACTGACATGAAGCGATGTTCGCTAGAATTTTATCGTTCAAGAGCATGATTTCGAGTGATTCAGGAAAGACGTTAACGTAACCACGTTTATGTCGTGCACAGACGATGTTTTGGAAATGTCGGGTGTCACATTCTCCCCTTGTTAAAAAAGTTTCGTCCATGAAACTTGATCTAAGTTACCCTCTAGGGTTGATTCACTCTATCCTGATTAGGGCTTTGTATACTTACTTCATTTCAAGACCATAGGGAGAATTGTTGTTTTCTATTTACTTAGTGGTCAGTATCTGAAAATAAATCGAATACTTCTCCAACTAATGATATTAGATGTGCAAGGATTTGAGATGTTATAGTATAAAGTAATAGTGCGTCGGTACCGTTAAACATTCGTTATCTCAACGTTGCGGATTTAGGAAAGTTCTTTGAATAAATTGCCAAGAGAACGATATTGGCTATTCCATGAAGGGATAAATTCATTGTCAGATTCCCACTAACATAAGGGATTACGATCATTAAGGTCACCTCCATATAATGTGTGAGTAACTAAAGGTTCTCTTATTGATGTGAACTAATAAAAATGAGTTTCATTATGGGTAATTCTATTTCGAATGTTATTCGTAGCTTAGTGTAGGTTGCCCTCTTAATGAAATAGATGTTGAATTATAACTGAAACAAAAAAAAATTCTCCCATTAACATTGAATCGTCAAGAATTATGTGGTTCATCTATAGATGAGGGTGAATCTAGATAAAGAATGAGGAAATGCTAGAGTATTCGACAATCATCAAATAGATTTGGCTCAACAGTTACTAAAGATAAATGAATCTTCCATTAACATTGGCCGCAATGGATTAAAGATTTCAAGATTCCTTATAAGCTTTCATTGGCGAAGATTGGGCTTAATACTTCATTAATCATTGTCTGCACTACACTTCTACTGCAGTCTAGTATTGAGGTTGTATTGTCAGGGTTTGTAGATTCATGGCTTGACTATCATGTCCATGAGGCAATTAATTATTAAGGAGTTCTAAATTCGTTTAGGTTAGCCACAGTTCGTCTAGGTGGGGAAGTAAACGGTGGAACTATGGAAATAGTTTCATAGAAATAGCGTCCCCTGAAATTGATTATGGGCTTGCCAACCCATTAAGTTGGTAGACTATGATATGATATCATTTTTCAAACTTATCGGGGGATTGACCTCTTAAACTAGATGTCAGAAAATAATAACAGAATCATGTATAACTTTAGGGATTTGCTAAATGTGAGGACTTCATGTCCTTAGGTTCTTTAAGGATAACGTATTGGCATCCCAAGAGATCTTGGAGAACGGTGAATATGAAATTTGAAGAAAAGTTGAGAAGTCGAAAGAAATGTATATGTGTAGGCCTCCAACAGAGCAAGGTCAGATATGATTCTTCCTTTGTTCACTTTTCTAGTAGCGTACGACTTAAAACGGTTAAAAATCGTAGAACACTGAATTAAATCCTCATATTTCAACTTAGGTTCTTGATTGCTAATCAAAGTTGGTCGGGATGGATCATGGAGTTTTAGAATTTGTAAACAACTGGATAGTACAGTATGTTTGCAACTTCCCTGGCTTTCGAATGATATTTTCATAACTTACCATCATGTATTTCACTCATATCGCTTATAGCCTTAAAGTCCTTAACACAAGGGTTTAAGCCATAAAATTTGAGATAATGAGAATCACATGTCAAAGTTTTGCATTTTCCTGAGCATTTGTTAAGAAGTCGTTTCCTAACAGTAGGTGCTCCTGATCTCTATAACTCTAGAATGTTGGAAGTAAGAGATGTGAACACGTCTCTCCTGTGCTCTAAGATCAAAGACTCAGTTAACAAAATAATCCTTGTTGAAACGTAAGTACAAAAGGATATATAATTATCGTATTAAGATCTTTGTGGACAATAGGTTGGTGGAAGCAACTCACGCTTACGTTTCTTATGTATAACATGAACTAATGAGGTTAGCAAGAAATCATGCATTTGGGACAACTTTAAGAATCTTGTATGTCAGTCTCCTGCTGGTCTGACAATAGCCGACAGCTCACACTTAGGTTTCCTTGATACTCACTTGAGCATAAACCATGGCTTATTTATCATCGGAAGATTATTCGGGATTGATGATGTACTGAATGACAAGGGTGGTAAGAACGACCCCGTTTGACAACTGTTTTAAAAAGTCAGATTACCTACTTGTCTCGGATCGGGTTTCCACAATACCCCATAGGTTTCAGGCGTAAGTTTCCATCCTATTACAGGAGTTAGTACATAGCACTTCAGATGTAGACTTCAAGTAAGTGTGATACTGAATTGTAAGATAAACCTGAGATTATGTCGTGATCTCTGATAATAGTTGTACGATTACTGTAAGTGTTGATCGTTACAAGGAGCAACCTGGAATTTACGTGTTTCAAAAGGGTATGTTTAGAAAGTACAAACGGATGAGGGAGATTTTCATCATTCAAGATCCATTAAGAGTTAGGTACGTCAAATTCGAGTTTCTCTCGTTCCAACCGAACTGCGAGAATGGTATACGAAGATCTAGTAGGGGAATTAGAAATGTTAAGGTCTGATTCATGCTAGACCAAAGATCGGTCACATGCACTGATCGATAAATAACGAAATCGAAAAGAGACAACCTATAGCCCAGTCTCAAAAGTTGAAGAAGTACTTTACAAGGAATTTCCAAATTCGGTCCAAGAGTTGAGGTCAAATCACCAAGAATATATTTCTTCAAGGTTTTGGTTAAAATTGTCATGCCAATGAAGTCTCGCTAAGAGTTTTGGATTCATTAGAGTTCGAAGATGAAGGAGATGATGTACATTTCCACGTCACTTGTGATAGCCCATCGCATCATCTAATGCCTTTTGGCTCAACCCTTATGTTTATGGTGATTTTGATCATTAATCGACTGACTGAGAGTTGAGATTGGGAATACGGATTAATCATGAACATTAGTTCGGACAGTAAGACTCACTAGAGTTCTCATGCACTTTAAATTATGATTACGTGTGCACCCGCAATAATAATTTACTTTACATCGTCCCTATAGTGTTTCTCCTATCGCAAGCTCTCAGTTAAAAGGCATCTGAAATGTTCATTAGATCATGTCATCGTGTTGCACTCTCGCGCAAGAGTGTGTATGTTCTATCGGATTAATCTTAGTCATGTGTACCAATACTCATGCATATACCGACTAAGGCTGTTGCCGGATGGATTTAATGGTAGAGAGACACAATCGGTGTCTTCTAATAATAGGACGTGTGCGGTGGAAGTCAGGCACTACGTTAGGGCAGAGATCCTCAAATCAGTGTCGAGCAAATCATGCTCCAAGTTTGTATGTACGTGTGGATCCACATGATCCCGATGAGTCTATGGGTCTCCTGCCTAGTAAAGTTCTCTCCCGTTCAGTCCTGCTTATCCACCTTGGGTTCCCTTCTGCTTAGGCAGTCCCGTCTACCATATTTCATGGCGAAAGTCCTAGTCATCCAATCGAGCGATTCATGAAGGAAAGTATATATACTGCACATATATCGGAAAGAAAGTTGACTCCACGGCTGGAGTAGTTGTAGGTGTGGCGCAGGTATAGGTACAGGTTCAGGTACGGGTTTAGCTTGTTGTGATGCTAAGATCGGTGACTGGCGATTACTACCGCCGTCACCCAAGCTCTGCTCGTAACTCTATCTCCTAGGGGTACAGTGTTCAGAGTACCTGTCATCCTTGATTCGTAATCCAAACAGTGACACTTTGTTGAGAAACGTTGTAGGTGTCTATTATTTCCACATTGTTGTACGTGTTATGTGTTCATTACATGTGACATGTAATTATATTAAGTATTAGTGTAGCTAATGATACCCTAGTGTAACTACATACACTAATGGTTTACTCAAGTTGTTCGGAAACGGTTGGAATTTCTATACTCAAGGATTGGGTGTTCTTAATGTGATGTAAGTCTTAGAAATCTTGGTCCCTAAATGAGTCTGGTTAGAGCCTAGGTGTCACAAAGGAAACCTAATTCGCTAAAACCATTGCTCTGATACCAATCTGTCACACCCCCAAATTTATTTACTTATTGAATAAATAAATAAATTAAGGTTGCAATGATTGGTAACATTACACAACAGTGGAAGATAAAATAAAGACATCTAAGGTGTTGAGCACCATTACAAATACTAAATTGAAGTAGTGCATTGACCTAGAACTTTATCGGTTAGAACCTACTTGAGGTTTGATAATTATGCTTCTTCGGCTTCTAGGGTTTTAATCCGAGTAGTTAACCTATTCCAACCGTGTCATAGCTATTTATTTCCTGAAAAACATACTTAAAAATGTCAACACAAAGGTTGGTGAGTTCACATGTTTAATTGTTGCAATGTAAAGTCGTTTTCCTTGAAAACATTGATATTGTGTACATGGGCATAATATAAAAAGTGTTTTCCTCGAAAACATGTGATGACTTCATAGTTATAAAATAAGTAGTTTTCCCAACGAAAACATGTGATGACTTCATAGCCATAAAATGAGTAGTTTTCCCACATGAAAACATGTTAATGAATTTATGCCCAGATAGGAATGTTAACCAAAACGAGTAGCGGTTTCAGGTGTATATGGTAAACAAAACAAGTAATGTTGACCCATTTGTAAACTAGCTAGGCATACAAGTAATATGTACATACATGAGGCATAACCAAACCATAACACAGGTGTTTTGCCCCTCGCTCGTACCTCACGAACAATGTTTGAACACTATGCGGTCATTTGGCCAGAGGGACACATGGTTAGCGCGACTAACCATGACCGGGGTGTCAATCTCAATAGTACTATCCATAGAATCCCAGGCTATCTATAGCTAATGGTTATAAATATGATGGTCAGGGGACTTCCAGCGCTCTATATGTGTTAACTCATGCAAACATAAAGGTCGGGTCTTGTTTTCTTGTTACCATATGAAAATGTTTGTAAATATGTTCTAGGTTTTCAAATGTGTAAGCAAATATGTTTCAGGTTTTCTCAAATGTATCAAGTAATGATGTTCCCCAATGTATAAAATGGGTTAAGCAAGTATGTTTCTCCCCCCGATGTTTCTAAAACATTTAAAAGTTAAAAAGAGGTCGTGAACTCACCTGGTGTCCGACGAAATACTAGCAAACGATAATTATTCCTAATCAAACTCGACTACTCGTACCCTAGATACACACGAGGATATATGTTAAGACTAAGTGTCTTAAGTGCAATTTGTTCACCCGTTTTAGTATGTCCGGTTAAGGACGTGTTCGTTTTAGAAAAAGGTGTTGTGTTACTATCCGTTGGTAACTAATACATATTCATGTCACTATCTACGCACGTATTATACTTACATAATTAAGTACAAATTTGTAAGTTATAGCCGTCAAGTAGTTATATACTTCCCAAATATATATATGTGTAACTATTTTTAGGAAAATATTCCATTATCGTCGTACGAGTGTAAATAACATAATTTATATTATTTATATTTATTAACATACGTTTTCATTTAAGTTTTGGTTTATCGCGAATATAATTATATATATAAACCCCCGTTTTCGACAAAAGGCACGAATTATTTGTTAAGGTTTCGACGTAAATGAGTTTCTATCAAACATATGTTTATTAATAATTTGATATATTTGTATATTGTGTAATCCAAATTCCGTGAGTTATTACGTAATACTTAATTTTTTTTTGAAATAATTATTTAAGTTTCGTTAACGACCACATTTACCAAAATAGATATGTGATTTTGTGTGTTCAAAGCATTATTATTTAAAATATCATTATTACACACAAGTTACCAATTTTTACTAAAAATATATCCGTGGTTTTGATGTCCCTATTTTTGTAAAGCTCGTTTTTATTTGAAATGACCGATGTATATATATTTACATTCACCCATTTTTACACCCGTTGTTTTATACCCTCTAGATCTATGAACTACTGACATAAGTTTGATGACCAACCATTCATGTTCTTCAAGATTTATACTTTTACCTTCTCATCTTTGTTATCTTTTACCATTTATAAATCTTAAGGTTCGACACACATATATATACACATACATACGACATATATATACACACATAAATGTCGTCACATTTTTTTTAGATCTAGTCCATTGTTTTAGATTCTAGTACATATATACTAAATACACACATGTTTGATGATTACAACATATAACTAACAACAAAAGTGTCATATTCCATTCATACTAGTAATCATTCTTAACTAGTAAACTTTTCTTGGATCAAAAGTGTATATACACTTATATATGCTTACGACATATAACACACAAATATTATATATATATATATATATATATTAGACTCAACAAGTCCAATCTTTGTATTAGATCATTTAGTTTAAGGAGTTTTATGAAAATACCGTGTCTTGTGGTGAACAAAGTGCACTAAATGTTGGATCTAAAGAAAAGAGAGGGTTTATGAGGTGTTATACCAACTAGAAGTCTAGATGTCGATTTTGAGAGAAAAAGATGGTTGCTCTTCGAGTTTTGTGGTTTGAATTCTTAAGAACACCTTTGTATGCTTTCTTGAAACACCAAAAATGGATGATTCTTCCTTGATTTCTAATATGATTCAAGATCTAGTATGTGTGTGTGTGTTTTTTTGTAGTGAGCCGAGAGAAGAGAGGAAGAGATATAGATTTGTGAAATTTGATTTTTGTGGTAGGTTACTCCTACTTATAGTGGAAGCTTGAGTGTTCCTTTGAACATAGTCATCATCATTTGATTTTGACATTGGCGTGAATTGTTGGTAAAAGACAATGATGGTGTGGTGGTTGGTTGGTGATGGCGTGAAGCAAGTAACGACAAGAGATTTGATTTAAATTTTGAGTGTTCTAGTTGACAAAGTGGGTATTCCATCAAAAGAGCCGGTATTTAACTTATCTAATGTGTATACATATATATATATATATACTAATATATATATATACACATATATTAGATGAAGCGAAGGTTGAGCGTTGTCATAAATAAATTTCTTCATTATGACGATGTGCTCTTTGAGTGGAATGCACACTTCATCAAAATCACGGCGATGTGATTTTTGGAGGTTGCGTGCACTCTTTGTCATAATCATGAAGACTATGACATTTGAGTGGAGTGTAAGTTAAGCAAAATGATGACAAGTTGGTGTTGATGGTAGTTCAAACGCGGTACACTACCTGCAATTAATAACCGCTTTAATGTATAGATCTTGAAGTTGTCAATATAATATATATATATATATATATATATATTTACATATATACCTATATATATGTATATAATTATATATATATATATATATCCTCTTAGGTTAGACGCATTAACGAACTTGAATGAAGGCGTTCAAGTTTACGTATACTTTTATTTGTAAATGTGTTCGCTCACATTTATACGTGTCCTAAGAGAATAATTCACAACGATAATTCTAGTAATGTTTTTACGAGAATTTTCATATAACATATATTAAAGACTTAGTCTTCGGAACGTGATCGTTTATTTAGAATATAATTCTAAATATTTTTCCATTGTAACAATTAATTGCTATCGTTTGTGTTATACGGATTTTACGTCCGCATGAACCGACAATTCTTATAATTATTACGGTATGAAGCGTAGAATTTTATCGTTCAAGAGCATGATTTCGAGTGATTCAGGAAAGACGTTAACGTAACCACGTTTATGTCGTGCACAGACGATGTTTTGGAAATGTGGGGTGTCACATTAACCCCTGAGTAACCGTCGTTACTCCCATACCAGTTGTACAACATCATAACCATTGACATGCCACAAAGACAATGCCCCTATTGTTCTTATGGCAACTATGGCTCGCTGTCCATAATCTACCACAAGGCTGGGAATTACATTCCCATACTTCATTCGACATATTAGATTTTTAATGACTTCTTTAGAACCTTTGCCCTTTTCTTTTCTTTTCATAAAACATTTCATTCATTTTCAAAACCCTTTACCTTCATTTTAAACCATTTCTTTATAAACATTTCGTTCGTAAACATTCCATTCATAAAACTTTATTTCCATAAACCGTTCATTCCAAATCATTTCATTTCGTAAACATAGTTTCATAAACATCATTTCGTAAAACATCATTTCGTATGTATGCACACCAGCCCGAAAACATTATATAAAACATTTAAAAGAGGACTTCTAGAACTCACCTGATAAGCTAATCTGGGTTATCCTAAACAAAGGTCCCACAACGTCACTTCCGATCTGAATTGATTAGTTAAATACAAATCAGACCAACTCTCGACTCTAACGGTTTAACCTTCTAAACATACTGACTTTACCTAAATAGCTTGATGCCTGCGAACTTAGCAAGAGTGCAGGGCCTTACTCTTGCGTACTTAATAAGTGCGCAAACCTCGCTTCATGCGTACTTGATAAGTACGCATGACCCTCTTCTTGCGTGCTTGATAAGTACGCATGACCCTCTTCCTGCGTACGTGATAAGTACGCATGACCCTCTTCTTGCGTACCTGATAAGTACGCAGGATCTGCTTCCCCGCAAAACCCTGACTTTCGCCTTCGGGTCTGATCACGTCAAGATCCCGAACTTGTTTAAATTCAAAAATTTTGCTTTTCATTAACGAACTCAAAACAATGTTTTTCTTCCAGTTTCATCCATAAAAACGCCACATTTTTGTCCAAAACCCAAAAACCCCAAAACGATCAAAAACTCAGATCTAGGCTAGATCGTTACCTTTATCGAGCTTCTGATTCGGAGGTTCTTCTCCCAAGCTCTGGAGCTACACACTTCTTCAATCTCGGGTCGATCTTGGCTATTTATAGGGGGCTCCCCTTTAAACCCACCAGCCCATCTGGCCCGGCCCGTCATGCCTCGTTCGTTTATTCCGTTATTATAACTGTCGTTTTATTTTTGGGATGTTACACGATAGGTCCACTTGCCTGTCAGTGCGGTTTAGTTCATAGGTTTTCCTTTTATTACTTAGGATTCTAGGTTAGGTTTTTGTTAGTTTTGACCGTCTGGACGACATCAATAACCGTTAACACATCTCCACATCGCATCTCTAACTAGCATGCTCCAAAGCTGTCAATTAAACTTTTGTTATCTTGACCTCCGTCAGAAATAACGTCCCATGCTTTCACAAAGGTTCCATTGCCATTATCCTTGACAACACCTCGTTACTCCCATTGTCCTTAAGAATACCGCCATGTCATTTCTAGTACCGCGTAGTACACTATCGCCAGTTATCCGCTCAATTGCCACATTTTATGTAACATTTCTGATTTTTAGTATCCATATTTCAATTCATTGTAATGCATTTCAAACTCAATTCTAGTGCACTGTTTTGTTCTATTCGTACCATCAATTAAATACTATATTTCAATACTAATCCGCAAATTTCACACGATTATAACCTACTAAAAACACTACATAAGTATCTATTTATACAAATATTGCAAAGACCAAAGTTACAAGGTCTGATGTTGAAAAGTAGTAAGAAACCCTAATAGGCACGGTCGCGCCTAGTTCTGGCACGGTCACGCCGAGTGCTTTGGCACGGTCGCGCGACTTGCTTTGGAACGATCGCGCCTGGAGCCTTAGCACGGTCGCGCCGCATATGGACATGGTAGTGCCTCGTACCAGTTGAAACGGAAATACAGCCTTTAATCATAGATACGTTCGAGTTCGTAACCGTTTTGCACGTTCCAACTATTAACAAAGAGAGTTAAGCCACTTGATCGTCCTAATTACAACAAATAAACGGAATTTCATAAAACCATCCAATAATCAACGAAATAGTCCACTAGACCATCGAATTCTCCAAATTACTTGCAATTCTCCCAAGCAAACGCACAAACGATTATCCCAGAAGCTTCTGAACCATTTGAAGCAGCCGGAATCGTAGCAGAAGACGTCGGAATCCGAACTCGCCGACGCCGGAACTCCTCCCTACCGTTCTCTATCAATTCGCTGCTCTTACGGGTAATTGAAACCTTTTTCTAACTCGTTTCAGTTCATAGATCAAAAGCCCCATGATAATTTGGGCTTTCAGTATGGAAATCACCACGAACCCGAATCCACATTTTCGTTAAAAATGATTTAATCGAATCGAACCTTGGACATGTTTTAAATCCAATTAATCTATGCAAAAAGACTCGAAATAATCTAATGGGTGAAAGCCCTATGATTTCCAACCCTATTATTATAAGAATCGGTCAATTCGTTCCTGATTTGGAACAGACACGGTCGCGCTAATCATCTAGCGCGGTCGTGCCTCATGAGACGCGGTCGTGCCGACTATAAGCGCGGTCGTGTCCTCCTGTCCAGACCCAATCATGCCCTTTGGCTAGTCTCAGTCGTGTCATAGAACCATAGACACGATCGTGCCTGGCCAAGGCACGGTCGTGCCTAATGATTTAGTCAGTTAAACCCTCTGTTTGATCAACACGGTCGCGCCCTGACTAGCATGGTCGCGCCCGTGGTTCGAGCACGATCGTGCCCTTCCAATGCACGGTCGTGTGTGAGTTAAAATCTTGGCAGAATTATAAATTTTATATATTTTTCAAACCACAAATATTCTGATTGAATTACAAAATAAAAATAATTAAATTTCATAAAATTTAATTTATTTTTATTTAGAAAGAACAAATATTTAATGGAAAAATTAATTGTTTAAAGTTTATAAAATTTAATTTACAATTATTGTTAAACCTTTCATTTAAAAAGTATTTAAATGGTCAAGTTACATTTTATAAATAAATAAATAAAATAATTATTTATTTACTTTATGATTAAACAAAGACATTTATTTATTTACACTTAAATTCATTTAACACTTATAATATTTTCATAAACAATAATTATTTACATTACTTATTTAATTATTCAAAACTCAAACTTTAATCAAAATGTTCTAAAAATATTTTTTTCAAACTTGATACATTCTATTCAATACCTCCAATTACAAATCAACGACTTTTTTACACAAGTCGAAGTACAACTTTAGACTTAAACTTTTGTGGACACTATTGATACAATACGCATTACACACTAGGTTAATTTGTGCTTTTCAAGGATCCGTATTACTATCTACTACCTTTTGTTAGCTATGCCTTCAAACCAAGCGAGTATACATAGCCCCTTTTACTCTTTTACATTTTTGGGGTGAAACATGAACATTATTCAAATTACATGTTTACATTTACACAAACAACACAAGTACAAATCCTATTTACATTCATGTGTGCAATTTGAGCTTTATGCCCGAGTGCTAGGTGTGCTAACCTTTGTATGCGATTATGTGCAATCATTAACTATACAAGCCGACGGTTTTCAATGATAGATCTATTGATTCTGACAAACCCACCCAGATTGGGGTGATTGATACCGACAACACAATATTTGCATGCTAGTTACAAAGGTTTGATTGTACATGGTTACACAATAGCTGCTCCCCATAAATGCCTTATTTATCATGTTATGTAAGGATTTGTTTTACAAACTATATGCTATCTATATAAACCTGTGTTATACTCACCAACTTTTTAGTTGACTTTATTTTATTCATGTTTCAGGTTCTAATGTGTGAGATTGTTCAAGACGTGCTACATATAGTCTTGGACTTAGTTAATTTAAATAAAAGAACTCTATGTATTTCAATTTTGTTCTATCTTGGATGTGGTTGTATTTGGATTACTTGCAATGGAAATTGATGTTTAATATATGCAATTTAGTCAACCTTGTGCTCATGAACAGTCTACATGTCCCGCCCCGATGATTCCGCCATCGGTTGGGGTGTGACAGATTGGTATCAGAGCCTTGGTTGTAGGGAATTAGGTTATTAGACACCTTGACCTAGACTATAACTTTAGTACACCTACCTGTGCTATGTTTCATGTTTATATGATTATGTGCTACATGTTATGTGTTACATGCTATGTGCTACATGCTTACTATGAGTAGTTATTATTTTATTTGATGACTAATTTATTAAATACCCATGACTTATTAGTATATACTTAAATAATAAATTAAATAAACAATATCTCTTTCTATATCCTAAAACCTCATAATGCTCTTACTTTCTTCTCTATCCATATTCTTCTTAGCATGTGGAATCTTCATGAAGCTAAATCCATAAAAATTTTCTTTCCTCGTTAAGGTTTTTAAGCTTTGTTAATTATTTGAGGACACGTGCAATCTGGAAGGGTGACATCTGTATTTTAGGTTTTCTGTCTAGGAAAGCATTTAGCATAAATCCCAATCAACCGAGGGACCCGTATGCTTTCCTGGGAATTCCCGAGATGAGTGTTTACTTATACGCTAAAGCATGTCTCCTTGAAAGTTATATAAGTTTAATTAACCTTAATGTGTCATAGTATTCGAGTGATTATATCACTATTTGAGTACGATCCAAACTATGATTATCTATTTATTTTGTTATCTTATCCTATTAAATCCAAACAATTCTCATGAGTTCTTACATCTTTTCTTGTCTTGTGAAAATCTGTAGAATGCCTCCTCGTCGTGCTCCCGCGGCCAACGCGAATACCGACATTGCTGCTATTCTTGCACAACTTGTGACACAACTCACTCAAGCTAATAGTGCCACCAATGGCAACAATGGTGGAAATGGTAGTAATAGTGGTAATGCTGGTAATGGTGGAAATGGTGGTAACAACCTATCTCAATGCACCTTCAAGCATTTCAACTCGTGCAATCCCCTCAAGTTCTATGGTACCGAAGGAGCTACTGGACTCCTTCAATGGTTCGAAAGCATTGAGAATACCTTTCTCAATAGTGACTGCCCCGACAACCTTCGTGTTCGTCATGCCACAAGTGTCCTACAAAAACGGGCACTCACGTGGTGGAATGGGTTGAAAAGACATAGGGGTGTGGACAATGGCCTTACCATGGGATGAGGTTAAAAGGTTAATGACCGAGGAATTCTGTCCTCGAAATGAAGTAAAGAAACTTGAAGCCGAATTTTGGGATCTTGCCCAAGACAGTGGTGAAAACTTGGCATACACAACTTGGTTCCATGAGTTGAGTCTTCTTGTGCCCCACATGGTCACTCCTCTGTCCCGCTGTATTGAAAAGTATATTGGGGGACTACCTAGGCAAATTAAAGATACTGTCCTAGGAAGGAATCCCGCAACACTTGAAGATGCCATCCGTTTGTCCGCCACCTTAACTGATAACCATGTGAAAGCGGGAACACTTACTAAAAAGGGTACCAAGAAAGTTTCTGACACTATAACTCCTCCTACCCACAACAAAGAAGCCACAACTGAACCCTCCCGCAATAATATGAAAAGGAAGACTAGAAACTATGCTGTGGTCACTCCTGTTATTCCTGTTAACCAAGCTGCACCTATGATTCAAGCACCGGTCAAAAAGCCATATGTTGGAATCTACCCACTTTGTGCCACCTACAACTACCATCATCCCTAAAGCATCCCATGTCGCCTTTGTACTTATTGTGGGAGATATGTCCATACGGTTAATGTTTGTAGGACCAAAGCTCTTGCGGGCCAAGTCAATCTACCAAACCAAACCAACACCCAAATAGCTAATCAAGGTGTGCCCGCTATTGCAAATGGGCGAGCATGTTATGAGTGTGGCAACCCGAACCATTTCCGTGATCAATGCCCAAAGTTAGTCAATGCTAGGCAAGGTGGAGCTCGTGGGCGTGCTTTCAACATAAACGCCAATGAAGCTCAAGCCAACAATGACGTGGTCAATGGTACGTTTCTTGTTAATAGTCAATATGTCTCCATTTTATTCGATACCGGTGCCAATAAAAGTTTTGTGTCACTTAACTTTGAACCTTTACATGCAAAGACACGATCCCTTTTAGAGAAAACATTTACCGTTGAAGTAGCAAATGGTGACTCTCTTACAATTGAAACCATTATCTATGATTGCTCTTTAGAACTTAATGATCACACATTCCCAATCAACCTTGTTCCAATGCCACTAGGGAGCTTTGATATCATCATAGGCATGGATTGGCTATCGAATCATCATGCCGAAGTCATTTGCTTTGAGAAGTGTATTCGAATACCTCTACCATCGGGAGAAACGTTGAGAGTCTTTGGTGAAAAGCCTTGCAAAGGGCTTAAATTAATGTCATGCACTACTGCTCAAAAGTACTTACGAAAGAAGTACGTGGCCTTTTTGGCCCATATCGTTCAAAAAGATGTTAAAAAGAAGAGTATTCAAGATATCCCCATTATCCAAGATTTTCCTGAAGTATTCCCCGAAGACTTATCCGGTCTTCCACCCGTTCGTCAAGTAGAATTTCGCATTGATCTTGTGCCCGGAGCTAACCCCATGGCTAAAAATCCTTATCGTCTTGCACCTTCTGAAATGCAAGAACTTGCAAGTCAACATCAAGAGCTCTCCGACAAAGGATTCATCCATCCAAGTCATTCACCGTGGGGTGCACCCGTCTTATTCGTCAAAAAGAATGATGGATCATTTCGCATGTGTATTGACTACCGCGAACTCAACAAGCTTACTATCAAAAACCGTTATCCTTTGCCTAGAATTGATGACCTCCTTGATCAACTTCAAGGTTCTACTTGCTTCTCGAAGATTGACCTTCGATCTGGTTATCACCAACTCCGTGTGAAAGAAGACGATATTCCAAAGACTGCCTTTCGAACAAGGTATGGTCATTACGAGTTCATGGTTATGCCTTTTGGACTAACCAATGCACCCGCAGTTTTCATGGACCTCATGAATCGTGTGTGCAAACCGTACCTTGATAAGTTCGTGATCGTTTTCATCGATGATATCTTAATCTATTCCAAGACCAAAGCCGATCATGAGCAACATCTTAGATTGGTTTTGGACCTATTGAAGAAAGAACAGCTATATGCCAAATTCTCCAAATTTGAATTTTGGTTAAAAGAAGTGTAATTTCTTGGTCACATTGTCAACGACAAGGGCATTCATGTTGACCCTGCTAAGATCGAAACGGTTAAGAATTGGAATACCTCAAACACTCCCACTGAAGTTCGTTCATTTCTTGGTCTTGCGGGATATTACCGTCGTTTCATCTCAAACTTCTCTAAAATTGCTGTCCCCCTTACCGCTTTGACCCACAAGGGTAAGACTTATGAATGGGGACCAAAGCAAGAAGAAGCTTTCCAAACCCTTAAGCAAAAGTTGTAAAATGCTCCCATTTTGACTCTCCCTGATGAGAATGATGATTTAGTTGTCTACTGTGATGCTTCTAATCAAGGTCTCGGTTGTGTCCTCATGCAACGAGGCAAAGTAATCGCATATGCATCAAGGCAACTTAAGATTCATGAGAAGAATTATACGACGCACGATCTCGAGTTGGGTGCGGTCGTATTCGCATTGAAGATTTGGAGACATTATCTCTATGGCACAAAATGCGTGGTGTTCACCGACCACAAAATTCTTCAACACATCTTCAACCAAAAAGAACTCAATATGAGGCAACGACGTTGGGTTGAACTCCTTAACGACTATGACTGCGAGATTCGTTACCATCCCGGCAAAGCGAATGTTGTAGCCGACGCTTTGAGTCGAAAGGACCATGTTATGCTTCATTGTGCCCGAATTCAAACCGATATTCAAACCCGCATCTTAGAAGCTCAACACGTCTCAGTCACCGAGGGTAACATGTACGAGGAAATGTCGTGTGGTTTTGAACTTCTGCTTGAATCAAAACCCAATGGCTTACTTTATTACTTGAACCGTATTTGGGTTCCCGATCGCGATGATCTCCGTACATTTCTCATGAACGAGGCTCACAAGACTCGTTATTCTATTCATCCTGGTGCGGATAAAATGTACCAAGATCTTCGCCAACAATATTGGTGGCCCGGTATGAAAAAGGACATTGCTCTTTATGTTGCTAAATGTTTAACCTGCTCCAAAGTCAAAGCCGAACATCAACGTCCATCTGGTTTGCTTGAACAACCGGAAATTCGCGTGTGGAAATGGGAGAACTTAGCCATGGATTTTATTACCAAACTCCCTCGCACCTCGAGTGGTTATGATAGTATTTGGGTGATCATTGATTGTCTCACCAAGTCTGCTCATTTCTTGCCTATCCGTGAAGACTATCGGGTCGAGAAACTAGCCCGTATTTACATCGATGAAATCGTGAGCCGTCATGGTGTTCCCTTGAACATAATAGCTGATCGAGATGCCCGGTTCACTTCTCGATTTTGGCAATCTCTCCAAACTGCTCTTGGCACACGATAGGATTTGAGCACGGCTTACAATCCTCAAACTGATGGTCAAACCGAGCGAACAATCCAAACTCTTGAAGACATGCTTAGAGCTTGTGTAATTGATTTTGGTGGAAATTGGGATTCACATTTATCCCTCATTAAGTTCTCTTACAATAATAGCTATCACACAAGTATCAACATGGCTCCATTCGAAGCTCTTTATGGTTGCAAGTGTCGTTCTCCTATCTGTTGGAACGAGATTGGTGAAGCACAAATCACCGGTCCTGAACTAATTCAAGAAACATCCGACAAGATTATTCAAATCCGTGACAACATCCGAACAGCGAGAAGTCGGCAAAAGAGTTATGCCGATAAACGACGAAAACCCTTGGAATTCCAAGTCGGTGACCTTGTTCTTCTTAAGGTGTCCCCATGGAAGGGTGTGGTCCATTTTGGAAAGAAAGGCACGTTAGCCCCTCGCTATGTTGGTCCATTCAAAATCCTTGAAAGAATTGGGTAGGTGGCCTACAAACTCGAATTACCTCCATCTCTTGGCAATGTGCATCCTACATTTCATGTATCTTATCTGAAGAAATGTCTCGCCGATGAGAATCTCCATATACCGCTTGATGATGTGCACATTGATGAAACGATGCACTTCGTTGAGAAACCGGTAGATATTATGGATCGTGAAATCAAGCAACTCAAGCGAAGTCGTATTCCTATTGTCAAAGTTCGTTGGGAATCTAAGCGTGGTCCTGAATTCACTTGGGAACGAGAAGACCAAATGAAGCTCAAGTACCCCCACCTTTTTACCGATGCCGTCTCTTCCTCTAACTAAATTTCGGGACGAAATTCCCTCAACATGTGGAGACTGTAACATTTCTGATTTTTAGTATCCGTATTTCAATTCATTGTAATGCATTTCAAACTCAATTCTAGTGCACTGTTTTGTTCTATTCGTACCATCAATTAAATACTATATTTCAATACTAATCCGCAAATTTCACACGATTATAACCTACTAAAAACACTACATAAGTATCTATTTATACAAATATTACAAAGACCAAAGTTACAAGGTCTGATGTTGAAAAGTAGTAAGAAAACCTAATAGGCACGGTCGCGCCGAGTGCTTTGGCACGTTCGCGCGACTTGCTTTGGAACGATCGCGCCTGGAGCCTTAGCACGGTCACGCCGCATATGGACACGGTCGTGCCTCGTACCAGTTGAAACGGAAATACAACCTTTAATCATAGAGACGTTCGAGTTCGTAACCGTTTTGCACGTTCCAACTATTAACAAAGAGAGTTAAGCCACTTGATCGTCCTAATTACAACAAATAAACGGAATTTCATAAAACCATCCAATAATCAACAAAATAGTCCACTAGACCATCAAATTCTCCAAATTACTTGCAATTCTCCCAAGCAAACGCACAAACGATTCTCCCAGAAGCTTCTGAACCATTTGAAGCAGCCGGAATCGTAGCAGAAGACGCCGGAAGCCGAACTCGCCGACGCCGGAACTCCTCCCTACCGTTCTCTATCAATTCGCTGCTCTTACGGGCATGATAATTTGGGCTTTCAGTATGGAAATCACCACGAACCCGAATCCACATTTTCGTTAAAAATGATTTAATCGAATCGAACCTTGGACATGTTTTAAATCCAATTAATCTACGCAAAAAGACTCGAAATAATCTAATGGGTGAAAGCCCTATGATTTCCAACCCTATTATTATAAGAATTGGTCAATTCGTTCCTGATTTGGAACAGACACGGTCGCGCTAATCATCTAGCGCGGTCGTGCCTCATGAGACGCGGTCGTGCCGACTATAAGCGCGGTCGTGTCCTCCTGTCCAGACTCAATCATGCCCTTTGGCTAGTCTCAGTCGTGTCATAGAACCATAGACACGATCGTGCCTGGCCAAGGCACGGTTGTGCCTAATGATTTAGTCAGTTAAGCCCTCTGTTTGATCAACACGGTCGCGCCCTGACTAGCATGGTCGCGCCCGTGGTTCGAGCACGATCGTGCCCTTCCCAGGCACGGTCGTGTGTTAGTTAAAATCTTGGCAGAATTATAAATTTTATATATTTTTCAAACCACAAATATTCTGATTGAATTACAAAATAAAAATAATTAAATTTCATAAAATTTAATTTAATCTTATTTAGAAAGAACAAATATTTAATGGAAAAATTAATTGTTTAAAGTTTATAAAATTTAATTTACAATTATTGTTAAACCTTTCATTTAAAAAGTATTTAAATGGTCAAGTTACATTTTATAAATAAATAAATAAAATAATTATTTATTTACTTTATGATTAAACAAAGACATTTATTTATTTACACTTAAATTCATTTAACACTTATAATATTTTCATAAACAATAATTATTTACATTACTTATTTAATTATTCAAAACTCAAACTTTAATCAAAATGTTCTACAAATATTATTTCAAACTTGATACATTCTATTCAATACCTCCAATTACTAATCAACGACCTTTTTACACAAGTCCAAGTACAACTTTAGACTTAAACTTTTGTGCACACTATTGATACAATACGCATTACACACTAGGTTAACTTGTGCTTTTCAAGGATCCGTATTACTATCTACTACCTTTTGTTAGCTACGCCTTCAAACCAAGCGAGTATACATAGCCCCTTTTACTCTTTTACATTTTTGGGGTGAAACATGAACATTATTCAAATTACATGTTTACATTTACACAAACAACACAAGTACAAATCCTATTTACATTCATGTGTGCAATTTGAGCTTTATGCCCGAGTGCTAGGTGTGCCAACCTTTGTATGCGATTATGTGCAATCATTAACTATACAAGCCGACGGTTTTCAATGATAGATCTATTGAGTCAGACAAACCCACCCAGATTGGGGTAATTGATACCGACAACACAATATTTGCATGCTAGTTACAAAGGTTTGATTGTACATGGTTACACAATAGCTGCTCCCCATAAATGCCTTATTTATCATGTTATGTAAGGATTTGTTTACAAACTATATGCTATCTATATAAACCTGTGTTATACTCACCAACTTTTTAGTTGACTTTATTTTATTCATGTTTCAGGTTCTAATGTGTGAGATTGTTCAAGACGTGCTACATATAGGCTTGGACTTAGTTAATTTAAATAAAAGAACTCTATGTATTTCAATTTTGTTCTATCTTGGATGTGGTTGTATTTGGATTACTTGCAATGGAAATTGATGTTTAATATATGCAATTTAGTCAACCTTGTGCTCATGAACAGTCTACATGTCCCGCCCCGATGATTCCGCCATCGGTCGGGGTGTGACATTTTATCCCAAGTTACAGGAACAATTACCCTTGCATAACCCTAAAGGTTTCGTTATTCCGACGGCCATTACACTAAGTAGGTTTCCTAGTGTCATTTATAGAAGCACTCACTGCTTCACCACTATATGCTCCTCGTACTTGCCTTTCCCATACTTCGATCATCATTTTGTGATGATTCCTTAAAACTCAGGTACCATTGTCTTGCCCACATATGTGATACATCTCTTGCTCTTAAATGACCTCAAAGAACTGGTGCCAATCATTACTGAACTCTCCTAATGGTTCCCTACCATAGTATTCCTTTACTTCTTTTTCATGTATCTAGTATGCCCCTCAAGTGTGTACATACACTTAACACTAGGGTCATTTCGTCAGCCCTTGATGTCCTCAAAAGCTCATCTATCACCGTCATGTCTATTTTAATAGCCAAATTAGCTTTTTTCAATGCTCCACCAGAGCTCCCTTTAAGCCAGTCGTGAGCTTGTCAGCGCGGGCCATTCCTTCTCAATCACTTATGTGCAATCCTGCACTTACCCTTCTCTCGTTGCCAAAGCTTTGATACCACTTGTAGGATCGGTGATTACAAGATGTATTAATCTTCAATCCAATGTAAACAAATAAAGGAGAATACTGATAAATACAAATTGTATTAATCTTCCATGTTTACAAGATTACGGAGAAAACTCTAAGGAAGCACACTTGTACAAATGGAAGATACAATAAATATAAAGGAACTTAGAATCAAGACAAACCCTTGATTCTAAGGATCAGATCAAACATAGACCGTTGATCTTGGACAGTTACAAGCTATACTACAATTGGTAGACAACTAAAGGACAAGCTACTACAAACATTTCTGTTCAGGTCAAAAGTCTTCTTAGGAATCTTTGTAGTAGACTTCAGAAGTAGTAGCTTTGTCTTTAATCATCTGCAACAATAACATTCCTTCTGCTGATAGATGTGTCAGTGTTGTAGCAGAGGTGTCAGTAGCAAAGTCAAAGCTACTGATGATTTGCCTATCAGCAGCATCAAGTGTTTGATGCGGTTGAGAAACCTATCAGCAGCAATTTGTTGGTCAGTAGCAAAATTGTGGAGTCCGCAGCAGTTGTACTTAGAGAATTTGGTAGCCATCAGTCTTTATATCTACAAATTTCATCTTGGTGATTGATCTAATCTTGCAATAAATCATATATGTCTTGAAGATAATGCAATGTTAAATTCTGTTGGGCATATATGTGGGGTACATGATGTTTTTCATCTAAATGTTACTAACTCACATGAATCTAGGAGAAAAACGCTTGTAGTTTCAAATCTTATAATATTGACAACTTAAGTGTTCACGATTTGTATTGCAAATTCGGTATGAATAATTAAGCATATTTTAACCTGATCTTGTTTATTTTGAAATTTATCGCGTATCATTTCAAGTGGTGTTTATAAGATTGAAATGAATGAAAAAGATATGATTTGAATAGAATGATCTTGGTTCTTAAATATCAAATTTGGATGAATAAGATTGTAATCTTGATCATTAGTTTGATAAAAAAAAAGTGAATTCACTTCACAAAAGTATCATATTTCATTTTTTGAAGTTTATTCTGAAGTATCATAGGTTACCCATAGTTTGTGATAAAATGTATGATGAATTGCTCAGATACTGATATGATCTTCTTACTCATGATGTTCAAGCAAAAATATGTGTGTATTTTTTTTAGAAAAACCAAAAATATGTGATTTTGTATGTAAAGATAAAAATAAAAAAAAGTGATGTCATTTGTACAGATAAAATCCAAAAAGATTTTCTTTCCATCTTCCATGAAAATTCTATTTTTTAATTTTATTGAAATGTTCGGGATTTGATCGGATACATGCTTCAGATGGAAGGAATAAGTTTTGGAAAGTTGATGGTTGGTGTTTGTGCAAGTTGAAATTTCAAAAAGTTTCTAAGTGTGACGGTCATGTTTGTTTGAGAAGCGAACTTAGCATGTTCGCCTTATTCTTGATCAGGCGAACTTAGCATGTTCACCTAGGTAAGCGAACTTATTCAGTGTGATATATAAACTTTTCAAGCGAACATAATCAATTATCTTTGAACTTCTTTGAGCGAACTTGTTATTTGAAATTTTTAGGTGTTGTTGATCGGTGTTTCATCGTTAGAATCTTGTTCAATTTGTAATTGCGAGTTGAGTAAAGGTAATTTCATTGATTTTCTTCCGATAAATAGATCAGAAACCCTTGATTTTTGAATCGGCTCTTAGGACTTTGACAGTCGGATTTGGTCTGTGATTTTGAGGGTGTTTGGGTGTGTAAAACATAAAATTGTTACCTGACACAGCTTAATCGGTGTTGAACGATGCTAATATGGGCTATAATTTGTTTCAATTCCATCGTTTTGAACAAGTGTGATTTTGGTTTGAAATTTTTTGAACAGGCAAACTTAATCAACTCTAAGCGAACTTAGTAAGTTCGCCTAGGTGCTCAGTAGTGTTTGGACTTGTAAATTTTTTTGGAGTGTTAAAATTTGTTTTTTTCATTGTTTTTATGTGTGTGTTATGTGTATACTGTGTGTGTCTATATACTAATGTTGTTCATGTCCAAATTTATATACAGATGGATCGTTGTGTTGAATACAAGCATAATCAAGTTGCCTTATTAGCTCCTGAAATGTCAGAGGCTGTAAACTATCAAGAGATAATAAATTTTCTGAATCGGTCAAGGTTGCATGTGGCTCTTTTAGGAAATCCCTACATCAGCTTACCTTATATTAAGAAATTTTGGGCTACAGTTCAGCAATATACGAATGTTGATCCACATGTCTTACGGGCTACAGTGAACAATACTGAGGTGGTGATTTCTGTGGATACTATTTGAGCTGCTCTTGTTCTAGGTGGTGCTAATGATGATCCTATCAGTTTACCTGGTACTTTGATTATGGGGTGTTTTCAGAGGATGGGTTATCGAGGGAGACAAAATGATACCCAAGCTAGAAAAGGTGGTCTAGTGGGTCAGTGGAGATATTTCATGCACGTCATTATCAAGTGCTTGTCACCTAGAAAGGCTGGTACTGATGGTCTGAATTCGTCATTACAAGCTACAATGGTTGCTTTAACTCTGAACAAACGCTTCCATTTTGCTTTGTATATCTACAGAGAGCTTGTAATGCAGATTACTCCTCCAGAAGGTCAAGCTTTGTTGATGTATACTCGGTTTATTCAAATGATTCCTAATCTTCCACATCATCTACAATGTCTCACTTTAACACTGATGACTAAAAGAATCTTTACAGAATGCACCAAGGTGAAACAACAGAATGCTGCTTTGATTCCCGTTCCTACTCCATTGTTTGGTCATCTTATTAATCCTGATTATATTGAGCCTCCAAACAACAATTGGTTTCATCCTGAGGAGTTAGTTTAAGATCAAGATTAGGATCCACCATAACAACAACAACTTCAAGTTCAACAACCTCAAGTCCAACAAGAACAAATTCAGGTTCCAGTACAACAGGAGATGGCACAAGTTCATGTTCACGAGAATGTTGAAGAAGCTGTTAATGAACCTATTGTTAGAGCATAAATTTGTATCTGTAGCAAAAATTCCAAGTGTATATGTAGCGAACAGGTTATGTTCGCATAAGGGAATGTTTAGGCGAACTTAACAAGCGAACATACTAAATTCGCCTATAGAGTTATGGGTGAACTTGTTAAGTTCGTCTGAAGACTCAGTTTGCCTTTAAATAGGACATTAAGTTGTTCATTTGTAGCAAGCAATGCTAGAGTTAGCATACATAGAGAGGGAGTGGTTCTCTGTGTGAAGTGAGTCACAGTCCCTAGGTAGAGCTCACCTAGGGATTGCAATTGGAGCTTAAACATAGAGATGTACACTTCTTCGGTATTGTAATCTGTGATGACGAGTTCGTTATCGATTATATATACGAATCGATTCTGTTTCGTCTCTGTTCTGCATTGGGTTTTATGTTTGATTCACTTCATGCTTCCGTCTCAATGCGAATTATCGAGTAATTCGTTGTGATCGTGATCGTCTTACTTGTTAGAAGACGTCACAAGGACTTTCACCTATTCCAGATGCTCATTAAGAAAATGTTCCTGATGATGATGTTAATCCAGTCATGGGAATGAACATGGAGGATATACATGATGATGATGATGATGTTGTTCAGTCTCCAGCACATCAAGCAGAGGGTCAGGTTGCTGATACAAGTTCTAGTTCTTCTGATTTGTGATTGATTTGTGACGATTTGTGTATGATTTGACAAGAAATTGGTTAACTTTTGCAAGTTTTCATGTTCATGGAGTTTTCAAGTTCTTGAGAGTGATTTTGAGGCCGATTTCATCAATTTGAAGGTGTTTTTAAAGAAATTAATCCATTAGAAGTGTTCTAAATCACATTATACTCAATCCTACGGTTTAATTTCATCAAATTCCATCAATTCAGCAAGTTATGATGATTTTCAGAAAAGAAAGCTATGGCTAGCATTTCTATGTCTCTTCCAAAGGAAATTTATCACAGTTTCAAACAATTTAAATCTTCTCAATAATTGTGGGATGCATTACAGAAAAGGTGTAAAGGTAGTCTTGATGTGAAGAAAAGTCGAAAAGAGTTATTGAGGAAGCAATTTCTAGTTTTCAAGAATTTTCAAAATGAATCTCTGGATGATCTTGCAACAAGATTTTATCATTTGTTGAGTGAGTTATCAAGTGCATCAGTTGTTTATGAAACTGAGGAGATCAATGATAAATTCTTGGAGGCTTTACCATCAAAATTTGATGTGTATTCGGTTTGATCAAAGAGAATGTCAAGTATAAAACTATGTCTCTTGAAGATGTTCTTGGCAAGATTCAATCTCATGATTTGAATATGAAGGAGAAGGAAACAAATATGAAACATATTCAAGATTCTGCTATGTATTTTGCAAAGACTTCTGGCAAAACTGGTTCTGGTGTTGCATTATTTTCTGGTGATAGTCAAGATAATTCAAGTGAACATATCTCTGGAGTTTCAAGTCAAACTGGATTTTCTGCAAGTACATCTACTTCATCTTCTAGATTACATAATACTAATTCTTATCATATGAATCGAAGAGTTGTTGAAGATTATCTAGCAATGTTTTCTTCCTTCATGGCATCATATGAAAACTTTATTGGAGAAAATATGCATGATCCTGGCATCATATGAAGACAATTTTGTCAAATTGATCCCCTGATTTAGAGGAGATGAATATTCAATGGAATATGGCCAAGCTTATGCGACAAGCAAAAGACTTTTTGGAAGACTAGAAGGAAGTATATTGGTTCTAACAGTCGAACAAGAATGGGATTTGATAAATCAAAGGTTCGATGTTACAATTGTCAAGAATATGGTCATTTTGCTAAGGAATGTGTGAAGCTGAAAGTTGAGTTTGATTCTCAGAAGAAGACAATCAATTTTCAGAATAATCGTTCTCAGTCACATGGTTCTTCTGGATCTGGAAATTCAAATCATGCATCCACATCATCTGCTTTGTTTGCACAAAATGATGAAAATTATGATTGAGGGTATTTATCTAGAAGATCTGGTTGGAGTTGTAAGTCAAGCTTTTGTAGCTGAAATTCATTCTGATAATTCTGAAGAAACAACTGATGATGATAGTTCAAGTGATGGTGAGAGTCTGAAATGTGATGATGAAGAAAGTGTTAAAGTACACAATGTTGATTAGGATATTTCTTCTGTATCTGGTGTATCTGAAGATGAAATAGTTTTGACTACAAGATCTTCTGAAGAAGCTATCTCTGAAGAGATTCCAATTGCTAAAGTCTTCATGGCTGATATGTCAGATCTTTCAAAGGTAAAAGACTCTATCTATAATATTTGCTGCTCTAATTGTGTCTTTGTGAAGGATAAAATGCAGAAGGTAATGGATGATAATACAAACTTGATTTGTGATATGAAATCCATGCATGTGGTTAATCAAAAGTTGAAAGACAATGATAAGCTTTGTATGGATAGAATTGAATCTTTGAAAAGAGATTTAAATTATTTGGGGTTAAAATACAAGGAACAAGCATATCATCTGGATATGGCTTATACTGAAATTGAAAAGCGAAATGAAATTGTTGCTCAGAAAAACAAGGAAATTTCTGACAAAGAATCAGAAGTGATCAAATTACATCGAAAGCTGGAGAGTTTTGGAAATTCATCAGTATTATTGGATTATTTTCCTGACAATGCTGATCCTACAAAGAGAATTGCTGGAGTTGGGTTTGTTCCTCCACCATTTAATGGGAACTATGCAGTTGAATTAGAAATCACAACTGAAGAGGAGATTGATCCAAAGACAGTTCTGAAGGTTAATATAGTGACAGGTGAAGAGATTGTTTATGATTCTGATAATGACGATGCATTGTTTGATGAAAACAAGGTTGAAGGTGTACCTAAAGAGGTGAAACTTGATGAACCAAAGGTGGTGAAACAAGTTACAAGAGATATATGCATTCTAACCGAACATGATGAAGTTGTACAACCTAATCTTTCCAAGGTGTTATTAACAAGTGGTTTTGTTTCTGATGGTCATGATAAGAAGATATCATCAAAGGTGTCTAAACAAGTATATGTTCTGAAGAAGAAAGTTGAAAGTTCATTGAAATCTTCTGAAGAATATTCATCAGGTTATTCGTCAACTTTAAGAAAAAGTTCTTATGTCAGAGATCATCATGATAAAAGAGTGTGCTTTCATTGTAATGAAGTGGGTCATATTCTGATACATTTTCCTTACAAGAATCAAGGGAAAAAGCCTATGTTTTCAGAGAAAGGAAAATCTAAACTTGTTCCCCCACAACAAAAAGTGGTGACGATTATGAAAAGACCTAATGTGGAAAAGCCTACATCTGATGTTGTGATTAAAGTTCAACTAAGGAAATATGTGCCTAATCAGTCATTTGCTAAAGCTACTGGATTTAAGCAAAATTGTAGGTCCCGAAACAGACCTGTAGAACACATATCTGAGTTGAAATCCACAAACAGTCCGAATCGGGAGACGAAATCTCTGGATCCGGTATCACCCTCGAATCATAAATGGTAGACACGGGTGCTGGAATCACATACACGAACAGAAATATATAAAAGTGAAGAAGAACAGATAATTAAAAGCATAAAACGTATGATTGTTTGATTGAAATGAAAATGACCGCTCATCATACACTAACAATTAGTCTCACCCCAGGGTGAGCTCCCCCTGGGGTGGTGATTCCCTCTACAGACACACTCATTCCTAATGGGTATTCTTCTATATATAGGAGGCCTCATGTGCCTTGTTTTCCAAGTCACCGCCAAAGAGGCCTGAAAAACAGGCATCGAAACTAGGTAGTTTTGATTGAACAAATGTTCAACCGAAACTACTAGTTTTGATTGAACAAAAGTTCAACCGAAACTACTAGTTTCGATTGAACAAATGTTCAACCAAAACTAGTAGTTTCGATACTGTAGTTTCTATTGATAGCATCAGTCTCATTTCTATACCCAACACCACCAAATTTCATTTGATCATCGTGATTTGGCAGTCTATGATTACTCTCATATTCTGAATTTGTGCCCATAGTAAGCACTCTAGCGTTCTATCTTGAGTAAGTTTAGGTGGTTAAGATTAATCATACGAGATCGGTCAGGCGTGATGCTCTTGCTTGGGGTAATGCAGAACGACAAGTCAAGACGACGGCTGCTGCGGGCGAAACTGCTAGCGAGACGGGAGTAGTGTGGCGCTTCTCGTGCCAAGTGTGACTAGAGCTTCAGCAAGCGACATACCACGTGGAGCTATGATTGGAAAGACGGGATGGAAAAGGAGAGTTGTGCCAGTTATACGTGATTTCCTACCATGATGTGATCCTGCACGGTCGAGGGATTGACCACTTGCGTTGGTTTAGAGAGCTTTGTTTTAATGGGAACCAGAGGAGGATACGCCAGATGCACCTGACGTGGTCTAGTTGTGATTTGGCGGGCCGTGTTTGGGATGCTCGATTACTTGATAGGTAGTTAATATGGCAGTTGTCACGAGAGATTTCTAGTTGATTTGATGTTATGACTAACTAGATGTTTACGTGGTGTGATACTTAATGCGAATATGGATTATTTGATTTGACATTGGTTCTGAGTTTTACCGCATGGTGAATTGACCGTGACTAAAAATAGTCGTATTTGTGATAGCCTAGTATGGTGAGTGTAATGTTAAATATAGTGTGCTATGGTGTGATTATGTGATTACCTTTGAACAACGTGAGTTCATATGAAATGTAATTCTTGATGTGGTGCTAGTGCATGGTTAATTAGATGGTATGAGTAGACTTGTATAGACATGAGTTTTGAAATTCTCTATCTATAATTTTAAGATAGTGTCACCGATGTGATAATGATCTGGTGATGTTTGGAGGGCAATGGGTGTGTTGCACTTTGTGAGAAATTATGGTTATGTGCCTTGTGTATAGGTACAAAGGTTCGGGACGAGGTCCTGTGAGGAGCTATGATTTATATATACTATGTGTATAAATGATTAGGGTGACGTCTGGTGTCTAGACTAATTAATGTGTTATCATGAACCATTGGTACGACGCGCTGGGGTGAATAGAAGATAGGGTTCAGTTGTGTGTGAGTTTATAAATAACTAGGTCATATTGTACGTAGTTAGATTTGCTCAAGTCTAGCTAGTGGTGTGTGCCCTTTGTGCGAGCTAGAGAGTTGGGATACTCTATATTGAGATGTATACGTTGAACATGTTAAGTTGTTATTTAGACTTAACTATATTTGTTCTTGTAGTACACGCTTAGTCGTGCATAGGACGGATAGTCGGTGTGTTCATGTTTAGAGTTTCTATCTGGATGATTTTCTTGACGATGGTACACCGAGGTGATGTGAGGAGTTTGACGTTTTTCTGGACAGTCGGTGAGGTGCTCTTATGAGATGCCTATGCTCATATCTCGAGAATGTGGAGCACGGAGCCGAGGGGTGCAGCGGTGAGAGATGACGATGAAAGCATTACGTGGACACTTGATTGGAACTAGTTATGGCATGGTTGAGGTGAAGACGCTAGGGATTTCAGCATGGAGTGGACAAAGTGACGATCGGTTCTCCATGGGATACGTTCCATAGGAGGATCTCTGTCAATGTAAAATATAAGAAGAGTAGAGATGTTCTCTATGAACTGGACGATGGATAGCTGAGGCGCATGTTAAGGCGGACTTCCAGTTCGTACGTGATGAATGAGATACGATCGGTGATCGTGTGGCAATGATAGAGCTCTCTGTTTCTATTCACTACTATCTCTTTACTAAAACACCATATATTCAGAAATGGCACAAAAAAATGGTTTTGATGATACTGGAAGCATCAACAGACCACCAAGACTGGTGTCTACAGAAGACTATGATATGTGGAAGAACAGGATGGAAAGTTTCTTATGCTATCAAGAGTATGGGATGTGGAGATCCATTAAAGATGGACCATATGTACCCATGGTGGCCTTTGCTGATTCCGAATGTCCATCAGTCCCTAAAGAAGCCTCAAAGTATTCAGATGAAGACATCAAGAAGAAGGAGCCATTCAGATGTGCTTGCCAAATGAAGTTTTCCACAACTTCAGAGAATACAAGACTGCCAAGGAGCTATGGGAGGCTCTTGAGAAGATGTTTGCTGGGGCAAAAGAGGTGAAAGAAAATAGAAGAGACATTCTGAAGCAACAATATGAAAACTTTGTCTGGAAGGAAGGTGAGTCTCTTACCGTGTTGTACAACAGGTATACCTACCTTGTGGGAGAGCCACAATGCTCAAAGGTGAAGCTGGAGAATGAAGACATTCTCAAAAAGTTTATCAGATCTCTTCCCCACTGCTGGACACTCTATACAGTGTCAATTAGAAGAACTAAAAACCTGAAGACCTTGCAGATGACTGAGCTTTTTGATATGCTCAAAACATATGAATTACAAATGATTCATGCCAAAGAAAGAAGCTCAGGTTATTCTACAACCTCATCATCCACCCCCACCTTTTCTGCACTACATTCTGACCACCCAGTCTCCAGTTCAAGCAACTACCATCCTTCCATTGTCACTCATTCCCAGACTCAAACCACACAATCAAACAATTCACCATTTCTTCTTGAAGCCCCACCTCAGACAACTTCTGCTGCCTTTGTCTATGAAAACTCAAGTAATATGTCCTTTACCAAGGAATATCTGGAGTGTTTCCATCCAAATAATCTAGAAGAAATGGATAAACAACACTCCTATGACATGCTTTCTCTCAGGCAAAAAGGTTCTACTCTAGAACAGGAAGACCCATCCCAAGCAATAACTCCAACACCAGATTTGGCTTGGACAAAAGCAAACTGAGATGTTACAACTGCAACCAACTTGGTCATTTTTCCAGAGAATGCAAGGCACCAAAGGCAAATCCAGCAGCTGCTCAGCCAAGACAAGGTCAAACAAGCCAAGCTCAGCCAAGACAGCAACAAGCTACCCCTTCTGCTCAAACTATAGCTTGTGCAGCTATTGGAACTGCTGAGTTTGACTGGAGCTTTCAGTATAAAGATCTTCCTGCCAACAACCAAGCACTCATGGCAGACACAACTGAGATACCACCTCAGGTATATGAACATCTTTGTACTCAAGCTTGTATTAATAAGGTTCTTGGATACAGAAAACATAACCAAAATCTTATAGATCAAAATGAAGAGTTTCACCAAATGAAATCTGAATTCAAAAAGGTTGAAAACAGCTACAAAGAAAAGATTAACTATTTAAAGAAAGAGATTTCATCATTAAAACATGAACAAACAAATCTTGAAACTCAGATTGATGATATTCTGGTTAAGTTAAAAGCTGCAAGGGCTGAGTTGGCATACCAAAAAGTCCATGTTGAAAAATATGAGTTTGCATTCAAAAAGCTGCAAAGACTTTTGGATGCTCAAATTAATGAAAAAGTAACTGCTGGGCTTGGGTTTCAAGCTGAAAACCCCTACAATGTTGTGCCTCTACCTGCTGACTATGTAGCCATTCATCAACCAAACTTCAATCTTTTAAATCTTGATCTGGCAAACCTAAATCTTGATCCTTCAAAGGAAGAACCATTTATGCAAGAATGCACTACCTCATCGGAGTCTAAGTACACATGCTCAGACTCCACTGAAACCAAGGAAGCTCCATCACTACCTACCACTGCAGTCATTCAAACTAATGATGTAAGCCCCTTCATCCCTTAAATACATGTACCTCAACTCACCAAACAGATTAAAATTTGTTATCCTTCCAAAGGGAGAAAGTTAATTGTTGAAAAGGGACAATTCTCAACCTCCACCAATCTCAAAGCAAACCAAACCATCCAACCTAGAAAGGTGTTTGATATCTGTCATGCACCTGGAGAGAGCTCCATATGTTCAAAAGACGTTGGAGGAAGCCACCTTTGAGCACAACAAAGCTCAACCCTGGAATTTTAAAGATCTATTCAAGAGAAAGGATTATGTGTACTTTCAAAGGGACAAATTGGCTAAATCTTGCTTTGTCTATGGCAAATACAACCATACTACCAGCACCTGCTTCTACTACCTTCAGCATCAAAGAAATCTCAAGCAACATGCCTTTGAGAAAACAAACAAGAACAAAAAGTTAAGAAGCTATGAAGCCAAGACAACTGAATTCATAAAATCTCTCTCTCCCCCCCAAGGAAGCAGCTCCCAAAACAATCTTCCATCATTTGTGGTTAATCAAACCACTTTGCTGCAAATTATGAATTCAATCCTTTCAACCAGATCCTTCAACAAGCTACTCCAAAACAGAAGCCAATCTGTAAAAGAACTCCTATAGAGAAACCCTCTTTTAATAGAAAGGTAAAGCAGGAGAAGCACGTATCTATTGTTGAACCATCAGCAGCCACCAAAAATGCTGCTGATCATGTGAAGCAGAAGAAATCAAGAACCAAGCCTTCGGTAGCAACCAAGTCTACTGTTGATCATGTAAAGCCATCAGCAGCAACCAAGTCTGTTGCTGATAAGCCAAAGTTGCTGCTGATCAAGCAAAACCTTCAGCAGCCAAAGCAACACCAGCTGCTGACAGAGTAAATTTTGTCAAGGAATTGGATTTTAATCTCATGAGTGTGCCTCAGATCTGTGATCAAAAGCACTGGATGCTTTTCACAGACAAAGAATGTTTTGTGCTCTACCCTGGCTTAAACAAGCCTCCTCCAGAAAAGATTCTTTTGACTGCTTAAATAAAAGACAATTTATATGTGCTTGACATGAATGAGGTCATTCCATCTAGTAGTGTATCTTGTTTTCTGTCAAAGGCATAAATTGATGAATCAGCTCTTTGGCACAGGAGATTAAGTCATGTCAATGTAAAAACCATCAACAAGTTGGTGAAGGGAGGTCTTGTAAGAGGACTTCCTGACAAGGAATTCCAACTTAAAGATAATTGCATTACATGTCTGAAGGGGAAGCAACACAAGAGTTCTCAAAAGCCCAAGACATTGAATTCAAATGACACTCCATTACAACTGCTGCATATGGATCTTTTTGGTCCTACAAATGTCATGTCAATGGGCAAGAAGTCATACTGTCTGGTGATAACTGATGATTATACCAGATTTTAATGGGTATACTTCTTGAGAACAAAAGATGAAACTGCTGAGATTCCTAAATCTTACATTATTAGAGTTGAGAATCAAAGCAATATGAAAGTCAAGGTCATAAGGTGTGATCAAGGTATAGAATTCAAGAACCACACCTTGAACTGTTTTTGTGAGAGTAAGGGCATAGAAATATAGTATAGTGCTACAAGAACCCCTCAACAAAATGGGGTTGCTTAAAGGAGAAACATAACTTTAATTGAGTCTGCAAGATCAATGTTGGCTGACTCAAAACTGCCTATCACTTTCTGGACCGACGCAGTTAGCACAGCTTGCTATGTGTAAAATAGAGTTCTCATTGTCAAGCCTCTCAACAAAACACCTTATAAACTCTGGTTCAAAAAAGTTCCCTACATTAGATTTCTATAACCCTTTAGATGTCCATGCACCATTTTAATCACACATGGGTTTCTTCCTAAGTTTGGTGCCAAATCTGATGAAGGATACTTTGTAGGCTATTCATCTCAATCTAAGGCCTACAGAGTATTCAATTCAAAAACAAGAATTATGGAAGAATCGGCAAATGTGGAATGTAGGGAACACATTACATGTGAACAGTGTAAAGGACCAGACTGGCTCTTTGATATACACTCCTTTTCCCAAATATTTGAGCCTCTCATCTTCTCAAATATGGAGTCTACATCTTCTAAGGCACCAGCTTCCACATCTTCCACTGATTACATATTGGAATTCACTAGTCCTTCTATAAGACTAAAAAGACCATCTATTGATCCTCCATCTGTTGTGGAAGCTATTGAAGCTAGTGAAGCCAGAACCAGTCTCTCTAATGTCACCAGAACCAGTCTCTCTGAGAATGAAATTCTAGACACATATGTAAATGATGTAGAGACATCTGCTGCTGATGTTGCTGCTGATAATGTTGATGCTGCTGCTAATATTGAAGACTCTTCCTCCATGAATGAAGAGTTTCCAGATCAGAATCAAAGAAATCAAACAAGAATCACAGAGAATCAACAAGGAACATCCCTTGGAAATATCATTGGCCAAGTTCAGCAAGGAGTTCAAACAAGAAGCAAAACTCATGAGGCCATTAACGAAGGGCTTCACTTAAAACCCCATTTAAAAAATTAGAAGGGACCCTATTAGCCAAAAAAGGGAATGGGGCGGGATCAATATGCGCAAACCCGAATGTAAACCATGGAAGTTTAAATACAACTTTTAAGCAAAACCCAGACCATTCGACCTAGTCTTGTGATTTTGGCAGCCGCATGGGAAGAAGGAGGGGACGCTGGCGAATAGGGATGGTCGACGGTGGTGGCCTACGGCGGTCACAGGTGGGGAGCTTCATAATCAGTAAAGGTAATGCTCGTCTTGCTGTTTTAATATTCATGCTTCGTTTAACCTTGTGTTGCAAGAACCCAATTAGGGTTTTAGAACTGTTGATGACGTCCAGCAAAAATACAAAGAGCGAAGGAACAGCCAGAGATGATGGGGCTGGTGGTGGTCATGGGTGAGGGGAAGACAGCCCGGCAGTAGCTCGGTAGCATAAGTGCAAACCTAGGGCGATGGCGGACAGCTGGCCGAGGGCCGATGGTGTAGCTAGCGGGGACGGTGGTGGCTGTCATAAGTGTGCAAGGAGGAGATGATGGTGGTTATGGAGGTAAGCGATGGTGGCCGAAGTGGAGACGGAGATGGTGGCCGAAGTGGAGACGACGACGGCGGCGAGGGGCAGTAGCGTCGAAGAAGGAAGGAGCACTGTAGGAGCCACGGAGGCGTGACCCGACGGGGATAATGAACCCGACAGTGAAGACGGTGGTGAGAGGCTATGACGGTAGTCATGAGGGTAGCTGTGGTGATGCGCGAAGTTGAATACGGTGCACGGTGGTGCACGATGGAGGTACACGGTGGTAGCGATTGGGGCCGGCAGACTAGGTTCTTGCCAATGAATAAAACAAAGATGTAGATGCGATAGAGTATGGGGTGGACATGTGTGCGGCAATGATTGGCTCGACTAGAGTGGTTGCATGGCGTGCATGCACAGGAACCCTACACAATCGTGTACATTCCACGCGGTAGGGTTTCACCATGCATGACATGCATGCGGGTGTGAAAAAACCAGTCAGAGCATATGTATACACGTGGGACTAAGGCTGCATGTTCATGTACGTGCATGCATGGATCCCTAGGTCGTGGCATATGGGTTCTAAGCGGGTAAAGGGCGACCCGATCCATGGGAAACTGTGAAGTAGGATTTTGTGGAGGACGACTGTTGAGCAGATGAGACGAGTGTCAGAATGTATTATATTCGTTCGTTTCCGATGCATGTTTAAGACATATTCTGATAGTGTGATCATACATTTGACAGGTTAGGATTTGGTGCAAGTGATCGGTTGTAGAGAAGAGAATTGGACTCAGTATAACTTGTGAGTTTCTAATCCCCCTCTTTTAAACGTTTTACTATTATGGGGCTAACGTACGTACATTCACGTGGTGTTAATATAATAAATTGTGTTAAGGGTTTTGGGTTCTAACCCACTATATTTTGAATATAAAATGATTATTAAGAGCGTTAGGGTCAATGGTATGCTAAGGGTGGTTTGGGGAGAGTCGGGCTTTAAATGAAGTGCCTGTGATTTTATGTGTGAGTTAATGATATGGGTTGTTAGTGCGTGACGTGTTAAGGCCCGAATGGAAACGGTCGTGCCATGTATTAAATGCTAATGAAGTTATAATATTAAAGGTGTTGTTCTAGGGATATGCTCTAGGTGTGTGTAGTTAATGAGTAATATGTATAACGTGTGATATTATGTGTTATATTTGTGATGTGCGTTTTGTGTTGTTGTCCTGGTGACACGGCGGGTGTTGTGTTTGCATCATTGTCTTTATGACACGGCAAACAGGATTGTGGAGGACGAGGTCCTTCAGGAAGTCACCAAAGGTGACAGTTAGTTGACAGGTTGATGATGAGCTCGGGGTGTGTTGGTCGCCCTGACGAGGGTAACCCTGACAAGCGTACAACGATGAGGTATGTGCTTGCATGCATATATATATAAGTGTTGAAGTGCATGCTAATGATTAATTGTATTAACTGTGTGTGAGTTAGTGTTATTGTGACGTATTGAATTGTGACGTGTAGGGTTAGACTGACCGTTGAGTCAGGACTTGTGACGCGACGTGTGTAATAGTCGTGTCAGTTATTTGTGAGAGCCTTGGTTAAGGTCGGATGTGTTAGTGTTTTAGGGTAGGTTGTGTTACCCAGAGTCGGGTCAATATGTATTCTTGGGTATGAGTTGTTAGCATAGCATGTTGAGTCTATGCGGTTGTGATGGTAAGGTTATTACTAATTATATTAGTAGTACGGGTTGAGCCTTGGGTAAGTAAACAGTTACGGGGTGACACGGGATTAGTCATTCATTAATAAAGTGTAATTATATTTTATAAGGACCAGAGTGTCCGAGTGAATTAAACTAAAGGACTTGGTGTGGTGGTTTTTCTTTAATCTATACTATTAGAACTCACTCAGCGTAGCTGACTTTGTGTGTACGTTAGATTCTTTGCAGGTAAGCGGCGTATGGACGTCTCTTGGCTTGGAAGCGGCGTTACTCAGATTAGTGTGCAGGCATTCGTGAGGTAAGTTAATAACGTTAAATGTAATAAATGAGTTTGAAAGACTTCCATTGTGGTTTGAATTGAAATAAATGCATTTTTAATGAAAATGACCAGTTATGAGAACCAACTATAGGATGCCAGGGTTAGGGTCTTACAAGTTGGTATCAGAGCTGTGGTTTATGAGAAAACTGGTGAAACGAATGCCACCACGAGTAACTGCGAGCTAAGAGGTACGTCTTTCAAGTTAATCAGTGATTATTATTTACCATTTGCGTAGTGTTACGATAGTTAGAGCGATCGGTGTGAATGAATGACTTATGGTTCCGTGTAGGAACGTGATGTGTGCTATGTGTTGTGATAGTGTGTAGAACTATGTGAACTTGTTTGATGTGATTTACTGGAATCATGTTCTGTGAGTTAGTTAATGTCGATTAGCATTAATTGCGTTATGTGAAATAGTTTGGATGTTAGCATGGTTAGTGATTGGGTATCTAACTAGGTGTGGTGTGCATTTGTAAGGAATATGTTAATTTGTTAAATTATTGCTATATGTTATGTGAGCTGTATGGGATGCATGTGCGTCCGGTGTGCGTGAAGGTAGAAAGTTAGTGTGGGTATGATGGGAAAGGTTTAGAATCCGAGCAGCGATGTAGACCACCTGTAGGTCCAGATTTCAACTTGGAATCTCACAGGTGATCGATTCTCCACACACAAAGGCAGAAACAGTGTGTATGGAGGTGAAACAGAGGATAGAAATAGATTTTGGTGAAGATAACAGGCTAAACACACTCATAATCAATACAAAATTTGATATGCGATTGTAAGAACAGGTATCAAACAAGTACGCAAGATGTATTGATTGAAGAACAATGTGAAAGAGAAATGCAGGGTTACAGCCACTACTCACACCCTAAAATTTCTCAAACTAGGCTATTTATAGTAAATCAACAGGTATCGAAACTATGCCAACCGAAACTACTAGTTTCGGTTGAACATTTACAAGTGATTGACTAACCTGTCGAAACTTACTATCTATCAAAACTACTAGTTTCGATTGAAGAAAATCAATCAAAACTAAGTAGTTTCGATGGCCCAGACTTAGCTAAATAAAACAGTAAATTACAGAAACTAAAATTACAATAATGAAATGACAGAAAGTAAACTAAGCTAACATTGTTCAAAAATACAATAATGACAACAACTTATACAGAAAAACATGTCTCTACAATCTCCCCCTAAGTTGTTGCATTACTGTCTTCAGCTCTCCACTAAGCAGCTGGTCCCTCAGTAGTTCTTAGGATGTAAGGTTTGACATAGAGAGACACAGCCCATTGATAGGCCTTGGCATCCGCCTCATCTTCATCACTGTAAGCCTGAATGTGATTCTAGAATAGTACCTCCAGATCTTCAGGTTGAAACTTTAACAGCTCCATAGGCTCAAAGATGACAATGTCTTCCTTGCCTTCACACTCTATCATGGCACTGCCAATGTTTGGATTGTAGTACCATTTTCTGAAAGTTTGTAGTTGGACATGCACGATCTTGGGAATAGTGATGGTCTTGTGAGTTTGGGAAGGCTTGTACCTCAAGAAGACATATGGTTTCTTTGTCTTGGGATGAAACCTGGTTTTTGAAATCTTTTTCTTGGTCTTTCTTGGCTTCATCCCCTTGAAGTCACAGTTCACCTGGTTGTGCAAGAAGTGTTCAAAATCAGAGGCCATCATGACATTCCCAGGGTTTTGAAGGGGAAGTTTGGCCAAATCTCTAAGGTCATAGAAGGGGAGAGTCTAGAAGTCAGTCATGTTTTTGAAGTGCTGAACTCCTCCCTTGTATCTTCTAATTATGAACAAATTCCTCTCTACATCATACTTCTAACCAACAGGAGGCCTTTTTAGCTCTTAGTGTTAGGCTATCCATTCGTATGTTTGTGGGCTCTCCTCTGGTACAATCCTTCTCAACCAAGGTTTCTTCGGGTTTGGGAACTCAGGATCAATGGAAGGTTGTGTTGGAGTCTAAGTAGCTTCAGATACAGTGGTGGCTAGTTCAGGACTAACAGGCTAAACAATGTTAACCTGAAGATCTTCTTCTGTTTTCTCTTCATTAGACAGGGCTGGAATTTCATCTCCCTCCTATGTGAAGTACCTTTTCTTTTCAGTCTCTCGTTCTTCTGTAGGAATGATCTCTGGATAGAGTTCGTTGTAGCCAAAATTGTGAATCTCATCTAGGAGGGCATTGAGCTCATCATCAGACGGTATATCCTCTTCATTCATAATCACCATTTCAATCTCAGACTCAGTTCCATTCCCTCTTTTCCTAGCTTCCCTTCTTTCACTAGCTGAAGGAAGGTTGAACTCTTGTTCTTCACCCTTAACTTCAACAGCCTCCTTTGTCTTGGCAGCATGGCCAGTATGGATAGTCATTGCAGACTCTGGATCAGTGACAAAGGATGGAGACAAGGGTTCAACACTAGATGTGGTTTCTCCCTGAGCTGTTGAAGTGGTTGTTTGTTGTTGCACAGGCTTTATCAGAGAGGCTTTGAGTTGTTCGACTATTTCAACTAAGGCCTTGTATTCTTCATGCTGTTTTGAAATGAGTCTTTGTTGGGTTTCAAGCTGAGTTTGCTGAACCTCAAGCTGAGTATGTAAACCCCTAACTTCCAGCTTCAGGTCTTTAACATCTTCCTTTCACTCATTCAACTCAGATCTTAAGCCTTCAATAACTTTATCTTTCTTTTGAACATAATCATGTAGCTTCTTCACTTCCAAACTTAAGGTTTTGACTCTCTGTACCGATGTTGTTGGTTCATGGGATGGTGAGGTAGGTGGAGTAAGGATATGTACTTGTTGTGGAGATGGAGGTGGTGTAGGGATATGTACTTGTTGTAGAGACGGTGGTGGTGTGGGTTGAGGTGTTGGTTGTGGTGTGTCAGCACTTGAGTCAGGGGAGGATGAAACATCCACAATTCCAGTTTTCATTTTCTTGGCCTTAGGCTCTTCAAGTTCATAATCTGAGTCTGTGTCAGTTGGCCTCTTGGACGATGATGCAGGTAGTTCAGTCTGAATATCAGAATCAGACTTGTAGTAGTCTGAACCATAGATTCCCGCTCCAGAGTCTCACTTGACTCTACACCCTCTTCCTCACCTTCATGAACATCAGCATCTACATTGACCACTAGCTCAACAGGAATCTGAACTTCCTCAAAAAATGCAGCCTCTTGCACAGGCTCATCAATAAGTTGTTCTTCTTCTTATACGTGAGGTATTTTAATTTCAACATCAACCTCAGCTTCAGCCTCAGCCTCTTGCTGATTCCCTTTGTGGGATCGGTAAATATAAGATGGTTCTATTCTAGTTGAGATTGGTGGAAACAATCACAACTATACAATGTAAACAGGTAAACACAAAGAATACTGATAAATGCACATTGTATTAAGCTTCAATGATTACAAGATTACAGAGAAAACTCTAAGAAAGCACACTTGTACACTGAATAGATACACTACTTATATAGTAACTTACAATCAAGACAGACCCTTGATTCTAAGGATCAAATCAAACACAAGCCGTTGATCTTTTATACTAGAAGCTATACTACAAGTTAAGACAACAAAGACTACAAAAGTTAACTTTAATCAAACGTCTTCTTAGGCATCATTGCTTGGATACTTGGAAGGAGAGTGATGTCTTTTATTGTCTGTACCAGTAACATTCTTTCTGCATGTGATGTGTCAGAGTTGCAGCAGAAAGTTATCAGTAGTAAAGTTGATGCTTTTGATATGCCTCTCAGCAGCAACGATTAATCTTCATCAGATAAGGTTATCTGCAGCATAGTTGATGATCCGCAGCAAAACTCAACTATCTAAAGCTGCTGATGATTTGTCTCTCAGCAGCATCAAGTGTTTGATCCTGATGAGAAGCCTATCAGCAGCAACTCTGGACTTCAGCAGATAAGGTTGTCCGCAGCAGTGTTGCTCATCAGCAGGAGAACAACTATCAGCTGCAAACAAGCTTATCCGTAGCAGCTTGTTGGTCAGCAGCAAAATTGTGGAGTCTGCAGCAGTTGTACTTAGAGAATTTTGTAGCCATCAGGCTTTATATCTACAAACTCCCCCTAGACTGATGCTACCAAAACTCTCTTACAAATTTTGTTGTTGGAGCTTCTACATATTAGCAACTATCCTCGATACCTCATAGCCTCTAGGGTCCTTGCTGGGATTGTCAATAGGAAGCTCAGACAGAGACTTGATGTCAATGGCCTTGCTAGAACGTCTCATTTGCTGACCTCTGACAGCTGTTATAGTGAATTCATCATTCTCAGCATTATAAGACCAGCTAGTGAATGGAAAGTGGGGTTGGAGAGGTTTAGTTTCAATGACTACATCTTCGCTAGGGTTGAAGTGATGTTTGATCACTAGCAACAGATGTCTTCCACTTTCATTCTCAGGCTCATGAGCTTCACCCAGCTCCATCATTCTTCTAAGATCAGAATCTAGGAGCTGCATCACCTCATCACCAATTTTATAGATTGACCTTTTTACTTCTGCCCTCTCCCTGAAGACTTCAAACCATTGATTTTGATTACTGTAGAACCAACCAACAATTTCTCTTTAATCTTCTAGTTTGTTAGTAGGTTTGGTTTTCTTCTTAGGGGGCTGTTGATGAGGAGGAGCTGGGTGGGAGGATTTGGACTCTTTGGCTGGAGAGGAGGGAGTATGAAAGGTTGTTGGATAGACGAAGGAGTGGATGAGGGAGTAGGCTTGGGTTACTTTTGTTTTCTGTCATCAGTTTGAGTATTTACCCTTTTCTTTGAGCTTGTCTTCCCCAATCTCTCTTCCTCTTCCTTCTTTACTTCGACATACAAGGCTTGCAGGTTCATAAAACTCATTGGACCTAGCCTCTTTCCACTCTCTCCTCTAGCCTTCAGGAAGTCTATCATGACCTTCCTTTCTTCATGGGTCCTTATGTTAAATGCAATGGTCTTTTTGGACTTTTGTTTGGCTTTTTCTTCTTCTTCAGCTCTTTTCTTGTTTGCCAATTGACCTTGCTGACCCATGAAAGCTCTATTGATTTCTTTATTTGACAATTTCTCAAAGTAGTCTGCATCCTCACCTTGAGAAATCAGAGCTGATGTCCACTCCTCTCTCATCTCTTTGGCTAGTTCAGAGTCAGTTATCCTGAACTTAACCTCTTCTCTTCTTTTCTTTTCTCTTTCTTCTTCTTCTTTATTGAGTTGTTCCTACAGCTGAAGAGCTAGAGCTTCATCTTCTTGTAATTGTGTAGCTGCAGAAACTTTAACTTTCAAAGTATCCAGTTGCCTAGCATGCAACTGGATTTGTTGTTCCCTGAGGAGAATGGCAGCTTTCCTTTCTTGAATCTTTCTAATCTCAGCCATCTCCTCTTCTTCTCTTTCTCTTCTTCTCTTCTCTTTTTCTCTATTCTCTTTCTCTATTCTTTCTTCTTCTTCTATCATGATACCCTTCCCCTTGTCTTTATTGGATGCCTCTGCTTCAGCTTCATGGATCACAGTAGCAGATGTAAGAGATGTTGTTGGGATTTCAGCTTCAGCTTCATTGGCAATATGAGGAACAGACACAGAGGAAGGGACTGCTTCACTCTCTTCCTTTTCCCATTCAGTCCCATGTATAGCTTTAAAAGCCTCTTTAACATTCTGAGCAACCACTTTTCTTGACTCTACTGCTGTACTTAGTATAACAATTGGTGAGGAGGGAAGTGATAGATCTGAGTTAGATCATCCATTTCAATCCATCCCTCCTTTTCAAGAAAAGCTTTGATAATCTTGATCATTGCTTGACTTTCTAAGGAGTTGATGTTGCAGATGTGTGTCCTGAGCTCAAAGACCTTATGCAGGAAATCTGGATTGAGGAGCAGGATTTCTTGAATTTTGTTGATTTTAAAGGATGATCCATCACATAAGAAGAACTGAAAACCAGAGGACCTAGTGCTTGACCATCCTTGCACTTCCAGGCCCCTGACTATCTCATTGTAGAAGAATCTTCTCCAACTAGAACTTGTTCTTCTGTTAAAGCACTGCTCCTTATCAAGTCAAGTCTTGTAGCCAGTCTTCGTTATGATGTTCTTGAAGACTCTACATTATGTTTAGGATAGGCCACCATGTTTGCTTCTTCTAGAAACCATTCAAACCAGGGCATATTATCCTCCATCAAGACGCAAAATCTTTCAATTGCAAGTTTTGCTGAGAGATTTGTGGAAGTGTTGATGCATCTTGTTAAGTACAGTTCAAGGACTTGAAGTGGATTCAGTGTATTCCAATTAAGTTCTTCTATTCCACCAAATTCCCATCCAATCCAGAATCTCTCAGATAGACCATCATACCCCCAAGCTAGGATAGAGTCAAACTCTAGCTTATGTGTAGTCAGTGTGAACTGAGGGGCAATGGTTTGTCTTGATATACTTAAAACAGCTGGCAGTATGCTGAATGATAGAGATTTGTCTTCATCTTCACTTTTATTTTCCAAGACCTCATCAACAACTCTGACCACTAAGTTCCAGTCCTCAGAGATATCTTCCTCTTCATCTACTGAGTCTGGCAAGTCATGGATTTGAACAAAAGCATGCTTGAAGAGTGTACTTTGAAATGTAGCCTGCTCTTGTATCCAGTTATCAAGACTGTCAGCATCATCTTCAGTAGTAACTATCTCCCCCTTTTTGGTTGCATCAGCGCATAGAGTTTCATTTGTTTGAGTGCCCACTGATACAAGGGAGGGAGCAGTCACAGATGTGCATTTATAGGCTTCATTCATAGAGACTTGGTGCTGTAGTTTGGACACCTCAGCCTCTAGCATTGCCACCGTGGCCGTCAATTCCATGTTTTCAAGTTTTAGTCTGTCCTCATCCACAGTTGTGGAATCCTTGGAACTAGATGGGTCCTTAGGCCTAGCCTCTGCATCCTCATCAACCTGGTTTTCTAGGCACCTGGGATTCCCCTTAGTGAAGAATGTTTGAAGAGAAACATCCTCACTGTGAGTTGATGTGGTTGGGGACTTAGTGATGTCATAACTGTCCTCCTAGTCAATTGATGTACTAGTAGTAGTGATAGCCCTTTCCACATTCACTCTATCATCACTCCCAGAGTGAACCTTCTTAGGTGATGAACTTGGGCTGGGTACATTAGCAGCCAAGTCAATCAATACCTCCGAGATAGTGGTAGTTGGAGAAGGCATATATTCATGACTAGGTGCCTCTGTACTTAAGTTCAGAGAAGAAAAATAATGAAAGGGCTCAGAAGGTTATTCTATGGATCCGGAATGTGATCCTGATCCAAATAGAGAAACTTCCAAGGAAGTCTCTCAAATAATTTGGCTATCCCTTTTGATATTTTCATCAGAATGTTGGGATTCTGAATGAGGGCTTTTAGGTTGGGATTGGGCATGTGAGACAAGAATAGAAAGAGTCTTCTTGCACCTTTTTCTTTTCCTGGTATAGCTTGCTTCAACTGGGGCCCTTTGTTCCAGTTAGGCTTCTAAAACAGGTGTAAGTAGTTGATGTGCCTGTGCATCCTCAATAGGATGCATAGGGGTTCGAACAATGGAAGTAGATTGATGTTCAGGCTTTGAAGTGGAGGGTGGCTGGGTACTTTGTATGTTCGTAATTGTAGATAAAAATGGAACATTGACCCCTGGGAACTTTTTGGAAACAATTCTCATGCTTTGAAAAAAATTATTTTTATGTCCCAGCATGAGGTAGATTCTTGCAGGTTTGGAAATGTCTTTTAACTCATTGTTGAAAAATTCCTGCAAGAACCTTGGGTACATTAAGAATGCCTGCTTTGCACCTTCTTGAAGGTTATATCTCAAACCTTCAAAATATAAGATGTGCAAAGTTGAAACCTTGTGTGACACCAGACATTTTAGGTCAATATCCGTACACGATATAAACGAGTTTATATTATATTTGTTTTCGTGATTTACCTAATTGCATAAATTAGGACATTAAAGTCTAAGAAAATCCGTACATTGTTTCATTTCATATTTTGGTAATTCTAGGAATTTCCGGTTCACATACCCGTATAACCCGACTAAATACGAACGTTAGTGATTAAATTAAATAACCAAGAAAAATATTTAGACATATATATTACACGAACTTTACGTTGGACAATAATTCATTTTTAGACTTAAATAAATATAAAAATACGTAAAAGTAAACTAACGAACTCTTTCGAAGATATTACCTAGTAGCGTCAACTTTAGATATTTATATCTACAAATAATCACCTCAACGAATTATACAATCCAAGATTTCAATATCTTTCGTTAACGAGCCATAAAATTAATAAATTTATAATACCGTGGGGAACCTAAACCAAATTAAATTACCCCTTTTAAATCTCTAATTGATATTAATACACTTAATAAATTAATACTTAAATCATAAATCTAATTATTATTAAACAAACCACTCCCTTGACTTTTGGCCGAAATTCAGAAGAGACCATCCCTCCCACTTCCTATTTCACTCACATTTAGAAAACCCATACCTCCTCAGTCTCAACCTCACATTTCCTTTTTCATGTTTCTCATTTCTTACGGCAAATTTTCCCCAATTCTCTCCAAATCGAAGTCAAGTTCTAAGGCAAAACTACCATAATTCGGTGTCTTAAGAAGAATTTCAAGTGTTTCTAAAGGAAATTTTACAGAAGAATCAAGATCATTCCCTGTTTTCTCTCATCATCTTCATCTCTGTTTTAAGGTAAAAACTCAATAATATCTACATCATTTTCTTTAAAACCGTAGCTAAACATACAAAGTATTCAAACGCAAGTAAGATACCAAGAAAAGTGTGTCAAATTCAAGTTTAAAGCATAACAATATGCAGGACTGATTCTGTCAAAATGAAATGACAGTATCAAAACTATAGTTTCGATACCTGTTTCTCAATCGAAGCTAGGAGTTTCGATACCTGTTTCTTAATCGAAACTAGGAGTTTCGATACCAGTTTGATCGAAACTAGGTAGTTTCGATACCTATTTGATCGAAACTAGGAGTTTCGATACCTGTTTACTCAATCGAAACTAGGTAGTTTCGATAGCTATTATTCAATCGAAACTAGGAGTTTCGATACCTAGTACTCAATCGAAACTAGATAGTTTCGATACCCAGTTTGCTTAATCGAAACTAAGTAGTTTCGACTCCTGTTCTGTTCTGTTCAATCGAAACTATGTAGTTTAGATACCTGGTCATCAGTCCCATTTAGCAGTAACTTAGAACTGTTTTTACTACAAATCAAGTGTTGAACAAATAAGAAGATATTTTAAACAAACACAACCAGATTTACAAAGTCGGTAAACAATTTCCAATATGAGACGTTCGGTCTTAACACAATTTACCCTTTGGTATCTAGGGTACAAATAGTCAAGTTGACTAGAACAAATATCGTGACAAGCATACACAAACTCAAGGTGAGTTTCACGGCCCCTTTTTACTGTTTTGTACTATTTGGGGGAAGAACATACTTATAACTATTTTTATATGATAACAAGAAAACAAGACCCGACCTTTATGTATGCATGAGTGAACACATTTGGAGCTCGTAAAGTCCCCTGATCATCATATTTATAACCATTAGCTATAGATTAGCCTGAGATTCTATGGATAGTACTATTGGGTCTGACACCCCCGGTCATGGTTAGTCGCGCTAACCATGGGTCCCTCTGGCCAAATGACTGCAAAGTGTTCTAATATTGCTCGTGAGGTACGAGTGAGGGGCAAAACACCTGGTCTTGGTTTGGTTATGCCTCATGTATGTACATATTATTTGTATTCCTAGCTAGTTTACAAATGGGTCAAACATTACTTGTTTTGCTTATCATATACGTAAAATCATTTTCATGCAATTGGTTTGCTCATTGTATTCATATATGAAACCTGTGAACTCACCAACCTAGTGTTGACATTTTCAAGTATGTTTTTCAGGAAATTAATCGCGGCATCAAGAGTAATACTACGTAGGGTTCATGCATACATGGTGGATACAACTTTCAAAGATTTTTCTTGTATAACCCATAATGTTCGGGTCATATTTGCAAAATCTTAATATTTTGTAACTTCAACTATTATTTTGGGCTGTAAAACCTTAAACTTAATTTATGTATCCAGTTGTATGTATGCGTTTGCAATAATTATATGCTTTGAAAAACCATGAACGTCGCGCCTCGCGTTTCCGCCTTGGCGGGGTGTGACAGAAATTGGTATCAGAGCCATTGATTATAGCGAACTAGGAGTCTAAAAATCGAACCTAGTCTATAATTTAAATGACTCACTGAGACGTTTTTCATTGCATATGCATTTCATAACTTATCATCATATTGTACGGATATCGTAGACACAGAATATCGTCACACACTAACCCCATTTCGACTTCAAACCCATGGCACCCAAAAGAAGGACACCGCGTGACACTACTGGTGAAAACAACACGACGATTTCCGCAGAAGTTGAGCAACTCATATCACAACGTGTAGCCGCCGCCTTGGAGCAGTACGAAGCCAATCGGAATAACGTCGGAGGAAATGGTAGTGGTAGCGGAGGAGGTGCAGGAGGCAGTGGCACTGCTGGAGGTTCTGGAGGTAACAGAATGTGTAATCACCTCTATAACACAGTCACGATCTAAGTTAACAACATTATTAAAAATATTGACTTGTGACCCTACAGATGCTTTGAACAAGAAGTGCACTTATAAGGCCTTTCTATCCTGCAACCCTCGCAACTTCAATGGCACCGAGGGTGCAGTAGGCCTGATGAGGTAGATTGAGAAGATGAAATCTGTGATTGATATTAGTGAATGCACAGCTGACTGTATGGTGAAATATGCCACTTGCACACTTGCTGACAAAGCATTAACCTAGTGGAATTCTCAGATGAAAACATTGGGAAGACAGACTGCCTACCAGCTATCTTGGGATGATCTAAAGGCCATGATGATCGAGGAGTACTGTCCTCGAAATGAATTGCAGAAAATCGAAACTGAAATGTGGAACCTTCAAATGATAGGAGATGATGTGGCTGGTTACACTGACAGGTTCAATGAACTAGCAATCTTGGTGCCACACATGGTCACACCAGAGTACAAAAAGGTTGAAAGGTACTTGTGGGGTCTCGCACCTCAAATTCGTAGTATGGTGACTTCGTCGAACCCCATGAATGCCAAGAGTGCCATAGTCTTAGTCTACAAACTAAGGGATGATGTTGTTCGTAATGGTTTGTTCGAGAAAAAGGAAACTGAGGAAAGAAAGTTAGGAGAAAAGAGGAAATGGGCGGGAAAACCCAATAACCAATTTAGGAATCAAGCGTATAAGAGACAAGAGACTGTGAAAGCTTTTGCTGCTAACGCTGTGGAGAAAAGGGGTTATGCTGGCCCCCAACCGAGGTGTGATAAGTGCGGGTATCACCGTGTGGGGAAATGCACTCAATGTGAAAGGTGTAGAAAGTTTGGGCATCGAGCGCAGACATGTCGACTCAATGCCAACCCCACCGATAAGATTAAGCAAGGATGCTATGAATGTGGAGATCTGAAGCACTACAGGAAAGATTGCCCCAAGTTGAATAATCAGAATAACAATCAGGCCAGATGTAGAGCGTTCGTGATGGGAGCTGGGGACGCACGCCAGGACCCTAACATTGTCACTGGTACGTTCCTGATAAACAATCATTATGCTTCTATACTTTTCGATACGGGTGCTGATATGAGTTTTGTGTCAAATGACTTTAAGTCCCTACTCGGTATTAAGGCCAGTAAACTAGACCAAAATTATACAACTGAATTAACAAACGGGAAATTAATTAAAACCGAGGAAGTCATTCAGGGTTGTACTCTATGTTTGAAAGACCACACCTTTAGTATAGACCTGTTACCTATTGACTTGGGAAGTTTTGACGTTGTTATTGGTATGGATTGGTTGTCGAAGAATCACGCCGAGATCGTTTGTTTTGAGAAGATTGTTCATATTCCTCTCCCAAACGGAGAAGTTCTTTCGGTACAAGGTGAGAAAAGTGGAGTGACATTGAAGATGATAAACTGCATGAAAGCTCGTAAGTATCTACGCAAAGGCTATTGCGTATTCCTGGCTCACGTCGTCGAGAAGAAACCCGAGAAACGTCGACTTGAAGACCTACCAATCGTTAAGGATTACCCCGAAGTTTTTCCTGAAGACTTACCTAGACTACCACCATCGAGGCAAGTCGAATTCCGAATCGACTTGGTACCAGGAGCCGCCCCGGTTGCGTGATCACCGTATCGATTAGCACCTTCTGAGATGCAGGAATTATCAAATCAACTTCAAGAGTTGCTTGATAAAGGTTTCATAAGACCGAGTTTCTCACCTTGGGGAGCTCCGGTCCTATTCGTAAAGAAAAAGGATGGAACCTTTAGGATGTGTATTGATTACCGAGAATTAAACAAGCTTACAATCAAAAACCGATATCCACTTCCTCGAATAGACAATTTGTTCGATCAACTACAAGGTTCTAGCTTCTACTCTAAGATCGATCTACGTTCGGGGTATCATCAACTAAGAATCCAAGAAGAAGATGTACCAAAGACGGCATTTAGTACTCGTTACGGCCACTACGAATTCCTAGTTATGCCGTTTGGTTTGACGAACGCACCAGCTGTTTTTATGGACCTCATGAACCGAGTGTGCAAGCCATACTTGGATAAATTCGTGATAGTATTTATTGATGATATATTAATATATTCACGAACCAAGGAGGATCATGAACATCATCTGAAATTAATCTTAGAACTACTCAGGAACGAGAAACTTTACGCTAAATTCTCTAAGTGTGAGTTTTGGATCCGAGAAGTGCATTTCCTTGGACATGTCATCAATAAGGAAGGAATTCATGTTGATCCATCTAAAATTGAAGCGATCAAAAACTGGGAAGCACCAAAGACTCCGACAGAAGTGCGTCAATTTTTGGGTTTGGCCGGCTATTACAGACGATTCAACGAGAATTTTTCAAAAATAGCCCTGCCTTTAACCACATTAACCCAGAAAGAAAAGAGGTTTGATTAGAGTGACAAGCAAGAGTCAGCTTTTCAATTACTGAAGCAGAAGCTGTGTAGTGCACCGATCTTATCCCTTCCTGAGGGAATCGATAATTTTGTCGTATACTGCGATGCATCACACCAAGGACTTGGTTGCGTGTTAATGCAAAGAGACAAAGTCATCGCATATGCCTCACGACAACTAAAAGTGCACGAAAAGAATTATACGACCCACGACTTGGAGTTGGGCGTAGTTGTGTTTGCACTCAAGATTTGGAGACATTATCTTTACGGTACAAGATGCACTATCTTTACTGATCACAAGAGTCTTCAACATATCTTTGATCAAAAGGAACTTAACATGAGACAACGTCGTTGGGTAGAACTACTAAACGACTATGATTGTGATATCAAGTACCATCCCGGGAAAGCCAATGTCATAGCAGACGCCTTAAGTCGCAAGGAACGAGTCAAAACTCTTCGTGTTCGTGCCCTAGAATTGACAATTCATACGAGTCTCACGACTCAAATCTGGATGGCGCAGCAAGAGGCAATCAAAGAAGAAAACATTCAGAATGAAGCTTTACGAGGAATGATAAAGCAGTTGGAACCAAAGTCAGACGACACTTTATACTTTGCAAATAGAATTTGGGTGCCATGTTTTGGTAACTTACGGGAGTTGGTTATGGACGAAGCCCACAAGTCCAGGTACTCCATTCACCCAGGTTCAGATAAGATGTATAAAGATCTAAAAGAATTATATTGGTGGCCCAATATGAAAGGAGATATTGCCACATATGTCAGTAAATGCTTAACACGTTCAAAAGTAAAAGCCGAACATCAGAAACCGTCTGGTTTGTTACAACAACCTGAAATTCCCCAATGGAAATGGGAACAGATTTTTATGGATTTCATCACGAAATTACCCAAGACGTCTAGTGGTTATGATACCATATGGGTAATTGTCGATCGTCTGACAAAATCAGCTCATTTTCTACCTATCAAAGAGACGGATAAAACCGAGAAACTTTCAAAGCTTTATATCAAGGAAATTGTGGCTAGGCATGGAGTGCCAATTTCTATTATCTCTGATAGAGACAGCAGATTCGTGTCTAGAATCTGGAAATCATTACAAGAAGCCATGGGCACACGTCTTGACATGAGCACGGCATATCACCCACAAACAGATGGTCAAAGCGAAAGGACCATTCAAACTTTAGAGGATATGCTTCGTGCGTGTGTAATTGATTTCGGAGGAAATTGGGATACTCATTTACCGTTGGCAGAGTTTTCCTATAATAACAGCTACCACACAAGCATTAAGGCAGCTCCGTTTGAAGCTTTATATGGTCGTAAATGCCGCTCACCGTTATGTTGGGCGGAATTTGGTGAAAAACATTTGACAGGCCCTGAGATTGTCCAGGAAACCACTGATAAGATCTTCAAAATTAAGGACCGTCTGAAAGCGGCCCGAGATAGACAGAAGAGCTATGCTGATAACAGACGGAAACCATTAGAATTTCAAATTGGTGACCGAGTAATGTTAAAAGTCTCACCATGGAAAGGCGTTGCAAGGTTTGGTAACCGTGGTAAGCTCAACCCTAGATACGTTGGACTGTTTGAAATACTGGCTAGGGTTGGTCCGGTAGCTTACAAGCTCAAACTACCGCAAGAACTAAACAATGTACATGATACGTTTCATGTATCAAATCTCAAGAAGTGTTTATCAGACGAGACGCTAATTATACCGCCTGACGAGATTCACATTGACGATAAACTTCATTTCATCGAGGAACCGATTGAGATTTCAGATTGGAAAGTTCAAAGACAGAGACGCAGTCGAATCAAACTGGTTAAAGTACGTTGGAACTCAAAACGTGGTCCTAAGTATACATGGGAACGAGAGGATCAAATGAAAACAAAATACCCCTCCTTGTTTAAGGATGCACCAGTTCAAGATGGCACGAATTGAATTTCGGGACGAAATTCTATTAACATGGGGAGAATGTGACACCCGACATTTCAGGTCAATATCCGTACACGATATAAACGAGTTTATATTATATTTGTTTTCGTGATTTACCTAATTGCAAAAATTACGACATTAAAGTCTAAGAAAAGCCGTACATTGTTTCATTTCATATTTTGGTAATTCTAGGAATTTCCGGTTCACAAACCCGTATAACCCGACTAAATACGAACGTTAGTGATTAAATTAAATAACCAAGAAAAATATTTAGACATATATATTACACGAACTTTACGTTGGACAATAATTCATTTTTAGACTAAAATAAATATAAAAATACGTAAAAGTAAACTAACGAACTCTTTCGAAGATATTATCTAGTAGCGTCAACTTTAGATATTTATACCTACAAATAATCACCTCAACGAATTATACAATCCAAGATTTCAATATCTTTCGTTAACGAGCCATAAACTTAATAAATTTATAATACCGTGGGGAACCTAAACCAAATTAAATTACCCCTTTTAAATCTCTAATTGATATTAATACCCTTAATAAATTAATACTTAAATCATAAATCTAATTATTATTAAACAAACCACTCCCTTGACTTTTGGCCGAAATTCAGAAGAGACTATCCCTCCCACTTCCTACTTCACTCACATTTAGAAAACCCATACCTCCTCAGTCTCAACCTCACATTTCCTTTTTCATGTTTCTCATTTCTTACGGCAAATTTTCCCCAATTCTCTCCAAATCAAAGTTAAGTTCTAAGGCAAAACCTACCATAATTCGGTGTCTTAAGAAGAATTTCAAGTGTTTCTAAAGGAAATTTTACAGAAGAATCAAGATCATTCCCTGTTTTCTCTCATCATCTTCATCTCTGTTTTAAGGTAAAAACTCAATAATATCTACATCATTTTCTTTAAAATGTAGCTAAACATAAAAGTATTCAAACGCAAGTAAGATACCAAGAAAAGTGTATCAAATTCAAGTTTAAAACATAACAATATGCACTGATTCTGTCAAAATGAAATGACAGTATCGAATCGATACCTGTTTCTCAATCGAAACTAGGAGTTTCGATACCAGTTTGATCGAAACTAGGTAGTTTCGATACCTATTTGATCGAAACTAGGAGTTTCGATACCTGTTTACTCAATCGAAACTAGGTAGTTTCGATAGCTATTATTCAATCGAAACTAGGAGTTTCGATACCTAGTACTCAATCGAAACTAGATAGTTTCGATACCCAGTTTGCTTAATCGAAACTAAGTAGTTTCGACTCCTGTTATGTTCTGTTCAATCGAAACTATGTAGTTTCGATACCTAGTCATCAGTCCCATTTAGCAGTAACTTAGAACTGTTTTTACTACAAATCAAGTGTTGAACAAATAAGAAGATATTTTAAACAAACACAACCAGATTTACAAAGTCGGTAAACAATTTGCAATATGAGACGTTCGGTCTTAACACAATTTACCCTTTGGTATCTAGGGTACAAATAGTCAAGTTGACTAGAAAAAATATCGTGACAAGCATACACAAACTCAAGGTGAGTTTCACGGCCCCTTTTTACTGTTTTGTACTATTTGGGGGAAGAACATACTTATAACTATTTTTATATGATAACAAGAAAACAAGACCCGGCCTTTATGTATGCATGAGTGAACACATTTGGAGCTCGTAAAGTCCCCTGATCATCATATTTATAACCATTAGCTATAGATTAGCCTGAGATTCTATGGATAGTACCATTGGGTCTGACACCCCCGGTCATGGTTAGTCGCGCTAACCATGGGTCCCTCTGGTCAAATGACTGCATAGTGTTCTAATATTGCTAGTGAGGTACGAGTGAGGGGCAAAACACCTGGTCTTGGTTTGGTTATGCCTCATGTATGTACATATTATTTGTATTCCTAGCTAGTTTACAAATGGGTCAAACATTTACTTGTTTTGCTTATCATATACGTAAAATCATTTTCATGCAATTGGTTTGCTCATTGTATTCATATATGAAACCTGTGAACTCACCAACCTAGTGTTGACATTTTCAAGTATGTTTTTCAGGAAATTAATCGCGGCATCAAGAGTAATACTACGTAGGGTTCATGCATACATGGTGGATACAACTTTTGAAGATTTTTCTTGTATAACCCATAATGTTCGGGTCATATTTGCAAAATCTTAATATTTTGTAACTTCAACTATTATTTTGGGCTGTAAAACCTTAAACTTAATTTATGTATCCAGTTGTATGTATGCGTTTACAATAATTATATGCTTTGAAAAACCATGAACGTCGCGCCTCGCGTTTCCGCCTTGGCGGGGTGTGACACCTTGGCTAGTGACCATACCGTGAACAACAGAGGCGAGAGCATAACTCACTTGATGCCATCCACTTCTCCTCTGGGATATGCACTGTAGAAGAGTGTGGCATAGAAACATCCATGGAGGGCCCATCAATGCCTTTTTAATAGTATATTCATTCTGATTTCCAGTGTACCCTATGGATAGAAAGGTCCTCATATACTCTTCCCTCGTGTATGAAATGGCGGCCCCCTCGTCCTGAAGCTTGAGATGTTTTCTGAGAGTAGCTTCAGTGACGATGATGTCTTTGCCGTCTATCGTGGCTTGGATTTGGGGAATCCCCTGTTCAGTAGAGTAGACGGTGGTGCTCCAAAAATCCTCCATATGAGGGATGTATATGGTACGGTTGACGGTTAGTGCAAAATATATCTTTGATCGACAAAGAAAATCGATCATATCATCGAACCCTTCGAACTTCTTTCCTTTAACCAGGTATGCAGTGAGATTGTGGTAGGGTGAAAACTTGTCACCAGGATGGTTTAAGTTGACATCTGCCATTGTCGTTGGATTTTGAGGGAAGGAGGAGGTTTTTGAAAGGTGGTTAAGAATGGAAAGCTTTGAATGCTTGAGAGAAAATTGTGAGAGTTAGGTTGAAATTGAATGTGAGTTTAAGGAGAAATTTGATTTGTGTTATAACGGCAGAGGAGGGAAAAAGCAAAGTTACTTGTATAGTACAAACCATTCACTTTTCACTGTTACAGCTGTAATACACTATAGCAGTCATGGTAAAGACTGAAAGTACTTTTTACAGCGGGTAAAAGTTAATTTGGACTTATTTTTTACCCATCAGCAGCATACTTGGTTGCTGCAGATGGTTAAGCCTATCCGCTGCAAACTTGGTTGTTGCGGATGGTTAAATATGTCAGCAGCAAACTCAATTACGGCTGATGGATGCTATGGTCCGCCGCAAAGATGTTGCTGCTGATTGACTTAAAGCTATTCGCAGGAAACTTGTTCCTGCTGATAACTTAAAGCAGTCAGTGGAAAATTCTTTGCTGCTGATGATTAGACCTGTCAGCAGCAAAAATGGTTGCTGCTGACTTATAACTTTTATTTACAACAAAAGACAAGCACATTTATTAAAAAAAACATTTAGTGACAGATTTTAGTCAAAGTTCATCATACCAATGGATTCAACTAAATATCTAAATCTAGCTTCATCAAAAGGTTTTGTAAACAAGTCATATTGCTCATTGGTATGAACTTTGGTTAAAATAATTCTATTTTTCTCAGCTTGATCTCTTATGAAGTTATACTTGATGTCAATGTGCTTTGTCTTGGAGTGCTGTACCGGATTGTTTGTGATTGATATAGAACTCATGTTGTCAATGTGAATGGGAGTGGCCATGAAAGTCATCCCATAATCCAGCATTTGGTTTTGTATCCAGATGACTTGTGCACAGCAACTTGAATCTGCAATGTATTCTGCTTCTGCTGTAGAAGTTGATACACAGGTTTGCTTCTTGCACTGCCATGAAATCAGTCTTCCTCCTAGAAACTGACATCCCCCTGATGTGGATTTTTTGTCCAAGTTGCATCCTCCATAGTCACTGTCAATGTATGCATACAAGTTGAACTTATAATTTTTAGAATACCATAGCCCAAGCCTTGAGGCTCTCTTTAGGTATCTAAAAATTCTCTTGACAGCTTGAAGATGTGTATTATTTGGAGCTGCTTGGAATCTTTCACAAAGGCATACTGCAAACATGATATCTGGCCTTGAGGCAGTGAGATACATGAGTGATCCTATCATTACACGGTACTGATGTTGATAAGTGTCTTGACCATCTTTATTTGGAGTCAGTTGATGGTGCACTTGCATAGGAGTTCTTGCAGCAGAGCAGTTAGCCATCTTGAATCTTTCCAAAATGCTCTTTACATATTTGGATTGGTTGATAAAGATTCCATTTGGAACTTGTTTGACTTGAAGACCCAGAAAGAAATTTAGTTCACCCACTGAACTCATTTCAAACTTTGAGTGCATCAGGTCCTGAAAGTCTTTACACAACTTCTTTCTTGTTGATCCAAAGATGATGTCATCAACATAGATTTGTACCAGAAGGATTTCTCCCCCTTCATCTTTGATAAACAAGGTCTGGTCAATGGCACCTCTTCTAAAGTTGTTGCTTAGTGGATATCCAGACAGAGTTTCATATAAGGCTCTTGGAGCTTGATGTAAGCCATAGAGAGCAACTCTTTGTTAGGATATGCAGGATCTACAAAGCCTGGAGGCTGTTTGACATATACTTTCTCACCAATCATCCCATACAGAAAAAGCACTATTGACATCCATTTAATAAACTATGAAATTCTTGGATGCAACATATGCCAGGAAGATTCTGATGGCCTCCAGCCTAGCAACAGGAGCAAAGACTTCATCATAGTCGATTCCCTCTTCCTGAGTGTAGCCATGAGCTACAAGTCTGGCTTTGTTCTTGACTACAATGCCTCTCGCATCTTGATTGTTCCTGAATACCCATCTTGTGCCAATAGCATTTTGACCAGGTGGAAGATCAACAAGTTTCCAGACATCCTGTCTCTTGAATTGCAGCAACTCTTCCTGCATTGCCTCAATCCAACTTCTGTGTTTCAGAGCTTCATCTATCTTCTTTGGTTCTACCTAAGATAAAAAGAAGGAATACAGACATATATTGGCCTCATTAGTTTTGCTTCTTGTTTGAACTCCTTGGTGAACTTGGCCAATGATGTTTTCCAAGGGATGTTCCTTGTTGATTCTCTGTGCTGGTACAACATCCAATTGTATTCCTTGCTCAAGATTGCTCTGATTCTGATCAGGAAACTCTTCATTCATGATGGAATAGTCTTCAATATCAGCAGCAGCATCAACATTATCATCAGCAGCAGATGCCTCTACATCATTTATAGATGTGTTGTGAAGTACATTTTGATTTTCATTCTCAGAGAGGCTGCTCTGGTGACATTTGAGAGGCTGGTTCTGGCTTCACTAGCTTCAATAGCTTCGAAAACAAATGGAGGATCAATAGATGGCCTTTTCAGTCTTATAGAGGGACTAGTGAACTCCAATCTGTAGTCAGTGGAAGATGTGGAAGCTGGTGCTTTGGAAGAGGTCGACTCCATATTTGAGAAGACGAGAGGCTCAAATATTTGTGTGAAGGAGTCTATATCAAAGAGCCAGTCTAGGCCTTTTCCCTATTCACATGCAATGTGTTCCCTACGTTCCATATTGGCTGATTCTTCCACGATTCTTGTTCTTGAGTTGAATACTCTGTAGCCCTTGGATTGAGAGGAATAGCCCACAAAGTATCCTTCATCAGATTTGGCACCAAACTTACAAAGAACCCCATGTATGATCAGAATGGTGCATGGACATCCAAAAGGTTATAGAAATCCAATGTAGGGAACTCTTTTGAACCAGAGTTCGTAAGGTGTCTTATTGAGAGGCTTGACAATGAGAACTCTATTCTGCACATAGCAAGCTGTACTGACTGCTTCTACCCAGAATATGAGAGTCAGTTTTGAATCAGCCAACATTGATCTTCCTGATTCAATTAGAGTTCTGTTTCTCCTTTCAGCAACACCATTTTGTTGAGGAGTTCTTGGAGCACTGTATTGTCTTTCTATTCCCTTGCTTTCACAGAAACAGTTCAGAGTGTGGTTCTTGAACTCTGTACCTTGATCACACCTTATGACTTTCACCTTTTGATTGCTTTGATTCTCAACTCGAAGAATGTAAGATTTAAAACTCACAACAGTTTCATCTTTTGTTCTCAAGAAGTATACCCATGAAAATCTGGTATAGTCATCAGTGATCACCAGACAGTATGACTTTTTGCCCATTGACATGACATTTGTACGACCAAAGAGATCCATATGCAGTAGTTGTAATGGAGTGTCATTTGAATTCATTGTCTTGGGCTTGTGAGAACTCTTGTGTTGCTTCCCCTTCAAGCATGCAATGCAATGATCTTCAAGTTGGAATTCTTTATCATGAAGCCCTCTGACAAGATTTCCCTTCACCAACTTGTTAATGGTTTTTACATTGACATGGCTCAATCTCCCATGCCAGAGAGCTGATTCATCAACTGATGCCTTTGACAGAAAACAAGATACACTACCAAATGGAGTGACCTCATTCATGTCAAGCACATATAGGTTATCTTTTCTCTGAGCAGTCAATAGGATCTTCTCTGGAGGAGGTTTGTTTATGCCAGGGGATATCACAAAACATTCTTTATCTGTGAAAAGCATCTAATGCTTTTGATCACAGATTTGGGACACACTCATGAGATTGAATTCTAACTCTTTGAAATAGTTTACTCTTTCAATACTCATGCTTTCATTGGACACAGATCCTTGTCCAGTAATTGATCCTCCTTTTGAATCACTCCCAAAGGCAACATATCCTTCATTCAAATGTCTGAAGATGGATAGGATGGATCTGTTTCCAGTCATGTGCCTAGAACAACCACTGTCTAAAACCCAGGTATTATTCTTGTGACATGGCTACCCCTGAGGAGGTATCTCTGATGTGTCTGCCATGAGATCTTGATCGTTGGCAGGAAGATCCTCATATTGAAAGCTCCAGTCAAACTCAATAGTTCCAACAGCTGCACACGCTGCAGTTTGAGTAGGAGGGGTAGCTTGTTGCTGTCTTGGCTGAGATTGGCTTGTTTGACCTTGATAAGCTTGCCTTAGTTGGGCAGCAGCTGGATTTTCCTTTGGTGCCTTGCATTCACTGGAAAAGTGACCAAGTTGGTTACAGTTGTAACATCTCAGTTTGCTTTTGTCCAAGCCAACTCTGGTGATGGAGTTGTTGCTTGGAATGGGTCTTCCTGTTCTAGAGTAGAACCTTTTTGCTCTTAGAGAAAGCATGGCATAGGAGTGCTGTATATCCATTTCTTCTAGATCTTTTGGATGAAAACATTACAGATCTTCCTTGATAAAGGACATATTGCTTGATTTTTCAGAGACAAAGGCATCAGAAGTTGATGTTTGAGGTGGGGCTTCAAGAAGAAATAGAGAGTTGTTTGATTGTGAGGTTGGAGTCTGGGGATGAGTGACAATGGGAGGGTAGTAGTTGCTTGATCTAGGAACTGAGTGGTCAGAGTAAAGTGCAGAGGAAGTGGTGGTGGATGATGAGGCTGTTGAGTAACTTGAGCTTCTCTCTTTGGCTTGAATCATTTCTAATTCATAAGTCTTCAGCATTCCAAATAGCTCAGTCATCTGTAGAGTCTTTAAATTTTTAGTTCTTCTGATTGACACGTAAAGTGTCCACCAACTTGGCAAAGACCTGATAAACATCTTGAGAATGTCTTCATTATCCAGCTTCACTTTTGAGCACTGTAGCTCTCCCACAAGGTAGGTGTATCTGTTGTACAGCACGGTAAGAGACTCACCTTACTTCCAGACAAAGTTTTCATATTGTTGCTTCAGAATGTCTCTTCTATTTTCTTTCACCTCTTCTGACCCAGCAAACATCTTCTCAAGGGCCACCCATAGCTCCTTTGCAGTTTTATATTCTCTGAAGTTGTGAAAAACTTCATTTGGCAAGCACATCTGAATGGCTCCCAAGGATTTGAAGTCTACCTCCATCTTCTTGATATCTTCATCTGAATACTTTGAGGGTTCATTGGGGACTGATGGACCTTCGGAATCAGCAGAGGCCACCATGGGTACATATGGTCCATCTTTAATGGATCTCCACATCCCATACTCTTGATAGCAGAAGAAACTTTCCATCTTGTTCTTCCACATATCATAGTCTTCTCAAGACACTAGTCTTGGTGGTCTGTTGATGCTTCCAGTATCATCAAAACCATTGTTTTGTGCCATTCATGGATTTGTGATATATGGTGTTGTAGCAAAGAGATATTAGTGAATAGAACCAGATAGTGATTAAACAAGTGTGAGTTTGTTTAATCTGAGAGCCAAAGCTCTGATACCACTTGTAGGATCAGTGAATACAAGATGGTTCTATTCTAGTTGAGATTGACGGAAACAATCACAACTATACAATGTAAACAGGTAAACATAGAGAATACTGATAAATGCAAATTGTATTAAGCTTCAATGTTTACAAGATTACAGAGAAAACTCTAAAAAAGCACACTTGTACACTGAATAGATACACTACTTATATAGTAACTTACAATCAAGACAGACCCTTGATTCTAAGGATCAGATCAAACACAAGCCGTTGATCTTGTATACTAGAAGCTATACTACAAGTTAAGATATCAAAGACTACAAAAGTTACCTTCCAGACAAAGTTTTTATATTGTTGCTTCAGAATGTCTCTTCTATTTTCTTTCACCTCTTCTGACCCAGCAAACATCTTCTCAAGGGCCACCCATAGCTCCTTGGCAGTTTTATATTCTCTGAAGTTGTGAAAAACTTCATTTGGCAAGCACATCTGAATGGCTCCCAAGGATTTGAAGTCTACCTCCATCTCTGTTTGATATCTTCATCTGAATACTTTGAGGGTTCTTTGGGGACTGATGGACCTTCGGAATCAGCAGAGGCCACCATGGGTACATATGGTCCATCTTTAATGGATCTCCACATCCCATACTCTTGATAGCAGAAGAAACTTTCCATCTTGTTCTTCCACATATCATAGTCTTCTCAAGACACTAGTCTTGGTGGTCTGTTGATGCTTCAAGTATCATTAAAACCATTGTTTTGTGCCTTTTATGGATTTGTGATATATGGTGTTGTAGCAAAGAGATATTAGTGAATAGAACCAGAGAGTGATTAAACAAGTGTGAGTTTGTTTAATCTGAGAGCCAAAGCTCTGATACCACTTGTAGGATCAGTGAATACAAGATGGTTCTATTCTAGTTGAGATTGGCGGAAACAATCACAACTATACAATGTAAACAGGTAAACATAGAGAATACTGATAAATGCAAATTGTATTAAGCTTCAATGTTTACAAGATTACAGAGAAAACTCTAAAAAAGCACACTTGTACACTGAATAGATACACTACTTATATAGTAACTTACAATCAAGACAGACCCTTGATTCTAAGGATCAGATCAAACACAAGCCGTTGATCTTGTATACTAGAAGCTATACTACAAGTTAAGATAACAAAGACTACAAAAGTTACCTTCCAGACAAAGTTTTCATATTGTTGCTTTAGAATGTCTCTTCTATTTTCTTTCACCTCTTCTGACCCAGCAAACATCTTCTCAAGGGCCACCCATAGCTCCTTGGCAGTTTTATATTCTCTGAAGTTGTGAAAAACTTCATTTGGCAAGCACATCTGAATGGCTCCCAAGGATTTGACGTCTACCTCCATCTCTGTTTGATATCTTCATCTGAATACTTTGAGGGTTCTTTGGGGACTGATGGACCTTCGAAATCAGCAGAGGCCACCATGGGTACATATGGTCCATCTTTAATGGATCTCCACATCCCATACTCTTGATAGCAGAAGAAACTTTCCATCTTGTTCTTCCACATATCATAGTCTTCTCAAGACACTAGTCTTGGTGGTCTGTTGATGCTTCCAGTATCATCAAAACCATTGTTTTGTGCCATTTATGGATTTGTGATATATGGTGTTGTAGCAAAGAGATAGTAGTGAATAGAACCAGAGAGTGATTAAACAAGTGTGAGTTTGTTTAATCTGAGAGCCAAAGCTCTGATACCACATGTAGGATCAGTGAATACAAGATGGTTCTATTCTAGTTGAGATTGGCGGAAACAATCACAACTATACAATGAAAACAGGTAAACATAGAGAATACTGATAAATGCAAATTGTATTAAGCTTCAATGTTTACAAGATTACAGAGAAAACTCTAAAAAAGCACACTTGTACACTGAATAGATACACTACTTATATAGTAACTTACAATCAAGACAGACCCTTGATTCTAAGGATCAGATCAAACACAAGCCGTTGATCTTGTATACTAGAAGCTATACTACAAGTTAAGATAACAAAGACTACAAAAGTTACCTTCCAGACAAAGTTTTCATATTGTTGCTTTAGAATGTCTCTTCTATTTTCTTTCACCTCTTCTGACCCAGCAAACATCTTCTCAAGGGCCACCCATAGCTCCTTGACAGTTTTATATTCTCTGAAGTTGTGAAAAACTTCATTTGGCAAGCACATCTGAATGGCTCCCAAGGATTTAACGTCTACCTCCATCTCTGTTTGATATCTTCATCTGAATACTTTGAGGGTTCTTTGGGGACTGATGGACCTTCGAAATCAGCAGAGGCCACCATGGGTACATATGGTCCATCTTTAATGGATCTCCACATCCCATACTCTTGATAGCAGAAGAAACTTTCCATCTTGTTCTTCCACATATCATAGTCTTCTCAAGACACTAGTCTTGGTGGTCTGTTGATGCTTCCAGTATCATCAAAACCATTGTTTTGTGCCATTTATGGATTTGTGATATATGGTGTTGTAGCAAAGAGATAGTAGTGAATAGAACCAGAGAGTGATTAAACAAGTGTGAGTTTGTTTAATCTGAGAGCCAAAGCTCTGATACCACTTGTAGGATCAGTGAATACAAGATGGTTCTATTCTAGTTGAGATTGGCGGAAACAATCATAACTATACAATGAAAACAGGTAAACATAGAGAATACTGATAAATGCAAATTGTATTAAGCTTCAATGTTTACAAGATTACAGAGAAAACTCTAAAAAAGCACACTTGTACACTGAATAGATACACTACTTATATAGTAACTTACAATCAAGACAGACCCTTGATTCTAAGGATCAGATCAAACACAAGCCGTTGATCTTGTATACTAGAAGCTATACTACAAGTTAAGATAACAAAGACTACAAAAGTTACCTTCCAGACAAAGTTTTCATATTGTTGCTTTAGAATGTCTCTTCTATTTTCTTTCACCTCTTCTGACCCAGCAAACATCTTCTCAAGGGCCACCCATAGCTCCTTGGCAGTTTTATATTCTCTGAAGTTGTGAAAAACTTCATTTGGCAAGCACATCTGAATGGCTCCCAAGGATTTGACGTCTACCTCCATCTCTGTTTGATATCTTCATCTGAATACTTTGAGGGTTCTTTGGGGACTGATGGACCTTCGAAATCAGCAGAGGCCACCATGGGTACATATGGTCCATCTTTAATGGATCTCCACATCCCATACTCTTGATAGCAGAAGAAACTTTCCATCTTGTTCTTCCACATATCATAGTCTTCTCAAGACACTAGTCTTGGTGGTCTGTTGATGCTTCCAGTATCATCAAAACCATTGTTTTGTGCCATTTATGGATTTGTGATATATGGTGTTGTAGAAAAGAGATAGTAGTGAATAGAACCAGAGAGTGATTAAACAAGTGTGAGTTTGTTTAATCTGAGAGCCAAAGCTCTGATACCACTTGTAGGATCAGTGAATACAAGATGGTTCTATTCTAGTTGAGATTGGCGGAAACAATCATAACTATACAATGAAAACAGGTAAACATAGAGAATACTGATAAATGCAAATTGTATTAAGCTTCAATGTTTACAAGATTACAGAGAAAACTCTAAAAAAGCACACTTGTACACTGAATAGATACACTACTTATATAGTAACTTACAATCAAGATAGACCCTTGATTCTAAGGATCAGATAAAACACAAGCCGTTGATCTTGTATACTAGAAGCTATACTACAAGTTAAGACAACAAAGACTACAAAAGTTACCTTCCAGACAAAGTTTTCATATTGTTGCTTCAGAATGTCTCTTCTATTTTCTTTCACCTCTTCTGACCCAGCAAACATCTTCTCAAGGTCCACCCACAGCTCCTTGGCAGTTTTATATTCTCTGAAGTTGTGAAAAACTTCATTTGGCAAGCACATCTGAATGGCTCCCAAGGATTTGAAGTCTACCTCCATCTCTGTTTGATATCTTCATCTGAATACTTTGAGGGTTCTTTGGGGACTGATGGACCTTCGGAATCAGCAGAGGCCACCATGGGTACATATGGTCCATCTTTAATGGATCTCCACATCCCATACTCTTGATAGCAGAAGAAACTTTCCATCTTGTTCTTCCACATATCATAGTCTTCTCAAGACACTAGTCTTGGTGGTCTGTTGATGCTTCCAGTATCATCAAAACCATTGTTTTGTGCCATTTATGGATTTGTGATATATGGTGTTGTAGCAAAGAGATATTAGTGAATAAAACCAGAGAGTGATTAAACAAGTGTGAGTTTGTTTAATCTGAGAGCCAAAGCTCTGATACCACTTGTAGGATCAGTGAATACAAGATGGTTCTATTCTAGTTGAGATTGGCGGAAACAATCACAACTATACAATGTAAACAGGTAAACATAGAGAATACTGATAAATGCAAATTGTATTAAGCTTTAATGTTTACAAGATTACAGAGAAAACTCTAAAAAAGCACACTTGTACACTGAATAGATACACTACTTATATAGTAACTTACAATCAAGACAGACCCTTGATTCTAAGGATCAGATCAAACACAAGCCGTTGATCTTGTATACTAGAAGCTATACTACAAGTTAAGATAACAAAGACTACAAAAGTTACCTTCCAGACAAAGTTTTCATATTGTTGCTTCAGAATGTCTCTTCTATTTTCTTTCACCTCTTCTGACCCAGCAAACATCTTCTCAAGGGCCACCCATAGCTCCTTGGCAGTTTTATATTCTCTGAAGTTGTGAAAAACTTTATTTGGCAAGCACATCTGAATGGCTCCCAAGGATTTGACGTCTACCTCCATCTCTGTTTGATATCTTCATCTGAATACTTTGAGGGTTCTTTGGGGACTGATGGACCTTCGAAATCAGCAGAGGCCACCATGGGTACATATGGTCCATCTTTAATGGATCTCCACATCCCATACTCTTGATAGCAGAAGAAACTTTCCATCTTGTTCTTCCACATATCATAGTCTTCTCAAGACACTAGTCTTGGTGGTCTGTTGATGCTTCCAGTATCATCAAAACCATTGTTTTGTGCCATTTATGGATTTGTGATATATGGTGTTGTAGCAAAGAGATAGTAGTGAATAGAACCAGAGAGTGATTAAACAAGTGTGAGTTTGTTTAATTTGAGAGCCAAAGCTCTGATACCACATGTAGGATCAGTGAATACAAGATGGTTCTATTCTAGTTGAGATTGGCGGAAACAATCACAACTATACAATGAAAACAGGTAAACATAGAGAATACTGATAAATGCAAATTGTATTAAGCTTCAATGTTTACAAGATTACAGAGAAAACTCTAAAAAAGCACACTTGTACACTGAATAGATACACTACTTATATAGTAACTTACAATCAAGATAGACCCTTGATTCTAAGGATCAGATAAAACACAAGCCGTTGATCTTGTATACTAGAAGCTATACTACAAGTTAAGACAACAAAGACTACAAAAGTTACCTTCCAGACAAAGTTTTCATATTGTTGCTTCAGAATGTCTCTTCTATTTTCTTTCACCTCTTCTGACCCAGCAAACATCTTCTCAAGGGCCACCCACAGCTCCTTGGCAGTTTTATATTCTCTGAAGTTGTGAAAAACTTCATTTGGCAAGCACATCTGAATGGCTCCCAAGGATTTGAAGTCTACCTCCATCTCTGTTTGATATCTTCATCTGAATACTTTGAGGGTTCTTTGGGGACTGATGGACCTTCGGAATCAGCAGAGGCCACCATGGGTACATATGGTCCATCTTTAATGGATCTCCACATCCCATACTCTTGATAGTAGAAGAAACTTTCCATCTTGTTCTTCCACATATCATAGTCTTCTCAAGACACTAGTCTTGGTGGTCTGTTGATGCTTCCAATATCATCAAAACCATTGTTTTGTGCCATTTATGGATTTGTGATATATGGTGTTGTAGCAAAGAGATATTAGTGAATAAAACCAGAGAGTGATTAAACAAGTGTGAGTTTGTTTAATCTGAGAGCCAAAGCTCTGATACCACTTGTAGGATCAGTGAATACAAGATGGTTCTATTCTAGTTGAGATTGGCGGAAACAATCACAACTATACAATGTAAACAGGTAAACATAGAGAATACTGATAAATGCAAATTGTATTAAGCTTCAATGTTTACAAGATTACAGAGAAAACTCTAAAAAAGCACACTTGTACACTGAATAGATACACTACTTATATAGTAACTTACAATCAAGACAGACCCTTGATTCTAAGGATCAGATCAAACACAAGCCGTTGATCTTGTATACTAGAAGTTGTACTACAAGTTAAGATAACAAAGACTACAAAAGTTACCTTCCAGACAAAGTTTTCATATTGTTGCTTCAGAATGTCTCTTCTATTTTCTTTCACCTCTTCTGACCCAGCAAACATCTTCTCAAGGGCCACCCATAGCTCCTTGGCAGTTTTATATTCTCTGAAGTTGTGAAAAACTTCATTTGGCAAGCACATCTGAATGGCTCCCAAGGATTTGACGTCTACTTCCATCTCTGTTTGATATCTTCATCTGAATACTTTGAGGGTTCTTTGGGGACTGATGGACCTTCGGAATCAGCAGAGGCCACCATGGGTACATATGGTCCATCTTTAATGGATCTCCACATCCCATACTCTTGATAGCAGAAGAAACTTTCCATCTTGTTCTTCCACATATCATAGTCTTCTCAAGACACTAGTCTTGGTGGTCTGTTGATGCTTCCAGTATCATCAAAACCATTGTTTTGTGCCATTTATGGATTTGTGATATATGATGTTGTAGCAAAGAGATATTAGTGAATAGAACTAGAGAGTGATTAAACAAGTGTGAGTTTGTTTAATCTGAGAGCCAAAGCTCTGATACCACATGTAGGATCAGTGAATACAAGATGGTTCTATTCTAGTTGAGATTGGCGGAAACAATCAGAACTATACAATGTAAACAGGTAAACATAGAGAATACTGATAAATGCAAATTGTATTAAGCTTCAATGTTTACAAAATTACAGAGAAAACTCTAAAAAAGCACACTTGTACACTGAATAGATACACTACTTATATAGTAACTTACAATCAAGACAGACCCTTGATTCTAAGGATCAGATCAAACACAAGCCGTTGATCTTGTATACTAGAAGCTATACTACAAGTTAAGATAACAAAGACAACAAAAGTTACCTTCCAGAAAAAGTTTTCATTTTGTTGCTTCAGAATGTCTCTTCTATTTTCTTTCACCTCTTCTGACCCAGCAAACATCTTCTCTAGGGCCACCCACAGCTCCTTGGCAGTTTTATATTCTCTGAAGTTGTGAAAAACTTCATTTGACAAGCACATCTGAATGGCTCCCAAGGATTTGACGTCTACCTCCATCTCTATTTGATATCTTCATCTGAATACTTTGAGGGTTCTTTGGGGACTGATGGACCTTCGGAATCAGCAGAGGCCACCATGGGTACATATGGTCCATCTTTAATAGATCTCCACATCCCATACTCTTGATAGCAGAAGAAACTTTCCATCTTGTTCTTCCACATATCATAGTCTTCTCAAGACACTAGTCTTGGTGGTCTGTTGATGCTTCCAGTATCATCAAAACCATTGTTTTGTGCCATTTATGGATTTGTGATATATGGTGTTGTAGCAAAGAGATAGTAGTGAATAGAACCAGAGAGTGATTAAACAAGTGTGAGTTTGTTTAATCTAAGAGCCAAAGCTCTGATACCACTTGTAGGATCAGTGAATACAAGATGGTTCTATTCTAGTTGAGATTGGCGGAAACAATCACAACTATACAATGAAAACAAGTAAACATAGAGAATACTGATAAATGCAAATTTTATTAAGCTTCAATGTTTACAAGATTACAGAGAAAACTCTAAAAAAGCACACTTGTACACTGAATAGATACACTACTTATATAGTAACTTACAATCAAGACAGACCCTTGATTCTAAGGATCAGATCAAACACAAGCCGTTGATCTTGTATACTAGAAGCTATACTACAAGTTAAGATATCAAAGACTACAAAAGTTACCTTCCAGACAAAGTTTTTATATTGTTGCTTCAGAATGTCTCTTCTATTTTCTTTCACCTCTTCTGACCCAGCAAACATCTTCTCAAGGGCCACCCATAGCTCCTTGGCAGTTTTATATTCTCTGAAGTTGTGAAAAACTTCATTTGGCAAGCACATCTGAATGGCTCCCAAGGATTTGAAGTCTACCTCCATCTCTGTTTGATATCTTCATCTGAATACTTTGAGGGTTCTTTGGGGACTGATGGACCTTCGGAATCAGCAGAGGCCACCATGGGTACATATGGTCCATCTTTAATGGATCTCCACATCCCATACTCTTGATAGCAGAAGAAACTTTCCATCTTGTTCTTCCACATATCATAGTCTTCTCAAGACACTAGTCTTGGTGGTCTGTTGATGCTTCAAGTATCATCAAAACCATTGTTTTGTGCCTTTTATGGATTTGTGATATATGGTGTTGTAGCAAAGAGATATTAGTGAATAGAACCAGAGAGTGATTAAACAAGTGTGAGTTTGTTTAATCTGAGAGCCAAAGCTCTGATACCACTTGTAGGATCAGTGAATACAAGATGGTTCTATTCTAGTTGAGATTGGCGGAAACAATCACAACTATACAATGTAAACAGGTAAACATAGAGAATACTGATAAATGCAAATTGTATTAAGCTTCAATGTTTACAAGATTACAGAGAAAACTCTAAAAAAGCACACTTGTACACTGAATAGATACACTACTTATATAGTAACTTACAATCAAGACAGACCCTTGATTCTAAGGATCAGATCAAACACAAGCCGTTGATCTTGTATACTAGAAGCTATACTACAAGTTAAGATAACAAAGACTACAAAAGTTACCTTCCAGACAAAGTTTTCATATTGTTGCTTTAGAATGTCTCTTCTATTTTCTTTCACCTCTTCTGACCCAGCAAACATCTTCTCAAGGGCCACCCATAGCTCCTTGGCAGTTTTATATTCTCTGAAGTTGTGAAAAACTTCATTTGGCAAGCACATCTGAATGGCTCCCAAGGATTTGACGTCTACCTCCATCTCTGTTTGATATCTTCATCTGAATACTTTGAGGGTTCTTTGGGGACTGATGGACCTTCGAAATCAGCAGAGGCCACCATGGGTACATATGGTCCATCTTTAATGGATCTCCACATCCCATACTCTTGATAGCAGAAGAAACTTTCCATCTTGTTCTTCCACATATCATAGTCTTCTCAAGACACTAGTCTTGGTGGTCTGTTGATGCTTCCAGTATCATCAAAACCATTGTTTTGTGCCATTTATGGATTTGTGATATATGGTGTTGTAGCAAAGAGATAGTAGTGAATAGAACCAGAGAGTGATTAAACAAGTGTGAGTTTGTTTAATCTAAGAGCCAAAGCTCTGATACCACTTGTAGGATCAGTGAATACAAGATGGTTCTATTCTAGTTGAGATTGGCGGAAACAATCACAACTATACAATGAAAACAAGTAAACATAGAGAATACTGATAAATGCAAATTTTATTAAGCTTCAATGTTTACAAGATTACAGAGAAAACTCTAAAAAAGCACACTTGTACACTGAATAGATACACTACTTATATAGTAACTTACAATCAAGACAGACCCTTGATTCTAAGGATCAGATCAAACACAAGCCGTTGATCTTGTATACTAGAAGCTATACTACAAGTTAAGATATCAAAGACTACAAAAGTTACCTTCCAGACAAAGTTTTTATATTGTTGCTTCAGAATGTCTCTTCTATTTTCTTTCACCTCTTCTGACCCAGCAAACATCTTCTCAAGGGCCACCCATAGCTCCTTGGCAGTTTTATATTCTCTGAAGTTGTGAAAAACTTCATTTGGCAAGCACATCTGAATGGCTCCCAAGGATTTGAAGTCTACCTCCATCTCTGTTTGATATCTTCATCTGAATACTTTGAGGGTTCTTTGGGGACTGATGGACCTTCGGAATCAGCAGAGGCCACCATGGGTACATATGGTCCATCTTTAATGGATCTCCACATCCCATACTCTTGATAGCAGAAGAAACTTTCCATCTTGTTCTTCCACATATCATAGTCTTCTCAAGACACTAGTCTTGGTGGTCTGTTGATGCTTCAAGTATCATCAAAACCATTGTTTTGTGCCTTTTATGGATTTGTGATATATGGTGTTGTAGCAAAGAGATATTAGTGAATAGAACCAGAGAGTGATTAAACAAGTGTGAGTTTGTTTAATCTAAGAGCCAAAGCTCTGATACCACTTGTAGGATCAGTGAATACAAGATGGTTCTATTCTAGTTGAGATTGGCGGAAACAATCACAACTATACAATGAAAACAAGTAAACATAGAGAATACTGATAAATGCAAATTTTATTAAGCTTCAATGTTTACAAGATTACAGAGAAAACTCTAAAAAAGCACACTTGTACACTGAATAGATACACTACTTATATAGTAACTTACAATCAAGACAGACCCTTGATTCTAAGGATCAGATCAAACACAAGCCGTTGATCTTGTATACTAGAAGCTATACTACAAGTTAAGATATCAAAGACTACAAAAGTTACCTTCCAGACAAAGTTTTTATATTGTTGCTTCAGAATGTCTCTTCTATTTTCTTTCACCTCTTCTGACCCAGCAAACATCTTCTCAAGGGCCACCCATAGCTCCTTGGCAGTTTTATATTCTCTGAAGTTGTGAAAAACTTCATTTGGCAAGCACATCTGAATGGCTCCCAAGGATTTGAAGTCTACCTCCATCTCTGTTTGATATCTTCATCTGAATACTTTGAGGGTTCTTTGGGGACTGATGGACCTTCGGAATCAGCAGAGGCCACCATGGGTACATATGGTCCATCTTTAATGGATCTCCACATCCCATACTCTTGATAGCAGAAGAAACTTTCCATCTTGTTCTTCCACATATCATAGTCTTCTCAAGACACTAGTCTTGGTGGTCTGTTGATGCTTCAAGTATCATCAAAACCATTGTTTTGTGCCTTTTATGGATTTGTGATATATGGTGTTGTAGCAAAGAGATATTAGTGAATAGAACCAGAGAGTGATTAAACAAGTGTGAGTTTGTTTAATCTGAGAGCCAAAGCTCTGATACCACTTGTAGGATCAGTGAATACAAGATGGTTCTATTCTAGTTGAGATTGGCGGAAACAATCACAACTATACAATGTAAACAGGTAAACATAGAGAATACTGATAAATGCAAATTGTATTAAGCTTCAATGTTTACAAGATTACAGAGAAAACTCTAAAAAAGCACACTTGTACACTGAATAGATACACTACTTATATAGTAACTTACAATCAAGACAGACCCTTGATTCTAAGGATCAGATCAAACACAAGCCGTTGATCTTGTATACTAGAAGCTATACTACAAGTTAAGATAACAAAGACTACAAAAGTTACCTTCCAGACAAAGTTTTCATATTGTTGCTTTAGAATGTCTCTTCTATTTTCTTTCACCTCTTCTGACCCAGCAAACATCTTCTCAAGGGCCACCCATAGCTCCTTGGCAGTTTTATATTCTCTGAAGTTGTGAAAAACTTCATTTGGCAAGCACATCTGAATGGCTCCCAAGGATTTGACGTCTACCTCCATCTCTGTTTGATATCTTCATCTGAATACTTTGAGGGTTCTTTGGGGACTGATGGACCTTCGAAATCAGCAGAGGCCACCATGGGTACATATGGTCCATCTTTAATGGATCTCCACATCCCATACTCTTGATAGCAGAAGAAACTTTCCATCTTGTTCTTCCACATATCATAGTCTTCTCAAGACACTAGTCTTGGTGGTCTGTTGATGCTTCCAGTATCATCAAAACCATTGTTTTGTGCCATTTATGGATTTGTGATATATGGTGTTGTAGCAAAGAGATAGTAGTGAATAGAACCAGAGAGTGATTAAACAAGTGTGAGTTTGTTTAATCTAAGAGCCAAAGCTCTGATACCACTTGTAGGATCAGTGAATACAAGATGGTTCTATTCTAGTTGAGATTGGCGGAAACAATCACAACTATACAATGAAAACAAGTAAACATAGAGAATACTGATAAATGCAAATTTTATTAAGCTTCAATGTTTACAAGATTACAGAGAAAACTCTAAAAAAGCACACTTGTACACTGAATAGATACACTACTTATATAGTAACTTACAATCAAGACAGACCCTTGATTCTAAGGATCAGATCAAACACAAGCCGTTGATCTTGTATACTAGAAGCTATACTACAAGTTAAGATATCAAAGACTACAAAAGTTACCTTCCAGACAAAGTTTTTATATTGTTGCTTCAGAATGTCTCTTCTATTTTCTTTCACCTCTTCTGACCCAGCAAACATCTTCTCAAGGGCCACCCATAGCTCCTTGGCAGTTTTATATTCTCTGAAGTTGTGAAAAACTTCATTTGGCAAGCACATCTGAATGGCTCCCAAGGATTTGAAGTCTACCTCCATCTCTGTTTGATATCTTCATCTGAATACTTTGAGGGTTCTTTGGGGACTGATGGACCTTCGGAATCAGCAGAGGCCACCATGGGTACATATGGTCCATCTTTAATGGATCTCCACATCCCATACTCTTGATAGCAGAAGAAACTTTCCATCTTGTTCTTCCACATATCATAGTCTTCTCAAGACACTAGTCTTGGTGGTCTGTTGATGCTTCAAGTATCATCAAAACCATTGTTTTGTGCCTTTTATGGATTTGTGATATATGGTGTTGTAGCAAAGAGATATTAGTGAATAGAACCAGAGAGTGATTAAACAAGTGTGAGTTTGTTTAATCTAAGAGCCAAAGCTCTGATACCACTTGTATGATCAGTGAATACAAGATGGTTCTATTCTAGTTGAGATTGGCGGAAACAATCACAACTATACAATGAAAACAAGTAAACATAGAGAATACTGATAAATGCAAATTTTATTAAGCTTCAATGTTTACAAGATTACAGAGAAAACTCTAAAAAAGCACACTTGTACACTGAATAGATACACTACTTATATAGTAACTTACAATCAAGACAGACCCTTGATTCTAAGGATCAGATCAAACACAAGCCGTTGATCTTGTATACTAGAAGCTATACTACAAGTTAAGATATCAAAGACTACAAAAGTTACCTTCCAGACAAAGTTTTTATATTGTTGCTTCAGAATGTCTCTTCTATTTTCTTTCACCTCTTCTGACCCAGCAAACATCTTCTCAAGGGCCACCCATAGCTCCTTGGCAGTTTTATATTCTCTGAAGTTGTGAAAAAATTCATTTGGCAAGCACATCTGAATGGCTCCCAAGGATTTGAAGTCTACCTCCATCTCTGTTTGATATCTTCATCTGAATACTTTGAGGGTTCTTTGGGGACTGATGGACCTTCGGAATCAGCAGAGGCCACCATGGGTACATATGGTCCATCTTTAATGGATCTCCACATCCCTTACTCTTGATAGCAGAAGAAACTTTCCATCTTGTTCTTCCACATATCATAGTCTTCTCAAGACACTAGTCTTGGTGGTCTGTTGATGCTTCAAGTATCATCAAAACCATTGTTTTGTGCCTTTTATGGATTTGTGATATATGGTGTTGTAGCAAAGAGATATTAGTGAATAGAACCAGAGAGTGATTAAACAAGTGTGAGTTTGTTTAATCTGAGATCAAAGCTCTGATACCACTTGTAGGATCAGTGAATACAAGATGGTTCTATTCTAGTTGAGATTGGCGGAAACAATCACAACTATACAATGTAAACAGGTAAACATAGAGAATACTGATAAATGCAAATTGTATTAAGCTTCAATGTTTACAAGATTACAGAGAAAACTCTAAAAAAGCACACTTGTACACTGAATAGATACACTACTTATATAGTAACTTACAATCAAGACAGACCCTTGATTCTAAGGATCAGATCAAACACAAGCTGTTGATCTTGTATACTAGAAGCTATACTACAAGTTAAGATAACAAAGACTACAAAAGTTACCTTCCAGACAAAGTTTTCATATTGTTGCTTTAGAATGTCTCTTCTATTTTCTTTCACCTCTTCTGACCCAGCAAACATCTTCTCAAGGGCCACCCATAGCTCCTTGGCAGTTTTATATTCTCTGAAGTTGTGAAAAACTTCATTTGGCAAGCACATCTGAATGGCTCCCAAGGATTTGACGTCTACCTCCATCTCTGTTTGATATCTTCATCTGAATACTTTGAGGGTTCTTTGGGGACTGATGGACCTTCGAAATCAGCAGAGGCCACCATGGGTACATATGGTCCATCTTTAATGGATCTCCACATCCCATACTCTTGATAGCAGAAGAAACTTTCCATCTTGTTCTTCCACATATCATAGTCTTCTCAAGACACTAGTCTTGGTGGTCTGTTGATGCTTCCAGTATCATCAAAACCATTGTTTTGTGCCATTTATGGATTTGTGATATATGGTGTTGTAGCAAAGAGATAGTAGTGAATAGAACCAGAGAGTGATTAAACAAGTGTGAGTTTGTTTAATCTGAGAGCCAAAGCTCTGATACCACATGTAGGATCAGTGAATACAAGGTGGTTATATTCTAGTTGAGATTGGCGGAAACAATCACAACTATACAATGAAAACAGGTAAACATAGAGAATACTGATAAATGCAAATTGTATTAAGCTTCAATGTTTACAAGATTACAGAGAAAACTCTAAAAAAGCACACTTGTACACTGAATAGATACACTACTTATATAGTAACTTACAATCAAGATAGACCCTTGATTCTAAGGATCAGATAAAACACAAGCCGTTGATCTTGTATACTAGAAGCTATACTACAAGTTAAGACAACAAAGACTACAAAAGTTACCTTCCAGACAAAGTTTTCATATTGTTGCTTCAGAATGTCTCTTCTATTTTCTTTCACCTCTTCTGACCCAGCAAACATCTTCTCAAGGGCCTCCCACAGCTCCTTGGCAGTTTTATATTCTCTGAAGTTGTGAAAAACTTCATTTGGCAAGCACATCTGAATGGCTCCCAAGGATTTGAAGTCTACCTCCATCTCTGTTTGATATCTTCATCTGAATACTTTGAGGGTTCTTTGGGGACTGATGGACCTTCGGAATCAGCAGAGGCCACCATGGGTACATATGGTCCATCTTTAATGGATCTCCACATCCCATACTCTTGATAGTAGAAGAAACTTTCCATCTTGTTCTTCCACATATCATAGTCTTCTCAAGACACTAGTCTTGGTGGTCTGTTGATGCTTCCAGTATCATCAAAACCATTATTTTGTGCCATTTATGGATTTGTGATATATGGTGTTGTAGCAAAGAGATTTTAGTGAATAAAACCAGAGAGTGATTAAACAAGTGTGAGTTTGTTTAATCTGAGAGCCAAAGCTCTGATACCACTTGTAGGATCAGTGAATACAAAATGGTTCTATTCTAGTTGAGATTGGCGGAAACAATCACAACTATACAATGTAAACAGGTAAACATAGAGAATACTGATAAATGCAAATTGTATTAAGCTTCAATGTTTACAAGATTACAGAGAAACCTCTAAAAAAGCACACTTGTACACTGAATAGATACACTACTTATATAGTAACTTACAATCAAGACAGACCCTTGATTCTAAGGATCAGATCAAACACAAGCCGTTGATCTTGTATACTAGAAGCTATACTACAAGTTAAGATAACAAAGACTACAAAAGTTACCTTCCAGACAAAGTTTTCATATTGTTGCTTCAGAATGTCTCTTCTATTTTCTTTCACCTCTTCTGACCCAGCAAACATCTTCTCAAGGGCCACCCATAGCTCCTTGGCAGTTTTATATTCTCTGAAGTTGTGAAAAACTTCATTTGGCAAGCACATCTGAATGGCTCCCAAGGATTTGACGTCTACCTCCATCTCTGTTTGATATCTTCATCTGAATACTTTGAGGGTTCTTTGGGGACTGATGGACCTTCGAAATCAGCAGAGGCCACCATGGGTACATATGGTCCATCTTTAATGGATCTCCACATCCCATACTCTTGATAGCAGAAGAAACTTTCCATCTTGTTCTTCCACATATCATAGTCTTCTCAAGACACTAGTCTTGGTGGTCTGTTGATGCTTCCAGTATCATCAAAACCATTGTTTTGTGCCATTTATGGATTTGTGATATATGGTGTTGTAGCAAAGAGATAGTAGTGAATAGAACCAGAGAGTGATTAAACAAGTGTGAGTTTGTTTAATCTGAGAGCCAAAGCTCTGATACCACATGTAGGATCAGTGAATACAAGGTGGTTATATTCTAGTTGAGATTGGCGGAAACAATCACAACTATACAATGAAAACAGGTAAACATAGAGAATACTGATAAATGCAAATTGTATTAAGCTTCAATGTTTACAAGATTACAGAGAAAACTCTAAAAAAGCACACTTGTACACTGAATAGATACACTACTTATATAGTAACTTACAATCAAGATAGACCCTTGATTCTAAGGATCAGATAAAACACAAGCCGTTGATCTTGTATACTAGAAGCTATACTACAAGTTAAGACAACAAAGACTACAAAAGTTACCTTCCAGACAAAGTTTTCATATTGTTGCTTCAGAATGTCTCTTCTATTTTCTTTCACCTCTTCTGACCCAGCAAACATCTTCTCAAGGGCCACCCACAGCTCCTTGGCAGTTTTATATTCTCTGAAGTTGTGAAAAACTTCATTTGGCAAGCACATTTGAATGGCTCCCAAGGATTTGAAGTCTACCTCCATCTCTGTTTGATATCTTCATCTGAATACTTTGAGGGTTCTTTGGGGACTGATGGACCTTCGGAATCAGCAGAGGCCACCATGGGTACATATGGTCCATCTTTAATGGATCTCCACATCCCATACTCTTGATAGTAGAAGAAACTTTCCATCTTGTTCTTCCACATATCATAGTCTTCTCAAGACACTAGTCTTGGTGGTCTGTTGATGCTTCCAGTATCATCAAAACCATTATTTTGTGCCATTTATGGATTTGTGATATATGGTGTTGTAGCAAAGAGATATTAGTGAATAAAACCAGAGAGTGATTAAACAAGTGTGAGTTTGTTTAATCTGAGAGCCAAAGCTCTGATACCACTTGTAGGATCAGTGAATACAAAATGGTTCTATTCTAGTTGAGATTGGCGGAAACAATCACAACTATACAATGTAAACAGGTAAACATAGAGAATACTGATAAATGCAAATTGTATTAAGCTTCAATGTTTACAAGATTACAGAGAAACCTCTAAAAAAGCACACTTGTACACTGAATAGATACACTACTTATATAGTAACTTACAATCAAGACAGACCCTTGATTCTAAGGATCAGATCAAACACAAGCCGTTGATCTTGTATACTAGAAGCTATACTACAAGTTAAGATAACAAAGACTACAAAAGTTACCTTCCAGACAAAGTTTTCATATTGTTGCTTCAGAATGTCTCTTCTATTTTCTTTCACCTCTTCTGACCCAGCAAACATCTTCTCAAGGGCCACCCATAGCTCCTTGGCAGTTTTATATTCTCTGAAGTTGTGAAAAACTTCATTTGGCAAGCACATCTGAATGGCTCCCAAGGATTTGACGTCTACCTCCATCTCTGTTTGATATCTTCATCTGAATACTTTGAGGGTTCTTTGGGGACTGATGGACCTTCGGAATCAGCAGAGGCCACCATGGGTACATATGGTCCATCTTTAATGGATCTCCACATCCCATACTCTTGATAGCAGAAGAAACTTTCCATCTTGTTCTTCCACATATCATAGTCTTCTCAAGACACTAGTCTTGGTGGTCTGTTGATGCTTCCAGTATCATCAAAACCATTGTTTTGTGCCATTTATGGATTTGTGATATATGGTGTTGTAGCAAAGAGATATTAGTGAATAGAACTAGAGAGTGATTAAACAAGTGTGAGTTTGTTTAATCTGAGAGCCAAAGCTCTGATACCACATGTAGGATCAGTGAATACAAGATGGTTCTATTCTAGTTGAGATTGGCGGAAACAATCAGAACTATACAATGTAAACAGGTAAACATAGAGAATACTGATAAATGCAAATTGTATTAAGCTTCAATGTTTACAAAATTACAGAGAAAACTCTAAAAAAGCACACTTGTACACTGAATAGATACACTACTTATATAGTAACTTACAATCAAGACAGACCCTTGATTCTAAGGATCAGATCAAACACAAGCCGTTGATCTTGTATACTAGAAGCTATACTACAAGTTAAGATAACAAAGACAACAAAAGTTACCTTCCAGAAAAAGTTTTCATTTTGTTGCTTCAGAATGTCTCTTCTATTTTCTTTCACCTCTTCTGACCTAGCAAACATCTTCTCTAGGGCCACCCACAGCTCCTTGGCAGTTTTATATTCTCTGAAGTTGTGAAAAACTTCATTTGACAAGCACATCTGAATGGCTCCCAAGGATTTGACGTCTACCTCCATCTCTATTTGATATCTTCATCTGAATACTTTGAGGGTTCTTTGGGGACTGATGGACCTTCGGAATCAGCAGAGGCCACCATGGGTACATATGGTCCATCTTTAATAGATCTCCACATCCCATACTCTTGATAGCAGAAGAAACTTTCCATCTTGTTCTTCCACATATCATAGTCTTCTCAAGACACTAGTCTTGGTGGTCTGTTTATGCTTCCAGTATCATCAAAACCATTGTTTTGTGCCATTTATGGATTTGTGATATATGGTGTTGTAGCAAAGAGATAGTAGTGAATAGAACCAGAGAGTGATTAAACAAGTGTGAGTTTGTTTAATCTAAGAGCCAAAGCTCTGATACCACTTGTAGGATCAGTGAATACAAGATGGTTCTATTCTAGTTGAGATTGGCGGAAACAATCACAACTATACAATGAAAACAAGTAAACATAGAGAATACTGATAAATGCAAATTTTATTAAGCTTCAATGTTTACAAGATTACAGAGAAAACTCTAAAAAAGCACACTTGTACACTGAATAGATACACTACTTATATAGTAACTTACAATCAAGACAGACCCTTGATTCTAAGGATCAGATCAAACACAAGCTGTTGATCTTGTATACTAGAAGCTATACTACAAGTTAAGACAACAAAGACTACAAAAGTTACCTTCCAGACAAATTTTTCATATTGTTGCTTCAGAATGTCTCTTCTATTTTCTTTCACCTCTTCTGACCCAGCAAACATCTTCTCAAGGGCCACCCATAGCTCCTTGGCAGTTTTATATTCTCTGAAGTTGTGAAAAACTTCATTTGGCAAGCACATCTGAATGGCTCCCAAGGATTTGACGTCTACCTCCATCTCTGTTTGATATCTTCATCTGAATACTTTGAGGGTTCTTTGGGGACTGATGGACCTTCGGAATCAGCAGAGGCCACCATGGGTACATATGGTCCATCTTTAATAGATCTCCACATCCCATACTCTTGATAGCAGAAGAAACTTTCCATCTTGTTCTTCCACATATCATAGTCTTCTCAAGACACTAGTCTTGGTGGTCTGTTGATGCTTCCAGTATCATCAAAACCATTGTTTTGTGCCATTTATGGATTTGTGATATATGGTGTTGTAGCAAAGAGATAGTAGTGAATAGAACCAGAGAGTGATTAAACAAGTGTGAGTTTGTTTAATCTAAGAGCCAAAGCTCTGATACCACTTGTAGGATCAGTGAATACAAGATGGTTCTATTCTAGTTGAGATTGGCGGAAACAATCACAACTATACAATGAAAACAAGTAAACATAGAGAATACTGATAAATGCAAATTTTATTAAGCTTCAATGTTTACAAGATTGCAGAGAAAACTCTAAAAAAGCACACTTGTACACTGAATAGATACACTACTTATATAGTAACTTACAATCAAGACAGACCCTTGATTCTAAGGATCAGATCAAACACAAGCTGTTGATCTTGTATACTAGAAGCTATACTACCAGTTAAGACAACAAAGACTACAAAAGTTACCTTCCAGACAAATTTTTCATATTGTTGCTTCAGAATGTCTCTTCTATTTTCTTTCACCTCTTCTGACCCAGCAAACATCTTCTCAAGGGCCACCCATAGCTCCTTGGCAGTTTTATATTCTCTGAAGTTGTCAAAAACTTCATTTGGCAAGCACATCTGAATGGCTCCCAAGGATTTGACGTCTACCTCCATCTCTGTTTGATATCTTCATCTGAATACTTTGAGGGTTCTTTGGGGACTGATGGACCTTCGGAATCAGCAGAGGCCACCATGGGTACATATGGTCCATCTTTAATGGATCTCCACATACCATACTCTTGATAGCAGAAGAAACTTTCCATCTTGTTCTTCCACATATCATAGTCTTCTCAAGACACTAGTCTTGGTGGTCTGTTGATGCTTCCAGTATCATCAAAACCATTGTTTTGTGCCATTTATGGATTTGTGATATATGGTGTTGTAGCAAAGAGATATTAGTGAATAGAACCGGAGAGTGATTAAACAAGTGTGAGTTTGTTTAATCTGAGAGACAAAGCTCTGATACCACTTGTAGGATCAGTGAATACAAGATGGTTCTATTCTAGTTGAGATTGGCGGAAACAATCACAACTATACAATGTAAACAGGTAAACATAGAGAATACTGATAAATGCAAATTGTATTAAGCTTCAATGTTTACAAGATTACAGAGAAAACTCTAAAAAAGCACACTTGTACACTGAATAGATACACTACTTATATAGTAACTTACAATCAAGACAGACCCTTGATTCTAAGGATCAGATCAAACACAAGCCGTTGATCTTGTATACTAGAAGCTATACTACAAGTTAAGACAACAGAGACTACAAAAGTTACCTTCCAGACAAAGTTTTCATATTGTTGCTTCAGAATGTCTCTTCTATTTTCTTTCACCTCTTCTGACCCAGCAAACATCTTCTCAAGGGCCACCCATAGCTCCTTGGCAGTTTTATATTCTCTGAAGTTGTGAAAAACTTCATTTGGCAAGCACATCTGAATGGCTCCCAAGGATTTGAAGTCTACCTCCATCTCTGTTTGATATCTTCATCTGAATACTTTGAGGGTTCTTTGGGGACTGATGGACCTTCGGAATCAGCAGAGGCCACCATGGGTACATATGGTCCATCTTTAATGGATCTCCACATCCCATACTCTTGATAGCAGAAGAAACTTTCCATCTTGTTCTTCCACATATCATAGTCTTCTCAAGACACTAGTCTTGGTGGTCTGTTGATGCTTCCAGTATCATCAAAACCATTGTTTTGTGTCATTTATGGATTTGTGATATATGGTGTTGTAGCAAAGAGATAGTAGTGAATAGAACCAGAGAGTGATTAAACAAGTGTGAGTTTGTTTAATCTGAGAGCCAAAGCTCTGATACAACTTGTAGGATCAGTGAATACAAGATGGTTCTATTCTAGTTGAGATTGGCGGAAACAATCACAACTATACAATGAAAACAGGTAAACTTAGAGAATACTGATAAATGCAAATTGTAGTAAGCTTCAATGTTTACAAGATTACAGAGAAAACTCTAAAAAAGCACACTTGTACACTGAATAGATACACTACTTATATAGTAACTTACAATCAAGACAGACCCTTGATTCTAAGGATCAGATCAAACACAAGCCGTTGATCTTGTATACTAGAAGCTATACTACAAGTTAAGACAACAAAGACTACAAATGTTACCTTCCAGACAAAGTTTTCATATTGTTGCTTCAGAATGTCTCTTCTATTTTCTTTCACCTCTTCTGACCCAGCAAACATCTTCTCAAAGGCCACCCATAGCTCCTTGCCAGTTTTATATTCTCTGAAGTTGCGAAAAACTTCATTTGGCAAGCACATCTGAATGGCTCCCAAGGATTTGAAGTCTACCTCCATCTCTGTTTGATATCTTCATCTGAATACTTTGAGGGTTCTTTGGGGACTGATGGACCTTCGAAATCAGCAGAGGCCACTATGGGTACATATGGTCCATCTTTAATGGATCTCCACATCCCATACTCTTGATAGCAGAAGAAACTTTCCGTCTTGTTCTTCCACATATCATAGTCTTCTCAAGACACTAGTCTTGGTGGTCTGTTGATGCTTCCAGTATCATCAAAACCATTGTTTTGTGCCATTTATGGATTTGTGATATATGGTGTTGTAGCAAAGAGATAGTAGTGAATAGAACCAGAGAGTGATTAAACAAGTGTGAGTTTGTTTAATCTGAGAGCCAAAGCTCTGATACCACTTGTAGGATCAGTGAATACAAGATGGTTCTATTCTAGTTGAGATTGGCGGAAACAATCACAACTATACAATGAAAACAGGTAAACATAGAGAATACTGATAAATGCAAATTGTGTTAAGCTTCAATGTTTACAAGATTACAGAGAAAACTCTAAAAAAGCACACTTGTACACTGAATAGATACACTACTTATATAGTAACTTACAATCAAGACAGACCCTTGATTCTAAGGATCAGATCAAACACAAGCCGTTGATCTTGTATACTAGAAGCTATTCTACAAGTTAAGACAACAAAGACTACAAAAGTTACCTTCGAGACAAAGTTTTCATATTGTTGCTTCAGAATGTCTCTTCTATTTTCTTTCACCTCTTCTGACCCAGCAAACATCTTCTCAAGGGCCACCCATAGCTCCTTGGCAGTTTTATATTCTCTGAAGTTGTGAAAAACTTCATTTGGCAAGCACATCTGAATGGCTCCCAAGGATTTGAAGTCTACCTCCATCTCTGTTTGATATCTTCATCTGAATACTTTGAGGGTTCTTTGGGGACTGATGTACCTTTGGAATCAGCAGAGGCCACCATGGGCACATATGGTCCATCTTTAATGGATCTCCGCATCCCATACTCTTGATAGCAGAAGAAACTTTCCATCTTGTTCTTCCACATATCATAGTCTTCTCAAGACACTAGTCTTGGTGGTCTGTTGATGCTTCCAGTATCATCAAAACCATTGTTTTGTGCCATTTATGGATTTGTGATATATGGTGTTGTAGCAAAGAGATAGTAGTGAATAGAACCAGAGAGTGATTAAACAAGTGTGAGTTTGTTTAATCTGAGAGCCAAAGCTCTGATACCACTTGTAGGATCAGTGAATACAAGATGGTTCTATTCTAGTTGAGATTGGCGGAAACAATCACAACTATACAATGAAAACAGGTAAACATAGAGAATACTGATAAATGCAAATTGTATTAAGCTTCAATGTTTACAAGATTACAGAGAAAACTCTAAAAAAGCACACTTGTACACTGAATAGATACACTACTTATATAGTAACTTACAATCAAGATAGACCCTTGATTCTAAGGATCAGATAAAACACAAGCCGTTGATCTTGTATACTAGAAGCTATACTACAAGTTAAGACAACAAAGACTACAAAAGTTACCTTCCAGACAAAGTTTTCATATTGTTGCTTCAGAATGTCTCTTCTATTTTCTTTCACCTCTTCTGACGCAGCAAACATCTTCTCAAGGGCCACCCATAGCTCCTTGGCAGTTTTATATTCACTGAAGTTGTGAAAAACTTCATTTGGCAAGCACATCTGAATGGCTCCCAAGGATTTGAAGTCTACCTCCATCTCTGTTTGATATCTTCATCTGAATACTTTGAGGGTTCTTTGGGGACTGATGGACCTTCGGAATCAGCAGAGGCCACCATGGGTACATATGGTCCATCTTTAATGGATCTCCACATCCCATACTCTTGATAGCAGAAGAAACCTTCCATCTTGTTCTTCCACATATCATAGTCTTCTCAAGACACTAGTCTTGGTGGTCTGTTGATGCTTCCAGTATCATCAAAACCATTGTTTTGTGCCATTTATGGATTTGTGATATATGGTGTTGTAGCAAAGAGATATTAGTGCATAGAACCAGAGAGTGATTAAACAAGTGTGAGTTTGTTTAATCTGAGAGCCAAAGCTCTGATACCACTTGTAGGATCAGTGAATACAAGATGGTTCTATTCTAGTTGAGATTGGCGGAAACAATCACAACTATACAATGTAAACAGGTAAACATAGAGAATACTGATAAATGCAAATTGTATTAAGCTTCAATGTTTACAAGATTACAGAGAAAACTCTAAAAAAGCACACTTGTACACTGAATAGATACACTACTTATATAGTAACTTACAATCAAGACAGACCCTTGATTCTAAGGATCAGATCAAACACAAGCCGTTGATCTTGTATACTAGAAGCTATACTACAAGTTAAGATAACAAAGACTACAAAAGTTACATTCCAGACAAAGTTTTCATATTGTTGCTTCAGAATGTCTCTTCTATTTTCTTTCACCTCTTCTGACCCAGCAAACATCTTCTCAAGGGCCACCCATAGCTCCTTGGCAGTTTTATATTCTCTGAAGTTGTGAAAAACTTCATTTGGCAAGCACATCTGAATGGCTCCCAAGGATTTGACGTCTACCTCCATCTCTGTTTGATATCTTCATCTGAATACTTTGAGGGTTCTTTGGGGACTGATGGACCTTCGGAATCAGCAGAGGCCACCATGGGTGCATATGGTCCATCTTTAATGGATCTCCACATCCCATACTCTTGATAGCAGAAGAAACTTTCCATCTTGTTCTTCCACATATCATAGTCTTCTCAAGACACTAGTCTTGGTGGTCTGTTGATGCTTCCAGTATCATCAAAACCATTGTTTTGTGCCAATTATGGATTTGTGATATATGGTGTTGTAGCAAAGAGATATTAGTAAATAGAACCAGAGAGTGATTAAACAAGTGTGAGTTTGTTTAATCTGAGAGCCAAAGCTCTGATACCACTTGTAGGATCAGTGAATACAAGATGGTTCTATTCTAGTTGAGATTGGCGGAAACAATCACAACTATACAATGTAAACAGGTAAACATAGAGAATACTGATAAATGCAAATTGTATTAAGCTTCAATGTTTACAAGATTACAGAGAAAACTCTAAAAAAGCACACTTGTACACTGAATAGATACACTACTTATATAGTAACTTACAATCAAGACAGACCCTTGATTCTAAGGATCAGATCAAACACAAGCCGTTGATCTTGTATACTAGAAGCTATACTACAAGTTAAGATAACAAAGACTACAAAAGTTACCTTCTAGAAAAAGTTTTCATATTGTTGCTTCAGAATGTCTCTTCTATTTTCTTTCACCTCTTCTGACCGAGCAAACATCTTCTCAAGGGCCACCCATAGCTCCTTGGCAGTTTTATATTCTCTGAAGTTGTGAAAAACTTCATTTGGCAAGCACATCTGAATGGCTCCCAAGGATTTGAAGTCTACCTCCATCTCTGTTTGATATCTTCATCTGAATACTTTGAGGGTTCTTTGGGGACTGATGGACCTTCGGAATCAGCAGAGGCCACCATGGGTACATATGGTCCATCTTTAATGGATCTCCACATCCCATAATCTTGATAGCAGAAGAAACTTTCCATCTTGTTCTTCCACATATCATAGTCTTCTCAAGACACTAGTCTTGGTGGTCTGTTGATGCTTCCAGTATCATCAAAACCATTGTTTTGTGCCATTTATGGATTTGTGATATATGGTGTTGTAGCAAAGAGATAGTAGTGAATAGAACCAGAGAGTGATTAAACAAGTGTGAGTTTGTTTAATCTGAGAGCCAAAGCTCTGATACCACTTGTAGGATCAGTTTATACAAGATGGTTCTATTCTAGTTGAGATTGGCGGAAACAATCACAACTATACAATGAAAACAGGTAAACATAGAGAATACTGATAAATGCAAATTGTATTAAGCTTCAATGTTTACAAGATTACAGAGAAAACTCTAAAAAAGCACACTTGTACACTGAATAGATACACTACTTATATAGTAACTTACAATCAAGACAGACCCTTGATTCTAAGGATCAGATCAAACACAAGCTGTTGATCTTGTATACTAGAAGCTATACTACCAGTTAAGACAACAAAGACTACAAAAGTTACCTTCCAGACAAATTTTTCATATTGTTGCTTCAGAATGTCTCTTCTATTTTCTTTCACCTCTTCTGACCCAGCAAACATCTTCTCAAGGGCCACCCATAGCTCCTTGGCAGTTTTATATTCTCTGAAGTTGTCAAAAACTTCATTTGGCAAGCACATCTGAATGGCTCCCAAGGATTTGACGTCTACCTCCATCTCTGTTTGATATCTTCATCTGAATACTTTGAGGGTTCTTTGGGGACTGATGGACCTTCGGAATCAGCAGAGGCCACCATGGGTACATATGGTCCATCTTTAATGGATCTCCACATACCATACTCTTGATAGCAGAAGAAACTTTCCATCTTGTTCTTCCACATATCATAGTCTTCTCAAGACACTAGTCTTGGTGGTCTGTTGATGCTTCCAGTATCATCAAAACCATTGTTTTGTGCCATTTATGGATTTGTGATATATGGTGTTGTAGCAAAGAGATATTAGTGAATAGAACCGGAGAGTGATTAAACAAGTGTGAGTTTGTTTAATCTGAGAGACAAAGCTCTGATACCACTTGTAGGATCAGTGAATACAAGATGGTTCTATTCTAGTTGAGATTGGCGGAAACAATCACAACTATACAATGTAAACAGGTAAACATAGAGAATACTGATAAATGCAAATTGTATTAAGCTTCAATGTTTACAAGATTACAGAGAAAACTCTAAAAAAGCACACTTGTACACTGAATAGATACACTACTTATATAGTAACTTACAATCAAGACAGACCGTTGATTCTAAGGATCAGATCAAACACAAGCCGTTGATCTTGTATACTAGAAGCTATACTACAAGTTAAGACAACAAAGACTACAAATGTTACCTTCCAGACAAAGTTTTCATATTGTTGCTTCAGAATGTCTCTTCTATTTTCTTTCACCTCTTCTGACCCAGCAAACATCTTCTCAAAGGCCACCCATAGCTCCTTGCCAGTTTTATATTCTCTGAAGTTGCGAAAAACTTCATTTGGCAAGCACATCTGAATGGCTCCCAAGGATTTGAAGTCTACCTCCATCTCTGTTTGATATCTTCATCTGAATACTTTGAGGGTTCTTTGGGGACTGATGGACCTTCGAAATCAGCAGAGGCCACTATGGGTACATATGGTCCATCTTTAATGGATCTCCACATCCCATACTCTTGATAGCAGAAGAAACTTTCCGTCTTGTTCTTCCACATATTATAGTCTTCTCAAGACACTAGTCTTGGTGGTCTGTTGATGCTTCCAGTATCATCAAAACCATTGTTTTGTGCCATTTATGGATTTGTGATATATGGTGTTGTAGCAAAGAGATAGTAGTGAATAGAACCAGAGAGTGATTAAACAAGTGTGAGTTTGTTTAATCTGAGAGCCAAAGCTCTGATACCACTTGTAGGATCAGTGAATACAAGATGGTTCTATTCTAGTTGAGATTGGCGGAAACAATCACAACTATACAATGAAAACAGGTAAACATAGAGAATACTGATAAATGCAAATTGTGTTAAGCTTCAATGTTTACAAGATTACAGAGAAAACTCTAAAAAAGCACACTTGTACACTGAATAGATACACTACTTATATAGTAACTTACAATCAAGACAGACCCTTGATTCTAAGGATCAGATCAAACACAAGCCGTTGATCTTGTATACTAGAAGCTATTCTACAAGTTAAGACAACAAAGACTACAAAAGTTACCTTCGAGACAAAGTTTTCATATTGTTGCTTCAGAATGTCTCTTCTATTTTCTTTCACCTCTTCTGACCCAGCAAACATCTTCTCAAGGGCCACCCATAGCTCCTTGGCAGTTTTATATTCTCTGAAGTTGTGAAAAACTTCATTTGGCAAGCACATCTGAATGGCTCCCAAGGATTTGAAGTCTACCTCCATCTCTGTTTGATATCTTCATCTGAATACTTTGAGGGTTCTTTGGGGACTGATGTACCTTTGGAATCAGCAGAGGCCACCATGGGCACATATGGTCCATCTTTAATGGATCTCCGCATCCCATACTCTTGATAGCAGAAGAAACTTTCCATCTTGTTCTTCCACATATCATAGTCTTCTCAAGACACTAGTCTTGGTGGTCTGTTGATGCTTCCAGTATCATCAAAACCATTGTTTTGTGCCATTTATGGATTTGTGATATATGGTGTTGTAGCAAAGAGATAGTAGTGAATAGAACCAGAGAGTGATTAAACAAGTGTGAGTTTGTTTAATCTGAGAGCCAAAGCTCTGATACCACTTGTAGGATCAGTGAATACAAGATGGTTCTATTCTAGTTGAGATTGGCGGAAACAATCACAACTATACAATGAAAACAGGTAAACATAGAGAATACTGATAAATGCAAATTGTATTAAGCTTCAATGTTTACAAGATTACAGAGAAAACTCTAAAAAAGCACACTTGTACACTGAATAGATACACTACTTATATAGTAACTTACAATCAAGATAGACCCTTGATTCTAAGGATCAGATAAAACACAAGCCGTTGATCTTGTATACTAGAAGCTATACTACAAGTTAAGACAACAAAGACTACAAAAGTTACCTTCCAGACAAAGTTTTCATATTGTTGCTTCAGAATGTCTCTTCTATTTTCTTTCACCTCTTCTGACGCAGCAAACATCTTCTCAAGGGCCACCCATAGCTCCTTGGCAGTTTTATATTCACTGAAGTTGTGAAAAACTTCATTTGGCAAGCACATCTGAATGGCTCCCAAGGATTTGAAGTCTACCTCCATCTCTGTTTGATATCTTCATCTGAATACTTTGAGGGTTCTTTGGGGACTGATGGACCTTCGGAATCAGCAGAGGCCACCATGGGTACATATGGTCCATCTTTAATGGATCTCCACATCCCATACTCTTGATAGCAGAAGAAACCTTCCATCTTGTTCTTCCACATATCATAGTCTTCTCAAGACACTAGTCTTGGTGGTCTGTTGATGCTTCCAGTATCATCAAAACCATTGTTTTGTGCCATTTATGGATTTGTGATATATGGTGTTGTAGCAAAGAGATATTAGTGCATAGAACCAGAGAGTGATTAAACAAGTGTGAGTTTGTTTAATCTGAGAGCCAAAGCTCTGATACCACTTGTAGGATCAGTGAATACAAGATGGTTCTATTCTAGTTGAGATTGGCGGAAACAATCACAACTATACAATGTAAACAGGTAAACATAGAGAATACTGATAAATGCAAATTGTATTAAGCTTCAATGTTTACAAGATTACAGAGAAAACTCTAAAAAAGCACACTTGTACACTGAATAGATACACTACTTATATAGTAACTTACAATCAAGACAGACCCTTGATTCTAAGGATCAGATCAAACACAAGCCGTTGATCTTGTATACTAGAAGCTATACTACAAGTTAAGATAACAAAGACTACAAAAGTTACATTCCAGACAAAGTTTTCATATTGTTGCTTCAGAATGTCTCTTCTATTTTCTTTCACCTCTTCGGACCCAGCAAACATCTTCTCAAGGGCCACCCATAGCTCCTTGGCAGTTTTATATTCTCTGAAGTTGTGAAAAACTTCATTTGGCAAGCACATCTGAATGGCTCCCAAGGATTTGACGTCTACCTCCATCTCTGTTTGATATCTTCATCTGAATACTTTGAGGGTTCTTTGGGGACTGATGGACCTTCGGAATCAGCAGAGGCCACCATGGGTGCATATGGTCCATCTTTAATGGATCTCCACATCCCATACTCTTGATAGCAGAAGAAACTTTCCATCTTGTTCTTCCACATATCATAGTCTTCTCAAGACACTAGTCTTGGTGGTCTGTTGATGCTTCCAGTATCATCAAAACCATTGTTTTGTGCCAATTATGGATTTGTGATATATGGTGTTGTAGCAAAGAGATATTAGTAAATAGAACCAGAGAGTGATTAAACAAGTGTGAGTTTGTTTAATCTGAGAGCCAAAGCTCTGATACCACTTGTAGGATCAGTGAATACAAGATGGTTCTATTCTAGTTGAGATTGGCGGAAACAATCACAACTATACAATGTAAACAGGTAAACATAGAGAATACTGATAAATGCAAATTGTATTAAGCTTCAATGTTTACAAGATTACAGAGAAAACTCTAAAAAAGCACACTTGTACACTGAATAGATACACTACTTATATAGTAACTTACAATCAAGACAGACCCTTGATTCTAAGGATCAGATCAAACACAAGCCGTTGATCTTGTATACTAGAAGCTATACTACAAGTTAAGATAACAAAGACTACAAAAGTTACCTTCTAGAAAAAGTTTTCATATTGTTGCTTCAGAATGTCTCTTCTATTTTCTTTCACCTCTTCTGACCGAGCAAACATCTTCTCAAGGGCCACCCATAGCTCCTTGGCAGTTTTATATTCTCTGAAGTTGTGAAAAACTTCATTTGGCAAGCACATCTGAATGGCTCCCAAGGATTTGAAGTCTACCTCCATCTCTGTTTGATATCTTCATCTGAATACTTTGAGGGTTCTTTGGGGACTGATGGACCTTCGGAATCAGCAGAGGCCACCATGGGTACATATGGTCCATCTTTAATGGATCTCCACATCCCATAATCTTGATAGCAGAAGAAACTTTCCATCTTGTTCTTCCACATATCATAGTCTTCTCAAGACACTAGTCTTGGTGGTCTGTTGATGCTTCCAGTATCATCAAAACCATTGTTTTGTGCCATTTATGGATTTGTGATATATGGTGTTGTAGCAAAGAGATAGTAGTGAATAGAACCAGAGAGTGATTAAACAAGTGTGAGTTTGTTTAATCTGAGAGCCAAAGCTCTGATACCACTTGTAGGATCAGTTTATACAAGATGGTTCTATTCTAGTTGAGATTGGCGGAAACAATCACAACTATACAATGAAAACAGGTAAACATAGAGAATACTGATAAATGCAAATTGTATTAAGCTTCAATGTTTACAAGATTACAGAGAAAACTCTAAAAAAGCACACTTGTACACTGAATAGATACACTACTTATATAGTAACTTACAATCAAGACAGACCCTTGATTCTAATGATCAGATCAAACACAAGCCATTGATCTTGTATACTAGAAGCTATACTACAAGTTAAGACAACAAAGACTACAAAAGTTACCTTCCAGACAAAGTTTTCATATTGTTGCTTCTGAATGTCTCTTCTATTTTCTTTCACCTCTTCTGACCCAGCAAACATCTTCTCAAGGGCCACCCATAGCTCCTTGGCAGTTTTATATTCTCTGAAGTTGTGAAAAACTTCATTTGGCAAGCACATCTGAATGGCTTCCAAGGATTTGAAGTCTACCTCCATCTCTGTTTGATATCTTCATCTGAATACTTTGAGGGTTCTTTGGGGACTGATGGACCTTTGGAATCAGCAGAGGCCACCATGGGTACATATGGTCCATCTTTAATGGATCTCCACATCCCATACTCTTGATAGCAGAAGAAACTTTCCATCTTGTTCTTCCACATATCATAGTCTTCTCAAGACACTAGTCTTGGTGGTCTGTTGATGCTTCCAGTATCATCAAAACCATTGTTTTGTGCCACTTATGGATTTGTGATATATGGTGTTGTAGCAAAGAGATAGTAGTGAATAGAACCAGAGAGTGATTAAACAAGTGTGAGTTTGTTTAATCTGAGAGCCAAAGCTCTGATACCACTTGTAGGATCAGTGAATACAAGATGGTTCTATTCTAGTTGAGATTGGCGGAAACAATCACAACTATACAATGAAAACAGGTAAACATAGAGAATACTGATAAATGCAAATTGTATTAAGCTTCAATGTTTACAAGATTACAGAGAAAACTCTAAAAAAGCACACTTGTACACTGAATAGATACACTACTTATATAGTAACTTACAATCAAGATAGACCCTTGATTCTAAGGATCAGATAAAACACAAGCCGTTGATCTTGTATACTAGAAGCTATACTACAAGTTAAGACAACAAAGACTACAAAAGTTACCTTCCAGACAAAGTTTTCATATTGTTGCTTCAGAATGTCTCTTCTATTTTCTTTCACCTCTTCTGACGCAGCAAACATCTTCTCAAGGGCCACCCATAGCTCCTTGGCAGTTTTATATTCACTGAAGTTGTGAAAAACTTCATTTGGCAAGCACATCTGAATGGCTCCCAAGGATTTGAAGTCTACCTCCATCTCTGTTTGATATCTTCATCTGAATACTTTGAGGGTTCTTTGGGGACTGATGGACCTTCGGAATCAGCAGAGGCCACCATGGGTACATATGGTCCATCTTTAATGGATCTCCACATCCCATACTCTTGATAGCAGAAGAAACCTTCCATCTTGTTCTTCCACATATCATAGTCTTCTCAAGACACTAGTCTTGGTGGTCTGTTGATGCTTCCAGTATCATCAAAACCATTGTTTTGTGCCATTTATGGATTTGTGATATATGGTGTTGTAGCAAAGAGATATTAGTGCATAGAACCAGAGAGTGATTAAACAAGTGTGAGTTTGTTTAATCTGAGAGCCAAAGCTCTGATACCACTTGTAGGATCAGTGAATACAAGATGGTTCTATTCTAGTTGAGATTGGCGGAAACAATCACAACTATACAATGTAAACAGGTAAACATAGAGAATACTGATAAATGCAAATTGTATTAAGCTTCAATGTTTACAAGATTACAGAGAAAACTCTAAAAAAGCACACTTGTACACTGAATAGATACACTACTTATATAGTAACTTACAATCAAGACAGACCCTTGATTCTAAGGATCAGATCAAACACAAGCCGTTGATCTTGTATACTAGAAGCTATACTACAAGTTAAGATAACAAAGACTACAAAAGTTACATTCCAGACAAAGTTTTCATATTGTTGCTTCAGAATGTCTCTTCTATTTTCTTTCACCTCTTCTGACCCAGCAAACATCTTCTCAAGGGCCACCCATAGCTCCTTGGCAGTTTTATATTCTCTGAAGTTGTGAAAAACTTCATTTGGCAAGCACATCTGAATGGCTCCCAAGGATTTGACGTCTACCTCCATCTCTGTTTGATATCTTCATCTGAATACTTTGAGGGTTCTTTGGGGACTGATGGACCTTCGGAATCAGCAGAGGCCACCATGGGTGCATATGGTCCATCTTTAATGGATCTCCACATCCCATACTCTTGATAGCAGAAGAAACTTTCCATCTTGTTCTTCCACATATCATAGTCTTCTCAAGACACTAGTCTTGGTGGTCTGTTGATGCTTCCAGTATCATCAAAACCATTGTTTTGTGCCAATTATGGATTTGTGATATATGGTGTTGTAGCAAAGAGATATTAGTAAATAGAACCAGAGAGTGATTAAACAAGTGTGAGTTTGTTTAATCTGAGAGCCAAAGCTCTGATACCACTTGTAGGATCAGTGAATACAAGATGGTTCTATTCTAGTTGAGATTGGCGGAAACAATCACAACTATACAATGTAAACAGGTAAACATAGAGAATACTGATAAATGCAAATTGTATTAAGCTTCAATGTTTACAAGATTACAGAGAAAACTCTAAAAAAGCACACTTGTACACTGAATAGATACACTACTTATATAGTAACTTACAATCAAGACAGACCCTTGATTCTAAGGATCAGATCAAACACAAGCCGTTGATCTTGTATACTAGAAGCTATACTACAAGTTAAGATAACAAAGACTACAAAAGTTACCTTCTAGAAAAAGTTTTCATATTGTTGCTTCAGAATGTCTCTTCTATTTTCTTTCACCTCTTCTGACCGAGCAAACATCTTCTCAAGGGCCACCCATAGCTCCTTGGCAGTTTTATATTCTCTGAAGTTGTGAAAAACTTCATTTGGCAAGCACATCTGAATGGCTCCCAAGGATTTGAAGTCTACCTCCATCTCTGTTTGATATCTTCATCTGAATACTTTGAGGGTTCTTTGGGGACTGATGGACCTTCGGAATCAGCAGAGGCCACCATGGGTACATATGGTCCATCTTTAATGGATCTCCACATCCCATAATCTTGATAGCAGAAGAAACTTTCCATCTTGTTCTTCCACATATCATAGTCTTCTCAAGACACTAGTCTTGGTGGTCTGTTGATGCTTCCAGTATCATCAAAACCATTGTTTTGTGCCATTTATGGATTTGTGATATATGGTGTTGTAGCAAAGAGATAGTAGTGAATAGAACCAGAGAGTGATTAAACAAGTGTGAGTTTGTTTAATCTGAGAGCCAAAGCTCTGATACCACTTGTAGGATCAGTTTATACAAGATGGTTCTATTCTAGTTGAGATTGGCGGAAACAATCACAACTATACAATGAAAACAGGTAAACATAGAGAATACTGATAAATGCAAATTGTATTAAGCTTCAATGTTTACAAGATTACAGAGAAAACTCTAAAAAAGCACACTTGTACACTGAATAGATACACTACTTATATAGTAACTTACAATCAAGACAGACCCTTGATTCTAATGATCAGATCAAACACAAGCCATTGATCTTGTATACTAGAAGCTATACTACAAGTTAAGACAACAAAGACTACAAAAGTTACCTTCCAGACAAAGTTTTCATATTGTTGCTTCAGAATGTCTCTTCTATTTTCTTTCACCTCTTCTGACCCAGCAAACATCTTCTCAAGGGCCACCCATAGCTCCTTGGCAGTTTTATATTCTCTGAAGTTGTGAAAAACTTCATTTGGCAAGCACATCTGAATGGCTTCCAAGGATTTGAAGTCTACCTCCATCTCTGTTTGATATCTTCATCTGAATACTTTGAGGGTTCTTTGGGGACTGATGGACCTTTGGAATCAGCAGAGGCCACCATGGGTACATATGGTCCATCTTTAATGGATCTCCACATCCCATACTCTTGATAGCAGAAGAAACTTTCCATCTTGTTCTTCCACATATCATAGTCTTCTCAAGACACTAGTCTTGGTGGTCTGTTGATGCTTCCAGTATCATCAAAACCATTGTTTTGTGCCACTTATGGATTTGTGATATATGGTGTTGTAGCAAAGAGATAGTAGTGAATAGAACCAGAGAGTGATTAAACAAGTGTGAGTTTGTTTAATCTGAGAGCCAAAGCTCTGATACCACTTGTAGGATCAGTGAATACAAGATGGTTCTATTCTAGTTGAGATTGGCAGAAACAATCACAACTATACAATGAAAACAGGTAAACATAGAGAATACTGATAAATGCAAATTGTATTAAGCTTCAATGTTTACAAGATTACAGAGAAAACTCTAAAAAAGCACACTTGTATACTGAATAGATACACTACTTATATAGTAACTTACAATCAAGACAGACCCTTGATTCTAAGGATCAGATCAAACACAAGCCGTTGATCTTGTATACTAGAAGCTATACTACAAGTTAAGACAACAAAGACTACAAAAGTTACCTTCCAGACAAAGTTTTCATATTGTTGCTTCAGAATGTCTCTTCTATTTTCTTTCACCTCTTCTGACCCAGCAAACATCTTCTCAAGGGCCACCCATAGCTCCTTGGCAGTTTTATATTCTCTGAAGTTGTGAAAAACTTCATTTGGCAAGCACATCTGAATGGCTCCCAAGGATTTGAAGTCTACCTCCATCTCTGTTTGATATCTTTATCTGAATACTTTGAGGGTTCTTTGGGGACTGATGGACCTTTGGAATCAGCAGAGGCCACCATGGGTACATATGGTCCATCTTTAATGGATCTCCACATCCCATACTCTTGATAGCAGAAGAAACTTTCCATCTTGTTCTTCCACATATCATAGTCTTCTCAAGACACTAGTCTTGGTGGTCTGTTGATGCTTCCAGTATCATCAAAACCATTGTTTTGTGCCATTTATGGATTTGTGATATATGGTGTTGTAGCAAAGAGATAGTAGTGAATAGAACCAGAGAGTGATTAAACAAGTGTGAGTTTGTTTAATCTGAGAGCCAAAGCTCTGATACCACTTGTAGGATCAGTGAATACAAGATGGTTCTATTCTAGTTGAGATTGGCAGAAACAATCACAACTATACAATGAAAACAGGTAAACATAGAGAATACTGATAAATGCAAATTGTATTAAGCTTCAATGTTTACAAGATTACAGAGAAAACTCTAAAAAAGCACACTTGTACACTGAATAGATACACTACTTATATAGTAACTTACAATCAAGACAGACCCTTGATTCTAAGGATCAGATCAAACACAAGCCGTTGATTTTGTATACTAGAAGCTATACTACAAGTTAAGACAACAAAGACTACAAAAGTTACCTTCCAGACAAAGTTTTCATATTGTTGCTTCAGAATGTCTCTTCTATTTTCTTTCACCTCTTCTGACCCAGCAAACATCTTCTCAAGGGCCACCCATAGCTCCTTGGCAGTTTTATATTCTCTGAAGTTGTGAAAAACTTCATTTGGCAAGCACATCTGAATGGCTACCAAGGATTTGAAGTCTACCTCCATCTCTGTTTGATATCTTCATCTGAATACTTTGAGGGTTCTTTGGGGACTGATGGACCTTTGGAATCAGCAGAGGCCACCATGGGTACATATGGTCCATCTTTAATGGATCTCCACATCCCATACTCTTGATAGCAGAAGAAACTTTCCATCTTGTTCTTCCACATATCATAGTCTTCTCAAGACACTAGTCTTGGTGGTCTGTTGATGCTTCCAGTATCATCAAAACCATTGTTTTGTGCCATTTATGGATTTGTGATATATGGTGTTGTAGCAAAGAGATAGTAGTGAATAGAACCAGAGAGTGATTAAACAAGTGTGAGTTTGTTTAATCTGAGAGCCGAAGCTCTGATACCACTTGTAGGATCAGTGAATACAAGATGGTTCTATTCTAGTTGAGATTGGCGGAAACAATCACAACTATACAATGTAAACAGGTAAACATAGAGAATACTGATAAATGCAAATTGTATTAAGCTTCAATGTTTACAAGATTACAGAGAAAACTCTAAAAAAGCACACTTGTACACTGAATAGATACACTACTTATATAGTAACTTACAATCAAGACAGACCCTTGATTCTAAGGATCAGATCAAACACAAGCCGTTGATCTTGTATACTAGAAGCTATACTACAAGTTAAGATAACAAAGACTACAAAAGTTACCTTCCAGAAAAAGTTTTCATATTGTTGCTTCAGAATGTCTCTTCTATTTTCTTTCACCTCTTCTGACCCAGCAAACATCTTCTCAAGGGCCACCCATAGCTCCTTGGCAGTTTTATATTCTCTGAAGTTGTGAAAAACTTCATTTGGCAAGCACATCTGAATGGCTCCCAAGGATTTGAAGTCTACCTCCATCTCTGTTTGATATCTTCATCTGAATACTTTGAGGGTTCTTTGGGGACTGATGGACCTTCGGAATCAGCAGAGGCCACCATGGGTACATATGGTCCATCTTTAATGGATCTCCACATCCCATACTCTTGATAGCAGAAGAAACTTTCCATCTTGTTCTTCCACATATCATAGTCTTCTCAAGACACTAGTCTTGGTGGTCTGTTGATGCTTCCTGTATCATCAAAACCATTGTTTTGTGCCATTTATGGATTTGTGATATATGGTGTTGTAGCAAAGAGATAGTAGTGAATAGAACCAGAGAGTGATTAAACAAGTGTGAGTTTGTTTAATCTGAGAGCCAAAGCTCTGATACCACTTGTAGGATCAGTGAATACAAGATGGTTCTATTCTAGTTGAGATTGGCGGAAACAATCACAACTATACAATGAAAACAGGTAAACATAGAGAATACTGATAAATGCAAATTGTATTAATCTTCAATGTTTACAAGATTACAGAGAAAACTCTAAAAAAGCACACTTGTACACTGAATAGATACACTACTTATATAGTAACTTACAATCAAGACAGACCCTTGATTCTAAGGATCAGATCAAACACAAGCCGTTGATTTTGTATACTAGAAGCTATACTACAAGTAAGACAACAAAGACTACAAAAGTTACCTTCCAGACAAAGTTTTCATATTGTTGCTTCAGAATGTCTCTTCTATTTTCTTTCACCTCTTCTGACCCAGCAAACATCTTCTCAAGGGCCACCCATAGCTCCTTGGCAGTTTTATATTCTCTGAAGTTGTGAAAAACTTCATTTGGCAAGCACATCTGAATGGCTCCCAAGGATTTGAAGTCTACCTCCATCTCTGTTTGATATCTTCATCTGAATACTTTGAGGGTTCTTTGGGGACTGATGGACCTTTGGAATCAGCAGAGGCCACCATGGGTACATATGGTCCATCTTTAATGGATCTCCACATCCCATACTCTTGATAGCAGAAGAAACTTTCCATCTTGTTCTTCCACATATCATAGTCTTCTCAAGACACTAGTCTTGGTGGTCTGTTGATGCTTCCAGTATCATCAAAACCATTGTTTTGTGCCATTTATGGATTTGTGATATATGGTGTTGTAGCAAAGAGATAGTAGTGAATAGAACCAGAGAGTGATTAAACAAGTGTGAGTTTGTTTAATCTGAGAGCCAAAGCTCTGATACCACTTGTAGGATCAGTGAATACAAGATGGTTCTATTCTAGTTGAGATTGGCAGAAACAATCACAACTATACAATGAAAACAGGTAAACATAGAGAATACTGATAAATGCAAATTGTATTAAGCTTCAATGTTTACAAGATTACAGAGAAAACTCTAAAAAAGCACACTTGTACACTGAATAGATACACTACTTATATAGTAACTTACAATCAAGACAGACCCTTGATTCTAAGGATCAGATCAAACACAAGCCGTTGATCTTGTATACTAGAAGCTATACTACAAGTTAAGACAACAAAGACTACAAAAGTTACCTTCCAGACAAAGTTTTCATATTGTTGCTTCAGAATGTCTCTTCTATTTTCTTTCACCTCTTCTGACCTAGCAAACATCTTCTCAAGGGCCACCCATAGCTCCTTGGCAGTTTTATATTCTCTGAAGTTGTGAAAAACTTCATTTGGCAAGCACATCTGAATGGCTCCCAAGGATTTGAAGTCTACCTCCATCTCTGTTGGATATCTTCATCTGAATACTTTGAGGGTTCTTTGGGGACTGATGGACCTTTGGAATCAGCAGAGGCCACCATGGGTACATATGGTCCATCTTTAATGGATCTCCACATCCCATACTCTTGATAGCAGAAGAAACTTTCCATCTTGTTCTTCCACATATCATAGTCTTCTCAAGACACTAGTCTTGGTGGTCTGTTGATGCTTCCAGTATCATCAAAACCATTGTTTTGTGCCATTTATGGATTTGTGATATATGGTGTTGTAGCAAAGAGATAGTAGTGAATAGAACCAGAGAGTGATTAAACAAGTGTGAGTTTGTTTAATCTGAGAGCCAAAGCTCTGATACCACTTGTAGGATCAGTGAATACAAGATGGTTCTATTCTAGTTGAGATTGGCGGAAACAATCACAACTATACAATGAAAACAGGTAAACATAGAGAATACTGATAAATGCAAATTGTATTAAGCTTCAATGTTTACAAGATTACAGAGAAAACTCTAAAAAAGCACACTTGTACACTGAATAGATACACTACTTATATAGTAACTTACAATCAAGACAGACCCTTGATTCTAAGGATGAGATCAAACACAAGCCGTTGATCTTGTATACTAGAAGCTATACTACAAGTTAAGACAACAAAGACTACAAAAGTTACCTTCCAGACAAAGTTTTCATATTGTTGCTTCAGAATGTCTCTTCTATTTTCTTTCACCTCTTCTGACCCAGCAAACATCTTCTCAAGGGCCACCCATAGCTCCTTGGCAGTTTTATATTCTCTGAAGTTGTGAAAAACTTCATTTGGCAAGCACATCTGAATGCCTCCCAAGGATTTGAAGTCTACCTCCATCTCTGTTTGATATCTTCATCTGAATACTTTGAGGGTTCTTTGGGGACTGATGGACCTTTGGAATCAGCAGAGGCCACCATGGGTACATATGGTCCATCTTTAATGGATCTCCACATCCCATACTCTTGATAGCAGAAGAAACTTTCCATCTTGTTCTTCCACATATCATAGTCTTCTCAAGACACTAGTCTTGGTGGTCTGTTGATGCTTCCAGTATCATCAAAACCATTGTTTTGTGCCATTTATGGATTTGTGATATATGGTGTTGTAGCAAAGAGATAGTAGTGAATAGAACCAGAGAGTGATTAAACAAGTGTGAGTTTGTTTAATCTGAGAGCCAAAGCTCTGATACCACTTGTAGGATCAGTGAATACAAGATGGTTCTATTCTAGTTGAGATTGGCGGAAACAATCACAACTATACAATGAAAACAGGTAAACATAGAGAATACTGATAAATGCAAATTGTATTAAGCTTCAATGTTTACAAGATTACAGAGAAAACTTTAAAAAAGCACACTTGTACACTGAATAGATACACTACTTATATAGTAACTTACAATCAAGATAGACCCTTGATTCTAAGGATCAGATAAAACACAAGCCGTTGATCTTGTATACTAGAAGCTATACTACAAGTTAAGACAACAAAGACTACAAAAGTTACCTTCCAGACAAAGTTTTCATATTGTTGCTTCAGAATGTCTCTTCTATTTTATTTCACCTCTTCTGACCCAGCAAACATCTTCTCAAGGGCCACCCATAGCTCCTTGGCAGTTTTATATTCTCTGAAGTTGTGAAAAACTTCATTTGGCAAGCACATCTGAATGGCTCCCAAGGATTTGAAGTCTACCTCCATCTCTGTTGGATATCTTCATCTGAATACTTTGAGGGTTCTTTGGGGACTGATGGACCTTTGGAATCAGCAGAGGCCACCATGGGTACATATGGTCCATCTTTAATGGATCTCCACATCCCATACTCTTGATAGCAGAAGAAACTTTCCATCTTGTTCTTCCACATATCATAGTCTTCTCAAGACACTAGTCTTGGTGGTCTGTTGATGCTTCCAGTATCATCAAAACCATTGTTTTGTGCCATTTATGGACTTGTGATATATGGTGTTGTAGCAAAGAGATAGTAGTGAATAGAACCAGAGAGTGATTAAACAAGTGTGAGTTTGTTTAATCTGAGAGCCAAAGCTCTGATACCACTTGTAGGATCAGTGAATACAAGATGGTTCTATTCTAGTTGAGATTGGCGGAAACAATCACAACTATACAATGAAAACAGGTAAACATAGAGAATACTGATAAATGCAAATTGTATTAAGCTTCAATGTTTACAAGATTACAGAGAAAACTCTAAAAAAGCACACTTGTACACTGAATAGATACACTACTTATATAGTAACTTACAATCAAGACAGACCCTTGATTCTAAGGATCAGATCAAACACAAGCCGTTGATCTTGTATACTAGAAGCTATACTACAAGTTAAGACAACAAAGACTACAAAAGTTACCTTCCAGACAAAGTTTTCATATTGTTGCTTCAGAATGTCTCTTCTATTTTCTTTCACCTCTTCTGACCCAGCAAACATCTTCTCAAGGGCCACCCATAGCTCCTTGGCAGTTTTATATTCTCTAAAGTTGTGAAAAACTTCATTTGGCAAGCACATCTGAATGGCTCCCAAGGATTTGAAGTCTACCTCCATCTCTGTTTGATATCTTCATCTGAATACTTTGAGGGTTCTTTGGGGACTGATGGACCTTTGGAATCAGCAGAGGCCACCATGGGTACATATGGTCCATCTTTAATGGATCTCCACATCCCATACTCTTGATAGCAGAAGAAACTTTCCATCTTGTTCTTCCACATATCATAGTCTTCTCAAGACACTAGTCTTGGTGGTCTGTTGATGCTTCCAGTATCATCAAAACCATTGTTTTGTGCCATTTATGGATTTGTGATATATGGTGTTGTAGCAAAGAGATAGTAGTGAATAGAACCAGAGAGTGATTAAACAAGTGTGAGTTTGTTTAATCTGAGAGCCAAAGCTCTGATACCACTTGTAGGATCAGTGAATACAAGATGATTCTATTCTAGTTGAGATTGGCAGAAACAATCACAACTATACAATGAAAACAGGTAAACATAGAGAATACTGATAAATGCAAATTGTATTAAGCTTCAATGTTTACAAGATTACAGAGAAAACTCTAAAAAAGCACACTTGTACACTGAATAGATACACTACTTATATAGTAACTTACAATCAAGACAGACCCTTGATTCTAAGGATCAGATCAAACACAAGCCGTTGATCTTGTATACTAGAAGCTATACTACAAGTTAAGACAACAAAGACTACAAAAGTTACCTTCCAGACAAAGTTTTCATATTGTTGCTTCAGAATGTCTCTTCTATTTTCTTTCACCTCTTCTGACCTAGCAAACATCTTCTCAAGGGCCACCCATAGCTCCTTGGCAGTTTTATATTCTCTGAAGTTTTGAAAAACTTCATTTGGCAAGCACATCTGAATGGCTCCCAAGGATTTGAAGTCTACCTCCATCTCTGTTGGATATCTTCATCTGAATACTTTGAGGGTTCTTTGGGGACTGATGGACCTTTGGAATCAGCAGAGGCCACCATGGGTACATATGGTCCATCTTTAATGGATCTCCACATCCCATACTCTTGATAGCAGAAGAAACTTTCCATCTTGTTCTTCCACATATCATAGTCTTCTCAAGACACTAGTCTTGGTGGTCTGTTGATGCTTCCAGTATCATCAAAACCATTGTTTTGTGCCATTTATGGATTTGTGATATATGGTGTTGTAGCAAAGAGATAGTAGTGAATAGAACCAGAGAGTGATTAAACAAGTGTGAGTTTGTTTAATCTGAGAGCCAAAGCTCTGATACCACTTGTAGGATCAGTGAATACAAGATGGTTCTATTCTAGTTGAGATTGGCGGAAACAATCACAACTATACAATGAAAACAGGTAAACATAGAGAATACTGATAAATGCAAATTGTATTAAGCTTCAATGTTTACAAGATTACAGAGAAAACTCTAAAAAAGCACACTTGTACACTGAATAGATACACTACTTATATAGTAACTTACAATCAAGACAGACCCTTGATTCTAAGGATGAGATCAAACACAAGCCGTTGATCTTGTATACTAGAAGCTATACTACAAGTTAAGACAACAAAGACTACAAAAGTTACCTTCCAGACAAAGTTTTCATATTGTTGCTTCAGAATGTCTCTTCTATTTTCTTTCACCTCTTCTGACCCAGCAAACATCTTCTCAAGGGCCACCCATAGCTCCTTGGCAGTTTTATATTCTCTGAAGTTGTGAAAAACTTCATTTGGCAAGCACATCTGAATGGCTCCCAAGGATTTGACGTCTACCTCCATCTCTGTTTGATATCTTCATCTGAATACTTTGAGGGTTCTTTGGGGACTGATGGACCTTTGGAATCAGCAGAGGCCACCATGGGTACATATGGTCCATCTTTAATGGATCTCCACATCCCATACTCTTGATAGCAGAAGAAACTTTCCATCTTGTTCTTCCACATATCATAGTCTTCTCAAGACACTAGTCTTGGTGGTCTGTTGATGCTTCCAGTATCATCAAAACCATTGTTTTGTGCCATTTATGGGATTGTGATATATGGTGTTGTAGCAAAGAGATAGTAGTGAATAGAACCAGAGAGTGATTAAACAAGTGTGAGTTTGTTTAATCTGAGAGCCAAAGCTCTGATACCACTTGTAGGATCAGTGAATACAAGATGGTTCTATTCTAGTTGAGATTGGCGGAAACAATCACAACTATACAATGAAAACAGGTAAACATAGAGAATACTGATAAATGCAAATTGTATTAAGCTTCAATGTTTACAAGATTACAGAGAAAACTCTAAAAAAGCACACTTGTACACTGAATAGATACACTACTTATATAGTAACTTACAATCAAGATAGACCCTTGATTCTAAGGATCAGATAAAACACAAGCCGTTGATCTTGTATACTAGAAGCTATACTACAAGTTAAGACAACAAAGACTACAAAAGTTACCTTCCAGACAAAGTTTTCATATTGTTGCTTCAGAATGTCTCTTCTATTTTATTTCACCTCTTCTGACCCAGCAAACATCTTCTCAAGGGCCACCCATAGCTCCTTGGCAGTTTTATATTCTCTAAAGTTGTGAAAAACTTCATTTGGCAAGCACATCTGAATGGCTCCCAAGGATTTGAAGTCTACCTCCATCTCTGTTTGATATCTTCATCTGAATACTTTGAGGGTTCTTTGGGGACTGATGGACCTTCGGAATCAGCAGAGGCCACCATGGGTACATATGGTCCATCTTTAATGGATCTCCACATCCCATACTCTTGATAGCAGAAGAAACTTTCCATCTTGTTCTTCCACATATCATAGTCTTCTCAAGACACTAGTCTTGGTGGTCTGTTGATGCTTCCAGTATCATCAAAACCATTGTTTTGTGCCATTTATGGATTTGTGATATATGGTGTTGCTGCAAAGAGATATTAGTGAATAGAACCAGAGAGTGATTAAACAAGTGTGAGTTTGTTTAATCTGAGAGCCAAAGCTCTGATGCCACTTGTAGGATCAGTGAATACAAGATGGTTCTATTCTAGTTGAGATTGGCGGAAACAATCACAACTATACATTGAAAACAGGTAAACATAGAGAATACTGATAAATGCAAATTGTATTAAGCTTCAATGTTTACAAGATTACAGAGAAAACTCTAAAAAAGCACACTTGTACACTGAATAGATACACTACTTATATAGTAACTTACAATCAAGATAGACCCTTGATTCTAAGGATCAGATAAAACACAAGCCGTTGATCTTGTATACTAGAAGCTATACTACAAGTTAAGACAACAAAGACTACAAAAGTTACCTTCCTGACAAAGTTTTCAAATTGTTGCTTCAGAATGTCTCTTCTATTTTCTTTCACCTCTTCTGACCCAGCAAACATCTTCTCAAGGGCCACCCGTAGCTCCTTGGCAGTTTTATATTCTCTGAAGTTGTGAAAAACTTCATTTGGCAAGCACATCTGAATGGCTCCCAAGGATTTGAAGTCTACCTCCATCTCTGTTTGATATCTTCATCTGAATACTTTGAGGGTTCTTTGGGGACTGATGGACCTTTGGAATCAGCAGAGGCCACCATGGGTACATATGGTCCATCTTTAATGGATCTCCATATCCCATACTCTTGATAGTAGAAGAAACTTTCCATCTTGTTCTTCCACATATCATAGTCTTCTCAAGACACTAGTCTTGGTGGTCTGTTGATGCTTCCAGTATCATCAAAACCATTGTTTTGTGCCATTTATGGATTTATGATATATGGTGTTGTAGCAAAGAGATATTAGTGAATAGAACCAGAGAGTGATTAAACAAGTGTGAGTTTGTTTAATCTGAGAGCCAAAGCTCTGATACCACTTGTAGGATCAGTGAATACAAGATGGTTCTATTCTAGTTGAGATTGGCGGAAACAATCACAACTATACAATGAAAACAGGTAAACATAGAGAATACTGATAAATGCAAATTGTATTAAGCTTCAATGTTTACAAGATTACAGAGAAAACTCTAAAAAAGCACACTTGTACACTGAATAGATACACTACTTATATAGTAACTTACAATCAAGATAGACCCTTGATTCTAAGGATCAGATAAAACACAAGCCGTTGATCTTGTATACTAGAAGTTATACTACAAGTTAAGACAACAAAGACTACAAAAGTTACCTTCCAGACAAAGTTTTCATATTGTTGCTTCAGAATGTCTCTTCTATTTTATTTCACCTCTTCTGACCCAGCAAACATCTTCTCAAGGGCCACCCATAGCTCCTTGGCAGTTTTATATTCTCTGAAGTTGTGAAAAACTTCATTTGGCAAGCACATCTGAATGGCTCCCAAGGATTTGAAGTCTACCTCCATCTCTGTTTGATATCTTCATCTGAATACTTTGAGGGTTCTTTGGGGACTGATGAACCTTCGGAATCAGTAGAGGCCACCATGGGTACATATGGTCCATCTTTAATGGATCTCCACATCCCATACTCTTGATAGCAGAAGAAACTTTCCATCTTGTTCTTCCACATATCATAGTCTTCTCAAGACACTAGTCTTGGTGGTCTGTTGATGCTTCCAGTATCATCAAAACCATTGTTTTGTGCCATTTATGGATTTGTGATATATGGTGTTGCTGCAAAGAGATATTAGTGAATAGAACCAGAGAGTGATTAAACAAGTGTGAGTTTGTTTAATCTGAGAGCCAAAGCTCTGATACCACTTGTAGGATCAGTGAATACAAGATGGTTCTATTCTAGTTGAGATTGGCGGAAACAATCACAACTATACAATGAAAACAGGTAAACATAGAGAATACTGATAAATGCAAATTGTATTAAGCTTCAATGTTTACCAGATTACATAGAAAACTCTAAAAAAGCACACTTGTACACTGAATAGATACACTACTTATATAGTAACTTACAATCAAGATAGACCCTTGATTCTAAGGATCAGATAAAACACAAGCCGTTGATTTTGTATACTAGAAGCTATACTACAAGTTAAGACAACAAAGACTACAAAAGTTACCTTCCAGACAAAGTTTTCATATTGTTGCTTCAGAATGTCTCTTCTATTTTATTTCACCTCTTCTGACCCAGCAAACATCTTCTCAAGGGCCACCCATAGCTCCTTGGCAGTTTTATATTCTCTGAAGTTGTGAAAAACTTCATTTGGCAAGCACATCTGAATGGCTCCCAAGGATTTGAAGTCTACCTCCATCTCTGTTTGATATCTTCATCTGAATACTTTGAGGGTTCTTTGGGGACTGATGGACCTTCGGAATCAGCAGAGGCCACCATGGGTACATATGGTCCATCTTTAATGGATCTCCACATCCCATACTCTTGATAGCAGAAGAAACTTTCCATCTTGTTCTTCCACATATCATAGTCTTCTCAAGACACTAGTCTTGGTGGTCTGTTGATGCTTCCAGTATCATCAAAACCATTGTTTTGTGCCATTTATGGATTTGTGATATATGGTGTTGCTGCAAAGAGATATTAGTGAATAGAACCAGAGAGTGATTAAACAAGTGTGAGTTTGTTTAATCTGAGAGCCAAAGCTCTGATACCACTTGTAGGATCAGTGAATACAAGATGGTTCTATTCTAGTTGAGATTGGCGGAAACAATCACAACTATACAATGAAAACAGGTAAACATAGAGAATACTGATAAATGCAAATTGTATTAAGCTTCAATGTTTACAAGATTACAGAGAAAACTCTAAAAAAGCACACTTGTACACTGAATAGATACACTACTTATATAGTAACTTACAATCAAGATAGACCCTTGATTCTAAGGATCAGATAAAACACAAGCTGTTGATCTTGTATACTAGAAGCTATACTACAAGTTAAGACAACAAAGACTACAAAAGTTACCTTCCAGACAAAGTTTTCATATTGTTGCTTCAGAATGTCTCTTCTATTTTCTTTCACCTCTTCTGACCCAGCAAACATCTTCTCAAGGGCCACCCATAGCTCCTTGGCAGTTTTATATTCTCTGAAGTTGTGAAAAACTTCATTTGGCAAGCACATCTGAATGGCTCCCAAGGATTTGAAGTCTACCTCCATCTCTGTTTGATATCTTCATCTGAATACTTTGAGGGTTCTTTGGGGACTGATGGACCTTTAGAATCAGCAGAGGCCACCATGGGTACATATGGTCCATCTTTAATGGATCTCCACATCCCATACTCTTGATAGCAGAAGAAACTTTCCATCTTGTTCTTCCACATATCATAGTCTTCTCAAGACACTAGTCTTGGTGGTCTGTTGATGCTTCCAGTATCATCAAAACCATTGTTTTGTGCCATTTATGGATTTGTGATATATGGTGTTGTAGCAAAGAGATAGTAGTGAATAGAACCAGAGAGTGATTAAACAAGTGTGAGTTTGTTTAATCTGAGAGCCAAAGCTCTGATACCACTTGTAGGATCAGTGAATACAAGATGGTTCTATTCTAGTTGAGATTGGCGGAAACAATCACAACTATACAATGAAAACAGGTAAACATAGAGAATACTGATAAATGCAAATTGTATTAAGCTTCAATGTTTACAAGATTACAGAGAAAACTCTAAAAAAGCACACTTGTACACTGAATAGATACACTACTTATATAGTAACTTACAATCAAGATAGACCCTTTATTCTAAGGATCAGATAAAACACAAGCCGTTGATCTTGTATACTAGAAGCTATACTACAAGTTAAGACAACAAAGACTACAAAAGTTACCTTCCAGACAAAGTTTTCATATTGTTGCTTCAGAATGTCTCTTCTATTTTATTTCACCTCTTCTGACCCAGCAAACATCTTCTCAAGGGCCACCCATAGCTCCTTGGCAGTTTTATATTCTCTGAAGTTGTGAAAAACTTCATTTGCAAGCACATCTGAATGGCTCCCAAGGATTTGAAGTCTACCTCCATCTCTGTTTGATATCTTCATCTGAATACTTTGAGGGTTCTTTGGGGACTGATGGACCTTCGAAATCAGCAGAGGCCACCATGGGTACATATGGTCCATCTTTAATGGATCTCCACATCCCATACTCTTGATAGCAGAAGAAACTTTCCATCTTGTTCTTCCACATATCATAGTCTTCTCAAGACACTAGTCTTGGTGGTCTGTTGATGCTTCCAGTATCATCAAAACCATTGTTTTGTGCCATTTATGGATTTGTGATATATGGTGTTCTAGCAAAGAGATAGTAGTGAATAGAACCAGAGAGTGATTAAACAAGTGTGAGTTTGTTTAATCTGAGAGCCAAAGCTCTGATACCACTTGTAGGATCAGTGAATACAAGATGGTTCTATTCAAGTTGAGATTGGCGGAAACAATCACAACTATACAATGAAAACAGGTAAACATAGAGAATACTGATAAATGCAAATTGTATTAAGCTTCAATGTTTACAAGATTACATAGAAAACTCTAAAAAAGCACACTTGTACACTGAATAGATACACTACTTATATAGTAACTTACAATCAAGATAGACCCTTGATTCTAAGGATCAGATAAAACACAAGCCGTTGATCTTGTATACTAGAAGCTTACTACAAGTTAAGACAACAAAGACTACAAAAGTTACCTTCCAGACAAAGTTTTCATATTGTTGCTTCAGAATGTCTCTTCTATTTTCTTTCACCTCTTCTGACCCAGCAAACATCTTCTCAAGGGCCACCCATAGCTCCTTGGCAGTTTTATATTCTCTGAAGTTGTGAAAAACTTCATTTGGCAAGCACATCTGAATGGCTCCCAAGGATTTGAAGTCTACCTCCATCTCTGTTTGATATCTTCATCTGAATACTTTGAGGATTCTTTGGGGACTGATGGACCTTCGGAATCAGCAGAGGCCACCATGGGTACATATGGTCCATCTTTAATGGATCTCCACATCCCATACTCTTGATAGCAGAAGAAACTTTCCATCTTGTTCTTCCACATATCATAGTCTTCTCAAGACACTAGTCTTGGTGGTCTGTTGATGCTTCCAGTATCATCAAAACCATTGTTTTGTGCCATTTATGGATTTGTGATATATGGTGTTCTAGCAAAGAGATAGTAGTGAATAGAACCAGAGAGTGATTAAACAAGTGTGAGTTTGTTTAATCTGAGAGCCAAAGCTCTGATACCACTTGTAGGATCAGTGAATACAAGATGGTTCTATTCAAGTTGAGATTGGCGGAAACAATCACAACTATACAATGAAAACAGGTAAACATAGAGAATACTGATAAATGCAAATTGTATTAAGCTTCAATGTTTACAAGATTACATAGAAAACTCTAAAAAAGCACACTTGTACACTGAATAGATACACTACTTATATAGTAACTTACAATCAAGATAGACCCTTGATTCTAAGGATCAGATAAAACACAAGCCGTTGATCTTGTATACTAGAAGCTTACTACAAGTTAAGACAACAAAGACTACAAAAGTTACCTTCCAGACAAAGTTTTCATATTGTTGCTTCAGAATGTCTCTTCTATTTTCTTTCACCTCTTCTGACCCAGCAAACATCTTCTCAAGGGCCACCCATAGCTCCTTGGCAGTTTTATATTCTTTGAAGTTGTGAAAAACTTCATTTGGCAAGCACATCTGAATGGCTCCCAAGGATTTGAAGTCTACCTCCATCTCTGTTTGATATCTTCATCTGAATACTTTGAGGATTCTTTGGGGACTGATGGACCTTCGGAATCAGCAGAGGCCACCATGGGTACATATGGTCCATCTTTAATGGATCTCCACATCCCATACTCTTGATAGCAGAAGAAACTTTCCATCTTGTTCTTCCACATATCATAGTCTTCTCAAGACACTAGTCTTGGTGGTCTGTTGATGCTTCCAGTATCATCAAAACCATTGTTTTGTGCCATTTATGGATTTGTGATATATGGTGTTGTAGCAAAGAGATATTAGTGAATAGAACCAGAGAGTGATTAAACAAGTGTGAGTTTGTTTAATCTGAGAGCCAAAGCTCTGATACCACTTGTAGGATCAGTGAATACAAGATGGTTCTATTCTAGTTGAGATTGGCGGAAACAATCACAACTATACAATGAAAACAGGTAAACATAGAGAATACTGATAAATGCAAATTGTATTAAGCTTCAATGTTTACAAGATTACAGAGAAAACTCTAAAAAAGCACACTTGTACACTGAATAGATACACTACTTATATAGTAACTTACAATCAAGATAGACCCTTGATTCTAAGGATCAGATAAAACACAAGCCGTTGATCTTGTATACTAGAAGCTATACTACAAGTTAAGACAACAAAGACTACAAAAGTTACCTTCCAGACAAAGTTTTCATATTCTTGCTTCAGAATGTCTCTTCTATTTTCTTTCACCTCTTCTGACCCAGCAAACATCTTCTCAAGGGCCACCCATAGCTCCTTGGCAGTTTTATATTCTCTGAAGTTGTGAAAAACTTTATTTGGCAAGCACATCTGAATGGCTCCCAAGGATTTGAAGTCTACCTCCATCTCTGTTTGATATCTTCATCTGAATACTTTGAGGGTTCTTTGGGGACTGATGGACCTTCGGAATCAGTAGAGGCCACCATGGGTACATATGGTCCATCTTTAATGGATCTCCACATCCCATACTCTTGATAGCAGAAGAAACTTTTCATCTTTTTCTTCCACATATCATAGTCTTCTCAAGACACTAGACTTGGTGGTCTGTTGATGCTTCCAGTATCATCAAAACCATTGTTTTGTGCCATTTATGGATTTGTGATATATGGTGTTGTAGCAAAGAGATATTAGTGAATAGAACCAGAGAGTGATTAAACAAGTGTGAGTTTGTTTAATCTGAGAGCCAAAGCTCTGATACCACTTGTAGGATCAGTGAATACAAGATGGTTCTATTCTAGTTGAGATTGGCGGAAACAATCACAACTATACATTGTAAACAGGTAAACATAGAGAATACTGATAAATGCAAATTGTATTAAGCTTCAATGTTTACAAGATTACAGAGAAAACTCTAAAAAAGCACACTTGTACACTGAATAGATACACTACTTATATAGTAACTTACAATCAAGACAGACCCTTGATTCTAAGGATCAGATCAAACACAAGCCGTTGATCTTGTATACTAGAAGCTATACTACAAGTTAAGATAACAAAGACTACAAAAGTTACCTTCCAGACAAAGTTTTCATATTGTTGCTTCAGAATGTCTCTTCTATTTTCTTTCACCTCTTCTGACCCAGCAAACATCTTCTCAAGGGCCACCCATAGCTCCTTGGCAGTTTTATATTCTTTGAAGTTGTGAAAAACTTCTTTTGGCAAGCACATCTGAATGGCTCCCAAGGATTTGACGTCTACCTCCATCTCTGTTTGATATCTTCATCTGAATACTTTGAGGGTTCTTTGGGGACTGATGGACCTTCGGAATCAGCAGAGGCCACCATGGGTACATATGGTCCATCTTTAATGGATCTCCACATCCCATACTCTTGATAGCAGAAGGAACTTTCCATCTTGTTCTTCCACATATCATAGTCTTCTCAAGACACTAGTCTTGGTGGTCTGTTGATGCTTCCAGTATCATCAAAACCATTGTTTTGTGCCATTTATGGATTTGTGATATATGGTGTTGTAGCAAAGAGATATTAGTGAATAGAACAAGAGAGTGATTAAACAAGTGTGAGTTTGTTTAATCTGAGAGCCAAAGCTCTGATACCACTTGTAGGATCAGTGAATACAAGATGGTTCTATTCTAGTTGAGATTGGCGGAAACAATCACAACTATACAATTTAAACAGGTAAACATAGAGAATACTGATAAATGCAAATTGTATTAAGCTTCAATGTTTACAAGATTACAGAGAAAACTCTAAAAAAGCACACTTGTACACTGAATAGATACACTACTTATATAGTAACTTACAATCAAGACAGACCCTTGATTCTAAGGATCAGATCAAACACAAGCCGTTGATCTTTTATACTAGAAGCTATACTACAAGTTAAGATAACAAAGACTACAAAAGTTACCATCCAGAAAAAGTTTTCATATTGTTGCTTCAGAATGTCTCTTCTATTTTCTTTCAACTCTTCTGACCCAGCAAACATCTTCTCAAGGGCCACCCATAGCTCCTTGGCAGTTTTATATTCTCTGAAGTTCTGAAAAACTTCATTTGGCAAGCACATCTGAATGGCTCCCAAGGATTTGAAGTCTACCTCCATCTCTGTTTGATATCTTCATCTGAATACTTTGAGGGTTCTTTGGGGACAGATGGACCTTCGGAATCAGCAGAGGCCACCATGGGTACATATGGTCCATCTTTAATGGATCTCCACATCCCATACTCTTGATAGCAGAAGAAACTTTCCATCTTGTTCTTCCACATATCATAGTCTTCTCAAGACACTAGTCTTGGTGGTCTGTTGATGCTTCCAGTATCATCAAAACCATTGTTTTGTGCCATTTATGGATTTGTGATATACGGTGTTGTAGCAAAGAGATAGTAGTGAATAGAACCAGAGAGTGATTAAACAAGTGTGAGTTTGTTTAATCTGAGAGCCAAAGCTCTGATACCACTTGTAGGATCAGTGAATACAAGATGGTTCTATTCTAGTTGAGATTGGTGGAAACAATCACAACTATACAATGAAAACAGGTAAACATAGAGAATACTGATAAATGCAAATTGTATTAAGCTTCAATGTTTACAAGATTACAGAGAAAACTCTAAAAAAGCACACTTGTACACTGAATAGATACACTACTTATATAGTAACTTACAATCAAGACAGACCCTTGATTCTAAGGATCAGATCAAACACAAGCCGTTGATCTTGTATACTAGAAGCTATACTACAAGTTAAGACAACAAAGACTACAAATGTTACCTTCCAGACAAAGTTTTCATATTGTTGCTTCAGAATGTCTCTTCTATTTTCTTTCACCTCTTCTGACCCAGCAAACATCTTCTCAAGGGCCACCCATAGCTCCTTGGCAGTTTTATATTCTCTGAAGTTGTGAAAAACTTCATTTGGCAAGCACATCTGAATGGCTCCCAAGGATTTGAAGTCTACCTCCATCTCTGTTTGATATCTTCATCTGAATACTTTGAGGGTTCTTTGCGGACTGATGGACCTTCGGAATCAGCAGAGGCCACCATGGGTACATATGGTCCATCTTTAATGGATCTCCACATCCCATACTCTTGATAGCAGAAGAAACTTTCCATCTTGTTCTTCCACATATCATAGTCTTCTCAAGACACTAGTCTTGGTGGTCTGTTGATGCTTCCAGTATCATCAAAACCATTGTTTTGTGCCATTTATGGATTTATGATATATGGTGTTGTAGCAAAGAGATATTAGTGAATAGAACCATAGAGTGATTAAACAAGTGTGAGTTTGTTTAATATGAGAGCCAAAGCTCTGATACCACTTGTAGGATCAGTGAATACAAGATGGTTCTATTCTAGTTGAGATTGGCGGAAACAATCACAACTATACAATGTAAACAGGTAAACATAGAGAATACTGATAAATGCAAATTGTATTAAGCTTCAATGTTTACAAGATTACAGAGAAAACTCTAAAAAAGCACACTTGTACACTGAATAGATACACTACTTATATAGTAACTTACAATCAAGACAGACCCTTGATTCTAAGGATCAGATCAAACATAAGCCGTTGATCTTGTATACTAGAAGCTATACTACAAGTTAAGATAACAAAGACTACAAAAGTTACCTTCCAGACAAAGTTTTCATATTATTGCTTCAGAATGTCTCTTCTATTTTCTTTCACCTCTTCTGACCCAGCAAACATCTTCTCAAGGGCCACCCATAGCTCCTTGGCAGTTTTATATTCTCTGAAGTTGTGAAAAACTTCATTTGGCAAGCACATCTGAATGGCTCCCAAGGATTTGACGTCTACCTCCATCTCTGTTTGATATTTTCATCTGAATACTTTGAGGGTTCTTTGGGGACTGATGGACCTTCGGAATCAGCAGAGGCCACCATGGGTACATATGGTCCATCTTTAATGGATCTCCACATCCCATACTCTTGATAGCAGAAGAAACTTTCCATCTTGTTCTTCCACATATCATAGTCTTCTCAAGACACTAGTCTTGGTGGTCTGTTGATGCTTCCAGTATCATCAAAACCATTGTTTTGTGCCATTTATGGATTTGTGATATACGGTGTTGTAGCAAAGAGATAGTAGTGAATAGAACCAGAGAGTGATTAAACAAGTGTGAGTTTGTTTAATCTGAGAGCCAAAGCTCTGATACCACTTGTAGGATCAGTGAATACAAGATGGTTCTATTCTAGTTGAGATTGGTGGAAACAATCACAACTATACAATGAAAACAGGTAAACATAGAGAATACTGATAAATGCAAATTGTATTAAGCTTCAATGTTTACAAGATTATAGAGAAAACTCTAAAAAAGCACACTTGTACACTGAATAGATACACTACTTATATAGTAACTTACAATCAAGACAGACCCTTGATTCTAAGGATCAGATCAAACACAAGCCGTTGATCTTGTATACTAGAAGCTATACTACAAGTTAAGACAACAAAGACTACAAATGTTACCTTCCAGACAAAGTTTTCATATTGTTGCTTCAGAATGTCTCTTCTATTTTCTTTCACCTCTTCTGACCCAGCAAACATCTTCTCAAGGGCCACCCATAGCTCCTTGGCAGTTTTATATTCTCTGAAGTTGTGAAAAACTTCATTTGGCAAGCACATCTGAATGGCTCCCAAGGATTTGAAGTCTACCTCCATCTCTGTTTGATATCTTCATTTGAATACTTTGAGGGTTCTTTGGGGACTGATGGACCTTCGGAATCAGCAGAGGCCACCATGGGTACATATGGTCCATCTTTAATGGATCTCCACATCCCATACTCTTGATAGCAGAAGAAACTTTCCATCTTGTTCTTCCACATATCATAGTCTTCTCAAGACACTAGTCTTGGTGGTCTGTTGATGCTTCCAGTATCATCAAAACCATTGTTTTGTGCCATTTATGGATTTATGATATATGGTGTTGTAGCAAAGAGATATTAGTGAATAGAACCATAGAGTGATTAAACAAGTGTGAGTTTGTTTAATCTGAGAGCCAAAGCTCTGATACCACTTGTAGGATCAGTGAATACAAGATGGTTCTATTCTAGTTGAGATTGGCGGAAACAATCACAACTATACAATGTAAACAGGTAAACATAGAGAATACTGATAAATGCAAATTGTATTAAGCTTCAATGTTTACAAGATTACAGAGAAAACTCTAAAAAAGCACACTTGTACACTGAATAGATACACTACTTATATAGTAACTTACAATCAAGACAGACCCTTGATTCTAAGGATCAGATCAAACATAAGCCGTTGATCTTGTATACTAGAAGCTATACTACAAGTTAAGATAACAAAGACTACAAAAGTTACCTTCCAGACAAAGTTTTCATATTATTGCTTCAGAATGTCTCTTCTATTTTCTTTCACCTCTTCTGACCCAGCAAACATCTTCTCAAGGGCCACCCATAGCTCCTTGGCAGTTTTATATTCTCTGAAGTTGTGAAAAACTTCATTTGGCAAGCACATCTGAATGGCTCCCAAGGATTTGACGTCTACCTCCATCTCTGTTTGATATTTTCATCTGAATACTTTGAGGGTTCTTTGGGGACTGATGGACCTTCGGAATCAGCAGAGGCCACCATGGGTACATATGGTCCATCTTTAATGGATCTCCACATCCCATACTCTTGATAGCAGAAGAAACTTTCCATCTTGTTCTTCCACATATCATAGTCTTCTCAAGACACTAGTCTTGGTGGTCTGTTGATGCTTCCAGTATCATCAAAACCATTGTTTTGTGCCATTTATGGATTTGTGATATACGGTGTTGTAGCAAAGAGATAGTAGTGAATAGAACCAGAGAGTGATTAAACAAGTGTGAGTTTGTTTAATCTGAGAGCCAAAGCTCTGATACCACTTGTAGGATCAGTGAATACAAGATGGTTCTATTCTAGTTGAGATTGGTGGAAACAATCACAACTATACAATGAAAACAGGTAAACATAGAGAATACTGATAAATGCAAATTGTATTAAGCTTCAATGTTTACAAGATTATAGAGAAAACTCTAAAAAAGCACACTTGTACACTGAATAGATACACTACTTATATAGTAACTTACAATCAAGACAGACCCTTGATTCTAAGGATCAGATCAAACACAAGCCGTTGATCTTGTATACTAGAAGCTATACTACAAGTTAAGACAACAAAGACTACAAATGTTACCTTCCAGACAAAGTTTTCATATTGTTGCTTCAGAATGTCTCTTCTATTTTCTTTCACCTCTTCTGACCCAGCAAACATCTTCTCAAGGGCCACCCATAGCTCCTTGGCAGTTTTATATTCTCTGAAGTTGTGAAAAACTTCATTTGGCAAGCACATCTGAATGGCTCCCAAGGATTTGACGTCTACCTCCATCTCTGTTTGATATTTTCATCTGAATACTTTGAGGGTTCTTTGGGGACTGATGGACCTTCGGAATCAGCAGAGGCCACCATGGGTACATATGGTCCATCTTTAATGGATCTCCACATCCCATACTCTTGATAGCAGAAGAAACTTTCCATCTTGTTCTTCCACATATCATAGTCTTCTCAAGACACTAGTCTTGGTGGTCTGTTGATGCTTCCAGTATCATCAAAACCATTGTTTTGTGCCATTTATGGATTTGTGATATACGGTGTTGTAGCAAAGAGATAGTAGTGAATAGAACCAGAGAGTGATTAAACAAGTGTGAGTTTGTTTAATCTGAGAGCCAAAGCTCTGATACCACTTGTAGGATCAGTGAATACAAGATGGTTCTATTCTAGTTGAGATTGGTGGAAACAATCACAACTATACAATGAAAACAGGTAAACATAGAGAATACTGATAAATGCAAATTGTATTAAGCTTCAATGTTTACAAGATTATAGAGAAAACTCTAAAAAAGCACACTTGTACACTGAATAGATACACTACTTATATAGTAACTTACAATCAAGACAGACCCTTGATTCTAAGGATCAGATCAAACACAAGCCGTTGATCTTGTATACTAGAAGCTATACTACAAGTTAAGACAACAAAGACTACAAATGTTACCTTCCAGACAAAGTTTTCATATTGTTGCTTCAGAATGTCTCTTCTATTTTCTTTCACCTCTTCTGACCCAGCAAACATCTTCTCAAGGGCCACCCATAGCTCCTTGGCAGTTTTATATTCTCTGAAGTTGTGAAAAACTTCATTTGGCAAGCACATCTGAATGGCTCCCAAGGATTTGACGTCTACCTCCATCTCTGTTTGATATTTTCATCTGAATACTTTGAGGGTTCTTTGGGGACTGATGGACCTTCGGAATCAGCAGAGGCCACCATGGGTACATATGGTCCATCTTTAATGGATCTCCACATCCCATACTCTTGATAGCAGAAGAAACTTTCCATCTTGTTCTTCCACATATCATAGTCTTCTCAAGACACTAGTCTTGGTGGTCTGTTGATGCTTCCAGTATCATCAAAACCATTGTTTTGTGCCATTTATGGATTTGTGATATATGGTGTTGTAGCAAAGAGATAGTAGTGAATAGAACCAGAGAGTGATTAAACAAGTGTGAGTTTGTTTAATCTGAGAGTCAAAGCTCTGATACCACTTGTAGGATCAGTGAATACAAGATGGTTCTATTCTAGTTGAGATTGGCGGAAACAATCACAACTATACAATGAAAACAGGTAAACATAGAGAATACTGATAAATGCAAATTGTATTAAGCTTCAATGTTAAAACTCTAAAAAAGCACACTTGTACACTGAATAGATACACTACTTATATAGTAACTTACAATCAAGACAGACCCTTGATTCTAAGGATCAGATCAAACACAAGTCGTTGATCTTGTATACTAGAAGCTATACTACAAGTTAAGATAACAAAGACTACAAAAGTTACCTTCTAGAAAAAGTTTTCATATTGTTGCTTCAGAATGTCTCTTCTATTTTCTTTCACCTCTTCTGACCCAGCAAACATCTTCTCAAGGGCCACCCATAGCTCCTTGGCAGTTTTATATTCTCTGAAGTTGTGAAAAACTTCATTTGGCAAGCACATCTGAATGGCTCCCAAGGATTTGACGTCTACCTCCATCTCTGTTTGATATCTTCATCTAAATACTTTGAGGGTTCTTTGGGGACTGATGGACCTTCGGAATCAGCAGAGGCCACCATGGGTACATATGGTCCATCTTTAATGGATCTCCACATCCCATACTCTTGATAGCAGAAGAAACTTTCCATCTTGTTCTTCCACATATCATAGTCTTCTCAAGACACTAGTCTTGGTGGTCTGTTGATGCTTCCAGTATCATCAAAACCATTGTTTTGTGCCATTTATGGATTTGTGATATATGGTGTTGTAGCAAAGAGATAGTAGTGAATAGAACCAGAGAGTGATTAAACAAGTGTGAGTTTGTTTAATCTGAGAGCCAAAGCTCTGATACCACTTGTAGGATCAGTGAATACAAGATGGTTCTATTCTAGTTGAGATTGGCGGAAACAATCACAACTATACAATGAAAACAGGTAAACATAGAGAATACTGATAAATGCAAATTGTATTAAGCTTCAATGTTTACAAGATTACAGAGAAAACTCTAAAAAAGCACACTTGTACACTGAATAGATACACTACTTATATAGTAACTTACAATCAAGACAGACCCTTGATTCTAAGGATCAGATCAAACACAAGCCGTTGATCTTGTATACTAGAAGCTATACTACAAGTTAAGACAACAAAGACTACACAAGTTACCTTCCATACAAAGTTTTCATATTGTTGCTTCAGAATGTCTCTTCTATTTTCTTTCACCTCTTCTGACCCAGCAAACATCTTCTCAAGGGCCACCCATAGCTCCTTGGCAGTTTTATATTCTCTGAAGTTGTGAAAAACTTCATTTGGCAAGCACATCTGAATGGCTCCCAAGGATTTGAAGTCTACCTCCATCTCTGTTTGATATCTTCATCTGAATACTTTGAGGGTTCTTTGGGGACTGATGGACCTTTGGAATCAGCAGAGGCCACCATGGGTACATATGGTCCATCTTTAATGGATCTCCACATCCCATACTCTTGATAGCAGAAGAAACTTTCCATCTTGTTCTTCCACATATCATAGTCTTCTCAAGACACTAGTCTTGGTGGTCTGTTGATGCTTCCAGTATCATCAAAACCATTGTTTTGTGCCATTTATGGATTTGTGATATATGGTGTTGTAGCAAAAAGATAGTAGTGAATAGAACCAGAGAGTGATTAAACAAGTGTGAGTTTGTTTAATCTGAGAGCCAAAGCTCTGATACCACTTGTAGGATCAGTGAATAAAAAAAGATGGTTCTATTCTAGTTGAGATTGGCGGAAACAATCACAACTATACAATGAAAACAGGTAAACATAGAGAATACTGATAAATGCAAATTGTATTAAGCTTCAATGTTTACAAGATTACAGAGAAAACTCTAAAAAAGCACACTTGTACACTGAATAGATACACTACTTATATAGTAACTTACAATCAAGATAGACCCTTGATTCTAAGGATCAGATAAAACACAAGCCGTTGATCTTGTATACTAGAATCTATACTACAAGTTAAGACAACAAAGACTACAAATGTTACCTTCCAGACAAAGTTTTCATATTGTTGCTTCAGAATGTCTCTTCTATTTTCTTTCACCTCTTCTGACCCAGCAAACATCTTCTCAAGGGCCACCCATAGCTCCTTGGCAGTTTTATATTCTCTGAAGTTCTGAAAAACTTCATTTGGCAAGCACATCTGAATGGCTCCCAAGGATTTGAAGTCTACCTCTATCTCTGTTTGATATCTTCATCTGAATACTTTGAGGGTTCTTTGGGGACTGATGGACCTTCGGAATCAGCAGAGGCCACCATGGGTACATATGGTCCATCTTTAATGGATCTCCACATCCCATACTCTTGATAGCAGAAGAAACTTTCCATCTTGTTCTTCCACATATCATAGTCTTCTCAAGACACTAGTCTTGGTGGTCTGTTGATGCTTCCAGTATCATCAAAACCATTGTTTTGTGCCATTTATGGATTTGTGATATATGGTGTTGTAGCAAAGAGATAGTAGTGAATAGAACCAGAGAGTGATTAAACAAGTGTGAGTTTGTTTAATCTGAGAGCCAAAGCTCTGATACCACTTGTAGGATCAGTGAATACAAGATGGTTCTATTCTAGTTGACATTGGCGGAAACAATCACAACTATACAATGAAAACAGGTAAACATAGAGAATACTGATAAATGCAAATTGTATTAAGCTTCAATGTTTACAAGATTACAGAGAAAACTCTAAAAAAGCACACTTGTACACTGAATAGATACACTACTTATATAGTAACTTACAATCAAGACAGACCCTTGATTCTAAGGATCAGATCAAACACAAGCCGTTGATCTTGTATACTAGAAGCTATACTACAAGTTAAGACAACAAAGACTACAAAAGTTACCTTCCAGACAAAGTTTTCATATTGTTGCTTCAGAATGTCTCTTCTATTTTCTTTCACCTCTTCTGACCCAGCAAACATCTTCTCAAGGGCCACCCATAGCTCCTTGGCAGTTTTATATTCTCTGAAGTTGTGAAAAACTTCATTTGGCAAGCACATCTGAATGGCTCCCAAGGATTTGACGTCTACCTCCATCTCTGTTTGATATCTTCATCTGAATACTTTGAGGGTTCTTTGGGGACTGATGGACCTTCGGAATCAGCAGAGGCCACCATGGGTACATATGGTCCATCTTTAATGGATCTCCACATCCCATACTCTTGATAGCAGAAGAAACTTTCCATCTTGTTCTTCCACATATCATAGTCTTCTCAAGACACTAGTCTTGGTGGTCTGTTGATGCTTCCAGTATCATCAAAACCATTGTTTTGTGCCATTTATGGATTTGTGATATATGGTGTTGTAGCAAAGAGATAGTAGTGAATAGAACCAGAGAGTGATTAAACAAGTGTGAGTTTGTTTAATCTGAGAGCCAAAGCTCTGATACCACTTGTAGGATCAGTGAATACAAGATGGTTCTATTCTAGTTGAGATTGGCGGAAACAATCACAACTATACAATGAAAACAGGTAAACATAGAGAATACTGATAAATGCATATTGTATTAAGCTTCAATGTTTTAAAGATTACAGAGAAAACTCTAAAAAAGCACACTTGTACACTGAATAGATACACTACTTATATAGTAACTTACAATCAAGACAGACCCTTGATTCTAAGGATCAGATCAAACACAAGCCGTTGATCTTGTATACTAGAAGCTATACTACAAGTTAAGACAACAAAGACTACAAAAGTTACCTTCCAGACAAAGTTTTCATATTGTTGCTTCAGAATGTCTCTTCTATTTTCTTTCATCTCTTCTGACCCAGCAAACATCTTCTCAAGGGCCACCCATAGCTCCTTAGCAGTTTTATATTCTCTGAAGTTGTGAAAAACTTCATTTGGCAAGCACATCTGAATGGCTCCCAATGATTTGAAGTCTACCTCCATCTTCTTGATATATTCATCTGAATACTTTGAGGGTTCTTTGGGGACTGATGGACCTTCGGAATCAGCAGAGGCCACCATGGGTACATATGGTCCATCTTTAATGGATCTCCACATCCCATACTCTTTATAGCAGAAGAAACTTTCCATCTTGTTCTTCCACATATCATAGTCTTCTCAAGACACTAGTCATAGTGGTCTGTTGATGCTTCCAGTATCATCAAAACCATTGTTTTGTGCCATTTATGGATTTGTGATATATGGTGTTGTAGCAAAGAGATAGTAGTGAATAGAACCAGAGAGTGATTAAACAAGTGTGAGCTTGTTTAATCTGAGAGCCAAAGCTCTGATACCACTTGTAGGATCAGTGAATACATGATGGTTCTATTCTAGTTGAGATTGGCGCAAACAATCACAACTATACAATGTAAACAGGTAAACATAAAGAATCCTGATAAATGCAAATTGTATTAAGATTCAATGTTTACAAGATTACAGAGAAAACTCTAAAAAAGCACACTTGTACACTGAATAGATACACTACTTATATAGTAACTTACAATCAAGACAGACCCTTGATTCTAAGGATCAGATCAAACACAAGCCGTTGATCTTGTATACTAGAAGCTATACTACAAGTTAAGACAACAAAGACTACAAAAGTTAACTTTAATCAAACGTCTTCTTAGGCATCATTGCTTGGATACTTGGAAGGAGAGCGTTGTCTTTTATTGTCTGCACCAGTAACATTCTTTCTGCATGTGATGCGTCAGAGTTGCAGCAGAAAGTTGTCAGTAGTAAAGTTGATGCTTTTGATATGCCTCTCAGCAGCAATGATTAATCTTCAGCAGATAAGGCTATCCGCAGCGTAGTTGATGATCCGCAGCAAAACTCAACTATCCAAAGCTGTTGATGATTTCTCTCTCAGCATCATCAAGTGTTTGATGCTACTGAGAAGCCTATCAGCAGCAACTCTGGACTTCACCAGATAAGGCTGTCCGCAGCAGAGTTGTTCATCAGCAGGAGAACAACTATCAGCAGCAAACAAGTTTATCCGCAGCAGCTTGTTAGTCAACAGCAAAATTGTAGAGTCTACAGCAGTTGTACTTAGAGAATTTTGTAGCCATCAGTCTTTATATCTACACCCTTCATCTTGCTCAATCTCCATTTCTTCTTCCTCGGATGACATATCTTCTTCTTCTAGATCAGGGTCAATATCCGGAATGAATTCTTCTTCTTCGCCAATGACATGACCGAATAGGGGAATGTCAGCAATAGCCATGTTGGTTCTCTTGTTTGTACTTCTCATATAACTAAGAGTCTTGGCCAGCATATGATCGAACACAAAGGGTTTTCCACCTTGTTGAAGCTCAGGATGAAGATGATTGATGATAATCTGTAGGAATCTTGGATATGCAAGAAATTTCTCCTTCACTGCTCCTGTCAAGTTGTCCTTTAATTGTCGGAGTATTAAACCAGAAAAATTATAATTCTTGCCCTTGGTTAAGCCCAAAATTGCTGAGGCCATTGTAATATTTGCTAAATCGAAGCCACCCTTTCTGATTGATAGGCAGCGAATGAACACGTGCACTATATATCTCCAGTGACTTGGCAAGGAGTTCTTGATAATCTGACCACTTTTGAACTCGTCCAGGTGACACATTCTTCTAAAGCATTCTTTGACATAGAAGGTTGGAAACTCAATTGCTGTAGCTGGGTCATCATTCAAAGCAAGGCTTCTCTAACAGTTGCTTCCGAAAATGCAACCTCTTGATTATGAACAACAGCCCTAATGTGCTCCACATTGTCAATAGTTATGATCTCTGTAGTCTCCCATAATTTCCTAATTGAGGTTTCGAAGACATGTATATTCTGACCGATGGCAAAGCTAATGTTGGAGTTTGCCAGGAAGGTTAGGACTGGAACAAACTCTGCAGCCTTTGGATCATTAGCATTAAGAAAGTGCCTCTCTACAAATATAAGATCCATCCCTACAAATAAACAGAATTCATCAAAGATTGACACTTAGAAGAATTTCAACAGAACCCCTGGTCGAAACTACTCAATCCAACACTTGGATAAATTTCTGAAACAACCCCTATCGAAACAACTAGTTTCGATCGAAACAATACTTAGAAATTTTAGAAAACTACCTTATCGAAACTACTAGTGGGAGAAATGATGATGATTTTCAACAGCATTTTGAGATTCAACATGTTGGAACCACAAAGGATTCTCAACCTGAGGTCAAACTTTCTCGACCACAAAGGTGGAGACGTAACAGAAAATTAAAGAAATTTTTGGAAACATCTGAATTTGATAATAATAAATCTAAAAATGTTTTTCAAAATAATCATCATGTGTCTCCATTGATAAGTTATGATTTTGTTGGACTTTATGTACCAAAGGTTGATGATCAAGTTGATTGTGAATTCATTGAAGTTGTTTATTTTGGTACTTCTGGACGACCCAAGACCACAATGGCTTAGGTTCCCATTTCTAACTGATTTCTTTTGTTTATGTAGGGGCAACCAAGGAGGACTATCAACAATACTTGGTATGTGGATAGTGATTGTTCTCGACATATGAAAGGAAATATTTGTTTGCTTGAAGATGTTATTAAAATTGATGGCGGTTATGTTGCTTTTGCTGGGAATAAAGGCGGGTACATAACAGGCCAAGGTACTTTGAGGAATGACAAGGTTAAATTTGAGAAGTTTAACTATGTTGAGCAACTTGAACACAATCTTTTGAGTGTATCTTATGTATGTGACAAGAAGTTTTCATTCCATTTCAATGATATTGAATGTTATATCTTGAAACCGGGATTTGTTATTCCTGAAGAATGGATTCTTATGAAAGCTCCAGAGAGAAATGACACATATGTTTTAGACATGAGTGTAGCAACGACAACGAATTCTATTCTGACATGTTTACTCTCTAAGGCATCTGAATCTGATTCTATTCTGTGGCACAGGAAGCTTGCTCACTTCAACTACAAGAAAATGAATTATCTTGTGAAGAATGATCTGGTTATTGGTGTTCCGAAAATGAAATTCTATATTCCTGATGATTGTACTCCATGCAAGAAGAGGAAACAAATCTAAGACAAAGAATTCTAGCGTGACTCAGTTGGAGCTTTTGCATATTGATTTGTTTGGACCGATAAGTATTAGGAGCATTGGAGGTAAATCTTACTGTCTGGTGGTAACAGATGATTTCTCTAGATTTTCTTGGGTTAAGTTCCTCGTTTCTAAAGCTGAAACAACAGAGATGGTATAGTTCTTAATCCTAGGTTTAGAGAATTTGTGCAAACAGAAAGTTAGAAGAATTAGGAGTGACAATGGCAGCGAGTTCAACAATAGCAAGATGGGTTTATTTTGTTTACAAAAGGGAATTCATCATGAATTTAGTGCGCCATATGTACCTCAACAAACGGAGTTGCTGAACGAAAGAACAGAACTTTAGTTGAAACGGCACGTACGATGCTTGTAGATTCTAAGCTCCCAGTTACTTTTTGGGTCGAGGCTGTGAATACTGCTTGTCATGTTTTGAACAGAGTTCTGACCTTGAAGCGACACAACAAGACATGCTATGAGTTGCTTAATAATCGAAACCCTAATTTGGAGTATTTACTACCTTTTGGAAATCCATGTACTCTGTTGAAGGTTAGAGATGTTCCAACCAAGTTCAGTGCTAAGGCTATTGAAGGAATATTTATGAGGTATGTTGCTAATTCTACTACCAAAAGGGTTTACAACAAAGAGACTTGTCAGGTTGAGGAATGGTTTCATATTGATTGTTCAAATCGTTCGTTACCTCAAATGGCGATTGGACCAGACTGGGCTTTTGATTATGACAGCTTATTCAAGTCTTTTCATTTACCTTCTGATATTTCTCATGAAGAAGCTGATGTGTTGTATGAGTCTTGTCAGGATGCACATGATGGAGGTTTTATACCGACTTTAGTTCAAAGTTCATCTGTTCCATCTACTTCTACTCCTGATCCTAATGTTGCTTCTTGCTCGGGACCACAAGATTCTGATAGTGACGAAGAAGATGTTGTTTTTCAAGATTCTTCTGCTGATCCATTATTCGTTGATGAACCTTCTACTTCGACGCAAGTTTAGGGGGAGATTCCTATGAATCTGGACTCGGAGATACCAGTTAATCAGGACATGTCTTCTCAAACTGAAATGATTCAAGTTGATGTGTTGCCGGTTCATGAAGTTGGTTCAATCAAAGAACTAAAAGATCATCCGGTGACAAATATAATTGGGAATTTGAGAGATGGAGTGTAGACGCGTTCTTTAATTGAGAATACTTGTTTGTATACATGTATTAAGGATACTGGTGTTCTTGATGTTTGCTGACATTCATGTTTTATTTCTCAGGTCAAACCAAAGAATGTAGAAATGACTTTGCATAATAACAATTGGATAGAAGCAATGCAGGAAGAGCTTGCTCAATTTGATAAGCTAAAGGTCTGGAATCTTGTAGAACTTCCAAAGGGCGTGTATCCAATTGGCACTAAGTGGGTGTTTAAATGCAGGAAAGATGAGCGTAGTGTTATGGTGAGAAATAAGGCAAGATTAGTTGTATAGGGGTTTAATCAACAAGAAGGAAGTGATTACACCGAGGTTTATGCACCTGTGGCTAGGCTTGAAGCTATTCGTTTGTTTCTTGCTTTTGCATCTTACAAAGGGTTTAAGGTGTTTCAATTAGATGTAAAGAGTGCTTTCTTATATGGTAAGGTCAAGGAAGAGGTTTACGTGTGTCAGCCACCGGGGTTTGAAGATCCACTTCATCCGTCTAGAGTATTCAATCTTGATAAAGCACTTTATGGCTTACATCAAGCTCCCCGAGCGTGGTACAAAACTTTGTCTGAACATCTCGTGGACAATGGATTTGTGCATGGCCAAATTGATTCGACCTTATTCATAAAGAATGCAGGGGGAGATTATCTACTGGTTCAGATATATGTAGATGACATTATCTTTGGCTCAACAAATGAAGGGTTATGCAAAGAGTTTGAGAGTGTTATGAAATCGAAGTTTGAAATGTCAGCTATGGGAGAGTTATAATTTTTCCTTGTACTTCAAGTTAATCAGAAGGAAGATGGTTTCTTTATTCATCAGTCTAAGTATGTCAAAGACATCTTGAGCCAGTTTAAGATGGAAGACTGTACCCCATACGATACTCCAATTCCGGTGAATCATAAGTTGAATCCTGAGACGGATGGAAAAGACATTGATTGCCGACTCTACCGAGCAATGATTGGATCTCTCATGTACTTAACCGCTTCAAGGCCAGATATAATGTTTGTTGTGTGTCTCTGTTCCAGATTCCAAGCAAAACCAAAGGAGTCTCATTTGATAGCAGTGAAGAGAATCTTTTGTTATCTGAAAGGAAAACAAAGATTGGGATTATGGTTTCCACATGATTCTAACTTTGAATTTAATGCATAAACTGACTCTGATTTTGGTGGTTGTTGTTTGGACAGAAAATCTACAACAGGTGGTTGCCAGTTTTTGGGTAATTGTCTTGTTTCCTGGCAGTGCAAAAAGCAAACTACGGTTTCAATTTCAACATGTGAAGCAGAATATATCGATGCTGCATGTTGTTGTTCCGAGATCTTGTGGATCCAACATCAATTAAGACACTATGGTTTGAATTTCACAGGATCCCCCATGTTTATTGATAATACTGCCCCAATGTCCATAACAAATAATCCTGTTAAGCACAGTAAAACAAAGCACATTGAAATTAGATATCATTTTATTCGTGATTGTGCAGATAAAAAGTTGATTGAGCTGTTGAAGGTACATATTGATGATAATTTTGCTGATCTCTTTACCAAGGAATTTGATTGTACAAGGTTTGAATTTCTGATCAAAATGATCGGTATGATCAATCCCGAATAAAAGTTTTCAAAAACAATTTTTCATGGGAGATTTTGTTTTAATTTTCTTTTATTTGGCTTTATTACTTTTATACATTTTAAATTTCAGTCAAAAATTGTTATTTATAAAAATTCAAAACAAAATGAAAAATATAAAATTGACATAATTTGAAGTTAGAGAAGAAATGATAGTACATCAGTGAATAGTTTATCACACATGACCATAGTAAACCTGTGACATGATAATATATGTGTGCTCATAGTGTATTGATTTGATCTAAATTTCAAAGTCTACATGAACAAGAAATGATTGTGTTGTAAATGCTCTACTCTTGATAATCTGTTTTAATTTGAATATGAGTTTGAAACTTGGATTGTCAATAAACTAGAAGCATTTTTGGACCAATAGTAGTGTGAAAATTAAATAAGATATGATTATATCTGCGATTTGAATCCATTATATGCCTGGGTGTGTCTGTAAAAGTTCATTATCAGATAAAGAGTATATGGTTTAAAGAATTTCATGAGACCAATATCGGATTATATCTTTATCACAAATTCATTTGGTTAACTTCACTGCCCATGCCTCGAAAAACATACAATGTGCTGTTGAACTAAGATATGTTTTCTGACAACATCTGTTAGAACATATGATAGCCCTTGGATCATATTGATACATCTATATTGATTCCATTGAAATTTATCCAGATAATAGTTAGATCCTCAACATGAATCTATTGATTCTCATTCTAAAGCCAATTCATTAGAATCTTTTGATTCTAAATCTTCTTGATTCTTATATCCTTTGGGATATGCTATTTTATTCTTGTGCTAAAAGAGATAATTTCATCTTGGTGATTGATCTAATCTAGCAATAAATCATATATGTCTTGAAGGTAATGCAATTTTATATTCTGTTGGGCATAGATGTGGGGTACACGATATTTTTCATCTAAATGATACTAACTCACATGAATCTGGGAGAAAAACGCTTGTAGTTTCAAATCTTATAATATTGACAACTTAAGAATTCATGTTTTGTATTGCAAATTCGGTATAAATAATTGATTATTTTATAACCTGATCTTGTTTACTTTGAAATTTATCGTGTATCATTTCATGTGATGTTTAAATTGATTGATAAGTTTGAAAAGAGAATAAGATTACAAGACTTGGAGATTTTAGAGACATATCTTTGAAAGCTTGTAAACAATATTTGATAAGGAAATACAGAGATTGCACAGAATGAAAAAGATATGAGTTGAATAAAAATGAGTTTAGTTGTTTCATATCAAATTTGGAGAAATAAGTGAATTCATTTCACATGAATATCATAATATATTTCTTATCATAGGTTTCCCATAGTTTGTGATAAAATGTGTGACGGATTGCTCATAAACTGATATGATCTTCTTACTCATGATGTTCAAGCAAAAATATATGTGATTCAGTTTATTGAAATAAAAACCAAAAATATGTCATTTCGTTTGTACAGATAAAATCCAAAAAGATTTTCTTTCCGTCATCCATGAAAATTCTATCTTTTAATTTTATTAAAATGATTCGGAATTGGATAGGATACATGTTACAGATGGAAGATCACAAGGTTTTGGAATGATGATGTTTGAGGTTTGTTTAAGTTGAAATTCCAAAATGTTCCAAAGTGTTAGGTGAAGGGAACTTATTATGTTCGCCTGATGCTTATTAAGCGAACTTAGCAAGTTCGTCTGATTAAGCGAACTTAAGTTGAGAGTATATATATCTTTTCAGGCGAACATATTCAGTACCTTTTGTCTTTTTCTTGAGCGAACATATTGTAAAAGTGGTGCGAACTTGTTTGTTCTAAATTCTGGTTGTTAGTTTGAAATTCTTCGTGGTTTACATCTTGATCGATTTTGGATTTCGATTCTTTCTAAGGTAGTTTTACTGAATTTCATCCGTTCAATCGATGGGAAATCGACTTTTTGACTTTGTGTTCTTCGTATTTGAATGTTGGTCTGAGTATAGGTTCTTGATTCATCTGTAGTGGCTACTCCTGCTCCAAAGGCTCCTGATTCATCTGCAGTTGGTCCTTCTAAGTCTTCTGGTTCTGAAAGAATTACTTATCTTGAATCTCAGGTGATTGCTTTGCAAAATCAAGTTGATGTTCTTGTGAGTACTGATTCTCATAGAGATTTAGTCATTCAAGCTCAATCTAAGCAAATAGCTGAAATGAAGCTGTTAGTTTCCAAGCTTGTTGAGCGTCTTGATGCTCAGGGGGAGTTGAGGTTACCTGATGCCTGTCATACTGATGCTATTCAAAGAAAAGATGGTGATAACAATGAACCTAGTGGAAACATGGAAGGTGATCGTCAATACGCTGACGTGAATCCTATATCTAGGGTTCAGGGGGAGTCATCAACATACGCTAGTATTGAAGGAAGGAAGAAAGGAAATGAAGTGAATGAAGAGATCTTACTATTAGAATTCTTTAAAACTGATTCTGATGTTGAAGAAGAAGCTGAGAAGATTGAATGTTTAGATGATCTTGATGAGCTGTTTGATGATATTGAAGATGATATTTTAGATACTGAAGTTGAAGAAGGTGAAATTGTTGAAATAGATATTGAAAAGAGCAAAGTAGAGGTTATGTATGAAGGTTGTGATGGTCTAAATGTGCCGTATAACTTCATCCAAGATGATGTTATTCCTGAGTTCTCAAATGAAGCGATAACAAATTCTATGGACTCCGCTAAAGACATATCCAAGCCTGATGATTCTGCTCAATCCAAGATTAATATTGAAACTGAAGCTACTCATTCCATGTCGTCCATGTCATCTGAAGAACCAGTGATGTATAGAGATACGGGTATGACTAAGGAAAAGTGGAAAGAGGTAGTGAATAGTTGGAACAAGGAACTACCAAATCCCCTATGCAACTTGCACAGAAAGAAAAGTATGTAAACAAAGAGCGGTGTATTGGAAGAATTATTAGTTTGTTTTATGAAGAGGAAGTGAAGTTCTCTACTCTAAAAAGATCATATGGTGTTCAGTACTTGAAGCCTAGGATCAAATATTTCAATACCTTGCCAAGGTGTGAAATGAATTATCTTGCTACTAAACCACTGATTAACAGATCAAAGTTTGGATTAGCTGATGTGATCTCAAAGCTGATTAGTAAAGAAGGAGGATCAGGTGAGTATCAAAAGCTAAAACCTCAAAAAGGAAAGAGAGTAAAGATTGTTGATCCCAGTACTGGTGTAGTAACTTGGAAGTATAAGTTCAAACCACTAAGAGCTGTGAAAAGAATTCCTTTAAGGAAAATACCACAGGATTTTCTTGGAATTATGAAATGGTGGTACGTGGATGTGAATACTAGGGAAGCAAGGGTTGAAGATAAAGATAATAAGGTCACAGTAAGTTTTTATGATTCTATGAATCTTATTAATTTTTCAAAGAAAGATCAACGAATGTTAAGAAAGAATGAGATCATGTTTACAAAAGAATGGAGAGAGCAAGGATTACAGTATAAGAGAGTGTTGGAGATTTTTCACATATATGGAGTGTATGCAGGCAGCAAGCTACCAGAGAATTGGAAGTGCTCGTCATAAAGACTGAAGACAGAAGATCAAGCTATTGTCAAGGGGGAGTCTGTTAGGACATAGATGTATGAAAAGAGCTTTTAATAGTTTAGATCTGTATGTCAGTATGTTTTTGTAAATGTTTGTTTTTGTCTAAGTGTTTTGTAAGTTCTGCTAGAGGCGAACTTAACAAGTTCGCCTAATCTAAGTAGAGGCGAACTTACTGCTACGAGTTAAATTTCAGAGCAGGATCCTAAGCAGCATGTGATTCAAGATCCAGTATCCCGATAAGGTCAGTATCCTGAATAATATTAACGGCTACTTGTTTTATTGCTTATTATTCGCAGGTAAAACGTGTGCAACCACTAATGCCTAAAGACTCGGACGTGGAACGTGTGGAATGGGCGTAGATGGCTTTACAACGGTCGTATGAGAAGATAAACTTGAAGACTAGAATTCCGGTAGTTAGTTATATTGATTTCTTTTATTTAATACGCCATAGATCATTTAGAAAAAGACACAACACTCGCACTCAGAAGCATTTGTAACACTTAGCTCATGATCTATTTGGCTCTCTTTTGTACTCGATATTTCAATTATATACAAGACATCAGGCAGCCTGACTTTCGTCGGCTCCCGAGGTTTTATGCCGGAGATCATCAAGGATCAAGGGCTTTCCTCGAAAACACTCCTGCCGATTTACTGTTTTATATTTGCGAAATCAACAAGCACACTACCTCACAAACTGAATTTGGTTACAAAGTTAGTTTACATAATTTTTACCCAAAACAATTTGGCGCCCACCGTGGGGCAAGTGGTGCTTTTTATCTTCAAATCTTTGTTAAATTTTTTATTTAATCATTACCTTTCGAAATTGATTTCAAAAATGTCGTCCCAATCTAAAAACGTTTCTGTCTCTGCTCCATCTTCAACCTCCGGGCTAGTCAGTCCGATTCCGCCTCCTCCATCATTCTAGAAGGAGAATGATAATCAGCAGAAAAAGTCTGTTCCTACGGGTTTTTCGGGATCCAGAATATACGCTTGCCCACCTGTGCTCGTCTCAAACGATGAACTTCTCAAAGTGTTCTCCGAGGTAAAGCAGCAGATGGAGCAACAGAAAAAGACTAATCAGGCAATATTCACAGAGATTGAAAGGATCAAAGATTCAAAGAAACCGGTGAAAGTTACGACTCCATTGCAACCAAGAGATTTGAACTTTGACTATCCGGGATTTTCGGGTGTCCATCAGGGAGACTTCCTACCATGCGGACAGGAGTCACAACTCTTGGTTCAACTCCAGCTACAAGAGTTACTACAACTCAGGATCTTGGATTTACCCTGGGATCATCTCTCAAAGAAATCGGCATGGGTAACACATCTAATAATTTTTTGAATGCTAACGAATCTGTGCAGGATACAGAGATCACTCCTTCCATGGCGAAAGAGCTGAAAAAGCTAAGAGAAATGATTTCCAGTGTACCTGGAGTGGTTCAGCCCATACCCGAGATGTCCGCTACCAGCCACAGGACTTCCAGATTCGCTCCTCCCATTTGGAATGCCGAGATCCCAAAGCCTTTCCAAAATCCTAAAATGAAGTTGTATGATGGGACAACGGATCCTGAGGAGCATGTGGCGCATTATAGAGAAAGAATGGAGATCAACCCCATTCCTTTGGACCTAAAAGAAGCTTACTTATGCAAAGGCTTCGGTTCTACCTTAACAGGATCAGCCTTTAAATGGCTACTTAATGTTCCTTCATACTCGATTACTTCATTTGCTCATTTAATTAACCAGTTTAACAGTCAATTCTCTTGCAACAGAACTTTTGAAAGATTGACAACTGACTTGTACAAGGTGATTCAGAATCCCGGAGAATCCCTCCGAGATTATGTCAGCAAATTTGGTAAAGAATCCCTGGATATCCCGAATCTCGACGTAGCCATAGCAGTCCAGGCATTCAAAATGGGATTGAGGAAAGATTCCCAATTCTACAAAGACCTTGTCATGAACCCTCGCAGGAATCTTAAGTAAGTCAGAAACAGAGCACTAAGACTCATCAGACTTGAAGACGATAAGAAGATTCAGCAAAGGATGGATCTCCAACCAGTTATAGTCAACCTAACCGGAAGACTGAGACTGCACCTTTCCAACCCTATAGATCCAAGCCGTATTCTAAACCTGATAATCATAGAATCATTGATGTGGAAGATGACGAGGAAGAAGATGAATATCCAAGGTTATCCGAATACTGTTTTTCATTTGACTCTACTGGTTTGTTATATGCTCATGGTTTTCTAAAGTTGTAATAATTAAACAATCGATTCCATTTCATAACTCAAGTAATCAATTAAAATATTTGCAAGAAATAAAGAATACATGAATCTCCATATTAAAATTTAAAACTAGGTTCTCAACCCTAAGTGAAGTAACTTGAATCTTAACTCAACATCTGTACCTAAAACATGATAAAATGAGAGGGTCAACTATAAATAGTTGGTGAGCATATATAGGTTTTGACACCACGAGTAAAGTTCAAATGTTTTTGTGTACAATTCATATGATGCATGGTTTATAAATCATTTATGGAGAATCTAAGTTAAGCTAGTTGCACAAATGAAACTTTGTAATTGAAGGGCATAACAACACATGTTATCCTAGTGTAGGGCATACCAACACATGTTATCCAAATGTAAATGTAGGGCATAACAACACATGTTATCCTAATGTAGGGCATAACATCACATGTTAGCCTGAAGTAATGTATTTGTGTTTGCACATGTATATGTAACCTTAACAATTAGCATTCAAGCATAAAGCACAAATAAACACATATGACCATATTGTAGAATTGTACGTGTGTAATTGCAAATAGTGTTTGAATGTAATCATCTTTAACTTGAATGAATAATAAAGAGGACATAATTTATACTAAATAATTTGGTATTAGAGAGTAATTAGTAGGGATTTTAAATAAAATAATTATATAAAATTTTAATTAGAAATTGTTAGTTTTTAAATCCCTAAAATATTTAAATAATTGTTTAAAATTAGTAGGTTAATTATTTGGTTTATAAGATACTCCCGAGTCTTAGGGCTTTTATAAGATAATTTTTATAAAGAAAAGTGGGTTAAAAAATATCTTTAAAAAATATAGTTTAAAAATGAAAACTGACCAGGGGACTAGAACCCTGGCCTCTTCTGTAACAGGCAAGCGAACTAACCAGTGGACTAGTGGTCCGGTAGTGCTATTAGGATCTGTTTCCAGTGTTTTAAACCAGAGGAGCAAAAGAACTGGGTTCAGTGGCACGCCAAGAAGGAAGAAATGAGGTGTGGCGCTGGACTCGAACCCGCAACCACATCTCTATATGGACAACGCTTTAACCGGTGGACCTAGGCATGTTCCGTTGTTGTTTTACAGACACGAAATGGTTATAATACCCAACCCATGTTCGTCTCCTTCCCCAATCGTTACCGTCCCAAGCCTTAACCACAATCTCACCCGATTCGATACAGATCGACCACGGTATCATGGGGCTTTTAGTCCCCGTATCAAAACGAAACCAAAAACACCAATTTTACCTCGAATGGTCGCGGATTGAGGGGGAACGACTGGAACAACCGAATCGGAAATCCTTGAGCTCGTCGGAGTTCGGGAGAAGAAATGTGATGGTTGCAGAGGTGCAAAAGGTTTGTGAGTGGGTTTGGGCAAGTGTGTGAGTGATTCAAAAGGACCAATTTCACGTAAATTATTGGATTCGACTAAGGCTTGACCGTGACAGCTGTTCGGCAGATTTACACGTTAATTAGGTCGATTTGGATGAATTGGGTGGCGAATCAGGTCTGTATTCATGATAGGCTTGATTGTGCGTGATTTGTGGATGCTAATTGCGTCTGATTTCGTGATTGAGAACCGGATTTAACGCAATTTGACCTTACGGGGTTAAACTGTTTGAAACTTGAATTATGGCCGTGAATTTGATCAAATTGAAACTGTAAATGGGCTTGGACGTGGTCTTGAAACGATTACGTACGAATGGAAAGTCCATATCAATGAATCTTGATGATTTTGAATGATGAATTTCTTGATTTGGGTCTCTTTGACTTTCTAAAGTCAAAATAGGTTAGAACTTATGGGTGAGGTCAAACTTGAGGATTTGGGGGTTTAAGTTCAAGGGTTAAAGGAAACTAGAATGGGGTTCAAAACCAATTTATTTGGTATAAAAAGAATCTACTTTATTTATTTATATAAAAAGATCTAATTGTTATTATTTGTAAAGAAATTCAATTTTAATAAAGTTTCAAATTGAGTAAATGGCTCATCTAATAAAATGCATAAAATTTGATTTCCTCTTTTATAAACTTATAAAAATTATTATATGTTTAAAATGTCAAATATATATATATATATATATATATATATATATATATATATATATTTGTGTAAAATTATTTGTAAGTAAATATTTATACATATATATGGATACATCTGTATATAAAAATATAGAAAAACCATAAAAAAAAACATGTGTTATAGAAATCTATATGTAACACAAAGTTTTAATGGTTGAAACAAATATTAATTCATCTAACGATTTATGTGCCAAAGTGCTTGAATAATTACAGGATTTTAATGTAGCATTTTTATTGAAATAAATAAGGTAAAATAGGGCCAGAAAGTCATGGATGTTACACCCCGTGCATTCCTTGAGTGTATTAGCGACGGTGAGACTGAGAGGCAATCCGTTCATTAGGGTACTTTGTCATAGTTGGAAATATCTGAGAAGTGATCCGACCATCTGGTGAGTTTAGTACGCTTTAGGTAGCTTAGTTGGTGACACCCTGAGAGTGATTAGGGATCCACTAGGTCGTCTTTAGTTGTCATCCTTAAAAACCCAGATACAATTTAGTTTCCAGAACCGGTAGAAGTTGTGCTTTATGAGTAAGATTCCGACCTAGGTGGTATTCTTCCTAACTTGATTTCATCTTTGTTCTTGTCTTGATAGTTGAGTCGACCTTAGTTTATTGCATTCGTAGTCATAATTTTTAGTGTAATAAACCCCCCAAAACCAAATTATCTTTAGTTCGAGTCAGAGTCTGTGTAACATTTCTGATTTTTAGTATTCATATTTCAATTCAATGTAATGAAATTTCAAGTTCTATACTCGTGCAATGTCTCAATATTTTTCCCGCGGTAAATAAAATGCAATGATTCTATACAAGTTCGCAAGTTTTACTCGATTATATGCACATAAACGCTATACAAGTAACTATATATTTCAAATTTATAAAACCTGAAAAGTCAAGGACTAAAGTTGAAAATTTATCAAGAAACCCTAGTTAGCACGGTCGTGCTTCGTTCTAGCACGGTCGCGTCAAGTGCCTCGGCACGATCGCGCGGCTGGTCCTGGAATGATCGTGCCCGGTTCCTAAGCACGGTCGCGCCAATCTTGGCACGGTCGCGCCTGCGAAACAATCGAAACGTAAATGTGATTTCAAAACGCTCAATCGTTCGAATTTCAAATCCGATTACGTTTCTTTTCCTTTAACGCGAGTTATACCATTTTCAATTACTCAACGCCTCAGTTTTTCTCCATCAATCTCGAATTCTCTCTCAAGCAATTCAAGCAAAACTCGAGTCTTCCTCCTGGAACCCAAATTCTCCCGATCAAGAAAGGATTTATCATCTCCCGGCTCTCTCCAAGACTCTGGACTCTCTGGCCTAGCCGGAATCGCAGTCGAAGTCACCGGAAACCTTTACCTCCGTCGCCGGAACTCATCTCTGCCGTTCCTCATCGATCCGTTACGTTTTAGGGTAAGTATACTCTCCATCTCACTCATTTCAGTAACTTTATCAAAAGCCCTCATTCAATTTGGGCTTCCATTATAGAGTTCGATCAGAATCAGAAATCATATTTTAATAAAAATGATTTAATCGAATCCATGCTTAAACTCGATTTCCATACAATTAAGTTATATGAAAAGACTCTTAATAACCCATTAATCAAAAGCCCTAACAATTCCTGTGTTCAAAATACAAGAAACTCTCGATTCGTGTCTGATTTGGATTAGACACGGTCGCGCTATTCATCTAGCGCGGCCGTGCCTCGTTTAGCGCGGTCGTGTCGACTAGCAGCGCGGTCGTGTCATCCGTCCAGACCTTGTCATGCCCTTTGGGCTAGTCTCTGTTGTGTCTAAAAATCATAGACGCGACCGTGCCGGGCTAAGGCACGGTCGTGCCTGATGACTTGTCTAGATTGTGCTCCTGATTGATCAACCCGGTCGCGCCCCGACAAGCGCGGTCGCGCCCGTGGCTTGAGCACGATCGTGCCCTTCCGAGGCACGGTCGTGCTAGTCTCAGAATTTTATAAAAAATATGTTTCAGATTTTATAAAAAATATGTTTTCTGTATTTAAAAATAGATTAAAAGTTTAATCTTGGCATAAATGTAATTTATTGAAAAGTTTATAAAAATTAAATTTATATTTATCATCTTACACTTAAATGATATTTTAAATAAATAAGTTACAAAATTTATAAATAATAATGACTTATTTACTTTACATTTTAAATCAAAATCGTTTTATTTATTTATACTTAATTACAATTAATATTGACATTATTTCATAAACTATAGTTATACACTTATTTATTTAATTCAAACCTAATTAAATTGTTTCAAACATATTTTACCTCAAACTTTATATATTTTATTCAATCCTTTTTAAATACAAACCAATGGTTTTATATACAAATCCAACTTTTATTTTTAAACTTTATACATCTATGTGATTCAATGCATATTACTATTTAGGTTAAAGTGTGCTTTTCAAGGATCTTTTTGCTATCTATATTCCTTGTTAGCTTCACTTCCATACCAAGTGAGTATTCACAACCCCTTTTACTCTTTTACACTTTTGGGGTGGAACATGAACTCTATACTCATTACACATTACACATTTACATTTACACAAACTAAACAAGTGCAAAAAAAAAAAATCCTATTTACATACATGTGTGCAAAAATTTGAGCTTTGTGCCCGAGTGCTAGGTGTGTTTAACCTTTGTATGCTCTTATGTGCAATCATTAACTATACAAGCCGACGGTTTTCAATGATGGATCTATTGAGTCTGACAAACCCACCCATGGTACGCGGTGATTGAAACCGACAATACACTTTGTTTTGCATGCTAGTTACAAGGTTTGATTGTACATTTGGTTACACAATAGTTACTCCCCATGAACGCCTTATTTATCATGTCATGTAAAGGATTTGTTTTCAACTATATGCTATCTATATACAACTGTGTTATACTCACCAACTTTTTAGTTGACTTTATTTTATTCATGTTTCAGGCCCCAATATGTGAGATTGATTCAAGACGTGTTCAACATAGGATTTGGACTTAGCAAAATAAATCAAGAATTTTATGAATTGTTTATGTTTCTTGTTTGAATTTGATCTTGTACTTGGATTTATTGTAATGCAAATTTGACTTTAATATATTTCAATTTAGTTAACCATGTGCTATGAACAGTCTTACATGTCCCGCCCCGATGATTCCGCCATCGGTCGGGGTGTGACAGATTGGTATCAGAGCCTTGGTTATAGGGATTTAGGTTATTAGACATCTTGACCTAGACTATAACTTTAGGACACCCACTTATGTTATGCTTCATGATTTTGTGCTATGTGTTACATGCTATGTGCTACATGCTTACCATGATTAATTATTATTATATTTGCTACCTTCTTTGTTAGAAATGCATGACTTATTAGGATATTCTTAAATAATAATTAAATAAATAACATCCTTTCCTATGGCCTAAACCTCTTATTATTCTTATCTTCTTTTTCTATCTTTATCCTTTCTAAGCATGTGGAAAATTCTTGAAGCAAAAATCTTTAAATAAAATTTTTATTTCTTCGTTGAGGTTTTTAAACTTGTTAAATTATTTGAGGACACGTGCAATCTGGAAGGGTGACACCTGTATTTTGGGTTTTCTGTCTAGGAAAGCATTTCGCATAAATCCCAATCAACCGAGGGACCCGTATGCTTTCCTGGGAACTCCCGAGATGAGTGTTTACCTATAGGCTAAAGCATGTCTCCTTGAAAATTATACGAGTTTAAATTAACCTTAATATGCCTTAGTATTCAAGTGAATTTTTGTCACTTTTGAGTACAATCCAAACTATGATTATCTATCTTTTATTTTGTTATCTCATTCTATTAAATCCTAGCAATTCTCATAAGTTCTTACAATCTCTCTTGTCTTGTGTTTCAAATCTGTAGAATGCCTCCTCGTCGTGCTCCCGCCGCTAACGCCAACTCCGACATTGCTGCTATTCTTACTCAATTGGTGACACAACTCACCCAAGCCAATGGTGCCACTAATGGCAATGGAAGCAATAGTGGTAATAATGGTGGTAATGGTGGAAATGGTGGTAATCCATCCCAATGCACCTTCAAGCACTTCAATTCGTGCAATCCCCTAAAGTTTTATGGAACCGAAGGAGCTACCGGACTCCTCCAATGGTTCGAAAGTATTGAGAATACCTTTCTCAATAGTGACTGTCCCGACAACCTCCGTGTTCGTCATGCTACTAGTGTCCTTCAAAAGCGGGCACTTACATGGTGGAATGGGGAGAAAAGGAATAGGGGTGTTGATGTAGCTATGGCCTTACCTTGGGATGAGGTCAAAAGGCTTATGACCGAGGAGTTCTGTCCTCGCAATGAAGTGAAGAAGTTAGAGGCCGAATTTTGGGATCTTGCCCAAGATAGTGGGGAACACTTGGCTTACACAACTCGGTTCCATGAATTGAGTCTTCTTGTGCACCACATGGTCACTCCATTATCTCGTTGCATCGAAAAGTACATTGGTGGGCTACCAAGACAAATTCAAGATACTGTTTTAGGTAGAAATCCTGCTACTTTGGAAGATGCCATCCGCCTGTCTGCTACCCTAACCGATAATCATGTTAAAGCTGGAACTCTTACCAAAAAGGGTTCTAAGAAAGTTGCTGAAACCGTAACCCCTCCTAACCACACCAAAGAAGCTACAACCGAGCCCTCTCGCAACACTAGAAAGAGGAAGGTTAGAAATTTTACTGTGGTTACTCCTGTTGTTCCCGTGAACCAAGCTGCACCTATGGTTCAAACACCAGTCAAAAAGCCATATGGTGGAATTTACCCACTTTGTGCCACCTGCAACTATCATCATCCCCAAAACATCCCATGTCGCCTTTGTACTTATTGTGGGAGATATGGTCATACGGTTAATGTTTGTAGGACCAAAGCCCTTACGGGCCAAGTCAACCCTCCAAACCAAACCGTACCTCAAGTGGCTAATCAAGGTGCTCCCGCCATTGCTAATGGGCGTGCTTGTTATGAGTGTGGTGACCCGAATCATTTTCGTAATCTATGTCCAAGGCTCGCAAATACTAGACAAGGTGGAGCTCGTGGGCGTGCTTTCAACATTAACGCCAACGAAGCTCAAGCCAACAACGACGTGGTTAATGGTACGTTCCTTGTTAATAGTCAATATGCCTCCATTTTGTTCGATACCGGTGCCGATAAAAGTTTTGTGTCACTTAATTTGGAGCCTTTACTTGCAAAGACACGATCCCAATTAGAGAAAACCTTCACCGTTGAAATAGCAAATGGTGACTCCCTTACAATTGAGTCTATTATCTATGATTGCTCTTTAGAACTTAATGATCATGCATTCCCAATCAACCTTATTCCAACGCCACTAGGAAGCTTTGACATTATCATAGGTATAGATTGGCTATCAAATCATCATGCCGAAGTTATTTGCTTTGAAAAGTGCATCCGAATTCCGCTACCTTCGGGAGAAACCTTAAGGGTTTTTGGTGAAAAGCCTTGCAAGGGTCTTAAATTGATGTCTTGTACTACTGCTCAAAAGTACTTGCGAAAGAAGTACATCGCCTTCCTAGCTCATATTGTTCAAAAGGATGTCAAGGAGAAGAGTATCCAAGACATTCCCATTATTCGAGATTTTCCCAAAGTGTTTCATAAAGATTTATCCGGTCTTCCTCCCGTTCGTCAAGTCGAGTTCCGTATTGATCTCATGCCCGGAGCTAACCCTGTTGCTAGAGCTCCTTATCGTCTTGCACCTTCCGAAATGCAAGAGCTCGCAAGTCAACTTCAAGAACTCTCCGATAAAGGGTTCATTCGCCCGAGTCATTCACCGTGGGGTGCACCCGTCTTATTTGTAAAGAAGAAGGATGGATCATTTCGCATGTGTATTGACTATCGCGAACTCAATAAGCTTACTATCAAGAATCGCTATCCTTTGCCTAGAATCGATGATCTCTTTGATCAACTTCAAGGTTCTACGTGTTTCTCGAAGATTGATCTTCGATCTGGTTATCATCAGCTCCGTGTTCAAGAAGATGACATTCCTAAGACTGCTTTCCGAACAAGGTATGGTCATTACGAGTTCATGGTTATGCCTTTTGGATTAACCAATGCACCCGCAGTTTTCATGGACCTCATGAATCGTGTGTGCAAACCGTACCTTGATAAATTCGTGATCGTTTTCATTGACGATATCTTAATCTATTCCAAGACTAAAGCCGACCATGAAGAACACCTTAGATTGGTTTTGGACCTTTTAAAGAAAGAAAAACTATATGCCAAGTTCTCCAAATGTGAATTTTGGTTAAAAGAAGTTCAATTTCTTGGTCACATCGTCAACGACAATGGTATTCATGTTGATCCTGCTAAGATTGAAACGGTTAAGAATTGGAATGCCCCGAAGACTCCTACCGAAGTTCGTTCGTTCCTTGGTCTTGCGGGTTATTATCGTCGTTTTATCTCAAACTTCTCAAAGATTGCTGTCCCTCTTACCGCCTTGACCCATAAGGGTAAAGCTTATGAATGGGGACCGAAGCAAGAAGAAGCCTTCCAAACTCTTAAGCAAAAGTTGTGCAATGCTCCCATCTTGACTCTCCCCGATGGAAATGATGATCTAGTTGTCTATTGTGATGCTTCTAACCAAGGTCTTGGTTGTGTCCTCATGCAACGAGGAAAAGTAATCGCTTATGCATCAAGGCAACTCAAAATTCATGAAAAGAATTATACGACGCACGATCTCGAGTTGGGTGCGGTCGTATTCGCGTTAAAGATTTGGAGACATTACCTATATGGCACGAAATGTGTGGTATTCACCGACCATAAAAGTCTTCAACATATCTTCAACCAAAAAGAGCTCAATATGAGGCAACGACGTTGGGTCGAACTCCTTAACGACTACGACTGCGAGATTCGTTACCATCCCGGCAAAGCGAATGTTGTAGCCGATGCCTTGAGTCGAAAGGACCATGTTATGCTTCATTGTGCCCGTATTCAATCCGATATTCAAACCCGTATTTTAGAAGCTCAACACGTCTCGGTAACCGAGGGTAACATGTATGAGGAAATATCGTGTGGTGTTGAACTTCTTCTTGAATCTAAACCCAATGGCTTACTATATTACTTGAACCGTATTTGGGTTCCCGATCACGATGATCTCCGTGCAATTCTCATGAGCGAGGCTCATAAGACTCGTTATTCTATTCATCCTAGTGCAGATAAAATGTACCAAGATCTTCGTCAGCTTTATTGGTGGCCCGGTATGAAGAAGGACATTGCTCTTTATGTTGCCAAATGCTTAACTTGCTCCAAAGTCAAAGCCGAACATCAGCGTCCTTCTGGTTTGCTTGAACAACCGGAAATTCCCGTGTGGAAATGGGAGAATTTAGCTATGGATTTCATTACCAAGCTCCCTCGCACCTCGAGTGGTTATGATAGTATTTGGGTGATCATTGATCGACTCACCAAATCTGCCCACTTTTTGCCTATTCGTGAAGACTTCAAAGTGGAGAAACTTGCCCGAATTTACATTGATGAAATTGTGAGCCGTCATGGTGTTCCCTTGAACATAATATCTGATAGAGACGCTCGGTTCACTTCTCGATTTTGGCAATCTCTCCAATCTGCTCTTGGTACTCGTTTGGATTTGAGCACGGCTTACCATCCCCAAACTGATGGCCAAACCGAGCGAACAATCCAAACTCTTGAAGACATGCTTAGAGCTTGTGTAATCGATTTTGGTGGCAATTGGGATTCACATTTATCCCTTATTGAGTTTTCTTATAACAATAGCTACCACACAAGTATCAACATGGCTCCATTCGAAGCTCTCTATGGTCGCAAGTGTCGTTCTCCGATCTGTTGGAACGAGATTGGTGAAGCACAAATCACCGGTCCCGAGTTAATTCAAGAAACTTCCGACAAGATTATTCAAATCCGTGACAATATCCGAGTAGCAAGGAGTCGACAAAAGAGTTATGCCGACAAGCGTCGAAAACCCTTGGAATTCCAAGTCGGTGATCTCGTTCTTCTTAAGGTATCTCCATGGAAGGGTGTGATCCGTTTTGGAAAGAAAGGCAAGTTATCACCTCGTTATGTTGGTCCATTCAAAATCCTTGAAAGGATTGGGAAAGTGGCTTACAAGCTCGAGTTACCTCCATCTCTTGGCAATGTGCATCCTACATTTCATATATCTAATCTAAAGAAGTGTCTCGCTGATGAAAATCTCCATATACCACTTGACGACGTGCGCATTGATGAAACGATGCACTTCGTTGAGAAGCCGGTGGAAATTATGGATCGTGAAGTCAAGCAACTCAAGCGAAGTCGTATTCCTATCGTCAAAGTTCGTTGGGAGTCTAAGCGTGGTCCTGAGTACACTTGGGAATGAGAAGACCAAATGAAGCTCAAGTACCCTCATCTTTTTACTATTAATGTTGTTTCCTCTAGCTAAATTTCGGGACGAAATTCTCTCAACATGGGGAGACTGTAACATTTCTGATTTTTAGTATTCATATTTCAATTCAATGTAATGAAATTTCAAGTTCTATACTCGTGCAATGTCTCAATATTTTTCCCGCGGTAAATAAAATGCAATGATTCTATACAAGTTCGCAAGTTTTACTCGATTATATGCACATAAACGCTATACAAGTAACTATATATTTCAAATTTATAAAACCTGAAAAGTCAAGGACTAAAGTTGAAAATTTATCAAGAAACCCTAGTTAGCACGGTCGTGCTTCGTTCTAGCACGGTCGCGTCAAGTGCCTCGGCACGATCGCGCGGCTGGTCCTGGAACGATCGTGCCCGGTTCCTAAGCACGGTCGCGCCAATCTTGGCACGGTCGCGCCTGCGAAACAGTCGAAACGTAAATGTGATTTCAAAACGCTCAATCGTTCGAATTTCAAATCCGATTACGTTTCTTTTCCTTTAACGCGAGTTATACCATTTTCAATTACTCAACGCCTCAGTTTTTCTCCATCAATCTCGAATTCTCTCTCAAGCAATTCAAGCAAAACTCGAGTCTTCCTCCTGGAACCCAAATTCTCCCGATCAAGAAAGGATTTATCATCTCTCGGCTCTCTCCAAGACTCTGGACTCTCTGGCCTAGCCGGAATCGCAGTCGAAGTCACCGGAAACCTTTACCTCCGTCGCCGGAACTCATCTCTGCCGTTCCTCATCGATCCGTTACGTTTTAGGGTAAGTATACTCTCCATCTCACTCATTTCAGTAACTTTATCAAAAGCCCTCATTCAATTTGGGCTTCCATTATAGAGTTCGATCAGAATCAGAAATCATATTTTAATAAAAATGATTTAATCGAACCCATGCTTAAACTCGATTTCCATACAATTAAGTTATATGAAAAGACTCTTAATAACCCATTAATCAAAAGCCCTAACAATTCCTGTGTTCAAAATACAAGAAACTCTCGATTCGTGTCTGATTTGGATTAGACACGGTCGCGCTAATCATCTAGCGCGGCCGTGCCTCGTTTAGCGCGGTCGTGTCGACTAGCAGCGCGGTCGTGTCATCCGTCCAGACCTTGTCATGCCCTTTGGGCTAGTCTCTGTTGTGTCTAAAAATCATAGACGCGACCGTGCCGGGCTAAGGCACGGTCGTGCCTGATGACTTGTCTAGATTGTGCTCCTGATTGATCAACCCGGTCGCGCCCCGACTAGCGCGGTCGCGCCCGTGGCTTGAGCACGATCGTGCCCTTCCGAGGCACGGTCGTGCTAGTCTCAGAATTTTTAACAGAATTATAATTTTTATATTTTAATCAGTAAATGTTTCAGATTTTATAAAAAATATGTTTTCTGTATTTAAAAATAGATTAAAAGTTTAATCTTGGCATAAATGTAATTTATTGAAAAGTTTATAAAAATTAAATTTATATTTATCATCTTACACTTAAATGATATTTTAAATAAATAAGTTACAAAATTTATAAATAATGATGACTTATTTACTTTACATATTAAATCAAAATCGTTTTATTTATTTATACTTAATTACAATTAATATTGACATTATTTCATAAACTATAGTTATACACTTATTTATTTAATTCAAACCTAATTAAATTGTTTCAAACATATTTTACCTCAAACTTTATATATTTTATTCAATCCTTTTTAAATACAAACCAATGGTTTTATATACAAATCCAACTTTTATTTTTAAACTTTATACATCTATGTGATTCAATGCATATTACTATTTAGGTTAAAATGTGCTTTTCAAGGATCTTTTTGCTATCTATATTCCTTGTTAGCTTCACTTCCATACCAAGTGAGTATTCACAACCCCTTTTACTCTTTTACACTTTTGGGGTGGAACATGAACTCTATACTCATTACACATTACACATTTACATTTACACAAACTACACAAGTGCAAAAAAAAAATCCTATTTACATACATGTGTGCAAAAATTTGAGCTTTGTGCCCGAGTGCTAGGTGTGTTTAACCTTTGTATGCTCTTATGTGCAATCATTAACTATACAAGCCGACGGTTTTCAATGATGGATCTATTGAGTCTGACAAACCCACCCATGGTACGCGGTGATTGAAACCGACAATACACTTTGTTTTGCATGCTAGTTACAAGGTTTGATTGTACATTTGGTTACACAATAGTTACTCCCCATGAACGCCTTATTTATCATGTCATGTAAAGGATTTGTTTTCAACTATATGCTATCTATATACAACTGTGTTATACTCACCAACTTTTTAGTTGACTTTATTTTATTCATGTTTCAGGCCCCAATATGTGAGATTGATTCAAGACGTGTTCAACATAGGATTTGGACTTAGCAAAATAAATCAAGAATTTTATGAATTGTTTATGTTTCTTGTTTGAATTTGATCTTGTACTTGGATTTATTGTAATGCAAATTTGACTTTAATATATTTCAATTTAGTTAACCATGTGCTATGAACAGTCTTACATGTCCCGCCCCGATGATTCCGCCATCGGTCGGGGTGTGACAGTCTGTTTTTTTATTCGTAGTGTCTCTAGGGTTCGATATTCCGGTTTACCGTTAAGCTGTGCTACACTCGATAGGTCCACTTTCCTGTCAGTGCGGTTTAGTTCATAGGTTTTCCTTTTATTACTTAGGAGTCTAGGTTAGGTTTTTGTTAGTTTTATATAGACCGTCTGGACAACATCAAGTTTTTGGCACCGTTGTCGGGGACACTTGGCAATAGCAATATTAGCTTTGACTAGTTCTTTGTTTGATTTTTGGTTTTTTTTTAGTCTTTCTTGTGTGCTTGCCTTCTTTGTGCTACGTGCGTGTCTAACTTAGATTCAAGTCTTTCTGTTCTTTGAGTCTTTCTGTTTCCTTCTATCTTGTGTCTTTCTGTTTATGTACAACACCCGTTCGCAGGGATCACCACCTTATTCTGCTTTCTTAGAGCCCGAGCAAGAGTTACACGAGCGCACCCGAGACTTTCGGGAGCATTTGAAACAGTTGTGCGACACCCAGGTAAGTCCTATTCCATTTCCTACAATGGAAGATGCTAATCCTCCAGCGCGACATACAGTACACCAGAGGGCCAGTGATGGGGTCACGGGCGCGAGATCTTCGATCACGCACCCCGCTATTCCTAATGTCAATTCTTGGCAGATCCCATCACATGTCATGAGTACGATCACTCATGCTACTCAGTTTCATGGCCTCGAGGATGAGGATGCACCTGGACATGTGTCCGGCTTCGCGAGAATATGTGGTAAGTTCAATATCACAGGTGTGTCTAAGGACGCAATCTACTTGCATCTCTTCCCATTCTCCCTCTCTGGGCGTGCTTCTACTTGGCTCGATAATCTTCCCGATAATTCGATCACCACTTGGAAGGATCTCGAAGCCAAGTTCTTCAAGAAATACTATCCACCTTCCAGGGCCGCTCGCCTTAGGGATCAAATCCACTCCTTCTGGATGGACCCTGACGAGCCCTACCACATGACCTGGGAGTGGTTCAACGTGTTGTTGAGCCGGTGTCCCCAGCATGGTCTTTTCGACTGGGCGACGGTGGAGAAATTCTACAATGGTCTCACCTTCGAGAGGCAAAAAATGTTCAATACAGTTGCGGGAGGCCATATCATGGAGAAGTTTGAGCCTGCAGAGTGTGAGGAGATGTTCGAGAGCTTCGCTCAAGCCGAACAAGAGTATCCATCTACTAGAACTTCCATTCCTAGTGCTAGAGCACCCACCACATCTCCTAGAGGTGTGCATCATGTCACTCCTGATTCTACCGTGGCGGCTGCCCTCGCCTCTATGGCTAATGAGATCAAAGAGCCGAAGCTTAGTGATCAGCGGTGTCAAGTGTGCAGGGGAGGCCACGACACCTGGGACTGCCCAGTCAAAAATCCAGAGAATGTGAGCTATGCTAGTAACCAGTACCAGAACCGAGGGTACAACAATCAAAACTCGTTTGGTTCGGGATGGAGATCTAGAAACAACCCATCGTGGTTCAACGGTCGCCAGTAGTATCACCAGCAAGGTGGAGGAGAGATAGGAGTGAGTTCGGGAAGCAATGTCGACACGACTTCAATTAAAGAGATGCTTGAAACGCAGAAACAGTTGCTTGCCCACTTAGTCCAGCAGGACAGAGATGCTAGGTAGAGATTGGATGGCCATGACACTCCACTAAAGAATCAGAAGTCGGCATTTCATGATCTGCAACGCACGGTTAGGGACATCGCTAAGAGTCTGAAGGGTCGACAAGGAGGTCAACCTTCATGCTCCAACGCTTCAGTGATGGCCTTGTCGGTGAAGAGTGTGGAGGAGACAGAGGTTGTAGAGGATGACTCCCACTCTAGTGAGTAAAACATATTGTCACCTGAAGAGGTCAAACAAATTGACTGGAGGGCTCGATTCGATGAGATCGATGCCAAGATGGCCGAAAAGCAGGTGGACGAGGAGACAGTAGTAGAGGTGCCTACTGAGAAGGTAGAGGAGAATAAGAAGAAGGGGTAGAGATGCAGAGCCCCGAGATTGACCCGACTCGTGTTCCCTACCCAGCACGTTTGCTACCATTCAAGCAAGCTAGGGAGCACAGTCACTTCCTTGACATGTTCAAACTTCTAAAGGTCAATCTCTCGCTCATTGAGACCCTCCAGCGTATACCAAAGTATGGAAAGTTCCTTAAAGATCTTCTTTCCAACAAGAAGATGCTCGAGGAGGTCTCAAAAGTCTCACTTGGTGAGCAGTGTTCTGCGGTGGTGCAGAACAAGCTGCCAGAGAAACTAGGAGACTCGGGTCGTTTCACGATCCCATGCCACATATGCAGTTTGCCCCTGCACCACGCGTTGGCTGACCTAGGTGTTAGCATAAATCTGATACCCTCTTCCTTGTATAAGCAGCTAGACCTAGGTGAACTTCAGCCAACACGCATGAGCATAGCCTTGACTGACCGTTCAGTCAAGTATCCATGGGGAATTGTGGAAAATCTTCTACTGAAAGTAGGAAAATTTGTATTCCCTGTGGATTTCGTTATTATGGACATAGAAGTGGATGACGGAGTCCCACTCATCTTAGGGCGCCCATTCTTGCGCACCGCCAAGGCAGTAATCGATGTCTTTTACGGGAAACTTTGATCCACTGTTAGGAGCATAGCCACTCCGTGTGCATGCTTGATGCCTCTGTGGACTATCATCAGGACTCTGATCCACTGTTAGGAGTAGATGAACCCGCCCCAGATTTAGAAGAACCATCTGATTGGGCGATAGAATTAGAAAAGTTGTTAGAGGAGCCGAACGATTATGGTGATAAGATGCCTGATGATCTGCTGGGGTTGATGGCAGAATTGGATGCGATTATAGGCAAACCCCCAAGTGTGGGGAAGTTAGAGGAGAGAGTTAGGGATCCCGATGATCCCGGTGGAGGTTTAGAGATCATATCCATAGTTACTTCCATTCCTGAACCGCTGCTAAGCACCGTCGTGCCTTTTGAGAGGGTGAGTGTTGACCCGACCATTAGTTCCACTAATCCTAGGTCTAGGCCACCCCGTGAGAGAATCCGTATGTTGAGAGACGTCGGTTAATTAGAGAGAGTGAAAACCCCAAGTGTGGGGACATCTAGGGATGACTAATTACTTGGTTATTTGATGCATATCATTTTTGGACCGGGTAGTTATAAGCTACGGTGGAAGGAGTGGAGTGACGGCTGTGATGAGTGTTCTATGCTTGATAGAGATTTGAGTGTGATGAATCTGTGCACAAACAGGACACCGCGTAGGATAAATGCGGGTACCGGTTAGGATCAAGGAGAAGCCTCCTGATAGGCTAGTTTAATTCTCGGGCAAGTGCCCAGGATGTAGAGTTTGTATGCCTTACGTGGTCCGTGTCAGTGTCATTTTATGTGTTTTTCGGTATTGTGTTTCATGTGTGTCGTGTTTTGTAGGGATTGGTGCTCGATTCGGTAAGGAAAATCATCGGGAATGAGGTTTTAGGTATGTTTACATATGTTTCTATGCTTGGGACATGGTTTTAATGAATTTGGGTGAAAAAGATTTTAAATGGCCAAAATTATTCTAAGTATAAAAGTTGAAAAATAATTTTATCTTTCTGTGAACGAGGCATCCTCGCGGTACGTGAAGCATGAATCCAAGTCTCTCGCGTTACGCGAGAGACCAAGGTTGAGGCCCGGTTCAATTTCTACTCCTCGCGGTACGCGAGGAGTGGGGGTTGGTTTCTCGCGGTACGCGAGGACCCCTTGTTTTGCCCTATTTCCTTTGTTTCCCGTAACCACTACCATCCATATCCGACTACCAATTCTACCACCCACTACATTCATCCACCACCCACATTATCCACCATCATCATCTACCATCATCATCCATACCATTCATCATCTACCATGGAAAACTTAGAAACCGTTCGTAACCAATAATCCACCTTGCCGATGGCATTCATGTCTATGTGTTTGTCACCCATCGGGTACGAATCCTTGCATTCTATCCAGAGTCATTTTGAGTCTTTTTATTTTATTTTGTGTCAGTTTGATGCTGCAGGTAGATGTGAGTTTAGTTTTGCAGGTGTACATCATTATGTCCGTACTAAATCTCCATTCGAAAGAATTTGATACTGATATAGTATTAAGCAACCCAGCAGTGTGTGCAACCTCGACCAAAATGATATACGGTGCACACTAGGAAGAACGAAGTTGTACATTCACTTGAATGCATAACATTACAAGCTAAGTCGCTTCCTATTTTGATTTTTGCATTTTTATTTTTCATTGTGTCTTGCTTCACATTGAGGACAATGTGTCTTTCAAGTGTGGGGATGTGAGTGTCGTAGGTCCCGGGGGCCTCGGTCGAGCACAACAGAAGACTAATTAGTGCAATGTATACCTGCTCGTTGATTCGTGGGGAGAACAGATGAAGAGAAACGATGGACCAGAGCATATGAACAATAAGAACAAAGAAACAAGAGAATCGATAATCCATAACAACGTTATCATCACAGATTACATACCAAAGGATTATACATCTCTAGTTTAAGCTCATAGTCCAGGGGTCGGGAGAGCTCGTCCCGACCCGACCTCTCTCAGAAACTCACATTTGTTCTCTACACTTTACAAATGAGCCCAACAGCTCTTATTTTTAGAGGCAGGAACAACTTGTCATGCGCACTTAACAAGTACGCATGACATTTGTCATGCGTACTTATAAATTACGCAAGGCAAATGCCTTGCGCACTTCTTAAGTGCGCATGAACAAGTGGTGAACTTGCTAAGTACGCATAAACATTCTCCTGCGTACTAGCTGAGTACACCGATACATAGAATTTTATATAGTTACCAAAACATGCATCAATAGACTCCCTCTTAACTATAGCATCAAATTCTATCTATCACTAACACTGATATTCTTCACATTACAAAGAATGTCCTAACAGACTCCCTCTAAACTGATGCTATCACGTGTCTTCTAGCAAGACTTGATCTTCTGGTATTCACTTGAAATCTTCAAATGTTCAAACTTCAGTCTTCAGTTGTCGTGCGATGACAAACATGACTCCCTTTTGACTGTAGCTTTCTTTGTAGACCAAAACAAGTGCTTCAATAAGAACCAACTAACCCAATACAACTCACTGTAGTTCACCCTCTCAGCAGTAGCTTGCTCCATCCTAACTACCCTGCAAATCAGCTGGCATATGATAGAGAGTTTGAATTTCCATTAATCTGTATCAAACTAATCAACTCCCATAGGAATTCCAGTAAGATAAACTTTAGTCTTTAAGCCAGATGTGTTAACTCTATCTTGTATCTTCAAGAGTTAACCAAATTCCCGAAGATGTTCATATCCAATTTCCCCATTCCATGTAAGCTCCATCTGACTAGACCAGAAACAAGGGATTGTTTCTTTTCCCGTCAACAAATGATAAAGGTTATGTCTTCAACTAATAATCCCATGGATATCCAGCTTTATCTTGAAAACACTCGATAAAATAAAACACAAATTCATGCTCAGTAGTGATCATCATGTATCTAATCTCTAATATTCTTCAGTTAGATCTTCATTACTGGTTAACATCTCCTAATCGGTAACATTCAGCACGATGAAATCCCATAACTAGGTTGTCTATCTGGATTCCACCCAGATCCCAAATGAGAAATCGAATCATAACTAAAACACACAAAATCTTGCACACACTCTTGACCAATGAGCATGGAAAAGAAAAAATAAAATATAGTTTACACGAGAAATCATAGTTAAGATTCATGTTACTTTAAAAGTCCCATGAATACTCTTAAAATTTTTATCCCCCTCATTTCTCTGTAAACAATGACCAGTTTCATCACCGCTTCACCCGATTCCTCAAAAACCACATCTAGTCAAAACTAGGATTTTATTTCTTTGCAAAGATGTAATAGCGAAACTATGAGTTCAAATTGTTATAGTATTCATCCCCTATTAAATAAGTATCCCGGATACTCTTTGCCTACATTTTCAGGTTTAAATACGCAAACAATATGATTCAAATACACAGAGCAGCACATCTTCACAAACAAATAAAGCCCTTTAGCCGATGACGACCCAGTTGTTCAAATTGATTTAGCAGCCATTCCCTATTATAGAAGTATGCAAGATACTCGTAGCCAACATTTTCAGGTTTGAACAACTTAGCAAAATGACAACTAGTATCATCCAACAAAAATCTCGACCTTGTTTCGCCATGCTACTTTATATACAAATTTTAGTCCCGAAAAACCAAAATCACTAAATTTTCAAAAATGGCCCGAAACAAGTATACAAATGATCTCTAAAAAATTTGGCCAAGGAAAGTTTTCCCGCTAAAAAACCTTGCGTATTTAGTTAGTACACAGTGAGTCATGCGTACTTGCCTTCATGCGAACTTATAAGTACGCAGGGTTGTTTACTCCTATGTACCTAACCAGCAGTATACCAACGCACTTGTCTGATCTTTGAGGGAGATTTCAGAAACTGTTGGATTTCTAAAATTGATGTTTCCAAAGGCTTAGTAATCATATTCTAGCAAACCAGTAGCCTTCCAAACATCAAATGAAGTGATAACGAAAACGAATTTTAGGATTCTGTTCTGAACAGGTTGAAACTTTCATAAGTACGCAGAAGCTAAAATTCGAATCTGGAGTACAAATCAACAGACACTGAGGATGTGATACCAGTTGTAGGTCCCGGGGGCCTCGGTCGAGCACAGCGGAAGACTAATTAGTGCAATGTAGACCTGCTCGTTGATTCGTGGGGAGAACATATGAAGAGAAACGATGGACCATAGCATATGAACAATAAGAACAGATAAACAAGAGAATCAATAATCCATAACAACGTTATCATCACAGATTACATACTGAATGATTATACATCTGTAGTTTAAGCTCACGGTCCAGAGGTCGACAGAGCTCGTCCCGACCCGATCTCTCTCAGAAACTCACATTTGTTCTCTACAATTTACAAATGAGCCCAACAACTCTTATTTATAGAGACAGGAACAACTTGTCATGCGCACTTAACAAGTACGCATGACATTTGGTCATGCGTACGCCTTGCGCACTTAACAACAAGTGGTGAACTTGCTAAGTACGCATAAACATTCTCCTGTGTACTAGCTGAGTACACCGATACATAAAATTTTATCTATAGTTACCAAAACATGCATCAACAAATGAAGATTACTAGTTTCTTTGTGCATCTTATGTGTGTGATTTCTTCTATTCTAGTTCGTGTTTGATTCAATCTTCTCGGTGTTGTTAATTTCTGGATTGATTCTGCCATTTCAGAGACTGTTTTAGGTGTTTGCTCTTGGATATCAACAGATCAGAGGGGATCACAAGTGGTATCAGAGCTGTTGGTTAAAGCTCTTGGTATTTAAGAAGTATTTTCATAAAAAATTGATCGAATCAGATTAGTGTGTGTGCCATTGTTGTATTTTTGAAGCTAAAAGTAATGAAGATGAAGTCTATAATAGGTTTGGGGGCTTGATTTTGGATTCTGATTGTTGCAGAGTATTTTTGGTCAATTCAAGTGTTCCTCGGAAGAATCGCCCGAAAAGTCAGCTTGAAGGAGTCGAAAACTCCTTTTCGACCGAAAAGTGTGCAGTTTTCGATCGAAAAGTGTGCAGTTTTCGATCGAAAAGTATTGTCCAAAATCTCAAGGATCAAATTCTCATGTGTTTGAAATCTTAGACTTTTTGACCGAAAAGTCTTGTCCGAAAAGAGTTTTCGATCAATCATTTTTTCGACCGAAAAGTCCTGAGTTGGAAGTTTTTTAGATTTCGACTGTGTTTTAAAGTACAAGTGTAAGTTGGGTGGAAAGGTTTATGATACTGAGAGGATTGTGGGGAAGTCACCACCGATGCTAAAGTCAATATCATAGTTTTCCAACTGGAAAATAATGAAGAAAGCTTATTTCAAGTTTACTGAGCACGCTTTATGGGAATCAATTGTGAAGGGTCCTCATATACCGAAGACTGCAAATGCTGATGAGTTAGTCCCTATTGCAAATCCTGATTTGTATTCAGAGGAAGACAAGAAGCTGATTGAGAGATAACAGAGCTTTAGGATCTATTATCTTGGCACTTCCGACTGAATTATATCTGAATTTTGAGCAGCATGAGACAACTCAAGGACTGTGGAATGCATTATGTTTAAGGTTTGAAAGTGTGACACCCAGTAATTAAGGTAAATATCCATATTACATAAATGCACGTTCAAATCATATATTTTCCTGAAGTATTATTTTGAATAAGTAAAGTCAAGGAGTCTAGCAAAGAAACTTATATCAAAATAGTAATCTTTATGAATTACTAGGGAAATAAGTGATAATAAACCGCAAGGAACGTTGTTGGTGATTAACAAAACTTTTATTCCAAGTAAAGTCTAGTACCACGCTGGTTATAAAAACATAAATATTGGTGACAAAATTATTGAAAATAAACACAAAGAATATTGGTTCATGGTGACGAATTATTATTATGTGTGTACGTATATATTATAGTTAAACATTAACTATGACGGGTTAAATTAGTGGATGATTAAAATATAGTCGAAATACGAAATATAAAGAGTTTTATTCATAAAAGTTCATATATCGGGTATTAGATCACGGGAGCGCCTACCGGGTATTTTACCTACAAAAAAAAAACCTATCAAGTAGTATACATACTACAATCTACAAGTTGAATCAAACCCAAACCCACCCCCCTTCTACCCCTCTCGGCCGAGACCACCCACCCACCACCCACTTTCCACCAAATCGACTAACTCCATCAAATCTTGTCATAGAGACCATTCTCATTCAAGTGTAGAGGTAACTCAAGGTCAAATCCATTCTATCAATCTTGAATGATAATGATGATGGAGTGTTGAAGCATCCAACACTCAAACTCTTCCATCTCTATATATATACGATATACTCACACACACACACTAGCACCATTCCACCTTTTATATTCAAGAGCAAGTTCTAGAGAGCCTTAGTTAGAGCTTGGAGAAATTGAGAAGTTTTGAAGCTAGGGAGTCGGGTTCTGACAATAAAACGAGCATCCATCAACGTTCACTAGTGCAATCGTCGCCTAGCTTGACTAGTGGTAAGGAAACCGACACCCAACCCTAATTCCATCTCTTTTTCTTAATCTAAACATGTTGTTCATCATAATAAACAAAGAGGCTGAAAGATTAAAAGAGTTTTCTTAAAGATTTAACCTTATAAAGTATAAAAGTTACGGTTTTGTATAAATATATATATATATATATATATAAGGGTAAAAAATTTGGTGATTATATACATGAATTGTTGTTGATTATTTTAGTGATAAGTTGTTGTTTCATGTGATGCTAAGTTTAAAGTAGATAAAAACTAAAATAGATGGATATATATATATATATCTATGTTGGTCGAAAATAATCATGCATATGTTCATATATGTTTGACTTGATTGAGAAACTAGAAGTGTTTAAAGTGTATGAATACATGTGTAAAAATGGAAACTAGGATATGCATACATGTATATACATGGGCCGAAAATGCATGTAAATATATATATATATATATATATATATATATATATATATATATATATATATGTATGTGTTGGATTTATGATAACCAAATGGATGGATACATAAATAGTAATGTAAATTTAATAAATAATTATGGATGTATTCTTGATGTTGGATGATTTTGATAAATAAGTTATAGATTAGAGAAAGTCTAAATAATACTTGAGGAAAAAGGAAAGATATAAGTGTATGTATACATGTAAAAATCCTATGGAATATATCTAGGTGTATATGTGTTTAAGTTGTAGAAATTGAATAATGATTTAACAATTGCATGTAAATATATATATATATATAAACGTCATAATATATATTTATATATAACGAGAAACTTGTTAAATCGAAAGGAGATATGAAACGGCTAAACAAATGAAATAATATATATTTAGAACATGTTGATAACATAGAACGTAGACACGAGTAAAGAAATATAAAGACGTTCGGTTTGAGAATAAATAATAGTATGTTATCGTGAAACTTGTTTAAATATGTGTTGGATTGTTAAAACATGATTATACTAATACGTACAAATGAATGCATGTTGAATATAAACACATGTTGTCAGAACAAGTAAATTGTATGAGTACGTGTTAACAAGGATTATGTACACGTAGGACGATTCGTATGCTTGGAACACTTTTGAACGACATTTGTGGTTTATATAACTATTAATACAAAATGATTATATGATGATACGTGAGATATAATATAAATATATTATATTGTGATGCAAAAATAATATTTGTTTTTGACAAACGTAACTAGTCACCAATATGAAAATATATTATTTTCTCGGGAAATAAGTAAAGCGTCTAGACTAGGAATAATAATCACCAACGGGTCGTAACGTTAAAACACGGTTTTATTAAACAAAAACGCACTTAACGGGATTCGTTAAGGCGGGTGAACAACTTGTGTTTAAGACGGTTAGTCTTAACATGTAAGGTATCCATGTGTGATTAGGGTACGGATAAGCGGGGTTTACGGTTATTCAAGTGTTTGCTAGCAGTCATACTGACGAGGTGAGTTTCACTAATCCCCCTTTTTCTAAGTTTTTCAAATGATTTGGGGTGGAAACATACTTGTAAAAGACTTTTGTGTGTAAATGAATTGAACTAATGATCTGACCGTATGTGTGTATTGAGGGAAAAGTAAAGCGTTTAAAGTCCTCTGAATAAGTTAGTAACCATTAGCTATTTTAGCCCGGGATTATATGGATAGTACTATTGGGGGTGACGCCTCCGGTCATGGTTAGTCGCGCTAACCAGGGGTCAAAAGGGCCGAATGACCGCATATTGTCTTACTCGTAAAAAGGCGTGGGGGAGGCACAAAAGGTCGGGGTTTGGTTACGGTCTCGTACATTACATACTATTTTGTATTCCTTGCAAGCTTACAAATGGGGTCAATAGATCGGATTAGTATTCAAATTCATTGGTAATACATGCAAAAGGGTTCTGATCAGGTTAAAGTGATCAAGTTTTAAGCAAAAGAGTTCTGATCAGGTTAAAGTGATCAAGTTTTAAGCAAAAGAGTTCTGATCAGGTTAAAGTGATCAAGTTTTAAGCAAAAGAGTTCTGATCAGATTAAAGCGATCAGGTTTTAAACAAAAGAGTTTTGATCAGGCTAAACTGATCAGGTTTAAATAAAGGGTTTTGATCAGGTGAAAATGATCAGGTTTAAACATTGGGTTTATGATAACTCTTTATAGTAATTTGTGAACTCACCAACCTCGTGTTGACATTTTTAAGTATGTTTTCAGGAAAATGAACGTGGTTTCCAGGCTAGCAATGTAGGTTACTTACATACATGAGGACACAGCTTTTGGAAGGATTTCAGTTGTATAACTCATGGTTTTGAGTCATATTTGAGAAATCTTAAATTTTGTAAAAACTAAGTTATGTTTTGGGATGTAAACATTTAAACTTTGGTTATGTATCCAATATCATGTATGTGTTTGCGGTAATCATATGCTTCGAAAACCAGTGAACGTTACGCCTCGCGTTTCCGCCTTGGCGGGGTGTGACAGAACTTGGTATCAGAGCCATTGATTATAGCGAACTAGGAGTCTAAAATGGAACCTAGTCTATAATTTGAATGACTCACTAAAACGTTTTCATTGCATAAGCATTGCATAACTAGTCATCATGTAATATGGATATTGTAGTCACAAGCATGTCGTCACACTCTGACCCCGTCTCTGCCTCTGACTCCAACGAGAGACTTCCGCCGCACGCCCTGGAAGTCGAGTGCAAGTCCGTAGCTCCACACCACCCAATGTCACCCTGGGAGAACCGCCTATCGTCTACCGAAAGAAATTTGGAGGACCAGTTATGGTAAAGAGTGCTAGGAAGAAGGTTCGATTTCCACGCAAGAGGACTCTGGCAGCCCGTGACCCGGAAGACTTGGAGACTGATGAGGAACCACCTAAGCAACGACCCTGCTACCACCCTACTGTGGGGACTATCAGCTGGATGCCCCATACACTGGCATGATGGAGGGAAATGGAGAGCATCCCCTCTACCTTTGAGCTCGGGGAGTCCTCCAACTCCCCAACACCCCTACCTCACACTAGGGAAGCCATGGAGCTCACAGTGCCTACATTGGTAGCACGTGTTCATACGCACGAGGAGCGTCTTGATGACCTCCTAGATGATATCCGGGCACATGGGGACACAGCCACACGACTACGTCAAGGGATCGGATCTCGTGTGCAGACTCTGGAGGACAGCACCCGAGACATACAGGGTGCCACCGACTACCTAGAGTTGAGAGCTGATATGGACTGGCAGTTCACTATCACGGTCCAAGACATGGTGGAGGCGCTGGAGGAGAGGACTTTGGCTACAGAGTTTGTGGCTAGGGCTAGCTTTGTCATGACAGGACTTGCCATGATGATTGGGTTGTACTCCCACTTCTTCTTCTAGACCTATTACGGGCGGGTTGTGCCCGTAGCACATTATGTAGTTTAAAACTTTGGTACTGATGTGGTCATGTAAACCCATCCCTTTTGTATCCTTGTCTTTTGGGACAATGTACTATGTATGTTTTAACTATGTATGTGATGGTTTAGGTTGTGATGATGGTTGTTTACGTTTGATGTTGTTGTATCCTTATGTCATAATCTATCATTATTATTATATAATGTTGTTTCTTTTTAAATGTTATGTTAGAAAGAACGTCATGGCACCTAAGCGAAGGACGCCCCGTAACACTACTAGTGGCAACAACGAGATGATTTCCTCAAACGTGGAACAACTCATAACACAGCGAGTAGCTGCCGCCATGGAACAGTATGAAGCAAATCGAAATAGTGGTGGAGGAAACGGCAGCGGTACCGGAGGAGGAGGTGCAGGAGGTAGCGGTACAGCAGGAGGTAGCGGTACGGCAGGAGGTTCCGGAGGTAATAAAATAAATAAGCCATAACACATAGTCATGATCCGAATTAATGACGTTATGACTTGTGCTTCTACAGATGCTCCAAATAGGAAGTGAACCTACAAGGCCTTCCTATCCTGCAACCCCCGCAGTTTCAATGGCACCGAGGGTGCAGTTGGACTAATGAGATGGGTAGAAAAGATGGAATCGGTGATTGATATTAGTGAATGCACCGCTGACTGCACGGTGAAGTATTCTACATGCACACTCACTGATAAAGCTTTAACCTGGTGAAATTCACAAGTCAAGACTTTGGGGAGAGAGACAGCGTATCAATTATCTTGGGAAGACTTGAAAAACATGATGATCGAGGAATATTGTCCTCGAAACGAATTGCAAAAGATTGAAACTGAGATGTGGAACTTACAAATGATAGGAGATGATGTGGCGGGGTACACCGACCGTTTTAATGAATTGGCAATTCTGGTACCTCATATGGTCACACCTGAACATAAGCGTGTGGAAAGGTATCTGTGGGGCCTTGCGCCTCAAATTCGTAGTATGGTAACATCATCTAATCCAATGGATGCCAAGAGTGCCATAACTTTAGCATTCAAACTGAAGGATGACGCATTGCGTAATGGAGTGTTTAGAAGGAAGGAGAAAGAGGAAGGTAGATCTGGGGAGAAAAGGAAATGGATGGGAAATTCAAGTAATAAATCTGGAAAACAAGGGTTTAAGAAACAAGGAACTGTGAAGGCTTTTGCAGCCAACACAATGGAAAGGAAGGAGTATGATAGGGGCCTACCGAGGTGTAAGAAGTGCGGAAATCAGCACACCGGTGAATGTATCAAATGTGGAAAGTGCGACAGGTTTGGTCACACCACACCAGCTTGTCGAGTTAACGACCAAACGGGGAAATTTAAACCGGGATGTTTCATATGTGGTGACCTGAAGCACTTCAAGAAGGATTGTCCCAAGTGGAAGAATCAGACGAACGCTCAGGCACGTGGGAGGGCATTTGTGATGGGTGCAAGGGACGCACGCCAGGACCCGAACGTCGTCACTGGTACGTTCCCGATAAATAATCACTATGCCTCTGTACTTTTTGATTCGGGTGCAGATATGAGCTTTGTGTCGAATGATTTTAAATCCTTACTCGGTGTTAAGGCCAGCAAACTAGATCAAAGTTATACAATTGAATTGGCGAATGGAAAATTAATAGAAACCGGAGAGGTCATTAGGGGTTGTACTTTATATTTAGAAAACCATACATTCAGTATAGACTTTCTACCCGTCGAACTAGGGAGTTTTGATATTGTTATTGGCATGGATTGGTTATCAAAGAATCGTGCCGAGATCGTATGCTTCGAGAAGTTTGTACGTATCCCACTACCAAGCGGAGAAATTCTTTCAATTCGAGGCGAAAAGTGTGGAACGATGTTGAAGACGATAAACTGCATGAAATCTCATAAGTATCTACGCAAGGGTTATTGTGCATTCCTGGCTCACATCGTCGAGAAGAAACCCGAGGAACGTCGACTCGAGGACATACCAATCGTTAGGGATTACCCTGAAGTATTTCCCGAGGACTTACCTGGATTACCACCATCAAGGCAAGTCGAGTTCCGGATCGACCTAGTACCAGGAGCCGCACCAGTTGCACGATCTCCGTATCGTCTAGCCCCTTCCGAGATGCGGGAACTGTCAAGCCAACTACAAGAATTACTTGACAAAGGTTTCATAAGATCGAGTTTCTCACCATGGGGAGCTCCGGTCCTGTTTGTAAAGAAAAAGGATGGAACCTTTAGAATGTGTATTGATTACCGGGAATTGAACAAGCTGACAATCAAAAACCGGTATCCTCTTCCTCGAATAGACGATTTGTTTGATCAACTTCAAGGTTCCAGTTTCTATTCTAAAATTGATCTACGATCAGGGTATCATCAACTGAAAATTCAAGAAGAAGATATACCAAAAACGGCTTTTAGGACTCGTTACGGTCACTACGAGTTCCTAGTTATGTCATTTGGCTTGACTAATGAACCGGCTGTTTTCATGGATCTCATGAACCGCGTGTGCAAGCCGTACTTGGATAAATTCGTGATTGTGTTTATCGATGACATATTGATATATTCACGAACCAAGGAAGAACATGAACATCATTTGAAATTAATCTTGAAACTACTCAGGAATGAGAAGCTTTACGCCAAATTCTCTAAGTGTGAGTTTTGGATCCGAGAGGTTCACTTTCTCGGACACGTCATCAATAAGAATGGTATTCATGTAGATCCATCCAAGATTGAAGCTATCAAAAACTGGGAAGCACCAAAGAACTCCGACTGAGGTGCGTCAATTTCTGGGTTTGGCAGGCTATTACAGACGATTTATCGGGAATTTTTCAAAGATAGCTTTGCCTATGACCATGTTAACTCAGAAGGACAAAAAGTTTGATTGGACTGATAAACAAGAATCAGCTTTTCAATTGCTGAAGCAGAAACTTTGCAGTGCACCAATCCTATCCCTTCCCAAAGGGACTAACAATTTCATTGTGTACTGTGACGCATCACACCAAGGTCTGGGATGTGTGTTGATGCAGAAAGAAAAAAGTCATAGCATATGCATCCAGACAGCTGAAAGTCCATGAGAAAAATTATACGACTCACGATCTGGAATTGGGTGCTGTCGTGTTTGCACTCAAGATTTGGAGACATTACTTATACGGTACAAAATGTACTATCTTTACAGACCACAAGAGTCTCCAGCACATCTTTAACCAGAAAGAACTCAACATGAGACAACGTCGTTGGGTAGAGCTACTAAATGATTACGACTGTGATATCAAGTATCACCCTGGTAAGGCAAACGTCGTAGCAGATGCCTTGAGTCGTAAGGAATGGGTTAAAACTCTTCGTGTTCGTGCCCTAGGATTGACAATTCATACGAGTCTCACGACTCAAATCCGAATGGCACAACAAGAGGCAATCAAAGAAGAAAACATTCAGAATGAAGCTTTACGAGGGATGATAAAGCAGTTGGAACCAAAGTCAGATGATACTTTATACTTCATGAATAGAATTTGGGTGCCATGTTATGGTAACTTACGGGAGTTGGTTATGGACGAAGCCCACAAGTCCAGGTACTCCATTCACCCAGGTTCGGATAAGATGTATAAGGATTTGAAAGAACACTATTGGTGGCCGAACATGAAAGGAGAAATTTCCATTTATGTCGGTAAATGCCTGACATGTTCAAAGGTAAAGGCAAAACATCAGAAACCATCGGGATTGTTACAACAACCCGAGATACCTCAATGGAAATGGGAACAAATTTCCATGGATTTCATTACAAAGTTGCCCAGGACGTCGAGCGGATATGACACGATATGGGTAGTTGTCGATCGTTTGACAAAATCAGCTCATTTCCTACCCATCAAAGAAACGGATAAAACTGAGGAACTTGCAAAGTTTTATATCAAGGAAATTGTGGCTAGGCATGGGGTACCAATTTCTATTATATCTGATAGACACAGCAGATTCGTGTCTAGAATCTGGAAATCATTACAAGAAGCCATGGGCACACGTCTTGACATGAGCACGGCATATCACCCACAAACCGATGGTCAAAGCGAAAGGACCATTCAAACCTTAGAGGATATGCTCCGTGCGTGTGCAATCGACTTCGGTGGAAATTGGGATACTCATTTGCGCTAGCTGAGTTTTCATACAATAACAGTTACCACACCAGCATCAAAGCCGCTCCGTTTGAGGCTTTGTATGGTCGAAAATGTCGTTCACCGCTATGTTGGGCGGAGGTTGGCGACAAACATTTAACCGGTCCTGAGATTATTCAGGAGACTACCGATAAGATCTTCAAGATCAAAGATCGTCTGAAGGCCACCCGTGACAGGCAAAAGAGTTACGCGGATAATAGACGAAAATATCCATATTACATAAATGCACATTCAAATCATATATTTTCCTGAAGTATTATTTTGAATAAGTAAAGTCAAGGAGTCTAGCAAAGAAACTTATATCAAAATAGTAATCTTTATGAATTACTAGGGAAATAAGCGATAATAAACCGCAAGGAACGTTGTTGGTGATTAACAAAACTTTTATTCCAAGTAAAGTCTAGTACCACGCTGGTTATAGAAACATAAATATTGGTGACAAAATTATTGAAAATAAACACAAAGAATATTGGTTCATGGTGACGAATTATTATTATGTGTGTACGTATATATTATAGTTAAACATTAACTATGACGGGTTAAATTAGTGGACTATTAAAATATAGTCGAAATACGAAATATAAAGAGTTTTAATCATAAAAGTTCATATATCGGGTATTAGATCACGGGAGCGCCTACCGGGTATTTTACCTACAAAAAAAAAAAAAAAACCTATCAACTAGTATACATACTACAATCTACAAGTTGAATCAAACCCAAACCCCCCCCCCTTCTACCCCTCTCGGCCGAGACCACCCACCCACCCACCACCCACTTTCCACCAAATCCACTAACTCCATCAAATCTTGTCATAGAGACCATTCTCATTCAAGTGTAGAGGTAACTCAAGGTCAAATCCATTCTATCAATCTTGAATGATAATGATGATGGAGTGTTGAAGCATCCAACACTCAAACTCTTCCATCTCTATATATATATACGATATACTCACACACACACACACTAGCACCATTCCACCATTTATATTCAAGAGCAAGTTCTAGAGAGCCTTAGTTAGAGCTTGGAGAAATTAAGAAGTTTTGAAGCTAGGGAGTCGAGTTCTGACAATAAAACGAGCATCCATCAACGTTCACTAGTGCAATCGTCGCCTAGCTTGACTAGTGGTAAGGAAACCGACACCCAACCATAATTCCATCTCTTTTTCTTAATTTAAACATGTTGTTCATCATAATAAACAAAGAGGCTGAAAGATTAAAAGAGTTTTCTTAAAGATTTAACCTTATAAAGTATAAAAGTTAGGGTTTTGTATAAATATATATATATATATATAAGGGTCGAAAATTTGGTGATTATATACATGAATTGTTGTTGATTATTTTAGTGATAAGCTGTTGTTTCATGTGATGCTAAGTTTAAAGTAGATAAAAACTAAAATAGATGGATATATATATATCTATGTTGGTCGAAAATAATCATGCATATGTTCATATATGTTTGACTTGATTGAGAAACTAGAAGTGTTTAAAGTGTATGAATACATGTGTAAAAATGGAAACTAGGATATGCATACAAGTATATACATGGGCCGAAAATGCATGTAAATATATATATATATATATATATATATATATGTATGTGTTGGATTTATGATAACCAAATGGATGGATACATAAATAGTAATGTAAATTTAATAAATAATTATGGATGTATTCTTGATGTTGGATGATTTTGATAAATAAGTTATAGATTAGAGAAAGTCTAAATAATACTTGAGGAAAAAGGAAAGATATAAGTGTATGTATACATGTAAAAATCCTATGGAATATATCTAGGTGTATATGTGTTTAAGTTGTAGAAATTGAATAATGATTTAACAATTGCATGTAAATATATATATATATATAAACGTCATAATATATATTTATATATAACGAGAAACTTGTTAAATCGAAAGGAGATATGAAACGGCTAAACAAATGAAATAACATATATTTAGAACACGTTGATAACATAGAACGTAGACACGAGTAAAGAAATATAAAGACGTTCGGTTTGAGAATAAATAATAGTATGTTATCGTGAAACTTGTTTAAATATGTGTTGGATTGTTAAAACATGATTATACTCGTACGTACAAATGAATGCATGTTGAATATAAACACATGTTGTCAGAACAAGTAAATTGTATGAGTACGTGTTAACAAGGATTATGTACACGTAGGACGATTCGTATGCTTGGAACACTTTTGAACGACATTTGTGGTTTATATAATTATTAATACAAAATGATTATATGATGATACGTGAGATATAATATAAATATATTATATTGTGATGCAAAAATAATATTTGTTTTTGACAAACGTAACTAGTCACCAATATGAAAATATATTATTTTCTCGGGAAATAAGTAAAGCGTCTAGACAAGGAATAATAATCACCAACGGGTCGTCACGTTAAATCACGGTTTTATTAAACAAAAACGCACTTAACGGGATTCGTTAAGGCGGGTGAACAACTTGTGTTTAAGACGGTTAGTCTTAACATGTAAGGTATCCTTGTGTGATTAGGGTACGGATAAGCGGGGTTTACGGTTATTCAAGTGTTTGCTAGCAGTCATACTGACGAGGTGAGTTTCACTAATCCCCCTTTTTCTAAGTTTTTCAAATGATTTGGGGTGGAAACATACTTGTAAAAGACTTTTGTGTGTAAATGAATTGAACTAATGATCTGACCGTATGTGTGTATTGAGGGAAAAGTAAAGTGCTTAAAGTCCTCTGAATAAGTTAGTAACCATTAGCTATTTTAGCCCGGGATTATATGGATAGTACTATTGGGGGTGACGCCTCCGGTCATGGTTAGTCGCGCTAACCAGGGGTCAAAAGGGCCGAATGACCGCATATTGTCTTACTCGCAAAAAGGAGAGGGGGAGGCACAAAAGGTCGGGGTTTGGTTACGGTCTCGTACATTACATACTATTTTGTATTCCTTGCAAGCTTACAAATGGGGTCAATAGATCGGATTAGTATTCAAATTCATTGGTAATACATGCAAAAGGGTTCTGATCAGGTTAAAGTGATCAAGTTTTAAGCAAAAGAGTTCTGATCAGGTTAAAGTGATCAAGTTTTAAGCAAAAGAGTTCTGATCAGGTTAAAGTGATCAAGTTTTAAGCAAAAGAGTTCTGATCAGATTAAAGCGATCAGGTTTTAAACAAAAGAGTTTTGATCAGGCTAAAGTGATCAGGTTTAAATAAAGGGTTTTGATCAGGTGAAAATGATCAGGTTTAAACATTGGGTTTATGATAACTCTTTATAGTAATTTGTGAACTCACCAACCTCGTGTTGACGTTTTTAAGTATGTTTTCAGGAAAATGAACGTGGTTTCCAGGCTAGCAATGTAGGTTACTTACATACATGAGGATACAGCTTTTGGAAGGATTTCACTTGTATAACTCATGGTTTTGAGTCATATTTGAGAAATCTTAAATTTTGTAAAAACTAAGTTATGTTTTGGGATGTAAACATTTAAACTTTGGTTATGTATCCAATATCATGTATGTGTTTGCGGTAATCATATGCTTCGAAAACCAGTGAACGTTACGCCTCGCGTTTCCGCCTTGGCGGGGTGTGACAGAAGGAAATGCAGCACTTCAAGAGAGCAGAACTGATCTTTTGTTGAAACAGTATAGTATGTTCAGTTATAAGAAGAATGAGACTCTTAGCGAACAAGTGACAAGATTCACAACTATGATCAACAGGATGAGAAAGAAGGGAGTAAAGTTCGAAGAATATGATTTGAGAAATAAGTTGTTGGATTCTCTACCGGATTACTGGAGCATACCGTGCATGCTAATAAAGAATACAACCCCAGATCTGAAGAATAAATCACTTGATGATATAATATGCCTGCTTGAGTCATATGAGTTAGATGCAAAGAAAAGAGAACTGGACAATCAAGATAAGCAAAATGTTTCAGGTTCGGCTAATGCAACTTTGTTTTCGGGAAGTAGTGATGGAAGCAGTGGGTCTAAGTCTAAGAAGAGTAAGGGTTGCTGTGAACATTCTTCTGAAGAGAAAGTTAAGACTTCTTTTCAGATTCCTAAAGATTAGATTGCCCTGTTTGGAGCTTTTATGAGCAGTTACGATGCTTTGTTAACGGGAAAGCTTCAACCTGTTGTGCATGATATCGAGGATCTTGTGCAAATTAATCCTGATGATTTATAGTACATGGATTTGCAATGGAAGAAGGCCATGATAGCTATGAGGGCCAAAAAGTACCTTCGAAAGGTCGGGAAAGACAAATTGCAGTTCGGAAATAAAGTTGGTTTTGATAAAGCTAAATTTAGATGCTACAATAGTCAACAACTCGGTCACATTGCGCGTGAGTGTACCAAAGACAAGAAGAAGAAAGTTGAAGGAAGCGGAGTGAAGCTTGTGGAGATGATTGATGAAACTAACAAGTCTAAGAAAGCTCCAACTGCTCTTAGCGAACTGAGAAAACATGTAAGAAAAGATGTCAACACGAGGTTGGTGAGTTCACAGGTTTCAATATATAAATAAATATTTACCAGATTATTGTACAATCAATATGTATCTATACGTAGCTAACCTACGTTTCATGTTTAACTTAAGCGCTCGCAACCGACGCTGACTGTTTATTTATTTGCTTCCTGCCAGGTTTATCAACTCTGGTGATGTGAGTAGGCTAACATTTCACCCGTTCGACCTCCAATCGAGTTAGCGCGACTAACGCGGATGGGATTTGTCAACCTGTAACATCCCAAAAATAGTAAATAAGTAATTAATAATACGATAGAGATTTAAACGTCATAAAACGAAATAAGAACGGATGGGCTTGGGCTCGGCTCCAACGGGCCGATGGAAGCCCATGTATATAAGGGGCAAGGCAGCCTACTTTCTCCACTTCACCTTCATTTCACCATCCTAGAGAGAGAAAGGAGAGCTCGGGTCTAGAGAGAGAAAGTCGACGTATCAACACGAGATTGAAGGAGCACGTTACAGCTGAGCTCGTGAGCAAAACCTCCGAATCAGAGTTCCAATCCAGGTAACAATTCAACCATAATCTGAGTTTTTGTTCGTTTTTGGGTTTCTCGGGTTTTAGCTAAATAGGAGACGTTTTTATGGATGAAACCTGATAATAAGCCTAGAACTAGCATCTAGAATGAAAACCGCACGTTTTGATCAAAGAAAATTGTAAGATTGGCATGATCGGGTTAGCATGCAAGAATTTCGGATTTTTGGTCCAGGAACCAGGTATTGTGTACTTACCAAGTGCGCAAGAAGGACTTCCTGCGTACTTACCAAGTACGCAAGAGGAAGATCCTACATACTTACCAAGTCCGCAAGAAGTATTCTCTGCGCACTTGTCAAGTGCGCATGAGCATGGTCCTGCGCACTTAGCAAGTGCGCAGGCAGAAGACAGCAGGCCGGTTAAGTAAAGTCAGTAAGTTTAGAATGATTTAACCATTAGAGTCGGGGTTGAGTCTAATGTGTATTTAACTACCTAATCAAGAACGGAAGTGACATTGTTGGCGTAGAGAAGTTTACTTGGTGAGTTCTATGTGCCCCCTTCTATGTTATGTGCAAATCATTTTTTTAATGTTTTGGGGCTGAAGTGTATACACTAAATGAATAAATGCTATACATGTCAATATGATCATATGTATATATATAAATACTTATATATGAAAACGAATTATGAACAAAGAATGAAACGTATGATTATAAAGAACGAATAAAAGAAGGACATAACGTAAATGAATGAAATCTTGCTTTATATATATATATATTGCATGTTATGAATGTATGTAAACGTTATGAACCCTTCTTTGACAATGGCTACTTCTGTAGACGGACGACCACGCGACTATTTTGTAACCGGGAATGATACGTTCCTTCGCAAGTAGGACGTACAAAAGGCATTAACGGACGGTCGAAGCAAATGCTAAAATAGTATAATGGTTGCATAAACAATAGTTCGCGTGGGAAACGGATGCCCTAGGGCAAACGGATAAAAGGACGGACTACGACGGTAGGACGGTTAAGAGCGGACGGACAAAGGTTGCCGGACGGATTTAAGTTCGACGGACGGTTTTCTAGAGCCGGACGGTTAATGAAAAGGGCTACGACGGTAGTTCTCACTGCGATGTCTTTGTGACATTCGCGACAAGTATGATGGGTTGATCTCCCTTAAGATTATGGCCAATAACTGTTCTCCCCCCCCCCCCCCCAAAGTAAGAATGTATGTACGTATGTATATACTTGAAAATGAATGTATGTGAGAACAGTAAAGTAAAGAATATGTAAAAGTACGAATATTACGTATGTTATGTACACATATATATAAAATATTCATGATAAGATAAGTATTATGTATGATTATCCTTAAACTAGAACTCACCAGCGTTACCTAACTTTTAGTATACATTTCAGGAATCAAAGGAAAGGGTCGTGCGAAGGCGTGAAGGCTGCCCGGCATGTGACTAACATCCCACCTTATGTTTTGTTTAGACAATGGTTAATGTTTTGAATGTTAAGACTTCCGCTGTAATGTACTCAAATGTTGAATGTTTTCGCTGTGTTTGAATGTTTTTAATCAAAAGTTCTCTAATTAATGACTATGTTTATGAGTAAATCCAACAAGTGAGGTTACCCGGTAAAGGGGCCTTAAAAGTTGGTATCAGAGCAATAGTTTGAGAGATTCAGACATCCCTAAATGTCTGGACTCAAGCTGATTATGGGACCAACGCACGGGTGTCAGTCTGGGTAGCCAATGCCAACGCCAGCACAGTAAGTAAGTACTAAGGTTAATACACTTGGATAAGAATAGATACTCAAACCTAGAACCAATAGATGTCAATGTCACGACCAATTTGAAGAGTTTGGAACCCGAAAAGCAATGTAAATTTCTAATCACAAACCGGTCACTGTAATTAAAAATTTACCTTGTTCGTATTGTTCTAAAACTATGATCTGAGAGAACGACATTGATGTATTTCCTTTATGACCATCAGGAAACTAGGAACTATGGCTGGAGGAGGAAGAACTGGACGTCGAGGCGGTCGCACTGGCCGAGTGGGTAGACCTCCATTGAATCGAAGAAGTGAAGAGGAAGAGAGTGTGCACGCAGAACACACTGAGAGTGTGCACGAAACTAATGTGACCCCAACTGGGGACGGCAATCAAGTATGGATGGCAATGGGTCGGGTTCGGGTCGGGTATCGTTAATCCCAAACCCATACCCGGTTGTAAAGTCATGTCCCATACCCGCCCCATTACCAGTCGGGTTTGTGTCGGGTAATTACCCGTCGGGTATCGGGTATACCCACGGGTATCGGGCATACCCGTTAGTATCGGGTATCGGGTTATTTTGCGGGTATCGGCCAATACCCGTTGGGTATGTGTCGTGTACTTTTCTATAACTCTTTTTTTATATTTATAAATACATATTTAAAAAAAAATTAAAAATTTCCACATAATAAACCTCCTACAATGAAGCATTAATAAGCATGTGTTAAGGGAATATAAAAATAAAAATAAAAATAAAAAATTTTTGGGTATATGATTCGGGTATATGGTTCGGGTAAACGGGTACGTCGTTTCGGGTAATCGGGTCGGGTATCACCTAATCCCATACCCGTCCCAAACCCGCGGAAATTTTTAAAATTAATCCCATACCCGTCCCCGTACCCATCGGGTTTCGGGTATACCCGTCCCAAATGTTTTGGGTTTCGGGTATACCCGTCGGGCTCGGGTTATTTTGCCATCCCTACAATCAAGGGCCTATACAGTTGGAACCCGAGGTTAGGGATGCTATTGCCCGCGAGGTTGTACTTACTCTAAAGAACATATTGCCTGACCTACTATTTGAGGCACTAAAGAAAAGCAAAGAAGAGGATGAAGGGAACAATGAAGAGAAAATTTATGAAAGTGACGGGGATGTAGTAAGAGTGGCATCAAGCAATCGTGGGTGTACTTACAAAGGTTTCAAGGATGGAGACCCACCCAAGTTTGATGGTAACAAGGATTCAGTGGCTACGTTCGAATGGATTGAAAGGATGAATGCCGTAGTCAACATCAGCGAGTGTCGCCCGGACCAGGCTGTTAAGTATGTTGCTCATTCTTTCACCAATGAGGCACTAAGTTGGTGGAGGAACATTCAGAGGATAAAGTCGCCAAACGCTCTTGCCAGAATGACATGGGAAGACCTGAAGAAGCTAATAATCCAAAAGGTCTGCCCCCAAAATGAAATTGATCGAGTTGAAAACGAATTCCTGAACTTCAAGGCTGGCAGCAAGACGCATCGCCAGTATACTTCTAGGTTCAATGAGCTAGCTCAACTGGTACCCCACCTGGTGGAGACAGAAGAACGAATGATTAAGTACTATGTTAAGGGGCAGCCACAGCGGGTCCGTGTTCATGTAAAAGCTAACCTACCCTCGACCTTCGAGTCGGTAGTGAATCTGAGCGGAATCGTCTACGACGACTACGCCAATGAGGACCCGTCACCCGAGACACAAAAGAGGAAATGGGAGAACCCTCCTAGGAGCACTGGGAAAGGGAATGTAAATACTGAAGTTAAGAAGCCAAGAACAGAAGATAATGAAACCTGCAAGAAGTGTGGGAAGCGACATCTTGGCGAGTGCTGAATCGGCACCACCGTGTGCTACAAGTTCGGAAGGCCGGGGTACTTCTCAAGAGAATGCTTAAAGGATGTCAAGTGCCAAAGATGTGGAAGATATGGGCACATGACCAGGGACTGCAGAAAAACCGGACAGTCTAGTTCGAGAAAAGAAAAAGAACAGGAACAGCCAAAGGCTAGGACTCGAGCCTATGCACTGACTGAGGAAGAAGCAAGAGGAAACCCTGATGTTGTGTCAGGTGCGTTTCTAGTAAATGATGAAAATGCTGCTATTTTATTTGACTCTGGTGCTAGTAAAAGTTTTATATCCAATGCATTTAGTCGTAAACTAGGTTGCACTATCAACACCATAGTGAAGGCCTTTAGCGTACAAACTGCCGTTGGTAAAAATTCAGCAGTATTTCAAGTAACAGAGGATTGCATCATAGAAATAGAGGGTCATAAGTTCCCTTCTAGATGGTTCCTTCTTACCTTAGGAGGATTCGATATAGTATTGGGCATGGATTGGCTAGCTGCCAACGAAGCTCAAATCATATGTAAACGTAAGAGAATACACCTCAAAGCTCCTAGCGGCAGTCCAATTACGGTTTATGGGGATTGGAATTGCACGATGCCGAACATCATCTCGATGATCAAGGCCGAAAGTTACATGAGGCGCGGTTGCGAAGCTTATTTGGCATATGTTATTGATGATAGAAAGAAAATGAATGAACTCAAGAATGTACCCGTGGTGTGCAACTTTTCGGAAGTATTCCCTGAGGATCTACCTTGGTTACCACCCGATCGAGAAATAGAATTTCAGATTGACTTATTACCAGGAGCTGAGCCCGTTGCCAAAGCTCCCTACCGATTGGCTCCGTCAGAAATGAAAGAATTGATGTCTCAATTAGAGGAACTAACAGAAAAAGGATTTATTAGACCGAGCATCTCACCGTGAGGCGCACCGGTACTATTTGTAAAGAAGAAGGACGGCAGCATGCGCATGTGCATTGACTACCGTGAGTTGAACAAGAGGACAGTAAAGAACAAATACCCACTGCCTAGAATAGACGACCTTTTTGATCAACTGCAAGGTGCGAGTTGGTTCTCAAAGATCGATCTTAGGTCGGGTTACAATCAGTTGAAAGTAAGGGAAGAAGACGTACCAAAGACCACGTTTCGCACGCGTTATGGGCATTATGAGTTTCTCGTGATGTCCTTCGGATTGACCAACGCACCAGCAGCGTTCATGGATTTGATGAATAGAGTATGTCGACCAATGTTGGATCGATCAGTGATAGTTTTTATAGACGACATAATGGTATATTCGAAAAGTGAGGTGATCACCACTTTCACCTAAGAGAGGTTCTGGAGGTGCTAAAGCAGGAAAAGTTGTAAGCAAAATTCTCCAAATGCGCGTTCTGGCTTAGGGAAGTCCAATTCCTAGGTCATGTAATAAACCCAAACGGAATCATGGTGGATCCTGCAAAGATCGAGACAGTAAAGGAATGGAATGTCCCAAAGACACCAACAGAGATACGAAGTTTTCTGGGATTGGCAGACTACTATCGAAGATTCATTCAAGATTTTTCAAGAATAGCCTTGCCACTTACTAAGTTGACACGGAAGGAAGTGAAGTATGAATGGGGTCAAACCCAAAACAACGCGTTTGAAGAACTTAAGGCACGACTAACCCAAGCTCCAGTCTTGACTCTACCGGAGGGAAATGAGGACTTGGTAGTCTACACTGACGCTTCGGGGAAGGGTTTAGGTTGCGTACTTATGCAACGAGGAAAGGTAATTGCTTACGCCTCGCGACAACTAAAGATTCACGAGGTTAACTACCCAACACATGATCTAGAGTTAGCAGCAGTAGTTTTCGCGTTGAAAATATGGAGGCACTATCTGTATGGAGTCAAATGCACCATTTACTCCGATCACAAAAGCCTGAAGTACTTTTTCGAGCAAAAGAAATTAAACATGAGACAAAGAAGGTGGTTAGAGCTACTGAAGGACTATGACTGTGAGATATTGTACCATCCAGGCAAGGCAAACGTGGTGGCTGACGCTTTAAGCAGAAAGGAAGAATCGGAACCTATACGGATCAAAGCGTGTCAGCTGGTTATAACACCAGATTTGATGAGTGAAATATTAAAGGCACAAGCTGAATCGCTATCAGAAAGAAATATAAAACGGGAAAGAATAGTAGGGCAACAAGGGAATTTAGATGCAAATGCATATGGTGTACGAACTAGGTTTGGCCGGATGTGGATACCTAAGATTGGCGAGCTTAGAGCCAAAATACTCGATGAGGCCCATAAGTCTCGTTATTCTATCCACCCCGGGACAAACAAAATGTATCAAGACTTGAAGAAAGAGTACCGGTGGTCGGGCATGAAGAATGATGTGACTGAGTACGTGAACAAGTGCTTGACGTGTTCACTAGTTAAGGCCGAGCACCAGAAACCATGCGGTAAAATGCAACCTTTACCAATACCGGAATGGAAGTGGGAGGAGATCACGATGGACTTCATTACCAAGCTACCGCGAACAGCTAAAGGCAATGATACCATTTGGGAGATCGTCGACCGCTTGACGAAAAGTGCTCACTTCTTGCCAATACGTGAGACTTCTTTGTCAGAAAGACTAGCAGAAATATTTATCAAGGAAATTGTGAGCAGACATGGTATGCCGCTGTCGATTGTGTCCGACAGGGATACTAGATTCACGTCAAGGTTTTGGAAGAAATTCAATGAAGCAATGGGCACTAGACTGAACATCAGCACCGCTTACCACCCCCAAACTGATGGACAATCGGAAAGGACCATTCAGACCTTAGAGGACATGCTCCGGGCCTGTATCATTGACTTCGGTGGGAGCTAGGACAGCTATCTACCATTGGCAGAATTTTCATATAACAACAGCTATCACTCGACTATTGGCATGCTGCCATTCGAAATGTTGTATGGGAGGAAATGTAGGACCCCGGTTTGTTGGGGGGAAATTAGACAAAAGGACTTTGCAAGCCTCGAAGTGGTCAAAGCTACTTCTGAGAAATTTAATCAAATCAAAGCTCGAATGAAAGCCGCGAAGGACAGACAGAAATCGTACGCGGATAAGAGAAGGAGGGAATTGGAGTTTCAAGTAGGGGACATGGTACTGTTGAAGGTATCGCCATGGAAAGGAATCATCCGATTCAGAAAACGTGGTAAACTACGTCCAAGGTTTGTCGGACCATTTAAGATCTTAGCGAGAGTGGGTCAAGTTGCTTACAGACTCGACCTACCTGACGCGCTTAGCGAAATACACCCTACGTTCCACGTGTCGCACTTACGCAAGTGTCTAGCTGCCGACACGGCTCACATTCCTTACGATGAGATCGAGGTGGATAACAGTCTGAATTATGTCGAAGAACCAATAGCCATCCTAGACAGAGCAGAAAAACGTCTACGCAATAAGTCGATTCCTCTAGTCAAAATACAATGGAAGCACAGAAAAGGGTCAGAAGCTACGTGGGAAAAAGAAGACGAGTTGAGGGGACTATACCCTCAATTATTTAACGTATAAACAGTTTCGAGGATGAAACCTCTTTAAGGAGGGTAGACTTGTAACATCCCAAAAATAGTAAATAAGTAATTAATAATACGATAGAGATTTAAATGTCATAAAACGAAATAAGAACGGATGGGCTTGGGCTCGGCTCCAACGGGCCGATGGAAGCCCAGGTATATAAGGGGCAAGGCAGCCCACTTTCTCCACTTCACCTACATTTCACCATCCTAGAGAGAGAAAGGAGAGCTCGGGTCTAGAGAGAGAAAGTCGACGGATCGACACGAGATTGAAGGAGCACGTTACAGCTGAGCTCGTGAGCAAAACCTCCGAATCAGAGTTCCAATCCAGGTAACGATTCAACCATAATCTGAGTTTTTGTTCGTTTTTGGGTTTCTCGGGTTTTAGCTAAATAGGAGACGTTTTTATGGATGAAACCTGATAATAAGCCTAGAACTAGCATCTAGAATGAAAACCGCACGTTTTGATCAAATAAAATTGTAAGATTGGCATGATCGGGTTAGCATGCAAGAATTTCGGATTTTTGGTCCAGGAACCAGGTATTGCGTACTTACCAAGTGCGCAAGAAGGACTTCCTGCGTACTTACCAAGTACGCAGGAGGAAGATCCTGCATACTTACCAAGTGCGCAAAAGTATTCTTTGCGCACTTGTCAAGTGCGCATAAGCATGGTCCTGCGCACTTAGCAAGTGCGCAGGCAGCAGACAGCAGGCAGCAGGCCGGTTAAGTAAAGTCAGTAAGTTTAGAATGATTTAACCATTAGAGTCGGGGTTGAGTCTAATGTGTATTTAACTACCTAATCCAGATCGGAAGTGACATTGTTGGACCTTTATTTAGGACAACCTAGAGAAGCTTATCAGGTGAGTTCTATGTGCCCCATTCTATGTTATGTGCAAATCATTTTTTTAATGTTTTGGGGCTGAAGTGTATACACTAAATGAATAAATGCTATACATGTCAATATGATCATACGTATATATATAAATACTTATATATGAAAACAAATTATGAACAAAGAATGAAACGTATGATTATAAAGAACGAATAAAAGGACATAACGTAAATGAATGAAATCTTGCTTTATATATATATTGCATGTTATGAATGTATGTAAACGTTATGATTCTTTGACAACGGTTACTTCTGTAGACGGACGACCACGCGACTATTTTGTAACCGGGAATGATACGTTCCTTCGCAAGTAGGACGTACAAAAGGCATTAACGGACGGTCGAAGCAAATGCTAAAATAGTATAACGGTTGCATAAACAATAGTTCGCGTGGGAAACGGATGCCCTAGGGCAAACAGATAAAAGACGGACTACGACGGTAGGACGGTTAAGAGCGGACGGACAAAGGTTGCCGGACGGATTTAAGTTTCGACGGACGGTTTTCTAGAGCCGGACGGTTAATGAAAAGGGCTACGACGGTAGTTCTCACTGCGATGTCTTTGTGACATTCGCTACAAGTATGATGGGTTGATCTCCCTTAAGATTATGGCCAATAACTGTTCTCCCCCCCCCCCCCCAAAGTATGAATGTATGTACGTATGTATATACATGAAAATGAATGTATGTGAGAACAGTAAAGTAAAGAATATGTAAAAGTACGAATATTACGTATGTTATGTACACATATATATAAAATATTCATGATAAGATAAGTATTATGTATGATTATCCTTAAACTAGAACTCACCAGCGTTAGCTGACTTTTAGTATACATTTCAGGTATCAAAGGAAAGGGTCGTGTGAAGGCGTGAAGGCTGCCCGGCATGTGACTGACATCCCACCTTATGTTTTGTTTAGACAATGGTTAATGTTTTGAATGTTAAGACTTTCGCTATAATGTACTCAAATGTTGAATGTTTTCGCTGTGTTTGAATGTTTTTAATCAAAAGTTCTCTAATTAATGACTATGTTTATGAGTAAATCCAACAAGTGAGGTTACCCGGGAAAGGGGCCTTACACAACCCCAGTAGTACTACTAAACATTACCTCACTAAGATCCATATTAACGGTTCGATGTGTGTTGAGGACTTTCAATGATAGCGTGTTATGCTTAGCTTTAACATTGATAACATATGAATTATAATAAATCTCAAAATGGTTTACGACATGTTTTCTCCCCCAAAATAAAACAGTAAAAGGGGCCGTGAAAACTCACCTGATTGCGTAGGGAGTAATCACACGGGTATGAGATTTGGTACACAAGTGTTAGCCTACAACGGCTTACGTATGCCCTAGAATATAAACAATAATTAGGGACTCATTGGGATTTGTGATGAAACACGGAAGATTAGAACGTCTTTAAACATTCTAAAGATTAACGGGTAAACGAACGAGTTTACGGGAATACGGATTTCTAAATTGGGATAAATGCGTTTCGCGACGAATGACAAATAATATATAATAAATATATTCAAGCGTTTTGTCATTAAATAGTAGTCTAGAAAAATAATATAATTTATTATATTATTTTTAACTTTAGCGAAATAACACAATAATTAAATTATGTGGTAAAAATAATTAATCTATTATTTTTATTCGGGGATTTAAACATGAGTAAATAACATAAATAATTATAATATTTATTAGTTTTTGAATGTTTCACAAAATTTAGAACCGAGGCGAAAATAATACATTAAAATATATTATTTTAATAAGTGTCACGGTTTTGAAAATAATATATAAACAAATTAATTTGAGTTCTGGGTTGGAAATAATATAACTATATTATTTTATAAATGAGTTTCAATAAATATGGTTTACAACCCAAATCCGATCCAACGGGTCTCTCCCACACCAAATTAAAATATTGATTTAATATTAAAATAGTGATAGAAAATTGTTTTAAAAATAAAAACGTCTGAAGAGACTCGAACCCGGGTCTCTCCCACACCAGCACACACTCTTAACCAGTCCCACCCGCTAAGGTAATCGCGACCGGAAAGCTTCTGTAATGGTTTTAATGTTTCCAAACCCCCTCCCTTTACCTTTAGTCGCGATCCGAACCAAACCATTCCAATCCCCATCGATTTCGATTCTGAAATGGTTCAAATGATTAGGGGTTTTGCTAATCGCGTATATACGAATCTGAGTGTGTGTTTAATTGCAAAACTAACGTGTTTAAGATCATTTAATTTCGAATTTACAGGCTGAAACCCTACATCAAGAACACTAAATCTAATATGTCAAATTCGTTGTTAAAACTTGTTAAAAACATGGGGTTTTACTGATTAGGACATTTCGAATATGTGTATGTGGATTAATTTCATTTTGGTTGAGTTCCAGATCAAAAACCCCAAATCGAATCAAGAACAAACCCTAGATTACGGATCATGTTCAATTCGATGATAAAGGATGAAATTAATATAGGGCTTTTAACAAGTGAAGGGTTGAGAAACTTCCCATATTAGTTAAATTGATTGAGATTGAGTCTGCGTTGGTAATCGACTAAACCCCAAATGTATGAACCCTAGAATCGGGTTTACCCTGAATTCGATGATATATTCCCTAATTAACATAGGGCTTTCAATCCAGGAATGAAAACGAAGATGTAGGAAGTTTCAATTACCAAAATAGATGATGGATTGATAGTGCACGGCTAGAACTTGATCCGACGGCGACGGGTTTGATCTCCGACGACTTTTGCTGCAATTCCGGCCAAATCAACGTGTGCAAGAGCTTCAGAGAGGTTCGAATAAGGTGTGCAGTGCGTTTTCTTGTGAGAATTATGATCAAAATGATCGAATTCGACGAATACATGAAAGTGGTCAGCGGTTACGAGTTTAATTCCCGTTATTCGGTTTAATTCGCAAATAAAGACGGTGTTATTGACTCAATGATGATCGATTAATGTTGTAAACGTGTAAATCGGTTACGAAATCAAGCATAATTTGATTTTGAATTTGAATTTTGGTTGCATGCTTGCGAGTTTGACTTCTAAAGTCAACAGAAAATCGATTTGATCAATTTGACTCTCCAAAGTCAATGGAAATGAATTTTGGCTAATTACATAACTGATCCTTGCCGTTTTAAGTTTAATTCCTGACAGAACTTGTCCCTTAGATTAGGATAAATAAGTTAAGACTTAATTGGATTTAACTAACAGAGTTAGTCTAAAAATTTCGGATTGTCAAATCATCCCCTAGTTGAAAGAATTTTCGTCCCGAAAATTAAAATAAATAGATTAAATATTTCCGGATGTCACAACATCCCCTAGTTGAAAGAATTTTCGTCCCAAAATTTTAAAATAGTACCTTAAGAGTTTGACATGGAGTGCTTGAATAGATGAGGATAGTTGCGCATCATCTGATCCTCAAGCTCCCACGTGAATTCCGGTCCGCGTTTCGAGTTCCAAAGGACTTTGACAATAGGGATTTTACTACGCTTAAGCGTTTTGACTTCCCTATCCATGATTTTCACGGGTTCTTCGATAAAACGTAACTGTTCATTGATGTGTAGTTCCTCAAGAGGACCGCGAGTGACTCGTCTGCTAGACATTTCTTCAAGTTTGAGACGTGAAAGACATTGTGTACACCTCTAAGTCCTTCAGTTAGGTCCAGTTGATACGCTACTGGACCAATTCTCTTCACTATCTTGAATGGCCCAACATAACGAAGATTCAGTTTGCCTCGTTTCCCAAAATGAATGACTCCCTTCCAAGGTGAAACTTTTAACAAAATCATATCCCCTACTTGAAATTCTAACGGTTTACGACGCTAATCGGCATAGCTCTTTTGACGATCACGAGCTGCTGCCATACGATTTCTAATTTGAACAATTTTCTCAGAAGTTTCAAGTACAAGCTCAGGACCCGTAAGTTGACTATCCCTAACCTCGGCCCAACAAATAGAAGAACGACATTTCCGTCCATATAGTGCCTCAAATGGAGCTGCCTTGATGCTAGTGTGATAACTGTTGTTGTAGGAGAAATCCACCAGCGGTAGGTGAGACTCCCAAGTGTTACCGAAATTAATCACACAAGCTCGTACCATATCCTCCGGGGTTTGAATAGTACGCTCCGTCTGGCCATCAGTTTGAGGATGGTATGTTGTGCTCATATCTAGACGCGTGCCTAAAGCTTTATGTAACGATTGCCAGAAACGGGAGGTGAATCGTGCATCACGATCCGAGATGATAGAGATTGGCACCCCGTGCCGAGAGACTACTTCTTTCAAGTAAATACGAGTAAGCTTCTCCATTTTGTCTGTTTCCTTGATTGCTAAGAAGTAAGCGGACTTTGTTAAACGATCAACGATTACCCAAATGGTATCACATCCGGTAGGAGTTCGTGGCAGTTTTGTGATGAAGTCCATGGATATCTGCTCCCATTTCCACATGGGAATTTCCGGTCGCTGGAGTAGACCGGAAGGCTTTTGATATTCAACCTTGACCTTTGCGCAAGTCAGGCACTTGCTCGCATAGGTGGCTATATCGGCCTTCATCTTTGGCCACCAATACAACACATTTAGGTCATGGTACATCTTGTCGGAACCTGGATGAACGGAGTAACGAGATTTATTAGCTTCATCCATGACTAGTTCCATAAGTTCCCGAATACTGGAACCCATATTCGCTCGGCGAAATAGCGAATGCCATCAGATTTGACCTTGAGTTGTTCTTCCATACTGTCTGTGGCTTCCAGCGGTAAGTTTTCCTATTTCAGGTCTTCGAGTTGAGCAGTACGGATTTTGTCAGGTAATCCGGTGTGAATAGTAAGTTGTAATGCTCGAACTCGTTTGGGCTTGGTTTCCTTTCGACTTAGGGCATCAGCTACAACGTTATCCTTACCCGGATGATACCAAATCGCACAATCACAATCATTCAAGAGCTCGACCCAATGACGTTGTCGCATGTTCATCTCTTTCTACTCGAATATATGCTGAAGACTCTTGTGATCAGTGAAGATGGTTCACTTGGTACCGTACAAGTAATGTCTCCATATCTTAAGTGCAAAAACTACGGCTCCCAACTCAAGGTCATGAGTGGTGTAGTTTTTCTTGTGAATCTTTAGTTGACGTGAAGCGTATGCGTTCACTTTTTCTCGTTGCATTAACACACAACCCAAACCCTGAATGGATGCATCACAGTACACCACAAAATCATCCATTCCCTCCGAAAGAGCTAGAATAGGTGCACTGCAAAGTTTCTGCTTAAGGAGTTGAAATGTTGACTCTTTGTTATCGCCCCAGTTATAGGATTTACCCTTCTGAGTTAAGGCAGTGAGAGGTTGTGCAATCTTATAAAATCCTTCGATAAATCGACGAAAATAACCAGCCTATCCAAGAAATTGTTGCACCTCTGTCGGAGTCGCTGGTGCTGCCCAATTCTTGATGGCTTCAATCTTGGATGGATCGACATGTATTCCTTTCTCATTAACCACATGTCCTAAAAATTGAACTTCCCGAATCCATAATTCACACTTGGAATACTTAGCATACAGCTGCTCCTACTTTAGTAATTCCAGGATTAAACGTAAATGTTCTTCATGTTCCTCCTTGTTCATGGAATAAATGAGGATGTCGTCGATGAAAACGATGCTAAATTAATCAAGGTATGGCTTACACACATGGTTCATGAGGTCCATGAACACCGCGGGTGCGTTGGTTAATTCGAAAAGCATGACCATAAACTCATAGTGGTTGTACCTTGACCTGAAGGCAGTCTTAGAGATATTCAACCCGTTTGAGATGAAACAAGCCCAAATCAACCGTTCATAAGTAGATGTTACTAGGAATACCTCAAATCCGGGCTTTTTGTTGGCCTTCCATTGGAATTATTATTAAGCTTGGACATTGTTGGAAGTTTAGAATGATTGAATTGTCAAAGCAGATCAAGATCAGATGAGTCACTGGTTGCAGCATCAAGTTCATCCACACCATCAGTAGTCACAATCTCAAACCCATTTCCACCTTCAAATATTGTATAACTTTGTTCCGAGTTTAATTTGGAAGAATCCGGAACATATTTTTGATAAAATGCATATGAAATTCTAGCATTTTCTGCTTCCCAACACCGGGCTGCATCTTGTTTGTTTACCATGACTTTATCAACCCAGTCACCAGAGCTCGTGTCTCTATCATCTTCGCAGTCTTAGAGATATTCAACCGCGGGTGCGTTGGTTAATCCGAAAAGCATGACCATAAACTCATAGTGGCTGTACCTTGTCCTGAAGGCAGTCTTAGAGATATTCAACCCGTTTGAGATGAAACAAGCCCAATTCAACCGTTCATAAGTAGATGTTACTAGGAATACCTCAAATCAGGGCTTTTTGTTGGCTTTCCATTGGAATTATTATTAAGCTTGGACATTGTTGGAAGTTTAGAATGATTGAATTGCCAAAGCAGATCAGGATCAGATGAGTCACTGGTTGCAGCATCAAGTTCATCCACACCATCAGTAGTCACAATCTCAAACCCATTTCCACCTTCAAATATTGTATAACTTTGTTCCGAGTTTAATTTGGAAGAATCCGGAACATATTTTTGATAAAATGCATCTGAAATTCTAGCATTTTCTGCTTCCCAACACCGGGCTGCATCTTGTTTGTTTACCATGACTTTATCAACCCAGTCACCAGAGCTCGTGTCTCTATCATCTTCGCAGTCTTAGAGATATTCAACCGCGGGTGCGTTGGTTAATCCGAAAAGCATGACCATAAACTCATAGTGGCTGTACCTTGTCCTGAAGGCAGTCTTAGAGATATTCAACCCGTTTGAGATGAAACAAGCCCAATTCAACCGTTCATAAGTAGATGTTACTAGGAATACCTCAAATCAGGGCTTTTTGTTGGCTTTCCATTGGAATTATTATTAAGCTTGGACATTGTTGGAAGTTTAGAATGATTGAATTGCCAAAGCAGATCAGGATCAGATGAGTCACTGGTTGCAGCATCAAGTTCATCCACACCATCAGTAGTCACAATCTCAAACCCATTTCCACCTTCAAATATTGTATAACTTTGTTCCGAGTATAATTTGGAAGAATCCGTAACATATTTTTGATAAAATGCATCAGAAATTCTAGCTTTTTCTGCTTCCCAACACCGGGCTGCATCTTGTTTGTTTACCATGACTTTATCAACCCAGTCACCAGATCTCGTGTCAACCCTGAAAGTTAACTTCGTGTCTCAGTTGGAATTTAATCTACTTAGTGTTTCTCAAGTGTGCCATAAAGACATACCAGTCCATTTTACAGTAAAGAAGTGCTTATTCTTAAAGCCTGGACTGGTTATTCCAGAAGATATGATTCTGATGCGTGCTCCAAGAAAATTCAATACATATGTGGTTGATATGAATGATCATACTACACCAGTAAACATTTCATGTTTGTTATCAAAAGCGACTGGTTCAGAATCTTATTTGTGGCATCGTCGAATGGGTCATGTGAACTTGAAAAACATGAATAATTTGGTTCGTAAAGATTTGGTGCTAGGATTACCCAAGAAAGAATTATTGAAGAGATTTGTATGTCATGTGCAAAGGGAAAACAGCACAAAAAGTCTTATCCAAGAAAAACCATGACAATTTTTACTAGACCTTTATTTCTGATTCATATGGATTTGTCTGGTCCAGTTCGAGTTAAAAGCACTGCAAAGAAATCATATTATCTTGTTATCACAGATGACTTTTCAAGATTTTCATGGGTGTTTTTCCTTGCAACAAAGGATGAGACACCTGAAACAATCATTGAATTTTTCAAAAGGATTGAAAACATCTGTGATAAGAAAGTATCAATCATTCGCAGTGACAACGGAACAGAGTTTAAAAATCAACTGATAAATTCTTTTTGTGCAAAAAAATGAATAACACATCAATATAGTGTAGCTAGAACACCACAATAGAATGGCGTGGCTGAAAGGAAGAACAGATCTTTAATAGAAGCTTCTCGCACAATGCTTGTAGATTCAAAGTTCCCCATTATTTTCTGGGCTGAAGCAGTCAACACGGCATGCTATGTTTTGAACAGAGTTCTTATGGTGAAGAAACTTATAAAGACTTCAATCAACGATTTCAACAGCGTGTTGAACCTAGCGGAAACAGATTCGACACGTGACTTGTAGGTATAATCTAAGAGGACGAAACACAATTCAACAATCAAACGATTCGCATATTGATATGAATACGGAATACACAATACAATCGTTCAACAACTCGTCTAACCGATTACAATAATCAAAACATCTATTTAAACTAATCAGCTGGGCCTGGGCCACATACTCCAAGTATACGGTTGGGGAGCCGCATACTTGAAGTATGCGACTGGGCCTGAAGTATGTGGCCGCATACTTCACAAAACTTGTCTTCTGTACATCTCGGTAATCTCTTGATGTGTTAGCCTATTAGGTTTGATCCTTACAATCTCCCCCTAGGCTAATGCATTCAAGTAAATCAGAGTATTTCAACGTCAGCTGAGTGATTACCGCCTCCCGCAAAAATGCCTTTAACTAATGTCGTGGCTATCAATTTCATGAACGGCTTAGTCTCCTTCTCATTTTCCTCTGGCATGAACAATCTCTGCTTGGACAGTCTCATCATATCTTCCTTCCCAAACTTCATTACATATACAGGATCATCTATTATGAACTCTTTGTTAGTACAGTGAATGTCTAGAAGACCAGTCACAGGACTGTAAGACCAGCACACCAGCTTACTCAGTGAGTTATCCGGCAGTCCCTTATGAACAGGGACACAGTGAACCGTTTTGGGAGGAGGATAGACTTCCATTATAAGCGTCTTCTAGGTGGTCATGTCGATCATGTACTATGATGTCACCCTCTTGCACTTAGCCGTCTTCATTACCTTGAAGTCATTGTCACATTCTCTTCTAAGAAATTCGACGAAGTTACTTTCATCTCCATCGTTCCCCAAGTTGTAGAAGGGAACCTTGATTAAAGTTCTGAGATCATATTTGGGCAAGGATTGAAAGTCGTGCTTATCAGTAAAATACTCGACCCTCCCATTTTTCCTCTTGATCAGGTAGAGACGCTTCTCACAGTCATACATCCAGCTTAAAATGAGAGAACGATCATTCTTCTTTGCAAGTGTGTTGGATGCTGTGACATAATGAACTTCTGGTGGAGGAATGAAGTTGAACAAACTTTCCTTTTTGTCTGCACTGCCTGTGGAAGATGTCGCTTCAGAGGCGTCTTTAGGTTTAGCCATAGGGTCAGCAGTTTCCTCTATTTAGGGAGGTGAATTACATTCGGCGAATGTATCGCTGTCAATTCCGGTAATCACCTTTCCCTGAGCATCGATGTATGTAGGAGAGGTAGGAATATTTACGTCAAAGAAATCTTCGACCTCAAAGAGATCCTCTACTGCAAAATCATCATCCAACATAGTTGAATCCCTTTCATATGAGAACGCAGAGTCTGATTTAAGAAAATCATCCCGTGCTCCCTTATCTTCTGACACAAGAACGTAAACGACCATTGCTCTGGACATATCTTCTTGTGAGCTTAGTCTTTGGTATTTCTAGTCTTTACTTTGATCGTTCTCATCCTTTTTGCCTTCATTATCGTCACCATCACCATCATCACCTTTATCATTATTATTGCCACTACAACCATCTTCTTTCTTCCTTTTCTTTTTCTCTTTCCATTTCTTCAACTCTTGAAGCACATACTTGATGTTGTCTCTAAGACTTTGGATCTGACCACTTTGGATGTTGATGGTCGTCCTAAGAGTCTTGTTGTCTGCAGAGAGCTTTTCAATCTTTGAATCTTTGGCCAAATAGTCTTGTTCTAAGCTGAAGACTCGTTGCTGCAGGGCTTGAAAATCCACTGGCTCATACGCAATCTTTTCTTTACCTTTGTTAGGCTTTGCTGGAACGGTGGGTGTGATGATTGGTGTGGACTTTTTTGGGAGTTGTACAGAAGCTTTTACTCTCTTCCTCGGAACTAGATCAGCTTCATAATCATAGTCTTCATCGGAAGTATCACTCTTTTGTTTAGATCAGTTGATGAGAGGAGGTTTCCCAGCTGCCTTTCTTTTAACCAGTAAGCTTCGGTGATATTTGTTAATGGGCACTTCTTCTTTCTCACTCTCTGTTTCTGAGGAATCAATGCCATCTGATCCATCTTCAGACTCACTTTCCTTTTCTTCCACATTTGTTGTACTTGAGCTCTGAGCTTCATCTCCCTTTTCTCTGGCAACACTCTGAGTTGCAGTGTCAAAGAACATCAAGTCATCTAAGTTAAGAGCGGCCGTATCTTCTGTATTCTCTTGATTTTCAAAATAAATTGGCCCTTCAATGTTGAAGTTTAGGTCAGCCTCGTGTTCATCAGAAAGTTGTACATTAGGAATAGGCTCATTTACCACAGGAACTTCAGCTTCATTTTGAACCTGTTGATGCACACGTCTCTGTCTACGACGAGGCTGATGTGGTTGTTATGGGTGTGGAGGTGGTGGTGGTGGTTGTTGGTGAGGTTGCTGAGGCTGGTTATTGTCGGTCTCTAGAAAGGCACCGAACTTCTCCAACGGTCTCAGGCCGGCATAGAAACCTTGCTTGTTCATGCATATATATGACAGAATGCTTTTGTCCATCACTTTTACGTGCAACCTCCTTTGAGTCATAACCAACTCTGGATGTTCTCTGTTAATAATCATCTGTAGGAATCGGGGGTATATTAAGAACACAGACTTCTTTTTTCCTGTCAAATTACTCTTCATTTCTTCAAACACAACACCTGAAAAATTGAAGTTCTCCCCCGTAACAAGTGCATCGACCATTGATGTCATATTGGCACTCAGCTCATCGTATTCTCCTTTTCTTCCAGAGATGCACTGATTCACAACATGTGCTAAGTATCTCCAGTACGGTGGCAGTTATCTCTTTTACATAGATGGCAATTCACCCTCATAACTCATTCTTTGGAAGGTTTCAGTCATCTGTCCAGCAGTATAGCTTGTGGGATGTTCGGGATTATCACCAAAGTTTAGACAAGTTCTTATCACATCTTCAGTAATTACGATTCTTTTTCCGGCTACCGTACCGGCTATCCCTTCTACGTCATTCTCTGAGATTATATTAGCAGTGCTCCAGAAATCTCTAACAAAATCTTCACATATATCAGGATGTTGAGATAGAGCATGAAACACTCTAGATGCCCGTAATCCAACGATCATAGATCTGAAAATATTGTGATTCTGTGATGGGTCCTCTATTTAGGCTGGTTCATTGTGATCCTTAACAAATTTTAAGTTTGCCATTTTCTGTTATCAATAAGTCAAGTTAGATTCCAGAAACGAATTAACACACTTAAAGTATGCGGTTAAGTGATTACACTGCAAACTTCAAGATTATACCGCAAACTTCAGGTATACCGCAAACTTCGTTTAACAACCGCAAACTTAAATAACACCGCAAAGTTCATGACTCCGCAAAGTTCGAGATACCGCAAACTTCGTTTACACCGCAAACTTTTGATTCAACCGCAAACTTAAATAAATCAAAATTCATGGATTATAATCGTGTTTTTAGTAAGGATTTCTAGTGCAACAGAACCGCCTAGTAATTTTGGTTAAGGTTAGAGAACCAATTTCAAGTTTTCATGAGTTTTAAAGGTCAATTTGGTCAAAAGTCCAACTCAGTTTCTGTTTTCAAACATGAACATCTCTCACACTCAATTTGTATGAATCCAAGGCCAAAACCCTTACCGTTAAGGTCGCCTACATTTGTTGAGCACAAATAAAGCAACAACTTTACAATGAGATCAAGTAAACGGTCAATTTGGAACAAACGCGAAGTATGCGACTGAGAGAACAAGTGAAGTATGCAGTTGAGATGATTCTTGAACCGCAAACTTCGGAGCTATTTATAGAAATTCTTCAAGTATGCGGCCCCGCATCAAGTATGCGACCCCGCATCAAGTATGCGGCTGCATACTTTTGCTATGCCTTGAACTTTCAGAAACTCTTTTATTTGAATTATTAGGTCAAGCAGGAATGGTCATTTTGATACTTATGAAATAAGAGAACTTAATCTAAGTTAAAAACACAACATAATTTTTTTTTGTTCTTTTCAAAATAATAGACTGCTTTAAAACAATATTTTTGAGAGAGACTCTGTTATGGGATCATATCATACTAGGGTAGACTACACTATACTTATCAGCCGCTCATTTTCATAGACAGGTCTTGGTGATTGCCAATATATTGTCCTTCTAAACTCAAGCCTTTATACCTTATATGGCAAGCAGCAGTGAATGAATTTATCATGTTTTCTGGGTAAGTGTTGTTCAAGACTTAGTGGGTCCCACATTCACATCTCAAAAACCTGCATTTACTTTAGTGTGTATTAGATGAGCTTTTTTGATTAACTGAATGGACCCTACAACTTAGCAGATAAGCCTTCCCTTCCTCATGATCCTTTGAGCACCTAAATATAACTAAATGGGCATAACTAGCACGGGTCAATGGACTGTTCAGGAAATCTCTGACAAATTTGATTACAAACATAGCCCGACGGACTTACATGTTCACAAACAATAAATGCTCAGGGTCATTGCACTACGGACTTACATGCCTTGATAAGAGATTCCTTCCCAGACCCACGTTCCCAAACAGAAAAATATTTACAAGTATACTAATATGTACGTCTTTTAACATATCTTTTTGAATTTTCCTATAGCACGACATTAACATTGCGTGTCTTTTTGCTCACAATTTTGTTTTGCACTTTCATTGCATGTATTTTATCTATATACATATATATATGGACTTGTATCAACTTAGCTCGCAACCCCTATGTGAAGGGTCTCGGCTCGTGCAATCCAGAGATAATATGTTCATTCACAATTCATCAACCTTTATGTGTAAGTGTTCAATTATTAATAGGAAATTAATATTCTACCAATCTATGATATGTTCCCCACTAAAGTAATGATCTTTATGTTTAAGTGAAACACTATCATGCTATCCTTTCAGTTTTAGTAGAGCCTATCAACATATCACCCTAAGATCCTGATCTTTTCAACTACACTCCTTACATAAGATGATCCAACCTCTAAAATGATGTACTATCATTTCCCAATAGACAGAGTTCTTAATTTTTCTTAATAGAAAGACTTTCTTAACAAACACAATATTTTTGTATTTTTCTGATTTTTATTTAAATTTAAAGATGAAACTAAAAACTTAAACCGAAAATCTTTTTGGCGTTTTTAGGAAATTTCTCCCCCTAAACTTTTGCATTTATGAAATAAATCAAAATTTAAACAAGCTAAAAACTAAGAAAAATTTTGTTGGTGACCAAGCCTACGACCTTTTAATCAAAATAAATCATTTTCAAACATTCAACCAGAAAGTTGAATCTTGCCAAATCAAAAGCCTTTGTAAAAATGTCAGCGACATTCTTATCAGTAGATACCTGCTCCAAATGCATGAGTTTTCTTTCAAAACAGTCACGAATATGATGCACTCTAATGTCTATGTGTTTAGTTTTAGAGTGTTGGACCGGATTCTTAACAATTTGCAATGCAACCTCATTATCACAGAAAATAAGAGAGTCACAGAAATTCAAACCGTAATCCATCAATTGGTGTTGCATCCAAATAACCTGGGAGCAACATGCGGATGCGGCGACATATTCAACTTCGGCAGTAGAAGTCGAAACGGTGGTCTATTTCTTGCACTGCCATGAGACGAGTCTCTCCCCTAGAAACTGACACCCTCCAGTTGTGGATTTTCTATCCAAATTGCATCCTCCATGATCACTGTCAGTAAAAGCAAACAAGTTAAATTCCGAATCTTTTGGATACCAAAGGCCTAGCCGAGGCTTGCCCTTCAAGTATTTAAAAATTCTTTTGATAGCATTAAGATGAGAAAGTTTCAAATTAGCTTGATATCGTGCACACTGGCAAACCGAAAAACATGATGTCTGGAAGGCTAGCGGTCAGGTACATTAACGAGCCAATCATTGACCTGTATAGATGTTGGTCAATACCTGGTTCACCAAGATCTGGAGTAAGAACAGGACGTGTTGCCACAGGTGTTGAGGCCGGTTTGGAGTCAGTAAAATTGAACTTGAATAGAATGTCATTAACATATTTTTCCTGATGAATTAGAATGCCATCATCACTCTGTCTAACCTGCAACCCCAGAAAGAAAGCCATCTCTCCCATTGAACTCATTTCAAACTTTTTCTTCATAACTTCTTCAAACTCTTTGAACAATTCAACATTCGTTAATCCAAACATGATGTCATCAACATAGATTTGGACAAGAATAAGATCGTTTCCCAGCTTCTTGATGAACAGTGTTTGATCTATGGCTCCTCGAGTATAACCATTTGCAAGAAGGTGCTCTGTCAGAGTGGCATACCATGCATGTGGTGCTTGATGTAAGCCATACAAGGCTTTGTCTAGTTAGTAGACATGATGTGGATGATTTGGGTCTTCAAATCCCGGTGGTTAACACACGTACATTTATTCTTGAACCTTTCTGTATAAAAATGCAGTCTTCAGATCCATTTGAAATACCTTGAAGTTCATATACGAGGCATAGGCTAAAAAAGATTCGGATAGCCTCGATTCTTGCAACCGGTGCAAACACCTCTTCATAATCTATCCCTTCTTGCAGGTAAAATCCTTGCACAACCAGTCGTGCTTTGTTCCGAACGATAATACCACTATCATCTTTCTTATTTCTGTAAACCTAACGAGTACCAATGGGCAACTTGTCGTGTGGTAGTGGCACAAGTTCCCAAACCTTCAATTTTTCAAACTGCATCAGCTCTTCATACATAGCCCCCACCCAACTCACCTCACTCTAAGCCATTTTAATGTTCTTTGGCTCAACCTGAGATATATAAACTGAGTATAGGCAGATATTGATTACCCCAGATTTGCTTCTTGTTCTCACACCGTTAGAGAGAGGACCAATGATGTCCTCAACAGGGTGATCTTTATGAATTATTGATTATGGAATATCCTCTTCCTGTAACGTTTCAGGTAAGTTGGGGATATGCCGATCTGCTTCTTCAGTTATGGGAATCGGCTCCTCAATAACATTTGATTCAGGACGTAAGGCTTGTGATGAATGATCGCTACCAGATGTATCATCTTCCTATGAAGCAGTGCTGCTGCCAGATGCAACAGTCTCTTGAGAGGCATGATTGTTGCCAGATGCAACAATTTCTTGTGAGGGTGATTCAGAAGCTTTAGAAAACGAAGGTGATGCATGATCAGGGTTTTCATCTATTCTGTAATCTTCTGTGTTGTATTTGTAGAAGCTATCACCTGTCACGTCACAAGCATCAGAATAAACATTAAATAGCTTAAATACAGAATCATAATCAAATAACCAAATTGGACCAGAATCCGCATCGATTTGGTTGTCCTCCTACCGGTCAATGTAGCATGATTCCACAATCTGCTTTGTTCTTTTGTTGTACACTCTGTAGGCTGTCTTGCTAGATGAATATCCAACAAAATAACATTCATCGGCCTTTGCATCAAACTTGGACCCAACAGTATCATTATGCAACAGTGTGCATAGGCATCCAAATGCTCTAAAGTGACCAACTTTAGGCTTTTGTTTAAACATGATGTCATAGGGAGTCTTCAATTGATGCTTGTTGAACAACACCCTGTTCTGCACATAACATGCAGTGTTGATTGCTTCAGCCCAAAAGAATACTGGCAATTTGGAGTCGGAAATCATGGTTCTTGCAACCTCTATGAGGGTACGATTTCTCCGTTCAGCAACTCCATTTTGTTGAGGAGTTCTAGCAACACTGAATTGTCTTGCAATTCCCTTTTCAGCACAAAAGCTATCAAGGACTTTGTTATGAAATTTTGTCCCGTTATCGCTTCTGATAATCTTGATCTTCAAGTTAAGTTAATTTTCAATAAGTATCATGAACTGCTTAAGAATTTCTGCAGTCTCACTTTTCTTACTAAAAAAGAACACCCAAGTAAATCGTGAGTAATCATCAGTAACAACAAGACAATAAGATTTCTTCCCAAAACTCATCACACTTATGAGACCAAATAGATCCATGTGAAGTAACTGTAAAATAGATTCTATTGAATTAAACAGCTTGAGTTTGTGTGGTCGTTTATGCTATTTGCCTTTAGCACAAGAAATACATTTTTCAACCGCACAAAATTATTTTAAAGGCAAACTGACCACGTGTGCTCCTTTAGCAATTCTATTTAGGTTTTTCAAATTTATGTGACCTAAACGACAATGCCCAAGCATGGAATCATTTTCAGATGCTTTTGAAAACAAGCAAGTATTTGTTAAAGCTGACTCACTACTCATATCCAACAAATATGAGTCCTTACACCTCGGTGTTCTCATTAAAATCCACTCCTCAAGGATGACAAACCCTGGTTTTAAAATCAGACATTCTTTATCAGAAAAATGAGTTAAAAACTTTTTGTCACAAATTTGAGACACACTTTGCAAGCTATGATTCAATTCAGACACATAATTCCCATCTTCAAAACAGAGAGTACCATTAGTAACAGTACCTTTCATGGTAATTTACCCACCTTTATCTCCTACAAAGGAAACATACCCTCCACCAAACATTTTAATATCGTGAAGCTGAAAGATGTCTCCTGTCATGTGCCGGGAACAACCACTATCAACATACCAGAGGTTATTGACAGGCCTCCTAGGCTGTCCCTGCACGGTAGAACACATTAGTTAGTAACTGGAACCCAAGTTATGGTTGTCTTGGGTTTCCCTAAATCATCCAAGTATGAAACTTTTTGCAATTTCATATCTCTTTTGTTATTGAACTCAACTGGTGTTGTTTGCACAATAGGTTTTATTTTCCACACAGCCTTTTGTTTTTCAAAATTTGAGCCTACTGTTGGAGTGACTACCTTTTCTTTACCCTTTTCAGATTTTATGGGTTTCTCAACTTTCTTTTGTTTATGTTTGAAAGCATTATTTTCTTTAATAGGATATTAAGATTTGTGCACAAAACCAGTTCTTTTATCTGATTGTTTATGAATGGGCCTTTTGTAAAGTTGGGCCATGTGCCCTTTAGACATCTGTGGCCTTTTAAAATTTTTATCCCTTTGATTAACATTCGGACATCTACCAGAGTGTTCACGGTTGTGAACGCAGTTTCGAGCAAAGTGTCCAGGATTTCCACAGAAATAACACGTTCTCCTTCTCGGAGACATGGCATAGTATCCGGTGTCCCATGAAGATGACCATTGAGGAGAACTGGTGAAGTAACCTGTAGTTTCATAGTTCCTAGAAAACCTTCTATTATGCATTTGATCATCATTATAATTTCTATGATTTGACTTGAAATTACTTCTATCAGCATTTCTAACGTTTTGTTCAAAAGCACGATGATGATGACCAAATTTAGCATAAAACTCGCTTTTGGTAAAACGTCGAGGCCTTTTCTTTGAATCACACAGACTTGTGGATGGTTTACTGTCACACCCCAACCGACGGCGGAAACGTCGGGGCAGGACATGTAGACTGTTCATGAGCACAAGGTTGACTAAATTGAATTATATTAATCATCCAAATTCATTTCAAGTATTCAAGACAAAACCAAATCAAACCAAGTACATAAAATGAAATACATAATCCTTTATTAAAATTATCTAGGACCAAAACTTAAGTGTAGCAAGTCTTGATCAGTTCACACATTAGTACCAGAAACATGAATAAAATAAGGTCAACTAAAAAGTTGGTGAGCTTACACATGTTTGTACATAGATAGCATATAGATTGTAAATAAACAAATCCTTACATAACATGATAAAATAAGGCATTTATGGAGAGCAGCTATTGTGTAAACAAGTACAATCAAACCTTTGTAACTAGCGTGCAAAATTGTGTTGTCGGTAACAATCACCCCAATCTGGGTGGGTTTGTCAGACTCAATAGATCTATCATTATTTACCGTCGGCTTGAATAGTTAATGATTGCACATAATTTGCACACAAAAGTTAGCACAACTAGCACTCAGGCATAAAGCTCAAATTGCACACATGAATGTAAAGAGGATTTGTATTTGTGTAGTTTGTGTAAATGTAAGCAATAGTTTGTATAGTGTTCATGTTCCACCCCAAAAAGTGTAAAAGAGTAAAAGGGGCTATGTAATACTCACTTGATTCAAAAGCGTAGCTAACAAGAGAGACTAGGTAGTATCGTGATCCTTGTAACGCACAACGTTAACCTAAAATGTATTGCGTGTGAACATGAATTAATAAAATGTCTAACTCAAAGTCTAGGGTCTCAATGGATATGAGTATAAGGAATTATATAATGAGTTCGTGACGAATTATGAAAAAGGGTTGTGTAGGTGTTGAATAAAATGAAAACAATTTGAAATGAATAGTTTAAAATGTTTTTAAATTAGGGTTTGGATTTAAATAATTAAATCAAATAATTATTATTTAATTATTCTAGTTACAAAATAATGTATTTATTCGGTTTATTTAAGTGTAGCCTAAATAACCAATTTTTGTTTAAATATAAATTAAATAAATAATTATTAATTTATTTATTTATTTATAAAGGTATGTAACTTATTCATTTAGTTATAAAAATATAGTGGTTGTATTATATTAAATATAAATTTAATAAATAATCTTTACACTATTTTTATAAAGATGAGTAAATAAGTTGTGTAACTAATATTTATGTGTAGAGTTTAATGATAAACATAAATTTAATTTTGTACGTTATGATAAATAACTTCTATTTATTTAGAAATAAAAATTGGGTCTTTTTAAATAAAGTTAATATAATTTATTTTTATAAAATCAATTGTTTTTAGTTGAGAATTAATGTAAATACTTATTGTTTTGAAAATATAAAATCAAACATTCTTACAAGGGTTTTCTCACACACGACCGTGCTTGGGACAAGGCACGATCGTGCGAGGACCACGAGCGTGACCGTACTAGTCAGGGCGCGACCGCGTTGATCAAACAGAAGACATAACTAAGCTGTTCACTAGGCGCGACCGTGTCTGGGTCAGGGACGACCGTGTCTAAGGTTCTGAGGCATGACCAAGTCTAGCCAAGGGGCACGACCGGGTCTGAGTGTGTGAGGCACGACCGCGCTAGTATTGACGCGACCGTGTCTCATGAAGCACGACCGCGCTAGGAGATTAGCGCGACCGTGTCTGTTCCAAAAAACAGAAGCGAATTGCTTAAATCTTATGATGTTAATGTTGGAAATCATAGGGCTTTCACCCATTAGGTTATTACGAGTCTTTTTGTATAGATTAATTGTGTTTAAAACATCTCCAAAGTAGTATTTGATTAACCCATTTTAGAACGTACCCTAGATTCGGGTTCGTGTTAATTTTGCTATTGTAAGCCCAAATTAGTTTGGGGCTTTTGATCTATAGACTAAATCAAAGGTGTAGGAGGTTTCAATTACCCGGAAGGATGATGAATCGATGGCGTACGGATAGAACGAGTTCCGGCGACGACGGGTTTGATCTCCGGCGTCTTCTGCTGCAATTCCGACTGCTTCAGTGTTTTCGGGAGCCTCAGAGAGGTTCGATGGAGTGTTTGCTTGGGTGGATTTCAATTCAGAATAGGGAGTTTTGGTTCAAATGAGGGGATTTCGGTTTTTTTAGACTAATTGAATATCTTGGAGTTATTGGACGTAATTGTGGGCACTAATCGATTAATTGTTTTCGTTACTGGTAATGATGTGTATATCGGTTACGAATTCAAACGATTCTGCGTTTAAAAACTGTATTTACGTTTCAACTGATGCGAGGCGCGACCGTGCCTATACGAGGCGTGACCATGCCAAGGCATCGGGCGCAACCGTTTCAAAGCAAGGCGCGCGACCGTGCCAAAGCACTTGGCGCGACCGTGCCAGAACGAGGCGCGACCGTGCCTATTAGGGTTTCTTGTTAATTTATTAAAATCAGTTCTTGCAAATTTCAATTTTGATAGATTTGTATAAATATGAACTTTTGTAGAATTTAATAGGATATACCCGTGTAAAATTTGCGGATTTGCATTGGAACATAGTCTTTAATTGTTGGTACGAATAGAACAAGTCAGTGTACTAGAATTGGGTTTGAAATGTGTCACATTGAACTGAAATACGGATAATGAAAATCAGAAATGTTACAGTATCCCCATGTTGAGGGAATTTCGTCCCGAAATTTAGCTAGTGGAGGCGACGACATCAGTGAAGAGATGGGGGTACTTGAGCTTCATTTGGTCCTCTCGTTCCCAAGTAAACCCAGGACCACGTTTAGATTCCCAACAAACATTGACAATTAGAATACGGCTTCGCTTGAGCTGCTTTACCTCACGATCCATGATTTCCACTGGTCTCTCAACGAAGTGCATCGTTTCGTCAATGTGCACGTCGTTAAGAGGTATGTGAGGATTTTCATCAGCAAGACATTTCTTCAGATTAGACACGTGAAAAGTAGGATGCACATTGCCAAGTGATCGAGGTAAGTCGTGTTTGTAAGACACTTTCCCAATCCTTTCAAGGATCTTAAATGGACCCACATAGCGAGGTGCTAATTTGCCTTTCTTTCCAAAACGGATCACACCCTTCCACGGAGACACCTTTAGAAGAACAAGGTCACCGGCTTGGAATTCCAAGGGTTTTCGTCGTTTGTCGGCATAACTCTTTTGCCGACTTCTCGCTACTCGAATGTTGTCACGGATTTGGTTGATCTTGTCGGATGTTTCTTGGATTAGCTCTGGACCGGTGATTTGTGCTTCACCAATCTCGTTCCAACAGATAGGAGAACGACACTTGCGACCATAGAGAGCTTAAAATGGAGCCATGTTGATACTCGTGTGGTAGCTATTATTGTAAGAGAACTCGATTAGGGATAGATGTGAATCCCAATTGCCACCTAAATCGATTACACAAGCTCTAAGCATATCCTCAAGTGTTTGGATTGTTCGCTCGGTCTGACCATCAGTTTGGGGATGGTAGGCCGTGCTCAAATCCAATCGTGTACCAAGAGCAGTTTGGAGAGATTGCCAAAAACGAGAGGTGAACCGAGCATCTCTATCGGAGATTATGTTTAAGGGAACACCGTGACGGCTCACAATTTCGTCAATGTAAATTCGGGCAAGTTTCTCAACTCGATAGTCTTTACGGATAGGCAAGAAATGAGCAGATTTGGTGAGTCGGTCAATGATCACCCAAATGCTATGATAACCACTTGAGGTGCGAGGAAGTTTGGTAATGAAGTCCATAGCTAAATTCTCCCATTTCCACATGGGAATTTTTGGTTGTTCGAGTAAGCCGGAAGGACGTTGATGTTCGGCTTTGACTTTGGAGCAAGTTAGACATTTGGCAACATAGAGAGCAATGTCTTTCTTCATACCGGGCCACAAATATTGTTGGCGAAGATCTTGGTACATTTTATCCGCACCAGGATGAATAGAATAACGAGTCTTGTGAGCGTTGTTCATAAGAAATGCACGGAGATCATCGCGATCAGGAACCCAAATACGGTTCAAGTAATAAAGTAAGTCATTGGGTTTCGGTTCAAGCTGGAGTTCAACACCACACGACATTTCCTCGTACATGTTACCCTCGGTGACTGAGACGTGTTGAGCTTCTAAGATGCGATTTTGAATGTCGGTTTGAATTCGGACACATTGAAGTATGACATGGTCCTTTCGACTCAAAGCGTCGACTACAACATTCGCTTTGCCGGGATGGTAACGAATCTCGCAGTCATAGTCGTCAAGGAGTTCAACCCAACGTCATTGCCTCATATTGAGTTCCTTTTGGTTGAAGATGTATTGGAGACTTTTGTGATCGGTGAACAGCACACACTTTGTGCCATGGAGGTAATGTCTCCAAATCTTTAATGCGAATACGACCGCACTCAACTCGAAGTCGTGCGTCGTATAATTCTTCTCATGAATCTTAAGTTGCCTTGATGCATAAGCGATTACTTTGCCTCGTTGCATGAGAACACAACCGAGACCTTGGTTGGAGGCATCACAGTAGACAACTAGATCATCATTTTCATTAGGGAGAGTCAAAATAGGAGCATTGCACAACTTTTGCTTGAGAGTTTGGAAAGCTTCTTCTTGCTTTGGTCCCCATTCATAAGGTTTACTCTTGTGGGTTAAAGCGGTAAGAGGGACAGTAATTTTAGAGAAATTTGAGATGAAGCGACGATAATATCCCGCAAAACCAAGAAATGAACGAACTTCGGTGGGGGCCTTCGGGGCATTCCAATTCTTAACCGCTTCGATCTTAGCAGGGTCAACATGAATTCCCTTGTCGTTGATGATATGACCAAGAAATTGAACTTCCTTTAGCCAAAATTCACATTTGGAGAATTTGGCATATAGTTGTTCCTTCCTCAAGAGGTCCAAAACCAGTCTAAGGTGTTGCTCATGGTTGGCTTTAGTCTTGGAGTAGGTTAAGATATCGTCAATGAAGACGATCACAAATTTATCAAGGTACGTTTTGCACACACGATTCATGAGGTCATGAAGACCGCGGGTGCGTTGGTTAGTCCAAAAGGCATGACCATGAACTTGTAGTGACCATACCTTGTTCGGAAAGCAGTCTTTGGAATATCTTCCTCTTATACACGGAGTTGGTGATAACTAGATCGAAGATCAATCTTCAAGAAGCAACTCGAACCTTGAAGTTGATTAAAGAATTCATCAATTCTAGGCAAGGGATAACGGTTTTTGATGGTAAGCTTGTTACGTTCGCGGTAGTCGATACACATGCGGAATGATCCATCCTTCTTTTTGACAAATAAGACGGGTGCACCCCACGGTGAATGACTTGGACGAATGAAGCCCTTGTCGGAGAGCTCTTGGAGTTGACTTGCAAGTTCTTGCATTTCAGAAGGTGCAAGACGGTAAGGAGCTCTAGCCACGGGGTTAGCTCCGGGTATAAGGTCAATGTGAAATTCTACTTGTCGAACGGGTGGAAGACCGGATATATCTTTCGGTAATACTTCGGGAAAATCCCGAATGATGGGAATGTCTTGGATACTCTTCTCTTTGACATCCTTTTGAACAACAAGAGCTTTTGGGCGGTAGTGCATGACATTAACTTGAGTCCTTTGCATGGCTTTTCACCAAAGTCTCTTAACGTTTCTCCCGACGGTAGAGGTATTCGGATGCACTTCTCGAAACAGATGACTTCGGCGTGATGATTTGATAGGCAATCCATGCCTATGATGATATCAAAACTTCCTAGTGGCATTGGTACAAGGTTGATTGGAAATGTATGATCATTAAGTTCTAGAGAACAGTCGTGAATAACAGAATCAATTGTAAGGGAGTCACCATTTTCTTCTTCGACAGTGATTGGGATCGTGTCTTTGCAAGTAAGGGTTCAAAGTTAAGTGACAGAAAACTTTTATCGGCACCGGTATCAAATAAAATGGAGGCATATTGACTATTAACAAGGAACGTACCGTTGACCACATCATTATTGGCTTGAGCTTCATTGGCGTTTATGTTGAAAGCACGCCCACGAGCTCCACCTTGTCTAGAATTGATTAACCTTGGGCACTGATCACGGAAATGAATTGGGTTTCCACATTCATAACAAGCACGCCCATTTGCAATAGCGGGAACACCTTGATTAGCCACTTGGGGGTTGGTTCGGTTTGGTGGGTTGACTTGGTCTGCAAGTGCTTTGGCTCTACAAACATTGACTGTATGGCCATAATTCCCACAGTGAGTGCAAAGGCGACATGGAATGTTTTGGAGATGGTGATAGTTGCAGGTGGCACAGAGTGGGTAGATCCCAACATATGGCTTTTTGGCTGGTGCTTGAACCATAGGCGCAGCTTGGTTAACAGGGATAGCGGGAGTGACCATAGCATAGTTTCTAGCCTTTCTTTTCTTATTATTATGAGAGGGTTCAGTTGTGGCTTCTTTGATGTGTACGGGAGGGGTTGTGGTGTCGGGAACTTTCTTGGTGCCTTTTCTAGTCAGAGTTCCCGCTTTCACATGGTTGTCGGTTAATGTAGCAGATAAGTGGATAGCATCTTCGAGTGTTGTGGGATTTCTTCCTAAGACAGTATCTTGAATTTGCTTAGGTAATCCACCAATATACTTCTCAATGCAGTGGGATAAAGGTGTGACCATATGGGGCACAAGGAGACTCAACTCATGGAACCGAGTTGTGTAAGCTAGACTTTCACCACCATCTTGGGCAAGATCCCAAAACTCGGCTTCCGGTTTCTTTACCTCATTTCGAGGGAAAAATTCTTCGGTCATTAGCCTTTTAACCTCATCCCAAGGTAAGGCCATTGCTACTTCCACGCCTCTGGTTCTCTTTTCCCCATTCCACCACGTGAGTGCCCGTTTTTGTAAGACACTTGTGGATGACGAACACGAAGGTTATCGGGGCAGTCACTATTGAGGAAGGTATTCTCAATACTTTCGAACCATTGAAGAAGTACCGTAGCTCCTTTGGTAGCATAGAACTTAAGAGGATTACATGAGTTGAAGTGCTTGAAAGTGCATTGTGGTGGGTTGGCACCACCACCCCCATTAGCTCCATGGTTACCATTGGCGGCCCCTTTAGTTTGAGTGAGTTGATTCACAAGGATGGTAGCAATATCGGTGTTGTTGGTCATAGTAGCACGACGGGGAGGCATTCTACAGAATTGCACAACACAAGAAAAGATGTAAGAACTTATGAAAGTTATTTGGATTTAAAAGGATGAGATAGCAATTAAAATAGTTACTCATACTTTGGATTGTACTCAAATAGTGATAAAATCACTTGAATACTATGACACATTAAGGTTAATTAAACTCATATAATTTTCAAGGAGACATGCTTTAGCCTATAAGTAAACACTCATCTCGGGAATTCCCGGGAAAGCATACGGGTCCCTCGGTTGATTGGGGTTTATGCGAAATGCTTTCCTAGACAGAAAACCCATAATACAGGTGTCACTCTTCCAGATTGCACGTGTCCTCAAATAATTAACAAAGTTTAAAAGCCTTAACAAGGAAATAAAGAAATTTTTATAGATTTAGATCCATGAAGTTTCCACATGCTAAGAAGATGATGATAGAGGAGTAGGTAAGAATATTATGAGGTTTTAGGGTATAGGTAGGGATATTATTTATTTAATTATTATTTAAGTATATCTTAATAAGTCAGGAATTTTTAACAAGTAAGGCATCAAAAACGAAATAATAACTAATCATAGTAAGCATGTAACACATAGCATGTAGCACATATCACATAATCATAAAGCATGGCATAAGTGGGTGTCCTAAAGTTATAGTCTAGGTCAATGGTGTCTAATAACCTAAATCCCTATAACCAAGGCTCTGATACTAATCTGTCACACCCCAACCGACGGCGGAAACGTCGGGGCGGGACATGTAGACTGTTCATGAGCACAAGGTTGACTAAATTGAATTATATTAATCATCCAAATTCATTTCAAGTATTCAAGACAAAACCAAATCAAACCAAGTACATAAAATGAAATACATAATCCTTTATTAAAATTATCTAGGTCCAAAACTTAAGTGTAGCAAGTCTTGATCAATTGACACATTAGTACCTGAAACATGAATAAAATAAGGTCAACTAAAAAGTTGGTGAGCATACACAGGTTTGTACATAGATAGCATATAGATTGTAAATAAACAAATCCTTACATAACATGATAAAATAAAGCATTTATGGAGAGCAGCTATTGTGTAACCAAGTACAATCAAACCTTTGTAACTAGCATGCAAAATTGTGTTGTCGGTAACAATCACCCCAATCTGGGTGGGTTTGTCAGACTCAATAGATCTATAATTGTTTACCGTCGGCTTGAATAGTTAATGATTGCACATAAATTGCACACAAAAGTTAGCACAACTAGCACTCAGGCATAAAGCTCAAATTGCACACATGAATGTAAAGAGGATTTGTATTTGTGTAATTTGTGTAAATGTAAGCAATAGTTTGTATAGTGTTCATGTTCCACCCCAAAAAGTGTAAAAGAGTAAAAGGGGCTATGTAATACTCACTTGATTCAAAAGCGTAGCTAACAAGAGAGACTAGGTAGTATCATGATCCTTTTAACACTCAACGTTAACCGAAAATGTATTGCGTGTGAACATGAATTAATAAAATGTCTAATTCAAAGTCTAGGGTCTCGATATATATGAGTATAAGGAATTATATAATGAGTTCGTGACGAATTATGAAAAAGGGTTGTGTAGGTGTTGAATAAAATGAAAACAATTTGAAATTAATATTTCAAAATGTTTTTAAATTAGGGTTTGGATTTAAATAATTAAATCAAATAAATATTATTTAATTATTCTAGTTACAAAATAATGTAATTATTCAGTTTATTTAAGTGTAGCCTAAATAACCAATCTTTGTTTAAATATAAATTAAATAAATAATTATTACTTTATTTATTTATTTATAAAGGTATGTAACTTATTAATTTAGTTATAAAAATATAGTGGTTGTATTATATTAAATATAAATTTAATAAATAATATTTACGCTATTTTTATAAAGATGAGTAAATAAGTTGTGTAACTAATATTTATGTGTAGAGTTTAATGATAAACATAAATTTAATTTTGTAGGTTATGATAAATAACTTCTATTTATTTAGAAATAAAAATTGGGTCTTTTTAAATAAAGTTAATATAAATTTTTTATAAAATCAATTGTTTTTATTTGAGAATTAATTTAAATACTAATTGTTTTGAAAATATAAAATCAAACATTCTGACAAGGGTTTTCTCACACACGACCGTGCTTGGGACAAGGCACGATCGTGCTAGGACCACGAGCGCGACCGTGCTAGTCAGGACGCGACCGTGTTGATCAAACAGAAGACATAACTAAGCTGTTCATTAGGCACGACCGTGTCTAGGGTTCTGAGGCACGAACAAGTCTAGCCAAGGGGCACGACCGGGTCTTAGTGTGTGAGGCATGACCGCACTAGTATTGACGCGACTGTGCCACATGAAGCAGGACCGCGCTAGGAGATTAGCTCGACCGTGTCTGTTCCAAAACAGAAGCGAATTGCTTAAATCTTATGATGTTAATGATGGAAATCATAGGGCTTTCACTCATTAGGTTATTACGAGTCTTTTTGTATAGATTAATTGTGTTTAAAACATCTCTAAAGTAGTATTTGATTAACCCATTTTAGAACGTACCCTAGATTCGGGTTCGTGTTAATTTCGCTATTGTAAGCCCAAATTAGTTTGGGGCTTTTGATCTATAGACTAAATCGAAAGTGTAGGAGGTTTCAATTACCCGGAAGGATGATGAATCGATGGCGTACGGATAGAACGAGTTCCGGCGACGACGGGTTTGATCTCCGGCGTCTTCTGCTGCAATTCCGACTGCTTCAGTGTTTTCGGGAGCTTCAGAGAGGTTCGATGGAGTGTTTGCTTGGGAGGATTTCAATTCAAAATAGGGAGTTTTGGTTCAAATGAGGGGATTTCGATTTTTTTGAGACTAATTGAATATCTTGGAGTTATTGGATGTAATTGTGGGCATTAATCGATTAATTGTTTTCGTTACTGGTAATGATAAGTATATCGGTTACGAATTCAAACGATTCTGCGTTTAAAAACTGTATTTACGTTTCAACTGATGCGAGCCGCGACCGTGCCTATACGAGGTGTGACCGTGCCAAGGCATCGGGCGCAACCGTTCCAAAGCAAGGCGCGCGACCGTGCCAGAACGAGGCGCGACCGTGCCTATTAGGGTTTCTTGTTAATTTTTTAAAATCAGTTCTTGCAAATTTCAGTTTTGATAGATTTGTATAAATATGAACTTATGTAGAATTTAATAGGATATACCCGTGTAAAATTTGCGGATTTGCATTGGAACATCGTATTTAATTGTTGGTACGATTAGAACAAGTCAGTGTACTAGAATTGGGTTTGAAATGTATCACATTGAACTGAAATACAGATAATGAAAATCAGAAATGTTACATTTACAGCTTTCACGAGTTGATGAGCAGTTTTTGTTTTTGATAAATATTTTATTCTTACCATTTACAAACTGTGCCTTTTCATTTTCTAAAGTCCCACCATTCACAAAGATGGATTTTTTGTTGTTCTTAACAGCACAATTTTCAAAACCAAATTCAAACCAGAATTAACAAAAGTAGCAGACTTAGAAAAACCTGACAAAGTATTTTTGAAAGACAAAGACTTTGAATTAAAATCAATCCACCAATTTTTGAAAGTAAAATTTTCCATTGAAAGGATGTTCAACAGCAAGATAACCTAATCCCGGATTTCCTACTTTCCTGACTTGAGAGTCTATCATGTCATAGACTACAGCTCGAGAGTGGTCAATTTTCTCGATTTTAAACTTAGTGTTTGCCAATTGAGTCATAGTGTCATTCAGCTTTAGACTAAGGTCGTCCATTCGTTTTAGTGCATCACGATAAAGACATTCCTTATTGCTAAAATCCATTTCAAGTTTTGAAAAATCGGTTTTTCCTGCATCAATTTTATCTTTAAACAATTTTTCAGAACGCTTGTACTCGACATTGGCATACCTAAGTTGATTTATTTATTTTAAGAGCAATTCATTATCATACTTATATATGTTTACTTTTTCAACATAGTTATTAGAACAGAAATCAGTATGTACCTCAGAGTCTTCAATCTTTGCCATGAGAGCAAGATTTGACACCTTCATCGACAGCTCATGAATCTGATCTCCCCAATCATATCCTGTGGTCTGCTGACTCACCAATGCTTTGCTATTTCCATCTACAACTTTTCCCTTTTCTTTCTCATCAGAACTTCTTGACGAGCTCCCCTTCTCCACTTTAGGCTCTGGGCATTCCTTAGCGAAGTGACCAGGTTTGCTGCAATTGAAGCATCTCAGATTGGATTTGTCAAAACCTATCTGTTTTGAACCAGACTCCATCCCTTCAAATGAATTTCTGCCAGTTCTCTTGATAAACCTCTTAGCATGATGCACAGCCATTGCCATGTACCACTTGATATCCATCTCCTCCAAATCATCTGGATGTATCTGATCAGCATCATCTTGAATCAGATTACCAGGAGCAAGTTTTCCAGCTAGCTGACAATTGTAACTGCTCATGAAAACACTAAATAAGGCAACATGCATTTCAACAATCTTGGTATCATTTGAGCTTAGTGATTTACTTTGTTGGACAGATGTAGCAAAAGCTGTCTGATTTGAGACAGTAGACAAGTTTGGTGTGTATGCAGAGGACATACTGGAGAGTAAAGCATTCCCTTGAGACATTAAGTGTTCTGTCTCTGATGAAAACATCATCATTCTTTGCTGATCGTCCATCTCATATGACCTTAGGAAGGAAATAATCTCACTCAGAGGAGTGGTATACATGTCCTTGGTTCTCTTGATAGTAGTGATGTTGAAGCTCTAGTTCAATGGCAACGAGTTAAGCAAATTCTTGTTTATTTCTCCATATGTCATTTCAATTACAGCACTGTTCATCTCAGTCATCAGATGAGTATACCTGTTTATCTGTGCCTTTAGAGTTTCACCTTTCACATACTTGAACATGTTGAATTTTTGTCTCAACATGTCCTTTCGACTCTCTCTCATATCTGCATTTCCCTCAAATCTCTCAACTAAGACATCCCAAAGAGATTTTACAGTTTTGAATTTCTTAAACCCTTGAGCAATTTCAGTAGACAAATCCATGGTTAATCTAGCATAAGCTTTTTCATCCTTTTCAATTTGAAGAATTTCTTCAGCCACATATAGATCAGGATCCTTGGGAATAAATTCATTCTTCTCATTCCTGACCATAGGAATCTGAGGACCGTTTTCAATAGACTTCTAAATAGACAGATCCTTATACTTGGCGAAGTTCTCATAACGATACTTCCAGTTATCAAAGTCATTTGCATTTGTTAGACATGGAGGTCTACTTAAAGTACCAATATCATTATCCATTGAGTTAGTATCAGTCATGACTTAATAACACTTTAACAGAAAATACCGCAAACTTGGATTCACGGCCGCAAACTTCAACGGTAACCGCAAACTTGGAGTGTAACCGCAAACTTGAAGTAGAAACCGCAAACTTGAAGTAGAAACTACAAACTTGAAATATAACCGCAAACTTGGATTTCAACCGTAAACTTGAAGTCTAACCGCAAAGTTTGATTCAACCGCAAACTTGAAGTCCAGCCACAAAGTTGGTGTCAACCGCAAACTTTATAGCCACAAACTTCTGAAATCCGTAATCTTCCAGAACCGCAAACTTGTAGATTTTGAAATTAACAGTAAATTACCTCAATTTTCAGGCCAAGTATCCACTAATTAGGCTGCAAACTTCAATACTAGTGACGGAAACACAATTCCGAGTCCTGTCACTGTCTAGAAACTCTCCAAAAAAACACAAGTCAGTTTAACAAATGCCAAAAACAGTAACTTTTATACCTCACGAGTCAAAGAAATCTGTTGTAAGCTTCACAAATGAGCGTTATGGCTCTGATACCAATAGTAAGGTCCGGATTCTTGAGGATCTTCAATCAACGATTTCAACAGCGTGTTGAACTTGGCGAAAATAGACTCGACACGTGACTTGTAGGTATAATCTAAGAGGACGAGACACAATTCAACAATCAAACGATTAGTATATTGATATGAATACTGAATACACAATACAATTGTTCAACAACTCGTCTAACAGATTACAATAATCAAAACATCTATTAAAACTAATCGGTGGGCCTGGGCCTGGGCCACATACTCCAAGTATGCGGTTGGGGAGACGCATACTTGAAGTATGCGGCTGGGCCTGAAGTATGCGGCCACATACTTCACAAAACTTGTCTTCTGTATATCCCGGTAATCTCTTGATGCGTTAGCCTATTAGGTTTGATCCTTACAGAAAGCCATACATCAAGTTCTTCAGGGCATTTGGTTGTTCTTCTACATTTTTAAACACACAAGATTCATTGCCAAATTTTGCAGCTGTTGGTGATGAATGCTATTTCCTGGGATACTCTTCATATCAGAAGGCTTACAAAGTATACAATAAGAGAACCAAAATTGTTCAAGAGTCCTATTATGTGGAATGGCAAGAATTGAATGTTCCTCCAGAGCAAAATGGACCTAACTGGTTCTTTGATGCTGAATTAATTTTCTAGACTTTTGATCAGCAACTTCAAATGGATTCTGATGGAGCAATTACTTCAGGTACTATAATTGAGTCTCCTACAAGCAGTGATCAATTTGTTGAAAGTTTTATGGTTGGTCAATGAGATTTCTGATAATGTTACTTCATTGACTCAAACACAAGAAGATCATGTTGATAATTCAGTTACTAATGTTGATTCTGAAGTACAAGAAGTTCAAATTACTAATGATGAACCAGCAGTTAGTGAAGTTCAGTTGGATCCTTTAAATGATCAGACTGAGGATGTTATTCAAACAAGTTCTTCAATTGTTGAAGATTCAAGTGATCAATCACCAGATTTGAATGTTTCAATGATATGCCAGAATCTGTGCAAGTTGATACTATCCCAATTCATAGAATTCATTCTGCCCATCCAGTTGAGAATATAATTGGAACTCTTGAGGATGGATTTAAAACAAGAATTCAAGCTGGAAACATTAATGTATGTTTATACTCCTGCTTTTTAACCTAAGAAGAACCCAAGAATGTTACAGTAGCATTACAAGATCCAAGTTGGATTGAAGCCATGCAAGAGGAACTCTTTCAGTTCAAAAAGCTTAACGTGTGGCATCTTGTTAATTTACCTAAGGAAAAATATCCAATTGGAACAAAATGGGTTTTTCGAAACAAAAGAGATGATCGTGGGATTGTGGTTCGCAACAAAGCATGCCTTGTTGTCCAAGGTTTTTATCAAGAGGAAGGATTGGACTATGATGATGTCTTTGCTCCTATTACACGTATTGAAGCCATACGTATATTATTGGCTTATGTCTCTTACAAGAAGGTCAAAGTATACCAAATGGATGTGAAGACAACTTTTCTTTAAGGAGTGGTAAAGGAAGAGGTTTATGTAAATCAACCACCTGTTTTTGAAGATCCTGCTCATCCATTTCAGGTCTATAAGCTCGATAAGGCAATGTATGGATTACATCAAGTGCCTCGTGCGTGGTATGAAACCTTGTCGACACATCTTACATCCAATGGCTTTGTTCATGGAACAATAGACAACACTTTGTTTCTGAAGAAATTCGGTGCTGATTTATTAATCATACAAGTCTATGTTGATGACACCATCGACAGTTCAACAAATGAAGCTCTTTACAAAGATTTTAAAGTAGTCATGAAACTAAAATTCGAAGTGAGCTTAATGGAAAAAATGCAGTTCTTTCTGGGGCTACAAGTAGAACAGTCTGATGTTGGGATTCTTATCCATCAGGCTAAGTATGTCAAAGACATTCTAACAAAGTTCAAAATGAATGATTGTAAATCAGCTTCTACACCAATTGCTCCCCATGAACCTCTCACTGTGGATTTATTTGGATTTGAACTTAATCAAAAGATGTATCAGTCAATGATCGGCTCCTTGATGTATCTAACCGCAAGTAGACCTGATATCATGTTCGTAGTTTGCTCATGTGCGAGATATCAGGCAGCTCCAAAGGAATCTCATGCATCGGTTGTAAAACGAATTTTTCGTTATCTTAGGGTCGCGTAAATCTAGGTTTATGGTATCATTCTGATTCTAAATTTAACTTTTTTGCTTATACTGACAGTGATTATGGTAGATGTAATTTGGACAGGAAATCTACATTAGGAGGGTGTTAATTTTTGGGGGAGAGATTGGTTTCTTGGTAGTGTAAGAAACAAACGAATATTTTCACATCAACTGCTGAAGCAGAGTATACAGCTGCCTCGAGCTGTTGCTCACAAGTCATCTGGATTCAACATCAAATGTTAGATTTTCGAGTAAATATCTTGGAAACTCCGATCTTTTGTGACAATGATGTAGTGCTCGGAATAGTCAAGAATCCAATTCAGCATTAAAAAACAAAGCACATTGCAATCAAGTTACATTTCATTCGTGATTGTTTTGAGAACGATCTGATTAAAGTGGTCCACGTCGATACCCTATAGCAAAAAGCTGATATTTTTACAAAAGCAGTTTCCACTGATCGGTTTAACTCTTTGGTTGAGATGTTCGGGATGATCTCATTTTAAAATAAAAATAAATAAATAAAATAATAAAAAAATAATAATATTAAAAAAATTCTAAAAAAAAACTAAAACTAATAAGTTTTCAACATAATAAACAGTCCATATTTGAACTGAAAGACCACAGAAATTTGTTCGTCAAAAAGATTTTCTTTGAAGTGTTTAAAATTATGTTGTTATTTGTGCTTCATTAGTGTGTTAGTTTAATAAGTGGTTGTGCCAAAATCAGTATAGTATGTGTTTGTTCTCATTGTGATATAAGTAGTAGATAAAGTTAAATCACAATTTTAGGGGGAGAATAAAAAAAATTTATTTGATGATAAGTGTTTGAAATGAAGTATGTGACTATGTGAATAAAGTTGAAAGTAAAAAAAAGTATGAAAAAAATAAAAAATAATAAATAAATTGTGTGTCTGACGTGTATATATAGGAAATGACAGTACAAGTGTATGCTGAGCTTATGCATTAATTGGATATGATGGTAACATTAGTTACAATTTTTGATATGCTGGTAGACTCTGCATACGTAAATTATGTGATATTTGTCACACCCCAACCGGCGGCGGAAACGTCGGGGCGTGAAGCGTGCAGACTGTTCATAGCTCATGGTTTGCTAAGGTTGAAATAATTAAACATGCAGTTTTCATTGAAATCAAACAACAATCCAACAAGTACACGAAACATAACAAAATACATATCAATGTTTATTTTAGAGCCTTTTAACTAGGTCCTCAAACTAGGTGGAAGCAACTTGTAATCATCTCAATTGTTAGCACCTGAAACATGATTTAAAAACAAGGGTCAACTAAAAAGTTGGTGAGCATACATAAGTTTTTGACACACAAATAAGAGTTCAAAACTGTTTATACAATTCCTTCATTCACATGGTATATAAGACAAATATGGAGAATCTATAGTTATACTAGGTGCACAATCAAACCTTGTGACTGAGGCATAACACGCAGGTTACCCTAATGTAAAGTCGGTAACAAACAACCTACCCGGGTGGGTTTGTCAGACTCAATAGTACTATCCTTGTTTACCGTTGGCTTGTACAGAGTTAATGATTGCACGAGTTGTGTCATGTATGTATAGTAATAACTCATAGCATTCAAGCATATTGCACAAATAATTCATGTAATCAAGTAAGGATTGTACTATGAAAGAGTTGCAATTTGTTTAATGTAAATCATGTCTACCCCAAAGGTGAAAAAGAGTAAAAGTGGGGTTATGTAGACTCACATGTGTTGGAGAGTGTAGATTGCACAACCAAGTAAATGTTAAGTGTTTGTGGGTCACGGAGCTTGACCTATCGAGTAAATGTATGACGTGTATTAATGCGGTGTATAAGGTTTAAAGTAACTATAGTGTTTCAGTGTATTGCAAGCGTAAGGATTTGCACTAATGAATTGTATCGTTTAGTTATGTATTTAAAATATAAGGTTGTGTGGTATATATATTTAATTGAATGTAATATAAACAAACGAATTCGTTTTATCTACTTATTTTAGAAGACGTCACAAAATATAAAGTAGTTTATATTTATATAAGTTTTATTTGATGTAACTAGGATTTATACAATTGGTTTATAAAAGTCTTTTTCATAATAAAGTGTTTTATAAAATCTTGTTATAACTTTTTATAAATTTAGAAATTTTAAATGAAAATGTATTTTCAAATGGTAAGAATTGGTTTAAAACAATTTAATCGATGAAAATAATTGGTGTGCTTAATAATGGTGAGATTCTGTTTAAACAGTTAAGTTTATAACATAAGATTTATAAAAATCATCAAATCTGAGAAACTGTAAAGATTCAGTTCTGACTGAGCACGACCGTGCTCATCAACGGCACGACCGCGCTCGCCTCCGGGCGTGACCGTGGTGGTCTGGAGCGCGCCCGTGGTCGAGTCAGAAAGCTACAGAGGTTCTGGTCATGGAGCACGACCGTGCTCGTGTCCGGCACGACCGCGCCTAGTGTTTGTTTTTGGTCAGGACTTGTTTGCTCGGTAAGCATGACCGGGCCTTACTCGGACCACGACTGTGCTTGGTCAGGCACGACCGCGCTCAGTGATGAGCGCGACCGTGTCGGGTCTTTTCCAGACTCAATTCGCTCGATTCTTATATTAAACACTTCTGGATTCTTAGGGCTTTCATTTAGTGGATGATTACGAAGCTATCTATAAGGTTTAATTGGATTTATTTCGTGTTTAAGTGGTAGTTCGACTAAAAGTGTAGTTTCGTTTTCTCGTTCAAAAATTTGGCCGATTTGAGTGTTTCTACTACGAATTGGCATAGGGCTTTCGTAGTAGGGGGTGATACGAAGCTAGTGGTGTATTACTTACTTATTATAATAGGGCAATTTAATGCTGTCGGCTACGGGTCGACGGCTTTGCTTCTCGGCGATCAATCGGACGACAGAGGTTGTATGAGTGTCGAGTGAGAGTTCTGGGTGATTGTGTGGATGCATATGAGGGTGTAGGAAGCGTGCAACTGGCTCTATATCGACGAATTCGCGAGTCATGATTGTGGTGGGTATGGGATTAAACAAATCTGTAAATTGGAGTGTAATTGATGCGTGTTGCAGGTTGTATTCAGTCAAGTATGGTCTGACGCGCGAAAACCGGCTTTGACCATTCATTAAATTTTGCTAAATCGTCGAGTATGGCTGTGATCTGACTTCTGCAGAGTCACGTGGTTTCAGCAGCGCGACCGTGTCTGTATTAGGCACGACCGTGCTTAGGTCTGCAGGCGCGACCGTGCCTAGTCTTAGGCGCGACCGTGCTTGCCTAGTTTTGTAGTTTTTGAGTTTTGTTAGTTTTGGTCCTTGGGGCTTGTGAGATAATGGCGTTTTCAGTTGTTATTGTAACATAATGTATTGTATGTGTAATTGCTTTTACGGTTGTTGCACACGAATTGAAATTGAAATACTCGTTTATTGCATCGAAACGTTTACATGGTAAAAAAAACAGAAATGTTACAGTCTCCTCATGTTGAGGGGATTTCGTCCCGAAATTCAACTAGTTGAGGCTGCTGAATCGGTGAAGAGGTGAGGATACTTGAGTTTCATTTGGTCTTCACGTTCCCATGTAAACTCAGGACCACGTTTAGAATCCCAACGGACTTTGACTATAGGAATGCGGCTGCGTTTGAGTTGCTTGATCTCACGGTCCATGATTTCCATCGGTTTCTCGACAAAGTGCATCGTTTCATCAATGCGCACGTCGTCAAGAGGTATGTGGAGGTTCTCATCAGCAAGACATTTCTTCAGGTTGGACACGTGGAAGGTTGGATGAACATTGTTGAGTGCTGGAGGTAGCTCAAGTTTGTAAGCCACTTTCCCGATTCTTTCAAGGATCTTGAACGGGCCTACGTAACGAGGTGCTAGCTTGCCTTTCTTTCCAAAGCGGATCACACCCTTCCAAGGGGATACTTTGAGAAGCACAAGGTCACCCACTTGGAATTCCAAGGGTTTTCGTCGCTTGTCGGCATAGCTCTTTTGTCGACTTCTCGCTACTCGGATGTTGTCACGGATTTGAAGGATTTTGTCGGATGTTTCCTAAATTAACTCGGGACCGGTGATTTGTGCTTCACCAATCTCGTTCCAACAGATGGGAGAACGGCATTTGCGACCATAAAGAGCTTCGAATGGAGCCATGTTGATGCTGGTGTGGTAGCTGTTATTGTAGGAGAATTCAATAAGTGTCAAGTGTGAATCCCAATTGCCACCAAAGTCTATGACACAGGCTCTCAGCATGTCTTCGAGCGTTTGGATTGTTTGTTCAGTCTGGCCATCAGTTTGGGGATGGTAGGCTGTGCTTAAATCCAATCGTGTGCCAAGTGCCTTTTGCAGAGATTGCCAAAATCTGGAAGTGAAACGAGCATCTCTATCGGAGATTATGTTCAAAGGTATACCGTGTCGACTCACAATTTCGTCAATATAGATTCGGGCCAATTTCTCAACCCGATAGTCTTCACGGATGGGCAGGAAGTGTGCGGATTTAGTGAGACGGTCAATGATTACCCAAATGCTATCATAGCCGCTTGAAGTACGGGGGAGTTTAGTAATGAAGTCCATGGCTAGATTTTCCCATTTCCACACGGGGATTTCCGGTTGTTCAAGTAAGCCGGAAGGACGTTGATGTTCGGCTTTGACTTTAGAGCAGGTTAGACATTTTGCAACATATAGTGCAATGTCTTTCTTCATACCAGGCCACCAATATTGTGGTCGAAGATTGTGATACATTTTATCCGCACCGGGATGGATAGAATACCGAGACTTGTGTGCTTCAGTCATGAGGAATTCCCGGAGATCATTGCGATTGGGAACCCAAATACGATCCAAGAAATAAAGCAAGCCATTGTTTTTAGTCTCTAGTTGGAATTCAGCACCACACGACATTTCCTCATACATATTGCCCTCGGTAATCGAGACGTGTTGAGCTGCTAGAATACGGGTTTGAATGTCAGAATGAATCTTGACACTTTGGAGCATGACACGTTCTTTACGGCTCAGCGCATCGGCTACTACGTTTGCCTTGCCGGGATGATAACGAATCTCGCAATCGTAATCATTGAGGAGTTCAACCCAACGTCGTTGCCTCATGTTGAGTTCTTTTTGGTTGAAGATGTGTTGGAGGCTTTTGTGGTCGGTGAATACCACACATTTTGTGCCATATAGATAATGTCTCCAAATCTTCAAGGCAAATATGACTGCACCCAACTCCAAATCGTGCGTCGTATAGTTTTTCTCGTGGATCTTGAGTTGCCTCGATGCATAAGCGATTACCTTGCCTCGTTGCATGAGAACACAACCAAGGCCTAGGTTAGAGGCATCACAGTAGACGACTAGATCATCGTTTCCTTCGGGAAGAGTCAGAATAGGAGCATCACATAACTTCTGTTTAAGAGTTTGGAAAGCTTCTTCTTGTTTCGGTCCCCATACATAAGGTTTACCTTTATGCGTCAAGGCGGTGAGGGGAACAGCAATCTTGGAGAAGTTAGAAATGAATCTTCGGTAATAACCCGCTAAACCAAGGAACGAACGAACCTCGGTAGGGGTTTGAGGAGCACTCCAATTCTTGACAGCTTCGATCTTGGCAGGGTCGACATGTATTCCCTTTTTATTGACAACATGACCCAAAAATTGAACCTCCTTTAGCCAAAATTCACATTTGGAGAACTTGGCGTATAATTGTTCGGTTCTCAGGAGATCCAAAATCAGTCTAAGGTGCTGTTCATGTTCTTCCTCAGTCTTGGAATAGATCAAGATGTCATCGATGAAAACGATCACGAATTTGTCAAGGTATGGTTTGCACATGCGGTTCATGAGATCCATAAAGACAGCATGTGCATTGGTCAACCCAAAAGGCATAACAGTGAACTCGAAATGACCATATCTTGTTCGGAAGGCGGTCTTTGGAATATCTTCTTCTCGGACACGCAGTTGGTGATAACCAGATCAAAGATCAATCTTCGAGAAACAAGTAGAACCTTGGAGTTGATCGAAGAGGTCGTCAATCCTAGGTAACGGGTAGCGGTTTTTGATTGTAAGCTTGTTGAGCTCTCGATAGTCAATACACATGCGGAATGAACCATCCTTCTTTTTAACAAACAAGACTGGTGCACCCCACGGTGAATGACTTGGCCGTATGAAACCTTTGTCAGCGAGTTCTTGAAGTTGACTTGCAAGTTCTTGCAATTCGGAAGGTGCAAGCCGGTATGGAGCTTTAGCCACAGGGTTTGCTCCGGGTATAAGATCGATTCGAAACTTTACTTCCCGAACAGGTGGAAGGCCAGGCAAGTCATCGGGAAAGACTTCGGGAAACTCCCGAATGATGGGAATATCTTCTACTCTTCTTTCCTTGTCTTCTTTTTGGATTACATGAGCTAGGAAAACCATGCACTTCTTTCGTATGTATTTCTGGGTGGTGATGCAGGACATCAGTTTGAGTCCTTTGCAAGGTTTCTCGCCAAAGACTTTCAATATGTCTCCCGATGGAAGAGGTATTCGGATGTATTTTTCAAAACACATGACTTCGGCGTGGTTTTTAGACAACCAATCCATGCCGATGATGACGTCAAAACTCCCTAATGGCATTGGTATTAGGTTGACTGGAAATGTGTGACCATTGAGTTCTAGTGAGCAGTCAAGGACAATGGAGTCAATAGTGATGGAATTTCCATCCGCTACTTCAACGGTGAAGGTTTTCTCTAGTTTGGATCGTGTTTTTGCAAGTAAAGGTTCAAAGTTAAGGGACACAAAACTCTTATCGGCTCCGGTATCAAATAGTATAGAAGCATATTGGTTATTCATAAGAAAAGTACCGTTGACCACATGATCGCTGGCCTGAGCCTCGTTGGCGTTGATGTTGAAGGCACGCCCACGAGCTCCGCCTTGAGTATTGTTCACAAGTTTTGGACATCGGTCTCGGAAGTGGTTTGGGTCGCCACACTCGAAGCAAGCATGCCCATTACCAATAGCTGGAACTGCTGGATTAGCCCCGTTTCCCCGGTTGACTTGATTACCAGTTGGATTACTTCTGCAGGTGTTAGCTACATGCCCATATCTTCCACAGCTGGCACATAGGCGGCAGGGTACATTTGGGAAATGGTGATAATTGCAGGTGTTGCACAACGGATTGTTTCCCACATATTGTTTCTTGACTTGGTTCTGAGCCATAGGAGCAACTTGGTTGACTGGGGCAGCCGGAGTGATCACGGCATAGTTCTTAGCTTTCCTCTTCCTCGTGTTGTGGTTCGGTTCGGCTTTGACCTCCTTGACATGAGCAGGAGGTGTTGTGGTGTCAGAAACTTTCTTGGCCCCCTTTCTGGTAAGAGTACCTGCTTTAACGTGATTATCAGTCAAAGTAGCAGCCAGACGAATAGCATCCTCTAGGCTTGCAGGATTTCTTCCCAAAACAGTGTCCTGGATTTGTCTCGGTAGGCCACCGATATATTTTTCAATACACCTAGACAAAGGCGTAACCATGTGAGGTACCAGCATGCTCAGTTCGTGAAAACGGTTGGTGTATGCTAAGCTTTCACCACTATCTTGGGTAAGATCCCAAAATTCTGCTTCCAGCTTTTTCATTTCGTTTCGAGGACAGAATTCCTCGGTCATGATCCTTTTTAGCTCATCCCATGGCAGAGCCATTGCTACTTCTACTCCCCTTGTTCTCTTCTCCCCATTCCACCAGGTTAGTGCCCGTTTTTGGAAGACACTAGTGGCATGGCGGACACGCAGATTGTCCGGACAGTCACTATTGAGGAAGGTGCCCTCAATATTTTTGAACCATTGAAGGAGTCCCGTGGCTCCTTCGGTACCATAAAATTTCAGGGGATTGCAAGAGTTGAAATGCTTGAAGGTACATTGTGGCGGGTTGGCACCACCGCCACCACCAGTATTAGCACTACCACTGGCGTTCCCATTGTTGTTGTTATTGGCTTGAGTTAGTTGAGTTACTAGCTGAGTGAGGAGAGCAGCAAGGTCGGTATTATTGTTGTTGTTGGCATTGCCGGTATTGGTGTTGGTGCTATTGTTGGCGTTGTCGGTGTTGTTGCGGTTGATGTTACGACGAGGAGGCATTCTATAAAAAGAGAATGATACAAAAGTGTTGTGAGAATTTAAAAAAATCCGTTGAAATTTAGGATAGGAGGAATAATAACACATTTATTTCATAGTTCGGATTGTTTTCAAGTAATCACATTTCTACTTGAACACAATGACATATTAAGGTTAATTAGACTTATATAATTTTCAAGGAGACGTGCTTTAGCCTATAGGTAAAAACTCATCCCGGGAATTCCCAGGAAAGCATACGGATCCCTTGGTTGATTGGGATTTATATGAAATGCTTTCCTAGACAGAAAACCCAGAATACAGGTGTCACCCTTCCAGATTGCACATGTCCTTTAATAATTAACAGAGTCTAAAACCTTAACGGGTATATAAAAATATTTTTCATAGACTAGTGTCTACGAGTATGAGTTTTTCCACAAGTTATGGCGATGATGACATAGAAGCAGTTAAGGAGGATATGCGGCTTAGGATACGGGTATGGATACGATTTATTTAATTTATTATTTACGTATGCTTATTAAGTCATGTAGTCTACACATTTTAAGTATCAAATAACTAACACATAAAGCATGTGACATATAGCAAATAGCACGTATCACATAAAACATGTAGCATGGCATTGTTGGGTGTCCTAAAGTTATAGTCTAGGTCAATGGTGTCTAATAACCTAATTCCCTATAACCAAGGCTTTGATACCAATCTGTCACACCCCAACCGGCGGCGGAAACGTCGGGGCGTGAAGCGTGCAGACTGTTCATAGCTCATGGTTTGCTAAGGTTGAAATAATTAAACATGCAGTTTTCATTGAAATCAAACAACAATCCAACAAGTACACGAAACATAACAAAATACATATCAATGTTTATTTTAGAGCCTTTTAACTAGGTCCTCAAACTAGGTGGAAGCAACTTGTAATCATCTCAATTGTTAGCACCTGAAACATGATTTAAAAACAAGGGTCAACTAAAAAGTTGGTGAGCATACATAAGTTTTTAACACACAAATAAGAGTTCAAAACTGTTTATACAATTCCTTGATTCACATGGTATATAAGACAAATATGGAGAATCTATAGTGATACTAGGTGCACAATCAAACCTTGTGACTGAGGCATAACACGCAGGTTACCCTAATGTAAAGTCGGTAACAAACACCCTACCCGGGTGGGTTTGTCAGACTTAATAGTACTATCCTTGTTTACCGTTGGCTTGTACAGAGTTAATGATTGCACGAGTTGTGTCATGTATGTATAGTAATAACTTATAGCATTCAAGCATATTGCACAAATAATTCATGTAATCAAGTAAGGATTGTACTTTGAAAGAGTTGCAATTTGTTTAATGTAAATCATGTCCACCCCAAAGGTGAAAAAGAGTAAAAGTGGGGTTATGTAGACTCACATGTGTTGGAGAGTGTAGATTGCACAACCAAGTAAATGTTAAGTGTTTGTGGGTCACGGACCTTGACCTATCGAGTAAATGTATGACGTGTATTAATGCGGTGTATAAGGTTTAAAGTAACTATAGTGTTTCAGTGTATTGCAAGCGTAAGGATTTGCACTAATGAATTGTATCGTTTAGTTATGTATTTAAAATATAAGGTTGTGTGGTATATATATTTAATTGAATGTAATATAAACAAACGAATTCGTTTTATCTACTTATTTTAGAAAACGTCACAAAATATAAAGTAGTTTATATTTATATAAGTTTTATTTGATGTAACTAGGATTTATACAATTGGTTTATAAAAGTCTTTTTCATAATAAAGTGTTTAATAAAATCTTGTTATAACTTTTTATAAATTTAGAAATTTTAAATGAAAATGTATTTTCAAATGGTAAGAATTGGTTTAAAACAATTTAATCGATGAAAATAATTGTTGTGCTTAATAATGGTGAGATTCTGTTTAAACAGTTAAGTTTATAACATAAGTTTTATAAAAATCATCAAATCTGAGAAACTGTAAAGATTCAGTTCTGACTGAGCACGACCGTGCTCAACAACGGCACGACCGCGCTCGCCTCCGGGCGTGACCGTGGTGGTCTGGAGCGCGCCCGTGGTCGAGTCTGAAGGCTACAGAGGTTCTGGTCATGGAGCACGACCGTGCTCGTGTCCGGCACGACCGCGCCTAGTGTTTGTTTTTGGTCAGGACTTGTTTGCTCGGTAAGCACGACCGGGCCTTACTCGGACCACGACTGTGCTTGGTCAGGCACGACCGCGTTCAGTGATGAGCGCGACCGTGTCGGGTCTTTTCCAGACTCAATTCGCTCGATTCTTATATTAAACACTTCTGGATTCTTAGGGCTTTCATTTAGTGGATGATTACGAAGCTATCTATAAGGTTTAATTGGATTTATTTCGTGTTTAAGTGGTAGTTCGACTAAAAGTGTAGTTTCGTTTTCTCGTTCAAAAATCTGGCTGATTTGAGTGTTTCTACTACGAATTGGCATAGGGCTTTCGTAGTAGGGGGTGATACGAAGCTAGTGGTGTATTACTTACTTGTTATAATAGGGCAATTTAATGCAGTCGGCTACGGGTCGACGGCTTTGCTTCTCGGCGATCAATCGGACGACAGAGGTTGTATGAGTGTCGAGTGAGAGTTCTGGGTGATTGTGTGGATGCATATGAGGGTGTAGGAAGCGTGCAACTGGCTCTATATCGACGAATTCGCGAGTCATGATTGTGGTGGGTATGGGATTAAACAAATCTGTAAATTGGAGTGTAATTGATGCGTGTTGCAGGTTGTATTCAGTCAAGTATGGTCTGACGCGCGAAAACCGGCTTTGACCATTCATTAAATTTTGCGAAATCTTCGAGTATGGCTGTGATCTGACTTCTGCAGAGTCACGTGGTTTCAGCAGCGCGACCGTGTCTGTATTAGGCACGACCGTGCTTAGGTCTGCAGGCGCGACCGTGCCTAGTCTTAGGCGCGACCGTGCTTGCCTAGTTTTGTAGTTTTTGAGTTTTGTCAGTTTTGGTCCTCGGGGCTTGTGAGATAATGGCGTTTTCAGTTGTTATTGTAACATAATGTATTGTATGTGTAATTGCTTTTACGGTTGTTGCACACGAATTGAAATTGAAATACTCGTTTATTGCATCGAAACGTTTACATGGTAAAAAAAACAGAAATGTTACAATATTTGTGTGATTAACCAAATTGCAATCTTAGTGTTATCCTTATCGAATATCGGTATTTTCATTCTTCGAATGTAAAGTGAATCCATTCATAGCATGAGACCAGGATCTTGATGGGTTTTTAGCACAATTTGTTTACTCTATTGACTCTACCCGTCAAATATACGATATAGAGTTAAAAGTCTTTATACAGCTGATGGTTCTGGTGAAAATCTCGGATGAAAACTAGAAAGTCATTCTGTTTAGCCCTTTGAATCATTCGTGATTTCAATTGACATATCCAATACTTTATGGATATCCGTATACCCGAATCAAATCTGATTCCAAAAGTTCATCATTACACATCATATTTTGTAAGACCCCAACCTGGACATCCTACAGTTGTTTCTCATAACAGATCGTTTTCATTAAAAAAAACACATTTATTGCAATTCAAACTACAGCGGAAGCCTTTCTAAACACATTTATAACCATTTAATGTTATTAGGTTTACCTTACGAATGTCTGCACACCGATCCGAGTAACGCCGCTTCCAAGCCAAGATACGTCAATACCCACTTACCTACAAACAATCTAACGTACACACGAAGGCAGCTACGTTGGGTGAGTTCTAATAGTTTAATTTAAATAAAAACTATCACGTCAAGTTCTTCAGTTTAATTCACTCAGGATCCTTCGGTCCTTATAAAATATTATTACACTTTATTAACGAATGACTAATCCCCTGTCATTCCACGACATCCCATAATCGTTTATCACCCGATACTCAACCCGTACTACCAATATAAATAATAATAACCTTACAATCACAACATCATAGACTCAACATACTATGCTAGAAACTCATATCCAAGAATACACATTAACTTGACTCTATGTTAACACAACCTTCCCTAGACATTAACACTTTGGGCCTTAACCAAAGCGCTCACAATTAACAGGCACAACCCTTATACACGTCACATCACAAGTCCTGACTCAACGGTCAGTCTAACTCTACACGTCACATTAGCACTATCTCATACACAACAAATATAACTCATTACTAGCATGCAAATTAACACATATATATACGCATGCAAGCACATACCTGGTTGGTAAACCCATGTTAACTGTATATAATTATGTGTTTTTAATCCTATATACATGTGAAACAGTTTACTTTGATTGGTTCTTATATTGATTGGTTCTTGTATTTTATAGATTGAAAAGAAAATTAAACTTGAAATCTAATTAAATGAATGAAGCATTCACAGTGAAAAAAGACGTGGATTTAAATGTGTGGAGTGATATATATATGTATGGTGTCATGATGTAACTGATTAGTATCCATTAGTGGAAGTGGTGTTAGTATGTGATGATTTGGAATTAATACATATGCATGGATGCTATATGATGATCTGCGCATGTGGAATTGCAATATTATTTGGAAGCATGTGAGTTGGGTTGCGCGTGAGACATGAAATTGAGTCGGTTAAATATTCCCTTTATATATAAAGTGATCGATTAGGGTTAAAAGAAAGAGGGGAGATAACTCTGACGGCAGGAAATAATTCGAATGCTGGTTTTGTGAAATCTTCATTATTCTAAACTCAAGGATGTCAATCAAATCAAGTTTTAAAGATTCTTTTACAAAGATGCAAGGCTAATTCGCGCGTGGCTTCCTTCGGGCGGACGGTTCGTATAGGTTTTATATTTTATTCAGTTGTTTATGTTTTTGGATCTATTTAGTTTCTGACAATAACTAAGTAGATTGATGTATTAATTGAATTAAACAGTTTATTTGAGTACTTTGAGTTTGCTTGTGTTTCAACTGATTTTTCAACACTATGTTTATGTGGTGTCCAATTAAATAACTGAATTTTATGTGAATCTTGAAGTTTGGAGGAGGTTATATTGTTATTTAATTAGAGTTTTAATTAATTATAATTTTCTAATCTAAGCAATTAAACTTTCCATTGATTCTCTATGGATTCTATAACCCTACATCTCTGTCTACAGTCTAAGGTAGATAAGTAGTAGTTTTTACAAATATTTTTTATTAACCTTGACACCGCGATCAAAATGGCGCCGTTGTCGGGGAATCGATGCGCTTAGTTTTTTTGTTTTAGTTTAGTTTATTTTTTTTTATAAAAAAAAACTAAAAAATAAATATTTTTTTTTTAATTTTCTTTAGTTAGTTTTATTTTTCGTTCAATACTACTCGGGTATTTTATTATGTTTGTGCAGGTTATATTCCTTACAGGTTTAGAAGAATCTAAAGGAGTGCGAGATGATTAATTGGGACTTAGTTGATGAAGATGATTTGTGTATATGTTGTGGGAGCTATGGTCATTGGGCTCAAGATTGTCCACAGTTCGAGAAGAAATCCGGATATCGGGAGAGGTTTTATTCGGAATATAGGCGGCGGATGGGATATGTGAGGACAGATTATGAAGATGAAGATACAGACTCTGAAGATGAACAACTGCCCTCTAATTATCCATATTATGATTCTTACAGGCAGATGAACGAGAACCTTGAAAGGTACAATTTAGAATCAGGTAGTCAATACTACCAAAATAATCAGTAAAGTTACAATCAGAGTCTATACCCGAGGAGTCCATACAGCCAGGGCAGTTATCAACAAGGCCATCAAGAACAATACGAGCAACCATTGGTGCGTCAAAATGCTTATCAAGTTGAAGATGTTGAGAAGATGCGAAGAAAAACGCATTTGGCCTATATTGAGCGAGAGTTGGCAAAACCCAATAAGTTAAGGAAAGAGCATATAAACTTGTTAGATTTCCAATATGATCTTTTAGTAAAGGAACAAAAAATTCGTCCACGAGGCTTCTCGGTTAACGAATTGTCCCGGGCAAAAACAAGCATGGATATGTTCACAAGTTGGGGTAGATGATGAAGCAAAAGAAGAGGTTGTAGGTTTACTGGAGCACGAAGCACAATGTTTAGACCCAGTCGAAGACACAACACCTCTCGAAGAACCGATGAATGAGGTAATTCCTAATTGTCCTCCCATAGTTATTCCACTGATAAACAAAGTTGGGGAGGATGATTTGGACTCGAGGAAAAGGAAGGTGAGTAGGGATGACATTGGATAGTATAATCAGAAGCGGGCCCACATTGATTCATCAGACACGCAGATTATGAGAACCTGAGTACGGATTTGGCAGGTAAACTATCGGGCATATAGTATAAACTCGGCAGGCAAGTGTGGAGTTAGACTATCAAGCATTGCACCAACAGATAGACTGGTCATGGGAGAACGAGTTTGGATCCGACACATCAAATTTCAAGCTTTTGTTGGGAACGTGGTAGGTAAGTGTTCTTTGCGACCACCATGATGCAAATAAGGTACACCGCGTCTGGCTGAAGACGTTAAACTTAGCGCTCTTGGGAGGCAACCTAAGGTATGTTTTAATTTCTTGTCTAGTTAAATGAACGTTAAGGGTGTGTTCTCTAGAAACCCTCACGAGACTTAACTCGTCCACTCAGGCTACCGAGGGGTTTAAAAGGGTTGATGCATACGCTAAATGCATTCGTGATTCCTACGAAAGTGAATTAGGACTTTGTTTTATTTATTTTTTGTGTTTTTGTGTGCGAGCCGACCGAGTGTGGGGAAGTTTCATGGGTTTTCAATCGAGTTTGGTGTAATTGTATATTTTCGGTTTTTGTTCAGTCTATACATCGAGTCAGTTTAATGCTCTTGGGTTTGTTCGAGTTTAACTTTGCAGGTTTGGATTGACCCACCCGTACTCAATCTCCATTCGGGTGGTGATGTTTCGAGCATCATATTCTTGTAAAAGGCAACCTAATAGCAGATTTTGAAGACGACCGCGAAGGAAATGCTATACGATCGTGTGATGTTGGATCGAAGACATTTACAGTTCGAAACCAGCTAAGTCCTTCCTAATTCTTTGTATATTTATTTTTAATCGTCTCTCATCCTACATTGGGGGCAATGTAAAGTTTAAGTGTGGGGATAGGAGACTGAGTCTGTATAGTAGAAAAAAATATAAAAAATGAAAAATAAATAAAAATTTAAAAATATTTCAAAAATGTCCTTGGATTACAATTGTTGCAACTTCATGGAAAATGATAGGTATAATTGGGAACTATGCTTATGGAAATATTAAAAATAAAAAAAGCGCGTTAAATTTGTAACGTTTTGGTAGACCCAACCGAATTAAGATCTTAAACATTCTGATAGTGCATCGAAGTTAAAATGAATAATTAATTCAGGATATCTTGTGGGTTCTCTTGTGGGTTCTCTTGTGGGTTCTCATCTTAGGGGTGTCGGTAAGGTCGACACTGTCAACATAGGGTGATAGGTGTAACATTTCTAATCTTATTACTTTTATTTTCAATCCAATGTAACACATTTCAAAACCCATTTCGATTACAACGTCTTAAATTCATTGTGCAAACAACTAAACCCTAATTATCAATATAAATTCACAATTCTATCCCACTTTTATCTCAAAATCTCTATACATATACATGTACATATATATATTTAGACATACATATGTATATATTTATACATATTACAAATGCATACACATACATACACTAAATTAACAAGAAAATCTACCCTTGATTGAACCTTTAACCATTTGAACCTTATTATTAAACCCTCAAGTCCAAATGTTGACCAAGTTCAAAGGAAATTGACATGTTTGACTTTTAAAAGTCAAACAGGGCCAAATCCACAAAATCCAACTCCAATCTTTGATCAAAACGAATCCGAGGGCTTCCCATGATTTGGACAATCGTTAATCGGCCCTATACTGACCCAATTACCAACCCAATTCATTCGCATGCGCGGTACAATCAAAATTTGAATATCTTTGACTCCTCCGAGTCAAACCCATAGCAAATCACCCTAATTAGTGCAAATCAAAGCGTTCTAAATCCCATAAATCACGCGAATTAGTTCCATCATGAACATAGACAATTATCACGACCGAATTCTTTCACGTTCATTCAAATTTTACACGTAATTGACTCGACAACTGTCATAGTCAAACCCGCAATCAAATCGTGTATTCTGAGTGAAATCGATTCAATTAAACCATTCCCGCACATTCACATGACATATTACATACTCCCAGAGCATTTAATTTACTCTCATTACCTCCCTGGACGCCAATCGAGCTCAAGAACAGCCGGACTAAACCCGTAGCCGTCTGCATTCGTGCTCCAATCTTTACAAGTAAGTTGTACGTCGATTGATTCGTATTTGAACCCCGGTCAAAAGCCCCTTATCAATTCGGGATCATAATACACAACAGATTCGATTTCATTTTGATTTCATGACCTGTTCTTGTTTATATCAAAAGGGGGATTTGATCCGTTTTAAAAATAGGTTATACATTTTTTTAGACTTTGAAACCAGCGAAACCACCCCGTCCAGATGGTAAGTTATTGCACCACTGGACCCGGTGACGCGGGTTCGAAACCCGCATAACCGACATTTTTTGGGTTACTGTGGTACCTGGTCGATTCCCCTCTCCGGAGCACGCGTAAAATTCAAAGGACCAGAGCATTTAACACGACCAGTCCCTTGGTCCAGTGGTTTGTCCATCCGGCCCACACACCCCAGACCCGGGTTCGAGTCCCTGTGGTCTGTTTAATTTTTAAAACTCGTTTTTACCACTAAAAAAATTATTTTTATAAACCATATAATATTTTTAATAGAATAAAATCAGATTCATAAATTTTCAATATAAATTCATTTTATTATGAATTTATGGCTAAAAATTGTATATTAAATATTTAAAACAAAATTTTAGATATTTAAATTAATTTTCAAATAAACACAATTGATTTTATAAAATTTATAAAATGTCAATTTTATTTAAAGAAATCAAGTACTTATATTAAAATTAATAAATAGATAAAATTTATATATTATAATTTACAGTAAAAGGTTAAATGCACATTTTCTTGATTTTTATACATAAATATTATTTACACATCCTAATACATTAAAAATTATTTATTTAATTTATACGTCAATATTTTTACACACCTTTATAAACAAATAAATAAAGACAAATTATTTATTTAATTTATACTTAATATAATTCACGCTATTTTTATAACTAAATAAATAAATAACAACTATTTAATTTTATTTAGTTATTCAAACCCAAATCCTAACTTCAATCATTTTGAACTATTCATTTTATAAAAACACTCATTCAAGTACAAACACAATAACCTACACACTTCCTTTCAAACTACAACTCAAACCCTTCGTACACACATCCAATCCAATCCTAGACTTAGGCATACACTTTTGTACACGTTATTAATTCAATATACATTACACACTAGGTTAACGTGGTGAGTTACAAGGATCATTTTGCTACCTAGTCTCGCGTGCTAGCTACACCCTTGATTCAAGTGAGTATTACATAGCCCCTTTTCACACTTTTACACTTTTGGGGTGAAACATGAACACTATACATACAATGACTTAAATTTACACAAACTAAACAAACACAAATTCATTTTACATTCGTGTGTGCAAATTTGAGCTTTATGTTTAAGTGCTAGGTGTGTTAACTGTTTCTGTGCGATTACATGTACAATCATTAACTAATCAAGCCGACGGTTAACAATGATAGATCTATTAAGTCTGACAAACCCACCCAGTTAGGGTGATTGTTACCGACAACACAATTGTTTTTGCAAGCTAGTTACAAAGGTTTGATTGTACTATTTGGTTACACAATAGTAGCTCCCCATAAATGCCTTATTTATCATGATTTGTAAGGATTTGTTTACTCACAACTATATACTATCTATGTATAAACCTATGTGTGCTCACCAACTTTTTAGTTGACTTTATTGTATTCATGTTTCAAGTGCTAATGTATGAGTTTTGATCAAGACATGCTACACTTAAGTTTGGACTTAGATAATTTTAAACAATGAACAATATGTCTTTCATTTTATGTACTTGTTGAAGTTGGTTTGTGTTTGTTTGGTTTGAAATGAAATTTGATGAATAATATGTTACAATTTAGTTAACCATCATGAACAGTCTACATGTCCCGCCCCGACATATTCCGCCGTCGGTTGGGGTGTGACAGATTGGTATCAAAGCATTGGTTATAGGGAACTAGGTTATTAGACACCCTTGACCTAGACTATAAATTTAGGACACCAATTATGCCATGCTTCATGATTATATGTTATGTGTTACATGCTTATTATGTTAATTATTATTTCATTTTGATGATTTATTTGTTAAAAAAATTATTGACTTACCAAACTATACTTAAATAATAAATTAAATAAACAATATCCCTACACATAACCTAAGCCACATAACCTTCTTACCTGCTTCTCTATCATCACCATCATAGCGTGTGGAAACTTCATGGATCTAAATCTATAAAAATATCTTTTATTTCCTCGTTAAGGTTTTAAACTTTGTTAATTATTAGAGGACACGTGCAATCTGGAAGGGTGACACATGTATTCTGGGTTTTCTGTCTAGGAAAGCATTTCGTATAAATCCCAATCAACGGAGGGACCCATATGGTTTCCTGGGAATTCCCGGGATGAGTGTTTACTTATAGGCTAAAGCATGTCTCCTTGAAAGTTATATGAGTTTAATTAACCTTACTGTGTCAAAGTATTCAAGTGATTATGTCACTATTTGAGTACAATCCAAACTATGATTAACTATTTTATTTATTATCTTATCCTCTTTAAATCAAATCGACTTTCATAAGTCCTTACATCTTTTCTTGTTTTGTGCAAATCTGTAAAATGCCTCTCCGTCGTGCTAACGAGATCAACAACAACACTGATATTTCTACTATCCTTGCACAACTTGTGACCCAACTCACTCAAGCTAATGGGGCCACCAATGGTACCCATGGAACTAATGGTGGTGGTGGTGCCAACCCGCCACAATGCACCTTCAAGCACTTCAATTCTTGCAATCCTCTCATGTTCTATGGAACCGAAGGAGCCATAGGACTACTCCAATGGTTTGAAAGTATTGAGCGCACTTTCCTCAATAGTGACTGCCCCGAAAACCTTCGTGTTCGTCATGCCACGAGCGTCTTTCAAAAACGGGCGCTCACGTGGTGTAATGGGGAGAGAAGGACTAGAGGCGTAGAGGCAGGAATGGCCTTACCATGGGATGAGGTAAAAAGGTTAATGACCGAGGAGTTCTGTCCACGGAATGAGGTGAAGAAGTTAGAAGCTGAATTTTGGGATCTTACCCAAGACAGCGGTGAGAGTTTGACCTACACAACTCGGTTCCATGAGTTGAGTCTCCTTGTGCCCCATATGGTCACACCACTATCCCGCTGCATTGAAAAGTATATTGGGGGACTGCCCAGGCAGATTCAGGATATTGTCTTAGTGAGAAATCCCGCAACACTCGAAGATGCTATCCGTCTATCTGCTACTTTGACTGACAATCATGTGAAAGCAGGGACTTTGACTAGAAAGGGCACCAAGAAAGCTCCCGACACCACAACACCCTCTGCACCTATCAAAGAAACAAAAGCTGAACCCTACCACAATAATAAGAAAAGAAAAGCTAAGAATTATGCTGTGGTCACTCCTGCTACCCCCGTTAATCCAGTTGCACCCATGGCTCAAGCTCCAGCCAAGAAACCCTATGTAGGAGTCTACCCACTTTGTACCTACTGTGGGAATATTCCCTGCCGCCTTTGCACCCACTGTGGGAAATATGTCCATACATCAATGTTTGTAGAGCAAAGGCCCTTGCAAGTCAAACCAACCCACCAACCCTAACCAACTACCAAGTGGCTACTTAAGGTGTTCCCGCCATTGCAAACGGGCGTGCTTGTTATGAATGTGGAATTCCGAATCTTTCCGTAACCGGTGCTCGAAGCTCATCAATGCTAACCAAGGCGAAGCTCGTGGGCATGCTTTCAACATAAAAGCCAATGAAGCTCATGCCAACAACGATGTGGTCAACGATATGTTCCTTGTAAATAGTCAATATGCCTCCATATTATTTGATACCGGTGCAGATAAGAGTTTTGTATCACTTAACTTTGAACCCTTACTTGCAAAAACACGATCCAAACTAGAGAAAACATTCACCGTCGAAGTAGCAAATGGTGATTCCCTTACAATTGACTTTGTTATCAGTAACTGTTCTCTAGAACTCAATGATCATACGTTTCCAGTCAACCTCGTACCAAAGCCACTAGGGAGTTTTGACATCATCATAGGCATGGATTGGTTATCAACTCACCATGCCGAGGTCATATATTTTGAGAAATGTATTCGAATACCCCTTCCATCGGGAGAGACACTAAGAGTCTTTGGTGAAAAGCCTTGTAAAGGACTCAAGTTAATGTCGTTCATAACTGCCCAAAAGTACTTACGAAAGAAGTACGTGGCCTTCTTAGCCCATATTGTTAAAAATGATGTCAAAGAAAGGAGTATTCAAGACATTCCCATCATCCGGGATTTTCCCAAAGTATTTCTCCAGGATTTATCCGGTTTTCCACCCGTTCGACAAGTATAATTTCGCATTGATATTGTACCCGGAGCTAACCCCGTGGCTAGAGCTCTATACCGTCTTGCACCTTCTGAAATGCAAGAGCTTGCAAGCCTTGAGTTTGCGGTAGTCATTCACCGTGGGGTGCACCCATCTTATTCATCAAGAAGAAGGATGGATCATTCCGCATGTGTATTGACTACCGCGAACTCAACAAGCTTACCATCAAGAACCGTTATCCTTTGCCTTGAAATGATGATCTCTTTGATCAACTTCAAGGCTCTACTTGCTTCTCGAAGATTGATCTTCGATCTGGTTATCACCAACTCCGTGTACAAGAGGAAGATATTCCAAAGATTGACTTCCTAACAAGGTATGGTCACCACGAGTTTATGGTCATGCCTTTTGGGCTAACCAATGCACCCGCGGTTTTCATGGACCTCATAAATCGTGTGTGCAAACCATATCTTGACAAATTCGTGATCGTCTTCATTGACGATATCTTAATCTACTCCAAGACTAAAGCCGATCATGAGCAACACCTTAGGTTGGTCTTGGACCTCTTAAGAAAAGAGCAACTATATGCCAAGTTCTCCAAATGTGAATTTTGGCTAAAGAAGGTTCAATTCTTGGGACATATCGTCAATGAAAAGGGAATTCATGTTGACCCTGCTAAGATTGATGCTGTTAAGAATTGGAATGCCCCTAAGACACCCACTGAAATTCATTCATTTCTTGGTATTGCAGGATATTATCGTCGTTTCATTTCAAATTTATCTAAGATTGATGTTCACCTCACCGCTTTGACACACAAGGGTAAACCTAATGAATGGGGAAAAAGCAAGAAGAAGCTTTCCAAACTCTCCAGCAAAAATTGAGCAATGCTCCTATATTGACTCTTCTTGATGGGAATGACGATCTAGATATCCACTGTGATGCTTCCAACCAAGGCCTCGGTTGTGTCCTCATGCAACGAGGCAAGGTGATCGCTTATGCATCAAGGCAATTTAAGATTCATGAGAAGAATTATACGACGCACGATCTCGAGTTGGGTGCGGTCGTATTCGCATGGAAGATTTGGAGACATTACCTTTATGGCACAAAATGTGTGGTGTTCACCGACCATAAAAGTCTCCAACACATATTCAACCAAAAATAACGCAATATGAGGCAACGACGTTGGGTTGAACTCCTTAACGACTATGACTGCGAGATTCGTTACCATCCCGGCAAAGAGAATGTTGTAGTCGACGCTTTGAGTCGTAAGGACCATGTCATGCTTCATTGTGTCCGAATCCAAACCGATACTCAAAATCTCATTCTAGAAGCTCAACACGTCTCGGTCACCGAGGGTAACATGTATGATGAAATGTCGTGTGGTATTGAACTTCATCTTGAATCCAAACCAAATGGCTTACTCTATTACTTGAATCGTATTTGGGTTCCCGATCGCGATGATCTCCATGCATTTCTCATGAACGAGACTCACAAGACTCGTTATTCTATTTATCCTGGTGCAGATAAAATGTACCAAGACCTTCGCCAACAATATTGGTGGCCCGGCATGAAGAAAGACATTGCTTTCTATGTTGCCAAATGTCTAACTTGCTCCAAATTCAAAGCCGAACACCAACGTCCTTCCGATTTACTTGAACAACCGAAAATCCCCATGTAGAAATGGGAGAATTTAGCTATGGGCTTCAATACCAAACTCCCTTGCACCTCAAGTGGTTATGATAGCATCTGGGTGATCATTGACCGTCTCACCAAATCTGCTCACTCCATGCCTATCCGTGAAGACTATCGGGTTGAGAAATTGGCCCGAATTTACATTGACGAAATTGTGAGTCGTCACGGTTTTCCACTAAACATAATTTTTGATAGAGATGCTCGGTTCACCTCCCATTTCTGGCAATCCCTTCAAACCGCTCTTGGTACACGATTAGATTTGAGCACGGCTTACCATCCCCAAACCGATGGTCAGACCGAGCGTACAATCCAAACTCTCGAGGACATGCTTAGAGCATGTGTAATTGATTTTGGTGGCAATTTGGAGTCACATCTATCCCTAATTGAGTTCTCCTACAACAATAGCTACCACACAAGTATCAACATGGCTCCATTTGAAGCTCTATATGGTCGTAAGTGTCGTTCTCCTATGTGTTGGAACGAGATTGGTGAAGCACAAATCACCAGTCACGAACTAATTCAAGAAACATCTGAAAAGATCATTCAAATCCGTGACAACATTTGAGTAGCGAGAAGTCGGCAAAAGAGTTATGCCGACAAACGACGAAAACCCTTGGAATTCCAAGTCGGTGACATTGTCCTTCAAAAAGTGTCTCCATGGAAGGGTGTGACCCGTTTTGGAAAGAATGGAAAGTTAGCACCTTGCTATGTGGGTCCATTTAAGATCCTTGAAAGCATTGGGAAAGTGGCTTACATACTCGAGTTACCTCCATCACTTGGCAATGTGCATCCTACATTTCATGTGTCCAATCTAAAGAAATGTATTGCTGATGAGAATCTCCATATACATCTTGACGATATGCGCATTGATGAAATGAAGCACTTCGTTGAGATACCTGTAGAGATCATGGATAGTGAGATCAAACAACTCAAGCAAAGCCTTATCCCTATTGTCAAAGTGTCACACCCCAACCGACGGTGGAATACGTCAGGGCGGGACATGTAGACTGTTCAAAAGCACAAGGTTTACTAAAGTTTAAATATTTAAACGACCAAATTCATATCATAGATAAACATCAATCCAACAATACAAAGAAAAATAGAGAGTACATAAATAGTTTCTTTAAATTAGATTCTAGGTCCTCGGTCCTAAGTGAAGCAACTTGTACTTATTCTCAAGCATTAGTACCTAAAACATGATGAAAACAAGGTCAACTAAAAAGTTGGTGAGCATACATAGGTTTAGACACACAACCAAGTTTAAAGTGTTTTATACAACTCATACGATACATGTGTATAAGGCATTTATGGAGAATCTATAGTTAAACTATGTGTGCACAATCAAACCTTGTGACTGAGGCATAACACGCAGGTTACCCTAATTACGGAGTTAATGATTGTACTACCGTCATGTATATGTAGTTTTAACTCATAGTATTCAAGCATAAAGCACATAACACATAATACCATATTATTGAATTGTATTTAAGTCTGCGCAAAAAGTTTCAAAAAGTAAATCCTGTTTCACGCCAAAAGTACAAAATGAAAAAGGTGTTATGTAAACTCACTTGTATATGTTGTGTGGATAACACGAGAAGTATGAAGCACAAGTGATTTTCAATTCACAAGTTAACCTAGTGTAAGAAAGATGATCTTAGATTAATAATGGGCACAAGTCTAAGGATATGTCTAATGTTCATCGGGTTTTGTTAGGTGTGAGTTCGTATGAAGTTTGTGTTATTTTATGTAGGAAAGTATAAATTGTCAAAAGTTTGGTGTAACTTTGGGAGTTCAAAATGTTGTTTGTAAATATTATATGTCTTTAGGGTTAATTATTAAATAAATAAAACTCTTTCTATTTATTCAATTAAAATAATAATTATTGTTAAAGTAATATGATTTATACAAAATATTGAATGAATCTATCGCTTTATTTATTTATGACAAAATGTCAAAATCGTGTTAATACGGGTTTAAGGAAAACCCTAGATTTATTGTAATAATGATAACTGTATTTATTATAAAAATAAATAAGGGATATAATGTATATATGTATATATGTGTGTATATATAAATATATTTAGAAAAGGGTTTTGTTCAAATGTATATATGTATATATGGGATTAATGATTTATAAAAATACATATTTTATAACATATATATTTATGAATTAGGAACTTAATTATTTTGATTAATTACTTAAAAGTAAATTTTAAATAATTAAAGATGAGAATTTTACACAACTAAATTTGTAATAATTTATATTTTATGTTAAAACCTCAATATTTTATTATATTATAGTCTAAATGAGGTATAGGTTATAAAAATATTTTTTATAAAAAGTTTGGGTGGTTTAAACCTGTCTAAAAAAAAGAAACAGACCACCCGGCTCGAACCCGGGTGGTTTCAGTGTGAGACATCCGGCGCAACCACTGGACCAAGGAACTATATCTGATTTAAACTCGATCGGATTTCTATTTAATTTTATGTTTACAGGGGGCCGAATCTGGTAAAAGGGGCCGCGCAAAAAGGCCGGTTTGTGTGGGTTTCGAACCCACGCCCTCTGGTCCGACCAGATGGTTTCGCTAGTAGATAGAGATGTTTTAAGAATTAAATACGTTAAAAACTAGGATTCATAAAATCCCAAATTATACCAAATGAACTGATCTTGATTTCAAATTGCAATTGAGCTTAATGCCCTATGTCATATGAAATTGACAGAGGGCTTTCGATCTCTTCATGAAAACGATTCAAACGACACTAACCTTAACCGAAATGATCAACAATTGAAGGCCGTCGGCTACTGGTTCAGTCACGAAAATCTTGATGTCTGATCGGTTGACAGAGGTGAAATGCGGTGGAATTGAGGGTCGGGATAGGTTATACGAGCTTGAGCGAAAGTGTGGGAATGAGTAGAGGGTTTGATTTTGTTTTAAAGACCTCAATTCGATTCGAGTTTGCGTATGATGAAGGCAGCTGTGATTACGCGTCAATTTTAGGACATGTTTTGTAACTATTAATAAAATTCTGTGTAAGTTCTGCTAGAGGCGAACTTAACAAGTTCGCCTAGCCTATCAGAGGCGAACTTAATATGTTCGCCTGGGCTATCAGAGGCGAACTTAATAAGTTCGCTTAAGTCTATCAGAGGCGAACTTATTATGTTCGCTTAGCCTGTTAGAGGCGAACTTAATAAGTTCGCCTAATGCTGATCAGTGGCTATAAATAGCAGATTGTAGCAGAAACATAAAATAGATTTAGAACTAAGGGATACAAGAAAGATTAGAGACGAGAGAAATTCTGTAATCTTGTAACCTGATATTGGTGGAATACAAAGAGTTTATTTACACCGTTGTAGTTGATTGAGTCACACGAGCACGTTGATCATGGATTCCGCACGTTATCACCGTGTCGTACCGCGAGTCTAGAGATCCGTCACGCACCGAATTAGGGACCTACAAGTGGTATCAGAGCCATTGCTCTTGATTAGCAAAAGATTCGTGGTGTTTTCGTGTCCAATCAACATCAAAGTTCAGAGATTTTGAAGATTTTTGATGAATTCGTGTTCTTGATAAAAATGGAAGAATTTTGACAAATTTGGATTGATTTTGAATTGTTTTGATGAAATTGATCCGATAGAAGTGTTCCAAATCAGTTTCTACACATTCCTACGGTTCAATTTTATCAAATTCCATCAATTAAGCAAGAAATCATGATTTTCAGAATTTTTGGTTCGTGTTTGGGTTGAACAGCTGAACCAGGCGAACTTAACGTTCTGTTGCAGGCGAACTTATAGGCGAACTTAATAAGTTCGCTTCATTCAGTATTAAGCGAACTTAGTAAGTTCGCTTGGTGAAGATCAGGCGAACTTAACAAGTTCGCTTGGGTCAAATTCGCTTCGGGACAAGTTCGCTTGTACAGTATCAGGCGAACTTAGTGTTCTTAAAAAAAAATGTCAATTTTGAAGTATTTTGGCGGGAAATTTCTTCTTGTCCAAATTTTTTAGGGAAAATTTATATGCTTGTTTCGGATCATTTTTGAAATTTTGAATTTTTGAAATTTTTTTAAAAGAGTATTTTGGCGGGAAATTTTTTTTTTCCGGGTATTTTCGCTAAAATTTCAAAATGTCAATTTCATGTGATGATAAGGAGATTGAAACTATGCCACCGAGACTTTTGTGCATATCAGATTTTCGTAGCTGGAAAGTCTGGTTCGAACAGTTCGTATCAGCAACTGATGAAAACTTTTGGACATCCATATTTGAAGGATATGTGCATCCTACTTATGATTATATGGGATATTATGATGTTCCTAAACCAGTGACAGCTCTTACTAAAGTAGAAAAGCAGAATTTTGATACTTTAACGTTGTCTTTACCAAAAGAAATTATTCATAGTCTCGGGAAGTGTCCAACTTCAAGAGATCTATGGGAAGCATTGAAGAAAAAGGGTGAAGCAACTTCTCAAGCGTTTGTGGTCTTGATGAAAGAAGAAGTAGTAAAGCAGAGTGTTTCTGAAAGTGATTCTTCTACCGAGTTAAGTGATAGTGAGAGTATTAGATCTGGTGAAAGTACTCAGTCTACCGAGAGTGATGTAGAGACTGAAGTAAGTTTTCAGACAGTTGAAGATGATCTACGTGACTTAGAAAATGATGCAGAGCCTGTCATTGTTGATCAAAAGAGTGAACCTGATGATGACGTATTCATGGCAACTGGTGTATCTTCTTCAGAAGTAAAACCTGAGGTATTTTCTAACTCTGAAACGTTTTGTTCTAACTGTATTTCAGTTAAGGATAAATTGATGAGGGTTATGGATGACAACGTCAACCTCATATGTGATATGAAATCGATGCACACGGTAAATCAGAAATTAAAAGATAATGAGAATGTGTGTATTGAAAGAATAGAATCATTGAAGAGGGATATAAGTTCTCTGACTTTGAAGATCAAAGAGCAGGCATATCACCTGGATATGTCCTTTTTAGAAATTGAGAAAAGAAATAATGATCTTGTTGAGAAAGATAAGGAACTAGCAGAATCTAAAGCAGAAGTGATTAGATTACATAGAAAGCTAGAAAGCTTTGCAAATTCATCATTCTTATTAGGATATTATCATGAGAATACTGTAGAGGGGAAGGGAACTAGTGGTATTGGCTATGTTCCTCCACCATTTAACGGAAATTATTATGTGACACCTGAGATTATAAAAGATGAGGATTTAGATCCTAAGACTGTGTTGAAGGTGAATCCAGTCACAGGTGAAGATATGGTGTATTCTGATGAGAGTGATGATGAATATTTTGATGAAGCTAAGGTAGAGGGGATACCTAAAGAGGTTAAGAAAGAAGAATCAAAGGTTGATTCTAATTCATCTGAAAATTCTACATTTGGAAGTTCTTCAAATTCAAGGAGAGTTCCATATGTCAGAGATTATAAAGACATGCGTACATGCTTTCATTGTAATGAGATAGGACACATTGTGGTGAACTGTCCTTACAAAAATAAAGGGAAGAAGCATGTAGTTCCTGAGAAGATGAAACCTGAATCAAAACCTGTTGAGAAAAAGTTTGTTCCGTCTCAAACTCCAAAAGAAGTTCATGTAGGAGAATCTTCTTCAAGTGCAGCTTATCGTGTGAAGATTCCTTATATGAGAGAATATCATGAGACGAGATCTTGCTTTTACTGTGGTCTTGTGGGTCACCTTAGGATTGCTTGTCCTCACAACGTCAAAGGTAACCGACATGTTACTCCAGAAAAGGTAAGTACTCTTCGTAAGCCTTATGTTAACCCAAATGTGGTTAAACCTCATGATACACTAAAGGGTAATTCAAAATCTGAGGTTAGGCTTTCTAGACCTCAAAGACAGAGGAGAAATAGAAGATTGAGAAAACTTTTAGAAGAACAAGAGTTTTCACAATCAAATGAATTTTCAAATGCAAGAAAATGTTCAAACACTTCACATTTTAAGCAAAAAGAACATAATGAAAAGAAGTATGGTTGGAAATCTAAAGTTTCTGTTTCAAACTCGTCGGAACAATCTCCGAAAATCGATGAGAGATTCGATTGTGAGTGGAGTGAGGTTTATTATTTTGATACAAATGGAAGACCCATGACTACCATGGCTTGGGTCCCAATTTCAAATTAATGTTTCTTGTTAGTTGTGCAGGATTAACCAAGAGGGACTATTATAACATTTTGGTTGTTGATAGTGGTGGTTCTTAGCACATAACAGGGAATGACATCTGCAAGAGTAAAGAGTTGTTGATAACTGAGAATATATTTGATTCAACGACTTGATGCTCAAGGGGGAGAATATGTCACACACAATGTTTTGGAAAGAATTTTACAAAGTCCAAAGGATAACCTGAAACTTAGGATGACGATGGTGAGCATAAAGTCATTGATGCAACCATTTGACTAGTTGAGGGGGATTCTACAGGACAGGGGGAGTACAGAACTGTGTTGGTGACAGAGGCAATGACATTCAATTACATTACATCGGTTTGAGTTTTTAATTTGATTGAATTGCTTAATCCTGAGTAACCAAGTAAAATGTTTTTCATAAAATGTTTTCATGGAAGATTTTATTTTCGTTTGTTTTACTTCTTTGAAAAAGATTTTGAAAAAGCCAAACAAATTGAAAAAGATAAAATCGACATTACTTGAAGTTAAAGAAGAGATGATAGTACATTAGTAGATGTTCTTTCACACATGACCTTAGATTGCTGGTTGGTGTTTATGTTAATATATCTGAATTATATGTTTTGATCTAAACTTCAGAGACTGCACAAATAGGAAATGATAGTGTTGTGTATGCATATAATTTGAATTGTCAGTAGACTAAAAGCGTCACTGATCCATTAGTAGTGTGAAAACATAATTGCACATGTTACAACTGTGATTTTAACCCATTTTATGCCTGGGTGTGTGTGTTAAAAGATCACTATCAGATAAATAATATTAGTTTTTAATAAAGATTTTCCTATGAGATCAGTTTCGGGTTATGTCCTTAGCACTATTCATTCGATTTGCTTTAGTGCCCATGTCCCGAAAAGCATGCAATTTGAAGTATAATCAAGATATGTACTTGACAACATCTATCAAACATATACTAGCCCTTGGATCATATTGATAAATCATCTTTACTGATTCCATTGAATTCATAATCCAGATAACAGTTGGATCCACGTACCTGAATCTTATGATTCCACATATATAAGCCAAGACATTGAATCATTCGATTCTGGATCTCATTGATTCCTATACAATCCAATTTGGATTCTGCTATTCATGTGCTAAGTGATGTCTCCTCATTCTGGAAATTTGGATAATCTTTAGTAAAATCTCATATGTCTTGAAGATAGTGCATTTACTTTCTGTTGGCATACTAGTGGGGTACACGTATTTCATACTTTAATGGTACCTTAACTCACAAGAAAGTGGGAATGAGATGCTTTAGTTTCAAATCTTATAATATTGACAATTTGAATTTGTGTGTCATAGCCTGATCCTATTTTCTTTGAATGTTTATCGCGTATCATAACATGCAATATAAAAGTCTTGAAAAGATAGAGTGTGATAATCTTGAAAGATATTGGTTTGTTTGGTCAAGGCTTGAATGAATGACATAGGATACCATTTGATATTATATGGATTTTATATCCAAGATGTGTGATTGATATCTCATATATACTGATATGATCTTCTTACTCGTGATGTTCGACCAAAAAGATGTGATTTTGTATTTTACATTTCAGTTTATAAAGAGAAAAACCAAAATGTTTCTTATGTTTGAAAAACCAAAAAGATTTTATTTTTCTAGCTTCCATGGAAATCTTAATTGTTGGTTATTCTTGGTTGTTTTCCTTTACAAAATCTGAATATTGCAGACAGAAGTTGACAAGGGGTCCTTCTCCCAAGTTCTCTTCTAGAAATAGAGAGAGTGTGTGCAGATGAACAAGACGAAGACTACAGTGTGTTTGATGATATATGAAGACGGATGACAATCTTCTGAAGCTGTTGTCAAGGGGTAGTCTGTTAGAGCATATTCTGGTGACAACGAGCTTGAAGATATTATGTCTTAGTCTTAGAGTCTTTGACTTGTAATTGATAGAATTGTTAGCAACAGTTAAAGGGGAGTCTGTTAGGACATGTTTTGTAACTGTTGATAAAATTCTGTGTAAGTTCTGCTAGAGGCGAACTTAACAAGTTCGCCTAGCCTATCAATCTTAGCATGTAGTAGGTGTAGATACATGCACGATCAATCTTAGCATGATTTCCGAGATTGGGACGCGTTTACTTTATCAAATTGAAACCGAATTGATTCGACTTTGACTCCACAAAGTCAATTGGTTTGAATTTTGAATTCGACCACGTGATAGATGGAATTGGGCTGTTACTTAGTTCAGGGTAAAGCCGATTTATGATTTCGTGCGTAATGGGAGTCCAAAACAACCGATTTATCGATTTCATATGTTGGATTTTATTGATTTGGGCCTGTTTGAGTTTTGAGGGTTCAAACTTGCATGAATTTGAGACTAGTCGCGGGCTTAGATCGAATTGCATCCTTAGATGAGCCTGGATATGGTCTATAATCGATTTCACATGGATTAGCAACCCAATTTGATTGAGTCTGACCTTGAATGCAAGGTTTTTGGCCCATTTGACTTTGGAAAGTCAATTTCGATCAAATTGAGTAAATTAAGGTTAGGGTTGGTTAACACTTGGTGGATAGGTAAGGAGGTCTAGGTCAAAGGTTCATTTGCAAGAGAGGGTTCAACATTGGTGGTTCAAATACATAAACATATGTGTACAAATATACCTTTTAGAAAAAAATGGGTTTCATAAATGATTCTATGTTTAAACACTGTGTATATATTTATATAAAAGTGTTTATTGTTTTGATAGCATGGTTCTAGAATTTTAAACGTTGTTCATTGCATGAGAAAATCAGAAATGTTACAGTATCCCCATGTTTAGGGAATTTCGTCCCGAAATTTAACTAGTTGAGGTTACTGAATCGGTGAATTTGATCCTTACGTTCCCAGGTGAACTCAGGACCGCGTTTAGAATCCCAACGAACTTTGACGATAGGAATACGACTTCGCTTGAGTTGCTTGATCTCACGATCCATGATCTCTACCGGTTTCTCAACGAAGTGCATCGTGTTATCAATGCGCACATCGTCAAGAGGTATATGGAGGTTCTCATCAGCAAGGCATTTCTTTAGGTTGGACACGTGAAAAGTAGGATGTACATTAGCAAGTGATGGAGGTAATTCGAGTTTGTAAGCCAATTTCCCAATCCTTTAGAGTATCTTGAATGGACCCACATAGCGAGGTGCTAGTTTACCCTTCTTCCCGAAATGGATCACCCCCTTCCAAGGATATACCTTTAGAAGTACAAGATCACTGACTTGAAATTCCAAGGGTTTACGTCTTTTGTCAGCATAGCTCTTTTTCCGACTCCTCGCTACGGATTTGAGAGATCTTGTCGGAAGTTTCTTGGATTAGTTCGGGACTGGTGATTTGTGCTTCACCAATCTCGTTCCAATATATGGGAGAACGACACTTCCGACCATAGAGAGATTCAAATGGAGCCATGTTGATGCTTATGTGGTAGCTATTGTTGTAGGAGAACTCAATGAGGGATATATGTGAATCCCAATTGCCACCAAAATCATTTACACAAGCTCTAAGCATGTCCTCAAGAGTTTGGATTGTTCGCTCGGTCTGACCGTCAGTTTGGGGATGGTAAGCCATGCTTAAATCCAAACGTGTACCAAGAGCAGTTTGGAGAGATTGCCAAAAGCGGGAGGTGAAACGAGCATCCCTATAAGAGATTATGTTAAGTGGGAAACTGTGACGACTCACAATCTCGTCAATGTAAATTCGAGCCAACTTCTCAACCCGATAGTCTTCACGGATGGGTAGAAAGTGAGCAGACTTGGTTAGACGGTCAATGATTACCCAAATGCTATCATAACCGCTAGAAGTACGGGGAAGTTTAGTAATGAAATCCATGGCTAGATTCTCCCATTTCCACACAGGAATTTCTGGTTGCTCAAGCAAACCAGAAGGACGTTGATGCTCAGCTTTGAATTTGGAGCAAGTTAGACATTTTAAAACATAAAGTTCAATGTCTTTCTTCATACCAGGCCACCAATATTGCTGGTGAAGATCCTTGTACATTTTATCTACCCCGAGATGGACAGAATAACGAGTTTTGTGTGCCTCGTTCATAAGGACTGCACAAAGGTCATCACGATCGAGGACCCAGATACGATTCAAGTAATAGAGTAAGCCATTGGGTTTGGTTTCTAATAGGAGTTCAACACCACAGGACATTTCGATATACATGTTACCCTCGGTGACCGAGAGGTGTTGAGCTTCTAGAATGCGATTTTGGATATCGGTTTGAATTCTAACACAATGAAGCATAACGTGGTCCTTACAACTCAAGGCATCGGCACAACATTCGCTTTACCGGGATGGTAACGAATCTCGCAGTCGTAGTCGTTAAGGAGCTCGACCCAATGTCGTTGCCTGATATTGAGTTCCTTTTGATTGAAGATGTGTTGGAGACTCTTGTGGTCAGTGAACACCACACATTTTGTGACATAGAGGTAATGCTTCCAAATCTTTAATGCGAAGACGACCGCACCCAACTCAAGATCGTGCGTCGTATAATTCTGTAACATCCCAAAAATAAAAATGAGAAATAAAGATAACGGGTTCAAAGCGGAACGAACGGAAGGAATAAAGCCCACGGGCCGGGCCGGGCAGGGCGAGCATGGGAAGGGAGGGGGAGGCGAACTTGAAGGAGGTTCCTCCCTTAAATAGCCTAAACCTTTCTCATTTCTCTCATTTGTAACTTCTATAGAGAGAAATCCATATAGAGAGAAAGTGTCAGAATCACTCAAGATCGTACCAGCTCGTGTCTCCAGTGCTTGTGAAGATAACCTCCGAATCAGAATCTCGATTCAGGTAACAACTCGAGCTAGATTTGACATTTTTGCTTATGTTGGGTTTTCGAGATTTTGGGTAAAAAGGTTACGTTTTTAAGGATGAAACTTGAAAATAAGCTTTGGTCTAGCATCTAGAAGGAAAACCGAACGTTTTGAACAAAGAAAGTTGGGATCTCGACATGATCAGATTCGCATGCAAAAACTTTATATTTTTGGGGAAGAAGACAGCCCGACAGGCGAACTTGGAAAGGATTGGGGCGAACTTATCAAGTTCGCTTGGAGCATGAAGTAAGCGAACTTAGGGGGGCGAACTTGGTTATGTTCGCCTGGTAAGTTGGCTTGGTCAAGTCAAGCTAACTTATGACAAGTTCGCCTATATGTTCGCCTAGACAATGGGCAGCGAACTTAACCTTAAGTTCGCATAGATCAGAATGAGTAAAAGCGTGTAATCTAGATTAGGTCTGATGTATGTGTAATTAACCAATTCAGATCGTGTGTGACGCTTGTTGGACCGTTGTTAGGACAGAACAAGACTAGCTTATCAGGTGAGTTCTAGAGCCCTACTTTTAATGTTTTGAACTATGTTTGGGGCGGGTGTGCATACTTACACGATAATGTTTTATGAAATGATGTTTACGTAAGGAAAGTTGAAATGTGTTTGTGAAATGTGTTGCCAAATGAGGTTTACGAATTGTTTACAAATAAATTTCTATTTAATAAAACGTGTGAAAGCTTTAACTGAAAAGAAGTAAAACTTTTTATGGAAGTCATGAAATAAATGAATCTGCTATGAGTTCGTTCGGGAGCTAAGGTATGTATGCATGTGTGGGTCTTACCTTTATAGGGGCCTTTGTGGCTGGCCAACGGTTGTACAACTGGGTTAAAAAGGGTGGCGACGGTCACCAATGGGGGATTACCGGGATCCCTAATGAGGTATCATTCTCCGTGAGGGAATAATACTTAAGGTTTGGTACGTGCTATCCTTTGGGACGTCGTCCTTGAAGGGAATTGACGGTTATGAATGGTTAATGTGTGTACATGTGCTCTATGAAGCACCGTGCTCAAGGTCGGTGCGTGTACTCTATGAAGTACCATGCTGTAATGAGGAATTGACGGTTACGAAAAGGCGCAGATTCGGTTTATTGTTGACTTATGTTTAATGTTATGTTATTGCATGATTTATGTACGCTTTTAATAAATAAATGAATGAAATGTTTTTGGCATAATGGTTATGTGAAAGTTTTATGTAAAACTAGAACTCACCAGCGTAGCTGACTTTTTAGTATGCGCATTCTGGTTAAGGCAGGTTGCGAGGATGGACGGTGATGCTTGGCTAGCGATGAAGAGTTACCCGGCTGCTTATGAAGACTGGCATCATGTTACGTTTTGATTTACGTTTGTTTTATGTTTAAACAATGTTTACGCTTCCGCATGTTGAACAATGTTATGTTACGTTATGTTATGTTTTAATGAAGTATTTTCCGCTGTGTTATTTTGATATTTAAGTTTAAGAACCGTTGTGAATGAGTAAATCCAATAAGTGAGGCCTCCCGGGTTTGGGGCCTTACAAATTCTTTTCGCTAATCTTGAGTCGTCTTGATGCATAAGCGATCACCTTGCCCCGTTGCATGAGAACACAACCTAGGCCTTGGTTTGATGCATCACAAAAGACAACTAGATCGTCGTTGCCATCAGGAAGAGTGAGGATTGGAGCATTGCACAACTTTTGCTTGAGGAGTTGGAAGACTTCCTCTTGTTTTGATCCCCACTAATAAGGTTTGCCTTTATGGGTCAAGGCCGTGAGGGGGACAACAATTTTTGAGAAGTTTGAGATAAAACGACGGTTATATCCCGCAAGCCCAAGAAATGATCGAACTTCGGTAGGGGTCTTAGGGGCACTCCAATTCTTAAACGCTTCGATCTTAGCAGGGTCAACATGAATTCCCTTTTCGTTGACAATATGACCCAAAAATTGAACTTCCTTTAGCCAAAATTCACACTTGGAGAATTTAGCATATAGTTTTTTTTTCTCAAAAGGTCAAAAACCAACTTAAGGTGTTGTTCATGATCTGATTTAGTCTTGGAGTAGATCAAGATGTCGTCAATGAAAACGATTACGAATTTATGTAAGTATGGTTTGCATACGCGATTCATGAGGTCCATGAAAACCGCGGGTGCATTGGTTAGCCCGAAAGGCATAACCATAAATTCGTAGTGGTCGTATCTTGTACGAAAGGCAGTCTTTGGAATATCCTCCTCTTGCACACGAAGTTGGTGATATCCGGATCGAAGGTCAATCTTTGAGAAGTAAATAGAACCTTGGAGTTGATCAAAGAGGTCATCAATCTTAGGCAAAGGATAACGATTCTTAATGGTAAGCTTGTTGAGTTCACGGTAGTCAATGCACATCCGGAATGAACCATCTTTCTTCTTCACGAATAAGACGGGTGCACCCCATGGTGAATGACTGGGACGAATGAAACCTTTATCGGAAAGTTCTTGAAGTTGACTTGCGAGTTCTTGCATTTAAGAAGGTGCTAGGCAGTATGGAGCTTTAGCTACAGGATTAGCTCCGGGTACAAGATCGATACGAAACTCTACTTGACGAACGGGTGGAAGACCGGATAGATCTTCAGGAAACACTTCGGGAAAGTCACGAATGATAGGGATGTCCCTATTCCTCTTTTCACCATTCCTTGGTCATGAGCGTTTGACCTCATCGCATGGCAAGGCCATTGCCACATCTATGCCCTTTTCACCATTCCACCAAGTGAGCGCCCGTTTTTGGAAGACGCTGGTGGCATAGCGGACCCGGAGGTTGTCGGGACATTCGCTGTTGAGAAAGGTACTTTAAATGCTCTCGAACCACTTCAAAAAACCTGTGGCTCCTTCAGTGCCATAAAACTTAGTATGGTTGCACGAGTTAAAGTGCTTGAAAGTACACGGGGGTGGGTTGGCACCACCACCACCACCACCGTTAGCACTGCCACTAGAGCCCCCATTAGCCTGGGTGATTGGTTCACCGATTGAGTGAGGAGAGCAGCAAGATCATTGTTGGTCTTGTTGGCGCGATGGAGAGGCATGCTATAGATTTAAACAAAACAGAGAGAAATATAAGAGATTATGAGGGTTTTTCTTGAATTTTAAAACAAAGGATAATTAAAACATAAGTATTCAAAGTTTGGATTGTACTCAAATGGTGATAATACCACTTGAATACTATGACATATTAAGGTTAATAAACTCATATAACTTTCAAGGAGACATGCTTTAGCCTATAGGTAAACACTCATCCTGGGAATTCCCAGGAAAGCATACGGATCCCTCGGTTGATTGGGATTTATATGAAATGCTTTCCTAGACAGAAAACCCATAATACATGTGTCATCCTTTCATATTGCACATGTCCTGTACTAGTTAACAAAGTTTAAACCCTAACGAGGTGTAAAAAGAAGATAAATAAACTTATGTCTATGAATATGACGTTCCACATGCTATGACGATGATGACATTGGCGAAGGATTAAGGCATAGGGTAAGGGCATAGGTATTATTATTTTGAATTTATTATTTAGATAAATCCTAACAAGTCATGGAGTCTAGCAAATAATCATTAAATATATTACACATGTAGCATATAGCATGTAGCATATCATATAATCATAGAACATGGCACGAATGGGTGTCCTAAGGTTATAGTCTAGGTCAAAGGTGTCTAATAACCTAATTCCCTATAACCAAGGCTCTGATACCAATCTGTCACACCCCAACCGATGACGGAATACGTCGGTGCGGGACATGTAGATTGTTCAAAAGCTTAAGTTTGACTAAAGTTTAAATATTTAAACGACCAAATTCATATCATAGATAAACATCAATCCAACAATACAAAGAAAAATAGAGAATACATAAATAGTTTCTTTAAATTAGATTCTAGGTCCTCGGTCCTAAGTGAAGCAACTTGTACTTAATATCAAGCATTAGTACCTAAAACATGATGAAAACAAGGTCAACGAAAACGTTGGTGAGCGTACATAGTTTTAGACACACAACCAACTTTAAAGTGTTTTATGCATTTCATACGATACACGTGTATAAGGCATTTATGAAGAATCTATATTTAAACACGCGGGTTACCCTAATGTAAAGTCGGTAACAAACACCCTAACCGGGTGGGTTTGTCAGACACAATAGATCTCCCAATGTTAACCGTTGTCTTATACGGAGTTAATGATTGTACTAACATCATGTATATGTAGTCTTAACTCATAGTATTCAAGCATAAAGCACATAACACATAATACCATATTATTGAAATGTATTTAAGTCTATGCAAAAAGTTTCAAAGAGTAAATCATGTTTCACCCCAAAAGTACAAAATGAAAAAGGGGCTATGTAAACTCACAAGCAAGTATGAAGCACAAGTGATTTTCAATTCACAAGTTATCCTAGTGTAAAAAGCATGATCTTAGATTAATAATGTGCACAAGTCTAAGGATATGTCTAATGTTCATCGGGTCTTGTTAGGTGTGAGTTTGTATGAAGTTTGTGTTATTTTATGTAGGAAAGTATAAATTGTCAAAAGTTTGGTGTAACTTTGGGAGTTCAAAATGTTGTATGGGAATATTATATGTCTTTAGGATTAATGATTAAATAAATAAAACTCTTTCTATTTATTCAATTAAAATAATAATTATTGTTAAAGTAATATGATTTTTACAAAATATTGAATAAATCTATCGCTTTATTTATTTATGACAAAATGTCAAAATCGTGTTGATATGGGTTATAGGAAAACCCTAGATGCATTGTAATAACGATAACTTTATTTATTATAAAAATAAATAACGGATATAATGTATATATGTATATATATATGTGTATATATATATGTATATATATATAGGGGAGAGATCAAGAGAAAACCAAAAAGTTAGGCGAAAACCGAGAAAACCACATTATTTCAGGCAATTTTTTTATTTACATATACGTATCCAAGAACAATTTTTTTGATTTACGTATACGTAACCACAATTTTTTTGTTTTATGTTTACGTATACGTAACACTATGTGTAAAAATGTTTTTTGGTAAAAATGTTTAATATTACATTGATACTCTTTTAAATAAATAAAAACAAAAGAAAATAAAAAATAAATATTATTATATATTTGGGTAAAATTGGTTTTTTTAGTGCTTTTGTCGGTTTTCACCTAACTTGTGGTTTTCTCTGGAACCCTCCCCTATATATATATATATATATATATTTAGAAAAGGGTTTTGTTCAAATGTATATATGTATATATGGGATTAATGATTTACAAAAATACGTATTTTATAACATATATATTAATGAATTAGGAACTTAATTATTTTGATTAATTACTTAAAAGTATATTTTAAATAATTAAAGATGAGAGTTTTAAACAACTAAATTTGTAATAATTTATATTTTATGTTAAAAACCTCAAAATTTTATTATATTATAGTCTAAATGAGGTATAGGTTATAAAAATAATTTTTATAAAAAGTTTGGGTGGTTTTAAACTGTCTAAAAAAAAGAAACAGACCACCCGGCTCTAACCCGGGTGGTTTCTGTGTGAGACATCCGGCGCAACCACTGGACCAAGGAACTATATCTGATTTAAACTCGATCGGATTTCTATTTAATTTTATGTTTACAGGGGGCCGGATCTGGTAAAAGGGGTCGCGCAAAAAGGCCGGTTTGTGTGGGTTTCGAACCCACACCCTCTGGTCCGACGACGCAATGTCTTAACCGGTCGAACCAGATGGTTTCGCTGGTAGATAGAGATGTTTTAAGAATTAAATACGTTAAAAAATCGGATTCATAAAATCCCAAATTATACCGAATGAACTGATCTTGATTTCAAATTGCAATTGAGTTTGATGCACTTTGACATATGAAATTGATAGAGGGCTTTCGATTTTTTATGAAAATGATTCAAACGACACTAACCTTAACTGAAATGATCGGCTATTGAAGGCTGTCGGCTACTGGTTCAGTCACGAAAATCTTGATGCCCGATCGGTTGACAGAGGTGAAAAGCGGTGGAATTGAGGGTCAGGAAAGGTTATACGAGATTGAGCGAAGGTGTGGGAATGAGTAGAGGGTTTGATTTCGTTTTAAAGACCTCAATTCGATTCGAGTTTGCGTATGATGAAGGTAGTTGTGATTATGGGTTAATTGGGTCAATTGGAGATGAATTAGGTCGTGTAGTAGGTCTAGATACGTGCACGATCAATCTTAGCATGATTTTCGGGATTGGGACGCATTTAATTTATCGAATTGAAACCGAATTGATTCGGCTTTGACTCCACAAAGTCAATTGGTTTGAATTTTAAATTCGACCGCGTGATAGATGGAATTGGGCTGTTACTTGGGTCAGGGTAAGGGCGATTTATGATTTCGTGTGTAATGGGAGTCTATAACAACGGATTTATCGATTTCATATGTTGGATTTTATTGATTTGGGCCTGTTTGACTTTTGAGGGGTCAAACTTGCACGAATTTGAGACTAGTCGCGGGTTTGGATCGAATTGCATCCTTAGATGAGCCTGGATATGGTCTATAATCGATTTCACATGGATTAGCAACCCGATTTGATTGAGTCTGACCTTGAATGCAAGGTTTTTGGCCCATTTGACTTTGGAAAGTCAATTTCGGTCAAATTGAGTCAATTAAGGTTAGGGTTGGTTAACACTTGATGGATAGGTAAGGAGGTCTAGGCCAAAAGTTCATTTGCAAGAGAGGGTTCAATATTGGTGGTTCAAACTAGCTTCACATTGATTTATGAATACTTTTATACATAAACATATGTACAAATATACCTTTTAGAAAAAAAATGGGTTTCATAAATGATTCTATGTTTAAACATTGTGTATATATTTATATAAAAGTGTTTAAATAAAATCACACATTGTTTTGATAGCATGGTTCTAGAATTTTAAACGTTGTTCATTGCATGAGAAAATCAGAAATGTTACACAAAGTTTGTTGGGAATCTAAACGTGGTCCTGAATTCACTTGGCAGCGTGAGGACCAGATGAAGCTCAAGTACCCCCACCTTTTTGCTGATTCAGTAGCCTCAACTAGCTAAATTTCAGGATGAAATTGCCTCAACATGGGATACTGTAACATTTATGATCTTATTACTTTTATTTTCAATCCAATGTAACACATTTCAAAACCCGTTTCTATTACAATGTCTTAAATTCATTGTGCAAACAACTAAACCCTAATTATCAATATAAATTAACAATTCTATCTCACTTTTATCTCAAAATCTCTATACATATACATGTACATATATATATTTAAACATACATATGTATATATTTATACATATTACAAATGCATACACGTACATACACTAAATTAACAAGTAAATCTACCCTTGATTGAACCTTTAACCATTTGAACCTTATTCTTGAACCCTCAAGTCCAAATGTTGACCAAGTTCAAAGGAAAATGACCTATTTGACTTTTAAAAGTCAAACAGGGCTAAATCCACAAAATCCAACTCCAATCTTTGATCAAAACGAATCCGAGGGCTTCCCATGATTTGGACAATCGTTGATCGGCCTTATACTGACCCAATTACGAGCCCAATTCATTCGCATGCGTGGTACAATCAATATTTGAATATCTATGACTCCTTCGAGTCAAACCCGTAGCAAATCAACGAGTTCTAAATCCCATAAATCACGCGAATTAGTTCCATCATGACCATAGACCATTATCACGACCGAATTCATTCACGTTCGTTCAAATTTTACACGTAATTGACTCGACAACTGTCATAGTCAAACCCGCAATCAAATTGCGTATTCGGAGTGAAATCGATTCAATTAAACCATTCTCGCACCTTCGCACGACATATTACAAACTCCCAGAGCATTCAATTTACTCTCATTACCTCCCTGGACGCCAATCGAGTCTCAAGAACAGCCGGATTAAACTTGTAGTCGTCTGCATTCGTGCCCCAATCCAGATGGTAAGTCATTCCACCACTGGACCCGATTCGTAAGTTCTAAGTCGATCGATTCGTATTTGAAGCCCGGTCAAAAGCCCCTTATCAATTCGGGATCATAATACACAGCAGATTCGATTTCATTTTGATTTCATGACCTATTCTTGTTTACAAAAGGGGGATTTGATCAGTTTTAAAAATAGGTTATACATTTTTTTAGACTTTGAAACCAGCAAAACCACCTGGTCCAGATGGTAAGTCCATCCGGCCCACACACCCCAGACCTGGGTTAAGTCCATCCGGCCCACACACCCCAGACCTGGGTTTGAGTCCCTGTGGTCTGTTTAATTTTTAAAACCCGTTTTTACCACTTCAAAAATTATAAAAAAATTATTTTTATAAACCATATAATATTTTTAACAGAATAAAATCATATTCATAAATTTTCAATATAAATTCATTTTATTATGAATTTATGGCTAAAAATTGTATATTAAATATTCAAAACAAAAATTTAGATTTTTAAATTAATTTCCAAATAAACACAATTGATTTTATAAAATTTTTTAAATTTTATATAATTTATAAAATATCAATTTTATTTAAAGCAATCAAGTACTTATTTTAAAAATAATAAATAGATAAAATTTATTTATTATAATTTACACTAAAATATTAAATGCACATTTTCTTGATTTTTATACATAAATATTAATTACATAATTTGATATTTACACATCCTTATACATAAATAAATAAAGTAAAAATTATTTATTTAATTTATACATCAATATTTTTACACACCTTTATAAACAAATAAATAAAAAAAATTATTTATTTAATTTATACTTAATATAATTCACACTATTTTTATAACTAACTAAATAAATAACAACTATTTAATTTTATTTAGTTATTCAAACCCAAACCCTAACTTCAATCATTTTGAACTATTCATTTCAAACTTTCATTTTATAAAAACACCCATCCAAGTACAAACACAATAACCTACACACTTCCTTTCAAACTACAACTCAAACCCTTCGTACACACATCCAATCCAATCGTAGACTTAAACGTAGAATTTTGTACACGCTATTAATTCAATATATATTACACACTAGGTTAACGTGGTGAGTTACAATGATCATTTTGCTACCTAGTCTGGCGTGCTAGCTACACCCTTGATTCAAGTGAGTATTACATAGCCCCTTTTCACACTTTTACACTTTTGGGGTGAAACATGAACACTATACATACAATGACTTAAATTTACACAAACTACACAAACACAAATCCATTTTACATTCATGTGTGCAAATTTGAGCTTTATGTTTGAGTGCTAGGTGTGTTAACTGTTTGTGTGCGATTACATGTACAATCATTAACTAATAAAGTCGACGGTTAACAATGATAGATCTATTGAGTCTGACAAACCCACCTAGTTAGGGTGATTGTTACCGACAACACAATTTTTTTTGCATGCTAGTTACAAAGGTTTGATTGTACTATTTGGTTACACAATAGTAGCTCCCCATAAATGCCTTATTTATCATGATTTGTTTACTCACATCTGTATACTATCTATGTACAAACCTATGTATGCTAACCAATTTTTAGTTGACTTTATTTTATTATGTTTCAGGTGCTAATGTGTGAGTTTTGATTAAGACATGCTACACTTATGTTTGGACTTAGATAATTTTAAACATTGAACAATATTTATTTCATTTTATGTACTTGTTGAATTTGGTTTGTGTTTGTTTGGTTTGAAATGAAATTTGATGAATAATATATTGCAATTTAGTCAACCTTGAGCTCATGAACAGTCTACATGTCTCGCCCCGACGTATTCCGCCGTCGGTTGGGGTGTGACAATAGGTACAACTATAAACAAGAATTTATAAGTTTTTAAAATTTTTGGCAAACCGCTTTCTTTTTATGAGAATAAATCCGAAAGTTGGTGGCATCCTTATTCCATAATCCATCATTTCATGAGCTTAATTAATTAATTTGAGATCTTGAGTTTCGCCTACGTGTTACTCTTCGGGATAGCGACTTGGTTGATACACCCAAGGGCGGGACTTAAGTGATCAATATTAGACATATAAGTTAGGTTTATGTGTTTCCCTTCGGGATGACGACTTGAAGGATACACCCCTATTCCTAAACTTATGAACGTCATTGTTAAGAACTGAAACCTATGTGTTAACCCTCGGGATGGTTACTTGGGGGATACGCCACTTGGTGAAGTTTATTGGTATCACATTAATTAAAGCTTAAATCATTCATGCATCGATCCATTGTCATCATCATTTTTAAAACATATAAATTCGTGTTTATAGTGGTGTGAAATTTAAAAGGTTTAACACATGCCTAAACATGACCTTGTGATGGAATTAGGCTGAGTCGTAACTTTTTGAGTGTGAGATCCATAAATAGACTGATTGCTTGGTAATGTATAATATTTTAGATCACAGAATTGGGGGCTCGAGAGTTGGTGGTTGGGTCTAATCGGACCGAAATACTAATTGTAACAAATAACGTGTTAGTATGTTTACAGTTATAAATGAATGAGATTGTGAAATACAGTTTCCAGTTATGATTCCATTGCAAAATATTTTTCGGGACGAAAAAAGATAAGTGTGGGGATGTGCTTAGTGGTTGATAAACCCATATTAATTGTATATAATTATGTGTTTTTAATCCTAAATACATGTTAAACAGTTTAGTTTGATGGGTTCTTATATTGATTGGTTCTTGTATTTTATAGGTTGAAAAGAAAATTAAACTTCAAATCTAATTAAATGAATGAAGCATTCACAGTGAAAAAAGACGTGGATTTAAATGTGTGGAGTGATGTATGTATGTATGGTGTCATGATGTAAGTGATTAGTATGCATCAGTGGAAGTGTTCTTAGTATGTGATGATTTGGAATTAATACATATGCATGGATATGATGATATGCGCATGTGGAATTGCAATATTATTTGGACGCATGTGAGTTGGGTTGCGCGTGAAACATGAAATTGAGTCGGTTAAATATTCCCTTTATATATAAAGTGATCGATTAGGGTTAAAAGGAAGAGGGGAGATAACTCTGACGGCAGGAAATAATTCGAAGGCTGGTTTTGTGAAATCTTCATTATTCTAAACTCAAGCATGTCAATCAAATCAAGTTTTAAAGGTTCTTTTACAAAGATGCAAGGCTAATTCGCGTGTGACTTCCTCTGGGCGGACGGTTCGTATAGGTTTTATATTTTATTCGGTTGTTTATGTTTTTTGATCTATTTAATTTCTGACAATAACTGAGTAAATTGATGTATTGGTTGAATTAAACAATTTATTTGAGTACTTTGAGTTTGCTTGCTTTACGATCTTGTTCGGTTGATGACAAAACCTAGTAGGAGGGTCGGGTGACTAAAGTGGGTAATTTGGTATTTATAAATTGGGTAATTGGATTATACTGGTTTGTGACGAAACTAGTTGCATAGGTTTTCTGACAAAGAATTTGTCTTCAATTACTATTTCAACTGATTTTCCAACACTATGTATATGTGGTGTCCAATTGAATAACTGAATTTTATGTGAATCCTGGAACTTGAAGTTTTGAGGAGGTTGCATTTTTATTTAATTATGGTTTTAATTAATTATAATTTTATAATCTAAGCAATTAAACATTCTACTGAGTCCCTATGAATTCGACAACCCTACTTCACTGTCTACAGTGTAAGGTAGATAAGTAGTAGTTTTTACAAATGTTTTTGGTTGACCTTGACACTGTGACACCACGCATTTTAGGTCGATATCCATATTACATAAATGCACGTTCATAACATATATTTCCTGAAGTTTTATTTTGACTAAGTAAAGTCAAGGAGTCTAGCAAAGGAATTTATATCATAATAGTAATTTGTAAGAATTACTAGGAAATAAACAGTGATAGCCCGCAAGGTACGGTCGTTGGTGATTAACAAGAATTTTATTCCGGTAAAAGTCTAGGGACACGTTTTAATATAAAAACGTATATATTGGTGACTAAACCTTAAAACATGGACATAAAAATGTTGGTTGTCATAACCTCCATACTCTTTTGCCCAAGATGTCAAGCAAGATTAAATCCATATCCTCACACCATGTCTTGTGATGATTAGATTGAGTCCAACACTCCACCTCCCTCTTTCTCTTGTGGGTCACGACACCACCAAACCACCATCAAGTCACCATACTTGTTTCTCCAACACTCCACTCAATCCATCTCATGATGACGATCTTGGACAAGCTTACACTCCATCTACTTGGTATATATAGGAGTGTATGGAAACAAAGCAAGAACTTTCTCTTGCTCCCTCCCTTTCTCAGCTCAAATAACACACACACATACCCACAAATTCAAGTGCCAAGCCCTATTACTTCAAGAAGAAATCACCCTCAATCCCCCCTCTCAAAAACCGAAAATGCAAACAATTCTCGTAACTCAGCTTCATGCCATATTTTTGGTCAACTTTGCAAGACCATATCTCATTCGTTACTTGGCCAAATCAGTCCATTATTCTTCTAGAATAAAGCTCCATGTTAAGAAGGAAGAACCCAAGTGGAATCACTCGAATCCATGGAGTATTCGACCTCCAAACAGCCGGCGCAAGAAGGCCGCTCAGTGCCGGTTGAATATGGACACCTCTTTTCATTTTCCTATTTTGAAGTATCTACACAACTCCAAATCTAGTAATTCTTTTTCACATCTCCTCTGGTTTCAATAAACTTGATTTTAGAAGAAAACCCCAAGTCATTTGGTCTTCTAAAACCATCTAAAAGTCTATTCGAAGTACGCCTAAAAATCTGAGTTTTCAAGAACAAAATAAAACATAAAAGTCTTGATGAGTTTTGGCTTTATTTCTTCATGAGTCATGTTTGAATACATATATTTATACACGTACATGTTCATACATAAAATACCAAACTATAAGGACCATGGACAAGACAAGGACACATCAAATATAAACTACATATATCTATACTATCACATAAAATAACACTTGGATGATGGTGTTCTTCATAAACCTTTCATTCCATTCATGTATTATGTTGAAGTATACATGTTCGTGAACTTATATGATCATGTGTGACTTACCTGGCAAGACCCGAGGTAGTGTCCTATGATTTAAGAAGACATACGAACGATTATCATCAACATATGAACGTGAAAGATGTTACTAAAAATATATGTTATTGATAAAATTTATGATATATATGTGTTGGTGTACGGTTTTGGTTAAATCATGGAAATGTTCTAGGAATTAAAGATTAGTATCCTAATATGAACATTTGATATATGTACATGGAACATATGAAGAGATTCGGTTAAAAATAAATAATCACATGACATAGTGGAACATAAGTGAATATATTTTAAGTTGTTACAAAAATAATATTTATTTTAGGTACACTTAATAAGTCACCAATAGGGAAACATATTATTTTCTCGAAAAATATGTAAACGTTTAGACTGGAATAATAATCACCAATGAGTCGTAAATAAAAACACTATTTTTACTAAACAAAGGCGTACTTATCGGGATTCGTTAAGTCAGATGAACAACTTACGTATAAGACGGTTAGTCTTACCACATTAGTACCCTTGTGTGATTAGGCTACGGATAGACAGGAACTATTAGCACTAGGTTATTTGCTAAGATTTCATCGGACATAAGGTGAGTTCACAACCCCCTTTCGCTTTTTAAAGTTTTGTAAACTACGGGGGAGAAACATACTTACATATTATGTATTACAGTATTGTTTAATATATTTCGAAACATTGTTGTTTTATACAATTGGGAAAGCATTGCAAACATTTTTATATGATAACAAGGAAACAAGACACTAACACTATGTCATACATGGTGAACAATATAGCGCTTAAAGTCCCCGGAATAAAAACTTAGTAACCATTAGCTATGGACTTAGCCCGGGATTATATGGATTGTACTATTGGGGGTGACGCTCCCGGTCATGGTTAGTCGCGCTAACCAGGGGTCCAAATGGCTGAATGACCTCATATTATCTTACTCGCAGAAAGGCGAGAAGGGGCGTTAAATTGTTGGGGTTTGGTTACGGTTTCATGTATGGACATAGGTATTTGTAAGCCTAGCTTGCTTACGAATGGATCAATAACACTTGTTTCGTTTATCATATGCGTTTATAATTATTTGTACTTATTTATGACGGTAATGTCATAGACAATGTTTTCAGGTAAAACTACTTATCTTATGACGGTTAAGTCATGGATATGTTTTCAAATGAAAACTACATATTTTATGACGGTTAAGTCATGGACATGTTTTCAAAGGAAAAATATTTATTTTATGACGGTTAAGTCATGGATACGTTTTCGGCTAAAACTACTTATCTTATGACGGTTAAGTCATGGATATGTTTTCAAAGGAAAACTACATATTTTATGACGGTTAAGTCATGGACATGTTTTCAAAGGAAAACTATTTATTTTATGACGGTTAAGTCATGGATACGTTTTCGGGTAAAACTACATATTTTATGACGGTTAAGTCATGGGCATGTTTTCAAAGGAAAGCTACCTATTTGATGACGGTGAAGTCATGTATATGTTTTCAAAGGAAAACTACATATTTTATGACGGTTAAGTCATGGGCATGTTTTCAAAGGAAAACTACTTATTTGATGACGGTTAAGTCATGTATATGTTTTCAAAGGAAAACTACATATTTTATGACAGTTAAGTCATGGGCATGTTTTACAAGGAAAACTACTTATTTGATGACGGTTAAGTCATGGGCATGTTTTCAAAGGAAAACTACTTATTTAATGACGGTTAAGTCATGTATATGTTTTCAAAGGAAAACTACTTATTTTATGACGGTTACATGGCACATGTAATGAACACTTAAACACATACAACAATGTGGAAATAATAAACACTTACAACATGTTACTGTTCAGATTACGAGTCAAGAATAACGGGTACTCAGTATACTGCAACCTTAGAAGATCGAGTTACGAGCTGAGCTTGGGCGACGACGACAGCAATCGTCAGTTACCGATCTTGGTATCACAACAGGCTGAACCCGTACCAGAATCTGTACCTATACCTGCACCACAACTACTCCAGCTATGGAGGCAACTATCTTTCTAACGTAATTGCGGTATAAATACTCTCCTTCATAAGTTGTCGGATCGGATGCCTAGACTTTCTCCATGAGATATGGCAGACAGGATTGCCTAGACAGAAGGGAATCCAAGATGGATAAGCAGGACTAAATGGGAGAGAACTCCAAGGGTCAGGAGACCCATACATACATCAGGATCATGTGGATCCATGCATATATACAGACTTGGAGCATGAGTTGCTCGACACTCATTTGAGGATCTCTGCCCAACAATAGTGTCTGACTTTCACCATCCACATTTTATTTTAAGAGACACCGGTGGTGTCTCTCTACCATTAGCCTCATCCAACAACTGCCATATTCGGCAGATTCATGAGTACTGGTACACATAATTAAGAGTAATCCGATAAAACAATACACACTCCTGCACAAGTGTGAAAATACGATCTAATGAACATTTCAAATCCCACTGATTTAAAAGTTGGGGATAGAAGGAACACTACAGGGATCATGCAAAGTAAATTATCATTACGAGTGCACACGTAATCATAATTTACAGTGCATGGGAACTTTAGTGAGTCTTGTTGTCTAAGCTAATGGTCAAACCATGTTCTCAGTCAATTGATTAAGGATTGGATCTTAACAAATCGGACTTCTCAATTAGATGTTCACAAAGCATTCTCCTAGTTTTGGAGGAACGAGAGAAATTAAAATTGAATTCAACCAATCCTTAGTGAATCCTCAACGACGAAGGAATTCGCACATTTCTTTGAGATTCTACTTGTCAGGAATGCTTCAAATTGAGCATTACCACAACTAACACTTACAATAATTGCACAATTATTGTGGGAGATTATAGCATAATCTCAGGATCCATCATAAAGTTCAATCTCACAATTGCTTGAAAGTTATGCCAAAAGTGCTATGCACTAACTTCGGTGATGGGGCAGAAAATTTGTTCTGACCCGCATACACATAGCACTGATGGGGTATTGTGGAAGCTCGACATGAGACAAGTAGGTAATCTAAAATTTCAGAATATTGGTCAAACAAGGTTGCTCTCACGACCTTTGACATTCAGTACACCTTCAAGACCGACTATCCTCTCGGTGATGAATACGCCGTGATTTATTCACAAGCTAATGCCAAAGAAACCTAGGTGTGGACTAACGACTATTGTCGCACTAACCAAAAAATGACATACAAAACTTTTAAAGGGGTCCCAAATGCAGAATTTCGTGCTAATCTCATTAGTTCATGATATGCATAAGGGGCGTAAGCTCGAGCTGTTCACAACACATCACTGTTCACAACATATCACTGTTCACAACAGATCACTGTTCACAACAGACCACTGTCCACAAGGATTAGAGAAGGATAACTTTATGCTCTTTTGTACCCGCACTTCCCCAAAGATCATCTTGTTGAATGGATTCCAGATTTCAGCCTAGAGGAGAGGCGTGATCACATCTTTCGCTCCCAGTTTTCTAGAACTAGGAAGCTCTAGGAACATCTATTGTAAAGGAATGAACTCTTAACGCAGGCTCAGTAAGAGTATAAAGTTTTTGATGTTTAACACTCATTACCTCAATTTTATCCTTGTGCTAAGGATTTTGAGGCTATAACCTATATGAGTGGAATACGTAACAGTAAGTCACCAAAGTACCATGCAAACACTAAGGAGGTGCATACGCACTGAATGACTTATAGTTGGCCATTGTAAAACTCATAAACCCTTTCTACCAACTTAATGGGTTGACAAACCCATAGCCCATTTTGGGGAAAACACTAATTCTATGAGACCATTCTCACAGTTCCACTATTCATTCCCTCAGCTAGATGGAATATGAATATCCCAAACAAACATAGAACTTTTTATGGCACACATACTTCGAGGGTATGGTAGCCAAGTCACGAGCTTACATATCAGGATGTTACAACCCGAATGCTAGTCTGCCGCGGGAAGATACTGCAATTAACGGGTAAAGTGGTGATTAGACTCGACCTTCGCAAGTAAGAGCTCCCAAGGAACATCAAATCTTAGCTCCATGAAGGCACATGGAGAGGACAATCCTAGAAAACATGAAACCTGAAATAAGAGAAAAGTCTTAGTCCGGGAAAATGTTTTCGAAAAGCATAAGAGGGACAAACATAAAGTTTCATTTCCGTACTGTGTCATTACTACCCAATAGTCAACTAAAACCTGGACACCTCGTCGAGTAATTCTTTCCTAAGATCTATATAGATCTGCCTTTGTGACAAAATGCGTAGACGAATAGAGGGTATGGGTCAACATACGCTCAAGATTCGCAAGCACCATTCCTTTCATTACCAGGAATGAGCATCACATAACCCTACCATATTGAGGGTAATAAAAAAAGGGGTTCTTGCATGTTTAATATCGTTAGTCGGAGAAGTATTCGCTTTGCTTTCGAATACCGACTACCAAGTAAATGGAATCAAACAATTCAAGCCTAAGCTGGATGATACAGATAGAATTTGGGTACCAGGTATCGGTAGCCTATGTGGGAGGTTATGGATGAAGTCCATAAGCCCAAGTACTCCGTTCATCCAGAATCGAATAAAACGTATAAGGATCCCGAGGAACTCCATTATGTGGCAAAACATGAAAGGAGAAATTTCTATCTATGTTGGGAGATACCCGACAATGAAAGCATAATGTTAGGAATCACCTGGGTGAACACAAAAACCGCAAATTCCTCAATGGAAATGGGAGGAGAATTCAATAGATTTCATTACAAATCTACCAAGAACATCTAGCGGCTATGATACTATATGGGTAATCATCAGTCGTTTGACGAAATCCGCTCACTCCCTACCAATCAAGGAGACAGATAAAAGTAAGAAGCGTGCAAGGCTAAATATTAAGGAAATTGAGGCTAGGCATGGTATGCCAGTTTCCATTTTCTCTAATAGGGACAGTCGATTCATGTCAAGAATCTGGCAGTCAGTACAAGAAGCCTTAGGCACACGTCTTGACATGAGCACGACATATCACCCACAAACAGATGGTCAAAGTAAAAGGACATCCAAACTTTAAAAGATGTGCTCCGTGCATGTGTAATCGATTTAAGAGGAAATAGGGATACTCACCGTCGTTGGCTGACTTTTCATATAATAATAACTACCATACCAGCATTAAACCCGCTCCGTTGAGGCTTTGTATGGTTGTAAGTGTCGCTCATCACTATGTTGGGCGGAGATTGGCGAAAAATATTTGACTGGTCCTGAGATTGGCTAGGAAACCATTGACAAGATCGTCGAAATCAAAGATCGTCTGAAAGCCACTCAAGACAGACGAAAGAGAGTTGTGCTAGAAACAGACGAAAGCCATTAGAATTCCAAATTGGAGACCGAGCCTTATTAAAGGTCTCACTAAACATAACCATAAATAAATCAGACCGTTTGATTTACGGGCTAGGGTTGGCCCAGTAACCTACAAGCTTATGTTGTCACGAGGAACTAAGCAATATACACGATGCGTTTCATGTTTCAAATCTTAAGAAGTGTTTATTAGACGAAACGTTAATCATTCCGTCTGGTGAGATTCACATAGGTGACAAACCACATCCTGTTTAGGAACCTATTGAAACCATTGGCTAAAAAGTCTAGGGGACAGGGCGTAACCGTATTGAATTGGTTAAGGTACATTGGAACTCAAAACGTGGCCCCGAGTATACGTGGGAACGAGAAGATCAAATGAAAGCCAAGTACACATCTTTGTTCACGAACTCTCCAAGTCAAGATGACAAGAAATGAATTTCTGGACGAAATTCTCTTTAACATGGGGAGAATGTGACACCCAGCATTTCAGGTCGATATCCATATTACATAAATGCACGTTCATAACATATATTTCCTGAAGTTTTATTTTGACTAAGTAAAGTCAAGGAGTCTAGCAAAGGAATTTATATCATAATAGCAATTTGTAAGAATTACTAGGAAATAAACAATGATAACCCGCAAGGTACGGTCGTTGGTGATTAACAAGAATTTTATTTCGGTAAAAGTCTAGGGACACGTTTTAATATAAAAACGTATATATTGGTGACTAACCCTTAAAACATGGACATAAAAATGTTGGTTGTCATAACCTCCATACTCTTTTGCCCAAGATGTCAAGCAAGATTAAATCTATATCCTCACACCATGTCTTGTGATGATTAGATTGAGTCCAACACTCCACCTTCCTCTTTCTCTTGTGGGTCACGACACCACCAAACCACCATCAAGTCAACATACTTGTTTCTCCAACACTCCACTCAATCCATCTCATGATGACGATCTTGGCCAAGCTTACACTCCATCTACTTGGTATATATAGGAGTGTATGGAAACAAAGCAAGAACTTTCTCTTGCTCCGTACCTTTCTCGGCTCAAATATCACACACACATACCCACAAATTCAAGTGCCAAGCCCTAGTACTTCAAGAAGAAATCACCCTCAATCCCCCCTCTCTAAAACCGAAAATGCAAACAATTCCCGTAACTCAGCTTAATGCCAGATTTTTGGTCAACTTTGCAAGACCACATCTCATTCGTTAATTGGCCAAATCGGTCCATTCTTCTTCTAGAATGAAGCTCCATGTTAAGAAGGAAGAACCCAAGTGGAATCACTCTAATCCATGGAGTATTCGACTTCCAAACAGCCGGCGCAAGAAGGCCGCTTAGTGCAGTTCGAATCTGTACACCTCTTATCATTTTCCTGTTTTGAGGTATCTACACAACTCCAAATCTAGTAATTCTTTTTCACATCTCCTCTGGTTTCAATAAACTTGATTTTAGAAGAAAACCCCAAGTCATTTGGTATTCTAAAACCATCTAAAAGTTTATTCGAAGTACGCCTAAAAATCTAAGTTTTCAAGAACAAAATAAAACATAAAAGTCTTGATGAGTTTTGACTTTATTTATTCATGAGTCAAGTTTGAATACATATATTTATACACGTACATGTTCATACATAAAATACCAAACTAGAAGGACCATGGACAAGACAAGGACACATCAAATATAAACTACATATATCTACACTATCACATAAAATAACACTTGGATGATGGTGTTCTTCATAAACCCTTCATTCCATTCATGTGTTATGTTGAAGGATACATGTTCGTGAAGTTATATGATCATGTGTGACTTACCTGGCAAGACCCGAGGTAGTGTCCTATGATTCAAGAAGACATACGAACGATTATCATCAACATATGAACGTGAAAGGTGTTACTAAAAATATATGTTATGGATAAAATTTGTGATATACATGTGTTGGTGTACGGTTTGGGTTAAATCATGGAAATGTTCTAGGAATTAAAGATTAGTATCCTAATATGAACATTTGATATATGTACATAGAACATATGAAGATATTCGGTTAAAAATAAATAATCACATGACCTCGTGGAACATAAGTGAATAAATTTTAAGTTGTTACAAAAATAATATTTATTTTTGGTACACTTAATAAGTCACCAATAGGTAAACATATTATTTTCCCGAAAAATATGTAAACGTCTAGACTAGAATAATAATCACCAATGAGTCGTAAATAAAACACTATTTTTACTAAACAAAGGCGTACTTAACGGGATTCGTTAAGTCGGATGAACAACTTACGTATAAGACGGGTTGTCTTAACACATTAGTACCCTTGTGTGATTAGGGTACGGATAGACATGAACTATTAGCACAAGTTTATTTGCTAGGATTTCATCGGACACAAGGTGAGTTCACGGCCCCCTTTCGCTTTTTAAAGTTTGTAAACTATGGGGGAGAAATGTACTTACATATTATGTATTACAGTATTGTTTAATATATTTCGAAACATTGTTGTTTTATACAATTGGGAATGCATTGCAAACATTTTTATATGATAACAAGGAAACAAGACACTAACACTATGTCATACATGGTGAACAATATAGCGCTTCAAGTCCCCGGAATAAAAACTTAGTAACCATTAGCTATGGACTTAGCCCTGGATTCTATGGATAGTACTATTAGGGGTGACGCTCCCGGTCATGGTTTGTCGCGCTAACCAGGTGTCCAAATGGCCGAATGACCGCATATTATCTTACTCGCAAAAAGGCGTGGAGGAGCATTAAATTGTTGGGGTTTGGTTACGGTTTCATGTATGGACATAGGTATTTGTAAGCCTAGCTAGCTTACGAATGGATCAATAACACTTGTTTCGTTTATCATATGCGTTTAGAGATATTTGTACTTATTTATGACGGTAATGTCATGGGCAATGTTTTCGGGTAAAACCACTTATCTTATGACGGTTAAGTCATGGATATGTTTTCAAAGGAAAACTACATATTTTATGACGGTTAAGTCATGGACATGTTTTCAAAGGAAACTATTTATTTATGACGGTTAAGTCATGGATACGTTTTCGGGTAAAACTACTTATCTTATGACGGTTAAGTCATGGATATGTTTTCAAAGGAAAACTACATATTTTATGACGGTTAAGTCATGGACATGTTTTCAAAGGAAAACTATTTATTTTATGACGGTTAAGTCATGGATACGTTTTCGGGTAAAACTACATATTTTATGACGGTTAAGTCATGGGCATGTTTTCAAAGGAAAGCTACCTATTTGATGACGGTGAAGTCATGTATATGTTTTCAAAGGAAAACTACATATTTTATGACGGTTAAGTCATGAGCATGTTTTCAAAAGAAAACTACTTATTTGATGACAGTTAAGTCATGTATATGTTTTCAAAGGAAAAACCACTTATTTTATGTCGGTTAAGTCATGTATATGTTTTCAAAGGAAAACTATTTATTTTATGACGGTTAAGTCATGTCTAGTTTTTCGGGGAAAACTAACTGTACTAAGTTAACAAACTCTGTGAACTCACCAGCCTTTGTGTTGACACTTTCAAGTATGTTTCTCAGGTAACCTTTAGCCATGGAGCGGTTGGAATATGCTAGCTATAATTGGATAAATTCTTACTAGCTGGAAGGAATAGATTATCCGGTCTCAAGTCTGTCGTTGATCTAGAAGAACTTAGATCATTGTATTACTTAGTCTTAGTATTTGTGTATGTATTCAAGTCTTAGAAATCACTATTACAGCTTCCGCTATCGTGTAATGAACCAATCGTTGCAACCTATATTTATTTATTAAGTAAATAAATTTGGGGGTGTGACAGACACTGCGATCAATACCTTATCACTGCAAACCTCGTCAGGGTTACCCTCGTCAGGGAATTAACCCTCCCCGAGCTCATCATTTACCGGTTAAATAAATGTCACCTTTGGTGACTTCCCGAAGGACCTCGTCCTCCACGATCCCCTTTGTCGTGTAGTGATGACAGCGATACAAACACAATAACTGCCATGTCACAAGGACAATGACACGAAACATACAACACAAGTATAACATATAATAACACACATCATGTACATGACTCATTAACTACACCTACCCTTCCACACGACACTAACACAACATATCCCACATGCAGTCATAACTATTTAACTTTAAGCCCGACTCTCTCTATCCAACCCTTAACACATTACTCACGCATTGCTAGCGACCCTAAATGTCGCGTTCATATAACCACACCCTACACCCTACGATCCCTTAATACTTATTTTGTTTTCAAAGCACGTCGGTTTAGAACCCGAAACCCTTAACACGATTGATTATATTAATGTCTCAAGAAAGTGTGTACGATAGCCCTGAAACAATAAAACGTTTAAAAGAGGGGAATTAGAAACTCACCGGCTACAAGAAAATCCAAGTCCTAGCTTTTACACTTCGCCCGATCACGCTCGAAACTCGAACCTGACAAATGTACAGTTGCATGATCAGATTTCGCATTAACTTTCGTTGAATAATCGCGTAATGGATATTAAACCCCTGGTGCTTGACTCTTCTGCTCTTCACCGTCCCTTCGTAAAACCCATGTCACCCTCATCACATAATCACCAACCCATGACAGATTATTCCCGGCTCGTTTTGAAACCGCTGGATCCACTCGGCTCCCATGCATACCTGCATACGATCCATGCAACACCCCAAAACACCTACATGCCATCATGCACTCTAGCCGACCTTCATCATCCTCGTTTTCACCATGCTCCTCCTTAGCACACCACCGTAACCGGGCACCACCTGATCCGGATGGAACACCATTATCACCCCTCTCCCTTCGCTTCGCCGTCCGCCGTCGTGAAGCACCACCACGGCAAGCTTTCTCCATCGCCGACTCCACCCATGCTGCCGTCAAGGTTTCCGGCGACTCTGAAAACCACCATCATCACCTTTTCTTATCTATCTCTCTCCTATCTCTTTCTTCTCTCCTTCTTGGTTCCTACTTGTCACTCACCATCTCCGACTACCTATAACCACCATCCCACAGCAGCACCTCCATCACCGTCAGCCGCTGCCATAACCCCCTCTCATCGTATCCGTCGTCCATGGCCAACCTGTGACACCCACATCCTGGATCCCATGAAATGTCGGTCACTTGTCGGATTTATTTATGAACATATAGTAATCAGAGAAAACATACACAATGGAAGACTTTTAAAACATTATTTATTTATAATACCTGTCTTAATACATTCTAGATTGAAAGTATAACATAATACTAATGCCAGTCTCTAACTGTGGATGCCATATAGCCTGCTCATGATGCCTCCTTGCCTTTACTGCTGAGACCATACTCTTACCTGACACACATGCTTAAACACAGGTCTGATTATGCTGGTGAGTTCTAGGTTTTAATCAAATGTCTTTGACATATCACCTTTCCACTCCATGTAGGTTTATCCAAACATAACATTAATCTTGTACAACTTACATCTTATCGAGGTTCGTAAACCTCTCAAGTGGTCGTCGCCACTTACCATTCCTTTTATATAAAGGCCATTCCCCCGTTACATCCCACAAAGGAATGTAACGATCCGCATTCAATTCGTCCCCTTTCGGAGATATAGCAATCACTGCACATAAGTTTCAAGATAGTATGTGGGATTCTAACCATTCATGGAAAAACATTCTTTTACAGACCAAAGTGGCCAAAACTTTTCATATCAATGTAATGACATCTTTTCATCATTGCTTATCTTGGTAAACCAAGACAAGTCTAAAAACATTTCATAAAATCATCATTCTTTCCTTTCTAAAACAAGGTGGTTATCTTTTCAGAGTAGTACCTCCAACAGATATGTTCCTAAGAAAGAATGACGGGTCCAGGAGGGATTTATACACCAGTCTTTCCTTAAACAGAACACTCTGTTTGTCAGATAACTACATACTGGTCGAAAAGTTACCTTTTGTTTTTATAACATAAACCATTCCTTACAACATTGTGGGTACTGACTCAAATATTGATACAGTATCTAAAACATTCATAACATGTGTATCATTCCCAAAACATAAAAAAAAATATTTAAAAGGGGCATCATAGAACTCACCTCTAACTTCCTTCCTGATTAAATATTCTTTACGTGCTAATGTGATCAACACAATGACTTGGATCAATGTCCTAAGTCATCATTACTTAATTATAAGTTCCTAACTTAATGGAAATAATCAAGTCATTAGGAACTAGTCGGACCCTTACCTCAGCACTATCTCATGCGTAATGGGACTGGAAAGCGGACTTTCCTACGCGAACCGAGGCTCGGGGCACGCTTACCGAGGTTAGGTGTGTGTTTTGAGAGGTGTTGGGACTGTGTGAATGCTCTAAACTCGTGCTTTAGGTCCATCTATTTATAGGGTGCCCGACTGGTCCGTAGCGGACCGTTATACTACACTCTGTCAGACCGCTAAGGATGGATTGCGGCTGGCGGACCGCTAGGGTCTTGGTGACGGTCCACCACCTGTCACCCACGCGTCAGTTCTCAACTATTAGTCATCTAACACGTGTCACCTACTCATTGAATCCTTGCACCCTACGTAGCGGACCGCTATCCCTTTGGTGGCGGTTTGCCACCGTCCAATTTTCATAATTTTTCAATTTTCATATTTGCATCCTGTCCCCTTATACTTTAACAAAATGTCATTTAAACCCCCTAGGTTTTATCAAATGACAACTATAACCCTTCTACTTATATTCCTTTGAAAATTGTGGTGTTACAAATCTACCCCCTTACAAAGGTTTCGTCCTCGAAACCTGTTACTTACTCGAATAAGTAGGGATTGGATTTCTTCATTTCTTCCTCTGTTTCCCATGTGGCTTCAGATCCCTTTTGATGTTGCCACTGAACTTTCACTTGCTTGATTACTTTATTTCGTAATCTCTTTTCTTTCCAGTCGAATATAGCCACTGGCTTCTAAGTATAATTTAATCTTTCATCTACTTCAATGTCATTCAGTGGTACATGAGAGGTTTCATCTACCAGACACTTTCGCAAGTGTGATACATGGAATGTCGAGTGAATTCCACTCAACTTTTCTGGCAATTCCAGTTTATGTGCAACCTTCCCTATTCGAGCCATAATCTTAAATGGTCCAATAAATCTTGGACTTAGCTTTCCTCTCTTTCTAAATCTAATGATTCCTTTCCATGGAGATACTTTCAACATAACATAATTGATGTGTTAGTATTTACACATCTTTTTGGCACAAAACTTCGCTCATTTAATGATCAATTCTTGGTTATATTCAATGTTTAGACACTTATTTGCTTCATTTCTTGTTTTGTAGGTTTTTGTGAAGCTTGGTGAATAAACAAGAAGATTCCAGGATAAACAGGTGAAGTTTTAGGGTTTCTGTGATGGAGGCACGGTCGTACCCCTATTTGGCACGATCGTGCCAAGCTTCAAAACCCTAAGCAGCCAAGCCAAATTCCAAGGCACAACCGTGCCTTGGCCGCCCACGGTCGCGTGTCATCTCGTGAGTCTGAACAGTTGTACGTCCTCGATCAGTGGTACCCAATGGAAGCTACGGATCAGTCAAACCTCTGTCACACGGTCGTGTCAAGACCTAGACACGACCGCGTCCTTGTACAAGGCACGGTCGTGCCTTCTCTCCTGGCACGGTCGTGCCTCCCCTTTTCTATTTAAACAGAACTTAATTCTCATTCAGACATTCAGCAACCCAGGGGAGAAACCTACTGTTCCAGCTCGAGTTTTCTTTGTTCCAGCCATAATTCAAGATTCTTGGAGAGGATACAACATCAAGAGGATCACCATACATCAACAACAACATCTAGGCTTGGAGGAGTGGTTTGATTCTTGTTTTCATATCATGTTTCTCTCTATTTTTCCCTGCTTATTTGTAATTTTGGTGCTCATGATGAGCTAAAACTCTTGTTCACTTTGGTTTAGATGAAGTTTAGATACATTTGACAACATTCATGGATTATTGGCAACTATTGTGTTAATGTTATGACAATCGTATGATTATTCTTTGATGAAATTATATATTCAAGTATTTTGAGTTGTTTACAAGACTTGTATTTGTGTATGTCATATTATGTTGGAAAACTTATGATTTGTGCTTATATTCATGGATTGGTGTATGTAATTATACTAGTTTATGGCATTTGACTAGGAATGGTGAATGAAGTCTTGTTTATGAATCATTATATTTGTATGTGTAACCTTATGCTTAAGTTTGGAAAGACAAAGTATTTGTTATGATGTGTCATATTTAGTATTATGTTTATCTAGGAATTGTTGACACATCCTCCTAATTTATATAACCTTTATATGAACATTGTATGTTGAAGAAATGCATATTGTTATCTAAATTAATCAACTTGAGGTGGATAGTGTGTTGTTCATATTATCTTTCCAACTAGTTGTTGGATTAGTGTACCTTAATCGGAAGCTAGTTCAATCTTTATAAACATTAACATGATTATTAAACACGTGAGCCTCATTGTATGACTTTAGGTGGTTGGTTTGTGTAATTCATGCTAGCTTTCCGAATAGTCATTTGATTAGATATCTTTGACGAGAATTTAGTCAATTTATGTATCGTGTATTTGCCATGTTTCTATGAATGTATTGAATGTATTCTAAATGGATTCGACACCGAAGTGATATTTTCTCCTTGATTGTTTGATTTGTGACTTTAGTCTAGTTTTATATTCTTACATAGTAGTTTAATTAAAAATCAACTTAAACATCTTTTACCCATACTTGATTGAATCTTAGTCCCGGTTTATTATCGCATCCCACCGTGTCCACGGATTGATATCCGGTTCTTACCTTTACTATATTGCTATCCGACGGGTACACTGCCCGGTGTGTGTGATTAGTATTTGGTGAAAACCCTTTTTAAAACTAATTGTGTAAAACACTTATAAAAATATATATATAGTTTACACGCATCAAGTTTTTGGCGCCGTTGCCGGGGACACGGTTTTACGAGAACGATTGGAATCAATTTTTAGTCATTTAGTATATATATTCTTGTGAATATCGTGTTTTCTTGTTGTTATTTGCAATTTTGTGTGTATAGATATTTTTCTCATTTTACTTGTTATTTTTAGCTTCATTTATATATATATATATATATATATATATATATATATCTTGGTTTTTATCCCATTTTATTTTTATTTTATTTTTATTTTTGTCTAACTTGTGTTTTCTTTGTCCTAGGGTCGCGTATTTAAATCTAACTTGTCATGCAGATCGTGTATGTTCTCAACTCCCGTCGAGGAGGTTCCTGAGCCGTCTTCCGAGCCGGAGCGTGATCTTCATCGGAGATTGCGAGCCCGTTCCCGATTTGTGGCCCGGTTACTCGAGTTTGACGAGGTTGTTGTTGACGAGGGTGTTGTTGACGAGGTAGAGGAGATGGCGAACGAGGATGCGGGTCGGACGCTTTCGGATTTTGGCAAACCGACACTTGAGGGTTTGGAGTCGAGCATCAATAGGCCGACGGTTGGAGCACATCAGTTCGAGATCAAATCTAGCATTATACAGATGGTGCAGAACATGTGTCAGTTCGATGGCAAGGATCACGAGGATCCTAATACTCATTTGGCCAGTTTCTTAGAGATTTGCGCCACTTTCAAAATTCGTGACGCTACCGACGATGCTATTCGGCTCCGGTTGTTCCCGTTTTCCTTACGGGATCGAGCCAAGGCTTGGTTACTGTCACTTCCCCCTAGGTCCATTAGTACTTGGGACCAGATGGCTGCTAAATTCTTAGAAAAGTACTTCCCTCCGGAGAAAACATCAAAGTTGAGGGCTAGGATTCTTTCTTTCCAGTAGGACGACGGGGAGACGATCTATGAGGCGTGGGAGAGATTCAAGGAACTTGTGAGGAAGGTTCCCCACCATGGATTGTTGAAGTGGCAGCAGTGTGAGACCTTTTACAATGGTCTGGAGATGACCGGGAAGCAGCTGATTGATGCATACGCGGGTGGACACATTGGAACAAAGACACCCCAGGAGGCGTATGACTTGCTAGAGAAGGTGGCAGCAAAGAGCTACACTCAGCATACTTCCCGAGCGAGAACTCAGAGTTAGGGTGTCCATCAAGTGGATGGAATTACCTCTTTAGCTGCCCAGGTGGAAGCACTTTCCACCAAGATTGATCAGATGCACGTCCACAAGGCCCAGTCCTTGTGTGAGTTTTATGGTGGGGGGCATCCCACGAGTGCTTGTCAGGTTGGGGATCAGGGGGCCCATGAGCAGGTTGATTTCATGTCCAACCAGAATCGCCCCTAGAATAATCCCTACAGCAACACATATAATCCGAGGTGGAGGAATCACCCGAATTTCAGTTGGAAGTCTGGCAACAATAGCCAGCAACCACCCGGATTCACTCAGCGCCCCCCATTCCAGCATCAATCCCACCAGTCTCAGGGACAGAGTTCCCAGTTTCGACCTCAACAGGGCCAGTTTCAAGGCCAAGGTTCTAGCAGCTGTCCGCCACCCGCACCTGAGGGTAAATCCATTTTGGAGGACATAGTTGCACGTCTACTTACCAACTCAGAGAGTCAGAATCAGTTGGCAGAGAAGCAGAACCGGTACATGGAGGAGCATTTCCACATGCATGAGGCTTAGTTGAGGAATCATAAAGCTTCGATCCAGACCATAGAGAACCAGGTCGGGCAAATCACGAAGCTTCTTTCTGAAAGACCGTCAGGTGGCCTGCCTAGCAACACTGAGCCCAATCCCAATGCTCATGTGAAGGCCATCACTTTGAAAAGCGGTAGAGACACAGGACCGGATCCACAGGTTCCTGTGCACGAGTCATCTGAGGAGGAGGTTGTGATTGAGATTCCTGATGAGACACCGCCGAGGGGTAAATCGGCGAGCGCATCGCACCCTCGCGAGCCTGTGAGAGATTATACTCCCGCCATTCCATACCCAGGCAGATTGAAGAAGCAGAAGATGGAGGAGCAGTATGGTAAGTTTCTTGGGTTGTTTAAGCAGTTGCATATCAACTTACCATTTGTGGAGGCTCTGGCTCAGATGCCTAAGTATGCGAGATTCTTGAAGGATATCCTCACGAATAAGAGGAAATTGGAGGAGTTGTCTCAGGTGACGCTGAATGAGGAGTGTTCAACGGTGATTCAGAACAAGCTACCGGAGAAGAGACGAGATCCGGGGAGTTTTACCATCCCCTGCTTGATAGGTAGCTTATCGGTTAGCAACGCCTTAGCTGACCTTGGTGCTAGCATTAACCTCATGCCATATGCGGTCTTTACTAAGCCTGAGTTAGGAGAACCTACACCGACACGCATGAGTACCCAGCTGGTCGATCACTCGGTCAAGTATCCGCGAGGGATAGTGGAGAATATGTTGGTTAAGGTTGATCGTTTTGTGTTTCCTGTAGATTTTGTGATTCTGGACATGGATGAGGACAAGAATGTCCCTATTATCCTAGGTCGACCGTTCCTGGCCACTACCAAGGCCCTGATTGATGTGTATTCGGGGAGGCTTACATTGAGGGTGGATGAAAAGGAAGTGACCTTTGATGTAGGGAGATCTATGCAGCATACCTATAATCAGGATGATTCACTCTACTTTGTTGAGGCTGTTTATTCTTGTGTGAGTGATCATCTCCAGGACACAGCTGAGGAGGAGTCCCTGGACACCCAGATTGTAGGGGGGAGACATTTGATCCAGTTGGTGAGGATCAGTTTGATGAGCACTTGCATAGCCAGGAGAGCTATGAGTTTCCCCAGTGTTCAGTGGTTTTTGCTATGGTTGATAGAGAGTCTGAGCCGATTGAGAGGCCTTCTATTGAGGACCCACCACATGTTGACCTTAAGGAGCTCCTGAGCCATTTGCAGTATGCCTTTTTAGATGGTGAGTCTCGATTACCCGTCATTATCGCCTCTGATTTGACGAGTGATGAGAAGGAGAGGCTACTGGAGGTGCTGAAGCAGCACAAGCAGGCTATTGCATGGAGGATTATGGACATTAAGGGAATTAATCCCTCTTTCTGTACCCATAAGATCCTTATGGAGGATGACTACAAGCCCACTGTGCAGCACCAGAGGAGGTTGAACCCGAACATGCAGGAGGTAGTAAAGAAGGAGGTGATTAAGTTACTGGATGCTGGTTGGATTTATCCCATCTCCGATTCTCCTAGGGTTAGCCCGGTTCAGGTTGTCCCTAAGAAGGGAGGCATGACTGTCATCACCAACGAGAGGAATGAGCTGATTCCTACTCGTACAGTCACCGGTTGGAGAGTTTGCATCGATTACCGCAAACTCAATGATGCTACTCGGAAAGATCATTTTCCCCTCCCGTTAATTGATCAGATGTTGGAGAGATTAGCAGGAAAGATGTTCTATTGTTTCCTGGATGGCTTCTCAGGCTACTTCCAGATCCCGATTGCTCCTGAGGATCAGGAGAAGACGACATTCACATGTCCCTATGGCACATTTGCTTATCGGCGGATGCCCTTTGGAATGTGTAATGCTCTGGCCACTTTCCAGCGTTGCATGGTGGCCATTTTCCATGATATGATTGAGGACTCCATGGAGGTTTTCATGGATGACTTTTCTGTGTTTGGGAGTTCCTTTGATCATTGCCTCGAGAATCTGGAGAGGATGTTGGCTAGGTGTAAAGAGGCCAATCTGGTGTTGAACTGGGAGAAATGCCACTTCATGGTGAAGGAGGGCATTGTGCTTGGGCACAAGGTTTCACGTGCGGGGATTGAGGTTGATAGAGCTAAGATGGACACCATATCTAAGCTGCCCCCGCCGACCTCTGTGAAATCTATTCGGAGCTTCCTTGGTCACGTGGGCTTTTACTGGCGTTTTATCAAAGATTTTTCTAAGCTTGTCCGACCGATGACCCAGCTTCTTGAGAAGGAAGCCCAGTTCGTGTTCTCCGACGAGTGCCTCAGTGCATTCGACTTGTTAAAGGAGAAGTTGGTGAATGCCCCAATCATGGTGGCTCCTGATTGGAAGCTGCCATTTGAGATCATGTGTGACGCGAGTGACTTCGCTGTTGGGGCGGTCTTAGGACAGAGGAGAGAGAAGCAGTTTCACCCAATTTATTATGCGAGCAAGACGCTCAATGACGCAAAGGAGCATTACACCACGACAGAAAAGGAGCTCCTAGCCGTTGTCTTCACTTTTGATAAATTCCGGTCTTATCTCGTCCTATCAAAGACCATTGTATTCACCGATTATGCAGCCCTTCAGCACCTATTCAGCAAAAAGGATGCCAAACCCCGGCTAATCCGGTGGGTTTTGCTGCTTCAGGAGTTCGACATTGAGATCCGCAATAACAAGGGCGCGGAGAATGTCGCAGCGGACCACTTGTCCCATATTGAGTACTCAGCTTCATCTGAACTTGTGGGGTCATCCATAAATGACAGTTTTTCCCACGAGTTTCTCATGCACATACAGACACAGGATGAGGAGTGTCCATGGTTTGCTGATTTTGCAAACTTTCTTGCTAGTGGGATTGTGATTAAGGGCTTAACGCATCAGCAGAAGCGAAAGTTCTTTGCGAATGTGAAGCACTATCTTTGGGAGGATCCCTATTTGTTTCGAGTCGGGGCTGATCAGATCGTGCGTAGGTGTGTCTTTGGAGATGAGGCACGTCAGGTGCTTAGACACTGCCACGCAGGCCCGACAGGTGGACATCATGGAGCTACCTTGACCGCGAAGAAGGTCTTTGACGCCGGTTTTTTCTAGCCAACCATCTTCCGGGACGCTCATGAGATGATCCGAGCTTGTGATGTTTGCCAGAGGGCAAGCAACATTTCGTCAAGGAATGAGATGCCCCAGAATAGCATCCAGATTTGTGAGAATTTTGATGTCTGGGGTATTGACTTTATGGGACCTTTCCCAGCTTCTCGTGGCAACCGGTATATCCTAGTTGCTGTTGACTATGTTTCTAAGTGGGCCGAGGCTCAAGCCTTGCCTACTAATGATGCTAGGGTGGTTGTTCAATTTCTGAAGAAGCTGTTCTCTCGCTTTGGTGCCCCCAAAGCCCTTATCAGTGACCGTGGGACCCACTTCTGCCACGCCCAGTTGAAGAAGGCTCTATCACGATATGGTGTAAACCATAGATTCTCCACAGCCTACCATCCACAGACCAGTGGACAGGTAGAGGTCACAAACCGGGGCATAAAGCGGATTCTAGAGAAGACGGTTGGTCAGAACCGTAAGGATTGGTCGGATAGGTTAGATGATGCACTTTGGGCCTTCCGGACTGCCTATAAGACGCCTATTGGTACCACACCATTTAGGTTGATCTATGGGAAGGCATGCCATCTTCCGGTGGAGTTGGAGCATAAGGCCTATTGGGCATTGAAGGCGGTGAATCTTGACTTGGTGAGCGCGGGTGAGAACCGGTTCACTCAGATTCTTGAGCTTGATGAGTTGAGGAATCAAGCCTATGCAAACTCCACGATCTACAAGGAGCGCACTAAGAGTTTCAAGACCAACGCTTGAAGGACAAGAAGGAATTCCGAGTGGGTGGTCGTGTGTTGCTTTACAACTCTAGGTTGCGTTTGTTTCCCGGGAAGTTGAAGTCCCGATGGACGGGTCCTTACACGGTTAAGGAGGTGTTTCCTTATGGGACCGTCGAGATTGAACATGAAGATGGGAGGATCTTCAAGGTCAACGGTCATCGTCTTAAGCCATATATTGACGGACCGGTTGACCCGACATTAGAGGTAGTTGACCTCCACCCAAGGACAAATGAATTCGGGTACTTGAGTCTAGCTAACGACTCGTTAATAAACTTAGCCTGTTTCGGTAACAATTCTTAGATTTTGTCTGATTTTTATCTTCTTATTTTTATTTTTTAGGATTTTACCATTTATTTTTGAGTTTAGGTGATCGGAACGTATTTTGGATCGAGCGGATTTGGGATAATGTTTGGAATGTCTCAGGTATGTCTTCTGAATTTTTAGCAATTTTAGTTTGGAAGAATCGCAGTCGGGTTTGGTACAAGCTGCATAAAAAATCAGGGTTTTCTGTCTGCTGGGCAGTAGACACGGTCGTGCCTCCCTATAGGCGCGGTCGTGCCTCTAACCTAGGCGCGGTCGTGCCTAAGCACTTGGCGCGGTCGCGCCACATTTATTGGGGGCGATTTAAATTACTTTTCAATGGCAGATTTTTTCCAAACCCCCCCATAACCTCCCAGCAGACGAAACCCTCCCCTCGGCGATTTTCTTCCCGTCACCATTTCCGGTCTACTCCTTCATTTCTTCGATCTAAGGTATGCCCCGAGCCCCCTATTCTCTCTAGTTTCGTGGTTATAAACCTAGTTTTTCCTTTTTGTTTTTATTTTTGTCGATTTATAGATGATTAAATCTGTTAATACGTAGAATTAGGTCCTACTTGATTCCTGGAATGTTGTAGTACTAAAAGCCCCTTCATAATCGTGCTAAAAATTGTGATCTTTGAATTCTGAAAACCTTAAAATGGGTTGAGCACGGTCGCGCTCATTACCATGCGCGGTCGTGCTCGGCTTAAGCACGGTGGTGCCTCTTATGAGCGCAACCGTGTTCTCTAGAGTTTGCTTTAGCGCGGTCGTGCCCTGACCTGGCGCGACCTTGTTTCCTTTGTTGGGACTGCCCGTGGTCGGACACAACGCGACCGTGGGCTTGGATTTTGAGCTTGCCGCGGTTGTGCCCATTTCAAGGCGCGGCCGTGTCTCCTTTGTTTTGCCTTGGCACGGTCGTGCCTAGACCAGGCGCGACCGTGTCTGTCTTGTTTGTGTGCCCGTGGTCGGCCAAGCGCGGTCGTGGGTTTCCCAATTTGACCTAGGCACGGTCGTGCCTATTCTTTAGCACGGCCGTGCCCCTTCATAATTTGGGTCAGAAACTTCATAAATTCAGTCTAGCATCTTCATAACTGTTCTGATTTCATTTTCGTTGTCATGCAGATGGCAGGCAACAGAGACCACCCGTACCTCGAGTTTGACATGAACGAGCATGAGTACGAGGCTCGTCTGGATGTGTTGTGGCCCCGCAGAGGCCGGATTCTAGCTGCTCGCTGTTTGGAGCCAGCTGCTATCGACACCATCGAACAGCGGGACCGGTGGAACGATCTTGTCACCGCCCCCTGGCGCCGTTTGTTCAGGTTCCACGCTATCCAGTACATAGAGCTTGTGATGGAGTTTTTCTCCACATATGAGTTCGATTATCCTTGCATAGACCTAGAGCAGCCCGAGACGATTAGGTTTAGATTAGGCGGGTAGTGGCGCGTGATGTCGGTTGCCCAGTTTGGGAGACTTTTAGGTTTATACACGAGGCAGGAGCTCCAGACAGAGATATTCACCGACGGTATCACCGAGTTTCTGACAGAAAGGATAAGGACCAGTTTTGGTATGAGTTTGGTTTTGGGATTTACGATCCGAGTCTGACCAAGGCTTCGAGCCTTCGGGACCCTCTGCACCATGTTCTTCATCGCTGCATTGTTTATTCTATATCTGGGCGAGGGCAGGGAGAGACGGTAGTGAATTTGAGGGAGTTATTTTATATGTTTTGCCTTGTACGCCCGCACACTTGCAATCTTGCGCACTCTATCGCGGGGTAGTTGGTAAACAGCTCGGGTCGCGACGTCAACAGCGCGATCTGTGGAGGTCACTTCGTGACCAAGCTGGCACGACACTTCTAGCTGCTGACAGATGACTTAATAGGGGATCTGACCCCTGTGGCCGAGACCGTCGTGATGACCGTGCAGACATTGCGCAACATGCACGTCGCTCGTCGCGGTGCAGGAGGGATTAGATTGGTCGATCGATGGGGACGGATATGGGATCCAGACCGTCCGGGCCCCGATCCAGATGTTGTTCAGGCCGAGGACGAGGCTATAGCCGTCGCCCATCAGGAGCATGCGGCTCAGCAGGAACACGAGCAGCACGGGCAGGACCACGAGCACCATGTTGAGGTTCCGATTGCTCCTCCACCTCCTCCGCCTCCACCACCACCTCCGGTTACCGTCTCCCATGATTTATTCATGCGCTACTGGGCCTGGCAGTATCAGGTCCAGTGCGCCGCTGCTGCCGCTGGCGGGGCACCATACGTGGTTCCCCTTCCATTCTTTATGCAGCCAGGGCAGTAGCCAGATCATCCAACACCATCACCATCGCAGCATCAATCACCACCACCATCACCACCCGGAGGAGATGGAGCGGAGGGTGCCGGCCTTGCTCTTGAGGATTTTGAGATGGAGGAATAGTGCCCTCCACTGTTTTGGTATCACCTTTTGTGAGTTGTACTTTTGTTGTACTGTACAAACTCTTATTACACGCTTCGGCGTTTGTTGTTGTTTCCTTGTACTTTTGTTTCCATGTACTATTGTATATATTTGTCTTTACATTTATGTTTATCTTTTGGCTTGATGTTACTGATCCTGTTTGATGTAGTTAGTCTTGATTAGATCTTGGAATCGTGGAACTACGTGGAACGTCATTTTTGTGGGTAGGCTTTTTGCGTGTGCCATGATCGACACGAGGGAAGTTTCAGTTCTCCCTTCACACTCCATTGCATTGCATGTTTTTATATACATTGAGGGCAATGTATGTTTCTAAGTGTGGGGTTAGGTGTTTATTCTTCGCTTTACATTATTTTTTGTTGTACATTGAGGGCAATGCACGATTCCAAGTGTAGGGTGGGAATTTATTCACGCGATGTTTGTCCTATTGAGCATTTTATCACTTCATTTTTTGCAAAATCTTCCTTCATAATTTTTATTGACACTAAATCAGTTTTATAAAATTGAAAAACACCAAAATATAATAAAAGTTAACCGTTTAGCATTCATAATTTTTAGTAAATAATAGAGCTTTGATTTTTCGAAAGCAATTGAAATAGAAATTCCATCGAGTCAAACCCAATTTTTTGTGATAACCATGAGTTTTAGTGGCTGAACGAATAAATTGCATGTAACCTTTTGCTTACACCCAATCCTTTCCGTTTCCGTGAGTTTATTTTTGAGCCTTGATAGCTTTAGACGTTGTTTGCTCTCGTTTTTGCGGATTTGAGTGTGCCGGATGTTTCATGCTTATTAGAACTTGCTTTTAGTATACATTTCGAAATCATGAACATAAATATTGCATAAAAATGATTAAGGCATTGGGATAAACCACTTTGTTAGCCTTGTATTTTTATTTTCCCTCAACCGAACACATCCACTAGTTAGCCACGTTGAGCCTATCCTGTTCTTTTCTTTAATTACCCACATTACACCGCCATTAAACCTTCATTAGCCTTTTCATTTATTTTTCGCTCGTGTTAGAAATCCGGTCGGCTAATGTTAATTTTATAGCTTTTATTTTGTTGTAATTTTTAAATGCTTGAGAAGTTTTTAGCTAAGGAAAGATGCATATTGACTTAGTTCCCGTCAAAAGAAAGAAAAGAAATAGTAAAAAACAATAAAAAAATAAAAAATAATAAAAATCACCAAAATCAGGTGAATTATAGCAGATTAGAGCAATTTTGTGAGTAAAGATGGAAATAATTCGGTTGTTAGCTCTTATCTATACGGAAGTATTAGTTAGTTTATTTTTCATATTAGAAGTTGTTTTAGTTTTTGAGTTAGCATAACCGCCGGGTTTTTAGCCCTTTAGCCATTTTAAAATTTCACTTCCTCACCCTTAACCATTGCCAAGTTACAACCCATTTAAAGCCCTCTTGATTTGTGCTTTGTTTCATGTTAGTTGGTAGAGATTTGATCTTTTAGCAAGCTTATGATCATATATATTCCCGAGTGTGTGTGAACATTGTGAGAAGCATAAAGTTACATGCTAATGATTTCCTAGGCATATTCATTTGCTCATTCGGTTATCACGTCATTGGGCTCATTGGGTTTCATTTAGTTAATTTTGCATTTCTTGAAAATCTCTTCAAACCTTTATAAGTTTATTAATGCTTACGGTTTTCCCGACTAGATCCATAGTGTCATTGGAAGTTTTGTTTCATTTTGATTTCTTGCTTGAGGACAAGCAATGTTCAAGTGTGGGGTTGTTTGATGTGTTAGTATTTACACATCTTTTTGGCACAAAACTTCGCTCATTTAATGATCAATTCTTGGTTATATTAAACGTTTAGACACTTATTTGCTTCATTTCTTGTTTTGTAGGTTTTTGTGAAGCTTGGTGAATAAACAAGAAGATTCCAGGATAAACAAGTGAAGTTTTAGGGTTTCTGTGATGGAGGCACGGTCGTGCCCCTATTTGGCACGGTCGTGCCAAGCTCCAAAACCCTAAGCACGGTCGCGCCCACATCTGGCACGACCGCGCCAAGCCAAATTCCAAGGCACAACCGTGCCTTGGCCGCCCACGGTCGCGTGTCATCTCGTGAGTCTGAACAGCCGTACGTCCTCGATCAGTGGTACCCAATGGAAGCTACGGATCGGTCAAACCTCTGTCACACGGTCGTGCCAAGACCTAGACACGACCGCGTCCTTGTACTAGGCACGGTCGTGCCTTCTCTCCTGGCACGGTCGTGCCTCCCCTTTTCTATTTAAACAGAACTTAATTCTTATTCAGACATTCAGCAACCCAGGGGAGAAACCTACTGTTCCAGCTCGAGTTTTCTTTGTTCCAGCCATAATTCAAGATTCTTGGAGAGGATACAACATCAAGAGGATCACCAAACATCAACAACAACATCTAGGCTTGGAGGTGTGGTTTGATTCTTGTTTTCATATCATGTTTCTCTCTATTTTTCCCTGCTTATTTGTAATTTTGGTGCTCATGATGAGCTAAAACTCTTGTTCACTTTGGTTTAGATGAAGTTTAGATACATTTGACAACATTCATGGATTATTGGCAACTATTGTGTTAATGTTATGACAATCGTATGATTATTCTTTGATGAAATTATATATTCAAGTATTTTGAGTTGTTTACAAGACTTGTATTTGTGTATGTCATATTATGTTGGAAAACTTATGATTTGTGCTTATATTCATGGATTGGTGTATGTAATTATACTAGTTTATGGCATTTGACTAGGAATGGTGAATGAAGTCTTGTTTATGAATCATTATATTTGTATGTGTAACCTTATGCTTAAGTTTGGAAAGACAAAGTATTTGTTATGATGTGTCATATTTAGTATTATGTTTATCTAGGAATTGTTGACACATCCTCCTAATTTATATAACCTTTATATGAACATTGTATGTTGAAGAAATGCATATTGTTATCTAAATTAATCAACTTGAGGTGGATAGTGTGTTGTTCATATTATCTTTCCAACTAGTTGTTGGATTAGTGTACCTTAATCGGAAGCTAGTTCAATCTTTATAAACATTAACATGATTATTAAACACGTGAGCCTCATTGTATGACTTTAGGTGGTTGGTTTGTGTAATTCATGCTAGCTTTCTGAATAGTCATTTGATTAGATATCTTTGACGAGAATTTAGTCAATTTATGTATCGTGTATTTGCTATGTTTCTATGAATGTATTGAATGTATTCTAAATGGATTCGACACTAAAGTGATATTTTCTCCTTGATTGTTTGATTTGTGACTTTAGTCTAGTTTTATATTCTTACATAGTAGTTTAATTAAAAATCAACTTAAACATCTTTTACCCATACTTGATTGAATCTTAGTCCCGGTTTATTATCGCATCCCACCGTGTCCACGGATTGATATCCGGTTCTTACCTTTACTATATTGCTATCCGACGGGTACACTGCCCGGTGTGTGTGATTAGTATTTGGTGAAAACCCTTTTTAAAACTAATTGTGTAAAACACTTATAAAAATTTATATATAGTTTACACGCATCAATAATCTCCAACTTGGAATTCTATCTGTCTTCGTCTTTTATCTGCATAGGACCTTTGTCTATCCTGAGCAGCTTTTAGGCGAGTTTTAATCTCATCTAACTTTATACCAGTTGCATGGACAATTTCTTTACTTCCCAACATATGGGAGTTCTACACCTTCTCCCGTATAGAATCTCATCTGGCGGCATGCCAATACTTGTATGATAGCGGTTGTTATACCAGAATTCTACCAAAGGTATATGACTATCCCAACTTCCACTGAAGTCAATAATGCAAGCAGACAACATATCCTTAAGAGTTTGTATCGTTCTTTCACTTTGTCCATCTGTTTGAGGATGATATGCTATGCTAATTAATAACTTAGTTCCTATTTCTTTATGGAACTTCTTCCAGAAACGAGACGTAAAACACGTATCTCTATTAGATATGATTGAAATTGGCACTCCATGCCTCGAAACAGTTTCTTTAATAAAAGTTTCTGCTAACCTTTCAGAAGAGTAAGTATCACGTATTGGAAAAAAGTGAGCACTCTTAGTTAACCTATCAACTATCACCCATATGGTATCATAACCTTTAACTGTTTTTGGTAGCTTAGTTATGAAGTCAATAGTGATATGTTTCCACTTCCATTCTGGAATATCTATTGGCTGTAATCTGCCATAAGGCTTTTGATGCTCTGCTTTGAATTGAGAACAAGTCAAGCATTTTTCCACATATTTCATTATATCAAATTTCATACCGGGTCACCAATAATTTTGGCATAGATCTTGGTACATTTTTGTCGTACCCGGATGAATCGAATATCGAGATTTATGAGCTTCATCTAAAACTTTATCTCTGAATTCACCCATATGTGGTATCCACATACGGCCGAGTCGAATCTTAACTCCATACTTATTTCCTTTTAAGTATTTCTCTTGTCCAGCCATTCTCTCCTTAACATTTTCTGCTTTCAATGCGTCTATCTGAAGAGTCCTGAGTTGAGTCATAAAGTCAGGAGTTATGACTAACTTATATGATTTCACCCTGATAGGAGGATGCTCTTCCTTATGGCTTAGAGCGTATGCCACTACATTGGCTTTTCGTGGGTGATACAGGATCTCACAATCATAATCCTTTATTAGCTCTAACCATCTTCGCTGCCTCATGTTGAGGTCTTTTTGTTCAAATAAATACTTTAAGCTTTTATGATCTGTATAGATTGTGCACTTAACTCCATACAAATAGTGTCTCCATATTTTAAGTTCAAATACTACAACAGCTAACTCTAAATCATGCGTCGGGTAGTTAGTTTCATTGGGTTTAAGTTGCCGTGAAGCATAGGCTATAACCTTGCCTCTTTGCATCAATACGCATCCCAATCCCTGATAGGAGGCATCAGAGTAAACTACCAGATCCTCTGTTCTTTCGGGTAAAGACAATACCGGAGACTGAGTTAATTTCTCTTTTAGCTTTTGAAAAGCGTCATCTTGCTCTATTCCCCATACAAACTTTGTCTCCTTCTTCGTGAGTTTTGTTAATGGGGTTGTAATTTTGGAGAAATCCTGAATAAACCTTTTATAGTAACCAGCCAAACCTAAGAAACTGCGTATTTATGTAGGTGTCTTTAGCGGGTTCCATTTCATTACAGTTTCTATCTTCGAAAGATCTACAAGAATTCCTTCAGCGTTTATTACATGACCCAAGAATTGAACTTCTCGGAACCAAAACGCACACTTCGAGAATTTTGCATACAAGTTTTCTTTTCTAAGTGTTTCCAGTACTTCCTTGAGATTACATGCATGATCTCCTTCGTTCTTTGAGTAAATTAGAATATCATCTATGAACACGATTACAGATCGGTCCAACATTGGTCGATAAACCCTATTCATGAGGTCCATGAATGCAGCAGGGGCATTAGTTAAACCAAATGACATTACTAAAAACCCATAGTGTCCATATCTTGTACGGAATGCTGTCTTTGGAATATCTTCATCTCTAACCTTTAACTGATGATATCCTGACTTTAGATAGATTTTTGAGAACCAATTTGCTCCTTGTAATTGATTGAACACGTCATCGATCCTTGGTAACGGGTATTTATTCTTTATGGTAAGCTTATTTAACTCCCGGTAGTCTATGAACATACACATACTACCATCTTTCTTTTTCACAAAAAGAACCGGAGCACCCCAGGGCAAGATACTCGGTTTTATGAAACCTCTGTCTAACAACTCTTGTAGTTGTTACATTAGTCCCTTCATTTCTGATGAAGCTAAACGATATGGTGCCTTAGCTACAGGCTTAGCACCAGGCACTAAGTCGATTCGAAACTCCACTTCTCTTTCTTGAGGTATTCCAGGTAATTCTTCTAGGAAGACACCAGGAAAATCACAAACTACTGGCACATCCTTTAATTCCTTAGTTTTCACTTTGGAATCTATAGCGTATGCCAGATAGGCCTCATTACCTTGAGTCATATACTTCATAGCTTTTATCATGGAAATAATTCTAACGGATGATCTTATTTTATCACCGTAGATTGTAATCCAATTACCGTCAGGAGTCTGTATATGAACTGCTTTCTGGTTGCAGATGATTTGGGCATCATTTGCAGCTAACCAGTCCATTCGCAAGACTAGATTGAATCCCTCAAGGATCATCGGATATAGTATAACAAAAAATCTATGTCCTTCAAGATCGATGAAACAATCTTGAATGACTTTTGTTATCTTCATTGTCTTTCCAATAGCCGTTTCTACCTCAAATATTTCATCTAAACCTATAGCAGATCTACCTAAAGAAGGATAGAAATCTAAAGATACAAAGCTTCTACTTTCCCCAGAGTCAAATAATACGGTAGTAGGTACGTGATTGACAAGAAACGTACCGGATACTACGTCTGGCAATACCTTCACCTCTTCGGTTGTTAGAGTATAAGCTCTACTTTTGGCTTTAGTGGCTTCTGCTTCTTTTGCTTTTAATGGCTCAGGATTTTTAATTTTAAGTGTTGGGCATTCGAGCATTCTATGCCCACTTTCTCCACACTTAAAACATTTAGGCTTGATAGGATAGTTGAGCGCCAAGTGTCCTGCATTGCCACATTTAAAGCAAGCGCCGGTCTTCAACCTACATTCTCCGGTATGATTCTTACCACATGTGGTACACGTGCTGATACCACATGTAGTCATCCTCTTCTTCCATCCACCATCATTCTGCTTTTTCTGGCCCTGGGAACCTTCGAACCATTTCCTTTTTTATTCCACTGGGCAGGACCCATAGACCTCGTCGTATATAGTCGAAGCAAGTTGTACGGCTGATCTAAATCTTTTTAGTTCCGAAGTTTTCACCAACCTTCATGTAACATCCATGATTTTCAGAGCACAAATTTTCTGTATTCATTTTATTCCCGTACTTGTTTAAACTCATCATGTCACACTACTTATTATTCTACTTATATATCAAGTTGATTTTTTTTAAACCTTGCATCACATATTATTTCTCTAAAACACATGCAATTATGTATATAGATATACATATATACACCGGTATATGGGTAAGCCTTTTTACTATAATAACCTTATCCTTTAAGATGAAACATGTAAACTCTCATCGTACATATACCATGTTAAATCAAGTATTTTCAAAAGATAACTTATGGACTTTAATCAAATATTTCTCACTCTTTTTTATATATATATATATATATATATATATATATATATGTATGTATAATTGCTTATAAATGTATGTATACAAAAAAATATTTATATATATATATTTTTTTTAAATCTATCAAACCACATAATAATATTGGTTAGCTTTAGTCAAATATATAATTATTCAACATTTTAAACAAACAGATTGAACCCATCTAGACACTTGAATCTTGGAGTTGGACCTTGACAGCTCGACTTGAACCCATTCAAGAAGATTGAACTTACTTTGACCTGGAAAAGTCAACAAGAGCAATGTTCATCAGGGTTGACCTTGAAAGGTCAAACAAAACCGAATTAGGCTCCTACTCGTTTATCGCTCATAACAGTTTTTTTCGGACATTCCTAAACACCCTAAGAACTTTAATTTGGTTGCAAACGCCATAGAATTCGAATTTTGAATTAAGTTTGACAACCCCAAGTCAAACCGAGTAAATTCGTTTCCAAAACAAGAATTTAACGCGTATAACAACCGCAATTCATGCGAAACTAATCCCCACATGTATTCAAACCTCATACGAGTCTCCATTCATCGCCAATTAATGAATTAATGCACGAACCATTGTTGACAGCCATTTTCCTATTAACCCGGATCGAACCGAGCAATTTAGTCGAAATTGAGGCATACAATACACACACACACTCTGGCGACACCCGTTACAAACATTTGAAACCCTCATACTCAAGAAAACTCCGACTCTGGTGCACGATCTAACTCCGAAAAACCCGAACCTGCGCGCCTAGCCAAACGCCACCACCCTTCAGTCATTTCAGGTAAATCTTGTACCCTTAGACTCGTTTTAATCTGGGGAATAAAAGCCCCATCATTATCGACTCGTATCTGTGCTCAATTGAAATCATTTTGGGGTTAGGGTTTCGGGTATACGAATTGGGGAAGAAGGGTCTTCAGACTCTTATGATAAAATGATAAAAACCTAGAAAACTATCAAGGCTTTAAGCCCAGATCCATCGGTTAGACTCAAGCCCTCGCATAGACAGGGTCGCGGGTTCGATTCTGAGTTCGCACCTTTTTGCACCCTTTTCATCTCTGCACTGAACCCAGGTTCCCTGGGATGTTAGTTAAAAACCGTCGGGACTCGGTCTTGACACTATCGGACCACTGGTCTAGTGGTTGTGTGGGTGTGCCTTCATACAACCCACCCGGGTTCGAATCCCAGGACCCGTTTTATTTTTAGAACTCTTGTTTTTACATTAAATCCTTTTATAAAAATTAATTTATAAACTTTTGAATGCTCATAATCAGATTTACAAATTTAAATTGTTAAACTTTTAAAGGAAAATAATTATTTTTATAATTTAAAATCTTTTGAAACCATATTACTAATATAAAAAAAATCACTAAAAGGTTATTTTGAATAAAATAATTATTTTACAAACAAAGCATTTAAACTAGTCGTTAAAGTTGTAAATTTCGATAAGATTTATATAAATTTTACCTAACATTTTGATACCGTTACAACACTATATTTTTTTTCAAGAAAATATATATACTAATTTAGGTTTAAATATATCAAACAAATCCCTATATGTATTAATAAATACATTCTTATTTACCGACTTTTGAGACTCATCATTTTAATAACATGTCAAATAAATAAAAAGGGAATTATTCCTTTAATATGGATTATCTTGTTACAATATTAATTCTCTAGCATTTAAAATTTTATTTAAATTATAAATGAATAAATAGAAGGAAATTATTTACTTAAATTATTTACACTTAAACTCTAACACAATAATTACTTTCCAAACCTACTTTGAACCTACAATTTTCATATCAAACTACTATCTAATTTCGTACGACACAATCTTTGTACAAATCCACTCATCAAAACCGTTGATCTCTAGTCCTCGCTTTAGACTTTGTGCATGTTAACTAATGCAAGATCATACAATCCACTCTAGGTAAATTCTGTGACTGCAAGATCACTTGTCAGATCTATTGCTCGTGTTATCAACACAACTGATACAAGGTGAGTATTACATAGCCCCTTTTCACACTTTTACACTTTTTGGGGTGAAACATGAACTCTATTCATACAATTGTTTACTTTTACACAAACTACACAAACACAAATCCTCTTTACATTCATGTGTGCAAATTTGAGCTTTATGTTTGAGTGCTAGGTGTGTTAACTGTTTGTGTTCAATTTATGTGCAATCATTAACTATTCAAGCCGACGGTTAACAATGATAGATCTATTGAGTCTGACAAACCCACCCAGATTGGGGTGATTGTTACCGACAACACAATTTGCATGCTAGTTACAAAGGTTTGATTGTACTTTGGTTACACAATAGTTGCTCCCCATAAATGCCTTATTTTATCATGTTATGTAAGGATTTGATTATTTACATCTATACACTATTTATGATTAAACATGTGTATGCTCACCAACTTTTTAGTTGACCTTATTTTATTCATGTTTTAGGTGCTAATTTGTGATTTCGATCAAGACTTGCTTCACATAAGTTTTGGACCTAGTTAATTTTAAATAAAGGATCATGTATTTCATATTGTGTACTTGGTTTGATTTTGTTTTTGTCTTCAATATTTGCAATGAATTTAAATGATTAATATATTTTAATTTAGTCAACCTTGTGCTCATGAACAGTCAACATGTCCCGCCCCGACGTTTCCGCCGTCGGTTGGGGTGTGACACTTCGGATCTCAGATGGTAACCCTTGTACGTATCTCTTAATTCGTACAGATTCAGGGGTTACTAAATGGGGTACCAAACGAGCCATCCTGTTAAATTTTGTAGTATACTCTCGGTGAGTCATACTACCGGCTTCTAGCCTAAGAAATTCTCTAGAGAGTTTGTCCATCTCATTATCAGGACAAAACTCCTCAATCAGAAATTCTTCAGTTCTTCCCAAGACATCCGGTCAAAATCTTTTTCACCCATAGCTATAACCAGATTCTCCAACCAACATAACGCTTCTGATACAAATGAATGAGCGGCGTATTTTACCTTCTTATCATCTCTACATTCGCTAATTTTGATCACCGCTTCAATTTCTCGGATCCATTAATGAGTGACCGTGGCATCTTTTGTACCGTCAAACTTCGGAGGACTGCCATCTTTGAATGCTTTATAAGGATATCCCTTCTTCCCTTTCTTATGAGGTCTCGCCTCGTATGAATTATCAGATTCATAATCATAGTAAAAATCATCTTCATCCTCCTCATCTGGTTTATTTGTCCTTTCCGCCGGTTGAGTCTCATTATTCTTATTTCTATTTTCTTCTAAGCTTGTCAATAAAATTGGCAGAGCCGTGTCCAGTGCTTTGGCAACATCCACGTCTACCATATTTTTAAGCTGAGGATCTATTACAGGTTCCTCTACGTTCGCTTCTCTTTCTACATGTCTTATTTCTGGTTCAGCATTGGCGGTACACCGCATCTGCCTTCTGGAGGTATTGAGATTAACCCTTCCTCCTCTTTTATGTTTTCCTTTACCTCTACCAACCATTTTCTACAAAATACATGGAGTGTTTTAGTATTCGCATGATAGATTGATAGTTAGAACACAAGTGCATTGTAAATGTTAATAACCGTGGCCACAATGAAATTAATCATTTACGCCACTTTCGGTGTTCTAGTTACCCTTCTATTATGTTCGTACTAAAATAATTCTATCTTTTCTCTTTTACCATTGGCATCAGGCTATTTTAACTGGCATCTCTACTGGCTTTCTTACTTTCCCTTAATTCTAGTTTAAGTCTAGATACTTGGGAAAGTGTCTAAATCTCTTAAACTATAACTCTGATACCAACTTGTGACACCCACATCCTGGATCCCCAAAATGTCGGTCACTTGTCGGATTTATTTATGAACATATAGTAATCAGAGAAAACATACACAGCGGAAGACTTTTAAAACATTATTTATTTATAATACTTGTCTTAATACATTCTAGATTGAAAGTATAACATAATACTAATGTCAGTCTTTAACTGTGGATGCCAGATAGCCTGCTTGTGATGCTTCCTTGCCTTTACTGCTTGAGACCATACTCTTATGTAAGGCCCCTTTCTCGGGTAACCTCACTTGTTGGATTTACTCATAAACATAGTCATAAATACTGAACTTAAATTAAAAACATTCATCATTCAATTACATTTCATAACAGCGGAAGTCTTAACAATTAAAAACACAACATTGTCTTAACAAACAAAAGTGGGATGTCAGTCTTGTGTCGGGTAACCTTCACGCCCTCGCACGACCTTTTCTTCCTTTACCTGAAATGTATACTAAAGTCAGCTAACGCTGGTGAGTTCTAGTTTATTGCGTTTAGATATAAACATTCTTTTCTTTACTTCATAAGTAAGCATTATTATAAAGTCATTCATATAAATACGTATTCATAGTTTTTTGCTTTTCTTTCATCTTTCTTTTCTTTATTAATGTGATTACATATATATATATGCGTTCATCCTTTTTCTTTCATTTTTCTTAACATTCTTTCCTTATCTTTCTTACGTGATTACATAGATATGCATTCACCTTTACTTTCTTTACCATTTATTGGTCATACACATAAGGGTGATCAACCCGTCTTTTACTGCGTATGTCACAAAGACATACGCCCTTAAGCTACCGTCGTAGCCCTTTTACTCATCCGGTCCTAGAAACCGTCCGCCTTAACTTTTCCGTCCGGCCAACCTTCGGCCGTCCGCCTTAACCGTCCTACCGTCGTAGTCCGTCATATTCGCCCGTCTGCCATAAGGCATCCGTTTCCCACTTGAACTAATTATACAGCCGAATATTGATTTAGCGACTTACTCCACCGTAGTGGCCTTTATTTAGTCTACCTTTCTAGACTTCCTTCTCTAGTTGCATAATAGTCAAGTGGTCGTCCGTCTACCGTAGTAGCCGTTAGCTTCGTTTCCGTCCATAACGTATACTTACCTTCTTAGCATGCAATATATATTTATAAAGCAAGATTTCATTTATTTACGTTATACCATTCATTCACTCATTCTTTGTAAACATACGTGTCGTTCTTTGTTCATAATTCATTATTCACTTTCATATGTATCTACACATATACCTTAACATATCACGTATGATCACATTGACATTCATTTCATTTATTCATTTAGTGTATACACTTCAGCCCCAAAACATTTATAAATCATTTGCACATAACTTAAAGGGGGCACATAGAACTCACCTGATGAGTAGTTTCTGTAATACACTTAGCTGGCTACTGAGCTTCACTAATGTCACTCACGATCTGTATAATAAAGTCATATACATAAGGTAGTGCTCCTAGATGACACTAGACATTACTATGCTTGAACCTAGTAGTTTCGATCGATTGGCTTATATCGAAACTTGGTAGTTTCGATAGGTTGTTCCTGTCGAAACTTGGTAGTTTCGATAGGTAGTTTCGATAGGCTGCTTATGTCGAAACTTGGTAGTTTCGATAGGTAGTTTCGATAGGTAACTTATGTATTATCTTAGCTTCGGATCGGGGGCTCATATCGAAACTATGGTAGTTTCGATTGGGCCTGCATATATCGAAACTGGGTAGTTTCGATAGGTCTGCACATATCGAAACTAAGTAGTTTCGATGGGTCTGCACTTATCGAAACTAAGTAGTTTCGATGGGTCTGCACTTATCGCCTTCCCCAAAAATCCGAATGTTCTGCATGCGAATCTGATCATGTCGATATCTAGATTTTCTTTGATCAAAACGTTCGTTTTTCATTCTAGATGCTATACCCAAGTTCACTTTCAAGTTTCATCCGCAAAAATCGTTATCTTTTAGCCAAAACCCGAAAACTCCCAAAACGAACAAAAACTCATAATGTGATCGAATCGTTACCTGGATTGGATTTCTGATTCAGAGGATATGATCACGAGAACAGCAGCAACGTTCTCCTGAATTCCCGAGTTGATCCGTCACTTTCTCTCTCTAGACCCGAGCTCTCCTCTCTCTCTAAAAGCTGCGTGAGTTGGGGAAATGAGCAGGGAAGAGGGCTGCCTTGCCTCTTATGCGCATGGGCTTCCCTCGGCCCATTGAAACCGGGCCCAGGCCTGCTCCCTTTTTGTTTAAATATTCCAACTAAACCACCGGTCTCGCTATATTTATTCGTTTTATTATTTTTAGGATGTTACAAGTCTACCCTCCTTAAAGAGGTTTCGTCCTCGAAACTGTTCATACGTTAAACAATTGAGGGTATAGTCCCTTCATCTCGTCTTCTTTTCCCACGTAGCTTCTGACCCTTTTCTGTGCTTCCATTGTATCTTGACTAACTGTATCGACTTATTGCGTAGTCGTTTCTCAGCTCGGTCAAGAATGGCTATTGGTTCCTCTACATAATTTAGACTGTTATCCACTTCGATCTTGTCGTAAGGTATGTGAGCTGTGTCGTCAGCTAGGCACTTGCGTAAGTGCGACACGTGGAACGTAGGGTGTATTCCACTAAGCTCGACGGGTAGGTCGAGTCTGTAAGCAACTTGACCCACTCTTGCTAAAATCTTGAAAGGTCCGACAAACCTTGGACTTAGTTTGCCACGCCTTCTGAACCGAATGATTCCTTTCCACGGTGATACTTTCAACAGTACCATGTCCCCTACTTGAAACTCTAAATCCCTCCTTCTCTTATCCGCGTATGATTTCTGTCTGTCTTTTGCGGCTTTCATACGAGCCTTGATTTGATCAAATTTCTCAGAAGTAGCTTTGACCACTTCGAGACTTGCAAAATCCTTCTGTCCAATTTCCCCCCAACAAACCGGGGTCCTACATTTCCTCCCATACAACATTTCAAATGGCGGCATGCCAATAGTCGAGTGATAGCTGTTGTTATATGAAAATTCTGCCAATGGTAGATGGCTGTCCCAACTCCCACCGAAGTCAATGATACAGGCCCGGAGCATGTCCTCCAAGGTCTGAATGGTCCTTTCCGATTGTCCATCGGTTTGAGGGTGGTAAGCGGTGCTGATGTTCAACCTAGTGCCCATCGCTTCATTGAACTTCTTCCAAAACCTTGATGTGAATCTAGTATCCCTGTCAGACACGATCGATAGTGGCATACCATGTCTACTTACAATTTCCTTGATAAATGTTTCTGCTAGCTTTTCAGAAGAAGAAGTTTCTCGTATTGGCAAGAAGTGAGCACTCTTTGTCAAGCGGTCGACGATCACCCAAATGGTATCATTGCCTTTAGCTGTTCGCGGTAGCTTGGTAATGAAGTCCATTGTGATCTCTTCCCACTTCCATTCCGGTATTGGTAAAGGTTGCATTTTACCGCATGGTTTCTGGTGCTCGGCCTTAACTAGAGAACACGTTAGGCACTTGCTCACGTATTCTGTCACATCATTCTTCATGCCAGGCCACCAGTATTCTTTCTTCAAGTCTTGATACATTTTGTTTGTGCCAGGGTGGATAGAATAGCGAGACTTATGGGCCTCATCGAGTATTTTGGCCCTAAGCTCACCAATCTTAGGTATCCACATCCGGCCAAACCTAGTTCGTACACCGTATGCATTTGCATCCAAGTTCCCTTGTTGTCCTACTATTCTTTCCCGTTTCACATTTCTTTCTAACAGCGCTTCATCTTGTGCTTTTGCTATTTCACCCATCCAATCTGGTGTTATAATCAGTTGACACGCTTTGATCCGGATAGGTGCCGATTCTTCCTTTCTACTTAAAGCGTCGGCCACTACGTTTGCCTTGCCCGGATGGTACAATATCTCACAGTCATAGTCTTTCAGCAGCTCTAACCACCTTCTTTGTCTCATGTTTAATTCCTTTTGTTCGAAAAAGTACTTCAGGCTTTTGTGATCGGAGTAAATGGTGCATTTAACTCCATACAGATAGTGCCTCCATATTTTCAACGCGAAAACTACTGCTGCTAATTCTAGATCGTGTGTTGGGTAGTTAACCTCGTGAATCTTTAGTTGCCGCGATGCATAAGCAATTACCTTTCCTCTTTGCATGAGTACGCACCCTAAACCTTGCCCTGAAGCGTCAGAGTAGACTACCAAGTCTTCATTTCCCTCAGGTAGTGTTAAGACTGGAGCTTGAGTTAATCGTGTCTTAAGTTCCTCAAACGCGTTGTTTTGGGTTGGACCCCATTCATACTTTACTTCCTTCCGTGTCAGTTTGGTTAGTGGCGAGGCAATTCTTGAGAAATCTTGAATGAACCTTCGATAGTAGCCTGCCAATCCTAGAAAACTTCGTATCTCTGTTGGTGTCTTTGGGATGTTCCATTCCTTTACTGTCTCGATCTTTGCAGGATCCACCATGATGCCGTTTGGGTTTATGTAACGAACCAAAATCCGGGTCTCGTTATAAATAAATAAATATTTCTAATTAATATTATGGTGAAAATAATATTTTTGAAATAAGTTGAAACAAGTGGGTTTCAAGTTTTTAATGGGGTTTTGTTAGTTTTATCTAACTATGGGATGTAATGGATGAAATGAAAGTTGAGGGGCTAAAGTGTAAATATGGCAAATCTGCCATATTTGACTTGAGAAGTCAAAATTGACCTCATATTGAGGTGTTGGTCGTTCAAGAGAGGAGAGCAAGAGGAGAAACCGGATTTTAGGCTCAAATCGTGCAATTGAAGCTTGTTTTGTGAAGGTTTTGGCTCACACAACACCTTCATAACATCAAGTAAGTGATTCTCTTCCTCTTGATTTCACCATGAATGTGTTCTTGGTGGGTTTTGGGTGAAATCCGAAATTATGTATGCATGTGATGAAATGGTGTTAGATTATTGATAATCTAGCTAAACTAAAGTTAAAGAATGATGATTAACATCCTAGAACCCTTTGATTTTGATTATGAGAAGTTAGGGTCCATATGGTGGAAATTTGGGGTGTTTGGATCATGATGCTAAAATGATGAATTAATGAAGATTAAGTGTTTTTAAGATGTTAGACACTTGAACAAACACCAAATTAACTTAATAATAATTTTTGAAAGAAAAATTAGTGTTAAGATTAAGATAATGAAACTCAAGTGGGTGAGTTTGTGGTGAAAGAGGGTGTTTGGTTATGAGGATAACCCAAACGGGTCAATTTGGGTTGGAAATGTGGAATTGAGTTGTGAACTCAATTGTAGTGGAATTTTGATGTATGAAAGATTACTAAACTAGGTGAATTTGTTTAGGTGATCAAATTGCAAAGCTAGAAGGTGTTGCGGGATCTTCTAACTCAATAGGTAAGTGCTTTGCACTTACTTAGTAATGATAGGTGGTGGTGTTGATCATATTTGAATTTCATGTTGGTTATTCAAATATCTTATATGTGTTTATTGGTATGTGGATGAATTTAGTTAATAAACCTATATGGTGTAAAAAAATTGACTTGTGTGGTAAAAGTCAAGTTTGTATGCATAATGTAGTTGACTATGTGGTATATGGTCAAACTAAAATGTAGAATATGTTGAATTGGTGTAAATGACTATGTGGTATATAGTTAAGCTAAAATGTGGTATGTGATAAAGTAGAGTAATTGACTTGTGTGGTGTAAAGTCAAACTAAATGTGGTAATTTGAGGAAAGTGGCTTATGTGAAATATAAGTCAACCATTGTGGAAAAATGGTGAAGTCGGTGTAAATTGACTTATGTGGTATATAAGTCAAACCATTGTGGAATAATGGTGATATGTTTATGTGGTGTAATGGACTTATGTGATATATAAGTCAAACCATTGTGGAATAATGGTGAATGTGGTGTAATGGACTTATGTGGTATATAAGTCAAACCATTGTGGAATAATGGTGAATGTGGTGTAATGGACTTATGTGGTATATAAGTCAAACCATTGTGGAATAATGGTGAATGTGGCGTAATTGACTTATGTGGTATATAAGTCAAGTGTAAGGGACCTTAGTTGACCAAATGGGTGAATGCGTGTAAACAAGTAGTATTACTTGATTGATATGTTTATAATGGACTATGTGCCATAATGGGAGTGGATCATGTGTTGATCATAAATGAAAAACGAAAGGAATGAAACTTGTGGTAAATATGCAAGTAGTATGTAGCCTAAATGACAATTTGGGTGGAAACGAGTCAAATGGGTGAATGGGTGAAAACGAGCTATAATTGCTTGATGGTTATGCTTATACTCATAATTAATGGTAATGTGTTTGTGGTATTATGAAAAGAATGAAGCTTGTAGTGGAATTGCAAGTGGAAATGTAACCCAATGGTAAATTGGGTGGAAATGGGTCAAACGGGTGAATGAATGAAAACAAGTAGAATTTACTTGTTTGTTATGTTTTATCTTCATTACTAATGGTGATATGTTTATGTGGTGATGTAGGGAAAGCTCCGAAGTAGGTCAAGGTCAAGTCCAGGGCGTGAAGGGTTCTCGTATGCATTTTGGTGATTTTTGGAATTTATTAGAAATCCGTTTTCGGATGTGTAAATTGGTACTTAAATTTTATAAGTTGATGTTTTAAAGCTGGTCATATGTGTTTTTTGTCACAACCCATGTGTTGGGAGGTTTTGGTTTATGGTGGTAATGAAAAAGTGGAAAAAAAATGGCTAAGTGTTGAAATCTGCAGATGCCCAAAACTTTCTGTGAAAGGTGGTCCCTCGCGGTACGCGAAGATCCAGGGGGGATCCTCTCGCGGTACGCGAGAGACCTGGGTTCCGGGCGTGTTTTTGGGACTCCCTCGCGGTACGCGAGGGAGGTGGTCATTTAGTCTCGCGGTACGCGAGGGTAAAAAAAAAAAAAAATTTCTGGGATTTGTTTTAAGCTTCCGCGTGTTTTAGGAACGGTGTGTTATAAATTGGTATCAGAGCAATGGTTTGAGGGAATTAGTGCGCGAGGCACTAAACTCAAACCGGATGCTCTTGATATGGGGAAATTGATACGAGAATCCATGGAGGACTTGACTAAGACTCGGAGCTTTCGGAATTGAAAGGTTAGTAATGTTATGATTAATGTTGTCACATATGGTGTATATGTATATGGACGATTGAATGACAATGTGTTATGTGTGCCGAAACTTGTTTTGTGATTTGTTATATGAATATGATAATTGCAATTGGGCATAACGTGTTATTAAACATGTCTGGCCAATATGTTTAATAAGACGGGATGTGCAAGGGTCTTTATGATAACCATATGACAATGAACATTTGCAAGGATTAGGTGAAGGTGATTATATGTGTATGTATGTTTATGAATGATTAAAAGGGGGTAATACATATACGCATAGATAAGATTTAGTGCCTTAACAAGTGGGTAGATTAAAGACCTATAAGTAGGTAGAATATCTATAACTTAGTTAAAATTTGGTCGGGGAGACTAAGGGGCACATGTGTAAGTAGAAGAAATGGTGGATGGAAGTCATCTTAAGGACTCAGGTATGTTAGAGTCTAGACGTGTATCACCTCATGGGTGGTGAGGAACATGGAATGTGTTGGGAGAAATAGAATGCATCAATCTAGCGGAGGATGGCTAGAGCTTTCTATCATGTTATTTCGATCTTCCTTCGAGGAAAATAGGGATCCTTGAGGCTATCCTTGGGAGGAACCGTATGAAGCCTTGAGAGCGGAAAGTATAACAGTTGGCGAACCGAAGTGGAAGGAAAACTTTGTTTTCATAAGGGGTTCGTGGTGTGCGAACCAAAGGAGTTAAAGAGTGAGAATTAATCATTGATTAATCAGCAATGAATCACAATAATGGTATCGGCTTTGAAGCAATCCATTATGATTGAAAGAAGGTGCATTACTCGCGATGAGTCGAATTCGGGCCGTGGCGGAGAATTGGTGGATTTTGATCCGATGATTGTAAAAGAGGTGTTGGGTTACTTAGTAACCATATCATTGTCAAGTATGATAAATGGGTGACGTGTTAATCTGTTCTCATTAGAGACAATGAAACACGAGGTATACGAACTGGTGTGTACACATGGCTTGTGCCATTGACATCAGCCGGGGATATAAAGGGATACTTAGTATTCCAGTAGAGAAAGAGGATTTGATAAGAGTCATTGCACCTGTGTGCTTTGTTTTAAAGCACATAAAATTTTCGGTGGAAAAAAAAAGGAAAATGGAAGAGTGCGTTTTGGCACTGACAGTCGGTGATAGGATAAAACTGACTAAAGGTCTCACGGTTTGTGGACTTTATGGTCAAGGGGTAAATGATAAAATGTACATAGGTGGAATGTGTACATAAATGGTGGATGAAGTCTTAGAACTTCATAAATGATGTTGGAAGTCTTTTGGACTTCACAAACGGTGTTTGAAAGTGAAGTCTTCGAACCTCAAAGGTGGATTCGGTGATTGAGATCCTTAAATCTCAAAGGATGACTTACGATTAAGTCAATGGAAATTCTTAGGATGTTTGGATCGCAGATAGGAATCTTCCTCCCAGTGTTGTAAAAGAGGATTCAAGTAAGGAAGTTGTCGTATCCTTACTTGAGGAGGTTGCATGCTTTATCGGTTAAGAATTGATGAGCTGAAGACTCGAGCTTCAAGGGGTATTATGTTTGGGTGTTGGGATCCTCGAATCCCAAGAGGTATGATCTTGAGGCCTTGAGTCTCAATGGGTGGATTGGTGATATAGCTTTGAAATTTCCATTTAAGAGGTGAGTGACGTGGGGTTAGAACTTGGATTTCCTTAGTTGTCAAACGTGTTGACTACTCATATAAAGTGGTTCAAAAATCCAAGTATCCCATGGTTAGGAGTGTTGAAATTCAAGTGGAAACTTGTCATTATAAAAGTTTTCCTTTGAAATGTGGTGATTCGGGTTTGAGATCATGGGAGGATAAGTCTACGTCTCGTTGGGTTGTCCAACATAGGGGCTTTTTTTTTTTTGGTGAGTAGATTAATGTTTGGAACTGTTGTTATTTTCATATGGTGAAGATGAGATAAATGATAAACATTTCGTCTAAATGAAACAGTGACTATCTTAGATAGTGGGCGAACTAATTGATGCAAAAGTAGACAACTGCGTATCACTGTCGAATAAACCATTAAAGACGGAGATAACCTTGGGGGAGTAACGAGGGCAGATAGAGTTACCACTTTAAAGTGAAGTCATTCTTGATGACGATATCATCATCCCTTATTGACGAAATTCGAGAGGCTAAAGTGTTAGCTTTTGAGGGTGATTTGAAGACGGAACGGGTGGTTCTTATGTTGACAAGCTTGGGGAAAATAATTCGGGGTTAAAGACATGCTTTGATAGGATTTGGATTCCTAGGTTGTCAAGTGTTTTGACAACTATTTTATATGAAGCGCATAGATCCAAACATTCTATCCATCCGGGGGGCCACAAAGATGTTTTATGATTTGAGGTGTCATTTTTGGTGGCCGGGTATGAGGCGTGATGTTGTTAAGTATGTTGAGAGGTGTCTCACATGCTTAAGGGTGAAGGCGGAGCACCAAAAGCCGTATGGAAAGCTTCAACCGCTTGAAATACCGCTTTGGAAATGGGAGAATATAGCTATGGATTTGATCACTAAACTACCAAAGACCCGAAAGGGTTATGATGCGATATGGGTAGTAGTGGATCGGTTGACGAAGAGTGCATATTTCCTACCTATAAAGGAAACATACTCTTCGGATAGATTGGCGGAAATGTATGTGAAGGAAATTGTGTCACGTCATGGTGTGCCGGTGTCGATTATATCGGATCATGATACGAGATTTACTTCTCGATTTTGGAAGAAATTCCATGAGGATATGGGGACTAGATTGAATCTTAGCACCGCTTATCATCCACAAACGGATGGTCAAAGCGAGCGAACGATTCAAACGCTCGAGGATATGTTGCGAGCGTGTGCTTTGGATTTTGGTGGTAGTTGGGACGACCATTTACCGTTGGCGGAATTCTCTTATAACAATAGTTACCATTCTAGTATTGGTATGCCGCCTTTTGAGGCATTGTATGGGAGAAAGTGTCGAACACCCGTGTGCTGGGGTGAAATTGGTCAACGGGAGCTTGGTAATGTGGAGGCGGTCAAGGAAACTAATGATAGTATTGACCAAATTAGAGCACGCTTGAAAGCGGCTCCAGATCGCCAAAAGTCCTATGCGGATAATAGGAGGCGGGCGATTGAGTTCCAGGTGGGGGACTTTGTGCTTTTGAAAGTCTCTACTTGGAAAGGGGTGATACGGTTTAGGAAACAGGGGAAGTTAAGTCCTCGTTTCATTGGGCCGTTTAAGGTTGTTGCTAGAGTTGGGTGCGGTAGCTTACCGTTTGGAGCTACCGGAGGAACTAAGTAGACTTCAAGACACATTTCATGTGTCTCATTTACGCAAGTGTTTAGCGGATGAGTCTACTTTTGTTCCATTGGATGATTTTGAGGTGGGTGAAAGTGGAGTTATGTGGAAGAACCTGTGGCAATCTTGGATAAGAAAGTGAAGCGGTTACGAAATAAAGAGATTAGCCAAGTGTTGGTGAAGTGGAAACATAGAAAGGGAGCGGAAATGACTTGGGAAACCGAGGAAGAAATGCTCAAGTATTATCCGAACCTTTTTATGTGAAGTCGGGTTTCGGGGACGAAACCCAAATAAGGGGAGGTGATTTGTAACGAACCAAAATCCGGGTCTCGTTATAAATAAATAAATATTTCTAATTAATATTATGGTGAAAATAATATTTTTGAAATAAGTTGAAACAAGTGGGTTTCAAGTTTTTAATGGGGTTTTGTTAGTTTTATCTAACTATGGGATGTAATGGATGAAATGAAAGTTGAGGGGCTAAAGTGTAAATATGGCAAATCTGCCATATTTGACTTGAGAAGTCAAAATTGACCTCATATTGAGGTGTTGGTCGTTCAAGAGAGGAGAGCAAGAGGAGAAACCGGATTTTAGGCTCAAATCGTGCAATTGAAGCTTGTTTTGTGAAGGTTTTGGCTCACACAACACCTTCATAACATCAAGTAAGTGATTCTCTTCCTCTTGATTTCACCATGAATGTGTTCTTGGTGGGTTTTGGGTGAAATCCGAAATTATGTATGCATGTGATGAAATGGTGTTAGATTATTGATAATCTAGCTAAACTAAAGTTAAAGAATGATGATTAACATCCTAGAACCCTTTGATTTTGATTATGAGAAGTTAGGGTCCATATGGTGGAAATTTGGGGTGTTTGGATCATGATGCTAAAATGATGAATTAATGAAGATTAAGTGTTTTTAAGATGTTAGACACTTGAACAAACACCAAATTAACTTAATAATAATTTTTGAAAGAAAAATTAGTGTTAAGATTAAGATAATGAAACTCAAGTGGGTGAGTTTGTGGTGAAAGAGGGTGTTTGGTTATGAGGATAACCCAAACGGGTCAATTTGGGTTGGAAATGTGGAATTGAGTTGTGAACTCAATTGTAGTGGAATTTTGATGTATGAAAGATTACTAAACTAGGTGAATTTGTTTAGGTGATCAAATTGCAAAGCTAGAAGGTGTTGCGGGATCTTCTAACTCAATAGGTAAGTGCTTTGCACTTACTTAGTAATGATAGGTGGTGGTGTTGATCATATTTGAATTTCATGTTGGTTATTCAAATATCTTATATGTGTTTATTGGTATGTGGATGAATTTAGTTAATAAACCTATATGGTGTAAAAAAATTGACTTGTGTGGTAAAAGTCAAGTTTGTATGCATAATGTAGTTGACTATGTGGTATATGGTCAAACTAAAATGTAGAATATGTTGAATTGGTGTAAATGACTATGTGGTATATAGTTAAGCTAAAATGTGGTATGTGATAAAGTAGAGTAATTGACTTGTGTGGTGTAAAGTCAAACTAAATGTGGTAATTTGAGGAAAGTGGCTTATGTGAAATATAAGTCAACCATTGTGGAAAAATGGTGAAGTCGGTGTAAATTGACTTATGTGGTATATAAGTCAAACCATTGTGGAATAATGGTGATATGTTTATGTGGTGTAATGGACTTATGTGATATATAAGTCAAACCATTGTGGAATAATGGTGAATGTGGTGTAATGGACTTATGTGGTATATAAGTCAAACCATTGTGGAATAATGGTGAATGTGGTGTAATGGACTTATGTGGTATATAAGTCAAACCATTGTGGAATAATGGTGAATGTGGCGTAATTGACTTATGTGGTATATAAGTCAAGTGTAAGGGACCTTAGTTGACCAAATGGGTGAATGCGTGTAAACAAGTAGTATTACTTGATTGATATGTTTATAATGGACTATGTGCCATAATGGGAGTGGATCATGTGTTGATCATAAATGAAAAACGAAAGGAATGAAACTTGTGGTAAATATGCAAGTAGTATGTAGCCTAAATGACAATTTGGGTGGAAACGAGTCAAATGGGTGAATGGGTGAAAACGAGCTATAATTGCTTGATGGTTATGCTTATACTCATAATTAATGGTAATGTGTTTGTGGTATTATGAAAAGAATGAAGCTTGTAGTGGAATTGCAAGTGGAAATGTAACCCAATGGTAAATTGGGTGGAAATGGGTCAAACGGGTGAATGAATGAAAACAAGTAGAATTTACTTGTTTGTTATGTTTTATCTTCATTACTAATGGTGATATGTTTATGTGGTGATGTAGGGAAAGCTCCGAAGTAGGTCAAGGTCAAGTCCAGGGCGTGAAGGGTTCTCGTATGCATTTTGGTGATTTTTGGAATTTATTAGAAATCCGTTTTCGGATGTGTAAATTGGTACTTAAATTTTATAAGTTGATGTTTTAAAGCTGGTCATATGTGTTTTTTGTCACAACCCATGTGTTGGGAGGTTTTGGTTTATGGTGGTAATGAAAAAGTGGAAAAAAAATGGCTAAGTGTTGAAATCTGCAGATGCCCAAAACTTTCTGTGAAAGGTGGTCCCTCGCGGTACGCGAAGATCCAGGGGGGATCCTCTCGCGGTACGCGAGAGACCTGGGTTCCGGGCGTGTTTTTGGGACTCCCTCGCGGTACGCGAGGGAGGTGGTCATTTAGTCTCGCGGTACGCGAGGGTAAAAAAAAAAAAAAAAAAAAAATTTCTGGGATTTGTTTTAAGCTTCCGCGTGTTTTAGGAACGGTGTGTTATAGTTTATTACATGACCTAGGAATTGGACTTCCCTAAGCCAGAACGCGCATTTGGAGAATTTTGCGTACAACTTTTCCTGCTTTAGCACCTCCAGAACCTCCCTTAGGTGACAGTGGTGATCACCCTCGTTTTTCGAATATACCAGTATGTCGTCTATAAAAACTATCACAGATCGATCCAACATGGGTCGACATACTCTATTCATCAAATCCATGAACGCTGCTGGTGCGTTAGTTAATCCGAAGGACATCACGAGAAACTCATAATGCCCATAACGCGTGCGAAACGCGGTCTTTGGTACGTCTTCCTCTCTTACTTTCAACTGATTGTAACCCGACCTAAGATCGATCTTTGAGAACCAACTCGCACCTTGTAGTTGATCAAAAAGGTCGTCTATCCTGGGCAGTGGGTATTTGTTCTTTACTGTTCTCTTGTTCAGTTCGCGGTAGTCAATGCACATGCGCATGCTGCCGTCCTTCTTCTTTACAAATAGTACCGGAGCGCCCCATGGTGAGATGCTCGGTCTAATAAATCCTTTTTCTGTTAGTTCCTCTAGTTGAGACATCAATTCTTTCATTTCTGACGGAGCCAATCGGTAGGGGGCTTTGGCAACGGGCTCAGCTCCTGGCAATAAATCAATCTGAAATTCTATTTCCCGATCGGGTGGTAACCCAGGTAGATCCTCAGGGAATACTTCCGGAAAGTTGCACACCACGGGTACATTCTTGAGTTCTTTCATTTTCATTCTATCATCAATAACATATGCCAGATAAGCTTCGCAACCACGCCTCATGTGACTTTCGGCCTTGATCATCGAGATGACGTTTGGCATTGTGCAATTCCAGTCCCCATAAACCGTAATTGGACTGCCGCTAGGAGCTTTTAGGTGTATCCTCTTACGTTTGCATATGATTTGAGCTTCGTTGGCAGCTAACCAATCCATACCCAATACTATATCGAATCCTCCTAAGGTAAGAAGGAATAATCTAGATGGAAACTTATGTCCCTCTATTTCTATGATGCAATCCTCTGTTACTTGGAATACTACCGAATTTTTACCTACGGCAGTTTGTACGCTAAAGGCCTTTACTATGGTGTTGATAGTGCAACCCAATTTACGACTAAATGCATTTGATATGAAGCTTTTACTAGCACCAGAGTCAAATAAAATAGCAGCATGCTCATCATTTACTAGAAACGTACCTGATACGACATCAGGGTTTCCTCTTGCTTCTTCCTCAGTCAAGGCATAGGCACGAGTCCTTGCCTTAGGCTGTTCCTGCTCCCTATCCTTTCCCGAACCAGATTGGCCGGCCTTCCTGCAGTTCTTTGTCAAATGTCCAAACAATCCACATACTTGACACTTGACGTCTCTTACACATTCTCGGGAGAAGTGCCCCGGCCTTCCGCACTTATAGCATGTGGTGGTGCCAATTTTAGATTCGCCAAGATGTTGCCTCCCACATTTCTTGCAAGTTTCATATTCATCCAATCTTGGCATCTTAGTTTCCGTTGTTACATTCCCTCTCCCGGTTCCTCTAGACGGGTTCTCCCACTTTCTCTTTTGGGTTTCTGTTGGTGGGTCCTCATTGGCATAATCGTCGTAGACGATTCCGCTCAGGTTCACTACCGACTCGAAGGTCGAGGGTAGGTTGGCTTTCACGTGGACACGGACCCTTTGAGGTAGGCCCTTCACATAATACTTGATCATTCGCTCTTCTGTCTCCACCAGGTGGGGTACTAGTTGAGCCAACTCATTGAATCTAGAAGTGTACTGGCGGTGTGTCTTGTTGCCAGCCTTAAGGTTTAGGAATTCATTTTCCACGCGATCAATTTCGTTCTGGGGACAGAACTTTTGAATTACCAGCTTTTTCAGTTCTTCCCATGTCATTCTTGCAAGAGCATTTGGGGACTTTGTCCTCTGGATGTTCCTCCACCAACCTAGGGCTTCGTTGGTGAAAGAATGAGCAACATATTTAACAGCCTGGTCTGGTCGACACTCGCTGATGTTGATTACAGCACTCATCCTCTCAATCCATTCAAGCGTTGCCACTGAATCTTTGCTCCCGTCGAACTTGGGTGGGTCTCCATCCTTGAAACCTTTGTAAGTACACCCACGGTTGCTTGATACCACTTTTACTTCATCCCTGTCACTGTCATAAATTTTCTCTTCATCGTTCCCTTCATCCTCTTCTTTGCTTTTCTTTAGTGCCTCAGATAGTAGGTCAGGCAATACCTTCCTCAAAGTGAGCACAACTTCACGGGCAATAGTATCCCTGACTTCAGGTTCCAACTGTATAGGCCCTGGACTGTCGTTCCTAATTGGGGTCACTTCTGTTTCGTGCACACTTTCTGTGTGCTCTGCGTGCACACTCTCTTCTTCTTCTTCAAATCTTGGGTTCAGCGGAGGTCTACCTCGTCGGCCAGTGCGACCACCTCGAGGTCCTGTTCTTCCTCCCCCAGCCATAATTCTTAATTTTCTGATAGTTACAAAGGGAATACATCAATGTCATTTCTTCAGATCATAGTTTGGAACAGTACGAGCAAGGTAAATTCTTAATTACAGTGACCGGTTTGTGATTACTAATTTACATTGCTTTTCGGGTTCAAAACTCTTCAAATCAGTCATGGCATTAACATCTATTTGTTCTAAGTTATGGTATCTATTCTTATGCAAAAGCCTTAACTTCATTACTTACTTACCGTGCTGGCGTTGGCGTTGGTTACCCATACTGACATCCGTGCGTTGGTCCCATAATCAGTTTGAGTCTAGACAATTAGGGATGTCTAAATCTCTCAAACTATTGCTCTGATACCAACTTGTAAGGCCCCTTTCTCGGGTAACCTCACTTGTTGGATTTACTCATAAACATAGTCATAAATACTGAACTTAAATTAAAAACATTCATCATTCAATTACATTTCATAACAGCGGAAGTCTTAACAATTAAAAACACAACATTGTCTTAACAAACAAAAGTGGGATGTCAGTCTTGTGTCGGGTAACCTTCACGCCCTCGCACGACCTTTTCTTCCTTTACCTGAAATGTATACTAAAGTCAGCTAACGCTGGTGAGTTCTAGTTTAATGCGTTTAGATATAAACATTCTTTTCTTTACTTCATAAGTAAGCATTATTATAAAGTCATTCATATAAATACGTATTCATAGCTTTTTGCTTTTCTTTCATCTTTCTTTTCTTTATTAATGTGATTACATATATATATATGCGTTCATCCTTTTTCTTTCATTTTTCTTAACATTCTTTCCTTATCTTTCTTACGTGATTACATAGATATGCATTCACCTTTACTTTCTTTACCATTTATTGGTCATACACATAAGGGTGATCAACCCGTCTTTTACTGCGTATGTCACAAAGACATACGCCCTTAAGCTACCGTCGTAGCCCTTTTACTCGTCCGGTCCTAGAAACCGTCCGCCTTAACTTTTCCGTCCGGCCAACCTTCGGCCGTCCGCCTTAACCGTCCTACCGTCGTAGTCCGTCATATTCGCCCGTCTGCCATAAGGCATCCGTTTCCCACTTGAACTAATTATACAGCCGAATATTGATTTAGCGACTTACTCCACCGTAGTGGCCTTTATTTAGTCTACCTTTCTAGACTTCCTTCTCTAGCTGCATAATAGTCAAGTGGTCGTCCGTCTACCGTAGTAGCCGTTAGCTTCGTTTCCGTCCATAACGTATACTTACCTTCTTAGCATGCAATATATATTTATAAAGCAAGATTTCATTTATTTACGTTATACCATTCATTCACTCATTCTTTGTAAACATACGTGTCGTTCTTTGTTCATAATTCATTATTCACTTTCATATGTATCTACACATATACCTTAATATATCACGTATGATCACATTGACATTCATTTCATTTATTCATTTAGTGTATACACTTCAGCCCCAAAACATTTATAAATCATTTGCACATAACTTAAAGGGGGCACATAGAACTCACCTGATGAGTAGTTTCTGTAATACACTTAGCTGGCTACTGAGCTTCACTAATGTCACTCACGATCTGTATAATAAAGTCATATACATAAGGTAGTGCTCCTAGATGACACTAGACATTACTATGCTTGAACCTAGTAGTTTCGATCGATTGGCTTATATCAAAATTTGGTAGTTTCGATAGGTTGTTCCTGTCGAAACTTGGTAGTTTCGATAGGCTGCTTATGTCGAAACTTGGTAGTTTCGATAGGTAGTTTCGATAGGTAACTTATGTATTATCTTAGCTTCGGATCGGGGGCTCATATCGAAACTATGGTAGTTTCGATTGGGCCTGCATATATCGAAACTGGGTAGTTTCGATAGGTCTGCACATATCGAAACTAAGTAGTTTCGATGGGTCTGCACTTATCGAAACTAAGTAGTTTCGATGGGTCTGCACTTATCGCCTTCCCCAAAAATCCGAATGTTCTGCATGCGAATCTGATCATGTCGATATCTAGATTTTCTTTGATCAAAACGTTCATTTTTCATTCTAGATGCTATACCCAAGTTCACTTTCAAGTTTCATCCGCAAAAATCGTTATCTTTTAGCCAAAACCCGAAAACTCCCAAAACGAACAAAAACTCATAATGTGATCGAATCGTTACCTGGATTGGATTTCTGATTCAGAGGATATGATCACGAGAACAGCAGCAACGTTCTCCTGAATTCCCGAGTTGATCCGTCACTTTCTCTCTCTAGACCCGAGCTCTCCTCTCTCTCTAAAAGCTGCGTGAGTTGGGGAAATGAGCAGGGAAGAGGGCTGCCTTGCCTCTTATGCGCATGGGCTTCCCTCGGCCCATTGAAACCGGGCCCAGGCCTGCTCCCTTTTTGTTTAAATATTCCAACTAAACCACCGGTCTCGCTATATTTATTCGTTTTATTATTTTTAGGATGTTACATCTTACCTGATACACATGCTTAAACACAGGCCAGCTTACGCTGCTGAGTTCTGGGATTCAATCAAATGACTTTGACATATCACCTTTCCACTCCATGTAGGTTTTATCCAAACATAACATTAATCTTGTACAACTTATATCTTATCGAGGTTCGTAAACCTCTCAAGTGGTCGTCACCACTTACCAATACCTTTATATAAAAGCCATTCCCCCGTTACATACCACAAAGGAATGTAACGGTCCGCATTCAATTCGTCCCCTTCGGAGATGTAGCAATCACTGCCCATAAGTTGCAAGACATTATGTGGGATCTGACCGTTCACGGCAAAACATACTTTTACGGACCAAAGTGGCCAAAACTTTTCATATCAATGTATTGACATCTTTTCATCATTACTTATCTTGGTAAACCAAGACAAGTCTTGAAACATTTCACAAAATCATCATTCTTTCCTTTCTAAAACAAGGTGGTTATCTTTCCAGAGTAGTAGCTCCAACAGATATGTTCCCAGGAAAGAATGACAGGTCCAGGAGGGATTTATACACCATTCTTTCCTTAGACAGAATACTCCGTTTATCAGATAACTACATACTGGTCGGAAGGTTACCTTTTGTATTCATAACATAAACCATTCCTTGCAACATTGTGGATACTGACTCAAATATTGATACAGTATCTAGAACATTCATATCATGTGTATCATGCCCAAAACATAAAAAAACATTTAAATGGGGGCATCATAGAACTCACCTCTAACTTCCTTCCTGTTCAAATATTCTTTACGTGCTAATGTGGTCAACCCAACGACTTGGATCAGTGTCATAAGTCATCATTACTTAATTATAAGTTCTTAACTTAATGTAAATAATCAAGTCATTAGGAACTAGTCGGAACCTTACCTCAGCACTATCTCCTGCATAATGGGACGGGAAAGCGGGAAATCCTACGCGAACCGGGCCTCAGGGCATGCTTACCGAGGTTAGGTGTTTGTTTTGAGAGGTGTTGGGACTGTGTGAATGCTCTAAACTCGTGCTTTAGGTCCATCTATTTATAGGGTGCCCGACTGGTCCGTAGCGGACCGCTATAACACAGTGTGGCGGTCCGCCACCCCTTTGAGGCGGCTTAATTGACTTGTAGGCTATGTAGCAAACCGTTATACTACACTCTGTCGGACCTGTAAGGATGGATTGTGCTTGGCGGACCGCTAGGGTCTTGGTGATGGTCCGCCACCTGTCACCCACACGTCAGTTCTCAATTATTAGTCATCTAACACTTGTCACCTCCTCATTGAATCCTTGCACCCTACGTAGCGGACCGCTGTTCCTTTGGTGGCGGTCCGCTACCGTCATATTTTCACAATTTTTCATTTTTAGCCCTTAAACTTTAATCTAATTGCAGTCTGTCCCCTTATACATTAACAAAATGTCATTTAAACCCCCTAGGTTTTATCAAATGACAACTATCTACTTATATTCCTTTGAAAATTGGGGTGTTACAAAACCCTCACCAACAAAACCCTAATCGGGTCTCTCACTAGAACCACGATGAAACATGAATAAGTAGGTTAACGAGAATTTCCTCGGTTTGATGCGTTGCCCTCCGCTTGAATCCGTCACGCGACCGCCGCTGGACCACCGTGCTCTTCTTCTTTCTCCGGCGACCTCTTTCTCTCGGTTTCTTTCTGCCTTTGCGCAAGACCCAACCTAATGGCTTAGGGTTTCTTAATAATTTGATTATATACATTCTATAGTTACATTTGGGTCCTCGCTTATTTTTAACTACGCGTTATTAACTCGACGTGCACAATAACGACCAAACGGGTCAAATTCGGTAGTTCAATGTATAGTTTCGGCCAACACTGCTTGCCATTATGCTAAATAGGGAATTCGGGTCTTTCCGTTAACCTGAATTATTAGCTTCCGAATTCTGGGATGTTACATATTTCATCTCATACGAATCAACATGCTTCAGTGTTCGTTCCATCAGAAACCAAGATATATAGAATCAAAAAGATTCACATCAAGTCCACTTATATTATTTTTCTGTGCTAAGAACGCTATTCTCATGTTGGTGATTGGATTATGTTTTGGTGAAATTTTGTGTTGCGTATTTGTCCAATCCATCTCGATGCTCGGATACACTTTGTATTGATAAATATTACCTTAAATGTCACACAGTATCTGCTGAAATATGATGTTTGATTTTAAGCTGAAAAATATACTAGCAATCAAGGTTGAACTATTTAGATCCTGAGTTGATATGCAGTGTAGTTAAGACAGTATACATTTATGATCCTATGTCAGTTCAGTTCACCAAAAGAAAATAAAAATAAAATAAAGTGTTGTAATATGTTTGAGAAAAATTCAAAAAGAGATTAGTCGTTTATAAATGAATAAATATGAAGTTTGTTATGTGTTCAGTATTTTCTTTGATTGGAGGTTTGTAATAAATCATTTTGATAAAAAATCAGTGTGCAAGTTTGTGTTTGTCTCTGGTTATGTTTGTGAATGTGAAAAAATATTGAAAAACATATTGGAATGGGTCTTAATGGTGTTAAAATGGACTTAAAAATAATAAAGTTGTTTTCTTGAAATTGTTCAAATTTAATAAAGTTCATAGTTTTCGGTCGAAATCTCCTTGACCGAAAAAGATCGTCCGAAAAGAGTTTTCGATCGAAAAGTCTATTGAAGTTTTTGATCGAATTTGTAAAATCTATAAATACAAGATTTTTTGATTGAAAACCTTTTCCCACTTTTTTCTTTCAATCGCCACTATTACCGGTTTCAATTCAATCAAGTTTTACAAGTGTGAAGAATTCGTGCGAAAAATAGTTGGGTTGTGACGTCAATGTGCTTCTCATACATTTTTGATCATCAAGGTATGTTCTCGTGATTCGTAGAGGTGCATAGGATAGATCCAAAGCCTTAGTTTAGTTTGAATTTTTGAACTTTTGAATTGCCCGAAAACTAGGAAGAATGGACAAAAAATTTCTATGAATGGATAGTGTTTCGGGTGGAAATGAAGAGTCAATTTTGATTCGTCCGAAATGTGGTTTCGATCGAAAAGTGTTTTCAATCGAAAAGTTAAAGGTTGAAAATTATTTTGAAAAATCAGAGTTTTTGATCGAAAAATCATGTTGTGTGTTAATTGTAAATCAGAAAAGTTTTCGATCGAAAAGTTGAAAGTTGAAATTCTAAGTTTTTGATCAAATCTGTTAACTTAGAGTTTTCGTGTAACATCCCAAAAATAGTAAATAAATAAATAATAACACGATCGAGATTATTATTGTCAAAGAAACGAAAGAAAAATGGATGGGCTTGGGTTCGGCTCGAACGGGCCGAGGAAGCCCAGCTATATAAAGGACAAGGGTTGCCACAATTCATTTCTTTTCACCACTTGTAATTCTAGAGAAAGAAAGGGGAGCTCGGTTCTAGAGAGAGAAAGTGACGGATCGACTCGGGAATTCAGGAGAACGTTGCTACTGTGCTCGTGATCATCTTCTCTGAATCATAACTCCAATCCAGGTAAGCGTTCGATCATAATCTGAGTTTTTATGATTATTTTAGGATTTTCGGTTTTAGCTAAATAGGTGAAGTTTTTATGGATGAAACTTGAAAATGAACAAAGATCTAGCATCTAGAATAAAAACCGAACGTTCTGATCAAAGAAAATTCAGATATCGGCATGATCAGACCCGCATGCAAAAAGTTAGGGTTCTTACGCCTGAATCAGATCCTGCGTACTTATCAAGTACGCAGAATGAAGGGTTCTGCGTACTTATCAAGTATGCATGAAGTAAAGTCTGCGTACTTACCAATTGCGCATGAAGTAAAGTCTGCGTACTTACCAAGTGCGCATGAAGTAAAGTCTGCGTACTTACCAAGTGCGCATGAAGTAAAGTGTGCGTACTTGTCAAGTACGCATGACCAAGGCCCTACGCACTTGCTAAGTGCGCAGGCATCATAATGGTTAAGTAAAGTCAGTATGTTTAGAATGATTAAACCGTTAGAGTCGAGATTAGGTCTGATGTGTATTTAACTACTCAATTCAGATCAGAAGTGACGTTGTTGGACTTTGTTTAGGACAACCTAGAGAAGCTTATCAGGTGAGTTCTATGTGCCCCCTTCTTTGTTATATGCAAACCTTATTAAATGTTTTGTGGCTGAAATGTATACACTAAATGAATAAATGATATGAATGCTAATGTGATCATACGTGATGTATTAATATATCTTATATATATATATATATAAGAGAATGAATTATGAATAAAGAATGAACGTATGTTTACAAAGAATGAAGGAAAGAATGGCATAACGTAAATAAACGAAATCTTGCTTTATAATTAATTATATTGCATGTTATGAATGTAAGTATACGTTATGGACGGAAACGAAGCTAACGGCTACTTCTGTAGACAGACGACCACGTGACTATTTTGCAACCGGGAAAGATACGTTCCTAGCAAGCTAGGACGTACAAAAAGCATAAAAAGGCGGTCGAAGTAAATGCTAAAATAGTATAACGGTTGCATAAACAATAGTTCGCGTGGGAAACGGATGCCTTAGGGCAGACGGGCGAATATGACGGACTACGACGATAGGACGGTAAAGAAGGACGGCCGAAGGTTGGTCGGACCAAAGTTAAGGCGGACGGTTTCTAGGACCGGACGAGTAAAAGGGCTACGACGGTAGCTCAAGGGCGTTTGTCTCTTTGATATACGTACCGTAAGATGGGTTGATCACCCTTATGTGTATGACCATTGAAAGTTAAGGAAAGAAAAGGTGTACACGTATCTATGTAATCACATAAGAATGAAAAAAGAAAAGTAAAAGCTATGAATACGTATTTGTAGAAATGTATGTATATAATTATGTATACTTATAAAGAAAAGAATGATCATACTTAATAGTTTTAAACTAGAACTCACCAGCGTTAGCTGACTTTAAGTATACATTTCAGGTAACAAAGGAAAGGGTCGTGCGAAGGCGTGAAGGCTGCCTGGCATGTGACTGACATCCCACTTTATGTTTTGTTTTAGACAATGGTTAATGTTTTGAATGTTAAGACTTCCGCTGTAATGTACTCAAATGTTGAATTTTTCCGCTGTGTTTGAATGTTTTTAATTGAAAGTTCAGTGATCAATGACTATGTTTATGAGTAAATCCAACAAGTGAGGTTACCCGGGAAAGGGGCCTTACAAGTTGGTATCAGAGCAATAGTTTGAGAGATTCTGACATCCCTAAATGTCTGGACTCAAGCTGATTATGGGACCAACGCACGGATGTCAGTCTGGGTAGCCAACGCCAACGCCAGCACAGTAAATAAGTACTAAGGTTAATACACTTGGATAAGAATAGATACTCAAACCTAGAACCAATAGATGTCAATGTCATGACCAATTTGAAGAGTTTGGAACCCGAAAAGCAATGTAAATTTCTAATCACAAACCGGTCACTGTAATTAAAAATTTACCTTGTTCGTACTGTTCCAAGACTATGATCTGAGAGAATGACATTGATGTATTCCCTTTATAACCATCAGGAAAACTAGGAACTATGGCTAGAGGAGGAAGAACTAGACGCCGAGGCGGTCGCACTGGCCGAGTGGGTAGACCTCCATTGAATCGAAGAAGTGAAGAGGAAGAGAGTGTGCATGCAGAACACACTAAGAGTGTGCACAAAACTAATGTGACCCCAACCGGGGACGGCAATCAAGGGCCTATACAGTTGGAACCCGAGGTTAGGGATGCTATTGCCCGCGAGGTTGTACTTACTCTGAAGAACATATTGCCTGACCTATTATCTGAGGCACTAAAGAAAAGCAAAGAAGATGATGAAGGGAACAATGAAGAGAAAATTTATGACAGTGACGGGGATGAAGTAAAAGTGGTATCAAGCAATCGTGGGTGTACTTACAAAGGTTTCAAGGACAGAGACCCACCTAAGTTTGATGGAACCAAGGATTCGGTGGCCACGTTCGAATGGATTGAGAGGATGAACGCTGTAATCAACATCAGCGAGTGTCGACCGGACCAGGCGGTTAAATATGTTGTTCATTCTTTCACCAATGAAGCACTAGGTTGGTGGAGAAACATTCGGAGAACAAAGTCGCCAAACGCTCTTGCCAGAATGACATGGGAAGACCTAAAGAAGCTTATAATTCAAAAGTTCTGCCCACAGAACGAGATTGATCGTGTGGAGAACGAGTTCCTAAACTTCAAGGCTGGCAACAAGACTCACCGCCAGTATACTTCAAGGTTCAATGAGCTCGCTCAACTGGTACCCCACCTGGTGGAGACAGAAGAACGAATGATTAAGTACTATGTGAAGGGCCTACCTCAAAGGGTCCGTGTTCATGTGAAGGCTAATCTACCCTCGACCTTCGAGTCGGTAGTAAATCTGAGCGGAATCGTCTACGATGATTATGCCAATGAGGACCCGGCACCTGAGACACATAAGAGGAAGTGGGAGAACTCGTCTAGAGGCACCGGAAAAGGGAATGTAACAACCGAAATTAAGAAACCAAGGACGGATGAATATGAAACTTGCAAGAAATGTGGAAGGCAACATCTTGGCGAGTGTCGAATTGGCACCACCACATGCCATAAGTGCGGGAAGCCGGGGCACTTCTCCCGAGAATGCGTAAAGAACGTCAAGTGTCAAGTATGTGGATTGTTTGGACATCTGGCAAAGAACTGCAGGAAGGCCGGCCAATCTGGTTCGGGAAAAGAAAGGGAAAAGGAACAGCCGCAGGCTAGGACTCGAGCCTATGCCTTAACTGAGGAAGAAGTAAGAGGAAACCCTGATGTCGTGTCAGGTACGTTTTTAGTCAACAATGAACGTGCTGCTATTCTATTTGACTCTGGTGCTAGTAAAAGTTTTATATCAAATGCATTTAGTCGTAAATTGGATTGTACAGTCAACACCATAGTAAAGGCCTTTAGCGTACAAACTGTCGTTGGTAAAAATTCGGCAGTATTTCAAGTAACAGAAGATTGCATAATAGGAATAGAGGGTCATAAGTTCCCTTCTAGATTGTTCCTTCTCACCTTAGGAGGATTCGATATAGTATTGGGCATGGATTGGCTAGCTGATAACGAAGCTAAGATCATATGTAAACGTAAGAGGATACACCTCAAAGCTCCTAACGGTAGTCCAATTACTGTTTATGGGGATTGGAATTGCACGATGCCGAATGTCATCTCGATGATGAAGGCCGAAAGTTACATGAGGCGCGGTTGCGAAGCTTATCTGGCGTATGTTATTGACGATAGAATGAAAAAGAAAGAACTCAAGGATGTACCTGTGGTGTGCAGCTTTCCGGAAGTATTCCCTGAGGATCTACCTGGGTTGCCACCCGATCGGGAAATAGAATTTCAGATTGACTTACTGCCAGGAGCTGAGCCCGTTGCCAAAGCCCCTACCGATTGGCTCCGTCAGAAATGAAAGAATTGATGTCTCAACTACAGGAATTAACAGAAAAATGATTTATTAGACCGAGCATTTCACCATGGGGCACTCCGGTACTATTCGTAAAGAAGAAAGACGGCAGCATGCGCATGTGCATTGACTACCGTGAATTGAACAAGAGGACATTAAAGAACAAATACCCATTGCGTAGAATAGACGATCTCTTTGATCAATTGCAAGGTGCAAGTTGGTTTTCAAAGATCGATCTTAGGTCGGGTTATCACCAGTTGAAGGTGAGAGAAGAAGATGTACCAAAGACCGCGTTTCGTACGCGTTACCGGCATTACGAGTTTTTAGTGATGTCATTCGGGTTGACCAACGCACCAGCAACTTTTATGGACTTGATGAATAGAGTATGCCGACCGATGTTGGATCGCTCAGTGATAGTTTTCATTGACGACATACTAGTTTATTCGAAGAATGAGGGTGATCACCACTGTCACCTAAGAGAGGTCTTGGAAGTGTTAAAGAAGGAAAGGTTGTACGCAAAATTCTCCAAATGCGCGTTCTGGCTTAGGGAAGTCCAATTCCTAGGTCATGTGATAAACACAAAAGGCATCACCGTAGATCGTGCAAAGATCGAGACAGTAAAGGAATGGAACATCCCGAAGACACCAACAGAGATACGAAGCTTTCTGGGATTGGCAGGCTACTATCGGAGGTTCATTCAAGATTTTTTGAAGATAGCCTCGCCACTAACTAAATTGACACGGAAAGAAGTGAAATATGAATGGGGTCCAACCCAAAACAACGCGTTTGAGGAACTTAAAACGCGATTAACCCAAGCTCCAGTCTTGACACTACCTGAGGGAAATGAAGACTTGGTAGTCTACTCTGACGCTTCGGGTCAAGGTTTAGGCTGTGTACTTATGCAACGAGGAAAAGTAATTGCTTACGCTTTGCGACAACTAAAGATTCACGAGGTTAACTACCCAACTCACGATCTGGAGTTAGCGGCAGTAGTTTTCGCATTAAAAATATGGAGGCACTATCTGTACGGAGTTAAATGCACCATCTACTCCGATCATAAAAGCCTGAAGTACTTTTTCGGACAAAAGGAATTAAACATGAGGCAAAGGAGGTGGTTAGAGCAACTGAAGGACTATGACTGTGAGATACTGTACCATCCAGGCAAAGCAAACGTGGTGGCTGACGCTTTAAGCAGAAAGGAAGAATTGGAACCTATACAGATCAAAGCGTGTCAGCTGATTATAACTCCAGATTTGAAGAGTGAAATATCAAAGGCACAAGATGAAGCGCTATTAGAAAGAAATATTAAACGGGAGAGAATAGTGGGACAACAAGGAAATTTGAATGTAAATGCATACGGTGTACGAACTAGTTTTGGTCGGTTGAGGATTCCTAAGATTAGCGAGCTTAGAGCCAAAATCCTCGATGAGGCCCATAAGTCTCGTTATTCTATCCACCCCGGGACAAAAAAAATGTATCAAGACTTGAAGAAAGAGTACTGGTGGCCCGGCATGAAGAATGAGGTGACTGAGTACGTGAGCAAGTGCCTAACTTGTTCCCTAGTTAAGGCCGAGCACCAAAAGCCATGTGGTAAAATGCAACCTCTACCAATACCGGAATAGAAATGGGAGGAGATCACGATGGACTTCATTACCAAGCTACCACGAACAGCTAAAGGCAATGATACCATTTGGGTGATCGTCGACCGCTTAACGAAGAGTGCTCACTTCCTGCCAATACGTGAGACTGCTTCGTCCAAAAAACTAGCAGAAGTTTTTATCAAAGAAATTGTGAGCAGGCATGGTATGCCGGTGTCGATTGTGTCCGACCATGATACTAGGTTCACATCAAGGTTTTGGAAGAAATTTAATGAAGTAATGGGCACTAGATTGAACATCAGCACAGCTTACCACCCTCAAACCGACGTTCAATCTGAAAGGACAATCCAGACCTTAGAAGACATGCTCCGGGCTTGTATCATTGACTTCGGTGGGAGCTGGGACAGCCATCTACCATTGGCAGAATTCTCGTATAACAACATCTATCACTTAACGATTGGCATGCCGCCATTTGAGATGTTGTATGGAAGGAGATGTAGGACCTCGGTTTGTTGGGGCGAAATTGGACAGAAGGATTTTGCAAGTCTCGAAGTGGTCAAAGCTACTTCCGAGAAATTTGATCAAATCAAGGCTCGAATGAAGGCCGTAAAAGACAGACAGAAATCATACGCGGATAAGAGAAGAAAGGATTTAGAGTTTCGAGTGGGGGACATGGTACTGTTAAAGGTATCACCATGGAAAGGAATCATTCGATTCAGAAGACGTGGCAAATTAAGTCCAAGGTTTGAGGGACCTTTCAAGATTTTAGCGAGAGTGGGTCAAGTTGCTTACAGACTCGACCTACCCGTTGAGCTTAGTGGAATACACCCTACGTTCCACGTGTCACACTTACGCAAGTGTCTAGCTGACGAAACGGCTCACATACCTTACGATGAGATCGAGGTGGATAACAGTCTGAATTATGTCGAGGAACCAATAGCCATCCTTGACCGATCTGAGAAACGACTACGCAATAAGTCGATTCCGTTAGTTAAAGTACAATGGAAGCACAGAAAAGGGTCAGAAGCTACATGGGAAAAAGAAGACGAGATGAGGGGACTATACCCTCAGTTGTTTAACGTATAACTGGTTTCGAGGACGAAACCTTTCTAAGGGGAGTAGACTTGTAACATCCCAAAAATAGTAAATAAATAAATAATAACACGATCGAGATTATTATTGTCAAAGAAACGAAAGAAAAATGGATGGGCTTGGGTTCGGCTCGAACGGGCCGAAGGAAGCCCAGCTATATAAAGGACAAGGGCTGCCACAATTCATTTCTTTTCACCACTTGCAATTCTAGAGAGAGAAATGGGAGCTCGGTTCTAGAGAGAGAAAGTGACGGATCGACTCGGGAATTCAGGAGAACGTTGCTACTGTGCCCGTGATCATCTTCTCTGAATCATAACTCCAATCCAGGTAAGCGTTCGATCAAAATATGAGTTTTTATGATTATTTTAGGATTTTTGGTTTTAGCTAAATAGGTGAAGTTTTTATGGATGAAACTTGAAAATGAACAAAGATCTAGCATCTAGAATAAAAACCGAACGTTCTGATCAAAGAAAATTCAGATATTGGCATGATCAGACCCGCATGCAAAAAGTTAGGGTTCTTACGCCTGAATCAGATCCTGCGTACTTATCAAGTACGCAGAATGAAGGGTTCTGCGTACTTATCAAGTACGCATGAAGTAAAGTCTGCGTACTTACCAAGTGCGCATGAAGTAAAGTCTGCGTACTTACCAAGTGCGCATGAAGTAAAGTCTGCGTACTTACCAAGTGCGCATGAAGTAAAGTTTGCGTACTTACCAAGTGCGCATGAAGTAAAGTCTGCGTACTTGTCAAGTACGCATGACCAAGGCCCTGCGCACTTGCTAAGTGCGCAGGCATCATAATGGTTAAGTAAAGTCAGTATGTTTAGAATGATTAAACCGTTAGAGTCGAGATTTGGTCTGATGTGTATTTAACTACTCAATTCAGATCAGAAGTGACGTTGTTGGACTTTGTTTAGGACAACCTAGAGAAGCTTATCAGGTGAGTTCTATGTGCCCCCTTCTATGTTATGTGCAAACCTTATTAAATGTTTTGGGGCTGGAACGTATACACTAAATGAATAAATGATATGAATGCTAATGTGATCATACGTGATGTATTAATATATCTTTTTTATATATATATATAAGAGAATGAATTATGAATAAAGAATGAAACGTATGTTTACAAAGAATGAAGGAAAGAATGGCATAACGTAAATAAACGAAATCTTGCTTTATAATTAATTATATTGCATGTTATGAATGTAAGTATACGTTATGGACGGAAACGAAGCTAACGGCTACTTCTGTAGCCGGAGGACCACGTGACTATTTTGCAACCGGGAAAGATACGTTCCTAGCAAGCTAGGACGTACAAAAAGCATAAAAGGGCGGTCGAAGTAAATGCTAAAATAGTATAACCGTTGCATAAACAATAGTTCGCGTGGGAAATGGATGCCTTAGGGCAGACGGGCGAATATGACGGACTACGACGGTAGGACGGTAAAGAAGGATGGCCGATGGTTGGTCGGACAAAAGTTAAGGCGGACGGTTTCTAGGACCGGACGAGTGAAAGGGCTACGACGGTAGCTCAAGGGCGTATGTCTCTGTAATATACGTACCGTAAGATGGGTTGATCACCCTTATGTGTATGACCAATGAAAGTTAAGGAAAGAAAAGGTGAATACACATCTATGTAATCACATAAGAATGAAGAAAGAAAAGTAAAAGCTATGAATACGTATTTGTAGAAATGTATGTATATAATTATGTATACTTATAAAGAAAAGAATGATCATACTTAATAGTTTTAAACTAGAACTCACCAGCGTTAGCTGACTTTAAGTATACATTTCAGGTAACAAAGGAAAGGGTCGTGCGAAGGCGTGAATGCTGCCCGACATGTGACTGACATCCCACTTTATGTTTTGTTTTAGACAATGGTTAATGTTTTGAATATTAAGACTTCCGCTGTAATGTACTCAAATGTTGAATGTTTCCGCTGTGTTTGAATGTTTTTAATTGAAATTTCAGTGATCAATGACTATGTTTATGAGTAAATCCAACAAGTGAGGTTACCTGGGAAAGGGGCCTTACATTTCGATCGAAATGTGGGTATTCTATTGAAGAGTTTTCGATCGAAAAGTTCAAAGTTGTATGAAATTTCTATTTTTAGTCAAAAGGATTAAAGAAGTTTTCGATCGAAAAAGGGGGTTAGTTACAGAGTTTTCGGTCGGAATGTCTAGAGTTAAGGATTTTTCAAAAATTTTCTAACTTTATTTTTGTTCTTTACAGATATGAATCGTTTGAAGTTTGAACCCAAGCACAATATTTATGCGTGTTTAACCACCAATACCAAGAAAGCACGTGGTTATGAAGAGATTATCCGGTTCCTAATAAACTCTAGGATTCACACAACAATTTCTACACAAGTAAGAGTTTTTGAGAAACATGTTAGAGAGTTTTGGGACAATCTAGTACAAACACGTAAACAAAGAGATTTGGATCGAAAGTACAGTGGGTGGGAATCTAATCAAGGTCAATGAACAATTCATTCGGGAAGTTTTTGAATTTCAGAGATGCAGCTGATTTCCCGTATAAAATCAATCACACTGCAGTCTCAGGGATCATAATGACTATGGGATATGAGGGAAACTTCTTGAGAAGACAAGTTACAAAAATGATGTTTGGGAAACAGTGGAGATATTTAGTTCATGTGTTGACACATTGCATGAGTCCCAGAACATCTGCATTTGATCAAATTGGAGAAGTATTCAGCAGAGCCACGTCTAGCAACACACAGACGGTTTAATTTCTCACGAATGATCTTTGAAGCTATGATAAGTAATTTGTTGGGACCAAGGCAAAACTACAAATTCTTGATGTATCCAAGGTTTGTACAAATGATAATCAATACCTTGCTGCCAAACCATCAGAATGATGGAGTAGAGTTACCTTTGGATTCTATGCAAGAAGTCATCTTTAGCAGCATGAACAATGTTAAGAAGACAAGTAGGTTTAGCAGTACTGTGACACCGTTATTTCCTAACATGTTGGGTGAAAATCCTGATCCAGGTTTTAATTTAGAAGATGAAATAGATGATTTTATGGTAGAAGACATTGAAGATGGTGTTAACAGTGATATTGATGGTAATGACGGTAATGATCAAGGGAATGATAATGATTAAGGAAATGATGATGATCAAGGTAATCATAGTGCTCAAGGTAATGTCATACCTAAGGTACAAACTGAAGTTCAAGTACAAGAGGAAGAACCAAGGACTGATGCTCACATTAGTGAATATGAAGGTACTGATGTACACGTTGAAGAAAACATAATTCCAGAAGTTAATGATGATATTACTTAACCATTAATGAGTCATATGGAAGAGTTTATTGCTAAAAATGAAGATACTTTAAGTGTTAATATAGAAGTTATTGAAGTTCCTGAAGTCCAAACAACTGCAACTATAACAACCCCATCTAAGAAAATAAAGGAGCTTGAGGTTACAAAGACCGTACCTTCTAGACTTCCTCCATCTAAAGGTATCGTGTTTACTGATCTAGAATTTAAGAAGAAAAAGAAAACAACTACAACTCTTGACAAAGGCAAAGGAAAGGCTAAGGAAATTCAAGAAAGGCACAAGTCAAAGAAATCAAAAGGTTATGGTCTAGTTGATGAAGAGTTTTTGAACTATGCAACCAGAGAGACAGCAGATGTGGTTAGCCAGCTAAAGACTAGGATCTTTAACTTACAAAGCAGAGAAACTATTAACTCTAGAGAGATCAGAGAACTGAAAGCTAAAAGTAATAGACAAAAGGGTGTCATTACACAACAACAACAACAGATTGATCAGCTTCAGAGGATGGTACAAGATTTGATAGCTCACATTGGTGCTCCAACTAATGTCAATAAAGAATCCAATGTTGAAGATTTACAAAGTCTAGCCACTACTGAACCAATTCCTTTTGCAACTGAACGTGTTCATACTCCAATCTATGATGCTAGTATGTATGAAGAAAACACTTTGTTTGATGTAGATATGCTTTTGAATGATGAAGGTGAAGGATTGGAGATGATAGATGAGAATAAGGATGAAACATAGAAGGAAGAAGAATATGATGAAGAGGTGGTTATAACTGGAGAAAAGAAAGGTGATGATCATTCTTCTGACGATGACAGTGATAGTAGTGGGGCTGGAGGTGTTGGTGGAAGTGGAAAAACAGCAGAAGAATCTGATAAGATGCTAAAACCAACACTGAATACAAGAAATATGAATATGAGCAATAACATACATATGTTGAAGAAGATGGGTCAGTGATTGGACAGGTTAGTAGATGAAAGAGAACCATTCAATGTTCCTAAAGAGATTGAAAAACCATCTTAGTGTCCAAAGACCACAAGGGATGATTGGTGGACTGTTACAGAGAAGCCATCAATTGTAGAAAGGATTACACAGAAGATTACAAATCCAAAACAAGATTTGACTGGAGAAATCTTAGGATGGATGTACGATGATGAAAAGAAGATGTACGTGATAAAAAGAGGTGAAGGGAATATCCAGTATTTTGATAGAAGCTCAAAGTTAAAGACTTTACCATACTGGGATATTTGGGAGCTAAGTCACCTGAAGTTGATAAATCCATCAAAGAATTCATTTGTTGAAAACTTTGAAGAATATCTAAAGAAAGAGTGTGATAAAGACAAGTTGAGAACTTCAAGCCACAGATTCCTAAGTGCAGAAAGTTAAAAAGAAATGATAAAGATGGCAAGAAAAGATTCAGATACATAGTGAAGCTAGCTGATACAGTTTCAACTGAATATATTCCAGCACGTAAAGAAACTTTTATGAAAAGCTTCAAGAAATGGATGTATGACAGCAGAACACATGAAGCTGTAGTCATGCAAAATGATTCACCAGAGGTCGGAGTCTTCGATCCAGTGGATCTGTTCAGCTTTTCTGATGAAGATCTGAGGACTATGTACCAGAATCCAATCAAGTGTGACATGACCATGAAGTTGAAAGCTGAAGCGAAGTTGTATATGAGAGTCGTTGCTCGATGTTTATCAAGAAGATATGAAGCAGAAGTGATTAAGAAAAGACTTGCTACACCGGATGCTAAGAAGGTGGATGTTAAAGCCAAAGCCAAGCCTGCTAAAGAAAACAAGTGAAGAATTGATGTTCTGTGGACTAGGGGGAGATTGTTGGAACCTAGTAGTCCACAGAAATCAATTGTGTGCTAAAAGTGTACAACAGTAGAGTTTTCGGTCGAAAATAGAAAAGTGTTTTCGGTCGAAAACACTTTTCGATCACAAAGTTTTCGATCGAATTATCTCTAGTATATATATGTTGTCCTTTGTATTTTCTAAGTAGATTTCTCATTTGTATAGTTTTGATCAGAAGTGTTATAGAGAAATCAGAGATTGTAGATTGTTGTTTAATCTTGTATTTCATAGAGATTATCAATGAAGATTACTAGTTTGATTGTGCATCTTATGTGTGTGATTTCTTCTATTCTAGTTCGTGTTTGATTCGATCTTCTCGGTGTTGTTAGATTTCTGGATTGATTCTGCCATTTCAGAGACTGTTTGAGGTGTTTGTTCTTGGATATCAGCAGATCAGAGGGGATCACAGTGAGATGCAGCTAGGCATCCACCACTGTCTACATTGACCTTATTAATCGATGAATCTACCAAGTGGGAGATTGTTGGATATTAGATGTCCGATCATCGTTAATACCAATGTTACTATAGAGGCACGATCCAAAGAATTACACTTTGGACAACGAGCAATTGATAATATTTAATAGTTAAATATTATAGTTCACACGACACGGTATTATGCGATGGATGATAAATATTTATGAGAAATATTTAATCGGTGGATCCGGGAATTAGTTCTTCTGACTAGTAATTAATTATTAATTCGGTGACTAATTGTTTAGAGAAATAATTATTGATGGTTTGAACGTTTAACAGTTAAAAGTTAGTTATGGTTTTACTAATTATTTATAGTTAGTAAAGTAATGAGGGTTCAAAGCAATTAAAGAGTTAATTACAAGGAATTTATTGTAAATTCCTAATTAAGGTGTATTATGTAATTAAGGTATCAATATATACATCCATAATACTAAAACCCTAATAACCATTCTTGTCTCCATCAAAGTTTGCGCAAGAGAGGAGACTCCCTCCCCTTTCGGTTTTGCGAGCCACCACCGCCGGCCACCTTCCGACCGCCGTCGGACCACTGCATCGCCGTCGTCGTCGCCGTGCCGTCTTCGCTACCACCAAGCCGTCGACATCCCTGCATGAATCGGTATTCCTCGTGAGCCGGTTTCATGTATTAGATCTAGTGAGACGGGTTTGTTGTTGCAGGTTGATATGCCATCATTTATACATGTTTTACATGCACAATTATCACTATAAATAGCACAAATTATAGAGAATATGATTAGATATGATACTTAATCCATTTATTTGTGTTACAATAGGATAATTAACCCTTGCATACAAAAACATGAAGAAAACACCCAAAAACAAGGCAAAATCAGCATTCGGAAGCTAACTGAACGAAACCGGACGCATGGAGTCAAACCAGAAGTCAAAATAAAGCATATAGACAAAATTTGACTTTGCACGGTCATGCATTGGAATGCACGGCCGTGAAAATGGGGCCACGTGTCCCCGTCCTTTCCTACTCAGCCATTCCCTCATGTGCAAAAGATGTGTGCTTTGCACGACCGTGCATCCCAATGCACGGCCGTGCATTACCAAATTCTGAGTCTATAAATAGCTAGCTCATTCTAGTGTTTTAGGTGTCCAAGATCAAGAGTAGGGAAGGCCTTAGTGCTCTGCTAAGAGCCGGAACTCTATCGGTTTTGGTCAATTTAGCTTTTTCTTTCTATTTTCTTTTCTAGGTCTTGTAATATGAACTTATTATGCTCATTGTAAAACAAGAGGCAACCTATACCCACTTTCTCTTGGTGTTGGAATACTTCCACACATTATTTAAGGGTTAGTGGAGTCACGTGTATGGTCATTCATGACTAGTTCTCTTGTGTTGCTCGAGTTAGTTGAACTTTAATTATTTAATGAAGTATTTTTAGTAAGTTATGCTTTTAAAGTCTTTACTGTAAGTTATCTAAAAAAGACCAGAATAAGTGATCTTTAAACCAATATAATAATATTAAATTTTGTTAGTTATCCAAGCAAGACTTCTTGTTTGGAAAGCTTATTCAATGTTTGTACGGTCTATATACAAATATTTGTGCTAGTCCGGCCGGTTAGTATAGATTTAATATTATGGGTTGATTGGAGGTTTGGGTATTCAGCAGGCCGTTTGAGCCCTAACCAAACCGGGCGATTTGTGTCGGTAATTCTCTACTTCTCTTATATCGGCTTGTAGAGAACTTATAGCGAGAGCCATGGGGTTTGATCTTGAGAATGAAAGTCTTATTTATTTGAAATAATATTATAAGTAAAGTCAACTACTTAAGAATATAATTAGTTAGGTCCGAGCATTCATAAAGTACCTCATGTAGCGCAAAGCACACATGTTTATTCCTTTGTTTTAGTGTCGTTTTACGTAGTTTTATATTTGTGTTGAGTCGTTTTTTGTTCGTATTGAGTCGTTTTTATGTTTACAGGAGCTCGTGAGAATTACAAGTGAATATACGAAGAAACCGAGCACGAGAAGAAAGCTCGATGTTCAAAAGTGAAAACATGGGAAAATTCTACTCTTCACGGTACGCGAATACCATGGGAACAAATTTCGCGGTACGCGAAGATTTAAGAATCCGGGTGCGACTAAATTGTCTCTCGCGGTACGCAAGGGACTAGCCAACCGTTCTCGCGGTACGCGAGGGCCCTGATATCCGAGAAACAGACGTAATTTTGAATTAAATAGATTTTGATACCCATTATTAGGGGAGTTCGAATTCTTGCCGTCCAGAGAAGACCAGAGGCGATTTTTGGGCATATGAAGCAATTTTGAAGCTAAAGGTTGAAGTTTTGGATCCGGGTTTGTTAATTCTAGCTTATTCGGTTTTCAAGATTCCATCTTTGTGTCTAGATCTTGTGTCTGAACCAATGTTTTGCTTAAATACTTCTGTTATGGTTGTTTTGAGAATGATTATTGGCTAAAACTTTAATACTGCCTAGGTTAATGATGAACACTTGTTAAAGTTTGCAACTTTTATCGGTTTTTGGATTGAATGATATGTTTATGATTTTGTAAATGATCCTAGTTAATGATTGTGATGATATATGCATGCTTAAATCTGATTGTGTAAATGACTATTGATTCCTTGCGTTGATTATGGTTGTCTGCCTGTTCAATTAGCGTATCTTGATCATAGATCTAAGGGTTTGTGATTGTGGTGGTTTCCTAGATGTAGTAACCATAGGAATTGTTGTTGATTGCTGATTAGAGTTGAGTGTGTGTCCTAGTTCAATACCCGAGAGGTGAGAATTAGTCGTTTAGTCATCGTCATTAAGAATCCGAGTGTTAACAATCTGAGAAGGCGTTAGTATAAGGTGTCTAGTGATTGTTGCTATCCTGAATCATAGTCGTTATCCTAGGATTACCCCATGCATTCCTTGAATGTATTGTGGACGGTGAGACTGAGAGGTAATCTGTTCATTAGGGTACAGTATCATAGTTGGAAATACCTGAGAAGTGGTCCAACAATCTGGTAAGTTTAGTACACTTTAGGTTCTTAGTTGGTGACACCCTGAGAGTGATTAGGGACCCACTAGGTTATCTCTAGTTGTTATCCTTAGAAACCCAAATCCATCATAGTCCATAACCGGTAGAAGTTGATTCTTTGCAAGTAGGATTCCGACCTAGGTAGTGTTCTTCCTATTCCTGATATCTCCCTTTGTTCTTGCCTTGATATTTGAGTCGATCTTAGTTTATTGCATTCATAGTGATATTCAGTAATGTAGTAAACCCCCAAACCAAATTAATCTTAAGTCCGATTCAGAGTCTAGTTTTGTTATTCGTAGTGTCTCTAAGGTTCGATAATCCGGTTTACAATTAAGCTGTGCTACACTCGATAGGTACACTTGCCTGTTAGTGCGGTTTGGTTCATAGGTTTTCCATTTATTACTTAGGAGTCTAGGTTAGGTTTAGTAGTTTATTTATAGACCGTCTGGACGACATCAAGTTTTTGGCGCTGTTGTCGGGGACACTTGGCAATAGCAATTTTAAATCTGATTAGTTCTTTGTTTGATTTTTGGTTTATTTTGTTTTATTTGAGTCTGTCTTGTGTGCTTGTCCTACGTGTTTTCTCGTGTGTATAAATTAGAATCGAGTCTTTCTATTCTTGAGTCTTTTGTTTCTTTCTATCTTGTATCTTTCTTTGTATGCACCACACTCGCTCGCAGGGATCACCACCAGATTCTGCTTTTCTAGAGCCCGAGCGAGAAATTCACGAGCGCACCTGCGAATTTCGGGAGCATTTGAAGCAGTTGTGTGAAAACCAGGTACGTCCTATTAGCCCTATTCCATTCCCTACTATGGGCGACACTGATCCACCAGCGAGGCGTACAGTACACCAGAGGTCCAGTGAGGAGGTCACGGGCGCGAGATCTACGATCACCCGCCCCGCCATTCCAAATTCCAATTCCTGGCAGATCCCATCACATCTCATGAGTACGATAACTCATTCCACTCAGTTCCATGGCCTTGAGGATGAGGATGCACCCGGACACCTGTCCCATTTTGTTCGTATATGTGATACTTTTAATATCATGGGTGTATCTTTGGACGCTATCTACCTGCGTCTCTTTCCATTCTCGCTCTCTGAGCGTGCATATTCTTGGCTTGACACCCTTCCTGACAATTCTATCACCACCTTGGAGGATCTTCAAGCCAAGTTCTACAAGAAGTATTATCCACATTCCAAGGCCGCTCACCTCAGGGATCCAATCCACTCCATCCGGATGGATCACGACGAGCCTTATCACTTGGCCTAGGAGCGGTTCAACACGTTGTTGAGACGATGTACCCAGCATGGTCTCTTAGACTGGGCTATAGTGGAGAAATTCTACAATGGTCTCACCTTCGATAAGCAGCAAATGTTTAACCCGGCTGTGGGAGGCCAAATTATGGAAAGACTTGAGCCCGCTGAGTGTGAGGAAATGTTCGAGAGCTTCGCTCAAGCCAAACAGCAGTATCCATCTACTAGGACTTCCACTCCTAGTGCTAGAGCACCCACCTCATCTTCAAGAGGTGTGCATCAGGTCACTTTTGATTCTAGCATGGCTGCTGCCCTCACCTCTGTGGCCATCGAGATTAAGGAGCTGAAGCTCAGTGCTCAGCGGTATCAAGTGTGAATGGGAGGCCACGACACCCGTGATTGCCCGATAAATAATCAAGAGCAGGTGAGCTATGCTGCCAACTAATACCAGAACCGAGGGTACACCAACTACAATTCATTTGGCTCAGGATGGAGATCTGGAAACAACCCACATGGGTTTAACGGTCGTCAGCAGCAGCAGGGAGGAGGAGATACGTGACCTAGCATGGGAAGCAGTGTCGACACGACTTTAATTAAAGAGATGCTTGAGACTCAGACACAGTTGCTTGCCCACCTAGTCCAGCAGGACAAGGATGCCAGGCAGAGATTGGATGCCCATGACACTCTACTGAAGAATCAGCAGTCGGCATTCGATGATCAGTAACGCACGGTAGAGGACATCACTAACAGTCTTAATGATCGACAGGGAGGTCAATCTTTAGGCTCCAATGCTTCAGTGATGGTCGTGTCCGTAGGGAGTGTGGGGGAGAAAGCGGTTGTTGAGGATGACCCCCACTCTAGCAAGTATAACATCTCGTCACCTGAGGAGGTCAAGAAGATTGACTGGAGGGCTCGATTCGCTGAGATCGATGCCAAGATGGCCGAGGAGCGGGTGGACGAGGAGATAGTAATAGAGGTTCCTGCCGAGAAGGTAGAGGAGAAGGGGGTAGAGATGAAGACCCCCGAGATTGACCTGACTCGTGTTACCTACCTAGCACGTTTGCTGCCTTTTAAGCAAGCTAGGGAACACGGTCACTTCCTTGACATTTTTAAACTTCTCAAGGTCAATCCCCCGCTCATTGAGACCCTCCAGAGTATGCCAAAATATGGCAAGTTCCTAAAAGATCTTTCCAATCCAAAGTCTCACTTAGTGAGAAATGTTCTACAGTGGTGTAGAACAAGCTGCCAGAGAAACTGGGAGATTAGGGTTATTTCACAATTTCGTGTCTCCTAGGCAGTTTACCCTTGCACCACGCATTGGCCGACCTAGGTGCTAGCATCAATCTGATGCCATACTCTCTTTATAAGCAGATAGACCTAGGTGAACCCCAGCCGACGCGCATGAGCATAGCCTTGGTTGACCGTTCAGTCAAGTATCCAAGGCGAATTGTGGAAAATCTTTTAGTAAAAGTAGGCAAATTTGTCTTCCCCGTGGATTTTGTCATTCTAGATATGGGAGTGGATGATGGAGTCCCACTCATCGTAGGGCACCCATTCTCATCGTGTGGGGGTTGAGTCAGTTATTTTTTATGCCATACAGTCCGTGAAGGATGTTGGCGGGCATAGCCACTCCATGTGCATGCTTGAAGCCTTCATGGACTACCATCGGGACTCTGATCCACTGTTAGAAGTTGGTGAACCCGTCCCTAATTTAAAAGAACCATCTAATTGGGAAGTTGAGTTAGAGAGATTGTTGGATGAGCCGGATGAAGAAGGTGAAGAGGTGCCTGATGATCTGCTAGAAATGATGGCAGAATTGGATGGGATCATAGGCACAACCCCAAGTATTGAGAAGTTAGTGGAGATTGTAGAGGATCCGGATGACCCTGGTGAACGTTTAGTGTTCCCACATGTAGGAGAGTCCACCGTTGTGCATTCTGAAGGGGGAGAGGTTAAACCAAACCCTAGTTCCAGTCCCCCTAGGTCTAGGGGACCCCGTAAGAGAACCCGTACTTTGGTAGATTCATATGTTATGGGGAGAAGTCAAACCCCAAGTGTGGGGATGTTTAAGGGTGACAAACTACTTGGGTATTTGATGCGTATTACATTCGGACCGGGTAGATTTAAGATATGGTGGAAGGATCTGTGTGAGAAGTGTGATATGAGTTCAATGTTTGTGAGGAGTAGGATTTTGTTGAATTTATGGAGAATCGGGAGGCCGCAGAGGAAGAAGGCGGTTCCGGTTAGGATCAAGGAGAAGCCTCCTGATAGGCTTGTTTGATTCTCGGGCAAGTGCCCGGGATGTAGAGTTTGTATGCTTCTTTGAGTTGAGTCCGTGTCAATTTATGTGTTTTTCGGTATGTGTGTTTTGTGTATGTCATGCTTTGCAGGTATTCATGCTCGATTCGGTAAGGAAAATCATGAGGAACGAAGTTCCGGGTATATTTACAAATGTTTTTATGCTTGGGACAGGTTTTGAATGAAATTGGGTGAAGAAAAATTTTAAGGGGTCTAAAATATTCTAAGTATAAAATGGAATTTTTTTCTTAACTTTCTATTACCAGCACTCCTTCGCGGTACGCGAAGCATGATCACAAGTCTCTCGTGGTACGTGAGAGACAAACTTTCAGGTAGTCTTAAATGCCACTCCCACGCAGTATGCAAGGAATGGACGCCAAACCTTCGGGGTACGCAAGGAGTTTCAGGAGTGGCCTTTTTCCTTTGTTTACCCATGGTCTTCCATTCCAATCCACCGACAACCACCACCATCATTCATCACCATCTATCCTACCATCATCTCACACCATCATCTCACCACCATAATCATCATCTAACATATATCACAACACCCACCACCATCATTCATCACCATCTATCCATCCATCATCATCCATATCATATCATATCAATCACTGATCCCCACCGACCATGGGAAACTGGGAGACCATTGGTAACCGATGATCCACCTTGCCGTGGCATTCCTATCTATGTGTTTGTCACACATTGGGTAACTATCCTTGCATTCCATCCAGAGTCAGTCTGAGTCTTTTTTTTGTGTCAGTTTAATGTTACGGGTTTGCTGTGAGGTTTATTTTGCAGCTATTGTTTGTCTTGCCCGTACTCAATCTTCATTCGGGCGGGACGAATACGTCTATTACTATGTAAAGGACAACCCAGCAGAGTTGTGCAACCATGACCGAAATGCTATACGGTGCACACAGGGAAGAACGAAGTTGCACATACATTGATTTGCATCTACATTACTAGCTAAGTCGCTTCGTGATTATTTTTGCATTTTTTGTTTTAGTGTTTTTTGCTTCACATTGAGGACAATGTGTCTTTCAAGTGTGGGGATGTGAGTGTCTAGTTCGTGTAAGTTTGTTGTCTTTATAAAAATACAAAAAAAATAAAAATTTGAAAAAAAAATGTCCTTTGAAATCAAAAGTTTTGCATAATAAATGGAAAATGATAGTACAACTGGATCTGCTTGTTGAGTTTAAAAGATTTAAATAATAAAAAACGCGTCTAATTAGTGATGTTTTGGTAGACTCAGCCGGCTTGAATAGCTTAAATATCCTGTGAGTGTTACTTAGGATTAATCACGTAATAATTTCATGAAATTTTGTGGGTACTCATATTAGGGTAATGTTACTACTGAAACTGTCAACATAGGGTGATAGGTATCACGTTAAGTTAAAATTTAGAAATTTTTAAAAACTGTCATGGCACACCACTCTCTTTTTATGAGAATAAATCCGAGTTTCAGTGGCGCCCGTTCCATAATTCCATGATTCCATAACCATGAGCTTAATTATTTTGAAATATGATTCTTGCTTATGTCTTACCCTCTGGGATGGCGACTTGGAGAATACACCCCTAAGTAAAATTTATGTGCTTAAACGTTTAGAATCTAGTCAATGTGTTAGCTTCCGGGATAGTGACTTGGTTGAGACGCCTCTAGACGAAAGTTCTTATACTTTAATTAACACTCAGTTCCACCCATTCATTCCATATTCAATTGATTTCTAAAAACCTATAAATCTTACTTTAACGTGGTGGGCAAATGTCACACCCCAACCGATGGCGGAATACGTCGGGGCGGACGTGTAGACTGTTCAAAAGCCCATGATCAAACTAAATTGCATAATTTTATTAAATTTATTTAAAAGTACAAATACATATTGTTCAAACAAACAAAAAGCTACCAATAAATCCAATTTATTTGTCGCTAGGTCCATAAACTTCTAAGTGATAAACTTGTACTTCAAAAATTTCCACTTGAATCATGTTGAAAATGAGAGAGTCAACTATAAATAGTTGGTGAGCATACATAGGTTTTGACACAAAAAATAAAGTTCAAAATTTTTTATACAATTCATACGATACATGATATATAAGTCATTTATGGAGAATCTATAGTTAAACTAAGTGTACAATCAAACCTTGTGACTGTTGTGAGGCATAACATGCATGTTACCCTAATGTATTCTATGTAACAAACACCCTAACCGAGTGGGTTTTTCAGATTCAATAGATCTATCAATGTTAACCGTTGGCTTGTACATAGTTAATGATTATACGAGCGTCATGTATATGTAGTCTTAACTCATAGCATTCAAGCATAAAGCACAAAACACACATAGCATCATAATAGTGAATTGTATATGAGCAATTGCAAAGATTTCAAAGTGTAATCATGTTTCACCCAAATAGTGCAAAATGTAAAAAGGGGCTATGTAAAACTCACCTTGATATTGTAACTTAAACTCGAACTAGATCGTAAGATTACGACGTTCCAATCCGATTTAGACTTGTGTAAGAATAGGAATAAGTGGGATGAATAAGATGGAGTGATTTATGAGTTAGAATGGTTAAAAATCAGTAGTAGAAAGTTATTTATTATTTTATAAGTCAAAGTGGTTTTAAAAATAGATAAAATCTCTAAAAATGGAAAGAAATCAAAGATTAATGTTTTGACAGCAATCTGACTCTAACTTTCAGGACAACTTTAACTAAGCAGACATTTTTATAAAAATCTCAAATTTTACAGGGGCTTATTGTGTGATTTTTAAAACAAGTTTCATTTAGAAGACCTTTTAATTTGGGCATCCTAAGTATGCCAAAACCGTAACACAAGATCAGAGGTCCAGAATAGACCTTACTACTTGTTTTGTCACTTTAGGGAGTTCTACAAGCAGTTAAAATGTCTACTTTATATGGTTTTAAAGAGTATTCCATAAGCTTTATTTTTAAAAAATATTAAACAAGTTTGGAACTGTAGATTGGGAGATACAGTCCCGGAAATTAATGACAATAATGCTGTCCATAAATCAGAATTGACCTTTACTTCAAAATAAATACTTTTAAAAACCTTAAACTCGTCAAAAATTTATGAGGTTTGATTTTCTGGATTTTAGACTTTAAACACTACATTTTAGACTCAAAAAGCAAGAGGTTTAGAGAAGTTATGACCAAGATATGATGGTCTAAAGTCGGACTAATGGTTCTGTCTAGAAACTGAATGTTTGTAAAAGCTTAAGAATGAACAAGAATTGTGCCTGAATAATTTGGCTATTACCTTTGCAAATTCATGAGGCTCTAAGGAGGCTATGAATGTTGCAAAATCCAGGGATTCCTTAGGGTTTGATAGCTTGAAAGTGTATGGAAAACAAACACACAAGGGTAGTATATATACATGGCATAAGGAGGTGCATGTATATGGCAAGTCTTGGAGAACAAGAATAGGGTTTTAGGGGGGCTCAAATCTGTGAAATTCAATTTAATAGGGCTGGGTTTTTGTGATTTCTTGCTTGGGCTAGGTCCGAGAGTAGGTGGGTTGGGTCCTAGCTTGGCCCGGTTGAGTGCGCGTATTCGAAATTCGCGATTTTAAGCATTTCTAAGGGAAATTGGAAAATGCTTTCAACATGAAAGTTGATTGTCAAAAGTAGTATGTTTAACTAAAAACATTTAAGCTATGGTTATGTTAGTCACATACGGTAATTAACGGTCGGCGGACGAGAAAACGGGCTTTCTAGGCGTAACAAGTTGCGAAGGCACAATACATCAATTTACAAGCTTTTGTTGAACGTTTCAAGTGTATCAAGGTATAACAACTTTATATTAACATGTTTGACGTTTTGTAGGTCTCGGTTCGGTGCGTGACGGATCTCTATACTCGCTGTACGACACAACGATAATGTGCGGAATCCATGATCAACATGCACCAACAGACTCCCCCTTAACTTTTGCTTACAATTCTAACACATTACAAGTCAAAGACTCTAAGACTAAGACATGGAATCTTCAAGCTCGTTGTCACCAGAAAATGTTCCAACAGACTCCCCCTTGACAACAACTTCAGAAGATTGTCATCAGTCCTCAAACAGCTCATAGCCTTTGTCTTGTTCATCTACGTACTCTCTCTTTCTTTTTAGAAGAAAACTTGGGAGAAGGACCCCTTATCAATTTCTGTCTGCAAATTTCACTTATGGAAAGAAGAACAACCAAGTGTAACAAACAAGTAAAATTTCCATGGAAGATGGAAAACTAAAATATTTTTGGTTTTTCAAACATAAGAACATAAAATCTTTTTTATTTTTCTCTGGACAAACTAAAATGTAAAAATACACAACACATCTTTTTGGTCGAACATCACGAGTAAGAAGATCATATCAGTATAAACAATGCATCAATCACACATTTTGGATAAACATCCCTAAACATTCTAAGGGTATCCAATCCAGATTCATTCTTTCTTTTCATTTAATTTTCAATCAATCATTTCTCTCGAAATTCTACCAATTCTAAAAGAATATCATCATGAATCAACAGATAAGATCCAATCTTTTAAGCTTCAACCAAAACATGTAATGATACGCGAAGAACTTCAAATAAGATGGGATCAGATCATAACATGCTTCTAATAAATTACAAACAAATTTGCAACACATAACATGTCAATCTAAGTTGTCAATATTATAGCATTTGAAACCATTAGTACCTTTGTTCCATGTTCTTGTGAATTAAGGTACCATTTATTTTGTAATACAACGTGTACCCCACAAATATGCCAACGAAAAATAAATGTGCATTATCTTCAAGACATATAAGATCATTGCAAGATAATTTTCAATCTCTAGGATGAAATTATAACGTTAAACACATGAAAATATCAAGCAGAGAATCAGAATGATTCAGAATCGAATGATTCAGATGTCTTGGTTTGGATGAAGTATCATCATTAATAGTAACAGAAAGATTGTACCGATGAAATTCTTCAACAAAAGATTGATCAAGGAATCGATTGATTCAATGACATAAGGTAGCGTGATCCAACTGTTATCCGGATATATTCAATGGAATCAAGATAATGATCCAAGGGCTAGTATATGTTCCAACAGATGTTGTCAGAAACATATCTTAGTTCAACATCACATTGCATATTTTTCGGGGCATGGGCAGTGAAATGAACTGAAAAATTGTGTTTAACGACATAACCAATACTGGTCTCATGAAATACTTTAGCTCTTATATTCTTTATCTGATAATGATATTTTACACACACACCCGGCATACCATGGGTTCAAATCACAGTTGTTACAAAGTTCATTATGTTGTCACACTACTAGTAGACCAAATATACTCATAGCCTATTGACAATTCAGACTACATACTAGTATCCAAATTAAAATATAAGCATCAAGCATCAACTTTTGTCCAGCATAAGCAGTTATGAAGCTATCATTTCCCAAACTGTGCAGTCTAAGAAGTTCTGATCAAAACATTTATCACAAATATATTAGATAAGCAATCATAAAGTCTAACTAAGGTCATGTGTGACTGAACATCTACTGATGTACAATCATTTCTCCTTATAGCTTCAAGTAATGTCGATTTTAACTTTTTTCAATTTGTTTGGCTTTTTCAAAATCAATTTGAAAGAAAACAAAAACAAATGAAATTAAAACTTTCATGAAAACATTTTAAGAAAAACATTTTACTTGGTTACATGGGATTAAGAAATTCAATCAATTAAAAATCAAACCGATGTAATCGGATGTAATTGAATGCCTTTGCCTTTGCCTTTGCCTTTGTCACCAACACAATTCTGTACTCCCCCTGTCCTGTAGACTCCCCCTCAACTAGTCAAATGGTTGCATCAATGACTTTATGCTCACTGTCATCATCCTAAGTTTCAGGTTTTCTTTTGGACTTGGTTAAACACTTTCCAAAAGCAAACATTGTGTGGGACATTATCTCCCCCTTGAGCATCAAGTCGATGAATCAAATAGACTTATCAGTTATCAAAAAACTATTTTGCTCCTTCAGATGTCATTCCCTGTCATGTGCTATGAACAACCACTATTAACAAACCAAATTGTATTAATAGTCCCTTTTGGTTAAACATGCACATTAAACAAGAAGCATTAGTCTGAAATGGAAACCCAAGCCATGGTAGTCCTGGGTCGTCCATCTGTATCAAAATAAATGACTTCACGCAATTCACAGTCGAATCTCTCCTCAATTTTTGGGGATTGTTACGATGAATCAGAAATAGAAACTTTTCTTTTCCAAACACTCTTCTGTTCATTAAGATCCTTCCTCTGAAAAAGTGAAGTGTTTAAACATTCTGGTTCATATGAAACATTATGCGATTGTGAAACCTCTTCTTGTTCTAACAATTTTCTCAATCTTTTGTTTATTCTCCATCTCTGAGGTCGAGAAAGCCTAACCTTCGATTGTGAATTAAGAGATTTTTTACCAACATAACTTATCACAACTGGTCTAGTAATTGGTGTCTCATAAGACTGGGACTTTGAAGGATAAATCACACAAATGTGACCCACTACACCACAATAAAAACATGTTCTCCTGTCAATAAACTTCCTTTCATAAGGAGCTTTAGGAGTCATATCTCTTGAACCTTTAGAACTAGACACTTCAGTTTGATTCACATATTTTGGTGACTGAATATGTGACTTTGGTTTCACTGGTACATATGAAATCTTTACAACAGTTTTAGAAACATCAGGTTTCTTCATAGAAACATATTTAACCACTGGCTTTGCTGGCGGTTTAACAAAAAGTCTTCCCAAACTGAAATCTTCTAGACGCTTTCTCACACTCTTATATGGACAATTTACCAAGATATGACCAACAACGCCGCAATGAAAACATGTTCGTCTTTCTTTGTAAACCCTGACAAACTTCTCTTGTTTTACACTTCTTGAAGTAGACGATTCACACTGAGAAGCAATGTTAGATACTTGAACAACCTTGGGTTTTTCTAAATCAACCTTATTTTTAATAAAATCAAGAGTTGAAGTTTTCTTAATCTTATTATTTTCTTGAAAATCAAAACCACTGCTCACAAACTTTTTTACTGGTTTAGTTTATGGTTGTTCAATATCTTCATCTGGTTCAGTTAAGATGCACCGATCTCTGATGACTTTCTTAACCAGATCTGGTTCATCAACCTCGTAATCTTTCACTGTTCTTTCAGATTTAACTGGATCAAATATTTCATCATCGCTTGAATCATCATAAACCATGTCCTCTCCTGTAACAGGATTTACCTTGAGGATGGTTTTTGGCTCCAAAGCTTCATCTGTCACACACTCCACAGTACGAGAAGTGTAATTACCATTGAAAGGTGGACAATATCCAACACCTCCTCCAATATATTTGTCATCAAACGAAGGACAAGAGCCTATTCCTCCAAAAACTTTCTCACCTGAAACTTTCTCATTATAATATTCCAACAGAAAACTGGAATTCTTATAACTTTCAAGCTTTCTCAACAATTTTGTGACCTCACTCTGTGACTGGGCAAGTTCATTTATCTTTTTCTCATATTCAGAATATGCAGCATCAAGATGAAAAGCTTGTTCATTTACCTTTATCCGTAAAATCTTGATATCATCTTTCAATGATTCAATTCTTTCATTTAAGAGGTTTTCATTTTCTTTCAAAACTTGATTTGATGTGTATATTGCCTTCATGTCACATATCAGATTTGTGTTGTCATCACACAATCATACAATTTTCAAATCTGAATCAATGCATCTAGAACAAGAATTAACCTTATGTTCCGATTTCAAATCAACCATGGATGCATTTGCTTCAGATAACATCTCAGCAATTTTGTCAGTCACTTTCCCAGCAGCTCCATCATTAAGCAAGTCTTCAGCTGAAAACATTGGCTCAGCATTCTGAATGATAGATTCTTCAACTTCAGCAACACCCCCAGACTCATTCAGGTCACTGACTGAGGAACTATTATCAGAAGCAGCATCAGTATGAACCACAGCTTTTATCTCTGAAGAAGAAGAGTGAAAACTTTCTCTATCACTTGTTATTCAATTTCCATGAAATGATTCACGATAAACTTCAAAGTAAACAGGATCAGATCATGACATGCTAACTTATTCATACCAAATTTGCAATATAATACATGTCAATCCAAGTTGTCAGCATTATAAAATTTGAAACTACAAGCGTTTTTATCCCAAATTCTTGTGAGTTATTACCATTTATATAAAAACAATATGTACCCCACAAATATGCCAACAAAAATATAAATTTGCACTATCTTCAAGACATATGAGACCTACGCAAAGATAAAATCAACCTCCAGGATGAAACTATCTTAATTAGCACATGAAAAGAACCAGATCCCGAAGGATATATGGAATCAAAATGATTCAAGTTGCTTGGCTTTGGATGAAATATCATGATTAATATTAACAGAAGAATGATCAAGGAATCGATTGATTCAATGACATAGGGTAAAGTGATCCAATTGTTATCTAGATATATTCAATGGAATCAAGATAATTCATCCAAGGGTGAGTATATGTTCCAACAGATGTTATCAGAAACATATCTTAGTCCAACTTCACATTGCATGTTTTTCCTGACATTGGCAGTGAAATGAACTGAAACATTGTGCTAATCAATATAGTCTGATACTAGTCTCATGAATTACTTGAAGCCTCATATTCTATATCGGATAATGGACTTTTAACACACACACCTGGCATACCATGGGTTCAAATCACAATTGTAACATAGACCATTATGTTTTCACACTACTAATGGACAAAAAACTCTTCAAGCCTACTGACAATTCAAATTACATGCAAATATTCAAATTAATATTATATATATAATGTCCTGCAGTCATGAAGCTGTCATTTCCTGTTTATGCAGACTTTAGAAGTTTAGATCACATCATATAAGCATAACCTGTTATTATTTTTTTTAACACTAGCGAACTTGGCTACGTGAGCGAACTTAGTAAGTTCGCCTGAAACTGCCTGAGCGAACTTGTTAAGTTCGCCTGAACTCCACTGAGAGAACTTGGTAAGTTCGCCTGGTGAAGTTCGCTTGTAACTGATCAGACAAGTTCACCTAAAACGCTGAAATCTCAGGAAGAACACCAATACGAACCAACTATGCTGAAAATCATGATTTCTAATCAGTATGATGGAATTAGACAATTCTAAACCGTAGGATTGTGTAGAAACTGATTCAGAACAATCCTATCGGATCAATTTCTTCAAACAAATCCAAAATCAATCCAAATTGATCAAAAATCTTCCATTTTTGTCAAGAAACGAAAATGATGAATAATCCTTCAAATTCAGTGATATTTGATGTTGATTGTACAAGAAAACACCACGAATCTTCTGCTAATCAAGAGCAAAGGCTCTGACACCACTTGTAGGTCCCGGTTCGGTGCATGACGAATCTCTAGACTCTCGGTACGACACGGCGATAATGTACGGAATCCATGATCAACGTGCAACGTGTAACTCAATCAAAAACACGGTGTAAATAATCCCCTTTGTATTTCCACTCAGAATATCAGTTTACAAGTTCTCTTAGTTTCTGTTCCGTTCTGATCTATTCTGATCTAGGCTCTTATAAGCTCTCATCTATGATCTAAACTGACAAGTAAACCTCTATTTATAAGGAAACCACAAAGACCACACAAGTTCGCCCCTAACAAGCTTAGGCGAACTTGACAAGTTCGCCTATCAAGTTCGCTCTAAGTTCCTTAGGCGAACTTGACAGCTTCGCTAACTTACAACATAGAATTTCAGTGATAGTTACAAAACATGCACCAACAGACTCCCCCTTAACTGTTGCTTACAATTCTAACATATTACAAGTCAAAGACTCTAAGACTAAGACATAGAATCTTCAAGCTCGTTGTCACCAGAAAATATTCCAACATGTTTGCATGATTGATAACGGGTTATGATGGCTTATTGAGCCTAAAATGGGCCCAATTCACAATTAAGCCATCAATAAGTATCTAGAGCATAAGGTATCGTATGATCAACAAGTATGTCGTATGGGTAAACCAAGTGTAATGACATTCAAAACGGTTTGTATTGATTAAATAAGTCTAGTACCAGATAAGTTAAACACGAAAGGCGCCGATGTTACAGTCTCCCCTAGTTAAAAGAATTTCGTCCCAAAATTTAACTATTAAAGGTTGTAGAGTTTTTGAAAAGGTGTGGGTATTTGAGCTTTATCTGTTCCTCAAGTTCCCATGTAAAATCTATGCCATGTTTAGGTTCTCAATGAACATTAACTGTGGGTTCTAGGAGTACGATCGATAACAAGGTTCAGGTCTGACGCTCAAGTTAGATATGAATTATAATAGTGAATTTAGCTTTAAGGAGAAAATTGTCGAATAATATTTAGATTCTAAAGGTGAAATGCATTACTTGGAATGGATTTGATGGGAATTTGATGATCAGGGTTTGTTTAAGATTTAGTCTAATATGCTCAAGAATTTTTAGTGGATAAGAGATTTCACAACCATTGGTTTAAGTCAAAAATTCACGTGACACGAACAACGCTATTTCTGATAATATGATAGAGCACTTATATATAGGAAGTACCATCGGCGTATCCATCATGCCCTTGTCATATCACATTACTTTCGTTGATATATATCACGATGGGTTTTAGGTCATAATACACGACAAAATTTACTATTTTTCCATGCGCTGATTCTTATAATTACGTGTGCACCCGTAATTACTCGAATCGTCGCATGGTCCGTATAGATCCATTCGTTGTCTGCGGGTGAAGAGAGGGCACTAAATTACTTAGTTCATGTGTATTGTTTTCACGTATGAGCTTCTAGTAAATAACTGTGTCCCTAGATAGTATGGTCATTCAGGAAACTAAAGAGTAATAATGTAATATAACTTAAAGTCCCATAGCTTACTCATGTTTAGACAAGAATAAGTCAAACACCAACCAGTTTTAAAGTGTTACAGCTTGCTCGTGTTTGAACAATAATACGTCAAACCCCGAGTAGTTTCAAAGTGTTATAGGTTTCTTGTGTCTGAACAAGAATACGTCAAACCCCGAGTAGCTTCAAAGTGTTATAGTTTTCAAATTTAGTGAATAAAGTGTATGATCATGCCTTGTGTATGATGTAATTAATCAATTGCAACAATGTAAACAATTTAGTTTCGTGCATAATGTAAGCACTCGGGTTTCATGTATGATTTAGTGTCATGTACATAGTAAACCAATATGTTTCATATAAAATGTGAACAATTTAGCATCAAGTGTTTTGTAAACAAATAAGTTTCGTGTATAATGTAAACAATCATGTATTTTGTAAATATGTTTCATGTATAATGCTAAAAATTTAGTATCATGTGTGTTGTAAACAAATGAGTTTTCATGTATAATGTAAACAATTTAGTAATATTTATTTTGTAAATAAATAAGTTTCATGTAAAATGCACACAATTTAGTATCATGTATTTTGTAAACAAATAAGTTTTTCATGTATAATGTAAACAATTTAGTATCATGTATTTTGTAAACAATTAAGTTTCATGTTTAATGTGATCAATCTAGTATCATGTACCAAACAAACAATTTTCATGTGTCATGTGATCCATCTAGTATAATGTATATTGCAACAAACAATTTTTATGTATTATGTGATCAATGTATCATTATGTATATTGCAAACAAACAAGTTTCATGTATTATGTGAGCAATGTATCATTATGTGTATTGCAAACAACTAAGTTTCATGTATCGTGTAATCGTGTATAATGTGATCAATCTAATATCATGTATCAACCAAACAAGTTTCATGTGTCATGTGATCAACATAGTATAATGTATATTGCAAACAAACAAGTTTCATGTATTGTGTGATCAATGTAGCATTATATATATTGCAAACAACTAAGTTTCATGTATCGTGTGATCGTGTGTAATGTGATCAATCTAAGGTCATGTATCAAACAAACTAGTTTCATGTATCATGTGAATGTTCATATGTAAGTTATTTAATCTCATGAGTAATGTAAACCATCGAATTTTGTGAGTGTTGCGCACAAGCGTGTTGCTTGACGTTTATGTGTAACGCGGGTAGTTAGGTTTTAAAATTCTCAATTGTGTTGAGGTTTATATGGATGATTAACGCCTACATGAAATGATTTAGCTCTATGAAGTGCCTAGTGTGCTCATTCATTTATGAAGGTGCAAGATAACGAGAAGTTTTTGTAGGTATTTAGAGTGATGTGCTTACGAATAACTTATTTATGTTTTTTGTTTGTAAATAGACAAGTAATTTTAATTTATTATTGTTTTAAATTAATAAAATAGTGAAAATAATAAGTTGAATACTAAATAAATGGATAAATAAATGAAAACTTTTTTTATCATAAAAAGAATATTTCAAGAGAAAATAATGGCTATTTTAGTAAATATAGCTAAGATTTAATAATAACTAATTTAACGAAGTAGAAGTCATAATTAATTACGATAATGTTTTATAAAACAAGGTGTATTAAGTTTTCTTACAAGGTGAAAAGGTTTATATAAAGTTTATATTCTATATAATATCTATAAACTAATGGTTTGATAAATGCAATGTTGTTTTAATCGGATAATAAAATGATTAGTTTACAAAGAAGGCTTGGGTATGTGTGCTAAATTGTAATAAACAAAATGATGGTGTTTAGAATGTACTCATTTGGTATCATAACCAAATGGGTACTTTGACAAATCAAAGTAATTCAAATTCTTATACTTTCAAGAAGACATGCTTTAGCCTATAGGTGAACACTCACTTCGGGAATTCACAGGAAAGCATACGTATCCTTCGGTTGATTTGGATTTATATGAAATGCTTTCCTAGACAGAAGACACAAAGTACAGGGATTCACCCTTCCAGTTTGCACATGTTCTTTACTAATTTTTAGAATTCAAAACTTTGACTGGATTTTAAAATTTTAATAGGCTTTAGGCCTAAGAGTTAAATTTTCTTTTGTTCACAAATAATGATGGTGGCATAATTCTCAATGTGTAAGGGTGTAGGTGTATAAAAACTTAGATATGAATAAGTGGGCGGTAAGACTTAGGATGATATTTAATGAGATCAAATAGGTAGTATGTAATCAAACAATGTGATAAAGAAGGTATTACATAGATAGCAATGTTTATAAGCATGTGAGTTATCAAGTAGTGCAACACATAAACTATCATGATATGTATCATGCGATATAATACTTAGAATAACATGTAAGATAATCACAAAAAGTAGTAAACATGTAGCACCTAGCAATGTGGTAAATATCATACAATATAGAGTATGGCATAAGATGGGTGTCCTAAGGTTATAGTCTAGGTCATGGGTGTCTAATAACCTAATTCCCTATAACCATGGCTCTGATACCAATCTGTCACACCCCAACCAATGGATGAATACGTCGGGGCGGACGTGTAGACTGTTCAAAAGCCCATCATCAAACTAAATTGCATAATTTTACTAAACTGATTTAAAAGTACAAATACATATTGTTCAAACAAACAAAAAGCTAACAATAAATCCAATTTATTTGTCGCTAGGTCCATAAACTTCTAAGTGATAAACTTGTACTTCAAAAATTTCCACCTGAAACATGTTGAAAATGAGAGGGTCAACTATAAATAGTTGGTGAGCATACATAGGTTTTGACACCACAAATATAGTTCAAAATGTTTTATACAATTCATACGATACATGATATATAACTCATTTATGGAGAATCTATAGTTAAACTAAGTGTACAATCAAACTTTGTGACTGTTGTGAGGCATAACAGGCATGTTACCCTAATGTAATGTCCGTAACAAACACCATAATCGGGTGGATTTGATAGACATAATAGATCTATCAATGTTAACCATTGTCTTGTACTGAGTTAATGGTTGTACGAGTGTCATGTATATGTAGTCTTAACTCATAGCATTCAAGCATAAAGCACAAAACACACATAGCATCATAATAGTGAATTGTATATGAGTAATTGCAAAGAGTTCAAAGTGTAATCATGTTTCACCCCAAATAGTGCAAAATGTAGAAAGGGGCTATGTAAAACTCACCTTGATATTGTAACTTAAACTTGAACTAGATCGTGAGTTTATGACGTTCCTATACGATTTAGACTTGTGTAAGAATAGGAATAAGTGGGATGAATAAGATGGAGTGATTTATGAGTTAGAATGGTTAGAAATCAGTAGTAGAAAGTTTATTTATTATTTTATAAGTCAAAGTGGTTTTAAAAATAGATAAAATCTCTAAAAATGGGAAGAAATCAAAGATTAATGTTTTGAAAGCAATCTGACCCTAACTTTAAGGACAACTTTAACTAAGCAGACATTTTTATAAAAATCTCAAAATTTACAAGGACTTATTTTATGATTTGTAAAACAAGTTTCATTTATAATACCTTTTAATTTGGGCATCCACACAAGATCAGAGGTCCAGAATAGACCTTACTGCCTTGTTTTGTCAATTTGGGGAGTTCTACAAGGAGTTAAAATGTCTACTTTATATGGTTTTAAAGAGGACTCCATAAGCTTTATTTTTCAAAAATATTAAACAAGTTTGGACTGTATATTAGGAGATACAGACCCGGAAAGTAATGACACTAATGTTGTCCAGAAATCAGAATTGACCTTTACTTCAAAATAAATACTTTTAAAAACCTTAATGTAACATCCTAAAAATGGTAAATAAATAAATAACAACGCGATCGAGATTTAATCGTTAAAAAAAATGAAAGGAAAATGAATGAGCTTGGGCTCGACTTCAACGGGCCGAGAGAAACCCAGGTATATAAGGGTCAAGACAGCCTCAAACTTTCAATATTCCACCATTTGCAATTTAGAGAGAGAAAGGTGAGCTCGGGCCTAGAGAGAGAAAGTTGACGGATCAACCCGGGATTGAAGGAGCACGTTACTGCTGAGCTCGTGAGCAAAACCTCTGAATCAGAACCCCAATCCAAGTAACGATTCGACCCTAAACTGAGTTTTTGTTTAATTTGTGATTTTTGGGTTTTAGCTAAATAGGTGACGTTTTTACGGATGAAACTAGAAAACAAGCTTAGGACTAGCATCTAGAATGAAAACCGCACATTTTGAACAAAGAAAGTTGTAAGATTGGCATGATCAGGTTAGCATGCAAGAATTTCGGACTTGTTGGGGAAGAAGACTGTTCGACAGGCGAACTTGGCAAGGTTGAGGCGAACTTATCAAGTTCGCCTGGCAAGTTCGCTTATAGCCATCAAGAGGTGAACTTAGCATGTTCACCTATTAAGTTCGCCAGATTATGTTCGCCTGATTATGTTCGCCTGATTAAGTTCGCTTGGTTAAGTTCGCTTGGTCAAGTCAGGCGAACTTAGGACAAGTTTGTCTATATGTTCGCCTAGACTTTAGGCAGCGAACTTAGCCTTAAGCTCGCCTAGTTCAGCTGAAGTAAAAGTGTGTAATTTAAATTAGGTCTGATGTATGTGTAATTAACCAATCCAGATCATGTGTGGCACTCACTGGACCGCTGTTAGGACAGGACGAGACTAGCTCATCAGGTGAGTTCTATGTGCCCCCTTCTATGTTATGTGCAAATCATTTTAAATGTTTTGGGGCTGAAGTGTATACAGTAAGTGAATAAATGCTAAGAATGCCAATGTGATCATACGTGGTATACAAATATATATATATATATATGAAAATGAATCATGAACAAAGAATGAAACGTATGTTGACAAAGAATGAATGAAAGAATGGCATAATGTAAATGAATGAAATCTTGCTTATAATTATATATGTATAGCATGTTATGAATATATGTATATATTATGGACGGAAACGAAGCTAACGGCTACTTCAGTACACGGACGACCACGTGACTATTTTGCAACCGGGACAAATGCGTTCCTTCATTAGCTAGGACGTATGAAAGGCACTAATGGACGGTCAAAGCAAATGCCTTATTACATGTAGAACGGTTGCATACATGATACCCGCGTGGGAAACGGATGCCTTCGGGCAGACGGTCGAATGAACGGACTACGACGATAGGACGGGTTTTAGGCGGACGGACAAAGGTTGTCGGACGGATTTATGTTACGACGGATGGTTTCTAGGGCCGGTCGGTTTATGAAATGGACTACGATGGTAGTTCTCATGGCGTTTGTCTTTGTGACTCACGTAGTAATTATGACGGGTTGATCACCCATATGTGTATGACCAATGAATGTTCTACCCAAAGTAAGTATGTATGTACATATGTATATACTCGGTATGAATGTTATGTGAGAACAGTAAAGCAAAAATATGCAAATGCACGTATATCATATATATATATATATATATAATACTTAATGATAAGATAAATGTTATGTCTGATTGTTTTTAAACTAGAACTCAGCAGCGTTAGCTGACTTTTAGTATACATTTCAGGTATAGAAAAGAAGGGTCGTGCGAAGGCGTGATGGCTACCCGGCAAGCGACTGACATCCACTTTTATATATGTTAAGACAATGTTATGTTTTTTTAATTGTTAAGACTTCCGCTGTTATGTTATGTTATGTTATGAATTCGAATGATGTTTTTAATTTAAACACTATGTTTATGAGTTCAGTATTTATGACTATGTTTATGAGTAAATCCAACAAGTGAGGTTACCCGGGAAAGGGGCCTTACACTTAAACTCGTCAAAAAATTATGAGGTTTGATTTTCTGGATTTTAGACTTTAAACACTACATTTTAGACTCAAAAAGCAAAAGGTTTAGAGAAGTTATGACCAAGATATGATGGTCTAAAGTTGGACTAATGGTTCTGTCCAGAAACTGAATGTTTGTAAAAGCTTAAGAATGAATAAGAATTGTGCATGAATAATTTGGCTATTACCTTTGCAAATTCATGAGGCTCTAAGGAGGCTATGAATGTTACAAACTCCAGGGATTCTTTAGGGTTTGAGAGCTTGAAAGTGTGTGGAAAAAAAAACACACAAGGGTAGTATTTATACATGGCATAAGGAGGTGCATGTATATGGCAAGTCTTGGAGAACAAGAATAGGGTTTTAGGGGGGCTCAACTCTGCGAAATTCAGCTTAATAGGGCAAGGTTTTTGTGATTTCTTACTTGGTCTAGGTCCAAGAGTAGGTGGGCTGGGTCCTAGTTTGGCCCAGTTGAGTGCGCGTATTCGAAATTCGCGATTTTAAGCATTTCTAAGGGAAATTGGCAAATGCTTTTAAAATGAAAGTTGATTGTCAAAAGGAGTATGTTTAGCTAAAAACATTTAAGCTAAGGTTATGTTAGTCACATACGGTAATTAACGCTCGGCGGATGAGAAAACGAGCTTTCTAGGGCATAACAAGTTGAGAAGGCACAATTCATATATTTACAAGCTTTTGTTGAACGTTTCAAGTGTAACAAGGTATAACAACTTTATATTAACATGTTTGATGTTTGCATGATTGGTAACGGGTTATGATGGCTTATTGAGCCTAAAATGGGCCCAATTCACAATTAAGCCATCAATAAGCATCTAGAGCATAAGGTAATGTATGATCAACAAGTATGTCGTATGGGTAATGACATTCAAAATGGTTTGCATTGATTAAATAAGTCTAGTACTAGATAAGTTAAACATGAAAGGCGCAGATGTTACAGAAAATCTATATGGTTTAACCCGTGCCTAGACATGACCGTGAGACGGGATTAGGTTGAGCTGTAACTTTTAAATGTGAGTCACATAGGTTGATTGATTGTTGTATAAATTAGAATTAGAACACATCACGGGGGCTAGATAGTTGGTGCTTGGGTTTAATCGGACAGAAATACTGATTGTTGTATAAACGCCATCCAGAAGCCGCTAGCTCATACCTTCTTTTTACCTAAAATACATGCTAAAATGTCAGCTATGCTGAGTGAGTTCTATAGTGATTTATTTGGGATCTTATTTCCCCAAAACCGTTATATAAAAGGGTTTAAGTCTAAAAAGATATTAACTCATAAAATTGGTTATAACAAAATGATTGTTTAATATCAACGACGCACAAGTTATTCCCGCTTGCCTAATCCGAGGATACCGGCAAACCCAATCACCCGTCTAACCCCGCCAAACACGTTAACCCATTTACTAAAGTCAACCCGATATCAAGCTTGCCCTCAATCACATGTCACGCCGAATAAGTACGTGACACGTTCCCATGCACACCATGCATACGCAACAAAATTTAGAATATGTATGCTTAACGCACAACGTCACCTATATTACGATTAACGCCAACAACCTATGCATGTAATCTAGCCCAAAACATTAAGTCATTAAAAGTGGGCGATAGAAACTCACCTTTGCTAAAAGCAACTCGATCATTAGAACTTGCTAACTTCTCATGCTCGTCCTTCAACCTCGTACCTAACAATTGTGCAATACACGACTCAACGTTCGTCCACTCGCTCACTCATTCGACTATCCTGGCATTACGCATGATCGCATGCATACGCATGACGCAATGCAAAAACCCTAATCGCCAAGCAACCCGCCCATGCACGTATGCACACCCGTACGCGATCATGGCAGTCACCGGGCACGTATCGGCTATCTCCGGCTCCCCTCATGGCTACCAATAACTCCCACACGGTTCCTACCGCCTCCGACCATCACCGCGTACCCCAGCCCCTGTCGGTTTCGCACCGTTCCTCTCGAGTCTTCAACCGTCGTGAGCAACCTCTTGCAAACATGTCAAACACTTGCTCACCCACTGGATCACAACATGCTTCATTCCCGGCCACCAACAGTTGCCCTTCATGTCCTGATACATCTTTGTCATTCCCGGATGTATTGAGTACCTTGACTTGTGCGTTTCGCCAAGTACATGTTCTCTAATTCCACCAAACCTTGGTATCCAGATACGGTCATCCTTTACCCACACTCCTTGACTGTTCTCAGTCAACAGATAGTTGTCAAAAAATCCTTTCTTCTTTTAGCCTTTCATCTCTCAAGGCTTCCGTCTGCACGTCCTTTAGTAATGTCAGAAAATCTGATGTTACTACTAGTTGGCACACTTTAACTATAATTGGCGTGTGCTCCGCCTTACGGCTTAGCGCGTCGGCAACCACATTTGCCTTACTAGGATGGTAAAGTATCTCATAGTCGTAGGCCTTGATTAGCTCTAGTCACCTTCCCTGCCTCATGTTCAACTCCTTTTGCTCGAAGAAGTACTTCGAGCTCTTATGATCCGTGTAGATCGTACACTTGATTCCATACAAGTAGTGTCTCCACAACTTGAGTGCAAACACCACCACCGCTAACTCTAAATCATGGGTAGGTTAATTCACTTCATGCATTTTCAATTGCCTTGACGCATATGCTATCACTTTCCCTTATTGCATTAACACGCAACCTAACCCCAAATAAGACGCATCCGAATACACCACTAAGTCGTCCGTTCCTTCCGGTAACGTTAACACTTGTGTTTCAGTCAACCGGTTCTTTAACTCTTCAAAAGGCGCCTTCTTGATCCGGTCCCCAAGCAACTTCACTCCTTTTCGAGTCAACTTAGTTACTGGTGTTGCCAGCTTAGAGAAGTCCTTAATGAATTTCCTGTAATAACCGGCTAACCCTAAGAAGCTACGCACCTTCGTTGGAGTCTTAGGAGTGTTACACTTCACCACTACTTCAATCTTTGCAGGATCCACCATGATCCCTTCTGGGTTAATAAACTGCCCCCATAAACTGCACTTCCCGCAGCCAAAACGCACACTTTGAGAACTTAGAGTAAAGCTTTTCTCTTCTCAACGTCTCTAACACTTCTCGTAGATGATCTTCGTGCTCCTCCTCACTCTTAGAGTAAGTTAGAATATCATCGATGAACACAATCACCGATCTATCCAGCATTGGATGGCACATGCGGTTCATCAAGTCCATGAATGCTGCCGGAGCATTCGTCAATCCTAATGACATAACCAAAAACTCATAATGCCCATAGCGTATCCTAAATTTCATCTTCGTAATATCTTCTTCCCTAACCTTCAGCTGATGATATCCTGACCTCAGATCTATACGTGAAAACCACTTTGCTCCTTATAGTTGATCGAACAAGTCATCGATACGCGGTAATGGATACTTGTTCTTGACCGTCAACTTATTGAGCTCCTGGTAGTCGATGCACATATGCATGCTACCATCCTTCTTCTTCACAAACAAGACCGGTGCACCCCATGGTGATACACATGGTCCTTTGAACCCTTTGTCCAACAAATCCTGAAGTTGCTCCATGAGCTCCTTCATCTCTGATGGTGCCAACCGGTACGGATCTTTAGCAACCGACTGAGCTCCTGGGTGTAGATCGATCTTGAATTCAATCTCTCGTTCCGGTGGTACTCCTGTCAAGTTATCAGGGAAGACATCCGCAAACTCCTGTACCACTGGAACCTCTGATAAATCCATGCTCTTTGCTTCTGTATTGGTGACATAAGCTAAGTATGCCCCGTACCCACACCTCAAAGACTTCACCGCCTTCATCACAGAGATAACCCTCGGTAGAGAGCTCACTCTTTCTCCATACACCGTCACCACCACTCCTTCTAAGGACTTTAACCTTATCATTTTCTACCGGCAAACAATGTCCGCATCAAACGCGGCCAACCAATCCATCCCCAACACCACGTCGAATCCTCCTATAGCAATAATAAATAATCTAACAGGGAACCTATGACCCTCTAGATCAATAAAACAGTCATCTAACGCTCCAACGGCTCTGGAGGGTGATCCCACTGCGGTCTCAACACTAAACAGACTTTCAATCATCCTCGATGTCCTACACAAACTCTTGCAAAAAGATGGGGCTACGAGACTCTCACTTGCCCCCGAATCAAATAAAACAGAATCCGTTACATTATTAATAAGGAAAGTAACTGAAACAATATCAGGGTTATTCTTGGCTTTAGCTGCAGTCATGGTGAAGGCTCTTGCTTTAGCCTTAGACTTTTCGTCTTCTTTCTTCACTAGGACTACTTCCTTGCTTGATCCCGCTCCCTGACCTACCTTACACTCCCTTATCAGATGGCTAAAACCCCCCATGTCACACCCCGCCAGGGCGGAAACGCGAGGCGCGACTTTCACTGGTTTTCAAAGCATATGATTACCGCAAACACATACATGTAATTGGATACATAACTGAATTTAAAATATTTACATTACAAAATATCAATTTGAGTTTACAAATGTTTAAGATTTCGCAAATATGACTCAAGACCATGAGTTATACAAGAGAAATCCTCCCAAAAGCCGTATCCACGTGCATGCATGTAACCTACATTGCTAACCTGATGACCACGTTCAATTTCCTGAAAACATACTTAAAACTGTCAACACGAGGTTGGTGAGTTCACAAGTTATTATAAAGAGTTATCATAAACCCAATGTTTAAATCTGATCTTTTTGCCGATCAAAACTCTTTGTTAAACCTGATCATTTTAACCTGATCAGTACTCTTTCGTTTAAACCTGATCACTTTAACCTGATCAGAATTCTTTACTTTAAACCTGATCACTTTACCCTGATCAGAACACTTTTGTGTAAAACCTGATCATTTTAACCTGATCAGAACTCTTTTGATAAACCTGATCACTTTACCCTGATCAGAACTCTTTTGTGTAAAACCTGATCATTTTAACCTGATCAGAACTCTTTTGATAAACCTGATCATTTTACCCTGATCAGAACCCTTTTGTGTAAAACCTGATCATTTTAACCTGATCAGAACTCTTTTGATAAACCTGATCATTTTACCCTGATCAGAACCCTTTTGTGTAAAACCTGATCATTTTAACCTGATCAGAACTCTTTTGATAAACCTGATCACTTTACCCTGATCAGAACTCTTTTGTATGTATTACCAATGAATATGATTACTAATCCGATCTATTGACCCCATTTGTAAGCTTGCAAGGAATACAAAATAGTATGTAATGTACGAGACCGTAACCAAACCCCAACTTTCTGTGCCTCCCCTCGCCTTTCTGCGAGTAAGACAATATGCGGTCATTCGGCCATTTTGACCCCTGGTTAGCGCGACTAACCATGACCGGAGGCGTCACCCCCAATAGTACTATTCATATAATCCCGGGCTAAATCCATAGCTAATGGTTACTAATTTATTACGAGGACTTTAAGCGCTTTATTGTTCCCTCAATACATACATACGGTCAGATCATTAGTTCCATTCATTTATACACAAAAGTCTTTTACAAGTATGTTTCCACCCCAAATCATTTCAAAAACTTAGAAAAAGGGGATTAGTGAAACTCACCTCGACAGTATGAATGCTAGCAAATATTTGAACGACGGCAGATTCGCCTATCCGTATCCTATTTACACAAGGATAATATACACGTTAAGACTACTCGTCTTAAACGCAATTTGTTCACTTGACTTAGCCGATCTGATTACTTTTGTTTTAATTATCTTTTTAGTTTTTCCAACCTTGTTTTGTTATGAAAATAGTTCTGAGTTACAGCCTTATGGGGCTAATAAACAGGTATCGAAACTTTCTTAGTTTCGATTGAACAGAACAGATGTCAAAACTTCCTAGTTTCGACTGAGCAAAACAGGTATCGAAACTACCTAGTTTCGATTGGCAAGAATAGTATCGAAACTGCCTAGTTTCGATTGGGCAATCAGTATCGAAACTACTTAGTTTCGATTGTAAATAGGTATCGAAACTCCTAGTTTCGATTGAACAACTGGTATCGAAACTCCTAGTTTCGATTGAACAACTGGTATCGAAACTCCTAGTTTCGATTGAACAACTGGTATCGAAACTCCTAGTTTCGATTGAACAACTGGTATCGAAACTCCTAGTTTCGATTGAATAATCGGCATCGAAACTCCTAGTTTCGATCAGCAGGTAGCGAAACTCCTAGTTTCGATTACTGCACTTTAATTGACAGAATTTGTCCTGTATATTTTTATGTTCAAATCTTGAGTTTGACACAGTTTTCTTGTTATCTTACTTGCGTTTGAACGATTTGTATGTTTAGTTACGGTTTTAAAGCAAATAATATGGATGGTATCGAGTTTTTACCTCAAACCGAGAATGGCGATCTTTAGAGAAAAACAGAGAAGTAGTCTTGAATCTTTTGAGCTTTCTTCAAGAACACTTGAAATTCTCCTTATGACACCGAATTATGGTGATTTTCGCTTTAAAACTGGACTTCGATTTGAAAGGGAATTGGGAATTTGCCGTAAGAAAAGAGAAGGTTTGAAAGGAATGGTGAAGTTTCGTCTGAAGAGTATGGTTTTCATCTGAATCAAAGTGAATCAGGCAAGTGGGAGCATGGCTCCCCAGACTCTCGGCCAAGAAAGTCAAGAAGTTGTTTAGGGGTTAATGATAACCAATTTTTAAATATTAATTTATTATGGTATTAGTATCAATTAGAGTTTTAAAGGGGTAATTTAATTCAGTTTCGATTCTTCACGGTATTATAATTTTTAACCATTTTATGGCTCGTTGAAGAAAATATTAGAATCTTGGCTCAACGTAAATTTTGTGTAATATATATATATATATATATTTTTCTGGTTATTTTATTTAACCATTTACGTTCGCATTAAGTCGGGTTATCCTGCTTACTTTTTCTAGTAACTCTTTACGGTTTACTAGACTTGGAACAAACTCCTTTGCTAGACTTCTTGACTTTACTTAGTCAAAATAAAATATCAGGAAATAATAATCATGAACGTGCGTTTATGAAATGTGGATATTGACCTGAATTGCTGGGTGTCACATTCTCCCCATGTTACAGAGAATTTCGTCCCGAAATTCAGTTCTTGTCACTCTGACTTGGTGTTTTTGTAAACAGTGACGGGTACTTGGATTTCATTTTATCTTCCCGCTCCCACGTATACTCGGGGCCGCGCTTTGAATTCCAACGTACCTTGACCAGCTTAACACGGCTGCGCCTTGTTCTCTGAACCTTCCAATCTGTGACTTCCATAGGTTCCTCAATGAAGTGCAACTTGTCGTCTATGTGAATCTCATCAGGCGGTATAATTAACGTCTCGTCTGATAAACACTTCTTGAGATTTGATACATGAAACGTATCATGTACATTGCTTAGTTCTTGTGGCAACTTGAGTTTGTAAGCTACAGGGCCAACCCTAGCCAATATTTCAAACGGTCCAACGTACCTAGGGTTAAGCTTGCCACGGTTGCCAAATCTTGCAACTCCTTTCCAAGGTGAGACCTTTAACATGACTTTGTCTCCTACTTGGAATTCTAACGGTCTTCGTCTGTTATCCGCGTAACTCTTTTGTCTGTCACGGGCGGCCTTCAGACGATCCTTGATTTTGAAAATCTTATCTGTGGTCTCTTGAATAACTTCAGGACCGGTTAAATGTTTGTCGCCAACTTCTGCCCAACAAAGCGGTGAACGACATTTTCGACCATACAAAGCCTCAAACGGAGCGGCTTTGATGCTGGTGTGGTAACTGTTATTATATGAAAACTCAGCTAGTGGCAAATGAGTATCCCAATTTCCACCGAAGTCAATTGCACACGCACGGAGCATATCCTCTAAGGTTTGAATGGTTCTTTCACTTTGACCATCTGTTTGTGGGTGATATGCCGTGCTCATGTCAAGACGTGTACCCATGGCTTCTTGTAATGATTTCCAGATTCTAGACACGAATCTGCTGTCTCTATCAGAGATAATAGAAATTGGTACTCCATGCCTAGCCACAATTTCCTTAATATAAAGCTTTGCAAGTTTCTCGGTTTTATCCGTTTCTTTGATGGGTAGAAAATGAGCTGATTTCGTCAAACGATCGACGATTACCCATATAGTGTCATACCCGCTCGACGTCTTGGGTAACTTTGTAATGAAATCCATGGAAATCTGTTCCCATTTCCATTGAGGTATCTCGGGTTGTTGTAACAATCCCGACGGTTTCTGATGTTCTGCTTTTACTTTTGAACATGTCAGGCATTTACCGACATAAATAGCAATTTCTCCTTTCATGTTCGGCCACCAGTAGAATTCTTTCAGATCCTTATACATTTTTTCCGAACCTGGGTGAATGGAGTACCTGGACTTGTGGGCTTCGTCCATAACCAACTCCCGTATGTTACCAAAACATGGCACCCAAATTCTATTCATGAAGTATAAAGTGTCATCTGACTTTGGTTCCAACTGCTTTATCATTCCTCGTAAAGCTTCGTTCTGACTGTTTTCTTCTTTGATTGCTTCTTGTTGTGCCATCCGAATTTGAGTCGTGAGACTCGTATGAATTGTCAATTCTAGGGCACGAACACGTAGTGTTTTAACTCGTTCTTTACGACTTAAGGCATCTGCTACGACGTTTGCTTTGCCAGGGTGATACTTGATATCACAGTCGTAATCATTCAGTAGTTCTACCCAACGACGTTGCCTCATGTTGAGTTCTTTCTGATTAAAGATGTGCTGGAGACTCTTGTGGTCTGTAAATATAGTACATTTTGTACCGTATAAGTAATGTCTCCAAATCTTGAGTGCAAACACGACTGCACCCAATTCCAAGTCGTGGGTCGTATAATTCTTTTCGTGCACCTTTAGTTGTCTGGATGCATATGCTATGACTTTTTCTCTCTGCATCAATACACATCCTAAACCTTGGTGTGATGCGTCACAGTACACAATGAAATTGTCAGTCCCTTCGGGAAGGGATAGGATTGGTGCACTGCAAAGTTTTTGCTTCAGCAATTGAAAAGCTGATTCTTGTTTATCAGTCCAATCAAACTTTTTGTCCTTCTGGGTTAACGTGGTCAAAGGCAAGGCTATCTTTGAAAAATTCTCGATAAATCGCCTGTAATAGCCTGCCAAACCCAGAAATTGACGCACCTCAGTCGGAGTTCTTGGTGCTTCCCAGTTTTTGATAGCTTCAATCTTAGATGGATCCACATGGATACCATTCTTATTGATGACATGTCCGAGAAAGTGAACCTCTTGGATCCAAAACTCACACTTAGAGAATTTAGCATAAAGCTTCTCATTCCTGAGTAGTTCCAAGATTAATTTTAAATGATATTCATGTTCCTCCGTGGTTCGTGAATATATCAATATGTCATCGATAAACACAATCACGAATTTATCCAAGTACGGCTTGCACACGCGGTTCATGAGATCCATGAAAACAGCTGGTGCATTAGTCAAGCCAAATGGCATAACTAGGAATTCGTAGTGACCGTAACGAGTCCTAAAAGCCGTTTTTGGTATGTCTTCTTCCTGAATTTTCAGTTGATGATACCCTGATCGTAGATCAATTTTAGAATAAAAACTGGAACCTTGAAGTTGATCAAACAAATCGTCTATTCGAGGAAGAGGATACCGGTTTTTGATTGTTAGCTTGTTCAATTCCCGGTAATCAATGCACATTCTAAAGGTTCCATCCTTTTTCTTTACAAATAGGACCGGAGCTCCCCATGGTGAGAAACTCGGTCTTATGAAACCTTTGTCAAGTAATTCTTGTAGTTGGCTCGACAGTTCCTGCATCTCGGAAGGGGCTAGACGATACGGAGATCGTGCAACTGGTGCGGCTCCTGGTACTAGGTCGATCCGAAACTCGACTTGTCTTGATGGTGGTATTCCTGGTAAGTCTTCGGGAAATACTTCCGAATAATCTCTGACGACTGGTATGTCCTCAAGTCGACGTTCTTCGGGTTTCTTCTCGACGATGTGAGCTAGGAATGCACAATAACCCTTGCGTAGATACTTATAAGTTTTCATGCAGTTTATCGTTTTTAACATCGTTCTACACTTTTCGCCATGAATTGAAAGAATTTCTCCGCTTGGTAGGGGAATACGTACAATCTTCTCGAAGCATACTATCTCGGCACGATTCTTGGTTAACCAATCCATACCAATAACAATATCAAAACTCCCTAACTCGACGGGTAGAAGGTCTATACTGAATGTACGGTTTTCTAAACATAAAGTACAACCCCTAAAGACCTCTCCGGTTTCTATTAATTTCCCATTTACTAATTCAATTGTATAACGTTGATCTAGTTTGCTGGCCTTAATACCGAGTAAGGATTTAAAATCATTCGACACAAAGCTCATATCCGCACCCAAATCAAAAAGTACAGAGGCATAGTGATTATTTATCGGGAACGTACCAGTGACGATGTTCGGGTCCTGGCGTGCATCCCTTGCACCCATCACAAATGCCCTCCCTGGTGCATGAGCGTTGTTCTGATTCTTCCACTTGGGACAATCCTTCTTGAAGTGTTTTTGATCACCACATACAAAACATCCCGGTTTGATTTTCCCCAATCGGTTGTTAGTTCGACAAGCTTGAGTGGTGTGACCAAACTTGTCACATTTTCCACACTTGATGCAAACACCGGCATGATGATTTCCACACCTCTTACATCTCGGTAGGCCCCTATCATACTCCTTTCTTTCCACTGTGTTGGCTGCAAAAGCCTTCACAGTTCCTTGTTTCTTAAACTCTTGTTTTCCAGATTTGTTACTTGAATTTCCCATCCATTTTCTTTTCTCCCCAGATCTACCTTCCTCATTCTCCTTCCTCACAAACAATTCATTACGTACTGCATCATCCTTTAGTTTGAATGCTAAAGTTATAGCACTCTTGGCATCTATTGGATTAGATGATGTTACCATGCTACGAATTTGAGGCGCAAGGCCCCACAGATACCTTTCAACACGCTTATGTTCTGGTGTGACCATATGCGGTACCAGAAGTGCCAATTCATTGAAGCGGTCGGTGTATCCCGCTACATCATCTCCTATCATCTGTAGGTTCCACATCTCAGTTTCAATCTTTTGCAATTCGTTCCGAGGACAGTATTCCTCAATCATCATGTTTTTCAAATCTTCCCAAGACAATTGGTACGCTGTCTCTCTCCCCAAAGTCTTCATTTGAGTATTCCACCAAGTTAAAGCTTTATCAGTGAGCGTGCAGGTAGAATACTTCACTACGCAATCAGCGGTGCATTCACTTATATCAATCACCGACTCCATATGTTCTATCCATCTCATTAGTCCTACTGCACCCTCGGTACCATTAAAACTGCGGGATTTGCAGGATAGGAAGGCCTTGTAGGTACACTTCCTATTTGGAGCATCTCCGGAACCTCCGGAACCTCCTGCTGTACCGCTACCCCCTGCGGTACCGCTACCTCCTGCACCTCCTCCGCTATTTCGGTTTGCTTCATACTGCTCTATAGCGGCAGCTACTCGCTGTGCTATTAGTTGTTCCATGTTTGGGGAAATTGTCTCGTTGTTGTCACCAGTAGTGTTACGGGGTGTCCCACGCTTAGGTGCCATGACGTTCTTTCTAACATGTCAATTAAAAAGAAACAACATCATATATCAATAATGATAGATCATGACATAAGGATACCACAACATCAAACATGAACAACTATCATTACAACATAAACCATTACATACATAGTCAAAACATACATAGTACATTGTTCCCAAAAGACGAGGATACAAAAGAGATGGGTTCACATGACCTCATCAGTACTAACGTTTTAAACTACATAATGTACTATGGGCACAACCCGCCCATAATAGGTTTAAAAGAAGAAGTGGGAGTACAACCCAATCATCATGGCAAGTCCTGCCATGACAAAGCTAGCTCTTGCCACAAATTCTGCAGCCAAAGTCCTCTCCTCCAGCGCCTCCACCATGTCTCGGACCGTGAGAGTGAACTGCCAGTCCATATCAGCTCTCAACTCGAGGTAGTCAGTGGCACTCTGTATGTCTCGAGTGCTATCCTCCAGAGTCTGTACTCGAGATCCGAGCCCTTGACGTAAGCGCCTGGTTGCATCCCCCTGTGCCCGAATATCATCTAGGAGATCATCAAGACGCTCCTCATGCGTACGAACGCGAGCTACCAAGGTAGGCACAGTGAGCTCTATGGCTTCCCCAGTGTGGGGTAGGGGTGTTGGGGAGTTAGAAGACTCTCCAAGCTCAAAGGTAGATGGGATGCTCTCCATCTCCCTCCAACGTGCCAGGGTACGAGGCATCCAACGGATGGTTCCCACGGTAGGGTGGTAGCAGGGTCGTTGCCTCGGTGGTTCCTCATCGGTCTCCAAGTCTTTCGGGTCACGGGCTGCCAGGTTTCTCTTGCGCGGAAGTCGAACCTTCTTCCTAGCACTTTGCACCTTAACTGGTCCTCCGCTTTTCTTTCGGTAGATGATGGGCGGTTCTCCCAGAGCGACATTGGGTGGTGTCGAGCTGCGAACTTGTACTCGATTTTTAGGGCGTGAGGCGGAAAGTTCCTCGTTGGATTCAGAGTCAGAGACAGGGTCAGAGTGTGAATGTGACGACATACTTGTGACTACAATATCCACATGACATGATGACTGGTTATGCAATGCTTATGCAATGAAAACATTTTAGTGAGTCATTCTAATTATAGACTAGGTTCCGTTTTAGACACCTAGTTCGCTATAATCAATGGCTCTGATACCAAGTTCTGTCACACCCCGCCAGGGCGGAAACGCGAGGCGCGACTTTCACTGGTTTTCAAAGCATATGATTACCGCAAACACATACATGTAATTGGATACATAACTGAATTTAAAATATTTACATTACAAAATATCAATTTGAGTTTACAAATGTTTAAGATTTCGCAAATATGACTCAAGACCATGAGTTATACAAGAGAAATCCTCCCAAAAGCCGTATCCACGTGCATGCATGTAACCTACATTGCTAACCTGATGACCACGTTCAATTTCCTGAAAACATACTTAAAACTGTCAACACGAGGTTGGTGAGTTCACAAGTTATTATAAAGAGTTATCATAAACCCAATGTTTAAATCTGATCTTTTTGCCGATCAAAACTCTTTGTTAAACCTGATCATTTTAACCTGATCAGTACTCTTTCGTTTAAACCTGATCACTTTAACCTGATCAGAATTCTTTACTTTAAACCTGATCACTTTACCCTGATCAGAACACTTTTGTGTAAAACCTGATCATTTTAACCTGATCAGAACTCTTTTGATAAACCTGATCACTTTACCCTGATCAGAACTCTTTTGTGTAAAACCTGATCATTTTAACCTGATCAGAACTCTTTTGATAAACCTGATCATTTTACCCTGATCAGAACCCTTTTGTGTAAAACCTGATCATTTTAACCTGATCAGAACTCTTTTGATAAACCTGATCATTTTACCCTGATCAGAACCCTTTTGTGTAAAACCTGATCATTTTAACCTGATCAGAACTCTTTTGATAAACCTGATCACTTTACCCTGATCAGAACTCTTTTGTATGTATTACCAATGAATATGATTACTAATCCGATCTATTGACCCCATTTGTAAGCTTGCAAGGAATACAAAATAGTATGTAATGTACGAGACCGTAACCAAACCCCAACTTTCTGTGCCTCCCCTCGCCTTTCTGCGAGTAAGACAATATGTGGTCATTCGGCCATTTTGACCCCTGGTTAGCGCGACTAACCATGACCGGAGGCGTCACCCCCAATAGTACTATTCATATAATCCCGGGCTAAATCCATAGCTAATGGTTACTAATTTATTACGAGGACTTTAAGCGCTTTATTGTTCCCTCAATACATACATACGGTCAGATCATTAGTTCCATTCATTTATACACAAAAGTCTTTTACAAGTATGTTTCCACCCCAAATCATTTCAAAAACTTAGAAAAAGGGGATTAGTGAAACTCACCTCGACAGTATGAATGCTAGCAAATATTTGAACGACGGCAGATTCGCCTATCCGTATCCTATTTACACAAGGATAATATACACGTTAAGACTACTCGTCTTAAACGCAATTTGTTCACTTGACTTAGCCGATCTGATTACTTTTGTTTTAATTATCTTTTTAGTTTTTCCAACCTTGTTTTGTTATGAAAATAGTTCTGAGTTACAGCCTTATGGGGCTAATAAACAGGTATCGAAACTTTCTTAGTTTCGATTGAACAGAACAGATGTCAAAACTTCCTAGTTTCGACTGAGCAAAACAGGTATCGAAACTACCTAGTTTCGATTGGCAAGAATAGTATCGAAACTGCCTAGTTTCGATTGGGCAATCAGTATCGAAACTACTTAGTTTCGATTGTAAATAGGTATCGAAACTCCTAGTTTCGATTGAACAACTGGTATCGAAACTCCTAGTTTCGATTGAACAACTGGTATCGAAACTCCTAGTTTCGATTGAATAATCGGCATCGAAACTCCTAGTTTCGATCAGCAGGTAACGAAACTCCTAGTTTCGATTACTGCACTTTAATTGACAGAATTTGTCCTGTATATTTTTATGTTCAAATCTTGAGTTTGACACAGTTTTCTTGTTATCTTACTTGCGTTTGAACGATTTGTATGTTTAGTTACGGTTTTAAAGCAAATAATATGGATGGTATCGAGTTTTTACCTCAAACCGAGAATGGCGATCTTTAGAGAAAAACAGAGAAGTAGTCTTGAATCTTTTGAGCTTTCTTCAAGAACACTTGAAATTCTCCTTATGACACCGAATTATGGTGATTTTCGCTTTAAAACTGGACTTCGATTTGAAAGGGAATTGGGAATTTGCCGTAAGAAAAGAGAAGGTTTGAAAGGAATGGTGAAGTTTCGTCTGAAGAGTATGGTTTTCATCTGAATCAAAGTGAATCAGGCAAGTGGGAGCATGGCTCCCCTGACTCTCGGCCAAGAAAGTCAAGAAGTTGTTTAGGGGTTAATGATAACCAATTTTTAAATATTAATTTATTATGGTATTAGTATCAATTAGAGTTTTAAAGGGGTAATTTAATTCAGTTTCGATTCTTCACGGTATTATAATTTTTAACCATTTTATGGCTCGTTGAAGAAAATATTAGAATCTTGGCTCAACGTAAATTTTGTGTAATATATATATATATATATTTTTCTGGTTATTTTATTTAACCATTTACGTTCGCATTAAGTCGGGTTATCCTGCTTACTTTTTCTAGTAACTCTTTACGGTTTACTAGACTTGGAACAAACTCCTTTGCTAGACTTCTTGACTTTACTTAGTCAAAATAAAATATCAGGAAATAATAATCATGAACGTGCGTTTATGAAATGTGGATATTGACCTGAATTGCTGGGTGTCACACCCCACACTAGTAACACTTAGGATTGCGCGGGCAGTCGCTAGCAAAGTGTCCCATCTACCGCACCTATAACAAGAACTCGCATCAGCCTTGCACTCACCCGAGTGCACTCTACCACACTTGCGACATGAATCAGGACCATCGGTCCCGGCCCTCTTCACAAACGGAACCTTCAAATCTTTACCGAACCTTTTGAGGGGTACGGTCCACTTCTTATCCTATGGCTTCTTCTCTTGCACCTCTGCTCCCATGTCATCATCATACAAAGTCCCACTAAGCTCCACCACACCGTCAAAACTCGAAGGTTGTTGAGCTTGACTAGATGCCTAACATGATCCGGCAGACCGACTATATATAACTTCATCAATCGCTCATCACTTCCAGCTAAATGTGGCACCAGAGTTGCCATCTCTATGAACTTCGACGTGTACTCACGATGAGTCGATTTTCCTACCTTGAGAGTCAGAAACTCTCTCTACTCTCTCCAGCTCTCCCGGAGCTCAGAACTTCTTCCTAACCAAACCCTTCAGATCCTCCCAAGTCATAGCTTCCAACTCCTAAGTAGTCTTCCTTTCTTTCACCGAGTTCCACCAGTGCAAGGCCTCAGTAGAGAAAGAGTGAGAAACGAACTTCACTATCTGCTCCGGCTTGCACTCACTGATAGAGATAGTGGACTCCATTTCAGTAAGTCAGTGATACGTGGCGACTGCATCCTTCAACCCATCGAACCTAGGTGGATCGCACTTCTTAAAGTGCCCGTAGTCACAGTTGCCACCAGTTCCAGCCGACATCTTCTTCTTTTCCACCTCCTCTAGCACTCTCGTCTCTAACTCCTCAAACGCTGCCTTCACAAGATCAAGCAAGTATTCATGAATCATCTTGGTCACTTCCTTCTTGTCCGTCTCGCGAACCTCTGGTTCGAATTGGACCCCTTCGTTTGCTCAGAATGCACCGAAGGTTCAGCACGCACTTACTGTTCAGTATGAACCGACACCTCCTCATGATTAACATTGTTATCCTAAGCGTTCTCACGATGCCCCCTACTAGTAGCATTACTAGCAGTCTGTCTCTTAGGTGCCATCAGTTACTGAAAATAATAACCAACAGAGCAACACTCAGGTATCATTTAAAACAATCTGAGCAGTGCAATTAGTTAATGATGGTGGCCAATCGACATTACCCGCTTGGCTTGCCTTTCAGGTTTTAAACCATCCCTATACTGCATCTTGGCATAACGCCCCTGTCTTAGCCTACTAACACACACACATATACCCTAACTCATACCTGGTGCTTCTGGCTTTTGGTTACGCGTGATGACATTCCCTACACATTGGTCCCATTCTCAGTCTAAGTATAGGCATCGAGGATGCCCAGATTATTTAAACCACCACTCTAATACCAACTTGTAAGGCCCCAAACCCGGGAACCCAACACATTGGCATACACGTAAGCACAATAGTAAATGATATCAAATTGTCTCAATAAATGCAGCAGAAAAACAAACAATCAACATGTGGTCAACGACCTAAATCTCAAACCCAAGTCATTCAAGTACTAATATCTCAATAGTTCAACATCATAACAGAAAATAAATGTCATCACAAAAATCACGGTAACCAAACGTCATCCAGAAGCCGCCAGCTCACACCTTCTCTTTACCTGAAATACATGCTAAAACGTCAGCTATGCTGAGTGAGTTCTATAGTGATTTATTCGGGATTTTATTTTCCTAAAACCGTTATATAAAAGGGTTTAAGTCTCAAAAGATATTAACTCATAAAATGGGTTATAACAAAATGATTGTTTAATATCAACGACGCACAATTTATTCCCGCTTGCCTAATCCGAGGATACGACAAACCCAATCACCCGTCTGACCCCGCTAGACACCTTAACCCATTGACTAAATTCAAACCGATATCAAGCTTGCACTCAATCACCCGTCACGCCAAATAAGTACGTGACACGTTCCCATGCACACCATGCATACGCAACAAAAATTAGAATATGTACCTGACACGTTCCCATGCAGGCGCCTTTACACGAAAGTTCTTATGCTTTAATTAACGCTTAGTTCCACCCATTCATTCCATATTCCATTGATTTCTAAAAACCTGTAAATCTTAGTTTAACGTGTGGGAAAATCTACATGGTTTAACCCGTGCCTAGACATCACCGTGAGACGGGATTAGGTAGAGCTGTAACTTTTAAGTGTGTGTCACATAGGGTGATTGATTGTTGTATAAATTAGAATTATAACATATCACGAGGGCTAGATAGTTGGTGCTTGGGTTTAATCGGATAGAAATACTGATTGTTTCTTCTTAACGCGTGAGTATATTGAACTACTAATTGGTAATTGATATTAAAGTTAGATCTCAGTTATGATTCCATTACAGACTTTTTCGAGGACGAAAAAGGGTGAAGTGTGGGGATGTTTGGTGTAGTGCAAAGCACACATCTTTATTCCGTTGTTTTAGTGTCGTTTTACTTAGTTTTATATTTGTTTTGAGTCATTTTTGCTTCGTATTGAGTCGTTGTTATGTTTACAGGAGCTCGTGAGAACTACAAGTGAATATACGAAGAAACCGAGCATGAGAAGAAAGCCCGATGTTTAAAACTGAAAAAATGGGAAAATTCTACACTTCGCGGTACGCGAAGACCATGGGAACGAATTTCGCGGTACGCGAAGATTTAAGAATCCGAGCACGACTAACTTGTCCCTCGCGGTACGCGAGCGACTGGCCAACATTTCTCGCGGTACGCGAGGGCCCTGATTTCCGAGAAAAAGACCTACATTTGAATTAAATAGATTTTGATACCCATTATTAGGGGAGTTGAATTCTTGCCGTCCAGAGAAGACCAGAGGCGATTTTCGAGCATAGGAAGCAATTTTGAAGCTAAAGGTTGAAGCTTTGGATCCAGGTTTGTTAATTCTAGCTTATTCGGTTGTCAAGATTCCATCTTTGTGTGTAGATCTTGTGTTTGAACCAATGTTTTGCTTAAATACTTCTGTTATGGTTTTTTTTAGAATGATTATTTGCTAAAACTTTAATATTGCCTAGGTTAAATCCTAACTTATTTAACAAACCTCAAACTATAGGGACTGTTTCTGTCATTTTCTAAATTAAAACTTTAGGGACTAGTTGTGTCATTAGTCCAAACCCTAATCCTATTGACTTTGAGGTCAAAATACACATAATCATATTCCTATTGACCTTAGAAAGTCAATTAACCAAGTTCTAACCCAAAATTCAAACCACAAGGGTCTTTTCTGCCAATTTTCCAAACTCAAATACAAGAAACCTTGGGGACTGAATCTGTAATTTGACCAAAGTCAATTTAGTTGACTTTTGAAGTCAAACTCTTGACAATCCACCCAAATTCAAATTTGCAAACCGATTCGGTTGAATTTGAAACTGTTATCGCTTGAATAATGTCATAAACGACCATAACTATTGAATTAAACATCATCATTGCACGAATTAATCTCAATTATGAGTAATTATAGCGAAACCGTCGACAATAACAAGTATCCATAGAATTCAACAAGTTCTTGTATCAATCTCGCGTACTATCACTCTGCACACCTCAAACGAGTTCCATTGAAGTCTCTGCAACATCCAATCTCACCGGAGGAAGAGCCAGACAAGCCGGAGACTAAACCACGCGACGTCAGAGGCCATCCTAGCCGATCGCCATCAATCCAAATCACATTCAGGTAATTTGTTACACCATTACCTTCGTTGCAGAGTCTAGATCAAAAGCCCTATCTTTATTTCGGCTTACAACACCGAATTGATCTTGAACCAAATTCTAGGGTTCATAACGTTTAGGTTTAATCGAACACCCACCTACACTCGATTTCAATCAAATTAAATCACTTCATTAGTATCGCAACACTTTATTTATGGATAACCCTATGCTAATTCAATCTCATAACATCGAATTGTGTAAGAACCCGTATCTAGGGTTTGTTCTTAAGTCTATTTGGGGGTCTTTATATTAACCTAATTTTCAATCTAATTAAACCACAGGGATTGACTCGCAACCCTTTGTTTGTCAAAAGTCCTATGATTTCATCGGGTTTTATCATCTGAATTGCTTAAATCGAATCCATGCTAAGAACTTAGGTTTTCGACTTTTAAAACAGAAATTAAACATTTGTGAACTTGATGATTTTCAAATTAAACTTACCCTCATACCCATAAATATACATAAAAACAAAAGCCCTCTGATTCTGTAAGGCCCCTTTCCCGGGTAACCTCACTTGTTGGATTTACTCATAAACATAGTCATAAATACTGAACTTATATTTAAAACATTCGTCATCCGATTACATAATCATAACAGCGGAAGTCTTTACAATTAAAAACAAAACATTGTTCGAAGACATATAAAACAAAAGAGGGATGTCAGTCTCATGCCGGGTAACCTCCACGCCACCGCACGACCTCATCTTCCTTTACCTGAAATGTATACTAAAAGTCAGCTAACGATGGTGAGTTCTAGTTTAATGCAATTAGGTATAAACATTCTTTTCTTTATAAGTATGCATAATTATATATATACGTTTATATAAGTACACATTGACTTGAATTGCTTCTCATTTATCATTCTTCGCAAATACATATAGATATATATTCACATCATTGGTCTCATTTATTTTCATAACTTTTGCTTCTCTTTCTTCTTTATTTTGTGATTACATATATATATGCATTCACCTTTTCTTTTCTTTTCTTTGCATTCATGGGTAATACTCTTAAGGGTGATCAACCCGTCTTTTGGTTGCGAAGGTCACAAAGACAATCGCCGCGGTCCATCGTCATGGCCCACCAATACTTAGAACCGTCCGGCAACAAGTGTCGTCCGTCATTTTATTCTTACAACCGTCCGGCAACCTTTGTCCGTCCGTCATGACTTACAACTGTCCTACCGTCGTAGGCCGTAATTCACCCGTCTACCCGAAGGTATCCGTTTCCCATGCGACTATTATTTATACAACCGTTCTACTATAATATGCCAGTTTCTTCGACCGTCCATTAATGGCATTCGTACGTCCTAGCTGATGAAGGAACGCACTTGTCCCGGTTGTAAAATAATCACATGGTCGTTCGTCTACCGAAGTAGCTGTTATCATCGAAGCGTCCATAACATTTTCTGTACTTGGCAAGCAATATATACATGGATATAAAGCAGGATTTCATTCTTACTTATTGTGTTATACTTTCATTCATTCTTTATAATCATGCTTTTCATTCTTTATTCATAAATTCTTTTTCGTGTATAGGTATATATATATACTTGTATACCACGTATGATCACATTGACATTCATAACATTTATTCACTTAGTGTATACATTTCAGCCCCAAAACATTTGAAAACATTTGCACATAACATAGAAGGGGGCACATAGAACTCACCTGATGAGCTACTCTAGGTTGTCCTAAACAAAGGTCCAACAGCGTCACTTCCGATCTGGATTAGGTAGTTAAATACACATTAGACCCAACTCCGACTCTAATGGTTTAATCATTCTAAACTTACTGACTTTACTTAACCAACCTGCTGCCTGCTGTCTGCTGCCTGCGCACTTAGTAAGTGCGCAGGGACTTGCTCATGCGCACTTGGCAAGTGCGCAGGAGTCTCCCTCCTGCGTACTTGGTAAGTACGCAGGGACTTCCTCATGCGTACTTGGTAAGTACGCAGGAATTCCTTCCTGCGCACTTGGTAAGTACGCAGTACCTGGTTCTTGGACCAAAAATCCGAAGTTCTTGCATGCAAACCCGATCATGCCAATCTTACAATTTTCTTTGATCAAAACGTGCGTTTTTCATTCTAGATGCTATTTCTAAGCTTATTATCAAGTTTCATCCGTAAAAACATCATCTATTTAGCTAAAACTCGAGAAACCCCAACATGAACAAAAACTCAGATTATGGTTGAATCATTACCTGGATTGAAGTTCTGATTCGGAGGTTTTGCTCACGAGCACAGTTGTAACGTGCTCCTCTAATCTCGTGACGATCTGTCGACTTTCTCTCTCTAGACCCGAGCTCCCTTTCTCTCTCTAAGATGGTGAAAATGAAGGTGAAATGAGCTAGTGGGCTGCCTTGCCCCTTTTATACCTAGGCTTCCTTCGGCCCATTGGAGCCGAGTCCAAGCCCATCCGTTCTTATTTTGTTTTATAACGTTTAAATCTCCATCGTATTTTTATTTACTTAGTTACTATTTTCGGGATGTTACAAGTCTACCCTCCTTAAAGAGGTTTCGTCCTCGAAACTGTTCATACGTTAAACAATTGAGGGTATAGTCCCCTCATCTCGTCTTCTGTTTCCCACGTAGCTTCTGACCCTTTTCTGTGCTTCCATTGTATCTTGACTAACGGTATCGACTTATTACGTAGTCGTTTCTCAGCTCGGTCAAGAATGGCAATCGGTTCCTCTACATAATTTAGACTGTTATCCACTTCGATCTCGTCGTAAGGTATGTGAGCTGTGTCGTCAGCTAGGCACTTGCGTAAGTGCGACACGTGAAACGTAGGGTGTATTCCACTAAGCTCAACGGGTAGGTCGAGTCTGTAAGCAACTTGACCCACTCTTGCTAAAATCTTGAAAGGTTCGACAAACCTTGGACTTAGTTTGCCACGTTTTCTGAACCGAATGATTCCTTTCCACGGTGATACTTTCAACAGTACCATGTCCCCTACTTGAAACTCTAAATCCCTCCTTCTCTTATCCGCGTATGATTTCTGTCTGTCCTTTGCGGCTTTCATTCGAGCCTTGATTTGATCAAATTTCTCGGAAGTAGCTTTGACCACTTCGAGACTTGCAAAATCCTTCTGTCCAATTTTCCCCCCAACAAACCGGGGTCCTACATTTCCTCCCATACAACATTTTAAATGGCGGCATACCAATTGTTGAATGATAGCTATTGTTATATGAGAATTCTGCCAATGGTAGATGGCTGTCCCAGCTCCCACCGAAGTCAATGGTACATGCTCGAAGCATGTCCTCCAAGGTCTGAATGGTCCTTTCAGATTGGCCATCGGTTTGAGGGTGGAAAGCGGTGCTGATGTTCAGTCTAGTGCCCATCGATTCACTGAATTTCTTCCAAAACCTTGACGTGAATCTAGTATCCCTGTCGGACACAATCGACAGCGGCATACCATGTCTGCTCACAATTTCCTTGATAAATATTTTTGCTAGCTTTTCAGAAGAAGAAGTTTCTCGTATTGGCAAGAAGTGAGCACTCTTTGTCAAGCGGTCGACGATCACCCAAATGGTATCATTGCCTTTAGCTGTTCGCGGTAGCTTGGTAATGAAGTCCATCGTGATTTCCTCCCACTTCCATTCTGGTATTGGTAGAGGTTGCATTTTACCGCATGGTTTCTAGTGCTCGGCCTTAACTAGAGAACACGTTAGGCACTTGCTCACGTATTCTGTCACATCATTCTTCATGCCAGGCCACCAGTATTCTTTCTTCAAATCTTGATACATTTTGTTTGTCCTGGGGTGGATAGAATAGCGAGACTTATGGGCCTCATCAAGTATTTTGGCTCTAAGCTCGCCAATCTTAGGTATCCACATTCGGCCAAACCTAGTTCGTACACCGTATGCATTTGCATCTAAGTTCCCTTGTTGTCCTACTATTCTTTCTCGTTTCACATTTCCTTCTAACAGTGCTTCATCTTGTGCATTTGCTATTTCTCCCATCAAATCTGGTGTTATAATTAGCTGACATGCTTTGATCCGGATAGGTGTCGATTCTTCCTTTCTACTTAAAGCGTCAGCCACTACGTTTGCTCGGTCTAATAAATCCTAACCACCTTTCAGTAGCTCTAACCACCTTCTCTGCCTCATGTTTAGTTCCTTTTGTTTAAAAAAATATTTCAAGCTTTTGTGATCGGAGTAGATGGTGCATTTAACTCCATACAAGTAGTGCCTCAATATTTTCAACGCGAAAACCACTGCTGCTAACTCTAGATCGTGCGTTGGGTAGTTAACCTCGTGAATCTTTAGTTGTCGTGAGGCATAAGCAATTACCTTTCCTTGTTGCATAAGTACACATCCCAAACCCTGCCCCGAAGCGTCAGAGTAAACTACCAAGTCTTCATTTCACTCAGGTAGAGTTAAGACTGGAGCTTGGGTTAATCGTGCCTTTAGTTCCTCAAACGCGTTGTTTTGGGTTTGACCCCATTCATATTTCACTTCCTTCCGTGTCAGTTTAGTTAGTGGCGAGGCTATCCTTGAGAAATCTTGAATGAACCTTCGATAGTAGCCTGCCAATCCTAGGAAACTTTATATCTCTGTTGGTGTCTTTGGGACGTTCCATTCCTTTACTGTCTCGATCTTTGCATCATCTACCATGATTCCGTTTGGGTTTATTACGTGACCTAGGAATTGGACTTCTCTATGCCAGAACGCGCATTTGGAGAACTTTGCGTATAACTTTTCCTGCTTTAACACCTCCAGAACCTCTCTTAGGTGACAGTGGTGATCACCCTTGCTTTTTGAATACACCAGTATGTCATCTATAAAGACTATCACCGATCGATCCCACATTGGTCGACATACTCTATTCATCAAATCCATGAACGCTGCTGGTGCGTTGGTCAATCCGAAGGACATCACGAGAAACTCATAATGCCCATAACGCGTGCGAAACGCGGTCTTTGGTACGTCTTCTTCTCTTACTTTCAACTGATGGTAACCCAACCTAAGATCGATCTTTGAGAACCAACTCGCACCTTGCAGTTGATCAAAAAGGTCGTCTATTCTAGGTAGTGGGTATTTGTTCTTTACTGTTCTCTTGTTCAATTCGCGGTAGTCGATGCACATGCGCATGCTGCCGTCCTTCTTCTTCACAAATAACACCGGAGCGCCCCATGGTGAGATGCTCGGTCTAATAAATCCTTTTTCTGTTAGTTCCTCTAGTTGAGACATCAATTCTTTCATTTCTGACGGAGCCAATCGGTAGGGGGCTTTGGCAACGGTCTCAGCTCCTGGCAGTAAGTCAATCTGAAATTCTATTTCCCGATCGGGTGGCAACCCAGGTAGATCCTCAGGGAATACTTCCGGAAAATTGCACACCACGGGTACATTCTTGAGTTCTTTCGTTTTCATTCTATCGTCAATAACATATGCCAGATAAGCTTCGCAGCCGCGCCTCATGTAACTTTCGGCCTTAATCATCGAGATGACGTTCGGCATCGTGCAATTCCAATCCCCATAAACCGTAATTGGATTACCGCTAGGAGCTTTAAGGTGTATCCTCTTACGTTTACATATGATTTGAGCTTCGTTGGCAGCTAACCAATCCATACCCTATATCGAATCCTCCTAAGGTGAGAAGGAATAATCTAGAGGGAAACTTATGACCCTCTATTTCTATTATGCAATCCTTTGTTACATGGAATACTGCCGAATTTTTACCAACGGCAGTTTGTACGCTAAAGGCCTTTACTATGGTGTTGATAGTGCAATCTAGTTTACGACTAAATGCATTGGATATAAAACTTTTACTAGCACCAGAGTCAAATAAAATAGCAGCATGTTCATCATTAAATAGGAACGTACCTGAAACAACATCAGGGTTTCCCCTTGCTTCCTCCTCAGTCAAGGCATAAGCTCGAGTCCTAGTCTTTGGTTGTTCATGTTCCTTTTCTTTTCCCGAACCAGATTGTCTGGTTTTTCTGCAATCCTTAGTCAGGTGACCAAACAGTCCACATACTTAGCATTTAGTGTCTCTTAAGCAGTCACGAGAATAGTGCCCCGCCTTCCCACACCTGTAACATGTGGTGGAGCCGACCCGGCACTCGCCAAAATGTTGCCTTCCACATTTCTTGCAGGCTTCATATTTATCCGACCTTGGTTTCTTATTTGCAGTAGTAACGTTCCCTCTTCCGGTACCTCTAGACGAGTTCTCCCACTTTCTCTTTTGTGTCTCAGGTGTCGGGTCCTCATTGGCGTAGTCGTCGTAGACGATTCCGCTCAGATTCACTACCGACTCGAAGGTCGAGGGTAGGTTAGCTTTTATATGAACACGGACCCGTTGTGGCAACCCCTTAACATAGTACTTGATCAAACGGTCTTCAGTTTCTACCAGGTGGGGTACTAGTTGAGCTAGCTCATTGAATCTCGAAGTATACTGGCGGTGCGTCTTGTTTCCAGCCTTAAGGTTTAGGAATTCATTTTCCACTCGATCAATTTCGTTCTGTGGACAGAACTTTTGGATGATCAGCTTCTTCAAGTCGTCCCATGTCATTCTGTTTACAGCATTTGGTGACTTAGTTCTCTGAATATTCCTCCACCAACTTAGTGCTTCGTTGGTGAAAGAATGAGCAACGTATTTAACAGCCTGGTCTGGTCGACACTCGCTGATGTTGATTACAGCATTCATCCTCTCAATCCATTCAAGCGTTACCACTGAATCCTTGCTCCCATCGAACTTGGGTGGGTCTCCGTCCTTAAAGCCTTTGTAAGTACACCCACGGTTGCTCGTTCCTATCTTTATTTCATCCCTATCACTATCATATACTTTCTCTTCCTTGTCTCCTTCATCCTCCTCTTTACTTTTCTTTATTGCCTCGGATAGTAGATCAGGCAATACCTTCTTCAAAGTGAGCACAACTTCACGGCCTATAGCATCCCTGGCCTCTGGTTCTAACTGTATAGGCCCTGGACTATCGTTCCCAATTGGTGTCACATCTGTTTCGTGCACACTTTCGGTGTGCTCAGCGTACACACTCTCTTCTTCTTCAATTCTTTGGTTCAACGGAGGTCTACCTCGTCGGCCAGTGCGACCTCCACGAGGTCCTGTTCTTCCTCCACCAGCCATAGCTCTTAATTTCCTGATAGTTAAAAAGGGAATACATCAATGTCATTTCTTCAGATCTTAGTTTCGAACAGTACGAGCAAGGCAAATTCTTAATTATAGTGACCGGTTTGTGATTACTAATTGACATTGCTTTTCGGGTTCAAAACTCTTCAAATCAGTCATGGCATTAACATCTATTTGTTCTAAGTTATGGTATCTATTCTTATGCAAGAGCATTAACTTTATTACTTACTACCGTGCTGGCGTTGGCGTTGGTTACCCAGACTGACATCCGTGCGTTGGTCCCATAATCAGTTTGAGTCCAGACATTTAGGGATGTCTGAATCTCTCAAACCATTGCTCTGATACCAACTTGTAAGGCCCCTTTCCCGGGTAACCTCACTTGTTGGATTTACTCATAAACATAGTCATAAATACTGAACTTATATTTAAAACATTCGTCATCCGATTACATAATCATAACAGCGGAAGTCTTTACAATTAAAAACATAACATTGTTCGAAGACATATAAAACAAAAGAGGGATGTCAGTCTCGTGCGGGGTAACCTCCACGCCACCGCACGACCTCATCTTCCTTTACCTGAAATGTATACTAAAAGTCAGCTAACGCTGGTGAGTTCTAGTTTAATGCAATTAGGTATAAACATTCTTTTCTTTATAAGTATGCATAATTATATATATACGTTTATATAAGTACACATTGACTTGAATTGCTTCTCATTTATCATTCTTCGCAAATACATATAGATATATATTCACATCATTGGTCTCATTTATTTTCATAACTTTTGCTTCTCTTTCTTCTTTATTTTGTGATTACATATATATATGCATTCACCTTTTCTTTTCTTTTCTTTGCATTCATGGGTAATACTCTTAAGGGTGATCAACCCGTCTTTTGGTTGCGAAGGTCACAAAGACAATCGCCGCGGTCCATCGTCATGGCCCACCTATACTTACAACCGTCCGGCAACAAGTGCCGTCCGTCATTTTATTCTTACAACCGTCCGGCAACCTTTGTACGTCCGTCATGACTTACAACCGTCCTACCGTCGTAGGCCGTAATTCGCCCGTCTACCCGAAGGTATCCGTTTCCCATGCGACTATTATTTATACAACCGTTCTACTATAATATGCCAGTTTCTTCGACCGTCCATTAATGGCATTCGTACGTCCTAGCTGATGATGGAACGCACTTGTCCCGGTTGTAAAATAGTCACATGGTCGTCCGTCGACCGAAGTAGCCGCTATCATCGAAGCGTCCATAACATTTTCTGTACTTGGCAAGCAATATATACATGGATATAAAGCAGGATTTCATTCTTACTTATTGTGTTATACTTTCATTCATTCTTTATAATCATGCTTTTCATTCTTTATTCATAAATTCTTTTTCGTGTATAGGTATATATATATACTTGTATACCACGTATGATCACATTGACATTCATAACATTTATTCACTTAGTGTATACATTTCAGCCCCAAAACATTTGAAAACATTTGCATATAACATAGAAGGGGGCACATAGAACTCACCTGATGAGCTACTCTAGGTTGTCCTAAACAAAGGTCCAACAGCGTCACTTCCGATCTGGATTAGGTAGTTAAATACACATTAGACCCAACCCCGACTCTAATGGTTTAATCATTCTAAACTTACTGACTTTACTTAACCAACCTGCTGCCTGCTGTCTGCTGCCTGCGCACTTAGTAAGTGCGCAGGGACTTGCTCATGCGCACTTGGCAAGTGCGCAGGAGTCTCCCTCCTGCGTACTTGGCAAGTACGCAGGGACTTCCTCCTGCGTACTTGGTAAGTACGTAGGAATTCCTTCCTGCGCACTTGGTAAGTACGTTGTACCTGGTTCTTGGACCAAAAATCCGAAGTTCTTGCATGCAAACCCGATCATGCCAATCTTACAATTTTCTTTGATCAAAACGTGCGGTTTTCATTCTAGATGCTATTTCTAAGCTTATTATCAAGTTTCATCCGTAAAAACATTATCTATTTAGCTAAAACTCGAGAAACCCCAACATGAACAAAAACTCAGATTATGGTTGAATCATTACCTGGATTGAAGTTCTGATTCGGAGGTTTTGCTCACGAGCTCAGTTGTAACGTGCTCCTCTAATCTCGTGACGATCCGTCGATATTCTCTCTCTAGACCCGAGCTCCCTTTCTCTCTCTAAGATGGTGAAAATGAAGGTGAAATGAGCTAGTGGGCTGCCTTGCCCCTTTTATACCTGGCTTCCTTCGGCCCGTTGGAGCCGAGTCCAAGCCCATCCGTTCTTATTTCGTTTTATAACGTTTAAATCTCCATCGTATTATTATTTACTTAGTTACTATTTTCGGGATGTTACAGATTCCTTGATGATTCGTGGTCGAATTCATCGGTTTTGGGGTGGAGTTTGGATCGGGTGGCGATAGGGGGAGAACCCATTTGACTTGTATGATAAAAACATATGGAACCGGGTTGTAATGCTATTCACAAAGAAGCTGAGATGGTTAAAGTGGTGTGCGTATAGGGGAGGGACCCGGGTTCGAATCCCTCCCGACTGTTTTATTTTTAAATCATATGTTCCACTATTATTTTAATATAAAATCAAACCCCTTATCATTATATTAATATATAAATATGTTTTAGCCCTAGGAAACAACCTGTAGGCTCGGGTTTGAATTGTTAACCCATTTTTATATTATTCCCACTTTTATAAATAAAATAGTATTGTTATTATCAAATAAAAATAATATGTTTATATTATTTTCAAACCGTAACTTCGTATAAAATAATATGTTTATATTATTTTCAAACCGTGACCCGTATTATTAAATAATATATATTTATTTTATTTCGAATCATTTTGTAACATCGTGTATCGGTTGAGATTAAAAAATAATATAATTAGTTATATTATTTACTCGTATATATATATTATTATTTTCATAATTTTCATGAATGACAAAACACCCGATTATATTTGTTATTATTTTTGTCATTCGTCACGTAAAGTAATTATAGTTTGATTATTTAAGAAATTCCTAATTCCGTGGACACGTTCATCCACTCTTGAATATTAGAGCGTTTCGTTAAGACGTTTCTCATTACGTGTCGCTGTCACAATTTTCATTTTTATCCCTAATTTATGTGTTTATAATTTTAGGGCATTCGTAAGTCGTTTGAGACTTACACACGTGGTTCTAACTTATCCTTTGTGTGATACTACCTACAACGCAACGCAAGTGAGTTTTCACGGCCCCTTTTTACGGTTTTAACTTGGGGGAGAAAACATGATTATACGATTTTGAGATTTTGTAATTCTTATGATATCAATGTTAAAACTAAGCGTAACACGCTATCACCGAAAGTCCTCAACTTATATCAGACCGTTAATATGGATCTTAGCGAGGTAATATTTAGTAGTACTACGGGGTTTGACAAATCCCACCCGCGTTAGTCGTGCTAACTCGATTAGATATCGAACAGGTGAAATGTTAGCCTACTCACACCGCCAGTGTTGATAGACCTTGCAGGAGGCAATAAACACACAGTCAGCTTCGGTTGCGAGCGCTTGAGTTGAACATGAACATAGGTTAGCTACCTATAGATACATACTGAATGAACATAAATCTGGTAAACGCTTATTTACATATATTGAAACCTGTGAACTCACCAACCTCGTGTTGACATATTTTTTTTCATGTTTTCTCAGGTCGCTAAGATAAGACACAGGTGCACATTAGGGCATGCATGGGATTCAACTACTTTGATTATGACTTGTTTATATTTGTTTGGATTATTTTATTGTACTTGGTTTGGTTGGACGTTTTGGACTTTTTGGACTTTGGTTTTGGGCGCGTGTATTTTGCGCATTTACTTTCTTTACGCTTCCGCATTGAAACTCTGATTAGTACAATATTTTCATTTTGAGTCCCATGTAGAGTCGTTCAAAGTAACTAATGTTTGAGATCCTGGTTCGTCACTTCCCAAACGGTAAACTCCGTTAGTTGAAATTGGGGGTGTGATAGATTTGTATCAGAGCCGGGTTATAGAGAACTAGGATTGGATACTAGACTATAGCCTCACACATTAGTTACATGTCATTTAGATATTTGGCACTTATATGTATTGTTACAGGAACATGTCGTCAACCCCACCTCCATCACCTAAGGCACCAGGACATAAGGTACCTATCCTATCATCCCCGAAGCCCAAAAGGCGTCGGACTACTTCCAGTGACTATTCAGTTGACCAGGGGAAACGAGCAGCGCGCAAGCAATGAATCCTGCTCACAATTGGAATGCATACCCACAAATGATCCAAATATGGATCGAAATGGGAAATGTCCCATCACCTTACTTCGGTTCTACTTCCTCATCATCTACCTTGCCTAGCTTGCCATGTACTATGGAACAAGCTTTTGTAGCCTTTGTATTTTATATGTCTAGAGAGTTAAGCATTGTGAAAAATGCTACTGATGAGATACCGGATATTCTGAAGAGAGAGCCTCAAATAGAGGAGAATAAGGTAGGGATAGAACTTTTGACTGCTGAACTAGCAATAACTGACCAGGTCCATAACGTTTTGGTGGATCGTGTGACGCATTTGGAGACGACGGTGGACACCTCGGACAATAACATGGAAGGAGTTCTGGAGAGAGTGGTTGCTCTGGAAGCTCAGCTACATGTAGCAAACCACACTGCTGAAGGTCTTCAAGAGAGGGTGACTCACTTGGAAGCCCAACTGCAAGACGCTCTATTTCCTGAGGAGATTCCACTTTCTGATGGCGAGGAGGAACCCTTTGAGGAGGAGCCCTTTGAGGAGGAGCCCTTTGAGGAAGAGCCCTTCGAGGAGGAGCCTTTGGAGGAGGAACCGGTGGAAATAGACGATGCGCAATCGTATGTTTCTTCCGATGATGAAGATGCTTGATGATATTCCTATTCTATCTTCCTTTTCATGACTGTTTTTGCTTATGTTATTTCTCTTTTCAAACCTAGATGGATAAGGTTGTTCCCATTCAATAAAAGCATGAGAAGTTTAATGTTTGAGTTATTTATTTTGTAGCCTTGTAATTTATTTAATTTTCAAAATATTAGATGTTGTATCTTCTTACTCATACCTGAATAATGTTTAATATGCGATTTATTTCTCATTGTTTTTCATTTGTGATTGTGAAGAATCATGTCAGGGAGAGGACGCGGAGGTCGTGCCGGTGGTCGAGGTACCACTAACATGACGGCAGCAAAGCTAGCGGCACTAATAAACGATAGTGAGGCGGAGGCTCTAGCAGCACAAAATGCTGTAGGTAAATGCTTTAGCTATTGACTAATAGTGTCAATCCATCTTCTAAAAACATCTTCTTAAACCCTATAATTCCAGTCCTATATTGTTTCTATATCCAGGCCAGCAAAACCAGCAAAATCAACAACCAGCCTGAACTTTCAAGGCATTCATGGATTGTAAGCCCCACGCCTTTAATGGAGCTGAAGGAGCCGTTAGACTACTTCGATGGTTTGAGAAGGTTGAATCAGTGATTGCCATGTGTAACTGTCCCGTGGCTAATCAGGTAAAGTTTACCGCCGGAACTTTGGAGGGCCCGGCTCTCACATGGTGGAACGCCCAGGTCCAAATGTTGGGTCTGGACATAGTGAATGGACTTCCGTGGGAGGAATTTAAATCAATGATGAAGGAGGAATATTGTCCTCATGATGAGATCCAGAAGTTAGAGGGAGAGTTTTGGAACCTAAAGATAGAGGGTTCTGAAATTGAACTCTACACCACACGTTCACATGAACTTGCTACTATGTGCCCGCATATGGTGACCCCTGATTACAAGAGGATTGAGGTTTACATTGGAGGTCTAGTGCCTCAAATACAAAGCATGGTTACTTCATCCAATCCTGCCACTAACCAACAAACTATCCGACTTGCCCATAAGTTAACAGATCAGGCGGTGACTCAAGGGACTCTACCTCCGAGAGGTTCGGTCTCTAAATCCATAGATAATCACAAACGCAAGTTTGATCACCATTCCAACACCCACTCCCACTCCAACTCTCACTCCAAAGGACCCCAACCCAACCAACCCCAGTTTAACCAACCCCAGCAACAGCAGCAGCGTAGGTTTGTAGGGGTGAGTTACAAGCTAAACAACCTTTTCAACAACCTGGATCCACAAGGGGATGTTTTGAGTATGGAAAGGAAACCACAACCCTAACCAGAATAACAATGGCAATGGTGGTAACAATGGCAATGGTGGTAACAATGGCAATGGTGGAGGAAATGGTGCGAAGGGACAAGCCTTCGTACTAGGATCTGGAGAAGCCCGTTACGATCACAATGTGGTCATCGGTAAGTTTCTCTTAAATAATTACTTTGCTTCTGTCTTTTTTGACACTGGTGTTGATAGAAGTTTTATATCTAAGAAACTTAGTGATATGATAAAAGGAACTCCAACTTTGTTAGAAGCTAAGTATATAATAGAGATAGCTGATGGCCAAATAATTGAAGCAACTCACATTGTTAAGGGATGTAAGCTTGAGCTAGCTAGACATATATTTGATATCGACCTTATGCCGGTCACACTTGGTAGTTTTGATGTAATTGTCGGCATGGATTGGCTATCTAAAAACCAAGCGGAAATTATCTGTCATGAGAAGATTGTTCGTATTCCTTTCCCGAATGGAGAAATCCTTTCCGTTCAGGGTGAAAGAGTTGGTGCAGTCATGGGTATCATATCTTTTATGAAAGCACAAAAACGCCTTCGAAAGGGGCATACGGCTATTTTGGCTCTCGTTGCTGAGTAGCCAGCAGATGAGAAGAAGATTGAGGATATTCCCATCGTTCATGAATTTGTGGAAGTATTTCCCGAGGATCTGCCTGGTCTGCCACCGCACCGTCAAGTTGAATTCCAAATTGATCTAGCACCCGGAGCAGCACCGATTGCTCGGGCACCTTACAGACTGGCACCCAGTGAATTACAAGAGTTATCCACTCAATTGCAAGATTTGTTGGATAAAGGCTTCATCCGACCTAGTTCATGGCCGTGGGGAGCTCCGGTACTATTTATCAAGAAGAAGGACGGAACTTTTCGTATGTGTATTGACTACCGGGCGCTGAATAAAGTCACAATCAAGAATCGCTACCCTTTGCCTCGCATAGATGACCTCTTTGATCAACTCCAAGGATCAAGTTTCTATTCCAATATAGATCTTAGGTCCTGCTACCATCAGTTAAGAGTCCGAGAAGAGGATATCTCTAAGACTGCATTCAGAACAAGGTACAGCCATTACGAGTTTATGGTCATGCCTTTCGGATTAACCAACGCACCTGCGGTATTCATGGACCTCATGAACCGTGTGTGTAAGCCTTACCTTGACCAATTCGTTATCGTCTTCATCGACGACATCCTCATCTATTCCAAGAACAAGGAAGAACATGAGGAACATCTACGCCTAATTTTGGAATTACTTAAGCGAGAGCAACTGTATGCTAAGTTTTCCAAGTGTGAATTCTGGATCCGGGAAGTTCAGTTTCTAGGGCAAGTGGTTAACGAGAAAGAAATACATGTCGACCCATCAAAGATAGAAGCCATCAAGAATTGGGCAGCACCAACTACTCCGACTGAGGTGCGACAATTTCTGGGATTGGTTGGATATTACCGTCGATTCATCGAAGGATTTTCAAAATTTGCACAACCTCTCACTGCCTTAACTCAAAAGGGTAAAGCCTATAACTGGGGCGATAACCAAGAGTCAGCATTCCAACATCTTAAACAGAAACTTTGCAGTGCACCTATTCTAGCTCTTCCGGAAGGAACCGATGATTTTGTGGTGTATTGTGACGCATTTATTCAGGGTCTAGGCTGTGTGTTGATGCAGCGAGAAAAGGTGATCGCATATGCTTCACGTCAACTAAGGATTCATGAGAAAAACTACACCACTCATGATCTAGAGTTGGGAACTGTAGTTTTCGCACTTAAGATATGGAGACATTACTTGTACGGTACCAAATGCACCATCTACACCGATCACAAGAGTCTTCAGCATATCTTCGAGCAGAAAGAGTTGAACATGCGACAGCGCCGTTGGGTCGAACTCTTAAATGATTATGACTGTGCGATCCGGTATCACCCGGGTAAAGCTAACGTTGTAGCTGATGCCCTAAGTCGAAAGGAAACGAAACCCAAACGAGTTCGAGCATTACAACTTACTATTCATCCCAGATTACTTGACAAAATCCGTAGTGCTCAACTCGAAGCCCTGAAAGAAGAAAACCTACCACTGAAGGTACACGCAGTATGGAAGCGCAACTTGAAGTCAAATCTGACGGTATTCGCTACTTTGCCGAGCGAATATGGGTTACAGTATTCGGAAACCTAAGAGAACTAGTTATGGATGAGGCTCATAAATCTCGTTACTCTATTCATCCAGGTTCCGACAAAATGTACCATGACCTAAAGGTACTATATTGGTGGCCGAAGATGAAGGCCGATATAGCCACCTATGTTAGTAAGTGTCTGACTTGCGCGAAGGTCAAAGTTGAATATCAAAAACCATCCGGTCTTCTCCAACAACCAGAAATTCCCATGTGGAAATGGGAACAAATATCCATGGACTTCATCACCAAGTTACCACGAACCCCTACCGGATGTGATACCATTTGGGTAATTATTGATCGATTAACAAAGTCCGCTCACTTCTTAGCAATCAAGGAGACTGACAAAATGGATAAGCTTACTCGTACTTACTTGAAAGAAATAGTCTCTCGGCGCGGGGTGCCATCTCTATCATTTCGGATCGTGATGCACGATTCACTTCTCGTTTCTGGCAGTCGTTACATAAAGCTTTAGGCACGCGTCTAGATATGAGCACAGCATACCATCCTCAAACGGATGGCCAAACAGAACGTACTATCCAAACTATGGAGGACATGCTACGAGCTTGTGTGATCGATTTCGGTAACACTTGGGAGTCTCACCTACCGTTGGTGGAGTTCTCCTACAACAACAGTTATCACACTAGCATCAAGGCAGCTCCATTTGAAGCACTTTATGGACGAAAATGCCGTTCTCCTATTTGTTGGACCGAAGTTGGGGATAGTCAACTTACAGGTCCTTAACTTGTATTCGAAACTTCCAAAAAGATCGTTCAAATTAGAAACCGTATGGCGGCAGCTCGTGATCGTCAAAAGAGCTATGCCGACAAGCGTCGTAAACCCTTAGAGTTTCAAATAGGTGACATGGTCTTACTCAAAGTCTCACCTTGGAAAGGCGTCATTCGTTTCAAAAAATGAGGCAAACTGAATCCTCGTTATGTTGGACCATTCAAGATAATGAAGAGAGTCGGTCCAGTAGCGTATCAACTAGACCTACCTGAAGGACTTAGTGGTGTACACAACGTCTTTCACGTCTCAAATTTAAAGAAATGTCTAGCTGACGAATCACTGTCAGTTCCTCTTGAGGAACTACACGTTGATGAACAGCTACGTTTCATCGAAGAACCTGTGGAAATTATGGATAGGGAAGTTAAAACGTTAAAGCATAGTAAAATCCCTATTATCAGAGTTCGTTGGAACTCGAAACGCGGAACGGAATTCACATGGGAGCGCGAGGATCAGATGATGCGTAAATATCCTAATTTGTTCAAGCACTCCGCGTCAAATTCTTAAGGTACTATTTTAATTTTCGGGACGAAAATTATTTCAACTAGGGGATGATGTGACAATTCGGACTTTTCCAGGTTAACCCCGTTAACCAATTCCAGTTAAATCCTAACTTATTTAACAAACCACAAACTACAGGGACTGTTTCTGTCATTTTCTAAATTAAAACTTTAGGGACTAGTTGTGTCATTAGTCCAAACCCTAATCCTATTGACTTTGAGGTCAAAATACACATAATCATATTCCTATTGACCTTAGAAAGTCAATTAACCAAGTTCTAACCCAAAATTCAAACCACAAGGGTCTTTTCTGCCAATTTTCCAAACTCAAATACAAGAAACCTCGGGGACTGAATCTGTAATTTGACCAAAGTCAATTTAGTTGAATTTTGAAGTCAAACTCGTGACAATCCACCCAAATTCAAATTTGCAAACCGATTCGGTTGAAAAACTGTTATCGCTTGATTAATGTCATAAACGACCATAACTATTGAATTAAACATCATCATTGCACGAATTAATCTCAATTATGAGTAATTATATCGAAACCGTCGACAATAACAAGTATCCATCGAATTCGACAAGTTCTTGTATCAATCTCGCGTACTATCACTCTGCACACCTCAAACGAGTTCCATTGAAGTCTCTGCAACATCCAATCTCACCGGAGGAAGAGCCAGACTCGCCGGAGACTAAACCACGCGACATCAGAGGCCATCCTAGCCGATCGCCATCAATCCGAATCACATTCAGGTAATTTGTTACACCATTACCTTCGTTGCAGAGTCTAGATCAAAAGCCCTATCTTTATTTCGGCTTACAACACCGAATTGATCTTGAACTAAATTCTAGGGTTCATAACTTTTAGGTTTAATCGAACACCCACCTACACTCGATTTCAATCAAATTAAATCACTTCATTAGTATCACAACACTTTATTTATGGATAACCCTATGCTAATTCAATCTCATAACATCGAATTATGTAAGAACCCGTATCTAGGGTTTGTTCTTAAGTCTATTTGGGGGTTTTGATCTTAAACTAATTTTCAATCTAATTAAACCACAGGGATTGACTCGCAACCCTTTGTTTGTCAAAAGCCCTATGATTTCATCGGGTTTTATCACCTGAATTGCTTAAATCGAATCCATGCTAAGAACTTAGGTTTCCGACTTTTAAAAACAGAAATTAAACATTTGTGAACTTGATGATTTTCAAATTAAACTTACCCTCATACCCACAAATATACATAAAAACAAAAGCCCTCTGATTCCTTGATGATTCGTGGTCGAATTCATCGGTTTTGGGGTGGAGTTTGGATCGGGTGGCGATAGGGGGGGCGAACCCATTTGACTTGTATGATAAAAACATATGGAACCGGGTTCTAATGCGATTCACAAAGAAGCTAAGATGGTTAAAGTGTTATGCGTATAGGGGAGGGACCCGGGTTCGAATCCCCCCCCACTGTTTTATTTAAACCATATGTTCCACTATTATTTTAATATAAATTCAAACCCCGTATCATTATATTAATATATAAATATGTTTTAGTCCGGGAAACAACCCGTAGGCTCGGGTTTGAATTGTTAACCCATTTTTATATTATTCCCACTTTTATAAATAAAATAGTATTGTTATTATCAAATAAAAATAATATGTTTATATTATTTTCAAACCGTAACTTCGTATAAAGTAATATGTTTATATTATTTTCAAACCGTGACCCTTATTATTAAATAATATATATTTATATTATTTCGAATCATTTTATAACATCGTGTATCGGTTGAGATTAAAAAATAATATAATTAGTTCTATCATTTACTCGTATATATATATATATATTATTATTTTCTTAATTTTCGTGAATGACAAAACACCCGATTATATTTGTTATTATTTTTGTCATTCGTCGCGTAAAGTAATTATAGTTTGATTATTTAAGAAATTCCTAATTCCGTGGACACGTTCGTCCACTCTTGAATATTAGAGCGTTTCGTTAAGACGTTTCTCATTCCGTGTCGCTGTCACAATTCCCATTTTTATCCCTAATTTATGTGTTTATAATTTTAGGGCATTCGTAAGTCGTTTGAGACTTAGACACGTGGTTCCAACTTATGCTTTGTGTGATACTACCTACAACGCAACGCGAGTGGGTTTTCACGGCCCCTTTTTACTGTTTTAACTTGGGGGAGAAAACATGATTAAACGATTTTGAGATTTTGTAATTCTTATGATATCAATGTTAAAACTAAGCGTAACACGGTATCACAGAAAGTCCTCAACTTATATCGGACCGTTAATATGGATCTTAGCGATGTAATATTTAGTAGTACTACTTGGTTTGACAAATCCCACCCGCGTTAGTCGCGCTAACTCGATTAGATATCAAACGGGTGAAATGTTAGCCTACTCACACCGCTAGTGTTGATAGACCTTGCAGGAGGTAATAAACAAGTCAGCTTCGGTTGCTAGCGCTTGAGTTAAACATGAACATAGGTTAGCTACCTATATATACATACTGAATGAACATAAATCTGGTAAACGCTTATTTACATATATTGAAACTTGTGAACTCACCAACCTCGTGTTGACATATTTTCTTACATGTTTTCTCAGGTCGCTAAGATAAGACACAGGTGCACGTTAGGGCATGCATAGGATTCAACTACTTTGATTATGACTTATTTATATTTGTTTGGATTATTTTATTGTACTTGGTTTGGTTAGACGTTTTGGACTTTTTGGACTTTGGTTTTGGGCGCGTGTAGTTTGCGCATTTACTTTCTTTACGCTTCCGCATTGAAACTCTGATTAGTACAATATTTTCATTTTGAGTTCCATGTAAAGTCGTTCAAAGTAACTAATTTCTGAGATCCTGGTTCGTCACTTACCAAATAGTAAAACTCCGTTAGTTGAAATCGGGGGTGTGTCATTAATGATGAACATTTGCTAAAGTTTGCAACTTTTATCGGTTTTTGGATTGAATGATGTGTTTATGATTTTGTAAACGATCCTAGTTAATGATTGTGATTATATATGCATGCTTAAATCTGATTGTGAAAATGATTATTGATTCCTTGCGTTGATTATGGTTGTCTGCCTGTTCAATTAGCGTATCTTGATCATAGATCTTAGGTTTTGTGATTGTGGTGGTTTGCTAGACGTAGTAGCCATAGGAATTGTTGTTGATTGTATATTAGAGTTAAGTGTGTGTCCTAGTTCAATACCCGAGGGGTGAGAATTAGTTGTTTAGTCTTCGTCATTAGGAATCCGAGTATTAACAGTCTGAGAGGGCGTTAGTATAAGGTGTCTAGTGATTGTTGCTATCTTGAATCATAGTTGTTATCCTAGGATTACCCCTTGCATTCCTTGAATGTATTGTGGACTATAAATTTAAAACTTAATTTGGTGTAGCTCTAAATAGAATATATGTATTACTACTAAAAACACGCTACCAAGTTTTTGATGTTGTTGCAAGGGATATATATATTTATATTTTTACCGACATATAAAAACACGCATCAAGTTTTTGGCGCCGTTGCCGTGGACACAGTAATTCTGCGAAAGATCTAAGTCGTTGGACTGAATATTTTTATTTTTCTTGAGTCATGGTATTTGTGTTACTTACATCTATCTTTGCAGGAATATTCAAGGATCCGGACCACAGAATTTTTGCTAAGAAAAATGAACAAACATAAGTACCGCCATTCGAAAGCAAAAACATTTTTCTTAAATAGGCGTAACGCTTTCGAACGGTTTTTACGTGTTTAACATTTTTGTTTTCGATAATGACAAGCTCGATGCTCTGATGTTAGATTGCACGAAATGAGGTAAGTTTCCTAGAATAAATTCGGATTTTTTGTTAGCGACATTCCCCGATGAGCACGGTTATATTTTTTAGGTAATACGTTTGGAAATATTAAATTAATTTTTAATTAAAAATATAAAATTTATTTCCTAAAAACACTAAGCTGAAAAATATAGTCAAAGAAAAGGGGGAAATGCACGGCCGTGCGTTCCAATGCACGACCGTTCATCGGTCAAAAGCGGGTCTGGGTTAAAAGACTGCAGTAGCAACAGTTTTCTCCAAACCCCAAACCCTAAACACTCTCGGTTCCGCCCGAAATCACCTCAAAACCTCTGATTTCTCATGATTTTCTCTTTTCTTCACTCTAATCTTTCCCCCAAGGTATGTAAACTTGTCCATTATCGTTTTTGAGTCGATTCTTGCTTCATTGATGGATAATTTTGTTCTAATAGGGGCTAGGGTTTCGTTTTGAATTTTGGTATGAATATGTTGAATCTGAACTTATTGCTTGATATAAATATATATTTGACCATGTTTGATCATAATGTAACTCATTTTAGCCTTGTTTAGACAGATTTGTTCCACTCATATGATTTGGGTTCTTAATTTTTGTCCAAAATTTTTAACTTGAATGTATGAACTGAAGCATGAATCTTTTATATGTTTAATATGTAGTATAGCTTGTTGGAAAATTGTTAATTTGATGAAGTAGGTCAAAAATTTTGACAAGTTTGACTTTCAAAAGTCAAAATACCATTGTTTAAATTTGCGTCTTGTTTAGATAAATTGCAATTAACCAATTATGGATTCGGAAAATGTAACCATGCCATGACAATGCATGAGTTTAAATTTTCTTTGAGTGGTCCTAAAATATATATGCATAATTTTTATGTCATATTATTTTTTTGGAGTCATTGCCTTATATGCAATGATATTTCCCTATAATAACTCCATTTGTTGTTGTATAGGACATGGCTGAGTCATCCAGACAAGCATGGCGGAAAAGAAGGAACACAAGATCGGGATCCCGAACAGGATCCTCCTCGTCTGCCCACATGAGTGGCTCACCACCAACTCCACCATCGCCTCTACCACCTTTCAATCTGCAGCCTATGCCAGAGTTACTACAAGACTTACACTCATGGCTTATCTTTGATCCCGATGATGCCATCGAGGTCCATGCTTATCAGCACTTTGCCACCTTACTGACACAAACCTTTGGGATACATAAAAACATTTCAGGTATATAGGTTGCAGAGATCGAACCATAGATATAAAAGTTGATTAGAAATAAAAAAAAATCAGAAAGAATGTTAAAAATGAAAAAAGAAAAAAAATTGGCCTTGCAGGGATTGAACCCGCGACCTAGAGTGGTTTAAAGTGACTTAATAAGTAAGAACACTGAACCAACACAACCATTTGTTTAATAGATGGAAAATGAAGTATAAAATAGTTAAAAACGTGAGTTGGTGGCCATTACTTTTTAAATTAGTTAGTAATATAACCTTTGTTGCTGAAGTCGGTCATGATTTACTGTTCACTTGGAACAAGTTGTACAACACATAGTACAACTCTTGAATGCGGTCCTTCGTGACTCATTTATTTATTCCTTCTATTTCTTTCTCACACACTATATTCGTGGCTTATGTTATTTTTTTGGATTTTTTTTATGAATATGATGAAAATGTTGGTGTACTATTTTTGAATTTCATTTTCACCATATCCATAAAATAAAATCTAAAAAAAGTAACTCGTAACATGGTAATTTCGCAAAATTACAACAACATGTGAAACTTGAGTGACTAAAATTAAACAAAAAAAAGTTTAAGTAACTAAAATAGAACAGGTGAAAAACTTGTGACTAAAATAAGATAAAAAAGGTTGAGTAACTTAAATAGAACATATGAAAAAATTTATTACTATTTTGTAAAGGTACCCGTTTTAAAATAGGTAGTCGAATGCAGACAACAATTGAAGCAATGTGTGAGGTGTTTGTCTCACAACTAGAGCATGTTGTTGCTTTGGTTTGATGACTGGCTTGTGAAAATTGGTAGACTTATCTGACTTTATAATTAATGGTGTAAACTTTTTGTGGTTTTTTTCCCTTATGGGGCCCATGCTTTATGCTATTTGTATTGTTGTTTTTTTTAGAGTCATATAATGAACTAGATTAGAAACCATGTATTACACGTATTAAATAAAAAAATATTAAATAGTTAGTAATAAAAATGTAGGGGATATAAAACAATATTTTGAGAAAAATATGTATAAGATACTATTTTGGTCAAATTCAATCAATGTAAACTGATTTCAATCTAGGTAGTTAAAAGTCCCAAGACGTAGAATATGTGTAAATGTGCAATAAAAAGTACTTGCCCGACAAATAGGTTCAAATCTATATCTATACTATATAATAAATAAAGATTTCTTAATGTCACGTGTCGCATCCACATTCATTCTTAAAAAAATTTCATGAATCTCTCTCTTAATAAATGCACTTCCGTATTTCCAATAATAATATATTTTTAAATAAATTATTAACTATACTAATAAAACACATTTATTTTAAATTATCTCATATTATAAGAAATTTTGAAATGTAATTACCTATCTTATGTTTTCAATCAAATAGTAAATAAAAGTCAAATTACATTGAATTGTATATAATGTATTTTTGAAAGTTAATTATATATTAATTTTTACATATTTTTTTATTTTATTTTCTATTGTTACTATATGTATTACATTTTTTCACATACAATATATATATATATATATATATATATATATATATATATATATATATATATATATATGGAATGGATCATTTAAGAACTCTTAAATATCTTAAGAACTCTGAGAACTCCTATAAATAGTTTATATTTTTAAAATTTTGTACTTTTTATATATTGTTGTGTATGTTTATGTACATAAAAAATAATTAAACTAATTTTTATGTTTGTTTTTACATTTTTAATTTTTTACCAACACATGTGTAATCATTTGTAGGTTTTACTGTTGGATTTTATGGACCGACCCGATTGATAACGCGGCTGACCGAGCTATGACCCGTAAGAGTTACACCTAGGGCAACGAACATTAAATCAACTTAACCCACTTAACTGGTAATTACGAACTGTTAGCGACACGGTATATTTTATATTCGTTACACGAGATTTATTATTTATACAAGTTTATAAATAATAATTCATATTTATTGTTTTAATCTTTTTATTAAAACAATTAAATGGGTACAAGCTTTTTATCTGGTATTAGACTTTGGTCCCGAAAATAATTATTAGGGTTTATAATTATTATATAATTATAATCTAATTTTTGTTGAAAAGGAAGACACAAAATCAGCCGCCGTTTTTTTCTTTAGGATCGAGGAAAGCACAAAAAAAAAAGAGGGTCATTAGTTTAGTGATTTCCGGCACCATCAAACTAACCCAAGCCGGACCCTGCCCCACTGCTGTCCCGTTTCCGGCCAGCCCCGGCACTACTCGTCTCTCGTGTTGTCAGTTCGTGATTTAGCATCAGTTCGTTGTACCTCGGTGTCTCGAGCGGTTATTTATTAACCACTAAGGTATAATTAATCTCATCAGTAGATTAATTGTTTTTTTTTTTGTGTTTGCGTATTCATAACCAGATCATGTTCGGTTTGTCAGTGCTGTTAAATAGGTTTTGATTTTATTTTACGCTGCGTATTTATTAATTAACTGAATTAATTAATTTCTCTGTCAAAACCCGTTTTTACAAAAGTCAAACTGATCACCACTGAATCACAACAGTGGTATCAGAGCCTGGGTTATAACACGCAAATCGAAACCGGTCTGGTTTAACCGGTTAGATTAATCAAAAACTTTAACTATCTTGAAGTTTCTGATCTGATCTGTTTTTGGGGAAATTTTTATTTATTAATATGGTCGATTTTTTATTTGACCAAATATATTGCCCGTATGTGATTGTGTTGAATAAGTAAATCTGGCCCGACCCATATGATTGAGTTGTTTGTGTTTGTTATTCAGTTTTTGGTTTTATGGTTTTGGCCCACTTTTGATGGCTCAAAGTTGTAATAGAATAGTCTTTTTAATTTTATGTAATTTTGTATTTTTTATGTAATGTAATAAAAACCCGAAGGTAAATCTGAAGACGCAACAGGAATCATGGAGTCAGTGGGAGTCATCCGAGACGACTAGATGCATGGAAGTCCATCCTTGTGGTTGTTTTAATTTTGTGGACCCCGTGACCCGTCTGGTCTTGCTAACTGGCTCTAGCAAGATCAAACAAACTTGGCCCTAAAAGATTTACATATTTATTTGCTTTATGGTTGCTTTTATTTATTTTTATAACTTAATTTTATAATAAACCAACCAAACTCCAAACGTTTTAAAAGGAGTTTTAAAATGTCACAATCTGTCACCACAAGTTCTAATTTTACAACTTGTAGAATTTTATAAAAATTAACAACTGGCTTGTTTTATAAAATAAATAACCACTAAAGTTTTGCAATTTAAACTAAATTTAATTTCAAAACTTATAACTTAATAGTTTTCAACTATTAACTTTAACTGGTTATTCAAGTCGCGACAAACTTAGTTTTAATAGGTTATTTAAAATTAAGTGTCCTGAGAGATGAAAAGGTTCATCAAATTTGTCATGACTTTAAATAGTAAAACTGGCTTTTACAACACACGTATGATTTAATCATTCGTTGTGTTTGACCCTATTCGGTAAACACTAAAATTGGAACCCATATTTAAAACCAATGGTCTATGTCATCCTATTATAAAGAACACTTGGAGCATAAAACGAAACATCGATGTTTGGAGCCATAGCACCGCACTGGATGCGTAGTTTATCCTTCCAAGGCGCAAGGGTTTCGTTGACACATCCGGCCCTTCCGCAAGTACATGTTTTAGGACGACTATTACTTTTCTCTTGTTACATGCCTCAGCTGTCAAGAGATCAAAAGTGGGCATAGATGAGGCTAAACGTATCAATGCATAGACATGTCTTGTCTTAGCGGCCTCATACACGAGAGTTGTGCATCTTTTCACAATTGACACTAATTATCAGTCTAGTTACCCACTTACTAATGTTGTATGCCACAGCTACCATTAGTGACCGATTTACCTAGATTCTCACTCCTTATTTTAATTTCTGTAATTGGGTCATAAATTAATAAGGATTTTTCACTTTCTTTATATTAATTTATTTTCTTTGCTTATCTTGACAGATGTCTACTGAAAATAATAATACTAATAACTCCTTCGCTCTCAAGTCTATCCTTGAGAATGAAAAGCTGGATAACACCAACTTTCTCTCGTGGCAGTGCAATCTGAGAATAGTTCTCAAGATGGCCAAGAAGCTCTATGTTCTCGATGCACCAGTCCCTGAGGCACCCGATGGTAACACGGCTGCCGCTCGTAAGTCATGGGAGAAACAAAGAGATGATGTCACTGAGGTGGCCTGCCTTATGCTAGCCTGCATGTCCCGTGAGCTCCAAAAGAGCATGGAGGACCTGGATGCCTTTGACATGATTGAGCAACTTAAGGGCATGTTCCTGAAACAAGCCCGACATGAACGCTATGAAACCATGTCTCAGCTCATTCGCTGCACGATGCAAGAGGGCACGCCTGTTAGTACTCATGTACTTAAGATGAAATGGTACATCGACCAGATGAACAAACTTGGATATCCCATGAAGGATGACATTGCTACTGATTTCATCTTAAACTCTTTCCCAAGCTCCTATGCTCAATTCGTAATGAATTTCAACATGAATGGCTTGGAGTAGACAGTGGCCTAGCTACATGGTATGCTCAAAACGGCCGAGATGAATATCAAAGGAAAGAAAAATAAATTTCTGATGGTCAGATCTGCTGGTGTTAAAAAGCCTAACCCCAAGAAAAGAGGTTTTAATAGCAAAGGCAAAAAGAAGGTTAATGTTGCTGCCAAGCCTGCCACCGACAATAACAAGAAAGCTTCAAAAGCACCCCCTCCTGAGGAGTGCCAATGCTTTGAATGCAACAAAATGGGGCACTGGAAATGTAACTGTCATGAATATCTAGCCAAGTTGAAGCTGCAGAGGGCCAGTGGTGAGGGCACCTCTTTAGGTATTCTCATTTATATTATTGAAATTTTTACTGTTTCTAGCAACACATGGGTATTTGATACCAGATGTGGATACCACATCATTAATGTCTTGTAGGAGCCTAAAAGTTGGAGGAAGCTGAAACAAGGTGACATGGAGCAAATCGTTGGTGATGGGAAAAGAGTACCAGTTCTTGCAACTGGAACATATCATCTCTCATGTCCTTCTGGCCTTGTGGTTGTTTTGAACAATTGTTTGTTTGCACCTGGTTTAACCAGAAACATTATTTCAGTTTCTTTATTGTTTGAACAAGGATTTAAGTATGTTTTTAATGGTATTGATATTTCTGCCTACTTAAATGATATCTTTTATTTTGAGGCTAAACCTCACAACGGTATTTATGAGATTGACGTTCAAACTGACAATAACATATAAAATCTTTCTAAACGTATCAAATCTGGCATTAATGATACTTTTCTGTGGCATTGTCGACTTGGCCACATAAGCAAGACACGCATTAAAAGACTCCAATCCGAGGGAATTCTTGAACCTACCGGACATGACTCATTTGATAATTGTGAGTCTTGTTTAGCTGGCAAACTCACAAAGGACCCCTTCACCCATGTTGGTGAACGAGCCAAGGAACTGCTAGGCCTTATACACACTGATGTGTGTGGCCCTTTCAGAACCATGTCTAGAAATCATGAAAGATACTTCGTTTCATTTATTGACGATTATAGTCGATATGCTTATGTCTATCTTATGAAACATAAGCATGAAACATTTGAAAAGTTCAAAGAGTTTCAAAACGAAGTAGAGAAACAACTCGATAAATCTATCAAGACACTTCGATCAGATCGAGGTGGCGAGTATCTCAGCTTAGAATTTCTTAATCATCTGAAGGAGCACGGAATTATTTCTCTACCCACTTCTCCTGGCACACCCCAACTTAATGGCGTGAGCGAGAGGAGAAATCGAACGCTACTTAATATGGTTCGATCGATGATGTGTAGAACTAACTTGCCTCACTCCTTCTGGAGTTATGCTCTTATGACCGCCGCCCGCCTTGTAAATCTGGCACCGACTAAGAAGGTGGACAAAACCCCATATGAGATATGGCACGGGTCTAAACCCAATTTGTCTTAACTTAGAGTATGGGGATGTGATGCATATGTCACCAGCGATTCTGATGACAAGCTCGATCCCAGAGGCGAAAAAGTTGTTTTCATCGATTACTACAACAAAAGCGGATATTATTTCTATCATCCTTATGCAAACATTGTTTCCATCAAAAGGAAAAGACGCTTTCTCGAGGAAGATCTTCTAAATCGAGGAACCGAAAATAATATTATGGATCTTGAAGAAATTCGAGAAACACAAACAACCGCTGAGGAAGTCGGTGCGTCTAATCAACAAGAAGTTGTTGCTGATGAATCAGACATAAACACAAGCGTTCGCAGAAGTAGCAGGTCTCGTAAAGAACCTAATAGATACCTATGGCATCTTGAAGCTTCTAAAGTCCTGTTAGTAGCTGAGTCAAATGACGAACCTACAAACTACAAATCTGTTATCTCAGATCCTGAATCCGAGAAATGGCTTGAAGCCATGAACGCCGAGATGCAATCTATGCGTGATAATCAGGTCTGGGACTTGATTGAGCTACCCCCCGGTTCTCGGGCAATAGGGAGCAAATGGATTTTCAAAAGAAAAACCGACATGCATGGTAATATACAAACCTATAAAGCACGGCTAGTTGCAAAGGGTTTCACTCAAACTCAAGGTATTGACTATGATGAAACTTTCTCACCCGTTGCTATGATCAAATCGATAAGGATACTGCTTGCCATAGCCGCGTACCATGATTACGAGAAATGGCAAATGGATGTCAAAACCGCTTTTCTTAATGTACATCTCTCTGAAGATGTCTATATGGTTCAGCCTGACGGTTTTGTTGATCCAAAGTATCCTAGTAGGGTCTGCAAACTGAATAAGTCCATTTATGGACTTAAACAGGCATCTCGAAGCTGGAATCTTCATTTTGATCAGAAAATCAAAGAATTTGGTTTTGTCAAGAATGAAGATGAGCCTTGTGTTTACAGAAAGGCTAGTGGGAGCACTATATCATTTCTCATCTTGTATGTGGATGATATACTGATCATTGGAAACAACATCCCTGTGCTTGACAAATTCAAACAATGGTTAGGATCTTGTTTTGCAATGAAGTATCTTGGAGAAGTTGCTTACATTCTAGGAATCAAGATCTACAGGGATAGATCTAAGCGGCTTCTATGGCTAAGTCAGAGTACTTACATAGACAAAATGATGACACGCTTTAGGATGGAAAACTCCAAAAAAGGAGGTGTTTCGATGACTAAAGGGACTGTGTTGAACAAATCGCAATCTCCTTCCACGGACATTGAACTTAAGGAAATGGAAGCAATTCCATATGCCTCAGCGATTGGTTCTATCATGTATGCTATGTTGTGCACTAGACCTGACGTCTCGTATGCTTTAAGCATGACCAGTCGTTTTCAGCAAAGTCCTGGCATTGCCCATTGGACTGCAGTCAAGAACATCCTGAGGTACTTAAGAAGGACCAAAGACATGTTCTTAATATTTGGAGGAGTGAAAGAGGAGCTCACTGTACGGTGTTACACTGATGCTAGCTTTCAAACAGACCAATATGACTCTCGCTCACAGTCGGGTTTCGTATTCACTCTTAATGGAGGAGCTGTTTCATGGAAAAGCTCCAAGCAGAGTGTAGTGGCGGATTCAACCACCGAATCTGAGTATATAGCATCATCAGATGCTGCTAAGGAAGCTGCTTGGATGAAGAAATTCATTACTAACCTCGATGTGGTTCCGAGTATTCGCCAACCAATCGAAATACTTTGTGATAACACAGGTGCTATAGCTCAAGCCAAAGAGCCCAGATCTCATCACAAAGCCAAGCACATTCAAAGGAAGTTCCACTATATACAGGAAATTGTGGAACGTGGAGACGTCGTGATAAGCAAAGTAGACACAGATCAAAACCTAGCGGACCTGTTCACTAAGTCGATGACTCAAGAAAAGCATGATCAGCACAGAAATGCTATCGGTCTTAGTTTTGCTAGCGATATGTTTTGATTTAGTATTTTGAATGTGCGAACATTTAAACAGTTGTACTTTTGAATTCTTTTGGTTTACTAATTTAAATGCAATTCTGAATTCTTATAACTGTGTTCGATTTTAATACGTTTAATCCATGAATCTTGTATTCTTAATTATCTGTAGTCGATCAGAATCGTGGGAACGACTCTGAATTAAGACTATTCTGAACTTGGACTCAAGTAGTTGACTTCCATCTTCACAGACCTCATCTTGGATGACGTTGGATGTAACTCGTTTCAAATCATCTTCATAGATTTTAATCATAAGATGTTTTTTTTTTATATTGGTATACTCATTTATTATCCTCTGACTTGAGATGCATACTAGAACTTTCGTTTACCAAGGACTGTTCTTTAATCACTGTCAACCGCTGTCGCGTAACTGCCAGTCATAAAGGCATTTGTTAGGAACAGATCTGAAGTTCAGTGGGAGTTGTATGTAGTCAATAAGGGATTCTGTACTCTTACATTATATGTAACAGATAGGCAGCGTGGCGCCCTCGTTGATTCAAACTGGTGAAGTGTAAGGCCTTACCCAAACTTACTGTGTGTTTGATTGGACCACTTTGATTCTTGATCGAGAACAATAATAATTGAACGCCATATGAAAATGAACTAAATCCATGTCTCATTGATTCAATTGATGTTTTATACGGAAAGAATGAATGAAAACTATTGCTATAAGTCTATTGTCTTGCTTTAGTTAGCTGTTACTAACACCGAGATATTTGGTTAATGACTTTAAAGCGTCACACCTTGTTAGGGACAGCCATGTGCAGCTATAGCGCCGCTGACTGTTTGCGTTGATTTATCGTGGATCGTCCAAGTGGGAGATTGTTGGATTTTATGGACCGACCCGATGGATAACGCGGCTGACCGAGCTATGACCCGTAAGAGTTACACCTAGGGCAACGAACATTAAATCCACTTAACTGGTAATTACGAACTGTTAGCGACACGGTATATTTTATATTCGTTACACGGGATTTATTATTTATACAAGTTTATAAATAATAATTCATATTTATTGTTTTAATCTTTTTATTAAAACAATTAAATGGGTACAAGCTTTTTATCTCGTATTAGACTTTGGGCCCGAAAACAATTATTAGGGTTTATAATTATTATATAATTATAATCTAATTTTTGTTGAAAAGGAAGACACAAAATCAGCCGCAGTTTTTTTTCTTTAGGATCGAGGAAAGCAGAAAAAAAAGGAGGGTCATTAGTTTGGTGATTTCCGGCACCACCAAACCAACCCAAGCCGGACCCTGCCCCGCTGCTGTCCCGTTTCCGGCCAGCCCCGGCGCTACTCGTCTCTCGTGTTGTCAGTTCGTGATCTAGCATCGGTTCGTTGTATCTCGGTGTGTCGAGCGGTTATTTATTAACCACTAAGGTATAATTAATCTCATCAGTAGATTAATTATTTTTTTTGTGTGTTTGCGTGTTCATAACCAGATCATGTTCGGTTTGTCAGTGCTGTTAAATAGGTTTTGATTTTATTTTCCGCTGCGTATTTATTAATTAACTGAATTAATTAATTTCTCTATCAAAACCCGTTTTTATAAAAGTCAAACTGATCACCACTGAATCCCAACATTTACAACCTATACATGTATAGGTAAAAATTTAAAAATGTAAAAACATATGTAAAATTTAGTTTGATTATTTTTTATGTACATAAACACATGACAATATATAAAAAATACGAAATTCAAAAAATATAAACAATTGATAGGAGTTCTCAGATTTCTCAAGATATTTAGAGTTCTTAAATGATCCTAACCCTATATATATATATGTATATATATATAGGGTTAGGTTATAGTAAAAAGGGTTTTAAAAATAAGAAGGGTAAGAAGGATTTTGGGTTTGATATGTGTCATTTTGTTGTTTTTAAAAAAAATTTAGAACGTTTTAAAAATGAGGGGGGTGTTGGGTTTTAACATGTCTTTTAAAATCATTTTGCAACGGAAGCGGTTTGGACACGTTAGATCTAAAAACTTTTAGAAAATAAAACCCACCAAGGATCTATATGTAGTTCTTGAAACATAAAAGAAAACAAATCATATGGTGTTTATAGAAACAACAACCTTTGTAGAGAAGTGGTAGCTACAACAAAAGGATGATATAAACACTTGTGTCTTCACTCCAAGAGTTGACACACCAAGCAAGCTTGATCCAAAAGTGCTTGCTAAAACCTTCTTCAAATGTCAAGAAACAAGTATGTAGAACCACCAAAAGAACATAAACAAATCACCTTATCACTTAAGGGATTTGTATATGCTCTAGTAAGCTTAGTATCACTCAAAACAAGCTTGTTTCACCACATGAATTTTCGGCCAACCTTCTTTTGTTTTATGCAGAAAGTTTTTGAGTTCTTTTAGATTTCTCAAAAGTTTTTCATCATACTAGTTTCATGGAACCATTTTAAATTAAATAAATGGAAGGGAATCCTTTTAATTTTAAATGTAAGAAAAAGTAATATCCATTTATTGTCAAATTGTAAGTCAAACAAGCAAGGAGGTGGCCGCCCTCTTTGCTTTCGGCTGACATTCACACAAAAGGAAACAAATGGTGAGTGGTAGTGTGAACATGTTGGACATTAGCCTAAAGCTAATCTTTATATACACCACCTTTTTAAAACTTATAAAATATGCAAGTATTCAAAATTATGTTATAAGGTTAATTATAAATTAACATTTGGATAACATAATATGTTGCTAAGATTATAAGGAAATATGTCCAACACATGCTTTCTAATACTTAATGAATCATTATAAATAACCATTTATATATTCATACTATCAATTATTTATTATGTGACTCCATAATAAATATTAACTATGAGGTGATTCATTCCATATTATTATTTTACTCAACAATAATATGATTGACATTAATCGGGTAATACACTTTAAACAATGTTTAAACGCGTAATTGGATTAATTGTTTAGTGTGTGACCTTTTGGGATCATATATCAAAGGTAACATCGTTGCACGTTGTGTCTTGGGCATATTAGGTCCAACAATCTCCCACTTACACAATATTCAACGTACGTCAATGTAGACAGTGGTGGACGTCTAGCAACATCTCACTGCCCCCAGTGATATAAGACATAACGTCATCCTCAACACCCATCCAATCTTGACGGTGTATGGTTAGTCATCAATTATCCCTCTGTAATAGATATCTAGTTGAACATGAGACATGGATTCACATCAATCTCATATATTGTTCAACCATTATGTTTCTCAATCAAGATTCAACGCGATTTAAATCAAACATATGTTTTGTTCCTAACAAGAGCCCTTATTACTGCCCGGTCAGAGAATAGTGTTAGGCAATATCAAAGAACAACGCTCTATGAAATCAAGTCCCAATATGTATCTCAGGTCAAAGGATACAAAGATACTACTATTTTTTAAAACACTTAAGACGCCGATCAATGAAGTGTCTTTGAAAGCGGTCACGTCCAATATTTACCTTCCATAAACATTTGTCGTCTTTAGTTACTCATCTCTAAACTAAACGACCCACAATAGTCTTAATTCAAAGTTATTCCCATAACCTTGACTGACTATGGACATTTTGAATAACTTAGTTATTCATAGATGTGACCGTGTTAATATAGAATGCAGTATGCATAAAGAGACAATATGTCAGGATAAACAAAATGATATTGATATGTAGTTCCAAAATATCTAAAGTACATATTAGATCCAATCACTAGACATACGAAGCCCTATTGATCTAGCATGTGCCTCATGTTTAGCTTGAAGCATGGGTTTAGTGAAAGGATCCGCCAAGTTTTCATCCGTGTGTACTTTGCTAACGATGACATCTCCTTTAAGCATGGGTCTTGTATACGCTCGACTGCTTTCAAGTGATCCTTTAAGCAAATGCACATCTCTACCGACTCCAGAGCGAGTCTTGTTCTCCATATGGATAAAACCCTACCACTAAGAGAAAATGTAGATTCTGAAACTACCGTAGAAGCTTGTACGGTTAGTCAATCACGGGCCATAACGGATAGAATCGGAAATTGAGATTCCTTTTCTTTTCACCAAGCCAAAATATCAAAATTGTGATAATCTTTGGCAGACATAGTGGATATAAAATCCGATCCACTATACCTTTCGAGCTCGCTTGATGGGGTGTTACCCCTTTGTCGTTTAGCCGTTTCATTTCGAACGTTATTTAATAAAGCCACCACCGGGTCCCTAATATACGATCTACTTGAACTCGATGCCCTTGACGTTTGTACGTTTATGTCAGACCCATATCTTACTAAATAAAAATCATACTGAAGAGTCCCAAAAAACTCAACACTAATCAATAAAGCACTTCCGATTACTATTCTCTGAAATACTTTTTTTCTTACATGTGAGTACAAGAATCAATGAATCCCTTCTACTCATGAGATCACTAGTATTTATAGGCTATCTTGAGAATTTTCTCTCTTATCTAAATAACCGAATAATGTTGACATCTTCCTTTTTATTGATGGAAATGTTTTCCTTCCTCCTCATGCTTCTTTTATTTTAATCACGTGGGTCCCGCCTTAAGTAACCGAAACTTGTGAATTTCCTTTTTTGGATAATCAAATTACTATCTGAATCCGTATCAGAAATTTTGAATATCCGAAAATTCAGATAATAAAATCCACCATCCGAAATTTCAGATATCCGATTTTAAACACCCTAACTGCTAACTTAAACTAATTCAGCTTCCTGCCTCCTTCAATAAATGTTCAGCTGTATGCTTGGTTCTTTAATTCCCTTTTCTTTGTTCGATTGTAACCCACACAACCATAACTTCCAAATCCCAATTGACTTTCTTGCTTGCTCGATAATCGTGCCCTTCCGGCTCCAATTGTCGTATGTCCAATGTTGTTGGCTGCTACTCCCAGTTTCTTCTCCACGACAATTTCAACAAAAATCATATTATATTTCTTTTTTATTCTTTTATTGTTATTTAACTTAGCCCACTCATGGTCCAATCAAATTTCAATCTTGATCCATACGAGCACAATAAACTCTTTTTCTTTGTATGAGCCCGTTTTATTCCATGACCTACAAAATTAAAATATAAATCATATAAGTGTCGGTTCACTTGAAATTATTAATAAAATGTCTAAAATGAGGGTTTAATATGCATAATATATATATATATATATATATATATGGGAGAGATATTTTAACAAGGCTAAAAAGTGTAAAAAGTATTTTAAAAACCCCACCACCACCACCCCCCAAAAGTCTAAAAACCTCACTCCACACCACCCCGAAAAACCTAAAACCCCCCACCACCCCCCTCAAAAAAAAAAACCTAAATCCTAACAAAAAAACCCTAAAAAGCCGAAAAAGTCGTCTAAAAACACCACCACCCCCCCCCCAAAAGCCTAAACCTCCTACCCACCCCACCCTACCCCCCAAAACCTAAAATCCCCACCCCAACCCTCCCCAAAACCCTAAATATTAAAAGCTAAACCCTAAGGCAAAATCTAAACCCTAAAAGATAAACCTTACAAGCTAAGATCGTAGATTTCGACAATACGGTTCCAACGCCGCCGAAATGAGTAAAATCGGAGTTCGTATGAGCCGGTTATGAGCGTTTTAAAAGACTTTTTACACTTTTTAAACTTTTTAGCGGATCCCTATACTATATATATATATATATATGTATATACATATATGTATATATATAATAGTACAAATCAAACATCCCCACACTTAACCTTTTTTCGTCCTTGAAAAAGGTGCAATGGAATCATAACTGAAAAAACTTTAACATCTTATAATTCATTAGGCACAAATATACTTACACGCTAAAATGCAACAATTGATATTTCTGCCCGATTAAACCCAACCATCAACTTTCAAGCCTTCTCTTACGTTCTAATTCCATTTTATACAACATATCAACTAATCTATGGGACATACACTCAAAAGCTACAGCTCTACCTACTCTCGTCTCACGGTCATGTCTAGGCACGAGTTAAACCATATAGATTTCCCACCACGATAAACTAACATTCACATGTTTTAGAAATTAAGATGATTAATGAATTGATGGAAATGAGCATTATTAACTTTTATGAATAAACCTCACCTAGTGGTGCATCAACCAGGTCACCATCCCGGAGGGTAGCACATAGGCTGCAGTTTTATCAATGAATCACTTAAGAAATCAACTTAGAGGTGTATCCAATAAGTCACTATCATGGAGGGTAACACATAAGTCAAGACTTATTTATCCAAATGATTGATTACTTAAGTTACAACCCATGGGTAAATCAACCAAGTCGCTATCCCGGAGGGTAACACGTAGATCAAAACTTAAGTTCTCAGTTATTTAATTATGCTCATGATTAGATGGATTTATGGATGCGGGCACCACCAAATCTCGGATTTATTTTCATAAAAAGAGAGTGGTGTGCCAACAAATTTCAAAAACCTCTAAATTTTAGCTTAAAGTGGTACCTATCACTCTATTTTGATACTTTCAGCTTTACCGACACCCCTAAGATGAGTACCCACAAGATGTCATGATTTAATTCATTTTATTAACCTAATTAACACTCACATGATATTTAAGTTTTTCAAGTTAACTGGTCTACCAAAACATCACAAATTATACGCGTTTTTTATCATTATTTTCATTTTAAACTCAATAACAGATCTAGTTATACCTATCATCTTCCATTTATTATGCAAAAACTCAGTTTTCGAAGGACATTTTTTTCAATTTTTTTATTTTTTTATTTTTGTATTTTATAAAAGAAAACAACCTAACTAACTAGACTCAACGCAGTCTCCCATCCCCACACTTGAAACGCACATTGTCCTCAATATAAACCGATAAATAACGGAAAAATAAAATATACAAAAATAACTGGGAAGACTTAGCTGGTAATGTATCCAAGATTGTGTCCAGCTTTGCTCTTCCACGTGTGCAACCGTATAACATTATGTTCGCGGCTGCACACACGACTCTATAGGGTTTCCCTTTACACAATAATAATATTTGAATCGACCCCGCCCGAATGGAGATTGAGTACGGAAGGGGCAATCTACACTAGCAAAATTAAACTCAACTCAAACCCAAACAGTATTAAACTGACTCAAAGTACATACTCAAACTAAAATTTTATACAAACTCTACACTCGGGTTTTTAACCCGAGAAACAAACCTAATCAGGGGGCTTCTCCTTTATGCCGCCCCATCCTGCCCGTTTAATATAATTGGTCTACCACCGATTAGACACACACCGATGGCAGACCTTAAAATTGATTTAAAGTATTCAAACGGGTCGGACCATGAAAATTTAAACTTACCTGGACCAAACCTGATACGTGACATGTAGTGTAGGAATATGTCACCTCTACAAGAAGTGTGCATCCTATCCATATCCCAATGCAGATGCCTACAACCCCTCTTTCGTGGCTTTGTTAACTTGTGTGGCAATCCACCGTCTACTAGCTCCACGGGCCACTCATTCTTCTCCACTTCAGTCAACCTTATATTCTTCTCAGCCTAGGGTCCTCAGGTTGATCCTTCTCGATCCCCACACTTGGCTCTAGATACAGTGGAGCTTCAAGAAGCTTTAGATCGCTAAGTGGGTCAAACTTTTCTTCACAAGGAGTTGGCAGGTCCTTCAATTCTTCACTGAACTCATCCTCCCAGGATGGGACCTGCTCCTTTTCTACTATCTCCTCCTCAAACTCATTTAGTGGCCCATTAAGCTGTGATCCATTATCATCATTTATCTTAAACAGCTCTGTTACACCCTATTCGGGATCATGCATCATATTATTCTCAACGAACAAGCGTAAAATATCAGGTATATTCGAAGACTCAAGCTCGTCACCCGGAAAATTAACTGACTCAGAAACATCACAATTATGCTCGATAAAGACAGGTTCCGAATACATACCCGAACCATCACCCACAGTGTCATCCGATGACTCTTATATCTCTATCTCATCATCACTGAAGAAGTCGTCCTCGGTGGTCTCTAGTCCGTAACTCTGTGGTGTAGGAACCGAAGGTGGGTCTGGCACAAAGTGTTGTACACTTTTGATTTACACCTCTCCGTTAAAGTCTCCGGTTCTCTAACTAACTGCAGACTTGCTAGCTCATCCGTTAGCTTACCGTTATCTTCTACAAAGTGCAGCTGCTCGGCCTTACTTTAAAGGTTCCACTGAGTGCTCATGATGTCCTGCACTTTCCTTTGCTTTTCCTCGAGTGTTTCTTCGACCTGTATTTCCTGCATTGCATCACCCTCACAAGACCAGTTTAAGAGTTACAATGGGAAAGGTGATCTTGTATGGGATCGGGTGAACAGAGCTCATCACTATCGACAGTAGAGTCTGAAAACTTACTTAGATGTGGGACTCGTGTGGAACTATTTGGAGTAGCAAAAAACACATCATCCTTTTCATCCCTGGTTAGCTTCGTGTTGCAAGACGAACTCTCCCCTCGCTAGTTAGCACACATCTCCTAATATTCAGCTTCAAGTGCCTCTATTCAATGGATTTTTTCCTCTTGTTCCCTACGCTCTTCTTCTTCGATCCTTATTTGTTCATCCTTAAATGTCCTTTCATCCACCAATTGAGCAAGCATGTATTTTGATTTTTGGAGCATCTCATCCCACGATGGGGTATCCTCTACTTGAACTCTTTGTTCTTCTTTCTCACTTCCCATCCATTGATTATACGTTACTAATATGACACTGTGGATTTCAAGTAAGGACGGGCTTACCTCCCGCTCAGATGGTAGTGGGTTAAAACTCTCATACGAATGTGAATGCAAATAAGAATTACCATAGTAACCTGTGACAATCCGGACTTTTAGATTAACTCCGTTAGCAAATCCAGTTATCTCATAACCAAGTAACTCAATCTTAAACCTCAAGGACCAGTTCTGTCAATGTTTAAACTAGAACTAAAAAGACTAGTCATGTAAATACCCAAAATCTACTTAGTTGACTCTACAAAGTCAAAATTGAATGAAGTTTGTTCCTGTTGACTTTTGTGAGTCAAACCCATAGCTTATGATCCAAATTCGAACTCCATAACTTAGAATTCATGCGAATTAATAACTGATACGCACATTAATGCCTTAATTCATCATTAAGACTTAAAACACCATTATTGTGTCGAATTAAACCAATTTATGAGCCTTAACCCGTAACCGTCAAACCTGAGTCGATTTCTATCAAATCCAACGAGTTCGTGTATTACTTGTTAGGACATAGATGTATGACAAGAACTTGTAATAATTTAGATCTTATTGTCTTTATGTTTTGTAAATGTTTGATTTTGTATAAGTGTTGTGTAAGTTCTGCTAGAGGCGAACTTAACTAGTTCGCCTAGTCTCAATAGAGGCGAACTTCCTAAGTTTGCATATAGCAGAAGCTTGTCTATAAATAGAGTTTACATGTTCAGTTTTAGGAATGCTTTTGAATGTTCATGTTCTAGTTCTGTAAACTCTATGATTGAATGAAATAGAAGAGAAGTTTATTTACACTATGATTGTTACTAGTTCTATTGTCATCTTGTGTACACATACATTGATACGGTTGGATTCCGCACTCTGTGACATTGATACGTCATGTCTCGAGTACGATCTACAGGAGAGTCATGTGGACCTACAAGTGGTATCAGAGCCATTGCTCGTGATTTGTGACGATTTGTGTACAATTTGACAAGAAATTGGTTAACTTTTGCAAGTTTTTATGTTCATGGAGTTTTCAAGTTCTTAAGAGTGATTTTGAGGCTGATTTCATAAATTTGAAGGTGTTTTTGGAGAAATTGATCCATTAGAAGTGTTCTAAATCACATTATACTCAATCATACGGTTCAATTTCATAAAATTCCATCAAATCAACAAGTTACGATGATTTTCGGAAGTTTTTGTTCGTGTTTTGGTTGAAGAACTCATCTTCATGAGTTGTTACAGCTGAACCAGGCGAACTTAGCTCTGGAATTCTGTTGCATGAGAACTTAGTAGGCAAACTTAGCTATTTTACTTGATTAGGCGAACTTATCAAGTTCGCTTAAAGGTTTAGGAGCGAACTTATTATCTTCGCCTGAGTGTGTGTTCTTGTTCATACTTAGTATTTTTGAAAGTTTGTTGACTATGGCTAATATGGTGCAAGTAACTAACATGTTCAACTATGATAATAAGATTGGTACTTCTTAGAAACCACCGAAGATGTTAAGTCTTGCTGATTATTCAAACTGGAAAGATCGTTTTGATCAGTTTGTGTCATTTACTGATACGAGCGTATGGATTCCTATTTTGGAAGGATATACACATCCAACATACTCATAGATGGGAAATGATAATGTTCCTAAGCCAGTATCTGCATTGACTACTGAACAAAAATAGTTGTTTGATCATGAAAAGAAAGCTATGGCTAGCATTTCTATGTCACTTCCAAAGGAAATTTATCACAGTTTCAAACTATTTAAATCTTCTCAACAATTGTGGGACGCGTTACAGAAAAGGTGTGAAGGTAGTCTTGGTGTGAAGAAAAGGAGAAAAGAGTTATTGAAGAAGCAATTTCTAGTTTTCAAGCATTTTGAAAATGAATCTTTGGATGATCTTGCAACAAGATTTTATAATTTGTTGAGTGAGTTATTAAGTGCATCAATTGTTTATGAAACCGAGGAGATCAATGATAAGTTCTTGGAGTCTTTACCATCAAAATTTGATGTGTATTCAGTTTTGATCAAAGAGAATGTCAAGTATAAAACTATGTCTCTTGAAGATGTTCTTGGTAAGATTCAATCTCATGATTTGAATATGAAGAAGAAAGAAACTAATATGGAACGTATTCAAGATCCTGCTATGTATTTTGCAAAGGCTTTTGGCAAAACTGGTTTTAGTGTTGCATTATTTTCTGGTGATGGTTAAGATAATTCAAGTGAACATATCTCTGGAGTTTTAAGTCAAACTGGATTTTCTGCAAATACATCTATTTCATCTTCTGGATCACATAATATTAATTCTTATCATATGAATCAAAGAGTTGCTGATGATTATATATCAATGTTTTCTTCCTTCATGGCATCATATGAAAACTTTATTGGAGGAAAGATTCATGATCCTGATATTCTTGAAGAAAATTTTCTTCAAATTGATCTTGTTGATTTAGAGGAGATGAATATTCAATGGAATATGGCTATGCTTATGCGACAAGCAAAAGACTTTCTGAAAAAGACTGGAAGGAAGTATATTGGTTCTAAAAGTCGATCAAGAATTTCGATTGAGTAGTTGGGTATCGAAACTACTTAGTTGTTCCAGGGGACTTTAGCGGCCTCACTTGTTGTTCTCATCTCATGTAAACAAAAAAGTCGTGCCTTATTCTCTTGTTATCCCATAAAATAGTTGTAAGTATGTTCTTCCCCCAAATATTGAAAAACAGTAAAAAGGGGCCGTGAAACTCACCTTGTTTTTGTATATGTTTGTAATGATACTTGTTGTAGTCAAAATTGACTATTCGTACCCTAAATACCAAAGGGTAAGTTGTGTTAAGACCGAACGTCTCACATTGCAAATTGTTCACCGACTTTGTAAATCTGGTTGTTTTTGTTTAAAATATCCTCTTAGTGGTTCAACACTTGTTTCGTTACAAAAACAGTTCCAAGTTACTGCCCAAAAGGGGACTGACACAGGTATCGAAACTACCTAGTTTCGATTGGGCAATTGAGTATCGAAACTTCCTAATTTCAATTGAGTAGTTGGGTATCGAAACTACTTAGTTTCGATTGAGTATGTCAGTTGTCGAAACTTCCTAGTTTCGATTGACAAGAAGGATATCGAAACTACTTAGTTTCGATTGAACAATTAGTATCGAAACTCCTAGTTTCGATTGAGTAAACATGTATCGAAACTCCTAGTTTCGATTGAGTAACAGGTATCGAAACTCTTAGTTTCGATTGAGTAACTGATATCGAAACTATAGTTTCGATTACTGGACTTCTGTTTGACAGAATCAGTCCTGCATATTTTTATGTTTTAATCTTGAATTCGACACACTTTTCTTGTTATCTTACTTGTGTTTGAATATTTTGTATGTTTAGCTACGGTTTTAAAGAAAATAATGTAGATAGTATCGAGTTTTTACCTTAAAACAGATATGAAGATGATGAGAGAAAACAAAGAATGATCTTGATTCTTCTGTTAAATTTCCTTTAGAAACACTTGAAATTCTTCTTAAAACACCGTATTATGGTGGGTTTTGCCTTAGAACTTGATTTCGATTTGGAGAGGGTTGGAATGTTTGCCGTATGAAAATGAGAAATATGAAAAGGAAATTGTGATGTTGAGACTGAGAGGGTATGGTTTTATCTGAGTTTTCTCAGGTATGGGATGGGTCGAGTGAGGGGGTATGGTCTTCTCTGGCTTTGGCCGAGAAAGTCAAAAGTGGGTTGAGGGTTAATAATTAGTTTTAAGTATTAGTTTATTTAGAGTTTTAATATCAATTAGAGTTTTAAGGGGGTATTTTAATTCGGTTTAGGTTTCTCACGGTATTATAATTTTATTAAGTTTATGGCTCGAAAATATTTAAATTTTAGATTGTATAATTCGTTGAGGTGATTATTCGTAGGTATAAATACCTAAAGGTGACGATACGTGGTAACGTCTTCGAAAGGGTTCGTTATTTTACTTTTACTTATACCGTATGTTTTAGTCTAAAAATAAATTGTAGTTCAACGTAACTTTTTTGTAGTATATATATATATATATATATATATTTCTGGTTATTTAATTTAACCATTAGTGTTCGTATTTAGTCGGGTTATCCTGGTACGTGAACCGGTAACTCCCAGAATTACCAAAGACATAAAATGAGACCATGTACGGTCTTGGTTAGACCTTAATGTCCTTGTTTGTGAAATTAAGTAAATCACAAAAATAATTATAATGTAAACTGGTTTAATACATGTACGGATATTGACCTGAAATGTCGGGTGTCACAGAAGCCGAAAGTTGAGTTTGATTCTCAGAAGAAGACAAACAATTTTCAGAATAATCGTTCTCAGTCACATGGTTCTTCTGGATCTGGAAATTCAAATCATGCATCCACATCATCTGCTTTGGTTGCACAAAATGATGAAAATTATGATTAGGGTATTCATCTAGAAGATCTGGTTTGTGCTGTGAGTCAAGCTTTTGTAGCTGAAATTCATTCTGATAATTCTGAAGAAACAATTGATGATGATAGTTCAAGTGATGGTGAGAGTCTGAAAAGTGATGATGAAGAAAGTGTTAAAGTACACAATGTTGATTCTGATATTTCTTCTACATCTGGTGTATCTTAAGATGAAATAGTTTTGACTACAAGATCTTCTGAAGAAGCTATCTCTGAAGAGATTTCAATTGTTAAAGTCTTCATGGCTGATATGTCAGATCCTTCAAAGGTAAAAGACTGTAATATTTACTGCTCTAATTGTATCTTTATGAAGGATAAAATGTAGAAGGTAATGGATGATAACACAAACTTGATTTGTGATATGAAATCCATGCATGTGGTTGAAAGACAATGATAAGCTTTGTATGGATAAAATTGAATCTTTGAAAAGAGATTGAAATTCTTTGGGGTTAAAATACAAGGAACAAGCATATCATCTGGATATGGCTTATGCTGAAATTGAGAAGCGAAATGAAATTGTCGCTCAGAAAAATAATGAAATTTTTGACAAAGAATCAGAAGTGATCAAATTACATCGAAAGCTGAAAAGTTTTGGACATTCCTCTGTATTATTGGATTATTTTCATGACAATGCTGATCCTATAAAGAGAGTTGCTGGAGTTGGGCCTCCACCATTTAATGGGAACTATGCAGTTGAACCAGAAATCATAAATGAGGAGGAGATTAATCCAAAGGCAGTTCTGAAGGTTAATCCAGTGATAGGTGAAGAGATGGTTTATGATTCTAACAATGAGGATGCAGTGTTTGATGACAACAAGGTTGAAGGTGTACCTAAAGAGGTGAAACTTGATGAACCAAAGTGGTGACACAAGTTACAAGAGATAGATGCATTCTAACCGAACCTGATGATGTTGTCCAACCTAATCTTTCCAATGTGTTATTAACAAGTGGTTTTGTTGCTGCTGGTCATGTTAAGAAGATATCCTCTAAGGTGTCTAAACAAGTATATGTTCCGAAGAAGAAAGTTGAAAGTTCATTGAAATCTTCTGAAGAATATTCATCAGGTTGTTCGTCAACTTCAAGAAAAAGTTCTTATGTCAGAGATCATCGGGTTAAAAGAGTGTGCTTTCATTGTAATGAAGTGGGTCATATTCTGATACATTTTCCATACAAGAATCAAGAGAAGAAGCCTATGTTTTCAGAGAAAGGCAAATCCAAAATTGTTCCCCCACAACAAAAAGTGGTGACGATTCTGAAAAGACCTAATATGGGAAATTCTACATATGATGTTATGAAGAAAGTTCCACTGAGGTAATCTATGCCTAAACATTCATTTGCTAAATCTAAGGGATTTAAGCAAAATGATAAACATGTTTCTAAACTAGTGTTTGTGCATACTGGTGTGAAAAATGTTGTTGATTTTCAACAGCATTTTGAGATTCCACATGTTGGAATCACAAAAGATTCTCAACCTAAGGTCAAACTTTCTCGACCACAAAGGCGGACATGTAACAGAAAATTAAAGAAACTTTTGGAAACATCAGAATTTGATAATAATAAATCTAAATTTTTTTTTCAAAATAATCATCATGTTTCTCCATCGAGAAGTTCTGAGTTTGTTGGACTTTATGTACCAAAAGTGTTGTGAACTCATTGAAGTTGTTTATTTTGATACTTTTGGACAACCCAAGATCACAATGGCTTGGGTTCCCATTTCTAACTGATTTCTTTTGTTTATGTAGCCAAGGAGGACTATCAACAATACTTGATATGTTGATAGTGGTTGTTCTCGACATATGACATGAAATATTCGTTTGCTTGAAGATGTTATTAAAATTGATGGCGGTTATGTCACTTTTGCTGGAAATAAAGGCGGGTATATAACAGGTCAAGGTACTTTGAAGAATGACAAGGTTAAATTTTAGAATGTTAACTATGTTAAGCAACTCGAACACAATCTTTTGAGTGTATCTCAAGTATGTGACAAGAAGTTTTCATTCCATTTCAATGATACTAAATGTTATATCTTGAAGCCGGGATTTGTTATACCTGAAGAATGGATTCTTATGAAGGCTCCAAGGAGAAATGACACATATGTTTTAGACATGAGTGTTGCAACGACAACGGATTCTATTCCGACATGTTTACTCTCTAAGGCGTCTGAATCTGATTCTATTATGTGGCACAGGAAGCTTGCCCACATCAATTACAGGAAAATGAATTATCTTGTGAAGAATGTTTTGGTTATTGGTGTTCTGAAAATGAAATTCTTTGTTCCTGATGATTGTATTCCTTGCAAGAAGGGGAAACAACATAAGAAGTGCCACATATCTAAGATAAAGAATTCTATTGTGACTCCATTGGAGCTTTTACATATGGATTAGGAGCATTGGAGGTAAATCTTACTGTCTGGTGGTAACAGATGATTTAAGTTCCTCGTTTCTAAAGCTGAAACAATAGAGATGGTACAATTCTTAATCCTGGGTTTAGAGAATTTGTGCAAATAGAAAGTCAGAAGAATTAGGAGTGACAATGGCAGCGAGGTCAAGAATAGCAAGATTGGTTTATTTTGTTTACAAAAGGGAATTCATCATGAATTTAGTGCGCCCTATGTACCTCAACAAAACGGAGTTGCTGAACGAAAGAACAGAAATTTAGCTGAAACGGCACGTGCGATGCTTGCAGATTCTAAGCTCCCAGATACTTTTTGGGCCGAGGCTGTGAATATTGCTTGTCATGTTTTAAACAGAGTTCTGACCGTGAAGCGACACAACAAGACATGCTATGAGTTGCTTAATAATCGGAAGCCTAATTTGGAGTATTTACTACCTTTTGGAAATCCATGTACTCTGTTGAAGATTAGAGATGTTCCAACCAAGTTCAGTGCTAAGGCTATTGAAGGGATATTTCTGGGGTATGTTGCTAATTCTACTACCAAAAGGGTTTATAACAAAGAGTCTCGTCAGGTTGAGGAATGGTTTCATTTTGATTGTTCAAATCGTTCTTTACCTCAAATGGCGATTGGACCAGACTGGGATTTTGATTATGACAGCTTATTCAAGTCTTTTCATTTACCTTCTGATATTTCTCCTGAAGAAGCTGCTGTGTTGTATGAGTCTTGTCAGGATGCACATGATGGACGTTTTATTCCGACTTTAGTTCAAAGTTCATCTGTTCCATCTACTTCTACTCCTGATCCTAATGTTGCTTCTTGCTCGGGACCACAAGATTCTGATAGTGAGGAAGACGATGTTGTTTTTCAAGATTCTTCTGCTGATCCATTATTCGTTGATGAACCTTCTACTTTGACACAAGTTCAGGGGGAGATTCCTACGAATCTGGACTCGGAGATACCAGTTAATCAGGACATGTCTTCTCAAACTGAAACGACTCAAGTTGATCTGTTGCCGGTTCCTGAAGTTGCTTCAATCAAAGAACTAAAAGATCATCCGGTGACAAATATAATGGGGAATTTGAGATATGGAGTGCAGACGCGTGCTTTAATCGAGAATACTTGGTTGTATACATGTATTAAGGATACTGGTGCTCTTGATGTTTGCTCACATTCATGTTTTATTTTCAAGTCGAACCAAAGAATGTAGAAATGGCTTTGTGTGATAACAATTGGATAGAAGCAATGCAGGAAGAGCTTGCTCAATTTGATAAGCTAAAGGTTTGGAATCTTGTAGATCTTCCAAAGGGCGTGTATCCAATTGGCACTAAGTGGGTGTTTAAATGCAAGAAAGATGATCGTGGTGTTGTGGTGAGAAATAAGGAAAGATTAGTTGTACAGGGGTTCAATCAACAAGAAGGAATTGATTACACCGAGAGTTATAGGGGTAATGGTAGGGGTGATGGTGACTGACTCCGTGAGCACTGGAGTAGTCACCGCCACCTAAACAACAGTGGTAGGGAGGGTCACTATCACAGGGATCTCCGCTGTGATTGAAGTGACGGCCACTTCACTTTGCACCTGCGGCCTCCTCCTCCTACGGTAAAGCTGTTGTGAAGGTGGGGTGGAGGCTGAATCCGGACTAGCAGCTGACACTTGTACTTGCAGCTGAGCCTCCACCACACTGGGGATAGAAGGTTGTTGCCTATCGCCCCTGTTCTTGTGAATGCTTTCTCTTCTTTGTCTTTGTATAGCAGCGTAAGAGTCAGAGTCTGGCTCGTATTCGCTGCTAGAGGACTGTCGCTTTCTCTTGGAGGATGACTCAGGTAGGGTTACCTTAGCCATTCTCCGTGGGTGTACCTACGACGGTGCATCATCGGAATCAGAAGAGTCTGACTCAGTTGCTTCCGAGTCGGATCCCTCAGCACCATCATTTCCTTCTTCGTCGTCTCCATCATCAGACGAACCATCATCACTGTCCATTTCCTCCTGTTGTTGTTCCTGTTGTTCGTCAAAGTGTTCACTCAATTTAGGCTTCGAGTCGTGACTGTACCATCTCCAGTTACCTGGGGCCACATACGCTTCATTGATGAGGTGGCCAAAGAATTCTGTATGCACAGGGGTAGGATCTACATTGCCTGGCTTTAGGAATTGGGCGAATACTCTTTTGTCCACCCTCTTTACTTGCAGTCTCTCCCCTATAGCTGGAAGGTTTGGCAACGCGTCATTAATCAGAAGTTGCACAAACCGAGGGTATAACAAAAACAAAAACCTCTCCGCTGTATTGATCTGGTCATTGATGGCCTTAAAGATGTAGCGGGAGAAGTTGTAGCCCTTGTTGAGAGAAAGGCCGACCATGGCTGCTGCAAGGTCATGACCCATGGCATCTTTCCCAGCTTTCCTTGATGAGATGCACATGATCATGACGTGGGCGAAATATCTCCATTGGTCTAACACCCACATCTTTTTGTATGAAGCATAGTCCCTCGCACCGACATAGCCCATTCTTTGTCTCCAACACCTGTCCACAAAGTAGTCTGGATAGGCTGTCGGGTCGGTTGCGAGATCTTTGAATTGAAGGACCCTTCGTATAGTATCTTCAGAGAAAGAAATAGCATGACCAGCAACGGTAGCCCTTATAACATTGGGGGTTACCGTGCAGTCATGCTCTGCAGTCTCCCAAAACTGCTCGAGGTAGGGTCTGGACACTATCGGGTCAGCAGAAATGGCGTAGCTGATTCTTGAACGGTTCAAGAAATAAACTATGTCTCTGTACTGCAATGCTTCGACTCAGGTTCAGTGTTAGCTAACAGGTTGAATTCGTTAGTAAACTCTCAAGCCATGATCTGCAAAAACACACAGAAAACATAATAAGAACAACATGTATCATTGGAAACGGATAAACATGACTTAGTATAGCAGTTACTCTTTGAACTGAATTTCATACTTAGGAATTTTTGCCAAGTGTTGGTCCTGCGTACTTATCAAGTACGCATGAGTTGCCTCTTGCGTACTTAACAAGTACGCATGAAGTGCTTCTTGCGTACTTGTTAAGTGCGTAGGAAACGTACTTGGTGAAAAATTCAGAAGTTTGAAATTCGACTTGATGTTCAAAAATCGGTGTGTATTGGGTCACCACTAGGTCGGAATCAATGATTCTAGCCTATGGGACCAGCAACAACACCAAATACCTGCTAAAGTTGACCAATTTTGACCTAACAGTCGAACTAAGCCACTGACGGTTCAAATTCGACCCCAAAGTCAAAATCAAAGACTCGAATGGACGATTATTGGTCGATTAGTGATCGATTAATGATTCTTAACAATTTTTAATTATTAGGTTTTACCTAAACAACCCAAAAATTGTCTAAAAATCTCGAACAAAAACCTAAGATAATCGGTCCAAAATCACGAGTTCGTGTGGATGGAATGAGCCTAGATTCTCACCAAATCGATGTTATATGATGAGGAAACTTGTAGTGGGACGAAAAATCGGATTAAGTACACTTGGATTTTGAGTAAAGATTTGTAGAGGGAAAAGGTCTGTTTGAATTTGATGAAAAAGTCTGAAAATTTCTAAGTCCCCTTTTTATACCCCAGACCAAAAGGCCGTGCGTACTTAGCAAGTGCGCACGTTTTAACTCGTGCGTACTTACAAGTGCGCAAGCTTCAACTCTTGCGTACTTCCAAGTGCGCAAGACTTAACTCTTGCGTACTTGTTAAGTACGCATGGCTTACCTCATGCGCACTTACAAGTATGCACAAACCCTTAAGTGCGCAAACTTTCAACTCAAATTTATGAAGTTTTTCAAGTCAAATAACGAACAAGTTAAAAATATTCAATCAAGAGGACTCAAATACAATTCAGGAAGGATAAACACAAATATTTTTGTCTTTTCTGAATAAAATTGAACTATGCATAAACTTAAAATCTTTTTGATCTTTTCTAATAAAAATATACAAGTATTCACACAAACTATTTTTGATCAAAGACACGAGCAGAGGATCATATCAGGCTATCTTATAGCAAAAATTATACAATATAAACATCAAAGAATATGGGATCATGTCATGGATTACTATTTATTCATACGTAATAAGCACATAAACAAGTAATTCAAGTTGACAATATTATAAGATTTGAAACTATAAGCATCTTTGTATCACTTTCTTGTGTATTAAGGTATTATTTATAAGATATACAACGTGTACCCCACTGATATGCTACACTAATGTAAATTGCATTATCTCAAGGCATCTAAGATTTTTCCAATGATTTTCTAAATTTTCAGAATGAAGTTACATCTATTAGCACAGGAAAAATCAAGCAGAATCCATAAGGATTATCAGGAATCATAAGATTCAGAATCAAGTGATTCATTTGTCTTGGTTTCGTTTGATTTTCTTCATTGAATATCGGTATGATGATTCAGGATAATATATATGGTGTTTGAGTTTTAAGGTAAGGGGATCCAACTTTTATCTGGATTTGATTTCAATGAATCAGGAGTGATTCAAGGGTGAATACATGCTCAACGGTTAATGTAGAGACATGTCTTGATTCAATCTCTCCTTGCATACTTGTGAGTATGGGCAGTGAGATGAACCGCATTAATTGTGCTAATGACATAACCCGAAACTGACCTCAAAAGAAAATTATTGCCAAAATCGAACATCCTTTATCTGATAATGATATTTTCTATTCTTTTACGCACACACACTTGCAAACATGGGTTCAAATCACAGTTGTAGTTTAGATTTAGTTTCCACACTACTAGTGATTCAAAGACGCATACAGTCTACTGACAATTTAAATTACTTGTAAATAAGCAGATTAAAAACATAATAAGTTAAACAATTAAGTAAGCATGACGCAATCATTTCCCATATGAGCAGTCTGAGACGTTTAGATCATTTCTGATGTACTATCATTTCCTCTTTTCTCAAGTTAACTTTGAAATTTTCTCCATTTTCTATTTTGTTTTTGTTTTTTGTAAAATATTTTGAAACTTAAAAGAACTATACATAAAATTTAATAGAAATAAAGTTTAACTTCCATGAATTGAATTGATTTAAGAAAAATTAATTTTCACTCAGGATTGAACATTCCTATCAAGTTGACAAGATGCTTAAAACGGGATCGATCAAATGCCTTTGTGAAAAGGTCAGCAAGATTGTCATCCGCGTGAAATTTTACAAGTTTAATTAAATGCTTCTCAGCACAATCACGGATGAAATGATGGCAAATCTCTATATGTTTAGTTTTGGAATGTTTCACCGGTTTATTTGTGATGGACATGGTGGCATTGTTGTCAATGAATAGAGGAGTTCCAGTGAACTTTAAGCCATAGTCTCTCAACTACTGCTGAATCCACAGTATCTGAGAACAACCGCTCGCTGCAGCAATGTATTCTGCTTCACAAGTTGAGACAGAAACCGTTGACTGCTTCTTACACTGCCAGGAGACCAGTCTGTCTCCTAAGAATTGACATCCACCAGAAGTTGACTTTCTATCAAGGTTACAACCGCCATAATCTGAATCAGTGTAGGCTTTGAAGTCGAATGACTGCTGCTTAGAGTACCAAAGACCTAATCGGGGTTTCCCTTTCAGGTATCTAAAAATTCTCTTCACGGCTATCATATGTGACTCCTTCGGTTGAGACTGAAACCTTGAGCACAAGCACACAGCAAACATTATATCGGGTCTTGAAGCTGTGAGATACATAAGTGATCCGATCATCCCACGGTACAATCTGCTATCTACATCCTTTCCATCTTTGTCAGGATGCAGACCATGATTGACTGGGATAGGTGTGCCATAAGTACTGCTATCATTTATCTTGTATTTTGACAAGATGTCCTGCACATACTTAGTTTGATGTAGATAAATGCCATCCTCTCTTTGACTGACTTGTAGACCCAGGAAGAATGACAATTCACCCATATTACTCATTTCAAATTTGGATTTCATCACCTGCTCGAATTCCTTACACATCCCTTCATTGGTAGATCCAAAGATAATGTCGTCGACGTATACTTGTACAAGAAGAATGTCACCTCCTGCTTTCCTAATGAAGAGGGTCGAGTCAATCTGTCCATGGTCGAAACCATTAGACAGTAAATGCTTAGATAATGTCTCATACCATGCCCCCGGTGCTTGATGAAGACCATAAAGTGCTTTGTCGAGCTTATACACTTTATTGATATTATGCGGATCTTCAAAGCTGGGAGGTTGAGTGACATAGACCTCTTCATGAACTTTACCATAAAGGAAAGCACTCTTCACATCAAGTTGGTAGACCTTGAAGCCAACATATGTGGCATAAGCCAAGAATAGTCGAATGGCTTCAATTCTAGCAACTGGGGCATATACTTCATTGTAATCCAAGCCCTATTGCTGATAAAAACCCTGAACAACCAACCTTGCTTTGTTCTTCACAACAACATGATGATCATCCGTCTTGCATTTGAACACCCATCTGGTTCCAATTAGCTGAAAGCCTTTTGGCAAGTCAACCAAATCCCACACGTGCAACTTTTGGAATTGAGACAATTCATCTTGCATCGCCTCAATCCAGCAGTTGTCAGTGAGAGGCTCCTTCACATTCTTCGGCTCTAACTGGGACACGAACGCAGCATGTCGACATGTTTCCATGACACCAGTGTCAAGTATCTCTGTGTAAAGACTAGTGTTCTCAGTGATGGTTCGATGACGAGTCTGAACACCGGCATAAGGATCACCAATAATGTTTTCGATTGGATGATTCCTATGCACTCTCGTCTCCGGTACAATCGGTTCCTGAATTTCTGGATCAAGATTCGTGCTTAACTCCCCCATTTCCTGTGTTCCAGAGGAAGAAGATTCATTGTTAATTGGATCAGCTGGAGCTTCATTTCCTACAGTTGTGTTAGGATTAGCTTGAGCGTCATCTCCAATAACAAGAACATCTTCACTGTTATCACTGTCATGAGTTCCAGATGCAGATGCAGCATTGGAATCAGGAGTTACAATCGGTACAGTAGCACGAGTAGAGAAGCTGGAGTCATTGTCGCCACCCAATAATTCATAAACATTAGCGGCGTCAACTGCAGATAGATCAGGAAAATTGAATGACTTGAATAGCGCATCATAATCAAAACCCCAAGCTGGACCTGTTGGTTCTGGTGGAATGCTGTGTTTACTACAGTCCACTTCGAACCATTCCTCGACAGTACGAGTTCCTATGTTGTACACTCTCTTGCAAGGCGAGTTGGCAACGTATCCTAAGAAGATGCCTTCCACCGCTTTTGCATGAAACTTAGACTGGCGGTCTTTGTACTGTAGCAACAAGGAACAGGGACTACCAAAAGGAACTAGGTAATCAAGATTGGGAAGTCGATTGTTGATCAACTCGTAACAAGTCTTGTTGTGCCTCTTCACAACCAGAACTATGTTTAAGACGTGACAAGTTGTATTAACGGCTTCTGCCCAGAAAGTGACAGGAAGCTTTGCATCCGACAGCATAGTCCTTGCAGTCTCAATCAGTGTCCTGTTCTTCCGTTCAGCAACTCCATTCTGCTGAGGTGTGTACGGCGCGCTGAATTCGTGACGGATCCATTTCTTGAGACAGAAAAGCTCCATCAAATTATTCTTGAACTCAGTTTCGTTGTCACTCCTTATTCTTCTAACTTTCAGCTTGCAAAGAGATTCCAAGCTCAGGATCAAGTATTGAAGAATATCAGCAGTATCGTCTTTACTACCTAAAAAATGCACCAAAGAAAAACATGAGAAATCATCAGTCACTACTATACAGAACGACTTACCTCCAATACTCCTGATACTTATGGGGCCAAACAGATCCATGTGTAATAGCTTCAAAGGGGTATCAATAGAGTTTTGGAGCTTGGGCTTGTGAGACTTCCGTTGCTGTTTGCCCTTTTTACAAGGCATACAGTCATTTGCAACGGTAAATCTCAGCTTAGGAACCCCGGTTACCAAACCGTTTCGGACAAGATGATTCATTTTACGATACGAAATATGTCCGAGTTTCCTATGCCACAAGATGGAGTTGAGCTTTGTCGCTTTAGTAAGCAAACAGGTAGGAACTGATGAGGTGGTTGTTGCCACGCTCATATCGATCTGATAGGTATCGTTAGTTCTTGGCGCTCTCATCAGGATCCAATCTTCAGGAACTTCAAAACCAGGTTTTAGAATCAGGCATTCTGACTTGTCAAACATCACCGAGTACTCCTTATCACACATTTGGGAGACACTCAACAGGTTATGCTTCAGCTGCTCGCAGAAGTTGACATTATCAAAGCTGACACAACCGTTCGAAACCATGCCTTGACATGTTATGCTGCCGCCTTTTTCTCCGGCAAAGGCCACATAGACGCCTCTGAATGGTTTAACATCTTGAAGCAGGGCCATGTTTCCTGTCATGTGCCGGGAGCATCCACTATCTAAATACCAGCGGTTAGAGATAGTACCCTTCGGACGTCCCTGCACGAGTAACAAAAGAATTAGTTAGATTTGGAGACCCAAGCCATTGTGGTCTTGGGTCGTCCATCCTTTTCAAAATAAACTACTTCCTTTAACTCACAGTCATGATGATTGTTCAAAATTGATGAATCTTTAGAAGAACTAGAATTGGGAGATTGAGAATTTTTGGATTCGGCAGTCCAGGATCTCTTCTGTTTCTTAACCGGAACAGGAGACTTTGATTCAACAACAGCAGGTGAACTTGTGGAAGCTTCACCTGATTGAACTGAAGTCAGCTGTTCCAACTTTCTCAACCTCTTGTTTCTTCTTCTTCTTCTCTGTGGCTTAGAGAGTCTCGCCACAGGTTTCTCACCATTGCGTGTACTACCGGAGGTAGGTACACGAGGTACAGCAGGTTGCGTTACCTTTCTTGTAACAGATGGTTTAGCTTCAGACTTTATCTTAGGCTTTACCATCGGTTTGACTGGTGGTTTCACCACATTTTGTTTTGGATTTTTTGGAGCTTTCACTGATGGCGACCTGGGGATAACAGCTGGTTGTGGAACAACATGTTGTTTCCCTTGGTTCTTAGAAGGACAGTTCACAATAATGTGACCAACTAAGCCACAGTGAAAACAATTTCTCTTGTCTACATAAGTTCTCTTGTATGGCTCATTAGATCTGGCCTTAGATAACTCAGCATTATGAGAAGGAGGAGTTGGTTTATGAACATTAGTCTGAACCTTTACAGTTTGGTTTTTGGGAGTATAATATTTTTCCAAATTTTCTTTATACCCAAGCCCATAATGAGCTGAGAAAGCTTCTTTCTTTGCTTGGTTAAGACTTTTATACCCCCATAAAGCATTACCTTTAGATTATCATTAGTTTCAATGATATCAGGTTCAGTTAAAATGCAATTATCACCATTAGTGATAACGTTTTTCTTTACCTTTTGTTCAGTGAACAACTCCTCAGATACTGCTCCTTTAGGGTAAGTGTTAACCGACCCATCTTCAGAAGCAGTAACAAACTCCTCACTAGATGTGGAGTTAGCCTTACTTGAGGATTCATCCTTTTTAGGGGAATCATCCTTATCAGAGGACTCATCTAGACAAGTGAGATCAATGTCTATTAAGCTGTTGACAAACTTCCCGCTCACTGGTGGAGGAATGGCATTAGTACCCAAACCTAACCCATTCATTTGTCTCACTACAGATTCGTAGTGTTCCACCACAAAGCGAGAGTTTTTCAACTTCTCATTAGTGCATTTTAACTGCAAGATCTCATTTTGCAGTTTGTTGATTTCATTGTTCCGTTTTTCTAACCCCCTGTATGCAACGTCTAAATGAAGCTGTTGATCGCTTATTTTTAGAGAATATTCACATTTTTCTTTTTTCAACGTTTCAATAGAATCTTTAAAACGTTTTTCATTTTCTTTATAGTTTAGAGCTGCCATACTTAGGGGTTCGATTTTGTATTGGATCCTAGAATTTTCAAGTTTTAGCCCTTGACATTTAGGACATGAAATAACAGAGAAAGGGTTAGAATCTACCTCAGAAGATGAACTTGTTGCTTCTCCAATGGCCATGAGAGCAACAGCAGTCGTCGCTTCCTCTTCATCAGCTACAGAAGCTTCCTTTTCTTCAGCTTCCTTCACCTCCTCTGTAGCAGCAGTTGTAGATTCTTCTAGGTCAGCCATAGAAGCTTCCCTTTTCTCTGCTTCCATCATCTCCATGATCTCAGCCATGAGACCAACCTGGGTTTGTTCGATGATGGCATCCTCAAGATGAACACCGCAATCAAAGCTGGCGTCCTGTTGGGCTACCAGTGCATTGGACGTTCCACTTTGGCTTTGATTGTGGTGGTTTGAGTTGTTGTGGCCTTGGTTGTTTCCTTGGCTGGGTCGGGTAAAACCAGAGGCTGGTGCTCTGTCTTTCTGACACTCACGAGCAAAGTGTCCATAATTTAGACACTTATAACATTTGGCCATAGATTTGTCAAACCCGACCTTGGCATTAGGATGCCCGCCAATAAACTTTCATCCTGTTCAGTTCAGGAAACGCTTGGCTCTCCTCAATAGCATGGCCATATTCCATTGAATATCCATGTCCTCCATGTCATCAGGATCCACTTGATTAAAATCTTCTTCAATTGTCTCTGGATCAGTAAGCTTGCCACCTATGAAATTCTCATACGCAAGCATACAAGATGAGAATAGTGTACATGATCTTCAACTATTCTGGCTATAGCTGATTGGTTAGCTGAAGACGTAGCAGGAGGATTTCTTGAGGTATGTTGATGATGAGATCCCAACCCTGATCCTGAAGCATAGCAAGCATGAACACCACACCCAGTTGAGTGGTCTTCTTCAGTAGGATTTCCAGTGAAGAGGGCAATTCCAGAGCCCGATGACTTGGATGTAGAAGTCGTCCCATGATACATAAAAGGGTCTTATATCTGGGTTCTTCCTGACCTCTCCTTTCTTCTTAGGTTCATGTCATGAGCTTGAACCTTTCCTATTGCCTCCTCAACTTTCAACTCATAGAACTTTGGATTTTCCCTCATCAGGGTTGTGTACATCTCAAATTTGGGTGGTAAAGCATCCAAAAACTTTTCCACCATCTCTTCATCTGGATACCTGAGTTCAAAAGCCTTCAACTCAGTCTGTAAATGATATAATCTAGAGATGAGGTCATCTAAATATTCGTTCTCTAAAAATCTGAAGCACTCATACTGCTTCCTGAGAAGATCCCGCTTACTCTTCTTGATGTACACTATTTCCTTCGAATCTCTTCTGTAAAGCTTTCCAGAGATCCTTATAATTGTCATACCCTCGGAAACTGTGAAACAATTCCCGAGTTAATGCCATAGTGATCGAACCAAGTGCCTTCTTTTCACCATCATAAGCTTTCTTTTCTTCGTCAGAAAGCTTAGAGATAGGTTTGGGCATGGTTTCATCAAGATAGATGTGTGTGGGATGCTTATATCCCTCAAGGATTGGTATCCATAGTGATGAGTCGGTATAAGAAATGTAGTGCTCGAAACGTGCTTTCCAATTAGAATAATCATTCACGTTCAGCAACTTTGGTGGTTTCTATGGTGTACTGATCTCATTATCATAATTTAACAGGTTTCCCAAATTCTGAAGATTCGACATAGTGAACACTTAGTCAAATTTCAGAAAAATCAGACATAGTTGCGCACTTGATTTTTGGCCTTGCGCACTTGAGAAATGGTCTTGCGTATTTAGATTTGCTCTTGCGTAATTGTAAGTACGCAGGATTAAAAGTAAATACGTAGGATATAACTTAAGTTCGCATAAGTTCAGTCTTGCACACTTATAAGTACGCAGGAGATAAGTCTTGCCTATTTAGTAAGTACGCACAAACTGTACTTTTTGCCATAAATGGTAAGTACGCAGAACACCTTTTCAGCAACTTTCACCAAACTTTTCCGGTCACCTGAAACTCGCCAGAGATGGTAAAAATTGGTCTGATGATCAATACAAATGAGCCAAAGGGTCAGAAACTTGTTTCTAACCAACCTTTGATGCTCAAAACACTCAAATACACAACAAAAATCAGTTTTTGAGTGATTTTTGTTTCTAAAATAGTGCTCAAGAGCTACCCCTAATTTATCACAAAAATCAACAAAAATACCTCTTTTTGCTTGTAAAAACTCTCCAAACTCACTCACAACACTCGAAATCAGGAGCAAATGCTCTGATACCACTTGTAGGTCCCTCGGGTGTGTCAGATCGTCACATGCAAGTGGGTCTACTAGTCGGACCGGGTGCGGAATGCCCGTGACTAGGCGGAGAGTCTAGCTAAACAAAGTAAACCGACAAGAGAAAACACTTTAAACGTTCTTTGTATTATAAACACTTGAAGGTTACAGAAAAAGCACTGAGATTACAATCTGCGTATTTGCGTCTATGTCTGCGTACTTAACTTCTGTCAACCTTTCCTATTTATACAAGACCTGATGCCTGCGCACTTAGCAAGTGCGTAGGGCAAAATGCTCTTGCGTACTTAGCAAGTACGCAGGAGCTTTCTCCTTCGCACTTACAAGTGCGCAAAACACTTGGAGAATTTTGCAACAATCAATATGTAAAAGTAAATACAACTCGATAAACTAATACATAAAGACTCTTACATACAAAGACAATTACAAACAAGACAAAACAACCTAAGACTAAGACTCTATCTATCCAGAGTGTTTGTCACAGGAAAGTGCTTCAACACTAGTGTGGGTAATCTGTGATTTACAGACTTAAGTTACACTGTCTGTAGAAATTCTCGTAACCCGCTCAACGACTACTTGGTATCGTTAAACATGTTCAACAGTTGATAGACGCGACTATCAGGTTGAAGATGTTTTCAAACACATTGAACTATCACCAATTGGATCCATCATTTTATCTCAATCATGTAAAAGTCTTAATGAAATTAAGACTCTCGTCCAAATGTGATCACAGAAACCAACCCGATTGAAACTCTAGTAGAACATCATGGCAAACCCATCGACTCCAAGTATGTAGGCGGAATTTGAAGAATTCCTTTTAAGCTAACACGTTATTACTTACACTCCAAGAATAAATTTCATTTGACCCTATTCCCTTATCCTGTGACTAATCTTCAGCCTAATTTGATTTATACCCCAGGACATCCAACTCTTTAAACGGACTTCTTTCTTTGCAAAATGATTCCGTTGTTCCAATGACATTAGAAACGGGGCTTTAATCCAACCAACCATCGGTTGAACGCGACTACTTAAACATACATCCTATCCCTTATGTTATCGGAATCTGTATCTCATTAAATTTCTTTTCCTACATGTGAACGTCTTCCCTTAGCCTTTGCATTGACCGACGCTTACCTTATAAGCACGGGTCTCACGAGAAGTCTCAACCTGACGTCACAAATTTCAGGTTGGTGTGGTCATATCCAACTCTATTAGAAGCCAAGAATACTATTGAGATAGTAGTCAGTTAGAAAATCTAAGCAACTCACATTCTTATAGATGTAAACTAGGATTGGCTAGTCATAAGCTGACATTGACCTTATGCCAGTTACACTTGGCTATTTTGACTTTATTGTCGGTATTGATTGGTTATCCAAGAACCAACCTGAGGCCATCTGTTGTGACAAAATCGTTTGCCTTCCTCTCCCTAGTGGAGAAATCCTTTCCGTTCAAGGCGAAAGCAGTGGTGCGGTCGTAGGAGTCATATCATTCATGAAAGCGCAGTAGTGCTTGCGAAAGGGTCATACTGCCATTCTGGCTCTTGTTACTGGACAACCATCTGACGGGAAAAAGATTGGCGACATTCCGATAGTTCATGAATTTTCGAAAGTATTTCCTAAAGACCTACCTGATATTCCACCTCATCATTAAGTCAAATTCCAAATTGATCTAGCACCCGGATCAGCGCCTATTGTTCGAGCACCGTATAGACTTACACCCAGTGAATTACAAGAGCTATCCACCCAACTACAAGAGTTGTTGGATAAAGATTTCATCCGACCTAGCTCATCACCATGGGGAGCTCCAGTCCTATTCGTCAAGAAGAAAAACGGGACATTCCGCATATGCATCGACTATCGTATGCTGAACAAAGTAACGATCAAGAATTGTTATCCTCTACCCCGCATAGATGATCTGTTTGATCAACTCCAAGGATCAAGCTTCTATTCCAAGATAAATATTAGATCCGTTTACCATCAACTGAGAGTCTGAGACGAGGATATCGCTACGACTGCTTTCAGAACTAGGTACGACCACTATGAATTTATGGTCATGCCATCCAGACTAACCAACGCACCCGCGGTGTTCATGGACCTCATGAACCGCGTGTGTAAACCCTAACTTGATCAGTTCGTCGCCGTCTTCATTGATGACATCCTTATCTATTCTAAAAACAAGGAAGAACATGAAGAACACCTACGTTTGATTCTGGAATTCCTGAAACAAGAGCAGTTGTATACCAAGATTTCCAAGTACAAATTCTGGATTCGTAAAGCACAATTCTTAGGACATGTAGTAAACGAGAACGGAATACATGTAGATCCATCTAAAATAGAAGCCATCACGAATTGGGCAGCACCGACGACTCCGACAGAGGTGCGACAATTTCATGGATTGGCTGGCTATTACCGTCAATTCATCGAGGGATTCTCCAAGATTGCGTAGCCCCTCACTGCTTTAACTGTAACACCCTTAATTGGAAAACCAATTAATAAATCATTTAAACGCACGCGAAAGTTTTATCCCAGCTTTTTTTTATTATTTTTTTTATTCTCACGTACCGCGAGGATCCAGGGTCATCCTTTCGCTTACCGTGAGGGAGCCCAGAAAGCCTGCCGAGAAAAACAGGTTTTTCGCGTGTCGCGAAAGACCACCCTTCATCTTTCGCGTACCGCGAAAACCCCCAGTAAACAGAAAGTTTACTTTTTCTACCCAGTTCCATACTTAGCCAAATTTTGCATTTTTCACCAAATCAACTAGACATCAAAAATTTTCAACACTTGCGTTTTGGATCAAAACCATTCATCACCACAAATATTTATAAAAACACAATTTCAAATGTCAATTTACACCACATTTAACGGATTTTCCTTCAAATCCCAAAAATACCCAATATGCATACGAGAACCCTCCAACGCCTTAGACTTGACTTTGACCTACATCGGAGCTTTCCCTACATAACCACATAAACATATCACCGTTAGTAATGACGATAAACATATCAAACAAGTATTTACAACTTGTTTCTACCCATTCACCCATTTGACCCGTTTGCACCCATTTAGTCAAATAAGGTTCTTAACACTTGCAATTCCACTAATAGTTTCATTCTTTTCATTTTTCATTCTTATACCACCACCCATTCACCCATTTGACCTGTACTTGGAGTATTTGACCCCAATTCCACCCTTTGAAGTATTCCACACTTCTTATTGGGTTTACAACCTCTTGGTGCGAGTACCACAACTCGTCTTACCCGCACTTGAAGTATTTAACTCCAAGTCCACCCTTTGAAGTATTCCACACTTATTATTGGGTTTACAACCTCTTGGTGCGAGTACCACAACTCGTCTTACCCGCACTTGGAGTTTTTAACTCCAAGTCCACCTATTGAAGTATTCCACACTTCAATGCACCATTTCACCAAATTATCACATTTTGTTTGACTATATACCACATAAGTCAATTACACCAAATTCATCACATTCACATATTAGTTTGATTATTTACCATATAAGTCAATTACGCATATTTACCCCATTGCACAATCAACTTTTGACTATTAACCACATAGTCTAATTACACCAATTCCAACATATTAGTTTGACCTTATACCACTAAAGTCAAATTAATACAATTCCACACATACTACATTCAAGCAATAGCCATACACATTCATTTCGACTTATAATATGCATACATATCACATACACCACACATTTATCAACATTACTAAGTAAGTGCAAAGGCACTTACCTTTTGAGTTGGAAGATCCCGTGCCTCCTCCTCGGTTCACAATTTGATTACCTAAACATATACACCTAGTTTAGTAATCTAACATTCATCAGAATCACATTACAATTGAGTCCACAACCCAGTTTTCATTTCCAACCCAAACTGACCCGTTTGGGTTATTTCCATAACCAAACACCCTCTTTCAATACAAACTCACCTACTTGAGTTTTCTTTCCAATACCTTGACACTAATTTATCATTCAATAACTTTTATTAGGTCAATTTGGTGTTCATTCAAGTGTCTAATACCACCTAAACACTTAATCATCACTAATTCAACATTCTAGCATCATGATCCAAACACCCCCAATTTTCACCATATGAACCCTAACTTCTCATAATCAAAATCAAAGGGTTCTAGGATGTTAATCACCACTCTTTACATTTAGTTTAGCTACATTATCCACAGTCTAACACCAATTTACCACATGCATACATAGTTTTTGGATTTCTACAAAATCCACCCACTAACACATTCAAAAGTGAAATCAAAGGAAGATTACACTTACTTGATGCTAGGAAGGTGATGTGTGGGCCAAAACCTTCACAATCCAAGCTTTAAATGCAAGATAAAGCTCAAAACCCGATTTTCTGCCCTTTCTCCTTGCTTTGAACGATCTTGAACTCAAAATGAGTTCAATTTTGACTTCAATAAGTCAATATGGCATATTTTTCCATATTTACACCTTTAGCCCTTCCACTTTCATTTCACCCATTTCACTCCAAAACTAGTTAAAACTAGTATAACCCCATTACTAACTTGAGACCCACTTGTTTCAACTTATTTCTAATATATTATTTTCACCATAATATTTATTTGAATATTTTATTTATTTGAAAACAAAAACCGGATTTTGGTTCGTTACATTAACCCAGAAGGGTAAAATCTATAACTGGGATCACACCCAGGAATCAGCATTCCAACTCTTTAAGCAGAAACTCTGAAGTGCACCCATCCTAGCTCTTCCGGAGGGAACGAATGATTTTGTGGTGCATTGCGATGCATCCATTCAGGGTCTTGGTTGTGTATTAATGCAACGAGAGAAAGTGACCGCATACGCTTCTCGTCAACTGAAAATTCATGAGAAAAACTACACAACTCATGACTTAGAGTGGAGCCGTAGTTTTTGCACTAAAGATCTGGAGACATTACTTGTACGGTACCAAGTGCACTATCTACACCGATCATAAGAGTCTTCAGCATATCTTTGTGTAGAAAGAGTTGAACATGCGATAGCGTCGTTGAGTCGAACTCTTGAATGACTATGACTGTGCAATCAGATATCATCCGGGAAAGACTAATGTGGTAGCCGATACCCTAATTCGAAAGGAAACTAAATCCAGACGAGTTCAAACATTACAACTCACTATCTACCCCGGATTACCTAATCAGACACGTATTGCTCAACTCGAAGCCTTGAAAGAGGAAATCCTACCGTTGGAATCCACGTGTGGTATGGAGAACTAACTCGAAGCTAAATTGGACGGTATTCGCTACTTCGCGGAGCGAATATGGGTTCCAAAGTTCGGGAATATAAGAGAACTTGTAATGGATGAATATCACAAATCGCGCTATTCTATTCATCCTGGTTCCGATAAGATGTATCATGACCTAAAGGTTCCCTATTTGTGGCCGAACATGAAAGCTGATATAGCCACCTATGTTAGCAAGTGCCTGACCTGCTCGAAGGTCAAAGTCGAGTACCAAAAACCTTCTAGTTTGCTTCAGCAACCAGAAATTTCGATGTGGAAATAGGAGCAGATTTACATGGATTTTATTACCAAACAACCTTGAACTTCTAGCGGATGCGACACAATCTGAGTGATCGAAGATCGTTTGACTGAATCCGCTCGCTCGTGCTTATCTTAAAAAGTTCGTCTCTCGGCACGGAGTGCCAATCTCAATCATCTTGGATCGTGATGCTCGAGTCACCTCACGTTACTGGCAATCCTTACAAAAATCTCTAGACACGCGCCTAGATTTGAGCACAACGTACCACCCTCGAACAGATGGCCAGGCATAACGTATCATTCAAACCCTAGAGTACATGCTACGAGCTTGTGTGATTGATTTCGGAAATACTGGGGAATCCCTCCTGCCTCTGGTGGAGTTCTCCTACAATAACAGTTATCACACTAGCATCAAGGCAGCACCATTTGAGACATTATATGGACGGAAATTCCGATCTCCTATTTGTTGAGCCGAAGTTAGGGATAGCCAACTTATGGGTCCTAAACTCATTTTAGAAACATTAGAAAAGATCATTCAAATTAGAAACCTTATGGCGGAAACTCGTGATCGTCAAAAGTGCTATGCCGATAAGCGTCGTAAATTGTTAGAGTTTCAAGTAGGCGACATAGTCTTGTTAAAGGTCTCACCTTGGAAGTGTGTAATTCATTTTGGGAAACGAGCCAAACTAAACCCTCGTTATGTTGGACCGTTGTCACACTCGTAACACAGGATAATCATCTACCAGAGTAGTACCTCCAACAGATATGTTCCCAGGTAAGAGCGACGGGTCTAGGAGAGATTTATACACCACTCTTTCCTAGACAGAACATTCTGTCCGTCAAATAACTACATACCGGTTGAAGGTCGCCTTCTAGTTACAGGGATGTTGATAATCAAAACACACAGCGGAAGACTTAATAACATAACTTATCTCATTATAATATAAAGTTTGTACAATAGGGACTGACTGGCAAAACATAATACAATTAAACTCTAGACTTATAGCTCACGAAGAATCATGCCAATCACTCAGGCCTTATGGTCACCCAGGGACCTGCCCTCAGTCATCCCTAAGTCCAACCTTTATACACCTCCTAGAATGCCATCTACTAGCTGGGGTTCACCTGTGCTCAAAAACATTTGAAAACATTTTGGATCAGCTTACGCTGGTGAGTTCATAAACAAAATCATCTTTACATATATCCTTGATCAAGAATGAAGGCCCCGCATGGGTCATAAAACCATCCTCTATAACCCGTCACCCAGAATCGCCCTTAGATTCCCGGGTCTACAACATACATATATACAGGAACCATCCAGGCTTGCTGGTCACCCTTAGACCAGAACTGCCCAAGATAATCAATCTTGGCCCTAGGTCCCACCCTAATCATACCCATAATAAGTACTTATTTTAGGATATATGCACGGATAGTGTTGGGGTCTCGGATACAAAATCATTTACAAAACATTTTATAGAGCATAGTTTAGAGGAACTCACCTCAAATAGAACCTCTTGTTGTATCGAATATTACAATCAATACTTCAATAGAACCCTAGATCATAACTCACATTATAATAATTAACATCTCTATCTTAGGTTTACATAAAGAAACCTATGGGTTTTCAAAAACCTTACCTCGGTACTATCTATGGCAGTTTGCGGACAAATTGCGAAAAACCGGACTCTCGGGAGCGGATCTGAACTTCGAGAATTGAGCTATCAGAACTTGTGTGAGTAATGAGAGTGCGTTTGTGTGTCTAGAGTGGCTGGGTTTGATCAAGTATTTATAGGGTGAGAATCGGGTCCGTAGCGGACCGCCACACAGGGCAGTGGCGGTCCACCACCCCTTGTGGCGGCTAATTCTGCTTGTGGCCCACGTAGCGGACTGCTAAGGTTCGGGCTGGCGGTCCGCCACCCTTCCACGTGTCAAAATTTGATCAGCAAGTCATGGGGGCATGTGTTAATCCCCGGTTGTTTCCTTTGTCCACACGTAGCGAACTGCTAAGGGTTAGGGTAGCGGTCTGCTACCCCTTTCATTTTCAAAATTTTTCAATTTTGGTCCCTTAACTTTGCTGAATTAAGGTCTATCCTCTGAACTTTATATTTTGATATTTTGGCCCTTGGGAATTATCCGGGTGTTACAAATCTCTCCTCCTTAAAAGAATTCCGTCCTTAAAATTCAGGATCGGTCAAAATAGATGGGGATACTTAACTTTCATTTGTTATGTTAATTCCCAAGTTTTGTTGGCACCCTTCCGACCTTACCACTGTACCAATACCATTGATATAGTTTTCTTTCTTAACTTTCGATCTTGGGTTCCTAAGATCTTAACGGGTTGTTCAGTAAATTGGAGTTTATCATCGACGTGAACATCATCTAATGAGATTGCCTGATCGGGGTCTGCTTAGCACTTGCGTAAACATGACACGTGTTATGAATACCTTGCAATGCTTCAGTCAATTCAAGTTTATATGCTACAGCTCAAACTCTTTCAGTGATCTTATAAGGTCCAATATACCTTGGGCCTAACTTTCCACGTTTTCTGAAACGTACAACACCTTTCGAAGGTGATACTTTTAGCATTACATAGTCACCGACTTGGAATTCTAATGGCCATCGGCGTTTCTCTGCTTAACTTTTCTGCCGATCTTGTTCTCTTCAAGTGGCTTTGTTCTCTTCATGTATTCTTGCCTATGAGAACTTCATCGGTGGGAAGCTAACGGATTCTGATACCATTGAGGAAGACTTCAATCAAACGACATGGAGGACATGGATATTCAGTGGAATATGGGCATGATCTTGAGAAGGGCCAAGCGTTTCTTGAATAGAACCGGGAGAAAGTTCAATAGTGGGCATTCAAATGCCAAAGTGGGATTTGATAAATCCAAGGCTAAGTGCTATAAATGTAATAACTTTGGACATTTTGCAAGGGAATGTCAAAAAGATAAAGCGCCAGCCTCTGGCTTCACAAGACCAAGCCAGGGAAGCAGCCAAGGAAAAACCAATGGTACAACAATCAGAACAACCGCAATCAGAGTCAAGGTGGAACGTCTAGTGCGTTAGTGGTGCAACAGGACGATAACATTGATTGGGGTGTTCATCTGGAAGATGCCACACTTGCGCAGACTCAAATGTGTCTTACGGAAGAGAATGTTGAGATGATGGAAGTAGAAGAAAGGGAAGCAACTCAAGCTGACCTAAGAGAATCTATATCTGTTTTTGCCCTCATGCCTATTGGAGAGGCATCCAGTTCGACAATTGAGGTAGATTCTAATTCTTTTGCTGTCATTTCTTGTACTAAATGTGTGAAATTGAAAGAAGAGAATGATCGTATTCAAGATAAACTTGAACCCCTTCGTATTGCAGCGTTGAGTTACAAAGAAAATGAAAAACTTTTTAACGAATCAATTGAAACTCTTAAGAAAGAAAGACATGATTTTTCAATCAAAATCAGTGAACAACAGTTTCATTTGGACGTTGCATACAAGGGGTTAGAGAAAAAGAATACTGAACTTGCCAAACTGTAAAATGAGGTCCTGTAGTTAAGTGGCAAGATTAAGAAGTTGAAAAATTCTCGCTTTGTAGTGGAACACTACGAATCTGTAGTGAGGCAGGTGAATGGATTGGGCTTAGGTACTAATGCCATTCCTCCACCAGTGAGCAGGAAATATGTCAACGGTCTAATTGACATTGACTTGTCATGATTGGATGAATCCTCAAGTCAGGATGATTCCTCTAACAGGGATGATTCCTCAAGTAAGGATGACTCAGTTTCTGATGAGTTCTTCTCTGATGAGGGCTCTGAGAACACCAATTTTGAGGGTGTTGTCTCAGAGGAGTTGATTGGTGAACATAAAGTTGTGAAAAACATTGTCACTGGTCGTGATAGTTGTATTTTAACTGAACTTGACACTATTGAATCAAATGATAAACTCAAGTTAATGCTTTATGGAGGTTTCAAAACCATAAAGCCATTCCCAGACCTTGATCACTTGGGTAAAAACTTTCAGAAAAACATCGACAAATATTTTGCTCAAGGTAATAAATCCAATTCAGGTCAAGCACAAGGTCCTTGTTATGTTCACCAAACAACTATTGGTACTCCTAAAGCTGAGTTATCTGTATCCAAAAGCAGAAACCTTACAGGAGGACTCACAAAGAAAAGCGTGCTTGCTTTCACTGTGGTATGGTCGCTCAAATCCTGGTGAACTGTCCTGATAAGAACCAAGGGAAACGGCCAGTTGTTCATCAACAAGTTGTTTCTCCAAAGACACCATCAGTGAAGCAACCCTAGAATCCCAAATCAAATGTGGTAAAACCACCAGTTAAACCTATGGTGAAGCCAAAGACAACATCTGAGGCTAAACCATCTGTTGCAAAATGAGAAAAGCAACCTGCTAAACCCAGTGTATCTACGTCTGGTACTACACAAACTGGTGAGAAATCTGTGGTGAAACTCTCTAAGCCACAAAGAAGAAGAAGGAACAAAAGGTTGAGAAAAGTTGAACAGCAGCTAGCTGGTAGTCAACCAGGTGAAGCTTCCACTAGTTCACCCAAAGTTGAAACTAGCAAGCCTAATGTTCGGAAAGGAAAGAAGAAAAGGTCTTGGAATAAGAAAACCAAGAGTTCTCAATCTTCTGATCCTAAGTCTTCTAAGGATTCACCCATTTTTGACAGTCACAATTATGAATTGATTGAAGTTGTTTATTTTGAGAAAGACGGACGACCCAAGACCACTATGGCTTGGGTCTCCAAAACTAACTGATCTGTTTGTGACTCGTGCAGGGACATCTGAAGGGAACTATCTCTAATCGTTGGTATGTATATAGTGGATGCTCCCGGCACATGACAGGCAATATGGCCTTGCTTCAAGATGTTAAACCATTCAGAGGCGGCTATGTGGCTTTGCAGGAGAGAAAGGCGGCAGTATCACTTGTCAAGGCGTGGTTACGAATGGATGTATTAGCTTCGACAACGTCAACTATTGTGAGCAGCTGAAGCATAACCTGTTGAGTGTCTCTAAGATGTGCGACAAGGAATACTCGGTTATGTTTGACAAGTCTGAATGCTTGATTTTCAAGCCTGGTTTTGAATTTCCTGATGACAGGATTTCGATGCGAGCTCCAAGAACAAACGACACCTATCAGATCGATATGAGCGTAGCGACAACCACCTCATCAGTTGCTACTTGTATGCTTACAAAAGCGACAGAGCTTGACTCAATCTTGTGACATAAGAAACTCGGACATATTTCTTATCGTAAAATGAGTCATCTTGTCCGAAACGGTTTGGTAATCGGGGTTCCTAAGCTGAAATTTTCCATTGTAGATGACTGTATGCCTTGTAAAAATTGTAAACAGCACCGAAAATCTCACAAGCCCAAGCTCCAAAACTCCATTGATACCCCTTTGGAACTCCTTCACATGGATTTGTTTAGACCCATAAGTATCAGGAGTATTGGAGGTAAGTCATACTGTCTAGTTGTAACTGATGACTTCTCACATTTTTATTGGGTGCTCTTTTTAGGTACTAAGGATGAGACTGCTGGAATTCTTCAATACCTGATTGTGAGTTTGGAAACTTTATGCAAACTGAAGGTTAGAAGAATAAGGAGTGACAACGGCACGGAGTTCAAAAATAACATGATGGAGCTTTTCTGTCTCAAGAAGGGTATTCGTCATGAATTCAGTGCACCGTATACACCACAGGAGAATGGAGTTGCAGAAAGGAAGAACAGAACTCTGATTGAGATTGCAAGGACTATGCTGTCTGATGCTAAGCTTCCTGTTACGTTATGGGAAGAAGCTGTCAATATAGCGTATCACGTTTTGAATAGAGTTCTGGTAGTGAAACGACACAACAAAACCTGTTATGAGTTGATCAAGAATCGACCTCCCAATCTTGACTACCTAGTTCCATTTGGTAGTCCATGTTCCTTATTATTACAGTACAAGGATCGCAAATCCAAATTTCATGTAAAAGCGGTGGAAGACATCTTCTTAGGATATGTTGCCAATTCACCATGCATGCAACATTTCTGATTTTCATGTCTTCATTCTAGTGCAATAAGTTAAATCAAAATAACAAAACTTGTGAACTTTGATAATGTTTTCATATATATGTTTTTATTTATAAATATATATATATATATATATATATATACATATTTAATTGTATTGAATAAACATTTATACAAGTGGCAAATTTATAAAAATGGAGACTTTTCTTTTATAAAATATTGATAACTAAACAAATAATAATTAGATTTTTTTTATAAAAAAAATAACTTTTTAAGAAATAAAAAAAGGAATTTAAATTGAGTAATATGAGTCTTGAACCCCCTCTAAGCCTTTGAACCCTCACCTTTCAGTCTTTGAACCCCTCCATCTCATCTTGAACCCTGGAACCCTATTATAAACCAATTTTGACTTGTAAAAGTCAAACCCATTTGAATCTCTATTCAATCCCTGTAATTACGGATCCAACTTCTCACAAATCAATTTGCCACTCGTATAAAATCATATGACAACGCAAAACTCATTCAAATTGGCTAAGAAATCAATTCGTTTGACCAATTTAAGTGTTACGGCTGTGGGGTTTCAAAACCCACGATTCAAGCCTCAAGACCCGCTAATCTCGTAAAATTAGAAGCCGTTACGCGTTTCTTATCACCCTATATAATCCTCTATCACCTTGCAACTCCAAAACACCTCAAAAATCAGTGCCTTTATCCCCCCTCGGTCACGATCGGAACCAAGGGAAACCGAGCCTCATTTTGCGACGAATCCAGTCCGATTCCAGGTAAATTAACCATACTTCATCTCGTTTTTACTTCACGAATCAAAAACCTATCATGTTGATAACAATCTGTGGTTATTTGTTGATGGATTTGGGACCTAGGGTTTGCGATTGGGATAGTTTGGGGAAGAAGGGTGTCTGAACCCGTCTTTTAAAAACAAGAAGTTTACGTTTCAAACAAAACTTGTACCTAGAGCAACCGGTTAGTGCTTCTGCCTCCACACAGCGCTAGTCACTAGTTCGAACCTCGCCAGGGCGGTTTTACTCTTTTATTTTTTTGTTGTTTTCTTGTTTACACACACATCTACATTTCATATATATAGGTATATATTTAACATACATTTATTCTTATAGGCAACTAAATGGTAAAATACACATTTTGATTATAACCATCATACTCAAATAATATTGACATCCATACTTTATTTTATAAAATTTCTTTTGACTGTGCAAATATATAATCAAATATTTTCTTCAAATAAAATGTTCAAGGGTTTATAATTATAACTTTTTTTCTTTTAAACAAAGAGTACATAAATATATGATTAAATTAATTTGTAAAAAAAATTATTTTGATTTTGAATTATTTCGTTATGACAAACGTAAAGTGCATTTTCATGATCCCTATATTATTATATATATAACTTCTAAAATTATAAAATGATCATGATTGTAACATCGTGACTTTTATTAAACTAAATGGTTTATATATATTTTACTTAAAGCTTTAAAACGACATACTATTGATAATACGATTCTATTAGCATTACTAATAATATAAAATATTATTGATTGTTTATTAGTGTATTTAGCATATTATTATTAATCTCACAAACATTATGATAATTATTAGTTATATGATAAATAATCCTACTAATTAGATTTTCATAAATAATAATATTACAATTCGCTTAACTAATTTATTTATTCCAAATTACATCTTTATGAGTATTATTATCTCATAATAATGATTATTTTATTAGCCTAATTTTATTCACCTATGCCTTTGTCATAATAATACAAACATTATAGTTATCATATCAATATTTTTACAATTAATATTCTTTGACACCTAAATCTCTTTTATAAAATTTATAGAAACATTGTCTTTAAACTTTATTTGTATCCTCGTTCACTCGTCCATCCTAAAACCCTAAAGTCCCAAGTCGTCCCGTTCTCTTTCTTTTAATCGTTCCTATACATATTAAATAACCTATCTTATTTAACTTAGGACATACATAATTGTTGTTGCTACAAGTTTCAAGTCCAACTCTCTAGTTATCAAGGTGAGTTTTACATAACCCCTTTTACACTATTTTACATATTTTGGGGTGGAACATGAATATCTATATACAATGTTTTGCAAACTACACAATACAATTCCACCTTACATTCATGTGTGCAATTTGAGCTTTATGTTTAAGTACTAGGTGTGTTAACTACATTTGTGTGCAATTTACATGTGCAATCATTAAGTCTGACAAACCCACCCAGTTAAGGTGATTGTTACCGACAACACAATTTGTTTTTACGTGCAAGTTACAAAGGTTTGATTGTACAATTTGGTTTCACAATAGTAACTCTCTATAATTGCCTTATTAATCATGACATGTATGGATTGTGTAACATCTCTGATTTTTCTTTTGTGTACTTGTTTAGTGCATAAACAACAATTCAATGATAATGCAAACCTTGATTTCATTTGATACATTTTCTAGGATTTCATGTATATAATTCAATCCATACTAATACTAATTCAAAGAAACGAAAACTTTCCAAGTTGGTTCCGCATATGTCATACAAGAATGAATATTGAAGCTCATGGTCCCTTCATATATGTAACAATATATATGTAAATATATATATATATATACATAATTATATTTTGTAAACCAATTGGTCTTGAACCTCCTCCCCAAAGTCCTTGAACCCTAAACATGACCCCCCCTTTTTTTTCAATTGAACCTTTAACTTAGATTGGACCCCATATGACTCCAAATTGACCCTCATTCGTCAATTTTGACTATAAAAGTCAAACAGGCCCAAATCCATGAAATCCAACTTATGAAATCGATTAAGCCTGTTGATATGGATTTTCCTTACGCACAAGGCTGTTAATCGATCATACCCTGACCCATGTAACATCCCAATTTAGTCTATCATGCGGTTGAATTCGAATTCAAACCATTTGACTTCGTGGAGTCAAAGCCGAATCAATTCGGTTGCAATTCAATAAATTAGACGCGTTCTAATCCCGAAAATCATGCGTAAACTGATCGTGCATGTATCTAGACCTATTACACGACCCAATTCAGTCGATTACAACCAGATTAACGCGTAATTGGTGTCATAGCTGTCACCCGTAAACCTCTCAATCGAATAATACGTTAATGATGAAATTAAACGAATTAAATCACTATGGACCATCGCACGACTTCATATAATCTCCCACAACCCTCATTTGAGTTTCATTCCATCCCTGTTCGTCGATCTAGCACCCTAAACATCGCCTCTGTTCGTTTAGTTGCCAGGCTTCGTTACGCAACCATCACATGTATGGTTTACATCGTTCGTTTCGCTTTTAACCACTTATCGAAAGCCCCTTATCACTTTACAAAACAACAATCCAAATCAGGTTCAATTTCTAGAAATTCTCTGAACTTGTTCATACGATTTTAAAATGGAATTTAGATTTAAATGGTTCAATGCATTTAAGTTTTTACACTTTAGTTTATACCAGCGAAACCACTCGGTCCAACTGGTTAAGACCTTGCACCATTGGACCGAGTGGCGTGGGTTTGAAACCCACATAACCGGTCCTTTTTTTGCGTGACTCAAAGCCAGACCCGGCCCCTTATACTGAATTGGTTATATACAAATCAAACCGGTTCCATAACACGGGTTAGTCCCCTGGTCCAGTGGTAGCTCACATGCACAACTCAGAACCCACCCGGGTTCGAACCGGGTGGTGTTCTTTTTATTTTTAAAAACCATTTTTAACAGTAATTAAATTCTATAAAAATTATTTTATAAATTTAACATTCTCTAGAACCGATTCTTACAAAAAAAATACGGTGTTTAAACCCAAAACTTTCATTTTTACAACTTAAATTGTTTAAAACCTAATTTTAAATTATTTAAAAATTTATTTTTAAATAATTAAATCGGGTAATTAATTACCTAATTTATAAAACTTATTGACAAGATATAATAATACATTTTTATAAACCAGTTGTTTTTTTACATATATATATATATATATCCATAACTACATTTTTTTTAGCATATTACCTTCACAATAAGTAAATAAAATTTACTACATTATACACTTAGAATTTTCTTTAATCCATATTGGTATGTTTCTGACACTTTGTCATAAATAAATAAATAAATGGATGGAATTAATTGATATTTTATCATACTACTTTTAGTAATAATTATTATTTTAAATAAATAAATAAAAAGAGTTTTATTTATTTAAAACCCTAAAGACACATAATATTTTCATATAACATTTTGAACTTCCAAAGTTTACACCAAACTTTCGATAACTTATTCTTTCACATAAAATAACACAAAATTTATATAAGTTCTCACATAACAAGACCCGATGAACCTTAGACTTGTGCACGTTATTAATCTAAGATCATGCTTTTTCACACCAGGTTAACTTGTGATTTGTAAATCATTTGTGCTACATACTTGCTCGTGTTACCCACACAATATATCCAAGTGAGTTTACATAGCCTCTTTTACATTTTTACATACTTTGGGGTGAAACATGATTTGCATTGAAAACTGTTTGCAATTACAACATACAATTCTACATTATGACTATTTGTGTAATTTGTGCTTTTGTGCTTGAATGCTATGAGTTGAACTACATATACATGACATACTCGTACAATTATTAACTCAGTACAAGCCAACGGTTAACATTGATAGATCTATTGTGTCTAACAAACCCACTCGGTTAAGGTGTTTGTTACCGACTTTACATAAGGGTAACCTGCGTGTTATGCCTCAGTCACAAGGTTTGATTGTACACACTTAGTTTAACTATAGATTCTCCATAATTGCCTTATACACGTATATCGTATGAATTGTATAAAACACTTTAAGCTTGGTTGTGTGTTAAAACCTATGTATGCTCACCAACTTTTTAGTTGACCTTGTTTTCATCATTTTCAGGTACTAATACTTGAGAATAAGTACAAGTTGCTTCACTTAGGACCGAGGACTTAGAATCTAATTTAAAGAAACTATTTACGTATTTCTATTTTCCTTGTATTGTTGGCTTCATGATTATTTATGATATGAAATTGGTTGTGTTAAATATTTAAACTTTAGCAAAGCTTGAGCTTTTGAACAGTCTACATGTCCCGCCCCGACGTATTCCGCCGTTGGTTGGGGTATGGCAGATTGGTATCAGAGCCTTGGTTATAGGGAATTAGGTTATTAGATACCTTTAACCTAGACTATAACCTTAGGACACCCATTATTGCCATGTTATATGATTATATGATATGCTACATGCTATGTGCTATATGATTATTTGCTAGACCCCATTACTTGCTAGGAGTTATCTAAATAATAAATTCAAAATAATAATACCTTTTCCCTTACCCTAAGCCTCAATCCTTCTCTATTGTCATCATCATCATAGCATGTGGAACGTCATATTCATAGACATAAGTTTATAATTTTTTTTACACCTCGTTAGGGTTTTAAACTTTATTAACAAGTAGAGGACACGTGCAATCTGGAAGGGTGACACCTGTATCCTGGGTTTTCTGTCTAGGAAAGCATTTCATATAAATCCCAATCAACCGAGGGATCTATATGTTTTCCTGGGAATTCCCGGGATGAGTGTTTACTTATAGGCTAAAGCATGTCTCCTTGAAAATTATATGAGTTTAATTAACCTTAATGTGTCATAGTATTCAAGTGATTATGTCACTATTCGAGTATAATCCAAAGTATGATTAACTTCTTTATTATCTCATCCTCTTTAAATCCAATCAACTTTCATAAATTCTTACACCTCTCACTGTTTTGTTTAAATCTTTAGCATGCCTCCCCGTCGTGCCAACGAGACCAACAATGACCTTGCTGCTCTTCTCACTCAACTTGTGAACCAACTCACCCAGGCTAATGGGGGCTCTAGTGGTAGTGCTAACGGTGGTGGTGGTGGTGCCAACCCACCCCCATGTACTTTCAAACACTTTAACTCGTGCAACCCCACTAAGTTTTATGGCACTGAAGGAGCCACAGGTCTTTTGCAATGGTTCGAGAGCATTGAAAGCACTTTTCTCAACAACGATTGTCCCGACAACCTCCGGGTCCGATATGCCACCAACGTCTTCCAAAAACGAGCACTCACTTGGTGGATTGGAGGAATAGGGGCATAGATGTGGCAATGGCCTTGCCATGGGATGAGGTCAAATAACTCATGACCGAGGAGTTCTGTCCTCGCAATGAAATGAGAAAGTTAGAGGCCAAATTTTGGGATCTTGCCCAAGATAGTGGTGAAAGTTTAGCCTGCACCACCCGTTTCCATGAGCTAAGTCTTCTAGTACCTCATATGGTCACACCTTTGGCTTGGGGTATTGAAAAATACATCGGTGGTCTGCCGATGAAGATTCAAGACACTGTTTTAGGGAGAAACCCAGCTACCCTTGAAGACGCCATCCGCCACATTAACCGATAACCATGTAAAGGCGGGTACGTTAACAAGGAAGGGTGCTAAGAAAGTCCTAGACACGGCAACACCTTCTGAGACCTCCAAAGGGATCAAACTCAAACCTTTCTCCAACAACAAGAAACAAAAGACTAGGAACTTTGCTGTTGTTACCCCAGTTGCCCCAGTCAATCAGGTTGCTCCTATGACTCAGAATTCAGCCAAGAAACATTATGTGGGCAATATCCCTTTGTGCAACACGTGCAATTACCATAACTTCCCAAATCTACCGTGTCGGATACGTGCCAGCTGTGGAAGATATGGGCACTTAGCCAACACCTGCAGAGTCAAACCACCCGGCAATACAGCCAACCAGGGAAACAAAAGGGTTCCAACTATCACTAATGGGAATGCTTGCTTTGAATGTGGTAACCCAAACCACTTCCGAAACCGATGCCCAAAACTTACCAACTCTAATCAAGGTGGAGCTAGAGGGTGTGCTTTCAACATAAATGCTAATGAAGCCCAGACCAACAATGATGTGGTCAACGGTACGTTCCTCATTAATAACCAATATGCTTCCATACTATTTGATACCGGTGCTGATAAGAGTTTTGTTTCACTTAATTTTGAACCTTTGCTTGCTAAAACATGAACTAAGCTAGAGAGAATGTTTACCGTTGAAGTAGCGGATGGAAACCCCATCATCATTGACTCCATTATCCGCAACTGTTTCATCGAACTTAATGAATATTCCTTTCTCGTCAACCTCATACCTATGCAACTGGGAAGCTTTGACATCATCATAGGCATGGATTGGCTATCTAGTCATCATGCTGAAGTTGTTTGTTTCGAGAAGTGCATCCGAATCCCTCTCCCCTCGGGTGATACAATTAAAGTCTTTGGTGAGAAACCATGTAGTGGGCTTAAGCTCATCTTCATGCACTACGGCCCGAAAGTACTTACGGAAGAAGAATTTGGCCTTTTTAGCCCATATCGTTCAAAAGAAGGACCAAGAGAAGAGTATTCAAGACATCCCCGTCATTTGTGACTTTCCCGAAGTATTTCCTAAAGATCTATCTGGTCTTCCACCCGTTCGTCAAGTAGAGTTTCGTATCGACCTTGTACCTGGAGCTAATCCTGTGGCTAAAGCTCCGTACCATCTAGTACCTTCTGAAATGCAAGAACTTGCAAGTCAGCTTCAAGAAATTTCCGATAAGGGTTTCATTCGTCCCATTCATTCACCATGGGGTGCACCCGTCCTATTCGTGAGGAAGAAGGATGGCTCATTCCGGATGTGTATTGACTACCGCGAACTCAACAAGCTTACCATCAAGAACCGTTATCCTTTGCCTAGGATTGATGATCTCTTTGATCAACTCCAAGGTTCCATCTACTTCTCGAAGATTGGTCTCCGATCCGGATATCATCAACTTCGTGTGCAAGAGGAGGATATTCCAAAGACTGCTTTTCGTACAAGATACGGTCACTACGAATTTATGGTTATGCCTTTTGGGCTAACCAATGCACCTGCAGTTTTCATGGATCTTATGAATCGCGTATGCAAACCCTACCTAGATAAATTCATGATCGTTTTCATTGACGACATCTTGATCTACTCCAAGACTAAATCAGATCATGAACAACACCTTAAGTTGGTTTTAGACCTTTTAAGAAAAGAACAACTATATGCTAAGTTCTCAAAGTGTGAATTTTGGCTAAAGGAAGTTCAATTTTTGGGTCATATTGTCAACGAAAAGGGAATTCATGTTGATCCCGCAAAGATCGAAGCCGTTAAGAATTGGAGTACCCCTAAGACCCCTACCGAAGTTCGTTCATTTCTTGGTCTTGCTGGTTATTACCGTCGTTTCATCTCAAACTTTTCCAAGATTGTTATCCCTCTCACGGCCTTGACCCATAAAGGTAAACACTATGAGTGGGGACCAAAGCAAGAGGAAGCCTTCCAACTCCTCAAGCAAAAATTATGCAATGCTCCTATTCTCACTCTTCCTGATGGCAACGATGATCTGGTTGTCTACTGTGATGCATCAAACCAAGGTCTCGGTTGTGTTCTCATGCAACGGGGCAAGGTGATCGTTTATGCATCAAGATAACTCAAAATTCACGAAAAGAATTATACGACGCACGATCTTGAATTGGGTGCGGTCGTCTTCGCATTTAAGATTTGGAGGCATTATCTCTATGGCACGAAATGTGCGGTGTTCACTGACCACAAAAGTCTCCAACACATCTTCAATCAAAAGGAACTCAACATGAGGCAACACCGTTGGGTCGAACTCCTTAACGACTACGACTGCGAGATTCGTTACCATCCCGGTAAAGCGAATGTTGTGGCGGATGCCTTGAGTCGTAAGGACCACGTTATGCTTCATTGTGTTAGGATTCAAACTGATATTCAAAATCGAATCTTAGAAGCTCAACACGTCTCGGTCACCGAGGGTAATCTGTATAACGAAATGTCATGTGGTGTTGAATTCCTATTAGAAACCAAACCTAATGGCCTCCTCTATTACTTGAATCGTATCTGGGTCCCCGATCGTGATGACCTTCACGCAGTCCTTATGAACGAGGCACACAAAACTCGTTACTCCGTCCATCCCGGGGCGGATAAAATGTACAAGGGTCTTCACCAACAATACTGGTGGCCCGGAATGAAGAAAGACATTGCACTTTATGTTGCAAAATGTCTAATTTGTTCCAAAGTCAAAGCTGAACATCAATGTCCTTCTGGTTTGCTTGAGCAACTGAAAATCCCTGTATGGAAATGGGAGAACCTAGCCATGGATTTCATTACCAGAATCCCTCGTACTTCTAGCGGTTATGATAGCATTTGGGTAATCATTGACCGTCTCACCAAGTCTGCTCACTTTCTACCCATCCGAGAAGACTACCGGGTAGAGAAATTAGCCCGAATCTACACTGACAAAATTGTGAGTCGTCACAGGGTCCCACTTAACATAATCTCTGATAGGGATGCTCATTTCACCTCCCGCTTTTGGCAATCTCTCCAAACTGCTCTTGGTACACGCTTGGATTTAAGCACGGCTTACCATACCCAAACTGAAGGTCAGACCGAGCGAACAATCTAGACTCTCGAGGACATGCTTAGAGCTTGCGTAATTGATTTTGGTGGCAATTGGGATTCACATCTATCCCTCATTGAGTTCTCTTACAACAATAGCTACCACACAAGCATCAACATGGCTCCATTTGAAGCTCTCTATGGTCGGAAGTGTCGCTCTCCTATATGTTGGAACGAGATTGGCGAAGCACAAATCACCGGTTCTGAATTAATCCAAGAAACTTCCGAAAAGATCCTTCAGATTCGTAACAACATTCAAGTGGCAAGGAGTCGGCAAAAGAGCTATGCCGACAAAAGACGTAAACCCTTCGAATTTCGAGTCGGTGATCTTGTACTTCTAAAGGTATCTCCTTGGAAGGGGGTGATCCGTTTCGGGAAGAAGGGTAAACTAGCACCTCGCTATGTGGGTCCATTCAAGGTCCTCGAAAGGATCGGGAAAGTGGCTTACAAACTCGAGTTACCCCCATCACTTGCTCATGTACATCCTACTTTTCACGTGTCCAACATAAAGAAATGTCTTGCTGATGAGAACCTCCATATACCTCTTGACGACGTGCACATTGATGAAACGATGAATTTCGTTGAGAGACCGATAGAGATCATGGATCGTGAGGTCAAGCAACTCAAGCGAAGTCGTATTCCTGTTGTCAAATTTCGTTGGGATTCTAAGCGCGGTCCTGAGTTCACTTGGGAACGTGAGGATCAAATGAAGCTTAAGTATCCACACCTCTTTTCTGATTCAGTAGCCTCAATTAGTTGAATTTCGGGACAAAATTTCCTTAACATGGGGATACTGTAACATCTCTAATTTTTCTTTTGTGTACTTGTTTAGTGCATAAACAACAATTCAATGATAATGCAAACCTTGATTTCATTTGATACATTTTCTAGGATTTCATGTATATAATTCAATCCATACTAATACTAATTCAAAGAAACGAAAACTTTCCAAGTTGGTTCCGCATATGTCATACAAGAATGAATATTGAAGCTCATGGTCCCTTCATATATGTAACAATATATATGTAAATATATATATATATATATATATATATACATAATTATATTTTGTAAACCAATTGGTCTTGAACCTCCTCCCCAAAGTCCTTGAACCCTAAACATGACCCCCCTTTTTTTTCAATTGAACCTTTGACTTAGATTGGACCCCATATGACTCCAAATTGACCCTCATTCGTCAATTTTGACTATAAAAGTCAAACAGGCCCAAATCCATGAAATCCAACTTATGAAATCGATTAAGCCTGTTGATATGGATTTTCCTTACCCACAAGGCTGTTAATCGATCATACCCTGACCCATGTAACAGCCCAATTCAGTCTATCATGCGGTTGAATTCAAATTCAAACCATTTGACTTCGTGGAGTCAAAGCCGAATCAATTCGGTTGCAATTCAATAAATTAGACGCGTTCTAATCCCGAAAATCATGCGTAAACTGATCATGCATGTATCTAGACCTATTACATGACCCAATTCAGTCGATTACAACCGGATTAACGCGTAATTGGAGTCATAGCTGTCACCCGTAAACCTCTCAGTCGAATAATACGTTAATGATGAAATTAAACGAATTAAATCACTATGGACCTTCGCACGACTTCATATAATCTCTCCCAACCCTCATTTGAGTTTCATTCCATCCCTGTTCGTCGATCTAGCACCCTAAACATCGCCTCTGTCCGTTTAGTTGCCAGGCTTCGTTACGCAACCATCACAGGTATGGTTTACATCGTTCGTTTCGCTTTTAACCACTTATCGAAAGCCCCTTATCACTTTACAAAACAACAATCCAAATCAGGTTCAATTTCTAGAAATTCTCTGAACTTGTTCATACGATTTTAAAAGGGAATTTCGATTTAAATGGTTCAATGCATTTAAGTTTTTACACTTTAGTTCATACCAGCGAAACCACTCGGTCCAACTGGTTAAGACCTTGCACCATTGGACCGAGTGGCGTGGGTTAAAAACCCACATAACCGGTCCTTTTTGTGCGTGACTCAAAGCCAGACCCGGCCCCTTGTATTGAATCTATACATACTAATAAATAAAGGTTTTGAGGAGGACACATGTCAAGATTCTAGAGGAGGTATCTTCTATTTTCCCGCCTAAAATCACTGATCCGAAAACATTATCACGCGGGTTATATATCCGAAAACAAAATCACTGATCCAAACATCTTAACCCGGTTCCTTAATGGTTCGTTTCTCAGTTTTTAGGGTTTCACCCTCTTCTCCTCCACAATCTGCTTCGCCGCTGCACACCCATCTCCCGAAGATCGTCGCTACACTGTCTACGTAATGACATAAATCTTCTGTTAGGGTTCCAGTCCACCATCTACTTGCACTCCAGCACCACAAAGGTATGTAATTCGTTGCCCCTCTTTCAATTTGCACCACAATTTGATTGAATCGAAACCACTATTTGATGATTTTCATGTCCGATTTAAACTACAATTTATGTTCACCCGTATTTGTGATTGATGATGTATTGTTTATCATTTAAAATTTTTGTTCTATGATTGTACATTATTTGTTATGTCAAAAGGATTCAACCCGTGTATTACAATTATCACAATTATTTTTTATCACAATTACTTGCAGGTAGGCCCTTTGGGGGGCTTTGGTATTATATTTGATCACTGCTAAGCAATTAAGAAAAACTAATTGTGCCTTATTGTTGGTGAAATCATGTGTAGGACTCACGGTAAGAGATTGAGGACTTTGACCGAGCAATTTCCATTTCACTTGCAGAAGGGAAAAGAAAACATGCAATTAGTAAGTAAATAGTCACCTATTCATGATTTATATATTTATGAAACTGTAGATTTTTTTGTCCATCATATCTTGTATTGTTATCTATCATCAAAGATAAAATGTCTCAAAATACTATCAAGTAAATATGATTATATATTTATATGACAGTTAATGTTTTCTAATCATGTGCATATTATTCTCAAAGTTTAGGACTTTAGGCAATTCAACTTTAGTTTCTAATCAAATGTTACTATATTAGCAATTATTTTTTCAAAGATTATTGTCCCTTCGGATACTGATAAAATAGGAACAAAAGTTTTCACTTGTCCTTAATTTATGTCTACAATTAGATGTTTACTAACATAAGATTCTTGTCAATATCTTATATGTTCATTACAATTTAATCACACAGCATAAATGATTATTTTAAGATCACATACTTTTTTTATAAAGATAAGATGGGTCGTGTAGAACCAAAGACTGATGACTACAAAATTCTCTAAGTATAAATGCTGTTGATCTCAGAGTTTGCTGCTGACCAATAAACTGCTGCGTACAAGCTTATCTGCTGCGGATAGTTGTTCTCCTGCTGAAGAACAAATCTGCTGCGGATAGCCATATCTGCTGAAGACCAAAGTTGATGCGGATAGGCTTCTCAGCAACATCAACACTTGATGCTGCTGACAGGCAAATCATCAGCAGCTTTGGATGGTTACATCTTGCTGCTGATCATCATCTTTGCTGCTGACAGCCTTGTGCCTTGAAGACAAATCGTTGCAGCTGACTATCCATACCAAGCGTCACTGAAAACTTTCTGCAAAAGCAACTGACACACTCAAAGCAGAAGGAACCGCAATGGCACAACCAATGACGGACAACAATGCTCTTCTCCAAGCATGCAAGTAATGATTCATAAAGAAGACACTTCAATAAAGTTAACTAGTTTTAGACAAAACGTGTAATAGTTAGCTACATACAACAGATCAACGGTCTGTGTTAGATCTGATCCTTAGAATCAAGGGGCTGTCTTGATTCTAAGTGAGTATAAATAATGTGTAAACACTTCATTGTAAGTGTGCGTTTTGTCTTTTGATTGAGTTTTTCAATTGTAATCGTCTATCTGCAAAAGCTTAATACAACAGTGTTCTTAAAAGTATTCTTTCTGCTTACTCGATTACACTTGTGTAGTTTCAACTAAGAACAGAACCATCTTGTAATTTTTCGATCCTACAAGTGGTATCAGAGCTTTGGCTCAGATTAAACAAACTCACACTTGTTTAATCACTTCTGGTTCTATTCTAAACTCTCTCTCTTTCATCAAGTCACCAAGAACAAAGATGGCACAGAGCAATGGATTTGAAGGCATCGGCAGCATCAACTGACCACCAAGATTGGTATCTGGGGAAGACTACGACATGTGAAAAAATCGCATGGAAAGTTTTTTCTGCTATCAGGAGTACGGAATGTGGAAATCCATCAGGGATGGACCCTACACTCCCATGGTGGCCTCTGCTGACTCTGGAGGACCACCAGTTCCAAAGGAGCCCTCCAAGTACTCAGAAGAGGACATAAAGAAGATGGAGGTGGACTTCAAGGCACTAGGAGCTATCCAAATGTGCCTTCCAAATGAAGTTTTTCATAACTTCAGAAGTTACGAAACTGCTAAAGAGCTATGTGAGGCTCTTGAGAAGATGTTTGCTGGTTCTGAGGAAGTCAAAGAAAACAGAAGAGACATCCTTAAGCAGCAGTATGAAAACTTCGTCTGGAAGGAAGGTGAGTCTCTAACTGTTTTATATAACAAATATACTTATCTTGTAGGTGAGCTGCAGTGCTCAAAAGTAAAGTTGGAGAATGAAGATATTCTTAAGAAATTCATCAGATCTCTACCTAGTTGCTGGACACTCTACACAGTGTCCATCAGAAGAACTGAGAATCTGAAGACTCTTCAGATGACTGAGCTATTTGGTATGCTCAAAACCTATGAATTAGAAATGATTCAGGCCAAGGAAAGGAGCTCAAGCTACCAAACAGCTTCAACATCCACCACCACCACTTCTGCTCTTCACTCTGAGTACTCAGGTCCTAGTACTAGCAACTACTATCCTCCCATAGTCACACATCCTCAAACTCCTACCTCAAAAACAAACACATCACCATTTCTTCTTGAAGCTGCTCCTCAAGCCTCAACCTCTGCTGTTTTTGTTTCTGAAAACTCAAGCAACATTTATTTTATCAAGGAGGATCTGGAATGTTTCCATCCAGATGATCTAGAAGAAATGGATATACAGTAATCGTATGCCATGCTCTCTATAAGAGCAAAAAGGTTCTACTCTAGAACCGGAAGACCCATTCCAAGCAACAACTCCAACACCAGAGTTGGCTTGGATAAAAGCAAATTGAGATGTTACAACTGTAACCAACTGGGTCATTTTGCTAGAGAATACAAGGCACCTAGGGCAAACCCAGCTGATGATCGAACAAGACAAGCTCACCAAAGCCAATCTAGACAACAACAGCAACAAGCTACTCCTTCAGCTCAAACTGCAGCTTGTGCAGCTGTTGGAACTTCTGACTTTGATTGGAGCTTTCAGTATGAAGATCTGCCTATCAACAACTAAGCTCTTATGGCAGATACAACTGAAATACCGCCTCAGGTATATGAACATCTATGTTCCCAAGCCTGTATTGATAAGGTTTTAGGCTACAGAAAGCATAATCAAAACCTCATAGATCAAAATGAAGAGTTTCATCAAATGAAATCTGAATTCAAAAAGGTCGAAGACTGTTACAAAGAAAAAATTAACTGCCTAAAGAAAGAGATTTCATCATTAAGACATGAACAAACCAATCTTGAAACTCAGATTGATGATCTACTGGCCAGATTAAAAGCTACCAGAGCAGAATTGGCAGAACAGAATGTTCATGTCGACAAATATGAATTTGCATCCAAAAAGCTCCAAAGACTTTTGGATGCTCAAATTCATGAAAAGGTAAAAACTGGTCTGGGGTATCATGCTGAACAATATCAAGCCGTTGCACCTCCTGCTGACTACGTTGCCATCCATGAACCAAGCTTCAATCTTGCAAATCTTGATATGGCTAACAGAAATCTTGATCCCTCTAAGGATGAACCTTTGGTGCAAGAATGCACTACCTCATCAGAGTCTGAATCAACTTGCTCAGACTCCACTGAAACAAGTAAAGCTTCATCTCCTCCTGCCCCCCAAGTTATTCTGACTAAAGATGAAGTCCCCATTATCCATTCAGCACAAGTACCAGCCATTTCAGTACCAGTTCCTACACCATTCAAACAAATCAAAATTAGTTATCCTCCAGAAGGTAGGAAGCTAAAAATTGAAAAGGGCCAGTTCTCAACTTCAATCCAACCAAGGAAGGTGTTTGACATATTTCATGCGCCTGGAGAGAGGGTTCCATATGTTCAAAAGACATTGGAAGAAGCCACCTTTGAGCATAACAAAGCACACCCCTGGAACTTCAAAGACTTGTTCAAAAGAAAGGACTATATGTACTGTCAAAGGGACAAACTGGCGAAATCATGCTTTGTGTGTGGGAAATACAATCATACTGCCAGCACCTGCTTCTACTACCTTCAGCAGCAAAGAAACCTCAAGCAACATGCTTTTGAGAAGACAAAGAAGAACAAACAGGTAAGAAAGTTTGAAGCTAAGACAACTCAATTCAGAAACTCTCTTTCTCCACCAAGGGTGCAGTTGTCAAAACCTCTACAATCTTGCATCATCTGTGGTGAATCAGATCACTTTGCTGCAAATTGTAAGTTTAATCCTTTCAATCAGATTCTTCTTCCAACCTCAATTATACAAAAGCCTATTAGTAAGGTGAAGAAGGATAGACATAAGTCTGTTCTTAAACCATCAGTAGCCAACAAAACTGATGCTGATCGAGTAAAGCCCAAACAACCAAAAGGAAAGCCTTCAGCAGCAAAGTCTGGAGCTGCTCAAGTAAAACCATCAGCAGCAACAAAATCTGCTTCTGATCAGTCAAAGCCCTCAGATGCAGCTTTCGCTACTGAAAAGGCAAAGAGAGCTGGAAAACCACCAACTCAACAATGGAAGGCAAAGAAACCACCAAGAATCATCATTGGTTCAGTTGAATGCGTCTATCCTTTGTTGTAAATGTGTCTGTCCTTTGTTGTAAATAAAAGTTATAAGTAAGCAGCATCCTTTTTGGTTGCTGACATGTCTGATCTTCAGCAGCAAAGAATTTGCCCCTGACTGCTTTAACTTATCAGCAGGAACAAGTTTCCTACGGATAACTTTAAAGCTGTCAGCAGCAACACCCTTGCTGCAGATCATTGCATCCACCAGCAGCAATTGAGTTTGCTAATGACAGACTTAATCTTCGCATCAACCAAGGTTGCTGCGGACAAGCTCACTCATACACAGCAATCAAGTTTGCTGCTGATGGGTAAATTTAAGTCCAAATTAACTTTTACCCGCTGTAAAAATTAACGTCAGTCTTTACCATGACTGCCTCGGTGTATTACAGCTGTAACAATAAAAGGTAAATTGGGTTGAACTGTACAAGTGATTTTGCTTTTTCTTTCTTCTGCCGTTATAAGAATGAATCAAATTTCCTTACCACCTCTTCACCTTCAATTTCACCCTAAACCCACATCACTTTCTCTCAAGTCCCCACCATATTCAAGACCTTCATCTTTAAAACATTCAAAGCCTCCCATATTTTAACCTTCCCTCCAAATCAAACAACAATGGCAGACATCAATAACCGTGACGATAAGTTCTCCCCATACCACAACCTTACAGCATATCTTACCAACGGAAAGAAATCCGAAGGATTTGATGATATGATCGATTTCTTATGTCGATCAAATATCTACTTTGCTCTCACCACCAACCCTACCTGTAGGATCGTGAAATTACAAGATGGTTCTGTTCTTAGTTGAGATTGGCGGAAACAATATCAACTGCACAATTACAATCGAGTAAACAGAAAGAATACAGATAAGAACACTGTTGTATTAAGCTTTGTGAATAAACGATTACAAATGAAAACTCAGTGAAGAAGCACACTTATAATGAAGTGTTTACACAGTATTTATACTAACTTAGAATCAAGACAGACCCTTGATTCTAAAGATCAGATCGAACACAGACCGTTGATCTTTTTGTACAAAAGCTAATAATACACGTTAAAGCTAAACTAGCTAACTTTATTGAAGCGTTTACTTTATTCATCATTGTTTGCATGCTCGGGGAAGAGCATTGTCGTCCGTCATTGGTTGCACCATTGAGGTTCCTTCTGCTTTAAGTGTGTCAGTTGCTTTTGCAGAAAGTTGTCAGTGACGCTTGGCATGGATAGTCAGCTGCAACGATTTGTCTTCAAGGAACATAGCTATCAGCAGCAATAATGAGAATAATGCTGCTGATAAGCCTATCAGCAGCAACATGTGTTGAATGTTGCTGATAAGCCTATCAGCAGCATTTGTACTTAGAATAATTTGGTAGCAATCAGTCTTTGGTTCTACAAACTCCTCCTAGACTGATGCAACCAAAATTCTTCTAATCACTTTGCTGCTGAAGCTTTTGCATGTGGCTGACTATCCTTTCAACCTCATAGCCTCTTGGATCCTTGCTGGGATTGTTCAGTGGAAGTGCAGACAGAGTCTTGATGTCTTTATTTGGCATTTTGTAGATTGTTTTGCTTGAACATCTCATCTTCTGCTTCCTTACATCAGTTAAGGTGAACTCGTCCAAATCAGCATTATATGACCAACTTACAAATGGAGAGTGGGACTTGAGTGGTTTGATGTCAATGATCACATCTTTGCTAGGGTTGAAGTAGTGTTTGATTGCTAGCAAAAGAAGTTTCCCACTCTCATTTGCATGCTCATGAGCTTCACCTAGCTCCATAATTCTGCCAAGATCTGTAGATAGATCTTCTCCTTTCAGTTCTCCCCCTGAAGATCTCAAACCTTTGATCCTGTGGATTATAGACCCAATCAACTATGTCTCTTGAGTCTTCTAGTTTAGGTGTGGGTTTGGATTTCTTCAAGGGAGGCTGTTGATGAGTGGGGGCTGGGTGAGATGGTTTGGACTTTTTGGGTGGAGGAGTGGAAGGTTTGGGGAGGAGAGTGGAAGGTTGTTGGACTGAGGAAGAGGTAGGTGAGGGAGAAGGCTTGGGTTTCTTTGCTTTTGTTTTTCCTTCTTCCTGAATAGGTACCCTTTTCTTGGAGCCTTTCTTGCCCACTCTTTCTTCCTCATCCTTCTTGACTTTGAAGTAGAGGGCTTGCAGGTTCATGAAGTTCATAGGACCTAGCCTCTTTCCATTCTCTCCTCTAGCCTTAAGGAAGTCAATCACGACCTTCCTTTCTTCATGGGTCCGTTTATTAAAGGCAATGGTCTTTTTGGACTGTTGTTTGGCTTTTTCTTCTTCTTCAGCCTGTTTCTTCTTTGCCAATTGACCTTGCTAACCCATGAAGGCTCTGTAGACTTCTTTATTTGATAGTTTCTCAAGGTAGTCTGCATCCTCACCTTGAGAGACTAGAGTCTTTACCCACTCCTCCCTCATTTCTTTAGCTAGTTCAGAATCGGTTATTCTGAACTTAGCTTCTTCTTTCTTCTTCTTCTCCAATTCTTCCTTTTCTCTATTGAATTGTTCCTGCAGTTGAAGAGCAAGAGCTGCATCTTCTTCAATTTGGTCAACTGCAGGAATCTTTCTTTTCAGTTCATCTAGCTGTCTAGCATACAGCTGGATGGTTTGTTCTCTTAGGAGAATGACTGTTTTTCTTTCTTGAGCCTTTTTCATGTCAGCCATCTCCTCTTCTTCTCTTCTTCTTCTTTTCTCTTCCCTCTCTCTTTTCTCTTTTAGCAACTTCTCTTCATCTTCATCTGTCATGATTCCCTTTCCTTTGTTTACATTGGATGCCTCTGCTTCAACTTCACTGACCACAACAGCAGATGATGGTGCTGCTATTGGGATCTCTGCCTCAGCTTCATTGGCAATTTGGGATGTGAACATGGGAAGGTCATTGGCCTCATTCGATTTGCACTCAGGACTTGTGACTTCTTTTAGCATTTCTTTGATAGTTGATCTTGACTCATATGCTGCAGTACAGATGTCTACTCGAGGGGAAGCTGAGTCAGTATCAGTGTCAGAGTTTGACACATATACTGCCTCAGTAATTCTTCCTACTTGTTCAAGTTTGGCTCTGACAGTAGCTATCATTGCCTGGCTTTCAAGTGAGTTGACATTGCAGATATTTGCCCTGAGTTGAAAGATCTTGTAGAGAAAGTCTGTAGGAAGTGACAAGATGTTCCTGGTGTTGATGGTGAGAGAGGAGCCGTTGCTTAGTAAGAAGGTGTGGTCAAGAGACTTAGTGCTTGTACATCCCAGCACATCTAAGTCTTTGACAATGAAGGAGTACAGAAATCTTCTTAAGCAGCAAATTTCTTTGTTAGTGAGAAGACTGTTCCTTATAATGTCAAGTCTTCTAAGAGTCAGTCTTTTTTCTGCTGCTGCCGAAGATTCAGGATAAGCTACCCGTTTTTCTGTTTGTATTAGTCTTTCGAAGTGGGGTAGATTATCCTACATCAAGTCATGAAACCTGCCAATGGCAAGTTATGCTGAGAGATCTGATGAAGTGTTGATGCAGTTAGTTAAATGCAGTTGTAGGACTTGGAGGGTATTGAGAGAGTTCCAGTTTAGCTCTTCTACACCACTAAATTGCCATCCAATCCAAAATTTCTCAGCTGATCCATCATACCCCCAAGATAGAATGGAGTCAAACTCTAGCTTCTGTGTAGTTTGAAAGAGTTGGGGGGTAATGGATTGACTTATGATGGCTACTGCTTCAGGAAGGATGCTGAATGATGTATTTGTTTGTTCTGTGTCTTCAGCATCATTCAGCATTTCATCAACAGCCCTGACGACCAACTTCCAGTCTTCAGATGTCTCTTCTTCTTCGTTATCTGAGACTGGCAAGTCATGAACTTGTACAAAAGCCGGCTTGAATAGTGAGCTTTGAATTACTACCTGCTCTTGAATCCAGTCGTCAAGACTGTCTGTGTCTTCTTCCATAGGGACCATCTCCCCCTTTTTGGTTGCATCAGTAGACAGGTAAGCATCAGTTTGGGTGCCTACTGATACAAGAGAGGGAGTGGCTAAAGTTGGGCATTGATGGGCTTCATTCATAGAGACTTGGTGTCTTAGTTTGGACACTTCAGCCTCTAGCATAACCACCCTGGCCGTTAATTCCAAGTTATGAAGATTCAGACTGTCCTCATCCACAGTTGTGGAATCCTTGGACCCAGATAGGGCCTTAGGCCTAGCCTCTTCATCCCCATCACCCATGGTTTCTTGGCGCCTGGGATTCCTCTCAGTGAGGGGAGTTTCCAAGGAAACATCCTCAATGTGAGTTGCCGTGGTTGAGGGCTTAACAATGTTGTCACTGTCCTCCTGGTCATTTGATGGACCAGCAGTAGTGACAGCCTCTTCCACATCCACTCTTTCATAACTCCGAGAGTGGACCTTCAGGGTAGATGAACTTGGGTTGGGTGTGTTGGAAGCAAGATCAATCAGTACCTCCGAGATAGTGGTAGTTGGAGAAGGTACATCATCTTGATCAGGTTCCTCAACACTTAAGTTCAGAAGAGAAAGGAAGTGCTCAGGGGGCTGTTCTACGGATCCGGGAAGTGATCCTGATCCTAATAGAGAGACATCCGAAGGAGTCTCCCTAATAATGTGGCTTTCCCTTATGATATTCTCACCAGAATGTTGTGATTCTGAGTGAGGGCTGTTAGGTTGGGTTTGGGCCTTGGAGGCAAGAGAAGAAGGAGTTCTCTTGCCCCTTTTTCTAGTATATGTTGTTGCAACCGGGGCCCTGTGTTCCGGTTGAACAATAACATCCAAAAGAGGTGTAAGTAATATTTGTGCCTGTGCATCCTTAGTAGTATACACAGGGGTTCGAATGGTGGATGCAGACTGTTGTTCAGGATGTGAGGTGGAGGGTGTGGGATCAGTATCAACTGGGATTGCTGAACTGTCACCCGGGGTACTCTGTACGTTCAGCATTGTAGATAACAATGGAACGTTGACCCCTGAGAACTTTTTGGAAACAGTCCTCATGCTTTGAAAAATGTTATTTTTATGACCCAACATGATGTAGATTCTTGCAGGTTTTGAAAGTTCTTGATTGAAAACTTCCTGCAGGAATCTTGGGTACATGAAAAATTGCTGCTTTGCACCCTCTTGAAGGTTATATCGCAAACCCTCAAAAATGAGATGTGCAAAATTGAAGCCTTGGTTAGTGACCATACCATGGAAAGCGGAGGCTAGCGCAGAGCTCACCTGATGCCATCCACTCCTCTTCTGAGATACGCATTGGAGAAGAGTGTGGCAGAGATACTTCCATGGAGGGCCCATCAGTGCCTTCTCAATCGTATACTTGGTTTGATTTCCAGTGTATCCAATGGAGACAAAGGTCCTCATGTATTCGTCCTTCGAGTATGAGATGGCTGCTCCCTCATCTTGAAGCTGAAGGTGTTTTCTGAGTGTAGCTTCCGAGATGGTGATATTCTTGACGTCTACTTTGGCTTTGATTTTGGGAATCCCCTTTTCGGTTGAGTAGCCGGCGGTACTCCAGAAATCCTCCATATGAGGGATATATATGGTAGGGTTGGTGGTGAGGGCAAAGTAGATCTTTGATCGACATAAGAAATCGATCATATCGTCAAAACCATCGGATTTCTTTCCTTTGGTGAGGTATGCTGTTAGGTTATGGTATGTGGAAAACTTGTCATCTGGGTTGTCAATATCTGCCATAGCCGTTTGATTTTGGAGGGATGATTTGAATATGGTGGAGACTTGAGAGTATGAAGAATATGGAGCGTTTTGAATATGGTGGGGACTTAGGGTGAAAGTGATAATTGGTTAGGGTTGAATTGAATGTGAAGAGGTGGTAAGGAAAATTTGATTTGTTCTTATAGCGGCAGATGAGAGAAAAAGCAGAATGACTTGTACAGTACAACCTTATTTACTTTTCATTGTTACAGCTGTAATACACCGAGGCAGTCATGGTAAAGACTGACGATATTTTCTTTCACAGCGGGTAAAAGTTAATTTTGGACTTAAGTTTACCCATCAGCAGCAAACTTGGTTGCTGTGGATGAGAAAGCCTGTCCGCAGCAACTTTGGTTGCTGCGGAAGGTTAAGTCTGTCAGCAGCAAACTTAATTGCTACTGATAGATGCAATGATCTGCAGCAGGGATGTTACTGCTGATGGCCTTAAAGCTATCCGCAGGAAACTTGTTCCTGCTGATAACTTAAGGCAGTCAGTGGCAAATCCTTTGATGATGAAAATTTAAACCTGTCAGCAGCTGAAGGGCAAAAATGCTGCTGACTTATAACTTTTATTTACAACATAAGACAGACATATTTACATCAAAGGATAGATGCACTCAATTGAACCGATGATGATGCTTGGTGGTTTCTTTACCTTCCATTGTTGAGTTGGTGGTTTTCCAGCTCTCTTTGCCTTTTCAGCAGCAGACTTTGTATTTGGCTTATCAGCAGCAGATTTTGTTGCTGCTGATCGTTTTACTTTAGCAGCTGCAGATTTTGTTGGTTCCTTTGCTGCTGAAGGCTTTCCTGTTGGTTCCTTGGGCTTTACTTGACCAGCAGCAGTTATTTTGGCTGCTGATGACTTAGTAGCAGACGTATGCCTATCCTTCTTCACCTTACTGATAGTCTTTTGTATAGTCGGGGTTGGAAGAAGAATCTGATTTAAAGGATTAAACTTACAATTTGCAGCAAAGTGGTCTGATTCTCCACAGATGATGCAAGATTGTTTAGGTTTTGACAACTGTTCCCTTGGTGGAGAAAGAGATTTTCTGAATTGAGTTGTCTTAGCTTCAAAACTTCTTGCCTGTTTGTTCTTCTTTGTCTTCTCAAAGGCATGTTGCTTGAGATTTCTTTGCTGCTGAAGGTAGTAGAAGTAGGTGCTGGCAGTGTGGTTATATTTCCCACAGACAAAACATGATTTTGCCAGTTTATCCCTTGAAAGATGCACATAATCCTTTCTTTTGAAAAGGTCTTTGAAATTCCAAGGGTGAGCTTTGTTGTGCTCACAAGTAGCTTCTTCCAATGTTTTTTGAACATATGGAACCCTTTCTCTAGGCGCATGACATATGTCAAACACCTTCCTTGGCTGGACTAAAGATGAGGACTGGTCCTTTTCAGTATTTAGCTTCCTACCTTCTGGAGGATAGCTAATTTTGATTTGTTTGAATGGTGTAGGAACTTGTACTGAAATGGCTGGTACTTGTGCTGAATGGACTTCATCTTTAGTCAGAGTGACTTGAGGGGCAGGAGGAGATGAAGCTTCACTTATTTTAGTGGAGTCTGAGTAAGTTGAATCAGACTCTGATGAGGTAGTGCATTCTTGTACCAATGGTTCATCCTTAGAAGGATCAAGATTTCTGTTGGCCATATCAAGATTTGCCAGATTGAAGCTTGGTTCGTGAATGGTCACGTAGTCAGCAGGAGGTGCAACGGCTTGATATTGTTCATCATGATACCCCACACCAGTTTTTACCTTATCATGAATTTGAGCATCCAAAAGTCTTTGCAGCTTTTTGGATGCAAATTCATATTTGTCGACATGAACCTTTTGTTCTGCCAATTCTGCTCTGGTAGCTTTTAATCTGGCCAGTAGATCATCAATCTGAGTTTCAAGATTGGTTTGTTCATGTTTTATTGATGAAATCACTTTCTTTAGACAGTTAATTTTTTCTTTGTAACTGTCTTCGACCCTTTTGAATTCAGATTTCATTTGATGAAACTCTTCATTTTGATCTATTAGGTTTTGATTATGCTTTCTGTAGCCTAAAACTTTATCAATGCAGGCTTGGGAACATAGATGTTCATATACCTGTGGCGGTATCTCAGTTGTGTCTGCCATAAGAGCTTGGTTGTTATTAGGCAGATCTTCATACAGAAAGCTCCAGTCAAAGTCAGATGTTCCAACAGCTGCACAAGCTGCAGTTTAAGCTGGAGGAGTAGCTTGTTATTGTTGGTGTCTTGGTTGGGCTTGGTGAGCTGCTGGGTTTGCTCTAGGTGCCTTGCATTCTCTAGCAAAGTGACCCAGTTGGTTACAGTTGTAACACTTCAACTTGCTTTTATCCAAGCCAACTCTCGTGTTTGAGCTGTTGCTTGGAAAGGGTCTACCGGTTCTGGAGTAAAACCTTTTTGCTCTTATGGAGAGCATTGCAAATGAGTGCTGTATATCCATTTCTTCCAGATCATCTGGATGGAAGCACTCAAGATCCTCCTTGATAAAGTACATGTTGCTTGAGTTTACAGAAACAAAAGCAGCAGTGGTTGAGGCTTGAGAAGGAGTTTCAAGAAGAAATGGTGATATGTTTGTTTTAGTGGTAGGTGTTTGAGGATGTGTGACTATGGGAGGATAGTAGTTGCTAGTACTGGGGCTTGAGTGCTCAGAGTGAAAAGCAGATGAGGTAGTGTTGGATGTGGAGGCTGTTTGGTAGCTTGAGCTCCTTTCTTTAGCCTGAATCATTTCTAATTCATAGGTTTTGAGCATACTAAATAGCTCAGTCATCTGAAGAGTCTTCAGATTCTCAGTTCTTCTGATGGACACTATGTAGAGTGTCCAGCAACTAGGTAAAGATCTGATGAAATTTTTAAGAATGTCTTCATTCTCTAGCTTCACTTTTGAGCACTGCAACTCACCTACAAGATAAGTATATCTGTTATATAAAACAGTTAGAGACTCACCTTCCTTCCAGACGAAGTTTTCATATTGCTGCTTGAGGATGTCTCTTCTGTTTTCCTTGATTTCCTCAGATCCAGCAAACATCTTTTCGAGGGCCTCCCACAGCTCCTTTGCAGCTTTGTAACTTCTGAAGTTATGAAAAACTTCATTTGGAAGGCACATTTGGATGACTCCTAGTGCCTTGAAGTCCACCTCCATCTTCTTGTTATCCTCTTCTGAATATTTGGAGGGATCCTTTGGAACTGTTGGTCCTCAAGAGTCAGCAGATGCCACCATGGGAGTGTATGGTCCATCCCTGATGGATTTCCACATTCCGTACTCCTGATAACAGAAGAAGCTTTCCATGCGATTTTTCCACATGTCGTAGTCTTCTCCAGATACCAACCTTGGTGGTCGGTTGATGCTGCCGATGTCTTCAAAACCGTTGCTTTGTGCCATTTTTGTTTTGAGATTTTGGGTGACTTGATCAGAGAGAGTTTAGAATAGAACCAGAAGTGATTAAACAAGTGTGAATTTGTTTAATCTGTGCCAAAGCTCTGATACCACTTGTAGGATCGTGAAATTACAAGATGGTTATGTTCTTAGTTGAGTTTGGCGGAAACAATATCAATTGCACAATTACAATCGAGTAAACAGAAAGAATACTGATAAGAACACTGTTGTATTAAGCTTTGTGTATAAACGATTACAAATGAAAACTCAGTGAAGAAGCACACTTACAATGAAGTGTTTACACAGTATTTATACTAACTTAGAATCAAAACAGACCCTTGATTCTAAGGATCAGATCGAACACAGACCGTTGATCTTTTGTACAAAAGCTAATAATACACGTTAAAGCTAAACTAGCTAACGTTATTGAAGCGTTTACTTTATTCATCATTGTTTGCATGCTTGGGGAAGAGCATTGTCATCCGTCATTGGTTGCACCATTGAGGTTCCTTCTGCTTTAAGTGTGTCAGTTGCTTTTGCAGAAAGTTGTCAGTGACGCTTGGCATGGATAGTCAGCTGCAACGATTTGTCTTCAAGGAACATAGCTATCAGCAGCAAGAATGAGAATAATGCTGCTGATAAGCCTATCAGCAGCAACATGTGTTGAATGCTGCTGATAAGCCTATCAGCAGCATTTGTACTTAGAATAATTTGGTAGCAATCAGTCTTTGGTTCTACACTACCATATATATCCCTCATATGGAGGATTTTTGGAGTACCGCCGTCTACTCAACCGAATAGGGAATTCCCCAAATTAAAGCCAAAGTAGACGGCAAGGATATCACCATCTTGGAAGCCACACTCAGAAAACATCTTAAGCTTCAAGACGAGGCAACAGCCATCTCATACTCGAAGGACGAATACATGAGGACCTTTGTATCCATTGGATACACTGGAAATCAGACTGAGTATACGATCGAGAAGGCGCTGATGGGCCCTCCATGGAAGTACCTTTGTCACACTCTTCTCCAATGCATATCTCAGAAGAGGAGTGGATGGCATCAGGTGAGCTCCGCACTTACCTCCGCCTTTCATGGTATGGTCACTAACCAAGGCTTCAACTTTGCACACCTCATCTTTGAGGGTTTGAGATATAACCTTCAAGAGGGTGCAAAGCAGCAATTTTTTATATACCCAAGATTTTTGCAGGAAGTTTTCAATCAAGAACTAAAAGAACTTTCAAAACCTGCAAGAATCTACATCATGTTGGGACATAAAAATAATATTTTTCAAAGCATGAGAACTGTTTCCAAAAAGTTCTCAGGCGTCAATGTTCCATTGTTATCTACAATACTGAACATACAGAGTACCCTGGGTGACAGTTCAGCAATCCCAGCTGATACTGATCCCACACCCTCCATCCCACATCCTGAACAACAGTCTGCTTCTACCATTCGAACCCCTGTGCATACTACTAAGGATGCACAGGAACAAAACTTACCTACACCTCTTTTGGATGTTATCGTTCAACCGGAACACAGGGCCCCGGTTGCAACGACATATACTAGGAAAAGGGGCAAGAGAACTCCTTCTTCTCTTGCCTCTAAGGCCCAAACCCAACCTAACAGCCCTCACTCAGAATCACAACATTCTGGTGAGAATATCATAAGGGACAGCCACATTATTAGGGAGACTCCGTTGGATGTCTCTCTATTAGGATCAGGATCACTTCCCGGATCCATAGAACAGCCCCCTGAGCCTTTCCTTTCTCTTCTGAACTTAAGTGTTGAGGAACCTAATCAAGATGATGTACCTTCTCCAACTACCACTATCTCGGAGGTACTGATTGATCTTGCTTCCAACACACCCAACCCAAGTTCTTCTACCCTGAAGGTCCACTCTAGGAGTTATGGCAGAGTGGATGTGGAAGAGGCTGTCACTACTGCTGGTCCATCAAATAACCATGAGGACAGTGACAACATTGCTAAGACCTCAACCATGGCAACTCACAGTGAGGATGCTTCCTTGGAAACTCCCCTCACTGAGAGGAATCCCAGGTGCCAAGAAACCATGGGTGATGGGGATGAAGAGGCTAGGCCTAAGGCCCCATCTGGATCCAAGGATTCCACAACTGTGGATGAGGACAGACTGAAACTTCATAACTTGGAATTGACGGCCAGGGTGGCTATGCTAGAGGCTGAAGTGTCCAAACTAAGACATCAAGTCTCTATGCATGAAGCCCATCAATGCCCAACTGTACCTTCTCCCTCTCTTGTATCAGTGGGCACCAAAACTGATGCTTATTTTTCCACTGATGCAACCAAAAAGGGGGAGATGGTCCCAATGGAGGAAGACTCAGACAGTTTTGACGACTGGATTCAAGAGCAGGCTGTATTTCAAAGCACACTTTTCAAGCCAGCTTTTGTACAGGTTCATGACTTGCCAACTTCAGATAACGAAGAAGAAGAGACATCTGAAGACTGGAAGTTAGTCGTCAGGGCTGTTGATGAGATGATGAATGACGCTGAAGACACAGAACAAACATATACATCTTTCAGCATCATCCCTGAAGCAGCAGCCATCATAAGTCACTCCACTGCCCCCTAATTTCCACTAACTTCAACACAGCTAGAGTTTGATACAATACTAGCTTGGGGGTATGATGGAAAATCTGAGAGGTTCTGGATTGGTTGGGAGTTTGGCGGAGTAGAAGAGCTAAACTGGGACTTTCTCAACACCATCCAAGTCCTTCACCTACACCATCTACAATGCATCAACAACTCAACGGACCTCTCAGCAGAACTTGCCATTGGCAGGTTCTATGACTTGATGGAGGATAATCTACCCAACTTTCAGAGACAAATACAAGCAGCAAAAAGGGTAGCCTATCCTGAATCTTCAACAGCAGCAGAAAGAAGACTGTCTCCTAGAAGACTTGAAATAATAAGGAACAGTCTTCTCACTGACAAAGAAGTTCTGTGCTTAAGAAGATTTCTGTACAACTCCATTGTCAAGGACGTAGATGTGCTGGGATGGGTAAGCACTAAGTCTCTTGACCACACCTTTCTGCTAAGCAACGGCTCCTCTCTCACCATCAACACCAGGAACATCCTGCTACTGCCTACAGACTTTCTTTACAAGATCTTTCAACTCAGAGCAAATATCTGCAATGTCAACTCCCTCGAAAGCCAGGCAATGATGGCTACTATCTGAGCCCATCTTGAACAAGAAGGAAGGATTGCTGAAGCGGTATATGTGTCAAATTATGACACTGATTCTGACTCAGCTTCCCTTCGAGTAGACATCTTTGCTGCTGCATTTGAATCAAGATCCACTGTCAAAGAAATGCTGATAGAATTTACAAGTCCTGAGTGCAAAACAGATGAAGCTAATGACCTTCCCTTATCAAACTCTCAAATTGCCAATGAAGCTGAGGCTGAAATTCCCACAACGGCACAATCATCTACTGTTGTGATCAGTGAAGCCGAAGCAGAGGCATCCAACAAAGATAAGGGAAAGGGAATTATAACCGAAGAAGACGAAGAGAGGTTACAAAGAGAAAATAAAGAGAAAGAAGAAAGAAGAAGAAGAAGAAGAGAAGAAGAGGAGATGGCTGAAACTAAGAAAGCTCAAGATAGAATCACAGCCATTCTCCTCAGAGAACAACAGATCCAACTGTATGCAAAACAGTTGGATGCTCTGATGGTAAAGATTCCTGCAGTTTATTAGATTGAAGAAGATGAAGCTCTTGCTCTTCAACTACAGGAACAATTTGATAAAGAAGAAGAAGAAATAGAAAAGAAGAAGAAGAAGGAAGAGGCTAAGTTCAGAATAACTGATTCTGAACTAGCCAAAGAAATGAGAGAGGAGTGGGTAAAGGCTCTAGTTTCTCAAGGTGAGGATGCAGACTACCTTGAGAAACTATCAAATAAAGAAATCTACATAGCCTTCATGGGTCAGCAAGGTCAATTGGCAAAGAAGAAACAGGCTGAAGAAGAAGAAGCCAAACAAAAGTCCAAAAAGACCATTGCCTTTAATAAACGGACCCATGAAGAAAGGAAGGTCATTATTGACTACCTTAAGGCTAGAGGAGAGAGTGGAAAGAGGCTAGGTCCCATGAATTTCATGAACCTGCAAGCCCTCTATTTTAAAGTCAAGAAGGATGAGGAAGAAAGATTGGAGAAGAAAGGCTCCAAGAAAAGGGTAAACATTCAAGAAGAAGAAAGGAAATCAAAGAAACCCAGCACTTCCTCATTCCAACAACCTTCCACTCTCCTTCCTAGACCTCCCTCCTCTCCTCCCTCAAAGTCCAAATCCACACACCTAGCTCCTACTCATCAACAACCTCCCAAAAAGAAAAATAAACCCACTTCCAAACCCAAAGACTCAAGAGAAATAATCAGATGGTCATACAGCCCTGAAGACCAATGGTTTGAAGTGTTCACGGGGAGGACAGAAGCTAAAAGATCAATCTATACTTCTGTTGATGAGGTACTACAGCTTCCAGATTCTGATCTAAGAAGAATGATGGAGCTGGGTGAATCCTCTGAGCCTGAGAATGAAGGTGGGAGACATCTTTTGCTGGCAATCAGACATTACTTCAACCCCAGCAAAGATGAAATCATTGATGCCAAACCTCTTCAATCCCACACTCCATTCATCAGCTGGTCCTACAATGCTGAGAAGAATGAATTCACTCTGACAGATGTTAAAGGACAGAAGATGAGGTGTTCAAGCAAAGCTATCTTTAAAATGGCAAGCAAAGACATCAAGACTCTATCTGAGCTTCCTCTTAACAATCCAGCATGGACCAGAGATGATATGAGGTTGAAAGAATAGTCAGAAATATGCAAAAGCTTTAGCAACAAAGGCAGTAAGAGAATTTTGGTAGCATCAGTCTAGGGGGAGTTTGTAGAACCAAAGACTGATGGCTACAAAATTCTCTAAGTATAAATGATGCTGATCTCAGAGTTTGCTGCTGACCAACAAACTGCTGCGGACAAGCTTATCTGCTGCGGATACTTGTTCTCCTGCTGAAGAACAAATCTGCTGTGCTGCTAAAGACCAAAGTTGCTGCAGATAGGCTTCTCAGCAGCATCAACACTTGATGCTGCAGACAGGCAAATCATCAGCAGTTTTGGATGGTTACATCTTGCTGCTGATCATCACCTTTGCTGCTGATCATCATCTTTGCTGCTGATCATCATCTTTGCTGCTGACAGCCTTGTGCCTTGAAGACAAATCGTTGCAGCTGACTATCCATACCAAGCGTCACTGACAACTTTCTGCCAAAGCAACTGACACACTCAAAGCAGAAGGAACCGCAATGGCACAACCAATGACGGACAACAATGCTCTTCTCCAAGCATGCAAGTAATGATGCATAAAGAAGACGCTTCAATAAAGTTAACTAGTTTTAGACAAAACGTGTAATAGTTAGCTACATACAACAGATCAACGGTCTGTGTTAGATCTGATCCTTAGAATCAAGGAGCTGTCTTGATTTTAAATGAGTATAAATAATGTGTAAACACTTCATTGTAAGTGTGCGTTTTATGTCTTTTGATTGAGTTTTTTTAATTGTAATCGTCTATCTGCAAAAGCTTAATACAACAGTGTTCTTAAAAGTATTCTTTCTGCTTACTCGATTACACTTGTGTAGTTATTGTTTCCGCCAATTTCAACTAAGAATAGAACCATCTTGTAATTTCTCGATCCTACAGGTCGAGTTTTCAGCATAAATGATTAAAAGGGATCTTTGAATTAGAAGTGGATGTAACTTATCATGATAATATCTAATGTTCCCATACATATATATCTTATACACTTCTTATTATTATTAGTTAATTTCATTTTTTTGCTAAAGGTTTGTTAGTCATACTTGAAATGAAATCTGTTGGCCAGTTGATTGACTAACAAATTTAAATTGTGAATATAAAATGTTTAATCATATTTTCATCACTTGCATCTTCTTTTACTTTTTGTAGAAGTTGTGCTGGATGCAAAAATGTGATTGATCATGGACGTGTTCTAAGATGCATGGTTGCGGTTTGGCATCCATAATGTTTAAAATGTCATGCATCTAACCTGCCAATTCATGATTATGAGGTACTAAACACATGGTGGAATAACGATACTTATCCTAACTTTTGTTTTGTATGGATATGATGAAAATTTAAATCTCTATAATTTTCATTCAGTTTTTATTGTCGGGAAATTATGCGTATCACAAGTCTTGCTACAAAGAAAACCATCACCAACGATGTGATGTTTGCCACCACTTTGTAAGTATCAATTCCTTATATTAGCAGCCTTTGCTCTTATCTTCAAAATCTCCTTGCATATTTTATAATGTTTTTTTTTCTATTTTTATGTTTGATTTATTTTGAATTTGGTTATTTGAAATGTATTTAATCTTTCTGCAGATGTCAACAAATGATGTTGGTTTTGTTGAATATAAGGTACATCCTTTATGGGCTTAGAAATACTGCCCGCATCATGAGCGAGATCAGACTCCTAGGTGTTGTAGTTGTGATCGTTTCAATGCAAGTTTTGATCAAGGGCTAATAACATTGAAAAGTAACCAACTTTTGTCAAATTTCTATTTCACATAAAAAGTCGTCACTAAAGGTTTTTTTTACTCGGTTAGCTGAAAAAAGATGAGTAATTTTGACCATTTGACTTTTTTATTTGTAGTAAAAATGTTAGATTTAGATATACGTATAGTTTATACTTATTTGAAATTGAAATTGTGCTTTTGGGTTTGAACTTTGAATATTACTGTAAGAAAATTTATTTGTTTTTTTTTTTGTGAAGCCAATTTCACTTAGATCAAAATGGATTTGGGTTTAAAATTTTAAATTGAAATTGTAATGGAGATTTAATAGGAAACTCTATTAAAAACTTATTACCCTCAATATCTTGATAAACTGCACGTACATATTGCCATGTTATCCCTTTCTTTCAAGGGGTGTCTATTTATCATATGAGAGATGCTTGATGCTGTCGTTGTCTTGCATCTTGGTGTTCATATTATGTAGAGGTGACAAAATGTGTGGGTTGCATAAAGGGTAAAAATGAGTAGTTTCATGTTAGAGTCCAAATAGGTTGGGTCGGGTCTTTTCTTACACATAATATGTTAACTAACAACCAACATGTGCATCTGAGATTTATACATTTCTTTGAAAAAACATGCCCTTCAATTGGCATTATTTATTGAAAGCATATGAAAATTGACTGTAATTTTATCAAGAAAACAATGTTAACATTCTAATACATATAATACTATATGGTTCCTGCTACATTCTGGTTTTGATCACAAACCTCATCACTATGCTTTTTGTAATTATAAATTTTGTTGTGAACTTTAAAAAGGAATGAATGTGGGCTGATTAGAAATTACTGGCAAGATGTGGAATATATGGGATGAATTGCACAAAATGGGTTGCAAGCATGTAGGTAACTTAATTTAATCATATCAGATGTTACATTACTTGAATGACTTTGACATTATACTTATAATCCATGATTTCAAACTTTCTTTTTCTGTAACTGATTGCATTCAATCTTCTGCAGGCCTGCGATGCTCATGGCCTTCATTGTGTCCCTCTATATGACACTTTAGGTATAGATCACCCTTTTTTTGGTAAATTTTATCTAGCATTTTGAAATCCAGTTATGTTTTTCTCAGGTGCTGGTGTAGTGAAATATATTATATGTCACGCGGACATCTCAATTATATTTGTAGAAGAAACAAAAATTTATGAGGTAGGTTGGAAAAATCTCTCAAATGTTATCAGGATTCTTGCCTTAGTTTTATATTTTTTTCAGTGGAAAGTGTGAATCTTTTAGGGCTGTATATTCTTTGTTATTTAAAGTCTGATTCTTATCATTTATAGGTATTTAAAACATTACATGAATCCGAAAAGCACTTGAAAATCCTGTCTGTTTTGTCGAAGTTATTTTATGGTTAACACAATGAATATATTCAAGAGGCTATTTTTGAAATTAATGTAACATGTTTTCTTTTTTAAAATGATTTTTAACAATTGGACTTTTATAGCATTAGAGCTTCGATGGCATATGCAGCTAAATACATGTTGTAGTAACCTCTCACAATAGAAGAAAAAAATTTGTTTATTATGAATTATGTAAATTAGCTGTAAAATACTTTTCTGGTGCATGAAATATTAGCTTTAAAAATTAATTGGGTTATGAACTTACAGGTTGATAACTAAAAGAACAGAAGATTGTGGTGGAGTTTGTGTACTAATCGACTTTGCAGAAATCTTCAACTGTTTATCTTTTGGTAAGTTATTATATCCTACGAATACAAAGATTCATATGGTTTTTGTAAAAATAGGCATGTAATGCTGAAATTTATATAATATGTGGGTATAATAGGTTGAATTCATGAGTAGAAAGTAGTGAAAAGTCTAGCAGAAGAATTTACCAACATTTATGAGCATGAAATCCACCTGGTAAACCATTTAACATTTTTTCCTTTAATTACTACTTAGATGCAGTAATGCACCTAATTACTATCTAGAGTTTGTATTTAAAAGAACCGGATTTCACCCATGGACAATTGTATCTGGCGCTATCAAGAGTAAAGAGTAGAGACAAAGTAAAATTACTAATATTCGAATCACTGATAGATGGTAAAGTTACTAATCAAAGAACAAATTTTGTATATAAAGAAATATTTAGAGATTTATGAAAAAATATTTAGTTTTGTGAATTTAATTGTAATTTCATTTTTTCCCTATGTACATTAAAATTTTATTTTATTTATGAAATTGTTTTAAACAATTATGAATGATATTATGTTTATTTTCATCAACCGTGTAGTACACGGGTACTAACCTAGTTGGTTATATACAAATCAAACCGGTTCCATAACATGGGTTAGTCCCCTGTCCAGTGGTAGCTCACATGCAGAACTCAGAACCCACCCGGGTTCGAACCGGGTGGTGTTCTTTTTATTTTTAAAAACCATTTTTAACAGTAATTAAATTCTATAAAAATTATTTTATAAATTTAACATTCTCTAGAACCGATTCTTACAAAAAAAATACGGTGTTTATACCCAAAACATTCATTTTTACAACTTAAATTGTTTAAAACCCCATTTTAAATTATTTAAAAATATATTTTTAAATAATTAAATCGGTTAATTAATTACCTAATTTATAAAACATATTGACAAGATATAATAATACATTTTTATAAATCAGTTGTTTTTTTACATATATATATATATATATATATATATCCATAACTACATTTTTTTTAGCATATTACCTTCACAATAAGTAAATAAAATTTACTACATTATACACTTAGAATTTTCTTTAATCCATATTGGTATGTTTCTGACACTTTGTCATAAATAAATAAATGGATGGAATTAATTGATATTTTATCATACTACTTTTAGTAATAATTATTATTTTAAATAAATAAATAAAAAGAGTTTTATTTATTTAAAACCCTAAAGACACATAATATTTTCGTATAACATTTTGAACTTCCAAAGTTTACACCAAACTTTTGAAAACTTATTCTTTCACATAAAATAACACAAACTTTATATAAGTTCTCACATAACACAAAATAAGTACAAGTTGCTTTACTTAGGACCGATGACCTAGAATCTAATTTAAAGAAACTATTTACGTATTTCTATTTTCCTTGTATTGTTGGATTCATGATTATTTATGATATGAAATTGGTTGTTTAAATATTTAAACTTTAGCAAACCTTGAGCTTTTGAATACTCTACATATTGTACACACACAACTCTATGATATCTATTTACAAACCTATGTATGTTCACCAACTTTTAGTTGACTTTATTTTAATCATGTTTCAGGTGCGAATGTATGAGTTGATCAAGACATGCTTCATTTAAGTTTGGACCTAGTTAAATTTAATAAAGAACCCATGTATTTCAATTTATGTACTTGATTTGGATTTTGTTGGTTTTGAATTATGCAATGAAATTTGGATGTTTAATATATTACAGTTTAGTCAACCATGTGCTCATGAACAGTCTACATGTCCCACCACGACGTATTCCGTCGTCGGTTGGGGTGTGACAATTCTGAACCCTCAAATTGAACCCACACTCTTGAATTTGGACATTTAACTCCAAATTTTGACCCCTTTGTGACTCAGTTGACTTCCAAAAGTCAAAATAGCCCAATTCTTGACAATCCAAGGCTGCCATCGATCAGGTTCTGCTGTGTTTGACTCCTCGTGGTTACACAAACAATGGTCGACCCAATCCCGACCCAAACAACATGCCAATTTGACCAATTAAGTTGGCAATTTCAAATTCAAACGAATTTGACTTCACAAAGTCAAACCGTATCAATTCACCATCAATCCGTAAAAATCAATGCGTTTAAATCCCGTAAATCACGCGCAAACGCTTCTTGTATGAATGTAGACCCTATTCGTGACCCAATTTGTTTCCAAATTGTTGAATTGATGCGTAAATCTCGTCCGACAACTGTTACCATCAAATCAAAATCAAATCGTCCAATTTAGATGAAATTGAACAAATTAAATCTGTTATACAATTTCGCATACACCCACACAAACTCTCCCAACCCTTAAACAAGCCGCATATCACGTCTGGCCTGCGATCGAGCACCAAGAACCTCGGGGTTGAACTCGTAGCCGTCTGCATTCGTGCCCAAACCAATCGAGTAATTTTTTTTATCATTCGAATCGTTTTCGAATCCTTGTTAAAAGCCCCTTATCAATTCGTACTATCATTAACTATCGAAATCTAATCGGATTAGGGTTTTTGGCTGATTAAACGAAATCAGATGTGGGGATATGGTTTGAACGCATTTTATTTATTTTTTTGGTTTCTGTATAACCAGCGAAACCACCTGGTCTGACTGGTTAGGCCACTGCACCATCAGACCAGGTGGCATGGTTTCGAAACCCATAGCTACACATCTGGTCGGCCTTTTTGCGCATGCCTTGAATAACAGACCCGACTTCCTTTTCTCTTCGTGTTAATAGTCAACCGGACCGGACTTGTACACGAATAGCTCCCTTGGTCCAGCGGTACAAACCAACAACACATAGGAACCACCCGGGTTCGAACGGGGTGGCCTGTTTATATTTTTTTAAAACTGTTTTAAAACTCCAAAAATTTATATAAAAATTATTTTATAAACCCTACATTATTTTGAACAGAATGAAACAAAAGTTTACAATTTTTAACATAAACTCACTATTGTTACGAATTTAGTTGATTAAAATTTAATTTTAATTATTTAAAAAAAAGAGAAAATATAGATTTTTAAATAATTAAACAAAGCAATTAAATTCCTAATTTTATAAATCTTGTGACAAGCTTTTATATAAAAAAATGCTTTCCTTGAAATAAAGTTTATAAAGTTTTATAAAATTTAAACTATGTTTAAAACAAATAAAACTTTATCTAAATACAAATGTATATATATTTTTTTCCAAAAGAACATACCCTTTTTAAAAAATAAATAAATGAATTTATTTATTATTTATATATTCTACATTTACATATACACTTAGGGTTTTGAATTGTTTTTACATTAATTCTTAGATACTAATATATTTATATATTTTTTTCATAAGTGAATGAATAAAATAAAGTTATCTATTTAAATTATATTTGAATAAAATATAATTTCACACTTATTCTTTTTCTAAGACACTTATTTAATTAGTTATTCAAACCTAACCCTAAATCATTTACTATTAAAACCATATACTTCAAACTTTCATTTTTATTAAAACTCTTATTCAAATACAAAACACAAACAACTACATAATCATTTTACATAACATGACACGAACTCTTTGTACAAGTCCCTACACACACTCCCATTGAAACCCTAGAATCTACCATAGTCATAATGCACCATGTTAATTTAAGTTCATCCACTTTCACTCTAGGTTAACTTTGTGAGTTACAAGGATCACTTTGCTACCTAGTCTCTTGTGCTAGCTACATCTTTGATACAAGTGAGTTTTACATAGCCCCTTTTTACACTATTTACCTTTTGGGGTGGAACATGAATACATATATACAATGTTTTTGCAAACTACACAATACAAATCCACCCTACATTTATGTGTACAATTTGAGCTTTATGTTTGAGTACTATGTGTGTTAACTACTTTTGTGTGTAATTTACATGTGCAACCATTAACTATACAAGCTGACGGTTAACAATGATAGATCTATTGAGTCTGACAAATCCACCCAGTTTGGGTGATTGTTACCGACAACACACTTTGGAATGTATACACACAACACTATGAGTCTGACACAATAGTTATTCTCCATAATTGCTTTATTAACCATGATATGTATGGATTGTATACACACAACACTTTGATATCTATTTAAAAACATATGTATTCTCACCAACTTTTTAGTTGACCTTATTTTAATCATGTTTCAGGTACGAATGTTTGAGTTGAACAAGCTTGCTACACTTAAGATGTGGACTCAATAGATCTATTGAGTCTGACAAATCCACCCAGTTAGGGTGATTGTTACCGACAACACACTTTGGATTGTATACACACAACACTATGAGTCTGACACAATAGTTATTCTCCATAATTGCTTTATTAACCATGATATGTATGGATTGTATACACACAACACTTTGATATCTATTTAAAAACGTATGTATTCTCACCAACTTTTTTGTTGACCTTATTTTAATCATGTTTCAGGTACGAATGTTTGAGTTGAACAAGCTTGCTACACTTAAGATGTGGACTTAGTTATTTAAATAAAAGAACTTGTTATGTATTTCATGTTCATATACTTTGTTGGATTTTGTTTGGTTTGAATTTTGCAATGAAATGTGAAGTTTAATTACATTGTAATCTAGTCAACCATGTGCTCATGAATAGTCTATATGTCCCGCCCCGACGTATTCCGCCGTCGGTTGGGATGTGACAATGCAAGAGCGTGTACAATATAAGAACTCGTTCAGTCTAAGAATGGTTCGAAGTGGACTGCAGTAAACACAGTATTCCACCAGAACCAACAGGTCCAGCTTGGGGGTTTGATTATGATGCTCTCTTCATATCGTTTAACCTTCCTGATCTATCTGCCGAAGATGTCGCCAGTCTGTATGAATTCTTTAGTGGCGGTGATGACTCCAATTTCTCAACTCGAGCTACTGTACCTATTCCAACTCCTGATTCCAATGCTGCATATGCATATGGAACACATGAAAGTGACAACGAGGAGGTAGCTCATGTTGATGGAAATGACGCTCCAGCTGATCCTAACAATCGTGTAGGAAATGAAGCTCCAGGTGATCCAATCAACATCGAATCCTCTTCTGGTACATAAGACATGGGGGAGGTAAGCACAAATCTTGATTCAAACATCTAGGAACCGCATGTACTAGAGTCGAGTGTGATATCCCGGGAAATTTTTTTATTATTATTATTATTTAATTTTCGGGACGAAAATTCTTTCAACTAGGGGATGATGTGACAGTCCGGACTTTTCAGTTAGTTTCGTTAGCAAATCCGGTTAAGTATTAACCCAGTTAACCCAATCTAAAACTTCAGGGACCATTTCTGCTACATGTTTAACCGCAAACAACAAGGATTAGTCCTGCCAAGTCCTAATACTTAAATTGTTGACTCCCAAAGTCAAAATCAACCCAAAATCGACTCTATTGACTTTCAAAAGTCAAACTAGTTTATTCTTAATTCAAATTCGTATCTATATTCAAAATTTGTTTGAAATTATAACTGAAACGGTTGATTAATGTCAGTTTCGATCATCATTGAGGTGATTAACACCACAATTATTCGCGAATAAATCCCAATTATGACTATTGAAGCCGTAACCGTCGACCCACATCAAACTTTCATCAAATTTGACGAATCCTGGTATTACTTTCACAAATTAAACCCTCCCACACCTTTTTCGCATCTGTTTGAGCCTGTTGCAAGCATCAATTAGTCCAGAATCATAGCAGAGGTCACCGGAGATCAAACTAGTTCAAGTTGGAACTATTTTAGTCGGGGATCATCAATTCGAACTCTATTCCGGTAATTATCTAAACCTCCACCTTAGTTTCTGTCTAATAATTGAAAGCCCTATCATTATCAGGGCTTACATTATCAATTCGATCAAAATCTCGACTCTAGGGTTCAGCACTGAACGGTTTAATCGAACCCTAGTCTAGACCCAATCAAAATTAAATTAATCTATACAGTTAGATTCACAATATCTTACTCTTTGAAAACCCTTTATCAATTCGATGTTTTATTATCAGAATCGTTGTAACCGTAATCTAGGGTTCATATGAAACCAAGTTGTCGAATTCAACTCTAAACCGTATTTAAACTAAATCAAACTATACCATTAGACTCGTAGTCTTCTGTAGATTGAAAGCCCTACGAAATGTCTGGCTTCCATCATCGAATTGATCTTGATCTAGTAATTAGGGTTCATCTGGAAACGATTTGGAGTTTTCAATCTTAAACAAAAAATTAATGCAATTAAACCACATCTTCAGATTCACAATGTCGTTTTTGTTAAAAGCCCTATCATTCTATCAACTTTCATTATCAGAATACTTCAAATCGATTAAGTGTTCATAAACTAGGGATACGACTTTTCTTTCTGTAATTAAACAATCTTAAACATGAAAAGTTTGCAATTAAACCTAACCACGGGACCGCCACAACTCGATAATCAAAACCCCTATATCCCTATGTTTAATCGATGTCGAAATCATGTGTATTGGGACAGTTTCAATCGCGGGTGTATTTGGGGAGGGATACCACATGTACTAGTATTATAAAACCAATTCAATCCAGGTATCTAACGCGATAACCTAGCGGGCGGGACTGGTTAGAGACTTGTGCGTGTGTGGGAGAGACCCGGGTTCGAGACCGGGCTCCCACAATTAATTTTTGAATATTTTCTGATAATATTTAATTAATAAAAATCAAACCCTATATTATTATTATATTATATAAACGTGTTTTAGCCCGGGAAACAACCCGTGGGCTCGGGTTTGAACCTTGTAACCAATTTTACTATTTTTTTCCACTTTTAAAAATAATGTATTTATGTATTTTTTAAATCGTAACCTCGTATAAAATAATAAAATTATATTATTTTCAACCTGCGTTCAACGTTAATAAAATAGTATATATATATTATATTATTTCGACTCATTTAATTATCTTGTGTAGCATTTTTTAAAAGTATAAATAATATAAATAGTTATATTATTTACCTACGTTATTTACCTCGATTAAAAATAATATATTTATTATTTTTCCACTCCAAGGATTATCTAGTCAATCTTTCGAATTTAAAAATAATATATTAAATTTTATTATTTCCCTAACCTTTGTAATCGACTCAAACGCATGAAAATAATTATTTATTTATTATCCGTTATCAACTTTCGGCGTGTAAAGCAATTTTTCTAAAATCATTATAATAAGATATATATAATTATATATATAAAAAGCTCCGTCGACACGTTCGTTTATGCCTAAATCCTCAGAATGCATTAGGACATTCTAATTTTCCGTGTCGTCGACACAATTCCTATTATTATCCCTAATTTATGTGTTTATAATCTTAGGGCATTCGTAAGTCTTTTGAGACTTACACACATGGTTTCAACTTATCCTTTGTGTGATACTACCTACAATGCAACGCATGTGAGTTTTCACGGCCCCTTTTTACTGTTTTAACTTGGGGGAGAAAACATGATTAAACGATTTTGAGATTTTGTAATTCGTATGATATCGATGTTAAAGCTAAGCGTAACACGCTATCACAGAAAGTCCTCATCTTATATCGGACCGCTAATATGGATCTTAGCGAAGTAATATTTAGTAGTACTACTGGGTTTGACAAATCCCACCCGCGTTAGTCGCGCTAACTCGATTAGAGATCGAACGGGTGAAATGTTAGTCTACTCACACCGCCAGTGTTGATAGACCTGGCTGGAGGCAAATAAACAAACAGTCAGCTTCGGTTGCGAGCGCTTGAGTTAAACATGAACATATGTTAGCTACCTATAGATACATATTGAATGATCATAAATCTGGTAAACGCTTATTTATATATTGAAACCTGTGAACTCACCAACCTCGTGTTGACATATTTTCTTACATGTTTTCTCAGGTCGCTAAGATAAGGCACAGGTGCAAATTAGGGCATGCATGGGATTCATCTATTTTGATTGTGCTTATTTATGTTTGATTGGATTATTTTGTATTGTACTTGGTTCGTTTGGACTTTTGGACTTTTGGTTTGGGCGCGTGTGTTTTGCGCATTTACTTTTCTTTTCGCTTCCGCATTGAAATTCTGATAGATATGATATTTTCATTTGAGTCTCATGTAGAGTCGTTCAAAGTAACTAATGTCTGAGATCCTGGTTCGTCACTTTCCAAACGGTTCCGTTAGTTGAAATTTGGGGGTGTGACAGATTGGTATCAGAGCAACTAGTTATAGAGAATTAGGATTGCATAATAGACTATAGCCTCACACATTAGTTACATGTCATTTGGATGTTTGGCACTTATATATATTGTTACAGGAACATGTCGTCAACTCCACCTCTATCACCTAAGGCACCAAGACATAAGGCACCTATCCTATCATCCCCGGAGCCCAAAAGGCGCCGGACTAATTCTAGCGACTATTCAGTTGACCAGGGTGAACCGAGTAGCGCGCAAGCAATGAATCCTGCTCGCAATTTGAATGCGTACCCGCAAATGATTCAAAGGTGGATCTAAATGGGAAATGTCCCATAACCTTACTTTGGTTCCACTTCCTCATCATCTACCTTACCTAGCTTGCCCTGCACTATGGAACAAGCTTTTGCAACTTTCATATTTTACATGTCTAGGGAGTTGAGCATTGTGAAAGATGCTACTAATGAGATACCCGGCATTCTGCAGCGTGAGACCTAAATAGAGGAGAACAAGGTAGGAATTGAACTTTTGACTGCTGAGCTAGCAGTGACGGATCAGGTCCATAATATTTTGGTGGATCGAGTGACACATTTGGAGACGAGGGTAGACACCTCGGATTTTTAGGTAGGAGGGATTATGGAGAGAGTGGCTAATCTGGAAGGCCAGCTGCAAGCAGCAAACCATGCTGCCGAGGGACTCCAAGAAAGAGTAACTCACTTGGAAGCCCAACTGCAAGCAGCCCTATTTCCTGAGGAAATTCAACTTTCGGACGGCGGGGAGGAGCCTTTCGAGGAGGAGCCTTTCGAGAATGAGCCCCTAGAGGAGGAACCACCCGAGGAGGAACCGGTGGAGATCGATGATGCTCAATCATACGTCTCTTCCGATGACGAGGATGTTTGATGATCTTCCTATTCTATCTTTCTTTCATTTATGTTTTCCTTATGTTATTTCTCTTTTCAAACCTATATGGGTAAGGTTGTTTCCATTCAATAAAAGCATGAGAAGTTTAATGTTGGAATTATTTATTTTGTTGCCTTACAATTTATTTAATTCCCAAAATATTAGATGTTGTATTTCCTTACTTGTACATGAATAATGTTTAATATGCGATATATTTCTCATTGTTTTGTGTTTGTGAATGTGAAGAATCATGTTGGGAAGAGGACGTAGAGGTTGTGCTGGTGGCCGAGGTACCATCAACATGACAGCAGCAGAGCTAGCGACACTAATAAGCGATAGTGTGGCGGAGGCTCTAGCAGCACAGAATGCTGCAGGTAAATGCTTTAGTATTGACTAATGATGTCAATTCATCTCTTAAAAAGCCTGTCCTAAGCTCTAAAATTCCAATCCTATATTGTTTCTAAATCCAGGCCAGCAAAACCAGCAGAATCAGCAACCAGCCTGCACTTTCAAAGCATTCATGGCGTGTAAGCCCCATGCCTTTAGTGGAGCTGAAGGAGCTGTCAGACTACTTCGTTGGTTCAAGAAATGAGAATCAGTGATTGCCATGTGCAACTGCCCAGTGGCAAATCAGGTCAAGTTCACCACTGGAACTTTGGAGGGCCCGACTCTCACGTGGTGAAACGCCCAGGTCTAGATGTTGGGTCTGGCCATGGCAAATGGACTCCCATGGGAGGAGTTTAAGTCGATGATGAAGGAGGAGTACTTTCCTCGCGATGAAATTCAGAAGCTAGAGGGGGAGTTCTGGAACCTAAAGATGGAGGGTTCTGAAATTGAACTCTATACCACACGTTCACATGAACTTGCTACTATGTGCCCGCATATGGTGACCCCTGATTACAAGAGAATTGAACAATATATTGGAGGTCTAGTGCCTCAAATACAAAGCATGGTTACTTCATCCAACCCTACCACTATCCAGCAGACTATCCGACTTGCCCATAAGTTAACCGATCAGGCAGTGACTCAAGGGACTCTACCTCCGAGAGGTTCGGTCTCTAAATCCACCGATAATCATAAACGCAAGTTTGACCACCACTCCAACTCTCACTCCAAAGGACCCCAGCCCAACCAACCCCAGTTTAATCAACCACAGCATCAACAACAGCGTAAGTTTGAGCCTGCTAAGAACTTCAACCAGTCAACCTCTTCAGGTCAAAACCAGGGTGGTTACACGGGAAAATCTCCTAAGTGTAACAAATGCAATTTCCACCACTTCGGGTTCTGCAACCGTTGTCAGCGGTGTGGCAAAATAGGTCATGCTGCCAAAGATTATAGGGGTGAGTTGTAAGCCAAACAACCTTTTCAACAGCCTGGATCTACAAGGGGTTGTTTCGAGTGTGGGAAGGAGGGACATATTCGAAAGAATTGTCCTCAATTGAAGAAAGGGGGTAATGGAAACCACAACCCTAACCAGAATAACAACAATAGAGGTAACAATGGCAATGGTGGAGGAAATGGTGCGAAGGGACGAGCCTTCGTGCTAGGATCTGGAGAAGCTCGTTATGATCATAATGTGGTCACCGGTAAGTTCCTCTTTAAATAATTACTTTGCTTCTGTCCTTTTTGTCACTGGAGCTGATAGAAGTTTTATATCTAAGAAACTTAGTGATATGATAAAAGGAACTCCAACTCTGTTAGGAGCTAAGTATATAATAGAAATAGCTGATGGCCAAATAATTGAAGCAACCCACATTCTTAAGGGTTGTAAGCTTGAGCTAGCTAGACATATACTTGATATTGACCTTATGCCGGTCACACTTGGTAGTTTTGATGTAATTATCGGCATGGATTGGTTATCTAAAAACCAAGCTGAAATTATCTGTCATGAGAAAATTGTTCGTATTCCTCTCCCGAGTGGAGAAACCCTTTCTGTTCAGGGCAAAAAAGTTGGTGCAGTCATGGGCATCATATCCTTTATGAAAGCACAGAAATGCCTTCGAAAAGGGCATACTGCTATTTTAGCTCTCGTTGCTGAGCAGTCGTCAGAAGAGAAGAAGATTGATGATATTCCCGTCATTCGTGAATTTTTAGAAGTATTTCCCGAGGATCTGCCTGGTCTGCCACCACACCGTCAAGTTGAATTTCAAATCGATCTAACACCCGGGGCGGCACCGATCGCTCGGGCACCTTACCGACTGGCACCTTGTGAATTGCAAGAACTATCTACTCAGTTACAGGATTTGTTGAATAAAGGTTTCATCCGACCTAGCTCATCGCCATGGGGAGCTCCAGTCCTTTTTGTCAAGAAGAAGGACGAAACTTTCCGTATGTGTATCGACTACCGTGAAATGAATAAGGTCACGATCAAGAATCGTTATCCTTTGCCTCGTATAGATGATCTATTTGATCAACTCCAAGGATCAAGTTTCTATTCCAAGATAAATCTTAGGTCCGGCTACCATCAATTGAGAGTTCGAGATGAAGATATCTCTAAGACTGATTTCAGGACAAGGTACGACCACTATGAATTTATGGTCATGCCTTTCGGATTAACCAACGCACCTGCGGTATTCATGGACCTCATGAACCGTGTGTGTAAGCCTTACCTTGATCAATTCGTCATCGTTTTCATCGACGACATTCTCATTTATTCCAAGAACAAGGAGGAACATGAGGAACATCTACGCCTAATTTTGGAATTACTTAAAAAGGAGCAACTATATGCTAAGTTTTCCAAGTGTGAATTTTCGATCCGGGAGGTTCAATTATTAGGACATGTGGTTAACGAGAAAGGAATACATGTCGACCCATCAAAGATAGAAGCCATCAAGAATTGGGCAGCACCGACGACTCCGACTGAGGTGCGACAATTTCTGGGATTGGCTGGTTATTACCGTCGATTCATTGAGGGATTTCAAAAATTGCACAACCTCTCACTGCCTTAACTCAAAAGGATAAAGCCTATAACTGGGGCGATAACCAAGATTCAGCATTCCAACATCTTAAACAGAAACTTTGCAGTGCACCTATTCTAGCTCTTCCGGAAGGAACAGATGATTTTGTGGTGTATTGTGACGCGTCTATTCAGGGTCTAGGTTGTGTGTTAATGCAACGAGAAAAGGTAATCGCGTATTCTTCGCGTCAACTAAAGGTTCACGAGAAAAATTACACCACTAGTTTTCGCACTTAAGATATGGAGACATTACTTGTACGGTACCAAGTGCACTATCTACACCGATCACAAGAGTCTTCAGCACATCTTCGAGTAGAAAGAGTTAAACATGCGACAACGTCGTTGGGTCGAGCTCTTAAATGATTATGACTGTGCGATCCAGTACCACCCGGGTAAAGCTAACGTTGTAGCTGATGCCCTAAGTCGAAAGGAAATGAAACCCAAACGAGTTCGAGCATTACAGCTTACTATTCACCCCGGATTACCTGACAAAATCCGTAGTGCTCAACTCGAAGCCCTGAAGGAGGAAAACCTACCACTGGAAGGTGCACGCGGTATGTAAGCACAACTCGTGGTCAAATATGACGGTATTCGCTACTTCGTCGAGCGAATATGGGTTCCGGTATTCGGAAGCCTAAGGGAACTAGTCATGGATGAGGCTCATAAATCTCGTTACTCTATACATCCAGGTTCCGACAAGATGTACCATGACCTAAAGGTGCTATATTGGTGGCTGAAGATGAAGGCCGATATAGCCACCTATGTGAGTAAGTGTCTGACTTGCACGAAGGTAAAAGTTGAATATAAAAAGCCATCCGGTCTTCTCCAACAACCAGAAATTCCCATGTGGAAATGGGAACAAATCTCCATGGACTTTATCACAAAATTGCCACGAACTCCTACCGGATGTGATACCATTTGGGTAATTGTTGATCGTTTAACAAAGTCCGCTCACTTCTTAGCAATCAAGGAAACCGACAAAATGGATAAGCTTACTCGTACTTACTTGAAAGAAGTAGTCTCTTGGCACGGGGTGCCAATCTCTATCATTTCGGATCGTGATGCACGATTCACCTCTCGTTTCTGGCAGTCATTACATAAAGCTTTAGGCACCCGTCTAGATATGAGCACAGCATACCATCCTCAAACTGATGGTCAAACAGAACGTACTATCCAAACTCTGGAGGACATGCTACGAGCTTGTGTGATCGATTTCGGTAACACTTGGGAGTCTCACCTACCGTTGGTGGAGTTCTCTCACAACAACAGTTATCACGCTAGCATCAAGGCAGCTCCATTTGAAGCTCTATATGGACGGAAATGCCGTTCTCCTATTTGTTGGGCCGAAGTTGGGGATAGTCAATTTACAGGTCCTGAACTCGTACTTGAAACTTCTGAGAAAATCATTCAAATTAGAAACCGTATGGCAGCGGCTCGTGATCGTCAAAAGAGCTATGCCGATAAGCGTCGTAAACCGTTAGAATTTCAAGTAGGGGATATGGTCTTGTTAAATGTTTCACCTTGGAAGGGTGTCATTCGTTTTGGGAAACGAGGCAAACTGAATCCTCGTTATGTTGGACCATTCAAGATAATGAAGAGAATCGGACCAGTAGCGTATCAACTGGGCTTACCTGAAGGACTTAGTGGTGTACACAACGTCTTTCACATCTCAAATTTGAAGAAATATCTAGCAGACGAGTCTCTCGCGGTTCCTCTTGAGGAACTACAAATTGATGAACAGTTGCGTTTCATCGAAGAACCCGTGGAAATTATGGATAGGGAAGTCAAAACGTTAAAGCACAGTAAGATACCTATTGTCAGAGTTCGTTGGAACTCGAAACGCGGACCGGAATTCACGTGGGAGCGCTAGGATCAGATGATGCGCAAATATCTTAATCTGTTCAAGCACTCCGTGTCAAATTCTTAAGGTACTATTTAATTTTCGGGACGAAAATTCTTTCAACTAGGGGATGATGTGATATTCCGGGAAATTTTTGTTTATTATTATTATTATTATTATTATTTAATTTTCGGGAAGAAAATTCTTTCAACTAGGGGATGATGTGACCGTCCGGACTTTTCAGTTAGTTCCGTTAGCAAATCCGGTTAAATATTAACCCAGTTAACCCAATCTAAAACTTCAGGGACCATTTCTGCCACATGTTTAACCGCAAACAACAAGGATTAGTCCTGCCAAGTCCTAATACTTAAATTATTGACTCCCAAAGTCAAAATCAACCCAAAATCGACTCTATTGACTTTCAAAAGTCAAACTAGTTTATTCTTAATTCAAATTCGTATCTATATTCAAAATTTGTTCAAAATTATAACTGAAACGGTTGATTAATGTCAGTTTCGATCATCATTGAGGTGATTAACATCACCATTATTCGCGAATAAATCCCAATTATGACTATTGAAGCCGTAACCGTCGACCCACATCAAACATTGATCAAATTCGACGAATCCTGGTATTACTTTCACAAATTAAACCCTCCCACACCTTTGTCGCATCTGTTTGATCCTATTGCAAGCATCAATTAGTCCAGAATCATAGCAGAGGTCGCCGGAGATCAAAACAGTTCAAGTTGGAACTATTTTAGTCTGGGATAATCAATTCAAACTCTATTCCGGTAATTAGCTAAACCTCCACCTTAGTTTCTATCTAATAATTGAAAGCCCTATCATTATCAGGGCTTACATTATCAATTCGATCAAAATCTCGACTCTAGGGTTCAACACTGACCGGTTTAATCGAACCCTAGTCTAGACCCAATCAAAATGAAATTAATCTATACAGTTAGATTCGCAATACCTTACTCTTTGAAAACCCTTTATCAATTCGATGTTTTATTATCAGAATCGTTGTAACCCGTAATCTAGGGTTCATATGAAACCAAGTTGTCGAATTCAACTCTAAACCGTATTTAAACTAAATCAAACTATACCAATAGACTCATAGTCTTCTGTAGATTGAAAGCTATATGAAATATCGGGCTTCCATCATCGAATTGATCTTGATCCAGCAATTAGGGTTCACCTGGAAACGATTTAGGGTTTTCGATCTTAAACACAAAATTAATGCAATTAAACCACATCTTCAGATTCGCAATGTCGTTTTTGTTAAAAGCCCTATCATTCTATCAACTTTCATTATCAGAATACTTCAAATCGATTAAGTGTTCATAAACTAGGGTTACGGCTTTTCTTTCTGTAATTAAACAATCTTAAACAAGAAAAGTTTGCAATTAAACCTAACCACGGGACCGCCACAACTCGATAATCAAAACCCCTATATCCCTATGTTTAATCGATGTCGAAATGGTGTGTATTGGGACAGTTTCGATCGCGGGTGTATTTGGGGAGGGATACCACAGGTACTAGTATCATAAAACCAATTCAATCCAGGTATCTAACGCGATACCCTAGCGGGCGGGACTGGTTAGAGACTTGTGCGTGTGTGGGAGAGACCCGGGTTCGAGACCGGGCTCCCACAATTAATTTTTGAACATTTTCTGATAATATTTAATTAATAAAAATCAAACCCTATATTATTATTATATTATATAAACGTGTTTTAGCCCGAGAAACAACCCGTGGGCTCGGGTTTGAACCTTGTAACCAATTTTACTATTTTTTCCACTTTTAAAAATAATGTATTTATGTATTTTTCAAACCATAACCTCGTATAAAATAATAAAATTATGTTATTTTCAACCCGCGTTCAACATTAATAAAATAGTATATATATATTATATTATTTCGGCTCATTTAATTATCTTGTGTAGCATTTTTTGAAAGTATAAATAATATAAATAGTTATATTATTAAACTACGTTATTTACCCCGATTAAAAATAATATATTTATTATTTTTCCACTCCAAGGATTATCTAGTCAATCTTTCGAATTTAAAAATAATATATTAAATTTTATTATTTCCCTAACCTTTGTAATCGACTCAAACGCATGAAAATAATTATTTATTTATTATATGTTATCAACTTTCGACGTGTAAAGCAATTTTCCTAAAATCATTATAATAAGATATATATATATATAATTATATATATAAAAAGCTCTGTCGACACATTCGTTTATGCCTAAATCCTTAGAATGCATTAGGACATTCTAATTTTCCGTGTCGTTGTCACAATTCCTATTATTATCCCTAATTTATGTGTTTATAATCTTAGGCATTCGTAAGTCTTTTGAGACTTACACACGTGGTTCCAACTTATCTTTTATATGATACTACCTACAACGCAACGCATGTGAGTTTTCACCGCCCCTTTTTACTGTTTTAACTTGGGAGAGAAAACATGATTATACGATTTTGAGATTTTGTAATTCGTATGATATCGATGTTAAAGCTAAGCGTAACACGCTATCACAGAAAGTCCTCATCTTATATCGGACCGTTAATATGGATCTTAGCGAGGTAATATTTAGTAGTACTACTGGGTTTGACAAATCCCACCCGCGTTAGTCGCTCTAACTCGATTAGAGATCGAACGGGTGAAATGTTAGCCTACTCACACCGCCAGTGTTCATAGACCTGGCAGGAGGCAAATAAACAAACAGTCAGCTTCGGTTGCGAGCGCTTGAGTTAAACATGAACATAGGTTAGCTACCTATAGATACATATTGAATGATCATAAATCTAGTAAACGCTTATTTATATATTGAAACCTGTGAACTCACCAACCTCGTGTTGACATATTTTCTTACATGTTTTCTCAGGTCGCTAAGATAAGGCACAAGTGCACATTAGGGCATGCATGTAATTCATCTATTTTGATTGTGCTTATTTATGTTTGATTGGATTATTTTGTATTGTACTTGGTTCGTTTGGACTATTGGACTTTTGGTTTGGGCGCGTGTGTTTTGCGCATTTACTTTTCTTTTCGCTTCCGCATTGAAATTCTGATAGATATGATATTTTCATTTGAGTCCCATGTAGAGTCGTTCAAAGTAACTAATGTCTGAGATCCTGGTTCGTCACTTCCCAAACGGTAAAACTCCGTTAGTTGAAATTTGGGGGTGCGACATCAAGAGTGTATAAGAATAATCCATTTGACAACATCATTGGTGATCTTGATGCCGGTGTTCAAACTCGTCACAGGACCATTGCCGAAAAACACTAGTTTGTATGCCGAGATACTTGACACAGGTATCATGGAAACATGTTTGCATGTTGCATTAGTATCCCAATTAGAGCCGAAGAATGTGAAAGAGGCTCTCGCAGAAAACTGCTGGAGAGAGGCGATGCAAGATGAACTGTCTCAATTCCAAAAGTTGCTGTGACATCCAGCATTTTAGGTAAATATCTATATTACATAAATGCACGTTCATAACATATATTTCCTGAAGTTTTATTTTGACTAAGTAAAGTCAAGGAGTCTAGCAAAGGAACTAATATCAAAATAGTAATTTAAAATAATTACTAGGAAAATAAACAGTGATAACCCGCAACGTACGGTCGTTGGTGATTAACAAGAATTTTATTCTAGTAAAAGTCTAGGGAGACGCTTTAACATAAAAACATAAAATATTGGTGACTAAACTTTTATAAAAAGTTGACTTATAAATAATTGTTACATGGCTCTATATTATTTAATGTGTATACATGTATTATATAGTTAAAGCGATAACCATGTCGGGTTAATTAGAAAATTATGGAACTAGTCAAACCACACAAAAACATATAAGTAATGAATCGTTTAAAATTCTTACACCAAGTGTTAGATTTCGGTATCACCTACCTGATATATACTACTAAAAAGACACCTAATAAGGTACTTAGAACCCAACTAGATGTGCAACAAGATCCCAACCCCCACCCCTTTACCCATTTCGGCCGAAACAAGGGGACCCACCCCACAACATCACCTACACCACTCCACCACCATACTTGTGTCATATGCACCATGCTCTTATGAGTGTGAATCCATCTATAGTCAAATCCATCATAATCACCATCCTTGGTAATTATGATAGAGTAAACAACACACCACCTCTATTATTTTCCCTACATATATCGAGCTACACACACACAATTTGCATCTTCAATCCAAGAACTCAAGTATAGAGAGTTTGAGTAGAGTTGGAGATTCAAGGAAGTTGGAGTCTAGGAGTCGGGTTTTGTAGTATCACGAGCATCTAGCACCTTCCACTCGTTGTCTCCACCTAGCTTGTCTAGTGGTAAGAAACCGACACCACTCTTTATTTTCATCTTTGGTTTTAAGCTCGTTGTTCATCCTAATAATCAAAGAGATTTGGAAAGATTAAAGAGTTTTTATAAAGATGTAACTTATTAAGCTTAAAAACTAAAAGTTTTGTAAAAATACATGTAATTGTCCGAAAATAACATGTTATGAGATGTTGTTGTTTTGGTTCCATGATGATAAGTTGTAAATTGTTAAACTAAAAGCTTGTATAAATGTACATAAGGGATCGAAATTTGTAGGTATATATATGTATGGATATTGTTGTTGTATTAACTTGAAAATGTGATAATACATCCATATATATATATATATATACATATATATATATATATATATATACATATATATATATATATATATATATATATATATATATATATATATCGAAATCTGAATTGTATGTTTATGGGGTTGATGACAAATGTTGAACCTGGAACTTGTAAACTGTGGTTATGTGTTGGACATGAAACTTGGTATGATTAAAATGTCTATGACATTTAGTAAATATAAGGATCACATATGCCTATATTATGATGAATTAGTTATAGAGGAATTATGTGCATGAAATTAAAAAGATGTTTCAGTAAAGGAATAAACGTACTCTTGTTATCGTGGAACATATTTAAATATATGTGGATTTAATGAATATACTTGTGTGTAGATATTGGTGAAAATATAAATACATGACAAGATAATAAATATCGTTCGAAACAAGTAATTGTATGTGAACGTGTTAACGTGGATTATATGCACGTAGGAATATACATACGTAGGACATACTTGAACGATATCTGTGATTTATATAATTATTGGTAAAAAATAATTATACGGTTATACGTGTAACACAATAAGAATATATTATACGATGTTGCAAAAATAATATTTATTTTTGATGAACGTAGCAAGTCACCAATATGGAAATATAATATTTTTTTCTGAAAAATAAATAAAGCGTCTAGACTGGAATAATAATCATCAACGAGTCGTCATGAGAAAACATTGTTTTAGATAAACAAAGACGTACTTAACGGGATTCGTTAAGTCGGATGAACAACTTACGTATAAGACGGGTAGTCTTAACACATTAGTACCCTTGTGTGATTAGGGTACGGATAGACAGGAACTATTAGCACAAGGTTATTTGCTAGGATTTCATCGGACACAAGGTGAGTTCACGGCCCACTTTTATTTTTCTACAATTTTGTAAACAACGGGGGAGAAACATACTTACTTGTTATGTTTTGAAAACATGAAATACAATTGCTTATACGTTTGACAATATGAACATTCTGGTTTAACTCTTTGTGAGTTTCACTAACCCCTTTTTTCTAAGTTTTTGAAATGTTTTGGGGGTAGAAACATACTTGTAAAGAATTTTCATATGTAAATGAATGAACAAATGATCAGACCGTATGTGTGCATTGAGAGAAAAATAAAGCGCTTAAAGTCCTCGGAATAAAAACTTAGTGACCATTAGCTATGGACTTAGCCCGGGATTCTGTGGATAGTACTATTGGGGGTGACGCCCCCGGTCATGGTTAGTCGCGCTAACCAGGGTCCAAATGGCCGAATGACCGTATACTGTCTTACTCGCAGAAAGGCGAGGGGAGGCACAAAAAGTTGGGGTTTGGTTACGGTCTCATGCATTACATATTATTTTGTATTCCCTGCAAGCTTACAAATGGGGTCAATTGGTCAGGGTAATGTTCAAATTCATTGGTTATACATATAAACTGTTTGATCGAAAAATGATCATGTTTGAACGTTTTGAGAACGTTGGAATTACAAAGACGTTATGTATATGTTTTCAAAGGAAAACTACTTATTTTATTACGGTAAAGTCATGAGCATGTTTTCAAAGGAAAACTACTTATTTGACGACGATTAAGTCATGGGCATGTTTACAAAGGAAAACTACTTATTTTTTTACGGTTAAGTCATGGGCATGTTTTCAAATGAAAACTACTTATTTTATGACGGTAAAGTCATGGGCATGTTTTCAAAGGAAAACTACTTATTTTATGACGGTAAAGTCATGGGCATGTTTTCAAAGGAAAACTACTTATTTTATGACGGTTAAGTCATGTCTAGTTTTTCGGGTAAAACTAACTGTACTAAGTTAACAATCTATGTGAACTCACCAACCTTTGTGTTGACACTTTCAAGTATGTTTCTCAGGTAACCTTTAGCCATGGAGCGGTTGGAATAGGCTAGCTATAATTGGATAAATTTTTACTAGCCGGAAGGACATAGATTATCCGGCCTCAAGTCTGTCGTTGATCTAGATGAACTTAGATCATTGTATTACCTAGTCTTAGTATTTATGTATGTATTCAAGTCTTAGAAATCACTATTACAGCTTCCGCTATCGTGTAATGAACCAATCATTGCAACCTGTATTTATTTATTAAGTAAATAAATTTGGGGATGTGAAAGATTGGTATCAGAGCAATGGTTTTAGCGAGTTAGGTTTCCTTAGTGACACCTAGGCTCTAACCGGACTCATTTTTGGACCACGATTTCTAAGACTTGCATCACACTAAGAACACCTAAGACTTGAGTATGGGAATTCCAACCGTTGCCGAACGACTTGTGTAGACTATTAGTGTATGAAGTTACACTAGGGTATCATTAGCTACACTAATGCATAATACAATTACATGGCACACGTAAGTAACACTTAACACGAACATAGACGTGGAAATAATAAACACATACAGCGTTTCTCAACAAAGTGTTACTGTTCGGATTACGAATTAAGTATAACGGGTACTCAGCATACTGCAACCTTAGAAGATCGAGTTATGAGCTGAGCTTGGGCGACGTCGGTAGCAATCGTCAGTTACCGATCTTGGTATCACAACATGCTGAACCCGTACCAGAATCTGTACCTATACCTGCACCACAACTACTCCAACCATGGAGGCAACTATTTTTCTAACGTATTTGCGGTATAAATACTCTCCTTCATATGTTGTCGGATCGGATGCCTAGACTTTTGCCATGAGATATGGCAGACAGGATTGCCCAGATAGAAGGAAATCCAAGGTGGATAAGCAGGACTAAATGGGAGAGAACTCCAAGGGTCAGGAGACCCAGACATACATCAGGATCTTGTGGATCCATGCATATATACAGACTTAGAGCATGAGTTGCTCGACACTCATTTGAGGATCTCTGCCCAACACCTAGTGCCTGACTTTCACCATACACATTTTATTTTAAGAGACACTGGTGGTGCCTCTCTACCATTAGCCTCATCCGACAACAACCATATTCGGCAGATTCATGAGTATTGGTACACATAATTAAGAGTAATCCAATAAAACAATACACACTCCTACACAAGTGTGGAAACACGATCTAATGAACATTTCAAATCCCATTGATTTAAAAGTTGGGGATAGAAGGAACACTACAGGGATCATGCAAAGTAAATTATCATTACGGGTGCACACGTAATCATAATTTGCAGTGCATGGGAACTTTAGTGAGTCTTGCTGCCTAAGCTAATGATCAACCCATGTTCTCAGTCACTTGATTAAGGATTTGATCTTAATAAATCAGACTTCTCAATTAGGTGCTCTCAAAGCAATCTCATAGTTTGGGAGGAACGAAAGAAATTCAAATTGAAATCAACCAATTTTTTGTGAATCCTGAACAGCGAAGGATTTCGCACATTCATTCTTTGAGATTCTACCTGTCGAGATAGCTTTAATTTAAGCATTACCACAACCAACACTTACAATAATTGCATAATTATTGTGGGAGATTATAACGTAATCTCAGGATCCATCACACCGTTTAGTCTCACAACTACTTGAAATTTATGTTATGAGTGTTATGCCCAAACTTCGGTGATGGGGCAGAAAATTTGTTCTGACCCGCATACACATAGCACCGATGGGGTATTGTGGAACTTCGACATGAGACAAGTAGGTAATCTAAAATTTCAGAATATTGGTCAAACTTGGTTTCTCTCACAACCTTTGACATTCAGTATGCCTTTAAGTCTGACTATTCTTTCGGTGATAAATAAACCGTGATTTATTCTCAAGCGAATGCCAAAGAAACCTAGGTGTGGACTAACGACTATTGATGCAATAACAAAAGGAAGACGTACAAAACTCTTAAAGGAGTCCCAAATGCGGAATTTCTTGCTAATCTCATTTGCTCATGATATGCATAAGGGACGTAAGCATGAGTTGTTCACTACAGACCACTGTCCATAAAGATTCGAGAAGGATAGTCTGATACCCTTTGTACCCGCACTTTCCCAAAGATCATCTTGTTGAATGGATCCTAGATTTCAGCCTAGAGGAGAGGCGTGATCATATCTTTCTCTCCTAATTTTCTATAATTAGGAAGCTCTAGATCATCTATTGTTAAGAAATGACCACTTAACGCAGGCTCAGTAAGAATATAAAGTTTTCGATGTTTAACACTCATTACCTCAATTTTATCCTTGTACTAAGGATTTTGAGGCTATAACCTATATGAGTGGAATACGTAACAGTAAGTCACCAAAGCACCATTCAAACACTAAGGAAGTGCATACACAGTGTATGACTAATAGTTGGCTATCTACCCTTTCTGCTAACTTAATGGGTTGACAAACCCATAGCCCATTTTGGGGAAGCACTAATTCGATGAGACCATTCTCACAGTATCACTGTTCATTTCCTCACCTAGACGAAATGTGAATATTCCAAACAAACATAGAACTTCGTATGGCTTACATACTTCGAGAGTATGGTCGTCAAGCCATGAGTTTACATATCAGGACGTTACAACCCAAAGGTTGGTCTGCCTCAGAAAGGTGGTACAAGCAAAGGGGAAAGTGGTGATTAGACTCGACCTTCGCAAGTAAGAGCTCCCAAGGAAGATCAAATCTTATCTCCCTGAAGGCACATGGAGAGGAAAATCCTAGAAAACATGAAACCTGAAAGAAGAGAAAAGTCTTAGTCTGGGAAAATGCTTTCGAAAAGCATAAGAGGGACAAACATAAAGTTTCATTTCCGTACTGTGTCATTACTACCCAATATTCAACTAAAACCTAGACACCTCGTCGAGTAATTCTTTCCTAAGATCTATAGAGATCTGCCTTTGTGACAAAGTGCGTAGACGAATAGAGGGTATGTGTCAACATACGCTCAAGATTCACAAGCACCATTCCTTTCATTACCAGGAATGAGCATCACATAACCCTACCATATTGAGGGTAATAAAAAAAGGGGGTTCTTGCACGTTTAATATCGTTAGTCGGAGAAGTATTCGCTTTGCTTTAGAATACCGACTACCAAGTAGATGGAATCAAACAATTCAAGCCTAAGTTGGATGATACAGATAGAATTTGGGTACCAGGTATCGGTAGCCTATGTGGGAGGTTATGGATGAAGTCCATAAGCCCAAGTACTCTGTTCATCCAGAATCGAAGAAAAACGTATAAGGATCCCGGGGAACTCCATTATGTGGCAAAACATGAAGGGAGAAATTGCTATTTATGTTGGGAGATACCCAACAATAAAAGCAGAATGTTAGGAATCACCTAAGTGAACACAACAACCGCAGATTCCTCAATGGAAATGGGAGGAGAATTCCATAGATTTCATTACAAATCTACCCAGAACATCTAGCGGCTATGATACTATTTGGGTAATCATCAGTCGTTTAACGAAATCCGCTCACTCCTTACCAATCAAGGAGACAGGTAAAAGTAAGAAGCGTGCAAGGCTAAATATTAAGGAAATTGAGGCTAGGCATGGTATGCCCGTTTCCATTTTCTCTAATAGGGATAGTCGATTCATGTCAAGAATCTGGCAGTCTGTACAAGAAGCCTTGAGCACACATCTTGACATGAGCACGACCTATCACCCACAAGCAGATGGTCAAAGTGAAAGGACCATTCAAACTTTAGAGGATATGCTCCGTGCGTGTGCAATTGATTTCGGAGGAAATTGGGATACTCATTTGCCGCTGGCTGAGTTTTCATACAATAACAGTTACCACACCAGCATCGAAGCTGCTCCGTTTGAGGCTTTGTATGGTCGAAAATGTCGTTCAACGCTATGTTAGGCGGAAGTTGGCGACAAGCATTTAACCGGTCCTGAGGTTATTCAGGAGATTACTGACAAGATCTTCAAGATCAAGGATCGTCTGAAGACCGCTCGTGACAGACAAAAGAGTTACGCGGATAACAGACGAAGACCATTATAATTCCAAGTTGGGGACCGCGTCATGTTGAAGGTCTCACCTTGGAAAGGAGTTACTAGATTTGGCAACCGTGGCAAGCTTAACCCTAGGTACGTAGGACCATTTGAAATATTGGCTAGGGTTGGCCCTGTAGCATACAAGCTCAAGTTGCCACAAGAACTAAGCAATGTACATGATACGTTTCATGTGTCAAATCTCAAGAAGTGCTTATCAGACGAGTCATTAATTATACCGCCTGATGAGATTCACTTAGATAACAAGCTGCACTTCGTTGAGGAACCCATTGAAGTCACAGATTGGAAGGTTCGGAAAACAAGGCGTAGCCGGGTTAAATTGGTTAAGGGACGTTGGAATTCAAAGCGCGGCCCCGAGTATACGTGGGAGCGGGAAGATAAAATGAAAGCCAAGTATCCGTCCTTGTTCACGAACACTCCAAGTTAAGATGACAAGAACTGAATTTCGGAACGAAATTCTCTTTAACATGGGGAGAATGTGACACCCAGCATTCAGGTCAATATCCATATTACATAAATGCACGTTCATAACATATATTTCCTGAAGTTTTATTTTCACTAAGTAAAGTCAAGGAGTCTAGCAAAGGAACTTATATCAAAATAGTAATTTAAAAGAATTACTAGGAAAATAAATAGTGATAACCCGCAACATACGGTCGTTGGTGATTAACAAGAATTTTATTCTAGTAAAAGTCTAGGGAGACGCTTTAACATAAAAACATAAATATTGGTGACTAAACTTTTATAAAAAGTTGACTTATAAATAATTGTTACACGGCTCTATATTATTTAATGTGTATACATGTATTATATAGTTAAAGCGATAACCATGTCGGGTTAACTAGAAAATTATAGAGACTAGTCAAACCACACAAAAACATATAAGTAATGAATCATTTAAAAGTCTTACACAAAGTGTTAGATTTCGGGATCACCTACCGGATATATACTACTAAAAAGACCCCTAATAAGGTACTTAGAACACAACTAGATGTGCAACAAGATCCCAACCCCCACCCCTTTACCCATTTCGACCGAAACAAGGGGGCCCACCCCATAACATCACTTACACCACTCCACCACCATACTTGTGTCATATGCACCATGCTCCTATGAGTGTGAATCCATCTATAGTCAAATCCATCATAATAACCATCCTTGGTAATTATGATAGAGTAAACAACACACCACCTCTATTATTTTCCCTACATATATCGAGCTACACACACACACTTTGCATCTTCAATCCAAGAACTCAAGTATAGAGAGTTTGAGTAGAGTTGGAGATTCAAGGAAGTTGGAGTCTAGGAGTCGGGTTTTGTAGTATCACGAGCATCTAGCACCTTCCACTCGTTGTCTCCACCTAGCTTGTCTAGTGGTAAGAAACCGACACCACTCTTTATTTTCATCTTTGGTTTTAAGCTCGTTGTTCATCCTAATAATCAAAGAGATTTGGAAAGATTAAAGAGTTTTTATAAAGATGTAACTTATTAAGCTTAAAAACTAAAAGTTTTGTAAAAATACATGTAATTGTCCGAAAATAACATGTTATGAGATGTTGTTGTTTTGGTTCCATGATGATAAGTTGTAAATTGTTAAACTAAAAGCTTGTATAAATGTACATAAGGGATCGAAATTTGTAGGTATATATATGTATGGATATTGTTGTTGTATTAACTTGAAAATGTGATAATACATCCATATATATATATATATCGAAATCAGAATTGTATGTTTATGGGGTTGATGACAAATGTTGAACCTGGAAATAATAAAGTGTATGAATACATGTATGTATTATTGTCAAATTGTTAAATTAGAGACATATTAGAGGATATGATTATTATATAATGAAACGTGTTGATATCTCGAAAATAAATCATAAAGAGTGTTAGACGAAACGCTTAAGAGATTTGGAACTTGTAAATTGTGGTTAAGTGTTGGACATGAAACTTGGTATGATTAAAATGTCTAAGACATTTAGTAAATATAAGGATCACATATGCATATATTATGATGAAATAGTTATAGAGGAATTATGTGCATGAAATTAAAAAGATGTTTTAGTAAATGAATAAACGTACTCATGTTATCGTGGAACATATTTAAATATATGTGGATTTAATATATATACTTGTGTGTAGATATTGGTGAAAAATTAAATAGATGACAAGATAAAAAATATCGTTCGGAACAAGTAATTGTATGTGAACGTGTTAACGTGGATTATATGCACGCACGAATATACAACGTAGGACATACTTGAACGATATCTGTGATTTATATAATTATTGGCAAAAAATAATTATATGGTTATACGTGTAACACAATAAGAATATATTATAAGATGTTGCAAAAATAATATTTATTTTTGATGAACGTAGCAAGTCACCAATATGGAAATATAATAATTTTTCCAGATAATAAATAAAGCGTCTAGACTGGAATAATAATCACCAACGACTCGTCATGAGAAAACATTGTTTTAGATAAACAAAGACGTACTTAACGGGATTCGTTAAGTCGGATGAACAACTTACGTATAAGACGGGTAGTCTTAACACATTAGTACCCTTGTGTGATTAGGGTACGGATAGACATGAACTATTAGCACAAGGTTATTTGCTAGGATTTCATCGGACACAAGGTGAGTTCACGGCCCCCTTTTATTTTTCTACTGTTTTGTAAACATCAGGGGAGAAACATACTTACTTATTATGTTTTGAAAACATGAAATACAATTGCTTATACGTTTGACAATATGAACATTCTGGTTTAACTCTTTGTGAGTTTCACTAACCCCTTTTTTCTAAGTTTTTTGAAATGTTTTGGGGGTGGAAACATACTTGTAAAGAATTTTCGTATGTAAATGAATGAACAAATGATCAGACCGTATGTGTGCATTGAGGGAAAAATAAAGCGTTTAAAGTCCTCGGAATAAAAACTTAGTAACCATTAGCTATGGACTTAACCCGGGATTCTATGGATAGTACTATTGGGGGTGACGCCCCCGGTCATGGTTAGTCGCGCTAACCAGGGGTCCAAATGGTCGAATGACCGCATATTGTCTTACTCGCAGAAAGGCGAGGGGAGGTACAAAAAGTTGGGGTTTGGTTACGGTCTCATGCATTACATATTATTTTGTATTCCCTGCAAGCTTACAAATGGGGTCAATTGGCCAGGGTAATGTTCAAATTCATTGGTTATACATATAAACTGTTTGATCGAAAAATGATCATGTTTGAACGTTTTGAGAACGTTGGAATTACAAAGACGTCATGTATATGTTTTCAAAGGAAAACTACTTATTTTATGACGGTAAAGTCATGAGCATGTTTTCAAAGGAAAACTACTAATTTGACGACGGTTAAGTCATGGGAATGTTTTCAAAGGAAAACTACTTATTTTATGACGGTTAAGTCATGGGCATGTTTTCAAAGGAAAACTACTTATTTTATGACGGTAAAGTCATGGGCATGTTTTCAAAGGAAAACTACTTATTTTATGACGGTAAAGTCATGGGCATGTTTTCAAAGGAAAACTACTTATTTTATGACGGTTAAGTCATGTCTAGTTTTTCGGGTAAAACTAACTGTACTAAGTTAACAATCTCTGTGAACTCACCAACCTTTGTGTTGACACTTTCAAGTATGTTTCTCAAGTAACCTTTAGCCATGGAGCGGTTGGAATAGGCTAGCTATAATTGGATAAATTCTTACTAGCTGGAAGGACATAGATTATCCGGTCTCAAGTCTGTCGTTGATCTAGAAGAAGTTAGATCATTATATTACTTAGTCTTAGTATTTGTGTATGTATTCAAGTCATAGAAATCACTATTACAGCTTCCGCTATCGTGTAATGAACCAATCGTTACAACTTGTATTTATTTATTAAGTAAATAAATTTGGGGATGTAACAGATTGGTATCAGAGCAATGGTTTTAGCGAATTAGGTTTTCTTAGTGATACCTAGGCTCTAACCGGACTAATTTAGGGAACAAGATTTCTAAGACTTGCATCACACTAAGTACACCTAAGACTTGAGTATGGGAATTCCAACCGTTGCCGAACGACTTGTGTAGACTATTAGTGTATGAAGTTACACTAGGGTATCATTAGCTACACTAATGCATAATACAATTACATGGCACATGTAACTAACACTTAACATGAACAACGACATGGAAATAATAAACACATACAACGTTTCTCAACAAAGTGTTACTGTTCGGATTACGAATTAAGTATAACGGGTACTCAACATACTGCAACCTTAGAAGATCGAGTTATGAGCTGAGCTTGGGCGACGATGGCAGCAATCGTTAGTTATCAATCTTGGTATCACAACAGGCTGAACCCGTACCAGAATCTGTACCTATACCTGCACCACAACTACTCCGGCCATGGAGGCAGCTATCTTTCTAACGTATTTGCGGTATAAATACTCTCCTTCATATGTTTTCAGATCGGATGCCTAGACTTTCGCCATGAGATATGGCAGACAGGATTGCCCAGACAGAAGGAAATCCAAGGTGGATAAGCAGGACTAAATGGGAGAGAACTCCAAGGGTCAGGAGACCCAGACATACATCAGGATCTTGTGGATCCATGCATATATACAGACTTGTAGCATGAGTTGCTCGACACTAATTTGAGGATCTCTGCCCAACACCTAGTGCCTGACTTTCACCATACACATTTTATTTTAAGAGACACTGGTAGTGCCTCTCTACCATTAGCCTCATCCGACAATAACCATATTCGGCAGATTCATGAGTATTGGCACACATAATTAAGAGTAATCCAATAAAACAATACACACTCCTGTACAAGTGTGGAAACACGATCTAATGAACATTTCAAATCCCATTGATTTAAAAGTTGGGGATAGAAGGAACACTACAGGGATCATGCAAAGTAAATTATCATTACGGGTGCACACGTAATCATAATTTACAGTGCATGGGAACTTTAGTGAGTCTTGCTATCTAAGCTAATGATCAACCCATGTTCTCAGTCACTTGATTAAGGATTTGATCTTAACAAACCAGACTTCTCAATTAGGCGCTCTCAAAGCAATCTCATAGTTTGGGAGGAACGAGAGAAATTCAAATTGAAATCAACCAATCTTTTGTGAATCCTGAACGGCGAAGGATTTCGCACATTCATTCTTTGAGATTATACTAGTCGAGATAGCTTTAATTTAAGCATTACCACAACCAACACTTACAATAATTGCATAATTATTATGGGAGATTATAGCGTAATCTCAGGATCCATCACACCGTTCAGTCTCACAATTACTTGAAATTTATGTTATGAGTGTTATGGGCTAACTTCGGTGATGGGGCGGAAAATTTGTTCTGACCCGCATACACATAGCACCGATGGGGTATTGTGGAAGCTCGACATGAGACAAGTAGGTAATATAAAATTTCAGAATATTGGTCAAACAGGGTTGCTCTACCTTTGACATTCAGTACACCTTTAAGTCTGACTATTCTTTCGGTGATAAATAAGCCGTGACTTATTCTCAAGCGAATGACAAAGAAACCTAGGTGTGGAGTAACGACTATTGATGCGATAACAGAAGGAAGACGTACAAAACTCTTAAAGGAGTCCCAAATGCGGAATTTCTTGCTAATCTCATTTGCTCATGATATGCATAAGGGACGTAAGCATGAGTTGTTCACTACATACCACTGTCCATAAAGATTCGAGAAGGATAGTCTGATACCCTTTGTACCCGCACTTTCCCAAAGATCATCTTGTTGAATGGATCCTAGATTTCATCCTAGAGGAGAGGCATGATCATTTCTTCCTCTCCTAATTTTCTATAATTAGGAAGCTCTAGATCATCTATTGTTAAGAAATGACCTCTTAACGTAGGCTTAGTAAGAGTATAAAGTTTTCGATGTTTAACACTCATTACCTTAATTTTATCATTGTGCTAAGGATTTTGAGGCTATAACCTATATGAGTGGAATACGTAACAGTAAGTCACCAAAGCACCATTCAAACACTATGGAAGTGCATACATACTGTATGACTAATAGTTGGCTATCCACCCTTTCTGCTAACTTAATGGGTTGACAAACCCATAGCCCATTTTGGGGAAGCACTAATTCGATGAGACCATTCTCACAGTATCACTGTTCATTTCCTCACCTAGATGAAATGTGAATATTCCAAACAAACATAGAACTTCGTATGGCTTACATACTTCGAGAGTATGGTCGTCAAGCCATGAGTTTACATATCAGGACGTTACAACCCAAAGGCTAGTCTGCCTCAGAAAGGTGGTACAAGCAAAGGGTAAAATGGTGATTAGACTCAACCTTCGCAAGTAAGAGCTCCCAAGGAACATCAAATCTTAGCTCCATGAAGGCACATGGAGAGGAAAATCCTAGAAAACATGAAACCTGAAAGAAGAGAAAAGTATTAGTCTGGGAAAATGCTTTCGAAAAGCATAAGAGGGACAAACATAAGGTTTAATTTCCGTACTGTGTCATTACTACCCAATATTCAACTAAAACCTAGATACCTCGTCGGGTAATTCTTTCCTAAGATCTATAGAGATCTGCCTTTGTGACAAAGTGTGTAGACGAATAGAGGGTATGTGTCAACATGCGCTCAAGATTCACAAGCACCATTTCTTTGATTACCAGGAATGAGCATCACATAACCCTACCATATTGAGGGTAATAAAAAAAAGGGGGTTCTTACACGTTTAATATTGTTAGTCGGAGAAGTATTCGCTTTGCTTTAGAATACCGACTACCAAGTAAATGGAATCAAACAATTCAAGCCTAAGTTGGATGATACAGATAGAATTTGGGTACCAGGTATCGGTAGCCTATGTGGGAGGTTATGGATGAAGTCCATAAGCCCAAGTACTCCGTTCATCTAGAATCGAATAAAACGTATAAGGATCCCGAGGAACTCCATTATGTGGCAAAACATGAAGGGAGAAATTGCTATCTATGTTGGGAGATACCCGACAGTAAAAGCAGAATGTTAGGAATCACCTAAGTGAACACAAAACCGCAGGTTCCTCAATAGAAATGGGAGGAGAATTTCATAGATTTCATTACAAATCTACCTAGAACATCTAGCGGCTATGATACTATATGGGTAATCATCAGTGGTTTGAGGAAATCCGCTCACTCCTTACCAATCAAGGAGACAGGTATAAGTAAGAAGCGTGCAAGGATAAATATTAAGGAAATTGAGGCTAGGCATGGTATGCCAGTTTCCATTTTCTCAAATAGGGACAGTCGATTCATGTCAAGAATCTGGCAGTCGGTACAAGAAGCCTTGAGCACACGAGGTCACACCCCCAAATTTCAACTAACGGAGTTTTACCGTTTTGAGAAGTGACTAACCAGGATCTCAGACATTAGTTACTTTGAACGACTCTACATGGGACTCAAATGAAAATACCATAATAATCAGAGTTCAATGCGGAAGCGTAAAGAAAGTAAATGCGCAAAATACACGAGCCCAAAACCAAAGTCCAAAAAAAAAGTCCAAACGTCCAAACAAAGCAAAGTACAATAGAATAATTCAATCAAACATAAATAGACACAATCAAAGCAGTTGAATCCCATGCATGCCCTAACATGCACCTGTGTCTTAGCTTAGCGACCTGAGAAAACATGTAAAAATATGTCAACACGAGGTTGGTGAGTCCACAGGTTTCAATATACGTAAATAAGCGTTTACCGGATTTAAATTCATTCAGTACGTATCTATAGGTAGCTAACCTATGTTCATGTTCAGCTCAAGCGCTCGCAACCGAAGCTGACTGTTTGTTTATTGCCTCCTGCCAGGTCTATCAACACTGGCGGTGTGAGTAGGCTAACATTTCACCCGTTCGATATCTAATCGAGTTAGCACGACTAACGCGGGTGGGATTTGTCAAACCCAGTAGTACTACTAAATATTACCTCGCTAAGATCCATATTAACGGTCCGATATTAGTTGAGGACTTTCTGTGATAGCGTGTTACGCTTAGCATTTAACATTGATAACATACGAATTAAAAGAAATCCAAAATCGTTTAGTCATGTTTTCTCCCCCAAGTTAAAACAGTAAAAGGGGCCGTGAAAACTCACCTGCTTTGCGTTGAAGGTAGTTTCACCCTAGAGGTAAGTTGGAACCACGAGTGTAAGTCTCAAAAGACCTACGAATGTCCTAAAATTATAAACATATAAATTAGGAATGATAATGGGAATTGTGACTGTGACACGAAAAGAAGCGTCTTAAAGAACCGCTCTAATAAGAAAGAGTGGAAGAACGTGTCCACTGGTTTAGGAATTTCTTTACGTGACGAACGACACAAATAATGATATATACATACGAGTGGATAATATAATTAATTACTATTTAATCTCGATTGATTCACGGCGTTATAAAATGATTTGAAATAATATAAATATATATTATTTAATAATCCGGGTCATAATTGGATAATAATATAAACATATTATTTTACACGAGTTTACAGCTTAAAAAATAATATAAATATATTATTTTTACTTAACAATAACAATAATGTATAAACTATAAAAGCGGGTACAATTTATGAAATCAGATAATAATTCAAACCCGAGCCTACGGGTTGTTTTCCGGGCTAAAATACATTTACATAATAATATAATATTATAAGGTTGATTTATATTAATTTAATATTCCAGGTCAAACGCGATTTCCTTCCCCATAGATACCCAGATCGAATCCCGTCCCAAACATCGAATCTGATCGCGAGTAAGGTTTGGATTTACAGGGGTTTTGTTGTTTAGAAGATTGTGAAACTGATGATGCAAACAATTGTAAAAATGGTTTCGATTCGGGTTGTTAATTTCAGTTAAACAGAGTCGAAAACCCAAGGTTAAGAACACAGATCGATTAGATTAAATCCGATATTATGGGGTTTTTAACAAAGACTGAATTGCGAATCTAACCATACAAGTTAATTTGATTAAGGTTAAGTCTTGACCAAGGTTCGATTAAACCCACCACGTGATGAACCCTAGAATCGGTTCATCACTGATTCGATGTTACATACTCGAATTAGCATAGGGCTTTCATACTATTGATTATGGCGATTCTAACCATATAGTTTGATTGGATTAACATTGTGTCTAGGTTAGAGTTTGATTAAAACGGTTTCGCATGAACTCCATAATTCGATTTTGTAAAATTGGATGTTGTTTGATTCAATTAACATGGGGTTTTCATTAAACTGAGTATTGCGAAACTACTGGTATGCTTTAATTGCGTTGAGAACAAGTCTAGAATCTGTAAGGCCCCTTTTACCGGGTGACCTCACTCGTTGGATTTACTCATAAACATAGCCATAGATACTGAATAATTACATTGAATACTTTCTAAACGTAGCGTGAGCTTACATCATTCGATTACATAGCCATAACAGCGGAAGTCTTAATCATTTAAACATAACACATTGCTTTAACAAAAATTAAAGTGGATGGGATGTCAGCCCTTGATCGGGATAGCCTTCACTCCAATGCACGACCTTTCTTCTTTTTACCTGAAATGTATACTAAAAGTCAGCTAACGCTGGTGAGTTCTAGTTAAAAACATTTAGGTATGAACATTATTCATTTATAAATACTTACGTATAAATATATAAATATAAATACACATTTACATATCCTTTGCTTTCTTTTATCATTCGTATGTGAGCACATAAATATGCATTCACCTTTACTTTCATTAACATTTATTGGTCATACTCATAAGAGTGATCAGCCAACATTCATTTATGCGTAAGTCACGAAGACATACGCCCGTCCTACCGTCGTAGTCCGTCCTCCACAACATCCGGCAAACCTTCGGCCATCTGTTATGCTATACCGTCCGGCAAACCTTCGGCCGTCCGTCTTAACCGTACTACCGTCGTAGTCCGTCATATTCGCCCGTCTGCCCTAAGGCATCCGTTTCCCACGTGAACTATTATATATGCAACCATTCTACTTATCATTGATAAGGCAATTGCTTCGACCGTCCATTAGTGCCTTTCACACGTCCTAGCTAATGAAGGAACGTGTTTGTCCCGATTGCAAAATAGTCACGAGGTCGTCCGTCTACCGAAGTAGCCGTTATCATCGAAGCGTCCATACATTTACATGCATTTGTAACAAGCAATATATAAAATATAAAGCAAGATTTTCTTCCTTTTCGTTATGTCGTTCGTTCATTCATTCTTTGTATACATTCGTTTCATTCTTGTTCATCATTATTTTACGTATGATCATATTAACATTCATATATATATAAGTATCACATATGATCACATTGGCATTCATAACATTTATTCATTTAATGTATACACTTCAGCCCCAAAACATTTAAAATGATTTGCACATAACATAAAAAGGGGCACATAGAACTCACCTGATAGGCGGGTCCCTGAAGTATAATAGCTGGTTTTGAAACGTCACTAAGGTCACCCACAATCTGTATAATAAAGTCATACATATAAGGTAGGGCTCCTAAATGACACTAGACATTACTATTCTTGAACTCAGTAGTTTCGGGAGGTGGGTCGCATCGAAACTATGGTAGTTTCGAGCTATGGTCTTACACTCGAAACTAGGTAGTTTCGAGTCATAATCCTTCTATCGAAACTAGGTAGTTTCGAGTCATGAGATCCTATCGAAACTATGGTAGTTTCGAGTCATTAACTTATGAAAAATCTTAGTTTAGGTTCAAGGTGACACTCGAAACTAGGTAGTTTCGAGTCCTGAGTTCCTATCGAAACTATGGTAGTTTCGAGTCATTGGCTGCTATCGAAACTAGATAGTTTCGAGTCAAACATGACTATCGAAACTAGAGTAGTTTCGACGGGTCTGTATGTATCGAAACTATAGTTTCGAGTCATGGGTCTGCATCTTCCCTGACCAGAACCTTGCTCCAGCCAACTTATTTCCAATCGATTAAACCTTGAGCATTTTACGTTAAACACCTTCCTTTGTCGTTCTTGAGTTCAAATACGTGATTTGTTTCAAGTTTCATATGCAAAAATCGTATCTTTATTTGATTTAAACCCGAGACATGCAAAGACTCAGAATCAGAGGCGATGCTTACCTCAACAGGCCCGATTTCTGTTGCTATGCGTTGAAATGGTGGAGTCGGATGATTCCCGAGCCCTTGAGTCTTCTCCTTGCGGTTTTCTTCACAAGCCGATCGCTCTCTCTCTCTCTCTCTCTAGTATTCTTGCGCAGGAAGATGAAATGAGAGGGGTTTGGGTTGAAGCTGCTGTTTTGTAATGGGGTTTCCCCCTTTTCTTTTCGGCCCATGGGCCGAAATTTTGGCCAAGCCCACTTTATTTCCCTTTTCTATTTGTCTTGTCATTATTTGGGATGTTACAAGTCTACCCTCCTTAATGAGGTTTCGTCCTCGAAACCTGTTACACGTTAAACAACTGGGGATACAGTTCCTTCATCTCGTCTTCTTTCTCCCAAGTAGCCTCGGACCCCTTTCTGTGTTTCCATTGTATTTTGACTAAAGGGATCGACTTATTGCGTAATCGTTTCTCGGCTCTGTCAAGAATAGCTATTGGTTCTTCTACATAGTTCAAGCTGTTATCCACTTCGATTTCGTCATAAGGTATGTGAGCCGTATCGTCAGCAAGGCACTTGCGTAAGTGTGATATGTGGAATGTAGGGTGAATTCCATCGAGCTCATCTGGTAAGTCGAGTTTGTAAGCCACTCGGCCAACTCTTGCTATGATTTTGAAAGGCCCGACAAACCTTGGGCTTAATTTGCCACGTTTTCTGAATCGGATAATCCCCTTCCAGGGTGACACTTTCAATAGTACCATGTCCCCTACTGGAAATTCTAAATCCCTTCTTCTCTTGTCCGCGTATGATTTTTGTCTGTCTTTTGCGGCTTTCATGCGTGCTTTTATCTGGTCAAATTTTTCAGAAGTAGCTTTGACCACCTCGAGACTTGCAAAGTCTTTCTGTCCAATTTCCCCCCAACAGACCGGGGTTCGACATCTTCTCCCATACAGCATCTCAAATGGCGGCATGTTAATGGTTGAGTGATAGCTGTTATTATATGAAAATTCTGCCAAGGGCAAATGGCTGTCCCAGCTACCACCGAAGTCAATGATACAGGCCCGGAGCATGTCCTCCAAGGTCTGAATGGTTCTTTCCGATTGACCATCGGTTTGAGGGTGGTAAGCTGTGCTGGTGTTTAGCCTAGTGCCCATGGATTCGTTGAATTTCTTCCAAAACCTTGACGTGAATCGAGTGTCCCTGTCCGACACGATCGTTAACGGCATGCCATGTCTGCTTACGATTTCCTTGATAAAAATTTCTGCCAACTTCTCAGACGAAGAAGCCTCACGTATAGGTAAGAAGTGAGCACTTTTCGTCAAGCGGTCGACGATCACCCAAATGGTATCATTACCTTTAGCTGTTCGCGGTAGCTTGGTGATGAAGTCCATCGTGATCTCCTCCCACTTCCATTCCGGTATTGGCAAAGGTTGCATTTAACCGCATGGCTTCTGGTGTTCGGCCTTAACTAGTGAACAAGTCAGGCACTTGCTCACATATTCAGTCACATCGTTCTTCATTCCAGGCCACCAGTAGTCTTTCCTCAAGTCTTGGTACATTTTGTTTGTCCCGGGGTAAATAGAGTAGCGAGACTTATGGGCCTCGTCAAGGATTTTGGCCCTAAGTTCACCAATCTTAGGTATCCACATCCGGCCAAAACGAGTTCGTACACCGTACGTATTGGTCTCCAGGTTGCTCTGTTGTCCAATTATTCTTTCTCGTTTCACATTTCTTTCTAATAGTGCCTCATCTTGTGCCTTTACTATTTCATTCATTAAATCTGGTGTTATAATCAACTGACACGCCTTGATTCTAATAGGTGTCGACTCTTCCTTCCTGCTTAAGGCGTCAGCCACTACATTTGCCTTGCCTGGGTGGTATAATATTTCGCAATCGTAGTCTTTTAGTAGTTCCAACCACCTTCTTTGTCTCATGTTTAATTCCTTCTGCTCGAAGAAGTACTTCAGGCTCTTGTGATCGGAGTAGATGGTGCATTTAACTCCGTACAGATAATGCCTCCATATCTTTAATGCGAAAACTACGGCCGCCAACTCCAGATCGTGAGTCGGGTAGTTAACTTCATGAATCTTTAACTGTCGCGAGGCATAAGCAATTACCTTTCCTCGTTGCATAAGTACACAACCCAATCCTTGCCCCGAAGCGTCAGAGTAGACTACCAAGTCTTCGTTTCCCTCAGGTAAGGTCAATACTGGAGCTTGGGTTAATCGTGTCTTCAACTCTTCGAACGCATTGTTTTGGGTTGGTCCCCATTCATACTTTACTTCCTTACGTGTCAGCTTTGTCAGTGGCGAGGCTATTCTCGAGAAATCCTGAATGAACCTCCGATAGTAGCCTGCCAACCCCAGAAAACTTCGTATATCAGTTGGCGTTTTCGGGATGTTCCATTCCTTTACCGCTTTGATCTTAGCAGGATCCACCATAATGCCGTCCGGGTTTATGACATGGCCTAGGAATTGGACCTCCCTAAGCCAGAACGCGCATTTGGAGAATTTTGCATACAACTTCTCCTGCTTTAGAACCTCCAATACTTCTCTTAGGTGACAGTGGTGATCACCTTCATTCTTTGAATATATGAGGATGTCATCTATAAAAACTATTACTGATCGATCCAACATGGGTCGGCATACTCTGTTCATTAAATCCATAAATGCTGCTGGTGCGTTGGTTAGTCCGAAGGACATCACAAGAAATTCATAATGCCCGTAACGTGTACGAAACACAGTTTTCGGTACATCTTCCTCTCTTACTTTCAATTGATGGTAACCCGACCTGAGATCAATCTTTGAGAACCAACTCGCGCCTTGTAATTGATCAAAGAGGTCGTCTATTCTAGGCAGTGGGTATTTGTTCTTTACTGTTCTCTTGTTCAATTCACGGTAGTCGATGCACATGCGCATGCTGCCGTCCTTTTTCTTTACAAATAATACCGGAGCGCCCCATGGTGAGATGCTCGGTCTGATAAATCCTTTCTCTGTTAATTCTTCAAGTTGGGACATTAATTCTTTCATTTCTGACGGAGCCAATCGGTATGGTGCCTTGGCAACGGGCTCAGCTCCTGGCAGTAAGTCAATCTGAAATTCTATTTCCCGGTCGAGCGGCAAACCAGGTAGGTCCTCTGGGAACACTTCTGGAAAATTGCACACCACGGGTACATCTTTTAGCTCTTTCGTTTTCATTCTATCGTCAATAACATACGCCAGATAAGCTTCGCAACCGCGCCTCATGTAACTTTCGGCCTTGATCATCGAGATGACGTTCGGCATTGTGCTATTCCAGTCACCATAAACCGTAATCGGACTGCCGTCAGTGGCCTTGAGATGTATCATCTTTCGTTTACATATGATTTGAGCTTCGTTGGCAGCTAACCAATCCATGCCCAATACTACATCGAATCCTCCTAAGGTTAGAAGGTACAATTTAGATGGAAACTTATGGCCCTCTATTTCTACCATGCAATCGTCAGTCACTTGGATGACTACTGAGTTTTTACCAATAGCAGTTTGTACGCTAAAGGCCCTTATAAGGCTAGTGATTGTGCAGTCTAATTTGCGGCTAAATGCAGTGGATATAAAACTTTTACTAGCACCAGAATCAAACAGAATAGCAGCATGTTCATCATTTACTAGGAACGTACCCGACACGACGTCAGGGTTTCCTCTTGCTTCTTCCTCGGTTAAAGCATAGGCCCGAGTCCTAGCCTTTGGCTGTTCCTTTTCTTTTTCTTTCCCCGAACCAGATTGTCCGGTCTTCCTGCAATCCTTAGTAGCGTGCCCATACCAACCACAGTTCTGGCACTTGATGCCCTTAGTACAATCCTTCGAGTAGTGCCCCGGTCTTCCACATTTAAAACACATGGTTGAGCCGGCCAAACATTCACCGCGGTGCTGTTTCCCGCATTTTGTGCATATTTCGTACTCATCATTCCTTGGCTTCTTTGCCTCAGCAGTAACATTTCTTCTTCCAGTCCCCTTAGACGAGTTCTCCCACTTCCTCTTTGGTGCCTCCGGCACCGGGTCCTCATTGGCATAATCGTCATAGACGATTCCGGACAGATTCACTACCGACTCGAAAGTCGAGGGTAGGTTAGCTTTCACATGAACACGGACCTTTTGGGGTAGGCCTTTGACATAATACTTAATCAATCGCTCCTCAGTCTCTACCAGGTGGGGTACCAGTTGAGCTAGCTCATTAAATCTTGAAGTGTACTGGCGATGAGTCTTGTTGCCAGCCTTGAAATTTAGAAACTCGTTTTCCACTCGATCAATCTCGTTCTGTGGGCAGAACTTCTGGATTATCAACTTTTTCAGATCTTCCCAAGTCATTCTTTTGAGAGCGTTTGGCGATTTAGTTCTTTGGATAGTCCTCCACCAACTTAGTGCCTCGTTGGTGAAAGAGTGAGCCACATATTTTACAGCCTGGTCAGGTCGGCATTCGCTTATGTTGATTACCCCATTCATCCTCTCGATCCATTCAAACGTAGCCACCGAATCCTTGTTTCCATCAAATTTGGGCGGATCAACGTCCTTAAATCCTTTGTAGGTACACCCATGGGTGTTCAGTCTCACTGTCACTTCATCCCCATCACTATCATAAACTTTCTCCTCATGGTTGTTTTCCTCCACCTCTTTGCTCTTCTTTAGTGCCTCAGATAACAGATCAGGCAGTACTTTCTTCAGAGTTAGTATGACCTCACGGGCAATAGCATCTCTAACTTCGGGTTCCAGTCGTAGAGATCCTTCATTGCCCTCAGCTGGTGGGGTTACATTTGTTTCAGGCACGCTCTCAGTGTGTTCCACGTGCACACTTTCCTCTTCCTCATATCTTTGGTTCAACGGTGGTCTACCGACTCGGCCAGTGCGACCGCCTCGGCGTCCAGTTCCTCTTTTACGAGCCATAGTTTTCTAGATTTCCTGTTGAGTAAAAAGGTATACATCAATGTCATTCCTTCAGATCATAGTTTAGAACAATACGAGCAAGGTAAATTCTTAATTACAGTGACCGGTTTGTGATTAATAATTTGCTTTGCTTTTCGGGTTCGAAACTCTTCACATCAGTAGTGACATTGACATCTAAGCGTTCTAAGTTAAGGTATCTATCCCTAACTACAGGCATTAACTTTATGACTTACTTACTGCACTGGCGTTGGCGTCGGCTACCCAGACTGACATCCGTGCGTTGGTCCCATTATCAGCTTGAGTCCAGACATTTAGGGATGTCTGAATCTCTCAAACTATTGCTCTGATACCAACTTGTAAGGCCCCTTTTACCGGGTGACCTCACTCGTTGGATTTACTCATAAACATAGCCATAGATACTGAATAATTACATTGAATACTTTCTAAACGTAGCGTGAGCTTACATCATTCGATTACATAGCCATAACAGCGGAAGTCTTAATCATTTAAACATAACACATTGCTTTAACAAAAATTAAAGTGGATGGGATGTCAGCCCTTGATCGGGATAGCCTTCACTCCAATGCACGACCTTTCTTCTTTTTACCTGAAATGTATTCTAAAAGTCAGCTAACGCTGGTGAGTTCTAGTTAAAAACATTTAGGTATGAACATTATTCATTTATAAATACTTACGTATAAATATATAAATATAAATACACATTTACATATCCTTTGCTTTCTTTTATCATTCGTATGTGAGCACATAAATATGCATTCACCTTTACTTTCATTAACATTTATTGGTCATACTCATAAGAGTGATCAGCCAACATTCATTTATGCGTAAGTCACGAAGACATACGCCCGTCCTACCGTCGTAGTCCGTCCTCCACAACATCCGGCAAACCTTCGGCCATCTGTTATGCTATACCGTCCGGCAAACCTTCGGCCGTCCGTCTTAACCGTACTACCGTCGTAGTCCGTCATATTCGCCCGTCTGCCCTAAGGCATCCGTTTCCCACGTGAACTATTATATATGCAACCGTTCTACTTATCATTGATAAGGCAATTGCTTCGACCGTCCATTAGTGCCTTTCACACGTCCTAGCTAATGAAGGAACGTGTTTGTCCCGATTGCAAAATAGTCACGAGGTCGTCCGTCTACCGAAGTAGCCGTTATCATCGAAGCGTCCATACATTTACATGCATTTGTAACAAGCAATATATAAAATATAAAGCAAGATTTTCTTCCTTTTCGTTATGTCGTTCGTTCATTCATTCTTTGTATACATTCGTTTCATTCTTGTTCATCATTATTTTACGTATGATCATATTAACATTCATATATATATAAGTATCACATATGATCACATTGGCATTCATAACATTTATTCATTTAATGTATACACTTCAGCCCCAAAACATTTAAAATGATTTGCACATAACATAAAAAGGGGCACATAGAACTCACCTGATAGGCGGGTCCCTGAAGTATAATAGCTGGTTTCGAAACGTCACTAAGGTCACCCACAATCTGTATAATAAAGTCATACATATACGGTAGGGCTCCTAAATGACACTAGACATTACTATTCTTGAACTCAGTAGTTTCGGGAGGTGGGTCGCATCGAAACTATGGTAGTTTCGAGCTATGGTCTTACACTCGAAACTAGGTAGTTTCGAGTCATAATCCTTCTATCGAAACTAGGTAGTTTCGAGTCATGAGATTCTATCGAAACTATGGTAGTTTCGAGTCATTAACTTATGAAAAATCTTAGTTTAGGTTCAAGGTGACACTCGAAACTAGGTAGTTTCGAGTCCTGAGGTCCTATCGAAACTATGGTAGTTTCGAGTCATTGGCTGCTATCGAAACTAGATAGTTTCGAGTCAAACATGACTATCGAAACTAGAGTAGTTTCGACGGGTCTGTATGTATCGAAACTATAGTTTCGAGTCATGGGTCTGCATCTTCCCTGACCAGAACCTTGCTCCAGCCAACTTATTTCCAATCGATTAAACCTTGAGCATTTTACGTTAAACACCTTCCTTTGTCGTTCTTGAGTTCAAATACGTGATTTGTTTCAAGTTTCATATGCAAAAATCGTATCTTTATTTGATTTAAACCCGAGACATGCAAAGACTCAGAATCAGAGGCGATGCTTACCTCAACAGGCCCGATTTCTGTTGCTATGCGTTGAAATGGTGGAGTCGGATGATTCCCGAGCCCTTGAGTCTTCTCCTTGCGGTTTTCTTCACAAGCCGATCGCTCTCTCTCTCTCTCTCTAGTATTCTTGCGCACGAAGATGAAATGAGAGGGGTTTGGGTTGAAGCTGCTGTTTTGTAATGGGGTTTCCCCCTTTTCTTTTCGGCCCATGGGCCGAAATTTTGGCCAAGCCCACTTTATTTCCCTTTTCTATTTGTCTTGTCATTATTTGGGATGTTACAGAATCAAAAGCCCCAAATCCGATTTCTTAAGAACCCTAGAATCGGATTATGACCAAATCGATAATGTAAGCCCTTATTAGGATAGGGCTTTCATTATAAAGCATAAAAAGAATCAAACGAATGTTTCAATTACCCTGTTGGATGTCGGATTGACAGTGCACAAGTAAAACGGGGTTCGACGGCTGTGGGTTGATCCTCGGCGCTTCTGGTTGCTTCTCCGGCGCGGCTGGTGTATGGGAATTCTTCTGAGTGACTCGTACAAGGTTTGCAGGTGAATAATTTGTGAGAAGAATACAAGAATTCGATGAATTTGGTGATCGTTTGAGTTAATGTCGACATTTATGAATTTAATTATCATTATTTGAGTTTAATTAGATTAATGAGTATGATTGAGGCTTAATGATGATCGATTAAGGCATTTAGATGTTCATCAATTACAGAATTCGATTCATTTCCGTTATTAGTCGCGAATTTGAAACCAAAGAACCTCGATTTTTACTTCTAAAAGTCAACAGAAGACCAATTTGTCAATTTTGACTTTGAGACAAATTATTCAATTTGGCATAATTACACAATTAGTCATTGCAGTTTTGAGTTGAATTTGTGACCGAATCAGTCCCTGGGATTATATTTAGTTAACGGGGTTAAGTTTTTAATAGGAAACTTAACGGAATAGTTAACGGGGTTAACCTAAAAAGTCGGGTTGTCACACACGTCTTGACATGAGCACGACATATCACCCACAAACAAATGGTCAAAGTGAAAGGCCCATTCAACTTTAGAGGATATGCTTCGTGCATGTGCAATTGATTTCAGAGGAAATTGGGATACTCATTTGCCGCTGGCTGAGTTTTCATACAATAACAGTTACCACACCAGCATCAAAGCCACTCCGTTTGAGACTTTGTACGGTCGAAAATGTCGTTCACCGCTATGTTGGGCGGAAGTTGGCGACAAGCATTTAACCGGTCCTGCTGAGGTTATTTAGGAGACTACTGACAAGATCTTCAAGATCAAGGATCGTCTGAAGACCGCTCATGACAGACAAAAGAGTTACGCGGATAACAGACGAAGACCATTAGAATTCCATGTTAGGGACCGCGTCATGTTGAAGGTCTCACCTTGGAAAGGAGTTGCTAGATTTGGCAACCATGGCAAGCTTAACCCTAGGTACGTAGGACCATTTGAAATATTGGCTAGGGTTGGCCCTGTAGCATACAAGCTTAAGTTGCCACAAGAACTAAGCAATGTACATGATACGTTTCATGTGTCAAATCTCAAGAAGTGCTTATCAGACGAGTCATTAATTAAACCGCCTGTTGAGATTCACATAGATAACAAGTTGCACTTCGTTGAGGAACCCATTGAAGTCACAGATTGGAAGGTTCAGAAAACAAGGTGTAGCCAAGTTAAATTGGTTAAGGTACGTTGGAATTCAAAGCGCGGCCCCTAGTATACGTGGGAGCGGGAAGATAAAATGAAAGTCATGTATCCGTCCTTGTTCACAAACACTCCAAGTCAAGATGACAAGAACTAAATTTCGGGACGAAATTCTCTTTAACATGGGGAGAATGTGACACCCAGCATTTCAGGTCAATATCCATATTACATAAATATATTTCCCGATGTTTTATTTTGACTAAGTAAAGTCAAGGAGTCTAGAAAAGGAACATATACCAAAATAGTAATTTAAAAGAATTACTAGGAAAATAAACAGTGATAACCCGCAACGTACGGTCGTTGGTGATTAACAAGAATTTTATTCTAGTAAAAGTCTAGGGAGACGCTTTAACATAAAAACAAAAATATTGGTGACTAAACTTTTATAAAAAGTTGACTTAAAGATAATTGTTACATGGCTCTGTATTATTTAATGTGTATACATGTATTATATAGTTAAAGCGATAACCATGTCTGGTTAACTAGAAAATTATGGAGACTAGTCAAACCACACAAAAACATATAAGTAATGAACCGTTTAAAAGTCTTACACCAAGTGTTAGATTTCGGGATCACCTACCTGATATATACTACTAAAAAGACACCTAATAAGGTACTTAGAACCCAACTAGATGTGCAACAAGATCCTAACCACCACCCCTTTACCCATTTCTACCGAAACAAGGGGGCCCACCCCACAACATCGCCTACACCACACCGCCACCATACTTGTGTCATATGCACCATGCTCTTATGAGTGTGAATCCATCTATAGTCAAATCCATCATAATCACCATCCTTGGTAATTATGATAGAGTAAACAAAACACCACCTCTATTATTTTCCCTACATATATCGAGCTACACACACACACACTTTGCATCTTCAATCCAAGAACACAAGTATAGAGAGTTTGAGTAGAGTTGGAGATTCAAGGAAGTTGGAGTCTAGGAGTCGGGTTTTGTAGCATCACAAGCATATTGCACCTTCCACTCGTTGTCTCCACCTAGCTTGTCTAGTGGTAAGAAACCGACACCACTCTTTATTTTCATTTTTAGTTTTAAGAAAGCTCGTTGTTCATCCTAATAATCAAAGAGATTTGGAAAGATTAAAGAGTTTTTATAAAGATGTAACTTATTAAGTTTAAAAACTAAAACTTGAAAATGTGATAATACATCCATATATATATATATATATATATATATATATATATATATATATATATATATATATATATATATATATCGAAATCGGAATTGTATGTTTATGGGGTTGATGACAAATGTTGAACCTGGAAATAATAAAGTGTATGAATACATGTATGTATTATTGTCAAATGGTTAAATTAGAGACATATTAGAGGATATGATTATTATATAATGAAACGTGTTGATATCTCGAAAATAAATCGTAAAGAGTGTTAGACGAAACGCGTAAGAGATTTGGAACTTGTAAATTGTTGTTATGTGTTGGACATGAAACTTGGTATGATTAAAATGTCTAAGACATTTAGTAAATATAAGTATCACATATGCATATATTATGATGAATTAGTTATAGAGGAATTATGTGCATGAAATTAAAAAGATGTTTCAGTAAAGAAATAAACGTACTCATGTTATCGTGGAACATATTTAAATATATGTGGATTTAATGAATATACTTGTGTGTATATATTGGTGAAAATATAAATACATGACAAGATAATAAATATCATTCGGATCAAGTAATTGTATGTGAACGTGTTAACGTGGATTATATGCACGTAGGAATATACATACGTAGGACATACTTGAACGATATCTGTGATTTATATAATTATTGGTAAAAAATAATTATACGGTTATACGTGTAACACAATAAGAATATATTATAAGATGTTGCAAAAATAATATTTATTTTTGATGAATGTAGCAAGTCACCAATATGGAAATATAATATTTTTTCCGAAAAATAAATAAAGCGTCTAGACTGGAATAATAATCATCAACGAGTCGTCATGAGAAAACATTGTTTTAGATAAACAAAGACGTACTTAACGGGATTCGTTAAGTCGGATGAACAACTTACGTATAAGACGGGTAGTCTTAACACATTAGTACCCTTGTGTGATTAGGGTACGGATAGACAGGAACTATTAGCACAAGGTTATTTGCTAGGATTTCATCGGACACAAGGTGAGTTCACGGCCCACTTTTATTTTTCTACTGTTTTGTAAACAACAGGGGAGAAACATACTTACTTGTTATGTTTTGAAAACATGAAATACAATTGCTTATACGTTTGACAATATGAACATTCTGGTTTAACTCTTTGTGAGTTTCACTAACCCCTTTTTTCTAAGTTTTTGAAATGATTTGGGGGTGGAAATATACTTGTAAAGAATTTTTGTATGTAAATGAATGAACAATTGATCAGACCGTATGTGTGCATTGAGGGAAAAATAAAGCGCTTAAAGTCCTCGGAATAAAAATGATGGGATCATTGAAGTCTAATGCTCACAATTCAATAGCAAGAATGTTAAAAAGTGGTTATAACTCAACTCAATGAATAAGAATTGGATTGTCTTTTCTTTGTATTTTAGGTAGAATGATGTCTTATTCTACTTTGAAGCTCTCAAGAATCAGAATGTTTAGATCATGTCTCTCGTTCATCTTTGAAGCCCTATCCGTCACATGTCCTTGAATGGGTAGATATAGAAAGCCTACTTGGACTGACACCCTATGCTCTTATATCTTTTGATGTTGGGATAGAAGACTCTTTTACATGATTCTTTGGGTTGAGAATCAAAAGAATACACACTTAATGTCACACCCCCATATTTTATTTACTTATTAAATAAATACAGGTTGTAACGATTGGTTCATTACACGATAGCGGAAGCTGTAATAATGATTTCTAAGACTTGATTACATATACAATTACTAAAACTAAGAAATACTATGATCTAAGTTCTTCTAAATCAACAACAGACTTGAGACTTGATATTCTACGTCCTTCCAGCTACTAGGAATTGATCCAACATAGCTAGCCTATTCCAACCGCGCCATGGCTAGAGGTCACCTGAGAAACATACTTGAAAGTGTCAACACAAAGGTTGGTGAGTTCACAGAGTTAGTTATATTAGTGCTTATAGTTTTTCCCCAAAAACCTGTTCATGACTTTACCGTCATAAAACTAAGTAGTTTTCATTTGAAAACATTATCATGACTTAACCGTCATAAAATATGTTTAAACCTGATCGGTTTAACTAATCAGAACCCTTTTGTATAAACATGATCACTTTATCCGGATCAAAACTCTTTGTTTAAATTCAATTGTTCGTAAATAGTTTCAGGTGTATGTGATAAACAGAATAAGAATTGTTGACCCATTTGTAAACTAGCTAGGAATACAAATAATATGTTCATACATGGGGCGTAACCAAACCTTGACATGTGTACACGCCCCTAATTTCGTTATTCAGTTCTATGCGGCCATAAATCCTCCAGATTGTGGTTAGCGCGACTAACCATGACCGGGAGACGTCACTCTCCATAGTACTATTCATAGGACCCTAGGCTACAGTTAATGGTTACTATGTTGTTCCAGGGGACTTTCGCGGCCTCCATTGTGTTGTTCTCATCCCATGTAAACATAAAGTCGTGTCTTATTCTCTTGTTATCCCATGAAATAGTTGCAAGTATGTTTTTCCCTTAAATCGTTGAGTGTTGTTCATCCGAACAATCGTTGTGTGTTGTTCATCCGAACAATCGTTGTGTGCTGTTCATCCGAACAATCGTTGTGTGTACTTGTGTCCAGCTGTTTAGTTGAGAAAGTTTTCTCCCCGTTTGTTTAAAAACAATTTAAAAACAAGTAGTAAAAGTGGGGCTGGGAGACTCACAAGAAGTTAAACCAAAATGTTCATATTGTCAAACGTATAAGCAATGTAATTCATGTTTTCAAAACATAACAAGTAAGTATGTTTCTCCCCCGATGTTTACAAAACAGTAAAGAGTTAAAAGGGGGCCGTGAACTCACCTTGAGTTTGTGTATGCTTGCAATGATAATTGTTCTAGCCGAACTTGACTATTCGTACCCTAGATACCAAAGGGTAAATTGTGTTAAGACCGAACGTCTCATATTGCAAATTTTTCATCGACCTAGTAAATCTAGTTGCTTTTGTTTAAATATCCTCTTAGATTTTCAACACTTGTTTTGCTATAAAAACAGTTCTAAGTTACTGCCCAATGTGACTGATGAACAGATGTCGAAACTTCCTAGTTTCGATTGGGCAATTGAGTATCGAAACTTCATAGTTTCGATTGAGTATGACAGTTGTCGAAACTACCTAGTTTCGATTGGCAAGAAGGGTATCGAAACTACCTAGTTTTGATTGAGCAATATGTATCGAAACTACCTAGTTTCGATTGAACAACTAGTAGCGAAACTCCTAGTTTCGATTGAGTAAACTTATATCGAAACTCCTAGTTTCGATTGAATAGGTATCGAAACTCCTAGTTTCGATTGAATAACAGGTATCGAAACTCCTAGTTTCGATTGAACAGGTATCGAAACTCCTAGTTTCGATTACTGCACTTTGATTGACAGAATTCGTCCTGTATATTTTTATGTTCAAATCTTGAATTTGACACATTTTTCTTGTTATCTTACTTGCGATTGAACCTTTTGTAGGCTTAGATACGGTTTTAAAGAAAATAAAGTGGATAATATCGAGTTTTTACCTCAAACAGAGAATGGTGATTTTTAGGGAAACAGAGAAGATAGTCTTGAATTCTTTTGCTAAGCTCTCTTCAGGAACACTTGAAATTCTCCTTATAACACCGAATTATGGTGGATTTCTGCCTTAAACTGGACTTCGACTTGAAGGGGAATTGGGAAATTTCCGTATGAAAATGAGAAGTATGAAAGGGATGGTGAGACTTTGACTGAGGAGGTATGGTTTTTATCTGAATTTGAGTGAATTAGCAAGTGGGAGAATGGCTTCTCTGAATTTTGGCCGAAAAGTCAAGCAAGTGGGTTGGGGTTAAATAAATCAAACCATTTGATTTAAGTGTAAATTTAACCACTAGTGTGAACCGGTAACTCCTAGAATTACCAAAATATGAAATGAGACCATGTACGGTTTTTGTTAGGCCTTAATGTCCTTGTTTGTGAAATTAAGTAAATCACAAAAACAGTTATAATGTAAACTTGTTTATAACATGTACGGATATTGACCTGAATTGTCGGGTGTCACATTCTCCCCATGTTAAAAGAATTTCGTCCCGAAATTCAATTTGTGTCCTCTTAAACTGTTGTATCCTTAAACAAGGATGGGTATTTTTGTTTTCATTTGATCCTCTCGTTCAAATGGTTCAACGTACCTAGGGTTAAGCTTGCCACGGTTGCCAAATTTTTCCACTCTTTTCCAAGGTGAGACCTTCAACGTGACTTTGTCTATCACTTGGAATTCTATTGGTTTTCGTCTGTTGCTAGCTCCACTCATCTTTCGTCTGTCTTGAGTGGCTTTCAGACGATCTTTTATTTCGACGATCTTGTCAGTGGTTTCCTAGCCAATATCAGGACCAGTCAAATGCTTTTCGCTAACCCCCGCCCAACATAGCGATGAGTGACACTTATAACCATACAAAGACTCAACTGAGCGGCTTTAATGCTGGTATGGTAGTTGATATTATATGAAAACTCATCCAACGGCGGTGAGTATCCCTATTTCTTCTGAAATCGATTACGCACACACGGAGCACATCTTTTAAAGTTTGGATAGTCCTTTTACTTTGACCGTTCATCTGGGGATGATATGCAGTGGTCATGTAAAGGCGTGTGCTCAAGGCTTCTTGTACAGACTGTCAGGTTCTTGACATGAATCGACTGTCCCTTTCTGTGAAAATGGAAACTGGCATACCATGCCTAGCCTTAATTCCCTTAATATTTAGCCTTGCACGCGTCTTACTTTTATCTATCTCCTTTATTGGTAGGGAATGCGCGGATTTCGTCAAACGACTGACGATTATCATATAGTATCATAGTTGCTAGGTGTTCTGGGTAACATTGAAATGAAATCCATTGAAATTTGTTCCCATTTCCATTGAGGTATCTCGGGTTGTTATAACAATCCCGACGGTTTCTGATGTTCTGCCTTTACCTTTGAACATGTCAGGCATTTACCGACGTAAATAGCAATTTCTCCTTTCATGTTCGGCCACCAGTAGAGTTCTTTCAGATCCTTATACATTTTATCCGAACCTGGGTGAATGGAGTACCTGGACTTGTGGGCTTCGTCCATAACCAACTCCCGTAGGTTACCAAAACATGGCACCCAAATTCTATTTGCAAAGTATAAAGTATCATCTGATTTTGGCTCTAATTGTCTGATCATTCCTCATATAGCTTCACTCTGAATGTTTTCTTCTTTGATTGCCTCCTGTTGTGCCAATCCTAGGGCACGAACACGGAGAGTTTTAACCCGTTCTTTACGACTCAAGGCATCTGCTACGACATTTGCCTTACCAGGGTGATACTTGATATCCCAGTCGTAATCATTCAGTAGTTCTACCCAACGAAGTTGACTCATGTTGAGTTCTTTCTGATTAAAGATGTACTGGAGACTCTTGTGGTTTGTAAAGATAATACATTTTGTACCATATAAGAAATATCTCCAAATCTTGAGTGCAAATACGACAGCACCCAATTTCAGATCATGAGTCGTATAAATTTTTTTATTTTTTTTTTATTTTTTTTTTATTTTTTTTTTCTCATGTACTCTTAGCTGTCTGGATGCATACGCTATGACTTTTTCTCTTTGCATCAATACACATCCCAGACCTTGGTGTGATGCGTCGCAGTACACTATGGAATTGTCAGTTCCTTCGGGAAGGGATATGATTGGTGCACTGCAAAGTTTTTGCTTCAACAATTGAAACGCTGATTCTTGTTTATCAGTCCAATCAAACTTTTTGTCCTTCTGAGTTAACGTGGTCAAAGGCAAGGCTATCTTTGAAAAATTCTCGATAAATCGCCTGTAATATCCTGCCGAACCCAGAAATTGACGCACCTCAGTCGGAATTCTTGGTGCTTCCCAGTTTTTGATAGCTTCAATCTTGGTTGGGACTACGTGAATACCCTTCTTATTGATGACGTGTCCAAGAAAGTGAACCTCTTGAATCCGAAACTCACACTTAGAGAATTTGGCATAACGCTTCTCATTCCGGAGTAGTTCCAAGATTGATTTCAAATGATGTTCATGTTCCTCCTTGGTTTATGAATATATTACTATGTCATCGATAAATAAAATCACGAATTTATCCAAGTATGGCTTGCACACACGGTTCATTAGATCCATGAAAACAGCCGGTGCATTAGTCAAGCCAAATGGCATTACTAGGAACTCGTAGTGACCGTAACGAGTCCTAAAAGTCGTTTTTGGTATATCTTCTTCCTGAATTTTCAGTAGAGGATACCCTGATCGTAGATCAATTTTAGAATAGAAACTGGACCCTTGAAGTTGATCAAACAAATCGTCTACTCGAGGAAGAGGATACCGGTTTTTGATTGTCAGCTTGTTCAACTCCCGATAATTGATGCACCTTCTAAAGGTTCCATCCTTTTTCTTTACAAACAGGACCGGAACTCCCCATGGTGAGAAACTCGGTCTTATGAAAGAATTACTCGACGAGGTGTCCAAGTTTTTGTTGTATATTGGGTAGAAATGAAAAAGTATGAAAATGAAACTTTATGTTTGTCCCTCTTATGCTTTTCGAAAGCATTTTCCCGGACTAAGACTTTTCTCTTATTTCAGGTTTCATGTTTTCTATGATTTTCCTCTCCATGTGCCTTCATGGAGCTACAAATTGATTTTCCTTGGGAGCTCTTATTTACGAACTTCAAGTCTAATCACCACTTTACCCCTTTGCTCGCACTACCATTCGAGGCAGACTAGCCTTTGGGTTGTAGCGTCCTGATATGTAAACTCATGTCTCGACTACAATACCTTCAAAGTATGTAAGCCATACGAAGTTCGATGTTTGTTTGGGATATTCACATTCCGTCTAGCTGAGGGAATGAATAATAATACTGTGAGAATGGTCTCATCGAATTAGTGTTTTCCCCCAAAATGGGCGATGGGTTTGTCAACCCATTAAGTTGGCAGAAAGGGTTGATAGTCAACTATTAGTCATACCGTGTGTATGCACTCCCTGAGTGTTTGAATGGTACTTTGGTGACTTACCATTACGTATTCCACTCATTCAGGTTATAGCTTCAAAATCCTTAGCACAAGGATAAACTTGAGGTAATGAGTGTTGAACGTCGAGACTTTTGTATTCTAACTGAGTCTACTCTAAGAGATCATTTCTTAACAATAGATGCTCTAGAGCTTCCCAATTATAGAAAACTAGGAGTGAAAGATGCAATCACACCTCTCTTCTAGGCTAAATCTGGGATCCATCCAACAAGATGAACTTTGGGGAAGTGCGAGTATAAAAGAGTAATAAATTATTCTTCTCAACTCTTTGTGGACAGTGGCCTATTGTGAATAGTTCGAGTTTACGTCCTTTATGCATATCATGAGCTAATGAGATTAGCATGAAATTCCGCATTTGGGACTCCTTTAAGAGTTTTGCATGTCGTTTTGGTTACTGCGACAATAGTCGTTAGTCCACACTTAGGTTTCTTTGGCATTCGCTCGAGCATCAAACCCGGCTTATCCATTACCGAGAGAATAGTTAGACTTAAAGGTATATTGAATGTCAATGGCTACGAGAGCAATCCTGTTTGACCGATATTCTGAAATGTCCGATTTCCTACTTGTCTCATGTCGAGCTTCCACAATATCCATAGGTGCCATGTGTATGCGGGTCAGAATAATATCCTGCCCTATTACTGAAGTTAGTGCATAACACTCTTGGCGTAACTTTCAATCAATTGTGAGATTGAACTGTATGATGGATCATGAGATTATGCTATAATCTCCCACAATAGTTGTGCAATTACTGTAAGTGTTAGTTGTGGTAACACTCAATTTGAAGCATTCCTGACAAGTAGAATCTCAAAGTATGAATGTGCGAATTTCTTCGTCGTTCATGATTTACTAAGGATTGGTTGAATTCAATTTGAATTTCTCTCGTTCCTCCAAAACTAGGAGAATGCTTTGTGAGCACCAAATTGAGAAGTCTGATTTGTTGAGATCCAATCCTTAATCAAGTGATTGAGAACATGAGTTGATCATCAGCTTAGACAGCAAGACTCACTAAAGTTCCCATGCACTGCAAATTATGATTACGTGTGCACCCGTAATGATGATTTGCCTTGCCTGATCCCTATAGTGTTTCTTCTATCCCTAGCTTTTAATCAAAAGTGATTTGAAACGATCATTAGATTGCGTTTGCACATTTGTACAGGAGTGTGTATTGTTTTATCGGATTACTGTTAATTATGTGTACCAATACTCATGAATCTGCTGAATATGGCAGTTGTCGGATGAGGCTAAGGGTAGAGAGGCACCACCAGTGTCTCTTAAAAAAAATGTGCATGGTGAAATTCAGGCACTATGTGTTGGGCAGAGATCCTCAAACGAGTGTCGAGCAACTCATGCTCCAAGTCTGTATATATGCATGGATCCACATGATCCTGATGTATGTCTGGGTCTCCTGACCCTTGGAGTTCTCTCCCATTTAGTCCTGCTTATTCACCTTGAATTCCCTTCTGTCTGGGCAATCATGCCTGCCATATATCATGGCGAGAGTCTAGGCATCCGTTCCGACAACTTATGAAGGAGAGTATTTATATCGCAAATACGTTAGAAAGATAGTTGCCTCCATGGCTGGAGTAGTTGTGGTGCAGGTATAGGTACAGATTCTGGTACGAGTTCAACCTGTTGCGATACCAAGATCGGTAACTGACGATCGTTGTCGTCGAAGTCCAAGCTCAGCTCGTAACTCGATCTTCTAAGGTTGCAGTATGTTGAGTACCCGTTACTCTTGACTCGTAATCCGAACAGTAACATGTTGTAAGTGTTTATTGTTTTCACATTGTTGTATGTGTTTAAGTGTTCATTACATGTGCTATGTAATTGTATTAGTGTAGCTAATGGTACCCTAGTGTAACTCCATACACTAATAGTCTACAAAAATTGTTCGGCAACGGTTGGAATTCCTATGCTCAAGTCTTGGGTGTTTTTAGTGTGATGCAAGTCTTAGAAATCTTGGTCCCTAGATGAGTCCGGTTAGAGCCTAGGTATCACTAAGGACACCTAATTCGCTAAAACCATTGCTCTGATACCAATCTGTCACACCCCCATATTTTATTTACTTATTAAATAAATACAGGTTGTAACGATTGGTTCATTACACGATAGCGGAAGCTGTAATAATGATTTCTAAGACTTGATTACATATACAATTACTAAAACTAAGAAATACTATGATCTAAGTTCTTCTAGATCAACAACAGACTTGAGACTTGATATTCTACGTCCTTCCAGCTACTAGGAATTGATCCAACATAGCTAGCCTATTCCAACCGCGCCATGGCTAGAGGTCACCTGAGAAACATACTTGAAAGTGTCAACACAAAGGTTGGTGAGTTCACAGAGTTAGTTATATTAGTGCTTATAGTTTTTCCCCAAAAACCTGTTCATGACTTTACCGTCATAAAACTAAGTAGTTTTCATTTGAAAACATTATCATGACTTAACCGTCATAAAATATGTTTAAACCTGATCGGTTTAACTAATCAGAACCCTTTTGTATAAACATGATCACTTTATCCGGATCAAAACTCTTTGTTTAAATTCAATTGTTCGTAAATAGTTTCAGGTGTATGTGATAAACAGAATAAGAATTGTTGACCCATTTGTAAACTAGCTAGGAATACAAATAATATGTTCATACATGGGGCGTAACCAAACCTTGACATGTGTACACGCCCCTAATTTCGTTATTCAGTTCTATGCGGCCATAAATCCTCCAGATTGTGGTTAGCGCGACTAACCATGACCGGGAGACGTCACTCTCCATAGTACTATTCATAGGACCCTAGGCTACAGTTAATGGTTACTATGTTGTTCCAGGGGACTTTCGCGGCCTCCATTGTGTTGTTCTCATCCCATGTAAACATAAAGTCGTGTCTTATTCTCTTGTTATCCCATGAAATAGTTGCAAGTATGTTTTTCCCTTAAATCGTTGAGTGTTGTTCATCCGAACAATCGTTGTGTGTTGTTCATCCGAACAATCGTTGTGTGCTGTTCATCCGAACAATCGTTGTGTGTACTTGTGTCCAGCTGTTTAGTTGAGAAAGTTTTCTCCCCGTTTGTTTAAAAACAATTTAAAAACAAGTAGTAAAAGTGGGGCTGGGAGACTCACAAGAAGTTAAACCAAAATGTTCATATTGTCAAACGTATAAGCAATGTAATTCATGTTTTCAAAACATAACAAGTAAGTATGTTTCTCCCCCGATGTTTACAAAACAGTAAAGAGTTAAAAGGGGGCCGTGAACTCACCTTGAGTTTGTGTATGCTTGCAATGATAATTGTTCTAGCCGAACTTGACTATTCGTACCCTAGATACCAAAGGGTAAATTGTGTTAAGACCGAACGTCTCATATTGCAAATTGTTCATCGACCTAGTAAATCTAGTTGCTTTTGTTTAAATATCCTCTTAGATTTTCAACACTTGTTTTGCTATAAAAACAGTTCTAAGTTACTGCCCAATGTGACTGATGAACAGATGTCGAAACTTCCTAGTTTCGATTGGGCAATTGAGTATCGAAACTTCATAGTTTCGATTGAGTATGACAGTTGTCGAAACAACCTAGTTTCGATTGGCAAGAAGGGTATCGAAACTACCTAGTTTCGATTGAGCAATATGTATCGAAACTACCTAGTTTCGATTGAACAACTAGTAGCGAAACTCCTAGTTTCGATTGAGTAAACTTATATCGAAACTCCTAGTTTCGATTGAATAGGTATCGAAACTCCTAGTTTCGATTGAATAACAGGTATCGAAACTCCTAGTTTCGATTGAACAGGTATCGAAACTCCTAGTTTCGATTACTGCACTTTGATTGACAGAATTCGTCCTGTATATTTTTATGTTCAAATCTTGAATTTGACACATTTTTCTTGTTATCTTACTTGCGATTGAACCTTTTGTAGGCTTAGATACGGTTTTAAAGAAAATAAAGTGGATAATATCGAGTTTTTACCTCAAACAGAGAATGGTGATTTTTAGGGAAACAGAGAAGATAGTCTTGAATTCTTTTGCTAAGCTCTCTTCAGGAACACTTGAAATTCTCCTTATAACACCGAATTATGGTGGATTTCTGCCTTAAACTGGACTTCGACTTGAAGGGGAATTGGGAAATTTCCGTATGAAAATGAGAAGTATGAAAGGGATGGTGAGACTTTGACTGAGGAGGTATGGTTTTTATCTGAATTTGAGTGAATTAGCAAGTGGGAGAATGGCTTCTCTGAATTTTGGCCGAAAAGTCAAGCAAGTGGGTTGGGGTTAAATAAATCAAACCATTTGATTTAAGTGTAAATTTAACCACTAGTGTGAACCGGTAACTCCTAGAATTACCAAAATATGAAATGAGACCATGTACGGTTTTTGTTAGGCCTTAATGTCCTTGTTTGTGAAATTAAGTAAATCACAAAAACAGTTATAATGTAAACTTGTTTATAACATGTACGGATATTGACCTGAATTGTCGGGTGTCACACTTAATCATAAGGGGAGTTACTTTAGAGGCGGAGAAAGTAAATGGAAGACATGGAACTACAAGATGGTTGTTTTGGGTTAACAAGTGGAATGAAGATATATTCACATCGTTATGGTGAAAGAAACATGAAATGCATCTGCACAAGACCAAGGCTCTCAAGAGTTCATTTGTTTATTTTTCTTTGATTTTATTTCTACATATGGTTATTACATCTAACCAAATAGGGGGAGATTGTTGGGTCTTGATATTCGAGACCGACAACTTGATTTGGATAGATGGAATATGAAAGTTCAATAGATATTGAAGTATAATTTATTCGTTGAAAAGGGAGCAACGAATCACCAAACTAGCCACTGAAGTTCAAGATAGTGAAGAAATCGGAAGACCCGAAGACTCGAAGACCGAAACAAATGATAAGTGGAATTAATGTTTATTTATTATTATCATTTGTTGTAATTTTAATGTATTTATTATTACTAGGGTTTTAGGTCATGTAACACTATAAATAGAGGGCAGCCTCCATTTTATAGAGTGTGTGAGTGTGTGCTTTCTTCATGGAATCTTGAGTTGTATTCCCCCATGGTTCTTCAACCATGGGGGTGGATGAATGAAATAAAATGAAAGATTATGTTTGTCACTTTGATTCCCTTTGTTATTTCATTTCTACAATTCAAGTATATGTTTATGTTTATGATTCTTCACCACTATACCCATCTCCTACCCATTGAGTGTTCTTATCAAACAATCTTCTCCAAAACAGGTAGATCTATTCCGCAAGACGTCTTTACAATTGGTATCAGAGCCAAGTTCATGAGAAAATTAATTTAACCATTGATTCCTCAACTTGTGCTCAGTTACTTGTTTCTGGTGAAGCTTTGTTAGAGATGAAAGAGTTTTGCTGCTGTGTTCTTAAGAAAACATCTAGGATCTCGTCTTCTGAAGTGAAGAAAACGAGGTTTTGATTCTTCCTTTTTATTTTTATCAAAACCACACTCGAAATTATCTTAATGAGATGTTTTACTCAAATCATTTGAGATTTATTTCTGAGTGCCTAGCTCTGTACTTAGTATTCCACTGAGATTAAAATAAATATTAAAGGGTTGTATAATAAGCTGCTGTTCTTGTACATCTTTACCCTAAATTCTCAGTAAATGATTCAAATCCACAATGGATTGACAAAAAGTAACAAATCTGCAACGTAATAAAGTTGATTTCAAAAGATTTGAAGAAAGAATAGCAGATCAGGTGTTGAAAATCAAATTTCTGTTCTTGATTGGTGGTGGCTGGCATATATAGCGATTAAGGTTTTGTTGTTCACAAGTGGTGGCGGCTGTGTTGTTCAGATTAGGGTTTTTGGGTAGTGTTTACACCATCAGCAACAACATCTGCAAAGTGCTTGATTGGTCATCAGCAGCAAATTTGGAAAACATACACTATCAGCAGTAAACTTAACCAACCGTAGTATGAGCAACGGTCCACGACAAATCTTACCATCAGCTGCAAATGGTTCTATCAGCAGCAAAACCTTGCAAGCCAAAGTCAACAGCAAAATTGGCAACAACATTTACATCATCAGCGAATCAAGTATAACGGTCAACAGCTAACCAACCTCCTTGGTCAGCAACAATCCTGTTTACCCGGTCAGCATCAAACTTGTTTACTTGTTCAGCAGCAAACCAAGTCCAACGGTCCGCAGCCAAATAATTAGTCAGCAGCGAAACAACAAGCTTGTTGCTTAGCTGCATTTTTTTTACGATCCGCAGCAAGGATATCCCATCAGCAGCAAGGTCCGCCACTGTTTCATCCATAGCATTCATTAACAAAGAAATAAATCACAAGTCCGTTGTCGTCTTCCTCGAGATGTATGGAGAGCAACGAAGGAGACAGCCAGTTGACGGCAGAGCAACCATGACAATCACGGAAGTATCTGATGAATGAGATTAGGGTTGTACAGTGTTGAAAAGTTCGCATATATGGTCCGCGGCAAATATTTGAAAATGTGGGCTGATGGGATGAAACTCAAATGTTAATGGGCTAAGTCTTAAATTACAAATGATAGGAAATTAGGCTAAATTATTTAAATGGAATTAGTGAACACATCTACAGCAAAGTTTCTTGTTCATCATGGGAAACAACTTTCATATTTATTGGCAACAAACTTCAAAACCTTACTTTTCATGCCAATACATTAGAAGATGGTGAAAAACACAATCGTATTTTCAATGTACAACAACTCAATGTCGGTTAAGCAGTTTTTGCTTCCGATGAACATGTCTATACTTTTGAAGACATTTCTATTACTGAAACATCATTGTTATGTATCTTTCTTGGTACGAAATGTCAATTGTGAGTATTAGTCTAGGGGGAGATTGATGGGGTCATTGAAGTCTAATGCTCACAATTCAATAGCAAGAATGTTAAAAAGTAGTTATTTCTCAACTCAATGAAGAAGAATTGGATTGTCTCTTCTTTGTATTTTGGGTAGAATGATGTCTTATTCTACTTTGAAGCTCTCAAGAATCAGAATGTTTGGATCATGTCTTTCGTTCATCTTTGAAGCCCTATCCGTCACATGTCCTTGAATGGGTAGATATAGAAAGCCTACTTGGATTGACACCCTATGCTCTTATATCTTTTGATGTTGGGATAGAAGACTCTTTTACATGATTCTTTGAGTTGAGAATCAAAAGAATACACACTTAATCATAAGGGGAGTTACTTTAGAGGCGGAGAAAGTAAATGGAAGACATGGAACTACAAGATGGTTGTTTTGGGTTAACAAGTGGAATGAAGATATATTCACATCGTTATGGTGAAAGAAACATGAAATGCATCTGCACAAGACCAAGGCTCTCAAGAGTTCATTTGTTTATGTTTCTTTGATTTTATTTCTACATATGGTTATTACATCTAACCAAATAGGGGGAGATTGTTGGGTCTTGATATTCGAGACCGACAACTTGATTTGGATAGATGGAATATGAAAGTTCAATAGATATTGAAGTATAATTTATTCATTGAAAAGGGAGCAACGAATCACCAAACTAGCCACTGAAGTTCAAGATAGTGAAGAAATCGGAAGACCCGAAGACTCGAAGACCGAAACAAATGATAAGTGGAATTAATGTTTATTTATTATTATCATTTGTTGTAATTTTAATGTATTTATTATTACTAGGGTTTTAGGTTATGTAACACTATAAATAGAGGGCAGCCTCCATTTTATAGAGTGTGTGAGTGTGTGCTTTCTTCATGGAATATTGAGTTGTATTCCCCCATGGTTCTTCAACCATGGGGGTGGATGAATGAAATAAAATGAAAGATTATGTTTGTCACTTTGATTCCCTTTGTTATTTCATTTCTACAATTCAAATATATGTTTATGTTTATGATTCTTCACCACTATACCCATCTCCTACCCTTTGAGTGTTCTTATCAAAAAAATCTTCTCCAAAACAGGTAGATCTATTCCGCAATACGTCTTTACAAAAAACTTAGTAACCATTAGCTATGGACTTAGCCCGGGATTCTATGAATAGTACTATTGGGGGTGACGCCCCCGGTCATGGTTAGTCGCGCTAACCAGGGGTCTAAATGGCCGAATGACCGCATATTGTCTTACTCGCAGAAAGGCGAGGGGAGGTACAAAAAGTTGGGGTTTGGTTACGGTCTCATGCATTACATATTATTTTGTATTCTCTGCAAGCTTACAAATGGGGTCAATTGGTCAGGGTAATGTTCAAATTCATTGGTTATACATATAAACTGTTTGATCGAAAAATGATCATGTTTGAACGTTTTGAGAACATTGGAATTACAAAGACGTCATGTATATGTTTTCAAAGGAAAACTACTTATTTTATGACGGAAAAGTCATGGGCATGTTTTCAAAGGAAAACTACTTATTTGATGACGGTTAAGTCATGGGCATGTTTTCAAAGGAAAACTACTTATTTTATGACGGTTAAGTCATGGGCATGTTTTCAAAAGAAAACTACTTAGTTTATGACGGTAAAGTCATGGACATGTTTTCAAAGGAAAACTACTTATTTTATGACGGTAAAGTCATGGGCATGTTTTCAAAGGAAAACTACTTATTTTATGACGGTTAAGTCATGTCTAGTTCAGTTAGTTTTTCGGAGAAAACTAACTGTACTAAGTTAACAATCTCTGTGAACTCACCAACCTTTGTGTTGACACTTTCAAGTATGTTTCTCAGGTAACCTTTAGCCATGGAGCGGTTGGAATAGGCTAGCTATAATTGGATAAATTCTTACTAGCTGGAAGGACATAGATTATCAGGTCTCAAGTCTGTCATTGATCTAGAAGAACTTAGATCATTGTATTACTTAGTCTTAGTATTTGTGTATGTATTCAAGTCTTAGAAATCACTATTACAGCTTTCACTATCGTGTAATGAACCAATCGTTGCAACATGTATTTATTTATTAAGTAAATAAATTTGGGGATGTGACAGCTGCATGTGTGGGATATAGTTGAGCTTCTGAAGGGTATGCATCCGATTGGAACCAGATGGGCGTTTAAATGAAAGACGGACGATCGACATGTTGTGGTGAAAAACAAAGCAAGGTTGGTTGTTTAGGGTTTTTATCAGCTAGGGGGCTTGGATTACACTGAGGTGTATGGCCCAGTTGTTAGACTTGAGGCCATTCGACTGTTTCTGGCTTATGCCTCCTTTGTTGGCTTCAAGGTCTATCAACTTGATGTGAATAGTGCTTTCCTACACGGAAAAGTTCATGAAGAGGTCTATGTCACTCAACCACCAGGTTTTGAAGATCCGCATAATATTGATGAAGTGCACAAGCTGGATAAGGCACTTTATGCTCTTTATCAAGCTCCTAGAGTATGGTATGAGACTTTATCAAAACATCTATTGTCCAATAGTTTCGATCGTGGACAAATTGACTCGTCTTCATACCGAAAGCAGGAGGTGATATTCTACTTGTGCAAGTTTATGTCGACGACATTATCTTTGGGTCTACCAATGAAGAGATGTGTAGGGAATTCGAAAGGGTGATGAAGTCCAAGTTTGAAATGAGCAACATGGGTGAACTGCCATTTTTCTTGGGTTTGCAAGTCAGTCAAAGGGAGGATAGCATTTATCTACATCAAACTAAGTATGTATAGGACATTTTTTCAAAATACAAAATGAATGATTGTAGTACTTATGGCACACCGATCCCAGTCAATCACGCTTTGCAACCAGATAAAGATGGAAAGGATGTAGACTGTAAATTGTACCGTGGGATGATCGGATCTCTTATGTATGTCACAGCTTCAAGGCCAGACATAATGTTTGTCGTTTGCTTGTGCTCGAGGTTTTAGTCACAACCGAACGAATCTCATATGATGGATGTAAAGAGGATTTTCAAATACATGTTAGGGAAACCCCGTTTAGGTCTTTGGTACTCCAAGCAGCAGTCGTTTAACTTCAAAGCCTACACTTATTCTGATTATGGCGGTTGTAACCTCGATAGAAAATCAACCTCAGGTGGATGTCAATTCTTGGGAGACAGGCTGGTCTCCTGGCAGTGTAAGAAGCAGTCAACGGTTTCTGTCTCAACATGTGAAGCAGAGTACATTGCTGCCGCGAGCTGTTTTTCTCAAATATTATGGATCCAGCAACAATGAGAGATTATGGCTTGAACTTCACTGGAACTCCATTGTTCATTGACAACAATGCCACCATGTCTATCACAAATAACCTGGTGAAACATTCCAAAACTAAACACATTGAGATTCGTCACCATTTCATCCGTGATTATGCTGAAAAGCGCTTGATTGAACTTGTAAAAGTTCACACGGATGACAACTTTGCTGACCTTTTCACTAAGGCGTTTGATCATACCCATTTTGAACATCTTGTCAACATGATAGGAATGTTCAATCCTGAGTGAAAACTATTTTTCAAATCAAAATTTGTTCATGGAAGTTAAATTTTATTTCTTTTTAATTATGTATAGATTGTTTTCAATTTCAAGAAATTTTACAAAAATCCAAACAAAATAGAAAATCAAGAAAATTTCAAAGTCATTTGAAGAAAAGAGGACATGATTGTACATCAGAAATGATCTAAACATCTTAGACTGCACATATATGATTGCGTCATGCTTACTTAACTATTTAAGTGTTTTAGTGTTAATTTGAATATTTGCAAGTAAATTAAATTTTCAGTAGGCTACAAGCGTAATTGTATCATTAGTAGTGTGAAAATTAAATCAAACTACTACAACTGTGATTTGAACCCATGTTTGTGTGTGTGTGTGTGTAAAAGAATGCTAAAAGATCATTATCAGATAAAGGATGTAAGATTTTGGCAAGTATTTTCTTATGAGACCAGTTTCGGGTTATGTCTTTAGCACAATTATTCGGTTCACTTCACTGCCCATACTCACAAGTATGCAATGGGAAGTTGGGCTAAGATATGTCTTGACATCAACCGTTGAGCATATATTCACCCTTGAATCATTCCTGACTCATTGAAATCAAATCCAGATAAAAGTTGGATCCCCTTACCTAAATCCTCAGACACCATACTTATTATCCTGAATCATCATACCGATATTCGTAGATGAAATCCTATGAAACCAAGACAAATGAATCACTCGATTCTGAATCTTATGATTCCTGATAATCCTTATGGATTCTGCTTAATATTTATGTGCTAATTGGTGTAACTTCATTCTGGATATTTTGAAAATCATTGGAAAAATCTTAGATGCCTTGAGATAATGCAAATTTCAATTCATGTAGCATAACTGAGGGGTACACATTGTATACTTATAATTAATACCCTAACACACAAGAACGTGATGCAAAGTTGCTTATGGTTTCAAATCTTATAATATTGCCAACTTGAATTACTTGTTTATATTGCATATTACGTATGAATAAGTAGTAATCCTTGACATGATCCTATTTTCTTTGATGTTTATTATGTATCATTTTTGCTTATAATAGCCTAATATGATCCTCTGCTCATGACTTTGACCAAACATAGCTTGTGTGTATATTCTTGTATATCCGGATCTGAGTCTTGTGAATATTATCTTTATTTAGAAAAGCTCAAAAAGATTTTAAGTTCATGTACAGTTCAATCATTATTAGAAATTACAAAAAAAAATTCAGAGTTTATCAAAAGTTAGGAAAAGCCAAAAATATTTGTGTTTAACTTCCTTGAACTGCTTTTGAATCCTCTTGATTGAATGTTCTTATCCGATTCGCTATTTGACTTGACAATCTTCATAATTTGAGTTGAAATTTGAGAACACAAGGGTTTCTGCGTACTTAACATGTACGCAGGAATTAAACCTTGCGTACTTACAAGTACGCAAGACTTAAGTCATGCGTACTTGCTAAGTACGCAGGAGTTAAGTCCTGCGTACATGTTAAGTATGCACGACCCATATGTGGAGGGTATATATACATGTGTTAGAAACTTTTCTAAGTTTCATCTCTGTTCAAACTAACCAACACTGTGCTATTACTCCTGCTCAAATTTCCTCAAAAATTTGTGTGTTCCTAAGCTCGTTTTTCATCCCGATCTTAGTTTCATCTTCGTCTAACTAACACTTGGTGAGAATCTAGGACCATTTCATCCATAAATTCAACTGTTTTGGACTGATTTCATGAACTTAAGAACCTAGGGTTTTAGTAATGATTTTTTGACCGATTTTGGATGATCTTGCACCAAATTGAGACCCAAAACTAATGATCATTAATCGAAGCTCAAGCATTCCTAATTTGTCCTTAACAGTCCTTGATTTTGGTTTTGACCCCTTAGATGGCCGAGGTTTCACGTCGGTCACAGGCTAGGTCTAAGTGACCAGGTTTAGCAAGTCATTGATATTGGTTTTGGTCCCATAGGTTCTAGCCATGCTTGTATACCTTGTGGTGACCTTAATCCACAGCAAAACCTCACATCTTTTGGATTTCTGATTTTGAAATTTGGCTAAGTGTAGGTTCCTACGTACTTAACAAGTACGCAAGAAGTAATTCATGCGTACTTGCTAAGTACCCAAGAACAACCACCTACGTACTTGCTAAGTACTCAGAATTATTTCTAAGTCTGAAAACCAATTCAATGTGCATGTGCTATACCTTGTCATGTTTATTCAATTCCAATGAGTCTATTTGTTCTTATGGTGTTCATTGTGTGTTCTTATAGTGATGGCTCGTGCATTTACAAGTGAATTCAACTTACTGGCTCTAACACAACCCGAATGGAAGGGTGCTGCACTACAATACAGGGAGATAGTTGATTTTCTGAATCGTTCAAAGATCAGCTATGCTATCTCTGCCGATCCCATTGTCTCAAGACCTTATCTGGAGAAATTATGGGAGACTGCTGATAATGATTGTACAATGACCTCGAACGTCATTAGGGCTACTATAGCAGGTCAAGAGATAGCCATTTCAGAAGACACCATCCGGAGAGTCTAAAAGTTCAGGGATCTAGCAACTGACCCATTTACTTATCCTGACTACTTTGTGGATGGTTGTTGGAGACAAAGGATGTGATACGTTGGTGCGAGAGATTATGCGTCATACAAAAAAATGTGGGTGCTGGATCAGTGGCGTTACTTTGCCCACGTCATGATCATGTGCATCTCTTCACGAAAAGCAGGCAAGGATGCCATGGGTCATGATTTGGCAGCTACCATGGTTGGATTGTCTCTCAACAAGGGCTACAACTTCTCCAAGTATGTCTACAAGGCCATGACTGACCAGATTAATACATCAGAAAGGTTTAGATTCCTGTTGTATCCAAGATTTGTTCAACTGCTGATCAATGATGCTTTGCCAAATCTACCGGAAATTGGTGAGAGACTTCAAGTCAAACGGGTGGCCAAGCGAGTGTTTTCACAAATTTCTAATGCTAGGCAGTGTAGAACCTACCCCTGAGCATACTCAACTCTTTTGCCACTTAACTAATGAAGCATATGTGGCACCTCCAGACTTCAAATGGTACAATGTTGAGTATGTGCCTGAACTCAGTGAACACTCTGACGAACAAGTAGAGGAGGATGAGGAAGGAGATGAAGAGTCTGAGAATGATGAATCTGGATATGATGGTGATGAAGAACAAGAAGGAGGAGATGGTGCAAAAGAGTCAGATTCTGAAGCCACTAAATCTGATTCATCTGACTCTGATGATGCACCAGATCAATCACATCCAAGGAAGTTGACAAAGGTTTCCCTTCCCGAGTCATTTTCAAAGAGACAAAGACAAGAGAGTACTGGAAGCGAATATGAACCCGATTCCGATTCGGATGATGAATTACAAAGTCAGAGAAGAGAAAGAAGTGTAAAGCCACGGGGGGATAGGCCATTTGTTGCTATCCCTAGAGAAGTCGAAGTTAGTACTCAAAGGAATCCAATCACTGAGGCCGTGAGTACTGCTTCACCCTCTACTTCAACTTCCTGCCAGCTGTATCAGCGACAGCGGAGGAGGCAGCCACATGTTACTGCTGAGGTGGCAGCCACAACTGTCTCGGAAGCGATGCCCGAGATAGTATCCCTCCCGCTTCAATCTGTCCAACAGGTGATGGTGACGACTTCAATTCAAGCTAAGTCGGTCACTATCACCCCAACCACCATTGAAACATCTACCATCCTAACTTCCATCCCAACCACCACTCCTACAACCACCCTTCAACCGATCAGTCAACCTTTTGAGTATGGTGATTTCACTCATGGGTTTGACTTTGATGAGATCTTTACCTTTCCCACCCATACTGCTGAAGCCTCTTCGTCCAGGGGTCCTGATCCTCGTGATACTAGGATTGCTACTCTTGAAGTCAATGGAAGAATCTGAGAAGCAACATGGTTAAATTAATTATTTGGTTGATGAAGTAGCCGCTTTAAGGAAACAGAGGAATGCTGATGATTTGCAAAGAAAAGAGCATGAGGTGATGGTCAAGTTAGTGTGTGACCTGACCAACGCGCTTGCTGCCCGCGGGGAGAAGATGAAGGAGTTGTTGAAGGAGAAGGAGATGCCATCCAAGCCTAACACTGATGAGGCTTGTCACGTAGTCGATCTGACTAAGGATGATAACACAGACAAGGATCTTGAAGCCAGTCCTAGTGGAAGTGAGCAACAAGCACTAGCTATTGTTCCTATTTACGCTGTGCATATGGCTGAGGGGGAGTCTGCTCAGCATGAAGGTGGAGGTGATGTTTCTGGTGGTGGAGGTGATAAAGGAAAGTCTCTGGCTGATGTTCTTAAAGACCTATCTGATGAGGTTATTCTTATGATTGAGCCAGACTATTCCAAAGAAGCTCAGATCGATGCTTTCAGCAATGTAGAAGAAGGAGAGATCAAGTCTGATGATGAATGGGATGTGTAAGATGAGGATGTTATGGTAGAGTTTCCCAAAGGGGACGGTGAAGGAGTATACGAGCTTGAGGATGGAGAGATCTTTGAGGCTCCAGCCTTTGAAACTAATGTCAATATAGGTTCAGTCGAGCCTGAATTCGTTGCTGAGGCTAGTGGTGCAACAACCTCGACTGAAGCCTCTCCCACCAATCCCGAACCTGTAGATCCAGAGGCATGGAAGAGTATATATCCTTGCGTATGGTTTACTAAGGATCAAGCTCCAGTCTGGCAAAAGACTTATATCATAGACAAAAACGGAGCCACAGGTTTGATCTTGTCTGTCAAGTTTGACGAAGACAAGAAGTTGTTCGCCATCAAACGAGCTGGTGGGGTTCAATACTTGAAACCGACCAGTGAGGCGTTCAGCTTCCTGCCGAAGTTCGACATTGTGAACCTTGCAAATCGTGAGCTGCTGGGTGACACAAGTCATGCAGTAGCATAGGGTTTGTGGGGAGCACTACAACGAGAGGGAAGATCAGGAAACTTTGAAGTATTCAAGCCTCAAATGCCCAAGAGAGTCCGGGATAAGAGTGTCAAACATCCCGTGACTAACTGTAGCCTAAAGAAGCTAGTTTACAAGCCAATGTTATGTGAAACCAGGATTCCCCTGACCAAGTTATCTTAGGATATCCTTGGTAACATATGGTAATGGTACGTGGACCCAAAGACGGGCGAGGAGGTGGTGATTGGAAGAGTAAGGTCCGCAAGTGGAAGCTTGGAATCGAAGGAACTGATCAGGGTCTTTGATGAAATCACTTTCATCAATTTCTCTATGAAAGATCTAACGGCTCTAAATGAAAAATACTGCATCTACACGGACGAGTGGACGAAGCTTCAAGCATCAAGATATGACAAGCTTGTCAAGTTCTGTCTTGACTAAAAGCTAAAGATGGGAAGCTAGAGCTGCAGGAGGTTGAAGACCGAAGACAATCCAGAGCTGTTGTCAAGGGGGAGTTTGTTGGAGCACGTTTCTGTGACAGACACTCTGGATGTTGTCTTATGCTTTTGTATCTTTCTATATGTATTTGTACTTGTATTTAGTATTTGTATGTATTGGTTAATCGAGCTGCAGGAGGTTGAAGACCGAAGACAATCTAGAGCTGTTTTCAAGGGGGAGTTTGTTGGAGCACGTTTCTGTGACAGACACTCTGGATGTTGTCTTATGCTTTTGTATCTTTCTATATGTATTTGTACTTGTATTTAGTATCTGTATGTATTGGTTAATCGAGTTGTAAACATGTATGTAGCTACTTGTACTTGTTTAGTCTTAAGTTTGTGTTGTGCGCACCTAGCATGTGCGAAGGATTTATATCCTGCGTACTTAGCAAGTATGCAAGAACAAAGTCTGCGTACTTGCTAAGTACGTAGAAACAAAGACCTGTGCACTTGTTAAGTACGCAGGCATCAGGTCTAGTATATATAGCCAATTGTGACAGAAGTTATGTACGCACTCATTCATACTCTGTAACCGGATGTGATTATCAATAGAAGAAGTTTAAAAGTTTCTCGTGTTTTGTTGTCGGTTTACTTTGTGTTGTCTGATACTCCAACTAGTCACGGGCATTCCGCACCCAGTCCGACTAGTCACACACTCGCACTTAACGATCCGAGACACCCGAGGACCTACAATATACATGAATATGAGGTAGCTACCTATTGATATATATATTGAATGTACATTAATCTGAGAAACTCTACTATAAACTGAAACCTGTGAACTCACCAACCTTGTGTTGAAAATTTTTCTTACATGTTTTCTCAGGATGTTAAGCATGTGTACGTTAGGGCATGCATGGTGTCAACTTGATATATTCAATAATTGCCAATCTATTGAACATTTATTATGTTTCTGTTATTGTTAGACTTGTGTGCGTTGTTGTGCGTATTTACTCTCTTGTTTAAACGCTCCCGCATTTACTCTGAACTTTTATGATATTTCATTTATGTCCCTTATAGTTTCGTTTGATGTAACTAATGACTGAGATCTTGGTTTGTCACGCACCAAACGGTAAAACTCCGTTAGTGGAATTTGGGGGTGTGACATAACCTGTGTAGTATCCCGATGAATTTGGACAATCCTGAGTGCAATGGGGACCTCCACATATCTCGCACCAGGTATTCATGTAATGATCCCCTTGAGCATAACAATGTCCTTGATAGATGTTCCCGTAATAACGCTCCATGATAATCACTGCAATGGACACTCCAACAACAACAAAAAAAAGATCACGAGTACCAAATATATATAAAAACTAAATAAACAAGAAAAATAAAAAAAAAACAAAAAATATTTACGATGACTCACTAAAAATAAAGAAAGGACACATACAACTAGACAAACTATGGCTCAAAACACAAACAAGACCAATTAATTAGTTAAGTTCAATCAAAGCTAGATAAGCTATCGCCTAATTATCCCCGGCAACGACGCCAAAAACTTGATGTCGCCTGGTATGGTCTATAAAAACTAAATACAAACCTGACCTAGACACTCGAGCTTTAAATTAATAAATCTAGACTCAACCTAATACTAGACCACACAACCGGCAAGTGTACTGATCAATGTAGTAAAGTCTAATGTAAGTCCGGATATCGAACCCACAAGATACTAGTGATAACCCTACCTAAACTCTAACTAAACTAAATGAACTGGATTATATTGGGGGGATTTGTGTAACTATGATCAAATTAACGGACTCTCTAACTAACGATAACCAAATATAAAGCTGCTTCGAGCAAAGTGACCAAACACGAGAAAGCGTGTCTTGACAACCAACATGTGTTTATACCATTTGCTTTTGACACTTTTGGTTTCCTTGCACCAGAGGCCGTGGAGTTACTTAACCGAGTACAGCGAGTCATGCATAGTAATGTTATGACCCCAAGATCTGTAGATGTAGTTTTTAAAAGACTTGGTTTTGCTATTCAAAAAGGGTTGGCGGCGCAGCTTGTTGCCCGTTTGCCTTCTATCTCTATGTAATTTCCCTTTGGGAGTTGTGTTTTGAAAGCAAAAGACTTTAAACAAACTCACAAATGGGGAAAGCACTACCTAGACTCCGAATCCTATGCATGCACCTTGGAACTCTCTCGGATACGGAAACTATGATGGAACTGGGCTCTTAGAATACGACACACTTAGACAACCTAGTGGATCCCAGATCATTCTCCGTGTGTGACCAAAGAGGAAACCCTAAGGGACGTGTAAAACTCACCGGTTAGTCGGATCACCTCTCAGCTATCTCCAACAACATTAAAGTACTCGCTAAATAGATTACACACATCCAATCAATTAAAAAGAAGTTCTTTACTTTATTGTTAAACCATCAAATAGTCAACATAAACCAAAAGAAATCCGATTAACAATGCATAATCATCAAAATCTAGGTAGTTCAAGATTACTAGCTAATCATGAGGAAAACATAATCCAAAAAGTCAATATTATTGTTCATCGTAAAACAGAAAATAATTAAGCTAATTGATAGCTTAAATTAATTCAGCTACCTACCTCCTTCAATAAATGTTCAGCTGTATGCTTGCTTCTTTAATTCCCTTTTCTTTGTTCGATTGTAACCCACACACAGCCGTACCTTCCAAATCCCAACTGACCTTCTTGCTTGCTCGATAACCGTGCCCTTACGGCTCCAATTGCCGTATGTCCAATGTTGTTCTGCCACTCCCAATTTCTTCTCCACGCCAATTTCAATAAAAATCATATTATTATTCTTTTTTATTCTTTTATTATTATTTAACTTATCTCACTCATGGTCCAATCAAATTCCAATCTTGATCCGTACAAGCTCATTAAACTCTTTTTTCGTTGTTTGAGCCCGTTTTATTCCATGACCTACAAAATTAAAATATAAACCAAATAAGTGTCGGTTCACTTGAAATTATTAATAAAATGTCCAAAATGAGGGTTTAATATGCATAAAATATATATATATATATAAAATAGCACACATTATCCTCCCAAGAGAAAAATCACATTGTATGCCGATTTCTTCTCGAAGTGTAATTTTTGTGTTTATGTGACCCACTTCTGTATAGAACTTCTTCACCATTACAAACTCCATATCTCCCAAGTTCATCCTTTAGGTATGTGTAGAATTCGCCACTTCGAATTCTGTTGTATTGCCTTAAAGTAGGAACCTGCCACGAAGTATTTCATAAGTTTTATAAGTTGTATCTTAAAAATAGTTGGTTTTCATTTGTCAAGAGGTCGGGGTGTTGCATCCCATGCCGAGAAGGTGCCAACAGGGTTCCGTGGGTGGAAAGAAAGATTTTTCTATATCAGTGCCCAAATGATTCCTGAAGACATGCAACTTCGATCTCTTCAAGCTCCGGTCATTGACGTCCCTCTAGACGTGGAAGCTTTTAAGAAGACTCTGGTATATGCCTTGCTGACTTCCCGTTCGACTAACATCCAACCCATTTCGAAGCATGCTTTGTTGGGAATTGGGATGAGCCGTAAATGGGCTCGTCTTGAACGAATCCCCATATATGTCGTGGGGATAGAACGTAGGTGTATTTGGTTTGCATGTTACGCTTTCTTTACTGTGACGATCCTTCTCTGTCTTTATTTTCCCCTTTGATTTTTACAGCAGTTGCTAGCTATTTTGACGTACTTATCCCGGAGGCCAGGAGCAAACTGACCTATACTCATCTAGCGGTGACAAGAGGGATGTCTTACAAATATTTTATGATCGCTTTTTCTTCTCCAGGAGCAGCTTACAGGAGGGGGTTGAACCGGAGATTGGTATGTGTAGGTCCACATGACTCCACTACGGATCGATCTCGTGACGTAACGTATCAATGACACGGAGTGCGGAATCCAACCGTATCAATGAATGTGTTTACAAGATGACAGTAGAAAATGATAACAATGTAAATAATATCCTCGTTGTATTTCCTTATCAGACACTGAATACAATCTCTCAGATTCTCAGGTCTGATATCTGTCTTAAGTTTTCCAAGTATCCTTAAACACTAAGACTTGTAAACACCTATTTATAGGAACACACAGCACTATAGGCGAACTTAACAAGTTCGCTCCTAAAGATGCTTAGGCGAACTTGTTAAATTCGCCTCTCTCTGAACAAAAACAATATTTACTTGGGAATGAGAGGACCAAATGAAGCTCAAGTACCCCCATCTCTTCACTAATGCCGTCGCCTCCACTAGCTAAATTTCGGGACGAAATTCCCTCAACATGGGGATACTGTAACATTTCTGATTTTCATTATCTGTATTTCAATTCAATGTGATACATTTCAAACCCAATTCTAGTACACTGATTTGTTCTATTCGTACCAAGAATTAAATACTAGGTTTCAATACAAATCCGCAAATTTTACACGAGTATATCCTACTAAATTCTACATAAGTTCATATTTATACAAATCTGTCAATACTGAAATTTGCAAGGACTGATTTTATAAATAACCAGAAACCCTAATAGGCACGGTCGCGCCTCATTCTGGCACGGTCGCGTCAAGTGCTTTGGCACGGTCGCGCGCCTTGCTTTGGAACGGTCGCGCCTCGCGTCTGTGTAAACGTAAATACAATTTTAAATGCAAGATCGTTTGAGTTCGTAACCGATATACACATCATTACCAGTAACGAAAACAATTAATCGAATAATGTCCACAATTACATCCAATAACTCCAAGAAATTCAATTAGTCTCAAAAACCGAAATTCTTTCATTTGAGCCACAATTCGTCTATTCTGAATTGAAATCCTCCCAAGCAAACACTCCATCGAACCCCTCTGAAACTCCCGAAAACATTGAAGCAGCCGGAATTGCAGCAGAAGACGCCGGAAACCAAACCCGTCACCGCTGGAACTCGTTCCTACCGTACGCTATCGATTCATCTTCTTCCGGGTAATTGAAATCTCATACTCAATCGATTTAGTCTATAGATCAAAAGCCCCAACTTAATTTGGGCATACAATATGGAAATTAACACGAACCTGGATCTATGTTTTGTTCAAAAATGGTATAATCGAATCCAGTTCTGGACATATTTTAAATACAATTAATCTATACAAAAAGACTCATAATAACCTAATCGGTGAAAGCCCTATGATTTCTAACACTGTTATCATAAGAAATAGTCAATTCGTTCCTGTTTTGGAACAGACACGGTCGCGCTAACCATTTAGCGCGGTCGTGCTTCATGAGACACGGTCGTGTCAATACCAGCGCGGTCGTGCCTCACGTACTCAGACCCGGTCGTGCCCCTTGGCTAGACTTGGTCGTGCCTCAGAACCCTAGACACGGTCGTGCCTGGCCCAGACACGGTCATGCCTAGTGAACGGTCTTCTGTTTGATCAACACGGTCGCGCCCTGACTAGCACGGTCGCGCCCGTGGTCTTAGCACGGTCGTGCCTTGTCCCAGGCACGGTCGTGTGTGTGAGAAAATCTTGGCAGAATACTAAATTTTATATTTTAAAAACAATAAGCATTTCAAATGAATTTTCAAATAAAAATAATTGATTTTATAAAGATTTATATTAACCTTATTTAAAAAGATCAAATTCGTATTCTAAAATAAATAGAAGTTATTTATTTCAACCTACAAAATTAAATTTATACTTATTATTAAACCCTACACTAAATGAGTAAGTACATATTTTTATAAATAAATAAATAAAGTATCAATTATTTATTTAATCTATATTTAAACAAAGATTGTTTATTTAGGTTATACTTAACAAAACTTAACGCCTACAACTCCGACTCTTTGAACACACATCCAATCCAACCCTAGACTTAGACATAGACTATTGTGCATAATATTAATTCAATACATATTACACTCTAGGTTAACGTTGTGCATTACAAGGATCTCGTTACTATCTAGTCTCTCGTGTTAGCTACGCCTTTTGAATCAAGTGAGTATTACATAGCCCCTTCTACTCTTTTACACTTTTTGGGGTGGAACATGAACACTATACAAACTATTGCTTACATTTACACAATCTACACAAATACAAATCCTCTTTACATTCATGTGTGCAATTTGAGCTTTATGCCTGAGTGCTAGTTGTGCTAACTTTTGTGTGCAATTTATGTGCAATCATTAACTATTCAAGCCGACGGTAAACAATGATAGATCTATTGAGTCTGACAAACCCACCCAGATTGGGGTGATTGTTATCGACAACACAATTTTGCATGCTAGTTACAAAGGTTTGATTATACTTGGTTACACAATAGCTGCTCTCCATGAATGCCTTATTTTATCATGTTATGTAAGGATTTGTTTATTCATAATCTATATGCTATCTATATACAAACCTGTGTATGCTCACCAACTTTTTAGTTGACTTTATTTTATTCATGTTTCAGGTACTAATGAGTGAGTTTGATCAAGGCATGCTACACATAGGCTTTGGACTTAGTTAAATTTAAATAAAGACTATTATGTATTTCGTTTATGTACTTGTTTGAATTTGGTTGTGTTGAATTATTTGAAGTTAAATTTGATGATTAAAATATTGAAATCTAGTCAACCTTGTGCTCATGAACAGTCTACATGTCCCGCCCCGACGTTTTCGCCGTCGGTTGGGGTGTGACAGCAAATGATAAGAGTTTCCTAGTTTTCAATATTTATAGGAATTGCAAGTTAAGGGCAGGGGGTGTTGGAGCATGTTTTGTAACTGTCGCTGAAATTCTATGTTGTAAGTTAGCTGTAGATATAAAGACTTATGACTACAAAATTCTCTAAGTATAACTACTGCGGACTCCACAATTTTGCTGCTGACCAACAAGTTGCTGCGGATAAGCTTGTTTGCTGCTGATAGTTGTTCTCCTGCTGATGAACAACTCTTCTGCGGACAGCCTTATCTGCTGAAGTCCAGAGTTGCTGCTGATAGGCTTCTCAACAGCAGCTTTGGATAGTTGAGTCTTGCTGTAGATCATCAACAATGCTGCTGATAGCCATATCTGCTGAAGATTAATCGTTGCTGCTGATTGGTATATCAAAAGCATCAACTTTACTACTGAAAACTTTCTATTGTAACTTCGACACATCACATGCAGAAATAATGTTACTGGTCCAGACAATAAAAGACAACGCTCTCCTTCTAAGTATCCAGACGTTTGATTAAAGTTAACTTTTATAGTCTTTGTTGTCTTAACTTGTAGTATAGCTTCTAGTATACAAGATCAACGGTTTGTGTTTGATCTGATCCTTAGAATTAAGGGTCTGTCTTGATTCTAATTACTATATATGTAGTGTATCTGTTCATTATAAAAGTGTGCTTTCTTATAGTTTTCTTTGTAATCTTGTAACGATTGAAGCTTAGTACAATTTGCATTTATCAGTACTCTTTGTGTTTACTTGTTTACATTGCATAGCTGTGATTGTTTCCGCCAATCTCAACTAGAATAGAACCATCTTGTATTCACCGATCCTACAAGTGGTATAAGAGCTTTGGCTCTCAGATTAAATAAACTCACACTTGTTTAATCACTCTCTGGTTCTATTCACTACTATCTCTTTTCTAAAACACCATATATCACAAATCTAGAAAATGTCACAAAACAATGGTTTTGATGATACTGGAAGCATCAACAGACCACCAAGACTGGTGTCTAGAGAAGACTATGATATGTGGAAGAACAGGATGGAAAGTTTCTTCTGCTATCAAGAGTATGGGATGTGGAGATCCATTAAAGATGGACCATATGTACCCATGGTGGCCTTTGCTGATTCCGGAGGTCCATCAGTCCCCAAAGAACCCTCAAAGTATTCAGATGAAGACATCAAGAAGATGGATGTAGACTTCAAAGCCTTGGGAGCCATGCAAATGAGCTTTCCAAATGAAGTCTATCACAACTTCAGAGAATATAAGACTGCCAAGGAGCTATGGGAGGCTCTTGAGAAGATGTTTGCTGGGTCAGAAGAAGTGAAAGAAAATAGAAGAGACATTCTGAAGCAACAATATGAGAACTTTGTCTGGAAGGAAGGTGAGTCTCTTACTGTGTTGTATAACAGGTACACCTACCTTGTGGAAGAGCTATAGTGCTCAAAAGTGAAGCTGGAGAATGAAGACATTCTCAAGAAGTTCATCAGGTCCCCGCCAAGCTGCTGGACACTTTACACAGTGTCAATTAGAAGAACTGAAAGTTTAAAGACTCTGCAGATGACTGAGCTGTTTGGCATGCTGAAGACCTATGAATTAGAAATGATTCAAGCCAAAAAGAGAAGCTCAATTTATTCAACAGCCTCATCATCCACCACCACGCAGTTCCTAGTTCAAGCAACTACTACCCTCCCATTGTCACTCATCCCCAGGCTCCAACCTCACAATCTAACAACTCACCATTTCTTCTTGAAGCCCCACCTCAAACATCAACTTCTGCTGCCTTTGTCTTTGCAAACTCAAGCAATATGTCCTTTATCAAGCAAGATCTGGAATGTTTTCATCCATATGATCTAGAAGAAATGGATATACGACACTCCTATGCCATGCTCTCTGTAAGAGAAAAAAGGTTCTACTCTAGAATAGGAAGACCCATTCCAATCAACAACTCCAACACCAGAGTTGGCTTAGACAAAAGCAAACTGAAATGTTACAACTGTAACCAACTTGGTCACTTTGCCATAGAATGCAAGGCACCAAAGGAAAATCTAGTAGCTGCCCAACCAAGGCAAGCTCATCAAGGTCAAACAAGCCAAGCTCAGCCAAGACAGCAACAAGCTACCCCTCCTACTCAAACTGCAGCGTGTGCAGCTATTGGAACTGCTGAGTTTGACTGGAGCTTCCAGTATGAGGATCTTCCTGCCAACAATCAAGCTCTCATGGCAGACACATCAAAGATACCACCTTAGGGACAACCAGGTCACAAGAATGACACCTGGGTTATAGATAGTGGTTATTCTAGGCACATGACCGACAACAGATCCATCCTCTCCAACTTCAAACACTTCAACGGAGGATATGTTGCCTTTGGGAGTGATTCAAAAGGAGGATCAATTACTGGACAAGGAACTGTGCCCAATGAAAGGATGAGTATTGAAAGAGTAAACTATGTCAAAGAATTAGACTTCAATCTCATGAGTGTGTCCCAGATATGTGATCAGCATTAGATGCTTTTCACAGATAAATAATGTTTTGTACTATCCCTGGCTTAAACAAACCTCCTCCAGAGAAGATCCTATTGACTGCTAAGAGAAAAGATACCCTATATGTGCTTGACATGAATGAGGTTACTCCATCTGGTAGTGTATCATGTTTTCTGTCTAGGCCATCAGTTGATGAATCAGTTCTCTGGCACAGGATATTAAGCCATGTCAATGTAAAAACCATTAACAAGTTGGTAAAGGAAAATCTTGTCAGAGGGCTTCCTAGCAAAGAATTCCAACTTGAAGATCATTTCATTGCATGCTTGAAGGGGAAGCAACAAAAGAGTTCTCACAAGCCTAATCCATTGAATTCAAATGACACTCCATTGCAGCTGCTGCATATGGATCTCTTTGGTCCTACAAATGTCATGTCAATGGGCAAGAAGTCATACTGTTTGGTGATCACTGATGACTATACCAGATTTTCATGGGTATACTTCTTGAGAACAAAAGATGAAACTGCTGAGATTCTTAAATCTTACATTCTTCGAGTTGAGAATCAAAGCAATCAAAAGGTGAAAGTCATAAGGTGTGATCAAGGTACAGAGTTTAACAACCACACTCTGAACTGTTTCTGTGAAAGCAAGGGAATAGAAAGACAATGCAGTGCTCCAAGAACTCCTCAACAAAATGGGGTTGCTGAAAGGAGAAACATAACTCTAATTGAATCAGCAAGATCAATGTTGGCTGATTCAAATCTGCCTCTAACATTCTGGGCAGAAGCAGTCAGTACAACTTGCTATGTGCAGAATAGAGTTCTCATTGTCAAACCTCTCAACAAGACACCTTATGAACTCTGGTTCAAAAGAGTTCCCTACATTGGATTTCTAAAACCTTTTGGATGTCCATGCACCATTCTGATCACACATGGGGTTCTTCCTAAGTTTGGTACAAAATTTGATGAAGGATACTTTGTGGGCTATTCCTCTCAATACAAGGCCTACAGAGTATTCAACTCAAGAACAACAATCGTGGAAGAATCAACCAATGTGGAATGTAGGGAACACATTGCATGTGAACAGGGAAAAGGCCCAGACTGGCTCTTTGATATAGACTCCTTCACACAAATACTTGAGCCTCTCATCTTCTCAAATATGGAGTCTCCCTCATATGGAGTCTCCCTCTTCCAAAGCACCAGCTTCCACATCTTCCACTGACTACATATTGGAGTTCACTAGTCCCTCTATCAGACTGAAAAGGCCATCTATTGACCCTCCATCTGTTGTGAAAGCTATTGAAGCCAGTGAAGCCGGAACCAGACTCTCAAATGTCACCACCACCAGCCTCTCTGAGAATGAAAATCCGAATGAACTTCAAGACACATCTGTAAATGCTGTAAAGGCATCTGCTGCAGATGCTGATAATGCTGATGCTGCTGTTGATATTGAAGACTCTTCAAAGCAATCTTGAGCAAGTAATACAATTGGATGTTGTACAAGCACATAGAATCAACAAGGAACATCCCCTGGAAAATATCATTGGCCAAGTTCACCAAGGAGTTCAAACAAGAAGCAAAACTCACGAGGCCAATATATGTTTGTATTCCTGCTTTCTATCTCAGGTAGAACCAAAGAAGATAGATGAATCTCTGAAACACAGTAGTTGGACTGAGGCAATGCAGGAAGAGTTGCTGCAATTCAAGAGACATGATGTCTGGAAACTTGTTGATCTTCCATCTGGTCAAACTACTATTGGCACAAGATGGGTATTCAAGAACAAGTAAGATGAGAGAGGCATTGTGGTCAATAACAAAGCCATACTTGTAGGTCAAGGCTACACTCAGGAAGAGGGAATTAACTATGATGAAGTCTTTGCTCCTGTTGCCAGGCTGGAGGCCATAAGAATCTTCCTGGCATATGCTGTATCCAAGAACTTCATAGTTTATCAAATGGATGTCAAGAGTGCCTTTCTGTATGGGAAGATTGGTGAGGAAGTATATGTCAAACAGCCTCCAAGCTTTGTAGATCCTGCACATCCTAACAGAGTGTTCAAACTAGACAAAGCTCTTTATGGCTTACATCAAGCTCCAAGAGCCTGGTATAAAACTTTGTCTTGATATCTACTAAGCAACAGAAGAGGTGCCATTGACCAGACCTTGTTTATCAAAGATGAAGGGGGGAGAAACCCTACAGGTACAAATCTATGTTGATGACATCATGTTTGGATCAACAAGAAAGAAGTTATGTAAAGACTTTGAGGTCCTGATGCACTCAAAGTTTGAAATGAGTTCAATGGGTGAACTAAATTTTTTTCTGGGTCATCAAGTCAAACAAGTTCCAAATGGAATCTTTATCAGCCAATCCAAATATGTCAAGAGCATTTTGGAAAGATTCAAAATGGATGACAACTCTGCCGCAAGAACTTCTAGGCAAGTGCACCATCAACTGACTCCAGATAAAGATGGTCAAGACACTGATTAACATCAGTACCGTGCAATGATAGGATCACTCATGTATCTCACTGCCTCAAGCCCAGATATCATGTTTGCAGTATGCCTTTATGCAAGATTCCAAGCAGCTCCAAAGAATACACATCTTCAAGCTGTCAAGAGAATTTTTAGATACTTAAACGGAGCCCCAAGGCTTAGACTATGGTATTCTAAAAATGATAAGTTCAACCTGTATGCATACACTGACAGTGACTATTGAGGATGCAACTTGGACAAAAAAATCCACATCAGGGGGGTGTAAGTTTTTGGGAGGAAGACGGATTTCATGGCAGTTCAAGAAACAAACCTGTGTATCAACTTCTATAGGAGAAGCAGAATACATTGTAGCTTCAAGTTGCTGTGCACAAGTTATCTGGATACAAAACCAAATGCGGGATTATGGGATGACTTTCATGGCCACTCCCATTCACATTGACAACATGAGTGCTATATCAATCACAAACAATCCGGTGCAGCACTTCACGACAAAGCACATTGACGTCAGGTATCACTTCATAAGAGATCAAGCTGAGAAAAAGAGAATTATTTTAACCAAAGTTCATACCAATGAGCAATATGCTGACTTGTTTACACAACTTTTGATGAAGCTAGATTTAGATATTTAGTTGAATCCATTGGTATGATGAACTTTGACTAAAATCTGTCTCTAAATGTTTTTTAATGTGTTTATCTTTTGTTGTAAATAAAAACTATAAGTCAGCAACAACCTTTTTTTTGCTGCTGACAGGTCTAATCATCAGCAGCAAAGAATTTGCCACTGGCTACTTTAAGTTATCAGCAGGAACAAGTTTCCTATGGATAGCTTTAAGGCAGTCAGCAGCAACATCTTTGCTGCGGACCATTGCATCCATCAGCAGCAATTGAGTTTGCCGCTGACAAACTTAACCATCCGTAGAAATCAAGTTTGCAGCGGATAGGCTTAACCATTCGCAGCAACCAAGTTTGCTGCTGATGGGTAAAAATAAGTCCAAATTAACTTTTACCCGCTGTAAACAGTACTTTCAGTCTTTACCATGACTGCTATAGTGTATTACATCTGTAGCAGTGAAAAGTGAATGGTTTGTACTGTACAAGTAACTTTGCTTTTTCCCTCCTCTGCCGTTATAACACAAATCAATTTTCTCCTTCACCTCTTCACATTCAATTCCAACCTAACTCTCACAATTTTCTCTCAAGCATTCAAAGCATTCAAAGTTTTCCATACTTAACCACCTTTAAAAAACTCCATCCTTCCCTCCAAATCCAACGACAATGGCAGAGGTCGACATAAACCATCATAATGACAAGTTTTCTTCCTACCACAATCTCACTACATACCTAGTTAAAGGAAAGAAATCCGAAGGGTTCGATGATATGATCGATTTTCTTTATCAATCAAAGATATATTTTGCACTAATCGTCAACCCTACCATATACATCCCTCATATGGAGGATTTTTGGAACACCGCCGTCTACTCTACCGAACAGGGATTCCCCAAATCCAAGCCATGGTAGACGGCAAAGACATCATCATCACTGAAGCTTCTCTCAGAAAACACCTCAAGCTTTAGGACGAGGGGGTCGCCATTTCATACACCAGGGAAGAGTATATGAGGACCTTTGTATCCATAGGGTACACTGGAAATCAGAACAACTATACTGTTGAAAAGGCGCTGATGGGCCCTCCATGGAAGTTTCTATGCCACACTCTTCTACAATGCATATCCCAGAAAAGAAGTGGATGGCATCAAGTGAGTTCTGCTCTCGCCTCTGCTGTTCACGGTATGGTCACTGGCCAAGGTTTTAACTTTGCACGTCTCATTTTTGAAGGTTTGAGATATAACCTTCAAGAAGGTGCAAAGCAGGCATTCTATATGTACCCAAGGTTCTTGCAGGAAGTTTTCAACAATGAGGTAAAAGACCTTTCTAAACTTGCAAGAATCTACCTTATGCTGGGACATAAAAATAATATTTTTCAAAGCATGAGAACTGTTTCCAAAAAGTTCTCAGGGGTCAATGATCCATTGTTATCTACAATGATGAACATACAAAGTACCCATGGTGACAGTTCAGCAATCCCAGCTGATACTGATCCCACACCCTCCACTTCAAAGCCTGAACATCAATCTACCTCCATTGTTCGAACCCTTGTGTATCCTATTGAGGGTGAACAGGCACAACAACTACTTACACCTGTTTCGGATGTTATCACTGTCCAACTGGAACACAGGGCCCCAGTTGAGGCAAGCTATACTAGAAAAAGAAAAAGGAGCAAGAAAAATCCTTCTATTCTTGTCTCACAGGCCCAATCCCAACCTAAAAGCCCTCATTCAGAATCTCAATATTTTGATGAGAATATCAATAGGGATAGCCAAATTATTAGAGAGACTTCCTTGAAAGTTCCTCTACTAGGATCAGGATCACATCTCGGATCCACAAAACAACCTTCTGAGCCCTTTCATTATTTTTCTTCTGTGAACTTAAGTGATGAGGCACCTAGTCAAGATGATATGCCTTCTCCAACAGTAACATTTCTGATTTTTAGTATCCGTATTTTCAATTCAATGTAATGCATTTCAAACTCAATTCTAGTGAACTGTTTTGTTTCTTTTCGTACCATCAATTTAATACTATATTTCAATGCAAATCCGCAAATTTTACTCGGTTATATCTTATTAAAACAATACATAAGTATCTAATTATACAAATATGGCAAAAGACTAAAGTTTCAAGGTCTGATGTTGAAAAGTAGCAAGAAACCCTAATAGGCACGGTCGCGTCTCGTTCTGGCACGGTCGCGCCGAGTGCTTTGGCACGGTCGCGCGACTTGCTTTGGAACGATCGCGCCCGGTGCCTAGGCACGGTCGCGCCTCGTTTGGGCACGGTCACGCCTAGTACCAGTTGAAACGTAAAATCAGTTTTAAACGCGAGATCGTTGATTGTCGTAACCGTTATACGTTTCACTTTCGTTATCAAAGACAATAATATTATCAATCGTAACAATTAACATCAGAAAACCGATTCAAGAAAAGCAAAACTCCTCATTTGAAAATCCTCTTACTTGAACATCGATTTTCTTTCCTGGAGTGAAATTCCCCCAACCAAACGCTCCATCGATTCTCCTAGAAGCCGCTGGACCATTTGAAGCAACCAGAATCGCAGCAGAATACGCCGGAAACCAAGCTCGCCGACGCCGAAACTCATTCTACCCGTTCTCTATCAATTCGCTATTGTTTCGGGTAATTGAAATCTTGTCCTCAATCTTTTTAGTCACTATATCAAAAGCCCCTTATCAATTTGGACTTCCATTTTCGAAATCATCCCGAATCAGAATCTATAATTTATTCAAAATGGTTTAATCGATTTCGACCCTGAACATGTTGTTAATACAATTAAAACAACCCATCATACTCGTAAAAATACTATAAATAAAAGCCCTATGAATTACATCACTAACAATATAAGAATCAGTCAATTCGTGTCTGTTTTGGAAGAGACACGGTCGCGCTAATCATCTAGCGCGGTCGTGCCTCATGAGACGCGGTCGTGCCGACTACCAGCGCGGTCGTGTCCTCTTGTCCAGACCCAATCATGCCCTTTGGCTAATCTCAGTCGTGTCTTAGAATCATAGACACGATCGTGCCTGGCCAAGGCACGGTCGTGCCTAATGATTTACTTAGTTAAGCCCTCTGTTTGATCAACACGGTCGCGCCCAGACTAGCATGGTCGCGCCCGTGGTTAGAGCACGATCGTGCCCTTCCCAGGCACGGTCGTGTGTGAGTTAAATTTTTGACAGAATTATAATTTTATATATTTTCAAACAATAAATATTTTTGATTAAATTACAAAATAAAAAAATAGTTGATTTTTATAAAAATGCATTTAATTCTATTTAGAAAGATCAAATATTTAATCTTGGAATAAATAGAAAATTATTTATTTAAAGTTTATAAAAATTAAATTTACAATTATTGCTAAAACCTTTCATTTAAAAAAGTATTTAAATGGTTAAGTTACATTTTATAAATATATAAATAAAATAATGATTATTTATTTACTTTATATTTAAACAAAGAAATTTATTTATTTACACTTAATTACATTTAACACTTACAATATTTTCACAAACGATAATTATTTAATTTACTTAATTAATTATTCAAACTCAAACCTTAAACAAAATGCTTCAAAAATGTTTATTTCAAAACCTTATATTTTATTCAATACTTTTAAGTACAAATCAATGGCCTTATACACAAATTCAAATTCAACTTTAAACTTAAACTTTTGTGCACACTATTGATACAATACGCATTACACACTAGGTTAACTTGTGCATTTCAAGGATCCTTAGTCTATCTAGTATCTTTGTTAGCTACGCCTTCAAACCAAGTGAGTATTTCATAGCCCCTTTTACTCTTTTACACTTTTGGGGTGGAACATGAACTCTATCAAATTACATGTTTACAATTACACAAACAATACAAATACAAATCCTATTTACATTCATGTGTGCAATTTGAGCTTTATGCCCGAGTGCTATGTGTGCTAACTTTTGTGAACACTTATATGCAATCATTAACTATTCAAGCCGACGGTTTTCAGTGATAGATCTATTGAGTCTGACAAACCCACCCGGATTGGGGTGATTGATACCGACAACACAATTTTGCATGCTAGTTACAAAGGTTTGATTGTACTTGGTTACACAATAGCTGCTCCCCATAAATGCCTTATTTATCATGTTATGTATGGATTTGTTTTTCAAACTATATGCTATCTATATACAAACCTGTGTTATACTCACCAACTTTTTAGTTGACTTTATTTTATTCATGTTTCAGGTCCTAATATGTGAGATTGATCAAGATGTGCTACATATAGGCTTGGACTTAGTTAAAATAAATAAAGAACTTATGTATTTCAAATATGTTTCTTTTCTTGGAATTGCTTTTGTTAGAATGTTTGTAATGGAATTTGACAATTAATATATTTCAATTTAGTCAACCTTGTGCTTATGAACAGTCTACATGTCCCGCCCCGATGATTCTGCCATCGGTCGGGGTGTGACACCAACTACCACTATCTCGGAGGTATTGATTGACTTGGCTGCTAATGTACCCAGCCCAAGTTCATCACCTAAGAAGGTTCACTCTGGGAGTGATGATAGAGTGAATGTGGAAAGGGCTATCACTACTACTGGTACATCAATTGACCAGGAGGACAGTGATAACATCACTAAGTCCCCAACCACGACAACTCACAGTGAGGATGTTTCTCTTGAAACACTCTTCGTTGAGAGGAATCCCAGGTGCCAAGAAAACCAGGGTGATGGGGATGCAGAGGCTAGGCCTAAGGCCTCATCTAGTTCCAAGGATTCCACAACTGTGGATAAGGACAGACTGAAACTTGAAAATATGGAATTGACAGCCAGGGTGGCAATGCTAGATGCAGAAGTGTCCAAACTACAGCACCAAGTCTCTATGCATGAAACCCATTAATGCACTCCAATGACTACTCCTTCCCTTGTATCAGTGGGCACTTAAACAGATGAAACTCTATACACTGATGCAACCAAAAAGGGGGAGATAGTTACTGCTGAAGATGATGCTGACAGCCTTGATGAATGGATACAAGAGCAGGCTGCTTTTCAAAGTACACTCTTCATACTTGCTTTTGTTCAAATCCATGACTTGCCAGACTCAGTAGATGAAGAGGAAGATATCTCTGAGGATTTGAAGTTAGTCGTCAGAGCTGTTGATGAGGTGTTGGAGAATGAAAGTCGGGATGAAGGCACACCTTTGTCATTCAACATACTTCCAGCTGCAGTCAGCATCTCTAGACAAGTCATATCCCCTCATTCCAATTGATTGCACATAATCCGGAATATAACTCAGTTCTATCTTGGGGATATGATGGTCTATCAGAAAGGTTTTGGATTGGATGGGAATCTAGAAAAATTGAAGAGTTAAATTGGAATACTAAATATCCCTTCCATATCCTAGATCTATACCTTACAAAGTGCATCAACAATTCAACAGATCTTCCTACTGAACTATCTATTGGAAGATTTTATGATCTGATGGAAGACAACATGCCCTAGTTTGAATGGTTTCTTTAGGAAGCAACTAAATTGGCTTATCCATCAACTGCAGAGTCTTCAAGAACATCAAAACAAAGACTGGCTCCAAGACTCGACTTGATAAGGAGCAGTGCTTTAACAGAAGAACAAGTTCTATGTTGGAGAAGATTCTTCTACAATGAAATGATCAGGGGCCTGGAAATGCAAGGATGGTCAAGCACTAGGTCCTCTGGTTTTCAGTTCTTCTTGTGTGATGGATCATCTTTCAAAATCAACAACATTCAAGAAATCCTGCTCCTCAATCCAGATTTCTTGCACAAGGTCTTTGAGCTCAGGACACACATCTACAACATCAACTCCTTAGAAAGTCAAACAATGATCAAGATTATCAAATCTTTTCTTGAAAAGGAGGGATGGCATGCAATGGATGATTCTGACTCAGATCTATCCCTTCCCTCCTCACTAACTGTTATACTAAGTGCAGCAGTAGAGTCAATAAAAGTGGCTGCTCAGAATGTCAAAGAGGCTTTTAAAGCTATATATGGGAGTGAATGGGAAAAGGAAGAGAGTGAAGTAGTCCCTTCCTCTGTGTCTGTTCCTCAGATTGCCAATGAAGCTGAAGCTGAAATCCCAACAACATCTCTTACATCTGCTGTTGTGATCCATGAAGCTAAAGCAGAGGCATCGAATAAAGACAAGGGGAAGGGCATCATGACAGAAGAAGAAGAAGAAGAAGAAGAAAGAATAGAGAAAGAGAAGAGAGAAAAAGAGAAGAGAAGAAGAGAAAGATAAGAAGAGGAGATGGCTGAGATTAGAAAGATTCAAGAAAGGAAAGCTGTCATTCTCCTCAGGGAACAACAAATCCAGTTGCATGCTAGGCAACTGGATGCTTTGAAAGTTAAAGTTCCCGCAGCTACACAATTACAAGAAGATGAAGCTCTAGCTCTTCAGGTGCAGGAACAACTCAATAAAGAAGAAGAAGAAGAAAGAGAAGAGAAAAGAAAAGAAGAGGCTAAGTTCAGGATAACTGACTCTGAACTAGCCAAAGAAATGAGAGAGGAGTGGACAGAAGCTCTGATTTCTCAAGGTGTGGATGCAAACTACCTTGAGAAATTGTCAAATAAAGAAATCTGTAGAGCTTTCATGGGTCAGCAAGGTCAATTGACAAACAAGAAAAGAGCTGTAGAAGAAGAAAAAGCCAAACAAAAGTCCAAAAATACCATTGCATTTAACATAAGGACCCATGAAGAAAGGAAGGTCATGATGGACTTCCTGAAGGCTAGAGGAGAGAGTGGAAATAGGATAGGTCCAATGAGTTTTATGAATCTGCAAGCCTTGTATTTCAAAGTAAAGAAGGAAGAGGAAGAAAGATTGTGGAAGACAGGCTCAAAGAAAAGGGTAAATACTCAAACTGATGACAGAAAACAAAAGAAACCCAAGCCTACTTCCTCATCCACTCCATCCTCTATCCAACAACCTTTTACTCTCCCTCCTAGACCTCCATCATGTCCACCCAAAGAGTCCAAATCCTCCCACCCAGCTCCTCCTCATCAACAGCCCCCAAGAAGAAAACCAAACCTACTACCAAACTAGAAGATTCAAGAGAAATTGTTGGTTGGTTCTAAAGTAATCAAGATCAAGGGTTTTAAGTCTTCAGGGGGAGGGAAGAAGTAAAAAGGTCAACCCATAAAACTGTTGACGAGGTGATGCAGCTGATCTTAGAAGAATGATGGAGCTAGGTGAAGCTTATGAGCCTGCGAATGAAAGTGGAAAACATCTGTTGCTAGTGATTAAACATCACTTCAACCCTAGCAAAGATGTAGTCATTGATGCTAAACCTCTCCAATTACTCTTTCCATTCACTAGCTCGTCTTACAATGCTGGGAAGGATGAATTCACTATAACAGCTGTCAGAGGTCAGCAGATGAGATGTTCTAGCAAGGCCATTTTTAAGATGCCAAGTAAGGACATCAAGTCTCCGTCTGAGCTTCCTCTTGACAATCCCAGCAAGGACCCTAGAGGCTATGAGGTAGCAAGGATTGTTGCACACATGCAAAAGCTTCAGCAACAACAACAATATGAAAGTTTTGGTAGCATCAGTCTATGGGGAGTTTGTAGATATAAAGACTGATAGCTACAAAATTCTTTAAGTACAACTGCTGCAGACTCCACAATTTTGCTGCTGACCAACAAGCTGCTGCGGATAAGCTTGTTTGCTGCTGGTAGTTGTTCTCCTACTGATGAACAACTCTGCTACGGACAACCTTATCTGCTAAAGTCTAGAGTTGCTGCTGATAGGCTTCTCAGCAGCATCAAACACTTGATGCTGCTGATAGGCAAATCATCAGCAGCTTTGGATAGTTGAGTCTTGTTGCGGATCATCAACTATGCTGCTGATAGCCATATCTGCTGAAGATTAATCGTTGCTGTTGATTGGCATTTCAAAAGCATCAACTTTACTACTGAAAACTTTCTGTTGTAACTGTGACACATCACATGCAGAAAGAATGTTACTGGTGCAGACAATAAAAGACAACGCTCTCCTTCCAAGTATCCAAACAATGATGCCTAAGAAGACGTTTGATTAAAGTTAACTTTTGTAGTCTTTGTTGTCTTAACTTGTAGTATAGCTTCTAGTATACAAGAACAACGGTTTGTGTTTGATTTGATCCTTAGAATCAAGGGTCTGTCTAGATTCTAAGTTACTATATAAGTATTGTATCTGTTCATTGTACAAGTGTGCTTTCTTAGAGTTTTCTCTGTAATCTTGTAATCGTTGAAGCTTAATACAATTTGCATTTATCAGTACTCTTTGTGTTTACTTGTTTACATTGCATAGTTGTGATTATTTCCGCCAATCTCAACTAAAATGGAACCATCTTGTATTCACCGATCCTACATTAGCGAAGCTGTCAAGTTCGCCTAAGGAACTTACAACGAACTTGATAGGCGAAGTTGCTAAGTTCACCTAAGCTTGTTAAGGGCGAACTTAACAAGTTCGCCTGTGGTTCTTTATGGTTTCCCTATAAATAGAGGTTTACATGTCAGTTTTAGAAGTCTAGATCAAAGCTTAGATCAGAATATATCAGAACATAACAAAAACTGAGAGAACTTGTAAACTGATATTCTGAGTGGAAATACAAAGAGGATTATTTACATCGTGATGTTGATTGAGTTACACGTTGCACGTTGATCCTGGATTCCGCACGTTATCACCGTGTCGTGCCGTGAATCTATAGATCCGTCACGCACCGACCCAGGACTTACAAGTGGTATCAGAGCCTTTGCTCTTAATTAGCAAAAGATTCGTGGTGTTTTCGTGTACAATCAACATCAAATATCACTGAATTTAAAGAGAATTTGAAGGATTTTTCCTCATTTTTGTTTCTTGACAAAAATGGAAGATTTTTGATCAATTTGGATTAATTTTGGATTTGTTTGAAGAAATTGATCCGATAGGATTGTTCCTAATCAGTTTCTACACAATCCTACGGTTCAAAATTGTCTAATTCCATCATATTGATCAGAAATTATGATTTTCAGCAGAGTTGGTTCGTATTGGTGTTATTCCTGAGATTTCAGCGTTTTAGGCAAACTTTTCTGATCAGTTATAGGCGAACTTAACCCGGCGAACTTAACAAGTTCGCTCAGTGAAGTTCAAGCGAACTTAATAAGTTCGCTCAGGCAGTTTCAGGCGAACTTACTAAGTTCCCTCATGTTCCCAAGTTCGCTAGTGTTAAAAAAAGAGTTTTTCTTGTGAAATTTTGTGAAGAGACATTTATATACTTATTTTTAGTCATTTTTGAGAATATTGTAATTTTAAAATTTTTTCTTCTCTAAAAAGAGTTCTTTGGTGGGAAATTTTTTTCTTGGGGTGTTTACACAAATTCTCGAGATGACCAAATTTTTGAAGAGTAGAAGAGATTTATGGGAGAAACAATTCATGTTTTTCAAGTATTTAGAGGATGAAATTGTTGATGATATCGTTTCCAGATACTACTATCATTTGAGAGAGTTGGTAAAATGTGATGTTTCTTACACTAATACTAAGGTGAATGAGAAGTTGTTGGATGCTCTTCCACCAATGTTTGAGAAATACTCAGTGCTCATCAAGAAAAATGTGGATTTAACCGATATGTCTTTAGCAGTATTGATTGGTACAGTTTATGCTTATGAAGAAGGTGATGTGACTAAAGTTAGTGACAAGAGTAATTCTGAGAGTGCCTGTTTTTCATAATTAAGTGACAGAGAAAGTTTTCACTCTTCTTCTTTAGAGACAAAAGCTGAGGTTCATACTGATGCTGGTTCTGATATTAGTTCTTCAGACAGTGACTTGAGTGTTTCTGGGAGTGTTGCTGAAACTGAAGAACCTATCATTCAGAATGTTGAGCCAAAGTTTTCAACTAAAGAAATGCTTGATGATGAAGCTGCTGGGAAAGTGACTGAGAAAATTGCTGAGATGTTATCTGAAGCAAATGCATCCACGACTGATTCAAAACAGGAACATAAGGTTGTTTCTTGTTCTAAATGCATTGATTCAGATTTGAAAATTGTAAGATTGTGTGATGACAACACAAATCTGATATGTGCCATGAAGGCAATATACACAACAAATCAAGTTTTGAAAGAAAATGAAAAGCTTTTAAATGCAAGAATTGAATCACTGAAAGATGATATCAAGATTTTACATATAAAAGTAAATTAACAAGTTTTTCACATTGATGTGGCATATTCTGAATATGAGAAAAAGATAAATGAACTTGCCCAGTCACAGAGTGAGGTCACCAAATTATTGAGAAAGCTTGACGGTTATAAGAGTTCTAGTTTCCTGTTGGAATATTATAATGAGAAAACTTCAGGTGGTAAAGTAGTTGGTGGTGTTGGTTCATGTCCTTCATTTAATGACAAAGATATTGGAGGAGGTGTTGGATATTGTCCACCTTTCAATGGCAATTACACTTCTCGTACTGTGGAGAGTGTGACAGATGATGATCTGGAGCCAAAAACCATCCTCAAGGTAAATCCTGTTACAGGAGAGGACATGGTTTATGATGATTCAAGTGATGATGAAACATTTGATCCAGATAAATCTAAAGGAATAGTGAAAGACTGCAAGGTTGATGAACCAGTTGTGGTTAAGAAAGTCACCAGAGATCGGTGCATCTTGACTGAACCAGATGAAGATATTGAACAACCACAAATTAAACCAGTAAAAAATTTGTAAGCAGTGTTTTGATTTTCAAGAAAATAATAAGATTGAGAAAACTTCAACTCTTGATTTTATTAAAAATAAGGTTGATTCAGAAAAACCCAAGGTTTTTCAAGTATCTAGCACTACTTCACAGTGTACATTATCCAGTACAACAAGAGTTCCGAGAGAGAAGTATGTCAGAGTTTACAAAGAAAGACGAACATGTTTTCATTGCGGGGTTGTTGGCCATGTCTTGATAAATTATCCAGATAAGAATGTGGGAAAGCGTCTAGAAGATTACAGGTTGGGAAGACCTTTTGTAAAACCGCCGACAAAGCCAATGGTGAAATCTATTCTTGTGATGAAACCCGATGTTTCTAAACCTGATGTAAAAGTTTCATATGTACCAGTAAAACCAAAGTCATAAATTCAGTCAACAAAATATGTGAATCAAACTGAAGTGTCTAGTTCTGAAGGTTCAAGAGATATGTCTCCTAAAGCTCCTTAAGAAAGGAAGTCTACTGATAGGAGAAGTTGTTTTTCTTGTGGTGTAGTGGCTCACATTTGTGTGAATTGTCCTTCAAATACCCAGTCTTCTGAAACACTAAAGACTAGACCAGTTATGACAAGTTCTGTTGGTACAAAGTCTCTTAATTCATAATCGAATGTTCGGCTCTCTCGACCTTAGAGACGGAGAAAAAATAGAAGATTAAGAAAATTGTTAGAATAACAAGAGGTTTCACAATCGCATCATGTTTCAAATGAACCAGAATGTTCAAACACTTCACTTTTTTAGAGAAAGGAACTTAATGAACATATGAGTGTTTGGAAAAGAAAAGTTTCTGTTTCTAACTCAACGGAGCAATCTCCAAAAAATGAGGAGAGATTTGACTGTGAATTGCGTGAAATCATTTATTTTGATACAGATGGATGACCCAGGACTACCATGGCTTGGGTTTCCATTTCTGACTAATGCTTATTGTTTAATGTGCAGGATTAACCAAGAGGGACTATTAATACAATTTGGTTTGTTAATAGTGGTTGTTCATAGCACATGACAGGGAATGACATCTGCAGGAGCAACGAGTAGTTTGATAACTGATAAGTCTATTTGATTCAACGACTTGATACTCAAGGGGGAGATAATGTCCCACCCAATGTTCATTTTTGGAAAGTTTTTGGTCAAGTCCAAAAGACAACCTGAAACTTAGGATGATGGTGGTGAGCATAAAGTCATTGATGCAACCATTTGACTAGTTGAGGGGGAGTCTACAGGACAGGGGGAGTACAAAATTGTGTTTGTAAGTCACAAAACGAATGGATTTTTGAATAAACACACTAACACAAACACGATATCAAGTCTCACAATCAATAGGCGGAAACTATTGATTGTGGTGATTCAAGACACAAAGATTCGAAGTAAACACTTGGATTGATCAAGAGAATTACAAAGAAATGTAAAAACAACAGCTAACCCTATTCGGTTAGGGTATACATGTATATATACCTAGTCAACTAACCTAGGCCCGTATACACATACTCGACCCCAATGGCCGGCCCAAACTACCCAAACCCCTACAAGACATTAATTGTAAGCTTAATCATAACCAAAAGTCTAGGTCTAACAATCTCCCCCTAGGATTAAGCTTTCCTTATCAAAAGTTGATGTCTTCATCATTATCTCCACTTCCAGCATATAATTTCTTCCTCAGGATGTCAGCAGCAGCAACTGTAAAGATCTTTGCTTGTTCTTCCCATAGCTGCTCATGTCTAATCTGGTTTCTTGCTAACACTTTGGTGTCTCCCTCACTGAACTTAGACAAGTCAAATGGATCCAGTACCCTAAACTCTGCTTGATCAGTGACTATTAGAGCTTCGGCTGAAACTGGATCATATGCCCAGTACTGAAAATCACTTAGAGTATTTACTGGCATTTTCTTGTGAACAGGTACTATCTTGACTGTCTTAGGAGCAGGCCAGATGACGTTATACCAGTCTTTTCCTATGTGAGGATCTTTGACTCCTTTAGCCTTCTTTAGCCTGGACTCAGCTGTTTTCATTTTGGCGAAGTTAGTCAATCACTGTTCATTTAGAACTGTGCGAAACATCTTGGCTGGTCCTTTTCTTCCTCTGTTCTCAAAATAAGCTTCATTTAGCTGTTGAAGATCGAGTTTGGTCAACGAGCTAAAGTCATTAGCCCTCTTATAGTATTCAAGACGTCCACTCTTTCTCTTCACCACATACATATTCTTCTCTAAATCAAAATCCCAAGAAGCAATACCAGACCTGTCTCCTCTCTTAGAATAATAGTTCTCTATGTTAATAGTAAAATGAGTTTCAGACGGAGGACCAGTTGGTAGTCTCCAAGGGGGTAGCTCCTTTTGAATTCTTGCATTACCAGCTTCAGATACATTTGCAGTTGAGTTTGGAATGTTGACTTCATCATCAATGTCTTGATTCAGTCTTTCCATCTCTGAATCTGACGAACTCTCAACTTTGTCATCTTGGATATTTTTTGCTTGATCTGAATCCAAGTGTTGAGATGATTCACCATCTTTTGGATCAGTAAGATTTCCTTCAAACTCAAAGTTGAAAGGATCACTTCCTTGAGTATCATCTTGATGATCATCTAGATCATTGCCTTCATCATCTCCACCTCCTTGATCATTATCGTCATTGCTTGCACCAGTATTTACTTAATCACTCTGTTTTCCCTTCATATCATCAATCTGCTTCTTCAACTCATACACATGAGTGACAAGGTAACCTTGATTTGCTTCAAGAGTTTGAATCTTGGAGTTATGTGTAGCTACATGCTGTTCTAACTCAAACACCCTTTCATGCAGAACGTGTGGATCTACAGGAGCAGGTGTAGAAGGATCCACAGGGCTTTTTCGTTTGGCCTTTTCAGCTTTATAAGCTTCACTTGATGAGACCAAGAAGTTATCATAATCAAAATCCTCCAGAATTGGGCTGTGATGATCATTGGATGAGGATTGAGGTCAAGATAATGTGATGGTAGGTGAGTGTGGCATTTGAGTAGGTAATTGAGTTGGTAAGGAAGTTGTTAGAATGGAAATTTGTGGGTGTTAGGTTTGGTGTGAGTGGTGGTATTCTCACATTTCTCGGATCTCTTCGCTTCCGTGGTCTGGAAGGTAGATCTTGATCTGGTGTATAATCAACATCTCTGTTATCTTGATTAGACGAGGAAGTGAGAGGAGGATTCTCAATTCTATGCCTTTTGCTTTCCAACTCTCTGACATATCGGTTGATTGGTACTTGTGGTCTTTTGGGAATGCCTTCATCATCAGAAGAAGATATTACTTCAGCATCTTCTAACTCAGGCTCAATCGGATCTTGTGGTTTTGGTTCAAGTTGTTGTTCATTTTGTGGTTGAACAGGTGGTACTTGTTCGTCAGCAACCTCGGCTTAAACTTGCACAACCGGTTCTTCAATTTCTTCTTCAGGTAGAGCTGTAAATCTACCGAATTTTTCAAGTGGATGCAGCCCTTGATAAACTCTTCTTCCCTGCTTATTGACATTCAAGAACTTGAAGATCATAGGACCCATAGCTTTCATGTCCAATGTTTCAACGGTGGGCTCCAGATCAGCATGATTCCGATTAAGAATGATCTGTAAGAATCTAGGATACATGAGAAAGATCTCCTTCTTCCCAGCTTTGAGATTACTTTTAAACTCTTCAAATACCATCTTAGGGAAGTTGTAGTCTAAGCTCATGTTCAGGGCAAACATAGCTGAAGAGATGGTAGTGTTTATCTCATAAAATCCTCCTTTTCTTCCTGACAAGCAGTTCATGCACATATATGCAAGATATCTCCCATAAGGATGAAGCAACTTCTTGTATAGAGGAGGATAAGGACCTTCATAACCCATCCTTGTAAGAATTTGTGACACCCAGTAGTCAAGGTCAATACCCATAGTCATATTTGCACATTCCTATTTTATATTTCTTGTAATATTATCTTTGACATGGTATTGTCAGGAGTCTAGCAAAGGGACAAGTGTCTTATTTAGTAATTTTTAAGAATTACTAGGAAATAAATTATAATAACCCGCATTGAACGTTCGTTGGTGATTAACGAGATTTTATTCCAGTAAAGTCTAGGGACACGTTTTAATATAAAAACGTATATATTGGTGACTAAACCTTATAGCATGGACATAAAAATGTTGGTTGCATGACCTTGAGTTATTTTATGTGTATAGATGTATGATATAGTTAAAGTAATAACTATGTCGGGAATTCACTAGCAGATCATTAAAGCTAGTCAAACTACACAAAATATTGGACATCTTAATAATTAAAGATATTAAGGCGGGTATTATTTTCGGGTAACATACCGCGTCTAAATCGATTACATCTTCATCATGATTGCTTTGCTTACACAACACTCAAGCGTCATAATGTAACATCCCAAAATATAAACGGCAATTATAATAACGGAATAAATGAATGAGGCATGACGGGACGGGCCGGGCCGGATGGGCCAGCGGGCTTGAACGGGCGAACATAGGGGAGCTTCCTATATAAATAGCCTAAGTTACTCCACATTTGTCTCATTTACAAGTTCTAGAGAGAGGAACCGTAGAGAGAGAAAGTTGGCGGATCGACCCGAGATTGAAGAAGTGCATTGCTCCATAGCTCGTGAGAAGAACCTCCGAATCAGAAGCTCGATACAGGTAACGATCCAACCTAGATGTGAGTTTTTATTCGTTTTTGGGTTTTTGGACAAAATGTGACGTTTTTACGGATAAAACTGGAAGAAAAACATAGTTTTGAGTTCCTTAATGAAAAGCAAACGTTTTGAATGTAAACAAGTTCGGGATCTTGACGAGATCAGACCCGAATGGGAAAGTTAGGGTTTTTGCGGGGAAGCAGATCCTGCGTACTTATCAAGTACGCAGGAAGAGGGTCATGCATACTTATCAAGTACGCAGGAAGATGATCATGCGTACTTATCAAGTACGCATGAAGCGAGGTTTGTGCACTTATTAAGTACGCAAGAGCAAGGCCCTGCGCACTAAGTGCGCAGGCATAAGGCTGATTAGGTAAATTCGGTATGTTTAGAAGGTTAAACCGTTAGAGTCGGGATTTGGTCTGATGTGTATTTAACTAATCAATTCAGATCGGAAGTGACGTAGTGGGACCATTGTTTAGGACAACCCGGATTAGCTTATCAGGTGAGTTCTAGAAGCCCTCTTTTAAATGTTTTAGATAATGTTTTCGGGCTGGTGTGCATACATATGAAATGATGTTTTACGAAACGATGTTTATGAAACTATGTTTATAAAATGATGCTTGTGAAACTATGTTTACGAAATGAAATGATTTGGAATGAACGGTTTATGGAAAGAAAGTTTTATGAATGGAATGTTTACGAACGAAATGTTTATAAAGAAATGGTTTAAACTAAAGGTAAAGGGTTTCGAAAATGAATGAAAGGTTTTATGAAATGAAAAGAAAAGAAAAAGGGGCAAAGGTTTTAAAGAATTCATTACAAATCTAATCTGTCGAATGAATGGAATTGACGAATGAAGTCTGGGAATGTAATTCCCAGCCTTGTGGTAGATTATGGACAGCGAGCCATAGTTGCCATAAGAACAACAGGGGCAGTGTCTTGGTGGCCTGCCAATGGTTATGATGTTGTACAACTGGTATGGGAGTAATGAAGGTTACTCAGGGGTTAACGTGACCCCATGAAGGTTAAATTATGATCCGACGGTGGTATGGCCGTGAGCCATAGCCGTCGATGGAAGTTGTCGGTTTATGGACATGAGAGCCATAGGGGGCAACTAAATGGGTATTGTCGGTCCTCGTGCAGTTAAGCCTTGGGGGCAATACAAAAAGGGGAATTGACGGAATGTATTGTATTATCGGTCTTCGTGCAGTGAATCCTTAGGGGCAATACAATACTAAATGGCGGGACGAACGGTAACACAGATTTTTATAGTAATGTATGACTTAAATGAATGTTAAATGTTTTAAATGAACGATCCGTTCAACGTGTTTATGATGATGATAAATGTTTGAAGGTTTTTAATGATGAACGAAAGGCCCTGTTTTCTTGTACATGATATTAAACCCTAATGAATTATTGAATGATGAACCATTTATTAAATCGAATGAAAATCTAAAACTCACCAGCGTAGCTGACTTTTTAGTATGCACATTCAGGTTAAGGCAGGTATGGATGATGGATGGTGATGCTTGGCAAGCGAGCAGAGTTACCCGGTTGATCATGAAGACTAGCATCCTGTTATGATTAGTTTATGTTATGTTTATGTATTAGACTATGTTACGCTTTCGCATGTTGAACAATGTTATGAGTATGTTTTAATGAAATTTTTCGCTGCGTTATTTGATATTCAAGTTTAATAACTGTTTGTGAATGAGTAAATCCAACAAGTGCGGCCTCCCGGGTTTGGGGGTCTTACAAGTTGGTATCAGAGCAATAGTTTGAGAGATTCGGAAACTCCTAGTGTCTGAACTTATGCTGTGAATGGGACCGAAAGCGGATGCCAGTACGGGTAACTCGAGCCACAGCATCAGGTATGAAGGTAGTATATATTTACATGTATAGTATGCCTTAGAAAGGGTTAGGTAATGACATGTGTTCTAATGGAATCACAAAGGTGGTCAAATAGAAATCGAAAGGTAGTGTAATGGTTAATTGCAGATGGCCAGTGTATATTAACATCTTACAGTGCTTATTGAATTTTATTTGTTAACTAGCGTGATGACATTGGATTCCTTGTCTTATAGAACGAAATGGCAAGAAGAGGAAACGGAAGACGTGGTGGGGGATGTACCGGTGGTCGTACCGGCGGTCGAAATGGTGGGCGTGGCAGGACCTGCGCGCCAAGAGTATAGTGAAGAAGGAAGTGTTCACACTGAACCGGCGGTTAGTGTGCATGGAACTGAGCAGACACAGATTGAAGAACAACCTATCACTTTTGAACCAGAAGTGAGAGCAGCTATAGCTCGAGAGTTCACAGAGTTGATGAAGACTTCTCTGCCAGGTCTGTTAGCTGAAGCATTGAAGAAGGTTAATGGGGAAGGTGAGTCTAACACAGCGGTTGACACCCCAAACACTGAGGCAATCAACGCACTGCTTAACCATGGTTGCAACTATAAGTCCTTTAAGGCATGTGACCCACCGGTCCTGACTGGGAAGAAGGACGCGGTGGCTACTTTTGATTGGGTAATCCGTATGGAAGCTGCCATTCGCCTGAGCGAGTGTAGAACGAATCAGGTTGTGAAATTTGCTGCTAACTCCTTGAGAGAGGAAGCATCCCATTGGTGGGAAGGTGTACGTCAAGCAAAAGGGAGCGAGGTTGTAGATGCGATGATGTGGGCTGATTTGAAAACTTTAATGATCAAGAATTTATGTCCAAGAAATGAGATCGAAAAGGTAGAAAGGGAATTTCTGAGGATTAAGGCCGGGAGCATGACGCACCGGCAGTACACCACACGGTTCAATGAACTGGCACGTCTGGTGCCACACCTTATCACGACTGAGGAAAGAAAGATTTCCTGTTACATTCAAGGGCTGCCGGACAAGGTCCGCACCGTTATCAAAGCAAACACCCCTAGCACCTATGATTCAGTGGTGGAACTCAGTGGTGTGGTGTATGAAGATCTGGCATTAAACGATGCCGCCATTGAGGAACCGAAGAAGAGAACGAGCTTCTCAAACAAGCGAACTAGTGGAAAGATGTTTGGGACCCGTGATAAGAGGGCTCGGGTGAATGAGTCGACTGTTTGTAAGAAGTGTGGAAGGGAGCATGCAGGTGAATGTAGACTGTGATCTAACTTGTGCTTTAAGTGTGGCAAGACCGGGCACTACTCTCGTGAGTGCCCACAACACTTCAAGTGCTATAACTGTGGGGATGCCGGTCGTCTGAGTAGGGAATGCCCGAAACCGAAGATGGGCGAATCTAGGAAAGGGAAGGGTGCCGAGAAGAAAGAAGAGAGGCCCCGAGCAAAGACTCGTGCGTACGCGCTGACGCAAGACCAAGCCAGGGCAGACCCCGACGTGGCGTCAGGTACGTTCATCCTTGACAACACTTTTGTTTCTGTATTATTTGATTCAGGTGCTAGTAAAAGTTTTATATCTGCGACATGTTTTAAACGAGTGAAGTGCACTGTTAGTCAGCTAGAAAGGGCCTTTAGCGTAGAAACCGCTGAGGGAAGAACTGCGAGAGTGACCGATGTAGTTGACAACTCCACGATAAAAATAGAAGGACATAGGTTCCCTGTCAGATTGTTTGTTATGGTTTTGGGAGGGTTTGATGTCGTGTTAGGTATGGATTGGTTAACTGCCAATGAAGCACAAATCATATGTAAACGAAAGATAATCCGACTCAAGGCTCCGGATGGTAGCAAAGTCGAGGTTTTTGGAGATCATGACGCCCCGATGCCAAACGTCATCTCGATGATTAAGGCAACAAATTACTTGAGGCGCGGATGCGAGGCTTATCTGGTATACGTAATTGACAAGTGTAAGGAAGTGAAGGAACTAGATGATGTACCCGTGGTATGCGAGTACCCTGAGGTGTTTCCAGAGGAGTTGCCTGGGATACCACCCGACAGAGAGATTGAATTTCGAATCGACTTAGTACCAGATGCCCAGCCCGTGGCTAAGGCTCCATATCGACTAGCACCTGTGGAAATGAAAGAACTTATGGTCCAATTAGACGAACTACTTGAGAATGGAGTTATACAACCGAGCATCTCGCCATGGGGTGCTCCGGTGTTGTTTGTGAAGAGGAAGGATGGTTCGATGAGAATGTTTATTGATTATCGCGAGTTGAACAAACGAATGGTGACGAACAAGTACCCTTTACCAAGGATCGAAGACCTGTTCGATCAATTGCAAGGCGCAAGTTGGTTCTAAAAAATCGACCTTCGATCCGCGTACCATCTGTTGAAGGTGAGGGAAGAAGACATTCCGAAAACTGCATTTCGCACGCGTTATGGACATTTCGAGTTTCGCGTAATGTCTTTCAGATTGACGAACACCCCCGCAGCGTTCATGGACTTAATGAATAGGGTGTGTCGACCGATCGGTAATCGTGTTCATTGACGATATCCTCATCTACTCCAAGAATGAGGGTGATCACGCATGTTACTTAAAGGAGGTGTTGGAGGCTCTGAAGAAGGAAAAGTTGTATGCTAAGTTCTCTAAATGCGCGTTCTGGCTTAGGGAAGTTCAATTCCTAGGTCACGTCATCAACCCGAACGACATTATGGTTGACCCAGCGAAGATAATGATGGTAAGGGAATGGAATATTCCTAAGACGCCAACTGAAATTCGTAGTTTCTTGGGATTGCCAGGCTACTATCGAAGATTCATCCAGGATTTCTCGAATATAGCTTTGCCATTGACAAATTTGACTCATAAGGAGGTAAAGTACGAATGGGGTTTGACCCAGGATGAGGCGTTTAAGGAATTGAAGGAAAAGCTAACCAAAGCCCCAGTCTTGGCCCTTCCCGAGGGCAATGAAGACTTAGTGTTATACTCTGACGCTTTAGGTCAGGGATTGGGATGCGTGTTGATGAAACGCGGAAGAGTGATCGCGTATGCGTCATGACAGTTGAAGATTCACGAAGCTAATTATCCAACCCACGATTTGGAACTTGCTGCTGTCGTATTCGCATTGAAAATCTAGAGACACTACCTGTACGGGGTGAAGTTTACTATTTACTCCGACCATAAAAGTTTGAAGTACTTCTTAGAACAAAGAGAGCTTAATATGAGGCAGAGACGATGGTTGGAACTATTAAAAGACTATGACTGTGAAATCATATACCATCCTGGAAAGGCAAACGTGGTGGCTGACGCTCTAAGCCGAAAGGATGTGCCTGCTCCTATTAGAGTGAAAGCTTGCCAGTTGGTGGTAACATCTGATGTGATGAGGGAAATTGAAAGAGCTCAAGATGAAGCACTTAAGGAAGAAAACATAAAGAAGGAAAGGATGGTTGGCCAACAGGACAAGTTGGAATATTACACCCTTGGTGTTAGGACACGTTTTGGACGGGTATGGATACCTATGGGTGGCGAGCTTAGAACCAAAATCTTGGATGAGGCTCATAAGTCTCGGTACTCTATCCATCCTGGTACCAACAAAATGTACGAAGATCTGAGGAAGGAATACTGGTGACCTGGGATGAAACATGGGTGACAAAGTATGTAAGCAAGTGCTTGACTTCCTCACAAGTAAAGGCCGAACACCAGAAACCGTACGGAAAGATTCAACCACTTGAGATACAGGAATGGAAGTGGGAACACATTACCATGGATTTCATAACCAAGCTACCTCGCACAGCTAAAGGTCATGACACCATTTGGGTAATTGTGGACCGTTTAACGAAGAGTGCTCATTTCCTACCTATTCGCGAGACGTTCTCGTCGGAAAGGTTACCGGAAGTATTTATTAACAAAGTAGTAGCACGGCATGGGATGCCTTTGACGATCGTATCTGACCGGGACACACAATTCACATCGAGGTTCTGGAAAAGATTTCACGAGGCGATGGGCACGAGGCTTAATATCAGCACGGCATAGCACCCACAAACGGATGGTCAGTCCGAAAGGACCATTCAGACATTGGAGGATATGCTTCGTGCTTGTATTATCGATTTTGGTGGTAGTTGGGACAGTCATCTGCCGTTAGCCGAATTCTCCTACAACAATAGTCATCACACGACTATAGGCATGCCGCTTTACAAAATGTTGTATGGGAGGAGATGCAGGACCCCTATTTGTTGGGGTGAGATTGGACAAAAGGAATTAGGGAGTCTTGAAGTAGTAAGAGAAACGTCAGAAAGGTTTGATCAAATCAAAGCACGAATGAAGGCCGCACAAAATCGTCAGAAATCCTATGCGGATAAACGACGAAGGCCTATTGAGTTTGATGTTGGGGATAGAGTAATGTTGAAAGTGTCACCCTGGAAGGGAATCATACGATTCAGGAAGAGAGGAAAGTTAAGTCCGTGGTTTGTCGGACAATTCAGGATAATGGCACGGGTTGGTGAAGTCGCTTATCGGCTAGATTTGCGTAAGTGGGATTCATCCTACCTTCCATGTATCGCACTTGCGAAAGTGTTTGGCGGATGAATCGGCTCACGTACCACTTACTGACATCGAAGTCAACAACAACCTTAACTATATCGAAGAACCCGTGGCCATCTTAGATAGAAAGGAGAAGCGTTTTTGTAATAAGATTATTCAATTGGTTAAAGTCCAATGGAAGCACCGAAAGGGATCGTAATCTACTTGGGAAACGGAGACGGAAATGAGGGAGTCGTACCCTTAACTATTTGACTTATGATAGGTTTTGGGGATGAAACCTATTGTAAGGGGGGGTAGACTTGTAACATCCCAAAATATAAAACGGCATTTATAATAACGGAATAAACGAATGAGGCATGACGGGTCGGGCCGGATGGGCCGACGGGCTTGAACGGGCGAACATAGGGGAGCTTCCTCTATAAATAGCCTAAGTTACTCCACATTTCTCTCATTTACAAGTTCTAGACAGAGAAACCATAGAGAGAGAAAGTTGGCGGATCAAACCGAGATTGAAGAAGTGCGTTGCTCCATAGCTCGTGAGAAGAACCTTCGAATCAGAACTCGATACAGGTAACGATCCAACCTAGATCTGAGTTTTTGTTCGTTTTTGGGTTTTTCGGGTTTTTGGACGAAATGTGACGTTTTTACGGAAGAAACTAGAAGAAAAACATAGTTTTGTGTTCCTTAATGAAAAGCAAACGTTTTGAATGTAAACAAGTTCGGGATCTTGACGAGATCAGACCTGAATGCGAAAGTTAGGGTTTTTGCGGGGAAGCAGATCCTTCGTACTTTTCAAGTACGCAGGAAGAGGGTCCTGTGTACTTATCAAGTACGCATGAAGATGATCATGCGTACTTATCAAGTACGCATGAAGCGAGGTTTGCGCACTTATTAAGTACGCAAGAGCAAGGCCCTGCGCACTTGCTAAGTGCGCAGGCATAAGGCTGATTAGGTAAAGTCGGTATGTTTAGAAGGTTAAACCGTTAGAGTCGGGATTTGGTATGATTTGTATTTAACTAATGGCTAGGTTATATGTGGGTGATGACCATATTTGGTCCACTACTGGGTTCAACAGGGGGACCCTTTGGGGCCTCTCCTTTTTGCCTTAGTTTTGCATCCGATGGTTCATAAGATCAAGGATTGCTGCAAGCTTCTCTTCCATGCTTGGTACCTAGATGATGGTACGATTATCAGAGATACTAAAGAGGTGGCTAAAGCCCTAGCTATTATCAGGTCGGAGGGGCCCTGTTTGGGCCTTGAGCTTAACGTCAAGAAAACGGAAGTTTTTTGGCCATCGTGCAATGGGGTGAAGGTACAAGATGGATTGTTCCCTTGTGAGATTGGATGGCCAGTGCTGGGTGTTAAACTCCTTGGGGGCACCATTAGCAGAGATGCAGGGTTCATCAGTAATTTGGCTGTGAAAAGGCCTTCTTGTGCGGTGGAACTGATGAGCTGTCTCCCACGTTTGCGGGACCCTCAATGCGAGCTCCTTTTGCTCCGCTCGTGTATGGGAGTGGCAAAGCTATTATTCGGCCTTAGAACATGCCAGCCTATGTATGTGGGGGAAGCTATTTCACTTTTTGATAAGGGCCTCCGGGGTGCGATCGAGGATATCGTGGTTTGTGGTGGTGCTTTTTTTTTGGATTTTCAATGGAGGTTGGCATCACTTCCAACCTGTTTTGGGGGTTTGGGTTTATGTCTGCTTATGCATTTGTGGCCTCGAGGGCACAATCTTGGAGTTTACAGGACCACATTCTTCGGGGTTGTGATATTGATGGGTTAGACTCTGATTATGGGTGTGCGATGAATCGCTTGCGCAGGTCCGTTACTGATTTCGATCTTAGCGGTTTCTCTAATAAGGACACCGCCCCCTCCCCCTAAAGCCCAACATGCTTTGGCGAATGCCTTATTTAGCGGAATCGTCCAGAATTTGGGAGTAAAGTTTGATTTATCACCTCGTCAAAAAGCGGAGTTTGAATCTCTCCGGGCTCCTCGGGCTCAAGATTTTCTAACAGTTATCCCCATTGAAGGACTTGGCCATCATATGTCGGCTGTGGAGTACCGGACTATCCTTAAGTATCGGCTAATGATCCCCTTGTTTCCGACTGATGAGCACTGCCCGGTTTGCCGCAAGGCTTGTTTGGATTCTTTTGGCGAGCATGCAGTCCATTGTAAAGAGTTACCCGTGTTTAAATACAGGCATGATTTGGTTAGAGATGTTCTTTATGATGTTCTCAAACGGGCATGAATTTCTGCTAAAAAAGAGGCCCTCGTGAACTTTCTGACAGATCCGCTTGAAGGGAGGTCTACTCTACGTCCGGCTGGTATTCTTGTGTTTGGTTGGGCAGGGGGAAACACGCTTGTGTGGACCTTACAGGAGTGTCCCCTCTTGTGGGGCTCAGGGACAATGGGGTTGTGGCGGGCCATGCTGCTTTAAATGCGGAATCATGAAAAGTTGTTAAACACGAGAAAGCTTGTTTAGAGAACCAACATGTGTTTATCCCTTTTGCTTTTGATACTTTTGGGTTCCTAGCACCGGAGGCAGTGGAATTCCTAAACAGGGTTCAACGAGTCGTGCATAGTAATATTTCGGCCCCTAAGACCCAAAGCTTTGTTTTTAGTACGATCGGTTTTGCTATTCAAAAGGGGGTTGCAGCGCAACTTGTTGCTCGTTTACCTGCCATTTTATTGTAATCGTCCTTCTTTTCATTAATGAAACAAAATCTTCAACAAAAAAAAAAATTCAGATCGGAAGTGACGTAGTGGGACCTTTGTTTAGGACAACCCGGATTAGCTTATCAGGTGAGTTCTAGAAGCCCTCTTTTAAATGTTTTAGATAATGTTTTCGGGCTGGTGTGCATACATATGAAATTATGTTTTACGAAACGATGTTTATGAAACTATGTTTATAAAATGATGCTTATGAAACTATGTTTACGAAATGAAATGATTTGGAATGAAAGGTTTATGGAAAGAAAGTTTTATGAATGGAATGTTTACGAACGAAATGTTTATAAAGAAATGGTTTAAACTAAAGGTAAAGGGTTTCGAAAATGAATGAAAGGTTTTATGAAAAGAAAAGAAAAAGGGGCAAAGGTTTTAAAGAAGTCATTACAAATCTATTCTGTCGAATGAATGGAATTAACGGATGAAGTCTGGGAATGTAATTCCCAGCCTTGTGGTAGATTATGGACAACGAGCCATAGTTGCCATAAGAACAACAGGGGCAGTGTCTTGGTGGCCTGCCATTGGTTATGATGTTGTACAACTGGTATGGGAGTAACGACAGTTAGTCAGGGGTTAACGTGACCCCATGAAGGTTAAATTATGATTCTATGGTGTTATGGCCGTGAGCCATAGCCGTCGATGGAAGTTTTCGGTTTATGGACATGAGAGCCATAGGGGCAACTAAATGGGTATTGTCGGTCCTCGTGCAGTTAAGCCTTGAGGGCAATACAAAAAGGGAATTGACGGAATATATTGTATTGTCGGTCTTCGTGCAGTTAAGCCTTAGGGGCAATACAATACTAAATGACGGGACGAACGGTAACACAGATTTAGATAGTAATGTATGACTTAAATGAATGTTAAATGTTTTAAATGAACGATCCGTTCAACGTGTTTATGATGATGATAAATGTTTGAAGGTTTCTAATGATGAACGAAAGGCCCTGTTTTCTTGTACATGATGTTAAACCCTAATGAATTATTGAATGATGAACCATTTACTAAATCGAATGAAAAACTGGAACTCACCAGCGTAGCTGACTTTTTAGTATGCACATTCAGGTTAAGGCAGGTATGGATGATGGACGGTGATGCTTGGTAAGCGAGAAGAGTTACCCGGCTGATCATGAAGACTGGCATCCCGTTATGTTTAGTTTATGTTATGTTTATGTATTAGACTATGTTACGCTTCCGCATGTTGAACAATGTTATTAGTATGTTTTAAAGAAATTTTCCGCTGCGTTATTTGATATTCAAGTTTAATAACTGTTTGTGAATGAGTAAATTCAACAAGTGAGGCCTCCCGGGTTTGGGGCCTTACACATAATCACAATGATTATGACCAAGAGTGTAAGCAACTTAAAGATCACATCACCATAATTATATCTTTGCTTGTACTCCACTCCAGCATCAAATCGTAATGATGATGACTTGTTGAGATCTACACTCAACCCGGCCCCGTTTCATCTAATAATTATATATATATATATATATATATATATATATATATATATATGTATATGTATATATATATATAAATAGCTAGGTATATAGACATAAAGTTTACATCAGTAAAAGTTCCTACACCGGGTGTCATATCATACACCACCTTAAACCGATCCAACTAACAATTAGAATGCAACTAGGTTATTGGACAACACTCAACCCCCACCCCTTAACCCTCTTCGGCCGAGAATAGTGGGGCCACCCACTTATCTTGCTTCACCAACTCATCTCCTTCATTGTTGACATAAGACCATACTCCATCAACTAGAAGTGCAAGCAAGGGTTAATGTCCATCAAGTCAACAATCCCTTGTAATGATTTTGTTGAGTGCAACACTCAAACTCCATCTCTCTTTCTCCATATATATGAAACACACACCACACCAACATCCATACCTTATCATAATGACCAATGATGATTACGAAACCTACACACAATCTATCTACTATAAATATAACATGAACCCATATAAAACACTTGCACCAACACCCCTTAACTCCCACCTCCCTCCCTTGACTGATTCATTTCGGATTTCACCCAATCCCCCTCTCCAAAACCGAAAATGCAAACAATTTCCGTCACTCAGCTTCATGCCAGATTTTCGGTCAACTTCAGAAGGCCATATCTCTTTCGTTCCTTGCTCAAATCAGTTCATTCTTTTTCTAGAATGAAGCTCTATTTTAACAGAGGAGAACCAAAGTGGAATCACTCGAATCCATGGAGTATTCGACCTCCAAACAACATACGCAAAAACGTCGCTCGATGCATGTCAAATCTGGATAGTTCTTCCCATTTTCTTGTTTTGAGGTACCTACAAAACTCCAAACCTAATAATTCTTTTTCACATCTCCTATGGTTTCAATAAACCTGATTTTAGAAGAAAACCCCAAGTCATTTGGTCTTCTAAAACTATCTAAAAGTCTATTCGAAGTACGCCTAAAAATCTGAGTTTTTAAGAACAAAATAAAACATAAAAGTCTTGATGAGTTTTAGCTTTATTTCTTCATGAGTCATGTTTGAATACATATATTTATACACGTACATTTTCATACATAAAATACCTAACTAGAAGGACCATGGACAAGACAAGGACACGTTAAATATAAATTACATATATATATTTTATGACGGTTAAGTCATGTATATGTTTTCAAAGGAAAACTATATAATTTATGACGGTTAAGTCATGGACATGTTTTCAAAGGAAAACTACTTATTTTTTGACGGTTAAGTCATGTATATGTTTTCAAAGGAAAACTACATATTTTATGACGGTTAAGTCATGGACATGTTTTCAAAGGAAAACTACATATTTTATGACGGTTAAGTCATGTATATGTTTTCAAAGGAAAACTACATATTTTATGACGGTTAAGTCATGGACATGTTTTGAAAGAAAAACTACTTATTTTATGACGGTTAAGTCATGTATATGTTTTCAAAGGAAAACTACATATTTTATGACGGTTAAGTCATGGACATGTTTCCAAAGGAAAACTACTTATTTTATGACGTTTAAGTCATGGATACGTTTTCGGGTGAAAACTACTTATCTTATGACGATTAAGTCATAGGCATGTTTTCAAAAGAAACTACTTATTTTATGGCGATTAAGTCATGGGCATGTTTTCAAAGGAAAACTACTTATTTTATGACGGTAAAGTCATGGGCATGTTTTCAAAGGAAAACTACTTATTTTATGACGGTTAAGTCATTTATACATTCTCGGGGAAAACTAACTATACAAAATTAACAAATTCTGTGAACTCACCAACCTTTGTGTTGACACTTTCGAATATGTTTCTCAGATAACCTTTAGCCATGGAGTGGTTGGAATAGGCTAGCTATGTTGGAACAATTCCTAGTAACTGGACGAACATAGATTATCAAGTCTCAAGTCGAACATTGATCTAGATGGACTTAAATCATTGTATTTATTTAGTCTTAGTAATCGTATATGTAATCAAGTCTTAGAAATCACTATTACAGCTTCCGCTATCGTGTAATGAACCAATCGTTGCAACCTGTATTTTTTTATTAAGTGAATAAATTTGGGGGTGTGACAGATTGGTATCAGAGCAATGGTTTTAGCGAATTAGATTTTCTTAGTGACACCTAGGCTCTAACCAGAATCATTTAGGGACCAAGATTTCTAAGACTTGCATCACACTAAAAACACCCAAGACTTGAGTATAGGAATTCACCATACACATTTTATTTTAAGAGACACTGGTGGTGCCTCTCTACCATTAGCCTCATCCGACAACAACCATATTCGGCAGATTCATGAGTATTGGTACACATAATTAAGGGTAATCCGATAAAACAATACACACTTCTGCACAAGTGTGCAAACATGATCTAATTAACATGTCAAATCCCATTGATTTAAAAGTTGGGGATAGAAGGAACACTACAGGGATCATGCAAAGTAAATTATCATTACGAGTGCACACGTAATCATAATTTGCAGTGCATGGGAACTTTAGTGAGTCTTGCTGTCCAAGCTAATGATCAAACCAGTTCTCAGTCAATTGATTAAGGATTGGATCTTTACAAATCAGACTTCTCATTAGATGTTCACAAAGCATTCTCCTAGTTTTAGAGGAACGAGAGAAATTCAAATTGAATTCAACCAATCCTTAGTGAATCCTGAATGACGAAGGAATTCGCACATTCATTCTTTTAGATTCTACTTGTCATGAATGCTTCAAATTGAGCATTACCACAACTAACACTTACAATAACTGCACAGTTATTGTGGGAGATTATAGCGTAATCTCAGGATCCATCATACAGTTCAATCTCACAATTGCTTGAAAGTTACGCCAAGAGTGCTATGCACTAACTTCAGTAATGGGGCAGAATATTATTCTGACCCGCATACACATGGCATCTATGGATATTGTGGAAGCTCGACATGAGACAAGTAGGTAATCTGACATATCGGGATATTGGACAAACAGGGTTGTTCTCACAACCTTTGACATTCAGTACACCTTTAAGTCTAACTATTCTTTCGGTGATAAATAAGCCGTGATTTATACTCAAGCGAATGCTAAAGAAACCTAGGTGTGGACTAACGACTATTGATGCAATAACAGAAGGACGACGTACAAAACTTTTAAAGGGGTCCCAAATGCGAAATTTCGTGCTAACCTCATTAGTTCAGATATGCATAAGGGGCGTAAGCTCGAGCTGTTCACAACAGATCACTGTTCACAACAGACCACTGTCCACAAGGATTAGTGAAGGATAATTTTATGCTCTTTTGTACCCGCACTTCCCCAAAGATCATCTTGTTGAATGGATCCCAGATGTCAGCCTAGAGGAGAGGCGTGATCACATCTTTCGTTCCCAGTTTTCTAGAACTAGGAAGCTCTAGGAGAATCTATTGTTAAGGAATGACCTCTTAACGCAGGCTCAGTAAGAGTACAAAATTTTTGATGTTTAACACTCATTACCGTAATTTTATCCTTGTGCTAAAGATTTAGAGGCTATAACCTGTATGAGTGGAATACGTAATGGTAAGTCACCAAAGTACCATTCAAACACTAAGGAGGTGCATACACACTGAATGACTTATAGTTGGCCATTGTAAAACTCATAAACCCTTTCTACCAACTTAATGGGTTGACAAACCCGTAGCCTATTTTGGGGAAAACACTAATTCTATGAGACCATTCTCACAGTCCCACTATTCATTCCCTCAGCTAGACGGAATATGAATATCCCAAACAAACATAGAACTTTTTATGGCACACATACTTCGAGGGTATGCTAGCCAAGTTGTAAGGCCCCTTTCCCGGGTAACCTCACTTGTTGGATTTACTCATAAACATAGTCATTGATCACTGAACTTTTAATTAAAAACATTCAAACACAGCGGAAACATTCAACATTTGAGTACATTACAGCGAAAGTCTTAACATTCAAAACATTAACCATTGTCTAAAACAAAACATAAAGTGGGATGTCAATCACATGCCGGGCAGCCTTCACGCCTTCGCACGACCCTTTCCTTTGTTACCTGAAATGTATAATAAAAGTCAGCTAACGCTGGTGAGTTCTAGTTTAAAACTATTAAGAATGATCATTCTTTTCTTTATAAGTATACATAATTATATACATACATTTCTACAAATACGTATTCATAGCTTTTACTTTTCTTTCTTCATTCTTATGTGATTACATAGATATGTATTCACCTTTTCTTTCCTTAACTTTCATTGGTCATACACATAAGGGTGATCAACCCATCTTACGGTACGTATATCACAGAGACATACGCCATTGAGCTACCGTCGTAGCCCTTTTACTCGTCCGGTCCTAGAAACCGTCCGCCTTAACTTTGGTCCGGCCAACCTTCGGCCGTCCTTCTTACCCCTCCTACCGTCGTAGTCCGTCATATTCACCCGTCTGCCATAAGGCATCCGTTTCCCACGCGAACTATTGTTTATGCAACCGTTATACTATTTTAGCATTTACTTCGACCGCCCTTTTATGCTTTTTGTACGTCCTAGCTTACTAAGGAACGTATCTTTCCCGGTTGCAAAATAGTCACGTGGTCGTCCGTCTACAGAAGTAGCCGTTAGCTTCGTTTCCGTCCATAACGTATACATACATTCATAACATGCAGTATAAATAATTATAAAGCAAGATTTCATTTATTTATGTTATGCCATTCTTTCATTCATTCTTTGTAAACTTACGTTTTATTCTTTGTTCATAATTCATTCTCATATATATATATAAAATATATATTAGTATATCGCGTATGATCACATTAGCATTCATATCATTTATTCAATTAGTGTATACATTTCAGCCCCAAAACATTTAATAAGGTTTGCACATAACATAGAAGGGGGCACATAGAACTCACCTGATAAGCTTCTTTAGGTTGTCCTAAACAAAGGTCCAACAATGTCACTTCCGATCTGGATTAGGTAGTTAAATACATATTAGACTCAACCCCGACTCTAATGGTTAAATCATCCTAAACTTACTGACTTTACTTAACCGGCCTGCTGCCTGTTGTCTGCTGCCTGCGCACTTGTGCGCAGGACCATACTCATGCGCACTTGACAAGTGCGCAGAGAATACTTCTTGCGCACTTGGTAAGTACGCATGATCTTCCTCCTGCGTACTTGGTAAGTACGCAGGAAGTCCTTCTTGCGCACTTGGTAAGTACGCAATACCTGGTTCCTGGACCAAAAATCCGAAATTCTTGCATGCTAACCCGATCATGCCAATCTTACAAATTTCTTTGATCAAAACGTGCGGTTTTCATTCTAGATGCTAATTCTAGGCTTATTATCAGGTTTCATCCATAAAAACGTATCCTATTTAGCTAAAACCCGAGAAACCCAAAAACGAACAAAAACTCAGATTATGGTTGAATCGTTACCTGGATTGGAACTCTGATTCGGAGGTTTTGTTCATGAGCTCAGCTGTAACGTGCTCCTTCAATCTCTTATCGATCCGTCAACTTTCTCTCTCTAGACCCGAGCTCTCCTTTCTCTCTCTAGGATGGTGAAATGAAGGTGAAGTGGAGAAAGTGGGCTGCCTTGCCGCTTATATACCTGGGCTTCCATCGGCCCGTTGGAGACGAGCCCAAGCCCATCCGTTCTTATTTCATTTTATGACGTTTAAATCTCTATCGTATTATTATTTACTTATTTACTATTTTTAGGATGTTATAAGTCTACTCTCCTTAAAGAGGTTTCGTCCTCGAAACTGTTTATACGTTAAACAATTGAGGGTATAGTCCCCTCATCTCGTCTTCTTTTTCCCATGTAGCTTCTGACCCTTTTCTGTGCTTCCATTGTACTTTAACTAACTGAATCGACTTATTGCGTAGTCGTTTCTCAGCTCGGTCAATAATGGCTATCAGTTCCTCTATATAATTTAGACTGTTATCCACTTCGATCTCGTCGTAAGGTATGTGAGCTGTGTCGTCAGCTAGGCACTTGTGTAAGTATGACACGTGGAACATAGGGTGTATTCCACTAAGCTCAACGGGTAGGTCAAGCCTGTAAGCAACTTGACCCACTCTCGATAAAATCTTGAAAGGTCCGACAAACCTTGGACTTAGTTTGCCACGTTTTCTGAATCGGATGATTCCTTTCCATGGTGATACCTTTAATAGTACCATGTCCCCGACTTGAAACTCTAACTCCCTTCTTCTCTTATCTGCGTATGATTTCTGTCTGTCTTTTGCGGCTTTCATTCGAGCCTTGATTTGATCAAACTTCTCGTAAGTAGCTTTGACCACTTCGAGACTTGCAAAATCCTTCTGTCCAATTTCGCCCCAACAAACCGGGGTCCTACATCTCCTTCCATACAACATCTTAAATGGCGGCATGCTAATCGTTGAGTGATAGTTGTTGTTATATGAGAATTCTGCCAATGGTAGATGGCTGTCCCAGCTCCCACCGAAGTCAATGATACAAGCCCGGAGCATGTCCTCTAAGGTCTGGATTGTCCTTTCAGATTGACCATCGGTTTGAGGGTGGTAAGCTGTGCTGATGTTCAATCTAGTGCCATCGATTCGTTGAATTTCTTCCAAAACCTTGACGTGAATCTAGTATCCCTGTCGGACACAATCGACAACGTCATACCATGTCTGCTCACAATTTCCTTGATAAAAACTTCTGCTAGTTTCTCTGACGAAGAAGTCTCGCGTATTGGCAAGAAGTGAGCACTTTTCGTCAAGCGGTCAACGATCACCCAAATGGTATCATTGCCTTTAGCTGTTCGCGGTAGCTTGGTAATGAAGTCCATCGTGATCTCCTCCCACTTCCATTCCGGTATTGGTAAGGGTTGCATTTTACCGCATGGTTTCTGGTGCTCGGCCTTAACTAGTGAACACGTCAAGCACTAGTTCACGTAATCAGTCACATCATTCTTCATGCCAGGCCACCAGTACTCTTTCTTCAAGTCTTGATACATTTTTTTTGTCCCGGGGTGGATAGAATAGCGAGACTTATGGGCCTCATCGAGTATTTTGGCTCTAAGCTCGCCAATCTTAGGTATCCACATTCGGCCAAACCTAGTTCGTACACCGTATGCATTTGCATCTAAATTCCCTTGTTGTCCAACTATTCTTTCCCGTTTTATATTTCTTTCTGACAGTGCTTCATCTTGTGCCTTTGATATTTCACTCATCAAATCTGGCGTTATAATCAGCTGACACGCTTTGATCCGGATAGGTGTTGATTCTTCCTTTCTACTTAAAGCATCAGCCACCACGTTTGCCTTGACTGGATGGTACAATGTCTCACATTCATAGTCCTTCAGTAGCTCTAACCACCTCCTTTGTCTCATGTTTAAATCCTTTTGCTCGAAAAAGTACTTCAGGCTTTTGTGATCGGAGTGAATGGTGCATTTGACTCCATACAGATAGTGCATCCGTATTTTCAACGTGAAAACTACTGCTGCTAATTCTAGATCGTGTGTTGGGTAGTTAGCCTCGTGAATCTTTAGTTGCCACGAGGGGTAAGCAATTACCTTTCCTCGTTGCATAAGTACGTACCCCAAACTCTGTCCGAAGCGTCAGAATAGACTACCAAGTCTTCATTTCCCTCAGGTAGAGTCAAGACTGGAGTTTGCGTTAATCGTGCCTTAAGTTCTTCAAACGCGTTGTTTTGGGTTTAACCCCATTCATACTTCACTTCCTTCCGTGTCAACTTAGTTAGTGGCAAGGCTATTCTTGAAAAATCTTGAATGAATCTTCGATAGTAGCCTACCAATCCTAGAAAACTTCGTATCTCTGTTGGTGTCTTTGGGACGTTCTATTCCTTTACTGTCTCGATCTTTGCAGCATCCACCATGATTCCGTTTGGGTTAATTACATGACCTAGGAATTGGACTTCCCTAAGCCAGAACGCGCATTTGGAGAATTTTGCGTACAACTTTTCCTGCTTTAGCACCTCCAGAACCTCTCTTAGGTGACAGTGGTGATCACCATCGCTTTTCAAATATACCAGTATGTCGTCTATAAAAACTATCACCGATCGATCCAACATTGGTCGACATACTCTATTCATCAAATCCATGAACGCTGCTGGTACGTTGGTCAATCCGAAGGACATCACTAGAAACTCATAATGTCCGTAACGCGTGCGAAACACGGTCTTTGGTACGTCTTCTTCCCTTACTTTCAATTGATGGTAACCCGACCTAAGATCGATCTTTGAGAACCAACTCGCACCTTGCAGTTGATCAAAAAGGTCGTCTATTCTAGGCAGTGGGTATTTGTTCTTTACTGTCCTCTTGTTCAACTCGCGGTAGTCAATGCACATGCGCATGCTACCGTCCTTCTTCTTTACAAATAGTACCGGAGTGCCCCACGGTGAGATGCTCGGTCTAATAAATCATTTTTCTGTTAGTTCTTCTAGTTGAGACATCAATTCTTTCATTTCTGACGGAGCCAATCGGTAGGGGCTTTGGCAACGGGCTCAGCTCCTGGCAATAAGTCAATTTGAAATTCTATTTCCCGATCGGGTGGTAACCCAGGTAGATCCTCAGAGAATACTTCCGGAAAGTTGCACACCACGGGCACATTCTTGAGTTCATTCATTTTCATTCTATCATCAATAACATATGCCAACTAAGCTTCGCAACCGCGCCTCATGTAACTTTCGGCCTTGATCATCGAGATGATGTTCGACATCGTGCAATTCCAATCCCCATAAACCGTAATTGGACTGCCGCTAGGAGCTTTGAGGTGTATCCTCTTACGTTTACATATGATTTGAGCTTCTTTGGCAGCTAGCCAATCCATACCCAATACTATATCGAATCCTCCTAAGGTAAGAAGGAATAATCTAGAAGGGAACTTATGACCCTCTATTTCTATGATGCAATCCTCTGTTACTTGAAATACTGCCGAATTTTTACCAACGGCAGTTTGTACGCTAAAGGCCTTTACTATGGTGTTAATAGTGCAACCTAGTTTACGACTAAATGCATTGGATATAAAACTTTTACTAGCACCATAGTCAAATAAAATAGCAGCATGTTCGTTATTAACTAGGAACGTACCTGACACAACATCAGGGTTTCCCCTTTGCTTCTTCCTTAGTCAGGGCGTAGGCTCGAGTCCTCGCTTTCGGCTGTCCCTTTTCTTTTCCCGAACCAGATTGTCTGGTTCTCCTGCAATTCTTGGTCAAATGTCCAAATAGTCCACAACCTTGGCATTTAGTGTCTCTTAAACATTCGCGAGAATAGTGCCCTGCCTTCCCACACCTATAACAGATGGTGGAACCAACTAGGCACTCGCCTTGGTGTTTCTTCAAACATTTCTTACAAGCTTCGTATTCTTCAGTTCTTGGCTTCTTAGCCTCAGCTGTATAGTTCCCCTTTCTAGTTCCCTTAGACACGTTTTCCCATTTCCTTTTCCGTGTCTCGGGTAACAGACCAGGCAATATGCTCTTCAGTGTCATTACAACCTCACGGGCAATAGCATCCCTAAGTTCGGGTCCCAATCATAGTGCCTCTTCATTGTCACCTCCCGGTGGGGTCACATTAGTGCCATGCACTCTCTCGGTGTGTTTGACGTGCATGATTTCTTCTTCTTCTTATCCTTGGTTCAATGGCGGTCTACCTACTCGGCCCGTATGGCCGCCTTGGCGTGCAGTTCTTCCTCTACTTGCCATGGTTTTCTATTTCCTGATAGTTATAAAGGGAATACATCAATGCCATTCCTTCAGATCATAGTTTAGAACAGTACGAGCAAGGTAAATTATTAATTACAGTGACCGGTTTGTGATTACTAATTTACATTGCTTTTCGGGTTCAAAACTCTTCAAATCGGTTGTGACATTGGCATCTATTTGTTCTAAGTCATGGTATCTTTTCCTATCCAATAGCATTAACTTTAGTACTTAGTTACTATTCTGGCATTGGCGTTGGTTACCCATGAATGACATCCGTGCGTTGGTCCCATAATCAGCTTGAGTCTAGACATTTAGGGATGTCTGAATCTCTCAAACTATTGCTCTGATACCAACTTGTAAGGCCCCTTTCCCGGGTAACCTCACTTGTTGGATTTACTCATAAACGTAGTCATTGATCACTGAACTTTTAATTAAAAACATTCAAACACAGCGGAAACATTCAACATTTGAGTACATTACATCGGAAATCTTAACATTCAAAACATTAACCATTGTCTAAAATAAAACATAAAGTGGGATGTCAATCACATGCCGGGCAGCCTTCACGCCTTCGCACGACCCTTTCCTTTGTTACCTGAAATGTATACTAAAAGTCAGCTAACGCAGGTGAGTTCTAGTTTAAAACTATTAAGTATGATCATTCTTTTCTTTATAAGTATACATAATTATATACATACATTTCTACAAATACGTATTCATAGCTTTTACTTTTCTTTCTTCATTCTTATGTGATTACATAGATATGTATTCACTTTTCTTTCCTTAACTTTCATTGGTCATACACATAAGGGTGATCAACCCATCTTACGGTACGTATATCACAGAGACATACGCCCTTGAGCTACCGTCGTAGCCCTTTTACTCGTCCGGTCCTAAAAACCGTCAGCCTTAACTTTGGTCCGGCCAACCTTCGGCCGTCCTTCTTTCCCGTCCTACCGTCGTAGTCCGTCATATTCGCCCGTCTGCCCTAAGGTATCCGTTTCCCACGCGAACTATTGTTTATTCAACCGTTATACTATTTTAGCATTTACTCCGACCGCCCTTTTATGCTTTTTGTACGTCCTAGCTTGCTAAGGAACGTATCTTTCCCGGTTGCAAAATAGTCACGTGGTCGTCCGTCTACAGAAGTAGCCGTTAGCTTCGTTTCCGTCCATAACGTATACATACATTCATAACATGCAGTATAATAATTATAAAGCAAGATTTCATTTATTTACGTTATGCCATTCTTTCATTCATTCTTTGTAAACATACGTTTTATTCTTTGTTCATAATTCATTCTCATATATATATATATATAAAATATATATTAGTATATCGCGTATGATCACATTAGCATTCATATCATTTATTCAATTAGTGTGTACATTTCAGCCCCAAAACATTTAATAAGGTTTGCACATAACATAGAAGGGGGCACATAGAACTCACCTAATAAGCTTCTCTAGGTTATCCTAAACAAAGGTCCAACAATGTCACTTCCGATCTGGATTAGGTAGTTAAATACACATTAGACTCAACCCCGACTCTAATGGTTAAATCATCCTAAACTTACTGACTTTACTTAACCGGCCTGTTGCCTGCTGTCTGCTGCCTGCGCACTTGCTAAGTGCGCAGGACCACACTCATGCGCACTTGACAAGTGCGCAGAGAATACTTCTTGCGCACTTGGTAAGTACGCAGGAAGTCCTTCTTGCGCACTTGGTAAGTACGCAATACCTGATTCCTGGACCAAAAATCCGAAATTCTTGCATGCTAACCCGATCATGCCAATCTTACAATTTTCTTTGATCAAAACGTGCGGTTTTCATTCTAGATGCTAGTTCTAGGCTTATTATCAGGTTTCATCCATAAAAACGTCTCCTATTTAGCTAAAACCCGTGAAACCCAAAAACGAACAAAAACTCAGATTATGGTTGAATCGTTACCTGGATTGGAACTTTGATTCGGAGGTTTTGCTCATGAGCTCAGCTGTAACGTGCTCCTTCAATCTCTTGTTGATCCGTCGACTTTCTCTCTCTAGACCCGAGTTCTCCTTTCTCTCTCTAGGATGGTGATATGAAGGTGAAGTGGAGAAAGTGGGCTGCCTTGCCCCTTATATACCTGGGCTTCCATCGGCCCGTTGGAGCCGAGCCCAAGTCCATCCGTTCTTATTTCGTTTTATGACGTTTAAATCTCTATCGTATTATTATTTACTTATTTACTATTTTTAGGATGTTACACAAGTCATGAGCTTACATATCAGGATGTTACAACCCGGATGCTAGTCTGCCGCAGGAAGATAGTGAAATTAACGGGTAAAGTGGTGATTAGACTCAACCTTCGCAAGTAAGAGCTCCCAAGGAACATCAAATCTTAGCTCCATGAAGGCACATGGAGAGGAAAATCCTAGAAAACATGAAACCTGAAATAAGAGAAAAGTCTTAGTCCGGGAAAATGCTTTCGAAAAGCATAAGAGGGACAAACATAAAGTTTCATTTCCGTACTATGTCATTACTACCCAATATTCAACTAAAACCTGGACACCTCGTCGAGTAATTCTTTCCTAAGATCTATAGAGATCTGCTTTTGTGACAAAGTGCATAGACAAATAGAGGGTATGTGTCAACATACGCTTAAGATTCGCAGCCACCATTCCTTTCATTACCAGGAGTGAGCATCACATAACCCTACCATATTGAGGGTAATCAAATAAAGGGTTGTTGCACGTTTAATATCGTTATTCGGAGAAGTATTTGCTTTGCTTTCGAATACCGACTACCAAGTAAATGGAATCAAACAATTGAAGCCTAAGTTGGATGATACAGATAGAATTTGGGTACCAGGTATCAGTAGCCTATGTGGGAGGTTATGGATGAAATCCATAAGCCCAAGTACTCCATTCATCCAGAATCGAATAAAACGTATAAGGATCCCGAGGAACTCCATTATGTGGCAAAACATGAAAGGAGAAATTGCTATCTATGTTGGGAGATACCTGACAGTAAAAGCAGAATGTTAGGAATCCCCTGAGTGAACACAAAAACCGCAGATTCCTCAATGGAAATGGGAGGAGAATTCCATAGATTTCATTACAAATCTACCTAGAACATCTAGCGGCTATGATACTATATGGGTAATCATCATTCGTTTGACGAAACCCGCTCACTCCCTACCAATCAAGGAGACAGATAAAAGTAAGAAGCGTGCAAGGCTAAATATTAAGGAAATTGAGGCTAGGCATGGTATGCCAGTTTCCATTTTCTCTAATAGGGACAGTCGATTCATGTCAAGAATCTGGTAGTCTGTATAAAAAGCCTTGGACACACGCCTTGACATGAGCACTGCATATCATCCCCAGATGAACGGTCAAGGTAAAAGGACCATCCAAACTTTAAAAGATGTGCTCCGTGTGTGTGTAATCGATTTCAGAGGAAATAGGGATACTTACCGCCGTTGGCTGAGTTTTCATATAATAACAACTACCATACCAACATTAAAGTCGCTCCGTTGAGGCTTTGTATGGTTGTAAGTGTCGCTCATCGCTATGTTGGGCGGAGGTTGGCAATAAACATTTGACTGGTCCTGAGATTGACCAGGAAACCATTGACAAGATCGTCTGAAAGCCACTCAAGACAGACGAAAGAAAGTTGTGCTAGAAACAGACGAAAGCCATTAGAATTCCAAATTGGAGACCGAGCCTTGTTAAAGGTCTCACTAAACATAACCATAAATAGATCAAACCGTTTGATATACGGGCTAGGGTTGGCCCAGTAACCTACAAGCTTACGTTGTCACGGGGACCTAAGAAATATACACGATGCGTTTCATGTGTCAAATCTCAAGAAGTGTTTATTAGAAGAAACGTTAGTCATACCGTCTGGTGAGATTCACATAGGTGACAAACCACACCCTGTTCAGGAACCTATTGAAACCACTGGCTAAAAAGTCTAGGGGACAGGGCGTAACTGTATTGAATTGGTTAAGGTATGTTAGAACTTGGAGCGTGACCCTGAGTAGACATGGGAACACGAAGATCAAATGAAAACCAAGTGCCAGTCCTAGTCCACAAATACACCAATTCACGATAACAACAACTGAATTTCGGGACGAAATTCTCTTTAACATGGGGAGAATGTGACACCCAGTAGTCCAGGTCAATACCCATAGTCATATTTGCACAATCCTATTTTATACTTCTTGGAATATTATCTTTGACATGGTATTGTCAGGAGTCTAGCAAAGGGACAAGTGTCATATTTAGTAATTTTTAAGAATTACTAGGAAATAAACGATAATAACCCGCATTGAACATTCGTTGGTGATTAACGAGATTTTATTCCAGTAAAAGTCTAGGGACACGTTTTAATATAAAAACGTATATATTGGTGATTAACCTTAAAGCATGGACATAAAAATGTTGGTTGCATGACCTTGAGTTATTTTATGTGTATACATGTATGATATAGTTAAAGTAATAACTATGTCGGGAATTCACTAGCAGATTATTAAAGCTAGTCAAACTACACAAAATGTAAGACATCTTAATAATTAAAGATATTAAGGCGGGTATTATTTTCGGGTAATATATCGCGTCTAAATCGATCACATCTTCATCATGATTGCTTTGTTTACACAACACTCAAGCTTCATAATCATCATGATTATGACCAAAAGTGTAAGCAACTTAAAGATCACATCACCATAATTATATTTTTGCTTGTACTCCACTCCAGCATAAAATCGTAATGATGATGACTTGTTGAGATCTACACTCAACCCGTCCCCGCTTCATCAAATAATTATATATATACGTATATATATATATGTATATATATATATATAAATATCTAGGTATATAGATATAAAGTTTACATCAGTAAAAGTTCCTACACCAGGTGTTATATCACGGGATCACCTATCGGGTTTACACCACCTTAAACCGATCCAACTAACAATTAGAATGCAACTAGGTGATTGGACAACACCCAACTCCCACCCCTTAACCCTCTTTGGCCTAGAATAGTGAGGCCACCCACTTATCTTGCTTCATCAACTCATCTCCATCATTGTTGTCATAAGACCATACTCCATCAACCAGAAGTGCAAGCAAGGGTCAATGTCCATCAAGTCAACAATCCCTTGCAATGATTTTGTTGAGTGCAACACTCAAACTCCATCTCTCTTTCTCCATATATACGAAACACACACCATACCAACATCCATACCTTATCATAATGACCAATGAAGATTACCAAACCTACACACAATCTATCTACTATAAAAAGAACATGAAACCATATAAAACACTTGCACCAACACCCCTTAACTCCCTCCTCCCTCCCTTGACTGATTCATTTCGGATTTCACCCAATCCCCCTCTCCAAAACCGAAAATGCAAACAATTCCCGTAACTCAGCTTCATGCCAGATTTTCGGTCAACTTCGGAAGGCCATATCTCTGTCGTTCCTTGCTCAAATCAGTCCATTCTTTTTCTAGAATGAGGCACTATGTTAACAGAGGAGAACCCAAGTGGAATCACTCGAATCCATGGAGTATTCAACCTCCAAACAGCCTACGCAAAAACGTCGCTCGATGAAGGTCAAAGCTGGATAGTTCTTCCCATTTTCTTGTTTTGAGGTACCTACACAACTCCAAACCTAGTAATTCTTTTTCACATCTCCTCTGGTTTCAATAAACCTGATTTTAGAAGAAAACCCCAAGTCATTTGGTCTTCTAAAACTATTTAAAGATCTATTCGAAGTACGCCTAAAATCTGAGTTTTCAAGAACAAAATAAAACATAAAAGTCTTGATGAGTTTTAGCTTTATTTCTTCATGAGTCATGTTTGAATACATATATTTATACACGTACATTTTCATACATAAAATACCAAACTAGAAGGACCATGGACAAGACAAGGACACATCAAATATAAATTACATATATATATATACTATCACATAAAATAACACTTGGATGATGGTGTTCTTCATAAACCCTTCATTCCATTCATGTGTTATGTTGAAGGATACGTGTTCGTGAAGTTATATGATCATGTGTGACTTACCTGGCAAGACCCGAGGTAGTGTCCTATGTTCAAGAAGACATACGAACGATTATCATCAACATATGAACGTGAAAGATATTACTAAAAATATATGTTTATGGATAAAATTTGTGATATATATGTGTTGGTTTTGGTTAAATCATGGAAATGTTCTAGGAATTAAATATTAGTATCCTAATATGAACATTTGATATATGTACATGGAACATATGAAGAGATTCAGTTAAAAATAAATAATCACATGACATCGTGGAACATATGTGAATATATTTTAAGTTGTTACAAAAATAATATTTATTTTTGGTACACTTAATAAGTCACCAATAGGGAAACATATTATTTTTTCAGAAAACATGTAAGCATCTTGACTGGAATAATAATCACCAATGAGTCGTAAATGAAAACCCTATTTTTACTAAACAAAGGCGTACTTAACGGGATTCGTTAAGTCGGATGAACAACTTACGTATAAGACGGGTAGTCTTAACACATTAGTACCCTTGTGTGATTAGGGTACAGATAGATAGGAAGTCTTAGCGCACTGTTACTTGCTAGGATTTCATCGGACACAAGGTGGGTTCACGGCCCCCTTTCGCTTTTTAAAGTTTTGTAAACTGCGGGGGAGAAACATACTTACATTAAGTATTACAGTATTGTTTAATATATGTCGAAACATTGTTGTTTTATACAATTGGGAAAGCATTGCAAACATTTTTATATGATAACAAGGAAACAAGACACTAATAATATGTCATACATGGTGAACAATATAGAGCTTAAAGTCCCCGGAATAACACGCTTTTGTAACCATTAGCTATGGACTTAGCCTGGGATTCTATGGATAGTACTATTGGGGGTGATGCTCCCGGTCATGGTTAGTCACGCTAACCAGGGGTCCAAATGGCCGAATGACCGCATATTATCTTACTCGCAGAAAGGCGAGGAGGGGCATTAAATTGTTGGGGTTTGGTTACGGTTTCATGAATGGACATAGGTATTTGTAAGCCTAGCTAGCTTACGAATGGATCAATAACACTTGTTTCGTTTATCATATGCGTTTAGAATTATTTGTACTTATTTATGACGGTAATGTCATGGGCAATGTTTTCGGGTAAAACTACTTATCTTATGACGGTTAAGTCATGGACATGTTTTCAAAGAAAAACTACTTATTTTATGACGGTTAAGTCATGTATATGTTTTCAAAGGAAAACTACATATTTTAGGACGGTTAAGTCATGGACATGTTTTCAAAGGAAAATTTTATGACAGTTAAGTCATGTATATGTTTTCAAAGGAAAACTACATATTTTATGACGGTTAAGTCATGGACATGTTTTCAAAGGAAAACTACTTATTTTATGACGGTTAAGTCATGTATATGTTTTCAAAGGAAAACTACATATTTTATGACGGTTAAGTCATGGACATGTTTTCAAAGAAAAACTACTTATTTTATGACGGTTAAGTCATGGATACGTTTTCGGGTGAAAACTATTTATCTTATGACGATTAAGTCATGGGCATGTTTTCAAAAGAAAACTACTTATTTTATTACGATTAAGTCATGGGCATGTTTTTAAAGGAAAACTACTTATTTTATGACGGTAAAGTCATGTGCATGTTTTCAAAGGAAAACTACTTATTTTATGACGGTTAAGTCATTTATATGTTCTCGAGGAAAACTAACTGTACTAAATTAACAAATTATGTGAACTCACCAACCTTTGTGTTGACACTTTCAAGTATGTTTCTCAGGTAACCTTTAGCAATGGAGCGGTTGGAATAGGCTAGCTATGTTGGAACAATTCCTAGTAACCGGACGGGCATAGATTATCAAGTCTCAAGTCGACCATTGATCTAGAGGGACTTAGATCATTGTATTTATTTAGTCTTAGTAATCGTATATGTAATCAAGTCTTAGAAATCACTATTACAGCTTCCGCTATCGTGTAATGAACCAATCGTTGCAACTTGTATTTATTTATTAAGTGAATAAATTTGGGGGTGCGATAGAATTGGGGTAACAACTTCTGGATTCAGCTTAGTTGGATGAGCAAGTAGGTCACCGGACTGTAGAGCAGTTCTTATTACAGATTCTGAAATTCTAACTCTCTTTGCTAATGCATTATTCTCCATGGTCATTTGGATGTATTGTTGTAGTGGACCAAAACTCCTGAATATGGGTTCTGTAAATAATTAGATTCTCCATAACAGCAAAGTTAATGGGGGAAAGTGTCAACCCCACAACTATTGATCTGAAATATTCAAATTTTTCAGGTGGGTCTAGAGTAAAAGCACAAAGATTATGATCGGCAACGAATCTCATTTCGACCATATCTGCACAAAACTTATTAAGTTAATACCCACACATAGAAAAAAAATTAATTAACTAGCAAGATTCTAGGGTTATCGGAATATCAGGGGTTTACGGCCCCCATTATGGTTCTCGGCATAACAAGGGTTTTCGGTTAACATGGGGTTCTCGGCTAGACTTGGGTTCTCGGCTAGACTTGGGTTCTCGGCTAAACTTGGGTTCTCGGCTAAACTGGGTTTCACGGTTGGTCACCAATTCACGGCAACACCAAAGGTTCACTGTATTTTTAGCTTATACCATGAACCCTTGTTTACGGGGATTGCCGAACAGTTTAAACTTCAAATTGAAGCTCTAAACACCAGATTATCAACTTTTACTCATGGATTGGTACTCGCCGACTCAAAGTACCTCTAATCGACCTTTCAATTTTAATCTCTACCCATTATCCCTGATCCTTTCGATCATAGATACCAATTTAAGAAGGTTTTCGGTCATCCACAACTATATCATTCAAATATTCAGAAAGCGTACCTGAAATCGGTCAAGTGAACTTGCAACAAAGATCAACAATTAGAGGATTAGCAATAACCAATTCAAATCGCCAATGGGAATGAGAGAAAAATTTCTTTGGCTATCGTGAACATAAAACCCACAATAGGGTTTATTTTAAACCTTTTAAGGTATCCCGGTTTCAAGATTAGAGAATGGGGGCCCACTGTGAACTTTGGTGGGCCACTCTTTTAACCCGTAAACAAAAAAATCCCTTAAATACATAGTTTTTAAAAGATTAAATTTTGTCATTTTTTAATCATTTAATATTTAAACACAAATAAGTAATGACACATACTTACATGACTCAAATAAAGACAATAAATCCACTTGAACTATAACTACAACCGAGCCTTTAATGACTTCAATGGCTCTGATACCAATTGTAAGTCCCAAAACGAATGGATCTTCGAATAAACACACTAACACAAACACAATATCAAGTCTCACAATCAATAGGCGAAAACTATTGATTGTGGTGATTCAAGACATAAAGATTCAAAGTAAACACTTGGATTGATCAAGAGAATTACAAAGAAAAGTAAAAACAACCGCTAACCCTATTCGGTTAGGGTATACATGTATATATACCTAGTCAACTAACCTAGGCCCGTGTACACATACTCGACCCCAATGGCCGGCCCAAACTACCCAAACCGTGAACCCTTGGTTCACGGTTACACCCCACAAGACATTAATTGTAAGCTTAATTATAACCAAAAGTCTAGGTCTAACAGTGTTGGTGACAACGGCAAAGGAATTCGATTACATCGGTTTGAATTTTAATTGATTGAATTGCTTAATTTCCAAGTGACCAAGTAAAATGTTTTTCTTAAAATGTTTTCATGGAAGTTTTACTTTCTGTCAAAAATATTTTGAAAAAGCCAAACAAATTGAAAAAGATAAAATCGGCATTACTTGAAGTTATAAGGAGAAATGATAGTACATCAGTACATGTTCAGTCACACATGACCTTAGTTGGACTTTATGATTGCTTATCTAATATATCTGTGATAAATGTTTTGATCAGAACTTCTTAGACTGCACAGTTTGGGAAATGATAGCTTCATAACTGCTTATGTTGATAAAAAATTGATGCTTGATGCTTATATTTTAATTTAGTTACTAGTATGTAGTCTGAATTGTCAATAGGATATGAGTATCTTTGGTCCATTAGTAGTGTGACAACATAATGAACTTTGTGACAACTGTGATTTGAACCCATGGTATGTCGGGTGTGTGTGTAAAAGATCATTATCAGATAAAGAACATAAGATCTAAAGTACTTCATGAGACCATAATCGGTTATGTCGTTAAACACAATTTTTCAGTTCACTTCAATGCCCATGCCCCGAAAAACATGCAATGTGATGTTGAACTAAGATATGTTTCTGACAACATCTGTTGGAACATATACTAGCCCTTGGATCCTTATCCTGATTCCATTGAATATATCCAGATAACAGTTGGATCACATTACCCTATGTCATTGAATCAATCGATTCCTTGATCAATCTTATGTTGAAGAATTCTATTGGTACAATCTTTCTTTTACTATGAATCATGATACTTCATCTAAACCAAGACATTTGAATCATTCTATTCTGAATCATTCTGATTATCTGCTTGATATTTTCCTGTGTTTAATGGTATAATTTCATCCTGGAGATTGAAAATTATCTTGCAATGACCTTATATATCTTGAAGATAATGCATATTTATTTTATGTTGGCATATTTGTGGGGTACACATTGTATTACAAAATAAATGGTATCTTAATTCACAAGAACATGGGACAAAGATACTGATGGTTTCAATTGTTATAATATTGACAACTTTGATTGACATATTATGTGTTGCAAATTCGTATGTAATTTATTATAAGCATGTTATGATCTGATCCCATCTTATTTGAAGTTCTTCGTGTATCATTACATGTTTTGGTTGAAGCTTAAAAGATTTGATCTTATCTAGTATAAAGAAAAGAAATAAATGAAAGAATGAATCTGGATATGATACCCTTAGAATGTTTAGGGTTACTTATCCAAAATGTGTGATTGATGCGTTGTTTTTACTGATATGATCTTCTTACTCATGATGTTCGACCAAAAAGATGTGATTTTTTATTTTACATTTTAGTTTGTATAGAGAAAAACCAAAAAGATTTTGTGTTTCTTGTGTTAGAAAAACCAAAAAGATTTTATTTTTTCCAGCTTCCATGGAAATTTTACTTGCTGGTTACATTTGGCTGTTCTTCTTTGCCATAAATGAAAATTTGCAGATAGAAGTTGACAAGGGGTCCTTCTCCCAAGTTTTCTTGTAGAAAGAGAGAGTAGAGTGTGCAGATGAACAAGACAAAGACTATGAGCTGTTTCAGGACTGATGACAATCTTCTAAAGCTGTTGTCAAGGGGGAGTATGTTGGAACATTTTCTGGTGATAACGAGCTTGAAGATTCTATGTCTTAGTCTTAGAGTCTTTGCTTGTAATGTGTTAGAATTGTAAGCAACAGTTAAGGGGGAGTCTGTTGGAGCATGTTTTGTAACTGTCGCTGAAATTCTATGTTGTAAGTTAGCGAAGCTGTCAAGTTCGCGTAAGGAACTTAGAGCGAACTTGATAAGTTCGCCTAATCTTGTTAAGGGTAAACTTAACAAGTTCGCATGTGGTGCTTTGTGGTTTCCCTATAAATAGAGGTTTACATGTCAGTTTTAGTAGTCTAGATCAGAGCTTAGATCAGAATAGATCAGAACAGAAACTGAGAGAACTTGTAAACTGATATTCTGAGTGGAAATACAAAGAGGCCTATTTACATCGTGTTGTTGATTGAGTTACACGTTGCACGTTGATCATGGATCCCGCGCGTTATCACTGTGTCGTACCACAAATTTAGAGATCCGTCACGCACCGAACCGAGACTTACAGGGGGTGAAACGTTCCTTATAGATTTAATTCCTGTGACCATGAGGGATTTCGATGTAATAGTAGGGATGGATTGGTTATCTAATGTAAGGCCCCAAACCCGGGAGGCCTCACTTGTTGGATTTACTCATTCACAAACAGTTCTTAAACATGAATATCAAATAACGCAGCGGAAAATACATCATTAAATCATAACTATTACATTGTTCTTACATGAGGAAGCGTTAACATTGCTTAAAACATAAAATAAACTAAAACAAAACATAACGGGATGTCAGTCTTCAAAAGCAGTCGGGTAACTCTTCATCTCTAGCCAAGCATCACCGTCCATCCTCATAACATGCCTTAACCTGAATGTGCACACTAAAAAGTCAGCTACGCTGGTGAGTTCTAGTTTTAACATAAAACTTTAACTTCAAATAATTTGCCAAAAACATAACTTCATACTTCATTTAATAAAAAGCGTACGTAAAATAATGCAATAACAAAACATAACACCTCTAAAACATAAGTCAACGAACATATCGAATATACGCCTTCTCGTAACCGTCAAATCCAAACGTCACATACTGGCTGAATAACCTAAAGATCACCACCGCTAGGCCTATCAATCACCGTACTGTCCTTCGGGTGAAGAACTCCTAGGGCCCGATACTTAGGTTATTCAACACTACTTCAAGCACGGCATCACAAGGATGACACGTACCAAACTTCAAGTACTGTGTCACGTAGGGCACAAGTACCAAACTTCAAGCACGACTACCCCGTAAGGTAAATCGTACCAAACTTCAAGGATCACGATAATCCCCTTGACGACCGTCATCGCCCCAGTTGTACAACAGTTGGCCAGCCATCCCTTAACCTTCATTCCCTAAGGAATATTGGCAGATTCGTTCATTTGTGACTTTCATAGACCTTCGCTTCTTTTACTTCAAAACTTCAGTTAAAGCATTCGTACGTTTTATTAAAAACATTCATTCATTCATAAACACTTCATAAACTTCACAAACTTCTTTTGGAAAAATATTTCATAAACACTTCTTTCATAACCCTTCCTTCCAAAACATCTTTCATAAACATCCTTTTATAAAACGTTACATACAACCTTCATAAACATCGTTTTATAAAATCGTTACATCGTTACGTATGCACACCAGCCCAAAAACATTATTAAAACATTTAAAAGAGGGCTTCTAGAACTCACCTTATAAGTTAGTCTCAGTTGTCCTAAACAAAGGCCCAACAACGTCACTTCCGATCTGAATTGATTAGTTAAATACACATCAGACCCATACCAACTCTAACGGTTAAACCATTCTAAACATACTAACTTTACTTAACCAGGCTGATGCCTGCGCACTTAGCAAGTGCGCAGACCCTGCTGCCTGCGCACTTAGCAAGTGCGCAGACCCCTCCTCCTGCGCACTTGATAAGTATGCAGGACCTGCTCCGTGCGCACTTGGTAAGTGCGCACGACCTGTTCTTCGCAAAAACCCTAACTTTCTCATTCGGGTCTGATCACGTCAAGATCCCGAACCTGTTTACCTTTAAAACGTTCGTTTTCCATTAAGGAACTCAAATCTATGTTTATCTTTCAGTTTTATCCGTGAAAACGTTGCCTTTTCACCCAAAACCCGAAAAACCCAAAAACGAACTAAAACTCAGATTTAGGTCGGATCGTTACTTGAATCGAGCTTCTGATCCGGAGGTTCTTCTCACGAGCTCTGGAGCAACACACTTCACAAATCTCGGGTCGATCCGCCAACTTTCTCTCTCTACGGTTTCTCTCTCTAGAAGTTGCAAATGAGAGAAATGGGTGGAGGTCTAACCTATTTATAGGGGAGGCTCCCCTTCCAGCCCGCCGACCCATCCGACCTGACCCGACATGCATCGTTCGTTTATTTTGTCATTTTAACTGTCGTTTTATTTTTTTTGGGATGTTACAAGTCTACCCCCCTTACAATAGGTTTCGTCCCCGAAACCTATCATATGTCAAATAGATGAGGGTACGACTCCCTCATTTCCTTCTCCGTTTCCCAAGTGGCTTCCGATCCCTTTCGATGTTTCCATTGGACTTTAACCAATTGGATAATCTTATTACGCAAACGCTTCTCCTTCTTGTCTATGATGGCCACGGGTTCTTCGATGTAATTAAGGCTGTTGTCGACCTCGATGTCAGTAAGTGGTACATGAGCTAATTCATCCGCCAAACACTTTCGCAAGTGTGATACATGGAAGGTAGGATGAATCCCACTTAACTCATCAGGCAACTCTAACCGATAAGCGACCTCACCAACCCGTGCCATTATCCTGAACGGTCCGACAAACCTCGGACTTAACTTTCCTCTTTTCCTGAATCGTATGATTCCCTTCCAGGGTGACACTTTCAACATTACTCTATCCCCAACATCAAACTTAATAGGCCTTCGTCGTTTATCCGCACAGGACTTCTGACGATTTTGTGCGGCCTTCATTCGTGCTTTGATTTGATCAAACCTTTCCGATGTTTCTCTTACGACTTCAAGACTTCCTAATTCCTTCTGTCCAATCTCACCCCAACAAACCGGGGTCCTGCATCTTCTCCCATACAACATTTCGTAAGGCGGTATTGTCACACCCTCGCCAAGGCGGAAACGCGAGGCGTGACGTTCATGGTTTCCAAAGCATATGATTACCACAAACACATACATGATAAATGGATACATAAACAAGTTTAAAGTTTTACATTCCAAAATGTAAATTGAGTTTACAAAAAGTGAAGATTTCGCAAACATGACTCTATTACAATGAGTTATTCAAGAGAAATCCCCCAAAAGTTGTATCCATCGTGCATGCATGTAATCTACATCTGAAAAACATACTTAAAATTGTCAACACTATGTTGGTGAGTTCACAGGTTTAATCAAATAGTTCTTTGTGAAATTCAATTGTTCGTGAATAGTTTCAGGTGCATGTGATAAACAGAATAAGAATTGTTAACCCATTTGTAAACTAGCTAGGAATACAAATAATATGTTCGTACATGAGGCGTAACCAAACCATGACAATTGTACACGCCCCTAATTTCGTTATCCGGTTCTATGCGGCCATAAATCCTCCAGATTGTGGTTAGCGCGACTAACCATGACCGGGAGACGTCACTCTCCATAGTACTATTCATAGGACCCTAGGCTACAGTTAATGGTTACTACATTTTTCCAGGGGACTTTAGCGGCCTCAACTTGTTGTTCTCATCCCATGTAAACATAAAAGTCGTGTCTTATTCTCTTGTTATCCCATAAAATAGTTGTAAGTATGTTTTTCCCCCAAATATAGAAAACAGTAAAAAGGGGCCGTGAAACTCACCTTGAGTTTGTGTATGCTTGTAACGATATTTGTTCTAGTCAACTTGACTATTTGTACCCTAGATACCAAAGGGTAAATTGTGTTAAGACCGAACGTCTTATATTGCAAATTGTTCACCGACTTTGTAAATCTGGTTGTTTTTGTTTAAAATATCCTCTTAGTGGTTCAACACTTGTTTCGTTATAAAAACAGTTCCAAGTTACTGCCCATAGGAGACTGACACAGGTATCGAAACTACCTAGTTTCGATTGGGCAATTGAGTATCGAAACTTCCTAGTTTTGATTGAGTAGTTGGGAATCGAAACTACCTAGTTTCGATTGAGTATGACAGTTGTCGAAACTTCCTAGTTTCGATTGACAAGAAGGATATCGAAACTACCTAGTTTCGATTAAACAACTAGTATCGAAATTCCTAGTTTTGATTGAGTAAACATGTATCGAAACTCCTAGTTTCTATTGAGTAACAGGTATCGAAAATCCCAGTTTCGATTGTGTAACTGATATCGAAACTATAGTTTCGATTGCTGGACTTCTGTTTGACAGAATCAGTCCTGCATATTTTTATGTTTTAATCGTGAATTCGACACATTTTTCTTGTTATCTTACTTGCTTTTGAATATTTTGTATGTTTAGCTACGGTTTTTAAAGAAAATAATGTAGATAGTATCGAGTTTTACCTTATAGCAGAGATGAAGATGATGAGAGAAAACAGAGAATGATCTTGATTCTTCTGTAAAATTTCCTTTAGAAACACTTGAAATTCTTCTTAAGACACCGAATTATGGTGGATTTTGCTTTAAACTGAACTTCGACTTGAAGAGGATTGGGGAAAATTTCCATGAGAAAATGGGATGAAATGAAGACAAAGAGAGAGGGGTATGGCTTTTATCTGAATTCTCGCAGACATGTTTGGGCTTTTAGGATGTGAGTGAAGTAGGAAGTGGGAGAATGGCTTCTCTGAATTTTAGCCGAAAAGTCAAGGGAGTGGTTTGGGGTTGATAAATCAAATAATTAGGTTTTTAGTGTTAATTAATTAATTTATTAAGGGTATTAGTTTTAATTAGAATTTCAATTGGTAATTTAATCTGGTTTAGATTCTTCACGGTATTATAAATTTAGTAAGTTTATGGCTCGTCAATGAAAATATCAAAATCTTGGATTGTGTAATTCGTTAGGGTGATTATTTGTAGTTATAAACACCTAAAGGTGACGCTATACGATAGCATTTTCGAAAGAGTTCATTAGTTTACTTTTACGTATATTTATATATATTTTAGTCTAAAAATGAATCATTTTCCAACGTAAAGTTCGTGTAATATATATGTCTAGATATTTTTCTTGGTTATTTAATTTAATCACTAACGTTCGTATTTAGTCGGTTTATATGACACGTGAACCGGTAACTCCTAAATTACCAAAATATGAAATGAGACAATGTGCGGTCTTTGTTAGAACTTAATGTCTTTGTTTGTGAAATTAAGAAAATCACAAAAATAATTAAAATGTAAACTTGTTTAATACATGTACGGATATTGACCTGAAATGTCGGGTGTCACATTCTCCCCATGTTAAAAGAATTTCGTCCCGAAATTCAATTCGTGTCATCTTGAACTGGTGCATCCTTAAACAAGGAGGGGTATTTTGTTTTCATTTGGTCCTCTCATTCCCATGTATACTCAGGACCATGTTTTGAGTTCCAACGCAATTTAACCAGTTTGATTCGACTGCGTCTCAGCCTTTGAACTTTCCAATCTGAAATCTCAATCGGTTCCTCGATGAAATGCAACCTGTCGTCTATGTGAGTCTCATCAGGCGGTATAATTAACGTCTCGTCTGATAAACACTTCTTGAGATTTGATACATGAAACGTATCATGTACATTGCTTAGTTCTTGTGGCAACTTGAGCTTGTAAGCTACAGGGCCAACCCTAGCCAGTATTTCAAACGGTCCAACGTATCTAGGGTTGAGCTTACCACGGTTACCAAACCTTGCAACGCCTTTCCAAGGTGAGACTTTTAACATTACTCGGTCAACAATTTGAAATTCTAATGGTTTCCATCTGTTATCAGCATAGCTCTTCTGTCTGTCTCGGGCAACTTTCAGGCGGTCCTTAATTTTGAAGATTTTATTAGTGGTTTCCTGGACAATCTCAGGACCTGTCAAATGTTTTTCACCGACCTCCGCCCAACATAGCGGTGAGCGGCATTTACGACCATATAAAGCTTCAAACGGAGCTGCCTTAATGCTCGTGTGGTAGCTGTTATTATAGGAAAACTCCGCCAATGGTAAATGAGTATCCCAATTTCCTCCGAAATCAATTACACACGCACGGAGCATATCTTCTAATGTTTGGATAGTCCTTTCACTTTGACCGTCCGTCTGTGGATGGTAGGCTGTGCTCATGTCTAGGCGCGTGCCTAGGGCTTCTTATAACGACCTCTAAATCCTTGACACAAAACGACTATCCCTATCAGAGATAATAGAAACTGGCACTCCGTGTCTTGCCACAATTTCTTTAATGTATTGTAAGTTTCTCTGTCTTGTCGGTTTCTTTAATTGGCAGAAAGTGAGCAGATTTCGTTAAACGGTCGACAATTACCCATATAGTATCATAACCACTGGACCACTTGGGTAATTTCGTGATGAAATCCATAGAAATCTGTTCCCATTTCCATTGGGGAATTTCGGGTTGTTGTAACAAGCCAGATGGTTTCTGATGTTCGGCTTTTACTTTAGAACACGTTAAGCATTTACTGACATATGTGGCAATATCTCCTTTCATATTGGGCCACCAATAGTGTTCTTTCAGATCCTTATACATCTTATCCGAACCTGGGTGAATGGAGTACCGGGACTTATGGGCTTCGTCCATAACCAAATCCCGTAAATTACCAAAACATGGCACCCAAATTCTGTTTGCAAAGTATAAAGTATCATCTGATTTTGGCTCTAACTGTCTGGTCATTCCTCGTAAAGCTTCACTCTGAATGTTTTCTTCTTTGGTTGCTTCCCGTTGTGCCATCCGGATTTGAGTCGTGAGACTCGTATGAATTGTCAATCCTAGGGCACGAACACGGAGTGTTTTAACCCGTTCTTTACGACTTAAGGCGTCTGCTACGACATTGGCTTTACCAGGGTGATACTTGATATCACAGTCGTAATCATTCAGTAGTTCTACCCAACGACGTTGCCTCATATTAAGTTCTTTTTGATCGAAGATATGTTGAAAACTCTTGTGATCAGTAAAGATAGTGCATCTTGTACCGTAAATATAATGTCTCCAAATTTTGAGTGCAAACACAACTGCGCCCAACTCCAAGTCATGGGTCGTATAATTCTTTTCGTGCACTTTTAGTTGTCGTGAGGCATATGCGATGACTTTGTCTCTTTGCATTAACACGTAACCAAGTCCCTGGTGTGATGCATCGTAGTATACGACAAAATTGTCAATTCCCTCAGGAAGGGATAAGATTGGTGCACTACACAGCTTCTGCTTCAGTAATTGGAAAGCTGACTCTTGCTTGTCACTCCAATCAAACTTCTTTTCTTTCTGGGTTAATGTGGTTAAAGGTAGGGCTATTTTTGAAAAATTCTCGATAAATCTTCTGTAATAGTCGGCTAAGCCTAAAAATTGACGTACTTCTGTCGGAGTCTTTGGTGCTTCCCAGTTTTTGATTGCTTCAATTTTTGATAGGTCAACGTGAATTCCTTCCTTGTTGATGACATGTCCAAGAAAATGCACTTCTCGGATCCAAAACTTACACTTAGAGAATTTAGCGTAAAGTTTCTCGTTCCTGAGTAGTTCTAATATTAATTTCAGATGATGTTCATGATCCTCCTTGGTTCGTGAATATATCAATATGTCATCGATAAACACAATCACGAATTTATCCAAGTATGGCTTGCACACGCGGTTCATGAGATCCATGAAGACAGCTGGTGCGTTCGTCAAACCAAACGGCATCACTAGAAATTCGTAGTGGCCATATCGAGTCCTAAATGCTGTCTTTGGTACATCTTCTTCTTGGATTCTTAATTGATGATACCCCGAACGTAGATCGATCTTGGAGTAGAAGCTAGAACCTTGAAGTTGATCGAACAAATCGTCTATTCGAGGAAGTGGATATCGGTTTTTGATTGTAAGCTTGTTTAATTCTCGGTAATCAATACACATCCTAAAGGTTCCATCCTTTTTCTTAACGAATAGGACCGGAGCTCCCCAAGGTGAGAAACTCGGTCTTATGAAACCTTTATCAAGCAACTCTTGGAGTTGATTTGATAATTCTTGCATTTCAGAAGGTGCTAATCGATACGGTGATCGCGCAACCGGTGCGGCTCCTGGTACTAAGTCGATTCAGAATTCGACTTGCCTCGGTGGTGGTAATCCAGGTAAGTCTTCAGGAAAAACTTCAGGATAATCCTTAACGATTGGTATATCCTCAAGTCGACGTTCCTCGGGTTTCTTCTCGACGACGTGAGCCAGGAATACGCAATAGCCTTTACGTAGGTACTTATGAGCTTTCATGCAGTTTATCATCCTTAACGTTACTCCACTCTTCTCACCTTGAATCGAAAGAACTTCTCCGTTTGGGAGTGGGATTTGGACAATCTTCTCAAAACAAACAATCTCGGCGTGATTCTTCAACAACCAATCCATACCAATAACAACGTCAAAACTTCCCAAGTCAACAGGTAACAGGTCTATACTAAATGTGTGGTTCTTAAAACATAAGGTACAATCCTGAATGACTTCTCCAGTTTTAATTAATCTCCCGTTTGCTAATTCAATTGTATAATTTTGATCTAGTTTGCTGGGCTTAATACCGAGTAGGGACTTAAAGTCATTTGACACAAAACTCATATCAGCACCCGTATCGAAAAGTATAGAGGCATAGTGATTATTTATCGGGAACGTACCAGTGACAATATTCGGATCTTGTCGCGCGTCACCAGCCCCCATCACAAATGCTCTTCCACGGGCCTGATTGTCGTTTCGGTTCTTCAGCTTGGTACAGTCTTTTCTAAAGTGCTTTGGATCTCCACACTCAAAGCATCCCTGATTCATCCTTCCTGTTCCTGGTTTGACCTTTCCTGCTACTTGATTAATCTTATTAGGGTTTGTATTGCTCCAACAGTTATGGGCCATATGCCCATACTTTTTACATTTTCCACATTGGATACACTTTTCACTGTGATGATATCCACACTTGTCACACTTCGGTCGTGTTCCAAGATATCCACTTTGTCCTTCAATGTTGGCAGCATAGGCCTTCATAGTTTCAGGTCTCTGGTAAGCCTGATTCTTGTTTTGATTACTTGGTTTTCCAAACCATTTCCTCTTTTCTCCAGACTTTCCTTCTTCGGTCTCTTTCTTTCCAAACAAACCATCACGCACAGCATTATCCCTTAGCTTGAATGCTAGAGTTATAGCGCTCTTGGCAACCATAGGGTTTGATGAAGTCACCAGACTTTGGATTTGAGGAGCAAGACCCCACAAGTATCTTTCAACCTTCTTGTATTCTGGGGTAACCATGTGTGGAACCAAACTTGCTAACTCATTGAATCGGTTAGTGTAACCAGCCACATCATCTCCTATCATTTGAAGGTTCCACATTTCAGATTCGATCTTTTGCAACTCATTTCGAGGACAGTACTCCTCGATCATCATGGCTTTTAGATCATCCCAAGATAGCTGGTAGGCAGTCTGTCTTCCCAAGGTTTTCATCTGAGAATTCCACCAGGTTAATGCTTTGTCAGTAAGTGTGCAAGTGGCATATTTCACCACGCAGTCAGCTGTGCATTCATTAATATCAATTACAGATTCCATCTTCTCAATCCACCTCATCAGGCCTACTGCACCCTCGGTGCCGTTGAAGTTGCGAGGGTTGCAGGATAGAAAAGCCTTATAAGTGCACTTCTTGCTCGAAGCATCTGTAGGGTCACAAGTCAATATTTTAATAATTTTGTTAACTTAGATCGCGACTGTGTTACAGAGGTGTTTACACATTCTATTACCTCCAGAACCTCCAGTAGTGCCACTGCCTCCTGCACCTCCTCTGCTACCACTACCATTTCCTCCGACGTTATTCCGATTGGCTTCGTACTGCTCCAAGGCGGCGGCTACACGTTGGGATATGAGTTGTTCAACTTCTGCAGAAATTGTCGTATTGTTTTCACCAGTAGTGTCACGCGGTGTCCTTCTTTTGGGTGCCATGGGTCTGAAGTCGAAATGGGGTTAGTGTTTGACGATGTTCAGTGTCTACGATATCCCTACAATATGATGGTAAGTTATGACATGCATATGCAATGAAAAATGTCTCAGTGAGTCATTTAGATTATAGACTAGGTTCGATTTTAGACTCCTAGTTCGCTATAATCAATGGCTCTGATACCAATCTGTCACACCCTCGCCAAGGCGGAAACGCGAGGCGTGACGTTCATGGTTTCCAAAGCATATGATTACCGCAAACACATACATGATAAATGGATACATAAACAAGTTTAAAGTTTTACATTCCAAAATGTAAATTGAGTTTACAAAAAGTGAAGATTTCGCAAATATGACTCTATTACAATGAGTTATACAAGAGAAATCCCCCAAGAGTTGTATCCATCGTGCATGCATGTAATCTACATTGCTAACCTTGCGATCTCGTTCAATTTCCTGAAAAACATACTTAAAATTGTCAACACTAGGTTGGTGAGTTCACAGGTTTAATCAAATAGTTCTTTGTAAAATTCAATTGTTCGTAAATAGTTTCAGGTGCATGTGATAAACAGAATAAGAATTGTTGACCCATTTGTAAACTAGCTAGGAATACAAATAATATGTTCGTACATGAGGCGTAACCAAACCATGACAATTGTACACGCCCCTAATTTCGTTATCCGGTTCTATGCGGCCATAAATCCTCTAGATTGTGGTTAGCGCGACTAACCATGACCGGGAGACGTCACTCTCCATAGTACTATTCATAGGACCCTAGGCTACAGTTAATGGTTACTACATTGTTCCAGGGGACTTTAGCGGCCTCAACTTGTTGTTCTCATCCCATGTAAACATAAAAGTCGTGTCTTATTCTCTTGTTATCCCATAAAATAGTTGTAAGTATGTTTTTCCCCCAAATATAGAAAACAGTGAAAAGGGGCCGTGAAACTCACCTTGAGTTTGTGTATGCTTGTAACGATATTTGTTCTAGTCAACTTGACTATTTGTACCCTAGATACCAAAGGGTAATTTGTGTTAAGACCGAACGTCTTATATTGCAAATTATTCACCGACTTTGTAAATCTGGTTGTTTTTGTTTAAAATATCCTCTTAGTGGTTCAACACATGTTTCGTTATAAAAACAGTTCCAAGTTACTGCCCATAGGAGACTGACACAGGTATCGAAACTACCTAGTTTCGATTGGGTAATTGAGTATCGAAACTTCCTAGTTTCGATTGAGTAGTTGGGTATCGAAACTACCTAGTTTCGATTGAGTATGACAGTTGTCAAAACTTCCTAGTTTCGATTGACAAGAAGGATATCGAAACTACCTAGTTTCGATTAAACAACTAGTATCGAAACTCCTAGTTTCGATTGAGTAAACATGTATCGAAACTCCTAGTTTCGATTGAGTAACAGGTATCGAAACTCCCAGTTTCGATTGAGTAACTGATATCGAAACTATAGTTTCGATTGCCAGACTTCTGTTTGACAGAATCAGTCCTGCATATTTTTATGTTTTAATCTTGAATTCGACACATTTTTCTTGTTATCTTACTTGCGTTTGAATATTTTGTATGTTTAGCTACGGTTTTTAAAGAAAATAATGTAGATAGTATCGAGTTTTTACCTTATAGCAGAGATGAAGATGATGAGAGAAAACAGAGAATGATCTTGATTCTTCTGTAAAATTTCCTTTACAAACACTTGAAATTCTTCTTAAGACACCGAATTATGGTGGATTTTGCTTTAAACTGGACATCGACTTGAAGAGGATTGGGGAAAATTGCCTTGAGAAAATGGGATGAAATGAAGACAAAGAGAGAGGGGTATGGCTTTTATCTGAATTCTCGCAGACATGTATGGGCTTTTAGGATGTGAGTGAAGTAGGAAGTGGGAGAATGGCTTCTCTGAATTTTTAGCCGAAAAGTCAAGGGAGTGGTTTGGGGTTGATAAATCAAATAATTAGGTTTTTAGTGTTAATTAATTAATTTATTAAGGGTATTAATTTTAATTAGAATTTCAATTGGTAATTTAATCTGGTTTAGATTCTTCACGGTATTATAAATTTAGTAAGTTTATGGCTCGTCAATGAAAATATCGAAATCTTGGATTGTGTAATTCGTTGGGGTGATTATTTGTAGGTATAAACACCTAAAGGTGACGCTATACGATAGCATTTTCGAAAGAGTTCGTTAGTTTACTTTTACGTATATTTATATATATTTTAGTCTAAAAATGAATCATTGTCCAACGTAAAGTTCGTGTAATATATATGTCTAGATATTTTTCTTGGTTATTTAATTTAATCACTAACGTTCGTATTTAGTCGGTTTATATGACACGTGAACCTGTAACTCCTAGAATTACCAAAATATGAAATGAGACAATGTGCGGTCTTTTTAGACCTTAATGTCTTTGTTTGTGAAATTAAGTAAATCACAAAAATAATTATAATGTAAACTTGTTTAATACATGTACGGATATTGACCTGAAATGTCAGGTGTCACAGGCATGCCTATCGTTGTGTGATAACTATTGTTGTAGGAGAATTTGGCTAACGGCAGATGACTGTCCCAACTGCCACCGAATTCTATAATACAAGCACGAAGCATATCCTCCAATGTCTGAATGGTCCTTTCGGACTGACCATCCGTTTGCGGGTGGTATGCCGTGCTGATATTAAGCCTCGTGCCCATCGCCTCGTGAAATCTTTTCCAGAACCTCGAAGTGAATCATGTGTCCCGGTCAGATACGATCGTCAAAGGCATCCCATGCCGTGCTACTACTTCGTTAATAAACACTTCTGCTAACCTTTCCGACGAGAACGTCTCGCGAATAGGTAGGAAATGAGCACTCTTCGTTAAACGGTCCACAATTACCCAAATAGTATCATGACCTTTAGCTGTGCGAGGTAGCTTGGTTATGAAGTCCATGGTAATGTGTTCCCACTTCCATTCCCGTATATCTAGTGGTTGAATCTTTCCATACGGTTTCTGGTGTTCGGCCTTTACTTGTGAGCAAGTCAAGCATTTGCTTACATACCTTGTCACCTCAAGTTTCATCCCAGGCCACCAGTATTCTTTCCTCAGATCTTGGTACATCTTATTGGTACCGGGATGGATAGAGTACCGAGACTTATGAGCCTCATCCAAGATTTTGGTTCTAAGCTCGCTACCCATAGGTATCCATACCCGTCCAAAACGTGTCCTAACACCAAGAGTGTTATATTCCAACTTGTCTTGTTGGCCAACCATCCTTTCCTTCTTAATGTTTTCTTCCTTAAGTGCTTCATCTTGAGCTCTTTCAATTTCCCTCATTACATCAGATGTTACCACTAACTGGCAAGCTTTCACTCTAATAGGAGTAGGCACATCCTTTCGGCTTAGAGCGCCAGCCACCACGTTTGCCTTTCGAGGATGGTATATTATTTCACAGTCATAGTCTTTCAACAGTTCCAACCATCGCCTCTGCCTCATATTAAGTTCCTTTTGTTCGAAGAAGTATTTCAAACTTTTCTAGTCGTAGTAAATAGTAAACTTCACCCTGTACAGGTAGTGCCTCCAGATTTTCAATGCGAATACGACAGCAGCAAGTTCCAAATCGTGGGTTGGGTTATTAGCTTCGTGAATCTTCAACTGTCGTGACGCATACGTGATCACTCTTCCGCGTTTCATCAACACGCATCCCAATCCCTGACCCGAAGCGTCAGAGTATACCACTAAGTCTTCATTGCCTTCGGGAAGGGCCAAGAGTGGAGCTTGTGTTAGCCTCTTCTTCAGTTCCTTAAACGCCTCCTCTTGGGTAGAACCCCATTCATACTTAACCTCTTTCCGAGTCAACTTTGTCAACGGCGAAGCTATTTTCGAGAAATCCTGGATGAATCTCTGATAGTAGCCTGCCAATCCCAAGAAACTACGGATTTCAGTTGGCGTCTTAGGAATATTCCATTCTCTTACCGTCACTATCTTTGCTGGGTCAACCATAATGCCATTCGGGTTAATTACGTGACCTGGGAATTGGACTTCCCTAAGCCAGAACGCGCATTTGGAGAACTTAGCATACAACTTTTCCTTCTTCAGAGCTTCCAATACTTCCTTCAAGTGACACGCGTGATCACCCTCATCTTGGAGTAGATAAGGAAATCATCGATGAACACGATTACCGATCGGTCCAGCATCGGTCGACACACCCTATTCATTAAATCCATGAACGCTGCGGGGGCGTTCGTCAATCCAAAAGACATCACGCGGAACTCGAAATGTCCATAACGCGTGCGAAATGCGGTTTTCGGTATGTCTTCTTCCCTCACCTTCAACTGATGGTACCCGGACCGAAGGTCGATTTTTGAGAACCAACTTGCGCCCTGTAATTGATCGAACAGGTCATCGATCCTTGGTAAAGGGTACTTGTTCTTCACCGTACGTTTGTTCAACTCGCGATAATCAATACACATTCTCATCGAACCGTCTTTCTTCTTCACAAACAACACCGGAGCACCCCACGGCGAGATGCTCGGTTGGATAAATCCCTTTTTAAGTAACTCGTCTAGTTGTGCCATTAACTCTTTCATCTCCACTGGTTCTAGTCGACATGGAGCCTCAGCCACGGGCTGGGCATCTGGTACTAAGTCGATTCGAAATTCGATCTCTCTGTCGGGTGGTATCCCAGGCAAATCCTTTGGAAACACCTCCGGGTACTCGCGAACCACGGGTACATCGTCTAGTTCCTTCACTTCCTTACACTCGTCAATCACGTACACCAGATAAGCCTCGCATCCGCGCCTCAAGTAATCTGCTGCCTTATTCATGGAGACGACATTTGGCATCTGGGCGTCACGATCTCCAAGAACCTCGACTTTGCTACCGTCCGGAGCCTTGAGTCGGATTATCTTTCATTTACATATAATTTGTGCTTCATTGGCAGTTAGCCAATCCTTTCCTAACACGACATGGAACCCACCCAAAACCATGACAAACAACCTGACAGGAAATCTATGGCCTTCTATTTTTATCATGGAGTTGTCAACTACATCAGTCACCCTCGCAGTTCTACCCTCAGCGGTTTCTACGCTAAAGGCCCTTTCTAGTTTACTGACAGTGTACTTCACTCGTTTACCAAAAGTCGCAGATATAAAACACTTACTTGCACCCGAATCAAATAACACAGAAACAAAAGTGTTGTCAAGGACGAACATACCTGACGCCACATCGGGGTCTGCTCTGGCCTGTTCCTGCGTCAGCGCATAGGCGCGAGTCTTTGCTCGGGGTCTTTCTTCTGTCTTCTCCGGGCCTTTCCCTTTCCCATCTTGACCCATCCTGGGCTTGGTGCATTCCCGGCTCATATGTCCACCCTCCCCACAGTTGTAGCATTTGAAGCCTTGCGGGCATTCACGGGAGTAGTGTCCGGTTTTGCCGCATTTAAAGCATAGATTAGACCCTAACCGACATTCACCCGTGTGTCTTACCCCACATCTTCCGCAAACTGCCGCCTCGCCTACCCTGGCCTGCTTGTCCTGAGCCCCAAACAACTTCCCACCCGATCGCTTAGCGGGAAAACTCAGCTTCTTCTTGGGCTCTTCAACAGCAACGACATTCAGCACCAGATCGTCAAATACCACGCCGCTCAGTTCTACTACCGAATCATAGGTAGTAGGGGCGTTTGCCTTAACATAAGTGCGGACCTGGTCCGGCAGTCCTTGAATGTAGCATACGATCTTTCTTTCCTCGGTCGTGACAAGATGTGGTACCAGACGTGCCAGTTCATTGAATCGGGTTGTGTATTGCCGGTGCGTCATGATCCCGGCTTTCAAACCCAGAAATTCCCTCTCTACCTTCTCAATCTCGTTCCTTGGGCAGAAATTCTTGATCACCAAGGTTTTCAAATCAGCCCACATCATCGCGTCCACAACCTCGCTCCCTTTTGCTTGACGTATACTATCCCACCAATGGGATGCTTCCTCTCTCAAGGAGTTGGCAGCAAATTTTACAACTTGATCCGTTCGTCATTCGCTCAGACGAATGGCAGCTTCCATACGGATCACCCAATCAATCGTAGCCACCGCGTCCTTCATCCCAGTCAGGATCGACGGGTCACATGCCTTGAATGACTTATAGTCACATCCGCGAGCAGGTGGCGCGCTGTCATTCTCGTTATTCTGGGCACCAGTTGCCGCGCTAGACCCACCTTCCCCACTAACCTTCTTCAATGCTTCAGCTAACAGACCTGGCAGAGAATTCTTCATCAACTCGGTGAACTCTCGAGCTATAGCTGCTTTCACTTCTGGTTCAAAAGTGAAAGGTTGTTCTTCAACCAGTGTCTGCTCAGTTCCATGCACACTAACCGCCGGTTCAGTGTGAACACTTCCTTCTTCACTATACTCTTGCCGCGCAGGGGTCCTGCCACACCCACCATTTAGACCGCCGGTACGACCACCGGTACGGCCCCCACCACGTCTTCCGTTTCCTCTCCTTGCCATTTCTTTCTATAAGACAAGGAATCCAATGTCATCACGCTAGTTAACAAATAAAATTCAATAAGTACTGTAAGATGTTAATATACACTGGCCATCTGCAATTAACCATTACACTACCTTTCTATTTCTATTTGACCACCTTTGTGATTCCATCAGAACACAAGTCCTTACCTAACCCTTTCTAAGGCATACTATATACATAATATATACTACCTTCATACCTGATGCTGTGGCTCGAGTTACCCGTACTGGCATCCGCTTTCGGTCCCATTCACAGTTTAAGTTCAGACACTGGGAGTGTCCGAATCTCTCAAACTATTGCCCTGATACCAACTTGTAAGGCCCCAAACCCGGGAGGCCTCACTTGTTGGATTTACTCATTCACAAACAGTTCTTAAACATGCATAACAAATAACGCAGCGGAAAATACTTCATTAAATCATAACTATTACATTGTTCATACATGCGGAAGCGTAAACATTGCTTAAAACATAAAATAAACTAAAACAAAACATAACGGGATGCCAGTCTTCAAAAGCATTCGGGTAACTCTTCATCTCTAGACAAGCATCACCGTCCATCCTCATAACCTGCCTTAACCTGAATGTGCACACTAAAAAGTCAGCTACGCTGGTGAGTTCTAGTTTTAACATAAAACTTTAACTTCAAATAATTTGCCAAAAACATAACTTCATACTTCATTTAATAAAAAGCGTACGTAAAATAATGCAATAACAAAACATAACACTTCTAAAACATAAGTCAACGAACATATCGAATATGCGCCTTCTCGTAACCGTCAAATCCAAACGTCACATACTGGCTGAATGACCTAAAGATCACCACCGCTAGGCCCATCAATCACCGTATTGTCCTTCGGGTGAAGAACTCCTAGGGCCCGCTACTTAGGTTATTCAACACTACTTCAAGCACGGCATCACAAGGATGACACGTACCAAACTTCAAGTACTGCGTCCCGTAGGGCACAAGTACCAAACATCAAGCACGACTACCCCGTAAGGTAAATCGTACCAAACTTCAAGGATCACGATAATCCCCTTGACGACCGTCATCGCCCCAGTTGTACAACAGTTGGCCATCCACAAAGGCCCCAAAAAGGTGAAGGCCCATAACATACTTCCCATCCCTTAACCTTGGAATATTGGCAGATTCGTTCTTTTGTGACTTTCGTAGACCTTCGTTTCTTTTACTTCAAAACTTCAGTTAAAGCATTCGTACGGTTTATTAAAAACATTCATTCATTCATAAACACTTCATAAACTTCACAAACTTCTTTTGGCAAAATATTTCATAAACACTTCTTTCATAACCCTTCCTTCCAAAACATCGTTCATAAACATCCTTTTATAAAACGTTACATACAACCTTCATAAACATCGTTTTATAAAATCGTTACATCGTTACGTATGCACACCAGCCCAAAAACATTATTAAAACATTTAAAAGAGGGCTTCTAGAACTCACCTTATAAGCTAGTCTCAGTTGTCCTAAACAAAGGCCCAACAACGTCACTTCCGATCTGAATTGATTAGTTAAATACACATCAGACCCATACCGACTCTAACGGTTAAACCATTCTAAACATACTAACTTTACTTAACCAGCCTGATGCCTGCGCACTTAGCAAGTGCGCAGACCCTGCTTCCTGCGCACTAGCAAGTGCGCAGACCCTGCTGCCTGCGCACTTAGCAAGTGCGCAGACCCTCCCTCCTGCGCACTTGATAAGTACGCAGGACCTGCTCCGTGCGCACTTGGTAAGTACGCACGACCTGTTCTTCGTAAAAACCCTAACTTTCTCATTCGGGTCTGATCACGTCAAGATCCCGAACCTGTTTACCTTTAAAACGTTCATTTTCCATTAAGGAACTCAAATCTATGTTTATCTTTCAGTTTTATCCGTGAAAACGTTGCCTTTTCATCCAAAACCCGAAAAACCTAAAAACGAACTAAAACTCAGATTTAGGTCGGATCGTTACCTGAATCGAGCTTCTGATCCGGAGGTTCTTCTCACGAGCTCTGGAGCAACACACTTCACAAATCTCGGGTCGATCCGCCAACTTTCTCTCTCTACGGTTTCTCTCTCTAGAAGTTGTAAATGAGAGAAATGGGTGGAGGTCTAAGCTATTTATAGGGGAGGCTCCCCTTCCAGCCCGCCGACCCATCCGACCCGACCCGACATGCCTCGTTCGTTTATTTCGTCATTTTAAGTGTCGTTTTATTTTTTTTGGGATGTTACATCTAAGAACAAAGAGAATATTCTATGTGGACCTAAGGCGATTGTTGGAGCATATTATGGTGATAATGAGCTTGAAGATTATATTGTAATTGATAGAATTGTTTGCAACAGTTTAGGGGAGTCTGTTAAAGTATGAATTTGTAACTGTAGCAAACAAATATGTGTAAGTTCTTAGAGGGGCGAACCTAACAAGTTCGCCTAAGCATCTTTAGGACCGAACTTGTTAAGTTCGCCTATGGTGCTGTGTGGTTTTGTGTTTTACTATAAATAGGTGTTTGCAAGTCTTAGAGTTAAGACTTGGAGACTTCAAAGAGAGATCAGACCTGAGAATCTGAGAGAGATTGTAATCAATGTCTGATAAGGAAATACAAAGAGAGATTATTTACATTGTGTGATTGTTACCATTTCTGTCATCTCATATACACAATCAGTGATACGGTTGGATTCCGCACTCCGTGTTAATTATACGTCACGTCTCGAGTACCTCCTCCTCGGATGATGCTGGTATAGGAAACGGTGGATGTGGTTCTGTAGCTTTACCGCTCTTCAAAGTGTTGCCCTTCATGTGAGCCTTTGGATTGGTCTCAGTGTTGCTCAGCGGGCCACCTTGCGTTCTCTCTGAAAGAAGCTTCGTGATCTATCGGGTCTAGCTCTCTATGGTCTGGATCGAAGCATTCTGATTCCTCAACTCAGTCTCATGCGTATGAAAATGCTCCTCCAGGTAACGATTATGCTTCTCATCCAATTGAGTCTGATTATCCGAGTTGGCAAGCAGCCGTGCAACCATATCCTCTAAACTAGATTTCCCCCCAGGTGCGGGTTGTGTACCGCTGCTAGAACGACCAATTTAGATTAAATAAGTTATTTAAAATCGGATCATATCGAGCGTTGATAAGTGTTTTGTAAGTCCCAAACTTTGTGGATCTTCGAACAAACACACACACGATATCAATTTTCACACTTGATAGGCGGAAACTATCAAGTATGGTGATTTAAGAATACAAAGACAATTGTAATAATACTTGTGTTGATCAAGAGAATTACAAAGAAAACATAAGAACCACCACTAACCTCACACGGTTAGGGTTTAGAGATATTTATACCTATACAAACATTAATAGGCCTAAACAACTCTAGTCGGCCTAATGGCCAGCCCTAACATACCCAACCCATGATCCCTTGCTTTACGATTACAACCAACATGACATTAAAACTAAGCTTAATCATAATTAACAATCTAGGTCTAACAAACTCCCCCTAGGATTAAGCTTTCTTAACTTCAAAAATTGATGTCTTCACCATGATCTCCACTCCCTGCAACAACTTCTTTCTTATACGATCAGCAACGGCTACAGTAAATATCTTTTCTTGCTCTTCCCATAATTGCTCATGCCGAATCTGACTTCTAGCCAACACTTTGATGTCCTGTTCACTAAACTTTGACAGATCATAACGATCCAGTATTCTTAACTCTACTTGATCAGTGAATATTAGAGCTTCAGCAGTAATTGGATCGTATGCCCAGTATTGAAAGTCTCTCAGAGTATTTACTGGCATCTTCTTGTGAACGGGAACTATCTTGACCGTCTTCGGAGCTGGCCAAATAACATTGTACCAATCCTTCCCAGTGTGAGGATCCTTGACGCCTTTGGCTTTCTTCAAAGTGGACTCAACTGTTTTCATCTTAGCAAAGTTTGTCAAGCACTGTTCATTCAGAAACGTGCGAAACATCTCAGTTGGTCCATTTCTCCCTTTATTCTCAAAATAAGCTTCATTCAGCTGGTGAAGATCAAGTTTAGTTAGTGAGATGAAATCATTAGCACTTTTGTAATACTCCAAGGGTCCACTCTTTCTCTTTATAACATACAATTTTTTCTCTGAATCAAAGGCCCAAGATGTAACGCCTGACATGTCCTCTCTCTTTGAGTAGTAACTTTCTATGTTGACGGTGACATGAGATTCAGAAGGTGGACAGGGTGACAATATCCAAGGAGGTAGCTCTTTCTTATTTCTTGTATTAGCATTCTTAGATATATCTGCAGTTGAGCCTGTGATATTTATTTCATCATCTATATCTTGATTCAGTCTTTCCATATCTGAATCTGATGAACTCTCAACTCCTTCCTCTTGTATGTCTTTGTCTGGATTTGAATCCAAGTGACTAGGAGAGTCATTGTCTTTTGGATCTGTAAGGTCTCCTTCAAAATCAAAGTTGAATGGATCACTCCCTTGAGTGTCATCTTGTAAACCACCTTGATTGTTTCTTCCAGCATCTCCACCTCCTTGATCATTGTTATCATTGTTTGTACCAGTAGTGGACTGTTCAGCCTGCTTTCCCTTAAGATCATCAACTTGCTTTTTAAGCTCATATACCAAGGTAATAAGGTAACCCTGATTAGCTTCCAAAGTCATAATCTTTGAGTTTTTAGTAGCCACATGTTGTTCCAATTCAAACACCCTCTCATGAGAAACATGTGGATCCACAGGAGCAGGTGTAGAAGAATCTATAGGGCTCTTTCCTTCGGCTTTCTCAGCTCTATATGCTTCATTTGAGGAGACTAAGAATTGATCGTAATCAAAACCTATGAAGTTGGATTGAGATTAACCTAAGATGATGATTGAGGTTGAGATAAGGTGGTTGAAGGTGATTGTGGCAATTGAGTGGGTAAGGAAGTTGTTGGGTTGGGAATTTGTGTAGGTGTTGGTGGTGGCATTCTCACATGCCTTGGATCTCTCCATTTATGTGGTCTAGAAATTAAATCCTAATCCGGTGTGTAATTAGCATCGTTGCCATCTTTATTAGACGAGGAAATGAGAGGAGGATTCTCAATTCTACACCTTTTTCTTTCCATTTCTCTATCAAAATGATTAATAGGCACTGGTGGTCTTTCGGGAGTAACTTCACTATCAGAAGAAGATATAACTTCGGCATCTTCTAACTCGGGCACAATAGGATCTTGTGGTTCTAGATCAAATTGTTGTTCAATTTGAGGTTGAACATGTAACTGTTGTTCTTCAGCAACCTCAGCTTGCACTTGCACAACTGGTTCTTCAATTTCTTCAACAGGTAGAGCAGCAAATCTACCAAACTTTTCAAGAGGATGCAACCCTTGATACACCCTTTTTCCATGTTTGTTGACATTCATGAACTTGAAAATCATTGGACCCATAGCCTTTATGTCCAATGTTTCAACAGTAGGCTCCAGATCAGCATGATTTCTGTTGAGAATGATCTGTAAGAACCTAGGATACATAAGGAAGACATCCTTCTTCCCGCCTTTCAGATTGCTTTTAAACTCTTCAAACACCATCTTCGAGAAGTTGTAGTCTAGGCTCATGGTCAGGGCAACCATGGCTGAAGTGATATTAGTGTTGATTTCATCAAAACCTCCTTTACTCCCAGATAATCAATTCATGCACACGTGTGCAAGGTATCTCCAGTATGGATGAAGCAGCTTCTTGTAAAGAGGAGGATAAGGACCTCAATAACCCATCCTTGAAAGAAATGGAATGACAATATCAAGATTCAGTTTGGTGGGATGAATAGGCAGGTTACCAAACTGGAGAGCAGTTCTTATTACGGCTTCTGAAATTCGAACTCTCTTTGCTTGAATAATGCCAATAATGCATTCTTCTCCATTGTCATTCGGGTGTATCGTTGCAGTGGACCAGAAATCCTGAATGTGGGTTCTGTAGATGATGGGATTCTCCATAACAACAAAGTTAATAAGAGAAAGTGTCAACCCCACAACCATTGATCTAAAGTACTCAAACTCTTCAAGCAGATCCAGAGTGAATGCACATGCGTTGTGATCAGCAACAAATTTCATTTCAGCCATATCTGCATAAAAACTTGTCAAGTTAATACAAGAAACAATAATTAAGTTAACTAAGTAACAAGATCTTAGACTTCTTGGCACATCAGAGGTTTACGGCCCCTTTATGAGGTTCATGGTTAGAGTAAGGATCTCGGCTACATAGGTTTACGGCTCACTAACCCAATGCAAAAAAGGTTCACGGTTTCCTAGATGTTCACGGCCCAATAACCTTATACGGGGAAGATCAACAGTTCACGATAATTTGAACCGCACCGTGAACCTGGTGTTTCAGAAAACGCCGAAATTTGAGTTAATTCTCAAATCTGAGGATACGACCTTCCAATTTTCACTTCCTACTCTTGCACCATCACTCGCCAACTCAACATGAACCTAATCGACCCTTCAATTTCAATTTCTAAGCATCATACCCGACCCTTTTGATTATAGATACCCATTCGAGTGTGTTTACGGTTACCCACAACACGAATCTATTCAATACTTCATTTAAATATTCAGTCAAAGAAACTCGCAACAATAATCAATGAGCAGGAGATCAGCCGTGAGTGTTGCAAATCGTCGACATGGATGAGAGAAATTCTTTATGATGTAACTGTGAACATAACACTCACAATAAGGTTTGTTTAAACCCTTTTAACTGATCCCGGTTTCAAACAGTTTTAAATAGGGGTCAACCGTGAACCTTGGTGGGCCACTCCAATAACCCAAATACTAAAAGATTAGTCCCTTAGATGATTTATTTAAAAAACTTAAACTTGGTCATTTTAATCATTTAATTAAAAAATTAACTAAACAAACTAAATTAGTTATATAATCTTGACTCAATTAATACATAGACACACTTAAATTAAACACATTATAAACTAACACTTATTAACATAAACTTGTAACAATGAGTCTTTAGGAGGTTTGCAATGGGATCAAATCGTTTTACAGATAGACCAAGGAACATTTTTCAGCATGTATTTTTACTCAGACAGGTCTAGTGGATTGCTAATATTCAGATCCTCTTAAACTCATGCTTTAGCTTCAAACATAAGTTTTTCACTGTGATTTAAGTTATCATGTTTTAGGTATAATTGGTTATGACTTAATGGGTCCCACACTCATATCTCAGAAACTTGTAATTAAATGAATATGAATTAAGTGAATTCTTGATGAAATTTAATGGACACTATAGCTTATCAGGCAAACCTTCCATTCCTCGTGATCTTTTGAGCACCTAAATAATACCTAATTGAGCAAAACTAGCATGGGTTTAAACATCTTTTGAGGGAATCTTTGACAAAATCTGATAAAAACCATAGCACTACGGGCCTACATGTTCAGAATCATCAGAAGCTCAGGGTCATAGCACTACGGACTTACATGCCTTAACAAGAGATCCCTTCCCAGTTACATATTCCCAAAAAGAAAAATATTTACAAAAATATATTTATATGTACGTCTTTAGACATATCTTTTTGTGTTTTTTCTTATAGCACGACATTAACATTGCGTGTCTTTTTGCTCAGATTTCTGCTTTGTAAAGTAACTTTGCACTATCATTGAGTGTCTTTTCACCTATTGCATGTCAATGCATGTCTTTTCACTATATAGATATATAATATTTACAGACTTATATCAAGTTAAGCTCGCAACCCCTTTGTGAAGGGTCCCAGTTAGTGTAATCCCAATAGAATAAGGGTTATCCACAGTTCATCAACCTTTATGTTTAAGTTCTCAATTATTAACAGGAATGACAAATTATACTAATTTATTAAATGTTCCCCACTAAGACCATAATACTATTTTGTCCAAGTGCATCACATGTAGAGCCTATCAACATATCCAACATTAATCCTAGCCTTTTTAATTTAATGTCTTACATGTGTTGATCCTAGCCTTAAGAAACGAACATTCATATCACTTCACATTTAATTGTAAAACTTTCGACTCAGACACAAACAATATTTTTGTATTTTTCTTGACTCTATAAAATTTAAAGCAGATTTTTTTTTGTATTTTTCTTGACTGTAGGTGTTTAAAGCTGACTCTTTTTTTTTATTTTTCTTGATTCTCCGCCTAAATTTGTGCATAAAATTAAAATGTACAAATTTAACTACGAGAATTTTTTTTGTGACCAAGTTAATCTTTAAAACCAATCATTTTCAGGGACTCTACAAGCACATTGAATCGAGATGTATTAAATGCTTTAGTGAAAATATCTGCAACATTGTTGTCAGAATCAACTCTTTCAAGACATATGAGATTTCTCTCAAAGCAGTCGCGAATGAAATGCACCTTGATATCAATATGCTTGGTTTTAGAATGTTGAACCGGATTTTTCACAATTAGCACAGCAGCCTCAGTATCACATAAAATAGGAGTATTAAGAAAGGTCAAACTGTAATCCAGCAATTGATGTTGCATCCAGATGACTTGTGAGCTGCAAGCCGATGCTTCAACGTATTCAGCTTCAGCAGTAGAGGTAAAGACTGTGTGTTATTTCTTGCATTGCCAAGAGATTAGCCTCTCACCTAGAAATTGACAACCCCCACTTGTATATTTTCTGTTAAGTTGATACCTTCCATAATCATTGTCACAAAAAGCATACAATTCAAAACTAGATTCTTTGGGATACCAAAGGCCATGCCGAGGCTTTCCCTTTAGATACCTAAAGATACGTTTAATAGCAGTTAGGTGCGACATCATAGGATTTGCTTGATAACGAGCACACTGACACACAACAAACATGATATCTGGACGACTGGTTGTCAAGTACATCAAGGATCCGATCATGGATCGGTATTGTTTCTGATCAACAATAACTTCGTTTGTGTCAGCATCTAGAACTGGTCGTGCAACAATAGGAGTAGATGCCCCCTGAGCATCGGTGAATTTGAACTTGGCAATGATGTCATCCACATATTTGCCTTGATGTATTAGGATGCCATCACTTGATTGCTTGACCTGTAACTAGAGAAAGAATGTCATTTCTCCCAAAGCACTCATCTCAAACTTCTTTTCCATAAAATTTCTGAACTTTGTGCACAACTCCTCATTTGTGGATCCAAAGATGATACCATCCACATAAATTTACACAAGAATTAGATCTGCATCCACCTTTCGAACGAACAAATTCTGATCAATTGCACCACGAGTGTATCCATGAGCTAGCAGATGATCAGTAAGAGTGGCATACCAAGCCCGCGGTGCTTGATGTAACCCATATAAAGCCTTATCGAGCTTGTAGACATAGTCAGGATGATCACTGTCTTCAAAACCAGGTAGCTGACAACCATATATCTCCTCTTTCACCTTCCCGTACAGAAATACTGTCTTGACATCCATTTGATAAACTGTGAAGTTCATATACGATGCATATCCCAAGAATATTTGAATAGCTTCCAGACTATCAACGGGAGCGAACGCTTCCTGATAATCTATCCCCTCCTGTTGATAGAACCCCTGCACAACCAATCGAGTTATGTTTTCTGATGATTACTTTGCTTTCATCTTGTTTGTTTCTAAATACCCAGCGAGTGCCAATAGCTTTCTTGCCCGGTGGTAACGGCACCAAATCCCATACTTGCAGTTTAGTAAACTGATTCAGCTCTTCATGCATTGCATCAACCCAGCTAGGCTCGAGGAGAGCCATCTTGATGTTCTTGGTTTCAATTTGAGAAATAAAGCAGGAGTACAGACACCTGTTTATGTATCCGGTAATGCTTCTTGTTCTAACCCCATCTGCTAGTGACCTGATTATTGTGTCAACCAGATGATCTTTATTGATTCTGTGAAATGAAACATCAGGAACTTGAACTTTGATAGGAAAATTTGTCACATTTGCTGGTGTCTCTTCATTAGATTCATTGGTATGGTCAGAAATCGTCTTCTCGACCAAACTTTCATCAGGAATCGGCTCCTGGAATATTGATGAATTTGCAGTCTCAGGTGTAGATCTACCATCATTGACAACTGACGTGGAATTCTTAGCAATTGCTAGTGAATCCTTAGAGATATGTGTTGAAACAGGAACATTCTCAGATCTTTCACCACTGTGTTGTCTGATAACTTCTGGTGGATCAACAGTAAGCAGTTGTCCTACATAAGAATCTTCATCATCACTTATATCAAACGATTCATTAGGAGACCCTGCAATTTCATCAGTAAAGACATTAAATGATTTAAACAAGGAATGATAATCAAATAACCATGATGGACCACACTCAGCATCAGTGGGATTTTGCTCTTACCAATCAACATAAGTCGATTCTCTAATCTCTTTGGTGACCTTGTTATAAACTCTATAAGCAGTAGTGTTAGAGCCATAGCCAATAAAGTAACACTCATCAGCGTTTTCATTGAACTTTGGTGTAGATTCTGTGTGCAATACAGTACACGGACACCCAAAAGTTCTGAAGTATCCAACCCGTGGTTTCTCATTGTAGACAGCCTCGTAAGGAGTCATTTGAAGTTTCTTGTTGAGAAGGACCCAGTTGAGCACGTAGCATGCCGTGTTTACAGCTTTTGCCCAGAAGACAGGGGCAACTTTGATCAGAAAGCATTGTTCTTGCGGCTTCAATGAGGGTGTTCTTTCTTTCAGCAACACCATTTTGCTGAGGTGTGCGAGCTGCACTGAATTGTCTTGCTATCCCTCTTTCAGCACAAAACTGATTCAACACTGCGTTTTTTAATTAAGTTCCATTATCACACCTGATTGCTTTCACTTTCACATCCCTTTGATTAAGTTCTTTATCAATTATGTAGTCTCACTCTTATTTGCCAAAAATAAAACACAAGTGAAACGTGAGTAATCATCAGTTATAACCAAGCAATAAGATTTTTTCCCGATACTCATCACATTCACAGGGCCAAATAAATCCATATGAAGAAGATGAAGAATGCAGTCAATAGAATTAAACATTTTTTACTATGGGGCTTTCGGTGTTATTTCCCTTTAGCACAAGCAACAAATTTCTCAATTGAAGAGAACTCAGAAATAGGTAGATCACGGACATGATTACCTTTAGCAATACAGTTTAAGTTTTTCAGATTAACATGACCAAGACGACGATGCCACAACATAGCATCAAATTCGGCTGATTTTGATAAAAAGACAGGTATTTTCATAAACAGGTTTACTGTTCATGTCAATAACATAAGAATTTCCCTTACGGGGAGTCCTTAACAAAATCCATTCCTTAGGAACTACAAATCCTGGTTTTAAAATTAAACGTTCTTTATTTGTGAAATGTGCTGAAAATTCCTTATCACAAATTTGAGAAACACTTAGTAAGCTATGATTTAGCTCACTAACGTAACTCACGTCATGAAAACTTAAAGACCCATTAATCACAATACCTTTAATGCTGATTTTACCACCTTTACCTCCCACAAATGAGACATAGCCTCCATTAAAGTTTTGCACATCATGTAGTAGAGACATGCCTCCTGTCATGTGCTTGGAACATCCACATTAACAAACCACAGATTATTGACAGTCCTCCTTGGGTGTTCCTACACAATGAGCGAGATTAATTAGTCATTGGTACCCAGGCCATAGTAGATCTGGGTATTCTGCTAGCATCAATATAAGACACTTCTTGCAAGCACATGTCATTATTTGACTTAACTTTGTTATTTATGACATCAGCATTTTTGGCTTTCCAAACAGGCTTAGATGGAACTGATATTTTATTTTCTTTACTTGGGTTAGTTTTATCTTTTCCTTTTGTTTAAGATTATTTTTCTTTTTCCTTTTGAAATAAGCCTGTCTATTTTGCTTGGCTACATTCCAATCTCCATTAGATAGTTTGTTATAGTATGAGTGATTCTTCATTGCCTCAGACTTGGCAGTCTTCGCTGGCTTAGATTCCATCGACCTATGTGACACCTTCTGATTCTGAGCATAATATGGAGCATAAGGACGATGAACACAGTGTTTTGCTTGATGTCCTGGTTTTCCACAGGTGCAAAACAACTGTTTCTTGAAATAAGGTGCAGGTCCAAACTTGTTAGATTTGTGATAATATGAATCATCCTGCTTATAAACATGTTTGGGTTTTTGTTGCTGATGAGCATGTCTCTGCTCAAACCTCAAATGGTGATGATCATATTTTGCATAAAACTGACCTTTGGGAAATGCTTAGGTGAATCATTTGAGGTTTGACCATTGACCTTTTGCTTAGTCACAAGTTTGGGTTTCTGGAAAACATGCTTCTCAGTGTTTCCGTTTGCTAAACGTTTAACAAACACAATATTTTTGTGAACGTGAGCATTTTTAGAACCAGTAGATTTAGAACTAGAAACATTCAAACCAATCAAATCACGCACATAAGACTTAGAGTTTTTCAAAACAGAAGCAACAGAAACATTGTTTTCAATTTTTTTTTATTTAACTTAAGACAGCAAACTTGTGACTTGTCATCTTCATCATCCTCACTTGACCAATCTTGTATTTCTATTTGTTCTGCACATGAGGTAGAAGAATTAGAATTGTTCACACATTTAAAGGTTGGGGATGATGATTATGAGTCATCAATACAAAAGTTTCTACCAGCAGTAAACATGAAGAACTCCATAACTTGTTCCTCAACAGATGGAGGAACAGTGGTACAATTTTCGTTAAATGGAGCATACACGTTATTATACCCAAGACCCTTGCTCCCATTACCCGGCTTGTGTAGTTGATTTTCAAGTATATCAACTGCCTTACTTGATTGACCAAAAAAATCTACTTTAAATTTGGCCTCGACAAAATTTGATTTTGCCTTTTCCCATTTAGTGGTCAATCTGGCAGTTTCTTGCTTAGCATCAGTAAGCAAACAACATTTATTACTGAGTTGAGACTTGAGTAATAAAATATCCTTTTTCCGAGCATCTATTGCCTCTTTATAATTCTTTTCAGTTTTAAGAAATTTCTTTTTATGATATTTTAATTTTTCCATCTCAAAAATCAGATCAGCATTATGTTTTCTGTAAAGTTCTACTTTGTCAATGCATGATTGAGAACGTAAGTTGGCAGTTACCTCAGGCAGAGTAGAAGAAGATGAGGTGACATAAGACTCTCCAGTGATGTCTCCCATAAACGCATGATTCAGATTGAGCTCTTTGATTTGATCTCCCCAATCATATCCTCCAATTTGCTAACTGATTAAAGCCTTGGAGTTAGCAGCATTATTCCTTCTAGAAGATGATCCAGCTTCACTTCCTCTTTTTTCCTTTGGTTTAGTACATTCCCTGGCAAAGTGACCAGGTTCATGACAATTATAGCAACAAAGATTTGACTTGTTGAAACCAATCTTTTTCCCTGTGTCTTCACTCCATCTGAATTTGCCAGTCTTATTGATGAAGTTCTTAGCTCTAAAGACTGCCATTGCTAGTTTCCAATATATATCCAGTTCCTCCACATCCTCTGGATGAATTTGATTGAGTTCTGCAGTAAGAACCTCTTATGGTGATAAGTTTCCTGAGACAAATGTTGCATAACAGTTCATGATTTCGGTGCATAGAGAGGTGTTCACTTCAATTAGCTTGGCTTGTTGAGCAGAATAAACTTGCTGCTCAGGAACAAATGTCTTAGCTATAGCAACAACACGAGGAGTCACATCCCCAGATCCAAAACCTCCCTGTGAGACACTAGAAAGAAAAGCACTATTACTGCTTTGTGCACCTACAGAGTTAATTGTATTCACATGATTAACTTTCCTCTACTGGTCATCAAGATTATATGACTTGATAATAGAAATCAAATCATTGAGAGTGATTTTATTCAAATCTTTAGTTCGTTTCAACAAAGAAACATTCCAATCCCAGCTTTATGGCAAACCATTTAACAGCTTCCTATTCAGAACACCATCACTCATCACAATCTGAGCACCCCTCATCTGTGATACCAATTTGGTAAACCTCTGCAATTGCACTTCAAGTGTTTCACCCAAAACATGATTAAACATGTTAAACTGCTGTAAAATCATTTCCTTCCTACTTGCCTTCATATCATCATTCCCTTAAAAGGCCTGAGCCAAAGACTCCCAGGGCTGCTTTGCAGAAGTACATTCTTTAAAATTATGGACTATATCAGGTGATAATGCCATAGTCAAAGATGCTAAAGCTTTTAAGTCTCTTTCAACAAGATCAAAATCTTCATCAGAATAATTCTCTATCTGCTTTGGTGCCTTAGTACCATCATCCTTATCAAACATACGAATTTGAGGTCCCTTGAGTATACTTCTCCACATCTTGGCCCCAAATAACATAACATGATTTTGAAACCTAAATTTCCAGACCACATAATCTTCAGCACAAGTAAGTCTTGGAGGTATAGTACTGGTACCAATTTGCAAGTCAAGCAAACTGTTTAAGTTCATGGTGAGTTGTTGAGAATTCATCCTATCAGAGTATGAGTTCCTTTGATTAAACTTGAAGAAAAATAATAATGATTACCATGTGAAATTATTTTCACCCGTGAACTTGAACGTAGCCGTGAAAGTAGAAAGTTGATTCAGCCATGAAGGATGATTCGGCCTTGAACTGACTGGAAGTGTTGAACCTAATCCAACCCGTGAACAAGATTAACACCATAAACTGCTCTAAACCATGAACTCTTGCCGTGTAAGCAAACTCGTGAACTTCCTCCCGAGAACCTTCTAACACCCGAGAAGGTTGATGTAACTGTGAACGGAACCCGTGAACAAGGAAATGAACCCCTTATAGTTATCACGTGTACCTGAAGTCGAGAACCTAGACCCGAGAACTAACCCATGAATGCAAGCCGATAACCAACTTTTTGATTGATTCGGTTTCCAAAAAAAAGTCCTAAAATCATGGGATTTTGAATTTTGAAATCAAATCAATCCCGATAATCAAGGAATTCAAATTTTGAATTGCTAATCACTCCGACGAACACGAAGAACACAACTTCAAACAAAACTCAAAAACTTGATTTATTTCAACTCCAAATCCTTCTCCAACAGCAGCAAAATCGATGATTCCTTGAACAAACAGCAGTAATTTCTTGATTCTCAGTATAAACAGAAGAAACAAACCGAAAAACAGAAGAATATCTAGAAATCTGATTCTTGAATCGTTGATATCCTAAACCAAGCCTTGAATGAATTCAATGGCTCTGCTACCAATTGTAAGTCCCAAACTTGGTGGATCTTCGAACAAACACACACAATATCAATTCTCACAGTTGATAGGCGGAAACTATCAAGTATGGTGATTCAAGAACACAAAGACAATTGTAAAAATACTTGTACTGATCAAGAGAATTACAAAGAAAATACAAGAACCACCGCTAACCTTACACGGTTAAGGTTTAGAGATATTTATACCTATACAAACATTAATAGGCCTAAACAACTCTACTCGGCCTAATAGCCGGCCCAAACATACCCAACCCGTGATCCCTTTGTTCACGGTTACAACCTACATGGCATTAAAACTAAGTTTAATCACAATTAACAATCTAGGTCTAACACGTTTCATGAGCTAATTAGTAAAATCCGTTTAGTAAAATTGCACGACTTGGATCATGTTTTTCGTCGTCCAAAATGTTTTTGACCCTAATCGGTAATTTAAAACATTAAAGCAATTCCCAAATTAAAATCGATATTTCTATGTCACCCTAAATTGTAACACTTCAACTGATCTATCTGAACCCCCCGGTGTTAGTGAATTAGCCTGCTTATTCGTCTGATCTAGTCATGCCAGTGGAGAGTGCTCAACCATTTACTGAGTTATGGTTAATCGGGATCTCACTCCTAATTATATATTTTTTCAATTTGGTCATAAATTTAATTAGGATTTATGCATGAAATTACTAAAAAATTATTTTTGAATTTTGTAGATGCTAACGAAATCCCTTCTGATTCCGTTTTCACTCTAAAGTCTATGCTTTATCGGAACATGCTCGAAGGAGGAAACATCCCAGAGTGGTACCGCATCTTGAGAAGTATTCTTAAGTAGGAAAGGAGATCATATGTTCTGGAAATTCCATTTCCCTCGATTTCACCTACTAGCGGCTCCAAAGTGCTTTGGAGACGACACGTTCAGGATTCGAACGAGGTTTCGTTTGTGATGCTATCAACAATGTCTGGTGAACTTTGTCGTGAGCTGGAATATTATCTTGCATATGTAGGTCCCTAACTCAGTGTGACTGATCTCTAAACTCACGGTACGACACGGTGATAACGTGTTCGTGTAAATCAATCAACAACAACAGTGTAAATAAACTCTTTGCATTACCACTACAAATCTCAGTTTACAAGTTTTCTCAGTTTATCTATTCTGTGTTCTATTCTGATTTATATTTGTAAACACCTATTTATAGGAAAACACAAAACCACACAACACTATAGGCGAACTTAACAAGTTCGCCTCTCTACGAACTTAGGTAGAATGTTTGCTATAGTTACAAATTCATGCTCTAACAGACTCCCCCTTAACTGTTGCAAACAATTCTACCAATTAAAGGTAAAAGACTCTAAGACTAAGACATAATATCTTCAAGCTCGTTGTCACCAGAATATGTTCCAACAGACTCCCCCTTGACAACAGCTTCAGAAGATTGTCATCCGTCTTCAAATATCATCAAACGTATTGTAGTCTTCATCTTGTTCATCTGCACACTCTCTCTTTCTATCTAGAAGAAAACTTGGGAGAAGGACCCCTTGTAAACTTATGTCTGCAATTTTCAATTTTTACAAAGGAGAACAACCAAGTATAACCAACAATTAAGATTTCCATGGAAGCTGGAAAATAAAATCTTTTTGGTTTTTCTCTGTATAAACTGAAATGTAAAATACAAAATCACATCTTTTTGGTCAAACATCATGAGTAAGAAGATCATATCAGTATAAACAATGCATCAATCACACATATTGGATAAACATTCCTAGACATTCTATGGGTATCCTATCCAGATTCATTCTTTCATTTCTTTCTTTTCTTTCTTTTCAAGATCAGAATTTTTCAATCAATCATATGAGGTAACATCTTTTGAATCAGATAAGATCAAATCTTTTTAAGCTTCAACCAAAATATGTAATGATACGTGAAGAACTTCAAAGAAGATGGGATCAGATCAAAACATGCTTATAATTAATTACATACAAATTTGTAACAAATAACATGTCAATCTAAGTTGTCAATATTATAACATTTGAAATCATCAGTATCTTTGTCCCATGTTCTTGTGAATTAAGGTACATTTATTTTGTAATACAAAGTGTACCCCACACATATGCCAACAGAAAAATAAATGTGCATTATCTTCAAGACATATAAGATCATTGTAAGATAATTTTCAATATCCAGGATGAAATTATACCGTTAAACACAGGAAAATATCAAGCAGAAAATCATAATGATTCTGAATCGAATGATTCAAATATCTTGGTTTTGGATGTAATATCAGGATTGATTGTAACAGAAGAACTCTTCATCAGAAAGATTGATTAAAGAATCGATTGATTCAATAATACAAGGTAATGGGATCCAACTGTTATATGGATGTATTCAATGGAATCAAGATAATTGATCCAAGGGCTAGTATATGTTCCAACAGATGTTGTCAGAAACATATCTTAGTTCAACATCACATTGCATGTTTTTCGGGGCATGGGTAGTGAAGTGAACTGAAAAATTATGTTTAACGACACATGAAGTACTTTAGATCTTATATTCTTTTCCTGATAGTGATCTTTTACACACACACCCGGCATACCATGTGTTCAAATCATAGTTGTAACAAAGATCATTTTGTTGTCACACTACTAATGTGCCAAAGATGCTCATAGCCTATTAACAATTCAGACTACATGTTGGTATCCAAATTAAAAATATAAGCATTAAGCATCAATTTTTGTTAAGCATAAGCAGTTATGAAGCTATCATTTCTCATACTGTGCAATCTAAGAAGTTCTGATCAAAACATTTATGACATATATATTCAGTAAGCAGTCATAAAGGCCAACTAAGGTCATGTGTGACTGAACACCTACTGATGTACTATCATTTCTCCTTATAACTTCAAGTAATGTCGATTTTAACCTTTTCAATTTGTCTGGCTTTTTCAAAGAAAGTCAAACAAACTAAAATATAACTTCCATGAAAACTTTTTAAGAAAACCATTTTACTTGGTTACATGGGATTAAGCAATTCAATCAATTAAAAACTCAAACCAATGTAATCGAATGTAATTAAATGCCTTTGCATTTGTCACCAACACAGTTCTGTACTCCCTCTGTCCTGTAGACTCCCTCTCAACTAGTCAAATGGTTGCATCAAAGACTTTATGCTCACCATTGTCATCCTAAGTTTCAGGTTGTCTATTGGACTTTGTAAAACTATTCCAAAACAACATTGTGTGTGACATATTCTCCCCTGAGCATCAAGTCATTGAATCAAATAGATTTCTCAGTTACCAGTAACTCTTTACTCATGCAAATGCCATTTCCTGTCATGTGCTATGAACAACCAATATTAACATCAAAATAGTATTAATAGTCCCTCTTGGTTAATCCTACACATCTAACAAGAAACAATACTTTGAAATTGGGATCCAATCTATGGTAGTCATGGGTCGTCCATCTTTATCAAAATAAAAGACTTCACTATATTCACAATCGAATCTCTCATCAATTTTCAGTGATTGCTCCGACGAATCAGAAACATAAACTTTAGATTTCCGACATACTTCTGTTCATTAAGTTCTTTTAGCTTAAAATGTGAAATTTTTGAACAATCTTGTTCATTTGAAAAATGTTTAGAATGTGAAAGCTCTTGTTATTCTAAAAGTTTTCTCAATCTTCTATTTCTCCTTTGTCTTTGAGGTCTAGTGTAACATTTCTGATTTTCATCATGTAATCGTTTGATTTAAATAAACAAACACATTCCAGTTTCGATTCGTGTACAAACAAACTACGATGCAGTTACATATACAAACTATTCTATTACAATAACAAATTAAACAAAAACACCATTATCTCACAAGCCCCGAGGACCAAAAAAACTGACAAAACTCAAAAACTACAAAACTAGGCAAGCACGGTCGCGCCTAGGACTAGGCACGGTCGTGCCTGCAGACCTAAGCACGGTCGCGCCTAAAGTAGGCACGGTCGCGCTGATGAACCCACTTGACTCTGCAGAAGTCAAATCATACCATACCCGCTGAATTCGTGAAATTTTAAATGGAGAAAAGCCGGTCTTCGCGCGTCAGACCATACTCCACTGAATTTCGTCTGAAACACGCATCAAATGTCGTCCAATTTGCACAATTTTTTTAATCCCATTCACACCACAACCGAGTCTCTCGAATTCGTGGATATAAAGCAACTTGCACGATTTCTACGCCTTCATATAAGCCCACTCAGTCTCCCAAAACTCTCGTTCGACGCTCAAACAGTCTCTGGAGTCCAATCGATCGCCAAGAAGCTCGACTCTTTGACCCGTAGCCGACTGCATTAAATTGCCCATTGTTAACGAGTAAGTAACACTTCCTTAGCTTCGTATCTACCCCTAGGATGAAAGCCCTATACTAAATCGTAGTTATATCACACAATCAATTCGATTTGGAACCAAAGAGCCGAAAACTAAACTTTTACTCAAACTACCACTTAAACACGATATAAATACAATCAAACTATGTAGATACATTCGCAAGCACCTAATCTATGAAAGCCCTAAGAATACAGAAGCATTTATTATAAGAATCGATCGAATTGTGTCTGAAAAAGACCCGACACGGTCGCGCTCATCACTGAGCGCGGTCGTGCCTGACCAAGCACAATCGTGCCCCAGGTGTGGCCCGGTCGTGCTTACCGAGCAAACAAGTCTTGATCAAAAACAAACACTAGACGCGGTCGTGCCAGATACGAGCACGGTCGTGCTCTATGTCCAGAACCTATGAAGTACCTTCTGACTCGACCACGGGCGCATTTCAGACCACCACGGTCACGCCCGGCAACGAGCGCGGTCGTGCCCTACTTGAGCACGGTCGTGCTCCTTGACCAGAATCAATTATTTTTCTGTTTTAAAGTCTATTTAACATATTTTAGCAAAAAATTTCAAAATGTAATTATAAAAGTTACGTTATAAAATCCCAAGACCCGGGAATCATTTATAAACAAAATCTTTGATTTAGAAATTTAAAACGATTAATTCCCGATAGTTTCAAAACCGATGAAATCATGAGTTTATATAATCATTTTTATAAAACTATTTATACAAATATATATTTTGATTTAAACAAATATCATTTATTTAAATTTTATTTAAATAAATATATATCGCTACTAATTTATTATTCCAAAACCAACCCTAAACACACAAACCACCAACGAACCCACTTTGGACACAAAATAACACAAAAAGTGACACGTGTTATACCCTCATTCGATAGGTCAAACGTAGCGACCTACAACACGCTTGGTATTTTTGTTGATCTGTGCAAACTACACGCTCCAACACAAGTGAGTTACATAGCCCCTCTTTTACTCTATTTACAAACTTTTGGGGTGGAACATGTGTTCTATTTACTATGTTTACAAACTACACAATATACAATTCCACCCTACAATCATGTGTTACAATTTTGAGCTTTGTGCTTGAGTACTAGGTGTGTAGACCAACACGCAGTTTGCAATTCACGTGCAATCATTAACTATTTTATAGCCTACAGTAAACAGTGATAGATCTATTGAGTCTGACAAACCCACCCAGGTAGGGTGACTGTTACTGCCAACACGCGTTTGTTTTGCATGCTAGTTACAAAGGTTTGATTGTACTACCAGGTCACACGATGGTATCTCTCCATAAATGCCTTAATTGCCATGTTTGTATGAATTGTATGCACACGACACTATATTCTATTACATGACACGAAAACCTATGTATTCTCACCAACTTTTTAGTTGACTTTGTTTTTAACCATGTTTCAGGTGACAATGTTTGAAGTATTACAAGCTGCTACATTTAGGATTTGGACCTAGCAATTAATCTAAACTATTTATATTTTGTAATCGCTACATTTGGTTCTTGTATGGTATGAACTTGCTACGTGTAATAAAAATGAATGTTTAAATTATTCAAACTTGAGCAACCATGAGCTATGAACAGTCTGCACAGCTTCACGCCCCGACGTTTTCCGCCGTCGGTTGGGGTGTGACAGATTGGTATCAGAGCCTTGGTTATAGGGAATTAGGTTATTAGACACCATTGACCTAGACTATAACTTTAGGACACCCAACAATGCCATGCTACATGTTTTATGTGATACGTGCTATTTGCTATATGTCACATGCTTTATGTGTTAGTTAGTTGATACTTAAAATGTTTAGACTACATGACTTAATAAGCATGCGTAAATAATAAATTAAATAAATCGTATCCATACCCGTATCCTAAGCCGCATATCCTCCTTAACTGCTTCTATGTCATCATCGCCATAACTTGTGGAAAAACTCATACTCGTAGACATTAGTCTATCAAAAATATTTTTATATACCCGTTAAGGTTTTAGACTCTGTTAATTATTAAAGGACATGTGCAATCTGGAAGGGTGACACCTGTATTCTGGGTTTTCTGTCTAGGAAAGCATTTCATATAAATCCCAATCAACCGAGGGATCCGTATGCTTTCCTGGGAATTCCCGGGATGAGTGTTTACCTATAGGCTAAAGCACGTCTCCTTGAAAATTATATAAGTCTAATTAACCTTAATATGTCATTGTGTTCAAGTAGAAATGTGATTACTTGAAAACAATCCGAACTATGAAATAAATGTGTTATTTTTCCTCCTATCCTAAATTTCAACGGATTTTTATAAATTCTCACAACACTTTTGTATCATTCTCTTTTTATAGAATGCCTCCTCGTCATAACTTCAACCGCAACAACACCGACAACGCCAACAATAGCACCAACACCAATACCGGCAATGCCAACAAGAACAATAATACCGACCTTGCTGCTCTCCTCACTCAGCTAGTAACTCAACTAACTCAAGCCAATAGCAACAACAATGGGAACGCCAGTGGTAGTGCTAATACAGGTAGTGGCGGTGGTGCCAACCCGCCACAATGTACCTTCAAGCATTTCAACTCTAGCAATCCCCTGAAATTTTATGGTACCGAAGGAGCCACGGGACTCCTTCAATGGTTCGAAAATATTGAGGGCACCTTCCTCAATAGTGACTGTCCGGACAATCTGCGTGTTCGCCATGCCACTAGTGTCTTTCAAAAACGGGCACTAACCTGGTGGAATGGGGAAAAGAGAACAAGGGGAGTAGAAGTAGCAATGGCTCTGCCATGGGATGAGCTGAAAAGGATCATGACCGAGGAATTCTGTCCTCGAAATGAGATGAAGAAACTGGAAGCGGAATATTGGGATCTTACCCAAGATAGCGGTGAAAGCTTGGCGTACACCAACCGTTTTCACGAACTGAGCATGCTGGTACCTCACATGGTTACACCTTTGTCTAGGTGTATTGAAAAATATATCGGTGGCCTACCGAGACAAATCCAGGACACTGTTCTGGGAAGAAATCCTGCAAACCTAGAAGATGCTATTCGTCTAGCTGCCACACTGACCGATAATCACGTTAAAGCAGGTACCCTTACCAAAAAGGGGGCCAAGAAAGTTTCTGACACCACAACTCCTCCTACTCATGTCAAAGAAGTTCAAAACGAACAGTATCGAAACACCAGGAAGAGAAAGGCGAAAAATTTTGCATTAGTCACTCCGGCCGCCCCAATTAATCAAGTTGCACCCTTGGCTCAAAATCCAGCCAAGAAAGCTTATGGAGGTACCTACCCACTCTGCAACAACTGCAACTATCATCACCCACAAACTATCCCATGTCGCAATTGCAATCATTGTAGGAAACTTGGCCATACGGCCAATATCTGCCGACAAAAGGCACTTACTACTCAAGCCAACCCGGTTAATCAACCCGGAGCTAATCAAGTGGTTTCAATCAATGCAAATGGACGGGCTTGCTTTGAATGTGGCAACCCGAACCACTTCCGAAACCAATGTCCAAAACTTGTGAACAATAATCAGGGCGGAGCTCGTGGACGTGCTTTCAACATCAACGCCAATGAAGCTCAAGCCAACGATCATGTGGTCAACGGTACGTTTCTTGTAAATAAACAATTTGCATCTATACTATTTGATACCGGGGCCGATAAGAGTTTTGTGTCACTTAACTTTGAACCTTTACTTGCAAAAACACGATCCAAACTCGAGAAAACCTTCACCTTTGAAGTAGCGGATGGAAACTCCATCACTATTGACTCCATCATTCATGACTGCTCACTAGAACTCAATGGTCACACGTTTCCAGTCAACCTTATACCAATGCCGTTGGGAAGCTTTGACGTCATCATCGGCATGAATTGGTTATCTAAAAACCATGCCGAGGTCATGTGCTTTGAAAAGTACATCCGAGTACCTCTTCCACCAGGAGACATATTGAAAGTCTTTGGCGAGAAACCTTGCAAAGGACTCAAACTGATGTCATGCATAACTGCCCAGAAATACATTTGAAAGAAGTGCATGGTTTTCCTAGCTCATGTGATTCAAAAAGAAGACAAGGAGAGAAGAATAGAAGATATTCCCGTCATTCGGGAGTTTCCCGAAGTCTTTCCCGACGACTTACCCGGTCTTCCACATGTTCGGGAAGTAAAGTTTCGAATCGATCTTATACCCGGAGCAAACCCTGTGGCTAAAGCTCCATACCGGCTTGCACCTTCCGAATTGCAAGAACTTGCAAGTCAACTTCAAGAACTCGCTGACAAAGGTTTCATACGGCCAAGTCATTCACCGTGGGGTGCACCGGTCTTGTTTGTTAAAAAGAAGGATGGTTCATTCCGCATGTGTATTGACTATCGAGAGCTCAACAAGCTTACAATCAAAAACCGCTACCCGTTACCTAGAATTGACGACCTCTTCGATCAACTCCAAGGTTCTACTTGTTTCTCGAAGATTGATCTTCGATCTGGTTATCACCAACTGCGCGTCCGAGAAGAAGATATTCCAAAGACCGCCTTCCGAACAAGATATGGTCATTACGAGTTCACGGTTATGCCTTTTGGGTTGACCAATGCACCTGTTGTCTTTATGGATCTCATGAACCGCAAGTGCAAACTATACCTTGACAAATTCGTGATCGTTTTCATCGATGACATCTTGATCTATTCCAAGACTGAGGAAGAACATGAACATCACCTTAGACTGATTTTGGATCTCCTGAGAACCGAACAATTATACGCCAAGTTATCCAAATGTGAATTTTGGCTAAAGGAGGTTCAATTTTTGGGTCATGTTGTCAATAAAAAGGGAATACATGTCGACCCTGCCAAGATCGAAGCTGTCAAGAATTGGAGTGCTCCTCAAACCCCTACCGAGGTTCGTTCGTTCCTTGGTTTGCGGGTTATTACCGAAGATTCATTTCCAATTTCTCCAAGATTGCTGTTCCCCTCACCGCCTTGACACATAAAGGTAAACCTTATGAATGGGGGCCGAAACAAGAAGAAGCTTTCCAAACTCTTAAACAGAAGTTATGTGATGCTCCTATTCTGACTCTTCCCGAAGGAAACGATGACCTAGTCGTCTACTGTGATGCCTCTAACCTAGGCCTTGATTGTGTTCTCATGCAACGAGGCAAGGTAATCGCTTATGCATCGAGGCAACTCAAGATCCATGAAAAGAACTATACGACGCACGATCTGGAGCTAGGTGCAGTCATATTTGCCTTGAAGATTTGGAGACATTATCTATATGGCACGAAATGTGTGGTATTTACCGACCACAAAAGCCTCCAACACATCTTCAATCAAAAAGAACTCAACATGAGGCAACGACGTTGGGTTGAACTACTCAACGACTACGATTGCGAGATTCGTTATCATCCCGGCAAAGCTAATGTTGTAGCCGATGCGCTGAGCCGTAAAGAACGCGTCATGCTCCAAAGTGTCAAGATTCATTCCGACATTCAAACCCGTATTCTATATTAACGAAATTGTGAGTCGACACGGTATACCTTTGAACATAATCTCCGACAGAGATGCTCGTTTCACTTCCAGATTTTGGCAATCTCTGCAAAAGGCACTTGGCACACGATTGGATTTAAGCACAGCCTACCATCCCCAAACTGATGGCCAGACTGAACGAACAATCCAAACCCTCGAAGACATGCTGAGAGCCTGTGTCATAGACTTTGGTGGCAATTGGGATTCACACTTGACACTTATTGAATTCTCCTACAATAACAGCTACCACACCAGCATCAACATGGCTCCATTCGAAGCTCTTTATGGTCGCAAATGCCGTTCTCCCATCTGTTGGAACGAGATTGGTGAAGCACAAATCACCGGTCCCAAGTTAATTCAGGAAACATCCGTCAAAATCCTTCAAATCCGTGACAACATCCGAGTAGCGAGAAGTCGACAAAAGAGCTATGCCGACAAGCGACGAAAACCCTTGGAATTCCAAGTAGGTGACCTTGTGCTTCTCAAAGTATCCCCTTGGAAGGGTGTGATCCGCTTTGGAAAGAAAGGCAAGCTAGCACCTCGTTACGTAGGCCCGTTCAAGATCCTTGAAAGAATCGGGAAAGTGGCTTACAAACTTGAGCTACCTCCAGCACTCAACAATGTTCATCCAACCTTCCACGTGTCCAACCTGAAGAAATGTCTTGCTGATGAGAACCTCCACATACCTCTTGACGACGTGCGCATTGATGAAACGATGCATTTCGTCGAGAAACCAGTGGAAATCATGGATCGTGAAATCAAGCAACTCAAGCGCAGCCGCATCCCTATAGTCAAAGTCCGTTGGGATTCAAAACGCGGTCCTGAGTTTACTTGGGAACGCGAAGACCAAATGAAACTCAAGTATCCTCACCTATTCACCAATTCTGCAACCTCAACTAGTTGAATTTCGGGACGAAATCCCCTCAACAAGGGGAGACTGTAACATTTCTGATTTTCATCATGTAATCGTTTGATTTCAATAAACAAACACATTTCAGTTTCGATTCGTGTACAAACAAACTACGATGCAGTTACATATACAAACTATTCTATTACAATAACAAATTAAACAAAAACACCATTATCTCACAAGCCCCGAGGACCAAAAAAACTGACAAAACTCATAAACTACAAAACTAGGCAAGCACGGTCGCGCCTAGGACTAGGCACGGTCGCGCCTGCAGACCTAAGCACGGTCGCGCCTAAAGTAGGCACGGTCGCGCTGATGAACCCACTTGACTCTGCAGAAGTCAAATCATACCATACCCGCTGAATTCGCGAAATTTAAAATGGAGAAAAGCCGGTCTTCGCGCATCAGACCATACTCCACTGAATTTCGTCTGAAACACGCATCAAATGTCGTCCAATTTGCACAATTTTTTTAATCCCATTCACACCACAACCGAGTCTCTCGAATTCGTGGATATAAAGCAACTTGCACGATTTCTACGCCTTCATATAAGCCCACTCAGTCTCCCAAAACTCTCGTTCGACGCTCAAACAGTCTCTGGAGTCCAATCGATCGCCAAGAAGCTCGACTCTTTGACCCGTAGCCGACTGCATTAAATTGCCCATTGTTAACGAGTAAGTAACACTTCCTTAGCTTCGTATCTACCCCTAGGATGAAAGCCCTATACTAAATCGTAGTTATATCACACAATCAATTCGATTTGGAACCAAAGAGCCGAAAACTAAACTTTTACTCAAACTACCACTTAAACACGATATAAATACAATCAAACTATGTAGATACATTCGCAAGCACCTAATCTATGAAAGCCCTAAGAATACAGAAGCATTTATTTTAAGAATCGATCGAATTGTGTCTGAAAAAGACCCGACACGGTCGCGCTCATCACTGAGCGCGGTCGTGCCTGACCAAGCACAATCGTGCCCCAGGTGTGGCCCGGTCGTGCTTACCGAGCAAACAAGTCTTGATCAAAAACAAACACTAGACGCGGTCGTGCCAGATACGAGCACGGTCGTGCTCTATGTCCAGAACCTATGAAGTACCTTCTGACTCGACCACGGGCGCATTTCAGACCACCACGGTCACGCCCGGCAACGAGCGCGGTCGTGCCCTACTTGAGCACGGTCGTGCTCCTTGACCAGAATCAATTATTTTTCTATTTTAAAGTCTATTTAACATATTTTAGCAAAAAATTTCAAAATGTAATTATAAAAGTTACGTTATAAAATCCCAAGACCCGGGAATCATTTATAAACCAAATCTTTGATTTAGAAATTTAAAACGATTAATTCCCGATAGTTTCAAAACCGATGAAATCATGAGTTTATATAATCATTTTTATAAAACTATTTATACAAATATATATTTTGATTTAAACAAATATCGTTTATTTAAATTTTATTTAAATAAATATATATCGCTACTAATTTATTATTCCAAAACCAACCCTAAACACAAAAACCACCAACGAACCCACTTTGGACACAAAATAACACAAACAGTGACACGTGTTATACCCTCATTCGATAGGTCAAACGTAGAAACCTACAACACGCTTGGTATTTTTGTTGATCTGTGCAAACTACACGCTCCAACACAAGTGAATAACATAGCCCCTCTTTTACTCTATTTACAAACCTTTGGGGTGGAACATGCGTTCTATTTACTATGTTTACAAACTACACAATATACAATTCCACCCTACAATCATGTGTTACAATTTTGAGCTTTGTGCTTGAGTACTAGGTGTGTAGACCAACACGCAGTTTGCTATTCACGTGCAATCATTAACTATTTTATAGCCTACAGTAAACAGTGATAGATCTATTGAGTCTGACAAACCCACCCAGGTAGGGTGACTGTTACTGCCAACACGCGTTTGTTTTGCATGCTAGTTACAAAGGTTTGATTGTACTACCAGGTCACACGATGGTATCTCTCCATAAATGCCTTAATTGCCATGTTTGTATGAATTGTATGCACACGACACTATATTCTATTACATGACACGAAAACCTATGTATTCTCACCAACTTTTTAGTTGACTTTGTTTTTAACCATGTTTTAGGTGACAATGTTTGAAGTATTACAAGCTGCTACATATAGGATTTGGACCTAGCAATTAATCTAAACTATTTATATTTTGTAATCGCTACATTTGGTTCTTGTATGGTATGAACTTGCTACGTGTAATGAAAATGAATGTTTAAATTATTCAAACTTGAGCAACCATGAGCTATGAACAGTCTGCACAGCTTCACGCCCCGACGTTTTCCGCCGTCGGTTGGGGTGTGACAGATTGGTATCAGAGCCTTGGTTATAGGGAATTAGGTTATTAGACACCATTGACCTAGACTATAACTTTAGGACACCCAACAATGCCATGCTACATGTTTTATGTGATACGTGCTATTTGCTATATGTCACATGCTTTATGTGTTAGTTATTTGATACTTAAAATGTTTAGACTACATGAATTAATAAGCATGCGTAAATAATAAATTAAATAAATCGTATCCATACCCGTATCCTAAGCCGCATATCCTCCTTAACTGCTTCTATGTCATCATCGCCATAACTTGTGGAAAAACTCATACTCGTAGACATTAGTCTATCAAAAATATTTTTATATACCCGTTAAGGTTTTAGACTCTGTTAATTATTAAAGGACATGTGCAATCTGGAAGGGTGACACCTGTATTCTGGGTTTTCTGTCTAGGAAAGCATTTCATATAAATCCCAATCAACCGAGGGATCCGTATGCTTTCCTGGGAATTCCCGGGATGAGTGTTTACCTATAGGCTAAAGCACGTCTCATTGAAAATTATATAAGTCTAATTAACCTTAATATGTCATTGTGTTCAAGTAGAAATGTGATTACTTGAAAACAATCCGAACTATGAAATAAATGTGTTATTTTTCCTCCTATCCTAAATTTCAACGGATTTTTATAAATTCTCACAACACTTTTGTATCATTCTCTTTTTATAGAATGCCTCCTCGTCGTAACATCAACCGCAACAACACCGACAACGCCAACAATAGCACCAACACCAATACCGGCAATGCCAACAACAACAATAATACCGACCTTGCTGCTCTCCTCACTAAGCTAGTAACTCAACTAACTCAAGCCAATAGCAACAACAATGGGAATGCCAGTGGTAGTGCTAATACTGGTAGTGGCGGTGGTGCCAACCCGCCACAATGTACCTTCAAGCATTTCAACTCTTGCAATCCCCTGAAATTTTATGGTACCGAAGGAGCCACGGGACTCCTTCAATGGTTCAAAAATATTGAGGGCACCTTCCTCAATAGTGACTGTCCGGACAATCTGCGTGTTCGCCATGCCACTAGTGTCTTTCAAAAACGGGCACTAACCTGGTGGAATGGGGAAAAGAGAACAAGGGGAGTAGAAGTAGCAATGGCTCTGCCATGGGATGAGCTGAAAAGGATCATGACCGAGGAATTCTGTCCTCGAAATGAGATGAAAAACTGGAAGCGGAATTTTGGGATCTTACCCAAGATAGCGGTGAAAGCTTGGCGTACACCAACCGTTTTCACGAACTGAGCATGCTGGTACCTCACATGGTTACACCTTTGTCTAGGTGTATTGAAAAATATATCGGTGGCCTACCGAGACAAATCCAGGACACTGTTCTGGGAAGAAATCCTGCAAACCTAGAAGATGCTATTCGTCTAGCTGCCACACTGACCGATAATCACGTTAAAGCAGGTACTCTTACCAAAAAGGGGGCCAAGAAAGTTTCTGACACCACAACTCCTCCTACTCATGTCAAAGAAGTTCAAAACGAACAGTATTGAAATACCAGGAAGAGAAAGGCGAAAAATTTTGCAGTAGTCACTCCGGCCGCCCCAATTAATCAAGTTGCACCCTTGGCTCAAAATCCAGCCAAGAAAGCTTATGGAGGTACCTACCCACTCTGCAACAACTGCAACTATTATCACCCACAAACTATCCCATGTCGCAATTGCAATCATTGTGGGAAACTTGGCCATACGGCCAATATCTGCCGACAAAAGGCACTTACTACTCAAGCCAACCCGGTTAATCAACCCGGAGCTAATCAAGTGGTTCCAATCAATGCAAATGGACGGGCTTGCTTTGAATGTGGCAACCCGAACCACTTCTGAAACCAATGTCCAAAACTTGTGAACAATAATCAGGGCAGAGCTCGTGGACGTGCTTTCAACATCAACGCCAATGAAGCTCAAGCCAACGATCATGTGGTCAACGGTACGTTTCTTGTAAATAAACAATTTGCATCTATACTATTTGATACCGGGGCCGATAAGAGTTTTGTGTCACTTAACTTTGAACCTTTACTTGCAAAAACACGATCCAAACTCAAGAAAACCTTCACCTTTGAAGTAGCGGATGGAAACTCCATCACTATTGACTCCATCATTCATGACTGCTCACTAGAACTCAATGGTCACACGTTTCCAGTCAACCTTATACCAATGCCGTTGGGAAGCTTTGACGTCATCATCGGCATGGATTGGTTATCTAAAAACCATGCCGAGGTCATGTGCTTTGAAAAGTACATCCGAGTACCTCTTCCACCAGGAGACATATTGAAAGTCTTTGGCGAGAAACCTTGCAAAGGACTCAAACTAATGTCATGCATAACTGCCCAGAAATACATTCGAAAGAAGTGCATGGTTTTCCTAGCTCATGTGATTCAAAAAGAAGACAAGGAGAGAAGAATAGAAGATATTCCCGTCATTCAGGAGTTTCCCGAAGTCTTTCCCGACGACTTACCCGGTCTTCCACCTGTTCGGGAAGTAAAGTTTCGAATCGATCTTATACCCGGAGCAAACCCTGTGGCTAAAGCTCCATACCGGCTTGCACCTTCCGAATTGCAAGAACTTGCAAGTCAACTTCAAGAACTCGCTGACAAAGGTTTCATACGGCCAAGTCATTCACCGTGGGGTGCACCGGTCTTGTTTGTTAAAAAGAAGGATGGTTCATTCCGCATGTGTATTGACTATCGAGAGCTCAACAAGCTTACAATCAAAAACCGCTACCCGTTACCTAGAATTGACGACCTCTTCGATCAACTCCAAGGTTCTACTTGTTTCTCGAAGATTGATCTTCGATCTGGTTATCACCAACTGCGCGTCCGAGAAGAAGATATTCCAAAGACCGCCTTCCGAACAAGATATGGTCATTACGAGTTCACGGTTATGCCTTTTGGGTTGACCAATGCACCTGTTGTCTTTATGGATCTCATGAACCGCATGTGCAAACCATACCTTGACAAATTCGTGATCGTTTTCATCGATGACATCTTGATCTATTCCAAGACTGAGGAAGAACATGAACAGCACCTTAGACTGATTTTGGATCTCCTGAGAACCGAACAATTATACGCCAAGTTATCCAAATGTGAATTTTGGCTAAAGGAGGTTCAATTTTTGGGTCATGTTGTCAATAAAAAGGGAATACATGTCGACCCTGCCAAGATCGAAGCTGTCAAGAATTGGAGTGCTCCTCAAACCCCTACCGAGGTTCGTTCGTTCCTTGGTTTAGCGGGTTATTAGCGAAGATTCATTTCCAATTTCTCCAAGATTGCTGTTCCCCTCACCGCCTTGACACATAAAGGTAAACCTTATGAATGGGGGCCGAAACAAGAAGAAGCTTTCCAAACTCTTAAACAGAAGTTATGTGATGCTCCTATTCTGACTCTTCCCGAAGGAAACGATGACCTAGTCGTCTACTGTGATGCCTCTAACCTAGGCCTTGGTTGTGTTCTCATGCAACGAGGCAAGGTAATCGCTTATGCATCGAGGCAACTCAAGATCCATGAAAAGAACTATACGACGCACGATCTGGAGCTAGGTGCAGTCATATTTGCCTTGAAGATTTGGAGACATTATCTATATGGCACGAAATGTGTGGTATTTACCGACCACAAAAGCCTCCAACACATCTTCAATCAAAAAGAACTCAACATGAGGAAACGACGTTGGGTTGAACTACTCAACGACTACGATTGCGAGATTCGTTATCATCCCGGCAAGGCTAATGTTGTAGCCGATGCGCTGAGCCGTAAAGAACGCGTCATGCTCCAAAGTGTCAAGATTCATTCCGACATTCAAACCCGTATTCTAGCAGCTCAACACGTCTCGATTACCGAGGGCAATATGTATGAGGAAATGTCGTGTGGTGCTGAATTCCAACTAGAGACTAAAATCAATGGCTTGCTTTATTTCTTGGATCGTATTTGGGTTCCCAATCGCAATGATCTCCGGGAATTCCTCATGACTGAAGCACACAAGTCTCGGTATTCTATCCATCCCGGTGCGGATAAAATGTATCACAATCTTCGACCACAATATTGGTGGCCTGGTATGAAGAAAGACATTGCACTCTATGTTGCAAAATGTCTAACCTGCTCTAAAGTCAAAGCCGAACATCAACGTCCTTCCGGCTTACTTGAACAACCGGAAATCCCCGTGTGGAAATGGGAAAATCTAGCCATGGACTTCATTACTAAACTCCCCCGTACTTCAAACGGCTATGATAGCATTTGGGTAATCATCGACCGTCTCACAAAGTCCGCACACTTCCTGCCCATCCGTGAAGACTATCGGGTTGAGAAATTGGCCCGAATCTATATTAACGAAATTGTGAGTCGACACGGTATACCTTTGAACATAATCTCTGACAAAGATGCTCGTTTCACTTCCAGATTTTGGCAATCTCTGCAAAAGGCACTTGGCACACGATTGGATTTAAGCACAGCCTACCATCCCCAAACTGATGGCCAGACTGAACGAACAATCCAAACCCTCGAAGACATGCTGAGAGCCTGTGTCATAGACTTTGGTGGCAATTGGGATTCACACTTGACACTTATTGAATTCTCCTACAATAACAGCTACCACACCAGCATCAACATGGCTCCATTCGAAGCTCTTTATGGTCGCAAATGCCGTTCTCCCATCTGTTGGAACGAGATTGGTGAAGCACAAATCACCGGTCCCGAGTTAATTCAGGAAACATCCAACAAAATCCTTCAAATCCGTGACAACATCCGAGTAGCGAGAAGTCGACAAAAGAGCTATGCCGACAAGCGACGAAAACCCTTGGAATTCCAAGTGGGTGACCTTGTGCTTCTCAAAGTATCCCCTTGGAAGGGTGTGATCCGCTTTGGAAAGAAAGGCAAGCTAGCACCTCGTTACGTAGGCCCGTTCAAGATCCTTAAAAGAATCGGGAAAGTGGCTTACAAACTTGAGCTACCTCCAGCACTCAACAATGTTCATCCAACCTTCCACGTGTCCAACCTGAAGAAATGTCTTGCTGATGAGAACCTCCACATACCTCTTGACGACGTGCGAATTGATGAAACGATGCGTTTCGTCGAGAAACCAGTGGAAATCATGGATCGTGAAATCAAGCAACTCAAGCGCAGCCGCATCCCTATAGTCAAAGTCCATTGGGATTCAAAACGCGGTCTTGAGTTTACTTGGGAACGCGAAGACCAAATGAAACTCAAGTATCCTCACCTATTCACCAATTCTGTAACCTCAACTAGTTGAATTTCGGGACGAAATCCCCTCAACAAGGGGAGACTGTAACATTTCTGATTTTCATCATGTAATCGTTTGATTTCAATAAACAAACACATTTCAGTTTCGATTCGTGTACAAACAAACTACGATGCAGTTACATATACAAACTATTCTATTACAATAACAAATTAAACAAAAACACCATTATCTCACAAGCCCCGAGGACCAAAAAAACTGACAAAACTCAAAAACTACAAAACTAGGCAAGCACGGTCGCGCCTAGGACTAGGCACGGTCGCGCCTGCAGACCTAAGCACGGTCGCGCCTAAAGTAGGCACGGTCGCGCTGATGAACCCACTTGACTCTGCAAAAGTCAAATCATACCATACCCGCTGAATTCGCGAAATTTAAAATGGAGAAAAGCCGGTCTTCGCGCGTCAGACCATACTCCACTGAATTCCGTCTGAAACACGCATCAAATGTCGTCCAATTTGCACAATTTTTTTAATCCCATTCACACCACAACCGAGTCTCTCGAATTCGTGGATATAAAGCAACTTGTACGATTTCTACGCCTTCATATAAGCCCACTCAGTCTCCCAAAACTCTCGTTCGACGCTCAAACAGTCTCTGGAGTCCAATCGATCGCCAAGAAGCTCGACTCTTTGACCCGTAGCCGACTGCATTAAATTGCCCATTGTTAACGAGTAAGTAACACTTCCTTAGCTTCGTATCTACCCCTAGGATGAAAGCCCTATACTAAATCGTAGTTATATCACACAATCAATTCGATTTGGAACCAAAGAGCCGAAAACTAAACTTTTACTCAAACTACCACTTAAACACGATATAAATACAATCAAACTATGTAGATACATTCGCAAGCACCTAATCTATGAAATCCCTAAGAATACAGAAGCATTTATTATAAGAATCGATCGAATTGTGTCTGAAAAAGACCCGACACGGTCGCGCTCATCACTGAGCGCGGTCGTGCCTGACCAAGCACAATCGTGCCCCAGGTGTGGCCCGGTCGTGCTTACCGAGCAAACAAGTGTTGATCAAAAACAAACACTAGACGCGGTCGTGCCAGATACGAGCACGGTCGTGCTCTATGTCCAGAACCTATGAAGTACCTTCTGACTCGACCACGGGCGCATTTCAGACCACCACGGTCACGCCCGGCAACGAGCGCGGTCGTGCCCTACTTGAGCACGGTCGTGCTCCTTGACCAGAATCAATTATTTTTCTGTTTTAAAGTCTATTTAACATATTTTAGCAAAAAATTTCAAAATGTAATTATAAAAGTTACGTTATAAAATCCCAAGACCCGGGAATCATTTATAAACCAAATCTTTGATTTAGAAATTTAAAACGATTAATTCCCGATAGTTTCAAAACCGATGAAATCATGAGTTTATATAATCATTTTTATAAAACTATTTATACAAATATATATTTTGATTTAAACAAATATCGTTTATTTAAATTTTATTTAAATAAATATATATCGCTACTAATTTATTATTCCAAAACCAACCCTAAACACACAAACCACCAACGAACCCACTTTGGACACAAAATAACACAAACAGTGACACGTGTTATACCCTCATTCGATAGGTCAAACGTAGCAACCTACAACACGCTTGGTATTTTTGTTGATCTGTGCAAACTACACGCTCCAACACAAGTGAGTTACATAGCCCCTCTTTTACTCTATTTACAAACTTTTGGGGTGGAACATGCGTTCTATTTACTATGTTTACAAACTACACAATATACAATTCCACCCTACAATCATGTGTTACAATTTTGAGCTTTGTGCTTGAGTACTAGGTGTGTAGACCAACACGCAGTTTGCAATTCACGTGCAATCATTAACTATTTTATAGCCTACAGTAAATAGTGATAGATCTATTGAGTCTGACAAACCCACCCAGGTAGGGTGACTGTTACTGCCAACACGCGTTTGTTTTGCATGCTAGTTACAAAGGTTTGATTGTACTACCAGGTCACACGATGGTATCTCTCCATAAATGCCTTAATTGCCATGTTTGTATGAATTGTATGCACACGACACTATATTCTATTACATGACATGAAAACCTATGTGTTCTCACCAACTTTTTAGTTGACTTTGTTTTTAACCATGTTTCAGGTGACAATGTTTGAAGTATTACAAGCTGCTACATATAGGATTTGGACCTAGCAATTAATCTAAACTATTTATATTTTGTAATCGCTACATTTGGTTCTTGTATGGTATGAACTTGCTACGTGTAATGAAAATGAATGTTTAAATTATTCAAACTTGAGCAACCATGAGCTATGAACAGTCTGCACAGCTTCACGCCCCGACGTTTTCCGCCGTCGGTTGGGGTGTGACATCTAGAAAGCCTAACCTCAGATTTTGAATTACCCTTGGGTTAACATAAGGCTTACCAGGAGTTCTTACCTTTTCTGGAGTAACATGTCGGTTACCTTTGGCATTGTGAGGACAAGCAATCCGAATGTAACCCACAAGACCACAGTGAACTTCTTTTGGAATTTGAGAATGAACAAACTTTTTCTCATCAGGTTTTGATTCAGGTTTCATCTTCCCTGGAAATACATGGTTCTTCCCTTTATGTTTGTAAGGACAATTCACCACAATGTGTCCCATCTCACTGCAATGAAAACATGTACACCTGTCTTTATAATCTCTAACATATGGAACTCTCCTTGAGTTTGAAGAACTTCCAAATGTATAATTTCCAGATGAATTAGAATCAACCTTTGGTTCCTCATCTTTAATTTCTTTCGGTATCCCCTCTACCTTAGCTTCATCAAAATATTCACCATCACTCTCATCAGAATACACCATATCGTCACCTGTGACTGGATTCACCTTCAACACAGTCTTAGGATCCAAATCCTCATATTTTATAATCTCAGGTGCAACAGATTAATTACTATTGAATGGTGGAGGAATATATCCAATACCACTAGTATCGTTCCCGTCTTCAGTACTATTAAAATATCCCAATAAGAATGATGAATTTCCAAAGCTTTCTAACTTTCTGTGCAATATAATCACCTCAGCTTTAGATTTAGCAAATTCGTTATCTTTCTCAGCAAGATCAATATTTCTTTTCTCAATTTCTAAAAAGGCCATATCCTGGTGATATGCCTGCTCTTTGAACATCAAAGATAGAGAATTTATATCCCTCTTCATTGAATCAATTCTCTCAATACACACATTCTCATTATCTTTTAATTTTTGATTTACTGTGTGCATCGATTTCATATCACAAATGAGGTTTACGTTGTCATCCATAACCTTCATCACTTTATCCTTCACATAAGCACAGTTAGAACAAAAATTTCAGAATTAGAAACTACCTCGAGTTTCACTTATGAAGAAGATGCACCAGGAGCCATGAAGACGTCATCATCAGCTTCACTCTTTTGAGCAACAATGACAGGCTCTGTATCAATTTCTGAGTCACTCATATCATCTTCAACTGTTTGGAAACTTTCTTCAGTCATCACATCAGTCTCAGTAGATTGAGTACTTTCACCAGAACGAACACTCTCACTATCACTTAAATCTGCAGAAAAGTTACTTTCAGAATCACTCTGCTTCTTTAATACTTCTTTGATCAAGACCACAAATGCTTGAGAAGTTGCTTCACCCTTTATCTTCAATGCTTCCCATAGATCTCTTGAAGTTGAACACTTTCCGATACTATGAAAGATTTCTTTTAGTAAAGACATCGTTAAAGTCACACGCGTCCTCATCTCTCGATCAAACATCTGATTTTCTGTTTTATTAAGAGCTGACACTGTTTTAGGAACATCATAATATCACATATAGTCATATATAGGATGCACATATTCTTCAAATATGGGTGTCCAAAAATTTTCATAAGTTTCTGATACGAACCGGACTTTCCAGCTACGGTAATCTGATATGCACAAAAGCCTCGGTGGCATAGTTCTAATCTCATTATCACCATCTGAAATTGACATTTTGAATTTTTTTGCGAAAATATCCCGAAACATTTTCCCGCCAAAATACTGTTTTTAAAAATTTCAAAAATGATTCAAGACAAGCATATAAACTTTCGCCTGAAATTAGTTTTTTTTATGAACACTAGCAAACTAGATAAGTTCGTCTGAAATTAGTTCGCATGAATCTGCTTGAGCGAACTTAATAAGTTTGCCTGAAATACACCGGGCGAACTTGGTAAGTTCGCCTAATTAAGCTCGCATGTAACTGAATCAGCAATTTCGCCTGAAACGCTGAAACTTCAGGAAGAACACAAATACGAACCAACTCTACTGAAAATCATGAATTCTGATCAATATGATGGAATATGACAAATCTGAACCGTAGGAATGTGTAGAAACTGATTAGGAACAATCCTATCGGATCAATTTCTTCAAACAAATCCAAAATGAATCCAAATTGATTAAAAATCTTCCATTTTTGTCAAGAAACGAAAATGATGAAAAATCCTTCAAATTCTCTTCAAATTCAGTGATATTTGATGTTGATTGTACACGAAAACACCACAAATCTGCTGCTAATCAAGAGCAAAGGTTCTGATATCACTTGTAGGTCCCGGTTAGGTGTGACGGATCTCTAGACTCGCGGTACGACACGGTGATAACGTACGAAATCCATGATCAACGTGCAACGTGTAACTCAATCAACAACACGGTGTAAATAAACTTCTTTGTATTTCCACCACAAATCTCAGTTTACAAGTTCTCTTAGTTTTTCTGTTATGTGTTCTATTCTGATCTATATTTGTAAACACCTATTTATAGGAAAAAACAAAACCACACAGCACTATAGGCGAACTTAACAAGTTCGCTCCTAAAGATGCTTAGGCGAACTTGTTAAGTTCGCTTCTCTACGAACTTATGCAGAATGTTTGCTATAGTTACAAATTCATGCTCTAACGGCATATGATATGGCTTGTGAATTGAAGAAAAATTTTCAACAATATCGCAGCAAGCATCTTAAAGTGCTTAAGTCCTTATCAAGTTGTATGGAAAGAGGAACATGGATAAGCTCATATTTTTCTAAAATGATAAGAGACATGACTGCTTAAAAGATCTTGATTCCTTCAAGAACCAAGATATGGCACTAGACTTCTTCTTGATGTCTTTGTCGATTGAGTACGAAGAGTTCGTAAATCACTATAAGGAATATGTAGCAGGAGGGACCTTATCTGAATTTCGAGAGTCGCTCATGTCTGCAAAAATGACTATAGGATACATGAACACTTTGATCTCTAAACCAAGAAAGCATGGTAAGAAGAAAGATGTTTTTCTAAAGTGATGACGTTTGCCATTATTTTGGATACATTGGGCGTTGGAAGACTACCTGTCCATCATACCTTGCTAAGAAGACCAAAGTTTGGGTGTTTGACAGTGGATGTGGTTTTCACATTTGTGATGATTTGAAAGGACTAAGGAAGGTTAGGAAGCTGAATCAAGGTGACTTGGAGCTCCATGTGGGAAGTGGGAAAAAGGTCTCAGAGAAGGCTGTAGGAGAATATGTTCTTTTACTTCCTTCTGGTCTTGAACTTGTTTTGAATAATCTTTATTTCATTCTAAGTTTGACAAGGAATATTGTGTCGGTTTCCTCTTTGCGAGAACAAGAATTTTATTTTTCTTTTTATGGTGATTACATTTCTACATATTTAAATGATTTGTTTTATTTTTTTGCAAAGCCTCATAATAGAATGTATGAGATAGAGGTCCATGATTATAACGTTTTGTTCAACATCTTTTCCAAATGTAAGAAATTATATTTCAATGGTACGTATGTATAGTATTATAGACTTGGACACATAAAAAACAATCTCATGAAGAAACCCCAGACCGCCAGAATTTTGAAATCCACAGGTCAAGATCATTTGATGATTGTGAATCTTGTTTAAGTGGCAAGTTAACCAAGGCCCCTTTCACCGGGATCGGTCAAAGGGCGAAATATCTACTGATGTATGTGGTCCATTCCGAACAATGTCTAGAAGTGGAGAGAGACACTTCATTACATTTACTGATGACTTCAGTAAATATGGTTATGATTATCTTATATAGCATAAACATGAAACGTTTGAAATGTTCAAACAATACCAAAACGAGGTACAAAATCAGGTCGGTAAAACGATTAAGATTATTCAATCTGATCGAGGTGGTAAATATCTTAATCAAGAGTTTGACGAACATCTAAAGAAATATGGGATCATTTCTCAACTCACTCCACCTAGAACACCACAACTTAATGGTGTGTCTGAAAGGAGAAATCAAACTCGATTAGATATAGTTCGATCAATGATGTGTTGTACAAGTCTCCCACACTCCTTCTGAAGTTTTGCTCTCAAAACCGCAACAAGAATCATAAATCTAACTCCTACAAAGAAGGTAGACAAAACGCCTTATGAGATATGGCATGGGGAGAAACCCAAAGTGTTTACCTTAGGGTCTGGGTTTTAACGCTTATGTTACCAGTGAATTTACAGATAAACTGAATCCTTGTGACGATAAAGTCATTTTTGTCGGATACCCTAAAACCATTGGTTACTACTTCTACAATCATGCTTAAAACCAGGCTTTCATTAAATGCAGAGCTACCTTTTTAGAGAAGGAACTTCTTGCGCGAGTGGTTGGAGAAAATCATGTGGACTTGGATGAGATCCAAGAACCACTAGTAACCTAACCCAAAGTGAAACTGCTAATCAACAAGAGACCGTTGATGCCGAAACTGGAAATGTTCAAGATTCGACTATGACACAAACCATTCATAGAAGTACTAGTGATCATTATGAACCCAACCGGTATATCAGATTCACCAGATTGACGAGATCCTGATAGTTGATCATATTGAGCCCACTAGTTACAAATCTCCAATCTTAGATTCAAAATCTAAGAATTGGCTTGAGGCCATGGATGGCGAAATCCAATCCATGTAAGACAAGCATGTATGGACTTGGTTGATCTTCCTCCCGAGAGTCGGACTGTAGGAAGCATGTGGATGTTTAAGAAGAAAATAAACATGGATGAAAACGTGCAAACCTTCAAAGCAAGGCTGAAAGCGAAAGGCTCCACTTAGACTCAAGGAATTGATTATGATGAAACTATGCTTAAGTCGATTAGGATCTTACTTGCCATTGCAACGTATTATGACTACGCAATATGGCAAATGGGTGTCAAAACCACGTTCCTAAACACACAACTTACTGAAGATGTCTATATGGTTTAGCTGGCAAAGAACTCTAATAAGGTATGCAAGTTAAACAAATCCATTTATGGACTAAAACAGGTCTCCACAAGCTAGAATCTTCACTTTGACAAGAAAATCAAAGAGTTTGGTTTTATCAGGATTGAAGGTGAACTGTGTGTCTACAGGAAGGCAAATGGGAGCTATATCACTTTTCTGATATCGTATCTAGTTGACATACTACTCATTGGAAACCATATTCCTAGGCTACAAGATGTAAAGTCTTGGCTAGGTAAATGTTTCGCAATGAAAGATCTTGGTGAAGCCGCCTCTATTATAGGAATAAAGATTTATAGAGATACATCAAAGTGGCTTATAGGTTTAAGTCAAAGTACATATGTTGATAAGGTCATTCAACGCTTTTCAATGCAAGACTGTAAGAGAGGATCTTCGCCCATGGCACATGGAACCATACTGAACAATAAACAGTGCCCCTCAGTCTGATGAAGAAAAAGGAAACAGTTCCATATGCTTCTACTATTGGTTCCCTCATGTATCCCATTCTATGTACTTAATAAAACCTGACATACCGTACGCATTAAGCTTGACTAGTAGATATCAACAGAATCCAGGTGAGAGTCACCGGACAGTTGTAAAGAACATCTTTACGTACCTAAGTAGGACTAAGGATATGTTATTGATATATGGAGGACTGGAAGAAGAACTAGTTGTAAGATGTTACACTGATGCTAGCTTCCAGACTGATCGAGATAATTTTTGATAACAAACGAGATTTGTGTTTGTTCTGAACGGTGGTGCTATCACGTGGAAAAATATTAAGCAAAGTGTTGTTGCTCAATCCACCATCGAATCAGAATACATTGCGGCTTTAGAAGCTTCAAAAGAGGTTGGTAGGATGAAGAAGTTCATTGCTGATCTCGGGGTAATGTCTAGCATTTAGACACCAATCGAGATACTATGTGACAACACTGGTGCCATTGCTCAAGCCATGGAACCAAGGGCACACCATATCACGAAGCACATACTCAGGAGATTTCATTATATCATGGTTATACTGTAACAGGGAAACATCATGTTAAAAAAAGTTCACATAGATCAGAATCTAGCGGACCCGTTCATTAAGCCTATGCCTTATTCTAAACATGAGAAGCATGCTGATAAAATAGGCCTTAGATTTGCTAGACAATGCGTTTGATCTGTAATTTAGTACTTGGTGCTTTCGAACAATATATTTATACTAGTATTTTATTTTGATTTAATGGTTAAATGCATTATAAATAGATGTTTCTATTTTTGATATTTTATACGTTTTAGAATCCTTGAATATTGAATTCTAAATGTCATAGTCGATCAGATTCATGAGAATTAATCTGAATGTAAGACTTTTATGAATTAGATGATTGGTTCATTTCGAATGAATGTCCAAATAGTTTGAGATCATGCTCACAAATATTCATTAGTTCCACCAATTTTCTTAAACATAAATAACTTTTATATATTTTATTATTTTTTTAAAAAATTATAACATAAAATCGAGAATTTTATCATTTTTAATATGACTATAGTATTGTTATAATTAAAATATTTTTTTTAGAAGTCGTGTCAAAATGACACTACCTTGATAACAACACATGTATACGCGATAACAAAAAAAAACATACAAACATAGAGTAAAATAAGGTAACAACACATTGTAAACGTGATAACAACACAAAAAAGAGTGTTATTCCATTTACAACATGTGTTATTTTCATTTCAGTGCCATTTTTACACCTCTATTAAAAAGAATAAAATACTCATATTAAAAAGAATAAAATTCTCGATTTTAATTTATAGTTTTTTTTAAATAATAAAATACATAAAAGTTATTTGAGTTTAAAAAAATAGATGAAACTATTATTTAATGTAACAAGCCAAATAAGGGAACCGACTCACACTAATTCCAAGTAAACTCATTCTAGCAACGTTGGAACCAGCTCGTTGAAGCGGTTCCAAAGCCGCTGAAATGAGTTCAGTTGTAATTCGTTTGAGCCGGTTCCTCTTTGTTTTTCTCTTGTACCCCATTTTTTTGGTTTTCCCTTTTGAACCACCCTCTATATATTTGTCAATGGTTTCAAAAATCGAATATGGTTTCCCCGGTATTTATAAGAAAGTTCTTGCACCATACCACTATGCCAGGTGTGGAATATACAATGGGAGAAAATTAATCAAAATAAACTGGGAAGAATTTTTTATCAGTGCTCATTACTTATGTACACCAAAGAAGCTTTCCTAACTTTATGTTTGATTCATACAAACATTATACATCCCCTTTTCAATCTCTAGCCCGTAGATTTGCTTTGTACTACCCAAATGTTGGCTATAAAAGAAAGATTCTCTTGTTAAAATAATTGGTTTTCCATGTCCACTAATGTTTGCATCTTGGAAAGCTAAATAAAAAACCACAATCACTGATTAATAATCAAAGCGAACAAGACAAGATGGAAAAGAACAAGATCCACGCTTTTCAGGAAGTTGGGGACTGGTTTTGGGATTAAAGCCAATCCCACGTAGGAAAAAGAAGACAGTAAGTCATATCAACTGGTTCACGGTCCTTGATGTAGAAGACTGTTTTAATGAGCTATTAAATAAGTAAACCCTGATGTTACCACATGATTGAAATGCCAGGCAAAGTTAATCGTCCTTGTTTAGTGTTTAGGCATGTAAACGAACTGAATGAATATGAACTGAGTTATATTCGACTCTTTACTGTAAGTGAACAAAAGAATGAACATGAACAATTAAATGAGTGTTCATTTGTTAAGAAATCCAACATGTTCATTAGTTGATATCATAACCTAGTTAATATCATAAACGAATATAAACGAATGTAAATAAATCTATGTGAAAATCTAATTCAACATTTCTAGAATTGGGCCTATTGCTAAAGGGTTCCAAATCATTATGAAAATTAAATTGGTTCTACATTAATATGAACTAGATGTTATACCCGCGCTTTGCGGCGGGTATTGGGCCAAAATTTAAATAAAAATGTAGGCGGAACGATAAAAATAATGTTAATAAAAAAGAAACATAAAGCAAAATAATAAAAAAACAAAATAAAAATATTACCGGTTAGGGTCATCAAAAACCATAAAATCGAATACAATACGGGTTCCGATAATACTAATACTGACAATGAGGTTCGCTAATAATAGGTTTAACTCGTCACAGTACCACAATGGTAACGACACTCACCATAGGCAACGGTACAAAAAAAAACTCGATTTTGAATACAACTCTATTTAAAAATATTATATCGGAACGTTGACAAATAAAAATTAAAAACAACCGCGCCCTCCATATTTTGGAAAAATTTAACGAACTAAAGTTATTAAATGAAAACGAAATTAATAGAAAATTAAACGGGCCAAAAGCGTATATTATATATAGTATAAGAGTTAAAAATATAAATATAAAAAAAAAAACTATTACGTGTAAACTTCTTAAGGGAACGGACAATATTTATTAGAGTTATACTTTAATCTTTATAGTAATTAATACTAGGTTAAATCATATGTTTTACATAGGTTGAATAAATATAATTTGTTATAAAAAAGTATTTTCTATTAAGATTTGTATGTTGAATGTTATTAGTTATCTGTGAAATAACAAATAATTAAGATTTAAAAATTATAAAATAAGATATAATTGAAGTTTTCTTATGATTTAATAATTTTTAATAAAATATTGGAATAAAATTTAGATATTTAATTATTTAACATCATCATTATTTAATAAAAGAGAACGACGAAAAACAAAAATCTAGATTTCCTTTATTATAATATAGGTTAGAAACCATGTATATTATACAGGTTGAATAAATGCAGTGTTATATACTCAGTAATGAAGATCTAATATTACATATTTATGACATATTACATAATTTTTTAATACAAATTTTAGAAACGTTATATAGTTATTTTAAAAAAAATTAAAAAAGAATGAAAGAAATGTTCAAATTATATAAAATGTTTTATGAACAAAGCTATTTCTTTTAATTAAAATTGTTTTATAAAAATAGTTATAGAAATCATTATTATTTAATAGGATAAAGAGGCGGGAAATAAAAATTATAATTTTTTTTATAGAAACTTGTATCATTAATAGGAGAGAGGGACGGAAATAAATCCCAAGGATGAACATGAGAATGGCATTTGGCACCCAAAAACCTTTATTTATTAGTATTAGGTTAAAATCCCGGTATTACACGGGTCGATAAAATATAATATTATATATTTAGTAATAAAAATTTTGTATTTTAAAAAACCCGTGTATTACACGGATTGATAAAAATATAACGCTATATACTTAGTAATAAAACGTTGTATATTACACGGTTTGAATATATTAACTTCTATTTAATATAATTTGACTTACATCACTATTTAGTTAGAAAAAAGAGTTACTTAATTAATTTTTAAAATTTTTAAAATAAGCGATAATTTAAAATAAATGTGTTTTATTAGTATAATTAATATTTTTCTTTAAATATAAATCATTATTAAAAAAAGACAGGTGTATTTAATAAGAGAGATGTGGGGAAAAAGTGTGAGATTGACAAGTGGAAAAAAAATTTAGTTTTTTATAAGAATAGGGATAGGTAGAAACCCTGTATATTATACAGAGTGAATAAATGCAGTGTTATATATATACACTTAGTAATAAAAATCTAACATTATACATTTTTGATATATTACATACAAATTTTAGAAGCGTTATATAGTTATTTTTTAAAAATGTTTTATAAAAACAATGAAAGAAATGTTCAAACTATAAAATGTTTTATGAAAAAAAAAATTTAATTAAAAAAATGTTTTATAAAAATAGTTATAAAAATCATTACTATTTAGTAGGAGAGATAAGCGGGAAACACAAATTATAATTTTTTTTATAAAACATGTATCATTAAATAGGAAAGAGAGGTGAAAAAAAAATTTTAAGGATGAATTTGAGAATGACGTGTGTCACCCCAAAACCTTTATTTATTAGTATGTATAGATATATATACAGATATAGATGTATAGATTAGTTATACATATATTGAAATGAATATTTAATTTAAATCAAGAAATAAACTGACATAAATGAATGAAAACAAACAAACATTCACAAATGAATATTAACAGACATGTGTTCATTTTTTTCGTTAATTAATTAAGTGAATAAAAATTTGTGTTTATGTTCGTTTGTTATTAAATAAACGAACATAAAAGAACTTCCTGGTCGGCGGTTCTAGAATTTTATGTAGTTAGTGTACAAGCCTATGACCACTAATATAATTTTTTTTCACCAAACTTAATTAACTTTAGAGGTGGTAAAATTATTTGGAGTGTGTTCATCCACTCAGCTAAGTCGCTCCCTCAAAACAAGCTTAACATGTACTACTGCTTGCCTCTATAGCATGGCTGCATTCAAATGTGACCATCCAATTTCATTTTTCTATAAATGGTTCAATTCCTTTGGACCCTTAAATTGTATCACTTTTGAATTCCCTTTTAGATATTCTCCCATATTAGCTGTCATGAACAGTTACTGAGATTCAGCCCTCCCCTTCCAGGACTCCTATATTTTCTTTCCTGCAGCATCTATGGCTTTCTATATTTCACTTTCTTCTTTATTTGACCACTTGAAGCTTTTAAGTTTTTCTTAAGACCGAAGAAAAGGGTTGAACCATAATGATTTATGAAGTAAAAAGAAGTGTCAAACCACCTTTTTAACGGTTCTCTTTTAGTAGCTTTTGATTGTTATGTTAAAAAGATTCATCTTAGAAGCTTCAACTTCCCTTTATTCTTGCTCCTTGGAGAAGGAAAACTATGCCATTTTCTGCACGTACAAACTACAATCTAGACAAGATTTTACCTATAATGATATATCTATGCTACTATATAAAGCACTAGGTTAAAAGCTATGTATTACATGGTTGAATAAATACAACTTGTTGTAAACCAATAGTTTCTATGAAAATTTATATGTAGGATGTTATTGCTGAAATAATTATTTTTTAAAAATATTTTATAAAAAAAATGAAAGAAATGTTCAATTTATAAAAATAGTTTATGAACAGGCATATTTTTTTAAATAAAAAAATACTTTATAAAAATCATTATTATTACTTGATAGGAAAGAGAGGCGGAAACAAAAAAAAATTAAAGAAATTTTTGTAATTAATAGGAGAGACAGAAGGAAAAATAATGTTGAGGTTGAATATGAGAATAACAAGTGTCATTAATGACATATAACAAGTGTTGAGGTAGAAAACTTTTATTTATTATATAGTATAGACTAGGTTACAAACCCCGTGTATTAAACGGGTTGAATAAATGCATTGTTATATATTTAGTAATAAAGATTTACATATTACATATTTATGACATATAACATAGTGTTTTAATACAAATTCTAGAAAACGTTATACAATTATTTTTTATAATGTTTTATAAAAAGAATGAAAAAATGTTTAATTTATAAAAATGTTTTATAAAAAGAATGAAAAAATGTTTAATTTATAAAAATGTTTTATTAACAAACCTATTTTTTAAAATAAAAAACGTTTTATAAAAAGAATTATATAAATCATTATCATTTAATAGGAGAGAGAAGCGGGAAACAAAAAATTATAAAAATAATTTAAGAAATTTGTATAATTAATAGAAGAGAGAGGCGGAGAAAAAAAAGTTGAGTATGCATTACAGAGTGACAAGTGTCTCACTAAAATCTTTATTTATTTATAGATATAGATATTGAAAAGACAACAATGTAATTTAACTGCAATTTTAAGACACTTAAAACATATATACTACATTTGGTACAAGTGTTGGTTTATCAACAACTAGTCATTTACAATGTTGTCATCTTGTTTACAAATCTATGCCCATCCCATATCGGATGAGAAAAGGAATATGGATGAAAGAAATTACTCTAAAAGGACCCTATGGTTTTTCCAAATAATTCATCCATTCTAATATTTCGTTATACCATATCGATGAAGAAACAAAAGTGGAGGCATCACATATACCCTATATAAAAGTGGATTCCCTAACCAAAACAATAAATGAAATATTTGGTAATTTATCTTTAAAAACCGACTAGTTTTGGTTAGAAACAGTTTGGTTATTCAAATTTGAAACTTGGTCAGCTCATTTTTTTGTTAATACCTGAAAACATAAGAAAAGAACGACCTGGATTGGAGTTTTAAATTTTTTTTCAATTGGATTTACTTAACAAGAACACCAAACAGTTGTATGCATTTTATCAAAACGCTCATTTTATAACATATTAATCCTTTGGTGTTTTGTTTATTTGCTAAATTGTGATTTGCTAAATTTTTATGTTGTGGTTTATTTTATAGTGTCTGATAAATTAGCCGAAAGTTAAATCATGCATTAAAAAACTTTGTAATCTTTAAACATTGACTAAAAATGATTAACAATTCAAATAACTCATAATAGGCAACATGCAGATAGTTGATCACAACTAACAAGGTTATCAATATGGTTGATCACAAATTATCCAAAATACATAATTTTTATTAAAAATGTAGGATCGATGTTTACAAGATGGTTCTGTTGTAGTTGAGATTGGCGGAAACAATCGCAACTATTGCAATGTACACAAGAAACAAAGATAATACTGATAAATGCAAAGTGTATTAATCTTCAATGTTTACAAGTTACAGAAAAAACTCTAAGAAAGCACACTTGTACAAGTTAGAAGATACAATATATATAAAGGAACTTAGAATCAAGACTGACCCTTGATTCTAAGGATCATATCTAACACAAGTTGTTGATCTTTGACAGTTACAAGTTACACTACTATTGGTAGACAACTAAAAGACAAACTGCAGCAAATAGTAACAAACAGGTCAAAAGTCTTCTTAGGAATCTTTACAGGAGACTTCAGAAGTAGTAGCTTTGTCTTTAATCATTTGCACCAATAACATTCCTTCTGCTGATAGATGTGTCAGTGTTGCAGCAGATGATTCAGTAGCAAAGTCAAAACTGCTAATGATTTGCCTATCAGCAGCATCAATGTTTGATGCTGCTGAGAAGCCTATCAGCAACAACTTTGGACTTCAGCAGATAAGGCTATTCGCAGCAAAAATGTTCATCAGCAGAGGAACATAGCTATCCGCAGCACTTGCCTTATCTGCAGCAACTTGTAAGTCAGCAGCAAAATTGTTGAGTCCGCAGCAATTGTACTTAGAGAATTTTGTAGTCATCAGTATTTATCTCTATTAACTCCCCCTAGACTGATGCTACCAAAAATTTCTTATTTTCTTTGTTCTTGAATCTTCTGCATATTTAGGATAATCCTTGCAGTCTCATAGCCTCTTGGATCCTTGCTTGGATTGTCAAGAGGAAGTTCAGATAGAGATTTTATGTCCTTGCTTGGCATGTTGAAGATAGCCTTGCTTAAACATCTCATATTCTGTCCTCTGACATCTATCAAAGTGTATTCATCCTTGTTAGCATTGTAAGACCAATTGACAAATGGGAAGTGAGATTGGAGAGGTTTAGCATCAATAACAACATCTTTGCTAGGGTTGAAGTGATGTTTGATCACTAGCAACAGATATCTCCCACTCTCATTTTCAGGCTCATGAACATCACCCAGCTCCAATATTCTTTGAAGATCAGTATATGGAAGCTGAATCACCTCATCAACAGATTTATAAACTGATATTTTTACTTCTGCCCTCCCCCTAAACACTTCAAACCATTGATCTTGTTCACTATAGAGCCATATCACAATGAGGAGGTTTAGTTTTCTTTTTGGGAGGCTATTGATGAGAGGGAGCTAGGTGAGAGGATTTGGACTCTTTGGGTGGAGAGGAGGGACGTCTAGGAGGGAGAGTGGAAGGTTGTTGGACAGAAGGAGGAGAGAATGAGGGAGTAGGCTTAGACTTCTTTGGTTTTCTTTCTTCTGTTTGAGTGTCTACCCTTCTTTTTGAACTTATTATAGAAGCATGTTTTGTAAATATAAATTAAATTCTATGTATCGGTGTACGTGGCTAGTACACAGGAGGGTGTTCTTAAGTACTTAGCCTGCACACCAGTTTGGTCCTGCGTACTTAGTAAGTACGCAAGGCTTTTGCCTTGCGTACTTGTCAAGTACACATGACCAAACCATGCGTACTTAGTAAGTACGCAAGGCTTTTGCCATGCGTACTTAGTAAGTACGCAAGGCTTTTGCGTTGCGTACTTGTCAAGTACGCAGGTAGTGTTCTTTCCCCTATAAATAGAAGACTTGTCTACATTTGTAGGTGAAACTTCTGGAACAAGGTTGAGAGATGTCCGGGTCGGGAAGAGCTCTCCCGACCCCTGGACCGTGAGCTTAGATGAGAGATGTGTGTTCCTTCGGTATGTAGTCTGTAATACGGGATGACTTCTATGTTATGGATTACGTTTCGTTTCATTATCTGTTGTCTTTGTTCTTGTTTATCTGCTTCGTTCTCTTTGTTCCCACACAAATCACAGAACAGGTCCGTGTATTTCCGCTGCGCGACGAGGCTCTCGGGACCTACAACTGGTATCAGAGCGTGGCTAGTACGTAGGAGGGTGTTCCTGAGTATTTAGCCCGCACACCAGTTTGGTCATGCGTACTTAGTAAGTACGCAAGGCTTTTGCCTTCCGTACTTGTCAAGTACGCATGACCATACCATGCGTACTTAGTAAGTACGCAGGGCTTTTGCCTTGCGTACTTGTCAAGTACGCAGGTAGTGTTCCTACCCCTATAAATAGAAGACTTGTCTTCATTTGTAGGTGGAACTTTTGGAACAAGGTCGAGAGGTGTCCGGGTCGGGAAGAGCTCTCCCGACCTCTGGACCGTGAGCTTAGATGAGAGATGTGTGCTCCTTCGGTATGTAGTCTGTAATACGGGATGACTTCTATGTTATGGATTACGTTTCGTTTCATTATCTTTTGTCTTTGTTCGTGTTTCTCTGTCTCGTTTCTTTGTTCCCACACAAATCACAGAACAGGTCCGTGTAAATCCGCTGCGCGACGAGGCTCCCGGGACCTACAAGTGGTATCAGAGCCTCGGTGTTCGTTGATTTGTGTTCCAGTTTTGATTTTTTAGGGTTTTGAGCAAAAACGAGTTCGTAACCTAAAATCCATAAAATCGAGTTTGTTATCACTTCATTTGGTGTTTGGAAGGCTAAGGGTTTGTTAGATGATGTTTTCGAAGCTTTTGGAAGCATTAATTTCTCAGATCCATCACTTTTCGAGCATTCTCCTTAAGATCCGTCAAGAACGCTGTTACTTTTTGATAAGTATGCAAATTTTGCTTTTCTGCGTACTAACTAAGTACGCATGGGTTTTGTCCTGCGTACTTACTAAGTATGCAAGAGAGGTTATCCTGCGTACTTGTTAAGTACGCATGAGTATTTGACTCTGCGTACTTAGCATGTACGCATGGGCATTTTGCGAACTTATCAAATACGCATGAGCACTTGGTTTTGCGTATTTACTAAATACGCATGAGCACCCTTTATGTGCGTATTTGCTAAGTACGCATGGACTAGCCTCTGGGATTCAAAAAAAAATCTAGTATTCATGAGACATTAAAGAGGTGGTGGAAAAGCCGTTGGTACTTCCTATATATATACCTCTTTGACGTAACATGGATCTCAACCGTGATTTCTCGTGTAAACTATATTTTTCGTGTTTGATTCTATCGTGTGTCTTCAAGATGAAGCTGGATATTCGTTGGATTATTAGTTGAAGATGGAACCTTTTATCATTGGCCGATGGGATAGGAAACATACTCTTGTTTCTGGTCTAGTCAGATGGAGCTTAAACTGAAAGGGGATATTGGAAATGAACATCTTCGGTAATTTGGTTGACTCGTGAAGATACAGGATAGAGTTGGACACATCTGGTTGAAGACTTAAGTTTATCTTACTGGAATTCCTATAGGAGCTGATTAGTTTGATGCAAGTTATTGGAAACTCAAACTCTCTATCATATGCCAGCTGATTTGGAGTTGTCTTAGTCTACTATTGTTACCTGTTTAGGAAGACATTGTCAGACTCAGAGTCCTAAGTCAGGGTGGAGGTTGCTACTGCTGAGAGGATGAACTAGAATGAGTTGTGTTGGGTTAGTTGGTTCTTATTGAAGCACTTGGTTTGGTCTACAATGAAAGCTACAGTTATGAGGGAGTCGGGTTTGTCATCACTCGGCAACTGAAGACTGAAGTTTGAAGATTTGAAGATCTCAAGTGGAATGCCAGAAGATCAAGTCTCGCCAGAAGACACGTGATGTCATTAGTTTAGAGGGAGTCTGTTAGGACATTCTTTGTAAACTGATGATTATCAGTGTTAGTGATAGATAGAATTTGATGCTATAGTTAAGAGGGAGTTTGTAGAAGCATGTATTGTAAGTATAGATTAAATTCTATGTATCGGTGTACGTGGCTAGCACGTAGGAGGGTGTTCCTGAGTACTTAGCTTGCACACCAGTTTGGTCCTGCGTACTTAGTAAGTACGTAAGGCTTTTGCCTTGCGTACTTGTCAAGTACGCATGACCAAACCATGCGTACTTAGTAAGTACGCAAGGCTTTTGCCTTGCGTACTTGTCAAGTACGTAGGTAGTGTTCCTTCCCCTATAAATAGAAGACTTGTCGTCATTTGTAGGTGGAACTTCTGGAACAAGGTCGAGAGGTGTCCGGGTCGGGAAGAGCTCTCCCGACCCCTGGACCGTGAGCTTAGATGAGAGATGTGTGCTCCTTCGGTATGTAGTATGTAATACAGGATGACTTCTATGTTATGGATTACATTTCGTTTCATTATCTTTTGTCTTTGTTCGTGTTTCTCTGTCTCGTTTCTTTGTTCTCACACAAATCACAGAACAGATCGTTTATTTCCGCTGCGCGACGAGGCTCCCGGGACCTACACTTATCTTCCCCATTCACTCTTCCTCTTCCTTTGTCACTTTAGCATAGAGGGCTTGTAGGTTCATGAAGTTCATGGAACCCAGCCTCTTTCCACTTTCCCCTCTAGCCTTTAGGAAGTCCATAATGACCTTCCTTTCTTCATGGGTTCTGACATTAAAGGCAATGGCTTTTCTGGCTTTTTGTCTGGCCTTTTCTTCCTCTTTAGCCCTTTTCTTACTTGCCAGTTTACCTTGTTGTCCCATGAAGGCTCTGTATATTTCTTTATTTGATAATTTCTCAAGGTAGCCTGCATCCTCACCTTGAGAAATCAGAACCTCTATCCACTCCTCTCTCATCTCTTTTGCAAGTTCAGAATCAGTGATTCTGAACTTGGCTTCTTTCGCTTTTTGTCTCTATCTTTCTTCATCTTCTTTATTTAGTTGTTCCTACAGTTGGAGAGCTAAAGCTTCATCTTCATTTATTTGTGAAACTGCAGGAACATGCACTCTTGTTCTATCCAGTTGCCTAGCATGAAACTGGATTTGTTGTTCTCTAAGGAGCATGTCAGCTTTTCTTTCTTGAGCCTTTTTAAGCTCCACCATCTCCAACTCTTCTCTTTCTCTTCTTCTTCTTCTCTCCATTTCTTTCTTTTCTTCTTCTATCTTCTTTTTTTCTTCTACTTCTGGCATGATTCCCTTCCCCTTGTCTTTATTGGATGCCTCTGCTTCAGCTTCATGAATCATAATAGCAGATGTGGGGGATCCTGTTGAGACCTCAGCTTCAGCTTCATTGGCAAATTGAGAAGTAGTCAAAGGAGGAGGGACTTCATCATTTTCACCTATCTCCCATTCTTCTCCAGTAACTGCCTTCCATGCCTCCATCACCTTCTATTCTTCTCTTCTTTTTGATTCTTCTTCTGTGTTTAGAAGGACAGTTGGAGAAGAGGGAAGAGATAAATCTGAGTCAGACTCATCCATTGCAATCCATCCATCTTTCTCAAGGAAGGCTTTGACTGTAAGGATCATTTATTGGCTTTTATTGGAGTTGGTGTTGTAGATTTATGATCTCTGTTCAAACACCTTGAAGAGGAAGTATGGATTGAGGAGTAGGATCTCATGGATATTGTTGATTATGAAAGTAGACCCATCACTCAAGAAGAATGTAAAACCCGATAGCTCAGTGTCTGACCATCCATACACCTCCAATCCCCTGACTGCTTCATTATACAAATATTTTCTCAGACATAGAACTTGTTCTTCAGTTAAGACCCTGCTTCTTATTAATTCCATTCTTTGGCTTTGCCTTTCATGTCTTTCTTCTACAACTCTTGAGGACTCTACTTCTTCATCCTCAAGATTTGTATAAGCCACCCTTTTCACTTCTTTAAGAAACCACTAAAACCATGGCATGTTATCTTCCATCAGATCATAGAATCTTTCAATTGCAAGTTAGGCAGGAAGATCTGTGGATGTATTGATGCACTGTTTTGTATACAAAGCTAAAATGTTTAGAGGATTGATGTGTGATATTTATATATTTATTTAACTAAGTTTTAAATTTAGAAATGGACTCACGACTAGATCACACGCTACGGAAAGTGTACCGGTCGCGTGTAGCAAAGCAAGTAAGCCCGAGTTATCGATCCGTGGACACAAAAGGCGGCGGCCCTCGATAATGAACCTCTATTGACTCCTAACCGATGTAACACAAAAGATGATTCTATTTTTCTTTTTATAATTTTAGAACATGCAAATTAATTTAGCAGTTAAAATACTGACTCAACTCAAGACTGAAAAGGACACGAAAATGCTTAGACAAACGGAAAGACAGACAAAGACGAAAACATAATACTAAAGCATACCAAACAAATTAAAAAAAGTAACCAACAACCAACTATGAGACAAACACCACCTAGACGAGGAATCCTATTGACTGACTCAACTGCTTTCGGTACAACTGACAGTATGACACAAGTTTTAAAGATAGACTGACTCGGGAATCACCAAGACATGCAGGATCTCCTCTCAAACTCCCCTACACACCTCAAATATCCTAAGGGTCGGATTAAGCTCACCAGCAAGGAATTGGATTTCCTCTCGGACTCATCAAAACCTAGAACACCACGTACTCGATAACGATTTCACCTCTCGGTCTCAACCTCTCTATACTCATAGACTATCCTAAATAGACCTAACATTCAGGAGTAAACTCCCAAAATACTTTTTATGAAACGAAATTGCAAATGATAAAAACGACTCGGACAATTCTCTCTCATGCAATTGCTACCCAAACCGCCAAACCAAGAGACAACCCGACAACCTATCTCCTCTCGGACTCAAGATTGATAAAACACCGGTTTTTATGACTTCACAAACCTGCTATAACGAATGGCCTAATCGTCTAGATCACAAGCACAAAGTATATGACCCGAAAACCCGAAATCTTACCCAAAACACACAAAGCATTCAAATAAAATCTCAAGGACAACAAGTTCATACAAGATCAGTATTAAATCGGTATTCAAACACATCCATAAACATTAAATCAGAAGTCTTTACACTAGCATTCGTCATACGATCAATAAACAAACTGAAAACAATCATATCATGTCAATATTCATCCTAATCTAAGTAGCAACGAGTTTAGCTACTCATAATACTGAGAAACAAACCAAAATATTGTGGAAACATGTTTAGAACTCGAAGTAAAATACTGAAATAGGAAAAGGAACGCAAAACCGATGATTTCAAACCAAAAAGATGCAAACTCTCTTAATCCAGATGATATCTAGCTCCAATTCTTCGATTCTCTAAGCCTTCTGGTCGTCTACACCCGCAAACAATCGATCCCCCATAATGAAACTCGTCTCAAACGTTTATAGCGACTCATTAGGTTAATTCTGCCCGACAGGGTTCATATCGGACGGACTTAGAATGGATGTCGGTCCGACTAGGGTGACGCCATCTTTAATGATTACGGCTCAATGATTGAACTATAATAATGTCTTCTAAACGCGCGTCGGAACAACATGGGATCATAAGTCGGTCCGACTTCTGGCACAATCCAGAATTAATTAATATTTTTTTCTTGCTTAGTTCTAACTCTTTGTTCCCGCCTCTTTCCGGCCCCCTTTTATTCCTCAAATTCTTCGGTTTATCACCCAAACCTATATTTTCACCAAGAATATCATTAACTAGCAACTTTATTAAATTTTGACTGATAAAACCGAGTGAAATGGTTTAAAATTGAGCATAAAAACATATGTGTGTTACAACACATAAAAAATTCTCACACTTAACGTTTGCTTGTCCCTAAACAAAGCCCCAAACAGTACATCCAACTTAGTAATCGCACAAAAACCAAAATCTCAAGCTATAGTCGAAAACAGACCATGAAATTCAAAACAAAGAGTGACTCCCCAACTTAGTAATAGATTTAAAATTCAACCAGCCTGGATGGGACCTAACTTTTTGAAAACATGGGTATACCTATTCAAGATTCACTTCCTTTCAGGCTCTATTTGTGCCCAACTCATACCCCTTAAAAGAGTTCTCTCCTCTTGATTAATTTCTGTAGTTAGCAAAAGATGTGCTAGTTCCTAGTCTAACTCTCAGACCTACCAATTAAATGTCTAAGTCATATGCTTGAGAATCAATCAAATCTCCACCCAATTGTGAGGACAAACACACAGATCAAAAAGGTCTTTAATAGGGTTGTAATGTTAGGCTATGGCTCAGGGTATGGATCGTGAATGTTTAAGTGGCTAAGGTGAAATTGGTTCGGGCTAATGAACTTTTACCCAAGAGAAACAGATTACTAAAAAAAACTGGACTAAATCATGAGAATCTTAGATTCTTAGACTTATTCTTTTGACACGTTCTATTTTTTTTACTACACACTCCTAATATACCACTATGCTTGTCCGGACCAATGACATGGGGTTAAAAGGTAAAAGGTTGCACATGTTAAAGGTATATTAAGTGGGTTTTAGAAACGAAGATGGATAAGGCTCAAAGGTAGGGGTTAATGTTTAGGTAGTGATAAACAAAAGAAATGGTTAAATGAAAAAGGCTAAATCCTAATGCCTTAGATCATTTTTATGTGCTGTCTACACCTAGGGTCTCGACATGTATCAAGGTAATCAAGTTTGTAGAAGCATGTTTTGTAACTATAGATTAAATTCTATGTATCGGTGTACGTGGCTAGTACGTAGGAGGGTGTTCCTGAGTACTTAGCCCGCACACCAGTTTGGTCCTGCGTACTTAGTAAGTATGCAAGGCTTTTGCCTTGCGTACTTGTCAAGTACGCATGACCAAACCATGCGTACTTAGTAAGTACGCAAGGCTTTTGCCTTGCGTACTTGTCAAGTACGCAGGAAGTGTTCCTGCCCCTATAAATAGAAGACTTGTCTTCATTTGTAGGTGGAACTTCTGGAACAGGTTTGAGAGTTGTCCGGGTCGGGAAGAGCTCTCCCGACCCCTGGACCGTGAGCGTAGATGAGAGATGTGTGTTCCTTCGGTATGTAGTCTGTAATACGGGATGACTTCTTTGTTATGGATTACGTTTCGTTTCATTATCTTTTGTCTGTGTTCGTGTTTTCTGTCTCGTGTCTTGGTTCCCACACAAATCACAGAACAGATCGTGTTATATCCGCTGCGCGACGAGGCTCCCGGGACCTACAAGTGGTATCAGAGCCTCGGTGTTCGTTGATTTGTGTTCCAGTTTCGGGTTTTAGGGTTTTCGAACAGATCTGAAAAATAAAAAGTTCGCTACTTTTTCATCCAAAAATCCTTAAATCCGAGTTTGTTATCACTTTATTTGGTGTTTGGAAGGCTAAGGGTTTGTTAGATGATGTTTTCGAAGCTTTTGGAAGCATTAATTTCTCAGATCCGTCACTTTTCGAGCATTCTCCTCAAGATCCGTCAAGAACACTGCTGTACTGAACAAGTACGCAGAATCACCTTTTCTGCGTATTTGCTTAGTACGCATGGGTTAGCCCTGCGTACTTAGTAAGTACGCATGAGAAGTGACCTGCGTACTTAGCTAAGTACGCAAGAGCATTTCTCTGCGCACTTAGCAAGTACGCATGAGTACTTGGCTTTGCGAACATACTAAATACGCAGCAACACCCTACATATGCGTATTTACTAAGTACGCATGGACTAGCCTCTGGGATTTGAAAAAAAAAAAAAAAAAAATTGTGTGATCATTTGTACGCGTGTTTCGGCCCATTCTTGAGAAGATAGTAATTTTGGTTTTTCCGGACCAGAATTTGTATACGATGTGGCTTGGCGAAACACGAACGAGATTTTTGTTGGATGATACCACTTGTCATACATTGTTTAAGGGTCCATACCTGAAAATGTAGGCTACGAGTATCCGGGATACTTATTTAATAGGGTATGAATGCTGAACTAATGGGAGCAATTGGGTCGTCATCGGCTAAAGGTCTCGTTCTATTTGTGAAGATGTGGCTGCTTTGGGTCTTTTGGAAAGATAATCATCTTGTTTAGGTATTCAAACCTGAATATGTAGGCTACGAGTGTCCTCGGATACTTCTTTAATAAGGGATGAATACTGGAACAACTTGAACCCAAGGATTTGTTGTTTTTGGATCTTTGCAAAGGAATAAAGAATAAAATCCTGGAGTTGGCTAGTTGTGCTTTTTGAGGATTTTAGTGAAGTGGTGATGAAGCTGGTCATAGTTTACAGAGAAATGAGGGGGATAAAATCTAGTATTCATGAGACATTAAAGAGGTGGTGGAAAAGCCGTTGGTACTTCCTATATATATACCTCTTTGACGTAACATGGATCTCAACCGTGATTTCTCGTGTAAACTATATTATTCGTGTTTGATTCTATCGTGTGTTTTCAAGATGAAGCTGGATATTCGTTGGATTATTAGTTGAAGATGGAACCTTTTATCATTGGCCGATGGGATAGGAAACATACCCTTGTTTCTGGTCTAGTCAGATGGAGCTTAACCTGAAAGGGGATATTGGAAATGAACATCTTCAGGAATTTGGTTGACTCGTGAAGATACAGGATAGAGTTGGACACATCTGGTTGAAGACTTAAGTTTATCTTACTGGAATTCCTATGGGAGCTGATTAGTTTGATGCAGGTTATTGGAAACTCAGACTCTCTATCATATGCCAGCTGATTTGGAGTTGTCTTAGTCTACTATTGTTACCTGGTTAGGAAGACATTGTAAGACTCAGAATTCTAAGTCAGGGTGGAGGTTGCTACTGCTGAGAGGATGAACTACAATGAGTTATGTTGGGTTAGTTGGTTCTTATTGAAGCACTTGGTTTGGTCTACAATGAAAGCTACATGTTTGAGGGAGTCGGGTTTGTCATCACTCGGCAACTGAAGACTGAAGTTTGAAGATTTGAAGATCTCAAGTGGAATGCCAGAAGATCAAGTCTCGCCAGAAGACACTTGATGTCATTAGTTTAGAGGGAGTCTGTTAGGACATTCTTTTGTAAACTGATGTATATCAGTGTTAGAGATAGATAGAATTTAATGCTATAGTTAAGAGGGAGTTTGTAGAAGCATGTTTTGTAACTATAGATTAAATTCTATGTATCGGTGTACGTGGCTAGTACGTAGGAGGGTGTTCCTGAGTACTTAGCCCGCACACCAGTTTGGTCCTGCGTACTTAGTAAGTACGCAAGGCTTTTGCCTTGCGTACTTGTCAAGTACGCATGACCAAACCATGCGTACTTAGTAAGTACGCAAGGCTTTTGCTTGCGTACTTGTCAAGTACGCAGGAAGTGTTCCTGCCCCTATAAATAGAAGACTTGTCTTCATTTGTAGGTGGAACTTCTGGAACAGGTTTGAGAGTTGTCCGGGTCGGGAAGAGCTCTCCCGACCCCTGGACCGTGAGCGTAGATGAGAGATGTGTGTTCCTTCGGTATGTAGTCTGTAATACGGGATGACTTCTTTGTTATGGATTACGTTTCGTTTCATTATCTTTTGTCTGTGTTCGTGTTTTCTGTCTCGTGTCTTGGTTCCCACACAAATCACAGAACAGATCGTGTTATATCCGCTGCGCGACGAGGCTCCCGGGACCTACAAAGTTCTAACTAGACAAATCATGCAGGTAATACACGCATCAAACAAAAAGCAGTGAATATGAAATGAATATGCAATGGTTCAAAATCTTACTATAGCGTGTGGAATTGGGTTACCAATACAAGTCATGCACAATTATTACCGTCTAGTCTGCTATACTCTCCTAGGCATCCCAAAATAGCTTTATTACCGAAAAACGACTAGCTGAAAACACTTAATCCCTAATACTTGGAGAATACCGCGTTAAGGAAACGCAAACCCACGCCCAGCTCGCTTAAAAACTATTGGTTTACATCGCACGAAAACAGGTCTTTTGTATGTCTGGACATAAAAATAGTATGTGAAGCTCTCGGGAATTGCAAAAAAAAAGGCAAAATATTTTTGATTTTTGAATATTTATTTATTTAACTTTTATAAAATCCCCCCATCCTCACACTTGAAATGCACATTGTCCCTAACGTGTTTGGAAAAGAAGATAACGAAAATAAAGATAAAAATAAAAAAAATAAAGTTGAAATAAAAGTCAAACTCCCCTGATGATAATGGTACCCAGACGCGTGCGTAATATGCTCATTGCCAAGTTCAACGCCGTCTGATATTATGTATACGAAACTACACAACCAAGAATCAACATACAAGATATGCATAACTGAATTACATACAAAAATTTACAAAACACACGAGAATACAATCATACAACCAACATATCGTTCACTATACCGTACCTGAATACAAAAAGCTAGCTTTAGATACATAGATAAGTACCAATACAAAAGAACTATACAGCGTACAAAGAAAGTAAAGTACAAAATACAATAAAAAAACCCGAACTACGGTGGTGGTGACTGAGCAGTAGGGGTGATGCGAAAATGGTCAATGATCTGCTGAAGCATCCCACTCTATGCCTGTAACTCTTCCCGAACCTCGTCCCTGAAGGCCAGATGGTCAGCGTGAAGGCTCTCTAGTGTGACTGGTTAAGGTCTCTCGGCACGAGGCTGGGCAAATGGCCGTGCCTGTTGTTATGGTGGCCTCCTAATTGGTGCAACCTCTGTGGGATCAGCTCCTGGTGGTGGTGGATGTAGCTGGACGGTTCTGACGTCAACAAACCTCCTAGGCTCATCAAATCGGCAAACACCCATCTGCTGCATATCGCCATATCTATACCTAGACACTGGAGGGCCCAAGGTCTGTGTAGCGGGCAGTTGAGCAGTGAAGACTCCCAAAGAACGTGCCAGACGGGACACGTAGAAACCCTAACATAAATGCGATCCCAAGCCGCGACTACGTGTCCTAGCAAGGGAGGTGAGTAAAATGGTGGCAAGGTTGGCCTCGCAGCATGTCACTATGCTGTAGAGGACGAAGAGGTCCCCCTCGGTAACCTTCTCAATCCCCATGAATCTCACCATAATAGTGCAGGCGATGATCCGATGGAGAAATCGAAGTACTGGATCACGGGTGCGCGATGCTGGAATGCTGGAGGTGAAAGAGTCGTCAGCACTAGTGACTCAACAGTCGCGTAGTGTCTGTGAAGTGATGGCGACTGGTCCTGCCTCCCAAAAAATACCGCGAAGGATCTTTGTAAAAATTGGTTGGGTGGTCTCCTCCGCGGTGCATAAACCCATGCGGATGGCAAACTGCGGGGTGGTCATGTGGTACTGCGTGCGTCCAAGTAAGAACTGGACCGCGTACTCATCGGTGAAACTCTCGTAGTGGAAAATAAAAGTGGAGAAGAACTCAAAGGTAAGCTCCTTGTATTGCGGCTCACGTATATCAAGCAGCCGCCTCCATCTGGGTGTGACGATGGACTCCAACCGCTGGCGGACGCCTAGCGTCCCCATGAGGCCCCAATCAATGATCCGCGGTGAATGATGTTCAATGTAAATGATGCGGGTGAGAGCGACTAGCATGTCGGTGCCTGGTGCAAACTGCACAAGTCTGTGATCGCGCTGCTGAAAAGGGATTGGCTCATCGGCGGTAGGTGGCGGGTGTCACACCCCAACCGATGGCGGAAACGTCTGGGCGGGACATGTAGAATGTTCATAAGCTCATGGTTTACTAAAGTTGTGATAAGTAAACAATAACTTTCATTTCATAGCTCAAGTAATCAAGTACAACTCTTACAAGAATAAAAATACATGAATAACTTTATTAAATTTAAAACTGGGTCCTCAATCCTATGTGAAGCGACTTGAAATCTTAACTCAAACACTATACCTGAAACATGATAAAATGAGAGGGTCAACTATAAATAGTTGGTGAGCATACATAGGTTTTGACACCACAAGTAAAGTTTAAATGTTTTGTGTACAATTCATATGATGCATGGCTAATAAATCATTTAAGGAGAATCTAAGTTAAGCTAGATGCACAAATGAAACTTTGTAATTGAAGAGCATAATAACACATGTTATCCTAATGTAGGGCATAACAACACATGTTATCCTGATGTAAATGTAGGGCATAACAACACATGTTATCCTAATGTAGGGCCTAACAACACATGTTAGTCTGAAGTAATGTATTTGTGTTTGCACGTGTATATCATGTATATGTAGCCTTAACAATTAGCATTCAAGCATAAAGCACAAATAAACACATATAATCATATTGTAGAATTGTACGTGTGTAATTGCAAATAGTGTTTGAATGTAATCATGTTTCACCCCAAAAATGTACAAAAGGAAAAAGGGGGCTATGTAAACTTACATGAATAAGTTGTGTAGATAACACGAGCAAAAATGACGCACAAGTGATTCTCAAATCACAAGTTTAACCTAGAATGAAATGTATGAACTTGCATTAATAATGTGCACGGTGTCTAAGTCATGATCAAATGTTCATCGGGTTTGATATGTGTGGATTTGTACAAGAGTTGTGTCATTTTATGTGAATGGATGTAAGTCAACAAAGTTTGATATGTAAAATTATAAGTTCAAAAAAATAATATTTGTCTTTAGGGTTTATGTCTAATTAATTTAGATAAATAAATTCTTTTAGGGTTCAAAGTAAAATAAATAAATCTATTTTATTTATTCATTTTATATTAATGTGTCAAACTATAGGGTAAATATATATATATATATATATATATTTATATATATATATATTAGTACATATTAAAAACCTAAATAAATTTGTTAAAGTAAAAAGATAATTAATAAATAAATTTGTTTATTTATTTATTTATTAAAGTAATATGTTCTAAAATAAGGAATGTAGTTATTAATATATATATATATATATATTTATTTTTAGAAAGGATTTTATTTGTTTTAAACTCTAATATGTATATATAGTTAAATAGGAAAACAAATAATTTATGAGAATGTATTTTTATAAAAATCTTGTCACGATTTTTTTATAAAATTAGGAAATTAAATACTTGGTTTTAAAATTTAATAATTTGATTTAAAAAATGTATTTTTAAATGATTAACAAGATATTTTAAACAATTAAATTTGTAAAATAGATGTTTTATGTTAAAAATTGTAAAGTATTGCTTTAATCTGATCTAAATAAGGTTGGGTTTATAAAAATAATTTTTATACAAATTTTGGGGCATTAAAATCGGTTTTTAAAAAGATAAACAGGCCACCCGGTTCGAACACGGGTGGTTCCTGTGTGGGGCGAGGGTGTTACCGCTGGACCAAGGACCCAATTGCTTAATAGAACTGGCCTGAGAGTGTATTAACACGAACGGAACAGGGGCCGGGTCGAGGACAGTACACGCGCAAAACATTTGTGGATTGTGGGTTTCGAACCCACGCCACCAGGTCCAATGGTGCAATGACTTAACCAGTTGGACTCGGTGGTTTCGCTGGTATAGTATGGAATTAAAAATTTTAATGCGCTAGATCAATCGAACCAGAATCCGACTTTGAATCCGTATAAACAGGTTATGGATTTCAAAGAGAAATCTAGTTCAATCCACTATGTCTTGTGAAATTGATAGAGGGCTTTTGATCGCCATGAGATTACGAAATGGTAGGCACAAAACTTACTTGATTTGATTGAGGGTCGAGTGCTGTCGGCTAGATAGTCAGACTCGAAGTTCTTGAAACCTGATCGGAGTCTAGAGATGAAATGCGGATCAAATGGGTATTGAGAGAGTGTATAATGGTCTATGCGAAGGTGAGTGGTGAATTAATTTGATTAATTTTGTGTTAAAGGTGGGTTTCTGTCATTTATTTGAAAATTGTTAGATGTGAACGAGTTACGTGTTTGTTCCGGTCGATTAGCAATGGATTTGGTTACGAATGGGGTCTACATTCATACTGGAACGGTTGCGCGTGATTTACGGTCTTCATAACATCAGAATCCCTTGATTGGAGACTGATTGGGACGCGGTTTGACTTGGGAAAGTCAAACCGTTCGAATTTGAATTCTTGCCGCGGATTGATTGAATTGGAACCCTAATTGGGCATGGGTTTGGGCTAAAATCAACTACACATACCTGAGGAATCCGTAGTGAGTTTGATTTTGATCGGATCCGGTCTTGAAATGCAAAAATGTTGGTTTGTTTGACTTTGATAAGTTAACTGGGGTTGTTTTGACTTTAATGGTCAAAATAGGTCAAATTGGTATGTGTAAGGGTTAAAAATCGGGGTCAAAGGTCCAAATTGTGGGGGGGGGGTTCAATAGTGGGGCTCAAAGGTTCAAATGAAACTAGAATGGGGTTCAAGACCCCTTTATTTGATTTAGATTCTTTTTGATTATTTATAAAAGTTGTTTTTATGAAATTTATTTTTAAAAAAAAACATAAACATCAAATGTTTTAATATAATTTTAATAATGGTAATGTTTCCATTTTTATAAAATTACGAAATGGTTTATTTAACAAAATCCAATGGATTTATATATATATATTTGAATATTCATTCATAAATAATTATATGTATATTTTCGAAAGGCGTACAAGTTTATATATATATATATATATGTATGTAAAATAATAAGTGATGTGACTTGGTGAGTTTGAACAAGTGCGAGAATGTTTGTGTTAACTATTTTCTTACAAGAGAAATAAAATAATTTTATGGTCTGAAAAATCATGGATGTTACAGTCTCCCCATGTTATGGAAATTTCGTCCCGAAATTTAACTGGTGGGGGTTACTGAATCAGAAAAGATGAGGGCTCGGATTCTAAACGAGCCTTGACTGTCAGTTTGAGTAGTACAATCGATAACGAGATTCAGGTCTGTTTTCTCAAGGTCAGGCACGCATGATGATAGTGGATTTAGTTTAAGAGATTTAAGGAGAAAATTGTCATAGAATATTTTAGACTCTAAAGGTGATATGCATTACTTGGAATGAATTTGATGGTAACTGGATGATCAAGGTTTGTTTAAGATGTAATCTAACATGTTCATGAATTGTTATTGGGAAAGAGATTTCACAAACATTGGTCCGTCAAACAACATAAAACTTTACGTGGCAAGAATAACGCTACTTCTGATTTTATGACAGGAACACTTATATATAGGAAGTACCAGCGGCGTATCCACCATGTCCTTATCATATCACATTAGTATTGTTACTATATTCCACGATAGGTTTCATGTTATAACACACGACAAATTTCACTATGTCTTCCATGCGCTGATTTTTATAATTACGTGTGCACCTGTATTTATCCAAATCGTTGCATGGTCCACATAGTTCATCCTATTGTGTGTGGGGTCCAGGGGTAACACAAAAACACTTAATTCGTAACTATTGCTTTCACGTATGTGTTGCTAACAATAACTATGTCCATAGGTAGTAGAGCCAATCAGGTACTAAAGAGTAATAACGTGGCATAATTTAGGGTTCCATAGCTTCCTCGTGTTTGAACAAGAATGCGTCAAACCCCGAGTAGCTTTCATGGATAGGGGTGAATAGTCATGCCTTGTGTATGATGTACTTAGTCAATTGCAACAATGTAAACAATCTAATTCTGTGTATAATGTAAACACTCATGTTTCATATATGATCTAGTGTTAGGCATGTTGTAAGCAAATATGTTTCATGTATAGTGTGAACAATTAGTATCATGTATAAGCAAATATGTATAATGTGATCACTCTAGTATTATGTATTTTTTTGAATATGTATCGATGTGACATTTCAAAGATTTTCGTTGCGAAATTTATCGTGTAAATATTAACATTTTATTTCAAAACATATACACGTATATTTAATCAAATTTATACAAATCGGTGTATTGGCAAATTTCAATTTAGATATTTTTAATTTAAAAAAAATATATATATATTTGAAGGTTATAAACTATATAAATCATGTTATCAAATTAGATAATTTATATAAATAAATCAATGGTTTTCAATTTTATTAACCATTCAAAATCATTGATTTTAAATAAAAACATAAGTTTTATAAAATTTTATATGCTTAAGTTTTATTTGGTTTTATACAAATAGGTATCTTATTTTATGGATTTAAACTAATTAGAAATTTATAAATTTTAAAACTAATATAAAATTTTATATAAAAATCTAAGTAAAAAAAAAAAAAAAAAAAGTTACATATTTAATAAAATAACCCATTTGAATAAGATGAATAACCTTATAAAAATTATTTATAATAATAATAATAAGTAAGTTTATAAAAACATTTAAAATATAATGTTAAAGTAAATTGATTTAAAAGAAATTAAATTAATTTATTTAATAAAAAGTTTAGGGTTCGTTTTGTAATTAACTAAACTAGAAGGTTTTAAAACTAAAATCGTTTGAGGGGCTATTTCTGGACAAATGAAACCACAAGGATCCATCCGTAATTATTTTAAGGGTTGTTTCGAATTAAACCAAACTCCAGGGACCAAAACTGTCAATCCCCAAATCGCATTTCCGGTCACCCCTTTCCTTTGTCCGGCGGTCCAAGTTAATTTCCGGCGACCCGCTCGACAAGCCTGTCCCCTGCACCTCAACGCCCGACAAAAGCATCCCCGACTTCGTCTCCCCCTCGCGAACTAGACCCCTCGACCAATTGGTCTCCCCAACACACGGATCGTCTGATCCTGTTGGTGGCCGAGAACCCACGCCCGAATTCAGGCCCGACAGGCCACCTCCACGCCTGTCGAATGTCGGGTTAGCTTCGCCTCGTCCAGACTTATGTCGGAATGTGTTCAATTGCACGTTCGAGCATAAGAATCAGGCCCGACCATAAATAGCCATTACCGGCCCTGCTCGAACTCGTTACCCTCCGTCCACACATTCTCACTCCAAATTGAGGATACCATCACTTTCTTCGTTACTAAGTGAAGCTACAACCTAAATTTCGAAGTCAAATTTCATCCAGAGGATCGATTTCCACCTTGGACATTTTCGGTTCAAAAGTCTCTGCCGACCAAGCCCTTCGCGACTAGGTTCGAGCCTCGATTCGATTCCTGTACCTTCTGTTATCTTCAGGTAATCTATTCCAGTCGAAAACTCGACCATCGCACGAGAACTACCGGGCAAACCCAGTGTCCTCGGACACGGTTTGCCGGTCACCGAGAACCAGCGACCAGTTGTTCCTTTGTGTATTTAAATTAACGGATACACACATAACCAGCGATGGGCAGTAGCCCGGCTGGTTATGCGTGTTTGTGTCTGAAGAGAAGGTCGCGGGTTCGAACCTTCTGGCCTTCGGCCCATTTTTTTTTACTTCTGTTTACATTTTAATTATTTTATTAATTTAACCTAACTTATTTTAATAACATTTTTATACAATAAAGACTAAAACGAGTCGGTTTACTCGTTCGTTTATTTAAAATCAATTAAACTATATTTTTATAAACCATCCCATTTTTTTTATATAAACTTATTTAATTACATTTTTAGATATAAAATGTCCTATATTTATATAAATCTTGTAATATCTTTATAAACTTATTTAATTACATTTTTGATATAAAATGTCCTATATTTTTTTATAAATCTTGTAATACCTTTATAAACTTATTATATTTTTAAATATAAAGTGTTCTATATTTTTATAAACCTTGTAACATTTCATAAACTTAATAAAATAAACTTAATATATAAAATGTCTCATTATCTTTATATGAACCTAGCAATATTGTTAATAAACTTGTTAAAATAAATTTTAATATATAAAATATCAACATAATTAATCAAATAAAGATTTATCTTTTTATTTATTATTATTGTTTAAATACATTAAACATAATGATTAATTATTTAAAAATGTAATATTTTATAAGTCAAAGTTTTACAAAATCATATTCATTTCCTACCACATTTTATATTAAGGATATTATTATAAAACCTATGCTCATTTAAATACAAATACGCACATACATATAAACATACAATAATACCCATTTATCTACATAGGGTTTCATTGTGCTTAGACTTCAACATACTTATCACCTACACGCGTGGACAAATACCCGCTTGCAAGGTGAGTTACATAGCCCCTATTTTTACATTTTTATACGTTTTGGGGTGAAACATTATACATGCTACTCACATTGTTTGTACGTGTTATACATGAGACTATATGTTTATTCTTTGGATGTACATACATTTAAACACAAGACAACCAACTGTAATATTGATAGATCTATTGTGCCTGACCAGCCCACCCGGTTTGGGTGTTTATTACTACATACTCGGATATAACCGCGTGTTATATTCAATCATACCGGATATAGTGGGTAACTATATTCAAGCATACCGGACTTAGCTGTTGTGCTCTGTTCAAGCGCGTCAAACTCGGTTTGAATTGTGATTAAATAAATGTTACATCATATACTATGTTTAACAATATAAACAATGAGTTGCAAAACGATTTACAACCACTATTTACAGGAAATACTAAACCTATGTACTCACCAACTTTTTAGTTGACACTTGATTTAAATAATGTTTCAGGTTTGGATATGTGACTGCTTGCCGAGGATCTCTCTACTTAGGAACCATGGACCTAGTTAAATAAATTAATGTTTTGAACTAGACTAGGTTATTTGAAATGTATTGTATTTGGAACTTGTTGTCTTTAAAATTAAATTAACGAATTATGCAACCTTTAGTTATCATGTGCTTTTGAACAATCATCACATTGTCCGCCTCGATGATTCCGCCATCGGTCGGGGTGTGACAGATTGGTATCAGAGCCATGGTTATAGGGAATTAGGTTATTAGACACAATGACCTAGACTATAACCCTAGGACTCCCTTTTTATGTGTTATGTGCTAAATGATTAATTGCTATGTGAATTATTTGTAGTTAGGAATTGCCTGAATTTTCCCGAGTTTGGTACATGAGACTTATACACATACATACAAGATTTTGATACATACTATACATACACATTTGATCAACACACTTATGCAAACAAATACACTACCCATCCTTATCCATACTCTTTCCTACTCCATATTAATTGTAACGTTTCTACACATTTTATACTCATAGACTCTCAAGACTATTAAAATCTTGAAAATCTCGTCAACGACTTAATTTCTTGAAACCAGTAAAGGACACGTGCAATCTGGAAGGGTGACACCTGTACATTGGGTTTTCTGTCTAGGAAAGCATTTCGTATAAATCCAAATAAACGGACCCGTATGCTTTCCTGGGAATTCCTGAAGTGAGTGTTTACCTATAGGCTAAAGCATGTCTCCTTGAAAGCTTTGAGGAATTATTTAACGTTGATAAGTCAATGTATTCGCAAGGATACAATCCGAACTTAAACTCAAAATTTGGGGACATTATAGCAAGGTAGGAAGAACTAGACGAACATGCAAAACAAACCATTATTACGGGTGCACACGTAATAACAATTTGTAGTGCATGCGAATCTCGGCCATTCCTATTACGCGAATAATGATCTATGTTATCATATCCTCCCAGGAATATATTTCATGGCTTATTTCCCCTATCCTTTAGTGTTATAAATTTTGAATGAGTTATGTGATCAATTTTAGTCAGAACATACATACATTACCATGCGACATGATGAGTGTCATCTCGTGTTCCTGCTTGCATTATTGTGAACAGTCTACCAACTGTGGCACCTATATGCATGTTTTATCCGAAGTCTCATAAATTCTTGTCTTCCTTGTGGTACTTATAGAATGCCTCCCCGTCGCGCGGTTAATGCTAACTCTAGCAACTCCAACGTTGACCTTGCTGCACTACAATCTTGATAACTCGTATATCATGGTAATAGCGGATGGGAAATCCATTGCTATGAATTCCATAATCCGTGATTTCATATAACAGCTATGCTTTCACCATTCATCTCATTCCTATACTTTTGTGAGACAAACCTATTAGGTTTAAACTCGGTCATACAACTTGCTAGCTCTGTTAAAGTTTACCTAAATTGTTGAAGTTCCAAATCCTAGTAATTATGCGCGGGGAATCCCCGGTATATCAAAGGGGTGGTGGGTTAGCCGCTGGTACACCCTATACATAAACCCACTTGATATAACGAGTATAAACCGTGCATAAGTACTAAGAGGAGGACCGGTTTTAGAAAATGTTTTTGCAAAATTTGAAAATATGAACACCCGTGGGGTGGAGTTTTAAAGGAAAATGCCATGTCACAAAGTGATTGGCACCAATATTGTTAAATCTGGGTTCTAGTAGTTTACATTCATGCATTGTACGAACAATTGTATGCATAAATCTCATTATACTATTAGATCAACTAATTGACAACTCGACTCGAATTAGCATCGTCATCCGTTATCATACGATATTTCCCCGCTGAATCTTTCTCTTGTGAAGTAATTCCATTCTAAGTCTATTGGCACCCCTTTTCCCGTTCCCATAACCTTCGCTAATCGAATTTCGGGACGAAATTCCTTCAACTTGGGGAGACTGTGACATTTCAAAGATTTTCGTTGCGAAATTTATCGTGTAAATATTAACATTTTATTTCAAAACATATACACGTATATTTAATCAAATTTATACAAATCGGTGTATTGGCAAATTTCAATTTAGATATTTTTAATTTAAAAAAAATATATATATATTTGAAGGTTATAAACTATATAAATCATGTTATCAAATTAGATAATTTATATAAATAAATCAATGGTTTTCAATTTTATTAACCATTCAAAATGATTGATTTTAAATAAAAACATAAGTTTTATAAAATTTTATATGCTTAAGTTTTATTTGGTTTTATACAAATAGGTATCTTATTTTATGGATTTAAACTAATTAGAAATTTATAAATTTTAAAACTAATATAAAATTTTATATAAAAATCTAAGTAAAAAAAAAAAAAAAAAAAGTTACATATTTAATAAAATAACCCATTTGAATAAGATGAATAACCTTATAAAAATTATTTATAATAATAATAATAAGTAAGTTTATAAAAACATTTAAAATATAATGTTAAAGTAAATTGATTTAAAAGAAATTAAATTAATTTATTTAATAAAAAGTTTAGGGTTCGTTTTGTAATTAACTAAACTAGAAGGTTTTAAAACTAAAATCGTTTGAGGGGCTATTTCTGGACAAATGAAACCACAAGGATCCATCCGTAATTATTTTAAGGGTTGTTTCGAATTAAACCAAACTCCAGGGACCAAAACTGTCAATCCCCAAATCGCATTTCCGGTCACCCCTTTCCTTTGTCCGGCGGTCCAAGTTAATTTCCGGCGACCCGCTCGACAAGCCTGTCCCCTGCACCTCAACGCCCGACAAAAGCATCCCCGACTTCGTCTCCCCCTCGCGAACTAGACCCCTCGACCAATTGGTCTCCCCAACACACGGATCGTCTGATCCTGTTGGTGGCCGAGAACCCACGCCCGAATTCAGGCCCGACAGGCCACCTCCACGCCTGTCGAATGTCGGGTTAGCTTCGCCTCGTCCAGACTTATGTCGGAATGTGTTCAATTGCACGTTCGAGCATAAGAATCAGGCCCGACCATAAATAGCCATTACCGGCCCTGCTCGAACTCGTTACCCTCCGTCCACACATTCTCACTCCAAATTGAGGATACCATCACTTTCTTCGTTACTAAGTGAAGCTACAACCTAAATTTCGAAGTCAAATTTCATCCAGAGGATCGATTTCCACCTTGGACATTTTCGGTTCAAAAGTCTCTGCCGACCAAGCCCTTCGCGACTAGGTTCGAGCCTCGATTCGATTCCTGTACCTTCTGTTATCTTCAGGTAATCTATTCCAGTCGAAAACTCGACCATCGCACGAGAACTACCGGGCAAACCCAGTGTCCTCGGACACGGTTTGCCGGTCACCGAGAACCAGCGACCAGTTGTTCCTTTGTGTATTTAAATTAACGGATACACACATAACCAGCGATGGGCAGTAGCCCGGCTGGTTATGCGTGTTTGTGTCTGAAGCGAAGGTCGCGAGTTCGAACCTTCTGGCCTTCGGCCCATTTTTTTTTACTTCTGTTTACATTTTAATTATTTTATTAATTTAACCTAACTTATTTTAATAACATTTTTATACAATAAAGACTAAAACGAGTCGGTTTACTCGTTCGTTTATTTAAAATCAATTAAACTATATTTTTATAAACCATCCCATTTTTTTTATATAAACTTATTTAATTACATTTTTAGATATAAAATGTCCTATATTTATATAAATCTTGTAATATCTTTATAAACTTATTTAATTACATTTTTGATATAAAATGTCCTATATTTTTTTATAAATCTTGTAATACCTTTATAAACTTATTATATTTTTAAATATAAAGTGTTCTATATTTTTATAAACCTTGTAACATTTCATAAACTTAATAAAATACACTTAATATATAAAATGTCTCATTATCTTTATATGAACCTAGCAATATTGTTAATAAACTTGTTAAAATAAATTTTAATATATAAAATATCAACATAATTAATCAAATAAAGATTTATCTTTTTATTTATTATTATTGTTTAAATACATTAAACAAAATGATTAATTATTTAAAAATGTAATATTTTATAAGTCAAAGTTTTACAAAATCATATTCATTTCCTACCACATTTTATATTAAGGATATTATTATAAAACCTATGCTCATTTAAATACAAATACGCACATACATATAAACATACAATAATACCCATTTATCTACATAGGGTTTCATTGTGCTTAGACTTCAACATACTTATCACCTACACGCGTGGACAAATACCCGCTTGCAAGGTGAGTTACATAGCCCCTATTTTTACATTTTTATACGTTTTGGGGTGAAACATTATACATGCTACTCACATTGTTTGTACGTGTTATACATGAGACTATATGTTTATTCTTTGGATGTACATACATTTAAACACAAGACAACCAACTGTAATATTGATAGATCTATTGTGCCTGACCAGCCCACCCGGTTAGGGTGTTTATTACTGCATACTCGGATATAACCGCGTGTTATATTCAATCATACCGGATATAGTGGGTAACTATATTCAAGCATACCGGACTTAGCTGTTGTGCTCTGTTCAAGCGCGTCAAACTCGGTTTGAATTGTGATTAAATAAATGTTACATCATATACTATGTTTAACAATATAAACAATGAGTTGCAAAACGATTTACAACCACTATTTACAGGAAATACTAAACCTATGTACTCACCAACTTTTTAGTTGACACTTGATTTAAATAATGTTTCAGGTTTGGATATGTGACTGCTTGCCGAGGATCTCTCTACTTAGGAACCATGGACCTAGTTAAATAAATTAATGTTTTGAACTAGACTAGGTTATTTGAAATGTATTGTATTTGGAACTTGTTGTCTTTAAAATTAAATTAACGAATTATGCAACCTTTAGTTATCATGTGCTTTTGAACAATCATCACATTGTCCGCCTCGATGATTCCGCCATCGGTCGGGGTGTGACAATCGAGTCTCATGAGTATCGGAAACTATCGGATTTTGTAGGCGATCGGGTGTGTTACTTGGCGTTCATGTACAATGTAGGTAGATGAGTTTTAACTTTTAAATTCGTTAGTGCTTATATGGACGGTTAATGGCGAAATGATTCTCTTTCTGAAGTAGGCTAGCAAGCTCAAGTTTATAGTGACAAACAGTAGTAGGTGTAAATAGTTCCGACAATGACAAAAATAACATAAAGGATTACAATGCATAATTTATTCTAGACTAGATCCCTATTCGACTCCATCTTGCACTAGCTTCAATTGGTTTCATCTACTGCCTCGACATTGACTTGAGTTTCGTTAGTGTTTATGTTGAAGGCATGCCCACGAGCACCACCTTGGTTTGTATTGGCTATCCTTGGGCATTGGTTTTTGAAGTGGTTTGGATTACCACAGTCATAACAAGCACGCCCATTAGTAATGGCTGGTACAACTTGATTGGTAACTTGGTGATTGGCTCGGTTCCCTTGGTGGGTTTGACTAACATGTGATATGGATTGACAAGTGTTCGCTACATGACCATACCTTCCACAATTGGCACATAGATGGCATGGCATGTTTGGGAAGTGGTGATAGTGGCACGTGTTGCACAGAGGGCTGTTGCCCGCATATGGTTTCTTATTATGGTTTTGGGCTAGGGGAGCTACTTGGTTGATTGGTACAGCAGGGGTAATGACAGCAAAGTTACGTTTCTTATTGGAGTGAGGAGGTTTGGGTTTGTCTTCCTGAGAGGGTTCAGAATAGGTTGTTGGGTCAGTGACTTTCTTTGCGCCTTTCCTTGTTAGTGTACCCGCCATCACATGGTTATCAGTTAATGTGGCAGCTTAGCGGATAGCGTCTTCAAGAGTAGCTGGATTTCTTCCTAGGACTGTATCTTAGATTTTCATGGGTAGACCACCGATGTACTTCTCAATACCCTGAGTCAGTGGGGTGACCATGTGGGGTACCAGAAGGCTTAACTCGTGGAAAGGAGTTGTGTAGGCTAAACTTTCACCACTGTCTTGGATAAGATCCCAAAACTCAGCCTCAAAATTCTTCATTTCATTACGAGGACAGAATTCCTCGGTCATAAGTCTCTTAACTTCATCCCATGGCAAGGCCATGGTCACATCCACACCCCGGTTTCTCTTCTCACCATTCCACCAAGTGAGCACCCGTTTCTGAAAGACGCTGGTGGCAAAGCGAACACGGAGATGATCAGGGCAATCACTGTTGAGAAAAGTGCTTTCAATGCTTTCAAACCATTGAAGGAGGCCCGTAGCCCCTTCGGTACCATAGAACTTGACGGGGTTGCATGAGTTAAATTGTTTGAAAGTGCATTGGGGTGGGTTGGCCACCACCACCACCATTATTAGCACTGCTGTTAGTGCCGCCATTGTTGTTATTGGCCTGAGTGAGTTGGTTCACAAATTGAGTGAGAAGGGCAGCAAGGTCATTGTTGTTGTTGTTGGTCTCGTTGGCGCGACGGGGAGGCATAGTATAGATTTTAACAAAACAAGAGGAAAGATATAAGAGGTTGTGAGGATTTCTTGGATATAAACCAAAGAATAATTTAAAACATAAGTATTCATAGTTTGGATTGCACTCAAACGGGGGGATAGTACCATTTGAATGCTATGACATATTAGGGTTAATAAACTTATATAACTTTCAAGGAGACATGCTTTAGCATATAGGTAAGCACTCATCCCGGTAATTCCTAGGAAAGCATACGGATCCCTCGGTTGATTGGGATTTATATGAAATGCTTTCCTAGACAGAATAACCAGAATACAGGTGTCACCCTTCCAGATTGCATGTGTCCTCTACTAGTTAACAAAGTTTAAAACCCTAACGAGGTGTGAAAAGAAGTTTAATAGACTTATGACGTTCCACATGCAATGATGGTAATGACATAGTAGAAAGAGTGAGGCTTAGGATAAGGGTAAGGATATTATTGTTTTTAATTTATTATGTAGGTGAAACCTAATAAGTCACATAATATATTAAACATGTAGCACATTGCATGTAGCATATCATAGATTCATAGAGCATGGCATAAATGGGTATCCTAAGGTTATAGTCTAGGTCGAGAGTGTCTAATAACCTAATTCCCTACAACCAAGGCTCTGATACCAATCTGTTACACCCCAACCGACGGCGGAAACGTCGGGGCGGGACATGTAGATTGTTCATAAGCTCATGGTTTACTAAAGTTGTGATAATTAAACAATAACTTTCATTTCATAGCTCAAGTAATCAAGTACAACTCTTACAAGAATAAAAATACATGAATAACTTTATTAAATTTAAAACTGGGTCCTCAATCCTAAGTGAAGCGACTTGAAATCTTAACTCAAACACTGTACCTGAAACATGATAAAATGAAAGGGTCAACTATAAATAGTTGGTGAGCATACATAGGTTTTGACACCACAAGTAAAGTTCAAATGTTTTGTGTACAATTCATATGATGCATGGTTTATAAAGCATTTATGGAGAATCTAAGTTAAGCTAAATGCACAAATGAAACTTTGTAATTGAAGGGCATAACAACACATGTTATCCTAATGTAGGGCATAACAACACATGTTATCCTGATATAAATGTAGGGCATAACAACACATGTTAACCTAATGTAGGGCCTAACAACACATGTTAGCCTGAAGTAATGTATTTGTGTTTTCACGTGTATATCATGTATATGTAGCCTTAACAATTAGCATTCAAGCATAAAGCACAAATAAACACATATAATCATATTGTAGAATTGTACGTGTGTAATTGCAAATAGTGTTTGAATAATGTTTCACCCCAAAAATGTACAAAAGGAAAAAGGGGGCCATGTAAACTCACATGAATAAGTTGTGTAGATAACACGAGCAAAAATGACGCACAAGTGATTCTCAAATCACAAGTTTAACATAGAATGAAATGTATGAACTTGCATTAATAATGTGCACGGAGTCTAAGTCATGATCAAATGTTCATCGGGTTTGATATGTGTGGATTTGTACAAGGGTTGTGTCATTTTATGTGAATGGATGTAATTCAACAAAGTTTGATATGTAAAATTATAAGTTCAAAAAAATAATATTTGTCTTTAGGGTTTATGTCTAATTAATTTAGATAAATAAATTCTTTTAATGTTCAAAGTAAAATAAATAAATCTATTTTATTTATTCATTTTATAATAATGTGTCAAACTATAGGGTAAATATATATATATATATATATATATATATGTATATATATATATATATATATATATTAGTACATATTAAAACCCTAAATAAATTTGTTAACGTAAAAAGATAATTAATAAATAAATTTATTTATTTATTTATTTATTAAATTAATATGTTCTAAAATAAGGAATGTAGTTATTAATATATATATATATATATATATATATATATATATATTTAGAAAGAATTTTATTTGTTTTAAACTCTAATATGTATATATAGTTAAATAGGAAAACAAATGATTTATGAGAATGTATTTTTATAAAATCTTGTCACAATTTTTTTATAAAATTAGGAAATTAAATATTTGGTTTTAAAATTTAATAATTTGATTTAAAAAAATGTATTTTAAAATGATTAACAAGAGATTTTAAACAATTAAATTTGTAAAATAGATGTTTTATGTTAAAAATTGTAAAGTATTGCTTTAATCTGATCTAAATAAGGTTGGGTTTAGAAAAATAATTTTTATACAATTTTTGGGGCATTAAAATCGGTTTTTAAAAAGATAAACAGGCCACCTGGTTCGAACCCGGGTGGTTCCTGTGTGGGGCGAGGGTGTTACCGCTGGACCAAGGACCCAATTGCTTAATAGAACTAGCCTGAGAGTGTATTAACACGAACGGAACAGGTGCCGGGTCCAGGACAGTACACGCGCAAAACAGCTGTGGATTGTGGGTTTCGAACCCACGCCACCGGGTCCAATGGTGCAATGACTTAACCAGTTGGACTCGGTGGTTTCGCTGGTCTAGTATGGAATTAAAAATTTTAATGCGCTAGATCAATCGAACCAAAATCCGACTTTGAATCCGTATAAATAGGTTATGGATTTCAAAGAGAAATCGAGTTCAATCCCCTCTGTCTTGTGAAATTGATAGAGGGCTTTGATCGCCATGAGATTACGAAATGGTAGGAACAAAACTTACTTGATTTGATTAAGGGTCGAGTGCTGTCGGCTAGATAGTCAGACTCGAAGTTCTTGAAACCTGATCGGAGTCTAGAGATGAAATGCGGATCAAATGGGTATTGAGAGAGTTTGTAATGGTCTATAAGAAGGTGAGTGGTGAATTAATTTGATTAATTTTGTGTTAAAGGTGGGTTTCGGTCATTTGTTTGAAAATTGATAGCTATGAACGAGTTACGCGTTTGTTCCGGTCGATTAGCAATGGATTTGGTTACGAATGGGGTCTACATTCATACTGGAATGGTTGCGCGTGATTTACGGTCTTCATAACATCAAAATCCCTTGATTGGAGACTGATTGGGACGCGGTTTGACTTGGGAAAGTCAAACCGTTCGAATTTGAATTCTTGTCGCGGATTGATTGAATTGGAACCCTAATTGGGCATGGGTTTGGGCTAAAATCAACTACACATACCTGAGGAATCCGTAGTGAGTTCGATTTTGATCGGATCCGGTCTTGAAATGTAAAAATGTTGGTTTGTTTGACTTTGATAAGTCAACTGGGGTTGTTTTGACTTTAATGGTGAAAATATGTCAAATTGGTATGTGTAAGGGTCAAAAATCGGGGTCAAAGGTCCAAATTGAGGGTGGGGGTTCAATAGTGGGGCTCAAAGGTTCAAATGAAACTAGAATGGGGTTCAAGACCCCTTTATTTGATTTAGATTCTTTTTGATTATTTATAAAAATTGTTTTTATGAAATTTATATTAAAAAAAAAACATAAACATCAAATGTTTTAATATAATTTTAATAATGGTAATGTTTCCATTTTTATAAAATTACGAAATGGTTTATTTAACAAAATCCAATGGATTTATATATATATATTTGAATATTCATTCATAAATAATTATATGTATATTTTTGAAAGGCGTACAAGTTTATATATATATATATATATATATATATGTGTGTAAAATAATAAGTGATGTGACTTGATGAGTTTTAACAAGTGCGAGAATGTGTGTGTTAACTATTTTCTTACAAGTGAAATAAAATAATTTTATGGTCTGAAAAATCATGGATGTTACAGCGGGGGCGGAACCGCATATCTGATGGCTGGTACGCGGTGGGCTCGCTTGGTGGGCCTGGCGGATGAACTTGAAGCCATACCTGCATATATAGGATGAAAAGCCGTGTGCATGTGTGCCGTGCGGTTACTTTACAATAGTTATGTACAAGTGGATCGCAGTTACATAGAAAAGGGATATACATTTATTTACCAGTGTACAAGTACCGAATATTGATTTTGAAATCACAGGCTAAAGTCAAGTAGCAAATCATAATTCTGTCATGAGCCTGCATGCCAGACCGAGACGAAACCTGATATCGGTCCGACGCCCAAATATAAACCCTAAATCTGCAATTCGCCTGGGCATATGTCGGACCTACATAAAATGTGATGTCGATCTGAAACCCTGATTTTGAAATCAGCCCGGACGATGAAGTTATGTCCAATTTAAACATTCAACAACTAAGTTTCCTAGTGAGAATGGCATATGTGAACCTATTTTTGAATTCGGGAAATGAGACATACCTGAGATGATGTAACATCCAGAAAATCCATAAGCTAGTGGTTCGGGTTACTGGACGACCCGAATAAATAATTAATGTAATGGTGAGCAGGTTTATGCAAGGGAGGTGCGCTTAACTACCAAATTAGACGCAGTTAGCCATCTAAAGAAGTATCGAGAATGACCCGTGCAAATTAGGACTTGAGGGACCCGGATGGAATTGCTAAATGTATTTAACCAACCCATAGAAAACCCTAAGCCACTTCTCGGCTAGGTGTGTACCCGACGGCAGGGAAAAGGTGCGGAGGAGGGGGTCGCTGGAAAAAGGAGAGGAACCTGGCGGTTTAGCGGCGGTTTCAAGCGGAAAACTTCACGTCTAGCAAAAGGTAATCTTCGTTACTCCTTTTTACGTGTCTATGATTATGATGCTTTAGGTTAAAACCCGATGAGGGTTTTTGTTGGATTATGATGATCGGAAAGGAGAAACAACAAGTGGTCGAGGTGCTGGTTGCGCCGACATGCGCTCGGCAGCCATGGATGGCCGTGGAGGTGGAGCTCGAGGTGGGGTGCTGCGGAGGGTCTCAAGATTTGATTGATGGTCTCGGTAGTGACAACAATAACGGGCGAGGGTGGGGATGTTGGTTTCGAAGACGGTGGCAGGCGATAGGTGGAGTTGTGAGGTGGTGTCACGGGGTGGTGCTTCGACTTAGGGCAACGACACGACGACGGTGATAAACGACAGCGTGACTGAGTACGCGGCGAGTCAAGGAGCCGACGGCAACGGTGCATGGTGGTGGAGGTTCTCGGTAGTGAATGGGTAAGGATGGAAGGGTGTTACACCCGGATAGGGTCTCGTGATCATGGGGTTTTGCATGGCGGCATATGCATGCATGCACGAGACGAAACCCGGTTCGGGGGCGCGAGTTCTAAGCAAGTCAAAGACGATTCGATATGTGCGTTGGTGAAGCTATGAGTTTGGGGTGAACTAATCCGACAAGCAGATGAGTCTAGTGTGGGGGTTTTATTTTATGTACGCGTTATTCAACGTGGGGATTTAGAACATGTTTTGATCATGTGATCATACGTGTGACAGGTACGGGTTCCGAGTGCAAGGATACGAGTTATAGAGTAAGGACTTAGACACGACATATTCAGTGAGTTTCTAATCCCCCTCTTTTAAACGTTTGACTGTTTTGGGGTGGATCGGGAAGAGTCGGGCTTAAAGTTAAATGCCCATGATTTTATGTGAGTCAATGATACAGTTTGTTAGTGAGTGACGTGTTAAGGGCCGAACGGGAACGGTCGTGCCCGATATTAAATTCGAATGAATTTATGATATTAAATGTGTGTTCTAGGGTTATGCGTGAGGTGTGCGTAGTTAATGACTTATATGTATAAGGTGTGATATTACGTGTTTATATTTATGTGTCGGGTTTGCCTAGTTGTCCTGGTGGCACGGCAAACGGGTTCGAGGAGGACGGGGTCCTTCGGGAAATCACCAAAGGTGACAGTTAGTTGACAAGTTGATAATGAGCTTGGGGTGTGCTGATCACCCTGACGAGGGTACAACGATGAGGTTTGTGTTTGCATGCATATATATAAGTGTTGATGGGCATGCTAATGATTAATTGTATTTATTATGTGTGAGTTGGTGTTATTGTGACATGTTAAATTATGATGTGTAGGGTTAGACTAACCATTGAGTTAGGACTTGTGACGTGACGCGCATAAGAGTCGTGTCAGTTAAGTGTGAGAGCCTTGGTTAAGGCTGGATGTGTTAGTGTTTTAGGGTATGTTGTGTTAACCTAGAGTCGGGTCAATATGTATTCTTGAGTATGGGTTGCTAGCATAGCATGTTGAGTATATGCGGTTGTGATGGTATGGTTATTACTATTTATATTAGTAGTACGGGTTGAGTCTTGTGTAATTAAACGGTTACGAGATGTCATGGGGTGACACGGGATTAGTCATTCATTAAGAAAGTGTAAATTATATTTTATAAGGACCGGAGGCTCCGAGTGAATCAAACCAAGGAGCTTGGTGTGGTGGTTTTTCTTTAATCTAAACTATTAGAACTCACTCTGCATAGCTGACTTTGTGTGTACGTTAGATTGTTTGCAGGTTAGTGGCGTATTGATGTATCTTGGCTTGGAAGCGGCGTTACTCGGATTAGTGTGCATGTATTCGGGAGGTAAGTTAATAACGTTAAATGTAATATATGAGTTTTGAAAGACTTCCGCTGTAGTTTGAATTGAAATAAATGCATTTTTAATGAAAATGACCCGTTATGAGAACCAACTGTAGGATGCCCGGGTTGGGGTCTTACAAGTTGGTATTAGAGCCGTGGTTTAAGAGAAAACTGGTATTTTTAAACAAATAAAATACTCTAACTTAAACCGAGAATGGGACAAGGGTGAAACGAATGCACCACGAGTCACCGCGAGCCAAGAGGCACGTCTTTCAAGTTGAGCAGTAACTATTATTTACTATTTATGTAGTATTACGATAGGTAGAGCGGTTAGTGTGAATGAGGAATCTATGGTTCCTTGTGCGACCATGATGTGTGATATGTGTTATGATAGTGCGTAGAACTATGTGAAATTGCGTGATGTGATTGGGTGAAACTATAATTGTGAGTTGATTAATGTAGAGTAGCATTAATTGCATTCTATGACATAGCTTGGTGTGTTAGCTTTGTGTAATGCAGTTGTATGTGACTGCATGTAATGTGCAAGTGTGATATATATGATTTGCTATATGATTGTGTCGTGTTAAGTGAGTGGTGTGGGGTGCATGTGCATCTTGCGTGTGGGAAAGATAGAAAGCTAGTCTGAAGATGATGGGAAAGGTTTAGAGTACGAGCAGTAATATGGACCACCAAATTGCATTTGATCACCATAATTTGGCAGTCTGTTATTACTCGCATATTCTGAATTTGAGCCCATAGTAATCACTCCAACGTTCTATCTTGTGTTGGTACTGATGGCTAAGGCAAAGTGGACAAGGTTGGTCAGGCGAGGAGCTCTGGCTAGGATGAGGACGAACCGTCAGAACGGACCAACGATTGATGTTGATCAGACGGTCAGTGATATTGGAGTAGTGTTGGCAGTTCCTACGCCAAGCATAGCTAGGACTGAAGAATGTGGCGTTCCGCATGGTGTTATGACCAATACTATCGGATGGAAGAGGTGAGCTGTATCGACGGTACGCGATTTCCCTCCAGGATGTGGACCTGCGTGGCTGACGGATCAACCGCATGTGACCACTAAGAGAGTTCTATTTCAAGAGAATACAGTGATTGATCCAGGACCCGATGAGGAAGAACCATAGGAGGATGCAGCAGATGCACCTGAGGTGGTCGAGTAATGACTGTGTGAGTACGCTTTGAGATAGTTGATTTTTGAGTGTTCGGTGGTATTGGTAATTGTCACGAGATATTGTGGAATGACTTAACGTTTTGACTGATTAGATGCTTATGTGGGACGGTGTGTGACTTGGATGTGACTATTTGATTTTGATATTGAGTTTTGCTTTGTCGTGATGTGATTTAGACGTGGTTAATATAATTGTGTGCGTGAATGTGTTGTATGGTGCTTGCGACAGGAAGCTATATGTGGTGTGGTGTGATGTGATTTTGCATGAAGTGAGTTCATGCCAATGTGATTGATTAGATATTGTGCGTAGACTTGTGTAGCTATGGATCATGAAATTCTTTGTGTTAACAAAAGTGTGACAGTGTCATCTATGAGTAAGGGCTAGGTGGGAGTGTGAAGTATAAGGGGTGTGTTGCACCTTATGCGAATAACCAGGGCAAGGCCCTGTGAAAAATAATGCTTATAAATATTATATGTATGCAGGTATAGAGAGTTGACTTGTGTCTAGATTGAGTAGAGTGTTGCCTTAAATCATTAATGCTACCCGTAGAGGTACGACCGTGTGAATTATGTGTGAATGTGTGGTGACGCGTGGCAAGGGCTACTGTTATAACAAATAGAAGGTAGAGTTCAATAGTTGACCGGTTATAAATGGTGAGGTCTTATCGTATGCCTAGAAATTTATTCAGGCTTAGTTAATTTTGTGCACTACGAGCGAGCTAGAATGCGTGGTTATTAATACTCAGGTAGGACATAGCTTGATCTGTAGTTATGTGGCGTCAGTGTGCCCTTGTAGTGCATGCTTAAATCGTGCATAAGACGAATGGACGACGAGCTCAGGTATAGTGTTTCTATCTATACGATTTTCTCAACACTAACGCATTGATGCGATACGCGGAGTTTCGACGATATTCGAGACGTTCGACGGGGTGTTCTTATGAGATACCTATACGTATATCTCGCGAATTCAGAACAAAAAAGTCAAGGAGTGCAGATACGATGGTGGATGGTGAGAGCGTTACATGGATGCTTGATCGGAGCTAGTTATGACGTGATTGAGGTGATAACGCTAGTGGTTTTAGCACGAAGTGGTTAAAGTAACGAGGGGATCCTCCTGGAATATGTTCCACATTGAGACTACGGCTGATATGAGATACCAGAGGATATGGATGTTTACTCAGAACAAGTTGATGGTTAGTGGGAGCTAATGCTAGGATGAACTTCCTAAACGTACTCGAGGAATTAGACGCGATCGGTGATCGTGTAGCATCGACAAAGTAATGACGAGAATAGTTGAGCGAGATAAGGATAGGTGCAGGTTTGCACCCGAGTGCCGGTAAAAAGGGCATGCTTAAGCTGGTACGCATACGACGAGGTTATAAGGAGCAAGCTCCTGTGGAGTATAAAAGGAATTAATGTTAGGAGTTTAAAGCAAACAGCCTTGATTAAGCAAAGTCATCAGAGGACGGTAACCGAAGGCTAATGATAAGCGGCATGTGCTTATTAATGAGATGCAATGAGCACAAGGTAATGTTGTAAGGAGGTGCTGTAGTAGCAAAACCTGAGATGAGATCAGCAAAGCTTGACATGAACTCTTTGTGATCACATGAGAGGGATAGATGTCTAGCATCTGTGAGAAGACTGTGGTGCCTGAGTTTTGGAGAAGTCACCACTAGATGAAAATTAGAATGTGAGACGAGAAGGACGGTGAATGATCCAATAATGGGAAGCAAGGAAGCCTACTTGGGTACGACCGTCAGAGTGACAGGGTCACTCAAAGTTATAAAAAATAGTGACGTCATGAATAAAGTGAGGGGATCAAGAGGTGCAATAAGTGACAATGAACGCCTGAGGAATGGCGACTGGGAAGGCGAGTAATAAGGGGATATGTAAGTGATCCGATAAGTACCAAAGTTCAAAGCGGGCGATAAGGAGACCTTTTCGAACACCATGGGGGTGGTCGAAAGGTGAACAAAGCGATGGACCTGATAAATGTGAAGATGAATTCTTAACACCAGAAGGACCTGGTGCACCAGTGAGACCGGAAGGATAAGTGGGGTGAGTTTAGGTCGGCATAGGATTCGAGGACGAATCCTCTTTTAAGGAGGATAGACTTGTAACATCCCGAAAATACATAAGCTAGTGGTTCGGGTTACTAGAGGACCCAAATAAATAATTAACGTAATGGTGAGCAGGTTTATGCAAGGGAGGTGCATTTAACTACCGAATTAGACGCAGTTAGCCATCTAAAGAAGTATCGAGAACGACCAGTGCAAATTAGGACTTGAGGGACCCGGATGTAATTGTTAAATGTATTTAACCAACCCATAGAAAGCCCTAAGCCACTTCTCGGCTAGGTGTGTACCCAACGTCAGGGAAAAGGTGCGGAGGAGGGGGTCGCCGGAAAAAGGAGAGGAACCCGGCGGTTTCAAGTGGAAAACTTCACATTTAGATAAAGGTAATCTTCGTTACTCCATTTTACGCGTCTATGATTATGATGCTTTGGGTTAAAACCCGATGAGGGTTTGGTTGGTTTATGACGATCGAAAAGGAGAAACGACAAGTGGTCGAGGTGGTGGGTGCGCCGACATGCGCTCGGCAGCCATGGATGGTCGTGGAGGTGGAGCTCGAGGTGGGGTGCTGCAGAGGGTCTTCGAATTTGATGGATTGTCTCGGTGGTGACAGCAATGACGGGCGATGGTGGGGATGTTGATTTCGAAGACGGTGGCAGGCGACGGGTGGAGGTGTGAGGTGCTATCATGGGGTGGTGCTTTGACTTAGGGCAACGACACGGCGATGGTGATAAACGGCAGGGTGACCGAGTACGCGGCGACCATGGATGTGGTGGCGGGGGGCGTGTCAAGGAGCCGATGGAAGCGGTGCATGGTGGTGGTGGTTCTCGGTAGTGAATGGGGAAAGACGCAAGGGTGTTACACTCGGATAGGGTCTCGTGATCATGGGGTTTTGCATGGCGGCATATGCATGCATGCACAAAACGGAACCCGGTTCGGGGGCGCGAGTTCTAAGCAAGTCAAAGACGATTCGATGTGTGTATTGGTGAAGCTATGGGTTTGGGGTGAACTAGTCTGACAAGCAGATGAGTCGAGTGTCGGGGTTTTATTTTATATACGTGTTATTCGACGTAGGGATTTAGAACATGTTTTGATCATGAGATAATACGTGTGACAGGTACGGGTTTTGAGCACAAGGAGACGAGATGCAGGGTAAGGACTCAGACATGACATATTCAGTGAGTTTCTAATCCCCCTCTTTTAAATATTTTACTGTTTTGGGGCTAACATACGTACATTCACGTGGTGTTAATATGATTAATAGTTTTAAGGGTTTCGGGTTCTAACCCGCTATATTTTGAATATAAAATGGGTATTAAGAGTCGTAGGGTCAGTGGTGTGCTAAGGGTGGATCGGGAAGAGTCGGGTTTGAAGTTAAATGCCCATGATTTTTTGTGTGAGTCAATGATATGGTTTGTTGGTGAGTGACGTGATAAGGGCCGAACGGGAACAGTCGTGCCCGGTCTTAAATGCGAATGAATTTACGATATTAAATGTGTGTTCTAGGGTTATGCGTGAGGTGTGTGTAGTTAATAAGTTATATGTATAAGGTGTGATATTACGTGTTTATATTTATGTGTCGGGTTTGCCTAGTTGTCCTGGTGGCACGACAAACAGGATCGAGGAGGACGGGGTCCTTTGGGAAGTCACCAAAGGTGACAGTTAGTTGATAGGTTGATGATGAGATCAGGGTGTGTTGATCGCCTTGACGAAGGTAACCCTAACGAGGGTACATAAATGAGGTATGTGTTTGCATGCGTATATATATAAGTGTTGATGTGCATGCTAATGATTAATTGTATTTACTGTGTATGAGTTAGTGTTATTGTGACGTGTTAAATTGTGATGTGTAGGGTTAGACTGACCGTTGAGTCAGGACTTGTGACGTGACGCGTATAAGAGTCGTGTCAGTTAAGTGTGAGAGCCTTGCTTAAGGCCGGATGTGTTAGTTTTTTAGGGTATTTTGTGTTAACCCAGAGTCGGGTCAATATGTATTCTTGAGTATGGGTTGCTAGCATAGCATGTTGGGTCTATGCGGTTGTGATGGTAAGGTTATTAATATTTATATTAGTAGTACAGGTTGAGTCTTGGGTAATTAAACGGTTACGAGATGGGGTGACATGGGATTAGTCATTCATTAATAAAGTGTAAATTATATTTTATAAGGACCGAAGGGTCTGAGTGAAGCAAACCAAGGAGCTTGGTGTGTTGATTTTTCTTTAATCTAAACTATTAGAACTCACTCAGCGTAGCTGACTTTATGTGTACGTTAGATTGTTTGCAGGTAAGCGGCATATGGACGTATCTTTGCCTGGAAGCGGCGTTACTCGGATTAGTGTGCAAGCATTCGGGAGGTAAGTTAATAACGTTAAATGTAATAAATGAGTTTTGAAAGACTATCGTTGTAGTTTGAATTGAAATAAATGCATTTTTAATGAAAATGACCCGTTATGAGAACCAACTGTAGGATGCCCGGGTTGGGGTCTTACAGATGATGGTGGACGAGCGGTGGGGTAGGTGTGTCTGTGGTGGCAGAAAAGGTGGGTGGGGGGTGTGCTCCTGGTCGTGAGTGGTGGGCAAGGTGGTGGTGAAAGTTATCGATGGTGATTGAGGTGAGTGGTGGTGAAGTTGGTTGGTGGATGGTGATTTCCGGCAGAGAGTGAGGATGGAGGAAAAAAAAATTTGAAGTCGGACCGAAGTGGAGATGTTGAAACCCTGCTCGTGTACCCATGTCGGACCGACGTGTGTCAGTATGTCGATCTGACGCGGGTTACATGACCTTTCATCTTCATAGGTGTTGCTGACCTATATGGTGTTGGATGTCGGTCCGCAATAGGTGGTGATTAGTCAAATGCGGGGTCCTCCATATCGGACCGACATGTGTTGTGTCTCGGTCAGATTTTATCCAAATTCCAGTAACTTTTCTTTGCAAATTTCATAAATTTGGGCTCCAAAACAATTTTGTTTACATGTAACGGTATGCTTATGCTTACCTATGCGGTCGGATTCTTCATTTCCTATGCTTTGTGACCTGCGTAGACTTGGTAAACGGTTAGAATACAAAGAAAATAGAAAAGGATATACAACTAAAATAATACAAACTTAAAACAAAAATTATACAGCTCGGGCTACCTCCCGATAGCGCTTGGTTTAATGAGTCCTCAGCTTAACTCCTCCTCACACTTAGTTTGTGGGGGGTCGAGGCGCACCCCCTCGACTGGGCGTTCCGCAACCTGGCCGGTGATATAGTCCTTCAATCTATGCCCATTTACTTTAAACTTCGCTCCATCTTCTCCCTCGATCTCTATCGTCCCATATGGAAAAACCTGAATGACTGTGAACGGGCCCGACCATCGAGATCTCAACTTTCCCTAGAATAACCTCAACCGGGAATTAAACAATAGCACTCGATCTCCTACCCCGAACTCCTTACCACCCTTTATGTGGCGATCATGCAACTCTTTAGTCCTCAACTTATAGTCATATGATCGCGTATACGCATGATCCCTCAGCTCCTCTAACTCATACAACTCGTACATCTGGTTCTCCCCCGCCCTAGGTTCTTCAAGATTGACGATGCGGAGTGCCCAGTACGCACGATGCTCTAACTCAACCGGCAGATGACATGCCTTTCCGTAAATCAACCAAAACGATGTGGAACCGATAGATGTCCTGAATGTCGTACGGAAAGCCCAAGTGCATCATCTAGCTTATCTGCCCAGTCCTTCCTATTTGATCCAACCATTTTCTCTAGGATCCGCTTGATCCCACGGTTGCTAACTTCTACCTGCCAACTAGTCTGCGGATCACAAGTCGTTGCAAGTCGATGGGTGACCCCATATCTTTGCAAGGTTTTCTACATCTGCGCATTGCAGAAGTGGGTACCTCTATCGCTAATCAGTGCCTTCGGTACAACGAACCTAGCAAACAACTTCCTCAAGAATCTCACAACTAGTCTCGCATCATTTGTGGGTAGGGCTTAGGCCTCCACCCACTTAGAAACGTAATCCACCGTGACAAGTATGTACTTATTCCCTCGAGATGACGGGAACGATCCCATAAAGTCAACCCCCAGACATCAAACACCTCAACAATCTGGATAGGGTTCTATGGCATCTCATTCCTAGAAGAGATGTTCACCGTCCTCTAGCATGCATCACATCTCTTAACAAACGCATGAGCATCCTTGAATATCGTCGGCCAATAAAAACCTATGTCAAACACTCGCTTAGCCGTGTAGGTGGCCCCATTATGACCTCAAGTGGGACCCTCTTAGCACAGTCTCAAAATGCTCTCAACCTCATTCTCAGCAACACATCTCATAATCAATTGATCCGCTCCTACTCTAAACAAATGTGGTTCCTCCCAAATGTAGTGCCTAATATCTGCGAAGAATTTCTTCTTCTGCTGGTGAGTCATGCCCTTCATTAATGTGCCATCAACTAGGTAGTTCGTGTAGTTCCCGAACCAAGGGCAATCATCCTCACTTGAAGTCACTCTCATCAAACTCTCCATGGGGAACTGATCATCAATCTGGACACCTGGGTGTCCATTCTCCACACCCTCTAATCATGACAAGTGATCGGCTGCCACGTTCTCTGCCCCCTTCTTATCCTTAATCTCTATATCAAACTTTTGCAGCAACAGTATCCGACGAATAAGGTGGGGTTTAGCGTCCTACTTGCTGAAGTGATGTTTCACTACGGCATGGTACGTATATTATCCAAATTCCAGTAACTTTTCTTTGCAAATTTCACAAATTTGGGCTCCAAAACAATTTTCTTTACATGGTCCGTATATTATCCAAATTCCAGTGATGTTTCATTGCAGATTCTTCATTTTCTATGCTTTGTGACCTGCATTGACATGGTAATCGGTTAGAATACAAATAAAAGAGAAAAGGATATACAACTAAAATAATACAAACTTAAAACAAAAATTATACAGCTCGGGCAACCTCCTAAGAGCGCTTGGTTTAACGAGCCCTCAGCCTGACTCCTCCTCACACTTAGTTTGTGGCGGGTCAAGGCGCACCGCCTCGACTGAGCGTTTCGCAACCTGGCTGGTGATATAGTGCTTCAATCTATACCCATTTACTTTAAACTTCGCTCCATCTTCTCCCTCGATCTCTATCGTCCCATATGGAAAAACCTGAATGACTGTGAACGGGCCCGACCATCGAGGTCTCAACATTCCCTGGAATAACCTCAACCGAGAATTAAAAAATAGCACTCGATCTTCTACCTCGAACTCCTTACCACCTTTTATGTGGCGATCATGCAACTCTTTAGTCCTCAACTTATAGTCATATGATCGCGTATATGCATGATCCCTCAACTCCTCTAACTCATGCAACTCGTACATCTGGCTCTCCCCCGCCCTAGGTTCTTCAAGATTGACGGTGTGGAGTGCCCAGTACGCACGATGCTCTAACGTAGCCGGCAGATGACATGCTCTTCCGTAAATCAACCAAAACGGTGTGGAACCGATAGATGTCCTGAATGTCGTACGGAAAGCCCAAGTACATCATCTAGCTTATATGCCTAGTCCTTCCTATTTGATCCAATCGTTTTCTCTAGGATCCGCTTCATCCCATGCTTGCTAACTTCTACCTGCCAACTAGTCTGCGGATCATAAGTCGTTGCAAGTCGATGGGAGACCCCATATCTTTTCAAGGTTTTCTCCATCTGCGCATTGCAGAAGTGGGTACCTCTGTCGCTAATCAGTGCCTTCGGTACAACGAACCTAGCAAACAACTTCCTCAAGAATCTCACAACTAGTCTCGCATCATTTGTGGGTAGGGCTTAGGCCTCCACCCACTTTGAAACGTAATCCACCATGACAAGTATGTACTTATTACCTCGAGATGACGGGAACGATCCCATAAAGTCAACCCCAGACATCAAACACCTCAACAATCTGGATAGGGTTCTATGGCATCTCATTCCTAGATAAGATGTTCCCCGTCCTCTAGCATGCATCACATCTCTTAACAAACGCGTGAGCATCCTTGAATATCGTCGGCAAAAAAAACCTGCGTCAAACACTCGCTTAGCCGTGTAGGTGGCCCTATTATGACCTCAAGTGGGACCCTCTTAGCACAGTCTCAAAATGCTCTCAACCTCATTCTCAGCAACACATCTCATAATCAATTGATCCGCTCCTACTCTAAACAAATGTGGATCCTCCCAAATGTAGTGCCTAATATCTGCGAAGAATTTCTTCTTCTGCTAGTGAGTCAGGCCCTTCATCAATGTGCCATCAACTAGGTAGTTCGTGTAGTCCCCGAAACAAGGGCAATCATCCTCACTTGAAGTCACTCTCATCAAACTCTCCATGGGGAACTGATCATCAATCTGGACACCTGGGTGTCCATTCTCCACACCCTCTAATCATGACAAGTGATCGGCTGCCACGTTCTCTGCCCCCATCTTATCCTTAATCTCTATATCAAACTTTTGCAGCAACAGTATCCAACATATAACGCAGGGGTTAGCGTCCTCCTTGCTAAAGTGATTTCTCACTGCGGCATGGTCCGTATATTATCCAAATTCATAAATTTGGGCACCAAAACAATTTTCTTTACATGCAACGGTATGCTTATGCTTACCTATGCGGTCGGATTCTTCATTTTCTATGCTTTGTGACCTACGTAGATTTGGTAAACGGTTAGAATACAAATAAAAGAGAAAAGGATATACAACTAAAGTAATATAAACTTAAAACAAAAATTATACAGCTCGGGCTACCTCCCAAGAGCGCTTGGTTTAACGAGTACTCAGCCTGACTCCTCCTCACACTTAGTTTGTGGCGGGTCGAGGCGCACCGCCTCGACTGAGCGTTCCGCAACCTGGCCGGTGATATAGTGCTTCAATATATGCCCATTTACTTTAAACTTCGCTCCATCTTCTCCCTCGATCTCTATCGTCCCATATGGAAAAACCTGAATGACTGTGAACGGGCCCGACCATCGAGATCTCAACTTTCCCTAGAATAACCTCAACCGGGAATTAAACAATAGCACTCGATCTCCTACCTCGAACTCCTTACCACCTTTTATTTGGCGATCATGCAACTCTTTAGTCCTCAACTTATAGTCATATGATCGCGTATACGCATGATCCCTCAGCTCCTCTAACTCATGCAACTCGTACATCTGGCTCTCCCCCGTCCTAGGTTCTTCAAGATTGACGGTGAGGAGTGCCCAGTACGCACGATGCTCTAACGCAACCGGCAGATGACATGCTTTTCTGTAAATCAACCAAAACGGTGTGGAACCGATAGATGTCCTGAATGTTATACGGAAAGCCCAAGTGCATCATCTAGCTTATCTGCCCATTCCTTCCTATTTGATCTAACCGTTTTCTCTAGGATCCACTTGATCCCACGGTTGCTAACTTCTACTTACCAACTAGTCTGCGGATCATAAGTCGTTGCAAGTCGATGGGTGACCCCATATCTTTGCAAGGTTTTCTCCATCTGCGCATTGCAGAAGTGGGTACCTCTATCACTAATCAGTGCCTTCGGTACAATGAACGTAGCAAACAAGTTCCTCAAGAATCTCACAACTAGTCTCGCATCATTTGTGGGTAGGGCTTAGGCCTCCACCCACTTAGAAACGTAATCCACCGTGACAAGTATGTACTTATGACCTCGAGATGACGGGAATGATCCCATAAAGTCAACCCCCAGACATCAAACACCTCAACAATCTGGATAGGGTTCTATGGCATCTCATTCCTAGAAGAGATGTTCCCCGTCCTCTAGCATGCATCACATCTCTTAAAAAACGCGTGAGCATCCTTGAATATCGTCGGCCAATAAAAACTTGCGTCAAACACTCGCTTAGCCGTGTAGGTGGCCCCATTATGACCTCAAGTGGGACCCTCGTGGCACTGTCTCCAAATGCTCTCAACCTCATTCTCAGTGACACATCTCCTAATCACCTGATCCGCTCCTACTCTAAACAAATGTGGATCCTCCCAAATGTAGTGCCTAATATATGCGAAGAATTTCTTCTTCTGCTGGTGAGTCATGCCCTTCATCAATGTGCCATCAACTAGGTAGTTCGTGTATTCCCCTAAGCAAGGGCAATCATCCTCACTCGAAGTCACTCTCATCAAACTCTCTATGGGGAACTGATCATCAATCTGGACACCTGGGTGTCCATTCTCACAACCCTCTAATCATGACAAGTGATCGGCTGCCACGTTCTCTGCCCCCTTCTTATCCTTAATCTCTATATCAAACTTTTGCTGCAACAGTATCCAACGAATAAGGCAGGGTTTAGCGTCCAACTAGTTGAAGTGATATCTCACTGCGGCATGGTCCGTATATTATCCAAATTCCAGCAACTTTTCTTTGGAAATTTCATTAATTTGGGCTCCAAAAAAATTTTCTTTACATGCAACGGTATGCTTATGCATACCTATGCGGTCGGATTCTTCATTTTCTATGCTTTGGGACCTACGTAGACTTGGTAAACGGTTAGAATACAAATAAAAGAGAAAAGGATATACAACTAAAATAATACAAACTTAAAACAAAAATTATACAGCTTGGGCTACCTCCCGAGAGCGCTTGGTTTAACGAGTACTCAGCCTGACTCCTCCTCACACTTAGTTTGTGGCGGGTCGAGGCGCACCGCCTCGACTGAGCGTTCTGCAACCTGGCCGGTGATATAGTGCTTCAATATATGCCCATTTACTTTAAACTTCGCTCCATCTTCTCCCTCAATCTCTATCGTCCCATATGGAAAAACCTGAATGACTGTGAACGGGCCTGACCATCGAGATCTCATCTTTCCCTGGAATAACCTCAACCGGGAATTAAACAATAGCACTCGATCTCCTACCTCGAACTCCTTACCACCTTTTATTTGGCGATTATGCAACTCCTTAATCCCCAACTAATAGTCATATGATCGCGTATACGCATGATCCCTCAGCTCCTCTAACTCATGCAACTCGTACATCTGGCTCTCCCCCGTCCTAGGTTCTTCAAGATTGACGGTGAGGAGTGCCCAGTATGCACGATGCTCTAACGTAACCGGCAGATGACATGCTTTTCCGTAAATCAACCAAAACGGTGTGTAACCGATAGATGTCTTAAATGTCGTACGGAAAGCCCAAGTGCATCATCTAGCTTATCATCCCATTCCTTTCTATTTGATCCAACCGTTTTCTCTAGGATCCGCTTGATCCCACAGTTGCTAACTTCTACCTGCCAACTAGTCTACGGATCATAAGTCGTTGCAAGTCGATGGGTGACCCCATATCTTTGCAAGGTTTTCTCCATCTGCGCATTGCAGAAGTGGGTACCTCTATCGCTAATCAGTGCCTTCGGTACAACGAACCTAGCAAACAACTTCCTCAAGAATATCACAACTAGTCTCGCATCATTTGTGGGTAGGGCTTAAGCCTCCACCCACTTAGAAACGTAATCCACCGTGACAAGTATGTACTTATTACCTCGAGATGACGGGAACGATCCCATAAAGTCAACCCCCAGACATCAAACACCTCAACAATCTGGATAGGGTTCTATGGCATCTCATTCCTAGAAGAGATGTTCCCCATCCTCTAGCATGCATCACATCTCTTAACAAACGCATGAGCATCCTTGAATATCGTCGGCCAATAAAAACTTGCGTCAAACACTCGCTTAGCCGTGTAGGTGGCCCTATTATGACCTCAAGTGGGACCCTCGTGGCACTGTCTCAAAATGCTCTCAACCTCATTCTCAGCGACACGTCTCCTAATCACCTGATCCGCTCCTACTCGAAACAAATGTGGATCCTCCCAAATGTAGTGCCAAATATCTACGAAGAATTTCTTCTTCTGCTGGTGAGTCATGCCCTTCATCAATGTGCCATCAACTAGGTAGTTCGTGTAGTCCCCGAACCAAGGGCAATCATCCTCACTCGAAGTCACTCTCATCAAACTCTCCATGGGGAACTGATCATCAATCTGGACACCCGGGTGTCCATTCTCCACACCCACTAATCATGACAAGTGATCAGCTGCCACGTTCTCTTCCCCCTTCTTATCCTTAATCTCAATATCAAACTTTTGCAGCAACAGTATCCAACGAATAAGGCGGGTTTTAGCGTTCAACTTGTTGAAGTGATATCTCACTGCGGCATGGTCCGTATATTATCCAAATTCCAGTAACTTTTCTTTGCAAATTTCATAAATTTGGGCTCCAATAAAATTTTCTTTACATGCAACGGTATGCTTATGCTTACCTATGCGGTCGGATTCTTCATTTTCTATGCTTTGTGACCTGTGTAGACATGGTAAACGGTTAGAATACAAATAAAAGAGAAAAGGATATACAACTAAAATAATACAAACTTAAAACAAAAATTATACAGCTCGGGCTACCTCCCGAGAGCGCTTGGTTTAACGAGTCCTCAGCCTGACTCCTCCTCACACTTAGTTTGTGGCAGGTCAAGGCGCACCGCCTCAACTGAGCGTCCCGCAACCTGGCCGGTGATATTTCTTCAATCTATGCCCATTTACTTTAAACTTCGCTCCATCTTCTCCCTCGATCTCTATTGTCCCATATGGAAAAACCTAAATGACTGTGAACGGGCACGACCATCGAGATCTCAACTTTCCCTAGAATAACCTCAACCGGGAATTAAACAATAGCACTCAATCTCCAACCTCGAACTCCTTACCACCTTTTATGTGGTGATCATCCAACTCTTTAGTCTTCAACTTATAGTCATATGATTTCGTATACGCATGATCCCTCAGCTCCTCTAACTAATGCAACTCGTACATCTAGATCTCCCCCGCCCTAGGTTCTTCAAGATTGAGGGTGCGGAGTGCCTAGTACGCACGATGCTCTAACTCAACTGGCAGATGACATGCTATTCCGTAAATCAACCAAAACGGTGTGGAACCGATAGATGTCCGGAATGTCGTACGGAAAGCCCAAGTGCATCATCTAGCTTATCTACCCAGTTTTCCTATTTGATTCAACCATTTTCTATAGGATCCGCTTGATCCCACGGTTGCTAACTTCTACCTGCCCACTAGTCTGCGGATCATAAGTCGTTGCAAGTCGATGGGTGACCCTATATCTTTGCAAGGTTTTCTCCATCTACGCATTGCAGAAGTGGGTACCTCTATCGCTAATCAGTGCCTTCGGTACAACGAACCTAGCAAACAACTTCCTCAAGAATCTCACAACTAGTCTTGCATCATTTGTGGGTTGGGCTTAGGCCTCCACCCACTTAGAAACGTAATCAACCATGACCAGTATGTACTTATTCCCTCGAGATGACGGGAACGGTCCCATAAAGTCAACACCCCAGACATCAAACACCTCAACAATCTGGATAGGGTTCTATGGCATCTCATTCCTAGAAGAGATGTTCCCCGTCCTCTAGCATGCATCACATCTCTTAACAAACGCGTGAGCATCCTTGAATATCATCGGCCAATAAAAACTTGCGTCAAACACACGCCTAGCCATTTAGGTGGCCCTATTATGACCTCAAGTGGGACCCTCATGGCACTGTCTCAAAATGCTCTCAACCTCATTCTCAGCGACACATATCCTAACCACCTGATCGGATCCTACTCTAAACAAATATGGATCCTCCCAAATGTAGTGCCTAATATCTGTGAAGAATTTGAGTCATGCCCTTCATCAATGTGCCATGAACTAGGTAGTTCGTGTAGTCCCCGAACCAAGGGCAATCATCCTCACTCGAAGTCACTCTCATCAAACTCTCCATGGGGAACTGATCATCAATCTTGACACCTAGGTGTCCATTCTCCACACCCTCTAATCATGAAAAATGATCGGCTGCCACGTTCTCTGCCCCCTTCTTATCCTTAATCTCTATATCAAACTTTTGCAGAAACAGTATCCAAAGAATAAAGCGGGGTTTAGCGTCTTTCTTGCTGAAGTGATATCTCACTGCGGCATGGTCCGTATAAACGATGGTTTTAGACAGCACAAGATATGATTTGAATTTGTCAAAAGCCATCTTTAATTACTACAGATCAATGATTAAACGATAATAATGTCGTCTAAACGCACATCGGACCGACATGGGATCATAAGTGGGTCCGACTTCTGGCACAATCCAGAATTAATTAATATTTTTTTCTTGTTTAGCTCCAACTCTTTGTTCCCGCTTCTTTTCGGCCCCTTTTTATTCCTCAAATTCTTCTGTTTATCACCCAAACCTATATTTTCACCAAGAATATCATTAAGTATCAACTTTATTAAATTTTGACTGATAAAACCGAGTGAAATGGGTTAAAATTGAGCATAAAAACATATGTGTTTTACAACACATCAAGGATTTAGATTGTTCCAGTTTAGTTCCATAACTCCAGCAAATTCCCATCCAATCCAAGTTTTGTGCAGTTAGTGGGAATTGAGGGGATATGACTTGTCTTGAAATAGCAGCAGCAGCTGGAAGTATACAGACTGAGGGAGGTATATCTTCATCTTCATTATCCATCTCCATTTCCTCAGGGAATACTTCATCTACGGCCCTGGAAACTAGCTTCCAGTCCTTAGAGATCTCTTCCTCTTCATCTTCTGAGACTGACAAGTCATGGATTTGAACAAAAGCAGGCTTGTATAGTGTTCTTTGAAAGGCAGCATGTTCTTCTATCCATTCGTCCAAGGTGTCTCTGAGATCTTCAGTAGTAACTATCTCCCCCTTTTTAGTTGCATCAGTGCGTAGAGATGGGTCTGTTTGAGTTCCCACTGATACAAGGGAAGGAGTTGTCACAGTTGGGCATCGATGAGCTTCATGTATAGAGACTTGGTGTCTTAATTTGTACACTTCAGCCTCTAGGATAGCCATCCTGACCGTTAATTCCAAATTATGAAGTTTCAGTATGTCCTCATTCACAGTTGTGGAATCCTTGGAGCTAGATGGGGCCTTAGGCCTAGCCTCTGCATCCCCATCACCCTGGTTTTCTTGGCGCCTAGGATTCCTCTAGGTGAAAAGTGTTTCAAAAGAAACATTCTCACTGTGAGTTGCCGTGGTTGGGGATTTTGTGATGTTATTATTGTCCTCCTGGTCAATTGAAGGACCAGTAGTAGTGATAGCCCCTTCCACATCCACTCTATCATCACTCCCAGAGTGAACCTTCTTGGGTGATGAACTTGGGCTGGGTACATTGGTAGCCAAGTCAATCAATACATTCGATATAGTGGCAGTTGGAGAAGGTATACCATCTTGACTAGGTGCCTCTGCACTTAAGTTCAAAGTAGAAGCAAAATGGATAGGCTCAGTTGGGTGTTCTATGGATCCGGGATGTGATCTTGATCCTAATAGAGAAACTTCTAAGGAAGTCTCCCTAATAATGTGGCTATCCCTTATGATATTCTCAACAGAATGTTGTGATTCTGAATAAGGGCTTTTGGGTTGGGTTTGGGCCAGGGAGACAAGAATAGAAGGAGTCTTCTTGCTCCTTTTTCTTTTGCGCGTATAGTTTGCCTCAACTGGGCCTTGTGTTCTAGTTGGGCTTGAAAAACTAGGGTAAGTATTTGTTGTACCTGTGTACCCTCAATAGGTTACACAGGGGTTCGATCAAGGGCAGCAGATGTTGTATGGTTAGGCTGTGAGGTGGAGGGTGTGGGATCAGTATCAGCTGGGACTACTGAACTGTCACCCTGGGGTACTCTGTATGTTCATCGTTGTAGATAACAATGGAACATTGACCATTGAGAACTTTTCTGAAACAGTTCTCAAACTTTGAAAAATATTGTTTTTATGTCCCAAAATCATGTAGATTCCTGTAGGTTTTGAAAGATTTTGAAATTCATGGTTGAAAACTTCCTGCAAGGACCTAGGGTACATAAAGAAAGCATTTCTTGCTCCTTCCTGAAGGTTGTATCTCAAACATTCGAATATCAAATGAGTAAAATTGAAACCTTGCCCAGTTACCATACCGTGGAAAGCTGAGGCAACAGCAGAGTTCAGTTGATGTCATTCACTCCTCTTCTGAGATATGCATTGTAGAAGAGTGTGACATAAGAACTTCCAAGGGGGACCCATCAGTGCCTTCTCAATGGTGTATTCATCTTGATTTCCAGTGTACCCTATGGATACAACGGTCCTCATGTATTTATTCTTTGTATATGAGTTAGCAGTACCCTCATCCTGAAGCTTGAGGTGTTTTCTGAGTGTAGCTTCTGTAATGGTGATGTCTTTTCTGTCTACTGTGGCTTTGATTTGGGGAGTCCCCTGTTCGGTAGAGAAGACGGCAGAGTTCCAAAAATCTTCCATATGGGGTATGTAGATTGTGGGGTTGACAGTCAGAGCAAAGTGTATCAACGATTGACACAGAAAGTCGATCATGTCGTCAAACCCTTCGGTTTTCTTACCCTTGACAAGTTATGTCGTTAAGTTGTGGTAAGTTGAGAACTTGTCATTTGGGTTGTTGATGTCAGTGTTTGCCATTATTGTCGGGTTTGGACGGAAGGAGGGAGATTTTGAAAGTTGGTTAAGTATGAGAAAGTTTTGAATTCTTGAGAGAAAACATGAGTTAGGTCAGAATTGAATGTGAAGTGGTGGAGGGAATTTGATTTTGTTATAACGGCAATAGTGTGAAAAACCAAAACTTGCTTGTACTGTACAAGTCTTTTTACTTTTTACCTTTTAGTGTAATACAGCTGTAGCACACTGTAGCTTTCATGGTAATGACTGAATGTAGTTTTTACAGCGGGTAAAAGTTAATTTGGACTCATTTTTACCCATCAGCAGCAAACTTGGTCGCTGAGGATGGTTAAACATATCAGCAGCAAATTTGGTTGCTGCTGATGGATGTAATGGTCCGCAGCAAAGATGTTGCTGCTTATTGCCTTAAAGCTATTCGCAGAAAACTTGTTCCTGCTGATAACTTAAGGCAGTCAGTGGCACATTCTTTGCGGCTGATGACTAAACCTGTCAGCAGCAAAAATGTTTGCTGCTGATTATTAACACATTATTCACAGTAAAAGAAAGACAAACACTATTTTATTCAAGATTTTAGAGACATATTTTAATCAAAATTCACCATGCCAATGTATTCAACTAAATATCTAAATCTAGCTTCATCAAAGGGTTTTGTAAATAAATCAGCATATTGCTTATTGGTATGCACTTTGGTTAAAATAATTCTCTTTTTCTTAGCTTGATCTCTTATGAAATGATACTTGATGTCAATGTGCTTTGTCTTGGAGTGCTGCACAGGATTATTTGTAATTGATATGACACTCATGTTATCAATCTGAGTGGGAGTTGCCATGAAAGTCATCCCATAGTCCAGCATTTGATTTTGTATCCAAATGACTTGTGCACAGCAACATGAAGTTGCAATGTACTTTACTGCTGCTTTAGATGTTGAAACACATGTTTGCTTCTTGCATTGCCATGAAACCAGTCTTCCCCCTCGAAACTGACATCCTCCTACTGTGGACTTTTTATCCAAGTTGCATCCTCCATAATCACTGTCAGTGTATGCATACAAGTTGAATTTGTCATTCTTAGATTACCATATCCCAAGTCTTGGAGCTCCCTTTAGGTATCTAAAAACTCTCTTGACAACTTAGAGATGTGTATTCTTTGGAGTTGCTTGAAATCTTGCACACAGGCATACTACAATCATGATATCTGGCCTCGAGAAAGTTAGATACATGAGTGATCCTATCTTTGCATGGTACTGATGTTGATCAGTGTCTTGACCATCTTTGTCTGGAGGCAGTTGATGGTGCACTTGCATAGGAGTTCTTGCAGCAGAGCATTCAGCCAGTTTGAATCTTTTCAAAATGCTCTTGACACATTTGGATTGACTGATGAAGGTTCCCTTTGGAATTTGTTTGACTTGGAGACCCAAGAAGAAATTTAGTTCAACCATTGAACTCATTTCAAACTTTGAGTGCATCAGGACCTCAAAGTCTTTGCATAACTTCTTCCTTGTTGATCCAAAGATGATTTCATCAACATTGATTTATACCAGCATGATTTCTCCCCCTTCATATTTGATAAACAAGGTCTGATCAATGGCACCTCTTCTAAAGTTGTTGCTGAGTAAATATCCTGACAAGGTTTCATACCAGGCCCTTGGAGCTTGATGTAGGCCATAAAGAGCTTTTTCTAGTTTAAACACTTTGTTAGGATGTGCAGGATCTACAAATCCTAGTGGCTGTTTGACATAGACTTCCTCACCAATCTTCCCATACAGAAAGGCACTCTTGACATCCATTTGATAGACTGTAAAGCTCTTGGATGCATCATATGCTAGGAAGATTCGGATGGCCTCCAGTCTGGAAACAGGAGCAAAGACTTCAGCATAATCAATTCCCTCTTCCTGAGTGTAGCCTTGAGCTACAAGTCTGGCTTTGTTCTTGACTACAATCACTCTCTCATCTTGCTTGTTCCTGAATACCCATCTTGTGCCAATAGCAGTTTGACAAGGTGGAAGATCAACCAGGGTCCACACCTCTTGTCTTTTGAATTGTAGCAACTCTTCTTGCATTGCTTCAATCCAAATGGTATGTTTCAAAGCTTCATCTATCTTATTTAGTTCTACTTGAGATAGAAAGCAAGAACACAGACATATGTTGGCCTCATGAGATTTGCTTCTTGTTTGAACTCCTTGCCGAACTTGGCCAATTATATTTTCCAATGGATGTTCTTTGTTGATTCTTTGTGCTGGAACAACATCCATATGTATTCCTTGCACAAGATTGCTTTGATTCTGATCGGGAATATTTTCATTCATTATAGAAGATTCTTCAACATCAGCAGCAGATGCCTCTACACCAACTGTATTTTCTTCATCAGCAGCAGATGCTTCTACCCCTACTGCAGAGTTGTCATTTTCATGTTCAGAGAGACTATTGTTGGTGACATTGGAGAGACTTGTTCTGGCTTCACTGGCATTAATAGCTTCCACAACAGATGGAGGATCAATAGACGATCTTTTGATTCTTATAGCATAACTATTGAATTCCAATCTGTAGTCATTAGATGATGTGGAAGCTAGTTCTTTGGAAGAGGTGGACTCCATATTTGAGAAGATGAGAGGCTTAGATACTTGGGAAAAGGAGTCTACGTCAAAGAGCCAGTCTGGTTCTTTACCTTTTTCACATGGAATGTGTTCCCTGCATTCCATATTTGTTGATTCTTCAACTATTCTAGTTCTGGAGTTGAATATTCTGTAGGCCTTGGATTGAGAGAAATAGCCCACAAAGTATCCTTCATTTGATTTGGCACAAAACTTGGTAAGAACTCCATGTGTGATAATAATAGTACAAGGAAATCCAAAGGGTTTCAGGAATCTAATGTAGGGAATTCATTTGAACCACAGTTCATAAGGTGTTTTGTTGAGAGGCTTGACAATGAAACTTCTATTTCGTACATAACAGGTTGTGCTAACTGCTTCTGCCCAGAATGTAAGAGGCAGTTTTGAGTCAGCCAGCATTGATCTTGCAGATTCAATTAGAGTTCTGTTTCTCCTTTTAGCAACCCCATTTTGTTGAGGAGTTCTTGGAGCACTGTATTGTCTTTCAATGCCCTTGCTCTCACAGAAACAATTGAAGGTTTGGTTCTTGAATTCTGTACTTTGATCACACCTTATGATTTTGACTTTCTGATTGCTTTGATTCTCAACCCTAAGAATGTAAGATTTAATAATCTCAGCAGTTTCCTCTTTTGTTCTCAAGAAGTATACCCATAAGAATCTGGTATAGTCATCAGTTATCACCAGACAGTATGACTTCTTACCCATTGACATGACATTTGAGGACCAAAAAGATCCATATGCAACAGCTGTAGTGGAGTGTCATTTGAATTCAATGTCTTGGGCTTGTGAGAACTCTTATGTTGCTTCCCTTTTAAGCATGTTATGCAGTCATCTTCAAGTTGGAATTCTTTGTCAGGAAGACATCTGACAAGATTTCCTTTCACCAACTTGTTGATAGTTTTTACATTAACATGGCTTAATCTCCTATGCCAAAGAGCAGATTCATCCACTGTTGCCTTTGATAGAAAACAAGATACACTACCAGATAGAGTGACCTCATTCATGTCAAGCACATATAGGTTTTCTTTTCTTTGGGCAGACAACAAAATCTTCTCTAGATGAGGTTTGCTTAACCCAGGGAGAGCACACAACATTCTTTGTCTGTGAAAAGCATCCAATGCTTCTGATCACAGACCTGAGACACACTCATGAGATTGAATTCCAATTCTGTGACAAAGTTTACCTTTTCAGTGCTCATTCTCTCATTGGACACAGTTCCTTGTCCAGTTATAGATCCTCCCTTTGAATCACTCCCAAAGGCAACATATCCTCCATAGAAATGTCTGAAGTTAAAGAGGATGGACCTGTTGCCGGTCATGTGCCTGGAACAACCATTGTCTACAACCCAGGTGTTATCCTTGTGACCTGGTTCTCCCTGCACATGAGAGAGATCTAGTTAGAGGGAGGGACCCAAGAGCTTGCAGACTTGGGTAAGTGTGTCTTTGGACCAAAATATTCAGTATGCTTGCATTCAATGGAACCAATGATGATTCTTTGAGGGAATAGAGCCGTGGACTCGACTTTCCATTGTTGAGGTGATTTTCCAAATCTTTTTACTCTATCAGCAGCAGATGTGGCTTTTGCTGCTGATGGCTTTACTTGATCAGCAGCAAAGTTGATTGCTGAAGGCTTTGGCTGATCCACAGCAAACTTGATTGCTGCTGATGGCTTTAACTGGTCAGTAGCAGATTTGCTCGCTGCTGAAGGCTTGGATTTGGGCTTCATTTTCCTTAGCTTCAAATGATCAGCAGCATTTTTTCTTGCTACTGATTGTTCAACAAATTCTTGCTTCTCCTGCTTTACCTTTTTATTAAAAGTGGGTTTCTCCATAGGAATTCTTCTATAGAGCTGCTTCTGTTTTGGAAGGGTCTTGACTGCTGTGGAAGCTGATTGAGAGATCTGGTTAAATGGATTAAACTTACAATTTGCAGCAAAGTGGTCCGATTCTCTGGTGGAGAGAGAGATTTTTTGAAATGAGTTGTATTGGATTCAAAGCTTCTTACCTTCTTGTTCTTGTTTGTTTTCTCAAAGGCTTATTGCTTGAGATTTATTTGCTGCTGAATTAGTAGAAGCGGGTGCTAGCAGTATGATTGTATTTGTCACAGGCAAAGCATGATTTAGCCAGTTTATCCCTTTGAAAGTACACATAGTCCTTTCTTTTGAACAAATCTTTGAAATTCCAGGGATGAGCTTTGTTATGCTCAAAGGTGGCTTCTTCCAATGTATTTTGAACATATGGAGCTCTCACTCCTGGTGCATGACAGATGTCAAACACCTTCCTGGGTTGGATGGTTTGATATGCTTGGAGACTGGTGGAGGTTGAGGATTGTCCCTTTTCAACAATTAACTTTCTTCCTTCAGGAGGATAGCTAATTTTGATTTGTTTGGTGAGTTGAGGTACTGGTATTGAGGGAATGAAGGGGCTTGGACCACTGTTACAAGGTTTGGTGGTTTTGAGAATTACTTCATTGGTAGGAAGTAATGAAGCTTCACTTGTTTTAGTGGATTCTGAGCATGTGGACTCAGATTCAGATGAGGTACTGCAGTTTTGTACAGATGGTTCTTCCTTGGAAGGATCAAGGTTTCGGTTTGCATGGTCAAGGTTTGTGAGGTTGAAGTTTGGTTCATGGATGGATAGATAGTCAGTAGGTGGAGGTACAACATTGTAGGGCTTTTCAGCTTGAAACCCAAGACCAGCAGTCACCTTTTCATGAATTTGAGCATCCAAAAGTCTTTACAGCGTTTTGGATGCAAACTCATACTTTTCACATGAACCTTTTGGTTTACCAACTCAGCTATTGTAGCTTTTAACTTAACCAGTAGATCATCAATTTGAGTTTCAAGATTTGTTTGTTCATGTTTTAAAAAAGAAATCTCTTTCTTTAGACAGTTAATCTTTCTTTGTAACTGTTTTCAACCTTTTTGAATTCAGATTTCATTTGGTGAAACTCTTCATTTTGATCTATAAGGTTTTGGTTATGCTTTCTGTATCCTAGAACCTTATCAATATAAGCTTGAGAACAAAGGTGTTCAAATACCTGAGGTGGTATCTCTGTTGTGTCTTCCATGAGTGCTTGGTTGCTGGCATGAAGATCTTCATACTGAAAGCTCCAATCAAAATTAGTTGTTCCAACATGTTGAGTTGCACATGCTGTAGTTTGAACAGGAGGGGTGTTGCCTTGACTTGTTTACCTTGATGAGCTTGTCTTGGTTATGCAGCAGCTGGGTTTGCCTTTGGTGCCTTGCATTCTCTGGTAAAATGGCCAAGTTGGTTAAAGTTATAACATCGAAGCTTGCTTTTGTCCAAGCCAACTCCAGTGTTAGAGTTGTTGCTTGGAATAGGTCTTCCGGTTCTAAAGTAGAACCGTTTAGCACTAAGATATAGCATGGCATTAGAATGTTGTATGTCCATTTCTTCTAAGTCATTTGGATGGAAATACTCTAGATATTTTTTGATGAAGGACATGTTGCTTGGGTTTTCAGAGACAAAGGCAGCAGAGTTATTTTGAGGTGGCGCTTCAAGGAAAAATGGTCGGTTTCTAGCTTGTGAGTTTGGAGTTTGTGGATGTGTAACAATGGCAGGATAGTAGTTGCTTGAACTTGGAACTGAGTGGTTAGAGTGTAGTGTAGAAGAAGTAGTGATGGAAGATGAGGCTGTTGAATGACCTGAGCTTCTTTCTTTGGCTTGAATCATTTCTAATTCGTAAGTTTTTAGTATATCGAACAGCTGAGTCATCTGCAGAGTCTTCAGGTTTTCGGTTCTTCTGATTGACACTATGTAGAGTGTCCAGCAACTTGGAAGTGATCTGATAAACTTTTTGTAGCTCCCCGGGTGTCTCGGATCGTTACATGATGGTATGTGACTAGTCGGACCGGGTGCGGAATGCTCGTGACTAGGTGGAGAAACAAGCAACACAAAGTAAACCGACAACGAAAGTACTTTCAAACATTCGTCTATTATAAACTTGAAGGTTACAGAGAAGTTACAAAAATGTCTGTGTATGAATGCGTACATAACTTCTGTTAACCTATCCTATTTATACTAGACCTGTTAAGTGCACATGGCAAATTGTTCATGCGTACTTAGCAAGTACGCAGAGAGTTCTTGCGTACTTGCTAAGTACGCAAGAATTACTTCCTACGCACATGCTAAGTGCGCAAAAGCTAACATACAAAGACTAATACGTACAAGACAAGTGCAGACACTAACATACAAAGACAGTATCCAGAGTGTTTGTCACACAAAAGTGAATATAACTCGATAACTAATACATACAGACACTAACATACAAAGACTAATACGTACAAGACAAGTACAAAAGCTAAGACAGTATCCAGAGTATTTGTCACACAAAAGTGCTTCAACAAACTCCCCCTTGACAACAACTCTGGATTGTCTTCGGTCTTCACAGCTCCGCAGCTTTAGCTTCCATCTTCTTCTTGTAGTCAAGGCAAACCCTGACCAGCTTGTCGTATTTAGAAGCAAGGAACTTTGTCCATTCATCTGTGTACATGTAGTACTTGTCTGCTAGCGCCTCTAGATCTTTCACAGAGAAGTTTATGAAGCAGACTTCATCAAACACTCTGATCAGTTCCCTTCACACTAAGCTTCCACTATCGGAACACACCTTTCCAATCACCACTTCCTCGCCCGATTTAGGATTTACATACCAGTACCATATGTTACCGAGAATATCCTGAGATAACTTGCTCAGGGGAATCTTGTTTTCACATTGCACAGGCTTGTATACCAGTTTCTTTAAGCTTTTCTTAGTCACAGGATGTCTAGCGTTCTTGTCCCTGACTCGCTTGGGCACTTGACGCTTAAACATTTTGAATTTCCCAGCTGAGAGAAAAAGAGAAGGAGAAGCTCAGGGGAATCTTGTTTTCACATCGCTACTGCATTATTTGAGTGACCCAGCAGCTCTCGGTATACTAGGTTCACGAGGTCGTATCTTGGCAAGGAGTTGAAAGCTTCGCTGGTTGGCAAGGAGTTGAAAGCTTCGCTGGTTGGTTTCAAGTATTGAACCCCCCCAGCTCGATTGATTGCAAAAAACTTCTTATCCTCGTCGAACCTCACAGCTAAGATCATCCCTATCACTCCATGTTTGTCTAAGATTGAAGTCTTTTGCCAGACAGGAGACGGATCCTTCGATGAACTTGCACGCATATGTTTGTCTTTCTTTGCCTCTGGATCCACAGGTGTAGGGTCGGCAGGAGAGGCTTCAGTCGACGCCTCAACAGTACTAGCATGCTCGACTGAACCTGTGTCAAGATGAGATTCAAAGGATGGAACTTCGAAGATCTCTCCATCTTCAAACTTATACTCTCCTTCCCCGTCGCCCTTGGGAACTTCGATTACCACATCATCATCTTCCTCATCCCAATCGTCACTAGAGTCGATCTCTCCCTCTTCAAGATTGTAGAGAGCCTTGATCTGTGCTTCTTTGGAATAGTCTGGCTCTAAGAATAAGATCGCATTATCCGACACGTTGTCAGATAGATCTTTCAAAACGTCAGCAACTGACTTTCCTTTATTGCCACCTAAAGCATCACCGCCTTCCTGGTGAGTCGACTCCCCCTCAGCCATTGGAACAGCAGAAATGGGCACAATCGCCAAAGCTTGTTGCTCACTTCCACTAGAACCAACTTCAGGATCCTTGTCTTTGTCATCATCCTTTGTTAGATCAACCGGATGACAAGCCTCATCACCGGTAGATTTTGATGCCTTCTCCTTCTCTTTTTCTCTCCCCCCCTGAGCAGCAAGCTTCTTGGTCAGGTCAGCTACTAACTTAACCATCATTTCATGTTCTTTCCGCTGCATGTCAAACCGTACCTCAAAAGACGTTCTGTGTCCGAGAATCATATTGTTTGTTTTGATTAGTAAGTTTGTTCTAGGCCATCACATTTTTAAGTCTCTCTTCAGTCCCAGTCCTCTGGCTTCTCAGAATAGTAACTTCTTCCACCAACGAATTTATCTGAGCATGTTGAACCTCAGATTCTTCCCTTGATTTCCGAACAGTTTCAAGTAGACCAGCGACTTCTGTTTCCAAATTTTCTATCCTTGCATCATTTGGATCAGGATTCCTGGACGTAGAGCCTTCAGCATTATGAAGTGGAGATGAGAAGATCGTATCAAAGTCAAAACCCTGGGAAAAGTCTCCAAATTTGTAGGGTTGACTAATAGGTTCAATGGTGGTAGTAAGGATTGTGATTGGATGGTGGTTGTAGGAGTGATGGAAGGGGTGATGGTGAGTGACTCGGTTATAATAGGAGTTGTCACCGCCACTTGGACAGATGGTATAGGGAGGGACACTATCACAGGAACCACCTCTGTGATAGCAGTGACAGCCACATCAGGTGTTACCTGTGGCCTCCTCCGATGTCGCCTGTAAAGCTGTTGTGAAGGTGAGGCAGAAGCGGAGTCAGTACTCGCAGCCGTTACATGTGCTTGCCTCTGAGCACTGACTTCTACCTCATGAAGGATAGCTTGTTGCGGCCTATCCCCCGTTGCTTATTAATACTTTCTCTCCTACGTCTTTGTATAGCAGCGTCCGAATCAGAATCGGGCTCGTATTCACTGCTAGTCGATTGTCACTTTCTCTTAGAAGATGACTCGGGAAGGGTCACCTTCGTCAGTCTTCTTGGGTGTGCCTAGGATGGTGCATCATCAGAATCAGATGAATCTGACTCAGTCGATTCTGAGTCAGAATCTTCAGCACCTCCAACTACTTGTTCCTCGTCCCCTTCATCTTCAGACATATCATCTTTAGATCTAACTTCCTCTTCTTGTTGTTGTTCATCACTGTGCTGACTGAGTTCTGGATCAGACTCGACACTATACCATCTTAAGTCAGTTGGGGCCACATATGCTTCATTGATCAGGTGGCCAAAGAGAGGAGTGTGCTCAGGGGTAGATTCTACACTGCCTAGCTTTAGAAATTATGCAAACACTCTCTTGTCCACCCGTTTAACTTGTAGTCTCTCTCCAATCGCCGGTAGATTCGGTACAACATCATTAATCAACAGCTGCACGAACCTAGGGTATAATAGAAATCTAAACCTATTAGCAGCATCGATCTGATCGGTGATAGACTTGTAGATATACTTCGAGAAGTTATAACCCTTGTTGAGAGAGAGGGCAACCATTGCAGCCGCCAAGTCATGCCCCATGGCATCCTTTCCAGCCTTTCTAGCAGATAGGCACATGATCATGACGTGTGCGACGTAACGCCACTGATTAAGTACCCACATCTTCTTGTATGAGGAATAGTCCATGGTACCGACATACCCCATCCTTTGTCTCCAGCATCCATTAACGAAGTAGTCAGGGTAACTCACCGGATCAGTGGATAAGTCCCTAAACTGTAGCACGCGTCTGATGGTATCTTCAGAAATAGCAATGTCATGACCTGCTACAATAGCCCTAATGACGTTTGGGTTTACTGTACAGTCATGATCAGCAGTTTCATAGAATTGCTCCAGATACGGTCTTGAGACAACAGGATCAACAGATATGGCATGGTTTCCCTTTGATCGGTTCAGGAAGTCGATTATCTCCCTATAGTGAAGTGTAGCACCCTTCCACTCTGGCTGTGTTAGAGCCAACAGATTGAATTCGCTGGTGAATTCACGAGCCATCACTGCTAAAACACATAATAAACATAATAAGAACAAGAAGCATCATTGGAATGGATCATACATGACAGGATATAGCATCTACACAATGAACTGAATTTCAGAGTTAGAAATTTCTCACAAGTGTCCTTCCTGTGTACTTAGCAAGTACGCAGGGATTAGTTCTTGCGTACTTAGCAAGTACGCATGAATTACTTCTTGCGTACTTGTTAAGTGCGCAAGAATTTGCACTTAGCCAAATTTCAAAAATCCAAAATTCAACAGAGGAGAGGCATTGTTGTGGATTAGGGTCACCACAAGGTCAAATACATGATGAGGACCTATGGAACCACTATCAACATCAATGAGCCGCTAAAGTAGTCAAATTTTGACCTAAAGTTCGACCGACGCGAACCTACGGTCAAACAGTAAGTCAAAGACAAAATCAAGAAGCGTTATGGACGATTAAGTAATGATCAAGCTTCGATTGTTGATTCTGAACATGTTTTGATCATAATGTGTTACAAAAACAACCAAAAATTTTCAAAGTCACAAATCGGTCCGTAACTCAAGATTTAATGGATGAAATGGTCCTAGATTCTCACCAAATGTTATTTAGATGATGTTGAAACTAGAATCGGGATAAAAACAGTTTAGGAACACACGAAATTTTGAGTAAAAATGGATTAGAGGGTATACAACAGTGTCTAACAAGTTTGAATGAGATAAGCTTAGAAAAAATTCTAAGTCCTGTATATATACCCAACACATTTGGGTGTTGCGTACTTAACAAGTGCGCAAGGCTTAACTCTTGCATACTTGATAAGTATGCATGACTTAAGTCTTGCGTACTTACAAGTGCGCAAGGTTTAATTCCTGCGCACTTGTCAAGTACGTAGAAACCCTTGTGTTTCTCGAATTTCAACTCAAATTATGAAGAAGTCAAAGTCAAATAAATAACAGGTTAATCACATTCAATCAAGAGGATTCAAAGTCAATTCAAGAAGGTTAAACACAAATATTTTTGGCAATTTTTTATTTTTTTTATTAGAATTGAACTATACACAAACTTAAAATCTTTTTGCTCTTTTCTGAATAGATATATACAAGTATATACACGCACACACACTATTTTTTTCTCAAAGACACGAGCAGAGGATCATATCAGGCTAAACTCTAGCAAAAATGATACAAGATAAACGTCAAATAATATGGGATCATGTCATGGATTACAAGTTATTCATACGTAATAAGCACATAAACAAGTAATTCAAGTTGGCAATATTATGATATTTGAAACCATAAGCATCTTTGTATCACGTTCTTGGTTTGATTGGATTTTCTTCTATGAATATCATATGATGATTAGCACAGAAAAAATCAAGCAGAATCCATAAGGATTATCAAGAATCATAAGATTCAGAATCGAGAGATTAAGATGTCTTGGTTTGATTAGATTTTCTTCTATGAATATCATATGATGATTCAGGTTAATAGATATGGAGTCTTAGGATTTAGGTAAGGTGATCCAACTTTTATTTGGTTTTGATTTCAATGAATCAGGTATGATTCAAGGGTGAATATAAGCTTAGCGGTTGATGTTAAGACATATCTTGGCCCAATTTCCCATTGCATACTTGTGAGTACGGGCAGTGAAGTGAACCATTAAATTGTGCTAAAGACATAACCCGAAACTGGTCTCTTAAGAAAATATTTGCTAAAATCTTACATCATTTATCTGATAATGATCTTTTTGTATTCTTTTACACACGCACACATGCATACATGGTTCAAATCACAGTTGTAGTCTAGAATTAGTTTCCACACTACTAATGATTCAAAGATGCCTACATCCTTCTGACAATTCAAATTACTTGTAAATAAGCAGATTAAAAGCATAACAATTTAAGCAGTCAAGTAAGCATGACGCAATCATTTCCCATATGAGCAGTCTATGGCGTTTAGATCATTACTGATGTACTATCATTTTCTCTTTTCTCAAGATAACTTTGAAATTTTATCCATTTTCTATTTTGTTTGAATTTTTGTAAAATATTTGAAAATTAAAAGAACTATACAGAAGACTTAAAAGAAATAAAATTTAACTTTCATGAATTGAATTTATTTAAAAAAACAAGTTTTCACTCTGGATAGAACATTCCTATCAAGTTGACAAGATGCTCAAAACGGGTTCGATCAAACGCCTTAGTGAAAAGGTCAGCAAAGTTGTCATCCGTGTGAACCTTTACAAGTTTAATGGGATGCTTTTCAGCACAATCACGGATGAAATGATGGCGAATTTCAATATGTTTAGTATTGGAATGTTTCACCGGGTTGTTTCTGACGGACATGGTGGCATTGTTGTCAATAAACAGTGGAGTTCCAGTGAAGTTTAAGCCGTAGTCTCTCAATTGCTGCTAAATTCATAATATCTGAGAACAACCGCTAGCTACAGCAATGAACTATGCTTCACATGTTGATACAGAAACCGTTGACTGCTTCTTACACTGCCAGGAAACCAGTCTGTCTCCCAAGAATTGACATCCACCAGAAGTTGACTTTCTATCAAGGTTACAACCGCCATAGTCTGAATCAGTATAGGCTTTGAAGTCAAATGACTACTGCTTAGAGTACCAAAGAACCAATCGGGGTTTCCCTTTCAAGTATCTGAAAATCCTCTTGACAACTATCATATGAGACTCCTTCGGTTGTAACTGAAACCTTGAGCACAAGCATACAGCAAACATTATGTCGGGCATTGAAGCTATGAGATACATAAGAGATCCGATCATCCCATGCTATAATTTGCAATCCACTTCCTTTCCATCCTTGTCTGGATGCAGACCATGATTGACGGGGATAGGTGTGCCATAAGTACTGCTATCATTCATCTTGTATTTTGACAAGATGTCCTGCACATACTTGGTTTGATGCAGATAAATGTCATCCTCTCTTTGACTGACTTGCAGACCCAGGAAGAACGACAATTCAATCACTTGTTTGAATTCCCTACACATCTCTTCCTTTGTAGACCCAAAGATAATGTCATCGACATGCACTTGTACAAGAAGAATATCACCTCCTGCTTTTCGTATGAAGAGGGTCGAGTCGATCAGTCCACGGTTGAAACCATTTGATAGTAGATGTTTTGATAATGTCTCATACCATGCCCTAGGTGCTTGATGAAGACCATAAAGTGCTTTGTCGAGCTTAAACACTTTATTGATATTATACGGATCTTCAAAGCCGGGAGGTTGAGTGACATAGACCTCTTCATGAACTTTTCCATACACGAAAGCACTCTTCACATCAAGTTGATAGACCTTGAAGCCGACATAGGAGGCATAAGCCAGAAACAGTCGAATGGCCTCAAGTCTAGCAACTGGGGCATATACTTCTGTGTAATCCAAGCCCTCTTGTTAATAAAAACCCTGAACAACCAACCTTGCTTTGTTCTTCACTACAACATGACGATCATCCGTCTTGCACTTGAACACCCATCTGGTTCCAATTGGTTGTATGCCTCTTGGCAAGTCAACCAAATCCCACACATGTAACATTTGGAATTGAGACAGTTCTTCTTGCATTGCCTCAATCCAGCAGTTGTCAGCGAGAGCCTCCATCACATTCTTCAGCTCTAACTGGTACACGAATGCAGCATGCAAACATGTTTCCATGACACCAGTGTCAAGTATCTCAGAGTAAAGACTAGTGTTCTCAGCAATGGTTCGATGAAGAGTTTGAACACCGGCATGAGGATCACCAATAACGTTGTCAATTGGATGATTCTTATGCACTCTCGTCTCTGGTACATTCGGTTCCTGAATTTCTGAATCGAGGTTCGTGCTTAACTCCCCCATATCCTGTGTTCCAGAAGAAGAAGATTCAATGTTGATTGGATTAGCTGGAGCTTCATTTCCTACACGAGTGTTCGAATTAGCTTGAGCGTCATTTCTGTCAACATGAACATCTTTATTGTTATCACTGTCATGAGTTCCAGATGCAGATATAGCATAGGAATCAGGAGTTACAATCGGTACAGTAGCATGTGTTGAGAAACTGGAGTCATCACCGCCACCAAATAATTCACACACATTTGCGGCATCATCGGCAAATAGATCATGAAGGTTGAAAGATTTGAATAGCGCATCATAATCAAAACCCCAAGCTGGACCAGTTGGTTCTGGTGGAATGCTGTGTTTACTACAATCCACTTCAAACCATTCCTCGATAGTACGAGTTCCTATATTGTACACTCTCTTGCAAGGCGAGTTGGCAACATATCCTAAGAAGATGCCTTCCACCGCTTTTGCATGAAATTTAGACTTGCGGTCTTTGTATTGTAGCAATAAGGAACAGGGACTACCAAAAGGAACTAGATAGTCAAGATTGGGAGGTCGATTGTTGATCAACTCATAGCAAGTCTTGTTATGCCTCTTCACAACCAGAACTCTGTTCAAGATGTGACAAGCTATATTAACTGCTTCTGACTAGAAAGTGATAGGATGCTTTGCATCTAACAGCATTCTATTCCGTTCTGCGACTCCATTCTGCTGAGGTGGGTACGGGGCACTAAATTCATGACGGATCCCCTTCTTGAGACAGAAAAGTTCCATCAAATTATTCTTGAATTCAGTTCCGTTATCACTCCTTATTCTTCTAACCTTCAACTTGCAAAGAGATTCCAAGCTCAGGATCATGTATTGAAGAATGTCAGCAGTTTCGTCCTTTGTACCTAAAAAATGCACTCAAGAAAAACGTGAGAAATCATCAGTTACAACCAGACAGAATGACTTACCTCCAATACTCCTGATACTTATGGGGCCAAACAGATCCATATGTAATAGCTCCAAAGGGGTATCGATGGAGTTTTGGAGCTTGGGCTTGTAAGACTTCCGTTGTTTGCCCTTTTTACAAGGCATACAGTCATCTGCAACGGTAAATCTTAGCTTATGAACACCAGTTACTAAGCCGTTTCGGACAAGATGATTCATTTTTTGATAAGAAATGTGTCAGAGTTTCCTATGCCACAAGATAGAGTCAAGCTCTGTCGTTTTGGTAAGCAAACAAGTAGCAACTGATGAGGTGGTTGTTGCCACGCTCATATCAATCTGATAGGTGTCGTTTGTCCATGGCGCGCGCATCAGAATCCAGTCTTCAGGAACCTCAAAACCAGGTTTCAGAATCAAGCATTCAGTCTTGTTAAACATCATCGAGTACTCCTTGTCGCACATCTGGGAGACACTCAACAGGTTATGCTTCAGCTGCTCATAGTAGTTGACGTTGTCGAAGCTGACACAACCATTTGAAACCACGCCTTGACATGTTATACTACTGCCTTTCTCTCCAGCAAGGGCCACATAGTCGCCTCTGAATGGTTTCACATCTTGAACCAAGGCCATGTTACCTGTCATGTGCCAGGATCATCCACTATATACATACCAATTATTAGAGATAGTACCATTAGGATGTCCCTGCACGAGTAACAAAAAAATTAATTAGATTTGGAGACCCAAGCCATAGTGGTCTTGGGTCGTCCGTCTTTCTTAAAATAAACAACCTCAATTAATTCACAGTCGCGACTGTAAAAATGGATGAATCTTTAGAAGAATTGGGACCAGGAGATTGAGAAGTTTTGGATTTGTTATTCTAGGACCTCTTCTTTTTCTTAACTGGAACAGTAGACTTAGATTCAACAGCAGCAGGTGAACTAGTAGAAGCTTCACCTGATTGAATTCTAGCCAGCTGTTCCAGCTTTCTCAATCTCTTGTTCCTTCTTCTCCTCTGTGACTTGTCAAACATAACCGAGTACTCCTTGTCGCACATTTGAGAGACACTCAACAGGCTATGCTTCAGCTGCTCACAGTATTTAACGTTGTCGAAGCTAACACAACCATTCAAAACCACGCCTTGACACGTGATACTACCGCCTTTCTCCCCTGCAAAGGCCACATAGCCGCCTCTGAATGGTTTGACATCTTGAAGCAGAGCCATGCCTGTCATGTGTCGGAAGCATCCACTATCTACATACCAACGATTAGAGATAGTAGCCTTTGGATGTCCCTATACGAGTCACAAACAGATTAGTTAGATTTGGAAACCCAAGCCATAGTGGTCTTGGGTCGTCCGTCTTTCTTAAAATAAACTATTTCTATCAACTCACAGTCGTCACTGTCAAAAATGGGTGAATCAGTAGAAGGATTGGGATCAGGAGATTGAGAACTTTTTGTTTTCTTGTTCCATGACCTCTTCTTTTTCTGAACTGGAATATTAGGCTTACATTCAACAGCAGCAGGTGAACTAGTGGAAGCTTCACCTGATTGAACTCCAGCCATTTGTTCTAGCTTTCTAAATCTCTTGTTCCTTCTTCTTCTCTATGGTTTGGAGAGTTTGACCATAGGTTTCTCACCAGTTGGTGCACTACCAGAGGTAGATGCACATGGTTTAGCAGGATGCTTTTCCCTTTTTGGAACAGTAGGTTTAGCCTCAGAGGTGGTCTTTAGCTTCACCAATGGTTTCACTGGTGGTTTCACCTCATTCTTTTTAGACTCTTGGGTTGTTTCACTGGTGGTGACTTGGGGACAGCAGCTGGTTGTGAAACAACTGGCCGTTTCCCTTGGTTCTTATTCGAGCAGTTCACAATGATGTGACCGACCGTACCACAGTGAAAACAGGTTCTTTTATCTTTGTAAGTCCTCCTGTAAGGCTCTTTTGATTTGACATTGGATAACTCAACATGATGAACAGGAGAAGTTGTTTGATGAACAATAGTATACCCGATGGTGATTTGTTTTTGGGAATATAATACTTTTGCATATTTTCTTTATAGCCAAGCACGTAATGAGCTAAAAAGGCTTCCTTTTTAACTTGATTAATGTTTTTATATCCCCCATAAAGATATCGGGTTCAGTCAAAATACAATTGTCACGATCAGTGACAACGTTTTTCTTAACTTTCTGTTCACCTAGCAACTCCTCAGAGACTACTCCTTCAGGGCAGGTGTTCTCATACCCATCATCAGAAGCAGTAAAGAACTCTTCATTAGATGCAGAGTCAGCCTTACTTGAGGAATCATCCTTGTTAGAGGAATTATCCTGACTTAAGGACTCATCAAGGCAAGACAAATCAATGTCAATTAAGCCGTTGAAAAATTTCCCGCTAACTGGTGGAGGAATGGCATTAGTACCCAGCCCTAAGCCGTTCACTTGCCTCACTACAGACTCGTAGTGTTCCACCATAAAACGAGAATTTTTCAACTTCTCAATATTACCTTTCAACTGGAAGATCTCATTTTGCAGCTTTTTGATCTCATTGTTCCTTTTCTCTAACCCCTTGTACGCAACATCAAAATGAAACCGTTAATCGCTGATTTTAAGTGAATAATCACGTTTTTCTTTCTTCAATATTTCAATTGAATCTTTGTATCGTTTTTCGTTTTCTTTGTAGCTTAAAGCTATAATAAGAAGGAGTTTGACCTTGTATTGAAGCTTAGAATTTTCATCGTTTAAGCTTAGACATTTGGAACAAGAAATGACAGCAAAAGAATTAGAATCTACCTCAGCTGATGAACATGATGCCTCTCCAATAGCCATGAGGGCAACTGCAGTTGTAGAATCTTCTTGGTCAGCCACAGAAGCTTCCCATTCCTCTGCTTCCATCATCTCTATGATCTCAGCCATGAGACCAACTTACGTTTGAGCAATAAGGGCATCCTCCAGATGAACACCCCAATCAAAGCTATCGTCCTGTTGTGCTACCAAAGCATTGGATGTACCACCTTGACTTTGATTACGGTTGTTGGGGTTGTTGTACCCTTGACCGTTTCCTTGGCTAGGTCTGGTGAAGCCCGAAGCCGGTGCTTTGTCTTTTTGACATTCACGGGCAAAGTGTCCAAAATTCTGACACTTATAGCACTTGGCTTTGGATTTATCAAAACCATCCTTGGAATTTGAATGCCCGCCAATGAACTTTCTTCCTGTTCTGTTCAGGAAAAGTTTGGCTCTTCTCAAGATCATGGCCATATTCCACTGAATATCCATATCCTCCATATCTTCTGAATCCACCTGATTGAAGTCTTCTTCTATGGTTTCAGGATCCGTTAGCTTACCGCCAATGAAGTTCTCATAGGCAAGCATACATGATGAGAACAGATCCACATGATCTTCAGCTATCTTGGCTAATGCTGATTGGTTAGCTAAAGATGTGGGAGAAGGATTTCTTGAGGAATTCTGGTGATGAGATCCAGAACCAGATCCAAATGTTGCATAGCAAGCATGACCACCACAAACATTTGAGTTATCCTCCTCATGAGAGTTCCTTGAGAAAATGGAAATTCCAGAACCTGACGACTTGGCTGTGGAAGACGTCCCATAATACATAGAAGGGTCTTGTATTTGAGGTCTCCCTGAGCTCTCTTTTCTTTTCAGGTTCATATCATGTGCTTGAACCTTTCCGATTGCTTCATCAATCGTCATCTCATAAAATTTTGAGTTCTCTCTCATCAAGGTAGTGTACATCTCAAATTTTGGGGGTAGGGCATCCAGAAACTTCTCAACTAATTCCTCATTCGGATAGATTAGGTCACAAGCTTTCAGCTTAGTTTGCAGATTATAGAATCTAGAGATAAGCTCATCTATAGATTCATTCTCCAGATATCTGAAGCACCCATACTGCTTCCTAAGAAGATCCCTCTTACTCTTCTTGATGTTACTGTTTCCCTCGAATCTTTTCTTCAAAGCCTTCTAGAGATCCTTGGAGTTATCGTATCCTCTAAAGCCGTGAAATAACTCTCTGGTCAAGGCCATAGTAATAGATCCGTGTGCCTTCTTCTCTCTGTCATAAACTTTCTTTTCTTCTTCATTAAGTTTGGAGATAGGCTTGGGAACTTCCTCATCAAGATATGAATATGTTAGATGCTTATAACCCTCAAGAATGGGTATCCAAAGTGAAGAATCGGTATAAGAAATGTAGTACTCAAAGCGTGCTTTCCGGTTTGAGTAATCATTTACATTAAGCAGCTTTGGTGGTTTCTGTGGGGTTCCAATCTCGTTGTCGTAATTCAGAAGGTTACTGACGTTCTGAAGATTTGCCATGGTGAAACACTTAGTCAAATTTCAGAAAAATCAAAACAACTTGCGCACTTAAGATCTGGTCTTGCGCACTCAAAAACGTTGTCTTGCGCACATAAGATTTTGCTATTGCGTACGCAGGAGTAAATGACAAGTACGCAGGAAGGAATTAAGTACGCAACAAGAAATGGTCTTGCGTACTTGGTAAGTACGCAGCAAGACTGTACTTGTTTCCAAATATGGTAAGTACGCAGGTCACTTTCTCACCAACCCTCACCAACTTTTTCCGGTCACTGGAAACTCATCGGAAAACTGAAAAAGTTGAAGATATAACTGAAAAAACTAAGCCAAAGGGTTAGAAACTCGTTTCTAACCAACCTTTGATGCTCAAAACACTCAAACAAACAACAAAAGATCGGTTTTTGAGTGATTTTTACCTCTAAAATAGTGCTCAAGAGCTACCCCTATTTTATCACAAAAACACACACTTTTGCTTGCAAAATCTCTGTAGATTGTGTAGAAGATGCTCCTAACACACTCTCAACACTCGAAATCAAGACCAAAGCTCTTATACCACTTGTAGGTCCCCTGTCTCGGATCGTTACGTGTGGGTGTGTGACTAGTCGGACCGGGTGCGGAATGCCTGTGACTAGGTGGAGAAACAAGCAACACAACGTAAACCTACAACGAAAGTACTTTCAAACGTTCGTCTATTATAAACTTGAATGTTACAGAGAAGTTACAAAAATGTCTGCGTATGAATGCGTACATAACTTCTGTTAACCCATCCTATTTATACTAGACCTAGTCTTTGCGCACTTAACAAGTGCGCAGGGCAAATTGTTCTTGCGTACTTAGCAAGTACGCAGAGAGTTCTTGCGTACTTGCTAACTATGCAGGAATTACTTCATGTGCACATGCTTAGTGCACAAAACACTTAGAGATAACAGACAACGAGTACATACAATAGTGAATACAACTAGATAACTAATACATACAAACACTAACATATAATACATACAAGACAAGTACAAAAGCTAAGACGGTATCCAGAGTGTTTGTCACACAAAAATGCTTCAACACTTTTTGAGAATGTCTATATTCTCCAGCTTCACTTTAGAACACTGTAGCTCTCCCACATGATAGGTGTACCTGTTGTATAGAGTAGTAAGAGACTCACCATCCTTTCAAACAAAGTTTTCATATAGTTCCTTCAAGATGTCTCTTCTATTCTCCTTCACCTCTTCAGATCCAGCAAACATCTTCTCAAGCGCTACCCACAACTCCTTAGCAGTCTTGTATTCTCTGAAGTTATGAAAAAATTCATTTGGCAAGCACATTTGTATGGCTCCCAAGGCTTTAAAATCTACCTCCATCTTCTTGATGTCTTCATCTGAGTACTTTGAGGCTTCTTTAGGGATAGATGGACCTCCAGAATCAGCAGAGGCCAGCATGGGTACGTAAGGACCCTCCATTATGGATCTCCACATTCTATATTCTTGATAACAGAAAAACATTCCATTCTGTTCTTTCACATGTCATAATCTTCTCCAGACACTAGTCTTTGTGGTCTGTTAAGGCTTCCAGTATCATCAAATCCAGTATTTTGTGCCATACTTTTGGATAAATGGTTTTAGTAAAGAGATAGTTATAAACAGAACCAGAGAGTGATTAAACAAGTGTGAGTTTGTTTAATCTGAGAGCCAAAGCTCTGATACCACTTGTAGGATCGGTCTTTACAAGATGGTTCTGTTCTAGTTGAGATTGACGGAAACAATCATAACTATTGCAATGTATACAAGAAACAAAGATAATACTGATAAATGCAAAGTGTATTAATCTCCAATGTTTACAAGTTATAGAGAAAACTCTAAGGAAGCACACTTGTACAAGTAAGAAGATACAATACATATAAAGGAACTTAGAATCAAGACAGAATCTTGATTCTAAGGATTAGATCAAACACAAGTCGTTGATCTTTGACAGTTACAAGTTACACTACTATTGGCAGACAACTAAAAGACAAACTGCAGCAAATAATAACAAACAAGTCAAAAGTCTTCTTAGGAATCATCTACACCAATAACATTCCTTCTGCTGATAGATGTGTTAGTGTTATAGTAGAGGAGTTAGTAGCAAAGTCAAAGCTGCTAATGATTTTCCTATCAGCAGCATCAATGTTTGATGCTGCTGAGAAGCTTATCAGCGACAACTTTGGACTTCAGCAAACAAGGCTATCCGCAGCAAAGATGTTTATCAACAGGGGAACATAGCTATCCGCAGCACTTGCCTTATCCGCAACAACTTGTAAGTCAGCAGCAAAATTGTTGAGTCCGCAGCAATTGTACTTAGAGAATTTTATAGCTATCAGTCTTTATCTCTACAAAAACACCACTGAATTTTTATTTTTTTGCTTTTACTTGTATAGGACATTAATTATATAAATTTCTATTTATTTTATCTCTTTTATATTTTATTCATAACCTTTAAACTGTTTTTAAGTGTTGTGTAACATTTTTATACAAATGGTTTCTAATGGTAGAACTATTAGCCACAATGAAACTTTCTTACAAATCAAAATTGGTTTTTAACATATAATATAATATAATTTGATAACAATATTATCATTTCTCACATATGTAATATGTCGAAATACATTGTACTCCACACAAAATAACAAAATTAATCGACATAGCTAAAAATCATAAAATTTTATAAGTAAATACTATTTAAATTAAGTGTTATCGTATTTAAATGCTTAAGTATATAATTACTAAATATTTACATAATAATACTCAAATATAATCATTGTCTAAAATAGTTCGAGTTAAATTACGCGCTTCAAAAGAGTCTCGGTAATATTCGTCGCTTTGTGCGTGTCAACCCACTAGTACAATATGAAATGTCATCAATCCACCTTATATTCGTGAAGTAGGTTAGAATCTCGTGTACTACACGAGTTGAATAAATGCAACGGTATATAAAAAGAATGAAAGAAATGTACGGTTTTATAAAAATGTTTTAATAACAAACCAATTTTTTTTAAATAAAAACATTTAGAAAAGATAAATATAAATTCATTATTATTTATAGGTGAGAGACGGTAAACAAAAAGTTATAAACTAGAGACCAGGAGGTTGTGGAGTTGGCTAAGGTGGTGGGATGCAAAGCGGAGTCGGTTCCGTTTAAGTTCCTAGGGATTACAGTGGGTGCCAATATGAGTCGGATTAATACGGTTAACCTTGTGGAAAGCGTCCATGTTATCCATAGGGGGGAGGGTAACTTTAAATAAAGCGGTCCTTGAATGCCTCCCCAACTATTATTTCTCTTTGTATCGTGCCCCGGCTAAAGTTATTAATGATTTAGAGTCAATAATCAAAAAATTCCTTTGGGGTGGTACGGGGGAAAGGAGAAAAATACATTGGGTCGCTTGGGACAGAATGGCCTGGGCGAAATCTAAAGGAGGCCTCGGGTTCAGTAAACTTAATGTGGTCAACTCGGGTTTGCTCGTCAAGTGGGTTTGGATATTTAAAGCAGAAGGAAGGTCTTTGTGGAGAAGGGTGATCAAAGCCGTTCACGAGAACAGGAAGAATAGGGAGTTCTTTCCTTCTTTCCTTTGAGGAAGTCTTTAGGTGGTGTTTGGGTGAATATCACCAATGCGCTAATAAATAAGCGGATTGGGGAGACTCCCTTGAAGAACTTCATCAAAGGAGTTGTGGGAAGAGGGGAAGACATTGAATTTTGCTTGGTGCCTTGGCTGAAAAACGAGGCTTTCAAAGATTTATTCCCCTCCCTGTTCGAGTTGGATATCAAAAAAGGTGTATCATAAAAGATAGAATTGGATTGTCAAATGCTCAGTTGGAGATTCAATGGAACTGGAGCAGAAGTCTGTCTTCCTTGGTGGAATTGGATGAGTTAGCCCAGCTTGAAGATGCCTTACAAGATGTCAGACTCATCGACAAAAAAAGACGGGTGGGAATGGAATGATGGACAGCAAAGGGAATTCAGTGTTGCTTCGGTAAAAACATCGTTGGGTTTTGGCGTGGATTTTAGTAACCGGTATGTTATGGAATGGTGTAAGTGGGTGCCATCAAAATGTAATATTTTCATGTGGCGTGTCGAGATGGGTAGAATACCGGCGTTGGTTGCGTTACGCGACAGGAAGGTGGAGGTGGGGGATGTGGGGTGTCAACTGTGCAACTTCGGTGAGGAGTCCGTGGAGCACATTCTCTTGGCTTGTGCGATGGCCATGGCGGTGTGGCAAGCTATCGGGTCTTGGTGCAAGGTGGGGAATATTTATGCTTTCTCCATTAGAGATCTTTTGGAGATGCATAATCTTATGGGGTTATCCAATCCGATTAAGGATGTGTTCCATGGTAGAATCATCATTGAGTGTTGAAGTTTATGGAGAGCTAGGAACAATTTCATGTTTGACAGGAAAGTGGTTCGTGTTGAAGACATTGTCAGTGAAGTTAAAGCGGTTGGATTCCTTTGATTTAACAACAGATTCAAGGGGCAAAAAGTTTCTTGGGATGATTGGTGTAAATTTGTTATTATGTAGTTTGTAGTTTCGTTTTGTTGGTTGTAGTGTGTGGCTCTCCCGGTTTTAGGAGAGCGGTTTCGTCGTTTTAATGAAGTTAGCCTTTAAAAAAAATACATAATAAGAAATATCTTCCGATACACAAATCTAACTCTGATATTTTACTTTCTTTTTATTTCAGATTCTAGATAAAAAATACTCTACTAGACACAAAAAAAAATCATGTATAATTAAAAAGTAAAAGATTAGCCATATATTTTATTTACGAACTAAAATCATATTCGTGAAAAGCCACATGTTGCATTTTCGAAATAAAATCCTATTCATGAAAAAGAGATGATAGATAGGAAAAATTTGTTGCACTTCATACTGTTAATTATATTATTCGGTATTATTTATATTAGCGCTTATTAGTAATAAACTCATGGTACCCTACAAAAATTGTTGCACTTCATACTGTTAATTATATTATTCGGTATTTTTTATATTAGCGCTTATTAGTAATAAACTCATGGTACACTACAAAAAATATACTCAATAGTGGCGACATCTGTCGCCGCTAATGCTACCAAATATCGCCGCTAATACTCAATAGTGGCGACAGTCGCTGTTATTGCTTCGCCGCTAATGTCTAGTTTGTCGCCGCTAATGTGTCGCCTCTAATGATAGTCGCCACTAATGCGTAGTGTGTCGCCGCTAATGGTACGTACCAGTTAGTTTATAGAATTTCTAGTTCGTTTATTATATATCAAGGGTTCTCCCTCTACTGTAATTACAACTTGCAGATCTAATATTATATTCCAGTCTCATTTACATGATATCACAATTAAGGATCTAGGTACAACGTAAATCCTAGACGGCGCCGTCCTGTCAACTTAAAAGACCCCCTATTAGATGAGGTATACCAATGTGAGAGGGTGTCGTGAGCCTCCCTAACGGCCTGAAGGTTCTTGTAACACCGCCCCTTGATGGCGTGAGGGGGGGTGTGAGGGTTTGGCGTGAGTTCTTCACGGGTGGAAGGAGGAGATTGTAGCCGTTGAACGGCTAAAACATTAAATTTAAAACCGTTTAACGGTAACTTTAAAAATAAAAAAAAATAAAAAAAAACCTTTTTATCCCCTATAAATAACCACTAAACAACATTTTATAAAACACACTAAAAAACTCTCCTCTTTTCACTATCAATTTTATAAAAAATCTCATCTTATCCAAGTTATGAATCGTAACGATCCCAATTTTTGGCTTCATTATTCGTCTCTACAAAATGCGTTCAACATACGGTCTCCGTTAAACCCAAACACGTTCACCCAACTACCACATTTTAACCAAAACCCGTTCGGTTCACCGAGGTATGTCCCAAACATGGCTACTATGCCTACTATGCCTGCCGGATACTCACAAGATCCAGAATTTGTTCCGGAAACGCAACGCTTTCCAGAGGATGAAGAAAACGACGACGAGGAAGAGCAACCCGTGCGTAAAGGTAAAGGTAAAAAGAAAACCGCCGCATCAAAATCATCCTCACGGGTTACAAAGAAGTGGGATGTGGAGGAAGAACTATACGTGGCTAGGGCGTTTGTCGACGTCTCGGAGGATCCCATTATAGGTATTTATATATATTATAATAGTATATGTTTTTATTATTTCATTATATAAAATTAATATTGAAACAAAACGATATCAAGGCAAAATATGGAATCGAGTACTTTTTATTATTTTTTATTTATGCACTTTTTTATTTATGTCTTTTTTATTTTAATTTTTATTTATGTTATTTTTTATTTTAGTTTTAATTTATGTCTTTTTTATTATAGTTTATATTTTATGTCTTTTTTATTATAATTTTTATTTATAAATTTATTATTAAAAATGCATTTAATGCTCACACCTCACTCACTTACTTGGGTATTTCCCTTGCCAAGTGAGGGTGATGGGAGAATTCATTAAAATGACGTGGCGCCACGTGGCATCCACTTTTCCCCTCACTTGAGACTCGATCACTTAGGTATACCATATGCTCTTAGGGTATCCTGATAATCCACCGCCTTCCTACCTCCACACGAGTTGCCACGTGCCACCAACACTGCCGCAAATGTTACCGGACTTCTTCTAGTGTTATCTCCTTTGCAGTCCAATCCGACCCCTGCCTCCTCCACCTCTGAACACCGCCTGATGTCGTCGGCCATCGCCGGAATCTTGCCAGACCCTAATTTCTGAAGGGTATCAAGTGCTTGTGATCTCAGGTTAAACAATATAAAAAACAATAGAGCATAGTGATTTGATCAAAACAGCCTTGATTGTCAGACGCCCGCTAAAGCGGAAACACAGGATTATGAAGAAACCGTGTATCAAGAACACATTGCATGTATGTTAGACTGTTTTACAGGTGAATTAATGTGACGATGTATCTTTGCTCGGGAGCGGCGCTACTCGGGTTAGTGTGTATACATTCGTACGGTAAGGTGAAACATAATAACAATTTCAAAATACAAATCTTGTTTTGGGGCTGTACAATCTTTCGGTTATACGTAACTATCTCATGTTTAATTAAATTTAAATTTTAGAGTAGAGTGTTATTTTCGTTCCTATGGTTTTGCCATTTTAGTCACTTTCATTCAAAAACCTTTTTTAAGCTTTTTCGTCCATGACATTTCAAAATCTAGCAATTTTCCTCAAAATGACTAACTCCGTCTACATTTTAACGTTAAATCAACGATCGGTTTGAAATTCATATGTTAAAATCTAACCAAATTACCCATTGATTTAACCAATATCACCCATGATTTAACGTTAAAATGTAAACGAAGTTAGTCAGTTGGATGAATAAATGGCTAGATTTTGAAAAGTCAGGAAAAACTAAAAAAAAAGTTTTGAATGAAAGTGGCTAAAATGACCAGAAACGAAATTAACACTTTACTCAACATTTTATTTAGAACCAAGCAGGGTCATATATGATATATTTTTTGGTCTTTTTTATAATTTGCTTAATTTCATGTTTTTTGGTGCTCATTTTTAAAATTACCTATTTTTTTGTTTATTCATTTCTGAACACGAGCATTTCCCCTCCGTGTTCATTCGCTTCGTTTATGGGCTTACTTTCAAGTAGAACATGCCCGATCGTTTGTCCAGTTAAAAAGAAACATTTTGAAACTAAATTTCAAAAGGTTTGAAAAAACACTTTCTCTAAAAATTTAACCGAAGCCTTTAAAAAAAACAATTCTTAACAAAATTTAAAAAAATGGTTTTAAAATAGTTAAAAACACATATTTGAAAAAGCTAAAAAATGTTTTTTTATGAAAAACTAAAAATATGTTTTTTGAAAAGGTAAAAAAAAAGATTTTTCTGAATCTTTTTTTCTTAAAACGGTTAAAAACATTTTTAGAAAAAAAGTCTAAATAAATTATTTAAAAAAAGTTTATATTAATGATATAAAAAAAGTTTTTTTACTAAGAGCGTTAAATTAATTTTTATATTGCTAAAATGTCCCTACATTTAAAAAAAAGTTAACATAGTTAGTTTCAGGGACTAAAAACGGTTATAAATGCAAACCTTATAGCTTGATATATCAAAAGATTCAATTTGAAATTATTTAAGTGCCCAAACCAAAGGGGCTAAAATTAATATTTGAAGCCTGCGCTATGGATTTGAGATGGGGTGGTTGTGAATGTGATGGTGGCACTCACCACCACCCTCTGCAGATCTGACAGAAAATCGTTGGTAGAGGGGATGAAGGGGAGGCGATGAAGGGGTGCTCGCGGCGGAGTCAGACACGATGTAAGGGGGTTGGCCGTGTATATCGCGGGTAGAGCGGGATATGGGCTGCCGTGAAGAATAAGGGGAAGGGATTTGAAGATAGGGGGTGTTGTAGGCGAAATGGAGAGATGAAGATGATGGTGGCGTGGCGTGGGACCCATTAATTAAGTTTAATATATTCTATTTTTAGTTTTATGTTTTTTTATTTTTAATTGTATTATAAAGTGTATTTTTGTCATTTTGGAAACATGAGAGTCTGCTATCTGAGATAGCGGATTATAAGAAAAGGACATTTGAGTATGCTCGTGAAGATAGCGGAGTAAAGGGACTTTTTGATGAGGTGGTAGCTGGAGGAAGGATTCAAGTGAAAAAAAAATAGAGCTTTGAAAAAATGTTTGACTCCGCTATCTCCACGAGCGGACTCTGAGTCCGTTATCTCCACGTGCGGACTCAATGTCCTTTTCTTAGAATCCGCTACCTCAGATGCGGACTCCCTTATTTCCAAAACAATCTCATGCAAATACCGAAAACCATCTCATGCAAACTATTACGCCATAGTTATAGTAACATAATCATAAGGGTCATAAGTGAAATGCGTATAAACCACATATTAAGACTATCCTAATAATTAATTCTTAAAAAGTCCAAGTTATAAAAGTAATGATCTATGAAACTACACAGAAACACTACAAGAAAAAGACCTTGTGCCGACGCCGCCTATACCGACGACAATTGTCGTCGGCATAGGTCACCATGTACCGACGACATGTCGTCGGTATAGGTCAAAACCAAAATTTTGACAGGGACACCCTATACCGACGACATGTCGTCAGTACAGGGTTGAGCCAGATGGGGGAAAAAATGACGCCCAATGAATTATTGGGGAAAACCTATACCGACGACATGTCGTCGGTATAGGGTTATTTTGATTTAATTTTTGTTTTTTTAATATAATTATGTTTTCGTCGGTAAAAAAAAAAATTTTGTTAAATTAAAAAAATTATAAAATGGTCTATACCGACGACATGTCGTCTGTATAGGCTTTTTTACTTTGTTGAATAGTCAAAACCCTACGAATTCTATACCGACGACATGTCGTCGGTATAGGGAACCTATTGCGCCGACTTTTGAGCCTATACCGACGACATATCGTCGGTATAGGTCTCAGCGCGAATTAACACAGAATACAGCCTTTTGCTTCCCATTTCGACCAAAAAAACCCCAAACGCCTCCATGTCTCTCTCTCCGGCGATTTAACGTTTTTTTGGGTATTTTGTGGAGCAATATTCACCAATCTCTTCGGTTTTGAGGTGAGTTAACATATATTGTTCAATCTTAACAAGAAAATCAACATTTTGGTGTTTTTTGCTTAATTTCTTTGGTTTTTGTTAGGTGTTTGAAGATTTAACCATTTTTGAAGGATTTTAAGCTTAGAGGAAACTAATTTGCAAACTTGGTTAGTAATTTTTCTACAAATTTGGTTTAAATGTATGTTTTTCTACAAATTATGTTTAGATGTATGTTTGTATGTATATGTTTGTGTTTATTTGTATGTATGTATGTATATATGGTTTAGATGTATGATTTTATAAATATTTATGATGAAATTAGGTTTAGATGAAATTTGGGAATTTGGGCATTTATAGAAGAATTTGGGCATTTATATATGTATGTTTGTATATAATATGTATGTATATAGATGAAATTTAGGAATTTGGGCATTTTTAGAAGAATTGTGTTTATGTATGTAATTTGGGAATTTGGGTATTTTGTTTATATATGTTTGTAAAGGCTATGTATGTATATACGTGTATGTATGTATTTTTATGTATATAATTGTGTTTGTATATGTAATTTTAGAGTTTGGGCATTTATTTATGTATGTTCGTATGTATGATTATGTAATTGTATGATTTGTATGTATATAATTGTGTATGTATTTATGTAATTGTGAATGTATGTATATATCTTTGTATGTATATGTAACTTTATTTAATTTTGTTGCAAGTTCGGAACTCATTGCGGTTGGAGAGGTGTAAATAACATCTTATTTGTGTTTCATTGAATTTTTTTAAGGTACGCATCCCGACTTTTATACCTTTATGTACGTCTCATGTTGTGTACACTAGTATGTTTATTTAGGATAACTCTTTAGAATATACCCGTCTGAAATTTATCTGATAGAGATAAATTTTGGATTGTCCCCTTTGGGACTGCTTTTTATATATTCTATCTTATTTAGGATATGTATATATTTTAACTGGTTGACATTTAAGAAAAAATTGGTAGATATTTCTCCTTACTCCTTCGAGTTTGCGGTTTATCTACATACTTGGGGAGTTAAGGTGAAATGCTGCAGATTTTTTCTTAAATAGTCAACTCGTTAAAATGTATACATATGAGATAGAATATTTAAAAAGTGGGTTAGGATCCACCGCCTTAGAGTACCGATCAAATCACATACATTCGTTTATATCATTTATTACATGCAAGTATATGTGTATGCTTATAACACAATAGATATGACACTAGATATAGCAATTGATAAAAGCTGGGTTACACTGGGAAATCGGAATTCTCCGACTTCTTAAGCGGTCTTCGCAACTTTATAGAGACGGCCAAGAACCATGTCGACGGTCGAGGTAGAGCGTTTGCCCGTGTAGACGTTGTTGTAATGCGTGTCGACAGGATTTGAACACGATATATGGCCACATACATGACCGTGGGTTACTACAATCATATCATAATTGGATTTATCATGGTGAACAACATCCTCGTGTGACGGAGATAGCATCACTTTTTGCCCCAAGAACAACACCAACTCCTCCAATAACTACGACAACAAATAATGAGATGTTTGATGCCATAGATGATGTGATGGCTGAGCAAAATACAAACGAGGATAACATAGATGAAAATGGAACTGGTTTAGACCCAGAGTTTGATGCGTTGTTTGAGGAGCTAAATAAGGAGTTATACCCCGGTTGTAGTCAAATGTCTTCCCTAAACTTCATAGTCAAATTGATGCATATCAAAGTTATCAACAAATAGACGAATAGTTTGTTTGACCAACTGTTAGAGCTTCTACAAATTGCAATGCCGAAGGAAAATCACGTTCCAGGGTCACACTATGAAACTAAGAAGAAACTGCGTAAGATTGGGTTAGAATATCAGTCTATCCATGCTTGCATTAATGAGTGTGCACTGTTTTGGAAGGAGAATGAATCAATGCAAAACTGTCTGGTTTGTGATGAGAGTAGATGGATTGATAAAAACACAAAGGGGGAGAAAGTACCACATAAAGTGTTGCGCTACTTTCCTTTAACTTCACGGCTTCGACGAAGGTATAGTTCATGATTAACGGCAAAAGAAATAATCTGGCATAATACTGGACGCTCAACAGAGGGTATGATGCGACATCCGGTTGATGGGAAGGCATGGCAAGATTTTGATGAGAGATATCCGGATTTTGCTAAAGAACCAAGGAATGTCCGCTTAGGTTTGGCTGCGGATGGTTTTAATCAGTTCGGTAACATAAGTCAGACTTACAGTATGTGGCCGGTAGTGTTAACAACATATAATACACCACTGTGGTTATGTATGAAAGAGTCTTATTTCATGTTAACCTTACTAATTCCCGGGCCTAAATCACCTAGTAAGGACATTGATGTATACTTAAGGCCGTTGGTTGATGAGTTGAAAATGTTGTGGGCTGAAGGAGTCCAGGTGAGAGATGCATCAACCAAAACTGTATTTAGGATGCATGCTGCACTGTTATGGACTATTAACGATTATCCTGCTCGTATTAGCTTGTCTGGATGGAGTGGTCAAGGTTATAAAGCATGCCCTACGTGTAACGTTGACACACCTTCGTGCGCTATAACGAATAAGATAGCTTTTGTTGGACACAGAAGATTCTTGCCTAGAAAGCATAAATGGAGGAACGATCTGTCGTTTGATGGCAAGAAAGAGACAAAACAACCTCCCCGACGATTGATTAATGCTCAAATATTAGAACAACTAAAAAATCTCCCAGATCGTGTTCCGGGGAAACATCCAATGTATGGAGGGGTAAAAAGAAAGCGCCTAACATCAGAGTTGAATTGGACTAAACGAAGTATCTTCTTTGAGCTCGATTATTGGTCTTCTCTGCTTTTAAAACACAATCTTTATGTTATGCACGTGGAGAAAAATGTGTGTGAAAGTTTATTGGGTACTTTGTTGATGAACGATAAATCAAAAGACACACACAAAGCCTGCAAAGACTTGGAAAATATGGGTATTCGACATAACCTATGGCTAACACAAAAAAACAACAAGTTGTACCAACCACAAGCTCCTTACTCTTTCACACCTAGTGATCGAGAACGCTTTTGTCAGTTTATTCGAGGAGTGAGACTGCTTGATGGATTTGGATCGAATTTCAAAAATAAGGTACTTCCCAATAATTCAAATATAATTGGGTTAAAGTCCCATGATTATCACATCCTCATGCAACGATTGCTGCCAATAGGGGTAAGATCGGGTCTGCACAAAAATGTTTCAACAACAATCAATGACGTTTGCACATTCTTTCAAAAAAATTTTGCACGATCAGTAGATGTGAAAGACATGTATGAAGCAAATGAGGAAGTGGTTAAGATATTATGCAATTTGGAAATGATATATCCTCCAGCATTTTTTGACATAATGGTTCATCTCATTCTTCATTTACCTGAAGAAGCTATTCTTGGTGGCCCTGTGTATATGAGATGGATGTATCCTTTTGAAAGATACATAAAAAAGCTCTAAGCATATGTTAGAAACAAAGCCAAACCCGAAGGCTCAATTGCGGAGGGTTATGTTGCAGATGAAGCCTTGACATTCTGCTTTATGTATCTGGACGGTATGCAGACCAAATTTAACCGACCAGATAGAAATGCAGATGCTGGCATTCCCAAAAGGCAGTTTCACAATGTCGACCAATATAGAAAAATAAAATCAAGGCGCTCTCTGAACATGCCAACAAATCATTACAATGGTTTGTGTTGAACAACTGCGATGAAATCAAAGCCTATCTACCCATGATAAACTATTATTATATTTTTATTTAATTCTACTAATTTAAGTTTTGTTTTGTCCATCTACTAGTGAATTTGAATCTAAATTTCCTGAACGCAATATGTAAACCGATTTTTCTTCATGGTTAAAATATGAAGCAAACGTATTTTCATCTTCATCTTCATCTTCATCTTCTACACCCGATAACAAAGAATTAAGGTCATTGGCACATGGTCCCTTGTACGCATCTTCTTACACTGCCTGCATAGTCAATGGTGTTAGATTTGTGGTACAAAATCGTGATTCCCGACGCACTACTCAGAACAGTGATGTGGTTACAATAGGAGAAGACGATACTCCATTTTATGGTCAACTAGAAGAGATCATAGAGTTGAACTACATAGATGGTTACTCGGTTGTACTATTTCGTTGTAAATGGTTCGACACGAGAGGTAAAAGATTAATTAAGCTAAACAATACTACTATAATTGACATTGGCCGTTATTGGTATGTTGGAAAAGAATGGTATGATGATGTCCAATATATATTAGCCACACAGGCTAAACAAGTGTTCTATCTTTGAGATCCTTCTCGAACCACTGGCCAATGGAGGGTTGTTGAGGACGTTCACCATCGGAAGCTTTGGGATCATCCTACTGTTGTTAATGAGATAGATATATTGCACGGCACTCAATCAAATGATTATACTTTGGTTGTCGACGCTGGATGCGAAGGTGGTGAATCAAGTCACGTAGGTGGTGAATCAAGTCACGTAGGTGGTGACCAAACTCCAATTCCCCATGTTGATAGTCAATCTATTACACGGGAAACTCAATCATTTTTTGGTAACTTGGTTGTCGACTTAGGCCACTTGCCTAAGCGTACAACTTTAAATGAGGCTAGTGACCCAAGTCATGTTGCCTCGATTGATCTCAATGAAATTTTTATTAATGATGATGAAGAAGATGAAGAAGATGCATAAAATTCAGATGATGAAGATGAACTAAATGACGACGATGAAGAAGATGAGGATGTTGTTGACACACGTTATTTTAGTGATGATTCTGATTGAATGTATGTTAAAAATGTACTATTTGTCTTTGTTAATTAATAATTATTTGTGCTTACTAATAAATTTTGTTGTAGGAAAAATGGCAACAATGGCGCAATCACACGGTGGAGATGGTGGAGACGGTGGTCCGTATCACTTCGACTCGGGTTGTGCGACTAGATCTGGTGGTAAGTTACTTGTTATAGTTTAATAGATGTCTTTATAATTACCTAACTTTTGAATGTCATGTGTCAATGTAGGTAGTTCCTCCCAAAAAAGACGATCTAAAGGCAAAAACCTAAAATTGTATAAGAAATTTGAGCAAAATGGGAGGAAGCCTCTTCCCATTGATGTAGAGCTTCATGCCGGGGGGTACAAGTTTGTGGGTCCCAACGCTTCGGATTTTATCCGTGCTATCTCGTTGGAGGTTGAAAAGGTTGTTCCGCCATATTATCCTAATTGGGCAAAGGTTCCAATTAAGAAGAAACGGGCCATATATCCCACTCTTATAGTAAGTATAGATGTTTTATAATTACTTACAATTTCATAACTATTACATTTATAATTACTTTCCACTCGTAGGATTATTTTGATCTGGACTCCTGGAGAAACACTGATAAGTGGCGAGGCGTTGAACTCGGAATCACCGCTGAGTGTCAGAGGGCGTATAAAGATCACAAGAACGTGTTGAAAGTTCACTTCGAGTAGAATGGGGGATACGATGATATGGAGGCGGCGATGAATAATCCACCAGAAGACGTTGATCAAGAAACTTGGGAGACTTTGATTAATGAGCTGTTTTTAGATACGAGCTATAAAAACCGCTCGACGAAGAACAAACAAAACTGATCACAACAACGTTACCCAAGTTACCATGGATAAGCACGATGTACATCCTGTGACTAAGAAGCACTTAAAGAAATTAGTATACAAGCCAGTGCGATGTGAAACTAAGATTCCCCTGAGCAAGTTATCTCAGGATATTCTTGGTGACATGTGGTACTGGTACGTAGATCCAAAGACGGGTGAGGCTGTGATCATGGGTAAAGGACGTTCAGAGAGTGGGAACCTAGTGCCAAAAGAACTGATCAGAATATTTGATGAAGTCTGCTTCATCAAATTTTCTGTGAAAGATCTGGAGGTACTAGCAGAACACTATTGCGTCTACACGGATGAGTGGACAAAGCTCCTTGCTTCTAAATACGACAAGGTGATTAAGTTCTGCCTTGATTACAAGAAGAAGATGGAAGCTAAAGATCAAGCGCTGTGAACACTGAAGATGTGAAGACCGAAGACTGAAGATTATCCAGAGCTGTTGTCAAGGGGGAGTTTGTTGAAGCACTTTCCTGTGACAAACACTCTGGATAGATAGAGTCTTAGTCTTAGGTTGTCTTGTCTTGTTTGTAATTATCTTTGTATGTAAGAGTCTTTATGTATTAGTTTATCGAGTTGTATTTACTTTTACATATTGAATGTTGTAAAATTCTCTAAGTGTTTTGCGCACTTATAAGTGCGCAGGAGAAAGCTCCTGCGTACTTAGCAAGTACGCAAGAACAACTCTACGTACTTGCTAAGTACGCAAGAGCATTTTGCCCTGCGCACTTGCTAAGTGCGCAGGCATCAGATCTTGTATAAATAGGATAGGTTGACATTAGTTAAGTACGCAGGCATTATAGCAAATACGCAGATTGTAATCTCAATGCTTTTCTCTGTAACCTTCAAGTGTTTATAATACAAAGAACGTTTAAAGTGTTTTCTCTTGTCGGTTTACTTTTTTTAGTTAGACTCTCCGCCTAGTCACGGGCATTCCGCACCCGGTCCGACTAGTAGACCCACTTGCATGTGACGATACGACACACCCGAGGGACCTACAAGTGGTATCAGAGCTTTGCTCCTGATTTCGAGTGTTGTGAGTGAGTTTGGAGAGTTTCTACCGAGTTTTTACAAGCAAAAAGAAGTATTTTTGTTGATTTTTGTGATAAAATAGGGGTAGCTCTTGAGCACTATTTTAGAAGCAAAAATCACTCAAAAACTGATTTTTGTTGTGTATTTGAGTGTTTTGAGCATCAAAGGTTGGTTAGAAACAAGTTTCTGACCCTTTGGCTCATTTGCATTGATCATCAGACCAATTTTTACCATCTCCGGCGATTTTCAGGTGACCGGAAAAGTTTGGTGAAAGTTGCTGAAAAGGTGTTGTGTGTACTTACCATTTCTCGCAAAAAGTACAGTTTTGTGCGTACTTACTAAATACGCAAGACTTATCTCCTGCGTACTTATAAGTGCGCAAGACTGAACTTGTGCGAACTTAAGTTATATCCTGCGTACTTACATTTAATCCTGCGTACTTACAAGTACGCAAGAGGAAATCTAAATACGCAAGACCATTTCTCAAGTACGCAAGGCCAAAATCAAGTGCGCAACTGTGTCTAATTTTTCTGAAATTTGACTAAGTGTTCACTATGTCGAATCTTGGAAACCTGTTGAATTATGATAATGAGATCGGTACACCACAGAAACCACCAAAGTTGCTGAACGTGAACGATTATTCTAATTGGAAAGCACGTTTTGAGCACTACATTTCCTATACCGACTCATCGCTATGGATACCAATCCTTGAGGGATATAAGCATCCCACACACATCTATCTTGATGAAACCATGCCCAAACCTATCTCTAAGCTTTCTGAAGAAGAAAAGAAAGCTTATGATCATGAAAAGAAGGCACTTGGTTCGATCACTATGGCATTAACTCGGGAATTATTCCACAGTTTCCGAGGTTATGACAATTCTAAGGATCTCTGGAAAGCTTTACAGAAGAGATTCGAAGGAAATAGTGGCATCAAGAAGAGCAAGCGGGATCTTCACAGGAAGCAGTATGAGTGCTTCAGATTTTTTGAGAACGAATCTTTAGATGACCTCATCTCTAGATTCTATCATTTATAAACTGAGTTGAAGGCTTTTAAACTCAGGTATCCAGATGAAGAGATGGTGGAAAAGTTTTTGGATGCTTTACCACCCAAATTTGAGATGTACACAACCCTGATGAGGGAAAATCCTAAATTCTATGAGTTGACAGTTGAGGAGGCAATAGGAAAGGTTCAAGCTCATGACATGAACCTAAGGAGAAAGGAGAGCTCAGGAAGACCCCAGATACAAGACCCTTCTATGTATCATGGGACGACCTCTACATTCAAGTCATCGGGCTCTGGAATTGCCCTCTTCACTGGAAATCCTATTGAAGAAGACCACTCAACTGGGTGTGGTGGTCATGCTTGCTATGCTTCAGGATCAGGGTTGGGATCTCATCATCAACATACCTCAAGAAATCCTCCGGCTACGTCTTCAGCTATAGCCAGAATAGCTGAAGATCATGTAGCACTATTCTCATCTTGTATGCTTGCATATGAGAATTTCATAGGTGGCAAGCTTACTGATCTAGAGATGATTGAAGAAGATTTTAATCAAGTGGATCCTGATGACATGGAGGACATGGATATTCAATGGAATATGGCCATGCTATTGAGGAGAGCCAAGCGTTTCCTGAACAAAACAGGAAGAAAGTTTATTGGCGGGCATCCTAATGCCAAGGTCGGGTTTGACAAATCTAAGGCCAGATGCTATAAGTGTCTAAATTTTGGACACTTTGCGTGTGAGTGTCAGAAAGACAGAGCACCAGCCTCTGGTTTTACCCGACCCAGCCAAGGAAACAGCCATGGCCATAACAACTCAAACCATAACAATCAAAGCCAAAGTGGAACGTCCAATGCACTGGTAGCCCAACAGGACGACATCTTTGATTGGGGTGTTCATCTTGAGGATGCCATCATCGCAAAAACCCAGGTTGGTCTCATTGCTGAGATCATGGAGATGATGGAAGCAGAGAAAAGGGAATCTTCTATGGCTGACCTAGAAGAATCTACAACTGCTGCTACAGAGGAGGTGAAGGAAGCTGAAGAAAAGGAAGCTTCTGTAGCTGATGAAGAGGAAGCGACGACTACTGTTGCTCTCATGGCCATTGGAGAAGCAACAAGTTCATCTTCTGAGGTAGATTCTAACCCTTTCTCTGTTATTTCATGTTCTAAATGTCTAGGGCTAAAACTTGAAAATTCTAGGCTCCAAGACAAAATCGAACCCCTAAGTATGGCAGCTCTAAAATATAAAGAAAATGAAAAACGTTTTAAAGATTCTATTGAAACGTTGAAAAAAGAAAAATGTGAATATTCTCCAAAATAAGCGATCAACAGCTTCATTTAGACGTTGCATACATGGGGTTAGAAAAACGGAACAATGAAATCAACAAACTGCAAAATGAGATCTTGCAGTTAAAATGCACTAATGAGAAGTTGAAAAACTCTCGCTTTGTGGTGGAACACTACGAATCTGTAGTGAGACAAATGAATAGGTTTGGGCTAGGTACTAACGCCATTCCTCCACCAGTGAGCGGGAAGTTTGTCAATAGCTTAATAGACATTGATCTCACTTGTCTAGATGAGTCCTCTGATATGGATGATTCCCCTAAAAAGGATGAATCCTCAAGTAAGGCTAACTCCACATCTAGTGAGGAGTTTGTTACCGCTTCTGAAGATGGGTCGGTTAACACTTACCCTAAAGGAGCAGTATCTGAGGAGTTGTTCACTGAACAAAAGGTAACGAAAAACGTTATCACTAATTATGATAATTGCATTTTAACTGAACCCGGTATCATTGAAACAAATGATAATCTAAAGGTAATGCTTTATGGGGGTTATAAAAGTCTTAACCAAGCAAAGAAAGAGGCTTTTTCAGCTCACTATGGGCTTGGGTATAAAGAAAATTTGGAAAAATACTATACCCCCAAAAACCAAACTGTAAAGGTTCAGACTAATGTTCATAAACCAACTCCTTCTCATAATATTGAGTTATCTAAGTCCAGATCTAATGAGCCTTACAAGAGAACTTATGTAGACAAGATAAATTGTTTTCACTGTGGCTTGGTTGGTCACATTATTGTGAACTGTCCTTCTAAGAACCAAGGGAAACGGCATGTTGTTCCACAACCAGCTGTTTGCCCCAGGTCGCCATCAGTGAAAGCTCCCAAAAATCCAAAACAAAATGTGGTTAAACCACCAGTCAAACCGATGGTAAAGCCTAAGATAAAGTCTGAAGCTAAACCATATGTTACTAGAAAGGTAACGCAACATGTTGTTCCTTGTGTATCTACATCTGGTAGTACACGTACTGGTGAGAAACCTATGGCGAAACTCTCAAAGCCACAGAGAAGAAGAAGAAACAAGAGGTTGAGAATGCTGGAACAGTTGACTTCAGTTCAATCAGGTGAAGCTTCCACAAGTTCACCTGCTATTACTGAACCAAAGTCTCTTGTTTCGGTTAAGAAACAGAAGAGATCCTGGACTGCCAAATCCAAAAATTCTCAATCTCCCAATTCTAGTTCTTTTAAAGATTCATCAATTTTGAACAGTCATCACGACTGTGAGTTAAAGGAAGTAGTTTATTTCGAAAAGGATGGACGACCCAAGACCACAATGGCTTGGGTCTCCAAATCTAATAATTCTTTTGTTACTCGTGCAAGGACGTCCGAAGGGTACTATCTCTAACCGATGGTATGTAGATAGTGGATGCTCCGGCACATGACAGGAAACATGGCCCTGCTTCAAGATGTTAAACCATTCAGAGGCGGCTATGTGGCCTTTGCCGGAGAAAAAGGCGGCAGCATCACGTGTCAAGGCGTGGTTTCGAACGGTTGTGTCAGCTTTGACAATGTCAACTTCTGCGAGCAGCTGAAGCATAACCTGTTGAGTGTCTCCCAAATGTGTGACAAGGAGTACTCGGTGATGTTTGACAAGTCAGAATGCCTGATTCTCAAACCCGGTTTTGAAGTTCCTGAAGATTGGATCTTGATGAGAGCGCCAAGAACTAACGACACCTATCAGATTGATATGAGCGTGGCAACAACCACCTCATCAGTTCCTACATGTTTACTTACTAAAGAGACAGAGCTCGACTCCATCTTGTGGCATAGGAAACTCGGACATATTTCGTATCATAAAATGAATCATCTTGTCCGAAATGGTTTGGTAACCGGGGTTCCTAAGCTGAGATTTACCGTTGTAGATGACTGTATGCCTTGTAAAAAGGGCAAACAGCAACGGAAGTCTCACAAGCCAAAGCTCCAAAACTCTATTGATACCCATTTGGAGCTATTACACATGGATCTGTTTGGCCCCATAGGTATCAGGAGTATTGGAGGTAAGTCGTTATGTCTAGTAGTGACTGATGAATTCTCACGTTTTTCTTGGGTGCATTTTTTAGGTACTAAAGACGAGACTGCTGATATTCTTCAATACTTGATCCTGAGCTTGGAATCTCTTTGCAAGCTGAAAGTTAGAAGAATAAGGAGTGACAACGACACTGAGTTCAAGAATAATTTGATGGAGATTTTCTGTCTCAAGAATGGGATCCGTCACGAATTCAGCGCGCCGTACACGCCTCAGCAGAATGGAGTTGTTGAACGGAAGAACAGAACACTGATTGAGACTGCAAGGACTATGCTGTCGGATGTAAAGCTTCCTGTCACATTCTAGGCAGAAGCCGTTAATACAGCTTGTCACGTCTTAAACAGAGTTTTAGCTGTGAAAAGGCACAACAAGACTTGTTACGAGTTGATCAACAATCGACTCCCCAATCTTGATTACCTAGTTCCTTTTGGTAGTCCCTGTTTCTTGTTGCTACAGTACAAAGACCGCCTGTCTAAGTTTCATGCAAAAGCGGTGGAAGGCATCTTCTTAGGATACGTTGCCAACTCGCCTTGCAAGAGAGTGTACAACATAGGAACTCGTACTGTCGAGGAATGGTTTGAAGTGGACTGCAGTAAACACAGCATTCCACCCGAACCAACAGGTCCAGCTTAGGGTTTTGATTATGATCCGCTATTCAAGTCATTCAATCTTCCTGATCTATCTGCAGTTGACGCCGCAAATGTTTATGAATTATTAGGTGGCGGCGATGACTCCAGCTTCTCTACTCGTGCTACTGTACCAATTATAACTCCTAATTCCAATGCTGCATCTGCATCTAGAACTCATGACAGTGATAACAATGAAAGTGTTCATGTGGTTGGAGATGACGCTCAAGCCAATCCTAACACAACTGTAGGAAATGAAGCTCCAGCTGATCAAATTAACATTGAATCTTCTTCCTCTGGAACACAGGAAATGGGGGAGTTAAACACGAATCTAGATCCAGAAATTCAGGAACCGATTGTACCTGAGACGAGAGTGCATAGGAATCATCCAATCGACAACATTATTGGTGATCCTTATGCCGGTGTTCAGACTCGTCATCGAACCATCACTGAGAACACCAGTCTTTACACAGAGATACTTGACACTGGTTTCATGGAAACAAGTCTGCATGCTGCATTCGTGTCCCAGTTAGAGCCGAAGAATGTGAAGGAGGCTCTCACTGACAACTGCTGGATTGAGGCGATGCAAGATGAATTGTCTCAATTCCAAAAGTTGTACGTGTGGGATTTGGTTGACTTACCAAAAGGCTTTCAGCCAATTGGAACCAGATGAGTGTTCAAATGCAAGACGGATGATCGTCATGTGGTTGTGAAGAACAAAGCAAGATTGGTTGTTCAGGGTTTTTATCAGCAAGAGGGCTTGGATTACACGGAAGTATATGCCCCAGTTGCTAGAATTGAAGCCATTCGACTGTTCTTGACTTATGCCACATATGTTGGCTTCAAGGTCTACCAACTTGATGTGAAGAGTGCTTTCCTTTATAGTAAAGTTCATGAAGAGGTCTATGTCACTCAACCTCCCGGCTTTGAAGATCCGCATAATATCAATAAAGTGTATAAACTCGACAAAGCACTTTATGGTCTTCATCAAGCACCGCGGGCATGGTATGAGACATTATCTAAGCATTTACTGTCTAATGGTTTCGACCGTGGACAGATTGACTCGACCCTCTTCATTAGGAAAGCAGGAGGTGACATTCTTCTTGTACAAGTATACGTCGACGACATTATCTTTGGATCTACCAATGAAGGGATGTGTACGGAATTCGAGCAGGTGATGAAGTCCAAGTTTGAAATGAGTAATATGGGTGAATTGTCATTCTTCCTGGGTCTGCAAGTCAGTCAAAGATAGGATGGCATTTATCTACATCAAACTAAGTATGTGGAGGACATCTTGTCAAAATACAAGACGAATGATAGCAGTACTTATGGCACACCTATCCCAGTCAATCATGGTTTGTATCCTGACAAAGATGGAAAGGATGTAGATAGCAGATTGTACCGTGGGATGATCGGATCACTTATGTATCTCACAAGTTCAAGACCCGATATAATGTTTGTTGTGTGCTTGTGCTCAAGGTTTCAGTCTTAACCGAAGGAGTCACATATGATAGCCGTGAAGAAAATTTTCAGATACCTGAAAGGGAAACCCCGATTAGGTCTTTGGTACTCTAAGCAGCAGTCATTCAACTTCAAAGCCTACACTGATTCAGATTATGGCGGTTGTAACCTTGACAGAAAGTCAACTTCTGGTGGATGTCAATTCTTAGGAGATAGACTGGTCTCCTGGCAGTGTAAGAAGTAGTTAACGGTTTCTGTCTCAACTTGTGAAGCAGAATACATTGCGGCAGCGAGCGGTTGTTCTCAGATACTGTGGATTTAGCAGCAGTTGAGAGACTACGGCTTAAACTTCACTGGAACTCCACTATTCATTGACAACAATGCCACCATGTCCATCACAAATAACCCGGTGAAACATTCCAAAACTAAACATATAGAGATTCGACATCATTTCATCCGTGATTGTGCTGAAAAGCATTTAATTGAACTTGTAAAAGTTCACACGGATGACAATCTTGCTGACCTTTTCACAAAGGCATTCGATCGATCCCGTTTTGAGCATCTTGTCAACTTGATAGGAATGTTCAATCCTGAGTGAAAATTAAGTTTTCTTAAATCAATTCAATTCATGGAAGTTAAATTTTATTTCTTTTAATTTTTCTGTATAGTTCTTTTAAGTTTCAAAATATTTTACAAAAACAAAAACAAAATAGAAAATGGAGAAAATTTCAAAGTTAACTTGAGAAAAGAGGAAATGATAGTACATCAGAAATGATCTAAACGTCACAGACTGCTCATATGGGAAATGATTGCGTCTTGCTCACTTAATTGTTTAACTTATTATGTTTTTAATCTGCTTATTTACATGTAATTTAAATTGTCAGTAGGCTGTATGTGTCTTTGAATTACTAGTAGTGTGGAAACTAAATCTAAACTACAACTGTGATTTGAACCCATGTTTGCAAGTTGTCACAACCCCGGGCTACCCCTGCCCGGGCGTCGCGAGATAATGCTGGTATCTGAATGAGGTCCCATAAATTTGGACAGCGGAAGTCTTTGTTTTTACTTGATGCCTTTTTGTAATGAAATGTAATGTAAATAACCTCAAGGGTTAATTCTGTACTTTTTGTCAAAACTTGGGATCCACGTCCCTTTTCATTTCATGATAATAGATCTTCAAAAGTCTATTATATAATGTACAGTGATTGAAATAATTTACATAATACAAGCCATTCAAAATGTCTAGGATCTACGTCCGTTCCAACATTTGGTCTTGTATTAGTCTGCCACAGGGATTTTGATATGCCTAAAGATCTTGTCTTTACTGCATCACCCTGAATTTAATGATTTCTTTCATTACCTGTGAAAAACGTTTTGAAAATGAACATCAGCATAAAGCTGGTGAATCACATTTAACTGACACGAAAATGATTTCTAACATAAACCAAATTAAAGCCTTTAAGCACGTTTTCTTTGACGATAAATCTACACATTCAGCAGTCTTTTTCACCTGAAGTATATACCACCTACATACACCGGGTCTCTGCCATGGGGTCAACTGGCTGAGCTCTATGTCTCAGACTGATAGCCTATTCCCAGGGTCGTGATGCTAAGAACCTTGTTCTTAGTCTTACATGATACTCAGGAACTCGTCCCTCGTATAATCTGCTAAGGAACCATATCCTCAGTCTTATGATATCCCCTTACATGATCTGTACCCAGCCACGGAAGGGGATTTCACCCTCCTCATGTATACCATTTGATCAAATATACGTATGCTTATGGCCTGAATGCTATCACGTAGATTACCCTTATGATTAAAGCATTTAATTTGTTTCATGCCGTTTTCGTAAATAAAATGGTTTTCTTGTTTGAAAAGCGTTAAATGTGTTCACCTTGATTTTGATGACTGGTAGGGTTGTAGGCTTCGGAATTTGAGCAGAACCTCGACACGTTTCTTCCTAGGGAAGACACGATTAACGAGAATATATATGAGAGAATATATATATATAATTGCGGTTATATATATATATGAATAGTTTTAACGATACCTACTTTGCGGGATTTGGACAGAACTACGGCTTGAGTTGAGTGTCGTAGGATTCTTGAACAGCGCTTCGGGACGTTGTGGAGTTTTGAGAGATCGGGTTTGTGTATAAGGAATGTTTGGAAATTGTGTAGAGATTTCAATCCCGTTGAAGGCCTTTTATAGGCTGGAATTCCGGTCTCTCGCGTACCGCGAGACTGGCCAAGGAAATCTCTCGCGTACCGCGAGAGGATGAGGTGTCACGAACGGTGCTGAGTCAGCATGACACGTGGCGGCTGGTGGCAAGGGTGAATGACACGTGTTTTCTGGCCCTAACGCGTGTACTATTCCCTCGCGTACCGCGAGGCTTGGTTGGGAATCTTCTCGCGTACCGCGAGAAGGTGTAAATCTGGCGTATAAGCAGTCCCCTCGCGTACCGCGAGGTTTTGTCAAAATCTCCCTCGCGTACCGCGAGGGAGTGAAATTTTGAATTTTTCTTTTCTTTTTATTTTTGGGTGTTACATCCTCCCCTCCTTTAGAATAATCTCGTCCTCGAGATTCATTGAAAGAGGTGTGGATACTTTTTGCGCATTTCTGACTCAAGTTCCCAGGTATATTCTGGGCCACGTCTGGAATCCCATCTTATTTTGACCAACACCAATTGTTTCCGTTTAAGCTTTTTGATTTGTCGGTCTTCAATTTGTAACGGTCGTTTAATGAATTTGAGCTTTTCATTTACTTCCACATCTTGTAAAGGCATAAGCAAGGATTCATCAGCTAAACACTTACGTAGGTTTGATACATGGAATACATCGTGTACTCCACCCATCTCTACTGGTAGTTCAAGCTGATAGGCAACAGGTCCGATTTGTTTAATGATTTTGAAAGGTCCAACAAAACGTGGACTTAACTTTCCTTTTTTTCCGAAACGAATAACACCTTTCCAAGGTGAAACTTTTAATAACACCTTGTCACCGAATTGGAATTCTAACGGCTTTCTTCGTTTATCTGCATAACTTTTCTGTCGATCTTGAGCCGCTTTTAAACGTTCACGTATTTGTAATACTTTATCAGTGGTTTCTTGGACTATCTCTGGTCCTGATAACTGATTTTCTCCGATATCTGACCAACATACAGGCGTTCGACATTTCCGTCCGTACAATGCTTCAAATGGTGCGGCCTGAATACTTGTGTGATAACTATTGTTGTATGAGAATTCCATTAGAGGTAAATGATCATCCCAATTACCTCCAAAGTCTATCACACAGGCTCGGAGCATATCTTCTAGGGTTTGTATGGTTCTTTCGCTCTGCCCATCAGTTTGTGGATGATAAGCAGTGCTAAGATTCAATCGAGTTCCTAGAGCTGTTTGAAAACTTTGCCAGAATCGAGATGTGAAGCGACTATCTCTATCTGACACTATGGATAGAGGCACACCATGTAACGTTACAATTTCATTAACGTAAATTTGCGCCATTTTGTCCATACTCATGGTGTCCTTGATAGATAGAAAGTGAGCTGATTTGGTTAAACGGTCAATGATAACCCAGATTGCATTATTTCCACGAGTGGTTCGAGGAAGTTTTGTAATAAAGTCCATAGTTATCAGTTCCCATTTCCAAACTGGTAATTCTAACTGTTGCAATAATCCAGCTGGCTTTTGGTGTTCGGCTTTGACTTTGGAACAAGTCAAACATTTTGCTATGTAGATAGCAATGTTCTTTTTCATACCAATCCACCAGTAACTTTCTTTGAGGTTCTTGTACATTTTATCACTTCCTGGGTGCATGGTGTATTTGGACTTGTGTGCTTCTTCGAGGATTCGCTCTCGAAGATCACCTGTAACTGGTACCCAAATACGTTTATTCATGCGAAGGATATTATCTTCTCCTTTGATCAGTAAATCAAGCATTCCTTTCATTCCTTCTTTTTCAAAGTTACCTTCCTTCAAAGCTAACTCTTGTGCCTCTTTTAACTGACTTACAAGATCAATTTGTAGTTCAAGTCTGAGAGAACGTACTCTCTTTGGCTTGACATTTTCTTTTCGGCTCAAGGCATCTGCTACTACATTTGCCTTTCCTTCATGATAACAAATTTCACAATCATAATCATTCAGGATTTCCATCCATCTTCTTTGTCTCATATTTAACTTCTTCTGGCTAAATATGTACTTGAGACTTTTATGATCAGTGTAGATTGTGAACTTAACCCCATAGAGATAGTGTCGCCATAATTTCAAAGCAAAGATTATAGCGCCCAACTCTAGATCGTGGGTTGAGTAGTTTTTCTCATGAATTTTCAACTGACGAGATGCATAAGCAATGACTTTCTTGCGTTGCATTAATACGCAACCTAAACCAGTATGTGAGGCGTCGCAGTAAACTACGAAGTCTTCAATACCATCTGGTAAAGATAGAATAGGTGCGTTTGTCAGTTTTTGTTTCAAAGTTTCAAAAGATTCAGATTGTTTGGGTCCCCATTCGTATTTTACAGATTTCCGAGTTAAGGATGTGAGTGGGATTGCTATACGAGAAAAATTTTGAATGAACCGGCGGTAATATCCTGCTAATCCCAGAAAACTACGAATTTCGGTGGGTGACTTGGGAATTTCCCATTTGGATATAGCTTCAATTTTGGAAGGATCTACTTGAATTCCGTTCACGTTGATGACATGACCAAGAAATTGTACTTCCGTTAACCAAAATTCGCATTTGGAAAACTTAGCATAAAATTTCTCTTTTCGAAGAAGTTCAAGTATGGTTCGAAGATGAGTTTCGTGTTCAACTTGGGTTTTGGAATAAATAAGTATGTCATCAATAAAAACTATGACAAACTTATCCAAGTAAGGTTTGCAGACACGATTCATCATGTCCATGAATGCGGCAGGAGCATTTGTAAGTCCAAATGGCATAACCGTGAACTCGAAATGTCCATACCGTGTTCGAAATGCAGTTTTCGAGATATCGTTATCATGCACTTTCAACTGATGATAACCTGAACGAAGATCGATCTTTGAAAAATGACAAGCTCCTTGGAGTTGATCGAATAAATCGTCAATCCTTGGGAGTGGGTATCGGTTTTTAATGGTAACTTTATTTAATTCCCGATAATCAATACACATGCGCATTGATCCGTCTTTCTTCTTAACAAAGAGAATTGGAGCTCCCCAGGGTGAAGAACTTGGTTGGATAAAACCTTTCTCAAGAAGTTCATCCAATTGTTTCTTGAGTTCTGCCATTTCTGTGGGTGCCAGTCTGTACGGGGATTTGGCAATTGGAGTTGCACCAGGTACAAGGTTGATTCGAAATTCTACCTCTCGTTCTGGTGGTAATCCAGGCAGTTCTTCAGGAAAAACGTCTGGAAATTCAGATACTACATGTACTGATTCTATCTTCTTCTCCTTTTCCAAGGCAGTAATTGATACCAGACATGCCAGATATCCTTTTCTTAAGCACTTGGTTGCTTTAAGTATGGAGATTATCTGGATAGGTTTTGTGGGTTTATCACCTTGGATAGTTAGAGTTTTGTTTGTTGGTGTAACGAGTTTTACAACTTGTTGATTACAAAGGATTTCGGCTTGGTTATTAGATAACCAATCCATCCCCAAAACAATGTCAAAGCCAGTTATTGACATTGGTAACAATTGTACTGGGATAGTGAAACCAGCCAATGTAATGTAACAATTGTTCAGTGATTGGGATATTTTTATCAAATCACCGTTCGCTGTTTCTACTTCATATGTTTCAGCTAAGGGACTTAATGGTTCGTTTAATAGATTACAAAAATTATAATCTATAAAACTCCGGTTCGCACCCGAGTCAAATAAGACCTTAGCATAAACATTATTAAGAAGAAATGTACCGGTAATTACGTCCGGCGTTCTCTCAGCTTGGTTAGCATTCATGACAAAAGCTCGTACGGTCTTTTTGTTTTCTGGAGTGATCTTGGCTCCTGATCCTCCAGCTCTTCCGGTCCTTGCAAACTTAGGGCAATTAGTGCTGATGTGCCCCAGCTCTCCACAACTAAAACAAGTTATTCCCTTTTTCTTGAAGCAATTCTCAGTAGAGTGACCTGAGACCTTGCAATGATTACAGAATGGAGTTTCAAAAACACACTTTCCACTATGCCTGCGTCCGCACGTTTTGCATGGTGGATTGTTAAATGGAAATCCTTTTTGCCCAAAGTTCTTGCTAAATCTTTTGGCCTCGGGTTTTGTTTTTGTAGAGGATTCCATTTTCTTTCTCTCTTCTAGGTTTCTGATCAATCCAGCCGTCATGGTACCGGTCAGCTCTACGGTGGACTCAATGGTTTTTGGTGAGACAACCTTCACCAAATCACGGATCTCTGGAACTAAGCCATAAATATATCGAGTTATGAGAACCGACTCGGGTTTAGCCAGGTGAGGTGCCAAACGGGCATATTCAAAAAATTTGGTAGTATACTCTCGATCATTGGTACCCACCATCCTGTGATCCAAAAATTTCCTTTCAGCTTGTTCTTTCTCATTCTTGGGGCAAAACTTCCTTTTCACCTTTGCTCGGAATTCTTTCCAATCCATAGCATTGGTCTTTCTCCTCCCTTTGGCAGAAATGATTGAATTCCACCATTCCAACGCTTCATTTTTGAAGGAGTTTGAAGCATACAGTACTTGATCTTTCTTAGCACACTTGCTAATTGCTATTACTGACTCCATCTTCTCTAGCCAGTGAAGAGTAGCAATACCGCCTTCGGTGCCCTTAAATTCATAAGGTTTACAGTCCTGAAAGGTTTTGTAAGAACACTCCTTGTGTTTATACCTTTTTGTTTCATTTTCTTCTTCTGAGCTCTCACTGCTTAGATTTAACGATTCTTCAGATTCAGAATACTTATTGCTTGATGTTCTGGATCTTTTCGAGGTTTGAGGTTTACGAGAGCTTGCTACTTGCTCTGTGTGGGTTTTCGAAGGGTTTTCCATTCTTTTTGAAGGAAGAGTTACGTGGCTTGGAGTTTTGATGTTTTCTTGTACTTCCTTTATTATGGCAGGAAGCATTTCTTTAATGCTTTGTTTGACCAGTTGTTGCAATTCTGGTTGTTGAGTAGTTATTTCAGGATTATTATTAACTTCTTTTTCCTTTTTCCTTGATAATGTAGGTAGATGGACCGCTATTGTCATTGTTTTGTTGAGACATCTAAGAACACAAGCACGAATTTGGGTCAAAATTTGAAGTTTATTATCGCTTAAACTTCATCTATTTGTTAGAAATACAGAAATATAGATATGCATCTATATCACGTCTAATGATTGAGGTGGTGGCATAGATGTCATAACAGGACGTAAAGATTCTCTTTGAATCTTCCATTTCCACTGAATACTCTGATTCTTCTCTCAGAGGTTCAAGCCTTGCTTGAGTCTGCTCCACTTGTTCTGCGACCATTCTGTTCCAATTCTCCGGGGTCGGTAGATAGTGGACATAATCATCATAGCTTGGTACTATTTGATCGTTTCTTGGATTAGATAATTCTCCAGGAAAGAAGTTTGGGTAGTTATAAGGATAATAGTATGGATCTGACATCCTGTAATTTATTGGTTATGTTAAAGGCATCTTCCTATCGTTTGTTCAGTAGGCACAACTATTGGTTACAGCCAAGATACAATCATATAAGTATCTAGTTTTGCTAAAACCCTTGAATGTGGCTCTGATACCAACCTGTCACAACCCCGGGCTACCCCTGCCCGGGCGTCGCGAGATAATGCTGGTATCTGAATGAGGTCCCATAAATTTGGACAGCGGAAGTCTTTGTTTTTACTTGATGCCTTTTTGTAATGAAATGTAATGTAAATAACCTCAAGGGTTAATTCTGTACTTTTTGTCAAAACTTGGGATCCACGTCCCTTTTCATTTCATGATAATAGATCTTCAAAAGTCTATTATATAATGTACAGTGATTGAAATAATTTACATAATACAAGCCATTCAAAATGTCTAGGATCTACGTCCGTTCCAACATTTGGTCTTGTATTAGTCTGCCACAGGGATTTTGATATGCCTAAAGATCTTGTCTTTACTGCATCACCCTGAATTTAATGATTTCTTTCATTACCTGTGAAAAACGTTTTGAAAATGAACATCAGCATAAAGCTGGTGAATCACATTTAACTGACACGAAAATGATTTCTAACATAAACCAAATTAAAGCCTTTAAGCACGTTTTCTTTGACGATAAATCTACACATTCAGCAGTCTTTTTCACCTGAAGTATATACCACCTACATACACCGGGTCTCTGCCATGGGGTCAACTGGCTGAGCTCTATGTCTCAGACTGATAGCCTATTCCCAGGGTCGTGATGCTAAGAACCTTGTTCTTAGTCTTACATGATACTCAGGAACTCGTCCCTCGTATAATCTGCTAAGGAACCATATCCTCAGTCTTATGATATCCCCTTACATGATCTGTACCCAGCCACGGAAGGGGATTTCACCCTCCTCATGTATACCATTTGATCAAATATACGTATGCTTATGGCCTGAATGCTATCACGTAGATTACCCTTATGATTAAAGCATTTAATTTGTTTCATGCCGTTTTCGTAAATAAAATGGTTTTCTTGTTTGAAAAGCGTTAAATGTGTTCACCTTGATTTTGATGACTGGTAGGGTTGTAGGCTTCGGAATTTGAGCAGAACCTCGACACGTTTCTTCCTAGGGAAGACACGATTAACGAGAATATATATGAGAGAATATATATATATAATTGCGGTTATATATATATATGAATAGTTTTAACGATACCTACTTTGCGGGATTTGGACAGAACTACGGCTTGAGTTGAGTGTCGTAGGATTCTTGAACAGCGCTTCGGGACGTTGTGGAGTTTTGAGAGATCGGGTTTGTGTATAAGGAATGTTTGGAAATTGTGTAGAGATTTCAATCCCGTTGAAGGCCTTTTATAGGCTGGAATTCCGGTCTCTCGCGTACCGCGAGACTGGCCAAGGAAATCTCTCGCGTACCGCGAGAGGATGAGGTGTCACGAACGGTGCTGAGTCAGCATGACACGTGGCGGCTGGTGGCAAGGGTGAATGACACGTGTTTTCTGGCCCTAACGCGTGTACTATTCCCTCGCGTACCGCGAGGCTTGGTTGGGAATCTTCTCGCGTACCGCGAGAAGGTGTAAATCTGGCGTATAAGCAGTCCCCTCGCGTACCGCGAGGTTTTGTCAAAATCTCCCTCGCGTACCGCGAGGGAGTGAAATTTTGAATTTTTCTTTTCTTTTTATTTTTGGGTGTTACACAAGTGTGTGTGCGTAAAAGAATAGAAAAGATCATTATCAGATAAAGGATGTTAGATTTTGGCAATAATTTTCTTTTGAGGTCAGTTTCGGGTTATGTCATTAGCACAATTAATGCGGTTCATCTCACTGCCCATACTCACAAGTATGCAAGGAGAGATTGAATCAAGACATGTCTCTACCTTAACCGTTGAGCATGTATTCACCCTTGAATCACTCCTGATTCATTGAAATCAAATCCATATAAAAGTTGGATCCCCTTACCTTAAAACTCAAACACCATATATATTATCCTGAATCATCATACCGATATTCAATGAAGAAAATCAAATGAAACCAAGAAAAATGAATCACTCGATTCTGAATGTTATGATTCCTTATAATCCGTATGGATTCTGCTTGATTTTTCCTGTGCTAATAGATGTAACTTCATTCTGAAAATTTAGAAAATCATTGGGAAAATCTTAGATGCCTTGAGATAATGCAATTTATATTAGTGTAGCATATCAGTGGGGTACACGTTGTATATCTTATAAATAATATCTTAATACACAAGAATGTGATACAAAGATGCTTATAGTTTCAAATCTTATAATATTGTCAACTTGAATTACTTGTTTATGTGTTTATTACGTATGAATAAATAGTAATCCATGACATGATCCCATATTCTTTGATGTTTATATTGTATCATTTTTGCTAAAAGATAGCCTGATTTGATCCTCTGCTCGTGTCTTTGATCAAAAATAGTTTGTGTGAATACTTGTATATTTTTATTAGAAAAGATCAAAAAGATTTTAAGTTTATGCATAATTCAATTTTATTCAGAAAAGCCAAAAATATTTGTGTTTAACCTTCCCGAATTGTATTTGAATCCTCTTGATTGAATATTTTTAACTTGTTCGTTATTTGACTTGAAAAACTTCATAAATTTTAGTTGAAAATTTGCGCACTTAAGGGTTTGTGCGTACTTGTAAGTGCGCATGAGGTAAGCCCTGCGTACTTAACAAGTACGCAAGAGTTAAGTCTTGCGCACTTGTAAGTACGCAAGAGTTAAAGCTTGCGCACTTGTAAGTACGCACGAGTTAAAACGTGCTCACTTGCTAAGTACGCACGACCTTTTTGCGTGGGGTATATAAACCGGACTTAGAAAATTTTTAGAACCTTATCACTTTCAAACCGGTTCATATTCCCTCCGAATTTTTGCGTGGGGTATATAAACCGATTTTTCGTACCATTGCTAGTTTCATCACTTCATTACATCGATTTGGTGAGATTTTGGGCTTAATCCATCCACAAAAACTCTTGATTTTGGACCGATTACCTAGGTTATTGTTTGAGATTTTTAGACAGTTTTTGGGTTGATTGGGTAATACCTAATAATTAAAACTTGTTAATAATCATTAATCGATCACTAATCTACATTTAATCATCTATTCGAGTCTTTGATTTTGACTTTGGGCTAGAATTTGAACCGACAGTTGCTTCGTTCGACTGTTAGAACAAATTAGGTCAAGTTTAGCAGGTATCTGGTGTAAGTATTGGTCCCATAGGCTCGAATCATTGATTCCGACCTAGTGGTGACCCAATACACACCAATTTTTAAACATCAAGTTGGATTTCAAACTTCTGAATTTTTCACCAAGTATGTTTCCTGCGCATTTAACAAGTACGCAAGAAGCACTTCTTGCGTACTTGTTAAGTACGCAAGAAGAAACTCCTGCGTACTTGCTAAGTACGCAGGACCAACACTTGGCAAAAATTCCTAATTCTGAAATTCAGTTTAAAAAGTAACTGCTACACTAAGTCATGTTTATCCGTTTCCAATGATACATGTTGTTCTTATTATGTTTTATGTGTGTTTTTGCAGATCATGGCTCGGACGTTTACTAACGAATTCAACATGTTAGCTAACACTGAACCTGCGTGGAAGGGTGCAGCATTGCAGTACAGAGACATAGTTGATTTCTTGAACCGTTCAAGAATCAGCTACGCCATTTCTGCTGACCCGATAGTGTCCAGACCCTACCTCGAGCGGTTTTGGGAGACTGCAGAGCACGACTGCACGATAACCCCCAACGTTATAAGGGCTACCGTTGCTGGTCATGCTATTGCTTTCTCTGAAGATACTATACGAAGGGTCCTTCAATTCAGAGATCTCGCAACCGACCCGATAGCCTATCCAGACTACTTTATGGACGCCTGTTGGAGACAAAGAATGGGCTATGTCGGTGCGAGGGACTATGCTTCATACAAGAAGATGTGGGTGTTAGACCAATGGAGATACTTCGCCCACGTCATGATCATGTGCATCTCATCAAGGAAAGCTGGGAAAGATGCCATGGGTCATGACCTTGCAGCAGCCATGGTCGGCCTGTCTCTCAATAAGGGCTACAACTTCTCCCGCTACATCTTTGAGGCCATCAATGACCAGATCAACACAGCGGAGAGGTTTCGGTTCTTGTTATACCCTCGGTTTGTGCAACTTCTGATTAATGACGCGTTGCCAAACCTTCCTGCCATAGGGGAGAGACTGCAAGTAAAGAGGGTGGACAAAAGAGTATTCGCCCAATTCCTAAAGCCAGGCAGTGTAGATCCTACCCCTGTGCATACAGAACTCTTTGGCCACCTCATCAATGAAGCGTATGTGGCCCCAGGTGGCTGGAGATGGTACAGTCCCGACTCGGAGCCTGAATTGAGTGAACACTCCGACGAACAACAGGAACAACAATAGGAGGAAATGGACAGTGATGATGGTTCGCCTGATGATGGAGACGACGAAGGAGGAGATGATGGTGCTGAGGGATCCGACTCGGAAGCGACTGAGTCAGATTCTTCTGATTCCGATGATGCACCGTCGCAGGTACACCCACGGAGAACGGCTCAGGTAACCCTACCTGAGTCGTCCTCCAAGAGAAATCGATAGTCCTCTAGCAGCGAATACGAGCCAGACTCTGACTCTGACGCTGCTATACAAAGACAAAGAAGGGAATGCATTAACAAGAACAGGGGCGATAGGCAACAACCCTCTATCCCCAGTGTGGTGGAGGCTCAGCAACCAGTACAAGTGTCAGCTGCTAGTCCTGATTCAGCCTCCACCCCACCTTCACAGCAGCTTTACCGTAGGAGGAGGAGGCCACAAGTGCAAAGTGAAGTGGCCGTCACTACAATCACAGAAGTGATTCCTGTGATAGTGACCCTCCCTACCACAACTACTCAGGTGGCGGTGACTACTCCAATTCTCACGGAGTCAGTCACCATCACCCCTACCATTACCCCTACAACCCTCGTTACATCTTCCATCCCAACCACCACCATTGAGCCTCTCAGCGTACCCTTCAATTATGGAGATTTCACACAAGGGTTTGTCTTTGATACCATATTCTCCTCCCCCATTCACAATGTCGAGGCGTCCTCATCCAGACATCCTGATCCGAATGATGCTAGGATAGATGTTCTGGAAACCCAAGTTCCTGGATTACTGAAGACTATTCAGAAATCGAAGGAAGAGTCTGACGCTCAACAAGCACAGATCAATTCTTTGATAAATGAAGTTACAATCTTTCGTAGCCAGAGAAAAGGGACTGAGGAACGACTGAAGAACGTCCTGGCCCAGAATGAGCTCCTAATCAAGACAAATGAAATGCTTCTGGGTCATGGGTCGTCCTTGGAGCTGAGGTTTGATGCTCAAAGGAAGGAGCATGATCTGATGGTCAAGCTGATTGCTGATCTGACCAAGAAGCTTGATGCTCAGGGGAGAAGGACAAAGACAAAGAGAAAGAGAAGGAAAAGAGGACTGCTGGTGATGAGGCGTGTCATCCAGTCGACTTGACTAAGGATAACGACAAGGATAAGGATCCCGAAGCCGGTCCTAGTGGAGGTGAGCACCAAGCTTTAGCAATCGTGCCCATCTCTGCTGTTCCAATGGCTCAGGGGGAGTCGACTCATCAAGAGGGTGGTGATACCTCTAGTGGTGGTGGTGGTGAGAAAGGAAAGTCAGTGGCTGAAGTACTTAAGGACTTATCTGATGATGAGATCCTATATCTAGAGCCTGACTATTCCAATGAAGCACAGATCGATGCTCTCTTCAATCTAGAAGAAGGAGAGATCGACTCTGGTTACGATTGGGATGATGATGACGAAGACGTTGTAATCAAAATTCCCAAGGGTGACGGGGAAGGAGAGTACGAGCTAGAAGATGGAGAGATCTTTGAATTTCCATCCTTCGACGCTCCGCTCGACACAGGTTCAGTCGAGCAGGCCAGTAATGTAGAAGCCTCGACAGACATGCCTTCTACTTCATCAAAGGGTCCAGCTCCTGTGTGGCAAAAGACGTCTATAATAGACAAACATGGAGCAACAGGGATGATCTTGGCTGTAAGGTTCGTGGAGGACAAGCATCTGTTTGCTATCAAAAGATCTGGGGGGTTCAATACTTGAAACCCACCAGTGAAGCGTTCAGCTCCTTGCCCAAATACGACCTCGTGAACCTAGCAAACCGAGAGCTGCTGAGTCATTCCAATCACGCAGTGGCGATGGGTTTGTGGGTGGTTTTGCAGCGAGAAGCAAGATCGGGGAAATTCAAAATGTTCAAGCCTCAAGTGCCCAAGAGAGTCAAGGATAAGCACGATGTACATCCTGTGACTAAGAAGCACTTAAAGAAATTGGTATACAAGCCAGTGTGATGTGAAACTAAGATTTCCCTGAGCAAGTTATCTCAGGATATTCTTGGTGACATGTGGTACTGGTACGTAGATCCAAAGACGGGCGAGGTTGTGATCATGGGTAAAGGACGTTCAGAGAGTGGGAACCTAGTGCCAAAGGAACTGATCAGAATATTTGATGAAGTCTGCTTCATCAATTTTTCTGTGAAAGATCTGGAGGTACTAGGAGAACACTATTACGTCTACACGGATGAGTGGACAAAGCTCCTTGCTTCTAAATACGACAAGGTGATTAAGTTCTGTCTTGATTACAAGAAGAAGATGGAAGCTAAAGATCAAGCGCTGTGAAGACTGAAGATGTGAAGACCGAAGACTGAAGATTATCCAGAGCTGTTGTCAAGGGGGAGTTTGTTGAAGCACTTTCCTGTGACAAACACTCTGGATAGATAGAGTCTTAGTCTTAGGTTGTCTTGTCTTGTTTGTACTTGTCTTTGTCTGTAAGATTCTTTATGTATTAGTTTATCGAGTTGTATTTACTTTTACATACTGAATGTTGCAAAATTCTCTAAGTGTTTTGCGCACTTATAAGTGCGCAGGAGAAAGCTCCTGCGTACTACAAGAACAACTCTGCGTACTTGCTAAGTACGCAAAAGCATTTTGCCCTGCGCACTTGCTAAGTGCGCAGGCATCAGGTCTTGTATAAATAGGATAGGTTGACAGTAGTTAAGTACGCAGGCATTATAGCAAATACGCAGATTGTAATCTCAGTGCTTTTCTCTGTAACCTTCAAGTGTTTATAATACAAAGAACGTTTAAAGTGTTTTCTCTTGTCGGTTTACTTTGTTTAGTTAGACTCTCCGCCTAGTCACGGGCATTCTGCACCCGGTCCGACTAGTAGACCCACTTGCATGTGATGATCCGATACACCCGAGGGACCTACAAAATACAATTGTTAGTATTATATAAACATGCTTATTAATTCTTAGTGATATTCTTTTTGTTTTTCACCGGGTACCGGCCCAATTGATATGTTTAAATCGACCCATTATAAAGAAGGGACCGGTTGGGCCAACACGAATGCATCATCAGATTATGTAAGTCAAATGATTTTGTTGTTAGACTTACTATACTTAAAACATCCAACTGTAACTTAAAACGGGTCAAAATGACCCAAACACACTTTTAGAGACTTAAAATATCCAGCTTTAACTTTAAACGGGTCAAAATGACCCAAACACACTTTAATAAACTTAGAACATCCAACTGTAACTTTAAACGGGTCAAAATGACTCAAACACGCTTTAATAGACTTAGAACATCCAACTCGAGCCCAATTGTTGAATATTTTTGCTAGTATTATTAGTATTTGTTGTAGGATCGTGAAATTACAAGATGGTTCTATTCTTAGTTGAAATTGGTGGAAACAATATCAACTACACAATTACAATCGAGTAAACATAAAGAATACTGATAAGAACACTGTTGTATTAAGTTTTGTACATAAACGATTACAAATGAAAACTCAGTGAAGAAGCACACTTACAATGAAGTGTTTACACAGTATTTATACTAACTTAGAATCAGGACAGACCCTTGATTCTAATTATCAGATCTAACACAGACCGTTGATCTGATGAAAATAGTTAACTATTACACGTTTTGTCTATATCTAATTAACTTTATTGAAGCGTCTTCTTTATGCATAATTACTTGCATGTCTTGAGAAGAGCATTGTCGTCCGTCATTGGTTGCACCATTGAGGTTCCTTCTGCTTTGAGTGTGTCAGTCACTTTTGTAGAAGGTTGTCAGTGACGCTTGGCATGGATAGTCAGCTGCAACGATTTGTCTTCAAGGAACACAGCTATCAGCAGCAAGAATGAGAATGATGCTGCTGATAAGCCTATCAGCACCAATAAGTGTTGAATGCTGTTGATAAGCCTATCAACAACAACATGTGTTGAATGCTGCTGATAAGCCTATCAGTAGCATTTGTACTTAGAATAATTTAGAAGCAATCAGTCTTTGGTTCTACAAACTCCCCCTAGACTGATGCGACCAAAATTCTTCTAATCACTTTGCTGCTGAAGCTTTTGCATGTGGCTGACTATTCTTTCAACTTCATAGCCTCTTGGATCCTTGCTGGGATTGTTCAGTGGAAGTGCAGACAGAGTCTTGATGTCTTTATGTGGCATTTTGTAGATAGTTTTGCTTGAACATTTCATCTTCTGCTTCCTTACATCAGTTAAAGTGAACTCGTCCAAATCAGCATTATAGGACCAACTTACAAATGGAGAGTGGGACTTGAGTGGTTTGATGTCAATGATCACATATTTGCTAGCGTTGAAGTAGTGTTTGATGGCTAGCACAAGAAGTTTCCCACCCTCATTTGCAGGCTCATGAGCTTCACTCAGCTCCAAAATTCTGCTAAGATCTGAATCTGGCAATTGCAGAACTTCATCAACAGATCTGTAGATAGATCTTCTTCTTTCAGTTCTCCCCCTAAAGATCTCAAACCTTTGATCCTGTGGATTATAGACCCAATCAACTATGACTCTTGAGTCTTCTGGTTTAGGTGTGGGTTTGGATTTCTTCAAGGGAGGCTGTTGATGAGTGGGAGCTAGGTGGAATGGTTTGGACTTTTTGGGTGGAGGAGTGGAAGGTTGTTGGACTGAGGAAGAGGTAGGTGAGGAAGAAGGCTTGGGTTTCTTTGCTTTTGTTTCTTCTTCTTGAATAGGTACCATTTTCTTGGATCCCTTCTTCCCCAATCTTTCTTCCTCATCCTTCTTGACTTTGAAGTAGAGGGCTTGCAGGTTCATGAAGTTCATGGGACCTAGCCTCTGTCCACTCTCTCCTCTAGCCTTAAGGAAGTCAATCATGACCTTCCTTTCTTCATGGGTCCGTTTATTAAAGGCAATGGTCTTCTTGGACTTTTGTTTGGCTTTTTCTTCTTCTTCAGCCTGTTTCTTCTTTGCCAATCGACCTTGCTGACCCATGAAGGCTCTATAGACTTCTTTATTTGATAGTTTCTCAAGGTAGTCTGCATCCTCACCTTGAGAAACTAGAGCCTTTACCCACTCCTCCCTCATTTCTTTGGCTAGTTCAGAATCAGTTATTCTGAACTTAGCCTCTTCTTTCTTCTTCTTCTCCAATTCTTCTTCTTCTCAGTTAAATTGTTCCTGCAGTTGAAGAGCAAGAGCTGCATCTTCTTCGATCTGATCAACTGCAGGAATCTTTCTTTTCAGTTCATCCAGCTGTCTAGCATACAGCTAGATGGTTTGTTCCCTGAGGAGAATGGCTGTTTTTCTTTCTTGAGGTTTTTAATGTCAGCCATCTCCTCTTCTTCTCTTCTCTTCCCTTTCTCTTTTCTCTTTTAGTAATCTCTCTTCATCTTCATCTGTCATAATTCCCTTTCCCTTGTTTATATTGGATGCCTCCGCTTCGGCTTCACTAACCACAACAGCAGATGATGGTGCTGCTATTAGGATCTCAGCCTCAGCTTCATTAGCAAATTGAGAGGTGAACAAGGGAAGGTCATTGGCTTCATCTGATTTGCACTCAGGACCTGTGAATTCTTTCAGCATTTCTTTGATAGTTGATCTTGACTCATATGCTGCAGCAAAGATGTCTACTCGAGGGGAAGCTGAGTCAGTATCAGTGTTAGAGTTTGACACATATACTTCCTCAGTAATTCTTCCTTCTTGTTCAAGATGGGCTCTGACAGTAGCTATCATTGCCTGGATTTCAAGGGAGTTGACATTGCAGATATTTGCCCTGAGTTGAAAGATCTTGTAGAGAAAGTCTGTAGGAAGTGACAGGATGTTCCTGGTGTTGATGGTGAGAGAGGAGCCATTGCTCAGTAAGAAGGTGTGGTCAAGAGACTTAGTGCTTAGCCATCCTAGCACATCTAAGTCTTTGACAATGAAGGAGTACAGAAATCTTCTTAAGCAGCAAACTTCTTCTTTAGTGAGAAGACTGCTCCTTATAATTTCAAGTCTTCTAGGAGTCAGTCTTCTTTTTGCTGCTGCCGAAGATTCAGGATAAGCTACCCGTTTTGCTGTTTGTATGAGTCTTTCGAAGATGGATAGATTATCCTCCATCAAGTCATAGAACCTGCCAATGGCAAGTTCTGCTAAGAGATCTGATGAAGTGTTGATGCAGTAAGTTAAATACAGTTGTAGGACTTGGAGGGCATTGAGGGAGTTCCAGTTTAGCTCTTCTACTCCACTAAACTCCCATCCAATCCAAAATCTCTCAGCTGATCCATCATACCCCCAAGCTAGAATGGAGTCAAATTCTAGCTTCTGTAAATTTCGAAAGAGTTGGGGGTAATGGATTGATTTATGATGGCTGCTGCTTCAGGGAGGATGCTGAAAGCTGTATAATTTTGTTCTTTGTCTTTAGCTTCATTCAGCACCTCATCAACAGCCCTGACGACTAACTTCCAGTCTTCAGTTGTTTCTTCTTCTTCATTATCTGAAGCTGGCAAGTCATGGACCTGTACAAAAGCTGGCTTGAAAAGTGTACTTTGAAAAACAGCCTGCTCTTGAATCCAGTCGTCAAGACTGTCTGTGTCTTCCTCCATTGGGACCATCTCCCCCTTTTTGGTTGCATCAGTGAACAAATAAGCATCAGTTTGGGTGCCCACTGATACAAGAGAGGGAGAAGGTACAGATGGGCATTGATGGGCTTCATGCATAGAGACTTGGTGTCTGTGACAATCCGACTTTTCATGATTAACTCCGTTAACAATCCCGTTAAATTTTCTGTTAGAAACTTAACCCCGTTAATTAAATCCAGTTAAATTCAAACGCCAAGGGCTAATCTTGTCAATAACTGAATTCAAACTTCAGGGATCAAATTGTATTTTTCTCAATTTCATTTAGGTTGACCCTGAAGGTCAAAATCATGAGTTTGAGTTCCTGTTTGACTTGTAAAAGTCAAACCTCTCATTCCTTAAACAAATTCGTGAATAATTAACCGAATTCGATCAGAATTCGTAACTGAAACAGACTTAAATGACAATCACGGTCATCATTGAACCTTTAATCCTCGTTAAATTACCGAATTAATCCCAATTATGTCACTATAGTCGTAACCGTCGACTTCACTAACAAATACTATCAAATTCACCATTTCATGTATACCAAATCACAAATAGAATCTCTGCACACATTATACGAGTCTTAGAGAACCTTTAGCACACTCCAATTCGGTCGGAGAAGCAATTAGGATCGCCGGAGATCGAGCTCGCGCAAGTCGACACCTGTTTTTGTCGAGCACAGTCAATTCGAACCTCAATTTGGTAAATTCTTGCATTATCAGTTTCGATTTTACCCTCTTAATGAAAGCCCTATGACTATAGGGGCTCATATCATCGAATTAAACACAAACCCGAATTTAGGGTTCATGCGTTTACATGTTTAACCGATCACTATTCTAGACTTGATCATAATGCAATTAAATCATGTAATCAGATTCGCAAACCCATCTTTAATAGAAACCCCATGTCAATTTGATCTCACAACATCGATTGGATCAAAATCCGTAAACTAGGGTTCATTTATAAAATGTTTTGAGGCTTTTGATCCTAGACTCAGTCAAAATTCAATTGTTGAATATGATCAGGTTCGCAATCTGATACTCTATGAAAGCCCCATATTAGTTGAATCAAAAAACATCAAATTTTTCAAGATCTAGAACCTAGGGTTCATACGTTTTTAGTATAATCGGGGCCCTATTTACACTCAACCAAAATGAAATTAAACTATACCATTAGACTCGTGATCACCTGTATAATAAAAGCCCCATGGTTTCAACAATTTTTATTATCAGATTTTACCAAATTGATTTTGAGTTCTTATTCTAGGGTTTCGGTTTTAAGCATGTAATTAATCGATCCTGAGCTAGTTGATTTTCAATTAAACTTGACAACTGAGTCGTATGAGGCTAATTTGCGAAACCCTCTGCCCTTGTGCCTAATCGCGACTGAAATCGAAGGGATCGGGGCTGAGGTCGCTCTCGGTTCACGCAAAGGAAAGGTGCACAGGGAAATTAATGATTAAAACCAATTCTGACCGGATTCTGTCACGATGGCCTAGCGGCTGAGACGGTTAAGACCTTGTGCTCGTAGGGGAGGGACCCGGGTTCGAAACCCTCCCCACTGTTTTGTTTTTAAAACCTTTCCCCAACTATTATTTTAATATTAAATCAAACCCTATATTATTATATTAATATATTAATGTGTTTTAGCCCGGGAAATAACCCGTAGGCTCGGGTTTGAATTATTAACCTATTTTTATATTATTTCCCACTTTTATAAATAATATATTTAGGTTATTATCAAATAAAAAGAATATATTTATATTATTTTCAGACCGTAACTTCGTATAAAATAATATGTTTATATTATTTTCAACTCGTGACTAATCTTATTAAATAATATATATGTTTATATTATTTCGTATCGTTTTATACCTCGTGTGATGTTCCAAACCAATTACTAATATAATTTTTATATTATTTACCCACGTTTATTACATCGATTAAAAATACTATATTTATTATTTCTCCGCAAATGATTATTTAGTTAATCCGACGAGCCTAAAAATAATATATTAAATTATATTATTTTCCTAACCTTTATAAACGACTTTAACGTACGAATGTATTTATTTATTTATTTTTCATTATTAACGTACGACACGTAACGCTTTTTCCTTAATGATTATAAAGAAATTTATATAATTCCGTAGACACGTTCGTCTACTCTTAAATCCATAGAAAGCGTTAAGATGTTCTAACTTCCGTGTCGTCGTCACAAATACCATATGTCCCTAACTTATGTGTTTATAATGCTAGGGCATACGTAAGCCGTGCAGGCTAATACTTGAGATTTCAAATCTCATACTTGTGTGATACTACCTACTACGCAACGCAGGTGAGTTTCACGGCCCCTTTTTACTGTTTTTATTTGGGGGAGAAAACATGTCACAACTTTTTGGTTTATTGAAATTCATATGATATCACTGTTGAGGCTAAGCGTAACACATTATCATGAAAAGTCCTCACACACATCGGACCGTTAATATGGTATGAACGAGGTAATTTTGGTAGTACTACTGGGTTTGACAAACCCCACCCGTGTTAGTCGCGCTAACTCGATTGGAGGTCGAACGGGTGTTATATTGACCTTAACACATTAGTCAGAGTTGATAGACCTGGCTGGAGGCAAACAAACCAACTCACTGTCAGTTTCGGTTGCGAGCGCTTTAGCAAAACATGAATATAGGAATGCAACCTATTGATATGAATATTGAATGTACATAATCCGCAAATGCTTTTATTTGAAATGATTGAAACCTGTGAACTCACCAACCTAGTGTTGACTCGTTTTCTTACATGTTTTCTCAGGTTGGCACTCAGGATCACGTTAAGTCATGCATGTGTCTTGGACTTCAATTGAAATAATTATCTATTGAATAATATTTATGTTTTGTTTGTAATTGAACTTGGGCGCGTTGTTTTGCGCATTTACTTTCGTTTAACGCTTCCGCATATACACTATGAACCTTGATCTTTTATGTTATTACATTTCAAGTCCCATATAGTGTCGTTTGAAGTAACTGATGTCTGAGATCCTGGTTTGTCACCTTCCAAAACGGTAAAACTCCGTTAGTGAAATTTGGGGGTGTGACAGATTGGTATCAGAGCCATTGGTTATAGAGAACTAGGACTGCATTCTAGACTATAGCCACACACATTAGTTACTTGGCATAGACACTTACTCCTTAAGTTTCAGGAATTATGTCTACACCACCATCTTCACCACCTACCAATAAGGAACATGACATTCCTGCCATTGCATCACCGGAGCCCAAGAGGCGTAGGCTTGAACCAAATGATAACTCTTCTGTGTATGGAGAGCCCATGCATATCCGAAATGGGAGTGACTGGGATTGGTACCCCGGTTTACTGAGCAAATGGGTTAGACAGGAACGAGTTCCATCACCGTACTTTGGAGCTTCGTCATCATCAGGACCACGTTTACCATTATTACCTTGTCACTTGGAGCAAGCCTTTGCGGCATTTGTAGCAACTATGGATCGAGAGATCCGGAATATGAGAGACGCAGCAGGAGCGATCACAGGTTTGTTAAGAGGAGAGAAACAAACGGATCACAAGATAGATCTGCTAGTAGCAGAACTGGCAAGCACTGACCGCTTGCATAATGCATTAGTGGACGAGGTAAGGGCGTTACAGGCTAGAGTGAATGCACTCGAGGAGGCTGAAGTAGAATCTCAGGAAAGAATTGGAGAGTTAGAGATACAACTTGCAGCAGCTTTAGAGCCAGCTGAAGTACCAAATTTTGAGCCTGAGGATGAGCCCGAGGAAGTAGGGGAGGATGATGTTGAGTCAGTCATCTCATACGCCGGCAGTGGAGCTTGATATTCCATTCCATCTATCTTATCTTATTTTGTCATTTCTTTATGTTTCAAATAAAAACCTAAATGGGTAAGGATGTTCCCATTCCAATAAAATCTTAGTGAACTATTTGAGTTGAACCATTTATTCTATGGCCTTATGATTTAAGTTAGCCTTGTACTAAAATCATAAACCTGCATGTCTTTACACATCTCCTTCTGTTTGCTTACACTTGAGTGATGTCAATATGCGATGTATTTACTCATTTCTTGTGTTTGTGAATATGAAGAATCATGGCCGGACGTGGACGTGGCGGTCACAACGGTGGTCGTGGAAATATCAACTTGACACCAGCCGAACTGGCTGCGTTGATTAATGACAGTGTTGCTGAAGCCTTAGCAGCACACGTTGCAGGTAAACCTGCTAACCGTTAATTCTAGACAACCAACTGTACACATTTATTCCACTCTTTCCTAAACCCAACCTACTCTTTCTAATCCAGGGCAAGCGAACAATCCACAGAACAATCAGCATGTCTGTACCTTCAAGACATTTATGGACTGCAAGCCCCACACATTCAGTGGAGCTGAGGGAGCGGTCGGATTACTCCGATGGTTTGAAAAGATTGAATCTGTGTTCTCCATGTGTAACTGCCCTGTGGCCGACCGAGTCAAATTTGCATCGGGAACTCTAGAGGGTCCTGCCCTCACATGGTGGAATGCACAGGTCCAGATGCTAGGTCTGGACATGGCCAATGCATCACCATGGGAAGACTTCAAAATCCTGATGAAGGAAGAGTACTGTCCTAGGGATGAAATTCAGAAACTCGAGGGAGAATTCTGGAATCTAAAAATGGAGGGTTCTGAAATAGAACTCTACACTACTCGCTCGCATGAACTAGCGGGGATGTGTCCTCACATGGTCACACCACCCTACAAGAGAATTGAAATGTTCATCAGTGGATTAGTACCACAAATCCAGAGCATGGTTACTTCATCCAACCCCACTACCATTCAACAAACCATCCGTCTTGCTCACAAACTGACGGACCAAGCCGTTACCCAAGGGACACTACCTCCCAGGAAGTCAGCATCCAAGTCTACTGACAACAACAAGAGGAAGTTTGACAGTAGCAATAATAACGTGGGATTTCAGCCGAATCAATCACAGCAACAACAACAGCGTAGGTTTGAACCTACGAAGAACTTCAACCAGTCGACCTCTTCGGGTCTGCATCAAAGTGGTTATATTGGGAGACACCCCAGGTGTAACAAATGTAATTACCACCAACTCGGTTCTTGTGACAAAAACCGTTGCCAGCGGTGTGGCAAGGTGGGCCATGCTGCCAAAGACTGCAGAGGGGAATTACAAGCCAAGCAGCCCTTCCAACAACCGGGTTTTACCAAAGGTTGTTTTGAATGTGGAAAAGAGGGTCACTTCCGGAAGGATTGTCCACAATTAAAGAAGGGTGACATCGACAACAACAACAACCACCAAAACAATAATAACAACCAGGGCAATAATGCAGGGAATGGTGCAAAGGGGCGAGCCTTTGTGCTAGGATCCGGAGAAGCTCGTTATGAACACAACGTGGTTACCGGTAAGTTCCTTCTAAACAACTATTTTGCTTCTATACTATTTGACACTAATATTGATAGGAATTCCATGACTAATAAACTTAGCAACCTACTAAGAAAAACCCCAACTCTGTTAGAAGACAGATACACCATAGAAATAACCAACGGACAAATAATAGAAGCAACCTATGTTCTTAAGGGTTGTAAACTTGAACTGACTAGTCATAAATGTGACTTTGATCTCATACCGGTCACACTCGGTAGTTTCGACGTGATTGTCGAAATGGACTGATTATCTAAGAACCAAGCTGAGATTATCTGTCGCGAGAAAATCGTTCGCCTTCCTCTTCCTAATGGAGAAACCCTCTCCGTCCAAGACGAAAGGAGTGGTGATGTTATGGGCATCATATCCTTCATGAAGGCACAAATAATAGTCTTACTTACCTCTAGTGGAGTCCTCCTACATTAATGGTTATCACACTATTATCAAGGCGGTACCATTCGAGGCATTGTACGGACGTAAATACCGATCTTCTATCTGTTGGGCTGAAGTTGGGGGATAGCCAACTTACAGGTCCCGATCTTATATTCGAAACCTCTGAAAAGATCGTTCAAATCCGAAACCGTATGGCGGCAGCTCGTGAGCGTCAAAAGAGCTATGCCGATAAGCGTCGTAAATCGTTAGAGTTTCAAATAGGCAACATGTTTCTATTCAAAGTCTTACCTTGGAAAGGTGTAATTCACTTCAGGAAACAAGGTAAATTGAATTCTCGTTATGTTGGACCATTCAAGATAGTGAAGAGAATTGGCCCAGTAGCGTATCAACTGGACCTACCTGAAGGACTTAGTAGTGTACATGATGTCTTTCATGTCTCGAACTTGAAGAAATGTCTAGCAGACGAAACACTCGCAGTTCCTCTTGAGGAACTACACATCGATGAACAACTGCGGTTCGTCGAAGAACCGGTGGAAATCATGAATATGAAAATCAAAACGCTGAAACGCAGTAAAATTCCTATTGTCAGAGTTCGTTGGAATTCGAAACGCGGACCGGAATTCACGTGGGAACGCGAGGATCAGATGATACGCAAGTATCCGCATCTGTTCAAGCAATACACTTCAAACTCTTAAGGTATCATTCTAATTTTCGGGACGAAAATTCTTTCAACTAGGGGATGATGTGACACCCGGGAAATTTTTTTTTTTTATTTAATTTTCGGGACGAAAATTCTTTCAACTAGGGGATGATGTGACAATCCGACTTTTCATGATTAACTCCGTTAACAATCCCGTTAAATTTTCTGTTAGAAACTTAACCCCGTTAATTAAATCCAGTTAAATTCAAACCCCTAGGGCTAATCTTGTCAATAACTGAATTCAAACTTCAGGGATCAAATTGTATTTTTCTCAATTTCATTTAGGTTGACCCTGAAGGTCAAAATCATGAGTTTGAGTTCCTGTTTGACTTGTAAAAGTCAAACCTCTCATTCCTTAAACAAATTCGTGAATAATTAACCGAATTCGATTAGAATTCGTAACTGAAACAGACTTAAATGACAATCACGATCATCATTGAACCTTTAATCCTCGTTAAATTACCGAATTAATCCCAATTATGTCACTATAGTCGTAACCGTCGACTTCACTAACAAATACTATCAAATTCACCATTTCATGTATACCAAATCACAAATCGAATCTCTGCACACATTATACGAGTCTTAGAGAACCTTTAGCACACTCCAATTCGGCCGGAGAAGCAATTAGGATCGCCGGAGATCGAGCTCGCGCAAGTCGACACCTGTTTTGGTCGAGCACAGTCAATTCGAACCTCAATTTGGTAAATTCTTGCATTATCAGTTTCGATTTTACCCTCTTAATGAAAGCCCTATGACTATAGGGGCTCATATCATCGAATTAAACACAAACCTGAATTTAGGGTTCATGCGTTTACATGTTTAACCGATCACTATTCTAGACTTGATCATAATGCAATTAAATCATGTAATCAGATTCGCAAACCCATCTTTAATAGAAACCCCATGTCAATTTGATCTCACAACATCGATTGGATCAAAATCCGTAAACTAGGGTTCATTTATAAAATGTTTTGGGGCTTTTGATCCTAGACTCAGTCAAAATTCAATTGTTGAATATGATCAGGTTCGCAATCTGATACTCTATGAAAGCCCCATATTAGTTGAATCAAAAAACATCAAATTTTTCAAGATCTAGAACCTAGGGTTCATACGTTTTTAGTATAATCGAGGCCCTATCTACACTCAACCAAAATGAAATTAAACTATACCATTAGACTCGTGATCACCTGTATAATAAAAGCCCCATGGTTTCAACAATTTTTATTATTAGATTTTACCAAATTGATTTTGAGTTCTTATTCTAGGGTTTCGGTTTTAAGCATGTAATTAATCGATCCTGAGCTAGTTGATTTTCAATTAAACTTGACAACTGAGTCGTATGAGGCTAATTTGCGAAACCCTCTGCCCTTGTGCCTAATCGCGACTGAAATCGAAGGGATCGGGGCTGAGGTCGCTCTCGGTTCACGCAAAGGAAAGGTGCACAGGGAAATTAATGATTAAAACCAATTCTGACCGGATTCTGTCGCGATGGCCTAGCGGCTGAGACGGTTAAGACCTTGTGCTCGTAGGGGAGGGACCCGGGTTCGAAACCCTCCCCACTGTTTTGTTTTTAAAACCTTTCCCCAACTATTATTTTAATATTAAATCAAACCCTATATTATTATATTAATATATTAATGTGTTTTAGCCCGGGAAATAACCCGTAGGCTCGGGTTTGAATTATTAACCTATTTTTATATTATTTCCCACTTTTATAAATAATATATTTAGGTTATTATCAAATAAAAAGAATATATTTATATTATTTTCAGACCGTAACTTCGTATAAAATAATATGTTTATATTATTTTCAACCCGTGACTAATCTTATTAAATAATATATATGTTTATATTATTTCGTATCGTTTTATACCTCGTGTGATGTTCCAAACCAATTACTAATATAATTTTTATATTATTTACCCACGTTTATTACATCGATTAAAAATACTATATTTATTATTTCTCCGCAAATGATTATTTAGTTAATCCGACGAGCCTAAAAATAATATATTAAATTATATTATTTTCCTAACCTTTATAAACGACTTTAACGTACGAATGTATTTATTTATTTATTTTTCATTATTAACGTACGACACGTAACACTTTTTCCTTAATGGTTATATTAAGAAATTTATATAATTCCGTAGACACGTTCGTCTACTCTTAAATCCATAGAAAGCGTTAAGATGTTCTAACTTCCGTGTCGTCGTCACAAATCCCATATGTCCCTAACTTATGTGTTTATAATGCTAGGGCATACGTAAGCCGTGCAGGCTAATACTTGAGATTTCAAATCTCATACTTGTGTGATACTACCTACTACGCAACGCAGGTGAGTTTCACGGCCCCTTTTTACTGTTTTTATTTGAGGGAGAAAACATGTCACAACTTTTTGGTTTATTGAAATTCATATGATATCACTGTTGAGGCTAAGCGTAACACACTATCATGAAAAGTCCTCACACACATCGGACCGTTAATATGGTATGAACGAGGTAATTTTGGTAGTACTAATGGGTTTGACAAACCCCACCCGTGTTAGTCGCGCTAACTCGATTGGAGGTCGAACGGGTGTTATATTGACCTTAACACATTAGTCAGAGTTGATAGACCTGGCTGGAGGCAAACAAACCAACTCACTGTCAGTTTCGGTTGCGAGCGCTTTAGCAAAACATGAATATAGGCATGCAACCTATTGATATGCATATTGAATGTACATAATCCGCAAATGATTTTATTTGAAATTATTGAAACCTGTGAACTCACCAACCTAGTGTTGACGCGTTTTCTTACATGTTTTCTCAGGTTGGCACTCAGGATCACGTTAAGTTATGCATGTGTCTTGGACTTCAATTGAAATAATTATCTATTGAATAATATTTATGTTTTGTTTGTAATTGAACTTGGGCGCGTTGTTTTGCGCATTTACTTTCGTTTAACGCTTCCGCATATACACTATGAACCTTGATCTTTTATGTTATTACATTTCAAGTCCCATATAGTGTCGTTTGAAGTAACTGATGTCTGAGATCCTGGTTTGTCACCTTCCAAAACGGTAAAACTCCGTTAGTGAAATTTGGGGGTGTGACAGTGTCTTAGTTTGGACACTTCAGCCTCTAGCATAGCCACCCTGGCCGTCAATTCCTGGTTATGAACTTTCAGTCTGTCCTCATCCACAGTTGTGAAATCCTTGGATCCAGATGGGGCCTTAGTCCTAGCCTCTTCATCCCCATCACCCATGGTTTCTTGGCGCCTGGGATTCCTCTTAGTGAGGGGAGTTTCCAAGGAAGCATCCTCACTGTGAGTTGCCGTGGTTGAGGTCTTAGCAATGTTGTCACTGTCCTCCTGGTCATTTGATGGACCAGCAGTAGTGACAGCCTCTTCCACATCCACTCTTTCATAACTCCTAGAGTGGTCCTTCAGGGTAGAAGAACTTGGGTTGGGTGTGTTGGAAGCAAGATCAATCAGTACCTCCGAGATAGTGGTAGTTGGAGAAGGTACATCATCTTGATCAGGTTCCTCAGCACTTAAGTTCAGAAGAGAAAGGAAGGGCGCAGAGGGCTGTTCTACAGATCCGGGAAGTGATCCTGATCCTAATAGAGAGACATCCAAAGAAGTCTCCCTAATAATGTGGCTTTCCCTTATGATATTCTCACCAGAATGTTGTGATTCTGAGTGAGGGCTGTTAGGTTGGGTTTGGGCCTTGGAGGCAAGAGAAGAAGGAGTTCTCTTGCCCCTTTTCCTAGTATATGTCGTTGCAACCGGGGCCCTGTGTTCCGGTTGAACGATAACATCCAAAAGAGGTGTAAGTGATTTTTGTGCCTGTGCATCCTTAGTAGTATGCACAGGGGTCGAATGGTAGAAGCAGATTGTTGTTCAGGATGTGAGGTGGAGGGTGTGGGATCAGTATCAGCTGGGATTGCTGAACTGTCACCCGGGGTTCTTTGCATGTTCAGCATTGTAGATAACAATGGAACATTGACCCCCGGGAACTTTTTGGAAACAGTCCTCATGCTTTGAAAAATGTTATTTTTATGACCCAACATGATGTAGATTCTTGCAGGTTTTGAAAGTTCTTTTAGTTCTTGATTGAAAACTTCCTGCAAGAATCTTGGGTACATAAAAAATTGCTGCTTTGCACCTTCTTGAAGGTTATATCTCAAACCCTCAAAAATGAGGTGTGCAAAGTTGAAGCCTTGGTTAGTGACCATACCATGGAAGGCGGAGGCAAGTGCAGAGCTCACCTGATTCCATCCACTCCTCTTCTGAGATATGCATTGGAGAAGAGTGTGGCAGAGATACTTCCATGGAGGGCCCATCAGCGCCTTCTCGATGGTATACTCGGACTGATTTCTAGTGTATCCAATGGAGACAAAGGTCCTCATATATTCGTCCTTTGAGTATGAGATCGCTCCTCCCTCATCTTGAAGCTTAAGATGTTTTCTGAGTGTGACTTCCAAGATAGTGATATCCTTGCCGTCTACTTTGGCTTTGATTTGGGGAATCCCCTGTTCGGTAGAGTAGATGGCGGTACTCCAGAACTCCTCCATATGAGGGATATATATGTTAGGGTTGGTGGTGAGTGCAAAGTAGATCTTTGATCGACATAAGAAATCGATCATATCGTCAAATCCTTCGGATTTCTTTCCTTTGGTGAGGTATGCTGTTAGGTTATGGTATGGGGAAAACTTGTCATCTGGGTTGTTGATATCTGCCATAGCCGTTTGATTTTGGAGGGATGGTTTGAGTATGGTGGAGACTTGAGAATATGGAGAATATGGAGAGCTTTGAATGTGGTGGGGACTTAGGGTTGAATCGAATGTGAAGAGGTGGTAAACAAAATTTGATTTGTTCTTATAACGGCAGAGGAGAGAAAAAGCAAAATGACTTGTACAGTACAACCTTATTTACTTTTTGTTGTTACAGCTGTAATACACCGAGGCATTCATGGTAAAGACTGACGTTAATATATTTTACAGCGGGTAAAAGTTAATTTGAACTTAAGTTTACCCATCAGCAGCAAACTTGGTTGCTGTGGATGAATAAGCCTGTCCGCTGCAACTTTGGTTGCTGCGGAAGGTTAAGTTTTTCAGCAGTAAACTTAATCGCTGCTGATAGATGCAATGATCTGCAGCAAGGATGTTGCTGCTGACAGCCTTAAAGCTATCCGCAGGAAACTTGTTCCTTCTGATAAGTTAAAGCAGTCAGGGGCAAATTCTTTGCTGCTGAAAATCAGACCTGTCAGCAGCCAAAAAGGATGCTGATGAGTCTTGGTAAAGACTGACGTTAATATATTTTACAGCGGGTAAAAGTTAATTTGAACTTAAGTTTACCCATCAGCAGCAAACTTGGTTGCTGTGGATGAATAAGCCTGTCCGCTGCAACTTTGGTTGCTGCGGAAGGTTAAGTTTTTCAGCAGTAAACTTAATCGTTGCTGATAGATGCAATGATCTGCAGCAAGGATGTTGCTGCTGACAGCCTTAAATCTATCCGCAGGAAACTTGTTCCTTCTGATAAGTTAAAGAAGTCAGGGGCAAATTCTTTGCTGCTGAAAATCAGACCTGTCAGCAGCCAAAAAGGATGCTGCTGAGTCATGGTAAAGACTGACGTTAATATATTTTACAGCGGGTAAAAGTTAATTTGAACTTAAGTTTACCCATCAGCAGCAAACTTGGTTGCTGTGGATGAATAAGCCTGTCCGCTGCAACTTTGGTTGTTGCGGAAGGTTAAATTTTTCATCAGTAAACTTAATCGCTGCTGATAGATGCAATGATCTGCAGCAAGGATGTTGCTGCTGACAGCCTTAAAGCTATCCGCAGGAAACTTGTTCCTTCTGATAAGTTAAAGCAGTCAGGGGCAAATTCTTTGCTGCTGAAAATCAGACCTGTCAGCAGCCAAAAAGAATGCTGCTGAGTTATAACTTTTATTTACAACATAAGACAGACATACTTACAAAAAAGGATAGACGCACTCAACTGAACCGGTGATGATGCTTGGTGGTTTCTTTACCTTCCATTGTTGAGTTGGTGGTTTTCCAGCACTCTTTGTCTTTTCAGCAGCAGACGTTGTATCTGAGGATTTTGGCTTATCAGCAGCAGATTTTGTTGCTGCTGATGGTTTTACTTGAGCAGCTGCAGACCTTGTTGCTGCTGAAGGCTTTCCTTTTGGTTGCTTGAGCTTTACTCGATCAGCAGCAGTTATTTTGGCGGCTGATGGCTTAGAAACAGATGTATGCTTATCCTTCTTCACCTTATTGATAGGCTTTTGTATAACTGGGGTTGGAAGAAGAATCTGATTAAAAGGATTAGACTTACAATTTGCAGCGAAGTGGTCTGATTTTCCACAGATGATGCAAGATTGTTGAGGTTTTGATGACTGTTCCCTTGGTGGAGAAAGAGATTTTCTGAATTGAGTCGTCTTAGCTTCAAAAATTCTTACCTGTTTGTTCTTCTTTGTCTTCTCAAAAGCTTGTTGCTTGAGGTTTCTTTGCTGCTGAAGGTAGTAGAAGCAGGTGCTGGCAGTGTGGTTATGTTTTCCACAGACAAAACATAATTTTGCCAGTTTATCCCTTGAAAAATATACATAATCCTTTCTTTTGAAAAGATCTTTGAAATTCCAAGGGTGAGCTTTGTTGTGCTCAAAAGTAGCTTCTTCCAATGTCTTTTGAACATATGGAACCCTTTTTCCAGGCGCATGACATATGTCAAACACCTTCCTTGCCTGGACAGAAGATGAGGACTGGCCCTTTTCAGTATTTAGCTTCCTACCTTCTGGATGATAACTAATTTTGATTTGTTTGAATGGTGTAGGAACTGGTACTGAAGTGGCTGGTACTGGTGCTGAATGGATGATGGGGACTTCATCTTTAGTCAGAATGACTTTAGGGGCAGAGGGAGATGAAGTAGTAGATTCTTGTCATCCTTAGAAGGATCAAGATTTCTATTGGCCATATCAAGATTTGCCAGATTGAAGCTTGGTTCATGGATGGCAACGTAGTCAGCAGGAGGTGCAACGGCTTGATATTGTTCAGCATGATACCCCACACAAGTTTTTACCTTATCATGAATTTGAGCATCCAGAAGTCTTTGCAGCTTTTTGGATGCAAATTCATATTTGTCAATGTGAACTTTCTGCTCTGCTAATTCTGCTCTGGTAGCTTTTAATTTGACAAGAAGATCATCAATCTGAGTTTCAAGATTGGTTTGTTCATGTTTTAATGATGAAATCTCTTTCTTTAGGCAGTTAATTTTTTCTTTGTAAATGTCTTCGACCTTTTTGAATTCAGATTTCATTTAATGAAACTCTTCATTTTGATCTATTAGGTTTTGATTATGCTTTCTGTAGCCTAAAACCTTATCAATACAGGCTTGGGAACATAGATGTTCATATACCTGAGGCGGTATCTCAGTTGTGTCTGCCATAAGAGCTTGGTTGTTAGTAGGCAGATCTTCATACTGGAAGCTCCAGTCAAAGTCAGATGTTCCAACAGCTGCACAAGCTGCAGTTTGAGCTGGAGGAGTGCTTTGTTGCTGTTGATGTCTTGGTTGGGCTTGGTGAGCTGCTGGGTTTGCCCTAGGTGCCTTGCATTCTCTAGCAAAATGACCCAGTTGGTTACAGTTGTAACATTTCAATTTGCTTTTATCCAAGGCAACTCTGGTGTTGGAGCTGTTGCTTGGAATGGGTCTTCCGGTTCTAAAGTAGAACCTTTTTGCTCTTATAGAGAGCATGGCATACGAGTGCTGTATATGCATTTCTTATAGATCATCTGGATGGAATCACTCAAGATCCTCCTTGATAAAGTACATGTTGCTTGAGTTTTCAGAAACAAAAGCAGCAGTGGTTGAGGATTGAGAAGGAGCTTCAAGAAGAAATGGTGATGTGTTTGTTTTAGAGGTAGGAGTTTGAGGATGTGTAACTATGGGAGGATAGTAGTTGCTAGTACTAGGACCTGAGTGCTCGAAGTGAAAAGCAGAAGAGGTGGTGGTGGATGTTGAAGCTGTTTGGTAGCTTGAACTTCGTTCTTTGGCCTGAATCATCTCTAGCTCATAAGTCTTCAGCATACCGAAGAGCTCAGTCATTTGGAGAGTCTTCAGATTCTCAGTTCTTCTAATGGACACCGTGTAGAGTGTCCAGCAGCTAGGTAAAGACCTGATGAACTTTTTGAGAATATCCTCATTCTCTAGTTTCACCTTTTAGCACTGCAGCTCACCTACAAGATAAGTAAATCTGTTATATAAAACAGTTAGGGACTCACCTTCCTTCCAGACGAAGTTTTCGTACTGCTGCTTCAGGATGTCCCGTTTGTTTTCTTTGACTTCTTCTGAGCCAGCAAACATCTTCTCAAGAGCCTCCCAGAGCTCTTTGGCGGTTTTGTAACTTCTGAAGTTATGAAAAACTTCATTTGGAAGGCACATTTGGATAGCTCCTAGTGCCTTGAAGTCCACCTCCATCTTTTTTATATCCTCTTCCGAGTACTTGGAGGGATCCTTTAGAACTGATGGTCCTCCAGAGTCAGCAGATGCTACCATGGGAATGTAGGGTCCATCCCTGATGGATTTCCACATTTCGTACTCCTGATAGCAGAAAAAACTTTCCATACGATTTTTTCACATGTCGTAGTCTTCTCCAGACACCAATCTTGGTGGTCGGTTGATGCTGCTGATGTCTTCAAAACCATTGCTTTGTGCCATTTTTGTTTCGTGGTTTTGGGTGACTTGATCAAAGAGAGAGAGATTATAATAGAACCAGAAGTGATTAAACAAGTGTTAGTTTGTTTAATCTGAGCCAAGGCTCTGATACCACTGGTAGGATCGTGAAATTACAAGATGGTTCTGTTCTTAGTTGAAATTGGCGGAAACAATATCAACTGCACAATTATAATCGAGTAAACAGAAAGAATACTGATAAGAACACTGTTGTATTAAGTTTTGTAAATAAACGATTACAAATGAAAACTCAGTGAAGAAGCACACTTACAATGAAGTGTTTACACAGTATTTATACTAACTTAGAATCAGGATAGACCCTTGATTCTAAGTATCAGATCTAACACAGACCGTTGATCTGATGAAAATAGTTAACTATTACACGTTTTGTCTATATCTAGTTAACTTTATTGAAGCGTCTTCTTTATGCATAATTGCTTGCATGTCTGGAGAAGAGCATTGTCGTCCGTCATTGGTTGCACCATTGAGGTTCCTTCTGCTTTGAGTGTGTCAGTCGCTTTTGCAGAAGGTTGTCAGTGACGCTTGGCATGGATAGTCAGCTGCAACGATTTGTCTTCAAGGAACACAGCTATCAGCAGCAAGAATGAGAATGATGCTGCTGATAAGCCTATCAGCAGCATTTGTACTTAGAATAATTTAGAAGCAATCAGTCTTTGGTTCTACATTTGTTGTTATTAGTGTTGGTTGATTGGAATTTATGAATTTGGGTCGTTTATAACTTATAGTTTAACAGGTTGGTTATCCATTTTACAGCAGTTATGCTGTCGAATTTTAGTAAATTAGTTAAGTGATTGTTTATTACAATGTTTAATGCAGGACCGAATCCAAGAGGAGTATACAAGATCCTCTGCTGAGTCTGGTGGTGACTCGTCTGCTGTCGATGAGATTGCATGCATGGAGCGTGCATTGGGTCATCGGCGTGGCCATATCCTGGGTGTCGGTCGTGTGGTGAGTAATCTCACACCAGATTTGTTCAGTACCCCCCTCCACAACCACATTGGCAAGAAGTGGATGAGCGTGTAACTCAACTTCAACAACAAGTCCAAGATCAACAACAACGTGAAGCCCAACGAGATGAAGAACGTCGTGTGCATAATCAACAAATGCTTGAAATGCAACGACAAATGGATGAAATGCGTCGAATGTGGGAACGCCGAACTATGAGCGACGATAATTTGCTTGAAGTTGCTGCGTCTTTGCCTTGGTTGTCGGTGTTATTTGTTGAATGTTTGAACAATTTTTATGTTTGTGTGTCGGACAACTTTATGTTTGAATATTTGATTTGTGTGTCGAACAGGTTTTTGTATCGAACAATATGTTTCGGATTTCAATTTTTGAATGGTTTGAATTATCTGATTTGCAGGTTTTGGTAATTAGAAATTAAATATTTCTGGAAAATTTTGAAAATTTAATAAAAATAAAAAAATACAGAAAAACCTATGCCGACGACATGTCGTCGGTATAGGTTATTTTCAAATTAAAAATAGCCTATACCGACGACATGTCGTCGGTATAGGATATTTCCAAATTTAATTAAAAAAATAGAAATAGTCTATACCGACGACATGTCGTCGGCATAGGTTGGGTCTTTCCCGACGACTTGTCGTCCGGATAAGTCCAGAAGCTATACCGACGACATGTCGTCGGTATAGAACTTCTTTTTGAATTATTTAATTAAACCCTATGGCGACGACATGTCGTCGACCTATGCCGACGACACCTATACCGACGACATGTCGTCGGTATAGCCTATACCGACGACAAGTCGTCGCTATAGGGTCAAAAAAATCGTCGGAATAGGGTGATATTGTTGTAGTGAAAGGGCGAACACAATGGTCTGCAAGACCATCTAGCAATAATTGTTCGACTAGCAACAATGAAAAGAAAGGCTGTCATAATATGTTCTTTATTTGCCTAATTTGTTAGCTACTAATAGTAATTAATTTAAAAATGATTTTCGTGCAGCATAAAAGCATTCTACGAGCAAGATCAATTATCAATTAATATTCTCTTTTTCCTGTGATCCACACCCCACAACAAAGGTAGCATGCCTATATAAAGGCCGACTCCAAGAAACCAAGAGACTCGGCTTCAAACTTAAGAAATGGGAGGACACAAATCTCAGAGGAAGTCTTCCTTTTCGTGCTTCGGCTTGTTCAAGCATAAGAAGAGCCAAAAAGGAGGACGGGATGACACGTGTGATGACTCAATGAAAGCGTACAAAGTGTATCCAAGCGATCAAGACAACGCTGGACGTTGGGCTGATCCTCGTATCGACAGAAAAGCTACTATTTTCATTAACAACGTAACAAACCATTGGAACCATGTTGACGCATCAGGTTGATAGTTTCATCGGATTGTACATTCATTATATAGCACGTATGTTCAGTGTTCCATTTCCATGTATGAAATAAATTCTTTTATCCTGTTCAAAAACATCATCTTAGCTGTCAAGTTAAAAACTTATAATCTAAAGGATACCTACCATGATTTATGTTCTCTATCTCTCTCTTTTATGTGGACTATGCGTACGATACAACCAACTCGGCAAGCAGCTTATTGTAGTTAAGCTTCCAATCAATGATTTATAGATAACTAGTAATTGTACCCGCGCTTCGCGGCGAGAGCGTGGTTGTTTTTTCCATGCATTACACGGTGGGAGTTTGGTTGTTATCGGTTCGATGGGTCGAAAACCATAAAAGCGAGCACTGAAACCGGTTATAATAATACCAAAATATTGGCAACAATGTTATTCGCTCATAAGCGGTTGGGTTTGCCACGGCAACGCAACGTTAACGTCGCTAACTATAGCCTACGATAAAAAAAATATACTCGATTTTGAATACAACTCCGTTTAAAAAAAATTATACCGAAACATTAAAAAAATCTAAAATTAGCCGCACATCCAATTTTTTAAGTTAACGAACAAAAGCTATTATATAAGAACGAAATTACTAGAATATCAAAAATGTTACAAACATATATTATAAATAGGGTGAAAACAAAAATAAAAATAAAAAAGAAAAGTCATCCCAAAATTAAAAGAAAAATAAAAAGAAAAGTGATTAAAAAAAATGCACGTGGACCTATCAAGCAAAGTTAGTGTACCTCGCAATTCAGTTTAGATAGGGTCTAATATATTTCGTTGACTTGACTTTTTCCTGAAAAAAACAATTTGGCGCCTGAATCGGCAAGAGATCCCTCTCAATGGATATACAAAACCATAAAATTATGACTTGGTGAAAAAATTTCCGGATCCAAAGCTGGCTTATAACTGAGTATGCTGTGACTCAATTAAAAGCATCCTACAATTACAAAAGGAGGTGAAATATTAGGGTTTTTTTTAACAAACACAATGTGTCTTTATTTAAAAAAGGGCGATTCTAACCACACGGAATATTGCTAATTGGACCCGCCGTCGCGCGATACGTCCTCGTATAGGTCAATACGAGGGCGTATTGGGTTTAGTCTCTGACACCAGAATGACACGTGTCATTCTGGTGTCTCATACGATTCGTATTGCCCTATACGCCTCGTATGAGACAGGGCTCAATATTTTTCTTCAAAAGTTGGAAGATTTGGTGATAAATAATCCTATACGTGGCGTATATACCTATACGCCACGTATAGGATTATTTATTTAATTATATTTTTTTAAAATTTATATAATTTTGTTTATATAAGTTTGTTAATATAAGTTTGTTATCTATTTATATATTTTATATTTTTTTTAAACATTTATTATATTTTTACAGTATAATCAAACAAAATATTAAACATTACAAACCAAACAAAATATTAAACATTACAAACCAAACAAAATATTAAACATTACAACCAAACAAGTAAACTAAACATTATATACATTACATCATAAAATTAAATATATACATCAAAATGTTTTACATACATAACAACGAAATAAACAAAATACAAATAAAAGAACTAAACCTAATCGGCTCCGGCCTCACCCTGACCTGCCCCGGCCTCACCCTGACCTGCCCCGCCCTCATCCTGAACGGGGTCGTCCGGATAATGACGTGGCGGTGGTAGTGGGGGTGGCTCGATGCCGGCGGCTCGTGACTGATTCACGAACTGTCCAACCGCCCACGTCATCAGGTCCTCCATGCGATCGAGTTGACGACCCTGTCGCCGTGAGTCGGCAACAAGGCAATCAAGCAATGCCTGGGTAGCCCTATCCAGCCTAACAGACCGACGTACGTGTCGGGGATGCTGTGGCGGATGCTCGTGGACCTGCTCGACGTGTGGAGGCTCGTCCTCAATCGCCATACCCTGCAGCGGCTGAGGCATAGACGGGTCCCCCTGTCCAGGCATCTGCGGCAACGGCACCGGGACCCAAACCTGGTCCTGGACGGCCCCTACGAACCGAAGGCCCTGCGGGAATCGGTGCGTGATGCGCATGCCGCTCGCCGTGCGACGATCTAATCGGACAGCGGGTATGGCCGGTAACATCTGAGGCTCATGGTGGCCAAATGGTATGACCGACCGCATGATATGCGTGATGAATGCACCGCCATATAAAAGTCCACGCCTCTGTCTCATATAGGCTGAAGCAAAATAAAGCGCCATGCTCGTGGACAGGTCGCACCGCCTCCCAGTAAGCAGGCAGAAAAGGAAGAAAAGATCTCTATCAGTGCACCACTCACGGCTTTTCAGACGCGGTGCGATCGACGTCGAAATAAGCCGGTGCAGATATCTATACAAAGGGTCTCTAATACCCGAGACCCTCCCCTTGGTACCCAACCAAGGACAATCTGAAATCAAGCCCCAAAAAACAAGGAGTTCCTCCTTGTCAACCTCCGTCACCGCCTCGGTGAATAGCGACGCGACCGTCTCAGGCTCGTAGTACAAGCCCGTCGTGACGGCCCACTGACGGAGGGTCTGACGGTAAACGACCCCAAAAATAGAAAAAGAAATACGATCCGGATCCTCAATATCCGGCGCCTCCCCGGGTAGAGGCTGCAGCCCAGTCTCTTAATAGATGAACGTCGAAAGAAACTCGACGACAAGCTCTCGGTATGTCTCCTCAAAAGAAAGGTCAAAAAGACGCGACCATGGCGTGTCCTCACCGATGATGGCCCTAGCTCGCTCGGCCTCATGCACCTCCTCGAGGAGGGCCCAATCCACCGCCGTACCCGGACCCATCTGAACCTCCCGGAGCTTCTGGGACCGGGAATAAGCCTCTATATCGGGCGGAAAATCTAGAAAAGGATAGTGCGCAAAATCGTCTAGCTGATCCATCTGAACATCATCATCATAATCCGCCATATCTGATAATAATTAATTGTTTTTAATATTTTAATTTAAATAATAAATAATAATAATAATAATATATTGTTTAAATTTTAAATAATAAATTGAATTAATAATAATATTAATATATTTTTTTATTAAATAATAATAAATAATAAATTTAAATTTTAAATTAAAAACATATACGCCACGTATAGGCTTATACGTGGCGTATAGGCGGTTGCCGGGTAAACTGAGCCATACGCAGGCCAAATAGGCCATATGCGGGCGAGTTGCCGGGTAAACCAAGCCATACGCGACCAAACTAGGCCATACGCAGGCATGTGACCGGGTAAACTGAGCCATACGCAGCGTATAGACTTATACGTGGCGTATGGCTTCATCTTCTTCCTTAGATCAATCCAGAAGAACTATACGCCACGTATGGTCCTGTACGCGGCGTATAGTTCTTAATTTAAAACCTAAAAATCGCTAATCTACCCAGTTTCACCCGCTAATATTTAATAATAACCTAACATTAATGATCGTGGGTTAAGACACGTACCTTTTTAAAGTTTTTTTGATGGCACAATCCAAATCAACGAGCGTTTTATAAGCGGGTCGCGTATGGCTTTGTGTTTGTTTTTTTGGTTCGTTTGGTACAATACGAGGCCTAAACCAGATAAATCAAATGTATATACGCCACGTATAGGTCAATACGTGGCGTATAGAATACCAAAGGTTAGGAAAGATACGCCACGTATTGATCTATACGTGGCGTATAGAAATTTGAATTTCGAGAAATTTTGAATTTTGAAAGAGTTGAATTAAAATTAATTATTATATTTAATTAACATTATAATTAGTTATAACTAAATAAAAATATTTAAAATGACAATAAAATTAATTTAAAAAGAATTACAATACAATTTTAAACAAATATCATCCGAGATTCGTGAAATATTGTGGAAAACTAGATTTATTAGTGGCCATTATTTTCTTAAATCGTTCTATACGATCATTGTATTTATTTTCCCATTTTGATGCGTCATCATTTCGGTGCAAATTCCAAAGTGCATTCGGCGTAGGAATCGGAAATTCTCCGTCTAACTTGACGTGGATGAAATGAGCATTTTTGACGTGAACTAACGATAAGACTTGATGTTGAGCGTGAACGTTAGGACCAAACCACAATGGAAAAAATGATTGATTACCGTTGATGCTTAAAAGATGAACAATCACCCCAAATCTTTGAGCAATTAGGAGTCCTGTGTATGGCATCGACATCCAACGACTAACTGGTGCGGCTTTCACATCCTGCCAATCTATTGTGTGACGTAGCTTATCATATCTAGAGCTTTATGTGAAACTTTGTACCACTCGTATATTTGATAACTTGTTGTGAAATTTTGTTTCCGTATATTTGATAACTTGTACCACTCGTTTTCTATCAAATCTAGAGCTTTATGTGAAACTTTACCGTGCAGGATATCAAACAATTGAATAGCTATGTGGCTGTCCATTTTCCTTATGATGCTTGTTCCAAACCCAAACTGTAAGTGATAATACTGATCTGATACAATTTCATCAACAAACCCAACAAGTCTATCTAGCGAGCTGTTAGCGTTTCTAAGATAGCTCTTTAAGAGCGAATGCTGGCTCTCGACTCGGTTCGTTGTATGTTGACCAAAATTGAGGTTTTTGTTGGACCACGCGGATACAAACTTTTCTTTATACGGGTCCAGCCAATTTTTAGTCACATAATCAATAACTCCTAGAAAAATATTTAATATTGAATAAATATTTAAATACTTGAATATTAAATATTTAATATTTAAAACTTACTTCCTCGTTTGGCTGCGTACAGACGTTCATAAAGTCGGTTGAAGTTGTACTGGTATATATCTGGCGTGGGAGACTCACATAATACCGACCATGAATACTTGAAATTTTTCCAGTCTTCGTCTGTAAATGATGCCCTGCAATGTTTTGCGATATTCTCGTGTATGTGCCACCGACATAGGTTCTTGGAACAGCTCGGAAATATTTTATCACACGCGTTCATAAGAGCTTTGTCCCTGTTTGTTACTATCACACGCGGCTCCATACACTTTTGCAACATTGCTTTTATTTGAAGTAACACCCAGACGAAGTTTTCCTCCCGTTCTTTTGATATAAATGCATGAGCGACGCAAAACGACTGGTGTGTGGAGGTCACACCGACCACTTGGACAAATGGAAGTTTGTACATGTTTGTTTTGTATGTCGCGTCGATCATCAACACGTGCGGGAATGCACGCCACATCTCGTACGATTTCGGATGAACAAAGAATATCTCCTCCACACTATTTGTGGCAGGATCTTCTCGAGTATAGTAGACGTATTTTTTTGAAGAAAGCAGGTTTTCCAGAATCTGTATTGGAGTTTCACCGACTCTCGTTTCGTTTTTTATCTTTTGTATTGCATTATAAATGTCTTTTTTAATGCAACTACTCTCTGGGTTTTGTTCCCTTATAGTTGCTAGAATGTTTCGTGGCAACATGTTTTGCGAATAGAACTTCCCCACCAAAAGTTGTTCCGACTGAGACAGTCTCCTTGCAAACGAGTGCGCCTCAAGATGTTGACTAGGATCGTGGTTATGACTGTCATCCTTCACCGTTAATTTCCAATCACCAGTATTTTCTTGGTACCCTCCTTCCAATTTAAAGGGACAACCAATTTTCTTGCTACCGGCACGTCTAACCGTGGCAGTAGACGCACGTTCGCCGTGACGATCACACACAAGCCACACCTTGATAAACGGTTCTGTCGGATCGTCGCCTTTTCTCCTCGATCGTCGGGTGACAATGACGTAACCATTGTCACGTCCTCTCCGGATAGCCCAATCAACCAACTGCTCACGAGACTGAAAATTTTGGTTAGTTTTATAAGACATATTTTGATTATTTTGTTCTTTGTCTTCGTAGTCATCGGTTTGTTGTGTCGGGTAAGAGACTTCATCGTATACGTATTCGTTCGTGGGTTGTGTAAGGTAAGACGGTTCACCGTATACGAACTCGGGATTGCTTAGTGGCTCGTTCAAATCTGGAAGCCTTACCCGTTGATGAGAATAAACGTTGGACGAGACCTCCTCCTGGTTCACCTTTTGAACGCCAAAACTTTGCGGATTGTTTTCCACCGACTCGTTAGAATATACCTGAAAACCGTAGTTACCATCCCACCACCAAGACATGTTTATAATTTTTGAATTTTGAAAGTATACGTTCGGTTCGAATGAGAATTCTGCATGGTTAAATACACAAAATTTGGGCCCTATACGCATCGTATAGCCCAATACGATGCGTATAGGGTACGAGGTGATGTGACTAGTGGCAGAAGGTACATTGTACCCTAAACTGCAGCGTATTGCCCTATACGAGGCGTATACGATGTTTGAATGACCAGGATGGAAGAGAATGTCGGGCATGGGAAATTGTGAAGGGCTATACGCATCGTATTGCCCTATACGATGCGTATACGAGGCGTATACGATGTTTGAATGACCAGGTTAGTAGTGCCCTTAAAAAAAAAACAAGTTCATCTCGATCGGGAAATTCAAGCGAGTGCATAATTTTTGTAATTGGTTGATTTATTGGAGAAAATTTTTAGAGGACTTTGCATCAGTGAGATTATATTCCATTTAGGGTGGAACCCCTTCAACCCGTATACTATCCTTAAACCGGCCAATAGAATTTTATAATGTCGTTTTACTCTAAACTATCTTAAACTATCCTCTCACAAGTGATGGAATCCGTGAACCCCTACTATTCCAACGGTCCAATTCTTCATGAAGCAACACAACGGAAAGCATAAGGCTTCACAAACCCGTAAACCTAACCCGAGCAATAACCAGACTAGGTTGCAACGGTGTTACCGTGAACCCAATAGAACACGAGGATGAACCCGAGCTCCACCCCTACCACCCTTAACACATGCTTATGTTAAAAAATGTGTTTTTAGCAAAGCACTTTTAATAGTCTGCCTAATAGCAAACCAAAATTCTTTGATATTTATTCGTATTTTCTCAGAGAATATAAGACCATAGCACAATTTCAAATTGAATTGTGAGGATGCGCAAATTGAGATAAAGTTATAATTAATTCTATAATAAATGAATAATGATTTGCCAATTTGTTGTCCTGGAATATAGTTTTTAATAAGATTGACAAATATTAAATGTTTTAGAAACCGTAATTCAAAACAGAGACCAAACTGAATCCTTTTCAAATAAGCAAAACACCGTCGCTTACTTGGAATCTTGGTAGAATCAAATCAGAAAGAGATTGAAGAACATGGAAATGGAATGAGTATGGAAGACGATATCGAAAAATGTAAACTATTCTACACTGTTGGATCTGAAACAACCTCGAATTTCATCATTTGGACGATGGTTTGTTTGAGTTTGCACCAAGAATGGCAAATTCAGGCTCGAGAAGAGATTCTTCAAGTTTTCGGTAACGGGGAACTTGATTTTGAAGGTCTAAAAGACCTCAAGGTTTTAACAATGATACTGAACGAGGTTCTTAGGTTATACACACCGGTAAGCATGATGACACGGGCGACTCACAAAGAGACGAAGCTCAGAAACATGATGATACCATCAGGTGTGTTGTGATCCTTACCCATGATGCATGTTCATCATGACCGTGAAATATGGGGAGATGATGTGATCGAATTTAAACCAGAAAGATTTGCACAAGGGATCGTGAATGCTACGAAGGGCAAAGGCTCGAGCATGTTCTTCCCGTTTTCTAATGGTCCTCGTGTTTGCATCGGACAAAATCTTGCGAGGGCGGAAGTGATAACCGCCATGGCTATGATCCTACAACGCTTCTCGTTTGAGCTTTCATCGTCATACCAACATTCTCTTTTCTCTGTTTTCATAATTCCACCTCAGTTTTGCATAGTTTTTTTTAAGGCAACTTTCTTTAATTCTATGAAAGTGGGAATTGAACCCATGACCTTCTCAACCCTTAGGGACTGTTTGGTTAGATGAAATTGAATGGAATTAGATGTAATTGGAATTGAAATTCCATTCATTAGTGTGTTTGGTTGGGTTTGAGAAGAAATGGGAACTGGAATTTATTCCATCCAATTCCTTCTGTTTGTGGAATTCAGAATCCTTTACTACTTGGATGGAAAATTTTAAAAATGATGGGAATATTTATATCTTACCAAACAGTCCTTCTCCTCTTTCTACTATCTTCCTCACTCTAGAACCATACGTCCCATACCTAACAGTCCAACACCGCCGTTATTACCACTCATCTTCGTCGTCAGAGCTACATTCTCCACCACCTTCACCGACGGAACCTTACACCATCTATCGGAGCTCAATTTCACATCCCGATCCAAATCCTAGATCGGTCCCTACTTCCACTTGAGGAGAGGTTGCAGATGTGCTTTCTGGACCTGTTCTTGAGATAGTTTCTATTTGGGCAACACCCTTTGGTCCTTGCATGTGGACAAGGATTCCTGAGGACTTATCTATTACTAGGTGAATTAGAGGTGTCTTGCTGCACTTTTCGCGTTAGTTGAATTCTGGAATGTTCCTTCTAATGCCGCTTTCACATTTAGTGTTGGCATGAGCTTCAGCCTTACCTTTGGAGTTTCGGTTGTCGTAATTGACCTTCTTCCTTGGACTTTGGTCAATGTGCTACTAACGTCATCGGTAAAGTTTTTTTCTTTAAAAATCTCTAATGTAGGTCCTGATGATCGGGTCCTTGTGCTAGAATAATTCTAGTCAGGAACCAACCAACAAATCAGCTATAAAGAAGTTGATTGTTGATGAAAATAAGAAACACAAGATGAAGAGTAAACCCAATAAGGACATAAACAAGCTTGATTTTATTAAATCCACTGATAAACGATTACAATAAGCATCAGGAATACATTGATTATAATCAAAACCCTCCTACCGGCTCTCTAATTGACTATATTAACAATGTATGATTCAAGAGCTACATTGCTAGGTTTTTAGTCTGCAATTTATAGAGAGATGGCAGCAGTTGCCGTGTAAATTGTTGACTCTCAGACTAAAAACCTAGATTTATAAAAGTTTCACTCTAGCCCTTGTAGTTATCAGGAATACAACGGTTTTTCAGGTTACAAAAATTTCCCTCAAAACCGTTGCATTCCTGATTCTTTATTCATCCATGGGCCTCTCTTCTTCTGGATCCTTAGGATTCTCTACCTTTTCCTTAGCTTCGATGGTGGCTTTTAGTTCAGCCATTTTCTTCTTTAATTCTAAAGCTCGGGTGGCAGCACGAGCAAATATAGTTTCTTCTTCTTTAGTTGCATGACCTGTACCCCTTCTGATGTTATTCTTGAATAGGATCTCGAGATCGGGAATTGAGAAAGAGAACATGTCCATAGGATCGAGCAAACGAATGTCATTCAATGGAGTCCCATTTCTACACAACACGACCTCTCCAGTGAGATTGTCATAGTACCACTTGATGAAATGATTAAGGTAGGTTTTGATGTGCTTGTTTTAATATAAAAATTATAAATAAATATATTTTTAGAATGATTTCACAAGATCAGGTTTTAAATTTATAAAATGATAATTACTTTAACTTAAAACACACACACAATAGGCAAGTGTGCCTATCACAGCGTAATATAGTTTAGGTAAGAACCAAGTATCGAACCATGGACACTGATCCCGTACTCAACCCTCGCTATTTTCTGACTAGAAAAATAAGTTGAAAAATGGGTTTTGTTTAAAAGGAAAAATAAAAAGTTAAGAAATGTAATTAGAAATATTATTCTGTTTAAGGTGTTACTTTAGTTGTTATCCCTTGTTAATTAATGTTGTATTTAAAGTAAGGTTGGTCATAGTTACTAGTACTAACCTTTTCGATAGGGGAGTTAGTATTTCATAACAGAACAGTGGATACGGTCGGCCAACTGTTCCTTAATGAATATAACGGACCCTAAACGAGGCGTCAAGTCCGTCGGTATCTCACAATTCATTATTCGGACTTATTATCCTTGTGACTGACGTACGTTTGGTCTTGTAACTTCTTCCGGTAAGTCGGAATGCACGACTTCCTCCAAAGGTACTTTATTAACGCTCGGACCTAACAATTTATGTTCTTAAATTGTTGTCTTTACATATAATATTACTTCAAATAAATAAGACTTTCTTTCTCAAGATCAAACCCCATGGCTCCCACTAGAAGTCCTCTGCAAGCCTATACAAGAGAAGTAGAGAAATACTGACACAAACCGCCCGGTCTGGTTAGGGCTCAAACGGCCTGCAGTCCAAATCTCCAATCAACCCATAATATAAAATCTATACTAACCGGTTGGACTAGCACCAAGATTTTTATATAGACCGTACAAACATCGAATAAGCTTCCTAAACAAGAAGTCTTTCTTAGGTAACTCACAAGATTTAAGATTATTAGATTGGTTTAAAGATCACTTATTCTGGTCTTTTTTAGATAACTTATAGTAAAGACTTTAAAAAAATAACTTACTAAAAACACTTCATTAATTAATTAAAGTTCAACCAACTCGAGCAACACAAGAGAACTAGTCCTGAATGACCATACAAATGACTCCACTAACCCTTAGATAATGTGTGGAAGTATTTCAACACCAAGGGAGAGTGGGTTTAGGTTGCCTCTTGTTTCACTCGAACGAGAAGAATAAGTTCATGTTACAAGACCCAGAAAAGAAAATAAAAAGAAAAAGCTATATGGACCAAATCCGAGAGAGTTCCGGCTCTTAGCAGAGCACTAATGCCTTCCCTACTCTTGTTCTTGGACACTTAAAACACTAGAATGAGCTTGCTATTTATAGACTCAAAATTTGGTAATGCACGGTTGTGCATTGTGATGCACGATCATGCAAAGCACTTATTTTTTGCACGTGAGGGAATCTGGCAGAGCAGGAAACTACAGGGAGGTAGTTAGGGTTTGCACGACCGTGCAAAGCAATGCACGACCGTGCATTGACCTTTTTCCTTCCTGTCCACTTTTTGATATTATGCTTTGATCTCCTTGGTCCGTTTTGTGCAATTATCTTCCAAATGCAAATTTCTCCTTGTTTTTGAGTGTTTTCTTCATGTATGCAAAGGTTAATTATCCTTTTATGATACAAATAAGAAGACTAACTATCATTTATTATCTTTTTCTCTATAATTTGTGCTAAATATGGGGATAATTGTGTATGTAAAACATGTATAAATGGTGGCATATCATAACACCCCATACTAAAACTTTGCTTGTCCTTAGGCAAACTGATGAATGATTATACCCATAGAATAAAACATTAACGTAATATTAATATAAAGTTTTTTTTCCCAAATGGTTAGACGCCTCTTTTAATAATAATAACTTGATGGTTGCACCTTTCAAATGTTTCTCCACAATAGGATAGCAAGCCAAACATACTTGATGGAACTATAATTATGCATAAAATTACAGTCTCACAAATGTTCACTCAACACTTGGGTTTAATATATGGATAATGTATGTTAAGGAAAACACTCAATGCTATAATTAATGCATGCATAATCATAAGCTTGTATAAAAATTAAATCTCCACCAATTGACATAAAATATGTGCATAAATCAAGAGGGATTTAATTGGGTTGTAATGATTGGCTTAGGGTTAGGGTAGGAATTATTTAGGAAGAGTGGCTAATTGTTGAAAATTAGATTTGGCTTAATGATTAAATGGTGAGTGATCTTGTTGCTAAACTTATACTAGACATTGTGACTAATCTAAGGACTCTTTTAAATGTCAGATTGTCAAGACCAATTTCTTTCTTCAAGAATGCAAACCTCTTCTTATTTTGAAGCATTCAATGCTATAAATCCCCCATGGATTTTTCGGTTGTTTCTTCCTAATACGTCAATATTTTTTATTTGCTTTGCATACTCCAATTTTTGGGTAAGTTTGATTTTCCTTTGATGAAATTTATTCAATAACTTGGGCGAGTATGAACTTCCTTTTGTTGCCCCTTTTCTTTTCTTTTCATAATCATTCTTCTTTTCATGATAATTTTATTCTTTGATCATAAGATGAATTATGAATCTCTTTGTAGACAGTTCTCCTCACATCATGGCCATGTTGACTTTTAACCAAATAGAAGGGAAAAGGGAAATGGCGCCAAAAACTTGATAGTGTTTTTGGGTTTGAAATGCGGGTTTAGGAATGAAAAGGGTTTAGGCTCAAAGGGGTTAACTAGGGTATAATGGTTAGGGTAGGTCAAAGAAGATAAGAAGGCTAAGAAAATGGGTTAATCCTAATGCCTCAATCATTTTTATGCTTTCTTTTAGTCCATGATTTTGAAATGTATGTTTTACACAAGTTGTAACATGCAAAGCACTAATTAGCAAACACTCTATCAAACAAAATGAGCATGTAGAAATTTGGCAACGGCGCCAAAAACTTGATTTGTTATATGATAATGCTCAGATAGGCTCAAATTCTCACATGAAACGGAAGATAAAGGGGTATAAAAGTAAAAATGTGCATAAACTTATTTCTTTCTTTCTGTTGTGCTTACTAATCTTCCCTGTTTGTTTCCTTGATTCATTTCAATGGTATTTCAAATTATTGTTTTTATAAGATCGTTTTAATCCAAATGATTTTTAAGACTGTTAGCTTTTAGATTATTTATGAGTCTATCAACTTTATAGTTTATTTTTGAAAATGTTTTAATGACTTCTATGTGTATTTCAATTTGATGGATTGAATACTTGTTAATCATGCACTTGTAATACTTGGGACATCATTATGTTGCCGATGCATTGGTGAGTTTTCTAACACCCCATACTTAGAATTTGACAATATCCTTGTTATACGAGAATGTGTCATTTAATAGTTGTCATGGGTAAAATAAGGGTGAAAAGGAACTAAAACTCACATGTTGATGCATTATCATTATGCATATGGTTGATTTACTCAGCTTGGTTAATATGTGTTCCAAAACCTGTACGTCCCTGTTATGCTATGCAATGCTCAAACATTAAAAAGTAAATATTAAACAGAAAACTAAACTAATATTCACCAAAAATGGCGACCGAATAGGTAGGTGGCAATGCCACCCTGTCAACGGTTACACCTGTAACCGGTAAAAATGATACTTGTCAATCCAAACAAACCAACCAACATTGTCTAAAGTCAAGAACCTCAAACGCATTAGATGAGAACCATAAATATCAAAAGATAAAAGGTGAGAAGGGTAGCTACTGGAAAAGAGGACGCTGCCACTATGGGTGCGGGCCAGGAGGTTGCTGCTTATACCGCTGATGGGCGTATGGATCATAGGTGTGATCATAGAAGTCTTATTCTAAATCAGGGAGATTTGCTGATATGCCAACTCCACATGTTTCCACACCTTTTGTTTGTACATTATCTGCTGATGATTATATTATGTCCTCCGATTCTGACAGTTTTGCTTCTTGTGCAGAATCAAATTGTGTAAATTCCTAAGATGATTGTGATAAGAGTGCTAATGATAGAACTATTTTAAAAGAACTTGAGTCGGATGAATGTAATAATATGTCCGTGTCAAAACCAAATATTTGTGAACACGTTAAAAACTTGTATTTTGATTCTATGCCTGCTGAGCATACGGGTTTGGGATGTGATGTTTCTAAATTTAAAAATGCTTTGCCTTTTGTTCCTAAATCTTTGAATGTTATGCCATGTGTTACCAAATTTAAAAGTGTAGGAATTATTGTGAATGATGTACCACGTGAAACCATGAGCAACATGGAATTTTTCAGATTAAAGGAAGCACATCGTCTTCAAGACAAAGTTATTGATGAGAGAACCGTCTCATGTTCAGATTCCTCAACATCACAATCATCTTCATCTTGTGATGACTATTATCAGGCTAAGATATCTTGTGAAAACGTTTGTTTTAGTTGTGGTGCCTCAAATCATGTTTCAAAAAGTTGTAAATTGACAACCACAAATTCAAATGAAGAATCGCCTTCCAAAAGTTCATTAAATTCATACGTGTTGCCTAAGTCTTCTCACAGTAGGAAATCTAGGCGTAAAAGAATTAAAAATGCTAAAAATTATTTAAAACGAACGTGGAAAATTAAAAATAATGTTCTATTTGATGACCGTGCTTCATCAAAGGATGGTTGTAATTCTGATTCCAATTAGATGTCATATCCTGACACTAAGATCTCTTGATTGAAACAATTTTGGTCAAAACGTATAAATGGTTCATTGTGTATAGGGTCAATCAAGAAGAACCGGCGATAACATCTGGCATGTAGATAGTGGATGTTCAAGACATATGACTGGGCACTTTAACTTGCTGCAAGATTATCATCAAATTGATGGAGAGTATGTTGCTTTTGCTGGAAACCCAAGAGGAGGAAAGATTGAAGGACAAGGAACAGTATCAAATGGAGTAAATAGTCTGGAATTTGTCAACTTTGTTCCTCAGTTGAAATACAATCTGATAACTGTTTCACAGATTTGTGACAAGGACTTTTGTGCTTTATTCAATTCAAAAGAATGTCTTATCTTGAAGCCGGGAGTGGTGATTCCGGAAGAACTTATTCTCATGCATGCTCCCAGAAGATACAACACATACAGCTTGGATATGAACAACCCATCGGGCATTGAATCATGTTTTCTCTCAAAGGCTTCCGAAGACGAATCTTTCCTGTGGCATAAAAGGTTGGGACATGTCAATTTCAAAACAATGAACCGACTGGTCGAGGCAACCTAGTCACTGGATTACCTCTCAAAGATTTCACCCCTATGGAACACTGTATCTCATGTTCCAAGGGAAAACATCACAAATCTTCACATAAGCCTAAAACCACCAATTCCATTGACTCTCCTCTCCAATTGCTTCACATGGATCTTTTTGGTCCAGTGAGTGTCATGAGTCTTGGACGAAAGTCATACTTTCTGGTGGTAACAGATGATTTTTCTCGATTCACTTAGGTGTTTTTCCTAGCCAAGAAAGATGAGACGCCAGAGATTTTAAAAACCTATCTGCTTCAAATTGAGAACCTCTTCAATCTAAGTGTGAAGACTATCCGCAGCGATCATGGAACAGAATTCAAAAATGAAACTCTTGATTCCTTCTGTGAAAGCAAAGGAATTTATCTACAATTTAGTGCACCTCGTACTCCTCAACAAAACGGTGTAGCTGAAAGAAGAAACCGCACTTTAATTGAAGCTGCACGAACCATGATTATTGACTCTAAGCTTCCCGTGACTTTCTGGGCTGAGGCGGTCAACACTACTTGTTTTGTGCAATATCGGGTGCTTATCACTAAAAGTTGCAACAAGACACCTTATGAGATCATGTACGCAAGCCAGTTATCGATTTCTTCAGAAAATTTAGGTGTGTGTGCACAATGCTGAACACTTCAGATCAGCTCAACAAGTTTGAAGCCAAAGCTGATGAATGCTATTTTGTTGGTTACTCATCCAATCAACGTGCTTTTCGTGTCTACCATAAGAAGAAAAGGATAGTGATGGAGTCCATTGATATCAATTGCCATGAAAAAAATCATACGGATGCAGGAGACGGTCCCAATTGGCTCTTTGATGCCGATTCAGTTTTTAAGTCATTTAATCTTCCTGATTTCTCTATTGAATCAACTCATGCTAATCCTTACTTCTCTGTGAACAATCTAGGGAACATAAATGATCAAAGCTCTTCCTCATATACTCAGGTTGAAATTCCTGTGGTTGCTAATGCTGAATCTGATATGGAGTCTTCCGGTTCTGGTGCAACAAGTGAAACTGTTGAAGACAACTCCATTCCAATAGTAGATGTTGCACCACAATCACCTGCTGAAGATCCTATTAATGATATTGCCGATCCTCCTGCTGAAAATCTTACCAATTTGGAAGAAGTCGTGGAAGAAGATGAAATTCCTCAACTGCGAATTCACAAGATTCATCCCACCAATAACATCATTGGACCACTCAATGTGGGTGTTAGTACCCGAAGTGCCTGTGAAGCATTTGAAAACAGCATGTTTTCTTGCTTCATTTCTCAAGCTGAACCAAAGAACATCAAAGCAGCTCTACTAGAAAATAGCTGGGTGGAAGCAATGCAGGAAGAGCTACAGCAATTCTCAAAGCTGCATGTGTGGAATTTGGTAGATCTTCCCAAGAACAAAGTTCCAATCGGCACTCGTTGGGTTTTTCGCAACAAAAAGGATGAAGGCGGCACTGTGATTCGAAATAAAGCTTGTCTGGTGGTTCAAGGTTTCTATCAAGAAGAAGGGATTGACTATGAGGAAGTCTTTGCACCAGTGGCTCGCTTAGAAGCCATCAGAATGTTTCTCGCCTATGCAGCCTACATGGACTTCACCGTCCATCAAATGGATGTCAAAAGCGCATTTTTGTATGGCAAACTTCAAGAGGAAGTATATGTCAAGCAGCCGCCGGGTTTCATTGATCCTAATTTTCCAGACCGTGTTTACAAGTTAGACAAAGCATTATACGGTCTTCACCAAGCACCTCGTGCGTGGTATGAAACTTTATCAAAGCATTTGCTTGAGAATGGTTTCACACGAGGAGCAATTGACCAAACTTTGTTCAAACGGAAGGATAAAAAGGATACAATCATGGTGCAAATTTATGTGGATGATATCATTTTTGGATCTACAAATCCCCGTCTCTACAAAGAATTTGAAGAAGTGATGCGATCTAAGTTTGAAATGAGCTCCATGGGGGAAATGAAATTCTTTTTGGGACTACAAGTTGATCAGTCTGAGTCAGGAATCCTTATCCATCAAGAAAAATACGTAAAAGAAATCTTGACCAAGTTCAAAATGACTGATTCCCATCCAGTGAAAACTCCTGTGGAAGTTCTACATTGTTTAACTCCTGATGTGGATGGTGAAAGCGTTGATCAGCATCTCTATCGCTCTATGATAGGATTTCTCATGTATCTCACGGCCAGCAGACCCGACATCATGTTTGCAGTGTGCTTGTGTGCACTTTTTCAGGCTAATCCTAAACTCTCTCATTTATCTGCTGTCAAACGTATTTTAAGATATTTAAGGTATAAGCCAAAATTGGGTCTGTGGTATCCTAAAACTGACTTATTTGATCTCGTGGCTTATTCAGATTCAGACTATGGGGGTTGCAACTTAGACCGAAAATCCACTTCTGGAGGTTGTCAATTCCTTGGCAACCGCCTTTTCTCATGGCAATGTAAGAAACAATCCACCGTTTCCCAATCCACCGCCGAAGCCGAATACATTGCCGCAGCCCTCTGTTGTTCCCAAGTCAGATGGATACACCATCAGATGCTTGACTATGGGATCACATTCCAAGAGACACCCATTCTGGGTGACAACACTGCCGTTCCCCATATCACCAAAAACCCCGTTCAGCATTCCAAAACAAAACACATTGAAATTAAACATCATTTTATTCGTGACTGTGTTGAAAAAAAACATATTCAAATCGTTGAAGTCAAAACCGACAAACAAACCGCAGACATCTTCACAAAGGCTTTTGACTCTACCAGATTTGCCCAACTGATGGAGATGCTTGGAATGATTAACTTTCAATAAGTTATGTGAATAGTAGTTTATTTTTAAATTTTGATTAATTAACAAAGAAAATTCCAAAAAGATTTTATTTTTATGTACAGTTTCTACGCAAATCTTTTGGGGAGAAATATAATATTGAAAAGAATTGCTGTGTATATAATCTTACAATTTGCAAGAATTTTTTTTTTAAAAAAAAAAAAAAAAAATACAATCCAGTTAACAAGGCAAATTACATAAGGATAGCAGGAAAAAATTGAATCTAACCTTTGAGAAATGATAGTGTCTGATCTCATCTCTTGGACATGGAATAGACCAAAAGCGATGGTGTTTACTGAGGTATAGCTGGTAGGCCCGACATATGGTTAAAACTTGTAAGTAGTGTGAAAAACCTAATATATATATATCTCATACTTGTGTGATTGAACCCTTTATTGAAACATCTAACCCATTTTTATATCTAAGAAAACCAATTCAATCAGATACATGCTTACGTATTGGATTCCTATTCATACGCCAAGTGACCGTCAAAATAACGATATTTACCACCGATGACCCCGTATGTTTTGCTTACGCAAAGATCTCGGGTGCTCATCCTTTTCCCATCCACTTGGATGATTTGACCCCGTCTGTTTTGCTTACACAAAGATCTCGGGTGTTCAACATTTTTCTATCCGCTTGGATAATTTTACGACTTCTTCTGTTTTGCTTACGCAAAGATCTAGAATGCTCGTACCTTTTTAATATCTACTTGGATATATTTTATTTTAATTTTCTAAATCCACTTGGATATCTTATTTTATTTTGGTGGTACTTTGACATTACTAAAACGGTACCTTGGTTAATCAGAAAGAGATGATAGGATGAAGATGGGTACTTCTTGAAGATTGATAGGTTTTCAAAATCATTTTATTTTAATATGTGGGGTACACCTTGTATATTGCTTAAATGGTACCTTTTAATCACATGAAATCTTAGTACAAACAAATGTTTGGGTTTACTTTACACAAATATCAGCTATCTTCAGGGACTCACAGTAGTTAATTGCAAAAGAAAGTGTTTCAAAAGACTGACCAGATCTGATCTCATGTTGGATCTTTTTCAAGAAGATAAGTGTAAATATCTTGTGTATAATTTCATCTCTATAGTTAAGTGTGTTTTAACAATGTATATATGTTAGTCTTGTTTTTGCTATTTGAACTATCGAAACTAGTTGTACATATCGAAATTACTTTGAACTATCGAAACTAGTTGTACATATCGAAACTTCTTTGAGCTATCGAAACTAGTTGTACATATCGAAACTACTTTGAACTATCGAAACTAGTTGTACATATCGAAACTTCTTTGAGCTATCGAAACTAGTTGTACATATCGAAACTACTTTAAACTATCGAAACTAGTTGTTTCGACAGGGGCACTTTGGTCATCTGTCTTACGCAAATTAAATGCCTTCATAATCTATCCCTCCCTTCATACTGATTTTCACTCGTCTTTTTCAAACCCTCTTCGCCTTCTCTGTCATTCGCAAAAACTCTCAAGCCATCGGTCTGAGTTGCAAGATATCATCATTAATCACCTGATTCCCCCGTTGTCACCATCGTCTTCATCATCAGGTATCGTCTCACTACTTCATTTGGATGATTTTTGCAAATCGGCAGACCTAGGGCTTCAAAATTTAAAATTTGTTCGACTAAATCTTCATAATAACAGTCGTTTTTGTGCTTATCCGTGTTTGCAAACATCTCTATCATCTAAGAACTCACGATTATTGTGTATTCTTGCAGATAACAGTCTCACATTTGGTAAGATGAAGTTCCGTCACTTACAGGCCACTCTAAACCCTTATTTAAATTGATTACATTAGTCTGAGTATCATGAATCAAAGGAGTTTGGGTTTCAAAACCAAGTAGTTTCGATAAAGGGGTTCAACTCTTTCAAAATTTCTCAAAAGGTTTTCAATCGAAACTACTAGTTTCGACACCCAAACTTGCCCTAGTATCTGTGATCGAAACTAGTTAGTTTCGATAAGTTCATCACCATCGAAACTAGTTGTTTCGACAGTATTGATTTCAAAATTTTCTAAGTATTGATCAAAGCTTATTGCCTCTATCGAAACTACTTGTTTCGATAAAGTTGTTTGTTAAATTAACCAAGTTCATCTCAATCGAAACTAGTTGTTTCGACAGTAAGGATTTCAGATTTTTTCTAAGTATTGATATATCTTGTTTCGGTCAAGTATTTTCAGAAACCTTACTTCTTGTGCAAAATTGATGAATTTTACAGGTATGGATTTCTTATTAGTAAAGAGACACAATGTCTGTGCATTCCTTAATGCCAATGATCCAAAAGCTGCAGAGTTCATTCCTGTCTTAAACTTCCTGGTAAACTCCAACATCAGCTTTGCCATCAGCAACAACCTGCCGGTGTTTGAGACATCTATAAGAGAATTTTGGGATACTGCAGAGATCATCACAGTTGAAAATGTGGAGCACATCAGAGCAACTGTGCTTGGCCAAGAAGTCTTATTTTCTGAAGCTACAGTTAGAGAGGTGCTGCAATTTAATGACAGTCCAGATGCACCCATTGAATTTCCAATCTTCTATGTTAAAGAATGCTTCAGAAGATTGGGTCATCCAGAAGAATTCAAAAGTGGCCAGATAATCAAGAATTCCTTACCAAGCCACAGGAGATACATAGTGCACGTGTTTATTCACTGCCTATCAATCAGAAAATGAGGCTTTGATTCAGCAAACAGCACTCTGGGCTCAGCAATTTTGAGGTTAGTCAAGGGAAGAGATTACAATTTTTCTGGCTTCATCTTCAGACAGTTAAAGGACAACCTAACAGGAGCCGTGAAGGAGAAATTTCTAGCATATCCAAGATTTCTACAGATTATCATCAGTCATCCTGAGCTGCAACAAGTTGGGAACACCTTTGTGTTCGACCATATGATTGCCAAGACTCTCAGCTATATGAGAAGTACAAACAAGAGAACCAACAGGGCTATAGCTGACGTTTCCCTGTTTGGTCATATTATTGGTGAAGAAGAAGAATTTATTCCTGATATTGACCCTGATCTAGAAGAAGAGGTCTTATCATCAGAAGAAGAAGAGATGGAAGTTGAACAAGATCAAGGTAATCAACGTATTGATGAAGCTGAGATTGAGATAAACGTCCCTAATGTTCAAGAAGAAGAACAACCTATTATTGAGCCTGTGATAGAGGCTCCTTTTGTTGAACAAATACAGATAATTCAAGAGCCAGCAGTTAATGTTGAAGCTGGTATGCATGAAGCTGAGGAGGAAGTTGCAGAATCAAGTGGAACTCTAGATGCAGGCATTTATGGATCTGACTACTACAAGTCTGATTCAGATGATAGAACAAAGCATCTTGCATCTTCCTCCAAACGGCAAGTTGAGTCAGGTTCTGATTTTGAGGAAAAAGAGCCTAAGGTAAAGAAAATCAAGACTGGATTAGAAGACTTGTCATCCTCGTCAGATTCTCCACAACCTACTCCACAACCCACTCCACTACCATCTCCACAACAATCACCCATCCATACTACTCCCACATCACCACCTCATGATTCAACCTCTCCTATACCAAGAGTTAAAACTTTAAGCCTTGAACTGAAGAAAATGCAGGATAAGATTCAAGAGAAAGATGAAGAAATTGAAGGCTTAAAATCTAATTTGCATGATGTCTAGGAAGAGGTTAAAGACCTGAAGCTGGAAGTTGGGGGTTTACATACCCAGATTGAGATTCAACAAACTCAACTTGAAACACAACAGAGACTAATCTCAAAGCAAAAAGAAGAATTCAAGGCTTTAGCTGAAGCGGTGGAACAGCTCAAAGCCTCAATGATAAAACCTGTACAACAACAACCAACCACTTCAACAGCTCATGGGGAGACTACATCTGTGGTTGAACCCTCATCTCCTGCCATTGTGACTAATCCAGAGTCTGCACTAACTATCTTTACTGGCCATGCTGAGAAGACAAAGGAGGCAGTTGAAGTCAAGGTTGAAGAACCAGAATTAGACCTTCCCTCAGCAAGTGAGAGAAGAGATGCAAGGAAGAAAGGGAAAGGGACTTCTACTGAAAATAGAGACCGTGATTCTGGATGAAGAAGACATCCCATCTGATGACGAGCTGAATGCCCTCTTAGATGAAATTGAAAACTTTGGGTATAATGATCTTTACCCAGAAATTCTACCTACCGAGGAAAAAGAGACTGAAAGAACCAGATACTTCACAGAAGAAGGAGAGGAGATTCAAACCTTGTCTGATGAAGAAAAAGACGAAGAAGATGTTCAGGTTAATCTTATCAAGACAGCCACTCCTGAACCAACCACTATTGTCTCTGAACCAAGTCCAGCACAAGATCCACCCTCTGTTGTACCTGAACCTCCAATTTCAAGAAAGTCTTGGTTTAGGAAAATCATTCAGGAAGAAACTTCTAAAACATATGAATGGATAACTGAGCATCAGGAACTAAAGAGGCCCCCAATTGGCTGGAAGTATGATGCTGAAAGGAAGCTCTTCATTATCAGAAGATATAGAGGGGGAGTTCAGCACTTTAAAAATATGACTGACTTCCAGACCCTTCCTTTCTATGACCTCAGGGATTTAGCCAAACTTCCCCTTCAAAACCCTGGGAAGGTCATGATGGCTTATGACTTTGAGAAATTTTTGCATTCTCAAGTCAATAATGATTTCAAGGGAATGAAGCCTAGGAAAACTCAAAAGAAAATCTCAAAGACAAGGTTTCATCCTAAGACTAACAAGTCATATGTGTTCTTGAGGTACAAGTCTGCCCAAACTCACAAGACCATCACCATTCCAAAATATGTACCTGTCCAGCTGCAAACTTTCAGAAAGTGGTACTATGACCCAATCATTGGAAGTGCAGTAATAGAGTGTGAGGGCAAGGAAGACATCACTATCTTTGAGCCTATGGAGTTGTTGAAATTTCAGCCTGAAGATCTGGAGATACTATTCCAGAATCACATTCAGGCATACAGTGATGAAGATGAAGCTGATGCCAAGGCCTACCAACGGGTTATATCTCTCCATGTTAAACCTTTTATACCGAGGACAACTGAAGGACCAGCTGCTTGATGAAGAGCTGAAGACAGTAATGCAACAGCTTAGGGGGAGATTGTAGAGTCATATCTTATGTATAAGCTGTTGTCATTATTGTATGTTTAAACAGTTTTAGACTAGTTTACTTTCTGTCATTTCATTAAATGTAATTTCAGTTTTCTGTAATTTACTATTTTGTTTCTAAGTCTGGGCCATCAAAACTACTTAGTTTCGATTGAGTGTGTTCAATCGAAACTAGTAGTTTCGATAGATGGTAGTTTCGACAGTTGTGTATCACTTGTAAATGGTCAATCGAAACTAGTAGTTTCGATTGAACATAGTTTCGATACCTATCACTACTATAAATAGCCTAGTTTGAGAATGTTTAGGGTGTGAGTAGCGGCTGTAACCCTAAACCTTCTCTTTCACATTGTTCTTGAATCAATACAATTTGCAGTTGTTTATGCACTGTGTTCTTACATTTTCATACCATTTGCATGTTGATTCATAGCGTGGTTAGCCTGTTATCTTCACCAACACTGTTTCTATCATCTGTTTCACCACTATACACACAGTTTCCGCCTGTGTGTGTGTGTAATCGATCAAATGAGTGATTTCAAGTTAAATCTGTACCTACATACCGTCCATCGTGTGTCCCAATTGAACCATGCGGATCATCAAGTCTAGCATAGTGGGATCTGCAGTAGTGAGATACATACATGGGCCTTGATGTCCTGGTTACCCTATTGGTCCTTCCTCGTTCTCTGACTCTTCAACCTCACCAATCCAAATGTTCCCTCGATGCCCCACTAACCGGTAAACCCCATTAAATTTTCTTCATCATATGCATGTTGATCATTACTTGGGTGTCTATAGGTTGAATGGGCAGATCCATATCTTGGAATATTCCAAGGGGACAAAATACCTAAGTATTGAGCCAAATGGGTGATGTATGGTCCTCCAAATATGTGGCTACTAGAACTATAGCATGTGGCTTGGGTAAAGAATTTAGCCAAACTGTAGGCTAGGTTACAGGGAACTTGATCAATCAGGCAATGGATATGGAAGAGGTCTCTCACGGTTACCACTCTGGTGCTATCTTTCCTCCCCCTAATAGAAAGTATAATACATCGATGTAAATAACGGTGGAGAGGATGTTTGATCCTGGTGCTTTTCTGAGCATGTGGGTCAAAGGGCTCTGACCCAATTCTGTTCAAAAATGCTGAGGCTTCACCTTCTACAAATTCTGATTTACTTTTAATGAAGATCGGTTCTGTCTTCTCTTGGTGCCTATACAATCCGATTTTAACCCCAAAGTCTGTAGTGACATTCATACCAGTGCCTTGCCATTCTGAACCTCAAACAATCTTGGTTCACCATACTTACTACCGGCCTATCAAACTGAAAAGATACTAAGAACTCAAGAGTGAGCTTATAGTATGTTGCCTCCTTAATAGCAAAGAATCTCTGCCAAGGTTTTGTGATAAGAGAGACTGCACTATCCAAGAGATTAACCTCTTCGAAGGATGGGTAACATATGGTTTTCTGTGTCTCGAAGGTTTGTGCTAGTAAGGTGGCCAAGAGCTAGTAGGCATGGACCTCGATGGCATCATCAAGGTAAAAAATAAGCCACGGGTGTAAGTCATGTGGCATCTTTGGCATGGGCTGTGGATAAAAAGGTGGCGGAGGTGATGGCAGAGTTGGTGGCGAGCCACTCATGTGGGCTGACGAGGAGGATCCTGTTCGGGATCCCGACCTGGTGTTCCTTCTCTTCTGCCCCACTTGTCTGGATGACTCGGCCATTTCCTATATAACAACAAATGTAGTTCGTATAGGGAAATATCATTGCACATATGGCAATGACGACATAAAAAATATGTACATATATTTTAGAACCACACAAAGAAAACCTAAATTCATGCATTGTCATGGCATGGTTACAATTTTCGAATCCATAATTGGGTAATTGCAATTTATCCAAACAAGACTTAAATTCAAACAATGGTATTTTGACTTTTAAAAGTCAAACTTTTCAAAAGTTTTGACCTAGTTAATCAAATTAACAATTTTCCAACAAGTTATACTACATTTTAAACATATATATAAAAGATTCATGCTTCAATTCACACAATTAGGGTTAATATTTCTAAGCAAAAATCAAGAACCCAAATCATACAAGTGGAACAAATCTGTCTAAACGAGGCTAAAACAAGTTACATTATGATCTATCATGGTTAAATATGCGTTTAGATTAAGCAATAAGTTCAGATTCAACATATTTATACCAAAATTCAAAACGAAACCCTAGCCCCTATTTGAACAAAATTATCCAAAAATGAAGCAAGAATGGACTAATAAACGATAATGGACAAGTTTACTTACATTGGGGGAGAGATTAGAGTGAAGAAACGAGAAAAACCGTGAGAAATCGGGAGTTTTGGGGTGTTTCGACAGACTCCGATTGAGTTTGGGGGTGAGGTTTTGAGAAAAGTGAAGTTGTTGCTGTCTTTATTCACCAGACCCGTACTTGGCCGGTGCACGGCGTTGCATCCCCCTTTTTTTCATACTTTTTAGCTTAGTGTTTTTAGAAAATAATTTTTTTTTATTTTTAATTAAAAGTTAACTTAATTTTTCCAAAATGTATTACCTGAAAAATATAACCGTGGTCAACGAGGAATGACACCAACAAAAATCCCGAATTTATACTTTAAGACTTACCTCATTTCGTGCAATCTAATATCAGAATATCGAGCTTCTTATTATCAAAAACAAAAATGTTAAACACGTAAAAACCGTTCGAAAGCGTTACGCCTAATTAAGAAAAAATATTTTTGCTTTCGAATGGCGGTAGTTATGTTTGTTCATTTTTCTTAACAAACATTTCGCAGTCCGGATCCTTGAATATTCCTGCAAAGATAGATGTAAGTAACACAAATACCATGACTCGAGAAAAATAAAAATAAAAATAGTCAGTCCAACGACTTAGATCTTTCGCAGAATTACCGTATCCCGGCAACGGCGCCAAAAACTTGATATGCTTGTTTTAATATGAAAATATAAATAAATATATTTTTAGAATGATTTCACAAGATCAGGTTTTAAATTTATAAAATGATAATTACTTTAACTTAAAACACACAATAGATAAGTGTACCTATCGCAGCGTAATATAGTTTAGGTAAGAACCAAGTATGAAACCATGGACACGGATCCCGTACTCAACCCTCGCTATTGTCTTACTAGAATAATAAGTTGGAAAATGGATTTTGTTTAAAAGGAAAAATAAAAAGTTAAGAAATGTTATTAGAAATATTATTCTGTTTAAGGTGTTACGCTAGTTGTTATCCCTTGTTAATTAATGTTGTATTTAAAGTAAGGTTGGTCACAGTTACTAGTACTAACCCTTTCGATAGGGGAGTTAGTATTTCATAACAAAACAGTGGATATGGTCGGCCAACTGATCCTTAATGAATATAACGGACCCTAAACGAGGCGTCAAGTCCGTCGGTATCTCACAATTCATTATTCGGACTTATTATCCGTGTGACTGACGTACGTCTGGTCTTGTAACTTCTTCCGGTAAGTCGGAATGCATGACTTCCTCCAAAGGTACTTTATGAACGCTCGGACCTAACAATTTATGTTCTTAAATAGTTGTATTTACATATAATATTATTTCAAATAAATAAGACTTTCCTTCTCAAGATCAAACCCCATGGCTATCGCTAGAAGTCCTCTGCAAGCCGATACAGGAGAAGTAAAGAAATACTGACACAAACTGCCCGGTCTGGTTAGGGCTCAAACGGCCTGCTGAATACCCAAATCTCTAATCAACTCATAATATTAAATCTATACTAACCGGCCAGACTAGCACCAAGATTTGTATATAGACCGTACAAACATCGAATAAGCTTCCTAAACAAGAAGTCTTGCTTGGGTAACTCACAAGATTTAAGATTATTAGATTGGTTTAAAGATCACTTATTATGGTCTTTTTTAGATAACTTATAGTAAACACTTTAAAAACACTTCATTAATTAATTAAAGTTCAACAAACTCGAGCAACACAAAAGAACTAGCATTGAATGACCATACAAGTGACTCCACTAACCCTTAGATAATGTGTGAAAGTATTCCAACACCAAGGGAGAGTGGGTTTAGGTTGCCTCTTGTTTCACTCGAACGAGAAGTATAAGTTCATGTTACAAGACCCAGAAAAGAAAATAAAAAGAAAAAGCTATATGGACCAAATCCAAGAGAGTTCCGGCTCTTAGCAGAGCACTAAGGCCTTCCCTACTCTTGATCTTGGACACCTAAAACACTAGAATGAGCTTGGTATTTATAGACTCAAAATTTGGTAATGCACGGTTGTGCATTGGGATGCACGGTCATGCAAAGCACTTATATTTTACACGTGAGGGAATCTGGCAGAGCAGGAAACTACAGGGAGGTAGTTAGGGTTTGCACGGCCGTGCAAAGCAATGCACGACCATGCATTGACCTTTTGCCTTCCTGTTGATTTTTTGAACTTAAGCTTTGATCTCCTTGGTCCAGTTTTGTGCAATTATCTTCCAAATGGTATTTTCTCCTTGTTTTGGGGTGTTTTCTTCATGTTTTTGTATGCAAAGGTTAATTATACTTTTATGATACAAATAAGAAGATTATGTATCATTTATTAACTTTTTCTCTATAATTTGTGCTAAGTATGGGGATAATTGTGCATGTAAAACATGTATAAATGATGACATATCAGGTTTCTCGTTCCGGGGGGATTAAAACCCTATTAATCACTTTTGTCGGTGGAACATAAGTGATAATATTTGGACGCTTTATCAACCGATCCACTTCTTTCTTTTACTTTCTTTTCTTTGGCTGCTGAGGTTTGAACATTGGGAATCTTTTATAGCATTCGGATATGATCATCTTAACATTAGTACCATCTGAGTGATTGCCATGGTTAATCATATTCAGCTTCTCCAATGCATAGATGTCCCAAGTTGGTAGAGATTGAAGATCATTATCATTTTGAAAATACTGGATTTATCCCATTCTTCTCTAAATTACAAACAGATGCTTCAAACCATCATAAGCCCATGATAAAATCTTTCGATCTGATGCTTTACGGAGTACTTCAATGTTATGATGAGGAGGGTGCAGGACATGCTTGAGAGTTTTAAACCATTCAGACTTGTCAATTGGTTCATCATCATCATCTAAGTTGATGGATTCCCTGAAAATAGTTTCATAGCTAGTCTTCTCCCCTTCACCTTCTTCTACAAATTCCTCTGGCATCTCTTCCAAATCATCATTTATCGCACCATCATCCTCGTCTATTACTGATTCAGGAATATCGGAAGCACCTGCATCATTAATTTCCTTGCTACCTTCATCGCCTGATGTCTAGGTAACATGGGCGACTAGAGCTTGTACCACAAGTTCATAAATAAGTATCATCATGTCCTTCATCATCATCATTTATAGGCTTTGGCATTTCTGTGCTCAGTTCCCGATCTGTTGGCTTTTCATCTTTCTCTTCTTCCTTCTCATCATAATTACATCATTGAAGATAGACAAGTCAAAGTTATCTTCAAAAATCAGAGGATCTTCATTCAGACGTTCTGGCAACCTATTCACTTCCTTTGTCAAGCTGAAACCTCTCTTCTTTAGCACCACTGGAGCTTTATACATGTAAAAATTCATTACGATACATAACGAGTAATATCTAAAAAACAACAGTAAAAGTAAATGATTTATTTACACTTGGCCAATTTAAGTTAAATGATTTACATGTAATGTTGAATTTCTAGATTATGACCGATTAAGCGAATATTTATGTCATACATAGGTACTAATGGTAGGGAGAAGAAAAGGTAAAGGTTGGTATACCCTCTGATCTTGTTGTAATCAAGCCAACAAATCACCAATAAACTCCTGGAAAGGTGGAAATCAATCCAAGAGATAACACAAACATAACAATGAATCCAAGAGTTGATGTGGATTCCATATCACTTATGAACAATAGCTCGAAGCAACTGTGTATTCTGCCTCAGCAGTCGATGTAGTTACATTCATTTGTTTCTTGCATTGCGAAGACACTAAACGCTACCCCAAAATTTGACATCCACCTGTTGTAGATTTTATGTCTAAATTACAACCACCATAATCATTGTTAGTGTAAGCATAGAAATTAAAGTCATATTTAGACGGATACCAAAGACCAAGATTAACATGTCCCTTAAAATACCGAAGAATCCTTTTGACAGCAGATTCATGTGTTTCTTTGGGAGATGACAGACATCTAGCACAAGAACACACGGCAAACATGATGTCAGGCTGACTCGCGTTTAAATACATTAGAGAACCAATCATGGAGCGATAAAAATTTTGATTAAATTCAACATCAGACGGATCTAATGTGAGAGGTTCATTAGGAGCTATGGGGTGGATGCTGACTTCCAATCATTCATGTTGAACTTTGTCAAGATATCTTTAATATACTTTACTTGATGAATGAGAATCCCAGCATCAGATTGTTCCACCTGAATCCAAGAAAGAACTGCATTTGACCCATAAGACTCACTTCAAACTTCAAACTTCATGACCTTCTTGAATTCGTGATAAAGATTTTCATTTGTCGAGCCATAGATAATATCATCAACATAAAATTGAACAATCAACAAATCAGAATCAATGTTCTTCAAGAATAACGTCTTGCATGCTTCCACAAACAAAGTCATTCGATGTCAGATGAGTCGACAAGGTTTCACACCAGGCACATGGTGCTTGATGCAAACCATACAAAGTTTTATCGAGTTTGTACACCTGGAACAGATGATCAGGATCTTCAAATCTAGGTGGTTGATTTACATAAACTTCATATTTGACAACTCCATAAAGAAATTTTGTCTTCACATTCATTTGATAAACTTTAAACTTAATGTACGAAGTATAAGCTAGAAATATACGAATAACCTCAATCCGAGCAACCGGAGAAAAGATATCATCATAATCCAAACCCTCTTCCTGATAAAAACCTTGGATAACAAGTTGAACCAGCAATACCACGATCATCCTTCTTATTTCTAAAGAACCATTTACTATCAATCGGGTACTTTCCTTCAGGAAAATCCACAAGATGCTAAACATTGAGCTTCTTGAACTGAAGTAGTTCTTCTTACATTGCTTCAATCCAAATGGGATCTTGCTTCTTGCATTAAATTCATCAACATTGAGAGAGGTATGTTGAATAATATCCTCAGCTGGAGAAGTAGAACTGTCACACCCCCAAAATCCACTAACGAAATTTTACCGTTAGGCGTGTGACAAACCAGGATCTCAGTCATTAGTTACGTCAAACGACTCTATATGAGTTTAATTAAACAAATCCATTAAATGTTCAGAGTTAAATACGGAAACGTAAACGACAATATTAAACCCAAAGTAATTACATGCAACAAGCGTCAATTAATGTAATTGATAGGTAATAACATTATTCCTTTATTGATAAAACCAATGCGACTCCATGATGGATCCTAGTCCTGATGTGTACCATAGTGACCTGATTAAACATGCTTAAAGTGTCAACACAAGATTGGTGAGTTCACAGGTTTGTAAGTAAATGAACTATTTTAGTGTTTGTTGGATCCACATACATAATTCACACCTATTGTTAGCTAGACAATGTACAAGTAACTCTAAGAGTTTGCAACCGAAGCTGGCTGTTTGTGTTTGAATGCCTTCCGCCATTGCTAACATCAACAATGGCAAGTGTTTAGGAAAATTTACACCCGTTCGACCTCCAATCGAGCTAGCGTGACTAGCCCGGGTGGGGTTTGTCAAAACCCAGTAGTACTACTCAAATTTCCTTGCTATATACCTCATACTAACGGTTCGAGTGTGTAAGGACTTAGCATGTTATGTTTACGCTTAAGTAAACAAGTGGTTGTGAAATATTATGTGATCCATGTTTGTGTGCGTGTTTCTCCCCAACGGAAAAACAAATAAAATGATGTTTGTTTGTATGCGTGTTTCTCCCCAAAGAGAAAACAAGTAAAATGATGTTTGTTTGTATGCATGTTTCGCCCCCAACAGGAAAACAAATAAAAGGGGTCGTGAAACTCACCTGAGTCGTGTAAGTGTAGTGATTAGCACCGCACAAGGATGCAACAAAACCACAATTGAATTGCACGCGTACAGTCTACGAATGCCCTAGAGTATGGCTTATGATTGTTCAGAACACGTATGGGTTTGTGACAACGACACGAAAGCATTTTATGTACTAAAACACACTAGTGATCATCGAGTACACATACTAGTCAGCGGGATTAAAGAATCCCTAGTTTAATATCTAAAATAGATGTGGTACGTATAAAACGTCACCAAACACGAGATAATGATATAAAATAATAGTTCGTGTATTTTTATGAATTAAATAATAGTTTGAGAAATAATATAAAGAGTTAAATATGGTTTTATTCCCTGTGGTTTGACATAAATAACCATTTTAGTCCAAAAGTTTAAATTTATCTTTTTTACTCCAATAGTTTCAGTTTTGTATCGAATACAGTCCGGTCCATTAACTCCATTCAAAATTTTCTGTTAACTTTTTTGAAAATACCATAATACCCGTAACAAAAAATAAAAACAAATATATATATATATATATATAAAAGCATTCTCTTTACCCTCAACCCTAGACCAGTTCCCACCACCATCACCACCGCCACTGTCGGCGCCACCATCACCGCCACCGTCCCTTTCTTCTTCCCCACACAAGGCCATCAATTCATTGGTTTTCAGATGCGCATTTGTTCCCACAACACCCTTATCATCTTCATCTCATTATAACAGATTTGATTCCATACAGATTTCTAAACTTGTTCAATCCAACGGCAAATGCCTGTACCTTGTTGATACCCGGTAGCGCTTGTAAGCCTAATTTCCATTTACGATTTCAAACTAATTCGTATCGATTTTGCCCTAAAATTTATGGTTTGACCGAGTTAATCCACGGCGTAATTGACACCCGGCCGTACGTGTGTCCCGAAACTACAATGTTTTGGTATGTGCACCTCGCTTGAAACCCTATCGCCTGTGTAACCATCTTCTTAAATGTTTTGGTATGTGCACCTCGCCTGAAACACACCTTTTTCTTCTTCAATCTTCTGGTATGTGCAAGGATTTTTAGTTAAACACCCCTTCTGAAACACTGATGGAGGACCACAACCTCCAAAAGAAAGAAACAATCAACCGATCAACTGAAATTTTCTGCCCCTGTTCCATGAAAAATCATCGCCTTCAAATACATGACGAGGAAGAAAACAAAGGGACGGTGATGAATCGGCCGGTGTGGTCTTGGTGGTTTAGCATGGTCAGAGACGGTAGTGGTCTTGGTGGTTTAGTAGGATTTGATTATAAGGATTCAGAGGTGGAGAGATGGCAGAGTGTGGCGGTCGGAGGTGGAGGTGAAGGTGGTGGCCGGATGTCACACCCCCAATTTCAACTAACGGAGTTTTACCGTTTGAGAAGTGACAAACCGGGATCTCAGTCATTAGTTACATTGAACGACACTATATGGGACTAAAATGAAAATATATCATAAATGATCAAAGTAAGTGCGGAAGCGTAAAACGAAAGTAAATGCGCAAAACAAACACGCCCAAGAAAAAGTCCCAAAGTGTTAAGTCCAAACAAAGTCCAAAGCAAATCAATAATTTATAATTTAATCATAAGACTCCATGAATGCCCTATGCATGCACATGTGCCTTATCTTAATCAATACAAAACTGAAACTATTGGACTTAAAAAGACAAATTTAAACTTTTGGACCAAAATGATTATTTATATCAAACCACAGGGACTAAAACCGTATTTAACTCTAATATAAATAATTATATTATTTTTAATGTGGAAATAACATTTAAAATAGATTATAAATTCCATTCCGAGTGTACGAGTGTTTTTCGGTATCAAAACGTACTAATATATTATTAAAATAATATACGGTTTAGTTGTATAAAAAAAGAAACCAAGAAAAGCCCCTAATAAAAATAACACAAGAGACCGGATTCAAACCCGGGTCTCCTTTGTGTAGGCCAAACGACTTAACCATCTTCTCTGGGATACAACTTGTGAACAAAACCCAAGTCGTATGTTTTTAAGCTTCAAAGACATCATGTTCTTCTCCTAGTCGCTATCCGAATCCAAAACCACCCCTGGATCCCTCGATTTTGACTACGATCGAACACGATTGCTTAGGGGTTTTGTTCATTAGGGTATTGCGAATCTGTAGATGGATTTAATTGCAAAATCATTAAGTTTAAGGTAATTAGTTTTTCATTAGAAAAACCGAAACCCTAGTTTAGGAACACAATATCAAATTTGTTGAATCTGATAATAAAAGTGGTTGGATTCATAGGGCTTTTGGTGAGTGAGAGATTGCGAATCCATCCCTATGATTTAATTACATTGAGATTAGGTTTAGATCAGTGTTCGATTAACCCACATATGCGATGAACCCTAGATTTTGAATGTGATCAATTCAATGTTATAAGACTGAATTATCATAGGGCTTTTGTTCCAGAGATTAAAACGAAAGTGTGTAAGTGTTTGATTACCATAATTGGTGTCGAATTGATAGCGATCGACTAAAACGCAGTCCTGAGTCCGATGTGTTGGCCTCCGACGTCTCTGGCCGCTTCTCCGATCAAATTGGAATGTTCATAAATAGAGTGATTCACCTTAGGTGCGCAGAGAGTTGGACTTCACGATTTCAATGCCAAGTGATCGAATTGATAAGTTTAGGCAATGAGTTTGACGATTTCGACGGTTACGATTTGAATGTATAATAATGGAATTAACTTGCGCATAATGATGATGTTTAATGTTTCACTGATGTCGAAATTGTCATTATCATCCATATTAGTTATGAATTCGAACAAATTTTCAGTTAAGGGTGCGAATTTGAGTTCAAACTCAAGGGTTTGACTATTAAAAGTCAACAGAACCAATTTCCTCTTGATTTTGACTTTAAAAGTCAACAAATCTAGTTTAGGGTAATTACAGCTTTGGTCCATGTAGTTCTAGGTGAGGTTGAGTTTAAAAGTGACAGAATTAATCCCTGAGGTTTGTAACAGAGTTAACTGGACTAACTGAGTTCGTGTGAGATAACGAAGTTTGAGTTAACAATGTTAATCAGAAATTGTCGGATGTCACAAGAACTGAAATTGTTAACTCCCATCCACTCAAGGGACCGTCAATGCAACAAAATGAAAGTACCTTGGGACTAAACTCGTAATTTCTCAAAGTTAGGGACTAAATCTGTAATTTGGCCAAACCACAGGGACCATCTGTGACGTTTCGGATTTTTCGTTCTCGCACTTGTATTATATTTATCATGTAATCATTTTTCTATTAAATGAAATGCGAGTGTTTTTATTTAATTTTGTACAAAATATATATATATTATTTTATGGATTTAAAACAATTAAAATTTTATAAGTTTTAAACTTATATAAAATTTTATATAAAAATTCTAAATTAAAAGTTGCACATTCAATGAAATAACCTATTTAAATGAGATAAATAGCTTTTATAAAAATTATTATTAATAATAATAATGAAAATAAATTTATAAAATATAAATAGATTTAAAAGAAATTAAATTTATAAAATATAAATAGTTTTGTAATTAATCAAACTAGAGGGTTTTAAAACAGAAATCTGTTGAGGGGCTGTTTCTGGACAAACCAAACCTCAGGGACTCATCCGTAATTAATTCAGGGACTAAATTAAAACAAAAACAAACTCCAGGGACCAAAGTTGCCAATCCCCAATTCGCATTTCCGGTCACCACCCTCGTTTGTCCGGCGGTCCAAGCGTTTTTCCGGCGACATCTCGACACACCTGATCCCTGCACCTCGACAGCCGACAAAGGTGTCTCTGAATTCGTCTTGCCCGTGCGAACAAGAACCCTCGACCAATTGGTCTCCCCAACATACGGATCGTCTGATCCTGTTGGTGGCCGAGATACCCTCGTCGAATTCATGCCCGACAAGCCACCTCCACGCCTTTCAAATGTCTGGTTAGTTTCTCATCGTCCAGAATAGTGTCGGGACATGTCGAATTGCACGCTTGAACATAAGGATCAAGCCCGGCTATAAATGGCCATTGTCGGCCCTGCCCGAGCTCGCTACCCCTCTTCCACCCACTCCCACCTCAAATTGAAGACGACATCACATTCGCCGTCCCTGAGTGAAGTTGTGACCAAGATATTAAGGGCTACTTTCATCCGGAAGATCGATTTCCATCTTTGACTTTTTCGGATTTCAAACCTCTGCCGACCGGACCCTTCGCGACTAGGTTCGAGTCTCGAATCGATTCATTTACCTTCTGTTATCACCTGGTAAGCTTTTCCAATCGAAAACTCGACCATCGCCCGAGAGTTACCGGGCAAACCCAGTGTCCTCAGACACGGTTTGCCGGTTGCCGAGGACCAGCGACCAATTTCGTGGTTGTGTATATCAATTAAATGATACACACATAACCAGCGATGGGCAGTAGCCCGGCTGGTTATGCGTGTGTGTGTTTGTGTATCAGGTCGCGGGTTCGATCCGGGTGGCCTACGGCCCAACCCATATTTTTTCTATTTTCTGTTTTAAAAATATAATTTAGTTTATTTAATTATCCCACCATATTTTAATACCATATTTATACAATAAAAACCAATACGAGTCGGTTAACTCGTTCGTTTATTTTGAAACCGATTAAACACTCTTTTTATCTATAACCTATTTCATTATTTTTATAAATCTTGTAATATTATTTAATTACATTTTTATATATAAAACATCCCATATTTTTATAAATCTTGTAATATTATTTAATTACATTTTTATATATAAGACACCCCATATTTTTATAAGTCTTGTAATATTATTTAAATACATTTTTATATATATGAAATGTCCTATATTTTTATAAATCTTATAACATTTTTATAAACTTATTAAAATACATTTAATATCCAAAATATCTCATTTTTATATAAACCTAGCAATGTTTTTAATAAGCTTGTTTAAATAAAGTTTAAATAAAGACTTTTCTTTATTTGTTATCATTATAAATACATTAAATATAATAATATTTGTATAAAACAATATATATATGTATTCTTATAAGTTAAAGTTTTATAAAAACCATTAACATTTTATTTCCATACATTATACAAATAAATATTAAGGAAGAATTATATTAAAGCCCACATACATTTAAATACAAATACACACCAATACGCATACAATAATACCCATTTGTCTACATAGGGTATCAACGTGCTTAGGCTTCCACGTACTTATCACCTACACGCGTGGAAAATACCCGCTTGCAAGGTGAGTTACATAGCCCCTATTTTACATTTTTATACATTTTGGGGTGAAACATTATTCATGCTACTCACATTGTTTATACGTGTTATACATGAGACTATATGCTTATTCTTTGGATGTACATACATTTATACACAAGACAACCAACTGTAATATTGATAGATCTATTGTGCCTGACCAGCCCACCCGGTTAGGGTGTTTATTACTGCATACTCGGATATGACCGCGTGTTATATTCAAACATATCGGATATAGTGGGTAACTATATTCAAGCATACCGGACTTAGCTGTTGTGCTCTGTTCAAGCGCGTCAAACTCGGTTTGAATTGTGATTTAAATAAATGTTACATCATATACTATGTTTAACAAGATAAACAATGAGTTGCAAAACGATTTACACTACTATTTACCGGGATTACTAAACATATGTACTCACCAACTTTTTAGTTGACACTTGATTTTAATAATGTTTCAGGTTTGGTTATATGACTGTCTGCTGAAGATTTCTCCACTTAAGGAACTATGGACCTAGTTAAATAAATCAATGTTTTGAACTAGACTAGGTTATTTGAAATGTAATGTATTTGAATCTTGTTGTCTTTAAATTTAAGTAATGAATTATGAAACCTTTTAGTTATCATGTGCTTTTGAACAATCATTCTAATGTCCGCCTCGATGATTCCGCCATCGGTCGGGGTGTGACACCATCCGTGTAATTAACTCATGATTTAAAAAAAGCAAAAAAAAAGTTTTTTTGCTGAAAGCATTAAACTAGTTCTTATATTACTAAAATGTCCTTACATTTGAAAAAAAGCTAACATAGTTAATTTGAGGGACTGAAACGGTTGTAAAATGCAAACCTCAAGGCTTGATATATCAAAGGTTCATTTTTGTACTCAAATGGTTTAAGTACCCAAACCAAAGGAGCTAAAATCAAGATTCGAAGCTTTTCTCAAGGTTTGTATCAAAATCCCAAATCACCGGGCACCACCCTCTACACTATGGATGTAAGATGGGGTGGTTGTGAATGTGATGGTGGCACCGAGCACCACCCTCTTCAGATCCGACAAAAAATCGCTGGTAGAGGGGATGAAAGGGATGCGATGAGGGGTGCTGGCGGCGGAGGTAGAGACGATGAAGGGGGTTGGCCGTGTATATCGCGGGTAGAGCGGGATGTGGGCTGCCGTGAAGAAATAGGGGGAATGGATTTTAAGATGAAGATGACGGGGGTGTTGCAGGTGAAATTGAGAGATGAAGATGATGGTGGGGGGTGGGGTGAGATCCTTTAATTGAGATTAATATAGTCTATTTTTAGTTTGAAGTTTTTTACATTTAATTTTATTATTAATTGTATTTTTGTCTTTTTATACTCATCTAACAGTTAAACTTAACGTCTATCAAACTCAGAGGCTAAGTTTGTTACGTTTATGTAAACTATTGGGCCATAACGATAGTTTCTCAATCCTAAGGGTAATAAATGAAATACGTATAAACAAGAAAGGTGATCCTAATAATTAATTCTAAAAAGTCCAAGTCATAAAAGTAATGATCTATGAAACTACACAGAAAGGGCGAATACAATGGTCTGCAAGACCATCCAGCAATAATTGTTCGACTAGCAACAATGAAAAGAAAGGCTGTCATAATATGTTCTTTATTTGCCTAATTTGTTAGCTACTAATGGTAATTAATTTAAAAATGATTTTCGTGCAGCATAAAAGCATTCTACGGCCAAGATCAATTATCAATTAATATTCTATTTTTCCTTTGATCCACACCCCACAACAAAGGTAGCATGCCTCTATAAAGGCTGTATAGAGCCCGACTCCAAGAAACCAACAGACTCGGTGTTCTTTCAAACTTCAAACTTAAGAAATGGGAGGACACAAATCTCAGAGGAAGTCTTCCTTTTCGTTCTTCGGCTTCTTCAAGCATAAGAAGAGCCAAAAAGGAGCACAGGATGACACGTGCGATGACTCGATGAAAGCGTACAAAGTGTATCCAAGCGATCAAGACAACGCTGGACGTTGGGCTGATCCTCGTATCGACAGCAAAGCTACTATTTTCATCAACAACGTTACAAACCATTGGAACCATGTTGACGCATCAGGTTGATAGTTTCATCAGATTGTACATTCATTATATAGCACGTATGTTCAGTGTTCCATTTCCATGTATGAAATAAATTCTTTTATCCTGTTCAAAAACATCATCTTAGCTGTCAAGTTAAAAACTTATAATCTAAAGGAAACCTTGAATTATGTCATCTTTCTCTCCATTTTATGTTTTATGATACAACAAACTCGGCAAGCAGCTTATTGTAGTTAAGTTTCCAATCAATAATGTATGGCTAATTTATTAAAAAAAATAATAGTTGTAACTTGAATCACTATCAAAATTCCATACGAACCAAACCAAATATATTTACACTAAAAAACTATTTTTGGCGCCCGAATCGGTAAGAGATCCCTCTCAGTGGACAGGACATACAAAATCATAAAATTATGACCTTGGTGAAATAATTTCCGGATCCAAAACTGGTTTATAGCTGACTAGCTGTGACTCAATTAAAAGCATCCTAGAAAAGGAGGTGAAATATTAGGGGTTTTTGTTAACAAACACAATATGTCTTCATTTAGAAAGACAATTTCATCTCGATTGGGAAATTCAAGCGAGTTCATAATTTATGTAGTTGATTTATTGGAGAAATATATATTTTTAGAGGACTTTGCATCGCTAAGTCTAAGGGGGAGTACCCACAACTTTCCACACCACCATATCCATCCATGTCAGCGTCACATCAAATTCCACAGCTTCACCCTCCACATTTGAGGAAAAATTGTTCCACATATCCAAAACGACACGTCATTTTCTTTTTGTAATTTAATTTGATATTAATTTGTTTAAATAATTAATAAAAAACATTAATAAATAATACAAACTCACGTTTTTATTATTTTCTAAAATTATATAATATTCTATTTGATATTTTTTATATATGATATAAATTAGTAAGTTACAATTTTATGAAAAGTTAAATTGGGCCCAAGCCCTAAGATTATATTATATAAAACTATCAACACAACCCTTCTTTTACAACTGAAAACCCTAGCTTCATATATGCAGTCACTGGAGATTCACCAATGCAAAAATGGTGATACACTTTCCGATCTCGCTTCCATATCATCGATTGTCTGTGGAAATAATAAAAATACATAATAAAAAAAGGCTACAAAAGCCTTTCCACTCCGGTGGAAATCTTCACGAGCTCCCTCCACAATTGTGGACCACGCGCAGGGGGCGCGGTGTTCCACGATTCCACGCCGACTAGGTCATCTCCACGCCAAGCTCCACGGTGGTAGTGCCCTTCAACCCCAAAGTACACTATCCTGAAACCAATAGAATTTTGCTATGTCATTTTTATTCTAAACTATCTAAAACTGCACCCTCATAAGGGATAGAACCCGTGAACCCCTACTGCCCCAACGGTCCACTTCTTCATGAAGCAACACAACGGAAAGCATACGGCTAGAACTCGTAAACCTAACCCAAGCAACAACATAACTGGGCTGCAGCAGTGTTACCGTGAGTCCAATGGAACACGAGGATGAACCCGAGCTCCACCCCTACCCCCTTAACACATGCTTATCTTAAAAAAATGTGTTTTTAACAAAGCACTTTTAATAGTCTGACTAATAGCAAACCAAAATTCTTTGATGTTTATTCGTATGATTAGACAAGTGTTTTCTCAAAGAATATAAGACCATAGCACAATTTCACTTTGAATTGTGATAGGATGTGCAAACTGAGATAAAGTTATAGTTAAATCTATAATAAATGACTAATGATTTGTCCATTCGTTGTCTTGGAATATAGTTTTTAATAAGGTTGAAAAATATTAAATGTTTTAGAAAGCGTAATTAAAAAAGAGACCAAACTAAATCCTTTTCAAATAAGCAAAACACCTACTTTTTTTTAACAGCGATAATGAGATTATTCAAAGAAAACTAGCGGGAAACTAGCAAAAAAAAAACTCAATTACAAACAACAAAAGGAAATCAAAGACAGCTATGGACCCCACGAAGGCAACAAAAAATAACAAAGGAAGCCAAAAAGCCCCAAAACCCCCCACCTGGCTAGAACCTTACGTGACCCCTAACAGAGGGTTACAAACCCAATTACCCCAAATGAAATTACAATTCTTCCCTATGTGCATCACCCAATTGAAGGACATGATCTTTATATCATCCACCAAAGTATCCACTTTCTTCCTTGAGTTCAAAAAGATCCATCCATTCCTAGTTAACCAAAGAACTCAAATCGTGCAATAAGAGATCAAGATCCTGAATTTGTTTGCCTTGAAGCTTCCCGTGGGGCAGTGAATTAGAGTCGCCAACTCCTTCACCGATCGTATACCCGACACATCCATGGAAAGCCAGTTGGAGATCCTTTTCCAACTTTCAGTTGCAACCGGACAGAGAATGAAGAGGTGGTCTTCGTCTTCAATACCCAACCTACAGAGCGCGCAACGAGGGGATTGGATCGGGACGCCGGGCACCACGAGAGAAGAGGCCACCGGTATCCGGTATTGGAACAGCCTCCACACGAATCATCTCACTTTAATAGGAACCCAATTTAGCCATTTCACCTCTTGCCTAGATGCCGAGAGCAAGGCATTTTCCAGCCACTTCCTACAGGAGCCGGTGGAGAATTGACCCGAACAATCCCCATAGCAAACCCATTTGTTAGGCCGTATCCCGAACTCGTACGACTTATCCATTTATTCTAAATCCATTATTTCATCCTCCCTTAACCGAGCAGCCCTCCTACTGTTCCAGCCCCATTTGAAAGACGTCGCCACCAACCTCGTCCGGTTCACACTATCGCTTATTGTGCAGTTTTTGCATTTTTTCGAGCTCAAAGAGTCTAGGAAATAGATCTTTGAATGGATTTGAACTGAACCACCTATCTTTCCAAAATGAGGCAGAAGATCTCACCCCCACAAATTTTTTGAACAAGACATTGACCGAAGGACTAATATCTACTGCCCCCGTTCCGGACGAAACTATATTAGCCCAACTGTCAGCAGCCCCTTTTTTGTATAATTCCTCCAAGGATCCAAATGATTTGTTATGAATTGCTTTGACCACCGTAGCCCATAAGCTTGTCGGATTGTTAATCGCCTTCCATTTCCATTTTGTAAGTAAGGCCGAGTTAATGATACGGAGGCCTCCCACCCCCAATCCACCCATATTTCTAGGCTTTACATTTTTTTCTCAAGCGACCCAATGTATTTTCCTAAGAGAGCTACTCCCACCCCAAAGAAATCTTCTTGTATTGGCTTCAAGTTCGTTTATTACTTTTATGGGAGCCTTGAACATAGAGAAGAAGTACAGTGGAAGACTACCTAGAACACACTTGACTAAGGTTAGTCTTCCACCGAATGACAGATTCTTGGCCTTCCAGTTGTTTAGCCTTTCCTTGAACTTTATAATCACCGATTCCCAATTGGGGGAGAAAAAATAATTAATTTATTGAAGATTAAAAGTTGAAATCTGGACCGGTCGGACCGAGAATCGCTGGTCTGATTGCTCCGGTTATGTGTGTTGAAACGGTTCTGCAGCGACCTAGCGGTCGGACCATTTTTTTAAGCTTTTTTAAGTCTCTTGAATTTATATTTCGTAGCTAATAATTAGTTTAAGATTATTAGAATTGAATTGTTAGTTGTTTTTGAAAAATTAATGGTTGTTTGGATTGATTTATTTTTATAATATTTATGATGTCATCCGATTCTTAAATCTGGTGCGATCGGTCTGACCGGTAAAGAGACCGTTCGACGTCCGGGCGGGTCCTGGAAACATTGAATAAAAGTGAGATGCATATATAGAGGACTCGTAAAAAACTCCGGCGCGATCGGTCTGACCGGTTATTTAGGGAACCCAAAAAAAAAGGGAAAACCGAATAAATATGTGTTTCACATTTGAAAAAATTGTAAAAAAACTCAATTTCACGTGTGAAAAACTCATTTTTCACTTTTTTTTTTCAAATTTGGGAGGATCACAACCCCTGAATGACTTGTAGTTACATCCTTGAGCGGTTTCATCATCAGCGTTATCACTGTCAATGACTTCGGTATCTGAGTCACTTTCCTCTTTCTTTTTCTTTGAACCTTTCTTTTTTTTAGCAAACTCCTTTACGGCCTTAGCCAGGACTGCTGGCAAAACATTCTTCAAGATCAAAATGACTTCCTTGGTAATAGCATCCCTGACTATCGTCTCTAATACGAGTCCGTCCCCCTAATCGGCATTGGAGACGATCAAATGTACCCTAGTTATATACATCGTTTTTAAATATTTGAATAAGTTGCTATAAAAATTTATTAAAACTCGTACAAAACTAACACCAACGTATTAAGGTACAATATTTATTATAATAGAATCATTAAGGAGTTGTTTTTTGTGCACTTAATAGTTGGCCCTTGATACTTGAATGAAGAAAATTGAGCTATTTTTTTTTTGTAAATTTAGAAATATTTAATTTAATATGAAAGTTTTTACACATGAACAAAGAGATTATTAAACAACCACTATATACAAATTTATCGACAATTAGTGAGAAGTAGAGGCTAAATAATCAAGTGGCACCAAAGTCCCACGAAGAACATCATTTTTAATCCTAAATAACATTGTTGCCAAAAGGTTTTAAAGAACAAAATATCTACAAGGCATAAACGAATTAGATAATACAGAAGTTAAGGAATCACATATACCAAATCACTTGATATCTTGCTTTAGATCATTAATTCTATACTAAAAAAAACTAAATAAAATAAACGCAGGAAAATTGGAAAAATAACTTCAAAATAAAAAATTTGGTAAGATTTTTGTTTATATCTTATATAATTCTAAATGAATCAAAAGTTATTTACGTTTTAATTAAGTTAATTTTTTTCTCCTCCGCATTGTAACTCACAAGCAAACAGGCACATCAAGGGTCACGAACAAATCTAAGACAAATTCACCTTGTTGCATCGATAAGCCATGAAACTATATGGAAAGAGCAAATTCAATGGTCTACAAAGTAAGCCGGAAGTGATTTTACTAGTCAACATTGAAAGCAATGGTTGTCATAACATGTTCTATGCCTAAGTTGTTACCTACTCAATGATCAATAACTTTAAAATCATTGGAACACCATACAATTGATTCTACGGTCAAGATCATGTATATCAAGATTCTCTTCCCTTGGATCCACTCGATCCCTTTATAATAAAGGTAACATCCCTTTATAAATATATAGACCTACACTCCTAGAAATCACGAGCCTCACTTGTGCTAGCACAAACACCTACAAACTAAGTGACTCCCACTTTGCTAATTTCTGAAACTATAGTTTTCTCATACTTCAAAGAAATGGGGGGAAACAAATCTCAGAAGAAGTCTTCGTTTTCGTTGTTCGGTGTCTTCAAGAATAAGAAGAGCCAAAAAGGAGGACAGGATGACACTTGGGATGACTCGATGAAGGCGTATAAAGTGTATCCAAGTGATCAAGACAGAGCTGGGTTTTGGGCTGATCCCCGTATCGATAGCAAAGCTTCGGCTTACATTGACACTATCACAAACAAATGGAACCACGTTGAGGTATCAGGCTAATGATTTTATGGTTTTGAGGAACCTATTGTGTACAATCATTATTGATGCATATGTTACTAGCTAGCTAGTGGGTGTTTCAATTGCAAATATGTAATAAGTTGTTGATTTATCTTGTTAATGTATTTGTTATCATTGTAAAGAATATTTTTTCAATGGATACCAAGATTATCTGTATATGTATCTCTTCTATCTTCTATGCACATGCGACGATGATATTTTGTTAAAGCTAAAAAAAACTATATTGAAAGAGTACTCTGCTTTCATCATATGGATTTTTCGGGGTAAGATTACTGAGAGTCTGAGTTAAATCAAGTATATTGTCATTTTGAAGGAGCCTTAAGTATTCATATAAAAGTTGGATTATGAGTAATGAATGTTTCCAGAACTCATAGCTCTACTATAACAATTCAGCTTCCATCTAAAAACCAGGTTATATTTATTTAATTGAAATAGAAATTGTGTTTAAAAAAGCAAATAGTGGTCTGCCTAATACCGAACTTCATTTCTTTTTATTATGTTGTTTATTCACATGATTAAACAAGTAATTTCTTCAAAAATAAAGGTCACATTGGAATTTGACATTGAATTCAGATTGGATGGGCATAGTTTGAAGAATGTTTGTTTCTTCTCCAACAAACAATTCCATTCACATTCTATGGTCTCATGACCCTTTGATTGTAACTTTTTTGTTTAGTAACACCTATATTAATTCAACTACAAATTAATAATATAAATATGTCACCATGCCAAACAAGGTAATCTTTTAACATTAATGTTTTTTCCACTTGAGGGATGAAACATTAGCCAAACTATTGTTTGAACGAAACCAGATAGGTTAATTACTGTATATGAAAAATATTGTTTGTATATAATTATACTATGTTAGAGACCCGGTATTACACGAGTTTAATAATAAAAAAAGATATAACTTAAAAATCTTTAACTACTCTTTATCACTAAAATTATGTTTTATTACATATAGTAATGAAAAGGTATAACTATAAATAAACTCAAATGACTATCCAAAGTTCTCTAAATAATCATTCAAAATTGTACTTTAAAATAGCAAAGTTTTAGTAGGACTTTTATTTTTTTTTTTTCCTCTCTTATTCTTCATTTTTAATCACTTTTTTGCATTTTAAATTTTAAAAATTTATATAACTATATTGCCATTTCGAGCAAAGGTTCCATTTTCTAAAGCTCCTAGAACAAACCTCTATGATTATATGATCCATAACCAAAATTGGGAAACGCTAAATGTAGGGCAAGTTCTAACTAATTAAGCAATCTTGGATAGAGGTTAACTGAAATTATTATTTAATTTCTAGCTAGTCCCAAGGAAAAAGTAAACAAGTTCTTTTTTTTTGAACGGCCAACAAACATAGAATTGCGTAGTTACTCCGTACGGGATGACCCATTAGTAAAAGGCCACCGCCAGCTGGCCTAACCCAGCCGTACGGAGCCCTTAAGCGCCCCAAGTTTTCTCCAGTTCCGAGGAAAACCCACCCGCCCGAAAGCCCAATGGTGGTAAAACCCGGCCCTCAGGATTGAACCGGATATCACAAAGATCTAGATCTTCCTTCATTGAGCCACCATGCCCCTTCTCAAAATGATGCTAGTGGGGATAGAACCAGTGTCTTTTTTAGAGAATCCAGGCTTACTACCACTACACCAAAAAAGAAAACAAGTTCTAATGTAGGGTATCACTTTACACTTATTCATCAAATCCCTCATGAACCATGACCATCAAAATTGATGTTCCTATGAATATCGAACACTCCTGAGCTTTTGCCTCTTCAATATTCTTTCTTGAACATATGATATGGTTCAAAGCCAAACACAGTTCCCGGCCACCCTTCTCATATTTCGCATTGACTGTTCTTGTTTAAATGTCCAAGATAAGATAAACGGAAATCCTATTTTCACTGCTTCTCCTTGTTTAGTTTAAAGGTGAAATCAGAAGCTATACAAGTATTTTATTTGATTTTTTGGAAAAGAAAAACCAATCTTAAGATTTTTTAACAAGCTAGAAATGTGAGAGGAATTTCTTTTACTAGTTATATTTTACTCATTAATGATTGTACTATGAAAAGGTTCAGATTCTCTCACTTTCTCATTTCATTGGATAAGATTTACTTGAACTGAAAACTTTTCATTAGCTTCAACCACACTCACTGCTTGGTTATTTTGAGAATAAGCAGCATGCTTATAATTGGTATCATCACTTTTGTAGCATGCTTATTTTGCACGTAAATTTATAAGAGCATCCGCAACGCAACGTTCACATGAAACGGATTTGGAACCGGACGTGCCCAAGGCTGGAGGACTCGTTCGCTCTGCGTTCAGTTGGAGTTCCATCAGAATTCCGGATGCAAGTGAACGGCAAAGGCCCCCTCTAAATATTGTTATTTAAATTGTTTTTTATTTAAAGAAACTTAACAAAAATAGATCTTTAATTAAAATTGAAAAGGGTTTTTTAATATAACTATTAACTGAAAATGCATGGTTTTTTAGATTATTTATTTATTTTAATTAAGTTTCTTTAAATTTAACTGTGAATACTTTTTTTTAATTAATTTATATTAATTAATTTTCTTTAAATTTAACTGTGGATAAAATTTTTTAATTAATTTATTTAATTAAATTATTTTCTAATAGATAGTTTTCCAATGAATACTTTTTCAACGGCTACTTTTATGACACATCCTATAAATAGCACAATGTATTCATTCAATTCACTATCTTTAAATTTCACTCTAATGATTATATCTTTACTTCTCAAATATGGGTGGAGGGCATCCATTTCCGATTGAACCTGTATGCCTAACAAGCTCGCCTCCTGTAGAACCTATACGGCCTGCAAACCTTTCTTCTCCCGCTAATGAACCCTTGATGTGGACGGATGAAGAGCGAAACTGGGCATTCAAACATGTCTTTAGCCAACTATTAAATAACTAGGGATGAGCACATGACCAAAACTAGTTGGCTGACGCATCAAATGTTTTGAGTGAACTTTTGGTTGTGCCCAAACTTGGGCGAGTACTTTAAGTTCTCGCTAGAGAACATTAGCGAGAACTTGTACCGGGAACTAGCAACTGTAACCATGTAATAAGTGTTTATTCAATAGACAGATATCGCTTGAAAGTGATTACGACTCGTCCCGTGTGATAATCTTATTGTTAGTGTTGTTTCAGATTCCGTCCAACACAATACGATGCGGAGTCTGTTGATATTGAAGATTTGTACCTTATAATTGGTATCATAACTATAAACGCTCATTCGGTGAAGTTTGCTACGGATTCAAGGACTTTAAGGTATGAAAGTTTTTATTTTTATGTTATTTAGACTGATTTTTTAGGCAGTTTTGATTATTTTGGATAAAAAGGAGTCGACTTTTTGAAGAAATAAAGGTTTTTAATCAAGATTTAAGTCGTTATTAGGTTGTTTGATCATTTTGGAGACTTTTTCGAATTGATTAGGTTTTTTTCGAATCAGAAAGAAAGTTCTTGTTTTGTAACCGTTCTCTAAATATTGTTATTTAATATTTTTTTATTTAAATTAAATTAACAAAAATAGATCTTTAATTAAAAATGATAAGGGTTTTTTTTAGTTAAACTATTAATTGAAAATGGTTTTTTAGATTATTTATTTATTTTAATTAACTTTCTTCAAACTTAACTATGAATAATTTTTTTTAATTAATTTATTTTGCAACATATTGTTTTCCAATTTCTAACGGCTACTTTTCTAACACACCCTATAAATAGCACAATGTATTCATTCCATTCACCATCTTTAAATTTCACTCTAATGATCATATTTTTACTTTTGAAATATGGGTGGACGGTATCCATTTTCGATTGAACCTGTCGCCCAGCAAACTCTCCGCCTCCGGTAGAACCTGTACAGCCTGCAAACTTTTCTCCCCGGCTGATGAACCATTGACATGGACGAATGAAGAGTGTAACTGGGCATTCAAACAAGTCTTTAGCCAACTACTAATTAGGGACGAGCACAAGACCAAAACGTGTAGGCTGACGCATAAAATGATCACCGATCTGTTCTGAACGAAGTTAAAGCAAACTTGGAACATTTTAAGTGAACTTTCGGTTGTGCGCAAACTTGGACAAGTACTTCATGTTCTCGCTAGAGAACATTAGCGAGAACTTGTACCGGGAACTAGCAGTTGTAACCGTGTAACAAGTGTTTATTGAATAGAAAGAAATCGTTTGAAAGTGATTACTACTTAATACGTTGTTGAGTCTGTTAATATTGAAGATCATAGTAAAGATTGGACCATACAATTGGTATCATAACTATAAACACCCATTCGGTGAAATTTGCTACGGATTCAAGGAATTTAAGGTATGAAAGTTTTTATTTTTATGTTATTTAGACTGATTTTCTTAGTTTTAGGCAGTTTTGATTATTTTGGATAAAAAGGAGTCGACTTTTTGAAGAAACAAAGGTTTTTACTCAACATCTTAAGTCGTTAGGTTGTTTGATTTATTTGGAGACTTTTTCGGATTGATTGAATTTTTTTATCTGAAAGAAAGTTCTCGTTTTGTAAACATTTTATGCGCAACTTACAGATCTCGGTATAGTTCTCGCTGAAGTTCTCTGCCAAGGTTCTCGTTATTCGCTCATGCGAGAACATGAGGTTTTCAGTAATGCTCTCGACCAAGTTTAAGTTAAAGTTTTCAGTGAAGTTCTCAGCTACAGTTCTCGTCTTTTGATCTCCTGTGAGAACTTGAAGTATTAGGTAAAAAATTTCACATGAGAACTTGCTCTCTAACGCATACTTTTGTTTGCGTAAACTTGAAATTCAATGAGTACTTTTGCTATTTTCAGGATGTCTACTCAAACCCAGTCAAACTTCATTGCGGTTCTTAGTATGGATAGTGAAATTGGTATTGGGAATGCCTCCTAAACTTGTGAATGCTGACGATTTCTCCAACTAGAGATTTAGATACAAGTCATTTGCTTTATACAATGACCCAGCAATGTGAAAATTTATTACAAAGGGTCCTCATGCGCCAATGGTTGAAAATGGGAATTGTGAGTTTGTTCCCAAAGACCATGATTTGTTTGTGGAAGAAGAGATCAATCAAATGGAAAGGGATGAGAAAGCATATGCTACATTGACTATGCATTGTCTACTGAGATTTCTCAAGGTTTTAAGGAGTACACTACTACTAAATGTCTCTGGTATGCATTGTGATGTGTTGTGTGATAAGTAGTAAATATTATATAATAATATTTAGAGATTATGGTTTCACAAGATTAGGTTTTAAATTTATAAAATGATAATTACTTCAACTTAAAGCACACACAATAGGCAAGTGTACCTATCACAGCGTAATATAGTTTAGGTAAAAACCAAGTATCGAACCAATGAACACGGTCGAGTTCCAGTACTAAACTTTTGTTATCGTTTAGCCGGTTTAACTAATGAGTGAGTTTTGTGTGCTTGTGAAGCAGAAAAGTAAATGACATATAAAAGAAAATGATGGTAGAGTAAATAACAGAAAAGTAAAAATGTGCGTGATGAGTGTAACAGAAATGTAACTAGCAGAATAGTAAATGTTAGAAAAGTAAATATCTCGGAAATGATCAGGTCCGGAAGAGTATTGCTTTGGGCTTCGAATCTGCTTGGTACGTGATAATGTTAAGTTGACTCATCTGGTGGTATGACTACTACAAACATGTGAACGGTACACCGCTAGAGTCTAATTCTCACAATATTTGATTCATGAATTATAATCTTTAATAATAAAATGGTATCGTTTCCCGTTAGGGACAATGTTACCCTCAACCATTTGAGTGTTATCTCCAGGCTGGTTTAGAACATCGAACATAAATGCTTAATTATTATTGTTAAATAGGTGATTATACTTTTCTCTCCGGGAGGTGGTGTAACAATGAGACCATGTATAAAGACGTATATTTCCTAACACGAGTTCATCAATTCTTGGTCGCATAATAAGTTCGTATAAAGATGTACGACCTTACAAATATTGACCCAACCTTGGCTTATCAATCTCTAATTGCATAAAGGCGTACAAGTTTCAAAAGAAGTTTGATTAAAAGTATTTTACAGTCTTACACTTTAGAATCAAGAACACTTACAATTATAAAGACAGATTTAGACAACAATAAAAAGCCCACCAAATGGTGGTTTTAAGAGCAAATAATTAAAGACATAAACATACCCCTAAATTAATACGTTAAACATTAACATGCACCAAACTTCATCTTCACCCTAACAATACAAAGAGTTTAGCCACAAATGGCCATACTGACTAGTTTAACACTGAGTTTCGTATGCTACCCTATTGAGGAACAAAGAGGAGGAGCCTCTCTATTCTCTACTCTACTCTAACTAAGAGATTATCTCTTTCTCTGGATATTGTGTTGCTTGTTCTTGAGGTGTGTGGAATGAATAACCCAAGCCTCGTATTTATAGGCCTCAGAATGAGCAATGCACGGTCGGGCATTGGATTGCACAGGGGTGCAAACACCTAGGGAATCATAGGGTATGATTGGTAGTGTACTGGGAGCCGTGGGGAGCAAGAAAGGTAGATGCACGCTCGTGCATTGTGATGCACGGCTGTGCATCCCTCTGCCTGCTGCCTACTTTTGTCTTTTAGTTGCTGGTTGACTCTTATAGACTAATTTTGACTTTTTCAGGGTCAAAGCTCGGGAATGATCCTTCTAAGCACAATAACAACAATGAGTAATCACTTACTAAAATCTTCAAACATACAACTATATATAGTAAAAAGATTTCGATAGAAATCTTCGTCCGAAAACATTTTTGACCGAAACACATTTCGACCGACAACTCTAAACTTGTACATTTTGAGCTAAACTTGATTTCTATGTACTACTAGGTTCTAACAATTATCGTTTTTTAAATTTAAAAACTAATCTCGTGAAACCATTTCTAAAACAAATACATATATTTTAATTATAATTTTAACAATCACGCATCAAGCTACACGATCTGTACGGATTAGCAAGTGAAAACTATCAATTCTAGCTAAAGTCGCCTATAGGGTCACCTAACAGTGTCGCTTGTGACAGTGTCGCCAATGACAATGTCGTCTACACAATGTCACCATAACTTTGGTTATGGACTTAACGTCGTCCCATTAGTGCCGGCAATCATTAGTGACGTCATTAATTACCGACGTCACTGCCTCGATTACCGTCGTCTTCTCCGCATGATCCGTGTCTAGTGTCGCCTCAAGAAATCGTCTCGCCAATTGAAGATCATGTGTTTCCGACTCTGTTTAGACCTGACTCAAATCTGTAACCTTTTACGTCCAAAATCTCTTGTCTATCATTTATTAAGAAAACCCTTGAGTCTAAACATCTTTTTATTCATTAAAACCCATGTTACGTAAACACAAGATTTAGAGCGATTGTTACTGGGAAAAGGCTCTGTTTCTTCTTGCTTTCTCTGCTGGAATGATTACAAACAACTTTTAATCCTTTAGCGTTTCCAAAACACCAAGAACCTTGATTCTCCAAGCTTTCTATCTCTAGCTTTCTCCTATCTTTCTCTCTACGAATTTCGTGAACTGTGAAGTTGTAAGAGGCTGGTGTCGGCTGCTAGGGTATAAGGGAGCTTCCTCCCTTTTACTTTTCAGTCCTCGAGTCCCTAGAACTTCCCCTTTAGACCCCAAACTTGTAAAATAAACGAAACCGGGTTTTAGGATGTTGCACATTGTCTTTATGAAATTCCAGTATGCTTATGATTTGCCAACTGTGGGACCTCTCGAGTTTAGTGTTCTTACATCTTGTATATTCTTCATTGATTATTCGCATTACAATCAAACTCTCAAGATCGATCATGGCTAGAGAGATGATCAATTTAATTAAGAACTCTTACGTACTCTCATGTTAAAGTCTCTTGATTAGTTTATTAATAGTGATAATGTTAGTGACGATCTATTCAAAGGGAGAAATCAAGGTGATCCCTACCTTGTTAGGGAGAATATTGTATACCGGTAATCACTTTTTGAGAGAGGCTTACTAAACAACATTTTTTTATTAAAGACTAACGATCAAATGTATAACAGGTTTGTTAACATCTACATGAGCAATTATATATCTTACCATGTTTTTGGGCTCCCTACTTATATACATCATTTTTAAATATTTGAATAAGTTGCTATAAAAATTTATTAAAAGTCAGTACAAAATTAACACCAAAATATTAAGGTACAATATTTATTATAATAGAAGCATTAGTTGTTTTTTGTGCACTTAATAGTTTGCCCTTGATGAAGAAAATTGTGCTATTTTTATGTAAATGGAAGTTAAAAATATTTAATTTAATATGATAATTTTTACACATGAACAAAGAGATTAATAAACCACCACTATATACAAATTTATCGACAATTAGTGAGAAGTAGAGGCTAAGTACTCAGGTGGTACCAGAGTCCCAGAAGAGCATCATTTTTAATCATAAATAACATTGTTGCCAATAGGTATTGAAAGAACAAAATATCTACAAGGCATAAACGAATTGGATAATACAGAAGTAAAGGAATCACATATACCAAATCACATCTTGATTTCTTGCTTTAGATCATTAGTTCTATAATAAAAAAACTAAATAAAATAAAAGCAAGAAAATTGGAAAAATAACTACAAAATAAAAAATTCGGTAAGATGTTTTGTTTATATCTTATCTAATTCTAAACTAATCAAAAGTTATTTACGTTTTAATTAAGTTAGTATTTTTCTATAACTCTTGGATCAATTCTATTTTATGAACAAGTACAAAATTGGCTACTAAATAGGTCCCAAGCAAACAGGCACATAATTAAAGGGGTCTCAAACAACTCTAAGACAACTAGATTCACCTTGTTACATTGTTATGCCATGAAACTACATGGAAAGAGCAAATTCAGTGGTCTACAAAGTAAGCCGGAAGTGATTTTACTAGTCAACATTGAAAGCAATGGTTGTCATAACATGTTCTATGCCTAAGTTGTTACCTACTCAATGATCAATAACTTTAAAATCATTGGAACACCATGCAATTGATTCTACGGTCAAGATCATGTATATCAAGATTCTCCTTCCCTTGGATCCACTCGATCCCTTTATAATAAAGGTAACATCCCTTTATAAATATATAGACCTACACTCCTAGAAATCACAAACCTCACTTGTGCTAGCAAAAACACCTACAAACTAAGTGACTCCCACTTTGCTAATTTCTGAAACTATAGTTTTCTCATACTTCAAAGAAATGGGGGGACACAAATCTCAGAAGAAGTCTTCGTTTTCGTTGTTCGGTGTCTTCAAGAATAAGAAGAGTCAAAAAGGAGGACAGGATGACATGTGGGATGACTCGATGAAGGCGTATAAAGTGTATCCAAGTGATCAAGACAGAGCTGGGTTTTGGGCTGATCCCCGTATCGATAGCAAAGCTTCGGTTTACATCGAAACTATCACAAACAAATGGAACCACGTTGAGGTATCAGGCTAATGATTTTATGGTTTTGAAGAACCTAAGGAACCCTTGTGTACATTCATTATTGATGCATATGTTACTAGCTAACTAGTCGGTGTTTCAATTGCAAATATCTAATAAGTTGTTGTTTTATCTTGTTAATGTTATTGTTATCATTGTAAAGAATATTTTGTCAATGGATACCTAGATTATCTGTATTTGTATCTCTTCTATCTTCCATGCACATGTTAATTTACGAAGACTATTATATTTCATTAAAGCTAAAAAAACTATATGGAAAGAGTACTCTGCTTTCATTAGATGGATTTTTCATGCTAAGATTATTGAGAGTGAGTTAAATCAAGTATATTGTCATTTTGAAGGAGCCTTAAGCATTCATATTGAAGTTTGATTATGAGTAATAAATGTTTCCAGAACTCATAGCTCTACTATAACAATTCAGCTTCCCTCTAAAAAATATAACTTAAAGGAGCTGATTGTTAATATTATTAGCAATTAACCACGCGCATATATTTAATTGAAATAGAAATTGTGTTTAAGAAAGCAAATAGTGGTCTGCCTAATACCGAACTTCCTTTCTTTTTAATTTGTTGTTTATTCAAATGATTAAACAAGTAATTTCTCCAAGAATAAAGGTCACATTGGAATTTGACTTTGAATTCAGATTGGATGGGCATAGTTTGAAGAATGTTTGTTTCTTCTCCAACAAACAATTCCATTCACATTCTATGGTCTAATGACCTTTGATTATAACTTTTTTAATTAGTAACACCTATATTAATTCAACTACAAATTAGTAATATAAATATATCACCATGCCAAACAAGGTAATCTTTTTAACATTAATGTTTTTTCCACTTGAGGGATGAAACATTACCCAAGTATTTTTGAATGAAACCATATAGGTTACTGTATATGAAACTTTTGCAATCTGTATGCCATCTAATATTGTTTGTATATACTTATACTATGTTAGAATACCCGGGTTTAATAATAAAAAAAGACATAACTCAAAAATCATTAACTACTCCTTAACACTAAAATTATGTTTTATTACATATAGTAATAAAAAGTTATAGTAATGAAAAGTTATGAGTATAAATAAGCTCAAATGGCTATCCAAAGTACTCTAAATAATCCCTCAAAATTGTACTTTAAAATAGCAAACTTTTATTAGGACTTTTATTATTTCTTTTTTCTCCCTTGTTCTTCATTTACTCACTTTTTGTATTTTAAATTTTAAAATTTATATAATTATATTGCCATTTTGAGTAAAGGTTCCATTTTCTAAAGCTGCTACAACAAACCTCTATGACTATATCATCCATAACCAAAATGGGAAACACAAAATGTAGGGAGGAAAATGCAGCAGTTTTCAGTCATAACCTATTTTAAATAAGCACTCGAAAAACTAAAGCAAGAAATACATGTTTGTATTTAGATATGTTCACTTTTTTAATTATCGTTTATAAATAGTAGTTCCGTAGGTAATCCACACATATGAAAAATGAGATCGACCTCTTATATATGTTACTATTTTAGAGCCTGTGTACTACACATAGAATAAAAATATTAATACATAAAATTATTAAATCTTTATTTATATATTTTACAGGTGTAAAAATGTTTTACATATAAAAATAATAGAAAACAAAATTTAAATTATGTAAAAATTAATATATAATTGGGTTTCGAAAATACTTTAATTACTGTTTAATATAATTCGACTTTCATTTACTATTTGATTGAAAATAAATTTAGATAATTAGATTTCAAAGTTTCATATAATAAGAGATAATTTAAAATAAGTGTGTTTTATTAGTATATAATTAGTATTTTTTTTAAATATATTACTATTAAAATATTGATGTGTATTTAATAAGACAGAGAGACGGGAAAAAAATTATGAGAATTAATATGGAGGTGACACGTGACATAAAAAATATTTATTTATTACATAATATAAATATAAATTTTGGGCAAGTTCTAACTAATTAAGCATTCTTGGATATAGGTTAACTGAAATTATTAATTAATAGCTAGCTAGTCCCAAGCAAAAAGAAAACAAGTTCTAATGTAGGGTATCACTTTACGCTTCTTCATCAAATCCCTCATGAACCATGACCATCGAAATTGATGTTCCTATGAATATCGAACATTCCTGAGCCTTTTGCCTCTTCAATATTCTTTCTTGGACATATGATATGGTTTCAACCCAAACACAGTTCCCGACCACCCCGTCTCATGTGTTTGCATTCACTGTTGTTGTTTAAATGTCCAAGATAAGATAAATGGAAATCCTATTTTCACTGCTTCTCCTTGTTTAGTTAAACTTTAAAGGTAAAATCAGAAGCTATAGAAGTATTTTATTATATTTTTTAGAAAAAAATAATAATAAAGAAACTATCTTTGGATTTTTTAACAAGCTAGAACTGTGAGAGGAATTTCTTTTACTAGTTATATTTTACTCGTTAATGATTGTACTGTGAAAAGGTTCAGATTCTCCCACTTTCTCATTTCATTGGATAGGATTTACTTGAACTATTTTGTTTGAAAACTTTTCATTAGCTTGAACCACACTCACTGCTTGGTCTTTTGTATAGAATAAGCAGCATGCTTATTTTGCACGTACATTTAACCTCCAAATTACAACCTATAACACATAAAGTATTTTTTTTTATAAGAGCGTCAGAGTAACGCGACGTTCATATGAAACATATACGTAACCGGACGTACCCAAGTGTTGGAGGACTCGTTCGCTCTGCGATCAGTTGGAGTTCCATCGGACTTCCGGATGCAAGTGAACGGCAAAGGTCCCATCTAAATTTTCTTATTTAAATTAATTTAACAAAAATAGATCTTTAACTAAAAATGAAAAGGGTTTTTTAATTTAACTATTAACTGAAAATGGTTTTTTAGACTATTTATTTTAATTAATTATTTAAATTTAACTGTGAGTAATTTTTTTTTAAGGTATGCATGTTTTTATTTTTATGTTATTTGGACTGATTTTCTTTGCTTTAGGCAGTTTTGATTATTTTGGATAAAAAGGAGTCGACTTTTTGAAGAAACAGAGATTTTTACTCAAGATCTAAGTCGTCGTTAGGTTGTTTGATCGATTTGGAGACTTTTTCGGATTGATTGAGTTTTTTTGGATCTGAAAGAAAGTACTCGTTTTGTAACCGTTTTCTACGCAAACTTAAAGATCTAGGTATAGTTCTTACTGAAGTTCTCTGCCAAGGTTCTCGCTATTCGCTCCTGCTTATATTTTTTTTTTTGGATTTCAAGAGAAAGGAGATAAGAGCATTAATAACCATTACATTTGTACATTTTCTTTTATTTACAAAACTTCTAAGATTTGATATAAAATGGATTTTATTATTTTGTATGTTATCATAATATACTATAGTATACTGTGTTATGAGTTGATCAGTTTTCTATATACATTTTTATAAATAAAGTAGTAAACAATATATTGGAAGATGAGTGTGTACATTGATTTTTAAGATTGTAAGTTGTAAAATCTCTTGATAAGACCTAATTATCAAGAGCACTAATGCGTCAATTCTGATGAACGACAATGTCTCTGCTAAAATTGTGCATGTTTCCTCTATGTCCCATTTGTTTTTAAAGGCAAAACTACAGGTTCATTGATTGAACAAAAGTTAGAAGGATAAGCCTTGAGGAACAAATATAATGGAAAGATAACGACTAAAGTGCTTATGTCTATGCACACGGTTTATAAGTGAACAAAAAAGGTGGCTTCTTAGTAAGAATATCATGCTCTATTATATTTTTTAAACAAAATGTATCAAGTGTAATAATGCAAGGAGATGTGTAAAATATAAAATATAAAAATCCATGTTAAATCGTCCAAACCGTCAAACTCAGCCTTTTGAGCTAGTCAGACCATCCGTGGTTAGCGATTCCGTTAAGAAATTTTAAAACACATCTAATCCACCATGAACACCTTAATTAATTTTCTACCAATTCAAAACACAAACTTTTCGCATCTTTATTGCAAATTACCTTATGGGTCCGTTGACTCATAATAATAAAACTAATATCCAATATTGATATCATGTATGTTTCAGTTCAAGGTTTTACATCATGGATTTTGGTCAAGGGTCGATTTCAGTGATGCCCAATGATCTATCTGACATTGGGTAGTGCTTGAGTAAAAATAATCTATATTGACCATAACTAAACCAGTGATGCCCAATGATCGACTATTAATAAAAGTGAATAACTCAAAGCCAATAAGTCCCACCATGTCTTCTCAACAAGGGAATTGCGAGACATACATTAGAAAAGGCTGGCTCGTTATTGTAGATTCTCTGTTTGCTGCTTTTCCTTTTTGGTCATGAATAGTTGTATCTTTTTAAACATCTAAAAAGACGTACGAGACTCCTTTTCAGTTGTCTTGAACAATCTATGGTTATTAGTATTAAGGATAATAATAATGTAAAATAATTGTATATGTTTCTGTCAAATATATTTTAGTATATGATTATGGTTATTATTGACCACCGTAATTGTAGGCTAGTCATACTCCTTTCCTTTTGTACCATCTGTGTAATTGGCTTATTTAAGCCTCCAATCTCTCAAATCAAGGTAAGCATTTTCAATTCAATTATCAAAATATTATATGGTATCAAGAGCTTCCCTCTCAAACGAGAATCGATCCCAACTGTAACCATTTTCTCCGACCAAACACTCCTTCCGATCACCTTCCATGGCGCCGATCACCGTTGTTCAACTCACTGCCTCCACCCATTTTAGCATCACCCTCACTAGCGACAATTTTCCGGTATGGCGTAGGCACGTCTAATCAACCCTGATTGGTCTCGATCTTGTTCACTTCATCACCGGAACTAAGCCATCTCCGGCGGAGTTCCTAGATACTGAAGCCACCATACCAAATCTAGATTACTATCCATGGTTTCGACAGGCTCAAATTATCCTGGCGGGTCTTCTAGGCAGCTGCTCACCCACCATCCAACCAATGATTGCATCGGCCAACACCGCCCGGGATGCGTGGGAACGATTGGTAGCCAGTTATGCGAACCCATCTCGGTCTCGCGTCATATCTCTAAAATCCAAACTTGCATCCAACCCCAAAGGTACTCGCACCGTCACGTATTACCTACGTGACATGAAGTCAATCGCCGACGAACTCGCCCTTGTCAACACCCGGTGAAAGACGAAGATCTCATGGCGCACGTTCTTTGCCAATTGGGTGATGACTTAAAAAATGTTGCAAAATCTCTTCGACTCCTTGATTCAAAACTCACTTTTCCAGAATTATTTGAGAAGCTTGTTGACTTTGAAAGAGAACTTCATCAAACCACGGTTGCATCACCTCTCATGGCTACAGCCAACTTCACCCAAAGACACACAAGGAGTGGTCCAAGATCCGCATCCGACCGTCGCAACATGCAAGGCAACTTCAACAACAGACCATCCCGCAATCATTGGTCTAATGGCTCCAACTTCAATAGCGGTAACCGTGATACCCATACCAATATCTACTGTCAATATTGTAATTTTGCAGGGCACGAAGCAAAAGACTGTCGGAAACTCGCACGATTTCTCCGTGAAAATCATGTTACCACAAGAAATTCTATGACCCAAAGCAAGGTTTCACCAACTGCTAATGTCGCAACATCCTCCTATATGTTTGATACCGGAGCTTCCAATCATGTCGATCCGGATCGTGCATCTTTTCACTCCGTATCCGAGTGGCGGACCGGATGAAATTGTTCTTGGCAATGGTAACACCCTATCTATAACTCATATTGGTCAAACACACCTTCATACGTCTAATGGCTCTCTTTCCTTAAAAGACGTTTTGTGTGTTCCTCAATTCAAAAAGAAACTCATTTCGGTTGCAAAATTGTGTAAGACTAACCATGTTTCTGTGGAATTTTTTCCCACTCATTTTTTTGTCAAGGATCTTCGAACGGGGGCACGTCTAATGCGGGGCGAGAATTACCTTGATGTCTACTATGCAAACCTTCCATCCCTACCCCGAATAAATGCGGCCTCCACCACATCGCCTCTTGATTGGCATCACAAACTCGGACATCCTTCTATTCGGATTCTCAAGAAAATAGCCAAATGTCTAGGTTTACATTTTAATCTACTCAATTTTCATTGTAATTCGTGTTCCATCAATAAAAGTCACAAGGATTCATTTGGCATGAACTCATTTACTACTACAAAACCCTTACAATTAATATATTCGGATGTTTGGGGACCGGTAGAAAAATCGATTGATGGTTTCACCTATTATGTGATTTTTGTAGACTTTCACACAAAGTATATTTGGTTATATCCAATGAAACACAAATCCGATGTCTCCATTTTATTTCCACAATTCAAATTGCTAGTCGAAACTTTTTTTCAAACACCTTTAATTTCTCTTTTCATCGACAATGGTGGAGAATATATTGGTCTTACCGCATATCTTCAAGCTCAAGGTATTTCACCACCCCACCGCATACCCCGGAACAAAACGGTGTTGCCGAACGGCGTCATCGACACATTGTGGAAACCGGCTTATCACTCCTCCACTATGCCCATCTTCCACTTTCATTTTGGACACATGCTTTTCAAACCGCCGTCTACTTTATAAACCGTTTACCCACTACGATCCTTGACTTCAAAAGTCCGTACACCGTTCTTTTCCACAAAAACCCAACTTACAACAAACTTAAACCATTTGGATGTTTGTGTTACCCATGGCTTCGTCCTTACGCAAAATCCAAACTCCACCCACGCTCGAAAAAATGCATTTTTTTGGGTTACTCACCATCAAAATCCGCCAACAAATGTTATGATCCGAAGAGTCGACGTCTATATCACTCAAGGCTTGTGGAGTTTGTTGAAACTATCTTCCCACTCCTTTTAGAACCTCATTCATCCCATAACATTCCCACTGTGAAAAAATTCTTTAACATCTTAGTGGACCAACCCACTTCATCGGCCCACTCACAACATTCTCCTCCATTTCCAAATCTCATCCCTACCCCATCAACACCTACTCACTCACCATCTACCCAGGCGCCTATCCAATCAAACACCATTGGGCCACTCGACCCAACCAACCAAGCTCACCCTCCACACACCACTTTCGCCCACTCTACTCCAACCTCCCATTCTGTCAACCCACTCTCCCATTCTGAACCAAATTTCACACCCCAACACATGCACTCACAAGATAACAACTCACCCTCTCCCTCGTCGTTCCACTCCGTCTCCTCCCCATCTTCGCCTTCTATTCACTCTTCACCTACAAATACATCACACTCGACCTCCTCAACTGCTTCAACTACATCCCTACCTCCACGCACACGCAAACCCAATCCTAAATACTTTAACTCCAAATTTGTCAACCACACTACACTCCATCCAATCCCTCCAACTGTTGAACCAACCACTCATATTCAAGCAATGAAAGATCCCGAGTGGCGTAAGGCAATGGATAACGAATTTAATGCACTTCTCAAGAACGCCACTTGGGAACTTGTTCCTCCATCACACCATAAACCAATCAGTTGTAAGTGGATTTTCTGTATCAAACGTCGTCCGGATGGATCAATTGAAAAATACAAAGCCCGTTTGGTTGCGAAGGGGTTTCTTCAAGAGCATGGAAAAGATTACTTTGAAACATTCAGTCTGGTCACTAAACCCGTCACAATACGTACGGTTCTCGCTATAGCCTTGTCTCAAAACTGGTCCATTCGGCAACTAGATGTAAATAATGCCTTCTTGCATGAAGACGTTTATATGTCACAACCTTCGGGCTATGTCAATCCGGATCTACCTAATCATCTTTGTCGACTTCGGAAATTGCTTTACGGCCTCAAACAAGCACCCCGTGCATGGTACTTGGAACTCGCCACGTTCCTTCTAGAACTCGGTTTTAACAAATCCTTAGCCGACCCATCCTTATTCATCTATAATAGGGGTGGCATTGTTTCCTATTTCTTAGTTTATGTTGATGACATTGTATTGACCAGCAACAACAATTCTTTTATGCAACATGTTATTCACGCTTTATCAGAGAAGTCTTCAATTAAAGACCTTGGCATGTTACACCACTTCCTAGGGATAGAAGTCATTTCCACAGTTAATGGTCTTTTTCTATCTCAGCATGCTCGTGCCAAGTTTAAAATGGATGGTGCCAAACCTGTTGCTACGCCTCTCAACTCCACCGAGACACTATCCCTTGTTGATGGCTCACCTAAAGTTGATCCTACACCATATCGCCAACTCGTTGGCTCCCTTCATTATCTTGCATTTACTCGGCCTGATGTGTCCTTTGCTATCAATAAGCTCTCTCAATACATGCATGCACCAACTCAGCTTCATTGGCAAGCGTTAAAACGAGTTTTGGGGTATCTAAAAGGCACCATTCATCACGGGTTATTTCTTAATCGTGGATCTCTTATCCACCTTCAAGCTTTCACCAATTCGGATTGGGGTGGCATCGCCGATGGGGGGCGTTCCACAACCGCTTACATCATATATCTTGGGTCCAATATCCTCTCCTGGCGATCGGCACGTCAAAAATCGGTTTCTCGATCCTCCACTGAAGCGGAGTATAAGGCATTAGCAAATGGTGCGGCTGAACTTTCATGGGTCCAGAATCTATTGTTGGAACTTGGTTTATCCATGCCCAACTCACCTACACTCTTTTGTGACAACGCGGGCGCTACATATTTGTGTGCAAATCCGGTCTACCACTCACGTATGAAACACGTGGCACTAGATTACCATTTTATTCGTGAGAAAGTTGCAGATGGGTCATTACAGGTTCAACACATTCACTCTGCAGATCAACTCGTGGACGTTCTTACCAAACCGCTTGGTCGGGGACCCTTTCAACGCCTACGATCCAAGATTGGAGTCTCCGATGGATCCTCCATCTTGCGGGGGCATATTAAGGATAATAATAATGTAAAATAATTGTATATGTTTCTGTCAAATATATTTTAGTATAGGATTATGGTTATTATTGACCACCGTAATTGTAGCCTAGTCATACTTCTTTCCTTTTGTACCATCTGTGTAACTGGCTTATTTAAGCCTCCAATCTCTCAAATCAAGGTAAGCATTTTCAATTCAATTATCAAAATATTATAATTAGCCTACCGACAACTTTCATTAAATGAAATTCATTAGTTGTATAAAACTAGTTGTGTTTGATATGTAAAAGTAAATTGTTAGATATCCAAAATAATTTACATTTTTTTAATGCAATTTAACACGTAAAAGTACGAGTATTTTATGAAATTAACTGTAATTTTGTATTATGTAAAAAAACAAAAGATTTTTGCTTGAAGATTTCAAAAGTAAACGTCTTAATAGATAAGAAGACTCAACCAAATAGTATAGCATAACTTGGGCAAATTAGTAAATATACGGGTTATCATTAGATTTGAACACAAATAGTTGTACTAGTATATGTGCTACATAATTAAATATTTCTATCTATGCGTTCTACTATGTGAGAGGTTTGAAACGAATGAAACCATGTCCAAAATAAAGGTAAGATGAATAAGTCATCGATACTCGAAGTTGTGTGGTTGACATGTAACATCCCAAAAAAATGAAAGGAAATAAAGGTTTACGAACAAAGTTCGGGAAATAAACGAAAGGGATTTAAACGAGTAAGTGGGGAAAGACAACGAGGACTAAAGGAGAGCAAGGGGGAGCGAAACTAATAAAGTTGGAGGGGCTTAACCTAGCCGCCACCTCCTACCCTCCTCATTTGTTTCCATCTTAGCGAAAGTAGAGAGAGAAAGAAATCGGGCTAGAGAGAGAAAGTTCGAGGCTTGATTCATGAAGCTCAAGTATCGATTATAGTCAACAACATAAGCCAAAGGTCGAAGAGTTGGGTTCGAAACAGGTAGCTATCTAGCTAAATCTGAGTTTTTCGTCGAAGAGGGGTTTGATTCAATCAAAGGTTGGGTTTTTCCGCTTAGAATGCAAACCAACCTTAGATATGGGCTCTTGGGATGGAAACACACGTTTCTAACGTGAAAAGTTGGAAACTTGAACGTGTGGAGATCTGGCCGCCATTTTCATGCGGAAACTAGGGTTTCTACTGAAGAAGACGACTAGGCGGCACTACCAGGCGAAACTAGTTAGTGTCGCTTGAGAAATAAAAAGTCCCAACCTGAGGCGTGGGCACAGCAAAGTAAAGTATTACCCAGTGTAAGTGAGAAAAAGTGACTTTGTCCTCTGACATTAATCCATATGTGATAGTTAAAGTATGATATAGTCACTTGTACTTTACGAGTGAAAAAGAAAGGTTGAAAGAGTAAAGAAGGACAGCTTAACCAGTTTTCTCAAAAGTAAAGTTTTAAATGAAAGATATAAGCAAAACGAATTTATAAATTGTAATGTTGTAAAGTATTAAAGTAAAAGAAAAGGCAAAAATGTTTTAAAGTAAAGAAAGAAAGCTTATTTTATTTTTATAAAACTAGTTATTTAAAGAAAGTTTATAGTTTAAAGTAAAGATAGAACTCACCGGCGTTAGCTGACTTTTAGTGTGCATGACAAGTAGTGAAAGTAAACTAGAGGACTCGTGAGGGCTTGACATTAATCCATATGTGATAGTTAAAGTATGATATAGTCACCTGTTCTGTACGAGTGAAAAAACAAAGTTGAAAGACTAAAAAAGGACACCTTAACCAGTTTTCTCAAAAAATTAAAGTTTTAAATAAAAGATAGAAACGGGACGAGTTTATAAATTGTAATGTTGTAAAGTATTAAAGTAAAGGCAAAGGCAAAGTTGTTTTTAAATTAACGAAAGAAAGCTTTTTTTATTTTTATAAAACTATATATTGAAAGAATCTTTACAGTTTATAGTTTAAAGTAAAGATAGAACTAACCAGCGTTAGCTGACTTTTAGTATGCATGACAGGTAATAAAAGCAAAGTAGAGGAGCCGTTAGGGCTTGATAGTATGGATTGTTGGGATGCATTATTGAAGACTGACATTTCATATTCCCGATAGTTTATGTTCAAACAATGATTTAATGATTTTGGAGTATGAATGCTTTGAATTAAAGTCTTCTGTTGTAATAGATTCTGATTTCCGGTTTAAGAACTATGTTTGTTATGTTTTGTTCCAACTATGAGGTGTACCCGGTTTAGGGTGTTTCAAGTTGTTATCAGAGCCATAGTTTGAGAGATTCGGACATTTGTGATAATGTATGAACTTAAACTGAGAATGAGCCAAAGGAAGGAAATGAATGTCCATCAGAGTAGCCCGTCCATGGATAGGTAGTTAAGGGAATGTAGTCAATGTCCTAACATAGAACATAGACAATAATGCCTTAGTACATAAAGTAGACAGTATTTTCTTTAGCATAAATAATACATTGTACATGCCTTATAATAGACAGTAGACATTTTGTGTCTTAAAGTAGGAACTTTGAACTTTGATGCAAATGTTTACTCGATAGGGAATGTTTAGAACCCGACTAGTATAGTAAATAGTAATTACATACCGATCTCGGTAATTAGTAATTTACATTACTCAAGGCGTTCTAAATTATTACCTATCATGATAACACAAGTGTTTTTTGTTTGCAGTTAAACACAAATGGCTATAGGGCAGAGAGGTGGTCGTACTAGTGGTCGTACTGATCGTCAAGGTCGACCGCTAGGTAACCGAACACAAATAGAGGAAAGTGAGCACTCCTGAAAAGAACCCGAATCGTTGCATGTGGAGCATAATGACAGTGGGAACCATGTGTCGGTTCATGATGATGTGCATAATGAAGGTTTGCATCTGGAACCAATTGTGAAAGAAGATACTTCAGTCTTGAAGAACGTCCTACCGAAAGCACTTGGTGAGGCCATTAAAGAGTTTGGTATAGAAAGGAAAGAGAAGAAAAAGGAAAGAAGAAAGAGGACTGAATTCAGTAATATTGACGACTAACACACCCCGGCCGGCGGCGGATTATACGTCGGGGCTGACGCGGTTGTTTATAAACACATGATCATCTATTAAATGCGTTTCACTAATTATTCATTGTATTAAAATATCTGTTACAAAGAGAAATAGAAACAAAGTGTTCGTAGCATAAACATAATTTTAATTTATTAATGTTAGGTCCATAGCCCTAAGTATTCAAGCATGGTCCTCAAACAAGTGCACCTGAAACATGTAAGTAAATATATTTTACAATTCAATATGTTCAAAGCAGGTCCATAACATAAATGTGAAAACATACAAGGTTCCAAAGTGTACAATCAAGGCGTGTAATATGTATGCACAATCCCTTGATTGCGCTTTGTAATGTACTAAAATGTATACATAAATCCGCCAAGATTTGTGTTAAGTAATGTATCAGTTTCCCATATAAATGATCATGTTAGGTACTACCTTAGGCTTGCCACACAAGTTATGATTGTACTAAACATGAACATGTGTATCACGAAGTAGTTTAAGACATAAAGCATATGAATTTTGCATAAGAACATAGGTAATTGAATTGTGTATGTAAAGTATGTAGATAATCTCTTTTACTTAAATTATTTATAAAAGAGATATTAAATAAATATATGTTTTAAATTAAATTAATTGAACTTGTATAATTATTTATCTAAAATAATTATTTAAGTATTTCTATAGATTTAAAATGTTTTAAATAATTATTCTTGCAAAAATAATATTTTATGTGTTTAGAATAATGTTTAAACAAATAATAAAAAATTGCTTTATAAACATAGTTATTTTATAAACAAAACAACATATTTAGATTTATTTAAATAAACCATTATATTTTTTATTTAGAAGTTTGTACTGTTTATAATATTTTTTAAATAAAAAATTATTTTATATTTTCTGTTTTTTATAAAATGTTCCCGGTTATTTTTATAAAATTTATAAAATAAATTCAGAATTTAAAATATTTTTTTATATATTAAAATAATTAAGAGAATGTTTTTAAAAACAAAAAAGGGGTAGCCCAATTCAAACCCGGGTCTCCCCTAAGGACAAAAACACACTTAACCATTGGACTTGGCATGTTGCCTTGTCCAGAAGCCGGGCCGATTAAGTTTTAACAAGCAAACCCAAATCACCATTGTCCCCAAATTGAAATCCGCAACCCTAGGTTTCTAATTGACCTAATTACTCAGACGATTGGAACCGGACCATGGGGCTTTCATCCCTTGCGCAAAAAAGATCAAAATGGTGTAAAATTTACCTAAAATGGTTGAGTAGCGAAGGCGAACGACTGGGATACATAGACCCGAACTCGTCGGCTGATTTGGATGCTAAAGAGGTGTATTGCAATGTAATTTAGGGTACATGAAGCTTGCAATGAGTGTCCTTAATGATTGTGAGTGCATATTTATATACAATTTTTACGGGAATGGGTCGATCTGTTCAATGGGTTTCAATGGGGTTTTGGTTATGAGTTAACCATCGAATTGTTCATAAAAATGTGATTAAACACAGGGAATGAATCGCTTGAGTGATCTAAACGTGTATCCGGTTTCGATTTCGCGTGAAAATATCTCAAAGACGAGTTCAAGATTAATGGCCGGAAAACATGTCGCTATGGGACCGAACCCAAGGTTGAAATGGGGAAAAATGGTTTCCGAAATTTGCACAAGATGTCCCTCAAGTTTCAAGCTTAACGTTTTATGCACAAACCTTGGTCTTAATTGAACTTTATGTTACACAATCAACCCTGAACTTTTATAAAACATAAAATCAATAAATCTTATAAATTTTCATAAAATCCAATAAATCTTTATGTTATAATTAAATGTTATAAACATAAAAATGTAATTTACGAAATAGAAATAATTTTATTTCCATTAACAATCATATACTTTGTAATTAAATAACATAACTTTTATAAACGCTAATTTTTTCATAAAATTTATATTTTAGTTTTTATAAGTTTGTACATATATATATATATATATATATATATATATATAGGTTTAACATATATATGTATTTATTTCCTTGAACTTTATACAGTTATTCATATAATCCCTTATATAAATATTTGTTATTTTTTAAATTAAACAATGGTACACAATGTATTTATGCATGTATATTCATGTAATGAAATGGGTAAATAGGATAGATTTTATTGAAAATAGAAAGATGCAAGTCACGTAATAATGGGGATACAAATGCCAGAATAGTAAAAATAAAGGCCGAAAATTCCTGGAGGTTACAGTCTCCCCTACTTTAGGAAATTTCATCGCGAAATTGATTAGGAGGAGGGTCCAGGATGAGGGTATTTAGCCTTCATTTGATCCTCACGTTCTCAAGTGAATTCTGGGCCACATTTGGATTCCCACCGAACCTTAACGATCGGGATACGACTTCGTTTGAGGTGCTTAACTTCCCGATCCATAATCTCCACAGGTTTCTCCACGAAGTGTATTGTTTCATCAATGTGAACTTCGTCAAGCGGTATGTGAAGATTCTCATCGGGCAAGCATTTCTTCAGGTTCGAGACATGAAATGGTGGGTGTACGTTGTTGAGTCCTTCAGGTAAATCCAATTTGTAGGCTACCTTCCCAATCCGTTCAAGGACTTTAAAAGGACCTACAAACCTTGGTGCAAGCTTTCCCTTCTTTCCAAAAGGAACCACACCCGTCCAAGCGGATACCTTGAGAAGAACCAGATTGCCGACTTGAAATTCCAAGGGTTTTCGACATTTATTGTCAAAGCTCTTTTGTCACTCCTTGCCACTTGAAAGTCGTCACGGATTAACATGATCTTGTCGGAAGTCTCATGAATAAGTTCGGGACTAGTGATTTGTGATTCACCAATCACAGTCCAACAAATAGGAGAACGACACTTCCGACCATAAAAGAGTCATGTCAATGCTCGTGTGATAGCTATTGTTATACGAAAACTCGAATAAAGGTAGATGTAAATCCCAATTTCCTTTAAAGTCAACGACACAGACTCTAAGCATATCCTCGAGGATTTGAATCGTTCGTTCGGATTGATCACCAGTTTGTGGATGGTAAGCCGTACTAAGATTCATTTGAGTGCCCAAAGCTGATTGCAAAGATTGCCAGAAACAAGAAGTGAATCATCCAACATGATCAGAAATAATGTTGAGAGGTACACCATGACGACTAACTATTTAATCAATATAGATTCGAGCGAATTTCTCAGCTCGATAATCTTCACGAATGGGTAGAAATTGAGTAGATCTAGTCAAACGATCAATTATTACCCAAATACTATCATAACCACGAGACGTATGCGGGATTTTGGTTATAAAATCCATGGCAATATACTCCCATTTCCACATGGGAATCTTGGGTTGTTCAAGTAAGCCAGACGGACGTTGGTGTTCGGCCATAACTTTCAAGCAAGTAAGGCAGTTGGACACATATAGAGCAATGTTCTTTTTCATACCATGCCACCAATACTGAGTACGAAGGTCCTTATACATTGTATCCGCACCGGGATGCACAGAATAACGAGTCTTGTGAACCTTGTTCATGATAAAAGTACGAAGATTGTCACGGTCCGAAATCCAGATACGAATCAAGAAGTAAAGTAAACCATTGGGTTTGGTTTTAAGTTGGATTTCTGCACCACATGCCATTTCATTGTACATGTTTCCTTCAGTGACTGAAAGATGTTGCCTCAAACATGTGAGTTTGAATGTCATTTTGGATTCGGATGTTGTGGATCTTGAAAGATTCTTTTCGACTAAGAGCATCGGCTAAGACATTCGCCTTACTAGGATGGTAACGAAAATCACAGTCGTAGTCGTTTAGAAGTTCAACCCAACGCCTTTGCCTCATGTTGAGTTCTTTTTTATTGAAGATGAGTTGAAGACTCTTATGGCCGGTTTAAACCACACACTTAGTACCATATATGTAGTGTCTCCAAATTTTGAGAGCAAACATGATTACACCCAACTCAAGGTCGTGTATCGTATAATTCTTCTCATGGATTTTGAGTAGTCGAGACGCGTACGCAATTAATTTACCTCATTGCATTAGGACACAACCAAGGCCTAAGTTAGATGTGTCACAGTAAATGACAAAGTAATCGGTTCCATCAGGAAGAGTCAAGATAGGAGCCTCACATAATTTTTGCTTCAGAGTTTGAATGGCTTCCTCTTGTTTTGGTCCCTACTCGTATGGTTTGTCTTTTTGTGTTAAGGCTGTGAGTGGCACCGCGATCTTTGAGAAGTTCGATATGAAACGACGATAATAGCCCACTAAGCCAAGAAACGAGCGGACTTCCGAAGGGGTTTTTGGAGCTTGCCATGTAACAACTGCCACAAAAATGTCCGAGATTTGACAAAAGGTAAACCCTAGGGACTATAAGTATGATTATATTAAAGTTTAGGGTTAAAAATGAAAAATTGGGAAATAAAGACCTTAGCGGACCGCTAAGGTTATGCATAACGGTCCGCTAAGGAGGCAAAGATGGGTGGTGGACCGCCATGACCTAGGTAACGGTCCGCTACGTAGGGACTAAGCAATGAACCCGGTGATGCCACATGTATAGTGACTAATGGGCGTGTATTCTGACATGTGTACTCGTGGCGGACCGCCATGCCATGTGGTAACGGTCCGCCAGCCGCAACATAACCAGAACTCGCCACGTATCAAGGTGGTAGACCGCTACACCCCATGGTAACGGTCCGCTAGCCGCAAACATATAAAAGGTCCTATCAGTGATGGAAGTGTAGGGCTGACGCCAGCATGGGCGGTGACGGACCGGCACCCGCCTGCTTAGCGGTCCGCTACGGACCCAGTTTCCAACCTATAAATAGTTGAGACGATTTCATTCGTTTCTCACCCCAAAATTCGATTCCAACTTCCAAAGCACGTTCCAAAGTCTCCCTATACGATCCCCGACGATCCCGGTTTGACTCCCGCTCCTTGTAGCTCCCGGTTTAGCAAGAAACGCTCCTAGAAGGGTCGGAATGCTAGAAAAATCAGGATAAGAAGTTATAAGCTAAGCTTTCAACTTTAGAGGCTCTCTCCTATTACAAAGGTGAATACTTTATCTCTTTCAAAACTTGTGTCAAATATTTTATTTACGAAAATGGCCAAATAAAGGTTAATGAAGTAATGCTCAATGTTCTTCTATGAACAAACATTCAGGCCATAGGTATACGTAAAAATTGCAAGGGATACACGGGTCTCGGGTGAAATCCCGGATTGTGGCCGATGCTTCCCTTTATAACAAATGAGGAACATGGAGTTTCCATTGTTATAAAGACATACTGCTAGTGTATATTGTGGTGCCATTGAACAGGACGGGCCTGTTGAGTGAGTTGATTGAACAGGAAGTTGTGATTATGAAATTAGCCAAAATGATTTTATGTAAAGATATTGTATTCACCGGCGTTCGCGCTGACGTTTTCCTTTCAAAATGTTTTCCAGGTAATGAATAAATTATGATGAGAAGGGTATGCGGGTAGACATGAGATCTGACCTAGAAAAAGGATGGAATGCATATAGGATTCTCAGGCCTCGTGTAGAGGGAAATCCTAAAAGAAAGGAGATAGGACCAGGGAACTGATCAACCCTGTGTTGGAACTATTTCTAGTGGCTCATCATGTATTTGATTTCAAACTATTTTTTGTAATCAAATGAAAGGGGAATTGAAACCTATGTTTATAAAGTAAATACAAGGCTTTTGTTTTTCAACTGAGTTTTGGTATTTACAATTACAACCCTTGAAGTTAAAGCAAATGACGAAACGATCCTTTGAAAAAAAACTTCCGCTGTATTTTATAAAATTCTGAAATCAAGTAACCAAGCGATACCAATCGGGCTCGCACACGTCCAGGGGGTGCCTGAGGCAGGGTGTGACATGTTAGTATCAGAGCCACAGGTATTAGCGAATTAGATACTTGGATCTAGTATCTAAGCTTCAACCATTAATGTTTTTAAAGAAAAGTAAGCTTTAACCGTAAGGCTTTTAAGATAAGAAAACAAGGTGACCTTCTGACCGGTATGTAGTTATCTGACAAACGGAAGTGTTCTGTCTAAGGAAATAGCGGTGTATAAATCTCTCCTAGACCCGTCGTTCTTACCTGGGAACATGACTGTTGGAGGTACTACTCCGGAAAGATAACCATCCTTGTAGAACTTTAGCAAAGATTAAGATACTAGGTTTAGTATCTAAGTCTTACAAATAAAAACAAATACTAATATAATAAGATTGCAGATGTCTGGAGGAAATACTGTTCCATATTACGATCCTTATCGTCCTATTAAACAAGAAACTCAGGAGTATCATCCATTAGGTTCTCAACAAAATCCTATTTGTTCACCATATTATAATAACAACCCATTTGCTATACTCCCAAACTCTCCGGAATACCGCCCACAATCCCAAAACTCTTCCAACCAATGGATGGATGTTGGATCAGACTTTAGCAACTGGAATACTGCTGCTCAATCTATGCAAGAAAATGAGATACAATCCAGTCAGGTTCAATCATCAGAAGAAGATCCTTCTGAAGATCCCCAATATCAGTCTGCTTATGAAAATCCTAATGATTACCCATTCAATAACCCTATCTCAACCAGTTCGGATTATCAATCCTATGACTCTGGATCCCCAGTCACCTATGATCCATATGTTGATCCTTACCAAGCTTATTTCCAATCACCACCCGAATGTCATCATGTTTATAATGATATGTTGATGGGTATTCGTGATCCTCCTCCTAAGTATGGTTATAAGTATACTATGCCATCTTCCCATCTTGAATGTTTAGATCGTTTGTTACTCCAAACGGGCGTGTTAAACAAGAAGAAAATTATGGACAAGAAAAGAACCCAGTTCTATGGGAAGCATGTATATGAATATGGAAAGGATCTAAAGACATTGGGAAAAGAGCTGATGAAGGATTAAGATCTTATTGTAATATATTTTCATAAATAATAAAATATCATTTGCTTTTAAATTTCAGAATGGTTGGAAAAGGCAAAGGCAGAGTTTTCTTTGCAAATTTGCTCCTGCTAGTTACTTTGACCGTAAAACAAATGAAACGACTATAGAACTTAATGAGGAAACTGAAAGTTCTACTTTCAGAAGCCTCGGAGATATAGGAAACCCTAGTGTTCCCTATAATCCTTCTATAAGTTTTCATTCTGCTCTAACTGCTGGAAGCTACAACATCACTCCTGTTTATCCACAAAATTTTCATGAGAGATACACCAATATTCCTTATGAAAATAATGGTAATCCCGAAGAAGAAGAGCGTGCTGATTCTAATGTACCTTATGTTCCATACTATGAGACGATTCCTATTCTTGCTCCGCATATAAATGAGAAGGCGTTAGGAAATGAGAGGGAACAAATGCTATTGAATCGAATATCTGAATTGGAAAAAGAAAAGGCAGAAGTTGAAGCTTAGAATGCTTTATTAGTTCAGGCTCTTGAAGATAAGAACGTTAGAAATTTCTAAATAAATTTGTCTATATACTATCTTCTGTATTTTATCAATAAAAAGAGTTGTTTCATATCAATTCTTGTTCTTTTATAGCATGTCTAAACAAACTGGACCTTCTCAAAACACGAGAGGAAAAAGGAAGCAAGCAGAAAATGCTGCCGTAAATAATAGTTCACATGTTGAACTTCAAAAGATGACCACTGAAGGAATAAAGGATTCTCTTCTAATGATTTTTAATGAGCTTGAAAGGAGACAAGTTGATCGAATTTCTGTTCAACCTTCAATTCCTCAATCTATTCATTCACGTCAAACCCGAATAATAACTCAATCAAAACCTGTTACTATAAACCAAAAGGGTCTACTTCTCATAAGTCTAAGAAGACTGAAAAAGAAGAATATTACCGTAACTCTTCTGAAGATGAGAGTATGGGTAATAATTACAGACATATATCAAAGAATAAAAATGTTGTAGGTTGTACCTACAAAATGTTCCAAGACTGCAAACCTTTTAATTTCTCTAGCAAAGAAGGAGGAATTGCTACACTGAGTTCGATTGAGAAGACAGGATATGTGCTTGCAATCAGCAAATGTGTTGAGGAAAATAAGGTGTTATATGCCTCCAATCTATTTAAAGATCAAGCTCTTGAATGGTGGAACAACATTATTGCTGCCAAGGGAAGAGATGCAGCCTATGCTATGGGCTGGAATGCCTTTAGGGTAAGAGTAAAGAAAAAGTATGTTCCCTAGAATGAAAGGGAACAGATCGAAGGAAAATTTCTAAGTCTCAGGATGATAGGGACTAATCATCAGGAGTATGCCACTAAGCTCCTGGAATATGCGCGAATCGTTCCTCATCTTGCAACCCCTGAATCAAACCTAATCAAACGTTATATCTGGGGTTTGATTGGTGAAATCTGCGATATGGTGAAGGTCGTGAATTGTGAAAATCTTGATGATGCCATGGATCTAGGGGCATCATTAACAACTAGCCTGATAAGGAATCAGGAAGAGGGAAAGAAGAAGAAGGAGATAATTAGGCAAGGCCCAAGTGGATCCAAGAAATCCAATTTTGCCCCTCGAAATAACAATTTTTCTATTCCAGAATGTCCAAACTGCAGGAGAAGGCACTTAGGACAATGTCGTGCTAGACCTTATTGCAGTTTCTGCAAAATGCCCGGACACAAAACAGAAAATTGCTTCAGGAAGAAACCAATCACTTGTTTTGGTTGTGGTGAAGCATGTCACATTAAAATCAACTGTCCAAAGCAGAAGAAAACAGACGGGACAGGTCCCAAACCTGCAGAAGGAGTGAAAAAGAATGCACGATCATTTGTTCTTAACACTCACGAAGCAGCAGGTATACCCGATGTCATTACGGGTACATTTCTTGTTGATGATATTTATGCTCGAGTTTTATTTGACTCTATTGCAAAACAAAGTTTTAAAGATCATAGATTCTGTAGACTGTTAAATAAAACTCTAGCTAAACTAGACAAGAAATAAGTGGTAGAAACTACCAATGGTGACCTTGTCCAAATATCTGAAATCTTGAATGATTTCCATATCACAATATTAGGACATGTTATTCCTGCAAAACTATTGCCAATGACTTTGGCAGGTTTTGACATTGTCCTAGGAATGGATTGGTTAGCCTCTAACCAAGCCCGTATCTTATGTAATAAAAAGGCAATAGAACTTTGTTCACCGAAAGGCAATATTCTGACAATCAATGGCGATAAATTATCCAACTCTGTTGGAATAATTTCTATGCTGAAAGCCACAAAGTACTTAAGAAAAGAATGCTTAGCATACCTTGTTTCTATAACTACCGACACTAAAACGAAGATTGAACATGTACCGGTTGTGGCTGAGTTCCCTGATGTCTTCCCTGATGAACTGCCCGGAATTCCACTAGAGAGAGAAGCGGAGTTTAGAATTAATCTTTTACTCGGTACGGCACCAATTGCTAAAGCCCCGTACATATTAGCTCCAAATGAAATGGCAGAATTAAAGAAACAATTAGACGAATTATTAGAGAAAGGATTTATAAGACCAAGCTCATCACCTTGGGGAGCTCCAGTCTTATTTGTTAAGAAGAAAGATGGATTGATGCGTATGTGTATTGATTATCGTGAACTTAACAAGGTTATGATAAAGAATTGTACCCACTCCCCCGAATTGATGATCTTTTTTATCAACTCCAAGGAGCTCGTTGTTTTTCTAAAATTGATCTTCGCTCTGGTTACCATCAATTGAAAGTTCAGGAGGAAGATATTCCTAAAACTGCCTTCAGAACTCGATATGGTCATTATGAGTTCACGGTAATGCTGTTCAGACTTACTAATGCACCAGCAGCATTTATGGATATGATGAATCGAGTCTGTAAACCTTACTTGGACAAATTCATTATCGTGTTCATTGACGATATCCTCATCTATTCTAAAAGTAAGGAAGAACATACCAATCGTTTGAAAATCTTACTGGAAATCCTGAGAACAGAAAAGGTTTACGTTAATTTCTCAAAATGTGAATTCTGGCTGTCTGAAGTCCAATTTCTTGGTCATGTTATCAATGCCAATGGTATTCAAGTTGACCCTGTCAAAATTGAAGTCATATCCAAATGGGAAATCCCGAAGTCATCGACTGAAGTCCGTAGTTTCCTCGGATTAGCTTGTTACTATCGGAGATTTATCCAAGATTTCTCTCGAATCGCAGTACCATTAACTTCTCTGACCCGCAAGTCAGTCAAAAATGAATGGGGTCCTAAGCAATTTGAAGCTTTTGAAACTTTGAAACAGAAACTGACTCAAGCACCCATACTGGCCTTACCAGACGGAAATGAAAGCTTTTCAGTTTACTGTGATGCTTCACACACCGGCTTTGGTTGTGTGTTAATGCAAGGAAGCAAAGTTATTTCTTATGCTTCTCGACAATTGAAAACTCATGAAAAGAATTATACGACTCATGATTTAGAACGGGGCACCATAATCTTCGCACTAAAATTATGGAGGCACTATCTATATGGAGTCAAATTCACTGTATTCACTGATCACAAAAGCCTGAAATATATGTTCAGTCAAAAGGAACTGAATATGAGGCAAAGACGTTGGATGGAAGTCCTAAATGATGATGATTGTGAAATCTGTTATCATGAAGGAAAATCCAATGTCGTAGCTGATGCTCTGAGCAGAAAAGAACATGAGAAACCTAAACGAGTTTGTGCTTTAAGACTCGATCTCCAAATCGATCTTATTACTCGTATTAAGGAATCTCATAAACTTGCTTTGCAAGTACCCAACCTTGAGAAGGAAGGATTGGGAGGCATGATTGATCAGTTAATCAAAGGAAATGACGAAATTCTTAGAATGAATAAAAGAATCTGGGTTCCTATCTATGGGAATACTCGTGAAGAAATTCTTGAGGAAGCCCATTAATCTAAGTATATAATGCATCCTGGAAGCGATAAAATGTATAAAAACCTAAAAGCCAATTAATGGTGGATAGGAATGAAGAAACATATCGCTATCTATGTTGCAAAGTGTTTAACATGTTCTCAAGTGAAAGCTGAACATCAGAAACCCTCCGGGTTATTACAGCAACTTGAAATTCCAGTCTGGAAGTGGGAAATGATAACCATGGACTTTATCATGAAACTTCCCCGAACAAGTCGAGGGAATGATACTATCTGGGTTATCATTGATAGACTTACTAAGTCTGCTCATTTTCTTCCTATGAAAGAAATGTTCAGCATGGACAAGTTGGCACAGTTATACGTTAATGAAATCGTGACATTACATGGCGTGCCATTATCTATCGTGTCAGATAGAGATAGTAGATTTACTTCTCAATTTTGGCAAAGTTTCCAGAAAGCTCTTGGTACAAAATTAAATCTTAGCACTGCCTACCATCCTCAGACGGACGGGCAGAGCGAAAGAACAGTTCAAACTCTTGAAGATATGTTAAGAGCTTGTGTAATTGATCTCGTAGGAAGTTGGGATGACCACTTACCTCTAATGGAATTCTCCTACAAAAATAGTTTTCATACAAGTATACAGGCCGCTCCTTTTGAAGCCTTATAAGGTCGTAAATGTTGAACTCCAATCTGTTGGTCTGAAATAGGAGAAAATCAGTTGTCTGGACCTGAAATAGTCCTGGAAACAACTGAAGAAGTTATCCAAATAAAGGATAGGTTAAAAGCGGCTCGTGATCGTCAAAAGAGTTATGCTGACAAAAGACGAAAGCCGTTAGAATTCAACATCGGTGATAACGTTCTGTTGAAAGTTTCACCATGGAATGGCATTGTATGATTCAGAAAGAAAGGAAAATTAAGTCCTAGATTCGTAGGACCATTCAAAATCTTGAAAAGAGTTAGGCATGTGGCCTATCAACTCGAACTACAAGATGAAATGAATGGAGTACACGATGTATTCCATGTATCAGATCTGCACAAGTGTTTGGCAGACAAATCTCTAGTAATGCCCCTACAAGATGTTGAGGTAGATGAAAAGTTAAGATTTGTGGAACAACCTTTGCAAATCGAGGACAGGCAGGAAAAGAGATTGAAAATAAAGAAATTAATCATCGTGAAAGTGAAATGGAACTCCAGAAGTGGACCTGAGTACACGTGGGAACTGGAGTCTGAAATCAGAAAGAAATATCCACACTTGTTTGAATAAACTCGAGGACGAGTTTTAAACAAGGTGGGGAGGATGTAACAACTGCCAAAAAAATTTCTGAGATTTGACAAAAGGTAAACCCTGGGGACTATAAGTATGATTCTATTAAAGTTTAGGGTTAAAAATGAAAAATTAGGAATTTAAGACCTTAGTGGACCGCTAAGGTTATGCATAACGGTCCGCTAAGGAGGCAAAGATGGGTGGCGGACCACCATGACCTAGGTAACGGTCCGCTACGTAGGGACTAAGCAATAAACCCGGTGATGCCACGTGTATAGTGACTAATGGGCGTGTATTCGGACACGTGTATTCATGGCGGACTGCCACGCCACGTGGTAACAGTCCGCCAGCCGCAAAATAACCAGAACTCGCCACGTATCAGGGTGGCGGACCGCTACACCACACGGTAACGGCCGCTAGCCACAAACATATAAAAGGTCCGATCAGTGATGGAAGTGTAGGGCTGACGCTAGCATGGGCGGTGGCCGAACTCCACCCGCTTGCTTGGAGGTCCGCTACAGACCCAGTTTCCAGCCTATAAATAGTTGAGACGATTACATTCATTTCTCATCCCAGAATTCGATTCCAACTTCCAAAGCATGTTCCAAAGTCTCCCTAGACGATCCCGGTTCGACTCTCGCTCCTTGTAGCACCCGGTTTAGCAAGAAACGCTCCTAGAAGGGTCGGAACGCTAGAAAAATCAGGATCAGAAGTTAGAAGCTAAGCTTTCAACTTTAGAGGTTCTTTCCTATTACATAAGTGAATACTTTATCTCTTTCAAAACATGCGTCAAATATTTTACTTACGAAAATGGCCAAATAAAGGTTAATGAAGTAACGCTCAACGTTCTTCTACGAATAAGCATTCAGGCCATAGGTATGTAAAACTTGCAAGGGATACACGGGTCTCGGGTGAAATTCCCGGATTACGGCTGGTGCTTCCCTTTATAACAAATGAGGAACATGGTGTTCCTGTTGTTATAAAGACATACTACAAGTGTATATTATGGTGCGATTGAACAGGACGGGCCTGCTGAGTGCGTAGATTGAACAGGAAGTTGTGATTATGAAATTAATACTTGTTTGTGCCAAAATAATTTTATGTCAAGATATTGTATTCACCAGCGTTCGCGCTGACGTTTTATTTTCAAAATGTTTTCCAAGTAATGAATAAAATATGATGAGAAGGGTATGCAGGCAGACATGAGATCTGACCCAGGAAAAAGGATGGAATGCACGTAGGATTCTCAGGCCTCGTGTAAAGGGAAATCCTAAAAGAAAGAAGATAGGACCAGGGAACTGATCAACCCTGTGTTGGAACTATTTCCAGTGGCTCATCATGTATTTGATTTCAAACTATGTTTTATAATCAAATGAAAATGGTATTGAAACCCTATTTTTTAAAGTAAATACAAGGCTTTTGTTTTTCAACTGAGTTTTGTTATTTACAATTACAACCCTTGAAGTTAAAACAAACGACGAAACGATCCTTTGAAAAAAAAAACTTCCTCTGTATTTTATAAAATTCTGAAATCAAATAACCAAGCGATACCAATCGCGCTCACACACGTCCAGGGGTGCCTGAGGTAGGGTGTGACATGCAATTTCTTCACCGCCTCAATTTTAGCGGGATCCACGTGAATACCCCTCTTGTTGACTATATGGCCAAAGAATTGGACTTCCTTTAGCCAAAATTCACACTTAGAGAACTTGACATACAATTGTTCCTTCTTCAAGAGATCCAAAACTAATCGCAAGTGTTCTTCGTGTTCCACTTTTGATTTTTCATAGACAATAATGTCGTCAATGAAGACAATCATGAATTTGTCCAAGTGCGGTTTACACACGCAGTTCATAAGATCCATGAATACCGTGGGTGCATTGGTTAGACCGAAGGGCATAACCATGAACTCATAATGGTCGTAACTTGTACGAAAAGCTGTTTTTGGAATATCAGATTTTTGAGAAATAATTCGTTCCTTGAAGTTGATTAAACAAATTATCAATCCTCGGATGTGGATAACGGTTCTTCACAGTAACCTTGTTGAGTTCCCGATAGTCGATACACATCCGGAAAGAACCATCATTCTTCTTGACAAATAAGATAGGTGCTCCCTAAGGAGAAACACTAGGACGAATGAATCCTTTGTCGAAAAGTTCTCGAAGTTGGCTTGAAAGTTCTTGCATTTCTGATGGTGCAAGACGATAGGGTGACTTAGCCACAAGGTTTGCTCCTGTCACTAGGTCGATACGGAATTCAACTTGACGTGCAGGAGGAAGACCAGGTTAGTCTTCGGGAATTACTTCCGGAAAGTCTTTGATCACATAAATGTCTTGGCGATTGTTGCCCTTGTCTTTTCGCTCCACAATATGTGCGAAGAATGCTACACATTTCTTTCGTAAGTACTTTTGCGCGGTAGTACAAGACATAAGCTTGATTCCTTTAGATGGCTTCTCACCATAGACGTTCAAAATGTTGCCCGAGTCCAGAGGGATACGAGACTTGTCAAAGCAAATGACTTCAGCATGATGCTTGGTTAGCATTTGCTTACTGTGGTGTCAAAACCTTCGAGGGTCATAGGAATAAGATTAATCGAGAAGTCACGGTCATTCAAGTTTAGGTACAATCTCTAATAATGGTGTCACAAGTAACAAAATATCCATCTGCTACTAATATATAAAAGGATCTATATAACTTAGTTCGACTCATAGTAAGTTGTGGTTCAAATTCAAAGGACACGAAACTCCTATCGGAACTGATATCAAATAGGATAGAAGCATATTGTTGATTAATTGGGTACGTACCTTTCACCTTCATTGTTGCCTTGAGCCTCATTGAAGACACGTCCACGAGCTATGGGGTTTGCATTCCCCTGGATTTTGATGTTTGATTGAATTTATTTTGTAGCCCTTACAATTTATTTTATCAAGGATTATTATTATTGAAATGTTAGATGTTGAAATTTAAATTTTCTTTTGTTTACTGGTACTTGTATGATGCTAAAATGCGACGTATTTTTCTCATTATTGTATGTTGTGAATGTAAAGATAATGTCTGGACGAGGAAATAGACGTGGTGGACGCGCCGGAGGACGTGGCGGTCGCGAAAATGTCAACATGACTGTAGCTGAGCTCACGGCACTCATAAATGAGCGTGTGGCTGAAGCGGTAGCAGCTAGTCAAGCCGCTGTTAATGCTGGAGGTAAAGCAAAATATTATCGACTCTAGTGAGTCATCATTCATCCTAAACTCAAATTCGAATATGGTATTCTTAAAGCGCATTCTTGTTTACAATTCAGGTCAGCACAACCACCAACAGGCCTGTACTTTTAAAGCTTACATGGATTGCAAGCCCCACTCGTTCAGTGGAGCCGAAGGGGCTGTTGGCTTACTCCGCTGGATGGAAAAATCTGAATCCGCCTTTGCAATGTGCAATTGCCCGCCGAACAATCAGGTGAAGTATGCATCTAGCACACTTGAGGGTCCAGCCCTTACTTGGTGGAACTCCCAAGTGCAAATGCTAACTCTTGAGATGGCAAATGCATTGCCATGGGACGAATTTAAGATTATGCTGTGGGAGGAGTATTGTCCCCGCGATGAAGTACAAAAACTTGAGGGCGAGTTCTGGAACCTAAAGATGGAAGGATCTGAGATTGAAGCCTACACTACTCGTTCGCATGAACTGGCGAGCTTATGTCCACAAATGGTAACACCTCCCTATAAGAGAATCGAGAAATTCATTGATGGTTTGGTTCCGCAAATTCAGAGCATGGTGACATCTTCTAATCCTACTACAATCCAACAAACTATCAGGTTGGCTCACATGCTAACCGATCAGGCAGTCACTCAGGGCACCCTACCCCCTAGAGGTGCATTATCAAAGACAACTGACAACAAACGGAAGTTTGGCAGTTCATTCCCCAAAACCTTCTAGTCAAACCCATCTCCTCAGCAACAACAACAGCAACACCGTAAGCTTGAACCGTCAAAGAACAACAAATGTAACTTTCACCATATGTTGGCAAGTACCCGAAGTGCAACAAATGTAATTTTCACCATCATGGAGCATGCGACCGGTGTCGTTGCCACCGGTGTGGAAAGATGGGTCATGTAGCCAAAGATTGTAGGGTAGATCTGCAGAACAAAAAAGCACCACCTGGTGAAGCACCCAAAGGCTGTTTTGAGTGCGGGAAAGAAGGGCATTTTAGGAAAAGTTGCCCGCAGTTAAAGAGAAATGGAAACGGGAATGGCAATGGTAACAATTATCAGGGCGGTAATGGAAATGGTAACAACAACCAGGGTGGTAACAGAAACAATAACAACAACGGTGCTAAAGGTCGAGCCTTCGTGATTGGCTCGGGGGAAGCTAGGAATGATCGGAACGTTGTTAACGGTATGTTTCTTTTAAACAATCATTTTGCTTCAGTACTTTTTGATACTGGCGCCGATAGAAGTATTATATCTAGAGAACTTAGTAGTCGGTTAGGAATAAACCCAACTTTACTAGAAAATCATTATACCATAGAGATAGTAGACGGTAAAGTAATAGAGGCAACCCACATTCTCAAGGGATGTAAGTTAGAACTATCTGATCACAAACTCGACATCGATCTCATGCCAGTTACACTTGGAAGTTTTGACATAATTGTGGGCATAGATTGGTTGTCTAAAAACCAAGCTGAGATCATCTGTAGTGAGAAGATCGTTCGTATACCCCTTCCTAGTGGAGAGATCCTATCCGTTCCGTTCAGGGCGAAAGAAGTGGTGCAATAGTGGGCATCATATCTTTCATGAAGGCTCAGAAGTGTCTGCGTAAGGGTCATACCGCGATATTAGCCCTTGTCGCTGACAAGTCTACCTAGGAGAAGAAGTTAGAAGATATCCCAATCGTTCGTGAATTCCCAGAAGTATTTCCTGAAGACCTACCTGGTCTTCCACCTCATCGTCAAGTCGAATTCCAGATCGACCTAACACCCGGAGCATCGCCTATTGCTCGAGCATCCTATAGACTGGCACCAAGCGAGTTGCAGGAGCTATCCACATAACTGCAAGAGTTATTAGATAAAGGTTTTATCCGACCTAGCTCATCGCCTTGGGGAGCCCCAGTCGTATTTATCAAAAAGAAAGATGGGACTTTCCGCATGTGCATTGATTACCGAGAGTTGAACAAAGTAACAGTCAAGAACCGCTACCCACTACCCCGCATTGACGATCTATTCGACCAACTTCAAGGGTCAAGCTTCTACTCAAAAATCGATTTGAGATCTGGTTATCATCAGCTGAGAGTTCGAGATGAAGATATATCCAAGACTGCATTCAGAACCCGATACGGCCATTTTGAATTTTTGGTCATTCCATTTGGATTAACCAACGCACTCGCGGTGTTCATGGACCTCATGAACCATGTGTGTAAACCTTACCTTGACCAATTCGTCATTGTCTTCATTGACGATATCCTCATATACTCTAAGAGTCGGGAAGAGCATGAGGAGCATCTGCGTTTGATCCTTGAGCTACTGAAACAGGAGCAACTGTACGCTAAGTTTTCCAAATGCGATTTTTGGATTTGCGAGGTTCAATTTCTAGGACATGTGATTAATGAGAAAGGAATACATGTCTATCCGGCCAAAGTGGAAGCTATCAAGAATTGGGCAGCACCAACAACTCCAACCGAAGTTCGGCAATTTCTAGGATTGGCCGGATACTACCGTCGCTTTATCGAGGGATTCTCAAAGATTGCCCACCCTCTCACCGCTTTAACCCAAAAAGATAAACCCTATAATTGTAGTGAGACTCAAGAATCAGCATTCCAGCTACTGAAGCAGAAACTATGTAGCGCACCCATCCTATCTCTACCGGAGGGAACGGATTACTTCGTGGTGTATTGCGATGCCTCCATCCAAGGTCTCGGTTGTGTGTTGATACAACGCGACAAGGTTATCGCATACGCTTCTCGACAGTTAAAAATCCATGAAAAGAATTACACAACTCATGATTTGGAGTTAGGAGCCGTGGTGTTTGCACTCAAGATATGGAGACATTACTTGTACGGTACCAAGTGCACCATCTACACTGATCACAAGAGTCTTCAGCATATTTTTGAGCAGAAAGAGTTGAACATGCGTCAACGTCGTTGGATCGAGTTATTAAACGATTATGATTGTGCAATCAAGTATCATCCGGGCAAAGCTAATGTGGTGGCCGATGCCCTAAGCAGAAAAGAAACCAACCCCCGACGGGTTAGAGCATTACAACTCACTATTCATACAGGATTACCCGAACAAATTCGCAATGCCCAACTCGAAGCCTTAAAAGAGGAGAACTTATCATTGGAATCCACTCGTGGTATGGAGAAACAACTTGAGGTTAAAGTAGATGGTATTCGCTACTTCGCGGAACGAATATAGATACCAGTGTATGGAAAGCTAAGAGATCTAGTCATGGATAAAGCTCACAAATCCCGATACTCTATCCATCCTGGATCTGACAAGATGTATCATGATCTCAAAGTTTTGTATTGGTGGGCGAACATGAAAGCCGACATAGCCACCTATGTGAGCAAGTGTCTGACTTGTTCAATGGTCAAGGTGGAGTACCAAAAGCCATCCGGATTACTTCAACAACCGGAAATCCCGATGTGGAAATGGGAGCAGATTTCCATGGATCTCATAACCAAATTACCCCGAACCCCTACTGGATGTGACACAATCTGGGTGATAGTGGATCGCCTAACCAAATCCGTTCATTTCCTTGCTATCAAAGAGACCGACAAAATGGAAAAGTTAACTCGCCTCTATCTTAAAGAAGTAGTATCCCGACATGGAGTACCAATCTCCATCATTTCCGATAGAGACCCCCGATTCACCTCACATTTTTGGAAATCATTACCGAAAGCTCTAGGCACGCGCCTAGATATGAGCACAGCGTACCATCCTCAAACAGATGACCAGAGTGAACGTACCATACAAACCCTAGAAGACATGCTACGAGCTTGTGTGATCGATTTCGGAAACAGTTGGGAGACTCACTTGCCTTTAGTGGAATTCTCTTACAATAACAGCTATCATACTAGCATCAAAGCAGCACCATTTGAAGCCTTGTACGGGTGAAAATGCCGATCACCAATTTGTTGGGCTGAAGTTGGAGATAGCCAACTTACGGGTCCCGAACTTGTGCACGAAACCTCAGAGAAAATCGTGCATATCCGAAATCGTATGGCGACAGCTCATGACCGTCAAAAGAGTTATGCAGACAAGCGCAGAAAACCGCTAGAATTTCAAGTGGGCGACAAAGTATTATTAAAGGTTTCACCTTGGAAAGGTGTGATTCGTTTCGGGAAACAAGGAAAGTTAAACCCGCGTTACGTTGGACCATTCGAGATAGTGAAAAGGATCGGTCCAGTAGCATACCAACTGAACCTACCTAATACACTCAATGGAGTACACAATGTATTTCATGTCTCAAACCTAAAGAAATGCCTATCAGATGAGACGCTTGTAGTTCCACTCGAGGAGTTGGAAATCGATGAACAGCTACGTTTTATTGAGAAACCAGTCGAAATCATGGACCGAGAGGTCAAAATTCTCAAGCGCAGTAAGATACCTAATGTCAGAGTTCACTGGAACTCGAAGCGTGGACCGGAGTTCACATGGGAACGCGAGGATCAAATGATGAAAAAGTATCCTCACCTTTTCAAACAATCAACGGAAAACACGAAAGGTACTAACTAAATTTCGAGACGAAATTTATTTCAACTAGGGGATGATGTGACAAACCTAAACTTTTTGTTTCAGACGTTAATTTTCGGGACGAAAATTCTTTCAACAAGGGGATGATGTGACATCCGACAAATTCAGGTTAACTCCGTTAACACAAACATAGTTAGTTCAAACATTGTTTATACAAACTCAGTTATCTCAAACATTCACTCATGCATTACATTTAATTAGGGTTAATTAATTGTGTCAGTTATTGCACAAACACTCACGTAACGGTAATTCGGAGAATTACCGAATCGCACGAGTCGATCCCCGAACGTTGGTGATAATTAAAAATAATATTTCGAACAATAAATAATTTATAATTGATATAAATTATGTGCTTTTACGTGTTATCTGATTTTATTCGTAAAGACTTTCGTGAAATCGCGTACGTTTACGCGGAACGTTGTGACTTTTACTGCTTTAGTGATTTTTATAAATATTTTTTATAAAAATATTTAATAGAAACTATTTTAATTAGTTACATTTAATTAAATGTGTTTTAAATTCATTTAATTAGTCCATGGGCCACATAAATCAATTTTTAAATCCATGAAGGGACCCATGGAGTGAGTATATAAGATTTTATAAAAACCCTAACCCCATAACTCCAAAATTTCGAAAATAATCAGCCCCCACTCCCTTTGAGATCGCAAATCCCCTCTTCATCTCCAAACCATTCTTAGATCGATCTCCTTCTTGCAATCGTTGGTGTTCTTGAGCAATCCTAGCATGAATCTCCGTTTCTATCGGATCAAGTAAGATTTCATGTATATTTATTTATATATTTTTTGAAAATATGGTTATGTGAAACCCTAGTTTTCATCCAAACAAAAATCCATTCGATAAAGATGCAAACTTTGATAACTAGTTGTGTATTATGATGATATTGGTTGGTTTTGTTGATTTTGTGAAACCCTAGATGTCTAGAACCGACAGTTACTATATAAGGAAACTTTTGTGATTTCTATCTTGCATGTTAGACATGATTAGGATGATATGATGATATCTATACGTTACTTGATGCATGTTTAAGTGAATTGTGAAGTTAGATTTTGAATACCTAGCCCGGTTTTATAAACTTGCTAAATAAGGAAACTTTAATCGACTAAAGTAGTCATAACTTGCTAGTTTGATATGCATGTTAGTATATTATGATACTTGTACGTTAACAATGATGAAATAACGTGTTGTAACGTGTTAAATCTCATAAACCATGCATGTTATCTTTAGCCGACTATAAAAGGAAACCATAAACTCTAATGTGATCAACATGTTAAAGATCAAGGTGTGTGTTACATGTTTAACCTTCTAGGGTGTATTAGATTCATATTATGAACATAATTAGTAACGATAGTTTCTAGAAAACACGAGTCTCGAACATAACTATCATTTATAAAAACTTACTATTTATGGAAACCTGCTAATTATGGAAACCTGCTAAATATAGAAACTTACTTTATGTGGTAACTGTGCTAGCATACTAGAACAATAAGGAATTGTTGCTAAGTGTTACCTGCATGATCTTATGTGTGTAATATGAAAGTATTATATTAATCAAACACTATTTCATACATTGAGTCACCAACGGGTCGTCGGGTCAAACTTGGTCAAACATGAGTCAAACTTGTAAACTCTTTTCAAACACATAAACAATGGGATTGTTTGGATGTAAGGGTCTTACGAACCAACACGAACACACACTCATAAACTCATGAAATATAGGTAGCCGTTAGCGGGTCACCTGTCTTTCACTTGTCATTCTAGCACATACTCTAAGGTGAGTTTCACGGCCCCTTTTCTTTTGGTTTAAACTTGGGGGAGAAAACATGGGTACAAACATTTAGATCTTACATTTCATTTATATCACTTGTTGTACTAAGCGCAAACATATCATGTAAGTCCTTACTTATCGAACCGTTTAATATATGGGATAGCGAGGTAATCTTGAGTAGTACTACTGGGCATTGACAAGCCCCACCCGCGTTAGTCGCGCTAACACGACAGGAAGTCGAACGGGTGTAACATTGACCTAAACAGTTTACCATTGTTCATGATAGAATGGTATGAGGCAGATCAAACATAAACAGTCAGCTTCGGTGTCGAAACGCTTTAGTAACATGTTATTAGGTTAGCTACCTATTGATATAATTGTAAATTGTTTTATCCAGTAAACTTTACTTACATTTGAAACTTGTGAACTCACGAGCCTAGTGTTGACACGTTTTAGCATGTTTTCTCAGGTCGTTAAGGTACGAGTACGAGATAGGGCATGCATGCATTGGAGTTTCATTATTTATCAAACGCAGGACTTACTTATTTATTTATTTTCGAATTGCATGTTTTGGGCGCAATTGTTTTTTGCGCATGCTTTTCCTTCAATCTTTACGCTTCCGCATTTTGCATTAACTCAGTATTTTCATTTACTAGTGTTGCATCATGACTATGAGCAATACTAGTGTTTTTATTAAACTCATATAGAGTCGTTCAACGTAACTAATGACTGAGATCCTGGTATGTCACGCTCCTAACGGTAAAACCCCGTTAGTGGATTTTGGGGGTGTGACACTAATTCCCTGCAAGTCGACACGAGAGAAGTAAAGAAATACCGACACAAACTGCCTGGTCTGGTTAGGGCTCAAATGGCTTGTTGAATACCCAAACCTCCAATCAACCCATAATATTAAATCTATACTAACCAGCCGTGCTATCACCAAGATTTGTATATAGACCATACAAACATATAATAAGTTTCCCAAGCAAGAAGTCTTGCTTAAGTGACTCACAAGATTCAAGATTATTAGATTGGTTTAAAGATCACTTATTCTTGTCTTTTTAAAATAACTTATAGTAAAGACTTTAAAAACATAACATACTAAAAATATTTCATTAAATAATTAAAGTTCAACCAACTCGAGCAACACAAGAGAACTGGCCATGGATAACCATACAAGTGACTCCACTAACCCTTAGATAATGTGTGGAAGTATACCAACACCAAGGGAGAGTGGGTATACGTTGCCTCTTGCTTCACTCGAACGAGAAGAGTAAGTTCATATTACAAGACTTTAAGAAGGAAAATATACAAGAAAGTCTAAACGGACCAAAATGAGAGAGTTCCGGCTCTTAGCAGAGCACTAAGGCCTTCACACCTCTTGATCTTGGACACCTAAAACACTAGAATGAGCTTCATATTTATAGGCAAAGATTTGGACAATGCACGGTTGTGCAATGGGATGCGTACTTGTGAGTTGGATTACATCTGTTATGAAAAATGAAACAAACCAAGCTATATATACACCTGTGGTCATGCGTATGTTTATGTATACATGAACAACCTTCATGTGTACTTACATAAGTACGCATGACCATTATGTACCTGACAAATGCGCAGGAATCATAATCCATGCGTATTTGTTTAGTACACAACCAAAAGATACAAACGTTTACAAATACAAGTTCAGACATTATAACTCGATAACAACGAAGAAAAATACAAATACATACAAAGACAAGACTAAAAGATAAATAACAAAAGCTTGATCATGATACAGAGTGTATATCACCAAAACATGCTTCAACAAACTCCCCCCTTAACAGCACCTCTGGATGTCTTCAGTCTTCAGCTTAACTCCCGCCACCTAGCCTTGACTTGTAGTCATCGCAAAATTTCACCAGTTTGTTGTAACGGGTGGCTAGCAGCTTGGTCCACTCATCTGTATGTAAACAATACTTGTCCACCAACACCTCCAAATCCTTCACAGAAAAATTAATGAAACAGATTTCATCAAACACCCTCACTATCTCTTGCAGACTTAGCTTCCCTATCATCACAGCCTTACTGGTTAACGTTCTACGTACCAGTACCACATGTTTCCCAACACATCTTGAGGAATTCTCCTCAAAGATATGTGAGTCACTGGATGAATCTTGGTTTTATCTTTGACACGCCTCGGTAGTTGAGTCTAAAACATTTCAAACTTCCCTTAACGTCCCTCTCTTTGTAAAGCTACCGCATAAGATGTATCACCACAGAGTTCTCGATTAGCTAGATTGACCAGGTCTTACTCGGGTAAGGAGTTAAATTCTTCGGTTATTGGCTTTAGGTATTGCACCCCGCCAGATCGTTTGATTGCAAATAAACCCTTGTCATTTTCAAACCTGATAGAAAGAATCATGCCTGCAGTGCCATGTTTATCAGTGTATTGTGGCTTGTACCATGGGGCTTGTTCTGTCTTTTTAAACCACTCTTGAGGAACCCTCCTCCAAGAGCTACTACCTTCGCCTACAACACGAACTGGGTCGGATTGGGGAACTTCAGCTGTTGTTTCCATCTCACTAACAATGGGAACTTCAGTCTCAGCCAGTTCTTGTATTGTAGGGGCTTCAAAAATATCCCCATCATCAAGTTCATAGATCCCCTCACCAATTCCATTTGAAAATTCAATCACCACATCATCATCTTCTTCATCCTAGTCGTCACCCAACTCTATCTCACCTTCTTTTAACTCCTCCAACGCTCCAATCATGGCTTCATTATACAATTCCAAGCTTGCATATAATTCTTCCAATACCTCAGCCAATGATTTTCCCTTGTAACCTCCACCACCAGCTTATTTATGTGTAGACTCTCCTTGTGCCGCTGGTGTTACTTGTGGTGTAGCTGAAATAGCTTGTTCTCACCTCCAGCACCACCTGAGGAGCCAGCACCAGGATCCTTGTCTTAATCTTCATCACCCGTTAGATCAATGTGGTGACATGTTTCTTCCTCAACTGCTTTCTTCATGGTCTCCCCCTGAGACACAAGCTGGTTTGTCAGTTTGGAAACCATATCAACCATAATCAAGTGCTCGCCTCTCTGAATTAACATCTGAGTCTCCATCGCCTTCTGGTTAACAAAGATAGTATCATTGAGTTTGAATTGAATAGTTTGTAGTTCAAACAATGATTTCAGTTGCTCTTGAGTACTTTGCCATTGGTTTGTCAGTCTAGTGGTCTCATCAATCAGAGATTTGATTTGTGCTTGTTGTGTTTCAATGTGAGATCTAGAGTTGGCCGCATCTTTCCACTTGAGATTCTAAATGAGAAATGTGTGCCTCTATTGGATGAACTTCCCTGGCTGTTGATGTAACATTTCTGATTTTTAGTATCCGTATTTCAATTCAATGTAATACATTTCAAACTCAATTCTAGTGCATTGTTTTGTTCTATTCGTACCATCAATTAAAAACTATACTTCCATACAAATCCACAAATTTTACTCGGTTATACTCTATTAAAACACTACATAAGTATCTATTTATACAAATACGTCAAATACTAAAGTTACAAGGCCTAATGTTGAAAATTTACAAGAAACCCTAATAGGCACGGTCGCGCCTCGTTCTGGCACGGTCGCGCCGAGTGCTTTGGCACGGTCGCGCGACTTGCTTTGGAACGATCGCGCCACATATGGGCACGGTCGCGCCTAGTACCGGTTGAAACGGAAATGCAGCCTTTAATCACAGAGACGTTCGATTTCGTAACCGTTTTACACGTTACAACTATTAACAAACAGAGTTAAGCCACTTGATCATCATAATTACAACAAATAAACGGAATTTCATCAATTCATCTAATAATCAACAAATCGTCCACTAGACCATCGAATTCTCCAAATTGTTTGCAATTCTCCCAAGAAAACGCACAAACGATCCTCCCAGAAACTACAGACCCACTTGAAGCAACCGGGATCGTACCAGAAGACGCCGAAAACCAAGCCCGCTGACGCCGAAACTCCTTCCTACCGTTCGCTATCAATTCACCATTATTCTGGGTAATTGAAACCTTGTCCTCTATCGATTTACTCTTTAGATCAAAAGCCCCATGTTAATCTGGGCTTCCAATATGGAAATCATCTTAAACCCGAATCTAGTTTTCGTTCAAAAATGATTTAATCGAATCCGACTCTAGACACGTTTTAAATCCAATTAATCTATGCAAAAAGACTCGAAATAGTCTAATGGGTGAAAGCCCCATGAATTCCAACATTAACAATATAAGAATTAGCCAAATCGTTTCTGTTTTGGTACAGACACGGTCGCGCTAGTATTCTACCGCCGTCGTTCTTCATAAGACACGGTCGCGCCAAATACCAGCGCGGTCGTGCCTCACACACTCAGACCCAGTCATGCCTTTGGCTAGACTTGGACATGCCTCAAAACCCTAGACACGGTCGTGCCTAGTCCAGGACACGATCGTGCCTAGAGAACAACCCAATTGTGCATTCTGTTGATCAACATGGTCGCGCCCTGACTAGCATGGTCGCGCCCGTGGTTCGAGCACGATCGTGCCCTTCCTAGGCACGGTCGTGTGTGAGTTAAATTTTTAGCAGAATTATAAATTTTATATATTTTTCAAACAATAAACATTCTGATTAAATTGCAAAATAAAAATAGTTGATTTTTATAAAAAAAAATGCATTTAATCCTATTTAGAAAGATCAAATATTTAGTCTTGGAATAAATATAAAATTTTTTATTTAAAGTTTATAAAATTTAATTTACATTTATTGTTAAACCTTAAAAGTATTTTAATGCTTACGTTACATATATTATAAATAAATAAATAAATAAAGAAATGATTATTTATTTAATTTATATTTAAAAAAAATAATTAATTATTTATACTAAATTATAACTAATACTTACAATGTTTTCATAAACAATAACCATTTACATTACTTATTTAATTATTTAAACTCAAATCTTAATTAAAATATTCTAAAAAAATATTCTTTCAAACTTTATATTTTATTCAATACTTTCAATTACAAATCAATGACTTTTTACACAAGTCCAAATGGAACTTTAGACTTAAACTTTTGTGCACACTATTAATAACATATACATTACACTTTAGGTTAACTTGTGCGTTTCAAGGATCCTTATTACTATCTAGTATCTTTTGTTAGCTACGCCTTCGAACCAAGTGAGTATACATAGCCCCTTTTTCTCTTTTACATTTTTGGGGTGAAACATGAACACTATTCAAATTACATGTTTACATTTACACAAACAACACAAGTACAAATCCTATTTACATTCATGTGTGCAATTTGAGCTTTATGCCCGAGTGCTAGGTGTGCTAACCTTTGTATGCGATTATGTGCAATCATTAACTATTCAAGCCGACGGTTTTCAATGATAGATCTATTGAGTCTGACAAACCCACCCAGATTGGGGTGATTGATACCGACAACACAATTTTCCATGCTAGTTACAAAGGTTTGATTGTACTTGGTTACACAATAGCTGCTCCCCATAAATGCCTTATTTATCATGTTATGTATGGATTTGTTTTACAAACTATATGCTATCTATATACAAACCTGTGTTATACTCACCAACTTTTTAGTTGACATTATTTTATTCATGTTTCAGGTCCTAATATGTGAGTTTGATCAATATGTGCTACACGTAGACTTTGGACTTAGCTAATTTAAATAAAGAAGTCTATGTTTTGAAATACTGTTTCTGTCTTGGATTTGATTTTGTTTGAATGATTGTAATGGAATTTGAAGTTTAATATATTTCAATTTAGACAACCTTGTGCTTATGAACAGTCGACATGTCCCGCCCCGGTGATTCCGCCATCGGTCGGGGTGTGACAGATTGGTATCAGAGCCTTGGTTAAAGGGAATTAGGTTATTAGACACCTTGACCTAGACTATAACTTTAGGACACCTACCTATGCTATGTTTCATTATTACATGTTATATGCTACATGCCATATGTTATATGTTATGTGTTACATGCTATGTGCTACATGCTTACTATGATTAGTTATTATTTTATTTGGTGACTTACTTATTAAAAAAAACTCATGACTTATTAGTATATACTTAAATAATAAGTTAAATAAACAATATCTCTTCCTATATCCTAAAACCTCATAATGCTCTTATTTTCTTCTCTATCTATATTCTTCTTAGCATATGGAATCTTCATGAAGCTAAATCCATAAAATTTTCTTTATTTCCTCGTTAAGGTTTTTAAGCTTTGTTAATTATTTGAGGACACGTGCAATCTGGAAGAGTGACACCTGTATTTTGGGTTTTCTGTCTAGGAAAGCATTTTGCATAAATCCCAATCAACCGAGGGACCCGTATGCTTTCCTGGGAATTCCCGAGATGAGTGTTTACTTATAGGCTAAAGCATGTCTCCTTGAAAATTATATAAGTTTAATTAACCTTAATGTGTCATAGTATTCGAGTGATTATATCACTATTTGAGTACAATCCAAACTATGATTATCTATTTATTTTGTTATTTTATTCTATTAAATCCAAACAATTCTCATAAGTTCTTACATCTTTCCTCGTCTTGTGAAAATCTGTAGAATGCCTCCTCGTCGTGCTCCCACGGCCAACACCAATACCGACATTGCTGCTATTCTTACACAACTCGTGACACAACTCACTCAAGCTAATAGTGCCACCAATGGCAACAATGGTGGAAATGGTAGTAATGGTGGAAATGGTGGTAACAACCCATCTCAATGCACCTTCAAGCACTTCAACTCGTGCAATCCCCTCAAGTTCTATGGTACCGAAGGAGCTACTGGACTCCTTCAATGGTTCGAAAGAATTGAGAATACCTTTCTCAATAGTGACTGCCCCGACAACCTTCGTGTTCGTCATGCCACAAGTGTCCTACAAAAACGGGCACTCACGTGGTGGAATGGGGAGAAAAGAAATAGGGGTGTGGATGTAGCAATGGCCTTACCTTGGGATGATATTAAAAGGCTAATGACCGAGGAATTCTGTCCTCGAAATGAAGTGAAGAAACTCGAAGCTGAATTTTGGGATCTTGCCCAAGATAGTGGTGAAAGCTTGGCATATACAACTCGGTTCCATGAGTTGAGTCTCCTTGTGCCCCATATGGTCACTCCCTTGTCCCGCTGCATTGAAAAGTATATTGGGGGACTACCTAGGCAAATTCAAGATACTGTCCTAGGAAGGAATCCCGCAACACTTGAAGATGCCATCCGTTTGTCCGCTACCTTAACCGATAATCATGTGAAGGCGGGGACTCTTACTAAAAAGGGCACCAAGAAAGTTTCTGACACTATAACCCCTCCTACCCACAACAAAGAAGCCACAACTGAACCCTCCCGTAATAATAGGAAAAGGAAGACTAGAAACTATGCTGTGGTCACTCCTGCTATTCCTGTTAACCAAGCTGCACCTATGGTTCAAGCACCGGCCAAAAAGCCATATGTTGGAATCTACCCGCTTTGTGCCACCTGCAACTATCATCATCCCCAAAGCATCCCATGTCGCCTTTGTACTCATTGTGGGAGATATGGCCATACGGTCAATGTTTGTAGGGCCAAAGCTCTTGTGGGCCAAGTCAACCCACCAAACCAAACCAACGCCCAAGTGACTAATCAAGGTGCTCCCGCTATTGCAAATGGGCGTGCATGTTATGAATGTGGCAACCCGAACCATTTCCGTGATCAATGCCCAAGATTTGCCAATACTAGACAAGGTGGAGCTCGTGGGCGTGCATTCAACATAAACGCCAACGAAGCACAAGCCAACAATGACGTGGTCAATGGTACGTTCCTTGTAAATAGTCATTATGCCTCCATTTTATTTGATACCGGTGCCGATAAAAGTTTTGTGTCACTTAACTTTGAACCTTTACTTGCAAAGACACGATCCCAATTAGAGAAAACCTTTACCGTCGAAATAGCAAATGGTGACTCCCTTACAATTGACTCCGTTATCTATGACTGCTCCTTAGAACTTAATGATCATGCATTGCCAATCAACCTTGTTCCAATGCCACTAGGAAGTTTTGATATCATCATAGGCATGGATTGGCTATCAAATCATCATGCCGAAGTCATCTGTTTTGAGAATTGCATCCGAATACCTCTACCATCGGGAGAAATGTTGAAAGTATTTGGTGAAAAGCCTTGCAAAGGGCTTAAATTAATGTCATGCACTACTGCTCAAAAGTACTTACGAAAGAAGTACGTGGCCTTTTTGGCCCATATCGTTCAAAAGGATGTCAAAAAGAAGAGTATTCAAGATATCCCCATTATCCGAGATTTTCCTGAAGTATTCCCCGAAGACTTATCCGGTCTTCCACCCGTTCGTCAAGTAGAATTTCGCATTGATCTTGTGCCCGGAGCTAACCCCGTGGCTAGAGCTCCTTATCGTCTTGCACCTTCTGAAATGCAAGAACTTGCAAGTCAACTTCAAGAGCTCTCCGACAAGGGATTCATTCGTCCAAGTCATTCACCGTGGGGTGCACCCGTCTTATTCATCAAAAAGAAGGATGGATCATTTCGCATGTGTATTGACTACCGCGAACTCAACAAGCTTACTATCAAAAACCGTTATCCTTTACCTAGAATTGATGACCTCTTTAATCAACTTCAAGGTTCTACTTGCTTCTCGAAGATTGATCTTTGATCTGGTTATCACCAACTCCGTGTGCAAGAAGACGATATTCCAAAGACTGCCTTTCGAACAAGGTATGGTCATTACGAGTTCATGGTTATGCCTTTTGGACTAACCAATGCGCCCGCAGTTTTCATGGACCTCATGAATCGTGTGTGCAAACCGTACCTTGATAAGTTCATGATCGTTTTCATCGATGACATCTTAATCTATTCCAAGACTAAAGCCGATCATGAGCAACACCTTAGATTGGTTTTGGATCACTTGAAGAAAGAACAACTATATGCCAAATTCTCTAAATGTGAATTTTGGCTAAAGGAAGTTCAATTTCTTGGTCACATCGTCAATGACAAGGGTATTCATGTTGACCCTGCTAAGATCGAAACGATTAAGAATTGGAATGCCCCGAAGACTCCCACTGAGGTTTGTTCATTTCTTAGTCTTGCGGGATATTACCGTCGTTTCATCTCAAACTTCTCTAAGATTGCCGTCCCCATTACCGCTTTGACTCACAAAGGTAAGACTTATGAATGGGGACCAAAACAAGAAGAAGCTTTCCAAACCCTCAAACAAAAATTGTGCAATGCTCCCATTTTGACTCTCCCTAATGGGAATGATGATCTATTTGTCTACTATGATGCTTCCAACCAAGGTCTTGGTTGTGTCCTCATGCAACGAGGCAAAGTAATCGCTTATGCGTCAAGGCAACTTAAGATTCATGAGAAGAATTATACGACGCATGATCTCGAGTTGGGTGCGGTTGTATTAGCATTGAAGATTTGGAGACATTATCTCTATGGCATGAAATGCGTGGTGTTCACCGACCACAAAAGTCTTCAACATATCTTCAATCAAAAGGAACTCAATATGAGGCAACGACATTGGGTTGAACTCCTTAACGACTATGACTGCGAGATTCGCTACCATCCCGGCAAAGCGAATGTTGTAGCCGACGCTTTGAGTCGAAAGGACCATGTTATGCTTCATTGTGCCCGAATTCAAACCGATATTCAAATCCGCATCTTAGAAGCTCGACACGTCTCAGTCACCGAGGGTAACATGTACGAGGAAATGTCGTGTGGTGTTGAACTTCTGCTTGAGTCAAAACCCAATGGCTTACTTTATTACTTGAACCGTATATGGGTTCCCGATCGCGATGATCTCCGTACCTTTCTCATGAACGAGGCTCACAAGACTCGTTATTCTATTTATCTTGGTGCGGATAAAATGTACCAAGATCTTCGCCAACAATATTGGTGGCCCGATATGAAAAAAAAAATTGCTCACTATGTTGCCAAATGTCTAACGAGTTCCAATGTCAAAGCCGAACACTAACGTCCTTCCAGATTACTTGAACAACCGGAAATTCCTGTGTGGAAATGGGAGAACTTAGCCATGGATTTTATCACCAAACTCCCTCGCACCTCGAGTGGTTATGATAGCATTTGGGTGATCATTGATCGTCTCACCAAATCTGCTCATTTCTTGCCCATCCGTGAAGACTATCGGGTTGAGAAACTAGCCCGAATTTACATCGACGAAATTGTGAGCCGTCATGGTGTTCCCTTGAACATAATATCCGATAGAGATGCGCGGTTCACTTCTCGATTTTGGCAATCTCTCCAAACTGCTCTTGGCACACGATTGGATTTGAGCACGGCTTACCATCCTCAAACTGATGGTCAAACCGAACGAACAATCCAAACTCTTGAAGACATGCTTAGAGCTTGTGTAATCGATTTTGGTGGCAATTGGGATTCACATTTATCCTTCATTGAGTTCTCCTACAATAATAGCTACCACACGAGTATCAATATGGCTCCATTTGAAGCTCTCTATGGTCGCAAGTGTCGTTCTCCTATCTGTTGGAATGAGATTGGTGAAACACAAATCACTGGTCCCGAGCTAGTTCAAGAAACATCTGACAAGATTATCCAAATTCGTGACAATATTCGAGTAGCGAGAAGTCGGCAAAAGAGTTATGCCGACAAACGTCGAAAACCCTTGGAATTCCAAGTCGGTGACCTTGTTCTTCTTAAGGTGTCCCCGTGGAAGGGTGTGATCCGCTTTGGAAAGAAAGGCAAATTAGCCCCTCGCTATGTTGGTCCATTCAAAATCCTTGAAAGGACTGGGAAAGTGGCTTACAAACTCAAATTACCTCCATCTCTTGGCAATGTGCATCCTACATTTCGTGTATCTAATCTGAAGAAATGTCTCGCTGATGAGAATCTCCATATACCGCTTGATGACGTGCACATTGATGAAACGATGCACTTCGTTGAGAAACCGGTAGAAATTATGTATCGTGAAATCAAGCAACTCAAGCGAAGTCGTATTCCTATTGTGGGAGTCTAAGCGTGGTCCTGAATTCACTTGGGAACGAGAGGACCAAATGAAGCTCAAGTACCCCCATCTTTTTACTGATGTTGTAGCTTCCTCTAACTAAATTTCGGGACGAAATTACCTCAACATGGGGAGACTATAACATTTCTGATTTTTAGTATCCGTATTTCAATTCAATGTAATACTTTTCAAACTCAATTCTAGTGCACTGTTTTGTTCTATTCGTATCATCAATTAAAAACTATACTTCCATACAAATCCACAAATTTTACTCGGTTATACTCTATTAAAACACTACATAAGTATCTATTTATACAAATGCGTCAAATACTAAAGTTACAAGGCCTAATATTGAAAATTTACAAGAAACCCTAATAGGCATGGTCGCGCCTCGATCTGGCACGGTCGCGCCGAGTGCTTTGGCACGGTCGCACGACTTGCTTTGGAACGATCGCGCCTGGTGCCTTAGCACGGTCGCGCCTAGTACCAGTTGAAATGGAAATGCAGCCTTTAATCACAGAGACGTTCGATTTCGTAACCGTTTTACACGTTACAACTATTAACAAACAGAGTTAAGCCACTTGATCATCATAATTACAACAAATAAACGGAATTTCATCAATTCATCTAATAATCAACAAAATCGTCCACTAGACCATCGAATTCTCCAAATTGTTTGCAATTCTCCCAAGAAAACGCACAAACGATCCTCCCAGAAACTACAGACCCACTTGAAGCAACCGGGATCGTACCAGAAGACGCCGAAAACCAAGCCCGCTGACGCCGAAACTCCTTCCTACCGTTCGCTATCAATTCACCATTATTCTGGGTAATTGAAACCTTGTCCTCTATCGATTTACTCTTTAGATCAAAAGCCCCATGTTAATCTGGGCTTCCAATATGGAAATCATCTTAAACCCGAATCTAGTTTTCGTTCAAAAATGATTTAATCGAATCCGACTCTAGACACGTTTTAAATCCAATTAATCTATGCAAAAAGACTCGAAATAGTCTAATGGGTGAAAGCCCCATGAATTCCAACATTAACAATATAAGAATTAGCCAAATCGTTTCTGTTTTGGTACAGACACGGTCGCGCTAGTATTCTACCGCCGTCGTTCTTCATAAGACACGGTCGCGCCAAATACCAGCGCGGTCGTGCCTCACACACTCAGACCCAGTCATGCCTTTGGCTAGACTTGGTCATGCCTCAAAACCCTAGACACGGTCATGCCTAGTCCAGGATACGATCGTGCCTAGAGAACAACCCAATTGTGCATTCTGTTGATCAACACGGTCGCGCCCTAACTAGCATGGTCGCGCCCGTGGTTCGAGCACGATCGTGCCCTTCCCAGGAACGGTCGTGTGTGAGTTAAATTTTTGGCAGAATTATAAATTTTATATATTTTTCAAACAATAAACATTCTGATTAAATTGCAAAATAAAAATAGTTTATTTTTATAAAAAAAATGCATTTAATCCTATTTAGGAAGATCAAATATTTAGTCTTGGAATAAATAGAAAATTATTTATTTAAAGTTTATAAAATTTAATTTACATTTATTGTTAAACCTTAAAAAGTATTTTAATGCTTACGTTACATATATTATAAATAAATAAATAAATAAATGATTATTTATTTAATTTATATTTAAACAAAAATAATTAATTATTTATACTAAATTATAACTAATACTTACAATGTTTTCATAAATAATAACCATTTACATTACTTATTTAATTATTTAAACTCAAATCTTAATTAAAATATTCTAAAAAAATATTCTTTCAAACTATATATTTTATTCAATACATTCAATTACAAATCAATGACTCTTTACACAAGTCCAAATGCAACTTTAGACTTAAACTTTTGTGCACACTATTAATACCATATACATTACACTTTAGGTTAACTTGTGCGTTTCAAGGATCCTTATTACTATCTAGTATCTTTTGTTAGCTACGCCTTCAAACCAAGTGAGTATACATAGCCCCTTTTTCTCTTTTACATTTTTGGGGTGAAACATGAACACTATTCAAATTACATGTTTACATTTACACAAACAACACAAGTACAAATCCTATTTACATTCATGTGTGCAATTTGAGCTTTATGCCCGAGTGCTAGGTGTGCTAAACTTTGTATGTGATTATGTGCAATCATTAACTATTCAAGCCGACGGTTTTCAATGATAGATCTATTGAGTCTGACAAACCCACCCAGATTGGGGTGATTGATACCGACAACACAATTTTGCATGTTAGTTACAAAGGTTTAATTGTACTTTGTTACACAATAGCTGCTCCCCATAAATGGCTTATTTATCATGTTATGTATGGATTTGTTTTACAAACTGTATGCTATCTATATACAAACCTGTGTTATACTCACCAACTTTTTAGTTGACATTATTTTATTCATGTTTCAGGTCCTAATATGTGAGTTTGATCAAGATGTGCTACACGTAGGCTTTGGACTTAGCTAATTTAAATAAAGAAGTCTATGTTTTGAAATACTGTTTCTGTCTTGGATTTGATTTTGTTTGAATGATTGTAATGGAATTTGAAGTTTAATATATTTCAATTTAGACAACCTTGTGCTTATGAACAGTCTACATGTCCCGCCCCGATGATTCCGCCATCGGTCTGGGTGTGACAGTTGATGCTTCACCAGTCTCATGGATTGTGTCAACAAATAATTCCGAAAGATCAAAACAGTGACCCAAATCACCGAACTCTATGGAGTGAGTCATGGGTGGTAAAGTGCCAACGGTAACAGTTACTGGCAGGGATGTTGTTGGGATGACACTTGGGTCTGCTGTTTCTATTGTTGTCACTATAATGGACTCAGCCATTATAGGTTGTAGAGTTGTTGTTGTGATTTGGATGGATGTAGCAGGAAGAGTGACTATTGGTTGAGTCGTCTCTTGTATAGCAGGAACACCTATAGGTGTAATTGTCCTTTGCCTTCGCCTGTTATACATCTGTGTAGGTTGTTCTGGAGCTCGCTGTGCTTGAACACAGGCATTAATTTCCTCCATCACCACATGCCACGGATGGTCGGATCTGAACTTCTTTCTTCGTTCTTCATTCTCGCTCTTAGAACCTTCATCTTCGAGTTGAAACTCACTCTCCGAACAATCTCTTCGTCTACGTTTAGATGAGGATTTAGGAAGGGATTCCTGAATGTTCCTCCTTGGATGTCTTTGATCGTGTGCATCATCGGAATCAGAAGATTCAGTTAAAGTTCTTTCAGAATCACTATCCTCTACATCGTTACCACCATCACCACTATCACCATCATTTCCATCACCATCAGAATCATCATTACTATCATTGTTGTGTCTAACCTCCTCCTCATCAAAATGTTTACTTAATTCTGGCTCTGAATTGATACTGTACCATATTACACCGGCATAGGCAATATAAGCTTCGTCAATCAAATGCCCAAATAGAGGTGTGTGAACGGGTATCGGCTCTTCAGTTCCAGCCTTCAAGAATTATACAAAAACCCTCTTGTCCACACGTTTCACCTGTAACTGTTGTCCAATTAGTGGAAAGTTTGGCAAAATGTGATTGATTAGCAATTGGACAAAGCGTGGATACAGTAGAAACCTAAATCTCCCTGTTGCATTGGGTAGATCCAATATTGACTTGTAAACATAGCGTGAGAAATTATAACCTCTGTTTAGTGAAAGACCAACCATGTCAGAAGCCAAATCATGGCCCATTGCGTCTTTTCCTGCCTTACGAGCTGAAATGCACATTATCATAATGTGTGCAAAGTATCTCCATTGGTCTAACAACCACATCTTTTTGTATAAAGGGTAGTCTCTTCTTCCAACATACCCCATCCTCTGCCTCCAACATTCATCTATAACATACTCCGGATAACTAGTCGGATCTGTCGGTTGATCATGGAATTGTAGCACCAGACGGATTGTGTCTTCAGATATTGATATCCTTTGGTTAGCCACGGTGGCTGTAATCACATTTGTTGTCTGTGTGCAATCTAATTTGGATATGTCCCAAAATTGTTCAAGATAGGGACGGGAGACAACATGATTTGCAGAGATTGCATAGGAGATCTTTGACCTATTCAGAATTATAACTATCTTTGGTAGTTAAGAGCCGCACCCTTCCACTCGGGGTCGGTAAGCGCCAATAAGCTAAACTCATCAGTGTAAGCTCGTCTCGTCATACCTGCAAAAGACACAATTAAACAAGATCAGAACAGTAAGAATAAAAAAAATTACACTTGTATTAGTCAACATAAAATGTACACACAAGTATGAAAACTTAGACTTAGAAAATTTTGCAAGACTAACTGTCATGCGTACTTAAAAGTTTTGCCCGTTAAGTTACATCTGCAAATGTCAATTTTGTGGTTTTGGTCTAAGATTCATGTCCAAAGGATGTCGAAAACGTCATAGGAACATAATGTGACTCCTTTTGAAACTAGTAACAAGCAACAATGTCTCAATTCAATCAAACAGGGCCGACACAAAGTCACGCCTCAAACCCAAGATCAAAAATCTAATTTAACCGATTAAAGTGATGAATTCAGTGTCAGATGACTTAGATTGATGATTAGAAACTTTGTTTGGTAATCAATTTCGCATGCAAACACTTAACTGTTCCAAAATTTCGGTCATTAAGAACCCTAGTCTCCAAGAGCACAAAATTGCTTAATTTTGGATGATTTCATGGTCGAAATTGGTTGAGATTCTCACCAGATGATCCTAAGATGAGGTTACAAATGATTCTGTGATTAAAATGGTTTTGTAACACACAAATTTTTGAGTCAAAATGAGCAGGTCGAGTACTGAAAGTGAGTAGAGTTTGAATGAGGAGTAAATGCTAATTGTCGTTATATATACCCCGCCTTTTAGACCCTGCGTACTTGTCTAAGTGTGCACGACCAACATCATGCGTACTTATAAGTACGCATGATATAAGTCGTGCATACTTATAACCTGCTTAAATTTTAACTCAAAAGTTTGTTTATGAAGTATTTTGAGATGTACATGATAGATATGTTCAATTGTTGTATGTAACAAGGATGTTTCCAGAAGTTATGAAAATATTTTTGGTTTTTCTAAGGAATTAAAAACGAACTGTGAAAAGAAATCTTTTTGTCTTTTATCAAGTTTATGTTAAAACACATTGAAAATCTTTTTGTTGTTTTTCTAAGGGAATGAACAAGATACAGAATAATTGAATACTTACAGTGAACGTTTTTTTTTCTCAAGTCATGAGCAAAGGATCATATTACGGTAAAACATGTAGCAAGAGTGATACAGGATAAATTTCAAAGAAATTGGGATCATATCAACATATTTACTTGGAATCAATTTTGAAATACATATCATGTTAATTCAGATTGTCAATACTATCTGATTTGAAACTATAAGCATTCTTGGATCAAATTTATGTGTGTTACGGTACCATTTAAAGTTCTACAATGTGTAGCCCACGGTTATGTTAATAGAAAGTAAATGCATTATCTCAAGCCATCTAAGATTTTCCCAAGGATTATCAGTCTTTCCAGGTTGAAGTTATATCGTTTAGCACAAGAAAATCAAGCAGAATCCATAAGGATTGTCAAGAATAATAAGTTTCAGAATCGATTCATTCATTTGTCTTGGCTCATGAGGTTTATCTTTGTGATTATTTGCAATGATTTAGACTAATAGATATGGAATCTGAAGATTCAGGTAATGGGATCGAACTATTATCTGGATGTCTTCAATGGAACAGAGGTGATCCAAGGGGGTAGTATATGCTTAACGGTTGTTGTTAAGACATATCTTAGCTCAACTTCCCATTGCATACTTGTGAGTATGGGCAGTGAAGTGAACCAAAAAATTGTGCTAAAGACATAACCCAAAGCTGGTATCAAAAGATAATACTAGCCAAAATCTTACATTCTATTTCTGATAATGATCTTTTTAATGATCTTTTACGCACACACTCAGCATAACATGGGTTCAAATCACAATTGTAGTAAAGATATTTAGATTTTCACACTACTAAATGATTTAATGAATGATTCTAGCCTACTGACAATTTCAATTAAATGACAATTTTAAAATAGTTTAAGTAGTCATAGTACAATCATTTCCCAATTATGCAATCTAATAAGTTTAGATCACTTATTGATGTACAATCATTTTTCTTGTCTTCAAATGACATTGAACTTTTTGAGAGTTTTATATTTTGTTTGGTTTTTCTTAAAAGTTTTAACAGAAGTTAGACTAAATTAACAATTTTAAAAGAAAATAAATGTAGCTTCTATGAAACAAGTTTGTTTTGAAAAATGTTTTTCATTCAGGATTGAACATTCCTATCATGTTGACAAGATGTTCAAAATGGGTACGATCAAATGCTTTGGTGAAAAGGTTAGCAAAATTATCATCCGTGTGAACTTTTACAAGTTCAATTAAATGTTTTTCAACACAATCACGAATGAAGTGATGACGTATTTCAATATGTTTAGTTTTGGAATGTTTCACCGGGTTGTTCGTGATGGACATGGTGGCAGTGTTGTCAATGAACATAGGAGATCCAGTGTAGTTCAAGCCGTAGTCTCTCAATTGTTGTTGAATCCATAAGATCTGAGAACAGCAGCTTACAGCAGCAATGTACTCTGCTTCACATGTTGATATAGAAACTGTTGATTGCTTTTTACACTGCCAAGAGACCAATCGGTCTCCTAAGAATTGACATCCACCGGAAGTTGATTTTCTATCAAGGTTACACTCGCCATAATCAGAATCTGTATAAGCTTTGAGATCAAAAGAGTGTTGTTTGGAGTACCACAGACCCAACTAGGGTTTCCCTTTCAGGTATCTGAAGATTTTCTTTACATCAATTAAATGAGATTCCATCGGTTGAGATTTAAACATCGAGCACAAGCAGATTACAAACATTATGTCAGGACTTGAAACTGTGACATACATAAAAGATCCTATCATCCCACGATACAACTTACAATCAACATCCTTTCCATCTTTTTAAGGATGCAGACCATGATTGACTGGGATAGGTGTGCCATAAGTTGTATAATCATTCATTTTGTATTTTGACAAAATGTCCTGCACATACTTAGTTTGATGTAGATAAATGCCATTCTCTCGTTGACTGACTTGTAGACCTAAGAAAAATGACAATTCACCCATATTGGTCATTTCAAACTTAGACTTCATTACCTGCTCGAATTCCTTACACATCTCTTCATTTGTAGAACCAAAAATAATATCATCAACGTATACTTGCACGAGTAGAAGATCACCTCCTGCTTGCAGTATGAAGAGAGTCTAATCAATTTGTCCACGGTCGAAACCATTGGACAACAAATGCTTTGAGAGAGTCTCATACCATGCTCTTAGTGCTTGATGAAGACCATAAAGTGCTTTGTCAAGCTTACACACTTTATAAGGATTAAGCAGGTCTTCCAAACCAGGTGGTTGACTGACATAGACTTCTTCACGTACCTTACCATATAGAAAAGGACTCTTCATATCGAGTTGATTGAAGCCAACAAAGGAGGCATAATCCAGAAACAGTCGGATGGCTTTGAGTCTAGAAACTGGGGCATACACCTCAGTGTAGTCTAGGCCCTCTTGTTGGTAAAATCCTTGAACAACCAATCTTGTCTTGTTTTTCACCGCAACGTGTAACATCCCAAAAATAAAATGACAACTATAAAAACGGATTAGAATGCAAGAACGAACGGAATAAACGAACGCGACGTAATGGGTCGGGTTGGGATGGGCCTGGCGAACTTCGGGGTGGCGAGATGGGGGAGCCTTCCCCTATAAATATCCAAACCATCCATCTTTCTCTCATTTTGCTCAAGCTAGAGAGAGAAAGTTCAACAATCGACCCGAGATTTCAGCATAGCGTAGCTCCAGTGCTCGTGAAGATAACCTCTGAATCAGAAGCTCAATACAGGTAGGGTTTTGAATAAAAAGATGATGTTTTTACGTATGAAACTGAAAGATAAACATAGATTTGAGTTCTAGAATGAAAAGCAAAAGTTTTGGACGTAAAAAGTTCAGATCTTGACGAGGTCGGATATGCATGCAAAAAGTTAGGGTTTTGTGGGGAAGAAGACTACCCTCAGAGCGAACTTATTAAGTTCGTCGGGCACTGATGGGGCGAACTTGATAATTTCGCTAATGGCAGCTAAAGGAGAACTTGACTAAGTTCGCCTATATGTTCGCTAGGTTGATAAAGACAGAATGAGTTAAACGTGTAATTGGGAATTGGGTCTGATGTGTGTGTAATTAATCAATTTAGATCGTGTGTGATGCTCGTTGGACCTTTGTTAGGACAAAACGAGACTAGTTTATCAGGTGAGTTCTAAAGCCCTCTTTTGTATGTTTTAATGATGTTTTGGGTTGGTGTGCATACATACGAAACGATGTTTACAAAAGAAATGAAGTTCACGAAAGGTGTTTTAAAAATGAAGTATGAAACATAAATATGAAATGTGTTGCCAAAATAAAGTTTACGAAAGGTTTATGAATGAAATGGTTTAATAAAACATACAAATTCTTTTACTAAATTAAGGTAAAGGTTTTTATGAAAGTCACGAAATGAACGAATCTGCCATGAGTTCCTTCGGGAACTAAGGGTTGTATGCATGTATTGGCCTTACCCTTACGGGGGCCTTTGTGGCTGGCTAACGGTTGTACAACTGGGTGGATAAAAGGGTACCATGGGTGTGACACCCAGTAGTACAGGTCAATACTCATAGTCATATTTGCACATTCCTATTTTATATTTCTTGGAATATTATCTTTGACATGGTATTGTCAGGAGTCTAGCAAAGGGACAAGTGTCATATTTAGTAATTTTTAAGAATTACTAGGAAATAAACGATAATAACCCGCATTGAACGTTCGTTGGTGATTAACGGGATTTTATTCCAGTAAAAGTATAGGGACACGCTTTAATATAAAAACGTATATATTGGTGACTAAACCTTAAAACATGGACATAAAAATGTTGGTTGCATGACCTTGAGTTATTTTATGTGTATACATGTATAATATAGTTAAAGTAATAACTATGTCGGGAACTCACTAGCAGATTATTAAAGTTAGTCAAACTACACAAAATGTAGGACATCTTAATAATTAAAGATATTAAGGTGGGTATTATTTTCGGGTAATTTACCGCGTCTAAATCGATCACATCACCATAATTATATCTTTGTTTGTACTCCACTCCAGCATCAAATCGTAATGATGATGACTTGTTGAGATCTACACTCAACCCGGCCCCGTTTCATCTAATAATTATATATATATATATGTATATATATATAAATATCTAGGTATATAGATATAAATTTTACACCAGTAAAAGTTCCTACACCGGGTGTTATATCACGGGATCACCTACCGGGTTTACACCACCTAGAAACCGACCTAACTAGGACTTGGACTTCAACTAAGTGTTTAGACAAGACTCAACCCCCCACCCCTCTACCCCTTACGGCTGAGAACCCCAAGTGGGGTCACCCACTTAGCAAAATCCCCAACTCTTTCATGATGGGTGTCATAAGATCATGCTTTGTCAACTAGAGAAACAAGTTAAGATCAAGTCACCATCTAGCTTCACTAACACTTCACTCCACCATCCACTACTAATCATCTTGGCAAGATGTAAACTCAACCTCCACCATCATTATTATGGTATGGAAAGTTGTTCTTTCAACCATGATAACACTCAACCATCATATATATATATACCACTCAACCTAATACAAGATCATTTCCAACTCTCCATCTATCTCTCTCTTGCTCTCGGCTTACACTAAACACACACACACTAGTTTTAAATCACCTACTGGAAATTCAAGAAGAAATCACCCTCTATCCCCCTCTTTCTCTCATCTTTAACCAGCCCCAAAACCAAAAGAATACCCAAAAATCCCGTAACTCAGCTTCTGCCAGATTTTTGGCCAACTTTGCAAGACCATATCTCCTTCGTTACTTGGCCAAATCGGTCCATTATTCTTCTATAATGAATCTCCATGTTAAGAAGGAAGAACCCAAGTGGAATCACTCAAATCCATGGAGTATTCGACCTCCAAACAGTCGGTGCAAGAAGACCGCTCAGTGCAGGTCGAATCTGGACACCTCTTTTCATTTTCCTGTTTTGAGGTACCTACACAACTCAAAATCTAGTAATTATTTTTCACATATCCTCTGGTTTCAATAAAATTGATTTTAGAAGAAAACCCCAAGTCATTTGGTCTTCTAAAACCATCTAAAAGTCTATTCGAAGTACGCCTAAAAATCTGAGTTTTCAAGAACAAAATAAAACATAAAAGACTTGATGAGTTTTGACTTTATTTCTTCATGAGTCATGTTTGAATACATATATTTATACACGTACATGTTCATACATAAAATACCAAACTCGAAGGACCATGGACAAGACAAGGACACATCAAATATAAACTACATATATATACTATCATATAAAATAACACTTGGATGATGGTGTTCTTCATAAACCCTTCATTCCATTCATGCGTTATGTTGAAGGATACATGTTCGTGAAGTTATATGATCATGTGTGACTTACCTGGCAAGACCCGAGGTAGTGTCCTATGATTCAAGAAGACATACGGACGATTATCATCAACATATGAACGTGAAAGGTGTTACTAAAAATATATGTTTATGGATAAAATTTGTGATATATATGTGTTGGTGTACGGTTTTGGTTAAATCATGAAAATGTTCTAGGAATTAAAGATTAGTATCCTAATATGAACATTTGATATATGTACATAGAACATATGAAGAGATTTGGTTAAAAATAAATAATCACATGACATCGTGGAAAATAAGTGAATATATTTTAAGTTGTTACAAAAATAATATTTATTTTTGGTACACTTAATAAGTCACCAATAGGGAAACATATTATTTTCTCGTAAAATATGTAAGCGTCTAGACTGGAATAATCACCAATAAGTCGTAAATAAAAACCATATTTTTACTAAACAAAGGCGTACTTAACGGGATTCGTTAAGTCGGATGAACAACTTACGTATAAGACGGGTAGTCTAAACACATTAGTACCCTTGTGTGATTAGGGTATGGATAGACAGGAACTCTTAGCGCACTGTTATTTGCTAGGATTTCATCGGACACAAGGTGAGTTCACGGCCCCCTTTCGCTTTTAAAGTTTTGTAAACTGCGGGGGAGAAACATACTTACATTAAGTATTACAGTATTGTTTAATATATGTCGAAACATTGTTGTTTTATACAATTGGGAAAGCATTGCAAACATTTTTATATGATAACAAGGAAACAAGACACTAATACTATGTCATACATGGTGATCAATATAGCGCTTAAAGTCCCCGGAATAACACACTTTTGTAACCATTAGCTATGGACTTAGCCTGGGATTCTATGGATAGTACTATTGGGGGTGACGCTCCCAGTCATGGTTAGTCGCGCTAACCAGGGGTCCAAATGGCCGAATGACCGCATATTATCTTACTCGCAGAAAGGCGAGGAGGGGCATTAAATTGTTGGGGTTTGGTTACGGTTTCATGTATGGACATAGGTATTTGTAAGCATAGCTAGCTTACGAATGGATCAATAACACTTGTTTCGTTTATCATATGCGTTTAGAATTATTTGTACTTATTTATGACGGTAATGTCATGGACAATGTTTTCGGGTAAAACTACTTATTTTATGACAGTAAAGTCATGGGCATGTTTTCAAAGGAAAACTACTTATTTTATGACGATTAAGTCATGTATATGTTTTCAAAGGAAAACTACTTATTTTATGACGGTTAAGTCATGGGCATGTTTTTAAAAGAAAACTACTTATTTTATGACGATAAAGTCATGGGCATGTTTTCAAAGGAAAACTACTTATTTGATGACGGTTAAGTCATGTATATGTTTTCAAAGAAAAAACTACTTATTTTATGACGGTTAAGTCATGTATATGTTTTCAAAGAAAAAACTACTTATTTTATGACGGTAAAGTCATGAGCATGTTTTCAAAGGAAAACTACTTATTTGATGACGGTTAAGTCATGTATATGTTTTCAAAGGAAAACTACTTTATTTATGACGGTAAAGTCATGGGCATGTTTTCAAAGGAAAACTACTTATTTGATGACGGTTAAGTCATGTATACGTTTTCGGGGAAAACTAACTGTACTAAATTAACAAACTCTGTGAACTCACCAACCTTTGTGTTGACACTTTCAAGTATGTTTCTCAGGTAACCTTTAGCCATGGAGCAGTTGGAATAGGCTAGCTATGTTGGAACAATTCCTAGTAACCGGACGGGCATAGATTATCAAGTCTCAAGTCGACCATTGATCTAGAAGGACTTAGATCATTGTATTTATTTAGTCTCAGTAATCGTATATGTAATCAAGTCTTAGAAATCACTATTACAGCTTCCGCTATCGTGTAATGAACCAATTGTTGCAACATGTATTTATTTATTAAGTAAATAAATTTGGGGGTATGACAATGGGGATTACCGGGATCTCTATTGAAGGTACTTTTCCCTACGAGGGAACAATGCTTAAGGTGAAGGTACGTGCTATCCTTTGGAACGACGTGCTTAAGGTGAAGGTGCGTGTATCCTTGTGGTACTGTTCGTAAGGTTCTGGTGTCGAACGACTTTGGGGTGTCGGGCCCTAGGTTTCTCCGCCTGCAGATAATGCACGGTGTTGAAGGGCCTAGTGGTGGCGTGCCTCGGGGTTTCTCGACCAGTATGCGATGTATGAAAATGACGGTTACGAAAAGGCGCAGATTCGTTATTCATGTTGACTTATGTTATGATGCTATGTTACGATGCTTTAATAAGGTTAAGTTATTGCATGCTTTTACGTACACTTTTGTTAAACAAATGAATGTTATGTTTTGGCAAAATGTTTACATTAAAGGTTTATGTAAAGCTAGAACTCACCGGCGTAGCTGACTTTTTAGTAAGCACATTCAGGTTAAGGACATGTACGGATGGACGGTGATGCTTGGCGAGCGATGAAGAGTTACACGGTTGATCTATGAAGTCTAGCATCCCGTTATTTGTTTAATTATGTCATGTTTATGTTTTATACTATGTTACGCTTTGGTATGTTGAACAAGTTTTAATTATGATTGAATGAATGATTCCGCTGCGTTATTTGATATTCAAGTTAGAGCTGTTTGTGAATGAGTAAATCCAACAAGTGAGGCCTTCCGGGTTTGGGGCTACCACAACGTGTCGATCATCTGTTTTACATTTGAACACACATCTGGTTCCTATTGGGTGAACACCTTTTGGTAGGTCAACCAGATCCCATACGTGAAACTTTTGGAATTGAGACATCTCATCTTGCATAGCCTCTACCCAGTAGTTGTCAGCTAGAGCCTCCTTCACATTCTTAGGCTCTATTTGGAACACAAATGCAGCTTGCAAACGTGTTTCCATGATACCTGTACTGAGAATCTCAGCATAAAGACTTGTATTTTCAGTTATAATTTTGTGACGATTTTGAACACCGGCATTAGGATCACCAATGATGTTGTCGATTGGATGATTCCTATGAACTCTTGTCTCTGGTACACTGGATTCTTGGATATATGTTTCAAGGTTTGTACTCAACTCCCCCATATCATTCATACCTGAAGAAGATTCTATGTTGATTGGATCAACCGGAGCTTCAACTCCAATATGAGTGCTCAGATCAATTTGAGCTTCGTCTCCTTCACCATTAGTTACTTCTTCAATGTCATTTTCATGCGTTCCATACGCAGATGCAGCATTGGAACTTGGAATTGGAATTGGTACAATTGTTCTTGTTGGAATTGGTACAAGTGTTCTTGTTCTCCAGTGTCATTTTCATGTGTGTCTGTTGCAATCCACTTCGAACCATTCTTCGACAGAACGATTTTCAATATTGTACACTCTCTTGCATGGTGAATTAGCAACATATCCTAAGAAGCTGCCTTCTACCGCTTTTACATGAAATTTGGATTTACGATCTTTGTATTGTAACAATAATGAACATGGACTACCGAATGGAATTAGGTAGTCAAGATTGTGAGGTCAATTATTGATCAATTCATAACATGTTTTGTTGTGTCTTTTCACCACCAGAACTCTATTCAAAACGTGACATGCTGTATTAACTACTTCCGCCCAGAAAGTTACTCGAAGCTTAGCATCTGACAGCATCTTCCTTGCAGTTTCAATCAAAGTTCTGTTCTTCCTTTCTGCAACTCCATTCTGCTGAGGTGTATACGGCGCATTGAATTAATGAGGAATACCCTTCTTGAGATAGAAAAGCTCCATCATGTTGTTCTTGAACTCCGTGCCGTTGTCACTCCTTATTCTTCTAACCTTCAGCTTGCATAACGATTCAAGATTCAGAATCAGGTATTAAAGAATTTCATCAGTCTTCTCTTTAGTACCTAAAAAATGTACCAAAGAAAAACGTGAGTAATCATCAGTTACGACAAAACAATATGACTTACCGCCAATACTCCTGATACTTATGGGCCTAAACTAATCCATATGTAAGAGCTCAAATCACTTTGTTTGTTCCTATGAAAATATAAGAAGAATGTTGCTAACTTGTGGTTTAAACCCTAAACCAATCACTCCTTGGATAATGTGATTGGTTCTATTTCTGATGGTATTCAAGCTAGAAGTAGGCCAGGCGTTATCAATGAATGACTATACTCTTGCTTTTTGTCCTAGATTGAACCGAAAAACATATCCATGCCCCTAGTGGAACCGAGTTGGGTTGATGCGATGCAAGAAGAGTTACATCAGTTTAGAAAACTTAAAGTCTGGGATTTGGTTGATCTTCCTGGCAACAAATACCCCATTGGAACAAGATGGGTGTTCAGGATGAAGAATGATGATAGGGGGGTTGTGGTAAGGAATAAGGCACGTCTGGTTGTTCAAGGCTTCTACCAGGAAGAAAGGATTGATTATGAAGAATTGTTCGCTTCGGTTGAAATACTTGAGGCTATTCGAATCTTTCTCGCTTTTGCCTCGTACAAAAACTTTAAAGTTTACCAGATGGATGTGAAGAGTGTATTTCTGTATGGAAAAAGGACATGAAGAGGTGTATATCTGCCAGCCTCGGGGGTTCGACAGACTCCTAGGGCTTGGTATGAAACCCTATCCAAACACCTGCTTCAAAATGTATTTCTCAGTGGCACTATAGACATGACGTATACGGCTGACGTGGATGAGAGCATAAGAATGAAGGAAAGCTTTCCACCATCAGGAGAGAAGATGTCAACATCATTCGGTTATATTTGGTAAAGAGAAGACTCTAAAGATGGACTATAAATAGCGATGACCAGATAGGTAGAAAAAGGGGAGGGAAAAGAGAAGAGAGAAATATTTGTGTATTTATCAATGGTGTAATTTAAAGTGATAATATAAAGAGTAATGATTTTAACTCTCCATTCACCCTACCGAATTTTTAGAACTCTTCAGATACATATTTATTTTAAACAATGTCATATTTAATTTATTTACTATTTTGCCCCATGCCGATCTTTGAGGGGTTTCTTTTTTAACTTTTTTTAAATTTCCCTTTTCTAGTTTTTTGAGGGGTTTCGATAAACTCTTTAGTTTTTTTTAAATGATTTTACTTTCTTTTTCTATGTTTTTACGTGTGAACTTTTTTAACAGTTTTGTTTACATAAATTTTTTTTTATATAAAGTTACGAATACGTTATTTCGTAACGATAACCTTTTATTAACAGATTCGTTATCCTGTGACTTTATTTTATAAGTTTTCAATGACACTAATTTCTTTCGTGATTTAACGCGTGACGGTGCGTAGACACAATTCTAGTTAACTCTAACTATAATATGCGGACAGGGTTCTGTATATCGGACCGTCTGTCCCTTTTCTCCATTGCTCATAAACCCTAGAATTTCAATACCCGTTAAGGGTTCATGATTCATCCTAATGATGATGAAGCAAGACTCAAATCCAACCAACCACCCAACGTTAGCCACCGTCTGCGGCCAGTGCGGCGTTGAGGAACGGAAGCTTCTCCACAACGTCCGTCTCCGAGGTAATTTCCGACGACTTTGCAGCTCTTGCGTCCTCCGTCTCCACCCTCAGTGTTTCTGCCCCGCTTGTCTCGGCGTCTACGAGCGTTCGCCTCCCGATGATGCCGTCGTTTGCTACAAATGCTACTCAGCTTCTCACCCTAACTGCGTATCCTCTCCGCCTTCCCGCGGTCCGTCCCCTTGCCCCTCTTGCTTAAACCCTAATTTGCTTGTTTTGAATCTCAATAGACTGGAAAACGGGAGCAGAAGGGTGATTGACATCAACGCGGCGAGGCTGTTACTTGCCGCAGGGAAGATAGCATCGATGTCCATGAACAAGGCGGAGGTAGCGGCGGCGATGGAAGCGGAGAGGAGATCGAAGGAGGCAGCGTATACGAAGAAAAGAGCAAGGGAAGCTCTGGATCATGTTGTGAGGTTAATGGGAAAGGAAAAAAGAAATGCTGTTGATAGCAACAGGAAAGTTTGTCATGGGGTTGTTGTGGCAGATGCTACTGTAGTTAACAAAATTGATGATTCCAATGAGGTTTTGAAAGCTTTGAATGCTGTGGAGTTGAAGGATATTGTGTCTGAATCGCAGGTCGCGGGGATGGAGGTAGATGTTGGTGGTAAAGATTCAGGATTCAATTCCTTTGCTGAAAATGGATCTGTAAAGAATGATGATTTGATAAAAAATGGTGAAAATGGTCAAGAACAGTCTCTGGTGGAAGATAATGTCAGCAACCCTAAGAATTGAAGGAGAAGACACTGAAGCTGGTATGTAGCTTTTGGCAAATGGGCTATTATGTTAATGTTATAGTGATTTCACTTGTACTTTTTATTGATAATGATTGTAGGTGGTTATGATCTATGGCAAGAACGGGCTGCTACATTTTTGATGGAAGAGTGCTGATTATAATTTGTAAGAGTCCATCAATCTACTTCTACATTTGGTATCAGTGAATTCAGCTTTCCTGCTGTTAAATTGGTTTTCTACTCTAATAGCTGCATTTAGTGAATTACTGGCGTGTGTGTTTTCTCCGTGTTACTTTACTTGGATTTGACTTTCAATAAATGATATGGTAGCTGGTTTTGCAAGTATCTTACAAGTCAAAAGTTGAAGTCTTTAACTTCATAAGTTAGTAATGAGGAATTTGGTTTATGGGAAACTCAATACTTGATACTGCTAGTTGGTTTTGGGGAAAGGAACACCAAAATCTGCACAGAAACTGTCTGAACCCAGCCTAAACAGTCAAAACAAGCAAAAAAAAAATCAGTATAAACTAGTCTATACCATGCTGAAACATGCTTTTTAAGCGCCTCGTGTCTAGCCGATAGTCTCATCCTATGCGCCTTGATTACGCCTTTGACTATTATAAAACAAATCCTATCCTGTTAACTGTTGAAGCATTTTCAGCTGACCTATAAACATGTAATATTTGAGTCACTACAAGGCAACTTCATTTTCTCCCTTGGAATAGTCATTTGTGGCATGCAACTTGTAAGAGTTTCTTTCTTGCTCCACCTAATTGAAGTTATTTGTTCTAAAAAACTAAACATGGTTATGCAAATAGATTTTCTTTTTTATTTGGATCGAATAGAGCCAAATGATACATGATAACTATATGATCTAAGACTATGAGTCAGTTTGGGCCATATTTCCATAGGTCAGATTGGGCATATTTCATAACTTAAAAAAAAAGTTACACGGATCAAAAGAACCGTACGGGTCACAATGGGCAAAGAACGGGTATCACTGTATGAGGTTTCAGTGACGAAGAACTGGAGAAGCGATCATGGTTTCTTCGCAATTTGGCTTCAAGTTTTCTCTTGTTTTCTACGCGATTAGGTTTGTATTTCGTGAATTTCAACTTTAGGTTTCAAATGCAAGGTAGCAGTTATACTTCTAAATGTTATTTGATTCAATAAATTGACCTACAAAACCCTAATCAGTCAACCACTGTAGCTTTCTGAAAATCGATTACGCAATTGATGTTCTTCAGTCTTTCTGTGCTAATCTTCTTTTTTCTTGTTTCTCAATTGAAATATCAGGGAAAATTTCACAAATTATGTGTTTATTATTGAGTGGAATACTCGCATTCGTTCTAAATCTAAAAGTGGGTGTTGTGATTTTGACTATGAATAGGAAGATCTGAAGCCTTTTTCTCTTCAATTGTTGAAAACCAATTTCGTTTTGTCTACGATTTTCTTAAATTTTAAATATTTACATACAACTAGATAGTTTTATAACAGTTCTTATATGGGCTCCAGTGATTTTGATTATTTTTAAGGTTACTGATTTGAGCAGCCACTTTAAGAAATGCCAACCAACAACTGTTAAATTGAGCTTTAATATGCCATTTTTCTCTTCTGTTGCTATATTTGGTGGCCCAATTCTTGTGTTTAAGATCAATTTGATCCTTTGGGCTTCGTCAGAGAATGTGGAAAAGGACGAAAACACAAAGTTGAAGAAGCTGAACAAATGCTTAATTAAAAAAGGTATTGGGTGACGACGCATCCACATCTCGTTGAGCTCGTCTTGTGAACGTCGTCTTGGTCTACGGCAAGGCTTCGTCCCAACGTCGTTTGCTATATGTTTTCATTTCAAGTGTTGTAATTTCTGCACAAGGTCTTCGTGTTGCAACTATTTTGTGAATACTAGCAATTTTTAAACCTGCCCGTACTGACCCAACCCGTTTTGACCTTGACCAAATATCCAACTTTTTAAATCGACCCATACCGACCCGAACCCGTTCTAACCTGGCGCTCTGCCTGACTCGCTCGTTTTGCCAAGTTAATCTTGGTAATTGTATTGTATTATTGTATGTAATAAGAATGATTACAAGGAGTATAAATAGAGAACATAATTACACTCTAATCCCTCTAATATAATAATATGTATTTATCTATCTAATATTCCCCCTCAAGCTAAGGCCGGGAAACGAGCTGTAGCTTGTCTCGTAAAGTTGCAAATCTCTCTGAAGGTAGTGGCTTTGTAAAAACATCAGCAATCTGGTCATTTGTAGATATGAATTGAACCGAAAGTTTCCGTTGTGCAACCTTTTCTCTGACAAAGTGAAAATCGATCTCCACATGCTTTGTGCGAGCATGGAAAATAGGATTTGCTGATAAGTATGTGGCTCCTAAGTTGTCACACCGTTGTCACACCATAAGATAGGAGCAGACTGCACTGGGACGTGAAGTTCACGTAGAAGGGCTTCAAGCCAAGTAAGTTCGGCAACAGTATCGGCTAGTGCTTTGTATTCAGATTCAGTTGATGACCGAGAGACAGTGCGTTGTTTCCTAGCTGACCAGGAGACAAGATTTGACCCGAGATAGATGGCATAACCCCCGGTGGATCGACGGTCATCAGGACAACCTGCCCAATCCGCATCAGAGAACGCAGTGAGAGACCGAAAATGAGCATCTGTATAGGCATGTAGTGTGGAGCCAGAAGCCCGTTAAAATAGAAGACCATGATGCGAGGTACCTTGCAGATATCTGAGTATTCTTTTAACAGCGGACCAGTGATTCTCTGTAGGCGAGTGCATAAATTGACAAACTTTGTTGACTGCAAAGGTTGTGTCAGGTCTAGTCAAGGTGAGATACTGAAGAGCCCCTACAACCTGTCGATATCGCACCGGATTTTCAAAAAGTGGACTGTCACCAAAGGCCAGAGTAGCCGAGGTGGAGCAAGACGATGGAACCAGTTTTGATTGCGAAAGGCCAGCCTTGGTTAAAAGCTCCATAATGTACTTTTTCTGAGAGAGAATCAAATCAGACCCTTTGGAAGTAACCTCAATACCCAGAAAATAAGATAAAGTGCCTATGTCTTGCACTGCAAAGGTGTTACTTAGATTTTTTACTATGCCGTCAATAGCTGCCTGACTGTTGCCTGTCAAAATAATGTCGTCAACATATACAAGCATGTATAAAAGAGTTCTAGCAGACGAGTAGATAAAGAGTGACGGGTTTGTTTTGGATCCTTTGAAGCCCAATCTGTGAAGAACTCCAGATAAGCGTTGAAACCACGCTCTGGGGGCCTGTTTTAAACCATACAGTGATTTGTGCAATAGGCATAGATGGTTTGGTTTGGCGGGATCAACAAATCCCGGTGGTTGGCGCAAATAAACCGTTTCCTGTAGGTCACCATGCAGGAAAGCATTCTGAACATCCAGTTGTCGTAAGGACCAACCTCGTGCAACTGCCAAGGAAAGAACCACACGGATTGTTGTGGCCTTCACAACGGGACTGAAGGTTTCATGATAATCAACACCAACTTGTTGCTTGAAACCTTTGGCAACTAACCGTGCCTTGTAACGTTTGATTGTACCGTGTTGATCCCTTTTAAGCCTGTATACCCATTTGCAATCAACTACATTAGCGTTAGAGACGGGAGGGACTAATGTCCATGTACCGTTTCTCAATAAAGCCTTGTATTCCTCAGCCATGGCATCTCGCCACTGAGGACTTTTGTTGGCAACAGTAAAAGTGGAGGGTTCGGTCTAGGTGGTGTCGGTAGTGGCGGTGAAGGCAGATGGGTTGTAGGGGTTTGTTGGTTTGGGATGTGGACGGAGGTTTGCTGGGCGGGTGCGTGTTTGAGGCTGGGTGGTCTGGGATGTGGAGGGAGGTTGGTTGGGCTGAGGTGGGGTAGGTTGTTTGGAGCGTCGACTGTATGTTCTAAGAGGTGATGAGGGCTGATTAAGGGGTAAAGGCTGGTCGATAGGACTATTTGGTGTGGGTGCGGGTTGTTGAGGATGGGCTGGTGTGGTGTGGTGGTGTGGTGTGGTGTGGTGTGGGCCGAGACCTGGAGAGTGAGATGGGGTAGTAGCAGGTTGTGAGTTTGGCTCGGTATTGGAAGGAACAGGGGTAGGGAAGGATGAGACATATGGAGAAGGTTGGGAAGGTGTAGGTGTTGTGGGAGGAGGTGTGGTGAACGGGAAGCATTGTTCATTAAAACGAACATGACGAGCTATGTAGATACGATCGGTTGTGGGATCAAGACAACGATAACCATGGTGTGAGGGACTGTACCCAAGGAAAACACATGGTAAGAAGCGAAAAGCCATTTTGTGATTGTTGTAAGGACGTAGGTGTGGATAGCATTGGCACCCAAAAACACGCAAAAAGGAAAGGTCTGGTTTGAGTTTAAGTAGGTGTTCAAATGGGGAGGTTTTAGATGCAGTGCGAGAAGGCATTCGGTTTATGAGATAAACTGCTGTGTCAAATGCATAGTGCCAGAATTTCATGCGGACTCCTGATTGAGCGAGAAGAGTAAGACCTGTTTCCATAACATGACGGTGGCGTCTCTCAACAAATCCATTCTGCTCACTGGTGTAAGGGCATGAGAGACGATGAATGATGCCAAGAGAAGAAAAGAAAGGGGAGAGGTCGAAATTCGCCACCCCAATCTGTTTGGACATATTTTAGCTTTGTTTAAAACTGGCGTTCTACCATGACATGAAAATTTTTAAATGTGGCAGAAACATCATATTTATGTTTTAACGGAAAAAACCACATATATCTAGTAAAATGATCAACACAAAGTAAAAAATAGTTGTGACCATTAAAAGACTAGACAGGTGCTGGACCCCAAACATCACAGAAAATTAAATCCAAAACATTATTGCTCTTAAAATTCGAAGATAACAAATGAAGTTTTGAGGATTTCCCCATGTGACAAGAATTACAAGAGGTACTCAAACTTTTATTTTGAACAGGAAGTGAATAAATAGATAACATGGACTTCAAAAGCTCTGGATGGAGATGCCCTAGTCTTTGATGCCATGTGTCGGAAGATGCACGAACAGCGGAGAAAGCAACTTTGTGAAGAGGACGAAGAGACGAAAGACGGATGGAGTAGAGCCCGTTTTCACTTGGACCCGTGAGGAGGGTAGTGCGCGTACACGTATCCTTCACAGCAAAAAAAGATAAATGAAATTCAAAAAACACGTTATTGTCATGACAAAATTTCTGAACTGAAAGAAGGTTTTTTTTAATTTCTGAAACATGTTATATGTCAGAAAGGGAAAAGGTTTTGTTCGGGGAGTGAAACTTTGTGGAACCAATATGTAAAATAGGTAAACCCATACCATTCCCAACATGAAGTGTATCCTCACCATTGTAGGGTTCTGAGTTATCAAAGCTGTTGAGATCCGGTGCAACATGACTGTTAGAACCAGTGTCCGGAAGCCAAGCAGTTGAAGCTTGTGAGCGGTAATCAGCATAGTTCGCTGATGGTTATCTTGAACGGAGGGTGTTCGGGTCTCGGTTTGGACACTGAGATGGTATATGGCCAATCCCACACCTGTTACAAGTGCCAAAAACTGTATTTTGATTAGAAGCCCAATTAAACTGACCTCGATTACCGCCCATGGTGTGACCAGCATTGTTGTTGTATCCAGAATTACGGTTGTTGTTATGATTGTTACCGTAACCGCGTCCACCACCATTATTGTATCCTCGGCCACGAGAGTTGGATCCACGACCACGTCCACGAGAACTATAGAAGGCCTGTGATTGCTGTGTTTGTGGCTGAATTTGAACACCAAGCTGAAACATAAGCTGTTGAAGGGCATGAAGTGTCTCAGTGGGTGGTTGATTAACAGCAGCAGGAGCGGACGGCTGGCCAGTGGTGGCGGTGAACGCTTGTGCTGATACGGAGTCGAGTTTCTTCACCATATAGTCATGGTCAGAGAGAAGACCATGAAGTTCTGCAAAAGCGGTGGGGAATTGACGAGCAATCAGATTGGATTTCAAGCTGTTGTATTCATCAGGAAGACCAGACATCACGAACATAACCAGATCTTTTTCTTTAACAGGTTCACCAATATTTGTCAAAGCATCAGCATAGCCCTGTGCCCTTGCAAGATAGACAGATGGTGTTTCATCATCTTTTATCTGTAGCTTTAGTAATTTTGTCTTGAGGGTGTATTCCCGGGAAGACGTTTGAGGTGCAAATGCACGCTCTAAAGACAACCATAACTCACGAGAAGTGGTACCTTGGACATGCTGGAAGGCGCTTTCTGAGATGGTGGACATAATCAACATGCGTATATGAGCATCATTAGATACCCATATAGAGTAATTAGGGTTTGGTTGTGTAACTGGCTCAGCATCTTTGGCAGAAGATGTCGCTGATTGTATAGTGGTTGGTGGACAAGGAATAGTTCCATCGATATAACCAAAGAGAATATTGGTTATAAAAAAAAGTTGAAGCATGGTTTTCCAATAACCATAGTTGGTTTGAGAGAGGGTAAAACCGAACTTGTGAGAGTTGTGATTTGTTTTCTCAGTTGTGGAGAAGGATGCCAGCAACGCCATGAGAGGAAAAAAAAACTGTAGCGGCGGCACTATAGCACTGTACTGTAGCGGCGACGGCACTGTAGCGGCGGCGGCAGTAGATTTTTAGGGTTGGATCAACGCTCTGATACCAAGTTAATCTTGGTAATTGTATTGTATTATTGTATGTAATAAGAATGATTACAAGGAGTATAAATAGAAAACATAATTACACTCTAATCCCTCTAATATAATAATATGTATTTATCTATCTAATATGCCAGGACTAAGGGTTGCACATGAGATGAGTGGAAGCTTGATCTCACCGTCAATGGCTAACCTCAAACTTCAATCAATAATTTGGCGAACTTTCATCATATAGGTTTGAGCTCGGCTTGATTTAAACTTTGGGAGTGAGGTATGAGTTTGAGATGAACCTAGGTCGTAGATAATGTTAGACGTGCATGTGTATTAACACTTGCATCTAGCCGTATCACTAGCCGGTGACGCTACGGGTCAATATGGGTCTGCTATCATGGGCCAAACTTGGGTCAATTTCATCGGGCCGAATCATGCAGGCGTGTGTGAAGAACTCCGGCACAGTTCCTCCCATCACGTTAAACATGCAGTGTTTCATTTTCTTTTTCCATTTATTTTCTTTTATTTCACTTTAAAGTTAGTTTTCCCTACATTAGTGTTAGCACCGTGGGTAGTTATTTCAATTCCTCTTACGTATTGTGCATGATGAAATGAGAAGATCAGCTCGTTTTCCTTCAAAACTTCTTTTTTACAAGTAAACCATAATTTCCACTGCTATTTCAATCCTGGCCGATTGAGAGGTGTCATGCGGAGTCTAAATTTGGATTAGGTGGTGTAACCGTATCCTAATCCGGGTTTGGAATCGCCCGACGTATAGCCGAGTGGTGATCTTCTGTATCTTGTTCTATCTGTTGCCTTAACGTTGTATTAAACTTCCGTTTCCATTTTTTGATCATTGACGACTCTGTATGTCAGCTAGTGTTCTTATCATAGATAAAACAAGTAGATAATGCTTGAATCAACCATTTTCATCATATTTTACATCATGCATTGGTCTCATGTTAGGATGAAAGATATTTAGGATTGCATTAAGAAATGAATGTGAATAGCGTGCTCAGCTCTACCGTGTTGGTTCTGGTCCATAAAACTTGGTCTCCTTGTGACTGTAAACTACACACATACTAATAAAGTTATTTATTTGCTCGTATACTACTTGATTTTCATAAAAAAGTTGGACTAGCCAGATTTTGACTAATGAACATTTGTAATTCACAATCGCTCATCTCGTTCATAATCTCAATAATTGTTAGAGAGAACTACGGGTTACATTGAGAACGTATTCACAAGCTCTAACTCTTAAATGATTACTACAAAATCGCAATTGAGAGATAATGGATCAAGTCTTACAAATCTTCTATACAATAAGATTTATATGGTCTCTACTGAAATTACAAATGTGCCTCTAACAAATTCGTAGCTTCCCCTTCAGCAACCTAAGTCTTCCATCGATAAAAAGTTTTTCAATCATCAGTCATAACTTCGTCTTCAGCAACAAGTTGCCATTGATAGCAACTTGCATCAACTCCATCTTAATCTTCTGTACTAACTTGCATCAACAAAAAGTTAACTGTTCTTTCAGTAGCAACATGCATCAACAAGTTGCTCTATGGGTATCAATGATATTCAAAAGTAACAACTTGCCATGTGTAGTAAGTTGTTCTCTCAAGAGGCTGTACATCTTGAAATATTTTAGTTGTTGGACTTACAAGCACAAGTAACGACATTTGACAATATTACGATCAATGGATATATTATATGTTAATATAGTCTAGTACACGAATAAATAAAGATGCGAGGCTGTTTTAATTGTAATTATAATTATACTGATTATAATTATTATACGTAATTAACTAATGTTAGTTAATTAACAATTAAAATAGTAAGGTCCATAAATGTAATTATGTGATAATTACATAGATCAAATTGTAATTAGGTCAAACCTTAAAACCGTAACTTGGAGAACAAGTTGAGGACTTATAAATAGAGGCTTTGAGAATATGATTAGAGTGACAGACAATTAACCTGATTTGCAATAGTTGTAAACTATAATCACCCTCCCGCCGTCGTCCTCTTATGCCGACCACAAGCCGCCTACACCGTAGCGGTCCAAGCAACCGCTGGCCGCCGTCGTCACCGCCATTTGTGGATACCACCGCCACGAGACAGCGATTCGTCACCCCGTGGTTGTTAAACTGCTCCGGTTCTGTCAGTTTACGAGTAGGGATACTCAGGTGCTGTCGGGTTTTAGTTTTACGAGTGTTTTGCCGGTGGATCTGAAAGAGTTCAAATTTACGATTGATTCGCGGTTAGATTTGAAAAATTAAAGTGTGGGCGGATGATGTGAATGTTTTGATATATAAAAATATAAATAATAATATTTTTAGGATGATTTCACAAGATCAGGTTTTAAATTTATAAAATGATAATTACGTTAACTTAAAACACACACAATAGGCAAGTGTACCTATTGCAGCGTAATATAGTTAGGTAAGAACCAAGTATCGAACCAATGGACACGGTCGAGTTCCAATACTTAACTTTTGTTATGGTTTAGCCGGATTAATTAGTGAGTGGGTTTTGTGTGCTTGTGAAGCAGAAAAGTAAATGACGGTAAAGTAAATAACATAATAGTAAAAACGTGCGTGAAGTGTGTAACAGAAATATAAATAACAGAATAGTAAATAGCAAAAAAGTAAATAAGGCGAAAATGATCAGATTACGGAATGTATTGCTTCGGGATTCGAATCAGCTTGGTACGTGATAATGTTAAGTTTACTAATTTAGTGGTATGACTACTACAAACTTGTGACCCGGGTCACCACTAGAGCCTCGTCCTCACTACATTTGATTTGCAAATTATACTCTTTAAAAAGTGGTAGTGTCTCCCATTTGGGACAACATTTACCCTCAACCCATCGAATGGTCATCTCCGGATTGGTTTAAGACACCGGACCCAAAATGTTTTATATTAAAGTTAAATAGGTGATTATATTTTGCTTACCGGGAGGCGGTGTAACAATGAGACTAAGTATAAAGAAGTATCGTTCTCAACATGAGTTCACCAATTCTTGGTCGCATAATAATCCCGTATAAATACGTATGATCTTAGAAGTATAGACTAAGCATTGGCTTATCAATCTCTGCTCGTATAAAGACGTATGAGTTTCAAAGGAAGTTTGATTTAAAAGAGTTTTACGATCTTACTCTTTAAAATCAAGACACTCATAAATATAAAGACGAATTTAGACAATAATAAAATCCCATAAAAAGATGGTTTTTGTAGGATCGGTGAATACAAGATGGTTCTATTCTAGTTGAGATTGGCGGAAACAATCACAACTATGCAATGTAAACAGGTAAACACAAAGAATACTGATAAATGCAAATTGTATTAAGCTTCAATGTTTACAAGATTACAAAGAAAACTCTAAGGAAGCACACTTGTACAAAATGAAGATATAATACATATAAAGGAACTTAGAATCAAGACAAACCCTTGATTCTAAGGATCATATCAAACACAGACCGTTGATCTTGGACAGTTACAAGCTATGCTACAATTGGTAGACAACTAAAAGACAAACTGTAGCAAACAGTTGTGATCAGGTCAAAAGTCTTTTTAGGAATCTTTGCAGGAGACTTCAGAAGTGGTTTGTCTTTAATCATCTGCACCAATAACATTCCTTCTGCTGATAGATGTGCCAGTGTTGTAGCAGAGGTGTCAGTAGCAAAGTCAAAGTTGCTGATGATTTTCCTATCAGCAGCATCAAGTGTTTGATGCTGCTGAGAAGCCTATCAGCAGCAACTCAGGTCTTCAGCAGATAAGGCTATCCGCAGCATAGTTGTTCATCAGTAGGAGAACAACTATCCGCAGCAACTAACCTTATCCACAGTTTCTTGTTGGTCAATAGCAAAATTGTGGAGTCCGCAACAGTTGTACTTAGAGAATTTTGTAGCCATCAGTCTTTATATCTACAAACTCCCCCTAGACTGATGCTACCAAAACTCTCTTACTGATGTCATTGTTGAAGCTTTTGCATGTTTGCAACAATCCTTGTTGTCTCATAGCCTCTAGGGTCATTGCTTGGATTGTCATGAGGAAGTTCAGATAGAGACTTGGTGTCCTATCTTGGCATTCTAAAGATGGACTTGCTAGAACATCTCATCTTCTGACCTCTGACATCTGTTATAGTGTATTCATCCTTTTCAGTATTGTAGGACCAACTAGTGAATGGAAAGTGGGATTGTAGAGGTTTAGCATCAAAGATTACATCTTGGCTAGGATTGAAGTGATGTTTGATCACTAGCAACAGATGCCTCCCACTTTCATTCTTTGGCTCATGAGCTTCACCCAGCTCCATCATTCTTTGAAGATCAGAATCTAGAAGCTGCATCACCTTATTAACAGATTTGTAGATTGATCTTTTTACCTCTTCCCTTCCCCTGAAAACCTCAAACCATTGATCTTGATTGTTGTAGAACTAGATAACAATTTCTCTTGAATCTTCTAGTGTGGTAGTAGGTTTGGTTTTCTTCTTGGGAGGCTGTTGATGAGAAGGAGCTGGGTGAGAGGATTTGGACTCTTTGGGTGGAGAGAAGGGAGGTCTAGGAGGGAGAGTGGAAGGTTGTTGGATAGAGGAAGGAGTGGATGAGGGAGTAGTCTTGGGTTTCTTTTGTTTTCTATCATCAGTTTGAGTGTTTACCCTTTTCTTTGAGCCTGTCTTCCCCAATCTCTCTTCCTCTTTCTTCTTGACTTTGACATATAAGGCTTCCAGGTTCATAAAGCTCATGGGGCCTAGCCTCTTTCCACTCTCTTCTCTAGCCTTCAGGATGTCCATCATAACCTTCCTTTCTTCATGGGTTCTTATATTGAATGCAATGGTCTTCTTGGTTTTCTGTTTGGCTTTTTCTTCTTCTTCAGCCCTTTTCTTATTTGCCAGTTGACCTTGCTGACCTATGAAAGCTCTATAGATTTCTTTATTTGATAATTTCTCAAGGTAGTCTGAATCCTCACCTTGAGAAATCAGAGCTTCAGTCCACTCCTGAAGCTAGTCTTGGATCTAGTCTTTGTTCTGCTGTTCTTGAAGACTCTGCAGTGTGTAAAGGCATGGCATCTTTCATAAAGGCCTGAAATGCAGTAAGATCTTTGGCCATTTGTTTCTGATTATTATGTTTAGCATAGGCCACCCTGTTTGCCTCTTCTAGAAACCATTCAAACCAGGGCATGTTGTCTTCCATCAGATCATAAAATCTTCCAAAGGCAAGTTCAACAGGAAGATCTGTTGAATTGTTGATGCACTTTGTAAGGTATAGATCCAGGATATGGAAGGGATTTAGAGAATTCCAATTTAACTCTTCAATTTTGCCAGATTCCCATCCAATCCAAAACCTTTCTGATAGACCATCATATCCCCAAGATAGAATTGAGTTATATTCTGGATTTTGTGCAGTCAATGGGGAATGAGGGGATATGACTTGTCTGGAGATGCTGGCTGCAGCTGGAAGTATGCTGAATGACAAAGGTGTGTCTTCATCTTGACTTTCATTCTCCAACACCTCATCAACAGCTCTGAAAACTAACTTCCAATCCTCAGAGATATCTTCCTCTTCATCTACTGAGTCTGGCAAGTCATGTATTTGAACAAAAGCAGGTTTGAAGAGTGTACTTTGAAAAGCAGACTACTCTTGTATCCATTCATCAAGGCTGTCAGCATCATCTTCAGCAGTAACTATCTCCCCCTTTTTGGTTGCATCAGTGCATAGAGTTTCATCTGTTTGAGTTCCCACTGGTACAAGGGAAGGAGTACTCACAGGTAGGCATTTATGGGCTTCATGCATAGAGACTTGGTGCTTTAGTTTGGACACCTCAGCCTCTAGCATTGCCACCCTGGTCGTCAATTCCATGTTTTCAAGTTTCAGTATGTCGTCATCCACAGTTGTGGAATCCTTGAAACTAGATGGGGCCTTAGGCCTAACCTCTGCATCCCCATCACCCTGGTTTTCTTGCCACCTGGGATTCCTCTCAGTGAATAGTGTTTAAAAGAGAAATATCTTCACTGTGAGTTGCCATGGTTGGGGACTTAATAATGTTATCACTATCCTCCTGGTCAATTGATGGACCAGAAGTAGTGATAGCCCCTTCCATATTCACTCTATCATCACTCCTAGAGTGAACCTTCTCAGGTGATGAACTTGGGCTGGGTACTTTGGCAGCCAAGTCAATTAGTACCTTCGAGATAGTGGCAATTGGAGAAGGTACATCATCTTGACATGGTGCCTCTGTACTTAACAATGGAACATTGACCCCTGAGAACTTTTTGGAAACAGTTCTCATGCTTTGAAAAATGTTATTTTTTTGTCCCAACATTATTCTTACAGGTTTTGAAAGATCTTTTAGTTCATTGTTAAAAACTTCCTACAAGAACCTTGGGTACATAAAGAAGGCCTGTTTTGCACCTTCCTGAAGGTTATATCTCAAGCCTTCGAAAATCAGGTGTGCAAAGCTAAAGCCTTGGCCAGTAACCATACCGTGGATAGCAGAGGCAAGAGTAGAACTTACTTTATGCCATCCACTTCTCTTCTGAGATATGCATTGAAGAAGAGTATGGCATAGAAACTTCCATGGAGGACCCATCAGCGCCTTTTCTATTGTGTGTTCGTCCTGATTTCCAGTGTACCCTATGGATACAAAGGTCCTCATATATTCTTCTTCGGTGTATGAGATGGTGGGCCCCTCGTCCTGAAGCTTGAGGTGTTTTCTAAGTGTGGCTTCAGTGGCAATGTTGTCTTTGCCGTCTACCTTGGCTGTGATTTGGGGAATCCCCTGTTCGGTAGAGTAGACAGTTGTGTTCCAGAAATCCTTCATATGAGGGATATAGATGGTAGGGTTGACGATGAGTGCAAAATAGATCTTTGAGCAACAAAGAAAATCGATCATATCATCAAACCCTTCATACTTATTTCCTTTAACCAGGTATGCGGTGAGATTTTGGTAGGTTGAAAACTTATCATCAGGATGGTTTATGTTGACCTCTACCATTGTCGTTGGATTTGGAGGGAAGGAGGAAGTTTTAAAAGATGGTTAAGTATGAAAAGCTTTGAATGCTTGAGAGAAGATGGTGAGAGTTAGGTTAGAATTGAATGTGAAGAGGTTAAGGAGAAATTTGATTTGTGTTATAACGGCAGAGGAGGGAAAAAGCAAAGTTACTTGTATAGTACAACACATTCACTTTTCACTGTTTTACAACTGTAATACACTGTAGCAGTCATGGTAAAGACTGAAAGTACTTTTTACAGCAGGTAAAAGTTAATTTTGACTTATTTTACCCATCAACAACAAACTTGGTTGCTGCGGATGGTTAAGCCTATCAGCTGCAAACTTGGTTGCTGCGGATGGTTAAGTCTGTCAGCAGCAAACTCAATTGCTACTGAAGGATGTATTGGTCCGCAGCAAAGATGCTGCTGTTGATTGCCTTAAAGCTATCTGTAGGAAACTTGTTCCTGCTGATAACTTAAAGCAGTCAGTGGCAAATTCTTTGTTGTTGATGATTAGACCTGTCAGCAGCAAAAATGTTTTCTGCTGACTTATAACTTTTATTTACAACAAAAGACAAACACATTTTATTCAAAAAAAATTTAGAGACAGATTTTAGTCAAAGTTCATCATATCAATGGATTCAACTAAATATCTAAATCTAGCTTCATCAAAAGGTTTTGTAAACAAGTCAGCATATTGCTCATTGGTATGAACTTTGGTTAAAATAATTCTCTTTTTCTCAGCTTGATCTCTTATGAAGTGATACCTGATGTCAATGTGCTTTGTCTTGGAGTGCTGCACTGGATTGTTTGTGATTGATATAGCACTCATGTTGTCAATGTGAATGGGAGTGGCAATGAAAGTCATCCCATGATCCAACATTTGGTTTTGTATCCAGATGATTTGTGCACAACAACTTGAAGCTGCAATGTATTATGCTTCTGCTGTAGAAGTTGATACACAGGTTTGCTTCTTGCACTACCATGAAATCAGTCTTCCTCCTAGAAACTGACATCCCCTTATGTGGACTTTTTGTCCAAGTTGCATCCCCCATAGTCACTGTCAGTGTATGCATACAGGTTGAACTTATCATTTTTAGAATACCATAGCCCAAGTCTTGGGGCTCCCTTTAGGTATCTAAAAATTCTCTTTATGATGTGTATTCTTTGGAGTTGCTTGGAATCTTGTGCAAAGGCATACTGCAAACATGATATTTGGCCTTGAGGTAGTGAGATACATGAGTGATCCTATCATTGCACGGTACTAATGTTGATCAGTGTCTTGACCATCTTTGTCTTGAGTCAGTTGATGGTGCACATGCATAGGAGTTCTTGCAGCAGAGCAGTCAGCCATTTTGAATCTTTCCAAAATTCTCTTGACATATTTGGATTGGCTGATGAAGATTCCATTTGGAACTTGTTTGACTTGAAGACCCAAAATGAAATTTAGTTCACCCATTGAACTCATTTCAAACTTTGAGTGCATCAGGACCTTAAAGTCTTTACACAACTTCTTCCTTGTTGATCCAAATATGATGTCATCAACATAGATTTGTACCAGTAGGATTTCTCCCCCTTCATCTTTGATAAACAAGGTCTGGTCAATGGCACCTCTTCTGAAGTTGTTGCTTAGTAGATATCCAGACAAAGTTTCATACCAGGCTCTTGGAGCTTGATGTTAGCCAAAGAGAGTTTTGTCTAGTTTGAACACTTTATTAAGATGTGCAAGATCTACAAAGCCTGGAGGCTGTCTGACATATACTTCCTCACCAATCTTCCAATATAGAAAGGCACTCTTGACATCCATTTGATAAACTATGAAATTCTTGGATGCAGCATATGTCAGGAAGATTCTGATGGCCTCCAGCCTGGCAATAGGAGCAAAGACTTCATCATAGTCAATTCCCTCTTCCTGAGTGTAGCCTTGAGCTACAAGTCTGGCTTTGCCCTTGACTACAATACCTCTCTCATCTTGCTTGTTCCTGAATACCCATCTTGTGCCAATAGTAGTTTGACCAGGTGGAAGATCAACAAGTTTCCAGACATCCTGTCTCTTGAATTGCAGCAACTCTTCATGCATTGCCTCAATCTATCTGCTATGTTTCAGAGCTTCATCTATCTTCTTTTGTTCTACCTGAGATAGAAAGCAGGAATACAGGCATATATTGGCTCATGAGTTTTGCTTCTTGTTTGAACTACTTGTTGAACTTGGCCAATGATATTTTCTAGGGGATGTTCCTTGTTGATTCTCTGTGCTGGTACAACATCCAACTGTATTCCTTGCTCAAGATTGCTTTGATTCTGATTAGGAAACTCTTCATTCATGGTGGAAGAGTCTTCAATATCAGCAGCAGCATCAGCATTATCAGCAGCAGCATCAGCAACAGATGCCTCTACATCATTTGCAGATGTGTCTTGAAGTGCATTCTGATTTTCATTCTTAGAGAGGCTGCTGCTGGTGACGTTTGAGATGCTGGTTCTGGATTCACTAGCTTCAATAGCTTCCACAACAGATGGAGGATCAATAGATGGCCTTTTTAGTCTTATAGAGGGACTAGTTAACTCCAATCTGTAGTTAGTAGAAGATGTGGAAGCTGGTGCTTTGGAAGAGGTAGACTTCATATTTGAGAAGATAAGAGGCTCAAATATTTGGGTGAAGGAGTCTATATAAAAGAGCCAGTCTGGGCCTTTTCCCTGTTCACATGCAATGTGTTCCCTACATTCCACATTGGCTGATTCTTCCACAATTCTTGTTCTTGAGTTGAATACTCTGTAGGCCTTGGATTGAGAGGAATATCCCACAAAGTATCCTTCATCAGATTTGGCACCAAACTTAGGAAGAACCCCATGTGTGATCAGAATGGTGCATGGACATCCAAAAGGTTTTAGAAATCTAATGTAGGGAACTCTTTTGAACCAGAGTTCATAAGGTGTCTTGTTGGGAGGCTTTAAAATGAGAACTCTATTCTGCACATAGCAAGCTGTGATGACTGCTTCTGCACAGAATGTGAGAGGCAGTTTTGAATCAGCCAACATTGATCTTGCTGATTCAATTAGAGTTCTGTTTCTCCTTTCAGCAACTCCATTTTGTTGAGGAGTTCTTTGAGCACTATATTGTCTTTCTATGCCCTTGCTCTCACAAAAATAATTCAAAGTGTGGTTCTTGAACTCTGTACCTTGATCACACCTTATGACCTTGACTTTCTGATTGCTTGGATTCTCTACCCTCAGAATGTAGGATTTGAGAATCTCAGCAGTTTTATCTTTTGTTCTCAAGAAGTATACCGATGTGAATCTGGTATAGTCATCAGTTATCACCAAACAGTATGACTTCTTGCCCATTAACATGATATTTGTAGGACAAAGAGATCCATATACAACAGCTGTAATGGAGTGTCATTTGAATTCAATGTCTTGGGCTTGTGAGAACTCTTGTGTTGCTTCCCCTTCAGGCATGCAATGCAATGATCTTCAAGTTGGAATTCGTTGTCAGGAAGCCCTCTGACAAGATTTCCCTTCACCAACTTGTTGATGGTTTTTACATAGACATGGCTTAATCTCCTGTGCAAGAGAGCTGATTCATCAACTGATGCCTTTGACAGAAAACAAGATACAATACCAGATGGAGTGACCTTATTCATGTCAAGCACATATAGGTTATCTTTTCTCTTAGCAGTCAATAGAATCTTCTCTAGAGGAGGTTTGTTTAAGCCAGGGAGAGCACAAAACATTCTTTATATGTTAAAAGCATCCAATGCTTTTGATCACAGATCTAAGACACACTCATGAGATTGAAGTCCAATTCTTTGACAAAGTTTACTATTTCAATACTCATTCTCTCATTGGACACAGTTCCTTGTCCAGTAATTGATCCTCCTTTTGAATCACTCCCAAAGGCAACATATCCTCCATTGAAATGTCTGAAGTTGGAGAGGATGGATCTGTTGCCGGTCATGTGCCTGGAACAACCACTGTCTACAACCCAGGTGTTATCCTTGTGACTTGGTTGTCCCTGCACATGAGAGAGATCTAGTTAGAGGGAGGAACCCAAGAACTTGCAGACTTGGGTGAGTGTGTCTTTGGATCAGCAACATCAATATGCTTGCACTCAATGGAGCCAATGATGATGCTTTGAGTGATAGAGGCTGGGGTCTTGGCTTTCCATTGTTGGGATGGTTTTCCAGATCTTTTGACTTTGTCACCAGCTGATGTTGCTTTGGCTGCTGAAGGTTTTGCTTGATCAGCAGCAGATTTTGCTGCTGATGACTTTTGCTTATCAGCATCAGACTTGGTTGCTGCTGATGGTTTTACTTGATCAACAGCAGACTTGGTTGCTCCTGAAGGCTTGGTTTTTGATTTCTTAGGCTTCTCATGATTAACAACATTTTTGCTAGCTGTTGATGGTTCAACAACAGCTGTATGCTTCTCATGCTTTACCTTTCTATTGAAATTGGGTTTCTCTGTGGGAGTTCTTCTATAGATTGGTTTCTGCTTTGGAGTAGCTTGAGCTGGTTGAAGGATCTGATTGAAAGGATTGAATTTGCAACTTGGAGCAAAGTGGTCTGATTCACCACAAATGATGTAAGATTGTTGGGGTTTTGGGATCTACTTCCTTGGTTGGGAGAAAGAGTTTCTGAAGTGAGTTGTCTTGGCTTCATAGCTTCTTACCTTTTTGTTTTTGTTTGTCTTCTCAAAAGCATGTTGCTTTAGGTTTCTTTGCTACTGAAGGTAGTAGAAGCATATGCTAGCAGTATGGTTGTATTTGCTACAGACAAAGCATGATTTAGCCAGTTTGTCCCTTTGGAAGTACACATAGTCTTTTCTCTTGAACAAATCTTTAAAATTCCAGGGATGAGCTTTTTTATGCTCAAAGGTGGCTTCCTCCAATGTCTTTTGAACATATAAAGCTCTCTCTCCAGGTGCATGACAGATGTCAAACACCTTCCTTGATTGGATGGATTTAGATTGGGGATTGGTGGAGGTTGAAGACTGTCCCGTTACATTATTTAGCTTTCTTCGTTCTGGAGGATAGCTAATTTTGATTTGTTTGTATGGAGGGGGTACTGGTATTGAAGCAGCTGGTACTGGTATTGAAGGAGTGAAAGGGCATGGGCCATTTGTTTCAGTGGAGTCTAAGCATGTGGACTCAGACTCAGATGAAGTAGTGCATTCTTACACAAAGGATTCTTGCATAGAAGGATCAAGGTCTCGGTTTGCCATGTCAAGTTTGGAGAGATTGAAGCTTGGTTCATGGATGGTTATGTAATCAGCAGGTAGTGCAACAGTTTTGTATTGGTCAGCCTGGGAACAGAGATGGTCATATACCTGAGGTGGTATCTCTGTAGTGTCTGCCATAAGAGCTTGGTTGTTGGCAGGAAGATCCTCATACTGGAAGCTCCAGTCAAATTCAGCAGTTCCAACAGATGTACAAGCTGCAGTTTGAGCAGGAGGAGTGGCCTGTTGCTGTTGTTGTTGTCTTGGTTGAGCTTGGTGAGCTTGTCTTGGCTGAGCAGCAGCTGGGTTTGCCTTTGGTGCCTTGCATTCTCTAGCAAAATGACCAAGTTGGTTATAGTTGTAACATCTCAGTTTGCTTTTGTCCAAGCCAACTCTGGTGTTGGAGTTGTTGCTTGGAATGGGTCTTCCTGTTCTAGAGTAGAACCTTTTTGCTCTTAGAGAAAGCATGGCATAGGAGTGTTGTATATCCATTTCTTCTAGATCATCTGGATGAAAACATTCCAGATCTTCCTTGATAAAGGACATATTGCTTGAGTTTTCAGAGACAAAGGCAGCAGAGGTTGATGTTTGAGGTGGGGCTTCAAGAAGAAATGATGAATTGTTTGATTGTGAGGTTGGAGTCTGGGGATAAGTGACAATGGGAGGATAGTAGTTGCTTGAACTGGAGACTGTGTGGTCAGAATGTAGTGCAGAAGAGGTGGGGGTGGATGATGAGGCTGTAGAATAACCTGAGCTTCTTTCTTTGGCTTGAATCATTTCTAATTCATATGTCTTAAGCATGCCAAAAAGCTCAGTCATCTGTAGAGTTTTCAAGTTTTCAGTTCTTCTGATAGCCACTGTAAAGAGTGTCCAGCAGTGGGGAAGAGATCTGATAAACTTTTTGAGAATGTCCTCATTCTCCAACTTCACCTTTGAGCATTGTAGCTCTCCCACAAGGTAGGTGTACCTGTTGTACAGAACAGTAAGAGACTCACCTTCCTTCCAGGAGAAATTTTCATATTGTTGCTTCAGAATGTCTCTTCTGTTTTCCTTCACTTCTTCTGACCTATCAAACATCTTCTCAAGAGCCTCACATAGCTCCTTTGCAGTCTTGTATTCTCTGAAGTTGTGAAAAACTTCGTTGGCCAAGCACATTTGGATGGCTCCCAAAGCTTTGAAATCTACCTCCATCTTTTTGATGTCTTCCTCTGAATACTTTGAGGGTTCTTTAGGGACTGATGGACCTCCGAAATCAGCAGAGGCCACAATGGGAACATATGGTCCATCTTTAATTGATCTCCACATCCCATACTCTTGATAGAAGAAGGAACTTTCCATCATGTTCTTCTACATATCATAGTCATCTCTAGACACAAGTCTTGGTGGTCTGTTGCTGCTACCAGTATCATCAAAACCATTGTTTTGAACCATTTCAGAGTAAATGGTGTTTTAGCAAAGAGATAGTAGTGAATAGAACAAGAGAGTGATTAAACAAGTGTGAGTTTGTTTAATATGAGACCAAAGCTCTGATACCACTTGTAGGATCGGTGAATACAAGATGGTTCTATTCTAGTTGAGATTGGCGGAAACAATCACAACTATGCAATGTAAACAGGAAAACACATAGAATACTGACAAATGCAAATTGTATTAAGCTTCAATGTTTACAAGATTACAAAGAAAACTCTAAGGAAGCACACTAGTACAAAATGAAGATACAATACATATAAAGGAACTTAGAATCAAGACAAACCATTGATTCTAAGGATCAGATCAAACACGGACCGTTAATCTTGGACAAATACAAGCTATGCTACAATTGGTAGACAACTAAAAGACAAACTGCAACAAACAGTTGTGATTAGGTCAAAAGTCTTCTTAGGAATCTTTGCAGGAGACTTCAGAAGTGGTTTGTCTTTAATCATCTGCACCAATAACATTCCTTCTGCTGATAAATGTGTCAGTGTTGTAGCAGAGGTGTTAGTAGCGAAGTCAAAACTGCTGATGATTTGCCTATCAGCAGCATCAAGTGTTTGATGCTGCTGAGAAACCTATCAGCATCAACTCTGGTCTTCAGCAGATAAGGCTATTCGCAACATAGTTGTTCATCAGCAGGCGAACAACTATCCGCAGCAACAAACCTTATCCGCATTAGCTTGTTGGTCAGTAGCAAAATTGTGGAGTCCGCAGCAGTTCAGTCTTTATATCTATAGTTTTTTAGAACGAATTAGTTAAAGACATAAACATACCACTTCATTAATAGGTTAAACATTAACATGCACCAAACATCATCTTCACCCCTAGCAATACAAAGAAGTTTTAGCCACGAATGGCCATAACGACTAGCGTAATGATGAGTTTCATAGGCTCCCCTATTGTGGAACAAGGAGGAAGAGCCCCTCTACTCTCTACTCTAACTACAAGAATACGGTCTTCTTGAGTGTTCTTTAGGTCTGGATTGGTGTCTTAAGGTGTGAAGAATGAAGAACCCAAGCCATCTATTTATAGGCCTCGAAATGACCAATGCACGGGCGTGCAAACACATCAGGAATCTTTTAGGGTACATAGGACAGTGTACCAGACCCTTGGTCAGCAAGATAGGGTTTGCACGGTCGTGCATGGCATTGTAATGGAATTTTGTAACTAACCAAATTTTTTGGTTTGTAAATAATATATCAATCATATTATGGGGTGTAGATATATATTAATTATTAATGAAAGTTTGTGGCTTTTTGTAAAATTGGAGGAATCATGTAGTTTAAGAACAAGGAGCCAATTTACAATCTAGAGGGACTAGATGTGTAAATATAACAAATCAGATTTGTTATGGTGGTGTGTGTGTGTCGTGAGAAAGAGAAGAGAAAGAGGGGAGATGGGTGCTTGATCAAAAAGCTAAAATCAGAAGACTTGCATGCTTAATTCGAAAGTTTTGGCTTACAATATCCTTCCTACGCATCATGTAAGATCTCTTTCTTTTGAATCCACCAATTATGGTGTTATAGTGGGTTTCTATGGAAATCAAGCAAGGGGCTGTTTTGGGGTGTTGTAAACGATTACTAACTTGATAAATGTTATAATCTAGCTTGATTAAAGGTTAATGATGGTAGTTAACATCTTGATAACATCCAATTTGATGATTCAAGAATTAGGGTTCTTGAGGGTGAATTGGGGGTTTTGCAATTTGTAAGGCCCTAAACCCGGGAGGCCTCACTTGTTGGATTTACTCATTTACAAACAGTTCTTAAACTTGAATATCAAAATAACGCAGCGGAAAATTTCATTAAAACATAATCGTGACAATGTTCAACATGCGGAAGCGTAACATAGTCTAATACATAAACATAACATAAGCTAATCATAACGGGATGGCAGACTTCATATCATCCGGGTAACTCATCAAGCCACCCAGCATCACCGTCTATCATAACCTGCCTTAACTTGAATGTGCATACTAAAAAGTCAGCTACGCTGGTGAGTTCTAGCTTTTCATAAAACCTTAACTTCAAATATTTGCCAAAAAAACATATCATTTAACTTCATTAATAAAAGCGCACGAAAACATGCAATAACATAACATAACATCATAAACATAAGTCAACGAACATATCGAATCTGCGCTTTCTCGTAACCGTCAAATCCAAACGTCACATACTAGCGGAATAATCTAAAGATCACCACCACTAGGCCCATCACCACCGTATTGTCCTTCGGGTGAAGAAATCATAGGGACCGATACTTAGGTCATTCAACACCAAACTTCAAGCACGTCATCATAAGGATGACACGTACCAAACTTCAAGCACTGCACCCCGTAAGTCACAAGTACCAAACTTCAAGCACGACTACCCCGTAAGGTAAACCGTACCAACTTCAAGGATCACGATAATCCCCTTGGTGACCATCATCACCCCAGTTGTACAACAGTTGGCCAGCCACAAAGGCCCCTAAAAGGTAAAGGCCCATAACTTACATCCCATACCCATAACCTTCATTCCCTAAGGAATAATGGCAGATTAGTTCGTTCGTGACTTTCGTAAACATTCACTTCTTTTACTTCAAAACTTCAGTTAAATCATTCGTACGTTTTATTAAAAATCATTCATTCATTCGTAAACACTTCGTAAACTTCTTTTGGCAAAATAATTCATAAACACTTCCTTCATAACCTTTTCCTTCCAAACATCATTCATAAACATCGTTTCATAAAACGTCACACATATCATTAATAAACATCGTTTTATAAAAACAGTCACATCGTTATGTATGCACACCAGCCCCAAAAACATTATTTAAAACGTTTAAAAGAGGTATTCTAGAACTCACCTGATAAGCTAATATGGGTTATCCTAAACAAAGGTCCAACAACGTCACTTCCGATCTGAATTGATTAGTTAAATACACATCAGACCAATCCCGACTCTAATGGTTTAACCATTCTGAATTAGGCGAACATACTGACTTTACTAACCAGCATGATGCCTGCGCACTTAGCAAGTGCGCAGGGCCTTATTCTTGCGTACTTAATAAGTGCGCAGACTTCGCTTCATGCGTACTTGATAAGTACACAGGACCTGCTTCATGCGTACTTGATAAGTACGCATGACCTTCTTCATGCGTACTTGATAAGTACGCATGACCTTCTTCTCCCGTAAAAACCCTAACTTTTGCACGCGGATCTGATCACGTCAAGATCCCGACTTTTTGTTCAAAACGTTCGTTTTTCCTTCTAGATGCTAGATCTATGTTCATTTTCAAGTTTTATGCGTAAAAACGTTACCTTTTCATCCAAACCCCGAAAACCCCAAAACGAACAAAAACTCAGATCTAGACCAGATCGTTACCTATATCGAGCTTCTGATTCGGAGGTTCTTCTCATGAGCTATGGGGTAACACTTTGCTGAAATCTCGGGTCGATCCGTCTACTCTCTCTCTCTCTCTAGAACTTGTAAAATAAGAGAAGAGAGATGGGCTAGGGTATTTATAGGGAGAGACTACCCTTGAGCCCATACGCGCGCAAGCCCATAGCCGGCCCATTCCACGCTCGTTTATTCCGTTCGTCTCGCGTTTAACCCGTTTTCATTTATTTCCGTTTATTGTTTTTGGGATGTTACAAGTCTACCCCCCTTACAATAGGTTTCGTCCCCAAAACCTATCATAAGTCAAATAGTTGAGGGTACGACTCCCTCATATCCGTCTCCGTTTCCTAAGTGGCTTCCGATCCATTTTGATGTTTCCATTGGACTTTAACCAATTGAATAATCTTATTACACAAACGCTTCTCCTTTCTGTCTAAGATGGCCACGGGTTCTTCGATGTAGTTAAGGCTATTTTCGACCTCGATGTCAGTACGTACGTGAGCCAATTCATCCGCCAAACACTTTTGCAAGTGTGATACATGGAAGGTAGGATGAATCCCACTTAACACATCAGGCAACTCTAACCGATAAGCGACTTCACCAACCCGTGCCATTATCCTGAATGGTCCGACAAACCTCGGACTTAACTTTCCTCTCTTCCTGAATCGTATGATTCCCTTCCAGGGCACTTTCAACATTACTCTGTCCCCAACATCAAACTCAATAGGCCTTCGTCATTTATCCGCATAGAATTTCTGACGATCTTGTGCGGCCTTCATTCGTGCTTTGATTTGATCAAACCTTTCCGACGTTTCTCTTACGACTTCAAGACTTCTTAATTCCTTCTATCCAATATCACCCCAACAAACCGGGGTTCTGCATCTTCTCCCATACAACATTTCGTAAGGCGGCATGCCTATCGTCGTGTGATGACTATTGTTGTAGGAGAATTCAGCTAACGGCAGATGACTGTCCCAACTGTCGCCAAAATCAATAATATAAGAACGAAGCATATCCTCCAATGTCTGAATGGTCCTTTCGGACTAACCATCCGTTTATGGGTGGTATGCCGTGCTAACATTGAGTATCGTGCCCATTGCCTCGTGAAATCTTTTCCAGAAACTCGATGTGAATCGTGTGTCCCGTTCAGATACGATCTTCAAAGGCATCCCATGCCATGCTACTACTTCGTTAATAAATACTTGCGCTAACCTTTCCGACGAGAACTTCTCGCGAATAGGTAGGAAATGAGCACTCTTCGTTAAACGGTCCACAATTACCCAAATGGTGTCATGACCTTTAGTGTGCGGGGTAGCTTGGTTATGAAGTCCATGGTAATGTGTTCCCACTTCCATTCCGGTATATCAAGTGATTGAATCTTTCCATACGGTTTCTGGTGTTCGGCCTTTACTTATGAGCAAGGCAAGCACTTGCTTACATACTTTGTCACCTCATGTTTCATTCCAGGCCACCAGTATTCCTTCCTCAGATCTTGGTACATTTTATTGGTACCAGGATGGACAGAGTATCGAGACTTATGAGCTTCATCCAAGATTTTGGTTATAAGCTCGTCACCCATAGGTATCCATACCCGTTCAAAACGTGTCCTAACACCAAGGGTGTTATATTCCAACTTGAACTGTTGGTCAACCATCCTTTCCTTCTTTATGTTTTCTTCCTTAAGTGCTTCATCTTGAGCTCTTTCAATTTCCCTCATCACATCTGATGTTACCACCAACTGGCAAGCTTTCACTCTAATAGGAGTAGGCACATCCTTTCGGCTTAGAGCGTCAGCCACCACGTTTGCCTTTCCAGGATGGTATATGATTTCACAGTCATAATCCTTCAGGAGTTCCAACCATCGTCTCTGCCTCATATTAAGCTCTCTTTGTTTGAAGAAGTACTTCAAACTTTTATGGTCGGATTAAATAGTAAACTTTACCCCGTAGAGGTAGTGCTTCCAGATTTTCAATGCAAATACGACAGCAACAAGTTCCAAATCATGAGTCGGATAGTTGACTTCGTGAACTTTCAACTGTCGTGACGCATATGCAATCACTCTCCCGAGTTGCACCCTACTCCCTGACCCGAAGCGTCAGAGTATACCACCAAGTCTTCATTTCCCTCGGGAAGGGCCAAGACTTGAGCTTTGGTTAGCTTCTCCTTCAATTCCTCAAACGCCTCATCATGGGTCGAACCCCATTCGTACTTTACCTCCTTCCGAGTCAACTTTGTCAACAATGAAGCTATTTTCGAGAAATCCTGGATGAATCTCCGATAGTAGCCTGCCAATCCCAAGAAACTACGGATTTTAGTTGGCGTCTTAGGAATATTCCATTCCCTTACCGTCATTATCTTTGTTGGTTCAATAATAATGTCGTTCGGGTTAATGACGTGACCTAGGAATTGGACTTCCCTAAGCTAGAACGCACATTTGGAGAACTTAGCATACAACTTTTCCTTCTTCAGAGCTTCCAATACCTCCTTCAAGTGACACGCGTGATCTTGGAGTAGATGAGGATATCATCGACGAACACGATTACCGATCGATCCAGCATTGGTCGACAAACTCTATTCATCAAATCCATGAACACTACGGGGGCGTTCGTCAATCCAAAAGACATTACGCGAAACTCGAAATGTCCATAACGCGTGCAAAATGCGGTTTTTGGTATGTATTCTTCCCTCACCTTCAACTGATTGTACCCGGATCGAAGGTCGATTTTTGAGAACCAACTTGCGCCCTGTAAATGATCGAACAGGTCGTCGATCCTTGGTAGAGGGTACTTGTTCTTCACGGTACGTTTGTTCAACTCGCAATAATCAATACACATTCTCATTGAACCATCCTTCTTCTTTACAAATAACACCGGGGCACCCCAAGGTGAGATGCTCGGTTGGATAAATCCCTTCTCAAGTAATTCGTCTAGTTGTGTCATTAGTTCCTTCATCTCTACTGGTGCTAGTCGATATGGAGCTTTAGCCACGGGCTGGGCATCTGGTACTAAGTAGATTCGGAACTCAATCTCTCTGTCGGGTGGTATCCCAGGCAAATCCTCTGGAAACACCTTCGGGTACTCGCGTACCACGGGTACATCATCTAGTTCCTTCACTTCCTTACACTTGTCAATTACGTACACCAGATAAGCCTCGCATCCACGCCTCAAGTAATATGTTGCCTTAATTATCGATATGACGTTTGGCATCGGGGCGTCACGATCTCCAAAAACCTCGACTTTGCTACCATCCGGAGCCTTGAGTCGGATTATCTTTCGTTTGCATATAATTTGCGCTTCATTGGCAGTTAGCAAATCCATACCTAACACGACATCGGTTAGCAAATCCACCCAAAACCATAACAAACAACCTGACGGGGAATCTATGTCCTTATATTTTTATCGTGGAATTGTCAACTACATCGGTTACTCTCGCAGTCCTACCCTCAGCGGTTTCTACGCTAAAGGCCCTTTCTAGCTTACTGACAGTGTATTTCACTCGTTTACAAAAAGTCACAGATAAAAAATCTTACTGGCACCCGAATCAAATAACACTAAAACAAAAGTGTTGTCAAGGATGAACGTACCTGACGCCACGTCGGGGTCCACCCTGGCGTGTTCTTGCGTCAGCGCGTACGCACGAGTCTTTGCTCGGGGCCTCTCTTCTTTCTACTCCGGGCCTTTCCCCTTCCCGGCTTCACCCATCCTGGGTTTGGTGCATTCTCGGATTATATGACCACTCTCCCCACAGTTGTAGTATTTGAAGCCTTGCGGGCATTCACAGGAGTAGTGTCCGGTCTTGCCGCTTTTAAAGCACATATTTGACCCTAGCCGACATTCACCCGCATGTCTTACCCCACATTTTCCACAGACCGCCGTCTCGCCTACCCTGGCATGTTTGTCCCGAGCCCCTAACAACTTCCCAACCGATCGCTTAGCGGGAAAACTCATCTTCTTCTTAGGCTCTTCAATGGCAACGACATTCAGCGCCAGATCAACAAATACCACGCCGCTCAGTTCTACTACCGAATTATAGGTAATAGGGGCGTTTGCCTTAACATAGGTACAGACCTGGTCCGGCAGCCCTTGAATGTAGCAGGCAATCTTTCTTTCCTCAGTCGTGACAAGATGTGGCACCAGGCGTGCCAGTTCATTGAACCGTGTGGTGTACTGCCGGTGCGTCATGTTCCCGGCCTTAATCCCCAGAAATTCCCTTTCTATCTTTTCGATCTCATTCCTTGGACAAAAATTCTTGATCACCAAAATTTTCAAATCAGTCCACATTATCGCATCCACAGCCTCGTCCCCCTTGGCTTGACGTACCCCTTCCCACCAATGGGATGCTTCCTCTCTCAAGGAGTTAGCAGCAAATTTCACAACTTAATTTGCTCGACACCAATGGGATGATTCCTCTCTCAAGGAGTTAGCAGCAAATTTCACAACTTAATTTGCTCGACACTAGCTCAGATGAATGGCAGCTTCCATACGGATTACCCAATCAAAAGTTACCACCGCGTCCTTCTTCCCAGTCAGGACCGGCAGGTCACATACCTTAAAGTACTTATAGTCGCAACCACGGTTAAGCGGTGCGTTGATTGCCTCAGTGTTCGGGGTACCACGGTCACATACCTTAAATAACTTATAGTCACATACCTTAAAGGACTTATAGTCGCAACCACGATCAAGATCCTGACTTTTTGTTCAAAACGTTCGTTTTTCCTTCTAGATGCTAGATCTATGTTCATTTTCAAATTTTATGCGTAAAAACATTACCTTTTCATCCAAACCCCAAAAACCCCTAAACGAAGAAAAACTCATATCTAGACCAGATCGTTACCTGTATCAAGCTTCTGATTCGGTGGTTCTTCTCACGAGCTATGTTGCAACACTTTGCTGAAATCTCAGGTCGATCCGTCTACTCTCTCTCTCTTCAGTTTCTCTCTCTAGAACTTGTAAAATGAGAGAAGAGAGATGGGCTAGGGTATTTATAGGAAGAGACTACCCTTGAGCCCAAACGCGCAAGCCCATAGCCTGCCCATTCCAAGCTCGTTTATTCCGTTCGTCTCGCGTTTAACCCGTTTTCATTTATTGTCGTTTATTATTTTTGGGATGTTACACAATTAATGGTGTTTAAATGTTGAATTGAATATGGATAAGTGTTTGTGGCGTAATATAAACACATTTTCAAGTTTAAAACTCAATTGAATTGGTGAATCATGAATTGATGAAATTGAGTGAAATCCTTAACGGGTCAAAATGGGTGAATTTGGTTTAGAATAATTGAAAGCTTGTGTGAAGCTTAATAAATCAAGGTTAGATGATGGTAAAGATCATAGAATCTTGGGTGGGTGTTAAACTCCATTTAGTTTATGTTTTGGAGTAAGTTAGATTACTAAACAAGTGGATTATTTAGATGATCAAGGTATGGAGCGCTAGCTTTGAAGACCATTTGGAATCTTCATTGGCAAAGGTAAGTGCTTTGCACTTACTTAGAAATAGAAAAGTAGTTTTGTGTAAGTAGTTCATGTGGTATGCTATTTACATGATTATTGTTGTGTTTGACTTATGTGATATATAGTCAAATATAGTGGGCATGGTAGAACTTGTATGTTTGATTTAATGTGGATATTTAGTCAAACTAGGCCATTTGATGTGTGGCAATGTGCGTAATTGGCTTAAGTGGTAATTAGCTAAATCAAAATATAGAATGTGGTAACTTGATGTAAATTGACTTAATGTGGTATAAGTCAAACCATTGTGGATAACGGTGAAATTGGTGTAATTTGACCTTAGTGGTATAGGGTCAAACTATTATGTGAAAATTGATGTAATTTGACCTTAGTTGTATAGGGTCAAACTATTATGTGGAATTGGTGTAATTTGACCTTAGTGGTATAGGGTCAAACTATTATGTGGAATTGGTGTAATTTGACGTTAGTGGTATAGGGTCAAACTATTATGTGGAATTTGGTGTAATATGACCTTAATGGTTTATAGTCAAACAAATGTGGTAATGTGGTGAATTTTATTTATGTGTTTAATAGTCAAACTTGAAAATGCAAATGTGGTAAATAGATGTAAGTTGACTTGTGTGGTTATTGGTTAAACTAAGGTGAGTATGTTACTTTGGTGAATTTAACTTATGTGGTTTAGGGTCAAACAAATGTGGTAATTTACTTAAGTTGTTTATAGTCAAACAAATGGGGTAATGTAGTGAATTTTATTTATGTGGTTAGAGTCAAACAAATGTGGTAATTGACTTAAGTGTTTTATAGTCAAACAAATGTGGTTTAGAGTCAATAAATGTGGTAATTTACTTATGTGGTGTAAAGTCAAACAAATTGGGTGAATAAGGTTGGTGTTTGAGGTCTAAGAACCTCACACGTGTTAGCCATGTGTGGATATTGTTTGAAGTGACGAACTTCACAAGGATGTGGAAATTAAGATCTAAGAATCTCCCAAGGATGGTTTGAGTTTGTGGTCAAAGAACCACACAATTGAGATATGACGTTTGAGGTCTTTAGAACCTCACAAAGGAGTATTGTCGGGTTTTAGGGTGGATTGCTAACCATTTGATGTTAGTATATGTTGGTATGCTTATATGTGGTTAAAATATAAGTTTATGATGGTTTAGGGTTAAAAAATGCAAACGGGTCGGTCGACGGGGGGTTGCATAGACTAAAAACAGAAAAATGGTCATTTTTGACCTGCTACCAGTGCCTCATACGCCCGGGCAGCGCCTCATATGCCCGAAGCGTATGATACGCCCATTTGAGTCTGATAGACGCTGGGATTTTCAGGTTTTCGGGGTTTTGGCATGTCGTTGTTGTAGGGACTTGTGGGAGGTCCCTAGGGCTACTTATCTTTACTAACCATATTCAAATTGATGTTTTGAATGTAGGGAAAGCTCTGGAGTGATCTCGGGTCTCGCATCGTGTGGATTGGATTCTCGTGGACATGTTTTGTAAATTGGTTTTGTTAATCTTCTCGTATAGAGTCTTTACAAACTTTGTGGGGTTGTTACAAGTTGTGGACAACTTGTTAGTAAATTTTGTTTAACTAATTTGTGGAAATTATGTTAGTTTAATTCGTGTTTGTAAAACTTAACGTGTGGATACGTTAAATGTCGTTTTGAGACCTAACTTCCGCGTGTTTTTAAAAGTTTAAATCGGTTTGAAACTTTGGGTGTTACAACTTGGTATCAGAGCAATGGTTTGAGGGATTTGGTGTGCGAGACACCGAACTCAAACCAATTATGCTCTTGATATGGTCGGAGAAATGAGAATCCAGTGATGACGTGACCGAGACACGGATCTTAAAGGGTGAGGTTAGTATTGATTATGTGTTGTTTATTTTAATTGGTGTCTAATGTGAACTAATTGTGCCGAAAGTTGTTAAGGAATTCGTTATATGGAGATAATGAATGTAATTGGGCATATTACATTATTGATCATGCCTGGCCAGTATGATTCTTAATGAAACATGTCCGAATACCTTCTCGATAACCATATGATGATGAACATCGACAATAAGTAAGTGAAGGTGGTTATATGTGTATATGTATATACAGTATTTTGTGCATAGATGATTATGCAGGGGTAATTAATATACATATAGGAAGAAGTAGAGCCTTATAGAGTAACACTAGAGGCCTATAAGTAGGTAGCACACCTACAAACTTATTACTATATGGTTAGGGATGACTGGGGGAAACATAACTTAGTTGGTGGAATTTGTAGATAGAAGTCGATTTAAAGACTCACGTGTGATAGTCTATGGGTGTATCACCTCGAGGATGGGGTTAAGTTTGGAATTAGTCGGGAGAATGGGAAGTAATTTTATGGAAGATTGCTAAGGCTTTCTATTATGTTCTGCCAATGTTCCTTCAAGGAAGATAGGAACTCATTGATGCAGTACTTTGAAGAACCGCATGAAGCCTTAAGGGCGGGATGATCAAACGTAGCCGAATACGTGGAGGAAGGAAACCTTGTCTTCAAAAGGGGTTCGTGGTGGGCGAGCCAAAGGAGTAAATGGTGGGAGTTTATTCGTTGTTTAACAAACGATACATTACTAACGGTATTGGCCTTGAAGCAATCCATTGTGATGGGCGAATGGAGTACTGCTTGCGGAGAGTCGACTCTGGGAAGTGGTGGATTTTTTGGTTAGAAGTTCTTTGTATGGAGAAAGGCTTAAAGGTGTGGAGGTAATGCAACAGGGTGAACTCGAGAGACGTTCTTGAGCTAGCTTTGTCCATAAGCCGATGTGGATCTTTCAATTGGTAGTTTTCTTCACGTACGTTAGACCAAGTGAGATAATCAAATGATTATGGGCATGTTGTATGACTAAGTGCGGTCTTGCCCAAATCTTGGAGTATCAGAAAGAATGAAGATAGATCGGCTTACTCGATGCTATCGGTTGACTTATAGAGTGGATTCTTTTTCGTGGTTGTAGTGGATTTTAGTCTTATTTGATACAAGGAGATCAAACTTGGGAACAAGTGGGGGACGATGGGACACTCTACGCTTTAGTGTTTTAGTTTTAAAGTTGTGTGCTTAGGTGTCCACAAATCGGGATGCATTCGAAGTGATTGTGTTGAGTTAAAGCACACGAATGAAGGGGGGAGAAAGTAGAAATTTAAGGCTATCAAGCCAACATTTCTAATCTACAAAAGAGGGGGTTGAAGTCTTTTGGCTTAATTGTTGGACGAGATTATTTATGAACCGGTGTATTCGAAGGTGATTAACATTGCGAATTTCATAATGTTGTCAAATGTATGAGTTAATAATCGAAAGATGTGGGTGAAACAATCGCATGGAATGGAGTCCTAAGATTGTAGTGGAAATTGTGGGGTTACTTAGTAACCGTACCGATATCGAGTATGACTAAAGGGTGATGTGTCGGCCTGTTCTTGCCTAGAAACGGTGAAACACGGGGCACAAGAATTGGTGTATGCCTGGCTCATGCCATTGACACCAACCGGGGTAATGGAATACTTGATGTTCCAGTTGTGAAGAAGTTCATAAGGGTTCTATACCCAATGTAACTTCTTGGGGTGTAACCGTTCTCTCGAGGAAAAGAAGAATGGCAAAATGTATACGTACTTTCTGTCGGGTTTGAGCATGTGCTAAAAGTCCTAGTTTTAACAAGTTAAAGTGGAGGAGGGCGATATCCCATGATTGGTATCATTTCCGTTATGAATACTATGGGATTGTGAATGTAACTTTCTACCTTGTTAGAAGTTTCACGGTATATATGGACTAATGTGAAGGGTATGTAGGCCCATGTATGCATATTAGATGGTCGTTTATTCGATGATAGTAGTTTTTATCTTCGAAGAAAAGTCGTTCAAGCTCATTAACTTTGATAGTTTCATGAAATTTCCTTAAAGGAGGGGCCTTTTGGAATGAATTGGTGTGCCATCTTGGATTTAGTGTAGGGGAAGGCGGTGAATTCCAAAGACTTATATGTAGACCTGGCATGATTGAAGTAATCAAGATGTATATAAGGTTTGGAGTCTTATAACTTCAAAAAAAAATGGCGTTTGAAGTCTTAGAACTTCACGACCGATGATTGAAAATGAAGTCTTTGAACTTCAAAGGGGGATTGTAAGATTGGGATATTGAATCTCAAGGCATGACTTACACTAAAGTAGTTAGGATAATCATGGTGTTGGATTTATGAAAGCGGACTTGGCTTTGGCCTTTGATGTGACCTTCCATAGGAAGACCGTATGCCTTGTTAGGTGTGCTGGTGAATCGTGCATTAGACTCGATTATGTCTATTTACACAACGAGGCAGGAGTATCGCATATTCTCCTAGTCAGTTGTGAGCCTCATTGTAACAACTAATAGAGAGAGCTTGGAGAGGGAATTGATAAATCTATACGCGGGCGAGCGTTAAAAGGTTGAATTCAAGTCTTCGAACTTCATTGGTATTCTTAACGTCCTTGAACTTCATGAGTGATGAATGAGACTTATAGGTCTCATGGATTGTTATATGTTGTTTTGGAGTTTATCTTTGGTGGCTGGAATGAAAAGAGGCACAATCTAGTGTGTGATTATGATTTGGTATATCTATACATGTTGAGTAAGAATTGAAGTGTTAGTTCTTGTTCATTTTGGAGGACACGAGGTGATTAGTTACCGTTAATTAAAAGATGGTGTCACCTAATCTACCATTTGAGTATTCATATTCGATTGATTGAATTACAAAATGGTGAACGGTGTCGAATACCTTTTTCGTTGGGTGCTTTTCTTTGTCGTGCAACTAAGCATTGTGGTGTAATTCAAGACTTAGCGTGAAAGATCTTGTATATTGAGTGCGATTGAAAAATCCGCTCAAGGTGGATACAAAACCCTAAGTGGAATTAGGGAGGAGGTGTATTTAATTTCAAATGGGAACTTTGGCGATATAAAATTTTCCCTTATAAGGGGTGTATCGGGTTAGAAAACATGGGAGGTCAAGTCCGTGTTTTGCCAGACCTTTCGTAAGGAGTTACTCGGGGGATCGTGCAGACTCCATGATACAATCCTCGTGGTTCATCCACAGGGAATGTGTGGAGAGAGAGACATATGTTGCTACTCCTAGCGGTATTCAGGCGATAGATGATGGATGTTTCATCTAGAGAAACCGATGGCTACATTAGGTAGTAAGGTGAAACGCTTTTGGTATAAGTGGATTAACCAAGTGTTGGTTGTGCGGAATCATTAGATAAGGGGCGGGAACTACTTGGGAATCTGAGGATAGAAACTTGAGTGTTACCCTAATCTATTGGTGGTTCGAGTTTCGAGAACGAAACCCAAAATTAGGAGGTGCGATTTGTAACGAACCAAATTTTTTGGTTTGTAAATAATATGCCAATCTTATTATGGGGTGTATATATATTAATTATTAATTAAAGTTTGAGGCTTTTTTGTAAAAATGGAGGAATCATGTAGTTTAAGAACAAGGAGCCAATTTACAATCTGGAGGGACTAGATACGTAAATATAATAAATCAGATTTGTTATGGGGGTGTGGGTGGCGACACACACATAGTGTGTGTGTGTGTGTGCCGTGAGAAAGAAAAGAGAAAGAGGGGAGATGGGTGCTTGATCAAGAAGCTAAAATCAGAAGATTTGCATGCTTAATTCGGAAGTTTTGGCTTACAACATCCTTCCTACGCATCATGTAAGATCTCCTTCTTCTTTTGAATCCACCAACTATGGTGTTCATAGTGGGTTTCTATGGAAATCAAGCAAGGGGCTGTTTTGGGGTGTTGTAAACGATTACTAACTTGATAAATGTTGTAATCTAGCTTGATTAAAGGTTAAGGATGGTAGCTAACATCTTGATAACATCCAATTTGATGATTCAAGAATTACGGTTCTTGAGGGTGAATTGAGGGTTTTGCAATTAATGGTGTTTAAATGTTGAATTGAGTATGGATAAGTGTTTGTGGTGTAATATAAACACATTTCCAAGTTTAAAACTCAATTGAATTGGTGAATCATGAATTGATGAAATTGAGTGAAATCCTTAACAGGTCAAAATGGGTGAATTTGGTTTAGAATGATTGAAAGCTTGTGTGAAGCTTAATAAATCAAGGTTAGATGATGGTAAAGATCATAGAATCTTGGGTGGGTGTTAAACTCCATTTAGTTTATGTTTTGGAGTAAGTTAGATTACTAAACAAGTGGATTATTTAGATGATCAAGGCATGGAGCGGCTAGCTTTGAAGACCATTTGGAATCTTCATTAGCAAAGGTACGTGCTTTGCACTTATTTAGTAATAGATAAGTAGTTTTGTGTAAGTAGTTCATGTGATATGCTATTTACATTATTATTGTTGTGTTTGACTTGTGTGATATATAGTCAAATATAGTGGGTATGGTAGAACGTGTATCTTTGACTTAATGTGGATATTTAGTCAAACTAGGCCATTGATGTGTGGCAATGTGTGTAATTGGCTAAAGTGGTAATTAGCTAAACCAAAATATAGAATGTCGTAACTTTATGTAAATTGACTTAATGTGGTATAAGTCAAACTATTGTGGATAATGGTGAAACTTGTGTAATTTGACCTTAATGGTATAGGGTCAAACTATTATGTGAAAATTGGTGTAATTTGACCTTAGTGGATAGGGTCAAACTATTAGGTGGAATTGGTGTAATTTGACCTTAGTGGTATAGGGTCAAACTACTATGTGGAATTGGTGTAATTTGACCTTAGTGGTATAGGGTCAAACTATTATGTGGAATTTGGTGTAATATGACCTTAATGGTTTATAGTCAAACAAATGTGGTAATGTGGTGAATTTTATTTATGTGGTTAATAGTCAAACTTGATAATACAAAGGTGGTAAATAGATGTAGGTTGACTTGTGTGGTTATTGGTTAAACTAAGGTGAGTATGTTACTTTGGTGAGTTTGACTTATGTGGTTTAGAGTCAAACAAATATGGTAATTGACTTAAGTGGTTTATAGTCAAACAAATGTGGTAATATGTTGAATTTTATTTATGTGGTTAGAGTCAAACAAATGTGGTAATTGACTTAAGTGGTTTATAGTCAAACAAATGTCGTTTAGAGTCAATAAATGTGGTAATTGACTTATGTGGTGTAAAGTCAAACAAATTAGGTGAATAAGGTTGGTGTTTGAGGTCTAAGAACCTCACATGTGTTAGCTATGTGTGGATATTGTTTGAAGTCACGAACTTCACAAGGATGTGGTAATTGAGATCTAAGAATCTCACAAGGATGGTTTGAGTTTGTGGTCAAAGAACCACACAATTGAGATATGATGTTTGAGGTCTTTAGAACCTCACAAAGGAGTATTGTCGGGTTTTAGGGTGGATTACTAACCATTTGATGTTAGTATATGTAGGTTTGCTTGTATGTGGTTAAAATATAAGTTTATGATAGTTTATGGTTCAAAAATGCAAACGGGTCGGTCGACGGGGGGTTGCATAGGCTAAAAACTGAAAAATGGTCATTTTTTACCTGCTGCCAGTGCCTCATTTGCCCGGGCAGCGCCTCATACGCCCAAAGCGTATGATACGCCCATTTGAGCCTGATAAAAGTTGGGATTTTTGGGTTTCACTTGTGGGAGGTCCCTAGGGCTACTTATCATTACTAACCATGTTCAAACTGATGTTTTGAATGTAGGGAAAGCTCTGGAGTGATCTCGGGTCTCGCATCGTGTGGATTGGATTCTCGTGGACATGTTTTGTAAATTGGTTTTGTTAAGCTTCTCATATAGAGTCTTTACGAACTTTGTGGGGTTGTTACAAGTTGTGGACAACTTGTTAGTAACTTTTGTTAAACTAATTTGTGGAAATTATGTTAGTTTAATTCGTGTTTGTAAAACTTAACGTGTGGATACGTTAAATGTCGTTTTGGGACCTAACTTCCGTGTGTTTTTAAAAGTTTAAATTGGTTTGAAATTTTGGGTGTTACAAATTTCAACTAGTGTTGAAACTCCGGGATAACTCTTGAGCTGCTTATTCTATTTTTGTGTTTTTCTTGTTTTAAGATGATGGAATCCATGACAAGCCTACTAGAACGTTGATTATGAAAAAACTACTCACTACTCATAATGTTCACTCAACTCTAGGGTTATATATATATATATATGGATAATGTAAGCTAAGTGGGACACTCGAGTTTGAATCGAATTATGCAATGGTCATAAGCTTGTATGCAAATCAAGTCTCCACCAATTAACTAAGTAGTATGCATGAATCAAGAAGGTTGGAATGTGGCTAAAGTAAAACTAAAGGTGAAAATGAAAATCTTTTTTGGATTTTTAGGGGTTTTAAAGGGGTTTAAAGGGCTGCAGCTATCGCGAAACACTCAGCTACAGCCTCATGGCTTAAAATGGAAAGTACTAAATGGTCCCTCTACAGTACTCAGATCATGAGGGTATAACTAATCTAAGGGCTCGTTTATGGTCAGATTGCCAAGACCAAGATCTCTCATCAGGTTCAACTTGTCCCTTATTGCGTAATGCAAATTGCTACCTTTCCGTACGGTTCCTTCGGCTAGCCGCCTAATAGCACCTACTTCTATCAGGTATGTGTAGTCACTTTGGGATTGAATTTGATTCTTGCTACACTTTCCATCGTGGCTCCAGTTGCCACATTTTCTACATCTACCATATCTTTTGGCTCTTCTTTTGGCGGCACTTTTTGACAAGCCGCAGAATGGTGGCAATGCTATATATAACTGGTTGCTTGAAAAATCTTTTCTCGAAGTTCGGTTGGTAATTCAGGCTTTGCGAAATGAAGGCAGGAAAGCAAATTGAAATCAAAGGAATGCATGTCTAGTTCTTTAAGGTCTCCCGATAAAAGACCAACTTTTTTTTAAGACAAGACAACTTTTTAAATACTCCTCTTTCCTAAATTTCCTTGAAATAATATTTCCTTGAATTTTCCTGCATATAGTTCGGATAATTTCCTAATGATCCACCATTTGTATATTCCAATTCTTCTGAGTAGGACAAATTCTTTCCAAAGTCATCCCGATGATAATGAACTTGAAATGAAAACATAGGGTAATTTTCCCATTTTGAAGACAGTTAGCTAATAACAGGTATTTACGAAAAGCTGGTTGGTTGATAAGTATGGGTTTAGAAAAAGAAAAGGTTAAAGCTCAGAGGGCTATCTAGGCGGATAATGTTTTTTGTGATTTTTGGTAATAAGGGTAATAAAGTCCTAGGTGCCTCAATCATTTTCATACTTACGCTAGTTCATGGTCTTGATATGTATAAGTCAGTTCTAATTATGCATAGAATTCAATCGAATAAACACTCAATATACCAAATGAAAGAGCATGCAAAATAATGATAATAATGCTCGTGAAAAGGCTCAGATTATTCTCACATGGAAACGGATGGGATAGGGTTTAGTGATTTGTTATGCATAATTTATGTTTGTTTCTACTTGCCATGTCTTCATTTTATTTAATTATGTGCAAACTCCAAGAGGTTTTTTTTATTTAAAGGGTTTAAATATTTTTGAAAATTTTTCAAGTTTTATAAAAGGTAAGTTTTTGTAATGTTTTAGTCAAATGGTAGAAAATCACAATTTAAATTTTACTGCTTTGAGGTTAATCTAAGCCTTTTCACGAGCATTATTATCATTATTATCACAATTTAAATTTTACTACTTGCCATGTCTTCATTTTATTTAATTATTGCAAACTCCAAGAGGTTTTTTTTATTTAAAGGGTTTAAATACTTTTGAAAATTTTTCAAGTTTTATAAAAGGTAAGTTTTTGTAATGTTTTAGTCAAATGGTAGAAAATCACAATATAAAAGGTAATCTTTTTTTTAAGACAAGACAACTTTTTAAATACTCCTGAATTTCTAATTGCCCACCTCATACTTAAAACTGTGCATTGCCCTCAATGTACAAATGCATGTAATGGAATGCTATGCAGGAATTTAAATGCATGGGGTTTTAAGGGAAAAGAAACTGGTACTCCCCCGGTCAATTCGGTATATAACCTAAGGCCAAAACTTATTGTTGTTGTTAGGATGTGCCTATCAGCTACTTGTCAACATGTTGCTTCAAAGACTTCATCGAATTTCTCATAAATTTGATGTGGTTTCCAGCTCCAGGTTCGTAGAGTTGGAATGTAACTCCTCAAAGTAGAGAGATGATCTGGTGATGTTATTCTACCTGAAACATAAAAGAGAACACAAAAACGAACAAGGAAAGTAAAAGATAGTAGTTAAGCTACTAAGGTCCTAGTATCGAGAAGGCATACATAGGGGCTGAAGTAATTAGAAATTTAAATTTGGAGAAACCAAACCTGAGGTCCATGATTTCTGCCGTGTGCACCAACTTCTCAATTTATTCATGATCATCGGGTTGCCTCCTGGAAGCGCTACGTTTATTTAAGGGTCTTTAGCCCGACCCATGTTGCATCAGTCTTTCTTCAGGTGGGGATAAACAACCTCCCCTGTATCTCCCATTTCTTCGTTCAAGTCGTTCGTCTTTGGTAGTTTATCAAAATACTCATCGATCTAATTAGTATTGTCGAGATACTTGGTAAGGTCTATTGGTGTAGGATCTGGTGCCTTTGGTTTGGTAAGATCATGTGCTTTTCCTTTTTTCAAGTCCCTTGCTTTTTGAAGCTGGTAGTCTAGATTGGAGTTGATAAATTGAGAGATTTCAAGAGGATCAGTTGACATGCATTCATATCCTCCGATGTTGTATGTTACTAATTGTTTTCCGATACGGAGTGTTAAAATACTTTCATTCATGTCAATGACGGCTCATCCGGTGGCTAAGAATGGACGACCCAAGACTAATGGTATGGAGAAGTCTTGTCCCATCTCTAAAACCATGAAGTCGGCAGGGAAGACAAACTTGCCAACTTTTACCAATAGGTTCTCAATGACTCCTATAGGTTTCTTAACTGACCCATCCGCGAGTTCAATGGTTGCATTAACCGGTCGCGGTTGTCCAATGTTGAGTTTTTGAAACATAGTGGAGGTTACGCTTGCTCCTAGATCAGCAAGTGCGTAAGTGATAGGTAGTGGCCCTATAGAACATGGTAAGGAGAATTTCCCAGGATTTGAGAGTTTCTTTGTGAGATTTCTTTCGATAAGAGCGACACAGTAATTTGTTCTTTTTATCGCTTCTTCCATGTTTCTCTTGTTTATGAAGAAATCCTTCAAGAAACGTCCATACTTTGGCATTTGTTGTATAATATCCAAGAAAGGAATGTTGACACGGATTTGGCTTAAGAGTTCTATGAACTTGTCATATTGCTCATCAGTTTTCTGCTTCACTAGCCTTCCTGGATATGGTATGTGAGAATTGAACGTTCTTTTTGGTGGAATTTTTTGAGGAAGGTCCGCCGTAGGAGGTTGAATCACACTAGGTTGTGCTTTCTGGGTAGATGAACTTGCGGGCTATGAACGGAGTGGCACTCCGGTGAATATCTCTTTCCTAGGTGATTGGACTTCTTCTCCTGGCATTGGTGGTTCTGGGTAGACTTTGCTATTCCTTAGAGTAATAGCACTTACGTTGGCTTTTGGATTAGTCTCGTTGTTACTCGGGAGACATCCTGGTTGCCTTTCGGACAATAGTTTTGCTATTGTCCTAATTATGTCTCAATGGATTGAAGGGTAGCTTTCTGCGTTTTGAACTCAGCTTCATGTAGACTAAACCTTTCCTCGTATTGCTTGTGACGAGAATCTGCTAGGAGGGCTTGACTTTCAGTAGTGGAAATTAGCTTAGTCACTGCGTCCTCTAGGCTCATCCCATTACCCATTTTGTTTGTTCCTTGAAATTGTGGAAGATGTTGAAAGTTCTGAGGTTGCCTTTGCTGAAACTATTGTTGTTGTCCAAAACCAGATTGTCCTTGGTTGTTATTGTCTTTCCAGCTAAAGTTTGGATGATTCCTCCATCCAGGGTTGTAGGTATTGCTATAGGGGTTGTTTTGAGGTCGATTTGTTCCGACAAAGTCGACTTGTTCAATGTCGGCTGTGATGCTCTTCACTTCTTCCATTGTTTCAAGTGTTGCTTTACCCTTACTAATCTGGTTTAGTCTCGTGGTAAGGGCGTCTACTTGAGCGGATAATGACGTGACGGCATCGACGGTGTGAACTCCTTTCCTTGTTCCCCTACTAGTCTGTGGGTTGTACCATTGATAGTTGTTCATAGCTATATCCTCAATTAGGTTGTAAGCCTCTTGTGGCCTCTTATTTCCAAAGATGCCACCCGTAGTAGCGTCAAGTATCTGACGGGCTTGATTGTACAACCCATTGTAGAAAGATGACACTTGCAACCAAACCTCTAACCCATGGTGAGGACACTTCCTTAGCATATCCTTGAAGCGCTCCCATGCCTAATATAGTGATTCACCATCGTCTTGAGTGAAAGTGGTGATATCATTTCTTAACTTAGTGGTCTTGGCCGGTGAAAAATACTTCGATAAGAACTTCTGGGCGAGATCGTCCCAAGTGGTAATTGACCCGGTGGGAAGAGAATTCAACCATGCCTTAGCTCGTTCCCTTAAAGAGAGAGGGAACATTCGGAGATGAATGGCGTCATTCGACACCCCATTTAGTTTAAAGGTATCACAAATCTCATGGAAATTTACGATATGGGCATGTGGATCCTCATCGGATAATCCGTTAAAAGTGCATGATGACTGAATCATGTGAATAACATGAGATTTGATCTCAAAGTTGTTAGCGTCGACGGTTGGTCTTGTGATACTAGACCCCAACGCGTCCAGCGACGGTCTTGCAAATTCAGCAATAGTGCGGTTTTCTACAGCCATTTTTCTAGCACGGTTTTCTCGAACTCGGGGGTGAAATAAGTTTTCGGGTTCTGCTAAAGGTTGATATAAACCAGTAGTAGAACTTTGGATCATACACTACCTGCAACAAAACGTGAACGAAAAATAAAAGGCTAATCCGTTAACTCGATTTTTTCTTGAAATCACCGTGTCTCCGGCAACGGTGCCAAAAACTTGATGTGAATGTTTTGATATATAAAAATATAAATAAATATATTTTTCAGATAATTTTACAAGATCAAGTTTTAAATTTGTAAAATGATAATTACGTTAACTTAAAACACACAATAGACATGTGTACCTATCGCAGCGTAATATAGTTAGGTAAGAACCAAGTATCTAACCAATGGACACGGTCGAGTTCCAATACTCAACTTTTGTTATCGTTTAGTCGGATTAATTAGTGAGTGGGTTTTGTGTGCCTGTGAAGAAAAAAAGTAAATGACGGTAAAGTAAATAGCATAAAAGTAAAAACGTGCGTGAAGTGTGTAATAGAAATGTAAATAACAGAATAGTAAATAGCGGAAAAGTAAATAAGCCGAAAATGATCAGATTACGGAATGTATTGCTTTGGGATTCGAATCAGCTTGGTACATGATAATGTTAAGTTTACTAATTCAGTGGTATGACTACTACAAACTTGTGACCAGGGTCACCGCTAGAGCCTCGTCCTTACTACATTTGATTTGCAAATTATATTCTTTAAAAAGTGGTGGTGCCTCCCGTTAGGGACAACATTTACCCTCAACCCATCGAATGGTCATCTCCGGGTTGGTTTAAGACATCGGATTTAAAATGCTTTATATTAAAGTTAAATAGGTGATTATATTTTGCTCATCGGGAGGCGGTGTAACAATAGGACCAAGTATAAAGACGTATTCCCAACATGAGTTCACCAATTCTTGGTCGCATAATAATCTCGTATAAAGACGTATGATCTTAGAAGTATAGACCAAGCATTGGCTTATCAATATCTGCTCGTATAAAGACGTACGAGTTTCAAAGGAAGTTTGATTTAAAAGGGTTTTACGATCTTAATCTTTAAAATCAAGACACTCACAAATATAAAGACGGATTTAGACAATAATAAAAGCCCATCAAAAGATGGTTTTTGAGAACGATTTAGTTAAAGACATAAACATACCACTTCATTAATAGGTTAAACATTAACATGCACCAAACATCATCTTCACCCTAGCAACATAAAGAAGTTTCAGCCACGAATGGCCATAACGACTAGCGTAATGATGAGTTTCGTAGGCTCCCCTATTGTGGAACAAGGAGGCAGAGCCCCTCTACTCTCTACTCTAACTACTATAATGCTATCTTCTTGAGTGTTCTTTAGGTCTGGATTGGTGCCTTAAGGTGTGAAGAATGAAGAACCCAAGCCATCTATTTATAGGCCTCGAAATGACCAACGCACGGCCATGCATTGGTTTGCACGGGCGTGCAAACACCTCGGGAATCTTTTAGGGTACATAGCACAGTGTACCGGACCCTTGGAGAGCAAGATAGGGTTTGCACGGTCGTGCATGGTATTGCACGGCCCTACTGCTCCCAAGTTTTGTCTTTTAGCTGCTGGTTTGACTTTTGTTGACCAATTTTGACTTCTTGGGGGTCAATGCTTAGGAATAAAACTTCTAGAAGCTTGAATTCTTGGTGTTTTTGATAGATTTGAGCTTGATTTATATTTTCTACATCGAATAACCTGCAATTACAAAATATAAGTATTTTAAGCATAAATTACAAGGTTATCATTCAATTAGTACCATAATGTGGGATTATTATGCATGTAAAATATTTATAATTGATGACATATCAGCGGACTGACGTTAACACAGAAAAACGAAATAAATAGAAAACTAAACGGGTTTGAAGCGTATATTATATATAGTATGACGGGTTAAAACGAAAAAAATAAAAACAAAATTAAATTGCCATGTGGCGTATTCCCCGTAGGTGCGGTTACTATTCCCAGTCGTTGTTATTTAAATAAGATAACTTGCATTAGAGCAATCCTAGCCGGTTTCTTATATTTTTTATCTTTATCCTTATAATTACATTAAAAATCACTATTTTCCTATCTTTTCTTTCTCCTTATTCTTATCTGTATCCTTATAATTACACTAAAAATCACTACCATTATCCTTATATTTACAAAAAAAATTATATATTTTCTTCCTCCTCCACTCACAACCACTTTAAACCACTCCTTCAAATATATAAAACTCACTCACAAACTTATACCAAACCGGTTGTGAGTGCTCTTAGTTGTTAATTTACAACTAGCAAGTTATGTCCACGTGTTTTGACTCCTCGGGTTTGAATGAAATTCATATGGAAATGTAGGAAAAAAATAAGAAAGTCGCAACGGTATATTTATAATTTTATAAAACATCATATACCCAAAGTTATAAAAGAAAACCAAATTTTGTTCCAACTTGGTTTTGAATAAAATTTATATTCAATCATAAATAAAATTATGTGAAAGGTGATAGAAACTTTTACCCTTTTAATATGCTAATCGTCTAAATCTAGAAAAACGAAACAACAACAAAAACAATAATGATAACAATAACAATAACAATAACAATAATAATAATAATAAAAAATCAGAAAATTAAAAATTTTAAAAATAAGTAAAAGTACATATAACATGTGTTATGTGATACTACTCTTAACAAAGATATATATAATAAAGTTGCAAAATACCAAACATTAAATGATAAAGATATTAAAATGTTTTTCAATCCTTTGAAACTTCCCTATAAACCCAAAGTATTAATTTTATATTTTTTTAAATATTAAGCCCGCGTGATGCAGTGCGTTTGCGAATCTAGCTACGTGTGCTGCGATGGTCACATTGACGTGGTTAAGTAAAATAAAATAAAACCTATGAAGTTGTGACAATTGGGTATAAATAGTAAAAGATTATAGCGTAAAGAGAACGTAAAATCGCTCTAAAACAAAAAAGAAACTATTGGGAAAGAAAAAATAAAAAACATTGAAAAACATTTTAATATCAAAATCTTTTAGTTTTCCTTATTTTAAATAAATTTGAATTTTGAAATTTAATTATGTTAAAAAAAATTCAAAAAAAATAATATAAAATTTAATTTCTAATTATTGCTTAATTAAGTAAACAAAAATTTATATTGCTTGTTTTACACATTATTTTAAATTTTATACACATTATTGTAGTTTCATTTCACTATTAAATAACCACATGTAATACATGGTTATATAACCTAGTATATAATAAAGTTGCAAAATACCAAACATTAAATGATAAAGATATTAAAATGTTTTTTAATCCTTTGAAACTTCCCTTTAAACCCTCATATTAATTTTGTATTTTTTAAAAATTAAGCCAGGGTGATGCAGTGCGTTCGCGAATCTAGCTACGTGTGCTGCGATGGTGATATTGACGTGGTTAAGTAAAATAAAATAAAAGCTATGAAGTTGTGGCGATTCGGTATAAATAGTAAAAGAGTATAGCGTAAAGAGGACGTAAGGTATAAATAGTAAAAGAGTATAGCTTAAAGAGGACGTAAAATCGCTCAAAAACAAAAAAAAAACAAAAAGCTATTGGGAAAGAAAAAATAAAAAACGTTGAAAAACATTTTAATATCAAAATCTTTTAATTTTTCCTATTTTAAATATATTTGTATTTTGAAATATAATTATGTTAATTTTTTATTTTTCAAAAAAATATAATATAAAATTTAATTTCTAATTATTACTTAATTAAGTAAACAAAAATTGTTATTGTTTGTTTTACACATTATTTTAAATTTTATACATATTATTGTACTTTTATTTCATTATTAAATAACCCCATGTAATACATGCGTATATAACTTAGTATATAATAAAGTTGCAAAATGCCAAACATTAAATGATAAAGATATTAAAATGTTTTTCAATCCTTTGAAACTTCCCTTTAAACCCTCATATTAATTTTATATTTTTTTTTTAAATTAAGCCCGCGTGATGCAGTGCGTTTGCGAATCTAGCTACGTGTGTTGCGAAGGTGACATTGACATGGTTAAGTAAAATAAAATAAAAGCTATGAAGTTGTGGCGATTCGGTGTAAATAGTAAAAGAGTATAGCATAAAAAGGACGTAAAGTATAAATAGTAAAAGAGTATAGCATAAAGAGGACATAAAATCGCTCAAAAGCAACAAAAAAAAGCTATTGGAAAAGAAAAAATAAAAAAAATATATATTGGAAAAAAAAGCAAAAAAAATGTAGAAAACAAAAAATGGCGTCCATGAGACTCAACGGGCAATGCAATCTTGGAAACCTAACTAATTGCACGGGATGAACCTCAAGAGCAATCTGTCCAAAGCATAAGCTCGAATGAAACTAGCCGCGGATACACATAGTCGAGAGCTCAATTTTCAGCTCGACAATTGGGTCTATGTGAAATTACAACCGTATCGCCAAGGATCTATTCGTATGGACATCATAAGTTGGGCCGCCAGTATTTTGGTCCATACAAGATTATTGCTAAAGTGGGTCATGTGGCTTACAAGTTGGACCTACCCGAAACTGCAAAAGTACAACCGGTGTGACGGTTTTCCATGTATCCTTACTACATAAGTGAATTGGCGTTCCAACACAAGAAGTTACTCCACTCCACTTGATTGATGCTACTACTACCATGATATTACAACCTGTGGCTATTCTTGACACGCGCATCGTCACTAGCTCCGGCCAACCTATACCACAAAGTTTCGTACAGTGGAAAGGAATGCCAAAAGAAGCCTCAACTTGGGAGGATACAACTCAATTATAGAAACAGTTTCCGGAATTGCATACTAATGGGCAAGGTAGAAAAGGATCGAGTAAGAAGAGGAAATCGGGCTAAGAAACTACCAACCAATGGCATAGGGTTCCGCCGCGGCCCCCTTGCTTTTTTCTTCAACCTTCACCGCTGCTACCAACTAAATTTGATGAGTGGGGTAAAAGGAATCTTGCATTCAGGTTATATGAGGCAATCAAGAGAGAGAGAGTTAGTTATGAAATTTGTTAGCTTATTGTTATCCTTCTTCTTCTTCCCATCACCATCTCTGTATTTCTCTTAATTCTCATATTTTCTTGCCATTCGAGTATCAATAAACTTGAAATTGGATTGAAATTATTATTCCTATTTGAATCTGTGAATACATTATTTGACTGGTGTAAAATAGAACATTCAAAGAAACAAAATTCTCAGCTGGACTTTGAATAAATCTTGAGAATACCAACTTCTTGAAACCCTATATTCAGTGAAATAGTTGTTGAATGATGATGAAGACTGAATTAGAGTGATGCAAGTGAAATTTGACATTTGCTATTCTTGTAAACTTTAACCCACTGAATCAGAACTTAATAACTTCTATTTCGGATAGATTTCTTAATATCTTTACACCTGGTAAAAATATGTATTGCATACAGGCTCTGATTGAAATAAGTGGCAAACCAAAACACTTTCAACAGAGTGATCAAACCTGCTAACACATGTCCATTAAAGTTCACCAAAACCCTCAGAAAGTATGTTGGTTATCTCATCCTGTGCGTCACCTTTACCGTTAGCAAATACTTCACTAGAACCAGAATTAATCAATAACCGATTGGTTGTAGAATCGGGTACCCAACCTTTTTCCAGCATCCTATCCAATAACAAACAGGCTTTATGTGTATACCCTTCTTTCCAAAGCCCGTTATAAGTATGTTGTAAATCGCATGATTTAGCACTCCATGATCAGAAACATATAACAACTTCTGTATTGTAGGCAGAACTATATGCAACTGAGACTTTTGTGCCAAAAAAGAAAGTGAATTCAACAATATTTCTGTATCAGGCAACAACCCTTCATCGACCATTCGATTAAGATACATGGCATATTCTGTTGACCGTTGATGCTCACTCATGCTTTTTATGAGCTGCTTATAAGTTTCTGAATTTATAGGGCAGCCTTCTATTACCATTTTTCCAAAAATAATCAAGAGATTGTTGCATTTAGATAAATTAGACATACTCTTCATAATAATACTGTAATCTTCATTAGAACAAGATAAACCAGAATTAGATGCAAGTCGTAGCAAGTTAATTACTTTGTTTACTTTCCCTTTTAGACATAATCCCTTGACTAACATACTAAAAGAGGAAGCATGTACTGTGAATTTGTTAGAAAGAATGTAGTGAAACACATCAATTGCATCTTGAATCTTGTTCATTTGGCAAAGACTTACGATTAAAGTATCGTAACAAGAAGAATCTACAACCCATCGTTCCTCACAAACATGATGAAATAAGTTAAGGGCATCATCAACTTCATTCGATTTACATTTTCCAATAATAAGAGCAGAGTAAGTGGTGGAATTGGGCATATAACCAGAAGCAATCAGTCTACTGAGAGCTTTATAAACTATATCATAACTTTGATTCTCACTAAGGTAACTGATCAAAATGTTCGATGAAAGACTGTTTGTTATGTTCTTCTCTACCATTTTCTGAAATAACCACATCACCTCAGCATAATTTCCAGCTTGGCAATAACCTTTAAGAAGAGCATTATATGCATCAGCTTCGGTTATTTGTTGATCTTCAAGAAACTGTTTTGCCTCGCTTAACTTATTTAACATACAAAACCCGTTTACCAAATCAACAAAAACACAATCTGATGGCTTCAAATCATTACTTATCATCTCATTAAGAAGATTTATTGCATCATCCATGTATAGGTTTCTAGCAAAATACTGTATCAAAACCTCATACACTGATAAATCTGGAACAATATTTGAACTTTTCATCTTTTCAAACAACTTCAGCCCCATTTCATGCCTATTCATCTTAAACAACAAAGGTAATATGTGGGAAAAGAATCTCGATTCAAGATCACACCCACTTTCAAGAACTTCATTTAAGACAACAAGAGCTTTATCCAAGAGGTTCTTACCAATAAGGCCACTTACCATGACCACATACGCTGTGCTATTCGGGCAGCATCCCTTCTTCTGCATTCGTTTATATTGATCTAGCACGGAGTCAACTCGGTCAGCGTCAAATAAAGCCTCCATTAGATGATTCAAGGTTTCTGCAGTTGGGCCAATCCTTGCTTTCACCATCTCTTTGTATATAAATAAAACAGACTTAATCCCCTTTCTTTCCTCTACAAGAACACCTAATAAACGATTAATTAACGCAATGGAGGGCTTGTAACTATTTGAATTGAGTACAGAAAACACCCTCAAAGCTTCATCAAACCTATGAAGCATGATAAAGCTATCAATCAGTCTTAACAGAGCTTGTTCTGATGCTGAAAATCCAGCTTTCACCATTTCATTACAAAACCCCTCCATTTCATCAATCCTGGAAGCCATTCCCAACTTGATGATTATGTGATAGTAAGTATCAGTAGTGTGCAGAAACTGATTTTGAAGAGAGGCCCATTTGAACAATCGTAGAGAAGAATTCAAATCGTTTGTTGAAGATAGTACATTAATTAGGGTTTCTGGATGAAGCTTACTTTTCAAAGACTGTATTTTTGCTTCATATTCCAGATCAGACAGATGGTTTGTTTGGACACCGGAGACCGAGGAAAGTAAGAAAATTCTCCCAGAAACTCGCAAATATGGGAGCTTCACAATCATGGAAGCATTTGCAACTGGCGCCAGATCATTAAACCGCATACAGTGTCTCGATGTCTTCTTAAAATGTGAAGAATTGAAGGCGACGGAACCCTAAATCAGCTTATGAACAACATGTTTGACGATGGAACCCGACCCGAAAACCTGAAATCCACCGCATTTGTCCGGGTGTGACATAATAATTTCATCTCATCGATTTTTTTAATGGTAAACGTTACTCCTATCATATTTTTACATCAGAGCATTCTCAGCCCGTTCTTTATATTCCGTATCATTATCCTTATAATTACACTAAAAAACACTATTTTTCTATCTTTTATCTCCACTTTTCTCTCTCCTTATCCTTATCCTTTTAATTATACTAAAAACCACGACTTTTATCCTTATATTTACAAAAACCTTATACATTTTCTCTCTTCTCCACTCATAACTACTTTAAACCACTCTTTAAAATAAACAAAACTCACTCACATAATTATACCAAACGGGCTGTGAATGCTTTTAATAATCCTAAATTATATCATTACCCAGGTTTAAACCTCACTTTTAAGAGTCATATGACTCTATCAAGTGGGCTAGCCCAACATTGACATCTCATCGATCTAATCATGTAAAATATTTCTGAAAATTGTGTAATTAGGAAAAGTATAGAATGAAAATTAAAGAAAAAAAAACGTATTTAATAACTTTTTATAGGATAGGTTTGTTATATATTTTCGTTACTTTTTTATTAAAAAAAACGGCGATTACCTTTTTTATTAAATTAGGTAAAAGAATGGAAAATCAAACGCATCAAAAGATACGTACAAGGATGGCTCGTTGGGTACCCCACTTGGTGACTCCTGAGTTGGTATGCATCAAACGAAACGTACAGATGTTACTATCTGAGATCAGAAGGTTAGTGAAAACTTCGGAATTGAAAAGATTTAGATCTGCCGTACAACTTGCTTCGACTATGTATGACGAAATATATGGTTCCTGCCCAGTGAAATAAAAAAGGAAATGGTCTGAAAATTCTCAGGACCAGAAGAAGCAAAATGAAGGAGGGTGAAAGAAAAACATGACTACAAGTGGTATCACCACGTGTACCACCTACGGTAAACATCATGTAGGAGAACGCAGATTGAAATCCGGCACATTTTTAAATGTGGCAAGGCATGACATTTGGCATACAACTGCCCTACCAAGCCTAAATGTTTCAAGTGTGGAGAGATCGTGTTCAAGATACTTTGGCGGGTCATTTTAATAAACTATTTTAGTTTATAAATTCACCAACTTTGTGTTGACTCATGTGTTTATCAAATGTTTTTTAGCGCATCACAGATAGTCAATAGAGGGGCATTCCAGGACTAGAACAAACCAATGAACGATCTAGATGATGGGCATGCCTGAAACTATAAGTCTCTAATGATATGTTCCTTGTTAGGAACAAAGATGATGAAATGATGTAACCTTTATGATAACATGATGTAAACAATATTTCAATAAATGTTGATGGCTTTAGTTTCCGCTGTGTGTTTTGATATCAAAGTCACCAAAGGGTAACATCCAATTGGTATGTAGTTATCCGAAAAACAAAATGTTCTGTCTAAAGAAAGAATGGTGTATAAATCCATCCTGGACCCGTCACTCTTTCCTGGGAACATCTCTGTTGGAGGTACTACTCTAGGAAGATAATCACCCTAGTTTCATGGTGTGACAAAATTGAAGGTTGAATGATGAATTTTGTTTATCAATTATTATGAAGTAGATATGAATTTAAACTGATATATTGTTTTGTACAATCAATGGATGTATTTGATATCAGTAAATGTCATTCTTCTTATCTGGGTGTAAATTGAAGGTTGAATGATGACTTTGGTTGTCATCTATGGTAAAGTATATATGACTTTTACTTGTAAATTAAGGTTGAATGATGACTTTGGTTGTCATCTATGGTAAAGTATATATGACTTTTACCTCATATAATGTTTTGTACAAGCAATGGATGTATTTGAGACCGGTAAGTGCCATTCTCCTTATTTGTTGTGACTATAATCAACTAATTATCTTGAATTTGGTCTATTTGCAAACGTTTGATGTTGTCATTGTTCTTCATGGGTATTTATTAAATTTTTGTTTTTTCTTAAAACCCTTGAACTTATAGGACCGCCGCCTTTCATTGATAAGTTTCAAATAAGCGAGTATGTCATTGATAAGTTTCAAATATGCGAATTGAAATATGTACCCTTGGTTAGGGCTGGCAATTTTTGACACTGACATGTTAACACGACACGACACGCAATTAACGAGTCTCGTGTTTGACCTTAATAGGTTTCGTGTCTTAAGCAGGTCGACATGTTAAGACACGGTTAAATTCATGTCTAACAGATTAAAGACATATTAACCTATTAAAACTCGTTAATGACATGTTAACACTTAACATCATATTGGCATCTAGATTCTAGACCCAACCCAAACCCAATGAATGTTTTATATTTACTCTTAATGTCTTTGATGGATATTTTGATTTGACTTTTACGGGTTTTTGTTTTAAAAAGGTTTATGATATATTATGTTAATGTATGTTATGATTTGACATTTTTTCTAAACAAGTTTCTAAACAGGTCTCTTAACAGGTGACCTGTTTCTAAACATGTCGTGTTCGTGTTGAAAAAAATGACACGATTAGTTATCGTGTCGTGTTCGTGTTGAACACAACAGGTCATCGTGTCTTATCGTGTCGTGTCTGACATGTTATGCTAGCCCTACCCTTGTTGTGTAATTCTTCAAAGGTGTTCTCAAAGTTGTTTGTGGAGATAAGGGTTCGGTGAAACAGACGGACGAGAAGATATGACGAGTGTCGGGATTTATTTATTTACGCTACTCGACATGTGTTTTGAACATTCTCTGATCGCGTGATCATACGTTGGACAGGTTTGGGTTCGATCGTGAATGGGTGGGTTGTAGAGCGAGGATTTGGATTGTAGCGTAACCAGTGAGTTTCTAATCCCCTCTTTATAATTTTACTATTTTGGGGCTATTGTACATACTCGTGTTATTGTCTAATAATCAAATGAGTTGTGATTAAATTTGACAGGTTTTACGAGATACAATGTAATGAATAAACTAAGGGTTTACGTGGTGTCATTAGGTTGTCTAAGCTGGGGTAAAGGGATGATTGGTGTGTGTCGTGATATGAGTTACTCGGGGTGAGTTAGGAAATATGAATAGAGGTTTTACGAGTATATTTAGGGTGTGTTATTATGAGACTATGTGCGGGGTTCGAGTCTAGTTAACGGATCATGTAAATGCTAGTATGCCATTATACGTTATATGTTTAATGTTGCGTGTGTTTTTATCGATGTCCTTGTGACACGACGGGTGATAATGTGGAGGACGAGGTCCATCAAGAAGTCACGAGGAGTGGCAATGCCATTAGGGGGCAGTGATGAGCTCGGAGTTTGATGAACGCCCTGACGAAGGTAACCCTAACGAGGGCGGTTGTAACGAGGTAATTGTTATGTGCACTTATATTTGATAATGTTAAGTTGACTAATCCGGTGGCATGACTACTATAAACGTGTGAACGGTACACTGCTAAAGCCTCATTCTCACAACATTTGGTTCATAAATTATAATATTTAATAATAAAATGGTAGGACTCCCAACTAGGGACATCGTTACCCTCAACTTTTTGATACTATCTCCGAGTTGGTTTAAGACATCAAATTTAAGTGCTTATTTGTTATTATTAAAAAGGTGATTAGACTTTGTTCACCGGGAGGCAGTGTAACAATGGAACCATGTATAAAGATGTACCGTTCCCAACATTATTCACCAATTCTTGGTCTCATAACAAATTCGTATAAAGACGTACTCCGTATTAATATTAACCAAGCCTTGGCTTATTATTATCTACTTGTATAAAAACGTACAAGTATCAAGAGAAGTTTGATTAAAAATGTTTTACGGACTTACGCTTTAAAATCAAGAACACTCACAAGTGTAAAGACATACTTAAATAATAATAAAAAAGCCCACCTAAAAGGTAGTTTTTAAGAACGAATAACTAAATACATAGACATACCACTAGATTAATACGTTAAATATTAACATATACCAGACTTCACCTTCACCCTAGCAATACAAAGAATTTGGCCACAAATGGCCATACTGAATAGCATAATACTGAGTTTCGTAGGCTCCCCTATTGCGGACAAAGAGGAGGAGCCTCTCTATTCTCTACTCTAACTATGAATTTCTCTCTTATGGATAGTGTATTTGTGCTTCTTCAGGTGTTGAACCAAGAACCCAAACCATATATTTATAGGCTTCAAAATGTGCATTGCACGACCGTGCATTTGGTTGCACGGTCGTGCAAAGGTCTCGCGAATCAAAACGGGTACAAATGGCAGTGTACTGGGTCCTTGGGGAGCAAGCAAGGCATTGCATGGCCATGCAATGGGATGCACGGTCATGCATCCCCTTGTTTCTCCCTATTTTTGTCTTTTTCCTGCTTGTTGACTTGTGTTGACCAATTTTGACGAATGAACCTTCTAGAAGCTTGATTTCTTGGTGTTTTTTTTATCATTTTTAGCTTTGTTTATCTCAAGACACCGAATAACCTGCAATTATGAAATATTAACGTTTTAAGTATCAAATGCAAGGTTATTATTCAATTAGTACCATAATATGGGGATTATTATGCATGAAAAACATGTTTAAATGATGGCACATCATTCGGCGACACTCAGAGTGTAGCCGCTGAACATGGCGACAGTCTGAGAATGTCGTCGTTGTCACTTGGCGACACTTACTAGGGTTTCTCAAGAAGTGGCTGGTAGCTTGGGGAGCAAGGCTCGGGAGCTTATAAATAGGGCAATTCTATTCATTTATCATTGTTGGTTTTCTATCACTCGGGGTGGACATATGTAATTTTTGTAACATCCCAAAAATAATAAAACGAATAAACATAACGAGACCAGTGATTTAGTCGGAACATTTAAACAAAAAGAGAGCGGGCCTGGGCCCGGCTTCAATGGGCCGAGGGAAGCCCATTGCACATAAGAGGCAAGGCAGCCCTCTTCCCTGCTCATTTCCCCAACACACGCAGCTTTTAGAGAGAGAAAGGAGAGCTCGGGTCTAGAGAGAGAAAGTGACGGATCAACTCGGGAATTCAGGAGAACGTTGCTGCTGTTCCCGTGAGCAAAACCTCCGAATCAGAATTACAATCCAGGTAACGATTCGATCACATTATGAGTTTTTGTTCGTTTTGGGAAGTTTCGGGTTTTGGCTAAAAGATAACGATTTTACGGATGAAACTTGAAAGTGAACTTAGGTATAGCATCTAGGATGAAAAACGAACGTTTTAATCAAAGAAAAATTTAGATATCGACATGATCAGATTCGCATGCAGAACATTCGGATTTTTGGGGAAGGCGATAAGTGCAGACCCATCGAAACTACTTAGTTTCGATATGTGCAGGTCCATCGAAACTACTTAGTTTCGATATGTGCAGACCCATCGAAACTACTTAGTTTCGATATGTGCAGGTCCATCGAAACTACTTAGTTTCGATATGTGCAGACCTATCGAAACTACCCAGTTTCGATATATGCAGACCCAATCGAAACTACTATAGTTTCGATATGAGCCCCCGATCCGAAGCTAAGATAATACATAAGTTACTTATCGAAACTACTTATCGAAACTACCAAGTTTCGACATAAGCAGCCTATCGAAACTACCTATCGAAACTACCAAGTTTCGACAGGAACAACCTATCGAAACTACCTAGTTTCGATATAAGCTAATCAATCGAAACTACTAGGTTCAAGCATAGTAACGTCTAGTGTCATCTAGGAGCACTACCTTATGTATATGACTTTATTATACAGATCGTGAGTGACATTAGTGAAGCTCAGTAGCCAGCTAAGTGTATTACAGAAACCACTCATCAGGTGAGTTCTATGTGCCCCCTTCTATGTTATGTGCAAATGATTTATAAATGTTTTGGGGCTGAAGTGTATACACTAAATGAATAAATGAAATGAATATCAATGTGATCATACGTGATATATTAAGGTATATGTGTAGATACATATGAATGCGAATAATGACTTACGAACAAAGAACGACACGTATGTTTGCAAAGAATGAATGAATGAATGGTATAACGTAAATAAATGAAACCTTGCTTTATAAATATGTATTGCATGCGAAGAATGTAAGTATACGTTATGGACGGAAACGAAGCTAACGACTACTACGGTAGACGGACGACCACTTGACTATTATGCAGCTAGAAAAGAAAGTCTAGAAAGGTAGACTAAATAAAGGCCACTACGGTGGAGTAAGTCGCTAAATCAATATTCGGCTGTATAATTAGTTCAAGTGGGAAACGGATGCCTTATGGCAGACGGGCGAATATGACGGACTACGACGGTAGGACGGTTAAGACGGACGGCCGAAGGTTGGCCGGACGGAAAAGTTAAGGCGGACGGTTTCTAGGACCGGACGAGTAAAAGGGCTACGACGGTAGCTTAAGGGCGTATGTCTTTGTGACATACGCAGTAAAAGGCGGGTTGATCACCCTTATGTGTATGACCAATAAATGGTAAAGAAAGTAAAGGTGAATGCATATCTATGTAATCACGTAAGAAAGATAAGGAAAGAATGTTAAGAAAAGTGAAAGAAAAAGGGTGAACGCATATATATATATATATGTAATCACATTAATAAAGAAAAGAAAGATGAAAGAAAAGCAAAAGCTATGAATACGTATTTATATGAATGACTTTATAATAATGCTTACTTATGAAGTAAAGAAAAGAATGTTTATGTCTAAACGCATTAAACTAGAACTCACCAGCGTTAGCTGACTTTAGTATACATTTCAGGTAAAGGAAGAAAAGGTCGTGCGAGGGCGTGAAGGTTACCCGACACAAGACTGACATCCCACTTTTGTTTGTTAAGACAATGTTGTGTTTTTAATTGTTAAGACTTCCGCTGTTATGAAATGTAATTGAATGATGAATGTTTTTAATTTAAGTTCAGTATTTATGACTATGTTTATGAGTAAATCTAACAAGTGAGGTTACCCGAGAAAGGGGCCTTACAATTTCTTTGTACAAAATCAATCAAATTTATAGCTTTGGATCTTATATATGTCTCTATTATCTTGTTTGATTATTTGTTTGGCTCACAACCACCCGTCTATAAAAAAGAGGTTGGAATCAAGATCTGGAGGACTACCAAATGGTATCAGAGCTTCGGTTACTGATTCCTGCTTCCTATTGATCGGATCTACATTGGAAACCTGCCAGAGTCGTTAAACGAGGCCATCTGAGGATTTTCGGGTGATTTTTTGTAACATCCTGGAAATCTAGATTGTAATGGTTCGTGTTAGCGGTTGACCCGACTCTTTATAAAATAAGAGAAATTTTTAGGCATGTCATGTGAGGTGCTTTTAACTACCGAAAAGAGACGGTTAGTCGTTGGAAGGGAACATTTTGAGACCAAAATGCGCAAAACGGTAACCCGGGGGGCTAGAATGTAAACCCTTTAAGGTTTAATACCACTTAATAGGAAACTCTAGGCTATAATCGGCCTAGGTTGCGCACGACGGCAAGCAGAAGAAGAGAGCTAGAGACGCTGGGATCGGGGAGGTCGGAGGTGGTGGTTCGACTTCGGTTTTCGAGTGGGAACTCCATTCTTAGCCAAGGTAAACTTCATTCATACTTTTATGCATTTCCTTTCGTGTTGTGGGTTGGGGAAATACCCGATTAGGGTTTGAGACTTTGGTTACGACCGACAAAGAGGATGAGGGGAAGGGGACGACCAGCTGTGGTAGACCGGTGGTGGTCACAGGGAGGAGTGGGATGACAAGACGGTGGCTCAGTAGCGTGCGTCGGTGTGTGGCGGCAGTGAGGGTGGTGTACCAAGGCGACAAACGATGGAAGATGTTCGGGGGATGCTCGGCTAGGGTTTTGACAAAATGAGGACGACGAGGATGTCGAGGGCTGTCATGTAGGCATGCGACGAGAACCAAAGGGAAACATGTCACACCCCGCCTCAGCACCCCCTGGACGTGTGCGAGCCCGATTGGTATCATTTGGTTACTTGTTTTCAGAGTTTTTTGTAAAACACAGCGGAAGTCTTTTCAAAAGGATCGTTTCATTATTTTTTCAACCTTAAGGGTTGTAATTGTAAATACCAAAAACCAGTTAGAAAACAAAAGCCTTGTATTTACGTTATAAACATAGGGTTTCAATACCCTTCTCATTTAATTACAAAACAATGTTTGAAATCAAATACATGATGAGCCACTGGAAATAGTACAACACAGGGTTGATCAGTTCCCCAGTCCTATCTCCTTTCTTTAGGATTTCCCTTTACAGAGGCCTGAGAATCCTACGTGCATTCTATCCTTTTTTTCTGGGTCAGATCTCATGTCTGCCCATATTCACTTCTCATCATATTTTAATCCTTACCTGGAAAATATTTTGAAAATAAAACGTCAGCGCGAACGCTGGTGAATACAATATCTTGACATAAAATCATTTTGGCATAAACAAGTATTAATTCAATAATCACAACTTTATGTTCAATCTACACATTCAGCAGACCCATGTTCTGACTGTATGCACCACTGTATACACTGTTAGTATGTCTTTATAACAACGGGGACTCATGTCCCTCATTTGTTAAAAAGGGAAGTACCGGTCGCAATCCGGGAATTTCACCCGAGACCCGTGTATCCCTTGAAAGTTTTACGTATACCTATGGCCTGAATGCTTATCCATAGATGAACGTTGAGCACAACTCCCTTAACCTTTATTTGGCCATTTTTGTAAATAAAATATTAGACATAATTTTTCAGAGAGACAAAGTATTCACCTTTATAATAGGAATGAGCCTCTAGAACTGATACTTATGAGCTAGCCTCCTAGTCTCATTTCTCTAGCGTCTTGATCCTTCTATGAGCGTTTCTTGCTTAACCGGGCACTACGAGGAGCAGGAATTGAACCGGGATCATCGGGAGTCGTTTAGTAGGTCTCTGGAACACAATGTGAGAGTTTGGAACGAGTTTTGGTGTGAAGAACTGATTGAATTCGTCGAACTATTTATAGGTTGAAAGTCAGGTCCGTAGCGGACCGTTACGGTATGTCGTGGCGGTCCGCCACCGCCTAAGATGGCGTCAACCCTAAATGTCACTCGCTGATTGGACCCCTCCTTAATTTGCGGCTAGCGGACCGTTATCTTAGGGCATAGCGGTCCGCCACCCTTACGCGTGGCAGATTCTCAATGTTTTGCGGCTGGCGGACCGTTACCACCTGGCGTGGCGGTCCGCCACGAGTACACGTGTCACAAAACACGACCATTAGTCACTATACACGTGGCTTAACCGGATTGATTGCTTAACGACCAAGTAGCGGACCGTTATACGTATGGTGGCGGTCCGCCACCCAACTTAATCACATAGCGGACCATTAGGCTTGACCTTAGCGGTTCGCTAAGGTCTAAAAATCTAATTTTTTCATTTTGAACGCTGAACTTAAGTATAATTACACTTATAGTCCCTAAGGTTTATCTTTTGCCAAATCTTGGACATTTTTGGGGCAGGTGTTACATCCTCCCCACCTTGTTTGAAATTCATCCTCGAGTTTACTTAAACAGGTGTGGATATTTCTTTTTCATTTCAGACTCCAGTTCCCACGTGTACTCAGGTCCATGTCTGGAGTTCCATTTCACTTTCACAATAATCAATTTCTTTCTTTTCAATCTCTTTTCCTACCTGTCCTCGATTTGCAAAGGTTGTTCCACAATAACACTTACGCAGATTTGACACATGGAATACATCATGTACCCCATTCATTTCATCTGGTAGTTCGAGTTGATAAGCCACAGGCCCAACTCTTTTCAAGATTTTGAATGGTCCTACGAATCTTGGACTTAATTTCCCTTTCTTTCCAAATCTTACAACGCCTTTCCAGGGTGAAACTTTCAACAGAACGTTATCACCGATGTTGAATTCTAACGGCTTTCGTCTCTTATCAGCATAACTCTTTTGACGATCACGAGCCGCTTTTAATCTATCCTTTATTAGGATAACCTTTTCAGTTGTTTCCAAGACTATTTCAGGTCCAGACAACTGATTATCTCCTATCTCAGACCAACAGATTGGAGTTCAACATTTACGACCGTATAGGGCTTCAAAAGGAGCGGTCTGTATACTTGTATGATAGCTATTATTATAGGAGAATTCCATTAGAGGTAGGTGGTCATCCCAACTTCCTCCGAAATCAATGACATAAGCTCTTAACATATCTTCAAGAGTTTGAATTGTTCTTTCGCTTTGCCCATCCGTCTAAGGATGGTAGGCAGTGCTAAGATTCAATTTAGTACCAAGAACTTTCTGGAAACTTTGCCAGAATCGAGAAGTAAATCTACTATCTCTATCTGACACGATAGATAGTGGCACACCATGTAATGTTACGATTTCATTAACGTATAGCTGTGCCAGCTTATCCATACTGAATGTTTCTTTCATCGGAAGAAAATGAGCAGACTTAGTTAGTATATCAATGATACCCCAGATAGTATCATTTCCTCGACTTGTTCGGGGAAGTTTCGTGATAAAGTCCATGGTTATCATTTTCCATATCCAGACAGGAATTTCAAGTTACTGTAACAAATCAGATGGCTTCTGATGTTCAGCTTTAACTTGAGAACATGTTAAACACTTTGCAGCGTAGATAGCGATTTGTTTCTTCATTCCTATCCACCAATAATTGGGTTTTAGGTTTTTGTACATCTTATCACTTCCAGGGTGCATCGTGTATTTAGGTTTATGGTCTTCCTCAAGAATTTCCTCTCGAGTATTCCCAAAAATAGGAACCCATATCCTTTTATTCATTCTAAGAATTCCGTCATCTCCTTTGATTAACTGATCAATCATGCCTCCCAATCCTTCTTTCTCAAGGTTGGGTTCTTGCAAAGCAAGTTTCTGAGATTCCTTAATACGAGAAATAAGATCGATTTCGAGATCAAGTCTTAAAGCACGAACCCGTTTAGGTTTCTCATGTTCTTTTCTACTTAAGGCATCGGCTATAACATTGGCTTTTCCTTCATGATAATAGATTTCACAATCATCATCATTCAGGACTTCCATCCAATGTCTTTACCTCATATTCAGTTCTTTCTGACTGAATATATACTTCAGGCTTTTATGATCAGTGAAGATGATGAATTTAACTCCATATAGATAGTGCCTCCATAATTTCAATGCGAATATTATGGCGTCCAGTTCTAAATCATGAGTCGTATAGTTCTTTTCATAAGTTTTCAATTGACGAGAAGCATAAGCAATAACTTTGCTTCCTTGCATTAACACACAACCAAAGCCGGTGTGTGATGCATCACAGTAAACTTAAAAGCCTTCATTCCCATCTGGCAAAGCCAGTATGGGTGCTTGAGTTAGTTTCTATTTTAGAGTTTCAAATGCTTCAGCTTGTTTAGGACCCCATTCATACTTAACTGACTTGCGGGTCAGAGAAGTTAATGGTACTGCGATTCGAGAGAAATCTTGGATAAATCTTCGATAGTAACCAGCTATACCGAGGAAACTACGGACTTCAGTTGGTGACTTTGAGATTTCCCATTTAGATATGGCTTCAATTTTGACAGGGTCAACTAGAATCCCATTGACATTGATCACATGACCAAGGAATTGTACTTCTGACAGCCAAAATTCACATTTTGAGAACTTAGCGTATAGCTTCTCTGTTTTCAGAATTTCAAGTAAGAATTTCAAGTGATTGGCATGATATTCCTTACTTTTGGATAGATGAGGATATCATCAGGAAATACGATAATGAATTTATCCAAGTAAGGTTTACATACTCGATTCATCATATCCATGAATGTTGCTGGTGCATTAGTAAGTCCGAACGACATTACCGTGAACTCATAATGACCATATCGAGTTCTAAAGGCAGTTTTAAGAATATCTTCTTCCTGAACTTTCAATTGATGGTAACCAGAACGAAGATCCATTTTAGAGAAACAACGAGCTCATTGGAGTTGATCAAAAAGGTCATCGATTCAGGGAAGTGGATAACGATTCTTTATCGTAACTTTGTTAAGCTCCCGATAATCAATACACATGTGCATTGATCCATCTTTCTTCTTAACGAATAAAACTGGAGCTCCCCAAGGTGATGAGCTTGGTCTTATAAATCCTTTCTCAAGTAATTCATCTAATTGCTTCTTTTATTCTGCCATTTCGTTTAGTGCTAATATGTATGGGGCTTTAGCAATAGGTGCTGTACCCGGTACAAGATTTATTCTGAACTCCACTTCCCTTTCAGGTGGAATTCCAGGTAGTTCGTCAGGGAAAACATCAGGGAATTCAGCCACAACCGGCACATCTTCAATCTTCGTCTTAGTGTCGGTAGTTACAAAAAATAAGGTATGCTAAGCATCCTTTCTTAAGTACTTAGTGGCTTTTAGCATAGAAATTATTCCAACAGAGTTAGATAATTTATCGCCATTGATTATAAGAGTATTTCCTTTCGACGAACGGAGTTCTATTGCCTTTTTATCACACAGGATGGGGGCTTGGTTAGAGGCTAACCAATCCATTCCTAAGACAATGTCAAAGCCTGCCAAAGTCATTGGCAACAATCTTGCATGTATAACATGTCCTAATAATGTGATGTGACAATTATTGAGGATTTCAGAAATTTGGACGAGGTCACCGTTGGCAGTCTCTACTACGTATTTCTTGTAGCATAAACATCATTGACAAGAAATGTACCCGTAATGACATCGGGCATACTTGCTGCTTCATGAGTGTTAAGAACAAATGATCGTGCATTCTTCTTTCCTCCATCTGCAGGTTTGGGACCTGTCCCGTCCGTCTTTCTCTGCTTCAGACAATTGATTTTGATGTGACCAGCCTCGCCACATCCAAAGTGTAACATCCTGAGTTTTAGAGTGTGAAAGAATTCACGAAAAATTTAAAACTTATATAAGAAAAGGGAAGCGGGCTTGGGCCGGGGTGTATAGGCCGAAAGGGACAAGGGTTTGGGCCCTTATAAGTCTCAAGACCAGCCCCAAACCCTCATTTGCAACACCATTTTCGGAATTCTAGAGAGAGAAAGCGAGAGAGAGCCTAGAGAGAGAAAGTCCCGGTTTTCGGACTAGAGCTTCAAGGATCGTTAGCAAGAGTCTCGTGAGTGTTTATCAACGAAAAGGAAGCGATTTCAGGTAACCATTTGTTCCAGATCTGCATTTTTATATTATATCGGGTTTTGAAGGAAAAATCAAGTAAAGGTTGGGTTTTTACGTTTAAAAATGAAAACGAAGTATAGATCTAGACTCTCGGTTAGAAAACACAAGTTTTGAATGTAAAAAGTTCGGATCTTGACGATGTCAGATCTGCATGCGAGTTAGGGTTTTGTGGGGAAGAAGACTGGTCTGGGACATGTATCGAAACTAGGAGTTTCGATAGGTCTGCAGGTACCGAAACTAGGTAGTTTCGATAGGTCACATGTATCGAAACTAGGTAGTTTCGATAGTCAACATATGTCGAAACTAGGAGTTTCGATAGTCAGCATGTATCGAAACTAGGAGTTTCGATAGGTCTGCAGGTACCGAAACTAGGTAGTTTCGATAGGTCACATGTATCGAAACTAGGTAGTTTCGATAGTCAACATATGTCGAAACTAGGAGTTTCGATAGTCAGCATGTATCGAAACTAGGAGTTTCGATAGGTCTGCAGGTACCGAAACTAGGAAGTTTCGATGAGTCTGATATGTGACGAATTTTTATGATTGTACAGATTGTGTGAGATTCCAGTAGGACATCCCCGCTAAGATACCAAGTGAGTTCTAATCCCCTTTTTTTTGCCTTCTTTAGGGGTGGTGTGCATACTTAGTGTAAAGTGTTTATTATATTTTATATATTATAAACAAATGTGAAAGTTATGTTTTAGTGAAAAGTTTAAAAGAGGCAAATGTACGTTCAAGTAAAGCAAGATATATCATTTGGCAAGCGTTTACTATATTTTTATTATACATAAACAAAGGCATGATATATGTGTTAAGCTATGTTTCAGTAAAAGCAAAGGTATTTATGGCAAGCGTTTACTATATTTTCATATACATAAACAAAGGCATAATACATGTTAAAGTTTTGATCTAGTAAAGTAAAGTTGTTTGAACTGAAAGTGGAAAGATTTCCTACGGGAATGTGTACCAGCTGTAAAGGTCCTTGGGACAGATGTTACTTGTACAAGATGTCAGATATGGGTTCTACCCATTAGTAAGAACCTTTGGGTTCTTTAACAGTTGTACAATTGGGATGAGTGACGGCGGTTGCTCGGGAGGTCCACGCAACCTCCCCTTAGCGTTAAGCGGTATTGTCGGTTCATGGACGTGAGCCATGGGGGCATTGACTAGGGTATTGTCGGTTCATGGATGAATCCATGGGGGCATTGACCAGGTACTCGTCGGTTCATGGATGAATCCATGGGGGCGGTACAGTATGTGACAAGTGAATTGACGGTTAAGCGGTAGTGTCGGTTCATGGCTGTTAGCCATGGGGGCATTGACCAGGTACTTGTCGGTTCATGGACGTAAGCCATGAGGGCAGTTCAGTAAAGAGGAATTGACGGTTTATTATATATTTTAAACTGTTTTGAAAAGTAAAGTATGTAAAGTTTTGCTTAAGAGCAGTATGTATGTATTAGTAAATCTTTTATATAAATGATTTAATGTAAACGTTAGAACTCACTCAGCGTTGCTGATTTTTAGTATGCACATCAGTTAAGTGTAGGTGGCAGTAGATGGAAGTGGATGCTTGGCTTGGCGAGAAGAGTTACCCGAAGACCAGAGTCTGGCATCCTGTCTATGTTATTGTTTTAGTTGATTCAGACAAGTTTCAGTTTGTATGTTGACAAGTTATGTTTAGACATGTTATGTGTTTCTGCTGCGTATGTTAAAGTTTTAAATCGTTTCCGCTGTGTTAAAGAATGTCTTATGATTAAGTTCTATTTGTTGATGAGTAAATCCAATAAGTGAGGCCTTTCAGGAAAGGGGCCTTACAAGTTGGTATCAGAGCCATAGTTTGAGAGATTTAGACATCCCCGATGTCCAGACTTAAACTGAGAATGGGACCAGGTAGCGGATGCCAGTAACGGGTAACTCAAGCCAAAGCACCAGATATGTTTAGTAAGTAAAGTTTCTTTCATTGTTTAGAGTGTCAAGATAAGAATAGAGGCTTTAGTGGAAGCATGAAAGCGAATAAATAGAAAACAAGAAGTGATGTAATGGTTAATTGCAGATGGCCAGTGTATATTAACATCTTACCGTACTTATTGTGTTCTACATATTCCCTAGCATGATAAAAATTAAATCCCTTTGTTCTCTATCTTTCAGTTAGAAATGGCTAGACGTAGAGGAACTAGAGGAGGTGGAGGAGGAAGACGTGGTGGGCGTATAGGCCGCCGCGGTGGAGCTAGTACCAACCAGGAGATTGAGGGGAGTGTTCACACTCCCCATACCAATACGGTAGTCAGTCAGCACAATGTTGAGCATGCGGCAGGAGATGATCAGACATTCGAGTTCGAGCCGGCCGTGCAAGCAGCTCTTGGCCGTGAATTTACCCGACTGCTAAAGGAAACCTTACCGGCCATACTAGATGAAGCCTTGAGGAAAGCCAAGGAGAACCCCAACCCAATTTCAGCCACTGAAGAGCCTGTGGTGCTCCCAGCAATGGGAGGACCAAACCTGGTACAGCATGTTGCGCCGCCTGCTCGAGGCTGCGACTACAAGGCGTTTCGGGGTTGTGATCCACCTGAGCTAACTGGGGAGAAAGAAGCAGCTGATACTTTAGATTGGATCAATGGCATGGAATCCACCATCCGCCTCAGTGACTGCCGGCCAGATCAAGCGGTCATGTTCGCTGCGAAATCATTGAAGGGAGAGGCAGCACACTGGTGGGAAACTGTGAAACAAGCTAAAGGTGACCAAGCGGTCGAGTTGATGAGGTGGAATGATCTGAAAGCTTTAGTAATTGAGAAGTTCTGCCCTAAGAACGAGGTCCACAAGGTGGAAAGGGAATTTCTGACTCTGCAAGCCGGACTCATGACTCACCGGCAGTATACTTCAAAGTACAATGAGTTGGCACGTCTGGTGCCCCATCTTGTGACCACAGAGGAGAGGAGGATTCATTACTATGTTCAAGGATTGCCTCCAAAGATCCGTACTTTTGTAAAAGCCAATACACCGAGTACCTTTGAGTCGGTGGTTGTTCTAAGCGGCGTCGTGTATGATGACATCGCTTCTACTGAAGTTATCCCTGAGTTGCCCAAGAAACAAGCAGTCAAGCGAACTGGTGAGGATCTCCAAGGTCCTGGAGAGAGAAGAGCAAGGGTAGAAGCTGAGGGCCTATGTGGCAAGTGCGGGAGGAAACATGGAGGTGAATGTAAAGCTGGACAGGTAGGATGCTTTAGGTGTGGCAAGTTCGGACACCAGTCACGCGACTGTCCGGATAAGCCTAGATGCCACAACTGTGGAGAACACGGACATTTAAGCCGAGATTGTAGGAAGCCCAAAGAACCGGAAGCTGGGGGATCCGGAAAAGGAAAGGGTGCAGAGAAAGAACCCTACATCAACAAGGCCAAAGCAAGGGTCTACCAGATGACTCAGTAAGGTACGTTTCGAGCTCTTTTATGTTACATCAAGTTCATATTATTTATTTCCTCATATGATCAGTTAACCCCAATAGCTTAGATGCCTTAGATTTAGAGATAACACCGATTAGACTCTCGGTGGTAGTTAATCACAATGGCCTTCATAACCAAGCTGCCTTGCATAGCTACGGTTCATGCCACCCATTCTGTGATTTGCTGTCAGTATAGCTTATGGCAGGTTTCGAGGACGAAACCTATTGTAAGGAGGGTAGACTTGTAACATCCTGAGTTTTAGAGTGTGAAAGAATTCACGAAAAATTTAAAACTTATATAAGAAAAGGGAAGCGGGCTTGGGCCGGGGTGTATAGGCCGAAAGGGACAAGGGTTTGGGCCCTTATAAGTCTCAAGACCAGCCCCAAACCCTCATTTGCAACACCATTTTCGGAATTCTAGAGAGAGAAAGCGAGAGAGAGCCTAGAGAGAGAAAGTCCCGGTTTTCGGACTAGAGCTTCAAGGATCGTTAGCAAGAGTCTCGTGAGTGTTTATCAACGAAAAGGAAGCGATTTCAGGTAACCATTTGTTCCAGATCTGCATTTTTATATTATATCGGGTTTTGAAGGAAAAATCAAGTAAAGGTTGGGTTTTTACGTTTAAAAATGAAAACGAAGTATAGATCTAGACTCTCGGTTAGAAAACACAAGTTTTGAATGTAAAAAGTTCGGATCTTGACGATGTCAGATCTGCATGCGAGTTAGGGTTTTGTGGGGAAGAAGACTGGTCTGGGACATGTATCGAAACTAGGAGTTTCGATAGGTCTGCAGGTACCGAAACTAGGTAGTTTCGATAGGTCACATGTATCGAAACTAGGTAGTTTCGATAGTCAACATATGTCGAAACTAGGAGTTTCGATAGTCAGCATGTATCGAAACTAGGAGTTTCGATAGGTCTGCAGGTACCGAAACTAGGTAGTTTCGATAGGTCACATGTATCGAAACTAGGTAGTTTCGATAGTCAACATATGTCGAAACTAGGAGTTTCGATAGTCAGCATGTATCGAAACTAGGAGTTTCGATAGGTCTGCAGGTACCGAAACTAGGAAGTTTCGATGAGTCTGATATGTGACGAATTTTTATGATTGTACAGATTGTGTGAGATTCCAGTAGGACATCCCCGCTAAGATACCAAGTGAGTTCTAATCCCCTTTTTTTTGCCTTCTTTAGGGGTGGTGTGCATACTTAGTGTAAAGTGTTTATTATATTTTATATATTATAAACAAATGTGAAAGTTATGTTTTAGTGAAAAGTTTAAAAGAGGCAAATGTACGTTCAAGTAAAGCAAGATATATCATTTGGCAAGCGTTTACTATATTTTTATTATACATAAACAAAGGCATGATATATGTGTTAAGCTATGTTTCAGTAAAAGCAAAGGTATTTATGGCAAGCGTTTACTATATTTTCATATACATAAACAAAGGCATAATACATGTTAAAGTTTTGATCTAGTAAAGTAAAGTTGTTTGAACTGAAAGTGGAAAGATTTCCTACGGGAATGTGTACCAGCTGTAAAGGTCCTTGGGACAGATGTTACTTGTACAAGATGTCAGATATGGGTTCTACCCATTAGTAAGAACCTTTGGGTTCTTTAACAGTTGTACAATTGGGATGAGTGACGGCGGTTGCTCGGGAGGTCCACGCAACCTCCCCTTAGCGTTAAGCGGTATTGTCGGTTCATAGACGTGAGCCATGGGGGCATTGACCAGGGTATTGTCGGTTCATGGATGAATCCATGGGGGCATTGACCAGGTACTCGTCGGTTCATGGATGAATCCATGGGGGCGGTACAGTATGTGACAAGTGAATTGACGGTTAAGCGGTAGTGTCGGTTCATGGCTGTTAGCCATGGGGGCATTGACCAGGTACTTGTCGGTTCATGGACGTAAGCCATGAGGGCAGTGCAGTAAAGAGGAATTGACGGTTTATTATATATTTTAAACTGTTTTGAAAAGTAAAGTATGTAAAGTTTTGCTTAAGAGCAGTATGTATGTATTAGTAAATCTTTTATATAAATGATTTAATGTAAACGTTAGAACTCACTCAGCGTTGCTGATTTTTAGTATGCACATCAGTTAAGTGTAGGTGGCAGTAGATGGAAGTGGATGCTTGGCTTGGCGAGAAGAGTTACCCGAAGACCAGAGTCTGGCATCCTGTCTATGTTATTGTTTTAGTTGATTCAGACAAGTTTCAGTTTGTATGTTGACAAGTTATGTTTAGACATGTTATGTGTTTCTGCTGCGTATGTTAAAGTTTTAAATCGTTTCCGCTGTGTTAAAGAATGTCTTATGATTAAGTTCTATTTGTTGATGAGTAAATCCAATAAGTGAGGCCTTTCAGGAAAGGGGCCTTACACAAAGCAAGTAGTTTGTTTTCTCCTGAAGCAATATTCTGCCTTGTGTCTGGACATTTTACAATAATTACAAAAAATTCCAGCACGACATTGTCCCAAGTGCCTCCTCCTGCACCTTGGACACTCAGGTATGGAAGAGTTGTTATTACGAGGAGTAAAATTAGATTTCTTGGATCCACTTAGGCCTTGCCCGGTTATCTCCTTCTTCTTCTTTCCTTCCTCCTGATTTCTTATCAGGCTGGTAGTTAATGATGCTCCTAAGTCCATGGCGTCATCCAGATTTTCACAATTCGTGACTTTCACCATGTCGCGGATTTCACCAATCAAACCCCAGATATAACGTTTGATCAGTTTGATTCAGGGGTAGCAAGATGTGGGATGATTCGAGCATATTCTAGGAGTTTGGTAGCATACTCCTGATGATTTGTTCCGATCATCCTTAAACTTAAAAAAAATTTCTTCAATTTGTTCATTTTCATTCTAGGGAACATACTTCTTTTCGACTCTTGCCCTGAAGGCATTCCAGTCCATAGCATAGGCTGCATCTCTGCCTTTGGCAGCAATAATTTTGTTCCACCATTACAAGGCTTGATCCTTGAATAGATTGGAGGCATATAAAACCTTATCCTATTCAGCACATTTGCTGATAACTAAAACTGATTCAGTTTTCTCAATCACCTTAATGTGGTTATTCCACCTTCCTTTCCAGGGAAATTATATGGTTTACAATCTTGAAACATCTTATATGTACAACCTATTGCCTTCCTTTTCTTTGCTAAATGCCCATAATTATTACCCATACTCTCATCTTCCGAAGAGTTATGGTAATATTCTTCTTTTTCAGTCTTCTTAGACTTGTGAGAAACAGAACCCTTTCGTTCCAGAGTAATAGGTTTTGATTGGATAACTGTTCGTGTTTGACGTGAATGAATAGATTGAGGGACCGAAGGTTGAATAGAGATTCTATCAGCTTGTCTCCTTTCAAGCTCAGTAAAAATCATCGGAAGAGAATCCTTGATTCCTTCCGTTATCATCTTTTGGAGTTCTTTTCGAGATTCATTATTATCAGCATCATTATCAATTACTGCTTGCTTTTTCTTGCCTCTGGTGTTTTGAGAAGGTCCAGTTTGTTTTGACATTCTATCAAGAGACAATACTTGAATTAAAATAGAACCTTTTATTGATAAAATATTTACAAGAAGAAAATACATATGTAAATATCATTATTTCGAAAATTCTTCTCTTCAAGAGCTTGAACTAGAAGGGCATTCCGTGCTTCTACTTCAGCCTTTTCTCTTTCCAGTTCAGCTATCTGGTTCAACAACATTTGTTCCCACTCACTTCCTGACGCATTCTCATTTACATGCGGAGCAGGGATAGGAATCGTCTCATAGTACGGAACATAAGGTATATTAGAATCAGCACGCTCTTCTTCTTCAGGATCATATTTATTTTCATAAGAAATATTGGCGTATCTCTCATGAAAATTTTATGGATAAACAGGAGTGATATTATAGCTTCCAGCAGTTGGACCGGAATTAAAACCTATAGAAGGATTATAGGGAACACTAGGGTTTCCTATGTCTCCAAGGCTTCTGAAAGTAGAGCTTTCAGTTTCCTCATTAAGTTCTACAGTTGTTTCATTTGTTTTACGGTCAAAGTAATTACCAGGAGTGAATTTTCGAAGAAAACTAGGACCTTTGCCCTTTCCAACCATTCTGAAAATTAAAAACAAACGATATTTTATTATCATAAAATATATTACAATAGAAGTAAAATATAACAAAATTTCAATCTTTCATTAGCTCCTTCCCCAAGGTTTTCAAATCCTTTCCATACTTATATACTTGTTTCCCATAAAACTTGGTTCTTTTCTTATCCATGATTTTCTTTTTTGTTATCTCGTCCGTTTGGCGTAACGAACGATCTAAACATTCGATATGGGAAGAAGGCATAGTATACTTATAACCATATTTAGGAGGAGGATCACGAATACCCATTAGCATATCATTATTGTAACATTTCTGATTTTTAGTATTCATATTTCAATTCAATGTAATGAAATTTCAAGTTCTATACTCGTGCAATGTCTCAATATTTTTCCCGCGGTAAATAAAATGCAATGATTCTATACAAGTTCGCAAGTTTTACTCGATTATATGCACATAAACGCTATACAAGTAACTATATATTTCAAATTTATAAAACCTGAAAAGTCAAGGACTAAAGTTGAAAATTTATCAAGAAACCCTAGTTAGCACGGTCGTGCTTCGTTCTAGCACGGTCGCGCCAAGTGCCTCGGCACGATCGCGCGGCTGGTCCTGGAACGATCGTGCTCGGTTCCTAAGCACGGTCGCGCCTGCGAAACAGTCGAAACGTAAATGTGATTTCAAAACGCTCAATCGTTCGAATTTCAAATCCGATTACGTTTCTTTTCCTTTAACGCGAGTTATACCATTTTCAATTACTCAACGCCTCAGTTTTTCTCCATCAATCTCGAATTCTCTCTCAAGCAATTCAAGCAAAACTCGAGTCTTCCTCCTGGAACCCAAATTCTCCCGATCAAGAAAGGATTTATCATCTCCCGGCTCTCTCCAAGTCTCTGGACTCTCTGGCCTAGCCGGAATCGCAGTCGAAGTCACCGGAAACCTTTACCTCCGTCGCCGGAACTCATCTCTGCCGTTCTTCATCGATCCGTTACGTTTTAGGGTAAGTATACTCTCTATCTCACTCATTTCAGTAACTTTATCAAAAGCCCTCATTCAATTTGGGCTTCCATTATAGAGTTCGATCAGAATCAGAAATCATATTTTAATAAAAATGATTTAATCGAACCCATGCTTAAACTCGATTTCCATACAATTAAGTTATATGAAAAGACTCTTAATAACCCATTAATCAAAAGCCCTATCAATTCATGTGTTCAAAATACAAGAAACTCTCGATTCGTTTCTGATTTGGATTAGACACGGTCGCGCTAATCATCTAGCGCGGCCGTGCCTCGTTTAGCGCGGTCGTGTCGACTAGCAGCGCGGTCGTGTCATCCGTCCAGACCTTGTCATGCCCTTTGGGCTAGTCTCTGTTGTGTCTAAAAATCATAGACGCGACCGTGCCGGGCTAAGGCACGGTCGTGCCTGATGACTTGTCTAGATTGTGCTCCTGATTGATCAACCCGGTCGCGCCCCGACTAGCGCGGTCGCGCCCGTGGCTTGAGCACGATCGTGTCCTTCCGAGGCACGGTCGTGCTAGACTCAGAATTTTTAACAGAATTATAATTTTTATATTTTAATCAGTAAATGTTTCAGATTTTATAAAAATATGTTTTCTGTATTTAAAAATAGATTAAAAGTTTAATCTTGGCATAAATGTAATTTATTGAAAAGTTTATAAAAATTAAATTTATATTTATCATCTTACACTTAAATGATATTTTAAATAATTAAGTTACAAAATTTATAAATAATGATGACTTATTTACTTTACATTTTAAATCAAAATCGTTTTATTTATTTATACTTAATTACAATTAATATTGACATTATTTCATAAACTATAGTTATACACTTATTTATTTAATTCAAACCTAATTAAATTGTTTCAAACATATTTTACCTCAAACTTTATATATTTTATTCAATCCTTTTTAAATACAAACCAATGGTTTTATATACAAATCCAACTTTTATTTTTAAACTTTATACATCTATGTGATTCAATGCATATTACTATTTAGGTTAAAGTGTGCTTTTCAAGGATCTTTTTGCTATCTATATTCCTTGTTAGCTTCACTTCCATACCAAGTGAGTATTCACAACCCCTTTTACTCTTTTACACTTTTGGGGTGGAACATGAACTCTATACTCATTACACATTACACATTTACATTTACACAAACTACACAAGTGCAAAAAAAAATCCTATTTACATACATGTGTGCAAAAATTTGAGCTTTGTGCCCGAGTGCTAAGTGTTTTTAACCTTTGTATGCTCTTATGTGCAATCATTAACTATACAAGCCGACGGTTTTCAATGATGGATCTATTGAGTCTGACAAACCCACCCATGGTACGCGGTGATTGAAACCGACAATACACTTTGTTTTGCATGCTAGTTACAAGGTTTGATTGTACATTTGGTTACACAATAGTTACTCCCCATGAACGCCTTATTTATCATGTCATGTAAAGGATTTGTTTTCAACTATATGCTATCTATATACAACTGTGTTATACTCACCAACTTTTTAGTTGACTTTATTTTATTCATGTTTCAGGCCCCAATATGTGAGATTGATTCAAGACGTGTTCAACATAGGATTTGGACTTAGCAAAATAAATAAAGAATTTTATGAATTGTTTATGTTTCTTGTTTGAATTTGATCTTGTACTTGGATTTATTGTAATGCAAATTTGACTTTAATATATTTCAATTTAGTCAACCATGTGCTATGAACAGTCTTACATGTCCCGCCCCGATGATTCCGCAATCGGTCGGGGTGTGACAGATTGGTATCAGAGCCTTGGTTATAGGGATTTAGGTTATTAAACATCTTGACCTAGACTATAACTTTAGGACACCCACTTATGTTATGCTTCATGATTTTGTGCTATGTGTTACATGCTATGTGCTACATGCTTACCATGATTAATTATTATTATATTTGCTACCTTCTTTGTTAGAAATGCATGACTTATTAGGATATTCTTAAATAATAATTAAATAAATAACATCCTTTCCTATGGCCTAAACCTCTTATTATTCTTATCTTCTTTTTCTATCTTTTTCCTTTCTAAGCATGTGGAAAATTCTTGAAGCAAAAATCTTTAAATAAAATTTTTATTTCTTCGTTGAGGTTTTTAAACTTGTTAAATTATTTGAGGACACGTGCAATCTGGAAGGGTGACACCTGTATTTTGGGTTTTCTGTCTAGGAAAGCATTTCGCATAAATCCCAATCAACCGAGGGACCCGTTTGCTTTCCTGGGAACTCCCGAGATGAGTGTTTACCTATAGGCTAAAGCATGTCTCCTTGAAAATTATACGAGTTTAAATTAACCTTAATATGCCTTAGTATTCAAGTGAATTTTTGTCACTTTTGAGTACAATCCAAACTATGATTATCTATCTTTTATTTTGTTATCTCATTCTATTAAATCCTAGCAATTCTCATAAGTTCTTACAATCTCTCTTGTCTTGTGTTTCAAATCTGTAGAATGCCTCCTCGTCGTGCTCCCGCCGCTAACGCCAACTCCGACATTGCTGCTATTCTTACTCAATTGGTGACACAACTCACCCAAGCCAATGGTGCCACTAATGGCAATGGAAGCAATAGTGGTAATAATGGTGGTAATGGTGGAAATGGTGATAATCCATCCCAATGCACCTTCAAGCACTTCAATTCGTGCAATCCCCTAAAGTTTTATGGAACCGAAGGAGCTACCGGACTCCTCCAATGGTTCGAAAGTATTGAGAATACCTTTCTCAATAGTGACTGTCCCGACAACCTCCGTGTTCGTCATGCTACTAGTGTCCTTCAAAAGCGGGCACTTACATGGTGGAATGGGGAGAAAAGGAATAGGGGTGTTGATGTAGCTATGGCCTTACCTTGGGATGAGGTCAAAAGGCTTATGACCGAGGAGTTCTGTCCTCGCAATGAAGTGAAGAAGTTAGAGGCCGAATTTTGGGATCTTGCCCAAGATAGTGGGGAACACTTGGCTTACACAACTCGGTTCCATGAATTGAGTCTTCTTGTGCCCCACATGGTCACTCCATTATCTCGTTGCATAGAAAAATACATTGGTGGGCTACCAAGACAAATTCAAGATACTGTCTTAGGTAGAAATCCTGCTACTTTGGAAGATGCCATCCGCCTGTCTGCTACCCTAACCGATAATCATGTTAAAGCTGGAACTCTTACCAAAAAGGGTTCTAAGAAAGTTGTTGAAACCGTAACCCCTCCTAACCACACCAAAGAAGCTACAACCGAGCCCTCTCGCAACACTAGAAAGAGGAAGGTTAGAAATTTTGCTGTGGTTACTCCTGCTGTTCCCGTGAACCAAGCTGCACCTATGGTTCAAGCACCAGTCAAAAAGCCATATGGTGGAATTTACCCACTTTGTGCCACCTGCAACTATCATCATCCCCAAAACATCCCATGTCGCCTTTGTACTTATTGTGGGAGATATGGTCATACGGTTAATGTTTGTAGGACCAAAGCCCTTACGGGCCAAGTCAACCCTCCAAACCAAACCGTACCTCAAGTGGCTAATCAAGGTGCTCCCGCCATTGCTAATGGGCGTGCTTGTTATGAGTGTGGTGACCCGAATCATTTTCGTAATCTATGTCCAAGGCTCGCAAATACTAGACAAGGTGGAGCTCGTGGGCGTGCTTTCAACATTAACGCCAACGAAGCTCAAGCCAACAACGACGTGGTTAATGGTACGTTCCTTGTTAATAGTCAATATGCCTCCATTTTGTTCGATACCGGTGCCGATAAAAGTTTTGTGTCACTTAATTTTGAGCCTTTACTTGCAAAGACACGATCCCAATTAGAGAAAACCTTCACCGTTGAAATAGCAAATGGTGACTCCCTTACAATTGAGTCTATTATCTATGATTGCTCTTTAGAACTTAATGATCATGCATTCCCAATCAACCTTATTCCAATGCCACTAGGAAGCTTTGACATTATCATAGGTATGGATTGGCTATCAAATCATCATGCCGAAGTTATTTGCTTTGAAAAGTGCATCCGAATTCCGCTACCTTCGGGAGAAACCTTAAGGGTTTTTGGTGAAAAGCCTTGCAAGGGTCTTAAATTGATGTCTTGTACTACTGCTCAAAAGTACTTGCGAAAGAAGTACATCGCCTTCCTAGCTCATATTGTTCAAAAGGATGTCAAGGAGAAGAGTATCCAAGACATTCCCATTATTCGAGATTTTCCCGAAGTGTTTCCTAAAGATTTATCCGGTCTTCCTCCCGTTCGTCAAGTCGAGTTCCGTATTGATCTCATGCCCGGAGCTAACCCCGTTGCTAGAGCTCCTTATCGTCTTGCACCTTCCGAAATGCAAGAGCTCGCAAGTCAACTTCAAGAACTCTCCGATAAAGGGTTCATTCGCCCGAGTCATTCACCGTGGGGTGCACCCGTCTTATTTGTAAAGAAGAAGGATGGATCATTTCGCATGTGTATTGACTATCGCGAACTCAATAAGCTTACTATCAAGAATCGCTATCCTTTGCCTAGAATCGATGATCTCTTTGATCAACTTTAAGGTTCTACGTGTTTCTCGAAGATTGATCTTCGATCTGGTTATCATCAGCTCCGTGTTCAAGAAGATGACATTCCTAAGACTGCTTTCCGAACAAGGTATGGTCATTACGAGTTCATGGTTATGCCTTTTGGATTAACCAATGCACCCGCAGTTTTCATGGACCTCATGAATCGTGTGTGCAAACCGTACCTTGATAAATTCGTGATCGTTTTCATTGACGATATCTTAATCTATTCCAAGACTAAAGCCGACCATGAAGAACACCTTAGATTGGTTTTGGACCTTTTAAAGAAAGAAAAACTATATGCCAAGTTCTCCAAATGTGAATTTTGGTTAAAAGAAGTTCAATTTCTTGGTCACATCGTCAACGACAAGGGTATTCATGTTGATCCTGCTAAGATTGAAACGGTTAAGAATTGGAATGCCCCGAAGACTCCTACCGAAGTTCGTTCGTTCCTTGGTCTTGCGGGTTATTATCGTCGTTTCATCTCAAACTTCTCAAAGATTGCTCTCCCTCTTACCGCCTTGACCCATAAGGGTAAAGCTTATGAATGGGGACCGAAACAAGAAGAAGCCTTCCAAACTCTTAAGCAAAAGTTGTGCAATGCTCCCATCTTGACTCTCCCCGATGGAAATGATGATCTAGTTGTCTATTGTGATGCTTCTAATCAAGGTCTTGGTTGTGTCCTCATGCAACGAGGAAAAGTAATCGCTTATGCATCAAGGCAACTCAAAATTCATGAAAAGAATTATACGACGCACGATCTCGAGTTGGGTGCGGTCGTATTCGCGTTAAAGATTTGGAGACATTACCTATATGGCACGAAATGTGTGGTATTCACCGACCATAAAAGTCTTCAACATATCTTCAACCAAAAAGAGCTCAATATGAGGCAACGACGTTGGGTCGAACTCCTTAACGACTACGACTGCAAGATTCGTTACCATCCCGGCAAAGCGAATGTTGTAGCCGATGCCTTGAGTCGAAAGGACCATGTTATGCTTCATTGTGCCCGTATTCAATCCGATATTCAAACCCGTATTTTAGAAGCTCAACACGTCTCGGTAACCGAGGGTAACATGTATGAGGAAATATCGTGTGGTGTTGAACTTCTTCTTGAATCTAAACCCAATGGCTTACTATATTACTTGAACCGTATTTGGGTTCCCGATCGCGATGATCTCCGTGCAATTCTCATGAGCGAGGCTCATAAGACTCGTTATTCTATTCATCCTGGTGCGGATAAAATGTACCAAGATCTTCGTCAGCTTTATTGGTGGCCCGGTATGAAGAAGGACATTGCTCTTTATGTTGCCAAATGCTTAACTTGCTCCAAAGTCAAAGCCGAACATCAGCGTCCTTCTGGTTTGCTTGAACAACCGGAAATTCCCGTGTGGAAATGGGAGAATTTAGCTATGGATTTCATTACCAAGCTCCCTCGCACCTCGAGTGGTTATGATAGTATTTGGGTGATCATTGATCGACTCACCAAATCTGCCCACTTTTTGCCTATTCGTGAAGACTTCAAAGTGGAGAAACTTGCCCGAATTTACATTGATGAAATTGTGAGCCGTCATGGTGTTCCCTTGAACATAATATCTGATAGAGACGCTCGGTTCACTTCTCGATTTTGGCAATCTCTCCAATCTGCTCTTGGTACTCGTTTGGATTTGAGCACGGCTTACCATCCCCAAACTGATGGCCAAACCGAGCGAACAATCCAAACTCTTGAAGACATGCTTAGAGCTTGTGTAATCGATTTTGGTGGCAATTGGGATTCACATTTATCCCTTATTGAGTTTTCTTATAACAATAGCTACCACACAAGTATCAACATGGCTCCATTCGAAGCTCTCTATGGTCGCAAGTGTCGTTCTCCGATCTGTTGGAACGAGATTGGTGAAGCACAAATCACCGGTCCCGAGTTAATTCAAGAAACTTCCGACAAGATTATTCAAATCCGTGACAATATCCGAGTAGCAAGGAGTCGACAAAAGAGTTATGCCGACAAGCGTCGAAAACCCTTGGAATTCCAAGTCGGTGATCTCGTTCTTCTTAAGGTATCTCCATGGAAGGGTGTGATCCGTTTTGGAAAGAAAGGCAAGTTATCACCTCATTATGTTGGTCCATTCAAAATCCTTGAAAGGATTGGGAAAGTGGCGTACAAGCTCGAGTTACCTCCATCTCTTGGCAATGTGCATCCTACATTTCATATATCTAATCTAAAGAAGTGTCTCGCTGATGAAAATCTCCATATACCGCTTGACGACGTGCGCATTGATGAAACGATGCACTTCGTTGAGAAGCCGGTGGAAATTATGGATCGTGAAGTCAAGCAACTCAAGCGAAGTCGTATTCCTATCGTCAAAGTTCGTTGGGAGTCTAAGCGTGGTCCTGAGTACACTTGGGAACGAGAAGACCAAATGAAGCTTAAGTACCCTCATCTTTTTACTATTAATGTTGTTTCCTCTAGCTAAATTTCGGGACGAAATTCTCTCAACATGGGGAGACTGTAACATTTCTGATTTTTAGTATTCATATTTCAATTCAATGTAATGAAATTTCAAGTTCTATACTCGTGCAATGTCTCAATATTTTTCCCGCGGTAAATAAAATGCAATGATTCTATACAAGTTCGCAAGTTTTACTCGATTATATGCACATAAACGCTATACAAGTAACTATATATTTCAAATTTATAAAACCTGAAAAGTCAAGGACTAAAGTTGAAAATTTATCAAGAAACCCTAGTTAGCACGGTCGTGCTTCGTTCTAGCACGGTCGCGCCAAGTGCCTCGGCACGATCACGCGGCTGGTCCTGGAACGATCGTGCTCGGTTCCTAAGCACGGTCGCGCCAATCTTGGCACGGTCGCGCCTGCGAAACAGTCGAAACGTAAATGTGATTTCAAAACGCTCAATCGTTCGAATTTCAAATCCGATTACGTTTCTTTTCCTTTAACGCGAGTTATACCATTTTCAATTACTCAACGCCTCAGTTTTTCTCCATCAATCTCGAATTCTCTCTCAAGCAATTCAAGCAAAACTCGAGTCTTCCTCCTGGAACCCAAATTCTCCCGATCAAGAAAGGATTTATCATCTCCCGGCTCTCTCCAAGACTCTGGACTCTCTGGCCTAGCCGGAATCGCAGTCGAAGTCACCGGAAACCTTTACCTCCGTCGCCGGAACTCATCTCTGCCGTTCTTCATCGATCCGTTACGTTTTAGGGTAAGTATACTCTCTATCTCACTCATTTCAGTAACTTTATCAAAAGCCCTCATTCAATTTGGGCTTCCATTATAGAGTTCGATCAGAATCAGAAATCATATTTTAATAAAAATGATTTAATCGAACCCATGCTTAAACTCGATTTCCATACAATTAAGTTATATGAAAAGACTCTTAATAACCCATTAATCAAAAGCCCTATCAATTCCTATGTTCAAAATACAAGAAACTCTCGATTCGTGTCTGATTTGGATTAGACACGGTCGCGCTAATCATCTAGCGCGGCCGTGCCTCGTTTAGCGCGGTCGTGTCGACTAGCAGCGCGGTCGTGTCATCCGTCCAGACCTTGTCATGCCCTTTGGGCTAGTCTCTGTTGTGTCTAAAAATCATAGACGCGACCGTGCCGGGCTAAGGCACGGTCGTGCCTGATGACTTGTCTAGATTGTGCTCCTGATTGATCAACCCGGTCGCGCCCCGACTAGCGCGGTCGCGCCCGTGGCTTGAGCACGATCGTGTCCTTCCGAGGCACGGTCGTGCTAGACTCAGAATTTTTAACAGAATTATAATTTTTATATTTTAATCAGTAAATGTTTCAGATTTTATAAAAATATGTTTTCTGTATTTAAAAATAGATTAAAAGTTTAATCTTGGCATAAATATAATTTATTGAAAAGTTTATAAAAATTAAATTTATATTTATCATCTTACACTTAAATGATATTTTAAATAATTAAGTTACAAAATTTATAAATAATGATGACTTATTTACTTTACATTTTAAATCAAAATCGTTTTATTTATTTATACTTAATTACAATTAATATTGACATTATTTCCTAAACTATAGTTATACACTTATTTATTTAATTCAAACCTAATTAAATTGTTTCAAACATATTTTACCTCAAACTTTATATATTTTATTCAATCCTTTTTAAATACAAACCAATGGTTTTATATATAAATCCAACTTTTATTTTTAAACTTTATACATCTATGTGATTCAATGCATATTACTATTTAGGTTAAAGTGTGCTTTTCAAGGATCTTTTTGCTATCTATATTCCTTGTTAGCTTCACTTCCATACCAAGTGAGTATTCACAACCCCTTTTACTCTTTTACACTTTTGGGGTGGAACATGAACTCTATACTCATTACACATTACACATTTACATTTACACAAACTACACAAGTGCAAAAAAAAATCCTATTTACATACATGTGTGCAAAAATTTGAGCTTTGTGCCCGAGTGCTAGGTGTGTTTAACCTTTGTATGCTCTTATGTGCAATCATTAACTATACAAGCCGACGGTTTTCAATGATGGATCTATTGAGTCTGACAAACCCACCCATGGTACGCGGTGATTGAAACCGACAATACACTTTGTTTTGCATGCTAGTTACAAGGTTTGATTGTACATTTGGTTACACAATAGTTACTCCCCATGAACGCCTTATTTATCATGTCATGTAAAGGATTTGTTTTCAACTATATGCTATCTATATACAACTGTGTTATACTCACCAACTTTTTAGTTGACTTTATTTTATTCATGTTTCAGGCCCCAATATGTGAGATTGATTCAAGACGTGTTCAACATAGGATTTGGACTTAGCAAAATAAATCAAGAATTTTATGAATTGTTTATGTTTCTTGTTTGAATTTGATCTTGTACTTGGATTTATTGTAATGCAAATTTGACTTTAATATATTTCAATTTAGTCAACCATGTGCTATGAACAGTCTTACATGTCCCGCCCCGATGATTCCGCCATCGGTCGGGGTGTGACAATTATAAACATGATGACATTCGTGTGGTGATTGAAAGTAAGCTTGGTAAGGATCATATGATGGTTCAGGGAACACATATGTATCATACATGACCGGGGATCTGGAGTTATAAGATTGATAATCAGAATTGTTTGAGATAGGTTTATTGAAAGGATAATCATTAGGGTTTTCAGAAGCAGATTGATATTGGGGATCTTCGAAAGGATCTTCTTGAGATGACTGAATTTGACTGGATTGTGCCTCATTTCCTTGAATAGACTGGGCAGCAGTATTCCAATTGCTAAAGTCTGATCCAGCATCCATCCGTTGGCTGGTATTTGGGAGAATTAGGGAGTATAGCAAACGGATCGTCATTATAGTAAGGCGAACATATAGGATTCTGTTGTGAACCTAACGAATCGTATTCCAGAGATTCTTGCTTAATAGGACGATTAGGATTGTAATACGGAACAGTATTTCCTCCAGACATCTGAAATTTTATCATATTAGTATTTATCTTATTCAAGACTTAGATACTAAAGCCAATATTTTAATCTTAGCTAAAGTTCTACAAGGATGGTTATCTTTCTAGAGTAGTACCTCCAACAGTCATGTTCCCAGGTAAGAGCGACGGGTCTAGGAGAGATTTATACACCGCTCTTTCCTTAGACAGAAAACTTCCGTTTGTCAGATGACTACATACCGGGCAGAAGGTCACCTTGTTTTCTTATCTTAAAAGCATCATGGTTAAAGCTTAGATACTAGATCCAAGTATCTGATTCGCTAAAACATGTGGCTCTGATACCAACCTGTCACACCCCGCCTCAGGCACCCCCTGGACGTGTGTGAGCCCGATTGGTATCGTTTGGTTACTTGATTTCAGAGTTTTTGTAAAACACAGTCGAAGTCTTTTCAAAAGGATCGTTTCATTATTCTTTCAACCTCAAGGGTTGTAATTGTAAAAACCAAAACTCAGTTGGAAAACAAATGCCTTGTATTTACGTTATAAACATAGGGTTCCAATACCCTTCTCATTTGATTACAAAACATTGTTTGAAATCAAATACATGATGAGCCACTAGAAATAGTATAACATAGGGTTGATCAGTTCCCCGGTCCTATCTCCTTTCTTTAGGATTTCCCTTTACACGAGGCCTGAGAATCCTACGTGCATTCCATCCTTTTTCTGGGGTCAGATCTCATGTCTGCCCATACTCCCTTCTCATCATATTTTAATCATTACCTGGAAAATATTTTGAAAATAAAACGTCAGCGTGAACGCTGGTGAATACAATATATTGACATAAAATCATTTTGACACAAACAAGTATTAATTCGATAATCAAAACTTTATGTTCAATCTACACATTCAGCAGACCCATGTTCTGACCGTATGCACCACTTTGTGCACTAGTCCCTATACACGTGGCTTAACCGGTCCGCTAATGTCTAAAAATCCAAAAATTTCATTTTGAACCTTGAACTTAAGTATAATTACACTTATTGTCCCTAGGGTTTTTCTTTTGCCAAATCTTGGACATTTTTTAGGCAGGTGTTACAAAAAAACGGTGGTCGGAGCTCGCTATGGAGACGCATGGGGGCGGAGGTCGATGGTCACAACTCGGGTAATTGTTTTGATGACAAAGCAAGATGGTGGTGCTAGGTGTTTGTTGCTGGTGGATGATGGGTCAAGATGGTGGCCGGGTGAGTGACGCATTCATGCGTGCATAAGACCCCGACCCGAACGTACGAGTTCCGTGAATAGGAGTTGCATTGCGATGACGTGTGGTTGTGAACGGATAACAATACTATACGTATGTGATGGGTTGGAGGTAGGTGTCGGTGGTGGTAGCTTGGCCGACGTGGGTTTTGCACGACATGGTTACATGCATGCATGTAGCCTGGTTCGTGTACTCAGGTTCCATACGGGTCAAAGGCAAGTCGATATGGGTATTGGTGGAGATAAGGGTTCAGTGAAACGGACGGACGAGCAGACATGACGAGTGTCGGGATTTATTTATGCTACTCGATGTGTGTTTTGAACATACTCTGATCATGTGATCATATGTTTGACAGGTTTCGGTTGGAACGTGAACGGTTGGGTTGCACAGCGAGGATTTGGATTGTAGCGTAACCAATGAGTTTCTAATCCCCTCTTTACTATTTTACTACTTGGGGGCTATTGTACATACTCGTGTTATTTTCTAATAATCAGATGAGTTGTGATTAAATTTGACGGGTTTTACAAGATACAATGTAATGTATAAACTAAGGGTTTACGTGGTGTCATTAGGTTGTGTGAGCTGGGTGAAAAGGGATGATTGTTGTGTGTCGTGATATGAGTTACTCGGGGTGAGTTAGGAAATGTGAATAGAGGTTTTACGAGTATATTTAGGGTGTGTTATTATGAGACTGATTGTTGTGTGTCGTGATATGAGTTACTGGGGCGAGTTAGGAAATGTGAATAGAGGTTTTACGGGTCATGTAAATGCCAGTATGCCGTTATACGTTATGTTTAATGTTGTGTGTGTTTTTTTCGATGTCCTTGCGACAAGACGGGTGATAATGTGGAGGATGAGGTCCTTCAAGAAGTCACAAAGGGTGGCAATGCCATTAGTGGCAATGATGAGCTCGGATTTTGATGAACGCCCTGACGAGGGTAACCCTAACGAGGGAGATTATGACGAGGTAATTGTTTTGCGCACTTATATTTGATTGTATTGCATACAAGTGTTTATTGATGATTAATGTGTCGGGATGTTATTGCTTTGATGTTAAGTAATAGATTGACGGCAATGTAGGAACGAGGTCATGTGTACGACTACTGTGTAGTAGCCTTGTAAGAGTCATTGTTAGGGTTAGTCGGGTCTATGATTAAGAGTTGGTTGTGTTAACGAGATATTATGTCAATGCGCAAGGTGAATTACAATTTGGTAGAACAGTGAGTCAGAGAATTTACACGATTATGGGTATGGGTTGAGTTATGGGTTGGTAAAACATTATGGGATATTGTAGATAACGAAGGTTACCAATGTGTCGGTAAACGACAACCTATTTTATAAAGGACAGTAATTTCCTGAGTTGAAATAAATATTATCGGTGACGTAAATGTTTCTATTTAAACTAAACTGTTAGAACTCACTCAACGGAGCTGCCTTTGTATGTATGTTAGATTGTTTTGCAGGAGAATTTCTTGGACGACGTATCTTGGCTTTGGAGCAGTGCTACTCGGATTGGTGTGCAGGCATTCGTAAGGTAAAGTTAATAACGAAAATGAGTTTAAAGGATAATTATTATTTTGAGAAATACTTTTGTTGTATATTTATATAATAAAATGGGTACTTTTAAAGAGAATACTCAGTGATTAGATCCAACTGTAGGATGTCCGGTTTGAGGTCCTACAGTTTTTGAGTTTTTTTCTGGGTTGGGCAGTTCATCGGGCGACACTCATATACATTTGGAGACACTCATATTCATCCAGCGACACTAGTGTTTGGCAACACTAAAATCTTGAACGCAAGTTCACTAGCAACACTATTGGTGACATTCATCACCATCGCCGTATCTTCACTGTTGGTAACATTAGTGGCGACACTTGTTAGTGTCGGCCGGATTTCATTGTTGGTGACACTATCCAAGTACTCTTGTTTTATATATATATATATATATTGGGGGAAATTTCTTGGATGAATTTTTTTGTGGATACTGCAAAAAAAAAAAGAAGGATCATTGTTCAAAAACGGGGATACAACGTTTTCGGGTTTTAAAAAAAATTGGTTTCTTCAAAAATATGTACGACGTCTTACGTGGACCATCTTTATTTCCTTTGATTGAATTTCAAGATTTGAGTTGTGGGAAGCAAAGTCAAGCATATTAGTGATAGGCTGGTTATTTGAAGTTAATTACATGGTATTTCAAACCCTTATCATTTGCCTAAATTAGGAGGATCTAACATTTCTGGGAGGAGAATCGTCACAAAAGGCTTTAGATTATCAGTCGGGTTATGAAATGCAAGACTAAGTGTGTCACTGCTTTAATTTTATATTTTTCTTCGGGGGAGAGTAGGCTAAGAAGTGATCAAGCGTTTGTGAATGTCAAGAATCTTTCACCAAAAACTAGATCACAGTGTTTTCAAGTATTTGGAAATTTTGTTTCTTTTTGACAATAGCGGACCCGGGATATTCGAAGGGTTTCTCAATTGTCCAAGATTTGAGGTTCATGTCTTGAATTCAGAGTTTTGTCTTCTTCTGAAGACCTGATCTTTCGGTACTGATTAGTGGAAGTTCAAACCTTTTATCATTTGCCTACAAGTTAGGAGGATCTACACTTGAGGGGGAGAATTAAAGTGAAAAGTATTCGAGCATCAGTCAGTTGTGAAGACGTGTGATAGAGTTGATCTTTGGATACCAGGAGCTGAAAAATCATTGGATCATTTCAAGACACACTGACAGAGTTAAACACCTTCGTGTTAAACAAGGTTGTTTGATGTTAATAGTTGGAAGATAAAGCTTTATCCATTGCCTACAAGATAGGATGATCTACATCTGCGGCGGAGAATGACAATGAAAGACGTCATGTTATCGGTGGATTTATGAAGATGCAAGACAATGCCAGAAGATATTGATAGTATCATTATATGGGGAGATTTTTGGTCTAAATAATATAATGATATTATCGATCGAACGATCCGGACAAAAAACGAAGTTTTAGTGTCCGGCAACATGGTGACAATCTGAGAGTGTCGTCGTTGTCAATTTGGTGACACTTACTACGGTTTCTCAAGCAGTGGCGTCTGGATTGGGAGCAAGGCTCATGAGCTTATAAATAGGGTTCTTAGTGAACCACCACCACGGGGGAGCTCACTCGGGGTGGAGCTATGTAGTTTCTTTGTATAAAAGCAATGGAATTTATAGCTTTGGATCTTATATATGTCTCTATTATCTTGTTTGATTGTTTGTTTGGCTCACAACCACCCATCTCTACTCTTTCCTATAAAAAACGAGACTGGAATCAAGATCTGGAGGACTAACAAGATTTCTCTAAGATTATTTCACCTTTGATGAAGCTTACAAAGAAGGAAACGAAGTTTACTTGGAATAAAGAACAAGAGAATTCATTTCAAGAGCTAAAGAAAAGACTAACACAAACTCTAGTGTTAACTTTACCAGAAGGAATTGAGGATCTGGTGGTATACTCTGATGCCTCATATCAGGGTCTGGGGTGCATGCTTATGCAGAGAGGCAAGGTTATTACCTATGATTGACGCCAGCTAACTACCCGGCCCATGATTTAGAACAAGTCGTGGTAGTTTTTGCCGTGAAAATATGGAGACGCTATCTCTATGGAGTTACAATTTTTTTGGATCACAAAAGTTTAAAGTATTTCTTTGAACAAAATGATCTGGATATGAGGCTGTAGGATCGGTGAATACAAGATGGTTCTATTCTAGTTGAGATTGGAGAAAATAATCAAAACTATACAATGTAAACAGGTAAACACAAAGAATACTGATAAATGCAAATTGTATTACGCTTCAATGTTTACAAGATTACAGAGAAAACTGTAAGGTCGTACACTTGTACAAATGAAGATACAATACATATAAAGGAACTTAGAATCAAGATAAACCCTTGATTCTAAGGATCAGATCAAACACAGACTGTTGATCTTGGACAGTTACAGGCTATGCTACAATTGGTAGACCACTAAAAGACAAACTGCAACAAACAGTTGTGATCATTTCAAAAGTCTTCTTGGGAACTATTACAGTACACTTCAGAAGTAGTAGCTTTGTCTTTAATCATCTGCACCAATAACATTCCTTCTGCTGATAGGAGTGTCAGTGTTGTAGCAGAGGTGTCAGTAGCAAAGTCAAAGCTGCTGATGATTTTCCTATCAGCAGCATCAATTGTTTGATGCTGCTGAGAAGCCTATCAGCAGCAACTCTAGACTTTAGCAGATAAGGCTATTCACAGCAGAGTTGTTCATCAGTAGGAGAACAACTATCAGCAGCAAACAATCTTATCCGCAGCAGCTTGTTGGTCAATAGCAAAATTGTGGAGTCCGCATCAGTTGTACTTAGAGAATTTTGTATCCATGAGTCTTTACATCTATAAATTCCCCCTAGACTGATGCTACCAAAACTCTCTTACAATTTTTGTTGCTGAAGCTTGTTCATATTAGAAACTATCCTTGCTACCTCATAGCCTCTAGGGTCCTTGCTGGGATTATCAAGAGGAAGCTCAGACAGAGACTTGATGTCCTTGCTTGGCTTCTTAAGGATGGCCTTGCTAGAACATCTCATATGCTGACCTCTGATAACTGTTATAGTGAATTCATCCTTCTCAGCATTGTAAGACCAGCTAGTGAATGGAAAGTGGGATTGGAGAGGTTTAGCATCAATGACTACATCTTTGCTAGGGTTGAAGTGATGTTTGATCACTAGAAACAGATGTCGTCCACTTTCATTCTGTAACATCCCAAAAATAGTAAATAAGTAAATAATAACGCGATAGAGATGTAATCGTCAAAAATGAAAGAAAAATGGATGGGCTTGGGCTCGGCTCCAACGGGTCGAGCGAAGCCCAGGTATATAAGGGTCAAGACAACACTAGAACTCTCATTTCCACCACAACTTACAATCTAGAGAGAGAAAGGAGAGCTCGGGCCTATAGAGAGAAAGTGACGGATCGACCCAAAATTGAAGGAGCACGTTACTGCTGAGCTCATGAGCAGAAACCCTCCCAATCAGAATTCCAATCCAGGTAACGATTCGACCATAAACTGAGTTTTTGTTCGTTTTGGGGTTTTTCGGGTTTTAACTAAATATGAGACGTTTTTATGGATGAAACTTGAAAATAAGCTTAGGGCTAGCATCTAGAACGAAAACCGGACATTTTGAACAAAGAAATTTGTAAGATTGGCACGGTCAGATTAGCATGCAAGAATTTCGGACTTTTTGGAGAAGATAACTGTTCGACAGGCGAACTAAGGTTGAGGCGAACTTATCAAGTTCGCTTATGGCCATCAAGAGGCGAACTTAGCACGTTCGCCTGATTATGTTCGCCTGATTATGTTCGCCTGATTAAGTTCGCCTGATTAAGTTCGCTTGGTTAAGTTCGCTTGGTCAAGTCAGGAGAACTTAGGACAAGTTCGCCTATATGTTCGCCTAGACATTAGGCAGTGAACTTAACCTTAAGTTCGCCTAGTTCAGCTGAAGTAAAAGTGTGTAATTTAAATTAGGTCTGATGTATATGTAATTAATCAATCCAGATCATGTGTGGCGCTCACTGGACCGCGGTTAGGACAGGACGAGACTAGCTCAACAGGTGAGTTCTATGTGCCCCCTTCTATGTTATGTGCAAATCATTTTAAATGTTTTGGGGCTGAAGTGTATACACTAAATGAATAAATGACATGAATGCCAATGTGATCATACGTGAGATACTAAGGTATATTTATATATATATGAAAATGAATTATGAACAAAGAATGAAATGTATGTTTACAAAGAATGAATGAAAGAATGGCATAACGTAAATAAATGAAGTCTTGCTTTATAAATATATATATTGCATGTTATGAATGTATGTATACGTTTTGGACGGAAACGAAGCTAACGGCTACTACGGTAGACGGACGACCACTTGACTATTATGCAGCCAGAAAAGAAAGTCTAGAAAGGTAGACTAAATAATGGCCACTACGGTGGAGTAAGTCCCTAAATCGATGCACGGTTGCATAATTAGTTCAAGTGGGAAACGGATGCCTTAGGGCAGACGGCCGAATATGACGGACTACGACGGTAGGACGGTTAAGACGGACGGCCGAAGGTTGGCCGGACGGAAGTTAAGGCGGACGGTTTCTAGGACCGGACGAGTAAAAGGGCTACGACGGTAGCTTAAGGGCGTATGTCTTTGTGATATACGCAGTAAAAGACGGGTTGATCACCCTTAAGTGTATGACCAATGAATGTTAAGGAAAGCAAAGGTGAATGTATATCTATGTGATCACACAAGAATGATGAAAGAAAAGTAAAACCTATGAATACGTATTTATATAAATGTATATATATATATATATAATTATGCATACTATTAAAGAAAAGAATGTTCATACCTAATCGTTTTATACTAGAACTCACCAGCGTTAGCTGACTTTTAGCATACATTTCAGGTAAAAAAAGGAAGGGTCGTGCGAAGGCGTGATGGTTACCTGGCAAGCGACTGACATCCCACTTTTATATATGTTAAGACAATGTTATGTTTTTAATTGTTAAGACTTCCGCTGTCACGTTATGTTACGTTATGTAATGATTGAATTCGAATGTTTTTAATTTAAGTTCAGTTTTATGACTATGTTTATGAGTAATTCCAACAAGTGAGGTTACCCAGGGAAGGGGCCTTACAAGTTGGTATCAGAGCAATAGTTTGAGAGATTCAGACATCCCTAAATGTCTGGACTCAAACTAATTATGGGACCAACGCATGGATGTCAGTATGGGTAACCAACGCCAACGCCAGCACGGTAAGTAAGTACTAAATTTAATGCACTTGGATAAGAATAGATACCTTAACTTAGAACAAATAGATGTCAATGACACATCCGATTTGAAGAGTTTTGAACCCGAAAAGAAATGTAAATTAGTAATCACAAACCGGTCACTGTAATTAAAAATTTACCTTGCTCGTATTGTTCTAAAACAATGATCTGAAGGAAAGGCATTGATGTATTCCCTATATAACTATCAGGAAACTAGGAAATATGGCTGGAGGAGGAAGAACAGGACGCCGAGGCGGTCGCACTGGCCGAGTAGGTAGACCTCCATTAAATCAAAGACATGAAGAAGAAGAAGAAGAGAGTGTGCACGCAGAACACACTGAGAGTGTGCACGAAACAGATGTGACCCCAACTGGGGACGACAATCAAGGGCCTCTACAGTTGGAACCCGAGGTCAGGGATGCTATTGCCCGTGAAGTTGTACTTACTCTGAAGAAAGTATTGCCTGACTTACTATCCGAGGCACTAAAGAAAAGTAGAGAGGAGGACGAGGGAGACCATGAAGAGAAAGTGTATGATAGTTATGGGGATGAAGTAAAGGTAGAATCAAGCAACCGTGGGTGTACTTACAAAGGTTTCAAGGACGGAGACCCACCCAAGTTCGATGGAAACAAGGATTCAGTGGCTACGTTCGAGTGGATTGAAAGGATGAACGCTGTAATCAACATCAGCGAGTGTCGACCGGACCAGGCTGTTAAGTATGTTGCTCATTCTTTCACCAATGAGGCACTAAGTTGGTGGAGGAACATTAAGATGACAAAGTCGCCAAACGCCCTTGCCAGAATGACATGGGAAGACCTGAAGAAGCTGATAATCCAAAAGTTCTGTCCCCAGAACGAAATTGATCGAGTGGAAAATGAATTCCCAAACTTCAAGGCTGGCAGCAAGACGCACCGCCAGTATAATTCTAGGTTCAATGAGCTCGCTCAACTGGTACCTCACCTGGTGGAGACAGAAGAACGAATGATTAAGTACTATGTGAAGGGCCTACCTCAAAGGGTCCGTGTCCTTGTGAAAGCTAACCTACCCTCGACCTTCAAGTCGGTAGTGAATCTGAGTGGAATCGTCTACGACGATGACGCCAATGAGGACCCGGCAACTGAGACACAAAAGAGAAAGTGGGAGAACCCGTCTAGAGGCACCGGAAAAGGGAATGTAGCAACTGAATTAAGAAACCAAGGTCAGGTGAATATGAAACGTGCAAGAAATGTGGGAGGCAACATCTTGGCGAGTGTCGAATCGGCACCACCACATGCTATAAGTGCGGGAAGCCGGGGCACTTCTCCCGAGAATGCGTAAGAAACGTCAAGTGTCAAGTATGTGGATTGTTTGGACATCTGACAAAGAACTGTAGGAAGGTCGGCCAATCTGGTTCGGGAAAAGAGAGAGAACAGGAACAGCAAAAGGCAAGGACTCGGGCCTATGCCTTAACTGAGGAAGAAGCAAGAGGAAACCCTGATGTCGTGTCAGGTACGTTTCTAGTAAATGATGAACATGCTGCTATTTTATTTGACTCTGGTGCTAGTAAAAGTTTTATATCCCATGCATTTAGTCATAAACTAGATTGCACTATCAACACCATAGTAAAGGCCTTTAGCGTACAAACTGTCGTTGGTAAAAATTCGGCAGTATGCCAAGTAACAGAGGATTGCATCATAGAAATAGAGGGCCATAATTTTCCTTCTAGATTATTCCTTCTCACCTTAGGAGGATTCGATATAGTATTGGGTATGGATTGGCTAGCTTCCAACGAAGCTCAAATCATATGTAAACGTAAGAGGATACACTTCAAAGCTCCTAGCGGCAATCCAATTACGGTTTATGGGGATTGGAATTGCACGATGCCGAACGTCATCTCGATGATCAAGGCCAAAAGTTACATGAGGCGCGGTTGCGAAGCTTATCTGGCATATGTTATTGACGATAGAATGAAAACGAATGAACTCAAGAATGTACCCGTGGTGTGCAACTTTCTGGATGTATTCCCCGAGGATCTACCTGGGTTGCCACCCGATCGGGAAATAGAATTTTCAGAATGACTTACTGCCAGGAGCTGAACCCGTTGCCAAAGCTCCCTACCGATTAGCTCCGTCAGAAATGAAATAATTGATGTCTCAACTAGAGGAAATAACAGAAAAAGGATTTTTCAGATCGAGCATTTCACCATGGGGCGCTCCGGTACTATTTGTTAAGAAGGACGGCAGCATGCGCATGTGCATTGACTACCGTGAATTGAACAAGAGGATAGTAAAGAACAAATACCCACTGCCTAGAATAGATGACCTTTTTAATCAACTGCAAGGTGCGAGTTGGTTCTCAAAGATCGATCTTAGGTCGGGTTACCATCAGTTGAAAGTAAGAGAAGAAGATGTACCAAAGACCGCGGTTCGCACGCGTTATGGGCATTATGAGTTTCTCGTGATGTCCTTCGGATTGACCAACGTACCAGCAGCATTCATGGATTTGATGAATAGAGTATGTCGACCAATGTTGGATCGATCAGTGATAGTTTTTATTCGATTTAAACACTCATGGATTTTTCCTGCTTTAGCACCAGCAACATACTGATTTATTCGAAAAACAAGGGTGATCACCACTGTCACCTAAGAGAGGTTTTGGAGGTGCTAAAGCAGGAAAAATTATACGCAAAATTCTCCAAATGCGCGTTCTGGCTCAGGGAAGTCTAATTCCTAGGTCATGTGATAAACCCAAACGGCATCATGGTAGATCCTGCAAAGATCGAGACAGTAAAGGAATGGAACGTCCCAAGGACACCAACAGAGATACGAAGTTTTCTGGGATTGGCAGGCTACTATCGAAGGTTCATTCAAGATTTCTCAAGAATAGCCTCGCCACTAACTAAACTGACATGGAAGGAAGTAAAATATGAATGGGGTCCAACCCAAAACAACACGTTTGAGGAACTTAAGACACGATTAACCTAAGCTCCAATCTTGACACTACCTGAGGGAAATGAAGACTTGGTAGTCTACTCTGACGCTTCGGGGCAGGGTTTTGGGTGCATACTTATGCAACGAGGGAAGGTAATTGCTTATGCCTCGCGGCAGCTAAAGATTCACGAGGTTGACTACCCAACTCACGATCTAGAGTTAGCGGCAGTAGTTTTTGCGTTAAAAATATGGAGGCACTATCTGTATGGAGTTAAAGGCACCATTTACTCTGATCACAAAAGCCTGAAGTACTTTTTCGAACAAAAGGAATTAAACATGAGACAAAGGAGGTGGTTAGAGCTACTGAAAGACTATGATTGTGAGATATGGTACCATCCAGGCAAGGCAAACGTAGTGGCTGACGCTTTAAGCAGAAAGGAAGAATCGAAACCTATCCGAATCAAAGCGTGTCAGCTGATTATAACGCCAGATTTGATGAGTGAAATATCAAAGGCACAAGATGAAGCACTATTAGAAAGAAATATAAAACGGGAAAGAATAGTAGGACTACAAGGGAATTTGGATGCAAATGCATACGGTGTACGAACTAGGTTTGGCCAGATGTGGATACCTAAGATTGGCGAGCTTAGAGGCAAAATACTCTATGAGGCCCATAAATCTCACTATTCTATCCACCCCGAGACAAACAAAATGTATCAAGACTTGAAGAAAGAGTACTGGTGGCCTGGCATGAAGAATGATGTGACTGAGTACGTGAACAGGTGCTTAACGTGTTCACTAGTTAAGGCCGAGCACCAGAAACCATGCGGTAAAATGTAACCTTTACCAATACCGGAATGGAAGTGGGAGGAGATCACGATGGACTTCATTACCAAGCTACCGCGAACAGCTAAACTGTTGAAGCACTTTCCTATGACAAACACTCTGGATAGATAGAGTCTTAGTCTTAGGTTGTCTTGTCTTGTTTGTAATTGTCTTTGTATGTAAGAGTCTTTATGTATTAGTTTATCGAGTTGTATTTACTTTTACATAATGAATGTTGCAAAATTCTCTAAGTGTTTTGCGCACTTATAAGTGCGCAGGAGAAAGCTCCTGCGTACTTAGCAAGTACACAAGAACAACTCTGCGTACTTGCTAAGTACGCAAGAGCATTTTGCCCTGCGCACTTGCTAAGTGTGCAGGCATCAGGTCTTGTATAAATAGGATAGGTTGACAGTAGTTAAGTACGCAGGCATTATAGCAAATACGCAGATTGTGATCTCAGTGCTTTTCTCTGTAACCTTCAAGTGTTTATAATACAAAGAACGTTTAAAGTGTTTTCTCTTATCGGTTTACTTTGTTTAGCTAGACTCTCCGCCTAGTCACGGGCATTCCGCACCCGGTCCGACTAGTAGACCCACTTGCATGTGACGATCCGACACACCCGAGGGACCTACAAGTGGTATCAGAGCATTGCCCCTGATTTCGAGTGTTGTGAGTGAGTTTGGAGAGTTTCTACCGAGTTTTTACAAGCAAAAAGAAGTATTTTTGTTGATTTTTGTGATAAAATTGGGGCAGCTCTTGAGCACTATTTTAGAAGCAAAAATCACTCAAAAACTGATTTTTGTTGTGTATTTGAGTGTTTTGAGCATCAAAGGTTGGTTAGAAACAAGTTTCTAACCCTTTGGCTCATTTGCATTGATCATCAGACCAATTTTTACCATCTCCGTCGAGTTTAGGTGACCGGAAAAGTTTGGTGAAAGTTGCTGAAAAGGTGTTGTGCGTACTTACCATTTCTGGCAAAAAGTACAATTTTGTGCGTACTTACTAAATACGCAAGACTTATCTCCTGCGTACTTATAAGTGCGCAAGACTGAACTTGTGCGAACTTAAGTTATATCCTGCGTACTTACATTTAATCCTGCGTACTTACAAGTACGCAAGAGGAAATCTAAATACGCAAGACCATTTCTCAAGTGCGCAACTGTGTCTGATTTTTCTGAAAATTGACTAAGTGTTCACTATGTCGAATCTTCAGAATCTTGGAAACCTGTTGAATTATGATAATGAGATCGGTACACCACAGAAACCACCAAAGTTGCTGAACGTGAACGATTATTCTAATTGGAAAGCACATTTTGAGCACTACATTTCGTATACCGACTCATCGCTATGGATACCAATCCTTGAGGGATACAAGCATCCCACGCACATCTATCTTGATGAAACCATGCCCAAACCTATATCTAAGCTTTCTGACGAAGAAAAGAAAGCTTATGACCGAGAAAAGAAGGCACTTGGTTCGATCACTATGGCATTAACTCGGGAATTGTTTCACAGTTTCTGAGGTTATGACAATTCTAAGGATCTCTGGAAAGCTTTACAGAAGAGATTCGAAGGAAATAGTGACATCAAGAAGAGAAAGAGGGATCTTCTCAGGAAGCAGTATGAGTGCTTCAGATTTTTTTGAGAACGAATCTTTAGATGACCTCATCTCTAGATTCTATCATTTACAGACTGAGTTGAAGGCTTTTGAACTCACGTATCCAGATGAAGAGATGGTGGAAAATTTTTCGGATACTTTACACCCAAATTTGAGATGTACACAACCCTGATGAGGGAAAATCCTAAATTCTATGAGTTGACAGTTGAGGAGGCAATAGGAAAGGTTCAAGCTCATGACATGAACCTAAAGAGAAAGGAGAGCTCAGGAAGACCCCAGATACAAGACCCTTCTATATATCATGTGATGACCTCTACATCCAAGTCATCGGGCTCTGGAATTGCCCTCTTCACTGGAAATCCTACTGAAGAAGACCACTCAACTGGGTGTGGTGGTCATGCTTGCTATGCTTCAGGATCAGGGTTGGGATCTCATCATCAAATTTGTGACACCCAGCATACCAGGTCAATATCCATATTTCATAATTGCACGTTCATTAATTATATTTCCTAGTTTATTATTTTGACATAGTTTTGTCATGGAGTCTAGCAAAGGAACAAATATTATACTTTAGTAATTTTTAGAATTACTAGGAAGTAAACGGTTATAACCCGCAAGGAACGTCGTTGGTGATTAACAAATCTTTATTCCGGAAAAGTCTAGTAATACGCTTTGATATAAAAACATATATATTGGTGACAAGATTATTAAAAATGAACACAACGATATCAGTTCATGGTGACGAGTTATTATTACGAGTGCACGTATATATTATAGTTAAACATTAACTATGACGGGTTAAATTAGTGGACTATTAAAAAATAGTCAAAATACGAAATATAAAGAGTTTTAATAATAAAAGTTCATACATCGGGTGTTAGATCACGGGAGTGCCTACCAGGTATTTTACCTCCTAAAAACCTATCAACTAAGGATGAGAATAAGAATACAAGTTTGAATCAAACCCAAACCCCCCACCCCTAACCCTCTCGGCCGAAACTTCAAATGGGGGCCACCCATTTGCCAAATTAATTACTAAACCACACTTAAACCTATCCATTTCATGATTTTGTGTCATAAGGACCATACTAGTCAAAATATGGAACCGTTCATAAGTCAAAAACATCAAGCTTCTGCAATAATGATGGTGTTGAATATTCAAAACCCTTATCCATTCCCCTTAATGGATCGAGATATACATGCATGTACATATATCATCATTTTCATTTCTTACAACACCATACTCATGTAAGACCACCTAAGATCACATCCATCATTTCTTGTATGAATGATAATGATTATAGCAAACCCAACACTCAAACTCTTTCTATATACATATATATTTACGGCACACACACATACACACACTCTCACTTATCAAGTTCAAGAAACTAAGTCTAGAAGTTGGAACTTGGGGGAAAGATCAAGAGTCTGGAAGCTAGGGAGTTGGGTTTTGACAACAAAACGAGCATCTATCAACGTTCACTAGTGAAATCGTCGCCTAGCTTGACTAGTGGTAAGGAAACCGACACCCAACTCTAATTCCATCTCTTTTTCTTAATCTAAACATGTTGTTCATCATAATAAACAAAGGGATTGAAAGATTAAAAGAGTTTTCTTAGGAATTTAACTTTATGAAATATAAAAGTTAGGGTTTTGTACAAATATATATAAATGGATCGAAAATATTAAAGATAAAATATAATATTTGTTGGTTCGATTATTGAGATTTAATCTTGTGATAAAAGTAGATAAAAACCAAAATAGATGGATATATATATATATATATATATATGTGTTGGCCGAAAATATGCATGCATGCGAGTATCTATGTTTGGTTTAGTTAAAGTTTTGAAGTGTATAAGTGTATGAAATACATGTATGAAAATAAGAACTAGAATATGCATACATACTAGTATAAAGACCGAATTATGCATATACATATATATATGCTTGAATTGGTAAATGATTTGGAAATAATCAAACATTAAGTTACGCGAACAAGTAGGATGATTTAGTACGCATAGATGAATATATTCTTATAGCATGAAAACTTATGTGAATAAGTATACGTTGGTAAAAGTCCAACTTAATGCATGATGAAAAGTAAATATATGTGTATGTATATATATAAAATCGTATGGAACATATATAAATAGATATGTGTTTAAGTGGAAACTTGAAATGTTACTAAGTGAGAAATTGTATGATCATAAGTCATAGGACTTGGATAATGACTAAACTTATACATATAAATAATGGGAAACTTGTTAAATCGAAAGGAGATATGAAACGGCTAAATAAATGAAATAATATATATTTAGAACACGTTGATAATATAGAACGTAGACATGAGTAATAAACTATAAAGACGTTCGGATTTAAGGATAAATAATCATATGTTATTGAGAAACTTGTTTAAATATACGTTGGATTGTTAAAACATGATTATATTTGTGTGCATAAATAGATATAAATAAATGCATGTTGAACGTAAACACGTTAATAAATGTCGTTCGGAACGAGTAAATTGTATGAGTACGTGTTAACATGGATTATGTGCACGTAGGACGACTCGCATTCTTAGAACATACTTGAACGACATTTGTAGTTTTATATAATTATTGATACGAAATAATTATATGGTAATACGCGAAATATAATATAAATATATTATATGATGTTGCAAAAATAATATTTATTTTTGACAAACGTATCAAGTCACCAATATGGAAATATATTATTTTCTTAGAAAATAAGTAAAGCGTCTAGACTGGAATAATAATCACCAACGGGTCGTCACGATAAAACACGGTTTTATTAAACAAAGACGCACTTAACGGGATTCGTTAAGGCGGGTGAACAACTTGTGTTTAAGACGGTTAGTCTTAACATGTAAGGTATACTTGTGTATTTAGGGTACGGATAAGCGGGGTTTACGGTTATTCAAGTGTTTGCTAGCAGTCATACTGTCGAGGTGAGTTTCACTAATCCCCCTTTTTCTAAAGTTTTTGAAATGATTTGGGGTGGAAACATACTTGTAAAATACTTTTGTGTGTAAATGAATTGAACTAATGATCTGACCGTATGTGTGTATTGAGGGAAAATTAAAGCGCTTAAAGTCCTCTGAATAAGTTAGTAACTATTAGCTATTTTAGCCCGGGATTATATGGATAGTACTATTGGGGGTGACGCCTCCGGTCATGGTTAGTCGCGCTAACCAGGGGTCAAAAGGGCCGAATGACCGCATATTATCTTACTCGCAAAAAGGCGAGGGGGAGGCACAAAAGGTCGGGGTTTGGTTACGGTCTCGTACATTACATACTATTTTGTATTCCTTGCAAGCTTACAAATGGGGTCAATAGATCGGATTAGTATTCAAATTCATTGGTAATACATGCAAAGGGGTTCTGATCAGGTTAAAGTGATCAAGTTTTAAGCAAAAGAGTTCTGATCAGGTTAAAGTGATCAGGTTTTAAGCAAAAGGGTTCTAATCAGGTTAAAGTGATCAAGTTTTAAGCAAAAGAGTTCTGATCAGATTAAAGTGATCAGGTTTTAAACAAAAGAGTTTTGATCAGGCTAAAGTGATCAGGTTTAAATAAAGGGTTTTGATCAGGTGAAAATGATCAGGTTTAAACATTGGGTTTATGATAACTCTTTATAGTAATTTGTGAACTCACCAACCTCGTGTTGACGTTTTTAAGTATGTTTTCAGGAAAATGAACGTGGTTTCCAGGCTAGCAATGTAGGTTACTTACATACATGAGGATACAGCTTTTGGAAGGATTTCACTTGTATAACTCATGGTTTTGAGTCATATTTGAGAAATCTTAAACTTTGTAAAAACTAAGTTATGTTTTGGGATGTAAACATTTAAACTTTGGTTATGTATCCAATATCATGTATGTGTTTGCGGTAATCATATGCTTCGAAAACCAGTGAACGTTACGCCTCGCGTTTCCGCCTTGGCGGGGTGTGACAAAATTGCAGCGTAACGAACCGTTACAGTGCGGGACAGTCCTTTACGGACATCCACACGTCAAATCTCAACCGTTAGTCAGCTAGCACATGTCATTCGCCGGTTGTTTTGTGGCGTGACTGACCGTTATCAAGCATGGCCATCCGTCATAGAGTTTCCACATATCAGATGACGCCCATTAGTCACCGGACACGTGGCACGTCATGTCACATCCTGGCCGACGGCGGATTATACGTCGGGGCTGGCGCGGTTGTTCAAAAGCACATGATCGATTATTAAGTGCGTTACAATATTTATTCATCATATTAAATATCTCTTATAAGTAAAATGAGAAAATAAATAGTTCAAATTTAACATAACATAATCAAAACTTGAATTTAATTTAACTAAGTCCATAGCCCTAAGTGATCAAGACTGGTCCTCAAACGGGTGCACCTGAAACATGTAAGTAAATGTCAACTACAAGTAGTTGGTGAGTAACATAGGTTTTGAAACACAACAAAGTTGAATAAGATTTACAATTTAATATGTTCAAATCAAATTCTAAGGCATAAATGTGAAAACATACAAGGTTCCAAAGTGTACAATCAATCATATTACTCAATCCATGTAATATGTATGCACAATCCCCCGAATTACGTGAAATAAGGTACCAAAATGTATACACAAACCTGCCAAGGTTTATGTTAAGTAATGAATCAGATTCTCATATAAATGATTATAAAAGGTACTACCTTAGGCTTGCAACACAAGTTAATGATTGTACTAAACATGAACACATGTATCACCAAGTATTTTAAAACATGGAGCACAAAGACTTTTGCACAAGAACATAGGTAATTGAATTGTGTATGTAAAGTAATGTAGATATGTTCCACCCAGAGTATTTGTAAACAAAAGTAATGTAAAAGGGGCTATGAAACTCACTTGTAATGAAGCTAGTGGGTTGGATGAATTGTAAATGAAAGATAGGCCTCGTGAGGGTTTCTCACAACCAACCTACATAGATAATTTGTATTCTAGACTCAATGAAGGTAAAGAATTCTAAGTTTATTTGAGTTTTCTAGGAATTCTTGGAATTTGGGGTCGGATATAGGGTTTATATAAGTTTGTAGGAAAATATATGTGTTTATCACAAGTATTTAAATAATAATGATACAATAAAATTAATTAGAAGTAATTAGGATTTCTAATTAATTATATAGTATTTATAATAATAACTAGGTAATTGAACGGATGATGTGACATCCGTCAATTTTCTGTTAATTCCATTAATCCAAATCCAGTTATCTAGTAACCACTTAACTCAATCTTGAACATCGGGGACAAATTCTGTCAATATTTAAACTTAAACTACAGGGACTAGTTATGTAAATATTAAAAACCAAATCCGTTGACTCTCTAAGTCAAAGTTGAAGGGTTTTGGTTCTGTTGACTTTCCAGAGTCAAACTCAAGTTCCTTTTGATCCAAATTCATAATCAATAACTGAATTATGTCCAAATTTGTAACTGTCGAACATATTTATGGCAAATTCGATCATCATTGTGGCATTTAACAACGTTAATGATCGCGAATTAATTCCCTTTACGCACATTGAATTCGTAACCGCCGACAACATCATCATTTCTATCGAATTCGCATCAATCCGATCATTTACACTGAAATCTATCACCTACGCATCTCTATCTCACATCACAGAAGTTGTTACGCACGTTAATTTCATCGGAGAAGTGGTTGGAGACACCGAGGACCAAGCTAGTTGAAGTCGGAACCGGTTTTAGTCGAACACCACCAATTCGAATCCCAATCTGGTAATTTCTTACACCCTTAGTTTCGTTTCCATCTCAGGATCAAAAGCCCTAACCTTTTAGAGGCTTACAACATCGAATTTATCAAGAACCGATTCTAGGGTTCTTAACTCATATGGTTTAATCGATCATCACCCTAAACTCGATCAAAATCCAATTAATTCACATGGTTAGCTTCGAAAACAGTCACTCATTGAAAGCCCCATGTTAATTGAATCAAACAACATCAAATTTTTCAAGATCCAGAATCTAGGGTTCGTTCATAATTGATTTGGGGTTTTGATCTTAGCAACTTTCTAAATCAAATTAAACCACAGGGTTGGACTCGCAATCCCTTGTTTATTAAAAGCCCTATGGTTCCAAACATTTTCATTATCAAAATCAATCGAATTGATCTTATGTTCAAACCTAGGGTTCAGCTTTTTGAATCTAGAATTAAACAAACCTAAACTCGTTGATTTTGCAATTAAACACGAACTCAGATTCGCACGTCACTGAGGAACAAAACCCCTATGATCTCTTGATGATTCGCGACTGAATTCGATGGTTTTGGAATGGGATTTGATTCGGGTTTCGCAAAGGGGAGACCACAGGAACTTGTTTGTTAAAACCTATTCGATCCAGTTCTTGTTGCGATTCCCTAGTGGGCTGTGATGGTTAGTATGTTGGGCTATGGGGGAGGAGACCCGGGTTCGATCCCTCCACCTCTGTTTTCTTTTTAAAACATATTTTTAATATTATTTTAACTATAAAATCAATTGTTATATTATTATATTGATATAATGATATGTTTTGAACCCGAAAAACTTCCGTAGTGTCGGGCTTGATATTATAATACATCTTTGAGTATTAGAAATAATATTAAATTATTATTTCACTAAATTATTATCATTTTATTAAAAACATGCAAACGGTTGTTTTATATTAATATTCGGGTTTTTGATTTTATAACTCGTTTTAATTATTATTCTCACGTTTCAAAATAATATAAATTATTATATTAGTCAAGGTCATTATTTTGAACTCAAACAAACAAACGAAGCAATATTTTATACATTTGACTCGTGTTGGTGACGTCGATACGTACCACATTTGTTATAACTATTAAACTAAGAATTCTTTGATTCTCGATGACACGTTTTGTCTACTCGTTGATCCTAAGTATGTTTTAGGATGTGCAATTCTTCCATGTCGTCGTCACAAATCCCATGTGTCCCTAACTATTATGCTTATAATTTAGGGCATACGTAGACTATTCACAGACAAACAAATTGTGGTTTTCGTTGCATTTTTGTGTGGTGCTAATTACCTACGCTTACGCAACTCAGGTGAGTTTCACGTCCCCTTTTTACTCGTTTTTTTGTTGGGGAGAAACATGTACACAAACAAACATCTTTTACTTGTTTTCCTGTTAGGGGAGAAACATGCACACAAGCAATCATACTTTTACTTGTTTTCCCGTTGGGGGAGAACAGACACACAAACATACATCATTTTACTTGTTTTCCCATTGGGGGAGAAACAGGCACATAGACAAACACGGATCCCATAATATTTCACTTCCACTTATTTACCTAAGTGCAAACACTATCATGAAAGTACTCACACACATCGAACCGTTAATATGGAACTTAGCGAGGTAATGTTTAGTAGTACTACTGGGTTTGACAAACCCCACACGCGTTAGTCGCGCTAACTCGATTTGAGGTTGAACAGGTGAAATGTTGGCTTAAACACATTGCCAGAGTTGATAGACCTGGTGGGAGGCTTTCAAACACAAACAGTCAGCTTCGGTTGCGAACGCTTAGAGTAACTTGTACATTGTCTAGCTAGAAATAGGTGTGACTTATGTATGTGGATCCTGCAAACACTCAAACAGTTTATTTACTTACAAACCTGTGAACTCACCAACCTCGTGTTGACACTTTTTCTTACATGTTTTTCAGGTCGCTAAGGCACAGGTTGCACACTTAATACATGCATGGAGTCCTACTATCATTTCATCATTATGCAAACATTTAAAACAATTTACTTGTTTTATTAAACTAAAATTGGGTGAGTTTTTTTTTGCGCAATAACTAAATGACTTAAATCGATTCCGCATTTAACTCTGAACATTTAATGGTTTTGTTTAAACTCATATAATGTCGTTTGACGTAACTAATGACTGAGATCCTGGCTTGTCACACGCCAAACGGTAAAACTCCGTTAGTGGAATTTGGGGTTGTGACAGATGAGGCACGATTGGGCCTCATGAGTTGGCACGGTTGTGCCTTAAATGTAGGCGTGACCATGCTTCATGTTCCGGCACAGCTGTGCCTCATGTCTAGGCACGATTATGCCTTATGGTTTGGCACAGTTGTACCTCAAGTCTAGGCATGATCGTGTCTCATGCTCTAGCAAGGTTGTGTCTCATGGCTATGCACGGTCATGTCTGGCCGTGTGTTACTGTTCAATTTCTAAGGTCTTTCAATAAGAATGAGAATATATTTGAATTTATTTAAATAATTATTCTAAAAGTAATTAATAAATTAATTGTGGGTTAGAAAGAGGTTTAAATAATTGTTTTATATAAATAAAATAATTATTTAAACTATTTAAATAATTTCTTTTATTTAAATGGTTAATAAAAGGGATATTAAATAAATATTAATGTAAGTAAGTCTTAAATGAAATTAATGAATTTGTACAATTATTTATCTAAAAATAATTATTTAAGTAGTTCTATAAATTTCTAAATGTTTTAAATAATTATTCTTTACCAAAATAATTATTTATAAGTTTTAAGAAATAAATTAATAATGTTTAAATAATTATTAAGAATTTGTTTTATAAATATTACTATTTTATAAATAAAACAACATATTTAGATTTATTTAAGTAAATTATTTTTATGTTGTTTATTTTGAAATTATAATACTTATAACATGTTTTTAATAAATTAAAATGAATAAAACATTATTTTATGTTTTCTATTTTTATAAAAATTACTAAACATCTTTAATAGATTTATAAGATTTTTTTTAATTTAATTTATGTAGTAAAATAACATTAAAATGTTTAAAATAGAAAAAAAAGGGTTTAGACACAAAAACCGGCCACCACATACTCGAACCCGCGCCTAGTCCGGGCCAAACTAGCACGCGCGCCTTAGACCACTAGACCAGGGGCATGATGTCTTGGTTTAGAACTGATGCTTTAAATTTTTATGTAATAATCCCAAATCGCCTTCGTCCCCAATTGAATCCCGTAACCCTAGCCCTCCAATTGACCTCGATCGGCCATCGATTTGCACCCGAGGCCTTAGGGCTTTTGATCAGAGGACTGAAAAGAGTTCATGGGTACCAAGTTTACCTGAAATGGTCACAAGTTGGAGGAGAACGACTAGGACGTACAAACTCGTGTTCTTCGGCTGAATTGGGTGTTCTAGAGACGAATTGAGATGTAACTTAAAGTGCGGGGAGTTTTCAAGTTTTTAACTTTTTGGTCCTTGTTCTTTCATGTAATTTCATTTCTAGTCCTTGTACTTATATTTTATTATCTTTGGCACGGGAAAATTAGGAATGTTATAGCTAGTCACTTACCATTGGCATAGTTTTCATACAATAACAGTTATCATGCCAACATTGGAATGCCACCCTATGAAATGCTATATAGGAGAACATGTAGAACTCGTGTATGCTTGGGTGAAATTGGACAGAAAGAGTTAGGTACTTTAGAGATTGTATGAAAGTTGTCTAGGATCGACATAAATCTTATGCGGATAAAAGACGTTGACTTATTGAAATCCATGTTGGAGATTATGTCATATTGAAAGTATATCCTTGGAAAGGAGCTATAAGATTTTGGAAGAGAGGAAATTTAAGTCCACGATTCATAGGACCTTTACAAATCTTGGCACGAGTAGGAGAAGTGACATATCAATTAGAATTGCCTGAAGATTTAAATGAAATTCACTCAACATTCCATGTATCGCACTTATGAAAGTGCTTAGCAGATAAAGCATTCCATGTACCACAACATACTATAGAAATAAATGAGAAATTAAATTATATCGAGAAACATGCGGCTATTATCGATCGAAAGGAAAAAAAGAAATTAAGAAATAAACTCATCAAGCAAGTGAAAGTTTAGTGCAACATAGAAATGGGTTTGAAGCCACTTGGGAAACAGAGGAAGATATGATGAAGTCATATACTTTCCTATTTGAACAATAATAGGTTTTAAGGACAAAACCTTATTAGGGAGGGGGGGGGGGGAATTTGTAACACCCCAATTTTCAAAAACAAAAAAAAAAATACCCCAAAGGACTAGAAAGGATAGCCCAAACTCTAGGGGTCAAAAGTGAAAAGAAACAAAACTTGTGAAAAATCGGGCTGTAATGGACCGTCACCATGGGGTAACGATCTGTGCCGCAAAAAACCATTAGGTTTTAAGGTTTCTGATGCGTGGCATGTGACTCAGCTTTGTGATGGTCCATCACGAAATCGTAACGGTCCTTTACGTGGGAAAAAGTGCGTGGCCGCCAAGAATTGGGTGACGCACCGTCACCACCTGTAACGGTCCGTCATAGGCTCGAAACTGTAACATCCCAAATAATGACAAGACAAATAGAAAAGGGAAATAAAGTGGGCTTGGCCAAAATTTCGGCCCATGGGCCGAAAAGAAAAGGGGGAAACCCCATTACAAAACAGCAGCTTCAACCCAAACCCCTCTCATTTCATCTTCCTGCGCAAGAATACTAGAGAGAGAGAGAGAGAGAGCGATCGGCTTGTGAAGAAAACCGCAAGGAGAAGACTCAAGGGCTCGGGAATCATCCGACTCCACCATTTCAACGCATAGCAACAGAAATCGGGCCTGTTGAGGTAAGCATCGCCTCTGATTATGAGTCTTTGCATGTCTCGGGTTTAAATCAAATAAAGATACGATTTTTGCATATGAAACTTGAAACAAATCACGTATTTGAACTCAAGAACGACAAAGGAAGGTGTTTAACGTAAAATGCTCAAGGTTTAATCGATTGGAAATAAGTTGGCTGGAGCAAGGTTCTGGTCAGGGAAGATGCAGACCCATGACTCGAAACTATAGTTTCGATACATACAGACCCGTCGAAACTACTCTAGTTTCGATAGTCATGTTTGACTCGAAACTATCTAGTTTCGATAGCAGCCAATGACTCGAAACTACCATAGTTTCGATAGGAACTCAGGACTCGAAACTACCTAGTTTCGAGTGTCACCTTGAACCTAAACTAAGATTTTTCATAAGTTAATGACTCGAAACTACCATAGTTTCGATAGGATCTCATGACTCGAAACTACCTAGTTTCGATAGAAGGATTATGACTCGAAACTACCTAGTTTCGAGTGTAAGACCATAGCTCGAAACTACCATAGTTTCGATGCGACCCACCTCCCGAAACTACTGAGTTCAAGAATAGTAATGTCTAGTGTCATTTAGGAGCCCTACCTTATATGTATGACTTTATTATACAGATTGTGGGTGACCTTAGTGACGTTTCGAAACCAGCTATTATACTTCAGGGACCCGCCTATCAGGTGAGTTCTATGTGCCCCTTTTTATGTTATGTGCAAATCATTTTAAATGTTTTGGGGCTGAAGTGTATACATTAAATGAATAAATGTTATGAATGTCAATGTGATCATATGTGATACTTATATATATATGAATGTTAATATGATCATACGTAAAAATAATGATGAACAAGAATGAAACGAATGTATACAAAGAATGAATGAACGAACGACATAACGAAAAGGAAGAAAATCTTGCTTTATATTTTATATATTGCTTGTTACAAATGCATGTAAATGTATGGACGCTTCGATGATAACGGCTACTTCGGTAGACGGACGACCTCGTGACTATTTTGCAATCGGGACAAACACGTTCCTTCATTAGCTAGGACGTGTGAAAGGCACTAATGGACGGTCGAAGCAATTGCCTTATCAATGATAAGTAGAACGGTTGCATATATAATAGTTCACGTGGGAAACGGATGCCTTAGGGCAGACGGGCGAATATGACGGACTACGACGGTAGTACGGTTAAGACGGACGGCCGAAGGTTTGCCGGACGGTATAGCATAACAGATGGCCGAAGGTTTGCCGGATGTTGTGGAGGACGGACTACGACGGTAGGACGGGCGTATGTCTTCGTGACTTACGCATAAATGAATGTTGGCTGATCACTCTTATGAGTATGACCAATAAATGTTAATGAAAGTAAAGGTGAATGCATATTTATGTGCTCACATACGAATGATAAAAGAAAGCAAAGGATATGTAAATGTGTATTTATATTTATATATTTATACGTAAGTATTTATAAATGAATAATGTTCATACCTAAATGTTTTTAACTAGAACTCACCAGCGTTAGCTGACTTTTAGTATACATTTCAGGTAAAAAGAAGAAAGGTCGTGCATTGGAGTGAAGGCTATCCCGATCAAGGGCTGACATCCCATCCACTTTAATTTTTGTTAAAGCAATGTGTTATGTTTAAATGATTAAGACTTCCGCTGTTATGGCTATGTAATCGAATGATGTAAGCTCACGCTACGTTTAGAAAGTATTCAATGTAATTATTCAGTATCTATGGCTATGTTTATGAGTAAATCCAACGAGTGAGGTCACCCGGGAAAGGGGCCTTACAAGTTGGTATCAGAGCAATAGTTTGAGAGATTCAGACATCCCTAAATGTCTGGACTCAAGCTGATAATGGGACCAACGCACGGATGTCAGTCTGGGTAGCCGACGCCAACGCCAGTGCAGTAAGTAAGTCATAAAGTTAATGCCTGTAGTTAGGGATAGATACCTTAACTTAGAACGCTTAGATGTCAATGTCACTACTGATGTGAAGAGTTTCGAACGCGAAAAGCAAAGCAAATTATTAATCACAAACCGGTCACTGTAATTAAGAATTTACCTTGCTCGTACTGTTCTAAACTATGATCTGAAGGAATGACATTGATGTATACCTTTTTACTCAACAGGAAATCTAGAAAACTATGGCTCGTAAAAGAGGAACTGGACGCCGAGGCAGTCGCACTGGCCGAGTCGGTAGACCACCGTTGAACCAAAGATATGAGGAAGAGGAGAATGTGCACGTGGAACACACTGAGAGCGTGCATGAAACAAATGTAACCCCACCAGCTGAGGGCAATGAAGGATCTCTACGACTGGAACCCGAAGTTAGAGATGCTATTGCCCGTGAGGTCATACTAACTCTGAAGAAAGTACTGCCTGATCTGTTATCTGAGGCACTAAAGAAGAGCAAAGAGGAGGAGGAAAACAACCATGAGGAGAAAGTTTATGATAGTGATGGGGATGAAGTGACAGTGAGACTGAACACCCATGGGTGTACCTACAAAGGATTTAAGGACGGTGATCCGCCCAAATTTGATGGAAACAAGGATTCGGTGGCTACGTTTGAATGGATCGAGAGGATGAATGGGGTAATCAACATAAGCGAATGCCGACCTGACCAGGCTGTAAAATATGTGGCTCACTCTTTCACCAACGAGGCACTAAGTTGGTGGAGGACTATCCAAAGAACTAAATCGCCAAACGCTCTCAAAAGAATGACTTGGGAAGATCTGAAAAAGTTGATAATCCAGAAGTTCTGCCCACAGAACGAGATTGATCGAGTGGAAAACGAGTTTCTAAATTTCAAGGCTGGCAACAAGACTCATCGCCAGTACACTTCAAGATTTAATGAGCTAGCTCAACTGGTACCCCACCTGGTAGAGACTGAGGAGCGATTGATTAAGTATTATGTCAAAGGCCTACCCCAAAAGGTCCGTGTTCATGTGAAAGCTAACCTACCCTCGACTTTCGAGTCGGTAGTGAATCTGTCCGGAATCGTCTATGACGATTATGCCAATGAGGACCCGGTGCCGGAGGCACCAAAGAGGAAGTGGGAGAACTCGTCTAAGGGGACTGGAAGAAGAAATGTTACTGCTGAGGCAAAGAAGCCAAGGAATGATGAGTACGAAATATGCACAAAATGCAGGAAACAGCACCGCGGTGAATGTTTGGCCGGCTCAACCATGTGTTTTAAATGTGGAAGACCGGGGCACTACTCGAAGGATTGTACTAAGGGCATCAAGTGCCAGAACTGTGGTTGGTATGGGCACGCTACTAAGGATTGCAGGAAGACCGGACAATCTGGTTCGGGGAAAGAAAAAGAAAAGGAACAGCCAAAGGCTAGGACTCGGGCCTATGCTTTAACCGAGGAAGAAGCAAGAGGAAACCCTGACGTCGTGTCGGGTACGTTCCTAGTAAATGATGAACATGCTGCTATTCTGTTTGATTCTGGTGCTAGTAAAAGTTTTATATCCACTGCATTTAGCCGCAAATTAGACTGCACAATCACTAGCCTTATAAGGGCCTTTAGCGTACAAACTGCTATTGGTAAAAACTCAGTAGTCATCCAAGTGACTGACGATTGCATGGTAGAAATAGAGGGCCATAAGTTTACATCTAAATTGTACCTTCTAACCTTAGGAGGATTCGATGTAGTATTGGGCATGGATTGGTTAGCTGCCAACGAAGCTCAAATCATATGTAAACGAAAGATGATACATCTCAAGGCCACTGACGGCAGTCCGATTACGGTTTATGGTGACTGGAATAGCACAATGCCGAACGTCATCTCGATGATCAAGGCCGAAAGTTACATGAGGCGCGGTTGCGAAGCTTATCTGGCGTATGTTATTGACGATAGAATGAAAACGAAAGAGCTAAAAGATGTACCCGTGGTGTGCAATTTTCCAGAAGTGTTCCCAGAGGACCTACCTGGTTTGCCGCTCGACCGGGAAATAGAATTTCAGATTGACTTACTGCCAGGAGCTGAGCCCGTTGCCAAGGCACCATACCGATTGGCTCCGTCAGAAATGAAAGAATTAATGTCCCAACTTGAAGAATTAACAGAGAAAGGATTTATCAGACCGAGCATCTCACCATGGGGCGCTCCGGTATTATTTGTAAAGAAAAAGGACGGCAGCATGCGCATGTGCATCGACTACCGTGAATTGAACAAGAGAACAGTAAAGAACAAATACCCACTGCCTAGAATAGACGACCTCTTTGATCAATTACAAGGCGCGAGTTGGTTCTCAAAGATTGATCTCAGGTCGGGTTACCATCAATTGAAAGTAAGAGAGGAAGATGTACCGAAAACTGCGTTTCGTACACGTTACGGGCATTATGAATTTCTTGTGATGTCCTTCGGACTAACCAACGCACCAGCAGCATTTATGGATTTAATGAACAGAGTATGCCGACCCATGTTGGATCGATCAGTAATAGTTTTTATAGATGACATCCTCATATATTCAAAGAATGAAGGTGATCACCACTGTCACCTAAGAGAAGTATTGGAGGTTCTAAAGCAGGAGAAGTTGTATGCAAAATTCTCCAAATGCGCGTTCTGGCTTAGGGAGGTCCAATTCCTAGGCCATGTCATAAACCCGGACGGCATTATGGTGGATCCTGCTAAGATCGAAGCGGTAAAGGAATGGAACATCCCGAAAACGCCAACTGATATACGAAGTTTTCTGGGGTTGGCAGGCTACTATCGGAGGTTCATTCAGGATTTCTCGAGAATAGCCTCGCCACTGACAAAGCTGACACGTAAGGAAGTAAAGTATGAATGGGGACCAACCCAAAACAATGCGTTCGAAGAGTTGAAGACACGATTAACCCAAGCTCCAGTATTGACCTTACCTGAGGGAAACGAAGACTTGGTAGTCTACTCTGACGCTTCGGGGCAAGGATTGGGTTGTGTACTTATGCAACGAGGAAAGGTAATTGCTTATGCCTCGCGACAGTTAAAGATTCATGAAGTTAACTACCCGACTCACGATCTGGAGTTGGCGGCCGTAGTTTTCGCATTAAAGATATGGAGGCATTATCTGTACGGAGTTAAATGCACCATCTACTCCGATCACAAGAGCCTGAAGTACTTCTTCGAGCAGAAGGAATTAAACATGAGACAAAGAAGGTGATTGGAACTACTAAAAGACTACGATTGCGAAATATTATACCACCCAGGCAAGGCAAATGTAGTGGCTGACGCCTTAAGCAGGAAGGAAGAGTCGACACCTATTAGAATCAAGGCGTGTCAGTTGATTATAACACCAGATTTAATGAATGAAATAGTAAAGGCACAAGATGAGGCACTATTAGAAAGAAATGTGAAACGAGAAAGAATAATTGGACAACAGAGCAACCTGGAGACCAATACGTACGGTGTACGAACTCGTTTTGGCCGGATGTGGATACCTAAGATTGGTGAACTTAGGGCCAAAATCCTTGACGAGGCCCATAAGTCTCGCTACTCTATTCACCCCGGGACAAACAAAATGTACCAAGACTTGAGGAAAGACTACTGGTGGCCTGGAATGAAGAACGATGTGACTGAATATGTGAGCAAGTGCCTGACTTGTTCACTAGTTAAGGCCGAACACCAGAAGCCATGCGGTAAAATGCAACCTTTGCCAATACCGGAATGGAAGTGGGAGGAGATCACGATGGACTTCATCACCAAGCTACCGCGAACAGCTAAAGGTAATGATACCATTTGGGTGATCGTCGACCGCTTGACGAAAAGTGCTCACTTCTTACCTATACGTGAGGCTTCTTCGTCTGAGAAGTTGGCAGAAATTTTTATCAAGGAAATCGTAAGCAGACATGGCATGCCGTTAACGATCGTGTCGGACAGGGACACTCGATTCACGTCAAGGTTTTGGAAGAAATTCAACGAATCCATGGGCACTAGGCTAAACATCAGCACAGCTTACCACCCTCAAACCGATGGTCAATCGGAAAGAACCATTCAGACCTTGGAGGACATGCTCCGGGCCTGTATCATTGACTTCGGTGGTAGTTGGGACAGCCATTTGCCCTTGGCAGAATTTTCATATAATAACAGCTATCACTCAACCATTGACATGCCGCCATTTGAGATGCTGTATGGGAGAAGATGTCGAACCCCGGTCTGTTGGGGGGAAATTGGACAGAAAGACTTTGCAAGTCTCGAGGTGGTCAAAGCTACTTCTGAAAAATTTGACCAGATAAAAGCACGCATGAAAGCCGCAAAAGACAGACAAAAATCATACGCGGACAAGAGAAGAAGGGATTTAGAATTTCAAGTAGGGGACATGGTACTATTGAAAGTGTCACCCTGGAAGGGGATTATCCGATTCAGAAAATGTGGCAAATTAAGCCCAAGGTTTGTCGGGCCTTTCAAAATCATAGCAAGAGTTGGCCGAGTGGCTTACAAACTCGACTTACCAGATGAGCTCGATGGAATTCACCCTACATTCCACATATCACACTTACGCAAGTGCCTTGCTGACGATACGGCTCACATACCTTATGACGAAATCGAAGTGGATAACAGCTTGAACTATGTAGAAGAACCAATAGCTATTCTTGACAGAGCCGAGAAACGATTACGCAATAAGTCGATCCCTTTAGTCAAAATACAATGGAAACACAGAAAGGGGTCCGAGGCTACTTGGGAGAAAGAAGACGAGATGAAGGAACTGTATCCCCAGTTGTTTAACGTGTAACAGGTTTCGAGGACGAAACCTCATTAAGGAGGGTAGACTTGTAACATCCCAAATAATGACAAGACAAATAGAAAAGGGAAATAAAGTGGGCTTGGCCAAAATTTCGGCCCATGGGCCGAAAAGAAAAGGGGGAAACCCCATTACAAAACAGCAGCTTCAACCCAAACCCCTCTCATTTCATCTTCCTGCGCAAGAATACTAGAGAGAGAGAGAGAGAGCGATCGGCTTGTGAAGAAAACCGCAAGGAGAAGACTCAAGGGCTCGGGAATCATCCGACTCCACCATTTCAACGCATAGCAACAGAAATCGGGCCTGTTGAGGTAAGCATCGCCTCTGATTATGAGTCTTTGCATGTCTCGGGTTTAAATCAAATAAAGATACGATTTTTGCATATGAAACTTGAAACAAATCACGTATTTGAACTCAAGAACGACAAAGGAAGGTGTTTAACGTAAAATGCTCAAGGTTTAATCGATTGGAAATAAGTTGGCTGGAGCAAGGTTCTGGTCAGGGAAGATGCAGACCCATGACTCGAAACTATAGTTTCGATACATACAGACCCGTCGAAACTACTCTAGTTTCGATAGTCATGTTTGACTCGAAACTATCTAGTTTCGATAGCAGCCAATGACTCGAAACTACCATAGTTTCGATAGGAACTCAGGACTCGAAACTACCTAGTTTCGAGTGTCACCTTGAACCTAAACTAAGATTTTTCATAAGTTAATGACTCGAAACTACCATAGTTTCGATAGGATCTCATGACTCGAAACTACCTAGTTTCGATAGAAGGATTATGACTCGAAACTACCTAGTTTTGAGTGTAAGACCATAGCTCGAAACTACCATAGTTTCGATGCGACCCACCTCCCGAAACTACTGAGTTCAAGAATAGTAATGTCTAGTGTCATTTAGGAGCCCTACCTTATATGTATGACTTTATTATACAGATTGTGGGTGACCTTAGTGACGTTTCGAAACCAGCTATTATACTTCAGGGACCCGCCTATCAGGTGAGTTCTATGTGCCCCTTTTTATGTTATGTGCAAATCATTTTAAATGTTTTGGGGCTGAAGTGTATACATTAAATGAATAAATGTTATGAATGCCAATGTGATCATATGTGATACTTATATATATATGAATGTTAATATGATCATACGTAAAAATAATGATGAACAAGAATGAAACGAATTTATACAAAGAATGAATGAACGAACGACATAACGAAAAGGAAGAAAATCTTGCTTTATATTTTATATATTGCTTGTTACAAATGCATGTAAATGTATGGACGCTTCGATGATAACGGCTACTTCGGTAGACGGACGACCTCGTGACTATTTTGCAATCGGGACAAACACGTTCCTTCATTAGCTAGGACGTGTGAAAGGCACTAATGGACGGTCGAAGCAATTGCCTTATCAATGATAAGTAGAACGGTTGCATATATAATAGTTCACGTGGGAAACGGATGCCTTAGGGCAGACGGGCGAATATGACGGACTACGACGGTAGTACGGTTAAGACGGACGGCCGAAGGTTTGCCGGACGGTATAGCATAACAGATGGCCGAAGGTTTGCCGGATGTTGTGGAGGACGGACTACGACGGTAGGACGGGCGTATGTCTTCGTGACTTACGCATAAATGAATGTTGGCTGATCACTCTTATGAGTATGACCAATAAATGTTAATGAAAGTAAAGGTGAATGCATATTTATGTGCTCACATACGAATGATAAAAGAAAGCAAAGGATATGTAAATGTGTATTTATATTTATATATTTATACGTAAGTATTTATAAATGAATAATGTTCATACCTAAATGTTTTTAACTAGAACTCACCAGCGTTAGCTGACTTTTAGTATACATTTCAGGTAAAAAGAAGAAAGGTCGTGCATTGGAGTGAAGGCTATCCCGATCAAGGGCTGACATCCCATCCACTTTAATTTTTGTTAAAACAATGTGTTATGTTTAAATGATTAAGACTTCCGCTGTTATGGCTATGTAATCGAATGATGTAAGCTCACGCTACGTTTAGAAAGTATTCAATGTAATTATTCAGTATCTATGGCTATGTTTATGAGTAAATCCAACGAGTGAGGTCACCCGGGAAAGGGGCCTTACAGAAACTTTGCCCTATAAATAGATTATCGATGGTGGCTCATTTGTACATCTCAACATTCTGAAGATCCAATCCCTAGCCTCAGTTCACGATCAAAAGTACGATACCCCGCATCTGCTTACAACTCGTAGTAGATAGTTTCTTGCTAGTTTCTTCTAGCTTGGTTATTTCCAATAGGATAAGTACGCTTATCTAAATAACGTTGTAATGGCCTAGGATCTCTTGAGTCAAATGTTGTGCCATTATAAACGTAAAGCTATTGCTAGAAAGAGGGAAGATTAAGGTGAGTTCTATGGTGCCCGTTTTAAATTTTTTTATGTTTTAGGCTAATATACATGCTATGAAAACGTTTACGTAAGTTCCATGACGCTCTGGTTTTAAATGTTTTAAACACTTGAGCCTATATATGACGAAAGGTTTTATAAGAATGTTATGATGCCCACTTTTAAATGTTTCGGGCAAGTACACACGCTATGGTACAGTTTGGGCATGAATAGCCATGTTTTGAACTTTATGGCCTAAAAGGAAAGGTTTTGCTTTATCCTGCCAAATAACTATATAAAGTTGGCCATGTATGACAAGGTAAAGATTTATATATCCCTATATGACAAGAGAAAATGTTACATTGTACAAGTGGTGACGATTATTTAAAATAAAGGCTAAAGTGACAATGTTCCCGGTTGTCTTGGTAACAACATGGAGCAGGAGTCCATGATTGCCATTGAGGGAAGTGATATCTTCATAGCACCAAATCTTTAGGTCGGTGATAGGATCTACCGAAGTCTCAACGGCCTTTTGAGGTTTGTTGTGGTCATGGAAGACGATACGTAACTCATGACCAAGTGGCAAAGTCTTGAACCTCTGAGTTCATGATTGTCACCAATAAAGAAACCCCGATAGTGCCAGTGTGACTTGCCACTTAGTTATATGTATGATAAAAGAAAAGTAAAGTAAGATCTAGGTAAATGTATTGTATGGTAGTAACAAAAAACCCCACCCCCGAGGTTCGGACCCAGGTGGGTTGGGTGGGATGGGGTGGGGAAGAGTGATCAAGAGGCTGGACACGGACCATAAGGCCAAACCAGATTTGTATTAATATCTCTACCAAAAAACTATTAATTCAAGAAAAAAGTAAGTAAAAAAAATTACAACCAATAAAAAACCGTTACGTTACAAAATCGCCTAAAAGAGTCAAACCATTACTTAAAAAATGTATGTTTATATATTTTGAAAAGGAGATTTAAGAATAAGGTGTTCGGGGGTTTGTTGATATTTTGATTATTAAATGAATACCTACGTAGTGTGGAAATGTCACTTAGAAAATACATAAATAGTGTGAATCTCACTTCTAACACGTTCCAATCTCATCTCCTACTGATCCGATTGTACTGGAGTATCATCATACGCCACTTTAGCAATGAGCAGCTTCTTCTTCTTCTTCTTCCAGATCCAATCAAGGTACAAGTTCATCCATCTTCAGATCAGATCTGTATAACTTTTCACCTCCACTACCTCTGATTCGTATCATTTAATTGGTTATTATGATGTCGATCAATTCACTTTTGGGCGAATCATAACCTGCAACAGTATCCATTAAAATGTTGTAATTATTTCATTACCTGCTTCGTAGCTTTATGATGCATAATTGCTATCATTACCTGCTGACGTTTGGAAGTTCTTACTGTTTATATGGAGTATTGATATTGATTTTTCGACAATTTTGAAACCAGATTTATTCTGTTGAACCAAAATTGGGTATGAACTATGAAGTTCGTTTATATGTGGATTTCGTTGGTGGGTCATAATCCAACAGATGCTAACCAGATTTCGTTGGATCATTTGTGTTGATAATCTTTTGGTGAGCTGATTTGTATATTTCTTTATGATGTAAAATTATTCTAGTTTTTTTATTTTATTATTTCTGATTGTTGAGCCCAGTCTTCTAAACAACCAGATGTGAAAATAGGTAATAAATCAAACGGACAAGGACTTTATCATATCTAATATTGTGATATCAAGGGTCAGATAAATTCAAAATTTATGAACTTGATGCAAATATGTTGCTTGCAAACTTTGACATACAGTGCATGAGTGTTCTCTAATTCGAGCCGTATTTGTTATTATCTTTAAGTTCTATAATGGATGGTTTGATCTCAAAATTACTATAAACACCTAACATTTTCTGTGCATCAAGTATTTATTGGCTTCTTCCCTTTCTCTTTTGCTTGTTTTTTAGAGGATGTACTTGCACATATCCATTGGAATTTGAACTACAATGATTTATACTTCTAGTTAAATTTCTTAGTCAATTAACTTTGTGATTTGTTGAATTTCACTCCAAAAGTTTGAAAACATTAACAGCCTCTTGATTTGCAGGTTTTAGATATTTAATACATAATTCAAATCAATACACATGGCAGTGCCAAAACACCCCAAGGCTGATGGCAGAAAATCAGCAAACACTTACTGTTCTACGGTTACACTGGTGGCTTTTGTGGCACTGTGTTTGGTAGGCGTATGGATGATGACATCATCCTCTGTTATTCCTCTTCAAAATTTAGACACTACACAGAAGAACAATAATGTTAGAGAAGTAATTACTAAGAACTATGATACCGAAGACAGCAATGATGAGAACACTGTAAACAATGATGGGACTGCAACACCTGATAACAGCAATTTAAAACAGTTTGAGGATAACCCTGGTGATTTACCTTATGATGCAACAAAAGGGGATAGCAATGTAAATTCTCAACGGGACAAAAACAATCCTAAAGAGGATAATGAAACAACAAATGAAAGTGACAAAGAGATAAAACAAGATGAGAAGCTTAACTCAGAAGATGCAGAATCTAAAAATAGTGATGTACAAGAAAACATTGAAGATGGTGAAGAACCTAAAATTGGAGATAAATCACAATTAGAAAAGCCGGAGAGTGAGGGTAAAAATAACAAACTTGATGCTCCCTCAACTGAGATATTGCCTTCTGGGGCCCACTCCGAGCTCTTGAGTGAAACATCTGCTAAAAATGGGTCATTTTCAACTCAAGCAACAGAGTCAAAGAAAGAGAAGGAAGGGCGTAAGTCGGTAAAAACTGAGAATAATAAAGGGTATAATTGGAAACTTTGCAATGTTACTGCTGGACCAGATTACATTCCGTGCCTCGATAATTTGCAAGCAATTAAGAGCCTTAGGACCACTAAGCATTATGAACATAGGGAAAGACACTGTCCAGAGAACCCTCCTACTTGCCTTGTTCCTCTACCTAAAGGATACCAGCGCCCAATCGAGTGGCCTACAAGCAGGGAAAAGGTTTACTAGCTTCATATTATTATTCACTTATTTTATTTAATTTATGCTAATGGATGTAAGCCCCCCTTTTACATGCATTTATACAAAGATGTGCATGTGTCTTTAACTATTAGAGAAGTCAAGATGGGTGGGTCGGGTAACTGGTCCAAATCGGGTTGGACTGAAATGCAAGCACTTTCTTTTATATAGGACTTAATGCTATAGTTATTGTTAAATATCAGATTATTAGTATTAGGGTTTATTTATGTTTAGCCCACGGGCCTGAGTTAGGTTAGTTTAGGGTTTGTTTTTGAATCCTTGTTTCCTTTATATTGAGGGTTCTTCCTCTAGTCTAAATACACAATTCAGTTCCAATGTTTTTGAATTCTTGTTTCCTTATATTGAGGGTTATTATTCATCCGCTATATCCGGTTCATGTTCTAAATCATGTTCCTATCCCTGAAGCCACTGTTCGAGATTCCGATCATGGCTTACCTGTTCCTGTCCTAGAAGCCGCTGTTCTCTGATCATGGCTTACCTGTTCTTGTCTCATAAGCCGATTTTCACCGTCCAGTGCTTACCTGTTCTTGTTCTTTCAAGAATCCTGCTGCTGTCCTGCTCGTGTTCTTGTACTTACAAGAATTATGTTCCTGCTGTCCTACTCATGTTGTTGTACTTACAAGAATTTTGTTCCTGTTGTTCCTGATCCTGCTGTCTGTTCCTGTTGTTCCTGATCCTGCTATTCTACTATTCCGACTCTCCTGCTTGTGTTCCATTTCCATTTCCATTTCCAATCTTGTTTTTATTTTTTCATGTTTTTAAGTTTTATCGTAACAAGTTGGGCATGATCGTCGATGCTCCAACTTGAGGAGGGGTGTTAAATATCATATTACTAGTATTAGGGTTTATTTATTTTTAGCCCACGGGCCTGAGTTAGGTTAGTTTAGGGTTTGTTTTTGAATTCTTGTTTTCTATATATCAAGGGTTCTCCCTTCAGTCTAAATACACAATTCAGTTCCAATGTAGTCCATTATCTTTTAGGTAGCGTTTGGTATGCAGGAATGGGAGGTGGAATGGATGATTACGAGGGAATGAAAAAAATGGTGTTTGGTTGGATGATGGAATGGAATCACCCATTCCACAAGGAATGTCATTCCCTCTAAATCCTTCAAATTCATTCCATCCACCCCCCTTGTTTTTTTTTCATTCCATCCCCTCTTTCATCCTTCATCACCATTACATCCTTCTACTACCACGACCAACTACCACCCACCACCACCACTAACCTCCAACCACCACCACCGCCTCCACAACCCACCACCGCCGCCATCTCTCGCCGCCACCACCACCGCCACCTCCCACCACCACCTCCCACCACCGACACCACCCACCACCACCACCACCACCCACCACCCCCCACCACCCCCCACCACCGCCTCCACCACCCACCACCTACCACCACCGCCGCCACCACCGCCACCTCCTACCACCCACCACCACCACCACCACCAACCACCACCCACCACCACCTCCCACCACCCACCACCACCTCCCACCACCTCCCACTACCGCCTCCACCACCCACCAACGCCGCCGCCGCATCCACCACCCATCGCTATCTCTCGCCGCCACCACCTCCCGCCACCGCCACCGCCACCGTCACCACCACCCACCGCCACCTCCCACCACTACCACCACCACCACCACTGTCGCCTCCTCCTCCACCACCCACCACCACCTCCTACCACCCCCACCCCCACCCCCACCCACACGCGCCCACCACCGCCGCCATCACCCACCGTCACCCACCACCACCACCACCGCCACCACCGCCACTCACCACCGATTTTATTCCTTCGTTTATTTCTAGCCTACCAAACAACATAAAGTAATGATTTATTCCATTCCCTCATGGTAACCAAACAAGCCAATGGAATGGAATGGTCCATTTCATTCCTTTGTCCATTCCATTCCCTCGTTCATTCCATTCCCTCGTCCATTCCATTACCCAATACCATACAGACCCTTAGGTAGTGTTTGGTATGCAAAAATGGACGATGGAATGGAATGAGTCATTACGATGGAGTGAAAAAAAACATGTTTAGTAACCACATAGGAATGGAATGTACAATTACATAAGGAATGTGATTCCTTCCCTTTTAATGATTTTCATTCCTTAGGGGAAGGGTGTTCTTTTTTCATTCCTTCAACGAATGGAATGAATTTGTTTATTTAATTACCCGAACCATGGCCCGACCCAAACACTAACTCATGACCCGATCCATGACATGAACCATGGCCCGACCCATGCCCCGCCCCTTACCCGGCCCATGACGTAAACCATGATCTAACTCATGAGCGCCCATGGCTCGTTCCATGCTCTGTCCCATGACCCGAACCATGACCCAACCCACGAGCTGACATGACTCGACCCGTGACCCGAACCAAGACCCGACCCGTGACCCGACCCATGATACGTCCAATGCCTCAACACATAACCCGACTTATGCACGGACCATGACCCGATCCATGACCCACCCATGACCCGACCCATGCCATGACTCATGGCCCCTCCCAACTCTGTTTCATGACCTGACTCATGCCTTGTCACATGACCCGACCCACGACCTGACATGACTCGACCCATGACCCGACATGACTCGACCCATGACCCGTTTCATGTCTCGACCCATGACCCGACACATGCTCGGACCATTACCCGACCCATGGCCCATCCCATGCTTTGTTGCATGACCCAACTCATGCCTCGTCCCATGACGACACGACTAACGACCCGACATGACTCGACCCATGACACATCCCATGACCCATCATGTCCTGACCCATTACCCGACCCATGACCTTATTATCCTAGGGTATTTTATTATCTTACATGAATTGTATTCCGTTCCTTCATCTTTTCCCTCCTAACAAACAACACTAAGTAATGATTCATTTCATTCCCATAGGGTAACCAAACATGACAATGGAATGGTAATGATCCACTCCTTTCCCTCGTCCATTCCATTCACGTGTCCATTCCATTCCCGTGTCCATTCCATTCCCTCGTCCATTCCATTCCCTCGTCCATTCCATTACCTCATACCATATACCAAACAGACCCTTATAGTTATGATTACAAAAACATTGCTTTTGCAATGATAATCTTAATTTCTGATTAAACTGATTTAGGAGTTTGTATGCATTAAAAATAGTATGTTGATGACTTTCAAACCATTCAGTTAGTTCCCTTGTTAGCTATGCATTGGGCTTGACAACATATTATATGTTAGTATCTATTTACTATTAAAAATAGAGTTTAAGCCAATCTTTGAGTAACCCGTATTGAATTAAATAGTCATGTTTAACTACATAAAGATGCTTATTAACATTAATTTCCAGATAGAGTTGGTAGGCATCTGGATGTTGTTATACAAAAATCAAATACATTACATCAAACTTTTGTATTTTATGATATTGCTAATTAACATCAGTGGCGGAACCAGATTTTTTTTATGGGGGTCGGAAATTTTGGGGTCAGTTGAATAGCGATATATAACACTAAATTTTTTTCATGGCGATCAGAGGGATATTGCAAAATTTTATGGGGTGCGAACGGGATGTTAACGCGTATATAACATTAAAAAAATAAAATTTCATGGAGGGCGGCTGCCCCCCATAGGCTCTATGTAGGCCCGCCATTGATTAACATCCGACAATTTGCACGTATCTTACTATCTCCAATTTGGAATTTAGTGATAAAGCTTTTGTTAGCTACATGTATGCACAATTTAAAAATCTATCCTTTTGCAGATATGGTACCATAACGTTCCTCACACTAAGCTGGCAGAACTTAAGGGACACCAAAACTGGGTGAAAGTTGATGGTGAATTCCTAACATTCCCTGGTGGTGGAACTCAGTTTAAGCATGGTGCCCTCCATTACATTGATTTCATACAAGAAGTAATACTCCTAACCTTTTAATAACTTTATATTATGTCTCTTGATTTAGCATTCACTTAGAAAGTTGACACTATAGAAGATGCATCTATTTACTTATAACTTCTATATCTATAACATGTGTTGTGATTAAGGGGGGAAAACCTTAGATATGTACTAATCAAGAGTTTTTCATTTAACACCTCGATTATCTATAATTGGAGTTGTAATGGTCTATGGAAAGGAGTATCAATGGTTGGATGAAGAAAGAAAAACCATACATTATATTGGTTAAATGATAATTAAGTACTCTGCTAAGACCTTTCACTCAATTTGAAAAGACTTCTTATTATAATAGGTGTTGTCCTTTCTTGATGAAAAATAGTGGTATATAGATTTGCAAAAGTAGTGGATACCAAACAAGAGCAAAAAACTTACTAGTTGTAACATGAGATCTGTGCATTTATGGCTTGAATCATCATGTAGAATTTAGTAGTTATAACATATGTTGTCATACTATGTTAGGGTTTCGGGTTCATCAATCAATCTAGGCTCTCCCTTTCTAACAGTTGTAATTACGGTTTTCAAATTCCAATTGTGACACTAGTCGAAAGATTAAGCTTTCATGTTTTATGGTTTCAGTCATAGTAGTAAAAGGCGCGCGCTTTGCGCCTTCGACTACTATGATTTCAGTTGTCAGTAATCATCAATTTCTGCTCCAGTAAGTTGTGGGGTAAGTGGATTAGAACTGATTAGGTTTAGACCATTTTAGGCCATGATTTTAGTTGCCAAGGGGCTATACCATGACCCACAACGAAGTGACGCCAAGCTTGGTTTTAAAAAGCGGGAGGCGTTCTGAGGCGTTTAGGCCTCAAAAGCCGAGGAACGAGGTGAGAGCCTCTCGTACGTGAGGCATTGCTCTATGTACAACCAAATTGTCGGGTTGTGAAGGCTTTTGGGTTCATGGGCTTCCGGTTTGGGCTCATGAATTGGGCCTCGGTATTGAGCCTAAAGAAGAAGAAAGGTGCGGCCAACCCTAATGGTTTTAGCCCATGTTTTTGTTTCTTGTTGCCTAAGTTAACCCTAATCTACATCTTATTTATACCCTAGCATGTAATTGTAATATTTTTAGCACCTAATAAAGAGAAAAACCCTAGTTGCAGTCGTGGATGTAGGTTTCACACCCAAAACGAACCACGTTATTTTTTTGTCGTTTATTTGCTTTCTGCGTGTTAATCGTTAGTGTGTGTTTTTATTCGCTTCCGCATACCGTCTCTGATTACCTAACAAGTGGTATCAGAGCTAAGGTTCGTGGAAACACACGGTTTTGCACTGAAGAACAATCGCAGGAAGCCTGCAAGATTGTGATCAGATTTGGGTTAGTATCAGCTGCCATTGCCGATATTGATAGCCAAGGATTCAATTCGCTGAGTCATGGTTCGAAGCTGCAAGGAGGGCCACCAGGTTGGGTTTTGGGTCGCCGTCGTATTTATTGCTATTCGGCCCATGATTACACGGTCACGCACTGCAACATCCAAACCCAAAACCTTCTACCAACCTGTATACTGCCAACCCCACTAAACAACCCATTTCTCCCCTCCCGGAAACCTATAAACTCGCCTGGTCCGATCCAAACTGGAAATCGGCCATGAACGACGAATGCAAGGCTCTAATGGAAAACAACACATGGGAACTAGTTCCATGACCATGAGACGCCAATGTCATCAGATGCATGTGGCTACCACACATTTCATGCAAATGGAAAATGCCAACAGGTGGGCATTGTTTGTGATGAAACTTTCAGTCCCGTGGTGAAACCAACCACAATCCGGACCGTTCTCAGCTTGGTTGTTTCCCGCTCGTGGCCCATTCACCAACTAGATGTAAAGAACGCGTTCTTACACAGGGACTTAAATGAAACGGTTTACATGTTTCAACCTCCCAGATTTATGGATCAAAAGAACCCTGCACATGTTTGTCGCTTACAAAAATCATTGTACATGTTAAAATAGGCCCCACGCGCTTGGTTTCAACGGTTTGCCGTTGGCCACGTATTTACAAAAATGCGGTTTTCGTAATGGAATTGGCAAGGATTTTTTTCCTGAATTATAGTTTCTACGCATCACCCCCAATGTTTAGCAATGTTGACCAATTTTGACTAGATGTCATAAGGTGCCGCCTCAAGGCCCTGAGGCGTTTTCCTAATCGCCTCGAGTGCCTCACATCTGAGGCGCTATTTTTAAAACCAAGACGCCATAAAAAATTTATATTTGGAATGTTTTCTGATGATTTATGTAATAAAATGGAATTCCTTTTGTGTTTGACACTGACACACACCTCAATGGATAAGAATGAACTCATAAATTAACTAATGTTTAAAGAAATACTGTGACCAAATGTGTAAGGAAGTAGGTAATGTGCACATGAGATAGGGGTATTGCTTGAAGGTATCTTGTCTATGATAAAGATCAGATCACACATCATGAGAACCCAATAGCAAGATTCTCAGTGAGTTTTTGTGAGGCTTTGGATGCAATATATATCCTCTTTTTGATGGTCCTAATGCATACAAAACTTAATTTTTGAAATTTGTCATGACTCATGTGGGAAATCTATTTAATTGCATCTTTTAGGTTGTCATTTCCACTTATTTAAGAAAATGAGCTCTTGTTATTTCATACTTACTTTTATTATGGAGGAGGTTTTAATAATGCAGGTCTCTTTTATTTGATTAGTCTTGTTGAATGTCATATGTGCGGTGCGATGCCCCAAGATCGTATGCATGTTTGTAGTACAAGTACAAATTATTATGTTCATCCAAAGCAATATTTATTAAGTGCTGGAATAAATATGCAAAAATTATTGAATTTGGGGAGGCTAGAGATTATTAGGAACAGAAAAGAAAAGAGCAGAAAATGCAGTTAGTTGATCCTGTGTGTTTTACATATTTGGAAAGTGTATTACTGTTTGAGCTTCTTTTCTGTGTTATTTACAAACTTTTACATATTCAGATTTTTCAAATTTACCCCCATATGTTACAAAAGTTCTCCAAAATCATGTAGTTTCACCTGGTTTCTGAATAAAGTTGGCATTTTTATCCCATTTCTATCAAAATGGGTTAATTTGAGTCATATTTTATTGGTATCGCGTCATAGGGATAAATTGTAAAAATTAGCTAAAAAGGTGAAATGGGTCGAATGGTTTAAACTGATCAAAAGGCACACCTCATGTATTGTCGAATGCTTACAATGTCCTAAATCATTTTCTTTAAAAAGAAGAGTAAATTACACAGATTGTCCTTTAATTATAGTAGAAACTACACTCTCTGTCCTTTGACTTCAATAAGTACACCACAAGTCCTTTTTTTAGATACTTTTGCACACCCTATGTCCTTTACACTAACTGGTGTTACATGAGGGTATAATGGTCTTTTTACACATTAAAGGACAATTTATGTAATTTCTAAAAACATTCCCCCCATCCCCTTCTTCTTTCCCAAATCTTCCCCCATCCCCTGCTTTAGAAAAAAAAAAACTCTTAGATCCTTTCACATGCTGTTTACCGTTTTGTTTCCTGATTAAAGCATTAAAGTCAAAATTTGACTTTTATTCCCAAACTCAATTAAATGGACTTCTATGTCTTCCATATCAAACTGAATGCACTCCGATTCTCTACATTTTTTTAAATTCTAGTCACCAAGATCACACATGTTCTGTATTAATTTTCCATTCCATCTCTGATGTGTACTATAAAATTCTCATCACCAACTTAAAAAAATATTAATCTGCATTTGTACCAACTTTACAGATTCAAACTTGTTAATCTGCTTCTGTATCAAAAACCAACTTTACAAATCTCTGATGTCTCCCAATCAATTTTAACCGGAATACTTCCTAGTCAACCAGAACTAGTTATTTTTACTTCCATATACTGTCAGGACTAGAATTTTGAAACCAACTTTCCGGACTAGAAATAATATACTCTCCGAACAAGAAATTTCAGTTTTGACTCTTCTACTCCGTAGTAAACTAATATCAAGACCCACTACCGAAGTTTACTCGAACGAGCTCCAAATCAATCGAAATAGTTCAGAAAGAAACCGAATGAACCCGAAACACTTGCAAGTCGATCGAATCCTTTCCATATCAACCAAAATTAAGCTTGAAATAACTGCGAATCAACTGAAATAAAGCCGTTTCACCCAACCCTACTGTTAATACATACCTTCAACTTCAACCTTCAAGGTTTATGTATTGCAAATTTACTTCCAGATGATGTGTAGGAATAGAGAATAAACTTCAACTACTCCATCTGGGGTAAAATTGAAATCATCTCCGGTTCAAATTCAAACTAAACTTTTGCTTCCAAATCAAGATGCAAATTGTACTCTCCGGAACAAATTAACACAAATTTGCAACTTGGAATTTCTGAATGCAAAACAACTTCTCCGGACTAAATCAGTTAATCCCCCTTCGTAACAAATTTTATATCCTCTGGAGTCCGGAGTATGTTTCACTCTCCAGACAAAAAAAAAACACAGGTAATTCACACTCCCGTTGTACCGTGAATAGACTTGAAAGTACGTGAATAGACTGGAAAACACTGGAAACAAAACCGTAATCAGCAGGTGAAAGGGAGAATCTAAGAGTTTTTTTTTTCTAAAAGCAGGGGATGGGGGGGAATGTTTTTAGAAATTACATAAATTGTCCTTTAATAGGTAAAAAGACCATTATACCCTCATGTGCAAGGCACATGCCAGAACTTAATAGAAAAACTTAAAACCAGTTGGTGTAAAGGACATAGGGTGTGCAAAAGTATCTAAAAACAGGACTTGTGGTGTACTTATTGAAGTCAAAGGACAAGGAGTGTAATTTCTACTATAATTAAAGGACAATCTGTGTAATTTACTCTTAAAAGAAGTTACCTATTTTAACCGTTACCCAACCCGCATGAGCATGAGTCATGACCCTGCCCAAGTGCCCATTTTTCCACCCCATTTCCACAGGGTCCCGAACTGCACCTGTGAATACACACACAATTTGCATGTGTGATTCATATTTCTCATTTTCAAGTGGGGGAAGGAGTTGCTACAGAATGATTAACAGAAAATCTTGTTTATAATCTGCGTCGCAAAGGATTCATTTAGATTTAGTCACATATTTTTGTAGAAAAAAAGTCAAGTTATTATAGAAGTTAGTTTTGGAATTTATCAATATTACTAAGATTTATTTACTATTAACATTAATATTATTACTACAGAATGTGCCTGATATTGCATGGGGAAAACGGTCACGTGTAATATTAGATGTTGGATGTGGAGTTGCTAGCTTTGGAGGATTTCTATTTGATAGAGATGTTTTGACAATGTCTTTGGCTCCTAAAGATGAACATGAAGCTCAGGTTCAGTTTGCATTAGAAAGAGGAATTCCTGCCATTTCTGCTGTCATGGGCACACAAAGACTTCCTTTTCCTGCTAGAGTATTTGATGTTGTTCATTGTGCACGTTGCAGAGTTCCATGGCACATTGAAGGTATTTTATTTTTTATCGTGGAATAAACAAGCAAAAACTATCATAATATATTATAGGTGGCAAAATGAGCTGGTTAAACATTGAGCCAAATTGGGTCGTGTTTACCCACAAACTGTTCTTTATCCATGTTTACAACTATAGCAATAGTATTTTTTTCATTTCAATCCATTTGAGTTTAAACACAACCTAGATCATCCCATTCATATGTATACAGGTCAAAATTTGCCACATATTGGCTAGGCAAAAATGAAAAGAAAACAGCTAATATTTTCAAACACTTTTCAGTTATTAGTTTATTTTTATCTCTAGGTGGTAAACTTCTCTTAGAGCTGAATCGTCTATTGCGACCTGGTGGCTACTTTGTGTGGTCGGCAACTCCTATCTATCAGAAAAATCTCGAAGACGTTGGAATTTGGGACGGTATGTATTTATTTAGCTATTTATTATGATGTTTTATTGTAAAAGCAGTGGCTTGTGGAACCCAAATAATTATTGTTCAATATTTCTAAAATTATGGCAGCAATGAAAAAATTGACCAAATCAATGTGCTGGGAAGTCCAGGCTGTTGGGAAGGATAAAGTCAATAAAGTAGGCGTGGCTGTTTATCGGAAACCTATATCTAATGAATGTTATCAAGGAAGACAACAAAATGAGCCTCCACTCTGTAATGAATCTGATGATCCAAATGCTGCTTGGTACTTTACTTTATCGAAAACATATCGGGTTGGGCACGGCTTGGGTCAAAATTTGTAGTTTTAGAGTACGTGTCGGGTTTATTGACCTGAAACACTCTCTGTGCATTTTTTATAAATTTTAAATGCATTAATTATGATTACAAAAACTATTTTATTACAATAATAAGTTAATTTTATATGCAGTAAACCATTTATCAGGTTTTATGCATTAAAATCAAACGTTAGGCAACCCTAAACTTGTTGACTCGCTTGACTCACTTTACCCGTTTTATTATTTTTTTTATTTTACACATTTGACCAGTTAGAAGTAAAGCATTTCATGTGTCTGCTATTTTATAGGAAAGTACCTCTGCAGACATGCATGCACAAGGTACCAGTTGCTGCAGCCGTGCGTGGGTCCCAGTGGCCCGAACAATGGCCATCAAGGGTGGAAAAAGTACCTTACTGGTTGTTATCTTCACAAGTTGGTGTATATGGAAAACCTGCACCCGATGATTTCTCTGCAGACTATGAACACTGGAAACGCGTGGTCAACAAGTCTTATATGAGCGGTCTAGGGATAAATTGGTCAACGGTGAGGAATGTCATGGACATGAGAGCTATATATGGAGGGTAAGCAATAAGTTTACTTCTCTATCCCTCTAAACGAATTTGAATCATTTTCATTTCCATTCAACAAGCCATCTACTTCTTTCACGAAAAAAAAAATCATTTTTTGGGCATTCTATCTTTTCATTCCTTCAATATTCCATTCCGCGAACACGTTTAGCTAAACGGGTCGTGTTCGGGGGTTGACCCGCTTAACACATGTATTTTTATATATATATATTTTTAAAATGTGTTTTATGTAATAGATTAAACTATTCAGGTGCTTTTTATACCAAAATTTAAAGGTAAAAATACAAATCGGCATAGTTTAAACCTAATTGTTAAAAAAATAAAAAAGAATATATCTAAATTTATAATTTTAGAGTATTGATATGCAAAAAGAAATTAAATAAAGTTTGTTTTCGGGTTAAATAGGTCGTGTTCGTGTTAACCCGCGAATACACATGTCGTGTTCGGGTTTATGTGTCTGACACGATTTTCGGGTTTGTGTGAAATTTCCAGGTTCATGTGATCATGTCGGGTTCGACCCATGAACACGACTCGTTTAGCAGGCCTAGTTAGCCATATGGTTATCTGATTATTACAACTTCTAGCAGTAGAAGCACATACAAACGTTATTTCTATTGTCTGCTTTGTTACAGCTGATTATCTTTTTTTTAATTATCCATCATCACATGATCAGTTTTTAAGCATACGCCTCCAAACACACCCTTAATTAGTGTTTTTATTGAAATTCGACCAGTATAACCGTTAATTGGCCATATTGCAGATTAGCAGCTGCTTTAAAAGACAAGAATATTTGGGTGATGAATGTTGTATCAGTTGATGCTCCGGATACGCTACCAATAATATATGAACGAGGCTTATTTGGCATATATCATGACTGGTGTGAATCATTCAGCACATACCCAAGATCTTATGATCTTCTTCATGCGGACCATTTATTCTCCAAGATAAAGAACAAGTGAGCAACCTGTTATTTATTTTCCTGCATTCATTAGATAATTTTTGTGCCAGTTACCATTAAATGGACCGATTTCTGTTATTTTCATATGACGGGTCAAATGGGTTGAATTGGAAAAGTTAACTAATAAGGAAACAAGACAAATAGGTGTAATGGGTTCAAAGTTGACCAACGTGTACATCTAATGCTTACTCTATATTGCTCTGTTAAAAAACGTGTAGATTATTATTTTAACAATGCAGTCTTTTTAATCATTATAACACATTAAATATTTCTAGATAATAAACAAAAACAGATAAAAATGTTTGTTGATCAACCTAATCCGGCACAAACTTAAAAAATTATTTGTTTTGACCCGTTACTAGTCTCTGAAAACCCATGACCTAGTTAAAAGTGTTTATGGTATTTTATTTAATGAATAATTCCATATACATGATCCCTATTTATAACCGAAAATAATACACAAGACACCCCTCTATAATATAAAACTATACAAAATATATAATCAAATATATCCTTGCTAATAGGCCCCCTCAGTGTGAGCGGTAGTAGGATGGACGGTCAGACTGGATCTGAAACTTTGAAACAAGTGTCGAGGCAGGCCCTTTGTAAATATGTCAGCATATTGAAATTCAGATGGAATGTGAAGGACCCGTATGTGTCCGAGTCGGACTTTCTCTCGAACAAAGTGAATGTCAATTTCAACATGCTTGGTACGTTGGTGCTGAACTGGGTTGCCGGACAAGTAAACAGCAGAAACGTTGTCACAGTAGACAACTGTGACCCGACTTAAAGGTGTATGAAGCTCCATCAATAGGTTACGGAGCCAACTGACCTCGGAAACGGCGTTCGCAACACCTCGATATTCTGCTTCAGCACTAGACCTGGAGACCGTGACCTGGCGTTTGGACGACCAGGAGAGAAGATTATCACCCATATAAACACAATAACCCGACGTTGATCTGCGGGAATCGGGGCACCCTCCCCAATCGGCGTCAAAGTAAGCTGTGAGGGACCGGGACGGCGAGGCAGTAATGCGTAACCCGTATTATGTAGTGCCCTGTATGTATCGGATGATCCGTTTCAAGAACTGGAAGTGGGGTTCGCGTGGAGCATGCATGAATAAACAGACCTGCTGAGCTTCATAGGAGATGTCCGGTCTAGTAAATGTAAGATACTGAAGTGCCCCGGCTAGACTACGATTCAGAGTGCCGTCAGGAAGAAGAGGGCCGTCTGATTCACTTAACTTGGAGGATGTGTCGACGGGCGTTACAGAGGGTTTGCAATCCTGCATTGACGCCAGCTGAATGATCTCTTTAGCAAAGAAAGATTGAGACAGAAATAGGCCGGACTTGTTGCGCTTAACCGCGATCCCTAGAAAATGGTGAAGAGGACCCAAATCGGTCATGGCAAATTCGTTTGACAGGATGTTAATAACCGTACGCAACAAAGTGGCGTCGGACGCCGTTAAGATGATGTCATCCACATATAACAGTAAATATGCTGTGTGCTCCCCGTGGCGATACACAAACAATGAAGTGTCACAGACACTGTTTTTGAACCCTTTGGACAAAATATAATTGGAGAACCGGGTATACCAAGCTCGAGGGGCTTGTTTGAGACCATAAAGAGACCGTTTCAACCGACAAACATGATTTGGCTTGGTGTTATCAATAAAACCAGGGGCCTGATGCATGAAAACTGTCTCTTTTAAATGCCCATGTAAAAATGCATTCTTCACATCCAGTTGATGGATGGGCCAAGAGCGGGAGACCGCTAAAGACAATACCGTCCGGATAGTAGCCGGTTTGACAACCGGACTGAAGGTTTCGTGGCAGTCAATGCCCACTGTTTGGGATTTCCCATTAACAACCAATCTAGCTTTATATCTTTCCAAGCTTCCGTCGGCATTAAACTTGTGCCGAAATAACCACATGCATCTAATAACCGGGTGGTTTTCTGGTCGTGGAACAAGTTCCCACGTGTCATTCACCTGCAAAGCTTTAAATTCGTTTAGCATGGCTTGTTTCCAATTTGGATCTGAGAATGCTTTAGCGTATGTGGTCGGAACGGGAGATACCGGGGAAGTTGTGGTTACGTGAAGGTTAAGGCGAGATTGTGGTTTGGTAATACCGGCTTTGGATCTAGTAGTCATGGGGTGGTGCGGGGCCGTGGGTGGGGCGGCCGGTGGTGGGCTAGGAGGCATGGGTGGGGCAGTTGGTTCCGGGTGCGGGGTTGATGTTGGCCGAAGGAGGAGTTGAAGGCTGGAATAAGGGTGGATGGAGTATGAGGGGCGAAGGATCGTAATCAGGTTCAAGGAATTTGTATGCCTGGGGTGGGGTGGTGTGGGATGGGAAGAAGGAAATAGGTGTTCATCAAACACCACATGTCTGGATAGGTGAACTTTGCCAGTGTCCGGGTCATAGCACCTGTACCCACGGAAGTTGGTTGGGTAACCAAGAAAGATACACTGAACTGATCTCGGGTGAAGTTTGTGGGGTTGGGTGGCGGAGCGATTAGGGTAGCATGCACACCCGAACACGCGTAGGTGGTCATATGTGGGGTGGCGAAGAAATAAAGCGTAGGTGGGTGTATAAAAGTTTAGGCGTTTGGTAGGTAGTATGTTGTGAAGATATGTGGCGGTGTGGAGTGCCTCAACCCAAATTGACGGCGGGAGAAGGGCTTGTATAAGGAGAGCGCGAATGATGTCGTTAAGACGACGGATCATCCGTTCCGCTTTCCCATTTTGAGAGGAGGTTTGGGGACACGAGAAACGGAAGACAAGCCCGTGGGAGTGAGCAAAAGATTGAAAAGAGTGGTTGTCGAATTCCCCCAAATCACATTGGAATGATTTAATATTTTTGTTAAATTGAGTGGCAATGAGTTTGTGAAATTTGGCAAACGTGGGGAAGGTGTCGGATTTATATTTTAATGGATAAACCCATACGTATTGTGTGAAGTTGTCAATGAGTACCATGTAATATTTATACCCTGTTTTGCTTAAAACTGGTTAAGTCCAGAGATCACAATGAATGATATCAAAAGGTGCAAGTGTAAACGATAAAGAATCATAAAAAGGAAGACGTTTACTATTAGATAACTGACAAGAATGACAAACATGCATATTTTTGTCTTTATTACAAGAAATAAAATTACGATTTGAAAGTAAATTTAAAACTTGAGATCCTGGATGTCCAAGTCTGGAGTGCCATGTGAAGGACGAAGAGAGACAAGCAAAGTTGTTTTGAGCAGGTGCGGTGAATGGATAGAGATCCCCGGTACTATTGTGGCGGGACAGGTGCTTGCCAGTTTGAAGGTCCTTCAAAGAAAAACCAAGCGGGTCAAATGAAACAGAAACTTTATCATCTCGAGAGAATTTACGAACGGAAAGTAAGTTTTTAATGACATTAGGGGTTTAATGACATTAGGGGCCAGATGAATGTTGTTTAAAAGGGTAGGTTTTGAGAGGAATTTTATGTAAAGAATTTCTAGATCCAAAAATAGGTAAAGACCGGCCATTACCAATGAAAATATTACTTATATTAGGTGAGGACAGGGGGTGCGAATCATACCTGGGTCAGCAGTAAGATGAGTAGAGGCACCTGTGTCCATGTACCAAGCGGGATCTGGTTGTTGTAACTGCATAGCTTGGAACGCTGCCCCTATGTCGGTATGTGACAGACCATCATACTGAGATGGAGCCGGCTCATATGAGGTAGCCAAGTTCACCCCATGAGGAGGACCTGAAGAAGTGGGAGTCCACGGGGCCTGACTTGGCCATTGGTTCGGCTGGGTAGGGTGAGGGCACGGGGGGTGTTCCACCATGCCCATGGCGGGGGGTTGTTGTATGACTGCTGGTAGTACCCTCGACCACCTTGATTTCTTTCGCCCCGCTGAGTAGACCGGCCACGTCCCTTCCCCCGTCCTCTAGTAAACTGGCATGGTCCGTTCTGATCGTAGGACCGTTGAGAATAGGGGGGGAGACGGCTGAGAATAATGTGGCGGTTGTTGGTTACCTTGGTGCTGACCTCCAAAAGTCGCGCCGGCCTGTGGAGCAGCAAGAACGGACTGGGCCGGGTTGGTACGTACCGATTGCCTGTGTTGTTCCAATTGAAGCATGCTGCGAGCAACGTCCCATGTTGGCGTGCTTTGGTTGATGAAAGACGGCACTGTATCATACTCGGGTGGTAAAACACGAACCAACTGTAGGACCAAGCGTGAGTCGCTGACCGGGTTGTCGACATCAGCCAATTGTTCTGCCAAGTCCTTCAGCTTTTGGCAGTACTCGTCCATAGACGAGGAAGCAGTCAGAGTGAGGTTTGTGAATTCATGTTCAAGGGCGGCAGTGCTGGAACCCTTGTTACTCAGAAAAATATCCTGTATCTTGATCCAGGCGGCTTGAGCGGTGATATTGTTCCCTAGAACACGGGGTAAAAGTTCATCAGAGAGAGTGCCGTAGATCCATTGCAGTACCATAGCATCAATCTCAGTCCAAGACTCGTGAGTCTTGTCCGTCTCGTCGGGAGGATTCCCGTCAATGTGATCAAGCACCTTGTATCCCTTTGCATGAAGGCGAAATAGTTTCACCCATGTTGAGTAGATTACCTTAGAACCATCTAGTACACGAACCTTGTTTTGAATATTCGTGACTGTATAAACCGGGTGAAGCTGTTTTGGGTTAGGCTGGGTAGACGTATCTTCTCCTGCCATGTCTTTCCGTCGACGTCGTTGGTAGGTATTTAGCGTTGGCGAATCTGGGGGGAGGAGGCTGCCGACGGCGATGAGGGTGGAGTAGGGTTAGGGCTATTAGGCTCTGATACCATAAAAGTGTTTATGGTATTTTATTTAATGAATAATTCCATATACATGATCCCTATTTATAACCGAAAATAATACACAAGACACCCCTCTATAATATAAAACTATACAAAATATATAATCAAATATATCCTTGCTAATACTAGTAGTCTAGTGATTGCCCACCACAAAAGTGCAGTGGGTTCAAATCCTTGCAAGTGCAAGGTTAGGTGGTATTTAGGTGTAAAAAATTGCTGTTAAAAAAAAAACTACTCTCTAACATGAGCATATTCAAGACAAAATGGGCAGGCTCGGGTTGATAAAATATTTAATGTATTAAATACGATTACAAAACCTGCATTAGCAAAATAGTAATTTTACTTTTTTGGTTAACATAATGGTGGGGATGGTAAGCATTTGAATGGTCGCTCGCTGTTTTGTTCGTATGTAATTTGTATGGATATATTTTTTGTGTTTGACTATTTACAGATGTAATATGACGGCTTTGGTTGCGGAGGTAGATAGAATATTGAGACCAGAAGGGAAACTTATTATCCGGGACACGGTAGATGTTATGAATGAAGTTGAAAACATGGTGAAATCCATGAATTGGGAAGTGAGGTTAACTTACTCTAAAGACAAGGAAGGATTATTATGTGCTCAAAAGAGCACGTGGCGGCCGACTGAGTTAGAAACAATCTCGAATGCCATTGCTTAAAACTTGGTTCGTGTATGTTGGTATTGTTTTAGCCTGTTCGTGTCTGCACGAGGTTGAGCTGTGGGTAGTAGGGCTTGGTTTGATTGTAGGACTTGCTATATTATGTTTATCCTGAAAACTGAATGTATTATTGCTTGCTAGTGAAGAGGGATTGATATCAGAAAAGCAAAAAGAAATGCAAATTTTGACAAAATGAGCATATTACACAATAAGAAAATTACACAATGACCAGACCATACATTACACAATGAACTGACATATTTGAACGAATTACACAATAATGAGCAAATTACGCAATGAGTTGGAAAACATAAAATACAATGATAAATACATATAACACAGTGATAAAAAATATTTGACAAAATGATGAATACATATAATATAATGATGAAAAATATTTGACATAATGACCAGACCTGATATTACACAATGACCTGATATTACATAATAATCTGACAAATTATACAATGAGTTGGAACACGTAATTTTGTTTTTATTTTTATATATAGCGACAGTATATTCGTTTTAAAGATAAAAAAATACTCGTTTTTATGGTATAATATTTTTTAAAAAATAATGTCATATGCAAAAGTTATGAACGTTTAAAAAAGGGAGGGAAACTTGATGAAAAGTCAACAAAAGTAACCAAGACTAAAATATCATTCGAACAACTGTTTCTCCTATAATTTAATCTCAACTATTAATTTTTTTTTTCTATAATTTGATCTAATGGCTCTAAATCATTTTCACCTTTCTTATAATTAGAATCTTTTTTCCTATATATATATATATATATATATATATATATTTCAAAAAAAAAAAAAAAAACCAGCCGGGTGTCGTTTGAAAATTAGAGTTATTATGGTGTTTTATGGAGTGTTATGTTTATGGTGTTGAAATTTTAAGCTAAAGTGTAAAAACATCATGACAGAAGCAAAACGTCATAAACATAAACACGTCAAAACATGACTAAAAAAGCAAAAAAAGACCAATGTTGAAATTTGTCATTGTGAAAACGCAATGACAAAAAAAAAACTACAACGTCATTCAAATTGGCACCTAGGAGTAAAACACCATGATCCAAAAAACTCAATGTTGAAAAACACTATGACTAGAAAAACTCAATGTTGAAAAACACCCAGTTGAAAAGACCATAGATGTAAAACATCATGTTGAAAACTCACTTTAATTCGAACACATGATTAACCAAGTTTATGTTTATGGTATTGAAATTTTAAGTTAAAAGTGTAAAACACCATGACAGAAGCAAAAACGTCATAAACATAAACACATCAAAACACCATGACTAAAAAAGCAAAACAAAGACCATGTTGAAATTTGTCATTGTGAAAATGCCATGAACAAAAAAGCTAACATGTCATGTTCAAATTGACCTCCAGGTGAAAAATACAATGACTAGAAAAACTCAATGTTGAAAAACACCCGGTTAAAAACACCATAGATGTAAAACACCATGTTGAAAAAAAATCACTTTAATTCGAAGACAACCTTAACCAAGTTTATATTTATGGTGTTGAAATTTGAAGCTAAAACTGTGTAAAACACCATGACTGAAGCAAACCTCCATAAACATAAACACGTCAAAACACCATGACCAAAGAAACCAAAAAAGACCATGTTGAAATTTGTTATTGTGAAAACACCATAACCAAAAAAGCTAAAACACCATTTCAAATTGGTCCCTAGGTGTAAAACACCATGACCTTTAAAACTCCATGTTGAAAAACACCATGACTAGAAAAACTCAATTTAAAAAATACCCAGTTAAAAACACCATAGATGTAAAACACCATAAATGTAAAAAACACCATGTTAAAGAAAACCCACTTTAATGTAATTTAAACAAAAATGATTTAATATATATATATATATATATATATATATATATGTATAGCAATACCATACTAGTTGGAAAATTAAAAAAACGCTTGATTTTATGGTGATTTAAAAAAAAAGAATGACGTATAAAAAATTTATGGACGTTTTTTAAAAAATGCAGGAAATATCATGTGACTTGTATGTACAAGCTTTGAGATTGAATCTTCCTATTCTACCCCTCCTAATGGTTTCCAAGTTCAAGCTATTTACCAAAATGCCACCGCGTTAATATCCATCACAAATGACTATGATCTAATGACCCAGATTTATTCCTAGATTTTATAGGGTTTTATCCATTTCTAGCTTAACCTCTACCTTTATATATATATATATATATATATATATATATATATATATATATATATATAGGACGTATCAAATGAAAACCCTAAGTTGTTGTGAAAACCCATAAACTGAATCTCAACCACATATTCATTTCTTAATATTTTAATGAGTGACTGTAAATGAATTTGATTTTTTTTATTTTAAAATTTTAAAAAACATGTGGTCCATATTTATAACAGGGGTAAATAAGTAAATTAACATTATTTGATTTAATAAAAATCACACACACTAGTTCTCTCTCTCCCTCTCTTCTCTTTCTCTATGTATATGTAGATCAAGAACATGTTTTTTTTAAAACAAACCCTGTGTAAAATTAATTTACACATACACAAATCTATTAATATACACCCAAATACACAAATATATTAATATTATATTCAAATTGTGACACCTGCAAAATTTCAGAATCCAAAACCCAGTTGTTGGGCTAAAACCCAACTAGGCCCAATAAGGCCCAATAGGAAGTCAAGTCCATTTGAGGCCCGGTAAGGATCCAAGCCCGTTAAAAATCCAAATTTACACAATCCGAATATCATATTAGTCACACGATTTCATTTAATGACTCGTTACGCGATTCTGAGAGTTTAAGAAAAGATATAAGAACGTACGCGGTTCAGAAATTCTAAACGTTAAACGTGTTAAACAACGGTTTTTACCGGGTATTCGACAGAACGATTAAATGAATTAATGAATTATTGATATTAAGTATTAATATTCATTTGAAAAGACTGTTCGGATAAATACACGTGTAGTACGTGTATACGAATGTTAAACCACGTTAGATCCTCGTAAAACTAACGATAGCGGTACGGTTATTACCGATACGACAAATATTATAAATATTTGTTTATAATAAAAAATGTTATTAATAACCGGAGAGTGAAACGATAAATCCGACGAACAGACTCACACACGCGTTGTCAGCTCATACCGACTCGAATATTCTCCGGTAATAAGCTAACAAAATAAATTATTTGAATATTTATTTTAGTATTAATATTTATATTATGAACGACAAATATTAATCGGGAACTAAATGCATGACGATATTTTGGGTTTGACACGCGTTACTGGTAGGTAGCCTATCCACTTAAAACGCTAAATATATATATAAAATCTTCTCATCTTTTTCCTCATTTGCACAACAAACACACACACTTGTGTGTGTGTTCAGAGAGAGAACGAGAGAAAGGAAGGGGGGGTCGGCCACCTTTCGGCGGCCTCCTCCGGCGAGCATGAACGGAAGAACAACGGCGGAGAGCAGCGGCGCACGGTGGCGCAGCGACAACATCAGGAGGCGGCGGCGCACAGCGGCGGATCACAGCGGACCGGCGAGTGGCGGCAAGTGCACCACCTCATCTGATAGATCTCGACGTCCTAAGTCCGATGGTGGTGGTGGTTTGCACTAGATCGCGACGGTGGTGGAGATTCCGGCCAAAAACACTTTTCCGGCGACCTCAACAAATGGGGCTTTTGCTAGAAAAGGGTTCCTAAAGGTCCGATCTACGCATACGAAGAAGTTTGGGTCGAAAAAGTGAAGCTTTCCGGCCAAAACCACCAAATCCGGCCACTGTCCGGTTTTCCGGCGACGGCGGCCGGCGGCGCTGGTGGGGCTTGGCGAGACGAGTTCATGGCCGCTTGAATCACCTCAATCGGAGTTCGTATGATCAAGTTATGAGCGAAACAAGTTTCTTCTCGCGTCGTGCTCAGCTTTTCGTACAAAACCGCTTAGAACGGCTTGTAGGCTAAGGTATGACCCGAAACACTTATATATCTATTGTCAGGTAGTAGCACGGGACCTATAAATTTTGTCGGGGACGTCTTTTGAGAACGTTTTTCGGGCACGTTAAATTGTATTATAATGATATAGTTTTTATATATTTATCAAATAATTGTCGAATTGAAGTATGACTTTAGTATTAGGATCTAAAGTGCGGTTTATTGGATTATTGGTGTAAGTTGGTGTTGTAATTGGACAATTGGATATTGTCGGGTTTAGGCAAAAACAAACGGGACTCTGCCCAATTTTTGTTAAAAATAAAGAATTTGGTTTCTACAACTTAGATGTCCTCAACATGGGTTGGGTTTAGATTTGAAACCATAATGTTAGGGCACGATCCTAGTTATATCGTTGTTGATATTGACAACACTTGTTTGAACAATAGGAACCGTTTAGGATCGTTGCGCTCACTTGTTGTCAGTTGAGCTTGTGATCGCATTTGCTGGACTTGAGGTGAGTTCACTGTCCCCTTTTAACTTTTAATGTTTTAGAAACATCGGGGGAGAAACATACTTCCATAACACGTTTGAAAACACGAAACATCATTACTTGATACATCTTAGAAAACATGGAACACATACTTATAAACATTTTCATATGGTAACAAGAAAACAAGACCCGACCTTTATGTTTGCATGAGTGAACACGTTTGGAGCTCGTAAAGCCCCCTGACCATCATATTTTATAACCATTAGCTAAGGATAGCCTGGGATTCTATGGATAGTACTATTGGGATTGACACCCCCGGTCATGGTTAGTCGCGCTAACCATGGGTCCCTCTGACCAAATGACCGCATAGTGTTCAAACATTGCTCGTGAGGTATGAGCGAGGGGCAAAACACCTGTGTCATGGTTTGGTTATGCCTCATGTATGTACATATTATTTGTATTCCTAGCTAGTCTACAAATGGGTCAACATTACTTGTTTTGTTTATCATATTCATTGAAACGTTTTCGTGCAGATGGATCTGCCAATCACTTATACACCAATGGTTTTACCATTCGTTTACGTGGAAATGTTTTTATCAATGTTTTCAAGAAAAACAGTTTCATATTATGGCCATGTACACATTATCAATGTTTTAAGGAAAAACGACTTATTTTATGACTATGACGTCATCACATGTTTTCGTTGGGAAAAATACTCGTTTTATGACTATGAAGTCATCACATGTTTTCATTGGGAAAACTACTCGTTTTATGACTATGAAGTCATCACATGTTTTCATTGGGAAAACTACTCGTTTTATGACTATGAAGTCATCACAGGTTTTCATTGGGAAAACTACTCGTTTTATGACTATGAAGTCATCACATGTTTTCATTGGGAAAACTACTCGTTTTATGACTATGAAGTCATCACAGGTTTTCATTGGGAAAACTACTCGTTTTATGACTATGAAGTCATCACATGTTTTCATTGGGAAAACTACTCGTTTTATGACTATGAAGTCATCACAGGTTTTCATTGGGAAAACTACTCGTTTTATGACTATGAAGTCATCACATGTTTTCATTGGGAAAACTACTCGTTTTATGACTATGAAGTCATCACAGGTTTTCATTGGGAAAACTACTCGTTTTATGACTATGAAGTCATCACATGTTTTCATTGGGAAAACTACTCGTTTTATGACTATGAAGTCATCACATGTTTTCATTGGGAAAACTACTCGTTTTATGACTATGAAGTCATCACATATTTTCATTGGGAAAACTACTCGTTTTATGACTATGAAGTCATCACATGTTTTCATTGGGAAAACTACTCGTTTTATGACTATGAAGTCATCACATGTTTTCGAGGAAAACAACCTTACATTAAACCCGTGTACATATTTTAAATGTTTTCAAGGAAAACAGTTTCGTATCATGGCCATGTACACAATATCAATGTTTTCAAGGAAAATCACTTTACATTGCAACAATCAAACCTGTGAACTCACCAACCTTTGTGTTGATATTTTTAAGTATGTTTTTCAGGTAATTCATAGTCATGGCATGGTTGGAATAGGTTAGCCTTTTGGATTAAACCCTAGAAGCCGAAGGAGTATGATCGTCAAACCTCAAGATGGCTTTCACCTATACATGGTTCTAGGACAATGTACAAGTTTATTATAGTATTTGTAATGGTGTTCAATATTCAGAAGTCTTTACTTTAACTTCCGCTGTTGTGTAATGTTACCAATCGTTGCAACCTTAATTTATTTATTTATTCAGTAAGTAAATAAATTTGGGGGTGTGACACAAATACATAAATATCTTTACAAATAATTACATTGCCTATAATAATGAGGGGGGAAAAACATTTACACAAAAATCTCTACAACTAAATATCTTTACAAATCAGGATAAAAAACATACAGATCAGAGAAAAAAAATTTACATCCAAATATACAAATGTCTTTACAAATACACAAGTGTAAAATCAAAATACACAAGTACAAACACAAAATACACAAGTGTAAAATCAAAATACACAAGTACAAACACAAAATACACAAGTGTACATTCAAAATACACAAGTGTGCATTCAAAATACACATGCCAAACTTGTTTCTTTTATAATATCCAAACATTAATAAAATGATTTATAATATGTTTAAAAAGGAAAAAAAAATTATACAAAGGTGCACGGTTCATTCCATCAACAATTTGATACATATTTTTTTCTACAAAACTTTCGCCGCCTACGCCGGTTCTGTTGTAACAAAGCTGCACACAAAGTTTCAAAACATTTCACGCCGGTACGTTGAAACAAAATTATACAAAAAATTCAAAACAACAAATATATAACTAACGTGATATAATAAGGGCACACAAAGGTCACTAAAATTGAACTCGATCATGTTCTTGTTCTACGATCTGGAATCATCACCGCCTACGCCGGTCCTGTTGTAACAAACCCAGAACCATTGTCCTAACCACCCAAGAATGGCAGCACGTCGACGTAACAAATCCAGAACCACCGTCGACGTCGGTGCTGGTGTAGAGAGAGGAGGAGGCCTTTTTTTCCTTCGAAATCTGAACATTGATGCCTTCTTGTAAGGCCCCAAACCCGGGAGGCCTCACTTGTTGGATTTACTCATTCACAAACAGTTCTTAAACTTGAATATCAAATAACGCAGCATAAAATACTTCATTAAAACATAACCATTACATTGTTCAACATACGGAAGCGTAAACATGTCTAAACATAACTTAACGAAAACAAAACGTAACATGATGCCAGTCTTCATAACCGTCCGGGTAACTCTTCATCGCTAGCCAAGCATCGCCATCCAACCTCATAACCTGCCTTAACCTGAATGTGCACACTAAAAAGTCAGCTACGCTGGTGAGTTCTAGTTTTCGTTCGATTTAAGAAATGGTTCATCATTCAATCATTCATTAGGGTTTAACATCATGTATAAGAAAACAGGGCCTTTCGTTCATCATTGAAAACCTTCAAACATTTATCCTCATTATAAACACATTGAACGGATCATTTGTTTAAAACATTTAACATTCATTTAAGTCATACATTACTATCTAAATCTGTGTTACCATTCGTACCGTCATTTAGTATGGTATTGCCCCTAAGGCTTAACTGCACGAAGACCGACAATACCATACATCTCGTCAATTCCCTTTTGTATTGCCCCCAAGGCTTAACTGCACGAGGACCGACAATACCCATTCAGTTTCCCCTATGGCTCTCATGTCCATAGACCGACAACTTCCATCGACGGCTATGGCTCACGGACATAACACCGTCGGATCATAATTTAACCTTACATAGGGTCACGTTAACCCCTGAGTAACCGTCGTTACTCCCTATCAGTTGTACAACATCAAAACCATTGGCAGGCCACCAAGACACTGCCCCTGTTGCTCTTATGGCAACTATGGCTTGATGTCCATAATCTACCACAAGGCTGTGAATTACATTCCCAGACTTCATTCGTCAATTCCATTCATTCGACAGATTAGATTTGTAACGACTTCTTTAAAACCTTTGCCCTTTTTCTTTTCTTTACATAAAACCTTTCATTCATTTTGGAAACCCTTTACCTTTAGTTTAAACCGTTTCTTTATAAACATTTCGTTCGTAAACATTCCATTCATAAAACTTTCTTTCCATAAACCGTTCATTCCAAATCATTTCATTTCGTAAACATAGTTTCATAAGCATCATTTTATAAACATAGTTTCATAAACATCGTTTCGTAAAAACATCATTTCATATGTATGCACACCAACCCGAAAACATTATATAAAACATTTAAAAGAGGGCTTCTAGAACTCACCTGATAAGCTAATTTGGGTTGTCCTAAACAAGGTCCAACAACGTCACTTCCGATCTGAATTGATTAGTTAAATACACATAAGACCAATACCGACTCTAACGGTTTATGTAGAGTCATATCTTATGTATAAGCTGTTGTCATTTATTGTATGTTTAAACAGTTTTAGACTAGTTTACTTTCTGTCATTTCATTAAATATAATTTCAGTTTTCTGTAATTTACTGTTTTATTTCTAAGTCTGGGCCATCGAAACTACTTAGTTTCGATTGAGTGTGTTCAATCGAAACTAGTAGTTTCGATAGATGGTAGTTTCGACAGTTGTGTATCACTTGTAAATGGTCAATCAAAACTAGTAGTTTCGATTGAACATAGTTTCGATACCTGTCACTACTATAAATAGCCTAGTTTGAGAATGTTTAGGGTGTGAGTAGCGGCTGTAACCTTGAACCTTCTCTTTCACATTGTTCTTGAATCAATACAATTTGCAGTTGTTTATGCACTGTGTTCTTACATTTTCATACCATTTGCGTGTTGATTCATAGCGTGGTTAACCTGTTATCTTCACCAACACTGTTTCTATCATCTGTTTCACCACCATACACACAGTTTCCGCCTGTGTGTGTGTGTAATCGATCAAATCAGTGATTTCAAGTTAAATCTGGACCTACAATTGGTATCAGAGCTTTATGCTCTAGTGTTTTTGAGTGTTATCAGGTTTTTGTGATCGATTCTTGGTGATTTGTGAGGTATTTTTGAGGTTTTTGTTAGAATCTGCACATAACATCTCAGACGTACTGTTTCATCGTTTTTCAAGGATTTTTGTTCGTGATTTCAAGAATCGGAGGTTGGATTAGTGATCAGGAGTGTTAGACGAAGGTTTTCGCTGGATTATCACTATTGATTTTTGGAGCTTATCATCAATGGAGTATTTCTGAGCTTGGAGAAGAAGGCATCGAAACTACTGGGGACAGTTTCTGATTTTTTTTATCATCGAAACTTCTTGTCTACGTTTTGTCGGGAGAAGGTACTATCGAAACTAGATTTTTGTCTTATATAGAAACTGTGGTTATCGAAACTTGTCTGTGAATTTTTCAGTATCGAAACTAGTTGTTTCGATAAAAGTTGTCCTATCGAAATTAGTTGTTTCGATAAAAGTTGTCCTATCGAAACTAGTTGTTTCGATAAAAGTTGTCCTATCGAAACTAGTTGTTTCGATAAAAGTTGTCCTATCGAAACTAGTTGTTTCGATAGAAGTTGTTTTATCGAAACTAGTTGTTTCGATAAAAGTTGTCCTATCGAAACTAGTTACTGTTTAGTTTTGATTCCAAATATTATGGCCACTTCAAGTTCAATAGAACATTCTGGGGGAAATAGACCACCTGCTCTTGTGTCCACAAGAGAATTTGATGACTGGACTAAAAAGATGAAGCTTTTCTTTCAATTTCACGATTATACATTGTTCAGTTCTATCACCGATGGTCCCCACAAGCCCGTAACTACCACTGTTGATGTTCAACGTCCTAAGTTAGTATCTGAGTATGATGAGAAAGATCTTGCCTTGATTGCCCGAGACAACAAGGCCTACGGGACTATTGCCATGGATCTTCCTATGGATATTTTCAACATCTTTGCTGAGTACACAACTGCCAAAGACTTATGGGCTGCATTGTGCACAGGATATGAGGGAAGTGAGGATGTCAAGGAAAGCAAAAGAGATCTGATCAAGAAATAATATGCAATGTTCAGCAGTGTAAGGGGAGAATCAATATCTGATTTGATCAACCGTTTCTCAAGCATTGTATCAAGGTTGAAAGTAATGGGAGTTGAGTACCCTACTCTTGATCTAAACAAGAAACCCCTAGATTCTCTTCCTGAGGAATGGAATATGTATCGAATCATGATCAAAAAGACTGAGAATTTGAGTGCTCTGTCTCAACAGGAAGTCTATAGCATTCTTGAATCTTATGAAATTGAGATTAAGAAGGGAGCAGTCACCCCGTCAAATCAGTCTGGAAACACAGCTCTTATTGCTGGATCAAGCTCATCTGGTAGCCCATACTTTCATACTGATGTCCCTCCTTCAGCTGCTGCAATTAATTCTACCAGCTCCTCTGCTCCTCAAAAGACTGTCACCATGATTCCAGATGATTATGTCCCAATCATGACTGCTTTCATGTCATGCTATGATGCACTGATTTCTGGAAATCTAACACCGGTTAGCTTTCAACCTGATGACTTGGAGCAGATTAATCCTGATGATTTGGAGAAAATGGACATTGATTGGTGCATGGCCATGTTGACATTAAGAGCCAAAAGATTCATCAAAAGGACTGACATAGACAGATTCAAGCAGGGAAAGACACTTGGGTTTGATATCAAGAAGGTGAGATGCGACAATTGTGATCAGCTGGGTCACTTTGCCAGAAACTGCAAGGAGCCGTCCTCCAAGGATCAGAAAGAAAAGAAGATTTCCTCTGGAAAATATGCTGTCATTCCTCCAAAGACAAACACATCTTCAAGTTCCACAGCTCTTGTGTGTCAAGCTGATGGACACTATCATTGGGGAAAACAAGCTGAGGAAGCTGCTGATAAAGCCTTGATGGCTGATGTGGAGGACCAGGGCAAGTGTGTCATGATTGAACCTGCTGAGGATCTCACTGCTGTGCCTGCTGAGGTTATTTCTAAACTGTCTAATTCTAGATCTTGTTTAAATGAAATTCAAAAATACAGATTCATCAATCAAGCCTTGATTGATGAACGAGATCACATTAAGGTGATGTATGACTCTGTTGCCAAAAATGAGATTAAAGGAAGCACATCGTCTTCAAGACATGGAATTTTTCAGATTAAAGGAAGCACATCGTCTTCAAGACAAAGTTATTGATGAGAGAACCGTCTCATGTTCAGATTCCTCAACATCACAATCATCTTCATCTTGTGATGACTATTATCAGGCTAAGATATCTCGTGAAAACGTTTGTTTTAGTTGTGGTGCCTCAAATCATGTTTCAAAAAGTTGTAAATTGACAACCACAAATTCTAATGAATAATCGCCTTCCAAAAGTTCATTAAATTCATACGTGTTGCCTAAGTCTTTTCACAGTAGGAAATCTAGGCGTAAAAGAATTAAAAATGCTAAAAATTATTTAAAACGAACGTGGAAAATTAAAAATAATGTTATATTTGATGACCATGCTTCATCAAAGGATGGTTGTAATTCTGATTCCAATGAGATGTCATATCCTGACACTAAGATCTCTTGATTGAAACAATTTTGGTTAAAACGTATAAATGGTTCGTTGTGTATATGGTCAATCAAGAAGAACCGGCGATAACATCTGGCATGTAGATAGTGGATGTTCAAGACATATGACTGGGCACTTTAACTTGCTGCAAGATTATCATCAAATTGATGGAGAGTATGTTGCTTTTGCTGGAAACCCAAGAGGAGGAAAGATTGAAGGACAAGGAACAGTATCAAATGGAGTAAATAGTCTAGAATTTGTCAACTTTGTTCCTCAGTTGAAATACAATCTGATGAGTGTTTCACATATTTGTGACAAGGACTTTTGTGCTTTATTCAATTCAAAAGAATGTCTTATCTTGAAGCCGGGAGTGGTGATTCCGGAAGAACTTATTCTCATGCGTGCTCCCAGAAGATACAACACATATAGCTTGGATATGAACAACCCATCGGGCATTGAATCATGTTTTCTCTCAAAGGCTTCCGAAGACGAATCTTTCCTGTGGCATAAAAGGTTGGGACATGTCAATTTCAAAATAATGAACCGACTGGTTTAAGGCAACCTAGTCACTGGATTACCTCTCAAAGATTTCACCCCTATGGAACACTGTATCTCATGTTCTAAGGGAAAACAACACAAATCTTCACATAAGCCTAAAACCACCAATTCCATTGACTCTCCTCTCCAATTGCTTCACATGGATCTTTTTGGTCCAGTGAGTGTCATGAGTCTTGGACGAAAGTCATACTGTCTGGTGGTAACAGATGATTTTTCTCGATTCACTTGGGTGTTTTTCCTAGCCAAGAAAGATGAGACGCCAAAGATTTTAAAAACCTATCTGCTTCAAATTGAGAACCTCTTCAATCTAAGTGTGAAGACTATCCGCAACGATCATGGAACATAATTCAAAAATGAAACTCTTGATTCCTTCTGCGAAAGCAAAGGAATTTCTCGACAATTTAGTGCACCTCGTACTCCTCAACAAAACGGTGTAGCTGAAAGAAGAAACCGCACTTTAATTGAAGATGCACGAACTATGATTGTTGACTCTAAGCTTCCCGTGACTTTCTGGGCTGAGGCGGTCAACACTGCTTGTTTTGTGCAAAGTCGGGTTCTTATCACTAAAAGTTGCAACAAGACACCTTATGAGATCATGTACAAGCGCAAGCCAGTTATCGATTTCTTTAGAAAATTTGGGTGTGTGTCACAATGCTGAACACTTCAGATCAGCTCAACAAGTTTGAAGCCAAAGCTGATGAATGCTATTTTGTTGGTTACTCATCCAATCAACGTGCTTTTCGTGTCTACCATAAGAAGAAAAGGATAGTGATGGAGTCCATTGATATCAATTGGCATGAAAACAATCATACGGACACAGGAGACGGTCCCAATTGGCTCTTTGACCTCGATTCAGTTTTTAAGTCATTTAATCTTCCTGATTTCTCTATTGGATCAACTCATGCTAATCCTTACTTCTCTGTGAACAATCTAGGGAACATAAATGATCAAAGCTCTTCCTCATCTGCTCAGGTTGAAATTCCTGTGGTTGCTAATACTGAATCTGATATGGAGTCTTCCGGTTCTGGTGCAACAAGTGAAACTGTTGAAGACAACTCCATTCCAATAGTAGATGTTGCACCACAATCACCTGCTGAAGATCCTATTAATGATATTGCCGATCCTCCTGCTGAAAATCTTACCAATTTGGAAGAAGTCGTGGAAGAAGATGAAATTCCTCAACTGCGAATTCACAAGATTCATCCCACCAGTAACATCATTGGACCACTCAATGTGTGTGTTAGTACCCGAAGTGCCTGTGAAGCATTTGAAAACAGCATGTTTTCTTGTTTCATTTCTCAAGCTGAACCAAAGAACATCAAAGCAGCTCTACTAGAAAACAGCTGGGTGGAAGCAATGCAGGAAGAGCTACAGCAATTCTCAAAGCTGCATGTGTGGAATTTGGTAGATCTTCCTAAGAACAAAGTTTCAATTAGCACTCGTTGGGTTTTTCGCAAAAAAAAGGATGAAGGCGGCACTGTGATTCGAAATAAAGCTCGTCTGGTGGTTCAAGGTTTCTATCAAGAAGAAGGGATTGACTATGAGGAAGTCTTTGCACCAGTGGCTCGCTTGGAAGCCATCAGAATGTTTCTCGCCTATGCAGCCTACATGGACTTCACCGTCCATCAAATGGATGTCAAAAGCGCATTTTTGTATGACAAAGTTCAAGAGGAAGTATATGTCAAGCAGCCGCCGGGTTTCATTAATCCTAATTTTCCAGACCGTGTTTACAAGTTAGACAAAGCATTGTACGGTCTTCACCAAGCACCTCGTGCGTGGTATGAAACTTTATCAAAGCATTTGCTTGAGAATGGTTTCACACGAGGAGCAATTGACCAAACTTTGTTCAAACGGAAGGATGAAAAGGATACAATCATGGTGCAAATTTATGTGGATGATATCATTTTTGGATCTACAAATCCCCGTCTCTACAAAGAATTTGAAGAAGTGATGCGATCTAAGTTTGAAATGAGATCCATGGGGGAAATGAAATTCTTTTTGGGACTACAAGTTGATCAGTCTGAGTCAGGAATCCTTATCCATCAAGAAAAATACGTAAAAGAAATCTTGACCAAGTTCAAAATGGCTGATTCCCATCCAGTGAAAACTCCTGTGGAAGTTCGACATTGTTTGACTTATGATGTGGATGGTGAAAGCGTTGATCAGCATCTCTATCGCTCTATAATAGGATATCTCATGTATCTCACGGCCAGCAGACCCGACATCATGTTTGCAGTGTGCTTGTGTGCACGTTTTCAGGCTAATCCTAAACTCTCTCATTTATCTGCTGTCAAACGTATTTTAAGATATTTAAGGTATAAGCCAAAATTGGGTCTGTGGTATCCTAAAACTGACTTATTTGATCTTGTGGCTTATTCAGATTCAGACTACGGGGGTTGCAACTTAGACCGAAAATCCACTTCTGGAGGTTGTCAATTCCTTGGCAACCGCCTTGTCTCATGGCAATGTAAGAAACAATCCACCGCCGAAGCCGAATACATTGCCATAGCCCTCTGTTGTTCCCAAGTCAGATGGATACACCATCAGATGCTTGACTATGGGATCACATTCCAAGAGACACCCATTCTGTGTGACAACACTGCCGTTCCCCATATCACCAAAAACCCCGTTCAGCATTCCAAAACAAAACACATTGAAATTAAACATCATTTTATTCGTGACTGTGTTGAAAAGAAACATATTCAAATCGTGGAAGTCAAAACCGACAAACAAACCGCAGACATCTTCACAAAGGCTTTTGACTCTACCAGATTTGCCCAACTGGTGGAGATGCTTGGAATGATTAACTTTCAGTAAATTATGTGAATAATAGTTTATTTTTAAATTTTGATTAATTAACAAAGAAGATTCCAAAAAGATTTTATTTTTATGTATAGTTTCTACGCAAATATTTTGAGGGAGAAATATAATATTGAAAAGAATTGCTGTATATATAATCTTACAAGTTGCAGGAAAAATTGAATCTGACCTTTGAGAAATGATAGTGTCTGATCTCATCTCTTGGACATGGAATAGACCAAAAGCGATGGTGTTTACTGAGGTATAGCTGGTAGGCCCGACATATGGTTAAAACTTGTAAGTAGTGTGAAAACCTAATATATATATATCTCATACTTGTGTGATTGAACCCATTATTGAAACATCTAACCCATTTTTATATCTAAGAAAACCAATTCAATCAGATACAGGCTTACGTATTGGATTCCTATTCATACGCCAAGTGACCGTCAAAATAACGATATTTACGCAAAGATCTCGGGTGCTCATCCTTTTCCCATCCACTTGGATGATTTGACCCCGTCTATTTTGCTTACGCAAAGATCTCGGGTGTTCAACATTTTTCTATCCGCTTGGATAATTTTACGACTTCGAATGCTCGTACCTTTTTAATATCTACTTGGATATATTTTATTTTAATTTTCTAAATCCACTTGGATATCTTATTTTATTTTGGTGGTACTTTGACATTACTAAAACGGTACCTTGGTTAATCAGAAAGAGATGATAGGATGAAGATGGGTACTTCTTGAGGATTGATAAGTTTTCAAAATCATTTTATTTTAATATGTGGGGTACACCTTGTATATTGCTTAAATGGTACCTTTTAATCACATGAAATCTTAGTACAAACAAATGTTCGGGTTTACTTTGCACAAATATCAGCTATCTTCAGGGACTCACAGTAGTTAATTGCAAAAGGAAGTGTTTCAAAAGACTGACCAGATCTGATCTCATGTTGGATCTTTTTCAAGAAGATAAGTGTAAATATCTTGTACATAATTTCATTTTTATAGTTAAGTCTGTTTTAACAATGTATATATGTTAGTCTTGTTTTTGCTATTTGAACTATCGAAACTAGTTGTACATATCGAAACTACTTTGAACTATCGAAACTAGTTGTACATATCGAAACTTCTTTGAGCTATCGAAACTAGTTGTACATATCGAAACTACTTTGAACTATCGAAACTAGTTGTACATATCGAAACTTCTTTGAACTATCGAAACTAGTTGTACATATCGAAACTACTTTAAACTATCGAAACTAGTTGTTTCGACAGGGGCGCTTTGGTCATCTGTCTTACGCAAATTAAATGCCTTCATAATCTATCCCTCCCTTCATACTGATTTTCACTCGTCTTTTTCAAACCCTCTTCGCCCTCTCTGTCATTCGCAAAATCTCTCAAGCCATCGGTCTGAGTTGCAAGATATCAGCATTAATCACTTGATTCCCCTGTTGTCACCATCGTATTCATCATCAGGTATCGTCTCACTACTTCATTTGGATGATTTTGCAAATCGGCAGACCTAGGGCTTCAAAATTTAAAATTTGTTCGACTAAATCTTCATAATAACAGTCGTTTTTGTGCTTATCCGTGTTTGCAAACATCTCTATCATCTTAGAACTCACGATTATTGTGTATTCTTGCAGATAACAGTCTCACATTTGGTAAGATGAAGTTCCGTCACTTACAGGCCACTCTAAACCCTTATTTAAATTGATTACATTAGTCTGAGTATCATGAATCAAAGGGGTTTGGGTTTCAAAACCAAGTAGTTTCGATAAAGGGGTTCAACTCTTTCAAAAATTTTCAAAAGGTTTTCAATCGAAACTACTAGTTTCGACACCCAAACTTTCCCTAGTATCTCTGATCGAAACTAGTTAGTTTCGATAAGTTCATCACCATCGAAACTAGTTGTTTCGACAGTGTTGATTTCAAAATTTTCTAAGTATTGATCAAAGCTTATTGCCTCTATCGAAACTACTTGTTTCGATAAAGTTGTTTGTTAAATTAACCAATTTCATCTCAATCGAAACTAGTTGTTTCGACAGTAAGGATTTCAGATTTTTTCTAAGTATTGATAGATCTTGTTTCGGTCAAGTATTTTCAGAAACCTTACTTCTTGTGCAAAATTGATGAATTTTACAGGTATGGATCTCTTATTCATAAAGAGACACAATGTCTGTGCATTCCTTAATGCCAATGATCCAAAAGCTGCAGAGTTCATTCCTGTCTTAAACTTCCTGGCAAACTCCAACATCAGCTTTGCCATCAGCAACAACCTGCCGGTGTTTGAGACATCTATAAGAGAATTTTGGGAGACTGCAGAGATCATCACAGTTGAAAATGTGGAGCACATCAGAGCAACTGTGCTTGGCCAAGAAGTCTTATTTTCTGAAGCTATAGTTAGAGAGGTGCTGCAGTTTAATGACAGTCTAGATGCACCCATTGAATTTCCAATCTTCTATGTTAAAGAATGCTTCAGAAGATTGGGTCATCCAGAAGAATTCAAAAGTGGCCAGATAATCAAGAATTCCTTACCAAGCCACAGGAGATACATAGTGCACGTGTTTATTCACTGCCTATCAATCAGAAAAGGAGGCTTTGATTCAGTAAACAACACTCTGGGCTCAGCAATTTTAGGGTTAGTCAAGGGAAGAGATTACAATTTTTCTGGCTTCATCTTCAGACAGTTAAAGGACAACCTAACAGGAGCCGTGAAGGAGAAATTTCTGGCATATCCAAGATTTCTACAGATTATCATCAATCATCTTCATCCTGAGCTGTAACAAGTTGGGAACACCTTTGTGTTTGACCATATGATTGCCAAGACTCTCAGCTATATGAGAAGTACAAACAAGAGAACCAACAGGGCTATAGCTGACGTTCCCCTGTTTGGTCATATTATTGGTGAAAAAGAAGAATTTATTCCTGATATTGACCCTGGTCTAGAAGAAGAGGTCTTATCATCTGAAGAAGAAGAGATGGAAGTTGAACAAGATCAAGGTAATCAACCTATTGATGAAGCTGAGATTGAGATAAACGTCCCTAATGTTCAAGAAGAAGAACAACCTATCATTGAGCCTGTGATAGAGGCTCCTTTTGTTGAACAAATACAGATAATTCAAGAGCCAGCAGTTAATGTTGAAGCTGGTATGCATGAAGCTGAGGAGGAAGTTGCAGAATCAAGTGGAACTCTGGATGCAGGCATTTATGGATCTGACTACTACAAGTCTGATTCAGATGATAGAACAAAGCATCTTGCATCTTCCTCCAAATGGCAAGTTGAGTCAGGTTTTGATTTTGAGGAAGAAGAGCCTAAGGCAAAGAAAATCAAGACTGGATTAGAAGACTTGTCATCCTCGTCAGATTCTCTATTAGCTACTCCACAACCATCTCCACAACCATCTCCACAACCTACTCCACAACCCACTCCACTACCATCTCCACAACAATCACCCATCCATACTACTCCCACATCACCACCTCATGATTCAACCTCTCCTGTACCAAGAGTTAAAACTTTAAGCCTTGAACTGAAGAAAATGCAGGATAAGATTCAAGAGAAAGATGAAGAAATTGAAGGCTTAAAATCTAATTTGCATGATGTCCAGGAAGAGGTTAAAGACCTGAAGCTGGAAGTTGGGGGTTTACATACCCAGATTGAGATTCAACAAACTCAACTTGAAACACAACAGAGACTAATCTCAAAGCAAAAAGAAGAATTCAAGGCTTTAGCTGAAGCGATGGAACAGCTCAAAGCCTCAATGATAAAACCTGTACAACAACAACCAACCACTTCAACAGCTCAGGGGGAGACTACATCTGTGGTTGAACCCTCATCTCCTGCCATTGTGACTAATCCAGAGTCTGCACTAACTATATTTACTGGCCATGCTGAGAAGACAAAGGAGGCAGTTGAAGTCAAGGTTGAAGAACCAGAATTAGACCTTCCCTCAGAAAGTGAGAGAAGAGATGCAAGGAAGAAAGGGAAAGGGACTTCTACTGAAATAGAGACCGTGATTCTGGATGAAAAAGACATCCCATCTGATGACGAGCTGAATGCCGTCTTAGATGAAATTGAAAACTTTGGGTATAATGATCTTTACCCAGAAATTCTACCTACCAAGGAAAAAGAGACTGAAAGAACCAGATACTTCACAGAAGAAGGAGAGGAGATTCAAACCTTGTCTGATGAAGAAAAAGACGAAGAAGATGTTCAGGTTAATCTTATCAAGACAGCCACTCCTGAACCAACCACTACTGTCTCTGAACCAAGTCCAGCACAAGATCCACCCTCTGTTGTACCTGAACCTCCAATTTCAAGAAAGTCTTGGTTTAGGAAAATCATTCAGGAAGAAACTCCTAAAACATATGAATGGATAGCTGAGCATCAGGAACTAAAGAGGCCTCCAATTGGCTGGAAGTATGATGCTGAAAGGAAGCTCTTCATTAAGAGAAGATATAGAGGGGGAGTTCAGCACTTTAAAAATATGACTGACTTCCAGACCCTTCCTTTCTATGACCTCAGGGATTTAGCCAAACTTCCCCTTCAAAACCCTGGGAAGGTCATGATGGCTTATGACTTTGAGAAATTTTTGCATTCTCAAGTCAATAATGACTTCATGGGAATGAAGCCTAGGAAAACTCAAAAGAAAATCTCAAAGACAAGGTTTCATCCTAAGACTAACAAGCCATATGTGTTCTTGAGATACAAGCCTGCCCAAACTCACAAGACCATCACCATTCCAAAATCTGTACCTGTCCAGCTGCAAACTTTCAGAAAGTGGTACTATGACCCAATCATTGGCAGTGCAGTAATAGAGTGTGAGGGCAAGGAAGACATCACTATCTTTGAGCCTATGGAGTTGTTGAAATTTCAGCCTGAAGATCTGGAGATACTATTCCAGAATCACATTCAGGCATACAGTGATGAAGATGAAGCTGTGCCAAGGCCTACCAACGGGTTATATCTCTCCATGTTAAACCTTTTATACCGAGGACAACTGAAGGACCAGCTGCTTAATGAAGAGCTGAAGACAGTAATGCAACAGCTTAGGGGGAGATTGTAGAGTCATATCTTATGTATAAGCTGTTGTCATTTATTGTATGTTTAAACAGTTTTAGACTAGTTTACTTTCTGTCATTTCATTAAATGTAATTTAATGTTTTATTTCTAAGTCTGGGCCATCGAAACTACTTAGTTTCGATTGAGTGTGTTCAATCGAAACTAGTAGTTTCGATAGATGGTAGTTTCGACAGTTGTGTATCACTTGTAAATGGTCAATCGAAACTAGCTGTTTCGATTGAACATAGTTTCGATACCTGTCACTACTATAAATAGCCTAGTTTGAGAATGTTTAGGGTGTGAGTAGCGGTTGTAACCCTGAACCTTCTCTTTCACATTGTTCTTGAATCAATACAATTTGCAGTTGTTTATGCACTGTGTTCTTACATTTTCATACCATTTGCGTGTTGATTCTTAGCGTGGTTAGCCTGTTATCTTCACCAACACTGTTTCTATCATCTGTTTCACCACCATACACACAGTTTCCGCCTGTGTGTGTAATCGATCAAATCAGTGATTTCAAGTTAAATCTGGACCTACAGTTTAACTATTCTAAACATACTAACTTTACTTAACCAGCCTGATGCCTGCGCACTTAGCAAGTGCGCAGGGACTTGTTCTTGCGTATTTAATAAGTGCACAGACTTTGCTTCATGCGTACTTGATAAATACGCAGTACCTTCTTCATGCGTACTTGATAAGTACACATGACCCTCTTCATGCGTACTTAATAAGTACGCAGGATCCTCTTCTTGCGTACTTGGTAAATACGTAGGATCATCTTCATGCGTACTTGATAAGTATGCACGAACTGCTTCTTCGCAAAAACCCTAACTTTCGTCTTCGGGTCTGATTACGTCAAGATCCCGAACTTGTTTACTTCAAAACGTTTGCTTTCCATTAAGGAACTCAAATCTGTGTTTATCTTTCAGTTTTATCCGTGAAAACGTTACCTTTTCACCCAAAACCCGAAAAACCAAAAAACGAACAAAAACTCAGATTTAGGCCCGATCGTTACCTGAATCGAGTTTCTGATCAAGAGGTTCTTCTCACGAGCTATGGAGCAACAATTTGCTGAAATCTCGGGTCGATCCGCCAACTTTCTCTCTCTACGGTTTTTCTCTCTAGAACTTGTAAATGAGAGAAATGATGGAGGCCTAAGCTATTTATAGGGGAGGCTCCCCTTCCAGCCCGCCGGCCCATCCGGCCCGAACCGACATGCCTCGTTCATTTATTTCATCATTTTAACTGTCGTTTTATTTTTGGGATGTTACAAGTCTACCCCCTTACAATAGGTTTCGTCCCTGAAACCTTTCATAAGTCAAATAGATGAGGGTACGACTCCCTCATCTCCTTCTCCGTTTCCCAAGTGGCTTCCGATCCCTTTCGATGTTTCCATTGGACTTTAACCAATTGGATAATCTTATTACGCAAACGCTTCTCCTTCTTGTCTAAGATGGCCACGGGTTCTTCGATGTAATTAAGGCTGTTGTCGACCTCGATGTCAGTAAGTGGTACGTGAGCTGATTCATCCGCCAAACACTTTCGGAAGTGTGATACATGGAAGGTAGGATGAATCCCACTCAACTCATCAGGAAACTCTAGCCGATAAGCGACTTCACCCACCCGTGCCATTATCCTGAATGGTCCGACGTACCTCGGACTTAACTTCCCTCTCTTCCTGAATCGTATTATTCCCTTCCAGGGTGAGACTTTCAACATTACTCTGTCCCCAACATCGAACTCAATAGGCCTTCATCGTTTATCCGCATAGGATTTCTGACGATCTTGTGCGGCCTTCATTCGTGCTTTGATTTGATCAAACCTTTCTGATGTTTCTCTTACTACTTCAAGACTCCCTATTTCCTTTTGTCCAATATCACCCCAACAAATCGGGGTCCTGCATCTCCTCCCATACAACATTTCGTAAGGCGGCATGCCTATCGTCGTGTGATAACTATTGTTGTAGGAGAATTCGGCTAACGGCAGATGACTGTCCAAACTGCCGCCGATATCGATAATACAAGCACGAAGCATATCCTGCAATGTCTGAATGGTCCTTTCGGACTGACCATCCGTTTGTGGGTGGTATGCCGTGCTAACATTGAGTCTCGTGCCCATCGCCTCGTGAAATCTTTTCCAGAACCTCGATGTGAATCGTGTGTCCCGGTCAGATACGATCGTCAAAGGCATCCCATGTCGTGCTATAACTTCTCTAATAAATACTTCCGCTAATCTTTCTGACGAGAACGTCTCGCGAATAGGTAGGAAATGAGCACTTTTCGTTAAACGGTCCACAATTACCCAAATGGTATCATGACCTTTAGCTGTGCGTGGTAGCTTAGTTATGAAGTCCATGGTAATGTGTTCCCACTTCCATTCCGGTATATCAAGTGGTCGAATCTTTCCATACGGTTTCTGGTGTTCGGCCTTTACTTGCGAGCAAGTCAAACACTTTCTTACGTACTTTGTCACTTCATATTTCATTCCAGGCCACCAGTATTCCTTCCTTAGGTCTTGGTACATTTTATTGGTACCAGGATGGATAGAGTACCGAGACTTATGAGCCACATCCAAGATTTTGGTTCTAAGCTCGCCACCCATAGGTATCCATACCCGTCCAAAACGTGTCCTAACACCAATTGTGTTCTATTCCAACTTGTCCTGTTGGCCAATCATCCTTTGCTTCTTTATATTTTCTTCTTTAAGTGCCTCATCTTGAGTCTTTTCAATTTCTCTCATCACATCTGATGTTACCACCAACTGGCAAGCTTTCACTCTAATAGGAGTAGGCACATCCTTTCGGCTTAGAGCGTCAGCCACCACGTTTGCCTTTCCAGGATGGTATATTATTTCACAGTCTTAATCTTTCAATAGTTCCAACCATCGCCTCTGCCTCATATTAAGTTCCTTTTGTTCGAATAAGTACTTCAAACTTTTGTGGTCAGATTAAATAGTAAACTTCACCCCGTAAAGGTAGTGCCTCCAGATTTTCAATGCGAATACGACAGCAACAAGTTCCAAATCGTGGGTTGGATAATTAGCTTCGTGAATCTTCAACTGTCGTGACGCATACGCTATCACTCTTCCGCGTTGCATCAACACGTATCCCAATCCCTGACCCGAAGCGTCAGAGTATACCACTAAGTCTTCATTGCCCTTGGGAAGGGCCAAGACTGGGGCTTTGGTTAGCTTTTCCTTCAATTCTTTAAACGCCTCATCCTGGGTCGAACCCCATTCGTACTTTACCTCCTTCCAAGTCAACTTTGTCAATGGCGAAGCTATTTTCGAGAAATCCTGGATGAATCTCCGATAGTAGCCTACCAATCCCAAGAAACTACGGATTTCAGTTGGCGTCTTAGGAATATTCCATTCCCTTACCATCATTATCTTCGCTGGGTCAACCATAATGCCGTTCGGATTGATGAAGTGACCTAGGAATTGGACTTCCCTAAGCCAGAACGCGCATTTAGAGAACTTAACATACAACTTTTCCTTCTTCAGAGCCTCCAACACCTCCTTTAAGTGACATGCGTGATCACCCTCATTCTTGGAGTAGATGAGGATATCATCGATGAACACAATTACCGATCAGTCCAGCATCGGTCGACACACCCTATTCATTATATCCATTAACGCTGCGGGGGCGTTCGTCAATCTGAAATTTATATTACGCGGAACTCAAAATGTCCATAATGCGTGCGAAATGCAGTTTTCGGTATGTCTTCTTCCCTCACCTTTAACTGATGGTACCCGGACCGAAGGTCGATTTTTGATAACCATCTTGCGCCTTGCAATTGATCGAACAGGTCGTTGATCCTTGGTAAAGGGTACTTTTTCTTCACCGTACGTTTATTCAACTCGCGATAATCAATACACATTCTCATCGAACCATCCTTCTTCTTCACAAACAACACCGGAGCACCCCATGGTGAGATGCTCAGTTGTATAAATCCCTTCTCAAGTAGTTCGTCTAATTGGACCATAAGTTCTTTCATTTCCGCAGGTGCTAGTCGATATGGAGCCTTAGCCACGGGCTGGGCATCTGGTACTAAGTCGATTTGGAATTCGATCTCTCTGTCGGGTGGTATCCCAGGCAAATCCTCTGGAAACACCTCCGGGTACTCGCGTACCATGGGTACATCGTCTAGTTCCTTCACTTCCCACTTGTCGATCACGTACACCAAATAAGCCTCGCATCCGCGACTCAAGTAATCTGTTGCCTTAATCATCGAGATGACGTTTGGCATCGGGGCGTCACGATCTCCAAAAACCTTGACTTTGCTACCATCCGGTGCCTTGAGTCGGATTATCTTTCGTTTGCATATAATTTGCGCTTCATTGGCAGTTAGCCAATCCATACCTAACACGACATCGAACCCACCCAAAACCATAACGAACAACCTGACAGGGAACCTATGACCTTCTATTTTTATCGTGGAGTTGTCAACTACATCTGTCACTCTTGCAGTTCTTCCCTCAGCGGTTTCTACGCTAAAGGCCCTTTCTAGTTTACTGACAGCGCACTTCACTCGTTTACAAAACGTCGCAGATATAAAACTCTTACTGGCACCCGAATCAAATCACATAGAAACAAAAGTGTTGTCAAGGATGAACGTACCTGACGCCACATTGGGGTCGGCCATGGCTTGGTCTTGCGTCAGCGCGTATGCACGAGTCTTTGCTCGGGGCCTCTCTTCTTTCCTTTCCGGGCCTTTTCCTTTCCCGGCTTCACCCATTCTCGATTTCGGGCATTCCCTACTCAGATGACCGGCATCCCCACAATTATAGCACTTGAAGTGTTGTGGGCACTCACGGGAGTAGTGCCCGGTCTTGCCACACTTGAAGCACAAGTTAGATCCCAGTCTACATTCACCTGCATGCTCCCTTCCACACTTCTTACAAACAGTCGGCTCATTCACCTGTGCCCTCTTATCGCGAGTCCCAAACATCCTTCCACCAGTTCGCTTGTTTGAGAAGCTCGGTCTCTTCTTCGGTTCCTCAATGGCAACGACATTTAGCGCCAGATCATCGAATACCACGCCGCTCAGTTCTACTAACGAATCATAGGTCGTAGGGGCGTTTGCCTTAACATAGGTGCGGACCTGGTCCGACAGCCCTTGAATGTAATAGGAAATCTTTCTTTCCTCAGTCGTGATAAGGTGTGGCACCAGACGTGCCAGTTCATTGAATCAAGTTATGTACTGCCGGTGCGTCATGCTCCCGACCTTCAAACCCAGAAATTCCATCTCTACCTTTTCAATCTCGTTCCTTAGGCAGGAATTCTTAATCACCAAAGTTTTCAAGTCACCCAAATCATCGCATCCACAACCTCGCTCCCTTTTTCTTGACGTACACCTTCCCACCAATGGGATGCTTCCTCTCTTAAGGAGTTAGCAGCAAATTTCATAACTTGATCCGTTCGACATTCGCTCAGACGAATGGCAGCCTCCATACGAATCACCCAATCAAACGTAGCTATCGCGTCTTTCTTCCCAGTCAAGACCGGCGGGTCACATGCCTTGAAGGACTTATAGTCGCAACCACGGTTAAGCGGTGCATTGATTGCCTCAGTGTTCGGGGTATCAACCGCCATGTTAGACCCACCCGTCTCATTAACCTTCTTTAAAGCTTCTGCCAACAGTCCTGGCAAAGAAACTTTCATCAAGTCTGTGAACTCTCGAGCTATGGCTGCTCTCACTTCTGGTTCAAAAGTGAAAGGTTGTTCTTCAACCTGTGTCTGCTCGGTTCCATGCACACCAACCGCCGGTTCAGTGTGAACACTTCCTTCTTCACTATACTCTTGGCGCGCAGGAGTCCTGCCGCGACCGCCGTTACGACCACCGGTACGACCACCGGTATGGCCCCCACCACGCCTTCCGTTTCCTCTTCTTGCCATTTTGTTCTATAAGACAAGAATCCAATGTCATTGCGCTAGTTAACAAATAAAATTCAATAAGTACGGTAAGATGTTAATATACACTGGCCATCTGCAATTAACCATTACACTACCTTTCGATTTCTATTTGTCCACCTTTGCGATTCCATCAGAACACAAGTCCTTACCTAACCCTTTCTAAGTCATACTACACATGTAAATATATACTACCATCATACCTGATGCTGTGGCTCAAGTTACCCGTACTGGCATCCGCTTTCGGTCCCATTCACAGTTTAAGTTCAGACACTGTGTCACACCCCGCCAAGGCGGAAACGCGAGGCGCGACGTTCATGGTTTCCAAAGCATATGATTACCGCAAACACATACATGATAAATGGATACATAAACAAGTTTAAAGTTTTACATTCCAAAATGTCAATTGAGTTTACAAAAGTGAAGATTTCGCAAATATGAATCTATTACAATGAGTTATACAAGAGAAATCTCCCAAAAGTTGTATCCATCGCGCATGCATGTAATCTACATTGCTAACCTTGCGATCACGTTCAATTTCATGAAAAACATACTTAAAATTTTCAACACGAGGTTGGTGAGTTCACAGGTTTAATCAAATAGTTCTTTGTAAAATTCAATTGTTCGTAAATAGTTTCAAGTGCATGTGATAAACAGAATAAGAATTGTTGACCCATTTGTAAACTAGCTAGGAATACAAATAATATGTTCCTACATGAGTCGTAACCAAACCATGACAATTGTACACGCCCCTAATTTCGTTATCCGGTTCTATGCGGCCATAAATCATCCAGATTGTGGTTAGCGCGACTAACCATGACCGGGAGACGTCACTCTCCATAGTACTATTCATAGGACCCTAGGCTACAGTTAATGGTTACTAAATTGTTCCAGGGGACTTTAGCGGCCTCAAATCGTGTAACTCATGTAAACATAAAAGTCGAGTCTTATTCTCTTGTTATCACATAAAAATAGTTGTAAGTATGTTCTTCCCCCAAATATTGAAAACAGTAAAAAAGGGCCGTGAAACTCACCTTGTTTTTGTGTATGTTAGCAACGATAATTGTTCCAGTCAACCTTGACTATTCGTACCCTAATTACAAAAGGGTAATTCTTGTTAAGTCCGAACGTCTTATATGCAAATTGTTCACCGACTTAGTAAATCTGATTGCTTTTGTTTAAAATATCTTCTTAGTTTTTCAACACTTGTTTCGTTATAAAATAGTTCTAAGTTACTGCCCAATGGGACTGATGAACAGGTATCGAAACTACCTAGTTTCGATTGAACAGGACAGATGTCGAAACTACCTAGTTTCGATTGGACATGACAGATGTCGAAACTTCCTAATTTCGATTGAGCAAACTGGGTATCGAAACTTCCTAGTTTCGATTGGATAATAGGTATCAAAACTACCTAGTTTCGATCAAACAGGTATCGAAACTCCTAGTTTTGATTGAGTAAACAGGTATCGAAACTCCTAGTTTCGATTAAGTAATAGGTATCGAAACTACCTAGTTTTGATCAAGCAGGTATCGAAACTATAGTTTCGATTACTGAAATTTTGATTGACAGAATTAGTTTTAAAACTTTGTTCATACATATACGCATATATTCATGTTTTAATCTTGGATTTCGACACACTTTTCTGGTTATTTTTCTTACGTTCGAGTAAACTGTATGTTTAGTTACGGTTTTAAAGAAGATAATATGAATAATATCGAGTTTTTACCTCTAAACAGAGATGATGATTTCGAGAGAAACAGAGAATGGTCTTGAACTCCGTTGCTTGAATCCTTGAGGAATTACTTGGATGTTTCGTATAACACCCAAAAGATAGATAACTTTGAATTTGAAAATGGAGGAATTCTTGAAAATATGATGAGGATGAAGGCGTTGATGTTGCTGCCGTAAAGAGAGAAAAATATACGGTGGAGTGTGTGTTTGGAATTGGTAAGTGATAGATATGATGGAAGGTGAGCTCTTGTCAAGTTTTAGAAGGCAAGAGGTATGGTATAAGGATTATAGAATTTGAATAAGAGAAGAACAGTGGTGTGAATGGGTTTCTCTGATTTTCGGCTGAGAAGGTCAAATGGGTGGGTTGGGTTAAATTTGTATAATAATTAGATTTAAGTATTAATTAATTAATTTATTAAGGGTATTAATATCAGTTAGAGTTTTAAAGGGTAATTTAATTCGGTTTAGATTTTTCACGGTATTATAAATTTATTAAGTTTATGGCTCGTTAACGAAAGATATTGAAATCTTGGATTGTATAATTCGTTGAGGTGATTATTTGTAGGTATATATACCTAAAGGTGACGCTACATGGTAACGTCTTCGAAAAGTCCATTATTTTACTTTTACGTATATTATATGATTTAGTCTTAAAAATAAATCATAGTTCAACGTAAATTTTATGTAATATATATATATATATATATATTTTTCTTGGTTATTTAATTTAACCACTCTCGTTCGTATTAGTCGGTTTATATGATACGTGAACCGGTTACTCCTAGAATTACCAAAATATGAAATGAGACAATGTACGGTTTTTGTTAGACCTTAATGTCCTTGATTGTGAAATTAAGTAAATCACGAAAACAATTATGACGTAAACTTGTTTATAATATGTACGGATATTGACCTGAAATGTCGGGTGTCACATTCTCCCCATGTTAACATAATTTCGTCCCGAAATTCAATTCGTGCCATTTTGAACTGGTGTATCCTTAAACAAGGAGGGGTATTTTGTTTTCATTTGGTCTTCTCGTTCCCATGTATAATCAGGACCACGTTTTGAGTTCCAACGTACTTTAACCAGTTTGATTCGACTACGTCTCAGCCTGTGAACTTTCCAATCTGAAATCTCAATCGGTTCCTCGATGAAATGCAACCTGTCGTCTATGTGAATCTCATCAGGCGGTATAATTAACGTCTCGTCTGATAAACACTTCTTGAGATTTGATACATGAAACGTATCATGTACATTGCTTAGTTCTTGTGGCAACTTGAGCTTGTAAGCTACAGGGCCAACCCTAGCCAGTATTTCAAACGGTCCAACGTATCTAGGGTTAAGCTTACCACGGTTACCAAACCTTGCAACGCCTTTCCATGGTGAGACTTTTAACATTACTCGGTCACCAATTTGAAATTCTAATGGTTTCCGTCTGTTATCAGCATAGCTCTTCTGTCTGTCTCGGGCTGCTTTCAGACGGTCCTTAATTTTGAAGATCTTATCAGTAGTTTCCTAGACAATCTCAGGACCTGTAAAATGTTTTTCACCAACTTCCGCCCAACATAGCGGTGAGCGGCATTTACGACCATATAAAGCTTCAAACGGAGCTGCCTTGATGCTTGTGTGGTAACTGTTATTATAGGAAAACTCCGCCAACGGTAAATGAGTATCCCAATTTCCTCTGAAATCAATTACACACGCACGGAGCATATCTTCTAATGTTTGGATAGTCCTTTCACTTTGACCGTCCGTTTGTGGATGGTAGGCTGTGCTCATGTCTAGGCGCGTGCCTAGGGCTTCTTGTAACGATTTCCAGATTCTAGACACGAATCTGCTGTCTCTATCAGAGATAATAGAAACTGGTACTCCATGCCTAGCCACAATTTCCTTAATGTAGAGTCTTGTAAGTTTCTCTGTCTTGTCGGTTTCTTTAATTGGCAGAAAGTGAGCAGATTTCGTTAAACGGTCGACAATTACCCATATGGTATCATAACCACTGGACGTCTTGGGTAATTTCGTGATGAAATCCATAGAAATCTGTTCCCATTTCCATTGGGGAATTTCGGGTTGTTGTAACAAGCCAGACGGTTTCTGATGTTCGGCTTTTACTTTTGAACACGTTAAGCATTTACTGATATATGTGGCAATATCTCCTTTCATATTGGGCCACCAATATAATTCTTTTAGATCCTTATACATCTTATCTGAACCTGGGTGAATGGAGTACCTAGACTTGTGGGCTTCATCCATAATCAACCCACGTAAGTTACCGTTACACGGCACCCAAATTCTGTCCATGAAGTAAAACGTATCATCTGACTTAGACTCCAATTGTTTAATCATTCCACGTAGTGCTTCATTTTGGATGTTCTTTTCCTTAAGTGCTTCTTGTTGTGCCATTTGGATTTGAGTAGTAAGACTCGTGTGAATTGTTAATCCTAGGGCACGAACACGAAGAGTTTTAACTCGTTCCTTGCGACTTAAGGCGTCTGCTACGACATTGGCTTTCCCGGGATGGTACTTGATATCACAATCATAGTCATTTAGTAGTTATACCCAACGACGTTGTCTCATGTTAAGTTCCTTTTGATCGAAGATATGTTGAAGACTCTTGTGATCAGTAAAGATAGTGCATCTTGTACCGTAAAGATAATGTCTCCAAATTTTGAGTGCAAACACAACTGCGCCCAACTCCAAGTCGTGGGTCGTATAATTCTTTTCGTGCACTTTTAGTTGTCGTGAGGCATATGCGATTACTTTGTCTCTTTGCATTAACACACAACCAAGTCCTTGGTGTGATGCATCGCAGTATACGACAAAATTATCGATTCCCTCAGGAAGGGATAAGATCGGTGCACTACACAGCTTCTGCTTTAGTAATTGAAAAGCTGACTCTTGCTTGTCACTCCAATAAAATTTCTTTTCTTTCTGGGTTAATGTGGTTAAAGGCAGAGCTATTTTTGAAAAATTCTCAATGAATCGTCTGTAGTAGCCGGCCAAACCCAAAAATTGACATACTTCTGTCGGAGTCTTTGGTGCTTCCCAGTTTTTGATAGCTTCAATCTTGGTTGGGTCTACGTGAATCCCTTCTTATTGATGACGTGTCCGAGAAAGTGAACCTCTCGGATCCAAAACTCACACTTAGAGAATTTAGCGTAAAGTTTCTATTTCCTGAGTAGTTCTAAGATTAATTTCAGATGATGTTCATGATCCTCCTTGGTTCGTGAATATATTAATATATCATCAATAAATACTATCACGAATTTATCGAAGTATGGCTTGCACACTCGGTTCGTGAGATCCATAAAAACAGCTGGTGCGTTCGTCAAACCAAACAGCATAACTAGGAATTCGTAGTGGCCATAACGAGTCCTAAATGCCGTCTTTGGTACATCTTCTTCTTGGATTCTTAGTTGATGATACCCCGAACGTAGATCGATCTTAGAGTAGAAGCTAGAACCTTGTAGTTGATCGAACAAATCGTCTATTCGAGGAAGTGGATATCGGTTTTTGATTGTAAGCTTGTTTAACTCTCGGTAATCAATACACATCCTAAAGGTTCCATCCTTTTTCTTTACGAATAGGACCGGAGCTCCCCAAGGTGAGAAACTCGGTCTTATGAAACCTTTATCAAGTAACTCTTGGAGTTGATTTGATAATTCCTGCATTTCAGAAGGTGCTAATCGATACGGTGATCGCGCAACCGGGGCGGCTCCTGGTACCAAGTCGATTCGTAATTCGACTTGCCTCGGTGGTGGTAATCCAGGTAAGTCTTCAGGAAAAACTTCGGGGTAATCCTTAACGATTGGTATGTCTTCAAGTCGACGTTCCTCGGGTTTCTTCTCGACGACGTGCGCCAGGAACACGCAATAGCCTTTACGTAGGTACTTACGAGCTTTCATGCAGTTTATCATCCTCAATGTCACTCCACTTTTCTCACCTTGAATCGAAAGAACTTCTCCGTTCGGGAGGGGAATATGAACAATCTTCTCAAAACAAACAATCTCGGCGTGATTTTTCGACAACCAATCCATACCAATAACAACGTCAAAACTTCCCAGATCAACGGGTAACAGGTCTATACTAAATGTGTGGTCTTTCAAACATAGAGTACAACCCTGAATGACTTCTCCAGTTTTAATTAATTTTCCGTTTGCTAATTCAATTGTATAATTTTGGTCTAGTTTGCTGGGCTTAATACCGAGTAGGGACTTAAAGTCATTTGACACAAAACTCATATCAGCACTCGTATCAAAAAGTATAGAGGCATAGTGATTATTTATCGGGAACGTACCAGTGACAATGTTCGGATCTTGTCGCGCGTCACCAGCCCCCATCACAAATGCTCTTCCACGGGCCTGATTGTTGTTTCGGTTCTTCAACTTTGGACAGTCTTTTCTAAAGTGCTTTGGATCTCCACACTCAAAGCATCCCTGATTCTTTCTTTCTGCTCCTGGATTGACCTTTCCTACTACTTGATTGATCTTATTAGGGTTCGCATTGTTCCAACAGTTATGGGCTAGATGCCCATGCTTTTTACACTTTCCACATTGGGTACACCTTCCACTGTGATGATACCCACATTTGTCACACTTCGATAGAGTTCCCAGATATCCTTTTTGTTCTATAGTGTTGACAGCGTAGGCTTTCATAGTTTCAGATCTCTTGTAAGTTTGATTCTTGTTTTGATTACTTAGTTTTCCAAACCATTTCCTCTTTTCCCCAGACCTTCCTTCCTCGGTCTCCTTCTTCTCAAACAAACCATCACGCACAACATTATCTCTTAGCTTGAAAGCTAGAATTATAGCTCTCTTGGCATCCATAGGGTTCGATGAAGTTACCAGGCTTCGGATTTGAGGAGCAAGACCCCACAAATATCTTTCAACCTTCTTGTATTATGGGGTAACCATGTGTGGAACTAAACTTGCTAACTCATTGAATCGGTCAGTGTAACCAGCCACATCATCTCCTATCATTTGAAGGTTCCACATTTCAGTTTCGATTTTCTGCAATTCATTTCGAGGACAGTACTCCTCGATCATCATGGCCTTTAGATCCTCCCAAGATAGCTAGTAGGCAGTCTGTCTTCCCAAGGTTTTCATCTGAGAATTCCACCAGGTTAATGCTTTGTCAACAAGTGTGCAAGTGGCATATTTCACCATACAGTCAGCTGTGCATTCACTAATATCAATTACAGATTCTATCTTCTCAATCCACCTCATCAGTCCTACTGCACCCTCGGTGCCATTGAAGTTGCGAGGGTTGCAGGATAGAAAGGCCTTATAAGTGCACTTCTTGTTCGAAGCATCTGTAGGGTCACAAGTCAATATTTTAATAATGTTGTTAACTTAGATCGTGACTGTCTCACAGAGGTGTTTACACATTCTATTACCTCCAAAACCTCCAGTAGTGCCACTGCCTCCTGCACCTCCTCCGCAACCACTACCATTTCCTCCGCCGTTATTCCGATTGGCTTCGTACTGCTCCAAGGCAGTGGCTACACATTGGGATATGAGTTGCTCAACTTCTGCGGAAATCGTCGTGTTGTTTTCACCGGTAGTGTCACGCGGTGTCCTTCTTTTGGGTGCCATGGGTCTGAAGTCGAAATGGGGCTAGTGTGTGACGATATTTAGTGTCTACGATATCCGTACAATATGATGATAAGTTATGAAATGCATATGCAATGAAAAACGTCTCAGTGGGTCATTTAGATTATAGACTAGGTTCAATTTTAGACTCCTAGTTCGCTATAATCAATGGCTCTGATACCAATCTGTCACACCCCGCCAAGGCGGAAACGCGAGGCGCGACGTTCATGGTTTCCAAAGCATATGATTACCGCAAATACATACATGATAAATGGATACATAAACAAGTTTAAAGTTTTACATTCCAAAATGTCAATTGAGTTTACAAAAGTGAAGATTTCGCAAATATGACTCTATTACAATGAGTTATACAAGAGAAATCTCCCAAAAGTTGTATCCATCGCGCATGCATGTAATCTACATTGCTAACCTTGCGATCACGTTCAATTTCCTGAAAAACATACTTAAAATTTTCAACACGAGGTTGGTGAGTTCACAGGTTTAATCAAATAGTTCTTTGTAAAATTCAATTGTTCGTAAATAGTTTCAGGTACATGTGATAAACATAATAAGAATTGTTGACCCATTTGTAAACTAGCTAGGAATACAAATAATATGTTCCTACATGAGCCGTAACCAAACCATGACAATTGTACACGCCCCTAATTTCGTTATCCGGTTCTATGCGGCCATAAATCCTCCAGATTGTGGTTAGCGCGACTAACCATGACCGGGAGACTTCACTCTCCATAGTACTATTCATAGGACCCTAGGCTACAGTTAATGGTTACTAAATTGTTCCAGGGGACTTTAGCGGCCTCAAATCGTTTAACTCATGTAAACATAAAAGTCGAGTCTTATTCTCTTGTTATCACATAAAAATAGTTGTAAGTATGTTCTTCCCCCAAATATTGAAAACAGTAAAAAGGGGCCGTGAAACTCACCTTGTTTTTGTGTATGTTAGCAACGATAATTGTTCCGGTCAACCTTGACTATTCGTACCCTAATTACAAAAGGGTAATTCTTGTTAAGTTCGAACGTCTTATATGCAAATTGTTCACCGACTTAGTAAATCTGATTGCTTTTGTTTAAAATATCTTCTTAGTTTTTCAACACTTGTTTCGTTATAAAATAGTTCTAAGTTACTGCCCAATGGGACTGATGAACAGGTATCGAAACTACCTAGTTTCGATTGAACAGGACAGATGCCGAAACTACCTAGTTTCGATTGGACAGGACAGATGTCGAAACTTCCTAATTTCGATTGAGCAAACTGGGTATCGAAACTTCCTAGTTTCGATTGGATAATAGGTATCGAAACTACCTAGTTTCTATCAAACAGGTATCGAAACTCCTAGTTTCGATTGAGTAAACAGGTATCGAAACTCCTAGTTTCGATTGAGTAATAGGTATCGAAACTACCTAGTTTCGATCAAGCAGGTATCGAAACTATAGTTTCGATTACTGAAATTTTGATTGACAGAATCAGTTTTAAAACTTTGTTCATACATATACGCATATATTCATGTTTTAATCTTGGATTTCAACACACTTTTCTGGTTATTTTTCTTACGTTCGAGTAAACTGTATGTTTAGTTACGGTTTTAAAGAAAATAATATGAATAATATTGAGTTTTTACCTCTAAACAGAGATGATGATTTCGAGAGAAACAGAGAATGGTCTTGAACTCCGTTGCTTGAATCCTTGAGGAATTACTTGGATGTTTCGTATAACACCCAAAAGATAGATAACTTTGAGCTTGAAAATGGAGGAATTCTTGAAAATATGATGAGGATGAAGGCGTTGATGTTGCTGCCGTAAAGAGAGAAAAATATACGGTGGAGTGTGTGTTTGGAATTGGTAAGTGATAGATAAGATGGAAGGTGAGCTCTTGTCAAGTTTTAGAAGGCAAGAGGTATGGTATAAGGATTAAAGAATTTGAATAAGAGAAGAACAGTGGTGTGAATGGGTTTCTCTGATTTTCGGCCGAGAAGGTCAAATGGGTGGGTTGGGTTAAATTTGTATAATAATTAGATTTAAGTATTAATTAATTAATTTATTAAGGGTATTAATATCAATTAGAGTTTTAAAGGGTAATTTAATTCGGTTTAGATTTTTCACGGTATTATAAATTTATTAAGTTTATGGCTCGTTAACGAAAGATATTGAAATCTTGGATTGTATAATTCGTTGAGGTGATTATTTGTAGGTATATATACCTAAAGGTGACGCTACATGGTAACGTCTTCGAAAAGTCCATTATTTTACTTTTACGTATATTATATGATTTAGTCTTAAAAATAAATCATAGTTCAACGTAAATTTTATGTAATATATATATATATATATATATATATATTTCTTGGTTATTTAATTTAACCACTCTCGTTCGTATTAGTCGGTGTATATGATACGTGAACCGGTAACTCCTAGAATTACCAAAATATGAAATGAGACAATGTACGGTTTTTGTTAGACCTTAATGTCCTTGATTGTGAAATTAAGTAAATCACGAAAACAATTATGACGTAAACTTGTTTATAATATGTACGGATATTGACCTGAAATGTCGGGTGTCACACACTGGGAGTGTCCGAATCTCTCAAACTATTGCTCTGATACCAACTTGTAAGCCCCCAAACCCGGGAGGCCTCACTTGTTGGATTTACTCATTCACAAATAGTTCTTAAACTTGAATATCAAATAACGCAGCGGAAAATACTTCATTAAAACATAACCATTATATTGTTCAACATGCGGAAGCGTAAACATGTCTAAACATAACTTAACGAAAACAAAACGTAACATGATGCCAGTCTTCATAAGCGTCCGGGTAACTCTTCATCGCTAGCCAAGCATCGCCGTCCAACCTCATAACCTGCCTTAATCTGAATGTGAACACTAAAAAGTCAGCTACGCTGGTGAGTTCTAGTTTTCGTTCGATTTAAGAAATGGTTCATCATTCAATCATTCATTAGGGTTTAACATCATGTATAAGAAAACAGGGCCTTTCGTTCATCATTGAAAACCTTCAAACATTTATCCTCATCATAAACACATTGAACGGATCATTTGTTTAAAACATTTAACATTCATTTAAGTCATACATTACTATCTAAATCTGTGTTACCATTCGTACCGTCATTTAGCATGGTATTGCCCCTAAGGCTTAACTTCACGAAGACCGACAATACCATACATCTCGTCAATTCCCTTTTGTATTGCCCCCAAGGCTTAACTGCACGAGGACCGACAATACCCATTCAGTTTCCCCTATGGCTCTCATGTCCATAGACCGACAACTTCCATCGACGGCTATGGCTCACGGCCATAACACCGTCGGATCATAATTTAACCTTACATAGGGTCACGTTAACCCCTGAGTAACCGTCGTTACTCCCTACCAGTTGTACAACATCAAAACCATTGGCAGGCCACCAAGACACTGCCCCTGTTGCTCTTATGGAAACTATGGCTCGCTGTCCATAATCTACCACAAGGCTGGGAATTACATTCCCAGACTTCATTCATCAATTTCATTCATTCGACAGATTAGATTTGTAATGACTTCTTTAAAACCTTTGCCCTTTTTCTTTTCTTTTCATAAAACCTTTCATTCATTTTTGAAACCCTTTACCTTTATTGTAACATCCCAAATAATGACAAGACAAATAGAAAAGGGAAATAAAGTGGGCTTGGCCAAAATTTCGGCCCATGGGCCGAAAAGAAAAGGGGGAAACCCCATTACAAAACAGCAGCTTCAACCCAAACCCCTCTCATTTCATCTTCCTGCGCAAGAATACTAGAGAGAGAGAGAGAGCGATCGGCTTGTGAAGAAAACCGCAAGGAGAAGACTCAAGGGCTCGGGAATCATCCGACTCCACCATTTCAACGCATAGCAACAGAAATCGGGCCTGTTGAGGTAAGCATCGCCTCTGATTATGAGTCTTTGCATGTCTCGGGTTTAAATCAAATAAAGATACGATTTTTGCATACGAAACTTGAAACAAATCACGTATTTGAACTCAAGAACGATAAAGGAAGGTGTTTAACGTAAAATGCTCAAGGTTTAATCGATTGGAAATAAGTTGGCTGGAGCAAGGTTCTGGTCAGGGAAGATGCAGACCCATGACTCGAAACTATAGTTTCGATACATACAGACCCGTCGAAACTACTCTAGTTTCGATAGTCATGTTTGACTCGAAACTATCTAGTTTCGATAGCAGCCAATGACTCGAAACTACCATAGTTTCGATAGGAACTCAGGACTCGAAACTACCTAGTTTCGAGTGTCACCTTGAACCTAAACTAAGATTTTTCATAAGTTAATGACTCGAAACTACCATAGTTTCGATAGGATCTCATGACTCGAAACTACCTAGTTTCGATAGAAGGATTATGACTCGAAACTACCTAGTTTCGAGTGTAAGACCATAGCTCGAAACTACCATAGTTTCGATGCGACCCACCTCCCGAAACTACTGAGTTCAAGCATAGTAATGTCTAGTGTCATCTAGGAGCACCATCTCATGTGTATGACTTTATTATACAGATCGTGAGTGACATTAGTGAAGCCCAGTAGCCAGCTTAGTGTATTACAGAAACTACTCATCAGGTGAGTTCTATGTGCCCCTTTTTATGTTATGTGCAAATATTTTCAAATGTTTTGGGGCTGAAGTGTATACACTAAGTGAATAAAGTTTATGAATGTTAATGTGATCATATGTGTTATACAAGTATATATATATATACCTATACACGAAAGAGAAATTATGAATAAAGAATGAAAAGCATGATTATAAAGAATGAACGAAAGTATAACACAAAATGAAAGAATGAAATCCTGCTTTATATCCATGTATATATTGCTTGCAAAGAATGAAATGAATGAATGTCATAACATATAAGAATGAAATCTTGCTTTATATCCATGTATATATTGCTTGCCAAGTACAGAAAATGTTATGGACGCTTCGATGATAACGGCTACTTCGGTAGACGGACGACCATGTGACTATTTTACAACCGGGACAAGTGCGTTCCTTCATCAGCTAGGACGTACGAATGCCATTAAAGGACGGTCGAAGCAATTGGCATATTATAGTAGAACGGTTGTATAAATAATAGTCGCATGGGAAACGGATACCTTCGGGTAGACGGGCGAATTACGGCCTACGACGGTAGGACGGTTGTAAGTCATGACGGACGGACAAAGGTTGCCGGACGGTTGTAAGAATAAAATGACGGACGGCACTTGTTGCCGGACGGTTGTAAGTATAGGTGGGCCATGACGATGGACCACAGCGATTGTCTTTGTGACATTCGTAAACAAATGACGGGTTGATCACCCTTACAGAGTATGACCCATGAATGTAAATAAAGAAAGAAAAAGGGTGAATGCATATATATATTTATGTATGAAATCACCAAAAATACAGAAAAGGAAATACAGAAAAGAAAGATGAAAGAAAGGCAAAAGTTATGAATACGTATTTATATGAATGATCATACAGTAATGCATACTTATACCTATAAAGAAAAGAATGTTTACAGTAAATTGCATTAAACTAGAACTCACCAGCGTTAGCTGACTTTTAGTATACATTTCAGGTAAAGGAAGAAAAGGTCGTGCGATGGCGTGAAGGTTACCCGGCACAAGACTGACATCCCACTTTTGTTTGTTAAGACAATGTTGTGTTTTTAATTATTAAGACTTCCGCTGTTATGTAATGTAATTGAATGAAGAATGTTTTAAATTTAAGTTCAGTATTTATGGCTATGTTTATGAGTAAATCCAACAAGTGAGGTCACCCGGGAAAGGGGCCTTACAAGTTGGTATCAGAGCAATAGTTTGAGAGATTCAGACATCCCTAAATGTCTGGACTCAAACTGATTATGGGACCAACGCACGGATGTCAGTATGGGTAACCAACGCCAACGCTAGCACGGTAAGTAAGTTATAAAGTTAATACTCTTGCATAGGAATAGATACCTTAACTTAGAACAAATAGATGTTAATGCCACGACTGATTTGAAGAGTTTCGAACCCGAAAAGCAATGTAAATTAGTAATCACAAACCGGTCACTGTAATTAAGAATTTACCTTGCTCGTACTGTTCCAAACTATGATCTGAAGAAATGACATTGATGTATTCCCTTTTTAACAATCAGAAATTTCTAGAAAACTATGGCAAGTAGAGGAAGAACAGGACCTCGAGGCGGTCGCACTGGCCGACGAGGTAGACCTCCGTTGAACCCAAGATTTGAAGAAGAAGAGAGTGTGCACGCAGAGCACACCGAAAGTGGGCACGAAACAGAAGTGACCCCAATTATGAACGACAGTCCAGGGCCCATACAGTTGGAACCTGAAGTCAGGGATGCTATTGCCCGTGAAGTTGTGCTCACTTTGAAAAAGGTATTGCCTGATCTACTATCCGAGGCAATAAAGAAAAGTAAGGAGGAGGATGAAGGAGACAATGAAGAGAAAGTATATGACAGTGATGGGGATGAAATAAAGATTGGATCGAGCAATCGTGGGTGCACTTACAAAGGTTTCAAGGACGGAGACCCACCCAAGTTCGATGGGAGCAAAGATTCAGTGGCAACGCTTGAATGGATTGAGAGGATGAGTGCTGTAATCAACATCAGCGAGTGTCGACCAGACCAGGCTGTTAAATATGTTGCTCATTCTTTCACCAACGAAGCCTTAGGTTGGTGGAGGAACATTCAGAGGACAAAGTCCCCAAACGCTCTTGCAAGAATGACATGGGAAGAACTGAAAAAGCTGGTAATTCAAAAGTTCTGTCCCCAGAACGAAATTGATCGAGTGGAAAATGAATTCCTAAACCTTAAAGCTGGCAACAAGACACACCGCCAGTATACTTCTAGATTCAATGAGTTGGCACAGCTGGTACCCCACCTGGTGGAGACAGAAGAGCGAATGATCAAGTATTATGTGAAGGGCCTACCTCAAAGGGTCCGTGTCCACGTGAAAGCCAACCTACCCTCGACCTTCGAGTCGGTAGTGAATCTGAGCGGAATCGTCTACGACGATTATGCCAATGAGGACCCACCAACAGAAACCCAAAAGAGAAAGTGGGAGAACCCGTCTAGAGGCACCGGAAGAGGGAACGTAATAACTGAAAATAAGAAACCAAGGTCGGACAAATATGAAACCTGCAAGAAATGCGGAAGGCAACATTTTGGCGAGTGCCGGGTCGGCTCCACCACATGTTACAGGTGTGGGAAGGCGGGGCACTACTCTCGTGACTGCTTGAGAGACACTAAATGCCAAGTATGTGGACTGTTTGGTCACCTGGCTAAGGATTGCAGAAAAGCCAGACAATCTGGTTCGGGAAAAGAAAAGGAACAGGAACAACCAAAGACTAGGACTCGAGCTTACGCCCTGACTGAGGAGGAAGCAAGGGGAAATCCTGATGTTGTGTCAGGTACGTTCCTAGTTAATGATGAACGTGCGGCTATATTATTTGACTCGGGTGCTAGTAAAAGCTTTATATCAAATGCCTTTAGTCGAAAACTGAATTGCACTATCAACACAGTAGTAAAGGCCTTTAGTGTACAAACTGCCGTTGGTAAAAATTCGGCAGTATTCCAAGTAACAGAGGATTGCATAATAGAAATAGAGGGTCATAAATTTCCTTCTAGATTATTCCTTCTCACCTTAGGAGGATTCGATATAGTATTGGGTATGGATTGGCTAGCTGCCAACGAAGCTCAAATCATATGTAAACGTAAGAGGATACACCTCAAAGGTCCTAGCGGCAGTCCAATTACGGTTTATGGGGATTGGAATTGCACAATGCCGAACGTCATCTCGATGATTAAGGCCGAAAGTTACATGAGGCGCGGCTGCGAAGCTTATCTGGCATATGTTATAGATGATAGAGTGAAAACGAAAGAACTCAAGAATGTACCCGTGGTGTGCAATTTTCCGGAAGTATTCCCTGAGGATCTACCTGGGTTGCCACCCGATCGGGAAATAGAATTTCAGATTGATTTACTGCCAGGAGCTGAGTCCGTTGCCAAAGCCCCCTACCGATTGGCTCCGTCAGAAATGAAGGAATTGATGTCCCAACTAGAGGAACTAACTGAGAAAGGATTTATTAGGCCGAGCATCTCACCATGGGGCGCTCCGGTACTATTTGTAAAGAAGAAGGACGGCAGTATGCGCATGTGTATCGACTACCGCGAATTGAACAAGAGAACAGTAAAGAACAAATACCCACTGCCTAGAATAGACGACCTTTTTGATCAACTGCAAGGTGCGAGTTGGTTCTCAAAGATCGATCTTAGGTCGGGTTACCATCAGTTGAAAGTAAGAGAAGAAGACGTTCCAAAGACCGCATTTCGCACGCGTTATGGGCATTATGAATTTCTTGTGATGTCCTTCGGACTAACCAACGCACCAGCAGCATTTATGGATTTAATGAACAGAGTATGCCGACCCATGTTGGATCGATCAGTAATAGTTTTTATAGATGACATCCTCATATATTCAAAGAATGAAGGTGATCACCACTGTCACCTAAGAGAAGTATTGGAGGTGCTAAAGCAGGAAAAGTTGTACGCAAAATTCTCCAAATGCGCGTTCTGGCTTAGGGAAGTCCAATTCCTAGGTCATGTAATAAACCCAAACGGCATCATGGTGGATCCTGCAAAGATCGAGACAGTAAAGGAATGGAACATCCCAAAGACACCAACAGAGATACGAAGCTTCCTAGGGTTGGCAGGCTACTATCGAAGGTTCATCCAAGATTTCTCAAGAATTGCCTCGCCGCTAACCAAACTGACACGGAAGGAAGTAAAGTATGAATGGGGTCCAACCCAAAACAACGCGTTTGAGGAACTTAAGACACGATTAACTCAAGCTCCAGTATTAACACTACCTGAGGGAAATGAAGACTTAGTAGTCTACTCTGACGCTTCAGGGCAAGGTTTAGGGTGCGTACTCATGCAACGAGGAAAGGTAATTGCTTATGCATCGCGGCAACTAAAGGTTCATGAAGTTAACTACCCAACCCATGATCTAGAATTAGCAGCAGTAGTTTTCGCGTTGAAAATATGGAGACACTACTTGTATGGAGTTAAATGCACCATCTACTCCGATCACAAAAGCTTGAAATACTTCTTCGAACAAAAGGAACTAAACATGAGGCAAAGAAGATGGTTAGAGCTACTGAAAGACTATGACTGTGAGATATTGTACCATCCAGGCAAGGCAAACGTAGTGGCTGACGCTTTAAGTAGAAAGGAAGAATCGGCACCTATCCGGATCAAAGCGTGTCAGTTAATTATAACGCCAGACTTAATGGGTGAAATATCAAGGGCACAAGATGAAGCATTGTTAGAAAGAAATGTGAAACGGGAAAGAATAGTAGGACAACAAGGGAACTTAGATGCGAATGCATACGGAGTACGAACTAGGTTTGGCCGGATGTGGATACCTAAGATTGGTGAGCTTAGAGCCAAAATACTCGATGAGGCCCATAAGTCTCGCTATTCTATCCACCCCGGGACAAACAAAATGTATCAAGACTTGAAGATAGAATACTGGTGGCCTGGCATGAAGAATGATGTGACAGAATACGTGAGCAAGTGCCTAACGTGTTCTCTAGTTAAGGCCGAGCACCAGAAACCATGCGGTAAAATGCAACCTTTACCAATACCGGAATGGAAGTGGGAAGAGATCACAATGGACTTCATTACCAAGCTACCGCGAACAGCTAAAGGCAATGATACCATTTGGGTGATCGTCGACCGCTTGACAAAGAGTGCTCACTTCTTGCCAATACGAGAAACTTCTTCTTCTGAAAAGCTAGCAGGAGTATTTATCAAGGAAATTGTGAGCAGACATGGTATGCCGCTGTCGATTGTGTCTGACAGGGATACTAGATTCACGTCAAGGTTTTGGAAGAAATTCAATGAAGCAATGGGCACTAGACTGAACATCAGCACCGCTTACCACCCCCAAACCGATGGACAATCGGAAAGAACCATTCAGACCTTGGAGGACATGCTCCGGGCCTGTATCATTGACTTTGGTGGGAGCTGGGACAGCCATCTACCATTGGCAGAATTTTCATATAACAATAGCTATCACTCGACTATTGGCATGCCGCCATTTGAAATGTTGTATGGGAGGAAATGTAGGACCCCGGTTTGTTGGGGGGAAATTGGGCAGAAGGATTTTGCAAGTCTCGAAGTGGTCAAAGCTACTTCTGAGAAATTTGATCAAATCAAGGCTCGTATGAAAGCCGCAAAAGACAGACAGAAATCATACGCGGATAAGAGAAGGAGGGATTTAGAGTTTCAAGTAGGGGACATGGTACTGTTGAAAGTATCACCGTGGAAAGGAATCATTCGGTTCAGAAAGCGTGGCAAACTAAGTCCAAGGTTTGTCGGACCTTTCAAGATTGTAGCAAGAGTGGGTCAAGTTGCTTACAGACTCGACCTACCCGTCGAGCTTAGTGGAATACACCCTACGTTCCACGTGTCGCACTTACGCAAGTGCCTAGCTGACGACACAGCTCACATACCTTACGACGAGATCGAAGTGGATAACAGTCTAAATTATGTAGAGGAACCAATAGCCATTCTTGACCGAGCTGAGAAACGATTACGCAATAAGTCGATTCCTTTAGTCAAAATACAATGGAAACACAGAAAGGGGTCCGAGGCTACTTGGGAGAAAGAAGACGAGATGAAGGAACTGTATCCCCAGTTGTTTAACGTGTAACAGGTTTCGAGGACGAAACCTCATTAAGGAGGGTAGACTTGTAACATCCCAAATAATGACAAGACAAATAGAAAAGGGAAATAAAGTGGGCTTGGCCAAAATTTCGGCCCATGGGCCGAAAAGAAAAGGGGGAAACCCCATTACAAAACAGCAGCTTCAACCCAAACCCCTCTCATTTCATCTTCCTGCGCAAGAATACTAGAGAGAGAGAGAGAGCGATCGGCTTGTGAAGAAAACCGCAAGGAGAAGACTCAAGGGCTCGGGAATCATCCGACTCCACCATTTCAACGCATAGCAACAGAAATCGGGCCTGTTGAGGTAAGCATCGCCTCTGATTATGAGTCTTTGCATGTCTCGGGTTTAAATCAAATAAAGATACGATTTTTGCATACGAAACTTGAAACAAATCACGTATTTGAACTCAAGAACGATAAAGGAAGGTGTTTAACGTAAAATGCTCAAGGTTTAATCGATTGGAAATAAGTTGGCTGGAGCAAGGTTCTGGTCAGGGAAGATGCAGACCCATGACTCGAAACTATAGTTTCGATACATACAGACCCGTCGAAACTACTCTAGTTTCGATAGTCATGTTTGACTCGAAACTATCTAGTTTCGATAGCAGCCAATGACTCGAAACTACCATAGTTTCGATAGGAACTCAGGACTCGAAACTACCTAGTTTCGAGTGTCACCTTGAACCTAAACTAAGATTTTTCATAAGTTAATGACTCGAAACTACCATAGTTTCGATAGGATCTCATGACTCGAAACTACCTAGTTTCGATAGAAGGATTATGACTCGAAACTACCTAGTTTCGAGTGTAAGACCATAGCTCGAAACTACCATAGTTTCGATGCGACCCACCTCCCGAAACTACTGAGTTCAAGCATAGTAATGTCTAGTGTCATCTAGGAGCACCATCTCATGTGTATGACTTTATTATACAGATCGTGAGTGACATTAGTGAAGCCCAGTAGCCAGCTTAGTGTATTACAGAAACTACTCATCAGGTGAGTTCTATGTGCCCCTTTTTATGTTATGTGCAAATATTTTCAAATGTTTTGGGGCTGAAGTGTATACACTAAGTGAATAAAGTTTATGAATGTTAATGTGATCATATGTGTTATACAAGTATATATATATATACCTATACACGAAAGAGAAATTATGAATAAAGAATGAAAAGCATGATTATAAAGAATGAACGAAAGTATAACACAAAATGAAAGAATGAAATCCTGCTTTATATCCATGTATATATTGCTTGCAAAGAATGAAATGAATGAATGTCATAACATATAAGAATGAAATCTTGCTTTATATCCATGTATATATTGCTTGCCAAGTACAGAAAATGTTATGGACGCTTCGATGATAACGGCTACTTCGGTAGACGGACGACCATGTGACTATTTTACAACCGGGACAAGTGCGTTCCTTCATCAGCTAGGACGTACGAATGCCATTAAAGGACGGTCGAAGCAATTGGCATATTATAGTAGAACGGTTGTATAAATAATAGTCGCATGGGAAACGGATACCTTCGGGTAGACGGGCGAATTACGGCCTACGACGGTAGGACGGTTGTAAGTCATGACGGACGGACAAAGGTTGCCGGACGGTTGTAAGAATAAAATGACGGACGGCACTTGTTGCCGGACGGTTGTAAGTATAGGTGGGCCATGACGATGGACCACAGCGATTGTCTTTGTGACATTCGTAAACAAATGACGGGTTGATCACCCTTACAGAGTATGACCCATGAATGTAAATAAAGAAAGAAAAAGGGTGAATGCATATATATATTTATGTATGAAATCACCAAAAATACAGAAAAGGAAATACAGAAAAGAAAGATGAAAGAAAGGCAAAAGTTATGAATACGTATTTATATGAATGATCATACAGTAATGCATACTTATACCTATAAAGAAAAGAATGTTTACAGTAAATTGCATTAAACTAGAACTCACCAGCGTTAGCTGACTTTTAGTATACATTTCAGGTAAAGGAAGAAAAGGTCGTGCGATGGCGTGAAGGTTACCCGGCACAAGACTGACATCCCACTTTTGTTTGTTAAGACAATGTTGTGTTTTTAATTATTAAGACTTCCGCTGTTATGTAATGTAATTGAATGAAGAATGTTTTAAATTTAAGTTCAGTATTTATGGCTATGTTTATGAGTAAATCCAACAAGTGAGGTCACCCGGGAAAGGGGCCTTACATTTATTTTAAACCATTTCTTTATAAACATTTCGTTCGTAAACATTCCATTCATAAAACTTTCTTTCCATAAACCGTTCATTCCAAATCATTTCATTTCGTAAACATAGTTTCATAAGCATCATTTTATTAACATAGTTTCATAAACATCGTTTCGTAAAAACATCATTTCATATGTATGCACACCAACCCGAAAACATTATATAAAACATTTAAAAGAGGGCTTCTAGAACTCACCTGATATGCTAATTTGGGTTGTCCTAAACAAGGTCCAACAACGTCACTTCCGATCTGAATTGATTAGTTAAATACACATCAGAGCAATAACGACTCTAACGGTTTAATTATTCTAAACATACTAACTTTACTTAACCAGCCTGATGCCTGCGCACTTAGCAAGTGCGCAGGGACTTGTTCTTGCGTATTTAATAAGTGCACAGACTTTGCTTCATGCGTACTTGATAAATACGCAGTACCTTCTTCATGCGTACTTGATAAGTACGCATGACCCTCTTCATGCGTACTTGATAAGTACGCAGGATCCTCTTCTTGCGTACTTGGTAAGTACGCAGGATCATCTTCATGCGTACTTGATAAGTACGCACGAACTGCTTTTTCGCAAAAACCCTAACTTTCGTCTTCGGGTCTGATTACGTTAAGATCCCGAACTTGTTTACTTCAAAACGTTTACTTTCCAATAAGGAACTCAAATCTATGTTTATCTTTTAGTTTTATCCGTGAAAACGTTACCTTTTCACCCAAAACTCGAAAAACCCAAAAACGAACAAAAACTCAGATTTAGGCCTGATCGTTACCTGAATCGAGTTTCTGATCCGGAGGTTCTTCTCACGAGCTATGGAGCAACACTTTGCTGAAATCTCGGTTCGATCCGCCAACTTTCTCTCTCTACGGTTTTTCTCTCTAGAACTTGCAAATGAGAGAAGTGATGGAGGCCTAAGCTACTTATAGGGGAGGCTCCCATTCCAGCCCGCCGGCCCATCCGACCCGATCCGACATGCCTCGTTCGTTTATTTCATCATTTTAACTGTCGTTTTATTTTTAGGATGTTACACTTCTGTTTTCCTTCGAGATCTGAACATTGATGCCTTTTTTTCTCCGATATCTTAACACAAAATACGCCGGTCCTACTGTAACAAACCCAGAACCATCGTTTCTCCGAGATCACCTTTTTTTTAGAGAGAGAGAGAAGAGATCTGGTTTGTGTCTTTAGAGATAAAAAGAAGGATATGGATCATCTTTAAAGAGAGAGAAACTTTAAAGATTTGGTTTATGTGATTTTGAAAAAAGATCCGTAGGTTTAATTTTTAAAGAGAGAGAAAGAGTAATTGACATTTTTGCCCCTCAGCAAGAAAAATGAACAAGAAAACAAAACAAAAAATATGTGGTCCATATGGAGTTTAGGGGTTTCTACACTAAGGGAGGGTTTACATTTGATATGTCCCCATATATATATATATTTATGTATATGTATATATATAGAGAATGTATAGGATTAAAACCCCTCCTAGTTGTAATAACATTTGAAAAATGTCTAAAAATAGGATTTTTATAAGTTTTTTTTAAAACATTTTATATGTAATCTCAAAGCTTTTTATAAAAAAAATAAAAAAAGCGTCGTCCAGATATTTTTATAAAAAAGTTTTAAAAAAATTCTGGCTAGTTATTTTACATATGTAACATGTGTTTTTACATATGTAATTTTTGTTTTTACACAAAAAATGAGGATTTCTGTCAATTATTTTTAAAAACCGCTCGGCGTTTTTTGTATTTTTTTTACGAAAATTTTATAAAAGTTGCTAAGAATGATTTCCAATTTTTTTTCTTTTAAAAAATGTTTTTTTAGTAGAGTTTTCAAGGGTTCTCCACTCATGTGGGTTTTCAAAATATTCATCCACTATGTATGTATATATATATATATATATATATATAGGGGAGGGATATCTAAAAAGGCTAAAGAGTGTAAAAAAGTCTTTTAAAAACCTCATCACCCCCCTAAAATCCTAAAAGCCCCCACCCCAACCCCCACCCCCAAAAAAAAAACCTAACATGTGTAGTAATTTTAATGAGAAGTTTTTAGTTTTCTCTTGGAAATGAGTTTTCTCATTATCTCAACCCTATATATATATATATAGGGTGAGGTTCAAATTCTAACAAATATTTATGTGATAACCATGCTAACAACTCTCAAACATAGTGTTATGTATATGTATCAATTGTCATTATGTAACATTATTTGGTACATATACGTAATACTCATCATTTTCGTATATACGTTCAAAATATTTATTCAAGATACTTAAATACTATTTTAACAATTGAAAGAAAAAATAATTTATAAATTATGTGATTGTTTTATAGCGGTTAGCACGGTTATTACATAAAAAGTTGGTTAGTATTTGAACCCTTCCCTATATATATATAGTGTGAAGTTAATAAGAAAACTAACATTTAAGAAGAGAACTAGAGAACTCATTATTAATGGCAAAAAAATAAAAATAAAAAAAGTCATAACTCAAAATATAAATTAAAAACTAAAAAAATGGTTCGGAGACCTTGTTTCCCACGCCGTCCTCGTTTAAAAAAAAAACTCAAAAAAAATTATCGGTTTAGCTTTAGGGTTTAGTTTTTTGGGTTTAGTTTATCTTTTAGGTTATGCTTTTGGAGGGGGGACGGTGGGTGGGGGGTTTAGGTTTTTTTTTTTTTTTTTTTGGGGGGGGGGGGGCGGTGTGGTGGGGTTAAGTTTTTTGGTGGGGGTGGGGTGGGGGGTTTAGGTTTTTGGGGGTGATACTACACATATGAAATATTGAAAATAAGAAGAAAAAAACGAGTTAATTCTTATTTTTTATAACGTTATTTATACTCAAATGAAAGATAAAAAAATTCTTGATTTAATGGTATAATTTTAAAAAAAAAATAATAATGTATGCAAAAGATAGAAATGTTTAAAAATTTATATTTTAAGTTTCAATTTTACCATTCCTCTTTAAAATTCTACATCTTCTCTTTTTAGTGGTTCTCTAGTTCTTTCATGAACCTAACCATATATATATATATATATATATATATATATATATATATATATATATATATATATATATATATATATATATATATATATATATATATATATATATATATAGGGGAGGGTTCCAGAGAAAACCACAAGTTAGGAGAAAACCGAGAAAACCACTAAAAAAACCAATTTTACCCAATAATATAATAATTTTTATTTTTTGTTTTGTTTTATTTATATTTATTTATAAGAGTGTCAATGTAATATTAAACATTTTTATCAAAAAACAACTTTACACATAGTGTTGCGTATACGTAAACATAAAACAAAAAAATTATGGTTACGTATACGTAAATCAAAAAAAATTGATTTTGGATACGTATACGTAAATAAAAAATTTGCCTAAAATGATATGGTTTTCTTGGTTTTCGTCTAACTTTGTGGTTTTCTCTTGTTCCCTCCCCTATATATATATATAGGGGAAGGATCATAAGAAAACTCAATATTAATGAGAAAACTAAAAAACTACTTATTAAAGGTAAAAAAAATAATAACTCAAAAAATAAACCAAAAACTAAAAAAGTGCGTTTTCTAGAAACCAAAATCTTTAATGGTTTTGATTCAAGCTTCATGGGTTTAAGCCTTTAGCGAGATCCAGCCTTTAAAGTGTATGTGTGTTAAGTGTATCAGATTCTGTGAGAGGTTATTCTACATCGTCAAATAAATTTGAATATTGTCTTTCACGTGTAGATTGGTCAAACACCAATAAGTCAAACACCATGTTTCCTAGAATGAGAGTCATGATGTAGGCATCGTTTGAAAAAAAATCTGGGTTAGCTTTTGGGTTTAGTTTAGGTTTTAAGTTTGGTTTTTGGAGGGGTGGGGTGGGGTGGGGGGGTTTAGGTTTTTGGAGAGGTGGGGTGGGGGGTTTAGGTTTTTGGGGGATGGGTGAAGGGGTGGGTGGGGTGGGTTTAGGTTTTTGGGTGGTGGGGTGGGGTATTTAGGTTTTTGGGGGGTGAGGGTGGGGGGTTTAGGTTTTTGGGGGTGGTTTAGGTTTTTGGGGGCGGGTTAGGTTTTTGGGGGTGGGTTAGGTTTTTGGGTGTAATATACATATGCAGTAAAAGTTTTTTTGGTTTTCTCATGAAAATGAGTTTTCTAGTGAACTCCGCCATATATATATGTATATATATAGGGGAAGGTTCACTAAGAATTGGTTTTTCGCTAATAAACGCTAAGAAGTGGGTCAAACGAACTCCGATTGAGCTCATTCCAACGGTGTTGGAACCGTCTAATCGAACTCTAATTCAGACCAAAAAAACCTAAACCCCCTCCACCCGCACCCAAAAAACCTAAACCCCCTTCCAACCCCACCCCAAAAAGCCTAAAACCATCACCCCCACCCCCCAAAAACCTAAACCCCCCAAACCCATCCCCAAAAACCTAAACCCACCCCCACCCACCCGCAAAAACCTAAACCCCCACCCCCAAAAAAATCTAAACCACAAAATCTAAACCCTAAAAGCTAAACCCTAAGGCTAAACCGTAAGGCTAAAACATAAGGCTAAAACCCTAAAATTCAAACATAAAATCTAAACCTTAAAAGCTAAACCATAAAATCTAAGATGGTAGAGTTTGACGAGACGGTTCCGCCGCTGAAATGAGCTCAATCGAAAACCTACTTCTTATTTGATCATCCCCTTATATATATATATATATATATATATATATATATATATATATATATATATATATATAGGGGAAGGATCATAAGAAAACTCAATGTTCATGAGAAAACAAAAAAACTAATTATTAAAAGTAAAAAACAAATAATAAAAAAATCATAGCTCAAAATATAAATCAAAAACTAAAAAATGGTTCGGAGACCTTGTTTCGCACGTCGTCCTCTTTCAAAAGAAAAAAAAAATATGGGTTTAGCTTTGGGTTTAGTTTAGCTTTTAAGTTAGGTTTTTAGAGGGGTGGGGGTTTAGGTTTTTGGGGGGTGGGTGGGGTGGTTTAGGTTTATGGGTGGGGGCGGGGTGGGGGTTTAGGTTTTTGGGTGGGGGGTTTAGGTTTTTGGGGATGGGTTATGTTTTTGGGTGTAGTACACATATGCAATAGGAGTTTTTTGGTTTCCATGAAAATGAGTTTTCTAGTGAACTCACCCCTATATATATATATATATGAAGGATAATAAGAAAACTCAATGTTAATAAGAAATAAAAAAAACTACTTATTAAAGGTAAGAAAAAAAAATCATAACTAAAAAAAAAATCAAAAACTAAAAAAGTGGTTCGAAGACCTTATTCCCTACGTCGTCCTCGTTCAAAAAAAACTGGGTTTAGCTTTTAAGTTAGATTTTTGGAGGGGTGGGATGGTGTCGGGGATTTAGGTTTTTAGGGGGTGGGTGGGAGGTTTAGGTTTTTGGGGGTGGGTTAGGTTTTTGGGTGTACTACACATTTGCAGTAAACAATTTTTGGTTTTTTTTAATAAAAATGAGTTTTTTAGTGAACTCACCCATATATATATATATATATATATGATATATGATACCATTTCATTTCCAAAATATAAAATATTAAAAACAATAGCATAAAATTAAAAACATCTAAGAATTATAGACCAATATGATTTTTTACAAAGACAGTATAGAAAGCTAAGATGGGGTTAGTAAAGGTCAGACCATAAAAGCCTTTTGCGCCCATCCTGGCATTAGCGGCTACGAGGTCCCCAAGAATTCAACCACCACCTTATTATTCTATTTTGTCCTTAACATGTCTATATTCTATTCTTAAAAATATTTTCAATTTTATACTTTTTTTACGTACTTGTTCAAGTTATCCTAGCATTTCAACACTTAAAAGACTTAGCCTCTAATAAAGGCAATCATTGAAAATAATATAAAATTAAAAATATCAAAAAAATTTACTAGTTTTTCTCTTTCGGATGATGAACTTCAAGCTTCACAAGATGAACTTCAAATATTATTTCAGAGTAATATTACAAGAGTAGTTGTGGAGGTGTTCTCCGAGATGATTTTACAAAGAGAAGAAAGTTCACTTATATAGGCAGGGAAAAGCTTACAAGATTCCCAATATGGGACCTAGCTAGACAATTTTGTCAAAAAGAAAACAGTAAATAACAAATATTTTGTTAGCTTTTCAAAAAGTAAATAGTGACCGGCAATTATAATGCGAGAGTGCATAATTGTGTCTGCCACGCCAACTATTATTGGAGTCTTTTGATCATGCTCTTGTGGGGTTTATTGTGATATTTTATTTTTTAGCTTTCCAGATGATTCTTCTGGGCTGAATTCTTGCCTGTATTCTGCAAGGACTGTGTTGATATAATCTTCATCTAAAGGATCAGTAGTATCTTTCTGTCCTTCATGAAAAAATCTTTCTGTATCTTCATCTTCTTCAGTCTGGGACGATGTAGACATTGTTGAAGGAGATCCTCCTTCTTTTATAAAATTTTTTATAATATCTTTTTTCTTTTCCGCTAGATAGAAATCCATGATTTCTTTATTGCTGATTTGATCAGTACCTTTAATAGTTTGGATTTTTCTGACAATGTGTCTAAAAGGGCTTGGAGCTTCCTTATGAGGATGGCTATTTGCCTGATCAATATAATCCTGAATTGTCTTTTTAATTTTCTATATAGTATCATGGCTTTCTATGATACCATCCTTGTTTATTAAGGTCATCTTTTTCTAAAATTTTGTAAAAAAGGTTCTTTTGATGCAAAGAATATTCTGGTTGGTATAACCAATTTCTGGAGACCATTTCCATATCCATGGAATACTGAACTGGACATAAAAATGTGATACATGCATATCTTTAATGAAATTTTCATTTTTCTGAGCCTCTATTAAGGCTGGAGAAACATCTACCCATTGGGTATATAAGTTTTTATATAAATCAGGAAGAATATTTACTGAGGGGCCAAAAGATTGCCACCAATTATAGAAGCAGACTGGAATTTCCTGTCCATAAGTATGAGGACAAATTTTTATGAACCAAGAATGCTTGTAGGTCCAGATTTCTCTTGAAATCACTGATTTGTTCGATTACACACACACATATGCGAAACTGTGTGTATGGTGGTGAAACAGATAATAGAAACAGTTTTGGTGAAGATAACAGGCTAACCACACTATGAATCAACACGCAAATGGTATGAAAATGTAAGAACACAGTGAATAAACAACTGCAAGTTGTATTGATTCAAGAACAATGTGAAAGAGAAGGTTCAGGGTTACAGCCGCTACTCACACCCTAAACATTCTCAAACTAAGCTATTTATAGTAGTGACAGGTATCGAAACTATGTTCAATCAAAACTACTAGTTTCGATTGACCATTTACATGGTGATACACAGACTGTCGAAACTACTATCTATCGAAACTACTAGTTTCGATTGAACAAACTCAATCGATACTAAGTAGTTTCGATGGCCCAGACTTAGCTAATAAAGCAGTAAATTACAGAAAACTGAAATTACATTTAATGAAATGACAGAAAGTAAACTAGTCTAAAATTGTTTTAATATACAATAAATGACAACACCTTATACAAAAGATATGACTCTACAATCTCCCCCTAAGCTGTTGCATTACTGTCTTCAGCTCTTCATCAAGCAGCTGGTCCTTCAGTTGTCCTTGGTATAAAAGTTTTAACATGGAGAGATACAACCCGTTGATAGGCCTTAGCATCAACTTCATCTTCATCACTGTATGTCTGAATGTGATTTTGAAAAAGAATCTCTAGATCTTCAGGCTGAAATTTCAACAGCTCCATAGGCTCAAAGATAGTGATGTCTTCCTTGCCCTCACACTCTATTACTGCACTACCAATGATTGGGTCATAGTACCACTTTCTGAAAGTTTGTAGCTGGACAGGTACAGATTTTGGAATGGTGATGGTCTTGTGAGTTTGGGCAGGCTTGTACCTTAAGAACACATATGGCTTGTTAGTCTTAGGATGAAACCTTGTCTTTGAGATCTTCTTTTGAGTTTTCCTAGGCTTCATTCCTTTGAAATCATTATTGACTTGAGAATGCAGAAATTTCTCAAAGTTATAAGCCATCATGACCTTCCCAGGGTTTTGAAGGGGAAGTTTGGCTAAATCCCTGAGGTCATAGAAAGGAAGGGTTTAGAAGTCAGTCATATTTTTAAAGTGCTGAACTCCCCCTCTATATCTTCTTATAATAAAGAGCTTCCTTTCAGCATCATACTTCCAGCTAATTGGAGGCCTCTTTAGTTCCTGATGCTCTGCTATCCATTCATATGTTTTAGGAGTTTCCTCCTGAATTATTTTCTTAAACCAAGACTTTCTTGAAATTGGAGGTTCAGGAGCAACAAAAGGTGGATCTTGTGCTGGACTGGATTCGGAGACTGTAGTGGTTGGTTCAGGAGTGACTGTTTTGATAAGATTAACCTGAACATCTTCTTCTCCTTTTTCATCATCAGATAAGGTTTGAATTTCCTCTCCTTCTTCTGTAAAGTATCTGGTTCTCTCAGTCTCCTTTTCTTCGGTAGTTAAAATTTCTGGATAAAGATCATTATACCCATAGTTTTCAATGTCATCTAAAAGGGCATTCAGCTCATCATCAGATGGGATGTCTTCTTCATCAAGAATCACAGTCTCTATTTCAGTGGAAGTCCCTTTCCCTCTCTTCCTTGCATCTCTTCTCTCACTTGCTGAGGGAAGGTTTAGTTCTGTTTCTTCAACTTTGACTTCAACTGCCTCTTTTGTCTTTTCAGTATGGCCAGCAAATATAGTTAGTGCAGATTCTGGATTAGTCACAAGGTCAGGAAATGAGGGTTCAACTACAGATGTGGTCTCCCCTTGAGCTGTTGAAGTAGTTGGTTGTTTTTGCACAGGTTTAACCATTGAGGCTTTGAGCTGCTCCACCGCTTCAGCTAAAGCCTTAAATTCTTCTTTTTGCTGTGAGATTAGTCTCTGTTGTGTTTCAAGTTGAGTTTGTTGAATCTCAATCTGAGTATGTAAACCCCCAACTTCCAGCTTTAGGTCTTTAACCTCTTCCTGAACATCATGCAAATTAGTTTTTAATCCTTCAATTTCTTCATCTTTCTCTTGAATCTTATCCTGCATTTTCTTCAGTTCAAGGCTTAAAGTTTTAACTCTTGGTACATGAGAGGTTGAATCATGAGTTGGTGATGTGGGAGTAGTATGGATGGGTGATTGTTGTGGAGATGGTTGTGGAGTGGGCTGTGGAGTAGGTTGTGGAGTAGCTAGTAGAGAATCTGACGAAGATGACAAGTCTTTAAATCCAGTCTTGATTTTCTTTGCCTTAGGCTCTTCTTCCTCAAAATCAGAACCTGACTCAACTTGTCGTTTGGAGGAAGATGCAAGATGCTTTGTTCTATCATCCGAGTCAGACTTGTAGTAGTCAGATCCATAAATTCCTGCATCCAGAGTTCCACTTGATTCTGCAACTTCCTCCTCAACTTCATGCATGCCAGCTTCAACATTAACTGCTGGCTCTTGAATTATCTGTATTTGTTCAACAAAAGGAGCCTCTATCACAGGCTCAATGATGGGTTGTTCTTGTTCTTGAACATTAGGGACGTTTATCTCAATCTCAGCTTCATCAATAGGTGCATTACCTTGATCTTACTCAACTTCCATTTCTTCTTCTTCAGATGATAAGTTCTCTTCTTCAAGATCAGGGTCAATATCAGGGATAAATTCTTCTTCTTCACCAATAATATGACCAAACAGGGGAACGTCAGCTATAGCCCTGTTGGTTCTCTTGTTAGTACTTCTCATATAGCTGAGAGTCTTGGCAATCATATGGTCGAACACAAAGGTGTTCCCACCTTGTTGCAGCTCAGGATGAAGATGATTGATGATAATTTGTAAAAATCTAGGATATGCCAGGAATTTCTCCTTCACGGCTCCTGTTAGATTGTCTTTTAATTATCTGAATATGAAGCCAGAAAAATTGTAATCTCTTCCCTTGATTATCCCCAAAATAGATGAGACCAGAGTGCTGTTTGCTGAATCAAACCCTCCTTTTCTGATTGATAGGCAATGAATAAACACATGCACTATGTATCTCCAGTGGCTTGGTAAGGAGTTCTTGATTATCTGGCCACTTTTGAATTCATCTGGATGACCCAATCTTCTGAAGCATTCTTTAACATAGAAGATTGGGAATTCAATGGGTTCATCTGAATTATCATTAAACTGAAGCACCTCTCTAACTGTAGCTTTAGAAAATAAGACTTCTTGGCCAAGCACAGTTGCTCTAATGTGCTCCACATTTTCAACTGTGATGATTTCTAGAGTCTCCCAAAATTCTCTTATAGAGGTCTCAAACACCGGCAGGTTGTTGCTGATGGCAAAGCTAATGTTGGAGTTTGCTAGGAAGTTTAAGACAGGAATGAACTCTGCAGCTTTTGGATCATTGGCATTGAGGAATGCACAGACATTGTGTCTTTTTACAAATAAGAGATCCATACCTGTAAAAATCATCAATTTTGCACAATAAGTAAGATTTCTGAAAATACTTAATCGAAACAAGGTATATCAATACTTAGAAAAATTTTGAAGTCCTAACTGTCGAAACAACTAGTTTCGATTTGAGATGAACTTGGTTAATTCAACAAACAGTTGTATCGAAACAAGTAGTTTCGATAGAGACTATAAGCTTTGATCAACACTTAAATTTTTTTTTTTAAATCAACACCGTCGAAACAACTAGTTTCGATGGAGATGAACTTATCGAAACTATCTAGTTTCGATCAGAGATACTAGGGCAAGTTTGGGTGTCGAAACTAGTAGTTTCGATTGAAAAACTTTTGAGAAATTTTTTTGAAAGTGTTGAACCCCTTTATCGAAACTACTTAGTTTTGAAACCCAAACCCCTCTGATTCGTTATACTCAGACTAACATAAATAATTTAAAGAAGGGTTTAGAGTGGCCTTTAAGTGACGGAACTTCATCTTACCAAGTGTGAGACGTTATCTGCAAGAATACACATTAAACGTGAGTTCAAAGATGATAGAGATGTATGCAAACACGGATAAGCACAAAACGACTGTTATTATGAAGATTTCGTCGACCAAATTTTAAACTTTGAAATCCTAGGTCTGCCGATATGCAAAAATCATCCAAAATGAAGTAGTGAGACGTTACCTGACGATAGTGACAACGGGGGAAATCAGCTGATATCTTGCAACTCAGACCGATGTGTTGAGAGATTTTGTGAATGACAGAGAAGACGAAGAGGGTTTGAAAAAAGTAGAGTGAATGACAATATGAAGGGAGGGATTGCTTATGAAGGCTTTTAATTTTCGTGAGACAAAAGACAAAAATGCCCCTGTCGAAACAAGTAGTTTCGATAGGATAAACTAGTTTCGATATCCACAGAGTAGTTTCGATAGTTCAAATTAGTTTCGATATGTACAACTAGTTTCGATAGTTCAAAGTAGTTTCGATAGTTCAAATTAGTTTCGATATGTACAACTAGTTTCGATATGCACAAAGGAGTTTCGATAGTTCAAATTAGTTTCGATATGTACAACTAGTTTCGATATTTAATAAATAAAATTATACACAAGATATTTACACTTTTCTTCTTGAAAAAGATCCAACATGAGATCAGATCTGGTCAGTCTCTTGAAACACTTCTTTTTGCAATTAACTACTGTGAGTCCCTGAAGATAGCTGATATTTGTGCAAAGTAAACCCGAACATTTGTTTGTACAAAGATTTCATGTGATTAGAAGGTACCATTTAAGCAACATACAAGGAGTACCCCACATATTAAAATAAAATGATTTTGAAAACCTACCAATCCTCAAGAAGTACCCATCTTCATCCTATCATCTCTTTCTGATTAACCAAGGTACCGTCTTAGTAATGTCAAAGTACCACCAAAATAAAACAAGATATCCAAGTGGATTTAGAAAATTAAAATAAAATATATCCAAGTAGATATTAAAAAGGTACGAGCATTCTAGATCTTTGCGTAAGCAAAACAGAAGAAGTCGTAAAATTATCCAAGCGGATAGAAAAATGTTGAACACCCAAGATCTTTGCGTAAGCAAAACAGACGGGGTCAAATCATCCAAGTGGATGGGAAAAGGATGAGCACCCGAGATCTTTGCGTAAGCAAAACATATGGGGTCATCGGTGGTAAATATCGTTATATTGACGGTCACTTGGCGTATGAATAGAAATCCAATATGTAAGCCTGTATCTGATTGAATCGGTTTTCTTAGATATAAAAATGGGTTAGATGTTTCAATAATGGATTTAAACACACAAGTATGAGATATATATTAGGTTTTCACACTACTTACAAGTTTTAACCATATGTCGGGCCTACCAGCTATACCTCAGTAAACACCATCGCTTTTGGTCTATTCCATGTCCAAGAGATGAGATCAGACACTATCATTTCTCAAAGGTCAGATTCAATTTTTCCTGCAACTTGTAAGATTATATACACAGCAATTCTTTTCAACATTAAAATATTATATTTCTCCCCCAAAAGATTTGCGTGGATACTGTACATAAAAATAAAATCTTTTTGGAATTTTCTTAGACAATTTAAATAGAATTAAAAAAAAATACTATTTACACAAGTTACTGAAAGTTGATCATTCCAAGCATCTCCATCAGTTGGGCAAATCTGGTAGAGTCAAAAGCCTTTGTGAAGATGTCTGCGGTTTGTTTATTAGTTTTGACTTCAACAATTTGAATATGCTTCTTTTCCACACAATCACGGATAAAATGATGTTTGATTTCAATGTGTTTTGTTTTGGAATGCTGAACGGGGTTTTTGGTGATATAGGGAACAACAGTGTTGTCACACAAAATGGGTGTCTCATGGAATGTGATCCCATAGTCAAGCATCTGATGGTGTATCCATCTGACTTGGGAACAACAGAGGGCTGCGGTAATGTATTCGGCTTCGACGGTGGATTGGGAAACAGTGGATTGTTTCTTACATTGCCATGAGACAAGGCGGTTGCCAAGGAATTGACAACCTCCAGAAGTGGATTTTCGGTCTAAGTTGCAACCCCCGTAGTCTGAATCTGAATAAGCTACAAGATCAAACAAGTCAGTTTTAGGATACCACAGACCCAATTTTGGCTTATACCTTAAATATCTTAAAATACTTTTGACAGCAGATAAATGAGAGAGTTTAGGATTAGCCTGAAAACGTGCACACAAGCACACTGCAAACATGATGTCGGGTCTGCTAGCCGTGAGATACATGAGAGATCCTATCATAGAGCGATATAGATGCGGATCAATGTTTTCCCCATCCACATCAGGAGTCAAACAATGTCGAACTTCCACAGGAGTTTTTACTGGATGGGAATCAACCATTTTGAACTTGGTCAAGATTTCTTTTACGTATTTTTCTTGATGGATAAGGATTCCCGACTCAGACTGATCAACTTGTAGTCCCAAAAAGAACTTCATTTCCCCCATGGAGCTCATTTCAAACTTAGATCGCATCACTTCTTCAAATTCTTTGCAGAGACGGGGATTTGTAGATCCAAAAATGATATCATCCACATAAATTTGCACCATGATTGTATCCTTTTCATCCTTCCGTTTGAACAAAGTTTGGTCAATTGCTCCTCGTGTGAAACCATTCTCAAGTAAATGCTTTGATAAAGTTTCATACCACGCACGAGGTGCTTGGTGAAGACCGTACAATGCTTTGTCTAACTTGTAAACACGGTCTGGAAAATTAGGATCAATGAAACCCGGCGGCTGCTTGACATATACTTCCTCTTGAACTTTGCCATACAAAAATGCGCTTTTGACATCCATTTGATGGACAGCGAAATCCATGTAGGCTGCATAGGCGAGAAACATTCTGATGGCTTCCAAGCGAGCCACTAGTGCAAAGACTTCCTCATAGTCAATCCCTTCTTCTTGATAGAAACCTTGAACCACCAGACGAGCTTTATTTCGAATCACAGTGCCTCCTTCATCCTTTTTGTTGCGAAAAACCCAACGAGTGCCGATTGGAACTTTGTTCTTGGGAAGATCTACCAAATTCCACACATGCAGCTTTGAGAATTGCTGTAGCTCTTCCTGCATTGCTTCCACCCAGCTGTTTTCTAGTAGAGCTGCTTTGATGTTCTTTGGTTCAGCTTGAGAAATGAAGCAAGAAAACATGCTATTTTCAAATGCTTCACAGGCACTTCGGGTACTAACACCCACATTGAGTGGTCCAATGATGTTAGTGGTGGGATGAATCTTGTGAATTCGTAGTTGAGGAATTTCATCTTCTTCCACGACTTCTTCCAAATTGGTAAGATTTTCAGCAGGAGGATTGGCAATATCATTAATAGGATCTTCAGCAGGTGATTGTGGTGCAACATCTACTATTGGAATGGAGTTGTCTTCAACAGTTTCACTTGTTGCACTAGAACCGGAAGACTCCATATCAGATTCAGCATTAGCAACCACAACAATTTCAACCTGAGCAGATGAGGAAGAACCTTGATCATTTATGTTCACTAGATTGTTCACAGAGAAGTAAGGATTAGCATGAGTTGATTCAATAGAGAAATCAGGAAGATTAAATGACTTAAAAACTGAATTGACGTCAAAGAGCCAATTGGGACCGTCTCCTGCGTCCGTATGATTGTTTTCATGCCAATTGATATCAATGGACTCCATCACTATCCTTTTCTGCTTATGGTAGACACGAAAAGCACGGTGATTGGATGAGTAACCAACAAAATAGCATTCATCAGCTTTGGCTTCAAACTTGTTGAGCTGATCTGAAGAGTTCAGCATTGTGCATACACACCCAAATTTTCTGAAGAAATCAATAACTGGCTTGCGCGTGTACATGATCTCATAAGGTGTCTTGTTGCAACTTTTAGTGATAAGAACCCGATTTTGCACAAAACATGCAGTGTTGACCGCCTCAGCCCAGAAAGTCACGGGAAGCTTGGAGTCAACAATCATAGTTCGTGTAGCTTCAATTAAAGTGCGGTTTCTTCTTTCAGCTACACCGTTTTGTTGAGGAGTACGAGGTGCACTAAATTGTCGAGAAATTCCTTTGCTTTCACAGAAGGAATCAAGAGTTGCATTTTTGAATTCTGTTTCATGATCGCTGCGAATAGTCTTCACACTTAGATTGAAAAGGTTCTCAATTTGAAGCAGATAGGTTTTTAAAATCTCTGGCGTCTCATCTTTCTTGGCTAAGAAAAACACCCAAGTGAATCGAGAAAAATCATCTGTTACCACCAGACAGTATGACTTTCGTCCAAGACTCATGACATTCACCGGACCAAAAAGATCCATGTGAAGCAATTGGAGAGGAGAGTCAATGGAATTGGTGGTTTTAGGCTTATGTGAAGATTTGTGCTGTTTTCCTTTGGAACATGAGATACAGTGTTCCATAGGAGTGAAATCTTTGAGAGGTAATCTAGTGACTAGGTTGCCTCGAAGCAGTCGATTCATTGTTTTGAAATTGACATGTCCCAGCCTCTTATGCCACAGGAAAGATTCATCTTCAGAAGCCTTTAAGAGAAAACACGATTCAATGCCCGATGGGTTGTTCATATCCAAGCTATATGTGTTGTATATTCTGGGAGCACGCATGAGAATAAGTTCTTCCGGAATCACCACTCCCGGCTTCAAGATAAGACATTCTTTTGAATTGAATAAGGCACAAAAGTCCTTGTCACAAATCTGTGAAACACTCATCATATTGTATTTCAACTGAGGAACAAAGTTGACAATAGTTCCTTGTCCTTCAATCTTTCCTCCTCTTGGGTTTCTAGCAAAAGCAACATACTCTCCATCAATTTGATGATAATCTTGCAGCAAGTTAAAGTGCCCAGTCATATGTCTTGAACATCCACTATCTACATGCCAGATGTTATCGCAGGTTCTTCTTGATTGACCCTATACACAACGAACCATTTATACGATTTGACCAATATTGTTTCAGTCAAGAGATTTTAGTGTCAGGATATGACCACTCATTGGAATCAGAATTACAACCATTCTTTGATGAAGCATGGTCATCAAATAGAACATTATTTTTAATTTTCCAAGTTCTTTTTAAATAGTTTTTTAGCATTTTTAATTCTTTTACGCCTAGATTTCCTACTGTGAGAAGACTTAGGCAACACATATGAATTTAATGAACTTTTGGAAGGTGATTCTTCGTTAGAATTTGTGGTTGTCAATTTACAACTTTTTGAAACGTGATTTGAGGCACCACAACTAAAACAAACGTTTTCACAAGATATCTTAGCCTGATAGCAGTCATCACACGATGAAGATGATTGTGATGTTGAGGAATCTGAACATGAGACGGTTCTCTCATCAATAACTATGTCTTGAAGACGATGTGCTTCCTTTAATCTGAAAAAATCCATGTTGCTCATGGTTTCACGTGGTACATCATTCACAATAATTCCTGCACTTTTAAACTTGGTAACACATGGCATAACATTCAAAGATTTAGGAACAAAAGGCAAAGCATTTTTAAATTTAGAAACATCACATCCCAAACCCGTATGCTCAGCAGGCATAGAATCAAAATACAAGTTTTCAACGTGTTCACAAATATTTAGTTTAGACACGGACATATTATTACATTCATCTGACTCAAGTTCTTTTAAAATAGTTTTGTCATTGGTACTCTCATCACAACCATCTTCGGAATTTACACAATTAGATTCTGCATAAGAAGCAAAACTGTCAGAATAAGAGGATGTAATATAATCATCAGGAGATAATGTGCAAACAAAAGGTGTGGAAACATGTGGAGTTGGCATATAAGCAAATCTCCCTGATTTAGAATAAGGATGTGGATGAGAGTTATACCCAAGACCTTCTGTGCCTTTTCTATTAAATTGTTTATCAATTATTCCAAACAGAATTTTCTGATCCATATCCATGTGGTCAACCTGTAATTTGTTTTTTCTGCCTTTTGGACTCTTTCAGTTAAGATTGTATTATTAATGGTTTGAGTATTGAGTTGCACAATTAAAGAGCGATTTTCACTAGAAATATCACGAATTTTATTTAGGTAAAGTTTCTCATTTTTGGCCACAGAGTCATACATCACCTTAATATGATTTTGTTCATCAATCAGGGCTTGATTGATGAATCTGTATTTTTGAATTTCATTCAAGCAAGATCTAGAATTACACAGTTTAGAAATAACCTCAGCAGGCACAGCAGTGAGATCCTCAGCAGGTTCAATCATGACACACTTGCCCATGTCCTCCACATCAGCCATCAAGGCTTTATCAGCAGCTTCCTCAGCTTGGTCTCCCCAATGATAATGTCCATCAGCTTGACACACAAGAGCTGTGGAACTTGAAGATGTGTTTGTCTTTGGAGGATTGGCAGCTTGTTTTCCAAAGGAAATCTTCTTTTCTTGCTGATCCTTGGAGGACGGCTCCTTGCAGTTTCTGGCAAAGTGACCCAGCTGATCACAATTGTAGCATCTCACCTTCTTGATATCAAACCCAAGTGTCTTTCCCTGCTTTAATCTGTCTATGCCAGTTCTTTTGATGAATCTTTTGGCTCTTAATGTCAACATAGCCATGCACCAATCAATGTCCATTTTCTCCAAATCAACAGGATTAATCTGCTCCAAGTCATTAGGTTGAAAGCTAACCGGTGTTAGATTTCAAGAAATCAGTGCATCATAGCATGACATGAAAGCAGTCATGATTGGAACATAATCATCAGGAATCATGGTGACAGTCTTTTGAGGAGCAGAGGAGCTGGTAGAATTAATTGCAGCAGCTGAAGGAGGGACATCAGTCTGAAAGTATGGGCTACCGGATGAGATTGATCCAACAATAAGAGCTGTGTTTCCAGATTGATTTGACGGGGGACTGCTCCCTTCTTAATCTCAATTTCAAAAGATTCAAGAATGCTATAGACTTCCTATTCAGACAGAGCACTCAGATTCTCAGTCTTTTTGATCATGATTCGATACATATTCCATTTCTCAGGAAGAGAATCTAGGAGTTTCTTGTTTAGATCAAGGGTAGGGTACTCAACTCCCATTACCTTCAACCTTGATACAATGCTTGAGAAACGGTTGATCAAATCAGATATTGATTCTCCCCTTACACTGCTGAACATCGCATAATGTTTCTTGATCAGATCCCTTTTGCTTTCCCTGACATCCTCACTTCCCTCATATCTTGTGCACAATGCAGCCCATAAGTCTTTGGCAGTTGTGTACTCGACAAAGATGTTGAAAATATCCATAGGAAGAGCCATGGCAATAGTCCCGTAGGCCTTGTTGTCTCGGGCAATCAAGGCAAGATCTTTCTCATCATACTCAGATACTAACTTAGGACATTGAACATCAACAGTGGTAGTTACGGGCTTGTGGGGGCCATCGGTGATAGAACTCAACAATGTATAATCGTGAAATTGAAAGAAAAGCTTCATCTTTTTAGTCCAGTCATCAAACTCTCTTGTGGACACAAGAGCAGGTGGTCTATTTCCCCCAGAATGTTCTGTTGAACTTGAAGTGGCCATGATATTCGGAATCGAAACTAAAACAGTAACTATTTTCGATAGAACAACTTCTATCGAAACAACTAGTTTCGATAGAACAACTTTTATCGAAACAACTAGTTTCAATACTGAAAAATTCACAGACAAGTTTCGATAACCACAGTTTCTATATGAGACAAAAATCTAGTTTCGATAGTACCTTCTCCCGACAAAACGTAGACAAGAAGTTTCGATGATCAACAAAAATCAGAAACTGTTCCCCGTAGTTTCGATGCCTTCTTATCCAAGCTCAGAAATACTCCATTGATGATAAGCTCCAGAAATCAATAGTGCAGAAATGACAAAATAATCCAGCGAAAACCTTCGTCTAACACTCCTGATCACTAATCCAACATCCGATTATGAAAATACGAGCAAAAACCCTTGGAAATCGATGAAACAGTAATCTTCAATCAATAAACCAGTACTTCCGAGAATAGATGTGCAAAAACCCAAAATAAGCTTCGAATACCCTTAGTAAACACCTAGAATCGATCAATAAACCTGATAATACTCAAAAACTCTAGAGCATAAAGCTCTGATACCAATTGTAGGTCCAGATTTCTCTTGAAATCACTGATTTGATCGATTACACACACACAGGCGGAAACTGTGTGTATGGTGGTGAAACAGATAATAGAAACAGTGTTGGTGAAGATAACAGGCTAACCACACTATGAATCAACACGCAAATGGTATGAAAATGTAAGAACACAGTGAATAAACAACTGCAAGTTGTATTGATTCAAGAACAATGTGAAAGAGAAGGTTCAGGGTTACAGCCGCTACTCACACCCTAAACATTCTCAAACTAGGCTATTTATAGTAGTGACAGGTATCGAAACTATGTTCAATCGAAACTACTAGTTTCGATTGACCATTTACATGGTGATACACAGACTGTCGAAACTACCATCTATCGAAACTACTAGTTTCGATTGAACAAACTCAATCGAAACTAAGTAGTTTCGATGGCCCAGACTTAGCTAATAAAGCAGTAAATTACAGAAAACTGAAATTACATTTAATGAAATGACAGAAAGTAAACTAGTTTAAAATTGTTTGAATATACAATAAATGACAACAACTTATACAAAAGATATGACTCTACAGTCTTGGGTTCTCATATAAGAATGTTTTATAAAAAACATTCATGTAATCCCAGTAATTATATTTAATTGAGACTTTTGTTTGGGGATGTATGATCTCCCTTTGTTTTAATGGAGAAGTTCCCAATGCTTCTACAGGTAGAATCTGTTTTATCACTATCTTACTGAAGTTATAAACATTAGGCTGGCCACTATGATAGTGTTCGATCTCACAATTTTCTTCTTTCAGAATATGTTCATAGTATTGTCTGGGCTTATAAGCCTCCGCAAGATAGAATCCTGTATCCATATATCTATTTATCAATAGCCATGGATTATCTTTCCATTTGATATCTTTACTTTCTAAGAGAAGTATAACCTCTTTATGGGGGCTTTGAGCCCAACTTTTTATATCATCTTTTGCTTCATTAGAAACAGTTTTATCATATGATGATTCAGAGTCATTAGACTTTTCTTTTGAAGCTTTATAAGCCAAAAATTCCTTATAAAGGATGTTATCTGATTGTGTAGTCGAACCGGATGATGAGGAAATATTCTCTGCTACTAACTTCCGATTTCCAGTTTGGGATATGACCCTTGGATTTGAACTACCTCTTCCTCTATAAGAGGAAGATCTTCCTTTACCTCCTCTTCCTTGATCCCAAGGAAGCAATTATGAAAAAATCATCCACATGAGATAATAATTATGTTATCACGTAATATTTGTGATTTTTTCCTCAGATAAGCAATATGCTTATTCTTATTATTAACATAATAAGATATCGTTTTTAGGGATAAAAAAGGGTTATTATGTATTTCAATAATATTAGTTTGTTGGTGTGAAATATCATGAGCAATTTCTTCTCTCTAGTCCTGAATATCAGAGAGATATCTTTTAATCGGGTCTTTGTAATGAGCCATTTTAGTCAAGATATTCCATGATAAGAAAATCAAGATGACTATTATCACTACCTTTTTTATAAACAATATCAAAATCAAATGGGGCTAAATGTGATTGCCATCTTGCAAACATTTGTTTTGAGACATCATGTTTGAAATCTTTAGCAAACATATATTTTGCTGCTTGACAATCAGTTTTTATAGTAAACTTTTGATTATATAAATCATCTTGAAATTTTAAAACACATTTTACTATTGCTAGAATTTCTTTTGCAATAGTAGCATAATTTTTTTGACTTTTATTCCATTTTCCTAAATAGAATCTTACCAAATTTTCTTGTTTATTTACTGGTGATATTTGTTTTAGAATTTCACCATAGCCTATATCAGAGACATCTGTTTCAATAATTTTTTCCCAATCTGGGTTGGCTATCATTAAGCAAGGAAGGTTTTGAACTTTCTGCTTAATTTTCTGAACAGTTTTAGTGTGTTTTTCAGACCATGGTTGAGGATTCTTTTTTAGTCTGTCATATAATATGGAAGTATCCTCAGCCAAAATTTTATAATAAGGAAGAATATAATTTAGACTTCCTAAGAATCTTTAAAGTTGAGTTTTATCATGAATTTCATCTAGAAATTTAGACCCAAATTCAATGCTTCTATTAATATGAATAATGTTTCCAGTTTCAATATTATGCCCTAAAAATCTGATTTTTGTTTGAAAAAGCATCATTTTTTGTCTAGAAATAACTAAACCATTATTTATAATGATATTCTTGAATATATCAAGATGTTTAAAATGAGTTTCAATGTCTGTTGAAAATACAAGGATATCATCTATGTAGACTATTATAAAATCACTATAGGGAATAAAAATATCATTCATTATATTTTGAAATTCAGATGAGGCATTCTTTAATCCAAATGGCATAACAATCCATTCATAATGCCCAGTAGGTTCAACAAAAGCAGTCTTATATCTGTCTTTTACATCAATTTGGATTTGCCAATATCCAGGTTTCAAGCCAAAATTTTGAAAATATTATAGCATTATGTAATTTATCAAGTAAATCTTTTTTATTGGGTATAGGATACCTGATCCATTTTAAAACTTTATTAGGAGGTTTGTAATTTATAATTAGTTTAGGAATACCTCTTTCTCATTTCGAATGTTTATTAACATAGAAAGCAGTACAAGACCAAAGAGATTTTGATCTTCTAATTAAGCTTTTGTCAAGAAGAGATTTGATCTCTTGTTTACAAAATTCCATATATTCAGAATTCATTTGACAAGGTCTAGCTTTAGTAGTAATTCTACTATTATTAAAATCATTTTCATAAGAAAGGGAAACAATATGTTTCTTTCTGTTCCAAAAAGCATTTGGACGATTATTGCATATTTACAGGGTAAATTGATTATTAATAATTTTTATCTTATTCTGTAACTTTGGATTATGTGACACCCCAGAAATTTTTTATTTATTTATTTAATTTTCGGGACGAAAATTCTTTCAACTAGGGGAGGATGTGACAATTTGACTTTTTAGGTTAACTCCGTTAACTATTCCGTTAAGTTATCTGTTAAAAACTTAACCTCGTTAACTAAATCTAACCCCAAGGACTGATTCTGTCACAAATTCAACTCAAAACTACAGGGACTAGTTGTGGGAATATGCTAAATTAAATAATTTGACCCCTCAAAGTCAAAATTAACAAAATTGGTTCTGTTGACTTTTTGAAGTCAAAATTCGCGACTTCTTGATTTCCAATTCTCGTTTGATAACCGAAATCGATCGAATGTAGTAATTGATTAACACTTAAATGCCATAATCGTTCATGATTGAGCTTTAATCGTAGACATTAATCAAATTAAACTCGAATAATGGAAATTAAATCCCAAACCATCGACTTATTCCAAATGATCACCGAATTCACAAAATTCTTGTATTTCCCTCACAAATTATACACCTGCGAATCTTGTTCAAGTCCCTCAGAAGAATTTCCATACACCAGTCGTGCCGGAGAAGCAACCAGAAGCATCAAAGATCAACCCGCAGTCGACGAACTCAGTGTTAGTCGAGCACTATCAATCCAACATCCAATCGGGTAATTGAAACATTCATTTGATTCGTTTTATGCTGTAGAATGAAAGCCCTATCCTAATCAGGGCTTACATTATCGATTTAATCATAATCCGATTCTAGGGTTCATATGAAATCGGATTAGAGGCTTTTGATTCTAGACTCGTTCTCAATGCAATTAAATCATACCATTAGTTTCGAAATCTTCAGTTTAATGAAAGCCCCATGTTAATTGAATCAAAAAACATCTAATTTTATAAAATCCAGAATCTAGGGTTCATAGGTTCACGTTTTAATCGAACTCTATCTTAGACTCAATATAAATGCAATTAAACTTCATGGATAGACTCGCCATCATCCATCCTTTGAAAACCCTATGCTAATTCGAAGATATAACATCGGATCAGTGATGAACCGATTCTAGGGTTCATCACATTTTGGGTTGAATCGAACACCAGTCAAACTGTAATCTCAATATAATTAAAATACATAGATAGAATTGGAATCTAATTCTCTTTAATAGCCTCATGAATCCCGCCTCTAACATCATCAGATTTTATCAAATTGATCCCACGTTTTTAAGTCTAAGTCTTGGCTTTTCAAACTGAATTTTAATTACCTAAAACTTAACGATTTTTGCAATTGAACCTAGCATCAGACTCGTAATCCATAGGCGAGCAGAACCCCTATGATTTAGAAACCAGTCGCGATCGAATTCATAGTGTATGGGACGGGATTCGATCTAGGAGCATATGGGAAGGAAATCACGTTTGATCAGGATGTTAAAAGCAATGGGTTTCGGGTTTGTTTGTCATGACCCTAGCGGGCGTGATGGTTTGGTCAGTGTGTGCGTGTGGGAGGGACCCGGGTTCGAGACCGGGCTCCCACAATTATTTTTGGAACATTTTTCTGGAATATTAAATTAATAAAAATCAAACCTTATAATATTGGGTTATTATATAAATGTGTTTTTAGTTCGGAAGACAACCCGTAGGCTCGGGTTTTGAATTATTAGCATATTTTTATAAATTATACCCGCTTTTATACTAGACTATAACCTCACACATTAGTTACATGACACAGACACTTACACCTGATACATATAGCATCTATACATACATTGCAGTGCAGGCATATTAATACCATCCGTATCACCCTTAGTTGGCAAGGGACACATCATTTGCATTGCACCATCATTCTCAGTGACGACACTCGGGGAATCACCAGAACATCATCCACTCACGTCCGTGGGCAGCGAGACGGAGCCTTCGGAGGAGTCAGTTATATCACCATCACCTGTTGGGTATGGTGGGATTTCTCAGGTCCTTGTTATGGACGACACTCAGCACTAACGCATATCTCTTTGGGAGTTGGGATCGTCGGAGGCGAGTCCCTACTTTAACCACTAGCAACAATACGCCGATTGAAGGCAGACCGTTACACGCGTTATTGCAGAATCTATTGACACGTAGATGTCATCACTTTCCCGAGCCATGGGCTCGCTTCTTTGGTCAATATTCTGTTGAGAATAGATTGACCACAAATCTGAGAACGCATTGCTCAATGCATACTCGAACCCTATCTTGACAAAGTTGAAAGGACGGCTACCTCGCTGCTTCCTGTAACTTGTATTCATGGATTAGTTTCATTTCTCGAAGTCGCATTTCATGTACATGTTTGTTACATGTACTCATTTACAATCCGCTAGATTAGACTCCTGTATTGTGTTTCACTCGAGTGAATACTCAGATCAAACCATCCTCGACTACTCATCCCGATATGAGTTCTAATTGATCAAAGTACAGTTGATGACTAAGCTTTTCGATGACTTATTATATCTGACAACACTATGTACTCAAAAATATAACCTAAAGGACATTATGACACAGGACAGGAAGAACAAGGGTGAGCATGCAAAGCAAATTATCATTACGGGTGCACACGTAATAGTAATTTGACGTGCATGTAAGTCCCGGTGAAACCTAGTGTGTGGATGAATGGTCCTAATCAATGATTTACAGACTTAGGTTTCCACTATCTGTAGAGACTCTCATAACCCACTCAACGACTAGTTGGTATCGTTAAACCTGTTCAACAATTGATAGACGCGACTATCAGGTTAAAGATATTTACAGACACACTGAGCTATTATCAATGGAAACCATCAACGTTATTCCCACTCATGTGATAGTCTTAGTGACCGTAAGACTCTCATTCAAACTTGACCAATGAAACCAACTCGATTGAAACTCTGGTAAAACCTCATGGTAAACCACCAACTCCAACTTTGTAAGCATGAAATTGTGGAATTCTTTCTAAGCTAACACGTTATTCCTTACACTCCAACAATATATCCCATTTGACCCTATTACCTTACCAGGTACTAATCCTTGGTCTAGTTTGATTTATACCCTTGGATACCCAACTCTGTAAACAAACTTCTCTCTTCGTAAAATGATCCCGTTGTTCCGATGACATCAGAAAACGGGGATTTAATCCAACCAACCACCGGTTGAACGCGACTACTTAAACAGACAACCTATCCCTTGTATTACTGGAATCTGTGTCTCATAAAATTTCTTTCCCTACATGCGAACCTCTTCCCTTTGCCTTTGCATTGACCGACGCTTACCTTATAAGCACGGTTCTCACTAGAAGTCACATCATGACCTCACAAAGTTCTGCTAGTAAAGTCGTACTCCAACCCTACTAGAAACTATGTATACCATGGAAATAGCTGATGGAAAGATAATTGAAGCAACCCATATTTTTAAGGGTTGTAAACTTGAATTGACTGGTCATGAACTTGACACTGACCTTATGCCAGTCACACTTGGCAGTTTCGACGTAATTGTCGGAATGAATTGGTTATCTAAGAACCAAACCGAAATTTTCTGGCGGGAGAAAACTGTTCGCCTTCCTCTCCCTAGTAGAGAAACCTTTTTTGTATAAGGCAAAAGGAGTGGTGCAGTCATAGGCATCATATCCTTCATGAAAGCGCAGAAATGTCTACTTAAAGGTCATACTGACATTCTGGCTCTCGTTGCCGAGCAGTCATCTGAGGAGAAGAAGATTGAAGACATTCCCAGCATACGTGACTATCCGGAAGTATTTCCCGAAGACTTGCCTGGTCTTTAGCTTCACCGTCAAGTCAAATTACAGATCAATCTAACACCCGGAGCAGCGCTTATTGCTCGGGCACCGTATATACTTGCACCCAGTGAGCTACCAGAACCATCCACACGACTGCCAAAGTTGTTGGATAAAGGTTTCATTCGACCTAGCTCATCGCCATGGGGAGCTCTAGTCCCATTCTTCAAGAAGAAAGACAGGACTTTCCTCATGTGCATCGACTACCGTGAGCTAAACAAAGTGACTATCAAGAACCGTTATCCTTTACCTCGTATAGATGATCTCTTCAATCAACTCCAAGGATCAAGTTTCTATTCCAAGATAGATCTTAGGTCCGGTTACCATCAATTGAGAGTTCGAGATGAAGATATCTCCAAGACTGCTTTCAAGACAAGGTACGACCACTATGAACTTATGGTCATGCCTTTCAGATTAACCAACGCACCTGCGGTATTCACGGACCTCATGAACCGTGTGTGTAAGCCATACCTTGATCAGTTTGTCATCGTTCTCATCGACGACATTCTCATCTATTCCAAGAACAAGGAAGAACATGAGGAACATCTACGCCTAATTTTGGAATTACTTAAGCGAGAGCAACTGTATGCTAAGTTGTCCAAGTGTGAATTCTGGATCCGGGAAGTTCAGTTTCTAGGACATGTAGTTAACGAGAAAGGAATACATGTTGACCCATCAAAGATAGAAACCATCAAGAACTGGACAGCACCGACTACTCTGACTGAGGTGCGACAATTTATGGGATTGGATGGTTATTACCGTCGATTCATTGAGGGATTTTCAAAAATTGCACAACCTCTCACTGCCTTAAACTCAAAAGGGTAAAGTCTATAATTGGGGCGATAACCAAGAGTCAGCATTCCAACATCTTAAACAGAAACTTTGCAGTGCACCTATTCTAGCCCTTCCAGAAGGAACCGATGATTTTGTGGTGTATTGTGATGCATCTATTCAGGGTCTGGGTTGTGTCTTAATGCAACGCTAAAAGGTGATCGCATACGCTTCACGTCAACTAAAGGTCCACGAGAGAAACTACACCACTCATGACTTAGAGTTGGGAGTCGTAGTCTTCGCACTTAAGATATGGAGACATTACTTGTACGGTACCAAATGCACCATCTATACCGATCACAAGAGTCTTCAGCATATCTTCGAACAGAAAGAGTTGAACATGCGACAGCGTCGTTGGGTTGAACTCTTAAATGATTATAACTGTGCGATCCAGTATCATCCGGGTATAGCTAACGTTGTAGCTGATGCCCTAAGTCGAAAAGAAACAAAACCCAAACGAGTTCGAGCATTACAGCTTACTATTCACCCGGATTAACTGACAAAATCCGTAGTGCTCAACTCGAAGCCCTAAAAGAAGAAAACTTACCATTGGAAGGTACACGCGGTATGGAAGCACAACTTGAAGTCAAATCTGATGGTATTCGCTACTTTGCCGAGCGAATATGGGTCCCAGTATTCGGAAATCTAAGGGAACTAGTTATAGATGAGTCTCATAAATCTCGTTACTCGATATATCCAGGTTTTGACAAAATGTACCATGATCTAAAGGTGCTATATTGGTGGCCGAAGATGAAGGCCGATATAGCCACCTATGTGAGCAAGTGCCTGACTTGCGCGAAGGTCAAAGTTGGATATCAAAAGCCTTCTGGTCTTCTGCAACAACCAGAAATTCCCATGTAGAATGGGAACAAATATCCATGGACTTCATTACCAAATTACCATGAACTCCTACCGGATGTGATACCATTTGGGTAATTGTTGATCGATTAGCAAAGTCCGCTCACTTATTAGAAATCAAAGAGACCGACAAAATGGATAAGCTTACTCGTACTTACTTGAAAGAAATAGTCTCTCGGAACGGGGTGCCAATCTCTATCATTTCGGATCATGATGCACGATTCACCTCTCATTTCCGACAGTCGTTACATAAAGCCTTAGGCACGCGTCTAGGTATGAGCACAACATACCATCCTCAAACTGATGGCCAAACGGAACGTACAATCCAAACTCTGGAGGACATGCTACGAGCTTGTGTGATCGATTTCGGTAACACTTGGGAGTCTCACCTACCGTTGGTGGAGTTCTCCTACAACAACAGTTATCACACTAGTATCAAGGCAGCTCCATTTGAAGCACTTTATGGACGGAAATGCCGTTCTCCTATTTGTTGGACCGAGGTTGGAGATAGCCAACTCACATGTCCTGAACTTGTATTTGAAACTTCCAAAAAGATCGTTCAAATTAGAAACCGTATGGCGGCAACTCTTGATCGTCAAAAGAGCTATGCCGACAAGCGTCGTAAACCCTTAAAGTTTCCAATAGGTGACATGGTCTTACTCAAAGTCTCACCTTGGAAAGGTGTCATTCATTTGGGGAAGAGGCAAACTGAATCCTCGTTATGTTGGACCATTCAAGATAATAAAAAGAATCGGACCAGTAGCGTATCAACTGGACTTACCTGAAGGGCTGAGTGGTGTACAAAACGTCTTTCACGTCTCAAATTTGAAGAAATGTCTAGCAGACGAGTCCCTCGCGGTTCCTCTTGAGGAACTACACATTGATGAACAGCTGCGTTTCATCGAAGAACCCGTAGAAATTATGGATAGGGAAGTCAAATCGTTAAAGCACAGTAAAATCCCTATTGTTAGAGTCCGTTGTAACTCGAAAAGCGGACCGGAATTCACTTGGGAGCGCGAGGATCAGATGATTCGCAAATATCCTAATCTGTTCAAGCACTCCGCGTCAAATCCTTAAGGTACTATTTAATTTTCGGGACGGAAATTCTTTCAACTAGGTGATGCTGTAGAATGAAAGCCCTATCCTAATCAGGGCTTACATTATCGATTTAATCATAATCCGATTCTAGGGTTCATATGAAATCGGATTAGAGGCTTTTGATTCTAGACTCGTTCTCAATGCAATTAAATCATACCATTAGTTTCGAAATCTTCAGTTTAATGAAAGCCCCATGTTAATTGAATCAAAAAACATCTAATTTTATAAAATCCAGAATCTAGGGTTCATAGGTTCACGTTTTAATCGAACTCTATCTTAGACTCAATATAAATGCAATTAAACTTCATGGATAGACTCGCCATCATCCATCCTTTGAAAACCCTATGCTAATTCGAAGATATAACATCAGATCAGTGATGAACCGATTCTAGGGTTCATCACATTTTGGGTTGAATCGAACACCAGTCAAACTGTAATCTCAATATAATTAAAATACATGGATAGAATCGGAATCTAATTCTCTTTAATAGCCCCATGAATACAGCCTCTAACATCATCAGATTTTATCAAATTGATCCCACGTTTTTAAGTCTAAGTCTTGGCTTTTCAAACTGAATTTTAATTACCTAAAACTTAACGATTTTTGCAATTGAACCTAGCATCAGACTCGCAATCCATAGGCGAGCAGAACCCTATGATTTCGAAACCAGTCGTGATCGAATTCATAGTGTATGGGACGGGATTTGATCTGGGAGCATATGGGAAGGAAATCACGTTTGATCAGGATGTTAAAAGCAATGGGTCTCGGGTTTGTTTGCGATGACCCTAGCGGGCGTGATGGTTTGGTCAGTGTGTGCGTGTGGGAGGTACCCGGGTTCGAGACCGGGCTCCCACAATTATTTTTGAAACATTTTTCTAGAATATTAAATTAATAAAAATCAAACCTTATAATATTGGGTTATTATATAAATGTGTTTTTAGTCCGGAAGAGAACCCGTAGGCTCGGGTTTTGAATTATTAGCATATTTTTATAAATTATACACGCTTTTATAATTTATACATTATTATTATTATTAAGTAAAAATAATATGTTTATATTATTTTAAGCTGTAAATTCGTATAAAATAATATATTTATATTATTTTCAAACTGTGACCCGTATTATTAAATAATATATATATTTATATTATTTTGAATCATTTTATAACGCCGTGTATCAATAGAGATTAATTAATAATATAATTAATTATATTATTCACTCGTATATATATATTATTAATTGAGTCATTCGTCGGGTAAAGTAATTCCTAATCTCATGGACACGTTCGTCCACTCTCGTTTATTAGAGCGGTTCTTTAAGACGTTTCTTTCCGTGTCACAGTCACAATTCCCATTATTATTCCTAATTTATGTGATTATAATTTTAGGACATCCGTAGGTCTTTTGAGACTTACACTCGTGGTTCCAACGTACCTCTAGTGTGAAACTACCTTCAACGCAAAGCAGGTGAGTTTCACGGCCCTTTTTTTACTTGTTTTACTATTGGGGGAGAAACATGCTTACACGCAAACATATTTTACTTGTTTTCCTGTTGAGGAGAAACAAACATGAACACCAACTATCATATTTTACTTGTTTTCTCCATGGGGGAGAAACAAGTACGCAGACAAATATTATGTTACATGTTTTTCCCGTTGGGGGAGAAAACATGACACAACTATTTTAGATTATTTTAATTCATATGTTATTACTGTTGAGACTAAGCGTGACACACTATCACAGAAAGTCCTCATCATACATTGAACCGTTAATATGGATCTTAGCGAGGTAATGTTTAGTAGTACCACTGGGTTTGACAAATCCCACCTACGTTAGTTGCGCTAACTCGATTGGAGATCGAACTGGTGAAATGTTAGCCTACTCACATTTGCCAGAGTTGATAGACCTGGCAGGAGGCAAATACACAAACAATCAGCTTCGGTTGCGAGGGCTTTATAGGCTAGCTACCTATAGATAAGCATATTGAATGTACATAATCCGGCAAACACTCTCTTATTACAAACTTGAAACCTGTGAACTCACCAACCTCTTGTTGACACTTTTTTTACATGTTTCTCAGGTCGCTTTGGCACAGGTTGCTCACTTAGGACATGCATGGAGTCCTACTGTCATATCATTCATTTCAAATATTTTAAACAGTTTATTTAACTACATTAATTGACGCTCGTTGCGTGTAATTATTTTGATTTCATTTTAACGTTTACGCTTCCGCATTTAATTCTGAACTTTTATGTTATGACATTTCAAGTCTCATATAGTGTCGTTTGATGTAACTAATGACCGAGATCCTTGTGTCACATTCTAAACGGTAAAACTCTGTTAGTGGAATTTGGGGGTGTGACAGATTATTTATTCTGTCTTGAATATTTAAAGAAAATATTTCTTTTTGTAAAAAATTAATTTGATTATTTTGCTTGTAAAATAGATTCTTTTACATTATTCAAAGTCATAGAAAAAGGATTTGTAATGAATGGAAAATATATATCTTTATTTTGAAAAGATCCAGTTATTCCTTTATTATCAATATGTTTTTAAAGGAAAAAATTTATTTAAGAAAGGGGTTCCAATTATGGCTTGGCTAGTGAGATTTTTAACTAGAAGAAAACTAGTTGGAATACAGGTTTCATTTTGACAGACATGAACCTGTGGTAATTTATATTCAATTTTTAATCTTTCTCCTCCAGCAGAACTTAAAGTATGAGAGGTTTTATGAAAATATTTTGTAGGTATAATTCCTCCTTGTATACAGTTTAGATCAGCACCGCTATCAACCAATGCTGTAACAGTTATGAAGAAATTATCTTCAATAAGAAGTTTAACTTTGATGTTTCACTTTTGTGTGGTTATAATATCCATGATACTTTCCAAAAATGTTCCTGAATTATTTTGAGAAATTTTTTTATTTTCATTTAAAATGATATTATTTTGAGGAATTTCAAGTCTTATGATTCTTTCTTCTAGATTTCTATTATCTTTTTGAAGTATTTTAATATCAATCTTTAGATTTTCAATTTCAGTTTTTAGATCATGTATACTAACAGGTCTAGAAACTTGGTTTCTTTCAACTAGTTGTCTTTTTAATTCAGCTAGAGAAAAATGTTTTAAATCTTTTTGAGAATTGTTAGAGGACGATGTTTCCTCAGATTTTTGTTGTTTTAAATATTTCAAATTAATTTTTCTTTAATTTGAGGATCATCTACAACTTTTAAGAGATCTAAAATCTCATTGCTTAAAACATTAATTTCCATGTTTTGAAATTGGGAAATAATTTGATAAAGACCTTCTTCTGATATATTAGAAGGGATTTTGCAACAATCTTTTTTGCAATTTGTTGAACACTGATCTTCTTCTTCTTCTGAAGAATAAAAGCTTTTATATTCTAAAATATTTAGATTTTCTTCTTCTGAGAATGATTGCTCAGAATCAGTTTCTTCAAAGTTTTCATTTAATAAAACTTCATTAATTTTATCTCTTAATTCCCAATCTTTTATTTTGTTAAGTTTTTTTCTAACCCAACATGTTTTTGCTTTGTGGCCTAATTTACCACACTTTCTGCATTTTATTAATTTTTTAAATTCATTTGGAAAATTTTTTCTTTCTTTATATTTTTTTTTCTTTACTAGGTTTGTTGTCTTCTTTTCTGATTTTCTTTCTTTTATAATGTTTCTTAGGAGAAGAATTTCTTTTCCTAGTTTTGGATGACTTATCAAGTCTATTTTCTATACCAAATTGACCACAGAATTCTCCTAGTTGTCTTTTTTCATTCAGAGAATGTTTTTTAATTTGTTGATTAAGTTTTATTTCATTGCATAAACTTAAACCTTCTTGGATACAGGTACCTATAAGTTTACCATAAGTGTAGTTTTCATAATTTATGACTCCATCTATTCTTAGTTTGTTTCTTATTCTTTCAGCAAATAAATGTGGAAGGCCATCTATGAATTTTGACTTCCAATGTGGACTATTAGCCTCAGGGAGTTCCATAACTCTACATAAGAAAGTGTCTTTATACCATCAAAAAGACGTGAGAGTCCTACATCTTAAATTTTGTAGTAGAGTTCTTATAGTTTCAGAGTCTTCAGACCATCTGCCTGTAAAATTTTCTATAATGTTTACAATTAATGTGTAAAATGTATTACTTTTAGTATTACTAGTTCCTTCTTCTTGTTTGACACTGTTAAGGATTTTATTTTTATCATCTTGAGATAAATAATTATCCCACCATCCTTTTAGCTAGCCTGTAAACCCAGATATAATCATGTTTGCTATAGTTGTAACAGAATTATTATTATTCTTACAGATAGTGCTATACATAAGCATTCTATGGACAGTATTATAAATTTGTTCTTCAGTCTGACCATCTATGTTCTATTCATAGATCATTTTTTCACTATAAGAGTTATTAACAATATACTCTTGTTCTTCTATAAGAACATCTTGAGGAGTCGGTCTAGGATAATAATATTTTCTTTGGGTTGGTTTATCTGCCCATTTAGTAAGTTTGAAAATTTGATTATTTATTTCTTCTTGATAATTTTCTTTAGGAAATTCTGTTATAGTACTAATTTTAAGTTTTTTAAGAGCATTAATAGTATCACTTAGAGTTGTTATTAAATTATCTTGAGATTTTATTTTAAAATCTGTTACTTCTGGAGGAAGTTGGATACTAGGAGTAGCAATTTTTTCTTGTAAATTTTTATTGGTAGATATTCTTTTTTCTTTAAAATAGGATATAATCCTATCCATTTTATTAGACAAAACTTGTAATTGTTCTCCCATAATTACTAAGTATAAATTCATGTAATTTTGTTGTTTAATTAACTCATTTATATGAGAAACAGTAACAGGTAAAGTATTACCTTCTAATAATTTTTGAAAAATTTGATAATATCTTATCTCATTATCTTTTTCTATTTTAAAAGATTGTGTAGGAGGGAAAACCCTAGAGATTATATCTCCATTAACATTAAATTTTCTTTCAATAACAGAGATAATACTCCCAGTATAACTTTCTATAAACCACGGAATAAAAAGGTATAACCTCATTTTTTTGTAACCAGATCTTTATAATATTCATCATTAAAGAAATTTATATCAGTTTCTTTAAAATTTTCAAAAAACCAATTTCTAAATAATTCTCATTTAGATAATTGAAATTCTTTACTAATCTCTTTTCTTACCGAAGATCCCGAAGTAAAGTCTATTATTTCTTTAAAATCCATTAAACAAAATCGACTTCTGATTCGGTTGATTCCGGATCTACTTGAACTCCTGTAACTATATTATCAGAATTTATTCTTAATCTGTTGAATGTTTCTGTTGTAGGGAAATTTTTTCTTATTCTTGAAGTAGAAGCTCTAGAAGGACTTCTAACAGTATATCCTAAAGAAGATATATGTTGATGAGAGGATAAAGATCTAGAAGACATAGATCTAGGTAAAGAAGGAGTATTTCTGAGTTGTTCAAAAAGAATTTAAACAGTTCCTTCTTTAGTTTGTATAACGTTTAAAGGATTACTATCTACATATTGTTGAGATGTTGTGCTTTATCAAGAACCCAATTTTCTGAAAAGTTAATTTCTTCCCATTTAATTTTTCTTCTGGTAGTTATATTTGATTTACCAAAATTAGTTACTATGACTATAGTTTCATTTAATGGTTTATCAATCATTCTACACTGTGGATTTAAAGTGTATAAAGGCTTATAATAAATTCTATAACAGATACAAATAACTTATGATCCTGGAGCATAGTTATAACCATGAGTCTTAACATTTAATGTTAAAACATCTGAAATATTAACATCAGATAAAGATAATTGCAAATTAGGATAAACATTGAAATAGACTGGTCCATGAGCCAGGCTAGTTTGAACAATCCCTATAAGAGATTGTTTCTAGTCCAGATTTCTAGCATCTCTAAGAGCTGCTACAAAACTTTCTGGAAGACCTTCTAAAGTTAAGGGTTTGAATGCAATTTGCATAAGCCCTACATGCAGAAATTTATAATCTTTTTTATATTTATTTAAATCTTTATTTATCAATAGTTTAATAACCATGTCTTCTTTGTTTAAAGAAAATGTTTCTTTAGTTGTTTTTACAACTTGTTTTAGTCCTAATTTTTCAAAGGTTCGTAATTTATAAATTAGTTTGTGTTCCATTTTTGGAATAGTCCATTTGTTTAATAAATCTAAATTATGAGGAATTTCATACTCCTCTTCAATACTGTTTTTAACAGTATCGTTTCTCTTTAAAATATTCATTTAAAAGAATAAGTGTTGATCTGCACATTCAAACGTCATGTTGGATCATAATTTGTCATTGTGATTTATCAAAGAGTTTATGAACTATACAAGTTAGCAATAACATTGATTAAATGAAGTAAAGGCTCCGGTGTATAGAGAAGACCTCACCGTTTAAGAAGTAACCATAGAAACGATGGAATCCACTATTTCTTTATCATTACTTTTATTTTTTAATACCTAGTATAGTACAATTTCGTATTTCAAGATGAACCTATCACTAAAATACTCCTAGAGAGAGATAAGGCCAAGCGGAGCGAAAAGGGTTTTCCATGAGATGGGAAATGAAAACTATTAGCCCCACACGAAGTTTGTGAATATTTAATAAATCTAAATTATGTGGAATTTCATACTCCTCTTCAATACTGTTTTTAACAGTATCGTTGCTCTTTAAAATATTCATTTAAGAGAATAAGTGTTGATCTGCACATTCAAACGTCATGTTGTGTCATAATTTGTCATTGTGATTTATCAAAGAGTTTATAAAGAAACTAAAACACCAAGATCAAAAACACCATGTTGAAATTGTCATTTTGAAAACACCATGACCAAAAAAGCTAAACGACATGTTGAAGTTGACCTCCAGGTGTAAAACACAATGACTAGAAATACTCTATGTCGAAAAACACCATAACTAGACAAACTCCATGTCGAAAAACACCCAATTGAAAACACCATAGATGTAAAACACCATGTTGTCAAATGGTCCTACAATGCTGTCAAAGATGAATATACATTGATAGATGTCAGAGGGGAAAAGATGAGATGTTCAAGCAAGGCTATCTTCAGCATGCTAAGCAAAGACATAACGTCTCTATCTGAAATTCCTCTTGACAATCCAAGCAAGGATCCAAGAGGCTATGAGACTGCAAGGATTGTTCTGAATATGCAGAAAATTCAGGAACAAAGAAAGTAAGAGAGATTTGGTAGCATCAATCTATGGGGAGTTTGTAAAGATAAAGACTGATGGCTACAAAATTCTCTAAGTATAGATGCTGTGGACTCTACAATTTTGTTGCTGACTTACAGAGTTGCTGCTGATAAGGTAAATGTTGCGGATAGTTATGTTCTCCTGCTGATGAACAACTATGCTGCGGATAATCTGCTGAAGTCCAAAGTTGATGCTGATTGGTTTCTCAGCAGCATCAAACATTGATGCTGCTGATAGGCAAATCATCAGCAACTTTGACTTTGCTACTGACACATTTTTACTACAACACTGACACATTTATCAGCAGAAGAAATATTATTGGTGCAGATGATTAAAGACAAAGCTACTACTTCTGAAGTCTCCTGCAAAGATTCTTAAGAAGACTTTTGACCTGATCCTCACTGTTTGTTGCAGTTTGTCTTTTAGTTATCTACCAATTGTAGTGTAACTTGTAACTGTCAAAGATCAACAACTTGTGTTTGATCTGATTATTAGAATCAAAGGTCTGTCTTGATTCTAATTTCCTTTATATGTATTGTATCTTCTTACTTGTATAAGTGTGCTTCCTTAGAGTTTTCTCTGTAACTTGAAAACATTGAAGATTAATACACTTTGCATTTATCAGTATTATCTTTGTTTCTTGTATACATTGCATAGTTGTGATTGTTTCCGTCAATCTCAACTAAAACTGAATCATCTTGTAAACACTGATCCTACAAGTGGTATCAGAGCTTTGACACTCAGATTAAACAAACTCACACTTGTTTAATCACTCTCTAGTTCTGTTTATTACTATCTTATTGGTAAAATCATATACCCAAAAGTATAGCACAAAATATTGGATTTGATGATACTGGAAGCCTTAACAGACCACCAAGACTGGTGTCTTGAGAAGACTACGACATGTGGAAGAACATAATGGAAAGTTTTTTCTGTTATCAAGAATTTTGAATGTGGAGATCCATAATGGAGGGTCCCTATGTACCCATGGTGGCCTCTACTGATTCCGAATGTCTATCCGTCCCTAAAGAAGTGTAACATTTCTGATTTTAGTATCCGTATTTTCAATTCAATGTAATGCATTTCAAACTCAATTCTAGTGCACTGTTTTATTCCTTTTCGTACCATCAATTAAATACTATATTTCAATGTTATCCCGCAAATTTTACACGGTTATAACCTACTAAAACACTACATAAGTATCTATTTATACAAATATGTCAAAGACCAAAGTTACAAGGTCTGATGTTGAAAATTTACAAGAAACCCTAATAGGCACGGTCGTGCCTCGTTCTGGCACGGTCGCGCCGAGTGCTTTGGCACGGTCGCGCGACTTGCTTTGGAACGATCGCGCCTGGTGCCTTAACACGGTCGCGCCTCGTTTGGGCACGGTCGCGCCTAGTATCAGTTGAAACGTAAAATCAATTTTAAACGCGATAATCGTTGAGTTTCGTAACCGATATACATTTCACTTTCGTTATCAAAGACCATAATATTATCAATCGTAACAACTGACAACAGAAATCCATTCATCTCAAAGAAAACTAAAATCCTTCACTTGAACCAAAATCCTCCTATTCTAAAGTGCAATTCCCTTGATCAATCGCTCCATAGAATCTCTCTGAAACCCCTGAACACACTGGTTTAGCCGGAAGTGCAGTGGAAGACGCCGGAGACCGAACTCGTCGACGCCGGAACTCCTTCCTACCGTCATCTATCAATTCGTCGTCCATCTGGGTAATTGAAACTCTTTCCACAGTCAATTTAGCCTATAGATCAAAAGCCCTATATTAATTTGGGCTCTCAATATAGAATTAGTCCGAAACCCGAATCTGAGTTTTGTTCAAAATGATTTAATCGAACCCAGTTCTAAACATGACTTACATACAATTAATCTATATAACAAGACTCGTAATAGCACGGTAAATAAAAGCCCTATGATTCCCAGCAGTAACAATATAAAAATCAGTCAATTCGTGTCTGTTTTGGAAGAGACACGGTCGCGCTAATCATCTAGCGCGGTCGTGCCACATTAGACGTGGTCGTGCCGATTACCAGCGCGGTCGTGTCCTCCTGTCCAGACCCAATCATGCCCTTTGGCTAATCTCAGTCGTGTCTTAAGATCATATACACGATCGTGCCTAATGATTTAGTTACTTAAGCCCTGTTTAATCAACACGGTCGCGCCCTGACTAGCATGGTCGCGCCCGTGGTTCGAGCACGGTCGTGCCCTTCCTAGGCACGGTCGTGTGTGATTTAGATTTTTGGGCAGAATTATAATTTTATATATTTTTCAAACAATAAATATTTCTGATTAAATTACAAAATATAAATAGTGATTTTTATAAAAATGCAATTTATTCTATTTGGAAAAGATCAAATATCTAATCTTGGAATAAATAGAAAAATTATTTATTTAAAGTTTATAAAAAATTAAATTTATAATTATTGCTAAACCTTTCATTTAAAAAGTATTTAAATGATTAAGTTACATTTTATAAATAAATAAATAAAATAATGATTATTTATTTAATTTATATTTAAACAAAAACAATTAATTATTTATACTAACTTATAACTAATACTTACAATGTTTTCATAAACAATAATTATTTACATTACTTATTTAATTATTCAAACTCAAACCTTAATCAAAATATTCTAAAAATATTCTTTCAACTTTATATATTTCATTCAATACTTCCAATTACAAATCAATAACTTTTTACACAAGTCCAAATACAACTTTAGAATTAAACTCTTGTGCACACTATTAATACCATATACATTACACTTTCGGTTAACTCGTGCAATTCAAGGATCTTTATTTCATCTAGTATCTTTGTTAGCTACGCCTTCAAACCAAGTGAGTATACATAGCCCCTTTTACTCTTTTACATTTTTGGGGTGGAACATGAACATTATTCAAATTACATGTTTACATTTACACAAACAACACAAGTACAAATCCTATTTACATTCATGTGTGCAATTTGAGCTTTATGCCCTAGTGCTAGGTGTGCTAACCTTTGTATGCGATTATGTGCAATCATTAACTATTCAAGCCGACGGTTTTCAATGATAGATCTATTGAGTCTGACAAACCCACCCAGATTGGGGTGATTGATACCGACAACACAATTTTGCATGCTAGTTACAAAGGTTTGGTTGTACATGGTTACACAATAGCTGCTCCCCATAAATGCCTTATTTATCATGATATGTATGGATTTGTTTTACAAACTATATGCTATCTATATAAACCTGTGTTATACTCACCAACTTTTTAGTTGACTTTATTTTATTCATGTTTCAGGTTCTAATGTGTGAGATTGTTCAAGACGTGCTACATATAGGCTTGGACTTAGTTAATTTAAATAAAAGAACTCTATGTATTTCAATTTTGTTCTATCTTGGATGTGGTTGTATTTGGATTACTTGCAATGGAAATTGATGTTTAATATATGCAATTTAGTCAACCTTGTGCTCATGAACAGTCTACATGTCCCGCCCCGATGATTCCGCCATCGGTCGGGATGTGACAGATTGGTATCAGAGCCTTGGTTATAGGGAACTAGGTTATTAGACACCCTTGACCTAGACTATAACTTTAGGACACCCACTTATGCCATGGTTCATGATTACATGCTATGTGTTACAAGCTATTTGTTACATGCTATGTGTTACATGTTTTCTATGATTAGTTATTATTTCATTTTGATGCCTTAATTTTTAAGATTCATGACTTATTAGACTATGCTTAAATAATAATTAAATAAACAATATCCCTACCTATACCCTAAAACCTCATGATATTCTTACCTACCTCTCTATCATCATCTTCTTAGCATGTGGAAAACTTCATGGAACTAAATCTATAAAATTTTCTTTATTTCCTCGTTAAGGTTTTTAAGATTTGTTAATTATTTGAGGACACGTGCAATCTGGAAGAGTGACACCTGTATTTTGGGTTTTCTGTCTAGGAAAGCATTTCGCATAAATCCCAATCAACCGAGGGACCCGTATGCTTTCCTGGGAATTCCCAAGATGAGTGTTTACTTATAGGCTAAAGCATGTCTCCTTGAAAATTATATAAGTTTAAATTAACCTTAATGTGTCATAGTATTCGAGTGATATTATCACTATTTGAGTACAATCCAAACTATGATTATCTATTTATTTTTATTATCTTATTCTATTAAATCCAAACAATTCTCATAAGTTCTTACATCTTTTCTTGTCTTGTGAAAATCTGTAGAATGCCTCCTCGTCGTGCTCCCGCCGCCAACACCAATACCGACATTGCTGCTATTCTTGCACAACTCGTGACACAACTCACACAAGCTAATAGTGCCACCAATGGCAACAACGGTGGTAATGGTAGCAATAGTGGAAATGGTGGTAATGGTGGTAACAACCCATCTCAATGCACCTTCAAGCACTTCAACTCGTGCAATCCCCTCAAGTTCTATGGTACCGAAGGAGCTACCGGACTCCTTCAATGGTTTGAAAGCATTGAGAATACTTTTCTCAATAGTGACTGCCCCGACAACCTCCGTGTTCGTCAGGCCACAAGTGTCCTACAAAAAGGGCACTCACGTGGTGGAATGGGGAGAAAAGAAATAGGGGTGTGGATGTAGCAATGGCCTTACCTTGGGATGAGGTTAAAAGGTTAATGACCGAGGAATTCTGTCATCGAAATGAAGTAAAGAAACTTGAAGCCGAATTTTGGGATCTTGCCCAAGATAGTGGTGAAAACTTGGCATACACAACTCGGTTCCATGAGTTGAGTCTTCTTGTGCCCCACATGGTCACTCCTCTGTCCCGCTGTATTGAAAAGTATATTGGGGGACTACCTAGGCAAATTCAAGATACTGTCCTAGGAAGGAATCCCGCAACACTTGAAGATGCCATCCGTTTGTCCGCTACCTTAACCTATAATCATGTGAAGGCGGGGACTCTTAATAAAAAGGGCACCAAGAAAGTCTCTGACACTATAACCCCTCCTACCCACAACAAAGAAGCCACAACTGAACCCTCCCGCAATAATAGGAAAAGGAAGACTAGAAACTATGTTGTGGTCACTCCTGTTATTCCTATTAACCAAGCTGCACCTATGGTTCAAGCACCGGCCAAAAATCCATATGTGGGAATCTACCCACTTTGTGCCACCTGCAACTACCATCATTCCCAAGGCATCCCATGTTGCCTTTGTACGTATTGTGGGAAATATGGCCATACAGTTAATGTTTGTAGGGCCAAAGCTCTTGCGGGCCAAGTCAACCCACCAAACCAAGCCAACACCCAAGTGGCTAATCAAAGTGTACCCGCTATTGCAAATGGGAGAGCATGTTATGAGTGTGGCAACTCGAACCATTTCCGTGATCAATGCCCAAAGTTAGTCAATGCTAGACAAGGTGGAGCTCATGGGCGTGCTTTCAACATATACGCCAATGAAGCTCAAGCCAACAATGACGTGGTCAATGGTACGTTTCTTGTTAATAGTCAATATGCCTCCATTTTATTCGATACCGGTGCCGATAAAAGTTTTGTGTCACTTAATTTTGAACCTTTACTTGCAAAGACACGGTCCCAATTAGAGAAAACATTTACCGTTGAAGTAGCAAATGGTGACTCTCTTACAATTGAATCCATTACTATGATTGCTCTTTAGAACTTAATGATCATACATTCCCAATCAACCTTGTTCCAATGCCACTAGGAAGTTTTGATATCATCATAGGCATGGATTGGCTATCAAATCATCATGCCGAAGTCATCTGTTTTGAGAAGTGTATTCGAATACCTCTACCATCGGGAGAAACGTTGAGAGTCTTTGGTGAAAAGCCTTGCAAAGGGCTTAAATTAATATCATGCACTACTGCTCAAAAGTACTTACGAAAGAAGTACGTGGCCTTTTTGGCCCATATCGTTCAAAAGGATGTTAAAAAGAAGAGTATTCAAGTTATCCCCATTATCCGAGATTTTCCTGAAGTATTCCCCGAAGACTTATCCGGTCTTCCACCCGTCCGTCAAGTAGAAATTCGCATTGATCTTGTGCCCGGAGCTAACCCCGTGGCTAGAGCTCCTTATCGTCTTGCACCTTCTGAAATGCAAGAACTTGCAAGTCAACTTCAAGAGCTCTCCGACAAGGGATTCATCCGTCCGAGTCATTCACCGTGGGGTGCACCCGTCTTATTCGTCAAAAAGAAGGATGGATCATTTCGCATGTGTATTGACTACCGCGAACTCAACAAGCTTACTATCAAAAACCATTATCCTTTGCCTAGAATTGATGACCTCTTTGATCAACTTCAAGGTTCTACTTGCTTCTCAAAGATTGATCTTCAATCTGGTTACCACCAACTCCGTGTGCAAGAAGACGATATTCCAAAGACTGCCTTTCGAACAAGGTATGGTCATTATGAGTTCATGGTTATGCCTTTTGGACCAACCAATGCACCCGCAGTTTTCATGGACCTCATGAATCGTGTGTGCAAACCGTACCTTGATAAGTTCGTGATCGTTCGATGACATCTTAATCTATTCCAAGACTAAAGCCGACCATGATCAACATCTTAGATTGGTTTTGGATCTCTTGAAGAAAGAACAACTATATGCCAAATTCTCCAAATGTGAATTTTGGTTAAAAGAAGTTCAATTTCTTGGTCATATCGTCAACGACAAGGGTATTCATGTTGACCATGCTAAGATCGAAACGGTTAAGAATTGGAATGCCCCGAAGACCCCCACTGAAGTTCGTTCATTTCTTGGTCTTGCGGGATATTACCGGCGTTTCATCTCAAACTTATCTAAAATTGTTGTTCCCCTTACCGCTTTGACCCACAAGGGTAAGACTTATGAATGGGGACCAAAGCAAGAAGAAGCTTTCCAAACCCATAAGAAAAAGTTGTGCAATGCTCCCATTTTGACTCTCCCTGATGGGAATGATGATTTAGTTGTCTATTGTGATGCTTCTAATCAAGGTCTCGGTTGTGTCATGCAACGAGGCAAAGTAATCGCATATGCATCAAGGCAACTTAAGATTCATGAGAAGAATTATACGACGCACGATCTCGAGTTGGGTGCGGTCGTATTCGCCTTGAAGATTTGGAGACATTATCTCTATGGCACAAAATGTGTGGTGTTCACCGACCACAAAAGTCTTCAACATATCTTTAACCAAAAAGAACTCAATATGAGGCAACGACGTTGGGTTGAACTCCTTAACGACTATGACTGTGAGATTCGTTACCATCCCGGCAAAGCGAATGTTGTAGCCGACGCTTTGAGTCGAAAGGACCATGTTATGCTTCATTGTGCCCGAATTCAAACCGATATTCAAACCCGCATCTTAGAAGCTCAACACGTCTCAGTCACCGAGGGTAACATGTACGAGGAAATGTCGTGTGGTGTTGAACTTCTACTTGAATCAAAACCCAATGGCTTACTTTATTACTTGAACCGTATTTGGGTTCCCGATCGCGATGATCTCCATACATTTCTCATGAACGAGGCTCACAAGACTCGTTATTCTATTCATCCTGGTGCGGATAAAATGTACCAAGATCTTCGCCAACAATATTGGTGGCCCGGTATGAAAAAGGACATTGCTCTTTATGTTGCCAAATGTTTAACCTGCTCCAAAGTCAAAGCCGAACATCAACGTCCTTCTGGTTTGCTTGAACAACCGGAAATTCCCGTGTGTAAATGGGAGAACTTAGCCATGGATTTTATTACCAAACTCCCTCGCATCTCGAGTTGTTATGATAGTATTTGGGTGATCATTGATCGTCTCACCAAGTCTGCTCATTTCTTGCCTATCCGTGAAGACTATCGGGTTGAGAAACTAGCCCGAATTTACATCGACGAAATCGTGAGCCGTCATGGTGTTCCCTTGAACATAATATCTGATCGAGATGCCCGGTTCACTTCTTGATTTTGGCAATCTCTCCAAACTGCTCTTGGTACACGATTGGATTTGAGCACGGCTTACCATCCCCAAATTGATGGTCAAACCGAGCGAACAATCCAAACTCTTGAAGACATTCTTAGAGCTTGCGTAATCGATTTTGGTGGCAATTGGGATTCACATTTATCCCTCATCGAGTTCTCTTATAATAATAGCTACCACACGAGTATCAACATGGCTCCATTTGAAGCTCTCTATGGTCGCAAGTGTCGTTCTCCCATCTGTTGGAACGAGATTGGTGAAGCACAAATCACCGGTCCTGAGCTAATTCAAGAAACATCCGACAAGATTATTCAAATCCGTGACAACATCCGAACAGCGAGAAGTCGGCAAAAGAGTTATGCCGATAAGCGATGAAAACCCCTGGAATTCCAAGTCGGTGACCTTGTTCTTCTTAAGGTGTCCCCGTGGAAGGGTGTGATCCGTTTTGGAAAGAAAGGCAAATTAGCCCCTCGCTATGTTGGTCCATTCAAAATCCTTGAAAGGATTGGAAAAGTGGCTTACAAACTCGAATTACCTCCATTTCTTGGCAATGTACATCCCACATTTCATGTATCTAATCTGAAGAAATGTCTCGCCGATGAGAATCTCCATATACCGCTTGATGACGTGCACACTGATGAAACGATGCACTTCGTTGAGAAACCGGTAGAAATTATGGATCGTGAAATCAAACAACTCAAGCGAAGTCGTATTCCTATTGTCAAATTTTTTGGGAGTCTAAGCGTGGTCCTGAATTCACTTGGGAACGAGAGGACCAAATGAAGCTCAAGTACCCCCATCTTTTTACTGATGCCGTAGTTTCCTCTAGCTAAATTTCGGGACGAAATTCCCTCAACATGGGGAGACTGTAACATTTCTGATTTTAGTATCCGTATTTTCAATTCAATGTAATGCATTTCTAACTCAATTCTAGTGCACTGTTTTATTCCTTTTCGTACCATCAATTAAATACTATATTTCAATGTTAACCCGCAAATTTTACACGGTTATAACCTACTAAAACACTACATAAGTATCTATTTATACAAATATGTCAAAGACCAAAGTTACAAGGTCTGATGTTGAAAATTTACAAGAAACCCTAATAGGCACGGTCGCGCCTCGTTCTGGCACGGTCGCGCCGAGTGCTTTGGCACGGTCGCGCGACTTGCTTTGGAACGATCGCGCCTGGTGCCTTAACACGGTCGCGCCTCGTTTGGGCACGGTCGCGCCTAGTATCAGTTGAAACGTAAAATCAGTTTTAAACGCGAGAATCGTTGAGTTTCGTAACCGATATACGTTTCACTTTCGTTATCAAAGACAATAATATTATCAATCGTAACAACTGACAACAAAAATCGATTCATCTCAAAGAAAACTAAAATCCTTCACTTGAACCAAAATCCTCCTATTCTAAAGTGCAATTCCCTCGATCAATCGCTCCATAGAATCTCTCTGAAACCCCTGAACACACTGGTTTAGCCGGAAGTGCAGTGGAAGACGCCGGAGACCGAACTCGTCGACGCCGGAACTCCTTCCTACCGTCATCTATCAATTCGTCGTCCATCCGGGTAATTGAAACTCTTTCCACAGTCTATTTAGCCTATAGATCAAAAGCCCCATATTAATTTGGGCTCTCAATATAGAATTAGTCTGAAACCCGAATATGAGTTTTGTTCAAAATGATTTAATCGAACCCAGTTAAACATGACTTACATACAATTAATCTATATAACAAGACTCGTAATAGCACGGTAAATAAAAGCCCTATGATTCCCAGCAGTAACAATATAAAAATCAGTCAATTCGTGTCTGTTTTGGAAGAGACACGGACGCGCTAATCATCTAGCGCGGTCATGCCTCATTAGACGCGGTCGTGCCGATTACCAGAGCGGTCGTGTCCTCCTGTCCAGACCCAATCATGCCCTTTGGCTAATCTCAGTCGTGTCTTAGGATCATAGACACGATCGTGCCTGGCCAAGGCACGGTCGTGCCTAATGATTTAGTTAGTTAAGCCCTGTTTAATCAACACGGTCGCGCCCTGACTAGCATGGTCGCGCCCGTGGTTCGAGCACGGTCGTGCCCTTCCCAGGCACGGTCGTGTGTGATTTAGATTTTTGGGCAGAATTATAATTTTATATATTTTTTAAACAATAAATATTTCTGATTAAATTACAAAATATAAATAGTGATTTTTATAAAAATGCAATTTATTCTATTTGGAAAAGATCAAATATCTAATCTTGGAATAAATAGAAAAATTATTTATTTAAAGTTTATAAAAATATTAAATTTACAAATATTGCTAAACCTTTCATTTAAAAAGTATTTAAATGATTAAGTTACATTTTATAAATAAATAAATAAAATAATGATTATTTATTTAATTTATATTTAAACAAAAACAATTAATTATTTATACTAACTTATAACTAATACTTACAATGTTTTCATAAACAATAATTATTTACATTACTTATTTAATTATTAAAACTCAAACCTTAATCAAAATATTCTAAAAATATTCTTTCAACTTTATATATTTCATTCAATACTTCCAATTACAAATCAATGACTTTTTACACAAGTCCAAATACAACTTTAGAATTAAACTCTTGTGCACACTATTAATACCATATACATTACACTTTAGGTTAACTCGTGCAATTCAAGGATCTTTATTTCATCTAGTATCTTTGTTAGCTACGCCTTCAAACCAAGTGAGTATACATAGCCCCTTTTACTCTTTTACATTTTTGGGGTGGAACATGAACATTATTCAAATTACATGTTTACATTTACACAAACAACACAAGTACAAATCCTATTTACATTCATGTGTGCAATTTGAGCTTTATGCCCGAGTGCTAGGTGTGCTAACCTTTGTATGCGATTATGTGCAATCATTAACTATTCAAGCCGACGGTTTTCAATGATAGATCTATTGAGTCTGACAAACCCACCCAGATTGGGGTGATTGATACCGACAACACAATTTTGCATGCTAGTTACTAAGGTTTGGTTGTACATGGTTACACAATAGCTGCTCCCCATAAATGCCTTATTTATCATGATATGTATGGATTTGTTTTACAAACTATATGCTATCTATATAAACCTGTGTTATACTCACCAACTTTTTAGTTGACTTTATTTTATTCATGTTTCAGGTTCTAATGTGTGAGATTGTTCAAGACGTGCTACATATAGGCTTGGACTTAGTTAATTTAAATAAAAGAACTCTTTGTATTTCAATTTTGTTCTATCTTGAATGTGGTTGTATTTAGATTACTTGCAATGGAAATTGATGTTTAATATATGCAATTTAGTCAACCTTGTGATCATGAACAGTCTACATGTCCCGCCCCGATGATTCTGTCATCGGTTGGGGTGTGACAAGAAGCCTCAAAGGACTCTGAAGAGGACATCAAGAAGATGGAGGTAGATTTTAAAGCCTTGGGAGACATACAGATGTGCTTGCCAAATGAAGTTTTTCATAATTTTATAGAATACAAAACTGCCAAGGAGCTATAGGAAGCTCTTGAAAAGTTATTTGTTGGATCTGAGGAAGTGAAGGAGAATAGAAGAGACATCTTGAAGCAACAGTATGAAAACTTTGTCTACAAGGACGGTGAGTCTCTTACTACTCTGTACAACATATACACCTATCTTGTGGGAGAGCTACAATGCTCTAAAGTGAAGCTGGAGCATGAAGACATTCTCAAAAAGTTTATCAGATCTCTTCCAAGTTGTTGGACACTCTACACAGTGTCAATTAGAAGGACTAAAAATCTGAAGACTATGCAAATGACTGAGCTGTTTGGTATGCTAAAGACATACGAATTAGAAATGATTCAAGCCAAAGAAAGAAGTTCAGGTCATTCAACAGCCTCATCATCCACCACCACTTCTTCTGCACTACACTCTGACCACTCAGTTCCAAGTTCAAGCAACTACTAACCTCCCATTGTTACCCATCCTTAGACTCCTAACTCACAATCAAACAACTCACCATTTCTCCTTGAAGCCCCACCTCAAACTAACTCTGTTGCTTTTGTCTCTGAAAACCCAAGCAACATGTCATTTATCAAAGAAGATCTGGAGTGTTTTCATCTAGATGATCTAGAAGAAATGGACATACCACACTCTTATGCCATGTTATCTCTCAGAGCTAAATGGTTCTACTCTAGAACTGGAAGACCCATTCCAAGCAACAACTCTAACACTAGAGTTGGCTTGGACAAAAGCAAGCTTAGATGTTACAACTATAACCAACTTGGTCATTTTGCCAGAGAATGCAAGGCACCAAAGGCAAACCCAGATGCTGCATAACCAAGACAAGCTCATCAAGGTCAAGCAAGTCAAGGCAACACCCTTCCTGCTCAAACTGCAGCATGTGCAACTCAACATGTTGGAACAACTGACTTTGACTGGAGGTTTAGTATGAAGATCTTCTTGCCAACAACCAAGCACTCATGGCAGACACAACAGAGATACCACCTCAGGTATATGAACACCTCTGTTCTCAGGCTTGCATTGATAAGGTGTTAGGATATAGAAAGCATAACCAAAACCTTATAGATCAAAATGAAGAGTTTCATCAAATGAAATCTGAATTCAAAAAGGTTGAAAACAGTTACAAAGAAAAGATTAAGTGTCTAAAGAAAGAGATTTCATCATTAAAACATGAACAAACAAATCTTGAAACTCAGATTGATGATCTATTGGTTAACTTGAAAGCTACAAGAGCTGAGTTGGCAGACCAAAAGGTTCATGTTGACAAGTATGAGTTTGCATCCAAAAAGCTGCAAATACTTTTGGATGCTCAAATTCATGAAAAGGTGACTACTGGTCTTGGGTTTCAAACTGAAAAGCCCTACAAAGCTGTACCTCCACCTGCTGACTATGTAGCCATCCGTGAACCAAACTTCAACCTCACAAACCTTGGCCATGCAAACCGAAACCTTGATCCTTCCAAGGAAGAACCATCTATGCAAGACTGCAATACCTCATCTGAATCTGAGTCCACATGCTCAGAATCCACTTAAAACAAGTGAAGATGCATTACTTCCTACCAATGAAGTAATTCTCAAAACCACCAAATCTGGTAGAGTGATCCAAACCAATGGTCCAAGCCCTTTCATTCCCTCAATACCAGTACCTTAAATCACCAAACAGATCAAAAATAGCTATCCTCCTGAAGGGAGAAAGTTAAATATTGAAAAGGGACAATCCTCAACCTCCACCAATCACCAAGAAAATCATCAAGCTAACCAACCCAGAAAGGTGTTTGACATATGTCATGCACCTGGAGAGAGAGCTCCATATGTAAAAAAACATTGGAGGAAGCCACCTTTGAGCATAAAAAAGCTCATCCCTGGAATTTCAAAATCTGTTCAAAAGAAAGGACTATGTGTACTTTCAAAGGGATAAACTGGCTAAATCATGCTTTGTCTGTGGCAAATACAATCATACTGCTAGTACCTGCTTCTACTACCTTCAGCAGCAACGAAATCTCAAGCAACAAGCCTTTGAGAAAACAAACAAGAACAAGAAGTAAGAAGCTATGAAGCCAAGACAACTCACTTCAGAAAATCTCTCTCTCTCTCCACCAAGGAAGCAGATCCAAAAAGCTCAACAATATTGCATCATATGTGGTGAATCAGACCACTTTGCTGCAAATTATAAGCTCAATCCATTTAACCAGATCTCTAAATCAGCTTCCACAACAGTCAAGATCCTTCCTATCAGAAGCAGCTATATAGAAGAACTCCTACGGAAAAACCCACTATCAATAGGAAGGTAAAGAAGGAGAAGCAAGTGTTTGTTGAACAGTCAGCAGCCAGCAAAAATGCTGCTGACCACTTGAAGTTGAAAAGGCTGAAAAACAAATCCAAGACTTTAGCAGCAACCAAATCTGCTGCTGACTAGTTAAAGCCATCAGCATCAATCAAGTTTGCTGCTGACTAGTCCAAGTTTGATGCTGATCAACCAAAGCTTTCAACAGTCAAGTTTACTGCTGATCAGTCTAAACAATCAGCTGCTAAGACCACATATGTTGCTGACAGGGTAACAAGACCTAGAAAATAAACTCAACAATGGAAATCCAAGTCCACAGATTCATTCCCTCAAAGCATTATCATCGGATCCATTGAATGCTAGCATACTGCTATTTTTGGTCCTAAGACACTCACCAAAGTCTGCAAGCTCTTGGGTCCTTCCCTCTAACTGGATCTCTCTCATGTACAGGGATAACCAAGTCACAAGGATAACACCTGGGTTGTAGACATTGGTGCACATGACCGGAAAAAGTCCATCCTCTCCAACTTCAGACATTTATGTGGAGGATATATTGCCTTTGGGAGTGATTCAAAGGGAGGATCTATAACTGGACAAGGAATTATGTCCAATGAAAGAATAAGCATTGAAAAAGTAAACTTTGTAAAAGAATTGGAATTCAATCTCATGAGTGTGTCTCAAATATGTGATTAGAAGCATTTGATGCTTTTCACAGATAAAGAATGCTTTGTGCTCTCCTATGGGTTAAGCAAATCTGTTACACCCCCAATTTCAACTGACGGAGTTTTACCGTTTGGTGTGTGATTAACCAGGATCTCAGTCATTAGTTATATCAAATGACACTACATGGGACTCAAATTGAAATATTATAAAAGTTCAGAGTAAATGTGGAAATATTTAAACAAGAGTAAATGCGCACAACAACACGCCCAAGTCTAACAATAACGGAAACATAATAAATGTTTAATGGATTTGACAATTATTGAGAATATCATGTTGACACCATGCATGCCCTAACGTTCACCTGTGCCTTAGCTTAGCGTCCTGAGAAAACATGTAAGAAAAAGTGTCAACACAAGGTTGGTGAGTTCACAGGTTTCAGTTTGCAACAAAGTTCAATAGGTTAATGGACATTCAATATATAAATCAATAGGTAGCTAACCCATAAGCATGTTAACCGATGCGCTCGCAACCGACAGCTGACTGTTTATGTTTTTGCCTCCCACCAGGCCTGTAAACCATGGTGCATGTTTAGGTCAATGTTGCACCCGTTCGACCTACAGTCGAGTTAGCGCGACTAACGCGGGTGAGGTTTGTCAAACCCAATAGTACTACTTAAATTACCTCGCTATGTTCATATTAACGGTCCGATGTGAGGACTTAATGATAGATGTGTACGCATAGTCAAACAAGTGATAACATATATGAATTACATAACCAAAAGTGTTTACTTGTTTTCTCCCCCAGTTTAAAACAGTAAAAAGGGGCCGTGAAAACTCACTTGTGTTGCGTTGTAGGGAGTATCACACAAGTAAGAGATTTGGAACCTCAAGTGTTAGCCTACACGGCTTACGTATGCCGTAGAATTATAAACACATAAATTAGGGACATATGGGATTTGTGACGACGACACGGAAGATTAGAACGTCTTAAAACATTCTAAGGATCAATGAGTAGAAGAACGTGTCCACGGGAATAAGGGTTTCTTAATATACTTATTAAGATAAATACGTTTCGTGTCGAACATCTCTAATTACAAATAATATTATTTAATAAACATTCGTGCGTTTGTACCATTTAATAATGGCCTAAGAAAATAATATAATTAATATATTATTTTTGAACTCGTATAAAATATGCGATAATCACTTACGTGATAAAAATAATAAATATGTTATTTTTGTTGGAGGATATAATACGCGAGTAAATAATATAAATAATTATATTATTAATTAGTTTGAAACGTTACACGAGATTTATAAACGAGTTGAAATCATATATAAGTATATATTATTTTATAACAGGGGTCACGGGTTGAAAATAACATAAACATATTATTTTATACGAAGTCGTGGTTTGAAAATAATATAAATATATTATTTTAAAAGTGAGAAAATAATATTAAATAGGTTATAAAACTAAACCCGAGTCTACGAGTGGTTTCCGGTTTCAAAACACATTAATAAATTAAAATAATAATATGGGAATTGATTTTATATTAAAAATAATGATTTAAAAATGATCTAAAAAGAAAACAGGGTGGAGGGACTCGAACCTGGGTCTCCTCCCCCACAACTAATCGAATTAACCACTATGCCCGCTAGGGTCATCGCATCCAATACCCGGTTCTAAAAGTTTTTAATCTAAAAGTCCCCTGTGCTCTTCCCCTTTACGCGAAACCGGACCAAACTCCACCCCAAAACCAACGAATTCGTTTTTGATTGAAGCAAAAGACATAGTGGTTTTGATAATCGTGGTAATTCGAACCTGTGGGTGTAGTTAATTTCGAAATCATCAAGTTTTAGATAGTTAAATTCCAGTTTGAAAAGCCAAACCCTAGGTTCTTAGCATGGATTCGATTTGAACAATTCAGATGGTAAAACCTGTTGGAATCATAGGGCTATTGACAAACAAAGGACTGCGAGTCAATCCCTGTGGTTTAATTTGATTGAGATGGTGACTGGATTGGGGTTCGATTAAACCAAAAACGTATGAACCCTAGATATGGGTTCGTGTTTAATTCAGTGTTATGGATCCAAATTATCATAGTGTTTTTAATGAGTGACTGATTGCGAAGCCATTGATGTGGATCAATTTAATTTAAACGGGGTCTAGAATAGAATTTGATTAAACTGTATTTAGATGAACCCTAGGAATCGGTTCATGACCAATTCAACATTGTAAGCCCAATTAACCATAGGGATTTTGATTTAGGGACAGAAACAAAACTAGAAGTGTAATCAATTACCAGATTAGATGACAGATTGATGGTGGTCGGCTAGAATGGTCTCCGACGTCGCGAGGTTTAGTCTCCGGTGACACGGACCTCTTCTCCGAACGATTAGGCATGTGCAACGGGTTCTTTGTGGTTCGTTTGAGGTGTGCAGAGTAATTGATTGAGAAATAATTCACGAATTGATGTTCATTGGTGAGAAATAGTGATGAACTCGACGGTTAGGTCTTGACTACGCATAATAGGTCTTAATTACAAATCATTGCCGGGTTTAAGGTGTTGATGGTGGTCGTTAATGACTGAAACGTGTACAACGGTTACCGAATCGGCGAATTTCAGTTGTAGCATTCAAATTTGAGTCAAGAACAAGTGGGTTGACTTTCTAAGGTCAACAGAAATCGAATTTTAGCTATTTACAATTGTAGTGCCTCTAGTTTCTTGCATTAGGGTTTGAAACATGGCAGAATTGATCCCTAAGGTTTGAACTTGGTTACTTAGGTTATGATTTGGTTAGGTTTGACTATTAAAAGTCAATAGAAACCAACTATAGGTAAATTATATGATTGGTCCCTCCATTTTCATGCATGTGAGTTTTAAAATAGGTAGGATTAGTCCCTGGGGGTTTGAGTTAAGTTAACTAGGTTAAGACTTAACTGGATTTGCTAACTGAGTTAACTGAAAAAGTCCGGATTATCACAAAATCTCCTCCATAGAAGATTTTGTTGACTGCTCAAAGAAAAGATAACCTATATTTGCTTGATATGAATGAAGTCACTTTATCTGGTAGTGTATCTTGTTTTCTGTCTAAGGCATTAGTTGATGAATCTGCTCTTTCGCACAGGAGATTAAGCCATGTTAATGTAAAAACCATCAATAAGTTGGTGAAGATCACTGCATAGCATGCTTGAAGGGGAAGCAACACAAGAGTTCTCACAAGCCCAAGACATTGAATTCAAATGACACTCCACTACAGCTGCTACATATGGATCTTTTTGGTCCTACAAATGTCATGTCAATGGGTAAGAAGTCATATTGTCTTGTGATAACTGATGATTACACCAGATTCTCATGGGTATACTTCTTGAGAACAAAAGATGAAACTGATGAAATTCTTAAATCCTACATTCTTAGGGTTGAGAATCAAAGCAATCAGAAAGTCAAAATCATAAGGTGTGATCAAGGTACAAAGTTTAATAACCAAACCTTAAATTGTTTCTTTGAGAGCAAAGGCATAGAAAGACAATACAGTGCTCCAAGAACTCCTCAACAAAATGGGGTTGCTGAAAGGAGAAACATAACTCTCATTGAATCTGCTAGATCAATGCTAGCTGACTCAAAACTACCTCTCACATTCTGGGCAGAGGCAGTTAGCACAGTTTGCTATGTGTAAAATAGAGTTCTCATTGTTAAGCCTCTCAACAAAACACCTTATGAATTGTGGTTCAACAGAGTTCCCTATATTGGATTCCTGATACCCTTTGGATGTCCATGTACTATTCTTATCACACATGGAGTTCTTCCCAAGTTTGGTGCCAAATCAGATGAAGGATACTTTGTGGGCTATTCCTCTCAATCCAAAGCCTACAGAGTATTCAATTCCAGAACAAGAATATTTGAAGAATCAGCAAATGTGGAATGTAGGGAACACATTCCATGTGAAAAGGGTAAAGGACCAGACTGTCTCTTTGATATTGACTCCTTCTCCTAAGTATTTGAGCCTCTCATCTTCTCAAATATAGAGTCTACCTCTTCCAAAGAACCAGCTTCCTCATCATCTAATGACTACAGATTGGAATTCAATAGTCCCTCTATAAGAAACAAAAGACCATCCATTGATCCTCCATCTGTAGTGGAAGCCATTGAAGCCAGTGAAGCTAGAACAAGTCTTTCCAATGTCACCAGCAACAGTCTCTCTGAGCATGCAAATCAAAATGCGAATCCTGACAACTCTACAGTTGGTATAGAGGCATCTGCTGCTGACGGGGAAACTACAACTGACAATAATGTTGCTGATATTGAAGATTCTTCTGCAGTCCATGAAGTCATCCCTGATCAAAATCAAAGCAATCCATTAGAGAATATTATTGGCCAAGTTTAACAAGGAGTTCAAACAAGAAGCAAATCTCATGAGGCAAATATATGTATGTGTTCTTATTTTCTGTCTCAAGTTTAACCAAAGAAGATAGATGAAGCTTTGCAAAACAGCAGTTGGATTGAAGCAATGTAGGAAGAGTTGTTGCAATTCAAGAAACAAGAAGTGTGGACCCTAGTTGATCTTCCACCTGACCAAACTGCAATTGACACAAGATGGGTATTCAGGAACAAGCAAGATGAGAGAGGGATTGTATTCAAGAAAAAGCCAGACTTGTGGCTCAAGGCTACACTCAGGAAGAAGGAATTGGCTATGATGAAGTCTTTGCTCCTATTGCCCATCTAGAGGCTATCAGAATCTTCCTAGCATATGCTGCATCCAAGAGTTTTACAGTCTATCAAATGGATATCAAGAGTGCTTTTCTGTATGGGAAGATTGGTGAGGAAGTCTATGTCAGATAGCCTCCAGGCTTTGTAGATCCTACACACCCTAACAAAGTGTTCAAATATATCAAGCTCCAAGAGCCTGGTATGAAACCTTGTAAGGATATCTACTAAGAAACAACTTTAGAAGAGGTGCCATTGATCAGACCTTGTTTATCAAAGATGAAGGGGGAGAAATCCTGCTGGTACAAATCTATGTTGATGACATCATCTTTAGATCAACAAGGAAGAAGTTGTGCAAAGACTTTGAGATCATAATGCACTCACATTTTGAAATGAGTTCAATGGGTGAACTAAATTTCTTTTTGGGTCTCAAAGTCAAACAAGTTCCAAATGGAATGTTCATCAGCCAATCCAAATATGTCAAGAGCATTTTGGAAAGATTCAAAATGGCTGACTGCTCTGCTGCAAGAACTCCTATGCAAGTACACCATCAACTGACTCCAGACAAAGATGGACAAGACACTGATCAACATTAGTACCGTGCAATGATAGGATCACTCATGTATCTAACTGCCTTAAGACCATATATCATGTTTGTAGTATGCTTGTGTACAAGATTTCAAGCAGCTCCAAAGAATACACATCTTCAAGCTGTCAAGAGAATTTTTAGATACCTAAAGGGAGCCCCAAAACTTGGGCTATGGTACTCTAAGAATGATAAATTCAACTTGTATGCATACACTGACAGTGATTATGGAGGATGCAACTTGGATAAAAAGTCCACATCAGGAGGATGGCAGTTTCTGGGAGGAAGGCTGATTTCATGGCAATGCAAGAAGAAAAATTGTGTATCAACATCTACAGCAGAAGCAGAATACATTGCAGCTTCAAGTTGCTGTGCACAAGTCATCTGGATACAAAATCAAATGCTGGATTATGGGATGACTTTCATGGCAACTCCCATTCACATCGACAACAAGAGTGCCATATCAATTACAAATAATCCTGTGCAGCACTCCAAGACAAAGCACATTGACATCAGGTATCAATTTATAAGAGATCAAGCTAAGAAAAAGAGAATTATTTTAACCAAAGTTCATACCAATGAGCAATATGCTGACTTATTCACAAAAGCCTTTGATGAAGCTAGATTTAGATATTTAGTTGAATCCATTGGTATGATGAACTTTGATTAAAATCTGTCACTAAATTTTTTTGAAAAAAAATGTGTTTGTCTTTCTTTTATTGTTAATAAAGTGTTAATAATCAGCAGCAAACATTGTTGCTGCTGGCAGGTTTAGTCATCAGCAGCAACGAATTTGCCACTGACTGCCTTAAGTTATCAGCTGGAACAAGTTTGTTGCGGATAGATTTAAGACAATCAGCAGCAACATCTTTGCTGTGTACCATTATATCCATCAGCAACAACCAAGTCTGCTGCTGATAGGCTTAACCATACATAGTAACCAAGTTTGCTGCAGGTGGGTAAAAATGAGTCCAAATTAACTTTTACCCACTATAAAAACTACTTTCAGTCTTTACCATGACTGCTACATTGTATTACAGCTGTAAAACAGTGAAAAGTAAATGAGTTGTACAGTACAAGCAAGCTTTGCTTTTTCCTACTCTTGCTGTTATAACAAAATCAAATTCCCTCCTTCACCTCTTCACATTCAATTCTGACCTAACTCTCATCTTTTCTCTCTAGCATTCAAAGCTTTCCAATACTTAACCAACTTTCAAAAGCTTTCTCCTTCCCTCCAAACCTTACCATAATGGTGAATGTTGATATCAACAACCCTGATGACAAGTTCTCAACATACCACAATTTAACGGCGTATCTTGTGAAGGGAAAGAAACCAGAAGGGGTTGATGATATGATCTACTTCCTGTGTCGATCGAAAATACACTTCGCTTTGACTGTAAACCCCATAATCTACATACCTCACATGAAAGATTTCTGGAATTCTGTCGTCTTCTCTACCGAACAGGGAACTCTTCAAATCAAAGCCAGGGTAGACGACAAAGACATAACCATTACCGAAGCCACTCTTAGAAAACATCTCAAGCTTCAGGACGAAGGTGCAGCCAACTCATACACCAAAAGTAAGTACATGAGGACCTTTGTATCCATAGGGTACATTGGAAATCAGGATGGATTCATAATTGAGAAGGCATTGATGGGTCCTCCATAGAAGTTCCCGTGCCACACTCTTCTACAATGTATATCTCAGAAGTGGAGTGGATGGAATCAACTAAATTCTGCTCTTGCCTCTGTTGTTCATGGTATGATAACCGGGCAAGGGTTTAATTTTTCTCATTTGATCTTCGAAGGTTTGAGATATAACCTCCAGGAAGGAGGAAGACAAGCCTTCTATATGTACCCTAAATTCTTGTAGGAAGTTTTTAACCATGAATTAAAAGATCTTTCAAAACCTACAAGAATCTACATGATATTGGGACTTAAAAATAATATTTTTAAAAGTATGAGAACTGTTTTAGCAAAGTTCTCAGGGGTCAATGTTCCATTGTTATCTACAATGATGAACATACAAAGTACCCAGGGTGACAGTTCAGCAGTCCAAGCTTATACTGATCCCACACCCTCCACTTCACAGCCTGAACATACAATTACTGTCCTTGATCGAACCCATGTGTAACCTACTGAGGGTGCACAGGTACAACAAATACCCACCCCTGTTCTTCAAGCCCAACTGGAACACAGGGCCCCAATTGAAGCAAGCTATACCCACAAGAGAAAGAGGAGCAAGAAGACTCCTTCTATTCTTGTCTCCAAGGTCCAATCCCAACCTAAAAGCCCTCATTCAGAATCACAACATTCTGATGAGAATATCAAAAGGGATAGCCACATTATTAGAGAGACTTCCTTGAAAGTTTCTATATTAGGATCAGGATCACATCCCGGATCCATAGAATAACCATCTGAGCCCTCTCATTTTGTTTCTTCTTTGAACTTAAGTGCAGAGGCACCTAGTCAAGATGATAAACCTTCTCTAACTGCCACTATTTCGAAGGTATTGATTTACTTGGCTGCCAATCTACCCAGCCCAAGTTTATCTCCTAAGAAGGTTAACTCCGGAAGTTCTGATAAAGTGGATGTGGAAGGGGCTATAACTACTACTGGTCCATCAATTGACCAGGAGGACAGTGATAACATTACCAAGTCCCCAACCACAGCAACTCACAGTGAGAATGTTTCTTTTGAAAAAAATTTCACTGAGAGGAATCTCAGGCGCCAAGAAAACCAGGGTGATGGGGATGCAGAGGCTAGGCCTAAGTCCCCATCCAGTTCCAAGGATTCCATAATTGTGGATGAGGACAGACTGAAACTGTAAAACTTGGAATTGATGCCCCGGGTGGCTATGCTAGAGGCTGAAGTGTCAAAATTAAGACACCAAGTCTTTATGCATGAAGCCCATCAATGCCCAACTGTGACTTCTCCCTCCCTTGTATCAGTGGGAACTCAAACAGATCCCCCTCTATGCACTGATGCAACCAAAATGGGGGAGATAGTTACTACTGAAGATGACAAGGATAGCTTGGATGAATGGATACAAAAGTAGGCAGCCTTTCAAAGAACACTATTCCAACCTGCTTTTGTTCAAATCCATGACTTGCCAGCCTCAGGAGATGAAGAGGAATAGATCTTTGAGGACTGGAAGCTAGTTGTCAGGGCTGTAGATGAAGTATCCCATGAGGAGATGGAGATTGAAACTGTAGATGAAGAGATGCCTTCCTCCTTCAGCATACTTCCAGCTGCTTCAAGCCTATCACAACAATTCATATCCCCCCAATTCTCACTGACTGCACACAACTTGGAGTTTGACTCCATTTTGTTATGGGGATATGATGGTTTATCAGAAAGATTCTGGATTGGATGGGAATTTGCTGGAGTTGTAGAACTAAAATTGAACAATCTGAATCCTCTCAACATCCTAGCACTGTATTAAGAAAAATGCATCAACACATCCACAGATCTCTCTGCCCAACTTGCAATTGAAAGATTTTATGATCTGGTGGAAGACAACATGTCTTGGTTTGAATGGTTCCTTAAACAGGCTGAAAGGGTGGCCTATCCCATCAGTAAAGATGAAAAAGCAGAGTCCTCCAGGGCGGTTGAAGATAGACAAAATAACATATTAGAATTGATAAGATGCAACAGAAGAACAAACTCTATGTCTGAGAAGATTTTTGTACAATGAAGTGGTCAGGGGTTTGGAAGTGTATGGATGGTCAAGCATTGTGCCATCAGGGCTTCAATTCTTCCTGTCTGATGGATCAACCTTCATAATTAACAATGTCCATGAGATCTTACTGCTCAACCCAGACTTCCTTTTCAAGGTGTCTGAACTCAGATCACATATCTGCAACCCCAACTCCATAAGAAGTCAAGAAATGATCAGAATTGTTAAAACCTTTCTTGAGAAGGAGGGATGGATTGCAATGGATGATTCTGGATGTAACACTTTAGGTAAATCCCATATCGTTCTGTTCTGTTCTGTCCACGACAGATATGCTGGGTTCATAAGGAATGCCACGCATCAAGTACAACAACTCGTTTTGGGGCTTAATGTAGTGGACAAGAGGAGAACTCCACAGTTAAGCGTGCTCAGGTGGGAGTAATCCAGGGATGGGTGAACCCCTGGGAAGTTTTTACTCGGGCAACCAAAAACAAATTCGTGAGCTCTTAGGGGGCAAAGCGGACAATATTGTTGGTACAAGAGGCCAGATGTTACAAATGGTATTAGAGCCACTCCCGTTCTATTCTGTTTACGATAGTGGGGCAAACCTCATCGAGGACGATGAGTCCTAGGGGGGGGTGTTTGTAACACCTTAGGCAAATCCCATATCGTTATGTTCTGTCCACGGTAGAGATGCTGGGTTCATAAGGAATGCCCCGCATCATGTACAACAACACGTTTCGGGGCTTAATGTAGTGGATGAGAGGAGAACTCCACAGTTAAGCATGCTCGGGTGGGAGTAATCCAGGGATGGGTGACCCCTTAGGAAGTTTTCACCCGGGCAACCAAAAACAAATCCGTAAGCTCTTAGGGGCAAAGAGGACAATATTGTTGGTACGAGAGGCCGTATGTTACACTAGATCAGACCTATCCCTTCCTTCCTCTCCAACTGTCATCCTGAACATAGAAGAAGAATCTAAAAGAAGAGAAAAACATAAGGTTATGGCAGATTGGAAGGCAGTGACTGGGGTTGAATGGCAAAAGGATGAAGATGAAGAAGTTACCCCCTTCTTTCCATTCCTCAAATTGCCAATGAAGCTGAGGTTTCAACAACATCCCCTACATCTGCTGTTGTGGTCTATGAAGCTGAAGCAGAGGCAAACAATAAAAACAACGGGAATGGCATCATGACTAAAGAAGAAGAAGAGAAAATAGAAAAAGAAAAGACAGAAGCTGAAAGAAAAAGAAGGGAGCGAGAAGAGGAGGAGACGGCTGAGCTTAAAAAGGCTCAAGAAAGAAAAGCTGCCATGCTCCTCAGAGAACAACAAATCCAGTTGCATGCTAGGCAACTGGATAAAACAAGAGTTCATGTTCCTGCAGCATCACAGATAGAAGAAGATGAAGCACTAGCTCTTCAGCTGCAGGAATAGTTAAATAAAGAAGATGAAGAGAGAGAGAGAGAGAGAGAGAGAGAGAGGAAAAGAGCAGAAGAAGCCAAGTTCAAAATCACTAATTCTGAACTTGCTAAAGAAATGAGGGAGGAATGGATGGCAGTTCTGATTTCTCAAGGTGAGGATGTAGACTACCTTGAGAAATTATCAAATAAAGAGATCTATAGGGCCTTCATGGGTCAATCTGGTGAACTGGCCAAGAGGAAGAGGCCTGAAGAAGAAGAAAAATCCCGGATGAAATATAGGAAAGCCATTGCCTTCAATGTCAGAACACATGAAGAAAGGAAGGTAATGATGAACTCCCTAAAGGCAATAGGTGAAAGTGGAAAGAGGCTGGGTCTCATGAACTTCATGAACCTGCAAGCCCTCTATATTAAAGTGAAAAAGGAAGAGGAAGAGAGACCGAGGAAGATAGGCTCTAAAAGAAGGGTAGACACTCAAACAGAAGAAAGAAAACCAAAGAAACCCAAGCCTACTCCCTTTTCCTCTCCTCCTTCTGTCCAACAATCTTCTACTCACCCTCCTAGATCACTATCCTCCCCACTCAAAGAGTCCAAATCATCCCACCCACCTCCATCTCATAAAAAACCTCTTAAAAAGAAAAGCAAACCTTCTGCTATATCTAAACAGTCAAGATAGATTGTAATATGGTTCTATTCTGACTCAGATCAATGTTTTGAAGTATTTAGAGGAAAGACATAAATGAAAAAATTAGTCTACAAATCTGTTGATGAGGTGATGCAGCTCTCAGACACTGATCTACAAAGAATGTTGGAGCTGGGTGAAGCTCATGAGCCTAACAATGAAAGTGGGAGACATTTGTTGCTAGTGATCAAACATCATTTCAACCCTAGCAAAGATGTTTTCATTGATGCTAAACCTCTCCAATCCCACTTTCCAATTGTCAAATGATCATACAATGTTGTCAAAGATGAATATACATTGATAGATGTCAGAGGACAACAGATGAGATGTTCAAGCAAGGCTATCTTCAGCATGCCAAGCAAAGACATAATGTCTTTATCTTAAATTCCTCTTGACAATCCAAGCAAGGATCCAAGAGGCTAAAAGACTGCAAGGATTGTCCTGAATATGTAGAAGATTCAGGAACAAAGAAAGTAAGAGAGTTTTGGTAGCATCAGTCAAGGGGGAGTTTGTAGAGATAAAGACTGATGGCTATAAAATTCTCTAAGTATAGATGCTGCAGACTCTAGAATTTTGTTGCTGACTTACAGAGTTGTTGCTGATAAGGTAAATGCTGCGGATAGTTATTGTCACACCCCGACCGATGGCGGAATCATCGAGGCGGACATTAGAATGATTGTTCAAAAGCACATGATAACTAAAAGGTTTCATAATTCATTACTTAAATTTAAAGACAACAAGATCCAAATACAATACATTTCAAATAACCTAGTCTAGTTCAAAACATTGATTTATTTAACTAGGTCCATAGTTCCTTAAGTGGAGAAATCTTCAGCAAATAGTCATATATCCAAACCTGAAACATTATTTAAATCAAGTGTCAACTAAAAAGTTGGTGAGTACATAGGTTTAGTAATCCCGGTAAATAGTAGTGTAAATCGTTTTGCAACTCATTGTTTATCTTGTTAAACATAGTATATGATGTAACATTTATTTAATCACAATTCAAACCGAGTTTGACGCGCTTGAACAGAGCACAACAGCTAAGTCCGGTATGTTTGAATATAGTTACCCACTATATCCGATATGATTGAATATAACACGCGGTTATATCCGAGTATGCAGTAATAAACACCCTAACCGGGTGGGCTGGTCAGACACAATAGATCTATCAATATTACAGTTGGTTGTCTTGTGTTTAAATGTATGTACATCCAAAGAATAAGCATATAGTCTCATGTATAACACGTACAAACAATGTGAGTAACATGTATAATGTTTCACCCCAAAACGTATAAAAATGTAAAAATAGGGGCTATGTAACTCACCTTGCAAGCGGGTATTTTTCTACGCGTGTAGGTGATAAGTATGCGGAAGCCTAAGCAAGTTGATACCCTATGTAGATAAATGGGTATTATTGTATGCGTATAGGTGTGTATTTGTATTTAAATGTATATAGGCTTTAATATGATTTTCCTAAATATTTATTTGTATAAAGTATGGAAATAGAATGATAATGGTTTTTGTAAAACTTTAACTTATAAGAATATATATGTATTTTGTTTTAAACAAGTATTATTATATTTAATGTATTTATATAAAATAACAAATAAAAGAAAAGTCTTTATTTGACTAATTATGTTGATATTTAAAATTTATTTAAACAAGTTTATTGAAAATAGTGCTAGGTTTATATAAAAAGATGAGACATTTTATATATTAAATGTATTTTATTAAGTTTATAAAAATGTTACAAGAGTTATAAAAATATAGGACATTTTATATATAAAAATGTATTTAAATAAGTTTATAAAATATTACAAGATTTATAAAAGTATGAGATATTTCATATATAAAAATGTATTTAAATAATATTACAAGATTTATAAAAATAGGATAGTTTATGGATTAAAAGATCGTTTAAGCGGTTTCAAAATAAACAAACGAGTTAACCGACTCGTATTGGTTTTCATTGTGTACATATGGTATTAAAATATGGTGGGATAATTAAATAAACTAAATTATATTTTTAAAACAGAAAATAGAAAAAAATGGGTTAGGCCGTAGGCCACCGGGATCGAACCCGCGACCTGTGACACAAACACACACACGCATAGCCAGCCGGGCTACTGCCCATCGCTGGTTATGTGTGTGTCGTTTAATTGATATACACATATCCAGAATTGGTCGCTGGTCCTCGGCAACCGGCAAACCATGTCCGAGGACTTGGGTTTGCCCGGAAACTGTCGCGCGAATGACTCGATTTTGATCCGAAAAGTTTACCAGGGATAAGTAGAGGACAGGGGAATCGATTTGAGACTCGAACCAAGTCGAAGCAGGCCTGGCCGGCAGAAGTCTTTTGTCCGAAAAAGTCCAAAGCTGGAATCGAACTTTTAGATGGAATTAGCTTCTGAATCCTTGGTCACAGCTTCTTTCAGGGACGACGAAAGTGATGGAATTCTCAATTTGGAGTGAGAGTGTGCGGAAGGATGGTAACGAGTTCGTGCAGGGCCGACAATGGCTATTTATAGGCGAGCCTGATTCTTAAACTCAAACGTACAATTGAACACGTCCCGACATTAGTCTGGATGAGGAGAAACTAACCCGACATCCAACAGGCGTGGAGGTGGCCTGTCGGGCACAAATTTGGACATGGGTATCTCGGCCACCAAGAGGATTGGTCGATTCTTATGTTGGGGGAACAAATTTGTCGAGGGGTCTTGTTCGCGTGGGAGAGACGAAGCCAGAGAAGGCTTTATCGGGTGTTGAGGTGCAGAGAAACAGGCTGTCGGGTGTCGCCGGAAAATCTTTTACCCGCCGGACCTTTGGAAGGGGTGACCGGATAAACGATTTTCGTTTTGACAGTTTTAGTCCCTGGAGTTTGGTTTAATACGAAATAAACCTTAAAATAATTACGAATGGGTCCCTGCAGTTTAACTTGACCAGAAACAGCCCTTCAAACAAATTTAGTTTTAAACCCTTTTTGTTTGTTTAATTACGAAACAACCCTTGAACTTTTATTTAACTAAATTAATTTAATTTCTTTTAAATCAAATTAATTTATAAGTTTTTATAAACTTATATTATTATTATTTTATAAATAATAATTTTTATAAAAGTTATAAATCTTATTAAAATATGTTATTTTATTAGATATGCAACTTTTTAATTGTAGATTTTTACATAAATTTTTATATTAGTTTTAAAAAAAATTATAAAATTCTTATTAATTTAAATTTATAATATAAAATACCTATTTGTATAAAAACCAAATAAAATTCCTACACTTTATTAAAATAGAGAATGATTACATGATAGTTCTAATACAAGTACGAGAACGAAAATCCGAAACGTCACAGTCTCCCCAAGTTAGAGGAATTTCGCCCCGAAATTCAACTAATGGAGGCTACGAAAAGAGGTGTGGATACTTGGTCTTCACGTTCCCAAGTGAACTCGGGTCCACGTTTAGACTCCCAACGGACCTTGACAATGGGGATGCGGCTACGCTTGAGTTTCTTGACTTCTCGGTCCATGATTTCCGCGGGTTTCTCAACAAAGTGCATTTTCTCGTCAATGCGCACTTCGCCAAGAGGGATGTGGAGATTCTCATCGGCTAAACACTTTTTCAAATTTGATACATGAAAGGTTGGATGAACGTTGCTGAGTTTCGAAGGAAGGTCGTGTTTGTAGGCCACTTTTCCTACCCTCTCGAGTATCTTGAATGGACCCACATATCGAGGTGCAAGTTTTCCCTTCTTTCCAAATCGGACTACGCCTTTCCAAGGTGATACCTTTAGAAGAACCATATCTCCAACTTGAAATTCCAAGGGTTTTCGTCGTCTATCGACATAGCTCTTTTGCCGACTCCTTGCTACCCGAATGTGGTCACGGATAAGAGAGACTTTATCGGAGGTCTCTTGGATAAGCTCGGGACCGGTGATTTGTGCTTCACCAATTTCGTTCCAACAAATCGGTGAATGACATTTCCGTCCATAAAGAGCCTCAAACGGTGCCATGTTAATACTTGTGTGGTAGCTGTTGTTGTAGGAAAATTCAATCAGTGGTAGGTGAGAATCCCAATTGCCACCAAAGTCAATGACACAAGCTCTAAGCATATCCTCAAGAGTTTGGATTGTTCGCTCGGTTTGTCCATCCGTTTGAGGATGGTAAGCCGTACTTAAATCCAAACGAGTACCGAGTGCTGATTGTAATGATTGCCAAAATCGGGAAGTAAAACGCGAATCACGATCAGAGATGATGTTCAAAGGGATCCCGTGACGACTTACGATCTCATCAATGTAGATCCGAGCCAATTTCTCGACTCGATAGTCCTCATGAATAGGTAAGAAATGAGCAGACTTTGTAAGTCGGTCGATAATAACCCAGATACTATCGTGCCCACTAGAAGTGCGTGGGAGTTTGGTGATGAAATCCATGGCAAGGTTCTCCCACTTCCATACGGGTATTTCAGGTTGTTCGAGGAGCCCGGAAGGCTTTTGGTGTTTGGACTTTACTTTAGAACAAGTTAGGCATTTTGCCACAAAGAGGGCAATATCCTTTTTCTTGCCGGCCCACCAATATTGCTGACGGAGACCCATGTACATCTTATCAGCTCCGGGATGTACCGAATAACGAGTTTTGTGGGACTCGTTCATCAAAAATATACAAAGATCATCGTGATCGGGAACCCAGATAGGGTCCAAGTAATACAATAGACCGTTGGCCTTGGTTTCTAGCAAGAGTTCTACGCCACATGCCATCTCTTGATACATGTTTCCCTCGGTAACCGAGGTGTGTTGTGCCTTGAGAATACGGGCTTGGATATCATTATGAATACGTACACTATGAAGCATGATACGTTCTTTACGACTCAAAGCGTCGGCTACAACATTTGCTTTGCCGGGGTAGTAGCGAATCTCGCAGTCGTAGTCGTTAAGAAGTTCGACCCATCGTCGTTGCCTCATATTAAGCTCTTTTTGATTGAAAATATGTTGGAGACTTTTGTGGTCGGTGAAAACCACGCATTTGGTACCATATAAATAGTGTCTCCAAATTTTCAAGGCGAAAACGACAGCACCAAGCTCGAGATCATGGGTCGTATAGTTCTTCTCATGAATTTTGAGTTGTCGTGATGAATATGCAATTACTTGGCCACATTGCATAAGGACACAACCAAGACCTTGGTTGGATGCATCACAATAAACGACAAAGTCGTCATTACCACTAGGAAGGGTTAGAATAGGAGCATTGCAGAGCTTGTGCTTTAGAGTTTGGAAAGCTTCTTCTTGTTTGGGTCCCCACTCGTAGTGCTTACCTTTGTGAGTCAAGGCAGTGAGCGGGACCGCAATCTTGGAGAAATTTGAAATGAAACGACGGTAGTAACCTGCTAGTCCAAGAAATGAACGAATCTCGGTGGGAGTCTTAGGAGTACTCCAATTCTTTACCGCTTCGATCTTTGCCGGATCCACATCGTTGACTATGTGTCCCAAAAATTGAACCTGTTTTAGCCAGAATTCACACTTGGAGAACTTGGCGTATAGTTGTTCTTTCTTTAAGAGCTCTAGATTTAAACGAAGATGTTGTTCATGTTCCGCTTTCGTTTTAGAATAGATGAGAATGTCGTCAATGAAAACGATCACGAACTTGTCCAAATAAGGTTTGCATACACGGTTCATGAGGTCCATGAAGACCGCAGGTGCATTAGTCAAACCGAATGGCATGACCATGAACTTGTAGTGACCGTACCTAGTCCGAAAGGCAGTCTTTGGAATGTCTTCATCGAGAACACGAAGTTGATGGTACCCGAAACGAAGGTCAATCTTGGAGAAACATGTTGAACCTAGAAGCTGATCGAAAAGATCATCGATACGGGGTAAAGGATATCAGTTCTTAATTGTAAGTTTGTTGAGTTCACGATAATCAATGCACATTCGAAATGATCCATCATTTTTCTTTACAAACAGCACGGGAGCACCCCAAGGTGAATGGCTCGGGCGGATGAATCCTTTGGATGAGAGTTCTTGTAATTGACTTGCAAGCTCTTGCATCTCGGAAGGTGCAAGACGGTAGGGGGCTTTTGCCACGGGAGTTGCCCCGGGCACAAGGTCGATACGAAACTCCACTTGTCTAGGGGGAGGAAGACCAGGTAAATCTTCGGGGAATACCTCGGGAAAATCTCGAATGATTGGAATGTCTTGCAATTTCTTACCCTTGTCTTTCGTGTCAACTATGTGGGCCAAGAAGGCAACGTACTTTTTCCGCAAGTACTTTTGGGCCAATGTGCAAGACATGATTTGAAGACCACGGCATGGTTTTTCACCGAACATAACTAACGTGTCGCCCGAAGAGAGAGGTATACGAATGCACTTTTCGTAGCAAATAACTTCGGCATGGTGCTTGGATAGCCAGTCCATGCCAATTATAATATCGAAGCTTCCCAATTGCATTGGAAGGAGATCAACAGAGAATTTGTGATTATTAAGCTCGAGATTGCAGTCGCGGATAACAGAATTTATAGTAATAGCTTTTCCGTTTGCTATCTCCACGGAATAAGAATTGTCAAGTTTCGTTCTTTGTTTAGCAAGTCGAGATTCAAAGGTAAGAGATACAAAACTCCTATCGGCACCGGTATCAAATAAAACAGATGCATGATGATTATTTACGAGAAACGTACCGTTTATCATGTCATTGTTTGCTTGAGCCTCATTAGCGTTTATGTTAAACGCTCGTCCTTGAGGACCACCTTGATGATGAAGTTTCGGGCATCGGTCACGGAAATGGTTTGGATCTCCACATTCGTAACATGCCCGGCCATTGGGAGGTGCCGGATAGACGGGACGTTTGGCTGGAGCAGCTTGATGGACGGGAGGACGGGTACGGCAAGTAGTAACCACATGTCCATATCGCCCGCAGCTTGAGCACAATCGGCATGGTAGATTGGCAGGATGATGGTACTTGCAGGTCTGGCATTGGGGATTCGGGCCCATATAAGTCTTCGGGTTTTGACCCAAAGGGGCCGCTTGAATAGCAGGTACAGCGGGAGTTACGGCTGTGAAGTTTCGACCCTTATGTTTCTTGTTGCGGTTAGAAGACTCGGGTTTCACATCTTTGACGATCGCAAGAGTAGACACAACCTTCTTGGAACCCTTTCTTGTTAAGGTTCCGGCTTTGACATGGTTGTCGGATAGTGTAGCAGATAGACGGATAACAGCTTCAAGAGTAGGAGGATTGCTTCCTAGCACAGCATCTTGAATTTGCATAGGCAGGCCGCCTATGTATTTTTCAATTCCCCGAGCAAGGGGAGTGATCATATGAGGCACCAGCAGACTTAGCTCTTGAAACCGGGTGGTGTAAGCCAGATTATCCCCGCTGTCTTGGGCAAGATCCCAAAATTTAGCCTCGAGCTTCCTCATTTCATTCCGAGGACAGAATTCATCAGTCATGGCCTTCTTCAGATCATCCCATGATAAGGATGTAGCAACCTCAGCACCACGAGTGCGTTTCTCACCGTTCCACCAGGTGAGGGCTCTCTTTTGGAGTACACTTGTGGCATAACGAACCCGAAGATTATCGGGACAGTCGCTGTTTAGGAATGTGCTTTCCATGCTTTCAAACCTTTGAAGTAGGCCGGTAGCACCTTCAGTCCCGAAGAATTTTGTAGGATTGCACGATTTAAAGTGCTTAAACGTGCAATGAGGCGGGTTGGTACCACCGTTCCCTTGGATGTTGTGAGACCCGTCACTGTTGTTATTTGCTTGGGTCATTTGCCCTACTAGCTGGGCAAGAAGAGTAGCAAGATCTGGGTTAGAAGTGCTAGAGTTTGCACGTTGAGGAGGCATTCTAACACAATAAGAAAAGACAATGATATTTTAGATAGGATGGATATATATGAGTTATAGCGGAAAATAATGTAAGCAGAAAGACGGGATTCATCATGACGCGTGCCAGTTCATGTGCATTTATTCTAAGTTGATGGGGGAAACTAAGTCATCTATTCCAGGTAGGACATGATGTTATAGATCATTATTTGCATAATAGGAATTGTCGAGACTTGCATGCATTACAAATCGTCATTACGTGTGCACCCGTAATAATGATTTGCTTGGCATGTTTGTCTAGTTCTTCCTATCTTGCTATAACGTCCCCAAATTTTGAGTTTAAGTTTGGATTGTATCCTTGCGAATACATTGACTTATCAACGTTAATTAATTCCCCGAAATTTTCAAAGAGACATGCTTTAGCCTATAGGTAAACACTCACTTCAGGAATTCCCAGGAAAGCATACGGGTCCGTTCATTTGGATTTATACGAAATGCTTTCCTAGACAGAAAACCCAATGTACAGGTGTCACCCTTCCAGATTGCACGTGTCCTTTACTGGTCTCAAGAAATTAAGTCGTTGACGAGATTTTCAAGATTTTGATATACTTACGAGTATAAAATGTGTAGGAATTGTTGCAATTAATACGGATTAGGAAAGAGTATGGATAAGGATGGGTACTGTATTTGTTTGCATAAGTTTGTTTGTCAAATGTGTATGTAAAGTATGTATCATGTATCAAGGTCTTGCATGTATGTGTATATGTCTCATGTACCAAATTCGGGAAAATTCAAATAATACCTAACTACAAATAATTCATATAGCAAATAATCATTTAGCACATAACACATAAAAGGGAGTCCTAAGGTTTTAGTCTAGGTCACCGTGTCTAATAACCTAATTCCCTATAACCATGGCTCTGATACCAATCTGTCACACCCCGACCAATGGCGGAATCATCGAGGCGGACATTAGAATGATTGTTCAAAAGCACATGATAACTAAAAGGTTTCATAATTCATTACTTAAATTTAAAGACAACAAGATCCAAATACAATACATTTCAAATAACCTAGTCTAGTTCAAAACATTGATTTATTTAACTAGGTCCATAGTTCCTTAAGTGGAGAAATCTTCAGCAAATAGTCATATATCCAAACCTGAAACATTATTTAAATCAAGTGTCAACTAAAAAGTTGGTGAGTACATAGGTTTAGTAATCCCGGTAAATAGTAGTGTAAATCATTTTGCAACTCATTGTTTATCTTGTTAAACATAGTATATGATGTAACATTTATTTAATCACAGTTCAAACCGAGTTTGACGCGCTTGAACAGAGCACAACAGCTAAGTCCGGTATGTGTGAATATAGTTACCCACTATATCCGATATGATTGAATATAACACGCGGTTATATCCAAGTATGCAGTAATAAACACCCTAACCAGGTGGGCTGGTCAGACACAATAGATCTATCAATATTACAGTTGGTTGTCTTGTGTTTAAATGTATGTACATCCAAAGAATAAGCATATAGTCTCATGTATAACACGTACAAACAATGTGAGTAGCATGTATAATGTTTCACCCCAAAACGTATAAAAATGTAAAAATAGGGGCTATGTAACTCACCTTGCAAGCGGGTATTTTTCCACGCGTGTAGGTGATAAGTATGCTGAAGCCTTAGCAAGTTGATACCCTATGTAGATAAATGAGTATTATTGTATGCGTATAGGTGTGTATTTGTATTTAAATGTATATAGGCTTTAATATGATTTTCCTAAATATTTATTTGTATAAAGTATGGAAATAGAATGATAATGGTTTTTGTAAAACTTTAACTTATAAGGATATATATGTATTTTGTTTTAAACAAGTATTATTATATTTAATGTATTTATATAAAATAACAAATAAAAGAAAAGTCTTTATTTGACTAATTATGTTGATATTTAAAATTTATTTAAACAAGTTTATTGAAAATATTGCTAGGTTTATATAAAAATATGAGACATTTTATATATTAAATGTATTTTATTAAGTTTATAAAAATGTTACAAGAGTTATAAAAATATAGGACATTTTATATATAAAAATGTATTTAAATAAGTTTATAAAATATTACAAGATTTATAAAAGTATGAGATATTTCATATATAAAAATGTATTTAAATAATATTACAAGATTTATAAAAATAGGATAGTTTATGGATTAAAAGATCGTTTAACCGGTTTCAAAATAAACGAACGAGTTAACTGACTCGTATTGGTTTTCATTGTGTACATATGGTATTAAAATATGGTGGGATAATTAAATAAACTAAATTATATTTTTAAAACAGAAAATAGAAAAAAATGGGTTGGGCCGTAGGCCACCCGGATCGAACCCGTGACCTGTGACACAAACACACACACGCATAACCAGCCGGGCTACTGCCCATCGCTGGTTATATGTGTGTCGTTTAATTTATATACACATATCCAGAATTGATCGCTGGTCCTCGGCAACCGGCAAACCATGTCCGAGGACTTGGGTTTGCCCGGAAACTGTCGCGCGAATGCCTCGATTTTGATCCGAAAAGTTTACCAGGGATAAGTAGAGGACAGGGGAATCGATTTGAGACTCGAACCAAGTCGAAGCAGGCCTGGCCGGCAGAAGTCTTTTGTCCGAAAAAGTCCAAAGCTGGAATCGAACTTTTAGATTGAATTAGCTTCTGAATCCTTGGTCACAGCTTCTTTCAGGGACGACGAAAGTGATGGAAATCTCAATTTGGAGTGAGAGTGTGCGGAAGGATGGTAACGAGTTCGTGCAGGGCCGACAATGGCTATTTATAGCCGAGCCTGATTCTTATGCTTAAACGTGCAATTGGACACGTCCCGACATTAGTCTGGACGAGGAGAAACTAACCCGACATCCAACAGGCGTGGAGGTGGCCTGTCGAGCACGAATTTGGACATGGGTTACTCGGCTACCAACAGGATTGGTCGATTCTTATGTTGGGGGAACAAATTTTTCGAGGGGTCTTGTTCGCGTGGGAGAGACGAAGCCAGAGAAGGCTTTATCGGGTGTTGAGGTGCAGAGAAACAGGCTGGTCGGGTGTCGTCGGAAAATCTTTTACCCGCCGGACCTTTGGAAGGGGTGACCGGATAAATGATTTTCGTTTTGACAGTTTTAGTCCCTGGAGTTTGGTTTAATACGAAATAAACCTTAAAATAATTACGAATGGGTCCCTGCAGTTTAACTTGACCAGAAACAGCCCTTCAAACAAATTTAGTTTTAAACCCTTTTTGTTTGTTTAATTACGAAACAACCCTTGAACTTTTATTTAACTAAATTAATTTAATTTCTTTTAAATCAAATTAATTTATAAGTTTTTATAAACTTATATTATTATTATTTTTATAAATAATAATTTTTATAAAATATATAAATCTTATTAAAATATGTTATTTTATTAGATATGCAACTTTTTAATTGTAGATTTTTACATAAATTTTTATATTAGTTTTAAAAAAATTATAAAATTCTAATTAATTTAAATTTATAATATAAAATACCTATTTGTATAAAAACCAAATAAAATTCCTACACTTTATTAAAATAGAGAATGATTACATGATAGTTCTAATACAAGTACGAGAACGAAAATCCGAAACGTCACAGTTATGTTCTCCTGCTGATGAACAACTATGCTGCGGATAATCTGCTGAAGTCCAAAGTTGCTGCTGATAGGTTTCTCAGCAGCATCAAACATTGATGTTGCTAATAGGCAAATCATCAGCAACTTTGACTTTGCTACTCACACATTTGCTGCAACAATGACACATCTATCAGCAAAAGGAATATTATTGGTGCAGATGACTAAAGACAAAGCTACTACTTCTAAAGTCTCCTGCAAAGATTCATAAGAAGACTTTTGACCTGATCCTCACTGTTTGCTGCAGTTTGTCTTTTAGTTATCTACCAATTGTAGTGTAACTTGTAAATGTCAAAGATCAACGACTTGTGTTTGATCTGATTCTTTGAATCAATGGTCTGTCTTGATTCTAATTTTTTTTATATGTATTGTATCTTCTTACTTGTATAAGTGTGCTTCCTTAGAGTTTTCTCTGTAACTTGAAAACATTGAAGATTAATACACTTTGCATTTATCAATATTATCTTTGTTTCTTGTATACATTGCATAGTTGTGATTGTTTCCGCCAATCTCAACTAAAACAGAATCATCTTGTAAACACCAATCCTACACCATGTTGAAAAAAACAAACTTTAATTCGAACACAGCCTTAACCAAGTTTATGTTTATGTTGTTGAAATTTTAAGCTAAAAGTATAAAACACCATGTTTGAAGCAAAACGCATAAACATAAACACGTCAAAATACCATGACCAAAAAAAGCCAAAAAAGACCATGTTGAAATTTTTCATTGTGAAAACACCATGACCAAAAAAGCTAAAACGTCATGTTCAAATTGGCCCCCAGATATAAAACACCATGACCTTTAAAACTCCATGTTGAAAAACAACATAACTAGAAAAACTCAATGTTAAAAAATACCCATTTGAAAATACCATAGATGTAAAACACTATAAATGTAAAACACCATAGATGTAAAACACCACAGATGTAAAACGCCACAGATGAAAAACACCATAGATGTAAAACACCACAGATGTAAAACAGCATGTTGAAAAAACCCACTTTAATGTAGTTGAAAAAAAAATGATTTAAAAGAATATATATATATATATATATATATATATATGGTGAATTTAAAAAAAAATATATATAGCAATACCATACTTGTTGGAAAGATAAAAAACGCTTGATTTTATGGTGAATTTAAAAAAAATTAATAATGACGTGTATAAAAGTTATGGACGCTTTAAAAAAATAGGGGGAAATGGCATGTGACTTGCATGTGCAAGCTTTGGGGTTGAATCTTCCTAATCTACCCCTCCTGGTGGTTTCCAGGTTCCAACTATTTACCAAAATGCCACCGCATTAATCTCCACCACAAATGACCATGATCGAATGGCCCAGATTCCTTCCTAGACTTTGTAGGGTTTTATCCATTTCAAGCCTAACCTCTACCTATATATAGGGTTGAGTTCATGAGAAAACTCGTGAAAACCAAACCAAACGAACTCCGATTGAACTCATTCCTACGGCGTTAGAATCGGCTCGTCAAACTCGATATAAAGCCTAAAGCTAAACCCTAAAAACTAATCCCCACCCCAAAAACCTAAACCCCCACCCCAAAAACCTAAACCCCCACCTACCCCCTAAAAACCTAAACCCACCCCCACGTACCCCCAAAATCCTAAACCCACCACCCCACCAAAAAAAAACCTAAATCCTAAAATCTAAACCCTAAAAGCTAAACCCTAATACTAAACCCATAAAATTCATCGCTAAAATCTAAACCTTAAAAGCTAAAAACTAAAAGCTAAGATGGTAGAGTTCGACGAGACGGTTCCAACGCCGCTGGAATGAGCTCAATCAGAGTTCATTTGATATCGTTTCTTCAGGTTTTTATCATTTCTTAGGTTTCTTAGCTAAATATCACTTCTTATTCGATTGAGCTCATTCCAGCGGCCTTGGAACCGTCTCATCGAACTCTACCGTCTTAGCTTTTAGGGTTTAGCTTTTAAGGTTTAGATTTTAGCATTGAATTTTATAGGTTTAGCTTTTAGGGTTTAGATTTTAGGATTTAGTTTTTTTGGGGTGGGGTGGTGGGTTTAGGTTTTTGGGGTGGGTGGGGGTGGGTTTAGGTTTTTAGGGGGTCGGTTGGGGGTTTAGGTTTTTTGGGGGAGGGGGTTTAGGCTTTTTGGGGTGGGGTTGGAGGGGGAGTTTAGGTTTTTGGGTGTGCGGGTGGAGGGGGTTTAGGTTTTTGGGGGCGAATTAGGGTTCGATGAGACGATTCCAACACCGTTGGAATGAGCTCAATCGGAGTTCGTTTGACCCACTTCTTAGCGAAAAACCACTTCTTAAACCTTCCCCACTGGATAGTATGTCTTTATAACAACGGGGACTCCTGTCTCCTCATATGTTATAAAGGGAAGTACCAGCCGCAATCCGGGAATTTCACCCGAGACCCGTGTACCCCTTGCAAGTTTTACGTATACCTATTGACTGAATGCTTACACTTAGAAGAACGTTGAGCATTACTTCGTTAACCTTTATTTGGCCATTTTTGCAAATAAAATGTTTGACACAAGTTTTGAAAAAGATAAAGTATTCACCTTGTTGTAGGAATGAGCCTCTAGAGTCGAAAGCTTAACGTCTAGCTTCTAATCCTGATTTCTCCAGCGTAACAGCACTTCTACGAGCGTCTCTTCTTAATCCAAGTACAAAGAGGAGCGGGAGTTGGACCGGAATCATCGGGAATGGGCTAGGGATCACCTGGAACGAGATTTAGAAGTTGGAAACATGTTTGGGATGAGGAAAATCGACTGAAGTCGATCAACTATTTATAGGCTGCCATTCGGGTCCATGTCGGACCGATATGGCTGGGGATGTCGGTCCGACATCCGACTTAGCCCACGTTAGCCCTAGATGTCCACATCTTATTGGACCGAACATATTTGGCGGTATATCGGACCGATATGTGGACCATGTCGGTCCGATATCCAGACCCCTATCCCATCATTAGGGCTGAGTCACTAAACACGTGTCAACACCACATTTTACGGCTGAGAGGAGGTTGTTGGACCGTTATGGATCGCTATCGGTCCGATAACCGACTTAGCAACTTATTACGGACCGATATGAGAATGGATGTCGGTCCGTTATCTAACCCTAGTTCACTTCGGACCGATACCATAACCTATTTTCACTTCGGACTGATATGGAATACAATATCGGTCCGATATCAACTTAATTTCTTAAATTTCTTTTATTTGTAACCCTAGACTTTGGTGTAATTACACTTATAGTCCCTAGGGTTTACCTTTGTCAAATCTTAGACATTTTTGTGGCAGGTGTTACAAGTATTACCATTACCCTAAGATGAGTACCCACAAGATTTCATGATTTTATTAAGTGATTAATCCTATGTAACACTCACATGCTATTTAAGCTATTCAAGTCGGTTGAGTCTACCAAAACATCACTAATTAGACGCGTTTTCTAATATTTATTCATTGAAACTCAACAGGTAGATCCAGTTGTACTATCATTTTCCATTTATTAAGCAAAAACTTCTTGATTTCAAAGGACATTATTCCAATTTTTTTATTTTTTTGTACTTTTGGATTTTTATGAAAGACACAAACTAGACGAACTAGACACTCACATTCCCACACTTGAAAGACACATTGTCCTCAATTTGAAGCAATACACAACTAAAAATAAATGCAAAAATAAAAGTAGGAAGTGACTTAGCTGGGTATTATGATATTCACTCAAATGTGCAGCTTCGTTCTTCCTTGTGTGCACCGTATAGCATTTTGGTCGCGGTTGCACACTCTTCTGGGTTGACTTTACAAACTAATAGAAGCATTCGTCCCAACCGAATGGAGATTGAGTACGGACAGGACGAAGAACACCTGCGAAATAAACTTCACAACAACCCGCAACATTAAACTGACACAAATTAGATAGATATGCAAGGACACGTACCTGATGCATGGCAAACACATAGACATGAACACCACAACAAAGTAGATCATCGGTTACGAACTGTTTCTAGTTTCCCATGGTCATGGTGATCGGTGAATGATAGGATGATGGTGAATGATGAGAGATAATGATGATATGAACGGTGGATGATAGTGGTATGATGATGATGGTGGTGGCTGATAGTGGTATGTTGTATTCAATAATAGATGGTGTACGGTGGTGGTGACGGGTGTGGATGACCATGGGAAAACGAAGGACAAAAGGGCAAAACAGGCGGTCCTCGCGTACCGCGAAGAAAACCTGCCTACTTCTCGCGTACCGCAAGAGAGTGGATAATGGGATGACCAAGTGTCTTGTCCCTCACGTACCGCGAGGGATTTCCTTTATTTTCTCGCGGAGCGTGAGGGAGGGTCAAACACAGAAAGTTAAGAATTTTTTTTTCAATTTTATACTTAGAAAAATTTTTGACCCTTTAAAATTATTTTTTACCCAAAACCTTTAAATCTTGTTCCAATGATCAAACCAATGTAAAACGTACCTGAAACTTCGTTCCCATTGATTTTCCATTCCAAATCGAGCGTGAATCCCTGTAAGACACGACACAAACAGAACGCACATACCGAAAAACACAAAAAAAGACACGGACTCAAATCAAAGACGCATACAAACTCTACATCATGGGCACTTGCCCGAGAATCAAGCAAACCTATCAGGAGGCTTCTCCTTGATCCTAACCGGTACCGCCTTCATCCTTCGTGGTTTCCCGGTCTTCCAAATCAACACTACACCCAATACCATCAAATGTCCCATGTAACTATCACTCATTTCTTTCCACCACAACTTATATCTATCTGGTCCGAATATGATATGCATTATACGACCAAGCAACCTATCACCCCTAAACATCCCCACACTTGGGGTTTTCACTACCCTCAACCTAGATGAATCTATTGAAGCACGGGTTCTCTTACGGGGTGGCCTAGACCTAGCAGGTGACTCGGTGTCTCTCTCTCCTCAGCACGAATAACATGTAGAGGTTCAGGAATAGGTATTTTTAATGGTACGACCTCTACCCTCTTACCCGGACCATCATGATCCTCTAAACTCTCCACCAAGGGTGTAACACAGATTATCGACCCTACTTGTGCTAATATGTCATTCAAACTGTAATCATCATCGCCAGCACCTAGAAACGAGGAACCTTACCAATTTCTTCTCAAACTCCTATAACCAATCCGAAAGCTCCTCTATTATCTGTCATTCATCTCTATCAACAACTTCCGCTAATGGATTAGAGTCCCGACAGTCATCCATGGAGGCTTCAAGCTTGCACACGGAGTGGCTATGCTCGCCAACATCCTTCACGGGCTTAGTGGCATAAAAAATGATCGACTCACCCCCCACACGAAGTGTGAGTTTTCCGTCAAAGACATTGATTAATGCCTTAGCGGTACGTAGGAATGGGCGTCCTAGGATGAGTGGGACTCTATCATCCACTTCCATGTCCAGAATAACGAAATCCACGGGGAAGACAAATTTGCCTACCTTAACTAACAGGTTCTCCACAATTCCCCGTTGATGCTTGACTGAACGGTCAGCCAAGGAAATGCATAGCGCGTTGGTTGTGGTTCACCGAGGTCCAGCTGTTTATAAAGAGAATATGGCATCAAATTAATGCTAGCACCTAAGTCGACCAACGCGTGGTGCAAGGGTAAACTACCTAGGAGTTACGGGATCGTTAAACGCCCTGAATCTCGTAGTTTCTTTGGCAGCTTGTTCTGCACCACCGCAGAGCATTGCTCACTAAGTGAGACTTTTGAGTCCTCCTCTAGTTTCTTCTTGTTGGAAAGAAGATCTTTCAGGAACTTGCCATATTTTGGCATGCGTTGGAGGATCTCAATGAGCGGAAGATTGACCTTGAGTTGTTTGAACATGTCAAGGACGTGACCATGTTTCCTAGCTTGCTTAAATGGCAGCACACGTGCTGAGTAGGGCACACGAGTCAGGTCAATCTCGGGGGTCTTCATCTCCACCCCCTTCTTCTCCTCCTCTGCCTTTGCGGCAAGCATCTTAACTACAACTTCATCGTCTACCTGCTCCTCGGCTATCTTGGCATCGATCTCAGTGAATCGAGCCCTCCAGTCAATCTTGTTGACCTCCTCAGGTGACAGAATACTATACTTAGTGGAGTGGGACTCATCCTCTACAGCCTCTTTCTCCTCCACACTCCTAACTGTCACGGCCATCACTGAAGCTCTGGGGCCTGAAGATGGACCTCCCTTTCGATCCTTCATACTCTTAGCAATGTCCCCCATCGTGCGCTGCAGATCCTGGAATGCCGATTGCTGATTCTTCAATAGGGTGTCATGGTCATCCAGTCTTTACCTAGCTTCGTTGTCCCTCTAGACCAGGTGGGCAAGCATCTGTGTCTGGTTTTCAATCATCTCCTTTATCGCACTTGTGTCGACACTGCTTCCCGAGCTAGCTCCTGTGTTTCCTCCTCCATTTCGCTGATACTGCTGGCGACCATTAAACCCAGGTGGGTTGTTTCCAAATCTCCATCCTGAGCCGAATGAATTGTAGTCATTATGCCCACGGTTCTGGTACTGGTTGCCAGCATAGCTCACCTTCTCTAGATTATTGACTGGGCAATCCCGTGTGTCATGTCCTCCCCTGCACACTTCACACCGTTGAGCACTGAGCTTCAACTCCTTGATCTCTTTAGCCATAGTAGCGAGGGCAGCAGCCACACTAGAATCAGGGGTGACCTGATATACACCTCTAGAGGATGAGGTGGATGATCTAGCACTAGGAATGGAAGTCCTAGTAGATGGATGTTGTTGTTCGGCTTGAGTGAAGCTCTCGAACATTTCCTCGCACTTAGCAGGCTCGAGTCTATCCATGATATGGCCTCCCGCAGCTGTGTTAAACATCTACTGCTTCTCAAAGGTGAGGCCATTATAGAACTTCTCCACTATCGCCCAATCAGGATGACCATGTTGGGGACATCGGCTCAACAGCGCGTTGAACCGCTCCCAGGCCATGTGATAAGGCTCGTCGGGATCCATCCGGAAAGAGTGGACCTGGTCCCGAAGGCAAGCGGCCCCGGAAGGTGGATAGTACTTTCTATAGAACTTGGCTTGAAGATCCTCCCAATTGGTTATAGAATTATCGGGGAGGGTGTCAAGCCAAGCCGAAGCACGCCCAGAGAGCAAGAATGGGAAGAGGCGCAAGTAGATTGCGTCCTTAGATACACCCGTGATATTAAAGGTATCACATATGCGCGCAAAGCGGGACATATGTCCGGGTGCATCCTCATCCTCGAGGTCAAGAAATTGGGTAGCGTGAGTTATCGTGTTCATGACATGTGCTGGGATTTTCCATGTATTGTTATTAGGGATGGCGGGGTTAGTGATCGAAGATCTCATCCCTGTAACTCCAGCACTGGCTCTCTGGTGCACGGTACATCTCGCTGGAGGATCAGCGTCTATTAGGAAATGAAACTGGACTAGTTGGACGTACCTAATATTTGCACAGCTCTTTCAATCGCTCCTGAATGTCGCGGGTGCGCTCGTGAAGCTCTTCCTCGGGCTCTAAGAAAGCTGAATAAGGAGGTGATCCCTGTGAGCGAGTATGGTGTATAAACAGAAAGAATCTAAGAAAGAAGAAAATAAAGACTCAAAGACAGAAGGACTGACACACAAGTAAGCACAGAAGATAAGCACACAGAACATACCCAAAGGAAAACAAATAAACCAAAATCAAAACAAAGAACTTGTCAAAGTCAATATTGCTATTGCCAAGTGTCCCCGACAACGACGCCAAAAACTTGATGTTGTCCAGACGGTCTATAAAAATTACTACTAAACCTAACCTAGACTCCTAAGTAATAAAAGGAATACCTATGAACACACTGACAGGCAAGTGTACCTATCGAGTGTAGAACAGCTTAACGGTAAACCAAATTATCGAACCCTAGAGATACTACGAATAACAAAACAGACTCTGACTCGGACTGAAGATGATTTGGTTTGGGGGTTGACTACACTACTGATTATCACTAAGGAATGCAATAAACTAGATCAACTTAACTATCAAGAGACAAACTAAGGAAGATATCAGGAATAGGAAGAACACTACCTAGTTCAGAATCCTACTTGCAGAGAACAACTTCTACTGGTTCTAGAAACAATGATGGATCTAGGTTTCTAAGGATAACAACTATCGAAAACCTAGTGGATCCCTAATCACTCTCAGGGTGTCACCAACCAAGCTACCTAAAGATGTACTAACTCACCAGATTGTTGGATCACTTCTCAGGTTTTTCAAACTATGATAAAGTACCCGAATAGACATTTTACCTCTCAGTCTCACTATCTATGATACTTTCAAAGAATTCATGGGGTAATCCTAGGATGACAACTATGACTTGACCTAGCAACAATCACTAGACACCTAGCATTAACGCCCTCTCAGACTGTTAACACTCGGATTCCTAATGACGAAGACTAGACAACCAATTCTCACTTCTCGGGTATTGAACTCCTATGGCGAGGATGCACATTTAACTCTAATCAGTAATCAATGACAACTCCTATGGCTACTATATCTAGCAAACCACCAAAATCACAAACCCTAAGATCTATGACATAGATACGCTAATCGAATTGGCAGACAACCACAATCAACGCATGGAATTTAAATCAATCACATAATCGGAATTAAAGAATGCAATAACATCATAATTATTAACTAGGATCGTTTACAAAATCATTCAACCATCACACAAATCTAAAACTGAATAAAAATCAGAACTTTAACATAGTATTCATCACAAGACCTAGGCAGTATTTAAGATCTAGCCAAAGATCATGATAAAAACACCCATAACAGAAGTAAAAGACATAAACATGGTTTCAATCAAGCAAAACAAAGATAAAGAATGAATCTTGAAAACCGAATAGGCTTCTACAACGAACCCGGGATCCAAAAGCTTCAAACATGCACTTCAATTGACTTCTAAATACCCAAAATCGCCTTGGAATATCCTCTGGATGGCTAATAATCGAACTCCCAGAATAATGGCATTGTAAATCTAATATAACTCAATTTAGGGTTTATTCTCGGAATTTCCATCTTTCGCGTACCGCGAAAGAATTGGGTAAGCCCCTCACCTACCGCGAGGGCCAAATTAGTCGGGGCGAATTCTGGAGTCTTTCGCGTACCGCGAAAGACTGTCTTATGGTCTTAGCGTACCGCGAAGACTTGACTTTTCCCATTTTTCACTTTTGTTTCTTGGGACTTCTTTCCCGTGCTCGGTTTCTTCGTATATTCCCTTGTAATTCTCACGAGCACCTGAAAACATAATAAAGACTCAAATCTATACAAAAATGACTCAAAATAAATACAAAACTAGTTAAAACGATACGAAAACCTAGGAATAAAGATGTGTGTTGTGCACTACATCAATATATAAAAAAAGCGCGGAAGAATGTTTAAAAAAAATATGTAACAGCTGTAAAAAATTCTTGTTTTTTGTGTTGTTACGTATGTAACACGTGCTGTTACATATAAAAACGAGTTTTTTTTCTTCTAATTGTTACATACTTAAAAAAAATCTTCGGCGTTTTTTCGTATTTTTTATTTTATAAGGGTTTTCATTATTCACAACCCATGAAAACTCTATGTAACAACTTTATTTTCTTTTTTTCAAATAGGGTAGGTTTGTTACATATTTTCGTCACTTTTTATAAAAAGGTTAAAAAAAAGACGATTTTAAAAAAAAAAAAAGATGTAACAATTGTAAAAAATTATCGTTTTTGTGTTGTTACGTATGTGATGTGAGGTTAAATATCCCGTATATAAGAGTCTAAGTTTGTAGTTTTAAGTGTTTCACTTTGTATATCGAGTCTGTTTTATGTGCGTTTGGTATTTGTGTAACATCCCAAAAATAATAAACGAAAATAAATAAAAACGGGTTAAACGCGAGACGAACGGAATAAACGAGCGTGGAATGGGCCGGCTATGGGCTTTCGCGCGTATGGGCTCAAGGGTAGTATCTCTCTATAAATACCCTAGCCCATCTCTTTTCTCTCATTTTACAAGTTCTAGAGAGAGAAACCGAAGAGAGCGAGAGAGTAGACGAATCAGCCCGAGATTTCAGCAAAGTGTTGCCCCATAGCTCGTGAGAAGAACCTCCGAATCAGAAGCTCGATACAGGTAACGATCTGGTCTAGATCTGAGTTTTTGTTCGTTTTGGGGTTTTCGGGTTTTGGATGAAAAGGTAACGTTTTTAATCATAAAACTTGAAAATGAACATAGATCTAGCATCTAGAAGGAAAAACGAATGTTTTGAAAAAAAAGTGAGGATCTTGACGTGATCAGATCTGCGTGCAAAAGTTAGGGTTTTTACGGGGAAGAAGGTCCTGCGTACTTATCAAGTTCGCATGAAGAAGGTCCTGCGTACTTATCAAGTACGCATGAAGCGAAGTCTGCGCACTTATAAGTACACAAGAACAAGGCCCTAAGCACTTGCTAAGTGCACATGCATCATGCTGGTTAGTAAAGTCAGCATGTTCGCCTAATTCAGAATGGTTAAACCGTTAGAGTCGGGATTGGTCTGATGTGTATTTAACTAATAAATTCAGATCGGAAGTGACGTTGTTGGACCTTTGTTTAGGACAACCCAAATTAACTTATCAGGTGAGTTCTAGAAGCCCTCTTTTAAATGTTTTAAATAATGTTTTTGGGGATGGTGTGCATACGTAACGATGTGACTGCTTTTATAAAACGATGTTTATTAATGATATGTGTGACGTTTTATGAAACGATGTTTATGAACGATGTTTGGAAGGATAAAGGTTATGAAGGAAGTGTTTATGAAATATTTTGCCAAAAGAAGTTTACGAAGTGTTTACGAATGAATGAATGATTTTTAATAAAACGTACGAATGTTTTAACTGAAGTTTTGAAGTAAAAGAAGTGAATGTTTACGAAAGTCACGAACGAACGAATCTGCCATTATTCCTTAGGGAATGAAGGTTATGGGTATGGGATGTAAGTTATGGGCCTTTACCTTTTAGGGGCCTTTGTGGCTGGCCAACTGTTGTACAACTGGGGTGATGACGGTCACCAATGGGATTATCGTGATCCTTGAAGTTGGTACGGTTTACCTTACGGGGTAGTCGTGCTTGAAGTTTGGTACTTGTGTCTTACGGGGTGCAGTGCTTGAAGTTTGGTACATGTCATCCTTGTGATGACGTGTTTGAAGTTTGGTGTTGAATGACCTAAGTATCGGGCCCTATGATTTCTTCACCCGAAGGACAGTACGGTGTTGATGGGCCTAGTGGTGGTGATCTTTAGTTTATTCCGCTAGTATGTGACGTTTGGATATGATGGTTACGGGAAGGCGCATATTCGATATGTTCGTTGACTTATGTTTATGATGTTATGTTATGTTATTGCATGTTTTCGTACGCTTTTATTAATAAAGTTAAATGATATGTTTTTTTGGCAAATATTTGAAGTTAAGGTTTTATGAAAAGCTAGAACTCATCAGCGTAGCTGACTTTTTAGTATGCACATTCAGGTTAAGGCATGTTATGATGATGGACGGTGATGCTGGGCGGCTTGATGAGTTACCCGGATGATATGAAGACTAGCATCCCGTTATGATTAGCTTATGTTATGTTTAAGTATTAGACTATGTTACGCTTCCGCATGTTGAACAATGTCATGATTATGTTTTAATGAAATTTTCCGTTGCATTATTTTGATATTCAAGTTTAAGAATTGTTTGTAAATGAGTAAATCCAACAAGTGAGGCCCCCGGGTTTGGGGCCTTACAAGTTGGTATCAAAGCAATAGTTTGAGAGATTCGGACACTCCCAGTGTCTGAACTTAAATTGTGAATGGGACCGGATGCCAGTACGGGTAACTCGAGCCACAACATCTGGTATGAAGGTAGTACATATTTACATATATAGTATGCCTTAGAAAGGGTTAGTTAAGGACTTGTGTTCTGATGGAATCGCAAAGGTGGTTAAATAGAAATCGAAAGGTAGTGTAATGGTTAATTGCAGATGGCCAGTGTATATTAACATCTTACAGTACTTGATGAATTTTATTTGTTAACTTGTGTGATGACATTGGATTCCTTGTCTTATAGAATGAAATGGCAAGGAGAGGAAACGGAAGGCGTGGTAGGGACCATACCGGTGGTCGTAACGGTGGGTGCGGCAGGACCCCTGCACGCCAAGAGTACAGTGAAGAAGGAAGTGTTAACACTGAGCCAGAAGTTAGTATGCACGGGACTGAGCCGACTCATGTCGAAGAACAACAATTCACTTTTGAACCGGAAGTGAGAGCGGCTCTGGCACGCGAGTTCACTTAGTTGATGAAGGTTTCTTTGCCAGGACTGTTGGCTGAAGCGTTAAAGAAGGCTAATGAGACGGGTGGGTCTAACACGACGGTTGGTACCCCGAACACTGAGGCAATCAACGCATCACTTAACCGTGGTTGCGACTATAAGTCCTTTAAGGCATGTGACCCGCCGGTCCTGACTGGGAAGAAGGACGCAGTGACTACTTTTGATTGGGTAATCCGTATGGAAGCTGCCATTCGTCTGAACGAGTGTCGAGTGAATCAAGTTGTGAAATTTGCTGCTAACTCCTTGAGAGAGGAAGCATCCCATTGGTAGGAAGGGGTACGTCAACCCAAGGGGGACGAGGCTATGGATGCGATGATGTGGACTGATTTGAAAACTTTGGTGATCAAGAATTTCTGTCCAAGGAATGAGATCAAAAAGGTAGAAAGGGAATTTCTGGGGATTAAGGCCAGGAACATGACGCACCGGCATTACACCACACGGTTCAATGAACTGGCACGTCTGGTGCCACATCTTGTCATGACTGAGGAAAGAAATTGCCTGCTACATTCAAGGGCTGCCGGACCAGGTCCGCACCTATGTTAAGGCAAACGCCCCTACTTCCTATGATTCGGTAGTAGAGCTGAGCGGCGTGGTATTTGATGATCTGGCGCTAAATGTCGTTGCCATTGAAGAGCCTAAGAAGAAGCTGAGTATTCCCGCTAAGCGATCGGCTGGGAAGTTGTTTGGGGCTCGGGACAAACAGGCCAGGGTAGGCGAGACGACAGTCTGTGGAAAATGTGGGGTAAGACATGCGAGTGAATGTCGGCTAGGGTCAAATCTGTGCTTGAAATGCGGCAAGACCGGACACTACTCCCGTGAATACCCGCAAGGCTTCAAATGCTACAACTGTGGGGAGAGTGGTCATATAAGCCGGGAATGCACCAAGCCCAGGATGGGTGAAGCCGGGAAGGGGAAAGGCCCGGAGAAGAAAGAAGAGAGGCCCCGAGCAAAGATTCGTGCGTACGCGCTGACGCAAGAACAGGCCAGGGTGGACCCCGACGTGGCGTCAGGTACATTCATTTTTGACAACGCCTTTGTTTCAGTGTTATTTGATTCGAGTGCCAGTAAGAGTTTTATATCTGCGACTTTTTGTAAACGAGTGAAATACACTGTCAGTAATTTAGAAAGGGCCTTTAGCGTAGAAACCGCTGAGGGTAGGACTGCGAGAGTAACCGATGTAGTTGACAATTCCATGATAAAAATAGAAGGCCATAGATTCCCCGTCAGGTTTTTTGTTATGGTTTTGGGTGGGTTCGATGTCGTGTTAGGTATGGATTGGCTAACTGCCAATGAAGCGTAAATTATATGCAAACGAAAGATAATCCGACTTAAGGCTCCGAATGGTAGCAAATTAGAAGGTTTTGGAGATCGTGAAGCCCCGATGCCAAACGTTATCTCAATGAATAAGGAAACAGATTACTTAAGGCGTGGATGCGAGGCTTAACTGGTGTACGTAATTGACAAGTGTAAGGAAGTGAAGGAACTAGACGATGTACCCGTGGTAGGCGAGTACCCGGAGGTGTTTCCAGAGGACTTTCCTAGGATACCACCAGACAGAGAGATTGAGTTCTGAATCGACTTAGTACCAGATGCCCAGCCCGTGGCTAAAGCTCCATATCGACTAGAACAAGTAGAGATGAAGGTACTAATGACACAACTAGACGAATTACTTGAGTAAGGATTTATCCAACCGAGCATCTCACCTTGGGGTGCCCCAGTGTTATTTGTAAAAAGAAGGTTGGTTCGATGAGATTGTGTATTGATTATCGTGAGTTGAATAAACGTACCGTGAAGAACAAGTACCCTCTACCAAGGATTGACGACCTGATCGATCAATTACAGGGCGCAAGTTGGTTCTCAAAAATCGACCTTCGCTCCGGGTACCATCATTTGAAGGTGAGGGAAGAAGACATACCAAAAACCGCATTTCGCACGCGTTATGGACATTTTGAGTTCCGCGTAATGTCTTTTGGATTGAGGAACGCCCCCGCAACGTTCATAGATTTGATGAATAGAGTTTGTCGACTAATGCTGGATCGATCGGTAATCGTGTTCATCGATGATATCCTCATCTACTCCAAGAATGAGGGTGATCACGCGTGTCACTTGAAGGAGGTATTGGAAGCTCTGAAGAAGGAAAAGTTGTATGCTAAGTTCTCCAAATGTGCGTTCTGGCTTAGGGAAGTCCAATTCCTAGGTCACGTCATTAACCCGAACGGTATTATGGTTGACCCAACAAAGATAATGACGGTATGGGAATGGAATATTCCTAAGACGCCAACTGAAATCCGTAGTTTCTTGGGATTGACAAGCTACTATCGGAGATTCATCCATGATTTCTCTAAAATAGCTTCGTCGTTGACAAAGTTGACTCGGAAGGAGGTAAAGTACGAATGGGGTTTGACCCAGAATGAGGCGTTTAAGGAATTGAAGGAGACTTGGTGGTATACTCTTACGCTTCGGGTCAGGGAGTAGGGTGCGTGTTGATGCAACGCGGGAAAGTGATTGCATATGCGTCGCGGCAGTTGAAAGTTCACGAAGTCAACTATCCGACTCAAGATTTGGAACTTGCTGCTGTCGTATTTGCATTGAAAATCTGGAGGCACTATCTCTATGGGGTAAAGTTTACTATTTACTCCAACCACAAAAGTTTGAAGTACTTCTTCGAACAAAGAGAGCTTAATATGAGTCAGAGACGATGGTTGGAACTCCTGAAGGATTATGACGGTGAAATCATATACCATCCTAGAAACGCAAACGTGGTGGCTGACGCTCTAAGCCGAAAGGATGTGCCTACTCCTATTAGAGTGAAAGCTTGCCAATTGGTGGCAACATCAGAGGTGATAAGGGAAATCGAAAGAGCTCAAGATGAAGCACTTAAGGAAGAAAACATAAAGAAGGAAAGGATGGTTGGCCAACAGGACAAGTTATAATATAACACCCTTAGTGTTAGGACACGTTTTGGACGGGTATGGATACCTATGGGTGGCGAGCTTAGAACCAAAATCTTGGATGAGGCTTATAAATCTCGGTACTCTATCCATCCTGGTACCAATAAAATGTACCAAGATCTGAGGAAGGAATACTGGTGGCCTGGAATGAAACATGAGGTGACAAAGTATGTAAGCAAGTGCTTGACTTGCTCACAAGTAAAGGCCAGACACCAGAAACCATATGGAAAGATTCAACCACTTGATATACCAGAATGGAAGTGGGAACATATTACCATGGACTTCATAACCAAGCTACCTCGCACAGCTAAAGGTCATGACACCATTTGGGTAATTGTGGGCCGTTTAACGAAGAGTGCTCATTTCCTACCTATTCGCGAGACGTTCTCGTCAGAAAGGTTAGCGGAAGTATTTATTAACGAAGTAGTAGCACGACATGGGATGCCTTTGATGATCATATCTGACCGGGACACACGATTCACATCGAGGTTCTGGAAAAGATTTCACGAGACTCAATGTTAGCATGACATTTCACCAACAAAAGGATGGTCAGTCCGAAAGGACCATTCAGACATTGGAGGATATGCTTCGTGCTTATATTATCGATTCTGGGGGCAGTTGGGACAGTCATCTGCCGTTAGCCGAATTCTCCTACAACAATAGTCATCACACGACGATAGGCATGCCGCCTTACGAAATGTTGTATGGGAGATGATGCAGGACCCCAGTTTGTTGGGGAGAGATTGGACAGAAGGAATTAGGAAGCCTTGAAGTCGTAAGAGAAACGTTGGAAAGGTTTGATCAAATCAAAGCACGAATGAAGGCCACACAAGATCGTCAGAAATCCTATGCGGATAAACGACGAAGGCCTATTGAGTTTGATGTTGGGGATAGGGTAATGTTGAAAGTGTCACCCTGGAAGGGAATCATACGATTCTGGAAGAGAGGAAAGTTAAGTCCGAGGTTTGTCGGACCATTCAGGATAATGGCACAGGTTGGTGAAGTCGCTTATCGGTTAGAGTTGCCTGATGAGTTAAGTGGGATTCATCCTACCTTCCATGTATCACACTTGCGAAAGTGTTTGGCGGATGAATCGGCTCACGTACCACTTACTGACATCGAGGTCGACAACAGCCTTAACTACATCGAAGAACCCGTGGCCATCTTAGACAGAAAGCAGAAGTGTTTGCATAATAAGATTATTCAATTGGTTAAAGTCCAATGAAACATCGAAATGGATCGGAAGCCACTTGGGAAACGGAGACGGATATGAGGGAGTCGTACCCTCAACTATTTGACTTATGATAGGTTTCGGGGACGAAACCAATTGTAAGGAGGGTAGACTTGTAACATCCTAAAAATAATAAACGACAATAAATGAAAATGGGTTAAACGCGAGACGAACGGAATAAACGAGCGTAGAATGGGCCGGCTATGGGCTTGCGCACGTATGGGCTCAAGGGTAGTCTCTCTCTATAATTACCCAAGCACATCTCTCTTCTCTCATTTTACAAGTTCTAGAGAGAGAAACCATAGAGAGAGAGAGTAGATGGATCGGCCCGAGATTTCAGCAAAGTGTTGCCCCATAGCTCGTGAGAAGAACCTCCGAATCAGAAGCTCGATACAGGTAACGATCTGGTCTAGATCTGAGTTTTTGTTCGATTTGGGGTTTTCGGGTTTTGGATGAAAAGGTAACGTTTTTTACACATAAAAATTGAAAATGAACATAGATCTAGCATCTAGAAGGAAAAACGAACGTTTTGAACAAAAAGTCGGGATCTTGACGTGATCAGATCTGCGTGCAAAAGTTAGGGTTTTTACGAGGAAGAAGGTCCTGCGTACTTATCAAGTACGCATGAAGAAGGTCCTGCGTACTTATCAAGTACGCATGAAGCAGGTCCTGCGTACTTATTAACTACGCATGAATCGAAGTCTGCGCACTTATGAAGTACGCAAGAACAAGGCCCTACGCACTTGCTAAGTGCGCAGGCATCGTGCTGGTTAGTAAAGTCAGTATGTTCGCCTAATTCAGAATGGTTAAACCGTTAGAGTCGGGATTGGTCTGATATGTATTTAACTAATAAATTCAGATCGGAAGTGATGTTGTTGGACCTTAGTCTAGGACAACCCAAAATAGCTTATCAGGTGAGTTCTAGAAGCCCTCTTTTAAATGTTTTAAATAATGTTTTTGGGGCTGGTGTGCATACGTAACGATGTGACTGCTTTTATAAAATGATGTTTATTAATGATATGTGTGACGTTTTATGAAACGATGTTTATGAACTATGTTTGGAAGGAAAAGGTTATGAAGGAAGTGTTTATGAAATATTTTGCCAAAAGAAGTTTACGAAGTGTTTACGAATGAATGAATAATTTTTAATAAAACGTACGAATGCTTGAACTGAAGTTTTGAAGTAAAAGATGTGAATGGTTACGAAAGTCACGAACGAACGAATCTGCCATTATTCCTTAGGGAATGAAGGTTATGGGTATGGGATGTAAGTTATGGGCCTTTACCTTTTAGGGGCCTTTGTGGCTGGCCAACTGTTGTACAACTGGGGTGATGACGGTCACCAATGGGATTATCGTGATCCTTGAAGTTGGTACGGTTTACCTTACGGGGTAGTCGTGCTTGAAGTTTGGTACTTGTGCCTTACGGGGTGCAGTGCTTGAAGTTTGGTACGTGTCATCCTTGTGATGCCGTGCTTGAAGTTTGGTGTTGAATGACCTAAGTATCGGGCCGTAGGATTTCTTCACCCGAAGGACAGTACGATGTTGATGGGCCTAGTAGTGGTGATCTTTAGATTATTCCGCTAGTATGTGATGTTTGGATTTGACGGTTACGAGAAGGCGCAGATTTGATATGTTCGTTGACTTATGTTTATGATGTTATGTTATGTTATTGCATGTTTTCGTACGCTTTTATTAATGAAGTTAAATGATATGTTTTTTTGGCAAATAATTGAAGTTAAGGTTTTATGAAAAGCTAGAACTCACCTGCGTAGCTGAGTTTTTAGTATGCACATTCAGGTTAAGGCAGGTTATGATGATGGACGGTGATGTTGGGCGGCTTGATGAGTTACCCGGATGATATGAAGACTGGCATCCCGTTATGATTAGCTTATGTTATGTTTATGTATTAGACTATGTTACGCTTCCGCATGTTGAACAATGTCACGATTATGTTTTAATGAAATTTCCGCTGCGTTATTTTGATATTCAAGTTTAAGAACTGTTTGTAAATGAGTAAATCCAACAAGTGAGGCCTCCCGGGTTTGGGGCCTTACGATTTGTGTCTACTACAGGTTAATGTGCTAAGTGAGTGGAAAAACACGAGCTTAAATTCATGAGGATAGTAGCATACACGGGCCCCGGAGAAGTTAAAGTCAAGAATAGTAAAAAATGTGGAATTTAGGTTCTTTGCGCCACGCGAAGATCAGGAGGAAGAATTTCATGACACGCAACAGCCTTGAAAAGCCCACCCGACTAATTTTGTTCTTCGCGCCACGTGAAGAACATCGATCCTAAGTTCGCGATATGCGAAGATTCATAAATTCGGAAAATTTAACCTAATTTCAATTATAAAGCATGGAGGAGTCTATAGTCGAATTAACTTGTCATTCTACGATCCAGAGCTTCCCTAAGGAGATTTCCAGAGATAAGTTTCAATCTTTACCAGTTTTTGATGCTAGATCAAGTTAGAACAATTATTGAAGAATCGATGATGATGTCGATGAGCGGCTAATCTCTTCGTGTCATTTCCGGGTGTAGGATCTGCTTGTATGTGATATACCTAGGTTCATACTTGATTTGGTCTAGTATTCTTGTAATCGTTTGATTGTTTGAGTTCTAGGATTGATTGAACACGTTTAGTTTCTTGATTATCATATGCATCAGTTTTTCAGTTATGTATCGTGAACCATTGTGTATATATGATTAGTATTCTGAATTGGTAATTAACTATTGGGTAATTAACTTGTGTCAAACATTCGGTTTTACAATCGTTGTTCAATACAGTTGTTATTTGATTGTTAAATATTTATCAATCTGATTAATGAGTTATGTCTATGTAACTTCCAATAGGTATGTCACACCCCGCCAAGGCGGAAACGCGAGGCACGACGTTCATGGTTTCCAAAGCATATGATTACCGCAAACACATACATGATAAGTGGATACATAAATAAGTTTAATGTTTTACATTCCAAAACGTAATCTGAGTTTACAAAAAGTTAAGATTTCACAAATATGACTCAATTCAATGAGTTATACAAGAGAAATCCTACTCAAAAGTTGTATCCATCGTGCATGCATGTAATCTACATTGCTAACCTTGCGATCACGTCAATTTCCTAAAAAACATACTTAAAATCGTCAACACGAGGTTGGTGAGTTCACAGGTTTAATCAATTTGTTATTTGTAAAATTCAATTGTTCGTACATAGTTTCAGTTGTATGTGATAAACAGAATAAGAAGTGTTTGACCCATTTTTAAACTAGCTAGGAATACAAATAATATGTTCATACATGAGGCGTAACCAAACCATGACATGTGTGAGCCCCTAATAAGCGTTATCAGGTTCTATGCGGTCATAAATCCTCCAGATTGTGGTTAGCGCGACTAACCATGACCGGGAGACGTCATTCTCCATAGTACTATTCATAGGACCCTAGGCTACAGTTAATGGTTACTACGTTGTTCCAGGGGACTTTAGCGGCCTCCAATGTGTTGTTCTCATCCCATGTAAACATAAAGTCGTGTCTTATTCTCTTGTTATCCCATAAAATAGTTGTAAGTATGTTTCTCCCCCAAATATTGAAAACAGTAAAAAGGGGCCGTGAAACTCACCTTGAGTTTGTGTGTACTTGTAATGATACTTGTTGTAGTCAACCTTGACTATTCGTACCCTAGATATCAAGGGTAAATTGTGTTAAGACCTGACGTCTCATATTGCAAATTGTTCACCGACTTTGTAAATCTAATCGTTTTTTGTTTAAATATCTCCTTAGTTATTCAACACTTGTTTTGTTATAAAATAGTTCTAAGTTACTGCCCAAATGGGGCTGATGACCAGGTGTCGAAACTTCCTAGTTTCGATTGAGTAGTCAGGTATCGAAACAACCTAGTTTCGATTGAGTATTTGAGTGTCGAAACAACCTAGTTTCGATTGAGTAGTTGTTATCGAAACAACCTAGTTTCGATTGAGTAGTTGTTATCGAAACAACCTAGTTTCGATTGAGTAAAAGGTATCGAAACTACCTAGTTTCGATTGATCAACAGGTATCGAAACTCCTAGTTTCGATTGAGTTAACTGGTATCGAAACTCCTAGTTTCAATTACTGGACTTCTGTTTGACAGAATCAGGCCTGCATATTTATGTTTTAAAACTTGAATTTGACACACTTTTCTTGTTATCTTACTTGCGATTGAACATTTTGTATGCTTAGATACGGTTTTAAAGAAAATAAAGTGGATAGTATTGAGTTTTTACCTTAAAACCGAGATGAAGATGATGAAAGAAAACAGAGAATGATCTTGATTCTTCTGTAAAATTTCCTTTAGAAACACTTGAAATCTTCTTAAAATACCGAATTGTGGTAAGTTTTGCCTTAAAACTTGGCTTCGATTTTGAAGAGAAATGAAGAAGTTTGCCGTATGAAAATGAGAGATAAAAGGGATTCGTGAGAGTTTTGATTGAAAGGAGTATGGTTTTGTCTGAGTTTTCGCAATAGGAGGTATGGGTTATAGTATAAAGAAGTTGAATGTGAGTGAAGGAAAAATTGTGGGAATGGCTTTCTCTGGCTTCGGCCGAGAAAGTCAAGGGGTAAGTGGGTTGGGTTTATTTTGAATAATAATTAGATTTAAGGTATTAGTTTATTAATGGTATTAATATCTATTAGAGTTTTAAAGGGGTAATTTAAATCCGGTTTATACTGGTGTGTGAACCGGTAACTCCTAGAATTACCAAAAATATAAAATGAGACAATATTCAGATTTTGTTAGACCTTAATGTCCTTGTTTTTGAAATTAAGTAAATCACAGAAATAATTATCATGTAAACTTGTTTATAATGTGTACGGATATTGACCTGAAATGTCGGGTGTCACATCCTCCCCATGTTAACAGAATTTCGTCCCGAAATTCAATTTGTGTCATCTTGAACTGGTGTATCCTTAAACAATGATGTGTATTTTGTTTTCATTTGGTCCTCTCGTTCCCATGTATACTCAGGACCACGTTTTGAGTTCCAACGTACTTTAACCAGTTTGATCCGACTACGTCTCAGCTTTTGAACTTTCCAATCTGATATCTCAACCGGTTCCTCGATGAAGTGCAACCTGTTGTCTATGTGAATCTAGTCAGGCGGTATAATTAGCGTCTTATCTGATAAACATTTCTTGAGATTTGATACATGAAACGTATCATGTACATTGCTTAGTTCTTGTGGTAACTTGAGCTTGTAAGCTAATGGACCAACCCTAGCTAGTATTTCAAATGGTCCAACGTATCTAGGGTTGAGCTTACCACGGTTACCAAACCTCGCAATGCCTTTCCATGGTGAGACTTTTAACATTACTCGGTCACCAATTTGAAATTCTAATGGTTTCTGTCTGTTATCAGCATAGCTCTTTTGTCTATCTCGGGCCGCTTTTAGACGGTCTTTAATTTTGAAGATCTTATCAGTGGTTTCCTGGACAATCTCAGGTCCTGTCAAATGTTTTTCACCAACTTCTGCCCAACATAGCGGTGAGCGGCACTTACGACCATATAAAGCTTCAAACGGAGCTGCTTTAATGCTCGTGTGGTAGCTGTTATTATAGGAAAACTCTGCTAACGGTAAATGAGTATCCCAATTACCTCCGAAATCAATTACACACGCACGCAGCATATCCTCTAAAGTTTGGATAGTCCTTTCACTTTGACCGTCCGTTTGTGGGTGATATGCCGTGCTCATGTCAAGACGTGTGCCCATGGCTTCTTGTAATGATTTCCAGATTCTAGACACGAATCTGCTGTCTCTATCAGAGATAATAGAAATTGGCACTCCATGCCTAGCCACAATTTCCTTGATATAAAGCTTTGCAAGTTTCTCGATTTTGTTAAACGGTCGACAATTACCCATATGGTATCATAACCACTGGACGTCTTGGGTAATTTTGTGATAAAATCCATAGAAATTTGTTCCCATTTCCATTGGGGAATTTCAGGTTGTTGTAACAAGCCAGACGGTTTTTGATGTTCGGCTTTTACTTTTGAACACGTTAAGCATTTACTGACATATGTGGTAATATCTCTTTTCATATTGGGCCACCAATATAATTCTTTTAGATCCTTATACATCTTATCTGAACCTGGGTGAATGGAGTACCTGGACTTGTGGGCCTCGTCCATAACTAACTCTCGTAAGTTACCCAAATTCTATTCATGAAGTATAAAGTGTCATCTGACTTAGACTCTAATTGCTTTATCATTCCTCATAAAGCTTCATTCTGAATGTTTTCTTCTTTGATTGCCTCTTGTTGTGTCATCCGAATTTGAGTTGTGAGACTCGTATGAATTGTCAATTCTAGGGCACGAACACGGAGTGTTTTAACTCGTTCTTTACGACTTAAGGCGTCTGCTACAACATTGGCTTTCCCGGGATGGTACTTAATATCACAGTCATAGTCGTTTAGTAGTTCTACCCAACGACGTTGTCTCATGTTAAGTTCCTTTTGATCAAAAATATGTTGAAGACTCTTGTGATCAGTAAAGATAGTACATCTCGTACCGTAAAGGTAATGTCTCCAAATCTTGAGCGCAAACACAACTACACCCAATTCCAAGTCATGGGTCGTATAATTCTTTTCGTGCACTTTTAGTTGTCGTGAGGCATATGCGATGACTTTGTCTCTTTGTATTAACACACAACCAAGTCCTTGGTGTGATGCATCGCAGTATACGACAAAATTGTCAATTCCCTCAGGAAGGGATAAGATTGGTGCACTACACAGTTTCTGCTTCAGTAATTGGAAAGCTGATTCTTGTTTGTCACTCCAATCATACTTCTTTTCTTTCTGGGTTAATGTGGTTAAAGGCAATGCTATTTTCGAAAAATTCTCGATGAATCGTCTGTAATAGCCAGCCAGACCCAAAAATTGACGCACTTCTGTCGGAGTCTTTGGTGCTTCCCAGTTTTTGATCGCTTCAATTTTTGATGGATCAACGTGAATTCCTTCCTTGTTGATGACATGTCCAAGAAAATGCACTTCTCGGATCCAAAACTCACACTTAGAGAATTTAGCGTAAAGTTTCTCGTTTCTGAGTAGTTCTAAGATTAATTTCAGATGATGCTCATGATCCTCCTTGGTTTGTGAATATATCAATATGTCATCGATAAATACAATCATGAATTTATCCAAGTATGGCTTGCACACGCGGTTCATGAGATCCATGAAAACAGCTAGTGCGTTCGTCAAACCAAATGGCAAGACTAGGAATTCGTAGTGGCCATATCGAGTCCTAAATGCTGTCTTTGGTACATCTTCTTCTTGGATTCTTAATTGGTGATACCCCGAACGTAAATCGATCTTAGAGTAGAAGCTAGAACCTTGTAGTTGATCGAACAAATCATCTATTCGAGGAAGTGGGTATCGGTTTTTGATCGTAAGCTTGTTTAATTCTCGGTAATCAATACACATCCTAAAGGTTCAATCCTTTTTCTTTACGAACAAGACCGGAGCTCCCCAGGGTGAGAAACTCGGTCTTATGAAACCTTTATCAAGCAACTCTTGGAGTTGATTTGATAATTCCTGCATTTCAGAAGGTGCTAATCGATATGGTGATCGCGCAACCGGGGCGGCTCCTGGTACCAAATCGATTCTGAATTCAACTTGCCTCGATGGTGGTAATCCAGGTAAGTCTTCAGGAAAAACTTCAGGATAATCCTTAACGATTGGTATATCCTCAAGTCGACGTTCCTCGGGTTTCTTCTCGACGACGTGAGCCAGGAATACGCAATAGCCTTTACGTAGATACCTACGAGCTTTCATGCAGTTTATCATCCTTAACGTTACTCCACTCTTCTCACCTTGAATCGAAAGAATTTCTCCGTTTGGGAGTGGGATTTGGACAATCTTCTCAAAACAAACAATCTCGGCGTGATTCTTTGACAACCAATCAATGCCAATAACAACGTCAAAGCTTCCTAAGTCAACAGGTAACAGATCTATACTAAATGTGTGGTTTTTAAGACATAAGGTACAATCTTGAATGACCTCTCCAGTATTAATTAATTTTCCATTCGCTAATTCAATTGTATACTTTTGTTCTAGTTTGCTGGGCTTAATACCGAGTAGGGACTTAAAGTCATTCGACACAAAACTCATATCAGCACCCGTATCGAAAAGTATAGAGGCATAGTGATTATTTATCGGGAACGTACCAGTGATAATGTTTGGATCTTGTCGCGTGTCACCAGCCCCCATCACAAATGCTCTTCCACAGGCCTGATTATCGTTTCGGTTCTTCAATTTTGGACAGTCTTTTCTGAAGTGTTTTGGATCTCCACACTCAAAGCATCCCTGATTCATCCTTTCTGTTCCTGGGTTGACTTTTCCTGCTACTTGATTTATCTTATTAAGGTTCGCATTACTCCTACAGTTATGGGCTAGATGTCCATACTTTTTACATTTTCCACATTGGGTACACTTTCCACTGTGATGATATCCACACTTGTCACACCTTGGTCGTGCTCCAAGGTATCCATTTTGTTCCATAGTGTCGGCGACAAAGGCTTTCATAGTTTTAGGTCTCTTGTAAGTTTGATTCTTGTTTTGATTAATTGGTTTTCCAAACCATTTCCTCTTTTCCCCAGACCTCCCTTCTTCGGTCTCCTTCTTCTCAAACAAACCATCACGTACAGCATTATCCCTCAGCTTGAAAGCTAGAGTTATGGCACTCTTGGCATCCATAGGGTTCGATGAAGTCACCAGACTTCGCATTTGAGGTGCGAGACCCCACAAGTATCTTTCAACCTTTTTGTATTCTGGGGTAACCATGTGTGGAACCAAGATTGCTAACTCATTGAATCGGTCAGTGTAGCCAGCAACATCATCTCCTATCATTTGTAAATTCCACATTTCAGATTCGATCTTTTGCAACTCATTTCAAGGACAGTATTCCTCGATCATCATGGCTTTTAGGTCTTCCCATGACAACTCATATGGTGTCTGCCTTCCCAAAGTCTTTACTTGTGAATTCCACCAAGTTAAAGCTTTATCAGTGAGTGAGCATGTAGAATACTTCACCATGCAGTCAGCGGTGCATTCACTAATATCAATCACCGATTCCATCTTTTCTATCCATCTTATTAGTCCCACTGCACCCTCGGTGCCATTGAAGTTACGGGGTTTGCAAGATAGAAAGGCCTTGTAAGAGCACTTCCTAATTGGAGCATCTGTAGAATTACAAGTTATAACGTCATTAATTCGGATCATGACTAGGTGTTATGGCTTATTTATTCTATTACCTCCAGAACCTCCGGAACCTCCGGCTGTACCGCTACCTCCTGCACCTCCTCCGCCGGTACCACTGCCGTTTCCTCCTCCCCTGTTTTGATTTGCCTCATATTGTTCCATAGCAGCAGCTACTCGCTGTGCTATGAGTTGTTCCACATTTGGGGAAATCGCCTCGTTGTTGTCACCAGTAGTATTACGGGTTGTCCTACGCTTAGGTGCCATGACGTTCTTTCTAACATATCAATTAAAAAGAAACAACATTATATAGAAATAATGATAGATCATGACATAAGGATACAACAACATCAAACGTTCAAAAACCATCATTACAATATAAACCATCACATACATAGTTAAAACATACATAGTACATTGTTCCAAAAGATAAGGATACAAAAGGGATGGGTTCACATGACCTCATCAGTACTAAAGTTTTAAACTACATAATGTACTATGGGCACAACCCGCCCATAATAGGTTTAAAGGAATAAGTGAGAGTATAATCCAATCATCATGGCAAGTCCCGCCATGACAAAGCTAGCTCTCGCCACAAATTCTGCAGCCAACGACCTTTCTTCCAGCGCCTCCACCATGTTTCGGACCGTAACAGTGAACTGCCAGTCCATGTCAGCTCTCAACTCTAGATAGTTTGTGGCACCCTGTATGTCTCGGGTACGGTCCTCCAGAGTCTGAACTCGAGACCCGAGCCCTTGACGTAAGCGCATGGCTGCATCCCCATGTGCCCGAATATCATCTAGGAGATCATCAAGACGCTCTTCGTGTGTACGAACGCGAGCTACCAAGGTAGGCACTGTGAGCTCCATGGCTTCCCCAGTGTGGGGTAGGGGTGTTGGGGAGTTGGAAGACTCTCCGAGCTCAAAGGTAGATGGGATGCTCTCCATCTCCCTCCATCGTGCCAGAGTACGAGGCATCCAACGGATGGTTCCCACGGTAGGGTAGTAACAGGGTTGTTTCCTAGATGGTTCCTCATTGGTCTCCAAGTCTTTCGGGTCACGGGCTGCCAGGTTTCTCTTGCGCGGAAGTCGAAACTTCTTCCTAGCACTTTGCACCTTAACTGGTCCTCCGCTTTTCTTTTGGTAGACGATAGGCGGTTCTCCCAAGGCGACATTAGGTGGTGTGGAGCTACGGGTTTGTACTCGATTTTTGGGACGTGAGGCGGAAAGTTCCTCGTTTGATTCAGTGTCAGAGACGGGATCAGAATGTGAATGTGACGACATGCTTGTGACTACAATATCCATATGACAAAATGACTGGTTATGCAATGCTTATGCAATGAAAACGTTTTAGTGAGTCATTTAGATTATAGACTAGGTTCCAATTTAGATTCCTAGCTCACTATAATCAAAGGCTCTGATACCAAGTTCTGTCACACCCCGCCAAGGTGGAAACGCGAGGCACGACATTCGTGGTTTCCAAAGCATATGATTACCGCAAACACATACATGATAAATGGATACATAAATAAGTTTAATGTTTTACATTCCAAAACGTAATCTGAGTTTACAAAAAGTTAAGATTTCACAAATATGACTCAATTCAATGAGTTATACAAGAGAAATCCTCCTCAAAAGTTGTATCCATCGTGCATGCATGTAATCTACATTGCTAACCTTGCGATCACGTCAATTTCCTGAAAAACATAATTAAAATCGTCAACACGAGGTTGGTGAGTTCACAGGTTTAATCAATTTGTTCTTTGTAAAATTCAATTGTTCGTAAATAGTTTCAGTTGTATGTGATAAACAGAATAAGAAGTGTTTGACCCATTTGTAAACTAGCTAGGAATACAAATAATATGTTCATACATGAGGCGTAACCAAACCATGACATGTGTGAGCCCCTAATAAGCGTTATCAGGTTCTATGCGGCCATAAATCCTCCAGATTGTGGTTAGCGCGACTAACCATGACCGGGAGACGTCACTCTCCATAGTACTATTCATAGGACCCTAGGCTACAGTTAATGGTTACTACATTGTTCCAGGGGACTTTAGCGGCCTCCAATGTGTTGTTCTCATCCCATGTAAACATAAAGTCGTGTCTTATTCTCTTGTTATCCCATAAAATAGTTGTAAGTATGTTTCTCCCCCAAATATTGAAAACAGTAAAAAGGGGCCGTGAAACTCACCTTGAGTTTGTGTGTACTTGTAATGATACTTGTTGTAGTCAACCTTGACTATTCGTACCCTAGATATCAAGGGTAAATTGTGTTAAGACCTGACGTCTCATATTGCAAATTGTTCACCGACTTTGTAAATCTGATCGTTTTTTGTTTAAATATCTCCTTAGTTATTCAACACTTGTTTTGTTATAAAATAGTTCTAAGTTACTGCCCAAATGGGGCTGATGACCAGGTGTCGAAACTTCCTAGTTTCGATTGAGTAGTCAGGTATCGAAACAACCTAGTTTCGATTGAGTATTTGAGTGTCGAAACAACCTAGTTTCGATTGAGTAGTTGTTACTGTAACATCTCGGATTTTTAGTATTCCTATTTCAATTCAATATAATGCAATTTCAAGTTCTATACTCGTGCAATGTCTCATTATTTTCTCGCCGTAAATTTAATGCAATGATTCTATACAAATTCGCAAGTTTTACTCGATTATTTACATTTAAACGCTATACAAGAAACTATTTGGTACAAACTTATCAACCCTGAAAAGTCAAGGACTAAAGTTGAAAAATATCAAGAAAACCTTAGTTAGCACGGTCGTGCTTCATCCTAGCACGGTCGCGCCAAGTGCTTTGGCACGGTCGCGCCTATCTTGGCACAGTCGCGCCTGCGTAACAGTCGAAACGTAAATGCAGTTTCAAAACGCCCGATTGTTCGAAATTCAAAACCGATACGTTTCATTTTCATTGACAAAGAAAATAATTTTGCCATTTACGATCATTACCATTCGATTGCATATTCTCTCAAGAAAAACGTCCAAATTATCTCCCAAGCCTCGAATCTCTGTTTTCGATCAAAATTCTACCAATTATTCAAGGAACTCGATCCTCCGATCATTTCTAAGGTTTCTAAAGGGTTGGATCAGCCGGAATCGCAGCAGAAGCCGCCGGAAACCAATCTTGCCGTCGCCGGAACTCCCTTCTTCTGATTGCTATCAATTCCCTTCTTTTTCAGGTAATTAAATCATCCCTCTCTTTCGTTTCGGTCCATGTATCAAAAGCCCTCCGTCAATTCGGGCCTTCATTACAGGAATCATTCAGAACCAGAATCCTTTTTATAAGAAAAATGGTTTAATCGGAATCACTCCTAATCATGTTATTAATACAATTAAAATATCTCAGAACACTCGTAATAACCCATAAATGAAAAGCCCTAACAATTTCACCAATTAAAATACAAGAAATTCTCGATTCGTGTCTGAATTGGAATAGACACGGTCGCGCTAATTATCTAGCATGGCCGTGCCTCTTTTAGCGCGGTCGTGCCGTTTATCAGCGCGGTCGTGTCCTCCTGTCCAAACCTTGTCATGCCCTCTGGGCTAGTCCCTGTTGTGTCCAAAGATCATAGACACGACCGTGCCGGGCCAAGGCACGGTCGTGCCTGTCAAACTTGTCTAGATTGTGCTCCTGTTGATCAACCCGTTCGCGCCCCGACTAGCGCGGTCGCGCCCGTGGCTTGAGCACGATCGTGTCCTTCCGAGGCACGGTCGTGCTAGACTCAGAATTTTTAACAGAATTTCAATTTTATATATTTTAATCAGTAAACATTACAGATTTTATAAAAATATGTTTTCTGTATTTAAAAATAGATTAAAAGTTTAATCTTGGCACAAAAATAATTTATTGAAAAGTTTATAAAAAAAAATTAATATTTATTATCTTTACTTAAATGATATTTTAAGTTACAAAATTTATAAATAATGATTAGTTATTTAATTTACATTTTAAAATCAAAAATCATTTATTTATTTATACTTAATTACAATTAATATTTACATTATTTCATAAACTATAGTTATACACTTAATTATTTAATTCAAACCTAATTAAATTGTTTCAAACATATTTTACCTCAAACTTTATACGTTTTTCTTATCCAACACTTTTTAAATACAAACCAATGGTTTTATATACAAATCCAACTTTCATTTTAAACTTAAACTTTATGCATCTATGTGATTCAATACATATTACTCTTTAGGTTAAAGTGTGCATTTCAAGGATCTTAATTGCTATCTATATTCTTTGTTAGCTTCACTTCCATACCAAGTGAGTATTCACAACCCCTTTTACTCTTTTACACTTTTGGGGTGGAACATGAACTCTATTCTCATTACACATTACACATTTACATTTACACAAACAACACAAGTGCAAAAATCCTATATACATACATGTGTGCAAAAAATTGAGCTTTGTGCCCGAGTGCTAGGTGTGTTAACCTTTGTATGCTCTTATGTGCAATCATTAACTATACAAGCCGACGGTTTTCAATGATGGATCTATTGAGTCTGACAAACCCACCCATGGTACGCGGTGATTGAAACCGACAACACATTTGTTTTGCATGCTAGTTACAAGGTTTGATTGTACATTTGGTTACACAATAGTTACTCCCCATAAACGCCTTATTTATCATGTCATGTAAAGGATTTGTTTTCATCTATATGCTATCTATATACAACTGTGTTATACTCACCAACTTTTTAGTTGACTTTATTTTATTCATGTTTCAGGCCCCAATATGTGAGATTGATTCAAGACGTGTTCAACATAGGATTTGGACTTAGCAAAATAAATCAAGAATTTTATGAGTTGTTATGTTTCTTGTTTGAATTTGATCTTGTACTTGGATTTCTTGTAATGCAAATTTGACTTTAATATATTTCAATTTAGTCAACCATGTGCTATGAACAGTCTTACATGTCCCGCCACGATGATTCCGCCATCGGTCGGGGTGTGACAGATTGGTATCAGAGCCTTGGTTATAGGGAATTAGGTTATTAGACACCTTGACCTAGACTATAACTTTAGGACACCCATTTATGCTATATTTCATGATTTTGTGCTATGTGTTAAATGCTATGTGCTACATGCTTACCATGATAAATTATTATTATATTTGATGCCTTACTTGTTAGAAATGCATGACTTATTAGGATCTTCTTAAATAATATCCCTTCCTATCTTCTAAAAATATTTCTATCTTTATTCTTTCTAAGCATGTGGAAAATTCTTGAAGCAAAGATCTTTAAATTTTTATTTTCTTCGTTAAGGTTTTTAAACTTGTTTAATTATTTGAGGACACGTGCAATCTGGAAGGGTGACACCTGTATTTTGGGTTTTTTGTCTAGGAAAGCATTTCGCATAAATCCCAATCAACCGAGGGACCCGTATGCTTTCCTGGGAATTTCCGAGATGAGTGTTTACCTATAGGCTAAAGCATGTCTCCTTGAAAATTATATGAGTTTAAATTAACCTTAATGTGCCATAGTATTCAAGTGATTTTATCACTTTTTGAGTACAATCCAAACTATGAATATCTATCTTTTTATTTGATTATCTCATTCTATTAAAATCCTAGCAATTCTCATAAGTTCTTACAATCTTTTTCTTGTTTTGTGAAAATCTGTAGAATGCCTCCTCGTCGTGCTCCCGCCGCCAACGCCAACTCCGACATTGCTGCTATTCTTACTCAGTTGGTGACACAACTCACCCAAGCCAATGGTGCCACTAATGGCAATGGTGGATATGGAAGCAATAGTGGTAATAATGGTGGTAATGGTGGAAATGGTGGAAATAATCCATCTCAATGCACCTTCAAGCACTTCAATTCGTGCAATCCCCTAAAGTTTTATGGAACCGAAGGAGCTACTGGACTCCTTCAATGGTTTGAAAGTATTGAGAATACCTTTCTTAATAGTGACTGTCCCGACAACCTCCGCGTTCGTCATGCCACAATTGTCCTCCAAAAGCGGGCACTTACTTGGTGGAATGGGGAGAAAAGGAATAGGGGTGTTGATGTAGCTATGGCCTTACCTTGGGATGAGGTCAAAAGGCTTATGACCGAGGAATTCTGTCCTCGAAATGAAGTGAAGAAGTTAGAGGCCGAATTTTGGGATCTTGCCCAAGATAGTGGGGAAAGCTTAGCATATACAACTCGGTTCCATGAGTTGCGTCTTCTAGTGCCCCACATGGTCACTCCTTTGTCCCGTTGTATTGAGAAATATATTGGTGGGCTACCAAGACAAATCCAAGATACTGTCTTAGGTAGAAATCCTGCTACCTTGGAAGATGCCATCCGCCTGTCTGCTACCCTAACTGATAATCATGTGAAAGCTGGAACTCTTACTAAAAAGGGTTCTAAGAAAACTGCTGAAACCGTAACCCCTCCTACCCACAACAAAGAAACCACAACTGAACCCCCTCGCAATAACAAAAAGAGGAAGGTTAGAAATTTTGCTGTGGTTACTCCTGCTGTTCCCGTCAACCAAGCTGCACCTATGGTTCAAGCACCGGTCAAAAAGCCATATGGTGGAATTTACCCACTTTGTGCCACCTGCAACTACCATCATCCCCAAAACATCCCAAGTCGCCTTTGTACTTATTGTGGGAGATATGGTCATACGGTTAATGTTTGTAGGACCAAAGCCCTTACGGGCCAAGTCAACCCTCCAAACCAAACCGTACCTCAAGTGGCTAACCAAGGTGCTCCCGCCATTGCTAATGGGCGTGCTTGTTATGAGTGTGGTGACCCGAACCATTTTTCGTAATCAATGTTCAAGACTTGCAAATGCTAGACAAGGTGGAGCTCGTGGACGTGCGTTCAACATAAACGCCAACGAAGCTCAAGCCAACAATGACGTGGTTAATGGTACGTTCCTTGTTAATAGTCAATATGCCTCCAATTTGTTCGATACCGGCGCCGATAAAAGTTTTGTGTCACTTAATTTTGAGCCTTTACTTGCAAAGACACGATCCCAATTAGAGAAAACCTTCACCGTTGAAATAGCAAATGGTGACTCCCTTACATTTGAGTCTATTATCTATGATTGCTCTTTAGAACTTAATGATCATGCATTCCAAATCAACCTTGTTCCAATGCCACTAGGAATCTTTGATATTATCATAGGTATGGATTGGCTATCAAATCATCATGCCGAAGTCATTTGCTTTGAAAAGTGTATCCGAATTCCGCTACCATCGGGAGAAACATTAAGGGTTTTTGGTGAAAAGCCTTGCAAGGGTCTTAAATTGATGTCTTGTACTACCGCTCAAAAGTACTTACGAAAGAAGTACATTGCTTTCTTAGCTCATATTGTTCAAAAGGATGTCAAGGAGAAGAGTATTCAAGACATTCCGATCATTCGGGATTTCCCCGAAGTTTTTCCTAAAGATTTATCCGGTCTTCCTCCCGTTCGTCAAGTCGAGTTCCGTATTGATCTCATGCCCGGAGCTAACCCCGTTGCTAGAGCTCCTTATCGTCTTGCACCTTCCGAAATGCAAGAGCTCGCAAGTCAACTTCAAGAACTCTCCAATAAAGGGTTCATTCGCCCGAGTCATTCACCGTGGGGTGCACCCGTTTTATTTGTAAAGAAGAAGGATGGATCATTTCGCATGTGTATTGACTATCGCGAACTCAATAAGCTTACTATCAAGAACCGTTATCCTTTGCCTAGAATCGATGATCTCTTTGATCAACTTCAAGGTTCTAATTGCTTCTCGAAGATTGATCTTCGATCTGGTTATCATCAGCTCCGTGTTCAAGAAGATTACATTCCTAAGACAGCTTTTCGAACAAGGTATGGTCATTACGAGTTCATGGTTATGCCTTTCGGGTTAACCAATGCACCTGCAGTTTTCATGGACCTCATGAATCGTGTGTGCAAACCGTACCTTGATAAATTCGTGATCGTTTTCATTGACGATATCTTAATCTATTCCAAGACAAAAACCGACCATGAAGAACACCTTAGATTGGTTTTGGACCTTTTAAAGAAAGAACAACTATATGCCAAGTTCTCCAAATGTTAATTTTGGTTAAAAGAAGTTCAATTTCTTGGTCACATCGTCAACGACAAGGGTATTCATGTTGATCCTGCTAAGATCGAAACGGTTAAGAATTGGAATGCCCCGAAGACTCCTACCGAAGTTCGTTCATTTCTTGGTCTTGCGGGTTATTATCGTCGTTTCATCTCAAACTTCTCAAAGATTGCTGTCCCTCTTACCGCCTTGACCCATAAGGGTAAAGCTTATGAATGGGGACCGAAACAAGAAGAAGCTTTCCAAACTCTTAAGCATAAGTTGTGCAATGCTCCCATTTTAACTCTTCCCGATGGAAATGATGACCTAGTTGTCTATTGTGATGCTTCTAACCAAGGTCTTGGTTATGTCCTCATGCAACGAGGAAAAGTAATCGCTTATGCATCAAGGCAACTCAAAATTCATGAAAAGAATTATACGACGCACGATCTCGAGTTGGGTGCGGTCGTATTCGCGTTAAAGATTTGGAGACATTACCTATATGGCACGAAATGTGTGGTATTCACCGACCACAAAAGTCTTCAACATATCTTCAACCAAAAAGAACTCAATATGAGGCAACGACGTTGGGTCGAACTCCTTAACGACTACGACTGCGAGATTCGTTACCATCCCGGCAAAGCGAATGTTGTAGCCGATGCTTTGAGTCGAAAGGACCATGTTATGCTTCATTGTGCCCGTATTCAATCCGATATTCAAACCCGTATCTTGGAAGTTCAACACGTCTCGGTAACCGAGGGTAATATGTATGAAGAAATGTCGTGTGGTGTTGAACTTCTTCTTGAATCAAAACCCAATGGCTTACTATATTACTTGAACCGTATTTGGATTCCCGATCGCGATGATCTCCGTGCAATTCTCATGAACGAGGCTCATAAGACTCGTTATTCTATTCATCCTGGTGCAGATAAAATGTACCAAGATCTTCGCCAACTTTATTGGTGGCCCGGTATGAAGAGGGACATTGCTCTTTATGTTGCCAAATGCTTAACTTGCTCCAAAGTCAAAGCCGAACATCAACGTCCTTCTGGTTTACTCGAACAACCGGAAATTCCCGTGTGGAAATGGGAGAATTTAGCTATGGATTTCATTACCAAGCTCCCTCGCACCTCGAGTGGTTATGATAGTATTTGGGTGATCATTGATCGACTCACCAAATCTGCCCACTTCTTGCCTATTCGTGAAGACTTTAAGGTGGAGAAATTAGCCCGAATTTACATTGATGAAATTGTGAGTCGTCATGGTGTTCCCTTGAACATAATATCCGATAGAGACGCTCGGTTCACTTCTCGATTTTGGCAATCTCTCCAATCTGCTCTTGGTACTCGTTTGGATTTGAGCACGGCTTACCATCCCCAAACTGATGGACAAACCGAGCGAACAATCCAAACTCTTGAAGACATGCTTAGAGCTTGTGTAATCGATTTTGGTGGCAATTGGGATTCACACTTATCCCTCATTGAGTTTTCCTACAACAATAGCTACCACACAAGTATCAACATGGCTCCATTCGAAGCTCTCTATGGTCGCAAGTGTCGTTCTCCGATCTGTTGGAAAGAGATTGGTGAAGCACAAATCACCGGTCCTGAGTTAATTCAAGAAACTTTCGACAAGATTATTCAAATCCGTGACAATATTCGAGCAGCAAGGAGTCGGCAAAAGAGTTATGCCGACAAGCGACGAAAACCCTTGGAATTCCAAGTCGGTGACCTTGTTCTTCTAAAGGTGTCTCCATGGAAGGGTGTGATCCGTTTTGGAAAGAAAGGCAAGTTAGCACCTCGTTATGTTGGTTCATTCAAGATCCTTGAAAGGATTGGGAAAGTGGCTTACAAGCTCGAGTTACCTCCATCTCTTGGCAATGTGCATCCTACATTTCATATATCTAATCTAAAGAAGTGTCTCGCTGATGAAAATCTCCATATACCGCTTGCCGACGTGCGCATTGATGAAACGATGCACTTCGTTGAGAAGCCGGTGGAAATTATGGATCGTGAAGTCAAGCAACTCAAGCGAAGTCGTATTCCTATAGTCAAAGTTCGTTGGGAATCTAAGCGTGGTCCTGAGTTCACTTGGGAACGAGAAGACCAAATGAAGCTCAAGTACCCCCATCTTTTTAATAATAATGTTGTTCCCTCTAGCTAAATTTCGGGACGAAATTCTCTCAACATGGGGAGACTGTAACATCTCGGATTTTTAGTATTCCTATTTCAATTCAATATAATGCAATTTCAAGTTCTATAATCGTGCAATGTCTCATTATTTTCTCGCCGTAAATTTAATGCAATGATTCTATACAAATTCGCAAGTTTTACTCGATTATTTACATTTAAACGCTATACAAGAAACTATTTGGTACAAACTTATCAAACCTGAAAAGTCAAGGACTAAAGTTGAAAAATATCAAGAAAACCCTAGTTAGCACGGTCGTGCTTCATCCTAGCACGGTCGCGCCAAGTGCTTTGGCACGGTTGCGCCTGCGTAACAGTCGAAACGTAAATGCAGTTTCAAAACGCCCGATTGTTCGAAATTCAAAACCGATACGTTTCATTTTCATTGACAAAGAAAATAATTTTGCCATTTACGATCATTACCATTCGATTGCATATTCTCTCAAGAAAAACGTCCAAATTATCTCCCAAGCCTCGAATCTCTGTTTTCGATCAAAATTCTACCAATTATTCAAGGAACTCGATCCTCCGATCATTTCTAAGGTTTCTAAAGGGTTGGATCAGCCAGAATCGCAGCAGAAGCCGCTGGAAACCAATCTTGCCGTCGCCGGAACTCCCTTCTTCTGATCGCTATCAATTCCCTTCTTTTTGAGGTAATTAAATCATCCCTCTCTTTCGTTTCGGTCCATGTATCAAAAGCCCTCCGTCAATTCGGGCCTTCATTACAGGAATCATTCAGAACCAGAATCCTTTTTATAAGAAAAATGGTTTAATCGGAATCACTCCTAATCATGTTATTAATACAATTAAAATGTATCAGAACACTCGTAATAACCCATAAATGAAAAGCCCTAACAATTTCACCAATTAAAATACAAGAAATTCTCGATTCGTGTCTGAATTGGAATAGACACGGTCGCGCTAATCATCTAGCGCGGCCGTGCCTCTTTTAGCGCGGTCGTGCCGTTTATCAGCGCGGTCGTGTCCTCCTGTCCAGACCTTGTCATGCCCTCTGGGCTAGTCCCTGTTGTGTCCAAAGATCATAGACACGACCGTGCCGGGCCAAGGCACGGTCGTGCCTGTCAAACTTGTCTAGATTGTGCTCCTGTTGATTAACCCGGTCACGCCCCGACTAGCGCGGTCGCGCCCGTGGCTTGAGCACGATCGTGTCCTTCCGAGGCACGGTCGTGCTAGACTCAGAATTTTTAACAGAATTTCAATTTTATATATTTTAATCAGTAAACATTACAGATTTTATAAAAATATGTTTTCTGTATTTAAAAATAGATTAAAAGTTTAATCTTGGCACAAAAATAATTTATTGAAAAGTTTATAAAAAAAAATTAATATTTATTATCTTTACTTAAATGATATTTTAAGTTACAAAATTTATAAATAATGATTAGTTATTTAATTTACATTTTAAAATCAAAAATCATTTATTTATTTATACTTAATTACAATTAATATTTACATTATTTCATAAACTATAGTTATACACTTACTTACCACAATTCGGTATTTTCTTATTCAAACCTAATTAATGGTTTTATATACAAATCCAACTTTCATTTTAGACTTAAACTTTATGCATCTATGTGATTCAATACATATTACTCTTTAGGTTAAAGTGTGCATTTCAAGGATCTTAATTGTTATCTATATTCCTTGTTAGCTTCACTTCCATACCAAGTGAGTATTCACAACCCCTTTTACTCTTTTACACTTTTGGGGTGGAACATGAACTCTATACTCATTACACATTACACATTTACATTTACACAAACAACACAAGTGCAAAAATCCTATATACATACATGTGTGCAAAAATTTGAGCTTTGTGCCCGAGTGCTAGGTGTGTTAACCTTTGTATGCTCTTATGTGCAATCATTAACTATACAAGCCGACGGTTTTCAATGATAGATCTATTGAGTCTGACAAACCCACCCATGGTACGCGGTGATTGAAACCGACAACACATTTGTTTTGCATGCTAGTTACAAGGTTTGATTGTACATTTGGTTACACAATAGTTACTCCCCATAAACGCCTTATTTATCATGTCATGTAAAGGATTTGTTTTCATCTATATGCTATCTATATACAACTGTGTTATACTCACCAACTTTTTAGTTGACTTTATTTTATTCATGTTTCAGGCCCCAATATGTGAGATTGATTCAAGACGTGTTCAACATAGGATTTGGACTTAGCAAAATAAATCAAGAATTTTATGAGTTGTTATGTTTCTTGTTTGAATTTGATCTTGTACTTGGATTTCTTGTAATGCAAATTTGACTTTAATATATTTCAATTTAGTCAACCATGTGCTATGAACAGTCTTACATGTCCCGCCCCGATGATTCCGCCATCGGTCGGGGTGTGACAGTTATCGAAACAACCTAGTTTCTATTGAGTAGTTGTTATCGAAACAACCTAGTTTCGATTGAGTAAAAGGTATCGAAACTACCTAGTTTCGATTGATCAACATGTATCGAAACTCCTAGTTTCGATTGAGTTAACTGGTATCGAAAGTCTTAGTTTCGATTACTGGACTTCTGTTTGACAGAATCAGTCCTGCATATTTATGTTTTAAAACTTGAATTTGACACACTTTTCTTGTTATCTTACTTGCGATTGAACATTTTGTATGCTTAGATACGGTTTTAAAGAAAATAAAGTGGATAGTATTGAGTTTTTACCTTAAAACCGAGATGAAGATGATGAAAGAAAACAGAGAATGATCTTGATTCTTCTGTAAAATTTTCTTTAGAAACACTTGAAATCTTCTTAAAATACCGAATTGTGGTAAGTTTTGCCTTAAAACTTGGCTTCGATTTTGAAGAGAAATGAAGAAGTTTGCCGTATGAAAATGAGAGATAAAAGGGATTCGTGAGAGTTTTGATTGAAAGGAGTATGGTTTTCTCTGAGTTTTCGCAATAGGAGGTATGGGTTATAGTATAAAGAAGTTGAATGTGAGTGAAGGAAAAATTGTGGGAATGGCTTTCTCTGGCTTCGGCCAAGAAAGTCAATGGGTAAGTGGGTTGGGTTTATTTTGAATAATAATTAGATTTAAGGTATTAGTTTATTAATGGTATTAATATCTATTAGAGTTTTAAAGGGGTAATTTAAATCCGGTTTATACTAGTGTGTGAACCAGTAACTCCTAGAATTACCAAAAATATAAAATGAGACAATATTCAGATTTTGTTAGACGTTAATGTCCTTGTTTGTGAAATTAAGTAAATCACAAAAATAATTATCATGTAAACTTGTTTATAATGTGTACGGATATTGACCTGAAATGTCGGGTGTCACAAGGTACAACCAGTAATCACCGAACTTGCAATCTGAACCCGAAAGCGATCTGTGTTCTCTTAATAGTTTTTACAAAGTTAAAGTTATTTGCTTTTTAATCAAAACCCGAACAGTTTTCATAAAACAAACACTTTCCACTAATTCCTTGTGGATACGATACCCTACTCCACTATACTATAGTTTAAGGTAGCTAGGGATTATAATACTTGTTTTTGATTGACCTTGACACCGCAATCAAAATGGCGCCGTTGCCGGGGAACACATGCGCGTAGTGTTTTTTTTTAATTGTTTTGTTCGGAGCTACTAATCTTTTGTTTATACGCAGATCATAGGTTTATGCATACTTGTAATTCAGGAAGGAAGTCACCACTTTCATTCAATCCAGAAATAGAACAAGCCACTAGAGCCAACAGAAAGATAAAGAACCAAGTCCAAACCATCTTAGAGAAACTCGATAGACCGAGAATGTCACAAAATCAACCACCAAACCCGGATCTAAACCAAGGAGGGGGACCAGTCCCACCTTTTCCAGATCTCCTATTTCCTAATCAACCACCACCAAATCAACAACCACCCGAACAACCACAACCTCAACCACCAAATCAACCACCACCACCATTCCATAACAACCAACCATATAATAGCTACCCAAGTTACTCAGATTTTGAGGATGATGGGCATTTGTTAACAGGACAAAGTTATGGGCTAGAACATGATTCTCAGCATGAGAACTGGGATGGAGATGAAGCATGGTATGACCTAAACCACCACCCCAGAAATCAAGAAATAAATAGGGTGAACAATTGGGTATAACCACCACAATGGGCCGACTATGGGTATCAACCGAGAAATCAGGGTAATTTTGACCAAGAGAACAGGTACAGGCAACCTCAAGTGAACAGACCAAATCCTCAAGAGGAACTGCCTAGGAACAAAAACGCGCCAAGACATGAACAGGGGGTAGACAATCACTTTCGCCCTAAATGCTTCCCCGTGATTCCACCGGTTCGAAGTGGGAACGCATTTGATTAGACCGGGATGTCTAGGGATCCTCCCACACTTCTTTGGGAGAGCTACTGAGGAGCCCTACACACACTTATCAGAGTACGAGGCTACATGTGGGACCATAGGTGGTCAAGGATTTACTACAGACGAGGTGACGTTGGTACTCTTCCAATTTTACTAAAGGATCGTGCTAAAAAATGGTTCCTTTCTCTACCGTCTGCTAGTATTGCTACTTGGGCAGAGCTTCAAAAACAGTTCTTGGATGAGTACTTCCTACCACACAAGACTAATGAGGCCAGAGCTGCAATCAGAGATTTCAGGCAATAGTTAGGGGAACCATTCTATGAAGCTTTCAAGAGGTTTAAAGAACTATTGAGGAATTGCCCACACCATGGTATAGAGAAGTGGGAATTGATCCATGCATTCTATGATGGCCTTTTGCCTGAGGATGTCAGAGATGTTACCTCTACCAGTAATGGATCATTTTTCTATAACCATGTTGATGAGGATTGGGACATACTTGAGAGAATGGCGGCGATATCCAAAAGACAGGCTAATGCAAGCGAAAGGGGAAAGTCAACTTCATCAGTGAAGTCGGTTGATTATGAGATGCAAAAGCGGTTGGATGCCATGGAAATTCAAATGGAACGTCTTGGTAAGCCGAGTGGTAAAGAGGTGGCGAATGTGAACCAATCTTATCCGGTATGTGACGAATGTGAAGAGTTGGGGTATGTGTTAGCAAACTGCCCAAGAGAGCAAACAAAGCCTAAAGAAGTGAATCAACTTGGAGGAGACAAGGCCACTGCTACACACTATCATCCAGGACTCAGAAATCACGCTTTACTCAGGTATGGTAATGCATCTAATCAAATGAATCCTAACTTTCAGGGTGCTAATGTGCAGGGTGGAGGACAACCACAACAGCAACAATACCAAAACCGCTAAGAAAATTATAACCAAGGAGGATACCAGAGATACCAAAGGGGCTATCAACAGCAAAATCAGCAAGGAGGTAGTACAGGAGTTGAGGAGATGGGGGCTGCCCAATTTAATGTTATCATGGAGGCTATCAAGGAACTAAAGAAAGACAATGAAGTCCGTGACAAGACAGTGGGTGCTCTTGCAAAGCAAGTGGGGCAAATGGTTGAAGAGTGGATGAGAAGAGAACCGGGCAAGTTAAATACTCAAACCAACCCGCAACATCAATGGTCGGGACCAAAGAATGCTCATGTAAGCCAGGTAAGTGTTTTGCAAAGTGGTAAGCAATATGACAACAAAGTTGTCCCTCCACAACCGCTAGTTGAAGGGTTGGTGGAGGATGTGGATGAGGAAAGTGATGACGAACCGGTAATTGTTGCATCTAAGCCTAAACAACCGATAATTTCAGAAAAACCAAACGATTCTAACGCATCCACTAGTGCTCAAGGGGCGGGTGTGGAGAATAATACCATCCCATTTCCGAGAGCATTGGTTGATCCATCTCAAAAGAGGAATCATAAGATGCCCAAAAACTTGATCTAACCGATAATGTGAGTGCGGTTTTGTCTGGTATTCTTCCACCTAAGCTCCAAGATCCATGGGCGCCTTTAATCCAAATTCAAATAGGTGATTTCAAAATAGATAAGGCACTTCTGGATTTGGGAGCTAGTGTTAGTATCTTGTCGGGAAGCTTGTATGACCAATACGATTTTGATCCTCTACAAAAAGCTGATACCACCGTGGTGTTAGCAGATTTAACTCTTAAGCTTCCCCGCGGGATATTAACAGATGTGATTGTCAACGTGGAAGACTTCTATTACCCAGTCCACTTTTTAGTGCTTGACTATGCAGCCCCTACTAAAGGGAGCTAACCCAATGTTATTTTTGGAAGGCCATTTTTAAAAACTGCTCAATGTGTCATAAACTGCATGACAGACACAATTGACATGGCTTTTGGTAATAGAAAGATGCGTTTAAATGTCTTCCCCTGTACTTTTAATGCTCCAATCATTTATGAATGCTTTAGTGCAGATATCATTGATTGGTGTATTCTTCATGCAAATGAGGATGCGCCAAAGCAGCCGTGTGTTTTGTGTAACAGGGAAGAAGCTGAGTATGAGAATGAGCTGAAAGCTGAAGAGGAGAAATTGGAAGTGTGTGCCATTAAAGAGTGTTGGAGCATTTTATGTGACAACAATCCTTTGTAATAGATTAGTCTTTATGTTTATGTTTTGAATGTTTGTCTTGTATTTAGTTAAGTTTGCACATGCGAACTTAACATGTTCACCTGATATAGTTGAGGCGAACTTAACCAATTCGCCTGAACTAAAGTTGGCGAACATGATAAGTTCGCCTATACCAGTAGTATTGCCTATAAATAGTGCAGTAGTTGTTCTCATTTGTAGAGATCTGTAATTCTGGAACTACTACTTGTGTACCGTTTACAAAGTGAATACAAGAAGCTTTTTATGATATCTCATCTTGTGTGTGATTGTATCGTGTGTGTGAGTATTCGAGACGTACGTATACGTTAGGATTTCGCACTTCGTGTACGTATTGCGTGTTTTACAGCAGAGATCGATCCATAGACCCTACCAGGACCTACAAGTGGTATCAGAGCCATTGCTCTTGATTTGCTATTGTTGTTTGACACCGTTTCAATTGATTTCACACAGAAAGATGAAGATTTTTGTAGTTTCTGTGTTCTTGAAGATGTTGGCGACTTTTGAAGAGAATTTTGATTGATTTCTTCATTTTTGGTGTTGTTTTACCAAAATTGATCCGTTAGAAGTGTTCTAATTCATCATTTGAAGATTCCTACGGAAAGAATTTGTCTAATTCCTTCAAAATCAAGAGATATGAAAATTTCCAGAACTGTTCATGCGTTTGGGTGATAGAACTCTCCTCCTTGTTCTTCAGCTGAAACAGGCGAACTTGTTAAGTTCGCTATATTCCACTTAGACGAACTTGTTATCTTCGCTTGCTAAGTTTGCTACAGGTAGAAATTTGTCAAAATTTTCTAAGTGTTACAAAGATTTGAAAAATGTCTAATCCTAATCATGTGAGTGTGAACAACATGACTCATCTATTAAATCATGATAATGAGATTGGTACTCCAACCAAGCCACCGAGGCTTATGAATCTCAAAGACTATTCAAATTGGAAAAGTCGTTTTGAAAATTATGTTAATATCAATGATACTAGTCTATGGATTCCAATCAATGAGGGTTATGAATATCCTGTTCATCATCATATGGGTGTTTCTGATACTCCTAAACCAGCCTCTGCTCTTAGTGATGAAGAGAAGAAATTGTATGATCGTGAAAAGAAAGCTCTTGCAGCATTATCTATGTGTTTACCACTTGACATCTACCATACTTTCAAGAAGTTTAAGACTTCTCATGAACATTGGGAAGGCTTAGAAAAGAGATGTGAGGGTAGCACATACATCAAGAAGAGCAGACGAGAACTACTTAAGAATCAATTTAGTGTTTTCAAACACTTTGATGGTGAATCTGTGGATGAACTCATGTCAAGATATTATCATCTTTTAAGTGAAATGGTTAACAATGGCATCACTTACAAAAAACAAGAATATTCTTGAGAAATTTCTAGATGCTCTACCGGCTCATTTTTAGATGTACACTATTGTGATCAAAGAGCAAACTGGATTTGATGATTTGAGTCTTGATGACTTAATGGGAAAGATTTAGTCTTATGACTTGCATAAGCAGAAGAAGACATAATCTATCAAGATCCGAGTATCTATTTTGGAAAAGCTGCATCTTCACATAAGACTGGAGGAGTTGCTTTGATTTCTGGTGAAGTTTCTGAAGGCTCTAAGGATAGTTCATGTAATGAAAGTTCATGCTTTGTTGCTTCGCATTCTGGATGTTCAAAGAATACAAACAATGACAATCATCCGTGTCTCAAAAGGTGACTCCTACGGCTGCAGATGATATGATGGCCATGATTGCTTCGTTTTTAACGTCTTATGAAAATTTTATTGGGGGAAAAATCACCGATCCAGATATGATTGAAGAAGACTTCAAGCAATTGGATAAAGATGCTCTTGAAGAAATGAATATTCAATGGAATATGGCATTATGGATGCGTCAAGGGAAAGTTTTGGAGCGCGAAATAATTCACGAGAATTAAAAACTTAAATAAGAAAAGAAGGGAAGCGGACTTGGGCCGGGGTATACAGGCCGAAAGGGTAAGGGCTTGGGCCCTTACAAGCCTCAAAATCAGCCCAAAACCCTCAGCTTCCAACACCATTTCCGGATTTCTAGAGAGAGAAAGTAAGAGAGAGTCTAGAGAGAGAAAGTCTCGGTTTTCGAATCCAAGCTCATAAGACCGTAGGCATACGTATCTGGAACGATTAGCTGTGAAGAAGAAGCGTTTACAGGTAACCGATTCTCCTAGATCTGAGTTTTGGTTCGTTTTTGGGTTTTTCGGGTTTGGGAGGAAACGGTAACGTTTTTATGGGTGAAACTGAAAGAAAAGCATAGATTTGAGTTCCTTAATGAAAAGAAAACATTTTGAATGTAAACAAGTTCGGGATCTTGACGTGATCAGACCCGAATGCGAAAGTTAGGGTTTTTGCGGGGAAGCAGATCCTGCGTACTTACCAAGTACGCATGAAGAGGATCCTGTGTACTTACCAAGTACGCATGAATAAGGTCCTGCGTACTTATCAAGTACGCAAGAAACAAAGCCTGCGTATTTATCAAGTACGCAAGAAGCAAAGCATGCGTATTTATCAAGTACGCAAGAAGCAAAGCATGCGTAGTTATCAAGTACACAAGAAGCAAAGCCAGCGTACTTATCAAGTACGCAAGAGCAAGGCTTTGCGCACTTGCCAAGTGTTGCGCACTTGCCAAGTGCACAAGCATAAAGTCTATGGATATATATAGCCGGTTAGTGAAGTCAGTATGTTCGCCTAGCCAGAAATGGTGAAACCATTTAGCGTTGAGTTAAGTCTGATACGTATCAATTGTTATGATTGTCCAGATTGTGTGAGATCGAGTAGACCATTGCAGTTAAGATACCAAGTGAGTTCTAATCCCCTTTTTGCCTTCTTTAGGGGTGATGTGCATACTTAGTGTAAAACGTTTATTATATTTTATATATTCTAAACTGAAGGGAAAAGCTATGTTTTAGTGAAAAGTTTAAAAGAGGCAAAAGTACATTTTAGTAAAGTATGATTATATTATTGGCAAGCGTTTATTATATTTTTCATATACATAAACAAGGCATAATATAAGTGCTAGTATGTTTTCAGTAAAGCAAGATATATTATTTGGCAAGCGTTTACTATATTTATTATACATAAACAAAGGCATAATATATGTGTTAGTATTTTCAAGTAAGCAAGATATATCATTTGGCAAGAGTTTACTATATTTATTATACATAAACAAAGGCATGATATATGTGTTAAGATATATTTCAGTAAAAGCAAAGGTATTTATGGCAAGCGTTTACTATATTTTTATATACATAAACAAAGACATAATACATGTTAAGTTATAAACAGTAAAGTGAACAGTTTTCCTTCAGGAATGTGTACCAGCTATAAAGGTCCTTGGGACAGATGTTACTTGTACAAGATGTCAGATATGGGTTCTACCCATTAGTAAGAACCTTTGGGTTCGCTAACAGTTGTACATCTGGGATGAGTGACTGCGGTTGCTCGGGAGGTCCACGCAAGCTCCCCGTAGTGTTAAGCGGTATTGTCGGTTCATGGTCATTGATCATGGGGGCATTGACCAGGGTATTGTCGGTTCATGGTCGTTGATCATGGGGGCATTGACCGGGTACTCGTCGGTTCATGGTCGTTGACCATCGTACAGTAGTGAAAAGGAATTGACGGATAAGTGGTATTGTCGGTTCATGGTCGTTGATCATGGGGGCATTGACCAGGTATTTGTCGGTTCATGGATGTAAGCCATGAGGGCAATACAGTAAAGAGGAATTGACAGTTTATTATACGTTTTAAACTGTTTGAAAAGCAAAGTGTGTTAAGTTTAGCCTTATTGGCAATATATATGTTTTAGTAAATCTTTGGTACAATTGATTTAAAGTATACGTTAGAACTCACTCAGCGTTGCTGATTTTTAGAATGCACATCAGTTAAGTGTAGGTGGCAGTAGATGGAAGTGGATGCTTGGCTTGGCGAGAAGAGTTACCCGAAGATCAGCATCTGGCATTCTGTTTATGTTTCTTTTGATTATGTTGTTTATGACAAGTTTCAATTGTATTTGACAAGTTTCAGTTGTTTAGACATGTTATGTTTCCGCTGCGTATGTTGAGATTTTAAATCGTTTCCGCTGTGATATTGTATGTCTTATGTTTAAGTGCTATGTGTTGGTGAGTAAATCCAATAAGTAAGGCCTCCCGGGTTTAGGGCCTTACAAGTTGGTATCAGAGCCATAGTTTGAGAGATTTGGACATCCTCGATGTCCAGACTTAAACTGAGAATGGGACCAAGTAGAGGATGCCAGTACGGGTAACTCAAGCCAAAGCATCAGAAGCGTATAGTAAGTAAAGTTTACCTTTTAGAATGTCAAGATAAGAATAGAGGCTTTATTGGAACCATGAAAGCGAATAAATAGAACAACAAGAAGTGATGTAATGGTTAATTGCAGATGGCCAGTGTATATTAACATCTTACCTTACTTATTGTGTTCTACATATTCCCTAGCAAGATGAAATTAAATCTTTTGTTCTCTATCTTTCAGTTAGAAATGGCTACACGTGGAGGAAGACGTGGTGGGCGTACGGGTCACCGCGATGGGACCGGAATCAACCAAGAGATTGAGGGAAGTGTTCACACTACCCATACTGATACGGTAGCCGGTCAGCACGATGTTGAGCATGCGGAAGGAGATGCTCAGACATTCGAGTTCGAGCCAGCCGTGCAAGCAGCTCTTGGCCGTGAATTTACCCGACTGCTGGAGGAAACCTTACCGGCCATACTAGACGAAACCTTGAGGAAGGCCAAGGAGAACCCCAACACCACTGAAGAGCCTGTGGTGCTTCCAACAATGGGAGGACCAAATCTGGTAGAGAATGTTGCACCGCCTGCTCGCTGCTGCGACTACAAGGCGTTTCGGGGCTGTGATCCACCCTTGCTTACTGGGGAGAAGGAAGCATCAGATACCTTATATTGGATTAACGGTATGGAGTCGACCATTCATCTTAGTGAATGTCGACAGGAACAAGAAGTCATGTTCGCTGCGAAGTCATTGTAAGGAGAAGCAGTACACTGGTGGGAAACTGTGAAACAAGCTAACGGTGACCAAGAGGTCGGATTGATGAGGTGGAGTGACCTGAAAGCGTTGGTAACTGAAAAGTTTTGTCCTAAGAACAAGGTCTATAAGGAGGAAAGGGAATTCTTGACTCTCCAAGCCGGACTCATGACTCACCGGCAATATACTTCAAAGTACAATGAGTTGGCGCGTCTGGTGCCCCATTTAGTGACGACTGAGGAAAGGAGAATTCACTACTATGTCCAAGGATTGCCACCAAAGATCCATACCTTTGTAAAGAGCAACACACCCAGTACCATTGAGTCGGTGGTCGTTCTGAGTGGGGTTGTGTACGATGACATCGCCTCTGAAATCATTGCTGAAGCACCTAAGAAACATGTAAGGCCCCAAATCCGGGAGGCCTCACTTGTTGGATTTACTCGTTTACAGGTAACCGATTCTCCTAGATCTGAGTTTTTGTTCGTTTTTGGGTTTTTCGGGTTTGGGAGGAAAAGGTAACGGTTTTATGGGTGAAACTGGAAGAAAAGCATAGATTTGAGTTCCTTAATGAAAAGCAAATGTTTTGAATGTAAACAAGTTTAGGATCTTGACGTGATCAGATCCGAATGTGAAAGTTAGGGTTTTTGCGGGGAAGCAGATCTTGCGTAGTTACCAAGTACGCATGAAGAGGATCCTGCGTACTTACCAAGTACGCATGAATAAGGTCCTGCGTACTTATCAAGTACGCAAGAAACAAACCCTGGGTATTTATCAAGTACGCAAGAAGCAAAGCATGCGTATTTATCAAGTACGCAAGAAGCAAAGCATGTGTAGTTATCAAGTACGCAAGAAGCAAAGCATGTGTACTTAGCAAGGCTTTACGCACTTGCCAGGTGCGCAAGCATAAAGTCTCTGGATATATATATAGCCGGTTAGTGAAGTCAGTATGTTCGCCTAGCCAGAAATGGTGAAACCATTTAGCGTTGAGTTAAGTCTGATACGTGTCAATTGTTATGATTGTCCAGATTGTGTGAGATCCAGTAGACCATTGCAGTTAAGATACCAGGTGAGTTCTAATCCCCTTTTTGCCTTCTTTAGGGGTGGTGTGCATACTTCGTGTAAAGCCTTTATTATATTTTATATATTAGAAACTGAAGGGAAAAGCTATGTTTTAGTGAAAAGTTTAAAAGAGGCAAAAGTACATTTTAGTAAAGTATGATTATATTATTGGCAAGCGTTTATTATATTTTTCATATACATAAACAAAGGCATAATATAAGTGCTAGTATGTTTTCAGTAAAGCAAGATATAATATTTGGCAAGCGTTTACTATATTTATTATACATAAACAAAGGCATAATACGTAACATTCCTGATTTTCCGACCCTACTTTAATTTATTTTAACTAATAAAATAACAACATGACATTGAATCATATACTTGTTCAAACCTACACCTCATTAATCGTTAGCCGATCGTATTCAATTCAAAGATTTAGAACTCATAATCAAGCGGTAACACCTCTTAGAGTTAATCCAGTTAGTAATCCCGTTAGGTGTTCTGTTAAACCCTAACCAAGCTAATTCTGATTTTTTTATAAATTAACAAGAAACCCTAATAGGCACGGTCGCGCCAAGAGCTATGGCACGGTCGCGCCAAGTGCTATGGCACGGTCGCGCGCCTTGCTTTGGAATGGTCGCGCTCGGTGCCTTGGCACGGTCACGCCTCATATGGGCACGGTCGCGCCTCTCGTCAGTTGAAACATAAATGCAGCCTTTAATCACAGAGACGTTCGATTTCATAACCGCTCCACACGTTCCTACTATTAACTAACAAAAATTAAGTCGTTTAATCAACGAACTTACAACAAATAAACCCAATTGCATCAATTCAACTCATAACCGTCCAATTCTCTCACAAGACCATCGAATCCACCAATTTGATTGCAATTCTCCCAAGCCAACATACTATCGATCCTCTCTAAAGCTTCTGGACACGCTGATTTAGTCGGAATTGCAGCAGAAGACGTCGGAGGTCAAGCCCGTCATCGCCGGAACTCATTCTACCCGTACACCATCGATTCATCCTCCTTCCGGGTAATTGAAACCTTCCACACTTTCGATTTAGTCTATAGATCAAAAGCCCTAATCTAATTTGGGCTTACAATATGGGAATCATCACGAACCAGAATCTATTTTTCGTTCAAAATGGATTTAATCGAACCCTGCTTTGAACATGTTTTAAATACAATTAATATGTTCCAAAAGACTCGTAATAACCCCACAGGTAAAAGCCCCATGAATTCCAACATTAACAATATAAGAATTAGTCAAATCGTTTCTGTTTTGGAACAGACACGGTCGCGCTAGTCTTCTAGCGCGGTCGTGCTTCATGAGACACGGTCGTGCTAATCCCTAACGCGGTCGTGCCTCACACACTCAGACCCGGTCATGCCCCTTGGATAGACTTGGCCGTGCCTCAGAACCCTAGACACGGTCGTGCCTAGTGAACAGCTTAGCTATATCCTCTGTATTGGCCAAACACGGTCGCGTCCCTGACTAGCAGGGTCGCGTCCGTGGTCCTAGCACGATCGTGCCTTGCCCCAGGCACGGTCGTGTGTGTGAGAAAATCTTGTCAGAATACTAAATTTTATATTTTAAAAAAAAAATAAGTATACCAAGTTAATTTTTAAATAAAAATAATTAATGTTATAAAGATTTGGATTAACTTTATTTAAAAGATCCAAATTCTTATTTCTAAATAAATAAAAGTTATTTATTATAACCTACAAAATTAAATTTATATTTATTATTAAACTCTACACATAAATACTAGTTACACAACTTATTTAATCATCTTTATAAAAATAGCGTAAAGATTATTTATTAAATTTATATTTAAACAAAATTGGTTATTTAGGCTACACTTAAATAAACCGAATAGATTATTTTAATTTGTAACTAGAATAATTAAATAATAATTATTTGATTTAATTATTCAAATCCAAACCCTAATTTAAAAACATTTTAAACTATCCATTTCAAATTGCTTCCATTTTATTCAACACATACACAACCCTTTTTCATAATTCGTCACGAACTCATTATATAATTCCTTATACTCAAACCCATTGAAACCCTAGACTTTGAGTTAGACATTTTATTAATTCATGTTCACACGCAATACACTTTAGGTTAACGTTGTGCGTTACAAGGATCACGATACTACCTAGTCTCTCGTGTCAGCTACGTCTTTGAATCATGTGAGTATTACATAGCCCCTTTTACTCTTTTAGACATTTTGGGGTGGAACATGAACATTATACAAACTAATGCTTACATTTACACAAACTACACAAATACAAATCCTTTTTACATTCATGTGTGCTATATGAGCTTTATGCCTGAGTGCTAGTTGTGAGTGCTAGTTGTGCTAACTTTTGTGTGCAATTTATGTGCAATCATTAACTATTCAAGACGACGGTAAACAATGATAGATCTATTGAGTCTGACAAACCCACCCATATTGGGGTGATTGTTACCGACAACACAATTTTGCATGCTAGTTACAAAGGTTTGATTGTACTTGGTTACACAATAGCTGCTCTCCATAAATGCCTTATTTTATCATGTTATGTAAGGATTTGTTATTTACAATCTATATGCCATCTATATACAAACCTGTGTATGCTCACCAACTTTTTAGTTGACCTTATTTTATTCATGTTTCAGGTGCTATCATATGAGTTTGATCAAGACATGCTACACATAGGCTTTGGACTTAGCTAATTTTAATTCAAAAACAAATTGTATTTGATTATGTACCTTGAACTTGATTCATGTTTGTTTGAATGGAAATGGATTTAATATATTATAATTTAGTCAACCTCGAGCTCATGAACAGTCTACATGTCCCGCCCCGACGTTTCCGCCGTTGGTTGGGGTGTGACAGATTGGTATCAGAGCCTTGGTTATAGGGAATTAGGTTATTAGACACTCTTGACCTAGACTATAACCTTAGGACACCCATACTATGCCATGCTACTACATGCTACATGATTACTTCTTGTGTGAATATTTTTACATGTTATCCTATGAAATTACCCTACATGATATAATGCTTAATAGTCTATGTGTCATACTACCTATAACTTTTGTGCTTATATACATTGCTATCTACATGTTACTTATGTGTTTCAATAAGTGCTATCCTAAGCTTAACACACATATACACACCAAATTATTCATACATCTTTGAACTCACATACATAATACCACCACCTCTTGTGATCTAAATCTAAACTATTGGGCCTAATGCCCATTAATAATAAACAAGAAACCCATTTACCCTCCAAGAAGAATAAGCCCACTAAAATAAATAAACCTCACTTTTGGGCCTCAAAGCCCAGTCCACAACAATTCTCATCATGACCATGAGCCCAACAATAGTGTTATTAATACTTGATGGCTGGAAGAGTGTGTAGGCCCATGAGGGATTCTGGCTAAGGAAAGATAGGGTACTTAAGTGTGTCCTAGTGACTCACCCCCCTTTGCTAGGAATTCTCCTCAGGGATACACTACTTATAGGTCAAGTGTACTCCTAAAATACTATTGTGAAGACTCGGCGTTATGACTAGTCAAACTCTAAACCTATGAGAACTCCTATATTTGACACTCAGTATTTTATTATCGCTTACAACCTTTACATTGTTTTCTTGCTAAGCATGGACTCCTACTGTCCTACCTCCCCGATATACTATCCCGAAGAAGAGTTTGATTGGGAAGAAGACAACGGATCACCCGTGCATCGATCACCAACACCCGCAGCTGCTAGACCAAGGTTTGATGTAAGGGCAGATTGGATTAGGAACACCGGCCCAAGACTTCGAACACTTGGATCACCAGCACCCAGAAACCTGTATCAGACACCCCATATCCACAATCAGTTACACCCCCCCCACTAAGAGACCCATATCTAATGCCCGACCCGTATCACTCTAATCCTTGGGTAGGGCATATCATGGCACTCACTAGTACTATCGAAATTCAAATCAATGACACGCACCAATATGTAAGGACCTTAGAATTTGAGAAGCAAAGAATGGAGCAAGGGGTAATGCACGACTTGCAAGGACAAAGAATGGATGGCCTAACAAACCAATTAGGGTACCAAAAGGAGTTAACCTCCATCCTCGAAAAAGAAATACTGGAGCATCGCATGGAGACAGCTAAAGCTGAAGCCGGATCGGCTACCCGAGTGACCATAGCGGTGCTCACCTTGGGAATTATTCTCCTTCTAGTGGAAAGCTACAAGAGGCGTTAACAGAATTATTTTTCTTATTTATTTCAGTTTGAGAACCATTTCCCTGTGTTTTGAATAATGTTTTACATTTAAGCATTTACTAAATTTTATATTTTCCAAATCTAAAGTTATTATTCAATAATTCAATACGTTGAGTGTGAATTACACCCATCATATTTTCATCAAAACTCTCTAAGTATCATCTTTCTCATTCACCACAATTTAGTACACTACCAGCGATCTCCTTCGTAAACAAATCATCCTATTGTTTGATTTAAACAAACCTCGTTATTTTGTTCAAACAAAATGTTTATCAAACTTTTAGATAGTATCAAAAACATAAATTTTCCATAAAACTTCTCACCTGATAGGGAAACTTAATACAATCTATTTTATAAAAATATTATTTCGAATCGATAAATAATTTTGATTTTTCCTCATTAAAGAAAAATATTTCTAAACCCTGGCTAAATTAGTATAGGACTACTTGTTTAGCCAATAATTCCGCTTAAAAATATTCTCTTATTAATAGCTGAAAATTTAAATTAAAAGATTTTTCCCATAAATTGTCTATTTATTTAAATTATGTGACTCAATGGATTCACTACGTTATATATCTACAACCAAGGACGACTTACCACTTTCAAATTTCAAACAAAGATCCGTATTTGTAAACACATTTCCCTGAACGTTTTCAGAACCTTCTCATTACCTTTCACTTGTCGCTTCAAGAGACGATCCATACCGCGTAGACGTTAACCCTATCCATCAACCTCAATAAGATTTAAGAGTTAGAACCTAACTACCACATTATACAAGAACGCCAAACAATCCGCTCGTCCGCAGCGCTCAATCACGTACAAAACCCGTTAGTATACATCACACTCGAAGTTCAATAACTTACGTATGCACGTTCACAATATACCCAACGCAACCACATGGTACATGAAACCCAATTATTCTCAATATACCCAATGCTACACAAATTACATAATACATGAAACTAGTTTGCCTACAAATCACGATTTACTGGATTGATCACATAACACACGAAACATGTTTATTTACAATACACATGCTACCGGATTGAGCACATAATACACGAAACTTAGTTGTTTGCGATATACGTGATACATAACAATTGTTTGATTGATACATAATTCTAGATTAACCACATTAAACATGAAACTCATTTAGTTACAAAGTACATCATACTAAACTGTACACATTATGCAATATACATGATGCTAATTTGTAAACACCATACATGAAATTCATTTCCTACAATACACATGATGCTATGTTGTTTACATTACACGTGAGGGCATAGTGATTTACAAAATACATTATGCTAAGTTGTCAACACCATACATGAAATTCATTTCCTACAATGCACATGATCTATGTTGTTTACATTACACGTGAGAGCATATTGATTTACAAAATACATGATGCTAAGTTGTCAATACCATACATGAAATTCATTTCCTACAATACACATGATGCCATGCTGTTTACATTACACGTGAGAGCATATTGATTTACAAAATACGTGATGCTAAGTTGTCAACGCCATACATGAAATTCATTTCCTATAATACATGTGATACTATGTTGTTTACATCACACGTGAGAGCTAATTGATTTACAAAATACATAATGCTAGCTGTTCATGCTACACAAAAGACTTGTAAGTTTACTTTATACATGAAACGAAATTGCTTACAATTATTACAATTGATTGATTACATTATACACAAGACATGGTCATGCACTTTGTTCACCAAAGTTGAAGACCATAATACATGGAAACGACTCGGGGTTTGACGTATTCTTGTTCAAACACGAGCAAACGAAGAAACTTTAAGTTATACTACTCTTTAGTTGTGAACTTACGTGCTTAAGGACATAGTTACTTGTTAGCGACTTTTATGTGAAAACAATGGACATGGACGGAGTGAAATTGTGCCCTTCTTGACCCGCACACAACGAGATGATCTATACGGACCATGCGATGATTTGAGTAATTACGGGTGCACACGGAATTATAAAAATCAGCACATGGAAAACATAGTGAAATTTTGTCGTGTGTTGTGACCTAAAACTTATCATGATATGTAACAACGAAACTGATGTGATATGACAAGGACATGGTGGATACGCCGATGGTACTTCCTATATATAAGTGTCCTATCATATTATCAGAAGTAGCGTTGTTCGTGTCACGTGAAGTTTTGACCTAGACCAATGTTTATGAAATCTTTTACCCACTGACAATTTTAAAGTATAATATACTACATCTTACACAAACCCTAATTATCAAGATTCCATCAAATTCATTCCAAATAATACGTCTCACATTTAGAATTCAGAATTATTATTCGACAATCTCCTCCTTAAATTCATTTCAAAACAAAATTCATTATCACCCTTCATATTCAACTTTGAGTATCAGGCCTAAGCCATGTCAATGGTTACACTCCCCAGAATCCAACAATAAAAACTCACCGAGAACCCAAAACTTCCACCTTTTTCTTGATTTTTAGTAGCCTCAATTAGTTAAATTTCGGGACTAAATTCCCTTAACATGGGGAGACTGTAACATTCCTGATTTTCCGACCCTATTTTAATTTATTTTAACTAATAAAATAACAACACGACATTGAATCATATACTTGTTCAAACCTACACCTCATTAATCGTTAGCCGATCGTATTCAATTCAAAGATTTAGAACTCATAATTATGTGGTAACACCTCCTAGAGTTAATCCAGTTAGTAATCCCGTTAGGTGTTCTGTTAAACCCTAAAAAAGCTAATTCTGATTTTTTTATAAATTAACAAGAAACCCTAATAGGCACGGTTGCGCCTCGTGCTGGCACGGTCGCGCCCGGTGCCTTGGCACGGTTGCGCCTCATATGGGCACGGTCGCGCCTCTCGTCAGTTGAAACGTAAATGCAGCCTTTAATCACAGAGACGTTCGATTTCATAACCGCTCCACACGTTCCTACTATTAACTAACAAAAATTAAGTCGTTTAATCAACGAATTTACAACAAATAAACCCAATTGCATCAATTCAACTCATAACCGTCCAATTCTCTCACAAGACCACCGAATCCACCAATTTGATTGCAATTCTCCCAAGACAACATACTATAGATCCTCTCTAAAGCTTCTGGACACGCTGATTTAGTCAGAATTGCAGCAGAAGACGCCGGAGGTCAAGCCCGTCATCGCCGGAACTCATTCTACCCGTACACCATCGATTCATCCTCCTTCCGGGTAATTGAAACCTTCCACACTTTCGATTTAGTCTATAGATCAAAAGCCCTAATCTAATTTGGGCTTACAATATAGGAATCATCACGAACCAGAATCTATTTTTCGTTCAAAATGGATTTAATCGAACCCTGCTTTGAACATGTTTTAAATACAATTAATATGTTCCAAAAGACTCGTAATAACCCTACATATGAAAGACCCATGAATTCCAACATTAACAATATAAGAATTAGTCAAATCGTTTCTGTTTTGGAACAGACACGATCGCACTAGTCTTCTAGCGCGGTCGTGCTTCATGAGACACGGTCGTGCTAATCCCAAACGCGGTCGTGCCTCACACACTCAGACCCGGTCATGCCCCTTGGCTAGACTTGGTCGTGCCTCAGAACCCTAGACACGGTCGTGCCGAGTGAACAGCTTAGCTATATCCTCTGTATTGGTCAACACGGTCGTGTCCCTGACTAGCACGGTCGCTCCCGTGGTCATAGCACGATTGTGCCTTGCCCCAGTCACGGTCGTATGTGTGAGAAAATCTTATCAGAATGCTAAATTTTATATTTTTAAAAACAATAAGTATACCAAGTTAACTTTTAAATAAAAATAATTAATTTAATAAAGATTTGGATTAACTTTATTTAAAAGATCCAAATTCTTATTTTTAAATAGAAGTTATTTATTATAACCTACAAAATTAAATTTATATTTATTATTAAACTTTACACATAAATATTAGTTACACAACTTATTTACTCATCTTTATAAAAATAGCGTAAAGATTATTAATTAAATTTATATTTAATATAGTACACCAACTATATTTTTATAACTAAATGAATAAGTTACATACCTTTATAAATAAATAAATAAAGTAATAATTATTTATTTAATTTATATTTAAACAAAATTGGTTATTTAGGCTACACTTAAATAAACCGAATAATTATATTAATTTGTATCTAGAATAATTACATAATAATTATTTGATTTAATTATTCAAATTCAAACCCTAATTTAAAAACATTTTAAACTATTCATTTCAAATTGCTTCCATTTTATTCAACACCTACACAACCCTTTTTCATAATTCGTCACGAACTCATTATATAATTCCTTATACTCATATCTATTGAAACCCTAGACTTTGAGTTAGACATTTTATTAATTCATGTTCACACGCAATACACTTTAGGTTAACGTTGTGCGTTACAAGGATCACAATACTACCTAGTCTCTCGTGTCAGCTACGCCTTTGAATCATGTAAGTATTACATAGCCCATTTTACTCTTTTACACATTTTGGGGTGGAACATGAACATTATACAAACTATTGCTTACATTTACACAAACTACAACAAATCCTTTTTACATTCATGTGTGCAATTTAAGATTTATGCCTGAGTGCTAGTTGTGCTAACTTATGTGTGCAATTTATGTGCAATCATTAACTATTCAAGCCGACGGTAAACAATGATAGATCTATTGAGTCTGACAAACCCATGCAGATTGGGGTGATTGTTACCGATAACACAATTTAGCATGCTAGTTACAAAGGTTTGATTGTACTTGGTTACACAATAGCTGCTCTCCATAAATGCCTTATTTTATCATGTTATGTAAGGATTTGTTATTTACAATCTATATGCCATCTATTTACAAACCTGTGTATGCTCACCAACTTTTTAGTTGACCTTATTTTATTCATGTTTCAGGTGCTATCATATGAGTTTGATCAAGACATGCTACACATAGGCTTTGGACTTAGCTAATTTTAATTCAAAAACAAATTGTATTTGATTATGTACCTTGAACTTGATTCATGTTTGTTTGAATGGAAATGGATTTAATATATTATAATTTAGTCAACCTCGAGCTCATGAACAGTCTACATGCCCTGCCCCGACGTTTCCGCCGTCGGTTGGGGTGTGACATAATATATGTGTTAGTATTTTCAAGTAAGCAAGATATATCATTTGGCAAGCGTTTACTATATTTATTATACATAAAAAAGGCATGATATATGTGTTAAGATATATTTCAGTAAAAGAAAAGGTATTTATGGCAAGCGTTTACTATATTTTTATATACATAAACAAAGGCATAATACATGTTAAGTTATGAACAAGATTTACAGAAAGTTTTATGAATAGTAAAGTGAACAGTTTTCCTTCGGGAAAGTGTACCAGCTATAAAGGTCCTTGGGACAGATGTTACTGGTACAAGATGTCATATATGGGTTCTACCCCTTAGTAAGAACCTTTGGGTTCGCTAACGGTTGTACAACTGGGATGAGTGACAGTGGTTGCTCGGGAGGTCCACGCAACCTCCCCGTAGTGTTAAGCGGTATTGTCGGTTCATGGTCGTTGATCATGGAGACATTGACCAGGGTATTTTCGGTTCATGGTCGTTGATCATGGGGGCATTGACCTGGTACTCGTCGGTTCATGGTCGTTAACCATGGGGGCGGTACAGTAGTGACAAGGAATTGATGGATAAGCGGTATTGTCGGTTCATGGTCGTTGATCATGGGGGCATTGACCATGTATTTGTCGGTTCATAGATGTAAGCCATGAGGGCAGTACAGTAAAGAGGAATTGACAGTTTATTATACGTTTTAAACTGTTTGAAAAGCAAAGTGTGTTAAGTTTAGCCTTATTGGCAATATATATGTTTTAGTAAATCTTTTGTATAATTGATTTAAAGTAAACGTTAGAACTCACTCAGCGTTGCTGATTTATAGTATGCACATCAGTTAAGTGTAGGTGGCAGTAGATGGAAGTGGATGCTTGGCTTAGTGAGAAGAGTTACCCGAAGATCAGCATCTGGCATACTGTTTATGTTTCTTTTGATTATGTTGATTAAGACAAGTTTCAATTGTATTTGACAAGTTTCAGTTGTTTAGACATGTTATGTTTCCGCTGCGTATGTTGAGATTTTAAATCGTTTCCGCTGTGATATTGTATGTCTTATGTTTAAGTGCTATGTGTTGGTGAGTAAATTCAATAAGTGAGGCCTCCCGGGTTTGGAGCCTTACAGATCATTTGAAGAGAACGGGAAAGAAGTTCATTGGAGCATCAAGCAAGAAAAAGATGAGATTGGATAAATCAAAAGTTAAATGTTATAATTGTCAAGAGTTTGGTCACTTTGCTACAGAATGCACAAAACCACAATCTCATAATCCGAGCTCCTCAAACAATCAAGGAAACCAAAATTGGCAAAATACTTCCACAACCTTAATCTCTCAACAAGATGAAAATTATGATTGGGGTATTCATTTGGAGGATAATGTTGCTCATGTTAGTCAAGCTTTTCTAGCTAAAGTACATACTGAAGATGGAAGTGAAAGCAGTTCTTCTGATGGTGACTCTACAGATTCTGGGAGTTTACCTGAAAAAGAAGAGTCAGTTCCTCAGAAAAGTGAACCGAAGTTTTCAAATGAAGATTCTCTTAGTGATGGAGCTGCTGGAAACATTACTAGAAAAGATTAATGAGATGCTAGCTGAGGGAAATGCATTCATGGCAGATGCTAAACAGGTACAATAGGTTAATTCTTGTTTAAAATTTATTGATTCTGAAATCAAGTTTACGATATTGTGTGATGAAAACACGAATCTCATCTGTGACATGAAAGCAATGTAAACATCGAACCAAACTTTGAAGGAAAATGAAACAATTTTGAAAGCTAAAATTGAATCTTTAAAATATGACATTAAATTTTTGCAAATAAAAGTTAATGAACAAGCATTTCATCTCGATGTGTTATACTCAGAGTATGAAAAGAAAATCAATGAACTTGCCATGTCACAGACTGAAGTAACAGAATTGTTATGAAAGCTTGAGGGTTATAATAATTCTAGTTTTCTATTGGAATATTATAATGAGAAAGATTCAGGTGAAAAGGTTGGGGGAGGTGTTGGATATTGTCCACCTTTTAATGAGAATTATACTCCTTGTCTGACTGAGGTGGTTTAGGTTGAAGATTTGGAAAGTGTTGAATGTTGATGCATGTTTTGTGATAGGCACTTTGGATCGAGCTAAAGCTTTTGTTATTATCTATTTCAGTCTTGTATATATTCAGTACTGGTTGTATTTTGTTTATCGAGTTGTAATATGTCATGTTTATATCTAAACTTGTATTATTTTGATATTGTACTAAACAAATATGCAAGGATGTGTTCTTGCGTATTTGTCATGTACAATGGTCATGTGTACTTAGACAACTACGCATGAAGGATGGTCATGCGTACTTGCTAAGTACGCATGGACCAAGTCTATAAATAGCATAGTTTGTTTCATTTTCTACACAGATGTAATTCCACACACAAGTACGCACAGACCAGCTTTGTATCAGTCCATAAGTCTTTCCATTTGTATCTATACTTGTTTGAAACACTATGATATCAATAGACCGTGTATTTATTAGTACATCCTTGTGTTGATTGTCATACCTTCATTCATACATTGTTCCACCTTGTAACGGGCATTCCGCACCTGTTTACTAGGCTACATTCTCACACGTTTTTGATCTGACACACCCAACCGGAGGGACCTACAAGTGGTATCAGAGCAAGATGCTCTTGTTTCAGAGTGTTATGAGTATGTTAAGAACACTTGTCATCCATATGTGTTTTTGATTACATCTGCATTGGAGGTTCTTTGAGTCTTGTTTTCATACACTTATTCATCTTGAAAAGAATCCCATTTCCATTGTTGTGTTGTTCTTGTTTTGGTATTCTAGTCATCATTCTCTGTTTTGAGTCTCATATCTGATCACTTGTTCAAACCACATTGTTCATACCTTACAACTTAGTCAGATCACTTTTTGATCAGGACAAGTGGATACTTTTGTCAAAACCCATCTTTCTGTCCCATGCGTACTTGTTACAATTCCTACAATTCCTGCGTACTTATTGTTATGCGCACTTGTTATTCCTGCGTACTTAAGACCATGCGTACTTATTAAGTTCCTATGTACTTAAACCCTGCATACCTGTGACCTTGTATACTTGTATCCTTGTAAAAAGTTCTTTGCATACTTTTCATCCTGAGTTATTGTCATCCTACACATTTGTCATTCCTGTGTACTTCGTCTCTTGTATTTGACATTCCTGCGTACTTAGCATTCTTGCGTACTTAAACTCTTGTGCACTTATAAGTACGCAAGACCACTTTTGGTTCATACGTACTTATAGTCAAATACCCAAATTTGAACTTCTGATTACTGAGTCTTACACAATGGCGAATCTTCAAAATATCAGTAGCATGTCGAATTATGACAACAAAATAGGCACTCCACAGAAACCCCCAAAGTTAATAAATGTGAATGACTATCCAACTGGAAAGCTAGATTTGGGGAATATGTTTCGTACACAGATTCAAACACGTGGATACCTATTTTAGAAGGTTATAAACATCCAACCCATGAATTTCTTGGTGAAACCAAACCCAAACCAATCTCTAGACTTGATGCTGAAGAAAAGAAAGCATACGATCTAGAAAAGAAGGCACCTGGTTCTTTAAACATGGCAATAACCCGAGACATATTTCACAGCTTCAGAGGGTACGATTCCTCTAAAGACTTGTGGAAGGCTTTGAAAAAACGGTTTGAGGGTAACAGTGATGTTAAGAAAAGTAAAAGGGAATTGTTAAGAAAACAATATGAATGTTTCAGATATTTTGAACATGAATCCATTGATGAACTTATCTATAGATTCTATCATCTTCAGACTGAACTTAAGTCTTATGAATTAAAATATCCAGATGATGAACTAGTTGAAAAGTTCCTTGATGCATTACCCCCCAAGTTTGACATGTACACAACCCTTTTAAGAGAAAACTCTAAATTTTTTGAAATGACCATTGATGAGGTAGTAGGTAAAATCCAAGCACATGACATGAATTTAAGAAAGAAAGAAACAACTAGCAAACTGTTAGTGCAAGAACCGTCAATGTACTTCGGAGCCTCTTCCACATCAAAAACCACAGGACCGGGTATTGCTTTGTTCTTAGGGAATCCTGCAAAAGAATAAGGAAATGGCTGCAATAGTCACACCTGTTTTGCTACTACAGGTTCAAGTTCACACCAACAGAGGAGTCCAACATCTACACCTTCACCTGCTTTTGCAAAGATTGCAGAAGATCATGTAGCATTGTTTTCCTCATGCATGTTGGCATATGAAAACTTCATTGGTGGCAAACTAACTGATCCAAAAACAAATGAAGAAGATTTCAATCAGGTGGATCCAGATGACATGGAAGATATGGATATTCAGTGGAATATGGCCATGATTTTGAGAAGGGCTACACGGTTTCTGAATAGAACCGGCAGAAAGTTTATCGGTGGACATTCTAATGCAAAAATTGGTTTTGATAAATCAAAAGCTAAGTGTTACAAATGCCTGAATTTTGGACACTTTGCATGAGAGTGTCAGAAAGATAAGGCACCGGCCTCAGGTTTCACTCAATGAAGCTCAGGAAGCAACCAGAATTATAACAATAAATGCTTCAGCAACAACCGTAGTCAAAATCAAGTAGCTTCATCTAATGCACTGGTAGCTCAACAAGACGACAGTTATGACTGGGGTGTTCATCTTGAAGATGCCATTAATGCACACACTCAGATGGGTTTGATGGCAGAAATCATAGAAATGATCAAAGCTGAAGAAAGGGTAACAGTTGCTGCTGCTAATCAACAAGGATCATCATTCGCTTTGATGGCTATTGGAGAAGCATCCAGTTCATCAACCTAGGTAGATTCTAATTCTTTTATTGTTATTCCCTGTAATAATTGTTTAAAATTAAAAGGTGAAAATGATAAAATTCAGGATCAACTCGAACCTCTACGTAGTGCAGCTCTAAACTATAAAGAAAATGAAAAACGTTTTAGAGAGTATTGAAAATCTCAAAAAAGACAAACATGATTTTTCAATAAAAATAAGTGAACAACAATTTTATTTAGATGTTGCCCACAAAGAGTTAGAGAAAAAGAATGACGAAATAGCTAAACATCAGAATGAAATTCTGAAGTTAAGTAGAAAAATTGAAAATTTGAGAAATTCTCGTTTTGTGGTGGAACACTATGAATCGGTTGTACGACAAGTAAATGGCATAGGTTTAGGTACTAATGTCATTCCACCACCAGTTAACCGGACATTTGTCAATGGGCCAATAGACATTAATCTATCCTTTCTTGATGAATCTTCAAGTAAGATAACTCATCTTCAGATGAAGAGTTTTATTCTGATGAATGTTTAAAAAACAACAAAGTCGATGGTGTTGTTTCAGAAGAAATGTTTAATGAACCTAAAATCAACAAAAAGATTGTCAACACTCGGGACAATTGTATTTTAACTGAACCTGATGTAATTGAATCAATTGATAAATTGAAAAAAATGCTTTATGGGGATTTCAAAACCATAAAGCAAGCAAAAAAGGAGACATTTGCTAACAAACTTGGAAAGAATTTTCAAGAAAACATTGACTAATTCTGACAAATTCAACAAACTTGACAAATTCAATTACCATCTGGTAAAACTTCACTTGTGGTTCATCAAACTAATTCTGACATTTGTCAGAATAAATCTTCTACATCCAAAATTTGTTAGCCTTATAGGAGACATTTCAAAGAAAGAAGGAATTGTTTTCATTGTGGAATGTTTGGACATATTTTGATGAATTGTCCTTATAAGAATCAAGAGAAACGGCCTGCTGTTCCAAAATAAGTCATATCCCTAAAAACTCCACCAAGAAAACAATTCAAAACTCAAGTTTCAAACATTGTAAAAACACATGTCCAGTGTATGGTTAAGTCTAGATTTGTGACTAAACCATCTACTGAGAAAAGGAACAAAAAGTCTGTGGTTCCATGTGTATCTACTCTTGATAACACACGATCTTATGAGGTGAAATTGTCTAGACCACATAGGAGGAGACGGAATAAAAGTTTGAGAAAACTAGGACAACGGTTAATTCGTAATCAACTAAGTAAAACCTTTTTACAAAGTAACATTAGAAAACCTGTTGTTCAAAAGAAGGAAGTTTGGAGAAAGAAACTAGATGGTTCTCAAGCTTCTAATTCTGACTCACCAAAGGAGTCACCCATTTTTTATCACCACGACGGTGAATTAATTGAAGTTGTGTACTTTGAGAAAAACGGACGACCCAAGACCACAATGGCTTGGGTCTCCAAATCTAACTAATTTCGTGTGATATGTGCAGGGACAACCAAAGGGATCTATTTCTAAGCGTTGGTATGTTAATAGTGGTTGCTCCCGGCACATGACTGGCAACATGGCCCTTCTACAAGACGTTAAACCATTTAGAGGTGGCTATGTGGCCTTTGCAGGAGAGAAAGATTGAAGCATAAAACGTCAAGGTGTGGTTCCTAATAGATGTATCAGCTTTGACAATGTCAACTATTGTGAACAGCTAAAGCACAAACCTGTTAAGTGTCTCTCAGATATGTGACAAAGAATATTTGGTGATGTTCAACAAATCTGAATGTTTGGTTCTCAAACCTAGTTTCGTGATCCCAGAAGAATAGATTTTGATGCGTGCACCAAGAACAAACGACACTTATCAGATAGATATGAGCGTGGCAACAACCACTTCCTCAGTTGCAACTTGTTCTGAAATTGACTCAATCTTATGGCATTGGAAACTCGGACACCTGTCATATAGAAAAATGAATCATCTTGTCCGAAACGGTTTCGTAACCGGGGTTCTTAAGTTGAGATTCTCCGTTGTAGATGAATGTATGTCTTGTAAAAAGGGCAAACAACAATGGAAATCTCACAAGCCAAAACCCAAAACTCTATTGATACCCCTTTGGTGCTCTTACATATGGATTTTTTTGGGCCCATAAGTATCAAGAGTATTAGTGGAAAGTCATATTATTTGGTTGTTACTGATGATTACTCATGTTTTTCTTGGGTACATTTTTAGGTACTAAAGATGAGGCTGCTGAAATTCTTCAATATTTGATTCTGAATCTTGAATCTTTATGCAAACTGAAGGTTAGAAGAATAAGGAGTGACAATGGCACCGAGTTTAAGAATAATATGATGGCACTTTTCTGTCTTAAGAAAGGTATTCATTAGGAGTTCAGTGCACCTTACACTCCTCAGCAGAATGGAGTTGCAGAAAGGAAGAACATAACTCTAATTGACACTGCACGGACAATGCTGTCAGATGCCAAGCTTCCAATCACTTTTTGGGCAGAAGCTATTAATACAGCTTGTCACGTGTTAAATAGAGTTCTGGTCATAAAAAGACACAACAAAACAAGCTATGAACTAATCAATAATCGTCCTCCTAAGCTTGACTACCTAATTCCTTTTGGTAGTCCATGTTCTTTATTGTTACAACACAAAGATCGTCAGTCGAAGTTTCATGCAAAAGCGGTAGAAGGCATCTTCTTAGGATATGTTGCCAACTCACCGTGCAAAAGAGTGTACAATATTGAAAGTCGTGTTGTCGAAGAATGGTTCGAAGTGGATTACAGTAAAAACAGCACTCCACCAGAACCAGCAGGACCAGCTTGGGTTTTTTATTATGATAATCTATTTAAGTCTTTCAATCTTCCTGATTTATCCGATGAAGATGCTGCAAACCTGTTTCAATATTGTTGTGGTGGAGACAATTCCAATTTCTCTACAAGAACAACGGCACCTATTCCAAGCCCTAGTCCTGATGTTGCATCTGCATCTAGAACATATGAAAGTGACACTGAAGAAGATACTCATAATGAAGAAGACGAAGCTCAAATCAGAAATGAAGCTCCAATTGATCCTACTAACATTGAATCATCTTCAGGTTTAAATGATATTGGGGAGTTAAGCATGAATCTTGAAACAAATATTAAAGAAACCAGTGTACCGGAGACAAGAATGCATAGGAATCATCCAATTGACAACATCATTGGTGATCCTAATGTCGGTGTTCAAACTCGTCACAGAACTGTAACTAAAAACACCAGCCTTTATGCTGAGATTCTTAACACATGTATTTTGGAAACATGTTTAAAAGTTGCCTTTATATCCCAAATAAAGCCTAAGAATATCAAAGAGGCTCTAGCTGACAATTGTTGGACTGAAGCAATGCAAGATGAACTGTCTCAATTCAGAAAACTACATGTATGGGATCTAGTTGATTTACCAAGAGGTGTACATCCAATTGGAACCAGATGGGTGTTCAAATGCAAAACTGACGATCGACACATTGTGGTCAAAAATGTTAGGACATGTTTTGTAACTGTTGATAAAATTTTGTGTAAGTTCTGCTAGAGGCAAACTTAACAAGTTCGCCTAGCCTATCAGAGGCGAACTTATTAAGTTCGCCTAGTATATCAGAGGCGAACTTATTAAGTTCGCTTAGCCTATTAGAGGCGAACTTAATAAGTTTGCCTAAACTTATTAAGTTCGCCTGGTGCAGAACAGTAGTTTATAAATAGACAGAACAGAGTCAGTTTAAAAGAACACAACAGAACAGAGAGAACAGAATAGAGGATATCAGAGAGACTGAGAGAAATTCTGTGAAATCTTGTAAACTGATATCTTGGTGGAAATACAAAGAGTTTATTTACACCGTTGTTGTTGATTGAGTTACACGAGCACGTTGATCATGGATTCCGCACGTTATCACCGTGTCGTACCGCGAGTCTAGAGATCCGTCACGCACCGAATTAGGGACCTACAAGTGGTATCAGAGCTTATGCTCTTGATTAGCAAAAGATTCATGGTGTTTTCGTGTCCAATCAACATCAAAAATATGAGATTTTGAAGCTTTTTCATCTTTTTGTGTTCTTGATAAAAATGGAGAATTTTTGACAAATTTGGATTGATTTTGGATGGTTTTGATGAAATTGATCTGATAGAAAGGTTCTAATTGTGAAAATACACAATCCTACGGTTTGATTTTATCTAATTCCTTCAAGTCAGTGATTTATGATGAATTCAGTATGGTTCGTGTTCGTGATTTTGGCCTGCATCTGTTCTTGATCTTGATTATGTTACTGCAAGCGAACTTGCTGTTTGTTGTGCAGGCGAACTTAGGGAGGCGAACTTAATAAGTTCTCTTGGGGAATATTAGGCGAACTTAATAAGTTCGCTTGGTGCAGAGTAGGAGAACTTAATCAGACGAACTTAACAAGCAGGCGAACTTAGCTAGTCTGCTTGAATTTAAAAAAAAAAAAAAAAAGAGAGAGAGTGTGCAGATGAACAAGACGAAGACTACAGTGTGTTTGATGATATATGAAGACGGATGACAATCTTTTGAAGCTATTGTCAAGGGGGAGTCTGTTGGAGCATATTCTGGTGACAACGAGCTTGAAGATATTATGTTTTAGTCTTAGAGTCTTTGACTTGTAATTGATAGAATTGTTAGCAACAGTTAAAGGGGAGTCTGTTAGGACATGTTTTGTAACTGTTGATAAAATTCTGTGTAAGTTCTGCTAGAGGCGAACTTAACAAAAAATAAAGCAAGATTGGTTGTTCAAGGGTTTTACCAACAAGAAGGCCTGGATTACACAGAAGTATATGCACCAGTTGCTAGACTTGAAGCCATCCGATTGTTTTTGGCTTATGCCTCTTTTGTCGGCTTCAAGGTCTTTCAACTAGATGTAAAGAGTGCCTTTCTGTATGGTATAGTGCATGAAGAAGTCTATGTCACTCAAGGCTTTGAAGACCCGTTACATCCTGATAAAGTGTACAAGCTTGACAAAGCACTTTATGGTCTTCATCAAGCCCCAAGAGCATGGTATGAGACACTATAAAAGCATCTATTGTCCAATGGTTTCGATCGAGGACAAATTGATTCGACTCTCTTCATACGGAAAGCAGGAGGTGATATTCTACTTGTACAAGTATATGTTGATGACATCATTTTTGGGTCTACCAATGAAGAGAAGTGTAAGGAATTCGAGCTGGTGATGAAGTCCAAGTTTGAAATGAGCAACATGGGTGAGATGTCATTTTTCTTAGGACTCCAAGTCAGTCAATGGGAAGATGGCATTTATCTACATCAAACTAAGTATGTACAGGACATTTTGTCAAAATACAAAATGAATGATTGTACATCTTATGGCACACCTATCCCAGTCAATCATGGTTTACATCTTGATAAAGATAGAAAGGATGTGGATTGTAAATTGTACGATGGTATGATAGGATCTCTTATGTATCTGACAGCTTCAAAGCCCGACATAATGTTTGCCGTCTGCTTGTGCTCGTGGTTTCAGTCATAACCAAAGGAATCTCATATGATCGCTATGAAGAGAATATTCAGAACTTGAAAGGGAACCCTGATTAGGTCTTTGGTATTCCAATCAACAGTCGTTTGAATTCAAAGCTTACGCTGATTCTCATTATGGCGGATGTAATCTCGATAGAAAATCAACCTTAGGTGGATGTCAATTCTTAGGAGATAGGCTGGTTTCCTAGCAACAGTTTCTATCTCAACATGTGAAGCAGAGTATATTACTGTTGCAAGCTGTTGCTCTCAGATCTTATGGATTCAACAGTAATTGAGAGACTACGGCTTGAACTACACTGGCACTCATATGTTCATTGACAACACAACCACCATGTCCATCACAAACAACCCGGTGAAACATTCCAAAACTAAGCATATTGAAATTTGTCACCATTTCATTCGTGACTGTGCTGAAAAGCATTTAATTGAACTTGTAAAAGTTCACACGAATGATAATTTTGTTGATCTTTTCACCAAAGCTTTTGATCGTACTCGTTTTAAACATCTTGTCAACATGATAGGAATGTTCAATCCAGAATGAAAAACCTTTTTCAAAACAAACTTGTTTCTTGGAAGTTATATTTATTTTCATTTAAATTTAGTTTGAATTCTGTTAATATTTTAAAAAAAATCCAAACAAAATATAAAACTTTCAAAAATTTCAATGTCATTTAAAAAAATAGAGGAGATGATTGCACATCCGTTAGTGATCTAAATTTCTTAGATTGCACAAATTGGGAAATGATTGCACTTTGACTACTTAATATATGTCAAATATTCTTTTAATTGAAATTGTCAGTAGGCTAGAATCATTCGTTAAATCATTAGTAGTGTGAAAACCTAAATATCTTTTCTACAAATGTGATTTGAACCCATGTTATGATGTGTGTGTGTATAAGATTAACAAAAGATCATTATCAGAAATAGAATATAAGATTTTGGCTAGTGTTATCCTTTGAGACCAGTTTCGGGTTATGTCTTTAGCACAACTTTCAGTTCACTTCACTGCCCATACTCATAAGTATGCAATGTGAAGTTGAGCTATGATGTCTCGACAACAACCGTCAAGCATATATTTCCCCTTGGATCACATCTGTTCCATTGAAGACGTCCAGATAACAGTTGGATCCCGTTACCCGAATCTCCGGATTCCACATCTCAACACAATTACCTACAAGCCAAGACAAATAACGATATTACCTCAACATGGTGATAGTGATAATCCTTGGGAACATCTTAGATGTCTTGAGATAATTCATTTACTTTTCTGTCTACATAGTCGTGGGGTACACAATGTACAAATTTAAATGGAACCATAACTCACATGAATTTGGTCCAAGAATGCTTATAGTTTCAACTCATATAATATTGACAATTTGAATTACTATAATATGTATCTCAAAATTGATTTCAAATAAGTATGTCATGATATGATCCCAAATTCTTTGAAAGTTTACTGATATCACTATTGCTACATGTTAGCCTGATATGATCCTCTTCTTATGACTTGACCAAAAAGACGTTCACTGTAAGTATTCATTTACTTTGTATTCTGTTTATTTACCTAGAAACACAACAAAAAGATTTTTCATGTGTTTTAAACTTTACAAAATGACAAAAAGATTTCTTGTACAGTTCATTTCCAAAAACTTCAAAAAGCCAAAAAGATTTTTAACTTCAAGAAAGATTTTTGTTACAGTTGAACGTATCTATCATGTTCGTCTTAGAATTCTTCATAAAATAGAGATTTTTGAGTTTGAAAGGGAAAAGGGGAGTTAAGCCATGCGTACTTAACAGGTGTGCATGAATTACTTGCACACTTGGTTAAGTACGCATGACCTATAGTGAGGGGTATATAAAACGGCACTTAGCATTTATTCCACATTCAAACACCCGCTCTTCACTGTTAACCCCTGATCTTTTTCGCTAGAAATTTCTTGTGTTACTAAACCGGTTTTTAATCACAATTTTAGTTACAACATCATCCAAAGAACATTTGGTGAGAATCTTGACCAATTCCGACCGTTAAATCACCCAAAATTGAGTGATTTAGTGTTCTTGAGACTAGGGTTCTTGATGCTCAAAATTTTGGAAATAAAATGTGTTTGCATGTTAAATTGTGTATCAAAACAAGTCGTTAATCATCATTTACAGTCGTTTTAACACAAGTTTCATGATTTTAACTTGAAAATATTGAAATTTGATCTTGGTTTGGCGATTGAGTAGCGTCGGCCCCTGTTTGATCCGAATGGGTCATGTGTTGAATGATATCAATTCTAGACGAAGTCACATTGCCCTCCTATGCCTTTTTTGACATCAATAAAACAAGCTAAAATGAATAATCAACCTTGAATGCTTGATTTTTGACTTGCAAAAATAAGGTTCTCCGCGCCACATGCGTACTTGGCTAGTACGCATGAAGGATTTTCCCACGCGTACTTGCTAAATACGCATGACAGACTTTGTGCTTGTGTATTTCCTTAAGTACACAGGAGGAAACCCTGTAAAATTTTGTCTAAGTCCAAAACTTCTATTCATTATCTATGATACTTGATGATATACTTAATCAGTTCTAATCTTGTTTTGTTTGATGTTGCATATATGGCTAGACGAACGTTTACAGAAGATTTCAACATGTTAGCTCTTACCGATCCAGAATGGAGAGGGGCAGCACTCAATTATCAAGAGATAATCACTTTCCTAAACATATCAAATATCTCATATGCTATCTCTGCCAAACCAGTTGTATCACGTCCTTATATAGAGCAATTCTGGGATACGACTTAGCTAGATTGCTGACAACGACCTAATGTGATTACTACTACTGTTGCTAATCAACGAATAGCTATTTCAGAGGACACTATAAGGCAAGTCATGCAGTTTCATGATCTAGCCACCGATCCAACTCAATATCCGGAGTATATGATAGATGAATGTTAGAGACAGAGAATGGGGTACGTTGGGCGGAGAGATTACCCGTCTTACAAGAAAATGTGGCTTTTAGATCAATGGAGGTACTTTGCACATGTTATGATCATGTGTATTTCAGCAAGGAAGGCAGGAAAAGATGCTATGGGGCATGATTTAGCATCTGCTATGGTTGGTTTATCACTGAACAAGGGTTACAACTTCTCACGCTATGTTAATAAGTCAGTCCTTGAACAGATCAACGCTGCTACTAGATTCAGATTCTTACTGTATCCACGATTCATTCAGCTGCTGATTAATCATTTCTTGCCGAACCTACCACCAATAGGACAGCAGCTATGGGTCAAGAGAATAGCAAAGAGGGTGTTTGTGCAATTCCTTACTGTTGGCACTGAAGAACCAATACCATTGCACACACCTCTATTCAGTCACTTAATCAATGAAGCCTACATTGCACCACAGGGTGAAAGATGGTACAGTCCAAAAAGTGAACCTGAGTTAAGCGAGAACTCAGATGAAGAGCAAGAGGGTCATGATGATGAGAGTGATGATAATGGTGATAATAGTGATGATGGTAATGGTGATGCGGGTGATGGTGGTGCTGGTTATGCAAAAAATCCAGATAGTAGTGAATCAGAACGTACAGTAACTGATTCATCTGATTCAGAACCAACACCTGACCAAAGGCACCAAAGAAAGAATATTTGGGAATCACTTCCGGAATCCTTGTCAAAACGACGAAGAAGAGAGAGTCCAGATTCTGACTTTCAACTCGATAGATCAGATAGTAATCGAGAGGCACCTCATATGGTTGAACGAAGAAAGAAAACAAAAAATGATCGCTCGTGGCAAGAACTAATGGATGAAATCAATGCCAGGGTTCAAGCACAGCAAGCTCCCATGTAAGGCCCCAAACCCGGGAGGCCTCACTTGTTGGATTTACTCATTCACAAACAGTTCTTAAACTTGAATATCAAATAACGCAGCGGAAAATACTTCATTAAAACATAACCACTACATTGTTCAACATACGGAAACGTAAACATGTCTAAACATAACTTAGCGAAAACAAAACGTAACATGATGCCAGTCTTCATAAGCGTCCGAGTAACTCTTCATCGCTAGCCAAGCATCGCCGTCCAACCTCATAACCTGCCTTAACCTGAATGTGCACACTAAAAAGTCAGCTACGCTGGTGAGTTCTAGTTTTCGTTCGATTTAAGAAATGGTTCATCATTCAATCGTTCATTAGGGTTTAACATCATGTATAAGAAAACAGGGCCTTTCGTTCATCATTAAAAACCTTCAAACATTTATCCTCATCATAAACACATTGAACGGATCATTTGTTTAAAACATTTAACATTCTTTTAAGTCAAACATTACTATCTAAATATGTGTTACCATTCGTACCGTCATTTAGTATGGTATTGCCCCTAAGGCTTAACTGCACGAAGACCGACAATACCATACATTCCGTCAATTCCCTTTTGTATTGCCCCCAAGGCTTAACTGCACGAGGACCGACAATACCCATTAAGTTGCCCCTATGGCCCTCATGTCTATAAACCGACAAATTCCATCGACGGCTATGGCTCACGGCCATAACACCGTCGGATCATAATTTAACCTTACATAGGGTCACGTTAACCCCTGAGTAACCGTCGTTACTCCCTACCAGTTGTACAACATCAAACCATTGACATGTCACAAAGACACTGCCCCTGTTGTTCTTATGGCAACTATGGCTCGCTGTCCATAATCTACCACAAGGCTGGGAATTACATTCCCAGACTTCATTCGTCAATTCCCTTCATTCGACATATTAGATTTGTAATAACTTCTTTAAAAACTTTGCCCTTTTCTTTTCTTTTCGTAAAACATTCATTCATTTTCAAAACCCTTTACCTTCATTATAAACCATTTCTTGCTAAACATTTTGTTCGTAAACATTCCATTCATAAAACTTTCTTTCCATAAACCGTTCATTCCAAATCATTTCATTTCGTAAACATAGTTTCATAAACATCATTTCGTAAAACATCATTTCGTATGTATGCACACCAGCCCGAAAACATTATATAAAACATTTAAAAGAGGGCTTCTAGAACTCACCTAATAAGCTAATCTGGGTTGTCCAAAACAAAGGTCTCACAACGTCACTTCCGATCTGAATTGATTAGTTAAATACACATCAGACCAACCCCCGACACTAACGGTTTAACCTTCTTAAACATACTGACTTTACATAAACAACATGATGCCTGCGCACTTAGCAAGTGCGCAGGGACTTGTTCTTGCGTACTTAATAAGTGCGCAGACTTTGCTTCATGCGTACTTGATAAATACGCAGTACCTGGTTCATGCGTACTTGATAAGTACGCAGGATCCTCTTCTTGCGTACTTGGTAAGTACGCAGGATCAGCTTCATACGCACGAACTGCTTCCTCGCAAAAACCCTAACTTTCGCATCCGGGTCTGATCACGTCAAGATCCCGAACTTGTTTACATTCAAAACGTTTGCTTATCATTAAGGAACTCAAATCTACGTTTTCCTTACAATTTCATCCGTAAAAACGTTACATTTTCATCCAAAACTCGAAAAACCCAAAAACGAACAAAAACTCAGATTTTAGCCAGGTCGTTACCTGAATCGAGTTTCTGGTTCGGAGATTCTTCTCACGAGCTCTGGAGCAACACACTTCTCAAATCTCAGGTCAATCCGCCAACTTTCTCTCTCTACGGTTTCTCTCTCTAGAAGTTGCAAATGGGAGAAATGGGTGGTGACCTTGGCTATTTATAGGGGAGGCTCCCCTTCCAGCCTGCCGGCCCGACCCGACATGCCTCGTTCATTTATTCCGTTATTATAACTGTCGTTTTATTAATTTTTTTTGGGATGTTACAAGTCTACCCCCCTTACAATAGGTTTCGTCCCCGAAACCTATCATAAGTCAAATAGTTGAGGGTACGATTCCCTCATTTCCATATCCGTTTCCCAAGTGGCTTCTGATCCCTTTCGATGCTTCCATTGGACTTTAACCAATTGAATAATCTTATTACGCAAACACTTCTCCTTTCTGTCTAAGATGGCCACGGGTTCTTCGATGTAGTTAAGGCTGTTGTCGACCTCGATGTCAGTAAGTGGTACGTGAGCTGATTCATCCGCCAAACACTTTCGCAAGTGTGATACATGTAAAGTAGGATGAATCCCACTTAACTCATCAGGCAACTGCAACCGATAAGCGACTTCACCTACCCGTTCCATTATCCTGAATAGTCCGACAAACCTTGGACTTAACTTTCCTCTCTTCCTGAATCGTATGATTCCCTTCCAGGGTGACACTTTCAACATTACTCTATCCCCAACATCAAACTTGATAGGCCTTCATCGTTTATCCGCATAGGACTTCTGATGATCTTGTGCGGCCTTCATTCGTGCTTTGATTTGATCAAACTTTCCGATGTTTCTCTTACGACTTCAAGACTTCCTAATTACTTCTGTCCAATCTCACCCCAACAAACCGGGGTCCTACAACTTCTCCCATACAACATTTCATAAGGCGGCATACCTATCGTCGTGTGATGACTATTGTTATAGGAGAATTCGGCTAACGGCGGATGAGTGTCCCAACTGCCGCCAAAATCGATGATACAAGCGCGAAGCATATCCTCCAAGGTCTGAATGGTCCTTTCGGACTGACCATCCGTTTGTGGGTGGTATGCCGTGCTGATATTAAGCCTCGTGCCCATCGCCTCATGAAATCTTTTCCAGAACCTCGATGTGAATCGTGTGTCCCGGTCAGATACGATCGTCAAAGGCATCCCATGTCGTGCTACTACTTCTTTAATAAATACTTCCACTAAGCTTTCTCACGAGAACGTCTCGCGAATAGTTAGGAAATGAGCACTCTTCGTTAAACGGTCCACAATTACCCAAATGGTGTCATGACCTTTAGCTGTGCGAGGTAGCTTGGTTATGAAGTCCATGGTAATGTGTTCCCACTTCCATTCCGGAATATCAAGTAGTTGAATCTTTCCATACGGTTTCTGGTGTTCGGTCTTTACTTGCAAGCAAGTCAAGCACTTGCTTACGTACTTTGTCACTTCATGCTTCATTCCAGGCCACCAGTATTCCTTCCTTAGATCTTGGTACATTTTATTGGTACCAGGATGGATAGAGTACCAAGACTTATGAGCCTCATCCAAGATTTTGGTTCTAAGCTCGCCACCCATAGGTATCCATACCCGTCCAAAACGTGTCCTAACACCAAGGGTGTTATATTCCAGCTTGTCCTGTTGGCCAATCATCCTTTCCTTCTTTATATTTTCTTCTTTAAGTGCCTCATCTTGAGCCTGTTCAATTTCTCTCATCACATCCGATGTTATCACCAACTGGCAAGCTTTCACTCTAATAGGAGTAGGCACATCCATTCGGCTTAGAGCGTCAGCCACCACGTTTGCCTTTCCAGGATGGTATATTATTTCACAGTCATAGTCTTTCAAGAGTTCCAACCATCGCCTCTGCCTCATATTAAGTTCCTTTTGTTCGAAGAAGTACTTCAAACTTTTGTGGTCGGAGTAAATAGTAAACTTCACCCCGTACAGGTAGTGCCTCCAGATTTTCAATGCGAATACGACAGCATCAAGTTCCAAATCGTGGGTTGGATAATTAGCTTCGTGAATCTTCAACTGTCGTGACGCATACACGATCACTCTTCCGCGTTGCATCAACACGCATCCCAATCCCTGACCCGAAGCGTCAGAGTATACCACTAAGTCTTCATTGCCCTCGGGAAGGGCCAAGACTGGGCTTTGGTTAGCTTTTCCTTCAATTCCTTAAACGCCTCATCCTGGGTCGAACCCCATTCATACTTTTCCTCCTTCCGAGTCAACTTTGTCCATGGCGAAGCAATTTTCGAGAAATCCTGGATGAATCTCCGATAGTAGCCTGCCAATCCCAAGAAACTACGGATTTTAGTTGGCGTCTTAGGAATATTCCATTCCCTTACCGTCATTATCTTCGCTGGGTCAAACATAATGCCATTCGGGTTGACGACGTGACCTAGGAATTGAACTTCCCTAAGCCAGAACGCGCATTTAGAGAACTTAGCATACAACTTTTCCTTCTTCAGAGCCTCCAACACCTCCTTTAAGTGACATGCGTGATCACCCTCATTCTTGGAGTAGATGAGGAAATCAACGATGAACACAATTACCGATCTGTCCAACATCGGTAGACACACCCTATTCATTAAATCCATGAATGCTGTGGGGGCGTTCGTCAATCCGAAAGACATTAAGCGGAACTCGAAATGTACATAACGCGTGTGAAATGCAGTTTTCGGTATGTCTTCTTCCCTCACTTTCAACTGATGGTACCCGGATCGAAGGTCGATTTTTGAGAACCAACTTACGCCTTGCAGTTGATTGAACAGGTCGTCGATCCTTGGTAAAGGGTACTTGTTCTTCACCGTTCGTTTGTTCAACTCGCGATAATCAATACACATTCTCATTGAACCATCCTTCTTCTTCACAAACAACACCGGAGCACCCCATGGCGAGATGCTCGGTTGTATAAATCCCTTCTCAAGTAGTTCATCTAATTGGACCATAAGTTCTTTCATTTCCACAGGTGCTAGTCGATATGGAGCTTTAGCCACGGGCTGGGCATATGGTACGAAGTTGATTCGGAATTCATTCTCTCTGTCAGGTGGTATCCCAGGTAAATCATCTAGAAACACCTCCGGGTACTCGCGTACCACGGGTACATCGTCTAGTTCCCTCACTTCCTTACACTTGTCGATCACGTACACCAGATAAGCCTCACATTCGCGCCTCAAGTAATCTGTTGCCTTAATCATAGAGATGACGTTTGGCATCGGGGCATCACGATCTCCAAAAACCTCGACTTTGCTACCATCCGGAGCCTTGAGTCGGATTATCTTTCGTTTGCATATAATTTGCGCTTCATTTGTAGTTAGCCAATCCATACCTAACACGACATCGAACACACCCAAAACCATAACAAATAACATGACATGGAACCTATGACCTTCTATTTTTATCGTGGAGTTGTCAACTACATCGGTCACTCTCGTAGTTCTACCCTCAGCGGTTTCCACACTAAAAGCCCTTTCTAGCTTACTGACAGTGTACTTTACTTGTTTACAAAAAGTCGTAGATATAAAACTCTTACTGGCACTCGAATCAAATAACACAGAAACAAAAGTGTTGTCAAGGATGAACGTACCTGACGCCACGTCAGGGTCTACCCTAGTCTGGTCTTGCGTCAACGTGTACGCACGAGTCTTTGCTCGGGGCCTCTCTTCTTTCTTCTCGGTACTCTTTCTTTTCCCAGATTCGTCCATTTTCGGTTTCGGGCATTCCCTACTCAGATGACCGGCATCCCCACAGTTATAGCACTTGAAGTGTTGTGGGCACTCACGGGAGTAGTGCCCGGTCTTGCCATACTTAAAGCACAAGTTAGATCCCAGTCTACATTCATCTGTATGCTCCCTTCAACACTTCTTACAAACAGTCGGCTCATCCACCTGAGCCCTCTTATCATGAGTCCCAAACATCTTTCCACCAGTTTGCTTGTTTGAGAAGCTCGGTCTCTTCTTCGGTTCCTCAATGGCGGCATCGTTTAATGCCAGATCATCATACACCACACCACTGAGTTTCACCACCGAATCAAAAGTGGTAGGAGTGTTTGCTTTGATAAAGGTGCGGACCTTGTCCGACAGTCCCCGGATATAACAAGAAATCTTTCTCTCTTCGGTAGTAATTAGGTGTGGCACCAGTCGTGCCAACTCATTGTACCGGGTGGTGTATTGACGGTGAGTCATGTTACCAGCCTTTAAATTCAGAAATTCCCTCTCCACCTTCTCAATTTCGTTCCTTGGGCAAAAATTCTTAATAACTGACGCCTTCAAATCATTCCATAACATGGAGTCAACAGCTGTATCTACCTTAGCTTGTCGCACTTCTTCCCACCAATGGGACGCTTTTTCTCTTAAGGAGTTAGCAGCAAATTTCACCACTTGATCCGCCCGGCATTCGCTGAGACGGATGGCAGCCTCCATACGGATTACCCAGTCAAACGTACCCACCGCGTATTTCTTTCTAGTCAGGACCGGCGGGTCACATGCTTTAAATGACTTATAGTCGCATCCGTGAGCAGGCGGCGCGTTGTCAGTCTCCTTGTTCTGGGCACCAGTTGCCGCGCTAGACCCACCTTCCCCATTAACCTTCTTCAATGCTTCAGCTAACAGATCTGGCAGAGAAATCCTCATCAACTCGGTGAACTCTCGAGCTATAGATGCTCTCACTTCTGGTTCAAAAGTGAAAGGTTGTTCTTCAATCTGTGTCTGCTCAGTTCCATGCACACTAACCGCCGGTTCAGTGTGAACACTTCCTTCTTCACTATACTCTTGGCGCGCAGGGGTCCTGCCACGCCCACCATTTCGACCACCGGTACGACCACCACCACGCCTTCCGCTCTTTCGTCCCGCCATTTCGTTCTATAAGACAAGGAATCCAACGTCATCACGCTAGTTAACAAATAAAATTCAATAAGCATTGTAAGATGTTAATATACACTGGCCATCTGCAATTAACCATTACACTACCTTTCGATTTCTATTTGACCACCTTTGTGATTCCATCAGAACACAAGTCCTTACCTAACCCTTTCTAAGGCATACTATACATGTAAATATATACTACCATCATACCTGATGCTGTGGCTCGAGTTACCCGTACTGGCATCCGCTTTCGGTCCTATTCACAGTTTAAGTTCAGACACAGGGAGTGTCCCAATCTCTCAAATTATTGCTCTGATACCTACTTGTAAGGCACCAAACTCGGGAGGCCTCACTTGTTGGATTTACTCATTCACAAACAGTTCTTAAACTTGAATATCAAATAACGCAGCGAAAAATACTTCATTAAAACATAACCATTACATTGTTCAACATACGGAAACGTAAACATAACTTAATGAAAACACAACGTAACATGATGCCAGTCTTCAAAAGCGTCCAGGTAACTCTTCATCGCTAGCCAAGCATCGACGTCCAACCTCATAACCTGCCTTAACCTGAATGTGCACACTAAAAAGTCAGCTACGCTGGTGAGTTCTAGTTTTTGTTCGATTTAAGAAATGGTTCATCATTCAATCGTTCATTAGGGTTTAACATCATGTATAAGAAAACAGGGTCTTTCGTTCATCATTAAAAACCTTCAAACATTTATCCTCATCATAAACACATTGAACGGATCATTTGTTTAAAACATTTAACATTCTTTAAAGTCAAACATTACTATCTAAATCTGTGTTACCATTCGTACCGTCATTTAGTATGGTATTGCCCCTAAGGCTTAACTGCACGAAGACCGACAATACCATACATTCCGTCAATTCTCTTTTGTATTGCCCCCAAGGCTTAACTGTACGAGGACCGACAATACCCATTCAGTTGCCCCTATGGCTCTCATGTCCATAAACCGACAACTTCCACCGATGGCTATGGCTCACGGCCATAACACCGTCGGATCATAATTTAACCTTACATAGGGTCACGTTAACCCCTGAGTAACCGTCGTTACTCCCTACCAGTTGTACAATATCAAACCATTGACATGCAACAAAGACACCGCCCATGTTGTTCTTATGGAAACTATGGCTCGCTGTTCATAATCTACCACAAGGCTGGGAATTACATTCCCAGACTTCATTCGTCAATTCCCTTCATTCGATAGATTAGATTTGTAATGACTTCTTTAAAACCTTTGCCCTTTTCTTTTCTTTTCGTAAAACATTTCATTCATTTTCAAACCCCCTTTACCTTCATTATAAACCATTTCTTTATAAACATTTCGTTCGTAAACATTCCATTCATAAAACTTTATTTCCATAAACTGTTCATTCCAAATCATTTCATTTTGTAAACATAGTTTCATAAACATCATTTCGTAAAACATCATTTCATATGTATGCACACCAGCCTGAAAACATTATATAAAACATTTAAAAGAGGGCTTCTAGAACTCATCTGATAAGCTAATCTGGGTTGTCCTAAACAAAGGTCCCACAACGTCACTTCCGATCAGAATTGATTAGTTAAATACACATCAGACCAACCCCCGACTCTAACGGTTTAACCTTCTTAAACATACTGACTTTACATAAACAACCTGATGCCTACACACTTAGCAAGTGCGCAGATACTTGTTCTTGCGTACTTAATAAGTGTGCAGACTTTGCTTCATGCGTACTCGATAAATACGTAGTAGTTGCTTCATGCGTACTTGATAAGTACGCAGGATCCTCTTCTTGTGTACTTGGTAAGTACGCAGGATCAGCTTCATGCGTACTTGATAAGTACGCACGAACTGCTTCCTCGCAAAAACCCTAACTTTCGCATCCCGGTCTGATCACGTCAAGATCCCGAACTTGTTTACATTCAAAACGTTTGCTTATCATTAAGGAACTCAAATCTACATTTTCCTTACAATTTCATCCGTAAAAAATTTACATTTTCATCCAAAACCCGAAAAACCCAAAAACGAACAAAAATTCAGATTTAGGCCAGATCGTTACCTGAATCGATTTTCTGGTCTGAAGATTCTTCTCACGAGCTCTGGAGCAACACACTTCTCAAATCTCGGGTCGATCCGCCAACTTTCTCTCTCTACGATTTCTCTCTATAGAAGTTGCAAATGAGAGAAATGGGTGGTGACCTTGGCTATTTATAGGAGAGGCTCCCCTTCCAGCCCGCCAGCCCATCCGGCCCGACCCGACATGACTCGTTCATTTATTCCGTTATTATAACTGTCGTTTTAATATTTTTTGTTGGGATGTTACATCCCATTCCACCAACACAACTGTATGGCCGAAGAAGACGCAGAACGATAACACCTGTTATAGTTCCTACTTGTGAAGAAGCTACTCAAACAGTCACCTCTTTTCTGGCTACAACAGTACAAATCACATCTTCCACAGTTCTTCCCATTATGACTGAATCAATCCTTGTTTCCACAACCATTATACCCACAGTCATACAAACCACTACATTACCTGTCACCATCAATGCTGGTACTTTACCACCAATAACACACTCAACTGAGTTTGGTGACATGGGACATTATTTTGACAAGTCTGAGCTTTTTGCCAATACCATTCATGAGACGAGTGAACCTTCTGCAGCAAGGGTAGTTGTGACAATCCGACTTTTCAAGCAAACTCAGTTAGAATTCCCGTTAAATTTCTGTTAGAACCTAACCCCATTAACTCAAATCTCTAACCCCAGGGACTAATTCTGTCAATATTTGAATTAAAAACACAGGAACTACTTACGTAAATACCCAAAATCTATTCTATTGACTTCTCAAAGTCAAAATCGATTGAATTTTGTTCCTGTTGACTTTAGAAAGTCAAACTCGCAAGTTTGAGATCAAATTTGAATCCCACAACTGAAATTCGTCCGATTCTGTAAAGGATTCCATCATTATAATCAGTTTTGACGTCATCAAGTCCTTAATCATCGACATTACGTTCGAATTAAACCCAATTATGGATATTAAAGTCGTAACCGACGACCATCTTCTCGTACGCATCAAATTCGCATGTTTCAATCTTTATTCTCTCAAATTGAAGGCCTGCACACCTCTATCGCACATCTCTAAAGCTTCTACACACGTTGATTTGGTCGGAGTCGCAGTCGTAATCGACCGGAGATCAACGCGATTGCCGACGGCACTCGTTTTAGTTGGACGCTATCAATGAATCATCTATTCTGGTAATTGTTTACAGTCTTAGTTCCGTCTCAATTCATAGATCCAAAGCCCTATCATTATCAGGGTTTACATTATTGAATTCTACGTGAACCAGTTCTAGGGTTCATGTGCTTTCGAATTTAATCGAACCATATCAATTCGATAACAAATACTGAAATTGATCACGTCCACAGACTCGTCTCGATGTCTAGATCAAAAGCCCTATGCTTTTAGAGGCTTGCATTATCGGATTGTATATGATCTAAATTCTAGGGTTCATGCGAAACAGGTTTAATCGAATTCAACTCTAAACCCTGTTTACATCCAATTAAATTGTATCATCAGTTTCGCAGCATCCTAAAGTGTAAAAACCCCATGATTTCATCGAGTTCTAACATCCAATTTAATCGATTTGATAATGTGTTCATAACTAAAATTTTCGGTTAATAAATCCTAAAATAAACGATCCTAAACTTGTTATAACTTCAGTTAAAACTCACAACATACTTGTATGGACTCGATTAGCAAAACCCCTATACTATTTTGGCCTATCACGTTCGATTCAAAGGATTTTGGGGCTGGGATCGATCGTAGGTGAGTATGGGGGAGGGGCTCACTGGAACTCGTAGTTAAAACCATTCGGGTCTGGGTTTTGGTGCGACACCCTAGCGGGTTGGGATGGTTAAGACCTTGGACTCACACACAGGAGACCCGGGTTCGAAACCGATCTCCTGTGTTATTTTTTTTTGGGAGCTTTCTAATTATTTATATTATTTACAATCGTGTTTCCTTGAATAAAATAATAGTTTTATTATTTGGCGCACACTTGTTTATTGTGATACTTGTTAAATCTAAAAATAATATATATATTATATTATTTTTTTAGACATTATTTAAAAGCGAAAACGCTCGAATATATTTATTATATATTATCATTATTTGTCATTCGTCGTAAATCGTAATTATCTTAATTAGTTAATTTAAAGATCCGTTATTCTCGTGGACACGTTCGTTTACTTATTAATCTTTAGAGCGTTTCCTTTAGGACGTTCCTCATTTCATGTCGTTGTCACATATTCCATTTTATCCCTAATAATTATGTTGTAATTCTTCGGCATTCGTGAGCCGTGTCGGGCTAACACATGAGATTCCAATCTCATACTTGTGTGATTACTTCCTACACAATCAGGTGAGTTTTCACCGCCCCTTTTTACTATTTTAACTTAGGGGAGAAAGCATGTCACAACTATTTTTGAGATTATTATAATTCATATGTTATCAATGTTAAAGCTAAGCGTAACACGCTATCACTGAAAGTCCTCAACACACATCGGACCATTAATATGGATCTTAGCGAGGTAATGTTTAGTAGTACTAATGGATTTGGCAAATCCCACCCGCGTTAGTCGCGCTAACTCGATTTGAGGTCGAATGGGTGAAATGTTAGCCTACTCACATCGCCGGAGTTGATAGACCTGGCAGGAGGCAAATAAACAAACGGTCAGCTTCGGTTGCGAGCGCTAAAGTTAAACATGAAACGTAGTTGTCACACCCCGCCAAGGCGGAAATGCGAGGCGCGACGTTACATGGTTTCCAAAGCATATGATTACCGCAAACACATACATGATAAATGGATACATAAATTAAGTTTAAAGTTTTATATTCCAAAATGTAAATTGAGTTTACAAAAAGTGAAGATTTCGCAAATATGACTCCATTACAATGAGTTATACAAGAGAAATCCCCCAAAAGTTGTATCCATCGTGCATGCATGTAATCTACATTGCTAACCTTGCGATCACGTTCAATTTCTGAAAAAACATACTTAAAATTGTCAACACTAGGTTGGTGAGTTCACAGGTTTAATCAAATAGTTCTGTGTAAAATTCAATTGTTCGTAAATAGTTTCAGGTGCATGTGATAAACAGAATAAGAATTGTTGACCCATTTGTAAACTAGCTAGGAATACAAATAATATGTTCATATATGAGGCGTAACCAAACCATGACAATTGTACACGCCCCTAATTTCGTTATCCGGTTCTATGCGGCCATAAATCCTCCAGATTGTGGTTAGCGCGACTAACCATGACCGGGAGACGTCACTCTCCATAGTACTATTCATAGGACCCTAGGCTACAGTTAATGGTTACTACATTGTTCCAGGGGACTTTAGCGGCCTCAACTTGTTGTTCTCATCTCATGTAAACATAAAAGTCGTGCCTTATTCTCTTGTTATCCCATAAAATAGTTGTAAGTATGTTCTTCCCCCAAATATTGAAAAACAGTAAAAAGGGCCCGTGAAACTCACATTGTTTTTGTGTATGTTTGTAATGATACTTGTTGTAGTCGAACTTGACTATTCGTACCATAAATACCAAAGGGTAAATTGTGTTAAGACCGAACGTCTCATATTGCAAATTGTTCACCGACTTTGTAAATCTGGTTGCTTTTGTTTAAAATATCCTCTTAGTGGTTCAACACTTGTTTCGTTATAAAAACAGTTCCAAGTTACTACCCAAAGAGGACTGACACAGGTATCGAAACTACCTAGTTTCGATTAGGCAATTGAGTATCGAAACTTCCTAGTTTCGATTGAGTAGCTGGTTATCGAAACTACCTAGTTTCGATTGAGTAAACAGGTATCGAAACTCCTAGTTTCGATTGAGTAAACAGGTATCGAAACTCCTAGTTTCAATTGAGTAAACAGGTATCGAAACTCTTAGTTTCGATTGAGTAAACAGGTATCGAAACTCCCAGTTTCGATTGAGTAAACAGGTATCGAAACTATAGTTTCGATTGCTGGACTTCTGTTTGACAGAATCAGTCCTGCATATTTTTATGTTTTAATCTTGAATTCGACACACTTTTCTTGTTAACTTACTTGCGTTTGGATATTTTGTATGTTTAGCTACGGTTTTAAAGAAAATAATGTAGATATTATGGTGTTTTTACCTTAAAACAGAGATGAAGATGATGAGAGAAAACAGAGAATGATCTTGAGTTCCTTAGCTTGATTCTTGAGAAAAACACCTGGGATTCTTCTTAAAACACCGTATTATGGTAGGTTTTGCCTTAGAACTTGACTTCGATTTGGAGAGAGTTGGAATGTTTGCCGTATGAAAATGAGAAATATGAAAAGGAAATTGTGATGTTGAGACCGAGAGGGTATGGTTTTATCTGAGTTTTCTCAGGTATGGAATGGGTCGAGTGAGGGGGTATGGTCTTCTCTGGCATCGGCCGAGAAAGTCAAAAAGTGGGTTGAGGGTTAATAATTAGTTTCAAGTATTAGTTTATTGAGAGTTTTAATATCAATTAGAGTTTCAAGGGGGTAATTTAATTCGGATTAGGTTTCTCACGGTATTATAAATTTAGCAAGTTTATGGCTAGTTAATGAAAAATATTTAAATCTTAGATTGTATAATTCGTTGAGGTGATTATTCGTAGGTATAAATACCTAAAGGTGACGATACGTGGTAACGTCTTCGAAAGGGTTCGTTATTTTACTTTTACTTATACCGTATGTTTTAGTCTAAAAATAAATTATTGACCAACGTAAAGTTTATGTAATATATATGTATATATATTTTTCTGGTTATTTAATTTAATCACTAACTTTCGTATTGGTCGGTTTATATGACACGCGAACCGGTAACTCCTAGAATTACCAAAATGTGAAATGAGACAATGTTCGGTTTTTGTTAGACCTTAATGTCCTTGTTTGTAAAATTAATTAAATCACAAAAATAATTGTAATGTAAACTTGTTTAATACATGTACGGATATTGACCTGAAATGTCGGGTGTCACATTATCCCCATGTTAAAAGAATTTCGTCCCGAAATTCAATTCGTGTCTTCTTGAATTGGGGTATCCTTAAACAAGGAGGGGTATTTCGTCTTCATTTGATCTTATCGTTCCCATGTATACTCAGGACCACGTTTTGAGTTCCAACGTACTTTAACCAGTTTGATTCGACAACGTCTCAGCTTTTGAACTTTCCAATCTGAAATCTCAATCGGTTCCTCGATGAAATGTAACCTGTCGTCTATGTGAATCTCATCAGGCGGTATAATTAACATCTCGTCTGATAAACACTTCTTGAGATTTGATACATGAAACGTATCATGTACATTGCTCAGTTCTTGTGGCAGCTTGAGCTTGTAAGCTATAGGGCCAACCCTAGCTAGTATTTCAAACGGTCCAACGTATCTAGGGTTGAGCTTACCACGGTTACCAAACCTTGCAACGCCTTTCCATGGTGAGACTTTTAACATTACTCGGTCACCAATTTGAAATTCTAATGGTTTCCGTCTGTTATCAGCATAGCTCTTCTGTCTGTCTCGGCCCGCTTTCAGACGGTCCTTAATTTTGAAGATCTTATCAGTGGTTTCCTGGACAATCTCAGGGCCTGTCAAATGTTTTTCACCAACTTCCGCCCAACATAACGGTGAGCGGCATTCACGACCATATAAAGCTTCAAACGGAGCTGCCTTAATGCTCGTGTGGTAGCTGTTATTATAGGAAAACTCCGCCAACGGTAAATGAGTATCCCAATTACCTCCGAAATCAATTACACACGCACGGAGCATATCTTCTAATGTTTGGATAGTCCTTTCACTTTGACCGTCCGTTTGTGGGTGATATGCCGTTCTCATGTCAAGACGTGTGCCCATGGCTTCTTGTAATGATTTCCAGATTCTAAACACGAATCTGCTGTCTCTATCAGAGATAATAGAAATTGGCACTCCATTCCTAGCCACAATTTCCTTGATATAAAGCTTTGCAAGTTTCTCGGTTTTATCCGTCTCTTTGATAGGTAGAAAATGAGCTGATTTTGTCAGACGATCGACAATTACCCATATTGTGTCATAACCGCTGGACGTCTTGGGTAACTTCGTGATGAAATCCATAGAAATCTGTTCCCATTTCCATTGAGGTATTTCGGGTTGTTGTAACAATCCCGACGGTTTCCGATGTTCTGCCTTTACCTTTGAACATGTCAGGCATTTACCGACATAAATAGCAATTTCTCCTTTCATGTTCGGCCACCAATAGTGTTCTTTCAGATCCTTATACATCTTATCTGAACCTGGGTGAATGGAGTACCTAGACTTGTGGGCTTCGTCCATAACCAACTCCCGTAAATTACCATAACATGGCGCCCAAATTCTATTTGCAAAGTATAAAGTATCATCTGATTTTGGCTCTAACTGTCTGGTCATTCCTCGTAAAGCTTCACTCTGAATGTTTTCTTCTTTGGTTGCCTCCCGTTGTGCCATCCGGATTTGAGTCATGAGACACGTATGAATTTTCAATCCTAGGGCACGAACACGAAGAGTTTTGACTCGTTCCTTGCGACTCAAGGCATCTGCTACGACGTTTGCCTTACCATGGTGATACTTGATATCACAGTCGTAATCATTCAGTAGTTCTACCCAACGACGTTGTCTCATGTTGAGTTCCTTTTGATCGAAGATATGTTGAAGACTCTTGTGATCAGTAAAGATAGTGCATCTTGTACCGTAAAGATAATGTCTCCAAATCTTTAGTGCAAACACAACTGCGCCCAACTCCAAGTCATGGGTCGTATAATTCTTTTCGTGCACTTTTAGTTGTCGTGAGGCATAAGCGATGACTTTGTCTTTTTGCATTAACACACAACCAAGTCCTTGGTGTGATGCATCGCAGTATATGACAAAATTGTCGATTCCCTCAGGAAGGGATAAGATCGGTGCACTACACAACTTCTACTTCAGCAATTGAAAAGCTGACTCTTGCTTGTCACTCCAATCAAACTTCTTTTCTTTCTGGGTTAATGTGGTTAAAGGCAGGGCTATTTTTGAAAAATTCTCGATGAATCGTCTGTAATAGCCGGCCAAACCTAAAAATTGACGCACTTCGGTCGGATTCTTTGGTGCTTCCCAGTTTTTTATCGCTTCTATCTTAGATGGATCAACATGAATTCCCTCTTTATTGATGACGTGTCTAAGAAAATACACTTCTCGGATCCAAAACTCACACTTAGAGAATTTAGCGTAAAGTTTCTCGTTCCTGAGTAGTTCTAAGATTAATTTCAAATGATGTTCATGTTCCTCCTTGGTTCGTGAATATATCAATATGTCATCGATAAACACAATCACGAATTTATCCAAGTACGACTTGCACACGCGGTTCATGAGATCCATGAAAACAGCTGGTGCGTTCGTCAAACTAAATGGCATAACTAGGAACTCGTAGTGACCGTAACGATTCCTAAAAGCCGTTTTTGGTATATCTTCTTCCTGAGTTTTCAGTTGATGATACCCTGATCGTAGATCAATTTTAGAATAGAAACTAGAACCTTGTAGTTGATCAAACAAATCGTCTATTCGAGGGAGTGGATACCGGTTTTTGATTGTCAGCTTGTTTAATTCTCGGTAATCAATACACATCCTAAAGGTTCCATCCTTTTTCTTTACGAATAGAACCGGAGCTCCCCAAGGTGAGAAACTCAGTCTTATGAAACCTTTATCAAGCAACTCTTGCAGTTGATTAGATAATTCCTGCATCTCGGAAGGTGCTAGTCGATACGGTGACCGTGCGACCGGTGCGGCTCCTGTTACCAAGTCGATTCAGAATTCGACTTGCCTCGGTGGTGGTAATCCAGGTAAGTCTTCAGGAAAAACTTCGGGGTAATCTTTAACAATTGGTATGTCTTCAAGTCGACGTTTCTCGGGTTTCTTCTCGACGATGTGAGCCAGGAATACGCAATAACCTTTACGTAGGTACATACGAGCTTTCATGCAGTTTATCATCCTCAATGTCACTCCACTCTTCTCACCTTGAACCGAAAGAACTTCTCCGTTCGGGAGAGGAATATGAACAATCTTCTCAAAACAAACAATCTCAGTGTGATTCTTTGACAACCAATCCAAACCAATAATAACGTCAAAACTTCCCAAGTCAACAGGTAGTAGGTCTATACTAAATGTGTGGTTCTTAAAACATAAGGTACAACCCTGAATGACTTCCCCAGTTTTAATTAATTTTCCGTTTGCTAATTCAATTGTATAATTTTGGTCTAGTTTGCTGGGCTTAATACCGAGTAGGGACTTAAAGTCATTTGACACAAAACTCATATCATCACCTGTGTCGAAAAGTATAGAGGCATAGTGATTATTTATCAGGAACGTACCAGTGACAATGTTTGGATCTTGTCGTGCGTCACCAGCCCCCATCACAAACGCTCTTCCACGGGCCTGATTGTCGTTTCGGTTCTTCAACTTTGGACAGTCTTTTCTAAAGTGCTTTGGATCTCCACACTCAAAGCATCCCTGATTCATCCTTTCTGCTCCTGGGTTGACTTTTCCTGCTACTTGATTGGCCTTATTAGGGTTCGCATTGTTCCAACAGTTATGGGCTAGATGCCCATGCTTTTTACATTTTCCACACTTGGTACACCTTCCACTGTGATGATACCCACATTTGTCACACTTCGGTAGTGTTCCAAGGTATCCATTTTGTCCTTCAATGTTGGCAGCATAAGCTTTCATGGTTTCAGGTCTCTTGTAAGCTTGATTCTTGTTTTGATTACTGGGTTTTCCAAACCATTTCCTCTTTTCCCCAGACCTTCCTTCCTCGGTCTCCTTCTTCTCAAACAAACCATCACGCACAGCATTATCTATTACTTTGGAAGCTAGAGTTATAGCGCTCTTGGCATCCATAGGGTTCGATGAAGTTACCAGGCTTCGGATTTGAAGAGCAAGACCCCACAAGTATCTTTCAACCTTCTTGTATTCTGGGGTGACCATGTGTGGAACTAAACTTGCTAACTCATTGAATCGGTCAGTGTAACCAGCCACATCATCTCCTATCATTTGTAAATTCCACATTTCAGATTCGATCTTTTGCAACTCATTTCGAGGACAGTACTCCTCGATCATCATGGCCTTTAGATCATCCCATGATAGCTGGTAGGCAGTCTGCCTTCCCAAGATTTTCATCTGAGAATTCCACCAGGTTAGTGCCTTGTCAGCAAGTGTGCAAGTGGCATATTTCACCATACAGTCAGCTGTGCATTCACTAATATCAATCACAGATTCCATCTTCTCAATCCACCTCATCAGGCCTACTGCACCCTCGGTGCCATTGAAGTTGCGAGGGTTGCAGGATAGAAAAGCCTTATAAGTGCACTTCTTGTTCGAAGCATCTGTAGGGTCACAAGTCAATATTTTAATAATGTTGTTATCTTAGATCGCGACTGTGTTTCAGAGGTGTTTACACATCCTATTACCTCTAGAACCTCCAGTAGTGTCACTGCCTCCTGCACCTCCTCCGCTACCACTACCATTTCCTCCGCCGTTATTCCGATTGGCTTCGTACTGCTCCAAGGCGGCGGCTACACGTTGGGATATGAGTTGCTCAACTTCTACGGAAATCGTCGTGTTGTTTTCACCAGTAGTGTCACGCGGTGTCCTTCTTTTGGGTGCCATGGGTCTGAAGTCGAAATAGGGTTAGTGTGTGACGATATTCAGTGTCTACGATATCCGTACAATAGGATGATAGGTTATGAAATGAATATGCAATGAAAAACGTCTCAGTGAGTCATTTAAATTATAGACTAGGTTCGATTTTTAGACTCCAAGTTCGCTATAATCAATGGCTCTGATACCAATCTGTCACACCCCGCCAAGGCGGAAATGCGAGGCGCGACGTTACATGGTTTCCAAAGCATATGATTACCGAAAACACATACATGATAAATGGATACATAAATTAAGTTTAAAGTTTTACATTCCAAAATGTAAATTGAGTTTACAAAAAGTGAAGATTTCGCAAATATGACTCCATTACAATGAGTTATACAAGAGAAATCCCCCAAAAGTTGTATCCATCGTGCATGCATGTAATCTACATTGCTAACCTTGCGATCACGTTCAATTTCCTGAAAACATACTTAAAATTGTCAACACTAGGTTGGTGAGTTCATAGGTTTAATCAAATAGTTCTGTGTAAAATTCAATTGTTCGTAAATAGTTTCAGGTGCATGCGATAAACAGAATAAGAATTGTTGACCCATTTGTAAACTAGCTAGGAATACAAATAATATGTTCATACATGAGGCGTAACCAAACCATGACAATTGTACACGCCCCTAATTTCGTTATCTGGTTCTATGCGGCCATATTGTGGTTAGCGCGACTAACCACGACCGGGAGACGTCACTCTCCATAGTACTATTCATAGGACCCTAGGCTACAGTTAATGGTTACTAAATTGTTCCAGGGGACTTTAGCGGCCTCAACTTGTTGTTCTCATCTCATGTAAACATAAAAGTCGTGCCTTATTCTCTTGTTATCCCATAAAATAGTTGTAAGTATATGTTCTTCCCCCAAATATTGAAAAACAGTAAAAGGGGGCCGTGAAACTCACATTGTTTTTGTGTATGTTTGTAATGATACTTGTTGTAGTCGAACTTGACTATTCGTACCCTAAATACCAAAGGGTAAATTGTGTTAAGACCGAACGTCTCATATTGCAAATTGTTCACCGACTTTGTAAATCTAGTTGCTTTTGTTTAAAATATCCTCTTAGTGGTTCAACACTTGTTTCGTTATAAAAACAGTTCCAAGTTACTGCCCAAAGGGGACTGACACAGGTATCGAAACTACCTAGTTTCGATTGGGCAATTGAGTATCGAAACTTCCTAGTTTCGATAGAGTAGTTGGTTATCGAAACTACCTAGTTTCGATTGAGTAAACAGGTATCGAAACTCCTAGTTTTGATTGAGTAAACAGGTATCGAAACTCCTAGTTTCGATTGAGTAAACAGGTATCGAAACTCCTAGTTTCGATTGAGTAAACAGGTATCGAAACTCCCAGTTTCGATTGAGTAAACAGGTATCGAAACTATAGTTTCGATTGCTGGACTTCTGTTTGACAGAATCAGTCCTGCATATTTTTATGTTTTAATCTTGAATTCGACACACTTTTCTTGTTAACTTACTTGCGTTTGAATATTTTGTATGTTTAGCTACGGTTTTAAAGAAAATAATGTAGATATTATGGTGTTTTTACCTTAAAACAGAGATGAAGATGATGAGAGAAAACAGAGAATGATCTTGAGTTCCTTAGCTTGATTCTTGAGAAAAACACCTGGGATTCTTCTTAAAACACCGTATTATGGTAGGTTTTGCCTTAGAACATGACTTCGATTTGGAGAGAGTTGGAATGTTTGCCGTATGAAAATGAGAAATATGAAAAGGAAATTGTGATGTTGAGACCGAGAGGGTATGGTTTTATCTGAGTTTTCTCAGGTATGGGATGGGTCGAGTGAGGGGGTATGGTCTTCTCTGGCTTCGGCCGAGAAAGTCAAAAAGTGGGTTGAGGGTTAATAATTAGTTTCAAGTATTAGTTTATTGAGAGTTTTAATATCAATTAGAGTTTTAAGGGGGTAATTTAATTCGGTTTAGGTTTCTCACGGTATTATAAATTTAGCAAGTTTATGGCTCGTTAATGAAAAATATTTAAATCTTAGATTGTATAATTCGTTGAGGTGATTATTCGTAGGTATAAATACCTAAAGGTGACGATACGTGGTAACGTCTTCGAAAGGGTTCGTTATTTTACTTTTACTTATACCGTATGTTTTAGTCTAAAAATAAATTATTGACCAACGTAAAGTTTATGTAATATATATGTATATATATTTTTCTGGTTATTTAATTTAATCACTAACTTTCGTATTGGTCGGTTTATATGACACGCGAACCGGTAACTCCTAGAATTACCAAAATGTGAAATGAGACAATGTTCGGTTTTTGTTAGACCTTAATGTCCTTGTTTGTGAAATTAATTAAATCACAAAAATAATTGTAATGTAAACTTGTTTAATACATGTACGGATATTGACCTGAAATGTCGTGTGTCACGGTAGTTTAGCTACCTATAGATACATATTGAATGAACAATAATCTGGTAAACGTTTATTTACATATTGAAACCTGTGAACTCACCAACCTCGTGTTGACATCTTTTCTTACATGTTTTCTCAGGTCGCTAAGATAAGGCACATGTACACATATAGGACATGCATGGAGTCCTACTATTGAATTATGTTTTATTATTTCATTTGGACTGTTTTGAATTATGTTTGGACTGAACTTTTTGGGCGCGTTTGTTTTACACATTTACTTTCTTTATACGCTTCCGCAATTACTCTGATTGATATGATATTTTCATTTGAGTCCCATATAGAGTCGTTCAATGTAACTAATGACTGAGATCCTGGTTTGTCACTTCCCAAACGATAAAACTCCGTTATTTGAATTTGGGGCTGTGACAGTTGTAGATCCTAGGGATCAAAGGATTGCAGTCTTAGAGTCACAAGTAGCTACCCAACAAACTCAAATTAATTTACTTGTTGACTCTAACACCAAATTGACTCATCAGTGGCAAGCCATGGAGGAACAAATGAAGTCATTCTTTGAGCTTCAAAGGATGCAATTCAATCTCAATGAAATGTCCCTCACCACTCGTAATGCTACGGAAAACCAAATGCTGATCCAACGAGGTGAACATCAGGTTATGGTTGATTTAGTGGCAAAATTGTCAAAACAGCTTGAGTCTTAGGGGGAGACAAGTAAGAGGGCACATGAAGAAGCTTACCACCATGTCGACCTCACAAAAGAAAAGGATCAGGACGATGATCCCAATGCCGGTCACTCAGGTGCTGTTGGTGGTGAGACACAAGTTTTATTGCCAACCCAAGCCACACCTACGGATCAGGGGGAGTCTACCCAACAATTCATGTTGAAGATATCAATAAACCTATAGCTAAAGTTCATGAACCCAACAGAGAAGCTGGTACCAGTGGCACTTCCTTGAGAGAGATTCCTCAGGAATGGATAATAAAAGAAGCCGAAGCGCCTTGGTACAAGCCACAGTACACAGACCAACATGGTGCTGCTGGGATGATTTTGTCGGTACGTTTCAAAGACGACAAAGGATTATTTGCTATCAAAAGATCAGGGGGAGTTCAATACCTGAAGCCAATAACAGAATCATTTAATTCCTTACCCAAATACGACTTAGTCAACCTTGCACACCATGAGTTATGTAATGAAACATCAAATGGAAATGCTTGAGGTCTATGGGGTGTACTGCAACGAGAAGGTAGATCGGGTAACTTCAAGATCTTTCAACCTCAAGTTCTGAGGCGTGTCAAGGACAAGACAATGATACATCAGCTGACACGCAAGTTCTTGAAAAAAACTCATTTATGAACCAGTTCTATATGAAACTCAGATACCTTGAGGAGAATACCTCAAGATATCCTGGGAAACATGTGGTACTTGTACATAGATCCAGTAACTGGAGAGGCTGTTATGATTGAGAAGGAGAGCTTGAAAGAGATCATCGGGGTATTTGATGAGATTGTGTTCATCAATTATTCCATTAAGGACTTAGAGGTTCTCGTCAACAAGAGCTGTTTGCATACTGACGAGTGGACAAAACTGTTGGCCACCAAATACGACAGGTTAGTGAAACTCTGTCATGGATACAAGTCTAAGATCAGTGGTGGAAGTCAAGTGGGAAGCTCGTAAAGACTGAAGATATCCATAGATGCTGTCAAGGGGGAGTCTGTTGATGCATGTTTTGTGACAGGCACTCTGGATAAAGCTAAAGCTTTTGTTATTATCAATTTCAGTCTTGTATGTATTCAGTACTTGTTGTATTTTGTTTATCGAGTTGTAATATGTCATGTTTATATCTGAACTTGTATTATTTTGATATTGTACTAAACAAATACGCAAGGATGTGTTCTTGTGTATTTGTCATGTACAATGGTCATGCGTACTTAGACAAGTACGCATGAAGGATGGTCATGCGTACTTAGTACGCATGGACCAAGTCTATAAATAGCATAGTATGTTTCATTTTCTACACAGATGTAATTTCACACACAAGTACGCACATATCAGCTTTGTATCAGTCCAGAAGTCTTTCCATTTGTATCTGTACTTGTTTGAAACACTATGATATCAATAGACCATGTATTTATTAGTACATCCTTGTGTTGATTGTCATAACTTCATTCATACATTGTTCCACCTAGTAACGGGCATTCCGCACCTGTTTACTAGGCTACATTCTCACACATTTTCGATCCGACATACCCACCCGGAGGGACCTACATTGAATATCAATCCTGTTACTGGTGAGGATATGATATATGATGATTCAACTGATGATGAAGTTTTTGATCCAGATAAATCTGAAGGTGTTGTGAGAGAGTGTAATTATATGGAACCAGTAGTGGTGAAAACTGTGACCAGAGATAGATGCATCCTAACTGAACTGGATGAGAAAGTTGAACAATTAAAACCTAAATCTACTTATAAACCAGTTAAATATTTTTTAAGTGGTGGTTTTGATTTTCAAGAAACCAACAAGATTGAGAAAGTCTAAACTCTTGAATTTTTTAAAAAGAAAATCAACCGGTTGTTCAACCTTCAAACACTGCTTTGAAGTGTTCATCATCCAGTCCAAACAAGGTTCAAAGGGAGAGGTATGTTAGAGTATACAAAGAAAGACGTGTTTGCTTTCATTGTGGTACTGTTGGTCATATTCTGAAAGATTTTCCACACAAGAATTTGGGAAAGAGTCTAGAGAATCCAAAGTTGGCAAGACCGTTTGTGAATCCACCAGTGAGTACTGGTGTACAGTCGGTTGATAAGAGTCATAATGTGAATAAAAGAGTTAAGACACCAGTATTCAAGGTTACTTCTAATATCATAAAGGTAGTTGAGAAGGTTGCTTCTTCTGGTGAACTTACACAACCAAAGGTGAAATTCTCAAGACCACAACAACGACGACGGAATAGAAGGTTGATAAAGCTTTTGGAACAATCTGTGGTCAAAGACAATGTTGAAACCGTTGAGTCATCAAAGGAGAGTGAAAGGGTTCAGGTTCATTCAAAATGGAAACCAAAGTCTCAAGTTTCTGTTTCTGAGAAACAATCTCCTAAAATTGAGGAGAGATTTGATTATGTTTTGAAATAGATTGTTTATTTTGATGAATCAGGCCGACCCAAGACCACAATGGCTTGGGTCTTTATTACTAACTAACCAATTTTGTTTGTGTGTAGGGAACTCCAAGGAGGACTATTGGCAACCATTGGTATGTTGATAGTGATGCTCTCGGCACATGACAGGAAATCTTAACTTATTGGAAAATGTTAAAGAAATCCAAGGAGGTTACGTTGCTTTTGTAGGAAAGAAGGGAGGAAATATTTCTGGCCAAAGAACTATAACAAATGGGAGATTGAGCTTTGAGAAAGTCAACTATGTGGAGCAGCTTGAACACAATCTGTTATCTTTTTCGCAAGTTTGTTACAAAGATTTGTCATTTCATTTTAATAAGTCAGAGTGTTTGGTGTTGATGCTGGGATTTGTAATACCTGAAGATTGGATACTTATGAGATCTCCTCGAAAGAATGAGACATATATGCTCTACATGATCACTGCGACGACAACTTTGTATGTTCCGACTTGTCTTCTTTCGAAAGCTTCTGAATCTGATTCAACTTTATGGCACCGGAAAATGGCTCATATAAATTTTAGAAAAATGAATTATCTTGTAAAGCATGGGTTGGTTTCTGGTGTCCCTGCCATGAGGTTTCATGTAGATGAAGACTATTCCTTGCAAGAAGGGGAAGCGGCACAGGAAATCTCATAAATCAAAGTTGTTAAATTCTATTGTGACTCCTTTAGAGTTGTTGCATATGGATTTGTTTGGACTTATTAGTGTCAGAAGTGAAGGTGGCAAATCTTATTGTTTGGTAGTGACTGATGATTACTCGAGGTTTTCTTGGGTCAAGTTTCTTGATTCTAAGGATGAAACAGCTGAAATTCTTAAGTTCCTGATTGTGGGACTTGAAACTTTATTCAAATTGCAACTCAGGAGGATTCGAAGTGATAATGGCACAGAGTTCAAGAATGGAAATATGGGTTTATTCTGTTTACAAAAGGGAATCCATCATGAATTCAGTGCTCCTTATGTTTCTCAGCAGAATGGTGTTGCTGAGCGAAAGAATCGAACTCTTATTGAGACGGCTCATACTATGTTATCTGACTCAAAGCTGCCCGTTACTTTTTAGGCCGAGGCGGTGAATACAACGTGTCATGTTCGCAATAGAGTTTTGATCGTGAAGAAACACAACAAGACTTGTTATGAATTGCTGAACAATCGAAAACCTAATTTGGCGTATCTTTTGCCCTTTGGGAATACATGTACTTTGTTGAAGACTCGCGATGTTCCTATTAAATTCAGCTCCAAAGCAATTGATGGGATTTTCTTGGGATACGTTGCCAATTCTCATAACAAGAGAGTCTTTAACAAAGAATCACGTCAAATTGAGAAATGGTTTCATGTTGACTGTGATAACCGTTCTGTTCCTCAGGATGCAAAATGTCCCTCTTGGGCGTTTGATTATGATGCATTATTCAGATCTTTCAATGTTCCTCCTACAATTTCTCCAACTGAAGCTAAAATGTTTTATCAGTCCTACTACAATGATGATTCAACTATCGATCTTCGTTCGGTTATTCCGATTGTGGATACTCCTCCAATTGACCCGAATGTAGCTTCAACTTCGGGTACAACACAAGATGGTGACAGTGAAGATGATGAAGCTGTGTTTCAGGAATAGTCTAACGATATACAGAACATAGTTGATGATTCATCAACATCGGCACCGGTTGAGGGGGAGTTGCCTTCAAATCTTGATTATGTTATTCAAGCTTCAGATATTCCTCAATCCCGTGTGCATAAGAATCACCCCACTGACAATATTATTGGTGATTTGAATGCGGGTGTTCAAACAAGACATCGTACACTTGCTAAAAATTCATGTTTGTATGCTCAAATTGTGGATGCAGGTATCTCGGAGACGTGTTTGCATGCTTGCTTTATCTCTCAAAGGGAACCTAAGAATGTGGTTGATTATCTAGATGATGATTGTTGGATTAAGGCCATGCTAGAAGAATTGGCTCAATTACATGTTTGGGATTTAGTTGAATTACCCAAGGACTCAAGATCTATTGGCACAAAGTGGATATTCAAATGAAAACATGATGATCATGGTGTTGTGGTACGTAATAAGGCAAGACTTGTTGTCCAGGGATTCAATCAGCAAGAGGGAGTTGATTACATCGAAGTGTATGCTCCAGTTGCAAGGATTGAGGCAATCAGATTGTATATAGCACATGCTTCTTTCAAGGGTTTTAAATTTTTTTCAGTTGGATGTCAAATGTGCTTTTCTGTATGAAAAGGTAAAGGAAGAGGTTTATGTGAAACAGCCGCCTGGTTTTGAAGATCCCAAGTATCCTGAAAAAGTGTTTAATTTAGATAAAGCATTATATGTTCTTCATCAGGCTCCTCGTGCATGGTACGAAACTTTGTCGGTGCATCTACTTGAGAATGGATTTGAGCGTGGCAAAATTGACTCTACCCTTTTCATCAGAAAAATAGGGTGAGATATATTACTTGTTCAAATCTATGTGGATGACATAATCTTTGGATCGACGAATGTCGATATGTGTAAAGACTTTGAAAAAGTGATTAAGTTGAAATTCGAGATGAGCAGCATGGGAGAATTATCGTTCTTTTTGGGTCTTCAAGTTGATCAAAAGGAAGATCGTTTTTACATTCATCAAATGAAATATGTTGCTGATATTCTCAAGAAGTTTGATATGACTAATGCTTCAACTTTCAACACTCCAATTCCTGTTAAGCACAAACTAGATTCTGACCTGAAAGGGAAAGAGGTGGATTGTCGATTATACAGAGGAATGATCGGGTCTTTAATGTATCTGACAGCGTTACGTCTAGATATTATGTTTGCAGTATGCTTGTGTTCAAGGTTTCAGTCTAAGCCGAAGGAATCTCATATGATTGCTGTAAAGCGAATTTTTTGATACTTAAAGGGTAAACCAATGTTGGGATTATGGTATCCAATTCATCCTGACTTTGATTTTAAAGTTTTTACAGATTCTGATTATGGAGGTTGCGGTCTGGACAGAAAATCGACGTGTGGTGGTTGTCAATTTTTAGGGAATAGGCTTGTGTCTTGGCAATGCAAAAAAGAAAACCTCGGTTACAATTTCAACTTGTGAGGCAGAGTATATTGCAGCAGCCAGTTGTTGTTCCCAAATCTTATGGATTCAACAGTAGTTGAGGGATTATGGTTTGAACTTCACAGGGACACCAATGATGATTGATAACACAACCACCATGTCAATCACAACAAATCATGTGAAACACTCAAAGACGAAGCACATTGAGATTCGACATCATTTCATGTGATTGTGCAGAAAAGAGGTTGATTGAGTTGGTGAAAGTCCACATGGATGACAAATTTGCTGATTTATTTACCAAAGCATTCGATCGTACACGGTTTGAATTTCTTACTCAGATGATTGGTATGCTTAATCCAACGTGATAAAAGTTTTCAAAAAGATTTTTCATGAAAGTTTTTCTTTCAGTTTTTTTTATTATTTAAAGTAAATAGTCTTATGATTTATCTTTCATTAGTTTACCTGCTTTCTGAAAAACCCAAACAAATTTAAAAAAAATGATAAAATCGGCACTGCTTGAAGTTAGAGAAGAAATGATAGCACATCAGTAGGTGATCACATACACATGACCTTAGAATGACTACCTGTTGTCTGTATTTATGTTTGTGCTTGTATGATTTGATCTAAACTTCTAAAGTCTGCATAAACAGGAAATGATAGCTTCATGACTGCATGACATTTTATATATAATAATTTTAATTTGGATATTTACATGTAATTTGAATTGTCAGTGGGCTAGAAGCGTTTTTAGTCCATTAGTAGTGTGAAAACATAATGGTCTATGTCACAATCGTGATTTGAACCCATGGTATGCCGGGTGTGTGTCATAAAAGATCATTATCAGATAAAGATGTTGGAACCTAGTAGTCCATAGAAATCAATTAGGTTTAGATGTGTATAACTTTAGAGTTTTAGGTCGAAAACTTTAAGTTTTCAGTCAGAAAGTGTTTTCGGTCGAAAACACTTTTCGATAAGACGAATTTGATCGAAACTCTTTGGTATAAATAGTCTTGTCTTTTGTATTTTCAAGTAACTATTCTCATTTGTATTGTTTGATTCCAAATCTATAGAGAGAATTTCTGTGTGTTTTGTTGTTATTCTGTGATTTACATTGCTGGTATAATGAAGATTATCAACATGTTTGAATGCATCTTGTGTGATTGATTCTATCGTTTTGGTGTGACTTTGATTTCTGGATTTATTCCTCCAATTCAGAGAGTGATTGAAGACTTTATCCTTGAATATCAGCAGATCAGAGGGAATCACAAGTGGTATCAGAGCTGTTGGTTAAAAGCTCTTGGTATTCAAGAAGAATTTAAGTCAAAAATTGATTGATTTGGAGTAATTTTGGTGCCATTGTTGTTGATTTGAAGCTAATATTGATGGAGATGAAGTTTGCATCAAGTTTGGAGGCTTGATTTTTTATTCGGATCATCACAGAAAGTTTTTGGTCAATTCAAGTGTTCTTATGTTGAATTGCCTGAAAAGTCTTGTTGAAGAATTCGAATTCATTTTTCGACCGAAGAGCCTATAATTTTCGATCGAAAAGTAGTGCCAAAAGTCTTAGGATAAATTTCATATGTGTTCGAAATATTCAGAATTTTCGACCGAAAAGTATTGTCCGAAAAGAGTTTTCGACCATTCAAGTTTTCGACCGAAAAGTTCTAAGTTGGGAAATTTTTCTGATTTCGACGAAGTTTCAAATTACAAGTACAGAATGGTTGGAAATGTATACGATACTGAGAGGGTTATTAGGAAATCACCACCGATACTGAAATCAATATCAGAATTTTCAAATTGGAAAATAATGATGAAGGCGTACTTCAAGTTTGCTGAACACACACTTTGGGAATCAACTGTGAAGGGTCCTCATAATCCCAAGACTGCAAATGCTGATGGGTTAGTTTCGATTGCAGATCCTGACGTTTATTCAGAGGAAGATAAGAAGTTAATCGAGAGGGATAACAGAGCATTGGCTTCTATTATTCTAGCACTTTCGACTGAGTTGTATTTGAATTTTGATCAACATGAAACAACTCAGGGTTTGTGGAATGCTTTGTGCTTAAGATTTGAAGGAAATGCAGCTCTTCAGGAAAGCAGAACCGATCTTCTACTGAAGCAATACAACATGTTTAGTTATAATAAGAATGAGACTCTCAGTGACCAGGTTTACAACCATGATCAATAGATTGAGAAAAATGGGAGTGAAATTTGAAGAGTATGATCTAGGGAAGAAGCTGTTAGACTCATTGCTAGATTGCTGGAGCATGTCTTGTATGTTAATCAAGAACACAACTCCAGATCTGAAGAGTAAAACCCTTGATGATATTATCTGTCTGCTTGAGTCTTATGAATTGGATGTAAAGAAGAGAGAACTGAAAAACCAGGATAAACAAAACAATTCAGGTTCAACAAATGCAGCACTATTCTCTTAAAGCAGTGAAGGAAGTAGTGGAACAAAATATGAGAAAAGCAAAGGTTGTTTTGAACACTCCTCTGGTGAGAAAGTCAAGTCATCTGGACAAATCCCTGAAGATCAGATTGCTCTGTTCGGAGCTTTCATGAGCAGTTATGATGCATTGGTGACTGGAAAGTTACAACCTGTCGTGCATGATGTAGAGGATGTTGTTCAGATCAATCCTGATGACTTGGAATATATGGACTTGTAATGGCAGATGGCCATGATAGCTGTAAGGGCTAAAAAGTATCTGTAGAAGGTTGGGAAGGACAAGCTTCAGTTTGGGAAAAAGGTTGGTTTTGACAAAGAAAAACTCCGGTGCTACAACTGTCAACAACTTGGTCACTTCGCTCGTGAGTGTACCAAGGACAAGAAAAAGAAGGTTGAGAGAAGCGGAGTTAAGCTAGTAGAGTTGATTGATGAGACTGACAAATCAAAGAAGGCTCCAACCGCACTCATGTCCAAACAGCTCAGCAACTGTGAATGGGATGATGAGATCGAAGATGCTGAAGATGAACTGTATGAAGCCTTGATGGCTAAAATTGAAGTTTCAAAGAAACCAGCTAAGATTGCCAGTGATTGTGCACTCAAAACCGATGCTGAAGAAAAAGGCAAAGTTGTTGATTCAGGTGAAACTTCATCTAAGAGTGAGGTAAATTATGATAGTGAATCTGACATATGTTCCTCATTGTGTGTAGAACAAATGCAGAATTATCATGCAGCCAACACATTCTTACTTGCTGAAAATGATAAGATAAAAAGGGTAAACAAAGAATTGAAACAAAATGAAGTAAATTTTACAAGGAAAATTAAAGCACTATTGAAAGATAATGTAACATTTAAAGAATATTTGGATAAAAAAGACGTTTTAATCAAAGATATTTCAGAAAAACTTGTCACATCTGAAACTGAGTTAATAAAAGAAAGGGTGATTGTTGCAAAGTGGAAGATGCAACAAAATGTCTTTGATGAATGTGTAAGTAAACAGAGAACTGTTTACATCAAAGACGGGTTAGCTTACAACAAAGTTACACATCCTGATAACTTTGTACCATTTCCTGAACCTCATGAATCAAATGAGTTGATGAATGTGGGTAACTTTTACTTTCATGATATGTACATAAGTGCAAATATAAACTCAGGGTGTGTGGATGATGATAGTGAAATTGATGGAGTGAAAAGTTTTTCAGCTTCCAATAAACGGTGCACTAGGGAGTTTATAAGGGATTACAAACAGTACCTAGATGTTGACTGTAATCTAAATAGATTTGTTTCAGTTTCTAGAGTTAATGTTGATGTAAACAATGTTCATATTTCTGATTCTGATTATGATGCTTCTTATGTTTCAGCATATTCTACTAATGTTTGTGATGATTCTGATTGTGTGTCTGAAGTGTCATCAACATCCACTTTCTTTGATAAAGTGGTGCATACAGCTAGAGATTATATCCCACTTCATAAAGTCTCAAGTCTAGCTGGTGATGTTGTAACATCCCAAAAATAGTAAATAAATAACTGTAATAACGCGATCGAGACTTAACCGTCAAAAATAAAAGGAAAAAGGATGGGCTCGGGCTCGGCTCCAACGGGTCGAGGGAAACCTGTCTATTTAAGGGCAAAGAAAGCCTCAACTCTCTTATTTGCAACATCTAGAGAGAGAAAGGAGAGCTCGGGTCTAGAGAGAGAAAGTTGACGGATCGACACGAGATTGAAGGAGCACGTTACTGCTGAGCTCATGAGCAAAACCTTCGAATCAGAATTCCAATCCAGGTAACGATTCGACCATAATCTGAGTTTTTGTTCGTTTTGAGGTTTATCAGGTTTTAGCTAAATAGGAGACGTTTTTATGGATGAAACCTGATAATAAGCTTAGAACTAGCATTTAAAATGAAAACCGCACGTTTTGATCAAAGAAAATTGTAAGATTGGCATGATCGGGTTAGCATGCAAGGATTTTGGATTTTTGTCCAGGAAACAGGTATTGCGTACTTATCAAGTACGCAAGAAGGACGTCCTGCGTACTTACCAAGTACGTAGGAGGAAGATCCTGCGTACTTACCAAGTACGCATGAGGAAGATCCTGCGTACTTATCAAGTACGCAAGAAGAATGTTCTGCGTACTTGTCAAGTACGCATGAGCAAGGCCCTGCGCACTTACTAAGTGCGCAGGCAGCAGACCAGTTAGTAAAGTCGGTATGTTCGCCTAATTCAGTATGATTAAACCGTTATAGTCGGTATTGGGTTTGATGTGTATTTAACTACCTAATTCAGATCGTACGTGATGTTGTTGGGCCTTTGTTTAGGTGAAACGCCCCAAAACGGGTACATCTCATAGTTGGCACACAACATAACAAACATAGTTCTTAAACCGGAAATCAGAATCTATTACAGCGGAAGTCTTTAATTCAAATCATTCATCAAACTATAACATGAAATATTGTCTATAACATGAACTATCAGGATTGGAAATGTCAGTCTTCAATACCGCAGCCCGATGTCCATGCTATCCAGCCCACATGGCTCTTTCAGTTTCCTTTAGCTTTACCCTTTTTACCTGCCATGCATACTAAAAGTCAGCTAACGCTGGTGAGTTCTCTCTTTACTTTAAACTGTAAACTTTATCTTTGGTAGCTTAGTTTTATTAAATTAAACTAAGCTTTACTTTCACTTTCTTTGAAATAAACTTTTAACTATTACTTTAAAACTTTACAACGTTACAATTATAAATCTGTTACGTTACTATCTGTCATTAAAACTTTATCTTTAAGGAAACCCGTTAGGGTGTCCCACTGTACTCTGTCTATCATTTCACTTATACTTGACAAGTGACTTTATCATACTTTAACTATCACGTATGGATCATGGTCCGAGGACCAGATCCCTATCTTGCTTACACCTCAGGGTAAGACTTTTACTTTAGCGCTGCCCACACCTCAGGGTGGGACTTTCTTTCTCGCTTGCACGTTAGTGCAAGACTCCTTTAGCATTGCTCACACCTCAGGGTGAGACTTTCTCGCTTACACCGAAGTGAAGACTCCTTTAGCATTGCTTACACCGAAGTGTAAGACTCCTTTAGCATTGCTTACGCCGAAGTGTAAGACTCCTTTAGCATTGCTCACACCTCAGGGTGAGACTTCTACTTTAGCATGCCTGCAGGACTTTCTACTATGCAACTATTATGCAATGCAATTACACTATTACACAAATAGAAATGCAATCACATAACTTTCATATAGACAAATAACACATATTAACACATAAGCATATAACATGGTATTTGTCACTGTCACTGTCACTGTCACTGTCGAGCTGTACCAAAGTACGGCTCCTTTATCGTTCTTTCTTTAGCTCATTGTTATCTTTCAGAAACTTGTTTAAAAGATAATACTATGCTCTTCTGTTCTTTATCTTTCATTTTATAAAAATAACATTTTTATAAAATACTATACCTTGCCTTTCATTTTATAAAAAAAATAACATTTTTATAAAATACTATACTTTGCCTTTCATTTTATAAAAATAACATTTTTATAAAATACTATACTTTGCCTTTCATTTTATAAAAATAACATTTTTATAAAATACTATACCAGTATGCATGCCAGCCCAAAACCATTAGGAAAAAGGGCAATAAGAACTCACCAGATGAATCGTTTCTGTTTACACCTAGCCGGTTCCTGAATGTCACTATGGTCACCCACAATCTGTATAATCAAGTCATAGGCGTAAGGCTGTGTTCCTAGGGGACACTTAGACATTACTAGGCTTGACTCAGATGTTTCGGGTCATGGTTTCATTATCGAAACTAGGCAGTTTCGAGTCCTGGCTCCTTATCGAAACTATGTAGTTTCGAGCCCTGGCTTCTTATCGAAACTAAGTAGTTTCGAGTCACTGCTTCTTATCGAAACTAAGTAGTTTCGAGTCACTGCTTCTTATCGAAACTAAGTAGTTTCGAGTCGTACGACTTATATAAATTCTTAGTTAAGGTCTTGGGTCTATATTGAAACTATGGTAGTTTCGATGGGTCTGCCCCTGTCGAAACTAGGTAGTTTCGATAGATGCGTCCATATCGAAACTAGTAGTTTCGACTGTGCAGTCTCCTTCCCCAAACAGAACCCTAGATCTGGTCCCTTTGTTCTAATCGATCAAGCTTTGAACTTTTTACGTTCGAAATGTTCCATTTTCCCCCATGAACCCAAACCCGTGGTTTGTTTCCAGTTTCACACGTAAAAATCTAAACCTTTACTCGATTATTAACCCGAAACCCGAAAGTTACAAAAACTCAGATTTAGGCATAATAATTACCTGTTACAGCTTCCTTCTCGTTTCTTTATGCTCCAGAGATGTTGAGCAACAATCCTCGAGACTTTGAGCTTGATCCCGAGCTTTCTCTCTCTAGACCCAAACTCTCACTCTCTCTTTCTCTCACTAGAAACTTGCGTGACAAGTGTGGTGAATGAGGGAGAGGCTGATGGCTGCTGCTATGAAGGCTCCCTGTCATTTTTCGGGCCCATGGGCCGAAACTTTTGCCAAGCCCACTTTGTTTCCTTTATTTGGGTTTCTATTTATTTTGGGATGTTACAAGTCTACCCCTCTTACGAAAGGTTTCGTCCTCGAAACCTGTCATAAGTCAAACAGGTGCGGGTACGACTCTTTCATTTCTGTCTCGGTTTCCCATGTAGCTTCCGAACCTTTACGATGCTTCCATTGTACTTTGACTAACTGTATCACTTTATTCCGTAACCGCTTTTCTTTCCTGTCTAATATGGCGACGGGTTCCTCGATGTAATTGAGGCTATTATCTATCTCGATGTCGTCAAGTGTCACGTGTGCCGATTCGTCGGCCAGGCACTTGCGCAAGTGCGACACGTGGAAAGTTGGGTGAATTCCACTCAGCTCATCAGGTAATTCTAACCGGTAAGCGACTTCACCAACCCGTGCTAGTATTTTGAAAGGCCCGACGAATCTTGGGCTTAACTTCCCTCTCTTTCTGAATCGTATGATCCCCTTCCAGGGAGATACTTTCAATAGTACTTGATCCCCGACCTTGAATTCGATTGGTCTTCGCCTTTTATCCGCGTAGGACTTTTGACGGTCCTGTGCAGCTTTCATTCTGGCCTTGATCTGGTCAATCTTTTCAGAGGTTGTTGTGACTACCTCTAAACTCCCCAACTCTTTCTGTCCTACCTCGCCCCAACAGACCGGGGTTCGGCATCTTCTACCATACAACATTTCGTAGGGCGGCATACCAATCGTGGTGTGGTGACTGTTGTTGTAGGAGAATTCTGCCAACGGTAGGTGACTATCCCAACTGCCACCGAAGTCTATAATGCATGCGCGGAGCATATCCTCTAACGTCTGGATGGTCCTTTCTGATTGACCATCCGTCTGTGGATGATAAGCCGTGCTGATGTTCAGTCTTGTACCCATTGACTCGTGAAATCTTTTCCAGAACCTCGATGTAAATCGGGTGTCCCGGTCAGATACAATTGATAACGGTACGCCATGTCGAGAGACAATTTCATTGATAAATACTTCTGCCAACTTCTCAGATGAATACGTTTCGCGAATTGGCAAGAAATGTGCACTCTTTGTCAGACGATCCACTATAACCCAAATCGTATCATGGCCTTTTGCTGTGCGGGGCAGCTTTGTAATAAAGTCCATGGTGATACGCTCCCACTTCCATTCGGGTATTTCCAGAGGCTGGATCTTCCCGTACGGTTTCTGATGCTCTGCTTTAACTTGTGAGCAAGTCAGACACTTGCTTACATATCCGGTCACATCATTCTTCATGTTAGGCCACCAATACTCTTTCTTCAAATCCTGGTACATTTTCGTGGTTCCTGGGTGGATGGAATATCGAGACTTATGGGCCTCGTCAAGTACTTTGGCCCTAAGCTCTCCGCCCTTCGGTACCCACATGCGACCACACCTGGTCCTCACTCCATGAGTGTTTAACTCTAACTTTGTCTGTTGACCGACCATTCTTTCTTTCTTTATGTTCTCTTCCTTTAGTGCTTCCTTCTGTGCTGCTTCTAGCTCTGTCATAAAATCTGGGGTTATCACTAACTGGTACGCTTTTACCCTAATAGGAGAATGATTCTCCTTACGACTTAGGGCATCAGCGACCACATTCGCCTTTCCCGGGTGGTATAGGATCTCACAGTCATAGTCTTTCAGCAATTCTAACCACCGCCTTTGCCGCATATTCAGGTCTTTCTGTTCGAAGAAATACTTCAAGCTCTTGTGATCCGAATAAATCGTGCATTTCACCCCGTAGAGGTAATGCCTCCAAATCTTTAACGCAAAAACAACTGCCGCGAGCTCCAAATCGTGAGTCGGGTAGTTAATTTCGTGGATCTTTAGCTGTCGTGACGCATACGCGATCACCTTTCCCCTCTGCATCAAAACACACCCTAACCCTTGTCCCGATGCGTCAGAATATACCACCAGGTCCTCGTTACCCTCGGGTAGTGATAACACTGGGGCTTGGGTCAACTTCTTCTTTAACTCTTCAAATGCTTTGGACTGAGCCTGACCCCATTCGTACTTTACTTCTTTACGTGTCAACTTTGTCAGTGGCGAAGCTATTCTCGAGAAGTCCTGAATGAACCTTCGATAGTAACCTGCCAATCCCAGAAAACTCCGAATCTCGGTTGGCGTCTTCGGGGTTTCCCATTCCTGTACTGCCTCTATCTTAGCCGGGTCAACCATAATGCCGTCTGCGTTGATAACGTGACCTAAGAATTGGACTTCCTTAAGCCAGAACGCGCATTTGGAGAACTTGGCATACAACTTTTCTTTTTGTAGCGTCTCTAGTACTTCTCGAAGATGACAAGCATGATCACCTTCACTTTTCGAATAAATGAGTATGTCGTCTATAAACACTATCACCGACCTATCTAGCATCGGTCTACACACCTGGTTCATCATACTCATGAATGCTGCCGGAGCGTTCGTCAAGCCGAAAGACATCACGCGAAACTCGTAATGCCCATAACGCGTGCGAAACGCTGTCTTAGGTATGTCCTCTTCTCTTACCTTTAACTGATGATATCCCGACCGCAGATCGATCTTGGAGAACCATCTGGCGCCCTGTAGTTGGTCGAACAGATCATCGATCCTTGGTAGCGGATATTTGTTCTTTACTGTACGCTTGTTCAACTCTCTGTAGTCGATGCACATTCTCATGGCACCATCTTTCTTCTTTACGAACAGAACCGGAGCACCCCATGGAGAAATGCTTGGTCTGATAAATCCTCTATCCAAAAGTTCTTCCAACTGTACCATCAGCTCTTTCATCTCCAGAGGTGCAAGTCGGTACGGTGCTTTAGCCACGGGCTGGGCACCTGGCACTAAGTCTATCTGGAACTCTGTCTCCCGGTCAGGTGGTAACCCAGGCAACTCCTCAGGAAACACCCCCGGAAAATTACATACAACTGGTACGTCTTTTAACTCTCTCACCTTTACATCATTGTCTATCACATAGGCCAGGTAGGCCTCGCATCCGCGCCCTATATACTTCTCTGCCTTTATCATTGATATGACGTTCGTTAGTGAACCGTCGCGATCCCCGTACACCAAAACCTCACCACCGTCTGGAGCTTTGAGCTGAACTATCTTTCGTCTACATATTATCCGGGCTTCGTTGGCAGCTAACCAATCCATACCCAAAACTATATCGAATCCTCCCAAGGTCATAACATACAACCTAACTGGGAATCTATGGCCATGAATCTTTATCGTGCAATTATCTACCAATTCACTTACTATCGTGGTCTTGCCCACTGCGGTTTCCACATTAAAGGTCTGCTCTACTCTAGTAACTTTGCATTTCATTCTTTTACACTTAGAAGATGATATAAAACTCCTACTGGCACCCGAATCAAATAATACTGAAACATAAGTGTGGTCAAGGATGAACGTACCTGACACAACATCTGGGTCTCCCCTAGCCTCCTCCTGTGTCAGTGCATACGCCCGGGTCCTTGCCTTCGGCTTCTCAGGTTCTTTACCCTTCTCGGTGCCAGTAGCCTTGGGTTTCCGACAGTCTTTGGCCATGTGGCCAGGTATCCCGCAGTTATAACAAGACTGTGCCCCGGGACACTCTCGAGAGTAGTGTCCGGTCTTTCCGCACCTATAGCACATATTTAACCCAACTCGGCACTCGCCCGAGTGTTTCCTGCCACACTTAGCACATTCAACCCCCTCTTCAATCCTCAGTTTCTTCGTCTCCGGCCCCGCCCACTCTTTAGCTGGCCGTTTAACGGCATTGGTCACTTTCTTCTCAGTAGGCAGTGGGTCTGCGGATTCGAAGTCATCATAAACTATCCCAGCAAGTGATACCACAGATTCAAAACTCGCGGGAGCATTAGCTTTCACGTGCACACGGACTTTCTGTGGTAGTCCTTTGATGTAGTACTTAATCCTCTTTTCCTCAGTGTCCACCAGATGTGGAACCAGCTGAGCCAACTCTTGATATTTGGAGGTATACTGGCGATGAGTCATACTACCAGCACAGAGCCCCAGAAATTCCCTCTCAACTCTGTCAATCTCGTTCTGCGGGCAGAACTTAGTGATTAGCAGCTTTTTCATGTCGTCCCATTTCATCTTTTTCATCTCAGCAGAAGACTTGATTCTTTCGATCGATCTCCACCAGCTTAATGCCTCATTAGTGAATGAGTGAGCGGCAAACTTGACCGCTTGATCATCACGGCACTCACTAATGTTGATCACCCCATTCATTCTCTCTATCCACTCAAAAGTGGCAACAGCATCTTTCCGTCCATCATACTTCGGCGGGTCACACCCCCGAAAGGACTTATAGTTGCAACCCCGGGTTGCCATTTCATAATCAGAATCATCACTGTCAGTGACTCCAAGTCTCTTGCTGCTTTCCTCTTTCGTTTCTTTCTTCCCTATATTAAACTCTTTAAGGGCCTCGCCCAATGCTTCTGGTAGAACTTTCTTCAAGATTGAAGTAACCTCTGCCGCTATAGCTTCTTTCACAATCGGTTCCAACTCAAGCGCCTCATTAGGGGCATCGTTAGGAGCCGACACATGGTTCCCACTATCATTATGCTCCACATGTACCGATTCAGCTTCGTTGCGGGAGTGCTCACTTTCTTCAGGACGGTTCTGGTTACCTGGAGGTCGGCCTCGACGACCAGTACGACCCCCAGTGCGACCTCCTCTCTTTGCTCTAGCCATTTAGTGTCTACTGTGAACAAAGATAGCTCGTGTTATCAAGATAGGTAACAATTTAGAACACCTCGAGTACTGTAAATTACTAATTACAGAGACCGGTATGAAATTACTAATTTACTTTACTACTCGGGTTCTGAACATTTCCTTTCCGAGTAACATTTGCATCCAAGTTCAGAGTTTCTACTATAAGGCACGTACTATCTACTGTCTACTGTCTGTGCTAAGGCATGTACTATGTACTATTTATGCTAAAGCATCTACTTTCTGCTATCTGTACTAAGGCATTATTGTCTATGTTCTATGTAAGGACATTGACTACCTTCTGTCTACTATCTTTCCATGGACGGGCTGCTCCGACTGACATTCCTTTCCTTCCTTTGCTTTGTCCCATTCTCAGTTTAAGTTCAGACATTATCGCAAATGTCTGAATCTCTCAAACTATGGCTCTGATACCAACTTGAAACGCCCCAAAACGGGTACATCTCATAGTTGGCACACAACATAACAAACATAGTTCTTAAACCGGAAATCAGAATCTATTACAGCGGAAGTCTTTAATTCAAATCATTCATCAAACTATAACATGAAATATTGTCTATAACATGAACTATCAGGATTGGAAATGTCAGTCTTCAATACCGCAGCCCGATGTCCATGCTATCCAGCCCACATGGCTCTTTCAGTTTCCTTTAGCTTTACCCTTTTTACCTGCCATGCATACTAAAAGTCAGCTAACGCTGGTGAGTTCTCTCTTTACTTTAAACTGTAAACTTTATCTTTGGTAGCTTAGTTTTATTAAATTAAACTAAGCTTTACTTTCACTTTCTTTGAAATAAACTTTTAACTATTACTTTAAAACTTTACAACGTTACAATTATAAATCTGTTACGTTACTATCTGTCATTAAAACTTTATCTTTAAGGAAACCCGTTAGGGTGTCCCACTGTACTCTGTCTATCATTTCACTTATACTTGACAAGTGACTTTATCATACTTTAACTATCACGTATGGATCATGGTCCGAGGACCAGATCCCTATCTTGCTTACACCTCAGGGTAAGACTTTTACTTTAGCGCTGCCCACACCTCAGGGTGGGACTTTCTTTCTCGCTTGCACGTTAGTGCAAGACTCCTTTAGCATTGCTCACACCTCAGGGTGAGACTTTCTCGCTTACACCGAAGTGAAGACTCCTTTAGCATTGCTTACACCGAAGTGTAAGACTCCTTTAGCATTGCTTACGCCGAAGTGTAAGACTCCTTTAGCATTGCTCACACCTCAGGGTGAGACTTCTACTTTAGCATGCCTGCAGGACTTTCTACTATGCAACTATTATGCAATGCAATTACACTATTACACAAATAGAAATGCAATCACATAACTTTCATATAGACAAATAACACATATTAACACATAAGCATATAACATGGTATTTGTCACTGTCACTGTCACTGTCACTGTCGAGCTGTACCAAAGTACGGCTCCTTTATCGTTCTTTCTTTAGCTCATTGTTATCTTTCAGAAACTTGTTTAAAAGATAATACTATGCTCTTCTGTTCTTTATCTTTCATTTTATAAAAATAACATTTTTATAAAATACTATACCTTGCCTTTCATTTTATAAAAAAAATAACATTTTTATAAAATACTATACTTTGCCTTTCATTTTATAAAAATAACATTTTTATAAAATACTATACTTTGCCTTTCATTTTATAAAAATAACATTTTTATAAAATACTATACCAGTATGCATGCCAGCCCAAAACCATTAGGAAAAAGGGCAATAAGAACTCACCAGATGAATCGTTTCTGTTTACACCTAGCCGGTTCCTGAATGTCACTATGGTCACCCACAATCTGTATAATCAAGTCATAGGCGTAAGGCTGTGTTCCTAGGGGACACTTAGACATTACTAGGCTTGACTCAGATGTTTCGGGTCATGGTTTCATTATCGAAACTAGGCAGTTTCGAGTCCTGGCTCCTTATCGAAACTATGTAGTTTCGAGCCCTGGCTTCTTATCGAAACTAAGTAGTTTCGAGTCACTGCTTCTTATCGAAACTAAGTAGTTTCGAGTCACTGCTTCTTATCGAAACTAAGTAGTTTCGAGTCGTACGACTTATATAAATTCTTAGTTAAGGTCTTGGGTCTATATTGAAACTATGGTAGTTTCGATGGGTCTGCCCCTGTCGAAACTAGGTAGTTTCGATAGATGCGTCCATATCGAAACTAGTAGTTTCGACTGTGCAGTCTCCTTCCCCAAACAGAACCCTAGATCTGGTCCCTTTGTTCTAATCGATCAAGCTTTGAACTTTTTACGTTCGAAATGTTCCATTTTCCCCCATGAACCCAAACCCGTGGTTTGTTTCCAGTTTCACACGTAAAAATCTAAACCTTTACTCGATTATTAACCCGAAACCCGAAAGTTACAAAAACTCAGATTTAGGCATAATAATTACCTGTTACAGCTTCCTTCTCGTTTCTTTATGCTCCAGAGATGTTGAGCAACAATCCTCGAGACTTTGAGCTTGATCCCGAGCTTTCTCTCTCTAGACCCAAACTCTCACTCTCTCTTTCTCTCACTAGAAACTTGCGTGACAAGTGTGGTGAATGAGGGAGAGGCTGATGGCTGCTGCTATGAAGGCTCCCTGTCATTTTTCGGGCCCATGGGCCGAAACTTTGGCCAAGCCCACTTTGTTTCCTTTATTTGGGTTTCTATTTATTTTGGGATGTTACATTAGGACAACCAAGACTAGCTTATCAGGTGAGTTCTATATGCCCCCCTCTATGTTATGTGCAAATCATTTTAAATGTTTTGGGGCTGAAGTGTATACACTAAATGAATAAATGCTATAAATGTCAATGTGATCATACGTGGTATACAAATATATATATATATATATACTTATATATGAAAATGAATTATGAACAAAAAATGAAACGTATGATTATAAAGAATGAATGAAAGAAGGACATAACGTAAATGAATGAAATCTTGCTTTATATTATATATATTGCATGTTATGAATGTATGTAAACGTTATGAACCCTTCTATGACAACGGCTACTTCGGTAGACGGACGACCACTTGACTATTTTGCAACCGGGACAAAAACGTTCCTTCGCAAGCTAGGACGTATAAAAAGGCACTAATGGACGGTCGATGTAACAGTTCTGATTTTTGTTATCTGTATTTCAATTCAATGTGACACGTTTCAAATTCAAATTTAGTACACTGACTTGTTCTATTTGTACCAACAATTAAATACTATGTTCCAATGCAAATCCACAAATTTTACACAAGTATACCCTATTAAACTATACATAAGTACATATTTATACAAATCTGTCAATATTGAAACTTGCAAGGACTGATTTTTGAAAAATTAACAAGAAACCCTAATAGGCACGGTCGCGCCTCGTTCTGGCACGGTCGTGCCAAGTGCTATGGCACGGTCGCGCGCCTTGCTTTAGAACGGCCGCGCCCGGTGCCTTGGCACGGTCGCGCCTCATATGGGCACGATCGCGCCTCTCGTCAGTTGAAACGTAAATACAGCCTTTAATCACAGAATCGTTTGGTTTCATAACCGTTCTACTCGTTTTCACCATTAACGAACCCAATTAGACCTTTTAATCATCACAATTACAACAAATAAACTCAATTTCGTCGATTTATCTCCAAACCGCCTAATCTTCTCACGAGACCATCGAATTCACCATTTTGATTTGCAATTCTCCCAAGCCAACATACTATCGATCCTCTCTAAAGCTTCTGGACACGCTGGTTTAGTCGGAATTGCAGCAGAAGACGCCGGAGATAAAGCCCGTCGTCGCCGGAACTCATTCTACCCGTACGCCATCGATTCATCCTCCTTCCGGGTAATTAAAACCTTCCACACTTTCGATTTAGTGTATAGATCAAAAGCCCCAAACTAATTTGGGCTTGCAATAGCAAAATTAACACGAACCCGAATCTAGAGTTCGTTCTAAAATGGTTTAATCGAATCATACTTTGTACGTGTTTTAAATACAATTGAACTATACAAAAAGACTAGTAATAACCTGATGGGTGAAAGCCCTATAATTCCTAACACTATTATCATAAGAAATGGTCAATTCGTTCCTGTTTTGGAACAAACACGGTCGCGCTAGTCTTCTAGCGTGGTCGTGCTTCATAAGACACGGTCGCGCCAATATCAGCGCGGTCGTACCTCACACACTCAGACCCGGTCATGCCCTTTACTAGACTTGGTCGTGCCTTAGAACCCTAGACACGGTCGTGCCTGGCCCAGACACGGTCGTGCCTAGTGAACAGCTTAGTTATGCCTTCTGTTTGGTCAACACGGTCGCGTCCCTGACTAGCACGGTCGTGCCCGTGGTTCTAGCACGATCGTGCCTTGTCCCAGACACGGTCGTGTGTACGAGAAAAGTCTTGACAGAATAATTATTTTTATATTTTAAAAAACAATAAGTATTTCAGATTATTTTTTTTAAATAAAAATATTGATTTTATAAAGATTTCTATTAATTTCATTTAAAAAGATCAAATTTCTATTCTAAAATAATATAAATTATTTATTTAAAACTTACAAAATTAAATTTATATTTATTATTAAACCCTACACTTAAATATTATTTACACATCTTTATGAAAATAAAGTAAAGAAATTTATATGTAATATAAAACATCCGATACATTTTTATAACTAAATGACTAAGTTACATATTTTATAAATAAATAAATAAGGTCACAATTATTTATTTAATTTACATTTAAACAAAAATGATTTGTTTAGGTTATACTTAATTACCCCTAATACTTACAACTAAGTAAATAAATAATAATTTATTATTTTATTATTTAGTTATTCCAAACTCAAACCTAAATTTTATACAACACCAATCAAGTACAAACCACAAGCTTTATACCACATCCAATTCAACCCTAGACTTAGACATAGACTATTGTGCACACTATTAACCCAATATACATTCCACACTAGGTTAACGTTGCGCATTACAAGGATCATATTACTATTTTGCATGCTAGTTACAAAGGTTTGATTGTACTTGGTTACACAATAGCTGCTCTCCATAAATGCCTTATTTTATCATGTTATGTAAGGATTTGTTTATTTACAATCTATATGCTATCTATATTCAAACCTGTGTATGCTCACCAACTTTTTAGTTGACCTTATTTTATTCATGTTTTAGGTGCTAATATGTGAGTTTGATCAAGACATGCTACATATAGGCTTTGGACTTAGTTAAATTTGAATAAAGAATATTATGTATTTCGTTTATGTACTTGTTTGGATTTGGTTGTGTTGAATGATTTGAAGTTAAATTTGATAATTAAAATATTGAAATCAAGTCAACCTTGTGCTCATGAACAGTCTACATGTCCCGCCCCGACGTTTTCGCCGTCGGTTGGGGTGTGACAGTCGAAGCAAATGCTTTAACTCAAGTAGAACGGTTGCATACATATTGGTAATGTGGGAAACGGATGCCCTAGGGAAGACGGACAAAATGACGGACTACGACGCTAGGACGGTTTAATAGTGGACAGACAAAGGTTGCCGGACGGATTTAAGTTTCGACGGACGGTTTTCTAGAGCCGGACGGTTAATGAAAAGGGCTACGACTGTAGTTCTCACTGCGATGTCTTTGTGACATTCGCGACAAGTATGATGGGTTGATCACCCTTAAGTATGGCCAAATGAATGTTCTCCCCAAGTAAGTAAGTATGTATGTACATATGTATACACTCAATATGAATGTTATGTGAGAACAATAAAGCATAGAATATGTAAAAGCTCGATTGTTAAGTATGCTATATATACATATATATAATACTCATGATAAGATAAATATTATGTATGATTGTCTTTAAACTAGAACTCACCAGCGTTAGCTGACTTTTAGTATACATTTCAGGTAAAGGAAGGAAGGGCCGTGCGATGGCGTGAAGGTTACCCGACACAAGACTGACATCCCACTTTTATATATGTTAAGACAATGTTATGTATTTAATTGTTAAGACTTCCGCTGTTATGTCATGTTATGTTACGCTATGTAATGATTGAATTCGAATGTTTTAAATTTAAGCTTAGTATTATGACTATGTTTATGAGTAAATCCAACAAGTGAGGTTACCCGGGAATGGGGCCTTACAAGTTGGTATCAGAGCAATAGTTTGAGAGATTCAGACATCCCTAAATGTCTGGACTCAAGCTGATTATGGGACCAACGCACGGATGTCAGTATGGGTAACCAACGCCAACGCCAGCATGGTAAGTAAGTACTAAAGTTAGTGCACTTGGATAAGAATATATACCTTAACTTAGAACAAATAGATGTCAATGTCACAATCGATTTGAAGAGTTTAGAACCCGAAAAACAAAGTAAATTTGTAATCACAAACTGGTCACTGTAATCAATATTTTACCTTGCTCGTACTGTTCCAAACTATGATCTGAAGAAATGACATTGATGTATTCCCTTTATAAATATCCGGAAACTAAGAACTATGGCTGGTGGAGGAAGGACCGGACGCCGAGGCGGTCGCACTGGCCGAGTAGGTAGACCTCCGTTGAATCAAAGACTTGAAGAGGAAGAGAGTGTGCACGCAGAACACACCGAGAGTGTGCACGAAACAGAAGTGACCCCAACTGGGAACAACAATCAAGGGCCTCTACAGTTAGAACCCTAGGTCAGGGATGCTATTGCCCATGAAGTTATACTCACTCTGAAGAAAGTATTGCCTGATCTACTACCCGACGCACTAAAGAAAAATAGAGAGGAGGATGAAGGAGACCATGAAGAGAAAGTGTATGACAGTGATGGGGATGAAGTAAAGGGGGGATCAAGCAATCGTGGGTGTACTTACAAAGGTTTCAAGGACGGAGACCCACCCAAGTTCGATGGGAACAAAGATTAAGTGGCTATGTTCGAATGGATTGAGAGGATGAACGTTGTAATCAACATCAGCGAATGTCGACCAGACCAGGCTGTTAAGTATGTTGCTCATTCTTTCACCAATGAAGCACTAGGATGGTGGAGAAACATTCAGAGAACAAAGTCGCCAAACGCTCTTGCCAGGATGACATAGGAAGACCTGAAGAAGCTCATAATCCAAAAGTTCTGCCCATAGAACGAGATTGATCGTGTGGAGAACGAGTTCCTAAACTTCAAGGCTGGGAACAAGACTCATCGCCAGTATACCTCAAGATTCAATGAACTAGCCCAACTGGTACCCCACCTGGTGGAGACAGAAGAACGAATGATTAAGTACTATGTGAAGGGCCTACCTCAAAGGGTCCGGGTCTATGTGAAAGCTGACCTACCCTCGACCTTCGAGTTAGTAGTGAATCTGAGCGGAATCGTCTACGACGATTATGCCAATGAGGACCCGGCACCTGAGACACAAAAGAGAAAGTGGGAGAACCCGTCTAGAGGCACCGGAAAAGGGAATGTAGCAACTGAAATTAAGAAACCAAGGTCGGATGAATACGAAACAGGCAAGAAATGTGGAAGGCAACATCTTGGCGAGTGTCGAATCGGCACCACCATGTGTTATAAGTGCAGGAGGCCGGGGCACTACTCCCGAGATTGTTTGAAGAACGTCAAGTGCCAAAGTTGTGGAAGATATGGACACCAGACTAGGGATTGCAGGAAAACCAGACAATCCGGTTCGGGAAAGGAAAAGGAAGCTGAAAAGGAACAACCGCAGGCTAGGACTCGAGCCTACGCCCTGACTGAGGAGGAAACAAGGGGAAACCCTGATGTTGTGTCAGGTACGTTCCTAGTTAATGATGAACATGCTGCTATTTTATTTGACTCTGGTGCTAGTAAAAGCTTTATATCCAATGCATTTAGTCGTAAACTAGATTGCACTATCAACACCATAGTAAAGGCCTTTAGCATACAAACTGCCGTTGGTAAAAATTCGGCAGTATTCCAAGTAACAGAGGATTGCATCATAGAAATAGAGGGCCATAAGTTTATTTCTTGATTATTCCTTCTCACCTTAGGAGGACTCGATATAGTATTGGGTATGGATTAGCTAGCTGCCAACGAAGCTCAAATCATATGTAAACGTAAGAGGATACACCTCAAAGCTCCTAGCGGCAGTCCAATTATGGTTTATGGGGATTGGAATGGCACGATGCCAAACGTCATCTCGATGATCAAGGCCAAAAGTTACATGAGGCGCGGTTGCGAAGCTTATCTGGCATATGTTATTGATGATAGAATGAAAATGAATGAACTCAAGAATGTACCTGTGGTGTGCAACTTTACGGAAGTATTCCTGAGGATCTACCTGGGTTACCACCCGATCGGGAAATAGAATTTCAAATTGACTTACTGCCAGGAGCGGAGCCCATTTCCAAAGCCCCCTACCGATTGGCTCCGTCAGAAATGAAAGAATTGATGTCTCAACTAGAGGAACTAACAGAAAAAGGATTTATTAGACCGAGCATTTCACCATGGGGCGCTCCGATACTATTTGTAAAGACGAAGGCCGGCAGCATGTGCATGTGTATTGACTACCGTGAATTGAACAAGAGGACAGTAAAGAACAAATACCCACTGCCTAGAATAGACGACCTTTTTGATCAATTGCAAGGTGCGAGTTGGTTCTCAAAGATCGATCTTAGGTTGGGTTACCATCAATTGAAAGTAAGAGAAGTAGACGTACCAAAGACCACGTTTCGCACGTGTTATGGGCATTATGAGTTTCTCGTGATGTCCTTCGGATTGACCAACGCACCAGCAACGTTCATGGACTTGATGAATAGAGTATGTCGACCCATGTTGGATCGATCAGTGATAGTCTTTATAGATGACATACTGGTATATTTGAAAAGCGAGGGTGATCACCACTGTCACCTAAGAGAGGTTCTGGAGGTGCTAAAGCAGGAAAAGTTGTACGCAAAATTCTCCAAATGCGCGTTCTGGCTTAGGGGAGTCCAATTCCTAGGTCATGTAATAAACCCAAACGGAATCATGGTGGATCCTGCAAAGATCGAGACAGTAAAGGAATGGAACGTCCCAAAGACACCAACAGAGATACAAAGTTTTCTGGGATTGGCAGGCTACTATCGAAGGTTCATTCAATATTTTTCAAGAATAGCCTCGCCACTAACTAAGTTGACAGGGAAGGAAGTGAAATATGAATGGGGTCCAACCCAAAACAACGCGTTTGAGGAACTTAAGGCACGATTAACCCAACCTCCAGTCTTGGCACTACCTGAGGGAAATGAAGACTTAGTAGTCTACTCTGACGCTTTGGGTCAGGGTTTAGGTTGCGTACTTATGCAACGAGGAAAGGTAATTACTTATGCCTCGCGACAACTAAAGATTCACGAGGTTAACTACCCAACACACGATCTAGAGTTAGCAGCAGCAGTTTTCACGTTGAAAATATGGAGGCACTATCTATATGGAGTTAAATGCACCATCTACTCAGATCACAAAAGCTTGAAGTACTTTTTCGGGCAAAAGGAATTAAACATGAGGCAAAGGAGGTGGTTAGAGCTACTGAAAGACTATGACTGGGAGATATTGTACCATCCATGCAAGGCAAACGTGGTGGCTGACGCTTTAAGCAGAAAGGAAGAATCGGAACCTATACGGATCAAAGCGTGTCAGCTGATTATAATACCAGATTTGATGAGTGAGATATCAAAGGCACAAGATGAAGCACTATTAGAAAGAAATATAAAACGGGAAAGAATAATAGGACAACAAGGGAATTTGGGTGCAAATGCATACGGTGTACGAACTAGGTTTGGCCGGATGTGGATACCTAAGATTGGCGAGCTTAGAGCCAAAATACTCGATGAGGCCCATAAGTCTCGCTATTCTATCCACTCCGGGACAAACAAAATGTATCAAGACTTGAAGAAAGAGTACTGGTGGCCTGGCATGAAGAATGATGTGATCGAGAATGTGAACAAGTGCCTAACGTGCTCACTAGTTAAGGCCGAGCACAAGAAACCATGCGGTAAAATGCAACCTCTACCAATACAGGAATGGAAGTTGGAGGAAATCATGATGGACTTCATTACCAAGCTACCACGAACAGCTAAAGGCAATGATACCATTTGGGTGATCGTCGACCGCTTGACGAAAAGTGCTTACTTCTTGCCAATACATGAGACTTCTTCGTTAGAAAGACTAGCAGAAGTATTTATCAAGGAAGTTGTGAGCAGACATGGTATGCCGCTGTCGATTGTGTCCGACAGGGATACTAGATTCACGTCAAGGTTTTGGAAGAAATTCAACGAAGCAATTGGCACTAGACTGAACATCAGCACCGCTTACCACCCCCAAACCGATGGACAATCGGAAAGGACCATTCAGACCTTGGAGGACATGCTCCGGGCCTGTATCATTGACTTCGGTGGGAGCTGGGACAGCCATCTACCATTGGCAGAATTTTCATATAACAACAGCTATCACTCGACTATTGGCATGCCGCCATTTGAAATGTTGTATGGAAGGAAATGTAGGACCCCGCTTTGTTGGGGGGAAATTGGACAAAAGGATTTCGCAAGTCTCGAAGTGGTCAAAGCTACTTCCGAGAGATTTGATCAAATCAAGGCTCAAATGAAAGCCGCAAAAGACAGACCGAAATCATATGCGGATAAGAGAAGAAGGGATTTAGAGTTTCAAGTGGGGGACATGGTACTGTTAAAGGTATCACCATGGAAAGGAATCATTCGATTCAGAAAACGTGGCAAACTAAGTCCAAGGTTTGTCGGACCTTTCAATATTTTAGCGAGAGGGGGTCAAGTTGCTTACAGACTCGACCTACCCGTTGAACTTAGTGGAATACACCCTACGTTCCACGTGTCACACTTACGCAAGTGCCTAGATGACGACATAGCTCACATACTTTACGACGACATTGAAGTGGATAACAGTCTAAATTATGTAGAGGAACTGATAGCCATCCTTGACCGAGCTGAGAAACGACTACGCAATAAGTCGATTCCTTTAGTCAAAGTACAATGGAAGCACATAAAAGGGTCAGAAGCTACATGGGAAAAAGAAGAAGAGATGAGGGGACTATACCCTCAATTGTTTAACGTATAAGCGGTTTCGAGGACGAAACCTCTTTAAGAAGGGTAGACTTGTAACATCCCAAAAATAGTAAATAAATAAATGTAATAACGCGATCGAGACATAACCGTAAAAAATGAAAGGAAAAAGGATGGGCTCGGGCTCGGCTTCAACGGGTCGAGGGAATCCCGTCTATGAAAGGGTCAAGAAAGCCTCAACTCTCTCATTTGCAAAATCTAGAGAGAGAAAGGAGAACTCGGGTCTAGAGAGAGAAGTTAACGGATCGACACGAGATTGAAGGAGCACGTTACTGCTGAGCTTGTGAGCAAAACCTCCGAATCAGAATTCCAATCCAGGTAACGATTCGACCATAATCTGAGTTTTTGTTCGTTTTGAGGTTTCTCGGGTTAGCTAATTAGGAGACGTTTTTATGGATGAAACCTGATAATAAGCTTAGAACTAGCATCTAGAATGAAAACCGCATGTTTTGATCAAAGAAAATTGTAAGATTGGGATCGGGTTAGCATGCAAGGATTTCAGATTTTTGTCCAGGAAACAGGTATTGCGTACTTATCAAGAACGCAAGAAGGACGTCCTGCGTACTTACCAAGTACGCAGGAGGAAGATCCTACGTACTTGCCAAGTACGCAAGAGGAAGATCCTACGTACTTATCAACTACGCAAGAAGAATGTTCTGCGTACTTGTCAAGTACGCATGAGCAAGGCCCTATGCACTTACTAAGTGCGCAGGGAGCAGACCAGTTAGTAAAGTCAGTATGTTCACCTAATTCAGTATGATTAAACCGTTAGAGTCGGGATTGGGTCTGATATGTATTTAACTACCTAATTCAGATTGTACGTGACGTTGTTGGGCCTTTGTTTAGGACAACCAAGACTAGCTTATCAGGTGAGTTGTATGTGCCCCCTTCTATGTTATGTGCAAATCATTTTAAATGTTTTGGGGCTGAAGTGTATACACTAAATGAATAAATGCTATAAATGTCAATGTGATCATACGTGGTATACAAATATATATATATATATACTTATATATGAAAATGAATTATGAACAAAAAATGAAATGTATGACTATAAATAATGAGTGAAAGAAGGACATAACGTAAATGAATGAAATCTTACTTTATATTATATATATTGCATGTTATGAATATATGTAAACGTTATGAACCATTCTATGACAACGGCTACTTCGGTAGACGGACGACCACGTGACTATTTTGCAACCGGGACAAAAATGTTCCTTCGCAAGCTAGGACGTATAAAAATGCACTAATGGACGGTCGAGGCAAATGCCTTAACTCAAGTAGAACGGTTACATACATAATGGTCACGTGGGAAATGGATGCCCTAGGGCAGACGGACAAAATGACGGACTACGACGGTAGGACGGTTTAAGAGCGGACGGACAAAGGTTGCCGGACGGATTTAAGTTTCGACGGACGGTTTTCTAGAGCCGGACGGTTAATGAAAAGGGCTACGACGGTAGTTCTCACTGCGGTGTCTTTGTGACATTCGCGACAAGTATGATGTGTTGATCACCCTTAAGTTTATGGCCAAATGAATGTTCTCCCCAAGTAAGTAAGTATGTATGTATATATGTATATACTCAATATGAATGTTATGTGAGAACAGTAAAGCAAAGAATATGTAATTGCTCGAATGTTAAGTATATTATATATACATATATATAATACTCATGATAAGATAAATATTATGTATGATTGTCTTTAAACTAGAACTCACCAGCGTTAGCTGACTTTTAGTATACATTTCACGTAAAGGAAGGAAGGGTCGTGCGATGGCGTGAAGGTTACCCGACACAAGACTGACATCCCACTTTTATAAATGTTAAGACAATGTTATGTATTTAATTATTAAGACTTCCGCTGTTATGTCATGTTATGTTACGTTATGTAATGATTGAATTCGAATGTTTTAAATTTAAGCTCAGTATTATGACTATGTTTATGAGTAAATCCAACAAGTGAGGTTACCCGGGAATGGGGCCTTACAGAGTTTGGAAATCCTTTGATTCAAGAGTATGATTTGTCAAGTGAGGGACCAATGAAAAATGATGTCATAGCATCTGAGAATCATATTCTTACCAGTGAGACAGAGAGCAATAAAGTTGTTAAAGTCAAAGTTAGTGTACCAACAACTGTCCAAAGAAAGTCTTGGTGTGTCAAAGGCAAATCCATTGATGTCAAAGACCAGTTCATTGATTTCAAAGATAAGCCTGTTCAAAGTAAATGACATTTAAGAAAGAAAGTTTGTGGCCTAAAGAGTGAAGTAGGCAAGTGTTCAAAGTCAAAGTCAAAGTCAAAGCCTAAAAGCTACAATTGCTTTGTGTGTGGTCAAGTTAGACACTTTGCGAGAAATTGCAAACACAACTCTAGTGAGTCAAGGTTCACAAAGAACAAAGAGAGAGTTAAGAGCAAAGTTACACAGCATTTCAGGAGAGAGTCTGAGAACGACAGTGTGTCAGAGTCCGAAGTGAAACAACGATACAATCGTGATTACTTGCTTTCTAGGAAATATCATGATTTTTATTGAAATGCTTGCCGTGCTTATGTGTTACCTAATTTTGTGGACTCACGTGTCCCAAAAGGTTCAAAATATGTTAAGAAACCTAACCAACCAATCTATTTTGCTAAAGAAAAATGACTAAGAAATATGAGAAAAATGTTGGTTATGTTTGGAAAGTTAAAAATGAACAGTCTTCACATATGGTTGGAACAAAGAAGAATATAAATTTGAAGAAACAAGTCATTGTGACTAAGACTGTAAAAGGTCACAGTCAGCCCGGGTCAAAGTTGATCTGGGTATCTGTTTCTCATTAAGTTTGTCTTGAATGTGCAGAGTTTAACCGGGAGGACTATTAATAATGCTTGACATGTTGATAGCGGTTGCTCAAGGCATATGACTGGACAAAGAGAATTTCTGGAAAACTTTCAAGCTTTTGATGGTGGTTTTGTTGCATTTGCTGGAGACAAAAAGGGAGGAAAAATAACTGGTCAAGGAACAGTGTCAAATGACCTAATCACATTAGAGAAAGTCAATTTTGTGTCTCAATTGGAATTCAATTTACTCAGTGTTTCTCAAGTATGTGATAAAGACATACCAGTCTATTTTACTGCAAAGGAGGGCTTATTCTTAAAGCCCGGACTGGTTATTCCAGAAGAAATGATTCCTGTGCGTGCTCTAAGAAAGTTCAACACATATGTGGTTGACATGATTGATCATACTACACTAGTTAATGTCTCATGCTTGTTATCAAAAGTGACTAGTTCAGAATCTTATTTATGGCACCGAAGAATGGGTCATGTAAATTTGAAGAACATGAATAACTTGGTGCATTCCAAAGAAAGAGTTCATAATCAAAGAAAGTTGCATGTCATGTCCAAAGGGGAAACAACACAAGAAGTCTCATCCAAGAAAAACCATAACAACTTTTACTAGACCTTTATTTCTCATACATATGGATTTGTTCGGTCCAGTTCGAGTTAAAAGCATTGCGAAAAAGTCATATTGTCTTGTTATCACAAATAACTTTTCAAGATTTTCATGGGTGTTTTTCCTTGCAACAAAGGATGAGACACCTGAAACAATCATTGATTTTTTCAAAAGAATAGAAAACATCTGTGATAGCAAAGTTTCAATCATTCGCAGTGACAATGGAACAGAATTTAAAAATAAACTGATAAATTTGTTTTGTGCAAAAAAGGAATAACACATCAGTATAGTGTTGAAATAACACCACAACAGAATGGAGTGGCTGAAAGGAAGAACAGAACTTTAATAGAATTTGCTCGAACAATGATTGTCGATTCAAAGTTGCCTATTATTTTCTGGGCAGAAGCAGTAAACACGGCACGCTATGTTTTGAATAGAGTTCTTATGGTGAAGCAACTTACAAAGACTTCCTATGAACTATTCTATAAACGAAAGCCGTACATCAAGTTCTTCAGAGCATTTGGTTGTTCTTGTACACTGTTAAATACACAAGATTCATTGCCAAAATTCACAGCTGTTGGTGATGAATGCTACTTCTTGGGTTATTCTTCGTATCAGAAAGCTTATAGAGTGTACAACAAGAGAACCAAAATTGTTCAAGAATCTTACTATGTGGAGTGGCAAGAACTAAATACTCCTCCAGATCAAAATGGACCTGACCGGTTCTTTGATGCTGAAGTAATCTTCAAGACCTTTGATCAGCAACTTCAAATGGATTCTAATGAAGCAAGAACTTCAGGTACTGTAACTGAGCCTTCTACAAGCAGTGATCTATTTGTTGGAAAGTTTTTTGAAGATTCAAAATGAGATGTCTGAGAATGGTACTACATCAACTCAAACACAAGAAGATCTTGTTGATAATTCTGTCACTAATGTTGATTCTGAAGTACAAGAAGTTCCAAGTACTGATGATGAACCAACAGTTAATGAAGTTCAGTTGGACCCTGTAAATGATCAGAATGAGTATGTAATTCAAACAAATTCTTCAAGTGTTGAAGATTCAAATGATTAAGTACCTGAGTTGAATGATTCAAATATGCCAGAGTCCGTGGAAGTGGAACCTATTCCAAATCATCAAATTCATTATGCTCATCCAGTTGAGAATATTATTAGATCTCTTAAGGATGGAGTTAAGATAAGAAGTCAAGTTGGAAATATTAATGTCTGTTTGTACTCCTGCTTCTTATCTTAAGAGGAACCAAATAATGTTACTGTTGCTTTACAAGATCCAAGTTGGATTGAAGCTATGCAAGAAGAACTCTTTCAGTTTAAGAAGTTAAACGTGTCGCATCTTGTGGACTTACCAAAGGGAAAATATCCAATTGGAATGAAGTGGGTCTTCAGAAACAAAAAGGATGATCGTGGGATTGTAGTTCGTAACAAAGCATGTCTAGTTGTACAAGGTTTTTATCAAGAGGAAGGACTGGATTATGATGATGTCTTTGCTCCTGTTGCACGAATTGAAGCCATACGTATCTTTTTGGATTATGCATCGTACAAGAAGTTTACTTTATATCAAATGGATGTGAAAACAACTTTTCTGTATGGGGTGGTAAAGGAAGAGGTTTACGTGAATCAACCACCGGGTTTTGAAGATCCAGCTCATCCATTTCAGGTGTATAAGCTTGATAAAGCACTGTACGAGTTACATCAAGCGCCTCGTGCTTGGTATGAGACATTGTCAACACATCTTACATCGAATGGGTTCATTAGTGGAACAATTGACAAGACCTTATTCCTGAAGAAATATGATGCTGATCTGTTAATTTTACAAGTTTATGTCGATGATATTATCTATGGGTTAACAAATGAAGCTCTTTACAAGGAATTTGAAGAAATCATGAAATTAAAATTCGAAGGGAGCTTGATGGGAAAAATGCAGTTCTTTCTGGGGTTACAAGTTGAACAGTCTGAATCTGGGATTCTTATTCATCAGGCTAAATATGTGAAAGATATTCTAACAAAATTCAAGATGAAATATTGCAAATCAGCTTCAAAACCAATTACTCCCCAAGAACCTCTCACTGTGGATTTATCTGGAGTTGAAGTTAATCAAAAGATGTATCGGTCAATGATTGGCTCGTTGATGTATCTGACTGCAAGCCGACCGGATATCATGTTTGCTGTTTGCTCCTGTGACAGATATCAAGCAGCTCCAAAAGAATCTCATGAATCGGCTGTTAAACGAATATTTCGATACGTCGAGTAAATTTAGGTTTATGGTACCCTTCTGATTATGAATTTAACTTATTTTTTTACACTAACAACGATTATGGAGGTTGTAACTTGGACAGGAAGTCAACTTCAGGTAGATGTCATTTTTTGGGGGAGAGACTAGTGTCTTGGCAGTGTAAGAAACAAACGAATGTATCCACATCAACTGCTGAAGCTGAGTATACTGCTGCCTCAAGCTGTTTTTCACAAGTTATCTGGATTCAACATCAAATGCTAGATTTTGGAGTGAATTTCCTGGAAACTCTGATTTATTGTGACAACGAGGCAGTGCTCGGAATAGTAAAAAATCCCATTCAGCATTCCAAAACAAAGCACATTGCGATCATGTTACATTTCATTCGTGACTTTTTTGCGAATTGGCTGATTAAAGTGGTCCATGTCGATACCCTAGAGCAAAAAGCCAAAATTTTTACAAAAGCTTGTGGTTGAGATGTTAGGGATGATTTCGTTTTTTTTTAAAAAGGGTGTTTCAGAATAATAAAAGGTCCATTTTTGAACTGAAAGACCTTAGAAATCTGTTCCTCAAAAAGATTTTCTTTTATGTGTTAAAATTGTGTTGTGTATGTGTAGGATCGGTGATTACAAGATGGTTCTATTTTAGTTGAGATTGGCGAAAACAATCAAAACTCTGCAATGTAAACAGATAAACAAAGAGAATACTGATAAATGCAAATTGTATTCATCTTCAATGTTTACAAGATTACAGAGAAAACTCTCAGGAATCACACTTGTACAAATGTAAGATACAATACATATAAAGGAACTTAGAATCAAGACAGACCCTTGATTCTAAGGATTAGATCAAACACAGACCGTTGAACTTGGACAGTTACAAGCTATACTACTATTGGTAGATAACTAAAAGACAAACTGCAGCAAACAGTTGTATTTAGGTCAAAAGTCTTCTTAAGAATCTTTGCAGGAGACTTCAGAAGTGGTTTGTCTTTAATCATTTGCACCAATAACATTCTTTCTGTTGATAGATGTGTCAGTGTTGTAGCAGAGCTGTCAGTAGCAAAGTCAAAGTTGCTGATGATTTGCCTATCAGCAGCATCAAGTGTTTGATGCTGCTAAGAAGCCTATCAGCAGCAACTCTAGTCTCTAGCAGATAAGGCTATCCGCAGCATAGTTGTTCATCAACAGGAGAACAACTATCTGCAGTAACTAACCTTATCCGCAGTAGTTTGTTGGTCAGTAGCAAAATTGTGGAGTCCGCAGCAGTTGTACTTAGAGAATTTTATAGCCTTCAGTCTTTATATCTACAAACTCCCCCTAGACTGATGCTACCAAAACTCTCTTACTGCTGTTGTTGCTGAAGCTTTTGCATGTGTGCAACAATCCTTGCTGTCTCATAGCCTCTAGGGTCCTTACTTGGATTGTCAAGAGGAAGTTCAGATAGAGACTTGATGTCCTTGCTTGGCATGCTAAAGATGGCCTTGCTAGAACATCTCGTCTTCTGACCTCTGACATCTGTTATAGTGTATTCATTCTTCTCAGCATTGTAGGACCAACTAGTGAATGGAAAGTGAGATTGGAGAGGTTTAGCATCAATGATCACATCTTTAATAGGATTGAAGTGATGTTTGATCACTAGAAACAGATGCCTCCCACTTTCATTCTCTGGCTCATGAGCTTCACCCAGCTCCATCATTCTCTGAAGATCAGAATCTGGAAGCTGCATCATGGGTTCTTATGTTGAAAGCAATGGTCTTCTTGGTTTTCTTTTAGGCTTTTTCTTCTTTTTCAGCCCTTTTCTTATTTGCTAGTTGACCTTGCTGACCCATGAAGGCTCTATAGATTTCTTTATTTGATAATTTCTCAAGGTATTCTGCATCCTCACCTTGAGAAATCAGAGCTTCAGTCCACTCCTCTCTCATCTATTTGGCTAGTTCAGAGTCAGTTATCCTGAACTTAGCCTCTTCTCTTCTCTTCTTCTCTCTCTCTCTCTCTCTCTTTTTCTTCTTTATTAAGTTGTTCCTGTAGTTGAAGGGCTAGAGCTTCATATTCTTTTAATTGTTCATCTGCAAAAACTTTGACCTTTAACTTATCCAGTTGCCTAGCATGCCACTGGATCTGCTGTTCTCGGAGGAGTATGGCAGCTTTTCTTTCTTTGATCTTTTTAAGCTCGGCCATCTCCTCTTCCTCTCTTCTCTTTTTCTTTATTTTCTTTCTCTATTCTTTCTTCTTCTTCTTTTGTCATGATGCCCTTCCCTTTATCTTTATTGGATGCCTCTGCTTCAACTTCATTGATCACAACAGCAGAGGTGAGAGATGTTGTTGAGATCTCAGCTTCAGCTTCAGCTTCATTGGCAATCTTAGGAGCAGATAAAGTGGAAGGGACTGCTTCACTCTCTTCCTTTTCCCATTCATTCTCATATGTAGTTTTAAAAGCCTCTTTGACATTCTGAGCAGCCACTTTTCTTGACTCTACTGCTGCATTCAGTATAACAGTTGGTGAGGAGGGAAGGGATAGATCTGAGTCAGAATCATCCATTGCAATTCATCCCTCCTTTTCAAGAAAAGCTTTGATAATCTTGATCATTGTTTGAATTTCTAAAGAGTTGATGTTTCAGATGTGTGTCCTGAGCTCAAAGACATTATACAAGAAATCTGGATTGAGGAGCAGGATTTCTTGAATGTTGTTAATTTTGAAGGATGATACATCACACAAGAAGAACTAAAAACCAGAGGACCCAGTGCTTAACCATCCCTGCACTTCCAGGCCCCTGTCCACTTCATTATAGAAGAATCTTCTCAAACATAGAACTTGTTCTTCTGTTAAAGCCCTGCTCCCTATCAAGTCAAGTCTTGGAGCTAGTCTTTGTTCTGTTGTTCTTGAAGACTCTGCATTTGATGGATAAGCCAATTTAGTTGCTTCTTGAAGAAACCATTAAAACCAGGGCATATTATCCTCCATCAAGACACAAAATCTATCAATTACAAGTTCTACTGAGAGATATGTGGAAGTGTTGATGCATCTTGTTAAGTACAGTTCAAGGACTTTGAGTGGATTCAGTGTATTCCAATTCAGCTCTTCTTTTCCACCAAATTCCCATCCAATCCAGAATCTCTCAGATAGACCATCATACCCCCAAGCTAGGATAGAGTCAAACTCTAGCTTATGTGCAGTCAGTGTGAATTGAGCTCTTGATATAGTTACAGCAGCTGGCAATATGCTGAATGATAGAGGTTTGTCTTCATCTTCAATTTTATTTTCCAGGACCTCATCAACAACTCTAACCACTAACTTCCAATCCTTAGAGATATCTTCCTCTTCATCTACTGAGTCTGGCAAGTCATGGATTTGAACAAAAGCAGGCTAGAAGAGTGTACTTTGAAATGCAGCCTGCTCTTGTATCCAATCATCAAGACTGTCAGCATCATCTTCAGTAGTAACTATCTCCCCTTTTTGGTTGCATCAGTGCATAGAGTTTCTTCTGTTTGAGTTCCCACTGATACAAGGGAAGGAGTAGTCACAGGTGGGCATTTATGGGATTCATGCATAGAGACTTGGTGCTTTAGTTTGGACACCTCAGCCTCTAGCATTTCAACCCTGGCCGTCAATTCCATGTTTTTAAGTTTCAGTCTGTACTCATCCACAGTTGTGGAATCCTTGGAACTAGATGGGGCCTTAGGCCTAGCCTCTACATCCTCATCACCCTGGTTGTCTTGGCACCTGGGATTCCTCTCAGTGAAGAGTGTTTCAAGAGAAACATCCTCACTATGAGTTTCCGTGGTTGGGGACTTAGTGATGTTATCACTGTCCTTTTGGTCAATTAATGTACCAGTAGTAGTGATAGCCCTTTCCACATTCACTCTATCATCACTCCCAGAGTGAACTTTCTTAGGTGATGAACTTGGGCTGGGTACATTAGCAGCCAAGTCAATCAATACCTCTGAGATAGTGGTAGTTGGAGAAGGCATATTGTAACATCCTTGATTGTCAGGGCATCAATTGCCTTTATTCATTTTATTATATAAACACTTGAAGTCATATACTTGTTCGACTCAATATGTCACAACTAATTATTATATCTTTTCTTTGTATCAACTCAAATCAAAATAAAACATGTGAGTTATAATTATGTAATTACATCTTTTTAATATATACATACATAAATATAAGCATTTGTACATTTGATTTTTATTAATTAACCCATTTATACAATTTGTAAGTCTTATGAAAATGGAGTTTCTTTATATAAAAAAATGAGAATGAAATGAAGTTTTATCTTATAAAAGAAAATAATAATGATAATCATAAAATAAATGATATATATATATATATGTATATATAAGTTTTTATGATGATTTTATATAAAAAAAATTATTAAATAAATAAACTATTTAAAGTGAAAAAGAAAGCCTTTGAACCCCCTTAATTAGTCTTGAACAACTTCTTATTTCCTTTGAACCCTCACTTGAACCCCCTCCCCTTTGATATATGAACATGGAACCAAATCTCACGCCAATTTTGACTTCAAAAAAAAAAGTCAAACCCGCGTCAATTCATTCAATTACCGGAAAATCAGGGATTCTAATCCTTCCCAAACGATTTTCCAACCCATTTACGATCATATGGAAACTAAAATCAATCATTTGATTGTGAAATCGTGAGCTTTTAAACCAAAATGAGACTTTCGGTTATAAGTTTTATCAAAACCCGTAAATCAAGCTCGAATTCGTCAAATCTCACGGTAAAACGCGTCCTAGTTGATGCTAAAATTACCCTAAATGTACCCACACCCTTTTACCAAGTCAAAATCACAAAGGTCTCTGCCTCCTGCCCTGTCACGTATCACGCGAGGAAGAACGGGACCCCACCTTGGCCAACGACCATCCCGACTATGGTGTGGTTCTCGGAGGACGATTTCAGGTAACATAAACCTTTCTGTTAATCGCATCCCTGTCTATTTGTGTAATCGACATAGTGGGGTTGGGATCCAAGTTTGCAATTTGGGTTGTAGGTTTTGGGGAAGAAGAACTCCTGAACCCAGTATATTAAAACTAAATTATTTCTGTTTTAAATCAAACTTGGCTCGTTAGACTGACTGGTTAAATCACTATGCAACTCTGGCACAGGTCATGGGCCTGTTGCCAGGTTTTCTTGTTCTTTTTATGTTTTAGTTACACACATGGTTGCATACTCCCACACAACCAATGATGAGAGGCTAAAATCCATATTTACAATTATAACCAAAACACTTGCTTATAATTTTGGCACCTACACTTATTTTATAAATTTCATGATTATTATGTTGTGATAAAGTAATTCTTTTCTTTATAAGTGTTCAAAATTTATAATTAATATTCTTTTTAAATAAAAGGTATTCATAATTATGTTTAATTATTTCCAAAAAAAAAACAAGACAAATGGTAGTGCATTTCATAAACCCTATCATTTTATATATAACTGTTGAAATTATAAAATAGTTGCGTACGTAACGTCATGACCTTATTAAAACATACCAAAACCTTTATAACGATATGATCCAAAATTTATAATAATATTTTATTAGTGTTATTAATATCATAAATTTTAATAATTGTTTTAAACATAATATTAGCAATTATATAATTTTACTAAATAGGTTTCCATAAATAATAATATTACAAATCGCATAACTAATTTATCTAATTCAAATTATATTCTTACAAATATTATTATATTGTAATAATCCGTCATGAGTATTTTAACCTAAAAGTCTTAAACATTTATTAATTTTGCAAACTTATTTATTATTGACACCTAAACCTCTATTATAAACGAAATTTATAAAACATCATTATATTCATGTCCTCGATCGCTCGTCTCTTCCAAAACCCTAAATTCCAAAATCATTGCATTATTGTTTCTCTTAAAACGTTCTACATTATAATGATGTATATTATTTAACTTAGGACATCCTTAGATCTTATTACTTCAAGTTACAAGTTCAACCCTCTACTTATCAAGGTGAGTTTTACATAGCCCCTTTTTACATTTTGCACTTTTGGGGTGAAACATGATTACTCTTTGAAACTCTTTGCATTTACTTATATATAATTCAATAATATGATGTTATGTGTTATTTGTGATTTACGCTTGAATGCTATGAGTTAAGACTACATATACATGACATTAGTACACTCATTAACTCAGTACAAGCCAACGGTTAACATTGATAGATCTATTGTGTCTGACAAACCCACCTGGTTAGGGTGTTTGTTACCGACTTTACATTAGGGCAACCTGCGTGTTATGCCTCAGTCACAAGGTTTGATTGTACACACTTAGTTTAACTATAGATTCTCCATAAATGCCTTATACACGTGTATCGTATGAATTGTATAAAACACTTTAAACTTGGTTGTGTGTCAAAACCTATGTATGCTCACCAACTATTTAAAGTTGACCCTCTCATTTTATTATGTTTCAGGTACAGTTGTTTGAGTTATGGTTCAAGCTACTTCACTTAGGGTTGAGGACCTAGTCTTAAATTTTAATATGGAGATTTATGTATTCTTTAATTCTTGTAAATGATGTAATTGATTACTTAAGTTATGAAATGAAACTTATTGTTTAATTATTACAACTTTAGCAAACCATGAGCTTATGAACAGTCTACATGTCCCGCCCCGATGTTTCCGCAGTCGGTTGGGGTGTGACAGATTGGTATCAGAGCCTTGGTTATAGGGAATTAGGTTATTAGACACATTTGACCTAGACTATAACCTTAAGACACCCATACAATGCCTTGCTACTACATGCTACATGATCTCTTCTTGTGTGAATATTCCTACATATCATCATAAGTAAATACACTACCTGATACAATATTTAATAATTTATGTGTCACACTGTCTGATAATTGTTGTGCTATATTCATGATATCTATTTGATTCATTTAAGTGCTATCCGAAGTTCTAACACACACTTATACACACTTAGTTTTTCATGTACCCTTAAACTCACACATATAATGTCACCACCTCTTGTTTTCTAAACTTAAACAATTGGGCCTAATACCCATTAATATTAAACTAAGAAGCCCATTTATCCTCCAAGAAGAAGAAGCCCACTGAAATGCATAAACCTTACTTTCAGGCCACAAGGCCCAGTTTACAACAAATCTTGTCATAACCATGAGTCCAACAACAGTGTTATTAGTACATGATGGCTGGAAGAGTGTGTAGGCCTATGAGGAATTCTGGCCAAGGAAAGACAGGGTACTTAAGGGTGTCCTAGTGACCCACCCTTCTTTCCTGGGAATTCACCTCAGGGATACATTGCTTATAGGTCAAGTGTATTTCTATAATACTATTGTGAAGGCTCGGTGTTATGACTAGTCAAACTCTAAACTTATGAGAACTCCTATGTCTAACACTCCATATTTCATTATCACTTACAACCATTTATTGTTTCCTGCTAGACATGGACTCCTACTCTCCTCCCTCCCCGGTATACCGTCCCGGAGAAGAGTCTGATTGGGAAGAAGACATCGGGACACCCATGCATCGGTCACCAACACCCCCAGTTGCTAGACCAAGGTTCGATGCAAGGGCAGAATGGATTAGGAACACTGGCCCAAGACTTCGAACATCTGGATCACCCGTACCCAAGAACCCGTATCAGACACCCCATCTCCACAACCAGTTACCACCCCCATTAAGAGACCCATATATAATGCCCGACCCGTATCATCCTAACCCTTGGGTAAGGCATACCATGGCACCCACTACTGTTATGGGAATTCCAACCAATGACATTCATCCATATGTAAGGACCTCAGAATTTGAGAGGTAAAGGATGGAGCAGGGGGTAATGCATGATTTGCAAGGACAAAGAATGGATAGCCTAGCAAACCAATTAGGGTACCAAAAGGAATTAATCTCCCTCCTCGAAAAAGAAATACTGGAGCAGTGCACGGAGACAGCTGGAGCTGAAGCCAGATCGGCTACTCGAGTGACCATAGCGGTGCTCGTCTTGGGAATTATTCTCCTCCTAGTGGAAAGCTACAAGAGACGTTAACAAAATTATTTTTCCATTATTTATTGTCTTTAAATTTTCAGTTTGAGAACCATTTCCCTATGTTTTGAGTAATGTTTAACATTTCGGCAGTTAATCAATTTTATATATTTCAACTCTAAAGTTATTATTCATTGATTTGACCCATTGAGTGTGGATCACACCCATCATATTTTCATCAAAATTTCCCAAGTATCACCTTCTTCATTCAATACGACTTAATACACTACCAACAATCTCCTTCGTAAACAACTAATTCTATTACATTTAAACAAACCTCGTTATCTTGTTCAAATAAAATGTTTTTCAAACTTTTAGATAGTATCAAAAATATAAATTTTCCATAAACCTTTTCACCTTATAAGAAAATTTAATAAGACCTGTATTATAAAAGCAGTATTTCAAATTGATAAATAACTATGACTTTTCTCGTTAAGTCAATAAATTCTAAACCCTTCTTAAATTAATATAGAACCGCTTGTTTAGCCAATAAATTTCTCTTAAAAATGTTCTTCTTATAATAATTGAAAATTTAATAAAATTTTTTTTTTCCTATAAATTGGTTATTTATTTAGATTATTTGACTCAATAGTTTCACTACTTCATATATCTACCACCAAGAGCATGTTACAATTTCCTATTTCCAAACAAAGATCAATTCCTTGTAAACTCATTTCCCATGATATTTTCTGAACCTCCTCGTTACCTTTCACTTGCCGCTTCAAGAGACGACCCATTTCGCGTAAACATTAAACATCCCTACAAACCTCAGAGAGATTTAAAGAGCTAGAACCTAACCATCACATTTTACCTAAAGGCCAGACAACACGCTTCTTCGTAACACTTGATCACATACAAAACTCGTTAGCATATGCCACACACGAAACTCAATAACTTACGTATGTACTTTTACAATATACACAACACGATCACCTAATACATGAAACCTAGTTATTTTCAATATATCCAATGCTACGCTGACTACATAATACATGAAACTGGATTATTTGCAATACCTGCTCTACTGGATTGATTACGGGATACATGAAGCATAGTTGTTTGCAATATACATACACTAAATTGATCACATGATACATAACAATTGATTGGTTGATACACAACACTTGATTGATCACATTGAACATGAAACTTATTTTGGTTACAAAGTACATGATACCATATGATACTAAGTTGGTAACATTATACGTGAAATTCATTTCGTGCAATATACATGATACCACATTGTTTACAATACACATGAAAGCTTTTTGATTTACAAAATACATGATGCTAAGTTGTTCACGCTACACATAAAACCTATTTGATTACAAGCTACGTGACACTAGATGATACATGAGACTTGTGTGTTTACATTATACGCGAAACTAAGTTGCTTGCAATTGTTACAAATGATTGAGCACATTATACACAAAGAATGGTCATACACCTTGTTCACCAAACTTGAAAATCCTAACACATTGATGCTACTCGGGTTTGAAATATTCTTGTTTAAACACGAGTAAACTATGGGACTTTAGGTTACACTACCTTATTACTCTTTAGCTGCTAACTGACTTGCCTACTTAAGAACATAGTTACTTTTTAGCAACTTTCATGTGAAAACAATAGACATGAACTAAGTGAAATTGTGCCCCTCTTGACCCGCACACAATGGAAGGATCTATACGGACCATGCGATGATTTGAGTAATTACGGGTGCACACGGAATTATAAAAATCAGCGCATGGAAAAACATAGTGAACTGTGTCGTGTGTTTTGACCTAAAACCTATCGTGATATATAACAACGAAACATATGTGATATGACAAGGGCATGGTGGATACGCCGATGGTACTTCCTATATATAAGTGCTCTATCATATCATCAGAAGTAGCGTTGTTCGTGTCGCGTAAAGTTTAACCTAGACTAATGTTTGTGAAACCCTCTTATCCACTGACAACTTCTGAGCATGTTAGACTACACCTTAATCAAATCCTGATCGTCAAATTCCTATCAAACCCATTCCAAGGAATACATTTTACCTTTAGATTCTTCGACAGTCCTCTCCTTAACCATCTTGAAACTAAAATCCATTAATATTATTCATACTTAACATGAGCTTTAGACCTAAATCTTGTTATCTATCATACTCCTCAAACCGATAATCAAAACTCCAAACTCATTTCCTTCCTAATTCAGTAATCTCCACTAGTTAAATTTCGGGACGAAATCCCCTTAACATGGGGAGACTGTAACATCCTTGATTGTCAGGGCATCAATTGCCTTTATTCATTTTATTATATAAACACTTGAAGTCATATACTTGTTCGACTCAATATGTCACAACTAATTATTATATCTTTTCTTTGTATCAACTAAAATCAAAATAAAACATGTGAGTTATAATTATGTAATTACATCTTTTTAATATATACATACATAAATATAAACATTTGTACATTTGATTTTTATTAAATAACCCATTTATACAATTTGTAAGTCTTATGAAAATGGAGTTTCTTTATATAAAAAAATGAGAATAAAATGAAGTTTTATCTTATAAAAGAAAATAATAATGATAATCATAAAATAAATGATATATATATATATATGTATATATAGGTTTTTATGATGATTTTATATAAAAAAAATTTATTAAATAAATAAACTATTTAAAGTGAAAAAGAAAGCCTTTGAACCCCCTTAATTAGCCTTGAACAACTTCTTATTTCCTTTGAACCCCCTCCCCTTTGATATATGAACCTGGAACCAAATCTAACGCCAATTTTGATTTAAAAAAAAAAAGTCAAACCCGCATCAATTCATTCAATTACCGGAAAATCAGGGATTCTAATCGTTATCATATAGAAACTAAAATCAATCATTTGATTGTGAAATCGTGAGCTTTTAAACCAAAATGAGACTTTCGGTTATAAGTTTTATCAAAACCCGTAAATCAAGCTCGAATTCGTCAAATCTCACGGTAAAACGCGTCCTAGTTGATGCTAAATTACCCTAAATGTACCCACACCCTTTTACCAAGTCAAAATCACAAAGGTCTCTGCCTCCTGCCCTGTCACGTATCACGCGAGGAAGAACGGGACCCCACCTTGGCCAACGACCATCCCGACTCTGGTGTGGTTCTCGAAGGACGATTTCAGGTAACATAAACCTTTCTGTTAATCGCATCCCTGTCTACTTGTGTAATAAACATAGTGGGGTTGGGATCCAAGTTTGCAATTTGGGTTGTAGGTTTTGGGGAAGAAGAACTCCTGAACCCAGTATATTAAAACTAAATTATTTCTGTTTTAAATCAAACTTGGCTCGTTAGACTGACTGGTTAAATCACTATGCAACTCTGGCACAGGTCATGGGCCTGTTGCCAGGTTTTCTTGTTCTTTTTCTGTTTTAGTTACACACATGGTTGCATACTCCCACACAACCAATGATGAGAGGCTAAAATCCATATTTACAATTATAACCAAAACACTTGCTTATAATTTTGGCACCTACACTTATTTTATAAATTTCATGATTAATATGTTGTGATAAAGTAATTCTTTTTTTTATAAGTGTTCAAAATTTATAATTATTATTCTTTTTAAATAAAAGGTATTCATAATTATGTTTAATTATTTCCTAAAAAAAACAAGACAAATGGTAGTGCATTTCATAAACCCTATCATTTTATATATAACTGTTGAAATTATAAAATAGTCGCGTACGTAACGTCATGACCTTATTAAAACATACCAAAACCTTTATAACGATATGATTCAAAATTTATAATAATATTTTATTAGTTTTATTAATATCATAAATTTTAATAATTGTTTTAAACATAATATTAGCAATTATATAATTTTACTAAATAGGTTTCCATAAATAATAATATTACAAATCGCATAACTAATTTATCTATTTCAAATTATATTCTTACAAATATTATTATATTGTAATAATCCGTCATGAGTATTTTAACATAAAAGTCTTAAACATTTATTAATTTTGCAAACTTATTTATTATTGACACCTAAACCTCTATTATAAACGAAATTTATAAAACATCATTATATTCATGTCCTCGATCGCTCGTCTCTTCCAAAACCATAAATTCCAAAATCGTTCCATTATTGTTTCTCTTAAACCGTTCTACATTATAATGATATATCTTATTTAACTTAGGACATCCTTAGATCTTATTACTTCAAGTTACAAGTTCAACCCTCTACTTATCAAGGTGAGTTTTACATAGCCCCTTTTTACATTTTGCACTTTTGGGGTGAAACATGATTACTCTTTGAAACTCTTTGCATTTACTTATATACAATTCAATAATATGATATTATGTGTTATTTGTGCTTTATGCTTGAATGCTATGAGTTAAGACTACATATACATGACATTAGTACAATCATTAACTCAGTACAAGCCAACGGTTAACATTGATAGATCTATTGTGTCTGACAAACCCACCCGGTTAGGGTGTTTGTTACCGACTTTACATTAGGGTAACCTGCGTGTTATGCCTCAGTCACAAGGTTTGATTGTACACACTTAGTTTAACTATAGATTCTCCATAAATGCCTTATACACGTGTATCGTATGAATTGTATAAAACACTTTAAACTTGGTTGTGTGTCAAAACCTATGTATGCTCACCAACTATTTAAAGTTGACCCTCTCATTTTATCATGTTTCAGGTACAGTTGTTTGAGTTGTGGTTCAAGCTACTTCACTTAGGGTTGAGGACCTAGTCTTAAATTTTAATATGGAGATTTATGTATTCTTTAATTCTTGTAAATGATGTAATTGATTACTTGAGTTATGAAATGAAACTTATTGTTTAATTATAACAACTTTAGCAAACCATGAGCTTATGAACAGTCTACATGTCCCGCCCCGACGTTTCCGCCGTCGGTTGGGGTGTGACACATATCATCTTGACTAGGTGCCTCTGCACTTAAGTTCAGAGAAGAAAAATAATGAAAGGGCTCAGAAGGTTGTTCTATGGATCCATGATGTGATCCTGATCCTAATAGAGGAACTTCCAAGGAAGTCTCTCTAATAATTTGGCTATCCATTTTGATATTCTCATTAGAATGTTGGGATTCTGAATGAGGGCTTTTAGGTTGGGATTGGGCATGTGAGACAGGAATTGAAGGAGTCTTCTTGCTCCTTTTTATTTTTCTGGTATAGCTTACCTCAACTGGGGCCTTGTGTTCCAGTTGGGCTTCCAAAACAGGTGTAAGTATTTGTTGTGCCTGTGCACCCTCAATAGGATGCACAGGGGTTCGAACAATGGAAGGAGTTTGTTGTTCAGGTTTTGAAGTGAAGGGTGTGGGATCAGTATCAGCTGGGATTTTTGAACTGTCACCCTGGATGCTTTGTATGTTCATCATTGTAGATAACAATGGAACATTGGCCCCTAAGAACTTTTTGAAAACAGTTCTCATGCTTTGAAAAATGTTGTTTTTATGCCCCAACATCAGGTAGATTCTTGTAGGTTTTGATAAATCTTTTAGTTCATTATTGAAAACCCCCTGCAAGAACCTTGGGTACATAAAAAAATGTCTGTTTTGCACCTTCCTGAAGGTAATATCTCAAACCTTCAAATATCAGATGTGCAAAATTAAATCCTTGGCCAGCCATACCATGGACAGCAGAGACAAGAGCAGAACTCACTTGATGTCATCCACTTTTTTTCTGAGATATGCATTAAAGAAGAGTGTGTGTGACAACCTGGCTTTTTCATGATTAACCTCGTTAACAATTTCGTTAAATTTCCTCTTAAAACTTAACCCCGTTAAGTAAATCCGGTTAAGTCTTAACTTAATTAACGAAATTAAATCCCAAGGACTATTTCTGATCATTATTCAAACTGTAATGCATGAAAATCAGGGACTAAAATTGCCATTAAGTCAAAATCGATCTAGTTGACTTTTAGAAGTCAACAATCGCAAATTTGAATCCCAAATTCAACCGAAACAGAAAATCGATTCAATGCTGTAACGGATTCAATCCTTAATGTGTTAACCGACTCTCATCAAACCTCTAATTACCGTCATTGATACTCAATCAATCCAATTATGGGTATTAACTTCGTGACCGTCGACATCCTCGCCTATTACTATCAAATTCGCATCATTCGTACATTACAGTCGCAAATTTATCACTGGAATAGCCCTTACAAACTCACTTGAAGCTACTGCACTCGTCAATTCCATCGGAGAAGTGAATCGTAGTCGTCGGGGAACAAACTCACGCAAGTCGAAGCCGATTTACTCAATCTCTACCAATTCAGGCTTCATTCTGGTAATTGGTTACAGTCTTAGTTTTGTTTCAATTCATAGATCAAAAGCCCTATGCTTTTAGAGGCTTACATTATCTAATTTAACAATCTAGATTCTAGGGTTCATCACCTATTCGGCTTAATCGAACCCCAGTCTAGACCCAATCTCAATGCAATTAAACTACATGGTTAGAATCGCCATCCTTTGCTTAGTAAAAGCCATATGTTAATTCGGGCTTTCACTATAGAATTTAACACAATCCGTAAACTAGGGTTCATCATAAATTCGATTTGGGGATTTCAATCCTCGTCTCAACCAAAATGAAATTAACTTGTATGGACAGATTCGAAATCTTTCACTGATCAATAGCCCCATGAATCCAACCCCAAACATTATAAGATTTATTCAATTTGATTCTTAATCAAACCTAGGGTTACCGGTTTCTAAATCAGAAATTAAACAATGCTAAACTTAATGGTTTTGAAATTAAATCCACCCACAGGTTCGAAATCCCCTAATGATCAAAACCCCTGCATAATCGGATCGAGCCAGAGTCGAAATCGATGGGATTTGAGTTGAGAATCGATCGCGGCTTGTATGGGAGGGATATCACAGAAATCGTATTGTTAAAACCATTTCGTTTGGGGTTTGTTTACGAAACCCTAGCGGGCTGTGATGGTTAAAACTTTGGACTGAGAGGGAGGAGACCCGGGTTCGAGTCTCCCCCTATTTTGGTTTTAATTGTTTTAAAGCAAATTTTAATATAAAAACCATCCCCTATACTATTATATTAATATATAATTATGTTTTGAACCCGGAAACCCCCGTAGGCTCGGGTTTGATTTTATAACCCATCTTTATATTAATTATCCACTTTTAAAATAATATATTTATATTATTTTCAAACAATAACTTCGTATAAAATAATATATTTATATTATTTTCAACCCGTGATTCGTGTTATAAAATAAAATATAGTTTATATTATTTCGTATCGTTTTATACCTCGTGTGAAGTTTCAAACCAATTAATAATATAATTGTTATATTATTTACCCACGTTTATATACTCGATTAAAAATAATATATTTATTATTTTTCCACACAAATGACTATTTTAGTTAGTCCTTCGAACCTAAAAATAATATATTAAATTATATTATTTTCCTAACTTTTGTAAACGACTTTAACATACGAATGCATTTATTTATTTATTATTCGTTATTAACGTACGACACGTAACGATTTTTCCTTAATGATTATATTAAGAAATTTATATAATCCCGTAGACACGTTGGTCTACTCTTAAATCCTTAGAAAGCGTTAAGGTGTTCTAACTTCCGTGTCGTCGTCACAAATCACATATGTCCCTAACTTATGTGTTATAATTATAGGGCATACGTAAGCCGTGCAGGCTAACACTTGAGATTCTAAATCTCATACTTGTGTGATACTACCTACTACGCAACGCAGGTGAGTTTCACGGCCCCTTTTTACTTGTTTTACTATTGGGGGAGAAACATGCTTACACATAAACATTATTTTACTTGTTTTCCTGTTGAGGAGAAACATGCATACTCACAAACAATATTTTACTTGTTTTCCCATTGGGGAGAAACATGCATACACACAAACAGTATTTTACTTGTTTTCCCGTTGGGGAGAAACATGCATACGAGCAGGCATCCGTTACTTGTCTCCCAGCCAGGGAGAGACATACACACGGACATGGATCACATAGTATTTCATTACCACTTGTGTACCTAAGTGCAAACATAACATGCAAAGTCCTTACACACTCGGACCGTTAATATATGGAGTATAGCGAGGAAATTTGAGTAGTACTACTGGGTTTGACAAACCCCACCCGGGTTAGTCGCGCTAACTTGATTGGAGGTCTAACGGGTGTGAATTGTCCTTAACACTTGCCATTGTTGATGTTAGCAATGGCGGAAGGCACCCAAACACAAACAGTCAGCTTCGGTTGCGAACGCTTAGAGTAACTTGTACATTGTCTAGCTAGCAATAGGTGTGACTTACGTATGTGGATCCAGCAACACTCAAACAGTTTATTTACATACAAACCTGTGAATTCACCAACCTTGTGTTGACACTTTTTCTTACATGTTTCTCAGGTCGCTTTGGCACAGGTTGCACACTTAGGACATGCATGGAGTCCTACTGTCATATCATTCATTTCAAACATTTTAAACAGTGTTACTATTTACATTAATTTACGCTTGTTGCGTGTACTTACTTTTGATTTCATTCTAACGTTTACGCTTCCGCATTTAACTCTGAACATTTATGTTATGACTTTTGAAGTCTCATATTGTCACACCCCCATATTTTATTTACTTATTAAATAAATACAGGTTGTAACGATTGGTTCATTACACGATAGCGGAAGCTGTAATAATGATTTCTAAGACTTGATTACATATACAATTACTAAAACTAAGAAATACTATGATCTAAGTTCTTCTAGATCAACGACAGACTTGAGACTTGATATTCTACGTCCTTCCAGCTACTAGGAATTGATCCAACATAGCTAGCCTATTCCAACCGCGCCATGGCTAGAGGTCACCTGAGAAACATACTTAAAATTGTCAACACAAAGGTTGGTGAGTTCACAGAATTAGTTATATTAGTGCTTATAGTTTTTCCCGAAAACATGTACATGACTTTACCGTCATAAAACTAAGTAGTTTTCCCCGAAAAACTATACATGACTTAACCGTCATAAATAATAAGTAGTTTTCATTTGAAAACATGCCCATGACTATACCGTCATAAAATAAGTAGTTTTCCTTTGAAAACATGCTCATGACCTATCCGTCATGAAATAAGTAGTTTTCCTTTGAAAACATTACCATGACTTAGCCGTCATAAAATATGTAGTTTTCCTTTGAAAACATTACCATGACTTAATCGTCATAACTCCAATGTTTAACATGATCATTTTAACCTGATCGAAACTCTTTGTATAAACCTGATCCTTTTAACCTGATCAGAACCCTTTGTTTAAACCTGATCACTTTAACCTGATCAGAACCCTTTGTTTAACCTGATCACTTTAACCTGATCAGAACCCTTTGTTTAACCTGATCACTTTAACCTGATCAGAACCCCTTTGTTTTGTGTTACCAATGAATCTGAATACTAATCCGATCTATTGACCCCATTTGTAAACTTGCAAGGAATACAAAATAGTATGTAATGTACGAGACCGTAACCAAACCCCAACTTTCTGTGCCTCACCTCGCCTTTCTGCGAGTAAGACAATATGCGGTCATTCGGCCATTTGGACCCCTGGTTAGCGCGACTAACCATGACCGGAGGCGTCACCCCCAATAGTACTATTCATATAATCCCGGGCTAAGTCCATAGCTAATGGTTACTAATTTATTCCGAGGACTTTAAGCGCTTTATTGTTCCCTCAATACATACATACGGTCAGATCATTAGTTTCATTCATTTACATATGAAAATTCTTTACAAGTATGTTTCCACCCCAAATCATTTCAAAACTTAGAAAAAGGGGTTAGTGAAACTCACAAGGAGTTAATCCAAAATGTTCATATTGTCAAATGTATAAGCAATGTAATTCATGTTTTCAAAATATAACAAGTAAGTATGTTTCTCCCCCGATGTTTACAAAACAGTAAATAGTTAAAAGGGGGCCGTGAACTCACCTTGTGTCCGATGAAATCCTAGCAAACCAACTTGTGCTAGTTCTTGTATATCCGTACCCTAATCACACAAGGGTACTAATGTGTTAAACTACCCGTCTTATACGTAAGTTGTTCAATACTTGTTTTGTTATAAAACAGATCTTAGCTACTGCCCAAAGTGATTGATGAACAGATGTCCAAACTTCCTAGTTTCGATTGCGCAGATTAGATATCGAAACTTCCTAGTTTCGAATGAGCAAAAACTGGTATCGAAACTACCTAGTTTCGATTGGCAAGAAGGGTATCGAAACTACCTAGTTTCGATTGAGCAATATGTATCGAAACTACCTAGTTTCGATTGAACAACTAGTATCGAAACTCCTAGTTTCGATTGAGTAAACTTGTATCGAAACTCCTAGTTTCGATTGAATAGGTATCGAAACTCCTAGTTTCGATTGAATAACAGGTATCGAAACTCCTAGTTTCGATTGAACAGGTATCGAAACTCCTAGTTTCGATTACTGCACTTTGATTGACAGAATTCGTCCTGTATATTTTTATGTTCAAATCTTGAATTTGACACATTTTTTTCTTGTTATCTTACTTGCGTTTGAACGATTTGTATGTTCAGCTACGATTTTAAAGAAAATGAAATGGATAATATCGAGTTTTTACCTCAAACAGAGAATGATGATTTTCAGGGAAACCGAGAATGATCTTGAGCTCCTTATCTTGATTCTTGAGACAACACTTGGAACTCTTCTTATAGCACCGAAATACGGTGGATTTTTACCTTAAACTGGACTTCGACTTGAAGGAGAATTGGGAATTTGCCGTAAGAAAATGAGAAGTATGAAAGGGATTGTGGGATTTCGATTGAGGAGGTATGGTTTTTATCTGAATTTGAGTGAATTAGCAAGTGGGGGAATGGCTCCCCTGACTTTCGGTCGAGAAAGTCAAGCAAGTGGGTTGGGATTTAAATAAATCAAACCATTTGATTTAAGTGTAATTTTAACCACTAGTGTTCGTATTTAGTCGGGTTATCCTGGTACGTGAACCGGTAACTCCTAGAATTACCAAAATATGAAATGAGACCATGTACGGTTTTTGTTAGGCCTTAATGTCCTTGTTTGTGAAATTAAGTAAATCACAAAAACAATTATAATGTAAACTTGTTTATAACATGTACGGATATTGACCTGAATTGTCGGGTTTCACACATATAGTGTCGTTTGATATAACTAATGACTGAGATCCTGGTGTGTCACCTTCCAAACGGTAAAACTCCGTTAGTGGAATTTGGGGGTGTGACAGATTGGTATCAGAGCCATTGGTTATAGAGAACTAGGATTGCATACTAGACTATAACCGTACACATGCATTAGTTACACGGCACAGACACTCATACCTGATACATATAGTATCTATACATACATTGTAGTGCAGGCATGTTAATACCACCATATCACCCTCAGTTGGCAAGGGACACAACATTTGCATTGCATCATCAATTCCCAGTGGCGACACTCGGGGAACCAGAATATCATCCACTCCCGTCTGAGGGCAACGAGACAAAGCCTTCGGAGGAGTCAATTACATCACCATCACACGTTGGGTATGGTGGGCTTTCTCAGGTCCATGTTATGGACGACACTCAGCACTAACGCATATCTCTTTGGGAATTGGGATCGTTGGAAGCGAGTCCCTACGTAACCACTAGCAACAATACGTCGACTGAAGGCAGACCGTTACCCGTAGTATTGCATAATCTATTGACACGTAGATGTCATCACTTTCTCGAGCCATGGGCTCGTGTCTTTGGTCGATATTCTGTTGAGAATAGATTGACCACAAATTTGAGAACGCATTGCTCAATGCATACTCAAACCCTATCTTGACTCAGTTGAAAGGACGGCTACTTTGCTGCTTCCTGTAACTTGTATTCATGAATTAGTTTCATTTCTCGAAGTCTCATTTCATGTACATGTTTGTTCCATGTTCTCATCTATAATCCGCTGGACTGGACTCCTGTATTGTGTTTCAACTCGAGTGAATACTCGGATCAAACCATTCTCGATTACTCATCCTGATATGAGTTCTAATTGATCAAAGTATAGTTGATGACTAAGCTTTTCGACGACTTATCATATCTGAAAACACTCTGTACTCAGCAATACATGCTAAAGGACGTTATGACACAGGACAGGGAGAACTAGGGTGAGCATGCAAAACAAATTATCATTACGGGTGCACACGTAATAGTAATTTGAGGTGCATGTAAGTCCTGGTGAAACCTGGTGTGTGGATAAATGGTCCTAATCTGTGATCTATAGACTTATATTCCCACTGCCAATAGAGACCCTCATAACCCACTCAACGACTAGTTGGTATCGTTAAACTCGTTTAACAGCTGATAGACGCGAGTATCAGGTTGAAAATGTTTACGGACACACTGAATTATCATCAATGGAATCCATCAATGTTATTTTCACTCATGTAAGAGTCTTAGTGATCTTACGACTCTCATTCAAACTTGATCAATGGAACCACCAAGAGTGAAACTCAAGTAAAACCTCAGAGTAAAACCACCGACTTCACACGGACATGGATCACATAGTATTTCATTACCACTTGTGTACCTAAGTGCAAACATAACATGCAAAGTCCTTACACACTCGGACCGTTAATATATGGAGTATAGCGAGGAAATTTGAGTAGTACTACTGGGTTTGACAAACCCCACCCGGGTTAGTCACGCTAACTTGATTGGAGGTCTAACGGGTGTAAATTGTCCTTAACACTTGCCATTGTTGATGTTAGCAATGGCGGAAGGCACCCAAACACAAACAGTCAGCTTCGGTTGCGAACTCTTAGAGTAACTTGTACATTGTCTAGCTAGCAATAGGTGTGACTTACGTATGTGGATCTAGCAACACTCAAACAGTTTATTTACATACAAACCTGTGAACTCACCAACCTTGTGTTGACACTTTTTCTTACATGTTTCTCAGGTCGCTTTGGCACAGGTTGCACACTTAGGACATGCATGGAGTCCTACTATCATATCATTCATTTCAAACGTTTTAAATAGTGTTACTTATTTACATTAATTGACGTTTGTTGCGTGTACTTACTTTTGATTTCATTATAACGTTTACGCTTCCGCATTTAACTCTGAACATTTATGTTATGACTTTTGATGTCGCATATAGTGTTGTTTGATATAACTAATGACTGAGATCCTGGTGTGTCACCTTCCAAACGATAACACTCCGTTAGTGGAATTTGGGGGTGTGACAGTGTCGCATAGAAACTTCCATGGAGGACCCATCAGCGCCTTCTCAATGGTGTACTCGTTTTGATTTCCAGTGTACCCTATGGTTACAAGGTCCTCATATACTCGTCTTTGGTGTATGAGATGGCGGCTCCCTCGTCCTAAAGTTTGAGGTGTTTTCTTAGTGTGGATTCAGTGACGATGATGTCTTTGCCGTCTACCTTGGCTGTGATTTGGGGAATCCCATGTTTGGTAGAGTAGATGGCTGTGTTCCAGAAATCCTCCATATGAGGGATATAGATGGTAGGGTTGACAGTGAGTGCAAAATAGATCATTGATCGACAAAGGAAATCGATCATATCATCAAACCCTTCGGACTTCTTTCCTTTAACCAGGTATGCAGTGAGATTATGGTAGGTTGAAAACTTTTCATCGGGATGCTTTATGTCGACCTCTGCCATTGTCGTTGGATTTTGAGGGAAGGAGCAAGTTTTTGAAAGGTGGTTAAGAATGGAAAGCTTTGAATGCTTGAGAGAAAATGGTGAGAGTTAGGTCGAAATTGAATGTGAAGAGGTTAAGGAGAAATTTGATTTGTGTTATAACGGCAGAGGAGGGAAAAAGCAAAGTTACTTGTACAGTACAACCCATTCACTTTTCACTGTTTTATAGCTGTAATACACTGTAGCAGTCATGGTAAAGACTGACAGTACTTTTTACAGCGGTTAAAAGTTAATTTGGACTTAATTTTACACATCAGCAGCAAACTTGGTTGCTGCGGATGGTTAAGCCCATCAGCTGCAAACTTGGGTTGCTGTGGATGGTTAAGTCTGTCAGCAGCAACCTCAATTGCGCTGCTGATGGATATAATGGTCTGTAGCAAGGATGTTGATGCTGATTGCCTTAAAGCTATCCGCAGGAAACTTGTTCCTGCTGATAACTTAAAGCAGTCAGTGGCCAATTCTTTGCTGATGATTAGACCTGTCAGCAGCAAAAATGGTTGCTGCTGACTTATAACTTTTATTTACAACAAATGACAAACACATTTTTATTCAAAAAATTTTAGAGACAGATTTTAGTCAAAGTTCATCATACCAATGGATTCAACTAAATATCTAAATCTAGCTTCATCAAAGGGTTTTGTAAACAAGTCAGCATATTGCTCATTGGTATGAACTTTGGTTAAAATAATTCTCTTTTTCTCAGCTTGATCTCTTATGAAGTGATACCTGATGTCAATGTACTTTGTCTTGGAGTGCTGCACCGGATTGTTTGTGATTGATATAGCACTCATGTTGTGAATGTGAATGGGAGTGGCCATGAAAGTCATACCATAATCCAGCATTTGGTTTTGTATCCAGATGACTTGTGCACAATAACTTGAAGCTACAATGTATTATGCTTCTGCTGTAGAAGTTGATACACAGGTTTGCTTCTTGCACTGCCATGAAATCAGTCTTCCTCCCAGAAACTGACATCCCCCTGATGTGGACTTTTTGTCCAAGTTGCATCCCCCATAGTCACTGTCAGTGTATGCATACAAGTTGAACTTATCATTTTTAGAATACCATAGTCCAAGTCTTGGGGCTTCTTTTAGATATCTAAAAATTCTCTTGATAGCTTGAAGATGTGTATTCTTTGGAGCTTCTTGGAATCTTGCACAAAGGCATACTGCAAACATGATATCTGTCCTAGCAACAGGAGCAAAGACTTCATCATAGTCAGGAAGATTCTGATGGCCTCCAGCCTAGCAACAGGAGCAAAGACTTCATCATAGTCAATTCCCTCTTCTTGAGTGTAGCCTTGAGCTACAAGTCTGGCTTTGTTCTTGACTACAATGCCTCTCTCATCTTGCTTGTTCCTGAATACCCATCTTGTGCCAATAGCAAATTGACCAGGTGGAAGATCAACAAGTTTCCAGACATCCTGTCTCTTGAATTGCAGCAACTCTTCCTGCATTGCCTCAATCCAACTGATGTGTTTCAGAGCTTCATCTATCTTCTTTGGTTCTACCTGAGATAGAAAATAGGAATACAGGCATATATTGGCCTCATGAGTTTTGCTTCTTGTTTGAACTCCTTGTTGAACTTGGCCAATGATATTTTCAAGGGGATGTTCCTTGTTGATTCTCTGTGCTGGTACAACATCCAACTGTATTCCTTTCTCAAGATTGCTTTGATTCAGATCAGGAAACACTTCATTCATGGTGGAAGAGTCTTCAATATCAGCAGCAACATCAACATTATTAGAAGCAGCATTAGCAGCATCTGCAGCAGATGCCTCTACATCATTTATAGATGTGTCTTGAAGTTCATTCTGATTTTCATTATGAGAGAGGCTGCTGGTGGTGACATTTGAGAGGCTGGTTCTGGCTTCACTAGCTTCCACAACAGATGGAGGATCAATAGATGGCCTTTTTAGTCTTATAGAGGGACTAGTGAACTCCAATCTGTAGTCAGTGGAAGATGTGGAAGCTGGTGCTTTAGAAGTGGTAGACTCCATATTTTAGAAGATGAGAGGCTCAAATATTTGGGTGGAGTCTATATCAAAGAGCCAGTATGGGCCTTTTCCCTGTTCACATGCAATGTGTTCCCTACATTCCACATTGGCTGATTCTTCCACAATTCTTGTTCTTGAGTTGAATACTCTGTAGGCCTTGGATTGAGAGGAATATCCCACAAAGTATCCTTCATCAGATTTGGCACCAAACTTAGGAAGAACCCCATGTGTGATCAGGATGGTGCATGGACATCCAAAAGGTTTTAGAAATCCAATGTAGGGAACTCTTTTGAGCCAGAGTTCATAAGGTGTCTTGTTAAGAGGCTTTACTATGAGAACTCTATTCTGCACATAGCAAGTTGTGCTGACTGCTTCTGCCCAGAAAGTGAGAGGCAGTTTTGAATCAGCCAACATTGATCTTGCTGATTCAATTATAGTTCTGTTGCTCCTTTCAGCAACCCCATTTTATTAAGGAGTTCTTGGAGCACTGTACTGTCTTTCTATGCCCTTACTCTCACAAAAACAGTTCAAGGTGTGATTTTTGAACTATGTACCTTGATCACACCTTATAACTTTCACCTTTTGATTGCTTTGATTCTCAACTCTAAGATTGTAAGATTTAAGAATCTCAGCAGTTTCATCTTTTGTTCTCAAGAAGTATACCCATGAAAATCTGGTATAGTCATCAGTGATCACCAGACAGTATGACTTCTTTCCCATTGACATGACATTTGTAGGACCAAAGAGATCCATATGCAGCAACTGTAATGGAGTGTCATTTGAATTCAATGTCTTGGGCTTGTGAGAACTCTTGTGTTGCTTCCCCTTCAGGCATGCGATGCAATGATCTTCAAGTTGGAATTCTTTGTCAGGAAGCCCTCTGACAAGATTTCCCTTCACAAACTTGTTGATGGTTTTTACGCTGACATGGCTTAATCTCTTGTGCTAGAGAGCTGATTCATTAACTGATGCCTTTGACAGAAAACAAGATACACTACCAGATGGAGTGACCTTATTCATGTCAAGCACATATAGGTTATCTTTTCTCTGAGCAGTCAATAGAATCTTCTCTGGAGGAGGTTTGTTTAAGCCAGGGGATAACACAAAACATTCTTTATCTGTGAAAAGCATCCAATGCTTTTGATCACAGATCTGAGACACACTCATGAGATTGAAGTCCAATTCCTTGACAAAGTTTACTCTTTCAATACTCATTCTCTTATTGGACATAATTCCCTGTCCAGTTATTGATCCTCCTTTTGAATCACTCCCAAAGGCAACATATCCTCCATTGAAGTGTCTGAAGTTGGAGAGGAGGACATGTTGCTGGTCATGTGCCTGGAACAACCACTGTCTATAACCCAGGTGTTATCCTTGTGACCTGGTTGTCCCTGCACATGAGAGAGATCTAGTTAGAGGGAGGAACCAAAGAACTTGCAGACTTGGGTAAGTGTGTCTTTGGATCAGCAACATCAGTATGCTTGCACTCAATGGAGCCAATGATGATGCTTTGAGGGATAAAGGTTGGGGTCTTGGCTTTCCATTGTTGGGATGGTTTTCCAGATCTTTATGCTCTGTCAGCAGCTGATATTGCTTTGGCTGCTGAAGGTTTTGCTTGATAACAGCAGATTTTGCTGCTGAAGATTTTGGCTTATCAGCAGCTGACTTGGTTGCTGCTGATGGCTTTACATGATCAGTAGCAGACTTGGTTGCCGCTGAAGGTTTGGTTTTTGATTTTTTCAGCTTCACATGATCAGCAGCATTTTTGCTGGCTGCTGATAGTTCAACAACGGATACTTGCTTCTCCTGCTTTACCTTTCTAACAGAGAGTTTCTCTGTGGAAGTTCTTTTGTAGATTGGCTTCTGTTTAGGAGTGGCTTGTTGAAGGATCTGGTTGAAAGGATTGATTCATAATTTGCCACAAAGTGGTCTGATTGACCATAAATGATGCAAGAGTTTTTGGATTTTAGAAGTTGCTTCTTTGGAGGTGAAAGAGATTTTCTGAATTCAGTTATCTTGGCTTCATAGCTTCTTACCTTTTTTTCTTGTTTGTTTTCTCAAAGGCATGTTGCTTGAGATTTCTTTGATGTCTAAGGTAGTAGAAGCATGTGCTGGCAGTATGGTTGTATTTGCCACAGACAAAGCATGATTTAGCCAATTTGTCCCTTTGAAAGTACACATAGTCCTTTCTCTTGAATAAGTCTTTGAAATTCCAGGGATGAGCTTTGTTGTGCTTAAAGTTGGCTTCCTCCAATGTCTTTTGAACATATGGAGCTCTCTCTCTAAGTGCATGACATATATCAAACACCTTTCTGGGTTGAATGGTTTGGTTTGCTTGAAAATTGGTGGAGGTTGAGGATTGTCCCTTTTCAACAATTAACTTTCTCCCTTTGGGAGGATAGCTAATTTTAATCTGTTTGGTGAGTTGAGGTACTGTACTGGTATTGAAGGGATGAAGGGGCTTGGACCGTTGGATTGAATGACTTCAAAGGCAGGTATTGATGGAGCTTTATTGGTTTCAGTGGAGTCTGAGCATGTGGACTCAGACTCAGATGAGGTAGTGCATTCTTGCACAAGTGGTTCTTCCTTTGAAGGATCAAGATTTCGGTTGGCCAGATCAAGATTGGAAACATTGAAACTTGGTTCATGAATAGCTACCTAGTCAGCAGGTGGAGGCCCAACATTGTATGGTTTTTCAGCTTGAAACCCAAGCCCGACAGTTACTTTTTCATGAATTTGAGCATCCAAAAGTCTTTGCAGCTTTTTGGATGCAAACTCATATTTTTCAACATGGACTTTTTGGTCTACCAATTCAGCCCTTGTAGCTTTTAACTTAACCAGAAGATCATTAATCTGAGTTTCAAGATTTGTTTGTTCATGTTTTAATGATGAAATCTCTTTCTTTAAACAGTTAATCTTTTCTTTATAATTATTTTCAACCTTTTTTAATTCAGATTTCATTTGGTGAAACTCTTTATTTTGATCTATGAGATTCTGGTTATGTTTTCTGTATCCAAGAACCTTATCAATACAAGCTTGAGTACAAAGATGTTCATAAACCTGAGGTGGTATCTCTGTGGTTTCTTCCATAAGAGCTTGGTTGTTGGCACGAAGATCCTCATACTGGAAGCTCCAGTCAAATTCAGCAGTTCCAACAGCTGCACAAGCTGTAGTTTAAGCAGGAGGAGTGGCTTATTGTTGTTGCTGTCTTGGTTGAGCTTGTCTTGGCTAAGCAGCAGATGGGTTTGCCTTTGGTGCCTTGCATTCTCTAGCAAAATGACCAAGTTGGTTGCAGTTATAACATCTCAGTTTGCTTTTGTCCAAGCCAACTCTGGTGTTGGAATTGTTTCTTGGTATTGGTCTTCCTGTTCTAGAGTAGAACCTTTTTGCTCTAAGAGAAAGCATGGCATAGGAGTGCTGTATATCAATTTCTTCTAGATCATCTGGATGGAAACATTCCAGATCTTCCTTGATAAAGAACATATTGCTTGAGTTTTCAGAGACAAAGGCAGCAGAGTTTGTTTGAGGTGGGGCTTCAAGAAGAAATGGTGAGCTGTTTGATTGTGATGTTGGAGTTTGGGGATGGGTAACAATAGGAGGGTAGTAGTTGCTTGAACTAGGAACTGAGTGGTCAGAGTGAAGTGCAGAGGAAGTGGTGGTGGATAATGAGGCTGTTGAGTAACTTGAGCTTCTCTCTTTGCTTTAATCATTTCTAATTCATAAGTCTTCAGCATGCCAAACAGCTCAGTCATCTGCAGAGACTTTAAATTTTCAGTTCTTCTGATTGACACTTTGTAAAGTGTCCAGCAGCTTGGCAGAGACCTGATAAACTTCTTGAGAATGTCTTCATTCTTCAGCTTCACTTTTGAGCACTGTAGCTCTCCCACAAAGTAGGTGTACCTGTTGTACAACACGGTAATAGACTCACCTTCCTTCCAGACAAAGTTTTCATATTGTTGCTTCATATTGTCTCTACTATTTTCTTTCACCTCTTCTGACCTAGCAAACATCTTCTCAAGAGCCTCCCATAGCTCCTTGGCAGTCTTATATTCTCTGAAGTTGTGGAAAACTTCATTTGGCAAGCACATCTGAATGGCTCCCAAGGCTTTGAAGTCTACCTCCATCTTCTTGATATCTTCATTTGAATACTTTGAGGGTTCTTTGGGGACTGATGGACCTCCGGAATCAGCAGAGGCCACCATGGGTACATATGGTCCATCTTTAATAGATCTCCACATCGCATACTCTTGATAGCAGAAGAAACTTTCCATCTTGTTCTTCCACATATCATAGTCTTCTCCAGACACCAGTCTTGGTGGTCTGTTGATGAATCCAGTATCATCAAAACCATTGTTTTGTGCCATTTCTGGATTTATGATATATGGTGTTTTAGCAAAGAGATAGTAGTAAATAGAACCAGAGATTGATTAAAAAATGTGAGTTTGTTTAATCTGAGAGCCAAAGCTTTGATACCACTTGTAGGATCGGTGATTACAAGATGGTTCTATTTTAGTTGAGATTGGCGGAAACAATCACAACTATGCAATGTAAACAGATAAATAAAGAGAATACTGATAAATGCAAATTGTATTGATCTTCAATGTTTACAAAATTATAGAGAAAACTCTCAGGAAGCACACTTGTACAAATGTAAGATACAATACATATAAAGGAACTTAGAATCAAGACAGACCCTTGATTCTAAGAATCAGATCAAACACAGACCGTTGATCTTGGACAGTTACAAGATATACTACTATTGGTAGACAACTAAAAGACAAACTGCAGCAAACAATTGTATTCAGGTCTAAATTCTTCTTAGGAATCTTTGCAGGAGACTTCAGAAGTGGTTTGTCATTAATCATCTGCACCAATAACATTCCTTCTGCTGATAGATGTATCAGTGTTGTAGCAGAGGTGTCAGTAGCAAAGTAAAAGCGGCTGATGATTTGCCTATCAGCATCAAGTGTTTGATGCTGCTGAGAAGCCTATCAGCAGCAACTCTGGTCTTCAGCAGATGGAGAACAACTATCCGCAGTAACTAACCTTATCCGCAGTAGCTTGTTGGTCAGTAGCAAAATTGTGGAGTCTGTAGCAGTTGTACTTAGAGAATTTTGTAGCCATCAGTCTTTATATCCACAGTATGCTTTATATGTGTGTTAGCTTACTGCATGTTTATATTAGATATGTTTGCTCTTATAGTGTTATGCAAAATAAATAAAGTCATATCACAATTTTTGGGGGAGAATAAAAGAAAAGGAAAAAATATGTTGAATATGCTGAGTTTATTTGGTTCTAAGTGTTTGAAATAATGTTTAAAATAATGTGTTTGAAATAATGGTTGAAATAAATTCTCTCCTAAGTGACTATTATGTGATTAAAAATTTTGAAAGTAAGAAAAGGCTGAAAATAAAGAAAATATGTATCTGGTATATATAGGAAATGATAGTACAAGTGTGTGATAAGCTTATGCATGAATTGGATATGATGGTGACATCGGTTACAATTTTTGATGTGCTGGTAGGCTTTGCATATGTAAATTAGGCGATATTTGTGTGATTAACTAAATTTCAATCTAAGTGTTATCCTCATCGAATATCGATACTTTCTTTCTTCGAATGCTAAGTGAATCCATGCATACCATGAGACCAGGATCTTGATGGGTTCTTAGCACATTTCGTTTACTCTATTAACTATACCCGTCAAATATACGATTTAGAGTTAAACATCTTCATACAACTGATGGTTCTAGTGAAAATCTAGGATGGAAACCAGGAAGTCAGTCTGTTTCGCCTTTTGAATCATTCGTGATTTCAATTGACATATCCAACATTCTATGGATATCCGCATACCCGAATCAAAACTGATTCAAATTGTTCATCATCAAAATATCACATCCGTATTATTTCACTCAAATCAAACATGATTTTTGACGAATGTCATCTCATATGAATCAACATGATTCAATGCCCATTTCATTAGAAACCAAGACAAAAGAATCAAAAGATTCATATCAAATCCATTTGGATTTTTTTTTCGGTTCTAAGAACGCTACCCTCATGCTGGTGATTGGATTATGTTTTGGTGAAACTTTGTGTTGCTTATTGGCTTAATCCATCTCGATGTTTGGATACACTTTGTATTGATAAATCTTACCTTAAATGTCACACAATATCTGATGAAATATGATGTTTGAGTTTAAGCTGAAAATTATACTGACAATCAAGGTGGAACTGTTTAGATCTTGATTTGATACGCATTGTAGTTAAGACAGATACATTTATGATCCTATGTCAGTTTAGTTCACCAAAAGAAAAAATAAAAAAATAGAATAAATTGTTGAAACAAGTTGAGAAAAAGTCAAAAGGAAAATAGTAGAAAATAAATGTATAAGTATGTGTTTTGTTAAGTGTTTAATTGTCTTGTGTTTGAAAAAGAATAATAAGTTATTCTTGATAAAATTAGTGTGCAAGTGTGTTTTCTTTCCTGATTATGAGTGAAATTATGAAAATTATTAAAAATTGAAACATGTCTTAATGATGTCAAAATGGACTTAAATAAAAAATAATAATAAAAAATATAAAATAAATAAAATAAAGATTGGTTTGAAAAATTTTCAAAATTTATCAAGTTTGGAGTTTTCGGTCGAAATCTCTTGACCGAAAAGATATCATCTGAAAAAGTTTTCGATCGAAAAGTCATGACTGAAGTTTTTGGTCAAGATTTGAAAAGTCTTTATATTCAAATTTTTCGATTGAAAAGCTTTTTCCCACTCGTATTTTTCTCTCGACCGTATCGCTTCAAGATTCATCGTGTGTTACAAGTGTTAAGATTTCGTGTGAAAAAGTGTTCGATTGTGACATCATTGTGTTCATCAGTTGATTTCGACCATCCAGGTATGTTCTCGTGATTCGTAGAGGTCGATAGGTTAGATCCAATAGTTTAACTTTGAATATTTGAATATTTGAATGGATCGAAAACGTAGTTGAATGGACCGAAAAGTCTCATGAATGGTCCGAAAAGTGTTTCGGATGGAAATGAAGAGTCAAGTCTGATTCATCCGAAATGAGTTTTCGACCAAAAAGTGTTTTCGATCGAAAAGTTCATGCTTGAAACTTTTTAAAAAATCAGAATTTTCGATCGAAAAACCAGTGGTTGGTTGTTGGTAGCATTAATGCAGGTTTTCGATCAAAATGTTGTAAGTTGTTAAAAATTGTAAGTTTTTGATCAAAAACATAACTTAGAGTTTTCGATCGAAAAATGTGATATGTTGATTAGAGTTTTCGATCGAAAAGTTTCAAAATGTTTGTTTTTGAATCTGATCATATGTAGTAGTTTTCAATCGAAATGTTGGAAGGTTTGACAGAGTTTTCGATCAAAATGTTCAAGGTTGTGAGAATTTCTTTGACTGACATAAGTGGTTTTAAAAGTTTTTTGATCAAAAAAGTAGAACGTAAGGGAGTTTTCGGTCGAAATGTTAAAAGTTAAGGAATTTTTCAGAAATTTTCTAACTTGTTTTTTTTTTCTTTACAGACATGAACATGTTAAAGTTTGAACCTAAGCCCAACATATGTGCCTGTTTGACTACAAATACGAAGAAGGCACGAGGTTATGAGGAGATTGTTAGGTTTTTATCAAATTCAAGAAACAATACTGCAATCTCTACACAAGTACGTGTGTTTGAAAAACACGTTAGAGAGTTTTGGGATAATGTGGAATACAAGCATCTCAATAAAGAAATATGGATTGAAAGTTCAGTTGGTGGAAATAAGATTAAAGTTACTGAACAGGTGATCAGAGAAGTACTAAACTTTAGAGATGCAGCTGATTTTCCTTACAAGATTAATCATACTGCAGTCTCAGGAATTATAATAACCATGGGATATGAAGGAAGATTTCTAAAAAATACAACTTACTAAAACAATGTTTGGGAAACAATGGAGGTACCTGGTTCATGTTCTAATCCATTGCACGAGTCCCAGAACGTCTGCTTTCGATCAAATTGGTGAAGCTTTTAGCAGGGCGTTGGTGTGTTTGGAGACTCATAGAAGAATTAACTTTTCAAGGATGATTTTTGATGCAATGATTAGCAACTTTGTGGGACCAAGGCAGAATTACAAGTTTCTGATGTATCCAAGATTTGTACAGATGATCATCAACACACTGCTGCCAAATCTGGAAAACGATGGTGTTGAATTACCGATAGAGACAATGCAAGAAGTAATCTTCAGTAGTATGAATACTGTGAGAAAGACAATCAAATTCAGTAGCACAGTGAGACCACTATCTCCAAATATGCTTGAAGAGAATCCTGATCCATATTTCAATCTTGAAGATGGAATAGATGACTTAATAGCTGAAGACATAGAAGATGGAGTTGATAGTGATAGTGATGAAAATGATCAAGGTAATAAGGATGATCAGGGAAATGATGACGATCAAGGTCATGATGGTGGTCAAAGAAATGTGTTACCAGAAATTCAGCAAGTAGTTCAAGTTCAAGTTGATGAACCGAGTGTCACACCCCAACCGACGGCGAAAACGTCGGGGCGGGACATGTAGACTGTTCATGAGCACAAGGTTGACTAGATTTTAATACTTTAATCATCAAATTTAACTTCAAATAATTCAACACAACCAAATTCAAACAAGTACATAAACGAAATACATAATAGTCTTTATTTAAATTTAACTAAGTCCAAAGCCTATGTGTAGCATGCCTTGATCAAACTCACTCATTAGCACCTGAAACATGAATAAAATAAAGTCAACTAAAAAGTCGGTGAGCATACACAGGTTTGTATATAGATAGCATATAGATTATGAATAAACAAATCCTTACATAACATGATAAAATAAGGCATTTATAGAGAGCAGCTATTGTGTAACCAAGTACAATCAACCCTTTGTAACTAGCATGCAAAATTGTGTTATCGGTAACAATCACCCCAATCTGGGTGGGTTTGTCAGACTCAATAGATCTATCATTGTTTACCGTCGGCTGGAATAGTTAATGATTGCACATAAATTGTTCACAAAAGTTAGCACACCTAGCACTCAAGCATAAAGCTCAAATTTGCACACATGAATGTAAAGAGAATTTGTACTTGTGTAGTTTGTGTAAATGTATGCAATAGTTTGTATAGAGTTCAAGTTTCACCCCAAAAGTGTAAAAGAGTAAAAGGGGCTATGTAATACTCACTTGATTCAAAAGGCGTAGCTAACACGAGAGACTAGATAGTAACGAGATCCTTGTAATGCACAACGTTAACCTAGAGTGTAATATGTATTGAATTAATAGTGTGCACAATAGTCTATGTCTAAGTCTAGGGTTGAATTGGATGTGTGTTCAAAGAGTTGGAGTTGTAGGCGTTAAGTTTTGTTAAGTATAACCTAAATAAACAATCTTTGTTTAAATATAGATTAAATAAATAATTGATACTTTATTTATTTATTTATTTATAAATATATGTACTTAGTCATTTAGTGATAAAAATGTGTCGAGCGTTTTATATTAAATATAAATTTAGTAAATTGCTTTTGTTAATCTATTTTTATATATATGTGTAAATGAGTTGTAATAATAATATCTAGGTGTAGGGTTTAATAATAAGTATAAATTTAATTTTGTAGGTTTAAATAAATAACTTCTATTTATTTTAGAATAGGAATTTGATCTTTTTAAATAAGGTTAATATAAATCTTTATAAAATCAATTATTTTTATTTAAAAATTCATTTGAAATGCTTATTGTTTTTAAAATATAAAATTTAGTATTCTGCCAAGTTTTTCTCACACACACGACCGTGCCTGGGACAAGGCACGATCGTGCTAGGACCACGAGCGCGACCGTGCTAGTCAGGGCGCGACCGTGTTGATCAAATAGAAAACATAACTATGCTGCTCACTAGGCACGACCGTGTCTTAGCCAAGCACGACCGTGTCTAGGGTTCTGAGGCACGACCAAGTCTAACCAAGAGGCACGACCGGGTCTAAGTGTGTGAGGCACGACCGCGCTGGGATTGGCACGACCGTGTCTATTCCAAATCAGGAACGAATTGACTAATTCTTATAATGTTAATGTTGAAAATCATAGGGCTTTCATCCATTAGGTTATTACGAGTCTATTGGTATAGATTGTTTGTATTTAAAACATGTCAAGAACCGGATTCGATTAAACCATTTTTGAATGAAACATAGATTCGGGTTCGTGTTAATTTCCATATTGTAAGCCCCAATTGAGTTGAGGCTTTTGATCTATAGACTAAATCGAATGTGTATGAGGTTTCAATTACCCGAAAACACGATGAATCGATAGCGTACGGTAGAGGCGAGTTCCGGCGTCGACGGGTTTGATTTCCGGTGCTCTTTGCTACAACTCCGGCTAAATCAGCGTGTCCAGAAGTTTTAGAGAGGATCGAGTAGTGTGTGTCATTTGTTTGCTGGAGAGAATTAGGATCGAAATGGAGGAATCGGTGGCCTCGTGAAATGACTTGACGGTTTTGAGATGAATCGAATTCGCCAGAGTTATTTGTTGTAATTGTGGTGATTATTCGATTAATTGTTTTCGTTAATGGTAGTGATGCGTATATCGGTTACGAATTCAAACGATTCTGCGTTTAAAAACTGCATTTACGTTTCAACTGACGCGAGGAGCGACCGTGCCAAGGAACTTGGCGCGACCGTGCCAGAATGAGGCGCAACCGTGCCTATTAGGGTTTCTTGTTAATTTATAAAATCAGTCTTTGCAAATTTTAGTCTTGATAGATTTATACAAGTATAAACTTATTTAGAATTTTAAAAGGATATACCCGTGTAAAATTTGTGGATTTGCATTGGAACATAGTATTTAATTGTTGGTACGAATAGAACAAGTCAGTGTACTAGAATTGGGTTTGAAATGTATCACATTGAACTGAAATACAGATAATGAATATCATAAATGTTACACCGAGGGTTGATACACATATGGGTGAGTATGAAGCACCTGAGCTGATTTTTGAAGATAACAGAGTTCCTGAGGTGAATGAAGAGCTTATAGAACCATTGTTGAGTCACACAGAAGAATTCATAGCTGAAACTGAAGATATCTTAAGTGTAAATACTTAAGTGTTGGAAGTTCATGATGAACAGTTAACAGCAACAGCAACAACCCCATCTAAGAAAAAGAATGTAACATTTCTGATTTTTAGTAGCCATATTTCGATTTAATGTAATGCATTTCGAATTCAATACTCGTGCACTGTCTTATTATTTTGCTTACCGTAAACTAAATGCAATGATTCAATAACAAATTTACAAGTTTTGCTCGATTATATACACTTAAACGCTATACAAGTAAATATTTATTTCAAACAAATCAAACCTGAAAAGTCAAGGACTAAAGTTGAAAATTTATCAAGAAACCCTAATTAGAACGGTCGTGCTTCGTCCTGGCACGGTCGCGCGCGACTGGTCCTGGAACGATCGCGCCTAGTGCCTAAGCACGGTCGCGCCTATCTTGGCACGGTCGCGCCTGCGTAACAGTCGAAACGTAAATGCAGTTTCAAAACGCTCGGTCGTTTGAATTCAAATCCGATGTGCGTTTCTCTTTCAGTATCAAAGAAAATAATTGTCAATTACGATCATTATCATCCATTTGCGAATTCTCTCAAGAAAAACTGTCCAAAATTTCTCCTAAGCCTCGAATCATTCTTTTCGATCCTGTTGCTACCAAATAATCAAGGAACTCGATCCTCCGATCATCTCTAAGGTTTCTGAAGGGTTGAATCAGCCGAAATCGCAGCAGAAGACGCCGGAAAGCAATCTTGCCGTCGCCGGAACCTCCTTCTACCGACCTCCATCGATTCGCTACTCTTTCGGGTAATTGATCACTTGTTATTATCCGTTTTAGTATTTATATCGAAAGCCCCATGTTAATCTGGGCTTCCATTACAAAAATTATCCGGAACCGAAATTCCTATTTTTAATAAAAAGGATTTAATCGAATCCATTCTTAAACACGTTTTCCATACAATTAATCTATATGAATAGACTCGTAACAACTCAGTAATCAAAAGCCCTAACAATTCCAACGCTATAAATACAAGATTTGTTCAATTCGTGTATGATTTGGAAGAGACACGGTCGCGCTAATCATCTAGCGCGCCCGTGCCTCATGAAACGCGGTCGTGCCGAGTAGCAGCGCGGTCGTGTCCTCCTGTCCAGACCTAGTCATGCCCTTTGGGCTAACCTCTGTTGTGTCTAAGAATCTTGGACACGACCGTGCCACGCAAAGACACGGTCGTGCCTGTTGACTTATCTTGTTTGTGCCCTCTGTTGATCAACCCGGTCGCGCCCCGACCAGCGCGGTCGCGCCCGTGGCTTGAGCACGATCGTGCCCTTCCGAGGCACGGTCGTGTGTGACTCAGAAATTTTAACAGAATTATAATTTTATATTTTTCAATCAATAAATGTTTCAAATTTTATAAAAAATATGTTTTCTGTATTTGAAGAGATTTAAAGTTTAATCTGGAGATAAATATTATTTATTTAAAAGTTTATTTAAAAATTTATAAAATTAAATTTATATTTATCTTACACTTAAATGATGTTTTAAATGATTAAGTTACAAAGTTTATAAATAAATAAGATAAAAATTATTTATTTAATATTTAAACAAAAATCATTTATTTATTTATACTTAATTACAATCAATATTTACATTATTTCATAAACTATAATCATTTATTTATTTATTAATTTACATTTAACACATGCATTATTTTTATAATCAACAATTTTATAAATATTCTATTTTATTATTTAAATTCCAAACTTTAATCAAATGTTCCAAAAATGGTTACTACAACTTTATATATATTTCATTTAATATTTTTTATACACAATTTTAACCTTCAATGTTAGACTTAAACTTTGTACACCGATTTGATTCAATATACATTACTAACTAGGTTAACCCGTGCGTATCAAGAACCCTTATTTTATCTATACTCTTTGTTAGCTACATCTCCATACCAAGTGAGTATTCACAACCCCTTTTTACTCTTTTACACTTTTGGGGTGGAACATGAACTTTATACACATTACACATTTACATTTACGCAAACAACACAAGTGCAAAATCCTATTTACATACATGTGTGCAAAATTTGAGCTTTGTGCCCGAGTGCTAGTTGTGCTAACCTTTGTATGCGATTATGTGCAATCATTAACTATACAAGCCGACGGTTTTCAATGATAGATCTATTGAGTCTGACAAACCCACCCAGGTGCGCGGTGATTGAAACCGACAATACAATTTTTGCATGCTAGTTACAAAGGTTTGGTTGTACATGGTTACACAATAGCTGCTCCCCATAAATGCCTTATTTATCGTGATATGTAAAGGATTTGTTTTCAACTATATGCTATCTATATACAACTGTGTTATACTCACCAACTTTTTAGTTGACTTTATTTTATTCATTTTTCAGGCCCTAATATGTGAGAATGATTCAAGACGTGCTCAATATAGGATTTGGACTTAGCAATTTAAATCAAGAATTCTATGAGTTGTTTTATGTTTCTTTGTTTGAATTTGGTTTGTACTTGGATTATTTGTAATGGAAATTTGACTTTAATATATTTCATTCTAGTCAACCATGTGCTATGAACAGTCTACATGTCCCGCCCCGATGATTCCGCAATCGGTCGGGGTGTGACAGATTGGTATCAGAGCCTTGGTTATAGGGAATTAGGTTATTAGACATCTTGACCAAGACTATAACTTTAGGACACCCACTTATACTAAGTCTCATGATTTTTGCGCTATGTGTTACATGCTATGTGCTACATGTTATATGTTACATGCTTAGTATGATTACTTATTATTTCATTTTGATGACTTATGTGTTTTAAATCCATGACTTATTAGGATATTCTTAATAATTAAATAAATAATATCCTTTCCTATATTCTAAAACCTCATAATATTTCTACCTTCTTTTCTATCTTTATCCTTCTTAGCATGTGGAAAAATTCTTGAAACAAAAAAAAAAAAAATCTCTAAAATTTTTATTTCTTCGTTAAGGTTTTTAAACTTGTTAAATTATTTGAGGACACGTGCAATCTGGAAGGGTGACACCTGTATTTTGGGTTTTCTGTCTAGGAAAGCATTTCGCATAAATCCCAATCAACTGAGGGACCCGTATGCTTTCCTAGGAATTCCCGAGATGAGTGTTTACTTATAGGCTAAAGCATGTCTCCTTGAAAATTATATAAGTTTAATTAACCTTAATGTGCCATGGTATTCAAGTGATTTTGTCACTTTTGAGTACAATCCAAACTAAGAATATCTATTTTTTATTTTTGTTATCTCATGTCACACCCCGACCGATGGCGGAATCATCGAGGCGGACAATAGAATGATTGTTCATAAGCACATGATCTACTAAGGTTCCATAATTCATTAATAAGATTTAAATATCAAATATCCAAATACAATTCAAGTTACAACACCCTATTCTAGAATATTACACATAATTATTTTACTAGGTCCAAAAGCCTTATGTGTAGCACCATCAACACATAGTCACACAATCACATATCTTCACCTGAAACGTAATCCAAAACAAGTGTCAACTACGAGAGTTGGTGAGTTTACATATGTTTAAGTAAAGTAAAAGTTTAGTTAAAGATGTTTATACAATTCATAGTTTGACATGGTATGATATGGCATAATGTGGAGAATTCACTATATGTATACCAATTGTAAGCATGTAATTATGTATATAAGCATAAAGGTTTAACGTGATAGGCATAGCATACCGCTACCCTAAAAGTGATAGGCATGGAATCAAGACTATGTGGGTTACACATAATTTAAACCATCCTAAAAGTATTCATAGCATAACAAGTGATCAAGCACAAAAGCACAATAATCTACACATGTAAACACAAGTTGAATTGTATGTAAGTAAGCACAGATTACGTTTCACCCCAAAATGTATAAAAATGTAAATAGGGGATATGTAACTCACTTGGCTAGCGGATATGATATTCCACGAGTGCGGGTGATAAGGACGTTGAAACCTAAGCACGATGAAATCCTATGTGGATAGATAAGTATTATTGTATGTTTATATGTGCGTATTCGTATTTAAATGTATATTGGTCTTATAATAACATTCCTTAACATTTATTTATAAAATATAGTAGGAATATGATAATGGTTTTGTAAAACTTTAACTTAAAAATATATATATATATATATATATATATATATTGTTTTAAACAAGTATTTATTATGTTTAATGTATTTATAAATAACAATAACAATTAAAAGAAAATTCTTTATTTGACTAATTATATTATATAGATTAAAATTTGTTTTAACAAGTTTATTAAAAATATTACAAGTTCTATAAAAATGAGACCTTCTACATATTAAATGTATTTTAATATGTTCATAAATACGTTACAAGATTTATAAAAAAATATACGACATTATATATAAAAATGTGTTTAAATAAGTTTATAAAAATGTTGTAAGATTTATAAAAATATTGGACATTTTATATATATATAAAATGTGTTTAAATAAGTTTATAAAAATATTATAAGGTTTATAAAATTTGGAATAGTTTAAGGATTGTTTAATAGATTTCAAAATAAACGAACGATCAAACCGACTTGTAATAGTCTTTAGTGTATAAAAATAATATTTAATTAAGTTAAAATAATAATATAAAATAAATAAAGTGAAAACAGGAGTAAAAAAATTGGGCCGAAGGCCAACCGGTTTCGAACCCGCGACCTCCGGATCAAACACACACACGCATAACCAGCCGGGCTACTGCCCATCGCTGGTTATGTGTGTGTTGTTTAATTTATATACACATGCTCAGTATTGGTCGCTGGTCCTCGGCAATCCGGCAACCGTGTCCGAGGACTTGGGTTTGCTCGGTAATCCTCGAGCGATTGCCGAGATTTCGTCTGGGATTGATTACCTGATGATGACAGAAGCTAATGGACCCGAAATGAGGCTCGAACTTGGTCGCGAAGTGTCCGGTCGGCAACGCTTTGGAACTCGAAAATGTCACAAGTGGGAATCGACTTCTGGATGGAATTAAACTTCGAAACTTTGGTCACAGCTTCTTTCAGGGACGACGAATGCGATGGTAGTCTCAATTCGGAGTGAGAGTGGGTGGAGGAAGGTTGGCGAGCTCGTGCAGGTCTGTAAATGGCCATTTATAGCCGAGCTCGATCCTTATATTAAAACACGCAATTGAGTATGTCTGGACATGCGTCTGGACGAGACGAATCTGTCGAGATCACTTGCAGGCGTGGAGGTTGACTGTCGGGGCCGTATTAGAGGCGTGAACTTTCGGCTACGAACTCGATCAGACGTTTTGGATGTTGGGGAGACCAATTGGTCGGGGGATTTTGTTCGCGTGGGGACGACGAGGTCAAGGAGACCACTTTCGGCTTTCGAGGTGCAGGGAACAGGCGTGTCGAGGGTGTCGCCGGAATTTGGCTTGGACCGCCGGACATTGCACAGGGGTGACCGGAAAGTCGAATTGGGTTTTGGCAACTTTAGTCCCTGAAGTTTGAAAATGTTTGAAACAGACCCTGAAAACATTTCAAAATAAACCCTTCTAGTTCTGATAAATTCCAAACAGCCCTCCAACTTTAATTTATTTACAAACTTTAATATCCTTTTTAAACTTTAATTAATTTAAATTATATTTATATATTTTATAAATCTATTTTTTTGTTAAAAAGTAATTATTTTTAAATAATTATCTTATTGAAATAATACATTAAATTATTTATTTAAATTAATGAGTTTATTTTACTTAGATTCCTTTAAACTAAATAAAACTTAAGTATATATAAAATTTTTATAAAACTTATGTTTTTATTTAAAATTGATCATTTTGAATGGTTAATAAAAAAAAAAAACATTGATTTGTTTATATAAATTGTTAAATTTAATAGCATAATTTATATAGTTTATAACCTTCAAATATATATATATATTTTTTTTAAAATTATATTTAAAAATACATAAATTGTACACCAATATACGTGTATATGTTTTCGAAATAGAATGTTAATATCTACATAATAAATTTCACAACGAAAATTTTAAAATGTCACAGTCTCCCCAAGTTGAAGGAATTTCGTCCCGAAATTCGATTAGCGAATGTTATAGAAGCGGAAAGAGATGCTAAAGGACTTGGAATGGAATTATTCACCAAAGAAAGACTCAGCGGGAAAATAGCGTACGATAACGGATGACGGCGTTAATTCGAGTCGAGTCGACAATTAGTTGATCTAATAGTATAATGAGATTTATGCATACAATTGTTCATACAACGCATGAATGTAAACTACTAGAAACCATACTTAACAATATTGGTGCCAACCACCTTGTGACATGGCATTTTCCTTTAAAACTCCACCCCCACGGGTGTTCATATTTTCAAATTTTGCAAAAACATTTTCAAAAACCGCTCTTCCTCCTAGTACTTATGCATGGTTTATACTCGTTATATCAAGTGGGTTTATGTATAGGGTGTACCAGCGGCTAACCCACCACCCCTTTGATATACCGAGGATTCCCCGTGCCTAATTACTCAGATTTAGATCATTTTAAATCAAATCACCTTTCTCAATTGAAAATTGTACAATGAAATGCGTACAATTTGTAAATGTTATCACGTCTATGAGTGGTTTCATAGCACAAATATGTCTAACCATTCAAGAACCGATCCTCATCCTAGTACTTATGCATGGTTTATACTCGTTATATCAAGTGGGTTTATGTATAGGGTGTACCAGCGGCTAACCCACCACCCCTTTGACATACCAGGGATTCCCCGTGCATAATTACTAGGATTTGGAACTTCAACAATTTAAGTAAACTTTAACAGAGCTAGCAAGTTGTATGACCGAGTTTAAACATAATAGGTTTGTTTCACAAAAGTATAGGGATGAGATGAATGGTGATAGCATAGCTGTTATATGCAATTCCGGGTTATAGAACTGATAGCAATGGATTTCCCATCCGCTATTTCCATGATATACGAGTTATCAAAATTGGTTGGTTGTTTAGCAAATAGTTGGTTAAAAACAAGAGACACAATTTGAAAATTTAATAAAACGGATGCATAAAGATAGTGAACAAAGGAACGTACCGTTGACAGTGTCGTCATTGGCCGGAACCTCGTTAGCATTTATATTAAATGCTCGTCCATGAGGACCACCTTGATTTTGAAGTTTTGGACATTGGTTTCGAAAGTGGTTTGGGTCTCCACATTCGTAACAGGCCCGTCCATAGGTGACAGTGAGAGGCACTGGATGTTTGCCTTGAGTAGCTTGATTAACGATAGTGCGAGCACGGCAAGTAGTAACAACGTGTCCATAGCGTCCACATTTTGAGCATAGACGGCATGCAGCATGCGGGGCATGGTGATACTTGCAAGTAGGGCATTGGGGAAATGAACCTACATAATTTCTCAGAATTTGACCCGCAGGAGTAACTTGGGTCACAGGTACGGCAGGAATGGCCGCAAAGTATTGGGCCTTACGCTTCCTAACATGATGGGAAAATTTGGGTTCTTCATCTTTGTCGGGCACAGAAGTAGCAGCTTTGTCGACCACTTTCTTGGTACCCTTCCTGGATAAGGTACCCGCTTTGACGTGATTGTCAGTCAACACAGCAGACAAACGGATAGCGTCTTCGAGAGTGGAGGGATTACTTCCCAATACGGTGTCTTGGAGCGGCATAGGCAGTCCACCTATGTATTTCTCAATTCCCCGCGCTAAGGGAGTAACCATGTGGGACACGAGCAGACTTAGTTCTTGAAAACGAGTGGTGTAAGCCAAATTCTCTTTGCTATCTTGGGTGAGATCCCAAAATTCAGCTTCGAGCTTCCTCATTTCGTTGCGAGGACAGAACTCGTCAGTCATAAGTCGTTTCATTTCGTCCCAAGACAAGGACATAGCGGATTCGTTGCCTCGAGTACGTTTCACACCGTTCCACCAGGTGAGTGCTCGTTTTTGGAAGACGCTGGCAGCATAACGGACTTTGAGGTTGTCGGGACAATCGCTGTTTAGGAAAGTACTCTCCATACTTTCAAACCATTGAAGAAGGCCAGTAGCACCTTCCGTCCCGAAGAATTTGGTGGGGTTGCAAGAATTGAAATGCTTGAATGTACAGTATGGTGGGTTTGCGCCATTCCCTTGCGTGTTAGACCCATTACTGTTGTTGTTAGCTTGGATCATTTGGCTTACTAGTTGGGTAAGTAGTGCAGCAAGGTCAGTGTTGGAATTGCTGGAGTTAGCATTAACTGCGCGACGGGGAGGCATTCTATAAAATACCACAAGAAGAGACAAGAATTTATAAGATTTCGGATAAAATGGGCATGTATGTGCCACAGTTGGTGGACTGTTCACAATAATGCAAGCAGGAACACGAGATGACACTCATCATGTCGCGTGGTAATGTATGTATGTTCTGACTAAAACTAATCACATAATTCATTCAAAATTTTATAACACAAAAGGGGTAGTGGAAATAAGCCATGAAATCTATTCCTGGGAGGATATGATAATATAGTTCATTATTCGCGCAATAGGAATGGGCGGGATTCGCATGCACTACAAATCGTTATTACGTGTGCACCCGTAATAATGATTTGTTTTGCATGTTCGTCTAGTTCTTCCTATCTTGCTATAATGTCCCCAAATTTTGAGTTTTAAGTTTGGATCGTATCCTTGCGAATACATTGACTTATCAACGTTAAATAATTTCTCAAAACTTTCAAAGAGACATGCTTTAGCCTATAGGTAAACACTCACTTCAGGAATTCCCAGGAAAGCATACGGGTCCGTTTATTTGGATTTATACGAAATGCTTTCCTAGACAGAAAACCCAATGTACAGGTGTCACCCTTCCGGATTGCACGTGTCCTTTACTGGTTTCAATAAATTAAGTCGTTGACGAGATTTTCAAGATTTTAATAGAATTGAGAGTTTATGAGTATAAAATGAGTAGGAATGTTACAATAATCATGGTTTAGGAAAGAGTATGGACAAGGATGAGTAGTGTATTTGTTTGCATAAGTTTGTTTGTCAAATGTGCATGTAAAGTATGTATCATATTATAAAGCCTTGTATGTATGTGTATAAGTCTCATGTACCAAACTTGGGAAAATTCAAATAATACCTAACTACAAATAATTCACATAGCAAATAATCATTTAGCATGTAACACATAAAAAGGGAGTCCTAAGGTTATAGTCTAGGTCATCGTGTCTAATAACCTAATTCCCTATAACCATGGCTCTGATACCAATCTGTCACACCCCGACCGATGGCGGAATCATCGAGGCGGACAATAGAATGATTGTTCATAAGCACATGATCTACTAAGGTTGCATAATTCATTAATAAGATTTAAATATCAAATATCCAAATACAATTCAAGTTATAACACCCTATTCTAGAATATTACACATAATTATTTTACTAGGTCCAAAAGCCTTATGTGTAGCACCATCAACACATAGTCACACAATCACATATCTTCACCTGAAACGTAATCCAAAACAAGTGTCAACTACGAGAGTTGGTGAGTTTACATATGTTTAAGTAAAGTAAAAGTTTAGTTAAAGATGTTTATACAATTCATAGTTTGACATGGTATGATATGGCATAATGTGGAGAATTCACTATATGTATACCAATTGTAAGCATGTAATTATGTATATAAGCATAAAGGTTTAACGTGATAGGCATAGCATACCGCTACCCTAAAAGTGATAGGCATGGAATCAAGACTATGTGGGTTACACATAATTTAAACCATCCTAAAAGTATTCATAGCATAACAAGTGATCAAGCACAAAAGCACAATAATCTACACATGTAAACACAAGTTGAATTGTATGTAAGTAAGCACAGATTACGTTTCACCCCAAAATGTATAAAAATGTAAATAGGGGATATGTAACTCACTTGGCTAGCGGATATGATATTCCACGAGTGCGGGTGATAAGGACGTTGAAACCTAAGCACGATGAAATCCTATGTGGATAGATAAGTATTATTGTATGTTTATATGTGCGTATTCGTATTTAAATGTATATTGGTCTTATAATAACATTCCTTAACATTTATTTATAAAATATAGTAGGAATATGATAATGATTTTGTAAAACTTTAACTTAAAAATATATATATATATATATATATATTGTTTTAAACAAGTATTTATTATGTTTAATGTATTTATAAATAACAATAACAATTAAAAGAAAATTCTTTATTTGACTAATTATATTATATAGATTAAAATTTGTTTTAACAAGTTTATTAAAAATATTACAAGTTCTATAAAAATGAGACCTTTTACATATTAAATGTATTTTAATATGTTCATAAATACGTTACAAGATTTATAAAAAAATATACGACATTATATATAAAAATGTGTTTAAATAAGTTTATAAAAATGTTGTAAGATTTATAAAAATATTGGACATTTTATATATATATAAAATGTGTTTAAATAAGTTTATAAAAAATATTATAAGGTTTATAAAATTTGGAATAGTTTAAGGATTGTTTAATAGATTTCAAAATAAACGAACGATCAAACCGACTTGTAATAGTCTTTAGTGTATAAAAATAATATTTAATTAAGTTAAAATAATTATATAAAATAAATAAAGTGAAAACAGGAGTAAAAAAAATTGGGCCGAAGGCCAACCGGTTTCGAACCCGCGACCTCCGGATCAAACACACACACGCATAACCAGCCGGGCTACTGCCCATCGCCGGTTATGTGTGTGTTGTTAAATTTATATACACATGCTCAGTATTGGTCGCTGGTCCTCGGCAATCCGGCAACCGTGTCCGAGGACTTGGGTTTGCTCGGTAATCCTCGAGCGATTGCCGAGATTTCGTCTGGGATTGATTACCTGATGATGACAGAAGCTAATGGACCCGAAATGAGGCTCGAACTTGGTCGCGAAGTGTCCGGTCGGCAACGCTTTGGAACTCGAAAATGTCACAAGTGGGAATCGACTTCTGGATGGAATTAAACTTCGAAACTTTGGTCACAGCTTCTTTCAGGGACGACGAATGCGATGGTAGTCTCAATTCGGAGTGAGAGTGGGTGGAGGAAGGTTGGCGAGCTCGTGCAGGTCTGTAAATGGCCATTTATAGCCGAGCTCGATCCTTATATTAAAAACGCAATTGAGTATGTCTGGACATGCGTCTGGACGAGACGAATCTGTCGAGATCACTTGCAGGAGTGGAGGTTGACTGTCGGGGCCGTATTAGAGGCGTGAACTTTCGGCTACGAACTCGATCAGACGTTTTGGATGTTGGGGAGACCAATTGGTCGGGGGATTTTGTTCGCGTGGGGACGATGAGGTCAAGGAGACCACTCTCGGCTTTCGAGGTGCAGGGAACAGGCGTGTCGAGGGTGTCGCCGGAATTTGGCTTGGACCGTCGGACATTGCACAGGGGTGACCGGAAAGTCGAATTGGGTTTTGGCAACTTTAGTCCCTGAAGTTTGAAAATGTTTGAAACAGACCCTGAAAACATTTCAAAATAAACCCTTCTAGTTCTGATAAATTCCAAACAGCCCTCCAACTTTAATTTATTTACAAACTTTAATATCCTTTTTAAACTTTAATTAATTTAAATTATATTTATATATTTTATAAATCTATTTTTTTGTTAAAAAGTAATTATTTTTAAATAATTATCTTATTGAAATAATACATTAAATTATTTATTTAAATTAATGAGTTTATTTTACTTAGATTCCTTTAAACTAAATAAAACTTAAGTATATATAAAATTTTTATAAAACTTATGTTTTTATTTAAAATTGATCATTTTGAATGGTTAATAAAAATAAAAAAAACATTGATTTGTTTATATAAATTGTTAAATTTAATAGCATAATTTATATAGTTTATAACCTTCAAATATATATATATATTTTTTTTAAAATTATATTTAAAAATACATAAATTGTACACCAATATACGTGTATATGTTTTCGAAATAGAATGTTAATATCTACATAATAAATTTCACAACGAAAATTTTAAAATGTCACATCTCATTCTATTAAATCCTATCAACTCTCATAAGTTCTTACAATCTTTCTTGTCTTGTGAAAAATCTGTAGAATGCCTCTTCGTCGTGCTCCTGCAACCAACGCCAACACCGACATTGCTGCTATTCTTACCCAATTGGTGACACAACTCACCCAAGCCAATGGTGCCACCAATGGTGGAAATGGAAGCAATAGTGGTAATAATGGTGGAAATGGTGGAAATGGTGGTAACAATCCATCTCAATGCACCTTCAAGCACTTCAACTCGTGCAATTCCCTCAAGTTTTATGGAACCGAAGGAGCTACTGGACTCCTTCAATGGTTTGAAAGCATTGAGAATACCTTTCTCAATAGTGACTGTCCCGACAACCTCCGTGTTCGTCATGCTACAAGTGTCCTACAAAAACGGGCACTTACATGGTGGAATAGGAGAAAAGGAATAGGGGTGTTGATGTAGCTATGGCCTTACCTTGGGATGAGGTCAAAAGGCTTATGACCGAGGAGTTCTGTCCTCGAAATGAAGTGAAAACGTTAGAAGCTGAATTTTGGGATTTTGCCCAAAATAGTGGGGAAAGCTTAGCATATACAACTCGGTTCCATGAGTTTAGTCTTCTCGTTCCCCACATGGTCACTCCTTTGTCCCGTTGTATCGAAAAGTATATTGGTGGGCTACCCAGACAAATCCAAGATACTGTCTTAGGTAGAAATCCTGCTACTCTGGAGGATGCTATTCGTCTATCCGCTACCTTAACTGATAATCATGTGAAAGCTGGAACTCTTACCAAAAAGGGTTCTAAGAAAGTTTCTGACACTATAACCCCTCCTACCCACAACAAAGAAACCACAACTGAACCCTCCCGCAATAATAGGAAAAGGAAGACTAGAAACTATGCTGTGGTCACTCCTGCTATTCCGGTTATCCAAGCTGCACCTATGGTTCTGTAAGGCCCGTTTCCCGGATAACCTCACTTGTTGGATTTACTCATAAACATAGTCATAAATACTGAACTTAAATTAAATTAAAACATTCATCATTCAATTTCATTACATAACAGCGGAAGTCTTAACAGTTAAAAGAAAACACATCATATTCTTATGAAACAAAAGTGGGATGTCAGTCTTGTGCCGGGTAACCTTCACGCCTTCGCACGGCCTTTTCCTTTGTTACCTGAAATGTATACTAAAAGTCAGCTAACACTGGTGAGTTCTAGTTTAATGCAATTTACTGTAAACATTCTTTTCTTTATAGGTATAAATGTGCATTACTGTATAATCATTCATATAAATACGTATTCATAACTTTTGCCTTTCTTTCATCTTTCTTTTCTGTATTTTCTTTTTCTGTATTTTTGTGATTTCATACATATATATATATATATATATATATATGTGCATTCACCCTTTTTTTTTTTCTTTCTTTCTTTACATTCATGGGTCATACTCTATAAGAGTGATCAACCCGTCTTTTACTGCGTATGTCACAAAGACATACGCCCTTAAGCTACCGTCGTAGCCCTTTTACTCGTCCGGTCCTAGAAACCGTCCGCCTTAACTTTTCCGTCCGGCCAACCTTCGGCCGTCCGCCTTAACCGTCCTACCGTCGTAGTCCGTCATATTCGCCCGTCTGCCCTAAGGCAGCCGTTTCCCATGCGACTATTATTTATACAAACGTTCTACTATAATATGCCAATTGCTTCGACCGTCCTTTAATGGCATTCGTACGTCCTAGCTGATGAAGGAACGCACTTGTCCCGGTTGTAAAATAGTCACATGGTCGTCCGTCTACCGAAGTAGCCGTTATCATCGAAGCGTCCATAACATTTTCTGTACTTTGCAAGCAATATATACATGGATATAAAGCAAGATTTCATTCTTATATGTTATGACATTCATTCAATTCATTCTTTGCAAGCAATATATACATGGATATAAAGCAAGATTTCATTCTTTCATTTTGTGTTATACTTTCATTCATTCTTTATAATCATGCTTTTCATTCTTTATTCATAATTTCTCTTTCGTGTATAGGTATATATATATATACTTGTATAACACATATGATCACATTAACATTCATAAACTTTATTCACTTAGTGTATACACTTCAGCCCCAAAACATTTGAAAACATTTGCACATAACATAAAAAGGGGCACATAGAACTCACCTGATGAGTAGTTTCTGTAATACACTAAGCTGGCTACTGGGCTTCACTAATGTCACTCACGATCTGTATAATAAAGTCATACACATAAGATGGTGCTCCTAGATGACACTAGACATTACTATGCTTGAACTCAGTAGTTTCGAGAGGTGGGTCGCATCGAAACTATGGTAGTTTCGAGCTATGGTCTTACACTCGAAACTAGGTAGTTTCGAGTCATAATCCTTCTATCGAAACTATGGCAGTTTCGAGTCATTAACTTATGAAAAATCTTAGTTTAGGTTCAAGGTGACACTCGAAACTAGGTAGTTTCGAGTCCTGAGTTCCTATCGAAACTATGGTAGTTTCGAGTCATTGGCTGCTATCGAAACTAGATAGTTTCGAGTCAAACATGACTATCGAAACTAGAGTAGTTTCGATGGGTCTGCATGAATCGAAACTATAGTTTCGATGGGTCTGCACAGATCGCCATTTCCAAAAATCTGAAGTTTTGCATGCAGGTCTGATTCGAGTCGATATCTCGGTTTTCCAAGATCAAAACGTTGGGTTTTCATTCTAGATGCTATATCTAAGCTCATTTTCATGTTTCATCCGCAAAATCGCTATCTTTTTAGCCAAAACCCGAAAACTCCCAAAACGAGCAAAAACTCATAATGTGATCGAATTGTTACCTGGATTGGATTTCTGATTCAGAGGATATGATCACGAGCACAGCAGCAACGTCCTCTTGAATTCCCGAGTTGATCCGTCACTTTCTCTCTCTAGACCCGAGCTCTCCTTTCTCTCTCTAAAAGTTGCGTGAGTGGGGAAATGAGCAGGGAAGAGGGGCTGCCTTGCCTCTTATGCGACTGGGCTTCCCTCGGCCCATTGAGGCCGAGCCCAAGCCCGTTCCCTTTGTTTAAATACTCTGGCTAAAACACCGGTCTCGCTATTTTTTATTCGTTTTATTATTTTTGGGATGTTACAAGTCTACCCTCCTTAAAGAGGTTTCGTCCTCGAAACTGCTTATACGTTAAATAATTGAGGGTATAGTCCCCTCATCTCGTCTTCTTTTTCCCACGTAGCTTCCGACCCTTTTCTGTGCTTCCATTGTATCTTGACTAACGATATCGACTTATTGCGTAGTCGTTTCTCAGCTCCGTCAAGAATGGCTATCGGTTCCTCTATATAATTTAGACTGTTATCCACTTCGATCTCGTCGTAAGGTATGTGAGCTGTGTCGTCAGCTAGGCACTTGCGTAAGTGTGATATGTGGAATGTAGGGTGTATTCCACTAAGCTCGACGGGTAGGTCGAGTCTGTAAGCAACTTGACCCACTCTTGCTACAATCTCGAAAGGTCCGACAAACCTTGGACTTAGTTTGCCACGCTTTCTGAACCGAATGATTCCTTTCCACGGTGATACTTTCAACAGTACCATGTCCCCCACTTGAAACTCTAAATCCCTTCTTCTCTTATCCGCGTATGATTTCTGTCTGTCTTTTGCGGCTTTCATTCGAGCTTTGATTTGGTCAAATTTCTCGGAAGTAGCTTTGACCACTTCGAGACTTGCAAAATCTTTCTGCCCAATTTCCCCCCAACAAACCGGGGTCCTACATCTCCTCCCATACAACATTTCGAATGGCGGCATGCCAATAGTTGAGTGATAGCTGTTGTTATATGAAAATTCTGCCAATGGTAGATGGCTGTCCCAGCTTCCCCCGAAGTCAATGATACAGGCCCGGAGCATGTCCTCCAAGGTCTGAATGGTCCTTTCAGATTGACCATCGGTTTGAGGATGGTAAGCGGTGCTGATGTTCAATCTAGTGCCCATCGCTTCATTGAATTTCTTCCAAAACCTTGACGTGAATCTAGTATCCCTGTCGGACACAATCGACAGCGGCATACCATGTCTGCTCACAATTTCTTTGATAAATACTTCTGCTAGTTTTTCGGACGAAGAAGTCTCACGTATTGGCAAGAAGTGAGCACTCTTTGTCAAGCGGTCGACGATCACCCAAATGGTATCATTGCCTTTAGCTGTTCGCGGTAGCTTGGTAATGAAGTCCATTGTGATCTCTTCCCATTTCCATTCCGGTATAGGTAAAGGTTGCATCTTACCACATGGCTTCTGGTGCTCGGCCTTAACTAGTGAACACGTTAAGCACTTGTTCACGTATTCAGTCACATCATTCTTCATGCCAGGCCACCAGTACTCTTTCTTCAAGTCTTGATACATTTTGTTTGCCCCGGGGTGGATAGAATAGCGAGACTTATGGGCCTCATCGAGTATTTTGGCTCTAAGTTCGCCAATCTTAGGTATCCACATCCGGCCAAACCTGGTTCGTACACCGTATGTATTTGCACTTAAGTTCCCTTGTTGTCCTACTATTCTTTCCCGTTTCACATTTCTTTCTAACAGAGCTTCATCTTGAGCCCTTGTTATTTCTCCCATCAAATCTGGTGTTATAATCAGCTGACACGCTTTGATCCGGATAGGTGCCGATTCTTCCTTTCTACTCAAGGCGTCAGCTACTACGTTTGCCTTGCCTGGATGGTACAATATTTCACAGTCATAATCTTTCAGTAGCTCTAACCATCTTCTTTGCCTCATGTTTAGTTCCTTTTGTTCGAAAAAGTATTTCAAGCTTTTGTGATCGGAGTAGATGGTGCATTTAACTCCATACAAGTAGTGCCTCCATATTTTCAACGCGAAAACCACTGCTGCTAACTCTAGATCATGGGTTGGGTAGTTAACCTCGTGAATCTTTAGTTGTCGCGATGCATAAGCAATTACCTTCCCTCGTTGCATAAGTACGCACCCTAATCCCTGACCTGAAGCGTCAGAGTAGACTACCAAGTCTTCATTTCCCTCAGGTAGTGTTAAGACTGGAGCGTGTGTTAATCGTGTCTTTAGTTCCTCGAACGCGTTATTTTGGGTTTGACCCCATTCATATTTCACTTCCTTCCGTGTCAGTTTAGTTAATGGCGAGGCTATCCTTGAGAAATCTTGAATGAACCTTCTATAGTAGCCTGCCAATCCCAGAAAACTTCGTATCTCTGTTGGTGTCTTTGGGATGTTCCATTCTTTTACTGTCTCTATCTTTGCAGGATCCACCATGATGCCGTTTGGGTTTATTACATGACCTAGGAATTGGACTTCCCTAAGCCAGAACGCGCATTTGGAGAATTTTGCGTACAACTTTTCCTGCTTTAGCACCTCCAATACTTCTCTTAGGTGACAGTGGTGATCACCTTCATTCTTTGAATATATGAGGATGTCATCTATAAAAACTATTACTGATTGATCCAACATGGGTCGGCATACTCTGTTCATTAAATCCATAAATGCTGCTGGTGCGTTAGTTAATCCGAAGGACATCACGAGAAATTCATAATGCCCATAACGCGTACGAAACGCAGTTTTCGGTACATCTTCCTCTCTTACTTTCAATTGGTGGTAACCCGACCTGAGATCAATCTTTGAGAACCAACTCGCGCCTTGTAATTGATCAAAGAGGTCGTCTATTCTAGGCAGTGGGTATTTGTTCTTTACTGTTCTCTTGTTCAGTTCACGGTAGTCGATGCACATGCGCATGCTGCCGTCCTTTTTCTTTACAAATAATACCGGAGCGCCCCATGGTGAGATGCTCGGTCTGATAAATCCTTTCTCTGTTAATTCTTCAAGTTGGGACATTAATTCTTTCATTTCTGACGGAGCCAATCGGTATGGTGCCTTGGCAACGGGCTCAGCTCCTGGCAGTAAGTCAATCTGAAATTCTATTTCCCGATCGGGTGGTAACCCCGGTAGATCCTCAGGGAATACTTCCGGAAAGTTGCACACCACGGGTACATTCTTGAGTTCTTTCGTTTTCATTCTATCATCAATGACATACGCCAGATAAGCTTCGCAACCGCGCCTCATGTAACTTTCGGCCTTGATCATCGAAATGACGTTCGGCATTGTGCAATTCCAATCCCCATAAACCGTAATTGGACTGCCGCTTGGAGCCTTGAGGTGTATCCTCTTACGTTTACATATGATTTGAGCTTCGTTGGCAGCTAGCCAATCCATACCCAATACTATATCGAATCCTCCTAAGGTGAGAAGGAATAGTCTAGAAGGAAACTTATGTCCCTCTATTTCTATGATGCAATCCTCTGTTACTTGGAATACTGCCGAATTTTTACCAACGGCAGTTTGTACGCTAAAGGCCTTTACTATGGTGTTGATAGAGCAATCCAGTTTACGACTAAATGCATTTGATATGAAGCTTTTACTAGCACCAGAATCAAATAAGATAGCAGCACGTTCATCATTAACTAGAAACGTACCTGACACGACATCAGGATTTCCCCTTGCCTCTTCCTCAGTTAAGGCATAGGCCCGAGTCCTTGCCTTTTGTTGTTCCTGTTCCCTCTCCTTTCCCGAACCAGATTGGCCGGCCTTCCTGCAGTTCTTTGTCAGATGTCCAAACAATCCACATATTTGACATTTGACATCCTTCAAACATTCTCGAGAGAAGTGCCCCGGCTTCCCGCACTTATAGCATGTGGTGGTGCCGATTTTACATTCGCCAAGATGTTGCCTTCCACATTTCTTGCATGTTTCATATTCGTCCGACCTTGGCTTCTTAGTTTCAGTTGTTACGTTCCCTCTTCCTGTGCCTCTAGACGGGTTCTCCCACTTTCTCTTTTGGGTCTCTGTTGGTGGGTCCTCATTGGCATAATCGTCGTAGACGATTCCGCTCAGATTCACTACCGACTCGAAGGTCGAAGGTAGGTTAGCTTTTACATGAACACGGACCCTTTGTGGTAGACCTTTGACATAGTATTTGATCAGACGATCTTCAGTTTCCACCAAGTGTGGTACCAGTTGAGCCAGCTCATTGAATCTTGAGGTATACTGGCGATGAGTCTTGCTGCCAGCTTTGAAGTTTAAGAACTCGTTCTCCACACGATCAATCTCATTTTGTGGGCAGAACTTTTGGATTATGAGCTTCTTCAGGTCTTCCCATGTCATTCTGGCAATAGCATTTGGCGACTTTGTTCTTTGAATATTCCTCCACCAACTTAGTGCCTCATTGGTGAAAGAATGAGCGACATACTTAACAGCCTGGTCCGGGCGACACTCACTGATGTTGATTACAGCATTCATCCTCTCAATCCATTCGAACGTAGCCACTGAATCCTTGGTTCCATCAAACTTGGGTGGGTCTCCATCCTTGAAACCTTTGTAAGTACACCCACGGTTGCTTGATGCCACTTTTACTTCATCCCCGTCACTGTCATAAATTTTCTCTTCCTTGTTTCCTTCATCCTCCTCTTTACTTTTCTTCATTGCCTCGGATAGTAGATCAGGCAATACCTTCTTCAAAGTGAGCACAACTTCACGGGCAATAGCATCCCTGACTTCAGGTTCCAGCTGTATAGGCCCTGGACTGTCGTCCCTAACTGGGGTCACTTCTGTTTCGTGCACACTTTCGGTGTGCTCAGCGTGCACACTCTCTTCTTCTTCCATTCTTTGGTTCAACGGAGGTCTACCTCGTCGGCCAGTGCGACCGCCTCGAGGTCCTGTTCTTCCTCCACCAGCCATAAATTCTTAATTTCCTGATAGTTATAAAGGGAATACATCAATGTCATTTCTTCAGATCATAGTTTGGAACAGTACGAGCAAGGCAAATTCTTAATTACAGTGACCGGTTTGTGATTACTAATTTACATTGCTTTTCGGGTTCAAAACTCTTCAAATCAGTCATGGCATTAACATCTATTTGTTCTAAGTTATGGTATCTATTCTTATGCAAGAGCATTAACTTTATTACTTACTACCGTGCTGGCGTTGGCGTTGGTTACCCAGACTGACATCCGTGCGTTGGTCCCATAATCAGTTTGAGTCCAGACATTTAGGGATGTCTGAATCTCTCAAACTATTTCTCTGATACCAACTTGTAAGGCCCGTTTCCCGGATAACCTCACTTGTTGGATTTACTCATAAACATAGTCATAAATACTGAACTTAAATTAAATTAAAACATTCATCATTCAATTTCATTACATAACAGCGGAAGTCTTAACAGTTAAAAGAAAACACATCATATTCTTATGAAACAAAAGTGGGATGTCAGTCTTGTGCCGGGTAACCTTCACGCCTTCGCACGGCCTTTTCCTTTGTTACCTGAAATGTATACTAAAAGTCAGCTAACGCTGGTGAGTTCTAGTTTAATGCAATTTACTGTAAACATTCTTTTCTTTATAGGTATAAATGTGCATTACTGTATAATCATTCATATAAATACGTATTCATAACTTTTGCCTTTCTTTCATCTTTCTTTTCTGTATTTTCTTTTTCTGTATTTTTGTGATTTCATACATATATATATATATATATATGTGCATTCACCCTTTTTTTTTTTCTTTCTTTCTTTACATTCATGGGTCATACTCTATAAGAGTGATCAACCCGTCTTTTACTGCGTATGTCACAAAGACATACGCCCTTAAGCTACCGTCGTAGCCCTTTTACTCGTCCGGTCCTAGAAACCGTCCGCCTTAACTTTTCCGTCCGGCCAACCTTCGGCCGTCCGCCTTAACCGTCCTACCGTCGTAGTCCGTCATATTCGCCCGTCTGCCCTAAGGCAGCCGTTTCCCATGCGACTATTATTTATACAACCGTTCTACTATAATATGCCAATTGCTTCGACCGTCCTTTAATGGCATTCGTACGTCCTAGCTGATGAAGGAACGCACTTGTCCCGGTTGTAAAATAGTCACATGGTCGTCCGTCTACCGAAGTAGCCGTTATCATCGAAGCGTCCATAACATTTTCTGTACTTTGCAAGCAATATATACATGGATATAAAGCAAGATTTCATTCTTATATGTTATGACATTCATTCAATTCATTCTTTGCAAGCAATATATACATGGATATAAAGCAAGATTTCATTCTTTCATTTTGTGTTATACTTTCATTCATTCTTTATAATCATGCTTTTCATTCTTTATTCATAATTTCTCTTTCGTGTATAGGTATATATATATATACTTGTATAACACATATGATCACATTAACATTCATAAACTTTATTCACTTAGTGTATACACTTCAGCCCCAAAACATTTGAAAACATTTGCACATAACATAAAAAGGGGCACATAGAACTCACCTGATGAGTAGTTTCTGTAATACACTAAGCTGGCTACTGGGCTTCACTAATGTCACTCACGATCTGTATAATAAAGTCATACACATAAGATGGTGCTCCTAGATGACACTAGACATTACTATGCTTGAACTCAGTAGTTTCGAGAGGTGGGTCGCATCGAAACTATGGTAGTTTCGAGCTATGGTCTTACACTCGAAACTAGGTAGTTTCGAGTCATAATCCTTCTATCGAAACTATGGCAGTTTCGAGTCATTAACTTATGAAAAATCTTAGTTTAGGTTCAAGGTGACACTCGAAACTAGGTAGTTTCGAGTCCTGAGTTCCTATCGAAACTATGGTAGTTTCGAGTCATTGGCTGCTATCGAAACTAGATAGTTTCGAGTCAAACATGACTATCGAAACTAGAGTAGTTTCGATGGGTCTGCATGAATCGAAACTATAGTTTCGATGGGTCTGCACAGATCGCCATTTCCAAAAATCTGAAGTTTTGCATGCAGGTCTGATTCGAGTCGATATCTCGGTTTTCCAAGATCAAAACGTTGGGTTTTCATTCTAGATGCTATATCTAAGCTCATTTTCATGTTTCATCCGCAAAATCGCTATCTTTTTAGCCAAAACCCGAAAACTCCCAAAACGAGCAAAAACTCATAATGTGATCGAATTGTTACCTGGATTGGATTTCTGATTCAGAGGATATGATCACGAGCACAGCAGCAACGTCCTCTTGAATTCCCGAGTTGATCCGTCACTTTCTCTCTCTAGACCCGAGCTCTCCTTTCTCTCTCTAAAAGTTGCGTGAGTGGGGAAATGAGCAGGGAAGAGGGGCTGCCTTGCCTCTTATGCGACTGGGCTTCCCTCGGCCCATTGAGGCCGAGCCCAAGCCCGTTCCCTTTGTTTAAATACTCTGGCTAAAACACCGGTCTCGCTATTTTTTATTCGTTTTATTATTTTTGGGATGTTACAGGTTCAAACACCGGTCAAAAAGCCATATGTTGGAATTTACCCACTTTGTGCCACCTACAACTACCATCATCCCCAAAGCATCCCATGTCGCCTTTGTACTTATTGTGGGAGATATGGTCATACAGTTAGTGTTTGTAGGACCAAAGCTCTTACGGGCTAAGTCAACCCTCCAAACCGAACCGTACCTCAAGTGGCTAATCAACGTGCTCCCGCCATTGCTAATGGGCGTGCTTGCTATGAGTGTGGAGACCCGAACCATTTTCGTGATCAATGTCCAAGACTTGCAAATGCTAGACAAGGTGGAGCTCGTGGGCGTGCGTTCAACATAAACGCCAACGAAGCTCAAGCCAACAACGACGTGGTTAATGGTACGTTCCTTGTTAATAGTCAATATGCCTCCATTTTGTTCGATACCGGTGCCGATAAAAGTTTTGTGTCACTAAATTTTGAGCCTTTACTTGCAAAGACACGATCCCAATTAGAGAAAACCTTCACCGTTGAAATAGCAAATGGTGACTCCCTTACCATTGAGTCCATTATTTATGATTGCTCCTTAGAACTAAATGACCATTCATTCCCAATCAACCTTGTTCCAATGCCACTAGGAAGCTTTGATATTATCAAAGGTATGGATTGGTTATCAAATCATCATGCCGAAGTCATTTGCTTTGAAAAGTGTATCCGAATTCCGCTACCATCGGGAGAAACCTTAAGGGTTTTTGGTGAAAAGCCTTGCAAGGGACTTAAGTTGATGTCGTGTACTACCGCTCAAAAGTACTTACGAAAGAAGTACATTGCTTTCTTAGCTCATATTGTTCAAAAGGATGTCAAGGAGAAGAGTATCCAAGACATTCCGATCATTCGGGATTTCCCCGAAGTTTTTCCTAAGGATTTATCCGGTCTTCCTCCCGTTCGTCAAGTAGAGTTCCGTATTGATCTTATACCTGGAGCTAACCCCGTTGCTAGAGCTCCTTATCGTCTTGCACCTTCCGAAATGCAAGAGCTTGCAAGTCAGCTCCAAGAGCTCTCCGACAAAGGTTTCATTCGCCCAAGTCATTCACCGTGGGGTGCACCCGTCTTATTTGTTAAGAAGAAGGATGGATCATTTCGCATGTGTATTGACTACCGCGAACTCAATAAGCTTACTATCAAGAACCGTTATCCTTTGCCTAGAATCGATGATCTCTTTGACCAACTTCAAGGTTCTACTTATTTCTCAAAGATTGATCTTCGATCCGGTTATCATCAGCTTCGTGTTCAAGAAGATGACATTCCTAAGACTGCTTTTCGAACAAGGTATGGTCATTACGAGTTCATGGTTATGCCTTTCGGGTTAACCAATGCACCCGCAGTTTTCATGGATCTCATGAATCGTGTGTGCAAACCGTACCTTGATAAATTCGTGATCGTCTTCATTGACGATATCTTAATCTATTCCAAGACTAAAGCCGATCATGAACAACACCTTAGATTGGTTTTGGACCTCTTGAGAAAAGAACAACTATATGTCAAATTCTCCAAATGTGAATTCTGGCTAAAGGAAGTTCAATTTCTTGGTCACATCGTCAACGACAAGGGTATTCATGTTGATCCTGCTAAGATTGAAACGATTAAGAATTGGAATGCCCCGAAGACTCCTACCGAAGTTCGTTTATTTCTTGGTCTTGCGGGTTATTATCGTCGTTTCATCTCAAACTTCTCAAAGATTGCTGTCCCTCTTACTGCTTTGACCCACAAGGGTAAGACTTATAAATGGGGACCGAAACAAGAAGAAGCTTTCCAAACCCTCAAGCAAAAGTTGTGCAATGCTCCCATATTGACTCTCCCCGATGGAAATGATGATTTAGTTGTCTATTGTGATGCTTCTAACCAAGGTCTTGGTTGTGTTCTCATGCAACGAGGCAAAGTAATCGCTTATGCATCAAGGCAACTCAAAGTTCATGAAAAGAATTATATGACGCACGATCTCGAGTTAGGTGCGGTCGTATTCGCGTTAAAGATTTGGAGACATTACCTATATGGCACAAAATGTGTGGTATTCACCGACCACGAAAGTCTTCAACATATCTTCAACCAAAAAGAACTCAATATGAGGCAACGACGTTGGGTCGAACTCCTTAACGACTATGACTGCGATATTCGTTACCATCCCGGCAAAGCGAATGTTGTAGCCGATGCTTTGAGTCGAAAGGACCATGTTATGCTTCACTGTGCCCGTATTCAAACCGATATTCAAACCCGTATCTTAGAAGCTCAACACGTCTCGGTAACCGAGGGTAACATGTATGAAGAAATGTCGTGTGGTGTTGAACTTCTTCTTGAATCAAAACCCAATGGCTTACTATATTACTTGAACCGTATTTGGGTTCCCGATCGCGATGATCTCCATACATTTCTCATGAACGAGGCTCACAAGACTCGTTATTCTATTCATCCTGGTGCGGATAAAATGTACCAAGATCTTCGCCAACAATATTGGTGGCCCGGTATGAAAAAGGACATTGCTCTCTATGTTGCCAAATGTTTAACCTGCTCCAAAGTCAAAGCCGAACATCAACGTCCTTCTGGTTTGCTTGAACAACCGGAAATCCCCGTGTGGAAATGGGAGAACTTAGCCATGGATTTTATTACCAAACTCCCTCGCACCTCGAGTGGTTATGATAGTATTTGGGTGATCATTGATCGTCTCACCAAGTCTGCCCATTTCTTACCTATCCGTGAAGACTATCGGGTCAAGAAACTAGCCCGAATTTACATTGATGAAATTGTGAGCCGTCATGGTGTTCCTTTGAACATAATATCTGATCGAGACTCCCGGTTCACTTCTCGATTTTGGCAATCCCTCCAAACTGCTCTTGGCACACGATTGGATTTGAGCACGGCTTACCATCCCCAAACTGATGGTCAAACCGAGCGAACAATCCAAACTCTTGAAGACATGCTTAGAGCTTGCGTAATCGATTTTGGTGGCAATTGGGATTCACATTTATCCCTCATTGAGTTCTCTTACAATAATAGCTACCACACAAGTATCAACATGGCTCCATTCGAAGCTCTTTATGGTCGCAAGTGCCGTTCTCCTATCTGTTGGAACGAGATTGGTGAAGCACAAATCACCGGTCCCGAACTAATTCAAGAAACATCCGACAAGATTATTCAAATCCGTGATAACATCCGAACAGCGAGAAGTCGGCAAAAGAGTTATGCCGATAAACGACGAAAACCCTTGGAATTCCAAGTCGGTGATCTTGTTCTTCTTAAGGTGTCTCCGTGGAAGGGTGTGATCCGTTTTGGAAAGAAAGGTAAGTTAGCACCTCGTTATGTTGGTCAATTCAAAATCCTTGAAAGGATTGGGAAAGTGGCTTACAAGCTCGAGTTACCTCCATCTCTTGGAAATGTGCATCCTACATTTCATGTATCAAATCTGAAGAAGTGTCTTGCTGATGAAAATCTCCATATACCGCTTGACGGCGTGCGCATTGATGAAACGATGCACTTCATTGAGAAGCCGGTAGAAATTATGGATCATGAAGTCAAACAACTCAAACGAAGTCGTATTCCTATTGTCAAAATTCGTTGGGAATCTAAGCGTGGTCCTGAGTTCACTTGGGAACGAGAAGACCAAATGAAGCTCAAGTACCCTCATCTTTTTACCGATACTATTGTTTTCTCTAGCAAAATTTCGGGACGAAATTCTCTCAACATGAGGAGACTGTAACATTTCTGATTTTTAGTAGCCATATTTTGATTCAATGTAATGCATTTCGAATTCAATACTCGTGCACTGTCTTATTATTTTGCTTACCGTAAACTAAATGCAATGATTCAATAACAAATTTACAAGTTTTGCTCGATTATATACACTTAAACGCTATACAAGTAACTATTTATTTCAAACAAATCAAACCTGAAAAGTCAAGGACTAAAGTTGAAAATTTATCAAGAAACCCTAATTAGCACGGTCGTGCTTCGTCCTGGCACGGTCGCGCCAAGTGCCTCGGCACGATCGCGCGACTGGTCCTGGAACGATCGCGCCCAGTGCCTAAGCATGGTCGCGCCTATCTTGGCACGGTCGCGCCTGCGTAACAGTCGAAACGTAAATGCAGTTTCAAAACGCTCGGTCGTTTGAATTCAAATCCGATGTGCGTTTCTCTTTCAGTATCAAAGAAAATAATTGTCAATTACGATCATTATCATCCATTTGCGAATTCTCTCAAGAAAAACCGTCCAAAATTTCTCCCAAGCCTCGAATCATTCTTTTCGATCCTGTTGCTACCAAATAATCAAGGAACTCGATCCTCCGATGATCTCTAAGGTTTCTGAAGGGTTGAATCAGCCGGAATCGCAGCAGAAGACGCCGGAAAGCAATCTTGCCGTCGCCGGAACCTCCTTCTACCGACCTCCATCGATTCCCTACTCTTTCGGGTAATTGATCACTTGTTATTATCTGTTTTAGTATTTATATCGAAAGCCCCATGTTAATCTGGGCTTCCATTACAGAAATTACCCAGAACCGAAATTCCTATTTTTAATAAAAAGGATTTAATCGAATCCATTCTTAAACACGTTTTCCATACAATTAATCTATATGAATAGACTCGTAACAACTCAGTAATCAAAAGCCCTAACAATTCCAACGCTATAAATACAAGATTTGTTCAATTCGTGTCTGATTTGGAAGAGACACGGTCGCGCTAATCATCTAGCGCGCCCGTGCCTCATGAAACGCGGTCTTGCCGAGTAGCAGCGCGGTCGTGTCCTCCTGTCCAGACCTAGTCATGCCCTTTGGGCTAACCTCTGTTGTGTCTAAGAATCTTGGACACGACCGTGCCAGGCAAAGACACGGTCGTGCCTGTTGACTTATCTAGTTTGTGCCCTCTGTTGATCAACCCGGTCGCGCCCCGACCAGCGTGGTCGCGCCCGTGGCTTGAGCACGATCGTGCCCTTCCTAGGCACGGTCGTGTGTGACTCAGAAATTTTATCAGAATTATAATTTTATATTTTTCAATCAATAAATGTTTCAAATTTTATAAAAATATGTTTTCTGTATTTGAAGAGATTTAAAGTTTAATCTGGAGATAAATATTATTTATTTAAAAATTTATAAAATTAAATTTATATTTATCTTACACTTAAATGATGTTTTAAATGATTAAGTTACAAAGTTTATAAATAAATAAGATAATAATTATTTATTTAATATTTAAACAAAAATCATTTATTTATTTATACTTAATTACAATCAATATTTACATTATTTCATAAACTATAATCATTTATTTATTTATTAATTTACATTTAACACATGCATTATTTTCATAATCAACAATTTTATAAAAATTCTATTTTATTATTTAAATTCCAAACTTTAATCAAATGTTCCAAAAATGGTTACTACAACTTTATATATATTTCATTTAATACTTTTTATACACAAATTCAACCTTCAATGTTAGACTTAAACTTTGTACACCGATTTGATTCAATATACATTACTATCTAGGTTAACCCGTGCGTATCAAGAACCCTTATTTTATCTATACTCTTTGTTAGCTACATCTCCATACCAAGTGAGTATTCACAACCCCTTTTTACTCTTTTACACTTTTGGGGTGAAACATGAACTTTATACACATTACACATTTACATTTACGCAAACAACACAAGTGCAAAATCCTATTTACATACATGTGTGCAAAATTTGAGCTTTGTGCCCGAGTGCTAGTTGTGCTAACCTTTGTATGCGATTATGTGCAATCATTAACTATACAAGCCGACGGTTTTCAATGATAGATCTATTGAGTCTGACAAACCCACCCAGGTGCGCGGTGATTGAAACCGACAATACAATTTTTGCATGATAGTTACAAAGGTTTGGTTGTACATGGTTACACAATAGCTGCTCCCCATAAATGTCTTATTTATCATGATATGTAAAGGATTTGTTTTCAACTATATGCTATCTATATTCAACTGTGTTATACTCACCAACTTTTTAGTTGACTTTATTTTATTCATTTTTCAGGCCCTAATATGTGAGAATGATTCAAGACGTGCTCAATATAGGATTTGGACTTAGCAATTTAAATCAAGAATTCTATGAGTTGTTTTATGTTTCTTTGTTTGAATTTGGTTTGTACTTGGATTATTTGTAATGGAAATTTGACTTTAATATATTTCAATCTAGTCAACCATGTGCTATGAACAGTCTACATGTCCTGCCCCGATGATTCCGCCATCGGTCGGGGTGTGACAAGGAAAGAGCCGAAAAAGTCAAAAACCGTACCTTCTTGACCTCCTCCGTCTAAGGGTATCGTGTTTACAGATCCAGAATTGAAAAAGAAGAAGAAAACAACATCAACACTTGATAAAGGCAAGGGGTAAGGCAAAGAAGTACCAGAAAAGCAAAGGTCAAAGAAATCAAAGAGTTATGGATTGGTTGATGAAGAGTTTCTGAATTATGCTACAAGAGAAACTGCAGATGTAGTTAGTTAACTGAAGACTCAAATCTCCAACCTGCAAAGCAGAGAAGCTGCAATTATTAGAGAGATCAGAGAGTTGAAAACCGAAAGCAATAAACAAAAGGGTTTACTTGCACAGCAACAGCAGCAAATTGATCAACTTCTAAAGATTGTTCAAGATTTGATAGCTCAGATTGGTGCTCCAATTTTTACTAATCAAGACGAGAATGTTGAAGATGTACAAAGTCCAGCAGCCACTGAACCCATTCCTTCTACAAGTGGACAAGTTTAGACTCCAATATTTGAAGCAAACATGTATGAAGACAACACTTTGTTTGACATTGATATGCTCCTAAATGATGAAGGTGAAGGATTGGAGAGAACTGATGAAAATTAAGAAGATACAGAGAAGGAGGAAGAAGATGATGAAGAAGTTGTAATCACTGGAGAAAAGAAAGATGATAATCATTCTTCAGATGATGATAATAATAGTGGTGGAGGTGTTGGTGGAAGTGAAAGAACAACTGAAGATGTTGAACAAGACACTCAGACAAACATTGAATATAAAAAGTATGAATATGAACAACAACAAACATATGTAGAAGAAGATGGTTCAGTAATCGGGAAGATGGATAAGCTTGTAGATGAACGAGAACCACTTACCGTTCCTAAATATGTTGAACCACAAGTTGCAAAGTCAAAGGCTACAAAGACAGACAAAACATCTTGGTGGACAGTGACTGAAAAGCCTTCCATTGTTACACAGACAATCAAGAGTCCAGAACAATCATTGACTGGAGAAATTTTGGCTTGGATGTATGATGATGTTAAGAAGATGTATGTGATTAAAAGAGGCGACATGAATATCTAGTATTTTGATATAAGCTCAAAGTTAAATACATTGCCATACTGGATATTAGAGAGCTAAGTCACTTGAAGATGATCAATCCATCAAATAATACATTTTCTGCTAACTTTGAAGAATATTTGAAGAAAGAATGTGGAAAAGATAAGTTTGAGAACTTCAAAGCACAAGTGCTTGAATGCAGATAGTTAAAAAGAAAAGATAATAATGGAAAAAGAAGATCCAGGTACATTGTGAAGCCAGTAGATACAGTTTCAACTGTATACATCCTAGCAAGAAAAGAGACGTTTATCAAAAGCTTCATTAAGCAACAGAATCCTGCTTTGATTCCTGTGGCTACTCCGTTGTTTAGGCACATAATCAATCCTGCTTATGTTGCACTGCCAAACAACAATTGGGTACATGATGATCCATCCTTGGAATTACCTCCAGTTGATGAGGATGAGGAAGAGTAAGATAACGAGGTTGGTGATGATGAGAACGAAGGTGATAGGACTGATAGTGAGTCTGATGATGATGAGGCTGATGGTGATAATAACAATGATGATGATAATTACAATGATGGTGATAATAACAATGATGATGATAATGATAATGATGATGATGATGGTGGAATTGATGGAGGTGATGTTAATATGAATGCTGATGTGAATGAACCTCACGGTGAACATGTAGAGGCTGTAGAGACTAGCACTAGTTCATCTAGATCTAGTGTTGCTGAGGATGACGATGAGAGTTCCCAGCATTTTGCTCCTGAGCACTATGCACAGTTGGCTAAAGTTCCTAGTGTTACTAGGAATGTCTATGATAGAAGACAAAATTCTCTAGGTAAAAAGAAAATGAAAGTACCGAGATGCAAGTCTGTCTGTAAGGGGTCCTCCTCCCGATGCAGTACTTGGAAAAATAAAATTACAAGATGAAACATCTAGTTCTGAGGAAGATGAGGCTCCTGCGGCTAAAGGACCTAAACTAATGGCTTCGGCTATTCAAGCTGCACAATCTGCACATGATAGAGAGTTTGTAGATTCTTTGATAATAACTCCTATTCCTTCTCAATCTAATACTCCTCAAGCTACTCCTACTGTATCAAAAGCACAAGATGAGGCTGGTCCATCTACTAGGGATGCTCGTGATGACAGAATACTTGCCTTGGAAACACTGGTTTCAGGGCTACAGTCAACAGTAGATGACCTGATTGCATGTGAAGCCCAGCATGCTCTGACTATAAATGAACAGAACAAGGTGATTGCAGAGATGCAAATCCTTGTCAGTCAGTTGATAGAGCGCCTTGACGCTCAGGGGGAAAAGGTCCAAGCTGATAAATCTACATGTCATAGTATTGGTATACAAAAGAACTTAGATGTTGATGATGACGAACCAGATGTTGGAGATGGTTTGGGTGAGCGTCAACACGCTGATACTAACCCTATGTCATTAACTCAGGGGGAGTCAGAGATTATTGTTGAAGCCAATATGATGACAAGTGGTGATAATAAAGAACCTGCTAAGGTTGATGCTGATATGTTGTATAATTCACTTTTTGAGGATTATGACATAGATGAAGCAGATAAGATTGAGTGTCTGTTGGATCTAGATGATATATTAGATGATGAGGATACAGGTGAAGAGGAGTTAGAAGAAGGAGAGATTGTTGAAGTGGATTTGGAGAATGACAAACAGAAGATTGTTTATGAAGGGTGTAATGGTTTGATTGATGCAGATGTCTTTGATGATGATGTAATTCCTGAAGATTTGTCAGACGATGTTGCAGAATCTGAAGAGTCTGATCCTAATCTAGGAAAACAAAACTCGGAAACTGTAACATCCATGATTTTCTGGCCTTATCTTATTACCATATTTCTATAAAATCTCCAAATCTCTTTTCTCACACTCCACCTCCCTACACCACCAATCCACTTTCATCACCACCCCACATTAAATAATTATTTTCTTTTTTATTTATTTAAAATCATTCATTTCTCTCTCCTCCCACACTATAAATACCCCCTCACCCTGACTTCATTTCCACACCATTTCTTCCTCCTACTCAAGAGCAAAGCTCTCTTCTCCCTCCATCTTTGACATTTTTTGCCACCAACACACACACACAACCACTGTTTTATTTCAAAGATTCAAGTGTTCAAGCCTCATTTGGTGATTTCTCAAGTGCTAGGATCATGCCTTCATCTTTTTCGATCCTTCTAAGTAAGAAACCCATCTTATTTAGCTTTTTATTTCTTTGATTCAAGTATTATGTCTTAATCATAACACCCAACAACAACTTACATTCTTTTATAAAAGAAACTTAAATATGTAACATGCATCATGTAAAAATTAGTTTATATAATTTCTTTTATGATTTATTGCTTCTATATATCTTAGATGATACATGCATGTTGTTGGGTCATCATTTTGATCACATGCATGTTGATGGATCGTGTTTCTAATAATAGTGAATTTGTTGTTTATAAAATTGGGTTTTATACTAGACATTGATCTTTTGTTATTTGAGTTTACAAAAAGTATTTCTCTATAAAATATAAATATATTTTATGTTTAGGTCATCATTTTTATTACATGCAAGTCATTAGAATTATTTTTCTAGTTAAGAAAACTTTGTTAAATCAAAACCCGGGTTTTAATCCTTATAATGGCGTTGATGATGAAATTATTTTTATTAATATTCATACACCTATTTTTATCTCTTGCATGATTTAAAAATACCTTATTTATTTGCATGCATATATCTTTAAACTTGACTACATAGCATTTGGATTTGTATAAGATTTCAATCATCAAAAAACAAATAAATACATATATCTTAATATTTCAAAAGTATATTTTATGACATGCATGATTTCCATCATACGATCATTATTAATATTTATTTTTGGGAAATAAATATATTTTTATCTATTCTAACAAGTCACCAACATGTCGTCAACTCAAGCATGGTCAAACCCAAAACGATAAACACATTTTACAAAGAGTCGAGTTGAGTGGATTGATCGCATAATCAAGAACAACATTTCATAGAACTTACGTCCTTGCATATTTTAGGACACGTGTAGTTCGGGCATTTTCACGTATCTAGTACTTACTCTACTCATACCAGGTGAGTTTACATAGCCCCTTTTATATTTTTATACTTTTGGGGTGGAACATGATTTCATTTGAAACTATTTGCAATTTATATAATTCAAACATTTTGAACATAGTTCGGGCATTTTTACGTATCTAGTACTTACTCTACTCATACCAGATGAGTTTATACTTTTGGGATGGAACATGATTTCATTTGAAACTATTTGCAATTTATACAATTCAAACATTTTGAACATGCGTGCAATTTGTGCCTTATGCTTAAACACTATGAGTGCAAACTACAATTACATACATGTGTGCATAGTGCAATCATTAACACTGTACAAGCCGACGGAAACAATGATAGATATATTGTGTCTGACAAACCTACTCAGGTAGGGTGATTGTTACCGGTATTACATTTAGGATAACATTGTGTGTAGTCACAAGGTTTGATTGTACGCCCCAGTTTAACTATAGTGGTTCTCCATAATTGCCTTATTAAACCATGGTTCATATGAATTGTACACAAATCTTGATATTACTTGTGGTGTCAAAACCTATGTATGCTCACCAACTATTTTTAGTTGACCTCGTTTTCATCATGTTTCAGGTACTAATATTTGAGATCATTTACAAGACGCTACACATAGGATTGAGGACTTAGTTAATTAAACAAATGAACTTTGTGGGAATACTTTATTTCTTGTATGTTTGACTTGGTTTGATTGAACTTATGTAATGAAATCTTGATTTAATAAACAATATGAAATTTAGTTGATCATGTGCTTATGAATAGTCTCCATGTTCGCCCCGACGTATTCCGTCGTCGGTTGGGGTGTGACAGAAACTGCTGAGAGCTTGCCTGAAGATGCTAAAATGTATAAGAATACAGGGATGACAAAGACACAATGGGAAGAGATGGTGAAGAGTTGGAGAACTAAGTTTCCAGTCTCTCCAGCTGCACCAGTTCAGAAACAGAGATATGTGAATAAAGGGAAATGCGCTGGAAGGATTATTAGGTAGTTCTATGAAGCTGAGTTCAAGCTGTTTGCTTTGAAAAGGTCGGATGGGGTTCAGTATATGAAGCCAAGGCTGAAGTACTTTATTTCCTTACCGAGATGTGAAGTCAATGGGTTATCAACTAAACCCCTGATTAACAGATCATATGATGGAATAGTTGGCTCAATAGCTAAACTTATAAGAACTGAAGGTGGACCGGGTAAATATGTGAAGCTGAAACCTCAACAAGGTAAGAGAATCAAAGAAGTTGATCCAGTTACTCAAAAGGTGATTTGGAGATACAAGTTCAAGCCTGTGAGATCAGTATCGAAGATTCCATTGAAGTTAATTCCCTATGATTGCCTGAATAATCTCAAATGGTGGTATGTGGATGTCTATACGGGCGAAGCAGTGACAGAAGATATGAGTGGCAAGGTTATAGTGAAGTTCTTTGATGCTATGAACCTTGTTAACTTCTCGAGGTCTAATCCGAAGATGCTGAAACGTAGAGAGATCATGTACACAGATGAGAGTAGAGAACAGGCATTGCAGTACAAGAAGGTGTTGTATGTTTGTTTTAAACACGAAATTTGTGCAGGGAGCTCATTTCTGAAGAATTGGAAGAACAAGACTTGAAGAGACCAAGTTGTTATCAAGGGGTAATCTGTTGGAGCATTTTATGTGACAACAAGCCTTTGTAATAGATTAGTCTTTATGTTTATGTTTTGAATGTTTGTCTTGTATTTAGTTAAGTTTGCACAGGGGAACTTAACATGTTCGCCTGATATAGTTGAGACGAACTTAACAAGTTCGCATGAACTAAAGTTGGCAAACATGATAAGTTCGCCTATACCAGTAGTATTGCCTATAAATAGTGCAGTAGTTTTTCTCATTTGTAAAGATCTGTAATTCTGGAACTACTACTTGTGTACTGTTTACAGAGTGAATAAAAGAAGCTTTTTATGATATCTCATCTTGCGTATGATTGTATCGTGTGTGTGAGTATTCGAGACGTACATATACGTTAGGATTCCGCACTCCATGTACGTATTGCATGTTTTACAGCAAAGATCGATCCATAGACCCTACCGGGACCTACAAAGAGGGACGACCCACATGGACACTTCAAGTGGAAAGTTTGCTAGAGTCCATAGACACCCATTTAAAACCTTCGTTGGAATCACCACCTCATGTGGAACTAAAAGAACTACCGGCAAGTTTGAAGTACACCTTCGTAGGAGAGAATGAAACTCTCCCGGTCATTATTACATCAAATTTGACCGAGGCACAGGAAAAGGCTCTCATGGAGGTTCTGGTTGCCCATAAAGCAACAATTGGGTGGACGATAGCATATTTGAAATGGATTAGTTCTTCGATAGTGATGCACAAAATAATCACCAAACCGGATGCAAAGCCGGCAAGAGACGCACAAAGAAGGCTAAATCCAAACATGAGTGAAGTTGTGAAGAAAGAAGTTCTAAAATGGTTAGATGCAGGGATCATCTATCCCATATCTGACAGCACCTGGGTAAGTCCAACACAGACAGTACCAAAGAAAGCAGGCATCCAGATCATATGGGATGAGCAAGGAGAGCAGGTAGCTACCCGACCCGTAACGCGGTGGAGGGTATGCATTGATTACAGGAAGTTGAACACAGCCACTTCCAAGGAAAATTTTCCTTTACCTTTCATTGACCAAATCATCGAGAAATTATCAGGTCAGAAATTTTATTGCTTTTTAGATGGGTACTCAGGATATAATCAGATTGCTATTCATCCTGATGATCAACATAAGACCACGTTTACCTGCCCATATGGCACTTTTGCATTCAGGCGAATGCTATTTGGGTTGTGTAATGCCCCAGCCACCTTTCAAAGGTGCATGATAAGTATCTTTTCAGATATGATTGGGGAGTCTTTGGGAATCTTCATGGATGACTTTTCAATCTTTGGTCTCATTTGATGCATGTTTAGAGCAATTGACCAAAGTATTGAAAAGGTGTGCCGAAACAAACTTAGTCCTTAGTTGGGAAAAAAAGTCATTTCATGGTTCAAGAAGGGATTGTTTTGGGACACATAGTGTCAAGTAGGGGGATGGAGGTAGATAGAGCAAAAAATAAAAATAATTTCAACACTACCTCCCCCTACTAATGTCAAAGGGGTAAGATCATTCTTGGGGCATGCAGGATTTTACCGCCGGTTTATTAAGGGTTTTAGCACAATCACTAAACCGCTTTGTAATCTACTTTTAAAAGACGTCCCTTTTGAATTTGACGATGAGTGTTTTAAAGCATTCAATATTTTAAAAGAAAAATTGGAAGACACCCCGATCTTGCAAGCACCTAATTGGTCACTAACTTTTGAAATCATGTGCGATGCAAGTGATTTTGCAATCGGGGAAGTCTTGGGGCAAAGGGAGGATAAGAAACCGTGGCAATTTACTATGCCAGCAAGACCCTGGATGGGGCACAATTGAACTATACTACTACTGAGAAAGAACTACTTGCAGTTGTATATGCTCTTGATAAGTTCATGTCTTACATCTGGGGAAGCAAAGTGATAGTGTATTCAAATCACAGTGCGGTGAAGTATCTCATGGAGAAGAAAGACGCAAAGCCTAGGTTAATCAGATGGGTCCTATTGTTATAGGAGTTCAACCTAGAGATCCGCAAAAAGAAAGGAACAGAGAATGTGGTAGCAGACCACCTGTCAAGGGTTGTGAACACCGAAGAAGATTCTACTGAAAGAATCGGGGAGACATTCCCAGATGAGCAAACTTTAAGTGTTTCTACTGACCCATGGTATGCTAACATTGTTAATTATTTGGCTACAGGTAAAATTCCAGAACATTGGGCTAAGAAGAAGAAGCAACACTTCATGTCTCAAGTGACGCAGTATATCTAGGATGAACCAGATTTGTTCAAAGTTGGGGCATATCAAATGATCTGGCGTTGTATACCCGAAAGTGAAGTCCAGTATTTGTTAGAACATGCCCTTTCATATTCTTCATGGGCCCCTTCCTTAATTCTTTGGGATATTTGTACATCTTAGTGGCGGTTGATTATGTTTCTAAATGGGTTGAAGCAATCGCCACTAAGACATATGATCACACAGTGGTCTACAAGTTCGTTCAAAGTAACATCTTTTCCAGGTTTGGTGTCCCCCGTGTGATCATCAGTGATGGGGGTTCACATTTTAAGAACTTTAAATTTGGTAAAGTGCTTAAAAGGTGCGGTGTGAACCATCAGATTGTCACTCCATATCACCCACAAACAAGTGGGTAAGTGGTGGTATCAAACAGGCAAATAAAGGAGATTTTACAAAAGGCGGTACGGCCTGATCGTAAGGATTGGTCAACCAAACTAAACGATGCTTTATGGGCCTACCGAACAGCTTACAAAACTTCGATTGGTACCACACCATATCGACTAGTTTATGGAAAAGGATGTCATTTCCCAGTTGAAATAGCTCATCGTGCATTATGGGCAGTTAAATATGTTAATCTTGAATATGACAGTGTAGGTAATGAGCGGAAGTTGGAATTATGTGAATTGGAAGAGCTAAGGGATGAAGCTTATGAGTGTGATGCATACAAGGCAAGGATGAAAGCAGTGCATGATTCAAAGTTTAAGAAAAAGGTCTTTGAGGTAGGCCAGAAGGTGTGGCTGTATAATTCAAGATTGAAACTATTACATGGGAAGTTGAAGAGTAAATGGATGGGTCCATACTTGGTGATCAGAGTTGGAGAGTTTGGAGAGGTCGAAATCGAATACTTTGACGATCACCTCAGGCAAGTAGTGAATGGGCATAGACTGAAGCCCTATTTAGAAACAGATGAAATCAACGACACCAAGGAAGAATCAGTTAGTCTTGTCATGCATGCATCTGCATATGAATAACCCGAGTAAGGTACACCGCGTCTGGTTGAAGACGTTAAACTTAGCGCTCTTAGGAGGCAACCTAAGCTTTACTTTTTGTGTCTAGAGTAAATGAACGTTGTTGGTGTGTTCTCTAGAAACCCTCACGAAACTAAACTCGTCCACTCGGGCTACCGAGGGGTTTAAAAGGCTTGATGCATACGCTAAATGTATCCGTGATTCCTACGAAAGTGAGTTAGTTTTTATTTCGTTTTGTGCTTTAAATCTGGGAATAGCCCAAGTGTGGGGACGTTCTGGGAACGTTGAGGCTTACTTTAATGCAATGGGGACCATGCATCATTCTCTGGGGGTTTATACCGTGTGTAGAGTCTTGAGTCTTCATTTTTAGTGTTTTCGGTATGTTTTTGCAGGTTTTTCAAGTTTTCTCGGAGATTTGGGGCCATACGAGCATGAAAAACCATCACAAATCCCGTTCCAGATATATACAAACTTAATTGGAGAGTTGGAATGAATTTTGAAAAAGTTAAAAATTTCGACTTGAAAAAGTCAAAAATTTTTCTAAGGTAAAAAGTGAAAAAATTTCCAATCTTTCTATGAAGGAGGTATCTTCGCGACAAGCGAAGAACAAAATTAATAACCCGGGCGACTATTGGTTCTTCACGACACGCGAAGAATTGGCCCTATGTCTTTGTGACACGCGAATACCCTGAAACCCTAATTTTTAATTTTTATTTATTTATTATTTTTTTTAGTCATTTGAATCCATCGGGTCTTTTAATTTTTATTGAGTCGATGTGATGCTTGTGGGTATGTTTCGATTCTGATTTTGTAGGTTTGGATTTAGTTTCTCGTACGCAATCTCCATTCGAGAGACGATGGTCCAATCTTGAACGTTCTTGTACAATGCAACCCGCTAGTATCCCTAGAGCACGATCGCGAATGAAATGCTATATGTTCGTATATCCAGCTAAGTTTTTCTTTTACTTTTTGTAATTTTCTTTTGTTTTAGTGTCGCTCTTCCTACATTGAGGACAATGTCGAGTTTAAGTGTGGGGAGGGGAGACCTTAGTCAAGGTCTGTGTTGAGTCTTTTGTTTTGAGTCAATAAATCATAAAAATCCATAAAAATTTAAAAACTTACAAAAATGTCTCTAGATTTGAATTTTTGCAACTAAATGGAAAATGATAGTACAATCTGGAACTGTGCTAGTTTGGAATGTAATTGAATAATAAAGATGATTAAACATGTCTAGTTTGTAACATTTTGGTAGACCCAATCGACTTAAAGAGATTAAACCTCCCGATAGTGTATCTAGGTTTAAAATAAATAATTAATTCGGGATATCTTGTGGGTTCTCATCTTAGGGGTGTCGGTAAGCTCGAAACTGTCAATATAGGGTGATAGGTACTTTTATAAACAAAAATTTATAAGTTTTTAAAATTTTGGCACACAACTTTCTTTTTATCAAAATAAATCCGAAAGTTGGTGGCGCCCGCATTCCATAATCCATCAATTGAATGAGCTTAATTAATTAAATTGAGAGCTTAGGTTCAACCTACATGTTACCCTCCGGGATAGCGACTTGGTTGATACACCCATGGGCGGGGCGGGTTGATACACATATGGGTGAGTATGAAGCACCTGAGCTGATTTTTGAAGATAACAATGTTCCTGAGGAGAATGAAGAGCTTATAGAACCATTGTTGAGTCACACAGAAGAATTCATAGCTGAAACTGAAGATATCTTAAGTGTAAATACTGAAGTGTTGAAAGTTCACGATGAACAGTTAACATCAACAGCAACAACCCCATCTGAGAAGAGGAAAGAGCCTGAAAAGTTAAAAACCGTACCTTCTAGACCTCCTCCATCTAAGGGTATCGTGTTTACAGATCCAGAATTGAAAAAAAAGAAGAAAACAACAACAAAAACAACAACACTTGATAAAGGCAAGGGTAAGGCAAAGGGAGTACCAGAGAAGAAAAAGTCAAAGAAATCAAAGAGTTATGGATTGGTTGATGAAGAGTTTCTGAATTATGCTACAAGAGAAACTACAGATGTAGTTAGTCAACTGAAGACTCAAATCTCCAACCTGCAAAGCAGAGAAGCTGCACTTACTAGAGAGATCAGAGAGTTGAAAACCAAAAGCAATAAACAAAAGGGTTTACTTGCACAGCAACAACAGCAAATTGATCAACTTCAAAAGATTGTTCAAGATTTGATAGCTCAGATTGGTGCTCCAATTTTTACTAATCAAGACGAGAATGTTGAAGATGTACAAAGTCCAGCAGCCACTGAACCCATTCCTTCTACAAGTGGACAAGTTCAGACTCTAATATTTGAAGCAAACATGTATGAAGACAGCACTTTGTTTGACATTGATATGCTCCTAAATGATGAAGGTGAAGGATTGGAGAGAACTGATGAAAATCAAGAAGATACAGAGAAGGAGGAAGAAGATGATGAAGAAGTTGTAATCACTAGAGAAAAGAAAGATGATATTCATTCTTCAATTGATGATAATAATAGTGGTGGAGGTGTTGGTGGAAGTGAAAGAACAACTGAAGATGCTGAACAAGACTCTCAGACCAACATTGAATATAAAAAGTATGAAGATGGTTCAGTAATCGGGAAGATGGATAAGCTTGTAGATGAACGAGAACCATTTACCGTTCCTAAATATGTTGAACCACAAGGTGCAAAGTCAAAGGCTACAAAGACAGATAAAACATCTTGGTGGACAGTGACTGAAAAGCCATCCATTGTTACACAGACAATCAAGAGTCCAGAACAATCATTGACTGGAGAAATTTTGGCTTGGATGTATGATGATGTTAAGAAGATGTATGTGATTAAAATAGGCGACATGAATATCCAGTATTTTGATAGAAACTCAAAGTTAAATACATTGCCATACTAGGATATTAGAGAGCTAAGTCACTTGAAGATGATCAATCTATCAAATAATACATTTTCTGCAAACTTTGAAGAATATTTGAAGAAAGAATGTGAAAAAGATAAGTTTGAGAACTTCAAACCACAGGTGCCTGAATGCAGACAGTTAAAAAGAAAAGACAATAGTGGAAAAAGAAGATTCAGGTACATTGTGAAGCCAGAAGATACAGTTTCAACTGTATACATCCCAGCAAAAAAAGAGACATTCATCAAAAGCTTCAAAAAGAGGATGTATGACAGCAAAACACATGAAGCTATGATCGTGTAGGATAAGTCACCATAATTCAGAGTCTTTGATCCAGTTTATTTGTTTAGCTTTTCTGATGAAGATCTGAAGACTTTGTACAAGAATCCTATCAGGTGTGATATGAGCACGAAGATTAAAGCTGAGACCAAGTTGTATATGAGAGTCGTGGCTTGATGTTTGTCAAGAAGACATGAAGCTGAAGTGATCAAGAAGAGACTTGCTGCTCTGGATGCTAAGAAGCTGAATGTTAAAGCCAAGACCAAGCCTGCAAAGGACAACACGTGAAGAATTGATGTTTTGTGGACTAGGGGGAGATTGTTGGAACCTAGTAGTCCATAGAAATCAATTAGGTTTAGATGTGTATAACTTTAGAGTTTTCAGTCGAAAACACTTTTCGATCAGAAGAATTCGATCGAAACTCTTTGGTATAAATAGTCGTCTTTTGTATTTTCAAGTTAATATTCTCATTTGTATTGTTTGATTCCAAATCTATCAGAGAGAATTTCTGTGTGTTTTGTTGTTATTCTGTGATTTACATTACTGGTATAATGAAGATTATCAACATGTTTGAATGCATCTTGTGTGATTGATTTTATCCTTCTTGTTCATATTTGATTCGGTCATTTCAGTGTGACTTTGATTTCTGGATTGATTCCACCAATTCAGAGAGTGATTGAAGACTTTATCCTTGAATATCAGCAGATCAGAGGGAATCACAAAAGAATATGAGACTTCAAGTATTTCATGAGACCAGTATCAGACTATATTAATTAGCACAATTTTTCTGTTCACTTCACTGCCCATGTCCCGAAAAACATGCAATGTGATGTTGAACTAAGATATGTTTCTGAAAACATCTGTTGGAACATAACTAAGCCTTTGGATCAATATCTTGATTCCATTAAACATATCCAGATAACAGTTGGATCACTCTACCCAATGTCATTGAATCAATCGATTTCTTGATCATTCTTCTGTTACTATGAATCATGATGTAACATCCCTGATTTTCCGACCCTATTTTAACTTATTTTAACTAATAAAATAACAACACGACATTGAATCATATACTTGTTCAAACATACACCTCATTAATCGTTAGCCGATCGTATTCAATTCAAAGATTTAGAACTCATAATCAAGCGGTAACACCTCTTAGAGTTAATCCAGTTAGTAATCCCGTTAGGTGTTCTGTTAAATCTTAACCAAGCTAATTCTGTCAAAGCTGAAATTACAAGGGCTGATTTTGTAAATAACCAGAAACCCTAGTAGGCACGGTCGCGCCACGTTTTGGAACGGTCGCGCCTCGTCTTGCACGGTCGCACCTTGTGTGGCACGGTCGCGCCTCTTATAGGCACGGTCGCGCCTCTCATCAGTTAAAACGTAAATGCAGCCTTTAATCGTAGGGATGTTTGAATTCGTAACCGATATGCGCATCATTATCATTAACAAAAACAATAAACCAAATAATCATTACAATTATATCCAATAACACCAAGAAATTCGATTAGTCTCAAGAAAACGAAATTCTTTCAATTGAAACCACAATTCGTCTGTCCTAAATCGAAATCCTCCCAAGCAAAAGCTCCAACGAACTCCTCTGAAACTCCCGGAAACACTGAGTCAGACGGAATTGCAGAAGAAGGCGCCGAAAACCAAACCCGTCGTCGCCGGAACTCACCTCAACCGTACACTATCAATTCATTGTCCTTCCGGGTAATTGAAACCTCCTACATCTTAGTTTTAGTCTATAGATCAAAAGCCCCAACATAAATTGGGTTTACAATACCGAATATAACATGAACCCGAATATAAGTTTCATTTAAAAAGGGTTTAATCGAATCCAACTTTAAACATGTTTTAAACACAATTAATCTACACCAACAGACACGTACTAACCTTGTGAATGAAAGCCCTATACATTCCAGCACTATCAATATAAGAATCAATCAATTCGTTCCTGTTTTGAAAGAGACACGGTCGCGCTAATCATCTAGCGCGGTCGTGCCTCGGGAGACGCGGTCGTGTCGACTTCCAGTGCGGTCGTGCCTTCTGCTCAGACCCAGTCATGCTCGTTGGCTAGACTTGATCGTACTCCAGAAGCATAGACACGGTCGTGCCTAGTGGTTTGGCTAGTTGTCCTCTGTTTGACCAACACGGTCGCGCCCTGTCTAGAACGGTCGCGCCCGCCCTAGCACGATCGTGCCCTACCCTAGGCACGGTCGTGTGTGTTGGCAGAATGTTTATAATCTTTTATATTTCTAAAAAATTAGTATTTCAGATTAATTTCTAAAATAAAAATAATTGAATTTATAAAAATCTGTATTATTTTTATTTAGAAAAGATCAAATATTTAATCTTAAAATAAATGGAAATTATTTAAAGTTCAACATTTAATTTATAAACCCTACACCTAAATAATATTTTAATGTCTAAATTACATTATATAAATAAATGAATAAGGTAATAATTATTTATCTGATTTATAATTAAACAAAAATATTTATTTAGTTATACTTAATTACATCTAACACTTACATTATTTTCATAAACAGTAATTATTTAATTTACATATTTAATTATTCCAAACTCAAACCTTATTCAAAAATGTTCTAAAAATATTCATTTCAAATCTTCCATTTTATACAATACTTTCAAGTACCAATCACTAACTTTATCCAATTTAACTTTAGATATAGACTTAGACTATTGTGCATTATTAATACAATATACATTACACTCTAGGTTAACATTGTGCAATACAAGGATCACATTACTATCTAGTATCTCGCGTTAGCTACGCCTTCGAATCAAGTGAGTATACATAGCCCCTTTTACTCTTTTACATTTTTGGGGTGGAACATGAACACTATTCAAATTACATGTTTACATTTACACAAACAACACAAGTACAAATCCTATTTACATTCATGTGTACAAATTTGAGCTTTATGCCCGAGTGCTATGTGTGCTAACTCTTGTATGCGATTATGTGCCATCATTAACTATTCAAGCCGACGGTTTTCAATGATAGATCTATTGAGTCTGACAAACCCACCCAGATTGGGGTGATTGATACCGACAACACAATTTTGCATGCTAGTTACAAAGGTTTGATTGTACTTGGTTACACAATAGCTGCTCCCCATAAATGCCTTTTTTATCATGTTATGTAAGGATTTGTTTTACAACTATATGCTATCTATATACAAACCTGTGTTATACTCACCAACTTTTTAGTTGACCTTATTTTATTCATGTTTCAGGTGCTTTCATATGAGTTTGATCAAGACATGCTACACATAGGCTTTGGACCTAGTTAATCTTAATTCAAAAACAAATTGTAATTCATTATGTACTTGGAACTTGATTTATGTTGTTTGAATGGAAATGGATTTAACATATTACAATTTAGTCAACCTTGAGCTCATGAACAGTCTACATGTCCGGCCCCGATGATTCCGCCGTCGGTTAGGGTGTGACAGATTGGTATCAGAGCCTTGGTTATAGGGAACTAGGTTATTAGACACCCTTGACCTAGACTATAACTTTAGGACACCCATACAATGCCATGCTACTACATGCTACATTATTAGTTCTTGTGTAAATATTTTTACATGCTATCATAAGTATTTACACTATGTGATACGATACATAATAATTTATGTGTCACACTACTTGATAACTTTTGTGCTTACACTCATTACCATCTACATGCTATATGATTTTTTTTTGTGAATATTCTTACATGTTATACTATAAAATAACTTCATATGATACAATACTTAATAATCTATGTGTCACGTTACCTGCCAACTTTTTTTTCTCTTATTCATTGCTACCTATTTAATTTATTGAAAAGTGTTATCCTAAGTTTCCACACACGCTCATGCACACTTAGTTTTTCATGCACCCCTAAACTCACATACATAATACCACACCTCTCGTGAACAACAAATTTTAAACTATTGGGCCTAATGTCCATCGATAATAAACTAAGAAGTCCATCTATCCTCCAAGAAGCAAAAGCCTACTGAAATGCATAAACCTTACTTTCGGGCCACAAGGCCCAGTTCACAACAATTCCCATCATGACCATGAGCTCAACAATAGTGTTATTAATACATGATGGCTGTAAGAGTGTGTAGGCCCATGAGGGATTCTAGCTAAGGAAGGATAGGGTACTTAAGTGTGTCCTAGTGACCCACCCCTCTTTCCTGGGAATTCTCCTCAGGGATGCATTGCTTATAGGTCAAGTGTATTTCTAAAATACCATTGTGAAGGTTCGGCGTTATGACTAGTCAAACTCTAAACCTATGAGAACTCCTACATTTGACACTCAGTATTTTATTATCGCTTACAACCTTTCCATTGTTTTCCTGCTAAGTATGGATTCCTACTCTCCTACCTCCCCGGTATGCCATCCCGAAGAAGAGTCTGATTGGGAAGAAGACACCGGATCATCCGTACATCGATCACCAACACCCGCAGCTGCTAGACCAAGGTTTGATGTAAGGGTATATTGGATTAGGAACACCGGCCCAAAGACTTCGAACACCTGGATCAGCCGCACCCAGAAACCCGTATCAGACACCCCATCCCCACAATCAACTACCACTCCCACTAAGAGACTCATATCTAATGCCTGACTCGTATTACTCTAATCCTTGAGTAGGGCATATCATGGAACTCACTAGTACTATCGAATGTTGATGCACTTTCCTGTGACAACACTCTGGATAGAGTCTTAGTTTGTATTTCTAATGTCTGTAATTTGTCTTTGTATGTAAGAGTCATTATGTAATAGTTTATGGAGTTGTATTTACTTTTACATAATGTTTGTTGTTTTTCTGTTAAGTGTTTTGCGCACTTACAAGTGCGCAGGAGAAAGCTCCTGCGTACTTAGCAAGTACGCAAGAACACCTCTGCGTACTTGTTAAGTACGCAAGAGCAATTGATCCTGCGTACTTGCTAAGTGCGCAGGCATCAGGTCAGTATAAATAGGATAGGTTCACAGAAGCTAAGTACGCAGAACCATTTGTTCAGACAAACTCAGTTTTGCTAAGTACGCAGCTTGTATTCTCTCTGTAACCGTCGAGTGTTTATAATACAAAGAACGTTTATTGTGACTCTCGTGTTTGGTTTACTTTGTTTATTAAGACTCTCCACCTAGTCACGGGTATTCCGCAACCCGGTTTGACTAGTAGACCACTTGCATGTGACGATCCGACACACACGAAGGGACCTACAAGTGGTATCAGAGCATTGCTCTTGAATTCGAGTGTTGTAAGTGAGTTTGGAGACGTTTTACTGAGTTTTACAAGCAAAAAGAGGTATTTTTGTTGATTTTTGTGATAAAAAAGGGTAGCTCTTGAGCACTTTTTTAGAAGCAAAAATCTGTAAAAAAAAAAAACCGATTTTTGTTGTGTATTTGTGTGGTTTGAGCATCAAAGGTTTGTTAGAAACTTGTTTCTGACCCTTTGGCTCGATTGCATTGATCATCAGCCTATTTTTCACCATCTCCGGCGAGTTTCAGGTGACCGGAAAAGTTTGGTGAGAGTTGCTGAAAAGGTGTCCTGCGTACTTACCTTTTTTGGCAAAAAGTACAGTTTTCTGCGAACGTGCTAAATACGCAAGAGTTGTCTCCTGCGTACTTACAAGTGCGCAAGACTGAACTGCGAACTTAAGACATATCCTGCGTACTTAACAATTTACTCATGCGTACTTACAAGTACGCAAGAGTAAATATTAAATACGCAAAAACATTTCTTAAGTGCGCAAGGCCAATCTTAAGTGCGCAATAGCTTCTGACTTTTCTGATTTTAGACTAAGTGGTCACTATGTCGAACCTTCAGAATCTTGGAAACATGTTGAATTATGATAATGAGATCGGTACACCTCAGAAACCGCCTAAGCTTTTAAATGTAAATGATTATTCAAATTGGAAGGCGAGGTTTGAACACTATATTTCCTATACCGACTCATCGTTATGGATACCTATTCTTGAGGGATATAAGCATCCCACGCACATCTATCTTGATGAAGAGGTGCCAAAGCCTATCTCTAAGCTTGACGAGGAACAAAAGAAAGCTTATGATCGGGAAAAGAAGGCTCTTGGCTCAATCACTATGTCATTAACTCGGGAATTGTTTCACAGTTTCCGAGGCTATGACACCTCCAAGGATCTTTGGAAAGCACTTCAGAAAAGATTTGAGGGGAACAGTGACATTAAGAAGAGTAAGCGGGATCTTCTCCGGAAGCAGTATGAATGCTTCAATTTTATGGAAAATGAATCGTTAGATGATCTCATCTCTAGATTCTATCATTTATAAACGGAGTTGAAAGCTTTTGAACTGAAATATCCCGATGAAGAACTGGTGGAAAAATTTCTTGATGCTTTGCCACCAAAGTTTGAGATGTATACAACCCTGATGAGGGAAAATCCTAAATTCTATGAGTTAACAGTAGATGAGGCTATTGGTAAGATTCAAGCTCATAACATGAATCTTATGAAGAAGGAGAGCTCGGGAAGACCTCAGATACATGACCCTTCTATGTATCATGGGACGACTTCCACTTCAAAATCATCGGGCTCTGGAATTGCTCTCTTTACTGGACACTCCAATGAAGAAGACCACTCAAATGGGTGTGGTGGTCATGCTTGTTATGCATCCGGATCAGGGTTGGGAACTAATCATCAACACACCTCAAGAAATCCTCCAGCTACGTCTTCAGCTAACCATTCTGCAATAGTCAAAATAGCTGAAGATCATGTAGCATTGTTTTCATCATGTATGCTTGCGTATGAGAATTTCATAGGTGGCAAGCTAACGGATCCTGAAACTATTGAAGAAGACTTTAACCAAGTGGATCCTGATGATATTGAAGACATGGATATTCAATGGAATATGGCCATGCTTTTGAGGAGGGCCAAGCGTTTCCTGAACAGAACAGGAAGAAAGTTCATTGGTGGACATTCTAATGCCAAGGTTGGATTTGATAAATCCAAGGCCAAATGTTACAAGTGTCTGAACAATGGACACTTTGCTCGTGAGTGTCAAAAAGACCGAGCACCGGCCTCTGGTTTCACCAGACCTAGCCAGGGAAACAGCCACGGCCACAACAACACTAGCCACCACAATCAACACCAAGGTGGTTCGTCAAATGCACTGGTAGCTCAGCATGACGAAGACTTTGATTGGGGTGTTCATCTAGAGGATGCCATCATTGCTCAAACACAGGTTGGTCTCATGGCTGAGATCATGGAGCTGATGGAGGCTGAGAGAAAAGAAGCTGAGGAGAAGGAAGCTTCTATAACTGTTGAAAAGGGGTCTACCACTGCCGTTGCTCTCATGGCCATTGGAGAAGCACAGAGTTCATCTTCTGAGGTAGATTCTAACCCTTTCTTTGTTATTTCTTGTTCTAAATGTCTAGAGCTAAAGCATGAAATTTCTAAGCTCCAAGACAAAATCGAACCCCTAACTATGGCAGCTCATAATTACAAAGCAAACGAAAAACGCTTTAAAGAATCTGTTGAAACATTAAAAAAGGAAAAATGTTAATATTCTTTACAAATAAGCGAGCAGCAAGTTCACTTGGATATTGCGTATAGGGGGTTAGAAAAACGGAACAATGAAATCAACAAACTGCAAAATGAGATCCTGCAGTTAAAATGTACAAATGAGAAGTTGAAAAACTCTCGCTTTGTGGTGGAGCACTACGAATCAGTAGTGAGGAAAATGAAGGGTATAGGTCTTGGTACCAATGCCATTCCTCCACCAATAAGTGGGAAGTTTGTCAATAGCTTGATAGACATTGATCTCACTTGTCTAGATGAGTCCTCTGATAAGGATGATTCCCCTAAAAAGGATGAATCCTCAAGTAAGGCTAACTCCACATCTAGTGAGGAGTATGTTACTGCCTCTGAAGATGGGTCGATTGATACTTGCCCTGAAGGAGTAGTCTCTGAGGAGTTGCTGACTGAATAGAAAGTCCACAAAAACATTATCACTAATGGTGATAACTGCATTTTAACTGAACCTGATATCATTGAAACAAATGATAAACTTAAGGTAATGCTTTACGGGGGTTATAAAAATATTAACCAAGTTAAGAAAGAGGCTTTTTCAGCTCATTATGGGCTTGGTTACAAAGAGAATTTGCAAAAGTATTATACCCCCAAAAACCAAACTGAAAAGGGTCAGACTTCTGTTCATAAACCAACTCCTCCTGCTCATAATGGAGAGTTATCTAAGGCCAGACCTAATGAGCCTTACAAGAGAACTTATGTAGACAAGAGGAACTGTTTTCACTGTGGCTTGGTTGGTCACATTGTTGTGAACTGTCCTTCTAAGAATCAAGGGAAACGGCATGTTGCTTCACAGCCTGCTGTTATCCCCAGGTCGCCACCAGTGAAACCATCTTCCAAAAGTCCTAAGCAGAATGTGGTGAAACCACCAGTACAACCTATGGTAAAACCTAAGATTAAATCTGAGGCTAAACCATCTGTTGCAAGAAAGGTAAAGCAACCTGCTGTACCTCGTGTGTCTACATCTGGTAGTACACGCACTGGTGAGAAAAATCTGTGGCTAGACTCTCTAAGCCACAAAGAAGAAGAAGGAATAAGAGGTTGAGAAAGCTAGAACAGTTGACTAAGACTCAATCAAGTGAACTCCACAAGTTCACCGGCTGTGGTTGAGCCAAAGTCTACTGTTCTGGTTAAAAATCAAAAGAGATCCTGGAACAAGAAAGTTAAAGGTTCTCAATCTCGTGTTCCAAATTCATCCAAAGATTCACCAATTTTAGACAGTCATCATGACTGTGAGTTAAAAGAAGTAGTTTATTTTGAGAAGGATGGACGACCCAAGACCACAATGGCTTGGGTCTCCAAATCTAACTAATTCTTTTGTTACTCGTGCAGGGACGTCCGAAGGGTACTATCTCTAACCGTTGGTATGTAGATAGTGGATGCTCCCGGCACATGACAGGAAACATGGCCTTGCTTCAAGACGTTAAACCATTCAGAGGCGGCTATGTGGCCTTTGCAGGAGAAAAAGGCGGCAGTATCACGTGTCAAGGCGTGGTTTCAAATGGTTGTGTCAGCTTTGACAATGTCAACTTCTGCGAGCAGCTGAAGCATAACCTGTTGAGTGTCTCCCAAATGTGTGACAAGGAGTACTCGGTGATGTTTGACAAGTCAGAATGTCTGATTCTCAAACCCGGTTTTGAGGTTCCCGAAGACTGGATTCTGATGAGAGCACCAAGATCAAACGACACTTATCAGATCGATATGAGCGTGGCAAAAACCACCTCATCAGTTGCTACTTGTTTGCTTACAAAAGCGACAGAACTTGACTCCATCTTGTGGCATAGGAAACTCGGACATATTTCTTATCGTAAAATGAATCATCTTGTCCAAAACGGTTTAGTAACCGGGGTTCCTAAGTTGAGGTTTATCGTTGCAGATGACTGTATGCCATGTAAAAAGGGCAAACAGCAACGGAAGTCTTACAAGCCCAAGCTCCAAAACTCTATCGATACCCCTTTGGAGCTATTACACATGGATCTGTTTGGCCCCATAAGTATCAGGAGTATTGGAGGTAAGTCATTATGTCTAGTTGTAACTGATGATTTCTCACATTTTTCTTGGGTTCATTTTTTAGGTACGAAAGCCGAGACTGCTGATATTCTTTAATACCTGATCCTGAGCTTGGAATCTCTTTGCAAGCTGAAAGTTAGAAGAATAAGAAGTGATAACGGAACTGAGTTCAAGAATAATTTGATGGAATTTTTCTGTCTCAAGAAAGGGATCCGTCACGAATTCAGCGCGCCGTACACACCTCAGCAGAATGGAGTTGCTGAACGGAAGAACAGAACACTGATCGAGACTGCAAGGACTATACTGTCTGATGCAAAGCTTCCTGTCACTTTCTGGGCAGAAGCAGTTAATACAGCTTGTCACGTCTTAAACAGGGTTCTGGTTGTGAAAAGGCACAACAAGACATGTTATGAGTTGATCAACAATCGACTTCCCAATCTTGATTACCTAGTTCCTTTTGGTAGTCCTTGTTCCTTGTTGCTACAGTATAAAGACCGTCAGTCTAAATTTCATGCGAAAGTGGTAGAAGGCATCTTCTTAGGATATGTTGCCAATTCGCCCTGCAAGAGCGTGTACAACATAGGAACTCGTACTGTCGAGGAATGGTTTGAAGTGGACTGTAGTAATCACAGCACTCCACCAGAACCAAAAGGTCCAGCTTGGGGTTTTGATTATGATGCGCTATTCAAGTCTTTCAATCTTCCTGATTTATCCGCAGAAGACGCCGCAAATGTCTATGATTTATTGCGTGACGATAATGACTCCAGTTTTACTACTCGTGCTACTGTACCAATTATAACTCCAGATCCCAATGCTGCATCTGCATCTGGAACTCATGACAGTGATAACAGCGAAGGTGTTCATATTGTTGGAGATGACGCTCAAGCCAATCCTAACACAACTGTAGGAAATGAAGCTCCAGCTGATCCAATAAACATTGAATCTTCTTCCTCTGGATCACCGGAAATGGGGGAGTTAAGCACGAATCTAGATCCAGAAATTCAGGAACCGATTGTACCGGAGACGAGAGTGCATAGGAATCATCCAATCGACAACATTATTGGTGATCCTTATGCCGGTGTTCAGACTCGTCACAGAACCATCACTGAGAACACCAGTCTTTACACAGAGATATTCGACACTGGTGTCATGGAAACATGTCTGCATGCTGCATTTGTGTCCCAGTTAGAGCCGAAGAATGTGAAGGAGGCTCTCACTGACAACTGTTGGATTGAGGCGATGCAAGATGAACTGTCTCAATTCCAAAAGTTGCACGTGTGGGATTTAGTTGACTTGCCAAAAGGCTTTCAGCCAATTGGTACCAGATGGGTGTTCAAATGCAAGACGGACGATCGTCATGTTGTTGTGAAGAACAAAGCAAGATTGGTTGTTCAGGGTTTTTATCAACAAGAGGGCTTGGATTACAATGAGGTATATGCCCAGTTGCTAGAATTGAGGCCATTCGACTGTTCTTGGCTTATGCCACATATGTCGGCTTCAAGGTCTATCAACTTGATGTGAAGAGTGCTTTCCTTTATGGTAAGGTGCATGAAGAAGTCTATGTCACTCAACCTCCCGGTTTTGAAGATCCGCATAATATCAATAAAGTGTACAAGCTCGACAAAGCACTTTATGGTCTTCATCAAGCACCACGGGCATGGTATGAGACATTATCTAAGCATTTACTGTCTAATGGTTTTGACCGTGGACAGATTGACTCGACTCTCTTCATACGGAAAGCAGGAGGTGACATTCTTCTTGTGCAAATATATGTCGACGACATTATCTTTGGGTCGACCAATGAAGGGATGTGTAGGGAATTCGAGAAGGTGATGAAGTCCAAGTTTGAAATGAGCAATATGGGTGAACTGTCATTCTTTCTAGGTCTGCAAGTCAGTCAAAGAGAGAATGGTATTTATCTACATCAAACTAAGTACGTACAGGACATCTTGTCAAAATACAAGATGAGTGATAGCACTACTTATGGCACACCAATCCCAGTCAATCATGGTTTGCATCCCGATAGAGATGGAAAGGATGTGGACAGCAGGTTGTACCGTGGGATGATCGGATCACTTATGTATCTCACAGCTTCAAGACCCGATATAATGTTTGCTGTATGTTTGTGCTCAAGGTTTCAGTCTCAACCGAAGGAGTCACATATGATAGCTGTGAAGAGAATTTTCAGATATCTGAAAGGGAAACCCCGATTAGGTCTTTGGTACTCTAAGCAGCAGTCATTCGACTTCAAAGCCTACATTGATTCAGATTATGGCGGTTGTAACCTTGACAGAAAGTCAACTTCTGGTGGATGTCAATTCTTAGGAGACAGGCTGGTCTCCTGGCAGTGCAAGAAGCAGTCAACGGTTTCTGTCTCAACTTATGAAGCAGAATACATTGCTGCAGCTAGCGGTTGTTCTCAGATACTGTGGATTCAGCAGCAGTTGAGAGACTACGGCTTGAACTTCACTGGAACTCCTTTATTCATTGACAACAATGCCACCATGTCCATCACAAATAACCCGGTGAAACATTCCAAAACTAAACATATAGAGATTCGCCATCATTTTATCCGTGATTGTGCTGAAAAGCATTTAATTGAGCTTGTAAAAGTTCACACGGATGACGATCTTGCTGACCTTTTCACAAAGGCATTTGATCGATCCCGTTTTGAGCATCTTGTCAACTTGATAGGAATGTTCAATCCCGAGTGAAAATTAATTTTCTTAAATCAATTCAATTCATGGAAGTTAAATTTTATTTCTTTTAAATTTTCTGTATAGTTCTCTTAGTTTAAAATATTTAAAAAAAAAATCAAAAACAAAATAGAAAATGGAGAAAATTTCAAAAGATTCACTTGAGAAACGAGGAAATGATAGTACATCTGAAATGATCTAACCATCATAGATTGCTCATATGGGAAATGATTGCGTCATGTTTACTTAATTGTTTTAAATTATTATGTTTTTAATCTGTTTATTTACAAGTAATTTGAATTTTCAGTAGGTTGTATGCGTCTTTGAATCACTAGTAGTGTGGAAACTAAATCTACATTACAACTGTGATTTGAACCCATGTTTGCAAGTGTGTGTGTGTAAAAGAATAGAAAAGATCATTATCAGATAAAGGATGTTAGATTTTGACAATAATTTTCTTTTGAGATCAGTTTCGGGTTATGTTGTTAGCACAATTAATGCGGTTCATCTCACTGCCCATACTCACAAGTATGCAAGGAGAGATTGAATCAAGACATGTCTCTACATTAACCGTTGAGCATGTATTCACCCTTGAATCATTCCTGGTTCATTGAAATCAAATCCAGATAAAAGTTGGATCCCCTTACCCTATAATCAAACACCATGCTCATTATCCCGAATCATCATACCGATATTCAAAGAAGAAAATCACATGAAACTAAGAACAAAAGAATCACTCGATTCTGAATCTTATGATTCCTGATAATCCTTATGGATTCTGCTTGATTTTTCTGTGCTAATTGATGTAACTTCATTCTGAAAATTAAGAATATCATTGGAAAAATCTTAGATGCCTTGAGATAGTGTAAAATATCATAGCATTTAAGTGGGGTACACGTTGTATATCTTTTAATTAATACCTTAATACACAAGAACGTGATACAAAGATGCTTATAGTTTCAAATCTTATAATATTGTCAACTTGAATTACTTGTTTATGTGCTTATTACGTATGAATAAAGAGTAATACATGACATGATCCCATATTCTTTGATGTTTATTTTGTATCGTTTTTGCTAAAAGATAGCCTGATATGATCCTCTGCTCGTGTCTTTGATTAAAAAAAAATAATAATAAAAATAAAATAAAAATAAAAAAAATTAGCTTGTGTAAATGCTTGTATATATCTATCTTGAAAAGAACAAAAAGATTTTTTAAGTTTTTAAGTTTATGCATATTTCAAGTTTAAATCAGAAAAAGGCCAAAAATATTTTATGTTTAATCTTCATGAATTGTATTTGAATCCTCCCGATTGAATATATATATTTTTTTTATCTTGTTCGTTATTTGACTTAAAATATCTTCATAACTTCTGAGTTGAAAAATTGCGCACCTAAGGTTTCTGCGCACTTGTCAAGAACGCACGAAGTAAGACTTGCGCACTTAGCAAGTACGCAAGAGTTAAGCCTTGCGCACTTGTTAAGTACGCAAGAGTTAATTCGTGCGCACTTAAAAAGTACGCACGAACAATATCAGTGGGGTATAACTTTGACACTTAGAAAATGTTCAGGTTTACGCTTTCAAACCTAACCTTTTCCCCCCTGCTTTTTTTTTCTCTCAAAATCGAGTGTGCTCAAACCTTATTTTCATCCCGTCCATACTTTCATCATCGTATTTCATATCATTGGTGAGAATCTAGGCTAATTCCATCCGTAGACTCGTGACTTATGATCCGACTTTTGACTTAGAATTTTTTTTGGTTAAATCCGTAAAATTTTTAGGGTAAAATGGGTTGTTTGGGTAACTAGTGTCTCTAACAAGTTATTAGGATGCCTAATCGATCCTCCATTTTTCCCTTTGGTCATCGATTGATCCGACGGGTTGAAGTCGAACCGTCAGTGGGTCGATCACTGACCTAGGTCAAAATGTGGTAGTAGTTTAGTGGTTTGTGGTGTTGATAATGGTACCATAGGTTAGAGTCACTGATTCAGACCTAGTGGCGACCTAATCAACCCACATTTTGAACGAATTTAAATTTCTGAAAATTTTTGTTAAGGGTTGTTCTTGCGCACTTAGCAAATACGCAAGAAGTAATTCCTGCGTACTTGCCAAGTACGCAAGAGGAAAATCCTGCACACTTGCTAAGTGCGCAGGACCAACACTTAGTAATTTTTCTTAAGTCTGAAAATTTTTTCAAAGTGTAACTACTATACGATGTCATGTGTGTCTACTTCCATTGTTATAAATTGTTCTGATTATGTTTTCTGTGTGTGTTTGCAGATTATGGCTCGTGCATTCACTGACGAATTCAACCTGTTAGCACATACCGAACCAGAATGGAAAGGGGCAGCCTTGCAATACAGGGAGATTGTGGATTTTCTGAACAGATCAAAGATAAGCTATGCAATCTCAGCAAACCCCACAGTCTCAAGACCTTACCTGGAGCAATTCTGGGAGACTGCAGAGCACGATTGCACGGTATCCCCGAATGTCATAAGGGCTACCGTTGACGGTCGGGCTATTGCTATTTCTGAGGATACAATAAGGAGAGTACTGCAGTTTGGAGACCTTGCCACTGACCCGACATCCTATCCAGATTACTACGTGGATGGGTGTTGGAGGCAGAGAATGGGATATGTCGGGGAAAGGGACTATGCTTCTTACAAGAAAATGTGGGTATTAGATCAATGGCGTTATTTTGCTCACATCATGATCATGTGCATCTCATCCAGGAAAGCAGGGAAAGATGCGATGGGTCATGACCTTACAGCAGCCATGGTGGGCTTGTCTCTCAATCAGGGCTACAACTTCTCACGCTTTATTTTCAAAGCACTTAATGACCAGATAAATACAGCTGAGAGGTTTAGGTTCCTTTTATACCCGAGGTTTGTGCAACTTTTGATCGATGATGCGTTGCCAAACCTGCGTGCTATCGGGGAGAGACTGCAAGTGTAAAGGGTGGCCAAGAGAGTCTTTGCACAGTTTCTAAAGCCAGGCAGTGTAGAACCTACCCCTGAGCATACTGAACTCTTCGGCCACCTGATTAATGAAGCATACGTCGCTCCAGAGGACTGGAACTGGTATAGTCCCAACTCGGGACCAGAGATGAGTGATCACTCTGATGAAGAACAAGATGAAGAGAATGATGATGATGAAGGTAATGATGAAGGTGATGATGAAGGTGGTGTTGGTGGTGCTGAGGAATCCGATTCGGAGGCTACAGAATCAGATTCTTCTGATTCCGATGATGCACCATCACAGGCACATCCGAGGAGACGGGCACAGGTAACCCAGCCTGCGTCGTCTTCAAAAAGAAAGAGACAAAGCTCCAGCAGCGAATATGAGCCGGATTCCGACTCTGACGCTGCTTTACAAAGACAGAGGCATGAGAGCACCAACAAGAAAAGGGGCGATAGGCAAGAGGTTGCCATCCCCAGGGTTGAAGAGATTCCAACTGTGCAGCCAGTACAAGTTGAAGCTGCCATTCCAGAATCTACCCAACCAGAACAGCAACTGTATAGCAGGAGGAGAAGGCCAATAGTTCAAACAGATGTGGCAGTCACGGCGGTCACAGAGGAGATTCCTGTGACGGTGACCCTCCCTACTCCAACCGTCCAGGTGATGGTGACTGCTCCACTTCTCACGGAGTCAGTCACCATCACCCCAACCATAACTCCCATCATTACATCCCCCATCCCAACACCCACCAAAGAGCCGTCAGGTCAACACTTCAACTACGGTGATTTCTCACAGGGGTTCGACTTTGACACAATCTTCTCTTCCCCCATCCACAACGCCGAAGCCTCATCATCTAGGCATCCGGATCCAAATGAAGCTAGGATCGATGTGCTAGAAACCCAAGTTCTTGGCTTGTTGAAGACTATTCAAAAGTCAAAAGAGGATTCTGATGCTCAACAAGCACAGATAAACTCTCTGGCGGATGAAGTTAAGATTCTGGGTAGCCAGAGAACGGGGACTGATGAACAGTTGAAGAATGTCTTGGCACATAATGAACTGTTAATGAAGACTAACGAAATGATTCTAGGCCACAGAACTTCACTTAAGCTGAGGATGGACTTGTAGAGAAAGGAGCACGCAACGATGGTCAAATTAGTTGGTGAACTGACCGCGAAGCTAGGTGCTCAGGGGGAGAAGGAGAAGGAGAAAGAGAAAGACAAAGAAAATAAATCCACCGGTGCCGAGTCTTTTCGTCCAGTCGATCTTACTAAGGATGATGATAAAGACAAGGATCCTGAAGTCGGTCCTAGTGGAGGTGAGCACCTAGCTTTGGCGATTGTGCCCATCTCTTCTGTTCCATTGGCTGAGGGGGAGTCTACTCAGCAAGAGGGTGGTGATACCTCAGGTGGTGGTGGCGGAGATAAAGGGAAATCAGCGGCTGACGTGCTCAAGGACTTATCTGATGATGAGATCCTTTATTTAGAGCCTGACTATTCCAAAGAGGCACAGATAGGAGCTCTCCTTAATCTGGTAGAAGGAGAGATCGACTCTGTGATGACTGGAATGAGGATGATGATGATGTGGTGATCGAGATTCCCAAGGGCGACGGGGAACTAGAGTACGAGTTAGAGGATGGTGAGATCTTTGAAATACCATCGCTCGAATCTCTGCTCAAAACAGACACAGGCTCAGTTGACATGGCAAGTAATGTTGAAGCTACAACTGAAGTCTCCCCGGTCGACCCTACACCTGTGGACCCCGAGGTACCAAAAGAGAAAGACATGCCTTCTGTATCTACAAAGGGTCCAGCTCCCGTGTGGCAAAAGACGTCTATCACAGACAAGCACGGAGCGACAGGTATGATCTTGGCTGTTAGGTTCGAGGAGGACAAGCAGCTATTCGCCATCAAAAGATCTGGGGGGGTTCAATACTTGAAACCCACCAGTGAGGCGTTCAACTCTTTGCCCAAGTATGACCTAGTTAACCTTGCAAACCGCGATCTGCTAAGTCACTCGAGTAATGCAGTAGCAATGGGTTTGTGGGTAACACTACAGCGGGAAGCAAGATCAGGGAACTTTGAATACCTTAAGCCTCAGGTGCCCAGAAGAGTCAAGGAAAAGCACGCTGTGCATCCTGTGACTAAGAAGCCCATAAAGAGATTGGTATACAAGCCAGTACGATGTGAAACTAAGATTCCCCTGAGCAAGTTACCTCAGGATATTCTTGGTGACATGTGGTACTGGTACGTTGATCCAAAAACGGGCGAGGCTGTGGTTATGGGTAAAGGTAAGTCAGATAGTGGAAACACAGTGCCAAAGGAAGTGATCAGGGTTTTTGATGAAGTTTGCTTCATAAATTTCTCTGTGAACGATCTGGAGGTACTAGCAGACAAATTCTGCATCCACACTGACGAATGGACAAAGCTTCTCTCTGCTAAATATGACAAGGTGATTAAGTTCTGCCTTGATTACAAGAAGAAGATGGAAGCTAAGGAACAGGTGCAGTGAAGACTGAAGAATGAAGACTGAAGACGATGAAGATCCCGAGCTGTTGTCAATGGGGAGTTTGTTGATGCACTTTCCTGTGACAACACTCTGGATAGAGTCTTAGTTTGTATTTCTAATGTCTGTAATTTGTCTTTGTATGTAAGAGTCATTATGTAATAGTTTATCGAGTTGTATTTACTTTTACATAATGTTTGTTGTTTTTCTGTTAAGTGTTTTGCGCACTTACAAGTGCGCAGGAGAAAGCTCCTGCGTACTTAGCAAGTACGCAAGAACACCTCTGCGTACTTGTTAAGTACGCAAGAGCAATTGATCCTGCGCACTTGCTAAGTGCGCAGGCATCAGGTCAGTATAAATAGGATAGGTTCACAGAAGCTAAGTACGCAGAACCATTTGTTCAGACGAACTCAGTTTTGCTAAGTACGCAGCTTGTATTCTCTCTGTAACCGTCGAGTGTTTATAATACAAAGAACGTTTATTGTGACTCTCGTGTTTGGTTTACTTTGTTTATTAAGAATCTCCACCTAGTCACGGGTATTCCGCAACCTAGTTTGACTAGTAGACCACTTGCATGTGACGATCCGACACACACGAAGGGACCTACAAGGCCCAGTTCACAAAAATTCCCATCATGACCATGAGCTCAACAATAGTGTTATTAATACATGATGGCTGTAAGAGTGTGTAGGCCCATGAGGGATTCTGGCTAAGGAAGGATAGGGTACTTAAGTGTGTCCTAGTGACCCACCCCTCTTTCCTGGGAATTCTCCTCATGGATGCATTACTTATAGGTCAAGTGTATTTCTAAAATACCATTGTGAAGGTTCGGCGTTATGACTAGTCAAACTCTAAACCTATGAGAACTCCTACATTTGACACTCAGTATTTTATTATTGCTTACAACCTTTCCATTGTTTTCCTGCTAAGTATGGACTCCTACTCTCCTACCTCCCCGGTATGCCATCCCGAAGAAGAGTCTGACTGGGAAGAAGACACCGGATCATCCGTACATCGATCACCAACACCCGCAGCTGCTAGACCAAGGTTTGATGTAAGGGTATATTGGATTAGGAACACCGGCCCAAAGACTTCGAACACCTGGATCAGCCGCACCCAGAAACCCGTATCAGACACCCCATCCCCACAATCAGCTACCACTCCCACTAAGAGACCCATATCTAATGCCTGACTCGTATTACTCTAATCCCTGAGTAGGGCATATCATGGAACTCACTAGTACTATCGAATTTCTAATCAATGACACGCACCAATATGTAAGGACCTCAGAATTTTAGAGGCAATGAATGGAGCAAGGGTTAATGCACGACTTGCAAGGACAAGGAATGAATAGCCTAGCAAACCAATTAGGGTACCAAAAGGAATTAATCTCCATCCTCGAAGCGGTGCTCGCCTTGGGAATTATTCTCCTTCTAGTGGAAAGCTAAAGGAGGCGTTAACAGGATTATTTTTCTTATTTATTTCAGTTTGAGAACCATTTCCCTGTATTTTGAATACATTTCAGCATTACTAAATTTTATATTTTCCAAAGTTATTATTCATAAATTCAATACGTTGAGTGTGAATTACACCCATCATATTTTCATCAAAATTCTCCAAGTATTATCTTTCCCATTCATCACAATTTAGTACACTACCCGCAATCTCCTTCGTAAACAAATCATCCAATTATTTGATTTAAATAAACCTCGTTATTTCGTTCAAACAAAATGTTTATCAAACTTTTAGATAGTATAAAAAAAACATAAATTTTCCATAAAAACTTTTCTCCTGATAGAGAAACTTAACACAATCTATTTTATAAAAATATTATTCCGAATTGATAAATAATTATGATTTTCCTCATTAACGAAAAATATTCCTAAACCCTGGCTAAATTAGTATACGACTACTTGTTTAGCCAATAATTCCGCTTAGAAATATCCTTTTATTAATAGATGAAAATTTAAATTAAAAGATTTCTCCATAAATTGTCTCTTTATTTAAATTATGTGAATCAATGGATTCACTACTTTATATATCTACAACAAGGAACAATTTCCCACTTTCTATTTTCAAGCAAAGATCAGTATTGGTAAACACATTTCCCCGAACGTTTTCAAAACCTCCTCGCTACCTTTCGTTTGTCGCTTCAAGAGACGATCGAACAGCGTAAACGTTAACCCCCCATCAATCTCAATGAGATTTAAGAGCTACAACCTAACTACCACATTATACAGGAACGTCAAACAACACGCTTGTCCGCAACACTCGATCACATGCAAAACCCGTTAGTATACATCACCCACGAAGTCCAACAACTTACGTATACACGTTCACAATATACCCAAGGCAACCACATGGTACATGAAACTCAATTATTCTCAATATACCCAATGCTACACAAATTACATTATACAAGAAACTAGTTTTCCTACAAATCATAATTTGTTGGATTGATCACATAACACACGAAACATGTTCATTTACAATACACATGCTACCGGATTGAGCACATAATACACGAAACTTAGTTGTTTGCGATATACGTGATACATAACAATTGTTTGATTGATACATAATTCTAGATTGATCACATTAAACATGAAACTCTTTTAGTTGCAAAGTACATCATACTAAACTGTACACATTATGAAATACACATGATGCTATGTTGTTTACATTACATGTGAGAGCATATTGATTTACAAAATACATGATGTTAAGTCGTCAACACCATACATGAAATTCATTTCCTATAATACATGTGATACTATGTTGTTTACATTACACGCGAGAGCTCATTGATTTACAAAATACATAATGCTAGCTGTTCATGCTACACAAGAGACTTGTGTGTTTACTTTATACATGAAACGAGATTGCTTACAATTATTACAATTGGTTGATTACATTATACACAAGACATGGTCATGCACTTTGTTCACCAAAGTTGAAGACCATAATACATGGAAACGACTCGGGGTTTGACGTATTCTTGTTCAAACACGAGCAAACTAAGAAACTTTAAGTTGTTCTACTTTACTACTCTTTAGTTGTGAACTTACTTGCTTAAGGACATAGTTACTTGTTAGCGACTCTTATGTGAAAACAATGGACATGGACGGAGTGAAATTGTGCCTCCTTGACCCGCACACAACGGGATGACCTATACGGACCATACGATGATTTGAGTAATTACGGGTGCACACGGAATTATAAAAATCAGCGCATAGAAAACATAGTGAAATTTTGTCGTGTGTTGTGACCTAAAACTTATCGTGATATGTAACAACGAAAATGATGTGATATGACAAGGACATGGTGGATACCCCGATGGTACTTCCTATATATAAGTGTCCTATCATGTTATCAGAAGTAGCGTTATTCGTGTCACGTGAAGTTTTGACCTAGACCAATGTTTAGGAAATCTTTTACCACTGACATTTTTAAACATATTAAACTACATCATGCACAAACCCTAACGATCAAGGTCCCATCAAATTCATTCCAAATAATACATCTCACATTTAGAATTCAGAATTTGTATTCGACAATCTCCTCCTTAAATTCATTCCAAAACAAAATTCATTATCACCCTTCATATTCAACTTTAAGTTTCAGGCCTAAGCCATGTCAAGGGTTACACTCCCCAGAATATAACAATCAAAACTCACCGAGGACCCAAAACTCCCACCTGTTTCTTGATTTTTAATAGCCTCCATTAGATAAATTTCAGGACGAAATTCCCTTAACATGGGGAGACAGTAACATCCCTGATTTTCCAACCCTATTTTAACTTATTTTAACTAATAAAATAACAACACGACATTGAATCATATACTTGTTCAAACCTACACCTCATTAATCGTTAGCCGATCGTATTCAATTCAAAGATTTAGAACTCATAATCAAGCGGTAACACCTCTTAGAGTTAATCCAGTTAGTAATCCCGTTAGGTGTTCTGTTAAATCTTAACCAAGCTAATTCTGTCAAAGCTGAAGTTACAAGGGCTGATTTTGTAAATAACTAGAAACCCTAGTAGGCACGGTCGCGCCACGTTTTGGAACGGTCGCGCCTCGTCTGGCACGGTTGCGCCTTGTGTGGCACGGTCGCGCCTCTCATCAGTTAAAACGTAAATGCAGCCTTTAATCGCAGGGACGTTTGAATTCGTAACCGATATGCGCATCATTATCATTAACAAAAACAATAAACCAAATAATCATTACAATTATATCCAATAACACCAAGAAATTCGATTAGTCTCAAGAAAACGAAATTCTTTCAATTGAAACCACAATTCGTCTGTCCTAAATCGAAATCCTCCCAAGCAAAAGCTCCAACGAACTCCTCTGAAACTCCCGGAAACACTGAGTCAGACGGAATTGCAGAAGAAGGTGCCGGAAACCAAACCCGTCGTCGCCGGAACTCACCTCAACCGTACACTATCAATTCATTGTCCTTCCGGGTAATTGAAACCTCCTACATCTTAGTTTTAGTCTATAGATCAAAAGCCCCAACATAAATTGGGTTTACAATACCGAATATAATATAAGTTTCATTTAAAAATGGTTTAATCGAATCCAACTTTAAACATGTTTTAAACACAATTAATCTACACCAACAGACACGTACTAACCTTGTGAATGAAAGCCCTATACATTCCAGCACTATCAATATAAGAATCAATCAATTCGTTCCTGTTTTGAAAGAGACACGGTCGCGCTAATCATCTAGCGCAGTCGTGCCTCGGGAGACGCGGTCGTGTCGACTTCCAGCGCGGTCGTACCTCCTTCTCAGACCCAGTCATGCTCGTTGGCTAGACTTGATCGTACCCCAGAAGCATAGACACGGTCGTGCCTATCGAAGGCACGGTCGTGCCTAGTGGTTTGGCTAGTTGTCCTCTGTTTGACCAACACGGTCGCGCCCTGTCTAGAACGGTCGCGCCCGCCCTAGCACGATCGTGCCCTACCCTAGGCACGGTCGTGTGTGTTGGCAGAATGTTTATAATCTTTTATATTTCTAAACAATTAGTATTTCAGATTAATTTCTAAAATAAAAATAATTGAATTTATAAAAATCTGTATTATTTTTATTTAGAAAAGATCAAATATTTAATCTTAAAATAAATGGAAATTATTTAAAGTTCAACATTTAATTTATAAACCCTACACCTAAATAATATTTTAATGTCTAAATTACATTATATAAATAAATGAATAAGGTAATAATTATTTATCTGATTTATAATTAAACAAAAACATTTATTTAGTTATACTTAATTACATCTAACACTTACATTATTTTCATAAACAGTAATTATTTAATTTACATATTTAATTATTCCAAACTCAAACCTTATTCAAAAATGTTCTAAAAATATTCATTTCAAATCTTCCATTTTATGCAATACTTTCAAGTACCAATCACTAACTTTATCTAATTTAACTTTAGATATAGACTTAGACTATTGTGCATTATTAATACAATATACATTACACTCTAGGTTAACATTGTGCAATACAAGGATCACATTACTATCTAGTATATCGTGTTAGCTACGCCTTCGAATCAAGTGAGTATACATAGCCCCTTTTACTCTTTTACATTTTTGGGGTGGAACATGAACACTATACAAATTACATGTTTACATTTACACAAACAACACAAGTACAAATCCTATTTACATTCATGTGTACAAATTTGAGCTTTATGCCCGAGTGCTATGTGTGCTAACTCTTGTATGTGATTATGTGCAATCATTAACTATTCAAGCCGACGGTTTTCAATGATAGATCTATTGAGTCTGACAAATCCGCCCAGATTGGGGTGATTGATACCGACAACACAATTTTGCATGCTAGTTACAAAGGTTTAATTGTACTTGGTTACACAATAGCTGCTCCCCATAAATGCCTTATTTATCATGTTATGTAAGGATTTGTTTTACAACTATATGCTATCTATATACAAACCTGTGTTATACTCACCAACTTTTTAGTTGACCTTATTTTATTCATGTTTCAGGTGCTTTCATATGAGTTTGATCAAGACATGCTACACATAGGCTTTGGACCTAGTTAATCTTAATTCAAAAACAAATTGTAATTCATTATATACTTGGAACTTGATTTATGTTGTTTGAATGGAAATGGATTTAACATATTACAATTTAGTCAACCTTGAGCTCATGAACAGTCTACATGTCCGGCCCCGATGATTCCGCCGTCGGTTGGGGTGTGACACATGATATTTCATTCAAAGCCAAGCAATATGAATCTTTTGATTCGGAATCATACTGATTCCATACATCCTTCGGGATCTGCTTCTTTTCCTGTGCCAATTGAGATAGTTTCATCCTGGAAATTGATTTAATCTTTGCATAAGTTTCATATGTCTTGAAGATAATGCAGTTTAAATTTCTGTTGGCATATTTGTGGGGTACACATAGTTTTCATATAAATGGTACTAACTCACAAGAACGTGGGATAAATACGCTTGTAGTTTCAAATCTTATAATGCTGACAACTTGAATTGATATGTAGTATATTACAAATTCGGTATGAATAAGTTAGCATGCCATGATCTGATCCTGTTTACTTTGAAGTTTATCGCCTATCATTTCATGAAATAAAAGGTGTTGTGATTATAATGAAAAGTTGAGAAAAAGAAAATAAGATCAAAATGAAAATATCATGAAAAAGAAAGATGTGATATCTTTGAGATAGTGTTTGGATAGAAATTTCAAAATAATTGATAGTTTATGATAATATGAAGTGTTAGTTCTGAGAAATAGTTTGCTGAGATATTATATCATGTAGCACAAGTTGCTTGCTTGTTGAGCCAAAATCTGTCAATATGCAGAATGCCATAGGTCACCTTAGATCTGCTAGGGAATTTTATATTCAGAATGTGTGTGTGATTTATCAAAGATACTGATTTGATCTTCTTACTCGTAGTGTTCGACCAAAAATATGTGATTCTGTATGTACAGTGAAAAACCAAAAAGATTTTTATTTTAGTTGTTATATTTTTATTGCTTTAATTCATTCAGAAAAAGTCTAAAAAGATTTTAGTGAGTTTTAGCATAAATTTTTGAAAAATCCAAAAATATGTTCTTTACTTATTCATTTAGCTTTATAAGAAAAATCCAAAAAGATTTTATTTCTATCTTCCATGAAAAATTCTTAATTATTTAGATTGAGTTGTTGTATAGGTTCTAAAGAGTTTGGATCGAGAAAAGGATTTGATTTTAAAATTTTCAAATTTTGGCCAAGTGTTGATTAGGCGAACTTGTCTTTTCCGCTTCTTATGTTCGCCTAGGGTGGCGAACTTGTTAAGTTCACTTGAGGTTGACGAACTTAACATGTTGAGTATAAAAGGAATCATGCGAACTTGACCATTTACTATCTCTTTGACTCTTACGAACTTATCAGGCGAATTTGTTACGTTATTCGCTTTTTTCCTGAATTTGAATTCTAGTTAGTGAGGGTGGTTAAATGTTCCTGCTTCTTGATTGATTTGTTAGTAAGAATTCATTGAAGGTAATATCACCTGATTTCATCCATTGAATCGTTCGAATTCATCAGTTTGCTTTGTGACTGTCGCCTTTAGTGTTCATCATCAGTTTGAAAAGAATAACTGAAATTGAATGATTGTTTGTCTTAATCGAGTGTTCATAGCTTGATTGACGTGTTTGATTTGCAATTATAACATTAACTTGTTGGATTTTGATTTCTATGACTGTTCAAGTTTTTAGGCGAATTTGTTCGCCTCTTGTAACTCTAAGCGAACTAGTTAAGTTCGCCACTTGTAACTCTAAGCGAACTAGTTAAGTTCGCCACAGGGGTTCAATGCTTCCCAAACTTGACAATTTTTTTTTTCAAACTTGTGATTTTTTTTTAAATTTCTTTTTGTTTGTTATTTTATTACTTTGTGTTTGTGTTTGAAAATTTTCAGTGTCTAATATTTTGTTCTGAGCAGGTCATGGATCGTAGAGTTGAGTATAAACACAATCAGGTGGCGTTGCTTGATCCGGAGTTGGCAGAAGCAGCAAATTATCAAGAAATTATTACTTATCTGAACCGGTCAAGGATCAATGTTGCTTTATCAGCTAATCCTCATATCAACTTATTGTACATTCAACAATTCTGGGAGACGGCACAACAAGATACTAATGTTGACCCTCATGTGATTAGAGCTACAATTAATAATCAAGACATTGCAATCTCTGCTCAAGACATACGCATAGCTTTAGCTTTGGGTGGAGAGAATGCTGATCCTATTGGTTTACCAAATACCTTGATTATAGGATGTTTTCAGATAATGGGTTATAGGGGTAGACCAAATGATTCACAAGCCAGGAAGGGTGGTTTTGTCGGTCAATGGAGGTATTTCATGCATGTAATCATTCAATGTTTATCACCAAGGAAAGCTGGTACAGATGGTTTGAAGACATCACTACAAGCAGCTATGGTAGCTCTGACTTTGAACAGGTTGTTCAACTTTGCCTTATATATCTACCGGGAGCTGGTCATGCAAATTACAGCACCTGAAGGTTAGGGTTTCTTAATGTACCCTAGATTCTTGTAGGTTATTTTGAACCATTTGATTCCCAACCTTCTGCCGGTGAATCCTAGATTAACTCTGACTCCTATGACAAAGAGGATTTTCACAGATTGCTTGAATATTAAGCAGCAAAATCCTGCTTTGATTCCTGTGGCTACTCTGTTGTTTAGGCACATAATCAATCCTGCTTATGTTGTACTGCCAAATAACAACTGGGTACATGATGATCCAGCCTTGAAAATACCTCCAGTTGATGAGGAAGAGGAAGAGGAAGATAATGAGGATGGTGATGATGAGAATGAAGGTGATGGGACTGATAGTGAGTCTGATGATGAGGCTGATGGTGATAATAACAATGATGATGATGATAATAACAATGATGATGATAATGATAATGATGATGATGATGATGGTGGAAATGATGGATGCGATGTTAATATGAATGCTGATGTGAATGAACCCCAGGGTGAACATGTAGAGGCTGTAGAGACTAGCACTAGTTCATCTGGATCTAGTGTTGCTTAGGATGATGATGAGAGTTCCCAACATTTTGGTCCTGAGCACTATGCACAGTTGGCTAAAGTTCCTAGGGTTACTAGGAATGTCTATGATAGACGACAGAAGTCTCTGGGTAAAAAGAAAGTGAAAGTACTGAGACGCAGGCCTGTCTGTAAGGAGTCCTCCTCCCGATGCAGTACTAGGAAAAAGAAAATTACAAGATGAAACATCTAGTTCTGAGGAAGATGAGGCTCCTGCGGCAAAAGGACCTAAACTAATGGCTTCGGCTCTTCAAGCTGCACAATCTGCACATGATAGAGAGTTTATAGATTCTTTGATAATAACTCCTATTCCTTCTCAATCTAATACTCCTCAAGTGTAACATCCCAAAAATAAAACGACAATTATAATAACGGAATAAACGAACGAGGCATGTCGGGTCGGGCCGGAAGGGGAGCCTCCCCTATAAATAGCCAAGGTCGCCACCCATTTCTCTCATTTGCAACATCTAGAGAGAGAATCCGTAGAGAGAAAAAGTTGGCGGATCGACCCGAGATTTGAGAAGTGTGTTGCTCGTGAGAAGAACCTCCGGATCAGAAACTTGATTCAGGTAACGATCTGGCCTAAATCTGAGTTTTTGGGTTTTTCGGGTTTTGGATGAAAATGCAACGTTTTTACGGATGAAAATGGAAGGAAAACATATATTTGGATTCCTTAATGAAAAGCAAACGTTATGAAGTAAACAAGTTCAGGATCTTGACGTGATCAGACCCGAAGGCGAAAGTTAGGGTTTTTGCGAGGAAGCAGTTCGTGCGTACTTATCAAGTACGCATGAAGTTGATCCTGCGTACTTACCAAGTACGTAAGAATAGAATCCTGCGTACTTATCAAGTACGCATGAAGAGGGTCATGCGTACCTATCAAGTACGCATGAAGCAGGTACTGCGTATTTATCAAGTACGCATGAAGCAAAGTCTGCGCACTTATTAAGTACGCAAGAACAAGTCCCTGCGCACTTGCTAAATGCGCAGGCATCAGGCTGTTTAGGTAAAGTCAGTATGTTTAGAAAGTTAAACCGTTAGAGACGGGATTAGGTCTGATGTGTATTTAACTAATCAATTCAGATCGGAAGTGACATTGTTGGACCTTTTTTAGGACAACCCAGATTAGCTTATCAGGTGAGTTCTAGAAGCCCTCTTTTAAATGTTTTAATAATGTTTTTGGGCTGCTGTGCATACGTAACGATGTGACTATTTTATAAAACGATGTTTATGAATGTTGTATGTGACGTTTTATAAAATGACGTTTATGAACGATGTTTTGGAAGGAAGGGTTATGAAAGAAGTGTTTATGAAATATTTTGCCAAAAGAAGTTTATGAAGTTTATTAAGTGTTTATGAATGAAGGAATGATTTTTAATAAAACGTACGAATGCTTTAACTGAAGTTTTGAAGTAAAAGAAGTGAATGTTTATGAAAGTCACAAACGAATGAATCTGCCAATATTCCTTAGGGAATGAAGGTTAGGGGTATGGGAAGTATGTTATGGGCCTTTACCTTTTAGGGGCCTTTGTGGCTGGCCAACTGTTGTACAACTGGGGTGTTGACGGTCACCAAGGGGATTATCGTGATCCTTGAAGTTTGGTACGATTTACCTTACGGGGTAGTCGTGCTTGAAGTTTGGTACTTACGCCTTACGGGGTGCATTGCTTGAAGTTTGGTACGTGTCATCCTTGTGATGCCGTGCTTGAAGTTTGGTGCTGAATAACCTAAGTATCGGGCCCTAGGAGTTCTTCACCCGAAGGACAGTACGGTGTTGATGGGCCTAGTGGTGGTGATCTTTAGGTTATTCCACTAGTATGTGACGTATGGATTTGACGGTTACGAGAAGGCGCAGATTCGATATGTTCGTTGACTTATGTTTATGATGTGTTATGTTTTTTTGTTATTGCATTATTTACATACGCTTTTATTAATGAAGTATGATGTTATGTTTTTGGCAAATATTTGAAGTTAATGTTTTATGTAAAAGCTAGAACTCACCAGCGTAGCTGACTTTTTAGTATGCACATTCAGGTTAAGGCAGGCTACGATGATGGAAGGTGATGCTGGGCGGCTTGATGAGTTACCTGGATGATACGAAGACTGGCATCCCGTTATGATTAGATTATGTTATGTTTATGTAATAGACTATGTTACGCTTCTGTTTGTTAAACAATTTAATAGTTATGTTTTAAGGAAGTATTTTCCGCTGCGTTATGTGATATTCAAGTTAAGAACTGTTTGTGAATGAGTAAATCCAACAAGTGATGCCTCCCGGGTTTGGGGCCTTACAAGTTGGTATCAGAGCAATAGTTTGAGAGATTCGGACACTCCCAGTGTCTGAACTTAAACTGTGAATGGGACCGAAAGCTGATGCAGTACGGGTAACTCGAGCCACAGCATCAGGTATGAAGGTAGTATATATTTACATATATAGTATGCCTTAGAAAGGGGTAGGTAAGGACTTGTATTCTGATGGAAATCACAAAGGTGGTCAAATAGAAATCGAAAGGTAGTGTAATGGTTAATTGCAGATGATGGCAAGTGTATATTAACATCTTACAGTTCTTGTTGAATTTTATTTGTTAACTAGCATGATGACATTGGATTCCTTGTCTTATAGAACGAAATGGCGGGACGGAATACCGGAAGGCGTGGTGGGGGCCGTATCGGTGGTCATACCGGTGGTCGTACCCTGGGCGCGGCAAGACCCTGCACGCCAAGAGTATAGTGAAGAAGGAAGTGTTCACACTGAACCGGCAGTTGGTGTGCATGGAACCGAGCAGACATAGGTTGAAGAACAACCTTTCACTTTTGAACCAGAAGTGAGAGCAGCCATAGCTCGAGAGTTCACTGAGTTGATGAAGGTTTCCTTGCCAGGACTGTTGGCAGAATCATTAAAGAAGGTTAATGAGACGGGTGGGTCTAACACGGCGGTTGATACCCCGAACACTGAGGCAATCAACGCACCGCTTAACAGTGGTTGCGACTATAAGTCTTTAAGGCATGTGTCCCACCGGTCCTGACTGGGAAGAAGGACGCGATGGCTACTTTTGATTGGGTAATCCGTATGGAAGCTGCCATTCGGCTGAGCGAGTGTCGAACGGATCAAGTTGTGAAATTTGCTGCTAACTCCTTGAGAGAGGAAGCATCCCATTGGTGGGAAGGTGTACGTCAAGCAAAAGGGAGCGAGGTTGTGGATGCAATGATGTGGGCTGATTTGAAAACCTTGGTGATCAAGAATTTCTGCCTAAGGAACGAGATGGAGAAGGTAGAGAGGGAATTTCTGGGTTTGAAGGCCGGGAGCATGACGCACCGGCAATACACAACCCGATTCAATGAATGGGCACCTCTGGTGCCACATCTTGTCACGACTGAGGAAAGAAAGATTGCATGCTACATTCAAGGACTGCCGGACCAGGTCTGCACCTATGTTAAGGCAAACGCCCCTACTACCTATGATTCGGTAGTAGAACTGAGCGGCGTGGTATTTGATGATCTGGCGCTGAATGTCGTTGCCATTGAAGAGCCTAAGAAGAAGCTGAGTTTTCCCGCTAAGCGATCGAGGAGGAAGTTGTTTGGGGCTCGGGACAAGCAGGCCAGGGTAGGCGAGGCGGCAGTCTGTGGAAGATGTGAGGTGAGACATGCGGGTGAATGTCGACTAGGGTCAAATATGTGCTTTAAATGTGGCAAAACCGGACACTACTCCCGTGAATGCCCGCAAGGCTTCAAATGCTACAACTGTGGGGAGAGTGGTCATATGAGCCGGGAATGCACCAAGCCCAGGATGGGTCAAGCTGGGAAAGGGAAAGGTCCGGAGAAGAAAGAAGAGAGATCCCTAGTAAAGACTCGAGCTTACGCGCTGACGCAAGACCAGGCCAGGGCGGACCCCGACGTGGGGTCAGGTACGTTTATCCTTGACAACACTTTTGTATCTGTGTTATTCAATTCGGGTGCCAGTAAGAGTTTTATATCTGCAACTTTTTGTAAAAAGGAAAAGTACACTGTGAGTAAACTAGAAAGGGCCTTTAGCGTAGAAACCACTGAGGGTAGAACTGCGAGGGTGACTGATGTAGTTGACAATTCCACGATAAAAATAGAAGGCCATAGATTTACCGTCAGGTTGTTTGTCATGGTTTTGGGTGGGTTCGATGTCGTGTTATGATGGATTGGCTAACTGCCAATGAAGCACAAATTATATGTAAACGAAAGATAACCCGACTCAAGGCTCCGGATGGTAGCAAAGTCGAGGTTTTTGGAGATCGTGACGCCCCGATGCCAAACGTCATCTTGATGATTAAGGCAGCAGATTACTTGAGGCGCGGATGCGAGGCTTATCTGGTGTACGTAATTGACGAGTGTAAGGAAGTGAAGGAACCAGACGATGTATCAGTGGTACGCGAGTACTCGAAGATGTTTCCAGAGGATTTGCCTGGGATACCACCCGACAGAGAGATCGAATTTCGAATCGACTCAGTACCAGATGCCCAGCCCGTGGCTAGGGCTCCATATCGACTAGCACCAGTGGAGATGAAAGAGTTAGTGGCACAACTAGACGATTTACTTGAAAAGGGATTTATCCAACCGAGCATCTCGCCGTGGGTGCTCCGGTGTTGTTTGTGAAGAAGAAAGACGGTTCAATGAGAATGTGTATTGATTATCACGAGTTGAATAAACGTACGGTGAAGAACAAGTACCCTTTACCAAGGATCGACGACCTGTTCGATCAATTGTCAGGCACAAGTTGGTTCTCAAAAATCGACCTTCGGTCCGGGTACCATCAGTTTAAGGTGAGGGAATAAGACATACCGAAAACTGCATTTCGCACGCGTTATGGACATTTCGAGTTCCGCGTAATGTCTTTCGGATTGACGAACGCCCACGCAGCGTTCATGGATTTGATGAATAGGGTTTGTCGACCAATGTTGGATCGATCGGTAATCGTGTTCATCGATGATATCCTCATCTACTCCAAGAATGAGGGTGATCACGCGTGTCACTTGAAGGAAGTATTGGAAGCTCTAAAGAAGGAAAAGTTGTATGCTAAGTTCTCCAAATGCGCGTTCTGGCTTAGAGAAGTCCAATTCCTAGGTCACGTCATTAACCCGAACGACATCATGGTTGACCCAGCAAAGATAATGACGGTGAAGGAATGGAATATTCCTAAGACGCCAACCGAAATCCGTAGTTTCTTGGGATTGGCTGGCTACTATCGGAGATTCATCCAGGATTTCTCGAAAATAGCTTCGCCGTTGACAAAGTTGACTCGGAAAGAGGTAAAGTACGAATGGGGTTCGACCCAGGATGAGGCGTTTAAGGAATTGAAGGAGAAACTAACCCAAGCTCCAGTCTTGGCCCTTCCCGAGGGCAATGAAGACTTGGTGGTATACTCTGACGCTTCGGGTCAGGGATTAGGGTGCGTGTTGATGCAAGGCGGGAGAGTGATCGCCTATGCATCACGACAATTGAAAGTACACGAAGTCAGTTATCCGACTCATGATTTGGAACTTGCTGCTGTCGTATTCGCATTAAAAATTTGGAGGCACTACCTTTACAGGGTGAAGTTTACAATTTACTCCGACCACATAAGTTTGAAGTACTTCTTCAAACAAAAGGAACTTAATATGAGGCAGAGGCGATGGTTGGAACTGTTGAAAGACTATGACTATGAAATAATATACCATCCTGGAAAGGCAAACGTGGTGGCTGACGCTCTAAGCCGAAAGGATGTGCCTACTCCTATTAGAGTGAAAGCTTGCCAGTTGGTGGTAACATCGGATGTGATGAGAGAAATTGAAAAGGCTCAAGATGAGGCACTTAAAGAAGAAAACATAAAGAAGGAAAGGATGGTTTGCCAACAGGACAAGTTGGAATATAACACCCTTGGTGTTAGGACACGTTTTGGACGGGTATGGATACATATGGGTGGCGAGCTTAGAACCAAAATGTGGATGAGGATCATAAGTCTCGGTACTCTATCCATCCTGGTACCAATAAAATGTACCAAGACCTAAGGAAGGAATACTGGTGGCCTGGAATGAAATATGAAGTGACAAAGTACGTAAGTAAGTGTTTGACTTGCTCGCAAGTAAAGGCCGAACACTAGAAACCATATGGAAAGATTCAACAACTTGATATACCAGAGTGGAAGTGGGAACACATTACCATGGACTTCATAACCAAGCTACCTCGCACAGCTAAAGGTCATGATACCATTTGGGTAATTGTGGACCGTTTAATGAAGAGTGCTCATTTCCTACCTATTCGCGAGTCGTTCTCGTCAGAAAGGTTAGCAGAAGTATTTATTAGAGAAGTTGTAGCATGACATGGGATGCCTTTGATGATCGTATCTGACCGGGACACACGATTCACATCGAGGTTCTGGAAAAGATTTCACGGGGCGATGGGCACGAGACTTAATGTTAGCACGGCATACCACCCACAAACGTATGGTCAGTCCGAAAGGACCATTCAGACATTGGAGGATATGCTTCGTGCTTGTATTTTTGATTTCGGCGGCAGTTGAGATAGTCATCTGCCATTAGCCGAATTCTCCTACAACAATAGTCATCACACAACGATAGGCATGTCGCCTTACGAAATGTTGTATGGGAGAAGATGCAGGACCCCGGTTTGTTGGGGTGAGATTGGACAGAAGGAATTAGGAAGTCTTGAAGTCGTAAGAGAAACTTCGGAAAGGTTTGATCAAATCAAAGCATGAATGATGGCCGCACAAGATCTTCAGAAGTCCTATGCAGATAAACGACGAAGGCCTATTAAGTTTGATGTTGGGGACAGAATAATGTTGAAAGTATCACCCTGGAAGGGAATCATACGATTCAGGAAGAGAGGAAAGTTAAGTCCGAGGTTTGTCGGACCATTCAGGATAATGGCACGGGTTGGTGAAGTCACTTATCGGTTAGAGTTGCCTGATGAGTTAAGTGGGATTCATCCTACCTTCCATGTATCACACTTGCGAAAGTGTTTGGCGGATGAATCGGCTCACGTACCACTTACTGACATCGAGGTCGACAACAGCCTTAACTACATCGAAGAACCCGTGGCCATCTTAGACAGAAAGGAGAAGCGTTTGCGTAATAAGAATATTCAATTGGTTAAAGTCTAATGGAAGCATCGAAGGGGATCGGAGGCCACTTGGGAAACGGATACGGAAATGAGGGAGTCGTACCCTCAACTATTTGACTAATGATAGGTTTCGGGGACGAAACCTATTATAAAGGGGGTAGACTTGTAACATCCCAAAAATAAAAAGACAGTTATAATAACGGAATAAACGAACGAGGCATGTCGGGTCATGCCGGATGGGCCGGCGGGCTGGAAGGGGAGCCTCCCCGATAAATAGCCAAGGTCACCACCCATTTCTCTCATTTGCAACATCTAGAGAGAGAAACCGTAGAGAGAGAAAGTTGGCGGATCGAACCGAGATTTGAGAAGTGTGTTGCTCGTGAGAAGAACCTCCGGATCAGAAACTCGATTCAGGTAACGATCTGACCTAAATCTGAGTTTTTGTTCATTTTTGGGTTTTTCGGGTTTTGGATGAAAATGTAACGTTTTTACGAATGAAATTGGAAGGAAAACATATATTTAGATTCCTTAATGAAAAGCAAACGTTTTGAAGTAAACAAGTTCGGGATCTTGACGTGGTCAGACCCGAATGAGAAAGTTAGGGTTTTTGCGAGGAAGCAGCTCATGCGTACTTATCAAGTACGCATGAAGCTGATCCTGCGTACTTACCAAGTACGCAAGAAGAGGATCATGCGTACTTATCAAGTACGCATGAAGAGGGTCATGCGTACCTATCAAGTACGCATGAAGCAGGTACTGCGTATTTGTCAAGTACGCATGAAGCAAAGTCTGCGCACATATTAAGTATGCAAGAACAAGTCCCTGCGCACTTGCTAAGTGCGCAGGCATCAGGCTGTTTAGGTAAAGTCAGTATATTTAGAAGGTTAAACAGTTAGAGACGGGATTAGGTCTGATGTGTATTTAACTAATCAATTCAGATCGGAAGCGACGTTGGACCTTTGTTTAGGACAACCCAGATTAGCTTATCAGGTGAGTTCTAGAAGCCCTCTTTTAAATGTTTTAATAATGTTTTTGGGCTGGTGTGCATACGTAACGATGTGACTATTTTATAAAACGACGTTTATGAATGTTGTATGTGACGTTTTATAAAATGAGGTTTATGAACGATGTTTTGGAAGGAAGGGTTATGAAAGAAGTGTTTATGAAATATTTTACCAAAAGAAGTTTATGAAGTATTTATGAATGAAGGAATGATTTTTAATAAAACGTATGAATGCTTTAACTGAAGTTTATGAAGTATTTATGAATGAAGGAATGATTTTTAATAAAACGTACGAATGCTTTAACTGAAGTTTTGAAGTAAAAGAAGTGAATGTTTATGAAAGTCACAAACGAACGAATCTGCCAATATTCCTTAGGGAATGAAGGTAGGGAAGTATGTTATGGGCCTTTACCTTTTAGGGGCCTTTATGGCTGCCCAACTGTTGTACAACTGGGGTGATGACGGTCACCAAGGGGATTATCGTGATCCTTGAAGTTTGGTACGATTTATCTTACGGGGTAGTCGTGCTTGAAGTTTGGTACTTGCGCCTTACGGGGTGCAGTGCTTGAAGTTTGGTACGTGTCATCCTTGTGATGCCGTGCTTGAAGTTTGGTGCTGAATAACCTACGTATCGGGCCCTAGGAGTTCCTCACCCGAAGGACAGTACGGTGTTGATGGGCCTAGTGGTGGTGATCTTTAGGTTATTCCACTAGTATGTGACGTATGGATTTGACGGTTACGAGAAGGCGCAGATTCGATATGTTCGTTGACTTATGTTATGATGTGTTATGTTTTTTTGTTATTGCATTATTTACGTACGCTTTTATTAATGAAGTATGATGTTATGTTTTTGGCAAATATTTGAAGTTAATGTTTTATGTAAAAGCTAGAACTCACCAGCGTAGCTGACTTTTTAGTATGCACATTCAGGTTAAGGCATGTTACGATGATGGAAGGTGATGCTGGGCGGCTTGATGAGTTACCCGGATGATATGAAGACTGGCATCCCGTTATGATTAGATTATTTTATGTTTATGTAATAGACTATGTTACGCTTCCGTTTGTTAAACAATGTAATGGCTATGTTTTAATGAAGTATTTTCCGCTGCGTTATGTGATATTCAAGTTAAGAACTATTTGTGAATGAGTAAATCTAACAAGTGAGGCCACTTGGGTTTGGGGCCTTGCATCAAGCTACTCCTACTGTGATATCCCGGGAAATTTTTTTTTTTAAATTTTCGAGTCGAAAATTCTTTCAACTAGGGGATGATGTGACAATCCGACTTTTCATGTTAATTCCGTTAGTGATCCCGTTAAATATTCTGTTAAATCCTAACCAAGTTAACCCAAATTCTAAGGCCAAGGAATCATTTCTGTCAAAGCTGAAGTTGCTGGGACTAGTTTTGTAAATATCTAGAAATCCTAGTAGGCACGGTCGCGCCTTATTTTGGCACGGTCGCGCCAAGTGCCTTGGCACGGTCGCGCCTCTGGACAGTTGAAACGTCAAACGCAGCCTTTAATCGCAAATCCGTTCGAGTATCAACTTGGTAACGTAAAATCTTTAATGGCAATCATCTTTGAGACTTAATCATTTGCATTACGTTCGAATTAATTCCATTATGATCATTCATCCTGAAACCGTCGAAACCCATCCCCATTACGAACCAATTCACCTACACACGTTAGACGAGTCTCCCAGAAGCTTCAGAATATATTAATTTGGTTGGAAGAGTGGCCGGAAACACCAAGGACCAAACCCGTCGCCGTTGGACCGAGTTCTAACTGTACGCTATCAATACATCATCTATTCTGGTAATCAAACTCATCCTTAGCTTCGTTTCAATCTTCTAATCAAAAGCCCTATCATATTTCGGTCTTGCATTATCGAATTTAACTCAATCAGAAACCTAGGGTTCATACACTTTCGGGTTAATCGAATACTAATCTAGACATGTTGTTAATCTAATTAAAATACATGGTTATGTTCGAAATTCTTTGTTTATCAAAAGCCCCATGATTTCCAACGTTAATATTATAAGATTTAATCGATTTGATTATGAAATTATTCAGACACGGTCGCGCTAATCGGCTAGCGCGGTCGTGCCTATCCGGGCACAGTCGTACCCCGTACCTGACCTGGTCGTGCCTGTGAGCCAGACAAGGTCATGCCTAGAAAACCCTAGACACGGTCGTGCCCGACACAAGAACGGTCATGTCTGATGACCAGACTTTGTTGTGTCTTCTGTTTTGATCAACACGGTCGCACCCCTGACCAGCACGGTCGCGCCCGTGTCTTGAACACGTTCGTGCCTTGTCTTAGGCGCGGTCGTGTGTGAGAAAACCTTTTGTCAGAATGTTTGATTAATATTTATATTTTCAAATCAATAATTATTACATTATATTAATATGTTTTGAAGCCGGAAAACCACCCATAGACTCGGGTTTATTCTTGTAACTCGTATCCGTTATTTAAAACTCGTTTATAAAATAATATATTGTTTTCAATCCTTGAACTCAATTAAAAATGACATATATATTTTTTTATTATTTGTCACTCATCATGAACCGTAGTTTTCCTTAATTGTATAATTCAAGAATCTTGTATTCTCGTTGACACATTCGTCTACTCATGGTCATTAGAGCGTTATGTTTAGGAAGTTCCTTATTACGTGTCATCGTCACAAATCCCATCTTGTCCCTAATTTATGTGTTAATAATTTTAGGGCGTACGTAAGTCGTTTGAGACTTACACTCGTGGTTCCAACTTGTCTCTTGTGTGATACTACCTACAACGCAACGCAGGTGAGTTTTCACGACCCCTTTTTACTGTTTTAATCTGGGGGAGAAAACATGATTAAACTATTTTGAGATTTTGCAATTCATATGTTATCAATGTTAAAGCTAAGCGTAACACGCTATCACAGAAAGTCCTCATCTTATATCGGACCGTTAATATGGATCTTAGCAAGGTAATATTTAGTAGTACTACTGGGTTTGACAAATCCCACCCGTGTTAGTCGTGTTAACTCGATTAGAGATCGAAAGGGTGAAATGTTAGCCTACTCACACCGCCAGTGTTGATAGACCAGGCAGGAGGCAAATAAACAAACAGTCAGCTTCGGTTGCGAGCGCTTGAGTTAAACATGAACATAGGTTTGCTACCTATAGATACATGCTGAATGATCATAAATCCGGTAAACGCTTATTTATATATTGTAACCTATGAACTCACCAACCTCGTGTTGACATATTTTCTTACATGTTTTCTCAGGTCGCTAAGATAAGACACAGATGCACATTAGGGCATGCATGGGATTCACCTACTTTGATTATTGCTTATTTATGTTTGTTTGGATTATTTTGTATTGTACTTGGCTTTGTTGGACGTTTGGACTTTTGGACTTTTGGTTTGGGCGCGTGTGTTTTGCGCATATTCTTTCCTTTATGTTTCTGCATTTGAACTCTGATAGATATAATATTTTCATTTGATTCCCATGTAGAGTCGTTCAAAGTAACTAATGTCTGAGATCCTGGTTCGTCACTTCCCAAACGGTAAAACTCCGTTAGTTGAAATTGGGGGTGTGACAGATTGGTATCAGAGCCATTGGTTATAGAGAACTAGGATTGCATACTAGACTGTAGCCTCACACATTAGTTACATGTCATTTGGATGTTTGGAACTTATACATATTGTTACATAAACATGTCGTCAACTCCACCTCCATCACCTAAGGCACCAGGACATAAGGCACCTATCCTATCATCCCCGGAGCCCAAAAGGCGCCGGACTAGTTCTAGTGACCATTCAGTTGACCAAGGTGAACCGAGTAGCGTGCGAGCAATGGATTATTCTCTCAATTGGAACGTATACCCGCAAATGATCCAAAGGTGGATCGAAATGGGAGATGTTCCATCACCCTACTTTGGTTCTGCATCCTCATCATCGCCACTACCTAGCTTGCCATGCACTATGGAACAAGCTTTCGCAACCTTCGTATCTTACATGTTGAAGGAATTGAGCATTGTGCAAGATGCTACCGAGGAGATACCTAATCTTCTGAAGAATGGGCCTCAAATGGAGGAGAATAAGGTAGGAATAGAACTCTTGACTACCGAACTAGCTGTAACATACCATGTCCATAACCTTTTAGTGGATCGTGTGGCACATCTGGAGACGAGGGCCGACACTATGGACAATGATATGGCAGGATTTCTGGAGAGATTGTTTGTTATGGAAGCTCAACTACATGTAGCAAACCACACTGCTGAAGGTCTTCAAGAGAGGGTGACTCACTTGGAAGCCCAACTACAAGCAGCCCTGTTTCCTGAGGAGATTCCACTTTCTGATGGCGAGGAGGAGCCCTTTGAGGAGGAGCCCTTTGAGGAAGAGCCCTTCGAGGAGGAGCCCTTGGAGGAGGAGCCACCCGAGGAGGAACCAGTGGAGATGGATGATGCATAATCGTATGTTTCTTCCGATGACGAAGATGTTTGATGATCTTCCTATTCTATCTTCCTTTTCATGCCTGTTTTTGCTTATGTTATTTCTCTTTTCAAACCTGGATGGGTAAGGTTGTTCCCATTCAATAAAAGCATGAGAAGTTTAATGTTTGAGTTATTTATTTTGTAGCCTTACAATTTATTTAATTTTCAAAATATTAGGTGTTGTATCTTCTTACTCGTACCTGAATAATGTTTAATATGCGATATATTTATCATTGTTTTTCATTTGTGATTGTGAAGAATCATGTCAGGGAGAGGACGTGGAGGTCGTGCCGGTGGTCGAGGTACCATTAACATGACGGCAGCGGAGCTAGCGGCACTAATAAAAAATAGTGTGGTGGAGGCCCTGGTAGCACAAAATGCTGCAGGTAACACTTTGGCTATTGACTAATAATGTCAATTAATCTTTTAAAAACTTCTTCCTAAACCCTATAATTCCAATCCTATATTGTTTCTAACTCCAGGTCCACAAAACCCACAACCAGCCTGCACCTTCAAGGCATTCATGGATTGTAAGCCCCATGCCTTTAGTGGAGCTGAAGGAGCCGTTGGACTACTTCATTGGTTTGAGAAGGTAGAATCAGTGATTGCCATGTGCAACTGCCCCGTGGCTAATTAGGTAAAGTTCGCCGCTGGAACTTTGGAGGGCCCGGCTCTCACATGGTGGAACGCCCACGTCCAAATGTTGGGTCTAGCCATGGCAAATGGAATCCCGTGGGAGGAGTTTAAATCAATGATGAAGGAGGAATACTGTCCTTGCGATGAAATCCAGAAGTTAGAGGGAGACCGGAACCTAAAGATGGAGGGTTCTGAAATTGAACTCTACACCACACGTTCACATGAACTTGCTACTATGTGTCCGCATATGGTGACCCCTGATTACAAGAGAATTGAGCTTTACATTGGAGGTCTAGTACCTCAAATACAAAGCATGGTTACTTCATCCAATCCTGCTACTATGCAACAAACTATCCGACTTGCCCATAAGTTAACCAATCAGGCGGTGACTCAAGGGACTCTACCTCCGAGAGGTTCGGTCTCTAAACCCACCGACTATCATAATCGCAAGTTTGATCACCATTCCAACACCCACAACCACTCCAATTCTAAAGGACCCCAGCCCAATCAACCCAGTTTAATCAGCAGCAGCGTAAGTTCGAGCCTACTAAAAACTCCAACCAGTCGACCTTTTCAGGTCAAAACCAGGGTGGTTACGCAAGAAAATCTCCTAAGTGTAACAAGTGCAACTTCCATCACTTCGGGTTTTGCAATCGTTGTCAGCAGTGTGGAAAAATAGGTCATGCTGCCAAAGATTGTAGGCGTGAGTTGCAAGCTAAACAACCTTTTCAACAACCTGGATCCACAAGGGGTTGTTTCGAGTGTGGGAAGGAGGGACATATTAGGAAGAATTATCCTTAATTGAAGAAAGGGGTAATGGAAACCACAACCCTAACCAGAATAACAACAATGGGGATAACAACGGCAATGGTGGAGGAAATGGTGCGAAGGGATGAGCCTTCGTGCTAGGATCTGGAGAAGCTCGTTACGATCATAATGTGATCACCGGTAAGTTTCTCTTAAATAATTACTTTGCTTCTGTCCTTTTTGAGACTGGAGCTGATAGAAGTTTTATATCTAAGAAACTTAGTGACATGATAAAAGGAACTCCAACTCTGTTAGAAGCTAAGTATATAATAGAGATAGCTGATGGCCAAATAATTGAAGCAACTCACATTCTTAAGGGATGTAAGCTTGAGCTAGCTAGACATATATTTGATATCGACCTTATGCCGGTCACACTTGGTAGTTTTGATGTAATTGTCGGCATGGATTGGCTATCTAAAAACCAAGCTGAAATTATCTGTCATGAGAAGATTGTTCGTATTCCTCTCTCAAATGAAGAAATCCTTTCCGTTCAGGGCGAAAGAGTTGGTGCAGTCATGGGCATCATATCTTTTATGAAAGCACAAAAATGCCTTCGAAAGGGGCATACGGCTATTTTGGCTCTCGTTGCTGAGCAGCCATCAAAAGAGAAGAAGATTGATGATATTCCCATCGTTCGTGAATTTTTGCAAGTATTTCCTGAGGATCAGCCTGGTCTGCCACCTCACCGTCAAGTTGAATTCCAAATCGATCTAGCACCCGGAGCGGCACCGATCACCCAGGCACCTTATAGGTTAGCACCTAGTGAATTACAAGAGTTGTCCACTCAATTGCAAGATTTGTTGGATAAAGGTTTCATCCGACCTAGTTCATCGCCGTGGGGAGCTCCGGTACTATTTGTCAAGAAGAAGGACGGGACTTTCCATATGTGTATTGACTACCATGAGCTGAATAAAGTCACAATCAAGAATCGCTACCCTTTGCCTCGCATAGATGACCTCTTTGATCAACTCCAAGGATCAAGTTTCTATTCCAAAATAGATCTTAGGTCCGGTTACCATCAGTTAAGAGTCCGAGAAGAGGATATCTCTAAGACTGCATTCAGGACAAGGTACGGCCATTACGAGTTTATGGTCATGCCTTTCGGATTAACCAACGCACCTGCGGTATTCATGGACCTCATGAACCGTGTGTGTAAATCGTATCTTGACCAATTTGTCATCGTGTTCATCGACGACATCCTCATTTATTCCAAGAACAAGGAAGAACATGAGGAACATCTACGCCTAATTTTGGAATTACTTAAGCAAGAGCAACTGTATGCTAAGTTTTCCAAGTGTGAATTCTGGATCCGAGAAGTTCAGTTTCTAGGGCATGTGGTTAACGAGAAAGGAATACATGTCGACCCATCAAAGATAGAAGCCATCAAGAATTGGGCAGCACCGACGACTCCGACTGAGGTGCGACAATTTCTAGGCTTGGCTGGTTATTACCGTCGATTCATCGAAGGATTTTAAAAGAATGCACAACCTCTCACTGTCTTAACTCAAAAGGGAAAAGCCTATAGTTGGGGCGATAACCAAGAGTCAGCATTCCAACACCTCAAACAGCAACTTTGCAGTGCACCTATTCTAGCTCTTCCGGAAGGAACCGGTGATTTTGTGGTGTATTGTGATGCATCTATTCAGGGTCTGGGTTGTGTCTTATTGCAACGTGAAAAGGTGATCGTATACGCTTCACGTCAGCTAAAGATTCATGAGAAAAACTACACCACTCATGACCTAGAGTTGGGAGCCATAGTCTTCGCACTTAAGATATGGAGACATTACTTGTACGGTACCAAATGCACCATCTATACCGATCACAAGAGTCTTCAGCATATCTTCGAGCAGAAAGAGTTGAACATGCGACAGCGTCGTTGGGTCGAGCTCTTAAATGATTATGACTGTGCGATCCGGTATCATCCGGGTAAAGCTAACGTTGTAGCTGATGCCCTAAGTCGAAAAGAAACGAAACCCAAACGAGTTCGAGCATTACAGCTTAATATTCACCCTGGATTACTTGACAAAATCCATAGTGCTCAACTCAAAGCCATGAAAGAGGAAAACCTATCGCTGGAAGGTACACGCGGTATGGAAGCACAACTCGAAGTCAAATCTGACGATATTCGCTACTTCGCCGAGCGAATATGGATTCCAGTATTCAGAAATTTAAGAGAACTAGTCATGGATGAGGCTCATAAATCTCATTACTCTATTCATCCAAATTCCGACAAAATTGACCATGATCTAAAGATATTATATTGGTGGCCAAAGATGAAGGCCGATATAGCTATCTGTGTGAGCAAATGTCTGACATGCGCGAAGGTCAAAGTTGAATACCAAAAGCCTTCTGGTCTTCTCCAACAACCAGAAATTCCCATGTGGAAATGGGAACAAATATACATGGACTTCATCACCAAATTACCACGAACTCCTACCGGATGTAATACCATTTGGGTAATTGTTGATCGATTAACAAAGTCCGCTCACTTCATAGCAATCAAAGAGACCGACAAAATGGACAAGCTTACTCGTATTTACTTGAAAGAAGTAGTCTCTCGGCACGGGGTGCCAATGTCTATCATTTCGGATCATGATGCACGATTCACTTCTCATTTCTGGCAGTCATTACACAAAGCCTTAGGCACGCGTCTAGATATGAGCACAACATACCATCCTCAAACTGATGGCCAAACATAACGTACTATTCAAACGCTGGAGGACATGCTACGAGCTTGTGTGATTGATTTCGGTAACACTTGGGAGTCTCACCTACCATTGGTGGAGTTTTCCTACAACAACAGTTATCACACTAGCATCAAGGCAGCTCCATTTGAAGCACTTTATGGACGAAAATGTCGTTCTCCTATTTGTTGGGCCGAGGTTGGGGATAGTCAACTTACAGGTCCTGAACTCATACTTGAAACTTCTGAGAAAATCGTTCAAATTAGAAGCCGTATGGCAGCAGCTCGTGATCGTCAAAAGAGCTATGCCGACAACCGTCGTAAACCCTTTGAGTTTCAAATAGGTGACATGGTCTTACTCAAAGTCTCACCTTGGAAAGGTGTCATTCGATTTGGGAAGCGAGGTAAACTAAACCCTCGTTATGTTGGACCTTTCAAGATAGTAAAGAAAATCGGACCAGTAGCGTATCAACTGGACTTACCTGAAGGACTTAGTGGTGTACACAACTTCTTTCACATCTCAAATTTGAAGAAATGTCTAGCAGACGAGTCTCTCGCGGTTCCTCTTGAGGAACTACACATTAATGAATAGTTACATTTCATCGAAGAACCCGTGGAAATTATGGATAGGGAAATCAAAATGTTAAAGCATAGTAAAATCCCTATTGTCAGAGTTCGTTGGAACTCGAAACGCGGACCGGAATTCACGTGGGAGCGCGAGGATCAGATGATGCGCAAATATCCTAATATGTTCAAGCACTCCGCGTCAAATTCTTAAGGTACTATTTAATTTTCGGGACGAAATTTCTTTCAACCAGGGGATGTTGTGATATCCCGGGAAATTTTTTTTTTTTTTTTTAATTTTCGGGACGAAAATTCTTTCAACTAGGTGATAATGTGACAATCCGACTTTTCAAGTTAATTCTGTTAGTGATCCTGTTAAATATTCAGTTAAATCCTAACCAAGTTAACCCAAATTCTAAGGCCAAGGAATCATTTCTGTCAAAGCTGAAGTTGCAAGGACTAGTTTTGTAAATATCAAGATATCCTAGTAGGCATGGTCGAGCCTTGTTTTGGCATGGTCGCGCCAAGTGCCTTGGCACGGTCGCGCCAAGTGCCTTGGCACGGTCGCGCCTCTTGTTGGCACGGTCACGCCTCTGGTCAGTTGAAACGTAAAACGCAGCCTTTAATCGCAAATCCGTTCGAGTATCAACTTGGTAACGTAAAATCTTTAATGGCAATCATCATTGAGACTTAATCATTTGCCTTACGTTCGAATTAATTCCATTATGATCATTCATCCTATAACCGTCGAAACCCATCCCCATTACGAACCAATTCGACTAAATTCGTCCAGTAACCTCTCGATCGAGCACCTACACATGTTAGACGAGTCTCCCAGAAGCTTCAGAATATACCAATTTGGTCGGAAGAGTGGCCGAAAACACCAAGGACCAAACCCGTCGCCTTCGGACCGAGTTCTAACTGTACGCTATCAATCCATCATCTATTCTGGTAATCAAACTCATCCTTAGCTTCATTTAAATCTTCTAATCAGAAGCCCTATCATATTTCAGGCTTGCATTATCGAATTTAACTCAATCAGAAACCTAGGGTTCATACACTTTCGGGTTAATCGAATACTAATCTAGACATGTTGTTAATCCAATTAAAATACATGGTTATGTTCGAAATTCTTTGTTTATCAAAAGCCCCATGATTTCCAACGTTAATATTATAAGATTTAATCGATTTGATTATGAAATTATTCAGACACGGTCGCGCTAATCGGCTAGCGCGGTCGTGCCTATCAGAGCACAGTCGTGCCCCGTACCTGACCTGGCCGTGCCTGCGAGCCAGACAAGGTCATGCCTAGAAAACCCTAGACACGGTCGTGCCCGACACAAGCATGGTCGTGCCTGATGACCAGACTTTGTTGTGTCTTCTGTTTTGATCAACACGGTTGCGTCCTTGACCAGCACGGTCGCGCCCGTGTCCTGAACACGGTCGTGCCTTCTCTTAGGCGCGATCGTGTGTGAGAAAACCTTTTGTCAGAATGTTTGATTAATATTTATATTTTCAAAACAATAATTATTACATTATATTAATATGTTTTGAAGCCGGAAAACCACCCATAGACTCGGGTTTATTCTTGTAACTCGTATCCGTTATTTAAAACTCGTTTATAAAATAATATATTATTTTCAATCCTTGAACTCAATTAAAAACGACATATATATTTTATTATTATTTGTCACTTGTCACGAGCCATAGTTTTCCTTAATTGTATAATTCAAGAATCTTGTATTCTCGTGGACACATTCGTCTACTCATGGTCATTAGAGCGTTATGTTTAGGAAGTTCCTTATTACGTGTCATCGTCACAAATCCCATCTTGTCCCTAATTTATGTGTTTATAATTTTAGGGCGTACGTAAGTCGTTTGAGACTTACACTCGTGGTTCCAACTTGTCTCTTGTGTGATACTACCTACAACGCAACGCAAGTGAGTTTTCACGGCCCCTTTTTACTATTTTAATCTGGGGGAGAAAACATGATTAAACTATTTTGTGATTTTGCAATTCATATGTTATCAATGTTAAAGCTAAGCGTAACACGCTATCACAGAAAGTCCTCATCTTATATCGGACCGTTAATATGGATCTTAGCAAGGTAATATTTAGTAGTACTACTGGGTTTGACAAATCCCACCCGCGTTAGTCGCGCTAACTCGATTAGAGATCGAACGGGTGAAATGTTAGCCTACTCACACCGCCAGTGTTGATAGACCTGGCAGGAGGCAAATAAACAAACAGTCAGCTTCGGTTGCGAGCGCTTGAGTTAAACATGAACATAGGTTAGCTACCTATAGATACATACTGAATTATCATAAATCTGGTAAATGCTTATTTATATATTGAAACCTGTGAACTCACCAACCTCGTGTTGACATATTTTCTTACATGTTTTCTCAGGTCGCTAAGATAAGGCACAGATGCACATTAGGGCATGCATGGGATTCACCTACTTTGATTATTGCTTATTTATGTTTGTTTGGATTATTTTGTATTGTACATGGCTTTGTTGGACGTTTGGACTTTTGGACTTTTGGTTTGGGCGCGTGTGTTTTGCGCATTTTCTTTCCTTTACGTTTCCGCATTTGAACTCTGATAGATATAATATTTTCATTTGAGTCCCATGTAGAGTCGTTCAAAGTAACTAATGTCTGAGATCCCGGTTCCTCACTTCCCAAACGGTAAAACTCCGTTGGATGAAATTGGGGGTGTGACACCTACTGTATCAAAAGCACAAGATGATGATGGTCCATCTACTAGGGATGCTCGTGATGACATAATACTTGCCTTGGAAACACTGGTTTCAGGGCTACAGTCAACAGTAGATGACCTGATTGCAGGTGAAGCCCAGCGTGCTCTGACTATAAATGAACAGAACAAGGTGATTACAGAGATGCAAATCCTTGTCAGTCTGTTGATAGAGCATCTTGACGCTTAGGGAGAGAAGGTCCAAGCTGATAAATCTACATGTCATAGTATTGGTATTCAAAAGAACTTAGATGATGATGACGAACAAGATGTTGGAGATGGTTTGGGTGAGCGCCAACACGCTGATACTAACCCTACGTCATTAACTCAGGGGGAGTCAGAGATTATTGTTGAAGCCAATATGATGACAAGTGGTGATAATAAAGAACCTGCTAAGGTTGATGCTGATATGTTGGATAATTCACTTTTTGAGGATTCTGACATAGATGAAGCAGATAAGATTGAGTGTCTGTTGGATCTAGATGATATGTTAGATGATGAAGATACAGGTGAGGAGGAGTTAGAAGGAGAGATTGTTGAAGTGGATTTGGAGAATGACAAACAGAAGATTGTTTATGAAGGGTGTAATGGATTGATTGATGCAGATGTCTTTGATGATGATGTAATTCCTGAAGATTTGTCAGAGGGTGTTGCAGAATCTGAAGAGTCTGATCCTAATCTAGGAAAACAAAACCCGGAAACTGTAACATCCATGATTTTCCAGCCTTATCTTATTACATTTAAAATTCGTAATTGTCCAACACAATATGACACAACAGTTATTATTATTTCAATGATTATTAAATTCAAAGTTCCAATCTTTGCGATTACATATAATTTTCCTACTATGTGTATATATACATATTTATACTTGGTTATAATAATAAATCAAAGATAAAACTTATGAATTTTTAATCATATACAACTTGTGCATATCATATTCAATTTAGAGTAATTAATTTCATTTTTTGCACATCAAAGTTCGATTAATTCATATCATGCAGCGGTAATTCTATACGAAGAATTACCGGGTCACACACCAGTCCGGTCACACATGAACTTTGGTGATATATAAGACAGATAACTAAAAGTATGATTTAGAATATAAAAATTATATGTAACACTGCGAATTAATATTTCAAGACAAAAATAAAAGTTTGAGAATTTTTAACAAATGTTTTGTTTTAAACACAGTTCGGATAACATTGTATTTAACTAATTCGTCAAAATAATATTATATATTACAAATGATTTAAAAGTTAATTATAAAAATTAAAATTTCTAAATATCTTTTAATAATCCAACATAATCATTGCCATATTTCTAGAAAATCTCCAAATCTCTTTTCTCACACTCCACCTCCCTACACCACCAATCCACTTTCATCCACCACCTCACATTAAATAATTATTTTCTTTTTTTATTTATTTAAATTCATTCATTTGTCTCTCCTCCCACACTATAAATACCCCCTCACCCTCACTTCATTTCCACACCATTTCTTCCTCCTACTCAAGAGCAAAGCTCTCTTCTCCCTCCATCTTTGCCATTTTTGGCCACCAACACACACACAACCACCATTTTATTTCAAAGATTCAAGTGTTCAAGCCTCATTTGGTGATTTCTCAAGTGCTAGGATCAAGCCTTCATATTTTTCTATCCTTCTAAGTAAGAAACCCATCTTATTTAGCTTTTTATTTCTTTAATTCAAGTATTATGTCTTAATCATAACACCCAACAACAACTTACATTCTTTTATAAAAGAAACTTAAATATGTAACATGCATCATGTAAAAATTAGTTTATATACTTTCTTTTATGATGTATTGCTTCTATATATCTTAGATGATACATGCATGTTGTTGGGTCATAATTTTGATCACATGCATGTTGATGGATCGTGTTTCTAATAATAGTGAATTTGTTGTTTATAAAAATTGGTTTTATACTAGATATGGATCTTTTGTCATTTGAGTTTACAAAAAGTATTTCTCTATAAAATATATATATTTTTTATGTTTAGTTCATCATTTTTATTACATGTAAGTCATTAGAATTATTTTTCTAGTTAAGGAAACTTTGTTAAATCAAAAACCGGGTTTTAATCCTTATAATGGCGTTGATGATGAAACTATTTTTATTAATATTTGTAGAACCAAAGACTGATGGCTACCAAATTATTCTAAGTACAATTGCTGCTGATAGGCTTATCAGCAGCAGTCAACACTTGTTGCTGCTGATAGGCTTATCAGCAGCACTCAACACTTGTTGCTGCTGATAGGCTTATCAGCAGCACTCAACACTTGTTGCTGCTGATAGGCTTATCAGCAGCCTTCAACACAAGTTGCTGCTGATGGGCTTATCAGCAGCAGTATTCTCAACTTTGCTGCTGATAGCTTTATTCACTGAAGACCAAACGTTGCAGCTGACTATCCATGCCAAGCGTCTCTGACAACTTTCTGCAAAAGCAACTGCCACACTCCAAGCAGAAGGAACCTCAGTGGTGCAACCAATAAAGGACCTTGTTGCGCGTCTCCAAGCATGCAAACAATGATGCCTAAGAAGACGCTTCAATAAAGTTATCTAGATTAGCCTTTGCGTATAATTTAGATTAATAAACAAGATCAACGGTCTGTGTTCGATCTGATCCTCAGAATCAAGGGTTTGTCTTGATTCTGAGTTACTATAAATACTGTGTAACCACTTCATTGTAAGTGTGCTTCTTCTCAGAGTTTTCATCTGTAATCGTTTATTCACTAAGCTTAATACAACAGTGATCTTACTAGTATTCTTTCTGTCTGTTCGATTACATTTGTGTAGTTGTTATTGTTTCCGCCAATATCAACCAGAATAGAATCACCTTGTAATCTCACGATCCTACAAGTGGTATCAGAGCTTTGGCTCAAGATTAAACAATTTAACACTTGTTTAATCACTTTCTGATTCTATACTAAACTCTATTCTTAATCAAGTCACACAAAACAGAAATGGCACAAAGTAATGGATTTGAAGACATCGGCAGTATCAACCGACCACCGAGGTTGGTGTCTGGGGAGGACTATGATATGTGGAAAAACCGTATGGAAAGCTTCTTCTGCTACCAAGAATACGGAATGTGGAAATCCATAAGGGATGGACCTTATATCCCCATGGTGGCCTCGGCTGACTCTGGAGGACCACTAGTCCCGAAGGAACCCTCCAAGTATTCTGAAGAAGACATCAAGAAAATGGAGGTGGACTTCAAGGCATTAGGAGCTATCCAAATGTGCCTTCCAAATGAAGTTTTTCACAACTTCAGGGCTTACAAAACCGCAAAGGAGTTATGGGAAGCCCTGGAGAAGATGTTTGCTGGATCTGAGGAGGTCAAAGAAAACAGACGTGACATCCTCAAGCAACAGTATGAGAACTTCGCCTGGAAGGAAGGTGAGTCACTAACAGTTTTATATAACAGGTACACGTATCTGGTAGGAGAACTGCAGTGCTCCAAGGTGACCCTGGAAAATGAAGACATTCTGAAGAAGTTCATAAGATCTCTTCCCACCTGTTGGACACTATACACTGTGTCCATCAGAAGAACGGAGAATCTAAAGACTCTCCAGATGACTGAGCTCTTTGGCATGCTTAAAACCTATGAATTAGAAATGATTCAGGCTAAAGAAAGGAGCTCCAGTTATCAATCAGCCACCACTTCCTCCACCAACACCTCAGCACTTCACTCTGATCATTCTGGTCCTAGTGCAAGCAACTACCATCCTCCCATTGTCACTCATCCTCAAACACCAACTGTTTCACAATCCAACTCATCTCCATTTCTTCTAGAAGCGCCTCCTCAACAGTCAACCTCTACTGCCTTTGTCTCTGACAGCTTAAGCAGCATGTACTTCATTAAGGAGGATTTGGAATGCTTTCATCCAGATGATCTGGAAGAAATGGATATTCAGCACTCTTATGCAATGCTCTCCCTCAGAGCAAAAAGGTTCTACTCTAGAACCGGAAGATCTGTTCCAAACAACAACTCAAACACCAGAGTTGGTTTGGATAAAAGCAAGATCCGGTGTTACAACTGTAACCAAATGGGTCACTTTGCCAGGGAGTGCAAGGCACCAAAAGCCAATCAGGGTGCCAGCCATCAAAAACAAGCCTATCAGCAGCAAGCCTATCAAGGACAGCCCAGGCAGCAGCAGCAGCAGCAAGGAACTCCTCCAGCACAAACTGCAGCATGTTCAAATGTTGGAACTACAGACTTTGACTGGAGTTTTCAATATGAAGATGTTTCTGCCTCCAACCAAGCACTTATGGCAGACAATGCAGAGATACCACCTCAGGTATTTGAACATCTTTGCTCTCAAGCTTGCATTGACAAAGTTTTAGGTTATAGAAAGCATAACCAAAATCTGATAGATCAAAATGAAGAGTTTCATCAAATGAAGTCTGAATTCAAAAAGGTCGAAGATACTTACAAAGAAAAAATTAACTGTCTTAAGAAAGAGATTTCTTCATTAAAACACGAACAAACTAATCTAGAAACTCAGATTGATGATCTATTAGTAAAACTTAAAGCTACCAGAGCTGAACTGGCTGAACAGAAAGTTCATGTTGAAAAATATGAATTTTCATCTAAAAAACTACAAAGATTGTTAGATATTCAAGTCCATGAAAGAGTAAGAACTGGACTTGGATATCATAGTGACGAGTACCAGACAGTTCCTCCTCCTGCTGATTATGTTGCCATTCACCAACCAAGCTTCAATACTGCAAACCTTGACATGGCAAACCAAACCCTTGATCCTTTAATGGATGCATGTGTTGTGGAAAACTGCTCCACCTCTTCAGAATCTGAGTCAACCTGCTCAGACAATTGTGAAACTAGTGCAGTCCCATCTGCTCCTATCTCTGAAGCTGTTCTAAACAAAGCTGAATTTCCTGTTGTTACTCCAGCTATTCCAGCACCAATCCCATTCAAACAAATCAAGATTAGCTATCCTCCAGGTGGAAGAAAGCTAAACATTGAAAAGGGAGAGACATCAGGTTTCACCAACCCAAAGTCTCAGTCAAAGCCAATCACAAAGAGAAGGGTGTTTGATATCTTTCATGCACCTGGAGAAAAGGTTCCTTATGTTCAAAAGACACTAGAAGAAGCCACTTTTGAACATAACAAAGCTCATCCCTGGAACTTCAAAGATTTGTTTCAAAGAAAGGACTATGTGCACTTTCACAGGGACAAGATAGCACTATCTTGCTTTGTGTGTGGCAAATACAATCACACAGCCAGCACCTGCTTTCACTACCTTGATCACCAAAGAAACTCAAAGCAGCATGCCTTTGAGAAAACAAACAGAAACAAACAGGTAAGAAGCTATGATGCAAAGGTAACAAAGTTCAGGAAGTCTCTATCCCCTCAAAGAGTGAAGATGCAGAAACCTCAACAAACTTGCATCATATGTGGGGAATCAAACCACTTTGCTGCAACATGCAAGTTCAACCCTTTTAATCAAGTTGCAAATCGTCCATCTGTGTTCAGCCCATCAGCAGCAAACAAAATCGCTGCTGATAAAGTAAAGTCCAGGAAACCAAAAGCAAAGCCTTCAGCAGCAAAAGTCTCTGCTGCTGACAAAGGAAAATCAAAAACAACGACATCAGCAGCAAAAGTGTCTGATGCTGACAAAGCAAAATCCAAAACAAAGCATCAAGAAGCAAAGACTGCCACTGCTCCAGCAAAACCTTCAGCAGCAAAAGTCTCTGCTGCTGACAAAGGAAAATCAAAAACAACTGCATCAGCAGCAACAAAATCGGCTGCAAATAAGCCAAAATTGTTAGCAACAAAATCTTCTGCCGACAATGTAAAGAAAGCTAGAAGACCACCAGCACAGCAATGGAGGGTCAAACAATCTCCAAGCATAACAAGTGATTCCATTGACTGCAAGCTTGCTGACAATAGCAAATTAGCAACTATTATCTACAATGCTGCAAGCTACAATGTTCCTCCCACTAATTAGATATTTCCCATGTGCAGAGAAAAAGAGAATTGTCCTATCCAAGGTTCACACAAATGAGCAATATGCTGATTTGTTCACTAAACCTTTTGATGAAGCAAGATTTCGATATCTAGTTGAATCAATTGGCATGATGAACTTTGAATAAGACATGTCTCAAATTTTTATCTTTCCTTGTAAATATGTCTATGTCTTTGTTCTTAATAAAATGTTAATATCAGCAGCACTTTTTCACTGCTGACAGTTTTACTCTTCAGCAGCAAAGCCTTTGCCACTGATCTCTTTAAGTTATCAGCAGGAACAAGTTTCCTGCGGATAGCTTTAAGGCGGTCAGCAGCAACATCTTTGCTGCGGATGAATACATCCATCAGCAGCTACCAAATCTGCTGCTGAAAGACTTAACTATCCGCAGCAACCAAGTTTGCAGCGGATAGCTCACCATCAGCAGCAACCAAGTTTGCTGCTGATGGGTAAAACAAGTCTACATTAACTTTTACCCACGGTAAAAACTACTCTCAGTCTTTACCATGACTGCTCGAGTGTTTTACAGCTGTAACAGTGAAAAGTAAAAAGGGTTGTACTGTACAAGAAAATTTGCTTTTTCCCTCGTCTGCCGTTATATCAAAATCCCAAACGTCCCCACAACCTCTTCATATTCAATTTCAAACCTAACTTCCATCACTTTCTCTCCCGTCCCCACAGCATTCCAAGCCCTCCATACTTAACCACCATTCAAACACCCTTCCCTCTTCCCTCCAAATCCATAACAATGGCAGGCGCGGACATAAACAACCCCAACGACAAGTTTTCCCCATATCACAACCTAACTGCATACCTAATCAAGGGCAAGAAATCCGAAGGATTCGATGATATGATCGACTTCCTTTGTCGGTCCAAAATCCGCCATGCCCTAACAGTCAACCCAACCATCTACACTTCCCACATGGAAAATTTTTGGAGCTCAGCCGTGTATTCCACTGAACAGGGCACTCCTCAAATCAAAGGCACAGTAGACGGCAAGGAGATAATCATCACTGAAGCCAAGCTCCGCCAACACCTCAAGCTTCAGGATGAAGGGGACGCCATCTCTTACCCAAGAGACGTATACATGAGGACCTTTGTATCCATAGGGTACACTGGAAATCAAACAGAGTATACAATAGAGAAGGCACTCATGGGTCCCAAATGGAAGTATCTCTGCCACACTCTTCTCCAATGCATATCCCAGAAGAGGAGTGGCTGGAACCAACTTAGCTCCGGACTTGCGTCGGCAGTTCACGGTATGATAACAGGGGCAGGTTTCAATTTTTCCCACCTCATTCTTGAAGGTTTGAGATACAACCTTCAAGAAGGGGTGAAAGCACAGTTCTTCATGTACCCAAGATTCTTGCAGGAAGTGTTCAATATTGAGCACCAAGATCTTTCAAAAACTGCAAGAATCTACTCAATACTGGGACATAAGAACAACATTTTTCAGAGCATGAGAACAGTTTCATCAAAGTTCTCAGGGGCCGATGTTCCATTGTTATCTACAATGTTGAACACGCAAAGTGCCCAGGGTGACAGTTCAGCAAACCCAGCTGATACTGATCCCACACCCTCCTCCTCACTGCCACAAATTCAAACTACTGTTTCCCTTGATCGAACCCCTGTGCATTCTACTGAGGATGCACAGGCACATACATCACTCTCCCACAGTTTGATTGCTCAACTGGAACACAGGGCCCCAGTTGCAGCCAAGTATACAAGAAAGAGGGGCAAGAGAACTCCTTCTTCTCTTGCCTCCAAGGCCCAAACCCAAGCCAACATCCCTCACTCAGAATCACAACATTCTAGTGAGAATATTATAAGGGAATGCCACATTGTTAGAGAGACTCCTTCGGAAGTCTCTCTATTAGGATTAGGATCACTTCCCGGATCCATAGATCAGCCCTTTGAGCCATTCCTATCTTCCTTGAACTTAAGTGTTGAGGAACCTGACCAAAGTGATGTACCTTCTCCAACTACCACTATTCAGGAGGTACTGATTGGTCTTGCTTCCAAAACACCCAACCCAAGTTCTTCACCCTTGGAGGTCCACTCTGGGAGTATTGAAAGAGTGGATGTGGACGAGGCTGTCACTACTGCTGGTCCATCAACTGACCAGGAGGACAGTGACAACATCATTAAGACCTCAACCACGGCAACTCATGGTGAGGGTGTTTCCTTGGAAACTCCCTTCACTGAGAGGAATCCCAGGCGCCAAGAAACCATGGGTGATGGGGATGCTGAGGCTAGGCCTACGGCCCCATCTAGGTCCAAGGATTCCACAACTGTGGATGAGGACAGACTGAAACTTCATAACTTGGAATTGACGGCCAGGGTGGCTATGCTAGAGGCTGAAATGTCCAAACTAAGACACCAAGTCGCTATGCATGCAGCCCATAAATGCCCAACTCTAGCCACTCCCTCTCTTGTATCAGTAGGCACCCAAACGGATGCTTACCTGTCTGCTGATGCAACCAAAAAGGGGGAGATGGTTTCTATGGAAGAAGATACAGACAGTCTGGACGACTGGATTCAAGAGCAGTTTGTTCTTCAAAGCTCACAATACAAGCCAGCTTTTGTCCAAGTTCATGACTTGCCAGCCCCAGATAACAAAGACGAAGAGATATCTGAAGACTGGCAGTTGGTCGTCAGGGCTGTCGATGAAATGCTGAATGATGCTGAAGACACAGAACAAACAAATGCATCATTCAGCATCCTTCCACAAGCAGCAGCCATCATAAGTCATACATCTGCCCCCCACTTCCCACTGACATCCACACAGCTAGAGTTTGATATTATACTAGCTTGGGGGTACGATGGGAAAACTGAGAGGTTTTGGATAGGTCGGGAGTTTAGCGGAGTAGAAGAGCTAGACTGGGATTTAATTCATCCATTTGAAATCCTTGACCTATATGATCTCATCTGCATCAACAACTCATCAGACCTCTCAGCAGACCTTTCCATTGACTTGTTCTATGACTTGATGGAGGACAACCTACCCAACTTCATAAGACTAATCAAAGAACTAAAACGGGTAGAGTCTCCTGAGTCATCTCAGGCTGCAGAAAGAAGACTGTCTCCCAACAATCTTCAAATCACAAGGAGCAGTCTTCTCAATGAAGAAGAAGTTCTGAGCCTGAAAAGACTCCTGTACAAGACAATGGTCAAGGACTTAGATGTGGTTGGATGGTCTAGCAATAAGTCCTTTGACCATAATCTTCTTCTAAGCAACAGCACCTCTCTCACCATCAACACCAGGGACATTCTTCAGCTACCCTCAGACTTTCTACTAAAGATCTACCAACTAAGATTCAACATCTGCAACATCAATTCATCAGAGAGTCAGGGAATGATGCAAACTGTCAGAGCCCATCTTGTAAATGAAGGTTGGATTGAGGGGTATGAGTCTGTGTCAAACTCTGACACTGACTCCAACTCATCTTCTCCCAGAGTTGACATTAATTCTGCAGCCTATGGGTTAAGATCATCAATTAAGGATCAACTAAGAGAGATAACAGATCATGAGTCCCAAACCAACCAACCAAATGTGCTTTCCTTGTCAATCTCCGAAGATGCCGATGAAGCCGAGGCTGAGATTCCAACAGTTCCACAATCAACTGTTGCTGTGATCAGTGAAGCCAGAGCAGAGGCATCCAATTTTGATAAAGGAAAGGGCACTATGACTAAAGAGGATGAAGAGAGATTGCTAAAAGAAAAGAAGGAGAAAGAAGAAAGGAGAAGAAAGAGAGAAGAAGAAGAGATGGCTGAAGAGATGGCTTATCAAACGAAGCATCAAGAAAGAAAGACAGCCTTACTCCTAAGACAACAAACAATCCAGCTGTATGCCAAACAGCTGGATGAGATGAAAGTTAAAATCCATGCAGGGTCTCAAGTTGAGGAAGATGAAAAACTTGCCAGACAGCTGCAGGAAAAGTTTGCCAAGGAAGAAGAAGAAGAGAATGAAAAGAAGAAGAAGGAAGATGCTAAGTTTAGAATCACTGATTCTAAATTAGCAAAAGAATTAAGAGAAGAGTGGACTGAAGCTCTGATCTCTCAAGGTGAGGATGCAGACTACCTTGAGAAACTTTCAAACAAAGAGATTTACAGAGCCTTCATGGGTCAGCAGGGTCAATTGGCTAGCAAGAAAAAGGCTGAAGAAGAAGAAAAAGCCAAGCTACAGTCCAAGAAGACCATTGCACTGAATAAAAGAACCCATGAAGAAAGGAAGGTCATGATTGACTTCCTTAAGGCTAGAGGAGACAGTGGAAGGAGGCTAGGTCCAATGAATTTCATGAACCTGCAAGCCCTCTACTTCAAGGTTAAAAAGGATGAGGAAGAAAGACTAGGGAAGAAAGGCTCCAAGAAAAGGGTACTTATCAAAGAAGAAGAAAAACCAAAGACAAAGAAACCCAAGCCTTCTCCCTCACCTACCTCTTCCTCAGTCCATCATCCTTCCACTCTCCTCCCCAAACCTTCCACTCCTCCACCCAACAAGTCCAAATCATCCCACCCAGCTCCCACTCATCAACAGCCTCCCTTGAAGAAATCAAAATCCTCATCTAAACCTGAAGACTCAAGAGACATTGTTGAATGGGTCTACAATCCACAGGGTCAAAGGTTTGAGATCTTCAGGGGGAGAACTGAAAGAAGAAGATCTACATACAGGTCTGTTGATGAGGTTCTGCAACTACCAGATTCAGAACTAAGAAGAATTTTGGAGCTGGGTGAAGCTCATGAGCCTGCAAATGAGAGAGGGAAACATCTTATGCTAGCAATCAGACATTACTTCAACCCTAGCAAAGATGTGGTCATGGATATCAAACCACTCAAGTCCCACTCTCCATTTGTATCTTGGTCCTACAATGCTGACTTGGATGAGTTCACACTAACTGATGCCAAGAAGCAGCAGATGAGATGTTCAAGCAAAGCAATCTTCAAAATGCAACCCAAAGACATCAAGACTCTGTCTGAACTTCCACTGAACAATCCCAGCAAGGATCCAAGAGGATATGAGGTTGAAAGGATAGTCAGACACATGCAAAAGCTTCAGCAGCAAAGTGATTAGAAGAATTTTGGTTGCATCAGTCTAGGGGGAGTTTGTAGAACCAAAGACTGATGGCTACCAAATTATTCTAAGTACAATTGCTGCTGATAGGCTTATCAGCAGCAGTCAACACTTGTTGCTGCTGATAGGCTTATCAGCAGCACTCAACACTTGTTGCTGCTGATAGGCTTATCAGCAGCACTCAACACTTGTTGCTGCTGATAGGCTTATCAGCAGCCTTCAACACAAGTTGCTGCTGATGGGCTTATCAGCAGCAGTATTCTCAACTTTGCTGCTGATAGCTTTATTCACTGAAGACCAAACGTTGCAGCTGACTATCCATGCCAAGCGTCTCTGACAACTTTCTGCAAAAGCAACTGCCACACTCCAAGCAGAAGGAACCTCAGTGGTGCAACCAATAAAGGACCTTGTTGCGCGTCTCCAAGCATGCAAACAATGATGCCTAAGAAGACGCTTCAATAAAGTTATCTAGATTAGCCTTTGCGTATAATTTAGATTAATAAACAAGATCAACGGTCTGTGTTCGATCTGATCCTCAGAATCAAGGGTTTGTCTTGATTCTGAGTTACTATAAATACTGTGTAACCACTTCATTGTAAGTGTGCTTCTTCTCAGAGTTTTCATCTGTAATCGTTTATTCACTAAGCTTAATACAACAGTGATCTTACTAGTATTCTTTCTGTCTGTTCGATTACATTTGTGTAGTTGTTATTGTTTCCGCCAATATCAACCAGAATAGAATCACCTTGTAATCTCACGATCCTACAATATTCAAAAACCGGGTTTTAATCCTTAACAAGTTCGCCTGAACTAAAGTTGGCGGACATGATAAGTTCGCCTATACCAGTAGTATTGCCTATAAATAGTGCAGTAGTTGTTCTCATTTGTAGAGATCTGTAATTCTGGAACTACTACTTGTGTACTGTTTACAAAGTGAATAAAAGAAGCTTTTTATGATATCTCGTCTTGCGTGTGATTGTATCGTGTGTGTGAGTATTCGAGACGTACATATACGTTAGGATTCCGCACTCCATGTACGTATTGCGTGTTTTACAGCAAAGATCGATCCATAGACCCTACCGGGACCTACAAAGAGGGACGACCCACATGGACACTTCAAGTGGAAAGTTTGCCAGAGTCCATAGACACCCATTTAAAACCTTCGTTGGAATCACCACCACAGGTGGAACTGAAAGAACTACCGACAAGTTTGAAGTACACCTTCGTAGGAGAGAATGAAACTTTCCTGGTTATTATTACATCAAATTTGACCGAGGCACAGGAAAAGGCTCTCATGGAGGTTCTGGTTGCCCATAAAGCAGCAATTGGGTGGACGATAGCAGATTTGAAATGGATTATTCCTTCGATAGTGATGAACAAAATAATCACCGAATATGATGCAAAGTCGGCAAGAGACGCACAAAGAAGGCTAAATCCAAACATGAGGGAAGTTGTGAAGAAAGAAGTCCTAAAATGGTTGGATGCAGGGATCATCTATCCCATATCTGACAGCACCTGGGTAAGTCCAACACATACAGTACCAAAGAAAGCAGGCATCCAGATCATACGAGATGAGCAAGGAGAGCAGGTAGCCACCCAACCCGTAATGCGGTGGAGGGTATGCATTGATTACAGGAAGTTGAACACAGCCACTTCCAATGACCATTTTCTTTTACCTTTCATTGAGCAAATCATCGAGAAATTATCAGGACAGAAATTTTATTGCTTTTTGGATGGGTACTCAGGATATAATCAGATTGCTATTCATCCTGATGATCAACATAAGACCACGTTTACTGCCCATATGGCACTTTTGCATTCAGGCGAATGCTATTTGGGTTGTGTAATGCCTAGCCACCTTTCAAAGGTGCATGATAAGTATCTTTTCAGATATGATTGGGAAGACTTTGGAAATCTTCATGGATGACTTTTCAATCTTTGGTCAGTCATTTGATGCATGTTTAGAGCAATTGACCAAAGTATTGAAAAGGTGTGCTGGAACAAACTTAGTCCTTAGTTGGGAAAAAAAGTCATTTCATGGTTCAAAAAGGGATTGTTTTGGGACACATAGTGTCAAGTACGGTGATGGAGGTAGATAGAGCAAAAATAAAAGTAATTTCAACACTACCTCCCCCTACTAATGTCAAAGGGGTAAGATCATTCTTGGGGCATGCAAGATTTTACCGCCGGTTTATTAGCACAATCACTAAACCGCTTTGTAATCTACTTTTAAAAGACGTCCCTTTTGAATTTGATGATGAGTGTTTGAAAGCATTCAATATTTTAAAAGAAAAATTGGTAGACACCCTGATCTTGCAAGCACCTAATTGGTCACTAAATTTTGAAATCATGTGCGATGCAAGTGATTTTGCAATCGGGGCAGTCTTGGGGAAAAGGGTGGATTAGAAACTGTGGCAATTTACTATGCCAGCAAGACCCTGGATGGGGCACAATTGAACTATACTACTTCTGAGAAAGAATTACTTGCAGTTGTATATGCTCTTGATAAGTTCAGGTCTTACATCTAGGGAAGCAAAGTGATAGTGTATTTAGATCACAGTGCGGTGAAGTATCTCATGGAGAAGAAAGACGCAAAGCCTAGGTTGATCAGATGGGTCCTATTGTTATAGGAGTTCAACCTAGAGATCCGCAAAAAGAAAGGAACAGAAAATGTGGTAGCAGACCACCTGTCAAGGGTTGTGAACACCGAAGAGGATTCTACTAAAAGAATCAGGGAGACATTCCCAAATGAGCAAACTTTAAGTGTTTCTACTGACCCATGGTATGCTAACATTGTTACTTATTTGGCTGCAAGTAAAATTCCAGAACATTGGGCTACGAAGAAGAAGCAACACTTCATGTCTCAAGTGAAGCAGTATATCTGGGATGAACCAGATTTGTTCAAAGTTGGGGCATATCAAATGATCCGGCGTTGTGTGCCCGAAAGTGAAGTCCAGTATTTGTTAGAACATGCCCATTCATACGCTTCATGGGCCCCTTCCCTAATTCTTTGGGATATTTGTACATCTTAGTGGCAGTTGATTATGTTTCTAAATGGGTTGAAGCAATCGCCACTAAGACAAATGATCACACAGTGGTCTGCAAGTTCGTTCAAAGTAACATCTTTTCCAGGTTTGGTGTCCCCCGTGTGATCATCAGTGATGGGGATTCACATTTTAAGAACTTTAAATTTGGTAAAGTGTTTAAAAGGTACGGTGTGAACCATTGGATTGTCACTCCATATCACCCACAAACAAGTGGGTAAGTGGAGGTATCAAACAGGCAAATAAAGGAGATTTTACAAAAGGCGGTACGGCCTGATCGCAAGGATTGGTCAACAAAACTAAACGATGCTTTATGGGCCTACCGGACAGCTTACAAACCTTCGATTGGTACCACACCATACCGACTAGTTTATGGAAAAGGATGTCATTTGCCAGTTGAAATAGCTCATCGTGCATTATGGGCAGTTAAATCTGTTAATCTTGAATATGATAGTGTAGGTAAGGAGCGGAAGTTGGAATTATGTGAAGTGGAAGAGCTGAGGGATGAAGCTTATGAGTGTGCATCTGCATACAAGGTAATGATGAAAGCAGTGCATGATTCAAAGTTCAAGAAAAAGGTCTTTGAGGTAGGCCTGAAGGTGTGGCTGTATAATTCAAGACTGAAACTGTTCCCTGTGAAGCTGAAGAGTAAATGGATGGGCCCATACTTGGTGATCAGAGTTGGAGAGTTTGGAGAGGTCGAAATCGAAGACTTTCACGATCACCTCAGACAAGTAGTGAATGGGCACTGAAGCCCTATTTAGAAACAGATGAAATCAATGACACCAAGGAAGAATCAGTAAGTCTTGTCATGCATGCATCTGCATATGAATAACCCGAGTAAGGTACACCGCGTCTGGTTGAAGACGTTAAACTTAGCGCTCTTAGGAGGCAACCTAAACTTTACTTTTTGTGTCTAGAGTAAATGAATGTTTTTGGTGTGTTCTCTAGAAACTCTCACAAGACTAAACTCCTCCACTCGGGCTACCGAGGGGTTTAAAAGGCTTGATGCATACGCTAAATTTATCCGTGATTCCTACGAAAGTGAGTTAGTTTTTATTTTGTTTTGTGCTTTAAATCTGGGAATAGCCCAAGTGTGGGGATGTTCTGGGAACGTTGAGGATTATGTTAATGCAATGGGGACCATGCATCATTCTCTGGGGGGGTTATACCATGTGTAGAGTTTGTAGAGTCTTGAGTCTTCATTTTTAATGTTTTCGGTATGTTTTTGTGGGTTTTTCAAGTTTTCTCGGAGATTTGGGACCATACGAGCATGAAAAACCATCACAAATCCCGTTCCAGATATATACAAACTTAATTGGAGAGTTGGAATGAATTTTGAAAATTTTGACTTGAAAAACTCAAAAACTTTTCTAAGGCAAAAAGTGAAAAAAATTTCCAATCTTTCTGTGAAGGAGGTGTCTTCGCGACACGCGAAGAACAAAAGTAATAACCCGGACGACTATTGGTTCTTCGCGACACGCGAAGAATTGGCCCTATCTCTTCGCGACACGCGAATACCCTGAAACCCTAATTTTTTATTTTTTTTATTTATTATTTTTTTTTAGTCATTTGAATCCATCGGGTCTTTTAATTTTTATTGAGTCGATGTGATGCTTGTGGATATGTTTCGATTCTGATTTTGTAGGTTTGGATTTAGTTTCTCGTACGCAATCTCCATTCGAGACACGATGATCCAATCTTGAACATTCTTGTACAATGCAACCCGCTAGTATCCCTAGAGTACGATCGCGAATGAAATGCTATACGTTCATATATCCAGCTAAGTTTTTCTTTTAATTTTTGTAATTTTCTTTTGTTTTAGTGTCGCTCTTCCTACATTGAGGACAATGTCGAGTTTAAGTGTGGGGAGGGGAGACCTTAGTCAAGGTCTGTGTTGAGTCTTTTGTTTTGAGTCAATAAATCATAAAAATCCATAAAAATATAAAAACTTATAAAAATGTCTCTAGATTTGAATTTTTGCAACTAAATGGAAAACGATAGTACAATCTGGAACTGTGCTAGTTTGGAATGTAATTGAATAATAAAGATGATAAACATGTCTAATTTGTAACATTTTGATAGACCCAACCGACTTAAAGATCTTAAACATCCTGATAGTGTATTTAGGTTTAAAATGAATAATTAATTCGGGATATCTTGTGGGTTCTCATCTTAGGGGTGTCGGTAAGCTCGAAACTGTCAATACAGGGTGATAGGTACTTTTATAAACAAAAATTTATAAGTTTTTAAAATTTTGGCACTCAACTTTCTTTTTATGAAAATAAATCCGAAAGTTGGTGGCGCCCGCATTCCTTATGTCACACCCCAACCGACGGCGGAATACGTCAGGGCGGGACATGTAGACTGTTCAAAAGCTTAAGGTTTACTAAAGTTTAAATATTTAAACAACCAACTTCATATCATAAATAAACATGAATCCAACAATACAAGGAAAATAGAAATACATAAACAGTTTCTTTAAATTAGATTCTAGGTCCTCGGTCCTAAGTGAAGCAACTTGTACTTATTCTCAAGCATTAGTACCTGAAACATGATGAAAACAAGGTCAACTAAAAAGTTGGTGAGCATATATAGGTTTTGAAGCACAACCAAGTTTAAAGTGTTTTATACAATTCATACGATACACGTGTATAAGGCATTTATGGAGAATCTATAGTTAAACTAAGTGTGTACAATCAAACCTTGTGACTGAGGCATAACACGCAGGTTACCCTAATGTAAAGTCGGTAAACAAACACCCTAACCGGGTGGGTTTGTCAGACACAATAGATCTATCAATGTTAACTGTTGGCTTGTACGGAGTTAATGATTGTACTAATGTCATGTATATTTAGTCTTAACTCATAGCATTCAAGCATAAAGCACATAACACATAATATCATATTATTGAATTGTATTTAAGTATATGCAAAAAGTTTCAAAAAAAAGTAAATCATGTTTCACCCCAAAAGTACAAAATGAAAAGGGGGCTATGTAAACTCACATGTATCAAATGGTGTAGATGGCACGAGTAATAGGTAGCAAAAATGACTCTTGCAAATCACCAGTTTAACCTAGAGTGAAATGTATGAACTTGAATCAAAACATGCACAAGGCCTAAAGCAATGTCTAGGGTTCAATGAGTTTTGATGTGTGTGGATTTATACCAGAGTTGTATAGTTTCATTTTAGAAAAGAATTTATATGTTGATATAAATTGGATATGAAAATGTATGTAAAGAAAACATATATATATATATATATCTGTAAATATCTAATAATTGTCTCAGTGTTTAAGTTTGAATAATTTAAATAAATAAATTATTTATAATGCGTCTTTAAAAGTAATGTGATATTATATGTATTAAAATAAATAAATCTATTTTATTTGTAATGCGTCAAAATATAGGGAAAAATATATATTAGTACAAGTTAGCACCCTAATTGAATAAAAGGATAACTAATAAATAAGTTTATTTATTTATTTATTATCAAGTAATATGTTAAAATAAAATAAGAAATGTAAATGTGTTATACATTAGAGAAAGTTTCATTTGTTTAAATATGGTGTAAACTCTTATATATATGTAGTTTAATAAAATAGATGATTTATAAACTTTGTCTCATGAGAAAGTATTTTTTTTTATAAATTCTTGTCACAATGTTTATACAAAATTAGAGAATTAAGATACTTTGTTTTGAAATTAAATACTTTGATTTAAAGTATATATATTTTTTAATTAATTTAAATGAGATTTCAAACAATTAAATTTGTAAAAGAGTCGTTTTATATTAAAATTTATAAACTTTTGTTTTAATCTGATCCAAATAATGTTAAGTTTATAAAATATTTTTTTTTATAGAAATTACTGGTTTAATAAAGTTGTTTTAAAAAAAGAAGGCAGCCCACCCGGTTCGAACCCGGGTGGCTGTTGTGTGTGGCTATCATCTTAACCACTGGACCTAGGGACTACCATGTGAATATTCCCGGCTCACATAGGTGTAATCACGAAACAGGGGGTGGCCGGATTCGGTTCAAGGTGCGTAAAAGAAAACCGGATGTGTGTGTTGTGGGTTTCGAACCCACACCATCTAGTCCAGCGACGCAATGACTTAACCGACTGGGCTACATGGTTTCGCTGGTAAGAATTGGCCCCGTTTATTAACATAGTGAATGTGAATCAAACCCCAATTTTGTTTTACCGCATAAAGAACATGAACCCTAGATTTAAGATGGTTCGATTTGATGTTGTTCATGTAAATTGGTATGGGGCTTTTGATAGGTATCCAAAAATGAATCAAAAGACACGAGACTTACTTGATTTGGCTGGGTAATGAGCGTGGACGGCTAGTATGAAAACTCGTCTGTTCTTGGTGTTCGGTAGGGTTCCAGAGGTGGAATGTGGGTCGTGCGAGTGTTTAGAAAGGTTGTATGAGGGTATGCGAAGGTGTTGGAGTGGTTCAAATGAACCAATTTCACTTAGATTGCTTGATTTGATTCGAGGTCCGAGGATGGCAGCTGTCGGCTGTGATTACGCGGAAATCCAATGGTTAGGCAGTGAATTGGGCCGTGTAATGGTCTGGATTCATGCGTAAACAGTCTAGGTATGATTTACTGCCATTAACGCGTTTTAATTTCGTGAATTCATTCCTGAATTAGTTCGGTTTGACTCTGCCGAGTCAAACATGCTTGAATTTGAAATTAACCACGCGTTTTGATCAAATTGGGATGGAAATTGGGCCGGGATAAGATTGGTACTTGATCCAGGACTCCACGCAGGTCGCTCGATCAAGTCTCATCACGGATTGAAATGATTTTGGCCGGGTTGACTTTTGGAAGTCAAATGTGGTCAAAATTTGTATATGGGGTCGGATTTGAGGGTTCAAACTCCAAGGTTTCATCCTAATCTAATTGAATATAATTAATATATGTATATATATATATAGAAAATGGTTTATTTATTTTAAAAGAAAATGGTTATATATCAAATTTAGGTTATAAAAACTTTATATTCAAGTTATATTACAAACTTTAAAATGGTTTACTTAAAAATGTTGAATGTATATATGTTTTTGTATAAAACTAAACCAATATTATTGTGTGATTTAATTAAATTGCGTAAACATTATTGAACTGTATTATGCGGTGCAAGGTTTCAAAGGGTTCAGACTGATATATGTGTGACATGATGAGTTTGAACAAGTACGGGATTCAAAAGGAGTGTCATTTATGGATGTTACACCATAATCCATCAATTGAATGAGCTTAATTAATTAAATTGAGAGCTTAGGTTCAACCTACGTGTTACCCTCCGGGATAGCGACTTGGTTGATACACCCATGGGCGGGGCTTAAGTAATCAATAATTGGATATCTAAGTTAGTTTTATGTGTTTCCCTTCGGGATGGTGACTTGAAGGATACACCCATGTTCTGAAGCTTATGTACTTCATTGCTTAAAAACTGCAGTATACGTGTTATATATAGTGTTCCAGCATGATTGAAACACCATTGGGTTAGTTTTATTCATAAGTGTTAATAAAAGCTCATACCATTCACCCATCGATCCACAATTCATCTAATTTTTAAAACTTATAGATTAGTGTTTATAATGGTGGGAAATCTATATGGTTTAACCTGGGCCTAAACATGACCTTGAGATGGGATTAGGCTGAGTCGTAGCTTTCTGGGTGTGAGACCCATAGATAGACTGTATGCTCGGTAATGTATAGTATTATAGATCACAGAATTAGGGGCTCGAGAGTCGGTGGTTGGGTTTAATTGGATCGAAACGCCAATTGTTATGGTTAACATGTTGAGAAATCAAAAGATCTAAAAGAATGAAATAAATTGCAAGTTTTTTGATTATGATTCCATGCATAATTCTTTTTCAGGACGAAAAAGGTCAAGTGTGGGGATGTGAAGTGAGGTTAAATATCCCGTATATAAGAGTCTAAGTTTGTAGTTTTAAGCTTTTAGCTTTGTATATCGAGTCTGTTTTATGTGCGTTTGGTATTTGTGTCTACTACAGGTTAATGTGCTAAGTGAGTGGGAAAACACAAGCTTAAATTCATGAGGATAGTAGCATACATGGGCCCCGAAGAAGTTAAAGTCAAGAAAAGTCAAAAATGTGGATTTTAGGTTCTTCGCGCCACGCGAAGATTAGGAGGAAGAATTTCGCGACACACGAGAGCCTTGAAAAGCCCACAAGACTAATTTGTTCTTCACGCCACGCGAAGAAAATCCATCCTAAGTTCGTGACACGCGAAGATTCATAAATTCGGCAAATTTAACCTAATTTCATTTATAAAGCATGGAGGAGTCTATAGTCAAATTAATTTGTCATTCTACGATCCAGAGCTTCCCTAAGGTGATTTCCAGAGATAAAGTTTCAATCTTTACCAGTTTTTTATGCTAGATCAAGTTAGAACAATTATTGAAGAATCGATAACGATGTCGATGAGCGGCTAATCTCTTCATGTCGTTTCCGGGTGTAGGATCTGCTTGTATGTGATATACCTAGGTTCATACTTGATTTGGTCTAGTATTCTTGTAATCGTTTGATTGTTTGAGTTCTAGGATTGATTGAACACGTTTAGTTTCTTGATTATCATATGCATTAGTTTTTCAGTTATCTATCGTGAACCATTGTGTATCTATGATTAGTATTCTGAATTGGTAATTAACTAGTGGGTAATTAACTTGTGTCAAACATTTGGTTTTACAATCGTTGTTCAATATAGTCGTTATTTGAATGTTAATTATTTATCAATCTGATTAATGAGTTATGTCTATGTAACTTCCAATAAGTACAAACCATTAATCACCGAACTTGCAATATGAACCCAGAAGCGATCCGTTTTCTCTTAATAGTTTTTACAAAGTTAAAGTTATTTGCTTTTTAATCAAACCCCGAACAGTTTTCATAAAACAAACACTTTTCGCTAATTCCCTATGGATACGATACCCTACTCCACTATATTATAGTTTAAGGTCTGTTTTTGATTAACCTTGACAACGCAATTAGTATGTAACACATGTTGTTACGTATATAACACATATATTTTTTTTATAAAAAGTGACAAAAATATGTAATAAAACTACCCTATTTAAATAAAAGTCGTTACATAGAGTTTTCATGGTTTTCACAACTCATATGGGTTTTCACTTTTCACCCAATACTACCCCACCTATAACACACATGTAGTGATGCAACAACCCGATATTATATTGTGAATTTGATTAAAAGAACAAAATATTAAAAATGTTGAAATTCTTGGAAGATTGTACCATGAAATAAAACAAACTAAATAAAAACAAAATTAAATTATTAAAGTTTCAAAATAATACCACTGAACCAAATGGAAGACACTCATCTGTTTGTAGGTTCTGTGGCTTTTCAAATTTATACAAATGAGGAAATAAAATATATAAAAAAGATGAATGATTTTTTAACTTTAAAATACGACACCTGGCAATAGATAACCAGAAACTCCCATATGATCCATGGACTGATCTTCCATCTTGGTGTTCATATGATGCCACTGACCTTAAATTCGAGCCCATTTCCTCAATATTAAACACATCATTAAGCCGAGCATGAACACATGTAGGTGCTGCATTATTACTTAGGTCATCTAAAGATGGAGGTTTGTGGCAGATGTAAAGATGGAGAAGTTGAGAGAAATGGTGATGGTAGATCTAGAGACAGTTAGAGATAAATGGTGATGGTTGTTGGAAATGAGGGAAAGAAGGTACAATAATGGAGAAAATTGAAAGATTGAGGAACAAGGTTGAAGTAGTGGGTTTTAAGGATTGTAAAAAGCAATATATGATGGTATTGGAATATATGGTGGTATTGGAAATAATAAAGTGAGTTTTAAAAGGTGGTATTGAAAAAAGCAATTGTCAGTTTTGATGTGATTGGTGTTGGAAATGAGGAAAATTGGGTATTAAATGAGGAAAGAGAATATGAAAATTTAAGAATATTAAATTATTAAATAAACTCCCATGTATATGAAATTACCTTAATACCCTTGAATGATTAAAATACATATTTAAAGAATGGGTGAGGTGGATGAATGAGAACCACATAGTGGGTTTTGGGAGTTTTCACAACTAGAGTGGGATTCCATCCTATATATATATATATATATATATATATATATATGTGTGTGTGTGTGTGTGTGTATATATATATATATGTGTGTTAGTTTACACATTTAAATATGGTTTACATTTGATCTTTTTCCTATATATATAGTGTGAGGTTTCGCTAAAAAGTAATAAAAGTGTAAAAAGTTGTTTAAAACGCTCATAATTGGCTCATACGAACTCTGATTTTACTCATTTCGGCGACGTTGGAATCGTCTCGTCAAACTCTAATATTTTAGCTTGTAGGGTTTAGCTTTTAGGGTTTAGATTTTTGGGTTTAGTTTTTGCCTTAGAGTTTAGCCTTAGGGGTTTAGCCTTAAGGTTTAGCTTTTAGTATTCAGGCTTTTGGGGATGGGTGGGGTGGGGGTTTTAGGTTGTTGGGGGTGGAGTGGGGGTTAGGTTTTTGGGGGGTTGGTTGGAGGTTTAGGCTTTTAGGGGGGGGTGGTGGTGTTTTTAGAAGACTTTTTCGGCTTTTTAGGGTTTTTTTGTTAGGATTTAGGTTTTTAGGTGTGGGGGTGGGGGGTTTTAGGATTTTCGGGGTAGGGTGGGGGTTAGGTTTTGGGGGGGTTGGGGTGGGGGTTTTTGTAAGGTCCGAAATCCTGAGGATCTTTAATCAACGGATTCAACAGCGTGTTGAATCTGGCGGAAACAAACTCGACACTTGACTTGTTGGTAGAAATAGTAGGGACGAGACACAAATGATTGTCAAACGATTGTATATTGATAAACCACTGAAAACATTACAAATGTAGCTCAACAACTCGTCTAACCGAATACAGAATACAAAGAAAACTATATATACTATTCGGTTGTGCTTGGGCCTGGGCCGCATACTTCAAGTATGCGGTTGGGAGCCGCATACTCCAAAAATATGTCTTCTGAACTTCTCGATGATCTCTTGATGCGTTAGCCTATTAGGTTTGATCCTTACAATCACCCCCTAGGCTAATGCATTCAATGAACTCATAATATCTCAACATCAGCTGAGTGATCACCAGCTCCCGCATAGAGGACTTGAACTAAAGCCGTTGCTAAGAGTTTTATAAATGACTTAGTATCCTTCTCATTCTCTTCGGGCACGAACAGTCTCTTCTTGGACAGTGTTAGCATGTCTTCCTTCCCAAACTTCAGAAGATCCATAGGGTCAGCAATTGTGAACTCTCTGTCAGTACACTGAATGTCGATAAACCCGGTCATTGGACTATAAGACCAGTACTCAGGCTTACTCAGTGTGTTGCCACGTAGACCTTTATGCACAGGAACATAATCAATTGTCTTATGAGGAGGATAGACTTCCATAATAAGGGGCTTCTTGGTGATTCTGTCGATTATGTACTTTGAAGTAACCCTCTTGCACTTAGCAGTCTTCATTATCTTGAAGTCACCATCGCACTCTCTATCAAGAAATGTGACAAAGTTTCTTGCATGTCCATTGTTTCCATGATTGTAGAATGGAGCTTTGTTTAGTGCTCTAAGATCAAGCATGGGCAGCGATTCAAAGTCACGCATATTAGCAAAGTACTCAATTCGCCCATTCTTTCGTTTGATCAGATAGAGATGCTTCTCACTATCATACATCCAGCTTAAGATAGGAGAATGATCGTTCTTCTTTGCAAGAGCATAGGATGAAGTGACATAGTGGACTTCTTCCAGAGGAAGAGTTTTGAACAAACTTTTCTTTGCTGTGGACGATGTTGCTTCAGATGTGTTTGTTGTTTCAGCTACATGTTTAGCAGATACTTCCAAATGGGGTGGTGAGTTACCTTCGATGAATATGTCGTTGTCAATACCGGTAATCACCTTTTCATGAGCACCGATGTATGTAGGAGAGGTAGGCACATTTGCATCAAAGAAATCTTCAGCCTCAATCATATCCTCTCCTGCAAAGTCATTATCTAGGACAGCTGAATCCTTTTCAAATGAGAACGCCGAGTATGAACTGAGTAAATCATCAAGACCCTGTTCAATGTCAAATGAAAAGTCATTTTCAAACTGTGGTGCTACTTTTTTTTCTGACACAGGGACATAAACACCATTGCTCTAGATAGATCTTCTTGTGAGCTTGTTCGTTGGTCTTCCTGGTCTTTACCTTGCTCTTTATCATCTTTATTACCTTTGTTATCATCACCATTATCATCATCATCGCCTTTACTATTATCATTGCCACTGCAGCCATCTTCTCTCTTTCGTTTCTTTTTTTCTTTCCTTTCCTTCAGTCTTTGCAATTCTTTAAGCACATACTTCATGTTGTCTCTTAGGCTTTGAATATGACCACTTTGTATGTTGATGGTCGTCTTAAGAGTATCACTTTCTTTATAGAGCTTTTCAATCTTTGAGTCTTTAGCCACAGAGACTTGTTCTAGACTGAATACTCTTTGCTGAAGGGCTTGAACATATACCGGTTCATAATCAATCTTTTCTTTTCCCTTATCTTGCTTTGTAGGAACGGTAGGTGTGATGATTGGTGTGGACTTCTGCGGGAGTTGTTCAGAAATTTTTGCTTTCTTCCTCGGAACTAGATCAGCTTCAAAATCGTAGCCTTCATCGGAAGTATCATTTTGTTGTTTAGAAGGGTTGATGAGAGGAGCTTTCCCAGCAACCTTTCTTTTAATCAGTAGTGTCACACCCCCAAATTCCACTAACAGAGTTTTATCGTTTTGGAAGGTGACAAACCAGGATCTCAGACATCAGTTACTTCGAACGACACTATATGGGACTGGAAATGTAATAACATAAAAGATCAAAGTTCAGAGTGTATATGCGGAAGCGTTAAACGAAAGTAAATGCACAAAACAACGCGCCCAGGTCCAATTACAAACAAAACATAAATATTATTCAATAGATAATTATTTCAATTAGAGTCCAAGACACATGCATGACTTAACGTGATCCTGAGTGCCAACCTGAGAAAACATGTAAGAAAAATGAGTCAACACTAGGTTGGTGAGTTCATAGGTTTCAATCATTTTAAGTAAAGCGTTTACGGATTATGTACATTCAATATATATATATATATATATATATATATATATATATATATATATATATCAATAGGTTGCATGCCTATATTTATGTTTTGCTAAAGCGCTCGCAACCGAAACTGACAGCGTGTTTGTTTGTTTGCCTCCAGCCAGGTCTATCAACTCTGACTAATGTGTTAAGGTCAATATAACACCCGTTCGACCTCCAATCGAGTTAGCGCGACTAATGCGGGTGGGGTTTGTCAAACCCAGTAGTACTACCAAAATTACCCCGTTCATATCATATTAACGGTCCGATGTGTGTGAGGACTTTTCATGATAGTGTGTTACGCTTAGCCTCAACAGTGATATCATATTAATTACAATAACCCAAAAAGGGTTGTGACATGTTTTCTCCCCCAAATAAAAACAGTAAAAGGGGCCGTGAAACTCACCTGCATTGCGTAGTAGGTAGTATCACACAAGTATGAGATTTGAATTCTCAAGTGTTAGCCTGCACGGCTTACGTAAGCCCTATAATTATAACACATAAATTAGGGACATATGAGATTTGTGACGATGACACGGAAGTTAGAACACCTTAACGCTTTCTAAGGATTTAAGAGTAGACGAACGTATATACGGAATTATATAAATTTCTTAATATAATCATTAAGGAAAAAACGTTATGTGTCGTACGTTAATAACAAATAATAAATAAATAAATACATTCGTACGTTAAAGTCGTTTACAAAAGTTAGGAAAAGGATATAATTTAATATATTATTTTTAGGTTCGAAGGATTAACTAAAATAGTCATTTGTGTGGAAAAATAATAAATATATTATTTTTAATCGAGTATATAAATGTGGGTAAATAATATAACAATTATATTATTAATTTGGTTTGAAACTTCACACGATGTATAAAACGATACGAAATAATATAAACTATTTATTATTTAAAAATAGGAGTCACGAGTTAAAAATAATATTAACATATTATTTCATACGAAGTCGGAGTTGAAAATAATATAATTATATTATTTCAAAAGTGGAATTATTACCAATTATAAGTTATAAAATCAAACCCGAGCCTATGGGTTGTTTTCCGGGTTAAAACACTTTAATATAATATTATATTAATATAATAATTTATTTGGTAATTAAAATAATAATGAAAATCGGTTTTAAAAATAAATGTGGGTGGAGAGACTCGAACCCGGGTCTCTCCCCCCAACAGCACACCCACTTAACCAGTCCCACCCGCTAGGGTTATCGCAACAGAACCCGAGTCTGATTGGTTTTATCACTTAAGTCCGGTGGGTTCCCTCCCCACATACACATACACATACACATACGATCGAATCCCAGCCCCAATCCAACCAATTCGACAAGGATTTAACACCAAAGTATTGGGGTTTAGAAAATCGGAGGTTTGCGAATCTGTGTGTTCATTTAATTGTAAAACGGTTAAAAATATGGTCGTTTAATTCTCAGTTTTAAACCCGAAACCCTAAGTTAAGAACATGAATTCAATTAGGTCAAATTCGACAATAGGATTAGTTGAAAGCATAGGGCTTTTACAGATTGGAACATTTCGAAACTATCCCTTTGGTTTAATTGGATTGAGGTCGAGTCTAGGATCAAAAGCCCCAAATCGCATATGAACGAACCCTAGATTACTGGATCGAGTTCAATTAGATATTGTTAGGTGAAATTGATAGGGGGTTTTTAATGTATTCGAGATTGCGAAACTGTTGATGTAAGTTAATTTGATTGAGATTGGGTTTAGGGTCGAAACCCCCAAATCATTTTACGAAGAACCCTAGATTAGTGTTCTTCCTAAGACCGATGTTGTAAGCCCTAATTGGCATAGGGCTTTTCATCTAGAAGTAAAAACAAAGGAGAGGGTATGTTCAATGACCAGAAACAGATGCGATTTGACTGCGCTCGACTAGGTTGCGTTCCGACGTCGACAGCTTTGGTTCCTTGAGTCTCCGGCCACACTTCCGATTGAATTGGTACGCGTAGAAGCTTGATAGGAATTCGTTTGAGATGATAGTAAGTGAAATTGGGAAAATGATAACCGAATTTGCGAGGTTTTAATAGAAATCGACGAGAGGGCGACGGTTATGACTTAACTTCGTCATTAAGTGGTTTAATTTGATATAATACGAGAATTAAAGGTTTCATGATGATCGTGAATGGCATTTAAGTCTGTTTCAGTTACGAATTCTAATCGAATTCGGCTAATATTCACGGATTCAAGCTTCAAGAACAACGGTTTGACTTTGAAAGTCAAACGAAATTGGAATTGAGTCAATTACAGAATTAGTCCCTCTGATTTCTCATATTGAGTTTAGAAATTTGGCGGAATAAGTCCCTGGAGTTTGGATTGGGTTATATCAGTTAAGGTTTAATCGGATTTAGTTAATGGGGTTAAGTTTTTCTATAGGGTTTTTAACGGAATTGTTAACGGAGTTAACCGGAAAAGTCGGGTTGTCACATCATCCCCTAGTTGAAAGAATTTTCGTCCCGAAAATTTAAGTAAATAAAAAAAAATTTCCGGATGTCACATCATCCCCTAGTTGAAAGAATTTTCGTCCCGAAAATTAAAATAGTACCTTAAGAATTTGACGTGGAGTGCTTGATCAGATTAGGATACTTGCGCATCATCTGATCATCGCGCTCCCACGTGAATTCCGGTCCGTGTTTCGAGTTCCAACGAACTCTGACAATAGGGATTTTACTGCGTTTCAGCGTTTTGATTTCCCTATCCATGATTTCCACCGGTTCTTCAATGAACCGTAGTTGTTCATCGATGTGTAGTTCCTCAAGAGGAACCACGAGTGTTTCGTCTGCTAGACATTTCTTCAAGTTCGAGACATGAAAGACATCATGTACACCACTAAGTCCTTCAGGTAGGTTCAACTGATACACTACTGGGCCAAGTCTCTTCACTATCTTGATCGTTTCAACATAACGAGAATTCAGTTTGCCTCGCTTCCCGAAGCGAATTACACCTTTTCAAGGTGAGACTTTGAATAGAAACATGTTGCCTATTTGAAACTCTAACGGTTTACGACGCTTATCGGCATAGCTTTTTTTTTACGCTCACGAGCTGCCGCCATATGGTTTCGGATTTGAACGATATTTTCAGAGGTTTCGAATATAAGTTCGGGACCTGTAAGTTGACTATCCCCAACTTCAGCCCAACAGATAGGAGATCGGCATTTACGAGAGCCAAAATGGAAGTATGTCCTTTACGTAGACATTTTTGTGCCTTCAGGAAGGATGTGATGCCCATAACAGCACCACTCCTTTCGCCTTGGACGGAGAGGGTTTCTTCATTAGGAAGAGGAAGGCGAACGATTTTCTCGCGACAGATAATATCAGCTTGGTTCTTAGATAATCAGTCCATTCCGACAATCACGTCGAAACTACCGAGTGTGACCGGCATGAGATCAAAGTCAAATTTGTGACTAGTCAGTTCGAGTTTACAACCCTTAAGATCATGGGTTGCTTCTATTATTTGTCCGTTGGTTATTTCTATGGTGTATCTGTCTTCTAACAGGGTTGGGGTTTTTCTTAGTAGGTTGCTAAGTTTATTAGTCATGGAATTCCTATCAGCATCAGTGTCAAATAGTACAGAAGCAAAATAGTTGTTTAGAAGGAACTTACCGGTAACCACGTTGTGGTCATAACAAGATTTTCCGGATCCTAGCACAAAGGCTCGCCCCTTTGCACCATTCCCTGCATTATTGCCCTGGTTGTTATTATTGCTTTGGTGGTTGTTGTTGTTGTTATCGATGTCACCCTTCTTTAATTGTGGACAATCCTTCCGGAAGTGTCCCTCTTTTCCACATTCAAAACAACCCTTGGTAAAACCCAGTTGTTGGAAGGGCTGCTTGGTTTGTAATTCCCCTCTGCAGTCTTTGGCAGCATGCCCCACCTTGCCACACCACTGGCAACGGTTTTTGTCACAAGAACCGAGGTGGTGGTAATTACATTTGTTACACCTGGGGTGTCTCCCAATATAACCACTCTGATGCTGACTCGAAGAGGTCGACTGGTTGAAGTTCTTCGTAGGTTCAAACCTACGATGTTGTTGTTGCTGTGGTTGATTTGGCTGAAATCCCATGTAGTTATTGCTACTGTCAAACTTCCTCTTGTTGTTGTCAGTAGACTTGGATCCTGACTTCCTGGGAGGTAGTGTCCCTTGGGTAACGGCTTGGTCCGTCAGTTTGTGAGCAAGACGGATGGTTTGTTGAATGATAGTGGGGTTGGATGAAGTAACCATGCTCTGGATTTGTGGTACTAATCCACTGATGAACATTTCGATTCTCTTGTAGGGTGTGACCATGTGAGGACACATCCCCGCTAGTTCATGCGAGCGAGTGGTGTAGAGTTCTATTTCAGAACCCTCCATTTTCAGATTCCATAATTCTCCCTCGAGTTTCTGAATCTCATCCCTGGGACAGTACTCTTCCTTCATCATGTTCTTGAAATCTTCCCATGGTGATGCATTGGCCATGTCCAGACCTAGCATTCGGACATGTGCATTCCACCATGTGAGGGCAGGACCCTCTAGAGTTCCCGATGCAAATTTGACTCGGTCGGCCACAGGGCAGTTACACATGGAGAACACAGATTCAATCTTTTCAAACCATCGGAGTAATCCGACAGCTCCCTCAGCTCCACTGAATGTGTGGGGCTTGTAGTCCATAAATGTCTTGAAGGTACAGACATGCTGATTGTTCTATGGATTGTTCGCTTGCCCTGGATTAGAAAGAGTAGGTTGGGTTTAGGAAAGAGTGGAATAAATGTGTACAGTTGGTTGTCTAGGGTTAACGGTTAACAGGTTTACCTGCAATATGTGCTGCTAAGGCTTCAGCAACATTGTCATTAATTAACGCAGCCAGTTCGGCTAGTGTCAGGTTTATATTTTCACGACCACCTTTGCGACCGCCACGTCCACGTCCGGCCATGATTCTTCATATTCACAAACACAAGAAATGAGTAAATATAACGCATATTAACATCATTCAAATGTAAGAAAACAGAAGGATATGTGTAAAGACATGCATGTTTATGATTATAGTACAAGGTTAACTTAAATCATAAGGCCATAGAATAAATAGCTCAACGCAAACAGATCACTAAGATTTTATTGGAATGGGAACATCCTTACCCATTTAGGCTTTTATTTAAAACATAAAGAAATGACAAAATAAGATAAAATAAAATAGAATGGAATATCAAGCTCCACTGCCGGCAGATGAGATGGCTGACTCAGCATCATCCTCCTCTACTTCCTCAGGCTCATCCTCAGGCTCAAAATCGGGTACTTCAGCCGGCTCTAGAGCTGCTGCAAGTTGTATCTCTAACTCTCCAACTCTTTCCTGAGATTCTACTTCAGCCTCCTCGAGTACATTCACTCTAGCCTGTAATGCCCTTACCTCGTCCACTAATGCATTATGCAAGCGGTCAGTGCCTGCCAGTTCTGCTACTAGCAGATCTATCCTATGATCCGTTTGTTTCTCTCCTCTTAACAGACATGTGATCGCTCCTGCTGCGTCTCTCATATTCCGGATCTCTCGATCCATAGTTGCTACAAATGCTGCAAAGGCTTGCTCCAAGTGGCAAGGTAGTAATGGTAAACGTGGTCCTAATGATGATGAAGCTCCAAAGTACGGTGATGGAACTCGTTCCTGTCTAACCCATTTGCTCAGTAAACCGGGGTACCAATCCCAGTCACTCCCATTCCGGATATGCATGGGCTCTCCATACACAATAGAGTTATCAATGGGCTCAAGCCTACGCCTCTTGGGCTCCGGTGATGCAATGGCAGGAATGTCATGTTCCTGATTGGTAGGTGGTGAAGATGGTGGTGTAGACATAATTCCTGAAACATAAGGAGTAAGTGTCTATGCCAAGTAACTAATGTGTGTGGCTATAGTCTAGAATGCAGTCCTAGTTCTCTATAACCAATGTCTCTGATACCAATCTGTCACACCCCCAAATTCCACTAACGGAGTTTTACCGTTTTGGAAGGTGACAAACCAGGAAGGTATCATCACCATTATCATCATCGCCTTTACTATTATCATTGCCACTGCAGCCATCTTCTCTCTTTCGTTTCTTTTTTTTCTTTCCATTCCTTCAGTCTTTGCAATTCTTTAAGCACATACTTCATGTTGTCTCTTAGGCTTTGAATATGACCACTTTGTATGTTGATGTTCGTCTTAAGAGTATCATTTTCTTTATAGAGCTTTTCAATCTTTGAGTCTTTAGCCACAGAGTCTTGTTCTAGACTGAATACTCTTTGCTGAAGGGCTTGAACATCTACCGGTTCATAATCAATCTTTTCTTTTCCCTTGTCTTGCTTTGTAGGAACGGTAGGTGTGATGATTGGTGTGGACTTCTGCGGGAGTTGTTCAGAAATTTTTGCTTTCTTCCTCGGAACTAGATCAGCTTCAAAATCGTAGTCTTCATCGGAAGTATCATTTTGTTGTTTAGAAGGGTTGATGAGAGGAGCTTTCCCAGCAACCTTTCTTTTAATCAGTAGTGTCACACCCCCAAATTCCACTAACGGAGTTTTACCGTTTTGGAAGGTGACAAACCAGGATCTCAGACATCAGTTACTTCAAACGACACTATATGGGACTTGAAATGTAATAACATAAAAGATCAAAGTTCAGAGTGTATATGCGGAAGCGTTAAACGAAAGTAAATGCACAAAACAACGCGCCCAAGTCCAATTACAAACAAAACATAAATATTATTCAATAGATAATTATTTCAATTAGAGTCCAAGACACATACATGACTTAACGTGATCCTGAGTACCAACCTGAGAAAACATTTAAGAAAAACGATTCAACACTAGGTTGGTGAGTTCACAGGTTTCAATCATTTTAAGTAAAGCGTTTACGGATTATGTACATTCAATATATATATATATATATATCAATAGGTTGCATGCCTATATTCATGTTTTGCTAAAGCGCTCGCAACCGAAACTGACAGCGTGTTTGTTTGTTTGCCTCCAGCCAGGTCTATCAACTCTGACTAACGTGTTAAGGTCAATATAACACCCGTTCGACCTCCAATCGAGTTAGCGCGACTAACGCGTGTGGGGTTTGTCAAACCCAGTAGTACTACCAAAATTACCTCGTTCATAATATATTAACGGTCCGATGTGTGTGAGGACTTTTCATGATAGTGTGTTACGCTTAGCCTCAACAGTGATATCATATGAATTACAATAACCCAAAAAGGGTTGTGACATGTTTTCTCCCCCAAATAAGAACAGTTAAAGGGGCCGTGAAACTCACCTGCGTTGCGTAATAGGTAGTATCACACAAGTATGAGATTTGAAATCTCAAGTGTTAGCCTGCACGGCTTACGTATGCCCTATAATTATAACACATAAATTAGGGACATATGAGATTTGTGACGATGACACGGAAGTTAGAACACCTTAACGCTTTCTAAGGATTTAAGAGTAGACGAACGTGTCTACGGAATTATATAAATTTCTTAATATAATCATTAAGGAAAAAGCGTTACGTGTCGTACGTTAATAACAAATAATAAATAAATAAATACATTCGTACGTAAAAGTCGTTTACAAAAGTTAGGAAAATGATATAATTTAATATATTATTTTTAGGTTCGAAGAATTAACTAAAATAGTCATTTGTGTGGAAAAATAATAAATTTATTATTTTTAATCGAGTATATAAACGTGGGTAAATAATATAACAATTATATTATTAATTTGGTTTGAAACTTCACACGATGTATAAAACGATACGAAATAATATAAACTATTTATTATTTAAAAATAGGAGTCACGAGTTAAAAATAATATTAACATATTATTTCATACGAAGTCAGGGTTAAAAATAATATAATTATATTATTTCAAAAGTGGAATTATTACCAATTATAAGTTATAAAATCAAACCCGAGCCTACGGGTTAAAACACTTTAATATAATATTATATTATTATAATAATTTATTTGGTAATTAAAATAATAATGAAAATCGGTTTTAAAAATAAATGTGGGTGGAGAGACTCGAACCCGGGTCTCTCCCCCCAATAGCACACCCACTTAACCAGTCCCACCCGCTAGGGTTATCGCAGCAGAACCCGAGTCTGATTGGTTTTATCACTTAAGTCTGGTGGGTTCCCTCCCCACTTACACATACGATCGAATCCCAGCCCCAATCCAACCAATTCGACAAGGATTTATCACCAAAGTATAAGGGTTTAGAAAATCGGAGGTTTGCGAATCTGTGTGTTCATTTAATTGTAAAACGGTTAAGAGTATGGTCGTTTAATTCTCAGTTTTAAACCCGAAACCCTAAGTTAAGAACATGAATTCAATTAGGTCAAATTCGACAATAGGATTAGTTGAAAGCATAGGGCTTTTACAGATTGGAACATTTTGAAACTATCCCTTTGGTTTAATTGGATTGAGGTCGAGTCTAGGAACAAAAGCCCCAAATCGCACATGAATAAACCCTAGATTACTGGATCGAGTTCAATTAGATATTGTTAGGTGAAATTGATAGGGGGTTTTTAATGTATTCGAGATTGCGAAACTGTTGATGTAAGTTAATTTGATTGAGATTGGGTTTAGGGTCGAAACCCCCAAATCATTTTACGAAGAACCCTAGATTAGTGTTCTTCCTAAGACCGATGTTGTAAGCCCTAATTGGCATAGGGCTTTTCATCTGGAAGTAAAAACGAAGGTGAGGGTGTGTTCAATTACCAGAAACAGATGCGATTTGACTGAGCTCGACTAGGTTGTGTTCCGACGTTGACTACTTTAGTTCCTTGAGTCTCCGGCCACACTTTCGATTGAATTGGTACGCGTAGAAGCTTGATAGGAATTCGTTTGAGATGATAGTATGTGAAATTGGGAAAATGATAACCGAATTTGTGAGGTTTTGATATAAATCAATGGGAGGGCGACGGTTATGACTTAACTTCGTCATTAAGTGGTTTAATTTGATATAATACGAGAATTAAAGGTTTCATGATGATCGTGAATGTCATTTAAGTCTGTTTCAGTTACGAATTCTAATCGAATTCGGCTAATATTCACGGATTCAAGCTTCAAGAACAACGGTTTGACTTTGAAAGTCAAACGAAATTGGAATTGAATCAATTACAGAATTAGTCCCTCTGATTTCTCATATTGAGTTTAGAAATTTGGCGGAATAAGTCCCTGGAGTTTGGATTGGGTTATATCAGTTAAGGTTTAATCGGATTTAGTTAACGGGGTTAAGCTTTTCTATAGGGTTTTTAACGGACTTGTTAACGGAGTTAACCGGAAAAGTCGGGTTGTCACATCATTGTAACACCCTAGGCGAATCCCACATCGGCCGGGCACAAGAGAGATCCTTGGTTCATAAGAAATGTCCTGCCTCTTAAATCAACAACGCGTTTTGGGGCTTAATGTAGTGGATGAGAGGAGAACTCCACAGTTAAGCGTGCTCAGGTGGGAGTAATCCAGGGATGGGTGACCCTTGGGAAGTTTTCACCCGGGCAACCAAAAACAAATCCGTGAGCTATTAGGGGGGTAAAGCGGACAATATTGTTGGTACGAGAGGCCGGATGTTACAAATGGTATCAGAGCCACTCTTGTGTCATTCGAGATGGTGGGGCAAACCTCAGCGATCACGGTTGAGTCCCCGGGGGTGTTCAGAAGGACACCTTAGGCGAATCCCACATCCCTGAATTGGATGGTGGGGCAAACCTCATCGAGGACGATGAGTCCAAAAGGGGGGGTGATTGTAACACCCTAGGCAAATCCCACAACGGTCGGGCACAAGAGAGATCCTTGGTTCATAAGAAATGTCCTGCCTCTTAAATCAACAACGCGGTTTGGGGCTTAATGTAGTGGATGAGAGGAGAACTCCACAGTTAAGCATGCTCAGGTGGGAGTAATCCAGGGATGGGTGACCCCTGGGAAGTTTTCACCCAGGCAACCAAAAACAAATCCGTGAGCTCTTAGGGGGGCAAAGCGGACAATATTGTTGGTACGAGAGGCCGGATGTTACAAGTAGGCTTCTGTGATATTTTTTTATGGGCACTTCTTCCCTATCACTCTCTGTTTTTGAGAAATCAAACTCATCACTTTCTGAGTCTCCTTCAGACTCACTCATCTTCTCTTCCACATTCATAGCACTCGAACTTTGAACTTCTTCTCCGTTTTCACTAGTAACACTTTGAGTTCCAGTGTCAGAGAACATCAAGTCATCTAGATTCAGGTCTGCCATGTCTTCGAGGTTTTCAATATTCTCTTCATTCTCGAAGTATATCGGCCCTTCAATGTTGTAATTGAATGCATCTTCATGTTCGTCGGCCAGTTGTACATTCACAGGCTCATTGGCAATAGGAACTTCAGCCTGATTCTGAGCCTGTCGGGGTGCATGTCTAGGTCTACGACGTGGTTGAGGTGGAGGTGGTTGTTGTGGGTGAGGAAGTGGTGGTGGTTATTGTGGGTGACGACGTGGTGGTGGTTGTTGTTGTGGGTGTGGAGGTGATGGTGGTGGTTGTGGGTGATGTTGTTGAGGTTGGTTACCGTTGGTCTCTGGAAAGGCACCGAATTTCTCCAAGGGTCTCAGACTAACATAGTATTCATGCTTGTTCATAGACATGTAAGACAAAATGCTTTTATCCATCACTTTCACATGCAACATTCTCTGAGTCATGACCAACTCTGCATGCTCTCGGTTTATGATCATCTGTTGGAATCGAGGATACATTAAGAACACAGACTTTTTATTTCCCGTCAAGTTGCTTTTCATTTCATCAAGCACAACTCTTGAGAAATTGAAATTCTCCCCCGTAACCAATGCATAGACCATTGACGTATGCTCACGCTTAATTCATCATAACCTCCTTTTCTTCCCGAAATGCACTGATTCACCACGTGCGCCAAGTATCTCTAGCATGGTGGCAGTTATCTCTTTAACATAGATGGCAGTTCTCCCTCATAGCTTATTCTTTGGAAGGTCTCAACCATTTGTTCAACATTATAGCTTGTAGGATGTTCGGGACTATCACCAAAGTTTAGGCAAATCCTTATCACAACTTCAGCTTTTACAATACGTTTTCCCGCAACTGTACCAGCTATCCCTTCCACATCATTCTCTGTGATTATATAGGCGGTGCTCCAGAAATCTCTAATGAAGTCTTCACATATATCCGGATGTTGCGAAAGGGCATGAAAGATTCTAGATGCCCTTAATCCCACGATCATTGATCTGAAAACACTATGATTTTATGGTGGGTCCTCCAAGTAAGCTGGTTCATTATGGTCCTTAACAAATTTCAAGTTTTCCATTGCCTGCAATCAATAGGGCAAGTTAGATTTCAAAAACTTGACAGACTTGAAGTTTTCGGCTGAATGATCAAACCGCAAACTTAGTTTTAAAGCCGAAAACTTTAAACACACCGCAAACGTTACTCAAACCACAAACTTAAAGTTACACACAAACTTTTAATCACACCGCAAACTTTGAAACTCACCACAAACTTTGAGCAAACCGCAAACTTTTGAAAATCATAAATTCTTGAATTTTAACAAGTTTTTTTATTACGATTTTGAGTTCACTAGGGTCGCCTGGTGATTTCGACCCAAACTTGTGGATCAATTTTAGTTTTCACACTAAATATCAAGGTCAATTTGGTCAAAGTCCCGATTCAGTTTCAGTATTCAAACAAGAACACCTCACACGTCCGATTAGTGTGAATCCAAGGTCAAAACCCTTACCCTTGATGTTGTAAGGCCCCTTTCCCGGGTAACCTCACTTGTTGGATTTACCCATAAACATAGTCCTACATACTGAACTTAAATTTAAAACATTTGAATTAATTTATTACATAACGTATCATAACATGACATAACATCGGAAGTCTTAACAAGTTGAAACATAACATTGTCTTAACATAAATAAAAGTGGGATGTCAGTCTCGTGCCGGGTAACCTTCACGCCATCGCATGACCTTTCCTTCCTTTACCTGAAATGTATACTAAAAGTCAGCTAACGCTGGTGAGTTCTAGTTTAAAACTATTAAGTATGATCATTCTTTTCTTTATAAGTATACATAATTATATACATACATTTCTATAAATACGTATTCATAACTTTTGCTTTTCTTTCATCTTTCTTTTGCGATTACATATATATATACATTCACCTTTTCTTTTCTTAACTTTCATGGGTCACACACATAAGGGTGATCAACCCGTCATTTGTTTGCGAATGTCACAAAGACAAACGCCACGGTCCATCGTCATGGCCCGCCATTCTTACAACCATCCGGCAACTAGTGTCCGTCCGTAATTTTATTCTTACAACCGTCCGGCAACTTGTGTCCCTCCGTCATGACTTACAACCGTCCTACCGTCGTAGGCCGTAATTCGCCCGTCAACCCGAAAGTATCCGTTTCCCATGCGACTATTATTTATGCAACCGTTCTACTATTCATAATATGCCATTTGCTTCGACTGTCCATTAATGGCTTTCGTACGTCCTAGCTGATGAAGGAACGTACTTGTCCTAGTTACAAAATAGTCACGTGGTCGTCCATCTACCGAAGTAGCCGTTATCATCGAAGCGTCCATAACGTTTTCTTATACTTGGCAAGCAATATATACATGGATATAAAGCAAGATTTCATTCTTACACGTTATGTTATTCTTTTCATTCTTGGCAAGCAATATATACATAGATATAAAGCAAGATTTCATTCTTACACATTGTATTATTCTTTCATTCATTCTATATAATCATACGATTCATTCTTTGTGCATAATTCATTTTCGTATATAAGTATGTATATGTATATTTGTATACCATGTATGATCACATTGACACTTATAGCATTTACTCATTTAGTGTATACACTTCACCCCCAAAACATTTAAAATGATTTGCACATAACATAGAAGGGGCACATAGAACTCACCTGAAAAGTTAGCCTTGGTTGTCTTAAACAAAGGTCCAACAACGTCATGTACGATCTGAATTAGGTACTTTGAATACACATCAGACCCAACCCCGACTCTAACGGTTTAATCATTCTAAACATACTGACTTAACTTACTGGTCTGCTTCCTGCGCACTTAGTAAGTGCGCAGTGCCTTGCTCATGCGTACTTGACAAGTACGCATGATCTTTCTCTTGCGTACTTGGTATACTTGGTAAGTACGCATGATCTTTCTCCGGCGTACTTGGTAAGTACGCAGGACGTCCCTACTGCGTACTTGATAAGTACGCAACACCTGTTTCCTGGACAAGTCCGAAATTCTTGCATGTTAATCCGATCATGCTAATCTTACGATTTTCTTTGATCAAAAGGTGCGGTTTTCACTCTAGATGCTAGTTCTAAGCTTATTTTCAAGTTTCATCCATAAAAACGTCTCCTATTTAGCTAAAACCCGAGAAACCCCAAAACAAACAAAAACTCAGATTATGGTCAAATCGTTACCTGGATTGGACTTCTGATTCGGAGGTCTTACTCACGAGCTCAGCGGTAACGTGCTTCTTCAATCTCGTGTCGATCCGTTGACTTTCTCTCTCTATCCCCGAGCTCTCCTTTCTCTCTCTAGAATGATGAAATGAAGAGGAAATGGTGAAGTGGGCAGCCTTGCCCCTTATATACCTAGGCTTCCATCGGCCCGTTGGAGCCGAGCCCAAGCCCATCCGTTTTTCTTTTGTTTTATGACGATTAAACCTCTATCGCGTTATTGTTTACTAAATTACTATTTTTGGGATGTTACAAGTCTACCCTCCTTAAATAGGTTTCGTCCTCGAAACCGTTTATACCCTGAACAATTGAGGGTATAGTCCCCTCATCTCGTCTTCTTTCTCCCACGTCACTTTTGACCCTTTTCTGTGCTTCCAGTATACTTTAACTAGATGAATCGACTTATTGCGTAGTCGTTTCTCAGCTCGGTCAATAATGGCTATTGGTTCTTCCACATAATTTAGACTGTTATCCACTTCAATCTCGTCGTAAGGTATGTGAGCTGTGTCGTCAGCTAGGAACTTGCGTAAGTGCGACACGTGGAACGTAGGGTGTATTTCTCTAAGCTCCACGGGTAGGTCGAGTCTGTAAGCAACTTGGCCCACTCTAGCTAAAATCTTGAAAGGTCCAACAAACCTTGGACTTAGTTTGCCACGTTTTCTGAATCGGATTATTCCTTTCCATGGTGATACCTTTAACAGTACCATGTCCCCTACTTGAAACTCTAAATCCCTTCTTCTCTTATCCGCGTATGATTTCTGTTTATCTTTTGCGGCTTTCATTCGAGCTTTAATTTGATCAAATTTCTCTGAAGTAGCTTTGACCACTTCGAGACTTGCAAAATCCTTTTGTCCAATTTCCCCCCAACAAACCGGGGTCCTACATTTCCTCCCATACAACATTTCAAATGGCGGCATGCCAATAGTCGAGTGATAGCTGTTGTTATATGAAAATTCTGCCAATGGTAGATGGCTGTCCCTGCTCCCACCGAAGTCAATGATACAGGCTCGGAGCATGTCCTCCAAGGTCTGAATGATCCTTTCCGATTGACCATCGGTTTGGGGGTGGTAAGCGGTGATGATGTTCAGTCTAGTGCCCATTGCTTCATTGAATTTCTTCCAAAACCTTGACATGAATCTAGTATCCCTGTCAGACACAATCGACAGTGGCATACCATGTCTACTCACAACTTCCTTGATAAATATTTCTGCTAGTCTTTCTGACGAAGAAGTCTCACGTATTGGCAAGAAGTGAGCACTTTTCGTCAAGCGGTCTACAATCACCCAAATGGTATCATTGCCTTTAGCTGTTCACGATAGCATGGTAATGAAGTCCATCGTGATCTCCTCCCACTTCCATTCCGGTATTGGTAGAGGTTGCATTTTACCGCATGGTTTCTGGTGCTCGGCCTTAACTAGAGAACACGTTAGGCACTTGCTCACGTATTCTGTAATGTCATTCTTCATGCCAGGCCACCAGTACTCCTTCTTCAAGTCTTGATACATTTTGTTTGTCCCGGGGTGGATAGAATAGCGAGACTTATGGGCCTCATCGAGTATTTTGGCTCTAAGCTCGCCAATCTTAGGTATCCACATTCGGTCGAACCTAGTTCGTACACCGTATGCATTTGCACCCAATTTCCCTTGCTGTCCTACTATTCATTCCCGTTTTATATTTCCTTCTAATAGTGCTTCATCTTGTGCCTTTAATATTTCGCTCATCAAATCTGGTGTTATAACCAGCTGACACGCTTTGATCCGTATAGGTTCCGATTCTTCCTTTCTGCTTAAAGCGTCAGCTACCACGTTTGCCTTGCTTGGATGGTACAATATCTCACAGTCATAGTCTTTCAGTAGCTCTAACCACCTCCTTTGCCTCATGTTTAATTCCTTCTTCCCGAAAAAGTACTTTAGGCTTTTGTGATCTGAGTAGATGGTGCATTTGACTCCATACAGATAGTGCCTCCATATTTTCAACGTGAAAACTACTGCTGCAAACTCTAGATCGTGTGTTGGGTAGTTAACCTCGTGAATCTTTAGTTGTCGCGAGGCGTAAGCAATTACCTTTCCTCGTTGCATAAGTACGCAACCTAAACCCTGCCCCGAAGCGTCAGAGTAGACTACCAAGTCTTCATTTCCCTCAGGTAGAGTCAAGACTGGAGCTTGGGTTAATCGTGCCTTAATTTCTTCAAACGCGTTGTTTTGGGTTTGACCCCATTCATATTTTACTTCCTTCCGTGTCAGTCTAGTTAGTGGCGATGCTATCCTTTAGAAATCTTGAATGAACCTTCGATAGTAGCCTGCCAATCCCAGAAAACTTCGTATCTCTGTTGGTGTCTTTGGGACGTTCCATTCCTTTACTGTCTCGATCTTTGCAGGATCCACCATAATGCCGTTTGGGTTTATTACATGACCTAGGAATTGGACTTCCCTAAGCCAGAACGCGCATTTGGAGAATTTTGCGTACAACTTTTCCTGCTTTAGCACCTCTAGAACCTCCCTTAGGTGACAGTGGTGATCACCCTCGCTTTTCGAATATACCAGTATGTCGTCTATAAAAACTATCACTGATCGATCCAACATGGGTCGACATACTCTATTCATCAAATCCATAAACGCTGCTGGTGCGTTGGTCAATCCGAAGGACATCACGAGAAACTCATAATGCTCATAACGCGTGCGAAACGCGGTCTTTGGTACGTCTTCTTCTCTTACTTTAAACTGGTGGTAACCCGACCTAAGATCGATCTTAGAGAACCAACTCTCACCTTGCAGTTGATCAAAAAGGTCGTATATTCTAGGCAGTGGGTATTTGTTCTTTATTGGCCTCTTGTTCAACTCGCGGTAGTCAATGCACATGCGCATGCTGCCATCCTTCTTCGTTACAAATAGTACCGGAGCGCTCCACGGTGAGATGCTCGGTCTAATAAATCCTTTTTCTGTTAGTTCCTCTAGTTGAGACATCAATTCTTTCATTTCTGATGGAGCCAATCGGTAGGGGGGCCTTGGCAACGGGCTCAGCTCCTGCCAATAGGTCAATCTGAAATTCTATTTCCCGATCGGGTGGCAACCCAGGTAGATCCTCAGGGAATACTTCCGGAAAGTTGCACACCACGGGCACATTCTTGAGTTCATTCGTTTTCATTCTATCATCAATAACATATGCCAGATAAGCTTCGCAACAGCGCCTCATGTAACTTTCGTCCTTAATCATCGAGATGATGTTCGGCATCGTGCAATTCCAATCCCCATAAACCGTAATTAGGCTGCCGCTTGGAGCCTTAAGGTGTATCCTCTTACGTTTACATATGATTTGAGCTTCATTTGCAGCTAGCCAATCCATACCCAATACTATATCGAATCCTCCTAAGGTGAGAAGGATTAATCTGGAAGGGAACTTATGACCCTCTATTTCTATGATGCAATCCTCTGTTACTTGAAATACTGTCGAATTTTTACCAACGGCAGTTTGTACGCTAAAGGCCTTTACTATGGTGTTGATAGTGCATCCTAGTTTACGACTAAATGCATTGGATATAAAACTTTTACTAGCACCAGAGTCAAATAAAATAGCAGCATGTTCGTTATTAACTAGGAACGTACCTGACACAACATCAGGGTTTCCCCTTGCTTCCTCCTCAGTCAGGGCATAGGCTCGTGTCCTAGCCTTTGGCTGTTCTTGTTCCTTTTCTTTTCCCGAGCCAGATTGTCTGGTTCTCCTGCAATTCTTGGTCAGATGTCCAAATTGTCCACAACTTTGGCATTTAGTGTCTCTCAAACAGTCGCGAGAATAGTGTCCCGCCTTCCCACACCTATAACACGTGGTGGTGCCGAATCGACACTCGCCAAGATGTTGCCTTCCACATTTCTTGCAAGTTTCATATTCATCCGACCTTGGTTTCTTAACTTCAGTTGCTACATTCCCTTTTCCGGTGCCTCTAGACGGATTCTCCCATTTTCTCTTTTGGGTCTCTGTTGGTGGGTCCTCATTGGCATAATCGTCGTAGACGATTCCGCTCAGATTCACTACCGACTCGAAGGTCGAGGGTAGGTTGGCTTTCACATGGACACGGACCCTTTGAGGTAGGCCCTTCACATAATACTTGATCATTCGCTCTTCTGTCTCCACCAGGTGGGGTACCAGTTGAGCTAGCTCATTGAATCTAGAGGTATACTGGCGGTGCGTCTTGTTGCCCGCCTTAAAGTTTAGGAATTCGTTTTTCACTTGATCAATTTCGTTCTGGGGACAGAACTTTTGAATTATAAGCTTCTTCAGGTCTTCCCATGTCATTATTGCAAGAGCGTTTGGTGACTTTGTCCTCTGAATGTTTCTCCACCAACCTAATGCCTCATTGGTGAAAGAATGAGTAACATACTTAACAGCCTGGTCTGGTCGACACTCGTTGATGTTAATTACAACGTTCATCCTCTCAATCCATTAAAGCGTTGCCACTGAATCCTTGCTCCCATCGAACTTGGGTGGGTCTCCGTCTTTGAATCCTTTGTAAGTTCACCCATGATTGCTTGATCCTATTTTCACTTCATCCCCATCACTATCATACACTTTCTCTTCATGGTCTCCTTCATCATCCTCTTTACTTTTCTTTAGTGCCTCGGATAGTAGATCAGGCAATACTTTCTTCAGAGTGAGCACAACTTCACGGGCAATAGCATTCCTGACTTCGGGTTCCAACTGTATAGGCCGTGGATTGTCGTCTCCAGTTGGGGTCACTTCTGTTTCGTGCACACTCTCGGTGTGTTCTGCGTGCACACTCTCTTCTTCTTCTAGTCTTTGATTCAACGGAGGTCTACCTACTCAGCCAGTGCGACCGCCTCGGCGTCCTGTTCTTCCTCCACCAGCCATAATTCTTAGTTTCCTGATAGTTATAGAGGGAATACATCAATGCCATTCCTTCAGATCATAGTTTAGAACAGTACGAGCAAGGTAAATTTTTAATTACAGTGACCGGTTTGTGATTATTAATTTACATTGCTTTTCGGGTTCAAAACTCTTCAAATCGGTTGTGACATTTACATCTATTTGTTCTAAGTTAAGGTATCTATTCTTATCCAAGTGTATTAACTCTAGTACTTACTTATCGTGCTACCCATACTGACATCCGTGCGTTGGTCCCATAATCAGCTTGAGTCCAGACATTTAGGGATGTCTGAATCTCTCAAACTATTGCTCTGATACCAACTTGTAAGGCCCCTTTCCCGGGTAACCTCACTTGTTGGATTTACTCATAAACATAGTCCTAAATACTGAACTTAAATTTAAAACATTCGAATTCATTTATTACATAACGTATCATAACAGTGGAAGTCTTAACAAGTTGAAACATAACATTGTCTTAACATAAATAAAAGTGGGATGTCAGTCTCGTGCCGGGTAACCTTCACGCCATCGCACGACCCTTCCTTCCTTTACCTGAAATGTATACTAAAAGTCAACTAACGCTGGTGAGTTCTAGTTTAAAACTATTAAGTATGATCATTCTTTTCTTTATAAGTATACATAATTATATACATACATTTATATAAATACGTATTCATAACTTTTGCTTTTCTTTCATCTTTCTTTTGCGATTACATATATATTATATACATTCCCCTTTTCTTTTCTTAACTTTTATGGGTCACACACATAAGGGTGATCAACCCGTCATTTGTTTGCGAATGTCACAAAGACAAACGCCACGGTCCATCGTCATGGCCCGCCATTCTCACAACCGTCCGGCAACTAGTGTCCGTCCGTAATTTTATTCTTACAACCGTCCGACAACTTGTGTCCGTCCGTCATGACTTACAACCGTCCTACCGTCGTAGGCCGTAATTCGCCCGTCTAGCCAAAAGTATCCGTTTCCGATGCGACTATTATTTATGCGTCCATAACGTTTTCTTATACTTGGCAAGCAATATATACATGGATATAAAGTAAGATTTCTTTCTTACACGTTATGTTATTCTTTTCATTCTTGGCAAGCAATATATATATAGATATAAAACAAGATTTCATTCTTACACATTGTGTTATTCTTTCATTCATTCTATATAATCATACGATTCATTCTTTATGCATAATTAATTTTCGTATATAAGTATGTATATATATATATTTGTATACCACGTATGATCACATTGACACTTATAGCATTTACTCATTTAGTGTATACACTTCAGTCCCAAAACATTTAAAATGATTTGCACATAACATAGAAGGGGGCACATAGAACTCACCTGAAAAGTTAGCCTTGGTTGTCCTAAACAAATGTCCAACAACGTCACGTACGATCTAAATTAGGTAGTTTGAATACACATCAGACCCAACCCCGACTCTAACGGTTTAATCATTCTAAACATACTGACTTTACTTACTGGTCTGCTGCCTGCGCACTTAGTAAGTGCGCAGTGCCTTGCTCATGCGTACTTGACAAGTACGCATGATCTTTCTCTTACGTACTTGGTAAGTACGCATGATCTTTCTCCTGCGTACTTGGTAAGTACTCAGGACGTCCCTACTGCGTACTTGATAAGTACGCAGCACCTGTTTCCTGGACAAGTCCGAAATTCTTGCATGTTAATCCGATCATGCTAATCTTACGATTTTCTTTTATCAAAAGGTGCGGTTTTCACTCTAGATGCTAGTTCTAAGCTTATTTTCAAGTTTCATCCATAAAAACGTCTCCTATTTAGCTAAAACCCGAGAAACCCCAAAACAAACAAAAACTCATATTATGGTCGAATCGTTACCTGGATTGGACTTCTGATTCGGAGGTCTTACTCACGAGCTCAACGGTAACGTGCTCCTTCAATCTCGTGTCGATCCGTTGACTTTCTCTCTCTAGCCCCGAGCTCTCCTTTCTCTCTCTAGAATGATGAAATGAAGATGAAATGGTGAAGTGGGCTGCCTTGCCCCTTATATACCTGGGATTCCATCGGCCCGTTGGAGCCGAGCCCAAGCCCATCCGTTTTTCTTTTGTTTTATGACGATTAAGCCTCTATCGCGTTATTGTTTACTAAATTACTATTTTTGGGATGTTACAGATGTCGCCTAGACTCGTTACACACATATATAGTCACAAATTCACTCAAGGATCAAGAAATCAAACGATTTGCAGCAACAATGGAGTATACGGCTGGAGAGAATGAGTGAAGTATACGGTTCAAGGTAACCCAAAACCGCAAACTTCATAGGTATTTATAGGAAATTTTCAAGTATGTGGCCGCATACTTCTGATAAGACTTGAATTTTCAAAAATCTTTCTTTTAGATTATTAGGTCAAGCAGGGAAGGTCATTAAGAAGAGTAAGCGAAGATAAAAATAAAAATAAAATTAACTTCAGCTATGCTAAAAACACAAAATCTTTTTATCCTTTTTAAATAACAAACTGTTTTAAAGCTCTGAAATGCAATATTTTTTAGAGAAGCTCTGTTATAGGATCATATCATTCTAGGGCAGACCAAACTATACTTATCGGCCGCTCATTTTATTAGACAGGTCTCGGGAATTGCCAATATATTATCCTTTTAAACTCAAGCCTTTAAACCTTAATTGGCAAGCAAGTAGTGAATGAAGTTATCATGTTTTCGGGTAATAGTTATTCATGCTTTAGTGGGTCCCACACTCATAACTCAGAAACCTGTATTTAATTTAGTGTGAAATAGATGAGTTTTTGATAAACTGAATGGACCCTACAACTTATCGGATAAACCTTCCCTTCCTCATGATCTTTTGAGCACCTAAAAATAGATAAATAGGCATAACTAGCACGGGTCTATGGACTGTTCAGGAAATCTCTATCAAATTTGATTTCAAACATAGCACGAAAGACTTACATGTTCACAAACAGTAAATGCTCAGGGTCATTGCGCTACGGACTTACATGCCTTGATAAGAGATTCCTTCCCAGACACACGTTCCCAAAGAGACAAGTATACTAATATGTACGTCTTTAGAAATATCGTTTTGAATTTTTCTATTGCACGACATTAACATTGCGTGTCTTTTTGCTCAAATTTTTGTTTTGCACTTTCAATGAGTGTCTTTTCACCTATTGCATGCCATTGCATGTCTTTTATCTATATACATGTATATACAAATGTAAGGCCCCAAACCTGGGAGGCCTCACTTGTTGGATTTACTCATTTGGCAAAACATTTCTTAAACTTGAATATCAAATAACGCAGCGGAAAATTTTGTTCGAACATAACGTCAACATTATTAAACATGCGGAAGCGTAAACGTTGTCTAAAACATAAACACATCATAACTAAAACATAACGGAATGCCAGTCATCATGATCAGTCGGGTAACTCTTCTCACTTGTCAAGCATCACCGTTTCTCGTCCAAACCTGTCCTTAACCTGAATGTGCATACTAAAAGTCAGCTACGCTGGTGAGTTCTAGCTTTAACATAAAACTTTTAACTTCAAATATTTTGCCACAAACATAACATTTAAACTTCACTAATAAAAGCGTACGTAAAGAATGCAAAATCATAACAAAACACATAAGTCAACAAACATATCGAATCTGTGCCTTCTCGTAACCGTCAATTCCAAACTTCAAGTACGATACCTAATAGGATATACGTACCAAACTTCAAGCACGGAATCACAAGGATGACACGTACCAAACTTCCAGCACGATACTCCGAGGAGTGGTCGTACCTAACTTCCAGCAAGATTACCCCGTAAGGTAAATCGTACCTACTTCAAGGATCACAGTAATCCCCATGGTGACCGTCATCACCCCAGTTGTACAACAGTTGACCAGCCACAAAGGCCCCTAAAAGGTAAGGCCCATAACATACATCCCATACCTATAACCTCAATTCCCTAAGGAATAATGGCATATTCGTTCGTTTGTGACTTTAATAAACATTCACTTCTTTACATCAAAACTTCAGTTAAAGCATTCATACGTTTAAAAATCATTCTTTCGTAAACACATCGTAAATCTCATTTCATAAACACATCGTTTATAACATTTCTTTCCAAAACATCGTTCATAAGCATCGTTTTATAAAACATCATAAACATTAAACATCGTTTTTATAAAACCGTCACATCATTACGTATGCACACCAGCCCGAAAACATTATTAAAATATTTAAAAAGGGCTTCATAGAACTCACCTTAGCTAATGCTCAATTCACAAGTTATCGTTTCACCACGTTTTTCACTTCTACCTAGAAATTATCATGGACTAGTCAATCTAAAACTATACTTAAAGACTTCTGATCGTAAATTCCTTTGGTGAAAATAATCAAATATATGTTAGAAATCTACAGTCCAAATTTCATTTCATTTCAACGGTCGGATCTCCCGGAAAACCCGATCTATGCAGCTGCATTTTTCAACAAAACACAGCCCCGACCTGCTGTCAAAATGGTTATAAAAATCGAACTTAAACGACTCCATTTCTTATTTCCACCGTTCAAAATGATCATGTAAGTGTTATAAACCCTCTGCTTAAAATTCAAGATGATCCAACGGTTGGATTTTCCAGATCGTTCGATTCTTTAAAACCGCGTACATAAAAACGGTTCTAGAAAGATTCTAAAAAAACTTATTTTTAGCGACCTTAAGACAAAATTTAGGGAATTCAGAGCTTACCAACGCATTCAGAACGTCGAGAAATGGTTGAGGGTGAAAACCCGTAACTCCGATCACCGTGTACCACCGCGTCGTACCACCACCGATCGCCGGATGTTCTTTCTCTCTCTTTCTCTTTAGTCTCTCTCTCTCTCTCACTCTTCAATATGAAAATGAGGATATATTGGCTGCTATTTATAGGAAGGTTGGAGGCATATGGGTGTGACATGTGTCCACCACATGTCACTATGTGGTGCATTGCATGGTGACTCATCACCACTTGTCATCTTGCATGGTAGGATTGTTGTGAAGGTGCCACGTGTCCCGCCATGTGTTGCATTTTAAGATGATTCATTGACACATGTTGAATCATGTGGTGACTCATGGATGCATACGGGTTGGGTTCGTTAATACGTTTAAAGCTCCTAGACCGTCTCTTAATGCTCCGAATAAAAATTCGGGGTGTTACATGTCTACCCCCCTTACAAAAGGTTTCGTCCCCGAAACCTGTCATAAGTCATACAATTGAGGGTACGACTCCCTCATTTCCGTCTCTGTCTCCCAAGTAGATTCCGATCCCTTTTGGTGCTTCCATTGGACTTTAACCAATCGAATAATCTTATTACGCAAACGCCTCTCCTTTCTGTCTAAGATGGCCACGGGTTCTTCGATGTAGTTAAGGCTGTTGTCGACCTCGATGTCAGTAAGTGGTACGTGAGCCGATTCATCCGCCAAACACTTTCGCAAGTGTGATACATGGAAGGTAGGATGAATCCCACTTAACTCATCAGGCAACTCTAACCGATAAGCGACTTCACCAACCCGTGCCATTATCATGAATGGTCCGACAAACCTCGGACTTAACTTTCCTCTCTTCCTGAATCGTATGATTCCCTTCCAGGGTGACACTTTTAACATTACTCTGTCCCCAACATCAAACTCAATAGGCCTTCATCGTTTATCCACATAGGATTTCTGACGATCTTGTGTGGCCTTCATTCTTGCTTTGATTTGATCAAACCTTTCCGACGTTTCTCTTACGACTTCAAGACTTCCTAATTCCTTCTGTCCAATCTCACCCCAACAAACCAGGGTCCTGCATCTTCTCCCATACAACATTTCGTAAGGCGGCATGCCTATCGTCGTGTGATGACTATTGTTGTATGAGAATTCGGCAAACGGCAGATGACTGTCCCAACTGCCACCAAAGTCGATAATACAAGCACGAAGCATATCCTCCAATGTTTGAATGGTCCTTTCGGACTGACCATCCGTTTGTGGGTGGTATGCCGTGCTAACATTGAGTCTCGTGCCCATTGTCGTGAAATCGTTTCCAGAACCTCGATGTGAATCGTGTGTCCCGGTCAGATACGATTGTCAAAGGCATCCCATGCCGTGCTACTACTTCGTTAATAAATACTTCCGCTAACCTTTCCGATGAGAACGTCTCGCGAATAGGTAGGAAATGACCACTCTTCGTTAAACGGTCCACAATTACCCAAATGGTGTCATAACCTTTAGCTGTGCGAGGTAGCTTGGTTATGAAGTCCATGGTAATGTGTTCCCACTTCCATTCCGGTATATCAAGTGGTTGAATCTTTCCATACGGTTTCTGGTGTTCGACCTTTACTTGTGAGCAAGTCAAGCACTTGCTTAGATACTTTGTCACCTCATGTTTCATTCCAGGCCACCAGTATTCCTTCCTCAGATCTTGGTACATTTTATTGGTACCAGGATGGATAGAGTACCGAGACTTATGAGCCTCATCCAAGATTTTGGTTCTAAGCTCGCCACCCATAGGTATCCATACCCGTCCAAAACGTGTCCTAACACCAAAGGTGTTATATTCCAACTTATCATGTTGGCCAACCATCCTTTCCTTCTTTATGTTTTCTTCCTTAAGTGCTTCATCTTGAGCTCTTTCAATTTCCCTCATCACATCTGATGTTACCACCAACTGGCAAGCTTTCACTCTAATAGGAGCAGACACATCCTTTCGGCTTAGAGCGTCAGCCACCACGTTTGCCTTTCCAGGATGGTATATGATTTCACAGTCATAATCTTTCAGGAGTTCTAACCATCATCTCTGCCTCATATTAAGCTCTCTTTGTTCAAAGAAGTACTTCAAACTTTTGTGGTCGGAGTAAATAGTAAACCTCATCCCGTAAAGGTAGTGCCTCCAGATTTTTAATGCAAATACGACAGCAGCAAGTTCCAAATCATGAGTCGGATAATTAGCTTCGTGAATCTTCAACTGTCGTGATGCATACGCGATCACTCTCCCGCGTTGCATCAACACGCATCCCAATCCCTGACCTGAAGCGTCAGAGTATAGCACTAAGTCTTCATTGTCCTCGAGAAGGGCCAAGACTGGAGCTTGGGTTAGCTTTTCTTTCAATTCCTTAAACGCCTCATCCTGGGTCGAACCCCATTCGTACTTTACCTCTTTCCGAGTCAACTTTGTCAACGGCGAAGCTATTTTCGAGAAATCCTAAATGAATCTCTGATAGTAGCCTGCCAATCCCAAGAAACTGCGGACTTCAGTTGGCGTCTTAGGAATATTCCATTCCTTTTCCGTCGTTATCTTTGCTGGGTCAACCATAATACCGTTCGGGTTAATGACGTGACCTAGGAATTGGACTTCCCTAAGCCAGAACACGCATTTGGAGAACTTAGCATACAACTTTTCCTTCTTCAGAGCTTCCAATACCTCCTTCAAGTGACACGCGTAATCACCCTCATTCTTGGAGTAGATGAGGATATCATCGATGAACATGATTACCGATCGATCCAGCATTGGTCGACAAACTCTATTCATCAAATCCATGAACGCTGTGGGGGCGTTCGTCAATCCAAAAGACATTACGCGGAACTCGAAATGTCCATAACGCGTGTGAAATGCAGTTTTCGGTATGTCTTCTTCCCTCGCCTTCAACTTGTGGTACCCTGACCGAAGGTCGATTTTTGAGAACCAACTTGCGCCTTGCAATTGATCGAACAGGTCATCGATCCTTGGTAAAGGGTACTTGTTCTTCACGGTACGTTTGTTCAACTCGTGATAATCGATACACATTCTCATTGAATCGTCCTTTTTCTTTACAAACAACACCGGAGCACCCCAAGGCGAGATGCTCGATTGTATAAATCCTTTCTCAAGTAGTTCGTCTAATTGGGCCATAAGTTCTTTCATTTCCACTGGTGCTAGTCGATATGGAGCCTTAGCCACGGGCTGGGCATCTGGTACTAAGTCGATTCAAAATTTAATCTCTCTGTCGGGTGGTATCCCTGGCAAATCCTCTGGAAACACCTCTGGGTACTCGCGTACCACAGGTACATCGTCTAGTTCCTTCACTTCCTTACACTTGTCAATTACGTACACCAGGTACGCTTCGCATCCACACCTCAAGTAATTTGTTGCCTTAATCATCGAGATGACGTTTGGCATCGGGGCATCACGATCTTCGAAAATCTTGACTTTGCTACCATCCGGATCCTTGAGTCGGATTATCTTTCGTTTACATATGATTTGTGCTTCATTGGCAGTTAACCAATCCATACCCAACACGACATCAAACCCACCCAAAACCATAACAAACAACTTGACAGGGAACCTATGACTTTTTATTTTTATCATGGAGTTGTCAACTACATTGGTCACTCTCGCAGTTCTACCCTCAGTGGTTTCTACAATAAAGGCCCTTTCTAGCTTACTGACAGTGTACTTCACTCGTTTACAAAAAGTCGCCGATATAAAACTCTTACTGGCACCCGAATCAAATAACACAGAAACAAAAGTGTTATCAAGGATGAACGTACCTGACGCCATGTCGGGGTCCACCCTGGCCTAGGCTTGCGTCAGCGCGTACGCACGAGTCTTGGATCGGGGCCTCTCTTCTTTCTTCTCCGGGCCTTTCCCCTTCCCGGCTTCACCCTTCCTGGGCTTGGTGCATTCCCGGCTCATATGACCATTCTCCCCACAATTGTAGCATTTGTAGCCTTGCGGGCATTCACGGGAGTAATGTCCGGTCTTGCCGCATATAAAGCACATATTCGATCCTAACCGACATTCACCTGCATGTCTTACCCCACATTTTCCATTGACTGCCGTCTCTCCTACCCTGGCATGTTTGTCTCGAGCCCCAAACAACTTCCCACCCGATCGCTTAGCGGGAAAACTCAGCTTCTTCTTAGGCTCTTCAATGGCAACGACATTCAGCGCCAGATCATCAAATACAACGCCGCTCAGTTCTACTACCGAATCATAGGTAGTAGGGGCGTTTGCCTTAACATAGGTGCGGACCTGGTCCGGCGACCCTTGAATGTAGCAAGCAATCTTTCTTTCCTCAGTCGTGACAAGATGTGGCACCAGACATGCCAGTTCATTGAACTGTGTGGTGTACTGCCGGTGCGTCATGCTCCCGGTCTTAATCCCCAGAAATTCCCTTTCTACCTTTTCGATCTCATTCCTTGGACAGAAATTCTTGATCACCAAAGTTTTCAAATCAGTCCACATCATCGCATCCACAGCCTCGTCCCCCTTGGCTTGACGTACACCCTCCCACCAATGGGATGCTTCATCTCTCAAGGAGTTAGCAGCAAATTTCACAACTTGATTCCCTCGACACTCGCTTACACGAATGGCAGCTTCCATACGGATTACCCAATCAAAAGTAGCCACCGCGTAATTCTTCCAAGTCAGGAACGGCGGGTCACATGCCTTAAAGGACTTATAGTCGCAACCACGGTTAAGCGGTGCGTTGATTGTCTCATTGTTCGGGGTACGAACCGCCGTGTTAGACCCACCCATCTCACTAGCCTTCTTTAACGCTTCTGCCAACAGTCCTGGCAAAGAAAACTTCATCAACTCAGTGAACTCGCGTGCCAGAGCGGCTTTCACTTCCGGTTCAAAAGTGAATTGTTGTTCTTCGACATGAGTCGGCTCAGTCCCGTGCATACTAACTTCTGGCTCAGTGTGAACACTTCCTTCTTCACTGTACTCCTGGCGTGCAGGGGTCCTGCCGCACCCACCGTTACGACCACCGGTACGGCCCCCACCACGCCTTTCGCTCGTTCGTCCCGCCATTTAGTTCTATAAGACAAGGAATCTAATGTCATCACGCTAGTTAAAAAATAAAATTCAACAAGTATTGCAAGATGTTAATATACACTGGCCATCTGCAATTAACCATTACACTACCTTTTGACTTCTATTTGACCACCTTTATGATTCCATCAAAACACATGTCCTAGCCTACCATTTTCTAAGGCATTCCACATATGTAAATATATACTACCTTCATACCTGATGATGTGGCTCGAGTTACCCGTACTGGCATCCGCTCTCGGTCCCATTCACATTTTAAGTTCAGACACTGGGAGTGTCCAAATCTCTCAAACTATTGCTCTGATACCAACTTGTAAGTCCCCAAACCTGGGAGGGCCTCACTTGTTGGATTTACTCATTTAGCAAAACATTTCTTAAACTTGAATATCAAATAACGCAGCGGAAAATTTTGTTCGAACATAACGTCAACATTGTTAAACATACGGAAGCGTAAACGTTGTCTAAAACATAAACACATCATAACTAAAACATAACGGGATGCCAGTCATCATGATCAGTCGGGTAACTCTTCTCACTTACCAAGCATCACTGTTCCTCGTCCAAACCTGTCCTTAACCTGAATGTGCATACTAAAAGTCAGCTACGCTGGTGAGTTCTTGCTTTAACATAAAGCTTTTAACTTCAAATATTGTGCCAAAAACATAACATTTAAACTTCATTAATAAAAGCGTACGTAAAGAATGCAAAATCATAACAAAACACATATGTCAACAAACATATCGAATCTGCGCCTTCTCGTAACCGTCAATTCCAAACTTCAAGTACGATACCTCATAGGATATACGTTCCAAACTTCAAGCACGGAATCACAAGGATGACACGTACCAAACTTCCAGCACGATACTCCAAGGAGTGGTCGTACCTAACTTCCAGCACGATTACCACGTAAGGTAAATCGTACCTACTTCAAGGATCACGGAAATCCCCATGGTGACCGTCATCACCCCAGTTGTACAACAGTTGGCCAACCACAAAGGCCCCTAAAAGGTAAGGCCCATAACATGCATCCCATACCCATAACCTCAATTCCCTAAGGAATAATGGCATATTCGTTCGTTTGTGACTTTAATAAACATTCACTTCTTTACATCAAAACTTCAGTTAAAGCATTCATACGTTTAAAAATCATTCTTTCATAAACACATCATAAATCTCATTTCATAAACACATCGTTTATAACATTTCTTTCCAAAACATCGTTCATAAGCATCGTTTTATAAAACATCATAAACATTAAACATCGTTTTTATAAAACCGTCACATCGTTACGTATGCACACCAGCCCGAAAACATTATTAAAATATTTAAAATGGGCTTCATAGAACTCACCTTAGCTAATGCTCAATTCACAAGTTATCGTTTCACCACGTTTTTCACTTCTACCTAGAAATTATCATGGACTGGTCAATATAAAAACTATACTTAAAGACTTCTGATCGTAAATTTCTTTTGTGAAATTAATCATCTATATGTTAGGAATCTACAGCCCAAATTTCATTTAATTTCAACGGTCGGATCTCCGGGAAAACCCGATCTCTGCAGCTGCGTTTTTCAACAAAACACAGCCCCGACCTGCTGTCAAAACGGTTATAAAAATCGAACTTAAACGACTCCATTTCTTATTCCTACCGTTCAAAATGATCATGTAAGTGTTATAAACCCTCTTCTTAAAATTCAAGATGATCCAACGGTTGGATTTTCCAGATCGTTCGATTCTTTAAAACCGCGTACATAAAAACGGTTCTGGACAGATTCTAAAAAACTCATTTTTAGCGACCTTAAGACAAGATTCAGGGAAATCTAAGCTTACCAACGCGTTCAGAACGTCGAGAAATGGTTGAGGGTGAAGAACCGTAACTCCGATCACCGTGTACCACCGCGTCGAACCACCACCGGTCGCCGGATGTTCTTTCTCTCTCTCTTTCTCTTTAGTCTCTATCTATCTCTCTCTCTCTCACTCTTCAATATGAAAATGAGGAGATAATGGCTGCTATTTATAGAAAGGTTGGAGGCTTATGGGTGTGACATGTGTCCACCACATGTCACTATGTGGTGCATTGCATGGTGACTCATCACCACTTGTCATTTTGCATGGTAGGATTGTTGTGAAGGTGCCACGTGTCCCGCCATGTGTTGCATTTTTTGATGATTCATTGACACACGTTGAATCATGTGGTGACTCATGGTTGCATATGGGTTGGGTTCGTTAATACATTTAAATCTCCTAGACCGTCTCTTAATGCTCCGAATAAAAATTCGGGGTGTTACAACAGACTTACATCAAGTCAGCTCGCAACCCCTTTGTGAAGGGTCTCGGTTTGTGCAATCAAGAGGTTGTATGTTCATCCACAGTTCATCAACCTTTATGTGTAAGTGTTCAATTATTAACTGGAAATAAATATTCTAACAAACTATGAGATGTTCCCCACTATATCAATGACCTTTATTTTTAAGTGAAACACTATCATACTGTCCTTTCAGTTTTAGTAGAGCCTATCTACATATCACCCTAAGATCCTGATCTTTTCAACTAAAAGCCTTACATAAGATGATCCAACCTCTAGAATGATGTACTATCATTTCCCACTGACAGAGTTCTCACTTTTTATTTTTCAATAGAACAACTTGACTAAGAAACACACAATAACTAGTCTTTTTGATGTTTTTAGGAAATTTTGTGACACCTGCAAAAATTTCAGAAACTAAAACCGAGTTGTTAGGCTAAACCCAACTAGGCCCAATAAGGCCCAATAGAAATACAAGCCTATTCGAGGCCCAATAGTTATCCAAGCCCATTAGGGGCCTAAATTTTGTATTTCGAATCTCAATCGAATCACTCGACTTCATTTAACGACTCGTTACAAATTTACGATTCTATGTGGATTATGTGAACCTACACAAATTTCTATGAGCGATACAATCAAATTTGATGAGAAAACAAATATTAACGCTAAAACTCTATGATCATTGGTGATGAGGCAACGTAAATATTATACCAAGTGTTATACAAACGATACAAGTCCATGATACAAGATATAATACAAGAACCTCATGTTAAGTCATGACGACGCGTATTATTATTATTTCAAACGTACTATTTTATTATTTCGGGTCAATTCGTCACTATTTTTATAAACCGAACCATCATTCGTTTATACGAGCATCTTCACATATATATTAGAGGCAACACATACTTCATAATATTCCACTTTATTAATTGTAGACCATCTAATGCATTTACGATGAAATGCATGATTGTTTTGTGAAAATAAATGTACTTATATATTTTTATATTTTTGATCACCTAAACTTGTACCAACAACTCGTATAACATTTATAAACATGTATAAATATGAGTGTCCCTTATATAAACCAATTCATTTATTAAATTAAGTTGATGCATCTATATTTTTATTAAAGCTCAAGATTTATATAAAATCTTGCACATGCTAGACCTCCTACATTAAAAATGAACCATCACATGCATCTTATACCTTCCATTTTGTCTCCTTCCCCCTTGTTTTCCTTGGTCTTGGCCGAACACACCCACCACCCTCACCATTTCATGTGAATTTTGCACATGCATAACACTTACACAAATGGGATTCACCAACCAACTACACCATTTGTCCCCATCCTCCTTGTCTTTCTCCTTCCCCTCTTTTATGGCTGCATACTTACACACACATGCTCATCCACATGCCAAACTCATTAAAGAAGGTGTAAGAGACCTTTCAATCCTTGAGAGGGACATCCAAGTTGCTATAAATAGCAAGGCATACAAGGGCCAAGATGCTCACACAACACCCAAAAAAACACACTCTACTCCTCCCTTTTTCTCGGTTCAAATCAGCCCTCAATACCAAAGAATAAACAAAAATCCCGTAACTCAACATCCAACAGATTTTTTGGCCAACTTCGGAAGGCCATATCTCTCTCGTTTCTTGGCCAAATCAGTCCATTCTTTTTCTAGAATGAAGCTCTATGATAATAGAGAAGAATACAAGTGGAATCACTCGAATCCATGGAGTATTCAACCCCAAACGGGCTGCGCAAGAAGGCTACTCAGTGTAGGTTGAATCTAGACATTTCTTCCCATTTTCTTGTTTTGAGGTACCTACACAACTCCAAATCTAGTAATTCTTTTTCACATCTCCTCTTATTTCAATAAACATGATCTTAGAAGAAAACACCAAGTCATTTGGTCTTCTAAAACCATCTAAAAGTCTACTCGAAGTACGCCTAAAAATCTGAGTTTTCAAGAACAAAATAAAACATAAAAGTCTTGATGAGTTTTGCTTTATTTCTTCTTGAATCATGTTTGGATACATATATTTATACACATACATGTTCATACATGTAATACTAAGCTAGAAGGTCCATGAACAAGACAAGGCCACATCAAATATAAATTACATATATATATACTATCACATAAAATAACACTTGGATGATGGTGTTCTTCATAAACCCTTCATTCCAATTATGTGTTATGTTGAAGGATACATGTTCGTGAAGTTATATGATCATGTGTGACTTACCTGGCAAGACCCAAGGTAGTGTCCTATGATTCAAGAAAACATACGAATGATTATCGTCAACATATGAATGTAAAAGGTGTTACCAAAAATATATATAAAAACAACAATCACTTATGCAAGTTTATGCATTTATAAAAGTCTATTATCAACATATGTGTATGCATATACATAAATATAAGTGTACTAACACCATAAACACGCATCATCTTGTCTAAAATCCGAGAACATGAACTATTATTAAAACTCGAAAAATAAGTCTTTAACGTGCCTACATCCATCACCAATGTTTCATGCATAGAGTTAAGTCTTATGAACTTAAGAAATATTTATCTACGTGTAGCATCCAAGTAGGATGTTCTAGTGTGCTTCTAGCCTATTATCACACTACTCAAGACTCGAGGTGAGTTCACTGCTCCCTTTTAACCCTTTTAAATGTTTTGGAAACATCGGGGGAGAAACATACTTATACAAAATATTTGCTTATATATTTGAAAGCATGAAGAATAAATGTTTGATACATTTGAGAAAACATGAAATATATTTACGAACATTTTCATATGATAACAAGAGAACAAGACTCGACCTTTATGTTTGCATTAGTACGAACAATTATAGAGCTCGCTAAAAGTCCTCTGGAACAATTTAGTAACCATTAACTATAGTCTAGGGTCATATGAATAGTACTATGGGGAGTGACGTCCCCCGGTCATGGTTAGTCGCGCTAACCACAATCTGGAGGATTTATGGCCGCACATCACTGGATAACAAATGAGAGGGGCGAAGAACAATTGTCATGGTTTGGTTACGCCTCATGTATGAACATATTATTTGTAAAGCTAGCTAGTTTAAAATAGGTCAACATTACGTGCTTGTTTATCATATACACTTGGAACATTTTGCGTATAATTGGATATATTTTCAATGGGGAAATTACTCGTTTTATGACCATGAGGTCATCACATGTTTTCAAGGAAAACAGTTTTACCATATGTTCATGTACATTTTATCGATGTTCTAAAGGAAAACCATTTTTATATTATGGCCATGTGCACACTAACAACGTTTTCAAGGAAAAGCACTTTACATTATAACGATCAAATTCGTGAACTCACCAACCTTTGTGTTGACACTTTTAAGTATGTTTTTCAGATAATATATAGCTATGGCATGGTTGGAATAGGTTAGACATTTGGACTAAACCCTAGAAGCCGAAGAAGCAACGTCGTCAAACCTCAAGACGGTTTTGACCCATATGGTTCTAGGACATTGTAATAGCTTAATTTAGTATTTGTGATTATGTTCAATATATAAAGAAGTCTTTACTGTAGTTTCCGTTGTTGTATAAAGTTACCAATCGTTGCAACCTTGATTTATTTATTTATTAAGTGAATAAATATGGGAGTGTGACAAATTTCTCCCCCTAAACTTTTGCATTTATGAAATAAATCAAAATTTAAACAATCTAAAAAACTAAGAAAAATATTTTTTGTGACCAAACCTGCGACCTTCTAATCAAAGTAGATCATTTTCAGACATTCAACCAAAAAGTTGAATCTTGCCAAATTAAAAGCCTTTGTAAAAATGTCAGCGACATTCTTATCAGTAGATACATGTTCAAGATGCATGAGTTTTCTTTCAAAACAGTCACAAATGTGATGCACTCTTATGTCTATGTGCTTAGTTTTAGAGTGTTGAATAGGGTTCTTAATAATCTGTAAAGCAGCTTTATTATCACAGAAAATAGGAGAGTCACAGAAATTCAAACGATAATCCAGCATTTGGTGTTGCATCCATATAACCTGAGAGCAACATGCGGATGCCGCGACATATTCAGCCTCAGTAGTAGAAGTCGAAACGGTGGTTTGTTTCTTGCACTTCCATGACACAAGTCTCTCCCCCAAAAACTGACATCCTCCGGTTGTTGATTTTCTGTCTAGATTGCAACCTCCATGATCACTGTCTGTAAAAGCAAACAAGTTAAATTCTGAATCATTTGGATACCAAAGGCCTAGCCGAGGCTTGCCCTTCAAGTATTTAAAGAATCTTTTGACAGCATTAAGGTTAGAAAGTTTCGGATTAGCCTGATATCGTGCACACTGGCAAACCGCAAACATGATGTCTGGACGGCTAGCAATCAGGTACATTAACAAGCCAATCATTGACCTGTAGAGATGTTGGTCAACTCCCGGTTCACTTAAATCTGGAGTCAGAACAGGACGAGTTGCCATCGAAGTTGAAGCTGGTTTGGAGTCCGCAAAGTTGAATTTAATGAGTATGTCATTGACATATTTGGCTTGATGAATTAAGATGCCGTCATCACTTTGATTTACGTGCTACCCCAGAAGAAAGCCATTTCTCCCATTGAACTCATTTCAAACTTTTTCTTCATCACTTCTTCAAACTCTTTGCACAGTGCAGCATTCGTTGAACCAAAGATGATATCATCAACATAGATTTGGACAAGAATAAGATCGTCCCCCAGCTTCTTAACGAACAATGTTTGATCTATGGCTCCCCGAGTGTAGCCATTAGCAAGAAGATGCTCTGTCAGAGTGGCATACCATGCACGTGGTGCTTGATGTAAGCCATGCAGAGCTTTGTCTAGTTTATAGACATGATGTGGGTGATTTGTGTCTTCAAACCCCGGTGGTTGACACATGTAGATCTCTTCTTGAACCTTTTTGTATAGAAAAGTCGTCTTCACATCCATTTGAAACACCTTGAAATTCATGTACGAGGCGTAGGCCAAAGAGATTCGAATGGCCTCAAGTCTTGCAACCGGTGCAAACACTTCTTCATAGTCTATCCATTCTTGTTGATAAAATCCTTGCACAACAAATCGTGCTTTGTTCCGAACAATCACTCCACTATCATCTTTCTGTAGACCCAACGAGTTCTGATGGGTAACTTGCCTTGTGGTGGTGGCACAAGTTCTTAAACCTTCAGCTTTTCAAACTGCATCAGCTCCTCCTGCATAGCCTCCACCCAACTTGCCTCACTCAAAGCCATTTTAATGTTCTTTGGATCTACTTGAGATATGAACGCAAAGTACAAGCAGGTATTGATTACTCCAGATTAACTCCTGGTCTTCACCCTGTCAGAGAGAGGACCGATGATGTCCTCTACGGGATGATTTTTATTAATCCGCAACGTTGGAACTTCTTCTCCCTGCAATGTGTCAGGTAAGTTAGTGATATGCTGATCTGCTTCTTCAGTTATGGGAACCGGCTCCTCAATAAATTAGAGTCAGGAATCGTATCCTGCAATGCATGATCACTGCCAGGTGCAACAAACTCCTGTGAAGCGCCACTACTAGATGTAGCAATCTCCTGTGAAGCATGACCACTGCCAGGTGCAGCAGCCTCGTTGTTGATGGGATCGGTAGTTTGTTGACTATGTTCTTGAGAAGATGATGTAGGAGTGTTGGTACTTGAAGACGATGCTTGATCAGGATCTTCATCAATTCTGTAATCAACTTTGTTGTATTTGTAGAAGCCATCATCTGACACATCAGAAACATCAGAATAAACATTAAACAACTTAAAAACATAATCATAATCAAATAAACAATTTGGACCAGAATCCGCATCAATTTTGTTAAGCTCCTACCATTCGATGTAATAAGATTCCACAATATGCTTTGTTCTCTTGTTGTAAACTTTGTAGGCGGTCTTGCTAGATGAATATCCAACAAAATAGCATTCATCGGCATTTGCATCAAACTTGGACCCAAAATGTCATTATGCAACAGAGTGCACAGGCATCCAAAAGCTCTAAAGTGATCGACCTTTGGCTTCTGGTTAAACATGATTTCATATAGAGTCTTCAAGTGATACTTGTTGATAGCACCATGTTCTGCACATAACATGCAGTGTGGATGGCTTTAGCCCAGAAGAATACCGACAATTTGGAGTCAGAAATCATTGTTCTAGCAGCTTCTATAAGGGTAAGATTTCTTCGTTCAGCAACTCCATTTTGTTGAGGAGTTCTAGCAGCATTGAACTGTCTTGCAATTCCCTTTTCAGCACAAAAGTTATCAAGGACTTCGTTATGAAATTCTGTCCCATTGTCACTTCTGAAAATTTTGATCTTCAAGTTTAGTTGATTTTCAACAAGTATCATGAACTGCATAAGAATATATGTGGTCTCACTTTTCTTACTCAAAAAGAACACCCAAGTAAATCGTGAGTAGTCGTCAGTAACAACAAGACAATAAGATTTCTTCCCAAGGCTCATCACACTTACAGGACCAAACAGATCCATGTGAAGCAACTGAAGAACAGATTCTATTGAATTAAACAGCTTGGGTTTGTGTGGTGGTTTATGCTGTTTTCCTTTAGCACACGAAATACATTTTTCAACCTCACAAAATTCTTTCAACGGCAAACCGACCACGTCTGCTCCTTTATCAATTCTATTTAGGTTTTTTAAGTTTATGTGACCTAAACGACGATGCCAAAGCATGGAGTCATTTTCAGAAGCTTTTGAAAACAGACAAGTATTAGTTAAAGCCGACTCACTATTCATATCCAACAAATATGAGTCCTTACACCTCGATTTTCTCATTAAAATCCAATCCTCAGGACCCTGGTTTTAAAATCAAACATTCTTTATCAATGAAATGAGTTGAAAACTTATTGTCACAAATCTGAGACACACTTAACAAGCTGTGATTTAATTCAGACACATAATTCACATCTTCAAAACAGAGAGTACCATTAGTGACATTACCTTTCATTGTGATTTGCCCATCTTTATCACCTGCATAGGAAACATACCCTCCATCGAACATTTTAATGTCGTGAAGCTGAGAGATGTCTTCTATCATGTGGCAGGAACAACCACTATCAACATACCAGAGGTTATTGATAGGCCTCCTTGGCTGCCCCTGCATGATAAAACGCATTAATTAGTAACTGGAACCCAATCCATGGTTGTCTTGGGTTGCCTTAAATCATTCAAGTATGAAACTTCTTGCAATTTCATATCTCCTTTGTCATTAAACTCAACTAGTGTTGTTTTTGCATTTGGTTTTCGTTTCCAGACAGGCTTTGGTTTTTGAAAATTTGAGCTCACTGCTAGAGTGACGACCTTTTCTTTACCCTTTTCAGATTTTATGGGTTTCTCAACTTTCTTTTGTTTATGTTTGAAAACATTATTTTCTTTAATATGACGTTGAGATTTATGCACAGCACCAGTTGTTTTATCCGATTGTTTATCTTTGGGCATTTTATAACCTTGAACCATGTGTCTTTTGAACGTGTATGGCTTTTGATACACATTGTCCCATTGAACAACATTCAGATATCTACCAGAGTGTTCACAATTGTGAACGCAGTTTTAAGCTAAGTGTTCGATATTCCCACAGACATAACACGTTTACCTTTTCGGAAACGGGGTATAGTATTCGGTGTCCCATGATGATGACCGTTGAGGAGAACTTGTGAAGTAACCTGCATTTTCACAGTTCCTAGAAACCTTCTATCATGTACTTGATCATCATTTCTAGTATAATTTATGTGACTAGATTTGAAATTATTTCTTTTAGAATTCTTAACATTTTGTTCAAAAGCACGATGATGATTATCAAATTTTGCATCAAATTCGTCTTTTGAAAAACGTTGAGGCTTTTTCTTTGAATCAGACTGACTTGTTGATGGTTTACTGTTTTCACGATTTGAAGAACGGTTTTTGTTTTCAACAAATTGATGATTTTTACCGTTAGCAATCCTTGTTTGTTCCTTTTCTAAAGTTCCACCTTTCACAAAAATGGATTTCAGATTTGATTTCCATTTTGATTCATTTTTAAAATTACCATTGTTTAAAACAACATTCAAACCATAACTAACAAAAGTAGTAGAATTTGAAAAACCAGACAAAGTATTTTTAAAAGATAAAGACTTAGAATTAAAAACACGATCCTACTCCTCATCATCACTCTCACATGCCTCCACTATGCCCTCTACTAATCATGTTGATGCACAAGACTTAGATGGGTTAGAAACGTTCACACTTTGTACCTGGGAACCAACAGTCACGGGCGTGGACTGTGTGGATGAAGAAGATTGATCTGGTTTACGGCCTACACCATACTCCATTTCAATATCTTCATGTTGAACACTTGGCATAGGAGTGAAATTGCCATTAAAAGGATGTTCAACTGCATGATAGCCTATTCTTAGATTCCCTACTTTCCTGACTTGAGAATCTATCATGTCATAGACTACAGATCGAGAGTGGTAAATTTTCTCAATTGTCAGCTTAGTGTTTGCCAATTGAGTCACAGCGTCATTCAGCTTCAAACTAAGGTCGTCTATTCGTTTTAATACATCACGATAAAGACATTCCTTATTGCTAAAATCCATTTCTAGTTTTGAAAAATCAGTTTTACCTGTATCAATTTTATCTTTAAATAATTTTTCAGAACGCTTGTGCTCCGCATTGGCATGCCTAAGTTGATTTATTTCTTTTATGAGCAATTAATTATCATACTTATATCTATTTATTTTCTCTACACAATTATTAGAACAGGTATTAGTATGTACCTCAGAGTCTTCAATCTTTGCCATGAGAGCATGATTTGACACCTTCATCGACAGTTCAATGATTTGATCTCCCCAATCATATCCTGTAGTTTGCTGACTCACCAAGGATTTGCTATCACCAGCTGCATATGTTTCTTTCTCTTTTGATTTGCTTGAGGAGCTTCCCATCTCTACTTTGGGTTCTAGACATTCCCTAGCAAAGTGACCAGGTTTACTGCAATTGTAGCACCTCAGGTTGGACTTATCAAAACCGATCTTCTTTGTACTAGACTCCAACCCATCAAAAGAATTTTTGCCAGTTCTCTTGATAAACCTCTTAGCACGATGCACGGCCATTGCCATGTGCCACTTGATATCCATTTCCTCCAAGTCATCAGGATATATTTGATCAGTGTCATCTTGAATTAGACTCGCAGGAGCAAGTTTTCCAGCCAGCATGGCATTGTAGCTGTTCATGAAGACACTGAATAGAGCAACATGCATTTCCATAGCCTTGACAGTATTTGAACATGGTGAGTTGCTTTGTTGGATAGATGTAGCAAGAGCTGTCTGACTTGAAACAGCAGACAAATTTGGAGTGTATGTAGAGGACATGCTGGAGAGTAAGGCATTTCCCTGAGACATTAAATGATCTGTCTCTGATATCATCAGTCTTTGCTGATCATCCATCTCATATGACATTAGGATGGAGATAAGTTCACTTAGAGGAGTGGTATACATGTCCTTAATTCTCTTGATGGTAGTTGTTTTGGGTAAAAATTATGTAAACTAACTTTGTAACCAAACTTCGAAAGTGAGGTAGAGTGCTTGTTAAATCTATGAATGTAAAACAGTAAAATCAACACGAGTGTTTACGAGGAAAGCCCTTGGTCCATGATGATCTCCGGCATAAAACCTCGGGAGCCGACGAAAGTCGGGCTGCCTTGATGTCTTGTATAAAACTGTGATTATCGAGTACAAAAGAGAGCCAAAGAGATCGTGAGCTAAGTGTTACAATCGTTTCTGAGTGCGGGTGTTGTGTATTTCTAAACGATCTCATCGGTAATTAAATACAAATTATCTATAACTAACTATCCGAGAAATATGGTCTTGACCCTGTCCTTGTGACTGTTGTAAGCTTATTCACACATTTTCCACAGCTAGTCCACGTCCCTTGAGCGAGTCTTCAGGTAAGTATTGCATTACAAATGTTTTACCTGTCATTAATGAAGAAAATAATAGACAAGTAACCGTTAGTAACAATATTCAAGATACCGAAAATACAAGGATACCAGATTCTGGATTATGCATCATTCAGGATCCTGTCTTGAAATTCAGCCCATAACAATTGTCCCCAAGAATTGACAGCTGTTTAAAGAATTTACAACTGTTAATTTTTCAAAATTTGCATTTTAAATAAAACCGGCTGCTTGATAGGACTTGGTGCGGGAAACGAGGGAGTGAAACATCGTGGACCGAGGCGGTTATTATTAGGGCTATATTCATTCTTCTTTTTTCATTAATCCGAAGTCATCCTCTTCGAGATTTCTCTGCAATCTCCAGGTAAGAAGCTTATACCTCTCTCATATTTTCTGATTTTTTGCTCCAAAAATGGCTAAAAAGCATACGTGTTCTTCTACTCCTTTTGACGATCTCCATAGCTAAAACTTGATAGTTAATCCATATTCTGAAAGATGCACATTTACTGATCTTGATATCCAATCCCTCAAATCTGGAGGCTTTTTCCCTAAAAATACCATATTTAGGCCCTTTGATCCCAAAACCAGAGCCGATTTCACCTCGGAGAGTTGGGTTTGCTTTCTGTTCTTCCTTTTTTTCTCTAGGGTTCACTTATCCTTTTCCTCCTCTCACTATTGACTTCTTTAGAAAGAATGGCCTTAGCTACGCCCAAACCATGCCTATGGTTTGGAGAACCTTGTATACCCTGGAATTCTTGATCAAACATCATGCCGTTGAGTTTTCTGCCTCAGAAATAGCCCACGTTTATAATCTTAGGGGCCATGGGTCTTCTCGGTTCCTTTTCCAAATCAAACCTAGTATGACCCATTTAATCCTAAAAACCACTCAAAACGATTTTAACTGGAAAAATAGTTTCTTTTTTGTGAGAAGGGATTCTATCCTAGAAGGGGATAAACTGCCGATCAAGTGGAGTGTAAAGGGTAGGATTCTGCCTTGTAGGATTTTCTTTTAGAAACTTGATATTTAGGATACTGATTGCTTATTTTTGTTTCAGTGCCAGAGTTCGATATCCTTGCTCCTCCTACTCCGGACACAGCTAAGAGGGTCGCCGCTTTCTTCAGTTTTGAACTCATCGAGCGGACCTTTCGATTCAAAGCTCCACTGCTTGAAGTTAATTCAGAAGCCTCTTTTTTCCGAATCTACTATGTCTAGCAAGAAAAATAGCAACATTTTCTTTTATTGGTTATGAATAATAATAATAAACTAACCTGTCCTTTTGAAATAGGCCTTCGTAAATCAAGCTAAAATTTGCCCTTGACGACATTGATAGCATGGTATCTAAAGGTAAAGTAATCAAGAATGAGGCCAAAGTTATTCCCGCTCCAGCTGCCAAGTCAAGTGATCCCAATCCTGATACTTCCACTGTTAAGGCCTTTTCTAGCAAGAAGCACAAGATCCAGGATCCCGTTGATCTAAACATCCGGGATTGCACTGATTTCTTTGATGCTCACAAGAAGTTGCATAACTTCAATCATCAGGTAAGAAGATCTCACTATCCTGGAATTCAGTTGTAATCTTGCAATTAGAATAACATTTGTATTATGTGTAACAGGCTTTAGATAAGCTGATTGGAGATGGAATTATGCAAACAGAAGCTTGTGGATTCCCAGAAGAATGAGGATGCTAAAGGTAGAAAGCTGCTTGATGTCACCAAAGAGCTCCATCAAATCAAGGCTGAACTGTAAGAGGCACATCTCTAACATGCTCGGGACATCGATGTATCTAATGAGCAGGCCCAGGCTTCCGCTGCTATCTCCATCTTTCAGTCCAGAATCAAAATGGCCAAGGAAGCCGAGGACAAAAACTTCTACAGGAGCGCTTGGGATGTTGAAAAGTGGAAGAGGATGGTGGTTGAGCTGGGAGGAGAGTTAACTTCGGAGAAGGATGCCGGGAAAGTGGTGGTTGAGGATCAGGTTCAAGGTTCTGCAATGGTGGCTGAGGAGCATGAGGCAGCGGATGCAGGTAAGATGGTTGATAAGGGCAATGAAGGTATTGATGCTTAGTGTCACACCCCCAAATTTATTTACTTAATAAATAAATACAAGTTGCAACGATTGGTTCATTACACGATAGCGGAAGCTGTAATAGTGATTTCTAAGACTTGAATACATACAGAAATACTAAGACTAAGTAGTACAATGATCTAAGTTCTTCTAGATCAACGACAGACTTGAGACCGGATAATCTATATCCTTCCAGCTCGTAGGAATTTATCCAATTATAGCTAGCCTATTCCAACCGCTCCATGGCTAAAGGTTACCTGAGAAACATACTTGAAAGTATCAACACAAAGGTTGATGAGTTCACAGAGTTTGTTAATTTAGTATAGTTAGTTTTCCCCGAAAAACTAGACATGACTTAACCGTCATAAAATAAGTAGTTTTCCTTTGAAAACATATACATGACTTAACCGTCATCAAATAAGTAGTTTTCCTTTTAAAACATGCCCATGACTTTACCGTCATAAAATAAGTCGTTTTCCTTTGAAAACATTCCCATGACTTAACCGTCATAAAATACGTAGTTTTCCTTTGAAAACATATACATGACTTAACCGTCATCAAATAAGTAGTTTTCCTTTGAAAACATGCCCATGACTTTACCGTCATAAAATAAGTGGTTTTCCTTTGAAAACATTACCATGACTTAACCGTCATAAAATACGTAGTTTTCCTTTGAAAACATATACATGACTTAACCGTCATCAATTAAGTAGTTTTCCTTTGAAAACATGTCCATGACTTTACCGTCATCAAATAAGTAGTTTTCCTTTGAAAACATGCCCATGACTTAACCGTCATCAAATAAGTAGTTTTCCTTTGAAAACATATACATGACGTCTTTGTAATTCCAACGTTCTCAAAACGTTCAAACATGATCATTTTCCGATCAAACAGTTTATATGTATAACCAATGAATTTGAACATTACCCTGACCAATTGACCCCATTTGTAAGCTTGCAAGGAATACAAAATAATATGTAATGCACGAGACCGTAACCAAACCCCAACTTTTTGTGCCTCCCCTCGCCTTTCTGCGAGTAAGATAATATGCGGTCATTCGGTCATTTGGACCCCTGGTTAGCGCGACTAACCATGACCGGAGGCGTCACCCCAATATTACTATCCATAGAATCCCGGGCTAAGTCCATAGCTAATGGTTACTAAGTTTTTATTCCTGGGACTTTAAACGCTATATTGTTCACCATGTATGACATAGAGTTAGTGTCTTGTTTCCTTGTTATCATATAAAAATGTTTGCAATGCTATCCCAATTGTATAAAACAACAATGTTTCGACATATATTAAACAATACTGTAATACTTAGTGTAAGTATGTTTCTCCCCCGCAGTTTACAAAACTTTGAAAAGCGAAAGGGGGCCGTGAACTCACCTTGTGTCCGATGAAATCCTAGCAAATAATAGTGCGCTAAGAGTTCCTGTCTATCCATACCCTAATCACACAAGGGTACTAATGTGTTAAGACTACCCGTCTTATACGTAAGTTGTTCATCCGACTTAACGAATCCCGTTAAGTACGCCTTTGTTTAGTAAAAATAGTGTTTTTATTTACGACTCATTGGTGATTATTATTCCAGTCTAGATGCTTACATATTTTCCGAGAAAATAATATGTTTCCCTATTGGTGACTTATTAAGTGTACCAAAAATAAATATTATTTTTGTAGCAACTTAAAATATATTCACTTATGTTCCACGATGTCATGTGATTATTTATTTTTAACCGAATCTCTTCATATGTTCCATGTACATATATCAAATGTTCATATTAGGATACTAATCTTTAATTCATAGAACATTTTCATTATTTAACCAAAACCGTACGCCAACACATATATATCACACATTTTATCCATAAACATATATTTTTAGTAACACCTTTCACGTTCATATGTTGATGATAATCGTTTGTATGTCTTCTTGAATCATAGGACACTACCTCGGGTCTTGCCAAGTAAGTCACACATGATCATATAACTTCACGAACATGTATCCTTCAACATAACACATAAATGGAATGAAGGGTTTATGAAGAACACCATCATCCAAGTGTTATTTTATGTGATTATATATATATATATATGTAGTTTATATTTGATGTGTCCTTGTCTTGTCCATGGTCCTTCTAATTTGGTATTTTATGTATGAACATGTGCATGTATAAATATATGTATTCAAACATGACTTTTGAAGAAATAAAGCCAAAACTCATCAAGACTTTTATGTTTTATTTTGTTCTTGAAAACTCGGATTTTTAGGCATACTCCGAGTAGACTTTTAGATGGTTTTAGAAGACCAAATGACTTGGGGTTTTCTTCTAAAATCAATTTTATTGAAACCAGAGGAGATGTGAAAAAGAGTTACTGGATTTGGAGTTGTGTAGGTACCTCAAAAGGAAAATGAGAAGAGGTGTCCAGATTCGACCTGCACTGAGCGGTCTTCTTGCGCCGGCTGTTTGGAGGTCGAATACTCCATGGATTCAAGTGATTCCACTTGGGTTCTCCTCTGTTAACATATAGCTTCATTCTAGAAAAAGAATGGACTGATTTGGCCAAGTAACGAAGGAGATATGGTCTTGCAAAGTTGGCTAAAAATCCGTCAGAAGCTGAGTTACGGAATTTTTGTTCTATTTTTGGTTTCGGGGCTGGTTAAAACCGAGAGAAAGAGGGGGATAGATGGAAGATTGAGAAGTGATCTTGTGGTAGGTTTATTCACATATATACTTGGAGTTTGAGTGTGATTTTAAGCATAATCATCATCATTTGACAAGTGACCTTGGAGTGGAGTGTTTAACCATCTATAATCATTACAAAGTAATCTTGTAAGATAGGATTTGACACTAGCTTGATTCTTACTTGGTTGGAGATGGCTCCATATGACAAGTGTGGTGATGAGATGGGGTAAGCAAGGTGGGTGGCCCCACCTTGGGTTCGGCCGAGAATGGGTTAGGGTGGGGGGTTGGGTGTTGTCCAATCACTAGCTACCTCTCAATTGCTAGTTAGTTTGGTTTAAGGTAGTGTAAACCCGGTAGGTGATCTCGTGATATAACACCCGGTGTAGGAACTTTTACTGATGTAAACTTTATATCTATATACCTAGATATTTTTATATATATACATATATATATATATATATATATAATTATTAGATGAAACGGGGCCCGGTTGAGTGTAGATCTCAACAAGTCATCATCATTACGATTTGATGTCGGAGTGGAGTACAAGCAAAGATATAATTATGGTGATGTGATCTTTAAGTTGCTTACACTCTTGGTCATAATCATGATGATTATGACGCTTGAGTGTTGTGTAAGCAAAGCAATCATGATGAAGATGTGGTCGATTTAGACGCGGTATATTACCCAAAATTAATACCCGTCTTAATATCTTTAATTATTAAGATGTCCTACATTTTGTGTAGTTTGACTAGCTTTAATAATCTGCTAGTGAATTCCCAACATAGTTATTACTTTAACTATATCATACATGTATACACATAAAATAACTCAAGGTCATGCAACCAACATTTTTATGTCCATGTTTTAAGGTTTAGTCACCAATATATACGTTTTTATATTAAAACGTGTCCCTAGACTTTTACCGGAATAAAATCTCGTTAATCACCAATGAACGCTCAATGCGGGTTATTATCGTTCATTTCCTAGTGATTCTTAAAATTTACTAGATATGACACTTGTCCCTTTGCTAGACTCCTAACAATACTATGTCAAAGATAATATTCCAAAAAATATAAAATAGGAATGTGCAAATATGACTATGGGTATTGACCTGGACTACTGGGTGTTACACTTAGGCCAGAGCCCTGGTGTTTGTGGTTTTAATTTGGATGTGTTTGTCTAGATAACTCTGAACAATTTACTTTTCTTGTTGATGGGATCCCGGTGCGGGATAGACAATTTGATAACTCCTATCCTGGGTGGATGGTTCCTTTTTTGGATGAAGCCCAGGACATTTTTATTTTCTGCATGACTAATATTAGTAGCTTTTGACTATCATGCCATGATTGTTCTTGAGATTGAATGCGTTTGTAGAAACTCAAGGTTTCTTTTTAGAAAAAATAGATCTAAGTATTCATCCGGGATTCAGGATCCTTAAGGATAATTTATTAAACTTTGTCTTATAGAAATATAGTTTAGTTTTGATAAATAGAGCAAATCATGACTTAGTCAAACAAATTTTGATTCTACCTGTTGGGTCTATATATGTGAGGCTGACGCTTATCAAATAAATAGAATTGTTGGTGTTACCGAATAGATGTGTATTTGGGTTTTGTAACCATGAACTAGGTTCACGAGATGGGTCTTGGGTCGGCCATTGGGCCGAGATACCTTGTATTTGCGCATGGGCTTTTCTATTATGTATAAATATATAAATGCACATCATTATTAGGTTAGACGTGAGGTTAGACAAGTTGATAGCCGTCTAGAAGGTTAGCGGTTGTTAGTAATTTTCTTTGTAATTCTCTCAATCAATATACGAGCATTGCAAGTGAGTTTGTTCTTGAATCACCACAATCACCGGTTTCCGCCTTGTGATTGTGAGAGTTTGATATCGTGTGTGTATTCGTTTGTGCGTTTTTTACGAAGATCCATTAGTTTTTGGGACTTATAATTGGTATCAGAGCCATTGAAGTCATTCAAGGCTCGGTTTTGGATATCAACGATTCAAGACAAAGGTGTTAAGGTATTTGTGTTTCTGTTTTTGAATTTATTTTTTTTGATAATCAGCTACTTTCGTAAAGGTGTTCATCACATTCTGCTGAGAATCAAGATCTGCTCGTTAATTTCTTGGTCAATCTGCTGGTGTTAGAAAAGATTTAGCATTGATTTCGCTAGAAACTGTTTGAAATCATCATCGTGTTCTTAGGAGATTGATTGAATTTTAAAATTTGAAATTCCTAAAATCTTGGAATTTATTTTGGAAAGGATATCAGTCAAAGCTTTGTTCATGGGTTAAGGTTCACTGCTGGGACTCACGGTTTTTGTATTCACGGGAGAAGTTCACGGTTGGGAGTTGACGGGGAGACAGTGTAGTTCACGGGTCAAGGTTCTCGGGTTCAGGTTCTCAGGAGGAGTTGACACTTCACGGGTTGGCACTTCACGGTTTGAACCTTGTCTACGGTTTGAGTTCACGTCAACTCATAGATTCACGGCCTTTAACTGGTTCACGGTATTGAAGTAGTTCACGGCCAAGTACAAGTTCACGGTATATCACACGGTTTCCAACAAGTCGGGTTCATCTTTAAATTAATTTACATGTTTGATCAAGGACCTAGTACTCTGATAAGATGAATTCTCAACAAGTCACCATGAACTAAAACAGTCTGCGCGACCTACAAATTGGTACAAGCACCAAACCTCCAAGACTAACTTGTGCTGAAGATTATGTGGACTGGAAATTTAGGTTCATGAATCATGTGTTGCTGTTTGAAGTAAAGATGTGGAGAAGTATACTCAAGGGACCTCAAATCCCTATGTTTGATAAGGCTGATGGTACTAAGGCACCAAAACAGATTGAGAATTATATTGATGAAGATTTTGATCTTGTTGAAAGAGACCTAAAGGCTTTAGCATCTCTAACCATGGATCTATCACCTGATATAACCCATAATGTTAAAGAATGCACTTCTGCTACGCAACTTTGGGAGTCGTTAGCTCAGGCCTTTTAAGGGAATGATGATATGAAGGCCAGTAGAAAGGAAATGATTCTGCAGAAGTTTAACATGTTCAATCATGTCTTAGGAGAGACATTGAAGCACAAGTGCAGAGATTCACAAAGCTAGTTTCACAGATGAGAGGTGCTCAGATTGTAATGAGTGATGGTGATCTGAACAGGAAGTTGTTGAATGGCTTACCACAAAGCTGGGATTGGAACGTTTCTCTGATGAAATGAACCAAATATTTTAACAAGATCACCTTAAATGATCTGATTTCTATTATCAAATCCTATGATCTGGATGACCAGCAAAGAAAAGTCAATCATGTTAACATAATAAACTCTCCTGGTGCACAAAGCAGCAACAGTGCTTTTCTCTCTAGTGTTTCACAAGGAGGATCTGGATCTGGATATATGAACTATGGTGTTGCTGCTATAGCTAAGACATCAGCAACTGAGCAGCAGGCATATTCTGCCAACAAGCTAAGATTATTGAAGTAAATACTTCTTTGTGCACTGGCATCATGAACTGTTATGCAGCTTTTGTCTCAGGTAATCTATCACCTTCAGAGGTCCTTACTGTTGAACTAAATCAAATTCATCCAGAGGATGTGGAGGAACTGGATATCTCTTGGCAACTGGCTATGGCTGTCTTCAGGGCTAAAAACTTCATTAACAAAACCGGCAAGTTCAGATGGAGTGAAGACATAGGGAAAAAGATTGGTTTTAACAAATCAAATCTTCACTGCTACAATTGTCATGAACCAGGACACTTTGCAAGAGAATGTACTAAACCAAAGGAGCAAAGAGGAAGTGATGATGGATCATCTATCGGGGGAAATAATGCTGCTAACTCAAAGGCCTTGATTAGTCAACAAATTGGTGGATATGACTGGGGAGATCAAATAAAGGAGTTGAACCTGAATCATGCGTATATGGCAGACATTATTGGAGAGTCTTCTGCATGTCCGTCTTCTGATACTCCACCTGAGATAATTGCTGCCCTATGTTCTCAATCTTGCATAGATAAAGTAGAACTTTATAGAAAACATAATGTTGATCTAATTTTAGAGATGGAAAATTTAAAATATCATAAAAAGAAATTTCTTAAAACTAAAAAGGATTATAAAGAAGCAATAGAGGCTGGTAAAAAGGATGTTTCTTTACTCAAATCTCAACTCAGCAATACATGTTGTTTGCTTACTGATGCTAAGCAAGAAATTGTCAGATTAACTACTGATCTAGAAAAGGCAAAATCAAACTTTGTCGAGTCCAAATTCAAAGTAGATTACTTTGGACAATCTAGTAAAGTAGTTGACATGCTTGAAAATCAACTTCATAAACCGGGTAAGAGGAGCAAGGTTCTTGGGTATAACTGTCACACCCCAACCAACGGCGAAAACGTCGGGGCGAGACATGTAGACTGTTCATAAGCTCATGGTTTGCTAAAGTTGAAATAATTAAACAATAAGTTTCATTTCATAACTCAAGTAATCATTTACATCATTTACAAGAATTTAAGAATACATGAATCTCCGTATTAAAATTTAAGACTAGATCCTCAACCATAAGTGATGTAGCTTGAATCATAACTCAAACAACTGTACATAGGTTTTGACACCACGAGTAAAGTTCAAATGTTTTGTGTACAATTCATATGATGCATGGTTTATAAAGCATTTATGGAGAATCTAAGTTAAACTAGTTGCACAAATGAAACTTTGTAATTGAAGGGCATAACAACACATGTTATCCTAATGTAGGGCATAACAACACATGTTATCCTAATGTAAATGTAGGGCATAACAACACATGTTATCCTAATGTAGGGCGTAACAACACATGTTAGCCTGAAGTAATGTATTGGTGTTTGCACGTGTATATCATGTAAATGTAGCCTTAACAATTAGCATTCAAGCATAAAGCACGAATAAACACATATAATCATATTTGTAAAATTGTGCGTGTATAATTGCAAATAGTGTTTGAATGTAATCATGTTTCACCCCAAATGTGTAAATAAGAAAAAGGGGCTATGTAAACTCACCTTGGTATTTTACGACCAGAACTTGGACTAGGTCATGAGATCGAGTGAACCGGTTTAGCGATGCCATATGTAAATATCTATGCATATAAATATTTGGGAAAAATAAATAAGGAAGAAACAATTTGGGACTTTAGGGTTTGGAAAGGACGGGCGAACGAATCAAGTTGGATAAAAGTGGTAATATATCATAGATATAATGTTTTATGCATGTTATTTATAAAAGAAAACTTTGTGTCAACAATAAGTATTAATTGCAAATTTTAATAAATATTTTATTAAACGATTTGGTTTAAAATAGTCATTATGATAGAGTATTATGACATAATTTAATAGATTAGTTGTTTCAATTATTAACACAATCTTAATATTACAGAGAGTAAGTAATGCTATGACTAAAACAGTTATAATATTACCAATCCTAAAAATAGAAGTAAATTATAAATCCTTTAATAAAATTCATAAGATCATTTTATAAATTTCCTTTTTCTTACGAGGACCAATATACACGTATATATATAATTTACCTTTTATTTTCTAGACATATAAATTTATAGTTTTGAAAGTTTATAAAAACAAACGATTGGTTTATAACAATAATAGTTTATAAATATATGTATATATTTATATAATCATAAGAATTTATAAAACGATACATTGATGTGGTAAAACATTTGTTTATGTTTTGACATAATTGCAAAGATGTATTTTTACGATTTATACTTATAAATATGCATGTATATATATTTATACATTTATATGAAAGTTAGTGAGGTTAAAGGTAAAGGAGAAAAATAAAAGGACAAAATATGGGCAGAGGCCGGGTCGAAACCGCGACCTCTGCCATAGGGGTGATGAGTTTTAACCATATGAACTGGGCTTATGCCTTGTCAAATATCAGAAGCGTTTTTGTTTTAACATATGGGTTCTGAGGATCGTTCTTCCTCAATCAACACAACCGAAACCCTAACCCCAAATTGACCATGATTAACCACAGATTGCAAACGAAATGTTGGGGCTTTGCATCGTGAAAAAAAACGAGTAGGAAGCTAGTATACTTACTTCAAGTCAAAGCTTGGATCGGAGTCGTGGTCTTGGCCGGAGTTCGGCAGCGGCGGGGGTCGCAAATTAGGCGCAAGGTGATTTTGATTGAGAGGAAGGGAAATAGTACACGAAAATCATGGATGTTACAGTCTCCCCATGTTAAGGGAATTTCGTCCCGAAATTTAACTAGTGGAGTCTATTGAATCAGGAAAGACGAATTTGGGTTCTCAACGAGTTTTTTTTTTTTGATTGTCGGTTTGAGGGGTATGATAGGTAACAGTATTTGGGTCTAAAGCTCATGTTAAGTATGAATGTTATCAATGGACTTTAGTTTCAAAGAGAGTTAAGAAGAGATCTGTCAAAGAATCTAAAGGTGAAATGCGTTACTTGGAATGGGTTTGATGGGAACTAGATGATCAAGGTTTGTTAAGCTGTAATCTAATATGTTCAGGGATTATCAGTGCATAAAAGATTTCACAAACATTGGCCCCGTCAAACAATATAAAACTTTACGTGGAAAGAATAACGCTACTTCTGATTTTATGACAGGACACTTATACATAGGAAGTACCAGCGGCGTATCCACCATGTCCTTATCATATCGCATTAGTTTTGTTATTATGTACCACGATAGGTTTCATGTCATAACACACAATAGATTTCACTATGACTCCCATGCGCTGATTTTTATAATTATGTGTGCACCCGTAATTATCCAAATCATCGCATGGTCCACATAGTTCATCCCATTGTGTGTGGGGTCCAGGGGGTAACACAAAAACACTTAATTCGTAACTATTGCTTTCACGTATGTGTTGCTAATAAATAACTATGTCCATAGATGGTAGAGCCAATCAGGTACTAAAGAGTAATAATGTGGCATAATTTAGGGTATAGCTTCCTCGTGTTTGAACAAGAATACGTCAAACCCCGAGTATCTTTCATGGATAGGGTGAATAATCATGCCTTGTGTATGATGTACTTAGTCAATTGCAACAATGTAAACAATCTAATTCCGTGTATAATGTAAACACTCATGTTTCATACATGATCTAGTGTTAGGCATGTTGTAAGCAAATAGGTTCCATGTATAGTGTGAACAATTTGGTATCATGTATAAGCAAATATGTATAATGTGATCACTCTAGTATTATGTATTTTATGAATGTTTATTGAGTCTCATGCGTATCGGAAACTATCGGATTTTGTAGGCGATCGGGTGTGTTACCTACGTTCATGCACAATGTAGGTAGATGAGTTTTAACTCTTAAATTCGTTAGTGCTTATATGGGCGGTTAATGGCGAAATGATTCACTTTCTGAAGTTGGCTAGCAAGCTCAAGTTTATAGTGACAAGCTGTAGTATGTGTAAATAGTTTCGACAATGACAAAAGTAACATAAAGGATTACAATGCATAATTTATTCCAGACTAGATCCCTATTCGACTCCATCTTGCACTAGCTTTAATTGGTTTCATCTACTGCTTCGGCATTGACTTGAGTTTCGTTAGTGTTTATGTTGAAGGCACGCCCACGAGCACCACCTTGGTTTGCATTGGCTATCCTTGGGCATTGGTTTTTGAAGTGGTTTGGATTACCACATTCATAACAAGCACGCCCATTAGTAATGGCTGGTACAACTTGATTGGCAACTTGGTGATTGGCTCGGTTCCCTTGGTGGGTTTGACTAACATGTGGTCTGGATTGACAAGTGTTTGTTACATGACCATACCTTCCACAATTGGCACATAGACGACATGGCATGTTTGGGAAGTGGTGATAGTTGCACGTGTTGCACAGAGGGTTGTTGCCCGCATATGGTTTCTTATTATGGTTTTGGGCTAGGGGAGCTACTTGGTTGATTGGTACAGCAAGGGTAATGACAGCAAAGTTATGTTTCTTATTGGAGTGAGGAGGTTTGGGTTTGTCTTCCTGCGAGGATTCAGAAGAGGTTGTTGGGTCAGTGATTTCCTTTGCTCCTTTCCTTGTTAGTGTACCCGCCTTCACATGGTTATCGGTTAATGTGGCAGCTAGGCGGATAGCATCTTCAAGAGTAGCTGGATTTCTTCCTAGGACTGTATCTTGGATTTTCATGGGTAGCCCACCGATGTACTTCTCAATACCCCGAGTCAGTGGAGTGACCATGTGGGGTACCAAAAGACTTAACTCATGGAAACGAGTTGTGTAGGCTAAACTTTCACCACTGTCTTGGGTAAGATCCCAAAACTCAGCCTCCAACTTCTTCATTTCATTACGAGGACAGAATTCCTCGGTCATAAGTCTCTTAACTTCATCCCATGGCAGAGTCATGGTTACATCTACACCCCGGTTCCTCTTCTCGCCATTCCACCAAGTGAGCGCCCGTCTTTGAAAGACGCTGGTGGCATAGCGAACCCGGAGATTGTCAGGGCAATCACTGTTGAGAAAAGTGCTTTCAATGCTTTCAAACCATTGAAGGAGGCCCGTAGCTCCTTCGGTGCCATAGAACTTGACGGGTTTGCACGAGTTAAAGTGTTTGAAAGTGCATGGGGGTGGGTTGGCACCACCACCACCATCATTAGCACTGTTGTTAGTGCCACCATTGTTGTTATTGACCTGAGTGAGTTGGTTCACAAGTTGAGTGAGGAGAGCAGCAAGGTCATTGTTGTTGTTGTTGGTCTCGTTGGCGCGACGAGGAGGCATGCTATTGGTTTTAACAAGACAGGAGGAAGGATAAAAAAAAAGTTATGAGGGTTTCTTGGACATAAAACAAAGGATAATTTAAAACATAAGTATTTATAGTTTGGGTTGCACTCAAACGGGGATAGTACCATTTTAATGCTATGACATATTAAGGTTAATAAACTTATATAACTTTCAAGGAGACATGCTTTAGCCTATAAGTAAACACTCATCCCGGGAATTCCCAAGAAAGCATACGGATCCCTCGGTTGATTTGGGATTTATATGAAATGCTTTCCTAGACAGAAAACCCAGAATACAGGTGTCACCCTTCCAGATTGCATGTATCCTTTACTAGTTAACAAGGTTTAAAACCCTAACGGGGTGTAAAAAGAATTTTAAGAGACTTATGAAGTTCAATATGCTATGATGGTAATGACATAGAAGAAAGATTGAGACTTAGGATAAGAGTAAGGATATTATTATTATTTTTTTATTTACTATTTAGGTGAGACCCAATAAGTCATGAGATCTAACAGGTGAGTAATTAACACATAATATATTTGTCATGTAGAATGTATCATATCATATAATCATAGAGACATGGTATAAATGGGTGTCCTAAGGTTATAGTCTAGGTCAAAGGGGTCTAATAACCTAATTCCCTATAACCAAGGCTCTGATACCAATCTGTCAGACCCCAACCAACGGCGGAAACGTCGGGGCGGGACATGTAGACTGTTCATAAGCTCATGGTTTGCTAAAGTTGAAATAATTAAACAATAAGTTTCATTTCATAACTCAAGTAATCATTTACATCATTTACAAGAATTTAAGAATACATGAATCTCCGTATTAAAATTTAAGACTAGGTCCTCAACCCTAAGTGATGTAGCTTGAATCATAACTCAAACAACTGTACCTGAAACATGATAAAATGAGATGGTCAACTATAAATAGTTGGTGAGCATACATAGGTTTTGACACCACGAGTAAAGTTCAAATGTTTTGTGTACAATTCATATGATGCATGGTTTATAAAGCATTTATGGAGAATCTAAGTTAAGCTAGTTGCACAAATGAAACTTTGTAATTGAAGGGCATAACAACACATGTTATCCTAATGTAGGGCATAACAACACATGTTATCCTAATGTAAATGTAGGGCATAACAACACATGTTATCCTAATATAGGGCGTAACAACACATGTTAGCCTGAAGTAATGTATTGGTGTTTGCACGTGTATATCATGTAAATGTGGCCTTAACAATTAGCAATCAAGCATAAAGCACGAATAAACACATATAATCATATTTGTAAAATTGTATGTGTGTAATTGCAAATAGTGTTTGAATGTAATCATGTTTCACCCCAAATGTGTAAATAAGAAAAAGGGGATATGTAAACTCACCTTGGTATTTTACGACCAGAACTTAGACTAGGTCGTGAGATCGAGTGAACCGGTTTAGCGATGCCCTAGGTAAATATCTATGCATATAAATATTTGGGAAAAATAAATAAGGAAGAAACAATTTGGGACTTTAGGGTTTGGAAAGGACGGGCGAACGAATCAAGTTGGATAAAAGTGGTAATATATCATAGATATAATGTTTTATGCATGTTCTTTATAAAAGAAACAATTTGAGACTGTAACATCCATGATTTTCCGATCTTATGTTAGTTTATACAAACACTACATTAAATCCGTATTTGTTCAAACACATTATGTCATATAAAGTATTACTTTTAACTAAAATTTATATTCAAAATCTAAACCATGAGTTACATATTAATTTCTATAACACACTTTGTGCACACACACACACACACACATATATATATATATATATATATATATATATATATATGTATAATTATTCTTAAAACTATGAATAAAATTACACATTTGGAATTATAAATGCAAACCACATGTTTGTGTTGGTTTAGTTTTAAACAAAAATATATGTATTCAACATTTTCTTTCAAACCATTTTGAAAGGTATAAAATAACTAGTTTTATAAAGTTTTATAGTTTTATACAAATGTATATATACATAAATACATAATTCCTATTTTAGTAAACCTAGCTTGGACCCATGTATTTCATTTTGAACCCTCTCTCATTGTTTTGAACCCTCCATAACCCTTGCATTTGAACCTTGTCACCTTAGACCAAACATATTCAAAGATTCGAACCCTAACCAGCCCCTTTTGACTTTCTAAAGTCAAACAGAAACAAATTTCTTACAAATTTGCATTGAATTCAATCAAACCCAAATGCAATGGGCTGGCCTTGTATACTTGGATGATTTGTCGATCAGTTTTCGAATCCATTCAACGCTCTAATTTAACAAATTTCGCGGCCATAATCAAGATTCAAACCAATTTGAATTGGTTTGCCTATCCATAGTCAAACCGAGCTAAAATATTGCCAAATCGAGTAATTGAACGCGTTTTAGAACCCGCAAATCATGCCCAATCATCTTCGCACGTATTCAGTCCCAAATCATGACCCAATTCACCCTTAATTGACTGTATTGACACGTAATCAGTCTGACAGCCGGTTCCTTCAACCTCTTAATCGACTCGTACATTAAGGGCGGAATTACATGAATTAATTCATTCACACGCCTTCGCATAACCCCATACAAACTCTCTCAGCCTTGATTTGATTCTCATTTAACCTCTGCACCTGGATCGAGCACCAAGAACTCTGATTCTGTCTCGCTAGCCGTCGACCCTCAACACTCAACCATTTCAGGTAATAGTAGTCTCATTTGTTTCGTTTCTTCATGACGATCAATAGCCCTCTGGCAATTTCATATGACAGAGGGAATTGAACCCTATTTCACTCAAAATTCATGAGCAGTTCATACGATTTCAAATTTGGGATTTTTGATTTAATTCATTTAAACGTATATAAATTTACGGACTGTTAATTAACCAGCGAAACCATCTGGTCCGACTGGCTAAGACCTTGCACCATCGGACCAGATGGCATGGGTTCGAAACCCATACCGAGCGGCCTTTTTACGTAATAGCTAATAACAGAACCCGGCCCACCTCTAATCCGGGTTAAATAAATTATGGAGTGGGACAGGACACCACAGACCCCCCTTGGCTCGGTGGTAATGATTTGGTCTCACATAGAACCCACCAGGGTGGTCTGTACTATTTTTTTAAAAATGTTTTTCACACTCCATTTATTTTATAAAAATTATTCTATAAAAACCTATGCCCTTTTGAACAGTTTAACAAAACAATTAACAACTTGAGATTAAAACAACTAATTTTGTAATTTAAATTGCTTTAAAAACCTTATCTACAATGCAAAACTCATTTAAAATTTATATATGAATTATTTTACAAGTAAAGCATTTAAATTAATTATGTTATAAATCTAAATTTTTACTAAACATATAATACACATATATATTCGTTTTCCATTGTTCATTTAGAGACGCGCTATTTTAATAAAATTAAATAAAAAGAAATTTATCGATTATCTTTTATTTAAAATACCTTTAGGGCATTCAAATTAGATAAATTTTCTCAAAACCTTACACCAATATACATTTGACACATTTCTACAAATAAATAAAATAGATTTAATTGTTTTAAATAAATATCAATTCTTTAAATAAATAATTAGAAGAAACTCAATTATTTATTTTATTTAAATCCTAAGACAATTATTATTTTTCATGAATGCTCTGAACTTATATTTTATCAACTTACACACTTTCCACATGAAATGACTAAACTCTTGAACCTACTCACCCTATATCAACACACATTGAAACATCGACTTTGCCTTAGACTTTTGTGCACTTCACTGATTAGATACATTAAAAATTCAATTATAGGTTGACGCGTGATTAAACTAATCACTTGTGCCACCAAATGCTCGTGTTATCTACAAGCTATCCATACGTGTTAGTTTACATAGCCCCTTTTTTTTCCTTTTGTACATTTTTGGGATGAAACATGATTACACAATAAATACTATTTGCAATTACACACGTACAATTCTATAATATGATCATATGTGTTTATTTGTGCTTTATGCTTGAATGCTATTTGTTAAGGCTACATATACATAATACACTCGTGTAATCATTACCTCTTTACATCAGGATAACATTTGTTGTTATGCCCTACACTTACATTAGGATAACATGTGTTGTTATGCCCTACATTTACATCAGGATAACATGTGTTGTTATGCCCTACATTTACATCAGGATAACATGTGTTGTTATGCCCTACATTTATATTAGGATAACATATGTTGTTATGCCCTTCAGTTATAAGGTTTCATTTGTGCAACTAGCTTAACTTAGATTCTCCATAAATGCTTTATAAACCATGTATCATGTGAATTGTACACAAAACATTTGAACTTTACTTGTGGTGTCAAAACCTATGTATGCTCACCAACTATTTATAGTTGACCCTCTCATTTTATCATGTTTCAGGTACGGATGTTTGAGTTAAGATTTCAAGTTGCTTCACTTAGGATTGAGGACCTAGTTTTAAACTTAATAAAGACATACATGTATTTATGACTTTTGTAAATGTTGTAATTGTCTATTTGAGATATGAAATGAAATCATTTGTGTAATTATTACAACTATTAGTAAACCATGAGCTTATGAATAGTCTACATGTCCCGCCCCGACGTTTTCGCCATCGGTTGGGGTGTGACTGATTGGTATCAGACCCTTGGTTATAGGGAATTAGGTTATTAGACACTTTTGACCTAGACTATAACCTTATGACACCCATCAAATGCCATGCTCTATGTTATATGATCTTTGCCACATTGCTACGTGTTACATGTTCGCTACTATGTGTAACCTTCTTACATGTTATTCTAAGTGTTACATCACATGATACAATACATGATAGTCTATATCCTACACTACTTGATAACTCATACTTTTAAAAACATTGCTACCTATATAATACCTTCTTTACCACTACTTGATTATATGCTACTTATTTGAAGCTATTAAATGCTATCCTAAGTCTTACCACACACTTGTTTATATCTAGGCTTTTATACACCTTCACACACACACACACCTTGAGAATTACGTCTTCATCATCATCACCTGTGACGAATTTGAACTCTTAGGCCTAAAGCCTATTAAGATTCTAAAATCTCGTCAAAGTTTTGAGTTCTGAAAATTAGTAAAGAACACGTGCAATCCGGAAGGGTGAGTACCTGTACTTTGGGTCTTCTGTCTAGGAAAGCATTTCATATAAATCCAAATCAACCGAAGGATCCGTATGCTTTCCTGGGAATTCCCGAAGTGAGTGTTCACCTATAGGCTAAAGCATGTCTTCTCGAAAGTATAAGAACTTGAATTACTTTGATTTGTCAAAGTACCCATTTGGTTATGATATCAAATGAGTACAATCTAAACACCATCATTTTGTCTATTACAATTTACTACACCTAAGCCTTCTTTGTAAACTAATCATTTTCTTATTGGATTTAAACAACATCGTTATTTGGGTCCAAACAAGGTATTTATCAAACCCTTAGTTTATAAACAGTATTTGAAATATAAACTTTCTATAAACTTTTTCACCTTGTAAGGAAACCTAATACAACTTGTTTTATAAAAAAAACATTGTTTTTTCTAAATTAATAATTAATTATGACTTTCGTTAAATTAATTATTATTAAACTTTGGCTTAATTAGTAAATAATTTAGTCATTATTTTCTCTTAAAATATTCTCTTTTATAATAACTTAAAATTAAATAAAAAGGTTTTCAATTAATTGTCCATATAGTTAATTATTCAACTCTTTTTCATCGTTTTATTTACAATCAAGAATAAATTACAACTACTTGTTTATTTACAAACAAAGAGCATAAATCAGTTATTCGTAAACACATTTCTCTAAATATCTATACAACCTTCTCGTTATCTTACTTCTTCAGAAATGTATGAATATACTAGGCATTCCAAGGAGATGAATCATTTCGCGTAGGCATTAGCCATCCTTATAAACCACAACAAGATTTGAAGGTTAATTTTCAACTAACCACGTTTTACATGAACGCCAAACAACACGCTTGTCTGCAACACTCGACGATCTGCAAAATTCGATAGTTTACATTACTCATGAGACCCAATCATTTGCAAAAGAACACCCACATAATACATAAAACTTAGTTGTTTACAATATGCATGATACTAGGATAATCACATGATACACGAAACTTGTTTGTTTGATACATGATTGAGCACATTATACACGATCATATAATACATGAAACTTGTTTGCTTACAATATACATTATACTGGATTGATCACATAATACATGAAACTTATGTGTTTACAAAAATATGTAATACTAAATTATTCACTCTATACAATATACATGATAGTACATTGTTTGCATTATGCATGAAGATTGTTCATGTACAAAATACATAAATACTAAATTGTTCACCTTATACATAAAACTCATTTGTTTAATATATACATGGTACTAAACTATTCACAGTATACATGAAGCCTACTTGTTTACAATGTACATAATAGATCACACATTGAAACTTGAGTGCTTACATTATACATGGAATTAGATTGTTTACATTATTGCAATTGATTAAGTACATCATACACAAGGCATGATTATTCACCTTATCCATGAAAGCTACTCGGGGTTTGACGTATTCTTGTTCAAACACGAAGAAGCTATGGACCCTAAATTATGCCATGTTATTACTCTTTAGTACCTGATTGACTCTACTATCTACGGACATAGTTATTTGTTAGCAACACATACGGGAAAAAAATAGTTATGAATTAACTGATTTAATGTTACCCCATGGACCCACACACACAATGGGATGAACTATACGGACCATGCGACGATTTGGATAACTACGGGTGCACACGTAATTATAAAAATCAGCGCATGGAAAACATAGCAAATTCTGTCATGTGTTATGACATGAAACCTGTCATGATATATAATAACGAAACTAATGAGATATGACAAGGGCATGGTGGATACGCCGCTGGTACTTCCTATATATAAGTGTTCCTATCATATTATCAGAAGTAGCGTTATTCGTGTCACGTAAAGTTTTATATTGTTTAACGGGACAATGTTTGTGAAATCTCTTACCCATTGACAATTCTTGAGCAGATTAGACTACATCTTAAACAAACCCTAATCATCAAATTCCCATCAAATTCATTACAAGTAATGCATCTCCCCTTTCAATCCTTAGACAGTTCTCTCCTTCAATCTAGTGAAACTAAGATCCACTAATATCATTCATACTTAACTTGAGCTTTAGATCAGAATCTTGTTATCTATCGTACTCCTCAAACCGACAATCAAAGCTTGCTGAGAATCCAAACTCACCTCTTTCCTGACTCAGTGGCCTCCACTAGTTAAATTTCGGGACTAAATTCTCTTAACATGGGGAGACTGTAACATCCATGATTTTCCGATCTTATGTTAGTTTATACAAACACTACATTAAATCCGTATTTGTTCAAACACATTATGTCATATAAAGTATTACTTTTAACTAAAATTTATATTCAAAATCTAAACCATGAGTTACATATTAATTTCTATAACACACTTTGTGCACACACACACACACACACATATATATATATATATATATATATGTATAATTATTCTTAAAACTATGAATAAAATTACACATTTGGAATTATAAATGCAAACCACATGTTTGTGTTGGTTTAGTTTTAAACAAAAATATATGTATTCAACATTTTCTTTCAAACCATTTTAAAAGGTATAAAATAACTAGTTTTATAAAGTTTTATAGTTTTATACAAATGTATATATACATAAATACATAATTCCTATTTTAGTAAACCTAGCTTGGACCCATGTATTTCATTTTGAACCCTCTCTCATTGTTTTGAACCCTCCATAACCCTTGCATTTGAACCTTGTCACCTTAGACCAAACCTATTCAAAGATTCGAACCCTAACCAGCCCCTTTTGACTTTCTAAAGTCAAACAGAAACAAATTTCTTACAAATTTGCATTGAATTCAATCAAACCCAAATGCAATGGGCTGGCCTTGTATACTTGGATGATTTGTTGATCAGTTTTCGAATCCATTCAACGCTCTAATTTAACAAATTTCGCGGCCATAATCAAGATTCAAACCAATTTGAATTGGTTTGCCTATCCATAGTCAAACCGAGCTAAAATATTGCCAAATCGAGTAATTGAACGCGTTTTAGAACCCGCAAATCATGCCCAATCATCTTCGCACGTATTCAGTCCCAAATCATGACCCAATTCACCCTTAATTGACTGTATTGACACGTAATCAGTCCGACAGCCGGTTCCTTCAACCTCTTAATCGACTCGTACATTAAGGGCGGAATTACATGAATTAATTCATTCACACGCCTTCGCATAACCCCGTACAAACTCTCTCAGCCTTGATTTGATTCTCATTTCACCTCTGCACCTGGATCGAGCACCAAGAACTCCGATTCTGTCTCGCTAGCCGTCGACCCTCAACACTCAACCATTTCAGGTAATAGTAGTCTCATTTGTTTCGTTTCTTCATGACGATCAATAGCCCTCTGCTAATTTCATATGACAGAGGGAATTGAACCCTATTTCACTCAGAATTCATGAGCAGTTCATACGATTTCAAATTTAGGATTTTTGATTTAATTCATTTAAACGTATATAAATTTACAGACTGTTAATTAACCAGCGAAACCATCTGGTCCGACTGGCTAAGACCTTGCACCATCGGACCAGATGGCATGGGTTCGAAACCCATACCGAGCGGCCTTTTTACGTAATAGCTAATAACAGAACCCGGCCCACCTCTAATCCGGGTTAAATAAATTATGGAGCGGGACAGGACACCACAGACCCCCCTTGGCTCGGTGGTAATGATTTGGTCTCACATAGAACCCACCCGGGTGGTCTGTACTATTTTTTTAAAAACGTTTTTCACACTCCATTTATTTTATAAAAATTATTCTATAAAAACCTATGCCCTTTTGAACAGTTTAACAAAACAATTAACAACTTGAGATTAAAACAACTAATTTTGTAATTTAAATTGCTTTAAAAACCTTATCTACAATGCAAAACTCATTTAAAATTTATATATGAATTATTTTACAAGTAAAGCATTTAAATTAATTATGTTATAAATCTAAATTTTTACTAAACATATACTAATACACATATATATTCGTTTTCCATTGTTCATTTAGAGACGCGCTATTTTAATAAACTTAAATAAAAAGAAATTTATCGATTATCTTTTATTTAAAATACCTTTAGGGCATTCAAATTAGATAAATTTTCTCAAAACCTTACACCAATATACATTTGACACATTTCTACAAATAAATAAAATAGATTTAATTGTTTTACATAAATATCAATTCTTTAAATAAATAATTAGAAGAAACTCAATTATTTATTTTATTTAAATCCTAAGACAATTATTATTTTTCATTAATGCTCTGAACTTATATTTTATCAACTTACACACTTTCCACATGAAATGACTAAACTCTTGAACCTAATCACCCAATATCAACACCCATTGAAACATCGACTTTGCCTTAGACTTTTGTGCACTTCACTGATTAGATACATTAAAAATTCAATTATAGGTTGACGTGTGATTAAACTAATCACTTGTGCCACGTAATGCTCGTGTTATCTACAAGCTATCCATACGTGTGAGTTTACATAGCCCCTTTTTTTTCCTTTTGTACATTTTTGGGGTGAAACATGATTACACAACAAATACTATTTGCAATTACACACGTACAATTCTATAATATGATCATATGTGTTTATTTGTGCTTTATGCTTAAATGCTATTTGTTAAGGCTACATATACATAATACACTCGTGTAATCATTACCTCTTTACATCAGGATAACATTTGTTGTTATGCCCTACACTTACATTAGGATAACATGTGTTGTTATGCCCTACATTTATATCAGGATAACATGTGTTGTTATGCCCTACATTTACATCAGGATAACATGTGTTGTTATGGCCTACATTTACATTAGGATAACATGTGTTGTTATGCCCTTCAGTTACAAGGTTTCATTTGTGCAACTAGCTTAACTTAGATTCTCCATAAATGCTTTATAAACCATGTATCATGTGAATTGTACACAAAACATTTGAACTTTACTTGTGGTGTCAAAACCTATGTATGCTCACCAACTATTTATTGTTGACCCTCTCATTTTATCATGTTTCAGGTACGGATGTTTGAGTTAAGATTTCAAGTTGCTTCACTTAGGATTGAGGACCTAGTTTTAAACTTAATAAAGACATACATGTATTTATGACTTTTGTAAATGTTGTAATTGTCTATTTGAGCTATGAAATGAAATCATTTGTGTAATTATTACAACTATTAGTAAACCATGAGCTTATGAACAGTCTACATGTCCCGCCCCGACGTTTCCGCCGTCGGTTGGGGTGTGACAGTTTGTGAATGAGTAAATCCAACGAGTGAGGCCTCCCGGGTTTGGGGCCTTACAACCATGGCCTGGGTTCCAGTTACTAATTAATCCCGCTCTTTGTGTAGGAACACCCAAGGAGGACTGTCAATAATCTCTGGTTTGTTGATAGTGGATGTTCCAGGCACATGACAGGGGACATGTCTCTACTTCATGATGTGCAAAATTTCAATGGGGGTTATGTCTCATTTGTGGGAGGTAAAGGTGGAAAAATCAGTAAGAAAGGTATTGTGATTAATGGATCTTTGTGTTTTCATGACGTGGTTACGTTAGTGAGCTTAATCATAGCTTACTGAGTGTATCCCAAATTTGTGATAAGCAGTTTTCAGCTCATTTCACAAATAAAGAATGCTTAATTTTAAAACCAGGATTTGTGGTTCCTAAGGAATTGATTTTGTTAAGAACACCCCGTAAGAGAAACTCCTATGTTATTGATATGAACAGTAAACCCGTTTATGAAAATACATGTTTGTTATCAAAATCAGCTGAATCTGATGTTATGTTATGGCATCGTCGTCTTGGACACGTAAATCTCAAGAACTTAAATCGAATTGCAAAAGGTAATCATGTTCGTGATTTGCATGTCTCTGAGTTCTTTTCAATCGAAAAATGTATGGCTTGTGCTAAGGGGAAACAGCACCGAAAGCCTCATAAGTCAAAAATGCTTAATTCTATTGACTGCATTCTTCATCTCCTTCATATGGATTTATTTGGTCCTATGAATGTGATGAGCATTGGGCAAAAATCTTATTGTCTAGTCATAACTGATGATTACTCACGTTTCTCTTGGGTTTTCTTTTTGGCTAATAAGAGTGAGACTGTAGAGCTGATAAAGAACTTTATCGTGTTGGTTCAGAATCAAAGAGATGTGAAGGTGAAAGCAATTAGATGTTATAATGGAATTGAATTCAAGAACGCAGTGTTGAATCTGTTTTGTACTGAAAAAGGGATCGCCAGACAGTTTAGGGCAGCCCGAACACCTCAACAAAATGGTGTCGCTGAAAGAAAGAACAGAACTCTCATTGAAGCTGCAAGAACAATGCATTCTGAATCAAAGTTGCCCTTATTCTTCTGGGCAGAGGCTGTAAACACAACATGCTATGTGCTCAACCGAGTCCTTCTTAACAAGAAAATTCAAATGACTCCGTACGAGACGGTCTACAATGAGAAACCACGGGTTGGTTACTTCAGAGCTTTTGGGTGTCCGTGTACTATATTGCATACAGAATCCACACCAAAGTTCAATGAAAAGGAAGATGAATGTTATTTTATGGGTTATGGATCAAACACCACTGCTTATAGAGTCTACAACAAGGTTACTAAAGAGATCAGAGAATCAACTTATGTTGATTGGCAAGAGCAAAATCCCACTGATGTTGAGTGCGGTCCATCATGGTTATTTGATTATCATTCCTTATTTAAATCATTTAATCTCCGTACTGATGAAATAGCAGGGTTCCCAAGTGAACAGTTTGATAAGATTGATGACGATGAAGATTCGTATGTAGGACCTGTCACACCCCCAAATTCCAATAACGGAGTTTTACCGTTTGGGAAGTGACAAACCAGGATCTAAGTCATTAGTTACATTGAACGACTCTACATGGGACTCAAATGAAAATATCATATTAATCAGAGTTTTAATGCGGAAGCGTAAAGAAAGTAAATGCGCAAAACGCGCGCCCAAAAAGTCCAAAAGTCCAAACATAATTCAAGAAAGTCCAAACAATTTAATAAAACATAAATCAAAAGGAAAATCCCATGCATGTCCTGTGTGTGCACCTGTGCCTTATCTTAGCGACCTGAGAAAACATGCAAGAAAAGATGTCAACATGAGGTTGGTGAGTTCACAGGTTTCAGTATATAAATAAACGTTTACCAGATTATTGATCATTCAATATGTATCTGCAGGTAGCTAACCTATGTTCATGTTTAACCTAAGGTCTCTCAACCCCGGCGATGTGAGTAGGCTAACATTTCACCCGTTCGACCTCAAGTCGAGTTAGCGCGGCTAACGCGGGTGAGATTTGTCAAACCCAGTAGTACTACTAAACATTACCTCGCTAAGATCTATATTAACGGTACGATGTGTGTTGAGGACTTTCAGTGATAGCGTGTTACGCTTAGCTTTAACATTGATAACATATGAATACAATATTCCAAAAATAGTTTGCGACATGTTTTCTCCCCCAAGATAAAACAGTAAAAGGGGCCGTGAAAACTCACCTGATTGCGTAGGAAGTAATCACACAAGTAATAGACTTCGTACACAAGTGTTAGCCTGCAACGGCTTACGTATGTCCTAGAATTACAAACAACAATTAGGGACTCATTGGGATTTGTGATGACACACGAAAGATTAGAACGTCTTTAAACATTTTAAAGATTTACGGGTAAACAACCGAGTTTACGGGAATACGGATTCCTAAATTCAGAATGAATGCGTTTCGCGATGAATGACAAATAATATATAATAAATACATTCAAGCGTTTTGTCATTAAATAGCAGTCTAGGAAAATAATACAATTTATTATATTATTTTTAAGTTTAGCGAAATAACACAATAATTAAATTGTGTGTCAAAAATAATAAATCTATTATTTTTATTCAAGAATATAAACGTGAGTAAATAACCTAAATAATTATATTATTTATTAGTTTGAAGTGTTTCACAAAAATTAGAAACGTGGCGAAAATAATATATTTAAATATATTATTTTAATATGAGTCACGGTTTGAAAAATAATATAGTTTATATTATTTTATTTGGAATTGAAGGTTAATTAATAATATATACATATATAAAACTATGAAATACAAAACAAGAAAGGTTTATAAAATCATTCCCGAGTCCACGGGTAGTTTTTCCAGTTTAAACATATTAGCATAATATTATAATAATAGAGGAATTTGTTTTTAAATCTAAAACACTAACAAAATAACAATTAAAAAGAAAACTGGGGAGGAGGATTCGAACCCGGGTCTCCTCCCCCAGCAGACAAACGATTTAACCAGTCCACCCGCTAGGGCAATCGCGACAAGCTTAGGACTCGAATGGTTTTAATAAACAAACCCACTGTGATCCCCCCTTAGCGCGAACCGAACCAAACCCACTCCAATCCCCATCGATTTCGTCTCTGATTTGATTCAAACGTTTAGGGGTTTTATTAATTGGGTGATCACGAATCTGCTGGTGGTGTTTAATTGTAAAATTGTTAAGTATAAAGTGTTTTAATTTCTGAATGAACACTGAAACCCTAGTTTTAGATCTTGGAATCAATTTGATGAAATCTTATGTTGAAAGACGTTAAATTCATAGGGCTTTTACTAAATCAAAACTTGCGAACATACTGGAATGGTTTAATTTGATTGAGATAGTCATTAAGATTGAAACCCCCAATCATGTATATGAACAAACCCTAGATTCCGGATTGCAAACAATTCGATGTTATCAGCCATGGATTTCATAGGGCTTTCAATCCAGGCATATAGGCGATTCTAAGGGTGTGTTCAATTTCATAAATGGATATCGAATTGATAGGGTTCGACCAAACTGGAAATGTATGAACCCTAGATTACGGATGGAGTTCAATTCGATGATATTTGTTAAAATCGACATAGGGTTTTCATAATACTGAGAATTTCGAAACTAATGGTACAAGAAATTACCAGAATGAAGTAAGAATTGATAGTGATCGAGTAAAAACGGGTCCGACTTGTGCGAGCTTGTTCCCCGATGACTCCGGCCACTCCTCCGACCAAATTAGTGTGTGTAAGAGCTTCTGTGATGAGAGATAGAGATGCGCAGGCGATCGATTTCAGTGTAACAGAATGAATTGACGCGTATTGGTGATGAAGAGGGACGAGTTCGACGGTTACGGGTTGAATGCCCATAATTGCGATTATTTGCACGTAATGAGGATGATTAAAACTATAATGGTGATCGATTATTGCATTAAGGTGTGCTTCAGTTACGAATTTGGGTAGAATCGATTTTTGGATTCGAATTTTTGAATTATTGGTTGTGCATTTGACTTTCAAATGTCAAACAGGAACAAAACTCTTGATTTTGACTTTCATGATCAATAGAATTTGAAAATGAGTTAATTACAAGTTCAATCCCTCTAGTTTCATGCATTTAAGTTTGAATAAAGGCAGAAATAGTCCCTGAAGTTTGAGTTAGGATAAATACGTTAAGACTTAACTGGATTTAATTAACAAAGTTAGTCTAAAAATTCCGGATTGTCACAGGACCACTGCTCACTGTTGATCCTCCAGAAGCTATTAACTCACCAAGTGATGAAAGATCTAATAATGCCTCTGAGGATTCAGCAGCTACTGCTGAAAATTCTTCGTCGGTTGTTAATGACGGTGCGTCTATACCTCATACTTCAGACTCATCAATATTCCAGGAGCCGATTCCTGATGAAAGCTTTGTCGAGAATCCAATTTCTGACCCTACAAATGAATCCAATGAAGAGACACCTTCAAATGTGACGAAATTGTCCATCACAGTGCATGTTCCTGAGATTTCCTCTCACATAGTCAATAAAGATCATCCAGTTGACACTATAATCGGGTCACTAACAGATGGGGTCAGAACCAGGAGGACTGCGTGAGACATAAACAGATGTCTGTACTCTTGTTTTATTTCTCAAATTGAACCCAAGAACATCAAGATGGCTCTTCTCGAACCTAGTTGGGTTGATGCAATGCATGAAGAGTTGAATCAATTTACTAAACTGCAAGTATGGGATTTAGTGCCATTACCACCAGGCAAGAAAGCTATTGGTACCCGTTGGGTATTCAGAAACAAACAAGATGAAAGCAAAGTGATCATTAGAAACAAAGCTCGATTGGTTGTGCAGGGTTTCTATCAACAAGAGGGGATAGATTATGAAGAAGTGTCGCTCCCGTTGCTCGTCCGGAGGCTATTCGAGTATTCTTTTCATATGGGTTACATCAAGCACCACGGGCTTGGTATGCCACTCTTACTGATCATTTGCTGGCTCATGGATACACTCGTGGTGCAATTGATCAAACTTTGTTTGTCCGAAAGGTGGATAAAGATCTAATTCTTGTGCAAAATTATGTGGATGATATCATTTTTGGATCCACTAATGAGGAGCTATGCACAAAGTCCAGAAAGGTTATGGAAAAGAAATTTGAAATGAGTGCTTTGGGTGAAATGACATTCTTTCTCGGGTTACAGGTCAAGCAATCAAGTGATGGCATCCTAATTCATCAAGGAAAACATGTGGATGATATCATTGCCAAGTTTAAATTCACCGATGCTCAGGCGGCATCTACTCCGATGGCTGCTCGGCCAGTTCTACATGCTGACACAAATGGAGTTGCTGTTGATCAGAAACAATACCGATCCATGATCGAATCCTTAATGTACCTGACAGCAAGTCGTCCAGATATCATGTTTGTTGTGTGTCAGTGTGCTCGTTATCAAGAAAATCCTAAAATATCCCATTTAACCACTGTTAAATGTATCTTTCGATATCTAAAGGGCAAGCCTCGGCATGGCCTTTGGTATCCCAAAGAATCTAGTTTTGATATGTATGCTTTTTGTGATAGTGATTATGGAGGGTGTCAGCTGGACAGAAAATCTACAAGTGAGGGCTGTCAATTTCTGGGAGACTAGCTAATCTATTGGCAATGCAAGAAGCAACACATAGTCTCTACTTCTACTGCTGAAGCTGAGTATGTTGCTGCATCGGCTTGCTGCTCACAAGTCATCTGGATGCAACATCAATTGTTGGATTACGATTTGACCTTTCTTAATACTCCCATTTTCTGTGATAATGAGGCTGCTGTGTTAATTGTGAAAAATACGGTTCAACATTCTAAAACCAAGCATATTGATATCAAGGTGCACTTCATTCGCGACTGCTTTGAGAGAAATCTCATATGTCTTGAAAGGGTTGATTATGACAACAATGTTGCAGATATCTTCACTAAAGCATTTGATACATGTCGATTCAATGTGCTTGTAGAGTCCCTGAAATGATTGGCTTCAAAGATTAAATTGGTCACCAAAAATATTTTTCTTCATAGTTAAATTTGAACAGTTTGATTTTATGCACAAATTTAGGGGGGGGAATCAAGAAAAATACAAAAAGAGTGTTTTTAAAGAAAAATACAAAAAGAGTGTTTTTTAAAGTTTATTAGTGTCAAGAAAATACAAAAAGAGTTTGTCTTAAATTTCCGAGAGTCAAGAAAAATTCAAAAAGAGTTTGCTTTTGAGGTTATTTAACAAAAAAACAAAAATATTGTGTGTTTGAGTTGGGAGTTTGCAATTAAATGTGAAGTGATATAAATGTTCGTTTCTTAAGGCTAGGATCAACACATGTAAGGCATTAAATTGAAAAGGCTATGATTAATGTTGGATATGTTGATAGACTCTGCATGTGATACACTTAAACAAAATAATATTATGGCCTTAGTGGGGAACATCTCATAGATTAGTGTAATTTGATGTTCCTGTTAATAATCGAGAACTTAAACATAAAGGTTGATGAACTGTGGATAACCCTTGCTCTATTAGGATTGCACTAACCGGGACCCTTCACAAAGGGGTTACGAGCTTGACTTGATACAAGTCTATAAATATTATATATCTATATAGTTAAAAGACATGCATTGACATGCAATAGGTGAAAAGACACTCAATGATAGTGCAAAGCAGAATTCTGAGCAAAAAGACACGCAATGTTAATGTCGTGCTATAGGAATAAATTCAAAAGATATGCAATGCCATACATCAAAAAGATATGTCTAAAGATGTACATATTATTATTGTAAATATTTTTATTTTTTGGGAATATGTGACCTAGAAGGGATCTCTTATCAAGGCATTTAAGTCCGTAGTGCAATGACCCTGAGTTTTTGCTGATTCTGAACATGTAAGCCTGTAGTGCTGTGTTTTCGATCAAATTTTGTCAGAGATTCCCTGAAAAGTTGCATAAACCCGTGCTAGTTATGCTCATTAGTTATTATTTAGGTGCTCAAAAGATCATGAGGAAGGGAAGGTTTACTTGATAAGTTGTGGGGTCCATTAAAGTTCATCAAGAATTCAATTAATTCACTTTCATTTAATTACAGGTTTCTGAGATATGAGTGTGGGACCCATTAAGTCATAACTAATTTAAATCACAGTGAAAAACTTCGGTTTGAAGCTGAAGTATGAGTTTAGATGGATTTTTATATTGGCAATCTGCTTGACCTGTCTGGGTAAAAATACGTGCTGGAAAATGTTCCTTGGTCTGTCTATAGAACGATATGATCCCATTGAAAACTTCTTAAAGACTCTTTGTAATAAGTTTGTGTTAATAATTGTTAGTTTAAAATTTTGTTTAAATTGAGTTACAATTTGTTAAGAAAATTTCAAAAAGATTTTATTTCTTATTTTATCTCTATTTTGTTGAGTTTAGTTTAATTTAGTTTTAGATTTTCTGTTTTATTTTATTTTATCTTTACAAAAAATTGACCATTCTTGGATTTAAAGACTTATTGTCAAAAGAATTGAAATTTCAAAGGTTTGATAGTACATGGATGCACTAGGTGTTCATGTGAATACTGGATTCCTGTTGCATATAAATGTCTACTTACAAAACTTCTGAGAATTTGCAGGATTTGTTTCAAATCAAGAAGCAGGGTTAAAGAAGAATGAAGAAGTGTCAACAGCTGACAAGCTTGAATGTACTTGAGTCAGAAAATCCAGATGTGTTTTCATCTTTCGACAATGAAAGTACATTAAGAAGTACCTATGAATCTGCTTGAAAGTGAAAGAATGAAAAAGAAAAGAGATGTTGAGAATCCTCCTCTCACATCCTCTTTTAGCAAGATGATCAAGCAAATGGTGATTCTGATTCAAATACGGATCTAACTCCAAGAGAAGAAAGAGAGACCCAAGTTTAAGAGTTCAGAGATGCTGAATCTTATCAACACCAGCATCGTCACCACAAAAACAACAACAGATTTTGAAGAAAATAATCTATGCTGGAAGTGGTGATCACAGTGCTACATTCGAGTTATGAAGATAATTTGATAGCATCAGCCTAGGGGGAGATTATTGGGTCTATATATGTGAGGTTGGCGCTTATCAAATAAATAGAATTATTGTTGTTACCGAATAGATGGGTATTCGGGTTTTGTAACCGTGAACTAGGTTCACGAGATGGGTCTTGGGCCGGCCATTGGGCCGAGATACCTTGTATTTGCGCATGGGCTTTTCTATTATGTATAAATAGATAAATGCACATCATTATTAGGTTAGATGTGAGGTTAGACAAGTTGATAGCCGTCTAGAGGGTTAGCGGTTGTTAGTAATTTTATTTGTAATTCTCTCAATCAATATACGAGCATTGCAAGTGAGTTTTTCTTGAATCACCACAATCACCAGTTTCCGCCTTGTGATTCTGAGAGTTTGATATCGTGTGTGTGTGTATTCGTTTGTGCGTTTATATGAAGATCCATCTAGTTAGGGACTTACACTACCTTTGATTGTGAATCAAGAAATAATCTTAAGTATAAAAATTTAAATAGATAGATACACATACCAGAACTTTTGACGAAGATTATAAGAAATGTTATAACCTTGAGCTGTCCCCTGTGTATGTCTGCCAATCATATTGTGTGATCAGTAGTGGAATTTCAGAATTGGTATAAGTCTTTGATTCGATCGCGACTCTTGAATTAGTACACCAATGATAAGCATTTGCTAAGTAAACAAATAAAATTTATCAAGTCAAAGTAACGTAGGCAAAGCCAAATTATCGTGGGCCAAGCCAGAATAACGTGGTCCAAGCCAGACTTGAGTTAGCATGAAAATGCTAAAAACCTAAGGAGTAACACGTCTGTTACTATCGTAGAGAACAAGTTATAGCCAATAGTGATGAAATTGTCAGCCACTTTTACATGATCTGGTCGCACCACCTTGAACTATACTCGAACATCGTGCGCAACTGGCGAAGTGTTTAAACTCAATTCGTAGAAAGGTGAAAACCTTTAAATCTTAGAAGGTATGCAGGATACCTTAACGTAGGAGAGATGGCCAATCTCTGTCTTGTGTCGGGATCCCTGGAGATACTTCCTGCAAGACAGGAACTCTTGGTGAAGGTGGGTGTTAGCTAGGCTAACACCCCTCCGACGCTCAAGTCAGTATATGGATATGGAATAATAATAAAATTAATTGAAATGGAAAGAATACGTATCGTTCTAAGTTAGAATAAAAATTCTAACTTACATGAAGTAGATTTTTAGATGAATAGCATTCCAGGATCTCGGCAATATATCTCCTTCTAGAGTTGCTAACGAGTAAGTGCCCTTGCCTGCCTCTGAGACAATCAAATATGGGCCTTCCCATTTTGGTGCAAGCTTTCCGTCGCTAGGACTGGTAGTATTCTGGAATGCTTTTCTCAATACGAGATCACCCACTTGAAACCTTCTGATCCTTATGTTTTTGTTATATGATCTTCCTATCCTTTCCTGATAGGCTGCCATGCGAACTTTGGCAAGATCTCTGATTTCATCACTATTATTTTTCTGAGTTTGAAGACTGGTTCTGGCTGTAGGGATGACCATCTCTGTGGGGATCATTGCTTAAGTGTCAAACACCAAAGAGAATGGGGTTTTACCTGTCGCATTTTTTTGAAGTTGTTCTATCTGCCCATAGTGCAAATGGCAGTTCTTCGGCCCATTTCCCTTTCTTTTCTCCCAATCTTTTCTTGAGGTTATTGATAATGATCTTGTTGTTGGATTCTGCTTATCCATTGGCTTGAGGATGCACATGGGTAGAAGTTATCATCTTAATTCCCCAACTAGCACAGAAGTTGGTTGTTCTTTGGCCAATGAATTGAGATCCGTTATCACATGTTATTTCTGCTGGGATGTCGAATCTCGTCAGGATGTTGCGCTTGATGAACGATATAACTTCTTTTTCCCTGACTTGAATGAATGCTTCGGCTTCGATCCATTTGGAGAAGTAGTCTATCGTTGCTAACATAAACACTTTTCCTCCTAGTGCCTTTGGGAGCTTGCCAACTATATCCATTCCCCACTTCATAAATGGCCAGGAAGAAATAATTGGGTACAAAGGTTCTGCTGGCTGGTGAAGGATGTTGCTATGTCTCTGGTATGCATCACACTTTTGGGAATACTCCATGGCATCTTTCCTCATGGTTGGCCAATAATATCCTGTCCTTAGAATCTTTGAGAAGAGTGTTATGCCCCCAGTGTGATTCCCACTGTCTCCTTCGTGTATATCTTTGAGAACTTCAAGTGCTTCAGGATCTTTTAAGCATTTCAAATAAGGACATGCAATAGATTTTATGTACAAAACACCATCTAGCATTATAAAATGAGATATTCTCATACGAAAAGCCCTGTGATTCTTTTCATCCTTCAGGAATTCTCCATCCTGCAAATATTTTATAATAGGTGGGATCCAGGATCTTTGGCTTGGTTCCAGATCCCGAGTGTCTGCTTCTTCAGCTTTCGTATTGGATACTTCGTTTTGCTTTTCAATTGTTGGACTTAGGATATGTATAATCGGTATTGTGGTTCCTTCTGGGATCTTGAGTGCTGAGGCAAGATTTGCTAAGGCATCAGCTTCGACATTGTCTTCCCTTGGTACCTGTATTATACTAAAGATTTTGAATTTCACAGATAATTTTTTTACTATCTCGAGGTACTTGATTAATCTTTCACCCTTTGCTGCATAGGAGCTATTGAAATGGTTAGTAATCAATAGTGAATCCACATATACCTGGAGATACCTGATCTTCTTATCACAAGCAATTTGTAATCCTGCTATCAGCGCCTCGTACTCTGCCTCGTTGTTGGTTGCTTGGAACTCACAGCTTAATGACTGGGGTAGTAGGTCCCCTTGTGGCGATTTTAGTATGATTCCAAGACCTGTACCTCTTATATTATATGCACCGTCTGTGAATAGAATCCATTTATCCTTTGATTCCTCTAGTTGTTGAACTTCGAGATCTGCTTCTTGTTGGATATCACTGCTGAAATCAGCCACAAAGTCTGCGAGTGCTTGAGATTTTATTGCTGTCCTGGGCTCATACTTGAGATCATATGCGTTGAGTTTGATTGACCATTATTCTTCCAAACATTTCCGGCTTTCTCAAAACATACTTAATTGGATAATTAGTTTTAACATGTATAGCATGAGTCTCAAAATAATCTCTAAGTTTAGTAGATGTCATTATTAAGCTAATATTAGTTTTTCTAAATGAGAATACATGGTTTCCACCGGAAGTAGACTTTTACTTACATAGTATACCGGATGTTGCTGACCTTCATGATCTTTAACTAAGACAACACTTACAGAATGTCCAGATACTGCTAAGTACAATGATAATGGTTCACCATCTTCTGGTTTCATTAGTAGCGGAGCTGTTGATAAATACTCCTTTAGTGCTTGGAGTGCTTGCTCATGCTTTTCTTCCCATTCTAATCTTTTGTTTTTCTTTAGGATATCATAAAATTCTTTACATCTCTCTGAGGATCTTGAGATAAATCTATTGAGCGTTGCTACTCTACCGGTCGGCCTCTGGACATCTTTGGTATTGGCTGGGGATTTCAGGTTGATTATTGCCTTGATCTGCTCAGGGCTGGTTTCTATCCCTTTTTTAGTCACCATGTATCCTAGAAATTTTCCTGCCCCCACTCCAAAGTGGCATTTGGAAGGGTTAAGCTTCATGTTATAATGATTCTAGGATGTCCAATGCTTCTTCAAGATCCCAGGGGTGGTTTTCATCTTTTTTCGACTTAACCACCATGTCATCAATATAGACTTCCATGGTGTCCCCTTGTCTTTGAACATCATGATTACTAGCCTCTGGTATGTAGCACCTGCATTTTTTAGACCAAAAGGCATGGCATAGATACCTGTCGGAGTCATGAAGGCAGTATCCTCTTGATCAAAGGGTTCCATCTGGATTTGTTGAAATCCTGATAAGGCATCCATGAAAGTTAACATTCCATGGCCTGTTGTAGCATCCACCATTGAGTCTATATGTAGTAAAGGGAAGGGGTCTTTCGGACATGCTTTGTTTAAGTCTGTGAAGTCTACACAGACTCTACATTTCCCCTTCTTCTTCTGGACCACTACTACATTGGCTAGCAATCTTGGGAATTTTACTTCCCTAATCATTCCTGCTTTTAACAGTCTTTTAACTTCCTCTTGGATGACTGTATTTCTTTCTAGAGTGAATTTCCTTCTTTTTTGGTGTATAGGCCTGAAACTGTTATCAAGTCCTAATTTATGTGTAATAATATCTTTAGAAATACATGTCATGTCTTCATGCTTCCAAGCAAAAGTTGAAATTCTGCTCTTTAGTAATTTGGTGAGGCTTTTCTCAATATCCTCGGGGATACTGGTTCCAATAAGCACCTTGACGCCAGGATCCTCTGGACTTAGGGATAATTCCTTAACATCCTGCTCCTTGGTTTCTAGGACGTCTCTAGCCTGTTTCTTTAATTGCTATGCTTGTCTAGTCTTTGCTGATGCTTTCATTGAAGAAGTACAACAATCTTTTGCATCTTGCTGATCGATGTTGATCTTTACTACTCCCCAAGGAGTTGGCATCTTGACACATTGATGATATGTCGAGGGTACCGCTTTCATATCATGTATCCAGGGTCTCCCTAGTATAATATTGTAACAAGATAACGAATCAATTATGCAAAATTTTTGTATAGTGTTTACCTCTTCGATATATATCGGAAGCTTTATCTCTCCGACTGTATTTTTAACTTCTCCGCTGAATCCCACTAGCACTGCAGATTTGGAGATAATCTCGGAATCCAGGATCCCTATTCTTTTCAAGACATCATGCTGGATTATGTTCACCGAGCTTCCTCCATCTATCAGTATTCTTCGAATGAAGTGATTTGCAACACATAGGATGATCACCAGACCGTCATGATGAGGATCTTGTACATTATCCCTGTCTTCTTCATTGAAGGAGATTATCTTCACTTCTGTTAGACTGGAAGTTCTGAGGGGTCTATCACATTTCTCTATTTTAGCTTCTTTGGCATTTTTATTAGATGCAGAGTAAGAGGTACCACAAATGTCAGAACCACCAGAAATAAATCCTATTACCTTAGCATCGAGTGGCGGAGATTTGGCTCTTTGCGACATTTTGTCATGATCCCTGACTAGCTTTTTTCTTTGCCCATAAATTACTTAAGATATCCCTTGCTCAAGAGATAGCTTATCTCTTTGCGCAGGGCAATGCAATCATCAGTGATATGTCTGAAATCTTCCTGGAAGGCACACCATTTGGACTTGTCTTTACCCCCGGTATTCTTTTCGAATTTACGAGGCCACCTGGATTTGTCTACAAGATCCTGCATAGCATATAACTGTGAGGCCCCGAACCCGGGACGCCTCACGTATTGGATTTACTCATCAACACATAGCACTTTAAACATAAGACAATCATTAACACAGCGGAAACGATTAAAATCTTCAACATACACAGCGGAAACATAAACATGTCTAATACAAATTATCTTTAACAACGTCAAACTAAAACATAACATAAACATAATCGGAATGCCAGACACTGATCTTCGGGTAACTCTTCTCTCTAAGCCCAAGCATCCACATCCATCAACTAAACCTGCACTTAACTGATATGCATACTAAAAATTAGCAACGCTGAGTGAGTTCTAACGTTTACTTTAAATCAATTATACAAAAGAATTACTAAAACATATATATACTGCCCATAAGGCTAAACTTTACATACTTTACTTTTCAAACAGTTTAAAACGTATAATAAACCATCAATTCCTCTTTACTGTACTGCCCTCATGGCTTACATCCATGAACCGACAAGTACCTGGTCAATGCCCCCATGGCTTACACCATGAACCGACACTACCGCTTAACCGTTAATTCCTTTGTCACTACTGTACCGCCCCCATGGCTTACATCCATGAACCGACGAGTACCTGGTCAATGCCCCCATGGCTAACGTCCATGAACCGACAATACCGCTTAACCATCAATTCCTTTGTCACTATTGTACCGCCCCCAGGGCTTACATCCATGAACCGACGAGTACCTGGTCAATGCCCTCATGGCTAACGTCCATGAACCGACAATACCGCTTAACCGTCAATTCCTTTGTCACTACTGTACCGCCCCCATGGCTTACATCCATGAACTGACGAGTACCTGGTCAATGCCCCCATGGCTAACGTCCATGAACCGACAATACCGCTTAACACTAAGGGGAGGTTGCGTGGACCTCCCGAGCGACCGCCGTCACTCATCCCAATTGTACAACTGTTAACGAACCCTATGGTTCTTACTAATGGGTAGAACCCATATCTGACATCTTGTACAAGTAACATCTGTCCCAAGGACCTTTACAAACTGGTACTCATTCCCGAAGGAAAGCTGTTCACTTTACTGTTCATAAAACTTTCTGTAAATCGTGTTCATAACTTTCATATATAATATGCCTTTGTTTATGTATATAAAATATAGTAAACGCTTGCCATAAAATATAACTTGCTTTCTGAAACATAGCTTATCATAAAATACATCTTACTTTCTGAAACATAGCTTATCATAAAATACATCTTACTTTCTGAAACATAGCTTATCATATATATATCATGCCTTTGTTTATGTATATGAAAATATAGTAAACGCTTGCCAAATGATATATCTTACTTTCTGAAACATAGCTTATCATATATATCATGCCTTTGTTTATGTATATAAAAATATAGTAAACGCTTGCCAACTGATATATCTTACTTTACTGAAAACATACTAGCACGTATATCATGCCTTTGTTTATGTATATGAAAATATAGTAAACGCTTGCCAAATGATATATCTTACTTTACTGAAAACATACTTTTGCCTCTTTTAAACCTTTCACTAAAACATAGCTTTTCTCTTCAGTTTATAATATATAAAATATAATAAACACTTTACACTAAGTATGCACACCACCCCTAAAGAAGGCAAAAAGGGGATTAGAACTCACCTGGTAAGCTAATTCGGGTTGTCCTAAACAAGGTCCAACAACGTCACTTCCGATCTGAATTGATTAGTTAAATACACATCAGACCATTACCGACTCTAATGGTTTAACTACTCTAACATACTGACTTCACTTAATCAGACCTGATGCCTGCGCACTTAGCAAGTGCGCAGACTCTGCTTCCTTCGCACTTAGCAAGTGCGCAGACTTCCCTTCCTGCGCACTTAGCAAGTACGCAGGTTCCTTTTCCTGCGCACTTAGCAAGTGCGCAGGACCTGCTCGGTGCGCACTTAGCAAGTGCGCACGACCTGTTCTTGGCGAAAAACCCTAACTTTCGCATTCGGGTCTGATCACTTCAAGATCCCGAACCTGTTTGCATTCAAAACATTCGTTTTCCATTAAGGAACTCAAATCTATGCTTATCTTTCAGTTTCATCCGTTCAAACATAACATTTTCACCCAAAACCCGAAAAACCCAAAAATGAACTAAAACTCAGATCTAGGAGAATCGGTTACCTGTAATCACTTCCTTTTCGTTTCTAAACACTCAAGAGACTCTTGTTAATGATCCTTGAAGCTTTAATCCGAAAACCAGGACTTTCTCTCTCTAGGCTCTCTCTCACTTTCTCTCTCTAAAATCCGGAAATGAGGATGGAAATGAGGCTTTTGGGTTGTTCTTGAGGCCTATAAGGGCCCAAACCCTTCCCCTTTCAGCCCATACACCCTGGCCCAAGCCCGCTTCCTTTCTTTTTATTTAAGTTTTAATTCCTCGTGAATTCTCTCGTGCTCTAAAACTCGGGATGTTACAAGTCTACCCTCCTTACAATAGGTTTCGTCCTCGAAACCTGCCATAAGCTACACTGATAGCAAATCACAGAATGGGTGGCATAAACCGTAGCTATGCAAGGCAGCTTGGTCATGAAGGCCATTGTGATCAACTACTACTGGGAGCTTGACCTTGGGCTATCTCAAATTCTAAGGCATCTAGACTAATGGGGCTAACTAATTTAGTAAGGAAATAATAACATAAACTTGCCATATAACAAATAAGAGCTTGCAACGCACCTTACTGAGTCATCTGGTAAACCCTTGCTGTGGCCTTGTTGATGTAAGGTTCCTTCTCTACAGCCTTACCCTTTCCGGATCCTCCCGCTTCCGCTTTCTTGGGTTTCTGCAATCTCGGCTCATGTGTCCCTGTTCCCCACAATTGTGGCATCTTGGCCTTTCCGGGCATTCCCGCGATTGGTGTCCAAACCTGCCACACCTGAAACATCCCACCTGCCCAGCTCTACACCCTCTTCCGTGCCTTTTTCCACATTTTCCACACAAACCCTCCGCTTCTAACCTTGACCTCTTATCATTAGGACCCTGAAGGTCCTCCCCAGTCCGCTTAGCCGCTTGTTTCATGGGCGCTTCAGAAATGACTTCAGAGGCAATGTCATCGTAGACAACTCCGCTCAGAACAACCACCGACTCAAAGGTACTCGGTGTGTTGGCATTTACAAATGTACGTATCTTTGGAGGCAACCCTTGAATATAATAATGAATCCTCCTCTCTTCTGTGGTTACAAGATGAGGCACCAGGCGTGCCAGTTCGTTGTACTTGGAAGTATATTGTCTGTGAGTCATGAGTCCGGCTTGCAAAGTCAGGAACTCTCTCTCCACCTTGTGGACTTCATTCTTAGGGCAGAACTTCGAAATTACTAACGCTTTCAGATCATTCCACCTCATTAGCTCGACCGCTTGGTTACCCTTCGCTTGTTTCACAGTCTCCCACCAGTGTGCTGCCTCTCCCTTTAGTGACTTAGCTGCGAACCTGACCGCTTGATCCGGTCGGCAGTCACTGAGGCTGATGGTGGATTCCATGCCATTGATCCAATCTAAGGTATCTGCTGCTTCTTTCTCCCCAGTTAGCTCAGGGGGATCACAACCACGAAATGCCTTGTAATCGCATCCGCGAGTAGGCGGTGCAACATTCTCCACCAGGATTGGTCCTCCCGCAGCTGGAAGCACCACTGGCCCTTCAGTGGCTGGGATTTCGTTGGGGTTTTCCTTGGCCTTTCTTAACGCTTCGTCTAGTATGGCTGGTAAGATTTCCTTCAGCAGCCGGGTAAACTCACGGCCAAGAGCTGCTTGTACGACTGGTTCAAACTCAAACGGTTGGTCATCTCCTTCTGCATGCTCAACATTGTGCTGACTGACTACCGTATCAGTATGGGTAGTGTGAACACTCCCCTCAATCACTTGGTTTGTGCTAGCTCCACCGTGGCGGCCTGTACGCCCACCACGTCTTCCTCCTCCACCCCCTCTAGTTCCTCCACGTCTAGCCATTTCTAACTGAAAGATAGAGAACAAAAGATTTAATTTCATCATGCTAGGGAATATGTAGAACACAATAAGTAAGGTAAGATGTTAATATACACTGGCCATCTGCAATTAACCATTACATCACTTCTCGTTTTCCATTTATTCGCTTTCATGATTCCACTAAAGCCTCTATTCTTATCTTGACACTCTAAAACTAGGAAAGAAACTTTACTTACTATACACTTCTAGTGCTTTAGCTTGAGTTACCCGTTACTGGCATCCGCTACTTGTCCCATTCTCAGTTTAAGTCTGAACATCGGGGATGTCCAAATCTCTCAAACTATGGCTCTGATACCAACTTGTGAGGCCCCGAACCCGGGAGGCCTCACGTATTGGATTTACTCATCAACACATAGCACTTTAAACATAAGACATTCATTAACACAGCGGAAACGATTAAAATCTTCAACATACACAGCGGAAACATAAACATGTCTAATACAAATCGTCTTTAACAACGTCAAACTAAAACATAACATAAACATAATCGGGATGCCAGACACTGATCTTCGGGTAACTCTTCTCTCTAAGCCCAAGCATCCACATCAATCAACTAAACCTGCACTTAACTGATATGCATACTAAAAATCAGCAGCGCTGAGTGAGTTCTAACGTTTACTTTAAATCAATTATACAAAAGATTTACTAAAACATTTATATACTGCCCATAAGGCTAAACTTTACATACTTTACTTTTCAAATAGTTTAAAACGTATAATAAACCGTCAATTCCTCTTTACTGTACTGCCCTCATGGCTTACATCCATGAACCGACAAGTACCTGGTCAATGCCCCCATGGCTTACACCATGAACCGACACTACCGCTTAACCGTCAATTCCTTTGTCACTACTGTACCGCCCCCATGGCTTACATCCATGAACCGACGAGTACCTGGTCAATGCCCCCATGGCTAACGTCCATGAACCGACAATACCGCTTAACCGTCAATTCCTTTGTCACTACTGTACCGCCCCCATGGCTTACATCCATGAACCGACGAGTACCTGGTCAATGCCCCCATAGGTAACGTCCATGAACCGACAATACCGCTTAACCGTCAATTCCTTTGTCACTACTGTACCGCCCCCATGGCTTACATCCATGAACCGACGAGTACCTGGTCAATGCCCCCATGGCTAACGTCCATGAACCGAAAATACCGCTTAACACTAAGGGGAGGTTGCGTGGACCTCCCGAGCGACCGCCGTCACTCATCCCAATTGTACAACTGTTAATGAACCCTATGGTTCTTAATAATGGGTAGAACCCATATCTGACATCTTATACAAGTAACATCTGTCCCAAGGACCTTTACAAACTGGTACTCATTCCCGAAGGAAAGCTGTTCACTTTACTGTTCATAAAACTTTCTGTAAATCGTGTTCATAACTTTCATATATAATATGCCTTTGTTTATGTATATAAAATATAGTAAACGCTTGCCATAAAATATAACTTGCTTTCTGAAACATAGCTTATCATAAAATACATCTTACTTTCTGAAACATAGCTTATCATAAAATACATCTTACTTTCTGAAACATAGCTTATCATATATATATCATGCCTTTGTTTATGTATATGAAAATATAGTAAACGCTTGCCAAATGATATATCTTACTTTCTGAAACATAGCTTATCATATATATCATGCCTTTGTTTATGTATATGAAAATATAGTAAACGCTTGCCAACTGATATATCTTACTTTACTGAAAACATACTAGCACGTATATCATGCCTTTGTTTATGTATATGAAAATATAGTAAACGCTTGCCAAATGATATATCTTACTTTACTGAAAACATACTTTTGCCTCTTTTAAACTTTTCACTAAAACATAGCTTTTCTCTTCAGTTTATAATATATAAAATATAATAAACACTTTACACTAAGTATGCACACCACCCCTAAAGAAGGCAAAAAGGGGATTAGAACTCACCTGGTAAGCTAATCCGGGTTGTCCTAAACAAGGTCCAACAACGTCACTTCCGATCTGAATTGATTAGTTAAATACACATCAGACCATTACCGACTCTAATGGTTTAACTACTCTAACATACTGACTTCACTTAATCAGACCTGATGCCTGCGCACTTAGCAAGTGCGCAGACTCTGCTTCTTGCGCACTTAGCAAGTGCGCAGACTTCCCTTCCTGCGCACTTAGCAAGTGCGCAGGTTCCTCTTCCTGCGCACTTAGCAAGTGCGCAGACTTCCCTTCCTGCGCACTTAGCAAGTGCGCAGGACCTGCTCGGTGCGCACTTAGCAAGTGCGCACGACCTATTCTTGGCAAAAAAACCCTAACTTTCACATTCGGGTCTGATCACTTCAAGATCCCGAACCTGTTTGCATTCAAAACGTTCGTTTTCCATTAAGGAACTCAAATATATGCTTATCTTTCAGTTTCATCCGTTCAAACATAACATTTTCACCCAAAACCCGAAAAACCCAAAAATGAACTAAAACTCAGATCTAGGAGAATCGGTTACCTATAATCACTTCCTTTTCATTGCTAATCACTCAAGAGACTCTTGCTAATGATCCTTGAATCTTTAATCTGAAAATCGGGACTTTCTCTCTCTAGGCTCTCTCTCACTTTCTCTCTCTAAAATCCAGAAATGAGGATGGAAATGAGGCTTTTGGGTAGTTCTTGAGGCCTATAAGAGCCCAAACCCTTCCCCTTTCGGCCCATACACCCCGGCCCAAGCCCGCTTCCTTTCTTTTTATTTAAGTTTTAATTCCTCGTGAATTCTCTCGTGCTCTAAAACTCGGGATGTTACAATAACAAACCAGTTGAGTCATCTCTCGTGAAAAACTGTATTCAGATAACTTAGGATATTCCTCTTCCTCTTCGTCTTCGTCATCTTCCACATCATTGACTCTGTGATTATCAAGCTTGTAATATGGCTTGGATCTATATGGTTTGAAAGGTGCAGTCTCAATCTTCCGGTTAGGTTGACTATAACTAGTTGGAGCATCCATCCTTTGTTGAATCTTCTTATCATCTTCGAGTCTGATGAACCTAAGTACCCTGTTTCTGACTTCGTCAAGATTCCTGCAAGGGTTCATGACAAGGTCTTCATAAAATTGAGAGTCTTTCCTCAATCCCATTTTGAAGGCTTGGACCGCTGTGGCTACATCGGGATTCGGGATATCCAAGGATTATTTGCCAAACTTGCTAACATAATCTCGGAGGGATTCTCCAGGATTTTGAATTACCGTGTACAAGTTACTTGTCAATCTTTCAAAAGTTCTGCTACAAGATAATTGACTGTTAAACAGGTTAATTAAATGAGCAAATGAAGTAATAGAATATGGAGGAACATTAAGTAGTCATTTTAAGGTTGATCCTGTTAAGGTAGAACCGAAGCCTTTGCATAAGCAAGCCTCTTCAGGTCCAAGGGAATGGGGTTGATCTCCATTATTTCTCTATATTGCGCCACATGCTCCTCAGGATCCGTTGTCCCATCATACAACTTCATGCTAGGAGTTTGAAAATGCTTGGGATTCTCGGCATCACAAATGGGAGGAGCGAATCTGGAAGTCCTGTGGCTGGCAGCGGATATCTCGGGTATGGGTTGCACCACACCAGGCACACTAGAAATCATCTCTCTCAGCCTTTTCAATTCTTTCGCCATGGAAGGAGTGATCCCTATATCCTGCACAGATTCGTTAGCATTTGAAAAATTATTGAATGTGTTACCCATGCCGATATCTCTAAGGGATGATCCCGTGGTAAATCCAAGATCTTGAGTTGTAGTAACTTTGGTAGCCGCAGTCGGACCAAGAGTTGTGACTCCGGTCTGTATGGGTAGGAAATCTCCCTGATGGATCCTTGAAGATCCTGGATAGTCAAAGTTCAAAGCCCTTGGTTGCAATGGAGTTGTCACTTCCACCGGTTTCTTTGAGTCTTTGATCCTTTCAAGCTCTCTGAATATTGCCTCATTAGTCTTTTTCTGTTGTTCCATTTGCTGCTTTACCTCGGAGAATACTCTGAAAAGTTCATCATTTGAAACGAGCACAGGTGGGCTAGCGGATATTCCGGATCCCGAAAAACCCGCAGGAACAGTCTTCCGAGGCTGGCTATCATTCTTTTTCTGGAATAAAGGAAGGGAAGGAATAGGGCTGACTAGCCCAGAGGTTGAAGATGGAGCAGAGACAGAAACATTTTTAGATTGGGACGACATTTTTGAAATCAGTTTTTAAAGATAATGATTAAACAAAAATTTCAATAAAGATCTAAAGATAAAAAGCACCACTTGCCCCACGGTGGGCGCCAAATTGTTTTGGGTAAAAATTATGTAAACTAACTTTGTAACCAAACTTCGAAAGAGAGGTAGAGTGCTTGTTAAATCTATGAATGTAAAACAGTAAAATCAACACGAGTGTTTACGAGGAAAGCCCTTGATCCTTGATGATCTTCGACATAAAACCTCGGGAGCCGACGAAAGTCGGGCTGCCTTGATGTCTTGTATAAAACTTAAATTATCGATTACAAAAGAGAGCCAAAGAGATCGTGAGCTAAGTGTTACAATTGTTTCTGAGTGCGGGTGTTGTGTCTTTCTAAACGATCTCATCAGTAATTAAATACAAATCATGTATAACTAACTATCCGAGAAATATGGTCTTGACCCTATCTTCTCCTTATGACCGTTGTAAGTTGATTCACACGTTTTCCACACGTAGTCCACATCCCTTGAGCGAGTCTTCAGGTGAGTATTGCGTTACAAATGTTTTACCTGTCATTAATGAAGAAAATAATAGACAAGTAACCGTTAGTAACAATATTCAGGATACCAAAAATACAAGGATACCGGATTCTGGATTATGCATCATTCAGGATCCTGTCTTGAAATTCAGCCCATAACAGTAGTTATGTTGAAATTCCAGTTCAATGGCAATGAATTGAGTAGTTTCTTGTTTACTTCACCATTCGTCATCTCAATACCTGCACTATTAATCTCAGTCATCAAGTACGTGAATCTATTTATCTGAGCTTCCAAACTCTCCCCTTTCACATATTTGAACATATTGAATTTCTGTCTCAGCATATCCTTTCGACTTTCTCTCATGTTAGAATTTCCTTCAAACCTTTCCACCATTGCATCCCAAAGAGATTTCGCAGTCTTGTATTTATTGAACCCTTGAGCAATTTCAGTTGACAAGGCCATGGTTAACCCTGTATAAGCTTTCTCGTCCTTTTCAATTTGAAGGATTTCTTCAGCCACATATAGATCAGGATCCTTGGGAACAAACTCATTCTTCTCATTCCTGACCATAGGAATTTGAGGACCATTTTCAATAGACTTCCAGATAGATAAATCCTTATATTTGGCGAAGTTCTCATATCGGTACTTTCAATTATCAAAGTCATCTGCATTAGTTAGACGTGGAGGTCTACTCAAGGTACCAATCTCATTATCCATAGAGTTAGTATCAGTCATTACTTAGTAACAATTTTTTAACAGAAAGACTACAAACTTCAGAAAAGTCCGCAAACATGAGAATAACTGCTAACTTGGAAAATAATCGCAAACTTGGAAGTAACAGCAAACTTGAAATTAAACCACAAACTTGGAAAATAACCGCAAACTTGGAAGTAACCGCAAAATTGGAAGTAACCGAAAATTTGAAGTTAAATCGCAAACTTTAATTTAAACCGCAAACTTGAAACCCAGTTAAAATGGAAAGATCTAAATTAGGAAATACTGCAAACTTTCTAACCGCAAACTTCATGGCCGCAAACTTCAAAATCCGCAAACTTTTCAGATTTTGAAATTAACAGCAAAACACTTTGATTTTCAACCCAATAATTCACTAATTTGACCGCAAACTCAAACAATAGTGACAGAAACGCAATTTCGAAAACTATCACTGTCCAGAAACCCTCCAAAACGCACAAGTCAGGTTAAACAAAAGCTAAAACAGGAACTTTGATACCTCACGAGTCAATGAAATCCGTTGCAAGCTTCACCAATGAGCGCTAAGGCTCTGATACCAATTGTAAGGTCCGAAATCCTGAGGATCTTCAATCAACGGATTCAACAGCGTGTTGAATCTGGTGGAAACAGACTCGACACGTGACTTGTAGGTAGAAACAGTAGGGATGAGACAAAAATGATTGTCAAACGATTGTATATTGATAAACCACCGAAAACAATACAAATGTCGCTCAACAACTTGTCTAACCGAATACAAAATACAAAGAAAACTATATGATACGGGGTATTTTATATATGTATTTCGTGCTTGTTTGACGTCCGTTTTTAGGTATTTTATTAGCAAATTCATGTGAAAAGATATTTTATTAGATTATATTTAAATTATGTAGGTTTGAATATGTAATTAGTTAAAAATGATTAAAAGTTGAAAAAAAAGAAAAGAAATATAAGATTATATATGGTCTTCGATTTGGTATCTCAAGTGAAACAGAAAAATAAAATAAATGTAATTAAATCTGTTATTACGTTGAATTAGTAGTTTGAGGTTGAGGTTTAGAAAATAAATTTAGCTAGATGGGCTGGCACGAGCTAAATAGAAGTAAAATTGGCCTATTCATATACTTGAAATTTAATGTTATTTTAATGGTGTAATGGGCAGCACCAAAAGGGGAAATCGCTGGAATAAAAGAAAAAAAGGTAGCGGTTCTTGTTGGTGGGCCTCGAAGGGAATTGGACGCAAAGTAGGTTAAAGGAGTTGTGGCCGCTGTTTTGTGGGGGATCATTGAACAGAGAAGAAAAATAGACCAAGAAAATAGCTTAAAGGATTCATCGTTTATCGGTTTGATTATATTATTTTTATTACGAATTTAGTTTATGAACCAATTTACTTTATTTTGTTCACGAGTATTATGATTGGCTAATCTTGTTAAGCTACCTAGATTAGGATGATTATTGATACGGTTTGAACGTTTTTCGGGTTTTATTTAAATGTATGACGGATGCTATTGTCAAGGTTATTATTTTACTGATTATGAAAGTATATGAATGCTGTGTTTTTGATATCCAGCATAAACTTGTTCCGCTTGTTATCTTGTTCGTTTCCTTTGTGTGTTTCGAGTAGGGTTTCGAGTTTTACTTGGTGTTTTTGGTCTAAACGATTCAATCGGTCGTAGGAGCAGTTGTGTGGGTCTTTAAAAATCAGTGTTTCACCAACCTTGAGTCGGAGAGGAGATAGGTTGTCGGGTTGTCCTTTGGTTTTGGTGATTTGGGTAGCAATTGCACGAGAGTGAGTTGTCCAGGTTAGCTTTATCACTTGCAATTCCGTGTCATAGTTGGTATTTTAGTGCTTACTCCTTGCCCTTAGGTCTGTCTAGAATAGTCTCTGGGTACAGTAACGGTTGAGACTGAGAGGTGAAGCTGTTTTCGAGTACTTGGTGTTCTAGGGAGTGGTGAGTCTGAGAGGAGATCCGCTTTCTTACCGGTGAGCTTTTCTTGACCCTCAGGATAGTTTGGGTGTGTAGGTGAGTCTGAAAGGAGATCCTACGTGTCTTAGCAATTCCTGAGTTAGTCTATCTTTAAAGTCGGTGTCGTATGGTTAGTTGTTCCCGAAAGCATTTTAACTAGTCAATATGATTCCTGGTCTAGGTAGTGTTTGTCTCAAACTTGGTTTCAGTTTTGTGTCTTAGTTTGTTTGGTCTTTTTAGTTTCTCATCTTTGTCTATTTCTTTCTGGTGTAAGTGTCTTAGTTGATTCTAGTTCTAGGATAAACTGCACATCACTATATATACTATTCGGTTGGGCTTGAGCCTGGGCCGCATAATTCAAGTATGCGGTTGGGAGCCGCATACTTCAAATATGCGTCTAGGCCATGAAGTATGCAGCCGCATACTTCCAAAAATCTGTCTTCTGAACTTCTCGGTGATCTCTTGATGCGTTAACCTATTAGGTTTGATGCTTACAATTTTAGGCTTTTGGGGGAGTGGTGGTGGGGTTTTTATAAGACTTTTCACACTTTTTATCCTTCTTAGAATATCCCTCCCTTATATATATATATATATATTATATATATATATATATATATATATATATAGGGGAATGATCAAATAAGAAGTATGTTTTCACTAAGAAATCTAAAAAATGACCAAAGCGCTTAGAAACGATATCAAACGAACTCCAATTGAGCTCATTTCAGCGGCGTTGGAACCGTCTCGTCGAACTCTACCAGCTTAACTTTTAGGGTTTATCTTTTAAGGTTTAGATTTTACGTTTGAATTTTAAGGTTTTAGCCTTATGGTTTAGCTTTTAGGGTTTACGTTTTTTTGGGGGTGGGGGTGGTGGGTTTAGGTTTTTTTTTTGGGGGTGGGGTGGGGGTGGGGAGGTTTAGGTTTTTTTTAGGGGGGGGTGGGTGGTGGTTTTAGGCTTTTGGGGTGGGGTGGAGTTGGAGGGGGGTTTAGGTTTTTAGGGGTGCGGGTGGAGGGGGTTTTAGGTTTTTGGGTCCAGATTAGAGTTCGATGAGACAGTTCCAACGCCGCTAAAATGAGCTCAATCGGAGTTCGTTTGACCCACTTCTTAGCGTTTGTTAGCGAAAAACCACTTTTTAGTGGAACCTTCCCCTATATATTTTCTTAGTGGAACCTTCCCCTATATATATAAATTGTCCCCCATCCCGCATCGATTAAGTAATGAGTCAGGGAAGCCACTCTCCTACAAATGAACCCATCCAATAATTCCTGAATGTGATCCAAATAAGGTAAAACTGGTCTGCTTTAACCCATTTAATCTGTAACATCCCAAAAATAAAACGACAGTTAAAATAACGGAATAAACGAACGAGGCATGTCGGGTCGGGCCGGATGGGTCGGCGGGCTGGAAGGGGAGCCTCCCCTATAAATAGCCAAGGTCACCACCTAATTCTCTCATTTACACCTTCTAGAGAGAGAAACTGTAGAGAGAGAAAGTTGGCGGATCGACCCGAGATTTGAGAAGTGTGTTGCTCCAGAGCTCGTGAGAAGAACCTCCGGATCAGAAACTCGATTCAGGTAACGATCGGGCCTAAATCTGAGTTTTTGTTCGTTTTTGGTTCTTTCGGGTTTTGGGTGAAAAGGTAACGTTTTCACGGATAAAATTGAAAGATAAACATAGATTTGAGTTCCTTAATGGAAAGCAAACGTTTTGAATGTAAACAGGTTCGGGATCTTGACGCGATCAGACCAGAATGCGAAAGTTAGGGTTTTGCGAAGAAACAGATCGTGCGTACTTGACACGGAGCAGGTCCTGCGTACTTATCAAGTACGCAGGAAGAGAGCACTGTACGCATGAAGAGAGTCATGCATACTTATCAAGTACGCATGAAGCAGGTGCTGCGTATTTATCAAGTACGTATGAAGCAAAGTCTGCGCACTTATTAAGTAGCAATAGCAAGGCCCTGCGCACTTGCTAAGTGCGCAGGCATCAGGCTGGTTAAGTAAAGTTAGTATGTTTAGAAGGGTTAAACCGTTAGAGTCGGTATTTGTCTGATGTGTATTTAACTAATCAATTCAGATCGGAAGTGACGTTGTTGGGCATTTGTTTAGGACAACCAAGACTAGCTTATAAGGTGAGTTCTAGAAGCCCTCTTTTAAATGTTTTAATAATGTTTTTGGGCTGGTGTGCATACGTAACGATGTGACTATTTTATAAAACGATGTTTATGAATGTTGTATGTGACGTTTTATAAAATTATGTTTATGAACGATGTTTTGGAAGGAAGGGTTATGAAAGAAATGTTTATGAAATATTTTGCCAAAAGAAGTTTATGAAGTTTATGAAGTGTTTATGAATGAATGAATGTTTTTAATAAAACGTACGAATGCTTTAACTGAAGTTTTGAAGTAAAAGAAGCGAAGGTTACGAAAGTCACAAACGAACGAATCTGCCAATATTCCTTAAGGAATGAAGGTTAAGGGTATGGGAAGTATGTTATGGGCCTTTACCTTTTAGGGGCCTCTGTGGCTGGCCAACTGTTGTACAACTGGGGCGATGACGGTCGCCAAGGGGATTATCGTGATCCTTGAAGTTTGGTACGATTTACCTTACGGGGTAGTCGTGCTTGAAGTTTGGTACTTGCGCCTTACGGGGCGCAGTGCTTGAAGTTTGGTACGTGTCATCCTTGTGATGTCGTGCTTGAAGTAGTGTTGAATAACCTAAGTATCGGGCCCTAGGATTTCTTCACCCGAAGGACAGTACGGTGATTGATGGGCCTAGTGGTGGTGATCTTTAGGTTATTTAGCCAGTATGTGACGTTTGGATTTGACGGTTACGAGAAGGCGCAGATTCGATATGTTCGTTGACTTATGTTTATGAAGTGTTATGTTTTGTTATTGCATTATTATACGTACGCTTTTTATTAAATGAAGTATGAAGTTATGTTTTTGGCAAATTATTTGAAGTTAAAGTTTTATGATAAAACTAGAACTCACCAGCGTAGCTGACTTTTTAGTATGCACATTTAGGTTAAGGCAGGTTATGATGATGGAAGGTGATGCCGGGCGGCATGATGAGTTACCCGGATGATACGAAGACTGGCATCCTGTTATGATTAGATTATGTTATGTTTATGTAATAGACTATGTTATGCTTCCGCATGTTGAACAATGTAATGGTTATGTTTTAATGAACTGTTTTTCGCTGCGTTATTTTGATAATCAAGTTTAAGAACTGTTTGTAAATGAGTAAATCCAACAAGTGAGGCCTCCCGGGTTTGGGGCCTTACAAGTTGGTATCAGAGCAATAGTTTGAGAGATTCGGACACTGCTAGTGTCTGAACTTAAACTATGAATGGGACCGAAATCGGATGCCAGTACGGGTAACTCGAGCCACAGCATCAGGTATGAAGGTAGTATATATTTACATGTATAGTATGCCTTAGAAAGGGTTAGGTAAGGACTTGTGTTCTGATGGAATCACAAAGGTGGTCAAATAGAAATCGAGATGTAGTGTAATGGTTAATTGCATATGGCCAGTGTATATTAACATCTTACAGTACTTGTTGGATTCTATTTGTTAACTAGCGTGATAACATTGGATTCCTTGTCTTTTAGAAAGAAATGGAGGGTAGAATAGGCGGAAGGCGTGGTGGGGGTCGTACCGGATGACACGGTAGGATTCCCGCCCACCAAATTTATAACAAAAGAGGCAAGTGTTCTTGCTGAACCGGAAGGTAGTGTGCATGAGACCATACGAGTGTGATGCGAGATTTCCTCTGTTGTGTTGACTTAGCGCGGAAGTGGTAAGAAGTGTCGAGGAGAATACCGGGACAAAATCTCAACTTTGAAGAGACGCGAGTATTATGAAGTGTTATAAGAGGAACTAGAATGCTCGAGTAATGTAAATTGGCAATTTCGTTTGGATCCGCGAAAGTGTGAATTTACAGGTGCACGTGCATGATAGCGAATTTTATGGTGTTGATTAATGCTTACGTATCAGAGTTGATCCAATTACTCAACCACGACTACGAGATGTTAGTCACCCGATTAGCGATTTAAAGAGATTGATGAACATCATTAGTAATAGTAACGATGTCAGAGATGGTATACCTTACAAAGGTGAATGATGTCAACGAGTACGAGCCACGGACAAGATGAGGAGGAATGAGACTTCGGTTTACCTAAGTCACACGAGCATACGTATGAAGGATGCCAAGGAGCTAGGGTGGACTACGCTTAGCACAAACACGTTATGATGAATAAGAATCGGTCTACTATTGAAGTATGCATGAGCATGAAAGAAATAACCACACAAGTGTATGTCCAAAGAATATATGAGGGCACGAATGCACAAATGGCATATTTCCATGTAGAAGACAGTCCAAGACAACTAATAAGAGTATCTGCTGAAACGAGAAAATAGATATACCAACAACAACAAGAGGCGGGAACCGCGATGTTAATTAGGGCGTGCAGGCTAAACCAAACCAAACCAGATCCGACCCAAGGATTTTTTGTCTAGAATGAATGTGAAGGACAAGTTTTGACCAATAATGTGAAGCGAGGCATGGGCACTAAGAAGAAATTCAAGGTGACTCAGAGAACGCTCTACTATGTCTAAGTCTAATCAATAGCTGCGAGTGTTGTTAGAATTGGAAAGCCGTTGAGGGACCCACTGAAACTAGAAAGGAAATAAAAGTACAAGTGTCATCGTACGTGTCATTTATCCATAGTAAGACCAACGAATGTGACTTTAGAAGAAATGCATGCAGAAAAGGCTACCGGAAACGAGTAGCTAGAGAATATATATTGTCGGTCAGATGGGATGCCAATCCCTAAGACCATCCAGTGATATGTAGGAAGAATGGTGTTCAATGAACCAACGATGTGAAACGTAAAACCTGACAAGTACGTTTGAAAGAAAGACTAGAAGGAGATTGTGTATGAAAATATGAATGAAAAGTTCGAGTGACTAGTGTGCCATCTGAATGAATACCTTCCCGACAAGTTGACTGTGATAAGGGATACCTCATATGTTTGGGGGATACCTGATACGATTCCTACGGGAACGAATCGATACGATTCCTACGGGAGCGAAGCGATACGGTTCCCAGGGGAGGGAAGCGATACGGTTCCTACGGGAACGAAGCGACACGGTTCCTACGGGAACGAAGCGACACGGTTCCTACGGGAACGAAGCGACACGGTTCCTACGGGAACGAAGCGACACGGTTCCTTCTGGAAGGAAGCGACACGGTTCCTTCTGGAACGAAGCGACACGGTTCCTTCTGGAACGAAGCGATACGGTTCCTTCTGGAATGAAGCGATATGGTTCCTTAGGGAATGAGACGATGTGGTTCCTTTGGGAATGAGATGGTACGGTACCTTCGGAAACTTGATAGTAGGAATCATTCGGGAACGGGATATTATGATTCATTCGAGAACGGCATGGTATGGTCCTTCAAGGACGAATGCACCATGGACAGCTTATGAGGTATACACAATGATCCAAATAGTCGAGAGACGATCGATAGTAACCGTCCAGATGGCAAGGTGGATAACCTTAATGAGGAGTTGAAATTATGGCCATGGAGTCTTCTGTGGACGACTCCGAGTTTGATAAGACATTTCACATAGAATGACGATATAAGAACCCTAACGGTTAGATGTGAAAGACCGACTAGAGATGTACAATGCTGAAAAAGATAACGTCTATCAAGAACGAGAGAGGTATAGTCAAGACTACACAAGAATCTATCAACGGGAGAGTGATTGCATATGCGTCGCGGCAGTTGAAAGTTCACGAAGGCAACTATCCGACTCATGATTTGGAACTTGCTGCTGTCGTATTTGCATTGAAAATATGGAGGCACTACCTCTATGGGGTGAAGTTTACTATTTACTCCTATCACAAAAGTTTGAAATACTTCTTCGAACAAAGAGAGCTTAATATGAGGCAGAGACGATGGTTGGAACTCCTGAAAGATTATGACTGTGAAATCATATACCATCCTGGAAAGGCAAACGTGGTGGCTGACGCTCTAAGCCGAAAGGATGTGCCTAAATAGTTCCAGTTGCATGTAATCTACATTGCTAACCTTGCGATCACGTCAATTTCCTGAAAAACATACTTAAAATCGTCAACACGAGGTTGGTGAGTTCACAGGTTTAAATCAAATAGATCTTTGTAAAATTCAATTGTTCGTAAATAGTTCCAGTTGCATGTGATAAACAGAATAAGAATTGTTGACCCATTTGTAAGCTAGCTAGGAATACAAATAATATGTTCCTACATGAGCCGTAACCAAACCAAGACAATTGTTTCTTCGCCCCTAATTTCGTTATCCGGTTCTATGCGGCCATAAATCCTCCAGATTGTTGTTAGCGCGACTAACCATGACCGGGAGACGTCACTCTCCATAGTACTATTCATAGGACCCTAGGCTACAGTTAATGGTTACTAAATTGTTCCAGGGGACTTTAGTGGCCTAAAATCGTTTAACTCATGTAAACATAAAAGTCGAGTCTTATTCTCTTGTTATCACATAAAAATAGTTGTAAGTATGTTCTTCCCCCAAATATTGAAATCAGTAAAAAGGGGCCGTGAAACTCACCTTGAGTTTGTGTATGTTTAGCAACGATATTTGTTCTAGTCAAACTTGACTATTCGTACCCTAATTACAAAAGGGTAATTCGTGTTATGATGGAACGTATCATATGCAAATTGTTCACCGACTTAATAAGTCCGGTTGCTTTTGTTTAAATATCTTCTTAGTTTTTCAACACTTATTTTGTTATAAGAACAATTCCAAGTTACTGCTCAATGGGCCTGAAACACGTATAGAAACTATCTAGTTTCGATTGAACAGGACAGTTGTCGAAACTACCTAGTTTCGACTGAGTAAACTGGGTATCGAAACTACCTAGTTTCGATTGGGTAAGAAAGGTATCGAAACTACCTAGTTTCGATTGAGCAATAGGTATCGAAACTACCTAGTTTCGATTGAACAATAGGTATCGAAACTACTTAGTTTCTATTAAGTAAACATGTATCGAAACTGTAGTTTCGATTACCGAAATTTTAAATTGACAGAATCAGTTTCAAAACTTTATTCATACATATACGCATATATTCATGTTTTAAATCTTGAATTCGACACACTTTTCTGGTTATTTTACTTGCGTTCGAACAAATTGTATGTTTTGCTACGGTTTAAAGAAAATAATATGAATAGTATTGAGTTTTTACCTCTAGAAAGTGATGATGATTTTGTGCGAAAAGAATGGATGAGCTCCCTGAAACTTTGAAAACTTCCCTTAACTTAAGGTATGGAAGTGACGATAATCGGTGTTGCTGCCGATGAAAGGAAGACAAAGAGAGAAAAAGAAAGGTGAATTGTGATTTGAGATGGATGAATTGATAGACAATTGAGGGGGGTATGGTTTTTATCTGAATTCTCGCAGGCAAATGTATGGGTTTTAGTATAGATATTTAGGATGTGAGTGAAGTAGGAAGCGGGAATGGGCTTCTCTGAATTTCGGCCGAGAAAGTCAAGGGGGTGGGTTGGGTTAAATTTGTATAATAATTAGATTTAAGTATTAATTAATTAATTAATTCATTAAGGGTATTAATATCAATTAGAGTTTTAAAGGGTAATTTAATTCGGTTTAGATTTTTCACGGTATTATAAATTTAACAAGTTTATAGCTCGTTGATGAAAACTATTGAAATCTTGGATTGTATAATTCGTTGAGGTGATTATTTGTAGCTGTTATTATAGGAAAATTCTGCCAACGGTAAATGAGTATCCCAATTTCCTCTGAAATCAATTACACACGCACGGAGCATATCCTCTAAAGTTTGAATGGTCCTTTCGCTTTGACCATCCGTTTGTCGGTGATATGTCGTGCTCATGTCAAGACGTGTGCCCATGGCTTCTTGTAATGATTTCCAGATTCTAGACACGAATCTGCTGTCTCTATCAAAGATAATAGAAATTAGCACTCCATGCCTAGCCACAATTTCCTTGATATAAAGCTTTGCAAGTTTCTCGGTTTTATCCGTCTCTTTGATGGGTAGAAAATGAGCTGATTTTGTCAGACGATCGATAATTACCCATATGGTATCATAACCACTGGATGTCTTGGGTAATTTCGTGATGAAATCCATGTAAATCTGTTCCCATTTCTATTGGGGAATTTCCGGTTGTTGTAACAAACCAGACGGTTTCTGATGTTCGGCTTTTACTTTTGAACACGTTAAGCATTTACTGACATACGTGGCAATATCTCCTTTCATATTGGGCCACCAATATAATTCTTTTAGATCCTTATACATCTTATCTGAACCTGGGTGAATGGAGTACCTGGACTTGTGGGCTTCATCCATAATCAACCCACGTAAGTTACCGTTACTCGGCACCCAAATTCTGTCCACGAAGTAAAATGTATCATCTGACTTAGACTCCAATTGTTTGATCATTCCACGTAGTGCTTCATTTTGGATGTTCTTTTCTTTAAGTGCTTCTTGTTGTGCCATTCGGATTTGAGTAGTAAGACTCGTATGAATTGTTAATCCTAGGGCACGAACACGAAGAGTTTTAACTCGTTCCTTGCGACTTAAGGCGTCTTACGACATTGGCTTTCCCGGGATGGTACTTGATATCACAATCATAGTCGTTTAGTAGTTCTACCCAACGACGTTGTCTCATGTTAAGTTCCTTTTGATCAAAGATATGTTGGAGACTCTTGTGATCAGTAAAAATAGTGCATCTCGTACCATAAAGATAATGTCTCCAAATCTTGAGCGCAAACACAACTGCGCCCAACTCCAAGTCGTGGGTCGTATAATTCTTTTCGTGCACTTTTAGTTGTCGTGAGGCATATGCGATGACTTTGTCTCTTTGCATTAACACACAACCAGGTCCGTGGTGTGATGCATCGCAGTATACGACAAAGTTGTCGATTCCCTCAGGAAGGGATAAGATCGGTGCACTACATAGCTTCTGCTTTAGTAATTGAAAAGCTGACTCTTGCTTGTCACTCCAATCAAATTTCTTTTCTTTCTGGGTTAATGTGGTTAAAGGCAGGGCTATTTTTGAAAAATTCTCGATGAATCGTCTGTACTAGCCGGCCAAGCCCAAAAATTGACGCACTTCGGTCGGAGTCTTTGGTGCTTCCCAGTTTTTGATCGCTTCAATTTTTGATGGATCAACATGAATTCCTTCTTTATTGATGACATGTCCAAGAAAATGCACTTCTCGGATCCAAAACTCACACTTAGAGAATTTAGCGTAAAGTTTCTCGTTCCTGAGTAGTTCTAAGATTAATTTCAGATGATGTTCATGATCCTCCTTGGTTCGTGAATATATTAATATATCGTCGATAAATACTATCACGAATTTATCCAAGTATGGCTTGCACAGGTGCATTCGTCAAACCAAACGGCATAACTAGGAATTCATAGTGGCCATATCGAGTCCTAAATGCCGTCTTTGGTACATCTTCTTCTTGGATTCTTAGTTGATGATACCCCGAACGTAGATCGATCTTAGAGTAGAAGCTAGAACCTTGTAGTTGATCGAACAAATCGTCTATTCGAGGAAGTGGATATCGGTTTTTGATTGTAAGCTTGTTTAATTCTCGGTAATCAATACACATCCTAAAGGTTCCATCCTTTTTCTTTACGAATAGGACCGGAGCTCCCCAAGGTGAGAAACTCGGTCTTATGAAACCTTTATCAAGCAACTCCTGGAGTTGATTTGATAATTCCTGCATTTCAGAAGGTGCTAATCGATACGGTGATCGCGCAACCGGGGCGGCTCCAGGTACTAAATCGATTCGAAATTCGACTTGTCTCGGTGGTGGTAATCCAGGTAAGTCTTCAGGAAAAACTTCGGGGTAATCCTTAACGATTGGTATGTCTTCAAGTAGACGTTCCTCGGGTTTCTTCTTGACGACGTGAGCCAGGAATACGCAATAGCCTTTATGTAGGTACTTACGAGCTTTCATGCAGTTTATCATCCTTAATGTTACTCCACTTTTCTCACCTTGAACCGATAGAACTTCTCCGTTCGGGAGGGGAATATGAACAATCTTCTCAAAACAAACAATCTCGGCGTGATTCTTCGATAACCAATCCATACCAATAACAACGTCAAAACTTCCCAAGTCAACAGGTAGTAGGTCTATACTAAATGTGTGGTTCTTAAAACATAAGGTACAACCCTGAATGACTTCTCCAGTTTTAATTAATTTCCCGTTTACTAATTCAATTGTATAATTTTGGTTTAGTTTGCTGGGCTTGATACCGAGTAGGGACTTAAAGTCATTTGACACAAAACTCATATCAACACCCGTATCGAAAAGTATATAGGCATAGTGATTATATATCGGGAACGTACCAGTGACAATGTTTGGATCTTGTCGTGCGTCACAAGCCCCCATCAAAAATGCTCTTCCACGGGCCTGATTGTCGTTTCGGTTCTTCAATCTTGGACAGTCTTTTCTGAAGTGCTTTGGATCTCCACACTCAAAGCATCCCTGATTCATCCTTTCTGCTCCTGGTTTGACCTTTCCTGCTACTTGATTAATCTTATTAGGATTTGCATTGTTCCAACAGTTATGGGCTAGATGCCCATACTTTTTACACTTTCCACATTGGGTACACCTTCCACTGTGATGATATCCACACTTGTCACACTTCGGTCGTGTTCCAAGATATCCATTTTGTTCCACAGTGTTGACAGCATAGGCTTTCATAGTTCCAGGTCTCTTGTAAGTTTCATTCTTGTTTTGATTACTTGGTTTTCCAATCCATTTCCTCTTTTCCCCAGACCTTCCTTCCTCGGTCTCCTTCTTCTCAAACAAACCATCACGCACAACATTATCTCTTAGCTTGAAAGCTAGAATTATAGCGCTCTTGGCATCCATAGGGTTTGATGAAGTCACCAGGCTTCGGATTTGAGGTGCAAGACCCCACAAATATCTTTCAACCTTCTTGTATTCTGGGGTAACCATGTGTGGAACCAAACTTGCTAACTCATTGAATCGGTCAGTGTAACCAGCCACATCATCTCCTATCATTTGTAAATTCCACATTTCAGATTCGATCTTTTGCAACTCATTTCGAGGACAGTACTCCTCAGTCATCATGGCTTTCAGCTCCTCCCAAGTCAGTTGGTATGCAATCTGCCTTCCTAGGGTTTTCACTTGTGAATTCCACCAAGTTAAAGCCTTATCAGTGAGCGTGCATGTAGAATACTTCACCATGCAGTCAGCGGTGCATTCACTAATATCAATCACCGACTCCATCTTTTCTATCCATCTCATTAGCCCAACTGCACCCTCGGTGCCATTGAAGTTGCGGGGGTTGCAAGATAGAAAGGCCTTGTAGGAGCACTTCCTATTTGGAGCATCTGTAGAATTACAAGTCATAACGTCATTAATTCGGATCATGACTATGTGTTACGGCTTATTTATTCTATTACCTTCGGAACCTCCGGCTGTACCGCTACCTCCTACACCTCCTCCGCCGGTACCACTGCCGTTTCCTCCTCCACTATTTCGATTTGCCTCATACTGTTCCATGGCAGCAGCTACTCGATGTGCTATGAGTTGCTCTACATTCGGAGAAATCGTCTCGTTGTTGTCACCAGTAGTGTCACGGGGTGTCCTACGCTTAGGTGCCTTGACGTTCTTTCTAACATATCAATTAAAAAGAAACAACATTATATAATAATAATGATTGATCATGACATAAGGATACAACAACATCAAACGTAAACAATCATCATTACAACATAAACCATCACATACATAGTTAAAACATGCATAGTACATTGTTCCAAAAGACAAGGATACAAAAGGGATGGGTTCACATGACCACATCAGTACCAAAGTTTTAAACTACATAATGAGCTATGGGCACAACCCGCCCATAATAGGTTTAAAAGAAGAAGTGGGAGTACAATCCAATCATCATGGCAAGTCCTGCCATGACAAAGCTAGCCCTAGCCACAAATTCTGCAGCCAAAGTCCTTTCTTCCAGCGCCTCCACCATGTCTCGGACCGTGAGAGTGAACTGCCAGTCCATATCAGCTCTCAACCCTAGGTAGTCAGTGGCACCCTGTATGTCTCGGGTGTTGTCCTCCAGAGTCTGTACTCGAGATCCGAGCCCTTGACGTAGTCGCGTGGCTGCATCCCCGTGTGCCCGAATATCATCTAGGAGATCATCAAGACGCTCCTCGTGCGTATGAACGCGTGCTACGAATGTAGGCACTGTGAGCTCCAAGGCTTCCCCAGTGTGGGGTAGGGGTGTTGGGGAGTTGGAGGACTCTCCGAGCTCAAAGGTAGAGGGAATGCTCTCCATCTCCCTCCATCGTGCCAGGGTACGGGGCATCCAACGGATAGTCCCCACCGTAGGGTGGTAACAGGGTCGTTGCCTAGGTGGTTCCTCATCAGTCTCCAAGTTTTTCGGGTCACGGGCTGCCAGGGTTCTCTTGCGTGGAAATCGAACCTTTTTCCTAGCACTTTTTACCATAACTGGTCCTCCGCTTTTCTTTCGGTAGACGATAGGCGGTTCTCCCAGGGCAACATTGGGTGGTGTGGAGCTGCGAACTTGTACTCGATTTTTGGGGCGTGTGGCGGAAAGTTCCTCGTTGGATTCAGGGTCAGAGACGGGGTCAGAGTGTGAATGTGACGACATGCTTGTGACTACAATATCCACATGACATGACGTCTGGTTATGCAATGCTTATGCAGTGAAAACGTTTTAGTGAGTCATTTAAATTATAGACTAGGTTCCATTGTAGACTCCTAGTTCGCTATAATCAATGGCTCTGATACCAAATCTGTCACACCCCGCCAAGGCGGAAACGCGAGGCGTAACGTTCATGGTTTCCAAAGCATATGATTACCGCAAACACATACATGATAAATGGATACATAAACAAGTTTAAAGTTTTACATTTCAAAAATGTAAATCGAGTTTACAAAAAGTGAAGATTTCGCAAATATGACTCTATTACAATGAGTTATACAAGAGAAATCCCCCAAATATTGTATCCATCGTGCATGCATGTAATCTACATTGCTAACCTTGCGATCACGTCAATTTCCTGAAAAACATACTTAAAATCGTCAACACGAGGTTGGTGAGTTCACAGGTTTAAATCAAATAGATATTTGTAAAATTCAATTGTTCGTAAATAGTTCCAGTTGCATGTGATAAACAGAATAAGAATTGTTGACCCATTTGTAAGCTAGCTAGGAATACAAATAATATGTTCCTACATGAGCCGTAACCAAACCATGACAATTGTTCTTCGCCCCTAATTTCGTTATCCGGTTCTATGCGGCCATAAATCCTCCAGATTGTGGTTAGCGCGACTAACCATGACCGGGAGACGTCATTCTCCATAGTACTATTCATAGGACCCTAGGCTACAGTTAATGGTTACTAAATTGTTCCAGGGGACTTTAGCGGCCTAAAATCATTTAACTCATGTAAACATAAAAGTCGAGTCTTATTCTCTTGTTATCACATAAAAATAGTTGTAAGTATGTTCTTCCCCCAAATATTGAAAACAGTAAAAAGGGGCCGTGAAACTCACCTTGAGTTTGTGTATGTTTAGCAACGATATTTGTTCTAGTCAAACTTGATTATTCGTACCCTAATTACAAAAGGGTAATTCGTGTTATGATGGAACGTATCATATGCAAATTGTTCACCGACTTAATAAGTCCGGTTGCTTTTGTTTAAATATCTTCTTAGTTTTTCAACACTTGTTTTGTTATAAGAACAATTCCAAGTTACTGCCCAATGGGCCTGAAACAGGTATAGAAACTATCTAGTTTCGATTGAACAGGACAGTTGTCGAAACTACCTAGTTTCGACTGAGTAAACTGGGTATCGAAACTACCTAGTTTCGATTGGGTAAGAAAGGTATCGAAACTACCTAGTTTCGATTGAGCAATATGTATCGAAACTACCTAGTTTCGATTGAACAATAGGTATCGAAACTACTTAGTTTCGATTAAGTAAACAGGTATCGAAACTGTAGTTTCGATTACCGAAATTTTAAATTGACAGAATCAGTTTCAAAACTTTATTCATACATATACGCATATATTCATGTTTTAAATCTTGAATTCGACACACTTTTCTGGTTATTTTACTTGCGTTCGAACAAATTGTATGTTTTGCTACGGTTTAAAGAAAATAATATGAATAGTATTGAGTTTTTATCTCCAGACAGTGATGATGATTTTGTGCGAAAAGAATGGATGAGCTCCCTGAAACCTTGAAAACTTCCCTTAACTTAAGGTATGGAAGTGACGATAATCGGTGTTGCTGCCGATGAAAGGAAGACAAAGAGAGAAAAAGAAAGGTGAATTGTGATTTGAGATAGATGAATTGATAGACAATTGAGGGGGGTATGGTTTTTATCTGAATTCTCGCAGGCAAATGTATGGGTTTTAGTATAGATATTTAGGATGTGAGTGAAGTAGGAAGTGGGAATGGGCTTCTCTGAATTTCGGCCGAGAAAGTCAAGGGGGTGGGTTGGGTTAAATTTGTATAATAATTAGATTTAAGTATTAATTAATTAATTTATTAAGGGTATTAATATCAATTAGAGTTTTAAAGGGTAATTTAATTCGGTTTAGATTTTTCACGGTATTATAAATTTAACAAGTTTATAGCTCGTTCATGAAAACTATTGAAATCTTGGATTGTATAATTCGTTGAGGTGATTATTTGTAGGTATAAATACCTAAAGGTGACGCTATATGGTAATATTTCAAAAACAAAGTTCGTTAGTTTACTTTTACGAATACCGTACATTTTAGTCTAAAAACAAATTATTGCCCAACGTAAAGTTTGTGTAATATATATGTCTATATATTTTTCTGGTCATTTGCGATGGGAACCGGTAACTCCTAGAATTACCAAAATATAAAATGAGACAATGTACGGTTTTTGTTAGACCTTAATGTCCTTGTTTGTGAAATCAGGTAAATCATGAAAACAATTATATTGTAAACTCGTTTATAACATGTACGGATACTGACCTGAAATGTCGTGTGTCACAGTATGGGAGGAGATGCAGGACCCCGATTTGTTGGGGTGAGATTGGACAAAAGGAATTAGGGAGTCTTGAAGTAGTAAGGGAAACGTCAGAAAGGTTTGATCAAATCAAAGCACGAATGAAGGCCGCACAAGATCGTCAGAAAACCTATGCGGATGAACGAAGAAGGCCTATTGAGTTTGATGTTGGGGACAGAGTAATGTTGAAAGTGTCACCCTGGAAGGGAATAATACGATTCAGGAAGAGAGGAAAGTTAAGTCCGAGGTTCGTCGGACCATTCAGGATAATGGCACGGGTTGGTGAGGTCGCTTATCGGTTAGAGTTGCCTGATGAATTGAGTGGGATTCATCCTACCTTCCATGTATCACACTTACGATAGTGTTTGGTGGATGAATCAGCTCACGTACCACTTACTGACATCGAGGTCGACAACAACCTTAATTACATCGAAGAACCCGTGGCCATCTTAGACAAGAAGGAGAAGCGTTTGCGTAATAAGATTATCCAACTGGTTAAAGTCCAATGAAAACATCGAAAGGGATCGGAAGCCACTTGGGAAACGGAGAAGGAAATGAGGGAGTCGTACCCTCATCTATTTGACTTATGATAGGTTTCGGGGACGAAACCTATTGTAAGGGAGGTAGACTTGTAACATCCCAAAAATAAAACGACAATTAAAATAACGGAATAAACGAACGAGGCATGTCGAGTCGGGCCGGATGGGTCGGCGGGCTGGAAGGGGAGCCTCCCCTATAAATAGCCAAGGTCACCACCCATTTCTCTTATTTGCACCTTCTAGAGAGAGAAACCGTAGAGAGAGAAAGTTGGCGGATCGACCCGAGATTTGAGAAGTGTGTTGCTCCAGAGCTCGTGAGAAGAACCTCCGGATCAGAAACTCGATTCAGGTAACGATTGGGCCTAAATCTGAGTTTTTGTTGTTTTTGGGTTTTTCGGGTTTTGGGTGAAAAGGTAACGTTTTCACGGATAAAATTGAAAGATAAACATAGATTTGAGTTCCTTAATGGAAAGCAAACGTTTTGAATGTAAACAGGTTCGGGATCCTGACGTGATCAGACCTGAATGCGAAAGTTAGGGTTTTGCGAAGAAACAGATCGTGCGTACTTGACACGGAGCAGGTCCTGCGTACTTATCAAGTACGCAGGAAGAGAGCACTGCGTACTTATCAAGTACGCATGAAGAGAGTCATGCGTACTTATCAAGTACGCATGAAGCAGGTGCTGCGTATTTATCAAGTACGCATGAAGCAAAGTCTGCGCACTTATTAAGTACGCAATAGCAAGGCCCTGCGCACTTGCTAAGTGCACAGGCATCAGACTGGTTAAGTAAAGTTAGTATGCTTAGAAGGGTTAAACCGTTAGAGTCTATATTGGTCTGATGTGTATTTAACTAATCAATTCAGATCGGAAGTGACGTTGTTGGGCCTTTGTTTAGGAGAACCGAGACTAGCTTATAAGGTGAGTTCTAGAAGCCCTCTTTTAAATGTTTTAATAATGTTTTTGGGCTGGTGTGCATACGTAACGATGTGACTATTTTATAAAACGATGTTTATGAATGTTGTATGTGACGTTTTATAAAATTATGTTTATGAACGATGTTTTGGAAGGAAGGGTTATGAAAGAAATGTTTATGAAATATTTTGCCAAAAGAAGTTTATGAAGTTTATGAAGTGTTTATGAATGAATGAATGCTTTTAATAAAACGTACGAATGCTTTAACTGAAGTTTTGAAGTAAAAGAAGCGAATGTTACGAAAGTCACAAACGAACGAATCTGTCAATATTCCTTAAGGAATGAAGGTTAAGGGTATGGGAAGTATGTTATGGGCCTTTGCCTTTTAGGGGCCTCTGTGGCTGGCCAGCTGTTGTACAACTGGGGCGATGACGGTCGCCAAGGGGATTATCGTGATCCTTGAAGTTTGGTACGATTTACCTTACGGGGTAGTCGTGCTTGAAGTTTGGTACTTGCGCCTTACGGGGCGCAGTGCTTGAAGTTTGGTACGTGTCATCCTTGTGATGCCGTGCTTGAAGTAGTGTTGAATAACCTAAGTATCGGGCCCTAAGAGTTCTTCACCCGAAGGACAGTACGGTGATTGATGGGCCTAGTGGTGGTGATCTTTAGGTTATTTAGCCAGTATGTGACGTTTGGATTTGACGGTTACGAGAAGGCGCAGATTCGATATGTTCGTTGACTTATGTTTATGAAGTGTTATGTTTTGTTATTGCATTATTTTACGTACGCTTTTTATTAAATGAAGTATGAAGTTATGTTTTTGGCAAATTATTTGAAGTTAAAGTTTTATGATAAAACTAGAACTCACCAGCGTAGCTGACTTTTTAGTATGCACATTCAGGTTAAGGCACGTTATGATGATGGAAGGTGATGCCAGGCGGCATGATGAGTTACCCGGATGATACGAAGACTGGCATCCTGTTATGATTAGATTATGTTATGTTTATGTAATAGACTATGTTACGCTTCCGCATGTTGAACAATGTAATGGTTATGTTTTAATGAACTATTTTCCGCTGCATTATTTTGATAATCAAGTTTAAGAACTGTTTGTAAATGAGTAAATCCAACAAGTGAGGCCTCCCGGGTTTGGGGCCTTACATAATCCGATTAATCTTAAGAAACCCGGTCCGACCTGCACCAAGTTACCGGTCCAACCGTTCAAATCGCTTGAACCGCCCGGTTTAATTGCTAAATGGTTTTAACTCATCGAACCGGCCCGACCAAGAGTCCGGTTCCCGGTCCAACCGGACTGTATGGTAACACTCTCACACACGAGTTTTTAGGGAACCGGGCCCTCTGTGTATATCTTAAAATCAACGATTAAATAACAAGCTGTATTTGGGTTTTCACACGCATACGCATCTAAAATCCCTCGATAGCCTCATCAAAATCTCCAGATTTACAATTTCGGATGGAAAGTTTCAGTTGAAAAGGAACTTGATCTTGTATAACATTGCGCTTTCGATTTGTAGGTTATTTGTTTTCCGTATTTTTCTTCCGAAAATTTGAACCTAGCTCTGTCTGTATCTTCGAATTTGGGTGTTGATGCCATGTGAGTTTTGATGAGATGAAAGAGGCTGAGCGTCCCGAAGCTGTTGTAAAGACAAAAAGCTCATCTGGATGTTTAATTGTTGAAAAGAAGGCAATGTATGGTGTTGGAGGAGTGCTAGGGTTTAGTGATTCCAAGTTATTCGAGGAGAAAAAGCGACCTCGAGTTGTTCTTAGTGATTCTGAGTCAAGTGATGAGCCTGTTCGCCTGAAAGTTTACAAAACGGGTACAGATTTGGTGGAAAATGAAGATTTTCAGACTGACGATGAGTCTGATGCAAGGGGGATTAGGAAGGATGTTCATAATGACAGACATAAGTTGATGTTGCATAGGCAAAATGTGAATCACAGGGAATCTGGAAGTGGTAGTAGCAGTATGATTTTTGATAACAAACTGGATATCTGTTCAAATAATAAGAGTGCTATATTAGGTGCAAAGAGTAGTGTGTATGCAAAGGAGCATGATGAATTCAAGTTACGGTTATCTGTATCAAATGAAAATGAGGAAGATTTTGATGGAACAGTTGGGTTGCAAGAAAAAAATGGTGCTCTGTTAAATGATAACAAACGGAAAGAATCTAGGACTGGTATACGACCACCTAGCACAGTGAAACTGGTAAAAAGAGATGCAAATATAAAGGCAATGATGAAGAATGTTACTTCTGTGAAAAACACAATTCAGCGTGCGAGTTACACTGAAAAACAATTATTACGGGATAAGATTAAGAATATGCTTCTTGGAGCTGGATGGACGATTGATTATAGACCAAGAAGAAACAGAGATTATTTGGATTCTGTATATATTAGTCCATCTGGAAGTGCTTATTGGTCTATAACGAAAGCTTATGATGCTCTAAGAAAGGAAGAGAAAGAAAGTTCAAATGCTGGTGGAGACTTTACTCCTTTACCCAGTGAGATACTTTGTAAATTAACAAGGCAGACACGAAAGAAAATCGAAAAGAACAGGAAACATGAAGGCAACAGTAGGAAGTCTAAAAGGGCTAAGGTGAAAAAGGCTGCTCAGGACAAAGCTAGTAAGTTATCAGAAAGGAGATGGGTTGAAGAAAGTGGCGATTTTGATAAGGGAACACCCCCAAAACATGGTTTGAAAAAGTCAACTATTCATACTATTGTACAAGGAGAAAAGAGCAGAACAGTTGGCAGACTTACTTTGCTGGTTCGTGGGTCTGACAACAGGCTAAATTCAGAAGATAACGAGTTCGTTTCATACTCGGGAAAACGAACCATGCTTTCATGGTTAATTGACTCTGGAATGGTTTCTGTTGGTGAAAAGGTGGAATATATGAACCTTAGAAAGACACGGGTAATGCAAGAAGGCTGGATAACTGAAGATGGAATCCATTGTGATTGCTGCAGCAAAATCATAACAGTTTTGAGGTTTGAGCTTCATGCAGGAAGCAAACTTGGGCACCCGTTTCAAAACATTTTTATAGAATCTGGTAAGTCATTAATGCAGTGTCAGATTGATGGTTGGAATAAACAACAAGAGTCGGAAAGGAAAGGGTTTCATGCTGTAGATATTGATGGTGATGATCCTAATGATGATACATGTGGTATATGTGGGGACGGTGGAGATTTGATCTGCTGTGATGGCTGCCCATCGACCTTCCACCTAAGTTGCTTAGATATGCAGGTATTATCGCAGACTGATATGACACTTTTCATCCAGATTTATTTCATTATTTGCATGTTTCATCTTTCATATGTATCAGCATGATGGTTGGGGAGTTAGGTGCTCCATAATCTAAATAATTATGTTAAAAAGAATCTAAACATGTTTTTGAGAAAAGTTATGGGATTGCTATTTACAGACTGATTTTATCGATGCAGCTTCCTTAACAGCTGGATCCAATTCTCTTCTCTTGTTATTTCAGATGCTTCCCCAAGGTGATTGGCACTGTCTGAATTGTGCTTGCAAATATTGTAAAAGAGTTGGTGGATACGGCACTAAGGGCAGTGGTAGAACTGATGACTCACTTCTTACATGCTGCCTGTGTGAGAAAAAATGTAATATTACTCTTCTAGAAGGGCCTTTTGGTCTTTTTGTGTGGTTATAAGCTTGTTATTTTTTGTCTTGTTTAACATTATGTTGAAATACAACTTACTATTCTTGCAGATCATAAATCATGCAGGCGAGAGACGGATGACATGCCTATTGATTCCAATGATATGAATTTTTCTTTCTGTGAAGAGAAGTGCCTAGAGGTATTAAAGTTCCTTATTTATGGATTTTATTTGAAGTAATCGAATAGAAGTGTTGCGATGATTGTGACTTGGAATTGAGACTATTACAAGCGGCATCATGTGTATATACATGTTGGGTTTTGTGATTCTGATAGATACCGGAAATCGAAAGCTTGAAATTAACGATAGTGTAATCCAATTCGAGAAGGATTAGATCTCCATTACAAGCTATTGAACCCAAATTTTTATAAAATAAACATCGACCCCTTCAAATAAACTAACACCACCTATTTTACCTAATACCACATACGGTTACTAAACTGACCCACGACCTTTTCTCCTACAAAATATTATTGATTTGATTTAGGCGGGAATTGGATTGAATTTAATGGAGATAGGGTTCGTATCAATACATCCGGCCCGGAAATACGACTTGTCCTCAAGTCGAATAAGCCCAGAGTTGTTTTGCCAAGCGAACAACCATTCAATTGAAGGGTGACCCGCTTCCTGGACCCCGCAATTGTCTCGTGCTGAATGTTGGACCCAACCATGGTCTTGTACATAATGAAGCTGGTGTTGAGCACAAGTCGGATGAAACATTAAAACATAGAAGATCGGGTGGGTGCGAGAGCCCGATAGGAGAGCAGGCTCATAAACGACTGGGACTTCCTTGATGATGACACTATGCGACCCAAAAATTCTTTGTGTTAATCTCTCATTCCCGTGTTTGGCTAAATCGTTCCTTGAGCGGTCACCGATAATTGCTTTGATTTTCTCCAAATTTTCGGTCTTTTTATTCAACGGCAATACATTTACAATCAATTGAGCACCCAAAACTTTTCTCTTTTGAAATTCTGGATATGGATCTTGTACCAACAGTTCGGTAGACCTTCAGGTCGAAAACCAAATAATTGTTGATTGTTGTGCCAAGCGATGAGCCATGCCAATGTAGCTTGATCATTTTGCTAGACCAATCGACATTTGCTAATTGAATGGAGCTAGATAATTTGATGGATGCAAGCGCTCCATGGGCCCGTAGGTTCATAAAGTTCTGGGCCTACATTACTGATGGAATCATGCGGCCCAAAGAGCCTGGGCGTCAACATATCATTCTGGTGTTCGGCCAAACCTTCGCTTGAGCAGTTACGTTGATACAAATTTCCTACCTTCAGTTCAACCCCATCTCCGATCTTCAATTGAATACCCAAATTAGGCTCAGATCAAACTTCATCATTGCTGGAGTTGTCTTCGTCCTCGCTCGGACCGTCGTTGCGGACTTCCTTGTTGACCATATCTGAGGCTTCCTCATTGACCAAGTCCAACAGTGGGTCGTGAGTTTCCTCTTGAGATTCCTTGATATTCCACATAGCCTTGATCTCTACGATATCCTCCTTCATAGCTTTCAACGAGTCTAATCGGGCTGAGATTGTTGCTAATTGAACAACAAGCGCACCCTTATGATATGTTGATGGTGGATTCAGAATCATTCTCTCATCAGGGGAAATCCGGCGACGGCTTTTTAGGTTCGCCACATCGTCTTTGAGGGACTCCATGGCTTCAAGGCGGCTGGTGATGGTGGCTAATTAGACAGCGATAGCGTTAGGAATATTGCCGCTACCCTCATAACTGCTCCAGGTTCACATCGTCGTTGCTTCAATTTCCCGGCAATGGAACCATTGATAGATACCGGAAATCGAAAGCTTGGAATTAAAGATAGTGTAATCCAATTCGAGAAGGATTAGATCTCCATTACAAGGTATTGAACCCTAATTTTTATAAAATAAACATCGACCCCTTCAAATAAACTAACACCACCTATTTAACCTAATACCACATACGGTTACTAAACTGACCCATGACCTTTTCTCCTACAAAATAGTATTGATTTGATTTAGGCGGGAATTGGATTGAATTTAATGGAGATAAGGTTCGTATCAGATTCAGGAAGCTTAAAAAATTTGCTGTCCATAAACAAAGGTCTCTGTATTGCATAAAACACACCCTAGAATACGTTGACATGGATGTTGGAATGACAGTAAACATTTATTCTATATTCTTTCTTAAGAAGAATGATAAGAACTATTCTAGTGCTCGACTGCTATTAGAAGGGATGGCAAATAAGCAGTTTTTCCTTTGATAAGAACGTGGAAATTCTCAACTACTTCTTAGGCTTTGAGGTGTCCGGATCTTGTAAAGGCATCTTCTAGTTACAAGAGGAAGTTGTTAGGAACAACGTGGCGCAGCGGAATCAACACACACACATGCACAAACGATAATCATGCGGTACAGAAAAATAAACGACACAAGAATTTTACGTGGTTCGGTCCCAGTGGGGGACCTACATCCACGGGCTGCAACTAGGTTATTTCATTAAGCTCAAGGGCACACAGATTACAATTACAACATAGAGTATTTATAGATTAAAACTAGGGTTCCTAACTTGTTCTCCAAGTTAGGCCCAAACCGTATAGATAGGCCCATTAGGGCCGGCTAACCCTAGTTAGGGCCGACCGCCTCTAAACGAGACTACACACCTAACAATCTCCCACTTGGAGGCTCGAGCAATCCTCAATCCACCATCCAAGCAGACCCTATACCAGTAACTCCAGTAATCTTCAATAACAGAAATCCTCCAAGCCTCCAGTTCTAAGAACAAGCTAACACTTCACTATTAGAAGTTTCCAAGCCTCCAGCTCCCAAGAACAAGCTAAGATTTCAAATAACAGAAGTCCTCCAAACCTTCAGTTCCCATAAACAAGCTAAGACTTCAATCCAATCCTCCTAGTTGCAGCAGCCCACTCCTCAATTACCAGAAGGGCCCGTTTAAGCTCCCTCGAGTTCCAACCCAGCAGTCATCACTGACCCAGCCATGGCAAAATCCGCCATTGACTCATCCTCAATCTCAACCGGCACCTACTCACTCGAACTACCGATTCCAGAGACTTCCAGAGGAAACACCACTCTCCAAAACCTGCAAGTACCATGGAGAGATTTTCCCATTCGGAATTCCGGTCTTCAAAATCCAACGGTGTTTAGAACTGTACCCAGAACACGTCCCATGCTCCCACTGTTCCCAAAACCCCTGACCTGGTTTAAACCTCCGAATGCACTCAGCTGACATCCCCGTGGCTCCAAGATTCACACTTGCAAAATGAATCCACTTAGCTCTACCCGATGCAGCGATTCAAGACTTTAATACTCGGAAGTTGGTTCCCTTCTTCCAGCGATACATAATCCTGTATATTCTCAAAGTCTTCAAACAATAGATTCACCAATGCTTCATAGAAGTGAGTAATGAAGCATACCAGAATCTTGAACCCAAGAGTCTCCACTGCCATCACTGAGTCCCAATGCATCAACCCAGACACATTCTCAGAAGCAGAATTTACTATCTTTGACATCGACTCTAAAAGAATGTCACATACCTCCATGCAGCTCCACCAAGTCAACTATGCTCAGCTCCCACTGTCCCTGTTATCCCAACCCATGCCAAATGTCGTACCACTGATCACCACCGAACAAGAAACCGCTTCACAGTTCTAGACCAACTAACCGGCAAACGGTTATAACAACAGCAGAGCTTTCATGAAAGCAAACGGTACCAAGGATTCTGTGATCGTACACCCGATCATCTAACCCTAACCGAAAAAATCTTTCAACCGAGCAAATATCACATGACTTCCCTTTTTTCACTTATGTCATCACCAGCACACCCGCTGGTTCCATTTTCTTCCGGTTTATCCATCGTTAGTACCACATCCAAGTTCACTTGACAAACCAACCAATCGAAATCCAAACCGCCAAACCTTTCGATAACAACCATCCTGTCTCCAGCCATAACAATAGCACACAGAAAATATATCGAAACAGTGAAACAAACACAGTAATGTCACGGGCCTGAACTTGACAGTTGTTCTACCAAACACTGTCAATAAACCGATCTGCTCCTGCAATAAACCTCGCAGACAAATCTAAACCCGAATACTGAATTTCACATAACCCGGTTCCCAAATAGTTGATAATAAACAGTCAAACAGAACTAAACAAAAACTCTAACCTTTACCCGACGAATCCAAGAGCTTTATAACCAAACCCTAATCGGCGGCTTCAAAGAGTTTAACCCTTTACCCGAAACAATCAAATCGTTAACCCGCAACACAAACCCGAAACACCCGACCCGACGCTTCACCTGTAAACCCGAGTGAAACCAGCAACTCCAAGAGATCCACAACAGAAACTCTAATTGCAAAATCACTCCAAATCAGTCCCGAACAGCCCTGTTTTCTCCCAAAACAGCCCCGTTTTCCTCCAAAACAGCCCTGTTTTCTTTCCCCTTTTGCGCAACCTAGGATTTGAAAAAACCCTAATTCCGGCGGCCCAAAAAACAAGAAACCAGGCTGCGAATCAGCCCTGGAACAGCAGCAGAAAAAAGAAATTTTTTTTTCGAAAACACTGTTCATGCCGGAAAACACTGTTCACTCCGGAAACACTGTTCACGACGGCGACGGTACTGTAGCAGCAGATCTGAATCAACCCTCGATCAGCCTCTACCCTTTTTTCTCGATCGAAAACCGTGCAGACCGTGTGTAAACAACGAGCCAAAGCTCTTATACCACTTGTTAGGAACAACGTGGCGCAGCGGAATCAACACACACACATGCACAAACGATAATCATGCGGTACAGAAAAATAAACGACACAAGAATTTTACGTGGTTCGGTCCCAGTGGGGGACCTACATCCACGGGCTGCAACTAGGTTATTTCATTAAGCTCAAGGGCACACAGATTACAATTACAACATAGAGTATTTATAGATTAAAACTAGGGTTCCTAACTTGTTCTCCAAGTTAGGCCCAAACCGTATAGATAGGCCCATTAGGGCCGGCTAACCCTAGTTAGGGCCGGCCGCCTCTAAACGAGACTACACACCTAACAGAAGTCAGGTAGTTAGTTTTAGACCTCCTTGCCAATTTAGGTATGCTTAATAGTTGTAATTAGAGGTTGAAAAGATTCTTATCCATGTATTAACAAAAGAATATACATGGATATATATAGGAGAGGGAACCTAAACCTAACAAAACCTTATGGTGCATTGGGCATTTCACTAGGCGATTTCCATTAACAGTCTTACTTAACATTAGTGTCTCATATATCTTAGGCCTGGCAATCTTTGCCCAAACACTTAAGTTTGGGTTATTTTGGGCTTTAAAGAAAAGCTTATGGGCTCTTTTGGGTGAAGTGATATTTTGTTAGGGGTGCAAATGGGCAAAATTGAAAGTGAAAAATTAGAAGCCCGGGTCAGGATGGGCCATTAAAGAAAAGAGATGGGTTATACTGGGATTAAGAAAACTTGCCCTACCTGGTACCGACCACATCGCCACCGCGACTAGTCTTCTTCCTTCTTCTTTAAGCCAAATAATCTATGTGCTTCCCATTCTCCATCCTGAAATCCGAATTCGATTGTCTCTCCTTTCACCTAATCTCCGGTTTCTTCTCACCCAGTTTTCACAAACGCGTTCGAAATCGTCAATCACTTGTTATGGAACGCGAAAATACTCGAGTCATTGGAGGTTATACATGAAATTTGTTGTTTCAATCACCAATTTTGGAAGTTCTTCACCGTCGATTGAAGTTCTCATTACTGGGTGTTGCTCGTCGGTGTCGGTGAACAATTCAATTTAGTCCCTGAAGACGAGGTTCAAGTCATGGGACGCTTGATGCTATCCTGGAGGATGAAAGAAGTTGACAAGGAACCGGGAAATGTTGGTAATTTGATTCTTTATGAACATGTTAGATTACAAATTTCTGTAAAATTATTGGATTTTGATTGAAGTGTGAATTAAATGTCCGACTACAAATTTCTCAAAAATTATTGGATTTTGAAATTTGATTTTAAATCATTGTTAGAACAATGAGAAGGTTAGTAGTGAAGCTTTGGAAGTGGAATAGACATATAACAATGTTAGGAGGCTGGTTTATGCTGAACAGAGGTATATAGTAAAATTTCTAAATTTTGGCGACCATCTGCAAGTGTGGTCTGGTGTGATCTATTATAAACCAATCCGTTTTGACCCGTATCTATTTTTTTCAAAACCCATTTTGACCTGAACCAAAATGGTGCTTTTTTAAAACAACCTGTTCTGACCCGAACCCATCCTGACCTGAACCCGTTCTGACCCGTTGTCCCGCTCGACCCGACCCGACCCGCCCGTTTTGCCAGGTATAATATATATGTAGACATCTCTAATTTATAACCGGTCGCCTTCCGACAGTTATGAGGAACATGATAATTATCCGTAATTGAGATAAAAACATACATTGATGGGTATGGAAACTTTGATGAAGACGAGATGGACAAGTATTACATTGCCTTTACTAATGCAAATACATGACTCTTTTTGTTTGGAAGTAGTAAGAGCGCAGTCTTATCATAATCAATTTTAAGAAAAGGTGTTTGTGCGTGTTTGATATGCATGTGAATAAGTAAAGTAACCTCAATCTGGTTTTAGGTTTCTTAATAATGACATGGAGGATATTAACACTAGGCTACATAACATCAGATAAAACTGTAACATACTAACATAATAGAAAATTAAAAACAGGTAATGCATAAGAAATAAGACATGATAAGTTCTTTATCCTGTCAATGTATAAGATAGGTATTTGTTACAGCATGTCCCTTGGGCAATAAGGAATAATTACAATTAACCAACATGAACATGTGACATCGAGAAGTAGAACATGTTTTACTTAGGCACATGATGATTCATATAATATCCTAGTTACTGCTAAATATTATATAATCTAGAGAAAATGCTTCTTCATGCTTTTATTATATAATGGTCTACTTTTGCAGCTATACAACCGCTTGCAGAAGCTCCAGTGGGTGAAACATGAATTAGATTCAGGATTCTCATGGTCTCTTATCCATAGATCTGATCCGTTACCAGATGTGTCCTCAGTTAACTTTTCTCAAAGAGTAGAATCCAATTCTAAATTGGCTATTGCTCTGTCTGTCATGGATGAGTGCTTTTTGCCTATCATTGACAACAGAAGTGGGATTTCTTTAATTCATAATGTTGTCTACAATTGTGGGTAAGTTGTAGGCCATTTTTAGTATGGGTCAAGACGGGGCTTGGCTGGTTTGATTTGACCCACAAACACTTTTTGCAAAAACTATGATATTGCATTATTAAACTAAGTATTTGAAGAAAACAATTTGGAAGCTTATATATATATATAGGGGAAGGTTCCATTAAGAAGTGGTTTTTCGCTTAGAAATCCTAAGAAGTGGGTCAAACGAACTTCGATTGACCTCATTCCAGCGGCGTTCAAACTGTCTCATCGAACCCTAACCCGGACCCAAAAACCTAAACCCCCCTCCACCCGCACCTCCAAAAACCTAAACCTCCCCTCCAACCCCACCCTGAAAAGCCTAAAACCACCACCCCCACCCCCACCCCAAAAAAAAAAAACCTAACCCCCCACCCCCACCCCCACCAACCCCCAAAAACCTAAACCCCCACCCCCATCCCCGAAAAAAACCTAAACCCTAAAATCTAAACCCTAAGACTAAAATCCTAAAATTCAATGCTAAAATCTAAACCCTAAAAGCTAAGATGGTAGAGTTCGACGATACGGTTCCAATGCCGCTGGAATGAGCTCAATCGGAGTTCGTTTGTTAGCGTTTCTTAATGATTTTGTCATTTATTAGATTTCTTAGTGAAAAACAACTTCTTATTTGAACCTCCCCCTATATATATATATATATTTATATATATCATAAATATTAAATAAACTTTGAGCAACTTTCGGTGTGTCTATTGACTCTATTCTCTCTTTAGCTATTAGCTAAACATTTTGATTTGACCCGTTTGAGATGAAACAACCGCAAATCGACCGTTTTTTAAGTAAAAGGGTCAAAATTGTCACCTCATGATAATCCATATAGTGAGGCGGTCTTTTTTATAATAATGTTACATATCAAAATCTTTTGATCTTACCAGGGTTGTAAAAATCGCGCCTAAGCACCTAAAAATCGCTAGGCGGCTCGTTAAGGCCTAATTTTTGCCTAGTCGGTCAATTAGTCGCTAGGCGGTCCTAGGCGGGACTAGGCGGGCCTAGGCGGCCAGATTCCGGGGAAAACCTGAAATTTCCGGCCAAATTCCGGCGAAAACCTGAAATTTCCGGCCAAATTCCGGCGAAACCTTTGGTGTGGTTTAAAAATGAACATTTTTATAAAAATTACATATAAAAATGTGTGTATATATATAAAAAACTGAAAATCACATATAAAAATTCCAATCCGATTAATCCCGCCTAGGCCCCGATTAATCCCGCCTAGGCCTAGGCCCTACCCCACCGCCCGATTAGCGCCTAGTGATTTTTACAACACTGGATCTTACTTGATATTTTGTAATCTCTCTAGATCAAACTTTAGTCGGTTAAACTATAGTGGCTTCTTCACAGCCATTTTGGACAAGGGTGATGAAATGATTTGTGCCGCATCCATCAGGTAGGGTGCTTTACTATTGTTGCTTTAAAACTTTGCTATGTGTGTTTGAACAGTGGACGCTGTTTGTTATTGAAACTTTTGGTTTTATATTTGATCATATTCTCAGGATACATGGGACCCAACTAGCAGAGATGCCGTTCATTGGGACCCGCCATTTGTATAGACGCCAAGGGATGTGCCGCCGGCTATTGACTGCCGTTGAATCAGTAAGGATATTATGTATATTGCATCGCTTGTGAATGAGAGGTGGCAGTTTTGATCCAGTTCCTTATGAATGGGTTCAATTTGGTTTGTGTTCATCTCAAACGGGTCAATCGGTTCCCATTTGTAATAATAATAATAAGTACATTAGTTATTTATTTATTTATTAAATGATTAAAAGGTGGACATAAAAGTGTTTGCAGATCAAGCCAACCGGCCTGGCTTGTTGTGACCTGTTATGCGGGTTACCGGTTCTAACCCAAACCCGTTTTGACATGTTACCCAATCCGTCCATCTTGCCACTTGCGTTCTACAACTTTAAGACATTTTGTTGGTTGGCACTTCCAACATATTATTCTGTAGTTACAATTTTTGTAGCAGTTTCGGCAAAGAGTTTGACGCTTTTATTTTCAGGCTCTCTCTTCTCTCAAAGTTGAGAGATTGGTTATTCCTGCCATTGAAGAACATTTGCATACATGGACTAATGCTTTCGGCTTCAGCCCACTTGAAAAATCACAGAAACAAGAAATGAGGTCCATTAATATGTTGGTGTTTCCTGGAACTGATATGCTGCATAAGTCACTCACGAATCAAGGCACCCCGAAAGGCAACATAACTTCAGAGAAAGGTTCACCATCAGCCAAAAAAACAGTTATCTCAATTATTTTGATAGGGGTGCTAAAATGGGTGGGTTGGACAGGTTTGTTAATGGGTCAAAATGGGTTCGGGTTTAGACATGATTCTTTTGTACTGGTTGAATTGGATGGGTTAGGTTGGGTGCGACACAAATACTTTTCTGTTCAATTTTTTATTAGCTAATGCGTAAATATGATACAAGAACGATATTATTATTATTATTAAGAACTGAAATCTTCATACAAATGATTTGGGAGGTTGTATGCATTAATAAACTCTTTAAGCTTTTTTTTTATTTGACCCGTTTCACATAAAACACGACCCAAATTGACGTATGAAACTAGTTGATGGGTTGAAAGTGCCACATCAATTTCTCCATTTAACTTTTAAATGCACTTGAAAATCGGTTTCTTATTCTGTGCTTTAGGCAAGAAAGGTGTGGACATAGAAGACTATAACAAGTCCTTGGAATCGGAATTGAATTATGCAGCGAAAGAGAATGGTGATTCGTGTACTGGAAACCCTTCTGAACCTGAAATCCGATCATCTGAAAAGAAATCAGATGACCCTAATGTTTTAAAAGGTGTGGTACTGGATGGGAATGAGAGAACTGGAGGGAGTGGTGGTGGTGCTGCTGATTTGGGTTCCAAAGTAGAAGCAATTGATATGCAGAATGAAAATGGAATTACTGATGCCAATCTACTTCAACCCCTAGTCCCTGATGTTCCTGCACCTGATGTTGTCTCTACAGAAGTTACGGGTTCTGTTGATGCACATTCTGATTCCATTCTTGTGGTGGATGACAATTTGAATGATTCAGTTTCCCTGAAACCAGGCCTCCAATTCCCAGGAAAAGAATCTGCTTCTGTTGATGCCAACAATAGTAATGTCTGATTACATTGTTGTTCATTGTCCAAGAAAACAAAGTGGGATATACAAAATCAATTATATACACATAATCTTGTGCAAACTGCACCAAATGTTCGTTACACTTTAACTATGAATTATCACAATTTGTCAATGTAAGTTTGCAATTGGGCATTGGTCTTTCTTGGATGATTCATAGCAATTTTCTTGCTAACTATAAAATGAGAAACATAGCATGAAGGCAATATGTTTGTCATGTGATTAAGACTCACGGAGTTTGGTCTGTCATAGAATTAGAATTTTCATAACCTGCAAACATAATTTGTTAAAATCAATGTTTTGTAAACCGGACCGGTTATTGAACCGGTCGTCCTAAGGATTCACTGGTCGGAAGGGTTCAACCTTTTTCAGAACCGGATACTTTATATGTAATTTAATTTAAATATCTAGAAAGAAAATGTATATAATAACATCAAATATTTGTTAGAAACAAATAACAAGTAATCTCTTAAACCGTTTAAATTTGAATAAGAGAAAAAGTATTTGTTTTAAAAAATAAAACAATTATTTATAAAACCGTCATTAAAGTATTCGCATCAGTTTCTTTATCCTTATCTTTATAATTTAAAAAAAACCATTATTGTATAAAAAAATTGTTCATTTTTTAAAGGCAAAACTTTAAAAAATAGTAACAAAGTTTTCTCATTGTTCCAATTAAGTTACTCAATAATTTTTTTGTTTCAATTAGATCACTCAAGTTTAATTTAACGTTGTAATCATAGTTTTTTTACCTGCTTGGTAGGTTAAAAGTTTTTTTTATTTTTCTTTCCCAGTTATTTAATTATTCCATTCTAAGATTTAAAAAAATCATCATCTCCCGTCATCTCTCTAAACATGCCCTAAACACACCGTCTTCCTCTCTCTCGTGTTTCTATTAATTTATATTATTCCTATCAATTACAAATCCCATTTCTTTTTATTTATATACACAATCAAGTGGAGGAATAACCAAGAAAATATTAGCCTTTTCATTAAAATACAATACCTTGCCTATGTTCTCACTTTTATGCACAGATCTTCTTCAAATCACAGGCTTCCGTTAATGGTGATTGGATAAAGAATTCAATTTTATCGTTTTCAATTTCCCTAACTTTGTTTTGTTTTTTAATCAATTTCTGTGATCTGTTTAAATTGTGGATGTTTAGGAATCTGAAATCTACTCGGGATTGGCGTTTGAAGGATTCGATTTTATTAATTTCAGCTCGTGAATGCTCAATTAGTAATCCGATCACTTTATCTATTCGATTCTGTCAGGTTAAGGTAACCATGGGATTGTTGAAAAGATGGAATGGAACTTTGGGAAGCTGTTCATCGGTGGGAGAATATTTGGAGTTTTCAGAGAAATGAAAGGAGATGGTGAACATTTAAATCTTTGATTTGAATAATTAAACAATTGGGAAAGAAAATTTTAAAAACTGCAATGTAACCTACCAAGCACTTAAAAAATCTATGATTAGAACATTAAGTAAAACTTGAGTGATCTAATCGGTTTTCGGTTCAACCGGTCGGTCCGGTCCGGTTTTAATAACATTGGTTAAAATTCGAATCTAAAGTCGGGAATGTGTAGGTACCACCGGGCCTGCTACGGATCTGCTAGACGTGTGACACGACACGATGACGAAGTGCGGAATCCATCATCAACATGCATACATATATATGAGAATCAATAGTAGCAACACAATGTAAATAACTCTCTGATTGAATTGCTCCAATAACTAGGGTTTACAGACTCTCAAAATGCAAATGACTCAAGTGTTCATTCTAACATGCAAACACAACTATATATAGGTAACTAAAATACCAACAGACGAACTTGTCAAGTTCACCACATACAATCAAGTTCGCCTATTACAAAACTTGTCACTATTACAAAACATTATTGTAACATCCCAAAAATAAAACGACAGTTATAATAACGGGATAGAATGCGAGAACGAACGGAATAAACGAACGAGGCATGACGGGCCGGGCCAGGCCGGATGGGCCGGCGTGCTAGAAGGGGCGAACATAGGGGAGCCTCCCCTATAAATAGCCTAAGTCACCACTCTTTCTCTCATTTGCAACATCTAGAGAGAGAAACCGTAGAGAGAGAAAGTTGACGGCCGAGAATTCAGCAAAGTGTTGCTCCATAGCTCGTGAGAAGAACATCTGAATCACAAGCTCGATACATGTAACGATATGGCCTAGATCTGAGTTTTTGTTCGTTTTGGGGTTTTTCGGGTTTTAGATGAAAAGGTAACGTTTTTACGGATAAAACTGGAAGAAAAACATAGATTTGAGTTCTTAAACGAAAAGCAAACGTTTTGAATGTAAACAAGTTTGGGATCTTGACGTGATCAGATCCGCATGCGAAAGTTAGAGTTTTGCGGGGAAACAGGTCCTGCGTACTTATCAAGTACGCAAGAAGCATTTCCTGCGTACTTATCAAGTACGCAAGAAGAAGGTTCTGCATACTTATCAAGTACGCAAGAAGAAGGTCATGCGTACTTATCAAGTACGCATGAAGCAAAGCCTGCATACTTATCAAGTACGCATGAAACGAAGTCTGCGCACTTATTAAGTACGCAAGAACAAGGCCCTGCGCACTTGCTAAGTGCGCAGGCATCAGACTGGTTAAGTAAAGTCAGTATGTTTAGAATTGTTAAACCGTTAGAGTCTAGATTTGGTCTGATTTGTATTTAACTAATCAATTCAGATCAGAAGTGACGTTGTTGGACCTTTTTTTAGGACAACCCAGATTAGCTTATCCGGTGAGTTCTAGAAGCCCTCTTTTAAATGTTTTGAATAATATTTTTGGGCTGGTGTGCATACGTAACGATGTGACTATTTTATAAAACGATGTTTATGAATGTTGTATGTGACGTTTTATAAAATAATGTTTATGAACGATGTTTTGGAAGGAAGGGTTATGAAAGAAGTGTTCATGAAATGTTTTGCCAAAAAGAAGTTTATGAAGTGTTTATGAATGAAGGAATGATTTTTAATAAAACGTACGAATGCTTTAACTGAAGTTTTGAAGTAAAAGAAGTGAATGTTTACGAAAGTCACAACCGAACGAATCTGCCAATATTCCTTAGGAAATGAAGGTTATGGGTATGGGAAGTATGTTATGGGTCTTTACCTTTTAGGGGCCTTTGTGGCTGGCCAACTGTTGTACAACTGGGGTGATGACGGTCACCAAGGGGATTATCGTGATCCTTGAAGTTGGTACGATTTACCTTACGGGGTAGTCGTGCTTGAAGTTTGGTACTTGTGCCTTACGGGGTGCAGTGCTTGAAGTTTGGTACGTGTCATCCTTGTGATGCTGTGCTTGAAGTTTGGTGTTGAATAACCTAAGTATCGGGCCCGAGGAGTTCTTCACCCGAAGGACAGTACGGTGTTGATGGGCCTAGTGGTGGTGATATTTAGGTTATTCCACCAGTATGTGACGTTTGGATTTGACGGCTACGAGAAGGCGCAGATTCGATATGTTCGTTGACTTATGTTTATGATGTTATGTTATGTTATTGCATGTTTTCGTACGCTTTTATTAACGAAGTTAAATGATATGTTTTTGGCAAATATTTGAAGTAAGGTTTTATGAAAAGCTAGAACTCACCAGCGTAGCTGACTTTTTAGTATGCTCATTCAGGTTAAGGCACGTTATGATGATGGGCGGTGATGCTGGGCGGCTTGATGAGTTACCCGGATGACATGAAGACTGGCATCCCGTTATGATTAGCTTATGTTATGTTTATGTAATAGACTATGTTACGCTTCCGCATGTTGAACAATGTCACGATTATGTTTTAATGAAATTTTCTGCTGCGTTATTTTGATATTCAAGTCTAAGAACTGTTTGTGAATGAGTAAATCCAACGAGTGAGGCCTCCCGGGTTTGGGGCCTTACAAGTTGGTATCAGAGCAATAGTTTGAGAGATTCGGACACTCCCATTGTCTGAACTTAAACTGTGAATGGGACCGAAAGCGGATGCCAGTACGGGTAACTCGAGCCACAGCATCAGGTATGAAGATAGTATATATTTACATATATAGTATGCCTTAGAAAGGGTTAGGTAAGGACTTTTGTTCTGATGGAATCACAAAGGTGGTCAAATAGAAATCGAAAGGTAGTGTAATGGTTAATTGCAGATGGCCATTGTATATTAACATCTTACAGTGCTTGTTGAATTCTATTTGTTAACTAGCGTGATGACATTGGATTCCTTGTCTTATAGAACGAAATGGCGGGACGAAATAGCGGAAGGCATGGTAGGGGCCGTACCGGTGGTCGTAACAGTGGGCGCGGCAGGACCCCTACATGCCAAGAGTACCGTTAGTATGCACGGGACTGAGCCGACTCATGTCGAAGAACAACAATTCACTTTTGAACCGGAAGTGAAAGCGGCTCTGGCACGCGAGTTCACTAAGTTGATGAAGGTTTCCTTGCCAGGACTGTTGGCAGAAGCGTTAAAGAAGGCTAGTGAGCCGGGTGGGTCTAACACGGCGGTTGGTACCCCGAATGTAACATCCCAAAAATAAAACGACAGTTAAAATGACGAAATAAAAGAACGAGGCATGTCGGGTCGGGTCGGATGGGTCGGCGGGCTGGAAGGGGAGCCTCCCCTATAAATAGTCAAGGTCTCCATCATTTCTCTCATTTGCAAGTTCTAGAGAGAGACACCGTAGAGAGAGAAAGTTGGCGGATCGACCCGAGATTTCAGCAAATTGTTGCTCCATAGCTCGTGAGAAGAACCTCCGGATCAGAAACTCGATTCAGGTAACGATCGGACCTAAATCTGAGTTTTTGTTCGTTTTTGGGTTTTTTGGGTTTTAGGTGAAAAGGTAACGTTTTCACGGATAAAACTGAAAGATAAACATAGATTTGAGTTCCTTAATGGAAAACGAACGTTTTGAATGTAAACAGGTTCGGGATCTTGACGTGATCAGACCTGAATGCGAAAGTTAGGGTTTTTGCGAAGAAACAGATCGTGCGTACTTATCAAGTACGCACGGAGCAGGTCCTGCGTACTTATCAAGTACGCAGGAAGAGGGGCACTGCGTACTTATCAAGTACGCAGGAAGAGGATAAGTACGCAGGAAGCAGGGTCTGCGCACTTGCTAAGTGCGCAGGCATCAGGCTGGTTAAGTAAAGTTAGTATGTTTAGAAGGGTTAAACCGTTAGAGTCGGTATCGGTCTGATGTGTATTTAACTAATCAATTCAGATCGGAAGTGACGTTGTTGGGCCTTTGTTTAGGACAACCGAGACTAGCTTATAAGGTGAGTTCTAGAAGCCCTCTTTTAAATGTTTTAATAATGTTTTTGGGCTGGTGTGCATACGTAACGATGTGACTATTTTAAAAAAACGATGTTTATGAATGTTGTCACACCCCGACCGATGGCGGAATCATCGGGGCGGGACATGTAAGACTGTTCATAGCACATGGTTGACTAAATTGAAATATATTAAAGTCAAATTTGCATTACAATAAATCCAAGTACAAGATCAAATTCAAACAAGAAACATAAACAATTCATAAAATTCTTGATTTATTTTGCTAAGTCCAAATCCTATGTTGAACACGTCTTGAATCAATCTCACATATTGGGGCCTGAAACATGAATAAAATAAAGTCAACTAAAAAGTTGGTGAGTATAACACAGTTGTATATAGATAGCATATAGTTGAAAACAAATCCTTTACATGACATGATAAATAAGGCGTTCATGGGGAGTAACTATTGTGTAACCAAATGTACAATCAAACCTTGTAACTAGCATGCAAAACAAATTGTATTGTCGGTTTCAATCACCGCGTACCATGGGTGGGTTTGTCAGACTCAATAGATCCATCATTGAAAACCGTCGGCTTGTATAGTTAATGATTGCACATAAGAGCATACAAAGGTTAAACACACCTAGCACTCAGGCACAAAGCTCAAATTTTTGCACACATGTATGTAAATAGGATTTTTTTTACACTTGTGTAGTTTGTGTAAATGTAAATGTGTAATGTGTAATGAGTATAGAGTTCATGTTCCACCCCAAAAGTGTAAAAGAGTAAAAGGGGTTGTGAATACTCACTTGGTATGGAAGTGAAGCTAACAAGGAATATAGATAGCAAAAAGATCCTTGAAAAGCACACTTTAACCTAAATAGTAATATGCATTGAATCACATAGATGTATAAAGTTTAAAAATGAAAGTTGGATTTGTATATAAAACCATTGGTTTATATTTAAAAAGGATTGAATAAAATATATAAAGTTTGAGGTAAAATATGTTTGAAACAATTTAATTAGGTTTGAATTAAATAAATAAGTGTATAACTATAGTTTATGAAATAATGTCAATATTAATTGTAATTAAGTATAAATAAATAAAACGATTTTGATTTAAAATGTAAAGTAAATAAGTCATCATTATTTATAAATTTTGTAACTTAATTATTTAAAATATCATTTAAGTGTAAGATGATAAATATAAATTTAATTTTTATAAACTTTTCAATAAATTACATTTATGCCAAGATTAAACTTTTAATCTATTTTTAAATACAGAAAACATATTTTTATAAAATCTGAAACATTTACTGATTAAAATATAAAAATTATAATTCTGTTAAAAATTCTGAGTCTAGCACGACCGTGCCTCGGAAGGGCACGATCGTGCTCAAGCCACGGGCGCGACCGCGCTAGTCGGGGCGCGACCGGGTTGATCAATCAGGAGCACAATCTAGACAAGTCATCAGGCACGACCGTGCCTTAGCCCGGCACGGTCGCGTCTATGATTTTTAGACACAACAGAGACTAGCCCAAAGGGCATGACAAGGTCTGGACGGATGACACGACCGCGCTGCTAGTCGACACGACCGCGCTAAACGAGGCACGGCCGCGCTAGATGATTAGCGCGACCGTGTCTATTCCAAATCAGACACGAATCGAGAGTTTCTTGTATTTTGAACACAGGAATTGTTAGGGCTTTTGATTAATGGGTTATTAAGAGTCTTTTCATATAACTTAATTGTATGGAAATCGAGTTTAAGCATGGGTTCGATTAAATCATTTTTATTAAAATATGATTTCTGATTCTGATCGAATTCTATAATGGAAGCCCAAATTGAATGAGGGCTTTTGATAATGTTACTGAAATGAGTGAGATGGAGAGTATACTTACCCTGAAACGTAACGAATCGATGAAGAACGGAAGAGATGAGTTCCGGCGACGGAGGTAAAGGTTTCCGGAGACTTCGACTGCGATTCCGGCTAGGCCAGAGAGTCCAGAGTCTTGGAGAGAGCCGGGAGATGATAAATCCTCTCTTGATCGGGAGAATTTGGGTTCCAGGAGGAAGACTCGAGTTTTGTTTGAATTGCTTGAGAGAGAATTCGAGATTGATGGAGAAAAACTGAGGCGTTGAGTAATTGAAAATGGTATAACTCGCGTTAAAGGAAAAGAAACGTAATCGGATTTGAAATTCGAACGATTGAGCGTTTTGAAATCACATTTACGTTTCGACTGTTTCGCAGGCGCGACCGTGCTTAGGAACCGGGCGCGATCGTTCCAGGACCAGCCGCGCGATCGTGCCGAGGCACTTGGTGCGACCGTGCTAGAACGAAGCACGACCGTGCTAACTAGGGTTTGTTGATACATTTTCAACTTTATTCCTTGACTTTTCAGGTTTTATAAATTTGAAATATATAGTTACTTGTATAGCGTTTATGTGCATATAATCGAGTAAAACTTGCGAACTTGTATAGAATCATTGCATTTTATTTACCGCGGGAAAAATATTGAGACATTGCACGAGTATAGAACTTGAAATTTCATTACATTGAATTGAAATATGAATACTAAAAATCAGAAATGTTACAAATGTTGTAAGTGACGTTTTATAAAATGATGTTTATGAACGATGTTTTGGAAGGAAGGGTTATGAAAGAAGTGTTTATGAAATGTTTTGCCAAAAAGAAGTTTATGAAGTGTTTATGAATGAAGGAATGATTTTTAATAAAACGTACGAATGCTTTAACTGAAGTTTTGAAGTAAAAGAAGCGAAGGTTTACGAAAGTCACAAACTAACGAATCTGCCAATATTCCTTAGGGAATGAAGGTTAAGGGTATGGGAAGTATGTTATGGGCCTTTACCTTTTAGGGGCCTCTGTGGCTGGCCAACTGTTGTACAACTGGGGCGATGACGGTCGCCAAGGGGATTATCGTGATCCTTGAAGTTTGGTACGATTTACCTTACGGGGTAGTCGTGCTTGAAGTTTGGTACTTGTGACCTATGGGGCGCAGTGCTTGAAGTTTGGTACGTGTCATCCTTGTGATGCCGTGCTTGAAGTAGTGTTGAATAACCTAAGTATCGGGCCCTAGGAGTTCTTCACCCAAAGGACAGTACGGTGATTGATGGGCCTAGTGGTGGTAGTATGTGACGTTTGGATTTGATGGTTACGAGAAGGCGCATATTCGATATGTTCATTGACTTATGTTTATGAAGTGTTATGTTTTGTTATTGCATTATTTTACGTACGCTTTTTATTAAATGAAGTATGAAGTTATGTTTTTGGCAAATTATTTGAAGTTAAAGTTTTATGTTAAAACTAGAACTCACCAGTGTAGCTGACTTTTTAGTATGCACATTCAGGTTAAGGCAGGTTACGATGATGGAAGGTGATGCTGGGCGGCTTGATGAGTTACCCGGATGATACGAAGACTGGCATCCCGTTATGATTAGATTATGTTATGTTTATGTAATAGATTATGTTACGCTTCCGTATGTTGAACAATGTAATGGTTATGTTTTAGTGAAGTATTTTCCGCTGCGTTATTTTGATATTCAAGTTTAAGAACTGTTTGTAAATGAGTAAATCCAACAAGTGAGGCCTCCCGGGTTTGGGGCCTTACAAGTTGGTATCAGAGCAATAGTTTGAGAGATTCGGACACTCCCAGTGTCTGAACTTAAACTGTGAATGGGACCGAAAGCGGATGCCAGTACGGGTAACTCGAGCCACAGCATCAGGTATGAAGGTAGTATATATTTACGTATATAGTATTCCTTAGAAAGGGTTAGGTAAGGACTTGTGTTCTGATGAAATCACAAAGGTGGTCAAATAGAAATCGAAAGGTAGTGTAATGGTTAATTGCAGATGGCCATTGTATATTAACATCTTACAGTACTTATTGAATTTTATTTGTTAACTAGCGTGATGACATTGGATTCCTTGTCTTATAGAACGAAATGGCAAGGAGAGGAAACGGAAGACGTGGTGGGGGCCGTACCGGTGGTCGAAATGGTGGGCGTGGCAGGACCCCTGCGCGCCAAGAGTATAGTGAAGAAGGAAGTGTTCACACTGAACCGGCGGTTAGTGTGCATGGAACTGAGCAGACACTGGTTGAAGAACAACCTCTCACTTTTGAACCAGAAGTGAGAGTAGCTATAGCTCGAGAGTTCACCGAGTTGATGAAGAATTCTCTGCCAGTTCTGTTAGCTGAAGCATTGAAGAAGGTTAGTGGGGAAGGTGGGTCTAGCGCGGCAACTGTTGCCCAGAATAACGAGAATGACAGCGCGCCGCCTGCTCGCGGATGCGACTATAAGTCATTCAAGGCATGTGACCAGCTGATCCTGACTGGGAAGAAAGACGCGGTGGCTACGTTTGATTGGGTGATCCGTATGGAAGCTGCCATTCGTCTGAGCGAATGTCGAACGGATCAAGTTGTAAAATTTGCTGCCAACTCCTTGAGAGAGGAAGCATCCCATTGGTGGGAAGGTGTACGTCAAGCAAAAGGGAGCGAGGTTGTGGATGCGATGATGTGGGCTGACTTGAAAACCTTGGTGATCAAGAATTTCTGCCCAAGGAACGAGATTGAGAAGGTAGAGAGGGAATTTCTGGATTTGAAAGCCGGGAGCATGACGAACCAGCAATACACAACCCGATTCAATGAACTGGCACGTCTGGTACCACATCTTGTCATGACCGAGGAAAGAAAGATCGTATGCTACATACAAGGACTGCCGACCTGGTCCGCACCTATGTTAAAGCAAACGCTACCTATGATTCGGTAGTAGAACTGAGCGGCGTGGTATTTGATGATCTGGCGCTGAATGTCGTTCCCATTGAAGAGGCCAAGAAGAAGCTGAGTTTTCCCGCTAAGCGATCGGGTGGGAAGTTGTTTGGGGCCCGGGACAAGCAGGCCAGGGTAGGCGAGGCGGTAGTCTGTGGAAGATGTGGGGTAAGACATGCGGGTGAATGTCGGCTAGGGTCAAATCTGTGCTTTAAATGCGGCAAAACCGGACACTACTCCCGTGAATGCCCGCAAGGCTTCAAATGCTACAACTGTGGGGAGAGTGGACATATGAGCCGGGAATGCACCAAGCCCAGGATGGGTCAAGCCGGGAAAGGGAAAGGCCCAGAGAAGAAAGAAGAGAGACTGTAACATCCCGAGTTTTAGAGCACGAGAGAATTCACGAGGAATTAAAACTTAAATAAAAAGAAAGGAAGCGGGCTTGGGCCGGGGTGAATGGGCCGAAAGGGGAAGGGTTTGGGCCCTTATAGGCCTCAAGAACAACCCAAAAGCCCCATTTCCATCCTTATTTCCGGATTTTAGAGAGAGAGGAGAGAGAGAGTCTAGAGAGAGAAAGTCCCGGTTTTCGGATTAAAGCTTCAAGGATCATTAGCAAGAGCCTCTTGAGTGTTTAGCAACGAAAAGGAAGTGATTACAGGTAACCGATTCTCCTAGATCTGAGTTTTAGTTCGTTTTTGGGTTTTTTGGGTTTTGGGTGAAAAGGTTATGTTTAATCGGATGAAACTGATAGATAAGCATAGATTTGAGTTCCTTAATGGAAAACGAATGTTTTGAATGCAAACAGGTTCGGGATCTTGAAGTGATCAGACCCGAATGCGAAAGTTAGGGTTTTTCGCCAAGAACAGGTCGTGCGCACTTGCTAAGTGTGCACAGAGCAGGTCCTGCGTACTTGCTAAGTGCGCAGGAAGAGGAGCCTGCGCACTTGCTAAGTGCGTAGGAAGGGAAGTCTGCGCACTTGCTAAGTGCGCAGGAAGCAGTGTCTGCGCACTTGCTAAGTGCGCAGGCATCAGGACTGATTAAGTAAAGTCAGTATGTTAGAGTGGTTAAACCGTTTAACGTCTAGTTAAGTCTGATAAGTGTCAAATTGTTATGATTGTTCAGATTGTGTGAGATCCAGTAGACCGTTGCAGCTTAGATACCAGGTGAGTTCTAATCCCCTTTTTGCCTTCTTTAGGGGTGGTATGCATACTTAGTGTAAAGTGTTTATTATATTTTATATATTATAAACTGAAGAGAAAAACTATGTTTTAGTGAAAGGTTTAAAAGAGGCAAAAGTATGTTTCAGTAAAGTAAGATATATCATTTGGCAAGCGTTTACTATATTTTAATATACATAAACAAAGGCATGATATATGTGCTAGTATGTTTTCAGTAAAGTAAGATATATCATTTGACAAGCGTTTACTGTATTTTTATATACATAAACAAATGCATGATATATGTGATAAGCTATGTTTCAGTAAATATATGTGTTAAGATATATTTCAGTAAAAGCAAAGATATATCATTTGGCAAGCGTTTACTATATTTTTATATACATAAACAAAGGCATGATATATGTTAAGTTATGAACAAGATTTACAGAAAGATTTATGAACAGTAAAGTGAATAGTTTTCCTTCGGGAATATGTACCAGCTATAAAGGTCCTTGGGACAGATGTTACTTGTACAAGATGTCAGACATGGGTTCTACCCATTAGTAAGAACCTTTGGGTTCGTTAACGGTTGTACAACTGGGATGAGTGACGGCGGTTGCTCGGGAGGTCCACGCAACCTCCCCTTAGCGGTAATGTCGGTTCATGGACGTTAGCCATGGGGGCATTGACCAGGTACTCGTCGGTTCATGGACGTTAGCCATGGGGGCGGTACAGTAGTAACAAAGGGAATTGACGGTTAAGCGGTATTGTCGGTTCATGGACGTTAGCCATGGGGGCATTGACCAGGTACTCGTCGGTTCATGGACGTTAGCCATGGGGGCGGTACAGTAGTGACAAGGAATTGACGGTTAAGCGGTAGTGTCGGTTCATGGACGTTAGCCATGGGGGCATTGACCAGGTACTCGTCGGTTCATGGATGTAAGCCATGAGGGCAGTACAGTAAAGAGGAATTGACGGTTTATTATACGTTTTAAACTGTTTGAAAAGTAAAGTGTTAAGTTAGCCTTAATGGCAGTATATATATGTTTGAAAAGTAAAGTATGTAAAGTTTAGCCATATGGGCAGTATATATATGTTTTAGTAAATCTTTTGTATAATTGATTTAAAATAAACGTTAGAACTCACTCAGCGTTGCTGATTTTTAGTATGCATATCAGTTAAGTGCAGGTTAGTTGATGGATGTGGATGCTTGGTTTAGAGAGAAGAGTTACCCGAAGATCAGTGTCTGGCATCCCGTTTATGTTTTATGTTATGTTTCTTTTGATTATGTTGATTAAGACAAGTTTCAGTTGTAATTGGCTAGTTATGTTTAGACATGTATGTTTTCGCTGCGTATGTTGAGATTTTAAAACGTTTCCGCTGTGTTAATGAATGTCTTATGTTTAAAAGTGCTATGTGTTGATGAGTAAATCCAATAAGTGAGGTCTCCCGGGTTTGGGGCCTCACAAGTTGGTATCAGAGCCATAGTTTGAGAGATTTGGACATTCCCAATGTCCAGACTTAAACTGAGAATGGGACCAAGTAGCGGATGCCAGTACGGGTAACTCAAGCCAAAGCATCAGAAGCGTATAGTAAGTAAAGTTTACCTTTTAGAGCGTCAAGATAAGAATAGAGGCTTTAGTGGAACCATGAAAGCGAATAAATAGAAAACAAGATGTGATGTAATGGTTAATTGCAGATGGCCAGTGTATATTAACATCTTACCTTACTTATTGTATTCTACATATTCTCTAGCATGATGAAATTAAATCTTTTGTTCTCTATCTTTCTGTTAGAAATGGCTAGACGTGGAGGAACTAGAGGAAGTGGAGGAGGAAGACGTGGTGGGCGTACAGGCCGCCACGGTGGAGCTAGCACAAACCAAGTGATTGAGGGGAGTGTTCACACTACCCATACTGATACAGTAGTCAGCCAACACAATGCTGAACATGTGGAAGGAGATGATCAGACATTTGAGTTTGAACCAGTAGTACAAGCAGCTCTCGGTCGTGAGTTTACCAGACTGCTGAAGGAAACCTTACCAGCCATACTAGACGAAGCATTGAGGAGGGCCAAGGAGATCCCCAATGAAATCCCAGCCCCTGAAGGGCCAGTGGTGCTTCCAGCTGCGGGAGGACCAATCCTGGTGGAGGATGTTGCACCGCCTACTCGCGGATGCGATTACAAGGCATTTCGCGGTTGTGATCCCCCTGAGCTAACTGGGGAGAAAGAAGCAGCATATACTTTAGATTGGATCAATGGCATGGAATCCACCATCAGCCTCAGTGACTGTCGACCGGATCAAGCGGTCAGGTTCGCGGCTAAGTCACTAAAGGGAGAGGCAGCACACTGGTGGGAGACTGTGAAACAAGCGAAGGGTGACCAAGCGGTCGAGCTAATGAGGTGGAATGATCTGAAGGCGTTAGTAATTTCGAAGTTCTGCCCTAAGAATGAAGTCCACAAGGTGGAGAGAGAGTTCCTGACTTTGCAAGCCGGACTCATGACTCACAGACAATATACTTCCAAGTACAACGAACTGGCACGCCTGGTGCCTCATCTTGTAACCACAGAAGAGAGGAGGATTCATTATTATATTCAAGGGTTGCCTCCAAAGATACGTACATTTGTAAATGCCAACACACCGAGTACCTTTGAGTCGGTGGTCGTTCTGAGCGGAGTTGTCTACGATGACATTGCCTCTGAAGTCATTTCTGAAGCGCCTATGAAACAAGCGGCTAAGCGGACTGGGGAGGACCTTCAGGGTCCTAATGATAAGAGGTCAAGGTTAGAAGCGGAGGGTTTGTGTGGAAAATGTGGAAAAAGGCACGGAGGAGAGTGCAGAGCTGGGCAGGTAGGATGTTTCAAGTGTGGCAGGTTTGGACACCAATCGCGGGACTGCCCGGAAAGGCCAAGATGCCACAATTGTGGGGAACAAGGACACAGGAGCCGAGATTGCAGGAAACCCAAGAAAGCGGAAGCGGGAGGATCCGGAAAGGGTAAGGCTGCAGAGAAGGAACCTTACATCAACAAGGCCACAGCAAGGGCCTACCAGATGACTCAGTAAGGTACGTTGCAAACTCTTATTCGTGATATGCCAAGTTTATGTTATTATTTCCTTAAGTGATTAGTTAAGCCCCATCAGCTTAGAAGCCTTAGAACTAGATATTATCCGGATTAGATCCTCAGTGGTAGTTAATCACAATGGCCTTCATAACCGAGCTGCATTGCATAGCTATGGTTTATGCCACCCATTCTGTGATTAGCTATCAGTATAGCTTATGGCAGGTTTCGAGGACGAAACCTATTGTAAGGAGGGTAGACTTGTAACATCCCGAGTTTTAGAGCACGAGAGAATTCACGAGGAATTAAAACTTAAATAAAAAGAAAGGAAGCGGGCTTGGGCCGGGGTGAATGGGCCGAAAGGGGAAGGGTTTGGGCCCTTATAGGCCTCAAGAACAACCCAAAAGCCCCATTTCCATCCTCATTTCTGGATTTTAGAGAGAGAGGAGAGAGAGAGTCTAGAGAGAGAAAGTCCCGGTTTTCGGATTAAAGCTTCAAGGATCATTAGCAAGAGCCTCTTGAGTGTTTAGCAACGAAAAGGAAGTGATTACAGGTAACCGATTCTCCTAGATCTGAGTTTTAGTTCGTTTTTGGGTTTTTCGGGTTTTGGGTGAAAAGGTTATGTTTAATCGGATGAAACTGATAGATAAGCATAGATTTGAGTTCCTTAATGGAAAACGAATGTTTTGAATGCAAACAGGTTCGGGATCTTGAAGTGATCAGACCCGAATGCGAAAGTTAGGGTTTTTCGCCAAGAACAGGTCGTGCGCACTTGCTAAGTGCGCACAGAGCAGGTCCTGCGTACTTGCTAAGTGCGCAGGAAGAGGAGCCTGCGCACTTGCTAAGTGCGTAGGAAGGGAAGTCTGCGCACTTGCTAAGTGCGCAGGAGGCAGTGTCTGCGCACTTGCTAAGTGCGCAGGCATCAGGACTGATTAAGTAAAGTCAGTATGTTAGAGTGGTTAAACCGTTTAACGTCGAGTTAAGTCTGATAAGTGTCAAATTGTTATGATTGTTCAGATTGTGTGAGATCCAGTAGACCGTTGCAGCTTAGATACCAGGTGAGTTCTAATCCCCTTTTTGCCTTCTTTAGGGGTGGTATGCATACTTAGTGTAAAGTGTTTATTATATTTTATATATTATAAACTGAAGAGAAAAACTATGTTTTAGTGAAAGGTTTAAAAGAGCAAAAGTATGTTTCAGTAAAGTAAGATATATCATTTGGCAAGCGTTTACTATATTTTAATATACATAAACAAAGGCATGATATATGTGCTAGTATGTTTTCAGTAAAGTAAGATATATCATTTGGCAAGCGTTTACTATATTTTTATATACATAAACAAATGCATGATATATGTGATAAGCTATGTTTCAGTAAAAATATGTGTTAAGATATATTTCAGTAAAAGCAAAGATATATCATTTGGCAAGCGTTTACTATATTTTTATATACATAAACAAAGGCATGATATATGTTAAGTTATGAACAAGATTTACAGAAAGATTTATGAACAGTAAAGTGAACAGTTTTCCTTCGGGAATATGTACCAGCTATAAAGGTCCTTGGGACAGATGTTACTTGTACAAGATGTCAGACATGGGTTCTACCCATTAGTAAGAACCTTTGGGTTCGTTAACGGTTGTACAACTGGGATGAGTGACGGCGGTTGCTCGGGAGGTCTACGCAACCTCCCCTTAGCGGTAATGTCGGTTCATGGACGTTAGCCATGGGGGCATTGACCAGGTACTCGTCGGTTCATGGACGTTAGCCATGGGGGCGGTACAGTAGTAACAAAGGGAATTGACGGTTAAGCGGTATTGTCGGTTCATGGACGTTAGCCATGGGGGCATTGACCAGGTACTCGTCGGTTCATGGACGTTAGCCATGGGGGCGGTACAGTAGTGACAAGGAATTGACGGTTAAGCGGTAGTGTCGGTTCATGGACGTTAGCCATGGGGGCATTGACCAGGTACTCGTCGGTTCATGGATGTAAGCCATGAGGGCAGTACAGTAAAGAGGAATTGACGGTTTATTATACGTTTTAAACTGTTTGAAAAGTAAAGTGTTAAGTTAGCCTTAATGGAAGTATATATATGTTTGAAAAGTAAAGTATGTAAAGTTTAGCCATATGGGCAGTATATATATGTTTTAGTAAATCTTTTGTATAATTGATTTAAAGTAAACGTTAGAACTCACTCAGCGTTGCTGATTTTTAGTATGCATATCAGTTAAGTGCAGGTTAGTTGATGGATGTGGATGCTTGGTTTAGAGAGAAGAGTTACCCGAAGATCAGTGTCTGGCATCCCGTTTATGTTTTATGTTATGTTTCTTTTGATTATGTTGATTAAGACAAGTTTCAGTTGTAATTGGCTAGTTATGTTTAGACATGTATGTTTTCGCTGCGTATGTTGAGATTTTAAAACGTTTCCGCTGTGTTAATGAATGTCTTATGTTTAAAAGTGCTATGTGTTGATGAGTAAATCCAATAAGTGAGGTCTCCCGGGTTTGGGGCCTCACAGAGACCCCGAGCAAAGACTCGCGCATATGCGCTGATGCAGGAACATGCCAGAGCGGACCCCGACGTGGCGTCAGGTACGTTTGTCCTTGACAACACTTTTGTTTATGTGTTATTTGATTCGGGTGCAATTAAGAGTTTTATATCTGCGACTTTTTGTAAACGAGTGAAGTACACTGTCAGTAAACTAGAAAGGGCCTTTAGCGTAGAAACCGCTGAGGGTAGAACTGCGAGGGTGACTGATGTAGTTGACAATTCCACGATAAAAATAGAAGGCCATAGATTTCCCGTTAGGTTGTTTGTCATGGTTTTGGGTGGGTTCGATGTCGTGTTAGGAATGAATTGGCTAACTGCCAATGAAGCACAAATTATATGTAAACGAAAGTTAATCCGACTCAAGGCTCCGGACGGTAGCAAAGTCGAGGTTCTTGGAGATCGTGACGCCCCGATGCCAAACGTCATCTCGATGATTAAGGCAACAGATTACTTGAGGCGCGGATGCGAGGCTTATCTGGTGTACGTAATTGACGAGTGTAAGGAAGTGAAGGAACTAGACGATGTACCCGTGGTACGCGAGTACCCGGAGGTTTTTCCAGAGGATTTGCGTGGGATACCACCTGACAGATAGATCGAATTTCGAATCGACTTAGTGCCAGATGCCCAGCCCGTGGCTAAGGCTCCATACCGACTAGCACCAGTGGAGATGAAAGAGTTAATGGCACAACTAGACGAGTTAATTGAGAAGGGATTTATCCAACCGACCATCTCGCCGTGGGGTGCTCCGGTGTTGTTTGTGAAGAAGAAAGACGGTTCGATGAGAATGTGTATTGATTATCGCGAGTTGAACAAACGTACGGTGAAGAACAAGTACCCTTTACCAAGGATCGACGACCTGTTCGATCAATTACAGGGCGCAAGTTGGTTCTCAAAAATCGACCTTCGATCCGGGTACCATTAGTTGAAGGTGAGGGAAGAATACATACCGAAAACCGCATTTCGCACGCGTTATGGACATTTCAAGTTCCGCGTGATGTCTTTTGGATTGACGAACGCCCCCGCAGCGTTCATGGATTTAATGAATAGGGTGTGTCGACCGATGTTGGACCGATCGGTAATCGTGTTCATTGATGATATCCTCATCTACTCCAAGAATGAGGGTGATCACGCGTGTCACTTGAAGGAAGTATTGGAAGCTCTGAAGAAGGAAAAGTTGTATGCTAAGTTCTCCAAATGCGCGTTCTGCCTTAGGGAAGTCCAATTCCTAGGTCACGTAATTAACCCAAACGGCATTATGGTTGACCCAACAAAGATAGTGACGGTAAGGGAATGGAATTTTCCTAAGACGCCAACTGAAATTCGCAGTTTATTAGGATTGGTAGGCTACTATCGGAGATTCATCCATGATTTCTCGAAAATAGCTTCGCCATTGACAAAGTTGACTCGGAAGGAGGTAAAGTACGAATGGGGTTCGACCCAGGTCGAGGCGTTTAAGGAATTGAAGGAGAAACTAACTCAAGATCCAGTCTTGGCCCTTCCCGAGGGCAATGAAGACTTAGTGGTATACTCTGACGCTTCGGGTCAGGGACTGGGATGCGTGTTGATGCAACGCGGGAGAGTGATCGCGTATGCGTCACGGCAGTTGAAGGTTCACGAAGCTAATTATCCGACTCACGATTTAGAACTTGCTGCTGTTGTATTCGCATTAAAAATCTGGAGGCACTACCTTTACGGGGTGAAGTTTACTATTTACTCCGACCACAAAAGTTTGAAGTACTTCTTCGAACAAGAGGAACTTAATATGAGGCAGAGGCGATGGTTGGAACTGTTGAAAGACTATGACTGTGAAATAATGTACCACCCTGGAAAGGCAAACGTGGTGGCTGACGCTCTAAGCCGAAAGGATGTGCCTACTCCTATTAGGGTGAAAGCTTGCCAGTTGGTGGTAACATCGAATGTGATGAGAGAAATTGAAAAGACTCAAGATGAGGCACTTAAAGAAGAAAACATAAAGAAGGAAATGATGGTTGGCTAACAGGACAAGTTGGAATATAACACCCTTGGTGTTAGGACACGTTTTGGACGGGTAAGGATACCTATGGGTGGTGAGCTTAGAACCAAAATCTTAGATGGGGCTCATAAGTCTCGGTACTCTATCCATCCCGGTACCAATAAAATGTACCAAGATCTGAGGAAGGAATACTGGTGGCCTGGGATGAAACTTGAGGTGACAAGGTATCTAAGCAAATGCTTGACTTGCTCACAAGTAAAGGCCGAACACCAGAAACCGTATGGAAAGATTCAACCACTTGATATACCGGAATGGAAGTGGGAACACATTACCATGGACTTCATAACCAAGCTACCTCGCATAGCTAAAGGTCATGATATTATTTGGGTAATTGTTGACCGTTTAACGAAAAGTGCTCATTTCCTACCTATTCGCGAGACGTTCTCGTCAAAAAGGTTAGCAGAAGTGTTTATTAACGAAGTAGTAGCACGACATGGGATGCCTTTGACGATCGTATATGACCGGGACACACAATTCACATCGAGGTTCTGGAAAAGATTTCACGAGGCGATGGGCACGAGGCGATGGGCACGAGGCTCAATGTTAGCACGGCATACCACCCACAAACGGATGGTCAGTCTGAAAGGACCATTCAGACATTGGAGGATATGCTTCGTGCTTGTATTATCGATTTTGGAGGCAGTTGGGACAATCATCTGCCGTAAGCTGAATTCTCCTACAAGAATAGTTATCACACAACGATAGGCATGCCGCCTCATGAAATGTTGTATGGGAGAAGGTGCAGGACCCCTGTTTGTTGGGGTGAGATTGAACAAAAGGAATTAGGAAGTCTTGAAGTCGTAAGAGAAACGTCGGAAAGGTTTGATCAGATCAAAGCACGAATGAAGGCCGCACAAGATCGTCAGAAGTCCTATGCGGATAAACGACGAAGGCCTATTAAGTTTGATGTTGGGGATAGAGTAATGTTGAAAGTGTCACCCTGGAAGGGAATCATACGATTCAAGAAGAGAGGAAAGTTAAGTCCGAGGTTTGTCGGACCATTCAGGATAATGGCACGGGTTGGTGAGGTCGCTTATCGGTTAGAGTTACCTGATGAGTTAAGTGGGATTCATCCTACCTTCCATGTATCACACTTGCGAAAGTGTTTGGCGGATGAATCAGCTCACGTACCACTTACTGACATCGAGGTCGACAACAGCCATAACTACATCGAAGAACCCGTGGCCATCTTAGACAGAAAGGAGAAGCGTTTGCGTAATAAGATTATTCAATTGGTTAAAGTCCAATGGAAGCATCGAAGGGGATCGGAAGCCACTTGCGAAACGGAGAAGGAAATGAGGGAGTCGTACCCATATCTATTTGACTTATGATAGGTTTCGGGGACGAAACCTATTGTAAGGGGGGTAGACTTGTAACATTCCAAAAATAAAACGACAGTTAAAATGACAAAATAAACGAACGAGGCATGTCAGGTTGGGTCGGATGGGTCGGCGGGCTGGAAGGGGAGCCTCCCCTATAAATAGCCAAGGTCTCCATCATTTCTCTCATTTGCAGGTTCTAGAGAGAGAAAGTTGGCGGATCGACCCGAGATTTCAGCAAAGTGTTGCTCCATAGCTCGTGAAAAGAACCACCGGATCAGAAACTCGATTCAGGTAACGATCGGACCTAAATCTGAGTTTTTGTTCGTTTTTGGGTTTTTCGGGTTTTGGGTGAAAAGGTAACGTTTTCACGGATAAAACTGAAAGATAAACATAGATTTGAGTTCCTTAATGGAAAACAAACGTTTTGAATGTAAGCAGGTTCGGGATCTTGACGTGATCAGACCTGAATGCGAAAGTTAGGGTTTTTGCGAAGAAACAGATCGTGCGTTCTTATCAAGTACGCACGGAGCAGGTCCTGCGTACTTATCAAGTACGCAGGAAGAGGGCACTGCGTACTTATCAAGTACGCAGAAAGAGGATCTTGCGTACTTATCAAGTACGCAGGAAGCAGGGTCTGCGCACTTGCTAAGTGCGCAGGCATCAGGTTGGTTAAGTAAAGTTAGTATGTTTAGAAGGGTTAAACCGTTAGAGTCAGTATTGGTCTGGTGTGTATTTAACTAATCAATTTAGATCGGAAGTGACGTTGTTGGGCCTCTGTTTAGGACAACCGAGACTAGCTTATAAGGTGAGTTCTAGAAGCCCTCTTTTAAATGTTTTAATAATGTTTTTGGGCTGGTGTGCATACGTAACGATGTGACTATTTTATAAAACGATGTTTATGAATGTTGTATGTGACATTTTATAAAATGATGTTTATGAACGATGTTTTGGAAGGAAGGGTTATGCAAGAAGTGTTTATGAAATATTTTGCCAAAAGAAGTTTATGAAGTTTATGAAGTGTTTATGAATGAATGAATGTTTTTAATAAAACGTACGAATGCTTTAACTGAAGTTTTGAAGTAAAAGAAGCGAAAGTTTACGAAAGTCACAAACGAACGAATCTGCCAATATTCCTTAGGGAATGAAGGTTAAGGGTATGGGAAGTATGTTATGGGCCTTTACCTTTTAGGGGCCTCTGTGGCTGGCCAACTGTTGTACAACTGGGGCGATGACGGTCGCCAAGGGGATTATCGTGATCCTTGAAGTTTGGTACGATTTACCTTACGGGGTAGTCGTGCTTGAAGTTTGGTACTTGTGCCCTACGGGGCATAGTGCTTGAAGTTTGGTACGTGTCATCCTTGTGATGCCGTGCTTGAAGTAGTGTTGAATAACCTAAGTATCGGGCCCTAGGAGTTCTTCACCCGAAGGACAATTCGGTGATTGATGGGACTAGTGGTGGTGATCTTTAGGTTATTCAGCCAGTATGTGACGTTTGGATTTGACGGTTACGAGAAGGCGCATATTCGATATGTTCGTTGACTTTTGTTTATGAAGCGTTATGTTTTGTTATTGCATTATTTTACGTACGCTTTTTATTAAATGAAGTATGAAGTTATGTTTTTGGCAAATTATTTGAAGTTAAAGTTTTATGTTAAAACTAGAACTCACCAGCGTAGCTGACTTTTTAGTATGCACATTCAGGTTAAGGCAGGTTACGATGATGGAAGGTGATGCTGGGCGGCTTGATGAGTTACCCAATTGATACGAAGACCGGCTTCCCATTATGATAATATTATGTTATGTTTATGTAATAGATTATGTTACGCTTCCGTATGTTGAACACTGTAATGGTTATGTTTTAGTGAAGTATTTTCCGCTGCGTTATTTTGATATTCAAGTTTAAGAACTGTTTGTAAATGAGTAAATCCAACAAGTGAGGCCTCCCGGGTTTGGGGCCTTACACTGAACCCTAAGGCAATCAACGCACCTCCTAACCTTGGTTGCGACTATAAGTCCTTTAAGGCATGCGACCCGCCGGTCCTGACTGGGAAGAAGGATGCGGTGGCTACTTTTGATTGTGTAATCCGTATGGAAGCTGCCATTCGTCTGAGCGAGTGTTGAGCGGATCAAGTTGTGAAGTTTGCTGCTAACTCTTTGAGGGAGGAAGCATCCCACTGGTGGGAAGGTGTACGTCAAGCCAAAGGGGACGAGGTTGTGGATGCGATGATGTGGACTGATTTGAAAACTTTGGTGATTAAGAATTTCTGTCCATGGAATGAGATCGAAAAGGTAGAAAAGGAATTTCTAGGGATTAAGACTATACACCACACGGTTCAATGAACTTGCACGTTTGGTGCCACACCTTGTCACGACTGAGGAAAGAAATATTTCCTGCTACATTCAAGGGCTGCCGGACCAGGTCCGCACCTATGTTAAGGCAAACACCCCTACTACCTATGATTCGGTAGTAGAACTGAGCGGCGTGGTATTTGATGATCTGGTGCTGAATGTCGTTGCCATTAAAGAGCCTAAGAAGAAGCTGAGTTTCCCCGCTAAGCGATCGGCTGGGAAGTTGTTTGGGGATCGGGACAAACAGGCCGGGGTAGGCGAGACGGCAGTCTATGGAAAATGTGGGGTAAGACATGCGGGTGAATGTCGGTTAGGGTCAAATCTGTGCTTTAAATGCTGCAAGACCGGACACTACTCCCGTGAATGCCCGTAAGGCTTCAAATGCTACAATTATGGGGAGAGTGGTCATATGAGCCGGGAATGCACCAAGCCCAGGATGGGTGAAGCCGGGAAGGGGAAAGGCCCGGAGAAGAAAGAAGAGAGGCCTGAGCAAAGACTCGTGCGTACACACTGACACAAGACCAAGCCAGGGCAGACCCCGATGTGGCGTCAGGTACGTTCATCCTTGACAACACTTTTGTTTCTGTGTTATTTGATTCGGGTTCCAGTAAGAGTTTTATATCTGCGACTTTTTGTAAACGAGTGAAGCACAATGTCAGTAAGCTAGAAAGGGCCTTTAGCGTAGAAACCGCTGAGGGTAGAACTGCGAGAGTGACCGATGTAGTTGACAACTCCACGATAAAAATAGAAGGTCATAGGTTCCATATCAGATTGTTTGTTATGGTTTAGGGAGGGTTTGATGTCGTGTTGGGTATGGATTGGTTAACTGCCAACGAAGCACAAATCATATGTAAACGAAAGATAATCCGACTCAAGGCTCTGGATGGTAGCAAAGTCGAGATTTTTGGTGATCGTGACGCCCCGATGCCAAACGTCATCTCGATGATTAAGGCAACAAATTACTTGAGGCGCGGATGCGAGGCTTATCTGGTGTACGTAATTGACAAGTGTAAGGAAATGAAGGAACTAGACGATGTACCCGTGGTACGCGAGTACCCGGAGGTTTTCCAGAGGATTTGCCTGGGATACCACCCGACAGAGAGATTGAAGCCCATGGCTAAGGCTCCATATCGACTAGCACCAGTGGAGATGAAAGAACTTATGGCCCAATTAGACGAACTACTTGAGAAGAGATTTATACAACCGTGCATCTCTCCTTGGGGTGCTCCGGTGTTGTTTGTGAAGAAGAAAGACGGTTCGATGAGAATGTGTATTGATTATCGCGAATTAAACAAACGTACGGTGAAGAAAAAGTACCCTTTACCAAGGATCGGCGACATGTTCGATCAATTGCAAAGCGCAAGTTGTTTCTCAAAAATCGACCTTCGGTGCGGGTACCATCAGTTGAAGGTAAGGGAAGAAGACATACTGAAAACTGCATTTCGCAAGCGTTATGGACATTTCGAGTTCCGCGTAATGTCTTATGGATTGACGAACGCCCCCGTAGTGTTCATGGATTTGATGAATAGAGTTTGTCGACCAATGCTGGATCGATCGGTAATCGTGTTCATCGATGATATCCTCATCTACTCCAAGAATGAGGGTGATCACGCGTGTCACTTGAAGGAGGTATTGGAAGCTCTGAAGAAGAAAAAGTAGTATGCTAAGTTCTCCAAATGTGCGTTCTGGCTTAGGGAAGTCCAATTCCTAGGTCACATCATTAACCCGTAAGGCATTATGGTTGACCCAGTAAAGACAATGACGGTAAGGGAATGGAATATTCCTAAGACGCCAATTGAAATCCGCAGTTTCTTGGGATTGGCAGGCTACTATCGGAGATTCATCCAGGATTTCTTGAAAATAGCTTCGCCATTGACAAAATTGACTCGGATGGAGGTAAAGTATGAATGGGGTTCGACCCAGGATGAGGCGTTTAAGGAATTGAAGGTGAAGCTAACCAAAGCTCCGGTCTTGGCCCTTCCCGAGGGCAATGAAGACTTGGTGGTATACTCTGACGCTTCGGGTCAAGGATTAGGGTGCGTGTTGATGCAACGCGGTAGACTGATTGCATATGCGTCGCGGTAGTTGAAAGTTCACGAAGTCAACTATCCGACTCATGATTTGGAACTTGCTGCTGTTGTATTTGCATTGAAAATCTGGAGGCACTACCTCTACAGGGTGAAGTTTACTATTTACTCCGACCACAAAAGTTTGAAGTACTTCTTCGAACAAAGAGAGCTTAATATGAGGCAGAGACGATGGTTGGAACTCATGAAAGATTATGACTGTGAAATCATATACCATCCTGGAAATGCAAACGTGGTGGCTGGCACTCTATGCCGAAAGGATGTGCTTGCTCCTATTAGAGTGAAAGCTTGCCAGTTGGTGGCAACATCAGATGTAAATTGAAAGAGCTCAAGATGAAACACTTAAGGAAGAAAACATAAAGAAGGAAAGGATGGTTGGCTAACAGGACAAGTTAGAATATAACACCCTTGGTGTTAGGACACGTTTTGGACGGGTATGGATATGGGTGGTGAGCTTAGAACCAAAATCTTGGATGAGGCTCATAAGTCTCGGTACTCTATCCATCCTTGTACCAATAAAATGTACCAAGATCTGAGAAAGGAATACTGGTGGCCTGGAATGAAACATGAGGTGACAAAGTATGTAAGCAAGTGTTTGACTTGCTCACAAGTAAAGGCCGAACACCAGAAACCGTATGGAAAGATTCAACCACTTGATATACCGGAATGGAAGTGGGAACACCTTACCATGGACTTCATAACCAAGCTACCTCGCACAGCTAAAGGTCATGACACCATTTGGGTAATTGTGGACCGTTTAATGAAGAGTGCTCATTTCCTACCTATTCGTGAGACGTTCTCTTCGGAAAGGTTAGCAGAAGTATTTATTAACGAAGTAGTAGCACGGCATGGGATGCCTTTGACGATCGTATCTGACCGGGACACACGATTCACATCGAGGTTCTGGAAAAGATTTCACGAGGCGATGGGCACGAGGCTTAATATTAGCACGTCATACCACCCACAAACGGATGGTTAGTCCGAAAGGACCATTCAAACTTTGGAGGATATGCTTCGTGCTTGTAGTATCGACTTCGGTGGCAGTTGGGACAGTCATCTGCCGTTAGCCGAATTCTCCTACAACAATAGTCATCACACGACTATAGGCATGCCGCCTTACGAAATGTTGTATGGGAGAAGATGCAGGACCCCGGTTTGTTGGGGTGAGATTGGACAGAAGAAATTAGGAAGTCTTGAAGTCGTAAGAGAAACGTCGGAAATGTTTGATCAATTCAAAGCATGAATGAAGGCCGTACAAGATCGTCAGAAATCCTATGCGGATAAACGACAAAGGCCTATTGAGTTTGATGTTGGGGACAGAGTAATGTTGAAAGGGTCACCCTGGAAGGGAATCATACGATTCAGAAAGAGAGGAAAGTTAAGTCCGAGGTTTGTCGGACCATTCAAGATAATGGCACGGGTTGGTGAAGTCGCTTATCGGTTAGAGTTGCCTGATGAGTTAAGTGGGATTCATACTACCTTCCATGTATCACACTTGCGAAAGTTTTTGGCGGATGAATCGGCTCACATATCATTACTGACATCGAGGTCCTTAACTACATCGAAGAACCCTTGGCCATCTTAGACAGAAAGGAGAAGCGTTTGCGTAATAAGATTATTCAATTGTTAAAGTCCAATCGAAGCACCGAAAGGGATCGGAATCTACTTGGGAAACGGATACGGAAATGAGTGATTCATACCCTCAACTATTTGACTTATGATAGGTTTCGGGGACGAAACCTATTGTAAGGGGGGTAGACTTGTAACATCCCAAAAATAAAAACGACAGTTATAATAACGGGATAGAATGCGAGAACAAACGGAATAAACGAACGAGGCATGACGGGCCGTGCCGGATGGGCCGACGTGCTAGAAGGGGCGAACATAGGGGAGCCTCCCCTATAAATAGCCTAAGTCACCACCCTTTCTCTCATTTGCAACATCTAGAGAGAGAAACCGTAGAGAGAGAAAGTTGGCGGATCTACCCGAGATTTCAGCAAAGTGTTGCTCCATAGCTCGTGAGAAGAACCTCCGAATCAGAAGCTCGATACAGGTAACGATCTGGCCTAGATCTGAGTTTTTGTTCGTTTTGGGGTTTTTCGGGTTTTGGATGAAAAGGTAACGTTTTTATGGATGAAACTGAAAGAAAAACATAGATTTGAGTTCTTAAACGAAAAGCAAACGTTTTGAATGTAAACAAGTTCGGGATCTTAACGTGATCAGATCCGCATGTGAAAGTTAGGGTTTTTGCGAGGAAACAGGTCCTACGTACTTATCGAGTACGCAAGAAGCATTTACTGCGTACTTATCAAGTACGCAAGAAGAAGGTTCTGCGTACTTATCAAGTACGCAAGAAGAAGGTCATGCGTACTTATCAAGTACGCATGAAGCAAAGCCTGCGTACTTATCAAGTATGCATGAAACGAAGTCTACGCACTTATTAAGTACGCAAGAACAAGGCCCTGCACACTTGCTAAGTGCGCAGGCATCAAGCTGGTTAAGTAAAGTCAGTATGTTCAGAATGTATAAACCGTTAGAGTCGAGATTTGGTCTGATGTGTATTTAACTAATCAATTCAGATCGTAAGTGACGTTGTTGGACCTTTGTGTAGGACAACCCAGATTAGCTTATCAGGTGAGTTCTAGAAGCCCTCTTTTAAATGTTTTGAATAATATTTTTGGGCTGGTGTGCATACGTAACGATGTGACTATTTTATAAAACAATGTTTATGAATGTTGTATGTGACGTTTTATAAAATGATGTTTATGAACGATGTTTTGGAAGGAAGGGTTATGAAAGAAGTGTTTATGAAATGTTTTGCCAAAAGAAGTTTATGAAGTGTTTATGAATGAAGGAATGATTTTTAATAAAACGTACGAATGCTTTAACGAAAGTTTTGAAGTAAAAGAAGTGAATGTTTACGAAAGTCACAAACGAACGAATCTGCCAATATTCCTTAGGGAATGAAGGATATGGGTATGGGAAGTATGTTATGGGCCTTTTTAGGGGCCTTTGTGGCTGGCCAGCTGTTGTACAACTAGGGTGATGACGGTCACCAAGGGGATTATCGTGATCCTTGAAGTTGGTACGATTTACCTTACGGGGTAGTCGTGCTTGAAGTTTGGTACTTGTGCCTTACGGGGTGCAGTGCTTGAAGTTTGGTACGTGTCATCCTTGTGATGCCGTGCTTGAAGTTTGTTGTTGAATAACCTAAGTATCGAGCCCTAGGAGTTCCTCACCCGAAGGACAGTACGGTGTTGATGGGCCTAGTGGTGGTGATCTTTAGGTTATTCCACCAGTATGTGACGTATGGATTTGACGGTTACGAGAAGGCGCAGATTCGATATGTTCGTTGACTTATGTTTATGATGTTATGTTATGTTATTGCATGTTTTCGTACGCTTTTATTAATGAAGTTAAATGATATGTTTTTGGTAAATATTTGAAGTAAGGTTTTATGAAAAGCTAGAACTCACCAGGGTAGCTGACTTTTTAGTATGCTCATTCAAGTTAAGGCAGGTTATGATGATGGACGGTGATGCTGGGCGGCTTGATGAGTTACCCGGATGATATGAAGACTGGCATCCCGTTATGATTAGCATATGTTATGTTTATGTAATAGACTATGTTACGCTTCCGCATGTTGAACAATGTCACGATTATGTTTTAATGAAATTTTCCGCTGCGTTATTTTTAAATTCAAGTCTAAGAACTGTTTGTGAATGAGTTAATCCAACGAGTGAGGCCTCCCGGGCTTGGGGCCTTACAAGTTAGTATCGGAGCAATAGTTTGAGAGATTCGGACACTCCCAGTGTCTGAACTTAAACTGTGAATGGGACTGAAAGCGGATGCCAGTACGGGTAACTCGAGCCACAGCATCAGGTATGAAGGTAGTATATATTTACATATATTGTATGCCTTAGAAAGGGTTACGTAAGGACTTGTGTTCTGATGGAATCACAAAGGTGGTCAAATAGAAATTGAAAGATAGTGTAATGGTTAATTGCAGATGGCTAGTGTATATTAACATCTTACAGAGCTTGTTGAATTCTATTTGTTAACTAGCGTGATGACATTGGATTCCTTGTCTTATAGAACGAAATGGCGGGACGAAAGAGCGGAAGGCGTGGTGGGGGTTGTACCGGCGGTCGTAACAGTGGGCGCGGCAGGACCCCTACACGCCAAGAGTAAAGTGAAGAAGGAAGTGTTCACACTAAGCCAGAAGTTAGTATGCACGGGACTGAGCCGACTCATGTCGAAGAACAACAATTCACTTTTGAACTGGAAGTGAGAGCGGCTCTGGCACGCGAGTTCACTGAGTTGATGAAGGTTTCCTTGCCAGGACTGTTGGCAGAAGCGTTACAGAAGGCTAGTGAGACGGGTGGGTCTAACACGGCGGTTGGTGCCCCGAACACTAAGGCAATCAACGCACCGCTTAACCGTGGTTGCAACTATAAGTCCTTTAAGGCATGCGACCCGCCGGTCCTGACTGGGAAGAAGGACGCGGTGGCTACTTTTGATTGGGTAATCCGTATGGAAGCTGCCATTCGTCTGAGCGAGTGTGGAGTGGATCAAGTTGTGAAGTTTGCTGCTAACTCCTTGAGGGAGGAAGTATCCCACTGGTGGGAAGGTGTACGTCAAGACAAAGGGGATGAGGCTGTGGATGCGATGATGTGGACTGATTTGAAAACTTTGAATGCTACATTTAAGGGCTGCCGGACCAGGTCCGCACCTATGTTAAGGCAAACGCCTCTACTACCTATGATTCGGTAGTAGAACTGAGCGGCGTGGTATTTGATGATCTAGTGCTGAATGTCGTTACCATTAAAGAGCCTAAGAAGAAGCTGAGTTTCCCCGCTAAGCGATTGACTGGGAAGTTGTTTAGGGCTCGGGACAAACAGGTCAGGGTAGGCGAGACGGCAGTCTGTGGAAAATGTGGTGTAAGACATGCGGGTGAATGTCGGTTAGGGTTAAATCTATGCTTTAAATGCGGCAAGACCGGACACTACTCCCGTGAATGCCCGCAAGGCTTCAAATGCTACAATTGTGGGGAGAGTGGTCATATGAGCCGGGAATGCACCAAGCCCAAGATGGGTGAAGCCAGGAAGGGGAAAGGCCCGGAGAAGAAAGAAGAGAGGCCCCGAGCAAAGACTCGTGCGTACGCACTGACGCAAGACCAAGCCAGGGCAGACCCCGATGTGGCGTCAGGTACGTTCATCCTTGACAACACTTTTGTTTCTGTGTTATTTGATTCGGGTGCCAGAAAGAGTTTTATATCTGCGACTTTTTGTAAACGAGTGAAGTACACTGTCAGTAAGCTAGAAAGGGCCTTTAGCGTAGAAACCGCTAAGGGTAGAACTGCGAGAGTGACCGATGTAGTTGACAACTCCACGATAAAAATAGAAGGTCATTGGTTCCATGTCAGATTGTTTTTTATGGTTTTGGGAGGGTTTGATGTCGTGTTGGGTATGGATTGGTTAACTACCAACGAAGCACAAATCATAAGTAAACGAAAGATAATCCAACTCAAGGCTCCGGATGGTAGTAAAGTCAAGATTTTTGGAGATCGTGACGGCCCGATGCCAAAGGTCATCTCGATGATTAAGGAAAAAAATTACTTGAGGCACGGATGCGAGGTTTATCTGGTGTACGTAATTGACAAGTGTAAGGAAATGAAGGAACTAGACGATGTACCCGTGGTACGCGAGTACCCGGAGGTTTTCCGGAGGATTTGCCTGGGATACCACCCGACAGAGAGATTGAGTTCCGAATCGACTTAGTACCAGATGCCGACCTCGTGGCTAAGGCTCCATATCGACTAGCACCAGTGGAGATGAAAGAACTTATGGCCCAATTAGACGAACTATTTGAGAAGGGATTTATACAACCGAGCATCTCGCTTTGGGATGCGCCGGTGTTGTTTGTGAAGAAGAAAGACGGTTCGATGAGAATGTGTATTGATTATCGTGAATTGAACAAATGTACGGTGAAGAACAAGTACCCTTTACCAAGGATCGACGAAATGTTCGATCAATTGCAAGGCGCAAGTTGGTTCTCAAAAATTGACCTTCGGTCCGGGTACCATCAGTTGAAGGTGAAGGAAGAAGACATATCGAAAACTGCATTTCGCACGCTTTATGGACAGTTCGAGTTCCGCGTAATGTCTTTTGGATTGACGAACGCCCCCGCAGCGTTCATGGATTTGATGAATTGAGTTCATCGACCAATGCTGGATTGATCGGTAATCATATTCATCGATGATATCCTCATCTACTCCAAGAATGAGGGTGATCACGCGTGTGACTTGAAGGAGGTATTGGAAGCTCTGAAGAAGGAAAATTTGTATGCTATGTTCTCCAAATGTGCGTTCTGGCTTAGGGAAGTCCAATTCCTAGGTAACGTCATTAACCCATCTGCATTATGGTTGACCCAGCAAAGATAATGACGGTAAGGGAATGGAATATTCCTAAGACGCCAACTAAAATCCGCAGTTTCTTGGGATTGGCAGGCTACTATCGGAGATTCATCCAGGATTTCTCGAAAATAGCTTCGCTATTGACAAAGTTGACTCGGAAGGAGGTAAAGTACGAATGGGGTTCGACCCAGGATGAGGCGTTTAAGGAATTGAAGGGGAAGCTAACCAAAGCTCTGGTCTTGGCCCTTCCTGAGGGCAATGAAGACTTGGTGGTATACTATGACGCTTCGGGTCAAGGATTAGGGTGCGTGTTGATGCAACGCGGTAGAGTGATTGCATATGCGTCACGGTAGTTGAAAGTTCACGAAGTCAACTATCCGACTGATGATTTGGAACTTGCTGCTGTTGTATTTGCATTGAAAATCTAGAGGCACTACCTCTACAAGGTGAAGTTTACTATTTACTCCGACCACAAAAGTTTGAAGTACTTCTTCGAACAAATAGAGCTTAATATGAGGCAGAGTCGATGGTTGGAACTCCTGAAAGATTATGACTGTGAAATCATATACCTTCCTGGAAATGCAAACGTGGTGGCTGACACTCTAAGCCGAAAGGATGTGCCTGCTCCTATTAGAGTGAAAGCTTGCCAGTTGGTGGTAACATCAGATGTGATGAGGGAAATTGAAAGAGTTCAAGATGAAACACTTAAGGAAGAAAACATAAAGAAGGAAATGATGGTTGGCCAACATGACAAGTTAGAATATAACACCCTTGGTGTTAGGACACGTTTTGTGGCGAGCTTAGAACCAAAATCTTGGATGAGGCTCATAAGTCTCAGAACTCTATCCATCCTAGTACCAATAAAATGTACCAAGATCTGAGAAAGGAATACTGGTGCCTGGAATGAAACATGAGGTGAGAAAGTATGTAAGCAAGTGCTTGACTTGCTCACAAGTAAAGGCCGAACACCAAAAACCGTATTGAAAGATTCAACCCCTTGATATACCGGAATGGAAGTGGGAACACATTACCATGGACTTCATAACCAAGCTACCTCGCAAAGCTAAAGGTCATGACACCATTTGGGTAATTGTGGACCGTTTAACGAAGAGTGCTCATTTCCTACCTATTCGTGAGACGTTCTCGTCGGAAAGGTTAGCAGAAGTATTTATTAACAAAGTAGTAGCACGGCATGGGATGCCTTTGACGATCGTATCTGACCGGGACACACGATTCACATCGAGGTTCTGGAAAAGATTTCACGAGGCGATGGGCACGAGGCTTAATATCAGCACGGCATACCACCCACAAATGGATGGTCAGTCCGAAAGGACCATTCAAACATTGGAGGATATGCTTCGTGCTTGTATTATAGACTTCGGTGGCAGTTGGGACAGTTATCTGCCGTTAGCCGAATTCTCCTACAACAATAGTCATCACACGACAATAGGCATGCCGCCTTACGAAATGTTGTATGGGAGAAGATGCAGGACCCCGGTTTGTTGGGGTGAGATTGGACAGAATGAATTAGGAAGTCTTGAAGTCGTAAGAGAAACGTCGGAAAGGTTTGATCAAATCAAAGCACGAATGAAGGCCGCACAAGATCGTCAGAAATCCTATGCGTATAAACGACGAAGGCATATTGAGTTTGACTTTGGGAACAGAGTAATGTTGAAAGTGTGACCCTGGAAGAGAATCATACGATTCAGAAAGAGAGGAAAGTTAAGTCCGAGGTTTGTCGGACCATTCAGGATAATGGCACGAGTTGGGGAAGTCGCTTATCGGTTAGAGTTGCCTGATGAGTTAAGTGGGATTCATACTACCTTCCATGTATCACACTTGCGAAAGTGTTTGGCGGATGAATCAGCTCACGTACCACTTACTGACATCGAGGTCGACAACAGCCTAAACTATATCGAAGAACCCGTGGCCATCTTAGACAGAAAGGAGAAGCGTTTGCGTAATAAGATTATTCAATTGGTTAAAGTCCAATGGAAGCACCGAAAGGGATCGGAATCTACTTGGGAAACGGAGACGGAAATGAGTGATTCGTACCCTCAACTATTTGACTTATGATAGGCTTCGGGCACGAAACCTATTGTAAGGGGGGTAGACTTGTAACATCCCAAAAATAAAAAGACAGTTATAATAACGGGATAAAAGTGCGAGAACGAACGAGGCATGACGGGCCGGGTCGGATGGGTCTGCGTGCTAGAAGGGGCGAACATAGGGGAGCCTCCCCTATAAATAGCCTAAGTCACCACCCTTTCTCTCATTTGCAACATCTAGAGAGAGAAACCGTAGAGAGAGAAAGTTGGCGGATCTACCCGAGATTTCAGCAAAGTGTTGCTCCATAGCTCGTGAGAAGAACCTCCGAATCAGAAGCTCGATACAGGTAACGATCTGGCCTAGATCTGAGTTTTTGTTCGTTTTGGGGTTTTTCGGGTTTTGGATGAAAAGGTAACGTTTTTATGGATGAAACTGGAAGAAAAACATAGATTTGAGTTCTTCAACGAAAAGCAAACGTAATGAATGTAAACAAGTTCGGGATCTTGACGTGATCAGATCCGCATGCGAAAGTTAGGGATTTTGTATGGAAACAGGTCCTGCGTACTTATCAAGTACGCAAGAAGCATTTCCTACATACTTATCAAGTACGCAAGAAGAAGGTCATGCGTACTTATCAAGTACGCATGAAGCAAAGCCTGCGTACTTATCAAGTACGCATGAAACAAAGTCTGCGCACTTATTAAGTACGCAAGAACAAGGCCCTACGCACTTGCTAAGTGCGTAGGCATCAGGCTGGTTGAGTAAAGTCAGTATGTTTAGAATGGTTAAACCGTTAGAGTCGGGATTTGGTCTGATTTGTATTTAACTAATCAATTCAGATCGGAAGTGACGTTGTTGGACCTTTATTTACGACAATCCAGATTAGCTTATCCGGTGAATTCTAGAAGCCCTCTTTTAAATGTTTTGAATAATATTTTTGGGCTGGTGTGCATACGTAACGATGTGACTATTTTATAAAACGATGTTTATGAATGTTGTATGTGACGTTTTATAAAATGATGTTTATGAACGATGTTTTGGAAGGAATGGTTATGAAAGAAGTGTTTATGAAATGTTTTGCCAAAAGAAGTTTATGAAGTGTTTATGAATGAAGGAATGATTTTTAATAAAACGTACGAATGCTTTAACGGAAGTTTTGAAGTAAAAGAAGTGAATGTTTACGAAAGTCACAAACGAACGAATCTGCCAATATTCCTTAGGGAATGAAGGTTATGGGTATGAGAAGTATGTTATGGGCCTTTACCTTTTAGGGGCCTTTGTGGCTGGCCAACTGTTGTACAACTGGGTGATGACGGTCACCAAGGGGATTATCATGATCCTTGAAGTTGGTACGATTTACCTTACGGGGTAGTCGTGCTTGAAGTTTGGTACTTGTGCCTTACGGGGTGCAGTGCTTGAAGTTTGGTACGTGTCATCCTTGTGATGCCGTGCTTGAATTTTGGTGTTGAATAACCTAATAAGTATCGAGCCCTAGGAGTTCCTCACCCGAAGGACAGTACAGTGTTGATGGGCCTAGTGGTGGTGATCTTTAGGTTATTCCACCAGTATGTGACGTATGGATTTGACGGTTATGAGAAGGTGCAGATTCGATATGTTCGTTGACTTATGTTTATGATGTTATGTTATGTTATTGCATGTTTTCGTACGCTTTTATTAATGAAGTTAAATGATATGTTTTTGGCAAATATTTGAAGTAAGGTTTTATGAAAAGCTAGAACTCACCAGCGTAGCTGACTTTTTAGTATGCTCATTCAAGTTAAGGCAGGTTATGATGATGGACGGTGATGCTGGGCGGCTTGATGAGTTACCCGGATGATATGAAGACTGGCTTCCCGTTATGATTAGCTTATGTTATGTTTATGTAATAGACTATGTTACGCTTCCGCATGTTGAACAATGTTACGATTATGTTCCGTTATTTTGAAATTCAAGTCTAAGAACTGTTTGTGAATGAGTAAATCCAACGAGTGAGGCCTCCCGGGTTTGGGGCCTTTCAATTATAACTCAAAGACTATTATAAAGACCTATACTATTACAAGCTGGTTGTCACAAAAGATGCTCTAACAGACTCCCCCTTGACAATAGCTTGGTCTTTGATCTTCAGTTGTTCTTCCAATTTTCTGGTAGTTTGCTTCCGGCATGAACTCCCTTGTCGATACAAACATGCAACACCCTCTTATACCGCGTAGCTTGCTCCATCCATTCGCTCATATAGATAATCTCTTTCCTTCTGAGCGTCGGTAGATATTTCCTTGAAAAGTTAATAAGATTCATAGCATCATAGAATTGAGCTAGAATCTTTCCATCTTTGCCCTCGATAACTGCTTCGCCAGTGTTCCAGTGAACATACCACCACTTAATATCCCCTATAAAATCTTGTGGATACTTATTTAATGGAATCTTCTAAAGGGCTTTGACCGGTTAGAACTTGTACCTTTTGGTATGCTTCATAGTCTCTGGGTTTAGATCACCAAATCTGATCACCCTTTTCCCGGTCTGTGGTTTCAATCATTCATACTACCCAGGCGATCATTCAATTCTTACTAGCTTGGCTATTTGTTCAGCAACTCCATCTCCCTATCTGTTAGTCAACGGCTTAGTTGCTAGATTGTTCATTTCATATCTCGGTAGAGAGTTGAAATATTTAAGCCTTAGCTTCAAGTATTGCACACTATCAGTTCTTTTTATTGCAAATAACTTGAGCTTGCTATCATAAAACCAGCTTATAATTCTCCATACATAGTGATGTTCATTGACATATTTAGCCTTCAATGTTGGTTCTGGTGGAACAACCGGTTTCACTTTCCACCACGTCTTCACCAACTCCAACCACTTCTCTTTCGTCACTCCCGTGTCTTTATACAATACTGGTATCTCATTTTCTTGACCATCTGGAGCAGCTGCAGTAATCGGAGATGAAGGCTTAGCAACTTCAGGTTCAGTTGCGATTTCAACATAATCATGAATTCCCTGTGAGCTTTCTCCAGGAACTTCATTATTTTCTATAAAATTCACATTAATCTTGAACCCTCACTTCGTTCATAAGTAGTTACACATGCATCCTTTTTCACTTCTAACTCTATAATCTCTCCTTCCTCTAACTCTGACAAGTCATGTAAGTCCCAAATTGTATGGATCTTCGAATAAAACACAACCAATATATCAATTTTCACAATCACAAGGCGGAAACTGGTGATTGTGGTGATTCAAGAACACAAAACACTTGTAATACTCGTATATTACTTAACGAAATTACAAAGAGAATTGCAAATTGTGACATTTCAAAAATCTTCGTTGCGGAATTTATCATGTAAATATTAACATTTTATATTTAATCAAATTTATACAAATTGGTGTATTGGCAAATTTCAATTTATGTACTTTTAATTTTTAAAAATATTTGAAGGTTATAAACTATATAAATTATGTTATTAAAATAAATAATTTATATAAATGGTTTTCAATTTTATTTACCATTCAATGAGATTGATTTTAAATAAAAACATAAGTTTTATAAAACTTTATATGCTTAAGTTTTATTTGGTTTTTATACAAATAAGTATTTTATGTTATGACTTTAATTTAATTAGAATTTTATAAATTTTAAAAACTAATATAAAATTCTATACAAAAATTCTACATTTAAAAAGTTGCATATTTAATAAAACAACATATTTTAATAAGATTTATAACTTTTATAAAGATTATTAATTATAAAATAATAATAAAATAAGTTTATAAAAAACATTTTTAAATTAATTTGATTAAAAAAAGAAATTTAAATTAATTTATTCATTTAAAAGTTCAGGGGTTGTATTGTAATAAATCGAACTCAAAGGTTTTAACAGAAAATAACTGTAGGGTCTGTTTCTGGACAATTTAAACTTCAGGGACCCATCCGTATTTATTTTAGGGGTTAATTTAATATAAAGACAAACTCCAGGGACCATTTTTGCCAAACCTCGATTCGTATTTCCGGTTACCCCCAACAATGGTCCGGCGGTCCAAGGCTTTCTCCGGCGAACACCCCGACAGGGCTGTTCCCTGCACCTCGACAGCCGAAAGTGGTCTCTCTGGCTTCGTCTCTCCCACGCGAACAAGAGCCCTCGACCAATTTGTCGATTAATCATACGGAAAGCCTGATTGTGTCTATGGCCGAAAGTCCACGCCTCTAATACAGCCCCGACAGTCAACCTCCACGCCTACAAGAGGTCTCGACAGATTCGTCTCGTCCAGACGAGTGTCTGGACATACTCAATTACGTGTTTTAATATAAGGATCGAGCTCGGCTTTAAATGGCCATTTACAGACCTGCTCGAGCTCGCCCACCCTCCTCCACCTGCTCTCACTTCAAATTGAAACCACCATCGTGTTCGTCTCTTCTGTGCGAAGCTATACCACCACTACTGACGGCCTAACTCCCTCTGGAACTCGAGATCACTATCTTGGTATTTCGGACCAAAAAGCTTGCCGACCAGACCCTTCGCGACCAAAGAGGTACCTCAAATCCATTCAATTGCCTTCTGTTACCCTTTGGCAAACTATTCTAATCCAAATCGCGGCTTAAATCCATCGATTGCCGGGCAAACCAATGTCCTCGGACACGGTTTGCCGGTTGCCGAGGACCAGTGTCACACCCCGACCGATGGCGGAATCATCGAGGCGGACAATGTGATGATTGTTCAAAAGCACATGATAACTAAAGGTTGCATAATTCATTAATTAAATTTAAAGACAACAAGTTCCAAATACAATACATTTCAAATAACATAGTCTAGTTCAAAACATTAATTTATTTAACTAGGTCCATAGTTCCTAAGTGGAGAGATCTTCGGCAAGCAGTCACATATCCAAACCTGAAACATTATTTAAATCAAGTGTCAACTAAAAAGTTGGTGAGTACATAGGTTTAGTATTTCCTGTAAATAGTGATTGTAAATCGTTTTGCAACTCATTGTTTATATTGTTAAACATAGTATGTATGATGTATCATTTATTTAATCACAATTCAAACCGAGTTTGACGCGCTTGAACAGAGCACAACAGCTAAGTCCGGTATGCTTGAATATAGTTACCCACTATATCCGATATGTTTGAATATAACACGCGGTTATATCCGAGTATGCAGTAATAAACACCCTAACCGGGTGGGCTGGTCAGGCACAATAGATCTATCAATATTACAGTTGGTTGTCTTGTGTTTAAATGTATGTACATCCAAAGAATAAGCATATAGTCTCATGTATAACACGTATAAACAATTTGATTGAGTAGCATGAAATATTGTTTCACCCCAAAGTATGTAAAGATGTAAAATAGGGGCTATGTAACTCACCTGGCTAGCGGATATGATAATCCACGAAAGTAGGTGATACGGATGTTTGAAACCTAAGCACGATGGAACCCTACGTAGATAAATGGGTATTATTATATGCTTATAGGTGTGTATCCGTATTTAATTGTGTATAGGTTTATAATAATATTTCTTAAAATTATTTGTGTAAAGTGTAGGTTTAGATTTACTTGAAATCACTGATTTTGATCGAAACTGTTTCAGATATCGAAACCATGTTCAATTATCGAAACTATGTTCAATTATCGAAACTATGCTCAATTATCGAAACTATGTTCAATTATCGAAACTATGTTCAATTATCGAAACTATGTTCAATCGAAACTACTAGTTTCGATTGATCACCGAGCTGTCGAAACTTTCTTCTATCGAAACTACTTAGTTTCGATAAGTAGTTATTATGTATTATGTATTTATATAATAATAACAAATGAAAGGAAAGTCTTTATTTGACTAATTATAGTGATATTTTATATATTAAAATTTATTTTAACAAGTTTATTAAAAATAATGCAAGGTTCATAAAAATGAGGCATTTCATATATTAAATGTATTTTAATAAGTTTATAAAAAATGTTACAAGATTTATAAAAATTATGGGACATTTTAATAAAATGTGTTTAAATAAGTTTATAAAAATATTATAAGATTTATAAAATATATGGGATGTTTTATATACATAAACATGTATTACAAGATTTATAAAAATTGGAATAGTTTATAGATAAAAAGATCGTTTAATTGATTTCCAAATAAACGAACGATCAAACCGACTCGTTTTAGTCTTTAGTGTATAAAAATAATATTAAAATAAGTTAAGATAATTAAATAAAGTAAAAAGAAGAAAAATGAAAACAGAAGCAAAATGGGGTTGGGCCGGAGGCCGGAAGGTTCGAACCCGCGACCCCAGCCTCGGACACACACACCCGCATAACCAGCCGGGCTACTGCCCATCGCTGGTTATGTATGTAACGGATAAATTAAGTACACAAGGGCAATTCGGGTCGCTGGACCTCGGTGACCGGCAAACCGTGTCCGAGGACATTGGGTTTGCCCGGTAACTCTCGTGCGATTGCTGTGATTTCGACTGGGATTGTTTACCTGATGATAACAGAAGCTAATGGAACCGAAATGAGGTTCGAGCTTGGTCGCGAAGGGCCTGGACGGCAGGGCTTTGGAACTCGAAAAAAAAAGTCACAAGCGGGGATCGATTTCTGAGTGGAATTAGCTCTTGTAACCCTGGTCACAGCTTCACTCAGGGTCGACGAAGGTGATGGAGTCCTCAATTTGGTGTGAGAGTGTGTGGGAGGAGGGTAGCCAGTTCGCGCAGGGTCGACCATGGCCATTTATAGCCGGGCTTGATTCTTATGTTCAAACGTGCAATTGGGCACGTCCCGACATTAGTCTGGACGAGACGAAACTAATTAGACATTCAACAGGCGTGGAGGTGGCTTGTCGGGCACGAATTTGAACGTGTATATCTCGGCCACCAACAGGATCAGACGATCCTTATGTTGGGGAGACCAATTGGTCGAGGGGTATTGATCGCGTGGGGGATAGGAAGCCAGAGAAGCTTTTGTCGGCTGTTGAGGTGCAGGGAACAGCCCTGTCGGGGTGTTCGCCGGAGAAAGCCTTGGACCGCCGGACCATGGTTGGGGGTGACCGGATAAACGAATCGGGTATTGGCAGTTTTAGTCCCTGAAGTTTGGTTTGACTTAAATTTAGTCCCTGGAATAACTTCGGATTAAACCTTTTAGTTTGCTTTGTCCAGGAATGGTCCCTCAACAGATTTCAATTCTAAACCCTTCTAGTTTGATTAATTACTAAACAACCCCTAAACTTTTATTAAATTAATTTAATCTCTTTTAAATCTATTTATATTTTATAAATTTATTTTCATTATTATTATTATAAATAACTTTTATAAAAAGATTATTTGTATTATTTAAATGGGTTATGCATGTAACCTTTCTAATTTTCATGTTTTTCCTATTTAATTTATGCAGTGCAATAAAAGGCGATTTCGATTCAAATTTTTACGATCATTGTTTCATGTTCAAAAACAAATATACACGCGTTTATTATATTACAATATTAACAAAAACCATCTTACAAACCTTGAGGACCAAACTTGACCAAAACTAAAAACATCAATATTACAAAGCTACAAGGACTAGTCTTTGAATTTCTGAAAACCTACACAAGCACGGTCGTGCTTAGTCCTAAGCACGGTCGCGCTTGTGCCACGACCACGGTCGTGCTTAACTTTAAGCACGGTCGCGCCGGAGATACAGTTTGACTCCGCAAAGTCAAACCGACTCAAATCTTGTCCAAAAATAGAATTCAAACGAGTTTTAGAAACCGCGGGACTTGTAGAAGAAGTTACTCGACCAGTTGCGACGTATACCCGACCAAATACACATGCAATCGTCCGAATACTCGCAAATTCTAAACCGACTTCCTTTTTTAAACGAATCAAGTAATTGGGGCAAGAAATCAAACGAATTAAGTAATCCAATACCTACCCGCGACCTATATAAGCTTCCTTAAACCCTAAATCCATGATTACATCGCCTCTATCTCGTCTGTCGATCAAGAAAAAGCCACGAAGTCTCACCGTAGCCGTCTGCAATTGTTGCCCATTCAAAACAGGTTAGTAATAGGTCCTTAGAATCGTCTCATCAAGCTAATCGAAAGGCCTAACTTAATTCGTAACCACATTACACGATTTGACCGAATTGAATCTGAGTTTTCGATAAATAAATGGTTTTAATCAAACTATAAGTTAAACAGGATATAAATCCAATTAAATGGCATGGCTAAGTTCGTGAACAGATCCTCAATGAAAACCCTAAGATTCTAATCAGTTTTATTACAAGAACTGGAAGAATTGCTTCTGAAATTGACCAGACACGGTCGCGCTAACCTATGAGCGCGGTCGTGCCTGACTAAGCACAGTCGTGCCCGGGTGTGGCGCGGTCATTCTTACCGACCAAACAAAATCCTGACCTAGTCAAACCCCAGGCGCGGTCGTGCCGGGTTTTTAGCACGGTCGTGTCTGATGAACAGACCCTTGTTATGACTTCTGACCAGCCACGGGCGCGTTACCGGCCAAGCGCGGTCGCGTTTGAGCCGAGCACGGTCGTGCCGTATACGAGCACGGTCGTGTTCATCCTTTAACAGAATCTTTTATTTAATATATTTTATATTTTAATAAGTTTTAATGTTATAAAAATTATTTTATAAAATATCCAGAACCAAGTGTTGTTTATCAAAGATCAATCATTCAATATCTCTTTATATTAAAATCAATAAAATACTACAAGTTTATATAAATAGTTTTATAAACAACAATATATTCCATACGTTTTATCTTTAACAAATATTATTTATTTAAACTTATATTTTAAATAAATGTATATTCTATTACTATTGATTAAATAAATATTATATTCAAACAAACCTTAAACTTAAACAAATCCACTTCCGACATCGAATAACGCAACTCAATAATACGTAATCATATTGTTCAATAGGTCGAACCTAGCAATCTACATCACACCGCCGTTTTCCATTTGCTTGTGCAATCTATACTCTTCATAACAAGTGAGTTACATAGCCCCTCTTTTACTCTATTTTACAAACTTTTGGGGTGGAACATGCGTTCTATTTACATGTTTTCAATTATACACATATACAGTTCCATCCTATGCATGTATTCAATTTTGCGCTTTGTGCTTGAGTACTAGGTGTGTAGACTAATTATTATGCTCTTCATGTACAATCATTAACTAACAGCCGACAGTAAACAGTGGTAGATCTATTGAGTCTGACAAACCCACCCAGGTAGGGTGACTGTTACTGACAACACAAATTTTGAGTGCAAGTTACAAAGGTTTGATTGTATAGGTCACACGATGGTTTCTCTCCATAATTGCCTTAATTGTCATGTTGTATTGAACTGTATGCACACAACACGTATTTTGCTATCACACAATAAAACCTATGTATTCTCACCAACTCTTTAGTTGACCCTGTTTTAACCATGTTTCAGGTACCAATGTTTGAAGTGATCAAGATATGCTACACATAGGATTTTGGACCTAGAATTTAATTAAACCAGTTTATTCTATGTAATTTACATTTTTGTTTTATGGATTAGTTGTGTTTTGATTGAACTTCTTGATTGCAATGAAAACAATTATTAAATATTCAAACTTTAGCAAACCATGAGCAATGAACAGTCTGCACGCTTCACGCCCCGACGTTTCCGCCGTCGGTTGGGGTGTGACAGATTGGTATCAGAGCCTTGGTTATAGGGAACTAGGTTATTAGACACTTTTGACCTAGACTATAACCTTAGGACACCCACAATATGCCATGCTACTATATGATTACATGATTGATACTTGTGTGAACATTTTTACGTGTGATCTTAAGTAATTTCAATACATGCTACAATACATGATAGTTTATGTGTCACACTACTTGATAACCCTTGTGCTTACATTCATTACTATCTACATACTACCTATGTGTTTCATTAAGTGTTATCCTAAGTTTTAAACACACAAACACACACACCAAAGTTTTCATACACCCTTAAACTCACACATATAATGCCACCACCCTTGTGATCCAAATCTAAACTATTGGGCCTAAGGCCCACCAATAATAAACTAAGAAGCCCATCTATCTTCCAAGAAGAAGAAGTCCACTGAAATGCATAAACCTTACTTTCGGGCCTCAAGGCCCAGTCCACAACAATTCTCATCATGACCATGAGCCCAACAATAGTACTATTAATACATGATGGCTGGAAGGGTGTGTAGGCCCATGAGGGATTCTGGCTAAGAAAAGACAGGGTACTTAAGTGTGTCTTAGTGACCCACCCCTCTTTCCTGGGAATTCTCCTCAGGGATGCATGCTTATAGGTCAAGTGTGTTTCTAAAATACTATTGTGAAGACTCGGTGTTATGACTAGTCAAACTCTAAACCTATGAGAACCCCTACATTTAACACTCGATATTTCACTATCACTTACAACCTTTTCATTGTTTCTCTGCTAGATATGGACTCCTACACTCCCTCCTCCCCATTTTACCGTCCTGGAGCAGAGTCTGATTGGGAAGAAGACATCGGGACACCCGTATATCGGTCACCAACACCTCCAGCTGCTAGACCAAGAGTTGATGTAAGTGCAGATTGGACTAGGAACACCGACCCAAGACTTCGAACACCTAGATCACCCCCATTAAGAGACCCGTATCTGATGCCCGACCTGTATCATCCTAACCCATGGGTAAGGCATACCATGGCACCCACTAGTGCTATGGGAATTCCAATCAACGACATTCACCAATATGTGAGGACCTCCGAGTTTGAGAGGCAAAGGATGGAGCACGAGGTAATACATGACTTGCAAGGACAGAGAATGGATAGCCTAGTGAATCAATTAGGGCACCAAAAGGAGTTAATTTCCATCCTCGAAAGAGAAATGCTTGAGAACCGCACGGAAACAGCTAGGGCCGAAGCCAGATCAACTACCCGAATGACCATAGCGGTGCTCGTCTTGGTGATTATCTTCCTTCTAGTGGGAAACTACCAGAGGCGTTAGCAGAAATTTCTATTTATTGTCTTTAAACTTTCAACTTGAAAACTTTTCCTGATGTTTTTGAATAATGTTTACCGTTTCAGCATTTAATAAATTTTATATTTTTCCAAATTCTAAAGTTATTATTCATTGTTCATCCATCATATTTTCATTAAGATCCCTCAAGTATCACCTTCTTCATTCAATACGATTTCATCTTCTTCGTAATCAAATCATCATATTAGATTTAAACAACCTCGTTATTTTCCAAAACCAAACGTTTATCGAACTTTTAAAAGAATATCAGAAACATAAATTTCCCATAAACATTTTCACTTTACAAGGGAAATTAATACAACCTATTTTATAGAAATATTACTTCAAATTGATAAACAAGCATGATTTTCCTCATTACAGTAATTATTTTTAAACATTGGCTAAATTAATATGCGACTACTTGTTTAGCCAATAAGTCATCTTAAAATATTCCCTTCATAATAATTAAAAATTTTTAAATTTAAAGATTTTTTCCTGTAAATGGTCTATTTATTTAGATTATTTAACTCAATAGTTTCATTACTTTATACATCTATAACCAAGAACAATTTACAATTTCCTATTTTCAAACAAAGATCAATTATTTGTAAACACATTCCTCTGAGTGTTTTCAGAACCTCCTCTTTACTTTTCACTTGCCGCTTCAAGAGACGATCCGTACCGCGTAGATGTTAAACATCCCCACAAACCTCAACGATATTTAAAGGGCTAGAACCTAACTACCACATCTTACAAGAACGACAACAACACACTTCTCCGCAACACTAGATCGTATACAAAACCCGTTAGTACACATCGCACGCGAAGTTCAATACTCACGTTCACAATATATTCAATGCAATCTTATGGTACATAAAAACTCAATTATTCTCAATATATCCAATACTACACAAATTACATAATACATGAAACTAGTTTGCCTACAAATCACAATTTGCTCGATTAATCACGTAATGCACGAAACAGGTTTAATTGCAATACACATACTACTGGTTTGAGCACATGATACACGAAACTTAATTGTTTGCAATATACGTGATGCATAAGAATTGCGTCATTGATACATAGTTCTAGATTGACCACACTATACATGAAACTCATTTTGTTACAAAGCACTTTATACTAAACGGTGTACATTATACAAAATACATGATGCTAAGTTGCTAACACTATACATGAGATCCATTTCCTACAATACACATAATACTATGTTGTTTACATTACACATTAGAGCTTATTGATTTACAAAATACAAGACGCTAAATTATTTACGCTATATATGAGACCTATTTGATTACAAACTACGTGACACTAGATCATACATGAGACTTGTGTGCTTACTATATACTCGAAACAAAATTGCTTACAATTATTGCAATAGATTGATTTCATTACACACAAGACATGGTCATGCACTTTGTACGCCAAAGTTGAAAAGCATAATACATTGAAACGACTCGGGGTTTGACGTATTTTTGTTCAAACACGAGCAAACTAAGAAACTCTAAGTGTTACTACTTTACTAGTCTTTAGTTGTGAACTGACCTGATTAGGGACATAGTTACTTGGTAGCGACTTTTATGTGTAATCAATAGACATGATCATAGTGAAAAATTGTGCCCCCTTACCCGCACACAACGAAACGATCTATACGGACCATACGATGATTTGAATAATTACGGTTGCACACGGAATTATACAAATCAGCGCAGGGAAAGCATAGTGAAATTTTGTCGTGTGTTATGACCTAAAACCTAACATGATATATGACAACGAGACTAATGTGATGTGACAAGGGCATGGTGGATACGCCGCTGGTACTTCCTATATATAAGTGTTCCTGTCATATTGTAAGTAGTAGCGTTGTTCGTATCACGAGAAATTTTATGATATCCTGACATTGACCGATGTTTGTGAAATCTCTTAGCCAGTAACAATTCTTGAGCACATTAGACTACATCTTAAACAAACCCTAATCATCAATTTTCTATCAATCCCATTCCATGCAATATATTTCATACTTAGCATCCAAAACATCATTCGACAGTTCCTTCTTAAATACCTTCAGAACATAATTCATCACCAACATTCATACCTAACCTTGAATATCAAAACTTAAATCTTATCATCAGTTATACTCCTCGACCCAACCATCATGACGCGTTGAGAATCCAAACCCTCGCCTCTTTTCCGGTTCAGTAGTCTCCATTGGTTAAATTTCGAGACGAAATTCCCTTAACATGGGGATACTGTAACCTTTCTAATTTTCATGTTTTTCCTATTTAATTTATGCAGTGCAATAAAAGGCGATTTCGATTCAAATTTTTACGATCATTGTTTCATGTTCAAAAACAAATATACACGCGTTTATTATATTACAATATTAACAAAAACCATCTTACAAACCTCGAGGACCAAACTTGACCAAAACTAAAAACATCAATATTACAAAGCTACAAGGACTAGTCTTTGAATTTCTGAAAACCTACACAAGCACGGTCGTGCTTAGTCCTAAGCACGGTCGCGCTTGTGCCACGACCACGGTCGTGCTTAACTTTAAGCACGGTCGCGCCGGAGATACAGTTTGACTCCGCAAAGTCAAACCGACTCAAATCTTGTCCAAAAATAGAATTCAAACGAGTTTTAGAAACCGCGGGACTTGTAGAAGAAGTTACTCGACCAGTTGCGACGTATACCCGACCAAATACACATGCAATCGTCCGAATACTCGCAAATTCTAAACCGACTTCCTTTTTAAAACGAATCAAGTAATTGGGGCAAGAAATCAAACGAATTAAGTAATCCAATACCTACCCGCGACCTATATAAGCTTCCTTAAACCCTAAATCCATGATTACATCGCCTCTATCTCGTCTGTCGATCAAGAAAAAGCCACGAAGTCTCACCGTAGCCGTCTGCAATTGTTGCCCATTCAAAACAGGTTAGTAATAGGTCCTTAGAATCGTCTCTTCAAGCTAATCGAAAGCCCTAACTTAATTCGTAACCACATTACACGATTTGACCGAATTGAATCTGAGTTTTCGATAAATAAATGGTTTTAATCAAACTATAAGTTAAACAGGATATAAATCCAATTAAATGGCATGGCTAAGTTCGTGAACAGATCCTCAACGAAAACCTTAAGATTCTAATCAGTTTTATTACAAGAACTGGAAGAATTGCTTCTGAAATTGACCAGACACGGTCGTGCTAACCTATGAGCGCGGTCGTGCCTGACTAAGCACAGTCGTGCCCGGGTGTGGCGCGGTCATTCTTACCGACCAAACAAAATCCTGACCTAGTCAAACCCCAGGCGCGGTCGTGCCGGGTACGAGCACGGTCGTGTCTGATGAACAGACCCTTGTTATGACTTCTGACCAGCCACGGGCGCGTTACCGGCCAAGCGCGATCGCGTTTGAGCCGAGCACGGTCGTGCTGTATACGAGCACGGTCGTGTTCATCCTTTAACAGAATCTTTTATTTAATATATTTTATATTTTAATAAGTTTTAATGTTATAAAAATTATTTTATAAAATATCCAGAACCAAGTTGTCACACCCCGACCGATGGCGGAATCATCGGGGCGGGACATGTAAGACTGTTCATGAGCACAAGGTTGACTAGATTGTAATATATTAAATCCATTCCCATTCAAACAAACACGAAACAAGTTCAAAGTACATAATGAAATACAATTTGTCTTTGATTTAATATTAACTAGGTCCAAAGCCTATGTGTAGCATGTCTTGATCAAACTCAAATGAAAGCACCTGAAACATGAAAAAAATAAGGTCAACTAAAAAGTTGGTGAGTATAACACAAGTTTGTACATAGATAGCATATAGTTTGTAAACCAAATCCTTTACATAACATGATAAATAAGGCATTTATGGGGAGCCGCTATTGTGTAACCAAGTACAATCAAACCTTAGTAACTAGTATGCAAATTGTGTTGTCGGTATCAATCACCTCCACTTGGGTGGGTTTGTCAGACTCAATAGATCTATCATTGAAAACCGTCGGCTTGAAAAGTTAATGATTGCACATAATAGCATACAAGAGGTTAGCACACCTAGCACTCGGGCATAAAGCTCAAATTTCACACATGAATGTAAATAGGATTTGTACTTGTGTTGTTTGCGTAGATGTAAACATGTAAGTTGAATAGTGTTCATGTTTCACCCCAAAAATGTAAAAGAGTAAAAAGAGGTTGTGAATACTCACTTGTTTCGAAGGCGTAGCTAGCACAAATACTAAATAGTATAATGATCCTTGAGATGCACAAGATAACCTAAAGTGTAATATATATTGCATTAATAATGCACAATAGTCTAAGTCTAAGTCTATGGTTGAATTGGATGGAGTTAGTGATTTGGTACTTGAAAGTAAAATAGAAGATTCGAAATGAATATTTTTAGAACATTTTAAATAAGGTTTGATTTTGGGATAATTACTTATGTAAATTAAATAATTATAGTTTATGGAAATAACGTAGGTATTATATGTAATTTAGTATAATTAAATAAATGTTTTTTTTAGTTATAAATCAAATAAATAATTATTAACTTATTCATTTATTTATAAAATGTAACTTAAACATAACAATATTATTTAAGAGTAGAGTTTATGAATTAAATGTTGAACTTTAAATAATTTCCATTTATTTTAAGATTAAATATTTGATCTTTTCTAAATAAACAATAATACAGATTTTTATAATTTCAATCATTTTTATTTTAAAAATTAATCTGAAATACTATTTGTAAAAAGAAATAAAAATTATAAATATTCTGTTAACACACACGACCGCGCCTAGACAGGGCACGACCGTGCTCGGACCACGGGTGCGATCGCGCTAGCCAGGGCGCGACCGTGTTGATCAACAGAGGGGCATAGCTAAACAAATCATTAGGCACGACCGTGCCTTGGACAGGCACGACCGTGTCTATGCTTCTGGGGGGGGGGTAAGATCAAGTCTAGCCAACAAGCATGATTTGGTCTGAGCAGGAGGCACGACCGTGCTGTAAGTCGACACGACCGCGTCTCCCGAGGCACGACCGCGCTAGATGATTAGCTCGACCGTGTCTATGTCAAAACAGGAACGAATTGATTGATTCTTATATTGATAGAGTCGGAATTGATAGGGCTTTCATCCAAAAGTTTATTACGAGTCTGTTTGTGTAGTTTAATTGTATTTAAAACATGTTCAGAATCGAATTCGATCAAACTATTTTTGAATAAAACTTAGGTTCGGGTTTGGGATGATTTCTATATTGAAAACCCAAATCGAGATGGGGCTTTTGATCTACAGACTAAATCAAATGAAAATACGGTTTCAATTACCTAGAACGACGACGAATCAATAGTGTACAATAGAGGAGAGTTCTGGCGACGACGGAGTGGTCTCCGGTGCTTTCTGCTGTAACTCCGGTCAAAATGGTGTCTTCTGAAGCCTTAGGGAGGATCGATTAATGTGTTGGTTTGCTTAGTTGAGAGGATTCACAATGAAACGATGAATTTGATGGTCACAAAGGAGAGTATTGATACTTTGGAAAAGGATCGATCAAAACGGGTTCATTTGCTATAATGAAAATGATTTAAACTCCTAATTGTTTGTTAATGTGAGAAATGGTTACGAAACCGAACGGTCCAGCGATTAAAGGCTGTTTTTACGTTTCAACTGATGCGAGGCGCGACCGTGCCAATAATAGGCGCGACCGTGCCAAAACATGGCGCGACCGTGCCTACTAGGGTTTCTGGTTATTTACAAAATCAGCCCCTGCAACTTCAGCTTTGACAGAATTAGCTTGGTTAGGATTTAACGGAACACTTAACGGGATTATTAACTGGATTAACTCAAGAAGGTATTACTACATGATTATGAGTTCTAAATTTTTGAATTGAATACGATCGGCTAATGAGTAATGAGGTGTAGGTTTGAGTAAATATAGAGTTAAATGTTGTATTGCTATTTTATTAACTTAAATAAATTAAAATAGGGTCGGAAAAATACGGAATGTTACAGTCTCCCCATGTTAAGGGAATTTCGTCCCGAAATTTAACTGATGAAGACTACTAAATCAAGAAAGAGGAGGGAGTTTTGGGTTCTCGGTGAGTTTTGATTGATAGACAAGGCCTTGGGCCTGATCATCGAGGTTGAATACGAATGATGACTGTAAATTTAATTTTTGAACTGGATTTAGGGAGAAGGTTGCCGAATAGCAATTTGAATTCCAAACGTGAGATGCGTTACTTGGGATGAATTTGATGGGATTTGAAATTTTGAGTTTGTGTAAGATGTAGACTAATGTGCTCAAAATTGTTAGTGGGTGAAAGATTTTACAAACGTGGGTCTAGGTCAAAACTTCACGTAGCACGAACAACGCTACTTTTGATAATATGATAGGACACTTATATATAGGAAGTACCATCGGCGTATCCACCATGCCCTTGTCATATTACTTCAGTTTCGTTGTTACATATCATGACAAGTTTTAGGTCACAACACACTACAAAATTTCACTATAGTTTCCATGCGCTGATTTTTATAATTCCGTGTGCACCCGTAATTATTCAAATCATCGTATGGTCCGTATAGATCATTCCATTGTGTGAGGGTAAGGGCACAATTTCACTATTATCACGTCTATTGTTTACACATAAAAGTCGCTAACAATTAATTATGCATCAAATCAGATAAGTTTGCAACCAAAGAGTAGTAAAGTAGTAACACTTAAAGTTTCTTAGCTTGCTCGTGTTTGAACTAGAATACGTCAAACCCCGAGGCGTCTCAATGTATCATGGTCTTCGACTTTGGTGAACAAAGTGCATGACCATGTCTTGGGTATAATGAAATCGATACATTGTAATAATTGTAAGCAAATTTTGTTTCGAGTATATAGTAAGCACACAAGCCTCATGTATGATCTAGTGTCACGTAGTTCGTAATCAAATAAGTCTCATATATATGGAGTAAACAATTTAGTGTCTTGTATTTTGTAATCGATAAACTATAACGTGTAATGTAAACAACATAGTATTATGTGTATCGAAGGAAATGGATCTCATGTATAGTGTTAGCATCATGTATCTTGTATAGTGTACACCGTTTAGTATAAAGTACTTTGTAATCAAATGAGTTTCATGTACAGTGTGGTCAATCTAGAATTATGTATCAATGAAGCAATTCTTATGCATCACGTATATTGCAAACAATCTAGGTTTCGTGTGTCATGTGCTCAATCCAATAGCATATGTATTGCAAATAAACATGTTTCGTGTGTTACGTGATCAATCGAGCAAGTTGTAATTTGTAGGCAAACTAGTTTCGTGTATTTTGCAATTTGTGTAGCATTGGGTATATTGAGGTTCTTTGAGTTTCATGTATCATGTGGTTACGTTGGATATATTGAAAGCGTGTATACGTGAGTATTGAACTTTGTGTGCGATGTGTACTAACGGGTTTTGCATGTGATCGAGTGCTACGGACAAACGTGTTGTTTGGCGTTCTTGTATCATGTGGTAGTTAGGTTCAAGTTCTCAAATCTCATTGATGTTGGTGGGAAAAGGTTAACGTTTACGCGATATGGATCGTCTCTTGAAGTGCCAAGTGAAAGGTAACGAGGAGATTTTGAAAATATTCGGGAATTGTGTTTACAAATACGGGTCCTTGTTTGAACATATAAAGTGAGAATTTGTTTTTGGTTGTGGACATATAAAGTAGTGAGATCATTGAATCGCATATTTTAAATGAATATGCAATTTATGAGAAAATATTTTTTTTAACTTAAATTTTCAACTATTGGCTAAATAAGTTGTAGTATATTAATTTAGCCAACTTTAGAAATATTTACTTTAATGAAGAAAAATTAAAATTATTTATCAGTAGAAAGAAATTAATATTTTTATAAAAATGGTTGCATTAACCTTTCCTATTAGGTAAAAAGTTTTATGGAAAATTTATGTTTTTGGTATTATCTAAAATTTCGTTAAACATTTTATTTAAACAAGATAACGAGGTTTTGTTTAAATAAAAAAAATAGGATGATTTATTTAATGAAAGAGATTGTTGGTAATGTACTAAATCATGTTGAATGAAAGAAGTAATATTTGAGAAGGTTTGATGAAAATATAACAGGTGTAATTTACGTTCCACGGGTCAAATCAATGAAAAATAACTGTAGAGTTGAAATATATGGAATTGACTGAATACTGAAATGTTAAACATTATTCAAAACATAGGGTAATGGTTTTCAAATTGAAAATTTAAAGGAAATCAGTAGAAGCTTCTTCTAACGTCTCAGGTAGCTTTCCACTAGGAAGAAAATAATCGCCAAGATGAACACCGCTATGGTCACTCTAGTAGTAGATCTGGCTTCAGCCCTGGCGGTCTCCGTGCGATGCTCTTGAACTTCCTTTTCGAGGATGGAGATCAACTCCTTTTGGTACCCTAATTGGTTTGCTAGACTATCAATTCTTTGTCCTTGTAAATCGTGTATTATCCCCTGCTCTAACCTTTGCCTCTCAAATTATGAGGTTCTTACATATTGATGGAGGTCATGGGTTGGAATCCCCATAACACCAGTGGGTGCCATGGTTTGTCTTACCCAAGGGTTAGGATGGTATGGGTCGGGCATTAGGTATGGGTCTCTTAGTGGGGGTGGTAATTGATTATGAGGGTGAGGTGTATGATACGGGTTTATGGGTACGGGTGATCCGGGTGTTCGAAGTCTCGGACCGGTGTTCCTAATCCAGTCCGCCCTTACCTCAAACCTTGGCCTAGCATTTGGGGGTGTTGGTGACCGATACATGGGTGTCTCAGTGTCTTCTTCCCAATCAGATTCTGATCCAGGACGGTAAACCGGGGAGGGAGGAGGGTAGGAGTCCATGTCTAGCAGAAAAACAATGAAAAAAAATTGTAAGTGATAATGAAATGTTGTGGTTTGAACATAGGAGTACTTATAGGTTTTAGAGTTTGACTAGTCGTAACACCGAACCTTTCACGATAGTATTTTAGAAATACACTTGACCTATAAGCAATGTATCCCTGAGGAGAATTCCCAGGAAAGAGGGGTGGGTCGCTAAGACACACTTAAGTACCCTATCTTTCCTTAGCCAGAATTCCTCATGGGCTTACACACTCTTCCAGCCATCATGTATTAATAACACTATTGTTGGGCTCATGGTTATGATGGGAATTGTTGTGGACTGGGCTTGGAGGCCCAAAAGTGAGGTTTATTAATTGCAGCGGGCTTCTCATTCTTGGAGGATATATGGGCTTCTTAGTTTATTATTAATGGGTATTAGGCCCAATAGTTTAAGCCTTTGTTTACATAAAGTTATGGTATCATGCGTGTGAGTTCAAAGGTGTATGGAGATTTTGGTGTGTATGTGTGTGTGTTTAACTTAGGATAACACTTTAGTGAAACACATAGGTAGCATGTAAACAGTAATGAATGTAAGCACAAGAGTTATCAAGTAGTGTGACTCATAAACTATCAAGTATTGTAACATGTATTGAAATTACTCAGGATAACCTGTAAAATATTCACATAAGAAGTAATCATGTAACAAGTAATAGCATGGCATAGTATGGGTGTCCTAAAGTTATAGTCTAGGTCAAGAGTGTCTAATAACCTAATTCCCTATAACCAAGGCTCTGATACCAATCTGTCACACCCCGACCGATGGCGGAATCATCGGGGCGGGACATGTAAGACTGTTCATGAGCACAAGGTTGCTAGATTGTAATATATTAAATCCATTCCCATTCAAACAAACACGAAACAAGTTCAAAGTACATAATGAAATACAATTTGTCTTTGATTTAATATTAACTAGGTCCAAAGCCTATGTGTAGCATGTCTTGATCAAACTCAAATGAAAGCACCTGAAACATGAATAAAATAAGGTCAACTAAAAAGTTGGTGAGTATAACACAAGTTTGTACATAGATAGCATATAGTTTGTAAACCAAATCCTTTACATAACATGATAAATAAGGCATTTATGGGGAGCCGCTATTGTGTAACCAAGTACAATCAAACCTTAGTAACTAGTATGCAAATTGTGTTGTCGGTATCAATCACCTCCACTTGGGTGGGTTTGTCAGACTCAATAGATCTATCATTGAAAACCGTCGGCTTGAAAAGTTAATGATTGAACATAATAGCATACAAGAGGTTAGCACACCTAGCACTCGGGCATAAAGCTCAAATTTCACACATGAATGTAAATAGGATTTGTACTTGTGTTGTTTGCGTAGATGTAAACATGTAAGTTGAATAGTGTTCATGTTTCACCCCAAAAATGTAAAAGAGTAAAAAGGGGTTGTGAATACTCACTTGTTTCGAAGGCGTAGCTAGCACAAATACTAAATAGTATAATGATCCTTGAGATGCACAAGATAACCTAAAGTGTAATATATATTGCATTAATAATGCACAATAGTCTAAGTCTAAGTCTATGGTTGAATTGGATGGAGTTAGTGATTTGGTACTTGAAAGTAAAATAGAAGATTCGAAATGAATATTTTTAGAACATTTTAAATAAGGTTTGATTTTGGGATAATTACTTAAGTAAATTAAATAATTATAGTTTATGGAAATAACGTAGGTATTATATGTAATTTAGTATAATTAAATAAATGTTTTTGTTTAGTTATAAATCAAATAAATAATTATTAACTTATTCATTTTTTTATAAAATGTAACTTAAACATAACAATATTATTTAAGAGTAGAGTTTATGAATTAAATGTTGAACTTTAAATAATTTCCATTTATTTTAAGATTAAATATTTGATTTTTTCTAAATAAACAATAATACAGATTTTTATAATTTCAATCATTTTTATTTTAAAAATTAATCTGAAATACTATTTGTAAAAAGAAATAAAAATTATAAATATTCTGTTAACGCACACGACCGCGCCTAGACAGGGCACGACCGTGCTCGGACCACGGGTGCGATCGCGCTAGCCAGGGCGCGACCGTGTTGATCAACAGAGGGGCATAGCTAAACAAATCATTAGGCACGACCGTGCCTTGGACAGGCACGACCGTGTCTATGCTTCTGGGGGGGGGGGGGGGGGGTAAGATCAAGTCTAGCCAACAAGCATGATTTGGTCTGAGCAGGAGGCATGACCGTGCTGTAAGTCGACACGACCGCGTCTCCCGAGGCACGACCGCGCTAGATGATTAGCGCGACCGTGTGTCTGTCAAAACAGGAACGAATTGATTGATTCTTATATTGATAGAGTCGGAATTGATAGGGCTTTCATCCAAAAGTTTATTACGAGTCTGTTTGTGTAGTTTAATTGTATTTAAAACATGTTCAGAATCGAATTCTATCAAACTATTTTTGAATAAAACTTAGGTTCGGGTTTGGGATGATTTCTATATTGAAAACCCAAATCGAGATGGGGCTTTTGATCTACAGACTAAATCAAATGAAAATACGGTTTCAATTACCTAGAACGACGACGAATCAATAGTGTACAGTAGAGGAGAGTTCTGGCGACGACGGAGTGGTCTCCGGTGCTTTCTGCTGTAACTCCGGTCAAAATGGTGTCTTCTGAAGCCTTAGGGAGGATCGATTAATGTGTTGGTTTGCTTAGTTGAGAGGATTCACAATGAAACGATGAATTTGATGGTCACAAAGGAGAGTCTTGATACTTTGGAAAAGGATCGATCAAAACGGGTTCATTTGCTATAATGAAAATGATTTAAACTCCTAATTGTTTGTTAATGTGAGAAATGGTTACGAAACCGAACGGTCCAGCGATTAAAGGCTGTTTTTACGTTTCAACTGATGCGAGGCGCGACCGTGCCAATAATAGGCGCGACCGTGTCAGACGAGGCACGACCGTGTCTACTAGGGTTTCTGGTTATTTACAAAATCAGCCCCTGCAACTTCAGCTTTGACAGAATTAGCTTGGTTAGGATTTAACGGAACACTTAACGGGATTATTAACTGGATTAACTCAAGAAGGTATTACTACATGATTATGAGTTCTAAATTTTTGAATTGAATACGATCGGCTAATGAGTAATGAGGTGTAGGTTTGAGTAAATATAGAGTTAAATGTTGTATTTCTATTTTATTAACTTAAATAAATTAAAATAGGTTCGGAAAAATACGGAATGTTACACAAGTGTTGTTTATCAAAGATCAATCATTCAATATCTCTTTAAATTAAAATCAATAAAATACTACAAGTTTATATAAATAGTTTTATAAACAACAATATATTCCATACGTTTTATCTTTAACAAATATTATTTATTTAAACTTATATTTTAAATAAATGTATATTCTATTACTATTGATTAAATAAATATTATATTCAAACGAACCTTAAACTTAAACAAATCCACTTTCGACATCGAATAACGCAACTCAATAATACGTAATCATATTGTTCAATAGGTCGAACCTAGCAATCTACATCACACCGCCGTTTTCCATTTGCTTGTGCAATCTATACTCTTCATAACAAGTGAGTTACATAGCCCCTCTTTTACTCTATTTTACAAACTTTTGGGGTGGAACATGCGTTCTATTTACATGTTTTCAATTATACACATATACAGTTCCATCCTATGCATGTATTCAATTTTGCGCTTTGTGCATGAGTACTAGGTGTGTAGACCAATTATTATGCTCTTCATGTACAATCATTAACTAACAGCCGACAGTAAACAGTGGTAGATCTATTGAGTCTGACAAACCCACCCAGGTAGGGTGACTGTTACTGACAACACAAATTTTGAGTGCAAGTTACAAAGGTTTGATTGTATAGGTCACACGATGGTTTCTCTCCATAATTGCCTTAATTGTCATGTTGTATTGAACTGTATGCACACAACACGTATTTTGCTATCACACAATAAAACCTATGTATTCTCACCAACTCTTTAGTTGACCCTGTTTTAACCATGTTTCAGGTACCAATGTTTGAAGTGATCAAGATATGCTACACATAGGATTTTGGACCTAGAATTTAATTAAACCAGTTTATTCTATGTAATTTACATTTTTGTTTTATGGATTAGTTGTGTTTTGATTGAACTTCTTGATTGCAATGAAAACAATTATTAAATATTCAAACTTTAGCAAACCATGAGCAATGAACAGTCTGCACGCTTCACGCCCCGACGTTTCCGCCGTCGGTTGGGGTGTGACAATGCAACTTTTAAATCTAGATTTTCCTATAAAATTTTATATAAGTTTAAAAACTTATAAAATTTTAATTATTATAAAATAAAATATACATATTTTGTACAAAATTAAATAAGAACACTCGCATTTCATTTAATAGAAAATGATTACATGATAAATATAATACAAGTGCGAGAACGAAAAATCCGAAACGTCACAGTCTCCCCATGTTTGAGGAATTTCGCCCCGAAATTCAACTAGTGGAGGCTATGAAAAGAGATGCGGATACTTGGTCTTTATTTGGTCTTCACGTTCCCAAGTGAACTCGGGTCCACGTTTAGACTCCCAACGGACCTTGACAATGGGGATGCGGCTACGCTTGAGTTTCTTGACTTCTCGGTCCATGATTTCCACGGGTTTCTCAACAAAGTGCATTTTCTCGTCAATACGCACTTCATCATGGGGGATGTGGAGATTCTCATCGGCTAGACACTTTTTCAAATTAGACACATGAAAAGTCGGATGGACGTTGCTGAGTTCTGAAGGGAGATCGAGTTTGTAGGCCACTTTTCCTACCCTTTCGAGTATCTTGAATGGACCCACATATCGAGGTGCAAGTTTTCCTTTCTTTCCAAATCGGACTACGCCCTTCCAAGGTGATACCTTTAGGAGAACCATATCCCCAACTTGAAATTCCAAGGGTTTTCGTCTTTTATCGGCATAGCTCTTTTGCCGACTCCTTGCCACTCGAATGTTGTCACGAATAAGAAAAATTTTATCGGTGGTCTCTTGGATAAGCTCGGGACCGGTGATTTGTGCTTCACCAATTTCGTTCCAACAAATCGGTGAACGACATTTTCGTCCATAAAGAGCTTCAAACGGTGCCATGTTAATACTTGTGTGGTAGCTATTGTTGTAGGAAAATTCAATCAGTGGTAGGTGAGAATTCCAATTGCCACCAAAGTCAATAACACAAGCTCTAAGCATATCCTCAAGAGTTTGGATTGTTCGTTCGATTTGTCCATCAGTTTGAGGATGGTAAGCCGTACTTAAATCCAAACGAGTACCAAGTGCTGACTGTAATGACTGCCAAAATCGGGAAGTAAAACGCGAATCACGATCGGAGATGATGTTCAAAGGGATTCCATGACGACTTACGATCTCATCAATGTAAATCCGAGCCAATTTCTCGACTCGATAGTCCTCACGAATGGGCAAGAAGTGAGCAGACTTTGTAAGTCGGTCGATAATAACCCAGATACTCTCATGCCCACTAGAAGTGCGTGGTAGTTTGGTGATGAAATCCATAGCAAGGTTCTCTCATTTCCACATGGGAATTTCAGGTTGTTCGAGGAGTCCGGAAGGATTTTTGGTGTTCGGCCTTCACTTTAGAACAAGTTAGGCATTTTGCCACAAACAGGGCAATATCCTTTTTCATGCCGGGCCACCAATATTGCTGACGGAGGCCGATGTACATCTTATCAGCTCCAGGATGTACCGAATATCGAGTCTTATGGGATTCATTCATCAAAAACATACGAAGATCGTCGCGATCGGGAACCCAGATACGATCCAATTAATACAATAGGCCGTTGGCTTTGGTTTCTAGCAAGAGTTCTACACCACACGCCATTTCTTGATACATGTTTCCCTCGGTAACCGAGGTGTGTTGTGCTTGGAGAATGCGGGCCTGGATATCATTATGAATACGAACACTATGAAGCATGATACGTTCTTTACGACTCAAAGCGTCGGCTACAACATTTGCTTTGCCGGGGTGGTAGCGAATCTCGCAGTCGTAGTCGTTAAGAAGTTCGACCCATCGTCGTTGCCTCATATTAAGCTCTTTTTGATTGAAAATATGTTGGAGACTTTTGTGGTCGGTGAAAACCACGCATTTGGTACCATATAAATAATGTCTCCAAATTTTCAAGGCGAAAACGACAGCACCAAGCTCGAGATCATGGGTCGTATAGTTCTTCTCGTGGATTTTTAGCTGACGTGATGCGTATGCAATTACTTGGCCACGTTGCATTAGAACACAACCAAGACCTTGGTTGGATGCATCACAATAAACGACAAAGTCGTCATTACCACTAGGAAGAGTTAGAATAGGAGCATTGCAGAGCTTGTGCTAGAGAGTTTGAAAAGCTTTCTCTTGCTTGGGTCCCCACTCGTAAGATTTACCTTTGTGAGTCGGGCATTGAGCGGAACCGCAATCTTGGAGAAATTTGAGATGAAGCGACGATAGTAACCTGCTAGTCCAAGGAATGAACGAATCTCGGTAGGAGTCTTAGGAGTACTCCAATTCTTTACCGCCTCGATCTTTGCCGGGTCCACATGAATTCCCTTATCGTTGACTATGTGTCCCAAAAATTGAACCTCCTTTAGCCAGAATTCACACTTGGAGAACTTGGCGTATAGTTGTTCATTCTTCAAGAGTTCCAAAATCAAACGGAGATGTTGTTCATGCTCTGCTTTCGTTTTAGAATAGATGAGAATGTCGTCAATGAAAACGATCACGAACTTGTCCAAAAAAGGTTTGCATACACGGTTCATGAGGTCCATGAAGACCGCAGGCGCATTAGTCAAACCGAATGGCATGACCATGAACTCGTAGTGACCATATCTAGTCCGAAAGGCAGTCTTCGGAATGTCTTCATCGAGAACACGAAGTTGATGGTATCCGGAACGAAGGTCAATCTTGGAGAAACATGTTGAACCTTGAAGCTGATCGAAAAGATCGTCGATACGGGGTAAAGGGTATCGGTTCTTAATTGTAAGTTTGTTGAGTTCACGATAATCGATGCACATTTGAAATGATCCATCCTTTTTCTTTACAAACAGCACGAGAGCACCCCAAGGTGAATGGCTCGGGCGGATGAATCCTTTGGATGAGAGTTCTTGTAATTGACTTGCAAGCTCTTGCATCTCGGAAGGTGCAAGACGATAGGGGGCTTTTGCCACGGGAGTTGCCCCGGGCACAAGGTCGATACGAAACTCCACTTGTCTAGTGGGAGGAAGACCAGGTAAATCCTCGGGGAATACCTCGGGAAAATCTTGGATGATTGGAATGTCTTGCAATTTCTTACCCTTGTCTTTCGTGTCAACTATGTGGGCCAAGAATGCTACGTACTTTTTCCGCAAGTACTTTTGTGCCAATGTACAAGACATGATTTGAAGATCACGACACGGTTTTTCACCGAAAATAACTAACGTGTCAGCCAAAGGGAGAGGTATACGAATGCACTTTTCGTAGCAAATAACCTCGGCATGGTGCTTGGATAACCAGTCCATGCCAATTATAATATCGAAGCTTCCCAATTGCATTGGAAGGAGATCAACAGAGAATTCATGATTATTAAGCTCGAGATTGCAGTTGCGGATAACAGAGTTTATAGCAATAGATTTCCCGTTTGCTATCTCCACGGAATAAGGATTGTCAAGTTTCGTTCTTTGTTTAGCAAGTCGAGATTCAAAGGTAAGAGACACGAAACTCCTATCGGCACCGGTATCAAATAAAATGGATGCATAATGATTGTTTACGAGAAACGTACCGTTTATCACGTCGTTGTTTGCTTGTGCCTCATTAGCGTTTATATTAAACGCTCGTCCTTGGGGACCACCTTGGTGATGAAGTTTTGGGCATCGGTCACGGAAATGGTTTGGGTCTCCACACTCGTAACATGCCCGACCATTGAGATGTGCCGGATAGTTTGGACGGTTGGCTGGAGCAGCTTGGTGGACGGGAGGACGGGTACGGCAGGTAGTGACCACATGTCCATATCGCCCGCAGCTTGAGCACAATCGGCATGGTAGATTGGCAGGGTGATGGTACTTGCAGGTCTGGCATTGGGGATTCGGGCCCTGATAAGTCTTCGGGTTTTGACCCAAAGGGGCCACTTGAAGAGCAGGTACAGCGGGAGTTACGGCTGCGAAGTTTTGACCTTTTCGTTTCTTGTTGCGGTTAGAAGACTCGGGTTTCACATCTTTGACGGCCGCAAAAGTAGACACGACCTTCTTGGAACCCTTTCTTGCTAAGGTTCCGGCTTTGACATGGTTGTCGGATAGTGTAGCAGATAGACGGATAGCAGCTTCAAGAGTAGGAGGATTGCTTCCTAGCACAGCATCTTGAATTTGCATAGGCAGGCCGCCTATGTATTTTTCAATTCCCCGAGCGAGGGGAGTGATCATGTGAGGCACCAATAGACTTAGTTCTTGGAACCGGGTGGTGTAAGCCAGATTATCCCCGCTGTCTTGGGCAAGATCCCAAAACTCAGCCTCGAGCTTCCTCATTTCATTCCGAGGACAGAATTCATCAGTCATGGCCTTTTTTAGATCATCCCATGATAAGGATGTAGCAACCTCAGCACCACGAGTGCGTTTCTCACCGTTCCACCAGGTGAGGGCTCTCTTTTGGAGTACACTTGTGGCATAACGAACCCGAAGATTATCGGGACAGTCACTGTTTAGGAACGTGCTTTCCATGCTTTCAAACCATTGCAGTAGGCCGGTAGCACCTTCAGTCCCGAAGAATTTTGTAGGATTGCACGAGTTAAAGTGCTTAAACGTGCAGTGAGGCGGGTTGGTACCACCGTTCCCTTGGATGTTGTGAGACCCATCACTGTTGTTATTGGCTTGGGTCATTTGCCCTACTAGCTGGGCAAGGAGAGTAGCAAGATCCGGGTTGGAAGTGCTAGAGTTTGCACGTCGAGGAGGCATTCTAACACCATAAGAAAAGACAATGATATTTTAGATAAGACGGATAAATATGAGTTATAACGGGAAATAATGTAAGCAGAAATACGAGGTTTATCATGACGCGTGCCAGTGCATGTGTATTTATTCTAAGTTGATAGGGGAAACTAAGTCATCTTTTCCGGGTAGGACATGATGTTATAGATCATTATTTGCATAATAGGAATTGCCGGGACTTGCATGCATTACAAATCGTTGTTACGTGTGCACCCGTAATAATGATTCGTTTTGCATGTTTGTCTAGTTCTTCCTATCTTGCTATAATATCCCCAAAATTTAAGTTTAAGTTCGGATTGTATCCTTGCGAATACATTGACTTATCAACGTTAAATAATTCCCCGAAACTTTCAAAGAGACATGCTTTAGCCTATAGGTAAACACTCACTTCAGGAATTCCCAGGAAAGCATACGGGTCCGTTTATTTGGATTTATACGAAATGCTTTCCTAGACAGAAAATCCGATGTACAGGTGTCACCCTTCCAGATTGCACGTGTCTTTTACTAGTCTCAAGAAATTAAGTCGTTGACGAGGTTTTCAAGATTTTTGATAGACTTGAGAGTCTATGAGTATAAAATGTGTAGGAATGTTGCAATTAATATGGATTAGAAAAGAGTATGGATAAGGATGAGTAGTGTATTTGTTTGCATGAGTTTGTTTGTCAAATGTGTATGTAAAGTGTGTATCATGTATTTAAGCCTTGTATGTATGTGTATAAGTCTCATGTATCAAACTTGGGAAAATTCAAATAATACCTAACTACAAATAATTCACATAGCAATTAATCATTTAGCACATAACACATAAAAGGGAGTCCTAGGGTTATAGTCTAGGTCATCGTGTCTAATAACCTAATTCCCTATAACCATGACTCTGATACCAATCTGTCACACCCCGACCGATGGCGAAATCATCGAGGCGGACAATGTGATGATTGTTCAAAAGCACATGATAACTAAAGGTTGCATAATTCATTAATTAAATTTAAAGACAACAAGTTCCAAATACAATACATTTCAAATAACCTAGTCTAGTTCAAAACATTAATTTATTTAACTAGGTCCATAGTTCCTAAGTGGAGAGATCTTCGGCAAGCAGTCACATATCCAAACCTGAAACATTATTTAAATCAAGTGTCAACTAAAAAGTTGGTGAGTACATAGGTTTAGTATTTCATGTAAATAGTGATTGTAAATCGTTTTGCAACTCATTGTTTATATTGTTAAACATAGTATGTATGATGTATCATTTATTTAATCACAATTCAAACCGAGTTTGACGCGCTTGAACAGAGCACAACAGCTAAGTCCGGTATGCTTGAATATAGTTACCCACTATATCCGATATGTTTGAATATAACACGCGGTTATATCCGAGTATGCAGTAATAAACACCCTAACCGGGTGGGCTGGTCAGGCACAATAGATCTATCAATATTACAGTTGGGTGTCTTGTGTTTAAATGTATGTACATCCAAAGAATAAGCATATAGTCTCATGTATAACACGTATAAACAATTTGATTGAATAGCATGAAATAATGTTTCACCCCAAAGTATGTAAAGATGTAAAATAGGGGTTATGTAACTCACCTGGCTAGCGGATATGATAATCCACGAAAGTAGGTGATACGGATGTTTGAAACCTAAGCACGATGGAACCCTACGTAGATAAATGGGTATTATTATATGCTTATAGGTGTGTATCCGTATTTAATTGTGTATAGGTTTATAATAATATTTCTTAAAATTATTTGTGTAAAGTGTAGGTTTAGATTTACTTGAAATCACTGATTTTGATCGAAACTGTTTCAGGTATCGAAACCATGTTCAATTATCGAAACTATGTTCAATTATCGAAACTATGTTCAATTATCGAAACTATGTTCAATTATCGAAACTATGTTCAATTATCGAAACTATGTTCAATCGAAACTACTAGTTTCGATTGATCACCGAGCTGTCGAAACTTTCTTCTATCGAAACTACTTAGTTTCGATAAGTAGTTATTATGTATTATGTATTTATATAATAATAACAAATGAAAGGAAAGTCTTTATTTGACTAATTATAGTGATATTTTATATATTAAAATTTATTTTAACAAGTTTATTAAAAATAATGCAAGGTTCATAAAAATGAGGCATTTCATATATTAAATGTATTTTAATAAGTTTATAAAAAATGTTACAAGATTTATAAAAATTATGGGACATTTTAATAAAATGTGTTTAAATAAGTTTATAAAAATATTATAAGATTTATAAAATATATGGGATGTTTTATATACATAAACATGTATTACAAGATTTATAAAAATTAGAATAGTTTATAGATAAAAAGATCGTTTAATTGATTTCCAAATAAACGAACGATCAAACCGACTCGTTTTAGTCTTTAGTGTATAAAAATAATATTAAAATAAGTTAAGATAATTAAATAAAGTAAAAAGAAGAAAAATGAAAACAGAAGCAAAATGGGGTTGGGCCGGAGGCCGGAAGGTTCGAACCCGCGACCCCAGCCTCGGACACACACACCCGCATAACCAGCCGGGCTACTGCCCATCGCTGGTTATGTATGTAACGGATAAATTAAGTACACAAGGGCAATTCGGGTCGCTGGACCTCGGTGACCGGCAAACCGTGTCCGAGGACATTGGGTTTGTCCGGTAACTCTCGTGCGATTGCTGTGATTTCGACTGGGATTGTTTACCTGATGATAACAGAAGCTAATGGAACCGAAATGAGGTTCGAGCTTGGTCGCGAAGGGCCTGGACGGCAGGGCTTTGGAACTCGAAAAAAAAAGTCATAAGCGGGGATCGATTTCTGAGTGGAATTAGCTCTTGTAACCCTGGTCACAGCTTCACTCAGGGTGGACGAAGGTGATGGAGTCCTCAATTTGCTGTGAGAGTGTGTGGGAGGAGGGTAGCCAGTTCGCGCAGGGCCGACCATGGCCATTTATAGCCGGGCTTGATTCTTATGTTCAAACGTGCAATTGGGCACGTCCCGACATTAGTCTGGACGAGACGAAACTAATTAGACATTCAACAGGCGTGGAGGTGGCTTGTCGGGCACGAATTTGAACGTGTATATCTCGGCCACCAACAGGATCAGACGATCCTTATGTTGGGGAGACCAATTGGTCGAGGGGTATTGATCGCGTGGGGGATAGGAAGCCAGAGAAGCTTTTGTCGGCTGTTGAGGTGCAGGGAACAGCCCTGTCGGGGTGTTCGCCGGAGAAAGCCTTGGACCGCCGGACCATGGTTGGGGGTGACCGGATAAACGAATCGGGTATTGGCAGTTTTAGTCCCTGAAGTTTGGTTTGACTTAAATTTAGTCCCTGGAATAACTTCGGATTAAACCTTTTAGTTTGCTTTGTCCAGGAATGGTCCCTCAACAGATTTCAATTCTAAAACCTTCTAGTTTGATTAATTACTAAACAACCCCTAAACTTTTATTAAATTAATTTAATCTCTTTTAAATCTATTTATATTTTATAAATTTATTTTCATTATTATTATTATAAATAACTTTTATAAAAAGATTATTTGTATTATTTAAATGGGTTATGCAACTTTTAAATCTAGATTTTCCTATAAAATTTTATATAAGTTTAAAAACTTATAAAATTTTAATTATTATAAAATAAAATATACATATTTTGTACAAAATTAAATAAGAACACTCGCATTTCATTTAATAGAAAATGATTACATGATAAATATAATACAAGTGCGAGAACGAAAAATCCGAAACGTCACAACCAGCTACCAGTTTCGCTTGTGTGTATATCAATTAAACTACACACACATAACCAGCGATGGGCGGTAGCCCGGCTGGTTATGCGTGTGTGTGTTTGAGCTTCAGGTCGCGGGTTCGAGTCCTCCGGTCTCCGGCCCAACCCCATTTTTGCTCTGTTTTCATTTTTTTTATTTTATTTAATTATCTTAACTTATTTTAATATTATTTTTATACACTAAAGAATAAAACGAGTCGGTTTGATCGTTCGTTTATTTTGAAACCGATTAAACAATCTTTTTAATCCATAAACTATTCCATTTTTTTTTATAAATCTTGTAATATTATTTAAATACATTTTTATATATAAAATATCTTATATTTTTATAAATCTTGTAATACTTTTATAAACTTATTTAAATACATTTTTATATATAAAATGTCCTATATTTTTATAACTCTTGTAACATTTTATAAACTTAATAAAATACATCTAATATATAAAATGTCTCATTTTCTTTATGTAAACACTAGCAATGTTTTTTTCTAATAAACTTGTTAAAATAAATTTTAAATATACAAAATATCAACATAATTAGTCAAATAAAGACTTATATTTTTATTTATTATTATTGTTTAAATACATTAAACATAATGATTTATTATTTAAAAATGTAATATTTAAACAATATATATATATATATATATATTTTTTAAAGTTAAAGTTTTACAAAACCATTATCATATTCCTACCACATTTTATACAAATAAATATTAAGGATATTATTATAAAATATATACTCATTTAAATACGAATACGCACATACATATAAACATACAATAATACCCATTTATCTACATAGGGTTTCATTGTGCTTAGACTTCAACATACCTATCACCTACACGCGTGGACAAATACCCGCTTGCAAGGTGAGTTACATATCCCCTATTTACATTTTTATACATTTTGGGGTGAAACGTAATCTGTGCTTACTTACATACAATTCAACTTGTGTTTACATGTGTAGATTATTGTGCTTTTGTGCTTGATCACTTGTTATGCTGTGAATACTTTTAGGATGGTTTAAATTATGTGTAACCCACATAGTCTTGATTCCATGCCTATCACTTTTAGGGTAGCGGTATGCTATGCCTATCACGTTAAACCTTTATGCTTATATACAAAATTACATGCTTACAATTGGTATACATATAGTGAATTCTCCACATTATGCCATATCATACCATGTCAAACTATGAATTGTATAAACGTTTTTAACTTAACTTTTATTTTATTTAAACATATGTAAACTCACCAACTCTCGTAGTTGACACTTGTTTTGGATTACGTTTCAGGTGAAGATATGTGATTTTGTGACTATGTGTTGAAGGTGCTACACATAAGGCTTTTGGACCTAGTAAAATAATTATGTGTAATATTCTAGTATAGGGTGTTGTAACTTGAATTGTATTTTGATATTTGGTATTTAAATCTCATTAATGAATTATGCAACCTTAGTAGATCATGTGCTTATGAACAATCATTCTAATGTCCGCCTCGATGATTCCGCCATCGGTCGGGGTGTGACAGATTGGTATCAGAGCCATGGTTATAGGGATTTAGGTTATTAGACACGATGACCTAGACTATAACCCTAGGACTCCCTTTTATGTGTTACGTGCTAAATGATTATTTGCTATGTGAATTATTTGTAGTTAGGTATTATTTGAATTTTCCCAAGTTTAGTACATGAGACTTATACACATACATACAAGGCCTTGAACACATGATACATACTTTACATACACATTTGACAAACAAACTTATGCAAACAAATACACTACCCATCCTTATCCATACTCTTTCCTAATCCTTATAAATTGCAACATTCCTACACATTTTATACTCATAGACTCTCAAGACTATAAAAATCTTGAAAATCTCGTCAACGACTTAATTTCTTGAAACTAGTAAAGGACACGTGCAATCTGGAAGGGTGACACATGTGCATTGGGTTTTCTGTCTAGGAAAGCATTTCATATAAATCCAAATAAACGGACCCGTATGCTTTCCTAGGAATTCCTAAAGTGAGTGTTTACCTATAGGCTAAAGCATGTCTCCTTGAAAGTTTTGAGGAATTATTTAACGTTGATAAGTCAACGTATTCGCAAGGATACAATCCGAACTTAAACTCAAAATTTGGGGACATTATAGCAAGGTAGGAAGAACTAGACGAACATGCAAAACAAATCATTATTACGGGTGCACACGTAATAACGATTTGTAGTGCATGCGAATCCCGGCCATTCCTATCGCGCGAATAATGATCCATGTTATCATATCCCCCCAGGAATAGATTTCATGGCTTATTTCCCCTATTCTTTTGTGTTATAAATTTTGAATGAATTATGTGATCAGCTTTAGTCAAAACTTACATACATTATCATGCGACATGATGAGTGTCATCTCGCGTTCATGCTTACATTATTGTGAACAGTCTACCAACTGTAGCACATGCATGCCTATTTTAATCCTAAGTCTCATAAAATTTTGCCTTTTCTCGTGGTATTTTATAGAATGCCTCCCCGTCGCGCAGCTAATGCTAACTCCAGCAATCCCAACACTGACCTTGCTGCACTACTTACTCAACTAGTAGGCCAAATGATCCAAGCTAACAACAACAGTGATGGGTCTAATACGCAAGGGAATGGTGCAAACCCACCATACTGCACATTCAAGTATTTCAATTCTTGCAACCCCACCAAATTCTTCGGGACGGAAGGTGCTACTGGCCTTCTTCAATGGTTTGAAAGTATGGAGAGTACTTTCCTAAACAGCGATTGTCCCGACAACCTCAAATTCCGTTATACTGCCAGCGTCTTCCAAAAACGAGCACTCACCTGGTGGAACGGTGAGAAACGTACTCGAGGCAACGAATCTGCTTTGTCCTTGTCTTGGGACGAAATGAAACGACTTATGACTGATGAGTTCTGTCCTCGCAACGAAATGAGGAAGCTCGAAGCTGAATTTTGGGATCTCACCCAAGATAGCGGAGAGAATTTGGCTTACACCACTCGTTTTGAAGAACTAAGTCTGCTCGTGTCCCACATGGTTACTCCCTTAGCGCGGGGAATTGAGAAATACATAGGTGGACTGCCTATGCCGCTCCAAGACACCGTATTGGGAAGTAATCCCTCCACTCTTGAAGACGCTATCCGTTTGTCTGCTGTGTTGACTGACAATCACGTCAAAACGGGTACCTTATCCAGGAAGGGTACCAAGAAAGTGGTCGACAAAGCTGCTACTTCTGTGTCCGACAAAGATGAAGAACCCAAATCTTCCCATCATGATAGGAAGCATAAGGCCCAAAACTTTGCGGCCGTCATTCCTTCCGTACCTGTGACCCAAGTTACTCCTGCGGGTCAAATTCTGAGAAATTATGTAGGTTCATTTCCCCAATGCCCTACTTGCAAGTATCACCATGCCCCACATGCTGCATGCCGTCTATGCTCAAAATGTGGACGTTATGGACACGTTGTTACTACTTGTCGTGCTCGCACTATCGTTAATCAAGCTACTCAAGGCAATCATCCAGTGCCTCTCACTGTCACCTATGGACGGGCCTGTTACGAATGTGGAGACCCAAACCACTTTCGAAACCAATGTCCAAGACTTCAAAATCAAGGTGGTCCTCGTGGACGAGCATTTAATATAAATGCTAACGAGGCTCCGGCCAATGACAACACTGTCAACGGTACGTTCCTTTGTTCACTATCTTTATACATCCGTTTTATTCAATATTCAAGATTGTGTCTCTTGTTTTTAACCAACTATTTGCTAAACAACCAACCAATTTTGATAACTCGTATATCATGGAAATAGCGGATGGGAAATCCATTGCTATAAGTTCTATAACCCGGGATTGCATATAACAGCTATGCTATCACCATTCATCTCATCCCTATACTTTTGTGAAACAAACCTATTATGTTTAAACTCGGTCATACAACTTGCTAGCTCTGTTAAAGTTTACTTAAATTGTTGAAGTTCCAAATCCTAGTAATTATGCACGGGGAATCCCCGGTATATCAAAGGGGTGGTGGGTTAGCCGCTGGTACACCCTATACATAAACCCACTTGATATAACGAGTATAAACCGTGCATAAGTACTAGGAAGAGGATCGGTTCTTGAATTGTTAGACATATTTGTGCTATAAAACCACTCATAGACGTGATAACAAATTTTATGCATTTCATTGTACAATTTTCAATTGAGAAAGGTGATTTAATTAAAATGATCTAAATCCTAGTAATTATGCACGGGAAATCCCCGGTATATCAAAGGGGTGGTGGGTTAGCCGCTGGTACACCCTATACATAAACCCACTTGATATAACGAGTATAAACCGTGTATAAGTACTAAGAGGAGGACCGGTTTTTGAAAATGTTTTTGCAAATTTTGAAAATATAAACACCCGTGGGGTGGAGTTTTAAAGGAAAATGCCACGTCGCAAGGTGATTGGCACCAATATCGTTAAATCTGGTTTCTAGTAGTTTACATTCATGCGTTGTACGAGCAATTGTATGCATAAATCTCATTATACTATTAGAACAATTAGTTGACAACTCGACTCAAATTAACACCATCATCCGTTATCATACGCTATTTCCCCGTTGAATCTTTCTCTTGTGAAGAAATTCCATTCTAAGTCCTTTGGCATCTCTTTCCCGCTTCTATAACGCTCGCTACTCGAATTTCGGGACGAAATTCCTTCAACTTGGGGAGACTGTGACATTTCAAAAATCTTCGTTGCGGAATTTATCATGTAAATATTAACATTTTATATTTAATCAAATTTATACAAATTGGTGTATTGGCAAATTTCAATTTATGTACTTTTAATTTTTAAAAATATTTGAAGGTTATAAACTATATAAATTATGTTATTAAATTAAATAATTTATATAAATGGTTTTCAAATTTATTTACCATTCAATGAGATTGATTTTAAATAAAAACATAAGTTTTATAAAACTTTATATGCTTAAGTTTTATTTGGTTTTTATACAAATAAGTATTTTATGTTATGACTTTAATTTAATTAGAATTTTATAAATTTTAAAAACTAATATAAAATTCTATACAAAAATTCTACATTTAAAAAGTTGCATATTTAATAAAACAACATATTTTAATAAGATTTATAACTTTTATAAAGATTATTAATTATAAAATAATAATAAAATAAGTTTATAAAAACATTTTTAAATTAATTTGATTAAAAAAAGAAATTTAAATTAATTTATTCATTTAAAAGTTCAGGGGTTGTATTGTAATAAATCGAACTCAAGTTTTAACAGAAAATAACTGTAGGGTCTGTTTCTGGACAATTTAAACTTCAGGGACCCATCCGTATTTATTTTAGGGGTTAATTTAATATAAAGACAAACTCCAGGGACCATTTTTGTCAAACCTCGATTCGTATTTCCGGTTACCCCCAACAATGGTCCGGCGGTCCAAGGCTTTCTCCGGCGAACACCCCGACAGGGCTGTTCCCTGCACCTCGACAGCCGAAAGTGGTCTCTCTGGCTTCGTCTCTCCCACGCGAACAAGAGCCCTCGACCAATTTGTCGATTAATCATACGGAAAGCCTGATTGTGTCTATGGCCGAAAGTCCACGCCTCTAATACAGCCCCGACAGTCAACCTCCACGCCTACAAGAGGTCTCGACAGATTCGTCTCGTCCAGACGAGTGTCTGGACATACTCAATTACGTGTTTTAATATAAGGATCGAGCTCGGCTTTAAATGGCCATTTACAGACCTGCTCAAGCTCGCCCACCCTCCTCCACCTGCTCTCACTTCAAATTGAAACCACCATCATGTTCGTCTCTTCTGTGCGAAGCTATACCACCCTTACTGACGGCCTAACTCCCTCTGGAACTCGAGATCACTATCTTGGTATTTCGGACCAAAAAGCTTGCCGACCAGACCCTTCGCGACCAAAGAGGTACCTCAAATCCATTCAATTGCCCTCTGTTACCCTTTGGCAAACTATTCTAATCCAAATCGCGGCTTAAATCCATCGATTGCCGGGCAAACCAATGTCCTCGGACACGGTTTGCCGGTTGCCGAGGACCAGCGACCAGTTTCGCTTGTGTGTATATCAATTAAACGACACACACATAACCAGCGATGGGCGGTAGCCCGGCTGGTTATGCGTGTGTGTGTTTGAGCTTCAGGTCGCGGGTTCGAGTCCTCCGGTCTCCGGCCCAACCCCATTTTTGCTCTGTTTTCATTTTTTTATTTTATTTAATTATCTTAACTTATTTTAATATTATTTTTATACACTAAAGACTAAAACGAGTCGGTTTGATCGTTCGTTTATTTTGAAACCGATTAAACAATCTTTTTAATCCATAAACTATTCCATTTTTTTTATAAATCTTGTAATATTATTTAAATACATTTTTATATATAAAATATCTTATATTTTTATAAATCTTGTAATACTTTTATAAACTTATTTAAATACATTTTTATATATAAAATGTCCTATATTTTTATAACTCTTGTAACATTTTATAAACTTAATAAAATACATCTAATATATAAAATGTCTCATTTTCTTTATGTAAACACTAGCAATGTTTTTTTCTAATAAACTTGTTAAAATAAATTTTAAATATACAAAATATCAACATAATTAGTCAAATAAAGACTTATATTTTTATTTATTATTATTGTTTAAATACATTAAACATAATGATTAATTATTTAATAATGTAATATTTAAACAATATATATATATATATATATATTTTTTTAAAGTTAAAGTTTTACAAAACCATTATCATATTCCTACCACATTTTATACAAATAAATATTAAGGATATTATTATAAAACCTATACTCATTTAAATACGAATACGCACATACATATAAACATACAATAATACCCATTTATTTACATATGGTTTCATTGTGCTTAGACTTCAACATACTTATCACCTACACGCGTGGACAAATACCCGCTTGCAAGGTGAGTTACATATCCCCTATTTACATTTTTATACATTTTGGGGTGAAACGTAATCTGTGCTTACTTACATACAATTCAACTTGTGTTTACATGTGTAGATTATTGTGCTTTTGTGCTTGATCACTTGTTATGCTGTGAATACTTTTAGGATGGTTTAAATTATGTGTAACCCACATAGTCTTGATTCCATGCCTATCACTTTTAGGGTAGCGGTATGCTATGCCTATCACGTTAAACCTTTATGCTTATATACAAAATTACATGCTTATAATTGGTATACATATAGTGAATTCTCCACATTATGCCATATCATACCATGTCAAACTATGAATTGTATAAACGTTTTTAACTAAACTTTTATTTTATTTAAACATATGTAAACTCACCAACTCTCGTAGTTGACACTTGTTTTGGATTACGTTTCAGGTGAAGATATGTGATTTTGTGACTATGTGTTGAAGGTGCTACACATAAGGCTTTTGGACCTAGTAAAATAATTATGTGTAATATTCTAGTATAGGGTGTTGTAACTTGAATTGTATTTGGATATTTGGTATTTAAATCTCATTAATGAATTATGCAACCTTAGTAGATCATGTGCTTATGAACAATCATTCTAATGTCCGCCTCGATGATTCCGCCATCGGTCGGGGTGTGACACAAATCAAAACCGCTAACACAATAGACGGCTTTATCTCGTCTAACTCTCTCTAGACGGCTATCAATTTATCTAACTCCACCGCTCACCTAATTTAGGTTACATAAACAAGTATTTATACTAATCCTAACAAACTAAGCTCAAAATACATATTCTCGGCCCAAGACCAAAACCGTGAACTTAAGGTTCACGGTTCTAAAACCAAATACATTTCTATTCAGTTATACCAACACTTGTAATTATTTGATAAGCATTAGCCTCACATATTCAGATCCAACATTCTCTCCCTAGGCTGATGTTATTAAATGATCTTCATACTTCGAATGTAGCACTTTGATCACCGATTCCAGCATGCAATATTTTCTTCAAAATATGTTGTTGTTGCTGTGGTGACGATGTTGGTGTTGATAAGATTCAACATCTCTGAACTTTTAAACTTGGGTCTCTCTTTCTTCTCTTGGAGTTAGATCCGTATTTGGATCAGAATTAGCATTTGCTTGAGCATCTTGCTAAAAGATGACGAGAGAGGAGGATTCTCAATAACTCTTTTCTTTTTTTCATTCTTTCTCTTTCAAGCAGATTCACAGGTACTTCTTCATGTGTACTTTCATTGTCGGAAGATGAAAACACATCAGGCCTTTTGACTCGAGTACATTCTGTTGTGCTGGTACTTCAACCTTGTCAGCAATTTACAGCATTTCATTCTTCTTCAACCCTGGTTCTTGATTTGAAATAAATCCTGCAAATTCTCAGAAGTTTTGTAAGCAGACATTTATATGTAACAGGGAATCCAGTATTCACAAGAATACGTAGTACATCCATGTACTATCAAACCTGTGAAATTTCAACTCTTTTGATGACAAGTCTTTAAATTCAAGAATGGTCAATTTTTATAAAGATAAAACAAAAATAAAGTTAAATAGAAAAACTAAAACTAAACTATAACTGAAGTAAAATTAAAGATAAAATTTGAAATAAAATCTTTTTGAAATTTTCTTCACAAATTTGCAACCTTTTCAGATCTGACACATTTACAAAGATCTCATTACACATAATTACAACTGAGAGCCTTTAGGAAGTTTGCAATGGGATCAAATCGTTCTACAGGCAGACCAAGGAACATTTTTCAGCATGTACTTTTACGTAGACAGGTCAAGCAGATTGCTAATATTTAGATGCTTTTAAACTCAAGCTTTAGCTTCAAACTGAAGTTTTTCACTGTGATTTAAATTATCGTGTTTTGGGTAGAATTAGTTATGACTTTAATGGGTCCCACGCTCATATCTCAGAAACCTGTAATTAAGTGAATATGAATTAAGTCAATTCTTGATGAACTTTAATGGACCACACAGCTTGTCAGGTAAACCTTCCCTTCCTCATGATCTTTTGAGCACCTAAATAATAACTAAATGAGCATAACTAGCATAGGTTTATGCAACTTTTCGGGGAATCTCTGACAAAATTTGATCAAAAACATAGCACTACGGGCTTACATGTTCAGAATCAGCAAAAGCTCAGGGCCATAGCACTACGGACTTACATGCCTTGACAAGAGATCCCTTCCCAGTCACATATTCCCAAAAATAAAAATATTTATAAGTATATTTATATGTATGTCTTTAGACATATCTTTTTTGTGTTTTTCCTATAGCACGACATTAACATTGCGTGTCTTTTTGCTCAAGATTCTGCTTTGCACTATCATTGAGTGTCTTTTCACCTATTGCATGTCAATGCATGTCTTTTAACTATATAGATATATAATATTTACAGACTTGTATCAAGTCAAGCTCGCAACCCCTTTGTGAAGGGTCCCGATTAGTGCAATCCCAGTAGAGCGAGGGTTATCCACAGTTCGTCAACCTTTATGTTTAAGTTCTCAATTATTATCAGGAATAGCAAATTACACTAATCTATGAGATGTTCCTCACTAAGGCCATAATATTATTTTGTTTATGTGTATCAAATGCAGAGCCTATCAACATATCCAACATAGATCCTAGCCTTTTCAATTTACTGTCTTACATGTGTTGATCCTAGCCTTAAGAAACGAACATTTATATCACTTCCCATTTAATTGCCAAACTTTCGACTCAGACACAAACAATATTTTTGTATTTTTTCTTTTAAATGAACTTAAAGCCGACTCTTTTTGTATTTTTCTTGACTCTAGAAATTTAAAGCTGATTCTTTTTGTATTTTTCTGACTCTAGAAATTTAAAGCTGACTCTTTTTGTATTTTTTTTTAATTTCCGTGAACTAGAGCTAAACCGTGAAGTTCTATTTGACCGTGAACCTTTATCCCAGTCGTGAACTTGTTCTTGGTCATGAACTGCATTAACACCGTGAATACAGTAAAAATAAGCTAAGTCGTGATCCTAGCTGTGAACTGAAAGGAACTCGTGAACTCAACAGAAGCCGTGAACATAGAGCCCGTGAACCTGAGCCGAGTAGACTTGTCGTGAACCCAACGAAACCCGTGAACACAGAGGATACATGTCTCTTGATTTGGTTTCCAAATTTAAACCCGAGAATTAAGGGATTTCAAAATTTGAATTTCAAAACCGTGAATGCAGACCCGTGAGTTGATTTTGACTTGATCTTCTTTCTAAAATTAATCCACAAAATTATGGGATTCAAATTTTGAATTTCAAATCAAATCCAAAAATCCCGAAAACGAATTTATGATTATTCCACAGCATGTTTCTCTCACCTCAGCAAAATACCAAGGATTTCACACCAGAACTTTGAAACTCAACAGAAAAATCCTAAGAACATGAAGGAGATTGTTCTTCACAGCAGCAAAATAACCAAGAATTCTCCAATGAAGCTTTGATTTTCAGCAAGAAATTCCTCTATCACACAAAAACTGTTAGTAATAAAAATCAACCGAGAGCAATAAACAATACCTTAAGACCTTTGTCTTGAATTGTTGATATCCAAAAACCGAGCCTTGAATGACTTCAATGGCTCTGATACCAATTGTAAGTCCAAATCGTATGAATCTTCGAATAAAACACAACCAAGATATCAATTCTCTCAATCACAAGGCGAAAACTGGTGATTGTGGTGATTCAAGAACACAAAAAACTTGTAATACTCGTATATTGATTGAGAGAATTATAGAGAAAATCACTAACAAAAACTAACTCTCTAGACGGATATCAACTTGTCTAACCTCACGTCTAACTCTCTCTCAGAAATGTTTTTCTGGTGGCTTGCCCTAATTCCCACGAAAATATGTATTTATACTAGACAAATACCATAAAGCCCATAACACATATTTTCGGCTCACATAGCCTAGCCCAAGACCCAACCCGTGAACCAGTTTCACGGTTACACAATTCGAATACATTACTATTTAATAACACCAATACTTCTATTTATTTGATAAGCGTCAGCCTCACATATATAGACCCAACAATCTCCCCTAGGCTGATGCTATCAAATGGTCTTCATAATTCGAATGTAGCACTGTGATCACCACTTCCAGCATACAATGTTGTCATCAGAATCTATGGTTGTTGATGTGGCGTCGATGTTGATGTAGTTCAAGTTTTTTTACTCTCAAACTTGGGTCTTTCTTTCTTCTCTTGGAGTTAGATCCTCATGTGGATCCTAATCAGCATTTACTTGATCATCTTGCTAAAAGAGGATGTGAGAGGAGGATTCTCAACAACTCTTTTCTTTTTCATTCTTTCTCTTTCAAGCAGATTCACAGGTACTTCTTCATGTGTACTTTTATTGTCGGAAGATGAAAACACATCAGGTCTTTTGACTCGAGTACATTTTGTTGTGCTGGTACTTCAAGCTTGTCAGCAATTGACAAAAGTACCAGCACAACAAAATGTAATCGAGTCAAAAGACCTGGTGTGTTTTCATCTTCCGACAATGAAAGTACACATGTAGAAGTACCTGTGAATCTGCTTGAAAGAGAAAGAATGAAAAAGAAAAGAGTTGTTGAGAATCCTCCTCTCATATCCTCTTTTAGCAAGATGATCAAGTAAATGCTGATTAGGATCCACATGAGGATCTAACTCCAAGAGAAGAAAAAAGTCCCAAGTTTGAGAGTAAAGAAAACTTGAACTACACCAACATCGACGCCACATCAACAACCATAGATTCTGATGACAACATTGTATGCTGGAAGTGGTGATCACAGTGCTACATTCGAGTTATGAAGATCATTTGATAGCATCAGCCTACGGGGAGATTGTTGGGTCTATATATGTAAGGCTGACGCTTATCAAATAAATAGAAGTATTGGTGTTATTAAATAGTAATGTATTCGAATTGTGTAACCATGAAACTGGTTCACGAGTTGGGTCTTGGGCTTGGCTATGTGAGAAGAAAATATAATGTTATGGGCTTTATGGTATTTGTCTAGTATAAATACATATTTTCGTGAGAATTAGGGCAAGCCACCAGAAAAACATTTCTGAGAGAGAGTTAGACGTGAGGTTAGACAAGTTGATAGCTGTCTAGAGGGTTAGCGGTTGTTAGTGATTTTCTCTGTAATTCTCTCAATCAATATACGAGTATTACAAGTGAGTTTGTTCTTGAATCACCACAATCACCAGTTTCCGCCTAGTGATTGTGAGACTTTGATACCGTGTGTGTGCATTCATTTGTGAGTTTATATGAAGATCCATCTAGTTTGGGACTTACAAGTCATCATCTTCAACCACATCAGCCTCCTTAACCTCATCCAAATCTATCAGACATTCTAACTTGTCGGCATTTTCAATATCAGAATCTTCAAATAATGAATCATCTAACATATCCAGTGTCTCCATAGTTGTCTCTTTATCATATTCTTTATCTCTAGACAGGCTCACATCTTGATTAGATGTCAACTCCCCCTGAGTGTGACGTCGGGTTAACAGAAGTGTCTTGATGCTCACCCTTATCACCAATATTAGGATCTTCATCTTCATCATTATCTTTAGATAGATCCAAAGAATGACATGCATCCTTGGTTGTCCTAGCTATCTCCCCCTGAGTGTCAAGACACTCGATTAACTGAGACACAAGAATCTGTAGCTCAATCAATTGTTTGTTATGAAGGAGAAGCTCTTGTTGCCTTTGAAAATCAATAGCCTGTAGAACATCAACTTGCCCTTGCAATCCTACAACCTGGGCTTCCAAACATTGAACTTTAGACTAAAGCTTGAATTTTCACACCTCCTGCAATCTAACTTCAGAGGGACATATTTCCCTTTGTCAAGAGCATCTAACACCTCCTGCAATCCAACTTCGGACACAGCAGGTGTAGCTTTAGGAGTAGTAGTTGTGGACGGAGTAGGAGTTACTATTAAAGAATCAGTAAACTCTGCATTGTCATGAATTTCAGTTCTTGCCTTTGCTAACTTCTTTGTTGCCTTTGGTGAATCAGGCACATACTCTGAATCGAAAGATTCATCTCTCAAAGTACGTTTGCCCAAAGTACTACCAGGAGGAGGACCCCTTGCTGACTTTCGCATTGGTAAGGACTTCTTTCTACCCTTCGGTGATGGAACTCTCGTATCCTTAGCCAACTGAGCATAGTGCCCAAGGCTGAAATCAGGTTTCGTAGATTCAGAGTCATATGATGCTTCACCTTCATGATAAACCATATCAGGACTCGACACATCATCATTAATATCATCATTAACATCAGCTTGGAGTTGTTCATCTTGTACTTCCTAATCTTGTACTTGTTCTACCTGGGAAGGAGGAGAAGGAACATTCACATTCTCTAGTTCATGTTGAGCCTCAACATTCTCTACATCCACATTTCCACCTTCAACATTCTCTTGAACATTGTTTTGAACAATCGGTTCAATAACCTGATCAGGTTGCTCTTGTTGTACTGGTACTTTGTTGTTGTGCTTGTGCTTGTGGTTGATCTTAATCAGCATTTATCCAGTGGTCATTTGGTGGTGCAACATAATTCAGATTAATTATGTGCCCAAACATTGGAGTAGGAACTGGAATCTATGCTGGATTTTGTTTTTTGACTTTCTGACAATCCACAAAAATTCTTTTAAACATCGGGGGGTCAATGTAAGACGTTGCCCAACCGATGGTAGATTTGGAATCAGATGGTTGATAATAACATGGAGAAATCTAGGGTACATTAAGAAACCCTAATCCGCTGGTGGTTTAATCTGAACCACTAACTCCCGGTAGATGTACAGAGCAAAATTAAATCCCTTTATTCAGATTTAAGGCTACCATAGCTGACTGTAAGGAAGCCTTCAATCCGTCTGTACCAGCCTTCATTGGAGACATACACTGAATGATCACATGCATAAAATGCCTCCACAAACCAATCCTCCTTTCCTAGCTTGAGAATCATTTGGTTTGCCTTTGTAGCCCATTCGGTGGAAACACCTTGTGATTAGAGTGTTCAGGAACATAATTGGATCTGTATCGGCACCACCAAATGAAGAGCTTCCCTAATAGTCTACACCGGTATTGCAAGATCTTGATTATTTACTCTGGCACAGATCATATTTGGAACCATAGTGCAATCATGTTCTGCTGTAGCCCACGCAATCATGTTCTGCTATAACCCAGAAATCTTGAATATACTGCAAGCTGATAACCGGAGATGCCGATACTGCAACACGAATCCTCGAACGATTAAGAAAGCTGATGATTTCATGATAATTCACCGCCTCGGATAAACCGGCATTCAACAAGGCTACTTGATTATGCTTATATTCCACACGTCTATCCATGACCTGCACGAGAAAACAATTAGACTTCTCACAAACAACTCGACAAAAAAATAAATAAATAACTAACAAAAAAACAAAGAGAAAAATTGTAGAAAAAAAGCCTAAGTCTTTTTTTTACTACTGCCCCTAAGGCGAACTTAGCAAGTTCGCTAAGAACTATACTGAAGCGAAGATAACAAGTTCTCTGATTAAAATTCTTCGCTTCAGTATAGTTCTTAGGGGCTTCAAATTAGATTTTCATTTCAGTATAGTCTAAACCAACATGTGAACTTAACAAGTTCGATGGAACAAGTTCGCCTATGCAGATTCAATACGGGCTTAGAGAAATTTGTAAGATTTTGATGAAATACACACACAGCAAGCAACATAAAGCACCGATACATTGATTTTAAGGTCCAATTTCAAGTTTAAACCACTGATATTGCACAAGATAGACATAGACATAGACAATGGAAAACCCTAATGAACACTTGCACTACATGATTCAACGGTCAAAACCCTTAATAGTTACCTAAGTCGAGGTCAAACGAAGTAAATCAGTTCACCTATAAGCACTGATAAGTTTGCAAGAGATAAGTTCACTCAAATTTAGGTAACATTAACAAATTGCCAAACTGTGCTATTTATACTCTCACAACAAATTCGCTCCTCCAGGAGAACTTAGTAAGTTCGCTCCCCCAAGCGAACAAGACAAAATTTTCAATTTCCAACTTCCAACCGAACGATCTTTCTTCCAACATCCAACATCCAACCTGCTTGTGATGCAATCCCGAGCATGAAAAATAAATTAGATTTTCATGGAAGTCAAGAAATAAAATCGTTTTGGAATTTTCAATAAAACGAACTTCAATAATTCGAACATATTTTTGGTTTTTCAAACTTTATGTTAAAACACAGCAAAAATCTTTTTGGGTTTTGTAAATGAAAACAAAGTAAAAATGTTTTTGGTATATCTTTGTACAAACTGAAATGCAACAAAAGAAATCACATATTTTTTCGAACATCATGAGTAAGAAGATCATATCAGTATATCTAATAAACCAAACACACATACCGGATATCAAATCTCTATTAGCTCTATGGGTAACCTATGACAGTTTATTAAGCAACTTTTCTTAGTCTATCCATCACAGAAGTTTTCATGAATTTCTAGTACTAACTCTTTCAAGATTATTCTAAAGTATTATAAAGCATGAATTGATACACGATAATCTTCAAAGAAAAACAGGATTAGATCATGACATACTTACTTATTCATATCGAATTTGGAATATACAATGTTGGAACCTGTGAAATCGTTGTATTCCTGATTAACTGTAGGGGCTAGTTTGTAACTTTTTGTAACTAGCGACTCTTGAAGAGTCGACAGGTCGATTGTCTTGACAATCGGTTTTCTGCATGTCGACTCTTGCTATGTGTCTATAAATAGCAATTCCAGAAACCTAATTCAGTAGCTTTTGTGCAATACGTCGTTACTATAGTCAATTTGAGAGCCAAGTGTCGTGATTGTGGTGTTTATGTATCCAGGATCTTATCTGTAATCCTTTTCATTGTGGATCTAATCAAACAGTGTCTTTAATGTTCTTATTTGTGTTGCTCTTCATCTTATTTCGGTCTTGATTATCAACAATTAGCTTCTCTATAGCTAATTTGTTGATTGATTCCTGTTTAGAATCATTCTAGCACAGGGACCCTATCATCAGGACCTACAATTTGGTATCAGAGCCTTCTGTGCTCTTGATTCTTAGTGATTTTTGTTAAAACTTCTGGGTTTTTATGAAAATCTGAATTTCTCTGATTTCTGGCTAGATCTGTATCAAGATCAGAAATTGGGTTTGAAATTCACTCAAAAATTAGTTTGTGAAGATTTTGATAGATCTGATTGTTATTTTGGTTTAGATCTGAGTATTTGGCAATTGATTTTGAGTTGTTTTGTGAAAAAGAGTATGATGATGTTCATGAGCCGATTGTCTAGTGTCTGTTCTTTTGTTTGGCCATTGTCTCTTGATTTGGCCGGTTGTCACTTGATCCGGCCGATTCTCTGTTACATATCGATTTTCCTAGTAAATGCAGGTTTACGACTCACAAGTGTGAAGTAGCGACTATCTTGGTCGACTATTCACGTGATTTTTTCAAAAACACCTTAGGGTGTTGCCGTCTGTCACTTTTCTTACAGCCGATGCTCTGTATTAATTTTTTTTCTTCTTTGTTGTTGTGAGTTACATCTTTCAAGATGTCTGTTACTTCTATCGCCCAAGCTGACCTGGAGACCGGCTCCATGTCTAGACCTCCTAAGCTTTTATCCACCGATGATTTCCCTAACTGGAAGAACCGTATGAAGGCTTACTTTTATGTAATAGATTTTGGTCAATGGATCTCGACCACAAACGGTCCTCATTGTCATATTACCACTGGAGCTGATGGTGTTGCTGCCCAGACCGATCCCGCTGCTTTATACTGAGAATGATAACTTCTGATTCTAAGATATTATAAAGCCTTTGGTGCCATAACATGGCTCTTCCGGCTGACATCATGAACATGTTTGAAGAATACAAAATCGCTCAAACCCTTTGGCAAGCATTGTGTGACTTCTACGAAGGTAACTCTGATCTAACAGAAGGAAAGAAAGACATGCTGCAAAAACGATATGATACCTTCGGTAGTATCAAAGGTGAAGGTCTGTCCAAGCATATTTCAAGGTTCATAGAAATTTCAAGCAAACCGAAACAAGCCAAGGTTGTTATCAGAAATTCTGATCTTATCAAGAAATTGCTAGACTCTCTGCCTCAAGAATGGAGTATACCATGAATGTTGATCAAACGACAATACGTGAATGAAGCTTCCACATTATCTGACATAATCAATGCCCTGAAGTCCTTTGAAATGGATATTGAAAAGCGTCAGATGAATCAATCACGCTACATCAAGATCATGGCCCCAACTAATTCTGCTTTCATTGCTCCATCTTCATCAAACAATGCTGCTGGTCCTTCTGGAACCATTCCCGCTATGGTGTCCGCTCCTTCTGTCTCTCCGCAGACTGTTCAAAACAATGAGCATAACTCAAATCAAACCCGAATATCAAACCCGTCAAGTGAACACATGGCTCTATTCGGTTTATTTGTAAACAACTATTCAGCACTCATTTCAGGAGAATTAAAAGCAGGTGTGAGCCATATTGAAGATGTTTTTCAAATCAAACCAGATGACATGGATGAAGTTGATTTACAATGGCAGATGGCTATGCTGACTCTGAGAGCTAAAAGATTCATGGATAGGACATGGAAGAAACGTCTTGGAGGTAAATCTGCAGGTTTTGATAAAACAAACTGAGATGCTACAATTGTAAGCAGCTTAGGCACTTCAAGAGAGAATGTCCCCATCCTATTATCGATACTCTAACTCTTCCTACCACAGTAACCGACGGAAAGGAACAAACGGAAAAGACCAAAGAGTCGGATAATGCTTTGGTAGTAAATGACTTTGACAGGAGCAATGCAATTGAAGAAGCTCAGGTTGAGGTGTGCAAGGCTTTAGTAGCTAACACCTTATCTGCTCAGTTTGTAGTTCAGGGTATGAAAGCAAGTTTGGTTGAAAAGGAAAAGAATGAGTGTCACACCCCAACCGACAACAGAAACGTCAGGGCGGGACATGTAGACTGTTCATGAGCACAAGGTTGACTATATTTCAATATTTTAATCATCAAATTTAATTTCAAACAATTCAAACACAACCAAATTCAAACAAGTACATAAATGAAATACATAATATTCTTTATTTAATTTAACTAATTCCAAAGCCTATGTGTAGCATGTCTTAATCAAACTCACACATTAGCACCTGAAACATGAATAAAATAAAGTCAACTAAAAAGTTGGTGAGCATACACAGGTTTATACATAGATAGTGTATAGATGTAAACAATCAATCCTTACATAACATGATAAAATAAGGCATTTATGGGGAGTAACTATTGTGTAACCAAAGTACAATCAAACCTTTGTAACTAGCATGCAAATTGTGTTGTCGGTAACAATCACCCCAATCTGGGTGGGTTTGTCAGACTCAATAGATCTATCATTATTAACCGTCGGCTTGAATAGTTAATGATTGCACATAAATTACACACAAACAGTTAACACACCTAACACTCAAACATAAAGCTCAAATTTTGCATACATGAATGTAAAGATGATTTGTGTTTGTGTAGTTTGTGTAAATGTAAACAATTGTGTGTATAGAGTTCATGTTTCACCCAAAAAAAAGTGTAAAAGTGTAAAAGGGGCTATGTAATACTCACTTGATTCAAAGGTGTAGCTAACACGAGAGACTAGGTAGCAACGTGATCCTTGTAACGCACAACGTTAACCTAAAGTGTATTGCGTGTGAACATGAATTAATAGAATGTCTAATCCAAGTCTAGGGTTTCAATGGATGTGAGTATAAGGAATTATATAATGAGTTCGTGTCTAATTATATAAAAAAAGGTGTGTAGATGTTGAATAAAATGAAAACAATTAGAAATGAATAGTTTTTAAATTAGGGTTTGGATTTGAATAACTAAATCAAATAATTATTATTTAATTATCCTAGTTACAAAATAATGTTGTTATTCGGTTTATTTAAGTATAGCCTATATAACCAATTTTTTTTAAATATAAATTAAATAAATAATTGTTACCTTATTTATTTATTTATAAATGTATGTAACTTATTCATTTAGTTATAAAAATAGCGGGCGTATTATATTAAATATAAATTGAATAAATAATTTTTACTCCATTTATTTATTTATAAAGATGCGTAAATATGAAGTTGTGTAAATAATATTTATGTGTAGAGTTTAAATGATAAATATACATTTAACTTTGTACGTTATAATAAATAAATTTTATTTATTTATTAATCATTTAGAAATAAGTATTTTGATTGTTTTAAATAAAGTTAATATTTTATAACTTTTATAAAATCAATTGTTTTTATTCAGAAATTAATTTAAATATTTAGATTTTTGTTTTAAAAATTTAATATACAAGTTTAACAACTAAATTTGAAGTAAAACTGAATTTATATTGAAAAATAATAAATCTGGTTTTATTCTGTTATAAATATTGCAAGGTTTATAAAAATATTTTTATAAAATTTTTGGAGTTTTTAAAACTGATTTTTTTAAAAAAAGATGCAGACCACCCGGTTCGAACCCGGGTGGTTTCTGTTTGGATGGCGCGCAAACACCACTAGACCAGGGGGCTCACCCGTGTAACAGAACAGTTTCTAAACGTATTAACATGGACTTACAGTGGAACCGGGTTAAGGTTTAAGGGTTGCGCAAAATGGTCCGGTGTTTGTGGGTTTCGAACCCACGCCACCTGCTTCGGCGACGCAACGACTTACCGGCCGGACCAGGTGGTTTCGCTGAATAATTTCGGATTCTAATTGATTAAAACATGATATTAACACTAAGCAGAATTCAAATACGATCCAACCCGCCATGAACCCTAGCCCCAATCGGTCTCGATATGTTCTGTGGACACGAATTGGTAAGGGGCTTTTTACAAGGATTCAAAAACGAATTGAATGAGAGTAATCTTACTGGTTTTGGTTTGGGCACGAATGCAGGCGGCTACGGGTTTGCTCCGATTGTTCTTCGTGCTCGATCGACGACCGAGGTGATTTGCAGATTGATAGAAAGTTCAGATAGTTTGTAATGAGTTATGCGAAGATGAATGAGTAGTTTATTTCGATTAATTTCACTCAACCCATACGATTTGATTGTGATTCGTTGGTAATGGCTGTCGAGCGAAATTACGCATCAATTAGGTCGATTAGGATTGAATTGAGTCCGGTTTCTGGGTATAGGTTCATGAGTGTACCCATTGCGCATGATTTGCTGTCATCAATAGTGCCTTAGTTTGCAAATTACTTCCTGATTTAGATCGATTTGACTCAGAGAAGTCAAACACGTTTGAATTCGAAATATTCCGCGTTTTTTGGATTGAAGTTAACATTCAAATGGGCCTGAGGGTGGTGTAGGATCAACTACTTGTATACGGGAAATCCAATTACACCAATTGGATCCGAGGCAGTTCTTAATCGGGGTGTTCTTGGCCTATTGTGACTTTGAAAAGTCAAAATCAGTCATGGGTCTTGATTTAGGGTCAACATTGAGGAAAAGGTCCAATATCAAGGGTGATGGTTCAATTTGAGGGTTCACATGGGGTAGGGGGTTTATTGGTACCAAAAGGTTCAAGATAATTCATTTTTTTTTATAAAAATCTAGTTTATTTTAATTATTTTATAAAAGAATGAATTGTATATATATTTTATAAAATAATAAATTGTATAAATGAATTGGTGTATATATACATATATTTATCTATTTATCCATAAGTAAATACATTTATATATATAAGGAATATATCAACCTTTATGAGTTTTATTTTGGTTTAAGAAATTTATATATCTATATATATACTTTTATATGTGTCATATACATTTATCCATATATATACAGGGTTTGAATGATGTGAATCTCATGAGTTTGTATGGGAACCTAGGGCTTAGTTGTTTGCACGAACGAATTTAAAACATAGCACTAGAATTGGATTTGAAATGTGTTACTTTGGATTGAAAATAAAGATAATAAAATCAGAAATGTTACAGTATCCCCATGTTCAGGGAATTTCGTCCCAAAATTTAACTAGTTGGGACGACTGCATCAGCAAAGAGGTGGGGGTACTTGAGCTTCATTTGGTCCTCACGTTCCCAAGTGAACTAAGGATCACGTTTAGATTCCCAACGAACTTTGACAATAGGGATACGGCTTCGTTTGAGCTGCTTGATCTCACGATCCATGATTTCTACCGGTCTCTCAACGAAGTGCATCGTTTCGTCAATGCGCACGTCGTTAAAGGGTATATGGAGGTTCTCATCAGCAAGGCATTTCTTCAGATTAGACACATGAGATGTAGGATGCACATTGCCAAGTGATGGAGGTAACTCGAGTTTGTATGCCACTTTCCCAATCCTTTCAAGGATCTTGAATGGACCCACATAGCGAGGTGGTAACTTGCCTTTCTTTCCAAAACGGATCACACCCTTCCACGGAGACACCTTTAGAAGAACAAGTTCACCGACTTAGAATTCCAAGGGTTTTCGTCGTTTGTCGGCATAACACTTTTGCCGACTCCTCACTACTCGAATGTTGTCACGGATTTGGATAATCTTGTCGGATGTTTCTTGAATTAGCTCGGGACCGGTGATTTGTGCTTCACCAATCTCGTTCTAACAGATAGGAGAACGACACTTACGACCATAGAGGGCTTCAAATGGAGACATGTTGATACTTGTGTGGTAGCTATTGTTGTAAGAGAACTCAATTAGGGATAGATGTGAATCCCAATTGCCACCAAAATCAATTACACAAGCTCTAAGCATGTCCTCAAGAGTTTGGATTGTTCTCTAGGTCTGACCATCAGTTTGGGGATGGTAAGCCATGCTCAAATCCAATCGTGTACCAAGGGCAGTTTGGAGAGATTGACAAAAACGGGAGGTGAACCGAGCATCTCTATCGGAGATTATGTTTAAGGGAACACCGTGGCGGCTCACAATTTCGTCAATGTAAATTCGGGCCAATTTCTCAACCCGATAGTCTTCACGGATAGGCAAGAAATGAGCAGATTTGGTGAGGCGGTCAATGATCACCCATATGCTATCATAACCACTTGAGGTGCGAGGGAGTTTGGTAATGAAATCCATAGCTAAGTTCTCCCATTTCCACACGGGAAGTTCCGGTTGTTCAAGTAAACCGGAAGGACGTTGATGTTCGGCTTTGACTTTGGAGCAAGTTAGACATTTGGCAACATAGAGAGCAATGTCTTTCTTCATACCGGGCCAACAATATTGTTGGCGAAGATCTTGGTACATTTTATCCGCACCGGGATGGATAGAATAACGAGTCTTGTGGCCCTCGTTCATGAGAAATGCACGGAGATCGTCGCGATCGGGAACCCAAATACGGTTCAAGTAATAAAGTAAGTCATTGGGTTTTGTTTCAAGCTGAAGTTCAACACCACACGACATTTCCTCGTACATGTTACCCTCGGTGACCGAGACGTGTTGAGCTTCTTGGACGCGATTTTGAATGTCAGTTTGAATTTGGACACAATGAAGCATGACATGGTCCTTTCGACTCAAAGCGTCGGCTACCACATTCGCTTTGCCGGGATGGTAACGAATCTCGCAGTCGTAGCCGTTAAGGAGTTCAACCCAACGTCGTTGCCTCATATTGAGTTCTTTTTGGTTGAAGATGTGTTGGACACTTTTATGGTCGGTGAACACCACACATTTTGTGCCATAAAGGTAATGTCTCCAAATTTTCAATGCGAATACAACCGCACCCAATTCGAGGTCGTGCGTTATATAATTCTTCTCATGGATCTTAAGTTGCCTTGATGCGTAAGCGATCACCTTGCCTCGTTGCATGAGGACACAACCGAGACCTTGGTTGGAGGCATCACAGTAGACAACCAGATCATCATTCCCATCAGGGAGAGTCAAAATAGGAGCATTGCACAACTTTTGCTTGAGAGTTTGGAAAGCTTCTTCTTGCTTTGGTCCCCATTCATAAAGTTTACCCTTGTGGGTTAAAGCGGTGAGAGGAACAGCAATCTTAAAGAAATTTGAAACGAAACGACGATAATATCCCACATTACCAAGAAATGAACGAACTTCGGTGGGGGTCTTCGGGGCATTCCAATTCTTAACAGCTTCGATCTTAGCAGGGTCAACATGAAGTCCCTTTTCGTTGACGATATGACCCAGAAATTGAACCTCCTTTAGCCAAAATTCACATTTGGAGAATTTGGCATATAGTTTTTCCTTCATCAAGATGTCCAAAACCAACCTAAGGTGTTGCTCATGATCGGATTTAGTCTTGGAGTAGATTAAGATATCATCAATGAAGACTATCACAAATTTATCAAGGTACGGTTTGCACACACGATTCATGAGGTCCATGAAAACCGCGGGTGCATTGGTTAGCCCAAAAGGCATGACCATGAACTCGTAGTGACCATACCTTGTTTGGAAGGCAGTCTTTGGAATATCTTCCTCTTGTACACGGAGTTGGTGATAACCAGATCGAAGATCAATCTTCGAGAAGCAAGTAGAACCTTGAAGTTGATCAAAGAGATCATCAATTCTAGGCAAGGGATAACAGTTTTTGATGGTAAGTTTGTTGAGTTCGCGATAGTCAATACACATGCGGAATGATCCATCCTTCTTCTTGACGAATAAGACGGGTGCACCCCACGGTGAATGACTTGGACGGATGAAGCCCTTGTCAGAGAGCTCTTGGAGTTGGCTTGCAAGCTCTTGCATTTCAGAAGGTGCAAGACGGTAAGGAGCTCTAGCCACGGGGTTAGCTTCGGGTACAAGGTCAATGCGAAATTCTACTTGTCAAACGGGTGGAAGACCGGATAGATCTTCGGGGAATACTTCGGGAAAATCCCGGATGATGGGGATGTCTTGAATACCCTTCTCTTTGACATCCTTTTGAACAACATGGGCTAAGAAGGCCACATACTTCTTTCGTAAGTACTTTTGAGCAATAGTGCATGACATTAACTTGAGTCCTTTGCAAGGCTTTTCACCAAAGACTCTTAACGTTTCTCCTGACGGAAGGGGTATTCGGATGCACTTCTCAAAACAGATGACTTCGGCATGGTGATTTGACAGCCAATCCATGCCTATGATGATATCAAAACTTCCTAGTGGCATTGGCACAAGGTTGATTGGAAATATATGATCATTAAGTTCTAGACAGCAGTCGTGGATAACGGAGTCAATTGTAAGAGAATCACCATTTGCTACTTCGACAGTGAAGGTTTTCTCTAATTTGGATCGTGTTTTTGCAAGTAAGGGTTCAAAGTTAAGTGACACAAAACTTTTATCTGCACCGGTATCAAATAAAATAGAGGCATATTGACTATTAACAAGGAACGTACAATTGAGCACATCATTGTTGGCCTGAGCTTCATTGGCGTTTATGTTGAAAGCACGCCCACGAGCTCCGCCTTATCTAGCATTGATGAACTTCGGGCATTGATCACGGAAATGATTTGGGTTGCCACATTCATAACAAGCACGCCCATTTGCAATAGCGGGAACACTTTGATTAGCCACTTGTTGGTTGGTTCGGGTTGGTGGGTTGACTTGACCTGCAAGTGCTTTGGCTCTACAAACATTGACCGTATGGCCATATTTCCCACAATGGGTGCAAAGGCGACCGGGAATGTTTTGGAGGTGGTGATAATTGCATGTGGCACAGAGTGGGTAGATCCCCACATATGGCTTCTTGACTGGTGCTTGAGCCATGGAAGCAACTTGGTTAACAGGGATAGCAGGGGTGACTACAACATAATTCTTAGCCTTTATTTTCTTATTATTGTGGTAGGGTTCAGTTTTGGCTTCCTTGATGTGTGTAGGAGGGGTTGTGGTGTCGAGAACTTTCTTGGTGCCTTTTCTAGTCAGAGTCCCTGCTTTCACGTGGTTTTCGGTTAAAGTAGCAGATAGGCGGATAGCATCTTCGAGTGTTGTAGGATTTCTCCCTAAGATAGTATCCTGAATATGCCTAGGTAATCCACCAATGCACTTCTTAATGCAGCGGGATAAAGGTGTGACCATATGGGGCACAAGGAGACTCAACTCATGGAACCGAGTTGTATAAGCCAGACTCTCACCACTATCTTGGGCAAGATCCCAAAACTCAGCTTTCAGTTTCTTCACCTCATTCCGAGGACAGAACTCTTGGGTCATTAGTCTCTTAACCTCATCCCATGGTAAGGCCATTGTTGCCTCCATGCCTCTAGTTCTCTTTTCCCCATTCCACCATGTGAGTGCCCATTTTTGAAAGACACTGGTGGCATGACGAACACGTAAGTTTTCGGGGCAGTCACTATTGAGGAAGGTGCCCTCAATACTTTCAAACCATTGAAGGAGTCCTGTGGCTCCCTCGGTACCATAGAACTTAAGAGGATTACATGAATTGAAGTGCTTGAAGGTGAATTGTGGTGGGTTGGCACCACCACCACCATTAGCTCCATGGGTACTATTAATGGCTCCGTTTGCTTGGGTGAGTTGAGTTACAAGTTGTGCAAGGACAGCAGCAATATCGGTGTTGTTGTTGGTCACGTTAGCACGACGGGGAGGCATTCTACATATTTGTACAAGACAAGAAAAGATGTAAGATCTTATGGAAGTTGTTTGGATTTAAAAGGATAAGATAATAAATAAAATAATAAATCATAGTTTGGATTGTACTCAATTAGTGATATAATCACTTGAATACTATGACCCATTAAGGTTAATTAAACTCATATAACTTTCAAGGAGACATGCTTTAGCCTATAAGTAAACACTCACCCCGGGAATTCCCAGGAAAGCATACGGGTCCCTCGGTTGATTGGGATTTATACGAAATGCTTTCCTAGACAGAAAACTCGGAATACAGGTGTCACCCTTCCAGATTGCACGTGTCCTCTAATAATTAATAAAGTTTAAAACCTTAACGAGGAAATAAAGAAATTTTATAGATTTAGATCCAGGAAGTTTCCACATTCTATTATGATGATGACAGGGAAGTAGGTAAGAAGGTTATGTGGCTTTAGGGTATAGGTAGGGATATTGTTTATTTAATTTATTATTTAAGTATAGTCAAATAAGTCATGGATTTTAACAAGTAAGACATCAAAATGAAATAATAACAAATCATAGTAAGCATGTAGCACATAGCATGTAGCACATATCACATAATCATGAAGCATGGCATAAGTGGGTGTCCTAAAGTTATAGACTAGGTCAAGGGTGTCTAATAACCTAGTCCCCTATAACCAAGGCTCTGATACCAATCTGTCACACCCCAACCGACGGCGAAAACGTCAGGGCGGGACATGTAGACTGTTCATGAGCACAAGGTTGACTAGATTTCAATATTTTAATCATCAAACTTCATTTCAAACAATTCAAACACAACCAAATTCAAACAAGTACATAAATGAAATACATAATATTCTTTATTTAATATAACTAAGTCCAAAGCCTATGTGTAACATGTCTTGATCAAACTCACACATTAGCACCTAAAACATGAATAAAATAAAGTCAACTAAAAAGTTGGTGAGCATACACAGGTTTATGAATAGATAGTGTATAGATATAAATAATCAAATCCTAACATAACATGATAAAATAAGGCATTTATGGGGATTAACTATTGTGTAACCAAAGTACAATTAAACCTTTGTAACTAGCATGCAAATTGTGTTGTCGGTAACAATCACCCCAATCTGGATGGGTTTGTCAGACTCAATAGATCTATCATTGTTAACCGTTGGCTTGAATAGTTAATTATTGCACATAAATTGAACACAAACAGTTAACACACCTAGCACTCAAACATAAAGCTCAAATTTTGCATACATGAATGTAAAGAGGATTTGTGTTTGTGTAGTTTGTGTAAATGTAAATAATTGTGTGTATAGAGTTCATGTTTCACTCCAAAAAAAGTGTAAAACTGTAAAAGGGGCCATGTAATACTCACTTAATTCAAAGGTGTAGCTAACACGAGAGACTAGGTAGCAACGTGATCCTTGTAACGCACAACGTTAACCTAAAGTGTATTTCGTGTGAACATGAATTAATAGAATGTCTAATTCAAAGTCTAGGGTTTCAATGGATGTGAGTATAAGGAAATATATAATGAGTTCGTGTCGATTTATAAAAAAAAGGTGTGTAGGTGTTGAATAAAATGAAAACAATTTGAAATGAATAGTTTTTAAATTAGGGTTTGGATTTGAATAACTAAATCAAATAATTATTATTTAATTATCCTAGTTACAAAATAATGTAATTATTCGGTATATTTAAGTATAGCCTACATAACCAATTTTTGTTTTAAATATAAATTAAATAAATAATTGTTACCTTATTTACTTATAAAGGTATGTAACTTATTCATTTAGTTATAAAAATAGCGGGCGTATTATATTAAATATAAATTAAATAAATAATTTTTACTCTATTTATTTACTTATAAAGATGCGTAACTATGAAGTTGTGTAAATAATATTTATGTGTAGAGTTTAAATGATAAATATACATTTAACTTTGTAGGTTATAATAAATAAATTTTATTTATTTATTTATCATTTAGAAATAAGTATTTTGATTGTTTTAAATAAAGTTCATATTTTATAACTTTTATAAAATCAATTGTTTTTATTTGGAAATTAATTTAAATATTTAGATTTTTGTTTTAAAAATTTAATATACAAGTTTAACAACTAAATTTGAAGTAAAACGGAATTTATATTGAAAATTAATAAACCTGGTTTTATTCTGTTATAAATATTGCAAGGTTTATAAAAATATTTTTTATAAAATTTTTGGAGTTTTTAAAACTGATTTTTTAAAAAAAGATGCAGACCACCCGGTTCGAACCCGGGTGGTTTCTATATGGATGGCGCGCAAACACCACTAGACCAGGGGACTCACCCGTGTAACAGAATAGTTTCTAAACGTATTAACATGGACTTATAGTGGAACCGGGTTAGGGTTTAAGGGTTGCGCAAAAAGGTCCGGTGTTTGTGGGTTTCGAACCCACGCCACCTGGTTCGGCGGCACAGTGACTTACCGGCCGGACCAGGTGGTTTTGCTGAATAATTACGGATTCTAGTTGAGTAAAACATGATACTAACACAATTCAAAATTCAAATACGATCCAACCCGCCATGAACCCTAGGCCCAATCGGTCTCGATATGTTCTGTGGACAGGAATTGGCAAGGGGCTTTTGACAAGGATTCAAAAACAAATTGAATGAGAGTAATCTTACTTGTTTTGGTTTGGGCACGAATGCAGGCGGCTACAGGTTTGCTCCGACTATTCTTCGTGCTCGATCGACGACCAGAGGTGATATGCAGATTGATAGAAAGTTCAGAGAGTTTGTAATGAGTTATGCGAAGATGAATGAGTGGTTTAATTCGATTAATTTCACTCAACCCATACGATTTGATTGTGATTCGGTGGTAACGGTTGTCTAGCGGAATTACGCGTCAATTAGTGTCACACCCCGACCGATGGCGGAATCATCGAGGCGGACAATGTGATGATTGTTCAAAAGCACATGATAGCTAAAGGTTGCATAATTCATTAATTTAATTTAAAGACAACAAGATCCAAATACAATACATTCCAAATAACCTAGTCTAGTTCAAAACATTGATTTATTTAACTAGGTCCATGTTCCTTAAGTGGAGAAACCTTCGGCAAGTAGTCACATATCCAAACCTGAAACATTATTTAAATCAAGTGTCAACTAAAAAGTTGGTGAGTACATAGGTTTAGTAAATCCAGTAAATAGTAGTGTAAATCGTTTTGCAACTCATTGTTTATCTTGTTAAACATAGCATAGGATGTAACATTTATTTAATCACAATTCAAACCGAGTTTGACGCGCTTGAACAGAGCACAACAGCTAAGTCCGGTATGCTTGAATATAGTTACCCACTATATCCGGTATGATTGAATATAACACGCGGTTATATCCGAGTATGCAGTAATAAACACCCTAACCGGGTGGGCTGGTCAGGCACAATAGATCTATCAATATTACAGTTGGTTGTCTTGTGTTTAAATGTATGTACATCCAAAGAATAAGCATATAGTCTCATGTATAACACGTATAAACAATGTGAGTAGCATGTATAATGTTTCACCCCAAAACGTATAAAAATGTAAAATAGGGGCTATGTAACTCACCTTGCAAGCGGGTATTTTTCCACGCGTGTAGGTGATAAGTTGTAAGGCCCCTTTCCCGGGTGACCTCACTTGTTGGATTTACTCATAAACATAGTCATAAATACTGAACTTAAATTTAAAACATTCATCATTCAATTACATAATCAAAACAGCGGAAGTCTTTACGAATAAAACATAACATATTCTTAACAAACAAAAGTGGGATGTCAGTCTTGTGCCGGGTAACCTTCACGCTCTCACACGACCTTTTCTTCCTTTACCTGAAATGTATACTAAAGTCAGCTAACGCTGGTGAGTTCTAGTTTAATGCGTTTAGATATAAACATTCTTTTCTTTACTTCATAAGTAAAGAAAATTATAAAGTCATTCATATAAATACGTATTCATAGCTTTTTGCTTTTCTTTCATCTTTCTTTTCTTTATTAATGTGATTACATATATATATATATGCGTTCACCCTTTTTCTTTTCATTTTTCTTAACATTCTTTCCTTATCTTTCTTACGTGATTACATAGATATGCATTCACTTTTACTTTCTTTACCATTTATTGGTCATACACATAAGGGTGATCAACCCATCTTACGGTACGTATATCACAAAGACATACGCCCTCGAGCTACCGTCGTAGCCCTTTTTCTTAACCGTCCGGCACTAGAAACCGTCCGTCATATCTTTACCGTCCTACCGAAGTAGTCCGTCATATCTTTACCGTCCTACCGAAGTAGTCCGTCATATCTTTACCGTCCTACCGTCGTAGTCCGTCATATTCGCCCGTCTGCCCTAAGGCATCCGTTTCCCACTTGAACTAATTATGCAGCCGCATATTGTTTTAGCGACTTACTCCACCGTAGTGGCCTTTAATTAGTCTAACTTTCTAGACTTCCTTCTCTAGCTGCATAATAGTCAAGTGGTCGTCCGTCTACCGTAGTAGCCGTTATCATCGAAGCGTCCATAACGTTTACTTATACTTGGCGAGCAATATATACATGGATATAAAGCAAGATTTCATTCTTACACGTTATGTCATTCTTTTCATACTTGGCAAGCAATATATACATAGATATAAAGCAAGATTTCGTTCTTACACTTTGTGTCATTCTTTTCATACTTGGCAAGCAATATATACATAGATATAAAGCAAGATTTCGTTCTTACACTTTGTGTCATACTTTCGTTCATTCTTTATAATCATGCTTTTCATTCTTTATTCATAATTTCTCTTTCGTGTATAGGTATATATATATGTACTTGTATAACACATATGATCACATTAACACTCATAAACTTTATTCACTTAGTGTATACACTTCAGCCCCAAAACATTTGAAAACATTTGCACATAACATAAAAAGGGGCACATAGAACTCACCTGATGGGCGGGTCCCTGAAGTATAATAGCTGGTTTCGAAACGTCACTAAGGTCACCCACTATCTGTATAATAAAGTCATACATATAAGGTAGGGCTCCTAAATGACACTAGACATTACTGTTCTTGAACTCAGTAGTTTCGGGAGGTGGGTCGCATCGAAACTATGGTAGTTTCGAGCTATGGTCTTACACTCGAAACTAGGTAGTTTCGAGTCATAATCCTTCTATCGAAACTAGGTAGTTTCGAGTCATTAACTTATGAAAAATCTTAGTTTAGGTTCAAGGTGACACTCGAAACTAGGTAGTTTCGAGTCCTGAGTTCCTATCGAAACTATAGTAGTTTCGAGTCATTGGCTGCTATCGAAACTAGATAGTTTCGAGTCAAACATGACTATCGAAACTAGAGTAGTTTCGATGGGTCTGCATGTATCGAAACTATAGTTTCGAGTCATGGGTCTGCATCTTCCCTGACCAGAACCTTGCTCCAGCCAACTTATTTCCAATCGATTAAACCTTGAACATTTTACGTTAAACACCTTCCTTTATCGTTCTTGAGTTCAAATACGTGATTTGTTTCAAGTTTCATATGCAAAAATCGTATCTTTATTTGATTTAAACCCGAGACATGCAAAGACTCAGAATCAGAGGCGATGCTTACCTCAACAGGCCCGATTTCTGTTGCTATGCGCTGAAATGGTGGAGACGGATGATTCCCGAGCCCTTGAGTCTTCTCCTTGCGGTTTTCTTCACAAGCCGATCGCTCTCTCTCTCTCTCTCTCTAGTGTTCTTGCGCAGGAAGATGAAATGAGAGAGGGTTTGGGTTGAAGCTGCTGTTTTGTAATGGGTTTCCCCCTTTTCTTTTCGGCCCATGGGCCGAAATTTTGGCCAAGCCCACTTTATTTCCCTTTTCTATTTGTCTTGTCATTATTTGGGATGTTACAAGTCTACCCTCCTTAATGAGGTTTCGTCCTCGAAACCTGTTACACGTTAAACAACTGGGGATACAGTTCCTTCATCTCGTCTTCTTTCTCCCAAGTAGCCTCAGACCCCTTTCTGTGTTTCCATTGTATTTTGACTAAAGGAATCGACTTATTGCGTAATCGTTTCTCAGCTCGGTCAAGAATGGCTATTGGTTCTTCTACATAGTTCAAGCTGTTATCCACTTCGATTTCGTCATAAGGTATGTGAGCCGTATCGTCAGCAAGGCACTTGCGTAAGTGTGATATGTGGAATGTAGGGTGTATTCCACTAAGCTCGACGGGTAGGTCGAGTCTGTAAGCAACTTGACCCACTCTTGCTACAATCTTGAAAGGTCCGACAAACCTTGGACTTAGTTTGCCACGCTTTCTGAACCGAATGATTCCTTTCCACGGTGATACTTTCAACAGTACCATGTCCCCTACTTGAAACTCTAAATCCCTCCTTCTCTTATCCGCGTATGATTTCTGTCTGTCTTTTGCGGCTTTCATACGAGCCTTGATTTGATCAAATTTCTCAGAAGTAGCTTTGACCACTTCGAGACTTGCAAAATCCTTCTGTCCAATTTCCCCCCAACAAACCGGGGTCCTACATTTCCTCCCATACAACATTTCAAATGGCGGCATGCCAATAGTCGAGTGATAGCTGTTGTTATATGAAAATTCTGCCAATGGTAGATGGCTGTCCCAACTCCCACCGAAGTCAATGATACAGGCCCGGAGCATGTCCTCCAAGGTCTGAATGGTCCTTTCCGATTGTCCATCGGTTTGGGGGTGGTAAGCGGTGCTGATGTTCAGTCTAGTGCCCATTGCTTCATTGAATTTCTTCCAAAACCTTGACGTGAATCTAGTATCCCTGTCAGACACAATCGACAGCGGCATACCATGTCTGCTCACAATTTCCTTGATAAATACTTCTGCTAGCTTTTCAGAAGAAGAAGTTTCTCGTATTGGCAAGAAGTGAGCACTCTTTGTCAAGCGGTCGACGATCACCCAAATGGTATCATTGCCTTTAGCTGTTCGCGGTAGCTTGGTAATGAAGTCCATTGTGATCTCTTCCCACTTCCATTCCGGTATTGGTAAAGGTTGCATTTTACCGCATGGTTTTTGGTGCTCGGCCTTAACTAGAGAACACGTTAGGCACTTGCTCACGTATTCTGTCACATCATTCTTCATGCCAGGCCACCAGTATTCTTTCTTCAAGTCTTGATACATTTTGTTTGTCCCGGGGTGAATAGAGTAGCGAGACTTATGGGCCTCATCGAGTATTTTGGCTCTAAGCTCACCAATCTTAGGTATCCACATCCGGCCAAACCTAGTTCGTACTCCGTATGCATTCGCATCTAAGTTCCCTTGTTGTCCTACTATTCTTTCCCGTTTCACATTTCTTTCTAACAATGCTTCATCTTGTGCCTTTGATATTTCACCCATCAAGTCTGGCGTTATAATTAACTGACACGCTTTGACCCGGATAGGTGCCGATTCCTCCTTTCTACTTAAAGCGTCAGCCACTACGTTTGCCTTGCCTGGATGGTACAATATCTCACAGTCATAGTCTTTCAGTAGCTCTAACCATCTTCTTTGCCTCATGTTTAGTTCCTTTTGTTCGAAAAAGTATTTCAAGCTTTTGTGATCGGAGTAGATGGTGCATTTAACCCCGTACAAATAGTGTCTCCATATTTTTAACGCGAAAACCACTGCTGCCAACTCCAGATCGTGAGTCGGGTAGTTAACTTCATGAATCTTTAGCTGCCGCGAGGCATAAGCAATAACTTTTCCCCTTTGCATAAGTACACAACCCAATCCTTGACCCGAAGCGTCGGAGTAAACTACCAAGTCCTCGTTCCCCTCAGGTAAGGTCAAAATTGGAGCTTGGGTTAATCGTGTCTTCAATTCTTCAAATGCGTTATTTTGGGATGGGCCCCATTCATACTTTACTTCCTTACGTGTCAGCTTCGTCAGTGGCGAGGCTATTCTCGAGAAATCCTGAATGAATCTCCGATAGTAGCCTGCCAATCCCAGAAAACTTCGTATTTCCGTTGGCGTTTTCGGGATGTTCCATTCTTTTACCGTTTCGATCTTTGCAGGATCCACCATAATGCCGCCTGGGTTTATGACATGACCTAGGAATTGGACTTCTCTAAGCCAGAACGCGCATTTGGAGAATTTTGCGTACAACTTTTCCTGCTTTAGCACCTCCAATACTTCTCTTAGGTGACAGTGGTGATCACCTTCATTCTTTGAATATATGAGGATGTCATCTATAAAAACTATTACTGATCGATCCAACATGGGTCGGCATACTCTGTTCATTAAATCCATAAATGCTGCTGGTGCGTTGGTTAATCCGAAGGACATCACGAGAAATTCATAATGCCCATAACGCGTACGAAACGCAGTTTTCGGTACATCTTCCTCTCTTACTTTCAATTGATGGTAACCCGACCTGAGATCAATCTTTGAGAACCAACTCGCGCCTTGTAATTGATCAAAGAGGTCGTCTATTCTAGGCAGTGGATATTTGTTCTTTACTGTTCTCTTGTTCAATTCACGGTAGTCGATGCACATGCGCATGCTGCCGTCCTTTTTCTTTACAAATAATACCGGAGCGCCCCATGGTGAGATGCTCGGTCTGATAAATCCTTTCTCTGTTAATTCTTCAAGTTGGGACATTAATTCTTTCATTTCTGACGGAGCCAATCGGTATGGTGCCTTGGCAACGGGCTCAGCTCCTGGCAGTAAGTCAATCTGAAATTCTATTTCCCGATCGAGCGGCAAACCAGGTAGGTCCTCTGGGAACACTTCTGGAAAATTGCACACCACGGGTACATCTTTTAGCTCTTTCGTTTTCATTCTATCGTCAATAACATACGCCAGATAAGCTTCGCAACCGCGCCTCATGTAACTTTCGGCCTTGATCATAGAGATGACGTTCGGCATTGTGCTATTCCAGTCACCATAAACCGTAATCGGACTGCCGTCAGTGGCCTTGAGATGTATCATCTTTCGTTTACATATGATTTGAGCTTCGTTGGCAGCTAACCAATCCATGCCCAATACTACATCGAATCCTCCTAAGGTTAGAAGGTACAATTTAGATGGAAACTTATGGCCCTCTATTTCTACCATGCAATCGTCAGTCACTTGGATGACTACTGAGTTTTTACCAATAGCAGTTTGTACGCTAAAGGCCCTTAAAAGGCTAGTGGTTGTGCAGTCTAATTTGCGGCTAAATGCAGTGGATATAAAACTTTTACTAGCACCAGAATCAAACAGAATAGCAGCATGTTCATCATTTACTAGGAACGTACCCGACACGACGTCAGGGTTTCCTCTTGCTTCTTCCTCGGTTAAAGCATAGGCCCGAGTCCTAGCCTTTGGCTGTTCCTTTTCCTTTTCTTTTCCCGAACCAGATTGGCCGGCCTTCCTGCAGTTCTTTGTCAGATGTCCAAACAATCCACATACTTGACACTTGACGTCTCTTACACATTCTCGAGAGAAGTGCCCCGGCTTCCCGCACTTATAGCATGTGATGGTGCCGATTTTACATTCGCCAAGATGTTGCCTTCCACATTTCTTGCATGTTTCATATTCGTCCGACCTTGGCTTCTTAGTTTCAGTTGTTACGTTCCCTCTTCCTGTGCCTCTAGACGGGTTCTCCCACTTTCTCTTTTGGGTCTCTGTTGGTGGGTCCTCATTGGCATAATCGTCGTAGACGATTCCGCTCAGATTCACTACCGACTCGAAGGTCGAGGGTAGGTTAGCTTTTACATGAACACGGACCCGTTGTGGCAATCCCTTAACATAGTACTTGATCAAACGATCTTCAGTTTCCACCAGGTGTGGTACTAGATGAGCCAGTTCATTGAATCTTGATGTATACTGGCGATGAGTCTTGTTGCCAGCCTTGAAGTTCAGGAACTCGTTCTCCACACGATCAATCTCATTTTGTGGGCAGAACTTTTGGATTACGAGCTTTTTCAAGTCCTCCCATGTCATTCTGGCAAGAGCATGTGGTGACTTTGTTCTTTGAATATTTCTCCACCAACCTAGTGCTTCATTGGTGAAAGAATGAGCAACATATTTAACAGCTTGGTCTGGTCGACACTCGCTGATGTTGATGACTGCGTTCATCCTCTCGATCCATTCGAACGTGGCCACCGAATCCTTGGTTCCATCAAACTTAGGTGGGTCTCCGTCCTTGAATCCTTTGTAAGTACACCCACGATTGCTTGATGCCACTTTTACTTCATCCCCGTCACTATCATAAATTTTCTCTTCATTGTTCCCTTCATCCTCCTCTTTACTTTTCTTTATTGCCTCAGTTAGTAGATCAGGCAATACCTTCTTCAGTGTGAGCACAACTTCACGGGCAATAGCATCCCTGACTTCGGGTTCCAACTGTATCGGCCCTGGATTGTCGTCTCCAGCTGGGGTCACTTCTGTTTCGTGTACACTCTCGGTGTGTTCCGCGTGCACACTCTCTTCTTCTTCTAGTCTTTGATTCAACGGAGGTCTACCTCGTCGGCCAGTGCGACCGCCTCGGCGTCCAGTTCTTCCTCCGCCAGCCATAATTTCTTAATTTCCTGATAGTCATAAAGGGAATACATCAATGTCATTACTTCAGATCATAGTTTGGAACAGTACGAGCAAGGTAAATTTTTAATTACAGTGACCGGTTTGTGATTACTAATTTACATTGCTTTTCGGGTTCAAAACTCTTCAAATCGGTTGTGACATTGACATCTATTTGTTCTAAGTTAAGGTATCTATCCTTATTTAGAGCATTAGCTTTATTACTTACTTATCGTGCTGCGTTGGCGTTGGTTACCCATACTGACATCCGTGCGTTGGTCCCATAATCAGTTTGAGTCCAGACATTTAGGGATGTCTGAATCTCTCAAACTATTGCTCTGATACCAACTTGTAAGGCCCCTTTCCCGGGTGACCTCACTTGTTGGATTTACTCATAAACATAGTCATAAATACTGAACTTAAATTTAAAACATTCATCATTCAATTACATAATCAAAACAGCGGAAGTCTTTACGAATAAAACATAACATATTCTTAACAAACAAAAGTGGGATGTCAGTCTTGTGCCGGGTAACCTTCACGCTCTCACACGACCTTTTCTTCCTTTACCTGAAATGTATACTAAAGTCAGCTAACGCTGGTGAGTTCTAGTTTAATGCGTTTAGATATAAACATTCTTTTCTTTACTTCATAAGTAAAGAAAATTATAAAGTCATTCATATAAATACGTATTCATAGCTTTTTGCTTTTCTTTCATCTTTCTTTTCTTTATTAATGTGATTACATATATATATATATGCGTTCACCCTTTTTCTTTTCATTTTTCTTAACATTCTTTCCTTATCTTTCTTACGTGATTACATAGATATGCATTCACTTTTACTTTCTTTACCATTTATTGGTCATACACATAAGGGTGATCAACCCATCTTACGGTACGTATATCACAAAGACATACGCCCTCGAGCTACCGTCGTAGCCCTTTTTCTTAACCGTCCGGCACTAGAAACCGTCCGTCATATCTTTACCGTCCTACCGAAGTAGTCCGTCATATCTTTACCGTCCTACCGAAGTAGTCCGTCATATCTTTACCGTCCTACCGTCGTAGTCCGTCATATTCGCCCGTCTGCCCTAAGGCATCCGTTTCCCACTTGAACTAATTATGCAGCCGCATATTGTTTTAGCGACTTACTCCACCGTAGTGGCCTTTAATTAGTCTAACTTTCTAGACTTCCTTCTCTAGCTGCATAATAGTCAAGTGGTCGTCCGTCTACCGTAGTAGCCGTTATCATCGAAGCGTCCATAACGTTTACTTATACTTGGCGAGCAATATATACATGGATATAAAGCAAGATTTCATTCTTACACGTTATGTCATTCTTTTCATACTTGGCAAGCAATATATACATAGATATAAAGCAAGATTTCGTTCTTACACTTTGTGTCATTCTTTTCATACTTGGCAAGCAATATATACATAGATATAAAGCAAGATTTCGTTCTTACACTTTGTGTCATACTTTCGTTCATTCTTTATAATCATGCTTTTCATTCTTTATTCATAATTTCTCTTTCGTGTATAGGTATATATATATGTACTTGTATAACACATATGATCACATTAACACTCATAAACTTTATTCACTTAGTGTATACACTTCAGCCCCAAAACATTTGAAAACATTTGCACATAACATAAAAAGGGGCACATAGAACTCACCTGATGGGCGGGTCCCTGAAGTATAATAGCTGGTTTCGAAACGTCACTAAGGTCACCCACTATCTGTATAATAAAGTCATACATATAAGGTAGGGCTCCTAAATGACACTAGACATTACTGTTCTTGAACTCAGTAGTTTCGGGAGGTGGGTCGCATCGAAACTATGGTAGTTTCGAGCTATGGTCTTACACTCGAAACTAGGTAGTTTCGAGTCATAATCCTTCTATCGAAACTAGGTAGTTTCGAGTCATTAACTTATGAAAAATCTTAGTTTAGGTTCAAGGTGACACTCGAAACTAGGTAGTTTCGAGTCCTGAGTTCCTATCGAAACTATAGTAGTTTCGAGTCATTGGCTGCTATCGAAACTAGATAGTTTCGAGTCAAACATGACTATCGAAACTAGAGTAGTTTCGATGGGTCTGCATGTATCGAAACTATAGTTTCGAGTCATGGGTCTGCATCTTCCCTGACCAGAACCTTGCTCCAGCCAACTTATTTCCAATCGATTAAACCTTGAACATTTTACGTTAAACACCTTCCTTTATCGTTCTTGAGTTCAAATACGTGATTTGTTTCAAGTTTCATATGCAAAAATCGTATCTTTATTTGATTTAAACCCGAGACATGCAAAGACTCAGAATCAGAGGCGATGCTTACCTCAACAGGCCCGATTTCTGTTGCTATGCGCTGAAATGGTGGAGACGGATGATTCCCGAGCCCTTGAGTCTTCTCCTTGCGGTTTTCTTCACAAGCCGATCGCTCTCTCTCTCTCTCTCTCTAGTGTTCTTGCGCAGGAAGATGAAATGAGAGAGGGTTTGGGTTGAAGCTGCTGTTTTGTAATGGGTTTCCCCCTTTTCTTTTCGGCCCATGGGCCGAAATTTTGGCCAAGCCCACTTTATTTCCCTTTTCTATTTGTCTTGTCATTATTTGGGATGTTACATAAGTATGCGGAAGCCTAAGCACGTTGATACCCTATGTAGACAAATGGGTATTATTGTATGCGTATAGGTGTGTATTTGTATTTAAATGTATATAGGCTCTAATATAATTTTCTTTAATATTTATTTGTATAAAGTATAGAAATAGAATGATAATGGGTTTTTTTGTAAAACTTTAACTTATAAGGATATATATATATATATTGTTTTAAACAAGTATTATTATATTCAATGTATTTATATAATAATAACAAAAGAAAAGTCTTTATTTATTTAAACAAGTTCATAAAATAAAAAAAATATAATGCTAGGTTCATATAAAAATAATGAGACATTTTATATATTATATGTATTTTAATAAGTTTATAAAATGTTACAAGATTTATAAAAAGATATAGAACATTTTATATTTAAAAATGTAATTAAGTGAGTTTATAAAGATATTTCAAGATTTATATAAATATGGACATTTTATATCTAAAAATGTAATTAAGTAAGTTTATAAAAATATTACAAGATTTATAAAAATATAGGATATTTTATGTCTAAAAATGTAATTAATTAAGTTTATATAAATATTGTAAGATTTATAAAAGTATGTGATATTTTATATATATTATAATGTATTTTAATAAGTTTATATATAAAATAAATGGGATGGTTTATAAAAATATAGTTTAAATTGATTTTAAAATAAACGAACGAGTAAACCGACTCGTTTTAGTATTTATTGCATAAAAAGAGTATTATGATAATTAAATAAAATAAATAAATGAAAACAGAATTAAAAATAAATAAAAAAAATTTGGCCGTAGGCTAACCGGGATCGAACCCGCGACCTTTGACACAAACCCACACACGCATAACCAGCCGGGCTACTGCCCATCGCTGGTTATGTGTGTGTCATTTAATTGATATACACAAACGCGACCCTGGTCGCTGGTCCTCGGCAACCGGCAAACCGTGTCCGAGGACATTGGTTTGCCCGGTAATCAACGGTTTATTGCCGTGATTTCGATTTGGGGAGGTTACCTGATGATAACAGAAGGTACAGGAATCGAATCGAGGCTCGAACCCAGTCGCGAAGGGCTTGGTCGGCATAGACTTTTGAATCGAAATGTCCAAAACGGGAATCAGACTTCGGGGTGGAATCAGGCCTTGATATCCTGGTCCAAGCTTCACTCAGAGTCGACGAATGCAATGGTGCCTTCAATTTGGGGTGAGAGTGGGTGTAAGAGGGGCATCGAGTTCGAACAGGTTCGTTAATGGCTATTTATAGTCGAGCCTAAACCTGATAATAAGGCAAGCAATTGAGCATGCCTGAACATTCGTCTGGACGAGACGAAGCTAACCAGACCATCGACAGGCGTGGAGGTGGCCTGTCGGGCCTGAATTCGGGCGTGGGTTCTCGGCCACCAACAGGATCAGACAATCCGTGTGATGGGGAGACCAATTGGTCGAGGGGTCTAGTTCGCGTGGGGGAGACGAAGTCGGGGAAACTTTTGTCGGGCGTTGAGGTGCAGGGAACAGCCCTGTCGGGGTGCTCGCCGGAGAAAGCTTCGGACCGCCGGACCAAGGTTGGGGGTGACCGGAAACGCGAATAGGAAAATGGCAGGTTTAGTCCCTGTGGTTTGATTTAATTCGAAACAACCCTTAAAATAATTACGGATGGATCCTTGTGGTTTCATTTGTCCAGAAATAGTCCCTCAAACGATTTTAGTTTTAAAACCTTCTAGTTTAGTTAATTACAAAACGAACCCTAAACTTTTTATTAAATAAATTAATTTAATTTCTTTTAAATCAATTTACTTTAACATTATATTTTAAATGTTTTTATAAACTTACTTATTATTATTATTATAAATAATTTTTATAAGGTTATTCATCTTATTCAAATGGGTTATTTTATTAAATATGTAACTTCTTTTTTTTTTTTTTTTTTTACTTAGATTTTTATATAAAATTTTATATTAGTTTTAAAATTTATAAATTTCTAATTAGTTTAAATCCATAAAATAAGATACCTATTTGTATAAAACCAAATAAAACTTAAGCATATAGAATTTTATAAAACTTATGTTTTTATTTAAAATCAATCATTTTGAATGGTTAATAAAATTGAAAACCATTGATTTATTTATATAAATTATCTAATTTGATAACATGATTTATATAGTTTATAACCTTCAAATATATATATATTTTTTTTTAAATTAAAAATATCTAAATTGAAATTTGCCAATACACCGATTTGTATAAATTTGATTAAATATACGTGTATATGTTTTGAAATAAAATGTTAATATTTACACGATAAATTTCGCAACGAAAATCTTTGAAATGTCACAATTAGGTCGATTAGGATTGAATTGAGTCATGTTTCTGGGTATAGGTTCATGCGTGTACCCCTTGCACATGATTTGCTGTCATCAATAGTGCCTTAATTTGCAAATTACTTCCCGATTTAGATCGGTTTGACTCAGAGAAGTCAAACACATTTGAATTCGAAATATTCCGCATTTTTTGGATTGAAGTTAACATCCAAATGGGCCTGAGGGTGGTGTAGGATCAACTAATTGTATACAGGAAATCCAATTACACCAATTGGATCCGAGGCAGTTCTTAATCGGGGTGTTCTTGGGCTATTGTGACTTTGAAAAGTCAAAATCAGTCATGGTCTTGATTTGGGGTCAACATGGAGGTCAAAGGTCCAATATCAAGGGTGATGGTTCAATTTGAGGGTTCACATGGGGTAGGGGTTTATTGGTACCAAAAGGTTCAAGATAATTCATATTTTTTTTATAAAAATCTAGTTTATTTTAATTATTTTATAAAAGAATGAATTGTATATATATTTTATAAAATAATAAATTATATAAATGAATTGGTATATATATACATATATTTATCTATTTATCCATAAGTAAATACATTTATATATATAAGGAATATATCAACCTTTATGAGTTTTATTTTGGTTTAAGAAATTTATATATCTATATATATACTTTTATATGTGTCATATAAATTTACCATATATATACATGGTTTGAATGATGTGAATCTCATGAGTTTGTATGGGAACCTAGGGCTTAGTTGTTTGCACGAACAAATTTAAAACATAGCACTAGAATTGGATTTGAAATGTGTTACTTTGGATTGAAAATAAAGATAATAAAATCAGAAATGTTACAATGAGGTGCTAAGAAAGTTCATCATTAACACTGACTCTATTGGTCCTGCTGCCCTTTTAAGGCAATTTGCTATTCAGGGAACCGAGAGTCAAGTTATTGACACTGAAGGAAGTATGACTGAGAATGCTAGCATCAAGATCAAGGAGGCAGAGAAGAAGGATACTTATCCTAGTTCCAGTTCAACGGATGGAGTTAACTCTCCAGAGAATGCTGATTTTGGAACTCAAACCAATGGTGATGGAAGCTCTAATCAAGGATGCATCTGCAGGAAAACTGCTGCAGAACTGATTCCACCTAAGGTAAAATTTCGTCTCTGTTCCTCTGACTGTGTTGACATGATAGTTCACTCTCACACTTTAAACCAACTTATCATTCGTGAAAAGGACGATGCTCTTGCCATTCTTGATCAAATCAAAAAGAGCGAGGTTACTCTCAAAATTAGTTTAAACAAAGCTAATCAAGAAATTCAAACCATAAAAGAGTTTGTCTATAGAAAAGAATTTTTAATAACTAATTTAACTGAAAAATTAACATCTTCAAGAAGTGAAAATGTAAAATTACAAATCATTATTGACAAGTGGAACGTTAGCAAAAAGGTACAAGATACCATGTTGGAGTGCCAACAAACTTCAAGTTATATTAAAAAGGGAGTCGGGTATTTGGATTCCAATGATTTTGAGAGAAAACTGTTTTACCCTCCCACACATGGTCACTATGATCCCATTCCCTCTCTACATCCAGAAAATAATCTTGCAAAATTATTTTTTCCTGCTACTAATGTAAATAATGTAGGTTTAAAGGTACATGATAAGGATGTAAGGGATGATTATGGTGCTGGATTAGGTCATAAGGAATGCAACCAAGAATCTGTTTTGTTTTCTTTTTTTAATTCCCATAATCCAGAGCTATGTAATTCGGGCTCTGTTGATAGTAGTAGTGAAACATGTTCTAGGATAATTAACTTTGGTAATGTAGTTATGAACACAATAGTTGCAATGATTTATCTTCAATGAATGATGCTTGCTTTAATGATTTAATTGATATTGTGTCAAGAAATCAGTTTGAAAGATTCATGACAGAAGAAATTCTTGTCTTCACACCTGCCTCAACAAGTCAAAGTGATTCTGAGTATTTGTCAACAAGAAATGATGATGAAAGTGTATATGATTCATAGAGATCAATTACATCAATTGAAACTTCCAACGAATCTGACAACATTACTCCACAAAGTGACAAAATTGAATCAGATAAAGGATCTTCAATCATGACTAGTGATCAAAAGCAAAAGCAAACTCTTAAAGGCAAAAATCAGAAAGAAAATTAAAGTGTCAGTTCAGCAACAATCATCCTCATCATCTTATCAACCACCACATAGAAGAAAATCTTATACACATGTGAATTGTTTCAGTTGTAGGAAGGGAGGTCATACTGCTAGACAATGCAGTAATGCATCTTATCATAAAAATTGGGTCAAATTTGAGAGACCTAAGATGCATAATATGGGACAATATGAAACATATCAACAAAATAACGAACCTTTTTATCATAAAATCAGCAAAATTCATCAAAATGTTAATCACTTTCTAAAAGGAACATGTTGGTGGAAAGTCAGAACAAACAAAAACCCTAAAATTGATGTCCCACCCAAGTTGAGACAGACTTGGGTTCCGGTTTCTCAATAAATTGTCTTGTGTGTGACAGGGGCTTCCCAGGAGGACTATTGATAATGCATGGCATGTTGATAGTTGGTGCTCTCGTCACATGACCCGGCTAAAAGATCTGCTTACTGACTTCAGAATTATTGATGGGGGATACGTTGCATTTGCGGGTGATGAAAAGGGTGGAAAGATAACCGGACAAGGAACAGTCTGCAATAGAACTCTCACCTTGGAGAAAGTCAATCTCGTTCCAGAACTCTGCTATAATCTATCATGAGTGTATAACAAGTGTGTGATAAACAACTATCTGTGCTATTCAACAAATCTGAATGCCTGTTTCTCTGTGACATTTCAAAAATTTTCGTTGCGGAATTTATTGTGTAAATATTAACATTTTATATTTAATCAAATTTATACAAATTAGTATATTGGCAAACTTCAATTTATGTACTTTTAATTTTTTTTAAAAATATTTGAAGGTTATAAACTATATAAATTATGTTATTAAATTAAATAATTTATATAAATCAATGGTTTTCAATTTTATTTACCATTCAATGAGATTGATCTTAATTAAAAACAAAAAGTTTTATGAAATTTTATATGCTTAAGTTTTATTTGGTTTTTATACAAATAAATATTTTATGTTATGAAATTAATTTAATTAGAATTTTATAAATTTTAAAAACTAATATAAAATTTTATACAAAAATTCTACATTTAAAAAGTTGCATATTTAATAAAACATCATATTTTAATAAGATTTATAACTTTTATAAAAAATTTTATTTATAAAAATAATAATAATATAAGTTATAAAAACTTATAAATTTATTTGATTTAAATAAGATTTAAATTAATAAAAGTTCAGGGGTTGTATTGTAATTAAACAAACTAAAAGGTTTTTAAAACTAAACTCGTTAGTGGGACTGTTCCCGGTCAAATGAAATTTCAGGGACTCAACCGTAATTATCTCAGGGACCATTTTAAATCAAAACCAAACTTCAGGGATCATTCCTGCCAAATCCCAATTCGTCTTTCCGGTCGTCCCTCCCAGTGACCGGCGGTCCAAAGCTTTCTCCGGCGACCCACTCGACAGGGTTGTCCCCTGCACCTCAACGCCCGACAAAAGCACCTCTGGCTTCGTCTCCCCCACGCGAACCAGAACCCTCGACCAATTGGTCTCCCCGACATACAGAAAGTTCGATCCTGTTGATGGCCGAGGTACCCTTGTCCAAATTCGTGCCCGACAAGCCACCTCCACGCCTGTCGAATGTCGGGTTAGCTTCGCCTCGTCCAGACTTATGTCGGGACGTGTCCAATTGCACGTTCGAGCATAAGAATCAGGCCCGGCCATAAATAGCCATTGTCGGCCCTGCACGAACTCGTTACCCTCCGTCCACACATTCTCACTCCAAATTGAGGATACCATCACTTTCGTCGTTACTAAGTGAAGCTGCAACCAAAGTTTCGAAGTCTAATTCCATCCAGAAGCTGATTCTCACTCTTGACTTTTTCGGACTTCAAACCTTTGCCGACCGGACACTTCGCGACCAAGTTCGAGCCTCATTTCGGGTCTATTAGCTTCTGTCATCGTCAGGTAATCAATCCCAGACGAAAACTCGGCATTCGCACGACAGTTTCCGGGCAAACCCAAGTCCTCGGACATGGTTTGCCGGATTACCGAGAACCAGCGACCAGTTTCAGATGTGTGTATATCAATTAAACGATACACACATAACCAGCGATGGGCAGTAGCCCGGCTGGTTATGCGTGTGTGTGTTTGATCCGGAGGTCGCGGGTTCGAAACCGGTTGGCCTTCGGCCCAAATTTTTACTCCTGTTTTCACTTTATTTATTTTATATAATTATTTTAACTTAATTAAATATTATTTTTATACACTAAAGACTATTACGAGTCGGTTTGATCGTTCGTTTATTTTGAAATCTATTAAACAATCCTTAAACTATTCCAAATTTTTTAAATCTTATAATATTTTTATAAACTTATTTAAACACATTTTATATATATAAAATGTCCAATATTTTTATAAATCTTACAACATTTTTATAAACTTATTTAAACACATTTTTATATATAATGTCATATATTTTTTTATATAAATCTTGTAACGTGTTTATGAACTTATTTAATATGTAAAAGGTCTCATTTTTATAGAACTTGTAATATTTTTAATGAACTTGTTAAAACAAATTTTAATCTATATAATATAATTAGTCAAATAAAGAATTTTCTTTTAATTGTTATTGTTATTTATAAATACATTAAACATAGTAAATACTTGTTTAAAACAATATATATATATATATATATATATATATATATATTTTTAAGTTAAAGTTTTACGAAACCATTATCATATTCCTACTATATTTTATAAATAAATGTTAAGGAATGTTATTATAAAACCAATATACATTTAAATACGAATACGCACATACAAGCATACAATAATACTTATCTATCCACATAGGATTTCATCGTGCTTAGGTTTCAACGTCCTTATCACCCGCACTCGTGGATTATCATATCCGCTAGCCAAGTGAGTTACATATCCCCTATTTACATTTTTATACACTTTGGGGTGAAACGTAATCTGTGCTTACTTACATACAATTCAACTTGTGTTTACATGCGTAGATTATTGTGCTTTTGTGCTTGATCACTTGTTATGCTATGAATACTTTTAGGATGGTATAAATTATGTGTAACCCACATAGTCTTGATTCCATGCCTATCACTTTTAGGGTAGCGGTATGCTATGCCTATCACGTTAAACCTATATGCTTATATACATAATTACATGCTTACAATTGGTATACATATAGTGAATTCTCCACATTATGCCATATCATACCATGTCAAACTATGAATTGTATAAACGTTTTAAACTAAACTTTTACTTTATTTAAACATATGTAAACTCACCAACTCTCGTAGTTGACACTTGTTTTGGATTACGTTTCAGGTGAAGATATGTGATTGTGTGACTATGTGTTGAAGGTGCTACACATAAGGCTTTTGGACCTAGTAAAATAATTATGTGTAATATTCTAGAATAGGGTGTTGTAACTTGATTTGTATTTGGATATTTGATATTTAAATCTTATTAATGAATTATGCAACCTTAGTAGATCATGTGCTTATGAACAATCATTTCATTGTCCGCCTCGATGATTCCGCCATCGGTCGGGGTGTGACATTCTCAAACCAAGATTCATTGTTCCAGAAGATCTAGTCCTTAGGACTCCAAGAAGAAACAACACCTACATAGTTGACATGAATGATCTAGAAACTAAAGCCTCCATGGCTTGTTTACTATCAAAAGCTTCTGACTCTGAATCACTGCTTTGGCATCGACGTCTTGGCCATGTGAATTTTAAAAACATAAACCATTTAGTCAAACAAGACCTTGTGAGAGGTTTACCCACTAAGGACTTCAATTTTTCTAAAAAATGCATAGCATGTGCTAAAGGCAAACAACATAAAAAGACACACAAGTCTAAAGCAGTGAATTCCATATCAACTCCCCTTAAATTACTTTACATGGATCTTTTTGGTCCAGTCAGTGTTAAAAGTATCTCTAAAAATTCTTATTGTTTGGTTGTGACAGATGATTTCTCCAAGTACGCTTGGGTTAATTTCCTCGCAACTAAAGACGAAACTGTTGAAGTATTGAAGAGTCTGATTCTCAAAATTGAGAAAATCTGCAAGCACCTGGTGATTTCTATCAGAAGCGACAATGGCACCGAGTTCAAAAATCATGTGTTGAATGATTTCTACGAACGCAAAGGGATTTCTTGGCAATTTAGTGCTACCAGAACTCCACAACAAAACGGTGTTGCAGAAAGAAAGAACTGAACATTGGTCTAAGCTGCCAGAACAATGCTGATGGACTCTAAACTTCCAATAATACTTTGGGCTGAAGCGGTTAACACCGCAAATTATGTCCTGAATCGTGCTCTCGTGGTGAAAGCTCACAACAAAACCGCTTATGAGTTGTTTCATGGATGAAAGCCCTTGATTGAATTCTTCCGAGCCTTTGGATGTTCATGCACTCTACTCAACACATCTGAGAATCTTGCAAAGTTCAGAGCAGTTGGTGACGAATGCTATTTTCTGGGGTAGTCGTCATCCCAAAAAGCCTACCATGTTTACAATAAAAGAAGAAATATCGTGCAAGAATCTTATTAAGTTGATTGGCAAGAAACTAATACCACAAATACGGGAACTGATCCCAACTGGTTCTATGATGCTGATATTGTCTTCAATAATTTCATTCCTCCTACACCACTCATTCCCAAACCATATACTTCCAATGTGTCACCATTCATTCCATCAATTCAAGCAGAAGATGAATTTATGCCGTTCTCAACAAGAATCACACCCATTGTTGCCGATTGTAAGGCCCCTTTCCCGGGTAACCTCACTTGTTGGATTTACTCATAAACATACTCATAAATACTGAACTTAAATTAAAACATTCGAGAGTAGCGAAAACAAACATCATTCAAATACATAACATAACAGCGGAAGTCTTAACAATTAAAAACACAACATTTTTAATTAACAATCAAGAGTGGGATGTTAGTCGCTTGCCGGGTAACCATCACGCCTTCGCACGACCCTTCCTTTCTTTGCCTGAAATGTATACTAAAAGTTAGCTAACGCCGGTGAGTTCTAGTTTAAGCGATTAGGCATGAACATTATTTTTTTAAAAGTATGCTTGATAATATAAACATTTATATAAATACATATTCATAGCTTTTGCTTTCCTTTCATCATTCTTATGTGATTACATAGATATGCATTCACCTTTACTTTCCTTAACATTCATTGGTCATACACATAAAGGTGATCAACCCGTCTTTTACTGCGTATATCACAAAGACATACGCCCTTAAGCTACCGTCGTAGCCCTTTTACTCGTCCGGTCCTAGAAACCGTCCGCCTTAAAACCGTCCTACCGTCGTAGTCCGTCATATTCGCCCGTCTACTCTAAGGCATCCTTTTCCCACGCGAACTATTGTTTATGTAACCGTTATACTATTAAAGCATTTACTTCGACCGCCCATTAATGCCCTTTTTTTTACGTCCTAGCTTGCGAAGGAACGTACTTTTCCCGGTTGCAAAATAGTCGTGTGGTCGTCCGTCTACAGAAGTAGCCGTTAGCTTCGTTTCCATCCATAACGTATACATACATTCATAACATGCAATATATATAATTATAAACCAAAATTTCATTTATTTACGTTATGCCCTTCTTTCATTCATTCTTTGTAAACATAAGTTTCATTCATTGTTCATAATTCATTTTCACATATATAAATATATATTAGTATATCACGTATGATCACATTGGCATTCATATCATTTATTCATTTAGTGTATACACTTTAGCCCCAAAACATTTAAAATGATTTGCATATAACATAGAAGGGTGCACATAACATAGAAGGGGGCACATAGAACTCACCTGATAAGCTAGTCTTGGTTGTCCTAAACAAAGGCCCAACAACGTCACGTACGATCTAAATTAGGTAGTTAAATACACATCAGACCCAATCCCGACTCTAACGGTTTAATCATACTGAATTAGGCGAACATACTGACTTCACAATCTAGCCTGATGCCTGTGCACTCAGCAAGTGCGCAGGGCCTGGTTCATGCGTACTTGACAAGTGCGCAGAACATTCTTCTTGCGTACTTGATAAGCACGCAAGATCTTCTTCCTGCGTACTTGAATAGTACACAGGATCTTACTCATGTGTACTTGATAAGTACGCATGACATCCTTCTTGCGTACTTGATAAGTACGCAAGACCTGTTTCCTGAACAAGTCCGAAATTCTTGCATGCTAACCCGATCATGCCAATCTTACAACTTTCTTTGATCAAAATGTGTGGTTTTCATTCTAGATGCTAGTTCTAAGCTTATTTTCAAGTTTCATCCATAAAAACGTCTCCTATTTAGCTAAAACCCAAAAAACCCCAAAACGAACAAAAACTCAGTTTAAGGTCGAATCGTTACCTGGATTGTGATTCTGATTCAGAGGTTTTGCTCACGAGCTCAGCAGTAACGTGCTCATTCAATTCCAGGTCGATCCGTCAACTTTCTCTCTAGGCCCGAGCTCTCCTTTCTCTCTCTAGATGTTGCAAATAAGAGAGTTGAGGCTTTCTTGGCTTTTATATAGATGGGTTTCCCTCGGCCCGTTGGAGCCCAGCCCGAGCCCATCCATTTTCCTTTCATTTTTGACGATTAATCTCGATCGCGTTATTTATTTATTTATTTTTTTATTTACTATTTTTGGGATGTTACACCGATCCATTGAATGCTTCCATCAATAATACAGTAAACTCTTATCATTCCGAGGATTCTGCTACTAATGTTGTAGATACTTTTGGTGATGTCAGTTTTGGTATAACAGCAATTGTAAATTCAAACGTTAACCAGAACTCGGCAAAAGATCCCTCTGTCAATTCTGACAGCCATTCTGATAATAATGATGGGCCAATCCCTCCTAATGAAAATATAACCAATCTTCCTTCTCAAGTTGATGTCACTTATGGGCCATCTTTCAAAACATTAACTAATCATCCGTTGGAGAATGTGATCGGACCAATCACTGAAGGGGTCCGCACTAGAAGTTACTCCACCCACTACAATACCACTCTTTGTGCATGTTTTCTGTCACTAGATGTCCCGAAGAATATCTCCATGGCCCTGAAGGACTCAAGCTGGATTGATACAATGCAGGAAGAACTGTCTTAATTTAGGAAGCTAAAAGTCTGGGATTTGATCGATCTACCAAAAAATAAATATCCCATTGGTACTCGTTGGATCTTCAGAAACAAGACTGATGAAAGAAATGTGGTCATCAAGAATAAGGCCCGACTAGTTGTACAAGGGTTTGCTCAGGAAGAAGGAATTGATTATGAAGAAGTCTTCGCTCCCGTGGCTCGTTTGGAAGCAATAAGAATTTTTTTTGGCTGTTACAAGAATTTTAAGGTCTATCAAATGGACGTAAAAAGTGCATTCTTATATGGGAAGGTTAAGGAGGACGTTTATGTGTGTCAAGCCCCGGGGTTCGAAGATCTGAGTCGAATCTACAAATTAGACAAAGCTCTGAACGGACTTCATCAAGCTCCAAGAGCTTGGTACGACACACTATTGTCTTATCTTCTACAGAATGACTTTGTATGGGGGGAAATTGATATGACCTTTTTCAAACGAAGAATTGGAAAGGATATTTTGCTTGTGCAGATCTATGTAGACGACATCATTTTCGGATCAACCAACGAGAAGTTGTGTCAAGACTTTGAGGACATTGTGTGTCACACCCCCAATTTCGACTAACGGAGTATTACCGTTTGGGAAATGACAAACCAGAATCTCAGACACTAGTTACATTGAACGATTCTACATGGGACTCAAAATGAAAATATCCTTTAAATCAGAGTATCAATGCGGAAGCGTAAAGAAAGTAAATGCGCAAAATACACGCGCCCAAAACCAAAGTCCAAAAGTCCAAACGTCCAACCAAACAAAGTACATTAAAATAATTCAATCAACATAAATAGACACAAAGCAAAGCAGTTGAATCCCATGCATGCCCTAACGTGCACCTGTGTCTTAGCTTAGCGTCCTGAGAAAACATGTAAGAAAAAGTGTCAACACGAGGTTGGTGAGTTCACAGGTTTCAATATATAAATAAACGTTTACCAGATTTATTGTACATCAATATAAATACCAAATGAGTAGCTAACCCATGTTCATTGTTTGCTATTACGCTCGCAACCATAAACTGACTGTTTGTATTGCCTCCCACCAGGTCTATCAACCACGGTGCACGATTAGGTCAATATTGCACCCGTTCGATATCCAATCGTGTTAGCGCGACTAACGCGGGTGAGGTTTGTCAAACCCAGTAGTACTACCCAACATACCTCGCTATATTCATATTTAAACGGTTCGATGTGAGGACTTTCATGATAGAGTTTACGCATAGTCATAACAATTGATATAAAATGAAGTACAAAAATCAAAAGAGTTGTATCATGTTTTCTCCCCCAGTTTAAAAGCAGTAAAAAGGGGCCGTGAAAACTCACCTGATTTCGAGTGAAAGATCGGGTCACGCTGTAGGAATTTGAAACCACGGGTGTAAGCCTTAAACGACTTACGTGTGACCTAACAATACAACACAACGATTAGGGACGATTCGGGATTTGTGACGACGACACGGAAAGTTAGGATGTCCTAACTTGTTCTAAGGATTTAAAATAAACGAACGCGTCGGACGTCGTCAATGGATAATAATAGGATAATTATTTTCTTTTGATCGAGTCGCTTACGAAGGTTAAGAAATAATATAATATATATATTATTTTAAATACGAACGATTAGACAATTATTCTCGGAGTGGAAAATAATAATTTATATTATTTTTAAATCGGATAAATAACGTAGGTAAATAATACACTTTTATATTATTTAGTTTAAAGCAATAGTCACGAACGGTCACGAACGGATTGAAAACAATGTAACGTTTATAATATTTTAAAAATATTTAATACGGGTTCAAAATAATATCATCATATTATTTTTCACGGGATCGCGGGTTGGAAATGCATAGAGTTTATTATTTTAAAACGGTAAAAATAATATATTTTTTTCATTAAATTCAAACCCGAGTCCTCGGGTCAATTCTCGAGCCAAAACGCGTTTAAACGGGTTTATAATAATATAGTTTTAATTTATATATATTTTAATATAACAGAAAAAGTCCCAAAAATTTAATGTGGGAGCCCGGCCTCGAACCCGGGTCTCTCCCACACACGCACACGAGTTTAACCATTACGCCCGCTAGGGTCATCGCGTCTAATACCCGGTTTTAAAAGTTTTTAATCTAAAAGTTCCTTGTGTTCTTCCCCTTTACACAAAACCGAACCAAAATCCCTCCCTAAACCTCTGAATTCGAAATCGATCGCCCAAGGAACCATAGGGCTTTTGTTAATCGAGTTGTTACGAAACTGATGCTGTAATTTAATTTCGTTTCTTTTGATTCTACAATCGAAAACCCCAATTCAGAAAGCAGATGAACCCTAATTACGGGTTCATGATCAATTCGATAGTAGAAGCCCGATGTTTCACAGGGCTTTCATTCTACAGACGTTTGCGAAGCTAAAGGAATAGATTAATTTGATTTAAAAACAGTTTATAATCGAATTCAACAATCTAAGTTCATATGAACCCTAATTACGGGTTACAGAGATTTCGATAGTGAAACTTGAAATTGATAGAGGGCTTTCAAAGAATATGACTTAGCGAATCTTTCTGCATAGTTTAATTTCATTTTTAATGGGTCTAGATTAGGGTTCGACTAAACCAGTCTGATGATGAACCCTAAGATCAAAAACTCGATCGAATTGATATTGTAAGCTCGAATTGACATAGGGCTTTCATTCAGAGTATAGAAACGACGCAATTACAGTAAAAGTTTACCAAATTAGGTATCGAATTGACTGAGTTCGAGTACTTGCAGGTGTCGGCTGCACAGGTTGAGCTCCGGCGAGTTCTACTGCTTCTCCGGCCAATGCAGGTTGTGCGAAAGCTTTAGGGAGGTTCGATGATTATGAGGAATGACTCAATTCGTTGCACTATTATCGAGATGAAGCGAATTGATGGTAATCAGATCGTGGTCGACGGTTTTGAGTTTAATTGGGTTTAATTGAGTTTAATCCGTTTTAATGTCGGAATTAAAGATGATAATGATGATCCAAAACGGTAAGGTCGTGGGAATCGGTTTCAAAACTAACGGATTTCAACTAGAAACGGTCGGGTTCATGCAAAATCGCGGTGTTTGACTTTCTGAAGTCAACAAATCAAGGATTGGAGAATTACAGAACTAGTCCCTGAGGTTTCCTTCAGAATTGAAGTTTGGGACTTGGCAGATTAAGTCCTTCTAGTTTAAATGGAGTTAACTCTTGGTAAATTTTGACTTTTAAAGTCAACAGAGTTGATTTTGACTTTCCAAAAGTCAACAAAATAGTTTAAGGTTATGACATAACTAGTCCCTGAAATTTAAGTTTGGAATATTGACAGAAATAGTCCCTGAAGTTTGAGTAAAGTTAATTTCAGTTAACTTTAACTGGATTTTGTTAACGGGGTTAACTGAAAAAGTCGGATTGTCACATCATTCCCTTGTTGAAAAAATTTTCGTCCCGAAAATTAAAATAAAAAAAAAATTTGGGGTTTCACATCATTCCCTAGTTGAAAGAATTTTCGTCCCGAAAATTAAATAGTACCTTAGGGATTTGACGCGGAGTGCTTGAACAGATTAGGATATTTACGCATCATCTGATCCTCGCGCTCCCAAGTAAATTCTGGTCCGCGTTTCGGGTTCCAACGGACTCGAACAATAGGGATTTTACTGTGCTTTAACGATTTGACTTCCCTATCCATAATTTCCACAGGTTCTTCGATGAAACGTAACTGTTCATCAACATGTAGTTCCTCTAGTGGAACTGTGAGTAATTCATCTGCTAGGCACTTCTTTAAATTTGAGATGTGAAAGACGTTGTGCACACCACTAAGTCTTTCAGGTAAGTCCAGTTGATACGCGACTGGTCCGATTCTCTTTAATATTTTGAAAGGTCCAACGTAACGAGGATTCAGTTTTCCTCGTTTCCCGAAACGAATGACACCTTTCCAAGGTGAGACTTTGAGCAAAACCATGTCACCTAATTGAAATTCCAAAGGTTTACGGCGTTTGTCGGCATAGCTCTTTTGACGATCCCGAGCTGCCACCAAACGGTTTCTAATTTGAACGATCTTTTCGGAAGTTTCAAATACAAGTTCAGGACCTGTGAGTTGGCTATCCCCAACCTCGGTCCAACAAATGGGAGAACGGCATTTCCGTCCATAAAGTGCTTCAAATGGAGCTGCCTTGATGCTAGTGTGATAACTGTTGTTGTAGGAGAACTCCACAAATGGTAGGTGAGACTCCCAAGTGTTACCGAAATCGATCACACAAGCTCGTAGCATGTCCTCCAGAGTTTGGATAGTACGTTCAGTTTGGCCATCAGTTTGAGGATGGTATGCTGTGCTCATATCTAGACGCGTGCCTAATGCTTTATGCAATGATTGCCAGAAACGGGAAGTGAATCGTGCATCACGATCCGAAATAATAGAGATTGGCACTCCGTGCCGAGAGACCACTTCTTTTAAGTATACTCGAGTGAGTTTATCCATTTTGTCAGTTTCTTTGATGGCTAGGAAGTGGGCAGATTTTGTTAGGCGATCAACAATTACCCATATAGTATCACATTCGGTAGGAGTTCGGGGTAATTTGGTAATGAAGTCCATGGATATTTGTTCCCATTTCCACATGGGAATTTCAGGTTGTTGTAGGAGACCGGACGGTTTTTGGTATTCAACTTTGACCTTCGCGCAGGTCAGACACTTACTAACATAAGTGGCTATATCGGCCTTCATCTTCGGCCACCAATATAGTACTTTTAGATCATGGTACATTTTATCGGAACCCGGATGAATGGAGTAACGAGATTTATGAGCTTCATCCATGATTAGTTCCCTTAAATTTCCGAACACTGGAACCCATATTCGTTCGACAAAGTAACGAATTCCGTCAGATTTTACTTCAAGTTGTGCTTCCATGCCGCGTGTACCTTCTAACGGTAGGTTTTCTTCTTTCAAGGCTTCAAGTTGAGCACTACGGATTCTGTCAGGCAATCCAGGGTGGATAGTAAGTTGTAACGCTCGAATTCGTTTGGGTTTCGTTTCCTTTCGGCTTAGTGCATCAGCCACAACGTTAGCTTTACCCGGATGATACCGGATCGCACAGTCGTAATCATTTAAAAGTTCAACCCAACGACGTTGTCGCATGTTCAACTCCTTCTGCTCGAATATATGCTGGAGGCTCTTGTGGTCGGTGTAGATGGTGCATTTGGTACCGTACAAGTAACGTCTCCATATCTTAAGTGCAAAAACTACTGCTCCCAACTCTAGGTCATGAGTGGTGTAGTTTTTCTCGTGAACCTTTAACTGACGTGAAGCGTATGCGATTACCTTTTCGCGTTGCATTAAGACACAACCCAAGCCTTGGATAGATGCATCACAGTACACCACAAAATCATCGGTTCCTTCCGGAAGAGCTAAAACAGGTGCACTGCAAAGTTTCTGTTTGAGATGTTGGAAAGCTGATTCTTGGTTTTCGCCCCAATTATAGGCTTTTCCTTTTTGAGTTAGGGCGGTGAGAGGTTGCGCAATCTTTGAAAATCCTTCGATAAAACGATGGTAATATCCAGCCAATCCCAGAAATTGTCGCACCTCAGTCGGAGTCGTCAGTGCTGCCCAATTCTTGATGGCTTCTATTTTGGACGGGTCGACATGTATCCCTTTTTCATTTACCACATGACCTAGAAACTGAACCTCTCGAATCCAAAATTCACATTTGGAAAACTTAGCATAAAGTTGTTCTTGCTTAAGTAGTTCCAAAATTAGACGCAGATGTTCCTCATGTTCTTCCTCGTTCTTGGAATAAATAAGGATGTCATCGATGAAAACGATAACAAACTGGTCAAGGTAAGGCTTACACACACGGTTCATGAGGTCCATGAATACCGCAGGTGCGTTGGTTAAACCGAAAGGCATGACCATAAATTCATAATGGCCGTACCTTGTCCTGAATGCAGTTTTAGAGATATCTTCTTCTCGGACTCTTAACTGATGATAGCCGGACCTAAGGTCTATTTTGGAATAGAAACTTGATCCTTGGAGTTGATCAAAAAGGTCATCAATACGAGGTAAAGGGTAGCGGTTCTTGATTGTAACTTTGTTCAGCTCCCGGTAATCAATACACATACGGAACGTACCGTCCTTCTTCTTGACAAATAATACCGGAGCTCCCCACGGTGATGAACTAGGTCGGATGAAACCTTTATCCAATAAGTCTTGCAACTGAGTGGACAGTTCCTGCAATTCACTAGGTGCTAATCGATAAGGTGCCCGAGCAATCGGTGCTGTTCCGGGTGCTAGGTCAATTTTGAATTCAACCTGACGGTGTGGTGGCAGACCGGGCAGATCCTCGGGAAACACTTCCAAAACTTCACGCACAACGGGAATATCTTCGATCTTCTTCTCTTCTAACGGCTGTTCAGCAACAAGGGCCAAAATGACCGTATGTCCCTTTCGAAGACATTTTTGTGCTTTCATGAAGGATATGATACCCATGACAGTACCAACCCTTTCGCCCTAAACTGAAAGAATTTCTCCACTCGGGAGGGGTATGCGAACGATTTTCTCATGACAAATGATTTCCGCTTGGTTTCTAGACAACCAATCCATGCCGACGATTACATCAAAACTACCAAGTGTGACCGGCATAAGGTCGATATCAAGAATATGGCTAGCTAGATCAAGCTTACAACCCTTAAGAATGTGGGTTGCTTCAATTATTTGGCCGTCAGCTATCTCTATTACATACTTAGCTTCTAACAGAGTTGGAGTTCCTTTTATCATATCACTAAGTTTCTTAGATATAAAACTCCTATCGGTACCAGTGTCAAAAAGGACAGAAGCAAAGTAATTATTTAAGAGAAATTTACCGGTGACCACGTTATGATCGTAGCGAGCCTCTCCGGATCCCAGTACAAAAGCTCTTCCTTTCGCCCCATTTCCTCCATTACCACCGTTATTACCATTATTCCCACCATTGTTGTTTTGATTGGGGTTGTTACCATTGTTGCGCTGGTTATTACCGTTACCACTACCACTGCCATTACCATTTCCACCCTTTTTCAACTGAGGACAATTCCTTTGAATGTGCCCCTCTTTACCGCACTGAAAACATCCCCTCGTGAATCCCTGTGATTGAAATGGTTGTTTGTTAAGGAGTGCAACTCTACAGTCCTTTGCAGCGTTGCCCATTTTACCACAACGCTGGCAACGTTGTCGGTCACAAGTGCCCGTGTGGTGATAGCCGCATTTGTTGCACTTGGGGTACCTCCTAGCATATTCGCCTTGATTCGGACCTGATGAGGTCGTTTGATTAAAGTTTCTAGCATGCTCAAACTTTCGCTGTTGTTGGTGCTGAGGTTGATTGGGATCCTTTAGAATTTGAGTGGTTGTGTGAGTGGGAGTGATGGTCGAACTTGCGCTTATTGTTGTCGGTGGGTTTAGAAACCGAACCTCTTGGAGGTAAAGTTCCCTGTGTCACTGCCTGATCGGTCAATTTGTGAGCAAGTCTGATGGTCTGTTGGATGGTGGTAGGGTTGGATGAGGTCACCATGCTTTGAATCTGAGGTACCAAACCTCCAATGTAGAGTTCAATCCGTTTGTAATCTGGAGTCACCATGTGTGGGCACATGGTAGCAAGTTCGTGCGAACGGGTAGTGTAGAGTTCAATTTCTGAACCCTCCATCTTAAGGTTCCAGAACTCTCCTTCTAGCTTTTGAATTTCATCTCGTGGGCAGTATTCTTCTTTCATCATGGTTTTAAATTCCTCCCACGGGAGTCCATTTGCCATTGCTAGTCCCAACATTTGAACTTGGGCATTCCACCATGTTAGGGCCGGGCCTTCTAAAGTTCCAGCAGCAAATTTCACTTGGTTAGCCACGGGGCAGTTGCACATGGCTATTACTGATTCAACCTTCTCAAACCAGCGAAGTAATGCAACTGCTCCTTCAGCTCCACTAAAGGTGTGGGGCTTGCAGTCCATGAATGCCTTGAAAGTGCAGGCTGGCTGTTGATTTTGCTGGCCTGGATTTAGGAATACGAATTGAATTGGAATTATAGAGTTTAGAAAGATATTCTTAGGAAAAGGGATTGACACTACTAGTCAATATTTGAAAGCATTTACCTGCAGCATTCTGTGCTGCTAGGGCCTCTGTCACACTATTGTTTATCAAAACTGCTAGTTCTGCTGCCGTCATGTTGATGGTACCACGACCACCGGTACGGCCTCCTCGTCCTCTCCCAGACATATTTCTTCACAATCACAAATGAAAACAATGAGAAATATATCGCATATTAAACATTATTCAGGTACGGGTAAGGAAATACAACATCTAATATTTTGAAAATTAAATAAATTGTAAGGCTACAAAATAAATAACTCAAATATTAAACTTCTCATGCTTTTATTGGATGGGAACAACCTTACCCATCTAGGTTTGAAAAGGGAAATAACATAAGCAAAAACAAACATGAAAAGGAAGATAGAATAGGAAGATCCTCAAATATCCTCATCATCAGAAGAGACATATGACTGTGCATCATCAATCTCCACTAGCTCTTCCTCAGCTGGTTCCCCCTCTAAGGGTTCCTCCTCGAAGGGCTCCTCCTCAAAGAGCTCTTCCTCAAAGAGTTCCTCCTCATCGTCAGTTACTGGAATGTCTTCCGGGTGTAGGGCCACTTGCAGTTGGGCTTCCAAGTGAGTCACCCTCTCTTGAAGGCCTTCAGCAGTGTGGTTAGCCACATGTAGCTGAGCTTCCATAGCAGCTAATCTCTCCAGAACTCCTTGCATATCATCATCCATAATGTCAGCCCTCGTCTCTAGGTGTGCTACACGATTCACTAAAAGGTTGTGGACATGGTCCGTTGTAGCTAGTTCGGTAGTCAAATCTTCTATTCCTACCCTATTCTTTTCCACTTGTGTTCCATTCTCCAGGAGTTTAGGTATCTCCTCGGTGGCATCTTGTACAAAACTTAATTCCTTTAACATATAGGACACAAATGCTGCGAAGGCTTGTTCCATGGTACATGGTAAGCTAGGCAGTGTAGACGATGAAGATGTGGATCCAAAGTACGATGATGGAACATCTCCCATTTCGATCCACCTTTGGATCATATGTGGGTACATATCCCAATTGAGAGCATACTCCAATGCCCGTGCGTTGCTCGGTTCGCCTTGCTCAATTGAGATAGTCCGGCGCCTTTTGGGCTCCGGGGATGAGGGTACAGGTGCCTTATGCCCTGATGCGTTAGGTGATGGAGGTGGTGTTGACGACATGATCCTGCAACAATTTGTATAAGTGCCAAACATCCAAATGACATGTAACTCAAATGACATGTAACTAATGTGTGAGGCTATAGTCTAGTATGCAATCCTAGTTCTCTATAACCAATCGACTAACGGAGTATTACCGTTTGGGAAGTGACAAACCAGGATCTCAGACACTAGTTACATTGAACGACTCTACATGGGACTCAAAATGAAAATATCCTTTAAATCAGAGTATCAATGCGGAAGCGTAAAGAAAGTAAATGCGCAAAATACACGCGCCCAAAACCAAAGTCCAAAAGTCCAAACGTCCAACCAAACAAAGTACATTAAAATAATTCAATCAACATAAATAGACACAAAGCAAAGCAGTTGAATCCCATGCATGCCCTAACGTGCACCTGTGTCTTAGCTTAGCGTCCTGAGAAAACATGTAAGAAAAAGTGTCAACACGAGGTTGGTGAGTTCACAGGTTTCAATATATAAATAAACGTTTACCAGATTTATTGTACATCAATATAAATACCAAATGAGTAGCTAACCCATGTTCATTGTTTGCTATTACGCTCGCAACCGTAAACTGACTGTTTGTATTGCCTCCCACTAGGTCTATCAACCACGGTGCACGATTAGGTCAATATTGCACCCGTTCGATATCCAATCGTGTTAGCGCGACTAACGCGGGTGAGGTTTGTCAAACCCAGTAGTACTACCCAACATACCTCGCTATATTCATATTTAAACGGTTCGATGTGAGGACTTTCATGATAGAGTTTACGCATAGTCATAACAATTGATATAAAATGAAGTACAAAAATCAAAAGAGTTGTATCATGTTTTCTCCCCCAGTTTAAAAGCAGTAAAAAGGGGCCGTGAAAACTCACCTGATTTCGAGTGAAAGATCGGGTCACGCTATAGGAATCTGAAACCACGGGTGTAAGCCTTAAACGACTTACGTGTGACCTAACAATACAACACAACGAATAGGGACGATTCGGGATTTGTGACGACGACACGGAAAGTTAGGATGTCCTAACTTGTTCTAAGGATTTAAAATAAACGAACGTGTCGGACGTCGACAATCGATAATAATAGGATAATTATTTTCTTTTGATCGAGTCGCTTACGAAGGTTAAGAAATAATATAATATATATATTATTTTAAATACGAACGATTAGAAAATTATTCTCGGAGTGGAAAATAACAATTTATATTATTTTTAAATCGGATAAATAACGTAGGTAAATAATACACTTTTATATTATTTAGTATAAAGCAATAGTCACGAACGGTCACGAACGGATTGAAAACAATGTAACGTTTATAATATTTTAAAAATATTTAATACGGGTTCAAAATAATATCATCATATTATTTTTCACGGGATCGCGGGTTGAAAATGCGTAGAGTTTATTATTTTAAAACGGTAAAAATAATATATTTTTTTCATTAAATTCAAACCCGAGTCCTCGGGTCAATTCTCGAGCCAAAACGCGTTTAAACGGGTTTATAATAATATAGGTTTAATTTATATATATTTTAATATAACAGAAAAAGTACCAAAAATTTAATGTGGGAGCCCGGCCTCGAACCCGGGTCTCTCCCACACACGCACACGAGTTTAACCATTACGCCCGCTAGGGTCATCGCGTCTAATACCCGGTTTTAAAAGTTTTTAATCTAAAAGTTCCTTGTGTTCTTCCCCTTTACACAAAACCGAACCAAAATCCCTCCCTAAACCTCTGAATTCGAACTCGATCGCCCAAGGAACCATAGGGCTTTTGTTAATCGAGTTGTTACGAAACTGATGCTGTAATTTAATTTCGTTTCTTTTGATTCTACAATCGAAAACCCCAATTCAGAAAGCAGATGAACCCTAATTACGGGTTCATGATCAATTCGATAGTAGAAGCCCGATGTTTCACAGGGCTTTCATTCTACAGACGTTTGCGAAGCTAAAGGGGTAGATTAATTTGATTTAAAAACAGTTTATAATCGAATTCAACAATCTAAGTTCATATGAACCCTAATTACGGGTTACAGAGATTTCGATAGTGAAACTTGAAATTGATAGAGGGCTTTCAAAGAATATGACTTAGCGAATCTTTCTGCATAGTTTAATTTCATTTTTAATGGGTCTTGATTAGGGTTCGACTAAACCAGTCTGATGATGAACCCTAAGATCAAAAACTCGATCGAATTGATATTGTAAGCCCGAATTGACATAGGGCTTTCATTCAGAGTATAGAAACGACGCAATTACAGTAAAAGTTTACCAAATTAGGTGTCGAATTGACTGAGTTCGAGTACTTGCAGGTGTCGGCTGCACAGGTTGAGCTCCGGCGAGTTCTACTGCTTCTCCGGCCAATGCAGGTTGTGCGAAAGCTTTAGGGAGGTTCGACGATTATGAGGAATGACTCAATTCGTTGCACTATTATCGAGATGAAGCGAATTGATGATAATCAGATCGTGGTCGACGATTTTGAGTTTAATTGGGTTTAATTGAGTTTAATCCGTTTTAATGTCGGAATTAAAGATGATAATGATGATCCAAAACGGTAAGGTCGTGGGAATCGGTTTCAATACTAACGGATTTCAACTAGAAACGGTCGGGTTCATGCAAAATCGCGGTGTTTAACTTTCTGAAGTCAACAAATCAAGGATTGGAGAATTACAGAACTAGTCCTTGAGGTTTCCTTCAGAATTGAAGTTTGGGACTTGGCAGATTAAGTCCTTCTAGTTTAAATGGAGTTAACTCTTGGTAAATTTTGACTTTTAAAGTCAACAGAGTTGATTTTGACTTTCCAAAAGTCAACTGAATAGTTTAAGGTTATGACATAACTAGTCCCTGAAGTTTAAGTTTGGAATATTGACAGAAATAGTCCCTGAAGTTTGAGTAAAGTTAATTTTAGTTAACTTTAACTGGATTTTGTTAACGGGGTTAACTGAAAAAGTCGGATTGTCACATTGTGAAAGCCAAATTTGAAATGAGCATAATGGGCGAGCTCACATTCTTTCTTGGATTGGAAATCAAGCAGTCACACGATGGAACACTGATTCATTATGCTAAGTATGTTCAAGACATGCTCAAAAAGTTCCAGATGACTGATTCCAAAGCAGGTTCAACACCATTTGCTGCTCAAACTCCCATTTCTGCTGATCCAGAAGGCAAACCCGTTGACTGGCATCATTATCGTTCTATGATTGGTTCTTTTCTGTATCTCACTGCTAGCCGTCCAGATAACATGTTCGTTGTTTGCTATTGTGCCCGTTATAAGAAAAAACCAAAAAGAATCCCATGAATCTGCTGTTAAAAGAATCTTCCGCTACCTAAAAGGCTATCCCGAGTGAGGGCTCTAGTATCCAAAAGCCAATAGCTTTGATTTGATTGCCTACTCTAATAGTGATCATGGTGGATGTTAACTTGACAGAAAGTCTGTGTCTGGTGGATGTTATTACGTGGTACATTGTCTGGTGTGGTGGCAATGCAAGAAACAAACTTCGGTCTCCATTTCTTCTATAGAAGCTGAGTATATTGCTGCTTCCTGTTGCTACTCTCAAATCCTATGGATTCAACATCAAATAATGGATTATGGTATCATATTGAAGCAGACTCCAATATTCATTGACAATGAAGCTTGTGTGAAAATTGTGAAAAACCCGGTCTATCATTAAAAAACAAAGCACATCGACGTGCGGGTTCATGCCATTCGGGATGTGTATGAAAAGGAATACATCCAAGTCCTTCCTGTGAGCACAAATGATCAGAAAGCTGATATTTTCACGAAGGCATTTGACAAATCCAAGTTTCTTGATCTTATGCAAAAATTGGGTTTGTTAAATTTTGAGTAACATCTTCTATCTCTCCTATAGTGTGTACATAGTCTGCTTTAATTCCTTTTTCAAAATCCAAAAATATTTTCTTGGCCAAAACATTTTGAAATTCGGGCAACAAAAATATTGATAAAAGAAGAATTCTATTTAAAAAGGGCGGTTTATGAATAAAATTTTTTGGGGGAAAGTATCTATAATAAGAAAAAGAAAAGGAGAAAAGAAAAAGAAAGACGATTACACTCTAAATATCCCTTCATAACTGTTCTAGTGGGAAATGATAGTTACACTGACAAACTTGGGCTCTGTCTGAAATAGATCTTAAAGGAAGAAGCGGTCATACAGAAGGACATGTTGATAGGCTCAGCATTCAAACAATTAGACTACAAACTCAGTGACAAAAGATAATGGCTGCTGAATAGTGGATATCCACCTTGTCCAGGTCTGCACATAACCAAAGTCCCATCACAAAGGCATTGAGAGTATCTCTATATATGTATATTAAAAGAAAAGCAAAAATGCAAAAAGACACTCAATGACGTGCATTAGGAAATAAAAGACGTGCTATGACATGCACATCTATGCAAAAGATATCAATGAAGTGCATTCTAGTACTAATTTGTCAATCTTGAGCTTAAAGACCCGCAATGTCAGTGACGTGCAATAGGATCAACATGAAAAACACAAAAAAGATACACAATATTAGTGTGTACATATATTATATAAATATTTTCCTTTTGGGTTTCTATGACTGTTGAAGGGTTTTTTCTTAAACAAAAAACATGGCTTGTAAGTCTGACGTGCATATAAGTCCAAATTCATTTCATAAATCAGAGCACATAAGTCCGTCGTGCTGTGTTTCTGATCAAAAACCTTTTAAAGATACCCAGAACTGTGTTGGAGCATATTCTGGTGACAACGAGCTTGAAGATTATATGTCTTAGTCTGAGAGTCTTTGACTTGTAATGTGTTAGAATTGTAAGCAACAGTTAAGGGGGAGTCTGTTAGTGCATGTATTGTAAGTTTCGCTGAAATTCTATGTTGTAAGTTAGCGAAGCTGTCAAGTTCGCCTAAGGAACTTACAACGAACTTGATAGGCAAACTTGTTAAGTTCGCCTAAGCTTGTTAAGGGCGAACTTAACAAGTTCTCCTGTGGTCTTTGTGGTTTCCCTATAAATAGAGGTTTACTTGTCAGTTTTAAGAATGAAGATCAGAACAGAACAGAAACAGAAAGAACATGTAAACTGATATTCTGAGTGGAAATACAAAGAGGATTATTTACATCATGTTGTTGATTGAGTTACACGTTGCACGTTGATCATGGATTCCGCAAGTTATCACCGTGTCGTACCGCGAATCTAGAGATCCGTCACGTCCGAACCGGGACCTACAAGTGGTATCAGAGCCTTTGTTCTCGATTAGCAGCAAATTCGTGGTGTTTTCTTGTACAATCAACATCAAATATCACTGAATTTGAAGAGAATGTGAAGGATTTTTCATCATTTTCGTTTCTTGACAAAAATGGAGTATTTTTGATCAATTTGGATTCATTTTGGATTTGTTTGAAGAAATTGATCCGAAAAGATTGTTCCTAATCAGTTTCTACACATTCCTACGGTTTAGATTTGTCATATTCCATCATATTGATCAGAAATCATTATTTTTAGCAGAGTTGGTTTGTATTTGTGTTCTTCCTGAAGTTTCAGCGTTTCAGGTGAACTTGTTGATTCAGTTACAGGCGAACTTAGGGAGGCGAACTTACCAAGTTCGTTCAGTGAAGTTCAGGCGAACTTAACAAGTTTGCTCAGGAAGTTTCAAGCGAACCTACTAAGTTTCCTCAGGTAGCCAAGTTCGCTAGTGTTCATAAAAAAATATGCAAAAAGACACTCAATGACGTGCATTAGGAAATAAAAGACGTGCTATGACATGCAAATATATGCAAAAGACACCAATGAAGTGCATTCAAGTACTAATTTGTCAATATTGAGTTTAAAGACCCGCAATGTCAGTGACGTGCAATAGGATCAACATGAAAAACATAAAAAAGACACACAATGTTAGTGTGTACATATATTATATAAATATTTTCCTTTTGGGTTTCTATAACTGTTGAAGGGTTTTTTCTTAAACAAAAACATGGCTTGTAAGTCTGACGTGCATATAAGTCCAAATTCATTTCATAAATCAGAGCACATAAGTCTGCGATCAAAAACCTTTTAAAGATACCCTCAACTATGTTGGAGCATATTCTGGTGACAACGAGCTTGAAGATTATATGTCTTAGTCTTAGAGTCTTTGACTTGTAATGTGTTAGAATTGTAAGCAACAGTTAAGGGAGAGTCTGTTAGTGCATGTTTTGTAACTGTCGATGAAATTCTATATTGTAAGTTAGCGAAGCTGTCAAGTTCGCCTAAGGAACTTAGAGCGAACTTGATAGGCGAACTTGTTAAGTTCGCCTAAGCTTGTTAAGGGCGAACTTGGTCTTTGTGGTTTCCCTATAAACAGAGGTTTACTTGTCAGTTTCTAGAGCGAAGATCAGAATAGATCAGAACATAACAGAAACTGAAAGAACTTGTAAATAGATATTCTGAGTGGAAATACAAAGAGGATTATTTACATGGTGTTGTTGATTGAGTTACACGTTGCACGATGATCATGAATTCCGCACGTTATCACTGTGTCGTACCATGAATCTAGAGATCTGTCACGTCCTAACCGGGACCTACAAGTGGTATCAGAGCCTTTGCTCTTGATTAGCAGCTGATTCGTGGTGTTTTTGTAAGGCCCCTTTCCCGGGAGGCCTCACTTATTGGATTTACTCATCAACACATAACACTTTAAGCATAAGACATTCATTAACATAGCGGAAACGATTTAAAACTTCAACATACACAGCGGAACATACATGTCTAAACATAACTTGTCAATTACAACTGAAACTAATCTTAATCAACTTAATCAAAAGAAACATAAACAAGATGTCAGATGCTGATATTCGGGTAACTCTTCTCGCCAAGCCAAGCATCCATATCCATCTACTGCCACCTACACTTAACTGATGTGCATACTAAAAATTAGCAACGCTGAGTGAGTTCTAACGTTTGCTTTAAATCGGTTATACAAAATATTTATTAAAACATACGTACTGGCCAATAAGGCTAAACTTTACACACTTTACTTTTCAAACAATTTAAAACATATAATAAACCGTCAATTCCTCTTTACTGTACTGCCCCCATGGCTTACATCCATGAACCGACAAGTACCTGGTTAATCATGAACCGACACTACCGCTTATCCGTCAATTTCCTTGTCACTACTGTACCGCCCCCATGGTCAACGACCATGAACCGACGAGTACCTAGTCAATGCCCCCATGATCAACGACCATGAACCGACAATACCCTGGTCAATGCCCCCATGATCAACGACCATGAACAGATAATACCGCTTAACACTACGGGGAGGTTGCGTGGACCTCCCGAGCAACCGCCGTCACTCATCCCAGTTGTACAACAGTTAGCGAACCCAAAGGTTCTTACTAATGGGCAGAACCCATATCTGACATTTTGTACAAGTAACATCTGTCCCAAGGACCTTTATAGCTGGTACACATTCCCGAAGGAAAACTGTTCACTTTACTGTTCATAAAACTTTCTGTAAATCTTGTTCATAACTTAACATGTATTATGCCTTTGTTTATGCATATAAAAATATAGTAAACGCTTGCCATAAATACCTTTGCTTTTACTGAAATATATCTTAACACATATATCATGCCTTTTTTTTATGTATAATAAATATAGTAAACGCTTGCCAAATGATATATCTTGCTTACTTGAAAATACTATCACATATATTATGCTTTTGTTTATGTATAATAAATATAGTAAACGCTTGCCAAACAATATATCTTGCTTTACTGAAAACATGCTAGCACTTATATTATGCCTTTGTTTATGTATATGAAAAATATAATAAACGCTTGCCAATAATATAATCATACTTTACTAAAATGTACTTTTGCCTCTTTTAAACTTTTCACTAAAACATAGCTTTTCCCTTCAGTTTATAATATATAAAATATAATAAATGCTTTACACTAAGTATGCACACCACCCCTCAAGAAGGCAAAAAGGGGATTAGAACTCACCTTGTATCTTAACTGCAATGGTCTACTGGAACTCACACAATCTGGACAATCATAACAATTGACACGTATCAGACTTAACTCAACGCTAAATGGTTTCACCATTTCGGGCTAGGCGAACATACTGACTTCACTAACCGGCTATATATACCCATAGACTTTATGCTTGCGCACTTGGCAAATGCGCAAAGCCTTGCTCTTACGTACTTGATAAGTACGCAGGCTTTGCGTCTTGTGTACTTGATAACTACGCATGCTTTGCTTCTTGCATACTTGATAAGTACGTAGGACCTTATTCATGCGTACTTGGTAAGTACGCAGGATCCTCTTCATGCGTACTTGGTAAGTACGCAGGATCTGCTTCCCCGCAAAAACCCTAACTTTCGCATTCGGGTCTGATCACGTCAAGATCCTGGACTTGTTTACATTCAAAACGTTTGCTTTTCATTAAGGAACTCAAATCTATGCTTTTCTTCCAGTTTCACCCATAAAAATGTTACCTTTTCCTCCCAAACCCGAAAAACCCAAAAACGAACAAAAACTCAGATCTAGGTAAATCGGTTACCTGTAAACGCTTCTTCTTCACATCTAATCATTTCAGATTACGTATGCCTACGGTCCTATGAGTTCGGATTCGAAAATCGGGACTTTCTCTCTCTAGACTCTCTCACTTTCTCTCTCTAGAAATCCGAAAATGGTGTTGGAAGTGAGGGTTTTGGTGTAACATCCCAAAATATAAAACGGCAACTATAATAACGGAATAAACGAATTAGGCATGACGGGCCGGGCCGGATGGGCCAGCGGGCTTGAACGGGCGAACATAGGGGAGCTTCCTCTATAAATAGCCTAAGTCACTCCACATTTCTCTCATTTACAAGTTCTAGAGAGAGAAACCATAGAGAGAGAAAGTTAGCGGATCGACCCGAGATTGAAGAAGTGTGTTGCTCCATAGCTCGTGAGAAGAACCTCCGAATCAGAAGCTCGATACAGGTAACGATCCAACCTATATCTGAGTTTTTGTTCGTTTTTGGGTTTTTGGACGAAATGTGACGTTTTTACGGATGAAACTGGAAGAAAAACATAGATTTGAGTTCCTTAATGAAAGGCAAATGTTTTGAATGTAAACAAGTTCGGGATCTTGACGAGATCAGACCCGAATGTGAAAGTTAGGGTTTTTGCGGGGAAGCAGATCCTGCGTACTTAACAAGTACGCAGGAAGAGGGTCCTGTGTACTTATCAAGTACGCAGGAAGAGGATCATGCGTACTTATCAAGTACGCATGAAGAAAGGTTTGCGCACTTATTAAGTATGCAAGAGCAAGGCCCTGCGCACTTGCTAAGTGCGCAGGCATCAGGCTAATTAGGTAAAGTCGGTATGTTTAGAAGGTTAAACCGTTAGAGTCAGGATTTGGTCTGATGTGTATTTAACTAATCAATTCAGATCGGAAGTGACGTAGTGGGACCTTTGTTTAGGACAACCCGGATTAGTTTATCAGGTGAGTTCTAGAAGCCCTCTTTTAAATGTTTTATATAATGTTTTCGGGCTGGTGTGCATACATATGAAATGATGTTTTACGAAACGATGTTTATGAAACTATGTTTATAAAATGATGCTTATGAAACTATGTTTACGAAATGAAATGATTTGGAATGAATGGTTTATGGAAAGAAAGTTTTATGAATGGAATGTTTACGAACGAAATGTTTATAAAGAAATGGTTTAAACTAAAGGTAAAGGGTTTCGAAAATGAATGAAAGGTTTTATGAAAGGAAAAAGAAAAAGGGCAAAGGTTTTAAAGAAGTCATTACAAATCTAATCTGTCGAATGAATGGAATTGACGAATGAAGTCTGGGAATGTAATTCCCAGCCTTGTGGTAGATTATGGACAGCGAGCCATAGTTGCCATAAGAACAACAGGGGCAGTGTCTTGGTGGCCTGCCAATGGTTATGATGTTCTACAACTGGTATGGGAGTAACGACGGTTACTCAGGGGTTAACGTGACCCCATGGAGGTTAAATTATGATCCGACGGTGTTATGGCCGTGAGCCAAAGCCATCGATGGAAGTTGTCGGTTTATGGACATGAGAGCCATAGGGGCAACTAAATGGGTATTGTCGGTCCTCATGTAGTTAAGCCTTGGGGGCAATACAAAAGGGAATTGACGGAATGTATTGTATTGTCGGTCTTCGTGTAGTTAAGCCTTAGGGGCAATACAATACTAAATGACGGGACGAATGGTAACACGGATTTAGATAGTAATGTATGACTTAAATGATTGTTAAATGTTTTAAATGAACGATCCATTCAACGTGTTTATGATGATGATAAATGTTTGAAGGTTTTTAATGATGAACGAAAGGCCCTGTTTTCTTGTACATGATGTTAAACCCTAATGAATTATTGAATGATGAACCATTTAATAAATCGAATGAAAAACTGGAACTCACCAGCGTAGCTGACTTTTTAGTATGCACATTCAGGTTAAGGCAGGTATGGATGATGGACGGTGATGCTTGGCAAGCGAGAAGAGTTACCCGGTTGATCATGAAGACTGGCATCCCGTTATGATTAGTTTATGTTATGTTTATGTATTAGACTATGTTACGCTTCCGCATGTTGAACAATGTTATGAGTATGTTTTAATGAAATTTTCCGCTGCGTTATTTGATATTCAAGTTTAATAACTGTTTGTGAATGAGTAAATCCAATAAGTGAGGCCTCCCGGGTTTGAGGCCTTACAAGTTGGTATCAGAGCAATAGTTTGAGAGATTCGGACACTCCTAGTGTCTGAACTTAAGCTGTGAATGGGACCGAAAGCGGATGCCAGTACGGGTAACTCGAGCCACAGCATCAGGTATGAAGGTAGTATATATTTACATGTATAGTATGCCTTAGAAAGGGTTAGGTAAGGACTTGTGTTCTGATGGAATCACAAAGGTGGTCAAATAGAAATCGAAAGGTAGTGTAATGGTTAATTGCAGATGGCCAGTGTATATTAACATCTTACAGTGCTTATTGAATTTTATTTGTTAACTAGCGTGATGACATTGGATTACTTGTCTTATAGATTGAAATGGAAAGGAGAGGAAACGGAAGACGTGGTGGGGGCCGTACCGGTGGTCGTACCGGCGGTCAAAATGGTGGGCGTGGCAGGACCCCTGTGCGCCAAGACTATAGTGAAGAAGGAAGTCTTCACACTGAACCGGCAGTTAGTGTGCATGGAACTTAGCAGACACAGATTGAAGAACAACCTTTCACTTTTGAACCAGAAGTGAGAGCAGCTATAGCTCGAGAGTTCACAGAGTTGATGAAGACTTCTCTACCAGGTCTGTTAGCTGAAGCATTGAAGAAAGTTAATGGGGAAGGTGGGTCTAACATGGCGGTTGACACCCCGAACACTGAGGCAATCAACGCACCGCTTAACCGTGGTTGCGACTATAAGTCCTTTAAGGCATGTGACCCATCGGTCCTGACTGGGAAGAAGGACGCGGTGGCTACTTTTGAATGGGTAATCTGTATGGAAGCTGCCATTCGCCTGAGCGAGTGTCGAACGGATCAAGTAGTGAAATTTGCTGCTAACTCCTTGAGAGAGGAAGCATCCCATTTGTGGGAAGGTGTACGTCAAGCAAAAGGGAGCGAGGTTGTGGATGCGATGATATGGGCTGATTTGAAAACTTTAGTGATCAAGATTTCTGTCCAAGAAATGAGATCGAGAAGGTAGAAAGGGAATTTCTGGGGATTAAGGCCGGGAGCATGTCGCACCGACAGTACACCACACGGTTCAATGAACTGGCACGTCTGGTGCCACACCTTATCACGACTGAGGAAAGAAAGATTTCCTGTTACATTCAAGGGCTGCCGGACAAGGTCCGTACCTTTATCAAAGCAAACACCCCTAGCACCTATGATTCGGTTGTGGAACTCAGTGGTGTGGTGTACGATGATCTGGCATTAAACGATACCGCCATTGAGGAACCGAAGAAGAGACCGAGCTTCTATAACAAGCGAACTGGTGGAAAGATGTTTGGAACTCGTGATAAGAGGGCTCGGGTGAATGAGCTGACTGTTTGTAAGAAATGTGGAAGGGAGCATGCAGGTGAATGTAGACTGGGATCTAACTTGTGCTTTAAGTGTGGCAAGACAGGGCACTACTCCCGTGAGTGCCCACAACACTTCAAGTGCTATAACTGTGGGGATGCCGGTCATCTGAGTAGGGAATGCTCGAAACCGAAGATGGGTGAATCTGGGAAAGGGAAGGGTGCCGAGAAGAAAGAAGAGAGGCCCCGAGCAAAGACTCGTGCGTACGCACTGATGCAAGACCAAGCCAGGGCAGACCCCGATGTGGCGTCAGGTACGTTCAACCTTGACAACATTTTTGTTTCTGTATTATTTGATTCGGGTGCCAGTAAGAGTTTTATATCTGCAACGTTTTGTAAACGAGTGAAGTGCACTGTCAGTCAGCTAGAAAGGGCCTTTAGCGTAGAAACCGCTGAGGGAAGAACTGCGAGAGTGACCGAGGTAGTTGACAACTCCACGATAAAAATAGAAGGTCATAGGTTCCTTGTCAGATTGTTTGTTATGGTTTTGGGAGGGTTTGATATCGTGTTAGGTATGGATTAGTTAACTGCCAACGAAGCACAAATCATATGTAAACGAAAGATAATCCGACTCAAGGCTCCAGATGGTAGCAAAGTCGAGGTTTTTGGAGATCGTGACGCCAAGATGCCAAACGTCATCTCGGTGATTAAGGCAACAAATTACCTGAGGGGCGGATGTGAGGCTTATCTGGTATATGTAATTGACAAGTGTAAGGAAGTGAAGGAACTAGACGATGTACCCGTGGTACGCGAGTACCCGGAGGTGTTTCCAGAGGAGTTGCCTGGGATACCACCCGATAGAGAGAGATTGAATTTTGAATCGACTCAGTACCAGATGCCCAACCCGTGGCTAAGGCTCCATATCGACTAGCACCTGTGGAAATGAAAGAACTTATGGTCCAATTAGACGAACTACTTGAGAAGGGATTTATACAACCGAGCATCTCGCCATGGGGTGCTACAGTGTTGTTTGTGAAGAAGAAGGATGGTTCGATGAGAATGTGTATTGATTATCGCGAGTTGAACAAACGAACGGTGAAGAACAAGTACCCTTTACCAAGGATCGACGACCTGTTCGATCAATTGCAAGGCGCAAGCTGGTTCTCAAAAATCGACCTTCGATCCGGGTACCATCAGTTGAAGGTGAGGGAAGAAGACATACCAAAAACTGCATTTTGCACGCGTTATGGACATTTCGAGTTCCGCGTAATGTCTTTCGGATTGACGAACGCCCCCGCAACGTTCATGGATTTAATGAATAGGGTGTGTCGACCGATGCTGGACCGTTCGGTAATTATGTTCATCGATGATATCCTCATCTACTCAAAGAATGAGGGTGATCACGCATGTCACTTAAAGGAGGTGTTGGAGGCTCTAAAGAAGGAAAAGTTGTATGCTAAGTTCTCTAAATGCGCGTTCTGGCTTTGGGAAGTCCAATTCCTAGGTCACGTCATCAACCCGAACGGCATTATGGTTGACCCAGCGAAGATAATGACGGTAAGGGAATGGAATATTCCTAAGACGCCAACTGAAATCCGTAGTTTCTTGGGATTGGCAGGCTACTATCGAAGATTCATCCAGGAATTCTCGAAAATAGCTTCGCCACTGACAAAGTTGACTCGGAAGGAGGTAAAGTACGAATTGGGTTCGATCCAGGATGAGGCGTTTAAGGAATTAAAGGAAAAGTTAACCAAAGCCCCAGTCTTGGCCCTTCCCGAGGGCAATGAAGACTTAGTGGTATACTCAGATGCTTCGGGTCAGGGATTGGGATGCGTGTTGATGCAACGCGAGAGAGTGATCGCGTATGCGTCACGACAGTTGAAGATTCACGAAGCTAATTATCCAACCCACAATTTGGAACTTACTGCTGTCGTATTCGCATTGAAAATCTAGAGGCACTACCTGTACGGGGTGAAATTTACTATTTACTCCGACCACAAAAGTTTGAAGTACTTCTTCGAACAAAGAGAGCTTAATATGAGTCAGAGACGATGGTTGGAACTATTAAAAGACTATGACTGTGAAATCATATAACATCCTGGAAAGGCAAACGTGGTGGCTGACGCTCTAAGCCGAAAGGATGTGCCTGCTCCTATTAGAGTGAAAGCTTACCAGTTGGAGGTAACATCTGATGTGATGAGGCAAATTGAAAGAGCTTAAGATGAAGCACTTAAGGAAGAAAACATAAAGAAGGAAAGGATGGTTGGCCAACAGGACTAGTTGGAATATAACACCCTTGGTGTTAGGACACGTTTTGGACGGGTATGGATACCTATGGGTGGCGAGCTTAGAACCAAAATCTTGGATGAGGCTCATAAGTCTCGGTACTCTATCCATCCTGGTACCAATAAAATGTACCAAGATCTGAGGAAGGAATACTGGTGGCCTGGGATGAAACATGAGGTGACAAAGTATGTAAGCAAGTGCTTGACTTGCTCACAAGTAAAGGCCGAACACCAGAAACCATATGGAAAGATTCAATCACTTGATATACCGGAATGGAAGTGGGAACACATTACCATGGACTTCATAACCAAGCTACCTCGCACAACTAAAGGTCATGACACATTACCATGGTTTCAATCCCGTAATCATGCACAACCTATTCCTATTATGAATCTAGACCATTATCAGGACCAAATTCTTTCCCGGATCGATGAATTAACGTGTAAACAGTTGTCCGCGGCCATTACGGTTGAATTGAATCAATACGATTATTACAACTGAAATTAATTGAATTAAGTCGTGCATACACCTTCACATAGACCAGTACGAACTCACCAAACACTCCATCGATCCGCATTCCACCCCTGGAGTTCGATCAAGCTCGAAGATCATCGGGTTCTGAAGCTCTGTCGTGCACACTCGATTCTTCATCATTTCAGTTACGAGTTAGATCACTAGACTCGTAAAATATTTCTTATCGAAAGCCCTCTGCCAATTCTCGATGGCAGAGGGAATCGAATTCGATTTGGGATTAGGGTTCGTGACTGGTTTAAATCGAAAATCTAAACTGATCCTTAATCTAATGTGTGCATAAAGCTTTTTAGATTACATCGTTAACCAACGAGACCACCTGGTCTGAATGGTTTAGTCACCGCACCATCAGACCAGGTGGCCAGGGTTCGAAACCCCCTCCCAAGTCTTAAACCGGTCGGCTCCTTTTTGCGTATGTCCTTTAAACTGACTTGGACTCACACTTCATATTTAAATTAACGGCGCCCCGTTTAGACCAGTGAACCACCCGACTCAACTGGTTAAGGCACTGCACCATTGAACCGGGTGGCATGGGTTCGAAACCCACGACCCACGGCCTACGACCGGCCTGTTTTTCCTTTTGCGCCCACTAGTAACCAGAACCGGCCTGGTAATCATGGGTTTAGACCCATCCGAGACCAATTCTGTAACGAAAATACCCTCTGGCCCAGTGGTTCAGTCACCCGACCTACACACCCAAGGCCCGGGTTCGAGTCCCTGCGGCCTGTTTATATTTTTGCAGAATATCTAACACTCCAAAAATTGTAAAAAAATTATTTTTATAAACCCTACAATATTTTTGACATAAAAAAAACCAGATTTATTAATTTTCAATATAAATTCATTTTATTATGAATTTATGATTAGAATAGTATATTAAAGTTTTAAAACAAAATTTTAAATATTTAAATTAAACCCTATCTAAAATTTCTTTTTCTAAATATAAATATATATTTACATTCTATATATTTTAACATATTATTTTTACAAATAAATAAATAAAATTATTTGTTATTTTATTTATTTAAATTAAACACTATCTACACAAAGGAAATTTCTTTTTCTAAATATAAATATATATTTACATTCTATATATTTTAACATATTTTTTCACAAATAAATAAATAAAATTATTTGTCTATTTTATTTATTTAAATCAAACCCTATCTACACAAATAAAATTTCTTTTTCTAAACATAAATATATATTTACATTCTATATATTTTAACATATTATTCACAAATAAATAAATAAAATTAATTATTTATTTTATTTATTTAAATCCAACCCTAAGTCAATGACTATTAAGTTCATACATATATATATCCTTTACATGGAATAACACAAACCTTTTTGTACAAATCCACATATATCAAAACCCGTTGAACCCTAGACTTAGACATAGACTTTTGTACACGCTATTAACTCAATATACATTACACACTAGGTTAACGTGGTGAGTTACAAGGATCGTTTTGCTACCTAGTCTTGCGTGCTAGCAACACCCTTGAATCAAGTGAGTATTACATAGCCCCGTTTTCTCTTTTACACTTTTTGGGATGAATCATGAATTTTATACAAAAAATAGCTTACATTTACACAAACTACACAAACACAAATCCTATTTACATTCATGTGTGCAAATTTGAGCTTTATGTTTGAGTGCTAGGTGTGTTAACTTTTGTGTGCAATTTATGTGCAATCATTAACTATTTAAGCCGATGGTTAACAATGATAGATCTATTGAGTCTAACAAACCCACCCAGATTGGGGTGATTGTTACCGACAACACAATTTGCATGCTAGTTACAAAGGTTTGATTGTACTTTAGTTACACAATAGTTGCTCCCCATAAATGTCTTATTTATCATGACATGTAAGGATTTGTTTATTCATATTTATACACTATCTATGTACAAACCTATGTATGCTTACCAACTTTTTAGTTGACCTTATTTTATTAATGTTTCAGGTGCTAATGTGTGAGTTTGATCAAGACATGCTACACTTAAGTTTGGACTTAGTTAATTTAAATTCAAAGAACAATTTGTATTTTCATTTATGTACTTGTTGAATTTTGCTATTTGAGTTTGAATTGTTTGAAATGAAATTGATGATTAAATATGGAAATCTAGCGAACCTTGTGCTCATGAACAGTCTACATGTCCCGCCCCGACGTTTCCACCGTCGGTTGGGGTGTGACAGATTGGTATCAGAGCCTTGGTTATAGGGAACCAGGTTATTAGACACCCTTGACCTAGACTATAACTTTAGGACACCCACTTATACCATGCTTCATGATTATGTGTTATGTGCTACATGCTATGTGTTACATACTTATTATATTAATATTTATTTCATTTTGATACCTTATTTGTTAAAGTTCATGACTTATTAGACTATACCTAAATAATAAATTAAATAAAACAATATCCCTACCCTTACCTTAAGCCTCATAACCTTCTTGCCTACTTCCTTATCATTATCATCATAGCATGTGGAAACTTCATGGAGTTAAATCTATAAAAATTTCTTTATTTCCTCGTTAAGGCTTTTAAACTTTGTTAATTATTTGAGGACATGTGCAATCTGGAAGGGTGACACCTGTATTTTGGGTTTTCTGTCTAGGAAAGCAATTCACATAAATCCCAATCAACCGAGGGACCCGTAAGCTTTCCTGGGAATTCCCGGGATGAGTGTTTACTTATAGGCTAAAGCATGTCTCCTTGAAAAATTATATGAGTTGTAAGGCCCCATTCTCGGGTAACCTCACTTGTTGGATTTACTCATAAACATAGTCGTAATTACTGAACTTAAATTTAAAACATTCGAATTAAATCATTACATAACATGACATAACAGCGAAAGTCTTAACAATTAAATCCATAACATTGTCTTTAACATATAAAAAGTTGGATGTCAGTCTTGTGTCGGGTAACCTTCACGCCATCGCACGACCCTTTCTTCCTTTACCTGAAATGTATACTAAAAGTCAGCTAATGCTGGTGGGTTCTAGTTTAAAGACAATCATACATAATATTTATCTTATCATGAATATTTTATATATGTATACTTAACATACGTAATATTCGTGCTTTTACATATTCTTTACTTTACTGTTCTCACATAACATTCATATTAAGTATATACATATGTACATACATACTTACTTGGGGAGAACACTTATTGGCCATAATCTTAAGGGAGATCAACCCATCACACTTGTCGCGAATGTCACAAAGACATCGCAGTGAGAACTACCGTCGTAGCCCTTTTCATTAACCGTCCGGCTCTAGAAAACCGTCCGGCAACCTTTGTCCGTCCGCTCTTAAACCGTCCTACCGTCGTAGTCCGTTCTTTTGTCCGTCTGCCCTAGGGCATCCGTTTCCCACGCGACCATTATGTATGCAACCGTTCTACTTTAGTTAAGGCAATTGCTTCGACCGTCCATTAGTGCATTTTTATACGTCCTAGCTTGCGAAGGAACGTTTTTGTCCCGGTTGCAAAATAGTCACGTCGTCGTCCGTCTACCGGAGTAACCGTTGTTATAGAAGGGTTCATAACGTTTACATACATTCATAACATGCAATATATATAATATAAAGCAAGATTTCATTCATTTACGTTATGTCCTTCTTTCATTCATTCTTTATAATCATACGTTTCATTCTTTGTTCATAATTCATTTTCATATATAAGTATATATATATATATATTTGTATACCACGTATGATCACATTGACATTCATAGCATTTATTCATTTAGTGTATACACTTCAACCCCAAAACATTTAAAATGATTTGCACATAACATAGAAGGGGGCACATAGAACTCACCTGATAAGCAAGTCTTGGTTGTCCTAAACAAAGGTCCAACAATGTCACGTACGATCTGAATTAGGTAGTTAAATACACATCAGACCCAATTCCGACTCTAACGGTTTAATCATTCTAAACATACTGACTTTACTTACTGGTCTGCTGCCTGCGCACTTAGTAAGTGCACAGGGCCTTGCTCATGCGTACTTGACAAGTACGCATGATCCTTCTCCTGCGTACTTGGTAAGTACGCATGATCTTTCTCCTGCGTACTTGGTAAGTACGCAGGACGTCCTTCCTGCGTACTTACTAAGTACGCATCACCTGTTTCCTCGACAAGTCCGAAATTCTTGCATGTTAATCCGATCATGCTAATCTTACAACTTTCTTTGATCAAAAGGTGCGGTTTTCACTCTAGATGCTAGTTCTAAGCTTATTTTCAAGTTTCATCCATAAAAACGTCTCCTATTTAGCTAAAACCCGAGAAACCCCAAAATGAAGAAAAACACAGTTTAAGGTCGAATCGTTACCTGGATTGTGATTCTGATTTGGAGGTTTTGCTCACGAGCTCAGTAGTAACGTGCTCCTTCAATTTTGGGTCGATCCGTTAACTTTCTCTCTCTAGACCCTAGCTCTCCTTTCTCTCTCTAGGTTGCAAGTTTTGGTGGAAATGAGAGTTCTTGTTCTGTCTTGACCCTTATATACCTGGGCTTCGCTCGTCCCGTTGGAGCCGAGCCCAAGCCCGTCCGTTTTTCTTTTGTTTTATGATGATTAAGTCTCTATCGCGTTATTATTTACTAAATTACTATTTTTAGGGTGTTACATGAGTTTAATTAACCTTAATGTGTCACAGTATTCAAGTGATTATATCACTATTTGAGTACAATCCAAACTATGATTTACTATTTTATTTGTTATCTTATCTTTTAAATTCAATCAACATTCATAAGTTCTTATATCTCTTCTTGTGTTATGCAAATCTGTAGAATGCCTCCCCGTCGTGCTACCGTGGCCAACAACAACACTGATATTGCTGCTATCCTTGCACAACTTGTAACTCAACTCACTCAAGTTAATGGTGCCACAAACGGTAACCATGGAACTAATGGTGGTGGTGGTGCCAACCCACCGCAATGTACATCACTTCAATTCGTGTAACCCTCTCAAGTTCTATGGTACCGAAGGAGCTACGGGACTCCTTCAATGGTTTGAAAGTATTGAGGGCGCCTTCCTCAATAGTGACTGCCCCGATAACCTTTGTGTACGTCATGCCACAAGTGTCTTCCAAAAACGGGTACTCACATGGTGGAATGGGGAAAAGAGAACTAGAGGTATAGAGGCAACCATGGCCTTACCATGGGATGAGGTTAAGAGACTAATGACCGAAGAGTTATGTCCTCTGAATGAAGTGAGGAAGCTGGAAGCTGAGTTTTGGGATCTTACCCAAGACAGTGGTAAAAGTCTGGCTTATACAACCCGGTTTCATGAAATGAGTCTCCTTGTGCCCCACATCGTCACACCCTTATCCCATTGCATTGAAAAGTACATCGGTGGATTACCTAGGCAGATTCAGGATACTGTCTTAGGGAGAAATCCCTCAACACTCGAAGATGCTATCCGATTATCTGCTACTTTGACCGACAACCATTTGAAAGCAGGTACTCTGACTAGAAAAGGCACCAAGAAAGCTCCCGACACCACAACCACTCCTGTACACATCAAAGAAGCCAAAACTGAACCCTACCACCATAATAAAAATAGAAAGTCTAGAAATTTTGCTGTGGTCACTCCTGCTATGCCTGTTAACCAAGTTGCTCCCATGGCTCAAGCACCAGTCAAGATGCCATATGTGGGGACCTACCCACTCTGTGCCACATGCAATTATCACCACCTCCAAAACATTCCCTGTCGCCTTTGCACTCACTGTGGAAAATATGGCCATACGGTCAATGTTTGTAGAGCCAAAGCACTTGCAGGCCAAGTCAACCCACCAACCCGAACTAATCAACAAGTGACTAATCAAGGTGTTCTCGCCATAGCAAATGGGCGTGCTTCTTATGAATGTGGCAACCCGAATCATTTCCGTGACCAGTGCCCAAAGTTCATCAATGCTAGACAAGGCGAAGATCGTGGGCGTGCTTTCAACATAAACGCCAATGAAGCTCAAGCCAACAATGATGTGGTCAACGGTACGTTCCTTGTTAATAGTCAATATGCCTCCATTTTATTTGATACCGGTGCAAATAAAATTTTTGTGTCACTTAACTTTGAACCCTTACTTGCAAAAACATGGTCTAAATTAGAGAAAACCTTCACTGTCGAAGTAGCAAATGGTGACTCCCTTACAATAGACTCCATTATCCACGACTGTTCTCTAGAACTTAATGATCATACATTTCCAATCAACCTCGTGCCAATGCCACTAGGAAGTTTTGATATCATCATAGGCATGGATTGGCTGTCAAATCACCATGCCGAAGTCATCTGTTTTGAGAAGTGCATCTGAATACCCCTTCCGTCGGGGGAAACGTTAAGAGTCTTTGGTGAAAAGCCTTGCAAAGGGCTCAAGTTAATGTCATGCACTACCGCCCAAAAGTACCTAAGAAAGAAGTACGTAGCCTTCCTAGCCCATATTGTTCAAAAGGATGTCAAAGAGAAGAATATTCAAGACATCCCCATCATCCAGGACTTTCCCGAAGCATTCCCCGAAGATCTATCTGGTCTTCCACCCGTTCGACAAGTAGAATTTCGCATTGACCTTGTACCCGGAGCTAACCCAGTGGCTAGAGCTCCATACCGTCTTGCACCTTCCGAAATGCAAGAACTTGCAAGTCAACTCCAAGAACTCTCCGACAAGGGCTTCATCCGTCCAAGTCATTCACCGTGGGGTGCACCCGTCTTATTCGTCAAGAAGAAGGATGGATCATTCTGCATGTGTATTGACTACCGCGAACTCAACAAGCTTACTATAATGAACCGTTATCCATTGCCTAGAATTGATGACCTCTTTGATCAACTTCAAGGCTCTACTTGTTTCTCTAAGATTGATCTTCGATCTGGTTATCACCAACTCCGTGTACAAGAGGAAGATATTCCAAAGACTGCCTTTCGAACAAGGTATGGTCACTACGAGTTCATGGTCATGCCTTTTGGGCTAACCAATGCACCCGCGGTTTTCATGGACCTCATGAATCGTGTGTGCAAACCATACCTCGACAAATTCTTGATCGTCTTCATTGATGATATCTTAATCTACTCCAAGACTAAATCCGATCATGAGCAACACCTTAGGTTGGTTTTGGACCTCTTGAGGAAAGAGAAACTATATGCCAAGTTCTCAAAATGTGAATTTTGGCTAAAGGAGGTTCAATTCCTGGGTCATATCGTCAACGAAAAGGGGATTCATGTTAACCCTGCTAAGATCGAAGTTGTTAAGAATTGGAATGCCCCTAAGACCCCCACCAAATTTCGTTCATTTCTTAGGCTTGCGGGATACTATCGTCGTTTCATTTCAAATTTCTCTAAGATTGCTGTTCCTCTCACCGATTTGACCCACAAGGGTAAACCTTATGAATGGGGACTAAAGCAAGAAGAAGCTTTCCAAACTCTCAAGCAAAAGTTGTGCGATGCTCCTATTTTGACTCTCCCTGATGGGAATGATGATCTAGTTGTCTACTGTGATGCTTCCAACCAAGGTCTCAGTTGTGTCCTCATGCAACGAGGTAAAGTAATCGCTTATGCATCTAGGCAACTTAAGATTCATGAGAAAAATTATACGACGCACGACCTCGAGTTGGGTGCGGTTGTATTCGCATTGAAGGTTTGGAGACATTACCTTTATGGCACAAAATGTGTGGTGTTCACCGACCACAAAAGTCTCCACAAAAGTCTCCAACACATCTTCAACCAAAAAGAACTCAATATGAGGCAACGACGTTGGGTTGAACTCCTTAACGACTATGAATGCGAGATTCGTTACCATCCCGGAAAAGCGAATGTTGTAGCCGACGCTTTGAGTCGAAAGGACCATGTCATGCTTCATTGTATCCAAATTCAAACCAACATTCAAAATCGTATCCTAGAAGCTCAACACATCTCGGTCACCGAGGGTGATATGTACGATGAAATGTCGTATGGTGTGGAACTTCAGCTTGAATCTAAACCCAATGGCTTACTTTATTTCCTGAATCGCATTTGGGTTCCCGATCATGATGATCTCCATGCATTTCTTATGAACGAGGCCCACAAGACTAGTTATTCTATCCATCCTGGTGCGGATAAATGTACCAAGATCTTCGTCATCAATATTGGTGGCCCGGTATGAAGAAAGACATTGCCCTCTATGTTGCCAAATGTCTAACTTGCTCCAAAGTCAAAGCCGAACATCAACATCCTTCCGGTTTACTTGAACAACCAAAAATTCCCGTGTGGAAATGGGAGAACTTAGATAGATTTTATTACCAAACTCCCTCGCACCTCAAGTGGTTATGATATCATATAGGTGATCATTGACCGCCTCACCAAATCTGCTCATTTCTTGCCTATCCGTGAAGACTATCGGGTTGAGAAATTGGCCCGGATCTACATTGACGAAATTGTGAGCCGTCACGGTGTTCCCTTAAACATAATCTCTGATAGAGATGCTCGATTCACCTCCTATTTCTGGCAATCTCTTCAAACTACTCTTGGTACACGATTAGATTTGAGCACGTCTTACCATCCCCAAACTGATGGTCAAACCGAGCGTACAATTCAAACCCTTGAAGACATGCTTAGAGCATGTGTAATTGATTTTGGTGGCAATTGGGATTCACATCTATCCCTAATTGAGTTCTCTTACAACAATAGCTACCACACAAGTATCAACATGGCTCCATTTGAAGCTCTATATGGCCGTAAGTGTCGTTCTCCTATCTGTTGTAACGAGATTGGTGAAGCACAAATCACCGGTCCCGAGCTAATCCAAGAAACATCCGACAAGATCATTCAAATCAGTGACAACATTCGAGTAGCGAGGAGTCGGCAAAACAGTTATGCCGATAAACGATGAAAACCCTTGGAATTCCAAGTCGGTGACTTTGTTCTTCTAAAGGTGTCTCCGTGGAAGGGTGTGATCCGTTTTGGAAGGAAAGGTAAGTTGGCACCTCGCTATGTGGGTCCATTCAAGATCATTGAGAGGATTGGGAAAGTGGCTTACAAACTCGAGTTACCTCCATCACTCGGCAATGTGCAACCAACATTTCATGTGTCCAACCTAAAGAAATGTCTTGCTGATGAGAATCTCCATATACCTCTTGACGACGTGCGCATTGACGAAACGATGCATTTCGTTGAGAAACCTGTATAAATCATGGATCGCGAGATCAAACATGTGACACCCGACATTTCAGGTCAATATCCGTACATGTTATAATAAGTTTACATCATAATTGTTTTCGTGATTTACTTAATTTCACAATCAAGGACATTAAGGTCTAACAAAAACCGTACATTGTCTCATTTCATATTTTGGTAATTCTAGGAGTTACCGGTTCACGTACCATATAAACCGACTAATACGAACGTTTGTGGTGAAATTAAATAACCAGAAAAATATCTAGACATATATAATACACAAACTTTACGTTGGTCAATAAATTCTTTTTTAGACTAAAATTTATAATATACGTAAAGTTAAATAATGAACCCTTTCGAAGACGTTATCGCGTAGTGTCACCTTTAGGCACTTGTACCTACAAATAATCACTCAACAAATTATACAATTCGGGATTTGAATATTTTTACCAAAATAGCCTTTAAGCAGTTAAATTGTAATCCTAGTACCATTAAGAACCTAAACCGAATTAAATTACCGTTAAAACTCTAATTTCGATTAATACCACCCAATGATCTAGATAACTACTACCTAAACTCACTAAATATATACCCAAACCAAACCCCCCTAACCCTTGAAACCATTCGGCTGAGAGCCCCTAATGGGCCCTCCATATCCTCCAAATCTTTCCAACCATTTTAATTATTCTACAAGCCATACTCCTTTCCTTGCAACTCTTGACAAAAGCCACATCCAACCCATCATACCTATCACTTATCAACTACAAACACACACTCCACCTCTTTTTCTCTCTTTACGGCAGCAACATCAACGCCTTCATCCTCATCATATTTTCAAGAGTTCATCCATTTTCAAGCTCAAAGTCATCTATCTTTTGGGTGTTATACGAAACATCCAAGTAATTCCTCAAGGATTAAAGAGTTCAAGATCATTCTCTTTTTTTTCTCTCAAAAATCATCATATCTGTCCAGAGGTAAAAACTCGATACCATCCATATTATTTTCTTTAAAACCGTAGCTAAACATACAGTTTACTCAAACGTAAGAAAAATAACCAGAAAAGTGTGTCGAATTCAAGACTAAAACATGAATATATGCTTATATGTATGAATAAAGTTTTGAAACTGATTCTGTCAATCAAAATTTCAGTAATCGAAACTATACTTTCGATACCTGTTTACTCAATCGAAACTAGGTAGTTTCGATACCTGTTTCTCAATCGAAACTAAGTAGTTTCGATACCTATTACTCAATCGAAATTAGGTAGTTTCGATACCTTTCTTACCCAATCGAAACTAGGCTGTTTCGATACCTAGTTTGTTCAATCGAAACTAGGAAGTTTCGACATCTGTTCTGTTCAATCGAAACTAAGAAAGTTTCGATACCTGTTCATCAGTCCCATGGGGCAGTAACTTAGAACTATTTTATAACGAAACAAGTGTTGAAAAACTAAAAAGATATTTAAACAAAAGCAGTCAGATTTGCTAAGTCGGTGAACAATTTGCATATGAGACATTCGGTCATAACACGAATTACCCTTTTTGTAATTAGGGTACGAATAGTCAAGTTTGACTAGAACAATTATCATTGCAAGCATACACGAACTCAAGGTGAGTTTCACGACCCCTTTTTACTGTTTTGTATAATTTGGGGGAAGAACATACTTATAACTATTTTTATATGATAACAAGAAAACAAGACCCGACCTTTATGTTTGCATGAGTTGATACATTTGGAGCTCATAAAGTCCCCTGACCATCATATTTATAACCATTAGCTATGGATTAGCCTAGGAATCTATGGATAGTACTATTGGGTCTGACACCCCCGGTCATGGTTAGTCGCGCTAACCATGGGTCCCTCTGGCCAAATGACTGCATAGTGTTCTAATATTGTTCGTGAGGTACGAGTGAGGGGCAAAACACCTGGTCTTGGTTTGGTTATGCCTCATGTATGTACATATTATTTGTATTCCTAGCTAGTTTACAAATGGGTCAAACATTACTTGTTTTGTTTATCATATACGTAAAATCATTTTCATGCAATTGGTTTGCTCATTGTATTCACATATAAAACCTGTGAACTCACCAACAAAGTCTCACCATTTTCAAGTATGTTTTTCAGGAAATTAATCGCGACAACAAGGGTAATACTACGTAGGGTTCATGCATACATGGTGGATACTACTTTTGAAAAATTTTCTTGTATAACCCATAATGTTTGGGTCATATTTGCAAAATCTTAATATTTTGTAACTTCAACTACTATTTTGGGCTGTAAAACCTTAAACTTAATTTATGTATCCAGTTGTATGTATGCATTTCCAATAATTATATGCTTTGGAAACCATGAACGTTACGCCTCGCGTTTCCGCCTTGGCGGGGTGTGACAGATTGGTATCAGAGCCATTGAATATAGCGAACTAGGAGTCTAAAAATCGAACCTAGTCTATAATTTAAATGACTCACTGAGACGTTTTTCATTGCATATGCATTTCATAACTTATCATCATATTGTACGGATATCGTAGACACTGAATATCGTCACACACTAACCCCGTTTCGACTTCAGACCCATGGCACCCAAAAGAAGGGCACCGCGTGACACTACTGGTGAAAACAACACGACGATTTCTGCAGAAGCTTAGCAACTCATATCACAACGTGTAGCCGCCGCCTTGGATCAGGAGGCAGTGGCACTGCTGGAGGAAATCGAAGCCAATCGGAATAACGGTGGAGGAAATGGTAGTGGTAGCGGAGGAGGTGCAGGAGGCAGTGGCACTGCTGGAGGTTCTGGAGGTAATAGAATGAGTAAACACCTCTGTAACACAGTCACGATCAAGGTTAACAACATTATTAAAAATATTGACTTGTGACCCTACAGATACTTCGAGCAAGAAGTGCACTTATAAGGCCTTTCTATCCTGCAACTGTAAGGCCCCTAAACCGGGTGACCTCACTTGTTGGATTTACTCATAAACATAGTCATAAATACTGAACTTAAATTAAAAAATTCATCATTCAATTACAAATCATTCGTCGTTCAATTACATAACATAGCAGCGGAAGTCTTAACACATATATTAAAATGGGATGTCAGTCTTGTGTCGGGTAACCTTCACGCCTTCGCACGACCCTTTCCTTTGTTACCTGAAATGTATACTAAAAGTCAGCTAACGCTGGTGAGTTCTAGTTTAAAGACAATCATACATAATATTTATCTTATCATGAATATAATGTATATAAGTATATTCGTACTTTTAAATATTCTTTACTTTACTGTTCTCACATAACATTCATTGAGGGTATATACATATGTACATACATACTTTCTTTGGGAGAACACATATTGGCCATAATCTTAAGGGAGATCAACCCATCATACTTGTCGCGAATGTCACGAAGACATCGCAGTCAGAGCTACCGTCGTAGCCCTTCTCATTACCGTCCGGCTCTAGAAAACCGTCCGTCATAACATTAAATCCGTCCGACAACTTTTGTCCGTCCGCTCTTAACCGTCCTACCGTCGTAGTCCGTCATAACATTAAATCCGTCTGCCCAAGAGCATCCGTTTCCCACATGACCATTATGTATGCAACCGTTCTACATTAGTTAAGGCAATTGCTTCGACCGTCCATTTTTACCTTTTCATACGTCCTATCTTAAGTAGGTACGTTTTCATCCCGGTTGCAAAATAGTCACGTGGTCGTCCGTCGACCGAAGTAGCCGTTGTCATAGAAGGGTTTATAACGTTTACATTCATTCATAACATGCAATATAAAGCAAGATTTCATTCTTTTACGTTATATCCTTCTTTCATTCTTTCTTTATATCATACGCTTCATTCTTTATTCATAATTCATTTTCACATATATAAGTATTTATATATACATATATATACGTATGATCACATTGACACTTATAGCATTTATTCATTTAGTGTATACACTTCAGCCCCAAAACATTTATAAATCATTTGCACATACATAGAAGGGGGCACATAGAACTCACCTGATGAGTTACTCTAGGTTGTCCTAAACAAAGATCCAACCGCGTCACTTCCGATCTGGATTAGGTAGTTAAATACACATTAGACCCAACCCCGACTCTAATGGTTTAATCATTCTAAACTTACTGACTTTACTTAACCGAACTGTTGCCTGCTGTCTGCTGCCTGCGCACTTAGTAAGTGCGCAGGGATTTGCTCTTGCGCACTTGGCAAGTGCGCAGGAGTCTCCCTCCTGCGTACTTGGTAAGTACGCAGGGGTTGCTGCCTGCGCACTTAGTAAGTACGCAGGGATTCCTTCCTGCGCACTTGGTAAGTACGCAGTACCTGGTTCTTGGACCAAAATTTCGGAATTCTTGCATGTTAATCCGATCATGCTAATCTTACAATTTTCTTTGATCAAAACGTGCGGTTTTCACTCTAGGTGCTATTTCTAAGCTTATTATCAAGTTTCATCCGTAAAAACATCATCTATTTAGCTAAAACTCGAGAAACCCCAAAATGAACAAAAACTCAGATTATGTATGAATCATTACCTGGATTGAAGTTTTGATTCGGAGGTTTTGCTCACGAGCTCAGCTGTAACGTGCTCCTCTAATCTCGTGACGATCCGTCGACTTTCTCTCTCTAGACCCGGGCTCCCTTTCTCTCTCTAGAATTGGTGAAATGGAGGTGAAATGGTCAAATGGGCTGTCTTGCCCCTTTTATACCTGGGCTTCCCTCGGCCCGTTAGAGTCGAGCCCAAGCCCATCCGTCTTTCTTTCGCTTTATGACGTTTAAATCCCCATCGTATTATTATTTACTTATTTACTATTTTCGGGATGTTACAGCAACCCTCGCAACTTCAATGGCACCGAGGGTGCAGTAGGCCTGATGAGGTGGATTGAGAAGATGGAATCTGTGATTGATATTAGTGAATGCACAGCTGACTGTTTGGTGAAATATGCCACTTGCACACTTACTGACAAAGCATTAACCTGGTGGAAATCTCAGATGAAAACCTTGGGAAGACAGACTGCCTAACAGCTATCTTGGGATGATCTAAAGGCCATGATGATCGAGGAGTACTGTCCTCGAAATGAATTGCAGAAAATCGAAACTGAAATGTGGAACCTTCAAATGATAGGAGATGATGTGGCTGGTTACACTGACAGGTTCAATGAGCTGGCAATCTTGGTGCCACACATGGTCACGCCAGAGTACAAAAGGGTTGAAAGGTACTTGTGGGGTCTTGCACCCCAAATTCGTAGTATGGTGACTTCGTCGAACCCCATGGATGCCAAGAGTGCCATAGTCTTAGACCACAAACTAAGGGATGATGTTGTTCGTAATGGTTTGTTCGGGAAAAAGGAAACTGAGGAAAGAAAGTTAGGAGAAAAGAGGAAATGGGTGGGAAAACCAAATAACCAATTTAGGAATCAAGCCTATAAGAGACAGGAGACTATGAAAGTTTTTGCTGCTAACACTGTGGAGAAAAAGGGTTATGCTGGCCCCCAACCGAGGTGTGATAAGTGCGGGTATCACCATGTGGGGAAATGCACTCAATGTGAAAGGTGTAGAAAGTTTGGACATCGAGCGCAGACATGCCGACTCAATGCCAACCCCACCGATAAGGTTAAGCAAGGATGCTATGAATGTGGAGATCTGAAGCACTACAGGAAAGATTGCCCCAAGTTGAATAATCAGAATAACAATCAGGCCCGAGGAAGAGCGTTCGTGATGGGAGCTGGGGACGCACGCCAGGACCCTAACATTGTCACTGGTACGTTCCTGATAAACAATCATTATGCCTCTATACTTTTCGATACGGGTGCTGATATGAGTTTTGTGTCAAATAACTTTAAGTCCCTACTCGGTATTAAGTCCAGCAAACTAGACCAAAATTATACAATTGAATTAGCAAACGGGAAATTAATTAAAACCGAAGAAGTCATTCAGGGTTGTACTCTATGTTTGAAAAACCACACATTTAGTATAGACCTGTTACCCGTTGACCTGGGAAGTTTTGACGTTGTTATTGGTATGGATTGGTTGTCGAAGAATCACGCCGAGATTGTTTGTTTTGAGAAGATTGTTCATATTCCCCTCCCGAACAGAGAAGTTCTTTCGATTCAAGGTGAGAAAAGTGGAGTGACATTGAGGATGATAAACTGCATGAAAGCTCGTAAGTACCTACGTAAAGGCTATTGCGTGTTCCTGGCTCACGTCGTCGAGAAGAAACCCGAGGAACGTCGACTTGAAGACATACCAATCGTTAAGGATTACCCCGAAGTTTTTCCTGAAGACTTACCTGGATTACCACCACCTAGGCTAGTCGTATTCCGAATCGATTTGGTACCAGGAGCTGCACCGGTTGCGCTGTCACCGTATCAAACTAGCACCTTCCGAGATGCAGGAATTATCTAATCAACTGCAAGAGTTGCTTGATAAAGGTTTCATAAGACCGAGTTTCTCACCCTGGGGAGCTCCGGTCTTGTTCGTAAAGAAAAAGGATGGAACCTTTAGGATGTGTATAGATTACCAGGAATTAAACAAGCTTACAATCAAAAACCGATATCCACTTCCTCGAATAGACGATTTGTTTGATCAACTACAAGGTTCTAGCTTCTACTCTAAGATCGATCTACGTTCGGGGTATCATCAACTAAGAATCCAAGAAGAAGATGTACCAAAGACGGCATTTAGGACTTGTTATGGCCACTACGAATTCCTAGTTATGCTGTTTGGTTTGACGAACGCACCAGCTGTTTTTATGGATCTCATGAACCGAGTGTGCAAGCCATACTTGGATAAATTCGTGATAGTATTTATTGATGATATATTAATATATTCATGAACCAAGGAGGATCATGAACATCATCTGAAATTAATTTTGGAACTACTCAGAAACGAGAAACTTTACACTAAATTCTCTAAGTGTGAGTTCTGGATCCGAGAAGTGCATTTCCTTGGACATGTCATCAATAAGGAAGGAATTCATGTTGATCCATCTAGGATAGAAGCGATCAAAAACTGGGAAGCACCAAAGACTCCGACCGAAGTGCGTCAATTTTTGGGTTTGGCCGGCTATTACAGACGATTCATCGAGAATTTTTCAAAAATAGCCCTGCCTTTAACCACATTAACCCAGAAGGAAAAGAAGTTTGATTGGAGTGACAAGCAAGAGTCAGCTTTTCAATTACTGAAGCAGAAGTTGTGTAGTGCACCAATCTTATCCCTTCTTGAGGGAATCGACAACTTTGTCGTATACTGCAATGCATCACACCAGGGACTTGGTTGTGTGTTAATGAAAAGAGACAAAGTCATCGCATATGCCTCACGACAAGTAAAAGTGCACGAAAAGAATTATACGACCCACGACTTGGAGTTGGGCGCAGTTGTGTTTGCGCTCAAGATTTGGAGACATTATCTTTACGGTACAAGATGCACTATTTTTACTGATCACAAGAGTCTCCAACATATCTTCGATCAAAAGGAACTTAACATGAGACAACGTCGTTGGGTAGAACTACTAAACGACTATGATTGTGATATCAAGTACCATCCCGGAAAAGCCAATGTCGTAGCAGACGACTTAAGTCGCAAAGAACGAGTTAAAACTCTTCGTGTTCGTGCCCTCGGATTAACAATTCATACGAATCTTACTACTCAAATCCGAATAGCACAACAAGAGGCACTAAAGGAAAGGAACATCCAAGCTGAGGCACTACGTGGAATGATCAAACAATTGGAGTCTAAGTCGGATGATACGTTTTACTTCATGGACAGAATTTGGGTGCCGAGTAACGGTAACTTACGTGGGTTGATTATGGATGAAGCCCACAAGTCCAGGTACTCCATTCACCCAGGTTCAGATAAGATGTATAAGGATCTAAAAGAATTATATTGGTGGCCCAATATGAAAGGAGATATTGCCACATATGTCAGTAAATGCTTAACGTGTTCAAAAGTAAAAGCCGAACATCAGAAACCGTCTGGCTTGTTACAACAACCCGAAATTCCCCAATGGAAATGGGAACAGATTTCTATGGATTTCATCACGAAATTACCCAAGACGTCCAGTGGTTATGATACCATATGGGTAATTGTCGACCGTTTAATGAAATCTGCTCACTTTCTGCCAATTAAAGAAACCGACAAGACAGATAAACTTACAAGACTCTACATTAAAGAAATTGTGGCAAGACACGGAGTGCCAGTTTCTATTATCTCTGATAGGGATAGTCGTTTCATGTCAAGGATTTGGAGGTCGTTACAAGAAGCCCTAGGCACGCGCCTATACATGAGCATAGCCTACCATCCAATAACGGACGGTCAAAGTGAAAGGACTATCCAAACATTAGAAGATATGCTCCGTGCGTGTGTAATTGATTTCGGAGGAAATTGGGATACTCATTTACCGTTGGCAGAGTTTTCCTATAATAACAGCTACCACACAAGCATTAAGGCAGCTCTGTTTGAAGCTTTATATGGTCGTAAATGTCGTTCACCGCTATGTTGGGCGGAGGTCGGTGAAAAACATTTGACAGGTCCTGAGATTGTCCAGGAAACCACTGATAAGATCTTCAAAATTAAGGACCGTCTGAAAGCGGCCCGAGACAGACAAAAGAGCTATGCTGATAACAGACGGAAACCATTAGAATTTCAAATTGGTGACCGAGTAATGTTAAAAGTCTCACCATGGAAAGGCGTTGCAAGGTTTGGTAACCGTGGTAAGCTCAACCCTAGATACGTTGGACCGTTTGAAATACTGGCTAGGGTTGGTCCGGTAGCTTACAAGCTCAAACTACCGTAAGAACTAAACAACGTACATGACACGTTTCACGTATCGAATCTCAAGAAGTGTTTGTCAGACGAGACCTTGATCATACCGCTAGATGAAATTCATATTGATGATAAACTTCATTTCATCGAGGAACCGATTGAGATTACAGATTGGAAAGTTCAAAGGTTGAGATGTAGTCGAATCAAACTGGTTAAAGTACGTTGGAACTCAAAACGTGGTCCTGAGTATACATGGGAACGAGAGGATCAAATGAAAACAAAATACCCCTCCTTGTTTAAGGATACACCAGTTCAAGATGGCACGAATTGAATTTCGGGACGAAATTCTTTTAACATAGGGAGAATGTGACACCCGACATTTCAGGTCAATATCCGTACATGTTATAAATAAGTTTACATCATAATTGTTTTCGTGATTTACTTAATTTCACAATCAAGGACATTAAGGTCTAACAAAAACCGTACATTGTCTCATTTCATATTTTGGTAATTCTACGAGTTACCGGTTCACATACCATATAAACCGATTAATACGAACGTTTGTGGTGAAATTAAATAACCAAAAAAATATCTAGACATATATAATACACAAACTTTACGTTGGTCAATAAATTCTTTTTTAGACTAAAATTTATAATATACGTAAAGTTAAATAATGAACCCTTTCGAAGACGTTATCGCGTAGTATCACCTTTAGGCACTTGTACCTACAAATAATCACTCAACAAATTATACAATTCGGGATTTGAATATTTTTACCAAAATAGCCTTTAAGCAGTTAAATTGTAATCCTAGTACCATTAAGAACCTAAACCGAATTAAATTACCGTTAAAACTCTAATTTCGATTAATACCACCTAATGATCTAGATAACTACTACCTAAACTCACTAAATATATACCCAAACCAAACCCCCCTAACCCTTGAAACCATTCGGCCGAGAGCCCCTAATGGGCCCTCCATATCCTCCAAATCTTTCCAACCATTTTAATTATTCTACAAGCCATACTCCTTTCCTTGCAACTCTTGACAAAAGCCACATCCAACCCATCATACCTATCACTTATCAACTCCAAACACACACTCCACCTCTTTTTCTCTCTTTACGGCAGCAACATCAACGCCTTCATCCTTATCATATTTTCAAGAGTTCATCCATTTTCAAGCTCAAAGTCATCTATCTTTTGGGTGTTATACGAAACATCCAAGTAATTCCTCAAGGATTCAAGCAAAGGAGTTCAAGATCATTCTCTTTTTTTTTCTCTCAAAAATCATCATCTCTGTCCAGAGGTAAAAACTCGATACCATCCATATTATTTTCTTTAAAACCGTAGCTAAACATACAGTTTACTCGAACAAAAGAAAAATAACCAGAAAAGTGTATCGAATTCAAGACTAAAACATGAATATATGCGTATATGTATGAATAAAGTTTTGAAACTGATTCTGTCAATCAAAATTTCAGTAATCGAAACTATAGTTTCGATACCTGTTTACTCAATTGAAACTAGGTTGTAACATTTCTGATTTTTAGTAGCCATATTTCGATTCAATGTAATGCATTTCGAATTCAATACTCGTGCACTGTCTTATTATTTTGCTTACCGAAACTAAATGCAATGATTCAATAACAAATTTACAAGTTTTGCTCGATTATATACACTTAAACGCTATACAAGTAACTATTTATTTCAAACAAATCAAACCTGAAAAGTCAAGGACTAAAGTTGAAAATTTATCAAGAAACCCTAATTAGCACGGTCGTGCTTCGTCCTGGCACGGTCGCGCCAAGTGCCTCGGCACGATCGCGCGACTGGTCCTGGAACGATCGCGCCCAGTGCCTAAGCACGCGCCTATCTTGGCACGGTCGCGCCTGCGTAACAGTCGAAACGTAAATGCAGTTTCAAAACGCTCGGTCGTTTGAATTCAAATCCGATGTGCGTTTCTCTTTCAGTATCAAAGAAAATAATTGTCAATTACGATCATTATCATCCATTTGCGAATTCTCTCAAGAAAAACCGTCCAAAATTTCTCCCAAGCCTCGAATCATTCTTTTCGATCCTGTTGCTACCAAATAATCAAGGAACTCGATCCTCCGATCATCTCTAAGGTTTCTGAAGGGTTGAATCAGCCGGAATCGAAGCAGAAGACGCCGGAAAGCAATCTTGCCGTCGCCGGAACCTCCTTCTACCGACCTCCATCGATTCCCTACTCTTTCGGGTAATTGATCACTTGTTATTATCCGTTTTAGTATTTATATCGAAAGCCCCATGTTAATCTAGGCTTCCATTACAGAAATTATCCGGAACCGAAATTCCTATTTTTAATAAAAAGGATTTAATCGAATCCATTCTTAAACACGTTTTCCGTACAATTAATTTATATGAATAGACGCGTAACAACTCAGTAATCAAAAGCCCTAACAATTCCAATGCTATATATACAAGATTTGTTCAATTCGTTCTGATTTGGAAGAGACACGGTCGCGCTAATCATCTAGCGCGGCCGTGCCTCATGAAACGCGGTCGTGCCGAGTAGCAGCGCGGTCGTGTCCTCCTGTCCAGACCTAGTCATGCCCTTTGGGCTAACCTCTGTTGTGTCTAAGAATCTTGGACACGACCATGCCAGGAAAAGGCACGGTCGTGCCTGTTGACTTGTCTAGTTGGTGCCCTCTGTTGATTAACCCGGTCGCGCCCCGACTAGCGCGGTCGCGCCCGTGGCTTGAGCACGATCGTACCCTTCCGAGGCACGGTCGTGTGTGACTCAGAAATTTTAATAGAATTATAATTTTATATTTTTCAATCAATAAATGTTTCAAATTTTATAAAAATATGTTTTCTGTATTTGAAGAGATTTAAAGTTTAATCTGGAGATAAATATTATTTATTTAAAAGTTTATTTAAAAATTTATAAAATTAAATTTATATTTATGTTACACTTAAATGATGTTTTAAATGATTAAGTTACAAAGTTTATAAATAAGATAATAATTATTTATTTAATATTTAAACAAAAATCATTTATTTATTTATACTTAATTACAATCAATATTTACATTATTTCATAAACTATAATCATTTATTTATTTATTAATTTACATTTAACACATGCATTATTTTCATAATCAACAATTTTATAAAAATTCTATTTTATTATTTAAATTCCAAACTTTAATCAAATGTTCCAAAAATGGTTACTACAACTTTATATATATTTCATTTAATACTTTTTATACACAAATTCAACCTTCAATGTTAGACTTAAACTTTGTACACCGATTTGATTCAATATACATTAGTATCTAGGTTAACCCGTGCGTATCAAGAACCCTTATTTTATCTATACTCTTTGTTAGCTACATCTCCATACCAAGTGAGTATTTCATAGCCCCTTTTACTCTTTTACACTTTTGGAGTGAAACATGAACATTATTCAAATTACACATTACATTTACACAAACAACACGAAGTACAAATCCTATTTACATTCATGTGTGCAATTTGAGCTTTATGCCCGAGTGCTAGGTGTGCTAACCTTTGTATGCGATTATGTGCAATCATTAACTATACAAGCCGACGGTTTTCAATGATAGATCTATTGAGTCTGACAAACCCACCCAGGTGCGCGGTGATTGAAACCGACAATACAATTTTTGCATGCTAGTTACAAAGGTTTGGTTATACATGGTTACACAATAGCTGCTCCCCATAAATGCCTTATTTATCATGATATGTAAAGGATTTGTTTTCAACTATATGCTATCTATATACAACTGTGTTATACTCACCAACTTTTTAGTTGACTTTATTTTATTCATGTTTCAGGCCCTAATATGTGAGAATGATTCAAGACGTGCTCAATATAGGATTTGGACTTAGCAATTTAAATCAAGAATTATATGAGTTGTTTTATGTTTCTTTGTTTGAATTTGGTTTGTACTTGGATTATTTGTAATGGAAATTTGACTTTAATATATTTCAATCTAGTCAATCATGTGCTATGAACAGTCTACATGTCCCGCCCCGATGATTCCGCCATCGGTCGGGGTGTGACAGATTGGTATCAGAGCCTTGGTTATAGGGAATTAGGTTATTAGACATCTTGACCTAGACTATAACTTTAGGACACCCACTTATACTAAGTCTCATGATTTTTGCGCTATGTGTTACATGCTATGTGCTACATGTTATATGTTACATGCTTAGTATGATTACTTATTATTTCATTTTGATGACTTATGTGTTTTAAATCCATGACTTATTAGGATATTCTTAATAATTAAATAAATAATATCCTTTCCTATATTCTAAAACCTCATAATATTTCTACCTTCTTTTCTATCTTTATCCTTCTTAGCATGTGGAAAAATTCTTGAAGCAAAAAAAAAAAAAAAAAAAAAAATCTCTAAATTTTTTATTTCTTCGTTAAGGTTTTTAAAATTGTTAAATTATTTGAGGACATGTGCAATCTGGAAGGGTGACACCTGTATTTTGGGTTTTCTGTCTAGGAAAGCATTTCGCATAAATCCCAATCAACCGAGGGACCCGTATGCTTTCCTGGGAATTCCCGAGATGAGTGTTTACTTATAGGCTAAAGCATGTCTCCTTGAAAATTATATAAGTTTAATTAACCTTAATGTGCCATGGTATTCAAGTGATTTTGTCACTTTTGAGTACAATCCAAACTAAGAATATCTATTTTTTATTTTTGTTATCTCATTCTATTAAATCTTATCAACTCTCATAAGTTCTTACAATCTTTCTTGTCTTGTGAAAAATCTGTAGAATGCCTCCTCGTCGTGCTCCCGCAACCAACGCAAACACCGACATTGATGCTATTCTTACCCAATTGGTGACACAACTCACCCAAGCCAATGGTGCCACCAATGGCAACAATGGTGGAAATGGAAGCAATAGTGGTAATAATGGTGGAAATGGTGGTAACAATCCATCTCAATGCACCTTCAAGCACTTCAACACGTGCAATCCCCTCAAGTTTTATGGAACCGAAGGAGCTACTGGACTCCTTCAATGGTTTGAAAGCATTGAGAATACCTTTCTCAATAGTGACTGTCCCGACAACCTCCGTGTTCGTCATGCTACAAGTGTCCTACAAAAACGGGCACTTACATGGTGGAATGGGGAGAAAAGGAATAGGGGTGTTGATGTAGCTATGGCCTTACCTTGGGATGAGGTCAAAAGGATTATGACCGAGGAGTTCTGTCCTCGAAATGAAGTGAAAAAGTTAGAAGCTGAATTTTGGGATCTTGCCCAAGATAGTGGGGAAAGCTTAGCATATACAACTCGGTTCCATGAGTTGAGTCTTCTCGTGCCCCACATGGTCACTCCTTTGTCCTGTTGTATTGAAAAGTATATTGGTGGGCTACCCAGACAAATCCAAGATACTGTCTTAGGTAGAAATCCTGCTACTCTGGAGGATGCTATTCGTCTATCCGCTACCTTAACTGATAATCATGTGAAAGCTGGAACTCTTACCAAAAAGGGTTCTAAGAAAGTTTCTGACACTATAACCCCTCCTACCCACAACAAAGAAACCACAACTGAACCCTCCCGCAATAATAGGAAAAGGAAGACTAGAAACTATGCTGTGGTCACTCCTGCTATTCCGGTTATCCAAGCTGCACCTATGGTTCAAACACCGGTCAAAAAGCCATATGTTGGAATTTACCCACTTTGGGCCACCTGCAACTACCATCATCCCCAAAGCATCCCATGTCGCCTTTGTACTTATTGTGGGAGATATGGTCATACAGTTAGTGTTTGTAGGACCAAAGCTCTTACGGGCCAAGTCAACCCTCCAAACCGAACCGTACCTCAAGTGGTGAATCAAGGTGCTCCCGCCATTGCTAATGGGCGTGCTTGCTATGAGTGTGGTGACCCGAACCATTTTCGTGATCAATGTCCAAGACTTGCAAATGCTAGACAAGGTGGAGCTCGTGGGCGTGCGTTCAACATAAACGCCAACGAAGCTCAAGCTAACAACGACGTGGTTAATGGTACGTTCCTTGTTAATAGTCAATATGCCTCCATTTTGTTCGATACCGGTGCCGATAAAAGTTTTGTGTCACTAAATTTTGAGCCTTTACTTGCAAAGACACGATCCCAATTAGAGAAAACCTTCACCGTTGAAATAGCAAATGGTGATTCCCTTACCATTGAGTCCATTATTTATGATTGCTCCTTAGAACTAAATGACCATTCATTCCCAATCAACTTTTTTCCAATGCCACTAGGAAGCTTTGATATTATCATAGGTATGGATTGGCTATCAAATCATCATGCCGAAGTCATTTGCTTTGAAAAGTGTATCCGAATTCCGCTACCATCGGGAGAACCTTAAGGGTTTTTGGTGAAAAGCCTTGCAAGGGACTTAAGTTGATGTCATGTACTACCGCTCAAAAGTACTTACAAAAGAAGTACATTGCTTTCTTAGCTCATATTGTTCAAAAGGATGTCAAGGAGAAGAGTATCCAAGACATTCCGATCATTCGGGATTTCCCCGAAGTTTTTCCTAAGGATTTATCCGGTCTTCCTCCCGTTCGTCAAGTAGAGTTTCGTATTGATCTTATACCTGGAGCTAACCCCGTTGCTAGAGCTCCTTATCGTCTTGCACCTTCCAAAATGCAAGAGCTTGCAAGTCAGCTCCAAGAGCTCTCCGACAAAGGTTTCATTCGCCCAAGTCATTCACCGTGGGGTGCACCCGTCTTATTTGTTAAGAAGAAGGATGGATCATTTCGCATGTGTATTGACTACCGCGAACTCAATAAGCTTACTATCAAGAACCGTTATCCTTTGCCTAGAATCGATGATCTCTTTGATCAACTTCAAGGTTCTTCTTATTTCTCAAAGATTGATCTTTGATCCGGTTATCATCAGCTTCGTGTTCAAGAAGATGACATTCCTAAGACTGCTTTTCGAACAAGGTATGGTCATTACGAGGTCATGGTTATGCCTTTCGGGTTAACCAATGCACCCGTAGTTTTCATGGATCTCATGAATCGTGTGTGCAAACCGTACCTTGATAAATTCGTGATCGTCTTCATTGGCGATATCTTAATCTATTCCAAGACTAAAGCCGATCATGAACAACACCTTAGATTGGTTTTGGACCTCTTGAGAAAAGAACAACTATATGCCAAATTCTCCAAATGTGAATTCTGGCTAAAGGAAGTTCAATTTCTTGGTCACATTGTCAACGACAAGGGTATTCATGTTGATCCTGCTAAGATTGAAACTATTAAGAATTGGAATGCCCCGAAGACTCCTACCGAAGTTCGTTCATTTCTTGGTCTTGCGGGTTATTATCGTCGTTTCATCTTAAACTTCTCAAAGATTGCTGTCCCTCTTACCGCTTTGACCCACAAGGGTAAGACTTATGAATGGGGACCGAAACAAGAAGAAGCTTTTCAAACCCTCAAGCAAAAGCTGTGCAATGCTCCCATATTGACTCTCCCCGATGGAAATGATGATTTAGTTGTGTATTGTGATGCTTCTAACCAAGGTCTTGGTTGTGTTCTCATGCAACGAGGCAAAGTAATCGCTTATGCATCAAGGCAACTCAAAGTTCATGAAAAGAATTATACGACGCACGATCTCGAGTTGGGTGCGGTCGTATTCGCGTTTAAGATTTGGAGACATTACCTATATGGCACAAAATGTGTGTGTGACACCCAGCATTTCAGGTCAATATCCACATTTCATAAACGCACGTTCATAATTATTATTTCCTGATCCTTATTTTGACTAACTAAAGTCAAGAAGTCTAGCAAAGGAGTTTATTTCAAGTCTAGAAAATCTTAAAGAATTACTAGAAAAAGTAAGCAGAATAACCCGACTAAATACGAACGTAAATGGTTAAATAAAATAACCAGAAATATATATATATATATATATATGTTACACAAAATTTACGTGAACTATAATTTATGGTTAAGACTAAATCATATAACATACGAAAAAGTAAAATAATGGACTTTTCGAAGACGTTACTATGTAACGCCACTTTTAGGTACTCATACCTACAAATAATCACCTCAACGAATTATACAAACCAAGATTTCAATAATTTCTTCATCGAGCCATAAACTGGTTAAAATTATAATACCGTGAAGAATCTAAACCGAATTAAATTACCCCTTTAAAACTCTAATTGAGACTAATACCATTAATAAATTAATACTTAAAATTGGTTATCATTAACCCCAAACCACTTCCTTGACTTTCTCGGCCGAGAGTCAGGGGAGCCATTCTCCCACTTGCTAATTCACTCAAATTCAGATAAAAACCATACCTCCTCAGTCGAAATCTCACAATCCTTTTCATACTTCTCACTTTCTTACGGCAAATTCCCCATTTCTCTTCAAGATCGAATTCAAGTTTTAAAGCGAAATCCACCATAATTCGGTGTATAAGGAGAATTTCAAGTGTTCTTGAAGAAAGCTTAGTAAAAGAAATCAAGACTATCTTCTCTGTTTATCTCAGAAATAACCATTCTCTGTTTGAGGTAAAAAAAACTCAATATTATTCATTTCATTGTCTTTCAAACCGTAGCTGAACATATAAATTGTTCAAACGCAAGTAAGATAACAAGAAAAGTGTGTCAAATTCAAGATTAAAACATAAAAATATACAGGACGAATTTTGTCAATCAAAGTGCAGTAATCGAAACTATAGTTTCGATACCTGTTGAGTCGAAACTAGGAGTTTCGATACCAGTTGTTCAATCGAAACTAGGAGTTTCGATACCAGTTGTTCAAACGAATCTAGGAGTTTCGATATCTATTTACTCAATCGAAACTAGGAGTTTCGATACCTGTGTACAATCGAAACTAGGTAGTTTCGATACTATTCTTGCCAATCGAAACTAGGTAGTTTCGATACCTGTTTTGCTCAGTTGAAACTAGGAAGTTTCGACATCTGTTCTGTTCAATCGAAACTAAGAAAGTTTCGATACCTGTTCATCAGCCTTTGGGGCAGTAACTCAGAACTATTTTTATAACGAAACAAGTGTTGGGAAAAAACTAAAAAGATAATTTTAACAAAAGCAATCAGATCTGCTAAGTCGGGTGAACAATTTGCGTTTAAGACGGGTAGTCTTAACGTGTATGCTATCCTTGTGTAATTAGGATACGGATAGGCGAGTCTGCTGATTATTCAAATATTTGCTAGCATTCATACTGTCGAGGTGAGTTTCACTAATCCCCCTTTTTCTAAGTTTTTGAAATGATTTGGGGTGGAAACATACTTGTAAAGAATTTTCGTATGTAAATGAATGAAACTAATGATCTGACCGTATGTATGTATTGAGGGAACAATAAAGCGCTTAAAGTCCTCGGAATAAATTAGTAACCATTAGCTATGGATTTAGCCCAGGATTTTATGAATAGTACTATTGGGGGTGACGCTCCCGGTCATGGTTAGTCGCGCTAACCAGGGGTCCAAATGACCGAATAACCGCATATAATCTTACTCGCAGAAAGGCGAGGGGAGGCACAGAAAGTTGGGGTATGGTTACGGTCTCGTACATTACATACTATTTTGTATTCCTTGCAAGCTTACAAATGGGGTCAATAGATCGGATTAGTAATCATATTCATTGGTAATACATGCAAAAAGAGTTTTGATCCGGTTAAAGTGATCAGGTTTTAAAGTAAAGAGTTCTGATCAGGTTGAAGTGATCAGGTTTAAACAAAAGAGTACTGATCAGGTTTAACAAAGAGTTTTGATCAGAAAATGATCAGATTTAAACATTGGGTTTATGATAACTCTTTATAATAACTTGTGAACTCACCAACCTTGTGTTGACAGTTTTAAGTATGTTTTCAGGAATTGAACGTGGCCATCAGGTTAGCAATGTAGGATACATGCATGCACGTGGATACGGCTTTTTGGGAGGATTTCTCTTGTATAACTCATGGTCTTGAGTCATATTTGCGAAATCTTAAACTTTTGTAAACTCAATTTGATACTTTGTGATGTAAATATTTTAAACTCGATTATGTATCCAATTACATGTATGTGTTTGCGATAATCATATGCTTTGGAAACCAGTGAACGTCGCGCCTCGCGTTTCCGCCCTGGCGGGGTGTGACAGAACTTGGTATCAGAGCCATTGATTATAGCGAACTAGGTGTCTAAAACGGAACCTAGTCTATAATTTGAATGACTCACTAAAACGTTTTCATTGCATAAGCATTGCATAACCAGTCATCATGTCATGTGGATATTGTAGTCACAAGCATGTCGTCACATTCATACACTGACCCAGTCTCTGACCCTGAATCCAACGAGGAACTTTCCGCCTCACTCCCCAAAAATCGAGTACAAGTTCGCAGCTCGACACCACCCAATGTCACCCTGGGAGAACCGCCCATCGTCTACCGAAAGAAAAGAGGAGGACCAGTTAAGGTGCAAAGTGCTAGGAAGAAGGTTCGACCTCCGCACAAGAGAAACCTGGCAGCCCGTGACCCGAAAGACTTGGAGACCGATGAGGAACCATCTACGAAACGACCCTGTTACCATCCTACGGTGGGGACCATCCGTTGGATGCCCCGTACCCTGGCACGATGGAGGGAGATGGAGAGCATTCCCTCTACCTTTGAGCTCGGAGAGTCCTCCAACTCTCCAACACCCCTACCCCACACTGGGGAAGCCATGGAGCTCACAGTACCTACATTGGTAGCACGCGTTCATACGCACGAGGAGCGTCTTGATGATCTCCTAGATGATATTCGGGTACATGGGGATGCAACCATGCGCTTATGTCAAGGGCTCGGATCTCGAGTACAGACTCTGGAGGATAGCACTCGAGACATACAGGGTGCCACTGACTATCTAGAGTTGAGAGCTGACACGGACTGGTAGTTCACTCTCACAGTCCGAGACATGGTGGAGGCGCTGGAAGAAAGGACTTTGGCTGCAGAATTTGTGGCTAGGGCTAGCTTTGTCATGGCAGGACTTGCCATGATGATTGGGTTGTACTCCCACTTCTTCTTTTAAACCTATTATGGGCGGGTTGTGCCCATAGCACATTATGTAGTTTAAAACTTTGGTACTAATGTGGTCATAAGAACCCATCCCTTTTGTATCCTTGTCTTTTGGAACAATGTACTATATATGTTTTAACTATGTATGTGATGGTTTACGTTGTAATGATGGTTGTTCACGTTTGAGGTTGTTGTATCCTTATGTCATGATCTATCATTATTATTATATAATGTTGTTTCTTTTTAATTGATATGTTAGAAAGAACGTCATGGCACCTAAGCGAAGGACGCCCCGTAACACTACAAGCGGCAACAACGAGACAATTTCCCCAAACATAGAACAACTCATAGCACAACGAGTAGCTGCCGCCATGGAGCAGTATGAAGCAAATCAAAATAGTGGCGGAGGGAACGGCAGCGGTACCGACGGAGGAGGTGCAGGAGGTAGTGGTACAACAGGAGGTTCCGGAGGTTCCGGAGGTAATAAAAATAAATAAGCCATAACACATAGTCATGATCCGAATTAATGACGTTATGACTTGTGATTCTACAGATGCTCCAAATAGGAAGTGCACCTACAAGGCCTTCCTATCCTGCAACCCCCGCAGTTTCAATGGCACCGAGGGTGCAGTTGGTCTGATGAGGTGGATAGAAAAGATGGAGTCGGTGATCGATATTAGTGAATGCACCGCTGACTGCATGGTGAAGTATGCTACATGTACGCTCACTGATAAAGCTTTAACTTGGTGGAATAATCAAATGAAGACTTTGGGGTGAGAAACAGCGTACCAATTGTCTTGGGAAGATTTGAAAAACATGATGATTGAGGAATACTGTCCTCGAAACGAATTGCAAAAGATTGAAAATGAGATGTGGAACCTACAGATGATAGGAGATGATGTAGCGGGATACACCGACCGTTTCAATGAATTGGTGATTCTAGTACCGCATATGGTCACACCAGAATATAAGCGTGTTGAGAGGTATTTGTGGGGCCTTGCGCCTCAAATTCGTAACATGGTAACATCATCTAATCCAATAGATGCCAAGAGTGCTATAACCTTAGCATTCAAACTAAAGGATGATGCAGTACGTAATGAATTGTTTGTGAGGAAGGAAGATCTGGGGAGAAAAGGAAATGGATGGGAAATTCAAGTAACAAATTTGGAAAACAAGAGTTTAAGAAACAAGGAACTGTGAAGGCTTTTGCAGCCAACACAGTGGAAAGAAAGGAGTATGATAGGGGCCTACCGATATGTAGGAGGTGTGGAAATCATCATGCCGGTGTTTGCATCAAGTGTGGAAAATGCGACAAGTTTGGTCACACCACTCAAGCTTGTCGAACTAACAACCGAATGGGGAGAATTAAACCGGGATGTTTTGTATGTGGTGACCTGAAACACTTCAAGAAGGATTGTCCCAAGTGGAAGAATCAGAACAACGCTCAGGCACCAGGGAGGGCATTTGTGATGGGTGCAAGGGACGCACGCCAGGACCCGAACATCGTCACTGGTACGTTCCCGATAAATAATCACTATGCCTCTGTACTTTTTGATTCGGGTGCGGATATGAGTTTTGTGTCAAATGATTTTAAATCCTTACTCGGTATTAAGGCCAGAAAATTAGATCAAAGTTATACAATTGAATTAGCAAATGGGAAATTAATAGAAACCGGAGAGGTCATTAAGGGTTGTACTTTATGCTTAGAAAACCATATATTCAGTATAGACCTTCTACCCGTCGAACTAGGGAGTTTTGATATTGTTATTGGCATGGATTGGTTATCAAAGAATCGGGCCGAAATCGTATGCTTCGAGAAGATTGTACGTATCCCACTACCAAGCGGAGAAATTCTTTCAATTCAAGGCGAAAGGTGTAGAATGATGTTGAAGACGATAAACTGCATGAAAGCTCATAAGTATCTACGCAAGGGTTATTGTGCATTCCTGGCTCACATCGTCGAGAAGAAACCCGAAGAACGTCGACTTGAGGACATACCAATCGTCAGAGATTACTCGGAAATATTTCCCGAGGACTTACCAGGAATACCACCCTCAAGACAAGTCGAGTTTCGGATCGACCTAGTACCAAGAGCCGCACCAGTTGCACGATCTCCGTATCGTCTAGCCCCTTCCGAGATGCAGGAACTGTCGAGCCAATTACAAGAATTACTTGACAAAGATTTCATAAGACCGAGTTTCTCACCATGGGGAGCTCCGGTCCTGTTTGTAAAGAAAAAGGATGGAACCTTTAGAATGTGCATTGATTACCGGGAATTAAACAAACTGACAATCAAAAATCGGTATCCTCTTCCTCGAATAGATGATTTATTTGATCAACTTCAAGGTTCCAGTTTCTATTCTAAAATTGATCTACGATCAGGGTATCATCAACTGAAAATTCATGAAGAAGATATACCAAAAACGGCTTTTAGGACTCGTTACGGTCACTACGAGTTCCTAGTTATGCCATTTGGCTTGACTAATGCACCAGCCGTCTTCATGGATCTCATGAACCGCGTGTGCAAGCCGTACTTGGATAAATTCGTGATTGTGTTTATCGATGACATATTAATATATTCACGAACCAAGGAGGAACATGAACATCATTTGAAATTAATCTTGGAACTACTCAGGAATGAGAAGCTTTATGCTAAATTCTCTAAGTGTGAATTTTGGATCCGAGAGGTTCACTTTCTCGGACACGTCATCAATAAGAATGGTATCCATGTGGATCCATCCAAGATTGAAGCCATCAAAATCTGGGAAGCACCAAGAACTCCGACTGAGGTGCGTCAATTTCTGGGTTTGGCAGGATATTACAGGCGATTTATCGAGATTTTTCAAAGATAGCCTTACCTATGACCACGTTAACTCAGAAGGACAAAAAGTTTGATTGGACTGATAAACAAGAATCAGCTTTTCAATTGCTGAAGCAAAAACTTTGCAGTGCACCAATCCTATCCCTTCCCGAAGGAACTGACAATTTCATCGTGTACTGCGACGCATCACACCAAGGTCTGGGGTGTGTATTGATGCAGAGAGAAAAAGTCATAGCGTATGCATCCAGACAGCTAAAAGTGCATGAGAAAAATTATACGACTCATGATCTGGAATTGGGTGCTGTCGTGTTTGCGCTCAAGATTTGGAGACATTACTTATACGGTACAAAATGTACTATTTTTACAGATCACAAGAGTCTCCAGCACATCTTTAATCAGAAAGAACTCAACATGAGGCAACGCCGTTGGGTAGAATTACTGAATGATTACGACTGTGATATCAAGTATCACCCTGGTAAGGCAAACTTCGTAGCAGATGCCTTGAGACGTAAGGAACGGGTTAAAACACTCCGTGTTCGTGCCCTAGAATTGACAATTCATACGAGTCTCATGACTCAAATCCGGATGGCACAACAAGAGGCAATCAAAGAAGAAAACATTCAGAATGAAGCTTTACGAGGAATGATAAAGCAGTTGGAACCAAAGTCAGATGACACTTTATACTTCATGAATAGAATTTGGGTGCCATGTTTTGGTAACATACGGGAGTTGGTTATGGACGAAGCCCACAAGTCCAGGTACTCCATTCACCCAGGTTCGGATAAAATGTATAAGGATCTGAAAGAACTCTACTGGTGGCCGAACATGAAAGGAGAAATTGCTATTTATGTCGGTAAATGCTTGACATGTTCAAAGGTAAAGGCAGAAAATCAGAAACCGTCGGGATTGTTACAACAACCCGAGATACCTCAATGGAAATGGGAACAGATTTCAATGGATTTCATCACAAAGTTACCCAAGACGTCGAGCGGGTATGACACTATATGGGTAATCGTCGATCGTTTGACGAAATCAGCTCATTTTCTACCCATCAAAGAGACGGATAAAACCGAGAAACTTGCAAGGCTTTATATTAAGGAGATTGTGGCTAGGCATGAAGTGCCAATTTCTATTATCTCTGATAGAGACAACAGATTCGTGTCTAGAATCTGGAAATCCTTACAAGAAGCCATGGGCACACGTCTTGATATGAGCACGGCATATCACCCACAAACAGATGGTCAAAGTGAAAGGACAATTCAAACCTTAGAGGATATGCTCCGTGCGTGTGCAATTGACTTCGGTGGAAATTGGGATACTCATTTGCCACTAGCTGAGTTTTCATACAATAATAGTTACCACACCAGCATCCAAGCCGCTCCGTTTGAGGCTTTGTATGGTCGAAAATGTCGTTCACCGCTATGTTGGGCAGAAGTTGGTGACAAGCATTTAACCGGTCCTGAAGTTATTCAAGAGACCACAGACAAGATTTTCAAAATCAAGGATCGTCTGAAGGCCGCCCGTGACAGACAAAAGAGTTACGCGGATAATAGACGAAGACCGTTAGAATTCCAAGTGGGAGATAAAGTCATGTTAAAGGTCTCACCTTGGAAGGGAGTTGCAAGATTTGGCAACCGTGGCAAGCTTAACCCTAGGTACGTTGGACCGTTTGAAATATTGTCTAGGGTTGGCCCTGTAGCTTACAAGCTCAAGTTGCAACAAGAACTAAGCAATATACATGATACGTTTCATGTGTCAAATCTTAAGAAGTGCTTATCAGACGACACATTAATTATACTGCCTGATGAGATTCACATAGACGACAAGTTGCACTTCATTGAGGAACATATGGAAGTCACAGATTGGAAGGTTCAGAGAACAAGGCGCAGCCGTGTTAAGTTGGTCAAGGTACGTTGGAATTCAAAGCGCGGCCCCGAGTATACGTGGGAGCGGGAAGATAAAATGAAATCCAAGTACCCGTCCTTGTTTACAAATACTCCAAGTCAGAATGACAAGAACTGAATTTCGGGACGAAATTCTCTGTAACATGGGGAGAATGTGACACCCAGCATTTCAGGTCAATATCCACATTTCATAAACGCACGTTCATAATTATTATTTCCTGATACTTATTTTGACTAAGTAAAGTCAAGAAGTCTAGCAAAGGAGTTTATTTCAAGTCTAGTAAATCTTAAAGAATTACTAGAAAAAGTAAGCAGAATAACCCGACTAAATACGAACGTAAATGGTTAAATAAAATAACCAGAAAAAAAAAAAAAATATATATATATATATATATATGTTACACAAAATTTACGTGAACTATAATTTATGGTTAAGACTAAATCATATAACATACGAAAAAGTAAAATAATGGACTTTTCGAAGACGTTACTATGTAACGCCACTTTTAGGTACTCATACCTACAAATAATCACCTCAACGAATTATACAAACCAAGATTTCAATAATTTCTTCATCGAGCCATAAACTGGTTAAAATTATAATACCGTGAAAAATCTAAACCGAATTAAATTACCCCTTTAAAACTCTAATTGAGACTAATACCATTAATAAATTAATACTTAAAATTGGTTATCATTAACCCCAAACCACTTCCTTGACTTTCTCGGCCGAGAGTCAGGGGAGCCATTCTCCCACTTGCTAATTCACTCAAATTCAGATAAAAACCATACCTCCTCAGTTGAAATCTCACAATCCTTTTCATACTTCTCACTTTCTTACGGCAAATTCCCCATTTCTCTTCAAGATCGAATTCAAGTTTTAAAGCGAAATCCACCATAATTCGGTGTATAAGTAGAATTTCAAGTGTTCTTGAAGAAAGCTTAGTAAAAGAAATCAAGACTATCTTCTCTGTTTATCTCAGAAATAACCATTCTCTGTTTGAGGTAAAAAAACTCAATATTATTCATTTCATTGTCTTTCAAACCGTAGCTGAACATATAAATTGTTCAAACGCAAGTAAGATAACAAGAAAAGTGTGTCAAATTCAAGATTAAAACATAAAAATATACAGGACGAATTCTGTCAATCAAAGTGCAGTAATCGAAACTATAGTTTCGATACCTGTTGAGTCGAAACTAGGAGTTTCGATACCAGTTGTTCAATCGAAACTAGGAGTTTCGATACCAGTTGTTCAATCGAAACTAGGAGTTTCAATATCTATTTACCCAATCGAAACTAGGAGTTTCGATACCTGTGTACAATCGAAACTAGGTAGTTTCGATACTATTCTTGCCAATCGAAACTAGGTAGTTTCGATACCTGTTTTGCTCAGTCGAAACTAGGAAGTTTCGACATCTGTTCTGTTCAATCGAAACTAAGAAAGTTTCGATATATGTTCATCAGCCCTAGGGCAGTAACTCAGAACTATTTTTATAACGAAACAAGTGTTGGGAAAAACTAAAAAGATAATTTAAACAAAAGCAATCAGATCTGCTAAGTCGGGTGAACAATTTACGTTTAAGACGGGTAGTCTTAACGTGTATGCTATCCTTGTGTAATTAGGATACGGATAGGCGAGTCTGCTGATTATTCAAATATTTGCTAGCACTCATACTGTCGAGGTGAGTTTCACTAATCCCCCTTTTTCTAAGTTTTTGAAATGATTTGGGGTGGAAACATACTTGTAAAGAATTTTCGTATGTAAATTAATGAAACTAATGATCTGACCGTATGTATTGAGGGAACAATAAAGCGCTTAAAGTCCTCGGATTAAATTAGTAACCATTAGCTATGGATTTAGCCCAGGATTTTATGAATAGTACTATTGGGGGTGACGCTCCCGGTCATGGTTAGTCGCGCTAACCAGGGTCCAAATGACCGAATGACCGCATATAATCTTACTCGCAGAAAGGCGAGGGGAGGCACAGAAAGTTGAGGTTTGGTTATGTTCTCATACATTACATACTATTTTGTATCCCACTTGCAAGATTACAAATGGGGTCAATAGATCGGATTAGTAATCATATTCATTGGTAATACATGCAAAAAGAGTTCTGATCCGGTTAAAGTGATCAGGTTTTAAACAAAAGAGTTCTGATCAGGATAAAGTGATCAGGTTTTAAAGTAAAGAGTTCTGATCAGGTTGAAATGATCAGGTTTAAACAAAAGAGTACTGATCAGGTTAAAGTGATCAGGTTTAACAAAGAGTTTTGATCAGAAATTGATCAGATTTAAACAATGAGTTTATGATAACTCTTTATAATAACTTGTGAACTCACCAACCTCGTGTTGAGAGTTTTAAGTATGTTTTCAGGAAATTGAACGTGGCCATCAGGTTAGCAATGTAGGATACATGCATGCACGTGGATACGGCTTTTTGGGAGGATTTCTCTTGTATAACTCATGGTCTTGAGTCATATTTGCGAAATCTTAAACTTTTGTAAACTCAATTTGATACTTTGTGATGTAAATATTTTAAACTCGATTATGTATCCAATTACATGTATGTGTTTGCGATAATCATATGCTTTGGAAACCAGTGAACGTCGCGCCTCGCGTTTCCGCCCTGGCGGGGTGTGACAGAACTTGGTATCAGAGCCATTGATTATAGCGAACTAGGTGTCTAAAACGGAACCTAGTGTATAATTTGAATGACTCACTAAAACGTTTTCATTGCATAAGCATTGCATAACCAGTCATCATGTCATGTGGATATTGTAGTCACAAGCATGTCGTCACATTCATACACTGACCCAGTCTCTGACCCTGAATCCAACGAGGAACTTTCCGCCTCACGCCCCAAAAATCGAGTACAAGTTCGCAGCTCGACACCACCTAATGTCACCCTGGGAGAACCGCCCATCGTCTACCGAAAGAAAAGAGGATGACCAGTTAAGGTGCAAAGTGCTAGGAAGAAAGTTCGACCTCCGCACAAGAGAAACCTGGCAGCCCGTGACCCGAAAGACTTGGAGACCGATGAGGAACCATCTAGGAAACGACCCTGTTACCATCCTACGGTGGGGACCATCCGTTGGATGCCCCGTACCCTGGCACGATGGAGGGAGATGGAGAGCATTCCCTCTACCTTTGAGCTCGGAGAGTCCTCCAACTCTCCAACACCCCTACCCCACACTGGGGAAGCCATGGAGCTCACAGTACCTACATTGGTAGCACGCGTTCATACGCACGAGGAGCGTCTTGATGATCTCCTAGATGATATTCGGGTACATGGGGATGCAACCATGTGCTTACGTCAAGGGCTCGGATCTCGAGTACAGACTCTGGAGGATAGCACTCGAGACATACAGGGTGCCACTGACTATCTAGAGTTGAGAGCTGACATGGACTGGCAGTTCACTCTCACAGTCCGAGACATGGTGGAGGCGCTGGAAGAAAGGACTTTGGCTGCAGAATTTGTGGCTAGGGCTAGCTTTGTCATGGCAGGACTTGCCATGATGATTGGGTTGTACTCGCACTTCTTCTTTTAAACCTATTATGGGTGGGTTGTGCCCATAGCACATTATGTAGTTTAAAACTTTGGTACTGATGTGGTCATAAGAACCCATCCCTTTTGTATCCTTGTCTTTTGGAACAATGTACTATATATGTTTTAACTATGTATGTGATGGTTTACGTTGTAATGATGGTTGTTCACGTTTGAGGTTGTTGTATCCTTATGTCATGATCTATCATTATTATTATATAATGTTGTTTCTTTTTAATTGATAAGTTAGAAAGAACGTCATGGCACCTAAGCGAAGGACGCCCCGTAACACTACAAGTGGCAACAACGAGACAATTTCCCCAAACATAGAACAACTCATAGCACAACGAGTAGCTGCCGCCATGGAGCAGTATGAAGCAAATCGAAATAGTGGCGGAGGGAACGGCAGCGGTACCGACGGAGGAGGTGCAGGAGGTGCAGGAGGTAGTGGTACAGCAGGAGGTTCCGGAGGTTCCGGAGATAATAAAAATAAATAAGCCATAACACATAGTCATGATCCGAATTAATGACGTTATGACTTGTGATTCTACAGATGCTCCAAATAGGAAGTGCACCTACAAGGCCTTGCTATCCTGCAACCCCCGCAGTTTCAATGGCACCGAGGGTGCAGTTGGTCTGATGAGGTGGATAGAAAAGATGGAGTCGGTGATCGATATTAGTGAATGCACCGCTGACTGCATGGTGAAGTATTCTACATGTACGCTCACTGATAAAGCTTTAACTTGGTGGAATACTCAAATGAAGACTTTGGGGAGAGAAACAGCGTACCAATTGTCTTGGGAAGATTTGAAAAACATGATGATTGAGGAATACTGTCCTCGAAACGAATTGCAAAAGATTGAAACTGAGATGTGGAACCTACAGATGATAGGAGATGATGTAGCGGGATACACCGACCGTTTCAATGAATTGGCGATTCTAGTACCGCATATGGTCACACCAGAATATAAGCGTGTTGAGAGGTATTTGTGGGGCCTTGCGCCTCAAATTCGTAGCATGGTAACATCATCTAATCCAATAGATGCCAAGAGTGCAATAACCTTAGCATTCAAACTAAAGGATGATGCAGTACGTAATGAATTGTTTCTGAGGAAGGAGAACGAGGAAGGTAGATCTAGGGAGAAAAGGAAATGGATGGGAAATTCAAGTAACAAATTTGGAAAACAAGAGTTTAAGAAACAAGGAACTGTGAAGGCTTTTGCAGCCAACACAGTGGAAAGAAAGGAGTATGATAGGGGCCTACCGAGATGTAGGAGGTGTGTAAATCATCATGCTGGTGTTTGCATCAAGTGTGGAAAATGCGACAAGTTTGGTCACACCACTCAAGCTTGTCGAACTAACAACCGAATGGGGAGAATTAAACCGGGATGTTTCGTATGTGGTGACCTGAAACACTTCAAGAAGGATTGTCCCAAGTGGAAGAATCAGAACAACGCTCAGGCACCAGGGAGGGCATTTGTGATGGGTGCAAGGGACGCACGCCAGGACCCGAACATCGTCATTGGTACGTTCCCGATAAATAATCACTATGCCTCTGTACTTTTTGATTCGGGTGCGGATATGAGTTTTGTGTCAAATGATTTTAAATCCTTACTCGGTATTAAGGCCAGCAAATTAGATCAAAGTTATACAATTGAATTAGCAAATGGGAAATTAATAGAAACCGGAGAGGTCATTAAGGGTTGTACTTTATGCTTAGAAAACCATATATTCAGTATAGACCTTCTACCCGTCGAACTAGGGAGTTTTGATATTGTTATTGGCATGGATTGGTTATTAAAGAATCGGGCCGAAATCGTATGCTTCGAGAAGATTGTACGTATCCCACTACCAAGCGGAGAAATTCTTTCAATTCAAGGCGAAAGGTGTAGAATGATGTTGAAGACGATAAACTGCATGAAAGCTCATAAGTATCTACGCAAGGGTTATTGTGCATTCCTGGCTCACATCGTCGAGAAGAAACCCGAAGAACGTCGACTTGAGGACATACCAATCGTCAGAGATTACTCGGAAATATTTCCCGAGGACTTACCAGGAATACCACCCTCAAGACAAGTCGAGTTTCGGATCGACCTAGTACCAGGAGCCGCACTAGTTGCACGATCTCCGTATCGTCTAGCCCCTTCCGAGATGCAGGAACTGTCGAGCCAATTACAAGAATTACTTGACAAAGGTTTCATAAGACCGAGTTTCTCACCATGGGGAGCTCCGGTCTTGTTTGTAAAGAAAAAGGATGGAACCTTTAGAATGTGCATTGATTACCGGGAATTAAACAAACTGACAATCAAAAATCGGTATCCTCTTCCTCGAATAGATGATTTATTTGATCAACTTCAAGGTTCCAGTTTCTATTCTAAAATTGATCTACGATCAGGGTATCATCAACTGAAAATTCAGGAAGAAGATATACCAAAAACGGCTTTTAGGACTCGTTACGGTCACTACGAGTTCCTAGTTATGCCATTTGGCTTGACTAATGCACCAGCCGTCTTCATGGATCTCATGAACCGCGTGTGCAAGCCGTACTTGGATAAATTCGTGATTGTGTTTATCGATGACATATTAATATATTCACGAACCAAGGAGGAACATGAACATCATTTGAAATTAATCTTGGAACTACTCAGGAATGAGAAGCTTTATGCTAAATTCTCTAAGTGTGAATTTTGGATCCGAGAGGTTCACTTTCTCGGACACGTCATCAATAAGAATGGTATCCATGTGGATCCATCCAAGATTGAAGCCATCAAAAACTGGGAAGCACCAAGAACTCCGACTGAGGTGCGTCAATTTATGGGTTTGGCAGGATATTACAGGCGATTTATCGAGATTTTTCAAAGATAGCCTTACCTATGACCACGTTAACTCAGAAGGACAAAAAGTTTGATTGGACTGATAAACAAGAATCAGCTTTTCAATTGCTGAAGCAAAAACTTTGCAGTGCACCAATCCTATCCCTTCCCGAAGGAACTGACAATTTCATCGTGTACTGCGACGCATCACACCAAGGTCTGGGGTGTGTATTGATGCAGAGAGAAAAAGTCATAGCGTATGCATCCAGACAGCTAAAAGTACATGAGAAAAATTATACGACTCATGATCTGGAATTGGGTGCTGTCGTGTTTGCACTCAAGATTTGGAGACATTACTTATACGGTACAAAATGTACTATTTTTACAGATCACAAGAGTCTCCAGCACATCTTTAATCAGAAAGAACTCAACATGAGGCAACGCCGTTGGGTAGAATTACTGAATGATTACGACTGTGATATCAAGTATCACCCTGGTAAGGCAAACGTCGTTGCAGATGCCTTGAGTCGTAAGGCACGGGTTAAAACACACCGTGTTCGTGCCCTAGAATTGACAATTCATACGAGTCTCACGACTCAAATCCGGATGGCACAACAAGAGGCAATCAAAGAAGAAAACATTCAGAATGAAGCTTTACGAGGAATGATAAAGCAGTTGGAACCAAAGTCAGATGACACTTTATACTTCATGAATAGAATTTGGGTGCCATGTTTTGGTAACATACGGGAGTTGGTTATGGACGAAGCCCACAAGTCCAGGTACTCCATTCACCCAGGTTCGGATAAAATGTATAAGGATCTGAAAGAACTCTACTGGTGGCCGAACATGAAAGGAGAAATTGCTATTTATGTCGGTAAATGCTTGACATGTTCAAAGGTAAAGGCAGAACATCCGAAACCGTCGGGATTGTTACAACAACCCGAGATACCTCAATGGAAATGAGAACAGATTTCAATGGATTTCATCACAAAGTTACCCAAGACGTCGAGCGGGTATGACACTATATGGGTAATCGTCGATCGTTTGACGAAATCAGCTCATTTTCTACCCATCAAAGAGACGGATAAAACCGAGAAACTTGCAAGGCTTTATATTACGGAGATTGTGGCTAGGCATGGAGTGCCAATTTCTATTATCTCTGATAGAGACAGCAGATTCGTGTCTAGAATCTGGAAATCCTTACAAGAAGCCATGGGCACACGTCTTGATATGAGCACGGCATATCACCCACAAACAGATGGTCAAAGTGAAAGGACAATTCAAACCTTAGAGGATATGCTCCGTGCGTGTGCAATTGACTTCGGTGGAAATTGGGATACTCATTTGCCACTAGCTGAGTTTTCATACAATAATAGTTACCACACCAGCATCCAAGCCGCTCCGTTTGAGGCTTTGTATGGTCGAAAATGTCGTTCACCGCTATGTTGGGCAGAAGTTGGTGACAAGCATTTAACCGGTCCTGAAGTTATTCAAGAGACCACAGACAAGATTTTCAAAATCAAGGATCGTCTGAAGGCCGCCCGTGACAGACAAAAGAGTTACGCGGATAACAGACGAAGACCGTTAGAATTCCAAGTGGGAGATAAATTCATGTTAAAGGTCTCACCTTGGAAGGGAGTTGCAAGATTTGGCAGCCGTGGCAAGCTTAACCCTAGATACGTTGGACCGTTTGAAATATTGACTAGGGTTGGCCCTGTAGCTTACAAGCTCAAGTTGCCACAAGAACTAAGCAATATACATGATACGTTTCATGTGTCAAATCTCAAGAAGTGCTTATTAGACGACACATTAATTATACCGCCTGATGAGATTCACATAGACGACCAGTTGCACTTCATTGAGGAACCTATGGAAGTCACAGATTGGAAGGTTCAGAGAACAAGGCGCAGCCGTGTTAAGTTGGTCAAGGTACGTTGGAATTCAAAGCGCGGCCCCGAGTATACGTGGGAGCGGGAAGATAAAATGAAATCCAAGTACCCGTCCTTGTTTACAAATACTCCAAATCAGAATGACAAGAACTGAATTTCGGGACGAAATTCTCTGTAACATGGGGAGAATGTGACACCCGGCATTTAAGGTCAATATCCACATTTCATAAACGCACGTTCATAATTATTATTTCCTGATACTTATTTTGACTAAGTAAAGTCAAGAAGTCTAGCAAAGGAGTTTATTTCAAGTCTAGTAAATCTTAAAGAATTACTAGAAAAAGTAAGCAGAATAACCCGACTAAATACGAACGTAAATGGTTAAATAAAATAACCAGAAAAATATATATATATATATATGTTACACAAAATTTACGTGAACTATAATTTATGGTTAAGACTAAATCATATAACATACGAAAAAGTAAAATAATGGACTTTTCGAAGACGTTACTATGTAACGCCACTTTTAGGTACTCATACCTACAAATAATCATCTCAACGAATTATAGAAACCAAGATTTCAATAATTTCTTCATCGAGCCATAAACTGGTTAAAATTATAAGACCGTGAAGAATCTAAACCGAATTAAATTACCCCTTTAAAACTCTAATTGAGACTAATACCATTAATAAATTAATACTTAAAATTGGTTATCATTAACCCCAAACCACTTCCTTGACTTTCTCGGCCGAGAGTCAGGGGAGCCATTCTCCCACTTGCTAATTCACTTAAATTCAGATAAAAACCATACCTCCTCAGTCGAAATCTCACAATCCTTTTCATACTTCTCACTTTCTTACGGCAAATTCCCCATTTCTCTTCAAGATCGAATTCAAGTTTTAAAGCGAAATCCACCATAATTCGGTGTATAAGGAGAATTTCAAGTGTTCTTGAAGAAAGCTTAGTAAAAGAAATCAAGACTATCTTCTCTGTTTATCTCAGAAATCACCATTCTCTGTTTGAGGTAAAAAAACTCAATATTATTCATTTCATTTTCTTTCAAACCGTAGCTGAACATATAAATTGTTCAAACGCAAGTAAAATAACAAGAAAAGTGTGTCAAATTCAAGATTAAAACATAAAAATATACAGGACGAATTCTGTCAATCAAAGTGCAGTAATCGAAACTATAGTTTCGATACCTGTTGAGTCGAAACTAGGAGTTTCGATACCAGTTGTTCAATCGAAACTAGGAGTTTCGATACCAGTTGTTCAATCGAAACTAGGAGTTTCGATATCTATTTACTCAATCGAAACTAGGAGTTTCGATACCTGTGTACAATCGAAACTAGGTAGTTTCGATACTATTCTTGCCAATCGAAACTAGGTAGTTTCGATACCTGTTTTGCTCAGTCGAAACTAGGAAGTTTCGACATCTGTTCTGTTCAATCGAAACTAAGAAAGTTTCGATACCTGTTCATCAGCCCTTGGGGCAGTAACTCAGAACTATTTTTATAACGAAACAAGTGTTGGGAAAAACTAAAAAGATAATTTAAACAAAAGCAATCAGATCTGCTAAGTCGGGTGAACAATTTGCGTTTAAGACGGGTAGTCTTAACGTGTATGCTATCCTTGTGTAATTAGGATACGGATAGGCGAGTCTGCTGATTATTCAAATATTTTCTAGCATTCATACTGTCGAGGTGAGTTTCACTAATCCCCCTTTTTCTAAGTTTTTGAAATGATTTGGGGTGGAAACATACTTGTAAAGAATTTTCGTATGTAAATGAATGAAACTAATGATCTGACCGTATGTATGTATTAAGGGAACAATAAAGCGCTTAAAGTCCTCGGAATAAATTAGTAACCATTAGCTATGGATTTAGCCCAGGATTTTATGAATAGTACAATTGGGGGTGACGCTCCCGGCCATGGTTAGTCGCGCTAACCAGGGGTCCAAATGACCGAATGACCGCATATAATCTTACTCGCAGAAAGGCGAGGGGAGGCACAGAAAGTTGGGGTTTGGTTACGGTCTCGTACATTACATACTATTTTGTATTCCTTGCAAGCTTACAAATGGGGTCAATAGATCAGATTAGTAATCATATTCATTGGTAATACATGCAAAAAGAGTTCTGATCCGGTTAAAGTGATCAGGTTTTAAACAAAAGAGTTCTGATCAGGATAAAGTGATCAGGTTTTAAAGTAAAGAGTTCTGATCAGGTTGAAGTGATCAGGTTTAAACAAAAGAGTACTGATCAGGTTAAAGTGATCAGGTTTAACAAAGAGTTTTGATCAGAAAATGATCAGATTTAAACATTGGGTTTATGATAACTCTTTATAATAACTTGTGAACTCACCAACCTCGTGTTGACAGTTTTAAGTATGTTTTCAGGAAATTGAACGTGGCCATCAGGTTAGCAATGTAGGATACATGCATGCACGTGGATACGGCTTTTTGAGAGGATTTCTCTTGTATAACTCATGGTCTTGAGTCATATTTGCGAAATCTTAAACTTTTGTAAACTCAATTTGATACTTTGTGATGTAAATATTTTAAACTCGATTATGTATCCAATTACATGTATGTGTTTGCGATAATCATATGCTTTGGAAACCAGTGAAGGTCGCGACTCGCGTTTCCGCCCTGGCGGGGTGTGACAGTGTGGTATTCACCGACCACAAAAGTCTTCAACATATCTTCAACCAAAAAGAACTCAATATGAGGCAACGACGTTGGGTCGAACTCCTTAACGACTATGACTGCGAGATTCGTTACCATCCCGGCAAAGCGAATGTTGTAGCCGATGCTTTGAGTCGAAAGGACCATGTTATGCTTCACTGTGCCTGTATTCAAACCGATATTCAAACCCGTATCTTAGAAGCTCAACACGTCTCGGTAACCGAGGGTAACATGTATGAAGAAATGTCGTGTGGTGTTGAACTTCTTCTTGAATCAAAACCCAATGGCTTACTATATTACTTGAACCGTATTTGGGTTCCCGATCGCGATGATCTCCGTACATTTCTCATGAACGAGGCTCACAAGACTCGTTATTCTATTCATCCTGGTGCGGATAAAATGTACCAAGATCTTCGCCAACAATATTGGTGGCCCGGTATGAAAAAGGACATTGCTCTCTATGTTGTGAAATGTTTAACCTGCTCCAAAGTCAAAGCCGAACATCAACGTCCTTCTGTTTTGCTTGAACAACCGAAAATCCCCGTGTGGAAATGGGAGAACTTAGTCATGGATTTTATTACCAAACTCCCTCGCACCTCGAGTGGTTATGATAGTATTTGGGTGATCATTGATCGTCTCACCAAGTCTGCCCATTTCTTACCAATCCGTGAAGACTATCGGGTCGAGAAACTAGCCCGGATTTACATTGATGAAATTGTGAGACGTCATGGTGTTCCCTTGAACATAATATCTGATCGAGATGCCCAGTTCACTTATCGATTTTGGCAATCTCTCCAAACTGCTCTTGGCACACGATTGGATTTGAGCACGGCTTACCATCCCCAAACTGATGGTCAAACCGAGCGAACAATCCAAACACTTGAAGACATGCTTAGAGCTTGCGTAATCGATTTTGGTGGCAATTGGGATTCACATCTATCCCTCATTGAGTTCTCTTACAATAATAGCTACCACACAAGTATCAACATGGCTCCATTCAAAGCTCTTTATGGTCGCAAGTGCCGTTCTCCTATCTGTTGGAACGAGATTGGTGAAGCACAAATCACCGGTCCCGAACTAATTCAAGAAACATCCGACAAGATTATTCAAATCCGTGATAACATCCGAACAGTGAGAATTCGGCAAAAGAGTTATGCCGATAAACGACGAAAACCCTTGGAATTCCAAGTCGGTGATCTTGTTCTTCTTAAGGTGTCTCCGTGGAAGGGTGTGATCCGTTTTGGAAAGAAAGGCAAGTTAGCACCTCGTTATGTTGGTCCATTCAAAATCCTTGAAAAGATTAGGAAAGTGGCTTACAAGCTCGAGTTACCTCCATCTCTTGGAAATGTGCATCCTACATTTCATGTATCAAATCTGAAGAAGTGTCTCGCTGATGAAAATCTCCAAATACCGCTTGACGACGTGCGCATTGATGAAACGATGCACTTCGTTGAGAAGCTGGTAGAAATTATGGATCGTGAAGTCAAACAACTCAAACGAAGTCGTATTCCTATTGTCAAAATTCGTTGGGAATCTAAGCCGGGTCCTGAGTTCACTTGGGAATGAGAAGACCAAATGAAGCTCAAGTATCCTCATCTTTTTACCGATACTATTGTTTCCTCTAGCTAAATTTCGGGACAAAATTCTCTCAACATGGGGAGACTGTAACATTTCTGATTTTTAGTAGCCATATTTCGATTCAATGTAATGCATTTCGAATTCAATACTCGTGCACTGTCTTATTATTTTGCTTACCGTAAACTAAATGCAATGATTCAATAACAAATTTACAAGTTTTGCTCGATTATATACACTTAAACGCTATACAAGTAACTATTTATTTCAAACAAATCAAACCTGAAAAGTCAAGGACTAAAGTTGAAAATTTATCAAGAAACCCTAATTAGCACGGTCGTGCTTCGTCCTGGCACGGTCGCGCCAAGTGCCTCGGCACGATCACGCGACTGGTCCTGGAACGATCGCGCCCAGTGCCTAAGCACGCGCCTATCTTGGCACGGTCGCGCCTGCGTAACAGTCGAAACGTAAATGCAGTTTCAAAACGCTCGGTCGTTTGAATTCAAATCCGATGTGCGTTTCTCTTTCAGTATCAAAGAAAATAATTGTCAATTACGATCATTATCATCCATTTGCGAATTCTCTCAAGAAAAACCGTCCAAAATTTCTCCCAAGCCTCGAATCATTCTTTTCGATCCTGTTGCTACCAAATAATCAAGGAACTCGATCCTCCGATCATCTCTAAGGTTTCTGAAGGGTTGAATCAGCCGGAATCGCAGCAGAAGACGTCGGAAAGCAATCTTGCCGTCGCCGGAACCTCCTTCTACCGACCTCCATCGATTCCCTACTCTTTCCGGTAATTGATCACTTGTTATTATCCGTTTTAGTATTTATATCGAAAGCCCCATGTTAATCTAGGCTTCCATTACAGAAATTATCCGGAACCGAAATTCCTATTTTTAATAAAAAGGATTTAATCGAATCCATTCTTAAACACGTTTTCCGTACAATTAATTTATATGAATAGACTCGTAACAACTCAGTAATCAAAAGCCCTAACAATTCCAACGCTATATATACAAGATTTGTTCAATTCGTGTCTGATTTGGAAGAGACACGGTCGCGCTAATCATCTAGCGCGGCCGTGCCTCATGAAACGCGGTCGTGCCGAGTAGCAGCGCGGTCGTGTCCTCCTGTCCAGACCTAGTCGTGCCCTTTGGGCTAACCTCTGTTGTGTCTAAGAGTCTTGGACACGACCGTGCCAGGCAAAGACACGGTCGTGCCTGTTGACTTGTCTAGTTTGTGCCCTCTGTTGATTAACCCGGTCGCGCCCCGACTATTGCGGTCGCGCCCGTGGCTTGAGCACGATCGTGCCCTTCCGAGGCACGGTCGTGTGTGACTCATAAATTTTAACAGAATTATAATTTTATATTTTTCAATCAATAAATGTTTCAAATTTTATAAAAATATGTTTTCTGTATTTGAAGAGATTTAAAGTTTAATCTGGAGATAAATATTATTTATTTAAAAGTTTATTTAAAAATTTATAAAATTAAATTTATATTTATGTTACACTTAAAAGATGTTTTAAATGATTAAGTTACAAAGTTTATAAATAAATAAGATAATAATTATTTATTTAATATTTAAACAAAAATCATTTATTTATTTATACTTAATTACAATCAATATTTACATTATTTCATAAACTATAATCATTTATTTATTTATTAATTTACATTTAACACATGCATTATTTTCATAATCAACAATTTTATAAAAATTCTATTTTATTATTTAAATTTCAAACTTTAATCAAATGTTCCAAAAATGGTTACTACAACTTTATATATATTTCATTTAATACTTTTTATACACAAATTCAACCTTCAATGTTAGACTTAAACTTTGTACACCGATTTGATTCAATATACATTACTATCTAGGTTAACCCGTGCGTATCAAGAACCCTTATTTTATCTATACTCTTTGTTAGCTACATCTCCATACCAAGTGAGTATTTCATAGCCCCTTTTACTCTTTTACACTTTTGGGGTGAAACATGAACATTATTCAAATTACTCATTACATTTACACAAACAACACAAAGTACAAATCCTATTTACATTCATGTGTGCAATTTGAGCTTTATGCCCGAGTGATAGGTGTGCTAACCTTTGTATGCGATTATGTGCAATCATTAACTATACAAGCCGACGGTTTTCAATGATAGATCTATTGAGTCTGACAAACCCACCCAGGTGCGCGGTGATTGAAACTGACAATACAATTTTTGCATGCTAGTTACAAAGGTTTGGTTGTACATGGTTACACAATAGCTGCTCCCCATAAATGCCTTATTTATCATGATATGTAAAGGATTTGTTTTCAACTATATGCTATCTATATACAACTGTGTTATACTCACCAACTTTTTAGTTGACTTTATTTTATTCATGTTTCAGGCCCTAATATGTGAGAATGATTCAAGACGTGCTCAATATAGGATTTGGACTTAGCATTTTAAATCAAGAATTATATGAGTTGTTTTATGTTTCTTTGTTTGAATTTGGTTTGTACTTGGATTATTTGTAATGGAAATTTGACTTTAATATATTTCAATCTAGTCAATCATGTGCTATGAACAGTCTACATGTCCCGCCCCGATGATTCCGCCATCGGTCGGGGTGTGACATAGGTAGTTTCGATACCTGTTGCTCAATCGAAACTAAGTAGTTTCGATACCTATTACTCAATCGAAACTAGGTAGTTTCGATACCTTTCTTACCCAATCGAAACTAGGTAGTTTCGATACCCAGTTTGCTCAATCGAAACTAGGAAGTTTCGACATCTGTTCTGTTCAATCGAAACTAAGAAAGTTTCGATACCTGTTCATCAGTCCCATGGGGAAGTAACTTAGAACTATTTTATAATGAAACAAGTGTTGAAAAACTAAAAAGATATTTAAACAAAAGCAGTCAGATTTGCTAAGTCGGTGAATAATTTGCATATGAGACATTCGGTCATAACACGAATTACCCTTTTTGTAATTAGGGTACGAATAGTCAAGTTTGACTAGAACAATTATCATTGCAAGCATACACGAACTCAAGGTGAGTTTCACGGCCCCTTTTTACTGTTTTGTATAATTTGGGGGAAGAACATACTTATAACTATTTTTATATGATAACAAGAAAACAAGACCCGACCTTTATGTTTGCATGAGTTGATACATTTGGAGCTCATAAAGTCCCCTGACCAACATATTTATAACCATTAGCTATGGATTAGCCTAGGAATCTATGGATAGTACTATTGGGTCTGACACCCCCGGTCATGGTTAGTCGCGCTAACCATGGGTCCCTCTGGCCAAATGACTGCATAGTGTTCTAATATTGCTCGTGAGGTACGAGTGAGGGGCAAAACGCCTGGTCTTGGTTTGGTTATGCCTCATGTATGTAGATATTATTTGTATTCCTAGCTAGTTTACAAATGGGTCAAACATTACTTGTTTTGTTTATCATATACGTAAAATCATTTTCATGCAACTGGTTTGCTCATTGTATTCACATATAAAACCTGTGAACTCACCAACAAAGTCTCACCATTTTCAAGTATGTTTTTCAGGAAATTAATCGCGGAAACAAGGGTAATACTACGTAGGGTTCATGCATACATGGTGGATACTACTTTTGAAGATTTTTCTTGTATAACCCATAATGTTTGGGTCATATTTGCAAAATCTTAATATTTTGTAACTTCAACTACTATTTTGGGCTGTAAAACCTTAAACTTAATTTATGTATCCAGTTGTATGTATGCGTTTGCAATAATTATATGCTTTGGAAACCATGAACGTACGCCTCGCGTTTCTGCCTTGGCGGGGTGTGACAAGACAACTCAAGCGAAGCCGTATTCCTATTATCAAAGTTCGTTGGGAATCAAAACGTGGACCTGAGTTTACTTGGGAGCGTGAGGACCAAATGAAGCTCAACTACCCGCATCTTTTTGCTGATTCATTCGCCTCGACTAGCTAAATTTCTGGATGAAATTCCCTCAACATGGGGATACTGTAACATTTCTGATTTTCCTTGTATTGGCTTTCGTGCAATAAACAACATCTCAATTTCAATTTTAGTGCATTACCCTTGTATTATTTACAAACGTTAAATCACAAAGTTTCAATGAAATTCTTAAAATTTTGATTTTTATATACACACATGTACATACATCTTAATTTGAATAAATTTATATTCCATATGAATTTATGTAAATTTGTATATAATTAATTACAACTTAATTAGGTTAGTTTTGAACCCTTATACACTTAAACTCCCAACTTGAGCCCTTACCCTTAAAAATGAACCCCATCACCTCCATTTTGAACCGATTCATCAAATTGAACCTACTTTGACTCCCATTGACCTATTTTGACTCTTGGAAAGTCAACAGCCCAAATCAAGTGAAATTCGATCGAGACCCGATAGATTCGGACTTGCCTTGGACACTAAATGGGATATCGACCACTCCTAAAGCCGAATCACATTCAACCTAACATTTGAGCGGCCAAGAATTCAAAGTTCAAACAAAATTGAAACAGTTTGACTAATCAAAGTCAAACCGTGTCAAACCAGCATTCAGTTCATGAAATCAACAAGGTTTCAATCCCGTAAATCACGCACAACCTATACTCTTATGAATCTAGACCATTATCAGGACCAAATTCTTTCCCGGATCGATTAATTAATGTGTAAACAGTTGTCCACGGCCATTACGGTCGAATTGAATCAATACGATTATTACAACTGAAATTAATTGAATTAAATCGTGCATACTACTTCGCACAGACCAGTACGAACTCACCTAACACTCCATCGATCCGCATTCCACCCCTGGAGTTCCATCAAGCTCGAAGATCATCGGGTTCTAAAGCTCTGCCGTGCACACTCGATTCTTCATCATTTCAGGTATGAGTTAGATCACTAGACTCGTAAAACATTTCTTATCGAAAGCCCTCTTCCAATTCTCGATGGCAGAGGGAATCAAATTCGAATTGGGATTAGGGTTCGTGACTGGTTTAAATCGAAAATCTGAAACTGATCCTTAATCTAATGTGTGTATAAAGCTTTTTAGATTACATGGTTAACCAGCGAGACCACCGGGTCTGAATGGTTTAGTCACTGCACCATCAGACCAGGTGGCCAGGGTTCGAAACTCCCTCCCAAGTCTTAAACCGGTCGGCTCCTTTTTGCGCATGTCCTTTAACCTGACTTGGACTCATGCTTCATATTTAAATTAACGGCGCCCCGTTTAGACCAGCGAACCACCCAGCTCAACTGGTTAAGGCACTGCACCATTGAACCGGGTGGCGTGGGTTCGAAACCCACGACCACCGACCTGTTTTTCCTTTTGCGCCCACTAGTAACCAGAACCGGCCTGGTAATCATGGGTTTAGACCCATCCGAGACCAATTCTGTAACGAAAATACCCTCTGGCCCAGTGGTTCAGTCATCCGACCCACACACCCAAGGCCCGGGTTCGAGTCCCTGTGGCCTGTTTATATTTTTGCATTAAATCTAACACTCCAAAAATTGTAAAAAAATATTTTTATAAACCCTACAATATTTTTGACATAATAAAACCAGATTTATTAATTTTCAATATAAATTCATTTTATTATGAATTTATGATTAGAATAGTATATTAAAGTTTTAAAACAAAATTTTAAATATTTAAATTAAACCCTATCTAAAATTTCTTTTTCTAAATATAAATATATATTTACATTATATATATTTTAACATATTATTTTTATAAATAAATAAATAAAATTATTTGTTATTTTATTTATTTAAATTAAACACTATCTACACAAATGAAATTTCTTTTTCTAAATATAAATATATATTTACTTTCTATATACTTTAACATATTTTTTTACAAATAAATAAATAAAATTATTTGTCTATTTTATTTATTTAAATCAAACCCTATCTACACTAATAAAATTTCTATTTCTAAGCATAAATATATATTTACATTCTATATATTTTAACATATTATTCACAAATAAATAAATAAAATTAATTATTTATTTTATTTATTTAAATCCAACCCTAAGTCAATGATTATTAAGTTCATACATATATATATATATATATACCTCGAACTCATATTATACATTAAATTCTTATACAAGCATAGCATGCCTTTACATGGAATAACATAAACCTTTTTGTACAAATCCACACATATCAAAACCCGTTGAATCCTAGACTTAGACATAGACTTTTGTACACGCTATTAACTCAATATACATTACACACTAGGTTAACGTGGTGAGTTACAAGAATCGTTTTGCTACCTAGTCTTGCGTGCTAGCAACACCCTTGAATCAAGTGAGTATTACCTAGCCCCCTTTTCTCTTTTACACTTTTTGGGGTGAATCATGAATTTTATACAAACAATAGCTTATATTTACACAAACTACACAAACACAAATCCTATTTACATTCATGTGTGCAAATTTGAGCTTTATGTTTGAGTGCTAGGTGTGTTAACTTTTGTGTGCAATTTATGTGTAATCATTAACTATTTAAGCTGACGGTTAACAATGATAGATCTATTGAGTCTGACAAACCCACCCAGATTGGGGTGATTGTTACCGACAATTCAATTTGCATGCTAGTTACAACGGTTTGATTGTACTTTAGTTACACAATAGCTGCTCCCCATAAATGCCTTATTTATCATGACATGTAAGGATTTGTTTATTCATATTTATACACTATCTATGTACAAACCTATGTATGCTCACCAACTTTTTAGTTGACCTTATTTTATTCATGTTTCAGGTGCTAATGTGTGAGTTTGATCAAGATATGTTACACTTAAGTTTGGACTTAGTTAATTTAAATTCAAAGAACAATTTGTATTTTCATTTATGTACTTGTTGAATTTTGCTATTTGAGTTTGAATTGTTTGAAATGAAATTGATGATTAAATATGGAAATCTAGCGAACCTTGTGCTCATGAACAGTCTACATGCCCCACCCCGACATTTCTACCGTCGGTTGAGGTGTGACAGATGAATCGGCTCACGTACCACTTACTGACATCGAAGTCGACAACAGCCTTAACTACATCGAAGAACCCGTGGTCATCTTAGACAGAAAGGAGAAGCGTTTGCGTAATAAGATTATTCAATTGGTTAAAGTCCAATAGAAGCACCGAAAGGGATCGGAATCTACTTGGGAAACGGAGACGGAAATGAGGGAGTCGTACCTTCAACTATTTGACTTATGATAGGTTTCGGGGACGAAACCTATTGTAAGGGGGTAAACTTGTAACATCCCAAAATATAAAACGACAATTATAATAACGGAATAAATGAATGAGGCATGACGGGCCGGGCCGGATGGGCCGGCGGGCTTGAACGGGCGAACATAGGGGAGCTTCCTCTATAAATAGCCTAAGTCACTCCACATTTCTCTCATTTACAAGTTCTAAAGAGAGAAAGTTGGCGGATCGACCCGAGATTGAAGAAGTGCGTTGCTCCATAGCTCGTGAGAAGAACCACTGAATCAGAAGCTCGATACAGGTAACGATCCAACCTAGATCTGAGTTTTTGTTCGTTTTGGGTTTTTCAGGTTTTTGGACAATATGTGACGTTTTTACGGATGAAACTGGAAGAAAAAACTATATTTGAGTTCCTTAATGAAAGGCAAACGTTTTGAATGTAAACAAGTTCGGGATCTTGACGAGATCAGACCCGAATACGAAAGTTAGGGTTTTTGCGGGGAAGCAGATCCTGCGTACTTATCAAGTACGCAGGAAGAGGGTCTTGTATACTTATCAAGTACGCAGGAAGAGGATCATGCGTACTTATCAAGTACGCATGAAGCAAGGTTTGCGCACTTATTAAGTACGCAAGAGCAAGGCCCTGTGCACTTGCTAAGTGCGCAGGCATCAGGCTGATTAGGTAAAGTCGGTATGGTTAGAAGGTTAAACCGTTAGAGTCGGGATTTGGTCTGATGTGTATTTAACTAATCAATTCAGATCGGAAGTGATGTAGTGGGACCTTTGTTTAGGACAACCCGGATTAGCTTATCAAGTGAGTTCTAGAAGCCCTCTTTTAAATGTTTTATATAATGTTTTTGGGCTGGTGTGCATACATATGAAATGATGTTTTACGAAACGATGTTTATGAAACTATGTTTATAAAATGATGCTTATGAAACTATGTTTATGAAATGAAATGATTTGGAATGAACAGTTTATGGAAAGAAAGTTTTATGAATGGAATGTTTAGGAACGAAATGTTTATAAAGAAATGGTTTAAACTAAAGGTAAAGGGTTTCGAAAATGAATGAAAGGTTTTATGAAAAAAAAAGGGCAAAGGTTTTAAAGAAGTCATTAAAAATCTAATTTGTCGAATGAATGGAATTGACGAATGAAGTCTGGGAACGTAATTCCCAGCCTTGTCGAAGATTATGGACAGCGAGCCATAGTTTCCATAAGAACAGGGGCAGTGTATTGGTGGCCTGCCAATGGTTATGATGTTCTACAACTGGTATGGGAGTAACGACGGTTACTCAGGGGTTAACGTGACCCCATGAAGGTTAAATTATGATCCGACGGTGTTATGGCCGTGAGCCATAACCGTCGATGGAAGTTGTCGGTTTATGGACATGAGAGCCATAGGGGATCCATAGGGGCAACTAAATGGGTATTGTCGGTCCTCGTGCAGTTAAGCCTTGGGGGCAATACAAAAGGGAATTGACGGAATGTATTGTATTGTCGGTCTTCGTGCAGTTAAGCCTTAGGGGCAATACAATACTAAATGACGGGACGAATGGTAACACAGATTTAGATAGTAATGTATGACTTAAATGAATATTAAATGTTTTAAATGAACGATCCGTTCAACGTGTTTATGATGATGATAAATGTTTGAAGGTTTTTAATGATGAACGAAAGGCCATGTTTTCTTGTACATGATGTTAAACCCTAATGAATTATTGAATGATGAACCATTTATTAAATCGAATGAAAAACTGAAACTCACCAGCGTAGCTGACTTTTTAGTATGCACATTCAGGTTGAGGCAGGTATGGATGATGGACGGTGATGCTTGGCAAGCGAGAAGAGTTACCCGGTTGATCATGAAGACTGGCATCCCGTTATGATTAGTTTATGTTATGTTTATTTATTAGACTATGTTACGCTTCCGCATGTTGAACAATGTTATGAGTATGTTTTAATGAAATTTTCCGCTGCGTTATTTGATATTCAAGTTTAATAACTGTTTGTGATTGAGTAAATCCAACAAGTGAGGCCTCCCGGGTTTGGGCCCTTACATTTGGGCTGATTTTGAGGCTTATAAGGGCCCAAACCCTTGCCCTTTCGGCCCGTATACCCCGGCCCAAACCCGTTTCCCTTCTTTTCTTATGTAAGTTTTTAATTCTCGTGAATTATTTTGCGCTCCAAAACTCGGGCTGTTACAGTTTTCGTGTACACTCAACAACAAATATCACTGAATTTGAAGAGAATTTGAAGGATTTTTCATCATTTTCATTTCTTGACAAAAATGGAAGATTTTTGATCAATTTGGATTCATTTTTAATTTGTTTGAAGAAATTGATCCGATATGATTGTTCCTAATCAGTTTCTACACATTCCTACGGTTCAGATTTGTCATATTCTATCATATTGATAAGAAATCATGATTTTCAGCAGAGTTGGTTCGTATTTGTGTTCATCCTGAAGTTTCACCATTTCAGGCGAACTTGCTGATTCAGTTATAGGCGAACTGAGGGAGGCAAACTTACCAAGTTCGCTCAGTTAAGTTCAGGCGAACTTAACAAGTTCGCTCAGGCAGTTTCAGGCGAACTTACTAAGTTTACTCAGGTAGCCAAGTTCGCTAGTGTTCATAAAAAAATATGCAAAAAGACTCTCAATGACGTGCATTAGGAAATAAAAGACGTGCTATGACATGCAAATCTATGCAAAAGACACCAATGAAGTGCATTCTAGTACTAATTTGTCAATCTTGAGCTTAAAGACCCGCAATGTCAGTGACGTGCAATATGATCAACATGAAAAACATAAAAAAGATACGCAATGTTAGTGTGTACATATATTATATAAATATTTTCCTTTTGGGTTCCTATAACTGTTGAAGGGTTTTTTTCTTAAACAAAAACATGGCTTGTAAGTCTGACGTGCATATAAGTCCAAATTCATTTCATAAATCAGAGCACATAAGTCTGCCGTGCTGTGTTTCTGATCAAAAACCTTTTCAAGATACCCTTTCGGCCCGTATACCCCGGCCCAAACCCGCCTCCCTTCTTTTCTTATGTAAGTTTTTAATTCTCGTGAATTATTTTGCGCTCCAAAACTCAGGCTGTTACAGTTTTCGTGTACACTCAACAACAAATATCACTGAATTTGAAGAGAATTTGAAGGATTTTTCATCATTTTCATTTCTTGACAAAAATGGAAGATTTTTGATCAATTTGGATTCATTTTTAATTTGTTTGAAGAAATTGATCCGATATGATTGTTCCTAATCAGTTTCTACACATTCCTACGGTTCAGATTTGTCATATTCCATCATATTGATAAGAAATCATGATTTTCAGCAGAGTTGGTTCGTATTTGTGTTCATCCTGAAGTTTCACCGTTTCAGGCGAACTTGCTGATTCAGTTATAGGCGAACTGAGGGAGGCAAACTTACCAAGTTCGCTCAGTTAAGTTCAGGCGAACTTAACAAGTTCGCTCAGGCAGTTTCAGGCGAACTTACTAAGTTTACTCAGGTAGCCAAGTTCGCTAGTGTTCATAAAAAAATATGCAAAAAGACTCTCAATGACGTGCATTAGGAAATAAAAGACGTGCTATGACATGCAAATCTATGCAAAAGACACCAATGAAGTGCATTCTAGTACTAATTTGTCAATCTTGAGCTTAAAGACCCGCAATGTCAGTGACGTGCAATATGATCAACATGAAAAACATAAAAAAGATACGCAATGTTAGTGTGTACATATATTATATAAATATTTTCCTTTTGGGTTCCTATAACTGTTGAAGGGTTTTTTTCTTAAACAAAAACATGGCTTGTAAGTCTGACGTGCATATAAGTCCAAATTCATTTCATAAATCAGAGCACATAAGTCTGCCGTGCTGTGTTTCTGATCAAAAACCTTTTCAAGATACCCTGAACTATGTTGGAGCATATTCTTGTGACAACGAGCTTGAAGATTATATGTCTTAGTCTTAGAGTCTTTGACTTCTAATGTGTTAGAATTGTAAACAACAATTAAGGGGGAGTCTGTTAGTGCATGTTTTGTAATTGTCGCTGAAATTCTATATTGTAAGTTAGCGAAGCTGTCAAGTTCGCCTAAGGAACTTAGAGCGAACTTGATAGGCGAACTTATTAAGTTCGCATAAGCTTGTTAAGGGCGAACTTAACAAGTTCGCCTATGGTCTTTGTGGTTTCCCTATAAACAGACGTTTACTTTTCAGTTTTAAGAGCGGAGATCAGAACAGAAACTGAAAGAACTTGTAAACTAATTTCTGAGTGGAAATACAAAGAGGATTATTTACATCGTGTTGTTGATTGAGTTACACGTTGCACGATGATCATGGATTCCGCACGTTATCACCGTGTCGTACCGCGAATCTAGAGATCCGTCACGTCCGAACCGGGACATGCAAGTGGTATCAGAGCCTTTGCTCTCGATTAGCAGCAGATCCGTAGTGTTTTCGTGTATAATCAACATCAAATATCACTGAATTTGAAGGATTTGAAGTCATTTTCGTTTCTTGACAAAAATAGAAGATTTTTGATCAATTTGGATTCATTTTTAATTTGTTTGAAGAAATTGATCCGATAGGATTGTTCCTAATCAGTTTCTACACATTCCTACGGTTCAGATTTGTCATATTCCATCATATTGATTAGAAATCATGATTTTCAGCAGAGTTGGTTCGTATTTGTGTTCTTCCTGAAGTTTCACCGTTTCAGGCGAACTTGCTGATTCAGTTACAGGCGAACTGAGGGAGGCAAACTTTCCAAGTTCGCTCAGTTAAGTTGTAACATTTCTGATTTTAGTATCGGTATTTCAATTCAATGTAATACGTTTCAAACTCAATTCAAGTGCACTGTTTTGTTTCTTTTCGTATGATCAATTTAATACTACATTTCAATGCAAGTCCGCAAATTTTACTCGGATATATCCTATCAAAACAATACATAAGTATCTAATTGTACAAATATGACAAAAGACTAAAGTTACAAGGTCTGATGTTGAAAAATAACAAGAAACCCTAATAGGCACGGTCGCGTCTTGTTCTGGCACGGTCGCGCCGAGTGCTTTGGCATGATCGTGCGACTTGCTTTGGAATGATCGCGCCTGGTGCCTTAGCACGGTCGCGCCTCATATTGGCACGGTCGCGCCTCTCATCAGTTGAAACGTAAATGCAAACCTTTAATCACAGGAACGTTCGGTTTCATAACCGTTCTACACGTTTTCGTCATTAACAAACTCCATTAAGCCCTTTAATCATCACCATTACAACAAATAAACTTATTAGCATCGAATTACCTCCTAATCACCAAATTCTATCACGAAATCACCAAATTCACCAATTTGATTACAATTCTTCCAAGCCAACATACCATCGATCCTCTATAAGACTCTGGACACCCTGGTCTAGTCGGAGTCACAGCAGAGGACGCCGGAGACAGAACCCGTCGACGTCGGAACTCCTTCCGACCGTTCGCTATCGATTCGCCATCATTCCGGATAATTGAAACCTTGTCCTCTATCGATTTAGTCCTTAGATCAAAAGCCCCATGTTAATTTGGGCTTCCAATATGGAAATCATCTTAAACCCGAATCTAGTTTTCGTTCAAAAATGATTTAATCGAATCCGACTCTAGACACGTTTTAAATACAATTAATCTATGCAAAAAGACTCGAAATAATCTAATGGGTGAAATCCCTATGATTTCCAACCCTGTTATTATAAGAATTAGTCAATTCGTTCCTGATTTGGAACAGACGCGGTCGCGCTAATCATCTAGCGCGGTCGTGCCTAATGAGACGCGGTCGTGCCAACTATTAGTGCGGTCATATCCTCCTGTCCAGACCCAATCATGCCATTTGGCTAATCTCAGTCGTGTCTTAGAATCGTAGACACGATCGTGCCTGGCCAGGGCACGGTCGTGCCTAATGATTAAGTTAGTTAAACCCTCTGTTTGACCAACACGGTCGCGCCCTGACTAGCATGGTCGCGCCCGTGGTTCGAGCACGGTCGTGCCCTTCCCAGGCACGGTCGTGTGTAAGTTAAATTCTTGGCAGAATTATAAATTTTATATATTTTTCAAACCATAAATATTCTGATTAAATTACAAAATAAAAATAGTTAACTTTTATAAAATTGCATCTTATTTAGAAACAACAAATATTTAATAAATGGAAAAATTATTTATTTAAAGTTTATAAAATTTAATTTACAATTATTGTTAAACCTTTCATTTAAAAAGTATTTAAATGGTTAAGTTACATTTTATAAATAAATAATTAAAGAAATGATTATTTATTTAATTTATATTTAAACAAAAACAATTAATTATTTATACTAACTTATAACTAATACTTACAATGTTTACATAAACAATAATTATTTACATTACTTATTTAATTATTCAAACTCAAACCTTAATCAAAATATTCTAAAAATATTCTTTCAAACTTTATATATTTTATTCAATACTTCCAATTACAAATCAATAACGTTTTACACAAGTCCAAATGCAACTTTAGAATTAAACTCTTGTGCACACTATTAATACCATATACCTTACACTTTAGGTTAACTCGTGCATTTCAAGGATCTTTATTTCATCTAGTATCTTTGTTAACTACGCCTTCAAACCAAGTGAGTATACATAGCACATTTTTACTCTCTTACATTTTTGGGGTGGAACATGAACATTATTCAAATTACATGTTTACATTTACACAAACAACACAAGTACAAATCCTATTTACATTCATGTGTGCAATTTGAGCTTTATGCCCGAGTGTTAGGTGTGCTAACCTTTGTATGCGATTATGTGCAATCATTAACTTTTCAAGCCGACGGTTTTCAATGATAGATCTATTGAGTCTGACAAACCCTCCCAGATTGGGGTGATTGATACCGACAACACAATTTTGCATGCTAGTTACAAAGGTTTGATTGTACATGATTACACAATAGCTGCTCCCCATAAATGTCTTATTTATCATGTTATGTATGGATTTGTTTACAAACTATATGCTATCTATATAAACCTGTGTTATACTCACCAACTTTTTAGTTGACTTTATTTTATTCATGTTTCAAGTTCTAATGTGTGAGATTGTTCAAGACGTTCTACATATAGGCTTGGACTTAGTTAATTAAAATAAAAGAACTCTATGTATTTCAATTTTGTTCTATCTTGGATGTGGTTGTATTTGGATTACTTGCAATGGAAATTGATGTTTAATATATGCAATTCAATCAACCTTGTGCTCATGAATAGTTTACATGTCCCGCCCCGATGATTCCGCCATCGGTCGGGGTGTGACAGATTGGTATCAGAGCCTTAGTTATCGGGAATTAGGTTATTAGACACCTTGACCTAGACTATAACTTTAGGACACCTACTTATGTTATGTTTCATGATTTCATGTTATATGCTACATGCTATATGTTATATGTTATGTGTTACATGCTCTGTGCTACATGCTTACTATGATTAGTTATTATTTTATTTGATAACATAATTGTTAAAAATCCAAAACTTATTAATATATACTTAAATGATAAATTAAATAAACAATATCCTTTCCTATATCCTAAAACCTCATAATATTCTTATCTTCTTTCTCTATCTTTATCTTTCTAAGCACGTGGAAACTTCATGAAGCTAAATTCATAAAAAAAAAAAAAAATTTAACTCCTCGTTAAGGTTTTTAAACTTTATTAATTATTTGAGGACACGTGCAATCTGGAAGAGTGACACCTGTATTTTGGGTTTTCTGTCTAGGAAAGCATTTCGCATAAATCCCAATCAACCGAGGGACCCGTATGCTTTCCTGGGAATTCCCGAGATGAGTGTTTACTTATAGGCTAAAGCATGTCTCCTTGAAAATTTTATAAGTTTAATTAACCTTAATGTGTCATAGTATTCGAGTGATCATATCACTATTTGAGTACAATCCAAATTATGATTATCTATTTATTTTATTATCTTATTCTATTAAATCCAAACAATTCTCATAAATTCTTACATCTTTTCTTGTCTTGTGAAAATCAGTAGAATGCCTCCTCGTCGTGCTCCCGCCGCCAACACCAATACCGACATTGCTGCTATTCTTGCACAACTCGTGACACAACTCACTCAAGCTAATAGTGCCACAAACGACAACAATGGTGGAAATGGTAGTAATAGTGGTAATGTTGGTAATGGTGGAAATGGTAGTAACAACCCATCTCAATGCACCTTCAAGCACTTCAACTCGTGCAATCCCCTCAAGTTCTATGGTACCGAAGGAGCTACCGGACTCCTTCAATGGTTTGAAAGCATTGAGAATACTTTTCTCAATAGTGACTGCCCCGACAACCTTCGTGTTCGTCATGCCACAAGTGTCCAATAAAAATGGGCACTCACGTGGTGGAATGGGGAGAAAAGAAATAGGGGTGTGGATGTAGCAATGGCCTTACCTTGGGATGAGGTTAAAAGGTTAATGACCGAGGAATTCTGTCCTCGAAATGAAGTAAAGAAACTTGAAGCCGAATTTTGGGATCTTGCCCAAGATAGTGGTGAAAACTTGGCATACACAACTCGGTTCCATGAGTTGAGTCTTCTTGTGCTCCACATGGTCACTCCTCTGTCCCGCTGTATTGAAAAGTATATTGGGGGACTACCTAGGCAAATTCAAGATACTGTCCTAGGAAGGAATCCCACAACACTTGAAGATGCCATCCGTTTATCCGCTACTTTAACCGATAATCATGTGAAGGCGGGGACTCTTACTAAAAAGGGCACCAAGAAAGTTTCTGACACTATAACCCCTCCTACCCACAACAAAGAAGCCACAACTGAACCCTCCCGCAATAATAGGAAAAGGAAGACTAGAAACTATGTTGTGGTCACTCCTGCTATTCCTATTAACCAAGCTACACCTATAGTTCAAGCACCGGCCAAAAAGCCATATGTGGGAATCTACCCACTTTGTGCCACCTGCAACTACCATCATCCCCAAGGCATCCCATGTCGCCTTTGTACTTATTGTGGGAGATATGGTCATACAGTTAATGTTTGTAGGACCAAATCTCTTGCGGGCCAAGTCAACCCACCAAACCAAACCAACACCCAAGTGGTTAATCAAGGTGTACCCGCTATTGCAAATGGGCGAGCATGTTATGAGTGTGGCAAACCGAACCATTTTCGTGATCAATGCCCAAAGTTAGTCAAAGCTAGACAAGGTGGAGCTCGTGGGCGTGCTTTCAACATAAACGCCAATGAAGCTCAAGCCAACAATGACGTGGTCAATGGTACGTTTCTTGTTAATAGTCAATATGCCTCCATTTTATTCGATACCGGTGCTGATAAAAGTTTTGTGTCACTTAACTCTGAACCTTTACTTGCAAAGACACGATCCCTTTTAGAGAAAATGGTGACTCTCTCACAATTGAATCCATTATCTTTGATTGCTCTTTAGAACTTAATGATCATACATTCACAATCAACCTTGTTCCAATGCCACTAGGAAGCTTTGATATCATCATAGGCATGGATTGGCTATCAAATCATCATGCCGAAGTTATTTGTTTCGAGAAGTGCATCCGAATACCCCTACCATCGGGAGAAACGTTAAGAGTCTTTGGTGAAAAGCCTTGCAAAGGACTTAAGTTAATGTCGTGCACTACCGCCCAAAAGTACCTACGAAAGAAGTACGTGGCCTTCTTAGCTCATATTGTCCAAAAAGATGTCAAAAAGAAGAGTATACAAGACATTCCCATCATTCGGTGTTTTCCCGAAGTATTTCCCGAAGACTTATCCGGTCTTCCACCCGTTCGACAAGTAGAATTTCGCATTGATCTTGTGCCTGGAGCTAACCCCGTGGCTAGAGCTCCATACCGTCTTGCACCTTCCGAAATGCAAGAACTTGCAAGTCAACTTCAAGAGCTCTCTGACAAGGGATTCATTCGTCCAAGTCATTCACCGTGGGGTGCACCCATCTTATTCGTCAAAAAGAAGGATGGATCATTTCGCATGTGTATTGACTACCGCGAACTCAACAAGCTTACTATCAAAAACCGTTATCCTTTGCCTAGAATTGATGACCTCTTTGATCAACTTCAAGGTTCTACTTGCTTCTCAAAGATTGATCTTCGATCTGGTTATCACCAACTCCGTGTGCAAGAAGACGATATTCCAAAGACTGCCTTCCGAACAAGGTATGGTCATTACGAGTTCATGGTTATGCCTTTTGGACTAACCAATGCACCCGCAGTTTTCATGGATCTCATGAATCGTGTATGCAAACCGTACCTTGATAAGTTCGTGATAGTTTTCATCGATGACATCTTAATTTATTCCAAGACTAAAGCCGACCATGAGCAACATCTTAGATTGGTTTTGGATCTCTTGAAGAAGGAACAACTATATGCCAAATTCTCCAAATGTGAATTTTGGTTAAAAGAAGTTCAATTTCTTGGTCATATTGTCAACGACAAGGGTATTCATGTTGACCCTGCTAAAATCAAAACGGTTAAGAATTGGAATGCCCCGAAGACCCCCACTGAAGTTCGTTCATTCCTTGGTCTTGCGGGATATTACCTTCGTTTCATCTTGAACTTCTCTAAAATTGTTGTCCCCTTACCGCTTTGACCCACAAGGGTAAGACTTATGAATGGGGACCAAAGCAAGAAGAAGCTTTCCAAACCCTTAAGCAAAAGTTGTGCAATGCTCCCATTTTGACTCTCCCTGATGGAAGTGATGATTTAGTTGTCTACTGTGATGCTTCCAACCAAGGTCTTGGTTGTGTCCTCATGCAACGACACAAGGTAATCGCTTATGCATCAAGGCAACTTAAGATTCATGAGAAGAATTATACGACGCACGATCTCGAGTTGGGTGCGGTCGTATTTGCATTAAAGATTTGGAGACATTATCTCTACGGCACGATATGCGTGGTGTTCACCGACCACAGAAGTCTCCAACACATCTTCAATCAAAAGGAACTCAATATGAGGCAACGACGTTGGGTTGAACTACTTAACGACTATGACTGCGAGATTCGTTACCATCCCGGCAAAGCGAATGTTGTAGCCGACGCATTGAGTCGAAAGAACCATGTCATGCTTCAATGTGTTCGAATTCAAACCGACATTCAAACCGCATCTTAGAAGCTCAACACGTCTCAGTCACCGAGGGTAACATGATGAGGAAATGTCGTGTGGTGTTGAACTTCTGCTTGAATCTAAACCAAATGGCTTACTTTATTTCTTGAACCGTATCTGGGTTCCCGATCACGATAATCTCCACACATTTCTCATGAACGAGGCTCACAAGACTCGTTATTCTATTCATCCTGGTGCGGATAAAATGTACCAAGATCTTCGCCAACAATATTGGTGGGCCGGTATGAAAAAGGACATTGCTCTTTATGTTGCCAAATGTTTAACCTGCTCCAAAGTCAAAGCCGAACATCAACGTCCTTCTGGTTTACTTGAACAACCAGAAATTCCCGTGTGGAAATGGGAAAACTTAGCTATGGATTTCATTACCAAACTCCCTCGCACCTCGAGTGGTTATGATAGCATTTGGGTGATTATTGATCGTCTCACCAAATCTGCTCATTTCTTGCCTATCCGTGAAGACTATCGGGTTGAGAAACTAGCCCGAATTTACATTGATGAAATCGTGAGCCGTCATGGTGTTCCCTTGAATATAATATCTGATCGAGATGCGGTTCACTTCTCGATTTTGGCAATCTCTCCAAACCGCTCTTGGCACACGATTAAATTTGAGCACGGCTTACCATCCCCAAACTGATGGTCAAACCGAGCGGACAATCCAAACACTTGAAGACATGCTTAGAGCTTGCGTAATCGATTTTGGTGGCAATTGGGATTCACATTTATCCCTCATTGAGTTCTCCTACAATAATAGCTACCACACGAGTATCAACATGGCTCCATTTGAAGCTCTCTATGGTCGCAAGTGTCATTCTCCCATCTGTTGGAACGAGATTGGTGAAGCACAAATCACCGGTCCCGAGCTAATTCAAGAAACATCCGACAAGATTATTCAAATCTGTGACAACATCCGAACAGCGAGAAGTCGGCAAAAGAGTTATGCCGATAAGCGACGAAAACCCCTGGAATTCTAAGTCGGTGACCTTGTTCTTCTTAAGGTGTCCCCGTGGAAGGGTGTGATCCGTTTTGGAAAGAAAGGCAAGTTAGCCCCTCGCTATGTTGGTCCATTCAAAATCCTTGAAAGGATTGGAAAAGTGGCTTACAAACTCGAGTTACCTCCATCTCTTGGCAATGTGCATCCTACATTTCATGTATCTAATCTGAAGAAATGTCTCGCTGATGAAAGTCTCCATATACCACGAAACTATGTTGGTCCATTCAAAATCCTTGATGACGTGCGCATTGACGAAACTATGCACTTCATTGAGAAACCGGTAGAAATTATGGATCGTGAAATCAAGCAACTCAAGCGAAGTCGTATTCCTATTGTCAAAGTTCGTTGGGAGTCTAAGCGTGGTCCTGAATTCACTTGGGAACGAGAGGACCAAATGAAGCTCAAGTACCCCCATCTTTTTACTGATGTCGTAGTTTCCTCTAGCTAAATTTCGGGACGAAATTCCCTCAACATGGGGAGACTGTAACATTTGTGATTTTAGTATCGGTATTTCAATTCAATGTAATACGTTTCAAACTCAATTCAAGTGCACTGTTTTGTTTCTTTTCGTATGATCAATTTAATACTACATTTCAATGCAAGTTCGTAAATTTTACTCGGATATATCCTATCAAAATAATACATATGTATCTAATTGTACAAATATGACAAAAGACTAAAGTTACAAGGTCTGATGTTGAAAAATAACAAGAAACCCTAATAGGCACGGTCGCGTCTTGTTCTGGCACGGTCGCGCCGAGTGCTTTGGCACGGTCGCGCGACTTGCTTTGGAACGATCACGCCTGGTGCCTTAGCACGGTCGCGCCTATCATCAGTTGAAACGTAAATGCAGACCTTTAATCACAGGAACGTTCGGTTTCATAACCGTTCTACACGTTTTCGTCATTAACAAACTCCATTAAGCCCTTTAATCATCACCATTACAACTAATAAACTTATTAGCATCGAATTACCTCCTAATAACCAAATTCTATCACGAAATCACCAAATTCACCAATTTGATTACAATTCTTCCAAGCCAACATACCATCGATCCTCTATAAGACTCTGGACACGCTGGTCTAGTCGGAATTACAGCAGAGGACGCCGGAGACAGAACCCGTCGACGTCGGAACTCCTTCCTACCGTTCGCTATCGATTTGCCATCATTCCGGATAATTGAAACCTTGTCCTCTATCGATTTAGTCCTTAGATCAAAAGCCCCATGTTAATTTGGGCTTCCAATATGGAAATCATCTTAAACCCGAATCTAGTTTTCGTTCAAAAATGATTTAATCGAATCCGACTCTAGACACGTTTTAAATCCAATTAATCTATGCAAAAAGACTCGAAATAATCTAATGGGTGAAAGCCCTATGATTTCCAACCCTGTTATTATAAGAATTAGTCAATTCGTTCCTGATTTGGAACAGACGCGGTCGCGCTAATCATCTAGCGCGGTCGTGCCTCATGAGACGCGGTCGTGCCAACTATCAGCGCGGTCGTGTCCTCCTGTCCAGACCCAATCATGCCCTTTGGCTAATCTCAGTCGTGTCTTAGAATCATTGACACGATCGTTCCTGACCAGGGCACGGTCGTGCCTAATGATTAAATTCGTTAAACCCTCTGTTTGACCAACACGGTCGCGCCCTGACTAGCATGGTCGCGCCCGTGGTTCGAGCACGGTCGTGCCCTTCCCAGGCACGGTCGTGTGTAAGTTAAATTCTTAGCAGAATTATAAATTTTATATATTTTTCAAACCATAAATATTCTGATTAAATTACAAAATAAAAATAGTTAACATTTATAAAATTGCATCTTATTTAGAAACAACAAATATTTAATAAATGGAAAAATTATTTATTTAAAGTTTATAAAATTTAATTTACAATTATTGTTAAACCTTTCATTTAAAAAGTATTTAAATGGTTAAGTTACATTTTATAAATAAATAATTAAAGAAATGATTATTTATTTAATTTATATTTAAACAAAAACAATTAATTATTTATACTAACTTATAACTAATACTTACAATGTTTACATAAACAATAATTATTTACATTACTTATTTAATTATTCAAACTCAAACCTTAATCAAAATATTCTAAAAATATTCTTTCAAACTTTATATATTTTATTCAATACTTCCAATTACAAATCAATGACTTTTTACACAAGTCCAAATGCAACTTTAGAATTAAACTCTTGTGCACACTATTAATACCATATATCTTACACTTTAGGTTAACTCGTGCATTTCAAGGATCTTTATTTCATCTAGTATCTTTGTTAACTACGCCTTCAAACCAAGTGAGTATACATAGCCCATTTTTACTCTCTTACATTTTTGGGGTGTAACATGAACATTATTCAAATTACATGTTTACATTTACACAAACAACACAAGTACAAATCCTATTTACATTCATGTGTGCAATTTGAGCTTTATGCCTGAGTGCTAGGTGTGCTAACCTTTGTATGCGATTATGTGCAATCATTAACTATTCAAGCCGACGGTTTTTAATGATAGATCTATTGAGTCTGACAAACCCACCCAGATTGGGGTGATTGATACCGACAACACAATTTTGCATGCTAGTTACAAAGGTTTGATTGTACATGGTTACACAATAGCTGCTCCCTATAAATGCCTTATTTATCATGTTATGTATGGATTTGTTTACAAACTATATGCTATCTATATAAACCTGTGTTATACTCACCAACTTTTTAGTTGACTTTATTTTATTCACGTTTCAGGTTCTAATGTGTGAGATTGTTCAAGACGTGCTACATATAGGCTTGGACTTAGTTAATTTAAATAAAAGAACTCTATGTATTTTAATTTTGTTCTATCTTGGATGTGGTTGTATTTGGATTACTTGTAATGGAAATTGATGTTTAATATATGCAATTTAGTCAACCTTGTGCTCATGAACAGTCTACATGTCCCGCCCCGATGATTCCGCCATCGGTCGGGGTGTGACATAAGTTCAGGTTAACTTAACAAGTTCGCTCAGGCAGTTTCAGGGGAACTTACTATGTTTTCCCATGTAGCCAAATTCGCTAGTGTTCATAAAAAAAATGAAAAAAGACACTCAATGACGTGCATTAAGAAATAAAAGACATGCTACGGCATGCAAATCTATGCAAAAGACACCAATGAAGTGCATTCTAGTACTAATTTTTCAATCTTGAGCTTAAAGACCCGCAATGTCAGTGACGTGCAATAGGATCAACATGAAAAATACAAAAAGATACACAATGTTAGTGTGTATAAATATTATATAAATATTTTCCTTTTGGGTTTCTAGGACTGTTGAAGGGATTTTTCTTAAACAAAAACATGGCTTGTAAGTCTGACGTGCATCTAAGTCCAAATTCATTTCATAAATCAGAGCACATAAGTCTGTTGTGCTGTGTTTCTGATCAAAAACCTTTTAAAGATACCCTGAACTATGTTGGAGCATATTCTGGTGACAACGAGCTTGAAGATTATATGTCTTAGTCTTAGAGTCTATGATTTATAATGTGTTAGAATTGTAAGCAACAGTTAAGGGGGAGTCTGTTAGTGCATGTTTTGTAAATGTCGCTGAAATTCTATATTGTAAGTTAGCGAAGCTGTCAAGTTCGCCTAAGGAACTTAGAGCGAACTTGATAGGCGAACTTGTTAAGATCGCCTAAGCTTGTTAAGGGCGAACTTAACAGTTCGGCTATGGTCTTTGTGGTTTCCCTATAAATAGAGGTTTTCTTGTCAGTTTTAGGAGCGAAGATCAGAACAAAAACTGAGAGAACTTGTAAACTGATATTCAGAGTGGAAATACAAAGAGGATTATTTACATCGTGTTGTTGATTGAGTTACACGTCGCACGATGATCATGGATTCCGCACGTCATCACCATGTCGTACCGCGAATCTAGAGATCTGTCACGTCCGAACCGGGACATACAAGTGGTATCAGAGCCTTTGCTCTCGATTAGTAGCAGATCCGTGGTGTTTTCGTGTACAATCAACATCAAATATCACTGAATTTGAAGAGAATTTGAAGGATTTTTCATCATTTTCGTTTCTTGACAAAAATAGAAGATTTTTGATCAATTTGGATTCATTTTGGATTTGTTTGAAGAAATTGATCCGATAGGATTGTTCCTAATATGTTTCTACACATTCCTACGGTTCAGATTTTTCATACTCCATCATATTGATTAGAAATCATGATTTTCAGCAGAGTTGGTTCGTATTTTTGTTCTTCCTGAAGTTTCAGCGTTTCAGGCGAAGTTTTTTGATTCAGATACAGGTGAACTTAGGAAGGAGAACTTACCAAGTTCGCTCAGTGAAGTTCAGGCGAACTTAACAAGTTTGCTCTGTCTAGTTGTAACTGATGACTTCTCACGTTTTTCTTGGGTGCATTTTTTAGGTACAAAGGACGAGACTGCTGTAATTGTTCAATACCTGATCCTGAGCTTGGAATCTCTTTGCAAGTTGTAGGTTAGAAGAATAAGGAGTGATAACGGAACTGAATTCAAGAATAATTTGATGGAGCTTTTCTGTCTCAAGAAGGGTATCCGTCACGAATTTAGTGCCCCGTACACACCTCAGCAGAACGGAGTTGCATAAAGGAAGAACAGAACCTTGATCGAGACTGCAAGGACAATGCTGTCAAATGCAAAGATTCCTGTAACTTTCTGGGCAGAAGCAGTAAATACAGCTTGTCACGTTTTGAACAGAGTTCTGGTTGTGAAGAGGCACAACAAGACTTGCTATGAGTTGATCGATAATAGACCTCCCAATCTTGACTAACTAGTTCCTTTTGGTAGTCCATGTTCCTTATTGCTACAATACAAGGATCGAAAAAATAAATTTCATGCAAAAGCAGTGGAAGGCATTTACTTAGGGTATGTTGCCAATTCACCATGCAAGAGAGTGTACAATATAGGAACTCGTATTGTCGAGGAATGGTTCTAAGTGGATTGCAGTAAACACAGCATTCCAGCAGAACCAACTAGTCCAGCTTGATGTTTTGATTATGATGCGCTATTCAAGTCTTTCAACTTTCCTAATTTGTCTGCCGATGATGTCGCAAATGTGTACGATTTCTTTAATGGCGGTGATGATTCAAATTTCTCCACTCGTGCCACGGTGCCCATTGTAACTCCCGATTCCAATGCTGCATCTGCATCTGCATCTGGAACTCAAGACAGTGATGATGATGTTGAAGTTGTCCATGTTGATGGAGATGACACTCTAGCTAATCCTAACACTCGTGTAGGAAATGAAGCTCCAGCTGATCCAATCAACATTGAATCATCATCTTATGGATCACAGGATATGGGGGAGTTGAGCACGAATCTAGACACAAATCTCCAGGAACCGCTCATACCAGAGACGAGAGTGCATAAGAATCATCCAATTGACAACATTATTGGTGATCCTCATGCCGGTGTTCAGACTCATCATAGAACCATTGATGAGAACACTAGTTTGTACGCTGAGATACTTGACACTGGTATCAAGGAAACATGTTTGCATGCTGCATTCGTGTCCCAGTTGGAGCCGAAGAATGTGAAGGAGGCTCTCGCTGACAACTGCTGGATTGAGGCGATGCAAGATGAACTGTCCCAATTCCAAAAGTTGCATGTGTGGGATTTAGTTGACTTGCCAAGAGGCGTACAACCAATTGGAACCAGATGGGTGTTCAAGTGCAAAACGGATGATCGTCATGTCGTAGTGAAGAATAAAGCAAGGTTGGTTGTTCAAGGATTTTATCAACAAGAGGGCCCGGATTACACTGAAGTATATGCCCCAGTTGCTAGACTTGAGGCCATTCAACTGTTTCTGGCTTATGCCTCCTATGTCGGCTTCAAGGTCTATCAACTTGATGTGAAAAGCGCTTTCCTGTATGGAAAAGTTCATGAAGAGTTCTATGTCACTCAACCTCCCGGATTTGAAGATCCGCATAATATCAATAAAGTGTATAAGCTCAAAAAAGCACTTTATGGTCTTCATCAAGCACCTCCGGCATGGTATGAGACGTTATCAAAACATCTACTGTCAAATGATTTCGATCGTGGACAAATTGACTCGATCCTCTTCATTCGGAAATCAGGAGGTGATATTCTACTCGTACAAGTGTATGTCGACGACATTATCTTTGGGTCTATAAATGAAGAGATGTGTAGGGAATTCGAACAGGTGATGAAGTCTAAGTTTGAGATGAGCAACATGGGTGAATTGTCATTCTTCCTAGGTCTGCAAGTCATTCAAAGAGAGGATGGAATCTATCTACATCAAACTAAGTATGTGCAAGACATTTTATCAACATACACGATGAATGATAGCAATACTTATGGCACACCTATCCCTGTTAATCACGGTTTGCATCCAGACAAAGATGGAAAGGATGTGGATTGTAAATTGTACCGTGGGATGATCGGTTCTCTCATGTATCTCACAGCTTCAAGGCCTAACATAATGTTTGATGTATGTTTGTGCTCAAGGTTTCAGTCACAACCAAAGGAGTCTCATATGATAGCTGTCAAGAGGATCTTCAGATACTTGAAAGGGAAACCCCGATTGGGTCTTTGGTACTCAAAGCAGCAGTCATTTGACCTCAAAGCCTATATTGATTCAGACTATGGCGGTTGTAACCTTGATAGAAAATCAACTTCAGGTGGATGTCAATTCTTAGGAGACAGACTGGTTTCCTGGCAGTGCAAGAAGCAGTCGACGGTTTCTGTCTCAACATGTGAAGCAGAGTACATTGCTGCAGCGAGCGGTTGTTCTCAGATATTGTGGATTCAGCAGCAATTGAGAGACTACGGCTTAAACTTCACTGGAACTCCACTGTTCATTGACAACAATACCACCATGTCCATCACAAACAACCGGGTGAAACATTCCAAAACTAAACATATTGAAATTCGCCATCATTTCATCTGTGATTGTGCTGAAAAGCATCTCATTGAACTTGTAAAGGTTCACATGGATGACAACTTTGATGACATTTTCACTAAGGCGTTTGATCGAACATGTTTTGAACATCTTGTCAACATGATAGGAATGTTCAATCCGGAGTGAAAACTTGTTTTTCTTAAATCAATTCGATTCATGAAAGTTAAATTTTATTTCTTTTAAATGTTTTCTGTATAGTTCTTTTAACTTTCAAATATTTTACAAAAATACAAACAAAATAGAAAACCGAGAAAATTTCAAAGTCATTTTGAGAAAAGAGGAAATGATAGTACATCTGAAATGATCTAAACGTCTTAGATTGCACATATGGGAAATGATTGCGTCATGCTTACTTGATGTTTAAATTGTTGTGTTTTTTTAATCTGCTTATTTACAAGTAATTTGAATTGTCAAACGTCTTTGAATAATTAGTAGTGTGGAAAGTAAACCAATACTACAACTGTGATTTGAACCCATGTTTGCTAGTGTGTGTGCGTAAAAGAATGTAAAAGATCACTATCAGATTTTGGCAATTATTTTCTTCTGAGACCAGTTTCGGGTTAGGTCGTTAGCACAATTAATGCGGTTCATCTCACTGCCCATACTCACAAGTATGCAACGAGAGATTGAATCAAGATATGCCTTGACATTAACCGTTGAGCATGTATTCACCCTTGAATCACTCCCGATTCATTGAATTCAAATCCAGATAAAAGTTGGATCCCCTTACCTAAATCCTCAAACACCATATTCATTATCCTAAATCATCATACCGATATTCTCTGAAGAAATCACATGAAACCAAGACAAATGAATCACTCGATCCTGAATCTTATGATTCCTGATAATCCTTATGGATTCTGTTTGATTTTTACCTGTGCTAATTGATGTAGCCTCATTCGGGAAATTTAGAAAATCATTGGGAAAATCTTAGATGCCTTGAGATCAGTGCAAAGTAAGTTCATAGCATAACTGTGGGGCACACGTTGTATATTTATAACTATAACCTTAACACACAAGAATATGATACTAAGATGCTTATGGCTTCAAATCTTTTAATATTGACAACTTGAATTACTTTTTTATGTGCTTATTACGTATGAATAAATAGTAATCCATGACATGATCCCATATTCTTTGATGTTTATCTTGTATCATTATTGCCATAGTTTAGCCTGATATGATCCTCTGCTCGGGTCTTTGAACAAAAATAGTGTATGTACTTGTATATCTCTATTCATAAAAGATCAAAAAGATTTCAAGTTTACGTACAGTTCATTCTAATCAGAAAAAGCCAAAAATATTTGTGTTTAACCTTCTTGAATTGACTTTGAATCCTCTTGATTGAATATGCTTATCCGGTTCGTTATTTGACTTTGACTTCTTCATAATTTGAGTTGAAATTTGTGAAACACAAGGGTTTCTGCGTACTTGACAAGTGCGCAGGAATTAAACCTTCGTACTTGTAAGTACGCAAGACTTAAGTCATGCGTACTTGTCAAGTACGCAAGCTTTAAGTCTTGCGCACTTGCTAAGTACGCAAGACCCAAACGCACGGGGTATATATACAGGACTTAGGTCTTTTATGAGTTCATCTCATTTCAAACTTTCGACACTGTTGAATACTCCCTGATCATTTTTCACTCAAAATTTCTTGTGTTCCCGAACAGTTTTTCATCCCCATTTTAGTTTCAACGTCATCTAACTAACATTTGGTGAGAATCTAGGACCATTTCATCTGTTAAATCATGTGATATGGACCGATTTCTGAACTTGAAGAACTAGGGTTTTAGATTTTGATTTTTGACAAATTTTAGTTGTTTTTGACACACACTATGACTTAAAACATGTTTAAAAACATTATTCGAAGCTTGATAATCAATTAATCGTCCATCGTACTTGTTGATTTTGGTCTTGACCATGTGTGTGAATGTGGGTTTGCGCCGGTCGAAACTAAGGTCAAAATGACCGGGTTGTAGCACAAGATTGATGTTGGTTTTGGTTCCAATGGTCATAAACATGTTTTTTGACTCATTGGTGACCAACATCACCATCAAATTTCACATTTTACAGATTTTGTCCTTTCAAATTTGTGCCCAAGTGTTAAGCCTGCGCACTTAACAAGTACGCAAGACATAAGTCATGCGTACTTGCCAAGTACGCAAGGAAAGTCTTGCGTACTTGCTAAGTGCGCAGGCTTAAATCCTGCGTACTTACCAAGTACGCAGGATGGGCAATTCTAAATTTTTTCTAAGTCTGGATGTTCAGTTCATTGTGAATGTACTATACTTGGTCATGTGTATTCATTTCCAATGATGCTTCTTGTTCTTATTGTGTTTACTGTTTGTTTTTACAGTGATGAACAACAGGAAGAAGAGAAAGTTGAATCTGATGATGAAGTGTCTGAAGAAGGAGGAGACGAAGAACAGGGAAGTGGGGGTGCTGAAGAATCCGACTCAGAAGCTACCGAGTCAGATTCATCTGATTCTGATGATGCACCATCCCAGGCACACCCAAGGAGATTGACGAAGGTGACCCTTCCCGAGTCATCTTCCAAGAGAAAGAGACAAGAGACTAGCAGTGAATATGAACCCGATTCTGATTCGGATGCTGCTATACAGAGAGGCAGACGGGCAAGTATCAACAAGCGTCGGGGGATAGGCAAAATCAACCTATTCTTCGTGAGGTGGCAGTAAGTGCTCAGAGGCAGGTAACAGTGACATTTGCGAGCACTGAATCGACTTCTACTTCACCTTCACAGCAGTTTTATCGACGACAGAGGAGGAGGCCATTGGTAACATCTGTTGAGGCTACTACTACTATCACAGAGGAGATTCATGTGATAGTAACCCTCTATGTACAATCTGTCTAGGTAGCGGTAACGACTCCAATTCTGACCGAGCCTGTCACCATCACCCCAACCACCATCCAAACAACCACCATCCCTACCTCAATCCCCACAACCACTCTCCAACACATCTGTGAACCATTTCTTGAATTGGATTTTACTCATGGATTTGATTTTGATGAAATCTTTACCTTCCGAACTCATCAAGCCGAAGCATCGTCGTCTAGGGGTCCTGATCCTAGAGATGCCACGATCACTACTCTAGAGACTCAAGTTGCTGGATTACTTGAAATGGTATGGAAATCACGTGAAGAATCTGACAAGCAACAGGGCCAGATAAACTCACTGATTGATGAAGTAACCGCTTTGAAGAAACAACAAGTGGTTGATGAAAGCAGCGTAAGAAGCATGATGCTATGGTTAAACTGGTCTGTGATATGGCCAAGACGCTTGCTGCTCAGGGGGAGAGATTGAAAGAATTGTTAGAGAAGCAACCACCTAAGCCTAGCAGTGAAGAGGCTTGTCACTTAGTTGATCTAACTAGGGAGTGATGATCAGAACAAGGATCCTGAAGCCGGACAGAATGGAAGTGAGCAGCAATCGTCGACTTTAGCGATTGTTCCCATTTTTGCCTTGCCTATGGCTGAGGGGGAGTCTACTTGGAGTGAAGGTGGAGGTGATGCTTCGGGTCGTGATAAAAGAAAGTATGTGGTTGACGTATTGAAAGATCTATCTGACGACGTGTCGGACGATGTGATCTTATTATTAGACCCATACTATTCCAAAGAAGCACAGATCGATGCTCTCTGCAATTTGGAAGAGGGAGCGATCGAGTCTGATGATGACTGGGACGAGGAGGATGAGGATGTTGTGATTGAAGTTCCCAAGGGTGACGGGGAAGGAGAATATGAGTTTGAGGATGGAGAGATTTTTGAAGCTCGAATTCTTTGAAACTAATCTTGACACAGGTTCAGTCGAGCCTGTAAGTATTGTTGAGGCGTTGACTGAAGCCTCTCTTACCGACCCTACGCATGTGGATCGAGAGGCACAGAAAAGCAAACATACGCCTGCAAGTTCATCAAAGGATCAAGCTCCTGTCTGGCAGAAGACATCAATCATATATAAACATGGAGCGACATGTATGATCTTAGCTGTGAGGTTCGAGGATGAAAAGAAGTTGTTTACAATTAAGCGAGCTGGGGGGGTTCAATACTTGAAACCAACCAGTGAAGCTTTTAGCTCCTTTCCAAAGTACGACCTTGTTAACCTAGCAAACCAAGAGCTGCTGGGTCACTCAAATCACGCAGTAGATGGCAGGTTTTGCAGCGAGAGGTAAGATCGGGGAAATTCAAAATGTTTAAGCCTCAAGTGCCCAAGCGAGTCAGGGACAAGAACATTAGACAACCCTTGACTCATAAAAGCTTAAAGAAACTGGTATACAAACCAGTGCTATGTGAAACCAAGATTCCCCTGAGCAAGTTATCTCAGGATATCCTCGGTAACATATGGTACTGGTACGTAGATCCTAAATCGGGCGAGGCAATGGTGATTGGAAATGTGTGGTCCAAGAGTGGAAGCCTAGTGCCAAGGGAACTGATCAGAGTTTTTGATGAAGATTGCTTCATAAACTTTTCTGTGAAAGATTTGAAGGCGCTAGCTGACAAGTACTGCATGTACACGGACGAGTAGACAAAGTTCCTTGCTTCTATACGACAAGGTGGTCAAGTTCTTCCTTGACTACAAGAAGAAGATGGAAGCTAAAGCTGGGGAGCAGTGAAGACCGAAGACAATCCAGAGTTGTTGTCAAGGGGGAGTTTGTTGAAGCACTTTTGTGTGACAAACACTCTGGATATTGTCTTAACTTTTTTACTTGTCTTGTATGTATTAGTCTTTGTATGTTAGTGTCTGTATGTAGTAGTTATTGAGTTGTAATTACTAATGTATGTACTAGTCGTCTGTTTTCTCCAAGTGTTTTGCGCACTTAGCATGTGCGCTGGAATTACTTCCAGCGTACTTAGCAAGTACGTAAGAATACTCTACGTACTTGTTAAGTCCGTAGGAACAATTTGCCCTGCGCACTTGTTAAGTGCGCAGAGATCAGGTCTAGTATAAATAGGTTGTGGTGACAGAAGTTATGGACGCACTCATTTGTAACATCTTTGTAACCTACAAGTTTTATAATAGACGAAGTTTGAAAGTGTTTTCGCTGTCGGTTTACTTTGTGTTACTTTATTCTCCACCTAGTCACGGGTATTCCGCACCTGGTCCGACTAGTCACACACCCACACGTAACGATCCGAGACACCCGGGGACCTACAAAAGGTTTACTTGTCAGTTTTAAGAGCGAAGATCAGAATAGATTAGAACAGAACAGAAACTGAGAGAACTTGTAAACTGATATTCTGAGTGGAAATACAAAGAGGAATATTTACATCGTGTTGTTGATTGAGTTACACGCTGCACGTTGATCGTGGATTCCGCACGTTATCACCGTGTCGTACCAAGAATCTAGAGATCCGCCACATCCGAACCGGGACCTACAAGTGGTATCAGAGCCTTTGCTCTCGATTAGCAGCAGATTCATGGTGTTTTCGTGTACAATCAACATCAAATATCACTGAATTTGAAGAATTTTTCATCATTTTCGTTTCTTGACAAAAATGGAAGATTTTTGATCAATTTGGATTCATTTTGGATTTGTTTGAAGAAATTGATCCGATAGGATTATTCCTAATCAGTTTCTACACATTCCTACGGTTCAGATTTGTCATATTCCATCATATTGATCCGAAATCATGATTTTCAGCAGAGTTGGTTCGTATTTTTGTTCTTCCTGAAGTTTCAGCGTTTCAGACGAATTTGTTGATTCAGTTACAAGTGAACTTAGGGAGGCGAACTTACCAAGTTCGCTCAGTGAAGTTCAGGCGAACTTACTAAGTTTTCTCAGGTAGCCATGTTCGCTAGTGTTCATAAAAAAATGCAAAAAGACACTCAATGACGTGCATTAGGAAATAAAAGACGTGCTATGACATGCAAATCTATGCAAAAGACACCAATGAAGTGCATTCTAGTACTAATTTGTCAATCTTGAGCTTAAAGTCCTGCAATGTCAGTAACGTGCAATAGGATCAACATGAAAAACACAAAAAATATACACAAGGTTAGTGTGTACATATATTATATAAATATTTTCCTTTTGGGTTTCTATGACTGTTGAAGGGTGTTTTCTTAAACAAAAACATGGCTTGTAAGTCTGACGTGCATATAAGTTCAAATTCATTTCATAAATCAGAGCACATAAGTCCGTTGTGCTGTGTTTCAAGATAAAAAAACCTTTTAAAGATACCCTGAACTGTGTTGGAGCCTATTCTGGTGACAACGAGCTTAAAGATTATATGTCTTAGTTTTAGAGTCTTTGACTTGTAATGTGTTAGAATTCAAAGCAACAGTTAAGGGGGAGTCTGTTAGTGCATGTTTTGTAACTATCGCTGAAATTCTATATTGTAAGTTAGCGAAGCTGTCAAGTTCGCCTAAGGAACTTAGAGCGAACTTGATAGGAAGCTTGTTAAGGGCGAACTTAACAAGTTCGCCAGTGGTCTTTGTGGTTTCCCTATAAATAGAGGTTTACTTGTCAGTTTTAAGAGCGAAGATCAGAACAGAACAGAAACTAAGAGAACTTGTGAACTGATATTCTGAGTGGAAATACAAAGTGGATTATTTACATCGTGTTGTTGATTGAGTTACACGTTGCACGTTGATCATGGATTCTGCACGTTATCTCTATGGCGTACCATGAATTTAGAGATCCGTCACGTCCGAACCGGGATCTACAAGTGGTATCAGAGCCATTTCTCTCAATTAGCAGCAGATTCGTGGTGTTTTCGTGTACAATCAACATCAAATATCACTGAATTTGTAAAGAATTTGAAGGATTTTTCATCATTTTTGTTTCTTGACAAAAATGGAAGATTTTTGATCAATTTGGATTCATTTTGGATTTGTTTGAAAAATTGATTCGATAGGATTGTTCCTAATCAGTTTCTACACATTCCTACGGTTCAGATTTGTCAGATTCCATCATATTGATCAGAAATCATGATTTTCAACAGAGTTGGTTCGTATTTGTGTTCTTCCTGAAGTTTCAGCGTTTCAGGTGAACTTGCTGATTCAGTTACAGGCGAACTTAGGGAGACGAACTTACCAAGTTCGCTCAGTGAAGTTCAGGCGAACTTAACATGTTTCCTCATGTGGCCAAGTTCGCTAGTGTTCATAAAAAATGCAAAAAGACAATCAATGTCGTGCATTAGGAAATAAAAAGACGTGCTATGACATGCAAATCTATGCAAAAGACACCAATTGTAACATCCATGATTTCTCAGACCATGAATTTTCCTTATTCATTTTATTTTAATGATTTCAATAATAACACTACATTTAAAACCTGTATTTATTCAAGCCCTTATGTCACATAAATCGTTATTTTAAGTTAATACATCTATTCAAAATTTAGGGCCTGGCGTTTACATATACAATTCTCTAACACTTGTTTGATATTTATATACATATATATATATATATATATATCCATATATATGTATGAATATTTATTTATAAATAATTGTATATAAGTATATCAATGTATTTCGATTTTATTAATTAAACCACCCAAGAAGAGTTGTCTAGCAATTATATATATATATATATACATATATATGTATATATTTATTTAACATTTTAAATTTTAATTAGTTTATAAAGTTTATAAAAGAAATGAATTTTATAAAGGAAATTTAAAATAAATAAACCTAGTTTGAACCCCTTAAGCAATTGGACTCCCAACTTGAATCCTCACAATCGAAATTGAACCTTTTTCACCCTAATCTTGAACCCATTCATCTCAGTTTGACTTTAAAAGTTAAACAGTGAAGAACCTTGCAATCCAAATTCAAAAATCAATCAAAACTGAAACCAAAGGACTTTCCATAAGTACTAAAACGATTGTCTACCGATTCTAAACTCATTACACATGTTAATCCATCCATTTGCGCGACATAATTGAAATTCAAACAGTTTTGACCCCCCAAGGTCAAACCGAGTTAAAATCGTTACCAAATCCCTGAAATGGAAACGCGTAACTGGCCGCAAATCACGCGTAGGATGTTTGCGCATGAATACAAACCCAAAACGAGACCCAATTCATCCACACTCGTCGAATTAACGTGTGAACAGGCCGACAACGGTTAACTTTCAAACCCGTAATCAAATCACGCATTTAAGATGGAATTAAACGAATTAACTCACCACACACCATCACCCAACCCCTCTGAAACTCTCTCAATCATCAAACGATCTTTATTGCCCCTCTAGAACCCTTTCAAGCTCCAAGAACATCAAGACTTGGCATTCGGTCGATCACGCTCCGTACCCAACCATTTAAGGTAATGTTCATACCATTGTACACGTTTTGATTTTCCCAATCTAAAGCCTAACACCTCTGTTGCAAACATATGATTAAACGGGTCTAATTTGGGGCTAGGGCTACGGGTTGTGCGAATGGGGAAGATGGTGGGCTGGGGCTGTTCATTAAATTGATTAATGTACTTATCTTTATCAAGGCTTGATGCCCAGATCTATTGGTTAAGCTCCGCTCCCTTCGCGGTCAGGGTCGCGGGTTCAAACCCATACCCGGCATCCTTTTAATTCCATTTTGATACCAGAACCCGGCGCCCCCTTGAAACAACGTGTTAAAACTAATTTGAAACGAATGTGTGACATGATATATCCCTGGTCCAGTAGTTAGTACTAGGTGTCTAGGTTAGGCATACCCGGGTTCGATCCGGACAGGCCCCATTTTTTTTAAAACCGATTTTTAATGCTCCAAAAATTGTATAAAAATTATTTTTACAAACCCAATATTATTTTGAACAGAATGAAACAAAAGTTTACAATTCTTACCGTAAAATCTCTATTAGTACAAATTAAATTGGTAGGATTTCATTGTAATTGTTTCAAAGAATATATATAGATTTTCTTTAAATAATTAATCAAAGGAATTTATTTTCCTATGTTATAAAGGTTGTGACAAGATTTTATAAAAGTATTTTTCCTTGAAACAAAGTTTTATAAAATTTAAGATATATATATTAAAACAAATAAAATTTTATCTAAATATATATTTTTCATATTCATTAGAAGAACATATCTATATTAAAAATTAAATAATTAAATGAATTTAGTTATTATTTATAGAATTTACACTCCACTTAGAATTGAATTGTATTTAACATTAGTTTTTATAAACTAATATATATTTACTATGATTTGACACATTTTTCATAACTAAATAAATAAATAAAAATAAACTTATTTATTTAAATTATATTTAAAACAATATAATTACATACAACTTTTCTAAATAAATAAATCTGATTCATTTAGTTATTCAAATTAAACCCTAAGTCATTTATTATTTTTATCTTATTTATTCTTTTAAAACTATTATTCGAATACAAAGACAAATGTATACACATCCCATGCATGGTGTACCTCAACCCCGTTGTACAAGTCCTTACACTCGATTCTGTTGAAACCCTAGACTTGGCCTTAGACATTTGTGCATGTTATTAATCTAGATCCATATACAGTACACTCTAGGTTAACGTTGTGAGTTACAAGGATCACTTCGCTACCTAGTCTCTTGTGCTAGCAATATCTTTGATACAGGTGAGTTTACATAGCCCGATTTTTTACACAATACAATTCCACCCTACATTCATGTGTGCAATTTAAGCCTTATGCTTGAGTAGTAGGTGTGCAAACTACAATTTGTGTGCAATTTACATGTGCAATCATTAACTACACAAGCCGACGGTTAACAATGATAGATCTATTGAGTCTGACAAACCCACCCAGATTGGGGTAATTGTTACCGACAACACAATTTGCATGCTAGTTACAAAGGTTTGATTGTACTTTGGTTACACAATAGTTGCTCCCCATAAATGCCTTATTTTATCATGTTATGTAAGGATTTGATTTATTCACATTCATATATACTACCTATGTACAAACCTGTGTATGCTCACTAACTTTTTAGTTGACCTTATTTTATTCATGTTTTAGGTGCTAATGTTTGATCAAGGCTTGCTACACATAGGCTTTGGACTTAGTTAATCTTAAATGAAGAACCATTTGTATTTCAATTATGTACTTTTGAACTTGGTTGTGTTTGAATTGTTTGAAATAAAATTTGATGATTAATATATTGAAATCTAGTCAACCTTGTGCTCATGAACAGTCTACATGTCCCGCCCCGATGTTTCCGCCATCGGTTGGGGTGTGACAGATTGGTATCAGAGCCTTGGTTATAGGGAATTAGGTTATTAGACACTCTTGACCTAGACTATAACCTTAGGATACCCATAATATACCATGCTATTACATGTTACCTGATTACTCCTTATGTGAATATTTTACATGTTATACTAAGTAATTACACTACATGATACAATACCTAATAATCTATGTGTCACACTACTCAATAACTTTTGTGCTTATGTTCATTGTTATCTACATGCTACCTATTTGATTCATTTAAGTGCTATCCTGAGTTTCAACACACACTTATACACACTTAGTTCTTCATACATCCTTAATCTCACACACATAATGTCACCATCTCTCGTGATCAAAATCTAACCTATTGGGCCTAATGCCCATTAATAATAAACAAGAAGCCCGTTTATCCTCCAAGAAGAAGAAGACTGCTAGAATGAACAAACCTTACTTTCGGGCCTCAAAGCCAAATCCACAACAATTCTCATCACGACCATGAGCACAACAATGGTGTTATTAATACATGATGGCTGGAAGAGTGTGTAGGCCCATGAGGGATTCTGGCTAAGGAAAGACAGGGTACTTAAGTGTGTCTTAGTGACCCACCCCTCTTTCCTAGGAATTCTCCTCAGGGATGCATTGCTTATAGGTCAAGTGTATTTCTAAAATACTATTGTGAAGATTCGGTGTTATGACTAGTGCAACTCTAAACCTATGAGAACTCTTATATCTAACACTCAGTATTTCATTATCACTTACAACCTTTTCATTGTTTCTCTGCTAGACATGGACTCCTACTCTCCTTCCTCCCCATTATACCGTCCCGGAGCAGAGAATGATTGGGAAGAAGACAGCAGGTCACCCGTGTATCGGTCACCACCACCCCCAGCTGCCAGGCCAAGGTTTGATGTAAGGGCAGATTAGGCTAGGAACACCGGCCCAAGACTTCAAACACCTAGATCACACCCATTAAGAGACACGTATCTAGTTCCCGACCCGTAACATCCTAACCCTTGGGTAAGGCATACCATGGCACCCACTAGTGCTATGGGAATTCCAATCAATGACATTCACCAATATGTGAGGACCGCAGAATTTGAGAGGCAAAGGATGGAGCATGAGGTAATGCACGACTTGCAAGGACAAAGAATGGACAACCTAGCAAATCAATTAGGGTACCAAAAGGAATTAATCTCCATCCTCGAAAAAGAAATACTGGAGCATCGCATGGAAGCAGCTAGAGCTGAGGCCAGATCGACTACCCGAATGACCATAGCTGTCACACCCCCAAATTTATTTACTTAATAAACAAATAAATAAATTAAGGTTGCAACGATTGATAACATTACACAACAACGGAAATTAAAATAAAGACTTCTAAAGTGTTTGAACACCTTTACAATACTAATAGAAATATTATATTGACTTAAATCCCTACAAGTCAACATGACTTGTGGTTAGATGACAGTGCATCTTCCCAATAATGCACTATCTAAAAGCCTATCTTGATCAAATACGGTCTTCGGCTTCTAGAGTTTAATCCAATTGGTTAACCTATTCCAACCGTGTCATAGTTATGAATTACCTGAAAAACATACTTAAAGTGTCAACACAAAGGTTGGTGAGTTCACAAGTTTGATTATCTAAATGTACAGTAGTTTTCCTTGAAAACATTGATAATGTATACGTGGCCATAATATGAAAACATTTTCCTTGAAAACAATGACAAAAACATTTGAACGTAAACGAATGGCGAAACCATTTGTATATAAACGATTGGCGAAACCAATTTGCATGAAAACGATTGGCAGATTCATCTGCAAGAAATGATTCAATGTATATGATAAACAAAACAAGTAATGCTTAACCCATTCGTAAACTAGCTAGGATTACGAATAATATGTACATACATGAGGCATAACCAAACCATGACACAGGTGTTTCGCCCCTCACTCGTACCTCACGAGCAAATGTTTGAACACTGTGCGGTCATTTGGCCAGACGGACCCATGGTTAATGCTACTAACCCAGACCGGGGGTGTCAATCCCAATAGTACTATCCATAGAATCCCAGGCTAATCTATAGCTAATGGTTATAAATATGATGGTCAGGGGACTTCCAGCGCTCTATATGTGTTAACTCATGCAAACATAAAGGTCGGGTCTTGTTTTCTTGTTACCATATGAAAATGTTTATAAGTATGTTTTTCCCCCGATGATTCTAAAACGTTTAGAAGTAAAAAGGGGCAGTGAAACTCACCTGATGATGCTACGGTAGAAATCATATTCCAAAATATGTGCTCAAGATCAAGTCCTCAATATGCAGTAGAGTTAGGTGTACATCCTACCAAAGTTCCACGATACTCATTCTATAATCCGTGATTTTCATGTAAGTGTGTCAATATGCATCTCAAGGTACAAGTAGAATGGTGCTCAAATTCCAAATTAGTATACGTGCGCTTGAGCTCTATCGATTCATTAGTCTACTATACTAAATTGGTGTATGTTAATGGGTTGTCATTTGTTGATTAGATTTTAATTATCTATCTCGAGTAGGGATTTCAATTTAATATACATTTATTTATTCTCAATTGAACTTATTCATGCATTTTGAAATATATATATATATACATATATACATATATATATACATATATTGTCACACCCCAACCGACGGCGGAAAACGTCGGGGCGTGAAGCTGTGCAGACTGTTCATAGCTCATGGTTGCTAAAGTTTGAATAATTTAAACATTCATTTTCATTACACGTAGCAAGTTCATACCATACAAGAACCAAATGTAGCGATTACAAAATATAAATAGTTTAGATTAATTGCTAGGTCCAAATCCTATATGTAGCAGCTTGTAATACTTCAAACATTGTCACCTGAAACATGGTTAAAAACAAAGTCAACTAAAAAGTTGGTGAGAATACATAGGTTTTCGTGTCATGTAATAGAATATGGTGTCATGTGCATACAATTCATACAAACATGGCAATTAAGGCATTTATGGAGAGATACCATCGTGTGACCTGGTAGTACAATCAAACCTTTGTAACTAGCATGCAAAACAAACGCGTGTTGGCAGTAACAGTCACCCTACCTGGGTGGGTTTGTCAGACTCAATAGATCTATCACTGTTTACTGTAGGCTATAAAATAGTTAATGATTGCACGTGAATAGCAAACTGCGTGTTGGTCTACACACCTAGTACTCAAGCACAAAGCTCAAAATTGTAACACATGATTGTAGGGTGGAATTATATATTGTGTAGTTTGTAAACATAGTAAATAGAACGCATGTTCCACCCCAAAAGTTTGTAAATAGAGTAAAAGAGGGGCTATGTAACTCACTTGTGTTGGAGCGTGTAGTTTGCACAGATCAACAAAAATACCAAGCGTGTTGTAGGTCGCTACGTTTGACCTATCGAATGAGGGTATAACACGTGTCACTGTTTGTGTTATTTTGTGTCCAAAGTGGGTTCGTTGGTGGTTTGTGTGTTTAGGGTTGGTTTTGGAATAATAAATTAGTAGCGATATATATATATATATATATATATTTATTTATTTAAATAAAATTTAAATAAACGATATTTGTTTAAATCAAAATATATATTTGTATAAATAGTTTTATAAAAATGATTATATAAACTCATGATTTCATCGGTTTTGAAACTATCGGGAATTAATCGTTTTAAATTTCTAAATCAAAGATTTGGTTTATAAATGATTCCCGGGTCTTGGGATTTTATAACGTAACTTTTATAATTACATTTTGAAATTTTTTTGCTAAAATATGTTAAATAGACTTTAAAACAGAAAAATAATTGATTCTGGTCAAGGAGCACGACCGTGCTCAAGTAGGGCACGACCGCGCTCGGTGCCGGGCGTGACCGTGGTGGTCTGAAACGCGCCCGTGGTCGAGTCAGAAGGTACTTCATAGGTTCTGGACATAGAGCACGACCGTGCTCGTATCTGGCACAACCGCGTCTAGTGTTTGTTTTTGATCAAGACTTGTTTGCTCGGTAAGCACGACCGGGCCACACCTGGGGCACGATTGTGCTTGGTCAGGCACGACCGCGCTCAGTGATGAGCGCGACCGTGTCGGGTCTTTTTCAGACACAATTCGATCGATTCTTATAATAAATGCTTCTGTATTCTTAGGGATTTCATTGATTAGGTGCTTGCGAATGTATCTACATAGTTTGATTGTATTTATATCGTGTTTAAGTGGTAGTTTGAGTAAAAGTTTAGTTTTCGGCTCTTTGGTTCAAAATCGAATTGATTGTGTGATATAACTACGATTTAGTATAGGGATTTCATCCTAGGGGTAGATACGAAGCTAAGGAAGTGTTACTTACTCGTTAACAATGGGCAATTTAATGCAGTCGGCTACGGGTCAAGAGTCGAGCTTCTTGGCGATCGATTGGACTCCAGAGACTTGTTTGAGCGTCGAACGAGAGTTTTGGGAGACTGAGTGGGCTTATATGAAGGCGTAGAAATCGTGCAAGTTGCTTTATATCCACGAATTCGAGAGACTCGGTTGTGGTGTGAATGGGATAAAAAAAATTGTGCAAATTGGACGACATTTGATGCGTGTTTCAGACGGAATTCAGTGGAGTATGGTCTGACGCGCGAAGACCGGCTTTTCTCTATTTTAAATTTCGTGAATTCAGCGGGTATGGTATGATTTGACTTCTGCAGAGTCAAGTGGGTTCATCAGCGCGACCGTGCCTACTTTAGGCGCGACCGTGCTTAGGTCTGCAGGCGCGACCGTGCCTAGTCCTAGGCGCGACCGTGCTTGCCTAGTTTTGTAGTTTTTGAGTTTTGTCAGTTTTTGGTCCTCGGGGCTTGTGAGATAATGGTGTTTTTGTTTAATTTGTTATTGTAATAGAATAGTTTGTATATGTAACTGCATCGTAGTTTGTTTGTACACGAATCAAAACTGAAATGTGTTTGTTTATTGAAATCAAACGATTACATGATGAAAATCAGAAATGTTACAGTCTCCCCTTGTTGAGGGGATTTCGTCCCGAAATTCAACTAGTTGAGGTTGCAGAATTGGTGAATAGGTGAGGATACTTGAGTTTCATTTGGTCTTCACGTTCCCAAGTAAACTCAGGACCGCGTTTTGAATCCCAACGGACTTTGACTATAGGGATGCGGCTGCGCTTGAGTTGCTTGATTTCACGATCCATGATTTCCACTGGTTTCTCGACGAAATGCATCATTTCATCAATGCGCACGTCGTCAAGAGGTATGTGGAGGTTCTCATCAGCAAGACATTTCTTCAGGTTGGACACGTGGAAGGTTGGATGAACATTGTTGAGTGCTGGAGGTAGCTCAAGTTTGTAAGCCACTTTCCCGATTCTTTCAAGGATCTTGAACGGGCCTACGTAACGAGGTGCTAGCTTGCCTTTCTTTCCAAGCGGATCACACCCTTCCAAGGGGATACTTTGAGAAGCACAAGGTCACCCACTTGGAATTCCAAGGGTTTTCGTCGCTTGTCGGCATAGCTCTTTTGTCGACTTCTCGCTACTCGGATGTTGTCACGGATTTGAAGGATTTTGTCGGATGTTTCCTGAATTAACTCGGGACCGGTGATTTGAGCTTCACCAATCTCGTTCCAACAGATGGGAGAACGGCATTTGCGACCATAAAGAGCTTCGAATGGAGCCATGTTGATGCTTGTGTGGTAGCTGTTATTGTAGGAGAATTCAATAAGTGTCAAGTGTGAATCCCAATTGCCACCAAAGTCTATGACACAGGCTCTCAGCATGTCTTCGAGCGTTTGGATTGTTCGTTCAGTCTGGCCATCAGTTTGGGGATGGTAGGCTGTGCTTAAATCCAATCGTGTGCCAAGTGCCTTTTGCAGAGATTGCCAAAATCTGGAAGTGAAACGAGCATCTCTGTCGGAGATTATGTTCAAAGGTATACCGTGTCGACTCACAATTTCGTCAATATAGATTCGGGCCAATTTCTCAACCCGATAGTCTTCACGGATGGGTAGGAAGTGTGCGGACTTTGTGAGACAGTCGATGATTACCCAAATGCTATCATAGCCGTTTGAAGTACGGGGGAGTTTAGTAATGAAGTCCATGGCTAGATTTTCCCATTTCCACACGGGGATTTCCGGTTGTTCAAGTAAGCCGGAAGGACGTTGATGTTCGGCTTTGACTTTAGAGCAGGTTAGACATTTTGCAACATAGAGTGCAATGTCTTTCTTCATACCAGGCCACCAATATTGTGGTCGAAGATTGTGATACATTTTATCCGCACCGGGATGGATAGAATACCGAGACTTGTGTGCTTCAGTCATGAGGAATTCTCGGAGATCATTGCGATTGGGAACCCAAATACGATCCAAGAAATAAAGCAAGCCATTGTTTTTAGTCTCTAGTTGGAATTCAGCACCACACGACATTTCCTCATACATATTGCCCTCGGTAATCGAGAGGTGTTGAGCTGCTAGAATACGGGTTTGAATGTCGGAATGAATCTTGACACTTTGGAGTATGACACGTTCTTTACGGCTCAGCGCATCGGCTACTACGTTTGCCTTGCCGGGTTGATAATGAATCTCGCAATCGTAATCATTGAGGAGTTCAACCCAACGTCGTTGCCTCATGTTGATTTCTTTTTGATTGAAGATGTGTTGGAGGCTTTTGTGGTCGGTAAATACCACACATTTCGTGCCATATAGATAATGTCTCCAAATCTTCAAGGCAAATATGACTGCGCCTAGCTCCAGATCGTGCGTCGTATAGTTCTTTCATGGATCTTGAGTTGCCTCGATGCATAAGCGATTACCTTGCCTCGTTGCATGAGAACACAACCAAGGCCTAGGTTAGAGGCATCACAATAGACGACTAGGTCATCGTTTCCTTCGGGAAGAGTCAGAATAGGAGCATCACATAACTTCTGTTTAAGAGTTTGGAAAGCTTCTTCTTGTTTCGGCCCCCATTCATAAGGTTTACCTTTATGTGTCAAGGCGGTGAGGGGAACAACAATCTTGGAGAAATTGGAAATGAATCTTCGGTAATAACCCGCTAAACCAAGGAATGAACGAACCTTGGTAGGGGTTTGAGGAGCACTCCAATTCTTAACAGCTTCGATCTTGGCAGGGTCGACATGTATTCCCTTTTTATTGACAACATGACCCAAAAATTGAACCTCCTTTAGCCAAAATTCACATTTGGAGAACTTGGCGTATAATTGTTCGGTTCTCAGGAGATCCAAAATCAGTCTAAGGTGCTGTTCATGTTCTTCCTCAGTCTTGGAATAGATCAAGATGTCATCGATGAAAACGATCACGAATTTGTCAAGGTATGGTTTGCACATGCGGTTCATGAGATCCATAAAGACAGCAGGTGCATTGGTCAACCCAAAAGGCATAACCGTGAACTCGTAATGACCATATCTTGTTCGGAAGGCGGTCTTTGAAATATCTTCTTCTCGGACACGCAGTTGGTGATAACCAGATCGAAGATCAATCTTCGAGAAACAAGTAGAACCTTGGAGTTGATCGAAGAGGTCGTCAATCCTAGGTAACGGGTAGCGGTTTTTGATTGTAAGCTTGTTGAGCTCTCGATAGTCAATACACATGCGGAATGTACCATCCTTCTTTTTAACAAACAAGACCGGTGCACCCCACGGTGAATGACTTGGCCGTATGAAACCTTTGTCAGCGAGTTCTTGAAGTTGACTTGCAAGTTCTTGCAATTCGGAAGGTGCAAGCCGGTATGGAGCTTTAGCCACAGGGTTTGCTCCGGGTATAAGATCGATTCGAAACTTTACTTCCCGAACAGGTGGAAGACCGGGTAAGTCGTCGGGAAAGACTTCGGGAAACTCCCGAATGACGGGAATATCTTCTATTCTTCTCTCCTTGTCTTCTTTTTGAATCACATGACCTAGGAAAACCATGCACTTCTTTCGAATGTATTTCTGGGCAGTTATGCATGACATCAGTTTGAGTCCTTTGCAAGGTTTCTCGCCAAAGACTTTCAATATGTCTCCCGGTGGAAGAGGTACTCGGATGTACTTTTCAAAGCACATGACCTCGGCATGGTTTTTAGATAACCAATCCATGCCGATGATGACGTCAAAGCTTCCCAACGGCATTGGTATAAGGTTGACTGGAAACGTGTGACCATTGAGTTCTAGTGAGCAGTCATGAATGATGGAGTCAATAGTGATGGAGTTTCCATCCGCTACTTCAACGGTGAAGGTTTTCTCGAGTTTGGATCGTGTTTTTGCAAGTAATGGTTCAAAGTTAAGTGACACAAAACTCTTATCGGCCCCGGTATCAAATAGTATAGATGTAAATTGTTTATTTACAAGAAACGTACCGTTGACCACATGATCGTTGGCTTGAGCTTCATTGGCGTTGATGTTGAAAGCACGTCCACGAGCTCCGCCCTGATTATTGTTCACAAGTTTTGGACATTGGTTCCGGAAGTGGTTCGGGTTGCCACATTCAAAGCAAGCCCGTCCATTTGCATTGATTGGAACCACTTGATTAGCTCCGGGTTGATTAACCGGGTTGGCTTGAGTAGTAAGTGCCTTTTGTCGGCAGATATTAGCCGTATGGCCAAATTTCCCACAATGATTGCAGTTGCGACATGGGATAGTTTGTGGGTGATGATAGTTGTAGTTGTTGCAGAGTGGGTAGGTACCTCCATAAGCTTTCTTGGCTAGATTTTGAGCCAAGGGTGCAACTTGATTAATTGGGGCGGCCGGAGTGACTACTGCAAAATTTTTCGCCTTTCTCTTCCTGGTGTTTCGATACTGTTCGTTTTGAACTTCTTTGACATGAGTAGGAGGAGTTGTGGTGTCAGAAACTTTCTTGGCCCCCTTTTTGGTAAGAGTACCTGCTTTAACGTGATTATCGGTCAGTGTGGCAGCTAGACGAATAGCATCTTCTAGGTTTGCAGGATTTCTTCCCAGAACAGTGTCCTGGATTTGCCTCGGTAGGCCACCGATATATTTTTCAATACACCTAGACAAAGGTGTAACCATGTGAGGTACCAGCATGCTCAGTTCGTGAAAACGGTTGGTGTACGCCAAGCTTTCACCGCTATCTTGGGTAAGATCCCAAAATTCCGCTTCCAGTTTCTTCATCTCATTTCAAGGACAGAATTCCTCGGTCATGATCCTTTTCAGCTCATCCCATGGCAGAGCCATTGCTACTTCTACTCCACTTGTTCTCTTTTCCCCATTCCACCAGGTTAGTGCCCGTTTTTGAAAGACACTAGTGGCATGGCGAACACGCAGATTGTCTGGACAGTCACTATTGAGGAAGGTGCCCTCAATATTTTCGAACCATTGAAGGAGTCCCGTGGCTCCTTCGGTACCATAAAATTTCAGGGGATTGCAAGAGTTGAAATGCTTGAAGGTACATTGTGGCGGGTTGGCACCACCGCCACCACCAGTATTAGCACTACCACTGGCGTTCCCATTGTTGTTGCTATTGGCTTGAGTTAGTTGAGTTACTAGCTGAGTGAGGAGAGCAGCAAGGTCGGTATTATTGTTGTTGTTGGCATTGCCGGTATTGGTGTTGGTGCTATTGTTGGCGTTGTCGGTGTTGTTGCGGTTGATGTTACGACGAGGAGGCATTCTATAAAAAGAGAATGATACAAAAGTGTTGTGGGAATTTATAAAAATCCGTTGAAATTTAGGATAGGAGGAATAATAACATATTTATTTCATAGTTCGGATTGTTTTCAAGTAATCACATTTCTACTTGAACACAATGACATATTAAGGTTAATTAGACTTATATAATTTTCAAGGATACGTGCTTTAGCCTATAGGTAAACACTCATCCCGGGAATTCCCAGGAAAGCATACGGATCCCTCGGTTGATTGGGATTTATATGAAATGCTTTCCTAGACAGAAAACCCAGAATACATGTGTCACCCTTCCAGATTGCACATGTCCTTTAATAATTAACAGAGTCTAAAACCTTAACGGGTATATAAAAATATTTTTGATAGACTAATGTCTATGAGTATGAGTTTTTTTCCACAAGTTATGGCGATGATGACATAGAAGCAGTTAAGGAGGATATGCGGCTTAGGATACGGGTATGGATACGATTTATTTAATTTATTATTTACGCATGCTTATTAAGTCATGTAGTCTAAACATTTTAAGTATCAAATAACTAACACATAAAGCATGTGACATATAGCAAATAGCACGTATCACATAAAACATGTAGCATGGCATTGTTGGGTGTCCTAAAGTTATAGTCTAGGTCGAGCCCATTTATGGTGGATCAACTGTCAAATATTATTGACTCTAATTCAGGGTTGTCACAATAGCGGTGCTCGTCTTGGTGATTATCTTCTTCCTAGTGGAAAGCTACCAGAGACGTTAACAGAAATTTCTATTTACTGTCCTTAGATTTTTAGTTTGAGAACCATTTACCTGTGTTTTGAATAATGTTTAAAATTTCAGCATTTAATAAATTTTACATATTCCAACTCTAAAGTTATTATTCATTTGATTGGACACGTTGAGTGTGAAATTACACCCATCATATTTTCATCAAGATTTTCCAAGTATCACCATATTCATTTACCGCAATTTAGTGCACTACCGGCAATCTCATTCGTAAACAAATCATCCTATTATTTGATTTAAACAACCTCGTTATTTTGTTCAAACAAAAAAGTTTATCAAACTTTTAGATAATGTCTGAAATATAAATTTTCTATAAACATTTTCACCTTATAAGAAAACTTAATACAACCTATTTTATAAAAATATTATTTCGAATTGATAAATAATTCTGATTTTCCCCATTAAGGTAATTGTTTCTAAACCCTGGCTAAATTAATATACGACTACTAGTTTAGCCGATAATTCCTCTTAAAAATATTCTCTTATTAATAATTGAAAATTTAAATTAAAAGATTTTTCCTATAAATTGTCTATTTATTTAGATTATTTTACCCAATAGTTTCATTACTTTATATATCTACAACCAAGAACAATTTACAATTTCATATTTTCAAACAAAGATCAATTATTTGTAAACACATTTTCCCGAGTGTTTTCAGAACCTCCTCGTTACCTTTCACTTGCCGCTTCAAAGGACTATCCATACCGCGTATACGTTAACCATCCCCACAAACCTCAACGAGATTTAAAGAGCTAGAACCTGGCTACCACATTATACATGAACGCCAAACAACACGCTTCGCCGTAATACTCGATCACATACAAAACTCGTTAGTATATGTCACGCACGAAACTCAATAACTTACGTATGAACGTTCACAAGATACATATCATGATCATATAACACACGAAACTTGTTCATTTGTAATACACACGCTACCAGATTGAACACATAATACATGAAACTTGGTTGTTTGTAATATACGTGATACATAACAATTGTTTGTTTGGTACATAATACTAGATTGACCACATTGAACATGAAACTTATTTGGTTACAAAGTACATGATACTAAATTATGCACATTATACAATATACATGATTATTTACATTACACAATGAAGCTTATTTGTTTACAAAATACAAGATACTAAGTGGTTAACATCATACATGAAATTCATTTCTTTCCATATACATGACGCTAACTTGTTCACATTACACATGAAATCTATTTGATTACAAGCTACATGACACTAGATCATACATGAAGCTTGGATGTTATATTATACACGAAACTAAATTGCTTGCAATTGTTGCAATTAATTGATTACATTATACACAAGGCATGGGCATACACTTTGTTCACCAAAGTTGAAAACCATAACTCATTGAAGCTACTCGGAGTTTGACGTATTCTTGTTCAAACTCGAGGAAGCTGTAACACTTTAAAACAACTCGGTGTTTGACGTATTCTTGTTCAAACATGAGTAAACTATGGAACTTTAAGTTATACTACCTTATTACTCTTTAGTTGCTAACTGGCCTGCCTACTTAAGGATATAGTTAATTATTAGCAACTCATATGTGAAAACAATATACATGAACTAAGTGAACTTGTGCCCCATTTTGATCCACACACAACAGAAGGATCTATACGGACCATGCGATGATTGGAGTAATTACGGGTGCACAAGTAATTATAAAACTTAGCGCATGGAAAATATAGCAAATTATGTCGTGTGTTACGACATAAAACCTAGCATGATAGATAATAACGAAACTAATGTGATATGACAAGGGCATTGTGGATACGCCGATGGTACTTCCTATATATAAGTGTACTTATCATATGATCAGAAGTAACGTTATTTGTATCACGTAAAGTTTTATGACCTGGACCAATGTTGCTGAAATCTCTTATACCTTGACAATTCTTAAATATATTAGACTACATCCTAAACAAGTTAGGACCATCAAACTATCATCGTTCTCATTTTAAGTGATGCATTCTACCTTGAGAGTTCAAATTTTGTTTCAACAGTTCTCTCCTTAATCTTCTTCAATCTAAAACCACTATCACCCTTCATGCCTGATCGTGAGTCGTACGCCTCAACCCGAAATTCAAAACTCATTTGTAACATCCCAAAAAAAAATAGTAAATAAATAAATAATAACACGATCGAGATTATTATTGTCAAAGAAACGAAATAAAAATGGATGGGCTTGGATTCGGCTCGAACGGGCCGAAGGAAGCCCAGGTATATAAAGGACAAGGGCTGCCACAATTCATTTCTTTTCACCACTTGCAATTCTAGAGAGAGAATTCTAGAGAGAGAAAGTGACGAATCGACTCGGGAATTCAGGAGAACGTTGCTACTGTGCTCGTGATCATCTTCTCTGAATCATAGCTCCAATCTAGGTAAGCGTTCGATCATAATCTGAGTTTTTATGATTATTTTAGGATTTTCGGTTTTAGCTAAATAGGTGAAGTTTTTGTGGATGAAACTTGAAAATGAACAAAGATCTAGCATCTAGAATAAAAACCGAACGTTCTGATAAAAGAAAATTTAGATATTCACATGATCAGACCCGCATGCAAAAAGTTAGGGTTCTTACGCCTGAATCAGATCCTGCGTACTTATCAAGTACGCAGGAAGAAGGGTTCTGCGTACTTATCAAGTACGCATGAAGTAAAGTCTGCGTACTTACCAAGTGCGCATGAAGTAAAGTCTGCGTACTTGTCAAGTACGCATGACCAAGGCCCTGCGCACTTGCTAAGTGCGCAGGCATCAGAATGGTTAAGTAAAGTCAGTATGTTTAGAATGATTAAACCGTTAGAGTCGAGATTAGGTCTGATGTGTATTTAACTACTCAATTCAGATCAGAAGTGACGTTGTTGGACTTTGTTTAGGACAACCCAGACTAGCTCATCAGGTGAGTTCTATGTGCCCCTTTCTATGTTATGTGCAAATCAGTTTAAATGTTTTGGGGCTGAAGTGTATACATTAAATGAATAAATGTTATGAATGCCAACGTGATCATACGTGATATACAAATATATATATTTATGTGTATATATATATGAAAATGAATTATGAACAAAGAATGAAACGTATGTTTACAAAGTATGAATGAAAGAATGACAAAATATGAATGAACTAAATCTTGCTTTATATAATATGTACTGCATGTTATGAATATACGTGAATGTTATGGACGCTTCGATGCTAATGGCTACTACGGTAGACGGACGACCACGCGACTATCCTGCAACCGGGATAAAAACGTTCCTTCATCAGCAAGGAAATAAAAAGGGGCATTAATGGACGGTCGAAGCAAATGCCAAATCATATGTAGAACGGTTGCAAACATGGTAGCACGTGGGAAACGGATACCTTCGGGTAGACGGGCGAAAAGGACGAACTACGACGGTAGGACGGTTTATGACGGACGGCCGAAGGTTGGCCGGGCGGTTTTAAGGCGGACGGTTTCTAGGACCGGACGAGTCAAAGGGCTACGACGGTAGCTTCAAGACGTATGTCTTTGTGACATACGTAGTAAAAGACGGGTTGATCACCCTTATGTGTATGACCAAATGAATGTTAAGGAATGTAAAGGTGAATGCATATAAATGTAGTCACTCAAGAATGATGAAAGAAAAGTAAAAGTTAAGAATACGTACTTATGTTCTTTATATATACACTAATGTATACTTTTAAAGAAATATTGTTCATATCTAATCTTTCTAAACTAGAACTCACCAGCGTTAGCTGACTTTTAGTATACATTTCAGGTAACAAAGAAAAGGGTCGTGCGAAGGCGTGAAGGCTGCCCGGCTAGAGACTGACATCCCGATTTATGCTTTTGTTAAACAATGGTTAATGTTTTAAATGTTAAGACTTCCGCTGATATGTACTCTAATGTTTGAATGCTTTTAATTAAAAGTTCAGTAATTAATGATTATGTTTATGAGTAAATCCAATAAGTGAGGCCTCCCGGGTTTGGGGCCTTACAAGTTGGTATCAGAGCACTAGTTTGAGAGATTCAGACATCCCTAAATGTCTGGACTCAAGCTTATTATGGGACCAACGCACAGATGTCAGTCTGGGTAGCCAACGCCAACGCCAGCAAGGTAAGTAAGTACTAAGGTTAATACACTCGGATGACAATAGATACTCTAACCTAGAACCAATAGATGTCAATGTCACGACCAATTTGAAGAGTTTGGAACCCGAAAAGCAATGTAAATTTCTAATCACAAACCGGTCACTGTAATTAAAAATTTACCTTGTTCGTACTGTTCTAAGACAATGATCTGAGAGAATGACATTGATGTATACCCTTTATGACTATGAGGAAATCTAAAGACAATGGTAGGTGGAGGGAGAACAGGACGTCGAGGCGGTCGCACGGGCCGAGTCGGTAGTCCTCCACTGAATGCAAGACATCAAGAAGAAGAGGATGTGCACACGGAAAGCACAGAGAGCGTGCACTAAACTAATGTCACCCCAACCGGGGGCGACCATCAAGGGTCTCTACAGTTGGAACCCGAGGTCAGAGATGCTATTGCCCGTGAGGTCGTGCTCACTTTGAAGAATGTATTGCCTGGCCTACTAACGGAGGCATTAAATAAAATCAAGGAAGATGATGAAGGGAACAATGAGGAAAAGGTATATGACAGCGATGGGGATGAAATAAAGGTGGGATCAAGTAACCGGGGGTGTACTTATAAAGGTTTCAAGGATGGAGACCCACCCAAATTTGACGGGAATAAGGACTCGGTGGCCACCCTCGAGTGGATCGAGAGGATGAACGTTGTCATCAACATCAGCGAGTGTTGACCCGACCAAGCTGTTAAGTACGTTGCTCATTCTTTCACCAACAAAGCACTAAGTTGGTGAAGGAATGTTCAAAGAACTAAGTCACCCAATGCTATCAACAGAATGACATGGGAAGACTTGAAGAAGCTGATAATCCAAAAGTTCTGCCCATAGAACGAGATTGATCGTGTGGATACCGAGTTCCTGAACTTCAAGGCTGGCAACAAGACTCATCGCCAGTATACTTCGAGATTCAATGAGCTGGCCCAACTGGTACCACACTTAGTGGAGACTGAAGACCGTCTGATTAAGTACTATGTCAAGGGTTTGCCGCAAAGGGTCCGTGTCCATGTCAAAACTAACCTACCCTCGACTTTCGAGTCGGTAGAGAATCTGAGCGGAATTGTCTATGACGACTACGCCAATGAGGACCCGGCACCTGAGACACAAAAGAGAAAGTGGGAGAACCCGTCTAGGGGCACTGGGAAAGGGAATGCAGCAGCTGAAATTAAGAAACCAACGTCAGATGAATATGAAACTTGCAAGAAGTGTGGAAAGCGCCATCTTGGCGAGTGCCGAATCGGCACCACCATGTGTTATAAGTGCGGGAAGCCGGGGCACTTCTCCCTGTAGGTCCTCATGGCGCTTCTACAGATCGATCTCGTGATTAGACGTGACGTTAACTCGGAGTGCGGAATCCAACGAATCAATGTTTATACGTAAAGTAGACAATCAAGTAAATAACTTTCTGCTTGTATTTCAAATCACAATGGTTTACAGACTCAATCAGACAATACGATAACTCTCGTTTCTCTCTGATCAGTGATTCTGTTGTGTTCTCTCAAACTGACTCTGTTCTGTCTATTTATAAACTACTGTTCTGCACCAGGCGAACTTAACAAGTTCGCCTAAAATATGCTTAGGCGAACTTATTAAGTTCGCCTCTAATAGGCTAAGCGAACTTAATAAGTTCTCCTCTGATATAGTAGGCGAACTTAATAAGTTCGCCTCTGATAGGCTAGGCGAACTTGTTAAGTTCGCCTCTAGCAGAACTTACACAGAATTTTATCAACAGTTACAAAACATGTCCTAACAGACTCCCCTTTAACCGTTGCTAACAATTCTATCAATTACAAGTCAAAGACTCTAAGGCTAAGACATAATATCTTCAAGCTCGTTGTCACCAGAATATGCTCCAACAGACTCCCCCTTGACAACAGCTTCAAAAGATTGTCATCCGTCTTCATATATCATCAAACACACTGTAGTCTTCATCTTGTTCATCTGCACACTCTCTCTTTCTATCTAGAAGAAAACTTGGGAGAAGGACCCCTTGTCAACTTCTGTCTGCAATATTTAGTTTTTGCAAAGGAGAACAACCAAGAATAACCAATAATTAAGATTTCCATGGAAGCTGGAAAATAAACCTTTTTGATTTTTCAAACATAAGAAACACAAAATCTTTTTGATTTTTCTCTGTACAAACTGAAATGTTAAATACAAAATCACATCTTTTTGATCGAACATCACGAGTAAGAAGATCATATCAGTATATATGATGAATCAATCACACATTTTGGATATAAAATCCATATAATATCAAATGGTATCCTATGTCATTCTTTCAAGCCTTGACCAATCAAACCAATATCTTTCAAGATTTTCACACTCTATCTTTTCAAGACTTTCATATTGCATGTTATGATACGCGATAAACATTCAAAGAAAATAGGATCAGGCTATGACACACAAATTCAAATTGTCAATATTATAAGATTTGAAACTAAAGCATCTCATTCCCACTTTCTTATGAGTTAAGGTACCATTTAAGTTTGAAATACAACGTGTACCCCACTAGTATGCCAACAGAAAGTAAATGCACTATCTTTAAGACATATGAGATTTTACTAAAGATTATCCGAATTTCCAGAATGAGGAGACATCACTTAGCACATGAATAGCATAATCCAAATTGGATTGTATAGGAATCAATAAGATTCAGAATCAAATGATTCAATGTCTTGGTTTATATATGTGGAATCATAAGATTCAGGTACGTGGATCCAACTGTTATCTGGATTATGAATTCAATGGAATCAGTAAAGATGATTTATCAATATGATCCAAGGGCTAGTATATGTTTGACAAATGTTGTCAAGTACATATCTTGATATTACTTCAAATTGCATGCTTTTCGGGACATGGGCACTGAAGCAAATCGAATGAATAGTGCTAAGGACATAACCCGAAACTGATCTCATAGGAAAATCTTTATTAAAAGCTAATATTCTTTATCTGATAGTGATCTTTTAACACACACACCCAGGCATAAAATGGGTTCAAATCACAGTTGTAACATATGAAATTATGTTTTCACACTACTAATGGTTCAGTGACGCTTTTAGTCTACTGACAATTCAAATTATATGCATACACAACACTATCATTTCCTATTTGTGCAGTCTCTGAAGTTTAGATCAAAACATATAATTCAGATATATTAACATAAAGCACCAACTAGTCAATCTAAGGTCATGTGTGAAAGAACATCTACTGATGTACTATCATCTCTTCTTTAACTTCAAGTAATGTCAATTTTATCTTTTTCAATTTGTTTGGCTTTTTCAAAAATCTTTTTCAAAGAAAGTAAAACAAACGAAAATAAACCTTCCATGAAAACATTTTATGAAAAAACATTTTACTTGGTTACACAGGATTAAGCAAGTCAATCAATTAAAAACTCAAACCGATGTAATGTAATTGAATGCCTTTGCCTTTTGTCATCAACACAATTCTGTACTCCCCTTGTCCTGTAGACTCCCCCTCAACTAGTCAAATGGTTGCATCAATGACTTTATGCTCACCATCGTCATCCTAAGTTTCAGGTTATCATTTGGACTTTGTAAAACTGTTTCCAAAACATTGTGTGTGACATATTCTCCCCCTTGAGCATCAAGTTGTTGAATCAAAAATATTCTCAGTTATCAACAACTCTTTACTCTTGCAGATGTCATTCCCTGTTATGTGCTTAGAACCATCACTATCAGCAACCAAAATGGTATTAATAGTCCCTCTTGGTTAATCCTGCATATCTAACAAGAAACATTAATTTGAAATTGGGACCCAAGCCATGGTAGTCATGGGTCGTCCTTCTGTATCAAAATAATAAACCTCACTCCATTCATAATCGAATCTTTCATCAATTTTCGGAGATTGTTCCGACGAGTCAGAAACAGAAACTTTAGATTTCCAAACATACTTCTGTTCATTAAGTTCTTTTTGCTTGAAATGTGAAGTGTTTGAACATTTTCGTTCATTTGAAAAATGTTTAGATTGTGAAAACTCTTGTTGTTCTAAAAGTTTTCTCAATCTTCTGTTTCTCCTCCGTCTTTGAGGTCTAGAAAGCCTAACCTCATATTTTGAATTACCTTTTGGTGTAACATGAGGTTTAACTACATTTGGGTTAACATAAGGCTTACCATGAGTTCTTACCTTTTCTGGAGTAACATGTCGGTTACCTTTGGCTTTGTGTGGACAAGCAATCCGAATATGACCCACAAGACCACAGTAAAAGCAAGATCTCTTTTCACGATATTCTCTCATATAAGGAATCTTCACACGATAAGATGCACTTGAAGAAGATTCTCCTACAAGAACTTCTTTTGGTTTTATGTTCTCTAGAACTCCAGATTTTGCAACAGGTTTTGATTCAGGCTTCATCTTCTCAGGAACTACATGCTTCTTTCCTTTATTTTTGTAAGAACAGTTCACCACAATGTGTCCCATCTCATTACAATGAAAACATGTACGCCTGTCTTTATAATCTCTGACATATGGAACTCTCCTTGAGTTTGAAGAACTTCCAAATGTAGAATTTCCAGATGAATTAGAATCAACCTTTGAGTCTTCTTTCTTAACAGCTTTCGGTATCCCCTCTACCTTAGCTTCATCAAAATATTCATCATCACTCTCATCAGAATACACCATATCTTCACCTGTGGCTGGATTCACTTTCAACACAGTCTTAGGATCTAAATCCTCATCTTTTATAATCTCATGTGTAACAAAATAATTTCCGTTGAATGGTGGAGGAACATAACCACTACCACTAGTTCCCTTCCCCTCTTCAGTATTTTCATGATAATATCCTAATAAGAATGATGAATTTCCAAAGCTTTCTAACTTTCTATGCAATCTGATTACCTCTGCTTTAGATTCAGCTAGTTCCTTATCTTTTTCAGTAAGATCATTATTTCTTTTCTCAATTTCTGCAAAGGACATATCCAGGTGATATGCCTGCTCTTTGATCTTCAAAGTCAGAGAACTTATATCCCTCTTCAATGATTCTATTCTTTCAATACACACATTCTCATTATCTTTTAATTTCTGATTTACCGTGTGCATCGATTTCATATCATAAATGAGGTTTACATTGTCATCCATAACCCTCATCATTTTATCCTTAACTAAAACATAGTTAGAACAAAACGTCTCAGAGTTAGAAAATACCTCAGCTTTTTCTTCTGAAGAAGATGCACCAGGAGCCATGAAAACGTCATCATCAGTTTCACTCTTTCGTTCAACAATGACAGGCTCTGTATCAGTTTCTAATTCACTCAGAGCATCTTCAACTGTCTGAAAACTTTCTTCACTCATCACATCAGTCTCAGTAGATTGAATACTTTCATCAGAACGAATACTCTCACTATCAGTTAAATCTGCAGAAGAATCACTTTGAGAATAACTCGGCTTCTCCAATACTTCTTTGATCAAGACCACAAACGCTTGAGAAGTTGCTTCACCCTTTTTCTTCAAAGCTTCCCATAGATCTCTTGAAGTTGGACACTTCCCGAGACTATGAATGATTTCTTTTGGTAAAGACATCTTTAAAGTTTCACACGTTTTCATCTCTCGATCAAACTTCTGCTTTTCTACTTTTGTAAGAGCTGTCACTGGTTTAGGAACATCATAATATCCCACATAGTCAAAAGTAGGATGCACATATCCTTCAAATATGGATGTCCAAAAGTTTTCATCAGTGACTGATACGAACTGTTCGAACCGGACTTTCCAGTTACGGTAATCTGATATGCACAAAAGCTTCGGTGGCATATTTCCAATATCATTATCATCACACGAAATTGACATTTTGAAATTTTGGCGAAAATATTCGGAAAAAATTTTCCCGCCAAAATACTCTTTAAAAAATTTCGAAAATTCAAAATTTCAAAAATGATCCGAAACAAGCATATAAACTTTCCCTAAAAAATTTGGACAAGATGAATTTTCCCGCCAAAATACAGTTAGAACAAAACGTCTCAGAGTTAGAAAATATCTCAGCTTTTTTTTTTTTTTTTTTTTAATTCAAGCGAACTTAAGTTGACCCGAGCGAACTTGACCCCAAGCGAACTTGTTAAGTTCGCCTGATTAAGTTCGTCTGATTAAGTTCGCCTACTGATTAAGTTCGCTTAAACTGTGAGAAGCGAACTTAATAAGTTTGCTTGCAAAGTTTGCCTGCACAAGAACTCAGCAAGTTCGCCTAAAACAGCTGAAACAAACTCAGAAACCCAAACACGAACAAACTCGGCTGAAAATCATGATTTCTGATCAAAATGATGGAATTAAGTAATTCTGAACCGTATGATTGTGTAAAAACTGATTAGGAACAATCCTATTGGATTAATTTCTTCAAACCAATTCAAAATCAATCCAAATTGATCAAAAATCTTCCATTTTTATCAAGAACACGAAAAAGATGAAAAATCCTTCAAATTCTCTGAATTTTGATGTTGATTGGACACGAAAACACCACGAATCTTTTGCTAATCAGAGCAATAGCTCTGATACCACTTGTAGGTCCTCATGGCGCTTCTACAGATCGATCTCGTGATTAGACGTGACGTTAACTCGGAGTGCGGAATCCAACGAATCAACATTTATACGCAAAGTAGACAATCAAGTAAATAACTTTCTGCTTGTATTTCAAATCTCAATGGTTTACAGACTCAATCAGACAATACGATAACTCTCGTTTCTCTCTGATCAGTGATTCTGTGGTCTGTTCTGTTGTGTTCTCTCAAACTGACTATGTTCTATCTATTTATAAACTACTGTTAAGTTCGCCTAAAATATGCTTAGGCGAACTTATTAAGTTCGCCTCTAATAGGCTAAGCGAACTTAATAAGTTCTCCTCTGATATACTAGGCGAACTTAATAAGTTCGCCTCTGATAGGCTAGGCGAACTAGTTAAGTTCGCCTTTAGCAGAACTTACAAAGAATTTTATCAACAGTTACAAAACACGTCCTAACACTCCCGGGAGTGTTTAAAGGATGTCAAGTGCCAGAGTTGTGGAAAATATGGACACCTGACTAGAGATTGCTGGAAAACCGGACAGTCCAGTTCAGGAAAGGAAAAGGAAGCTGCAAGGGAACAACCGTAGGCGAGGACTCGAGCCTATGCCCTGACTGAGGAGGAAGCAAGGGGAAACCCTGATGTTGTATCAGGTACGTTTCTAGTAAATGATGAACATGCTGCTATCTTATTTGACTCTGGTGCTAGTAAAAGTTTTATATCAAATGCCTTTAGCCAAAAACTAGATTGCACTGTCAACACCATAGTAAAAGCCTTTAGCGTACAAACTGCCGTTGGTAAAAATTCGGTAGTATTCCAAGTAACCGATGATTGTATCATAGAAATAGAGGGCCATAAGTTCCCCTCTAGATTATTCCTTCTCACCTTAGGAGGATTCGATGTAGTACTGGGTATGGATTGGTTAGCTGCCAACGAAGCTCAAATCACATGTAAACGTAAGAGGATACACCTCAAAGCTCCTAGCGGAAGTCCAATTACGGTTTATGGGGATTGGAATTGCACAATGCCAAACGTCATTTCGATGATCAAGGCCGAAAGTTACATGAGGCGCGGTTGCGAAGCTTATCTGGCGTATGTCATTGATGATAGAATGAAAACGAAAGCACTCAAGAATGTACCCGTGGTGTGTAATTTTCCTGAAGTATTCCCAGAGGAGCTACCTGGGTTGCCACCCGATTAGGAAATAGAATTTCAGATTGACTTACTACCAGGAGCTGAGCCCGTTGCCAAAGCCCCCTACCGATTGGCTCCGTCGGAAATGAAAGAGTTGATGTCTCAACTACAGGAATTAACAGAAAAAGGATTTATTAGACCGAGCATTTCACCATGGGGCGCTCCGGTACTATTCGTAAAGAAGAAAGACGGCAGCATGCGCATGTGCATTGACTACCGTGAACTGAACAAGAGGACAGTAAAGAACAAATACCCACTGCGTAGAATAGATGACCTTTTTGATCAACTGCAAGGTGCGAGTTGGTTCTCAAAGATCGATCTTAGGTTGGGTTACCATCAGTTGAAAGTAAGAGAGGAAGACGTACCAAAAACCGTGTTTCGCACGCGTTTTGGCCATTATGAGTTTCTCGCGATGTCCTTCGGATTGACAAACGCGCCAGCATCGTTCATGGATTTGATGAATAGAGTATGTCGACCAATGTTGGATCGACCAGTGATAGTTTTTATAGACGACATACTCGTAGATTCGAAAAGCAAGGGTGATCGCCACTGTCACCTAAGAGAAGTTCTGGAGGTGCTAAAACAGGAAAAGTTGTATGCAAAATTCTCCAAATACGTTTTGGCTTAGGGAAGTCCAATTCCTAGGTCATGTGATACACCCAAACGGCATCATGGTAGATCCTACAAAGATCAAAACAGTAAGGAATGGAACGTCCCAAGGACACCAACTGTGACACCTGCAAATTTCAGAATGTAGATACCAAACTGTTAGGCTAAAACCCAACTAGGCCCAATAAGGCCCAATAGGAAGTCAAGTCCATTTGAGGCCCGGTAAGGATCCAAGCCCGTTAGAAATCCAAATTTACACAATCCGAATATCATATTAGTCACACGATTTCATTTAATGACCCGTTACGCGATTCTGAGAATTTAAGAAAAGATATAAGAACGTACGCGGTTCAGAAATTCTAAACGTTAAACGTGTTAAACAACGGTTTTTAACGGGTATTCGACAGAACGATTAAATGAATTAATGAATTATTGATATTAAGTATTAATATTCATTTGAAAAGACTGTTCGGATAAATACACGTGTAGTACGTGTATACGAATGTTAAACCACGTTAGACCCTCGTAAAACTAACGATAGCGGTACGGTTATTACCGATACGACAAATATTATAAATATTTGTTTATAATAAAAATGTTATTAATAACCGGAGAGTGAAACGATAAATCCGACGAACAGACTCACACACGCGTTGTCAGCTCATACCGACTCGAATATTCTTCGGTAATAAGCTAACAAAATAAATTATTTGAATATTTATTTTAGTATTAATATTTATATTATGAACGACAAATATTAATCGGGAACTAAATGCATGACGATATTTTGGGTTTGACACGCGTTACTGGTAGGTAGCCTACCCACTTAAAACGCTAGATATATATATATATATATATAAAATCTTCTCATTTTCACCCATTTCAAACACACACCATGTGTGTGTCTAGAGAGAGAAACCACCGCAGAGAGAGAGAAAGGCCGGTGGCCGGCTCCACCGCGGCGGCACTACCGGCGACGACCACGATGGCGGCGAGTCTGGTGGTGGCGAGCATGACGGAGGCGGAGTCCGGGCGAGCAGCCGGTGGCGCACAACGGCGGATCACAGCGGACCGGCGAGTGGCGGCAAGTGCACCACCTCATCTGATAGATCTCGACGTCCTGAGTCCGATGGTGGTGGTGGTTTGAACTAGATCGCGACGGTGGTGGAGATTCTGGCCAAAAACACTTTTCCGGCGACCTCGAAAAATGGGGCTTTTGCTAGAAAAGGGTTCCTAAAGGTCCGATCTACGCATACGAAGAAGTTTGGGTCGAAAAAGTGAAGCTTTCCGGCCAAAACCACCAAATCCGGCCACTGTCCGGTTTTTCGGTGACGGCGGCGGAGGCGGCCGGTGGCGGAGACCGGCGGCGCTGGTGGGGCTTGGCGAGACGAGTTCATGGCCGCTTGAATCACCTCAATCGGAGTTCGTATGATCAAGTTATGAGCGAAACAAGTTTCTTCTCGCGTCGTGCTCAGCTTTTCGTACAAAACCGCTTAGAACGGCTTGTAGGCTAAGGTATGACCCGAAACACTTATATATCTATTGTCAGGTAGTAGCACGGGACCTATAAATTTTGTCGGGGACGTCTTTGGAGAACGTTTTTCGGGCACGTTAAATTGTATTATAATGATATAGTTTTTATATATTTATCAAATAATTGTCGAATTGAAGTATGAGTTTAGTATTAGGATCTAAAGTGCGGTTTATTGGATTATTGGTGTAAGTTGGTGTTGTAATTGGACAATTGGATATTGTCGGGTTTAGCCAAAAACAAACGGGACTCTGCCCAATTTTCGTTAAAAATAAAGAATTTGGTTTCTACAACTTAGATGTCCTCAACATGGGTTGGGTTTAGATTTGAAACCATAATGTTAGGGCACGATCCTAGTTATATTGTTGTTGATATTGACAACACTTGTTTGAACAATAGGAACCGTTTAGGATCGTTGCGCTCCCTTGTTGTCAGTTGAGCTTGTGATCGAATTTGCTGGACTTGAGGTGAGTTCACTGTCCCCTTTTAACTTTTAATGTTTTAGAAACATCGGGGGAGAAACATACTTCCATAACACGTTTGAAAACACGAAACATCATTACTTGATACATCTTAGAAAACATGGAACACATACTTATAAACATTTTCATATGGTAACAAGAAAACAAGACCCGACCTTTATGTTTGCATGAGTGAACACGTTTGGAGCTCGTAAAGCCCCCTGACCATCATATTTTATAACCATTAGCTAAGGATAGCCTGGGATTCTATGGATAGTACTATTGGGATTGACACCCCCGGTCATGGTTAGTCGCGCTAACCATGGGTCCCTCTGGCCAAATAACCGCATAGTGTTCAAACATTGCTCGTGAGGTATGAGCGAGGGGCAAAATACCTGTGTCATGGTTTGGTTATGCCTCAAGTATGTACATATTATTTGTATTCCTAGATAGTCTACAAATGGGTCAACATTACTTGTTTTGTTTATCATATTCATTGAAACGTTTTCGTGCAGATGGATCTGCCAATCACTTATACACCAATGGTTTTGCCATTCGTTTACGTGGAAATGTTTTTATCAATGTTTTCAAGGAAAACGGTTTCATATTATGGCCATGTACACATTATCAATGTTTTAAGGAAAAACGACTTATTTTATGACTATGACGTCATCACATGTTTTCGTTGGGAAAACTACTCGTTTTATGACTATAAAGTCATCACATGTTTTCATTGGGAAAACTACTCGTTTTATGACTATGAAGTCATCACATGTTTTCATTGGGAAAACTACTCGTTTTATGACTATGAAGTCATCACATGTTTTCATTGGGAAAACTACTCGTTTTATGACTATGAAGTCATCACATGTTTTCATTGGGAAAACTACTCGTTTTATGACTATGAAGTCATCACATGTTTTCATTGGGAAAACTACTCGTTTTATGACTATGAAGTCATCACATGTTTTCATTGGGAAAACTACTCGTTTTATGACTATGAAGTCATCACATGTTTTCATTGGGAAAACTACTCGTTTTATGACTATGAAGTCATCACATGTTTTCATTGGGAAAACTACTCGTTTTATGACTATGAAGTCATCACATGTTTTCATTGGGAAAACTACTCGTTTTATGACTATGAAGTCATCACATGTTTTCATTGGAAAAACTACTCGTTTTATGACTATGAAGTCATCACATGTTTTCATTGGGAAAACTACTCGTTTTATGACTATGAAGTCATCACATGTTTTCATTGGGAAAACTACTCGTTTTATGACTATGAAGTCATCACATGTTTTCATTGGGAAAACTACTCGTTTTATGACTATGAAGTCATCACATGTTTTCATTGGAAAAACTACTCGTTTTATGACTATGAAGTCATCACATGTTTTCATTGGGAAAACTACTCGTTTTATGACTATGAAGTCATCACAGGTTTTCATTGGGAAAACTACTCGTTTTATGACTATGAAGTCATCACATGTTTTCGAGGAAAAGAACCTTACATTAAACCCGTGTATATATTTTAAATGTTTTCAAGGAAAACAGTTTCGTATCATGGCCATGTACACAATATCAATGTTTTCAAGGAAAATCACTTTACATTGCAACAATCAAACCTGTGAACTCACCAACCTTTGTGTTGACATTTTAAGTATGTTTTTCAGGTAATTCATAGTCATGGCGTGGTTGGAATAGGTTAGCCTTTTGGATTAAACCCTAGAAGCCGAAGGAGTATGATCGTCAAACCTCAAGATGGCTTTCACCTATACATGGTTCTAGGACAATTTACAAGTTTATTATAGTATTTGTAATGGTGTTCAATATTCAGAAGTCTTTACTTTAACTTCCGCTGTTGTGTAATGTTACCAATCGTTGCAACCTTAATTTATTTATTTATTCAGTAAGTAAATAAATTTGGGGGTGTGACAGATTGGTATCAGAGCCAATGGTTTTAGCGAATTAGGTTTCCTTAGTGATACCTAGGCTCTAACCGGACTCATTTAGGGACCAAGATTTCTAAGACTTGCATCACACTAAGAACACCCAAGACTTGAGTAAAGAAATTCCAACCGTTGCCGAACGATTTGTGTAGACTATTAGTGTATGAAGTTACACTAGGGTATCATTAGCTATACTAATACAATTACATGGCACATGTAATGAACACTTAAACATATATAACAATATGGAAATAATAAACACCTACGACATGTTACTGTTCGGATTACGAGTCAAGAATAACGGGTACTCAGCATACTTCAACCTTAGAAGATCGAGTTACGAGCTGAGCTTGGACAACGACGGCAGCGATCGTCAGTTACCGATCTTGGTATCACAACAGGTTGAACCCGTGCCAGAATCTGTACCTATACCTGCACCACAACTACTCCAACTATGGAGGCAAATATCTTTTTAACGTATTTACGGTATAAATACTCTCCTTCATAAGTTGTCGGATCGGATGCCTAGACTCTCGCCATGAGATATGGCAGACAGGATTGCCCAGACAGAAGGGAATTCAAGGTGGATAAGCAGGACTAAGTGGGAGAGAACTCCAAGGGTCAGGAGACCCAGACATACATCAGGATCATGTGGATCCATGCATATATACAGACTTGGAGCACGAGTTGCTCGACACTCATTTGAGGATCTCTGCCCAACACATAGTGCCTGAATTTCACCATACACATTTTATTTTAAGAGACACTGGTGGTGCCTCTCTACCATTAGCCTCATCCGACAACATACAAATTCGACAGATTCAGGAGTATTGGTACACATAATGAAGAGTAATCCGATAAAACAACACACACCCCTGTGCAAATGTGCAAACACAATCTAACGATTATTTCAAATCCCTTTTCATTAGAAGCTGGGGATAGGAGAACACTATAGGGATCAGGCAAGGCAAATTATTATTACGGGTGCACACGTAATCATAATTTGCAGTGCATGGAAACTGTAGTAAGTCTTGCTGTCCAAGCTAATGATCAATCCATGTTCTCAGTCAACTGATTTTAACAAATCAGACTTCTCAATTAGGTGCTCACAAAGCATTTTCCTAGTTTTGGAGGAACGAGAGAAATTCAAATTGAATTTAACCAATCCTTAGTAAATCCTAAACGATGAAGGAATTCGCACATTCATTCTTTGAGATTCTACTTGTCAGGAATGCTTCAAATTGAGCGTTACCACAACTAACACTTACAATAATTGCACAATTATTGGGAGATTATAGCGTAATCTCAGGATCCATCATACAGTTCAATCTCACAATTGCTTGAAAGTTACGCCAAGAGTGTTATGCACTAACTTCAGTAATGGGGCAGAATATTATTCTGACCCGCATACACATGGCACCTATGGATATGATGGAAGCTTGACATGAGACAAATAGGTAATCGGACATCTCAGAATATCGGTCTCACAGGATTGCTCTCGCAGCCATTGACATTCAATATACCTTTAAGTCTGACTATTCTCTCGGTAATGGATAAGCCGGGGTTGATGCTCAAGTGAATGACAAAGAAACCTAAGTGTGGACTAATGACTATTGTCGCACTACCAGGAAAACGACATGTAAAACTCTTAAAGGAGTCCCAAATGCGGAATTTCATGCTAATCTCATTAAGTTCATGATATGCATAAGGGACGTAAGCTCGAGCTATTCACTACAGGCCACTGTCCACAAAGAGTTGAGAAGAATAATTCATTACTCTTTTGTACTCGCACCTCCCCAAAGTTCATCTTGTTGGATGGATCCCAGATTTTAACCTAGAAGAGAGGTGTGACCGCATCTTTCACTCCTAGTTTTCTATAATTGGGAAGCTATAGAGCATCTATTGTTAAGAAATGATCTCTTGAAATAGACTCAGTTAAAATACAAAGCTTTGACATTTAACACTCATTACCTCAATTTTATAGCTTAAACCCTTGGACTAGGGACTTAAAGGCTATAACCGATATGAGTGAAATACGCACTGGTAAGTCGTGACAATACCATTCGAATGCCAGGGAAGTTGCAGACAAACTGTAGTATCAGTTGTTAGCAAATTCTGAAACTCCGTGATCCATTCCGACCAACTTGACAGGAAATAAAGAACCTAAGTCGAAATCCGAGGATTTAATTTTGTGTACGCTACCAGGAAGATGAACAAAGGACGAATCAATTCCGGAAGTTTTACTTGACTGTCGTCTATTTCCTGACATCCGCTTAATGAGAAGTCAAGCCTTTGATTAGACAAACCATGATTTCACATCGCAGTCTACCAATTTAGTGGGTTAGCAAGCGCTGAATCAGTTTCGGGGAAACACCATTCTTATGAGGCTACTTCCACGATGCGACTGTTTACCTTCTCATCTAGACGAACCGCGACTTTTCCAAGCAAACATAGAACTTCTTAAGACTTATCTATTTCGTGGACATGATAGTCAGGTCATGAGTTCACAAATCAAGATATTACAGCCTAAATACCAGACTACAGTAGAAGTGCAGTGCAAACGATGGTAATGAGGTATTAAACTAAAACTTCGCCAGTGAAACCATACGAGAAATCTTGAAACCTTTAATCCGTTGTGACCAATGTTGATGGAAAAATCTCATATGGCACAGAACCTAATATGAGAGTATAACTTTAAGTCCCAGAAAATGCCTTCGTGGAGTATAAGGGAACAATCATAACGTTTCGTTTATGAATTCTGTCACTACTATCCGAGTACAAGAAGGTGATGGATATGCAGTTAGAAAACGAATAAGTGAAACTATGTCACTAACACTTAGCAACTGTTTGAGAGCCATTCTCACTTCTCCTTGAACCCCATGAAGATTATTAATCTTTAGTATCTGTTGAGCCTAGCCAACTAAAATACTTTGATATTCTCTTTCTTCTTCATCTAGATTCACCTTCATCTTTAGATGAACCTTAAAAAAAAAAAAAAAATATCTAGATGATTCAATGAGACTACGAGAATTTATTGTGGCGAGTTTGTTAATCGATATCCGTTTCGTTTAGATTTTCAATCTAAATCAAATTACGGATAACATACGTGATGATGTTATCAGTAATGGAATTTGATAAAAACTAGGATCAATCTTAAGAGATCATGTCTCCGTAAAATTTTATCCCATATCATAGTTGTTTAATTCGTTAACTAGACAACTACTGACGTTCCATTAAACCATTGCAGCTCCTTTGTGAGAAATTGTATACACTGACATTATTGTCTTGAACTCAATTGAATCAGTTTAACCTACATACTGATTTGACGGACAAAATGTCAAAATTAAAATCTTTCATTCTAGAAGATTGAATGCACCAAGATGTTGACCCGTCGCGATGAACGGTCGATTACCTAATTTGGACTAACACATGGACATCTCATTAAAGAATCTGACCTATCTTTACCAAACGCGTGATAATTTTCTTTTAGATCCTAGCACGATTTGGTTTTCTGGAGAGAAAACCCGAATATGAATAATGAAGTATGTACCTATATATACTTTCGGAAATACGTGTGCATGAACGCACTTTTGTCTTTCATTATGAATGATAATGATCATACAGTTCCACTCTGATGAGAATGATCACATAATGAAATGCTTCGTCATCTGATCCTTGATTGTTTATTTTGGTGTGTGAGTTGTTCACTTGGTAAGTGAAAACTCATTATTATAATTCACATCGACCAGGCAATTCTCTTGATGACTTACTCATTACATGAAGGTGACCCCACTGATTGTAATCCCGTTGTTCATGGGACTCTAGTAATGAGTTTATCACTTCAGGGTATAGCCAACATCATTCCTTTATCGATATACCCAAAGAACTTTCCCTAAATCTACCCATTTGATGTAATGCGATACCGTTGTACTATCATACGGTACGCTAATATTTCAAATCCTTACACATCCAATATCATTAGTTGTTGTGATATCCACTTTATCTTCATATTCCAACTACTATTTGGAATGAGTAAACATTTTCCCCAAGAAACCGAATGTGGAGCAAAGATACGAAATCCTTATCCATGTACGTATAACAAATTTCGAGGACGAAATTTCTCTAAGGAGGGGAGAATGTGACACCTGCAAATTTCAGAATGTAGATACCAAACTGTTAGGCTAAAACCCAACTAGGCCCAATAAGGCCCAATAGGAAGTCAAGTCCATTTGAGGCCCGGTAAGGATCCAAGCCCGTTAGAAATCCAAATTTACACAATCCGAATATCATATTAGTCACACGATTTCATTTAATGACCCGTTACGCGATTCTGAGAATTTAAGAAAAGATATAAGAACGTACGCGGTTCAGAAATTCTAAACGTTAAACGTGTTAAACAACGGTTTTTACCGGGTATTCGACAGAACGATTAAATGAATTAATGAATTATTGATATTAAGTATTAATATTCATTTGAAAAGACTGTTCGGATAAATACACGTGTAGTACGTGTATACGAATGTTAAACCACGTTAGATCCTCGTAAAACTAACGATAGCGGTACGGTTATTACCGATACGACAAATATTATAAATATTTGTTTATAATAAAAATGTTATTAATAACCGGAGAGTGAAACGATAAATCCGACGAACAGACTCACACACGCGTTGTCAGCTCATACCGACTCGAATATTCTCCGGTAATAAGCTAACAAAATAAATTATTTGAATATTTATTTTAGTATTAATATTTATATTATGAACGACAAATATTAATCGGGAACTAAATGCATGACGATATTTTGGGTTTGACACGCGTTACTGGTAGGTAGCCTACCCACTTAAAACGCTAGATATATATATATATATATATATATATATATAAAATATTCTCATTTTCACCAATTTCAAACACACACCATGTGTGTGTCTAGAGAGAGAAACCACCGCAGAGAGAGAGAAAGGCCGGTGGCCGGCTCCACCGCGGCGGCACTACCAGCGACGACCACGATGGCGGCGAGTCTGGTGGTGGCGAGCATGACGGAGGCGGAGTCCGGCCGAGCACCCGGCGGCGCACAGCGGCGGATCACAGCGGACCGGCGAGTGGCGGCAAGTGCACCACCTCATCTGATAGATCTCGACGTCCTGAGTCCGATGGTGGTGGTGGTTTGAACTAGATCGCGACGGTGGTGGAGATTCCGGCCAAAAACACTTTTCCGGCGACCTCGACAAATGGGGCTTTTGCTAGAAAAGGGTTCCTAAAGGTCCGATCTACGCATACGAAGAAGTTTGGGTCGAAAAAGTGAAGCTTTCCGGCGACGGCGGCGGAGGCGGCCGGTGGCGGAGACCGGTGGTACTGGTGGGGCTTGGCGAGACGAGTTCATGGCCGCTTGAATCACCTCAATCGGAGTTCGTATGATCAAGTTATGAGCGAAACAAGTTTCTTCTCGCGTCGTGCTCAGCTTTTCGTACAAAACCGCTTAGAACGGCTTGTAGGCTAAGGTATGACCCGAAACACTTATATATCTATTGTCAGGTAGTAGCACGGGACCTATAAATTTTGTCGGGGACGTCTTTTGAGAACGTTTTTCGGGCACGTTAAATTGTATTATAATGATATAGTTTTTATATATTTATCAAATAATTGTCGAATTGAAGTATGAGTTTAGTATTAGGATCTAAAGTGCGGTTTATTGGATTATTGGTGTAAGTTGGTGTTGTAATTGGACAATTGGATATTGTCGGGTTTAGCCAAAAACAAACGGGACTCTGCCCAATTTTCGTTAAAAATAAAGAATTTGGTTTCTACAACTTAGATGTCCTCAACATGGGTTGGGTTTAGATTTGAAACCATAATGTTAGGGCACGATCCTAGTTATATTGTTGTTGATATTGACAACACTTGTTTGAACAATAGGAACCGTTTAGGATCGTTGCGCTCACTTGTTGTCAGTTGAGCTTGTGATCGCATTTGCTGGACTTGAGGTGAGTTCACTGTCCCCTTTTAACTTTTAATGTTTTAGAAACATCGGGGGAGAAACATACTTCCATAACACGTTTGAAAACACGAAACATCATTACTTGATACATCTTAGAAAACATGGAACACATACTTATAAACATTTTCATATGGTAACAAGAAAACAAGACCCGACCTTTATGTTTGCATGAGTGAACACGTTTGGAGCTCGTAAAGCCCCCTGACCATCATATTTTATAACCATTAGCTAAGGATAGCCTGGGATTCTATGGATAGTACTATTGGGATTGACACCCCCGGTCATGGTTAGTCGCGCTAACCATGGGTCCCCCTGGCCAAGTAACCGCATAGTGTTCAAACATTGCTCGTGAGGTATGAGCGAGGGGCAAAACACCTGTGTCATGGTTTGGTTATGCCTCATGTATGTACATATTATTTGTATTCCTAGCTAGTCTACAAATGGGTCAACATTACTTGTTTTGTTAATCATATTCATTGAAACGTTTTCGTGCAGATGGATCTGCCAATCACTTATACACCAATGGTTTTGCCATTCGTTTACGTGGAAATGTTTTTATCAATGTTTTCAAGGAAAACAGTTTCATATTATGGCCATGTACACATTATCAATGTTTTAAGGAAAAACGACTTATTTTATGACTATGAAGTCATCACATGTTTTCGTTGGGAAAACTACTCGTTTTATGACTATGAAGTCATCACATGTTTTCATTGGGAAAACTACTCGTTTTATGACTATGAAGTCATCACATGTTTTCATTGGGAAAACTACTCGTTTTATGACTATGAAGTCCTCACATGTTTTCATTGGGAAAACTACTCGTTTTATGACTATGAAGTCATCACATGTTTTCATTGGGAAAACTACTCGTTTTATGACTATGAAGTCATCACATGTTTTCATTGGGAAAACTACTCGTTTTATGACTATGAAGTCATCACATGTTTTCATTAGGAAAACTACTCGTTTTATGACTATGAAGTCATCACATGTTTTCATTGGGAAAACTACTCGTTTTATGACTATGAAGTCATCACATGTTTTCATTGGGAAAACTACTCGTTTTATGACTATGAAGTCATCACATGTTTTCATTGGAAAAACTACTCGTTTTATGACTATGAAGTCATCACATGTTTTCATTGGGAAAACTACTCGTTTTATGACTATGAAGTCATCACATGTTTTCATTGGGAAAACTACTCGTTTTATGACTATGAAGTCATCACATGTTTTCATTGGGAAAACTACTCGTTTTATGACTATGAAGTCATCACATGTTTTCATTGGAAAAACTACTCGTTTTATGACTATGAAGTCATCACATGTTTTCATTGGGAAAACTACTCGTTTTATGACTATGAAGTCATCACAGGTTTTCATTGGGAAAACTACTCGTTTTATGACTATGAAGTCATCACATGTTTTCGAGGAAAACAACCTTACATTAAACCCGTGTATATATTTTAAATGTTTTCAAGGAAAACAGTTTCGTATCATGGCCATGTACACAATATCAATGTTTTCAAGGAAAATCACTTTACATTGCAACAATCAAACCTGTGAACTCACCAACCTTTGTGTTGACATTTTAAGTATGTTTTTCAGGTAATTCATAGTCATGGCATGGTTGGAATTGGTTAGCCTTTTGGATTAAACCCTAGAAGCCGAAGGAGTATGATCGTCAAACCTCAAGATGGCTTTCACCTATACATGGTTCTAGGATAATTTACAAGTTTATTATAGTATTTGTAATGGTGTTCAATATTCAGAAGTCTTTACTTTAACTTCCGCTGTTGTGTAATGTTACCAATCGTTGCAACGTTAATTTATTTATTTATTCAGTAAGTAAATAAATTTGGGGGTGTGACACTTTTGGGGTTAGCAGGCTACTATCGGAGGTTCATTCAAGATTTCTCGAAGATAGCCTCGCCACTAACTAAATTGACACGGAAAGAAGTGAAATATGAATGGGGTCCAACCCAAAACAACGCGTTTGAGGAACTTAAAACGCGATTAACCCAAGCTCCAGTCTTGACACTACCTGATGGAAATGAAGACTTGGTAGACTACTCTGACGCTTCGGGTCAAGGTTTAGGCTGTGTACTTATGCAACGAGGAAATGTAATTGCTTACGCTTCGCGACAACTAAAGATTCACGAGGTTAACTACCTAACTCACGATCTGGAGTTAGCGGCAGTAGTTTTCGCATTAAAAATATGGAGGCACTATTTGTATGGAGTTAAATGCACCATCTACTCCGATCATAAAAGCATGAAGTACTTTTTCGAGCAAAAGGAATTAAATATGAGGCAAAGGAGGTGGTTAGAATTATTAAAGGACTACGATTTTGAGATACTGTACCATCCAGGTAAGGCAAACGTAGTAGCTGACGCCTTAAGCAGAAAGGAGCAATCTGATCCTATCCGGATCAAGGCGTGTCAGCTGGTTATAACGCCAGATTTGATGAATGAAATATCAAAAGCACAAGATGAAGCACTATTAGAAAGAAATATTAAACGGGAAAGAATAGTAGGACAACAAGGGAATTTGGATGCAAATGTATACGGTGTACGAACTAGGTTTGGCCGGATGTGGATACCTAAGGTTGGTGAGCTTAGAGCCAAAATACTCGATGAGGCCTATAAGTCTTGCTATTCTATCCACCCCGGGATAAACAAAATGTATCAAGACTTGAAGAAGGAGTACTGGTGGCCTGGCATGAAGAATGATGTAACCGAGTACGTGAACAAGTGCCTAACATGTTCACTAGTTAAGGCCGAGCACCAGAAACCATGCGGTAAAATGCAACCTCTACCGATACCTGAATGGAAGTGGGAGGAGATCACGATGGACTTCATTACCAAGCTACCGCGAACAGCTAAGGGCAATGATACCATTTGGGTGATCGTCGACCGCTTGACGAAAAGTGTTCACTTCTTGCCAATACGTGAGACTGCTTCGTCTGAAAAACTAGTAGAAGTTTTTATCAAAGAAATTGTGAGCAGGCATGGCATGCCGGTGTCGATTGTGTCCGACCGGGATACTAGATTCACGTCAAGGTTTTGGAAGAAATTTAACGAGACAATGGGCACTAGATTGAACATCAGCACAGCTTACCACCCTCAAACCGATGGTCAATCTGAAAGGACAATCCAGACCTTAGAAGACATGCTCTGAGCCTGTATCATTGACTTCGGTGGGAGCTGGGACAGCCATCTACCATTGGCAGAATTCTCATATAACAACAGCTATCACTCAACGATTGGCATGCCGCCATTTGAGATGTTGTATGGAAGGAGATGTAGGACTCCGATTTGTTGGGGGGAAATTGGACAGAAGGATTTTGCAAGCCTCGAAGTGGTCAAGGCTACTTCTGAGAAATTTGCTCAAATCAAGGCTCGAATGAAAGCCGCAAAAGACAGGCAGAAATCATATGCAGATAAGAGAAGAAGGGAGTTAGAGTTTCAAGTCGGGGACATGGTACTTTTAAAGGTATCACCATGGAAAGGAATCATCCGATTCAGAAAACGTGGCAAACTAAGTCCAAGGTTTGTCGGACCTTTTAAAATCTTAGCGATAGTGGGTCAAGTTGCTTACAGACTCGACCTACCCAATGCGCTTAGCGAAATACACCCTATGTTCCACGTGTCGCACTTACACAAGTGTCTAGCTGACGACACGGCTCACATACCTTACGATGAGATCGAGGTGGATAACAGTCTGAATTATGTCGAGGAACCAATAGCCATTCTTGACCGATTTGAGAAGAGACTACGCAATAACACAATCCCATTGGTCAAAGTTCAATGGAAGGACAGAAGGGGATCAGAAGCTACATGGGAGAAAGAAGACGAGATGATACCCTCAGTTGTTTAACGTATAACTAGTTTCGAGGACGAAACCTTTCTAAGGGGGGTAGAGTTGTAACATCCCAAAAAAAATAGTAAATAAATAAGTAATAACACGATCAAGATTATTATTGTCAAAGAAACGAAAGAAAAATGGATGGGCTTGGGTTCGGCTCGAACGGGCCGAAGGAAGCCCAGGTATATAAAGGACAAGGGCTGCCACAATTCATTTCTTTTCACCACTTGCAATTCTAGAGAGAGAAAGGGGAGCTCGGTTCTAGAGAGAGAAAGTGACGGATCGACTCGGGAATTCAGGAGAACGTTGCTACTGTGCTCGTGATCATCTTCTCTGAATCATAACTCCAATCTAGGTAAGCGTTCGATCATAATCTGAGTTTTTATGATTATTTTAGGATTTTCGGTTTTAGCTAAATAGGTGAAGTTTTTATGGATGAAACTTGAAAATGAACAAAGATCTAGCATCTAGAATGAAAACCGAACGTTCTGATCAAAGAAAATTTAGATATTGACATGATCAGACCCGCATGCAAAAAGTTAGGGTTCTTACGCCTGAATCAGATCCTGCGTACTTATCAAGTACGAAGGAAGAAGGGTTCTGCGTACTTATCAAGTACGCATGAAGTAAAGTCTGCGTACTTACCAAGTGCGCATGAAGTAAAGTCTGCGTACTTGTCAAGTACGCATGACCAAGGCCCTGCGCACTTGCTAAGTGCGCAGGCATCAGAATGGTTAAGTAAAGTCAGTATGTTTAGAATGATTAAACCGTTAGAGTCAAGATTAGGTCTGATGTGTATTTAACTACTCAATTCAGATCAGAAGTGACGTTGTTGGACTTTGTTTAGGACAACTCAGACTAGCTCATCATGTGAGTTCTATGTGCCCCTTTCTATGTTATGTGCAAATCAGTTTAAATGTTTTGGGGCTGAAGTGTATACATTAAATGAATAAATGTTATGAATGCCAACGTGATCATACGTGATATACAAATATATATATTTATGTATATATATATATGAAAATGAATTATGAACAAAGAATGAAACGTATGTTTACAAAGTATGAATGAAAGAATGACAAAATATGAATGAACGAAATCTTGCTTTATATAATATGTACTGCATGTTATGAATATACGTGAATGTTATGGACGCTTCGATGCTAACGGCTACTACGGTAGACGGACGACCACGCGACTATCCTGCAACCGGGACAAAAACGTTCCGTCATCAGCAAGGAAATAAAAGGGGGCATTAATGGACGGTCGAAGCAAATGCCAAATCATATGTAGAACGGTTGCAAACATGGTAGCACGTGGGAAACGGATACCTTCGGGTAGACGGGCGAAAAGGACGGACTACGACGGTAGGACGTTTATGACGGACGGCCGAAGGTTGACCGGACGGTTTTAAGGCGGACGGTTTCTAGGACCGGACGAGTCAAAGGGCTACGACGGTAGCTTCATGGCTTATGTCTTTGTGACAAACGTAGTAAAAGACGGGTTGATCACCCTTATGTGTATGACCAAATGAATGTTAAGGAATGTAAAGGTGAACGCATATAAATGTAGTCACTCAAGAATGATGAAAGAAAAGTAAAAGTTAAGAATACGTATTTATGTTCTTTATATATACACTAATGTATAGTTTTAAAGAAATATTGTTCATATCTAATCTTTCTAAACTAGAACTCACCAACGTTAGCTGACTTTTAGTATACATTTCAGATAACAAAGAAAAGGGTCGTGCGAAGGCGTGAAGGCTGCCCGGCTAGAGACTGACATCCCGATTTATGCTTTTGTTAAACAATGGTTAATGTTTTAAATGTTAAGACTTCCGCTGATATGTACTCTAATGTTTGAATGCTTTTAATTAAAAGTTCAGTAATTAATGATTATGTTTATGAGTAAATCCAACAAGTGAGGCCTCCCGGGTTTGGGGCCTTACATCATTAAGGATCCAAATGTGGCCCAGAGTTACTTGGGAATGTGAGGATCAAATAAAGCACACGTATCCACATCCCTTTACTGTTTTTGTGACCCTCACCTTTTTCCTGATTCAGTAGACTACACTATCTAAATTTCGGGACGAAATTCTCTCAACATGGGGAGACTATAACATCCGTGATTTCTCAGACCATGAATTTTCCTTATTCGTTTTATTTTAATGATTTCAATAATAACACTACATTTAAAACCTGTATTTATTCAAGCCCTTATGTCACATAAATCGTTATTTTAAGTTAATACATCTATTCAAAATATAGGGCCTGGCGTTTACATATACAATTCTCTAACACTTGTTTGATATTTATATACATATATATATATATATCCATATATACGTATGAATATTTATTTATAAATAATTGTATATAAGTATATCAATGTATTTCGATTTTATTAATTAAACCACTCAAGAAGAGTTGTTTAGCAATTATATATATATATACATATATATGTATATATTTATTTAACATTTTAAATTTTAATTAGTTTATAAAGTTTATAAAAGAAATGAATTTTATAAAGGAAATTTAAAATAAATAAACCAAGTTTGAACCCCTTAAGCAATTGAACTCCCAACTTGAATCCTCACAATCGAAATTGAACCTTTTTCACCCTAATCTTGAACCCATTCATCTCAGTTTGACTTTAAAAGTCAACAGTGAAGAACCTTGCAATCCAAATTCAAAAATCGATCAAGACTGAAACCAAAGGACTTTCCATAAGTAGTAAAACAATTGTCTACTGATTCTAAACTCATTACACATGTTAATCCATCCATTTGCGCGACATAATTGAAATTCAAACAGTTTTGACCCCCAAGGTCAAACCGAGTTAAAATCGTTACCAAATCCCTGAAATGGAAACGTGTAACTGGCCGCAAATCACGCGTAGGATGTTTGCGCATGAATACAAACCCAAAACGAGACCCAATTCATCCACACTAGTCGAATTAACGCGTGAACAGGCCGACAATGGTTAACTTTCAAACCCGTAATCAAATCACGCATTTAAGATGGAATTGAACGAATTAACTCACCACACACCATCACCCAACCCCTCTGAAACTCTCTCACTCATCAAACGATCTTTATTGCCCCTCTAGAACCCTTTCAAGCTCCAAGAACATCAAAACTTGGCATTCGGTCGATCACGCTCTGTACCTAACCATTTCAGGTAATGTTCATACCATTGTACACGTTTTGATTTTCCCAATCTAAAGCCTAACACCTCTGTTGCAAACCTATGATTAAACGGGTCTAATTTGGGGCTAGGGCTACGGGTTGCGCGAATGGGGAAGATGGTGGGCTGGAGCTGTTCATTAAATTGATCAATGTACATATCTTTATCAAGGCTTGATGCCCAAATCTATTGGTTAAGCTCCGCTCCCTTCACGGTCAGGGTCGCGGGTTCAAACCCATACCCGACATCCTTTTAATTCCATTTTGATACCAGACCCCGGCCCCCCCTTGAAACAACGTGTTAAAACCAATTTGAAATGAATGTGTGACATGATATATCCCTAGTCCAGTGGTTAGTACTAGGTGTCTAGGTTGGGCATACCCTGGTTTGATCCGGACAGGTGTAACATCCCAAAAATAGTAATTTAGTAAATAATAACGCGAAAGAGACTTGATCGTCATAAAACAAAAGAAAAATGAATGGGCATGGGCTCGGCTCCAACGGGCCGAGCGAAGCCCAGTTATATAAAGGCCAAGACAGCCTTGAAGCTCTCATTTTCACCAACACTTGCAAGCTAGAGAGAGAAAGGAGAGTCGGGTCTAGAGAGAGAAAGTCGACGGATCGACACGAAATTGAAGGAGCACGTTACAACTGAGCTCGTGAGCAAAACCTCCGAATCAGAATCACAATCCAGGTAACGATTCGACCTTAAACTGAGTTTTTCTTCATTTTAGGATTTTTCGGGTTTTAGCTAAATAGGAGATGTTTTTATGGATGAAACTTCAAAATAAGCTTAGAACTAGCATCTAGAGTGAAAACCGCACCTTTTGATCAAAGAAAGTTGTAAGATTAGCATGATCGGATTAACATGCAAAATTTTGGACTTGTCCAGAAAACAGGTGCTGCGTACTTATCAAGTACGCAGTAGGGACGTCCTGCGTACTTACCAAGTACGCAGGTACGCAGGAGAAAGATCCTGGGTACTTACCAAGTACGCAGGTACGCAGGAGAAAGATCCTGCGTACTTACCAAGTACGCAGGTACGCAGGAGAAAGAACATGCGTACTTACCAAGTACGCAAGAAGAATGCTCTGCGCACTTGTCAAGTACGCATGAGCAAGGCCCTGCGCACTTACTAAGTGCGCAGGCAGCAGACCAGTAAGTAAAGTCCGTATGTTTAGAATGATTAAACCGTTAGAGTCGGGAATGGGTCTGATGTGTATTTAACTACCTAATTCAGATCGTACGTGACGTTGTTGGACCTTTGTATAGGACAACCAAGACTAGCTTATCAGGTGAGTTCTATGTGCCCCCTTCTATGTTATTTGCAAACCTTATTAAATGTTTTGGGGCTGAAATGTTTACACTAAATAAATAAATGATATGAATGCTAATGTGATCATACGTGATGTACTAATATATATTTTATATATATATAAGGGAATGATTTATGAACAAAGAATGAAACGTATGTTTACAAAGAATGAAGGAAAGAATGGCATAACGTAAATAAATGAAATCTTGCATTATAATTATTTATATTGCATGTTATTGTAAGGCCCCTTTCCGGGTAACCTCACTTGTTGGATTTACTCATAAACATAGTCATGAATACTGAACTTAAATTGAAAACATTCATCATTCAATTACATATCATTCGTCATTCAATTACATAACATAACATAACTTGACAGCGGAAGTCTTAACACATGTATTAAAGTGGGATGTCAGTCTTGTGTCGGGTAACCTTCACGCCATCGCACGACCTTTTCTTCCTTTACCTGAAATGTATACTAAAAGTCAGCTAACGCTGGTGAGTTCTAGTTTAAAGACAATCATACATAATATTTACCTTATCATGAATATAATGTATATATATATATATATATTCATACTTTTAAATATTCTTTACTTTACTGTTCTCATATAACATTCATTGAGGGTATATACATATGTACATACATACTTTCTTTTTGAGAGAACACTTATTGGCCATAATCTTAAGGGAGATCAACCCATCATACTTGTCGCGAATGTCACGAAGTCATCGTAGTCAGAACTACCGTCGTAGCCCATTTCATTATCGTCCGGCTCTAGAAAACCGTCTGTCATTCATTAAATCCGTCCGGCAACCTTTGTCCGTCCGCTCTTAAACCGTCCTACCGTCGTAGTCCGTCATTTTGTCCGTCTGCCCTAGGGCATCCGTTTCCCACTCGACCGTTATGTATGCAACCGTTCTACTTTAGTTAAGGCAATTGCTTTGACCGTCCATTAATACCTTTTCATACGTCCTAGCTTGCGAAGGAACATTTTTGTCCCGGTTGCAAAATAGTCACGTGGTCGTCCGTCTACCGAAGTAGCCGTCGTCATAGAAGGGTTTATAACGTTTACATACATTCATAACATGCAATATATATATAATATAAAGCAAGATTTCATTCATTTACGTTATGTCCTTCTTTCATTCATTCTTTATAATCATACGCTTCATTCTTTATTCATAATTTCTTTTCATATATAAGTATTTATATATATTTACGTATGATCACATTGACATTTATAACATTTATTCATTTAGTGTATACACTTCAGCCCCAAAACATTTAAAATGATTTGCACATAACATAGAAAGGGGCACATAGAACTCACCTGATAAGCTTCTCTAGGTTGTCATAAACAAAGGTCCAACAACGTCACTTCCGATCTGGATTAGGTAGTTAAATACACATTAGACCCAACCCCGACTCTAATAGTTTAACCATTCTAAACTTACTGACTTTACTTAACCAGTCTGCTGCCTACTGTCTGCTGCCTGCGCACTTGCTAAGTGCGCAGGACCATACTCATGCGCACTTGACAAGTGCGCAGAGGGTCCTTCTTTCGCACTTGGTAAGTACGCAGGATCTTCCTCCGGCGTACTTGGTAAGTACGCAGGAAGTCCCTTTTGCGTACTTGGTAAGTACGCAATACCTGGTTCCTGGACCAAAAATCCGAAATTCTTGCATGTTAATCCGATCATGCTAATCTTACAATTTTCTTTGATCAAAATTTGCGGTTTTCACTCTAGATGCTAGTTCTAAGCTTATTTTCAAGTTTCATCCACAAAAACGTCTCCTATTTAGCTAAAACCCGAGAAACCCCAAAACATAGAAAAACTCAGTTTAAGGTCGATTCGTTACCTGGATTGTGATTCTGATTCGGAGGTTTTGCTCACGAGCTCAGTAGTAACGTGCTCCTTCAATTTCGTGTCGATCCGACGATTTTCTCTCACTAGACCCGATTCTCCTTTCTCTCTCTAGGATGGTGAAATGAAGGTGAAGTGGAGAAGGTGGGCTGCCTTGCCCCTTATATACCTGGGCTTCCATCGGCCCGTTGGAGCCGAGCCCAAGCCCATCCGTTCTTATTTCGTTTTATGACATTTAAATCTCTATCGTATTATTATTTACTTATTTACTATTTTTGGGATGTTACAAGTCTACCCTCATTAAAGAGGTTTCGTCCTCGAAACTGTTTATACGCTAAACAATTGAGGGTATAGTCCCCTCATCTCGTCTTATTTTTCCCATGTAGCTTCTGACCCTTTTCTGTGCTTCCATTGTACTTTAACTAACTGAATCGACTTAGTGCGTAGTCGTTTCTCAGCTCAGTCAATAATGGCTATCGGTTCCTCTATATAATTTAGACTGTTATCCACTTCGATCTCGTCGTAAGGTATGTGAGCTGTGTCGTCAGCTAGGCACTTGCGTAAGTGCGACACGTGGAACGTAGGGTGTTTTCCACTAAGCTCAACGGGTAGGTCGAGTCTGTAAGCAACTTGACCCACTCTTGCTAGTATCTTGAAAGGTTCGACAAACCTTGGACTTAGTTTGCCACGCTTTCTGAATCGGATGATTCCTTTCCATGGTGATACCTTTAACAGTACCATGTCCCCTACTTGAAACTCTAAATTCCTTCTTCTCTTATCCGCGTATGATTTATGTCTGTCTTTTGCGGCTTTCATTCGAGCTTTGATTTGATCAAATTTCTCGGAAGTAGCTTTGACCACTTCGAGACTTGCAAAATCCTTCTTTCCAATTTCCCCCCAACAAACTGGGGTCCTACATTTCCTCCCATATAACATTTCAAATGGCGGCATGCCAATAGTTGTGTGATAGCTGTTGTTATATGAAAATTCTGCCAATGGTAGATGGCTGTCCCAGCTCCCACCGAAGTCAATGATACAGGCCCGGAGCATGTCCTCCAAGGTCTGAATGGTCCTTTCAGATTGACCATCGGTTTGAGGGTGGTAAGCAGTGCTGTTGTTCAATCTAGTGCCCATCGCTTCATTGAATTTCTTCCAAAACCTTGACATGAATTTAGTATCCCTGTCAGACACAATCGACAGCTGCATACCATGTCTGCTCACAATTTCCTTGATAAAAATTTCTGCTAATCTTTCTGATGAAGAAGTCTCACGTATTGGCAAGAAGTGAGCACTTTTCGTCAAGCGGTCGACGATCACCCATATGGTATCATTGCCTTTAGCTGTTCGCGGTAGCTTGGTAATGAAGTCCATCGTGATCTCCTCCCACTTCCATTCCGGTATTGGTAATGGTTGCATTTTACCGCATGGTTTCTGGTGCTCGGCCTTGACTAGTGAACACGTTAGGAACTTGTTCACGTACTCGGTCACATCATTCTTCATGCCAGGCCACCAGTACTCTTTCTTCAAGTCTTGATACATTTTGTTTGTCCCGGGGTGGATAGAATAGCGAGACTTATGGGCCTCATCGAGTATTTTGGCTCTAAGCTCGCCAATCTTAGGTATCCATATCCGACCAAACCTAGTTCGTACACCGTAAGCATTTGTATCCAAATTCCCTTGTTGTCCTACTATTCTTTCTCGCCTTATATTTCTTTCTAATAGCGCTTCGTCTTGTGCCTTTGATATTTCACTCATCATATCGGGTGTTATAATCAGCTGACACGCTTTGATCTGTATAGGTTCCGATTCTTCCTTTCTGCTTAAAGCGTCAGCCACCACGTTTGCTTTGCCTGGATGGTACAGTATCTCACAGTCATAGTTCTTTCAGTAGCTCTAACCACCTCCTTTGCCTCATGTTTAATTCCTTTTGTCCGAAAAAGTACTTCAGGCTTTTATGATCGGAGTAGATGGTGCATTTAACTCCGTACAGATAGTGCCTCCATATTTTTAATGCGAAAACTACTGCCGCTAACTCCTGATCGTGAGTTGGGTACTTAACCTCGTGAATCTTTAGTTGTCGTGAAGCGTAAGCGATTACCTTTCCTCGTTGCATAAGTACACAGCCTAAACCTTGACCCGAAGCATCAGAGTAGACTACCAAGTCTTCATTTCCCTCAGGTAGTGTCAAGACTGGAGCTTGGGTTAATCGCGTTTTAAGTTCCTCAAACGCGTTGTTTTGGGTTGGACCCCATTTATATTTCACTTCTTTCCGTGTCAATTTAGTTAGTGGCTAGGTTATCTTCGAGAAGTCTTGAATGAACCTCCGATAGTAGCCTGCCAATCCCAGAAAGCTTCGTATCTCTGTTGGTGTCTTCGGGATGTTCCATTCCTTTACTGTCTCGATCTTTGTAGGATCTACCATGATGCCTTTTGTGTTTATCACATGACCTAGGAATTGGACTTCCCTAAGCTAGAACGCGCATTTGGAGAATTTTGCATACAACCTTTCCTGCTTTAACACTTCCAAGACCTCTCTTAGGTGACAGTGGTGATCACCCTCGTTCTTCGAATAAACTAGTATGTCGTCAATGAAAACTATCACTGAGCGATCCAACATCGGTCGGCATACTCTATTCATCAAGTCCATAAAAGCTGCTGGTGCGTTGGTCAACTCGAATGACATCACTAAAAACTCGTAATGCCCGTAACGCGTACGAAACGCGGTCTTTGGTACATCTTCTTCTCTCACCTTCAACTAGTGATAACCCGACCTAAGATCGATCTTTGAAAACCAACTTGCACCTTGCAGTTGATCAAAGAGATCTTCTATTCTAGGCAATGGGTATTTGTTCTTTACTGTCCTCTTGTTCAATTCACGGTAGTCAATGCACATGCGCATGCTGCCGTCTTTCTTCTTTACGAATAGTACCGGAGCGCCCCATGGTGAAATGCTCGGTCTAATAAATCCTTTTTCTGTTAATTCCTGTAGTTGAGACATCAATTCTTTCATTTCTGACAGAGCCAATCGGTAGGGGGCTTTGGCAACGGGCTCAGCTCCTGGTAGTAAGTCAATCTGAAATTCTATTTCCCGATCGGGTGGCAACCCAGGTAGATCCTCAGGGAATACTTCTGGAAAGCTGCACACCACGGGTACATCCTTGAGTTCTTTCGTTTTCATTCTATCGTCAATAACATACGCCAGATAAGCTTCGCAACCACGCCTCACGTAACTTTCGGCCTTCATCATCGAGATGACGTTCGGCATCGTGCAATTCCAATCCCCATAAACCGTAATTGGACTACCGTTAGGAGCTTTGAGGTGTATCCTCTTACGTTTAAATATGATTTGAGCTTCGTTGGCATCTAGCCAATCCATGCCCAATACTATATCGAATCCTCCTAAGGTGAGAAGGAACAATATAGAAGGGAACTTATGACCCTCTATTCCTATTATGCAATCCTCTGTTACTTGAAATACTTTCGAATTTTTACCAACGGCAGTTTGTACGCTAAAGACCTTTACTATGGTGTTGACTGTACAATCCAATTTACGACTAAATGCATTTGATATAAAACTTTTACTAGCACCAGAATCAAATAAAATAGCAGCACGTTCATCATTAACTAGAAACGTACCTGACACGACATCAGGGTTTCCCCTTGCTTCTTCCTCAGTTAAGGCATAGGCCCGAGTCCTTGCCTTTTGTTGTTCCTGTTCCCTCTCCTTTCCCGAACCAGATTGGCCGGCCTTCTTGCAGTTCTTTATCTGATGTCCAAACAATCCACATACTTCACATTTGACGTCCTTCAAACAATCTCGGGAGTAGTGCCCCGGCCTCTCACACTTATAACACACGGTGGTGCCGATTCGACACTCGCCAAGATGTTGCCTCCCACATTTCTTACATGTTTCATATTCGTCCAACCTTGGTTTCTTAATTTCAGTTTTACATTCCCTTTTCCGGTGCCTCTAGACGTGTTCTCCCACTTTCTCTTTTGTGTCTCAAGTGCCGGGTCCTCATTGGCATAATCGTCGTAGACGATTCTAGACAGGTTGACTACCGACTCGAAGGTCGAGGGTAGGTTGGATTTTACATGGACACGGACCCTTCGCGGTAGACCCTTGACATAGTATTTGATCATACGTTCTTCGGTTTCCACCAAGTGTGGTACCAGTTGGGCCAGCTCGTTGAATCTTGAAGTATACTGGCGATGAGTCTTGTTGCCAGCCTTGAAGTTTAGGAACTCGTACTCCACACGATCAATCTCATTCTGTGGGCAGAACTTTTGGATTATGAGCTTCTTCAGGTCTTCCCATGTCATTCTGGCAATAGCATTTGTCGACTTTGTTTATTGAATGTTTCTCCACCAACCTAATGCTTCATTGGTGAAAGAATGAGCAACATATTTAACCGCCTGGTCCGGTCGGCACTCGCTGATGTTGATTACAACGTTCATCCTCTCAATCCATTCGAAAGTAGCCACCGAATCCTTGGTTCCATCAAACATAGGTGGGTCTCCGTCCTTAAAACCTTTGTAAGTACACCCACGATTGCTTAATGCCACTTTTACTTCATCCCCGTCACTGTCATAAATTTTCTCTTCATTGTTCCCTTCATCCTCCTCTTTGCTTTTCTTTAGTGCCTCAGATAATAGGTCAGGCAATATGTTCTTCAGAGTAAGTACAACCTCGCGGGCAATAGCATCCCTAACCTCGGGTTCCAACTGTATAGGCCCTTGATTGTCGTCCCCAGTTGGGGTCACATTAGTTTCGTTCACACTCTCAGTGTGTTCTGCGTGCACACTCTCTTCCTCTTCACTTCTTCGATTCAATGGAGGTCTACCCACTCCGCCAGTGCGACCGCCTCGGCGTCCAGTTCTTCCTCCTCCAGCCATAGTTCCTAGTTTTCCTGATGGTCATAAAGGGAATACATCAATGTCATTCTCTCATATCATAGTCTTGGAACAGTACGAACAAGGTAAATTTTTAATTACAGTGACCGGTTTGTGATTAGAAATTTACATTGCTTTTCGGGTTCCAAACTCTTCAAATTGGTCATGACATTGACATCTATTGGTTCTAGGTTTGAGTATCTATTCTTATCCAAGTGTATTAACCTTAGTACTTACTTACTGTGCTGGCGTTGGCTACCCAGACTGACATCCGTGCGTTGGTCCCATAATCAGCTTGAGTCCAGACATTTAGGGATGTCTGAATCTCTTAAACTATTGCTCTGATACCAACTTGTAAGGCCCCTTTCCGGGTAACCTCACTTGTTGGATTTACTCATAAACATAGTCATGAATACTGAACTTAAATTGAAAACATTCATCATTCAATTACATATCATTCGTCATTCAATTACATAACATAACATAACTTGACAGCGAAAGTCTTAACACATGTATTAAAGTGGGATGTCAGTCTTGTGTTGGGTAACCTTCACGCCATCGCACGACCTTTTCTTCCTTTACCTGAAATGTATACTAAAAGTCAGCTAACGCTGGTGAGTTCTAGTTTAAAGACAATCATACATAATATTTACCTTATCATGAATATAATGTATATATATATATATTCATACTTTTAAATATTCTTTACTTTACTGTTCTCACATAACATTCATTGAGGGTATATACATATGTACATACATACTTTCTTTTTGAGAGAACACTTATTGGCCATAATCTTAAGGGAGATCAACCCATCATACTTGTCACGAATGTCACGAAGACATCGTAGTCAGAACTACCGTCGTAGCCCATTTCATTACCGTCCGGCTCTAGAAAATCGTCTTTCATTCATTAAATCCGTTCGGCAACCTTTGTCCGTCCGCTCTTAAACCGTCCTACCGTCGTAGTCCGTCATTTTGTCCGTCTGTCCTAGGGCATCCGTTTCCCACGCGACCATTATGTATGCAACCGTTCTACTTTAGTTAAGGCAATTGCTTCGACCGTCCATTAATACCTTTTCATACGTCCTAGCTTGCGAAGGAACGTTTTTGTCCCGGTTGCAAAATAGTCACGTGGTCGTCCGTCTACCGAAGTAGCCGTTGTCATAGAAGGGTTTATAACGTTTACATACATTCATAACATGCAATATATATATAATATAAAGCAAGATTTCATTCATTTACGTTATGTCCTTCTTTAATTCATTCTTTATAATCATACGCTTCATTCTTTATTCATAATTTCTTTTCATATATAAGTATTTATATATATATTTACGTATGATCACATTGACATTTATAACATTTATTCATTTAGTGTATACACTTCAGCCCCAAAACATTTAAAATGATTTGCACATAACATAGAAAGGGGTACATAGAACTCACCTGATAAGCTTCTCTAGGTTGTCCTAAACAAAGGTCCAACAACGTCACTTCCGATCTGGATTAGGTAGTTAAATACACATTAGACCCAACCCCGACTCTAATAGTTTAACCATTCTAAACTTACTGACTTTACTTAACCAGCATGCTGCCTACTGTCTGCTGCCTGCGCACTTGCTAAGTGCGCAGGACCATACTCATGCGCACTTGACAAGTGCGCAGAGGGTCCTTCTTGCGCACTTGGTAAGTACGCAGGATCTTCCTCTTGCGTACTTGGTAAGTACGCAGGAAGTCCCTCTTGCGTACTTGGTAAGTACGCAATACCTGGTTCCTGGACCAAAAATCCGAAATTCTTGCATGTTAATCCGATCATGCTAATCTTACAATTTTCTTTGATCAAAATGTGCGGTTTTCACTCTAGATGCTAGTTCTAAGCTTATTTTAAAGTTTCATCCACAAAAACGTCTCCTATTTAGCTAAAACCCGAGAAACCCCAAAACAAAGAAAAACTCAGTTTAAGGTCGATTCGTTACCTGGATTGTGATTCTGATTCGGAGGTTTTGCTCACGAGCTCATTGGTAACGTGCTCCTTCAATTTCGTGTCAATCCGGCGACTTTATCTCACTAGACCCGACTCTCCTTTCTCTCTCTAGGATGGTGAAATGAAGGTGAATATATACCTGGGCTTCCATCGGCCCGTTGGAGCCGAGCCCAAGCCCATCCGTTCTTATTTCGTTTTATGACGTTTAAATCTCTATCGTATTATTATTTACTTATTTACTATTTTTGGGATGTTACAGTTATGAATGTATGTATACATTATGGACGGAAACGAAGCTAATGGCTACTTCTGTAGACGGACGACCACGTGACTATTTTGCAACCGGGAAAGATACGTCCTTCGCAAGCTAGGAGTTACAAAAAGCATAAATGGGCGGTCGAAGTAAATGCTAAAATAGTATAACGGTTTCATAAACCATAGTTCGCGTGGGAAATGGATGCCTTAGGGCAGACGGGCGAATATGACGGACTACGACGGTAGGACGGGTAAGACGGACGGCCGAAGGTTGGCCAGACCAAAGTTAAGGCGGACGGTTTCTAGGACCGGCCGAGTAAAAGGGCTATGACGGTAGCTTAAGGGCGTATGTCTTTGTGACACGCAGTAAAAGACGGGTTGATCACCCTTATGTGTATGACCAATGAATGTTAAGGAAAGAAAAGGTGAATGCATATCTATGTAATCACATAAGAATGAAGAAAGGAAAGTAAAAGCTATGAATACGTATTCATTTGAAATGTATGTATATAATTATGTATACTTTTAAAGAAAAGAATGAACATACTTAATAGTTTAAACTAGAACTCACCAGCATTAGCTGACTTTTAGTATACATTTCAGGTACAGAAAGGAAGGGTCGTGCGAAGGCGTGAAGGTTACCCGACACAAGACTGACAACTCACTTTTATATATGTTAAGACAAATGTTATATACTTAATTTTAAAGACTTCCGCTGTTATGTCATGTCATGTAATGAATGAATTCGAATGTTTTAAATTTAAGCTCAGTAATTATGACTATGTTTATGAGTAAATCCAACAAGTGAGATTACCCGGGAAAGGGGCCTTACAAGTTGGCATCAGAGCAATAGTTTGAGAGATTTAGACATCCCTAAATGTCTGGACTCAAGCTGATTATGGGACCAACGCACGGATGTCAGTACGGGTTACCAACGCCAACGCTAGCACGGTAAGTAAGTACTAGAGTTAATACACTTGGATAAGGATAGATACCTTAACTTAGAACAAATAGATGTCAATGTCACAACCGATTTGAAGAGTTTTGAACCCGAAAAGCAATGTAAATTAGTAATCACAAACCGGTCATTGTAATTAAAAATTTACCTTGCTCGTACTGTTCTAAACTATGATCTGAAGGATTGGCATTGATGTATTCCCTTTATAACTATCAAGAAATTAGGAACTATGGCGGAGGAAGAACAGGATGCCGAGGCGGTCGTACTGGCCGAGTCGGTAGACCTCCATTGAATCGAAGCCATGAAGAAGAAGAGAGTGTGCACGCAAAACACACCGAGAGTGTGCACGAAACAGAAATGACCCCAACTGGGAACGACAATCAAGGGACTATACAGTTGGAACCCGAGGTCAGGGATGCTATAGCCCGTGAAGTCGTACTCACTCTGAAGAAAGTATTGCCTGATCTACTATCTGAGGCACTAAAGAAAAGTAGAGAGGAAGTGAAAGTGTATGACAGTGATGGGGATGAAGTGAAGGTGGGATCAAGCAACCGTGGGTGTACTTACAAAGGGTTTAAGGACGGAGACCCACCCAAGTTCGATGGGAGCAAGGATTCAGTGGCTACGTTCGAATGGATTGAAGGGATGAACGTTATAATCAACATCAGCGAGTGTCGACCTGACCAGGATGTTAAGTATGTTGCTCATTCTTTCACCAATGAAGCACTAAGTTGGTGGAGGAATATCCAGAGGACAAAGTCGCCAAACACTCTTGCCAAAATGACATGGGAAGACCTGAAAAAGCTCATAATCCAAAAGTTCTACCCATAAAACGAGATTGATCGTGTGGAGAACGAGTTCCTAAACTTCAAGGCTGGCAACAAGACTCATCTCTAGTATACTTCAAGATTAAATGAGCTGGCCCAACTGGTACCACACTTGGTAGAAACTGAAGACCGTCTAATCAAATACTATGTCAAGGGTCTGCCGCAAAGGGTCCGAGTCCATGTGAAAGCTAACCTACCCTCAACCTTCGAGTCAGTAGTGAATCTGAGCGGAATCGTCTACGACGACTATGCCAATGAGGACCCTCCACCTGAGACACAAAAGAGAAAGTGGGAGAACCCGTCTAGAGGCACTGGAAAAAGGAATGTAGCATCTGAAATTAAGAAACCAAGGTTGGATGAATATGAAACTTGCAGAAAATGTGGAAGGTAGCATCTTGGTGAGTGCCGAATCGGCACCACCACATGCTATAAGTGCGGGAAGCCGAGTTACTTCTCCCGAGAATGCGTAAAGAACGTCAAGTGTTAAGTATGTGGATTGTTTGGACATCTGACAAAGAATTACAGGAAGTCCGGCCAATCTGGTTTGGGAAAAGAGAGGGAAAAGGAACAACCGCAGGCTAGGACTCGAGCCTACGCCCTAACTGAGGAGGAAGCAAGGGGAAACCTTGATGTTGTGTCAGGTATGTTCCTAGTTAATGATGAACATGCTGCTATTTTATTTGACTCTGGTGCTAGTAAAAGTTTTATATCCAATACATTTAGTCATAAACTAGGTTGCACTATCAACACCATAGTAAAGGCATTTAGCGTACAAACTGTCGTTGGTAAAAATTCGGCAGTATTTCAAGAAACAGAGGATTGCATCATAGAAATAGAGGGTCATAAGTTCCCTTCTAGATTGTTCCTTCTTACCTTAGGAGGATTCGATATAGTATTGGGCATGGATTGGCTAGCTGCCGACGAAGCTCAAATCATATGTAAACGTAAGAGAATACACCTCAAAGCTCCTAGCGGCAGTCCAATTACGGTTTATGGGGATTGGAATTGCACGATGCCGAACATCATCTCGATGATCAAGGCCAAAAGTTACATGAGGCGCGGTTGCGAAACTTATTTAGCATATGTTATTGATGATAGAAAGAAAATGAATGAACTCAAGAATGTACCCATGGTGTGCAACTTTCCGGAAGTATTCCCTGAGGATATACCTGGTTACCACCCGATCGGGAAATAGAATTTCAGATTGACTTATTGCCAAGAGCTGAGCCCGTTGCCAAAGCCCCCTACCAATTGGCTCCGTCAGAAATGAAAGAATTGATGTCTCAACTAGAGGAACTAACAGAAAAAGGATTTATTGGACCGAGCATCTCACCGTGGGGCGCTCCGGTACTATTTGTAAAGAAGAAGGACGACAGCATGCGCATGTGCATTGACTACCGCGAGTTGAACAAGAGGACAGCAAAGAACAAATACCCACTGCCTAGAATAGACGACCTTTTTGATCAACTGCAAGGTGCAAGTTGGTTCTCAAAGATCGATCTTAGGTCGAGTTGCCATCAGTTGAAAGTAAGAGAAGAAGACGTACCAAAGACCGCGTTTCGCACGCGTTATGGGCATTATGAGTTTCTCGTGATGTCCTTCGGATTGACCAACGCACCAGCAGCGTTCATGGACTTGATGAATAGAGTATGTCGACCCATGTTGGATCGATCGGTGATAGTCTTTATAGACGACATACTGGTATATTCAAAAAGCGAGGGTGATCACCACTGTCACCTAAGAGAGGTTCTGGAGGTGCTAAAGCAGGAAAAGTTGTACGCAAAATTCTCCAAATGCGCGTTCTGGCTTAGGGAAGTCCAATTTGTAGGTCATGTAATAAACCCAAACGGCATTATGGTGGATCCTGCAAAGATCGAGACAGTAAAGGAATGGAACATCCCAAAGATACCAACAGAGATACGAAGCTTTCTGGGATTGGCAGGCTACTATCGAAGGTTCATTCAAGATTTTTCAAGAATAGCCTCGCCACTAATTAAGTTGACATGGAACGAAGTGAAATATGAATGGAGTCCAACCCAAAACAACGCGTTTGAGGAACTTAAGGCACGATTAACCCAAGCCCCAGTCTTGGCACTACCTGAGGGAAATAAAGACTTAGTAGTCTACTCTGACGCTTCGGGTCAGGGTTTAGGTTGCGTACTTATGCAACGAGGAAAGGTAATTGCTTACGCCTCGCGACAACTAAAGATTCACGAGGTTAACTACCCAACACACGATCTAGAGTTAGCGGCAGTAGTTTTCGCGTTGAAAATATGGAGGCACCATTTACTCCGATCACAAAAGCATGAAGTACTTTTTCGGGCAAAAGGAATTAAACATGAGGAAAAGGAGGTGGTTAGAACTACTGAAGGACTATGAATGTGAGATATTGTACCATCCAGGCAAAGCAAACGTGGTGGCTGACGCTTTAAGCAGAAAGGAAGAATCCGAACCTATACGGATCAAAGCATGTCAGCTGATTATAACACCAGATTTGATGAGTGAAATATCAAAGGCACAAGACGAAGCGCTATTAGAAGGAAATATAAAACGGGAAAGAATAGTAGGAAAACAAGGGAATTTGGATGCAAATGCATACGGGGTACGAACTAGGTTTGGCCGAATGTGGATACCTAAGATTGGCGAGCTTAGAGCCAAAATACTCGATGAGGCCCATAAGTCTCGCTATTCTATCCACCCCGGGACAAACAAAATGTATAAAGACTTGAAGGAGTACTGGTGGCCTGGCATGAAGAATGATGTGACAGAGTACGTGAGCAAGTGCCTAACGTGTTCTCTAGTTATGGCCGAGCACCAGAAACCATGCGGTAAAATGCAACCTCTATCGATACCGAAATGGAAGTGGGAGGAGATCACGATGGACTTCATTACCAAGCTACCGCGAACAGCTAAAGGCAATGATACCATTTGGGTGATCGTCGACCGCTTGACGAAAAGTGCTCATTTCTTGCCAATACGTGAGACTTCTTCGTCAGAAAGACTAGCAGAAGTATTTATCAAGGAAGTTGTGAGCAGACATGGTATGCCGCTGTCGATTCTGTCCGACAGGGATACTAGATTCACCTCAAGGTTTTGGAAGAAATTCAACGAAGCAATGGGCACTAGGCTTGTAAGGCCCCAAACCCAGGAGGCCTCACTTATTGGATTTACTTATTCACAAACAGTTCTTAAACTTGATTATCAAATAACGCAGCGGAAAATACTTCAATAAAACATAACCATTACATTGTTTAACAACGGAAGCGTAACATAATCTATTACATAAACATATCATAATCTAATCATAACGGGATGCCAGTCTTCATGATCAACCGGGTAACTCTTCTCACTTGCCAAGCATCACCGTCCATCATCCATACCTGCCTTAACCTGAATATGCATACTAAAAAGTCAGCTACGCTGGTGAGTTCTAGCTTTACATAAAACCTTAACATAAAAATTTTGCCAAAAACATAACATACATTTGTTTAACAAAAGCGTACGTAAAACATGCAATAACTTAACATCATCAAAACAACGTAACATAGCATCATAACATAAGTCAACATGAACCGAATCTGCGCCTTCTCGTAACCGTCAATTCCATACATCGCATACCAGCGGATGAACTTAAGGCTCGTTACCTCTAAGCCATCCGTCACACAGGTCCCCTAAGGCTCGTTACCTCTAGGTGGACCAAACATATGTCTCCTAAGGCTCGTTACCTCTAGGTAGACCAAACATACGTCTCCTAAGGCTCGTTACCTCTAGGTAGACCAAACATACGTCTCCTAAGGCTCGTTACCTCTAGGTAGACCAAACATATGTCTCCTAAGGCTCGTTACCTCTAGGTAGACAGAACATAACTTAGGCACTATTTCCCAGCAAGGAATAGTACCTTCCATCGGGATCCCGGTAATCCCATGGGTGACCGTCGTCACCCCATCATCAACCAGTTGTACAACCGTTAGCCAGCCACAAAGGCCCCCCGTAAGGTGAGGCCAATACATACATACATACCTTAGCTCCCGTAGGAACTCGTGGCAGATTCGTTCATTCGTGACTTTCATAAAACCTTTACCTCATTTTAGTTAAAGCATTTGTACGTTTTATTAAACAAAACATCATCTCTTTTGTAAACTTCATTTGGCAAAACATTTCATAAACATCATCCCGTAAACTTCATTTCGTAAACATCACATCGTAAACATTATTTCATAAACATCTTTCGTAAACCACATTTCAAAACATCGTTCCGTATGTATGCACACCAGCCCAAAAACATTTAATTAAAACATTTAAAGAAGGGCTTCTAGAACTCACCTTATAAGCTAGTCTCGGTTGTCCTAAACAAAGGCCCAACAACGTCACTTCCGATCTGAATTGATTAGTTAAATACACATCAGACCAATACCGACTCTAACGGTTTAACCCTTCTAAACATACTAACTTTACTTAACCAGCCTGATGCCTGCGCACTTAGCAAGTGCGCAGACCCTTCTTCCTGCGTACTTGATAAGTACGCATGGTCCTCTTCCTGCGTACTTGATAAGTACGCAGTGCTCTCTTCCTGCGTACTTGATAAGTACGCAGGACCTGCTCCGTGCGTACTTGATAAGTACGCACGATCCGTTTCTTCGCAAAAACCCTAACTTTCGCATTCACGTCTGATCACGTCAAGATCCTGAACCTGTTTACATTCAAAACGTTTGTTTTCCATTAAGGAACTCAAATCTATGTTTATCTTTCAATTTTATCCGTGAAAACGTTACTTTTTCACCCAAAACCCGAAAAAACCCAAAAACGAACAAAAACTCATATTTAGGCCCGATTGTTACCTGAATCTAGTTTCTGATCCGGAGGTTCTTCTCACGAGATATGGAGCAACACTTTGCTGAAATCTCGGGTCGATCCGCCAACTTTATCTCTCTACGTTTTCTCTCTCTAGAAGTTGCAAATGAGAGAAATAGGTGGTGGCCTTGACTATTTATAGGGGAGGCTCCCCTTCCAGCCCGCCGGTCCATCCGGCCCGATCCGACATGCTTCGTTCGTTTATTTTGTTATTATAACTGTCGTTTTGTTTTTATTTTTTTGGGATGTTACAAGTCTACCCCCCTTACAATAGGTTTCGTCCCCGAAACCTATCATAAGTCAAATAGTTGAGGGTACGGCTCCCTCATTTCCGTCTCCGTTTCCCAAGTGGCTTTCGATCCCCTTCGATGCTTCCATTGGACTTTAACTAATTGAATAATCTTATTACGCAAACGCTTCTCCTTTCTGTCTAAGATAGCCACGGGTTCTTCGATGTAATTAAGGCAGTTGTCGACCTCGATGTCAGTAAGTGGTACGTGAGCTGATTCATCCGCCAAACACTTTCGCAAGTGTGATACATGGAAGGTAGGATGAATCCCACTTAACTCATCAGGCAACTCTAACCGATAAGCGATTTCACCAACCCGTGCCATTATCCTGAATGGTCCGACAAACCTCAGACTTAACTTTCCTCTCTTCCTGAATCATATGATCCCTTTCCAGGGTGACACTTTCAACATTACTCTGTCCCCAACATCAAACTCAATAGGCCTTCATCGTTTATCTGTGTAGGATTTCTGATGATCTTGAGCGGCCTTCATTCTTGCTTTGATTTGATCAAACCTTTCCGACGTTTCTCTTACGACTTCAAGACTTCCTAATTCCTTCTGTCCAATCTCACCCCAACAAACCGGGGTCCTACATCTTCTCCCTTACAACATTTCGTAAGGCGGCATGCCTATCGTCATGTGATGACTATTGTTGTAGGAGAATTCGGCTAACGGCAGATGACTGTCCCAACTGCCGCCAAAATCGATAATACAAGCGCGAAGCATATCCTCCAAGGTCTGAATAGTCCTTTCGGACTGACCATCCGTTTGTGGGTGGTATGCCGTGCTGATATTAAGCCTCGTGCCCATCGCCTCGTGAAATCTTTTCCAGAACCTCGATGTGAATCGTGTGTCCCGGTCAGATACGATCATCAAAGGCATCCCATGCCATGCTACTACTTCGTTAATAAACACTTCTGCTAACCTTTCCGACGAGAACGTCTCGCGAATAGGTAGGAAATGAGCACTCTTCGTTAAATGGTCCACAATTACCCAAATTGTATCATGACCTTTAGATGTGCGAGGTAGCTTGGTTATGAAGTCCATGGTAATGTGTTCCCACTTCCATTCTGGTTTATCAAGTGGTTGAATCTTTCCATACGTTTTCTGGTGTTCGGCCTTTACTTGTGAGCAAGTCAAGCATTTGCTTACATACCTTGTCACCTCAAGTTTCATCCCAGGCCACCAATATTCCTTCCTCAGATCTTGGTACATTTTATTGGTACCGGGATGGATAGAGTACCGAGACTTATGAGCCTCATCCAAGATTTTGTTTCTAAGCTCGCCACCCATAGGTATCCATACCCGTCCAAAACGTGTCCTAACACCAAGGGTGTTATATTCCAACTTGTCCTGTTGGCCAACCATCCTTTCCTTCTTTATGTTTTCTTCTTTAAGTGCCTCATCTTGAGCCTTTTCAATTTCTCTCATCACATCCGATGTTACCACCAACTGGCAAGCTTTCACCCTAATAGGAGTAAGCACATCCTTTCGGCTTAGAGCGTCAGCCACCACGTTTGCCTTTCCAGGGTGGTACATTATTTCACAGTCATAGTCTTTCAACAGTTCCAACCATCGCCTCTGCCTCATATTAAGTTCCTTTTGTTCGAAGAAGTACTTCAAACTTTTGTGGTCGGAGTAAATAGTAAACTTCACCCCGTAAAGGTAGTGCCTCCAAATTTTTAATGCGAATACGACAGCAGCAAGTTCCAAATCGTGAGTCGGATAATTAGCTTTGTGAATCTTCAACTGCCGTGACGCATACGCGATCACTCTCCCGCGTTGCATCAACACGCACCCTAATCCCTGACCCGAAGCATCAGAGTATACCACTAGGTCTTCATTGCCCTCAGGAAGGGCCAAGATTGGAGCTTGGGTTAGCCTCTTCTTCAATTCCTTAAACGTCTCATCCTGGGTCGAACCCCATTCGTACTTTACCTCCTTTCGAGTCAACTTTGTCAATGGCGAAGCTATTTTATAGAAATCCTGAATGAATCTCTGATAGTAGCCTGCTAATCCCAAGAAACTGCGGAGTTCAGTTGGCGTCTTAGGAATATTCCATTCCCTTACCGTCACTATCTTTGCTGGGTCAACCATAATGCCGTTCGGGTTAATTACGTGACCTAGGAATTGGACTTCCCTAAGCCAGAACGCGCATTTGGAGAACTTAGCATACAACTTTTCCTTCTTCAGAGCTTACAATACTTCCTTCAAGTGACACGCGTGATCACCCTCATTCTTGGAGTAGATGAGGATATCATCGATGAACACGATTACCGATCGATCCAGCATTGGTCGACAAACCCTATTCATCAAATCCATGAACGCTGCGGGGGCGTTCGTCAATCCGAAAGACATTACGCGGAACTCGAAATGTCCATAACGCGTGCGAAATGCAGTTTTCGGTATGTCTTCTTCCCTCACCTTCAACTGATGGTACCCGGACCGAAGGTCGATTTTTGAGAACCAACTTGCGCCTTGCAATTGATCGAACATGTCGTCAATCCTTGGTAAAGGGTACTTGTTCTTCACCGTACGTTTATTCAACTCACGATAATCAATACACATTCTTATCGAACCGTCTTTCTTCTTCACAAACAACATCGGAGCACCCCACGGCGAGATGCTCGGTTGGATAAATCCCTTCTCAAGTAACTCGTCTAGTTCTTTCATCTCCACTAGTGCTAGTCGGTATGGAGCCTTAGCCACGGGCTGGGCATCTGGTACTAAGTCGATTCGAAATTCGATCTCTCTGTCGGGTGGTATCCCAGGAAAATCCTCTAGAAACACCTCCGGGTACTCGCGTACCACGGGTACATCGTCTAGTTCCTTCACTTCCTTACACTCGTCAATTACGTACACCAGGTAAGCCTCGCATCCGCGCCTCAAGTAATCTGTTGCCTTAATCATCGAGATGATGTTTGGTATCGTGGCGTCACGATCTCCAAGAACCTCGACTTTGCTACCGTCCGGAGCCTTGAGTCGGATTATCTTTCGTTAACATATAATTTGTGCTTCATTGGCAGTTAGCCAATCCATTCCTAACACGACATCGAACCCTCCCAAAACCATAACAAACAATCTGACAGGGAACCTATGACCTTCTATTTTTATCGTGGAGTTGTCAACTACATCGGTCACTCTCACAGTTCTTCCCTCAGCGGTTTCTACGCTAAAGGCCCTTTCTAGCTTACTGACATTGTACTTTACTTGTTTACAAAAAGCCGTAGATATAAAAATCTTACTGGCACCCGAATCAAATAACACAGAAACAAAAGTGTTGTCAAGGATGAACGTACCTGACGCCACGTCGGGGTCTGCCCTGGCTTGTTCTTGCATCAGTGCGTACGCACGAGTCTTTACTCGGGGTCTCTCTTCTTTCGTCTCCGGGCCTTTCCCTTTCCCGGCTTCACCCATTCTGGGCTTGGTGCATTCCCGGCTCATATGACCGCTTTCACCACAATTATAACATTTAATGCCTTGCCTGCATTCCCGGGAGTAGTGCCCAGTCTTGCCACATTTGTAGCACAGATTTGTCCCTATCCGACATTCACCCGTATGTCTCGCCCCACATCTTCCATAGACTGCCGTCTCGCCTACCCTGGCCTGTTTGTCCAGAGCCCCAAACAACTTCCCACCCGGTCGCTTAACGGGAAAACCCAGCTTCTTCTTGGGCTCTTCAATGGCAACGACATTCAACGCCAGATCATCAAATACCACTCCGCTCAGTTCTACTACCGAATCGTAGGTAGTAGGGACGTTTGCTTTAACATAGGTGCAGACCTGGTCCGGCAGCCCTTGAATGTAGCATGCAATCTTTCTTTCCTCAGTCGTGACAAGATGTGGCACCAGACGTGCCAGTTCATTGAACCGTGTGGTGTACTGCCGGTGCGTCATGCTCCCAGCCTTCAAACCCAGAAATTCCCTCTCTACCTTCTCAATATCGTTCCTTGGGCAGAAATTCTTGATCACCAAAGTTTTCAAGTCAGCCCACACCATCGCATCCACAACCTCGCTCCCTTTTGCTTGACGTACACCTTCCCACCAATGGGATGCTTCCTCTCTCAAGGAGTTAGCAGCAAATTTTACAACTTGATCCGTTCGAAATTCGCTCAGACGAATGGCAGCTTCCATACGGATCACCCAATCAAACGTAGCTACCACGTCTTTCTTTCCAGTGAGGACCGGTGGGTCACATGCTTTAAATGACTTGTAGTCGCATCCGCGTGCAGGCGGTGCGTTGTCGGTCTCGTTGTTCTGGGCACCAGTTGCAGCGCTAGACCCACCTTCCCCATTAACCTTCTTCAATGCTTCAGCTAACAGACCTGGCAGAGAAGTCTTCATCAACTCGGTGAACTCTAGAGCTATAGCTGCTCTCACTTCTGGTTCAAAAGTGAAAGGTTGTTCTTCAACCAGTGTCTGCTCAGTTCCATGCACACTAACCGCCGGTTCAGTGTGAACACTTCCTTCTTCATTATACTCTTGGCGCGCAGGGGTCCTGCCACGCCCACCATTTCGACCGCCGGTACGGCCCCCACCACGCCTTCCGCTCTTCCATCCCACCATTCCGTTCTATAAGACAAGGAATCCAATGTCATCACGCTAGTTAACAAATCAAATTCAATAACCACTGTAAGATGTTAATATACACTGGCCATCTGCAATTAACCATTACACTACCTTTCGATTTCTATTTGACCCCCTTTGTGATTCCATCAGAACACAAGTCCTTACCTAACCCTTTCTAAGGCATACTGTATATGTAAATATATACTACCTTCATACCTGATGCTGTGGCTCGAGTTACCCGTACTGGCATCCGCTTTCGGTCCCATTCACAGTTTAAGTTCAGACACTGAGAGTGTCCGAATCTCTCAAACTATTGCTCTGATACCAACTTGTAAGGCCCCAAACCCAGGAGGCCTCACTTATTGGATTTACTCATTCACAAACACTTCTTAAACTTGATTATCAAATAACGCAGCGGAAAATACTTCAATAAAACATAACCATTACATTGTTTAACAACGGAAGCATAACATAATCTATTACATAAACATATCATAATCTAATCATAACGGGATGCCAGTCTTCATGATCAACCGGGTAACTTTTCTCGCTTGCCAAGCATCACCGTCCATCATCCATACCTGCCTTAACCTGAATGTGCATACTAAAAAGTCAGCTACGCTGGTGAGTTCTAGCTTTACATAAAACCTTAACATAAACATTTTGCCAAAAACATAACATACATTTGTTTAACAAAAGCGTACGTAAAACATGCAATAACTTAACATCATCAAAACATCGTAACATAGCATCATAACATAAGTCAACATGAACCGAATCTGCGCCTTCTCGTAACCGTCAATTCCATACATCGCATACCAGCGGATGAACTTAAGGCTCGTTACCTCTAAGCCATCCGTCACACAGGTCCCCTAAGGCTCGTTACCTCTAGGTGGACCAAACATATGTCTCCTAAGGCTCGTTACCTCTAGGTAGACCAAACATACGTCTCCTAAGGCTCGTTACCTCTAGGTAGACCAAACATACGTCTCCTAAGGCTCGTTACCTCTAGGTAGACCAAACATATGTCTCCTAAGGCTCGTTACTTCTAGGTAGACAGAACATAACTTAGGCACTATTTCCCCGCAAGGAATAGTACCTTCCATCGGGATCTCGGTAATCCCATGGGTGACCGTCGTCACCCCATCATCAACCAGTTGTACAACCGTTAGCCAGCCACAAAGGCCCCCCGTAAGGTGAGGCCAATACATACATACATACCTTAGCTCCCGTAGAAACTCGTGGCATATTCGTTCATTCGTGACTTTCATAAAACCTTTACCTCATTTTAGTTAAAGCATTTGTACGTTTTATTAAACAAAACATCATCTCTTTCGTAAACCTTTCGTAAACTTCATTTGGCAAAACATTTCATAAACATCATCCCGTAAACTTCATTTCGTAAACATCACATCGTAAACATTATTTCATAAACATCGTTTCGTAAACCTCATTTCAAAACATCGTTCCGTATGTATGCACACCAGCCCAAAAACATTTAATTAAAACATTTAAAGAAGGGCTTCTAGAACTCACCTTATAAGCTAGTCTCGGTTGTCCTAAACAAAGGCCCAACAACGTCACTTCCGATCTGAATTGATTAGTTAAATACACATCAGACCAATACCGACTCTAACGGTTTAACCCTTCTAAACATACTAACTTTACTTAACCAGCCTGATGCCTGCGCACTTAGCAAGTGCGCAGACCCTGCTTCCTGCGTACTTGATAAGTACGCATGGTCCTCTTCCTGCGTACTTGATAAGTACGCAGTGCTCTCTTCCTACGTACTTGATAAGTACGCAGGACCTGCTCCGTGCGTACTTGATAAGAACGCACGATCCGTTTCTTCGCAAAAACCCTAACTTTCGCATTCAGGTCTGATCACGTCAAGATCCTGAACCTGTTTACATTCAAAACGTTTGTTTTCCATTAAGGAACTCAAATCTATGTTTATCTTTCAGTTTTATCCGTGAAAACGTTACTTTTTCACCCAAAACCCGAAAAAACCCAAAAACGAACAAAAACTCATATTTAGGCCCGTTCATTACCTGAATCTGGTTTCTGATCTGGAGGTTCTTCTCACGAGCTATGGAGCAACACTTTGCTGAAATCTCTGGTCGATCCGCCAACTTTCTCTCTCTACGGTTCCTCTCTCTAGAAGTTGCAAATGAGAGAAATAGGTGGTGGCCTTGGCTATTTATAGGGGAGGCTCCCCTTCCAGCCCGCCGGCCCGACCCGACATGCCTCATTCGTTTATTCCATTATTATAACTGTCGTTTTGTTTTATTTTTTTGGGATGTTACAAGGCTGAACATCAGCACCGCTTACCACCCCCAAACCGATGGACAATCGGAAAGGACCATTCAGACCTTGGAGGACATGCTCCGGGCCTGTATCATTGACTTCGGTGAGAGCTGGGACAGCCATCTACCATTGACAGAATTTTCATATAACAACTGCTATCACTCGACTATTGGCATGCCGCCATTTGAAATGTTGTATGGGAGGAAATGTAGGACACCGGTTTGTTGGGGGGAAATTGGACAAAAGGATTTCGCAAGTCTCGAAGTGGTCAAGGCTACTTCCGAGAAGTTTGATCAAATCAAGGCTCGAATGAAAGCCGCAAAGGACAGACAGAAATCATACGCGGATAAGAGAAGAAGGGATTTAGAGTTTCAAGTGGGGGACATGGTACTGTTAAAGGTATCACCATGGAAAGGAATCATTCGATTCAGAAAAGCGTGGCAAACTAAGTCCAAGGTTTGTTAGACCTTTCAAGATTCTAGTGAGAGTGGGCCAAGTTGCTTATAGACTCGACCTACCCGTTGAGCTTAGTGGAATACACCCTACGTTCCACGTGTCGCACTTACGCAAGTGCCTAGCTGACGACACAGCTCACATACCTTACGACGAGATCGAAGTGGATAACAGTCTAAATTATGTGGAGGAACCAATAGCCATTATTGACCGAGCTGAGAAACGACTACGCAATAAGTCGATTCCTTTAGTCAAAGTTCAATGGAAGCACATAAAAGGTTCAGAAGCTACATGGGAAAAAGAAGACGAGATGAGGGGACTATACCCTAAATTGTTTAACGTTTAAGCAGTTTCGAGGACGAAACCTCTTTAAGGAGGGTAGACTTGTAACATCCCAAAAATAGTAATTTAATAAATAATAACACGAAAGAGACTTAATCATCATAAAACAAAAGAAAAATGGATGGGCTTGGGCTCGGCTCCAACGGGCCGAGCGAAGCCCAGGTATATAAAGGCCAAGACAGCCTTGAAGCTCTCATTTTCACCAACACTTGCAAGCTAGAGAGAGAAAGGAGAGTCGGGTCTAGAGAGAGAAAGTCGACGGATCGACACGAAATTGAAGGAGCACGTTACTACTGAGCTCGTGAGCAAAACCTCAGAATCAGAATCACAATCCAGGTAACGATTCGACCTTAAACTGAGTTTTTCTTTGTTTTGGGATTTTTTGGGTTTTAGCTAAATAGGAGACGTTGTTATGGATGAAACTTGAAAATAAGCTTAGAACTAGCATCTAGAGTGAAAACCGCACCTTTTGATCAAAGAAAGTTGTAAGATTAGCATGATCGGATTAACATGCAAAATTTCGGACTTGTCCAGAAAACAGGTGCTGCGTACTTATCAAGTACGCAGTAGGGACGTCCTGCGTACTTATCAAGTACGCAGGTACGCAGGAGAAAGATCCTGCGTACTTACCAAGTACGCAGGTACAGGAGAAAGATCATGCGTACTTACCAAGTACGCAGGTACGCAGGAGAAAGATCATGCGTACTTACCAAGTGCGCAAGAAGAATGCTCTGCGCACTTCTCAAGTACGCATGAGCAAGGCCCTGTGCACTTACTAAGTGCGCAGGCAGCAGACCAGTAAGTAAAGTCAGTAAGTTTAGAATGATTAAACCGTTAGAGTCGGGAATGGGCCTGATGTGTATTTAACTACCTAATTCAGATCGTACGTGACGTTGTTAGACCTTTGTATAGGACAACCAAGACTAGCTTATCGGGTGAGTTCTATGTGCCCCCTTCTATGTTATGTGCAAACCTTATTAAATGTTTTGGGGCTGAAATGTATACACTAAATGAATAAAATGATATGAATGCTAATGTGATCATACGTGATGTACTAATATATATTTTATATATATATAAGAGAATGAATTATGAACAAAGAATGAAACGTATGTTTACAAAGAATGAAGGAAAGAATGGCATAACGTAAATAAATAAAATCTTGCTTTATAATTATTTATATTGCATGTTATGAATGTATGTATACGTTATGGACGGAAACGAAGCTAACGGCTACTTCTGTAGACGGATGACCACGTGACTATTTTGCAACCGGGAAAGATACGTCCTTCGCAAGTTAGGACGTACAAAAAAGAATAAATGGGCGGTCGAAGTAAATGCTAAAATAGTATAATGGTTGCATAAACAATAGTTTGCGTGGGAAACGGATGCCTTAGGGCAGACGGGCGAATATGACGGACTACGACGGTAGGACGGGTAAGACGGACGACCGAAGGTTGGCCGGACCAAAGTTAAGCCGGACGGTTTCTAGGACCGGACGAGTAAAAGGGCTACGACGGTAGCTTAAGGGCGTATGTCTTTGTGATATACGCAGTAAAAAACGGGTTGATCACCCTTATGTGTATGACCAATGAATGTTAAGGAAAGAAAAGGTGAATGCATATCTATGTAATCACATAAGAATGAAGAAAGAAGAGTAAAAGCTATGAATACGTATTCATTTGAAATGTATGTATATAATTATGTATACTTTTAAAGAAAAGAATGAACATACTTAATAGTTTTAAACTAGAACTCACCAGCGTTAGCTGACTTTTAGTATACATTTCAGGTACAGAAAGGAAGGGTCGTGCGAAGGCGTGAAGGTTACCCGACACAAGACTGACATCCCACTTTTATATATGTTAAGACAAATGTTATGTACTTAATTTTAAAGACTTCCGTTGTTATGTCATGTCATGTTACGTTATGTAATGAATGTATTCGAATGTTTTAAATTTAAGCTCAGTAATTATGACTATGTTTATAAGTAAATCCAACAAGTGAGGTTACCCGGGAAAGGAGCCTTACAACACGCCCCATTTTTTTTTTAAACCGATTTTTAATGCTCCAAAAATTGTATAAAAATTATTTTTACAAACCCAATATTATTTTGAACAGAATGAAACAAAAGTTTACAATTCTTAACATAAAATCTCTATTAGTACAAATTAAATTGGTAGGATTTCATTATAATTGTTTCAAAGAATATATATAGATTTTCTTTAAATATTTAATAAAAGGAATTTATTTTCCTATGTTATAAAGGTTGTGACAAGATTTTATAAAAGTATTTTTCCTTGAAACAAAGTTTACAAAGTTTTATAAAATTTAAGATATATATATTAAAACAAATAAATATTTATGTAAATATATATTTTTCATATTCATTAGAAGAACATATCTATATTAAAAATTAAATAAATAAATGAATTTAGTTATTTTACACTCCATTTAGAATTGAATTGTATTTAACATTAGTTTTTATAAACTAATATATATTTACTATGATTTGACACATTTTTCATAACTAAATAAATAAATAAAAATAAACTTATTTATTTAAATTATATTTGAAACAATATAATTACATACCACTTTTCTAAATAAATAAATCTAATTCATTTAGTTATTCAAATTAAACCCTAAGTCATTTATTATTTTAATCTTATTTATTTTTTTAAAACTATTATTCGAATACAAAGACAAATGTATACACATCCCATGCATGGTGTACCTCAACCCCGTTGTACAAGTCCTTACACTCGATTCCGTTGAAACCCTAGACTTGGCCTTAGACTTTTGTGCATGTTATTAATCTAGATCCATATACAGTACACTCTAGATTAACGTTGTGAGTTACAAGGATCACTTCGCTACCTAGTCTCTTGTGCTAGCAACATCTATGATACAGGTGAGTTTACATAGCCCAATTTTTTACACTATTTACATTTTTGGGGTGGAACATGAGTACAATTATATAATGTTTACAAACTACACAATACAATTCCACCCTACATTCATGTGTGCAATTTAAGCCTTATGCTTGAGTAGTAGGTGTGCAAACTACAATTTGTGTGCAATTTACATGTGCAATCATTAACTACACAAGGCGACGGTTAACAATGATAGATCTATTGAGTCTGACAAACCCACCCAGATTGGGGTGATTGTTACCGACAACACAATTTGCATGCTAGTTACAAAGGTTTGATTGTACTTAGGTCACACAATAGTTGCTCCCCATAAATGCCTTATTTTATCATGTTATGTAAGGATTTGATTTATTCACATTCATATATACTACCTATGTACAAACCTGTGTATGCTCACCAACTTTTTAGTTGACCTTATTTTATTCATGTTTCAGGTGCTAATGTTTGATCAAGGCTTGCTACACATAGGCTTTGGACTTAGTTAATCTTAAATGAAGAACCATTTGTATTTCAATTATGTACTTTTGAACTTGGTTGTGTTTGAATTGTTTGAAATAAAATTTGATGATTAATATATTGAAATCTAGTCAACCTTGTGCTAATGAACAGTCTACATGTCCCGCCCCGACGTTTCCGCCATCGGTTGGGGTGTGACATATTGGTATCAGAGCCTTGGTTATAGGGAATTAGGTTATTAGACACTCTTGACCTAGACTATAACCTTAGGACACCTATAATATACCATGCTATTACATGTTACCTGATTACTCCTTATGTGAATATTTTACATGTTATACTAAGTAATTACACTACATGATACAACACCTAATAATCTATGTGTCACACTACTCATTAACTTTTGTGCTTATGTTCATTGTTATCTACATGCTACCTATTTGATTCATTTAAGTGCTATCCTAAGTTTCAACACACACTTAGTTCTTCATACATCCTTAATCTCACACACATAATGTCACCATCTCTCATGATCAAAATCTAAACTATTGGGCCTAATGCCCAATAATAATAAACAAGAAGCCCATTTATCCTCCAAGAAGAAGAAGACTGCTGGAATGAACAAACCTTACTTTCGGGCCTCAAATCCCAATCCACAACAATTCTCATCACGACCATGAGCCCAACAATGGTGTTATTAATACATGATGGCTGGAAGAGTGTGTAGGCCCATGAGGGATTCTGGCTAAGGAAAGACAGGGTACTTAAGTGTGTCTTAGTGACCCACCCCTCTTTCCTGGGAATTCTCCTCAGGGATGCATTGCTTATAGGTCAAGTGTATTTCTAAAATACTATTGTGAAGACTCGGTGTTATGACTAGTGCAACTCTAAACCTATGAGAAATCTTATATCTAACACTCAGTATTTCATTATCACTTACAACCTTTTCATTGTTTCTCTGCTAGACATGGACTCCTACTCTCCTTCCTCCCCAGTATACCGTCCCGGAGCAGAGTCTGATTGGGAAAAAGACAGCAGGTCACCCGTGTATCGGTCACCACCACTCCCAGCTACCAGTCCAAGGTTTGATGTAAGGGCAGATTGGGCTAGGAACACCGGCCCAATACTTTAAACACCTAGATCACCCCCATTAAGAGACCCGTATCTGGTTCCCGACCTGTATCATCCTAACCCTTGGGTAAGGCATAGCATGGCACCCACTAGTGCTATGGGAATTCCAATCAATGACATTCACCAATATGTGAGGACCGCAGAATTTGAGAGGCAAAAGATGGAGCATGAGGTAATGCACGACTTGCAAGGACAAAGAATGGATAACCTAGCAAATCAATTAGGGTACCAAAAAGAATTAATCTCCATCCTCGAAAAAGAAATACTGGAGCATCGCACGGAAGCAGCTAGAGCTGAGGCCAGATCGACTACCCGAATGACCATAGCGGTGCTCGTCTTGGCGATTATCTTCTTCCTAGTGGAAAGCTACCAGAGACGTTAACAGAAATTTCTATTTACTGTCCTTAGATTTTCAGTTTGAGAACCATTTACCTATGTTTTGAATAATGTTTAACATTTCAGCATTTAATAAATTTTACATATTCCAACTCTAAAGTTATTATTCATTTGATTGGACACGTTGAGTGTGAAATTACACCCATCATATTTTCATCAAGATTCTCCATGTATCACCTTCTTCATTTACCGCAATTTAGTGCACTACCGACAATCTTCTTCGTAAACAAATTATCCTATTATTTGATTTAAACAACCTCGTTATTTTGTTCAAACAAAAAGTTTATCAAACTTTTAGATAATGTCTGAAATATAAATTTTCTATAAACATTTTCACCTTATAAGAAGAAAACTTAATACAACCTATTTTATAAAAATATTATTTCGAATTGATAAATAATTCTGATTTTCCCCATTAAGGTAATTATTTCTAAACCTTGGCTAAATTAATATACGACTACTAGTTTAGCCAATAATTCCTCTTAAAAATATTCTCTTATTAATAATTGAAAATTTAATTAAAAGATTTTTCCTATAAATTGTCTATTTATTTAGATTATTTAACCCAATAGTTTCATTACTTTATATATCTACAAACAAGAACAATTTACAATTTCATATTTTCAAACAAAGATCAATTATTTGTAAACACATTTTCCCGAGTGCTTTCAGAACCTCCTCGTTACCTTTCACTTGCCGCTTCAAAGGACGATCCATACCGCGTATACATTAACCATCCCCACAAACCTCAACGAGATTTAAAGAGCTAGAACCTGGCTACCACATTATACATGAACGCCAAACAACACGCTTCTCTGCAATACTCGATCACATACAAAATTCGTTAGTATATGTCACGCACGGAACTCAATAACTTACGTATGAACGTTCACAAGATACATAGCACGATCACATAATACATGAAACTTGGTTGTTTGTAATATACGTGATACATAACAATTTTTTGTTTGGTACATAATACTAGATTGACCACATTGAACATGAAACTTATTTGGTTACAAAGTACATGATACTAAATTATGCACATTATACAATATACATGATTATTTACATTACACAAGGAAGCTTATTTGTTTACAAAATACATGATACTAAGTGGTTAACATCATACATGAAATTCATTTCTTGCCATATACATGACGCTAACTTTTTCACATTACACATGAAATCTATTTGATTACATGCTACATAACGCTAGATCATTCATGAAACTTGGATGTTACATTATAAACGAAACTAAATTGCTTGCAATTGTTGTAATTAATTGATTACATTATACACAAGGCATGGGCATATGCTTTGTTCACCAAAGTTGAAAACCATAACTCATTGAAGCTACTCGGAGTTTGACGCTTCTTGTTCAAACTCGAGGAAGCTGTAACACTTTAAAACAACTCGGTGTTTGACGTATTCTTGTTCAAACATGAGTAAACTATGGAACTTTAAGTTATACTACCTTATTACTCTTTAGTTGCTAACTGGCCTGCCTACTTAAGGACATAGTTAATTATTAGCAACTCATATGTGAAAACAATATACATGAACTAAGTGAACTTGTGCCCCATTTTGATCCACACACAACGGAAGGATCTATACGGACCATGCGATGATTGGAGTAATTACGGGTGCACACGTAATTATAAAACTTAGCGCATGGAAAATATAGCAAATTCTGTCGTGTGTTACGACATAAAACCTAGCATGATAGATAATAACCAAAATAATGTGATATGACAAGGGCATGGTGGATACGCCGCTGGTACTTCCTATATATAAGTGTACTTATCATATTATCAGAAGTAACGTTATTTGTATCACGTAAAGTTTTATGACCTGGACCAATGTTGGTGAAATCTCTTATACCCTGACAATTCTTAAATATATTAGACTACATCCTAAACAAGTTAGGACCATCAAACTATCATCGTTCTCATTTTACGTGATGCATTCTACCTTGAGAGTTCAAATTTTGTTTCAACAGTTCTCTCTTTAATCCTCTTCAAACTAAAACCACTATCACCCTTCATGCCTGATCGTGAGTTGTACGCCTCAACCCGACATTCAAAACTCATTAAGGATCCAAATGTGGCCCAGAGTTACTTGGGAACGTGAGGATCAAATAAAGCTCAAGTATCCACATCCCTTTACCGTTTTTGTGACCCTAACCTTTTTCCTGATTCAGTAGACTACACTATCTAAATTTCGGGACGAAATTCTCTCAACATGGGGAGACTGTAACATCCGTGATTTCTCAAACCATGAATTTTCCTTATTCTTTTATTTTAATGATTTCAATAATAACACTACATTTAAAACCTGTATTTATTCAAGCCCTTATGTCACATAAATCGTTATTTTAAGTTAATACATCTATTCAAAATTTAGGGCCTGGCGTTTACATATACAATTCTCTAACACTTGTTTGATATTTATATACATATATATATATATATATATATATATATATCCATATATATGTATGAATATTTATTTGAAAATAATTGTATATAAGTATATCAATGTATTTCGATTTTATTAATTAAACCACTCAAGAAGAGTTGTTTAGCAATTATATATATACATATATATGTATATATTTATTTAAAATTTTAAATTTTAATTAGTTTATAAAGTTTATAAAAGAAATGAATTTTATAATGGAAATTTAAAATAAATAAACCTAGTTTGAACCCCTTAAGCAATTGAACTCCCAACTTGAATCCTCACAATCGAAATTGAACCTTTTTTCACCCTAATCTTGAACCCATTCATCTCAGTTTGACTTTAAAAGTCAAACAGTGAAGAACCTTACAATCCAAATTCAAAAATCGATCAAGACTAAAACCAAAGGACTTTCCATAAGTACTAAAACGATTGTCTACTGATTCTAAACTCATTACACGTGTTAATCCATCCATTTGCGTGACATAATTGAAATTCAAACAGTTTTGACCCCCCAAGGTCAAACCGAGTTAAAATCGTTACCAAATCCCTGAAATGGAAACGCGTAACTGGCCGCAAATCACACGTAGGATGTTTGTTCATGAATACAAACCCAAAACGAGACCCAATTCATCCACACTCGTCGAATTAATGCGTGAACAGGCCGACAACGGTTAACTTTCAAACCCGTAATCAAATCACGCATTTAAGATGGAATTGAACGAATTAACTCACCACACACCATCACCCAACCCCTCTGAAACTCTCTCAATCATCAAACGATCTTTATTGCCCCTCTAGAACCCTTTCAAGCTCCAAGAACATCAAGACTTGGCATTCGGTCGATCACGCTCCGTACCCAACCATTTCAGGTAATGTTCATACCATTGTACACGTTTTGATTTTCCCAATCTAAAGCCTAACACCTCTGTTGCAAACCTATGATTAAACGGGTCTAATTTGGGGTTAGGGCTACGGGTTACGTGAATGGGGAAGATGGTGGGCTGGGGCTGTTCATTAAATTGATTAATGTACGTATCTTTATCAAGGCTTGATGCCCAGATCTATTGGTTAAGCTCCGGTCCCTTCGCGGTCAGGGTCGCGGGTTCAAACCCATACCCGGCATCCTTTTAATTCCATTTTGATACCAGAACCTGGCCCCCCCTTGAAACAAAGTGTTAAAACCAATTTGAAACGAATGTGTGACATGATATATCCCTGGTCCAGTGGTTAGTACTAGGTGTCTAGGTCGGGCAGACCCGAGTTCGATCAAGACAGGCCCCATTTTTTTTAAAACCGATTTTTAATGCTCCAAAAATTGTATAAAAATTATTTTTACAAACCCAATATTTTTTGAACAGAATGAAACAAAAGTTTACAATTCTTAACATAAAATCTCTATTAGTACAAATTAAATTGTTAGGATTTCATTGTAATTTTTCAAAGAATATATATAGATTTTCTTTAAATAATTAATCAAAGGAATTTATTTTCCTATGTTATAAAGGTTGTGACAAGATTTTATAAAAGTATTTTTCCTTTGAAACAAAGTTTACAAAGTTTTATAAAATTTAAGATATAAATATTTAAACAAATAAAATTTTATCTAAATATATATTTTTCATATTCATTAGAAGAACATATCTATATTAAAAATTAAATAAATAAATGAATTTAGTTATTATTTATAGAATTTACACTCCACTTAGAATTGAATTGTATTTAACATTAGTTTTTATAAACTAATATATATTTACTATGATTTGACACATTTTTCATAACTAAATAAATAAATAAAAATAAACTTATTTATTTAAATTATATTTGAAACAATATAATTACATACCACTTTTCTAAATAAATAAATCTAATTCATTTAGTTATTCAAATTAAACCCTAAGTCATTTATTATTTTGATCTTATTTATTTTTTTAAAACTATTATTCGAATACAAAGACAAACGTATACACATCCCATGCATGGTGTACCTCAACCCCGTTGTACAAGTCCTTACACTCGATTCCGTTGAAACCCTAGACTTGGCCTTAGACTTTTGTGCATGTTATTAATCTAGATCCATATACAGTACACTCTAGGTTAACGTTGTGAGTTACAAGGATCACTTCGCTACCTAGTCTCTTGCGCTAGCAACATCTTTGATACAGGTGAGTTTACATAGCCCAATTTTTTACACTATTTACATATTTGGGGTGGAACATGAGTACAATTATATAATGTTTACAAACTACACAATACAATTCCACCCTACATTCATGTGTGCAATTTAAGCCTTATGTTTGAGTACTAGGTGTGCAAACTACAATTTGTGTGCAATTTACATGTGCAATCATTAACTACACAAGTCGACGGTTAACAATGATAGATCTATTGAGTCTGACAAACCCACCCAGATTGGGGTTATTGTTACCGACAACACAATTTGCATGCTAGTTACAAAGATTTGATTGTACTTTGGTTACACAATAGTTGTTCCCCATAAATGCCTTATTTTATCATGTTATGTAAGGATTTGATTTATTCACATTCATATATACTACCTATGTACAAACCTGTATATGCTCACCAACTTTTTAGTTGACCTTATTTTATTCATGTTTCAGGTGCTAATGTTTGATCAAGGCTTGCTACACATAGGCTTTGGACTTAGTTAATCTTAAATGAAGAACCATTTGTATTTCAATTATGTACTTTTGAACTTGGTTGTGTTTGATTTGTTTGAAATAAAATTTGATGATTAATATATTAAAATCTAGTCAAACTTGTGCTCATGAACAGTCTACATGTCCCGCCCCGACGTTTTCGCCATCGGTTGGAGTGTGACACCAATGAAGTGCATTCTAGTACTAATTTGTCAATCTTGAGCTTAAAGACCTGCAATGTCAGTGACATGCAATAGGATCAACATGAAAAACATAAAAAAGATACACAATGTTAGTGTGTACATATATTATATAAATATTTTCCTTTTGGGTTTCTATGACTGTTAAAGGGTTTTTTCTTAAACAAAAACATGGCTTGTAAGTCTGACGTGCATATAAGTCCAAATTCATTTCATAAATCAGAGCACATAAGTCCGTCATGTTGTGTTTCTGATCAAAAACCTTTTATGTAACATTCCAAAAATTAAACGACAGTTAAAATGATGAAATAAACGAACGAGGCATGTCGTGTCGGGCCGGATGGGCCGGCGGGCTGGAAGGGTAGCCTCCCCTGTAAATAGCTTAGACTTCCATCATTTCTCTCATTTGCAAGTTCTAGAGAGAGAAACTGTAGATAGAGAAAGTTGTTGCTCCATAGCTCGTGAGAAGAACCTCCGGATCAGAAACTCGATTCAGGTAACGATCGGGCCTAAATCTGAGTTTTTGTTCGTTTTTGGGTTTTTCGGGTTTTGGGTGAAAAGGTAACGTTTTCACGGATAAAACTGAAAGATAAACATAGATTTGAGTTCCTTAATGGAAAACAAACGTTTTTTTATGTAAACAGGTTCGGGATCTTGACATGATCAGACCCGAATGTGAAAGTTAGGGTTTTGCGAAGAAGCAGATCGTGCGTACTTATCAAGTACGCACGGAGCAGGTCCTGCGTACTTATCAAGTACGCAGGAAGAGGGCACTGCGTACTTATCAAGTACGCAGGAAGAGGATCGTGCGTACTTATCAAGTACGCAGGAAGCAGGGTCTGCGCACTTGCTAAGTGCGCAAGCATCATGTTGTTTAAGTAAAGACTAGTATGTTTAGAATGGTTAAACCGTTAGAGTCAGGATTGGGTTTGATGTGTATTTAACTACCAAATTCAGATCGTACGTGACGTTGTTGGGCCCTTGTTTAGGACAACCAAGACTAGCTTATCAGGTGAGTTCTAGAAGCCCTCTTTTAAATGTTTTATATAATGTTTTCGGGCTGGTGTGCATACATATGAAATGATGTTTTTATGAAACGATGTTTATGAAACTATGTTTATAAAATGATGCTTATGAAACTATGTTTACGAAATGAAATGATTTGGAACGAACGGTTTATGGAAAGAAAGTTTTATGAATGGAATGTTTACGAGCGAAATGTTTATAAAGAAATGGTTTAAACTAAAGGTAAAGGGTTTCAAAAATGAATGAAAGGTTTTATGAAAAGAAAAGAAAAAGGGCAACGGTTTTAAAGAAGTCATTACAAATCTAATATGTCGAATGAATGGAATTGACGAATGAAGTCTGGGAATGTAATTCCCAGCCTTGTGGTAGATTATGGACAGCGAGCCATAGTTGCCATAAGAGCAACGGGGGTAGTGTCTTGGTGGCCTGCCAATGGTTTTGATGTTGTACAACTGGTAGGGAGTAACGACGGTTACTCAGGGGTTAACGTGACCCTATGTAAGGTTAAATTATGATCCGACGGTGTTATGGCCGTGAGCCATAGTCGTCCATGGAGGTTGTCGGTCTATGGACATGAGAGCCATAGGGGCAACTGAATGGGTATTGTCTGTCCTCGTGCAGTTAAGCCTTCGGGGCAATACAAAAGGGAATTGACGGAATGTATGGTATTGTCAGTCTTCATGCAGTTAAGCCTTAGGGGCAATACCATACTAAATGACGGTACGAATGGTAACACAGATTTAGATAGTAATGTATGACTTAAATGAATGTTAAATGTTTTAAACAAATGATCCGTTCAATGTGTTTATGATGAGGAAAAATGTTTGAAGGTTTTCAATGATGAACGAAAGGCCTTGTTTTCTTATACGTGATGTTAAACCCTATTGAATGTTTTGAATGATGAACCATTTCTTAAATCGAACGAAAACTAGAACTCACCAGCGTAGCTTACTTTTAGTGTGCACATTCAGGTTAAGGCAGATTATGAGGTTGGACGGCGATGCTTGGCTAGCGATGAAGAGTTACCCTGACGCTTATGAAGACTGGCATCACGTTACGTTTTGATTTCGTTAAGTTATGTTTAGACATGTTTACGCTTCTATATGTTGAACAATGTAATGGTTATGTTTTAATGAAGTATTTTCCGCTGCGTTATTTGATAATCAAGTTTAAGAACTGCTTGTGAATGAGTTTATCCAACAAGTGAGGCCTCTCGGGTTTGGGGCCTTACATTTTAAAGATACCCTGAACTGTGTTGGAGCATATTCCGGTGACAACTGTAACATTTCTAATTTTTAGTATCCGTATTTCGATTCAATATAGCGCTTTTCAAACCTAATTCTAGTGCACTGATTTGTTCTATTCGTATCTACAATTAAATACAATGATTCAATACAAATACTCAAGTTTTACTCGGTTATATACTGCGACACCCAGTATTTCAGGTCAATATCCATATTACATAAATGCACGTTCATAACATATATTTCCTGAAGTTTTATTTTGACTAAGTAAAGTCAAGGAATCTAACAAAGGAAATTATATCAAAATAGTAATTTTTAAGAATTACTAGGAAAATAAGCAGTGATAACCCGCAAAGTACGGTAGTTGGTGATTAACAAGAACTTGACAGTAAAAGTCTAGTGAGACGTTTTAATAAATAAAGATATTAAAGCGGGTATAAATCTCAGGTATTATACCACATATAAAGATCACATCATCATCATGATTGCTTTGCTTACACAACACTTAAGCGTCATAATCATCATGATTATGACCAAAGATGCAAGCAACATAAAGATCACATCACCATCATTATATCCTTGCCTATACTCCACTCCAACATCAATTAGTAATGATGATGACTTGTTAAGATCTATACTCAAAACCCGTTTCATCTAATAATTTTATATATATACATCTAGGTATATAGATATAAAGTTTCAATCACTAAAAACAAAAAAAAATTCCTACACCGAGTATTATATCACCGTATCACCCACCGGGTGTATCCTAACTAGAACCGACCTAACTAACCATTGGATCCTAACTACCAGATTTGACAACACCCAACCCACCACCTATACCCTATTCTCGGCCGAATTGGCCCAAGAAGGGGGACCCACCTTCTTGTCTACTCCATGGCACCATCCCTTGTGTCATAATACACCATACCCTTTCAAGTGCAAGACAAGAAAGGGTCAAATCCATCAAACCTCCCATACCTTGTGATGATGAAGATGGAACCAACACTCCATCTCCATCTTTTCTCTCTATATAAATCGATACATACATCCACACCCACACTTCACCACCAAACCCATCAAACTCCATCATTTAGTGTCATGAAACCCATATTCATTAAACCAAAAATCAAGCAAGAATCAAATCAAGAGTCTAGTCCATCAAATCTTCTATGATATGCAATGATTTTGCTAAGTTCAACACTCCAACTCTTCCTTTTCTCTACATATATACGATTCCCACACACACACTCACACACTAGCATTATTTCAAAATCCAAGAGCAAAAAGTGGAATGTTTTAGCTAAGAGCTTTGAAGTTTCAAGGCGTTTCAAGAGTGATTTCAAGAGTTCAAGCTTCCTACACCATTCCGTCCTTCTCCTTCCTTGCTTTAAGTGAGTATTTCATAGCCCTTTTACTCTTTTACACTTTTGGGGTGAAACACAAACTATATACAAATTACATGTTTACATTTACACAAACAATACAAGTACAAATCCTATTTACATTCATGTGTGCAAATTTGAGCTTTATGCCCGAGTGCTAGTTGTGCTAACTTTTGTTAACACTTATGTGCAATCATTAACTATTCAAGCTGACGGTTTTCAATGATAGATCTATTGAGTCTGACAAACCCACCCAGATTGGGGTGATTGATACCGACAACACAATTTGCATACTAGTTACAAAGGTTTGGTTGTACTTGTTTACACAATAGCTGCTCCCCATAATTGCCTTATTTATCATGTTATGTAAAGGATTTGGTTTTCAAACTCTATGATATCTATATACAAACCTGTGTTATACTCACAAACTTTTTAGTTGACTTTATTTTATTCATGTTTCAGGTTCTAATGTGTGAGGTTGTTCAAGATGTGCTACACATAGGTTTGGACGTAGTTAATTTAAATAGAAAGAACTCTATGTATTTCAATTTCATTCTATCTTGAATTTGGTTGTATTTGGATTACTTGCAATGAAATTAGATGTTTAATATATTCAATTTAGTCAACCTTGTGCTTATGAACAGTCTACATGTCCCGCCCCGATGATTCCTCCATCGGTCGGGGTGTGACAGATTGGTATCAGAGCCTTGGTTATAGGGAACTAGGTTATTCGACACTCTTGACCTAGACTATATCTTTAGGACACCCATACAATGCCATGCTACTACATGTTACATTATCAATTCTTGTGTGATTATTTTTACATACTATCCTAAGTACTTACACTACATGATACAATACATAATGACTTATGTGTCTCACTACTTGATAACTCTTGTGCTTACACTCATTACTACCTACATGCTATATGATTATTCTCCTATGTGAATATTTTTACATGTTATACTATATGATTACATCACATGATACAATACCTAATAGTTTATGTGTCACGTTACCTGCCCACTTTTTCTTCTATTCACAGCTACCTACTTAATTTATTTAAAACACTATCCTAAGTTTAACACACACACATATACACCAAAATTATTCATACACCTTTGGATCTAAATACATGATACCATCACCCTTTATGAGCAAAGCCTTAAACTATTGGGCCTAATGCCCACCAACGATAAACCAAGAAGCCCATCTACCCTCTAAGAAGAAGAAGCCCACTGAAATGCATAAACCCTACTTTTGGGCCTCAAAGCCCAGTTCACAACAATTCTCATCTTAACATGAGCCCAACAATGGTATTATTAATACATGATGGCTGGAAGAGTGTGTAAACCCATAAGGAATTCTGGCTAAGGAAAGATAGGGTACTTAAGTGTGTCCTAGTGACCCACCCCTCTTTCCTGGGAATTCTCCTCAGGGATACATTGCTTATAGGTCAAGTGTATTTCTAAAATACTATCGTGAAGGTTCGGCGTTATGACTAGTCAAACTCTAAAACCCATAAGACCTTCTATATTTGACCCTTCATATTTCATTATCACTTACAACTTTTTCCAATGTTTTCCTGCTAAGCATGGACTCCCACTCTCCTCCCTCCCCGGTTTACCGTCCTAGAACAGAATCTGATTGGGAAGAAGACACTGAGATACACGTGTATCGGTCACCAACACCCCCGGCTGCCAGACCAAGTTTGAGGTAAGGGCGGACTGGATCAGGAACGCCGGCCCGAGACTTCGAACACCTGAATCACCTGCACCCATAAACCCGTATCATACACCCCATCTCCACAATCAATTACCACCCCCACTGAGAGACCCATATCTAATGCCCGACCCGTACCTTCCTAACCCTTGGGTAAGGCATACCATGGAACCCACTGGTGTTATGGGAATTCCAACCAATGACTTCCCTCAATATGTAAGAACTTCAAAATTTGAGAGGCAAAGGATAGAGCAAGGAGTATTACACGACTTGCAAAGACAAAGAATGGATAGCCTAGCAAACCAATTAGGGTACCAAAAGGAGCTAATCTCCATCCTCGAAAAGGAAGTACAAGAACATCGCACGGAGACCGCCAGGACTGAAGCCAGATCTGTTACACGAGTGACCATAGCGGTACTCATCTTGGCGATTATCTTCTTCCTAGTGGAAAGCTACCAGAGACATTAAGCGAAAATTTTTATATATTATCTTTAAATTCTCGATTTGAGGACCATTTCCCTATGTTTTGAATAATGTTTAACATTTCAGCCTTTAATCGATTTCATATGCGTCAACTCTAAGGTTATTAATTGTTGATTTGACCCATGGAGCGTGAATTTTCCCATAATATTTTTTACAAAAAAAAAAATTCTCAAGTATCACCTTCTTCATTCAAATACGATTTAGTATACTACCAACAATCTTATTCAAATCATCCTATTCTATGATTTAAACAAAACTTCGTTACCTTGTTTAATCAAAATGATTATCAAATTTTTAGATAATATCAAAAACATAAAATTTTTCGTAAAACTTTTTCACCTGATAAGGAAAGTTAATACAACCAATTTTATAAAAATATGTTTTTTTTACTGATAGATAATTATGGTTTTTCTTCATTAAAGTAAATGTTTCTAAAACTTTGGCTAAATCTTGTTTAAGCAAATAGCTGAAAATTTAACTTAAAAATATATTTTTTTCATAAATTGCATATTCATTTAAAATATGCGATTCAATGATTTCACTACTTTATATATCTACAACCAAGAACAATTTACAACTTTCTATGTTCAAACAAAGACCAGTATTTGTAAACACAATTCCCGAATATTCCCAAAACCTCCTCGTTACCTTTCACTTGACGCTTCAAGAGACGATCCATACCGCGTAGACGTTAACCTTTCCCACCAACCTCAATGAGATTTGAGGACTCGAACTTAACTACCACATTATGCAAGAACGCCAAACAACACGTTTGCCCGCAACACTCGATCACATGCAAAACCCGTTAATATACATCGCACGTGAAGTTCAATACTTACGTATACACGTTCATAATATATCCAACGCAACCACATGGTACATGAAACTCAAATATTCTCAATATATCTAATGCTACACAAATTACATGATACATGAAACTAGTTGGCCTACAAATCACAATTTACTCGATTGATTACGTAATGCACGAAACATGTTTATTTGCAATACACATGCTACTGGATTGAGCACATGATACACGAAACTTAGTTGTTTGCAATATACATGATACATAAGAATTGCTTCATTGATACATAATTCTAGATTGACCACACTATACATGAAACTTATTTGGTTACGAAGTACATCACACTAAGCTGTGCACATTGTACAATATACATGATGCTACCCTACATGAAATTCATTTCCTACTATACAGAAAATACTATGTTGTTTACATTACACATCAGAGTTCATTGACTTACAAAATACAAGACGCTTAATTATTTATGCTATATATGAGACTTATTTGATTACGAGCTACGTGACACTAGATCATACATGAGACTTGTGTGCTTACTATATACTCGAAACAAAATTTTGCTTACAATTATTGCAATGGATTGATTATATTATACACAAGACATGGTCATGCACTTTGTACACCAAATTTGAAGACCATAATACATTGAAACGACTCGGGTTTTGACGTATTCTTGTTCAAACACGAGCAAACTAAGAAACTTTAAGTGTTACTACTTTACTACTCTTTAGTTGCGAACTGACCTGATTAGGGACATAGTTACTTGTTAACGACTTTTTATGTGTAAACAATAGACGTGATCATAGTGAAATTGTGCCCCCCCTTACCCGCACACAATGAAACAATCTATACGGACCATACGATGATTTAAATAATTACGAGTGAACACGGAATTATAAAAATCAGCGCATGGAAACTATAGGGAAATTTTGTCGTGTGTTGTGACCTAAAACTTATCATGATGTGTAACAACAAAAATGATGTAATGTGACAAGGGCATGGTGGATACGCCGATGGTACTTCCTATATATAAGTGTCCTATCATATTATCATGAGTAGCGTTGTTCGTGTCACGTGAAGTTTTGACCCAGACCAATGTATATGAAATCTCTTAACCACTGACAATCTTGAGCATATTAGACTACATCTTACGCAAACCCTAAATTTCAAAATCCCATCAAACTCATTCCAAATAATACAACTTACAACTTACATATGGCGATTTCTGGTTCCTCTCATTCGATCCTTTGTTTCTTCCTGTGATTGTGTGTGTATCAGATCTGTGATTCGTGTTTGCTACAAACATTGAATACGAACTCTGATAACATACTTGACCGATTAGAAACTAGGATTTTCGATTTGTTTTTGTGTTTCAATCGCCGCTTTTACTCATGATTCGGATCAGATGACATAGTGGTGTGGGTTTATCGGTCCTACTGGTGGGGTAGTAACCTTGATTTACCTATTTCACTATTTCATTCAGTGACGATTCATTAGTTTAAGTCTGCTAGAATTAGGGTTTACATGTGTTTTTCGGTTTACATCGGAGTACTTGTTTTCTCGTACTACTAGTTGCATGGAGGGATATAGAGATGCGCGTATGGATTCAATAGGGGTGGAAAAGCCGCCTGATGAAGGGGGTGCAACCCCTTTGCGTGGAATAAGTTTAAAGGTAACGAACATTGATGGTAATCCTTTGCTACCTAGGAGGGGATTGCATTCAACTTCTAAAGGTTCGATACTGGACAGCTTGAGGGACATATCAAAGCCTGTGGGAGAACAGACGGTTAATCCGGCGAATAATCAATCTAATAAATCGGGTCCAATATATTCGGATGGAATGCATAATGCGTCGTACCAGGCGGAATCATCGACCAATGTGGTACGTGAGCCTTTATCTTTTGCTAAAGTGGTTCAGATTAACAAGGAGGCCGTTAAAGTGAACTTCAGAACGATGGAATCTAGTGAAGTTATTGATGGCGCGGATGTGGTGATCCAACTATCATCGGTCAAGCAGGTAAATGATAGATATGCTAACACTCTGTTTGGATACTTTTTGGGCAAACGTCTTGCTTTTCCGGTCGTGGACTATTTTGTCAAGAATAATTGGGTGAAATATGGCCTGTCTAGGCTGATGATGAATGCTAAGGGGTTCTTTTTCTTTATGTTTAAAACGAAAAAGGGCATGGACCAATTGTTGGAAGACGGACCGTGGATGATAAGGAATGTTCCGATTATCTTGAATGAGTGGTCTCCATCGACAACGGTGGAGAAGGAGGATATCAAGTCTATCCCAGTTTGGGTTAAGATGCATGATGTTCCATTAGCTGCGTTTACAGAGGATGGGTTGAGTCTCTTAGCGTCGAAGATAGGAGTGCCAAAGATGTTGGACTCATATACGGCCACCATGTGTGCTGAATCATGGGGGAGGAGTAGCTTTGCGCGAGCGTTCATTGAAGTTCATGCGGATTCTGATCTAAAAAAGAATGTGACAGTTGCAATTCCAGCTCTGGATGGGAATGGATATTCAAAAGCAGAGATAAAAATTGAGTATGATTGGGAACCGTTAAGATGTTCATCGTGTTGCGTTTTTGGCCATAATGATAGTGCGTGTCCAAGGAAGCCAAAACCAGGTGTCAATGCTGAATCTGTTAGGAATCCTGATGATTTCGTGGAAGTTGTAGAAAAAAAAAGGAAACAACCAAGGTCTCTTAATGAAGAATCAAAAGCCTAAATTCGTTTACCATCCGGTGGTAAAAAACAAACCCAAATCTGGTGACAGGGAGCCAACAACGACCAAGGTTTCAACCTCAAATTCTTTTGATGCGCTAAAGGATGATGGTGGGAATCAAGATGAAGCTACGGGTGGTCGAGTGGAACAAATGGCTACACTGAAGTCTAAAGGAAACCGGGAGAAGCTGGATGAAGTGATTACGGATGATGTTGAAATGGATGATCTGCTGGCTGATATACCGAAATTTATGGCTAACTCAACTGATAACAATGGGTCTGAGGGGCAAGCACACCTGGTCAAAATGGTATCCATGGGTAGTCTAGCTTCTTGGAATATAAGGGGGTTGAACCGCTCCCTCAAACAGAAGGAGGTTCGTCAGGTGATATTGGATAATCATTTGCAGGTTTGTTCGATTATGGAGACTCATGTAGACTCGTCTAATGTGTACAATGTGTGTAAGAAAGTTTGTCGGACATGGTGTTGGGCAACGAATGCAGCTTGTTGTGAAAAGGGTACTAGAATTATGGTAGGTTGGGATCCTAATATGGTGGATGTGATGATTCTTTCCCAATCGGACCAGGTAATGCACACCCAAATTGTCTTTAAGCTGGATCGAAAGTCTTTATTTTGTTCGTTTGTATATGCGGATAATTATTACAGGAATAGGAGGACTCTTTGGCAGAACCTGTGTGTTCATCTCTCTTTTGTGCATGACAAGCCATGGGTAATTATGGGTGACTTTAACGCTTCATTGTTTCATGATGACATGTTGCGTGGGTCATCTACCTTAAGCATAGGGTCAAGGGATTTTAAGGAGTGTATTGACACTATAGAAGTGTTTGATGTTAATCGTTCTGGATTGCACTTTACGTGGTCGAATAAGCAGCAAATCGGAAGAGCTATCTTTAAGAAAATTGATAGAATTTTGGGGAATGTCCATTTAATTGATGTGTTTCCTTCTGCGGCCGCGTATTTCCTTCCATATCGTCTTTCGGATCACACACCGTGCATCCTTAAGTTGCCAAGTGTGACTAGAGACAAGCCGAAACCTTTCAAATTTGTGAACCTGGTGGCGGATAAAAAAGGATTTCTCGATGAGGTGAAAAGGGTGTGGAGTAAAGATCAACCAGGCCATCGAATGTTTCAAGTGGTCAAGAAACTCAAATGGTTAAAAACTCGGTTACGGAAACTCTTCTTTCAGTAGGGTAACTTGCATGAGAAGGTCAAAAATACTAGGAAAGACTTGGACGATTGCCAGCTTGCGATTGATGGAGATCCTTTAAATGAAGCGTTAGTTACCCAGCATGCTCGATTACTACAACTTTACAAGGAAGCGGTACACGATGAAGGTTTATACTTAAAGCAATAGGCGAAGGTTGAATGGCTCTCTTTGGGCGATTCAATATGAGGCAACGACGTCTTCAACATATTTTCAACCAAAAAGAACTCAATATGAGGCAACGACGTTGGGTCGAACTCCTTAACGACTACGACTGCGAGATTCGTTACCATCCCGGCAAAGCGAATGTTGTAGCCGATGCTTTGAGTCGAAAGGACCATGTTATGCTTCATTGTGCCCGTATTCAAACCGATATTCAAACCCGTATCTTAGAAGCTCAACACGTCTCGGTAACCGAGGGTAACATGTATGAAGAAATGTCGTCTGGTGTTGAACTTCTTCTTGAATCAAAACCCAATGGCTTACTATATTACTTGAACCGTATTTGGGTTCCCGATCGCGATGATCTTCGTGCGTGTCTCATGAACGAGGCTCATAAGACTCGTTATTCTATTCATCCTGGTGCGGATAAAATGTACCAAGACCTTCGCCAACAATATTGGTGGCACGGTATGAAAAAGGACATTGCTCTCTATGTTGCTAAATGCTTAACTTGTTCCAAAGTCAAAGCCGAACATCAACGTCCTTCTGGTTTGCTCGAACAACCAGAAATTCCCATGTGGAAATGGGAAAATTTAGCTATGGATTTCATTACCAAGCTCCCTCGCACCTCGAGTGGTTATGATAGTATTTGGGTGATCATTGATCGTCTCACCAAATCTGCCCATTTCTTGCCTATCCGCGAAGACTTCAAAGTGGAGAAACTAGCCCGAATCTACATTGATGAAATTGTGAGCAGTCATGGCGTTCCCGTGAACATAATATCTGATAGAGACGCTCGGTTCACTTCTCGATTTTGGCAATCTCTCCAATCTGCTCTTGGTACTCGATTGGATTTGAGCACGGCTTACCATCCGCAAACTGATGGTCAAACTGAGCGAACAATCCAAACTCTTGAAGACATGCTTAGAGCTTATGTAATCGATTTTGGTGGCAATTGGGATTCACATCTATCCCTCATTGAGTTTTCTTACAACAATAGCTACCACACAAGTATCAACATGGCACCATTCGAAGCTCTCTATGGTCGCAAGTGTCGTTCTCCTATCTGTTGAAACGAGATTGGTGAAGCACAAATAACTGGTCCCGACTTAATTCAAGAAACATCCGACAAGATTATTCAAATCCGTGACAATATTCGAGTAGCGAGGAGTCGGCAAAAGAGTTATGCCGACAAACGTCGAAAACCCTTGGAATTCCAAGTCGGTGATCTTGTTCTTCTTAAGGTGTCTCCATGGAAGGGCGTGATCCGTTTTGGAAAGAAAGGCAAGTTAGCACCTCGTTATGTTGGTCCATTCAAGATCCTTGAAAGGATTGGGAAAGTGGCCTACAAGCTCGAGTTACCTCCATCTCTTGGAAACGTGCATCCTACATTTCATGTATCTAATCTGAAGAAGTGTCTCGCTGATAAAAATCTCCATATACCGCTTGACGACGTGCGCATTGATGAAACGATGCACTTCGTTGAGAAGCCGGTGGAAATTATGGATCGTGAAGTCAAACAGCTCAAGCAAAGTCGCATTCCTACTGTCAAAGTTTGTTGGGAATCTAAGCGTGGTCCTGAGTTCACTTGGGAACGAGAAGACCAAATGAAGCTCAAGTACCCTCATCTGTTTATTGATACTGTTGTTTCCTCTAGCTAAATTTCGGGACGAAATTCTCTCAACATGGGGAGACTGTAACATTTTTGATTTTAGTATTCATATTTCAATTTAATGTAATGCAATTTCGAATTCAATACTCGTGCACTGTCTTATTATCTTCTCACCGTAAGCTAAACACAATGATTCGATACAAATTCGCAAGTTTTATGCAATTTTATACATTTAAACACTATGCAAGAAACTATTTAATTCGAACTTATCAAACCTGAAAAGTCAAGGACTAAAATTGAAAAATGTCAAGAAACCCTAGTCTAGCACGGTCGTGCTTCGTCCTGGCACGGTCGCGCCAAGTGCCTCGGCACGATCGCGCCATATTTGGGCACGGTCGCGCCTGCGTAACTATCGAAACGTAAATGAGATTTCAAAACGCTCAATCGTTCGAATTCAAATCCGATTTACGTTTTACTTTTGTTATCAAGGAAAATATCTCCGTCAATTACCATTATCATTTTCAAAATACAAATTACTCTCAAGAAACCGTCCAAATTATCTCCCAAGCCTCAAACCTCCATTCTCGATCAAATTACTACCAATTAAGCAAGGAACTCGATCCTCCGATCATCTCTAAGGTTTCTGAAGGGTTGGAGCAGCCGGAATTACAGCAGAAGCCGCCGGAAGCCAATCCTGCCGTCGCCGGAACTCCCTTCTACGGATCGCTATCAATTCCTTTCTGTTTGAGGTAATTGAATCATCACTCCCTTTCGTTTCGGTCCATATATCAAAAGCCCCCTATCAATCTGGGCTTTCATTACAGAAATCGTCCGAATCAGAATTTATATTTTAATAAGAAAAGATTTAATCGATTCCACTCTTAAACACGATTTACATACAATTAATTTATGTGATTAGACTCGTAATAACTCAGTAATCAAAAGCCCTATCAATTCCATCGTTATAAAAACAAAAATTGTTCAATTCGTGTCTGACTTGGAAGAGACACGGTCGCGCTAATCATCTGGCGCGACCGTTCCTCATGTAACGCGGTCGTGCCGAATAGCAACGCGGTCGTGTCCTCCTGTCCAGACCAAGTCATGCCCTTTGGGCTAATCCCTGTTGTGTCTAAGAATCTTGGAGATGACCGTGCCAGGCCAAGGCACGGTCGTGCCTCGTGAATTGTCCAAGTTGGCCTCTGTTTGATCAAACCCGGTCGCGTCCCGACTATCGCGGTCGCGCCCGTGGTTCGAGCGCGGTCGTGTTCTTCCCAGGCACGGTCGTGTCTAGGTCAGAATCTTGATCAGAATTATTGTTGTTTTATTTTAATTTGTAAAAAAAAAATTCCAGATTAAGTTTTTAAATAAAAAAGAAAAATAGTTAAAAGATATATGAAAAGATCAAATTATTAATCTTGGAATAAATGGAAAATCATTTAATTAAAAGTTTATAAAATTATATTTGTTATTAAACTTTTCATTTAAAACATTTTATTTGTAAGTTACATACTTTATAAATAAATAAATAAAGATTATTTATTTATTCTTCATTTTAAATAAAAACATTTATTTATTTATTAAATCACATTTAACACATACTTTATTTTCATAATCAATGATTTTATAAATATTCTATTTTACTATTCAATTCCCAACCTTAATCAAAATATTTCAAAAATATTTACTTCAAAACTTTATATATGTTATTTAATACTTTTAAATACAAATCAATAGTTTTATACACAAATTCAACCTTCATTTTTAGACTTAAACTTTGTGCACATATTTGATTCAATATACATTACTATCTAGGTTAACCCGTGCGTATCATGGACCCTTATTTTATCTATACTCTTTGTTAGCTACACTTCCATACTAAGTGAGTATTCACAACCCCTTTTTACTCTTTTACACTTTTGGGGTGGAACATGAACTTTATACACATTACACATTTACATTTACGCAAACAACACAAGTGCAAAATCCTATTTACATACATGTGTGCAAAATTTGAGCTTTGTGCCCGAGTGCTAGTTGTGCAATCATTAACTATACAAGCCGACGGTTTTCAATGATAGATCTATTGAGTCTGACAAACCCACCCAGGTGCGCGGTGATTGAAACCGACAATACAATTTTTGCATGCTAGTTACAAAGGTTTGGTTGTACATGGTTACACAATAGCTGCTCCCCATAAATGCCTTATTTTATCATGTTTTGTAACGGATTTGTTTTCAACTATATGCTATCTATATACAACTGTGTTATACTCACCAACTTTTTAGTTGACTTTATTTTATTCTTGTTTCAGGCCCTAATATGTGAGAATGATTCAAGACGTGCTCAATATAGGATTTGGACTTAGCAATTTAAATAAAGAATTCTATGAGTTGTTTTTATGTTTCTTTGTTTGAATTTGGTTTGTACTTGGATTATTTGTAATGGAAATTTGACTTTAATATATTTCAATTTAGTCAACCATGTGCTATGAACAGTCTTACATGTCCCGCCCCGATGATTCCGCCATCGGTCGGGGTGTGACAGATTGGTATCAGAGCCTTGGTTATAGGGAATTAGGTTATTAGACATCTTGACCTAGACTATAACTTTAGGACACCCACTTATACTATGCTTCATGATTTTTGTGCTATGTGTTACATGCTATGTGCTACATGTTATATGTTACATGCTTAGTATGATTACTTATTATTGCATTATGATGACTTATGTGTTTTAAATCCATGACTTATTAGGATATTCTTAATAATTAAATAAATAACATCCTTTCCTATATTCTAAAACCTCATAATATTTCTATCTTCTTTTCTATCTTTATCCTTTCTAAGCATGTGGAAAATCCTTGAAACAAAAATCTCTAAAATTTTTATTTCTTTGTTAAGGTTTTAAACTTGTTAAATTATTTGAGGACAGGTGCAATCTGGAAGGGTGACACCTGTATTTTGGGTTTTCTGTCTAGGAAAGCATTTCGCATAAATCCCAATCAACCAAGGGACCCGTATGCTTTCCTGGGAATTCCCGAGATGAGTGTTTACTTATAGGCTAAATCACGTCTTCTTGAAAATTTTATAAGTTTAATTAACCTTAATGTGTCATGGTATTCAAGTGATTTTGTCACTTTTGAGTACAATCCAAACTAAGAATATCTATTTTATTTTGTTATCTCATTCTATTAAATCCTATCAAATCTCATAAGTTCTTACAATTTTTCTTGTTTTGTGAAAATCTGTAGAAATGCCTCCTCGTCGTGCTCCCGCAACCAACGCCAACACCGACATTGCTGCTATTCTTACCCAATTGGTGACACAACTCACCCAAGCCAACGGTGCCACCAATGGCAACAATGGTGGAAATGGAAGCAATAGTGGTAATAATGGTGGAAATGGTGGAAATGGTGGTAACAATCCATCTCAATGCACCTTCAAGCACTTCAATTCGTGCAATCCCCTAAAGTTCTATGGTACCGAAGGAGCTACTGGACTCCTTCAATGGTTCGAAAGCATTGAGAATACCTTTCTCAATAGTGACTGTCCCGACAACCTCCGTGTTCGTCATGCTACAAGTGTCCTACAAAAATGGGCACTTACATGGTGGAATGGGGAGAAAAGGAATAGGGGTGTTGATGTAGCTATGGCCTTACCTTGGGATGAGGTCAAAAGGCTTATGACCGAGGAGTTCTGTCCTCGAAATGAAGTGAAAAAGTTAGAAGCTGAATTTTGGGATCTTGCCCAAGATAGTGGGGAAAGCTTAGCATATACAACTCGGTTCCATGAGTTGAGTCTTCTCGTGCCCCACATGGTCACTCCTTTGTCCCGTTGTATCGAAAAGTATATTGGTGGGATACCAAGACAAATCCAAGATACTGTCTTAGGTAGAAATCCTACTACTCTGGAGGATGCTATTCGTCTATCCGCTACCTTAACTGATAATCATGTGAAAGCTGGAACTCTTACCAAGAAGGGTTCTAAGAAAGTTTCTGAAACCGTAACCGCTCCTACTCACAACAAAGAAGCCACAACCGAGCCCTCTCTCAATAATAGAAAGTGGAAGGTTAGAAATTTTGCTGTGGTTACTCCTACTGTTCCCGTCAACCAAGCTACACCTATCGTTCAAGCACCGGTCAAAAAGCCATATGTTTGAATTTACCCACTTTGTGCCACCTGCAATTACCATCATCCCCAAAGCATCCCATGTCGCCTTTGTACTTATTGTGGGAGATATGGTCATACAGTTAGTGTTTATAGGACCAAAGCTCTTGCGGGCCAAGTCAACCCTCCAAACCGAACTGTACCTCAAGTGGCTAATCAAGGTGCTCCCGCCATTGCTAATGGGCGTGCTTGCTATGAGTGTGGTGACCCGAACCATTTTCATGATCAATGTCCAAGACTTGCAAATACTAGATAAGGTGGAGCTCGTGGGCGTGCGTTCAACATAAACGCCAACGAAGCTCAAGCCAACAAAGACGTGGTTAATGGTACGTTCCTTGTTAATAGTCAATATGCCTCCATTTTGTTCGATACCGGTGCCGATAAAAGTTTTGTGTCACTTAATTTTGAGCCTTTACTTGCAAAGACACGATCCCAATTAGAGAAAACCTTCACCGTTGAAATAGCAAATGGTGACTCCCTTACCATTGAGTCCATTATTTATGATTGCTCCTTAGAACTAAATGACCATTCATTCCCAATCAACCTTGTTCCAATGCCACTAGGAAGTTTTGATATTATCATAGGTATGGATTGGCTATCAAATCATCATGCCGAAATCATTTGCTTTGAAAAGTGTATCCAAATTCCGCTACCATCGGGAGAAATCTTAAGGGTTTTTGGTGAAAAGCCTTGCAAGGGACTTAAGTTGATGTCGTGTACTACCGCTCAAAAGTACTTACGAAAGAAGTACATTGCTTTCTTAGCTCATATTGTTCAAAAGGATGTCAAGGAGAAGAGTATCCAAGACATTCCGATCATTCGGGATTTCCCCAAAGTTTTTCCTAAGGATTTATCCGGTCTTCCTCCCGTTTGTCAAGTAGAGTTCCGTATTGATCTTATACCTGAAGCTAACCCCGTTGCTAGAGCTCCTTATCGTCTTGCACCTTCCGAAATGCAAGAGCTTGCAAGTCAGCTTCAAGAGCTCTCCGACAAAGGTTTCATTCGCCCAAGTCATTCACCGTGGGGTGCACCCGTCTTATTTGTTAAAAAGAAGGATGGATCATTTCGCATGTGTATTGACTACCGCGAACTCAATAAGCTTACTATCAAGAACCGTTATCCTTTGCCTAGAATCGATGATCTCTTTGATCAACTTCAAGGTTCTACTTGCTTCTCGAAGATTGATCTTCGATCCGGTTATCATCAGCTCCGTGTTCAAGAAGATGACATTCCCAAGACTGCTTTTCGAACAAGGTATGGTCATTACGAGTTCATGGTTATGCCTTTCGTGTTAACCAATGCACCCGTAGTTTTCATGGATCTCATGAATCGTGTGTGCAAACCGTACCTTGATAAATTCGTGATCGTCTTCATTGACGATATCTTAATCTATTCCAAGACTAAATCCGATCATGAACAACACCTTAGATTGGTTTTGGACCTCTTGAGAAAAGAACAACTATATGCCAAATTCTCCAAATGTGAATTTTGGCTAAAGGAAGTTCAATTTCTTGGTCATATTGTTAATGACAATGGAATTCATGTTGATCCTGCTAAGATTGAAACGATTAAGAATTGGAATGCCCCGAAGACTCCTACCGAAGTTCGTTCATTTCTTGGTCTTGCGGGTTATTCTCGTCGTTTCATCTCAAACTTCTCAAAGATTGCTGTCCCTCTTACCGCTTTGACCCACATGGGTAAGACTTATGAATGGGGACCGAAACAAGAAGAAGCTTTCCAAACCCTCAAGCAAAAGTTGTGCAATGCTCCTATATTGACTCTCCCCGATGGAATCGATGATTTGGTTGTCTATTGTGATGCTTCTAACCAAGGTCTTGGTTGTGTTCTCATGCAACGAGGCAAAGTAATCGCTTATGCATCAAGGCAACTCAAAGTTCATGAGAAGAATTATACGACGCACGATCTCGAGTTTGGTGCAGTCGTATTCGCGTTAAAGATTTGGAGACATTACCTATATGGCACGAAATGTGTGGTGTTCACCAACCACAAAAGTCTTCAACATATTTTCAACCAAAAAGAACTCAATATGAGGCAACGACGTTGGGTCGCACTCCTTAACGACTACGACTGCGAGATTCGTTACCATCCCGACAAAGCGAATGTTGTAGCCGATGCTTTGAGCCGAAAGGACCATGTTATGCTTCATTGTGCCCGTATTCAAACCGATATTCAAACCCGTATCTTAGAAGCTCAACACGTCTCGGTAACCGAGGGTAACATGTATGAAGAAATGTCGTGTGGTGTTGAACTTCTTCTTGAATCAAAACCCAATGGCTTACTATATTACTTGAACCGTATTTGGGTTCCCGATCGTGATGATCTCCGTGCGTTTCTCATGAACGAGGCTCATAAGACTCGTTATTCTATTCATCCTGGTGAAGATTAAATGTACCAAGACCTTCGCCAACAATATTGGTGGCCCGGTATGAAAAAGGACATTGCTCTCTATGTTGCTAAATTCTTAACTTGTTCCAAAGTCAAAGCCAAACATCAGCGTCCTTCTGGTTTGCTCGAACAACAAGAAATTCCCGTGTGAAAATGGGAAAATTTAGCTATGGATTTCATTACCAAGCTCCCTCGCACCTCGAGTGGTTATGATAGTATTTGGGTGATCATTGATCGTCTCACCAAATCTGCCCATTTCTTGCCTATCCGCGAAGACTTCAAAGTGGAGAAACTAGCCCGAATCTACATTGATGAAATTGTGAGCAGTCATGGCGTTCCCGTGAACATAATATCCGATAGAGACGCTCGGTTCACTTCTCGATTTTGGCAATCTCTCCAATCTGCTCTTGGTACTCGATTGGATTTGAGCACGGTTACCATCCGCAAACTGATGGTCAAACTGAGCGAACAATCCAAACTCTTGAAGACATGCTTAGAGCTTGTGTAATCGATTTTGGTGGCAATTGGGATTCACATCTATCCCTCATTGAGTTTTCTTACAACAATAGCTACCACACAAGTATCAACATGGCACCATTCGAAGCTCTCTATGGTCGCAAGTGTCGTTCTCCTATCTGTTGGAACGAGATTGGTGAAGCACAAATCACTAGTCCCGAGTTAATTCAAGAAACATCCGACAAGATTATTCAAATCCGTGACAATATTCGAGTAGCGAGGAGTCGGCAAAAGAGTTATGCCGACAAACGTCGAAAACCCTTGGAATTCCAAGTCGGTGATCTTGTTCTTCTTAAGGTGTCTCCATGGAAGGGCGTGATCCATTTTGGAAAGAAAGGCAAGTTAGCACCTCGTTATGTTGGTCCATTCAAGATCCTTGAAAGGATTGGGAAAGTGGCCTACAAGCTCGAGTTACCTCCATCTCTTGGAAACGTGCATCCAACATTTCATGTATCTAATCTGAAGAAGTGTCTCGCTGATGAAAATCTCCATATACCGCTTGACGACGTGTGCATTGATGAAACGATGCAATTCGTTGAGAAGCCGGTGGAAATTATGGATCGTGAAGTCAAACAGCTCAAGCGAAGTCGCATTCCTATTGTCAAAGTTCGTTGGGATTCTAAGTGTGCTCCTGAGTTCACTTGGGAATGAGAAGACCAAATGAAGCTCAAGTACCCTCATCTGTTTATTGATACTGTTGTTTCCTCTAACTAAATTTTGGGACGAAATTCTCTCAACATGGGGAGACTGTAACATTTCTGATTTTAGTATTCATATTTCAATTTAATGTAATGCAATTTCGAATTCAATACTCGTGCACTGTCTTATTATCTTCTCACCGTAAGCTAAACACAATGATTCGATACAAATTCGCAAGTTTTATGCAATTTTATACATTTAAACACTATGCAAGAAACTATTTAATTCGAACTTATCAAACCTGAAAAGTCAAGGACTAAAATTGAAAAATGTCAAGAAACCCTAGTCTAGCACGGTCGTGCTTTGTCCTGGCACGGTCGCGCCAAGTGCCTCGGCACGATCGCGCGACTGGTCCTGGAACGATCGCGCCCGGTGCCTAGGCACGGTCGCGCCATATTCGGGCACGGTCGCGCCTGCGTAATTGTCGAAACGTAAATGAGATTTCAAAACGCTCAATCATTCGAATTCAAATCCGATTTACGTTTTACTTTTGTTATCAAGGAAAATATCTCCGTCAATTACCATTATCATTTTCAAAATACAAATTACTCTCAAGAAACCGTCCAAATTACTCCCAAGCCTCAAACCTCCATTCTCGATCAAATTACTACCAATTAAGCAAGGAACTCGATCCTCCGGTCATCTCTAAGGTTTCTGAAGGGTTGGAGCAGCCGGAATTACAGCAGAAGCCGCCGGAAGCCAATCCTGCCGTCGCCGGAACTCCCTTCTACCGATCGCTATCAATTCCTTTCTGTTTGAGGTAATTGAATCATCCCTCCCTTTCGTTTCGGTCCATATATCAAAAGCCCCCTATCAATCTGGGCTTTCATTACAGAAATCGTCCGAATCAGAATTTATATTTTAATAAGAAAAGATTTAATCGATTCCACTCTTAAACACGATTTACATACAATTAATTTATGTGATTAGACTCGTAATAACTCTGTAATCAAAAGCCCTATCAATTCCATCGTTATAAATACAAAAATTGTTCAATTCGTGTCTGACTTGGAAGAGACACGGTCGCGCTAATCATCTGGCGCGACCGTTCCTCATGTAACGCAGTCGTGCCGAATAGCAACGCGGTCGTGTCCTCATGTCCAGACCAAGTCATGCCCTTTGGGCTAATCCCTGTTATGTCTAAGAATCTTGGACACGACCGTGCCAGGCCAAGGCACGGTCGTGCCTCTTGAATTGTCCAAGTTGGCCTCTGTTTGATCAAACCCGGTCGCGTCCCGACTACCGCGGTCGTGGTTCGAGCGCGGTCGTGTTCTTCCCAGGCACGGTCGTGTCTAGGTCAGAATCTTGATCAGAATTATTGTTGTTTTATTTTAATTTGTAAAAAAAAAATTCCAGATTAAGTTTTTAAATAAAAAAGAAAAATAGTTAAAAGATATTTGAAAAGATCAAATTATTAATCTTGGAATAAATGGAAAATCATTTAATTAAAAGTTTATAAAATTAAATTTGTTATTAAACTTTTCATTTAAAACATTTTATTTGTAAGTTACATACTTTATAAATAAATAAATAAAGATTATTTATTTATTCTTCATTTTAAATAAAAACATTTATTTATTTATTAAATCACATTTAACACATACTTTATTTTCATAATCAATGATTTTATAAATATTCTATTTTACTATTCAATTCCCAGCCTTAATCAAAATATTTCAAAAATATTTACTTCAAAACTTTATATATGTTATTCAATACTTTTAAATACAAATCAATAGTTTTATACACAAATTCAACCTTCATTTTTAGACTTAAACTTTGTACACATATTTGATTCAATATACATTACTATCTAGGTTAACCCGTGCGTATCAAGGACCCTTATTTTATCTATACTCTTTGTTAGCTACACTTCCATACCAAGTGAGCATTCACAACCCCTTTTTACTCTTTTACACTTTTGGGGTGGAACATGAACTTTATACACATTACACATTTACATTTACGCAAACAACACAAGTGCAAAATCCTATTTACATACATGTGTGCAAAATTTGAGCTTTGTGCCCGAGTGCTAGTTGTGCTAACCTTTGTATGTTATTATGTGCAATCATTAACTATACAAGCCGGCGGTTTTCAATGATAGATCTATTGAGTCTGACAAACCCACCCAGGTGCGCGGTGATTGAAACCGACAATACAATTTTTGCATGCTAGTTACAAAGGTTTGGTTGTACATGGTTACACAATAGCTGCTCCCCATAAATGCCTTATTTTATCATGTTTTGTAAAGGATTTGTTTTCAACTATATGCTATCTATATACAACTGTGTTATACTCACCAAATTTTTAGTTGACTTTATTTTATTCATGTTTCAGGCCCTAATGTGTGAGAATGATTCAAGACGTGCTCAATATAGGATTTGGACTTAGCAATTTAAATCAAGAATTCTATGAGTTGTTTTTATGTTTCTTTGTTTGAATTTGGTTTGTACTTGGATTATTTGTAATGGAAATTTGACTTTAATATATTTCAATTTAGTCAACCATGTGCTATGAACAGTCTTACATGTCCCGCCCCGATGATTCCGCCATCGGTCGGGGTGTGACATGTTTGCCCGGGGTGATCATTGTTCAGCTAAAGTTATTCTAGAGGCCATAAACTTATTTAAGAGCATGTCAGGTCTTATCCCTAGTATGAATAAGAGCACAGTTTTCTTTGGCAATGTTCCGATTGCAGTTAGAGACCGGATTCAAAGTATTATGCCGTTTGAGGAGGGTATGTTGCCTGTTCGTTTTCTTGGGGTACCTCTTATTTCTACTAGACTTCTTTATAAAGATTGTAAGAGGCTTGTGGAAAACATGGAGAATAGAATTACAGATTGGAAAAATAAGTGCTTATCGTTTGGTGGAAGATACAGCTGATTCGATCTGTCCTCTCTTCGATGCATATTTATTGGGCATCGGTATTCATTTTACCGAAACGTATTATTTATGATCTTTAAGGAAAGATGAAGCGGTTCCTTTGGGCTCAAGGGAACGACATTAAAGGCAAGGCGAAGGTGAGGTGGGATCGGGTGTGTGTGCCGCAAAGGGAAGGAGGTTTGGGTATTCGTAGGACTTTTGATATGAATAATGCTCTTATGGCTGCTCATATATGGAGCCTTCTTACTCGTCGGGAATCTTTATGGGTCAAATGGATGCATGCTTATCGTATTCGGGATAGAAACTTTTGGGATATTCCATTACGGAACAACGTCACATGGAGCTGGAGGAAATTGTTAACTATTTGGCCTATTGTTCAACACCATATTTGGACTAAACTTGGGGATGGGACTCTAACCTCAGCTTGGTTTGATAAATGGGATGAATTTTGTCCGTTGAGTTCGTTCATAACTCCTAGAGTGATTGCAAACGCTGGGTTCAGAATGACTTCCAAGGTAGCGGATATATGCGGCCATGGAATGTGGGTATGGCCGAATGAGTGGGTTAACCTATATCCGGTCCTTCAGAATATGCACAATATTGTGCTTAATCCGCTTAGTAAAGATAGATTGGTGTGGAGATCCAGATCAGGGAAAGAAACGAAGTATAGTGCCTCTATTGTGTGGGATGATATCCGGTTCGTACAGAATGAGGTTCCGTAGGCTGACATGGTTTGGTTTCCTCAATCTATTCCTCGTCACTCGTTTTTCATGTGGCTCCTGGTTAATAAGAAACTAAAGACGCAGGATATAATGTGCAGGTGGTATACTTCGGGAAACACTAATTTTAACCTCCTATGCTGTTCCTTGTGTACATCAGGTCCAGACTCTCATAAGCACTTGTTTTTTGAATGCTCTTATGGGACACAGGTTTGGAAGGGAGTTAAAGGTAGAGCTGGAATGGAAACTGTTCGAAATACTTGGGATAGCATTTCTGATCATCTGGTGTGGTTTTGTAGAACCAAAGACTGATTGCTACCAAATTATTCTAAGTACAAATGCTGCTGATAGGCTTATCAGCAGCATTCATCACATATGGCTGCTGATAGGCTTATCAGCAGCATTCAACACTTGTTGCTGCTGATAGGCTTATCAGCAGCGTTCAACACAAGTTGCTGCTGATAGGCTTATCAGCAGCATTATTCTCATCTCTGCTGCTGATAGCTTTATTCTCTGAAGGCCAAACGTTGCAGCTGACTATCCATGTGAAGCGCCTCTGACACCTTTCTGTTAAAGCAACTGCCACACTCCAAGCAGAAGGAACCTCACTGGTGCAACCAATAAAGGACAATAACGCGCTTCTCCAAGCATGCAAACAATGATGCCTAAGAAGACGTTTCAGTAAAGTTAACTAGATTAGCCTTTGCGTGTAATTTAGATTAATAAACAAGATCAACGGCTTGTGTTAGATCTGATCCTTAGAATCAAGGGTCTGTCTTGATTCTAAGTTACTATAAATACCGAGTAAACACTTCATTGTAAGTGTGCTTGCTGTGCTTTCATAGTGCTTCTTGATAGTGTTTTACTTGTAAACTTGTAATCTTAGAAGTCTAATACAACAGTGCATTTATCAGTATTCTTGCTGTTTACTTGTTTACTTTGTTGGTTGTTATTGTTTCCGCCAATATCAACTAGAATAGAATCACCTTGTAATCTTACGATCCTACAAGTGGTATCAGAGCTTTGGCTCAAGATTAAACAAACTAACATATGTTTAATCACTTTATGATTCTATTCAAAACTCTATTCTTGATCAAGTCACACAAAACAAAATGGCACAAAGTCATGGATCTGAAGACATCAGCAGTATCAACCGACCACCGAGGTTGGTGTCTGGGAGGACTATGATATGTGGAAGAACCGTATGGAAAGCTTCTTCTGCTACCATGAATACGGAATGTGGAAATCCATAAGGGATGGACCTTATGTTCCCATGGTGGCCTCTGCTGACTCCGGAGGACCACTAGTTCCTAAGGAACCCTCCAAGTATTCTGAAGAAGACATCAAGAAGGCATTAGGAGCTATCCAAATGTGCCTTCCAAATGAAGTTTTTCACAACTTCAAGGCTCACAAAACTGCAAAGGAATTATGGGGAGCCTTGGAAAAGATGTTTGCTGGATCTGAGGAGGTCAAGGAGAACAGACGTGACATTCTCAAGCAACAGTATGAAAACTTCATCTGGAAGGAAGGTGAGTCACTAACAGTTTTATATAACAGGTACACGTACCTGGTTGGAGAACTGCAGTGCTCCAAGGTAAAGCTGGAGAATGAAGACATTCTCAAGAAGTTCATAAGATCTCTTCCTAGTTGTTGGACATTATATATACAGTGTCCATCAGAAGAACAGAGAATCTGAAGACTCTTCAGATGACTGAGCTCTTTGGCATGCTCAAAACCTATGAATTAGAAATGATTCAAGCTAAAGAAAGGAGCTCCAGTTATCAATCAGCTACCACTTCCTCCACCACCACCTCAGCGCTTCACTCTGATCATTCTGGTCCTAGTGCAAGCAACTACTATCCTCCCATTGTTACTCATCCTCAAACACCAACTGCTTCACAATCCAACTCATCACCATTTCTTCTTGAGGCACCTCCTCAACAGCCAACCTCTACTGCTTTTGTCTCTGACAACTCAAGCAGCATGCACTTCATAAAGGAGGATCTGGAATGCTTTCATCCAGATGATCTTGCAGAAATGGATATTCAGCACTCATATGCCATGCTCTCCCTCAGAGCAAAAAGGTTTTATTCTAGAACCGGGAGATCAGTTCCAAGCAATAACTCAAACACCAGAGTTGGGCTTGATAAAAGCAAGACCCGATGTTACAACTGTAACCAAATGGGTCACTTTGCTAGGGAGTGCAAGGAACCTAAAGCCAATCAGGGTGCCAGCCATCAAAGACAAGCTTACCAAGGTCAGCCCAGGCAGCAGCAGCAGCAAGGAACTCCTCCAGCACAAACTACAGCTTGTGCAAATGTTGGAACTACAGAATTTGACTGGAGTTTTCAATATGAAGATGTTCCTGCCTCCAACCAAGCACTTATGGCAGACAATGCAGAGATACCACCTCAGGTATTTGAACATCTTTGCTCTCAATCTTGCATTGACAAAGTTTTAGGTTATAGAAAGCATAACCAAAATCTAATAGATCAAAATGAAGAGTTTCACCAAATGAAATCTGAATTCAAAAAGGTCGAAGACAGTTACAAAGAAAAGATTAACTGCCTTAAGAAAGAGATTTCTTCTTTAAAACATGAACAAACCAATCTTGAAACTCAGATTGATGATCTATTAGTAAAACTTAAAGCTACCAGAGCTGAACTGGCTGAACAGAAAGTTCATGTTGAAAAATATGAATTTTCATCTAAAAAGTTACAAAGATTGTTAGATATTCAAGTCCATGAAAGGGTAAAAACTGGACTTGGATATCATGATGATGAGTACAAGACAGTTCCTCCTCCTGCTGACTATGTTGTCATTCACGAACCAAGCTTCAATACTGCAAATCTTGACACGGCAAACCGAAACCTTGATCCTTCAATGGATGCATGTTTCGTGGAAGACTGCTCCACCTCTTTAGAACCTGAGTCAACCTGCTCAGACCACTGTGAAACTAGTGCAGTCCCATCTGCTCCTTTCTCTGAAGCTGTTCTGAACAAAACTGAATGTCCTGTTGTTACTCCAACTATTCCAGCTCCCATCCCATTCAAACAAATCAAGATTAGCTATCCTCAAAATGGAAGAAAGCTAAACATTGAAAAGGGAGAGACATCAGGTTTCACCAACCCCAAGCCTCAGTCAAAGCCAAAGGTGTTTGATAGTTTTCATACACCTGGAGAAAAAGGTCCATATGTTCAAAAGACACTAGAAGAAGCCACTTTTGAGCATAACAAAGCTCATCCCTGGAACTTCAAAGATTTGTTTCAAAGTAAGAACTATGTGGACTTTCACCGGGACAAGATAGCACTATCCTGCTTTGTGTGTGGCAAATACAATCACACTGCCAGCACCTGCTTTCACTACTGTGAACACCAAAGAAACTCAAAGCAGCATGCCTTTGAGAAAACAAACAGAAACAAACAGGTGAGAAGCTATGATGCAAAGGCAACAAAGTTCAGAGAATCTCTATCCCCTCAAAGAGTGAAGATGCAGAAACCTCAACAAACTTGCATCATATGTGGGGAATCAAACCACTTTGCTGCAACATGAAAGTTCAACCCTTTTAACCAGATTGCAAATCATTCATCTGTGCTCAACCCATCAGCAGCAAACAAAATCGCTGCTGATAGAGTAAAGTCCAGGAAACCAAAGATAAAGCCTCCAGCAGCAAAAGTCTCTGCTGCTGACAAAGCAAAATAAAAAACAACGGCATCAACAGCAAAAGTATCTGCTGCTGACAAAGCAAAAACTGCTACTGCTCCAGCAAAGCCCTCAGCAGCAAAATCGGCTGCGGATAAGCCAAAATTGTCAGCAACAATATCTTCTGCCGACAATGTAAAGAAAGCTAGAACACCACCAACACAGCAATGGAAGGCCAAACAATCTCCAAGCATAACTATTGGTTCCATTGACTGCAAGCATGCTGACAATGGCAAATTAGCAACGATCTTCTACAATGCTGCATGCTACAATGATCCTCCCACTAATTAGATATCTTCCATGTGCAGGGACAGCCAGGCAACAAACACAATACTTGGGTGGTAGATAGCGGCTGTTCCAGGCACATGACAGGAAACAGGTCCATCCTCTCTAACTTCAGACATTTCAATGGAGGATATGTTGCTTTTGGGAGTGACTCAAAGGGTGGATCTATCACTGGACAAGGAACTGTGTCCAATGAAAGGATGAGTATTGAAAGAGTCAACTATGTTAAAGAACTTGACTTCAATCTCATGAGTGTTTCCCAAGTATGTGATCAAAAGCATTGGATGCTCTTCACTGACAAAGAATGTTTCGTGTTAGCTCCTGGCCTATCTAAACCCCCTCCAGAGAAGATTCTCCTAACTGCTCGTAGAAAGGACAACTTATATGTGCTTGACATGAATGAAGCCACTCCATCTGGTAGTGTTTCATGTTTTCTGTCAAAGGCATCAGCTGATGAATCCGCTCTCTGGCACAGGAGGTTAAGCCATGTTAACATCAAAACAATCAATAAATTAGTGAAGAGGGAATACGGCTGGATGTGATACCAGCACAGAGAATAAACAAAGAGCATCCTCTGGAAAACATCATTGGCCAAGTCCACACAGGTATCCAGACAAGAAGTAAGTCTCATGAAGCCAACATTTGTTTGTTCTCTTGCTTTCTATCTCAGGTGGAACCCAAGAAGATTGATGAAGCCCTCAAGCACAACAGCTGGATTGAAGCAATGCAGGAAGAATTGCTGCAGTTCAAAAGACAAGATGTTTGGAAGCTTGTTGATCTTCCACCTGGTCAAACAACCATTGGAACAAGATGGGTTTTCAGAAACAAGCAAGATGAGAGGGGCATCGTAGTCAAGAACAAAGCCAGTCTCGTAGCTCAAGGTTACACTCAAGAAGAAGGCATTGACTATGATGAAGTCTTTGCTCCTGTTGCCCGTCTGGAAGCCATCAGAATCTGTCTGGCATATGCAGCATCCAAAAACTTTATGGTCTATCAAATGGATGTGAAGAGTGCCTTTTTGTATGGCAAGATTGGTGAAGAGGTCTATGTCAAACAGCCTCCAGGCTTTGTGGATCCTGCATATCCAAATAAGGTCTTAAAACTGGACAAAGCTCTCTATGGCTTACACCAAGCCCCAAGAGCCTGGTATGAAACCTTATCTGGATATCTACTTAGCAACAACTTCAGAAGGGGGGGCCATTGATCAGACACTTTTCATCAAAGATGAAGGGGGAGAAATTTTGTTGGTCCAGATTTATATTGATGACATTATCTTTGGATCTACAAGAAAGAAGCTCTGCAAAGACTTTGAAGTTCTGATGCATTCCAAATTTGAAATGAGTTCAATGGGTGAACTAAATTTCTTTTTAGGACTTCAAGTCAAACAGGTACCAAATGGAATCTTCATAAGTCAATCCAAGTATGTCAAAAGCATCTTGGAGAGGTTCAAAATGGCTGACTGCTCTGCTGCAAGAACTCCTATGCAAGTGCACCATCAATTATCTCCGGATAAAGAAGGACAAGACACTGATCAACATCAGTACCGAGCAATAATAGGGTCTCTCATGTATCTCACTGCCTCAAGACCAGATATCATGTTTGCAGTTTGTCTCTGCGCAAGATTTCAAGCAGCTCCAAAAGTGTCTCATCTTCAAGCTGTCAAAAGGATCCTTAGATACCTAAAGGGAGCTCCAAAACTTGGGCTATGGTATCCAAAGAATGGAAATGTCAATCTCTATGCCTACACTGACAGTGACTATGGGGGTTGTAACTTGGACAAAAAGTCCACATCAAGGGGATGTCAATTTCTTGGAGGAAGGCTCATCTCATGGCCATGCAAAAAGCAAACATGTGTCTCCACTTCAACAGCTGAAGCAGAATACATTGCAGCTTCAAGCTGCTGTGCACAGGTCATTTGGATCCAAAATCAAATGCTTGACTATGGAATGACCTTCATGCAGACTCCAATTCACATTGACAACATGAGTGCAATCTCTATCACGAATAATCCAGTGCAGCATTCCAAGACTAACCACATCGACATCAGGTATCACTTTATAAGGGATCAAGCTGAGAAAAAGAGAATTGTCCTATCCAAGGTTCACACAAATGAGCAATATGCTGATTTGTTCACTAAACCTTTTGATGAAGCAAGATTTCGATATCTAGTTAAATCAATTGGCATGATGAACTTTGAATAAGACATATGTCAAATTTTTATCCTTCCTTGTAAATATGTCTATGTTTTTGTTCTTAATAAAAGGTTATAGTCAGCAGCACTTTTTCACTGCTGACAGATTTACTCTTCAGCAGCAAAACCTTTGCCACTGATCGCTTTAAGTTATCAGCAGGAACAAGTTTCCTGCGGATAGCTTTAAGGCGGTCAGCAGCAACCTTTTTGCTGCGGATTGAATACAACAGTCAGCAGCACCCAAATCTGCTGCTGACAGACTTCACTATCCGCAGCAACCAAGTTTGCAGCGGATAGCTCACCATCAGCAGCAACCAAGTTTGATGCTGATGGGTAAAACAAGTCCACATTAACTTTTACCCGAGGTAAAAAAAAACCACTCTCAGTCTTTACCATGACTGCTCGAGTGCTTACAGTTGTAACAATGAAAAGTGAAACAGGTTGTACTGTACAAGTAAAGTTGCTTTTTCTTCGTCTGCCGTTATATCACAATTTCAAACGTTCCCACAACCTCTTCATATTCAATTTCAAACCCTAATCTCCCATCACTTTCTCTCCCGTCCCCACAGCATTCAAAGCCATCCATAATTAACCACCATTCAAACATCCTTCTCTCTTCCCTCTAACTCCATAAAAATGGCAGGCGCAGACATAAACAACCCCAACGAAAAGTTTTCCCCATATCACAACCTCACTGCATGCCTAATAAAGGGCAAGAAATCCGAAGGTTTTGATGATATGATCGACTTCCTTTGTTGGTCCAAAATCCTCCATGCCCTAACAGTCAACCCAACCATCTACACTTCCCACATGGATGATTTTTGGAGCTCAGCCGTGTATTCTACTGACCAGGGCACTCCCCAAATCAGAGGCACAGTAGACGACAAGGAGATGGTTATCACTGAAGCAATGCTCCGCCAACACCTCAAGCTTCAAGATGAAGGGGACGCCATCTCTTACCCAAGAGACGTATACATGAGGACCTTTGTATCCATAGGGTACACTGGGAATCAAACAGAGTATACGATAGAGAAGGCACTCATGGGTCCCAAATGGAAGTATCTCTGCCACACTCTTCTCCAATGCATATCCCAGAAGAGGAGTGGCTGGAACCAACTTAGCTCCGGACTTGCGTCGGCAATTCACGGTATGATAACTGGGGCGGGTTTCAATTTTTCCCACCTCATTCTTGAAGGTTTGAGATACAACCTTCAAGAAGGGGTGAAATCAAAGTTCTTCATGTACCCAAGATTCTTGCAGGAAGTGTTCAATATTGAACACCAAGATCTTTCAAAAACTGCAAGAATCTACGTAATGCTGGGACATAAGAACAACATTTTTCAAAGCATGAGAACAGTTTCATCAAAGTTCTCAGGGGCCGATGTTCCATTGTTGTCTACAATGTTGAACACGCAAAGTGCCCAGGGTGACAGTTCAGCAAACCCAGCTGATACTGATCCCACACCCTCCACCTCACTGCCACAACCTCAAACTGCTGCTTCCCTTGAACAAACCCCTGTGCATTCTATTGAGGATGTACAGGCACATAATCTACTCACCCACAGTTTGATTGCTCAACCGGAACACAGGGCCCCGGTTGCAGCCAAATATACAAGGAAGAGGGGCAAGAGAACTCCTTCTTCTCTTGCCTCCAAGGCCCAAACCCAAGCCAACATCCCTCACTCAGAATCACAACATTCCAGTGAGAATATCATAAGGGAAAGCCACACTGTGAGGGAGACTCCTTTGAAAGTCTCTCTATTAGGATTAGGATCACTTCCCGGATCCATAGAACAGCCCTTCGAGCCATTCCTATCTTCTTTGGACTTAAGTGTTGAGGAACCTGACCAAAGTGATGTACCTTCTCCAACTACCACTATCAAGGAGGTACTGATTGGTCTTGCTTCAGAAACACCCAACCCAAGTTCTTCACCCTTGAAGGTCCACTCTAGGAGTAATGAAAGAGTAGATGTGGAAGAGGCTGTCACTACTGCTGGTCTATCAACTGACCAGGAGGACAGTGACAACATCTTTAAGACCTCAACCACGGCTGAGGGTGTTTCCTTGGAAACTCCCCTCACTGAGAGGAATCCCAGGCGCCAAGAAACCGCGGGTGATGGGGATGCTGAGGCTCGGCCTACGGCCCCATCTGGGTCCAAGGATTCCACAACTGTGGATGTGGACAGACTGAAACTTCATAACTTGGAATTGACGGCCAGGGTGGCTATGCTAGAGGCTGAAGTGTCCAAACTAAGACACCAAGTCTCTATGCATGAAGCCCATCAATGCCCAACTTTAGCCACTCCCTCTCTTGTATTAGTAGGCACCCAAACTGATGCTTATCTGCCTACTGATTCAACCAAAAAGGGGGAGATGGTCGCTATGGAAGAAGATAAAGACAGTCTTGACGACTGGATTCAAGAGCAGGTTGTACTTCAAAGCTCACTATTCAAGCCGGCTTTTGTACAAATTCATGACTTGCCAGTCTCAGATAACGAAGAAGAAGGGACATCTGAAGACTGGAAGTTGGTCGTCAGGGCTGTTGATGAAATGTTGAATGATGCTGAAGACACAGAACAAACGAATACATCATTCAGCATCCTTCCTGAAGCAGCAGCCATCATTGGTCAATCCTCAACCCCCCAACTATTCAGATCATCAAAGAAGCTAGAATTTGACTCCATTCTAGCTTGGGGGTATGATGGATCAGCTGAGAGGTTTTGGATTGGATGGGAATTCAGCGGAGTAGAAGAGCTGAACTGGAACTCTCACAATGCCCTCCAAGTCCTACATCTATATGTATCAAACTGCATCAACAACTCAGCAGATCTCTCAGCAGAACTTGCCATTGGCAGGTTCTATGACCTGATGGAGGATAATCTACCCAGGCTCCAAAGATTCCTACAAGCAGCACATCGGGTAGCTTATCCTGAATCCTCGGCGGGCGTAGAAAGGAGACTGACTCCTAGCAATCTTGAAATAACAAGGAGCAGTCTTCTCACTGAAAAAGAAATTCTGGGCCTTCGAAGATTCCTGTATGCCTTCCTGGTCAAGGACTTGGACGTGCTAGGTTGGGTGAGCACTAAGTCCCTTGACCACACTCTTCTGCTCAGCAACGACTCCTCTCTCATCATCAACACCAGGAACATCCTTCAGCTGCCCTCAGACTTCCTATTCAAGATTTTTCAGCTCAGAGCCAACATCTGCAATATTAACTCATAGGAGAGACAGGCAATGATGGTCACCATCAAAACCCATCTTGAAAAAGAAGGACTGATTCCTCAGGAAGAGTTTGTGTCAACTTCTGATACTGACTCCAACTCAGATACTCCACAAGTTGAAGCCACATCTGTAGCAGCTGGCACAAGATCTTCACTTAGGGATCAACTGAGGGAAATAGAAGGTCCTGAGTATCAACTTGATGAAGACAGTGATCGTCCCTTGTCAATTCCTCAATTTGCCAATGAAGCTGAGGCAGAGATCCCAATAGCAGCATCATCATCTGCTGTTGTGATCAGTGAAGCTGAAGCAGAGGCACCCAATGTAAACAAAGGAAACGGAATCATGACTGATGAAGATGAAGAGAGGTTGCTAAAAGAGAAAAGAGAGAGGGAAGAGAAAAGAAGAAGAAGAGGAGATGGCTGACATGAAAAAGGCTCAAGAAAGAAAAACAGCCATTCTCCTAAGAGAACAAACCATCCAGCTGTATGCTAAACAGCTGGATGAACTAAAAAGAAAGATTCCTACAGTTGATCGGATTGAAGAAGATGCAGCTCTTGCTCTTCAACTGCAGGAACAATTCAGTAGAGAAGAGGAAGAGTTGGAGAAGAAGAAGAAAGAAGAAGCTAAGTTCAGATTCTGAACTAGCTAAAGAAATGAGGGAGGAGTGGATAAAGACTCTAGTCTCTCAAGGTGAGGATGCAGACTACCTTGAGAAACTATCAACTAAAGAAGTCTACAGAGCCTTCATGGGTTAGCAAGGTCAGTTGGCAAAGAAGAAAAAGGCTGAAGAAGAAGAAAAAGCCAAACAACAGTCCAAAAAGAACATTGCCTTTAATAAACGGACCCATGAAGAAAGGAAGGTCATGATTGACTTCCTTAAGGCTAGAGGAGATAGTGGAAAGAGGCTAGGTCCCATGAATTTCATGAACCTGCAAGCCCTCTACTTCAAAGTTAAAAAGGATGAGGAAGAAAGACTAGGGAAGAAGGGCTCCAAGAAAAGGGTACTTATCAAAGAAGAAGAAAAACCAAAGACAAAGAAACCTAAGCCTTCTCCCTCACCTACCTCTTCCTCAGTCCATCATCCTTCCACTCTCCTCCCCAAACCTTCCACTCCTCCACCCAACAAGTCCAAATCATCCCACCCAGCTCCCACTCATCAACAACCTCCCTTAAAGAAATCCAAATCCTCATCTGAACCTGAAGACTCAAGAAACATAGTTGAATGGGTCTACAATCCATAGGATCAAAGGTTTGAGATCTTTAGGGGGAGAACTGAAAGAAGAAGATCTACATACAGGTCTGTTGATGAGGTTCTGCAACTACCAGATTCAGACCTAAGAAGAATTTTGTAGCTGGGTGAAGCTCATGAGCCTGCAAATGAGAGTGGGAGACATCTTAAGCTAGCAATCAGACATTACTTCAACCCTAGAAAAGATGTGGTCATGAATATCAAACCACTCAAGTCCCACTCTCCATTTGTATCTTGGTCCTACAATGCTGATTTGGATGAGTTCATTCTGATTGATGTAAAGAAGCAGCAGATGAGATGTTCAAGCAAAGCAATCTACAAAATGCCACACAAAGACATCAAGACTCTGTCTAAACTTCCACTGAACAATCCCAGCAAGGATCCAAGAGGCTATGAGGTTGAAAGGATAGTCAGCCACATGCAAAAGCTTCAGCAGCAAAGTAATTAGAAGAATTTTGTTTGCATCAGTCTAGGGGGAGTTTGTAGAACCAAAGACTGATTGCTACCAAATTATTCTAAGTACAAATGCTGTTGATAGGCTTATCAGCAGCATTCATCACATATGGCTGCTGATAGGCTTATCAGCAGCATTATTCTCATCTCTGCTGCTGATAGCTTTATTCTCTGAAGACCAAACGTTGCAGCTGACTATCCATGTGAAGCACCTCTGACACCTTTCTGTTAAAGCAACTGCCACACTCCAAGCAGAAGGAACCTCACTGGTGCAACCAATAAAGGACAATAACGCGCTTTTCCAAGCATGCAAACAATGATGCCTAAGAAGACGTTTCAGTAAAGTTAACTAGATTAGCCTTTGCGTGTAATTTAGATTAATAAACAAGATCAACGGCTTGTGTTAGATCTGATCCTTAGAATCAAGGGTCTGTCTTGATTCTAAGTTACTATAAATACTGAGTAAACACTTCATTGTAAGTGTGCTTGCTGTGCTTTCATAGTGCTTCTTGATAGTGTTTTACTTGTAAACTTGTAATCTCAGAAGTCTAATACAACAATGCATTTATCAGTATTCTTGCTGTTTACTTGTTTACTTTGTTGGTTGTTATTGTTTCCGCCAATATCAACTAGAATAGAATCACCTTGTAATCTTATGATCCTACAGGTTTGCTAAGTCTAAGAATGCAAAACATGTGATTGGGAAGCTAGTCGTTGGTGCTGCATCGTACTTTGTGTGGCAGGAAAGGAATCTGAGATTGTTTTCTACAAAAAAAAGGAGTGCGGATCGACTTGTAGAGGTGATTTTAGCTACGGCCAGGATGAAACTTCACACTATGCGGTTCAAGAGGACGAGTCAAGTGGAGAGGATCTTACAGGATTGGAGCTTGCCGCGTGGCCTCCTGATAGAAGATGATGATTGTGATTAATAGTTATAGCGAGTTGTGTAATATAGTGTGTCGTGTTTGACTTGTGAGTTGGGGTACTTTGTTAGCTCTAGTCTGTTTCTTGCTTGTAAACTCTGGTATGGTATGTCATGCTAGAGAACTGGGGGATGCTCTATTCCTCACTTGTTTTGTACTTTTGTTTGTTTGATATAAAATTCACCGGGGTAAACCCTTTACCCAAAAAAAAAATTACATCTAGAATTCAAAATTTCTATTCGGCAAGCTCCCTCGCACCACGAGTGGTTATGATAGCATTTGGGTGATCATTGATCGTCTCACCAAATCTGCTCATTTCTTGCCTATCCGCGAAGACTATAAGGTTGAGAAACTAGCCCGAGTTTACATTGACAAAATTGTGAGCCGTCATGGTGTTCCCTTGAACATAATATCCGATAGAGATGCTCGGTTCACTTCTCATTTTTGGCAATCTCTCCAAACTGCTCTTGGTACACGATTGGATTTGAGCACAGCTTACCATCCCCAAACTGATGGTCAAACCGAGCGAACAATCCAAACTCTTGAAGACATGTTTCGAGCTTGTGTAAGCGATTTTGGTGGCAATTGGGATTCACATTTATCCCTGATCGAGTTCTCTTACAATAATAGCTACCACACAAGTATCAACATGGCTCCATTCGAAGCTCTTTATGGTCGCAAGTGTCGTTCTCCTATCTGTTGGAACGAGATCGGTGAAGCACAAATCACCGGTCCCAAACTAATTCAAGAAACATCCGATAAGATCATTCAAATTCGTGACAATATTCGAGTAGCGAGGAGTCGGCAAAAGAGTTATGCCGACAAACGTCGAAAACCCTTGGAATTCCAAATCGGTGACCTTGTTCTTCTAAAGGTGTTCCCGTGGAAGGGTGTGATCCGCTTTGGAAAGAAAGGCAAGTTAGCACCTCGCTATGATGGTCCATTCAAGATCCTGGAAAGGATTGGGAAAGTGGCTTACAAGCTCGACTTACCTCCATCTCTTGGCAATGTACATCCTACATTTCATGTAGCTAATCTGAAGAAATGTCTCGCTGATGAGAATCTCCATATACCGCTTGATGACGTGCACATTGATGAGATGATGCACTTCGTTGAGAAACCGGTAGAAATCATGGATCGTGAAGTTAAACAACTCAAGCGAAGTCGTATTCCTATTGTCAAGGTTCATTGAGAATCTAAGCGTGGTCCTGAATTCACTTGGGAACGAGAAGACCAAATGAAGCTCAAGTACCCTCATCTTTTTACTGATTCTGTCGCTTCCTCTAGCTAAATTTCGGGACGAAATTCTCTCAACACGGGGATACTGTAACATTTCTAATTTTTAGTATCCGTATTTCGATTCAATATAGCGCTTTTCAAACCTAATTCTAGTGCACTGATTTGTTCTATTCATATCTACAATTAAATACAATGATTCAATACAAATACTCAAGTTTTACTCGGTTATATACTGCGACACCCAGTATTTCAGGTCAATATCCATATTACATAAATGCACGTTCATAACATATATTTCCTGAAGTTTTATTTTGACTAAGTAAAGTCAAGGAATATAACAAAGGAAATTATATCAAAATAGTAATTTTTAAGAATTACTAGGAAAATAAGCAGTGAGGGTGCAAAGTACAATCGTTGGTGATTAACAAGAACTTGATAGTAAAAGTCTAGTGAGACGTTTTAATAAATAAAGATATTAAAGCGGGTAAAAATCTCAGGTATTATACCACATATAAAGATCACATCATCATCATGATTGCTTTGCTTACACAACACTCAAGCGTCATAATCATCATGATTATGACCAAAGATGCAAGCAACATAAAGATCACATCACCATCATTATATCCTTGCTTATACTCCACTCTAACATCAATTAGTAATGATGATGACTTGTTAAGATCTATACTCAAAACCCGTTTCATCTAATAATTTTATATATATACATCTAGGTATATAGATATAAAGTTTTAGTCACTAAAAACAAAAAAAAATTCCTACACCGAGTATTATATCACGGTATCACCCACCGGGTGTATCCTAACTAGACCAACCTAACTAACCATTGGATCCTAACTACCAGATTTGACAACACCCTACCCCCCACCCATACCCTATTCTCGGCCGAATTGGCCCTAGAAGGGGGACCCACCTTCTTGTCTTCTCCATGGCACCATCCCTTGTGTCATAATACACCATACCTTTTCAAGTGCAAGACAAGAAAGGGTCAAATCCATCAAACCTCCCATACCTTGTGATGATGAAGATGGAACCAACACTCCATCTCCATCTCTTCTCTCTATATAAATCGATACATACATACACACCCACACTTCACCACCAAACCCATCAAACTCCATCATTTTGTGTCATGAAACCCATATTCATTAAACCAAAAATCAAGCAAGAATCAAATCAAGAGTCTAGTCCATCAAATATTCTATGATATGCAATGATTTTGCTAAGTTCAACACTCCAACTCTTTCTTTTTCTCTACATATATACGATTCCCACACACACACTCACACACTAGCATTATTTCAAAATCCAAGAGCAAAAAGTGGAAAGTTTTAGCTAAGAGCTTTGAAGTTTCAAGAGTGATTTCAAGAGTTCAAGCTTCCTACACCATTCCGTCCTTCTCCATGCTTGCTTTAAGTGAGTATTTCATAGCCCCTTTTACTCTTTTACACTTTTGGGGTGAAACAGGAACTATATACAAATTACATGTTTACATTTACACAACACAATACAAGTACAAATCCTATTTACATTCATGTGTGCAAATTTGAGCTTTATGCCCGAGTGCTAGTTATACTAACTTTTGTGAACACTTATGTGCAATCATTAACTATTCAAGCCGACAATTTTCAATGATAGATCTATTGAGTCTGACAAACCCACCCAGATTGGGGTGATTGATACCGACAACACAATTTGCATACTAGTTACAAAGGTTTGGCTGTACTTGTTTACACAATAGCTGCTCCCCATAATTGCCTTATTTATCATGTTATGTAAAGGATTTGGTTTACAAACTCTATGATATCTATATACAAACCTGTGTTATACTCACCAACTTTTTAGTTGACTTTATTTTATTCATGTTTCAGGTTCTAATGTGTGAGGTTGTTCAAGATGTGCTACACGTAGGCTTGGACTTAGTTAATTTAAATAGAAAGAACTCTATGTATTTCAATTTCGTTCTATCTTGAATTTGGTTGTATTTGGATTACTTGCAATGAAATTTGATGTTTAATATATTCAATATAGTCAACCTTGTGCTTATTAACAGTCTACATGTCCCGCCCCGATGATTCCGCCATCGGTCGGGGTGTGACAACAACGAGCTTGAAGATTTTATGTCTTAGTCTTAGAGTCTTTGACTTGTAATGTGTTAGAATTGTAAGCAATAGTTAAGGGGGAGTCTGTTAGTGCATGTTTTGTAACTGTCGCTGAAATTCTATATTGTAAGTTAGCGAAGCTGTCAAGTTCGCCTAAGGAACTTAGAGCGAACTTGATAGGTGAACTTGTTAAGTTCGCCTAAGCTTGTTAAGGGCGAACTTAACAACTTCGCCTGTGGTCTTTGTGGTTTCCCTATAAATAGAGGTTTACTTGTCAGTTTTAAAAGCGAAGATTAGAATAGATCAGAACATAATAGAAACTGAGAGAACATGTAAACGGATATTCAGAGTGGAAATACAAAGAGGATTATTTACATCGTGTTGTTGATTGAGTTACACGTTGCACGTTGATCATGGATTCCGCACGTTATCACCGTGTTGTACCACGAATCTAGAGATCCGTCACGTCCGAACCAGGAATTACAAGTGGTATCAGAGCCTTTGCTCTCGATTAGCAGCAGATTCGTGGTGTTTTCGGGTACAATCAACATCAAATATCACTGAATTTGAAAAGAATTTGAAAGATTTTTAATCATTTTTGTTTCTTGACAAAAATAGAAGATTTTTGATCAAATTAGATTCATTTTGGATTTGTTTGAAGAAATTGATCCGATAGGATTGTTCCTAATCAGTTTCTACACATTCCTACGGTTCAGATTTGTCATATTCCATCATATTGATCAGAAATCATGATTTTCAGCAGAGTTGGTTCGTATTTGTGTTCTTCCTGAAGTTTCAGCGTTTCAGGCGAACTTGCTGATTTAGTTACAAGTAAACTTAGGGAGGGGAACTTACCAAGTTCACTCAGTGAAGTTCAGGTGAAGTTAACAAGTTCGCTCAAGCAGTTTCAGGCGAACTTACTAAGTTTACTCAAGTAGCCAAGTTCGCTAGTGTTCATAAAAAAAAGACGTGCTATGACATGCAAATCTATCCAAAAGACCCAATGAAGTGCATTCTAGTACTAATTTGTCAATCTTGAGCTTAAAGACCCGCAATGTCAGTGACGTGCAATAGGATCAACATGAAAAACACAAAAAAGATACACAATGTTAGTGTGTACATATATTATATAAATATTTTCCTTTTGGGTTTCTATGACTTTTGAAGGGTTTTTTCTTAAACAAAAACATGGCTTGTAAGTCTGACGTGCATATAAGTCCAAATTCATTTCATAAATCAGAGCACATAAGTCCGTCGTGCTATGTTTCTGATCAAAAACCTTTTAAAGATACCTTGAACTGTGTTGGAGCATATTCTGGTGACAACGAGATTGAAGATTATATGTCTTAGTCTTAGAGCCTTTGACTTGTAATGTGTTAGAATTGTAATCAACATTTAAGGGGGAGTCTATTAGTGCATGTTTTGTAACTGTCGCTGAAATTCTATATTGTAAGTTAGCGAAGCTGTCAAGTTCGCCTAAGGAACTTAGAGCGAACTTGATCGGCGAACGTGTTAAGTTCGCTTAAGCTATGTAAGGCCCCTATTCCCGGGTGACCTCACTTGTTGGATTTACTCATAAACATAGTCATTAATTACTGAACTTTTAATTAAAAACACTCAAACATAGCGGAAACATTCAACATTTGAGTACATTACAGCGGAAGTCTTAGCATTCAAAACATTAACCATTGTCTAAACAAAACATAAGGTGGGATGTCAGTCACATGTTGGGCAGCCTTCACGCCTTCGCACGACCCTTTCCTTTGTTACCTGAAATGTATACTAAAAGTCAGCTAACGCTGGTGAGTTCTAGTTTAAAACTATTACGTATGATCATTCTTTTCTTTGTAAGTATACATAATTATATACATACATTTCTACAAATACGTATTCATAGCTTTTACTTTTCTTTCTTCATTCTTATGTGATTACATAGATATGTATTCACCTTTTCTTTCTTTATTCGTATGTGATTACATAGATATGTATTCACCTTTTCTTTCTTTATTCTTATGTGATTACATAGATATGTATTCACCTTTTCTTTTCCTTAACATTCATTGGTCAAACACATAAGGGTGATCAACCCACCTTACGGTACGTATATCACAAAGACATACGCCCTTGAGCTACCGTCGTAGCCCTTTTACTCGTCCGGTCCTAGAAACTGTCCGCCTTAACTTTAGTCCGGCCAACCTTCGGCCGTCCTTCTTTACCGTCCTACCGTCGTAGTCCGTCATATTCGCCCGTCTGCCCTAAGGCATCCGTTTCCCACGCGAACTATTGTTTATGCAACCGTTATACTATTTTAGCATTTACTTCGACCGCCCTTTTATGCTTTTTGTACGTCCTAGCTTGCGAAGGACGTATCTTTCCCGGTTGCAAAATAGTCACGTGGTCGTCCGTCTACAGAAGTAGCCGTTAACTTCGTTTCCGTCCATAACGTATACTTACATTTATAACATGCAATATAAATAGTTATACAGCAAGATTTCATTTATTTACGTTATGCCATTCTTTCCTTCATTCTTTGTAAACATACGTTTCATTCTTTGTTCAAAATTCATTCTTTATATATATATATATAATATATATTAGTACATCACGTATGATCACATTAGCATTCATATCATTTATTCATTTAGTGTATACATTTCAGCCCCAAAACATTTAATAAGATTTGCACATAGCATAGAAGGGGGCACATAGAACTCACCTGATGAGTAGTTTCTGAAATACACTTAGCTGTCTACTGAGCGTCACTAATGTCACTCACGATCTGTATAATAAAGTCATACACGTAAGGTAGTGCTCCTAGATGACACTAGACATTACTATGCTTGAACCTAGTAGTTTCGATGGATTTACTTATATCGAAACTTGGTAGTTTCGATAGGTTGCTTATGTCGAAACTTGGTAGTTTCGATAGGTGACTTATGTATTATCTTAGCTTCGGATCGTGGGCATATCGAAACTAGGTAGTTTCGATGGGTCTGTACATATATATCGAAACTGAGTAGTTTCGATGGGTCTGCGCCTATCGAAACTAAGTAGTTTCGATGGGTCTGCACCTATCGAAACTAAGTAGTTTCGATGGGTCTGCATCTGTCGTCTTCCCCAAGAATCTGAAGTTTTTGCATGCGAGTCTGATCGAGTCAATATCTCAATTTTCTTAGATCAAAACGTTCGGTTTTCATTGTAGATGCTATTCCTAAGTTCATTTTCAAGTTTCATCCGCAAAATCGTTACCTTTTTAGCCAAAACCCGAAACTTCCCAAAACGAACAAAAACTCATAATGTGATCGAATCGTTACCTAGATTGAAATTCTGATTCGGAGGTTTTGCTCACGGACTCAGCTGTAACGTGCTCCTCCAATTTCGTTACGATCCGTCGACTTTCTCTCTCTAGACCCGAGCTCTCCTTTCTCTCTCTAGAAGCTGCGTGAGTGTGGAATGAGCAGGGAAGAGGGCTGCCTTGCCTTATATATATACCTGGGCTTCCCTCGGCCCATTGAAGCCTAGCCCAAGCCCGCTCCCTTTTGTTTAAATATTCCGACTAAATCACCGGTCTCGCTATATTTATTCGTTTTACTATTTTTGGGATGTTAAAAGTCTACCCTCCTTAAAGAGGTTTCGTCCTCGAAACTGTTCAAACGTTAAACAATTGAGGGTATAGTCCCCTCATCTCGTCTTCTTTTTCCCACGTAGCTTCCGACCCTTTTCTGTGCTTCCATTGTATCTTGACTAACGGTATCGACTTATTGCGTAGTCGTTTCTCAGCTCGGTCAAGAATGGCTATCGGTTCCTCTACGTAATTTAGACTGTTATCCACTTCGATCTCGTCGTAAGGTATGTGAGTTGTGTCGTCAGCTAGGCACTTGCATAAGTGCGACACGTGAAACGTAGGGTGTATTCCACTAAGCTCAACGGGTAGGTCGAGTCTGTAAGCAACTTGACCCACTCTTGCTAAAATCTTGAAAGGTCCGACAAACCTTGGACTTAGTTTACCACTCTTTCTGAATCGGATGGTTCCTTTTGATGGTGATACTTTCAACAGTACCATGTCCTCCACTTGAAACTCTAAATCCCTTCTTCTCTTATCCGCGTATGATTTCTGTCTGCCCTTTGCGGCTTTCATTCGAGCCTTGATTTGATCAAACTTCTCAGAAGTAGCTTTGACCACTTCGAGACTTGCAAAATCCTTTTGTCCAATTTCCCCCCAACAAACTAGGGTCCTACATTTCCTCCTATACAACATTTCAAATGGCGGCATGCCAATAGTCGAGTGATAGCTGTTATTTATGAGAATTCTGCCAATGGTAGATGGCTGTCCCAGCTCCCACCGAAGTCAATGATACAGGCCCGGAGCATGTCCTCCAAGGTCTGAATGGTCCTTTCCGATTGTCCATCGGTTTGGGGGTGGTAAGCGGTGCTGATGTTCAATCTAGTACCCATCGCTTCATTGAATTTCTTCCAAAACCTTGATGTAAATCTAGTATCCCTGTCGGACACAATCGACATCGGCATACCATGTCTGCTCACAATTTCCTTGATAAAAATTTCTGCTAGTTTTTCTGACGAAGAGGTCTCACGTATTGGCAAGAAGTGAGCACTCTTTGTCAAGCGGTCGACGATCACCCAAATGGTATCATTGCCTCTAGCTGTTCGCGGTAGCTTGGTAATGAAGTCCATTGTGATCTCCTCCCACTTCCATTCCGGTATTGGTAAAGGTTGCATTTTACCGCATGGTTTCTGGTGTTCGGCCTTAACTAGAGAACACGTTAGGCACTTGCTCACGTATTCTGTCACATCATTCTTCATGCCAGGCCACCAGTATTCTTTCTTCAAGTCTTGATACATTTTGTTTGTCCCGGGGTGGATAGAATAGCGAGACTTATGGGCCTCATCGAGTATTTTGGCTCTAAGCTCGCCAATCTTAGGTATCCACATTCGGCCAAACCTAGTTTGTACACCGTAGGCATTTGCATCCAAATTCCCTTGTTGTCCTACTATTCTTTCCCGTTTTATATTTCCTTCTAATAGCGCTTCGTCTTGTGCCTTTGATATTTCACTCATCAAATCCGGCGTTATAATCAGCTGACACGCTTTGATCCGGATAGGTGTCGATTCTTCCTTTCTACTTAAAGCGTCAGCCACCATGTTTGCCTTACCTGGATGGTACAGTATCTCACAGTCATAGTCCTTCAGTAGCTCTAACCACCTTCTTTGTCTCATGTTTAATTCCTTTTGCTCGAAAAAGTACTTCAGGCTTTTGTGATCGGAGTAAATGGTGCATTTGACTCCATACAGATAGTGCCTCCATATTTTCAACGCGAAAACTACTGCTGCTAACTCTAAATCGTGTGTTGGGTAATTAACCTCGTGAATCTTTAGTTGCCGCGATGCGTAAGCAATTACCTTTCCTCGTTGCATAAGTACGCACCCCAAGCCCTGCCCCGAAGCGTCCGAATAGACTACCAAGTCTTCATTTCCCTTAGGTAGAGTTAAGACTGGAGCTTGGGTTAATCGTGCCTTAAGTTCTTCAAACGCGTTGTTTTGGGTTGGACCCCATTCATATTTCACTTCCTTCCGCGTCAACTTAGTTAGTGGCAAGGCTATTCTTGAAAAATCTTGAATGAACCTTCGATAGTAGCCTGCCAATCCCAGGAAGCTTCGTATCTCTGTTGGTGTCTTTGGGACGTTCCATTCCTTTACTGTCTCGATCTTTGCACGATCCACCATGATGCCGTTTGGGTTTATTACATGACCTAGGAATTGGACTTCCCTAAGCCAGAACGCGCATTTGGAGAATTTTGCGTACAACTTTTCCTGCTTTAGCACCTCCAGAACCTCCCTTAGGTGACAGTGGTGATCACCCTCGCTTTTTGAATATACCAGTATGTCGTCTATAAACACTATCACTGATCGATCCAACATGGGTCGACATACTCTATTCATCAAATCCATAAACGCTGCTGGTGCGTTGGTTAATCCGAAAGACATCACGAGAAACTCATAATGCCCATAACGCGTGCGAAACGCGGTTTTTGGTACGTCTTCTTCTCTTACTTTCAACTGATGGTAGCCCGACCTAAGATCGATCTTTGAGAACCAACTCGCACCTTGCAGTTGATCAAAAAGGTCGTCTATTCTAGGCAGTGGGTATTTGTTCTTTACTGTTCTCTTGTTCAACTCACGGTAGTCAATGCACATGCGCATGCTGCCGTCTTTCTTCTTTACAAATAGTACCGGAGCGCCCCACGGTGAGATGCTCGGCCTAATAAATCCTTTTTCTGTTAGTTCCTCTAGTTGAGACATTAATTCTTTCATTTCTGACGGCGCCAATCGGTAGGGGGCTTTGGCAACGGGCTCAGCTCCTGGCAATAAGTCAATCTGAAATTCTATTTCCCGATCGGGTGGTAACCCAGGTAGATCCTCAGGGAATACTTTCGGAAAGTTGCACACCACGGGTACTTCCTTGAGTTCATTCATTTTCATTCTATCATCAATAACATATGCCAAATAAGCTTCGCAACCGCGCCTCATGTAACTTTCGGCCTTGATCATCGAGATAATGTTCGGCATCGTGCAATTCCAATCCCCATAAACCGTAATTGGATTGCCGCTAGGAGCTTTGAGGTGTATCCTCTTACGTTTACATATGATTTGAGCTTCGTTGGCAGCTAACCAATCCATACCCAATACTATATCGAATCCTCCTAAGGTGAGAAGGAATAATCTAGAAGAAAACTTATGGCCCTCTATTTCTATGATACAATCCTCTGTTAGTTGGAATACTGCCGAATTTTTACCCACGGCAGTTTGTACGCTAAAGGCCTTTGCTATGGTGTTGATAGTGCAACCCAGTTTACGACTAAATGCATTTGATATGAAGCTTTTACTGGCACCAGAGTCAAATAAAATAGCAGCATTTTCATCATTTACTAGAAACGTACCTGACACAACATCAGGGTTTCCTCTTGCTTCTTCCTCAGTCAGTGCATAGTCTCGAGTCCTAGCCTGCAGCTGTTCCTTTTCCTTCTCTCTTCCAGAACCAGATTGGCCGGCCTTCCTGCAGTTCTTTGTCAGATGTCCAAACAATCCACATACTTGGCACTTGATGTTTCTTACACATTCCCGAGAGAAGTGCCCCGGCTTCCCGCACTTATAGCATGTGGTGGTGCCGATTTTACATTCGCCAAGATGTTGCCTTCCACATTTCCTGCATGTTTCATATTCATCCGACCTTGGCTTCTTAGTTTCAGTTGTTACATTCCCTCTTCCGGTGCCTCTAGACGGGTTCTCCCACTTTATCTTTTGTGTCTCTGTTGGTGGGTCCTCATTGGCATAATCGTCGTAGACGATTCCGCTCAAATTTACTACCGACTCGAAGGTCGAGGGTAGGTTGGCTTTCACGTGGACACGGACCCTTCGAGGTAGGCCCTTCACATAGTACTTGATCATTCGCTCCTCTGTCTCCACCAGGTGGGGTACCAGTTGAGCTAGCTCATTGAACCTAGAAGTATACTGGCGGTGTGTCTTGTTGCCAGCCTTAAAGTTTAGGAATTCATTTTCCACTTGATCAATTTCATTCTGGGGACAGAACTTCTGAATTATTAGCTTCTTTAGGTCTTCCCATGTCATTCTTGCAAGAGCGTTTGGGGAATTTGTCCGCTGGATGTTCCTCCACCAACCTAGTGCTTCATTGGTGAAAGAATGAGCAACATATTTAACCGCCTGGTCCGGTCGACACTCGCTGATGTTGATTACAGCGTTCATCCTCTCAATCCATTCGAGTGTTGCCACTGAATCCTTGCTACCATCAAACTTGGGTGGGTCTCCATCCTTGAAACCTTTGTAAGTACACCCACGACTGCTTGATGCCACCCTTACTTCATCCCCGTCACTGTCATAAGTTTTCTCTTCATTGTTCCCTTCATCCTCTTCCTTGCTTTTCTTTAGTGCCTCGGATAGTAGGTCAGGCAATATGTTCTTTAGAGTGAGCACAACTTCACGGGCTATAGCATCTCTGACTTCGGGTTCCAACTGTATAGGCCCTGGATTGTCATCCCTAGTTGGGGCCACTTCTGTTTCGTGCACACTTTCGGTGTGTTCTGTGTGCACACTCTCTTCTTCTTCAAATCTTTGGTTTAACGGAGGTCTACCTACTCGGCCAGTGCGACCGCCTCGGCGTCCAGTTCTTCCTCCTCCAGCCATAGTTCCTAGTTTTCCTGACGGTCATAAAGGGAATACATCAATGTCATTCTCTTAGATCATAGTCTTGGAACAGTACGAACAAGGTAAATTTTTAATTACAGTGACCGGTTTGGGATTAGAAATCTACATTGCTTTTCGGGTTCCAAACTCTTCAAATTGGTCGTGACATTGATATCTATTGGTTCTAGGTTTGAGTATCTATTCTTATCTAAGTGTATTAACCTTGGTACTTACTTACTGTGCTGGCGTTGGCTACCCAGACTGACATCCGTGCGTTGGTCCCATAATCAGTTTGAGTCCAGACATTTAGGGATGTCTGAATCTCTCAAACTATTGCTCTGATACCAACTTGTAAGGCCCCTATTCCCGGGTGACCTCACTTGTTGGATTTACTCATAAACATAGTCATTAATTACTGAACTTTTAATTAAAAACACTCAAACACAGCGGAAACATTCAACATTTGAGCACATTACAGCGGAAGTCTTAGCATTCAAAACATTAACCATTGTCTAAACAAAACATAAGGTGGGATGTCAGTCACATGTCAAGCAGCCTTCGCACGACCCTTTCCTTTGTTACCTGAAATGTATACTAAAAGTCAGCTAACGCTGGTGAGTTCTAGTTTAAAACTATTAAGTATGATCATTCTTTTCTTTATAAGTATACATAATTATATACATACATTTCTACAAATACGTATTCATAGCTTTTACTTTTCTTTCTTCATTCTTATGTGATTACATAGATATGTATTCACCTTTTCTTTCTTTATTCTTATGTGATTACATAGATATGTATTCACCTTTTCTTTCTTTATTCTTATGTGATTACATAGATATGTATTCACCTTTTCTTTTCCTTAACATTCATTGGTCATACACATAAGGGTGATCAACCCACCTTACGGTACGTATATCACAAAGACATACGCCCTTGAGCTACCGTCGTAGCCCTTTTACTCGTCCGGTCCTAGAAACCGTCCACCTTAACTTTAGTCCGGCCAACCTTCGGCCGTCCTTCTTTACCGTCCTACCGTCGTAGTCCGTCATATTCGCCCGTCTGCCCTAAGGCATCCGTTTCCCACGCGAACTATTGTTTATGCAACCGTTATACTATTTTAGCATTTACTTCGACCGCCCTTTTATGCTTTTTGTACGTCCTAGCTTGCGAAGGATGTATCTTTCCCGGTTGCAAAATAGTCACGTGGTCATCCGTCTACAGAAGTAGCCGTTAACTTCGTTTCCGTCCATAACGTATACTTACATTTATAACATGCAATATAAATAGTTATACAACAAGATTTCATTTATTTACGTTATGCCATTCTTTCCTTCATTCTTTGTAAACATACGTTTCATTCTTTGTTCAAAATTCATTCTTTATATATATATATATAATATATATTAGTACATCACGTATGATCACATTAGCATTCATATCATTTATTCATTTAGTGTATACATTTCAGCCCCAAAACATTTAATAAGATTTGCACATAGCATAGAAGGGGGCACATAGAACTCACCTGATGAGTAGTTTCTGAAATACACTTAGCTGGCTACTGAGCGTCACTAATGTCACTCACGATCTGTATAATAAAGTCATACACGTAAGGTAGTGCTCCTAGATGACACTAGACATTACTATGCTTGAACCTAGTAGTTTCGATGGATTTACTTATATCGAAACTTGGTAGTTTCGATAGGTTGCTTCTGTAGAAACTTGGTAGTTTCGATAGGTTGCTTCTGTCAAAACTTGGTAGTTTTGATAGGTTGCTTCTGTCGAAACTTGGTAGTTTGATAGGTTGCTTCTGTCAAAACTTGGTAGTTTCGATAGGTTGCTTCTGTCGAAACTTGGTAGTTTCGTTAGGTTGCTTCTGTCAAAACTTGGTAGTTTCGATAGGTTGCTTCTGTCGAAACTTGGTAGTTTCGATAGGTGACTTATGTATTATCTTAGCTTCGAATCGTGGGCATATCGAAACTAGGTAGTTTCGATGGGTCTGTACATATATATCGAAACTGAGTAGTTTCGATGGGTCTGAGCCTATCGAAACTAAGTAGTTTCGATGGGTCTGCATCTGTCGTCTTCCCCAAGAATCTGAAGTTTTTGCATGCGAGTCTGATCGAGTCAATATCTCAATTTTCTTAGATCAAAACATTCGGTTTTCATTGTAGATGCTATTCCTAAGTTCATTTTCAAGTTTCATCCGCAAAATCTTTACCTTTTTAGCCAAAACCCGAAACTTCCCAAAACGAACAAAAACTCATAATGTGATCGAATCGTTACCTGGATTGAAATTCTGATTCGGAGGTTTTGCTCACGGACTCAGCTGTAACGTGCTCCTCCAATTTCGTTACGATCCGTCGACTTTCTCTCTCTAGACCCGAGCTCTCCTTTCTCTCTCTAGAAGCTGCGTGAGTGTGGAATGAGCAGGGAAGAGGGCTGCCTTGCCTTATATATATACCTGGGCTTCCCTCGGCCCATTGAAGCCGAGCCCAAGCCCGCTCCCTTTTGTTTAAATATTCTGACTAAATCACCGATCTCGCTATATTTATTCGTTTTATTATTTTTGGGATGTTACAAGTCTACCCTCCTTAAAGAGGTTTCATCCTCGAAACTGTTCATACGTTAAACAATTGAGGGTATAGTCCCCTCATCTCGTCTTCTTTTTCCCACGTAGCTTCCGACCATTTTCTGTGCTTCCATTGTATTTTGACTAACGGTATCGACATAATGATTACAGAACAGAAACTGAGAGAACATGTAAACTGATATTCTGAGTGGAAATACAAAGAGGATTATTTACATCGTGTTGTTGATTGAGTTACACGTTGCACGTTGATCATGGATTCTGCACGTTATCACCGTGTCGTACAGCGAATCTAGAGATCCGTCATATCCAAACCGGGAACTACAAGTGGTATCAGAGCCTTTGATCTTGATTAGCAGCAGATTCGTGGTTTTTTCGTGTACAATCAACATCAAATATCACTGAATTTGAAAGATTTTTCATCATTTTCATTTCATGACAAAAATAGAAGATTTTTGATCCATTTGGATTCATTTTGGATTTGTTTAAATAAATTGATCCGATAGGATTGTTTCTAATAAGTTTCTACACATTCCTATGGTTCAGATTTGTCATATTCTATCATATTGATCAGAAATCATGATTTTCAGCAAAGTTGGTTCGTATTTGTGTTCTTCCTGAAGTTTCAGCGTTTTAGGCGAACTTGCTGATTCATTTACAGGAAAATAGGGAGGCGAACTTACCAAGTTCCCTCAGTGAAGTTCAGGCGAACTTACTAAGTTTCTTTAGGTAGCCAAGTTCGCTAGTGTTCATAAAAAAAATCAAAAAGACACTCAATGATGTGCATTAGGAAATAAAAGACGTGCTATGACATGCAAATCTATGCAAAAGACACCAATGAAGTGCATTCTAGTACTAATTTGTCAATCTTGAGCTTAAAGAATCACAATGTCAGTGACGTGCAATAGGATTAACATGAAAAATACAAAAAAGATGCACAATGTTAGTGTGTACATATATTATATAAATATTTTCCTTTTGGGTTTCTATGACTGTTGAAGGGTTTTTTCTTAAACAAAAACATGGCTTGTAAGTCTGACGTGCTTATAAGTCCAAATTCTTTTCATAAATCAGAGCACATAAGTCCGTCGTGCTGTGTGTCTGATCAAAAACCTTTTAAAGATACCCTGAACTGTGTTGGAGCATTATCTGGTGACAACGAGCTTGAACATTATATGTCTTAGTCTTAGAGTCTTTGACTTTTAATGTGTTAGAATTGTAAGCAACAGTTAAGGGGGAGTCTGTTAGTGTATGTTTTGTAACTGTTGCTGAAATTCTATATTGTAAGTTAGCGAAGCTGTCAAGTTCGCCTAAGAAACTTAGAGTGAACTTGATAGGCGAACTTGTTAAGTTCGCCTAAGCTTGTTAAGGGCGAACTTAACAAGTTCGCATGTGATCTTTGTGGTTTCCCTATAAATAGAGGTTTACTTGTCCGTTTTAAGGGCGAAGATCAGAATAGATGATAACATAACAGAAACTGAGAGAACATGTAAACTAATATTCTGAGTGGAAATACAAAGAGGATTATTTACATCGTGTTGTTGATTGAGTTACACGTTGATCATGGATTCCGCACGTTATCACCATGTCATACCGAGAATCTAGAGATCCGTCACGTCCGAACCGGGAACTACAAGTGGTATCAGAGCCTTTGATCTCGATTAGCAGCAGATTCGTGGTGTTTTCGTGTACAATCAACATCAAATATCACTGAATTTGAAGAGAATTTGAAGGATTTTTCATCATTTTCATTTCTTGACAAAAATATAAGATTTGTAACATCCCAAAAAGAGTAATTTAGTAAACAATGACGCGATGGAGGTTTAATCGTCATAAAAAAAAGAAAAAAAAAAGATGGGCTTGGGCTCGGCTCCAACGGGCCGACGAAAGCCCAGGTATATAAAGGGCAAGGTAGCCCACTTCACCATTTCATCTTCATTTCATCATTCTAGAGAGAGAAAGGAGAGCTTAGGTCTAGAAAGAGAAAGTCAACGGATCGACACGAGATTAAAGGAGCACGTTACCGCTGAGCTCGTGAGTAAAACCACCGAATCAAAAGTCCAATCCAGGTAACGATTCGACCATAATCTGAGTTTTTGTTTGTTTTGGGGTTTCTCGGGTTTTAGCTAAATAGGAGACATTTTTATGGATGAAACTTGAAAATAAGCTTAGAACTAGCATCTAGAGTGAAAACCGCATCTTTTGATCAAAGAAAATTGCAAGATTAGCATGATCGGATTAACATACAAGAATTTCGGACTTGTCCAGGAAACAGGTGCTGCGTACTTATCAAGTACGCAGGAAGGACATCATGCGTACTTACCAAGTACGCAGGAGAAAGATCATGCGTACTTACCAAGTACGCAGGAGAAAGATCATGCGTACTTACCAAGTACGTAGGGGAAAGATCATGCGTACTTACCAAGTACGCAGGAGAAAGATCACGCGTACTTGTCAAGTGCGCATGAGCAAGGCCCTGCGCACTTACTAAGTGCGCAGGCAGCAGACCAGTAAGTAAAGTTAGTATGTTTAGAATGATTAAACAGTTGGAGTCGGAATTGGGTCTGATGTGTACCTAACTACCTAATTCAGATCGTACGTGACATTGTTGGACCTTTGTTTAGGACGACCAAGACTAGCTTATCAGGTGAGTTATATGTGCCCCCTTCTATGTTATGTGCAAATCATTTTTAAATGTTTTGGGGCTGAAGTGTATACACTAAATGAATAAATGCTATGAATGTCAATGTGATCATACGTGGTATACAAATATATATATATATATATATATATATATATATATACTTATATATGAAAATGAATTATGAACAAGAATGAAACGTATGATTATAAAGAATGAATGAAAGAAGGACATAACGTAAATGAATGAAATCTTGCTTTATATTATATATATTGCATGTTATGAATGTATGTAAACGTTATGAACCCTTCTATGACAACGGCTACTTCGGTAGACGGACGACCACGTGACTATTTTGCAACCGGGATAAAAACCTTCCTTCGCAAGCTAGGACGTATATTAAGGCACTAATGGACGGTCGAAGCAATTGCCTTAACTAAAGTAGAACGGTTGCATACATAATGGTCGCGTGGGAAACGGATGCCCTAGGGCAGACGGACAAAAGAACGGACTACGACGGTAGGATAGTTTAAGAGCGGACGGAAAAAGGTTGCCGGACGGATTTAATGAAAGAACGGACGGTTTTCTAGAGCCGGACGGTTAATGAAATGGGCTACGACGGTAGTTCTCACTGCGATGTCTTTGTGGCATTCGCGACAAGTGTGATGGGTTGATCTCCCTTAAGATTATGGCCAATAAGTGTTCTCCCCAAGTAAGTATGTATGTACATATGTATATACTTAAAATGAATGATTATGTGAGAACAGTAAGGTAAAGAATATGTAAAAGTATGAATATTACGTATGTTATGTACACATATATATAAAATATTCATGATAAGATAAGTATTATGTATGACTGTCTTTAAACTAGAACTCACCAGCGTTAGCTGACTTTTAGTATACATTTCAGGTAAAGGAAGAAAGGGTCGTGCGATGGCGTGAAGGTTACCCGGCACAAGACTGACATCCCATATCTATATATATTAAGACAATGTTATGTAATTAATTGTTAAGACTTCCGCTGTTATGTCAGGTAATATGAATGATGTTTGCATCCGCTACTTCTGAATGTTTTAAATTTAAGCTCAGTTTTTATGACTATGTTTCTGAGTAAATCCAACAAGTGAGGTTACCCGGGAAAAAGGGGCCTTACAAGATTTTTGATAAATTTGGATTCATTTTGGATTTGTTTGAAGAAATTGATCCGATAGGATTGTTCCTAATCAGTTTCTACACATTCCTACGGTTCAGATTTGACATATTCTATCATATTGATCAGAAATCATGATTTTTAGCAGAGTTGGTTCGTAGTTGTGTTCTTCTTAAAGTTTCAGCGTTTCAGGCGAACTTGTTGATTCAGTTACAGGGGAACTTAGGGAGGCGAACTTACCAAGTTCGCTCATTGAAGTTCAGGCGAACTTACTAAGTTTCCTTAGGTAGCCAAGTTCGCTAGTGTTCATAAAAAAAATCCAAAAAGACACTCAATGACGTGCATTAGGCAATAAAAGACATGCTATGACATGCAAATCTATTCAAAAGACACCAATGAAGTGCATTCTAGTACTAATTTGTCAATCTTGAGCTTAAAGACCCGCAATGTCAGTGACGTGCAATAGGATCAACATGAAAAGCACAAAAAAGATGCACAATGTGAGTGTGTACATATATTACATAAATATTTTCCTTTTAGGTTTCTATGACTGTTGAAGGGTTTTTTCTAAAACAAAAACATGGCTTGTAAGTCTAACGTGCATATAAGTCCAAATTCATTTCATAAATCAGAGCATATAAGTCCGTCGTGCTGTGTTTCTCATCAAAAACCTTTTAAGGATACCCTGAACTGTGTTGGAGCATATTCTGGTGACAACGAGCTTATAGATTATATGTCTTAGTCTTGGAGTATATGACTTTTAATGTGTTAGAATAGTAAGCAACAGTTAAGGGAGGAGTCTATTAGTGCAAGTTTTATAACTGTTGCTGAAATTCTATATTGTAAGTTAGCGAAGCTGTCAAGTTCGCCAAAGAAACTTAGAGCGAACTTGATAGGCGAACTTGTTAAGTTCGCCTAAGCTTGTTATGGGCCAACTTACCAAATTCGCCTGTGGTCTTTGTGGTTTCCTTATAAATAGAGGTTTACTTGTCAGTGAGCGAAGATCAGAATAGAACAAAACAGAACAGAAACTGAGAGAACATGTAAACTGATATTCTGAGTGGAAATACAAAGCGGATTATTTACATCGTGTTGTTGATTGAGTTACATGTTGCACGTTGATCATGGATTCTGCACGTTATCACCGTGTCGTACCGCGAATCTAGAGATCCGTCACGTCCGAACCGGGAACTACAAGTGGTATCTGAGCCTTTGATCTCGATTAGCAGCAGATTCGTTTTCGTGTACAATCAACATCATTTATCACTGAATTTGAAGAGAATTGGAAGGCTTTTTCATCATTTTCGTTTCTTGACAAAAATAGAAGATTTTTGATCAATTTGGATTCATTTTGGATTTGTTTGAAGAAATTGATCCGATAGGATTGTTCCTAATTAGTTTCTACACATTTCTACGGTTCAGATTTGTCATATTCCATCATATTGATTAGAAATCATGATTTTCAGCAGAGTTGGTTCGTATTTGTGTTCTTCCTAAAGTTTCAGCGTTTCAGGCGAACTTGCTGATTCAGTTTCAGGCAAACTTAGGGAGGCGAACTTACCAAGTTCGCTCAGTGAAGTTAAGGCGAACTTACTAAGTTTCCTTAGGTAGCCAAGTTCGCTAGTGTTGATAAAAAAATCCAAAAAGACACTCAATGACGTGCATTAGGAAAATAAAGATGTGCTATGACATGCAAATCTATGCAAAAGACACCAATGAAGTGCATTCTAGTACTAATTTGTGAATCTTGAGCTTAAAGACCCGCAATGTCAGTGACGTGCAATAGGATCAACATGAAAAACACAAAAAAGATACACAATGTTAGTGTGTACATATATTATATAAATATTTTCCTTTTGGGTTTCTATGACTATTGAAGGGTTTTTTCTTAAACAAAAACATGGCATGTAAGTCTGACGTGCATATAAGTCCAAATTCATTTCATAAATCAGAGCACATAAGACCGTCGTGTTGTGTTTCTGATCAAAAACCTTTTAAAGATACCCTGAACTGTGTTGGAGCATATTCTGGTGACAAAGAGCTTGAAGATTATATGTCTTAGTCTTAGAGTCTTTGACTTGTAATGTGTTAGAATTGTAATCAACAGTTAAAGGGGAGTCTGTTAGATCATGTTTTGTAACTGTCACTGAAATTCTATATTGTAAGTTAGCGAAGCTGTCAAGTTCGCCTAAGGAACATAGAGCGAACTTGATAGGTCAACTTGTTAAGTTCGCCTAAGCTTGTTAAGGGCGAACTTAACAAGTTCGCCTGTGGTCTTTGTGGTTTCCCTATAAATAGAGGTTTACTTGTCAGTTTTAAGAGTGAAGATCATAATAGATCAGAACAGAACAGAAACTGAGAGAACATGTAAACTGATATTCTTAGTGGAAATACAAAGAGGGTTATTTACATTTTGTTGTTGATTGAGTTACACGTTGCACGTTGATCATGGTTTCCGCACGTATCACCGTGTCGTACCGCTAATCTAGAGATCCGTCACGTCCAAACCAGGAACTACAAGTGGTATCAGAGCCTTTGATCTCAATTAGCAGCAGATTCGTTGTGTTTTCGTGTACAATCAACATCAAATATCACTGAATTTGAAGAGAATTTGAAGGATTTTTCATCATTTTCATTTCTTGACAAAAATAGAAGATTTTTGATCCATTTGGATTCATTTTGGATTTGTTTAAAGAAATTGATCCGATAGGATTGTTTCTAATAAGTTTATACACATTCCTACGGTTCAGATTTGTCATATTCTATCATATTGATCAGAAATCATGATTTTCAGCAGAGTTGGTTCGTATTTGTGTTCTTCCTGAAGTTTCAGCGTTTCAGGCGAACTTGCTGATTCATTTACAGGCAAATAGGGAGGCGAACTTACCAAGTTCGCTCTGTGAAGTTCAGGCGAACTTAACAAGTTCGCTCAGGCAGTTTCAGGCGAACTTACTAAGTTTCCTCAGGTAGCCAAGTTCGCTAGTGTTCATAAAAAAAAGGCACTCAATGACGTGCTATGACATGCAAATCTATGCAAAAGACACCAATGTAGTGCATTCTAGTACTAATTTGTCAATCTTGAGCTTAATGACCCACAATGTCAGTGACGTGCAATAGGAGCAACATGAAAAACACAAAAAAGACACACAATGTTAGTGTGTACATATATTATATAAATATTTTCCTTTTGGGTTTCTATGACTGTTGAAGGGTTTTTTCTTAAACAAAAACATGGCTTGTTGTAAGGCCCCAAACCCGGGAAGCCTCACTTGTTGGATTTACTCATTCACAAACAGTTCTTAGACTTTGAATATCAAAATAATGCAGCGGAATCATTCATTCAACATAATTAAAACTTGTTCAAACATGCGGAAGCGTAACATTGTCTTAAACATGAAACATAACATAAATGAAACATAACGGGATGCCAATATTCATATCAGCCGGGTAACTCATTAAGCCGCCCAGCATCACCGTCCATCATCTTAACCTGCCCTTAACCTGAATGTGCGTACTAAAAGTCAGCTACGCTGGTGAGTTCTAGCATTACATAAAATTTAACAATTACATTTGCCAAAAAACATATCAGTCATTCATTTAATAAAACCGTATGTAAAAACATGCAATAACTTAACATCATCAAAACCTCGTAATCATATCATCATAACATAAATCAACATGAACCGAATCTGCATCTTTTCGTATCCGTCAATTCCATTCATCGCATACTGGCGGAGAAACCCCTAGGAACGCCACCACTAGGCCCTTCGACACCGTACATTACCTGTAGGCGGAGAAACCTAGGACCCGATACCCCAAATCTGTTCGACACCAGAACCTTAGGAACGGTATCGCAAGGATACACGCACCTTCACCTTAAGCACGGCGTCCCAAAGGACAGCACATACCTTCACCTTAAGCACTGTTCCCTCGCAGGGATTAGTACCTTCAATAGGGATCCCGGTAATCCTATGGTGACCGTCGTCACCCCTTTATCCACCCAGTTGTACAACCGTTAGCCACCCACAAAGGCCCCATAAGGGTAAGCCTATTCATGCATACATACCTTAGTTCCCGTAGGAACTCGTGGCAGATTCGTTCATTTTGTGACTTTTATAAAATTAACCGTTACCGCCTTTACATCATTTCAGTTAAAGCATTCGTACGTTTTATTATAAAACATTTCATCATTAAACCATTCGTAAACCATTCATAAACCTCTTTGGCAAAACACTTCATAAACACATTTCAACTTTCCTTTCGTAAACATCATTTCATTAAACATCATTTTGTAAGTATGCACACCAGCCTAAAACATTAATAAAACATTTAAAAGAGGGCTCTAGAACTCACCTGATAAGCTAATCTTGGTTGTCCTAAACAAAGGTCCAACAACATCACTTCCGATCTGAATTGATTAGTTAAATACACATCAGACCTATTCCGACTCTAACAGTTTAACCATTATGAATTAGGTGACTATACTGACTTTACTAACTAGCCTGATGCCTGCGCACATAGCAAGTGCGCAGGGCCTTGTTCTTGCGTACTTAATAAGTGCGCAGACTTCGTTTCATGTGTACTTGATAAGTACGCAGGCTTTGCTTCATGCTTACTTGATAAGTACGCAGGACCTTCTTCTTGCGTACTTGATAAGTACGCAGGACCTTCATCCTGCGTACTTGATAAGTATGCAGGACCTGCTTCTTGCGTACTTGATAAGTACGCGGGACCTGCTTTCCCGCAAAAACCCTAACTTTCGCATGCGGATCTGATCACGTCAAGATCCCGAACTTGTTTACATTCAAAACGTTTGCTTTTCTTTTAAGAACTCAAATCTATGTTTTCTTCCAGTTTCATCCGTAAAAACATTACCTTTTCATCCAAAACCTAAAAAACCCCAAAACAAACAAAAACTCAGATCTAGGCCAGATCGTTACCTGTATCAAGCTTCTGATTCGGAGGTTCTTCTCACAAGCTCTGGAGCAACACACTTCTTCAATCTCGGGTCGATCCGCCAACTTTCTCTCTCTATGGTTTCTCTCTCTAGATGTTGCAAATGAGAGAAAGGGTGGTGACTTAGGCTATTTATAGGGGGAGACTCCCCTTCTAGCACGCCGGCCCATCCGCCCCGGCCCGTCATGCCTCGTTCATTTATTCCGTTCGTTCTCGCATTCTAACCCGTTATTATAATTTTCGTTTTATTTTTGGGATGTTACACTTGTAAGTCTGAAGCGGGACCTACAAGTGGTATCAGAGCCTTTGCTCTTGATTAGCAGCATATTTGTGTGGTTTTCGTGTACAATAAACATCAAATATCACTGAATTTGAAGGATTTTTCGTCATTTTTGTTTCTTGACAAAATCGGAATATTTTTGATCAATTTGGATTCATTTGAAGAAGTTGATCCGATAGGATTGTTCCTAATCAGTTTCTACACATATTGATCAGAAATCATGATTTTCAGCAAAGTTGGTTCGTATTTGTGTTCTTCCTGAAGTTTCAGCATTTCAGGCGAACTTGCTGATTCAGTTACATACGAACTTAGGGATGCGAACTTACCAAGTTCGCTCAGTGAAGTAATGGCGAACTTAACAAGTTCGATTAGGCAGTTTCAGGCGAACTTACTAAGTTTCCTCAGGTAGCCAAGTTCGCTAGTGTTCATAAAAAAATGCAAAAAGACACTCAATGACGTGCATTAGGAAATAAAAGACATGCTATGACATGCAAATCTATGCAAAAGACACCAATGAAGTGCATTCTAGTACTAATTTGTCAATCTTGAGCTTAAAGACATGCAATGTCAGTAACGTGCAATAGGATAAATATGAAAAACACAAAAAAGATACACAATGTTAGTGTGTACATATATTATATAAATATTTTCCTTTTGGGTTTCTATGACTGTTGAAGCTTTTTTTCTAAAACAAAAACATGGCTTGTAAGTCTGACGTGCATACAAGTCCAAATTCATTTCTTAAATCACAGCACATAAGTCCGTCGTGCTATGTTTCTGATCAAAAACCTTTTAAAGATACCCTGAACTGTGTTGGAGCATATTCCGGTGACAACGAGCTAGAAGATTATGTCTTAGTCTTAGAGTCTTTGACTTGTAATGTGTTAGAATTGTAAGAAATAGTTAAGGGGGAGTCTGTTAGTGCATGTTTTGTAACTGTCGCTGAAATTCTGTAAGGCCCCAAACCCGGGAGGCCTCACTTGTTGGATTTACTCATTCACAAACAGTTCTTAAACATGAATATCAAATAACGCAGCGGAAAATACTTCATTAAATCATGACTATTACATTGTCCATACATGCGGAAGCGTAAACATTTCTTAAAACATAAAATAAACTAAAACAAAACATAACGGGATGCCAGTCTTCAAAAGCAGTCGAGTAACCCTTCATCTCTAGCCAAGCATCACCGTCCATCCTCATAACCCGCCTTAACCTGAATGTGCACACTAAAAAGTCAGCTACGCTGGTGAGTTCTAGTTTTCGTTCGTTTTAAGAAATGGTTCATCATACAAAACATTCAATGTAACACCCTAGGCGAATCCCACATCGGCCGTACACAGGAGAGATTCTTGGTTCATAAGTAATGTCCTGCCTCAAATACAACAACGCGTTTTGGGGCTTAATGTAGTGGATGAGAGGAGAATTCCACAGTTAAGCGTGCTCGGGTGGGAGTAATCTAGGGATGGGTGACCCCCTGGGAAGTTTTCAACCGGGCAACCAAAAAAAAAATCCATGAGCTCTTAGTGGGCAAAGCGGACAATATTGTTGGTACGAGGGGCCGGATGTTACATTCAATAGGGTTTAACATCACGTATAAGAAAACAGGGCCTTTCATTCATAAACCTTCAAACATTTAAACACATTGAACGGATCATTTGTTTAAAACATTCAACATTCATTTAAGTCATACATTACTATCTAAAATCTGTATCGTTACGCGTCTCTGTGTCCCCAAAGGAACCCTGCATGTCATGGTCAACCGTTACGTATCACCGTCGTTGCCACAACATTCCGTCAATTCCCTTTTTGGTATTGCCCCCAAGGCTAACTGCACGAGGACCAACAATACCCATTCAGTTGTCCCCCTATGGCTCTCAGCCATAGACCGACAACCTCCATTGAAGGCTATGGCTCTCAGCCATAAACCGACAACTTCCATCGACGGCTATGGCTATTAGCCATAACACTGTCGGATCATAATTTAACCTCACGTGGGGTCACGTTAACCCCTGAGTAACCGTCGTTACTCCATACCAGTTGTACAACATCAAACCATTTGCAGGCCACTAAGACACTGCCCCTGTTGTTCTTATGGTAACTATGGCTCGCTGTCCATAATCTACCACAAGGCTGGGAATATCATTCCCAGACTTCATTCGTCAATTCCATTCATTCGACATATTAGATTTGTAATGACTTCTTTAAAACCTTTGCCCTTTTTCTTTCCTTTACATAAATCCTTTCACTCGTTTTCAAAACCCTTTACCTTTACTTTAAACCATTTCTTATTAAACATTCGTTCATAAACATTCCATGCATAAAACTTTCTTTCCATAAACCGTTCATTCCCAAATCATTTCATTTCATAATCATAGTTTCATAAAATATCATTTCATAAAACATCATTTAATATGTATGCACACCAGCCCGAAAACATTATATAAAACATTTAAAAGAGGGCTTCTAGAACTCACCTTATAAGCTAGTCTCGGTTGTCCTAAACAAAGGCCCAACAACGTCACTTCCGATCTGAATTGATTAGTTAAATACACATCAGACCCAAACCCGACTCTAACGGTTTAACTTTCTAAACATACCGAATTTTCCTAATCAGCCTGATGCCTGCACACTTAGCAAGTGCGCAGACCCTGCTTCCTGCGCACTTAGCAAGTGCACAGGCCCTGCTGCCTACGCACTTAGCAAGTGCGCAGACCCCTCTTCCTGCGCACTTAGCAAGTGCGCAGACCCCTCTCCCTGCGTACTTGATAAGTACGCAGGACCTGCTCCGTGCGCACTTGGTAAGTGCGCACGACCTGTTTCTTCGCAAAACCCTAACTTTCGCATTCAGGTCTGATCTCGTCAAGATCTCGAACCTGTTTGAATCCAAAACGTTCGTTTTCCATTAAGGAACTCAAATCTATGTTTATCTTTCAGTTTTATCCGTAAAAACGTTGCCTTTTCACCCAAAACTCGAAAAACCCAAAAACGAACTAAAACTCAGATTTAGGTCGGATCGTTACCCGAATCGAGCTTCTGGTCCGGAGGTTCTTCTCACGAGCTATGGAGTAACACTTTGCTAAAATCTCGGGTTGATCCGCCAACTTTCTCTCTCTACGGTTTCTCTTTCTAGATGTTGCAAATGAGAGAAAATGGTGATGATCCTTGACTATTTATAGGGAGGCTCCCCTTCTAGCCCATCCGGCCCGACCCGACATGCCTCGTTCATTTATTTCGTCATTTCAACTGTCATTTTATTTTTGGGATGTTACAAGTCTACCCCCCTTACAATAGGTTTCTTCCTCGAAACCTATTATAAGTCAAATAGATGAGGGTACGACTCCCTCATTTCCTTCTCCGTTTCCCAAGTAGATTCCGATCCCTTTCGGTGCTTCCATTGGACTTTAACCAATTGAATAATCTTATTACGCAAACGCCTCTCCTTTCTATCTACGATGGCCACGGGTTCTTCGATGTAATTAAGGTTGTTGTCGACCTCGATTTCAGTAAGTGGTACGTGAGCCGATTCATCCGCCAAACACTTTCGCAAGTGTGATACATGGAAGGTAGGATGAATCCCACTTAACTCATCAGGCAACTCTAACCGATAAACGACTTCACCAACCCGTGCCATTATCCTGAATGGTCCGACGAACCTCGGACTTAACTTTCCTCTCTTCCTGAATCGTATTATTCCCTTCCAGGGTGATACTTTCAACATTACTCTGTCCCCAACATCAAACTCAATAGGCCTTCGTCGTTTGTCCGCATAGGATTTCTGACGATCTTGTGCGGCCTTCATTCGTGCTTTGATTTGATCAAACCTTTCTGACGTTTCCCTTACTACTTCAAGACTTCCTAATTCCTTCTGTCCAATCTCACCCCAACAAACCGGGGTCCTGCATCTTCTCCCATACAACATTTCGTAAGGCGGCATGCCTATCGTCGTGTGACAACTATTGTTGTAGGAGAATTCGGCTAACGGCAGATGACTGTCCCAACTGCCACCGAAGTCTATAATACAAGCACGAAGCATATCCTCCAATGTCTGAATGGTCCTTTCGGACTGACCATCCATTTGCGGGTGGTATGCCGTGCTGATATTAAGCCTCGTGCCCAACGCCTCGTGAAATGTTTTCCAGAACCTCGAAGTGAATCGTGTGTCCCGGTCAGATACGATCGTCAAAGGCATCCCATGCCATGCTACTACTTCGTTAATAAACACTTCTGTTAACCTTTCCTATGAGAACATCTCGCGAATAGGTAGGAAATAGGCACTCTTCGTTAAACGGTCCACAATTACCCAAATAGTATCATGACCTTTAGCTGTGCGAGGTAGCTTGGTTATGAAGTCCATGGTAATGTGTTCCTACTTCCATTCCGGTATATCAAGTGGTTGAATCTTTCCATATGGTTTCTGGTGTTCGGCCTTTACTTGTGAGCAAGTCAAGCATTTGCTTACATACCTTGTCACCTCAAGTTTCATCCCAGGCCACCAGTATTCCTTCCTCAGATCTTGGTACATCTTATTGGTACCGAGATGGATAGAGTACCGAGACTTATGAGCCTCATCCAAGATTTTGGTTCTAAGCTCGCCACCCATAGGTATCCATACCCGTCCAAAACGTGTCCTAACACCAAGAGTGTTATATTCCAACTTGTCCTGTTGGCCAACCATCCTTTCCTTCTTAATGTTTTCTTCCATAAGTGCTTCATCTTGAGCTCTTTCAATTTCCCTCATTACATCAGATGTTACCACTAACTAGCAAGCTTTCACTCTAATAGGAGTAGGCACATCCTTTCGGCTTAGAGCGTCAGCCACCACGTTTGCCTTTCCAGGATGGTATATTATTTCACAGTCATAGTCTTTCAACAGTTCCAACCATCGCCTTTGCCTCATATTAAGTTCCTTTTGTTCGAAGAAGTATTTCAAACTTTTGTGGTCGGAGTAAATAGTAAACTTCACCCCTTACAGGTAGTGCCTCCAGATTTTCAATGCGAATACGACAGCAGCAAGTTCCAAATCGTGGGTTGGGTAATTAGCTTCGTGAATCTTCAACTGTCGTGACGCATACACGATCACTCTTCCGCGTTGCATCAACACGCATCCCAATCCCTGACCCGAAGCGTCAGAGTATACCGCTAAGTCTTCATTTCCCTCGGGAAGGGCCAAGACTGAAGCTTGGGTTAGCCTCTTCTTCAGTTCCTTAAACGCCTCCTCTTGGGTCGAACCCCATTCATACTTAACCTCTTTCCGAGTCAACTTTGTCAACGGCGAAGCCTTTTTGGAGAAATCCTGGATGAATCTCCGATAGTAGCCTGCCAATCCCAAGAAACTACGGATTTCAGTTGGCGTCTTAGGTGTCACACCCCGACCGATGGCGGAATCATCGGGGCGGGACATGTAAGACTGTTCATAGCACAAGGTTGACTAAATTGAAATATATTAAAGTCAAATTTCCATTTCACATAATCCAAGTACAAACCAAATCCAAACAAAGAAACAATAAACAACTCATAAACTTCTTGATTTAATATTGCTAAGTCCAAATCCTATATTGAGCACGTCTTGAATCATTCTCACATATTAGGGCCTGAAACATGAATAAAATAAAGTCAACTAAAAAGTTGGTGAGTATAACACAGTTGTATATAGATAGCATATAGTTGAAAACAAATCCTTTACAAGACATGAAAAATAAGGCATTTATGGGGAGCTGCTATTGTGTAATCAAGTACAATCAAACCTTAGTAACTAGTATGCAAATTGTGTTGTCGGTATCAATCACCTCCACTTGGGTGGGTTTGTCAGACTCAATAGATCTATCATTGAAAACCGTCGGCTTGTATAGTTAATGATTGCACATAGTTTTCACAAAGACTAGCACAACTAGCACTCGGGCACAAAGCTCAAATTTTGCACACATGTATGTATGTAGGATATTGCACTTGTGTTGTTTGTATAAATGTAGTTGTGAAATGTGTAATGTGTATAAAGTTCATGTTCCACCCCAAAAGTGTAAAAGAGTAAAAGGGGTTGTGAATACTCACTTGATATGAAGATGAAGCTAACAAGGAAATATAGATAGCAAATATGATCCTTGGAATGCACAATTTAACCTATCGAGTAATGTGTATAGTATCAAATAGATGTACAAAGTTTAAGTTTAAAATGGACGTTTGAATTTGTGTATAAAACTATTGATTTGTATAAAATATATAGAGTTTGAAGTAAAATATGTTTGAAATAATTTGATTAGGTTTGAATTGAATAAATAAATAAATATATAATTATAGTTTATGAAATAATGTAAATATTAATTGTAATTAAGTATAAATAAATAAATGATTTTGATTTAAAATGTAAATTAAATAACTAATCATTATTCATAAATTTTGTAACTTAATTATTTAAAACCTCATTTTAAATAAATATAAATTTAATTTTTATAAACTTTTCAATAAATTATATTTATGCCAAGATTAAACTTTTAATCCATTTTTAAATACAGAACACATATTTTTATAAGATCTGAAACATTTACTGATTAAAATATAAAAATTAAAATTCTGATAAAAATTATGAGTCTAGCACGACCGTGCCTCGGAAGGGCACGATCGTGCTCAAGCCACGGGCGCGACCGCGCTAGTCGGGGCGCGACCGGGTTGATCAACAGGAGCACAATCTAGACAAGACAACAGGCACGACCGTGCCTTGACCAGGCACGATCGTGTCTATGATCTTTAGACACAACAGAGACTAGCCCAGAGGGCATGACAAGGTCTGGACAGGAGGACACAACCGCGCTGCTAATCGGCACGACCGCGCTAAATGAGGCACGGCCGCGCTAGATGATTAGCGCGACCGTGTCTTTTCCAAATCAGACACGAATTGGCAGATTCTTGTATTTTAAACAATGTAATTGATAGGGCTTTTGATTAATGGGTTATTACGAGTCTAATAATATAAATTAATTGTATGGAAATCGTGTTTAAGAGTGGAATCGATTAAATCCTTTTTTATCAATATGAGAATTCTGGTTCAGGACGATTCTTATGATGGAAGCCCCAATTAACAGAGGGCTTTTGATACAGATATTGAAATGAATAAATTAGAGGATTCAATTAACCTGAATAGAAGCGAATCGATAGATGATGGTCAAGAGGAAGCTCCGGCGTCGACGGCTTGGGTTCCGGCGATCTTTGCTGCAACTCTGGTCAATGCAGATAGTCCAGGAGTTTCAGGGATGACTGAGAATCGAGACTTTACTGCCGGATTTGAGAGAATTCGGTTTGAAATACGAATTCTAGTTTCTTGGAAAACTTGAGAGAGAATTTTCTTTGAGTTTCACGAATTTTGATTAATTGGATGAAAGGAGAATAATTGGCAGTATTATTTTTGAAAGCATAACGTAATTCGGTTACTGATTCGAGCAATCGGGCGATTAAAGTTGCAGTTACGATTCAGCTGTTTCGCAGGCGCGACCGTGCCAAAAATAGGCGCGACCGTGCCTAAGCACCGGGCGCGATCGTTCCAAAGCAGGTCGCGCGACCGTGCGAAAGCACTTGGCGCGACCGTGCTTATACGAAGCACGACCGTGTCTAATTAGGGTTTCTTGACATTTTTCAACTTTAGTCCTTGACTTTTCAGATTTGATAAGTTTGTATAAAATAGTTTCTTGTATAACGTTTAAATGTATATAACCGAGTAATACTTGCGAATTTGTATAGAATTATTGTATTAAATTTACGGCGAGAAAATAATGAGACATTGCACGAGTATAGAAATTGAAATTGTATTACATTGATTTGAAATAGGGATACTAAAATCAGAAATGTTACATTAGGAATATTCCATTCTCTTACCATCACTATCTTTGCTGGGTCAACCATAATGCCGTTCGAGTTAATGACGTGACCTAGGAATTGGACTTCCCTAAGCCAGAACGCGCATTTGAAGAACTTAGCATATAACTTTTCCTTCTTCAGAGCTTCCAATACTTCCTTCAAGTGACACGCGTGATCACCCTCATTCTTGGAGTAGATGAGGATATCATCGATGAACACCATTACCGATCGGTCCAGCATCGGTCGACACACCCTATTCATCAAATCCATGAACGCTGCGGGGGCGTTCGTTAATCCGAAAGACATTACGCGGAACTCGAAATGTCCATAACGCGTGCGAAATGCAGTTTTTGGTATGTCTTCCTCCCTTACCTTCAACTAATGGTACCCGGACCGAAGGTCGATTTTCGAGAACCAACTTGCGCCCTGTAATTGATCGGACAGGTCATCGATCCTTGGTAAAGGGTACTTGTTCTTCATGGTATGTTTGTTCAACTCACGATAATCGATACACATTCTCATCGAACCGTCTTTCTTCTTCACAAACAACACCGGAGCACCCCACGGGGAGATGCTTCAAGTAACTCGTCTAGTTGTGCCATTAATTCTTTCATCTCCACTGGTGCTAGTCGATATGGAGCCTTAGCCATGGGCTGGGCATCTGGTACTAAGTCGATTCGAAATTCGATCTCTTTGTCGGGTGGTACCCCAGGCAAGTCCTCTGGAAACACCTCCGGGTACTCGCGTACCACGGGTACATCATTTAGCTCCTTCACTTCCTTACACTCGTCAATTACGTACACCAGATATGCCTCGCATCCGCGCCTCAAGTAATTTGTTGCCTTAATCATCAAGATGACGTTTGGCATCGGGGTGTCACGATCTCCAAGAATCTCGACTTTGCTACCGTCCGGAGCCTTGAGTCGGATTATCTTTCGTTTACATATAATTTGTGCTTCATTGGCAGTTAGCCAATCCATACCTAACACAACATCAAACCCTCCCAAAACCATAACAAACAATCCGACAGGGAATCTATGACCTTCTATCTTTATCGTGGAGTTGTCAACTACATCGGTTACTCTTGCAGTCCTACCCTCAGCGGTTTCTATGCTAAAGGCCCTTTCTAGCTTACTGACAGTGTACTTCACTCGTTTACAAAAAGTCGCAGATATAAAACTCTTACTTGCACCCGAATCAAATAACATAGAAACAAAAGTGTTGTCAAGGATGAACGTACCTGACGCCACATCAGGATCCTTCCTAGCCTGATCATGCGTCAGTGCGTACGATTGCGTCTTCGCACGAGATCCCTCTCCCTTCTTTTCCGGGCCCTTTCCCTTCCCGGTTTCCCCCATCCTGGGCTTCGGGCAGTCCCTACTCAGATGACCGACATCCCCACAGTTGTAGCACTTGTATTGTTGTGTGCACTCACGGGCGTAGTGCCCGGTCTTGCCACATTTGAAACACAAGTTAGAACCCAGTCTACATTCACCTACATGTCTTACCCCACATTTCTTACAAACGGTCGGCTCATCCACCCGAGCCCTCTTATCACGAGCCCCAAACATCTTTCCCCTAGTTCGCTTGTTAGAGAAGCTCGGTCTCTTCTTTTCCTCTTCAACAGCAACAACATTCAGTGCCAGATCGTCAAATACCACGCCACTTAGCTCTACTGCCAAATCATAGGTAGTAGGGGCGTTTGCCTTAACATAGGTGCGGACCTGGTCCGGCAAACCTTGAATATAGCAGGCAGTCTTTCTCTCTTCAGTAGTGACAAGGTGTGGCACCAGACGTGCCAGTTCATTGAATCGGGTTGTGTATTGCCGGTGCGTCATGTTCCCGGCCTTCAAACCCATAAATTCCCTCTCTACCTTCTCAATCTCGTTCCTTGGGCAGAAATTCTTGATCACCAAAGTTTTCAAGTCAGCCCACATCATCGCATCCACAATCTCGCTCCCTTTTGCCTGACGTACACCTTCCCACCTATGGAACTTAGAGCCAACTTGATAGACAAACTTGTTAAGCTCTCCTAAGCTTGTTAAAGGCAAACTTAACAAGTTCGCCTGTGGTCTTTGTGGTTTCCCTATAAATAGAGGTTGACTTGTCAGTTTTAAGAGCGAATATCAGAATAGATCAGAACAGAATAGAAACTGAGAGAACATGTAAACTGATATTCTAAGTGGAAATACAAAGAGGATTATTTACATCATGTTGTTGATTGAGTTACACGTTGAACGTTGATCATGGATTCCGCACATTATCACCATGTCGTACCGCGAATCTAGAGATCCGTCACGTCCGAACTAGGAACTACAAGTGGTATCAGAGCCTTTGCTCTCGATTAGAAGCAGATTCGTGGCGTTTTCGTGTATAATCAACATCAAATATCACTGAATTTAAAGAGAATTTGAAGGATTTTTCATCATTTTCGTTTCTTGACAAAATCGAAAGATTTTTTATCAATTCAGATTCATTTTGGATTTGTTTAAAGAAATTGATCAGATAGGATTGTTCCAAATCAGTTTCTACACATTCCTACGGTTCAGATTTGTCAAATTCCATCATATTGATCAGAAATCATGATTTTCAGCATAATTGGTTCGTATTTGTGTTCTTCCTGAAGTTTCAGCGTTTCAAGCGAACTTTGGGAGGCGAACTTACCAAGTTCGCTCAGTGAAGTTCAGGCGAACTTAACAAGTTCGATTAGGCAGTTTCAGGCGAACTTACTAAGTTTCCACAGGTAGCCAAGTTCGCTAGTATTCATAAAAAAAATGCAAAAAGACACTCAATGATGAGCATTAGGAAAAAAAAAGACGTGCTATGACATGCAAATCTATGCAAAAGACACCAATGAAGTGCATTCTAGAACCAATTTGTCAATCTTGAGCTTAAAGACCCGCAATGTCAGTGACGTGCAATAGGATCAACATGAAAATCACAAAAAAGATACACAATGTTAGTGTGTACATATATTGTATAAATATTTTCCTTTTGGGTTTCTATGACTGTTGAAGCATTTTTTTCTAAAACAAAAACATGGCTTGTAAGTCTGACGTGCATATAAGTCCAAATACATTTCATAAATCAGAGCACATAAGTCCGTCGTGCTGTGTTTCTGATCAAAAACCTTTTAAAGATACCCTGAACTGTGTTGGAGCATATTCTAGTGACAACGAGCTTGAATATTATATGTCTTAGTCTTAGAGTCTTTGACTTGTAATGTGTTAGAATTGTAAGCAACAGTTAAGGGGGAGTCTGTTAGTGCATGTTTTGTAACTGTTGCTGAAATTATATATTTTAAGTTAGCGAAGCTGTCAAGTTCGCCTAAGGAACTTAGAGCGAACTTCATAGGCAAACTTCTTAAGTTCGCCTAATCTTGTTAAGGGCGAACTTAACAAGTTTACCCGTGGTCTTTGTGGTTTCCCGATAAATAGAGGTTTACTTGTTAGTTTTAAGAGCGAATATCAGAATAGATCAGAACAGAACAGAAACTGAGAGAACATGTAAACTGATATTCAGAGTGGAAATACAACGAGGATTATTTACATCGTGTTGTTGATTGAGTTACACGTTGCACGTTGATCATGGATTTTGCACCTTATCACCGTGTCGTACCGCGAATCTAGAGATCCGTCACATCCGAACCGGGAACTACAAGTGGTATCAGAGCCTTTGCTCTCGATTAGCAGCAGATTCATGGTGTTTTCGTATACAATCAACATCAAATATCACTGAATTTGAAGAGAATTTGAAGGATTTTTCATCATTTTCGTTTCTTGACAAAATCGAAAGATTTTTTATCAATTCGGATTCATTTTGGATTTGTTTAAAGAAATTGATCCGATAGGATTGTTCCAAATCAGTTTCTACACATTCTTACGGTTCAGATTTGTCATATTCCATCATATTGATCAGAAATCATGATTTTCAGCATAGTTGGTTCGTATTTGTGTTCTTCCTGAAGTTTCAGCATTTTAGGCGAAATTTCTGATTCAGTAACAGGCGAACTTACCAAGTTCGCTCAGTGAAGTTCAGGCGAACTTAACAAGTTCGATTAGGCAGTTTCAGGCGGACTTACAAAGCTTCCTCAGGTAGCCAAGTTCGCTAGTGTTCGTAAAAAAAAACTCAATGACGTGCACTAGGAAATAAAAGACGTGCTATGACATACAAATCTATGCAAAAGACACCAATGAAGTGCATTATAGTACTAATTTGTCAATCTTGAGCTTAAAGACACGCAATGTCAGTGACGTGCAATAGGATCAACATGAAAAACACAAAAAAGATACACAAGGTTAGTGTGTACATAAATTATGTAAATATTTTTCTTTTGGGTTTCTATGACTGTTGAAGGGTTTTTTGTTAAACAAAAACATGGCTTGTAAGTCTGACGTACATATAAGTCCAAATTCATTTCATAAATCAGAGCACATAAGTCCGTCGTGATGTGTTTCTGATCAAAAACCTTTTAAAGATACCCTGAACTGTGTTGGAGCATATTCTTGTGACAACGAGCTTGAAGATTATATGTCTTATTCTTATAGTCTTTGACTTGTAATGTGTTAGAATTGTAAGCGATAATTAAGGGGGAGTATGTTAGTGCATGTTTTATAACAGTTGCTGAAATTCTATATTGTAAGTTAGCGAAGCTGTCAAGTTCGCCTAAGGAACTTTGAGCGAACTTGATAGGCCAACTTGTTAAGTTCGCCTAAGCTTGTTAAGGGCGAACTTAACAAGTTCTCCTGTGGTCTTTGTGGTTTCCCTATAAATAGAGGTTTACTTGTCAGTTTTAAGAGCGAAGATCAGAATAGATTAGAACATAACAAAAACTGAGAGAACATGTAAATTGATATTCTGAGTGGAAATACAAAGAGGATTATTTACATCGGGTTGTTGATTGGGTTACACGTTTCACGTTGATCATGGATTCCGCACGTTATCACCGTGCCGTACCGCGAATCTAGAGACCCGTCACGTCCGAACCGGGACCTACAAGTGGTATCAGAGCCTTTGCTCTCGATTAGCAGTAGATTCGTGGTGTTTTCGTGTACAATCAACATCAAATATCATTGAATTTGAAGAGAATTTGAAGGGAATTTGAAGGAATTTTCATCATTTTCATTTCTTGACAAAAATGGAAGATTCTTGATCAATTTGGATTCATTTTGGATTTGTTTGAAGAAATTGATCCGATGGTATTGTTCCTAATCAGTTTCTACACACTCCTACGATTCCGATTTGTCATATTCCATCATATTGATCAGAAATAATTATTTTCAGCAGAGTTGGTTCGTATTTGTGTTCTTACTAAAGTTTCAGCATTTTAGGCGAACTTGCTGATTCAGTTACAGGCGAAATTAGGGAGGCGAACTTACCAAGTTCGCTCAGTGAAGTTCAGGCGAACTTAACAAGTTCGCTCAGGCAGTTTTAGGCGAACTTACTAAGTTTCCTCAGCTAGCCAAGTTCGCTAGTGTTCATAAAAAAAAGAAACTCAATGACATGCATCAGGAAATAAAAGACGTGCTATGAGATGCAAATCTATGCAAAAGACACCAATGAAGTGCATTCTAATACTTATTTGTCAATCTTGAGCTTAAAGACCCGCAATGTCAGTGACGTGCAATAGGATCAACATGAAAAACACAAAAAAGAAACACAATGTTAGTGTGTACATATATTATATAAATATTTTCCTTTTGGGTTTCATGACGGTTGAAGCGTTTTTTCTAAAACAAAAACATGGCTTGTAAGTCTGACGTGCTTATAAGTCCAAATTCATTTCATAAATCAGAGCATATAAGTCCGTCGTGCTGTGTTTCTGATCAAAAACCTTTTAAAGGAACCCTGAACTGTGTTGGAGCATATTCTGGTGACAACGAGCTTGAAGATTATATGTCTTAGTCTTAGAGCATTGACATGTAATGTGTTAGAATTGTAAGCAACAGTTAAGGGGGAGTCTGTTAGTGCATGTTTTGTAACTGTCGCTAAAATTCTATATTGTAAGTCAGCGAAGCTGTCAAGTTCGCATAAGGAACTTAGAGCGAACTTGATAGGCGAACTTGTTAAGTTCGCCTAAGCTTGTTAAGGGCGAACTTAACAAGTTCGCCTGTTGTGACATCCGGCAATTTAGGGTTAACCCCGTTAACTAAACTTGGTTAAATCCTAGCCTAGTAACTCAAATCTCAAACCTTAGGGACTGATTCAGTCAATATCTAAACTCAACCTTCAGGGACTAAGCCAAAATTTATCTAAACTAATGTGGTTAACCTTGAAAAGTCAAAATCAGGAGTTTAAGGTGCTGTTGACTTTCCAAAGTCAAACCTAACCTTCAATTGATTCGAATCAAACCAGAAACTGAAGTGGCTACTCGAATTCACGGCTGTTAATCGTTGTATTGATGATATCGATCATCAATGTATTGTTTCCATCCGTTTTCGATGGTTAATGAGTACGAATTTAATACTAGAACTTGTAACCGTCGATCCCTCGTCGTTAACCCATCAAATTCGATTAATCCGACCATAATTCTCATGAATTGAACACTCATACATCTTAGTCGCATCCCTCAGAGCCTTTTTCCTACACCAATTCGATCGGAAACAGGGCTGTGGTCACCGGAGATCAATCCAGTCATGCTCGACACCCTTTTAGTCGAACTCCTGTAATTCGACTTCCATTCTGGTAATTCCTTACACCCTTAGCTTCGTTTCATTACCTAGATCAAAGGCCCTATCATAAATATGGCTTAAAACATCGGATCGATCGCGAACCCAATTCTAGGGTTCATCGCAAACCGGTTTGGTCGAACCCCAATCTAAACATGTTTACAATTCAATTAATTCACCTGGTTAGAATCGTAATCTCATATCCTTTGACAGCCCCAAGTTAATTGTATCATACAACATCGATCTGTTCATGATCCATAAACCTAGGTTTTGTTCATAATCGAATTGGGGCTTTTGATCCTAGACTCAACCATAATTCAATTAAACTATATGGTTTGACTCGCAACCCAGTGCTTCTCAAAAGCCCTATGAATCCAACACCTGGCGGGGGAGAACACCAGGGACGTTGTGTCAAAACTCCACTAATCCGAGTCTTGATGCGATTGCCTTAGTAGGCGGAGTGGTTAGATCAGTGTACTGTTGGGGGAGAGACCCGGGTTCGAGTCTCTCCACCCGTTTTTCTTTTTAAATCATTTTTAAACTATTATTTTTAATATAAAACCTATCCCATTATTATTATATTTATATAGTAATATGTTTTAGCACCGGGAAAACACCCGTAGGCTCGGGTTTGACATATTATTTTCCCCACTTTTAAAAATAATATATTTATATCATTTTCAACCCATGACTCCGATTTAAAAATAATATAATTATATATTATTTTCACCACGTTTATAAACTTCGTGTAACGTTTCAAACTATTAAATAATATAATTATTTATATTATTTACCCTCGGTTATACCCTCAAATAAAAATAATATACTTATTATTTTTGCCACACAAATGATTATTTTAATACTATGAACTTAAAAATAATATAGTGATTTATATTATTTTCCTAGGCCATTATTAAATGGTACAAACGTACGAGTATATTTATATATTAATATTATTCGTAATTAGAGACGTACGACACGAACCACGTTTAACTTAATTAATAAATTAAGAAATCCGTGTTCCCGTGGACTAGTCCGTCTACTCGTTAAACCTAAGAATGTTTTAGGACGTTCAAATCTTCCGTGTCGTCGTCACAAATGTCCCATTGCATCCCTAACTATTATGCTTAAAATTCTAGGGCATACGTAAACCGTTCACAGGCAAACTCTCGTGTTTTCTACTTGCATCCTTGTGAGGAGCTATCCTCTACTCGTACACAACTCAGGTGAGTTTCATGGCCCCATTTTACTTGTTTTACTATTGAGGGAGAAACATGCTTACACACAAACATATTTTACTTGTTTTCCTGTTGAGGAGAAACTTGCATATACACAAACATCATTTTACTTGTTTTCCCATTGGGGAGAAACATGCATACAAACAGGCATCCGTTACTTGTCTCCCAGCCAGGGAGAGACATACACACGGACATGGATCACATAGTATTTCATTACCACTTGTGTACCTAAGTGCAAACATAACATGCAAAGTCCTTACACACTCGCACCGTTAATATATGGAGTATAGCGAGGAAATTTGAGTAGTACTAATGGTTTGACAAACCCCACCCAGGTTAGTCGCGCTAACTTGATTGGAGGTCTAACTGGTGTAAATTGTCCTAAACACTTGCCATTTGTTGATGTTAGCAATGGCGGAAGGCACCCAAACACAAATAGTCAGCTTCGGTTGCGAACGCTTAGAGTAACTTGTACATTGCCTAGCTAGCAATAGGTGTGACTTACGTATGTGGATCCAGCAACACTCAAACAGTTTATTTACATACAAACCTGTGAACTCACCAACCTCATGTTGACACTTTTTATTACATGTTTCTCAGTTCGCTAAGGCACAGGTTGCATACTTAGGACATGCATGCAGTTCTACTATCATTCCATCCTTATGCAAACATTTAAAACCATTTACTTGTCTTATTATACTTTAGCGCATTTATTTTCTTATTTAAACGCTTCTGCATTAACTCTGATTGATATGATATTTTCATTTGTGTCCCATGTAGAGTCGTTCAATGTAACTAATGACTGAGATCCTGGTTTGTCACTTCCCGAAACGGTAAAACTCCGTTAGTTGAAATTGGGGGTGTGACAGATTGGTATTAGAGCCATTGGTTATAGAGAACTAGGATTGCATACTAGACTATAACCGCACACATGCATTAGTTACACAGCACAGACACTCATACATGATACACATAACATCCAGACATACATTGCATTGCAGTCATGTTGACATCATTCATATCACCCTCTGCTGATGAGGAACACATCATTTGCATTGCATCATCATTCCCATTGGCAACACTCGGGGAATCACCAGAACATCATCCACTCCCGTCCGAGGGCAGCGAGACGGAGCCTTCTGAGGAGTCAGTTACATCACCATAACCTTTTGGGTATGGTGGGCTTTCTCAGGTCCATGTTATGGATGGCACTCAACACTAACGCATATCTCTTTGGGAGTCGGGATCATCGGAGGCGAGTCCCTACTGTAGCTACTAGCAACAATACGCCGAGTGAAGGCGGACCGTTGCACGCATTATTGCAGAATCCATTGACACGTAGATGTCATCACTTTTCAAGCCATGGGCTCGCGTCTTTGGTCAATATTCTGTTGAAGATAGATTGACCACAAAGTTGAGAATGCATTGCTCGTTGCATACTCAGACCCTATCCTGACTCAGTTGGAAGGACGGCTACTTTGATGCTTCCTGTAACTCGTATCCATGAATTAGTTTCACTCCTCGAAGTCGCATTTCACATGCATGATTCATTTACAATCCACTGGATTGGACTATCGTATTGTGTTTCAACTCGGGTGAATACTCGATCAAATAATCCTCGACTACTATACTGATATGAGTCCTAGTGTCACACCCCGACCAATGGCGGAATCATCGAGGCGGGACATGTAGACTGTTCATGAGCACAAGGTTGACTAAATTGTAATATATTAAACATCAATTTCATTTCAAATAATCCAAACACAACCAAATCCAAGAAAGAACATAATTGCATTACATAAAATCCTTTATTCAATTAACTAAGTCCCAAAGCCTATGTGAAGCAAATCTTGATCAAATCACACATTAGTACCTGAAACATGAATAAAATAAGGTCAACTAAAAAGTTGGTGAGCATACACAGGTTTGTATATAGATAGCATATAGTTTGTAAATGAACAAATCCTTACATATCATGATAAAATAAGGCATTTATGGGGAGTAGCTATTGTGTAACCAAGTACAATCAAACCTTTGTAACTAGCATGCAAAAATTGTGTTGTCGGTAACAATCACCCTACTTGGGTGGGTTTGTCAGACTCAATAGATTTATCATTGTTAACCGTCGGCTTGAATAGTTAATGATTGCACATAAATCGCACACAAAAGTTAGCACAACTAGCACTCGGGCATAAAGCTCAAATTGCACATACGAATGTAAAGGGGATTTGTATTTGTGTAGTTTGTGTAAATGTAAACAATAGTATTGTATAATGTTCATGTTCCACCCCAAAAAGTGTAAAAGAGTAAAAGGGGCTATGTAATACTCACTTGGTTTGAAGACGTAGCTAACACGAGGTACTAGATAGAAATGGGGTCCTCGTAATGCAGAACGTTAACCTAGAGTGTAATATGTATTGAATCAATAGTATGCACAATAGTCTATCTCTAAGTCTAAGGTTAAATTGGATGTGTGTATAAGGAATTTGAAGTTGTAGGTGTTAGTGGTTTGTACTTGAGTGGTGTTGTATAAAATTTGAGTTCGGAATAACTAAATAATAAAATTATTATTTGTTTACCTAGTTATAAAAATAATGTAAGTATTAGGGGTAATTAAGTATAACCTAAACAAATAGTTTTTGTTTAAATGCAAATTAAATAAATAATTATAATCTTATTTATTTATAAAATATGTAACTTAGTCATTTAGTTATGAAAATGTATTAAATGTTTTATATTAAATATAAATTTCTTTACTTTATTTTCATAAAGATGTTTAAAAAAATTGTGTAAATAATGATTAAGTGTAGGGTTTAACAATAAATATAGATTAAATTTTGTAAGTTTTAAATAAATAAATTCTATTTATTTTAGAATAGAAATTTGATCTTTTTAAATAATGTTAATATAAATTTTCATAAAATCAATTCTTTTTATTTAAAAATTAATTTGAAATACTTATTGTTTTTAAAATATGGAAATAATTATTCTGCCAAGATATTTGTCCCACACACGACCGTGTCTTGGACAGGGCACGATCGTGCTAGAACCACCGTTCTAGTCAGGGACGCGACTGTGTTGACCAATACAGAGAATATAGCTAAGCTGTTCACTAGGCACGACCGTGTCTGGGCCAGGCACGACCGTGTCTAGGGTTTTAAGGCACGGCGAAGTCTAGCCAAGGGCATGACCGGGTCTGAGTGTGGGAGGCACGACCGCGCTGTTATTTGGCGCGACCATGTCTCATGAAGCACGACCGCGTTATACGATTAGCGCGACCGTGTCTGTTCCAAAACAGATTCAATTTGACTAATTCATATATTGTTAATGTTGGAATTCATGGGGCTTTCATCTGTAGGGTTATTACGAGTCTTTTGAGATATATTAATTCTAATTAAAACGTGTTCAAAGCAGAGTTCGATTAAAACATTTTGAACGAAAACATAGGTTCGGGTTCGTGACGATTTTCATATTGTAAGCCCCAATTAAGTTGGGGCTTTTGATCTGTAGACTAAAACGAGTGGGTATGAGGTTTCAATTACCTGGAAGGACAATGAATTGATGGTGTACGGTAGAAACGAGTTCCGGCGACGACGGGCTTGATCTCCGGCGTCCTCTGTTGCAATTCCGACTAGACCAGCGTGTCCAGAAGCTTTAGAGAGGATCGATAGTATGTTGGCTTGGAAGAATTGTAATCAATTTGGTGAATTCGGTGATTTCGTGAGAGAATTTGGTGTTTATGAGATAATTCGACGAAAATAAGTTCATTTGCTGTAATGGTGATAATTAAAGGGTTTAATGGAGTTTGTTAATGACGAAAACGTGTAGAACGGTTATGAAATCGAACGTCCCTGTGATTTAAGACTGTATTTACATTTCAACTTATACGAGGCGCGACCGTGCCCATATGAGGCACGACCGTGCCCATATGAGGCGCGACCGTGCCAAGGCACCGGGCGCGACCGTTCCAAAGCATGGTGCGCGACCATGCCATAGTACTTGGCGCGACCGTGCCAGAATGAGGCGCAACCGTGCCTATTAGGGTTTCTGTTTATTCATTTATAAATTCAATTCTTGTAATCTTTCAGTATTTGTAGATTGGTATAAATATGAACTTATGTAGAGTTTAATAGGGTATACTCGTGTAAAATTTGTGGATTTGCATTGGCACATAGTATTTAATTGTTAGTACAAATAGAACAAGTCAGTGTACTAGAATTTGGTTTGAAATGCATTACATTGAATGGAAATACGGATACTAAAAATCAAAAATGTTACAGTCTCCCCATGTTGAGGGAATATCGTCCCGAAATTTAACTAGTGTAAGCGATGACATCGGTGAAGAGATGGGGATACTTGAGCTTCATTTGGTCCTCTCGTTCCCAAGTAAACTCAGGACCACGTTTAGATTCCCAACGAACTTTGACAATAGGAATACGGCTTCGCTTGAGCTGCTTGATTTAACGATCCATGATTTCTACCGGTCTCTCAATGAAGTGCATCGTTTCGTCAATGTGCACGTCGTTAAAGGGTATATGGAGGTTCTCATCAGCAAGGCATTTCTTCAGATTAGACACATGAGATGTAGGATGCACATTGCCAAGTGATGGAGGTAACTCGAGTTTGTAAGCCACTTTCCCAATCCTTTCAAGGATCTTGAATGGACCCACATAGCGAGGTGGTAACTTGCCTTTCTTTCCAAAACGGATCACACCCTTCCACGGAGACACCTTTAGAAGAACAAGTTCACCGACTTGGAATTCCAAGGGTTTTCGTCGTTTGTCGGCATAACACTTTTGCCGACTCCTCACTACTCGAATGTTGTCACGGATTTGGATAATCTTGTCGGATGTTTCTTGAATTAGCTCAGGACCGGTGATTTGTGCTTCACCAATATCGTTCCAACAGATAGGAGAACGACACTTGTGACCATAGAGAGCTTCAAATGGAGCCATGTTGATACTCGTGTGGTAGCTATTATTGTAAGAGAACTCGATTAGGGATAGATGTGAATCCCAATTGCCACCAAAATCAATTACACAGGCTCTAAGCATATCCTCAAGAGTTTGGATTGTTCGCTCGGTCTGACCATCAGTTTGAGGATGGTAGGCCGTGCTCAAATCCAATCGTGTACCAAGTGCAGTTTGGAGAGATTGCCAAAAGCGAGAGGTTAACCGAGCATCTCTATCAGAGATTATGTTTAAGGGAACACCGTGATGGCTCACAATTTCATCAATGTAAATTCGGGCTAGTTTCTCAACCCGATAGTCTTCACGGATAGGCAAGAAATGAGCAGATTTGGTGAGACGATCAATGATCACCCAAATGCTATCATAGCCACTTGAGGTGCGAGGAATTTTGGTAATGAAATCCATAGCTAAGTTTTCCCATTTCCACACGGGAATTTTTGGTTGTTCAAGTAATCCGGAAGGACGTTGGTGTTCGGCTTTGACCTTGGAGAACGTTAGACATTTGGCAACATAGAGAGCAATGTCATTTTTCATACCGGGCCACCAATATTGTTGGCGAAGATCTTGGTACATTTTATCCGCACCAGAATGAATAGAATAACGGGTCTTGTGAGCCTCGTTCATAAGAATTGTATGGAGATCATCGCGATCGGGAACCCAAATATGGTTCAAGTAATAAACTAAGCCATTGGGTTTTGATTCAAGTTGAAGTTCGACACCACACGACATTTCCTCATACACGTTACCCTCGGTGACTGAGACGTGTTGAGCTTCTAAGATGCGGTTTTGAATATCGGTTTGAATTCGAACACATTGAAGCATGACATGGTCCTTTCGACTCAAAGCGTCGGCTACAACATTCGCTTTGCCGGGATGGTAACGAATCTCGCAGTCATAGTCGTTAAGGAGTTCAACCCAACGTCGTTGCCTCATATTGAGTTCTTTTTGGTTGAAGATGTGTTGGAGACTTTTGTGGTCGGTGAACACCACACATTTCATGCCATAGAGGTAATCCCTCCAAATCTTCAATGCGAATACGACCGCACCCAATTCGAGGTTGTGCGTCGTATAATTCTTTTCATAAATATTAAGTTGTCGTGATGCATAAGCGATTACTTTGCCTCGTTGCATGAGGACACAACCGAGACCTTGGTTAGAGGCATCATAGTAGACAACTAGATCATCATTCCCATCAGGGAGAGTCAAGATAGGTGCATTGCACAACTTTTGCTTGAGAGTTTGGAATGCTTCTTCTTGTTTTGGTCCCCATTCATAAGTTTTACCCTTGTGGGTCAAAGCGGTAAGAGGGACAAAAATCTTAGAGAAATTTGAGATGAAGCGATGATAATATCCCGCAAGACCAAGAAATGAACGAACTTCAGTGGGAGTCTTCGGGGCATTCCAATTCTTAACCGTTTCGATCTTAGCAGGGTCAACATAAATACCCTTGTCGTTGACGATATGACCAAGAAATTGAACATCCTTTAGCCAAAATTCACATTTGGAGAACTTGGCATATAGTTGCTCTTTTCTCAAGAGATCCAAAACCAATCTAAGATGTTGCTCATGGTCGGCTTTAGTCTTGGAGTAGATTAAGATATCGTCAATGAAGACGATCACAAATTTATCAAGGTACGGTTTGCACACGTGATTCATAAGGTCCATGAAAATCGCGGGTGCATTGCTTAGTCCAAAAGGCATGACCATGAACTCGTAGTGACCATACCTTGTTCAGAAGGCAGTCTTTGGAATATCTTCCTCTTGTACACGGAGTTGATGATAACCAGATCGAAGATCAATCTTTGAGAAGCAGGTCGAACCTTGAAGTTGATCAAAGAGGTCATCAATTCTAGGCAAAGGGTAACGATTCTTGATGGTAAGCTTGTTGAGTTCACAGTAGTCAATACACATGCGGAATGATCCATCCTTCTTTTTGACAAACAAGACGGTTGCACCCCACGGTGAATGACTTGGACGAATGAATCCCTTGTCGGAAAGCTCTTGGAGTTGACTTGCAAGTTCTTGCATTTCAGAAGGTGCAAGACAGTATGGAGCTCTAGCCACGGGGTTAGCTCCGGGCACAAGATCAATGCGAAATTCTACTTGTCGAACGGTTGGAAGACCGGATAGATCTTCGGGAAATACTTCAGGAAAATCCCGAATGATGGGAATGTCTTGGATACTCTTCTCTTTGACATCCTTTTGAACAATATGAGCTAAAAAGGCCACGCACTTCTTTCGTAAGTACTTTTGAGCGGTAGTGCATGACATTAATTTAAGTCCTTTGCAAGGCTTTTCACCAAAGACTCTTAATGTTTCTCCCGACGTTAGAGGTATTCGAATACACTTCTCAAAACAGATGACTTCGGCATGATGGTTTGACAGCCAATCCATGCCTATAATGATATCAAAATTCCTAGTGGCATTGGTACAAGGTTGATTGGAAACGTATGTTCATTAAGTTCTAGAGAACAGTCATAGATAATAGACTCAATTGTAAGTGAATCACCATTTTCTATTTTGACAGTGAAGGTTTTCTCTAATTGGGATCGTGTCTTTGCAGGTAAGGGTTCAAAGTTAAGTGACACAAAACTTTTATCGGCACCGGTATCAAATAAAATGGAGGCATATTGACTATTGACAAGGAACGTACCGTTGACCACATCATTGTTGGCTTGAGCCTCATTGGTGTTTATGTTGAAAGCACACCCACGAGCTCCACCTTGTCTAGCATTGACTAACCTTGGGCATTGATCACGGAAGTGATTTGGGTCACCACATTCAAAACATGCACGCCCATTTGCTATAGCAGGAACACCTTGATTAGCCACTTGCTGATTGGTTCTGGTTGGTGGGTTGACCTGACCCGCAAGAGCTTTGGCCCTACACACATTAACCGTATGGCCATATTTCCCACAATAAGTGCAAAGGCGACATGGGATGCTTTGGGATGATGATAGTTGCATGTGGCACAAAGCGGGTAGATCCCAACATATGGCTTTTTGGCTGGTGCTTGAACCATAGGTGCTGCTTGATTAACAGGAATAGCAGGAGTGACCATAGCATAGTTTCTAGCCTTTCTTTTCTTATTATGTCGGGAGGGTTCAGTTGTGGCTTCTTTGTTGTAGGTGGAAGAAGTTGCAGTGTCGGAGACTTTCTTTGTGCTCTTTTTAGTAAGAGTCCCCGCCTTCACATGGTTATCGGTTAAGGTAGCGGAAAAACGGATAGCATCTTCAAGTGTTGCGGGATTTCTCCCTAGGACAGTATCTTGAATTTGCCTAGGTAATCCACCAATATATTTTTCAATGCAGCGGGATAAAGGTGTGACCATGTGGGGCACGAGGAGACTCAACTCATGGAACCGAGTTGTATATGCCAAGTTTTCACCACTATCTTGGGCAAGATCCCAAAATTCGGCTTCGAGTTTCTTTACCTCATTTCGATGACAGAATTCCTCAGTATGCCTTTTAACCTCATCCCAAGGTAAGGCCATTGCTACATCCACACCCCTATTCCTCTTTCCCCATTCCACCACGTGAGTGCCCGTTTTTGTAAGACACTTGTAGCATGACGAACACGAAGGTTATCGGGGCAGTCACTATTGAGAAAGGTATTCTCAATACTTTCAAACCATTGAAGAAGTCCCGTAGCTCCTTCAGTACCATAAAACTTGAGGGGGTTACATGAGTTGAAATGCTTGAAGGTGCATTAAGATAGGTTGGCATCACCATTTCCACCATTTGCCCCATGGTTACCATTGGTAGCACCATTAGCTTGAGTGAGTTGAGTTACGAGTTGTGCAAGGATGGTAGCGATGTCGGTGTTGGTGTTGGCCATGGGAGCACGACGGGGAGGCATTCTACAGATTTTCACAAGACAAGAAAAGATGTAAGAATTTATGAATGTTTGTTTGAGTTTAAAAGAATAAGATAACAAGTAAAATAGTAATTCATAGTTGGGATTGTACTCAAATTGTGATATAATCACTTGAATACTATGACACATTAAGGTTAATTAAACTCATATAATTTTCAAGGAGACATGCTTTAGCCTATAAGTAAACACTCATCCCGGGAATTCCTAGTAAAGCATACGGGTCCCTCGGTTGATTGAGATTTATGCGAAATGCTTTCCTAGACAGAAAACCCAGAATACAGGTGTCACCCTTCCAGATTGCACGTGTCCTCAAATAATTAACAAAGTTTAAAAGCCTTAACGAGGAAGTAAAGAATTTTTTTTTTTTTTAGATTTAACTCCATGAAGATTCCACATGCTATGATGATAATGATAAAGAAGTAGGCAAGAAGGTTATCAGGTTTAGGGTAAGGGTAGGGATATTGTTTTATTTAATTTATTATTTAGGTATAGTCTAGTAAGTCATGAACTCTAACAAATAAGGTACCATAATGAAATAAATATTAATATAATAAGCATGTAACACATAGCATGTAGCACATAACACATAATCATGAAGCATGGTATAAGTGTGTGTCCTAAAGTTATAGTCTAGGTCAGGGGTGTCTAATAACCTAGTTCCCTATAACCAAGGCTCTGATACCAATCTGTCACACCCCGACCGATGGCGGAATCATCACGGCGGGACATGTAGACTGTTCATGAGCACTAGGTTGACTAAATTGTAATATATTAAACATCAATTTCATTTCAAATAATCCAAACACAACCAAATCCAAGAAAGAACATAATTGCAAAACATAAAATCCTTTATTCAATTAACTAAGTCCCAAAGCCTATGTGAAGCAAATCTTGATCAAATCACACATTAGTACCTGAAACATGAATAAAATAAGGTCAACTAAAAAGTTGGTGAGCATACACAGGTTTCTATATAGATAGCATATAGTTTGTAAATGAACAAATCCTTACATATCATGATAAAATAAGGCATTTATGGGGAGTAGTTATTGTGTAACCAAGTAGAATGAAACATTTGTAACTAGCATGCAAAAATTATGTTGTCGGTAACAATCACCCTACCTGGGTGGGTTTGTCAGACTCAATAGATCTATCATTGTTAACCGTCGGCTTGAATAGTTAATGATTGCATATAAATCGCACAAAAAAGTTAGCACAACTAGCACTCGGGCATAAAGCTTAAATTGCACATATGAATGTAAAGGAGATTTGTATTTGTGTAGTTTGTATAAATGTAAACAATAGTATTGTATAATGTTCATGTTCCACCCCAAAAATTGTAAAAGAGTAAAAGGGGCTATGTAATACTCACTTGGTTTGAATACGTAGCTAACACGAGGTACTAGATAGAAACGGGGTCCTCGTACTGCACAACGTTAACCTAGAGTGTAATATGTATTGAATCAATAGTGTGCACAATAGTCTATGTCTAAGTCTAAGGTTAAATTGGATGTGTGTATAAGGAATTTGAAGTTGTAGGTGTTAGTGGTTTGTACTTGAGTGGTGTTGTATAAAATTTGAGTTCGGAATAACTAAATAATAAAATAATAAAATTATTATTTGTTTACCTAGTTATAAAAATAATGTAAGTATTAGGGGTAATTAAGTATAACCTAAACAAATAGTTTTTGTTTAAATGAAAATTAAATAAATAATTGTAATCTTATTTATTTATTTATAAAATATGTAACTTAGTCATTTAGTTATGAAAATGCATTAAATGTTTTATATTAAATATAAATTTCTTTATTTTATTTTCATAAAGATGTTTAAATAAATTGTGTAAATAATGATTAAGTGTAGGGTTTAACAATAAATATAGATTAAATTTTGTAAGTTTTAAATAAATAATTTCTATTTATTTTAGAATAGAAATTTGATCTTTTTAAATAATGTTAATATAAATTTTCATAAAATCAATTCTTTTTATTTAAAAATTAATTTGAAATACTTATTTTTTTAAAATATGGAAATAATTATTCTGCCAAGAATTTTCTCACACACACGACCGTGTCTGGGACAGGGCACGATCGTGCTAGAACCACGGGCGCGACCGAGCTAGTCAGGGACGCGACTGTGTTGACCAATACAGAGAATATAGCTAAGCTGTTCACTAGGCACGACCGTGTCTGGGCCAGGCACGACCGTGTCTAGGGTTTTGAGGCACGACCAAGTCTAGCCAAGGGCATGACCGGGTCTGAGTGTGGGAGGCACGACCGCGCTGTTATTTGGCGCGACCGTGCCTCATGAAGCATGACCGCGCTATACGATTAGCGCGACCGTGTCTGTTCCAAAACAAATTAAATTTGACTAATTCTTATATTGTTAATGTTGGAATTCATGGGGCTTTCATCTGTAGGGTTATTACGAGTCTATTGGGATATATTAATTGTAATTAAAACGTGTTCAAATTAGAGTTCGATTAAAACATTTTGAAACAAAATATAGGTTCGGGTTCGTGACGATTTTCATATTATAAGCCCCAATTAAGTTGGGGCTTTTGATCTGTAGACTAAAACGAGTGGGTATGAGGTTTCAATTACCCGGAAGGACAATGAATTGATGGTGTATGGTAGAAACGAGTTCCGACGACGACGGGCTTGATCTCCGGCGTCCTCTGTTGCAATTCCGACTAGACCAGCGTGTCCAGAAGCTTTAGAGAGGATCGGTAGTATGTTGGCTTGGAAGAATTGTAATCAATTTGGTGAATTCGGTGATTTCGTGAGAGAATTTGGTGTTTATGAGATAATTCGACGAAAATAAGTTCATTTGTTGTAATGGCGATGATTAAAGGGTTTAATGGAGTTTGTTAATGACGAAAACGTATAGAACGGTTATGAAATCGAACGTCCCTGTGATTTAAGACTGTATTTACGTTTCAACTGATGCGAGGCGCGACCGTGCCAAGGCACCGGGCACGACCGTTCCAAAGCAAGGTGCGCAACCGTGCCATAGTACTTGGCGCGACCGTGCCTATTAGGGTTTCTGTTTATTCATTTATAAATTCAATTCTTGATATATTTCAGTATTTGTAGATTGGTATAAATATGAACTTATTTAGAGTTTAATAGGGTATACTCGTGTAAAATTTGTGGATTTGCATTGGCACATAGTATTTAATTGTTAGTACAAATAGAATAAGTCAGTGTACTAGAATTTGGTTTGAAATGCATTACATTGAATGGAAATACGGATACTAAAAATCAGAAATGTTATACCTAGTTGATCAACTTATGGTTGATGACTAAGCTCCTCGATGACTTATCATCTCTGACAACACTATGTACTCGAAAATACAAACTAAAGGACATTATGACACATGACAGGGAGGAGCTAGGGTGAGTATGCAAAGCAAATTATCATTACGGGTGCACACGTAATAGTAATTTGAGGTGCATGTAAGTCCTGGTGAAACCTAGTGTGTGGATAAATGGTCCTAATCTGTGATCTGTCCATCGTGTTATTTTCACTCATGTAAGAGTCTTAGTGACCTTACAACTCTCATTCAGACCGGATCAATGGAACCACCTAAAGTGAAACTCTAGTAGAACCTCGGGGTAAAACCCGCCGACTCCAACTGTGTACGTGGAATTTGAGAAATTCTTCATAAACTAACACGTAATTCCTTACACTCCAACAATATATTCCATTTGACTCTATTACTTTATCCTGTGACTAATCCTTGGTCTAGTTTGATTTATACCCCAGGATATCCAACTCCGTAAACAGACTTCTCTCTTCACAAAATGATCCTATTGTTCTGATGCCATTAGAAAACGGAGATTTAATCCAACCAACCATCGGTTGAACGCGACTACTTAAAAAGTCAACCTATCTCTGGTATTACTGGAATCAGTATCTCATAAAATTTCTTTTTCCTACATGTGAACCTCTTCCCTTAGTCTTTGCATTGACCGACGCTTACCCTATAAGCACGGGTCTCACCAGAAGTCTCAGCATGACCTCACAAATTTCTTACTGGTGCGGTCATACTCCAACCCTACTAGAAGCTAAGTACACTATAGAAATAGCCGATGGACAGATAATTGAAGCAACTCATATTCTTAAGGGTTGTAAACTTGGATTGGCTGGTTATGAACTTGACATTGACCTTATGCCAGTCACAGTTGGCAGTTTTGATGTAATTGTCAGTATGGATTGGTTATCTAAGAACCAAGACGAGATTATCTGTCATGATAAAATTGTTCGCCTTCCCTTCCCGAGAGGAGAAACCCTTTCTGCCCAAGGCAAAAGGAGTAGTGTAGTCATAGGCATCATATCCTTCATAAGATCACATAAGTGCTTACGTAAAGGTCATACTGCCATTCTGGCTCTTGTCTCCGAACAGCCATCAAGGGAGAAGAATATTGACGATATCCCGATCATTCGTGAATTGCAAGAACTATCCACACAACTGCAAGACTCGTTGGATAAAGGTTTCATTAGACCTAGCTCATCGCCATGGGGAGCTCCAGTCCTATTTGTCAAGAAGAAGGACGGAACCTTCCGCATGTGCATCGACTACTGTTAACTTATTAAAGTAACCAACAAGGACCGTTATCCTTTACCCCGCATCGATGATTTGTTTGATCAAATCCAGGGATCAAGCTTCTATTCCAAGATATTTCCTAGATCCAATTATCATCAACTGAGAATCCGAGACGAGGGCATCACAAAGACGACATTGAAAACTAGGTATGGTCACAACGAATTCAGGGTCATGCCCTTCGGATTGATCAACGCACCCGTGACATTCAATGCAACATTTCTGATTTTTAGTATCCGTATTTCCATTCAATGTAATGCATTTCAAACCAAATTCTAGTACACTGACTTGTTCTATTTGTACTAACAATTAAATACTATGTGCCAATGCAAATCCACAAATTTTACACGAGTATACCCTATTAAACTATACATAAGTCCATATTTATACAAATCTGTCAATACTGAAACTTGCAAGGACTGATTTTTATAAATTAACAAGAAACCCTAATAGGCACGGTCGCGCCAAGTGCTATGGCACGGTCATGCGCCTTGCTTTGGAACGGTCGCGCCCGGTGCCTTGGAACGGTCGCGCCTGATATGGGTACGGTCGCGCCTGATATGGGCACGGTCGTGCCTCTCGTCAGTTGAAACGTAAATGCAACCTTTAATCACGGAATCGTTTGGTTTCGTAACCGTTCTACACGTTTTCACCATTAACGAACCCAATTAAACCTTTTAATCATCACAATTACAACAAATAAACTCAATTTCGTCGATTTATCTCATAACCGCCTAATCCTCTCACGAGACCATCGAATTCACCATTTTTATTTGCAATTCTCCCAAGCCAACATACTATCGATCCTCTCTAAAGCTTCTGGACACGCTGGTTTAGTCAGAATTGCAGCAAAAGACGCCGGAGATCAAGCCCGTCATCACCGGAACTCATTCTACCCGTACGCCATCGATTCATCCTCCTTCCGGGTAATTGAAACCTTCCACACTTTCTATTTAGCCTATAGATCAAAAGCCCCAAACTAATTTGGGCTTGAAATAGCAAAATTAACACGAACCCCAATCTAGAGTTCATTCTAAAATAGTTTAATCGAATCATACTTTGTACGTGTTTTAATACAATTGAACTATACAAAAAGACTAGTAATAACCTGATGGGTGAAAGCCCTATGATTCCTAACACTATTATCATAAGAAATGGTCAAATCGTTCTTGTTTTTGAACAAACACGGTCGCGCTAGTCTTCTAGCGCGGTCGTGCTTCATGAGACACGGTCGCGCCAATATCACCGCGGTCGTGCCTCACACACTCAGACCCGGTCATGCCCTTAACTAGACTCGGTCGTGCCTCAGAACCCTAGACATGGTCCTGCCTGGCCCAGACACGGTCGTGCCTAGTGAACAGCTTAGTTATGTCTTCTGTTTGGTCAACACGGTCGCGTCCCTGACTAGCACGGTCGTGCCTTGTCCTAGACACGGTCGTGTGTATGAGAAAAATCTTGGCAGAATAATTATTTTTAAATTTTAAAAAACAATAAGTATTTCAGATTAATTTTTAAATAAAAACATTGATTTTGTGAAGATTTATATTAATTTTATTTAAAAAGATCAAATTTCTGTTCTAAAATAATAGAAATTATTTATTTAAAACTTACAAAATTAAATTTATAATTATTATTAAACTCTATACTTAAATATTATTTACACAGCTTATTTACACAACTTTATGAAAATAAAGTAACGAAATTTCTATTTAATATAAAACATCCGATAACTTTTATAACTAAATGACTAAGTTACATACTTTATAAATAAATAAATAAGGTAACAATTATTTATTTAATTTAAAATTATTTGTTTAGGTTATACTTAATTACCCCTAATACTTACATTATTTTATTATTTAGTTATTCCAAACTCAAACCTAAATTTTATACAACACCATTCAAGTACAAACCACTAACACCTACAACTTCAAATTCCTTAAACACACATCCAATTTAACCTTAGAGTTAGACATAGACTATTGTGCACCCTATTAATTCAATATACATTCTATACTAGGTTAACGTTGTGCATTACAAGGATCATATTACTATTTAGTATCTCGAGTTAGCTACGCCTTCAAATCATGTGAGTATTACATAGCCCCTTTTACTCTTTTACACTTTTTGGGGTGGAACATGAACATTATACAATACTATTGTTTACATTTACACAAACTACACAAATACAAATGCTCTTTACATTCATGTGTGCAATTTGAGCTTTATGCCTGAGTGCTAGGTGTGCTAACTTTTGTGTGCGATTTATGTGCAATCATTAACTATTCAAGCCGACGGTAAACAATGATAGATCTATTGAGTCTGACAAACCTACCCAGATTGGGGTGATTGTTACCAACAACACAATTTTGCATGCTAGTTACAAAGGTTTGATTGTACTTGGTTACACAATAGCTGCTCTCCATAAATGCCTTATTTTATCATGTTATGTAAGGATTTGTTTATTTACAATCTATATGCTATCTATATACAAACCTGTGTATGCTCACCAACTTTTTAGTTGACCTTAATTTATTCATGTTTCAGGTACTAATGTGTGATTTTGATCAAGACTTGCTACACATAAGTTTTGGACCTAGATAATTTTAATAAAGGATTATGTATTTCTTTTTATGTACTTGGTTTGATTTGGTTTTGTCTTGAATACTTGAAATGAATTTGGATGATTAAAATATTGAAATCTAGTCAACCTTGTACTCATGAACAGTCTACATGTCCCGCCCCGACGTTTCCGCCGTCGGTTGGGGTGTGACATTCATGGACCACATGAACCGTGTGTGTAAACTGTACCTTGAACAGTTCATCATCGTCTTCGTTAATGACATTCTCATCTATTCCAAGGATAGAGATGAACATGAGGAACACCTTCGTTTGATTCTGGAACTGCTAAAGCAAAAACAATTGTATGCTAAATTCTTTAAGTGCGAATTCTGAATTCGCAAAGTGCAATTCCTAGGACATGTAGTCAATGAGAACGGAATACATGTCTATCCATCTAAAATAGAGGCCATCAAGGTTTAGGCGGCACCGACAACTCCGACTGAGGTGCGACAAATTCTAGGATTGGCTGGCTATTACCGTCGTTTCATCGAGGGATTCTCCAAGATTGCTCAACCCCTCACGGCCTTAACTCAAAAGAGGAAACCCTATAACTGGGGTGACACCAGGGGTCAGCATTCCAACTCCTAAAGCAGAAACTCTACAGTACACCATCCTATCTTTTCAGGGGGGACGGATGATTTTGTGGTGTACTGTGATCCATCTATCCAGGGTCTTGGTTGTGTACTGATGCGACGCGAGAAAGTGATCGCATACGCTTCTCGTCAACTGAAAATCCACGAGGAGAAACTACACGACTCACGACTTAGAGTTAGGGGCCGTGGTATTTGGACTAAAGATCAGGAGACACTACTTGTACGGTACCAAGTGCACTATCTACACCGATCACAAGAGTCTTCAGCATATCTTTGAGCAGAAAAAGTTGAACATGCGACATCATTGTTGGATCGAGATCTTGAATGTTTATGACTGTGCGATCAGGTATCATTCGGGTAAGGAAAACGTTGTAGCTGATGCCCTAAGTAAAGAGGAAACCAAGCCCAAACAAGTTCGACCTTTATAGCTTACTATTCACACCGGGTTACTGACAAAATCTGTAGTGCTCAACTCAAAACCCTTAAGGAAGAAAACCTACCGCTGGAAGCCACACGCGGTATGGAAGAATAACTCGAGGCCAAATCTGACGGCATTCGCTACTTCGCTGAGCGTATATGGGTTCCAGTATTTGGGAAGTTAAGGGAACTAGTCATGGATGAAGCTAATAAATCTCGTTACTCCGTTCATCCAGGTTCCGACAAGATGTACCATGACCTAAAGGTGCCGTATTGGTGGCCAGAGATGAAGGCCAATATAACCACCTATGTGAGCAAGTGCCTGACTTGCGCAAAGGTCAAAGTAGAATATCAAAAACCTTCCGGTCTACTCCAGCAACTCGAGATTCCCATGTGGAAATGGGAGTAGATATACATCAACTTTATCACAAAATTACCATGAACTCCTAGCGGATGCGACACCATCTGGGTGATCGTCGATCGTCTGACTAAGTCCGCTCACTTCATAGCGATCAGAAAGGCTGACAAATGGAAAAACTTACTCGTATTTACTTGAAAGGAGTAGTCTCTCGGTACAGAGTGCCAATTTCTATTCTTCGGATCAAAACGCTCGATTCACATCCCACTTCTGGCAATCTCTACAAAAAGATTTAGGTACGCATCTAAACATGAGTACGACGTATCATCCTCAAACTGATGGTCAAACGGAACGTACCATCCAAACCTTAGAGGACATGCTACGAGCTTGTGTGATCGATTTCGGTAACACTTGAGATCTCACTTACCTTTAGTGGAGTTTTCCAACAATAATAGTTATTATACTAGCATCAAGGCAAGACCATTCAAGGCATTGTACGGACGGAAATGCCGATCTCCAATCTGTTGGGCTGAAGTTGGGGATAGCCAACTTACAAGTCCCGAACTTGCATTCGAAACTTCTGAAAAGATCATGCAAATTAGAAACCGTATGGCGGCAGCTCGTGATCGCCAAAAGAGCTATGCCGACAAAGGTCGCAAGCCGCTAGAATTTCTAGTAGGTGTCATGTTTCTACTCAAAGTCTCACCTTGGAAAGGTGTGATTCGCTTCGGGAAACGAGGCAAGTTGAATCTTCGTTATGTTGGACCGTTCAAAATAGTGAAGAGAATTGGCCCAGTAGCGTATCAACTGGACCTACCTGAAGGACTTGGTGGTGTACACGATGTCTTTCATGTCTCGAGCCTGAACAAATGTCTAGCAGACGAGACACTCGTTGTTCCTCTTGAGGAACTACACATATATGAACGATTGCGCTTCATTGAAGAACCGGTAAAAATCATGAATAGGGAAGTCAAAACGCTCAAACGCAGTAAAATGCCTATTGCCAGGGTCCGTCAGAACTCGAAACGGGGACCAAAATTCACATGGGAGCGCAAGGATCAGATGAAGCGCAACTTTCCTCATCTGTTCCAGCACTTCATGACAATCACTTAAGGTACTATTCTAATTTTCGGGACGAAAATTCTTTCAACTAGGGGATTTTTTTTTATCTATGTTAATTTTCGGGACGAAAATTCTTTCAACTAAGGGATGATGTGACATCCGACAATTTAGGGTTAACCCCGTTAACTAAACTCGGTTAAATCCTAACCTAGTAACTCAAATCTCAAACCTTAGGGACTGATTCAGTCAATATCTAAACTCAACCTTCAGGGACTAAGCCGAAATTTATCTAAACTAAAGTGGTTGACCCTGAAAAGTCAAAATCGGGAGTTTAAGGTGCTGTTGACTTTCCAAAGTCAAACCTAACCTTCAATTGATTCGAATCAAACAAGAAACTGAAGTCGCTACTCAAATTCATGGCTGTTAATCATCGTATTGATGATATCGATCATCAATGTATTGTTTCCATACGTTTTCGATGGTTAATGAGTACGAATTTAATACTAGAACTCATAATCGTCGATCCCTCGTCGTTAACCCATCAAATTCGATTAATTCGACCATAATTCGCACGAATTAAACACTCATACATCTTAGTCGCATCCCTCAGAGCCTTTTGCCTACACCAATTCGATCGGAAACAGGGTCGTGGTCACCGGAGATCAATCCAGTCACGCTCGACACCCTTTTAGTCGAACTCCTGCAATTCGACTTCCATTCTGGTAATTCCTTACACCCTTAGCTTCGTTTCATTACCTAGATCAAAAGCCCTATCATAAATATGGCTTAAAACATCGGATTGATCGCGAACCCAATTCTAGGGTTCATCACAAACCGGTTTGGTCGAACCCCAATCTAAACACGTTTACAATTCAATTAATTCACCTGGTTAGAATCATAATCTCATCTCCTTTGACAGCCCCATGTTAATTGTATCATACAACATCGATCTGTTCATGATCCACAAACCTAGGTTTTGTTCATAATCGAATTGGGGGTTTTGATCCTATACTCAACCATAATTCAATTAAACTATACGGTTTGACTTGCAACCCAGTGCTTGTCAAAAGCCCTATGAATCCAAGACCTTTCAATATCTGAACCGGTCAAATCGAATTCGTGTTTTAATCTAGGGTTTCGACACTTTAATCTTAAAACAAACGATTCTAGACACAATGTTTTTGCAATTAATCATAACCAGAGGTTCGTTATGAACCGACTAACAAAATCCATTTGATATTTCAACTGTTCGCGACCGGATTTGATGGTTTTGGGTCAGGATTTGATCGCTGGTGCGTGGGGGGGGGGGAGAACACCAGGGACGTTGTGTCAAAACTCCCCTAATCCGAGTCTTGATGCGATTGCCTTAGCAGGCGGAGTGGTTAGATCAGTGTACTGTTGGGGGAGAGACCCGGGTTCGAGTCTCTCCACCCGTTTTTCTTTTTAAATCATTTTTAAACTATTATTTTTAATATAAAACCTATCCCAATATTATTATATTTATATAGTAATATGTTTTAGCACCGGGAAAACACCCGTAGGCTCGGGTTTGAGTTTATAACCCATTTTCATATTATTTTCCCCACTTTTAAAAATAATATATTTATATCATTTTCAACCCATGACTCCGATTTAAAAATAATATATTTATATATTATTTTCACCACGTTTATAAACTTCATGTAACGTTTCAAACTATTAAATAATATAATTATTTATATTATTTACCCTCGGTTATACCATCTAATAAAAATATTATACTTATTATTTTTGCCACACAAATGATTATTTTAATACTATGAACTTAAAAATAATATAGTGATTTATATTATTTTCCTAAATGGTACAAACGTACGAATATATTTATATATTAATATTATTCGTAATTAGAGACGTACGACACGAACCACATTTAACTTAATTAATAAATTAAGAAATCCGTGTTCCCGTGGACAAGTTCGTCTACTCGTTAATCCTAAGAATGTTTTAGGACGTTCAAATCTTTCATGTCATCGTCACAAATGTCCCATTGCATCCCTAACTATTATGTTTAAATTTCTAGGGCATACGTAAACCGTTCACAGCTAAACTCTCGTGTTTTCTACTTGCATCCTTGTGAGGAGCTATCCTCTACTCGTACACAACTCAGGTGAGTTTCACGGCCCCTTTTTACTTGTTTTACTATTAGGGGAGAAACATGCTTACACACAAACATATTTTACTTGTTTTCCTATTGAGGAGAAACATGCATATACACAAACATCATTTTACTTGTTTTCCCATTGGGGAGAAATATGCATACGAACAGGCATCCGTTACTTGTCTCCCAGCCAGGGAGAGACATACACACGGACATGGATCACATAGTATTTCATTACCACTTGTGTACCTAAGTGCAAACATAACATGCAAAGTCCTTACACACTCGGACCGTTAATATATGGAGTATAGCGAGGAAATTTGAGTAGTACTACTGGGTTTGACAAACCCCACCCGGGTTAGTCGCGCTAACTTGATTGGAGGTCTAACGGGTGTAAATTGTCCTAAACACTTGCTATTTGTTGATGTTAGCAATGGCGTAAGGCACCCAAACCCAAACAGTCAGCTTCGGTTGCGAACGCTTAGAGTAACTTTGTAACATCCCAAAAATAGTAAATAAATAAATAATAACGCGATCAAGATTTAATCGTCATATATGAAAGGAAAATGGATGGGCTTGGGCTCGGCTCTAACGGGCCGAGGGAAGCCCAGATATATAAGGGCCAAGAGAGCCTCAAATTTGCAAACTTCCACCATTTGCAAAAGTTAGAGAGAGAAAGGAGAGCTCGGGCCTAGAGAGAGAAAGTTGACGGATCAACCCGGAATTGAAGGAGCACGTTACTGCTAAGCTCGTGAGCAAAACCTCCGAATACGAATCCAAATCCAGGTAACGATTCGACCCTAAACTGAGTTTTTTGTTCGTTTTGTGGTTTTGAACAAAGAAAGTTGTAAGATTGGCACGATCAGATCCGCATGCAAAAGTTAGGGTTTTTGCGGGGAAGAAGGTCCTGCGTACTTATCAAGTACACAAGAAGCAGATCCTGCGTACTTATCAAGTACGCAAGAAGAATGTTCTGCGTACTTAGCAAGAACGCAAGAACAAGGCCCTACGCACTTGCTAAGTGCGCATGCATCAGACCGGTTAGTAAAGTCAGTATAGTCGCCCAATTTAGAATGGTTTAACCGTTAGAGTCGGGATTAGGTCTGATGTATGTGTAATTAACCAATCCAGATCGAGTGTGGCACTCATTGGACTGCTGTTAGGACAGGACGAGACTAGCTCATCAGGTAAGTTCTATGTTCCCCCTCTATGTTATGGGCAAACCTTATTAAATGTTTTGGGGCTGAAGTATATACGCTAAATGAATAAATGTCATGAATGCCAATGTGATCATACGTGATATATACATATATGTATCAAAATGAATGATGAACAAAGAATAAAACGTATGATCATAAAGAATGAATGAAAGAAGGACACAATGTGAATGAATGAAATCTTGGTTTATATTTTATATATTGCATGTCATGAATGTATGTATATGTTATGGACGCTTCGTGAATGACGGCTACTTCGGTAGACAAACGACCACGTGACTATTTTGCAACCGGGACAAAAACGTTCCTTCACAAGCTAGGGCGTATAAAAGGCACTCATGGACGGTCAAAGCAAATGCCTTATTACATGTAGATCGGTTGCATACATAATAGCCGCGTGGGAAACGGATGCCTTTTGGCAGACGGGCGAATGAACGGACTACGACGGTAGGACGGGTTTAGGCGGACGGACAAAGGTTGCCGGACGGATTTATGTTACGACGGGCGGTTTCTAGGGCCGGACGGTTTATGAAAAGGACTATGACGTTAGTTCTAAAGACGTTTGTCTTTGTGACACACGCGACAATTATGACCGGTTGATCACCCATATGTGAATGACCAATGAATGTTCTTGTAACATTTCTGATTTTCATCATCTGTATTTCAATTCAATGTGATACATTTTCAAACCCAATTCTAGTACACTAATTTGTTCTATTCGTACCAACAATTAAATACTATGTTTCAATGCAAATCCGCAAATATTACACGAGTATATCCTATTAAATTCTACATAAGTTCATATTTATACAAATCTATCAAAACTGAAATTTGCAAGGACTGCTTTTATAAATTAACAAGAAACCCTAATAGGCACGGTCGCGCCTCGCTCAGGCACGGTCGCGCCAAGTGCCTTGGCACGGTCGCGCTCCTTGCTTTGGAACGGTCGCGCCCGGTGCCTTGGCGCGGTCGCGCCTCATAATCGAAATCTACTTTGTACATGTTTTAAATACAATTAACTTATACCAACAGACTAGGAATCACCTAATGGATGAAAGCCCTATAATTTTCAACATTAACATTATAAGAATTAGTCAATTCGTTTCTGTTTTGGAACAGACACGGTCGCGCTAATCTCCTAGCGCGGTCGTGCTTCATGAGACACGGTCATGCCAATACCAGCGCGGTCGTGCCTCACACACTCAGACCCGGTCATGCCTCTTGGCTAGACTTGGTCGTGCCTCAGAACCTTAGACACGGTCGTGTCTGGCCCAGACACGGTCGTGCCTAGTGAACAACTTATTTATGTCCTCTGTTTGATCAACACAATTGCGCCATGACTAGCACGGTCACGCCCGTGGTTCTAGCACGATCGTGCCTTGTGCCAGACACGGTCATGTGTGTGAGAAAACCTTGGCAGAATATTAAATGTTCTAGCACGATCGTGCCTTGTGCCAGACACGGTCATGTGTGTGAGAAAACCTTGGCAGAATATTAAATGTTATATTTTAAAAACATTTATTCCTATTCTAAAATAAATAGAAGTTATTTATTTAAAACAAAGTATTTCAAATAAATTTTTGAATAAAAATAATTTATTTTATAAAGATTTATATTTAAAAAGATCAAATTCCTATTCTAAAATAAATAGAAGTTATTTATTTAAAACCTACAAAATTAAATTTATTATTAAACCCTACACTTAGATATTATTTATACAACCCATTTACACATATTTATAAAAAAATAGATTAACAAAACTTATATACTAAATTTATATTTGACGCTCGATACATCCTTATCACTAAATGACTAAGTACATATTTTTATAAATAAATAAACAAAACAACAATTATCTATTTAATTTATATTTATACATTATTTTTTTGACTAAGTAAATAAATAATAATTTTGCAATTTATTTATTTAGTTATTCAAACTCAAACTTTGATCAAAATGTTCTAAAAATATTTATTTCAAACCTTTCATTTTATACAATACCTTTCAAGAACAAATGACTAACTTTATACACACGTACAAATTCAACCCTAGACTTAGACATAGACTATTCTGCACACTATTAATTCAATATACATTCCAATCTAGGTTAACGTTGTGCATTACAAGGCTCATATTACTATCTAGTCTCTCGTGTTAGCTACGCCTTTTGAATCAAGTGAGTATTACATAGGCCCTTTTACTCTTTTACATTTTTTGGGTGGAACATGAACACTATACAATACTATTGTTTACATTTACACAAACTATACAAATACAAATCATCTTTACATTCATGTGTGCAATTTGAGCTTTATGCCTGAGTGCTAGTTGTGCTAACTTTTGTGTGCAATTTATGTGCAATCATTAACTATTCAAGCCGACGGTAAACAATGATAGATCTATTGAGTCTGACAGACCCACCCAGATTGGGGTGATTGTTACCGACAACACAATTTTGCATGCTAGTTACAAAGGTTTGATTGTACTTTGGTTACACAATAGCTGCTCTCCATAAATGCCTTATTTTATCATGTTATGTAAGGATTTGTTTATTCATAATCTATATGCTATCTATATACAAACCTGTGTATGCTCACCAACTTTTTTGTTGACCTTATTTTATTCATTTTTCAAGTACTAATGTGTGATTTTGATCAAGACTTGCTACACATAAGTTTTGGATCTAGATAATTTTTAATAAAGGATTTTGTATTTAATTTTATGTACTTGGTTTGATTTGGTTTTGTCTTGAATACTTGAAATGAATTTGGATGATTAATATATTTCAATTTAGTCAACCTTGTGCTCATGAACAGTCTACATGTCCAGCCCCGACGTTTCCGCCGTCGGTTGGGGTGTGACAGATTGGTATCAGAGCCTTTGTTATAGGGAACTAGGTTATTAAACACCCTTGACCTATACTATAACTTTAGGAGACCCACTTATGCCATGCTTCATGATTATGTGATATGTGCTACATGCTATGTGTTACATGCTTACTATGATTAGTTATTATCTCGTTTTTGATGCCTTACTTGATAAAAATTCATGACTTATTAAGATATACTTAAATAATAATTAAATAAAAAATATCCCTACCTATACCCTAAAACCTCATAACCTTCATACCTATTTCTCTATCATCATTTTCTTAGCATGTGGAAACTCCATGGATCTAAATCTATAAAATTTCTTTATTTCCTCGTTAAGGCTTTTAAACTTTGTTAATTATTTGGGGACACGTGCAATTTGGAAGAGTGACACCTGTATTCTGGGTTTTCTGTCTAGGAAAGCATTTCGCATAAATCCCAATTAACCGAGGGACCTGTATGCTTTCATGAATTCCTGGGATGAGTGTTTACTTATAGGCTAAAGCATGTTTCCTTGAAGATTATATGAGTTTAATTAACCTTAATGTGTCATAGTATTCAAGTGATTTTATCATTATTTGAGTACAATCCAAAGTATGATTAACTATTTTATTTGCTATCTTATCCTTTTAAATCCAAATAACTTTCATAAGTTCTTACATCTTTTCTTGTGTTGTGCAATTCTGTAGAATGCCTCCCCGTCTTGCTACAGTGACCACAACAACACCGATATTGCTACCATCCTTGCACAACCTGTAAATCAACTCACTCAAGCTAATGGGGCCGCCAATGGTAACCATGGAGCTAATGGGGGTGGTGGTGCCAACCCACCACAATGCACCTTCAAGCACTTCAACTCATGTAATCCTTTTAAGTTCTATGGTACCGAATGAGCTACGGGACTTCTTCAATGGTTCGAAAGTATTGAGAATACCTTCCTCAATAGTGACTGCCCCGATAACCTTCGTGTTCGTCATGCCACAAGTGTCTTACAAAAACGGGCACTCACGTGGTGGAATGGGGAAAAGAGAACTAGAGGCGTGGAAGTAGCAATGGCCTTACCTTGGGATGAGGTTAAAAGGCTAATGACTGAAGAATTTTGTCCTCAAAATGAAGTAAAGAAACTGGAAGCCGAGTTTTGGGATCTTGCCCAAGATGGTGGTGAAAGTCTAGCTTATACAACTCGGTTCCACGAGTTGAGTCTCCTTGTGCCCCATATGGTCACACCTTTATCCCGCTGCATTGAGAAGTATATTGGTGGATTACCTAGGCAAATTCAAGATACTGTCTTAGGGAGAAATCCCGCAACACTCGAAGATGCTATCCGCTTATCTGCTACATTAACCGACAACCATGTGAAAGTGGGAACTCTGACTAGAAAAGGCACCAAGAAAGTTCCCGACACCACAACTCCTCCCACACACATCAAAGAAGCCACAACTGAACCCTCTCGTAATAATAAGAAAAGAAAGGCTAGAAACTATGCTATAGTCACTCTTGCTATCCCTGTTAACTAAGCTGCGCCTATGGTTCAAGCATCAGCCAAAAAGCCATATGTTGGGATCTACCCACTCTGTGCCACATGCAACTATCACCATCTCCAAAACATTCCATGTCACCTTTGCACTCACTGTGGGAAATATGGCCATACAGTCAATGTTTGTAGAGCCAAAGCACTTGCAGGCCAAGTCAACCCACCAAACTGAACCAACCCCCAAGTGGCTAATCAAGGTGTTCTCACTATTGAAAATGGGCGTGCTTGCTATGAATGTGGTAACCCAAATCATTTTCATGACCAGTGCCCAAGGTTCATCAATGCTAGACAAGGCGGAGCTCGTGGGCGTGCTTTCAACATAAACGCCAATGAAGCTCAAGCCAACAATGACGTGGTCAACGGTCGCTCCTTGTTAATGGTCAATATGCCTCCATTTTATTTGATACCGGTGCCGATAAAAGTTTTGTGTCACTTAATTTTGAACCCTTACTTGCAAAGACACGATCCCAATTAGAGAAAACCTTCACCGTCGAAGTAGCAAATGGTGACTCACTTACAATTGACTCTGTTATTCACGACTGCTCTCTAGAACTTAATGATCATACATTTCCAATCAACCTTGTACCAATTCCACTAGGAAGTTTTGATATCATCATAGGCATGGATTGGCTATCAAATCATCATGCCGAAGTCATCTGTTTCGAGAAGTGCATCCGAATACCTCTACCGTTGGGAGAAACATTAAGAGTCTTTGGTGAAAAGCTTTGCAAGGGACTAAAGTTAATGGCATGCACTACCGCCCAAAAGTACTTACGAAAGAAGTATGTAGCCTTCTTAGCTCATGTTGTTCAAAAGGATGTCAAAGAGAAGAGTATCCAAGACATTCCCATCATTCGAGATTTTCCCGAAGTATTTCCCGAAGATATATCCGGTCTTCCACCCGTTCGACAAGTAGAATTTCGCATTGACCTTGTACCCGGAGCTAACCCCGTGGCTAGAGCTCCTTACCGTCTTGCACCCTCTGAAATGCAAGAACTTGCAAGTCAACTCCAAGAGCTCTCCGACAAGGGCTTCATTCGTCCAAGTCATTCACCGTGGGGTGCACCCGTCTTATTCGTCAAAAAGAAGGATGGATCATTCCGCATGTGTATTGACTACCGCGAACTCAACAAGCTTACCATCAAGAACCGTTATCCCTTGCCTAGGATTGATGACCTCTTCGATCAACTTCATGGCTCTACTTGCTTCTCGAAGATTGATCTTCGATCTGGTTATCACCAACTCCGTGTACAAGAGGAAGATATTCCAAAGACTGCTTTCCGAACAAGGTATGGTCACTACAAGTTCATGGTCATGCCTTTTGGACTAACCACGGTCTTCATGGACCTCATGAATCGGGTGTGCAAACCATACCTTGATAAATTTGTGATCGTCTTCATTGACGATATCTTAATCTACTCCAAGACTAAAGCCGATCATGAGCAACACCTTAGACTGGTTTTGGACCTCTTGAGGAAAGAACAATTATATGCCAAATTCTCCAAATGTGAATTTTGGTCAAAGGAAGTTCAATTTCTTGGTCATATCGTTAACGACAAGGGAATTCATGTTGACCCTTGTAACATCCATGATTTTTCTAACTCTATTTTAATCTATTTGATACAAAAAAAAATGACACTCCTTTTCAATCTCGTACTTGTCCCACATAATGTGACACATTAATTTCTATTCGAAATTTAAACCTTGCATTTGCGTGTAATTTCCTAGTTATATATATACTCCGTTATGAAAATTTAAACAAAACATAAAAACTATGAGTTTTAATTCATGTGGTTACATCTTTTATATTTATATATGTATTTATAAATAAATATGTATATATTTTATGAACCATTATACAATTTGTAAACTCTTTTTTTTAGGAAATATAACTCTTTAGTTTATAAACTAAATATAACTAAAAATTTAGATTTTTATAAACTTGATGAAAACAAATTTCTAAATAATCAAAAATGGGGTTAAACCATAAATTTTAGTCTTGAACCATCCACTTGTAATCTCGAACTGCTTAGTGTTGGACCCCCCACATTGGACCCCCTATCATTTACACATGAACATTTTCCCTCAATTTGAACAATTCAAAGAAATCGAACGTGTAAACCTTTCCCTTTGACTTTTAAAAGTCAACAACTTCAAGATCCATGCAATTAACCTTCAAATCGGCAGAATTCGAATCAAGAGACTTACCATATGTGCATAAATGTATCACGACCGATTTCCAACCCAATTAGCCAGCCAATTAAGTGGATTTGGCGGTTGAATTCGAATGTAAACGCGTTTGACTATTCCAAGTCAAACCAAGTCTAATTTGGTATCAAATCACGAAATAAAATGAAAGTAATGGCAACTAATCACGCTATGGCTTTGACCGCATGTTACAAACACAAATCAGGACCCAATTCTTTGGGAATTAAACAAATTTACTTATTAAAATCCATAACCATCGACCCACATCAAGTATTCATAAATTCGATGAATCCTTGTATCATTTTCTGAAATTGAACTCTCACACACCTTAGTCGCATCCATTAGAAGCTGCTACACACGCCAATTCCATCGAAGACGCAGCAGGAGACGCCAGAGTCCAACCCATCGCACCGCGGCTGCGTTTCTAGTCGGGAATCACCAATTCGAACTCAAATATGGTAAATTCTTGCACCTTCAGCGTCCTTTTTACCCATGGAATGAAAGCCCTATGTTTATTGGGGCTTATAGCATCGATTCAATCAAGAACCAATTCTAGGGTTCTTGAAATATACGGTTTAATCGAATTCCATTCTAAACCCAATCATAATTCAATTAATTCATACCATCAGATTCAAAATCCTTTACTCTCTAAAAGCCCCATGAATCCAGACAATTTTACTATAAAAATTGATCGATTTGATTTCAAGTTCATACCTAGGGTTTCGGTTCTTATACATGAAATTAAACCGTTCCAAACTTGTTGATTAGGCAATTAAAACTCACCACATATTCGAAATGGGGCGTCTAACAAAAGCCCCATATCTTCTGTGCCAATCGAAATCAAATTCGAGGGTTTTGGGGCTAGGATTCGATCGCTAGTATGTATGGGAGGGAAACCACAGGGACGTGATTATTAAAACAATTTGGGTTCGGTTTCTCTTACGAAATCCTATCCGGATCAGTTGGTTAAAACACTCGACTGTTGGGGAGGAGACCAGGGTTCGATCCTCCTCCCCTGTTTTTCCATTTTAAGGCATATTTTCATATCATTTTTAATATAAAAACTAGTACCTATGTTATTATATTATTTTATTAATGATTTTAGTCCGGAAAACCACCCGTAGGCTCGGGTTTTGTTTATAACCCATGTTTATTATTAATTCCCACTTATAAAGTAATATAATTATATTAATTTCCACCATGACTCTAATTTAAAAATAATAAATTTATATATATTACTTTCATTATGTTATAAACATTCTTGTAACACTTTAAATTTATAAATAGTATAAATGGCTATATTATTTACCCACAATTATATTCTAGAACGAAAATAATATATCTTTTATTTTTACCACATAAATGGTTATTTCATTAATCCTACAAACTTAAAAAATATATATATAATAAAATATATTATTTTCTTAAACCATTATTAATGGTGCAAACGCTCGAATATAATTATTATAGATAATTATCTTAATAAGAATCAATCGACACGAAACGTATTCATCCTAAATATTATGTTAAGAAAATCTTTCAATTCCCGCGGATACGTTCGTCTACTCCTTAGTCATTAGAGCATCTTAGGACGTTCGTCATCCCGTGTCGTCGTCACAAATCCCATTATATACCTAATTATTATGTTATAATTCTAGGGCATTTGTAAGCCGTTTCGGGCTAACACGCGAGGTTCAAATCTCCTTTTCGAGTGAATCTACTTACGCGAATCAAGTGAGTTTACATAGCCCTTTTTATTTTGTACTTTTGGGGTGAAACATGATTTACTTTTGAAACTTTTTGCATAGACTTAAATACAATTCAATAATATGATATTATGTGTTATGTGCTTTATGCTTGAATGCTATGAGTTAAGACTACATATACATGACATTAGTACAATCATTAACTCAGTACAAGCCAACGGTTAACATTGATAGATCTATTGTGTCTGACAAACCCACCTGGTTAGGGTGTTTGTTACCGACTTTACAATAGGGTAACGTGCGTGTTATGCCTAAGTCACAATGTTTGATTGTACACACCTAGTTTAACTATAGATTATCCATAAATGCCTTATACACGTGTATCGTATGAATTGTATAAAACACTTTAAACTTGGTTGTGTGTCAAAACCTATGTATGCTCACCAACTTTTTAGTTGACCTTGTTTTCATCATGTTTCAGGTACTAATGCTTGAGAATAAGTACAAGCTGCTTCACTTAGGACCGAGGACCTAGAATCTAAATTAATGAAACTATTTATGTATTTCTATTTTCCTTGTATTGTTGAATTCATGATTATTTATGATATGAATCTGGTTTTTTAAATATTTAAACTTTAGCAAACCTTGAGCTTTTGAATAGTCTACATGTCCCGTCCCGACGTATTCCGCCGTCGGTTGGGGTGTGACAACCCTGCTAAGATCGAAGCGGTTAAGAATTGGAATGCCCCGAAGACCCCCATCGAAGTTCGTTCATTTCTCGGTCTTGCGGGATATTATCGTCGTTTCATCTCAAATTTCTCTAAGATTGCGGTCCCTCTTACTGCTTTAACCCACAAGGGTAAACCTTATGAATGAGGACCAAAATAAGAAGAAGCTTTCCAAACTCTCAAGCAAAAGTTGTGCAATGCTCCCATTTTGACTCTCCCTGATGGGAATGAAGATCTAGTTGTCTACTGTGATGCTTCCAACCAAGGTCTCGGTTATGTCCTCATGCAACGAGGCAAAGTAATCGCTTATGCATCAAGACAACTCAAGATTAACGAGAAGAATTATACGACGCACGATCTCGAATTGGGTGCGGTCGTATTCGCATTGAAGATTTGGAGACACTACCTCTATGGCACAAAGTGTGTGGTGTTCACCGACCACAAAAGTCTCCAACACATCTTCAACCAAAAGGAACTCAATATGAGGCAACGACGTTGGGTTGAACTCCTTAACGACTATGACTGCGAGATTCGTTACCATCCCGGCAAAGAGAATGTTGTAGCCGACGCTTTGAGTCGAAAGCACCATGTCATGCTTCAATGTGTCCGAATTCAAACCGACATTCAAAATCGCATCTTAGAAGCTCAACACGTCTCAGTCACCGAGGGTAACATGTACGAGGAAATGTCGTGTGGGGTTGAACTACAGCTTGAACCGAAACCCAATGGCTTACTTTATTACTTGAACCATATTTGGGTTCCCGATCGCGATGATCTCCGTGTATTTCTTATGAACGAGGCTCATAAGACTCGTTATTCTATTCATCCTGGTCGGATAAAATGTACCAAGATCTTCACCAACAATATTGGTGGCCTGGTATGAAGAAAGACATTGCTCTCTATATTGCTAAATGTCTAACTTGCTCCAAAGTCAAAGCCGAACACCAACGTCCTTCCGGGTTACTTGAACAACCGGAAATTCCCGTGTGGAAATGGGAGAACTTAGCTATGGATTTCATTACCAAACTCCCTCGCACCTCAAGTGGTTATGATAGCAACTGGGTGATCATTGACCGTCTCACCAAATCTGCTCATTTCTTGCCTATCCGTGAAGACTATCGAGTTGAGAAACTAGCCCGAATTTACATTGACGAAATTGTGAGCCGTCACGGTGTTCCCTTAAACGTAATCTCTGATAGAGATGCTCGGTTCACCTCCCGTTTTTTGGCAATCTCTCCAAACTGCTCTTGGTACACGATTGGATTTGAGCACGGCCTACCATCCCCAAACTGATGGTCAGACCGAGCGAACAATCCAAACTCTTGAGGATATGCTTAAAGCTTGTGTAATTGATTTTGGTGGCAATTGGGATTCACATCTATCCCTAATCGAATTCTCCTACAATAATAGCTACCACACGAGTATCAACATGACTCCATTTGAAGCTCTCTATGGTCACAAGTGTCATTCTCCTATCTGTTAGAACGAGATTGGCAAAGCACAAATCACCGGTCCCGAGCTAATTCATGAAACATCCGACAAGATTATCCAAATCCGTGACAACATTCGAGCAGCGAGAAGTCGGCAAAAGAGTTATGCCGACAAACGACGAAAACCCCTGGAATTCCAAGTCAGTGACCTTGTTCTTCTAAAGGTGTCTCCGTGGAAGGGTGTGATCCGTTTTGGAAAGAAAGGCAAATTAGCACCTCGCTATGTGGGTCCATTCAAGATCCTCGAAAGGATTGGGAAAGTGGCTTACAAACTCGACTTACCTCCATCACTTGGCAATGTGCATCCTACATTTCATGTGTCTAATTTGAAGAAATGTCTGCTGATGAGAATCTTCACATACCTCTTGACGATGTACACATTGACGAAACGATTCACTTCGTTGAGAGACCAGTAGAAATCATGGATCGTGAGATCAAGCAGCTCAAGCGAAGCCGTATCCCTATTGTCAAAGTTCGTTGGGAATCTAAACGTGGTCCTGAGTTTACCTGGGAACGAGAGGACCAAATGAAGCTCAAGTACCCCCATCTCTTCACTGATGTCGTCGCCTCCACTAGCTAAATTTCGGGATAAAATTCCTTTCAACATGGGGATACTGTAACATTTCTGATTTTCATCATCTGTATTTCAATTCAATGTGATACATTTTCAAACCCAATTCTAGTACACTGATTTGTTCTATTCGTACCAACAATTAAATACTATGTTTCAATGCAAATCCGTAAATATTACACTAGTATATCCTATTAAATTCTACATAAGTTCATATTTATACAAATCTATCAAAACTGAAATTTGCAAGGACTAATTTTATAAATTAACAAGAAACCCTAATAGGCACGGTTGCGCCTCGCTCTGGCACGGTCGCGCCAAGTGCCTTGGCACGGTCTCGCGCCTTGCTTTGGAACGATCGCGCCCGGTGCCTTGGCACGGTCGCGCCTCATATGCCTCTCGTCAGTTGAAACGTAAATGCAGCCTTTAATCACAGAGACGCTCGATTTCGTAACCGCTCCACACGTTTCTACTATTAACGAACAAAATTAAGTCTTTTAATCATCGTATTTACAACAAATAAACTCAATTGCATCGATTCAACTCATAACCGTCCAATTCTCTCACAAGACCATCGAATCCACCATTTTGATTGCAATTCTCCTAAGCCAACACACTATCAATCCTCTCTGAAGCTCCCGAAAACACTGAGTCAGCCGGAGTTGCAGCAAAAGGCATCGAAGATCAAACCGTCGTCGCCGGAACAAGTTCCTACCGTACTCTATCAATACATCATCCTTCTGGGTAATTGAAACCTCCTACACCTTCGTTTTAGTTTATAGATCAAAAGGCCCAACCTAATTTGGGCTTACAATAGCTAATTTAACGCGAACCCGAATCTAGGCTTCATTCCAAAATGGTTTAATCGAATCCTACTTTGTACATGTTTTAAATACAATTAACCTATACCAACAGACTAGGAATCACCTAATGGATGAAAGCCCTATAATTTCCAACATTAACATTATAAGAATTAGTCAATTCGTTTCTGTTTTGGAACAGACATGGTCGCGCTAATCTCCTAGCGCGGCCGTGCTTCATGAGACACGGTCGTGCCAATACTAGCGCGGTCATGCCTCACACACTCAGACCCGGTCATGCCTCTTGGAAAGACTTGGTTGTGCCTCAGAACCCCAGACACGATCGTGCCTAATGAACAGCTTATTTATGTCCTCTTTTTGATCAACACGGTCGCGCCCGTGGTTCTAGCACGATCGTGCCTTGTGCCAGACACGGTCGTGTGTGTGAGAAAACCTTGGCAGAATATTAAATGTTATATTTTAAAAACAATAAGTATTTCAAATAAATTTTTGAATAAAAATAATTTAGTTTATAAAGATTTATATTTAAAAAGATCAAATTCCTATTCTAAAATAAATTGAAGTTATTTATTTAAAACCTACAAAATTAAATGTGACAATCCGACTTTTCATGATTAACTCCGTTAACAATCCCGTTAAATTTTCTGTTAGAAACTTAACCCCGTTAATTAAATCCAGTTAAATTCAAACCCCAAGGGCTAATCTTGTCAATAACTGAATTCAAACTTCAGGGATCAAATTGTATTTTTCTCAATTTCATTTAGGTTGACCCTGAAGGTCAAAATCATGAGTTTGAGTTCCTGTTTGACTTGTAAAAGTCAAACCTCTCATTCCTTAAACAAATTCGTGAATAATTAACCGAATTCGATCAGAATTCGTAACTGAAACAGACTTAAATGACAATCACGATCATCATTGAACCTTTAATCCTCGTTAAATTACCGAATTAATCCCAATTATGTCACTATAGTCGTAACCGTCGACTTCACTAACAAATACTATCAAATTCACCATTTCATGTATACCAAATCACAAATCGAATCTCTGCACACATTATACGAGTCTTAGAGAACCTTTAGCACACTCCAATTCGGCCGGAGAAGCAATTAGGATCGCCGGAGATCGAGCTCGCGCAAGTCGACACCAGTTTTGGTCGAGCACAGTCAATTCGAACCTCAATTTGGTAAATTCTTGCATTATCAGTTTCGATTTTACCCTCTTAATGAAAGCCCTATGACTATAGGGGCTCATATCATCGAATTAAACACAAACCCGAATTTAGGGTTCATGCGTTTACATGTTTAACCGATCACTATTCTAGACTTGATCATAATGCAATTAAATCATGTAATCAGATTCGCAAACCCATCTTTAATAGAAACCCCATGTCAATTTGATCTCACAACATCGATTGGATCAAAATCCGTAAACTAGGGTTCATTTATAAAATGTTTTGGGGCTTTTGATCCTAGACTCAGTCAAAATTCAATTGTTGAATATGATCAGGTTCGCAATCTGATACTCTATGAAAGCCCCATATTAGTTGAATCAAAAAACATCAAATTTTTCAAGATCTAGAACCTAGGGTTCATACGTTTTTAGTATAATCGAGGCCCTATCTACACTCAACCAAAATGAAATTAAACTATACCATTAGACTCATGATCACCTGTATAATAAAAGCCCATGGTTTCAACAATTTTTATTATCAGATTTTACCAAATTGATTTTGAGTTCTTATTCTAGGGTTTCGGTTTTAAGCATGTAATTAATCGATCCTGAGCTAGTTGATTTTCAATTAAACTTGACAACTGAGTCGTATGAGGCTAATTTGCGAAACCCTCTGCCCTTGTGCCTAATCGCGACTGAAATCGAAGGGATCGGGGCTGAGGTCGCTCTCGGTTCATGCAAAGGAAAGGTGCACAGGGAAATTAATGATTAAAACCAATTCTGACCGGATTCTGTCGCGATGGCCTAGCGGCTAAGACGGTTAAGACCTTGTGCTCGTAGGGGAGGGACCCGGGTTCGAAACCCTCCCCACTGTTTTGTTTTTAAAACCTTTACCCAACTATTATTTTAATATTAAATCAAACCCTATATTATTATATTAATATATTAATGTGTTTTAGCCCGGGAAATAACCCGTAGGCTCGGGTTCGAATTATTAACCTATTTTTATATTATTTCCCACTTTTATAAATAATATATTTAGGTTATTATCAAATAAAAAGAATATATTTATATTATTTTCAGACCGTAACTTCGTATAAAATAATATGTTTATATTATTTTCAACCCGTGACTAATCTTATTAAATAATATATATGTTTATATTATTTCGTATCGTTTTATACCTCGTGTGATGTTCCAAACCAATTACTAATATAATTTTTATATTATTTACCCACGTTTATTACATCGATTAAAAATACTATATTTATTATTTCTCCGCAAATGATTATTTAGTTAATCCGACGAGCCTAAAAATAATATATTAAATTATATTATTTTCCTAACCTTTATAAACGACTTTAACGTACGAATGTATTTATTTATTTATTTTTCATTATTAACGTACGACACGTAACGCTTTTTCCTTAATGATTATATTAAGAAATTTATATAATTCCGTACACACGTTCGTCTACTCTTAAATCCATAGAAAGCGTTAAGATGTTCTAACTTCCGTGTCGTCGTCACAAATCCCATATGTCCCTAACTTATGTGTTTATAATGCTAGGGCATACGTAAGCCGTGCAGGCTAACACTTGAGATTTCAAATCTCATACTTGTGTGATACTACCTACTACGCAACGCAGGTGAGTTTCACGGCCCCTTTTTACTGTTTTTATTTGGGGGAGAAAACATGTCACAACTTTTTGGTTTATTGAAATACATAATCCGCAAATGCTTTTATTTGAAATGATTGAAACCTGTGAACTCACCAACCTAGTGTTGACTCGTTTTCTTACATGTTTTCTCAGGTTGGCACTCAGGATCACGTTAAGTCATGCATGTCTTGGACTTCAATTGAAATAATTATCTATTGAATAATATTTATGTTTTGTTTGTAATTGAACTTGGGCGCGTTGTTTTGCGCATTTACTTTCGTTTAACGCTTCCGCATATACACTATGAACCTTGATCTTTTATGTTATTACATTTCAAGTCCCATATAGTGTCGTTTGAAGTAACTGATGTCTGAGATCCTGGTTTGTCACCTTCCAAAATGGTAAAACTCCGTTAGTGAAATTTGGGGGTGTGACAGATTGGTATCAGAGCCATTGGTTATAGAGAACTTGGACTGCATTCTAGACTATAGCCCACACATTAGTTACTTGGCATAGACACTTACTCCTTATGTTTCAGGAATTATGTCTACACCACCATCTTCACCACCTACCAATCAGGAACATGACATTCCTGCCATTGCATCACTGGAGCCCAAGAGGCGTAGGCTTGAACCAAATGATAACTCTTCTGTGTATGGAGAGCCCATGCATATCCGAAATGGGAGTGACTGGGATTGGTACCCTGGTTTACTGAGCAAATGGGTTAGACAGGAACGAGTTCCATCATCGTACTTTGGAGCTTCGTCATCATCAGGACCACGTTTACCATTATTACCTTGTCACTTGGAGCAAGCCTTTGCGGCATTTGTAGCAACTATGGATCGAGAGATCCGGAATATGAGAGACGCAGCAGGAGCGATCACAGGTTTGTTAAGAGGAGAGAAACAAACGGATCACAGGATAGATCTGCTAGTAGCAGAACTGGCAAGCACTGACCGCTTGCATAATGCATTAGTGGACGAGGTAAGGGCGTTACAGGCTAAAGTGAATGCACTCGAGGAGGCTGAAGTAGAATCTCAGGAAAGAATTGGAGAGTTAGAGATACAACTTGCAGCAGCTTTAGAGCTAGCCGAAGTACCAAATTTTGAGCCTGAGGATGAGCCCGAGGAAGTAGGGGAGGATGATGCTGAGTCAGTCATCTCATCCGCCGGCAGTGGAGCTTGATATTCCATTCCATCTATCTTATCTTATTTTGTCATTTCTTTATGTTTCAAATAAAAACCTAAATGGGTAAGGATGTTCCCATTCCAATAAAATCTTAGTGAACTGTTTGAGTTGAACCATTTATTCTATGGCCTTATGATTTAAGTTAGCCTTGTACTAAAATCATAAACCTGCATGTCTTTACACATCTCTTTCTGTTTGCTTACACTTGAGTGATGTCAATATGCGATGTATTTACTCATTTCTTGTGTTTGTGAATATGAAGAATCATGGCCGGACGTGGATGTGGCGGTCGCAACGGTGGTCGTGGAAATATGAACCTGACACCAGCCGAACTGGCTGCGTTGATTAATGACAGTGTTGCTGAAGCCTTAGCAGCACACGTTGCAGGTAAACCTGCTAACCGTTAATTCTAGACAACCAACTGTACACATTTATTCCACTCTTTCCTAAACCCAACCTACTCTTTCTAATCCAGGGCAAGCGAACAATCCACAGAACAATCAGCATGTCTGTACCTTCAAGACATTTATGGACTGCAAGCCCCACACATTCAGTGGAGCTGAGGGAGCGGTCGGATTACTCCGATGGTTTGAAAAGATTGAATCTGTGTTCTCCATGTGTAACTGCCCTGTGGCCGACCGAGTCAAATTTGCATCGGGAACTCTAGAGGGTCCTGCCCTCACATGGTGGAATGCACAGGTCCAGATGCTAGGTCTGGACATGGCCAATGCATCACCATGGGAAGACTTCAAAATCCTGATGAAGGAAGAGTACTGTCCTAGGGATGAAATTCAGAAACTCGAGGGAGAATTCTGGAATCTGAAAATGGAGGGTTCTGAAATAGAACTCTACACTACTCGCTCGCATGAACTAGCGGGGATGTGTCCTCACATGGTCACACCACCCTACAAGAGAATTGAAATGTTCATCAGTGGATTAGTACCACAAATCCAGAGCATGGTTACTTCATCCAACCCCACTACCATTCAACAAACCATCCGTCTTGCTCACAAACTGAGGGACCAAGCCGTTACCCAAGGGACACTACCTCCCAGGAAGTCAGCATCCAAGTCTACTGACAACAACAAGAGGAAGTTTGACAGTAGCAATAATAACGTGGGATTTCAGCCGAATCAATCACAGCAACAACAACAGCGGAGGTTTGAACCTACGAAGAACTTCAACTAGTCGACCTCTTCGGGTCAGCATCAAAGTGGTTATATTGGGAGACACCCCAGGTGTAACAAATGTAATTACCACCACCTCGGTTCTTGTGACAAAAACCGTTGCCAGCGGTGTGGCAAGGTGGGCCATGCTGCCAAAGACTGCAGAGGGGAATTACAAGCCAAGCAGCCCTTCCAACAACTGGGTTTTACCAAAGGTTGTTTTGAATGTGGAAAAGAGGGACACTTCCAGAAGGATTGTCCACAATTAAAGAAGGGTGACATCGACAACAACAACAACCACCAAAACAATAATAACAACCAGGGCAATAATGCAGGGAATGGTGCAAAGGGGCGAGCCTTTGTGCTAAGATCCGGAGAAGCTCGTTATGAACACAACGTGGTTAACGGTAAGTTCCTTCTAAACAACTATTTTGCTTCTGTACTATTTGACACTGATATTGATAGGAATTCCATGACTAATAAACTTAGCAACCTACTAAGAAAAACCCCAACTCTGTTAGAAGACAGATACACCATAGAAATAACCAACGGACAAATAATAGAAGCAACCTATGTTCTTAAGGGTTGTAAACTTGAACTGACTAGTCATAAATGTGACTTTGATCTCATACCGGTCACACTCGGTAGTTTCGACGTGATTGTCGAAATGGACTGATTATCTAAGAACCAAGCTGAGATTATCTGTCGCGAGAAAATCGTTCGCCTTCCTCTTCCTAATGGAGAAACCCTCTCCGTCCAAGACGAAATGAGTGGTGATGTTATGGGCATCATATCCTTCATGAAGGCACAAATAATAGTCTCACTTACCTCTAGTGGAGTCCTCCTACATTAATGGTTATCACACTATTATCAAGGCGGTACCATTCGAGGCATTGTACGGACGTAAATGCCGATCTTCTATCTGTTGGGCTGAAGTTGGGGGATAGCCAACTTACAGGTCCCGATCTTATATTCGAAACCTCTGAAAAGATCGTTCAAATCCGAAACCGTATGGTGGCAGCTCGTGAGCGTCAAAAGAGCTATGCCGATAAGCGTCGTAAATTGTTAGAGTTTCAAATAGGCAACATGTTTCTATTCAAAGTCTTACCTTGGAAAGGTGTAATTCACTTCAGGAAACAAGCTAAACAGAATTCTCGTTATGTTGGACCATTCAAGATAGTGAAGAGAATTGGCCCAGTAGCGTATCAACTGGACCTACCTGAAGGACTTAGTAGTGTACATGATGTCTTTCATGTCTCGAACTTGAAGAAATGTCTAGCATACGAAACACTCGCAGTTTCTCTTGAGGAACTACACATCGATGAACAACTGCGGTTCGTCGAAGAACCGGTGGAAATCATGAATATGAAAATCAAAACGCTGAAACGCAGTAAAATTCCTATTGTCAGAGTTCGTTGGAATTCGAAACGCGGACCGGAATTCACGTGGGAACGCGAGGATCAGATGATACGCAAGTATCCGCATCTGTTCAAGCAATCCACTTCAAACACTTAAGATACCATTCTAATTTTCGGGATGAAAATTCTTTCAACTAGGGGATGATGTGACACCCGGGAAATTTTTTTTTTTATTTAATTTTCGGGACGAAAATTCTTTCAACTAGGGGATGATGTGACAATCCGACTTTTCATGATTAACTCCGTTAACAATCCCGTTAAATTTTCTGTTAGAAACTTAACCCCGTTAATTAAATCCAGTTAAATTCAAACCCCAAGGGCTAATCTTGTCAATAACTGAATTCAAACTTCAGGGATCAAATTGTATTTTTCTCAATTTCATTTAGGTTGACCCTGAAGGTCAAAATCATGAGTTTGAGTTCCTGTTTGACTTGTAAAAGTCAAACCTCTCATTCCTTAAACAAATTCGTGAATAATTAACCGAATTCGATCAGAATTCGTAACTGAAACAGACTTAAATGACAATCACGATCATCATTGAACCTTTAATCCTCGTTAAATTACCGAATTAATCCCAATTATGTCACTATAGTCGTAACCGTCGACTTCACTAACAAATACTATCAAATTCACCATTTCATGTATACCAAATCACAAATCGAATCTCTGCACACATTATACGAGTCTTAGAGAACCTTTAGCACACTCCAATTCGGCCGGAGAAGCAATTAGGATCGCCGGAGATCGAGCTCGCGCAAGTCGACACCAGTTTTGGTCGAGCACAGTCAATTCGAACCTCAATTTGGTAAATTCTTGCATTATCAGTTTCGATTTTACCCTCTTAATGAAAGCCCTATGACTATAGGGGCTCATATCATCGAATTAAACACAAACCCGAATTTAGGGTTCATGCGTTTACATGTTTAACCGATCACTATTCTAGACTTGATCATAATGCAATTAAATCATGTAATCAGATTCGCAAACCCATCTTTAATAGAAACCCCATGTCAATTTGATCTCACAACATCGATTGGATCAAAATCCGTAAACTAGGGTTCATTTATAAAATGTTTTGGGGCTTTTGATCCTAGACTCAGTCAAAATTCAATTGTTGAATATGATCAGGTTCGCAATCTGATACTCTATGAAAGCCCCATATTAGTTGAATCAAAAAACATCAAATTTTTCAAGATCTAGAACCTAGGGTTCATACGTTTTTAGTATAATCGAGGCCCTATCTACACTCAACCAAAATGAAATTAAACTATACCATTAGACTCGTGATCACCTGTATAATAAAAGCCCCATGGTTTCAACAATTTTTATTATCAGATTTTACCAAATTGATTTTGAGTTCTTATTCTAGGGTTTCGGTTTTAAGCATGTAATTAATCGATCCTGAGCTAGTTGATTTTCAATTAAACTTGACAACTGAGTCGTATGAGGCTAATTTGCGAAACCCTCTGCCCTTGTGCCTAATCGCGACTGAAATCGAAGGGATCGGGGCTGAGGTCGCTCTCGGTTCACGCAAAGGAAAGGTGCACA